>OW052245.1:10614932-20614932 GCA_932526585.2 Philonthus cognatus | reverse complement strand
ACCCGATATTAGCAGGTAGTAAGAAGTCCATCTGTTTTCAGCCGGCGCGTGGCGTTATCTTTTATTCGGTTTGGGGTGGTTTTGATAGGAAGACTTTTTTAATATTTATGGAATTATTTAAAATGAAATTATAATTAGTACGACATTTGTAAAATAAAATTAATAATATAATTAGTTAAAATATTTTTTGTTGTTTAGTAACAATAATTTTTACAAATAATATACCTAAACTAACCCAACATTACCAACTGAACTAACTTAAGAAACTTAACTAACGTAACTAACTTAACTAAAATAATTTATGGAAGAAACCACCGTTGAATTTGCCCTGCAAACCAAATTAGGAACAAATTAGAAATATTGGCACTGAATAAATATTAAAAATTTATAGAATTATGCGTGACTAGTGATGTAAAATTGCAGGTAATTTAAAATTGGGTAATATTTTTAGTAATATTACTTAAAAAATGGTAATAATTGGTAGTTTTAAGTTAGACATAAAACTACACGATCGCGTTTTGAACTTCACATTAAGCCAGCATTAACGCGCCTGTCGCATGAAGTAAATATTTTAAGTTTAACAAAAACCTGAAAATTTGAATTGGTTGCTTCGCTACGCGGCCAATCCAAATTTTCAGGCTTTTCTAAACTCGAAATATTTACTTCATGCTTAATCAGGGAAAGCAAAACATTCGTTAAAAAATCAAAATATTAAAAATCAAGTTTACCTAACATATGAATATATCAATTGATATTTGTTTTTGAGTTTCGTGAAGAGTATAATCATAAATAATTAACACTGTTGTATCCTTTCTTCACACTTAAAAGTGTGAAGAAAGGATACAACAGTGTTAATTATTTATGAATATATCAATTGTTTTCTAAGCTAATCACATTGACTGTCATCATCAATATTTACAAAATAACAATTTTAAAGAAAAAATAATTTAATTTTATATTTGCATAGAATTTAGTTTATTTTTTATATCATTATTATTAATATTTAAAATGAAACCTGTTGAAATAAATAATAAATATAATTCAAATTGAATCCAGACAAAATGTAAGCATTAATATTGCGAAATTGCGAAATCAATAAAATTAAAAAAACCCAAATTTCATACATGATAAAAGTCACACATATTTTAGTATAATATTGTGATTATTAATTTGATTTAAGAAAATCATTAAAAGCAACAAACATCATCAATATTAATAAAAATCTTCACAATTATCCAAATTATCACAAATTGACAAAAACGCAAAAATATTATAACATAGCCAAACTTGACAAATATATAAACTTATTACACAATTCGTAATTATTAAAAAAATCAACAAAAATTGATATATATATATATATATATATATATATATATATATATACTAGATAAGAAGTAACAGCGCATTAGGTCATGATGTAAAAGTTATTTTTTCATCAAGTAAGTGTGCAAGGAGGACAGAAGACGACGACGATCGTTTCGCTCTTTTTATGAGCGAAACGATCGTCGTCGTCTTCTGTCCTCCTTGCACACTCACTTGATGAAAAAATAACTTTTACATCATGACCTAATGCGCTGTTATTTCTTATCTGGTACTTATAAGCAGGTCGTTAATTCTAATTTATTTAATTTAATTCGGCGCTCTGAATATTATCATCGCATTGGTTCGGGTTTCTCGCCGCTCCGATGCTAGCCGATGGTTTAAACTAAAAAACCGACACTAACTGTAGAAGCAAAATGAGATCAATGCCCTTATCAATGCAGTAGCAATTATAAATACTGACGTCGATACCGGCTTATAGTTAGCGAAGTCAGTATATATACAACTTCTAAATATCAAGTGAGTGTGTATGGGATGATGGATGTGGCGGCCTGAGGAGCTCATAAAAAGAGCGAAACGATCGTCGTCGTCTTCTGTCCTCCTTGCATACTCACTTGATGAAAAAATAACTTTTATCCACAACCACTCTATAATATTATAATTATACATGCTAAGAGTCAATAATAATGACGTTTATTATAAATAGGTTATGAAACCTGTGAGTAATATTTTGACTTATCACTGCTCAACTGTGGATAATAAGAAATCACTACAAAATCAGGATACCTCATGTTAATCAATTTTGACATAAACAAAAACAATTTATAAATTGAAAGCAAATTGTGTTAATTGTGTTGTGATAGTGTGGTTAATAGTTTATCGAAGGTGAAAGAAGCAACATGGAATCCGATCCTGACTTGTTGACACCCCCGGAAATAAGGGACGCGGCAGAAATCGCTTCCATCAATTTGTTGCCTAAAAAGTCTCGCAACATATACCAAAGTACATACAACACGTTTTGTGAATGGAAAAAGGAGAAAAAAGCACATTCTTCAACTGAGTCGGTAGTTTTGGTGTATTTTACTGAATTATCAAAAAAATACAACACCTCATCGTTGTGGCAGAAGCATTCGATGCTAAAAAGTACATTGAAAATCTTTGAAAACATCAATATTGGAAACTATGGCAAACTTCTAGCTTTTTTGAAAAGAAAAAATGAAGGGTTTACTCCGAAAAAAGCCAACACTTTCTCCCCAGAAAATGTTAACAGTTTCATTGCAAATGCACCGGATGACAAATTTCTTGCAACAAAAGTAAGTTTTAAATTATTTTAATATTTTTTAAAAATTGCAGTAATTTTTTCTTCAGGTTGCATTAATTATGGGTTTAATGGGCGCTTGTCGTTCAAATGAGCTGTATATCATGAAAATTAAAGATAAAGAAGACCTTAATTCCTGCTATATGATTAAGGTGCCAACCACAAAAACTAAAATTTGTAGGAAATTTACAGTATCTGGTAATTTTTACCACATTGTAAAAAAATATTTGTGCCTCCGAAAGCAGATAAACTGTGATTATTTCTTTCAAAATTTTCAAAATGGAAAGTGTACTAAACAGCGAATTGGTATTAATAAATTTACAAAAATGGGAAGGGATATTGCCAGTTTTTAGAAATTACCCAATCCTGAGCAATATACAGGCCATAGCTTTAGAAGAACCTCAGCCACCATTTTGGTTGATGCCGGTGGAGATATCACTGCGTTAAAACGTCATGGAGGATGGAAGTCAACTGCGGTTGCAGAAGGCTATATTAACGATTCTTTGGAAAACAAAAAGGAAACGGCCAGAAAAATTGCATCGTCAATAGAATAGACAGCAAATAATATAACAGCTGCATCTTCCAGCACAAATTCCGTTAATTTCGATATTTTGGATCAAACCGTAAATCTTGGTGTACCCACTTCAATGCCCCCTATTGTGTTTAATAATTGTTCTAACGTTACTATTAACATTAATCCTAATAAATAGTATTATTATATGTATTTCTTAGTTATAATTAAAAGTAAATGATTTAATGAATTATGTTCCTATTCTTGAAAAGTTGCAGTAAACAAGAATGAATATACATTTTGTGGTTGTGGATAAAGTATAGTATTCTACTCGCGCATAATGGCTATTAATCATTCGAATGATTTACTCCACTCGCCTGCGGCTCGTTCCGTAAACCTCATTCTCATGATTAATAGCTTTCATTATGCGCTTGTTGAATAATATACTATTACATCATGACCTAATGCGCTGCTATTTAATTCGGCGCTCTGAATATTATCATCGCATTGGTTCGGGTTTCTCGCCGCTCCGATGCTAGCCGATGGTTTAAACTAAAAACCGACACTAACTGTAGAAGCAAAATGAGATCAATGCCCTTATCAATTCAGTAGCAATTATAAATACTGACGTCGATACCGGCTTATGGTTAGCGAAGTCAGTATATATACAACTTCTAAATATCAAGTGAGTGTGTATGGGATGATGGATGTGGCGGCCTGAGGAGCTCATAAAAAGAGCGAAATGATCGTCGTCGTCTTCTGTCCTCCTTGCACACTCACTTGATGAAAAAATAACTTTTACATCATGACCTAATGCGCTGTTATTTCTTATCTGGTACTTATAAGCAGGTCGTTAATTCTAATTTATATATATATATATATATATATATATATATATATATATATATACGTAAACTATACGAATACAAATCGTCAAAATTGATTTGTAAAATAAGTTAAAGTCCTAAATGTAATAAAGTTAGCTAACTAAAATCGTAAAAATTTTGAATTTTTATAAAATTTTTGGAAATTGACAAACTCAATATAAAATGATAAAAATCTTTATTATTTAAAATTACATAAAAATTTATTTACATTTGACATAATGACTCATTGGTTAAACATGATGTAAAATTTTGAGTTTATAAATGCCAGAAAATTTGGGTTTGCCAAATTTTCAGACCTTTCTAAAATCAAAATATTGCTTCATGCGCCATGCGTGTACGCCGATTTGATGTGAAGTTCGAAATAGACTGTTATTGATAATTTTTAAATAAATCACTTTAATAATTATTATCATTATAACAGTAAATAAAAATATAATGCCGCCATTCCATAAATAAGTGCACACTTTTTGGGGCAAAATCAGGGATTTTAGCGAATTTCACATATATTATCATCTAGCTATCAATACATGGTGTTTGGTTGTTACTAGAGGTTAAACAAATTATTGTGTCAAAAGTTATAACAATATATACTATTAGTACACTTTTATTTTGAACTCAAAAATATCGTAAACCGTTACCTATACAAAAAAAGTTATTTAGTACTTTTTTGTGCTTAAATGTTCAAAGTTTAAAATACATTTTTTTCAAAACGAAAAACTTTATTTATATAGATAAATAAAACATATCTCAAAAAATAATCAAATACTCATGTTTAATTTTCTTTAAAAAAATATATGTTGTACCCTGATCCTTCCTAAGAATTTTTCCGTTTTTAAAAGTCTGGGCACTTTAAAACTTTTTGAGATATAATTTTTTTAACCGAGCGCTACCTTGACATGAGGCGCTCCCGCCAATGGTGTAATGGCCCGGATCACGGTGAGCGCCTCGCTTAAACGCAGCGCTCGGGTAAAAAAATCATATCTCAAAAAGTTTTAAAGTGCGAAAAGTTATATGCAATCGGAAATTATGTCTACGTGTATAGTTTTAGGTCAATAGGATTTTTTTAAATGTATCTGACGTTTAATTGTTCAAAATAAAGCTATTGGTAGTATTTTTCTGAATGTATTAAATAAACTTAAGTTGCTTATATCAAGCTGAAATTAAATTTTCTGTATTAGTTCTGATGCAAGGAATATATTCCTCTAGGTTCGTTCTAAAGAAAACTGTTACGGCCAAATGTTGCTAAATCATTATTTCTAGTAGTATTCGTAATTTTAAAATTAATATATAGAAAACGTAAATTACAAGTTTTTTTGTATGAACAAAAGTTGTTTTGTTTGATATTTCGATTAGAATGCGAAGAGTTCAGTGAGTAATGCTTAACAATTATTTTGGATTAAACCAATATTTTTTGAGAAATTTGCAAAATGTTTGCAGATCTTTTTTTTAAAGACCATCAAGATTATGATTGGCATACTAAACGTATTTCATTTGTTAATTGCTTGGTTATAAACCATTTCACACTAAATCAGCGTTTTATACTCGTCGCGCATGAAGTAAAATTTCAAGTTTAGAAAAGCCTAATTTATCTCAGTCGCTCTGCTGCGCTACGCGTCCGAACTAAAGTTTCAGGCTTTTCTAAACTGAAAATTTTACTTCGTGCTTAAACTGGGATTGGATAGACTCGTTAGATGATCAATCATAACCTTATTTAGCATTTTTTTTATTGCTAGATTAGCGTGTTTTATTAAATCGATTTGATTAAAGCGTAACCAAATAATATCATTGTATAATATATTGATTAATGTGGTAAATTGTTGAGTCATCAAGTAAACATGAACGACCGTTTAAAACGCTTTAAATAGGGAAAATTGAGAAACTACCTGCTATTCTAACAGATAAGGTCATAAATTGTAACATCAACACCCCATAAATTGTGGTTTCTTTTCTTCCATTATACTCCCGCTTGTAGAGGGTGTCTCTCTTCAAAATTTGCTGGTTTGGAGATTTTGTAGAGGCCCTCGCTAATTGGTTTGGTTTGCTGTTTCTTCTTCTGCCAGCTCAAAATATACCTGCGATCCCGACCCTTCGCACATTGCGGCAACGAAAATGGATGGTAAAACGATTGTTTACTTCTATCGGGAAAGCAGATCTCTAAATGCCACCTTGATTATCATGACGATATGACTGCGGTTTTATTTGAAAACTGGTTCGAAAATAAATTGATACCGAATTTGGCCAAAAACTCCGTAATAGTTATGAACAATGCATCATACCATAGTCGACAAATTGATAAGGCACCGACTACGTCCAGTAAAAATCAGAAATATCTGATTATTTATATTTTTGAAGTATCATGTGTATCAAATCAAGTTTCATCTAAATAACAAATATTTCTTCCAGCGTCTATATTTTTGAATTTTCTGTAAATATTGGTATCGCCATTTTTTAATATTTTCCCTTTCCATTAGATGCTTCCTTTTATCTATAGTGGCAAATTTAAATCCATTGTCCTTTAAGGATTTCCATAATGTTGTTGGACTACACGATATAATTTCCCTTTCTTTTAAAATATTATTAATAATTTTTAGTGTAGGTGCCTTTTTAGCCTTTATTACTTCATAAGTAATTTTTTTAATTTTATTGAACTTTAGGCGTCATTTTTTTCACAGCCCCTTTATCGCACAGATTTGTTATTTGGTCAGTAGGATTTTTTATTATATGGCTAATTGATCTTGCAGAAACATTGGTTAAAAGTTCTGCTATTTCTAAAAAATTCTTTACTCCAAGAACATCTTTAAGACCTCGATATACGTCCTTTATAATGCGTTTCGCGTCGGGTGAAAAATTATGTTTCGCCCGGTTATTTCGTTGGCGGGAACTTGAGATTTCTATAACTAATAAAAACCATTATGAGATAAAGATTCTATAATTAAAAATGTAAAGCCTTGTTCAGAGTTCATTATTTACACCATTTACACTTTCCCCTTGTTTATGTAGTTCCAGTGAAAACAATGTATTGAACTTTTTTGGGTAAATATAATCACAATTTTAATGACAATATCCGTTTTGACATCCCTATAATCGATTAAAACGATTTTTTTAAATTTCTGTCTGCCCGGCTGGCGGAAACCATTAGAAATATCGACATAAAACTTATCACATTTGTAGGTGCTAAAAATATTTTGAAAACTGAAAGTGGTAGTTTACTGTTAGCGGTTTTTAAATGTTTCCCGATATTTTGTTAAATATTTACCAAACCAAAAAATTCAATTTTACCAAAACAAAATATGTTTGTCATTGCACTCTTAATATGTAAAATATGTTAAAAATAGTGTTTTTTTTTATCTAGTTGTCGGAATATATCTGTAAAAGTATTGGTAATATTGAAAACTGCTTTACATAAAGTAGATAATGAAAAATTAATCATAAATTGTAATCACTAGAGAGCGGATAAAAAGCGCAAAAAATGTGAAATAAAGCACTTAAAGAAGCACTACATTTAGAGAAAAAAGCATATAAACAGCATTAAAAGGGGAAAAAGCATTTAAAAGGCATTAAATGAGTAAAAATAAATAAAAACTATAACATTATTTAGTATTCAATATGCTTATCAATGTTTTTTAAATAGAAATTATACAACTAACAGGTTAAAAATAAAATTAATATTTTCTTTACTTGTTATGTTATGTAGGACTATTTCAAAATAAAAGGTTTTTCTTTTATACATTTCAAAATATCTACAATTTGATTACAAACATTTATATCCTTTCTTCAACACTTTATTTTGTAACCAAATGTACATTTCGGACACAATGTGTATCAATGGTTTGATACTAAATACTAAAAAATAAAAATAATTTTTTAGTATTCAGTTTCAAACTATTAATAGTGGACACATTGTGTCCGAAATGTACATTTAGTTACAAAATATAGTTTGGAATAAAGGATCTAAGTGAAAACAATTGACCACTAAATCCTATTCCAAACGAGGGTTTGCCAACCGTTTTTTTATCTACTTTAAATACTTAACCTTAACAAAAAAACAAAAAATAATTGAAGTAGCTCTCGACGCAGAAGGAATTTTACAATGCGTATTGGTGATTATTATGATCGATATTAATATATTTTTGAATAACGTTGGAGTTGGATATTCATTTCAACATTTTCAATTGAAGGGTCCAATGCAAGAACCGGTTAAGTCCATTTTTGCCCAAAATTAGATATTATTAGATTTTTGCACAGTTTTTAGTCCGTTTTTGTCCTGTGCAAGAACCGGTTCCCTAGCTTATGTAACCCGCACTACAGCAGATATTGTTTGATAGCCTATTGTCGGTTCCTATGCAATAACAGGCCAAGTCCTGGACTTAGCCTGTTCTTGCACTCAGAAGTGATAAACAAATCTGAGGGTTCTCCGTTGCTTTTCAAAGTTTTTGTGAGTGTTTTACGAAGAATCGCGCAACAGAATATCATATCGTCAATTAGTGCAAGTGAAGATGAAGATCCGTTTCAAGGAACTCATACCGATAGTGACTAGGGTTATTTTCCTGATAGTGAGTCACATAACCTCAACTTATTAACTTCGGTAAATTCATCAGGTCATTCTGAGGATAATTTTTCCGAAAACACTGTAGATTTATCACAGCCTGGAACTTCTACCAGTACAGCACATCCAGGTAAAAAGCGGCGGGTGCGCCAATCGCTTTGGAAGAGGAACATCCGTAAGGAAAAACGAACCAAAGGGGAAGCATACGTAAATACTGCTGGAAGATTAACTGCAAAAAAACAACTCGGAAGGAACTGCGAGTGTAAAATGAAATGTTTCGAGACAATCGGAGCTACAGGCTGCAGTAAAATGTTTCAAGATTTCTACGACATTGCCACAAAAGACCTACAGGATGCACATTTGTATGGGCTTGTTCAAAAACGTATTGTTGCACGACACAGACCTCGTTCTGAAGATACTAATGCCAGAGCTTCATCAATTATATACCAGGTAAATTTTTCGGCATATTGCTTGTTCTTTGTTTTAACAAAATATTGATTTTAGATTCGGCACGATGGGAACTGTTTAACAGTTTGTAAAAAAGCATTCTTAGCTTTACATGGATTAACAACAAGTAGGCTTGCTCGTTTACAAGAACATTTAATAGGCAAATATGGAACTCCTCCGGTTGATAATCGCGGTAAACATAATATTAGACCCAACAAATTACCAGCAAATATTAATGATGCAATAAGGGAACACTTCCTTAGTTTTCCTAAGTACACATCCCATTACAGCAGGAAGGATAATATTCAACACCATTATTTGTCGCCTCTTCTGAGTGTAACAAAAATGCATGCTATGTATTTGGAAAAGCACGAACCTGAACAACATCAGCCTCTATTGCAAAAGAAACGTGGTAATTTAAAAGATTTGTTTATGTTTTTTGCAGTACCAGTACTATTATGTTTAATGTTATTATAGGTAATCCAATGGTGAAGTATGAATATTTCCGAACATTTTTTGCGGAAAATTTTAAGATATCTTTTGGAAGGCCAAAATCCGATACCTGCCAAAAGTGTGACAAACTAGAAAATAAAATTATTGCTGCACAGTCTGCCAACAGGAAGAAACAGTTGCATCAAGAAAAAGCTATACATGTAACAAAAGCTGACACATTTTATGCAGATTTAAAAGAAAAAACTACTTTAGCACAAACTGATACAAAAGTCGAAGTTTTATCCTTCGATTTACAACAGAATTTGCCACTACCTGTCGCACCAAGTGGCGACGTATTCTATAAAATTTAACTTTGGGCATACAACTTTTGTATTTTTATGGGTATTTCTGGGAAAAGCTTTTTTTACGTCTATGATGAAACATTAGGGGCAAAGGGAAGAAATGAAGTAGCCAGCATGTTAATGCATTCCATTGATAACTTTTTGGCACCGGAAGTTACTGATTTATATATTTTTTCAGACAACTGTTCGTCACAAAACAAAAATTATGTACTTTTGCAGTTTTTTTACACTCTTGTGGAAAACAAAAGATTCTGAGTCATACATCACAGGTACCCTGAACCTAGTCATAGTTTTCTGCCTTGTGACCGTAGTTTTGATCTAGTTGAAATTCAGAAACGTAAATATGATCGAGTTTATCTACCTCAAGATTATGTGAACATTATTAAGTCATCAAGTAAGAACTTTCATGTCATTGAAGTATCACAAGACATGTTTTATAATTTTTACGAACACATTATGAATGTTTTTGTAAAAAATCCCTCCAAAAAGAACAACAAATTCACCATATCTAAATATCGAAGGATAAATTATGAGCAACGAGAAGCTGTTACACTACTACAATGTAGTGAAAGTGTCTCCTTTCCAGTATTCTCCGAATTTGTTATACGGGATAAAAGAGTGTGTGAACCATTATCCTTACCCGGTAATGAAAAGAGGCTGTACACTGAGAAACGCCAACTGAAGAAGAAGAAATTTGAGCATGTAATGAGTCTAGCGCAAAACTACGTACCAAAAAGTGACATGTGGTTTTATGACGACATAGAGAAGTACCATCGAAGTTTTAAGTCAGACGAAAAACAATCATCGGCATCCGAATTTAGCGAAACCGAATAAGGAAAATACCGAAAATATATATAGAAATGTAACTTGTGTTCATTATTATTATAAACCATTCGTAAGAAATACATACTATTTTCATTGTGGATTTTATTTTATTTTTCTATTTGTTTTTATTCAAAAACTGTGCAAGAACAGGTTAAGTCCACCATTTTTTTTTAAATAGCTTGACGGTTTCAAATCTCATAAATACCAAAATTATCATCCACGTCATGCATGGTTCCACCTGTGGATTGATGCACTCAAAAATTTTTCATTAATTACAGTATAAGCATATAACGATTTTTTTGTTTCCTGTAAAATTTGTTATATTGGACTTAACCGGTTCTTGCATTGGACCCTTCAATTGGTGGTTTTAAGTATTGCAAATTTAATTGTAACATCATTTGTTTAAATCTATAATTTGTGTCATGTACTTACGCATCTCTACATTAAATATAATGCTTAGAAACCTTCATCATTAGGCGAGATATGTTTCTAGACTGAATCCTGCACACTTTTTCATTTTAAAAATGTTCTTTAACTGTCAAAACAAAAGAACTACGGGCGATTACAACTATCGAAACAAACGAGCTATATCTTCAAAACGGTGACAGCTGTCTTAGTTCTGTTTAAACCATTGAAAACTAGACTGAATTCAGAATTTGTGTTCAATATATTATAAATAGCTATTTATGTAACGAGAAAAAAAAACTTAATAAATTTCAATAATTTGAACAAGTTTAGAAAAGTCCGAAAATGTGGCTTGGCCGCGTAGCGCGAAGCCAAATTCTGGCTTTTCTAAACTCGAAATTTTACTTCATGCGCCACTCATGTGAAACACCCAAATATCATGAAGTTCAAAATATTCTCGGTTATCAATATGAATATTTTTAATCAATTGTTACAACTATATTATATGTAAGAAAGCAACATCATTTTAAACATGTTTTAAAGTTGTTTCAATGAAAAAAAACACGTTTCGTAAAAAAACTGATTGTTCTAATTAAAATGAAAACACATTTTATTTAACAACCCCGGTACAAAATAGATTTTTTTTGTTTTAGCATATTGCCTATTTATTTAAAATAAGCGTATTTTTTATTAAAATCAAATATTTTTCAAAAGAAAATGCTTTGTATAAGCATAATAATCTAAAATAGGCATTAAAATTAAAAATAAGCACAAAAGGACAAAAAAGCAAAAAAATTCTTAGTGCCAAATTATCACATTTTTCGTGATTCGTATACATTTATATAAACTCTCTCGATGCCATATATATTAAGCATAAGCATAATTGCTAAAAATCCGCTGTCTAGTAATCACACTTCTTGTCATAGCTTTCGGTCAATAAGTGTTGTGTATTACAAATCAGAATTAGCTTTGCGTATTCTCTAGCTATAATGCGCTCTTTTATAGTGCGCTTTACCCTATGAAAACTAATATTACTGATTTTTTGTTTGTTATTATTTCGAATATTTTAATTCTTTCTTTACACATCCATCTAAAATTGATGTGCAATTTTGATTTAATTTAATTTTTTATTTTAGAATTAATATAATTAAAAAAATCTAAAAGATGACTTCATCATGCACTCTATAACGATTTTATGATTATATAATTCTAATATCATATTCTCGTAACATCTATGGTTATAAAAACAAATTTATCCATTAAAAAAATTAATCGTTTATAATATCATCACAGACCATTTTATTAGACAATTAATATTTTTTCAAGCAAGAGTTGACAATTATGTACCAAAATATATATTAGTATACCACCACTTTGTGTGCCTTCATAGTATACAACGATTTTAAATTATAACGACGGTGAGGCTTAAGCGCAGCCTAAATTTAATCGACTCAGGGAATCCTATATATCTTCTTATTTTACGTAAAAATATGATATTATTTTATCAAAATCATAAAACATGTAATACAGATATTATTAGATATTAAAGAAGTGTTGTTAAAAATAAATTAAAATTGTTCAATGTATATTCTTATGTTTTAAAGTATGTAGAATACTATAACATAAATGAATTCTTACAATTTTTAATGCGCTGGACACTGCTATTCTGAACATGGCTATAGCGATTTGGATCAGCAAAAATATTTTTAAAATACTTTCAATAATATTATATATTTATATGATATTATTAAATACATACCCTGGCTCTTTACTGAAATTCTAGTGTTGCTATTATCTGCTTCAACGGCGCCCTCAATCAATTGATTTTGGTCCATGATGAAACAATTATCCCAGGGTCGCCACATATTTTATCAAAAATAGGTAGTCGTCACAAGCAAAAACTAACAAAATTCGTGAGAATATAAACTAGTAAGTAAATTAGGCACAATAAGAAACAATGAGGAAACTGAGAACGAAATATGCACTAACACAATTGCTGATAAAATGATGAATTTTTAACCAAGCAAAACGACCTGTACTCACAAAAATGGGGGTAAAAGGAACATTAAAAGCTGATTATCAAACCAATTCATTCCAAAAATGATTGGAAATGCATACAGGGTTTTCCCATTAGAAATCCAATCGACACCTCTGGATCGGTGTAGGTTTCAGGGCACATTTCGAAAAAGATTATTTTTGCTTTCCAAAAACACGCAGGTAGTTATAGATACATTTTGTGCGAGGCGAAATAGAACCGATTTAGCATCATTGTCGGCGCGCACCAACTACCCCCCGCGCTGGTCACCCGCAGTGCCAGTAGCCGCAAAGTTGTATAATGATTATAATTTTATTGAGGGTATTCAAGTTCGATTTTTATTGCTCAGCAAAAGAGCGATGAATACACTATACATAGTACCCAAAATGTACAACTAGCATCGAGAAATAAAAGTAAAAAAGGAAAATAACTGCGTTTTAATTAAGTGATATACGAAATGAATATAAAAAAAATATAAATTAAAAAAATAGGAAGTATGTTATATCTCAATCAATAATGAAATTAATATTATTCTATTCACCAAATTGGTCATGAAAACCACGGTTGTAGAAAATCGTCCCAATCTATCTTATTTGTGGGTATTTTGGGAATCAGTAAAAACTTTGCTAAAATAAAATCAAGAACGCATCAGATGGTTATTACTTTTAAGTTATCTGCCTATTCTATTACCATATGTTTTAATAATATCAACTTCTATTTTCCAAGTCGGAATATACAGGGTTGGGCAAAATTATGGGAACATTAGATTTCTGGCCAAACTATACCTGCGATGAAAAAATACTCTTAAAATACATTTATGTTGTCGTTTTAATCTATTCTTTTCGAGGTATGGCGTCATCAGTTTTTTTTAATGCAACATACTCTATCTTTTAAACATTTTGAATAAACACTTGTTAAACAATTAAAATGATGTCGAATTTGGTAGGTATGCGACTTGAAGTTTTTTTACATTCTTAAATAAATTAACAAAAGGAATAGATAGCTGTTAACTGTTGCTTGTCTCGTCTTAAAAAAAATGTAAAACTAAAAGTAACATTCGCTGTTATTATTGCACTAACTTCCATCAGCTAATTCGAGGACACATTATCGGACCAATCTTTTCAAGAGAAAATTTAAACGCTAATCAAACACAAATAAACAGCTATCTTTTCCTTTTATTATTTTATTTAATAATGTAAAAACCACAAGCAACACATCCACCAAACCCGACATTTTTGTAATCGTTTAACAAGTGTTTATCCCAAAACTTTAAAATATACAGGGTGTTATTCTTTTCAAGAGAAAATTTAAACGCTAATCAAATACAAATAAACAGCAATCTTTTCCTTTTATTATTTTATTTAATAATGTAAAAACCACAAGCAGCACATCCACCAAACCCGACATTTTTGTAATCGTTTAACAAGTATTTATCCCAAAACTTTAAAATATACAGGGTGTTCCATTAAAAAAAAAACACCGAGAAATAGGATAGCTGTTGAAAATCACATTACGTCCTTAAATAATTGAAAACGACTACAATCATTTATATTAGGAATATTTATTCATTGCACGTATAGTTAGGTCAGAAATACGGTGTTCCCATAGTTCCGTCCAACCCTGTATGATGATATTCATATCATTGAACTTTAAATCTCTATCATTATTAATAAGAAAGTTGCCCATACTATCCTACTTAAAATGGGACACTTTGTATACAAATTTGATGACCAAGAGGTTTTGTTAAATTTCATGTATATTTATTATATACATAAATAACCTTGATTTGGCATATACCCCTACCAATCACGATTATAATTATTTATACTAAAATTAACAATACTTTCTTAAATGCACTATTATTAATAAATAATTATCTTTCTTCACACCCCTTGCCTTAGCTACTCCTCCCAGTATTTACCACTTTCATTATTACACCCATACCCTGTCCACTCTCACACATACTTTTAATTCGACTCATACAATTTATTCCATTCGTCACCAGTAAACCTCTACATTCCCTCGTCCAGTGTTCCCATTCATCATTCTCTGCCCCGAAAAACACACACTTCATATATTCTTTTCCCATTCACCATTTTTTTCCTCTTTCCTCGTTCCCACATCTAAATTGTGCCAGTAGTCGTGCTTCTTCTTTGTCTAGTCTTAACTCGATGTTTCCACCATCACGTGCAATTCTTTGTAATGTAGGTTAGAACTACTCTTATCTATTCTACCTTGTCGTATCTGTAGGTCTACATCTCCTGCTCTAACCCCATAATTTATCTCAAGCCTCTCCCCCCTCGCTACTTTCTGCACTATTACTAGCCACGACCACCCTACTTTATTGTATAAACCCTCTCTTTCAGTCATCTACTTTGCACACCTCGCATTTCTTTGCCATTCCCTATAACACGCACTCCAAGCTTCTTTTGCCAACCTTTCTTCCCCTAACATACTTATCTTTATTTCAAACTGGTGTTGGTGTTGTAACCTCTACTCCTAAAATGCTTTTTTAAGTATTGCAGGTGTACCCTTTCTACTCTTTCATGCCCTCTTACTTTCCATACTTCTGACGCAGATATTATTATTATTGCCCTTGTACACGCATCCCACCATACCAGTTTTATCCGTACATTTCCCCTTAACATGTCTTCCCACACCTTTCACTTTCTTCCCATTGCTATTCTCGTTTACTTACACACATACTGTATATGTTTATTCCATCCTCCATTTTCCGAAAATATGAACCCTGAATATTTAAACTCTCTCGTCCTTTCCAGCCTCTCTTCCATCCAATTTAATTCTTCGTCCTTTCTTCTTCCACCTGCGTTCTTACATACCATCCATTTTGTTTTCAACACACTCACACTCAGCTTCCTTTTACTCATCGTTCTAGAAATTAATACAACATCGTCCGCATGCGCCAGGCTCCATATTTTCGTACCACTATCTCACCTGCCTGCCCCCGTTCCAATACCTTTTCCATATCCACTACAAACCGGTTGAATAGTAGTGGGCTCAATGGATATCCTTGTCTCAATCCACGCACTACCCTGATCCTCTCTGACTGACACTCACCCACTCTTACCTTACACCACGTCTCCCTGTAGACCTCACTCACCTAGTATATAATCTGCCTTAATACCCCCTTACATTTCAAACACTTTCCCAACAACTTTCTCTCAACCTAATTATACGCCGCTTTCAAATCTACAAACAACAAGTACACTCTTTCCTTTCTCGCTATCACCCTCTGAATTATCCAAGTCAGAGTAGCTATGTGATCCACTGTTGACCAGTAACAATCCCCTATCTTAAACTTTCTCCTCCAATCTTTACTTGACCATTGATATCATTACTTTATACAGCGTGTCCATCAAGGTAATGCCCCTCTAATTTTTTTGTTCCCTCTCATCCCCCGCATTATACACGGGTACAATTAATTTCATGTAATAATTCAATTAATTCCATTTCCAGAAAACTATAATTATCTTGTTTAATTTTTCGAAATAATTGATAGAACAGGTAACCTTATTCGAATTAATGAATTACAGTTGCTTACACTACTTTTACGAATGAACCGTAGTAGTAGTAAGAAGGAAATAATGGTTTTATTAATATATATTTTTGTCTTTTGTAGTTCACCGTAGAGCACAGGATGATACATCCGACGAGGAACAAATATTTTCGTTCGACTACATTCCAATAAATAAAGTAAGAACCAATCAAATAATTATAAGAAACGTATATTATAAAGGTCTTTGCCTTTAATTTTAACCGCGTATCAAATGATTATCCTACATGTCAGTTTTATACGAACATATTTCACTATTTGTCAAATGACTTTCCCTATTTATTAAATGATTTTTATTTTATTAACAACAGTGATCCGTATAATTTTCCCTTCGTTAAAGTTAGAGAGCGTCATTAATTTTATTTGTTTTTGTCATACATGTTAATTTTGATATGTTTTTATTCTAATCAATTATTTAGTTAACGAAAGCCTTTACGAAAGAAAAACATACGGCCCAATCAAACAATAATAAAACTGTATATTGCTAAATAACTAAGAGCATATCAATAATTAAAATTATTCCTACTATACAGGGTGTCCACGCTAAACCGCTCGTTAAAAGTGTATAGGGTTGCCGTTGCACTAAACATTTGAAACAAATCCTCGTCATACGGTTGAATCAGTTTTCCTTGTGTGAAATATTTTCAACTTTGTATTACTTCCGGTTCCAAAGGAAGTAGCACTAAATTTATTGGTTTAGGGCAAATGTTCTACAAAAAAGAATTATACTATACTCCTAAAGCAAGTAGTTTTCGAATTATTTCGAAGATTAGATTATCATAGCATTCATGCATACCCTGCATTCTTGGTATTCATTTAATACTGTTTGAGTACCAATTCTATCGCAGTTGCCATGTATAAAGAATAAATTGATAATTTGTTGATTTGTGTAATTATTCATTTTGTTGATTTCTGTATAACTTTGTACTAGTTCTTTTTATCATTTGACATTTGGCATTACAATCGCGACAAAACAAAAGCGTACTTGATGCTTACTAAAATTCAATTGTGATTTATGCGCGCATTATACCTTGCATGAATGCTATGAAAAACTTATCTTCAAAATAATTCGAAAACTACTTGCTTTAGGAGTATAGTTGTTTTTACTTTTCTGCAGTAAATTTTCCTAACAATCGTACCATGTGACAAAAATGGGTCATTCCATTTAAAAAAAAATTACATATTGACATTTTAAGAACACTTATTGTCAATATCGATAGGTTCCAATTATTTTACCCATAGAGGCATCCTCTAGGTACAAGTAGAGATATAAATCATATTTTCATCTTATTCTAAAGAGAAGTTACAGACAGATTTCAAAATACCTTTTAGAGATCAACATTTTAGAAACATTTCTTTTTTCTTGGAAACTATAGGAGATTAGTGTACATATTTTTGAATAAAATATGTTGCAATTTAAACAAGGAATCAAAAAATTACTTATATATAGGGTGTCCTATTTAAAATAATAAATTTGGTGCTACTTCCGGTGGAACCGGAAGTGATAAAAAGTTGAAAATATTTTATATGAGAAGAACTGATTCAACCGTGTGACGGGGATTTTTTTTTAATTTTTAGTGCAACGGCAACCCCATAAACTTTTAACGAACGGTTTAGCGTGAACACTCTGTATACCTAATAAAATTACACACTAAAAAAATAGTCGTTTTTCTCCAAAAAATCACTAAAATATGATTCCATTATTGAAAATAAAACACTTTTTTACTTTGTTTAACCACTGTATATTGCACTTAATTCTGTGACTATAGTTTCGACTATCTAGTAGTGATTTTTAAACTTAATTAAGTGCAAAATGCAGTAGTTAAACAAAGTGAAAAAGTGTTTTATTTGCAAGTGTATTTAATATGTACCGCAAAGTGAACGTCTACAACACAAAGCTGATGATTCCATATGTTGAATATAATGAACACAGTGTTCTAGTATAATTTCATTTTCCATAAAGCAATTAATCAATTCTGTCAGTAACTCTACAAAATATTCGTTATATGATCATTATATGGTCAATCTTGTACCTGACAACGAAATAATGAATTTTAATTTTAAGCATACAGAGTTTTCAAACTTCACTATTGCTAACTTCGTTATAATTGGAGCTACAATGACAGTAAAATAGACCAACTAGTATTTTTTTTTTTTCGCTGATTACGATAGTGAACGCGGAATAAAAATTGGACATCGCGTTCGCGAATTATTTCAAAATAATCTTTATTTTTTTCAAATGGGACACCCAGTATACAGTATTCCCAATCGATAGGAAATTAAATTCTGAACAAAAATTGCCCTATGACATTTTATTCTAAAGTCAAAAACGATAAAGCTATTGATGATTTAACCTCCACACTTCAAAACTTCTTGGATGATCTAAATTTAACCCTTTCATCCCTGACGGTGGCATTTGCCACCACTAAAATTTGATAACTTACTGAGAATTTTTTTTATAATTATACATACATGTATGCATAAGCTCCAACTTTTCCGATTATCTTTTGTTTTTCAAAATAATTTAATTTGAAGTTCTAAACTATTGTTTTCCACTCCCTAATTAAGTATAAAGTAAAATTTTGAGTTTAGAAAATGCTGAAAATTTGGTTTGGTCGCGTAGCGTTACGCGACCAAACCAAATTTTCAGGCTTTTCTAAACTTGAAATTTTACTTAATGGGCCACGCGTATAAAACATTGATTTTAGGTGAAGTTCAAAATATTCTACTAAAGCAGTAGGCTAAAAATGTGTATTCTGAACATCACATCACATCAGAGTTTAGTATGCGTGGCGCATACAGTAAAATTTCGAGTTTAGAAAAGCCTGAAAATTTGGTTTGGTCGCTCCGTTTCGAAATTTTACTTCATGCTTAATCTGGAAGTGATAAACACTCTGTTTAAAATTTCAATTTAAAATGTTTGTAAAAACAACGAATATCTGAAAATTTACATCGTATACAGTATGTTGAGATATGTACACATAAAAGAAAAATTATCTGTATATCTGAGATAACAATGAATAATATTCAGTGTAAATTTTTTTTGGCAGCAGATAAATTACAGTTCTGAAAGGGTTAATGGATAGACAACAGATCTACTTTTAACAAGATGGAGCTCCTGCCCATAATGTTCGCTTGATATTCGTTAATAGAATAAAAGCAACCTGCTTTCTTCTATAACATACAGGGTTTTTAAATTTAAGTCGGCACTATTGCTAATTTCGTTATTATTGAAGCTGCAACATCTTGTTGAATGTAGATCTGCTGTCTATCTAATAAATTTAGATCATGGCGGTTGAATCACCAATAGCTTTGTCATTTTTGACTTTAGAATAAAATGTCATTAGGCAATTTTTGTTCAGAATTCAATTTCCTATTGATTATGTCGTATGTTCGTAAACGCGATGTTCAATTTTTGTTTACCATCGTAATCAGCAAAAAAATACTACTATTTTGCCTATTTAACTGACTCTTTAGTTCCAATAATAACGAAGTTAGCAATAGTGCCAACTTAAGTTTGAAAACCCTGTATACTGTGTGTCCCCGGATTACTACCTGGATAGAAATCACTTTTTTATTGTCCATTTTTCTACAAAAAGGCATTTTCACAACAAGTTTTAAATGACTTAAAAACTCTATTTTCATTGTCAAATCCTAAATTTACCATAGAGGGCGCTCAAAAATTAAGAAAAACTAAATTTTTCATAGGAGAAGAGTACTTCTATTTATATACTTAGAGAAAGATGTTATTTTGAAAAGTAGTTTGTAATCGATAATTATGTTTAGATACAAAATATCGTATTCTCAATTAAAAAAAAAAATCTTTAGAGTGCCACGGAAAATATTGTAGGTTGGCAACTCTGAAATTATATATTACAATTAATATGTCTCACGTTTTATAAGTAATTTCTAAAGCATGTGGCCAACTTATTTTAAAAAAAGATAAAATCATGGCACTCAATAGGTTTTTATTTATTGAACATACGATATTAACTTCATAGAAACAATTTTATTTTTATTAACTTAATTTATGTTTATAATAATGTAATATTTTTGAAATAATAATAATAATTGCTAATAAACTAGCAATTTTTCAACAAATTTAGTGATATTTAGCCAATAAATGATAACATATCATAAAAATTGAATCATTTGTCAATACCTTAGATAAACTTAAGTTACTCATATCAAGTTAAAATTATCCAGGGTGATTTTGTTTTAAGTATACATATCCTAATTATACTGTAAATCTTCACATATTGGTTGCTTTTTTTAAGAGTTCAATTTAAATCTTTAAACGAGTGTTTTCCACCCCCAGACCAGCATGAAGTAACATTTCGAGTTTAGAAAAGCCTTGAAGAAAAAACATTGAAATATAGTGAAGTTCGCAACATGCTACTAAAGCACTATTCTACAGACGTATATTTTGAACTTTACTTCAGACTAGTGTTTTATACGCGTGGCGCATGAAGCAAAATTGCGAGTTTAGAAAAGCCTAAAAATTTGGTTTGGTCGTGTAGCGCTACGCGGCCTAACCAAATTTTAAGGCTTTTCTAAACTCGAAATTTTACTTCATGCTTAATCTGGAAATGGAAAACACTTGTTTAAATCTTCAAAATAAACTTAATAAAAAAAATCAACGAATAGCGGAAAATTTACAGCGTATCCATATGTATACTTAAAATAAAAATTTGCTGTATATACTTAAAAGAAAGGTTCCCTGTATATTTATATTAAATACGTCATTATTGGTAATAATATTTTGAAGAAAGGCAAAACATTTAATATAAAATGACTTTTTGTTGAAAATTGATTACAAAAAAGGTATACCTACCGGGTAGACATGGTATATACCATAACTTAATTGAAAAGAGGTCATTTAATAGAAATGAAATTATTTTGAATGAATAAATGTTGAATAATATATGAAAAAACATTAAAAAAATAAAATAAAAATTTTGTATTTAGACTTTATTCTCAATTAAAAATTATTTTTGATAACATTTTCTTATAAAAATATAATTAGAGGTACTTGTTTCCTATCACACCTGTTGCTTTTCTTAATTTTGGAGCACCCTTTGTGGTCAAATTAGGATTTAATAATGAAACTGTTATTTTTAAATCATGTAAAACTTTTTCTAAAGAATTGCTTTTTGTTGTTAATGTTAACGTTTTTCCTATCCGGGCAGTAATCTGGGGCGGTTAATGCTGGAGAATTTTTTTCTGATCATCCATAGAAGAGTCGTATTAAGATCTTGAATAAATTACCTTTTGGGATTATTGTAATTATTATAGATACAGAAATTTGGCAATGGATTTAAATATTTTCTGTGTAAACTATGTCTTTTATTTCTTCCGCAAATTTCTTCTGACGATGTCCATTTTTCAGCAACTTCCGTATCTTGAAATTCGCGATATATTTTTCTAATTGTATTTCGTATTATGATAAACTGATTTTCAAGTTGAACAGCAGATAAACTGTAATTCACCAATGTGATGATGAGGTTTCGAATTCCATCACAAATTTGTGTATAGTTTCTTCTGTCTGTCATAATTTGGAAACTGATTTTATAAATGGGAAAGTCAATTGATAAAAGAGGATTTACATAATTAAAAATAAGTTCGTTATATGGAAAATCCATATGATAACAGGAGAATTTCATTAGATAAATTAATAAAAATCACCTGTAAGATATTGCGAATAATTAAATAATGACATTTATTTACCTTCTGATAGCTTCATTTTAGGGTCCGCCAGTGAAGCTGGAATTTACTTTTTTTTCATGAAACATTGATTATCGGATTTTTTTTTCAGGTTTAAGTTGAATAAAGTATGCTATTTTACTTTTTAAAAATAACCCTGCTCAATATATGGTGAGAACCATTTCCGTGTAAAAATGTCAATGTTGGCATTTCATCCAAAAAACAATCGAAGCTTGATTTTTAAGAGTATTCAGCAAATTTTATTGATCAGAAAATTTTCAAATCGTACTGAAAATTAGGCACATACATAGTTGACATGTATGATCTAGATAAAGATAATATTATTTAAAATTAATTATATTTTATGTTTCTAGGTATAATAGCGGATTATTTTTATATGTATTTAATTAATTTTGAAATTGAAAATTTAATAATTTAAATGTAATCTGCCATCTTACTTCAATACATAACATACAGGGCATTCTTCTTTTGTGTATACATATCCTGATAATTACAGCGTTTTTTAAATTTGCGGGAATTCGTTATTTCAGAGCAATTAATTCGAGGCTTTTACCGAGTGTTTTCCACTTCCAGACTAAGCATGAAGTAAAATTTCGAGTTTCGAGAAGCCTAAGAATTTAGATTGGTCGCCCCGCATAGCTACGGGGCCAATCAAAATTAGGCTTTTCTAAACTCGAAATTTTACTTTATAAGCCACGCTTAAAAACACTGATACAGTGAAGTTAAAAAAACACACGCATACAACAACATTATAGGCAACCTAATATACGTCAGAGTTATTGGGTTGCCTATAATGACTGTATTAAACAATTTGTTCAGCGCATAATTTGACTCACGTTTTAGACACATCTACATATTAGATTTCTAAAGCCGTATATTTTAAACTTTACGATATTTCAGTGATTTTTACGTGTGGCGCATGAAGTAAAATTTCGAATTTAGAAAAGCCTAATTTGGATTAACCGCTCCGCTTCGCTACGCGGCCAAACCAAATTTTCAGGCTTTTCTAAACTCGAAAATTTACTTCATGCTTAGTCAGGGAGGGGAAAACCTTCGTTTAAAGATTCAAATTGACATCTTTTAAAAGAACAACGAATGTCGTAACATTTACAGTGTATGCATATATATACCTGAAAGAAAAAATCCTTGTATAAAGGGTCCTCCAGTGAAGCGGGTAAATGTAAAGTACCAAATTCTTTCATGAAACATTTATTATCAGATTTTATTTTACAGATTTGAGTGCAGTAAAATTTGCCATTTTACTTTTTAAAAATAACGCCGCTCAAGTGAAAGATTTTTTTTAAAGAGTTAGGTTAGGGTTAGGTTGAATTTGCAATTTCCTGCCTGATATTGGAATGATAAAAAGCTAGGTGAATTGCATAAAAAATCATTACATCATCAGTATTTTCATCATCTGGCATCATTAGGCCATTTTTTGTTCAAGACGATAGACTGTCTATGCAGACTGGTACACCCACACATAGACAGAACATGTTTGATGCAACGGCTCCACAGGTTTAATTTTTTCCAGCATAAAAAGGCCGCAAATTATACTCTTTGGGGATTTTTGAAGAGCAGAGTGTACAGTTGGGAGAGAAAAAACTACTACAGCAGGGAGCATTAGCAACTTCTAAAATATGTTTTTTTTTTTGTAAAACAAACTTGTCATGTACAGGTTAACAACATTTTTTTTTTCTTGGGCACCAAGACAGTGCTTTTGTTGACATGCACTTTATTAGCAATGTCTCTAATACTAATACCGTCTCCAAACGGGTCGTTATTATTGCTTTTTGCGTTTCAGTCAGTTGAGGCATGTCGACGTTAATTACATTTTGTTTGATATTTCCGCAGATTTGTTAATATTATTGACAATTTGAAAAATCAAAGTGAGTCCAAATATTTTGCTGTACTAGTTTTTGTCTCTCGCAACTGTACAGGGTGGTCTAATTTCGATGTTGCTTATGGGCATCTCGGTAAATATAAAAGTTAGAAAAAAATCGATGGCGCAAACGCAATCTCTTTTTTCAGATTAGGATAATGCCGAAAACAAAAATGCACCATCTTGTTTTTTCAGAAGTTATGGGACAAAATCGGGTTTTCTTGATTTTTAACTTTAATTAATATATTGCGTAATTTGTAAGAGAGACAAAAACTATAAATACCTTCTTAAGACACTTTTTGAGTAGAATCCAGTGGCGTAGGCATTATTTTATTTTATGCACATGATTTTGAGTTATGGCCAATTTTTTTTTTTTTTTTTTTAATGTAAATCATAGTTGGCATTGACACAGTCGAAAACAGTGTTTTTCACTGATTTTAAAAATATATACTTTTGTGAATTTATCTTAAATAGAAATTGCTTTTGTTGAGAACTAAATATGTCGTTATTGGTCTTTTTTTATTGTAAAAAAATAGTTACCTTACTTAATTTTTGACAGTTAAAACAAACGTCATTGTTTCGTATTATCTATTAGGTACCTATCGCAAGATGGCCTACAGAAATTATAAAAAGTACGATATGTTTGAATGTTTCAATCAATCATTTAAGATTCCAAGTGCGGCCGCACAACTATATTTTCAAAGATATCCTGAACGTCACCAACCCGCGGAAACAATATTTACCAGACTGCGAAGTAATTTAATAAATTATGGATCTTTTATAAGGCCTAGGATCTAAAAATATAACATACCAGGCCAAGCAGAAGAGGAAATCAATGTTATCGCCTGGTTGGGCAAATCCCAATACATCTTCTCGTGAAATTCAGCAGGATGTCGGAGTGTCTTCTTGTAAGACTTTAAAAATATTAAAGAACCATAAATCTGAACCATATAGAGGCAGACCTGTTCATTATTTACTGCCGGGAGACTATGAAAGGAGGCTCGACTGCTGCAATTGGTATGTAAATTGATCAAATATTTTTCGTTCGATAATATGAACGGATGAAGCCTCCATTACTAGTGATAGAATTTTTAAAGGTCATAATCAGCATTGGTTGGCTGATACAAATCCCCATCAAATAATACCTCGACGAAAGCAGGAGAGATTTGGATTTCTTGTATGGTGTGCATTATTAGAAGATCGAGTTTTGGGGTATCGTATTTATAGAAATCATTTGAATACAGATCAATAGCTACACATTTCAGAAGAACACATTGAACAGTATGTAGACAATGCAGCAGCGAAGTTTTCTGTTCTTCCAACAAGATGGAGCACCAGCTCATAATGGGCGTAGGACCAGATTGCTTCTGAATGCAAATTTTGGCGACAATTGTTTGGGAACATTTGGACCGGTTAGGTATCCTGCTAGATCTCCAGATCTGACATCGTTAGATTTTTTTTATGAGGATACCTGAAGGACAAAATTGACAAGCAGCCTATAATTAATTTAGACATGTTGGAGCAAAATTTTCATGATGCCATAAGAAATGTTCGCAACATTCAAATTTATAACGCCATTCGAGCTGTAAGAGGTAGATGCCAAAGATGCATTGAAAATAATGGCCATCAGTTCGAACATTTGAAATATATTTTTTCAGTCTTAATAAATAAAAATCGTAAAAACTAAATTATGTTCTGCCTGCCTTATAAAATATTTATACTTATTACATTTGTTTTACTATTCTTATTTAAAAAAAACTCTACTTTATAATGTTTATTATAATTTAAATTGCGCATGAAAATGATCAAAAATGGCTATTGTCTTCCATATTATATTATTTAGATTAGATTAAAAGCTAGTTTATACTCTGTTTTTAAGATAAATTCACAACAGTACACAGGGTGAGTTTTTTTCATGTTCTTTATGGGGATCTCAGAAACTATAAGAAATAGAGAAACGGTTAAATAGGCAAAATGATGCAGTTTTACGAACTAATTAAAAAAACGTTTGCAAAATTTTCAAAAAAGTCAAGGGTGACTAAATATTTTGAAAAATGTGAAGCGTCGATTTTTTCAAATTGATTTTTCTCAGTTATTAAAAGAGATAGATGGCAAAGTTTTAGATAATTTTACACTAAATAATAAAATTTTATCAGATTTTATTCATCGGTATTAGTTTTCGAGATATAACACAAACTTACATTTTTTTAAAATGAATACCATAGTTGGCTATGTCATTATTAGAAAGGGTTTTTTTTCTCTTTAATTAGATATGTCACTTGGAATACTTATTTGCAAAAATAACTAAGTTATTGAGTATTTCCTATTTTATTTACAAAAAAAATTGTTAGCCATGAAATAATGACTTTTGATAATTACGATTGTTTGTAACAGTTAATTTTTTGTTGTATTTTTGTCAATTAATTTAGTGTTAGAAACAACTGTTTTTAATGCACATTTTTTCTTTCTATTTCAATTTACTACATTACACCCAGCAGTAATTGTTTTATAATATTTTTTTATGTCCAACAAACTCTTTGTTGTAAATAATATTGAAAATTGTTGATTACTCAGTCATTTTTATAAATAGGTATGTCAAATGACAAAAGAGAAAAAAAATCCCCTTTTAATGTGACCGCCAACTATGGTTTCCATTTAGTCTTTTTACAGTGAAAAAATAAAATGTTTTCCGTTTCTTTCTATCGACATTCGTTTTTGAGATATAGCACAAACTTACATTTTATTTTTTCACTGTAAATTTATCTAAAAGTGTGACGTTTATAGTTTATTCTGTCTTTAAATAACTGAAAAAATCGATTTAAAAAAATTGACACTTTTCACATTTTTAAATATATCTAGTTACGCTAGACTTTTTTGAAAATGTTGCAAATGTATTATTATTCAGCTTGTAAAACTACACTATTTTGCCCAGCTAACTGTTTCTCTATCTATTATAATTTCTGAAAATCCCATTGAGCAAATGAAAAAAAAAACTCACCCTGTATATTTTTGAAATCAGTGAATAACACTCTTATCAACTGTGTCAAAGCCAACAATGATTTACATTTACAAAAAATTGGCCATAACTCGAAAATATGTGCATAAAATTACTAAATGCCCACGCCACTGGATTCTACTCAAAAAAGTGCCTTAAGAAGGTATTTATAGTTTTTGTCTAACTTACAAATTATGTAAGATATTAATTAAAGTTAAAAATGAAGAAAACCCGATTTTGCCTCATAACTTCTAACAATAAACAAGATGGTGCATTTTTGTTTTTGGCATGATCCTAGTCTCAAAAAAAGAGATCTCAACTGCGCCATCGGTTTCTTTCTAACTCTTATAATTACCGAGATGCCCATAATCAACATCGAAATTAGACCACCCTGTACATTGATAGACCAAAACCCATACTGGAATTGAAAACGAATATCAAAGAGGAAATTGCAAATTCAACTTTCCGGACATGTATACTTGAAAGAAACATTTCCTGTATAGGCTATCAAAATGTTTTTGTTGTGCACTAATCTTTAATGTTAAAATCAACGTAACTTTTGCTACTATTAATAATAATTTTTTTTTTCTTGCAGTTATAGCAAGAAAACCGAGTAACCTTTTGTTTAAAAAAACTTTTTATAATATCATTTTACAACATTTTCTTTTTCATAAAAAAAAATTGTTGATTTTTTATTTTTGCTTATTTCGGAACTTTGTAATATTTTTCTAAATTATCTCAATAGGAAACCCATTCTTTTATCTACAAATTCAATATAGAATGATATTTTTGTGTTTGATTTCACGTTAATAAATTTCACAAATGTTTACTTCGTCTAGCCTAATTTTGCTTCTTCAAAATTATATTTGCTCCCACGCCCTTGCTGTGAGATAAATAATAATTGATTCAATTGCTCAATTACTGATTTAATTGCTGATAAACATTAATTAAGTAATTTGATGTAGGCTCGATTAATAGCGTGTTCTTCTCTATACTTAGCATAAATAAATTACAAAGTTGTGTTTTTTTAAAGTCTGTATCCAGAGAAAATATTCACTTTTTGTCAACTATCAATATTACCAATTGAATGAAGCAATTAGATCTCAATCATGTTTACCCTTGTGAAATGTTGTATAGGACGAACCGTCAACGTCATCAGTGAACAAATCGGGGAAATCCCCCCATCGGACACCATGGGCAAAAATGAAGAACATAATACACACGCAAGCTCGAACCAGTTTAAAAAAGAAACACAGACTGAGCACGAAGAGCGACGACTTCAAAATCGACGACAGCGTGTGCAGTGATAACGAGGACGTTTTTGAAAACGAGGACAGCAAAAGCCCGATTTTGATAATTCAGAGTCCCGAAGATATCAGCAAAGAAAACCACGTGCTTTCCATGGAACACAGCATACCTGTTGATATCATCGCCAGATATCGTGTGATCAATGACGAGAGTAATGTACGAAAATTTATATAAATTTGAAAATATGACGAGAATAGTTATTTCAAAAACTTCAGTAAATGATCTTATGTTTTGTGTTGTTAGCCTCATGATGTGTTCAGTCAACCCAACTTCATATTTTTTATGTAAAATTTAGAATAATTTTGTAGGTTCAGGAAAGACTTTCAAAATGGGATAAGGTCAAAAAGGCCTTCCTTAGTTCGCCCAGTATTAGTAGGAATGAAAGTAATAGTCCTGTTAGTAATCCAGAATTTCCTGCTATTAGAAGAGGTAAGACTCAACTTAAATGTTAATCTAATTAAATTGAATACGCAAAAAATCTTCAAGGTAAATAATCAATTCGTATTTTCAGAATTAAATCCTACAAAAGAAAGTGATGAAAAACTTCACGCCGAAATCCAAAAGAACTACCTGCAACTCCAAAAAAAACTGAGTTTAGAATTTCAGGAAAAACTGCAGGAATGGGAGCGAAGCAAACTCAACTCGCCTTGCACCTCGGTCAGCTCAACGACCCAAGTCAACCAAACGCAGGAGGACTCGAAAGACTTGGCATTCAAGAAAAAAATGGAGGAATGGGAGAAAATTCGCGGCCAGCCAAAACACAACATGCAGTTGCAAAGCGAAGAAAATCTACCGCCTGAATTCAGAAAGAAATTGGAGGAATGGAAAAAGATTAAGAAATCTTCGATGAAGGAAGAGTCGAAAAAGAAAAACACTGAATGGACTAGGTGGAGGTCGGTGAGTGCGCATAGGGCTGAGTTCGGGTTGGAGAATCAGCCTTTGTCGGATGATTTTCTTAAGAAGTACGAGAGTTGGAAGCAGATTAAGTCGGCTGGAACTACGCCTACAGATGAAATTGAATCGCGCGGTTCGTTTAAGGGAAATAAATCTCCGAGTCCTAGGTTGAGCAGAAAAGATCTGAATACTAGGGAGAGTAAGAAGATCAAGGATCAGACTGATAAGGAGTTGCAGTGGATCGAGAAGGAGTTAAGCAAAATTGAGAGGGAGAAACAGAGGTTAGAGCGCGATCGTCAAAAGTTTTTGGAAAGAGATGATAGGTAATTTTTTGTTTTTGAATTTATGGTTATGTGTATACCAAGGCCGCGAAATATAACTTTAGTGGTCCGAGAGGAAAATTATAGCCGAGGCCGCTTCCAATCAAGGTAACCAATGGATAATAAGATTGTGTAAACTCGTTTCTTGTTATCTCTCGTCAGATATGAACAATATAACCTCGAGGACACGAAAGTATTTCGCGGCCAAGATATGTTTCTTTTATGTAACCGTTAGAAAGCATACATTTTAATGAATAAATATTATTTAGGGTTAACGTTTATGGTTAAAGCACAAATATTTTTATATTTACAGACAATCCAGAAGTTTTTGCCACAACATCTGAACAATTAATATTGTTGGATAAAGTGTTACTTTTTGCATTACTTGCAACAGCATTTAAAGTGGATGCAGATGGTTCCGGAAATATTTGATTTAATATTTTAACTTTATTTTGCAATGAGTCTTCGATGTAGCCTTCTGCTACATTAGCCGCCACCCCCCGTGTCGCTTTAATGTTGTAATACCTGCTCCGCTATCCGCAACCAAAGTGGCCGAACTTCGTCTATAACAATGTCCCCTGTAATTTTTGCTGTTTGGTAATTTTAGGTATTTAGCAATTAAAGATGGAATTTTTCCAATTGTGTGAACACCAACAACTTAATTGCAACATCTTCCACCTTTATAGCGCAGGAATAAAGGCGTACTATCAGAATTTGTTTGGCGAAGACTTACTTACTTTTTAAAAATTGTAATGAATCCTGCATTTGATATAGTAAATGTACGAGGTCGATCAGTTTTATTTTATTGGATTCGTATAAATAACGGTTTTTTAATATCTTCCACATCTTCAACGCACAATTATATTAACTCATCCCTTCGCATTGCCCCAGAAATACCAATGATTAGTACAACCTAGAATAATTAATACTTTTTAATAAATATCATTTCAAAGTAATGTTTATGAAGTACTTACATTCATAATAAATAATCGTTATCACTTGCTTCGGTTAAAAATTGAGTTATGTGTTCTGTAATTAATATATTGGATTCTTTCGCTCGATATCCGACAGACTTTTTTTTTAAGAAGGGCACCAATTTCAAAAATTTAAACATGGAATAAATACTACACACTTGATGTATTTAAAACTTCTGATTTCTCTTTCAAGTATGCCATCAAGACATTTTCCGAATAGGTATATTACTACCTGTCTTTCACGACACCACGCTTTGAATTCTTCATATGCCTTTTCATATTGCTGTTTGGATTTTTGTGGAATTATATTTTGTGTTGCAGCATCCCCAATTAATTTTATATCTGGTGGAGTACAACTAATAACGTAATCACTCTCGGAATCAGACATTTTTATAAATGGAAATTAAAGTGACACTAAACAATAAACAAGTTTTGACATGGCACACAATGGGGCGAATGCGTCATTTTTCGGTCATTGGCTTATAACTTTCGCATTTGTTATTAGAATGACATCAAAATTAGTATACAAAATATACGATTGATATATTTTTAGTATATTAAATCAAAGTCATACTATTTGCTTCCTTTCGTGCGCGCGGTAATGCGTAAAGGTAATTATTTCATAACTATAAACAGTAATTTATTTTTTTGTCGATTGTATTATTATTATTATTTATTACCAGATAACACCTTTTTTACAAAATATTAACATTATAAATTCGATAACAACAATTAAGATACATATTTATTTTACTTATAAATATTATACTTACTTGAATTAAACAAATAAACCTAAAAGTATTTTATCAAGTAAATTACATCTAGACAATGTACTGCTCGTGGCCTGAATTTTCTTTACAATGTTCTTAAATATAAAATAGGATGTACCAAATAAATCATTTATATCATGACTATTCATTTGATTAGCCAATCTCATGCAGCGGTATATAGGACTGTGGTATTTATAAATTGAAGACACGGTCTGTAATCTGAAAATTTGTCTTGATGATCTAATGGGAATGTGAAAGTTTAAACATGGGAGCAAATTAGTTAAAGTATAGCTGTAAATTATGTTATGAAACAAAACCAGATCAAACTGTTGAATATGAGTGCGAATAGTCATTTAAAATGTATTTTTGCTTGCTGAACACAAATCTGTTGTCCGAGTTTTGTAATCACGTCGTAATTTTTAGAAAAGTGCCGGATATTTCAAAAAACAACAGTTTCAAGGATTATTATAACAACATAGGTACAACTTTTTTTCATTAAAATCAACGTTTAGCTTTAAAACGCATTTTTTTTTTGTTTTGATGTGACCATATTTGATCCAACAGGGTGCTGGATTTTTGCGAGTCCGCTCGCCCCTCACATTTGTATTTGTTTTAATCATTGTAATCTGTATCATCATCACTGAAATACAGGGTATTTCAACAGAATGTATGGGGATCTCGGTTATTTGAAGAGATAGAGAGTCGGTTAAATTGGGACAAAGCTGCGTATTTTAAGGCCCAATAATAATCTATAAACAAATTCGAAATATCTTTTTTCGTTTTTATTTCGTTATTCAAAAACTTTTAAATCCAGACATTTACAACTTTGACATTATAGAGCCACTTTTTAATGATAAATCTAGTAACATACTTTATTTTAAGATAACTATAACATTTACCTAGGAACCATAGCCAACTTTTATTTTTCTTATAGGCGCCATTTTGGATATTTATATTTTTTCGAAGAATTTTTTTTCTGAATGTATCATACTTATAGTTTATTGTACATTTTATATGTAACATTATAATCTTTTCTTTTTTGTAAAGAGTGCCTTGGAAACAGTTGAGTAACTCACTCATTTGACAACTCATAGGACCCATAATTTACTTACATATCACCCCAGAAGACGGGCATCCAGCTGATTCTATGATAGTCCAAAGACAGTCAACCAATTTATTAAGATTCAAAATGTCACACCCGTATTTCGTTTATAAACAAATACATTTTCTATCAGTACAGTAATTACTGTACTGATAGAAAATGTATTTGTTTATAAACGAAATACGGGTGTGACATTTTGAATCTTAATAAATTGGTTGACTGTCTTTGGACTATCATAGAATTTTGTCATATTATATCTTTATTGACCGTGTTTTGACTATTATGACTTTAAGTGGCTTGATCGAGGGTCGAGGTTGACTGTCTATTGACTATGCTATTATTTTGTCCGATAATATCTCTCTATGGACTGTATTTTGGCTATTGTGATGGTATGATTGTAAGTCACTTAAATCACTTTATCGAATACAGTCAATATAGTGATTTAATGACAAAATACTAATACGATACATATTTTAACAGTTGTGATGTATTTTAAACTAACGAGTGTCTTCCACTCCCAGACTAAGCATAAGGTAAAATTACGAGTTTAGAAAAGCCCCGCGTAGAAAATTTGTCGAGGGTCGAGCAGAGACCCGAGACAAATTTTCACGGAGCTTTTCTAAACTCGAAATTTTACTTCAATTATGAGTATGATACATCACTGAGTTTAGAAAAAAATATTCTTTAAGAAAATATGTAAATCCAAATAACTGAGATTCCTATACATTCTGTCGAAATACGGACACCCTTGCATCTTTGGACAATTCTCTCTTCTTTCGTTTGAACAATTTTCGCGAATTAGATATAATCGGATCTCTGGCAATAATCAAATTATTAAACATTTCTTCATTATTTTGTATTCGAAAAATTCTTCACGAATGGTTTTCTTTGCATTTTCTGAAATGTTTGTAATTTGCTTCCTGAGCATCTTCAGATAATTGCCCTATTTATTGGGATTATAGGATTTGTTATAATATCGTTACCATGAATCAGTTTAGTCGCTTGTGAATTGACATGTACTGGCATGTAGTGATACAAATATTTCGGCAGTTTTAAAAGCGTAAGATTTGAACTGTCACGTTAATTCTTTTATCGCTAGCGACTATTTGCAATATAACTCCAGATCGGGTTATCAAATGTTTATCTATTCCTGTACTGTCAGCTGATAACTGTGGATTGGCAAAACATTTCCTGGCAGCAGGCGGGCACCCTGAAAGTTGTCTTAGGGGGGGGGGGGCTCACGCGTCGTGATGGGTGCCCATCCTAGTGTTAGAGGGGGGGGGGGGGTGTCATTTAAACTTACGTATATGTGTTACAGACAAAACAAGAATTTGGATAAAACGCGTTTGGTATAGACTTTAGTCTATACCAAACTGCTTACATTTATGTAAGCACTAGACATACATAGTCGACATAGTTCGAACTAAATCATAATGCTAACATAACATAAAATGTCATAAAACATACAAATTTGTAAAGTTGTAATAACAAAAGCTCAACGTTAATCGAAATTATTTAAAATACAAGAACATTGTGCTTTATTTTGACTCTCGCAAAATATTTTTAAAAAATACAAACAAATAAACAATTTGTCAGAAAATATTAATTTCTTTGTTTTTTATGTAAAAAAACCATAACGAAATTGGGCCGATAAAGCTAGTGGAGCTAAATCTTGAGATTAAAGTATGAAAAATACGAGACATTCTACCGCTTTTTATAAAATAAATCGACCAAACAAAACAAAACAAAAAAAGTACTGGAGAACATCAATTTGTTTTTATAAACAAAATGATAAATTATTTATAAGGAGTATATTTTAAACTTCACTTTAAATCAGTGTTTTATACGCGTGACGCATAAAGTTAAATTTCGAGTTTAGAAAACCCTGAAAGTTTGGATCCAAATTTTCAAATAATCTAAACTCGAAATTCTACTTCATGTTTAATCTGCGAGTGGAAATACTTGTTAAAAGTTTCAAATTAAACGCTTTTATAATAACCCTTGTATAAAAAATCTAGTTCTCATAATTGAGTCATTCATTATAAAATAATCCAATTTGGTTTGATATTATTTGTAGTAAAACTTATGCCTGTATTTATTTGTTTTATTTTAATTTAAAATTTTAAAAGTATCTAAATTTAAATACAATTAATTGATTTGGTTAAAAAAAATATTCAAATCAAGTCGTTTTATTTCAATTTATTATTATAATAAAGTAAAGTAAAGTAAAGTAAAGTAAATTTATTTACGGTAAACACCATTTAAAGTCATAAAGTGATAATGACTGAGTGATCACTAATAAACAATACAATAATTGATAGCTATAATTTTGTAACATTTGAAAGATAGACAATGTAACTTCTACCCTAACCTAACCTAACTTTTGAGACATTCGACGTGGTTATCGTGTCAGGTTTGGTTGTATCTCACATCGCCAAGGTTTTTGAAGTTAGGCAGGCGTTGGTTAGGTATAATGTCGTTCTGTCGACTAAATGTCGGCTTGCGCTGACTTACATCAACTGCAGTTTTAGTTCAAATATCGACTTACGTTAACTGTCTTTATGGATTAACGTAAAGCAAACAGTAACTATGATGCCACAAAAATATCATAATTAATGGAGTGGCAAAAAAAAAACGTGTTGACGAGTATTTAAAAATATTACAACTTTCAAAATTTAAAAAATGTATAACTATTTATAAATGTATAGTTTATCATTGATCACTTAAATATAATAAACTTGGCATTTTTTATGTGTCATAATTATTATTTGTTTTGTGGTCTTCGAGATAATAAATTTGTTAAAGAAAAACATAGTTTTCTGGGATTTGTTGTGGTATTTTTATCTCAATGTAAAGTGCAAACTCTGCGATAATTAATGGAATACAATATCTGGCAAATAGTAGCCGCAGCTCTCTTTACAGAAAAATATTCTTTGGGAAAATTTCCCATCACATGTTTGTACAATTGTGGTACTATTTCGCAAATGTCTGCTCTAATATTGACTTTGTATTAGCTTGGGAAGTTCAATAATTGTTTGGTATAGTCTTTGTAAGACCAATTAGTTGTTGATTGCGAAAAGAATGGCACTTTTTACGTTTGAAGAATTCTGCAACCAAGAATAGGCATTATACTTATGTTTAAAGAATAATAATCAAAATGTGTAACTTTCTTCTATTTTTAGTCGTGTCTTACCAATTTTTGTAAACTCAAAAAATCCATTTTTCTAAAACAGATTATACCTTTTCAAATTCGCATATTGATTTTTGAAGTTTAAAGCAGGACTGTAACTGTTTGCAGTAAATACACCCTAATTTTGGTCATATTAAAAATAAAACAGAGTATATATACACATTTTATTGTGTTTTAATTCAAATAGTAACAAGTTATTATACTGCAAACCCATCTGCCAACCTAACCTACCTTGAAATACAATAAGATGGCAGCAATCATTAACATTTAAAACGAACGCTGCAAATAATAGTAAAATATCTCACTTGCTTTTTTTGCTGTAATTATGAGCTAGTCAGTTGTTTTATTTTTGTTGCAATTTTGAGTTGGACATTTTTCAAATCGTCCAAATTGTCAAGTTATTTTTTTTAACATTTTCCATAATTTTAATAACAAGAATTTGGAAATTTTTAATACTAAAATTAAGAAAAATGTTTTAAAACAAATAACTGCATCTTTTCGACAATTAAGAAAAAAATAACTAGCTCAAAATTACAATACAAAACTAAGTAAGATATTTTAAAATTCTTTGCGACATTCACTTTAATATAAAACCTACCAGTTTTACAATGATTTAAAAAAGTATTAAATTTACACCACTCTTAATATTTATTTATACAATTTCAATTTTATTAAATAATTCCTCTGATACACTTAACATTTTTTCTGGATTTATAAAATACAATGGCGTGTTCTTAATTTGTTAAATCGTTGTATCCAAAGGAATTTTTATTTGCCTAATTGGGTTTCTTTTTGCACTAGAAGGTATACAGTTTTAGAAAAACATATCTTCCTTTAATTTCGTCGGGTGTAGAAAAGGCCATAGCCACATCATCGTTTACATCTTCTATTGTCGTTATCCTTTTTCAAACTTCATCTTCACTTTGTCTTGGTGAGCAAGGTTCTAAAAAAAATACATTTAGTTAATACATTCTGCAGTTATAAAATAAACACAAGATTTTCGAATTTGTTTAATTAATTCATAAATTCTGTGATTAAATATTACGTACTACCTTTTGGCTTTTTAGATTTTGTGAATATCCCGATCATGCTCTTCCATCCAAATTTCGATGAATTGAATAAATTCTTCTTCGTTGCAGATTTTCGGCCTTCATTTGATGATCCAACGTCAATCTCTGATGATCTTCTTGATGGTGATAGTTTTTCCTTCATATTTATCGAAAGAGCACTAAGATATTTCTTTAAATTCGGATTTTTACTACAATTTGGAAAATGTCCAAGTTAACGGTCTCTAAGTTAGATTTCCAACTCACCTACTGTCTATGTTTATACTATAAATTTTGGTCTTAGCTTGATGTCATTTTGTGACATATACAAATGAGACATGCAAGGATACATGGATTTTGATATAATGCAATGGGAAAAAATGTATTGTGCTTGGCAGTATAATTTGAAATTCACATAATTTCAGTGTTTTATACAGGGCTTCGAACCGTTATTTTTTGAGGTCCGGTTTTCGTTCCGTTTCAATTAATAATAAAGGTTTTTCGCGGTTTTCGATTTTGGGGTTAGCTTCAAGTGATTCTTTTGATTTTTGAAATGTTTTTATTTCATATTAAAAAATGTTGAAATGTCCATCATAGCAGTGTCGTCGTTATAGATATGTTAAATATTAAAAATATAGAGAAGTCTTTCAAACTAAATTTGTTTTACTTTTATTATTATTATCACTTATACAAAATATTCACAAAATAAATATTTTTTGCATGTTTTCTTTATATCCCAGTAAATATCTATCACATCTCAGCAGTATATATGCTCAATTTTACTTTAAATCAGTGGTTTATACCGGTGGCGCATGAAGTAAATTTTCGAGTTTAGAAAAGCCCCGTGAAAATTTGTCTCGGGTCGCTGGCGCGACCCTCGACAATTTTTTTACGCGGGGCTTTTCTAAACTCGAAATTTTACTTCATGCTTAGTCTGGGAGTGCAACACACTCGTTAGTTTAAAATATGTCACAACTATCAAAATGTGTGTTGCAAGTGTCATAAAGAAATACAATAATATGACCATCTAATACTATATTTCAAATAATAGTTGTCTTAAATTGACAACAGTCGACCGAAGCCCATTTGTGTCAAATTTGATGTGTTGTACTAAATGTCATTTCATGTTGACAGGATAGACTATTGTCGGCTGATGGCGACTTATGTCAAGTTGACACAATAGCCTATACGCCGACTATCGTCATCTTAAGTCAAGTTAAAACGATAGACTATTGTCAGACAATATAGTGACTTACAATCAGAAAGTCACAATAGTGAAAATACAGTAGATATAGTGATTTAATGACAAAATCATATCATAATCAAAAGACAGTAAATCAAGTGACTTACACTCATATCACAATTGTGAAAATACAGTGAATAATTGACAAAATCCGCATAAGTTGAAATACAGTCAACCTAGTGATTAACAGTCATAATATCACAATAGTCGAATTACAGTCGATAGAGACATAAAATGATAAAATATAGGATGGTCAAGAGACATTCAACTAAGCGACTTACAGTTATAATATCACAGTAGTCAAAATACGTCATTGAACGATACAATCCTAGCATAGATAAAAATAGCCAAATCCTAATAAGTTAATAGCCAGCCAACCAAGTGACTTACGGTTATATTGTTACAATAGAAAAAATAACAGTCACTAAAAAGATTTAATGATAGAATCCAATCATAGTAAAAAGACAGTCGGTCAAATACCTTACAGTCATAATGTCACAATACCCAAAATACAGTCGATAAAGATATAATATGACAAAATTCTCCGATAGCCTAAAGTCAGCCAACCAATTGACTCACAATAAAAATGTCTTAAATATACAATCAACAGAGCGATTTAATGACAAAATTATACTAAGAGACATAGTCAATATTGCAATAGGCAATATACAGTCGATAGAAAAATGTAATTACTAAATCGTATGTTCAATAAAAAAAAAAAACGCTAGAGTGCCATGATTTATTCATTTTGTTAATATAAGTTGGCTGTAATTAATTTATTTTATAAAATTAGAGTTGCCAACTTACAATATTTTTCATGGCACTCTAGAGTTGTTTTTTTATTAAACATACGATAGTTTACGAACCATCATAGTAAAAAAAAAAACAGTCTACACAGTGACATAATGTAGTCAAAATGTCGTGTGGTCAAATTATTAAAATTTATTTAATTTTATTGATTACATGTTGATTAAATTGACAGTCTTTACTATATTGAATGACGAAAACATTTGAAAACATCAATCATTAATCGATTAGGTTGACTACATACGGATTATTGAATACTTTTCATATGTTGTCATTTAACTAACAGCATCGACTATTTATTAGTGATGGGCAAGATCGATCAAAAAAGATCGATTGATCGATCCTTGCAAGCGATCGAGCCGCTCGATCTTCTCGTGCCGCTCGATCTTTTTTATCGGCTCGATCTTTTTGATCGGTTCGATCTTTTTGATCGGCTCGTTCTTGTCGATCGTCCCAATCATTTCGATCGGCTCGATCTTTTTTGATGTTTGTGCATTTCATAAATTTTTTCTAATATTAAAAAAAAAGAAATTATATTTATGCTAATTAACCCCCTAACCCCCTTCATAATAACAATAATTTTACCGTTTTTTTTTTTTTGGTTAACTAAATCATGATAACACGTAAGTTCTTATAACCATCGAAAACGTTTTTTTAAGCTTGTGCTGTTGAGTTCTTATTAATTTTCTAAAGAGACATTAAATCACTGTAAAAATAATTGCCATTTATAATAAGGATTTTTTCTTTAAATTTTACAAAATTTTAGTCGTAGGTGGTGTTTTCTTTTTACTAAATAATTTGTATTTAGTTTTCTAAAACATTGATAGGAGTTTTAGGAATTTTATTTAATTAATTATAATATAAGCAGAAAATAAAATGTTGTGGTATCTGTACATTATTTTTATTTTATTGAAACAGAAAATAATGTACAAGGAGTTTTTCTATTAAGTATGCGTATTCCAAATTCAGCCCACTGTCTGTATATCTTTAGATATTCCTTGTTTTTTTTTTAAGTCTCCCAGACTAAGCATGAAGTAAAATTTCGAGTTTAGATAAGCCCCGTGAAAATTTGTCGAGGGTCGCGCGGCGACCCGAGACAAATTTTCTGGGCTTTTCTAAACTCGAAATTTTACTTCATGCGCCACGCGTATAAAACATAGATTTTAGGTGAAGTTAGAATATACATAAATTACACAATATTTTAGTGTTTTAGACGCGTGGCGCATGAAGTAAAATTTCGAGTTTAGAAAAGCCCAGAAAATGTTACTTTATGCTTAGTCTGGGAATGGAAAACACTCGTTTAAAGCTTCAAATTGTTTTTCTATAAGAACTCAATTTGAAGCTTTAAATGAGTGTTTTCCACTCCCAGATTATATATGAAGTAAAAGTTTGAGTTTAGAAAAGCCTGAAAATATGGATTGATCGCGTAGCGAAGCGAAGCGATCATCCAAATTTTCAGGCTTTTCTAAGCTCGACATTTTATTTTATGCGCCACGCACACAAAACACTGTCTGTTAACTAATGTATTATACATTCACAGTTTATTATTTTAAATGCAACTTTATTATTTAATAAATACGTCTTTTCTTAGAAATAGAATATTAATCCATTAACGGCCCAGCAAATTATGAAGTTAACTCTAAAATTTTATTTTATGTAAAATTCTTTAAAGTGAAGTTCAAAATATACTACTTATTTCATATGTGGATCATGTTTGAACATTTATCAGCATATGCGCAGGGATATCTATACGGAAAAAAAAAATTCCCTGTACAAAAAAAAAACGGAATTTTAGTTTCCTGAACTTTTAAAAATGTAAAAAATGCCAAAACCAGTCTATAAAAGCATATTTTACATTTATTATATTAATTCATTTAGTCATTAAGTAACGAGTATTTAAATAACAGGTATTTTTTATATTGATGTTCAAATAAGATCGACTGCGCGATCCGCTCGATTCTTGCAAATTATCGATCTTTACGATCGGCTCGATCTTTTTGATCAGATCGATCTTTTGATCGATCTGCTCGATACTTCAACTGATCGATCATTGCTTGATCGATTCTTGAGATACTCGATCTTGCCCATCACTACTATTTATCGATTACATTCATATTCCTATTCATATTTATTAATAAAAAAAAATAAAATAAACTACATATCAAAGTAAAAATAAAAATGTAAAAAAGACTGCATTTTAATGCAGCGTTTAAACTGCAATTACAGTTTAAACGCTGCACATTGTGACTACATGCTATTTATTGACTCTCATTTGACATTATTGACTATTAATCGATTATGTTGACTACATAATTCATGCTGATTGTTGACTACTATTTAATATTCATTTTTATTTGACAAAATTAATTATTATCAATTATGCTGACTACATCCATGCTATTTGTTGACTACCATTCATTGACTGTCATTCTAAAACATTGACTGTATTAACAACATTGAGAATTGTCGGCATTTTACGTCAATATTTATGTTAATCTGACTTTGACGAAATCAACATTTTGCTTTAAAATCGCGATGTTTACGTCAGAAAAGAAAAGAGAAAAATGGTACCATACCCCAAAACACATTCCTGTAAACCAGAACCCATTATATTGGTTTGTTAAAAAGTTATTAAGAAGAATTAAGTACTATAAATTGACAGTAATTATATATTTTTTTCAAAATTAACTTTATTGCCAAATAATAATTAACTTTAAATTTTCAAATAGCTGCAAATACTTTTCTTATTTAATTATATTGGACATTGTTTTTCTGAATCCAATTATGCCTGATATATTGATTTTATTTAATTATTTGAGCCAAAAAAAATCTTGTTTACATGATATTTTGGCAATAAATATAGTGTGCTTTGAAACAAAATTGGCTTTTTAATACTGTTTAAATTGTTTGTTGGTTGATATTTAATCTGTGTGTCTGTTAACTAATGTATTATACATTCACACTTTATTATTTTAAATGCAACTTAATTATTTAATAAATACGTCTTTTCTTAGAAATATAATATTAATCCATTAGCGGCCCAGCAAATTATGAAGTTAACTCTTAATTTTTTTTTATGTAAAATTCTGCACTTCATATTTTCAATGAATGATTTACTACTACATACATTGATTTTATAAAAGAGTTCAATTTAAGGTTCGAACGAGTGTTTCCACTCCCAAATTAAGCATGAAGTAAAATTTCAAGTTTAGAAAAGCCTTCAAATTTGGTTTGGTCGGGTACCGCGTAGCGCTACGCGACCAATCCAAATTTTAAGGCTTTTCTAAACTCAAAATTTTACTTCATGCGCCATGCGTATAAATCACTGGAATATTATGAACTTGGAAATACACTTTAGAAATAAGTAATAATTGAAATATTGAAATAACAAAGTATTTACATTTATCCTCACATATTCTCAGGTCAGGTCACATAATACAATGTATCAAGTTAACTTATTTAGCTAGTACTTAACAAATAATATAATAATATTGCGTTATTGCATCAATGGCGATTAATGGGTTAAATTAATACTAGCTCTATTCTTCATTAAGTTGTTACGTAATAAGTACTTATTTACACAAATAAGACAATTAATTTTGTTTGTATAACTGAGGATGTTATTGTGACTATAGTTTTGACAACTTTAACTTGTCATTATCAAACATAAAGTAATTTAAAACCAACAATTCGTCAGGTATATATACGAAAAAATTACGGTTACAAAACGGCTTTAAAAATGGGGGTGTATATTAGGTCAAGCTGGTCGTTTATTACGGGAATTTCCGGATTAGCGCGTGCTCTGTGAATTTCCAGTGACTCCAGGAGGTTCATCTTACGACCCTTTTCGGCTAAATGTATTATTGACAGTACATCCTCACCAAAAGTATGATTGTTTTCAATCATATGTCTAGCGAATGACGACTTATCAATCAAATTAAGCCCAAAACAGCTAAGATGCTCCTTGAGTCTGATTTTAAAATTACGACCAGATTGACCAATATACACTCCTTTACAATCGCTACAAGTTAGTTTATATATCCCTGATCTGTGAGCACTGGGTAGTTTTGTTTTCGGATTGAAAATACTGTATCTGATTTTTGTAAAAGGTTTAAAGGCTATTGAAATGCTTTTCGTATATATACCTGACGAATTGTTTGTTTTAAATTACTTTATGTTTGATAATGACAAGTTAAAGTTGTCGAAACTATAGTCACAATAAAATCCTCATTTATACATACGAAGTTAATTGTCTTATTTGTGTAAATATTGATGTATAACGAAGTAGAAGCCTCCACAGTGAACAAGTACTTATATGTTGGTCATTATTATTCATGATATAACCTCGCAATAAATTACATTTGCCACTTTTTTCTTACAAGGCACACTTATTAAAATTTTTGAAAAATATAATTTTAAATAGAAGATTTATTTAAATTTTTTTTGACAAAAATATTGAACAAAAACTAGAAAGTATTATTGGATTTAGAAAAATAATGTCTAATGTAATAATAACAGTAATCATCGAGCCTCTCAATAAATTAATCAACAGCACAATTGCGTCTGGCATTTTCCCGAAAATCCTCAAAGTGGTTAAAGTAATACCCATACACAAAAAGGAAAAAGGGAGACAAAGCCGACTGCGGCAATTATAGACCTATTTCTAATCCGCCGGCATTCTCCAAAATAATTGAACGAATATTTTTCAATCAAATTATCGAATTTTTTGAGAGACACAAGTTATTTTCTCAGCATCAGTTTGGTTTTAGAGAATGTAAGTCTACCTGCTCAGCGGTAGTTAATTTGATTGAAAATATTGTTGAATTCTTTGAATGGCGTGAATTTACTTTAGCAACTTTTTTTAACTTATCCAAAGCATTTGACTGTGTCTTGCATAGTCAATTGCTGCGGAAACTCTATTTATATGATTTCAAGCCAAGTAGTTGTAAACATAATAAGGAATCATTACCAGCCGGCTTCTAATTTCATCGGGATACCGCAAGGGTCAATTCTAGGACCGCTACTATTTTTAATCTTTATTAACGATTTTGACGCCTAAATGGAACTAGTTAAATCGATTATGTATGTAGATGATTCATCGGTATTAACATCTACAAAGACGATGGAGGACTGTGTGCTGATGCATGAGGAAGCCAAACGTAGAGCAGCAATATGGTTCCTCGCGAACAAACATTCCCTTAACGATGACGAAACAATATCAATGTTATTCACTTTGAACAATCACGGCCTTGAGGATTTAACAAAATTTACAAAATTTCTAGGTGTACATATCGATCATGTACTGTTGTGGAAAGTTCACGCTGATGAAACAGCCAAAAGAATTAATTGTAGTGCCTATCTAATTAGAAATCTGCGCGAAAGAACTTCTTAATATGTAGTACGAACAGCATACTTCTCTTTATGCGAATTACATCTGAGATACGGCATTTTAGTGTGGGGCCACTCCTGCTCGACACAGACTATTTACCTTACAACGTCGTGTGATTTGGATCTTTGTAGGCTTGGGGTATCGTGAGGACTGTAGGCATATATTTAAGGAAATGGGCATATTAACAGTTCCCTGTATTTATATATTTAAATGCCTCATTTACATGAGGCAAAATATCGACAAATATACCAGTCATATTTTAAATCATGATCATGACACTAGAATCAAGCCAAACATATGCCAGCCACAGTTAAAGTTAACTATATAGAAAATGAGCGTAAATTACTTCGGAATCAAATTCTATAACACTCTGCCATTAAAACTACGCGCCCTACCACTGAAACCTTTTAAAATAAAAATAAAAGCAATTCTATTGGACGGTGGCTTTTATGAAGAGAACTGAGTTCTTCTTATTAAAATAGTAACCCTCTAATTTATTTTTTTAATATTTTAAATATATGTTTTTACTGACGTGTGTATGATCTGTGATCCTAAACACTAATGAAGTATTCTATTCTATTCTATTCTATTCTATTTCATTCTAATTAAATTTATGAATTATGGGAAGCTATTTAAAAATCTTAGGTTGGCTTTTATTTGTTCAATAACATCGGTCAATAAATAACAAAGTTATAGCGTTGGGCGTTTTTTCTCGAACAACTGGTAAATGTCTCATAAAAATACACAGACAATTTTTGAGTTATTGCAAGGGTAGACAATGCTTATGGGAGAACTGGATTCCGAGTTTTCGAGGATAGAAAAGGAGAGACTGTGGTCGGGAAGTGGGTCCATCTACTTATGAATAGAGTAAACGTAGAAGTATTCTAGAGAAAACTGCTCCGGTTGCGTCTACACACACACACACACACACACACAAACGCGCTCGCTCTTATTTCGTAGTGTAATTTGATCCCGTCTACACCACTTGTACGATGATAAATTTGATGACCTTCAGAAAAAATAAACTGTTCCGAAACATTTCTTTTATTTTCAGATTTCCAGCGTGTTCAAAATTATGGACATTGGGAATCAGATATATTTAAAAAGCTCCTAAATAAACCTAAAATGTAACTAAAAATAAAAAAAATAAATTCAATGAGTTTACATTAAAGAATTCATTTGATATTATTTTTATCTTGATTGTTTTTTTTTCTTCATAAATTCAATTAAAACTTTGATATGTACCAAATTTGGCAAATAATTTATATTATTGATTAGTTATACAGACAGTTTTTTAAGTATAAATAACTCAATGTACAGAATACACTGTACATTTTTCTGGGCTTTTCTAAACTCGAAATTTTACTTCATGCGCCCCGCGCACAAAACACTGATTTTACGTGAGGTTCAAATATACTTAAATTTCACAATATTTTAGTGTTTTATACGCGTGGCGCATGAAGTAAAATTTCGAGTTTAGAAAAGCCTGAAAATTTGGTTTGGACCAAACCAAATTTTCAGGCTTTTCTAAACTCGAAATTTTACTTCATGCTTAGCCTGGGAGTAGAAAACACTCGTTTAAAGCATCAAATTGAACTCTTTTAAAAACACAACGAATATCTACAGATTTAAAGAAAATAAGGTGAATTTGAAATATGTATACTTTAAAGGAAAACTTCCTGTATATGAACTGAGGTAGACGAATAATAAAATTTATTATCACCACAAAAAGTCTATTCCAAAATATTTCTTTTATTTTGAGATTTCAAGCGTGTTCCAAATTATGAAATTCAGGAATATATTTTATAAAAACAAATTTACAATGAAATTTACAATTCTAAAATATATTTTCAACGTTTTTAGTTATTTAATATATTTTTAATAAAAAAAATGTTAAAATTATTAGATTAATCGATTATTGTTTCAAATATTCATAATTTGTATAAATAAACAAAGTCATTTTACAATGAAAAAATGTAAAATATATTTCCAACATTTTTAGTTATTATATATATTTTTAATAAAAACGTGTTTAAAAATTAATAGATTTTTAATATATTTATGTTATTAAACATTTTTTATTTAAAAGTTAGATAAATACAAAAATCTTTTTACAATGAAAAAATCAATTTGAAAAATGTTTGATGGGTAGTTTAATTGGAATTGATAATAAAAAAACACAAATTATTTCAATAAAATAGATAAATTATTTACGAATACACAAAACTAAAAACATAGAAATATAGATTTCATATAAACATTCATATATACAAAAAAACTAACAAACATTAAAAAACTATATTAAATATACATATAACTGTTTTCTTATTTATTAACGATATTTTAGAAGCAGTTTTTTGTTTTTTCCTATTCAGTAATAATTATACAGAATAGATCGAAGTGTAACACAAAATCAACAGAATATATTTTAAATAAAAAGCCAACAAATCAACACCTCATCATTTGCTTGTTTAATTTCATGACACTCCGGTTTTTAAAAATGCAATAAATAGCAAAGCTCGGTGTGCATATTTTCACTTTAACTTAATGAATATCATAATTTCCCTGAAATAATTAGGGAAGATAATATTTTAATTTTGAGAAATTAACATTAAAAATACTACGTTCTGTTTCATCCATTTACACTCTGAATAACGTGTATGAATATCGAATTAACTTTTTTCCTTGACTATTTTCTTTTTGGACAATATTCATTATTTTAGTTGTTTGTAGCTTTATAGAAGGGATGAAAAATCAAATTCTTCGAAGTGATCTAGCTGTTTTTACCTATATTTAGGCATTTTTTCGACCACGATTTTATTATGGTGTCTACCCTCAAGTATTGCGCGACCAGAACAATACCACTGCAACTTACAGATAATCCGCAACCTTCTAAAAACCATAAATATTTTGGGATTTAAAAAGATTATTTACTGTTGACACATTTAATCCGTATCCGCAGAATCCAATTCGGTAATTTCTTATCATGTTTTTCACTAACCGATATTTTAGTTAGACACTTTTTGATCGGGTTTTCTTAAATCATTTAGAATTATTTTTACTTACCTATTTAGTCTGTAACATAATCCCATCGGTACCTTTTGTAAATGTAATCTGACTAAGAATATAACCATTAAAATAATTGAATTAACCTGACATACAAAACGTAAACTGGAAATAGAGTATTCAATAATTTTTGCAATTACACTTCTCAGAGAAAATCTATTATACTTATTCTATTAAAAGACATCTTGTTGTTTTCTAAATGTTTTTGATTATCATCACTTAGCGAGACTTTTCAACATATTTCAATATTTGAGCCACTTATCTCAAATATTAGGGATAACACTTGTTTCTGATTCCTGGGACCCTAAAACGTATATTTCCGTACAAAAAAAGATAGCCATGAGGTCGGTAACAATTATTAAAATGTAAAATTTATAATGTTATTAATGTGACTAATTACTTAACAAACTTGTTAATTGTTTGTTTCGCAGTTTTTGATAATATTCTCAATTATAAAGTTTCATGATTTTTATATAATTTGTACTTTCTCTATATAACATTTTGAGTATCTCGGGAAGTATTGAGAATATCAAAAAATATTTCTGCTTATTTTATTTCAAATTATCCCTATGCAGCCGCACGACGGATGCCATAAATTTTAATCCAAAAATTGGGTATCATTTTAGTGCCCGCTGAGTGTTGTCGGTGTTGGTCAAATCGCACACAATAAGTGTTTATAAAATTTCAACCGGAAAAGTACAAGTTGATCATGTAACAATCGTTCAAAGTAAACGGATAATTAAAGTAGTCAGTGCAAAAACCACAAATTTCTGAAACTGTTAATATTTATTAAAAGTATGGTTCATTTAATAAAATACGCATCGTGATTAAAATATATACTGTGTCCATTTTGGGATCTGATTTTTATCTTTTGCAGAATAAACACTCATGTTGAATTGAATTATTGCTTTGTGTTTTAATAAATTTGATGCCAAACACTGACTTTTCGTAGCAACTACTGTTTTGACGATTTTAATTTCGTATAATCGTTCACAATTTTCAAGCTATATTTCAAATTAAACTGAGGAGAACTCAAAAATAATACCTCGAAAATACTGCTAGTAGGTAAAGAAATGATTTTAATTTTATTGTAATCGTCTTCGTTCAATAAGCGATACAAACTCAAATTCCAATTACATTGGAAATTTTTACATGAAACATACAATGCGCCTTGAAAGGGGACACATAGTATATTTAAAACTATTTTAACCCATTAACGGCCAAGCAATTTTAACTTTAAAAGTTAATTTTAATTAAAATTCTACACTTCTTTTTGTGATTTCTATGAATTACATACTGTGAATTTTTTCTTTAAATACACATAATGTATACGTGAATTTAATAAAAAGTTAAAAATCATAAATAGTTTATTATTATATTAAAGTGATAATGGATTTTCAAAAAAATAGTGCCTCAACAATGTAATGTATACGCTGTCAATGTTCAGGCATTCGTCGATTTTATATAAAAACGTGCAATATGAAGTTAAGAACGAGTGTATCCACTCCTAGACTAAGCATGAAGTAAAATTTCGAGTTTAGGAAAGCCTGAAAATTTGGCTCGGGCGCGTAGCGAAGCGAAGCGACCGAGCCAAATTAGGCTTTTCTAAACTCGAAATTTTACTTCATGCGCCACGCGTATAAAACATTGTAATATTGTGAAGTATTTATAATACACTTTAAATAACAAAATATTTTAATTTTTCTTGGTATATTTTCAATTCAGGTCTAATAATATAATATATCAACTAAACTTTTTTAGTAACTTAATTATCAAAAAATAATAATGTTGCGTGTATGCATCAACGGCGCTTAATGGGTTAAAAACTTCAAACGGTAATAATTCAAAAACTAAAAAAAAAGAAATGACAACTGCATTTTGCACTGACCCCTTTAATTAAAAAAGAATTCCTTATCGATCAGTAGATTTGATCTGATCAATACGATTGATCTGATTAGTTAATAAAATGATAAGTTGATGTATTTGTTTTACGTTTTATCAAAAGTTAAATAGTTTTGTATTTTAAGTTTCTTGTACAAAATATACAATACTTAATGAATTTTACAACGTTCACGTATAATTTCATAAAATCTATTGTCTAATAACGCAGAAAATAAAATTGTAGAAGGAAACACATGAATGAATGTAACACGCATCCTTAGCTCGTTAAAAGAGAAAAAAACGTGTTTTCAAGATTGAAAAATCAACATCTGGAATATTATACAACGAGAAGCGCGGAATAGAGGGAGAATGAAATTGTCTCTCTCTCACTCTCTCTCTCTCTGAGACTTGATTTCGCGACATCTGGAGTAAAATAGTCGTAGCCAACCGACCGCAGGAAGCCAGACTGGTGTATATAGGCAGCCATATACACCAATTTGGCATCCAGCGCTCTGCTCCCATTCGTGTGTACCCAAAATTTATATGGGGACTGGCTAACTGGATATATATGAATTGTCGCTATTGGTTGATTGAGTGTTTACTTCACAAGAGTTATTAAATTTGTAAATATCCGAAAAGTAGCAAATTGATTTAACTTTCTTACCAGATTTTGTAAAAATCTATTTCTGTATGGTATTTTACATTAAATATAAAGTTGAGTAACTCTAAACGTATTTTATCTCAGTTTTCTGTGCTTAATTTTTTTGATTTTTTTTTGTATTAATTTTAATTTGTAATATTTAATTGATGAGGCGGATACATGATGAAACTCCATAATACTATTTGAAATAAAACAACGCAGTTGGGAGGGTTTCACTTTTATTGTTCAACAATAAAAGTGAAACCCTCCCAACTGCGTTGTTTTATTTCAAATAATTTTAATTTGTATATTAATACGTTTACTCTGTAAGTATTCTTTTATGATTCAAATGTGTGTATGTCAGGTGGCAAAATATTTCTGCTTCGGGTACCACCTGACCTTGCTGCGCCACTGTAACTTACATTAACTCGATTGAATAGAGAATATCTATATATTCCAGCGCATTTATTTCACCTTTTAAAAACCTATAGTAATCTGAATTTTTGAAATACTTAAAAAATATTAAGTATCACTACTTAAGATTAGAAAACGCAACAAGTAATTTAGCTTAAAAATAAAGAAAATTATTAGGACCTTATATTCTACTTTTGAATTCAATGGTGGATTTTGTTCTGTATTGATTTTAGATTACCAAAAATTCGTCGTTCGGTGATCGGTGGGAATAAAAAGGAAATTTTAGTGAATACACCTTCAGGTCTTTATAGATTCGAAGGCATTTCAAGAAAGTTCACGCGAAAGCTTTACGAATGGGAGAAAGCTCAAGGAATCGGACCCGAAGAATCGACTTTTGCTCTTCTTAAATCATCGTGTATTCCACAAATACGCACGACTAAAAGTAAGTGCTTAGTATTTATACGAGCCCAAACATAAATTACATTAAGGGTAAGTAATGAAATATTTGTCATTATTATATAAAAACATAGTTTTTTCAACATTATTATATAACGAGTGTCTATAAACTGTCGCCTTCCCAGTAGGTTCTGACTTCAAAAGCATACGTCGTAATTAGACCTATAATAAAATGTATTTGACGTTTCCGAGATTCACCGAATCGTATGATCCAAGATATGTAAATTGTTTTTCAAAGCAACCGATATGCCGACAGTTTATATACACTCGTTAGTTAACAATATTAAAAACACATTAGAACTGTTAATGATTTCGATAGCTAACGCCATCTTATGCTTCATAGTGGCATCGTCAGTGACACGAATGCACAACGTGCATATACAGGTCACTGTTTCGTCCACGAGCGAGCAGAACTCTGTTTGTGAAACCAGAAAACAAATATCAAAATTGAATTTGTGTTCAGTATTCCGGCACCAGGTACCCACAGACGCGTTTCGGACTTCAAGGTCCTCTTCAGTGTGAACACTGACGATGCCACTATGAAGCATTAGATGGCGTTAGCTATCGAAATCATTAATAGTTTTCACATATTGGCTTGAAATAGTCAGAAATGTTCAGTATTCCTCAGCACTGGGTCGGGACCACACTGAAGAGGACCTTGAAGTCCGAAACGCGTCTGTGGGTACCTGGTGCCGGAATACTGAACACAAATTCAATTTTGACATTAGAACTGAATACACAGACAAAGTAATAATGGATAGAAATGTCTTTGACACATTAATAATATTCGGACAAGTATTATTTAAGTTAAGCTACTAGGGAGTAATGTCGCCTATGGGTTTTATCTGTTGAAATACGAGTAGGCATACTTCTGACAAGAAATTTACATTGCTCAATAGCAAAAGAATCACAAATTTGTAATAATTTGTTAGGTAAATTGACAACACTACGCTGTATCTAACCACTTTGTATTTTTTTGTTCTATTTGCAGACCAACCTATAACGGTAATGTTGTGTTCTTTTGACTATTATTTCGTTATTTTTGCGGTGTGGCAAGGTGTACCGTCTTAAACTAAATAAATTCTTTATCCAGTGACAATTGCGGAATAGAAGAGTATACGTTATTTTCTAAAATATGTTGGTATTTTTCTACAAAAATAATTCCCTCTGTGAAGTATAATAATTCTTCTAAGTGTATTTGCTGACATATTATCCCAAATTATGAGTCCACGTATAATCTAACAGTTTGTTTAAGGCACTCTTTATGAATCACTTCAAAGTAACTTCTAATAACCATTTTCCTATTGCAGTGGCGTAGCCAGGAAGGGGTTCATAGTCGCTGTTATCAATTTTATTTTGTCATTTTAAAATCGCCGCGTGTTCTCAATCATTGAAAAATTGTGCGTTAGTAAGCACTGCACACACCCTGATTTAACGCGAAATTATATTATAAATAGATAATTTTTATGCAAATTATATTATTGTGTCTAAACTGTTTTTTTTTCTTTCTGCTCTTCAGTTAGAACCCCTCCCATGTAAAAAGCCTGGCTACGCCACTGTCCTATTATCTCTAAAACTAATTCAAAATCGAGATTCGTCACTATAAATGATTTTTTACAATAGTCGAAGCTAATCGCACCTTTCTTTGTTTTTTCTATTATGAGTGGGTTTTCTTTTGCCTATAATTAGGAATTTTAATAATAATAAATAATAATAAAAATAAAGCTTTTGCTTTAAGCATAGCTTATGAAAATATATACCTGATTTATGTATCCACCGCTTACATGTTCCTCTGAACAGATTTGCATTTTTTTGCTAAATCCATCTTGTCATTTCTCTTAAAGTGTTCATATGTTTAGATTTACAAGTTTTCCTTAGCGTAATTTGCTTACATGACGTAACTTTTGATTGCCATCCAGAACATTTTCTATCTATTTCGATGGAAGCCATCTCTTCAAACCTTTTCACGACAATATTTAACGCTTTACTAATTTTTCGGGAGAATTTTATTTATGATTAGCTCTAGAATTTTTAAGTCTGTTGATTTACCGCTATCGGTTTTTTTTATACTGAATCAACTTAATAGAAGAAAGCGGACATAATAAGAAATTGTTTATTTACCTAAATCAATACCAATCATAATATTTGAAGAAAAATAGTTGTTTTGTTTATTTTAAAATGTGTGTCCGAATATTTACGTGTCAATAAAATTCAAATAAAATTTCATGTTTTTTCTAAAATTTCCAACTTTTTCGAATAATACTTTAATATTTAATATAATAGTTGATACAAGATTTCTAGTCATAATGCTACATACACCTATAAAATGAAGGTATAGTTAAAATAATGTACATTTTTTACAATAATAGTTGGTGTCCGAACATTTATGTATTAGGGCTCGTAATAATTAGTAAATCATTTTTTTATTAGGCTATTCTCTAAGACAGGGATCTCCAACGCGTTGCCCGCGATGAAATTTTAAAGCAGGGCTTCGAACCAGAACTGAACCAAAAACCAGAAACCGAAAAAATGCATTATTTTTGTCGAAATAAAAACCGGAGCTGAATCGAAACTAAAATATCGTTTTATTTCGATTCGGGTTAAAAATATGTATGTAAAATGTTCTAATTCGGTGATAAGCAATCATTTTTATTGTTAAGCTACATAGAAAATAAAAAATATTGTACGGGCCACTAAAATGATCATTTTTAACAAAACATTCTTCAAGAAAAATAATATACGCATTTTTAAACTTCACTTTAAATTAATGTTGTATGCGCCAGAAGTAAATATTGCCTGAAAATTTAGATTGGTCGCTCCGCTTCGCGGAGCCACCAATCCGATTTTTCAGGCTCTCGTAAACTCGAAATATTCACTTCATGCTTAATCAAGGAGTGCAAACCTACGTTACGTAACGATCAAAATCTCAAATTATTATTAACTCTACAAACATTTTGTCTTGTCGAGTCTTTTACAAATATTCATTAAAACAACTACTTGCCGAGCTAATGCCCCGACGGATATTAAATTATACAATGAATATTTTAATATTTCAATTACATACAAAAGTCTCAACGAGATAACGTTTTCCCAGAAAGTCGGTATTAATTTGAATTTGTTTTTATTTCTTGTATATCCATCTATAGACGCTTAAGACTCTTTCTTTAAGATAGCCTTAGATTCTTCCAATTAATATTCATTCCCTGTAATTTTTTCAATTTATATCAATTTCCTGTTGGTTTATTTAGTATGGTGAGAGAATAATGTGACCTGATGTTACTATTTGTATATAAATTACAATACTAGTTCAAATGCATGGAATGAATCACAAAAATCGATACGACCTTGTCATATATTCGAAAAAGACACACTGAAATTGAGATAAATTCGAATGCACCGATGTCAGACTTTGCCCCAAATAACACTGAATCTGAATCATTGACAAAACAAACATCATCCAACGCTGAAAAAAACCATCCTAGTCTAGCAAACCAGGTTTAACGGCAGCAAATCTATCGGCAGTAAATCTATCGTGTAAACTTAAATATTAATTTATAATTCAATATCTGTCGGAGTATTAGCTGGAGAAGTAGTTGTTTTAATGAATATTTGGAGAAGTTTCAACGAGATTAAATGTTTGCAGAAAGTCGATATTAATTTTTAATTGGTTTTTATATTTTGTAAATATTTTGCAAACTATTCTTAAATTCCATTTTTCTCTATCCTATTATATTTTCAAAAATTCAAATGGGGATGTTTTTTATCGCCTATCATTTTTAAACTTTATAGGGTTCTTTATTAATCACCATCGTGATGGCGAACGATACAGACGCATGTTCGAATACCGCTGTGAAAGTCAGTTTCTGGCCTAAAACGCATTACCTGTAGTGTAGTGATGCACCGGGGCTGAGTAAAATACTACAGTGGTATTAAAATAATAAATTGACGACAATCGCATACAATGCTGTGAATCAATTAATGAGACAACCAACATGGACAACATATTGAATGCATCATTCCGGACAATAATAAATACAAATGAAAATAAGGATACTCCTCTAACCAAAGATCTAAACACAAAAATCGAACATCTTACTAGTGAAAACACACTATTGTATAAACTAGTAGCTGAAATGGAGGAGAAACAAAACTTGCTACTTTTTGAAGTCGATGTGTTAGAAAGAGATGCAAAGCCATTGATAAACTAAACCCCCAGTTCAAATTAGTATTGTGCCCTATGACCGAAATGGCAAAATATAGAGAACGTTCAGTTGGGAAATGACCGAAATAATGTTCATGCCTCTGCTCGCTGTTTTCTTGCGGGCTAGATGCGCCGTCATCAATTATCCTTCTTGCACACACTGTTGCATTATTACCTTTTTCAGCTAACTAAGGATATCGTTCTCAAAGGAGTATAGTTAGTATTAAATAAATATTTATTTTTTAATTTATGTGACTCAGTGAGGCACACGCTGTTTGCGTGTTGCGCATACTTGAGTGTCATTTGTTGAGTTGAAGTAATATTCTGAAAATGTATTTTAAGAAATCTTACATTTGGAGTCATTACATTATATTTCGAGATTGTGACGAGGATAACTGATGACGGCGCATTCAGCCCGCGATAAAACAGCGAGCGGAAGCATGAATATAATAAAGGTCATTCCCCAACAGAACGTTCTCTATATTTCGCCATTTCGGTCATAGAGAACGTGCTCAAGAATTTTCGCCAATTCACAACACTAGTTCAAATGCATGGAATGAATCACAAAAATCGATACGACCTTGTCATATATTCGAAAAAGACACACTGAAATTGAGATAAATTCGAATGCACTGACGACAGACTTTGCCCCAAATAACACTGGATCTGAATCATCGACAAAACAAACATCATCCAACGCTGAAAAAAAAAACATCCAAGTCTAGCAAAGCAGGTTTAACGGCAGCATCTGGACCCGGATCTACACAACTGATCACAGAAAAAAAAACCTAAAAAAATGAAATTGTCTCTGCCACTCTCTATGTATCAAATCTTTGAGTAGACACCATGGGGGGAAATGTTATAGAAGATCTTGATAAAAAACTGCCATTGCGTTCATAACCAAAATGAAACGGAATGACTACCATTCTAGTTTCTAGTATCAACACAGATGGACCTCTAATAATTAGAGAAATACCAACTTCAAACAACAATGGAATCAAGAGAAAACACCGAATTGATAATAACGATTTCTGTCCTATATTAAAAATATGCCCTACTAGTATACGCTCAATTAAAACAAATCTAATATGAATTGTTTTGTAGTAGTCAATATGCGGATACTTTGTGTTTTACTGAAACTTGGTTTCATGAGTCTCAGCTGGGTGCTTTCAAGATAACCGGATACGAAATGCTAACATATTTTTCTAGATAAATTGGTTATCATAAAGGAATCTATCTTTATAAAACACTTAACACGTCCCTTAAAATACCCTTAAAGTTATTGCATTAAGAATACAACTAACAGCCTACTAGAGCGAATTTTCAAGCAATGAGATGCAAGAAAAGCCGTAGGTATATATTTATCACCGCAATGATAAAAAACAAAAGAAGCGGTGATAAGTTGTCCTGTCGTTCGAAACGTCAAAATCGGCGAATATCTCTGCGGTAAAGTTTTGTGCAGTGATATTAATAGAGAAGTGAAAAGTGCGACGCCAAAAAACACTGTCATACACAAAGAATCGCTGTGGCGGCAATTTACTATTAATAATGTTGAGGGACTGACATTATTTTATTCGTTATATTTTCAGCCGTAATATAACGAGTGGTATGATTATTATCGATTCTATTTTAGAGTTGAAACCGAGCTGCAGATTCAACTCGCCCGAAGGGCGAGTTGAATGTGCTGCTTCGGTTTCAACGACAAAATATCATCGATAATTAATCATGTCAAGAGTTATATTTAGTGAGAGAATATAACGAATAAAATAATGTGAGTCCCTTAGCTGAGATATTGTTGTTTCCCTATTGATTGAGAATTTTTTAATCGCACAAAAGTTCGTAAACTGCCGCCACTGTGATTCTTTATTCATGACGGTGTTTTTTGGCGTCGCACTTTTCACTTTTCTATTAATATCACTGCACGAAACTTTACCTAGTTTGACGTTTCGAATGACAGGACAACTTAACACCCACCGCTTCTTTTGTTTTATATCATCGCGGTGATAGACATGTACCTACGGCTTTCCTTGCATCTCATTGGTTTAAAATTCGTTCTAGTAGGCTATGAGTTATATTCTCTCACTAAATATAACTCGTGATATGATTAATTATCGATGATATTTTGTCGTTCAAACCGAAGCAGCACATTCAACTCGTTCTGCTTACTCGTTGAATCTGCAGCTCGGTTTTAACTCCAAAATATCATCGATAATAATCATAGTCGTTATATTACGGGAAGAATATAACTCATGCGTCACATGGCATTCCCTCCAATCAGAATCGCTTATATCCATAGATATATGTTATCACAGCGGTAATAGAATTCTGTCACCTTGTTATGGTCGTTGCTACGAAAATGATTTGTCAAATCTGACAGTCGACAATTTAAAATGTCAAAAATAGGGTGAGGTTACCAAGACGGAAATATAGTGAAATTCGTTATATTCTCTCATCGAATATAACTCGTGGTGTGATTAATAATCGATAATATTTATTCATGAAAACGAAGCAGCACATTTAACTCGCCCTTTGGGCTTGTTGAATCTGCAGCTCGGTTTCACTCATGAATATTATCGATGATAATCATACCACTTGTTATATTACAGCTAAACTAAAAATACTAATGAATGTTGTGGAATATGAATACACTGATGAACCGACAATAACTTCTATAGATTATATTATCATAAATGATAGCGATATAGCAGCGGCTACATATAATTTCAATCCAGGTCTGTCGATCATTTTGCAATATAAAATTAAAATCATCTGAACCTAAAGAGAGCACTTGTATCATAGCACGGAACTTTTCATCAAACAATAAAATACAATTTAGGCAACACTTCATTTAACACTATACTTACTGCGTTTAATGAAGTGTGTACAGTGCTCAAATAAAAATGATTATGATGTTGTCTATAACTATTTTTATCAACAAATAAATGGAGCCTTGAAGTAAGTTTTCCCTGGAAGAAAATGTTAAAGTCGAATGAATAAAAGCAAAACAAAATTATTTTTTCTACAGAACTTCAAAATTTATATAATGATGTGAAAGCACTAGACTCGCTCACAAATTTAACAGGTTTAGAGGATATGGTACAATTATACAAGTCTAGAAAGAAAAAAAAACTCTTATTTACCTTGAAAAAAAGCAGTATTCGGCTAACGAAATCTATAACTCAACTAACACGGTGAAAGCATCGTAGAACCTCGTTCAAATTAAAAATAAAAATCAACATATAATTGATACAAATAAAAATAATCGGGAAGTCTCAAATAACATTTCAACTTCTTTTCAAATAATCTGTAATGGATTTAAAGTTTTCTGTTGGAGATGCAAGTGATAGAACAAATAATATCATATATAATAACACCTTTTCATTTGTACTAATTACAGAGAACAAAATAATTTATACCACACAAGTACTACCTAACACAAATTCTTTGAGATTTGATGAATTTTCATTAAAATTAGTCGAAACGAATGGGGATATTATTGCTCCGTTTTTGGTAGACATTATAAATATTGTGGTAACGCAGGGAAAATATCCAACAATTTTTAAGATAGGTCAAATAACCCCCAAATTTAAGAAAGGCGACACGTCTGGTATAAGCAACTATAGACCGATATGTATACTTAGTGTCGTTTCAAAAATAATTGAAAAAGATATATGTATAAGAATGTTTTCATTTCTGAAAAAAAAATAATATATTAAATAAAAGCCAGTATGGATTTTTCCAAGAAAATCTACTGAAACTGCGGGCATTGATTTAGTACAACACTGCCTAAACCATATGGACGACAAAAAGAGACTTTTGTAATATTATTCGACCTTAAAAAAGCATTTGATAACATCGAGAAGCAAAAAGATTGTATAATATTGGCTTCAGAAGTTTTATTAATAGCTGGATCGTATCGTATCTTACTGGCCGAAAATGTATAGTTAAATATAGAGACAGTAAATCACAAGAATATACATTAAACACGGGTACACCATAAGGCAGCAATCTAGGTCATTTATTATTTGTACTCTTTGTCAATAACCTACTAAATTATATTATTGCCGGTCAAGTGTTTATAAAGTTATTAACGTTCAGCCAGTTCACCAATTGGTATAAAACTAATCGTAAATATTGCTAAAACAGAAATTTTGCAATTATTTAATATCTATAAAAAGTCAAATAATACTATATTCAAACTTGAAAACAATGAAATAGAAACAGTAACATCATCAAGATACTTAAGCATAATAATAGATCGCTTCTTTTTATAGAACGCGCACATTAATCAAACTTGTAAAACAAATAAAAAAATCATACTATCTAATATCTAAATTAAACTACACAGAAACATGCAAAACTAAATTTATTAACACAAATTATTAATATTACCCTTAATCTATATATTAAAAATAAATGTTACATCCACACAAACAGGGAATACTTTACTTAATATAGTAACATACACGACAACTTAACTCGCAATGAGGAAAAACTTGTTCTACAGCAATCATTCATATTATGAAAAGTCGCCATTGCATAGCGGAATCACCCTATACGATAAACTCTATAAGTCGATCACGTCATTATCTTACAACAAGTTTAAAAACACTTTAAAGGGTTTTCTTCAGCAAACGGCTTTTTATAATTTTAATGAATTTTCTGAAAATGTCAGTATACTGGAAGCACCTAGCTGAACTCACATATTGGAGTTTAACTACTTTTTATCTGTATTTTGCCCTTATTGTATATTGGTATTTGTATATTTGACTTGTCTATTGTTGTTAACTCAACCACTAAGACCCAAAAATTATTATTATGATTATTGATGTATAGGGCACAAAATATCAAAAATGCGGACCACATATTTTTTTGTTTTTTATTTACGAGTTCAGCAATAATAATTTACCGTGTGTACTTTCCTCAAAGTAACCTATTTTCAGAATATTAATATTCTGAAAATAGGTTACCTTGAAATAAGAACATACTTAAGACGATAATTTACAAAGTTTTCTCTGTCTTCCTTTTCTTATCCAATTCGCAAGGGCGAGGAACACCCTTATTTGAATTTTTGAAAAATATAATTACCTTTTTTTAAGTAATATTATTTAATGCTGAGCTCATTAATAAACAACAAAAATATGTGGTTCGCAATTTTTTGATATTTTGTGCCTTATACGTTAATAAACAAAGCTGTACAGTTTAAAAATCATCGGCGGTGAAGAACATCCCCATCTGAATTTTTGAAAATAAAATTTCTTTTTTTTTTAGTATTATTATTCAATGCTGAGCTCATAAATAAAAAACAAAAAATATGCGCTCCGCAATTTTTTGATAGTCAAATATATTGAATAAGGATACAAATCTTGTGTTATATTATTACAGGCGAGAGTATGTCTTTAAACTTCACAATAAGTAAGTGTTTTTTATGAATGGCGCATGAAATAAAATTTGAAGCCCAGAAAAGCCTGAAAATTTGGTTTAGTCGCTCCGCTTCGCTACGCGACTGAACCAAATGTTCAAGCTTTTATAAAGTAAACATTTTACTTTATGCTTAATCAAGGAGTGGAATCACTCGGTAGAAGATTCAAACTGAACATTTTGAAAAATACAACGAATGTATATTTGAAAGAAAAATTCTCTATTATTTTAAAGAAGTCCAATATCTTTTTAGAAATTAGCAAAAACAAAAAATTAAAACAAAAATTATTCGCCCTTTTTAAACAGTTAAACAGGCTAATTTAAAATATACACATGTATCCGATTTTGTGATGGATTAATATTTTCATGTTTAAATATTACCACTCCTTCATTTCAATCTTAAGGTGCCCATCGATATTATGAAATATGTCTTTATACTAAAAAAGGTAGCCGATCCCTGCTCTAAAAAATGTTCAACATTTAGATTAATAGTAGCAATTAACATTACAGATAATTTATCTTCTGGACCGTTAGAACGTTCAAAATCCGCTGACAGCATCATGAACCCAGATCTAAACTCATGCGCTCACTTAAGCCAACAACCTTCAAGTCTATCTTTAAACGACATCGGCAACTTAGAAAAAGACATGATGTTAGAATCCAGCTCCGTCCCAGACATGATTCGTTCCAGCGAAAATATCGATTCAGAGGAACCAGAAGCGATTATTGTTGAAGTCGAAGACGTCGTTGAGGAAACCGCTTCATTTTTAGAAAACTACATGGAGAAACACACGCCCGTGTACCTCAAACAGGAAAACCGCAACATGTGGTAAGCCGTTGGAAATCCGAAAATAAATTCCCGAGTCGGTTTATTTTTCCTAATTTATTTCAGCGAAGGGAAAACCAGAGCCGCACCGACTGTAAGAAGAAGCGAATCCACTAGGGCGCAGGCTAATTATAATTTAATTGAAGATATTATAATCACCCTCAGGGCTTTGACAGAAAACGAGGAAGACATCGAGTAAATATTTTGATTCATAGTTAAAATTAAAAAAATATTATTTTATTTATGGGGTACATATGCAGCGCAAATCATATGTTTTACAGCAAAATATATTGATTGATTTAGTTACGTGAAGATCAAATTAACTTGACGAATAAAGAACTAATAACCCGTTTTCAAAATTTTACTTCATGCTTAACCTGGGACTGGAAACACTCGTTAGACGATTAATCAGAAACTTAGGCAATAATCGCCTGATTTTGTTTTTTTTTTTCTCAACTTTAACGCAAAGTTTATTTATTTATCGATAATCGCTGATAATTTTATAAAAATCCTAAATGTCTTTTGTAATTTAAGATCAGGAAACAAGAAACTGCACCCACCTGTAAATATTTTTATATTTACTCATTGATACAATTTTATGCAACTTTAAGCGTCTGTAATGTCGTCAAAAATAGCTCGATTTCGTATTTTTTGACTTTACCTCAAAGTTTATCCATTCCACGACAATCACTGATAATTTTATAAAATTGACAGATGTCTTTCGTAATCTAAGATCAGAAAACAAGGAACCTTACCTTTTAATTTTTTTAATTTATTTATTGATGGCATTTTATACAACAATGTTCTTCAAAATCGTTTTTTTCGATTTTTCCGCGAAGTTAATTTATTTATCGACAATTGCTAATAATTTTATCAAAATCCGAAATGTCTTTCGTAACCTAACATCAGAAAACGAAAAACTGTACCTTATAATATTTTATTATTTGATCAGTAAAATTGATTAGAGTTCAATGAATTGATTATGTACAAACGTTTAATTTTGGTTTAAATAACTTTTCAAATAAATTGAAGCCTTCGAGCATTCGCCTATTTTATAAAGAAAAGTAAACTTTGATTTGTTATTTTGGAATATCCATTAGAAATATTCAAACTTTAATTATAGCCAATCAAAGTTTACTCATTTCTGTGTAGATTCTATGATGTTTATGTTGATTTGATAATCTGTTGAGTTTTTAAAATTAAAAAAAAAATGTTGATACTTTTCGCGAACTACCAAGATCTCTAATAATTTAAGTAAAAAACTTGACTGTTTTCATAAATTTAAAAGATTATTGTTAATTTTCAAAAATCCAGAGTTGCTTAAGATCCTCATTAATTATAAAAACATCGACACTTTTTATGATTTCAACATATTGACACCTTTCGGGAATTTTAAAGATTTTGACTTTGCAATCATCGTCTATTTTAGAAAATTCATAAAAAGCATATAATATTTTAAAATCAATAAGTAGAGTTTGAAAATTAACAAAATATATTGTTATAATTATTATTGTTTTCTTGAAAATTTACGAAATTCGTCAACAATTTTAAAATTAAGGTAAACACATTTTAAAATTTAACAATAAATTAAGAAATTCACAAAAACTGCCAATATTTAAAAACCTGGCAAAAATTAATTAGAAATATAAAGTATATAAAAATTAATCAAGATTTTAAAAATCAACGGATATCTTGGAATTTCATGAAAAACTTAAACATTTTTAAATTTAACGAATTTTAAGAAAATTCACGAATATTACCAAGATTTAAAAACTAATGAAAATTATAATGTTATCATTGGTAAAGTTACCGATAGAATTGAAAAATCATGAAATATATCTAAATTTTCCAAAGTATCGAAAATCCAGAAAATTAAATGATATTTTGGAAATGTACAAAAACCGACAAGATTTAAAAAAAAGGTAATGAAAACCTAGAAATTTAAGAATTTGAATAATAACGAAAACCTTGGAAATTTATAAAAAGGTATTTTTTTTTATAAATAAATGATTGTGCTAAAAAATCACGAAAACTGGAAACATTTCAAAATTAACGAAAATCTTGAAAACCGTCAAGATTTTTTAAATGAATGAAAATCTTTGAAAAAGATTTTAATTATTCTCTAACGAGTATTTTCCATTCCCAGACTTAGCATGAAGTAAAATTTCGAGTTAAGAAAAGCTCCAAGAATTTGGATTTGGACGCGCGGGCTTTTCTTAACTCGAAATTTGACCTTATGCGCCACGCGTATAAACACTGAACTATTCTGAAGTTCAAAAATGTCTACTTAGGTTTGATCTCATGTTGATTAACGTTGCAAATGTTTAAATGAAATATGTAAAAGCATACTTAAATTTAAAAAAAAATCAGTTTACTGTTTAGAATATTAAAATTTATATACATTTATTTAATGTTACCGTTTTTATTTACATCACTGGATATTTTTAATAATTTATAATATTCCCTAAGTCTAAACATTTAATCTTTCCAAAATCTTCTTTATTGAAGGTTTCTTGAAATTTTTGGCAATCCTAGGTACCCTACTTACAAGAAAAAATTGTTTGATTTCGACCACTGTACATACAAGATTAAGAAACGTATGATAATTATGAAGGTATATCGTCTGTTAACTTTATAATTATCGTACGTTTCTTAATTTTGTACAGGGGTCGAAATCAAACACAATTTCGATTGGTCGCTCCGCTTCTCTATGCGAATAATTCAAATGTTTAGGCTTTTCTACACACGAAATTGTATGCGTAATCTGAGATTGGAAACACTCGTTAGAAGCTTTAAATTAAAAAATTTTATAAAACCAACAAATGTCTGTAAAGTTATAGCAAAAACTCGTGACATACCCAAATAAAAAAATTGCCTGAATATTGCATTATTTATCTAATGAAATAATCAACTAATAATTATTAAAATCCACTAAATAAGTGAAATTGGTTGAACATTTTATAAGTTAATGAAATCCTAGAAAATTCAGGAAAACTAATAAAAATCACTGATATTGGTTAAAATAGGAATATTTAACTGAAATATTTAAAAATTGATGAAAAATTATAGATTAGTTGATCATTAGATGATTATTGAAAATTAAACAAACCAACAAGATAGACATAGAAAAATCAAATGTTTTTTAAATATTAATTATTTATCTTCGTTGTATTTTTGTAAGTCGTTTTATTTACTATTTTTGCTATACTTTTGTATAACTATACAGAGTGTTCTAAATTATCGGGCCACCGTTGGTAACTTAGTTATCTTTGGAGCTACGAAGTCGAATAAATTAATAAACTATAGTAGTTCTTAAGTAAATTCCGATGGTACAAACCAGAGCTGGGCAGGATTCGAATCATTCAGGATTCGATTCCCGGATTCGAACCCTTTTAGGTGATTCAAAAGAGGTATTCGAATACTTTAGTGAAAATGGATTCGTGATCCGGATTCGTTACATTTTTTCTAAAAAGATTCGTATTCGAATCCAGACGTATACGATTCGAATCCTTATAAAAGGATTCAAATTCTTATAAAAGGATTCGAATCCTTATAAAAGGATTAGAATCCTCATACACGGATTCAAATCCTCCCAAATAATTCGAATCATCGCTATTAAGGCTGGGATTCGAATTCGATTAATTCTCGTTCTTAGAAGTTTAAAATTGAAGGAACACTCTAGATCACTAAGTTTATTGCCATTTTACAAAGGCTACAGCTCGAAGGACCAATCATCGTCATCGGAGACCGAAGGACTACGGGAAAGTTTTTTACAAGAAAACAACGAATATCTGAAGGTTTACAGCATAGATGGGAAAGAAAACATTCAATTTTGAAAAAATGTCGAAGTTGGGTTGGTTTTCAGTGCATTTTTAACTTCACTTTAAATCAGTGTTTTATACGCGTGGCGCATGAAGTAAAATTTCGAGTTTAGAAAAGCCCCGTGAAAATTTGTCTCGGGCTGCGCGACCCTCGACAAATTTTCTACGCGGGGCTTTTCTAAACTCGAAACTTTACTTCATGCTTAGTTTGGGAGTGGACAACACTCGTTTGAACTTTAAATTCAACTCTTTTATAAAATCGACGTATGTAATATAATAAATCATTCGTTGAAATCATAGAAAAAGATGCAAAATTTTATCTAAAATTAACTTTTAGAGTTACCTTTATAATTTGCTCGACTCTTAATGGGTGAATATTCTATTCCTAAGAAAAACCGTATTTATTAAATATTAAAGTTGCATTTAAGATAATAACAAACTGAATAAATCGACAAAAATCTAGAAATATCGAAAATCATGTAGAAAATCTTGACGGTCTACTCCCAAACTAAGCATGAAGTAAAATTTCGAGTTTAGAAAAGCCCCGCGTAGAAAATTTGTCGAGGGTCGCGCAGCGACCCGAGACAAATTTTCACGGGGCTTTTCTAAACTCGAAATTTTACATTATGCGCCACGCGTATAAAACACTGATTTAATGTGAAGTTAAAAACGCACTGAAAACCAACCCAACTTCGATATCTTTTCAAAATTGGATGTTTTCTTTCCTATCCATGCTGTAAACCTTCAGATATTCGTTGTTTTGTTTTAAAGAAACTTCGATTCCCTGTAGTCCTTCGGTCTCCGAAGACCATGATTGGTCCTTCGAGCTGTAGCTTTTGTAAAATGGTAATAAAGTTAGTAATCTAGAGTGATCCTTTAATTTGAAACTTCTAAGAACGATTGTTGTCCACTCTCAGACTAAGTAAGCATTAAGTAATAATTCGAGTTTAGAAAAGCCCCGCGTAGAAAATTTGTCGAGGGTCGCGCAGCACTGATATAAAATGAAGTTCAAAAACAGATATATCATCATTAATTAAAATCATTATTTAATCAGATATTTAGTCGGTAAATGAACATTTTTGTTAATAGAAACTGGTGGAATAAAATGTTACTGGTTGCAAATAATAGATTCAAATTTATTTTTAAAGGATTTGTATCCGTGATTCAAAAATGAGGATTCGAATCTTTGATTCGAATCATATTTTTCACTTACGAATCCTTTATTCGAGTATTCGTGACTCGAATTATATTAGGTTATTCGGGTTCGTAATTCGAATCCTGTTTTTGAAGATTCATCCCAGCTCTGGTATAAACAGAAAAACAAGTGAACCCTAGGTTTTTGATTTATTTGCAAAAACAACATTTTTTACAGGGATGCCTTGTATATTTTGACATATTTAGAAAGAGAAAAATTATATAAACAAAAAAAGTCTAAATAATTGATTACCCTAAAGTTGAAGATAAAGGAGGTCTGGACCATTAAAATATTGCATATTTTTTAACAGGATTGGCGATAAACAAACTATGTCGGATGTTGTCAAGGTATCCATGCTTATTGACATTTAGCCAATTTTTTTGTATTATCGTAATTTTTGCCATAACGAGAAATAAGTAATTACTTCAAATACACGCCCAAGCACAAATTTTAGTAAATTGTAAAAAAAATTTTCAGGCACATTTTAGGATAATCATTTATTAAGCCTTTTATGTTTGTGTATTTTTTTCTTTAAAAATATGTCAAAATATAAAAGGCATCCTATTTAAAAAAATTGTTTTTGCGAATAAATCAAAAATTTGAGGTTCACTTGTTTTTGTGTTTACGCCATCGTAATATACGTAAAAAAAATACTACTAGTTTGCTAATTGAACCGACTTCGCAGCTCCAAAGATAACAAAGTTACCAATGGTTGCCCGATAATTTAGAACACCCTGTATTGACTAAACTTGATTCACCTATGAGAGTATCATTATTTTTATTTGGAAATAAATAAATTGGTTTGGATAGAAGGGGATCATGAACATTACCAGAATTTATATATCTCCTATAAAAAAATTATCAAAATCTTAAACATGAAACTTTTGCAGGATTGCGGTTATTAATACAGGGAGGTTGTCTCTCAACAGGAGGTCGACTGCTATCTAAACATATAAAACGCAGCATATCGCATAATGAAATATTTTGAAAATAATAATATAATTGGTATACTTTATAAGAAAGTACTATCTTTATGCCTGTCTCTGACAAATTTTCTACTTTTATCGTTATTTTATAAAAAAAATATTTAACATTGGTAGACCAGCTTAATCGCGTGTTAGATATCATTTATTTCTGCAATATCTATACAAAATATTAGAAAACTAAATCAGTCACATAGTAAAAGATTTCATTGTAATAATATGTCATTTTTCATTTATTTATTGATTAAAATAAACTCATTAGGATGTCGCGCGTAGAACAGTTTTTCAAATTTTCTGAAAATTCAATATCGCGCAATATTGAGAAATTTTCTACAATATGACTTATTTAGTTTTCCAATATTTTGTAGAGATATTGCAGATAAAAATAAAATTTAAGGCGCGATTACCCCAGTTTCAGGGTGGCGACCAACCGGGAAAACCGGGAAGTCAGGGAAATTTTATTCATCGCGAAAAGTCTTGGAAAAGTCAGGGAAATTCGGCCTTTTTAGCGAAAAGTCAGGGAATTTTTGAGTTATTACTAATAATAAATATGCAAATAATACGATTAAAGATTTGACAATTTTTCGTTCTGTTCGAAGTTCGCACGAATTTAAAATTAAATAGTTTGAACAATTGATAATTGACAAACTGAATTTATTACACTCTAACCAAGCAGTTGGATAGGTAGATTTTACTTGAAGTTAGTGATATATACGCATGGCGCATAAAGTACAATTTCGAGTTTAGAAAAGCCTAAATAAAAAAGATTGTCTGGGGCGCGACTTGCTTCGCTCGCGCACCCCATCAAATCAATTTCAGAGTTTTCTACACTCGAAATTTTACTTCATGCTTAATTTGCGAGTGGAAACCCTCGTTAGACGATCAATCAGATACAAAATAATGTGAAAAGTTAACAAATTTAATGAATTGATAGATATTATTGATGATTTCCAAATAACATAATATTTACTACTGAAAATTCACAAAACACTCAATTTAATAAAAATCATCATAATTAAGAAATATTATTGAAATTATAAAAAACAACAAACTGTTATTTAAGTTTATTATTTAACGAAGCAATAACGACTGATATTAAGTTTACTAATTTAATTAAACAGAAATTTCTTACTATAAACGTATTATCTTTATTTTCGAATCTCGGCTTTTTTTCAATCACCAAAATACTGCTGGAAAAAAGAAATACTAACTTCGAGCTTCCACCAGTACCACAGTTTACAACTTAGATATATGCCAATGACGCCAATTAAAAGTTTATTTAATTCTGAGTAGATTACTCGGGTTAAACCCTATATAGGCACCTGTACTTCATAATAGCCACTATATACAACCTAAATATAAAACAGTTTTCAAACTCCACTAAACATGATTTTTTGTTTTTAGTTCTAATAATTAATATTACAGATGTTATTTTATTAAGGATTGCTAATAGTGTTTATTTTAGACGCATCGAGAATTTGAAACTGAATTCGGATTCTATCATAATTATTAATAGTGATGACGATCCGGATGTCCAAACATTAAAAGTAGGTGAATGCGATAGTTTGTAAATGTTTACATATGTAAAAAATATTTTGATAAACAGGCAAAACAGGCGCAGCAAAGAAATTTAACGGGAAGTTTGATGGAGAAATTGATTTTATTACAAGAAGCGAATGCTAACGTAGCGTCTGATATTACCAGGGAAGGTTCGAATTTTACTATTACAAGATTGGCGGATGTTTTGGAGACTATACAAGATTTATCTTCTGCTATTTTTAACATTGTAAGTATGAAGTTAGGAATTTCTGTTTTAATTCTGTTTTCAAACAGCGAAACAAAATTTCTTGGAAATTGCAAAATATTATATAACACAATACACAAATATAAGCAAAAAAACTAAATGTATCATGTTATCCTATCCGATCATAGAAAATAATATTAATATGTCAGTAATATTTTCGTTAAACTAAACCTGTCTCATAAATCGAAGAAATTACTAGATTATTTTTAGACGATACTAAGGAATCAGTGTTTGACAGTGTTATGTAAACTAATCTTAATCTCCTGTTTGTTTGTTTGTTTGTCAGGCGGAAGCAATTGATCGAAATATCTACAAACGGAATAAAAACCAAATGGAGTCGGATATAATTCATTCAACATCGCAAACATATCCGCAAATTTCTGAACATCTTGTGATTTTGAATTACAAAATTTTGGATCTGAGACGAAATCTAAGTTATATATGTGCAGCTTCAGGTAAATTTTAACCCACTTTATAATTTAACGTTTTAAAGACATAGATTATTTCATTTAATCCAAAAATAAAGCTCATTCATCCAGTGGCGTTAGAAGGTCAGCTGGTACCCGGCGAGGGAATCAATTTTATCACCTCCTCCCTCACACATGCACCTACAGGGAGTGTTTTTTAAAGTATACCTACACTTCAACAATAATAACTTGACTTGATACTTAACTACTTCCAATCTGTACTTGATTTGAACTTGCACATTAGCTTGAAATTTAAGTCAACTAGGGCGGAAAGACTTATAGCCCAGATAAGGACGTAGTAAACAATACATTTATTATATGAATTTTTCTATGTAAAATATATGTTATGACTAAATTTAAAAAAAATCAACTTTTTAACATACCTCTACACAGTCTGAGTATTTCAATGCAGTATGAAGTGCATGTATAAGTTCATTAAATAAATGTACATTGAATTACTTAGCCTTCTTACTATTTATTATACAATGTATTTGTAATCTAAAACTTATTTGAGATTAAAGTACTGAAATAACGAGTACTGTGTATTACTTAGATACACATGCATACAACAAAAAATATACATATAAATACATTGGGTGCTAACAGACTACTTAGGTCTGTTATGACCTTGTCAGTAGCCGAATAATTAAATTTAGTTTATCGTTATATGCCATTTGCGTTAGATTTCAACCAAGAATTTATATTTTTCTTGAACTGTTTCGTGTTTTCAATGGCAACTATATCTTCTAAAATCCCATTAAACATTTTTCTGCCTGCTATTCCTTTCGTCCGTTCGTCGTATTTGTTCCGATGTTTCTCTACTCTGTACCTTCCAGCTAAATGTAATCGTGTACCGAGCCCGCGGTCTTTTCGCTCCTATTTGCATTTTTCGAAAAAATTGGTATTCGTGTTTTTTTTTTTCAGAAAAGTTGTTTAATATTCAGAAAGTCGTCATTGGAGTTGTTTTCTGTGTCCATTTTCGTAGAATTTCAATAAATGTGTCCTAAAACGAGATTTTGAGTTTTCTGTAGATTTTGCATAATGTACTTTGAGGAATGCTATATATAGTTATACCATAAGTAATTATTGATTGTGCCAAAGCGTAGTATATTAATTCAAGTGTTTTAGTTGATGTAAATTGCTTCAGGTAATATAGTTTATATGCAATGTATCTTATTTTTTTCTGTAATTATGCAATATGATTTTTCCCAGTTTATCCACAGTAATTCCGTGGTATTTAATTTCTTGCTGGTACTCTATTGTTTGATTACACATACAATCTTCCTGTTCTTCGTGGATGCATTGATTACTGTGAAATACCATTGCTGATGGTTTTATTTTATTTGTGTCAGGTGCTGTTATGTCCATAGCTTTTGTTTTTTTAAAGTTAATTCTCAGATTTTTATCGTAAGTCCATCTAAAAAAACTTGTAAATTCTTCTTGTAGAGTATCTTTGGCTATTTTTTGGTTAACATGTGTTGTGTAAATTATAGTGTCATCTGCGTATACGAGCATTTTTTTAAGCAATATTCCACGTCATTGACATAAAGGAGATACAGCAGAGGGCCAAGAATGCTTCTCTACAGCACCCCTCTATTTATCGCACATTCTTTGCCTATAGTAGTAGTATAACCTTTATTTGTCATAATCCAATACAAACAAAATTCTTTAAAAAAAACTAACATTTTTTCTTTAAAATAAAAATAATAGTAATAATAAAATAAATTGGTAAAATCAAAACTATATTCTTCTCTACCCGTCGCAAAGCAGCTAACTAAATCTCCCTGGCCTTACTCTCATTACATCCTTCGCCACCTCTATCCCTCCTCCGCTCTCACACAAACTCTCGACATGCGTACTACCTTTCATACCTATTTTTATCTTCATTGCTGGGCATGCATTCATCCAGTGCTCCCATTCATCCTTCTCTCTCCCACAAAATACACATCTTATATATACTTCTCCCATCCATACCTTCCTTCTTCTCTCCTCATTTCCACATCTGAGCCACGCTAACAATCGTACCTCCTCCGCACATAATGTCTTAAAATAGCGCGGCGGTCCTGCGTGCACTTGAATTATTTTATAGTGAGGGTTGTAGCTGCTTTTTCCTATTTTTTCCTGGCGCTCCTGTAGCTCAACATCCCTCAACCTCTCACTATGTTCAACATCAAGCATTTCCCCCGCGCTATTTTCTCCCTCACCATCAACCCTCACTACCCCACTTTCTGGTCCAATATTTCTCTCTCTATCATCCATCTAACACCCACACCTTTCACTTGAAATTCCCTGTAACATTCATACCACGCTTCTCTTACCAGCCTTTCTTCCCCCAACCCACTCACCTTTCTCTCAAACTTTACCACTTTCTTTGTAGCCACCCATTCTACTGCCATTCTCTGGCACTCCTGCAATACTATATAATTTGGAGTCGTCCTCTCCAGGCCAATTATTCTCTTTAAGTATTGCAGGTGTACCCTTCAATCTTATCATTCCTACTCACTCCCCACACTTCAGCTGCATACAACAATATCGCTCGTATACATGCATCCCACCATACCATTTTCAACCCAACATTTTCCCCAAGCATATCCTCCCATATTCTCCGCATCCGTGCCATCGCAACTCTCACCTTCTTACATACAAAATCAATATGTCGGGCTCTGCTACCATTTTCAGCAAACATATACCCGAGGTATTTAAATTCTCTCACACGCTCTACTTCCTCACCCATCCATCTAAGTTCTTCTACCTTCCTTCTTCCACCCCCATTCTTACATACCATCTACTTCGTCTTTTTTACATTCACAGTTAATCTCCTTCTCGCAAAATACCTTTCAAGCCTCTATTTCATTTCCTTTAGTTTACTCATAGTCTTTGCAATTACCACCACATCGTCCGCATACGCTAGGCTCCACACTTTCTTGCTTTCCACCACTATTCCACCTGCCTGTCCCAGCTCTAAGACTCTCTCCAAATCGGCAACGTACAGGTTAACAGTAGTGCGCTAAGTGGACACCCCCGCCTAACTCCTCTCTCTACTTCAAAACACTGCGACACCTTCTCACCCATTCTGACCTTGTACCACGTTTCCCTATATACTTCATTCACCCAATTCACCACTTGCTTTGACACACCCAATCCTTTCAAACACTCTATCATTCGTTCTCTATCTACCGAGTCATACGCAGCTTTCAGATCTACAAACAACAGGTATACTTTCCCACTTTTGCACAACTCTCTCTCAATCAGGCAGTTCAATGTAGCTATTTGCTTCACAGTTGATCGTCCTCTCCTAAAACCAGGCTGGACTTCCGGTAGCATTTTTTTCTCCTCCATTTCCCCATCCAGTCTATCTTTTACCATGATCATCATTAGTTTGTATAAGCTATCCATAAGTGTGATTCCTCTGTAGTTGTTAACCACCATTGCATCTCCTCCCTTATGCACAGGCACTACAATCCCTTCCCTCCATTCCACTGTAAACTGCAAATCCCCTCTCCATATACTATTCAGTATTGCCAACATTTTACCTTCCCCTTCAGCACTGCACATCTTCCAAGCCTCCGCCATTATATTGTCCGGCCCTGCTGCTTTATCACCTTTAATGCCCCTCAACCCCCACTCTAACTCCTCCTCACTGAAGTCCTCCGCTCTGTTGAACCGCCCTACTAGCTCCTGGAAATATTTTCTCCACACCTCAATTGAAATGCTATCTCCTTTCGTTCTGTTTTTTTAATTCTCTTATTTAAGTATGTCCATAGCTATTTTTCATCTCGTACCTTCCCAACTACCTCCAATTAGCAGGTTTCCCATCCTTTTCTCTCCCACTCCCTTCCCTACAGTCGCGTATTGCTCTTCTTAGCGCTTTCTTAGCCTCTTTGCACTCCAGGTCGAAACATTCCACTCTGCTTTCTGGTCCCACCTTTATATTCTGTCTGATCATCGCTTGTTTGACTCCTCTCCTAAGTTGATTGATAGATAGTATCTCTTCAAAGCACACATCCCTAATTTTCTCCCTATAGTTATTCTTTGCCTTATTCGACCAACTCCATATTTCCCTCTGTTCACATCTGCTTGCTTCTCCTTATGCCCTATCTTTACAGTCACTGGAAAGTGGTCCGAACCACTCCAATCCTCTACCTTAACATTTCTTATCTGATCACTGACCTCTTCCCCCACCATAATAGTCAATCACGGATTTTCCCCTTGGCCCCACATACGTTATTTTCCCCTCCCAATCACCTTCTGTACATCCATTCAACACTTCTAACCCCTGTCCATAAGTCCACTCTAACCATGCTTCTCCTTCTTTCGTTACTGTCTTATCCTTGGATTTCCTCGCTTTCGCCGCCTTGCCCTTTTCATTCAACTGTTGAGTCTCCAAACATCCTATCCTTACGTTCCGATCTTCCCCCATAATAACATCCCCTGTTTCTTCTACCTCTTGCTACATCCTGTCTATGCAGTCCATAATTACCTTTCCTCGTTGCTGATTATAGACAGTTATGATCCCCCATCTATGGTTTCGCTTACTCAAGGTTCGGCTTACGAAGCCTTCCACCACCTCTCTTTCCCATCTTTCCTCCACTACTTCGCCCCCACACAATCCCACACAATCCCATCTAAATCCACTTGGCATTTTATCTTTTAACCTCTCCCAGTCCTCTACCTCTACCCATGTTTCTATTATACCGACGAAATCCTTATCCCTTACCCAGTCTACCAATTCCATGCGCCAATGCTCATTTTCCAGTTTTTTCTTTAATCCCGCAATATTCCAAAACGAAACGTTTATCCCCTGCCCATCTTTTTCTTTCCACCCCTCCCTTCCCCCTTCTCTCTTTCTTAGGTCTTGCCTACGTTTTTTGGCGCCGCCTGCTCCCTTATTAACATTCCCTTTTCCTTGTTCCAAGACCACTATTCATATCCTACCCTCATCTTTTCGTAATATACTTGAACTTGATTTCCTTTACTCCTTTCTTCTTTTACTCTCTCTTTTATCTTCATTTGTATCTACCTATCATCTTTTATCAAGTCATCGTCCACGTAAACACCACTCTTCACAACTTTCAATACACTTTCCTTCGACATTATTTTTCTATTCTCGTCCATGTTATTACACTTAACTAGAATCGGCCTCTTCTTACCCACTTTCTCCGCCCCTAGCCTTACCGTATTTTCAAATTGTAAAGAGATTTTCATTACTTCCGCCAATTTTTTTACATCTTCTTTCACGCCACCCCCTTTATCTAATCCATTAACAATGATATTATTTCCTCTTCTTTCTTTCTCTCTAACTTCCTCGGCCTTTTCCAATCTAGGTATTTTGCTCATTAACGTCGTTTTTTCTGCTTCCCAGTTTTGTTCTTTCTGTCTCAGTTCTTCTTTCCATTCCTATAAACTTCTATCGTAATTTTCAAATCGACTCTCAAACGCTTTAAATTTGCTTAACAATTTATCTATTTTCGCCTCCATTGTTCCCGATAATTCCTGCGTGTTTTCTTCCTCCTTCCTTTTTTTGTATCCTTGCTAAAACAAAAACGTCAGGTCCCCGTGACTGTGGCCGCGCCGCCTCTACACAATAACGGACTGAGCGTAAATAGCGTAAATACTCCTTGGCTACTCCTCGTACAAACCCGCCGTTCATTCACGCGTTCGCCGGCTGTTTCTCCGCTCGCACTAGCTTTTCTTCCCACTCAGCTAGCCGCGCACGCGACTCCCGACTCTATGACCTCCACGTGTTTGTATTCCTTTTAACTCCCTTAGCGGACCTTCCGCTACCTCCTCCTGATTTCCTTTTGTCCACACCTCACTCACTACTCAACCTCTTATCATTCCTCAACACTTCACCAAACAATGTCCTTCTTATCACCACTTTTCTAACGGCTAAAAACGCAGCCACATACACTCTCTCGCACTCTAGAGATAATCTTTGCCTCTTTGCCTACATAGTTTCATATCTTCATACTAAAAGTCCGGCCAACCAAGTACTCTTTAAGGCAGTTCAAAAGTTTTTCACGGATACCATACTCCTGCAATACATCTAGGAGCTTCATGTGGTCAAGTGTATCAAATGCCCCTAGAGAAATCTACAAACACACAAAAGACGTGCATAGACTTGTCTAAATTAGCATTCAAAGTGTTTGTAAATTCCTCCAGCAAATCTATGGCACTTCTTTTACGTTGGTAACCAAACTAATTTTTTTGAACGATTTTTTTATGAATGATTTTTTTCCACATGTCCTTCCAATATTTTTGATGTTAACGGTAGCAGAGAGATAGGCCTATAGTTGGTTGTGCCCTTTCTCTTCCTGTTTTTATAAATAGGACGCACAATAGCTCTTTTTAATTGGTTTGGTATTTTTCCTTCTTCTAATGTGTTATTAATTAACGTACTTATTGGTAAGGCTGGTTCCTCAATTGCTGATTCCAGATCTTTTGGTTTTATGTTGTCGTTTCCGGCTAATTTGGCATTGTTAATTATTTTATATTAATTTTGACTGCTTAGGCTAGTATATCTGCAACATAAATTGTATAGGTATATTTCCGCTGGTTTGGTATGGAGTATATTACTTCAGTCATGTGGTATTTGGTTTTGCTCTGAGTTCATTTTTTTGTAAATACCTGAACAAAACATTCTTCATTTACGTTAAAAGAATTAATTATGTTATTATCTCCGATTGTTTCCTTTCGCTTTCTTAATAGGTTATTGATCTGTCAACTGTTTTTCATGTCTTTTTTATTTTGTAGGAAAAAGTTGTAGCACAATTTTCTCTTCTCTTGGTTTATTAATTTTATTACATAATTTCTCTCATTTTTATACCTATTTCTTAATATGATTCTGTTTTAACCATTCTGTTCTGTTTTTTTTTTTTATTTTCCAAAAGTGGCATCTCTTTGTTTCATTTTTTCTAAAATTATGTTCGATATCCATGGTTGTATGGGCAATGATCTGTGTTTGAGGTTCATTATTGATGTTGCATCCTCTTTACACTTCCTGTAGATGTCATGTATGTTTATGTATATATCCGGTGCATTTGATAGTTGATGCAAATTGCTTTCTTGAAGTAGTTGATTAAATTTTTAAGTAAATATAGATGTATTTTGTTTTAACGGAGGTGAAAGTGAAAAGAACCAATTTTGACAGCAAAAATAACTTATTTTCTATGCCAACTCATAATCTTGTCAGAAAAATACGCGAAACAATATATGGTGGTGGAATATTTGTCTATATTAACACAAAGTTTGACTACCTGGAAGTTCCTGTAAGCTTCGAGCACTGTGAGGCAGTACATATAATCTTAGAATCCGGTAAATTAAACATTCTCGCAATATATAGACCACCAAATGAACATATAAATTCATAGTACGAAGAAGTACGAAGACATTATGTATAGTAATGGGTCAATAAGATGTATAGATAAATACACTCGCGAAGAATGGAGAGGTGAAAACTTTACAAAATCTTGCATAAAGAAAATTTAACTATCAAATGCAACAAATATAAACATAAAAATACAGTCATTTTCGAAACAATTACGATCATCAATTGATTATACTGATCAAAGTGTTTTGCTACAGAGTTAATGTTGAGGTGATTTGGTTTATTAGTAAACTAGGCGTTGATATGTTGTTTATCCAAGTATTTAAGTTTGTTACTGTACTACAAGGCATATTTCCATTTTCGTCAGTCAAAAATTCTGCATTCATTTTGATCATTTATTTTGTTTAGCTGATTATTGTATGTATTCTATGTCGTCGTTTTTTTGTATGGTAATAATATTAGAGTTTTCCTCCTTTCTGGCTAAGATTCTTCCGTCTTTAACCCAAACAAATCTCCACTGCTTTTCTTTGGCCTGGTTTTGGGTTCCCCAAAGTAATTTTTTGTTTGTGGCGATAACTGCTCCTTATTTTGTATATGTTTAGTGTTTCCTTCTCTGATGATATCCTTATTCGTTGTTTTTAAATATGTCGCTTTTTATTATTTTCCTGATGAATTTTACTCTTATTGGCTCAGTTTTTCCTTCTTATCTTTGTTTTACTCTAAATATATCTATGTTTTCTTTTGAAATGGTTACAATAATTTTCTTGCCAATGTTTTATAGTATTTCTAGTAGATTTCCATTATCTTTATTTTTTACACCATGTATTTCACTTGATTTTAAGTATTGTTTCCTTTCCAATACCTAAATTTGTCTGTTTAATTCTTCCATTATTATATCTTTTGCTTTATTTAAGCGTGTTAGGTTGTGCATTTGTTTTATGTCACTAATTCCTGAAGGAACATCTTCCTCTTCTTTATATTTTTGTGATGCCTCGCTTCCTCTACGCTTTCAACATCACCACATATCTTTTTTCTTCTGAGTCATTCCCTTATACTTATGTGCTTAGTGAGCAGCACTCGAAATGATAGTTCCCACTGCAACCCTTGCATAATGCGTAATGGCCATCGGTAACTAGTCTGTTTTTACAATCCGCGCACTTCTTCATCGGGGACAATTGTAATTAAAATCAATACAAATTTATATTTACAATATTGCCGATCAGCTGTTAATGTTATTGTTTTTTTTTTTTCTTATGAGTCACTTCAATTCAGTTTATTAAATTTTGATGATATATAATAATGTGACCATACACTCCTCTTTGGGCCTGACAGTCCCGCTTGAACGCAGTCTGTCCCGCTGTCCCCAGTGAGAGGAGAAATTGTCCCGCTTTCGCAAACAGAACAAACGACAATTTAAGTAATATAAATAAGTATAAGGTTTTGACTGTGACTACTAATAACTATTATTTTACAAAATTATTTAGGTGTCCTGCTTTGATAAAAAAAAATTAATGGTCACGTTATGTATGGAGTTTTCCATTTAAAGGTCTTATTTTAATTATTTAAAAACAATAGTTATTTTATGAAATAGTGCCAACTTATTCATTTCAAAACAAAGTACAAACTCCACGATTAGTTGTGGAAAATGAAATCTGGTAAATGGCCACCTCGGCTTCTTCTGCAAATGGCTTTTCTTTTGTACAAGTTTTTCATCACATTTTAGCATTTTAACTCTGGCTCTATTTGACCAATAACCGCTCGAATATTTTCTTTGAGCGCTTGAATTGCGGTAATGTTCTCAGCTGACTTGGCGATACGAGTACGAACTGGCAATTTTACATCAGTAATTTGTCCATTTTGCTCAGAACTTCATACCGAACGAAAACACGACGAACGCTGCGATGTGTCTAGGCAAAATTTACATTATATTGATAATTAATTTTTACTATTTCTATACGTTGTTGGAGCGTATATCATATCATTTTTTTAAATCACTTGACAAGTGTCAAACAATCAATACCCTTTATTTAACAGTTTAAAAATGCCAAGGAATTTAAAATGGGACCTTTTAATGGAAAACCGAAAATAATGTCCTTATGTTGGAATTACAATTATTGCTAATAGAATTTAGAAGAAATTAATTAAAATCGCAAATATGAATTTCTAAACCATCGTGGAAATTTTAAATTTGAATGAAATTCTTTGAAGAAATGTTCACATATGAAATCTATAAAGATAAACAATCATTCATTTAAACAGTTGGAACGTAATATATTAAAATGTTAATTACAGTGTTGTTAAAAATTGTAGACATACAAGTATTTAATGTAACAAAAATAATACATATTGTTTAAAATGCATTTCTTTGTCTTCTATTAAAATTAAAATGGACGAATTTTGAAGTGTTTTCTCTACATTAGCCCAGATACTAACATTTATATGCTAGACAAGTTTATTTTACTTTGCTGTATTTTGAATTTTTGTATTTTTGCGATTCATTTAATTAACATTTTCAATATTTGTTTACTTATTTTTAATAGCACGCAATTAAATAACACATATGGGTTATTATCTAACTCAAAACTTGAGCTTGATAACACAATATTTGAAGAGAACAGGAAAAAAACAAGTAATGTTATTGTTTTAACAATTTTGACTAACAACATCATCTAGTAGGATAAATTGAAAAAAAAGATATTGGCCGTTGTGTCTATTCAGGGGAAAAAACTAGAACGTAAATGAATTGTTACGCTTCTAACTGACCGATACAGGAAAACAACGAGGAATGTCATCGCATTCTCTTATAAAAAAAATGGTGAAGTGTCCATCATAGCACTTTTCTCATTAAAGATATGATGATTTAAATATTAACAATATGAAAAAGTTGCTTAAACTAAATTTATTCTACTTTTATTATTATTATTCCAAAACTATTCACAAGTAAGTAATTCTTGCATTTTTGCTCCATCTCTATAAATATTGATCACCATCTCACCTAAGCGTTATGTATTTTTAACTTTACTGTAAATCAGTGTTTTATACGCGAGGCGTATGAAGTAAAATTTCAAGTTTGGAAAAGCCCCGTGAAAATTCGTCGAGGGTCGCTGCGATTTTTCTGCATGCTTTGTCTGGGAGTGGAAGACGCTCGTTAGTTTAAAATACATCACATCGTAATGAAAAGTTTGATACCAGATATTTTAGATTAAATATTTACAATTATTAATTGCTGTGATTTTTTAAAGGCCTTCACTTAAGATTGATAATATTGCTTAAATACGGTTACGAAATTATTAACATTCACCTTTTACAAAATAATAATGATAATAATATTTCAATGCGCATGAAGTAAAATTTTGAGCTTCGCAACCCTCTACAAATTTTCTACGCGGGGCTTTTATTAACTCGAAATTTTACTTCATTCTTAGCCTGGGAGTTGAAAACACTCGTTTTGTCGATTTATACATTTTTCATGAGATTTTCGATATTTTGTGGTATTTGTCGATACAGACAAATTTCATAAGATCAATATTTCGAGATTTTTATCAATTTATAAAATGTGCATGAAGATTTTCAATATTTCCTGATTTTCGTAAACTTTTTAATTTTTGTTGATTTATAAAATTTTAGTGAGTATGCTAACCTACAAGATTTAAAACAATTTTGCGGGCCAAAAGGACGCACCTATTTTGACAGCCTGCCACACGAGTAAATGTAGTTGAGGGTAAAAACACCTCATAATAATAAATGACATTCCTCGTTTTTCACCTTTTTTTCTTTACCTCAGTTAATAAAGATTTTTTTATATGGTGCTACTAAAAACATATTAAAGCAATAGTATGGTAAGAATGAAAAAAAAACAGCTAAGTAGTATTCACACGACATAAAAGTTAAACTTTAAATCGTTTTTTTTAATGTATAAAATGTGACATTCCTTGTTTTTCTCCTGTACTCTTCATATATTATGAAAAAAAAAATAGAAAAAGCAAAAGTGTCTAAAAATGTCACAATTAGTATTATTACAATATAAAGCAAAGCTCATTCAAGCGACTCGATGCAGCTTTTCAGCAGGTGGATTTTAATACTACCATACTCTACAAAAATCACCTAAGATAGCTTGGCGTATCCCCGTATTTAAAAAAAAAATGAAAACAAACTTTAATTTGAGTATCTTTTATGCTACTCAACTTTCCACATTTTTCTTCTTTCTGCACTTTCTCTTAAAAAATCAACTTAAAAACAATCATGCTTAGCCTTTTCCCAGCTTGAAGACTGAATTTCTAATTTCTCTGGAATCCAGATGTCTGCAACTAACTCAAATAGTTCTCTAAATTCTTTATGCTAGTAAAACGTCGGAAATATCAAATAATAAATATCAACAAATTGTTTTACTTTGAAAATATATTCATACGTTTTGTTCATTTTCGAAGGTAACGTAAATTCTGATAATCTTTATCAATTTTCTCGAATTTAATTTTCCCGCAAGGGAAAGAGAAGAGCGGTAAACAGCTAAGCATTGTAATACCGGTAAACCAATTTACCGGTTAATTTGACAGCCCGCAGCCTTTAAGGACGAGACGAGCCGCCACTGATTCTTGGGCACCAATAATTGCTTTTTTAAAGTTTCTTTGCTCAGTATTTTACTATTTTAAAAACACAATTATTTACAGATATGTCAATATCGTCTTGGAAGAAAAGACCGGAAAGACCGCTCTTACGGAAAATCCCGTCGGTGGAAAGAAAACGGGCCAATTTCAGAAAAAGCCGCAGCAGGGAAAGCCAGGAAGACAGCATTAAAAAGCGCTGCAGCAAAGACGAAACTGATGATAGCGATTTGGAAACGTTGAAAAACAACTCGCCTAGCCTATCCAGACAAGTCGAACAGGGCGCTATTAAAAAACGCATTAGGTATCGCCAAAAGGGCGCGCAGAGCAAAACCTTGGATGAAACCGACGACGAGGATGAGGAGTTCGTTGAGAGAAAACCGAAACCTAGAAGAATGCGCTCGCAGAATTCAACGGAGAGTAATAAGAGTGTTATTGAGAAGGAGGTTAGATGTGAGAATGAGGAGGAGGTTAAGATTGATCCAGGTGTTGTTGAAAAGGTGCTAGTGAAGACAAGATCGACTAATTTTATCAATTTTGAGGAAAGTCCGCAAAATGAAGCACAAGAGACTTCTGTTACGGTTTTTGTAAAAACCACTAGGAAATTGTTTACTCCTATTGCAGGCTCATCCACATCACAAGATACTAGTGATACAGGTACACCAAAAACACCAGAGAGTGTTAAGCAAGAGGAGGTTATTCCTAAGCCTTTATTAGTGCCGGCTTCACCAGTTCCAATAAGGAAGCAGTATAAAGAAATTTCACCAAACATACGTTTAATGATGGTTAAGTATAATCAGAAGTTAACTGAAGAATCCGGAGCGCCGAAATCAGCTGGAAGCAGTGGGTCTGCGTCTCCTGTTGCGTGGAGATCGCCTGTTTTGGAGCGTAGAGTCAAAGCGCAAACAGAGCGGTACCAGCAGGAGTTGCAGAAAATGTCCCCTCTTTTAGGTGGGCGTAGGGAGGTCCAAAAATCCGCCAGTATGGGTTTGGTGGTTTCAGGCAACAAACAAGTGACAGTGCATCGCGCTGAAGCTTCACCTGAAAACTCCCCTAAAATTAGCAGAGGGATTTTAAAATCCTCAAGCACCGGAGGAATTCAAATGAAGAAAATCGAGGAGTGCCAAACGCATTTCAAGCCAATTCCAGAGATAGAACACTCCCTTTACATCCCAACAACTTCCAACACAAGTTTATCCACTCTTTCTGATTCAAGAAGCAGCAGGATACAACGCGCCAAAGAGGAGTTTCTGAACTCCCCCCTTCCCACTAAACCCCCGATGTTCCGCGAAAACTCCCAGAGAAGGAGCAACAGAAACCGTCTGAGCCAGATCAGCATGGGCAGCGAGTCCAGCTGCACCTCCTCCGCTTACGATGGACTCCTGGTGAAATCTGCCAGCGCAGGGATGATTAATGTAGACCCCGACGTCTACAAGCAATTCAATCCCGAAATCCACGACGGCTTCATTTCCCTGCCCCGTTCCAAGAAGAGTAAAGAAGGCTTGCTTTCTAACATCACTTCGAAGTTTCGCAAGGTGAAGATGAGGAGGTATAAGGACAAGGAGAAAGATAAGATGAATACTGTGTCTACGCTGTGCAGGCAGAGTTTGGTTGTAGATATTCAGACGGATGGGAGTCAGGAGAATTTATCGATTCCCGCAACTTCTTCGGCAGAGACTTCGCCCAGTACTTCAAGGAGCAGCAGCTGGATACGCAAGCCGAGGATATTCAAGTCGAAGCAGTAATCGCTTTTGTTACACTAACATGAGAGCATTTTAATATTCGATGTTTTAATAAAATTTTATACCTTGTTCATTTCTTTGCATTAAAAATATTATGCCAAAATATACGTCTTTTTTTAACTTTTTTTTTTTAGAGTAAATTTATTTAATATAGGGATAATACATGTCATCTGCTAAATTACAACACAAAGCTATATTGAACATAGTAACACGACCAGCCTCTAATTAAATACGTCAAACCAACATCGTAACAACCAGACGTGTATCAAACCTAGTTATTAAGATAATCGTTGATACTATAATATTCTTGTTGCACTAGAAATTCTTTCAGGTTATTTTTAAAATCGTTTACTTTCGAAATGTTTTGTAAATTTTTTGGCAACTTGTTGAACACTTTCAATGCAGCGTATCCAGGTGAGGTTTCAAAGAGGGACAGTCTATGACAGGGGTATACATATTTGTGCATACCTTGTGTTTTATATATGTGGTTGCTTTCGAATTGAATAAATTTATTTTTGTGTTTTATGTTGAAAACTAAAATTTCATATATATATATATATATATATATATATATATATATATATATGAAATTTTAGTTTTCAACATAAAACACAAAAATAAACTTGGGAGGGTTAGCAGTCCAGCGCTCCTGAATTTTCCCCTACAACTCTCTGTCTGTTTTAAATTTAGAATTATACGCAGAGCACGTTTTTGCACAACAAATATATTTTTCACCGATTTCGACATACCATAGTGGATCAGGCCGTATCTTATTAGGCTTTCGAAATTTGCCCCGTAGACTAGGATAAGTGTTTCTACATCTACTATTTTTCTGAGCATGCGTATTGCATAGCACGCCGAATTTAATTTTGATTCTAGTTGATCACAATGATGAGACCAATTTAGGTTTTTGTCAATTACCATGCCTAAAAAATTGCATTTCACTTCTAGATTAATGATTTTGTTGTTTAAATTGATGACATTTGGACTTTGTTTATTTTTTGTGGAGAATATTATGGTATTTGTTTTATTATTATTTAACGATAATTTATTTTTTGCCATCCAGAGCTGAGTGGTTTTGAATACTTCGCTTGCTTTATTTATCACTTCCGATTCGCTGGCACTTGATATAAGCAGAGTTGTGTCGTCCGCGTAAGTTGTTATGAATGTGCTATGGTCATTAATCGATCTTGGTAAATCATTCACTTAAATTATGAACAGTATAGGGCCCAAAATGCTTCCCTGAGGAATCCCAATATTCAATGTTTTTGTGTTTGAAAATGTATTCATAATTTTTATTTTGTGTGTTCTATTTGTTAAGTAAGATCGGATTAGTTGTTGCCCCACACCGCAATACTCAAGCTTATCTGGTAAAATATTGTGACATACGGTATCGAAAGCCTTTGATAGGTCTAGAAATATGCCTAGTGGCATTTCCGACCCATCAAGTGCTTCCATAACTTTCGTTATATAATCAAATATTGCGGACAAAATTGATAAAAGAGTAACCGGGCGATAATTGTTTAAGTCCGCTAGATTACCTTTTCTATATATAGGGATCATAATACCTTGCTTTAGGCATTCAGGAAATAAACCCTGTTCATAGCACATATTTATTAAGTATACAAGTGGATCTACCAGAGTATTTGCTGCTGCTTTAACCAATTTTGTAGGCAATTCATCAAATCCTACAGATGCTTTATTTTTTAGAGAAAATATAATATTTAATATTTCCGTTTTTGACACTGGTTCGAAAAATAGCGTAATAAGTTGTCGGCCCACATTGTAGCTAAATGGATAATCGGGGATTTTCCTAACTTCCATTTCAGCTACACTGTTAAAATAATCATTAAGTTCGTTTTCTTTATCCTGCAAATTAATATGTGTTGAAGACTGATTATTAGCTTTACCTAACATATTGTTAACGATAGACCAGGTAGTTTTGACCCTGTTATCACTGATTGATATTATGTTCGCGATATCATTTCGTTTCTGCTCTGTTAATAATTTATCGTATTTAGCTTTAGTATGGTAATATAATGATTTGGCTTGCAAATTGAAGTCTTTACCAACGTATAAGTAATCTAGAAGTTTTTTTGTATCAGCAATATTAGGATTTGAATTATAGTTTACTGTATTTGTAGTTGAACATACGGAAACCTTAGGGCATGACGTTTCTAAGGCTTCTTTAATTATAATCATAAAGTGTGACCACGCTTGGTTAACATTTCTAATTAAATACATGTTATTCAATTCGAGAGATTTATTTAAACTATATATGAATTTATTCATATTTGCAGCAGTTAACTTGCGTACCTTTCTATTTGGCTCTTTCATTTTCGATCAATTGGTTGATGACCAGGATATTTTTTGGGCGAGGTGATCCGATATATGTGTTTCGAACACTAATGTTTCAAACTCGTTCGCCATATTAGTAATAATGTTGTCGATATTGGTTTGAGTATTCAGCGTTAGCCGTGTCGCACAATCTATTACTGCAGTTGCATTAAATGATTTAATTAAGTTCTTGAAAGCCAAAGCGTCTTCACATTCACTGTTAAGGTCTATATTAAATTCTCCCGCAATACAATATGTCACCTCCTCGGCTAAAAGTCTTACTAATAGTATTTCTAATTTGCAGAAGAATTCACTTATTGCATTACGGCCGGGAGCACGGTATATAGTGACACAAACATATTTTCTATTTTCCCAGGTCCATTCAATTCCAGCGCTTTCAAATATTCCACATGTTGTCATCTTCTTGATGTCTAGTCGCTCCCGACAAGGGAAACCTCTTCGCACAAAAACCGCGGCTCCTCCATACACTGTCGTCGATGAGCGGTTTCGACGGGCCTCTTCTGGCCTGCAATATGCTGCTACCAAATGGAAGTTTTTAATAACTGTTTGTTTGAGATTTTTGTCCGTCTGCCAGTGCTCAGTGATTCCGAGTATTTGACATTCTTTATGTGTTTCAAGTATATTGCTAAGGTTTAGTGTTTTATTATTTATGGATCTTACATTTAGATGAATTAGAGAGATACGTTGTGGTTGTCTTCCCTTATTTCTGACTGCTCTTGATTTGGATTTTTCATTCTTTTGCGCTCTGCTAAAAAAGAGTATCTCTGTATTTTTAGGTTTTCTGGCCAATTTCTTGCATCGGTAAATGCTTCCTCATACGCTTTCTCAAATTCGACTTTAAATGCCGCTTCTCTTTTGCTAAGAATTTCAAGTTTTGATATATTTAAGAGGGATTACTGGGATTTACTCGTCCTATGAAATAGTACGTCAGTCTGGGCACTGCTACTATGCTGTTATTATTGCCCGTTCCCATTATTAATTGACTTTTTCTCTTCCTTCTTGGCTGAATGGATTTGTTTACTTGAGGAGTGCAATTCTTATTATCTTTCACGGTCTAGTTATTCGCGCGAGTTTCTTGACCCTCTTTTGATTGTGATTTGTTTTCATTCATCACTTTCTCTTTTGATCCATTTCTGAACTATTATTAACTGTTATTGCAGTTTTAGTATAATTATAGATTTCTTCGTTTTGTTCTAAATTATTTAATCTATCTAATAGATATTTATTTGTTGTAATTAATGATTGATTATTTGTTCGTAGTGATTCATTCATTTCTTCCAATTGTTTAATCATTGCAGTTAAGTATTTTATTTGAATTTCTGCGTTTATGTTTACCTCTACCACTCCTTCTTCGCCGGGGGAGGTTATGTCCGTTTTGGTTATGCTGGCTGATGGTTTGGGGCCCGTACTAGTGTGTAGATCCAAACATGATTTATGAAAATCTTCAGTACACACACTGCATTGCCTCGCATCACTCACTTTTTGTCTACATTTCTTGCACTTAATTATTTTCGCACTATTATCATCGACTGTTATTGTCGGCGCCATTTAACAATTTATATTCTTTACTTTTAAATATACAAAAAATAAAATACTGATAAATAGTAGAGCAAGACTGAGAAACCTTGTTAGTAAGACAATTGGAGAGAAGGGATTTTTGGGCATGGTAAACAGTTGCGAAGGGCAAGATAAATAAAAAAAGATCGATGCAAATTGAGCAGTTCGATCAACTACTTAAATCGGTTGCTGGTTAATTAGATTATTGACATGGTATTAAAAATGTCAATATTATACTCGTATTAGGTTTCTTACTAGTGATATATGGTAAGCAGCCTTACCTAAGATCTAAAGACCTTAACAAAATCAAATTGAAACTATTCAGAATAAAAAAACAATCCACCCAGTTAAATTTATTACCTAATTGCTTAATCTAAGATCACGATAACCCTATCAAAAGTTAGTGGTTAGTTATTAAAGTAAGATATCAGATCTTCTCATATATTAGTTATCAGTTATTTAACCTAATGCTAGCTTAGGTGATGTATTAAAACTAGGTTAGTTACTAGAGTTGCTGATTACTTAGCAAGTAGAGAGTATATTAGGTTATATAATTACCATATTGCATAATTGCACATCAAATGATTTCTATCTTCACAATTTTGGATCTAAGCTAACTTAAAAAACTGACATTTGGTTTGTTCATTTTGTTTATTTATTTCAACGGATATCACTATTTGACAGAAACATACAGTAATAATTATACAAAAAGTTAACTAAAGCTATACAAATATAAAATTTTATAAAATTAATATAAAAGTTACATAAAATTTGAACTTCGTGACATACTTATTATAAATAGGAAAATAAATAAGTTTGTTTTACTTGTACACAACAAAATAAAATAAGTACCAGCCTGAAATAAAATAACTGAAACATTAGCTGCTAATATTCAAGTCTCAATACTGTAGACGACACACAGTGGGGCAAACACGCTTTGGAGTTGGCATCAAATGAACAAAATTATTTTATTCTGCACAATTTTGATGTGAGTTAACAACATAATATTGGGCATAAAAACGCTCACATGCATAGAACTCACTGATTAGCCTTTTGCCTTCGTGACTTACTCAGTTATATTTGCGCGTTGAGAATGATTATGCCTTTTTGTGTAAAAGTAGGTTTCATCGCTTACTACCGTCGCGTTGTAAGCAACATTAATATCAAATTTGAGGTTATAGAATCATATTATAGTTTGTTGTGTAGAATAGCATAATATCGACTAAAGAGGCGATGCACATCGTGCTTAACGGAATAGTGGATAGGTACGTTTCGTGCTGCAAATAAAAAGTGATATCCATGTTTCCATCTAAAAAATAAAAACGAATCATCTGAAAAATAATTTAAAACGATCACCATCGTCCACATCTACTCAAAAATTAAGTAGATGTAGATGATTTACATTGTTTTCTCAATAACTACAGAGATTTTTAAATGTTCTATTTGTTGCGATTTAATCTTGCATAAGCACATACAACTTCACGACTTTGCCTATTTAAGCATGCCTATCATTAATAATAACAAAGTTAACAATACTATCCTATTAAAAGTGGGACACCCAATTTATATTTTCAATCAAAAAATGTTAATATGTTTTTTATGTACCTTAACAAACCAATTTATAAAATTATACTGGGGGTGTTTAAATGAAAAGGTACGAAACGTCATAATAACCACACCGGTTGAAATTTAAATATACCGCTTTGGAAGAACGTAGTAAGACATCTAGGGACGCGAATGTAGTATCCAGCGTGGTTAGGCGCATGCGCCAGGAGAGAAGCAGAAAGTTGTATGTTCCGTCCATATACTTATTAGTCTATACCGCTAACTCCCTATTTACTGCATGGGCCAGAAACGGGATCTGTTAGAGAGAATAATAGCGTGAAACGCCCACACTGCGCAAAGACGAACTCAACACCAAGCACCAATCAAAGCTGGGCAGGATTCGAATCATTCAGAATTCGATTCCTGGATTCGAATCCTTCTAGAGGATTCAAAAGAGGTATTCGAATACTTTAGTGAAAACGGATTCGTGATCCGGATTCGTTACATTTTTTTTTTAAGGATTCGTATTCGAATCCAGACGTAGATGATTCGAATCCTTATAATAGGATTCGAATCCTTATAAAAGGATTCGAATCCTTATAAAAGGATTCGAATTCTTAAACATGGATTCAAATCCTCCTAAATAATTCGAATCATCGCTATTAATGAATATTTAAATCACTAAATTATTCATATGTGAATATAAATATTTACATTTTCAATAATTAAAATATTTGTAAATGCATATTTGGTTTTTTAATCATATAAAATTTCCAAACTTAATAGTATATTTTTAACTTCACTTGAAATCAGTGCTTTATACGCGTGGCGCATGAAGTAAAATTTCGAGTTTAGAAAAGCCCCGAGAAAATTTGTCTCGGGTCGCTGCGCGACTCTCGACAAATTTTCTACGCGGGGCTTTTCTAAACTCGAAATTTTACTTCATGCTTAGTCTGGGAGTGGACAACACTCGTTCTTAGAAGTTTCAAATTGAGTGATCACTCTAGATTACTAAGTTTATTACCATTTTACAAAGGCTACAGCTCGAAGGACCAATCATGGTCTTCGGAGACCGAAGGACTAAAGGGAATCGAAGTTTTTTACAAGAAAACAACGAATATCTGAAGGTTTACAGCATGGATAGGAAAGAAAACATCCAATTTTGAAAAAATATCGAAGTTAGGTTTGTTTTCAATGCATTTTTAACTTCACTTTAAATCAGTGTTTTATACGCGCGGCGCATGAAGTAAAATTTCGAGTTTAGAAAAGCCCCGCGAAAATTTACTTCATGCATAGTCTGGGAGTAGACAACACTCGTTCTTAGAAGTTTCAAATTGAGTGATCACTCTAGATTACTAAGTTTATTACCATTTTACAAAGGCTACAGCTCGAAGGTCCAATCATTGTCTTCGGAGACCGAAGGACTACAAGGAATCGAAGTTTCTTACAAGAAAACAACTAATATCTGAAGGTTTACAGCATGGATAGGAAAGAAAGTATCCAATTTTGAAAAAATATCGAAGTTAGGTTGGTTTTCAGTGCATTTTTAACTTCACTTTAAATCAGTGTTTTATACGCGTGGCGCATGAAGTAAAATTTCGAGTTTAGAAAAGCCCCGCGAAAATTTGTCTCGGGTCGCTGCGCGACCCTCGACAAATTTTCTACGCGGGGCTTTTCTAAACTTAAAATTTTACTTCATGCTTAGTCTGGGAGTGGACAACACTCGTTTGAACTTTAAATTTAAGTGTTTTATAAAATCTACGTATGTAATATAATAAATCATTCATTGAAATCATAGAAAAAGATGCAGACTTTACCTAAAAAGAACTTTTATCTACGACACTACTAAAAAGACAACATTTATGCATCGATTAATATGCGCGAAGCTCTACTTTTAAGCAGTAGTGTCCAAATGACCAATGCATTTTAAATGGGAGTTACTTTTTTAAACAGTTGCGCCGAACATATTAACGACTCTAACCAAAATTTAAAGCAAAATTATTGCTGCAGAATATCTAAATCATCATAAATATTAATGAAACTTATAATCTTAATTAAATTCAAAAGGATAAAAAACAAAAGATTTGTTTATTTTATTTATCTTCTATTACTATGAATATAGCGCCAATGACGCCACGCGACCGGAGTTGGTTTTGTATAAACAAACTGTGTTATTTCGGATCTGGTTGTAGTAAAAGTGTCACGAGTGATTAATTAATTAATCAATACAGTGAATTAGAAATGGATTCAAAAGACAATTTAATTATGTGTACGCCTCCGGAAGTGGCAGAAATTGCAAGAAACGTCATTTTAAATTTACTCCCGGATAAATCAAAAGATGTATACATGAACACATACAAGGAGTTTATAAATTGGTGCGGAGGTAAAAACATACAAAATTATTCAGAAAATGCACTGCTAACGTATTTTTCTGAATTATCCGCCAAATACAAACCACCGACATTGTGGTCACATTACTCTATGCTCAAATCGATACTAAATCTAAATAATAATATCGATATTAGCAAATTTTCAAAATTAATTACGTTTATAAAACGCGAGAATGATTCATATCAACCAAAGAAGTCCAAGATATTTACACAAGAGGAAATTAAAAAGTTTATTGAAGATGCTCCAGATGATTTATTCTTAATGATGAAGGTAAGCAAATAAGTTAACGAATACATTTATTAAGCTTCATAATTTGTTTGGATTATTGCAATATTTAGAATTTCGGGAGCTTGTCATCGTCATGAGTTATGTGACCTGCAGATAGATGACATTCAAAATGCAGGGACTACATTAATTATAAAAATCAGAGGGTTGCTCTCCAGATCGAAATACTCCGATTTTTGAATTGTTTTAGATTGAGCCAGGTGTAAACGTGTGTGGGATACACAAATGCTAGTATAAATTTCTTGCGCAGACTTACCATTTAGCCGTAAATTGTATTTTAAGTTCCGATTTTGAGGTTATATACTTTAGTATTTTTGGGCGAATAAGCATATTAAATTGTAAACATAATAAAATTATTTCTAAAATTATGACATAATTAATCCAAATTGTAATAAAATCTTTATTTATACAGCCAAAATCACAATATTAATTTCACACTAAATCTGATGTCTACTGACGTTTATTTAAACTAATGGATATAAAATTCTAGATTGATTATTATTATTGTTTAGATTATGAGTATTTTAGCTTTTGGTATAAAAAAATAAGTGGCGCAAAGTGTATTAAAATTTTAAAAAAGATCCGTTTACTAAAATGTTTTTCCAATGACTGAGATTATAACATTTTTTTAAACCAATTAAATTTATAATTTTTTTTTAAACGGAATATGTTTAGCTACAGCTAGGATTTGAAAGTTCGCGTGCAGTTTCAAATCTTGGCTATAGTCAAACATTTTTAGTATTGGGCCTGAGTAATAACCAGGCCGGGCTTCGCCCAGCCTAGTCCCGCGGGTCAGAACCGGGCCGAGTCTACTCTTAAAATTCTTTAAAAAGCTGGCCTAAGTACTGGTCAGAATATAACAAACATTTTTGGTAAATGTGTAGATCACGGCACATACTCCATTTTGACAGGTTCCCGCATGTGCAGTAGCGCCCACTCCAGTAGTCCTCAATAGGTTATTTGTGTACATGTGTGTGTTTTCTATTAAAATTTTAACAGTTCTATTAATTTCTTTGTTTAAAAACATTATTATTGATTCTATAAACGTCATCGATTCTATTCAACCTCTTTTATACTCATCTAACCTAAGCATATGCATACACATCCGCCCGCATACACACACTCATACAAATAACCTGTTGAGAATCACTGGAGTAGGCGCTACTGAGCCTGCAGGTTCGCGGATCTTAATGTGGATGTGCCGTGTTCTACACATTAGCTAATAATAATTAATCATAATATTCTCGTTTCCGCGTAAAGGTAGCGCCATCTATTTTTTTATATCATAAATTAAAATACATGTAATTTTTTAATGGATCAAATTTATGTATCCATTATTTCAAATAAACGTCAGTACACGTCATACTTAGTATAAAATAAATATCGTGATTTTGGCTGTATAAAATAAGGTAATACTATAATTTTGATTATTTACGTCATAATTTTGGAAATAATTTCATCATGTGTACAATTTATACCTGTAATATACTTATTTACCCGAAATTACCAACCTATTAAACCTCAAAATTGGAACTTAAAATACGATTTGCGGCTAAACGGTAAGTCGTCGCAAGAACTTTATATTAACATTTCTCCGTCCCACACACACTTACTTCCAGTTGCTCTGGCAAACTCTCAAAAATCTTAGTATTCCGTTCTGGAGAACATCCAATCAGAGAATGCAAAAATAAAATTCCAAGAACATTCACAGTTGTTGATGACACATTCATTAAGATGTATTTAAAATATGCCTCATTACGACCATCGTCATGCAATCATAAGCGATTTTTTGTTTTATATAAAAACGGAAAATGTTCGAAGCAACCAGTTCGGATTAACCAATTTGGTAAAATACCATCTTTGATTTGCTTCCGTCGGTTATCTGCTTCATTATTAGCTGATTCAGGAGCAGATATAACAGCAGTCAAAAGACACTGCGGATGGAAATCCTCGCATGTGGCAGAAGGTTATGTGGAGAATTCACTGGAAAACAAGAAACAAACATCTTGTAAAATTTTTGGCAACATAGATGATCCAAAACCTTCAACTTCTACTTCATTCGTCAACGTGACCAAAGAAACTATAATCACAGAAAAAACAAATCGAAGAGGATAAAATACAGAAAATAGTTATATCAAATATATCGCATTGTTTTAATTAAAGCATAAATATTAATATTAATAAATAATTTTTTTAAGGTCGTAGATAAAGTTTTGTAGTTAACTCGTGTGTGAAGGGCTCGCCTAACGGGTCGTGCCTTAAACTCGCAAGTCGTGCGCAAAAGCCCTACTTCACACACTAGTCACCTAAATAACTATTAGAGTTAACTTTATAATTTGCTCGGCTCTTAATGGGTGAATATTCTATTCCTAAGAAAAACCGTATTTATTTAATATTAAAGTTGCACTTAATATAATAACAAACTGTGAATAAATCGACAAAATACTAGAAATATCGAAAATCTCGACATGTAGAAAATCTTGACGGTCCACTCCCAGACTAAGCATGAAGTAAAATTTCGAGTTTTACGGGGCTTTTCTAAACTCGAAATTTTACTTCATGCGCTACGCGTATAAAACACTGACTTAAAGTGAAGTTAAAAACGCACTGAAAACAACACAACTTCGATATTTTTTTCAAAATTGGATGTTTTCTTTCCTATCCATGCTGTAAACTTTCAGATATTCATTGTTTTCTTGTAAAAAAAACTTCAAATATTTTATTACGCCACGCGTATAAAACACTGATTTAAAGTGAAGCTAAGAACGCACTGAAAACCAACCCAATTTCGATATTTTTCCAAAATTTGACGTTTTCTTTCCTATCCATGCTATAAACCTTCAGATATTCGTTGTTTTCTTGTAAAGAAACTTCGATTCCCTGTAGTCCTTCGGTCCCCGAAGACCATGATTGGTCCTTCGAGCTGTATCCTTTGTAAAATGGTAATAAACTTAGTTATCTAGAGTGATCACTCAATTTGAAACTTCTAAGAACGATTGTTGTCCACTCTCAGACTAAGCATGAAGTAAAATTTTGAGTTTAGAAAAGCCCCGCGTAGAAAATTTGTCGAGGGTCGCGCAGCGACCCGAGACAAATTTTCACGGGGTTTTTCTAAACTCGAAATTTTACTTCATGCGCCACGCGTATAAAACACTGATTTAGAATAAAGTTCAATAACACATATATCATAATTAATTAAAATCATTATTTAATCAGATATTTAGTCGGTAAATGAACATTTTTCTTAAAAGAAACTGATGGAATAAGATGTTACTGGTTGCAAATGATAGATTCAAATTTATTTTTAAAGGATTTGTATCCGTGATTCAAAAATGAGGATTCGAATCTTTGATTCGAATCATATTTTTCACTTACGAATCCTTTATTCGAGTATTTGTGGTTCGAATCATTTTAGGTGTTTCGGATTCGTGATTCGAATCCTGTTTTTGAGGATTCATCCCAGCTCTGGCACCAATGAATGTACGTCTCATTGCCGGCGGGCAGCGTATTTTAAATTTAAAATTTGTAACATTCTCATTTTATAATCAATGTATATCAGATCGAGCAAAGAAAACAAATATTTCTTGAACATCACAACAACATAAAACGGTGTGATGATAATTGAACATTACTTGAATGGTAATAGATTTTTTTATGTGTGTATATTATATTTTCAGAAAAGTATATTTGTAATAAATTTCAATAAATGTGTAAATATGATTATATTGAGTTTTATTTCTGGTGTTTATCCTTTTGTATTTTCCTCGCTTGAGATAAAAATAATTGCCCAGCTGTTGTTGGACAATTAGGTAAGTAATAGAATTTTTTTTATAATTGTGGTAAATTTAAATAAATTTGTAAAGATCATTTTACTGGGTTTTGTTTCCGTTGTTTATGCTTTTTTATTTTCCTCGCTTGAGATTAAATAAAAAGATATCCACCTAATTGTCCAGTTGTTGTTGGACAATTCAAGCATCCAACATAACAACAGTGAATGTGCCAGAAAAAAATAAAACTTAGATTTGTAACGAGTTTATATTTCGTACTATTTGTTGTCTTCCAGTTCTGTTCATATTTTTTTTTAAGTATAACGGTTTAGTGCAAATTGTAAATAGAAGAAAGGAATATAACTGCGTTTTAATGAAGTGATCAAAAATGTTCACGCTACTGAAATAACTTCATTAAGTAAAGAGATGTTCACTACTGTCTTTTATTTCATATTTTTAACAGATAGCTGAATTTTCTTGCCCTAGATTCAATTCATAATGAAAATTCTCTTGTTTATCGTTTTATTGTTTTCTTTGCTTGAGATAATAAAAAGATATCTACTTAATTGTACAGCTGTAGTAGGACATTTACTTACAACTAAATTGTTTTTCAAACTTCTTGTGGCAGTGTGATTGTCTTCTGTAAAAAAAAACAAAAAAGATATCTACCTAGTGGTCCAGCTGTTGTTGGACAATTAGGTAGACCTGAAAGGTTTTACACTCTTCCTGTGACAGTGTGATTGTCTTCTCTTGGGGTAAAAAAGATATCTACCTAATTGTTGGACAATGATGTATACCTGAAATGTTTTTTAAGCTTCTTGTGACAATGTGATTGTCCAACAGGCTTGAATTACAATAATCCTGCAAAATTAAAAAAAATTGTTTAACAAGTTTGAACCACATTCTTTTTTAATTTGCTGTTTGAAACCAGAGTTACCTGACTTAAGTTTAAACTAAGGTTGGAATTCTGATACAAATAATTCAAATACTCGAGTATTTTAATATGAAAATTGAAACCTTTAAATTATTCATATATTTCAGTATTCGAATATTTGAATACATTTTTGAATGAATATTTAATTATTCGAATAATTCAAATATTTGAATATGTTTTTGGATAGTATAAACTTCACTTAAAACTCGTGTTCTACATGTGGCGCATAAAGTAAAATTTCGAGTTTAGAAAAGCCTGATTTGGCTTGGCCGCTCCGCTTCGCTACGCGTCCAAGCCGAATTTACAGGCTTTTCTAAACTCGAAATTTTACTTCATGCTTAGTCTGGGAGTGGAAAACGCTTGTTAGACAGTTATTTGAACTTTTATTGACAATACTGATTTCTTACAGAAAAAAATAAATTCAAACATTCGCTTTATTCGAATATTTCAAAAATTTAAAATTGAAATTTGTGAAAGATTTTTTTTATATATGCCAAATTTTAATTTAAAATATTTTAAATATTCGAATTAACCGACTGTTTGAATATATCATAGCCAACGACTGGACAGAGTCAAACTCTGGCAGTTTTCCTGACTTTATTAGATTTTTGACAATTTTTAAAATTCTGGAAATGTCTGTGAATTTCCTAGATCTTCATTAATTTTTATAATTTCGATGCTCTGCGTGAAATTCTAAAATTGTTGCATCTGCTACTGTCTTTGTGACGCACTCTGTATATATAAATATTTTTACGTTATGCAGCTCTTAAAATCAAATAACTTTGATGTACAAAAAATTGTTCTATCTTTAACGTAAGCCAAAATATCCTCCGAGAACGCACTAATCGGACACCCTGTATATATTTAAGGTGAACTGTTTTTTTATCCCTTAATTTAAACACACTTGCTAAATATATGATATATTTCGGGTAGAATGTACTCATTTTCAATAGCTAACTTAAATTACATTTTTTTCTAATGAATGGCTATTTCTTTTATGTTCCCTTACAATTTATTGAATTATTTTTTGCCAAGTAAGAAAATTCTGTTAGGAATTTATTTTCATCTTAGACAAATATCATCAATTTAAACATTTTTAAAACTATGTCAAAACATCCGCCTCTAATTGCACTTTGCCCTACAATTAAAAATCGATATTCGAAAATTACCTGATGGTAATGGAAAACGGACCGCCATTTCCGTTTTTGGAATTGCATTAGACTCGTGCCAATGCCGGCTGTGGCAAAACTTCTAAAATTACAAACCACTGGCTGCAAATTCAATTACGAAAAGTAAACGACAGGAAGACATCCGGTCATCATTCAATTACTATTTTTACTTCTTCATACGTCGCAATCAAATTCGCATTTTCTTCACCCACACAAAAATATCAGCACCGGTATGTAATTTAAAGTAATGTGGAGTAAAATTTAATAAATATACTCGGAACTATATTTATTTTTATTGCCTGCAATATTAAATTTATATAATAATATAAAAAATATAAAAAATATAAAAAATTAATAATATATTTATTTAATTTCTGACTTAACAAAGTAATTATTATTTGTCTAGTAAATATATTGTTGTACAGAGTGTTACATTAATCACTCATAAATTGATTATAATTAACACTGAATATAAGAGATTTAAATAATGTTTAAATACAGTGACGTATATAAGCTGGTTAGGGGGTTATATTTTCTTCTTTTTCCGATATATCGCTAATATCGATACCATATGGTCGATATCTTTATACAATACTAATTATTTATAAGATGCCATCTATTGTATTGCCGAAAAAAAAGTAAACAAATGCAGACATTTTTATCTTTTAAGTATACCTACACATCTCAAATAAAATGAATTGAGTCCATCAGATTTTTTAAGATTTGATATGCGCTATATTTTGAACTTGACGTGAAATCAGTGATTTATACGCATGACGCATGAAGTAAAATTTCGGGTTTAGAGAAGCCTGAAAATATAGATTTGCCGGGGCACGACTCGGTTCGTTCGCGCGCCCCGACAAAACCAAATTTTCAGGCTTTTTTAAACTCGAAATTTTACTTCATGCTTAACCTGGGAGTGGAAACACTACTTTGAAGTTTCAAACTGAACGCTTTTATAAAAGATATTTTAATACGAATGTTAGTAAGGCTAAGCTCTTCGAAAATATCTTGAATACCCTCCGAATTTTTGTGAATTGTATTGATTTTTTTTAAAATGCAAATTTTTTTAAAAACTATTCATTGGTTTTAATTAAATTTACTATAGATGTCTTAATTTCTAAATTTCTTGTTAAATTAAGTGAATTTAGGAATTATATTTATTTTATTGAGCGATTGATATTTTTGTTAAAATTCAAATTTCAATACTTCAAATTTAATTTGAGCGTATAAACAATTGTGTATAGGGTCTAATCAGAGCTGCATTCTTTAGCTGCCTTTTGCATTTTGTTTCATGAAAATATTAAGTTTTTGAATAAAGTGGCACTTAATTGTTTGAGTCGGAAATTTTAATTAAATTTAATAAGTAGAGCGAAAAAACAGTGTTTTTGATTTAAAATTTAAGAATTCATTTAAGCGTAGCAATAATTGAGTTTTGCAGAATTTCAAACTTACATTCTTCGGCTCTTGTTTGCTTTTTGTTTAATAAATATATTAGGTTTGTAAAAAAAAGTTGTGTTAAATTATTTGAGAGTGCGATTTTTACTAAAGTTACATGCAAAGTGGATAAACGCAGTGGTTTTGGTTCAAAATCTAAGCCTTGATTTAAGTTCAAAAACAATCAAACTTTATGTTAATTGAAAGCCTTGATCTTCAGCTATCGTTTGCTTTTTGTTTAACAAAAATATTAAATTTGTAAAAAAAGTTTTGTTAAGTTATCAGAGCGTGTAATTTTAATTAAAGTTTTATGAAGTGAAAAAAGCAGTTGTTTTGGTTTAATATTTAAGCCTTGATTCGAGCTTGAAAACAATCAAGCTTTACGTCAATTAAAAGCCTCGATCTTCGGCTATCGTTTGCTTTTTGTTTTATAAAAATGTTCTATTTTTGATACAAAGTTAAGCTTGATTTTTTTTCAGAGCGATTTTCATTAAAATATTAAAAGTAATCTCACAAATTGTCTTAAATAAAAGGTTTCTATACATTTCAAGGAACGTTGAATTTACGGAAATTACAGTAAATAATGTTTTTTTTTAGATATATCCAACTTTTATTATTTCCCAAAACTCAGCTGAAATTTTACGGAATAAAGAATTAATTTTGATATCTTTTAACAATTTAAACAAAAGTGAATAAAAATAACATAACACAAATAAAATAAAATTAACTCCATATTATATGTACGTGTAGCGCATGAAGTAAAATTTCGAGTTTGGAAAAACCAAATTGTCAATCTTTCCAAACTCGAAATTTTACTTCATGCTTAATCATGGATTGAAAACACCCGTTATAGGTTTTAAGTTGAAAGTTTTTAATAAAACAGTGAACCTCTAAAAATGTACATCAAAAAACCTAAGAGAAAAATTCCCTGTACGAAGTTTTGGTGATATTCCAAAGTTTGTTTTTAAAAATGGCTTAAATTTTCTACACTTTTAAATGTCAATACAATGTTTATTCATTTCTGAATTATTTCCGAAAATTAATTAAACACTTTATATAACTAAAGCTTGTACTAGAGACTATTTTCTTGTACAAAAATATTGTACAAGAAATTACCAAATAAAACATGTTCTATTTTAATTATACAAAATTAGCTTTTTCTTGTACAAGAAAATAGTGTCGTCTAGTATAAGCTTAACGATTTAATTCAACTTTTGTGTAAATTTTAATCATTTTGTCATATCCAAATTTCAATAATTTTGTCAATTTATTAATTTTTACAAGCAATAATACAAATTATGAAATGTTCCTAATGTCGATCTGGATCTGATCTAGATCATAAAGGGGTGTGTACCCAGACACAGCAATTATACCCCAATGGGCCCTTTTTGCATCCCCCCCTAGGGTTTGTCACTCCTCAGCTCAGCCATGCCACTCTGTCGGTTGACTCTTCCCTAATGTCGGCCAATGTCGGCCATCTGGACCCCAGAATTTTCTCCCTTTGCGAGGCGAGTGCTGGGCAATCACAGAGAATGTGCTCGGCAGTCTCGTCCTCCTCATGACAGCCTCTACAATCTGGCGAGTCAACGACTCCCATTTTGTAGAGATGCCCATTTAGTCCACAATGGCCCGTGAGAACGGCCGTTATGCGTCTCAGATTATTTCTGCTCATTTGCAGGTATTGTAGTGCCGTCTTTTTGTTCGGATACCCTAAGGTTTCCCTAGACATCCTACAGTCCTTAATGTCATCCCAGCGTTCCCTGAATTTCTTCAGGATTTCGTTGTGGATCAATTCGTTTAGGGTCGAGATGGTGGGTTTTACTAGCGGCTGTGGCGAGGAGATAGTTTCCCCAGCCGCTGCTCTAGCCAGTTTATCCGCCTTTCGATTGCCTACATTAATGTCATGGGCCTTCACCCATGATATCTCGATTCTGTTTTCTGCAGCAGCAAGCCTGAGTTTGCTGTGGCAGTCCAGAACTGTCTCCGATGTCGTTACTCTGTTTTTCAGAGCCATCAGAGCCTGCCTGCTATCTGTTAGGATGAGTGAGTAGCTTTTTGTTCCTCACGTTGCGGTTCTGTATGATTTCAGCCGCAAGTGCTATTCCCATCACTTCTAGTTGTGCGATGGTCGTGTTCTCTCCCATTGGAGTCTTTAGGTTGATGCCCAGGTTCTTGGAGTATATCCCCAGTCCCGAGCGTCCTTCTTTACATGATGCGTCGGTGTAAATGCGATTAGCCGATTCTCTCATGTCCATCGAGAGATGGACGCGTACCTCGTATCCTTTCGGTACGGTATTTGTGGGCGAGCACAGGTCGTTTCTAGCCTCTAACAGAGGTATATCTTTGCAGACATTCCTCCAGAGGCTGCCTCTAGCCATCCCACATGTGCTACGTGTCCATAACCCTTTAGCTTGAAGACGGAGTATGATATTTATGGCCTCCTTCTCCACATACAGATCCAGCGGTGGAAGACATAGCATGACTTCCATTGCCAGAGTCGGGGTAGTGCGAATTGCATCCGTCGCGCCGAGACAAGCTATTCTTTGTACCTGGGATAGGCGCCTCATTGTGGTCTGTAGTTTCGTTCTTGACCACCACACAGAGGCGCCATAAGCAAGCATTGCCCTTACTATCGCTGTGTAGACCCATAGTGTCGCTTTTGGTATTAGACCCCATGTCCTCCCCACTACACGTCTACACTGCCAGAATGCCCTTATGGCCTTGTTTGTTTTGATATCGATATGCGATTTCCAGCTCAGTTTATTGTCGATGGTTATACCCAGGTATTTGACTTCCTGCAATATCGTATCCATTTGCGAGGGTGCCCTTTGAGGTACCCTCCATTTCCTGGTGAACATGACCATCTCCGTCTTTGCTGGGTTAACAGAGAGGGAGTGATCTTGGCACGATTTGGTGAGCGTGTCAAGTGCCGTCTGCATCCTGCTGCATATGGCATCTTCAAATTACGACTAATACAGCATGATCTTTCCCTATTTTCAAAGCTAAATAAAACAAATGTTATTTGAAATATGAGTTAATTATTTTCATTAATGGAGTTAATTGAGTTACGTGGAGATTTTTAGTCACTTCATTAAAACGCATTTATATTCCTTTCTTCGCTATTATTTTTCGATGCTAAATGTGCATTTCGGGTACTATGTACCCATTATCAATAGCTAACTGAGCTAGCTATTGATAATGGGTGCATAGTACCCGAAATGTCTTAAGAGTGCAACTAAAACAGTTTATTTTATATGATTTTAAACAGAATATCGGCCAAGTGCTGTCTATTATTATCACAGCATTGCCACAAGCGATTTCTGAAGTTTTACATAACGCTTACTACTATTTCTTGCGGTATTCTGCGAATTTCCAGACGGATAGCGTCCTTCAGTTATCTTACGGTCCTTGGACGATGTTTGAAGAATTGCGCTTTCAGAAAACCCCGCAGAAAGAAGTCACAAGGCGTCAAATCTGGCGAGAGTGCAGGCCATGGAACATCGCCTCTTCGAGGGATCAAGCGTCCGGGAAACATTTCTCTCAAAACTTGCAATGATGCTCGGGATGTGTGGGCTGCGCCTCATCCCATTGAAAGCAGGCGTTCTGCACATTAAGTTCTGCAAGGGCTGGGGCGAAAACAATTTGAATCATCGCAATGTAGCGTTCTGGAGTGATGGTAACCACCATATTCCCTTCTTCACAGAAAGTGAATAGTATTTCAGACTAAAAACTGTTTATCTTGCCACTTGTACTGACGCTATCCCCACTTTTCTGTGACGCCGCTCGGCTCTACGAGACCGTATTGAAAATTTGGAGACTAAAAGTCAGAAATTGACTGTGCGGATTGTTTTTTGACAACCTAGACTATATATTGACTATTTTCGATATTTTTATTAGCGGAAGCAGTTAAATTTGTGTTCAACAATATTAACAAAAATTGTATTTAACTGGAAATTCAATTGCAAACACTTAGATATAATTTTCAGAAAGTTATCGGAAATAAGAAATTAACGGACATTTTGCAAATTCACTATAATTAATGAAAGGCGTCAAAATATTAAAAATTAAGGAATGTTCACGAATTGTAAAATTTTTATAAATTACAAAAATCTTGAAAATTCACGCAAACTGCCAACATTTTTAAAAAAATTATGAAGAGTATCAATATTTTTAAAATTGCTGGAAATCTTAAATAATTAGAAAAACGTTGGAATTTTATAGTGCTGGAACATTTTTAAAATTAACAAATATTTAAGTAATTCACGAAAATAACTAAAAACTTTTCAAATTCTTAGCAATATTCGTAAATATGTGTTAATTTTTAAAAAATTTTGAAAATTCACGAAAATTATCAACTTTTTTAGTATTAACTAAAATCCAAGGATCTTTAAATCTTTAAATTTCATGAAACTCGTCAAGATATAAAAAATCAATTAAAAATTCTGGAAATTAGCAAAAGCTGCCAGGGCTTTAAGAATTAACAAGCAATCATGAAAAGTGTTAAAATATTTAAAATTAACGAAAATCTAAAAAATTCACGAAAAATCGCAAAGAATTTGAAAACTAACTAAAATCGTGAAATTTCATCAGTTGCATCAAAAATTTTAAATTTACCGAAAATTTAGAATAATCTCAAAAAATTGCCAATATCTTAGAATTAATTTTTAAAATTAAGGAAAATCAAGGAATTAAAAAAACAGGACAAAATTTTGATAATTAAGAGAAAAGGAAGGTATCAGCTTGGATGGAAGTGTTTGGCTCACCCTCTGCAGTGAAAAAAACAAATCAGCAATCAGGGGGATCCTCCAAGTCGTTTAACTATACCACATTCAAATAATACAATCCCTTTCTGATGCTGACAGAATTGCTCGTGTACCAGATGCAGAAGTATTATGAAATGAGAAATGACGAACATAAACCCTAATGTTGTGTTCTTTCTTCTGAAATCATTCCTGATTTTTTTTCTTACTACTGAGGGTGACCTAAACACTTTCATTCAAGCTGCATATCTGCTTTACGATAAAAGCTATCGAAAAAAATCTAAGAGCAAAGTGGTGCATAATTACCGTCGCTATGTTTCAAAAATATTTCTAATCATCAGTGGCGTGCCGTACTCCAGTGGCGTACCAAACTTATGTTTTTTTAAATGGAATGCCCTATTTTTTATTGCAGATTTGGAAAGTGCTCGAAGAGTACTTATTTTTTATCTAATATGTTATACCCTTCACTTTAGCGGTTTCGCTGTTATAACCCCTTCTTTCAAAATTGCGCCCCATTTTTGAGATTGTTTTGTAGAGAAACTAATTGACGCCGGCGCCTAAATTTTGAATTGAGGTACAGGTTAAGACCTCGTATTCCTTCACATAATTTTTTTTTCTGGTAATTTATGGAAAAAAAATAATTTTTGATTGAACTTCGCATGTTATCATTTTTTTCGATAATTTCAAATGGCACCCCCCTAAAAAAAATTAAACGGCGTTGTACAGCCAAAACTCTAAATTTTTCAGTGGTACAAAAAAAATACACATTGCATAACAAAATTTCGGAGAAAAAAGGAATTTCATCGCCGGGAAACGTTGTCCGTTCCCAAGAGTGCCATGAGAAAACAAAAACACAAATACTGTCAACATAATAGTATGTACCTATTTATTCAACATGATATGAAAAATGCAGATAAAGAAAATTTAACAACTTAAACTAAATGTTCGACGACCTTCCTGCTGGAGGCATAACGGCAACTTCGACTCACAGGCTCTAGACACTGCCCTAAGGACTTCTGGTGATATACCGCGGAAAGCCGCGCGGATTCTCTCCCTCATATCCTCGACAGTAGTTGGTACCGTCATGTAAACCTCGTCTTTGATATGGCCCCAAAAGAAGAAGTCAAGGGGAGTAAGGTCTGGTGATCTTGGCGGCCACCTCACAGGACCCCCACGACCAATCCAGGAGTCCGGAAACGTTTCATCGAGAAATTCCCGAACGACACGGCTATTATGTGCAGGAGCTCCATCGTGCTGGAAAACTATCTGTCGTAGAGCGACTAGAGGGGCATTTTCCAAGAGATCATCCAAGTCGTCGCGAAGGAACCTCAAATAACTGTTGCCGTTCAGGTGCCCCTCGATGAAATAAGGACCCAAAAGGTGTTCTCCAAGTATGCCTCCCCAAACATTCAGCGACCATTTTTGTTGGTGGTTTATCATTCGCATGTTGAATCTTAAATGGACGCAATTTGTACTTTTGAAGAACACGATGTACGGATCGCGTTGAAATATCGTGATTTCTACTAATATCACGGGCATAATAAAAAATGACTTATGGCTGGTACTGGCGTCTAATAATTTACTTTGACAATTACCAATCTTTTGTTTTTTCATGGCACTCTTGGGAACGGAAAACGTTTCCCGACATTTGCGATGAAATTCCTTTTTTCTCCGAAATTTTGTTATGCAATGTGTAATTTTTTTTGTACCAATGAAAAATTTAGAGTTTTGGCTGTACAACGCCGTAATTCTTTTAGGGGGGTGCCGTTTGAAATTTTCGAAAAAAATGACAACATGCGAACTTCAATCAAAAATTATTTTTTTCCATACCCGAAAAAAAATTATGTGAAGGTATACGAGGTCTTAACCTGTACCTCAATTCAAAATTTAGGCGCCGGCATCAATTAGTTTCTCTACAAAACAATCTCAAAAATGGGGCACAATTTTGAAAGAAGGGGTTATAACAGCGAGACCGCTAAAGTGAAGGGTATAACATGTTAGATAAAAAAATAAGTACTCTTCGAGCACTTTTCAAATTTGCAATAAAAAATAGGGCATTATATTTAAAAAAACATAAGTTTGGTACGCCACTGGAGTACGGCGCGCCACTGATGATTAGAAATATTTTTGAAACATAGCGACGGTAATTATGCACCACTTTGCTCTTAGATTTTTTTCGATAGCTTTTATCGTAAAGGAGCTATGGTCCGAGGCGTCTTAAGTGCCACACCCGGTATATATATACAGTCTGTTTGATTTATTGTGACACAGCACATATGTCCGTTATTAGTACAGATAGAAAAAAAAAGTTAAAGACAATAGTTTTAGTATTTTTCATGATCTATTCAGTAGCATTGTCAGAAAAACAATTGAAAATCAAATAAACACGTGAAAGCTATTAGCTTCATTTTCTTTAATGGAACACCCTATATATTTTATGTATTTAAAATAGTACCCCTTTATTATACAAATAACGCGACAATTGCAAATAAATGAAATTTATCAGTTGCCATGGATAACAATTGATATAAAACAATTTGTTAACGCTTAAATGTCAAAGTGGTGTAGTAACTTCCCGTCTTGCGTGTTGTTGATTCAAATCTTTAGAGATGGGTGATAATTACTATTCTAATGATGAAAAAATGGATATGCTAAAGGTCTTCGTTAGATGCAACGATAATTCTAGAGAAGCTAGTATCACTTATGGAAACATGTATCCAGAAAGAAAACAACCACATTATTGCACTTTTGCAAGACTTGAACAAAATTTACGGAGAAATGGGTGTTTTAATAATAAATTACGAAGGAGAAGACAAGAAAGAGAAGATAATAATGAAGTATTGATATTGGCCTATTTTAGAGAACATCCACGTAATTCAATACGCGAAGCAGTGGCTGACTTAGGAATAAGTATGCATAAAATATTTTCTATTCTGAGAAAACATAAACTGAGACCATATAAAATTAAGTTAGTACAAGGTTTAAGAGATGGTGATTCTGACAGGAGGAATTCTTTGGAGTGATGAATCAAATTTCAACAACAACGGAATCTCCAACCGAAAAAACGACCATTACTGGGATACTGAGAATCCACGTTAAATTCGAGAATGCAGATTCCAACAAAGATTTGCAGTTAATGTGTGGCTTGGTGTGTTAGGTGATACCATAATAGGACCATTTTTTTTATCAAGGAACGTTGAATGCGGAGCGATATGCCAACTTTCTTACGATAGAATTTAAAGATTATTTAGATGATATCCTCCTAGAAATACGTCGAGATATGTGGTTCCAACAAGATAGAGCTCCTCCCCATAACGCAAGAAATGTCAAAGATATTTTGGAAAGAAAGTTTGGTTTGAAATTGATTGCAAATGGTGGCCCCATAAACTAGCCAGCAATATCGCCAGATCTGTCTATTTTAGATTTTTTTATTTGGGGATTTTTAAAGCAAAAAGTTTATGTTACTCGTCCAGAAAATCTAGACGATCTGAAAAATCGTATTCGTATGGCATGTGGCCAAATAACACCACGGATGTTGCAAAAAACACGACGAAATTTAATGAAGAGATGTGAAGAATGTATTGCAAACAACGGACGTCACTTTGAACAGACACTTTAAATTGTTATTCATGTCAACTGATAAATTTCATTTATTGGCAATTGTCGTGTTATTTCTATAATAAAGGGGTACTTATGTGGTATCACAAGCTAATATTAATGCCTATTTGAAATAAACAAAATATACTGGGTGTTCCATTAAAGAAAATGAAACTAATAGCTTTCACGTGTTTATTTGATTTTTAACCGTTTTTCTGACATTACGATTGAGTAGATCATAAAAAATACGAAAACTTTTGTCTTTAACTTTTTTTCTATCTGTACTAATAACGGACATATGTGCTGTGTCACAATAAATCAAACAGACTGTATATATATATATATATATATATATATATATATATACAGGGTGTCTACGCTAAACCGTTCGTTAAAAGTTTATGGGGTTGCCGTTGCTCTAAAAATTTGAAAAAAAATCCTTGTTATACGGTTGAATCAGTTCTCCTCATGTGAAATATTTTCAACTATATATCACTTACGGTTCCACCGGAAGTGGTACCAAATTTGTTATTTTAAATAGAACACTCTATATATTATTATTTTTTAGGATTCCTCGTTTAAATTGCAACATATTATATTCGAACATATGTACACTTATCTCTTATAGTTTTCAAGCAAAAAAAATATTTCTAAAATTTTGACCTCTAAAAGCCATCTTGAAATCTGTCTGTAACTTCTCTTAAGAGTAAGATAAAAATATGATTTACGTCTGTACTTGTACCTAGAGGATGCCTCTATAAGTAAATTAATTGGAAACTGTCAATTTTGACAATAAGTGTTCTTAAAATGTCAATATCTTAGTGCCCTCTTCAATATCTCGTAATTCATTTTTTCTTTAATGGAATGACCCATTTTTATCACGTGGTACGATTGGGGGAAAGATTTCCTACAAAAAAGTATTAACAACTATACTCCTAAAGCAAGTGGTTTTCGAATTATTTCGAAGATTCGTTTTTCGTAGCATTTATGCAGAGAATAATGGTCGCATAAGTCGCAACTGAATTTTAGTAGACAAGTAGTAATGCTTTTGTTTTGTCGCGTATGTAATGCGAAATGTCAAATAATAAAAATAATTAGTACAAAGTTATACAGAAATCAACAAAATGAATAAATACACCCATACACAAATTATCAATTTATTCTATATACATGGCAACTGCAATAAAATTATTACTCGAACATATAGAGTATTTAAGAAAACTTATCCACATTTGCCGGTGATAAATAAAACAAGATTTAGAAGATTGAAATTAAATTTTGTTCAATTGACAGTTGCCATGTATAAAGAATAAATTGATAATTTGTTGATTTGTCTAATTAATTATTTTGTTGATTTTTGTAAAAGTTTGTACTAATTCTTTTTATTATTTAACATTTTGCAATACAATCGCGACAAAACAAAAGCATACTACTGGCCTACTAAAATTGCGACTGATGCGCGCATTATACCCTGCATAAATGCGACGAAAAACGAATATTTTAAATAATTTAAAAACTACTTGCTTTAGGAGTATAGTTGTATGATACTTTTTGTAGGAAATTTAGCTCCCAATCGTACCACGATAAAAATTAGGTCGATCCATTTAAATAAATTGAATTACCAGATATTGAAGAGGGCACTTAGATATTGACATTTTAAGAACACTTATTGTCACAATTGACAGTTTCCAATTAATTTACTCATAGAGACATCCTCTACGTACAAGTAGAGATATGAATCATATTTTTATCTTATTTTTACAGGCAGATTTTAAGATGGCTTTTAGAGGTCAAAATTTTCGAAATATCTTTGAAAACTATAAGAGATAAGTGTACATATGTTCGAATAAAATATGTTGCAATTTAAAAGAGAAATCCAAAAAATAACTAATATATAGGGTTAAATTAAAACACTTATTTGTTCCTTTCTTCACTTATTTTATTTTACTTGTTAGATGTACATTTCGAGTACTACGTACTCATTTTCAATAACAGAATGCCTTAAAACTAATTTACAATCGTTTATATATGGTTTGAGGATTAGTGGAAAAACCTTAATCTAATTATGTCGGTTACCTGTTTGGGGTGGATTGGTGTTAATGAGTGTCGGTGATTTACAATTTTCCGAAAGGAGGGTTAAAAGAGGATTATCTAAGGGACTCAGGTCAAAATTAAGTAGTTTGTTTTTGTTTTTATACATTTCTATTGATTCCAACATATTTAATCGATAACTGTTTGATTCTTTGAGTAATTTTACATTTTTTATTGGGAATTGATGGCCGGTTTCATAATTATGGTATGCTATCGCGGATTTTTCGGGGTTTCTATTTTTTATATGATACGTTTGTTCTTTGAATCTTTTTGATAAATTCCGTTGAGTCTGACCTATATAAACTTTTTCACAATTGTTACATTCTATCATGTAAATTCCTGATTTATTTAAATTATCCCTGTTATTCGATTTTTTGTTTAATAATATGTTTAATTTTGTGTTGCTGTTGTTAGCAGTTGTTAATTTGAATTTTTTGAATATTTAACAACTGCTAACTACAGCAACACAAAATTAAACATATTATTAAACAAAAAATCGAATAACAGGGATAATTTAAATAAATCAGGAATTTACATGATAGAATGTAACAATTGTGAAAAAGTTTATATAGGTCAGACTCAACGGAATTTATCAAAAAGATTCAAAGAACACACGTATCATATAAAAAATAGAAACCCCGAAAAATCCGCGATAGCATACCATAATTATGAAACCGGCCATCAATTCCCAATAAAAAATGTAAAATTACTCAAAGAATCAAACAGTTATCGATTAAATATGTTGGAATCAATAGAAATGTATAAAAACAAAAACAAACTACTTAATTTTGACCTGAGTCCCTTAGATAATCCTCTTTTAACCCTCCTTTCGGAAAATTGTAAATCACCGACACTCATTAACACCAATCCACCCCAAACAGGTAACCGACATAATTAGATTAAGGTTTTTCCACTAATCCTCAAACCATATATAAACGATTGTAAATTAGTTTTAAGGCATTCTGTTATTGAAAATGAGTACGTAGTACTCGAAATGTACATCTAACAAGTAAAATAAAATAAGTGAAGAAAGGAACAAATAAGTGTTTTAATTTAAGTTTACAACTTCACATAACTCGAAACCAATTACTGAATAATATATAGGGTGTTTCATTTAAAATAACAAATTTTGTGCTACTTCCGGTAGAATCGGAAGTGATATAAAGTTGAAAATATTTCACATTAGGAGAACTGATTCAACCGTATGATAAGGATTGTTTTCAACTTTTTAGTGCAACGGCAATCCCATAAACTTTTAACGAACTGTTTAGCGTAGATACCCTGTATATGTATATATATACAATATTTTCTACCAACATTAGTTTTCGAGAACTAACCCAAACTTGCATTTTTTTAACGGAAATCATAGTTGACAGCTATGTAATTATTAGAAAGGGATATTTTCCTCTTTAACAATTTTCTATTTTATTTATAAGAAAAAAAATAGTTAGCTATGAAACAATTTTACTTTTTTTTTTCTTTTATTTATAGTTTCCGAGATCTTTATAGTAGAGATAGGCAATCCGCTCCTAAACCGCTCAATTGAACCGGTTTATTAAAAACAACACTCCTGAACCAGATCGCAAAAAAGGAGTTGCGGTTCAAAAGCTGAAACGGTTCGTAAAAATTTTAAATAAATTAGACACCCTGTATATGTATATATATACTATATTTTCTACCAACATTAGTTTTCGAGAACTAACCCAAACTTGCATTATTTTAACGGTAATCATAGTTGACAGCCATGTAATTATTAGAAAGGCATTTTTTCCTCTTTAACAATTTTCTATTTTATTTATAACAAAAGAAATAGTTAGCTATGAAACAATTTTACTTTTTTTTTCTTTTATTTATAGTTTCCGAGATCTCTATAGTAGAGATAGGCAATCCGCTCCTGAACCGCTCAATTGAACCGGTTTATTAAAAACAACACTCCTGAACCAGATCGCAAAAAAGGAGTTGCGGTTCAAAAGCGGAAACGGTTCGTAAAAATTTTAAAAAATGGTAATGCACTTTGAATTCTTTTTAATCTCACAGTATTTGTTTAAAATTGAAAGCACTTTAAAAATCTAAATATCACTCTCAATTTTGTGTATTCACAGTCAAAGTAAGAACCCTTTTTACTGCACAGATATAATTGATGTCACATAGATATTTTGTGTTTATATTTATGTGTTTTCGTAAATGGCTTCTGTTGATTTGACACTTAAAATAAAATGTTATGAAAAGAAAGATTGTATTTTGTTTTTGAGTAAGCATAAATGAAATTATTCAAAAGAAAAGAAAATATTTGCATGATAAAATTGGCAAATTTTATGATCGCGGCGATAAAACTCATTAAATACATGGACGATTAATAAGCATGTGATGACTTTAATGTTAACGAGTGTTTTTTAATCCCAGACTAAGCATAAAGTAACATTTCTAGTTTAGAAAAGCCTGATCGTTTGGATTGGACTCGAAATTTTACTTCATGTGTCACGCATACAAAACACTGATTAAAGTGAAGTTCAAAAACAAAAAACACACAAAACATTTTTGATATAAAGAAAACACTTAACTTTTTTATACCACTTTTATTTTACTTTCGTGACTAGTTTCAATTACACGGTAATCATTTTCAAACTAAGTCTTACTTAGTTTGAAAATGAATACCGTGTAATTGAAACTAGTCATGAATGTAAAATAAAAGTATAAAAAAGTTAAGTGTTTTCTTTATATCAAAATTGAAAATGTACCACGAAGTGAACGCCTCCAAAATTCAAAAACATCAAAACATTATCTTTGAATAAAATACCACAGAATCTCAGATATTGTTTCTGTTATTGACGACTTTCAGTGTTACTAATTAATAACTGGGCGCTTATAGAAACTGGTTCGCTATTTAGAATTTTTGAAAATATTTATGATCTATAAAATTAAGAGAATATTCGTATAACATAAACCTACATAATTTTTCAACAAATGTTTCTTATTGCTGTTAAACTTTGTTTGTAAGCCTCACTTATGTTTTTACTATTCTACAAAATATTAATCATGTCAAAGTCAAACTAACGTTATTTATAGCAATAACCTACTGATTCAGAGTAATTACATTTTTAAAACTATTTTAATAACATAACTAAAAAAACTACGTCATAAAGTGAATACGTATTAAATGCTATTTGTTTGATTATCTACAACTTTTCCTAAGATGATTATTTTATATGATTAATATTAAAGAAATATCCAAAAAATGCTAAGAGCTACCACTTCCGGTTTACGCATTTTCACCGAAAGTTAATCGAATACTACTATTGTAATAAAAAGCTTGAGTTAATAGTGTTATCTTAACAGCTCAATTAGTTTAAAAAAAATGGTCTTAATCAACTCGAGGACCTCAAAATGGATATATGCATTAAAATTTTTGATTTGGAATTGTTCGCGAAAACGATACTTTCCCTTTGTTTTGCATATGAGGGAAAGTAAAAATCTGATGCAATTTAATTATTTAGTGTGAAATGTTTACTGTTTTTTAATAATTGAGAAACATAGATTTAAAAACAAGTTAAGAGTGCGCTAACTTGCATTGTCATGTCGAACAAAGTTTAAGAAGTCACTTTTTTGAAACAGCTACATAAAAAACACAAAAAAAGGTTTCTAATCATGTGAAATAACCACATATAGTATTAAAATACTTTGATACTATACAAGACAATATAAAAGCGACAGATTGTGCTTATATGTCATATAGTTTCCGAGATTCCCATAGAGAACATAAAAAACCTCACTCTGTATAATATATACGAAAACATAACATGTGACATAAAGTAAATGAAAACATGAATATGTACTAAAATACTAATACTAAAAGAACTGTCGAAACCGGTTCAAAAAAACCGGTTCACTAAAAGAAACGAACCGGTTCTAAACACTCACTTAAGTAAACCGTTTTGCCCATCTCTACTCTATAGAGAGCATAAAAAACTCACCCGGTATAAAACTGATTTGAATAATGGTTTCTGCTTTTCATTATTATTGTTTAATTAAAAAAAAAACGGAAAATAACAATAGATTTATAAAATCTACCGTTTTCTGCCGTTTTTTGGCACCATCTACCGCTAATAAATTTGATATAGTATTCAATTACAAATTTCTTAAAAGCTAACGTTACTGAAACATGTGTACATATAATACAGGGTTATTCGCGTCATTTTTACCATGTATCAAATAAAATTCACATTTTTTCAAATGAAAATGCCATATATCAGTTTTGTATCAACAAAATGTACTATTTGTCAAATGACTCTCCCCTTTTACCGAATGATTTTCCCATTATATTTCTGCCAAAAATACAATCTTCGTTTGTTTAATGAGTTCGATTTAAAGCTACTGTTGAGTGTTTCCATTCCTTGATTAAGCATTAAGAAAAATTTCGAGTTTAGAGAAGTTTGAACATTTGGTTCTAAAAACAAATGTTCAGGCTTTTCTAAACTCTAAATTTTACTCAATGCGCCACGCGAATAAAACACTAAAATAAAAATATTCGTATTTAGCAGTATATTTTAAATTCTGCTTGAGCAGCATATTTTTAATAGCGATCTAGCAGTATATTTTCAATTTCACAATATGTCAGTGTTTTATAGGCGTGACGCTTGAAGTAACATTTCAAGTTTAGAAAAGCCTAAAAGTTTGGTTTAGTTTTTCGGTTTTCAGGCTTTTCTAAACTTGAAATTTGACTTCATGCTTAATTAAAGAGTAAAAACACTTGTTAGAAACACTTAAAAAAAAATTCCTGTATTTAACATCCTTTCACATTATTTCAATATTTTTAATTAACAAAACTGAGATTTTCATTTGATAAAAAAGGAATTGCATTTGATACATGAGGAAAATCAAACGAAAAATTTTGTAACTATACTATTGTAACTAATAGCTTACGCTTATAGTTTACAGGATTTCAAATCACATATAAATTATTTTAAGTCTTGTACCCGTTGTTTAATTAAGTAGTTACTTTTTATAATATATTTTTAAATTAAACAATTTCGATTATGCGCCAATGTTTCAACAATTGACATCTGTTGAGAAAGTTCTGAACTAGATAATTCACTTCGAGGTTAATTCTTGGTAAACAACTAACACATAATCAAAACAAAAACGAGTTTTTATTAAAACTTAACTTATAGCTTTTCTTTAAATAGATATTTTATATAATCCCCCTCATTCCGTACGCGAAATGTTTAATTTAACGTACAACCAATATTACAGTCTAAGCGCGTTTAGTACTTGATTTGTATACTTAGATTGTGAAGGTAAATAAATACGGTAAACTTAACATTTCGCGTAAAAATCGGGGGGAATACATTTTATTAATTAGAGAATTTTGTTTTTGCGCAAATGTTTCAGCCACTGACATCTGTTGAGGAAGTTCTGAATTATATTCTTCTGGTCGCCATAAATTGTTGGTAGCAAACTTCTTGTGTTAATTGTAAGTAAAATGCTGTCTCTTATACATAGATGTCTCTATTGAGCCCACAATTACAGTAACATACCTTTTACAGATTCCTCTTTATCTTTACAAAAATCTATTTATATCATTTTAAATAGCAACGATAGACTTCATGTCACATGGTGCTATTTTTTGATTTGCCACCCTCAAGTGTATTTCAATACATTAAACCTACTTTAATTTTATACATCCAAGTTATTCACAATGTTTAATAGTTTTCAATTTTATAACTCGCCAATTTAATGTCTCATCAATATTTCTTATTAATTCGCAGTTTTTAAACATGAAAAAATACATAGACGATAATTTTTAGGGTTTCAAAGCGTTATTTTTTTCGTTTCGGTTTAAGATCCGGTTTTAATAAACAAACATATATCGAAATTGAATTGATAGTGATGTTGGCGGTAATTTAAAGCCGTAACTACCACTGGTAATTAACCGTAATTTACCCAGCCACATTGGCAACAATAATTTCGTGCCTATGCGCTTTTCTGCTTATTAAGTAGTTTCTGAATTTTGAAACGCGCTTTTGCATCTTAAAATAAACACCAAAAGTTGATTGAATTTAAAGGTTGTAAGATTGATTGCATTTTTTATTTAGTTGATTGATTTTAAAAGTTGAAACATTTGCAGCATTTTTTTATTAAGGAAATTACAGCCAACAATATTTTTGGCACTCTAAGGAATCTGGGTGGATTTTTGAGATAGTTAACAACATTATATTTCTCCTAAAACTTGACTGTTTTGGTTGTTAAAAATGTTGAGTTTAAAAAGATCCTCTCATGAGTAGTAACAACAATGCAGACAGATTATTTTATCTAGAAAAATTGTTGACGCCTCCAGTTCGAATTTAAATTATTGAAAACAAGTAAATTTACATACACGGAGTTTTGTTTTAAGTATACATATCCCAAGTACAATGTATATGCTTCAGATATTCGTTTTTTTTTTTTCATGAGGTAAATTTATTGCTTCAAAACGAGTGTTTTCCACTCCCAGATTAAGCATGAAGTAAAATTTTGAGTTTAGAAAAGCCTGAAAATTTGGTTTGGTCGAGCAGCGCGTAACGACCAAACCAAATTTTCAGGCTTTTCTAAACTCGAAATTTTACTTAAAGCGCCACGCGTAGAAAACAGTGAAGTTTACAATATACTATTAAAGCAGTATGCTATAGACGTATATTTTAAACTTCACTTAAAAGCATTGTTTTATATACGTGGCGCAAAAAGTAAAATGTCGAGTTTAGAAAAGCCTGAAAATTTGGTTTATTCGCTTCGCTTCGATACGCAACTAAACCAAATTTTTAGGCTTTTCTAAACTCGAAATGTTAATTCATGCTTAATCTGGGAGTGGAAAACACTTGTCTAAAGCTTTAAATTCAACTCTTTTAAAAAACAACAAATGTCTGAAAATTTACAGCGTATGCATATGTATAGTTAAAAAATAATCCCTGTATGTCATTCCAAATATATTTCTATAAAGATATTTTTACAATTTTTTTAAACAATATTATTTTAGGAAAAATTTTACTTCATGCTTAATCTACATTAATACTCGTTAGAAGTAAATTATAATCAAATAAATTAACAGAAGAACACAAACGTTTGCAAAAAGACACTCGTTAGAATGATATTAATACCTTCGATAAAAACATTTCAGTTTAGCTCTAGTGATTTCATTTAAAATTCTAACTAAATAAATATCTCGTTAATTTCCACAAAATTTTATTACTTATCCCATTTCAAATATTCTAACGGACTGAATAATTTTCAATATTTAGGTACAGTTTTCTGTTTTTATAAGAGAAATTAAGGATATCTTGAAAAAAACTCAAATTTAACAAGTATATTGAAAGCCAACCTATAATTGGAAAAGTATTACCCAAATTAAGAAAGTTGACCATTCACTGCCATCTAACCTAACTTAAACCATTGTTATCTAACCAAATCTGTACCACGTAAACTAACCTAACATATCCTGTTACTTTCATCTAAAATGATCTAATTTACTGCATCTAACCTAACCTAACGTTAGTCACTGCTATCTAACCTAATCTGTGTCACTGCCATCTAACCGAACACATCCTAAGTCACTATTATCTAACCTAACACATCCTGAGTCACTGCTATCTAACCAAACCTAGCTATCTAAACTAACTTAAATTATGGGTAATCGTAGCATAGCGTTTAATAATAGTTTGATATATCTCCGGATTAATTTTTTAAAATGAAAGACAGAGGCTTATTGGCGGTCTTTAATTTGGGAAACATTTCTCTGCATTTTCTTTAATGAAGACAAGCAAAAATAACTCCGTTTTCAATATTTCGATTGAAATGGATAAATCATCAATATTTATCGGTTTTGTTTACTTACGTACAGCAATTCGATACGTAGACGTTTGTCAGCGATTCCGCCGACGCGATTTACACAATAAAATTTTACGCTATACGCAATCATAATTTGAATACAATGCATTAACTAATCGTTGAGATAATATTTGGCAAGATCTGTTAGTAGATAAATGGTCAAAATAAATTTCAAATAGTAGACACTAGTACAATGAACATCCCTTAGCACGGAATACAAATTTGGAAAAATGTTCTTTCCTTGTATATGAACGCTCAATGTAAAAAAAAAACTTGGTTAATTAGTCACGATTAATCATAAAATTTTGAGTTTAGGAAAGCCAAAAATGTAGATTTGCCGAAACTTATAGGCGAGTTTCTGAGGGCCTGTTGCACCAAACACGTTGAACTGGTTCAACTCTGAACTCGAGTTCATTGTTTTTAGTGCAACTGGGCTTTAGTCACGGCACAGTTCATATATATCCAGTTAGCCAGTCCCCATATAAATTTTGGGTACACGCGAATGGGAGCAGAGCGCTGGATGCCTAATTGGTGTATATGGCTGCCTATATACACCAGTCTGGCTTCCTGCGGTCGGTCGGCTACGACTATTTTACACCAGATGTCGCGAAATCAAGTCTCAGAGAGAGAGTGAAAGAGAGACAATTTCTTTCTCCCTCTATTCCGCGCTTCTCGTTGTATAATATTCCAGATGTTGATTTTTCAATCTTGAAAACACGTTTTTTTCTCTTTTAACGAGCTAAGGATGCGTGTTACATTCATTCATGCGTTTCCTTCTACAATTTTATTTTCTGCGTTATTAGAGAATAGATTTTATGAAATTATATGTGAACGTTGTAAAATTCATTAAGTATTATTTATTTTGTACAAGAAACTTAAAATACAAAACTATTTAACTTTTGATAAAAAGTAAAACAAATACATCAACTTATCATTTTATTAACTAATCAGATCAATCCTATTGATCAGATCAAATCTACTGATCGATAAGGGTTTCCTTTTAATTAAAGGGGTCAGTGCAAAATGCAGTTGTCATTCTTTTTTTTTTAGTTTTTGAATTATTACCGTTTCAAGTTTTTAACCCATTAAGCGCCGTTGATGCATACACGCAACATTATTATTTTTTGATAATTAAGTTGCTAAATATGTTTATTTGATATATAATATTATTTGACCTGAATTGAAAATGTACCAAGAAAAATGTAAATATTTTGTTATTTAGAGTGTATTATAAATACTTCACAATATTACAATGTTTTATACGCGTGGCGCATGACGTAAAATTTCGAGTTTAGAAAAGCCTAATTTGGCTCGGTCGCTCCGCTTCGCTACGCGCCCGAGCCAAATTTTCAGGCTTTTCTAAACTCGAAATTTTACTTCATACTTAGTCTGGGAGTGGATACACTCGTTCTTAACTTCATATTGCACGTTTTTATATAAAATCGACGAATGCCTGAATATTGACAGCGTATACATTACATTGTTGAGGCACTAATTTTTTGAAAATCCATTATCACTTTAATATAATAATATTAATAAACTATTTATGATTTTTAACTTTTTATTAAATTTACGTATACATTTTCTGTATTTAAAGAAAAAATTCACAGTATGTAATGCAGTAAGTCATTCATAGAAATCATAAAAAGAAGTGTAGAATTTTAATTAAAATTAACTTTTAGAGGTAAAATTGCTTGGCCGTTAATGGGTTAAAATAGTTTTAAATATACTATGTGTCCCGTTTCAAGGCGCATTGTATGTTTCATGTAAAGATTTCCAATGTAATTGGAATTTGAGTTTGTATCGCTTATTGAACCAAAACGATTACAATAAAATTAAATTCATTTCTTTACTTACTAGCAGTATTTTTGAGGTATTTTTTTGAGTTCTCCTCAGTTTCATTTGCAATATAGCTTGAAAATAGTAAACGATTATACGAAAATAAAATCGTCAAAACAGTAGTTGCTACCAAAAGTCAGTGTTTGGCATTAAATTTATTAAAACACAAAGCAATAATTCAATTCACCATGAGAGTTTATTCTGCAAAAGAAAAAAATCAGATCCCAAAATGGACTCAGTATATATTTTAATCACGATGCGTATTTTATTAAATGAACCATACTTTTAATAAATATTAACAGTTTCAGAAATTTGTGGTTTTTGCACTGACTACTTCAATTATCCGTTTACTTTGAACGATTGTTACATGATCAACTTGTACTTTTCTGATTGAAATTTTATAAACGCTTATTGTGTGCCATTTGACCAACACCGACAACACTCAGCGGGCACTAAAATGTTACCTAATTTTTGGATTAAAATTTATGGCATCCGTCGTGTTTATAAGCAGAAATATTTTTCGATATTCTCAATACTTCCCGAGATACACGAAATGTTATATAGAGAAAGTACAAATTTTATAAAAATCATGAAACTTTATAATTGAGAATATTGTCAAAAACTGCAAAACAAACAAACTTGTTAAATCAAGTAATTAGTCAAATTATTAACATTATAAATTTTACATTTTAATAATTGTTACCGACCTCATGGCTATCTTTTTTTGTACGGAAATATACGTTTTAGGGTCCCAGGAATCAGAAACAAGTGTTATCGATAATATTTGAGATAATTGGCTCAAATATTGAAATATGTTGAAAAGTCTCGTTAAGTGATGATAATCAAAAACATTTAGAAATCAGCAAGATGTCTTTTAATAGAATAAGTATAATAGATTTTCTCTGAGAAGTGTAATTGCAAAAATTATTGAATACTCTATTTCCAGTTAACAATGTTTTGTATGTCAGGTTAATTCAATTATTTCAATGGTTTTATTCTTAGTCAGATTACATTTACAAAAGGTGCCGATGGGATTATGTTACAGACTAAATAGGTAAGTAAAAATAATTCAAAATGATTTAAGAAAACGTGAAAAGTGTCTAACTAAAATATCGGTTAGTGAAAAACATGATAAGAAATTACCGAATTGGATTCTGCGGATACGGATTAAATGTGTCAGCAGTAAATAATCTTTTTAAATCCCAAAATATTTATGGTTTTTAGAAGGTTGCGGATTATCTGTAAGTTGCAGTGGTATTGTTCTGGTCGCGCAATACTTGAGGGTATACACCATAATAAACACGTGGTCGAGAAAATGCCTACAAATAGGTAAAAACAGATAGATCACTTCGAAGAATTTGATTTTTCATCCCTTATATAAAGCTATCCCCACTAAAATAATGAATATTGTCCAAAATGAAAATAGTCAAGGATAAGAGTTAATTCGATATTTATACACGTTATTCAGAGTGTAAATGGATGAAACGGAAAGTAGCATGTTTAATGTTTATTTCTCAAAATTAAAATATTATCTTACCTAATTATTTCAGGGAAATTATGATATTCATTTGGTTAGAGTAAAAATATACACACCGAGCTTTGCTATTTACTACATTTTTAAAAACCGGAGTGTCATGAAATTAAACAAGCAAATGATGAGGAGTTGATGTGTTGGCTTTCTATTTAAAATATATTCTGTTGATTTTGTGTTACACTTCGATTAATTCTGTATAATTATTACTGAATAAAAAAGAAAACAAAAAAACTGCTTCTAAAATATCGTTAATAAATAAGAAAACAGTTATATGTATATTTAATATAGTTTTTCAATGTTTGTTAGTTTTTTGTATATATGAATGTTTATATGAATCTATATTGCTATGTTTTTAGTTTTGTGTATTCGTAAATAATTTATCTATTTTATTGAAATAATTTCTGTTTTTTTTATTATCAATTCCAATTAAAATACCCATCAAACATTTTTCAAATTGATTTTTATATTGTAAAAAGATTTTTGTATTTATCTAACTTTTAAATAAAAAATGTTTAATAACATAAATATATTAATAATCTATTAATTTTTAAACACGTTTTTATTAAAAATATATATAATAACTAAAAATGTTGGAAATATATTTTACAATATTTTATTGTAAAATGACTTTGTTTATTTATACAAATTATGAATATTTGAAACAATAATCTATTAATTTAACAATTTTAACATTTATTTATTAAAAATATATAAAATAACTAAAAACGTTGAAAATATATTTTAGAATTGTTAATTTCATTGTAAATTTGTTTTTATAAAATATATTCCCGAATTTCATCATTTGGAACACGCTTGAAATCTCAAAATATAAGAAATATTTTCAAAGAGAATTTTTGTGGTGATAATAAATATTATTATTCGTCTACCACAGTTCATATACAGGAAGTTTTCCGTTAAAGTATACATATTTCAAATTCACCTTATTTTCTTTAAATCTGTAGATATTCGTTGTGTTTTTTAAAAGAGTTCAATTTGATGCTTTAAACGAGTGTTTTCCTCTCCAAGATTAAGCATGAAGTAAAATTTCGAGTTTAGAAAAGCCCCGTGAAAATTTGTCGAGGGTCGCGCAGCGACCCGAGACAAATTTTCGGGGCTTTTCTAAACTCGAAATTTTACTTCGTGCGCCACGCGTATAAAACACTAAAATATTGTGAAATTTAAGTATATTTGAACCTCACGTAAAATCAGTGTTTTTTGCGCGGGGCGCATAAAGTAAAATTTCGAGTTTGGAAAAGCCCAGAAAAATGTACAGTGTATTCTGTATATTGAGTTATTTATACTTAAAAAACTGTCTGTAACTAATCAATAATATAAATTATTTGCCAAATTTGGTACATACCAAAGTTTTAATTGAATTTATGAAGAAAAAAAAAACATTCAAGATAAAAATTATATCAAATGAATTCTTTAATGTAAACTCATTGAATTTTATTTTTTGATTTTTAGTTAAATTTTAGGTTTATTTAGGAGCTTTTTAAATATATCTGATTCCCAAAGTCCATAATTTTGAACACGCTGGAAATCTGAAAATAAACGAATTGTTTCGGAACAGTTTATTTTTTTTTTGAAGGTCATCAAATTTATCATCGTACAAGTGGTGTAGACGGGATCAAATTACACGACGAAATAAGAGCGAGCGCGTTTGTGTGTGTGTAGACGCAACCGGAGCAGTTTTCTCTAGAATATTTTCACGTTTACTATATTCATAAGTAGATGGACCCACTTCCCTACCACAGTCTCTCCTTTTTTATCCTCGAAAACTCGGAATCCAGTTCTCCCATAAGCATTGTCTACCCTTGGTCACGGGTCGGGTCGGGTCCGGGTCAGGTACGGGTACTTGTGTTGCACGAGTCGGGCACGAGTCGGGCACATTTCTGTGTACCTGTTCATACCACACACAACACTTTTCCCAAATAAGTTTATTTCAATTTTATACCTAAATATCTATTTTAAAAAGTCATAAGCAAAGCTATACCGAAGAGATAAATCTCGCGAAGCGTCTATAGCAGCCGTCGTGTATTATTTTGTTTTAAACATGTTTAATTCGTTTAAAACATGTATTAAACCTTAAATTTCTTTGAAACGATTTTTTTATTGTCTTAAATTATCTATACTATATTTTATACTATTTTCGTTTATAAATCTTCGGGTTATTTTCAATTAAAAGTCAAAAACGTAGATCTTTATAAAAATATTTAGAGAAATCAAAGTTTTAAACATCCAAAACATGGTAATTCTTTAAGAAATGTTCATAATTGTTAAGAATACATCGTTTTTTCAGAATATGAGAAAAACAAAAAACTTGCTATCGGCAGTTTTCGAGTTATTTTCAAGTCAAAACGTAGATTGTTATGGAAATATTTAGGCAAAAAAGAGTACGATTCAAATTCAAAATATACTACTAAACACTAATTGGAACATTCTATATATGGCATCTGATATTACTACAGCATTCGACATATTTTTAGACATCGTGAGACAAAACATTGAATCTCAATCTGTAACTGTTACTAATAAAAACAAAAATATAAATAGTCCACCATGGATATCGAGCAAAATAAGAAAACTGAGAAATGAACTAAATGACTTATTCTGGCTAAAAGAAACATTTAAATGTGATGATACCAGAACACTCTATAAGCAATCAAGACGTGACTACAAAATTTTAGTAGAGACAACGAAAAATGATTATTACAAGAAATTAATTGACGAAGCTTCTAATAAATCTGCACAAATTTGGAATATAGTGATCAACAAGTTAGGTAAACGAAAAATAAACAAAATTGAGAAGATTGTAGATAATGATGAAGTATTCGAAACACCAGAGGAGATCTCGAATATCTTTGCAAAATATTTCTCGAGTGTAGTAGATGACAGTTTACGACAACATTTTGGGACCAACATATCAAGGAGCTGCACTACCTACGCGGAGTTTTTAAAGTCATTTCTATTCCTGCCTGTAGATACTAGTGAAGTTTTATCATCAATTTATAAGCTAAAAAATAAAAAAAGCACAGGCCATGACGAGATTTCAACACAGTTGATCAAGTGTATAGCATATGAATTACACTGGTCGGCATGAAAATCGGCCCTAACACCATTCCTGCTGATTCTTATGTAAAATGACCTCTTGAATCCGAATATGACCCCCGTTTTCCCCCATCACCCACCGTTTTCGGGGGAGGCCCCCCCACCTATTATTATCACTTTTCGATAATTTGGAGGGATGAATAGGATTATTTTAGCCTTTACGTTTCTTCTGAGGGGCTAGAGAGGTGAAAAGTTCCAAAACATGAACATTTGTAGCAAGGAGGTAGATTTGGGGGGAGGGGGATTTACCCCTTTAAATTGTAAACAAATCCTTACAAATGATCGATTTTTCCGTTTTTTTCGCAGTTTTTTCACTTATTTTCTACATATTCCAGCTTCCATTCCCCCTCATCCTCCCCCAAACAATAAAAATATATAGCAACAATATATAGCAACAATAATAAAAATATATAGCAACAATAATAAAAATATATAGCAACAGTTCGGAAGATTCACTGTACCACGCTGGCGCTCTCAATACCTCGCGCGCACTGGATTGATCAAACAGTTTGTGAAAGCAATGGACAAGACCGGTGATGCATTTCAATTTTTGAAAACTAGATTCCATCGTCTTAGTGAGGCTAAACTCAAGGAAGGAGTTTTCGTGGGCCCCCAGATTAGACAACTTTTCCAAGATTCGACGTTTATTGAACACCTGAATCGAAAAGAAAAACGAGCTTGGATTGCATTCCAAAACGTGTGTGAGAACTTTTTGGGTAACAACAAAAGTGATGATTATGTCGCTGTCAGCGTACAAGGCCATGGGGTGTAACATGTCTCTTAAAGTGCATTTCCTTCCCTCACACCTGGACTTCTTCCCTGAAAATTTAGGAGCAGTTTCGGATGAACACGGGGAACGGTTTCATCAAGACATCTCTAAGTTCGAGAGGAGATTTTCGGGGAAGTGGAATGCGAGCATGTTAGCAGAGTACTGCTGGTTTTTGATACGAGAATCTTCTACCTCAGGGTACAAAAGGAAAGCAAGCACCAAATGAAGGTTCTTATCTACGTTATTTATTATTCTTTACATTTATTATTTTACTTTTTATTTTTTATTCTTTACAGCTAAAACAATCCTTTTCACCCCTCCAATGAATGGGGGAAACGGGGGGAGTATTGAGAGCGCCAGCGTGGTACAGTGAATCTTCCGAACTGTTGCTATATATTTTTATTATTGTTACTATATATTGTTGCAATATATATTTATTATTTGGGGGTGTTTGGGGGAGAATGAGGGGCAATGGAAGCTGGAATATGTAGAAAATAAGTGAAAAAACTGCGAAAAAAACGGAAAAAATTGATCATTTTAATGATTTTTTTTACAATTTAAGGGGGCAAATCCCCCCCCCAAATCTACCTCCTTGCTACAAATGTTCATGTTTTGGAACTTTTCACCTCTCTAGCCCCTCAGAAGAAATGTAAAGGCTAAAATAATCCTTTTCATCCCTCCAAATTATCGAAAAGTGATAAAAATAGGTGGGGGGGCCTCCCCCGAAGACGGTGGGTGATGGGGGAAAACGGAGGTCATATTCGGATTCAGGAGGTCATTTTACATAAGAATCAGCAAGAATGGTGTCAGGGCTCGAAAAAATATTTTTTTTGCAGACCAGTGTTATTGGAACCGCTGACATACCTAATAAATACGAAGAAGGCACCTTCCCAACAGCCCTGAAATCCGCCGTAGTGATTCCAATCTTCAAGAAAGAGGATCGAACGCGCAAGGAGAACTACAGGCCAATATGTTTATTAAGTGTGATATCAAAAATTGTAGAAAAAATTGTGAGTGAACGTCTGTGGTGTTATTTAAATAGATTTCGTCTCATATCCGCGAACATCACAATATATACACTACCGAACAATCATATAAACTGCTCAAAGAATATACTTATAGTTACAAACGTTCAATAATAGCTAAAAAAACTATTGCCTGGGAGGATTATGTTAACAAATCTCATAACAAGCAAAGGGCTTTGTGGGATGTGATTAATGAGTCAAGGCTCAAAAAGTATAAAAGCTCGAACTGTGATATAACATGTGATAAATTCAACTCCTATTTCGTGAATGCGGCCAAAGAACTACTAACACACTCACAAGTAAACCAAATGCCAAACTTAATCACGGATACTAAAACAAATCAAATATTCTCATTTAAAGAAACGACACCCGTTAAGGTTCGTGATACAATAACGCAATTAAAGCCGGGTAGAAGCTCAGATATTTATGATTTATCAGTTGACATTATCAAAGTGGTGAAAGATATCATTATCTCCCCATTAACAAAATTAATAAATGGCATAATCACTTCAGGAAATTTTCCAGATGTTTTAAAATACGCCAAAGTAGTACCAGTCCATAAAAGTGGTATAGTTGGTGAAATAAACAACTATAGGCCCATTGCAATTCTTCCTACTCTTTCAAAAATAGTTGAAAGAATAATGAAGGATCAAATAGTCGATTATTTGGAAAACAATCAACTATTAAATCATCACCAATTTGGCTTCAGATCAAATCGAACAACAACTGATGCTATTATTAACTTGACAAATACAATATTAGATTGTTTCGAAAACAAATCATACTGTCTCGGAACATTCGTCGATTTAAGTAAAGCGTTTGACTGCATATCACACGAGCTATTGGGTTACAAGTTGAGCCGATATGGATTTTGTCAGAACAGCACGGACCTAATATTCTCATACTTATCTGACCGTGTCCAGGTGGTTCAATTTGACAATAAAATATCAGATCCCCTCCCAGTCACAATCGGGGTTCCACAAGGATCAGTCCTGGGACCAATATTATTCCTCATATTCATAAATGACATTCCAGATCATGTAAACTCCAGGGTAGTGTTATTCGCGGACGATACCACTGTACTTGATACTGCGAACTCGATAAATGACCTTATGGACAGTGGAGTGTCTACCCTAAACCAAGTCACAAATTGGTGCAATTCAAATAAACTAATTTTAAACGAACATAAAACCAAGAAGATCCTATTCACTCTAAATAAAAGTGATATTGCACTTGACGATAATGCTAAGTTTCTTGGTATCTACTTAGATCCAAAACTAAGGTGGGATACACACGGTGAAAACTTGGCAAAGAAACTGTCCAGAAATATTTATTGTCTTCGTATGTTAACGCACAACCCTGTAGGCAAAGCTTTACGGTCAGCTTATTTAGCTTTATGTGAATCACACATAAGGTACGGCATAATTGTATGGGGTCATTCTGCCTCCAGGCATAGGATATTCTCCCTACAACGCCAAGCTATCAGGATTGTTGCAGGTCTAAAGTTGCAGGTCTAAAGTTCGGCACTCGCTTTCAACGGAAACAGCCTGCTATCAAATGGTAGAACATGTCAGCATGGAATTAGACGCGAAATGTCACGTAGCAGTACTACTATTTGATACTGTTAATATAGAATTTGTTAAGGATAAATTAAATAAACTGGGAATACGGGGAAATATCTTAGACTCAAATGTACATAGCATATCTACAGGTGTAGCGCAGGGCTCTGTTTTGGGACCCTTAATATTTTTGTTGTATATAAATGACATATCAAGTTATATTAGTAACGGAAAGCTAATTAATTTTGCCGATGATACATCAGTCATTGTTTCATCTACCGATTCTACTACACTAAAAACTTCCATCCAACAAACTAAAGACGAAGTAAAATGTTTGTGTGACAAAAATATGCTGATTTTGAATCAGAGTAAAACCGAATGTATTTACTTCTACAATACTATAATCCCAGAGTACATACTGCACGCCGATATAGTAAAATCAACGAAATTTTTGGGCATATACATTGATCCGCAACTATCATGGAATAAGCATATCGATCTCGTATGCAGTATGCTCAACAACGCATATTATGCAATTCTAAGCCTCAGAAGAACGGTGGCACTGCCTAATTTATTGGAAATATATTATGCGCTTGCTTATTCTCATTTGGGGAAAACCAGCTCTCCGAAGTCGAATATTTGTATCACAATAAAGAATATTAAAATTGATATATAATATAGCTCCTAGAGAATCATGTAAACCAATATTTTTTAAATATAATATACTCACACTCCCTTGTATATATATTATAAGATGTAGTTTATTTGTAAAAAAGCATCTATATTATTTCGAAAGAAAGAAATGGGCAGGATTCGAATCATTCAGGATTCGAATCCTGGATTCGAATCTTTTTAGAGGATTCAAAAGAGGCATTCGAATACTTTAGTTCAACTGGATTCGTGATCCGGATTCATTACATTTTTTTAAGAGGATTCGTATTCGAATCCAAATATGGGTGATATAAAAGGATTCGAATCCTTATAAAAGGATTCGAATATTTATAAAAGGATTCGAATACTTACAAAAGTATTTAAATCCTCGAAAATAATTGGAATTAATTGTGAGGATTAACATAAAAAATGAATTTTGTGTGTTTTTAAATTTCTCGTTAAATCACTGTTTTATACGCGTGGCGCATGAAGTAAAATTTCGAGTTTAGAAAAGCCCAGAACTGCGCGACCCTCGACAAATTTTCACGGGGCTTTTCTAAACTCGAAATTTTACTTCATGCTCAGTCTGGGAGTGGAATACACTCGTTCGAAACTTCAAACTGAATGCTTTAATAAGAACATCAAATGACTGAAAATGTTCTTAAAGATAATAATCAAGTTTTCAATCTGGAATGTTAAATTTTTCTGACATTTCCCTGATTAAAGGTTTTTTCCCTGGCCTTTTAATATAACTTTATTCTGTGGGAAACCTCTATTATGTTAAATTGTTTTCATTGTTTTTGTCAGTGGAAATCCGTACGTGACGTCAAAACCAAGATCATTACTGTACAAGGTTGTCTCGATTTAAACCGAGCCGACCTTATCACGCGCGGAAATCCTCACATGACGTCAAAATCAAAGTCATTACTGTATAGGGTCGACTCGGTTTAAACTGAGACAATCTTGTACAAGGTTGTCTTTATTTAAACGAGTGTTTTCCACTGCCAGACTAAGCATGAAGTAAAATTTCGAGTTTAGAAAAGCCCTGTGAAAATGTTCGGGCTTTTCTGAACTCGAAATTTTACTTCATGCGCCACGCGTACAAAACACTGATTTGAAATAAGTTTAGAAACACACAAATACATCTTTAATCAGAGTAACAGGGAATCAGATGTTTAGTCTGTTATCAACGATGTTCAGTGTTAACATTAAATAATTAGGTTTTAAATATTTCTGATAAAACAACTGGTAACGATATTTATATATAAATGGTTGAAATAAAAAGTAAAATCAAATTTATTCTTAAAGGATTTGTATTCGTGATTCGAAAAAACAGAATTCGAATCTTTGATTCGAATCATATTTATCTCTTACGAATCCTTTAATCGAGTATTCGTGATTCGAATCATAATAGGTGATTCGGATTCGTGATTCAAATCATTTTTACGAGGATTCGTCCCAGCTCTGATTAGTATATACCAATTTAACCCATCAAATAACACTGGTCGGCATGAAAATCGGCCCTGACACCATTTTTACTGATTCTTATGTGAAATGACCTCCTGAATCCGAATATGACCCCTGTTTTCCCCCATCACCCACCGTTTTCGGGGCAGCCCCCCCCCCACCTATTTTTATCACTTTTTGATAATTTTAAGGGATGAAAAGGATTATTTTAGCCTTTACGTTTCTTCTGAGGGGCTAGAGAGGTGAAAAGTTCCAAAACATGAACATTTGTAGCAAGGAGGTAGATTGGGGGGGGGGGGGGATTCGCCCCCTTAAATTGTAAATAAATCCTTTAAAATGATCGATTTTTCCGTTTTATTCGCAGTTTTTTCACTTATTTTCTACATATTCCAGCTTCCATCCCCCCTCATCCACCCCCAAAGAATAAAAACATATAGCAACAATATATACCAACAATAATAAAAATATATAGCAACAATAATAAAAATATATAGCAACAGTTCGGAAGATTCACTGTACCACGCTGACGCTCTCAATACCTCGCGCGCACAGGTTTTCCCAGGAATTTTCATGCTTTGACAGGTTTAAACTTGCATTGCTCTTGTCACTATAGACTTGCACTGTAATCCTTATCTTCCCTCAGTACATCTCAAGCGATCGTAGAGTCAACTTGTCGGTGCTCTAGGCGGGGATTCTGTGTTTCCAAGTTGTTTAAATTGTGTATAACGGTTTTCCAAGTGAATTACAGTACGTGAGTGTGAGTTGTGATTAATATCGAGCATTTATTTACTGTTTAATTATGCCACGCGAGTGTAAAAATCATCCCGCTAGCTTCTGCTATGTTTGCGGGGAATTGACTTTAAAAGCGCAACGAAAACCCCCTTCTCCGCTTCTTAAAACTGCTTATAAATTTTACTTTGATTGCCAAGTTGGCGATCAGGACAAGAATTGGGCTCCAACAGTTTGCTGCACTACTTGTTACAGTAGCTTGACCAAATGGCTCAAAGGTACCCGTAAATCAATGCCATTAGCTGTGTCCATGGTTTGGCGCGAACCTCGCTGTCATCTCACAAATTGTTACTTTTATATGACTTCCACCGTCGGATTATCTAGCAAAAGTAAGCATACAATTCAGTATCCTAATATCCCTTCAGCTCTAAGATCAGTTCCTCACAACGAATCTTTGCCAATCCCATTGCCTCCAAAAACCTATACTCTAGAGCCAGAAACGGATTTGAAAGACTTTGAGCCACAGCCTGGACCATCTTATGATACGTTCACCGATGATGAAGAGTGTTCTGCTGATTTAGCTCATCGAAAACCTCACCTCGTTACTCAGTCGAAATTGAATGATCTCGTCAGGGATTTGGAGTTACCTAAGAGTAAATCTCAACTTCTTGGATCTCGACTTCAGCAGTGGAATCTCTTAGAAAAGGGTGTAAAAATCTCTTCTTACAGGACTAGGCAGTCAACCCTGAAATTACTTTTTTCGGCAGATGAAGGCTTAGTGTTCTGCCCTAATTCAAATGCATTGATGATAGAACTGAAGATGCCATGCGACCCAGACAAATGGAGACTGTTTATAGACTCATCAAAGACAAGCTTGAAAGTTGTCCTATTGGCCAATGGGAATGAGTTACCATCACTCCCGGTTGCATACTCTGTGGATATGAAGGAGACGTACGAAAACATCAGCCGGATCCTTGATAAAATCAAATACCATGATTATAATTGGAAACTTTGCGCTGACTTAAAAGTTGTTGGTCTACTCATGGGCCTGCAATCGGGCTTCACAAAATACTGCTGCTTCCTATGCGAATGGGACAGCCGAGCCCGAAACAAACATTACATCGTACGGAACTGGCCTCTGCGAGAAAGTTTAACTCCCGGTCAGAAAAACGTCGCTCACGATCTTCTGGTCCCGAAGGAAAATATTTACTTGCCGCCTTTGCACATCAAACTCGGATTGATCAAACAGTTTGTGAAAGCAATGGACAAGACCGATGATGCATTTCAATTTTTGAAAACTAAATTCCCTCGTCTTAGTGAGGCTAAAATCAAAGAAGGAGTTTTTGGGGGGCCCCAGATTAGACAACTTTTCCAAGATTCGACGTTTATTGAACACCTGAATCGAAAAGAAGAACGAGCTTGGATTGCATTCCAAAACGCGTGTGAGAACTTTTTGGATAACAACAAAAGTGATGATTATGTCGCTCATGTCGAGGAATTGCTGTCAGCGTACAAGGCCATGGGGTGTAACATGTCTCTTAAAGTGCATTTCCTTCACTCACACCTGGACTTCTTCCCTGAAAATTTAGGAGCAGTTTCGGATGAACACGGGGAACGGTTTCATCAAGACATCTCTAAGTTCGAGAGGAGATTTTCGGGGAAGTGGAATGCGAGCATGTTAGCAGAGTACTGCTGGTTTTTGATACGAGAAACTTCTACCTCGGGGTACAAAAGGAAAGCAAGCACTAAATGAAGGTACTTATCTTAGTTATTTATTATTCTTTACATTTATTATTTTACATTTATTATTTTACTTTTTATTTATTATTCTTTACAGCTAAAATAATCCTTTTCACCCCTCCAATGGATGGGGGAAACGGGGGTAGTATTGAGAGCGCCAGCGTGGTACAGTGAATCTTCCGAACTGTTGCTATATATTTTTATTATTGTTGCTATATATTGTTGCAATATATTTTTATTATTTGGGGGTGTTTGGGGGAGGATGAGGGGGAATGGAAGCTGCAATATGTAGAAAATAAGTGAAAAAACTGCGAAAAAAACGGAAAAAATTGATCATTTTTAATGATTTCTTTACAATTTAAGGGGGCAAATCCCTCCCCAAATCTACCTCCTTGCTACAAATGTTCATGTTTTGGAACTTTTCACCTCTCTAGCCCCTCAGAAGAAATGTAAAGGCTAAAATAATCCTTTTCATCCCTCCAAATTATCGAAAAGTGATAAAAATAGGTGGGGGGGCCTCCCCCGAAAACGGTGGGTGGTGGGGGAAAACGGAGGTCATATTCGGATTCAGGAGGTCATTTTACATAAGAATCAGCAGGAATGGTGTCAGGGCTCGAAAAAAAAATTTTTTTGCAGACCAGTGTAATCGCTTAAATTCGTATTACTATTTTACCCGGTCAAATAATCGCTTAAATTAGTAATTACTAATTTACCCGATCAAATAATCGCTTAAATTAGTATATACTAATTTCCGCATAACAATCGATTGTATCAATATATTTCAATAATCGACTAATTACTAATTAGTATATCGATTATTTCCATCACTAATTTTTAGTATTTCTCATTTTATGTCTCTATTCTTCCTTGTCAAATAACACGCGGCAAATTTGAAAGTTAGTGTGCGTGTTCATTTAATGACAAATAATACAGTTATAGTAAAACAAATTATCAATAACCAGGTTACAATTTAAAAAATCCATATAACATTTTACATTGATTAGATCAAAAGCATGTTAAATATATTGAAGTTATATATTTAAAAAATAACCTATTACTGCATATTATATTTTATTAAGAAACAGAAATAAATATAATTTAATTTACTTTATTTTTATATTATTTTTCTTGTAAAAAAAAAATGCAGAAATAATTATTTTTTATAACAAAAATAATAAGATTTTATATGCTAATGGCACAATAGAGAGTGCTCAGAAAATGAGTGAACAGCTTTACGTAGAGCGATGTATTAATTGTTTTGGAGTAGAAAAATCTAGACAAAAAATAGACACAAAAAAATTATTATAAAAAAGTTCAAAACTAAATAAAAAATATTGATATGTCTATCATAGTACTTTCTATGTTAGCTATTTAAAATCAATAGCTTTTACCTACGTTATTTTTCAACAAATATTTTTTAATCCTGTTAAACTTTGTTCGTAAGCCTCATGTATTTAGTTTTCCACAAAATAGCAAGGTTCTATCATATTTTCAATAAAAAAAAAAAACTCTACAGTGCTATGATTGTATCTTTTTCAAAATTTATGTTGGCTACACGCTTCAAGAATTGTTATATAAAATGGCAGACATAATAATTATAATGTATAATTTCAGAGTTGCCAACCATGGGCGTAGCGAAGCCTTAACTTTTTGGGGGGGAAACACCTATAATTTTCCAACTTCAAAATTAAAATTAAATCGTCTATTTTTATATTATATTATTTTACAAATTAATATAACGTAGTACATTGATTTATATAAATTAAGCTTAATTTATTATCCAATAATATAGTGCTTTGTACTTCCTAATATATTTTATAACATATGTACATAATTACATTTAACCAATACCTAATAAAACATGGAGTTTTACAATTTGAATTAGTTTATTATAACTCGCCTATGCTTTAGTTTAGCCCAGGAGTTCACAATATTTAATAATTCAATATTATCAGTAATATCAGATTCTGTTTTCAAAATCATTAATGCGTCCAAACGATCTTCCTTCATTCTAGAACGCAATGAATTGAACTGAAAACCCGGCTGTATATATTAGCTGACATAGTTTAAAGGATAACGCAAATACATTTTTATTTTCCTTCACTGTGTTCATCACTTCCTGCATCGATTTCACTTCGTTTTTAATGCAGATATCAAATAAGACATCTAGATCCGCCTGCAGTGCAAACTCATCCGGCTTATCACAAGGATATAAGGGTGTCAAAGTTACTATGCTATCTAAGCTAATGTTCTGCTTTGACAGAGGCATAGAAAATAATTTAACAAGAGGATTTACAATCTTTAAAACCACATTCAAATTATTTTCTAGGAACGACACAAGAACATCTAGAACATTAATAAATTCATTTCTATAATACTCTTTTAAAGAGAAGTCAGAAACTGTATCATTTAAAGCATCGAAACGTTTGGGAACTACACGTCGCCGATGATGCTTTTTATAGTCCTCTTCTGGCAAAATGTCCATTTTCTTTGCAAACGTTTTTGCACTCTCCACCAAATTGTCTAGTTCATGCTCGCTATTTCTGATAGCAGCTATGGAATCTTTCGATCCTTGAATTATTGAAAAGGCATCTATTATATTCAAATTGGGAGATTCTAGGATCGTTGTTACAATTTTCATTTTGTATAGCACAGTTTTTAAAAACATTAAGCAGCATACAAAATCAAAATTTAAGATACTTTTAAATAATCCATAAGCTTTGGCTTGAGTATTGTTATTGACAGTTCTGCTATTAAAAATCTCTTCTAGCACTTCAACAATTCCTTCAAATGAAGTACTTACTGCCTGAAGACTTTCTGCACGTGCTGTCCAACGTGTTTTTGACAAGTTTTTTAGAAGTATGGCATTTTCAATTTTCTCTAACGTATTTCTTAAAGGTTGAATTCGCTTTGTGCTAAAGGTAAAAAATACATGCAATTCTTCTAAAATATTAAATGTATCCTTTAGTGATTTTTTTAGATTTGCCAACTGGTTTAGCAATTTTTCATTATAAAGTAAAATTTTCCAACTGCCTTAGCTTTGGGGGGGGAGCGTCCCCCCCCCCACCCCCCCCATGGCTACGTCCCTGTTGCCAACCTACAATATATTCCATTTCTAGAGGTTCTATTTTATTGAACATACGATACTAACGTCATTTATAGCAATACATTACTTATTCAAAGTATTATTTCGATTACTCACAACTTTTCTTAACAAGATTTTTTTATATGTTCAATATTAAAAAAAGTCTAAAAAATGTTAAAAGTAAACTACCACTTCCGGTTTCAGATTTTTAACCAAAAGTTGATTGGATACTACTATTGTAATAAAAAGCTTGAGTTTATAGTGTCAGCTTAACAGCTCAATCCGTTTAGACTTTCTCGTAGCGACAGAATTACAGAAGGACGACAGACATTTTTCAAAAATGGTCTTAATCAACTCGGAGGACCTCAAAAATAGATATATCCACTAACAGTTTTGATTTGAAAATTTTCTCAAAAACAATACTTTTAAAAATGCATTCAAATATAAATAGGAACACAATGTAATCAAATATACTGTGTGTGTCTCGTTTCAAGACGCATCATAGGGAATTCCCATGTTAATTTTTTCATTTGAATTTAAATGGTCAGAATGGAAGTAAAATAGTTCTCTTATTTATTAACAATATTTTAGAAGCAGTTTTTTCGTATTTTATTTCGTTTTAATCTATATATTGCTTAAAAATTGATTATGAAAAATGAATTTAAAAAATCATCAAAATAGTAGTTGCTTTGTAAAGTCAGTACATGACATCAAAAAATTATAGACGCTAGTTTAGGCACGATATCATTATTTATACTGAAACGAACTAACCTAAAGGGTACGTTTAGCATAAATAGAATAAGTTTCACATTACCTCATTTATTTTGTACAAAATTTGAAAAGGATGCGTATATAAACAATGAATAAAAAAGATTATTTATAGACTTCATCTTTCTTACATTTGTTACAATTTCTTAGATTTCCTCTTTTTATTCTCAACATTATGTTCATCGGTCACACAATCTCCTCAAATTTCTGAATGATTCTAATAATTGTTGACTAATACTAAATAAGTCGGAAATACCAAACACGCATAAAATGTCTACGACAAGTCCATTTTATGATTATATTTTTTTATTTTGTGGTATAAACACTCATGTTTAATTGAATTAATGTTTTGTGTCTTAATAAATTTAGATGACAAACACTGACTTTTCATAGCAACTGCTATTTTAAAGATTTTATTTTCGAATATATCTTCACTATTTTTAAGCTATATTTTAAAGAAAACTAAAGAGAAAACATAAATAAAACTTAAAAAACAATGCTAGTAGATAAAGGAATGATTCTAATTTAATTCTGATCATTTTGGTTTAATTACAGAGATACAAACTGAAATTGCATTTTTCCATGGGAATTTCCTATGATGATGATTGAAACAGAACACACGGTACATATAAATATCAAACTCTGAAATGACCATGATGTAAATATTTGGATATAATATATATATATATATATATATATATATATATATATATATATATATACCGGGTGTGGCACTTAAGACGCCTCGGACCATAGCTCCTTTACGATAAAAGCTATCGAAAAAAATCTAAGAGCAAAGTGGTGCATAATTACCGTCGCTATGTTTCAAAAATATTTCTAATCATCAGTGGCGTGCCGTACTTCAGTGGCGTACCAAACTTATGTTTTTTATTTTTAAATGGAATGCCCTATTGTTTATTGCAGATTTGGAAAGTGCTCGAAGAGTACTTATTTTTTTATCTAACATGTTATACCCTTCACTTTAGCGGTTTCGCTGTTATAACCCCTTCTTTCAAAATTGCGCCCCATTTTTGAGATTGTTTTGTAGAGAAACTAATTGACGCCGGCGCCTAAATTTTGAATTGAGGTACAGGTTAAGACCTCATATACCTTCACATATTTTTTTTTTTCGGGTAATTTATGGAAAAAAAAATTTTGATTGAACTTCGCATGTTGTCATTTTTTTCGAAAATTTCAAATGGCATTCCCCTAAAAAAATTACGGCGTTGTACAGCCAAAACTCTAAATTTTTCATTGGTACAAAAAAAATTACACATTGCATAACAAAATTTCGGAGAAAAAAGGAATTTCATCGCAAATGTCGGGAAACGTTTTCCGTTCCCAAGAGTGCCATGAGAAAACAAAAGATTGGTAATTGTCAAAGTAAATTATTAGACGCTAGTAGCAGCCATAAGTCATTTTTGACAAACGTTCTAAAAATGTTCCGAACTTAAGAGGAAATGGTTGACATGATATTTATTATTGGAGAATGTAACATGAATTGTTTCTTGGCGTCACGAGTGTACGCTGCGAGATATCCGCACAGGGCACATCTAAATGAACGTGCGTTTCAAAAAGTGTTGGAGAGATTTACTACTACGAGAAGTGTGAAACGGCCAAGGAGAGTTAGAAAGAAGACAGTTTTTACCGAAAATAATGAACTGCAGGTTCTGGAGGCAGTTATTGAAGATCCTCATACCAGTATCCGTGATATTAGTAGGAATCACGATATTTCAACGCGATCCGTACATCGTGTTCTTCAAAAGTACAAATTCCGTCCATTTAAGATTCAACTGCACCAAGAATTGCAACCTCAAGATTTTCATGCGAGGCAAGATTTCTGCTTATGGGCTATCAACAAAATTGAGCAGAAGGAATCATTTTTTATGCGCGTATTATTTTCTGATGAAGCGACGTTCCATAGAAATGGGCATGTCAATCGCCACAACTACCATTATTACGCCGATGAAAACCCACACGCCATGCGAATGATAATCCACTAGCAAAGATGGTCGCTGAATGTTTAGGAGGCATACTTGGAGAACACCTTTTGGGTCCTTATTTCATCGAGGGGCACCTGAACGGCAACAGTTATTTGAGGTTCCTTCGCGACGACTTGGATGATCTCTTGGAAAATGTCCCTCTAGCCGCTCTACGACAGATAGTTTTCCAGCACGATGGAGCTCCTGCACATAATAGCCGTGTCGTTCGGGAATTTCTCGATGAAACGTTTCCGGACTCCTGGATTGGTCGTGGGGGTCCTGTGAGGTGGCCGCCAAGATCACCAGACCTCACTCCCCTTGACTTCTTCCTTTGGGGCCATATCAAAGACGAGGTTTACAGGACGGTACCAACTAATGTCGAGGATATGAGGGAGAGAATCCGCTCGGCTTTCCGCGGTATATCACCAGAAGTCCTTAGGGCAGTGTCTAGAGCCTGTGAGTCGAAGTTGCGGTTATGCCTCCAGCAGGAATGTCGTCAATTCGAACATTTAGTTTAATTTGTTAAATTGACCGTATTTGTGTTTTTGTTATCTCATGGCACTCTTGGGAACGGAAAACGTTTCCCGACATTTGCGATGAAATTCCTTTTTTCTCCGAAATTTTGTTATGCAATGTGTAATTTTTTTTGTACCAATGAAACATTTAGAGTTTTGGCTGTACAACGCCGTAATTTTTTTAGGGGGGTGCCATTTGAAATTTTCGAAAAAAATGACAACATGCGAAGTTCAATCAAAAATTATTTTTTTTTAATAAATTACCCGAAAAAAAATTATGTGAAGGTATACGAGGTCTTAACCTGTACCTCAATTCAAAATTTAGGTGCCGGCGACAATTAGTTTCTCTACAAAACAATCTCAAAAATGGGGCGCAATTTAGAAAGAAGGGGTTATAACAGCGAAACCGCTAAAGTGAAGAGTATAACATGTTTGATAAAAAAAATAAGTACTCTGCGAGCACTTTCCAAATCTGCAATAAAAAATAGGGTATTCCATTTAAAAAAACATAAGTTTGGTACGCCACTGGAGTACGGCACGCCACTGATGATTAGAAATATTTTTGAAACATAGCGACGGTAATTATGCACCACTTTGCATTTAGATTTTTTTCGATAGCTTTTATCGTAAAGGAGCTATGGTCCGAGGCGTCTTAAGTGCCACACCCGGTATATGTATATATATATACTCAATGACATTAGATGCGTAACACCAAGAAGGAATAATTTTTTTTTGAATTTATATTTTAGCAACAGAGTGACTATATTTAAAGCATACATTGATAACAATTTCAACCTTGTGCATTTTATATTTATTGTGAAAAAAAAATATTTCACTTTTTCTTATTTGATAAAACTATTTATATGAGCTGTTTAGTACTGATGTTTTTAGTTTTCGTGTTTCCATTGAGTATGTTAAGCTTAAATAAAATGCCTCGAGTCGAAAGACGTCCACAATATCACCATTTGAGCGATTTTGACCGGGGTCGAGTTGTTGCTTATCGAGATGTCGGTATGTCCTATCGTGAAATTGCCCGCCGTATTGATTCCACTGCAGCAATTGTAATACGTGTGTATCAGGTATGGACAGAAGAAGGTAGAGGAGCAAGAAGAAGACCAATTGGTCAACCAAGGCGTACCACAGAACGTCAAGATCGGCGCTTAAGACAAATAGCCCTGCGAGACCGTTTCGCTACTACGCGTCAAATCGGTGATCAATGGATTGGAGAAGAAGGTAGGCCCGTTAGTATGCGAACCTTATATCGCCGCATTCAATCCTTTGGGCTTCTTTCGTACTGTCCAAGATTAGTGCTTCCTTTAACAGCGAGACACTGTCGCCAAAGGTTGGACTGGTGCAGAGAACGGCAGCATTGGGAGGCAGAATGGCACGATGTCGTATTCAGCGATGAATCACGATTTTGTCCAGGCACGCATGATGGTCGTACGCTACCGTGGAGAACGACCTGATCTTAGGTTTGCTATTGAGAGGCATGTACACATGACTGCTGGAGTAATGGTTTGGGGGGCTATTGCTTATGGTAGTCGATCACCTCTTGTATTCATTCGAGGCAGTATGACAGCTGCGCGTTGTGTTGAAGACGTCATACGACCGACTTTGTTGCCTTATTTAGATGGCCGCCCAGACGTACTTTTTCAACAAGATAACGCACGTCCCCATATTGCTCGTCGAACTATGAACTTTCTTAATGAAGCTGGTGTTAATGTTTTGGCGTGGCCGCCCCGTTCGCCGGATTTAAATCCCATTGAACATGTGTGGGATATCATGGGAAGAAGAATATTCTCTTTGCGCCATCCTCTACAGACTCTAGCACAGTTGATCGATGAAATTCAAGTTGCTTCGAACGAGATGCCTCAAGAAGACATCGACCATCTCATTTTGTCGATGCCCAGACGTCTACAGGAGTGTATACAGCAAAGGGTTCGCCATACACATTATTAATTTTTTTTAGATTGTTTTTTAATAAAATTTTTTGAAAATGTAGTTATATTATTCTTGATGTAAGACTACCATACCGGCAAACTCCTTCTGGGTGTTACGCTTCTAATGTCATTGAGTATATATATAGCTTCTTTTCCATCTAGAATTAATATATTATTAAAAATTAATATTTAATGCATATTAAAATGACTATTTCCATCCTCTATAATCATTCCTTTTTTCGTAATAAAAAAAACGCCAACAAAATTTTCACAAACAGTGAAAAATAATGTACACGATATTTAATGATCCTATAAGATCAAAATAATGCAAAAAGTGGTGTAAGATGAAATGAATTGACAGTATTAGAACAACTATTTGTAAGTTATCGAATGGTAAATGTTTGAAACAATCAGAGTTGTTTTTTACACTCAATTTTTTTCTTTTATGGAAATATACACAGAAAACGAAAATTGTGCTTGGATTAAGAAAAGCGAAACGGTTTGCAGATTTAAAGCTTAATTTATTAACTGAGTCCTAAAGAATGGTTTTAAGTAATTTTAAAAACATCAAAATTAATGAATATATTGGCAATTTTTATGAATCCAAATGCAGTTGTTTTCTTCAATTACGTGGAAATAATTGAAGATATGTATAAACAGATTATTAGCAAGCACTAAAATATATTATGTAACCGATTCTCTCTCTTTTTAAATAAGCGATATCTCTACAGAAAATGCTAAATTTCTTGAGTATATTTCACCTAATGTTAAAGCTAGAGATGTAAATATTAAATTGTTAAAAACTGTGTTCAAAAATTGAATACGATCCTAGTTTTTTTCAGTCAACGGTGTGATGATAACATTATCATCACTAATTTTTAGTCATTTTGATACATTTTCCGAATATAGAGATGCATGGCCCCCACGATGCATGGCCCCCTACGAAAAGGGCCGCCAGTGGTTTAGGCCTGAGATGCCGAGTTAGGATGTCGCGGAGTAGATAGCGAAAGACGCTTTTTATTAATGTTATGGTCCATTATAAAACACACTATAAGACATCACTATACACAAGATCTCTATACTTCACTTTAAGTTTGCTTTTTCAAAAGCCAATAAGGTCGTATAATTTGATCACCTGATTTTTGTTGTAGTACTATTTTTGGGATAACACACATTGCACCCGTCTAGTAAATTTAAACCGTAAGCTTTGCCGCTTCACAATGTTGCCGCATGAAATTAGTTCATGTTTGTAATCTGGGGGCACCACTTTGCAAAGCGACCCAAATCTGGAAACGAATATTGTTTAGATATATGAAAAATGTTATTATTAAAATATGTTTCATGCTCTCCTTAATTGTGCGGAAAGCATTCCGTTTTTTGATTACATAAAATTTATGAATTAAAAATCGGCTATAACACAAATATTTAAAAAAATGCATTGCGCATATCTCAATAAAAAATAGGCTTAATAAGCAAAACCGATCATTTATATGTTTATTATTAACAACGAAATCTTAAAAATTGTATGTAGGCAACTCTATATACATCCAGCTCACTCCAGCACGCTTTTAAGCCAAAGTTGAAATTATGCAATTTTTCTTTTAAGTTTAATTTGAAGCTTCTAACGAGTGTCGTTCCACTCCCTGATTAAGCAACTAGTAAAATAAACGCATTTCTTAAAGACCGGCAACTGAGATAATCCCTCTTCAAAGTTATCCATAAATATCTCCGCCATGAGGGGGCTTAGTGGGTTTCCCATGGCCAAGCCTTCCTTGTCATTTGATGTTAAGAATTTATTCACGAACGTGCCTCCGACCGAAGTTTTCGCATTGATTAAAGATAGGCTAATAAAAAACAACACAAATCCCGTAATAAAATCGGAAATTCTGAACCTTTTGGAAATCTGCCTCTCGCAGAACTATTTACAGTTTGATAATAAATGTTTTCGCCAGAAGGAAGGCTTGGCCGTGGGAAACCCACTAAGCCCCCTCATGGCGGAGATATTTATGGATAACTTTGAAGAGGGATTATCTCAGTTGCCGGTCTTTAAGAAATGCGTTTATTGGTTCAGGTACGTCGATGATGTTATTTTAGCGTTCAATGGCACCGACAGACAATTAGATTCATTTTTTAATCTGTTAAATTCACAACATAATAAAATACAATTTACAAAAGAAATAGAAACAGAGGGTTCCATAAATTTTTTAGACTTAACCATAAAAAGAATTAATAATAGACATGATTTTTCGATTTTTCACAAACCAACACATACAGACACAACGATTAATTATAAATCCAACCATCCAATCTCACACAAATTAGCTGCTTACCATAGTATGGTACATAGGTTACTATCAATCCCAATGGCACAACACAATTATGATAAAGAATTAAACATTATTTTTCAAATTGCATACAAAAACGGTTTCAAAAAATCTATAATTGAAAAAATAGTACAAACAAAACAAAGACATAAAACAATTAATTCTATTTACCCTATTATCAAAGACAAATCTATAAAAAACTATTCATCACTAACATACACAGGAGAAATAAGCAATAAAGTCGCGAAAATGTTGGAAAAAATAAATATTAAGGTAGCATTCAAAACAAATAATACAATAGGGAAAATAATTAAAAATAACAAAGATAAAACCTGTATAACTCAACAAAGTGGAGTCTATTTGCTAAATTGCAAAGACTGTCCTAAGACATATGTAGGACAAACCGGAAGGTCGTTCAAAGAAAGAATCAAAGAGCACAAAACCTCTTATGAACAAAGGAAAACCAACTCCACATACTCCAACCACCTCATCGAAGAAAACCACCACTTCGACGAAAACTTCAAAGTGCTTCACAGAGAAGAAAAAGGCCGGAAACTTAACATCTTGGAGAGCATGAAAATTAATAAAAGAAAATACACAGGACAACTTTTGAACGACCATTTAGACTTAACAAACTCACCACTCCTAAATTTAAATTTCGCTGAAAAACCCACCCCCCATAAACATTGTATATATACCTGTACTGACAAATGTAATTTATCATTTCTTCGCCTGAAGAAGCCACAGTGTGGCGAAACAATTGTAGCGAGTTTACAATATATATTTGAAAGTTTTAAATTATTTTATTTTATTTATATAAAATTGATTTAAGACGACGATAGTCGGTGTTTAGTCCGCTGTGTTAACTTGACATAAGCCGCCGTCAGCCGACAATAGTCTATTTTGTCAACTTGAAATGACATTTAGTCCAATGTATCACAGTTGACACAAATCGGCGACAGCCGAAGTCATGTTACTGGTTTTTTATATGACACTTGCGAAGCACATTTTGATAGTTGAGACACATTTTAAACTAATAAGTGTCTCACTCCTAAACTAAGCATGAAGTAAAATTTCGAGTCAATTTTCGAGACAAATTTTTACGGTGCTTTTTAAACTATAAATTTTACTTCATTCGCCACGCGTATAAACCACTGATTTAAAGCAAAGTTGAAAACATATACTGACGTTTGCAATTCACTTAACGGGCATCTCGAGCAACAACAGCATTAGCGATAATTTCCACGACAACAAAATGAACGCGAAACACCCGTAGATTTTACCACAGAAGAACAGTTGGATTATAACATGGCGTTCTTGAAGAAGGAATTGGATTAGGCGATTTACTCCATGAAGAGTAGTTCACCTGGCCCTGATAATATACCGTACGATTTTATAAAGCAAATGCCAGAAGATCAAATGCGATACCTCTTAAATTTGTACAACAACATTTGGACATCTGGGGATCACCAAGAGAACTGGAAGGAATCAGTCATTATTCCAATATGCAAAGATAGCAAATCCTCTTCTTTGGTCGAAAGCGACCGTCCAATATCGGTGACTTGCTGTGTAAGCAAAATATCTAAAAAAATGGTAAATACCCGATTGATGTGTACACTGGAGTCAAAACGGTTTTATCCCCTTACCAAGTAGACTTTCGTGTAAACCGCTCGACTATGGACCAATTAGTCCATCTGGAAAACGCTATTCTAAATATATGATACTATCTGGAGGTATGGAATCATTGAGGCGCTGAATGAATAGGGTTTTCGAGGAAACCTGCCAACGTTTATTGCCTTGTTTCTAGAAAATAGGACGTTTAGAGTAAGAGTAGGCAAACCCCTATCATCCTCTCACATACAAGAGACATGTATTCCGCAAGGGTCGGTCCTCAGCGTTACTCTATTCGGGGTCGCTGTCAATAAGATCCTTTCAGGTGTTCATCCCTATATTGGGCGCTCTCTTTACGTCGATGAAATACCCATTTTTCTAAGCACTCCTATAGGAACTCAATCAAATAACCTCACCCAGCAAGCGAATAACCGTATCTCCTTAAACGCTAAACATATAGGGTACCGGTTTTCTTAAAATAAGACCATATGTGTACATTTTTGCAGAAATCGAATCCATCACCATTTACCAAGATTAAAGCTAGATAGTACGACTATTGCCGATGAAGTACGCTTCCTGGGTATGCAGTTCGACGACAAACTGGGATGGGACAAGCACATCCAAAACCTGAAAAATAATATCCAGGTAAAACTGAATATTATTAAGTGCATATCAAGTATTAGGTGGGGAGCTAACCGGGAAGTTCTACTTACTATATACAGGGTGTCTCCTAAAAAACGCCGTAGGCCATAACTTCTATATTTATTGATCGGCACGAGTAGGCACTCTGAAAACACTAAACCCCCTACTAAACAGTGCCTCAGATTAGCAATTGGAGCTTTCCGTACAAACCCAATGATATGCATGGCATGCGATATGAGCATTCCACCACTTAAATACCGACGAATGAAAACGCTGATGCAGTATTTCATCAAATTTGAAGCCAATCTAACCCACTTTTTACGCTTAGAGCTACCTGATGATGGAATTAAAAACCTGTACAGTGTACCACCAATAATATCTAGACCTGCATATGTCAGGACATGCGAGCTCATGGAATCTCTAGATGAAAGCTGGGCAGAATACTTGCATTGCGTATTCTTAGATCGCCCCTTGGAAAATTTAAACAGTCCAATTCAGAACCGCAATGAGCAGATGTAATAAATGTGATACCCACCCAAGCAAATTAAAAAACATTTTCCAGAACATAATTACTGAATTTGACAACTGCAAAATATTATACAGTGTGGAAATTAAGTAGCGGATAAATTCGGTAACACCCTTAATGTGTATGACAGAGAAAAAATCTAAAAGACGTATAGCGATTAAAATCACTGCGCATGTGAAAAATATTTTTTTAGATTTTTCAAAAAAAAATTGTAAACGCTGTGACGTCATCACTATTTTTTTCAAATGACAACCTATATTTTTTATTTTTTATTTCGGTAGAGTTTCTTAATATGTTTTCAACCATATAAAATTTTGTATAGCTTACATAAGAAAAAATACAAGAAAAGCGGTCTTAAAGTTAAAAAAATAAAGATGAATTAAATTAACAGACTAATCCTAGTTATCGGGGTTTAAAACAAACAAAACAGTGTGTTCACTTTGACATGTGTCACGTGCTTGTGTACAAGCAAAGTGTTTAGTGCGTTTTTCATTCCCCGTAGATAGTACGAGTATTTAATACCTAGTAAGTATATTGTTTAACCAAAATGCCATCGCTGACAGAGAAGCAAAGAATTGAAGTTTGAATGATGATTGGGTATGGTGATCGAGTTAGAACCCATCAAGAAGTATGTCGAATTTTCAGAGACAAATATCCTGATCACCAATTAACCCAATCCACAGTCAGTAGAATTGAAAATAAATTTAGAGAACATGGTATCTTCCAAAAACTGGCTTCCCTTTGACAACATTAACCGAAGATATGCAGCTTAATATATTACTGGAATATGAAGATAATCCGCATTCGACTAGTCGAAATATCGCGTTAAACCACAATCTGAGCCATACTTCGGTACTGAAACTTCTAAAAAAGCAGAAATTTCATCTTTATAAGGTAAACTTGCTCCATGAGTTATCAGACACAGACTTTGATCTTAGACAAGAATTCTGTGAACAAATGATGGAAATATGCAATCGTGATCCAATGTTCTCACGGCGTATAATATTTTCGGATGAAGCAAGTTTTTCCTTACATGGAACTGTCAACAGGCAGAATTGTCGATATTGGGCTAGACAAAATCCACACTGGATGCATGAAGCTCATACACAATATCCCCAAAAGCTCAACGTATGGGCAGGAATAATCGGTGACAGGATTTTAGGGACATTCTTTTTCGACGCTAATTTGACTGGGGAACGATACCTAGACTTTTTACAGTTTGAATTAGTACCTGCATTAGCGATATTATTTCCGAATGAACACGACCCTGACATACCAAACAATAATATTTGGCTGCAACAGGATGGTGCTCCGCCACACTATGCATTGGATGTGCGACGTTATTTAGACGAAGTGTTCTCAGGAAGATGGATTGGAAGAAGAGGTCCAATTGAATGGCCGGCTAGGTCCCCTGATCTAACGCCATTGGACTTTTTTCTGTGGGGGCACTTAAAAAACATGGTATACAAAAATCGACCTAATCATTTAGAGGACCTTAAAGAAAGAATTCTGCATGAGTGTAGTTTAATAAAGCCTGAAATGCTTCAAAACGTGGTGAATGCATTTTATTACCGTCTTGGGTATTGTCAGATGGTGCATGGTCATCAGTTTGAACATTTAATATAATTGTCCAAGCCTTAGTTTTCTTTGTTTTAAACCCCGATAACCAGGATTAGTCTGTTAATTTAATTCATCTTTACTTTTTTAACTTTAAGACCGCTTTTCTTGTATTTTTTCTTATGTAAGATATACAAAATTTTATATGGTTGAAAACCTATTAAGAAACTCTACCGAAATAAAAAATAAAAAATATAGGTTGTCATTTGAAAAAAATATTCATGACGTCACAGCGTTTACAATTTTTTTTTTGAAAAATCTAAAAAAATATATTTCACATGCGCGGTGATTTTAATCGCTATATGTCTTTTAGATTTTTTCTCTGTCATACACATTAACGGGGTTACCGAATTTATCCGCTACTTAATTTCCACACTGTATTCAGATGCATCTAAATCGACACAAGGGGTTGGTTGTTGGGTATTAGCCCCGGACAGAACGATCCTGTGTACTTTGCATCCCGCAGCTAGTATTTTAAACTGATCGCAATAAAGCTAGCATTTAAACATTGCCACCAATATATGGATAGCAGAAATATTGTTATATGCTCCTACTTATTAGGTAGCCTCCAGAAATTATGAGATCTCCGCGATAAGGATGCAATAGTACAGCAATTTCATAGTATAATAGGTGACCAATATCACCTTTGTATGGTGCCCCTCCTATGTTGGCATTTTCAGAACGAAGAGGCTGACAAGGCATCAATCAAAGCATCTACTTTTCCCTTGGAGGCACCTTTTTCACCCATTCCACTCACATGGATTTAATTAACATGTGAAAGAAAGGGATATTTCCTGAATGGCAGACATACTGGGAAGCCAATGGTAATAAGTTAACTCTATACGACCCTGGTCTTACCCAGCGGTGCTATCCAAAAAGAATCCGGTGGCTCTTACAAGGTTAAGAATTGCCCATAAGCACCTCACATTCCTTTAGCTACTTAGAGGTGAAGCACAACCGGAATGTGATATATCTAAGAAACCCCCGATAGTAAAACATATTTTAAAGAATGCAACAAACAAAACAATAAAAGAATTCAGCACTCTGTTCCTGAAAGAATAAATATGGCATTGGGAAAACATAATGAGATGATTAAGAAATTATTGGGTTTCGTTAAAGATATAGGGCTCTTCAACCTATTATAATGGCTGTGACCAAAGTGTAAACATACCATCCTAGTCAAACTTATGTGTGATATTTTACCTATTTATTCTGTTTTGCTTTATATCATTTAAATGTACAAGTATGTAAACCTAACTGTAATATCTGTTTATTTGTTTTAGCTGTTTGATATGCGTATGTGTATTTATTGTAAGCTTTTACCGGCACGTATGACTGGAGCTTTCAAATTATAATAATAATTTTAGTAACATTATGTAAGAACGGTGCGAAAAACGATCTTTACACTGGCTAATGACCTTGTTGTCGACGCTGGTAAACGTGGGATGGGGTTTTAGTCAGTAGTCCTTTAGTTATGTGACTGAAGCGAGCCTGGCACCCCGTCCGAAAACGGATTTGGCGTCCCACACAAAAAAAAAAAACTAAAGTAGAACAAATTTAGATTGAGACACTTTTCCATATTCCTAATATTTAAATCAATCATATTTAAAACAATCACTTGGAGCCGAACCGACAACCCGCAAAAAAAACCGTAATTTTTTCCGGAACGAAAACAGGAACCGAACCGATATACAGGGTGCCCGTATTTCAACAGAATGTATGCGGATCTCGGTTATTTGAAGAGATAGAGAGTCGGTTAAATTGGGGCAAAGTTGCTAATTTTAGGGCCCAATAATATTCTTAAAACAAATTTGAAATATCTTATTTCGCTTCTGAGATATTGACTAAAAACGGATTATTTGAAATTTCGTTTTTATTTTTTTATTCTAAAACTATTGAATCCAAACATTTACAACTTTGACATTATAGAGGCACTTTTTAACGAGAAATCTAGTGACATATTTTATTTTTAGATAACTATAACATTTACCCAGGGACCATAGCCAACTTTTGTTTTTCTTATAGGCGCCATTTTAGATTTTTATATTTTTTTGTCGAATATTTTTTCTAAGTTCAATTATAGTTTATTGTACATTTTAAATGTAAAATTTTAATCTTTTGTTTTTTGTAAAGAGTGCCTCGGAAACAGTTAAGCAACTCACTCATTTGACAACTCCCAGGACCCATAATTTGCTTACATATCACCTTTGAAGACGGGAATCTAGCTGGTTAATTACTGTACTGATAGAAAATGTATTTGTTTATAAACGAAATACTGGTGTGACATTTTGAATCTTTATAAATCGCTTGCTGGCCTTGAACTATTATAGGATTCTGTCATATTATATCTTTCTTGACCGTGTTTTGACTATTGTGACTGTAAGCTTGATTTTGACTATGCTAGAATTTTGTCTGATAATATCTCTCTATGGACTGTATTTCGGCTATTGTAATGTCAATCATAACATGATCAAGTCACTTAAATCACTATATCAAATACAGTCAATATAGTGATTTAATGACAAAATACTAATACGATACATATTTTAACAGTTGTGATATATTTTAAAGTAACGAGTGTTTTCCACTCCCAGACTAAGTATAAAGTAAAATTTCGAGTTTAGAAAAGCCCCGTGTAGAAAATGTGTCAAGGGTCGCGCAGCGACCTGACACAAGTTTTCACGGGGCTCTTCTAAACTCGAAATTTTACTTCATGCGCCACGCGTATAATCCACTGATTTACATTAAAGTTAAAAATATATGACGCTTAGATGTGATGGTAATCAATATTTATTGAGATGTAGCGAAAAATGCAAGAATAACTTTTTTTGTGAATAGTTTTGGAATAATAATAATAAAAGTAGAATATATTTAGTTTGTGCAACTTTTTCATACTGTTGATATCAGAGCTGGGCAGGATTCGAATCATTCAGGATTCGAATCCTGGATTCGAATCCAAATGCGGGTGATTCGAATCCTCATAAAAGGATTCGAATCCTCATAAAAAGATTCGAATCCTCATAAAAGGATTCGAATCCTCGTAAAAGGATTCGAATCCTCATAAAAGAATTCGAATCCTCATAAAAGGATTAGAATATTTATAAAAGGATTCAAATACTTACAAAAGGATTCGAATAGTTACACAAGGATTCGGATCGTCAAAAATAATTCGAATTAATCGTAAGGATTAACATGAAATTTAGTTTTGTATGTTTTTAAATTTCTCGTTAAATCACTGTTTTATACGCGTGGCGCATGAAGTAAAATTTCAAGTTTAGAAAAGCCCCGTGAAAATTTGTCTCGTGTCGCTGCGCGACCCTCTACAAATTTTCTACGCGGGGCTTTTCTAAACTCGAAATTTTACTTCATGCTTAGTCTGGGAGTGGAAGACACTCGTTCGTAAATTTTTTAATTATCATAAAGTTGTGTATTTATTATATATTATGACATTTTGATGAATTTTGATGATTTCTGTCAACTTTGACAATTTGATAAATTTCAATAATTTACGTCAAAGTAGACATTTTTAATTGTATTTTAAATAATTCCCTCAAATAAGATATTTTTAATGTTCGACGTATTCAATCGTATTCTGACAATTTTCGCACAAATTAGTATTTTTGACTTATCATATCATATTTTGACAATTTTCACACGGATTGACATTTATGACGTTTCGAATTATATTTGGACCATTTGCCTATGAATTGACATTCCCAATCAAATGTTTACACTTAACATGTCGATTTATAACATTTTTATCATCATCATTATTTCGAGATTTTCGTCGATTCATAAAATTTTCATTAGATTTTGTAATTATTCCTCAATTTATCGAATGTTGATGACATTTTCAATATTTTGGGATTTTTAATTAATTTATGAAAATGTTTATCAGATTTTCAACATACCTTGATTGTTGATATTTTGTCATTTTTATCGATTTTGATGAAATTTTCGATATTTCGAGATTTTCTCCTCAAATTATATAAAATGTTTATATGTAAGATTTTCAATACTTTTATTCAGATTTGTAACGATTTTCAAAAATTATTGACTCACTATTTGAACACACAAATTTGAGATTTTTTTTTCTTTAAGACATATTTAATCATTTTTGACATTGAATGACATTTTTGATATTTTTTACCTTTTGAGATGACATTTTTTGACAATAGATTATATTCTTAATATTGGACTACGTTTCTTGACAATAGATGGCATGTTTCACATTAGATCTTACTTTTGATAAACAATAAAATATTTACTTTTTTACCATTTCTGATGTTGACATTAAACGATTTATTTGACATTAGATGGTAGTTCTGACAGTTTATATTTTTTTACTTTTTTGACATTACGCGACAATTTTGACATTTGATATTTTTGATATTACATATTTTATTTTTATACATTAGATGACAATTTTTATATTATTAGATAACTTTTTTGACATTATTACTGATTTTGAGAGAAATTTTAGTTTTTTTAAGAACGTTTTTGTCAAACTGTCACTTACTGACATAAAATGATAATTTTGAGGTAAATCGATTTTATCAAAACGCCGAATTTTTGACGTTTTTAATATTTTTTATATTTACGAGATGACATTTTGGTCATTTTGATATTTTGGGCGACCCTCGACAAATTTTCTACGCGGGGCTTTTCTAAACTATAATCTATTCAATCTGTTAGACGAAGAATCATGGAATTTTATTGACGATATTAACGATGCGACTCAATGTTTTAACCAATTCCTATGTGTATTTATGTCTCATTTTAACAGCGCGTTTCCAGAAAAACGCATCCAAGTTCAATCTAACTTAAATATAATGAGAAATACGCTTGCTCTAATCTCAGATTCTTATAATAAAACGGGTGATCCTGAACTAAAACTAATACGCAACAGATATCGGTCAATTTATAAAAGGCAAATACAGTTGAGTAAATCACAAGAAAACAATAACCACTTAGAACAAATGAATTACGATCCTAAAGCAATATGGAAGATTATTAATTCTAGTAGAAACACTTATAGAAATAAACATGTTGACATACCAGTGGAACACTTTAATCAGTTCTTTTCAAATGCCGCAATTAAAATCGTAAATTCACTACCTGTACCACAATATGACCCGATTCGTTTCATGTGCAAAAACGTTCCAGCTTGTGAAATGACTTTTCAGTTCAGTGAAGTCTCAACTACAACAGTCAGTACAGTAATACAGAGTCTCAAACCCAGCCACAGCAGAGACTTTTATGGCCTTCGAGTGGATGTTATAAAGGTAATCAATAAATGTATTAAAAACAATGTCTTTCCAGATACATTAATAACAGCAACAATTATACCGATTCATAAAAAAGGAAATAATTCTGATCCGAACAACTATAGACCAATCTCGTTACTGCCAATATTCTCCAAAGTTTTAGAAAAAATTTTAGAATCACAACTATCCGACTTCTTTGAATCGAATACCTTATTTTGTAACGAACAGTTTGGGTTTCGGAAAAATCGTTCAACATCAAACGCGATTAGCAACCTTGTGGAGATGATAAATGATGTATTTGAAAACAAGAGGGCTTGTAAAGCATCATTACTCGACCTTTCCAAGGCATTTGACTGTGTCAACCATACTATACTGCTAAGAAAATTATAGTTTTACAACGTACATCCAGAAAGTTGTAGACTAATCGTATCATACCTATCTAATAGAGTTCAGCATGTCATCCTAAATGGTAGTATATCTAGCGCCCTGCCTATACATCTCGGTGTGCCACAGGGATCAATACTTGGGCCATTACTGTTCCTGATATATATCAATGACTTACCCAGTATAAACGAAGCAACACACACAGTTTTGTATGAAGATGACACAACACTGATAAATAATACAGAATGTACAGAATCTTGTAGTATAGCTAATATGGAGGCACAGTCGGATGCAATGGAGTGGTTTAATAGCAATAAACTTAAACTTAACAGTGACAAATCGGTCACTCTGTAATGATTCGACCCTAGGTATTATACAAATTTATAATTTGTATTTTATTTACGTTGTGTTGTGTATGTAGTAACCCTTTTTATTTATTTAACAGATTCGTTGTTTGTGTCAATATGCATTATCGGAAATACTGTGTCTTTCTTCCCTTTTAATGATCAGGAGTATGTGTGGACAATAAATAAAACAGGATGTGAGTTTAACGGATGCAAAGTTTATTGACCTCAATTATGACATTTCTAATTAATTTGTGTTTCTTAAATTATTTATATTCTCGAAATACTTTATTTTTGTTTGTACTTAGAAGCCATGTGCATTTTAGTTAAACTCAAAAAGTATATGACTCTACTGTGGGAGCAAAATTAAATAACCCCTGCATTTGCATTACGAGATGGGAAACCCACAAAACCCATCTCGGAGCTTACCAGACAACCAACTAGCGGGAACACTCCTCTGATTAGCAAGCAGATCCCGACGTCATCCGTCGATTGTTTTGTGTTATTAACTACCGGGACCATAACTCTGCAGTACTAACTCGGGACGACCACACCCGTTAATTGTGATCAGCAATTAACTAGCGGGAACACTCCTCCGTTATCCACGCACAGCTCGACCACACCCGTCAATTGTTTTTGTGCTATTAACTAGCGGGAACATAACTCTGCAGTACTAACTCGGGACGACCACACCCGTTAATAGTGATCAGCAATTAACTAGCGGGAACACTCCTCCGTTTTCCAAGCACAGCTCGACCACACCCGTCAATTGTTTTTGTGCTTTAACTAGCGGGAACATAACTCTGCAGTACTAACTCGGGACGACCACACCCGTTAATTGTTTTTAGGCAATTAACTAGCGGGAACACTCCTCCGTTTTCCACGCACAGCTCGACCACACCCGCCAATTGTTTTTGTGCTATTAACTAGCGGGAACATAACTCTGCAGTACTAACTCGGGACGACCACACCCGTTAATTGTTTTCAGGCAATTAACTAGCGGGAACACTCCTCCGTTTTCCAAGCACAGCTCGACCACACCCGTCAATTGTTTTTTGTGCTTTTAACAAGCGGGAACATAACTCTGCAGTACTAACTCGGGACGACCACACCCGTTAATTGTTTTCAGGCAATTAACTAGCGGGAACACTCCTCCGTTTTCCAATCACAGCTCAACCACACCCGTTAATAGTTTTTGTGCCATCAACTAGCGGGAACATAACTTTGCAGTACTAACTCGGGACGACCACACCCGTTAATTGTTTTCAGGCAATTAACTAGCGGGAACACTCCTCCGTTTTCCACGCACAGCTCGACCACACCCGTCAATTGTTTTTGTGCTATTAACTAGCGGGAACATAACTCTGCAGTACTAACGCGGGACGACCACACCCGTTAATTGTTTTCAGGCAATTAACTAACGGGAACACTCCTCCGTTTTCCACGCACAGCTCGACCACACCCGTCAATTGTTTTTGTGCTATTAACTAGCGGGAACATAACTCTGCAGTACTAACTCGGGACGACCACACCCGTTAATTTTTTTCAGGCAATTAACTAGCGGGAACACTCCTCCGTTTTCCAAGCACAGCTCGACTACACCCGTCAATTGTTTTTATGCTTTTAACTAGCGGGAACATAACTCTGCAGTACTAACTCGGGACGACCACACCCGTTAATTGTTTTCAGGCAATTAACTAGCGGGAACACTCCTCCGTTTTCCAAACACAGCTCGACCACACCCGTTAACTGTTTTTGTGCTATTGACTAGCGGGAACATAATTTTGCAGTACTAACTCGGGACGACCACACCCGTTAATTGTGATCAGCAATTAACTAGCGGGAACACTCCTCCGTTTTCCACGCACAGCTCGACCACACCCGTCAATTGCTTTTGTATTCTTTTTTTGTTGTATAGTTTTTATATTTGTTGTATAATTTTGATTTTTGTTGTGTTATTCTTATTTCCCTCTGTGATTTGGAACTTGTGGTGCTTTTCGTGATGTTCTTCTTCCGAACTGTTTCTTGACTCTCCGAACTGCCTCTTGACTCCCCTGTTTTCCGCTCCGCACAGCCTTTTATAACTTCTATTTCCCACCCGATCCTGGAGATGGAAGCTTTCGCGCAGACCATATATGGTTATAAAATACCACCCATCCCTGACGTCACGCAATTCCCCCGACTTCGCAAATTCGTTGTGTTTGCGCTTGGTTAAACCTTGAACTGAATCTTTCTGTATGTCTTAGCATTTCTTCACGCGCCGGTACTTGTTTATGATTTTAAGGCGATGCTGCATTTGTTATTTCTTTCAGATAAAAAATTTTGATCGACCAATGTTATTCTCGTATTTACTGAATGTTGATTATTCTTCAATATTTTCTTGGGTGATTTTTGTATTAATATTTTAATTTAATTTCGTCAAAAATAATATTTGCACATGATCCCTACTGACCTATTACAACTCTAATGTTTTCACTCAAGAAGAATGCACCAGTTATGTCGAATTTATCGTGGCAAAATCACGGTGATACACTTGCATCGAAGCTTTGCTCTAGCATTTTTGCTATGCGAAATCTGTGTCAGCAAGTGTCGAAGGATGTATTACGCATTGTATACTTTTCACTATTTCAATCCCAAATCCTATATGGACTGATTGTATGGGGTCATTCCGCCATAAGATACCGGATTTTTGGACTACAACGTAGAGCAGTGCGCATAATAAATAACCTCGGTTATCGTGAAGAATGCAGACAGACCTTTGTGGAATTGAAAATTTTAACTCTTCCATGCTTATATATATATGAATGCGTTAAGTATACAAAAAAACATCAAAGCAGCTACGAACTTTGTCCAAGTGTAAATCACTACTGCACTAGACAGAATGAACATGCTATATATCAAAGCTCGATTAGGTTGACCAAATCCCAAACTGGAGTACGTTACTATGGCGTTAAATTCTTTAATGTACTGCCCTCTCATGTAAGGAATTTGCCTTTAAAAAGCTTCAAATCCTATATTAAAACTGTATTGACTGAGAATGCATTTTACAGCTGGAACGAATATTTGAATTTTAATTTTAGGACTTAAATGTTTGTTTTGTATACACTTCACCTATTTATTTGATATTTAGTAGAGACTGTTTTAAACTATTTATTGAACTATTTATTTTTTTATTATCTATTTAATTATTTATTTTTAGTGTTTAAAATATATGTAAGTGTAACTTCTCTGTGTACTTTAGTTTATTTAGTTTTATTTTTTTTGTATAAGTTTTTATATTAAGGTTTATATATATTATATGTATTGACACGTGTAAGGCTGATGCTGTTAGCACAATAAATGAATTTGAATTTGAATTAAACTCGACATTTTACTTCATGCTTAGTCTGGGAGTGGAAGACACTCGTTCGTAAATTTTTGAATTATCATAAAGTTTTCATAAAGTTGTGTATTTATTCAAAAAAAAAATCTTTCTCGGTTTATTAAACAAAAACAAAAGAGCTGAGGTGAAAGGTGTTTAGTTAAAAGAGGTTTATTTTTTCGTTGGCTACAACTTTTGTTTTTAACATTTTTTGACTTAGACGTCGAAAGCCATAGTGAAATTCGTTTAATAAAAAAACATCTAATGATTTCAGGTTATTTTTAACACAAGACTTTTATGGTATAATTAATATTAAATTACTGAAATAAGTATTTATTTTTTAATATATTCGTAAATATACGGTAAACAATGTAAAATATTTATTTAGTTAAAATATTTAGGAAATAACAATACAATAAATTTTATATTATTATTGTTATTATTATTATACAGGGTGTCCGTATTTCAACAGAATGTATAGGGATCTCGGTTATTTAGAGAGATAGAGAGTCGGTTAAATTGGGGTCAAGTTGGGTAATTTAGGGCCCAATAATAATCCAGAAACAAGTTTAAAATATCTTCTTTCGTTAATGAGATATTGTCAAAAGACGTATTTTTTGAAAATTCGTTTTTATTTTTTTATTCAAAACTTTGACATGATTGGCACTTTTTAACGATAAATCTAGTAACATATTTTATTTTAAGATAACTATCACATTTACCTAGAGACCATATCTAACTTTTGTTTTTCTTATGGGCGCCATTTTGGATTTTTATATTTTTTGGAAGAATATTTTTTACTGAATTCAATGATGTATCACACTTATAGTTTTTTGTACATTTTATATGTAAAATTTTAATCTTTTGGTTATTCAAAGAGTGCCTTGGAAACAGTTGAGTAACTCACTTATTTGGCAACTCCTAGGACCCATAATTTGCTTACATATCACCCCTGAAGACGGGCATCCGACGACACATACTTTAACAGTTTAACAGTTAAAGTAACGAGTGTCTTCCACTCCCGGACTAAGCATGAAGTAAAATTTCGAGTTTAGAAAAGCCCCGCGTAGAAAATTTTCACGGGGCTTTTCTAAACTCGAAATTTTACTTCATGCGGCACGCGTATAAACCACTAATTTGAAGTGAAGTTCAAAAACACACAAATACATCTTTAATTAGAGTAACACAGATATTTAGCCTGTTATCAATAATGTTCAGTGTTAATAATAAATAATTAGGTTTTGAATATTTTTCTTAAAACAACTGATAACGATATTTATATGTTATTGGTTGTAAAATAATAATAAAATCAAATTTATACTTGAACGATTTGTATTCGTGATTCGAAAAAATAGGATTCGAATCTTTGATTCGAATCATATTTATCTCTTACGAATCCTTTATTCTAGTATTCGTGATTCGAATCATATTAGGTTATTCCTATTCGTGATTCGAATCCTTTTAACGAGGATTCGTCCCAGCTCTGGTTGATATATAAAATATCATATCTTTAACGGAGAAAGTGCTGTGATGGACACAACACCATTTTTTTTACTTTATGTTTTGTGTGATAATCGATACTTAATATTAGTATTATAATTACAAAAGATTGACAGTTATTAATTAACTTTGACTGCTAATAACGATTGACTGCTGTCAAGATTTTATTGATTAATAGAAATGACGTCATTGTTTCCAAGGCACTCTTTACAAAAAAGAAAATATTTTAATTTGAAATATCAAATCTGAAATAAATTATAAGTTTTATACATCACTGAGTTAAAAAAAAGTCTTTAAAAAAATATGAAAATCCAAAATCCCGCCAATGAGAAAAACAAAAGTTGGCTATAGTCCCCGGGTAAATGTTATAGTTATTTTAAAGAAAAATGTGCTACTAGATTCCTCATTAAAAAGTACCTGTATAATGTCAAAATTCTAAAGTCCAGATTCAGTAGTTTTTGAATAAAAATATAAAAACGATTTTTTCAAAAAACAGTTTTTTGTTGATATCTCGAAAACAAAAAAAGATATTTCAAAATTGATTTCAGATTATTGCCAGGCCCTAAAATACGCAACTTTGCCCCGACTCACTATCTCATCAAATAACTGAAATCCCCATACATTCTATCAAAATACGGACACCCTGTATATCAGGTGTTCAGTTAAACACCCGATCGAGTTGGCTGTTAAATTTTTAAAACATTGTGAAGTAAATCGTACGTGAATTTGTCAGTCGCTCTTCTCAATCTTAGTCTATTTCAGTTTTATAAATGATTTCTATTTTATTCTATATTGCAATTGCCATTGTTTGTTTAGCTGTAAAAATAACTGATTCATAAGAAGAAATAACATACAGCAATAAGCACAAGGGAAACTAATGAGCTACTTCTGATTAACACAATCTGACATATACAGGGTGTCCCATCAGTGCGTTCTCGGAGGATATCTCCGTTCTCGTTAAAGATAGAAAAATATTTTTCAGACCAAACTTATTTGACTTGAAGAGCTGCATAAAGTAAAGTTATTTTGATGTATACAGGGTGTCCTATAAAAGCGGTACTGGAAGTAACATTATTTTTTAAATGGAACACCCAATGTTATATGAAACATATGTACAATTGTTAGTAATATCTAAAAATCAAATAATAATTTGTAGATATTACTAACAATTGTACATATGTTTCATATAACATTGCATATACCAAAACCTAACATATTTCATAATACTTACAATTTAATGAAAAAAGTTAAATATTTAGGTTATCAGATTTTAATTTATGACTCAATTATTAGTCATTTTAAAAATAATCGGTGTGGTACTTTAATAAATTATACTAGACGCTATCCTCAGCCGAAGTCAATTTTAATATTGTACTTACCTTGTAGTAATTCAAACCTGTCAATCTTAAGAAAATTCAAACAACAAAAACTTGTTTTTTTTTTTAAAGGCACACCCTATATTTCTATACGGCATATTATTCGTCTTTCAAAGAGCTTTCCTTTTTATTAAGTATGTCCTATACTTATCTTCAATAATTTTTGAGATATCACTCTTTTATGGAATTATTATGGAAATCAAAGCAACTACTGTGGTCATGAAATAAAAATAATCGAGTAATCAAAATTTATTATCTGACATAGAAACAAATATTGATAATATATTTTATTAGAATATTTATTTACATAACTAGTGCGGGAAAACAATTTTCCCGGGTGAATGCATTTTTAAAGCACGAGCGACGAAGGAGCGAGTGCCTTCAAATGCGTGAACACAAGAAAAATTCTGACGCACTAGTTATGTGAATAACTATTTTAATGAAATATATTATTAATATTTGTTTCTATGTCAAATAATAAATTTTGATTACTCGAAATGCGACTTGCGAGTTGTCAAAACGGTGTTGGAAACGTCACTTTCGAGGCGGCGAGTTCAAAAAAATAATTTTTAGAAAGAAAAATAAATCACAAGATGTTATAACATAAAATAAGAAAGAAAAAATTGCACATTTATATTAATTGTTCAATATATCCTCCATTTTGATTTTGGCATACTTGAAGTTTTCGTGTAAAATTTTGGTTCACTTTAACTAGCATGTCAATGTTAATGTTGTGAAGAACGTTTCTAATCCTCAACTTCTTATCTTCCTTTGTCGTTGCAGGTGTTTTATATACCTTTTCTTTTACAGTACCCCATAAGAAAAAATCAAGTTTTGTCAAATCAGGTGACCTTGCCGGCCATACAATTGGCCCTCCTCTGCCAATCCATTTATTTGAAAAATGTTCATTTAAATATTGCCTTACCCGTCGACTGAAGTGTGGAGGAGCACCATCTAATTGCAACCACATATTTTGTAATATAGCAAGAGGTAATTCGTCGATCCATCTTTCAAATTCATTTCTAAGAAAATTTAGAAATGATTCACCACTAACAGTGCTATCAAAAAAGTAAGGACCAATAATTCTACTTCCTATAATTCTAGTCCAAACATTAAGAGACCACTTGTGTTGGTGGTCTATGGGTATAATATGTTTGGGATTATAGTCAGAATAATAATGAAAATTATGCCTGTTTACAAATGCGTTTTTATGAAATGTGGCCTCATCCATAAACAATATATGATTTAAAAAGTTTGGTTCCAGTTCGCGTTTATGTAACGCCCAATTACAAAAGTTAAGCCTATTCAAAAAGTCGTTGTCACTTAACTCTTGGACTAATTGTACGTGGTAGGGATGGAACTTACATTTCTTTGTTATTTTATTTATTGTAGTTTTAGGTATATAAATTTGCTGCTCCAATTGGCGGGATGAAACAAAAGGGTTCTCAACGATAGACTGAAGAACTGCATATTCATTTTCTTCATTAGTAGTCCTTTTCCTTCGTTTTAGATTCTTTGTATAATCAATACTTCCAGTATTTTGGAATCGTTCCTTCAATCGAATAAATGCTGAAGCATGAGGATGGCGTTCAGCATTAGGATATTTCTGAGCGTATAATCTGCTTGCAAGAAAACAATTTTCGTCACTAGCGCCCAAAACAAATGTCATATTTATTAATTCTTCTGTTATAAAATTCATTTCGAAGTAGTTTATGACTGACTCAGCAGTAAATTAAAGTATTAATGTATGTCAAAAGATAAAACAAAATGATACTTCAATTACGGCTTATGACAGATGGTTAATTATTGGCCGGCCACCTTAGATGCTTGGCACCATTGATGCATTTAATAATATTGTAAATCTAATCACATAAAACAGTAATATCTTGAAAACTATTAAAGATAAGTATAGGACACACTTAATAAAAATGAAAGCTCTTTGAAAGACGAATAATATGCCGTATAAAAATATAAGGTGTGCCATTTAAAAAAAAAATAGTTTTTAATAGGTTATAATTACTACAAGGTAAGTACAAAATTAAAATTGACTTTGGTTGAGAATAGCGACTAATATAAATTATTAAAGTACCGTACCGATTATTTTTAAAGTTACTAATAACTGAGATATAAATTAAAATCTTATAACCTAATTATCTAACTTTTTTTCATTGAATTGTAAATATTATGAAATATGTTTGGTTTAGGTATATACAATGTTATATAAAATATACGTAGAATTGTTAGTAATATCTAAAAATAAAATAATATATGGTGTGTTTTTTTAAAAATAATGTTACTTCCAGTACCGCTTTTATAGGACACCCTGTATACATCAAAATAATTTTACGTTATGCAGCTCTTCAAGTCAGATAAGTTTGGTCTGAAAAATATTTTTCTATCTTTAACGAGAACGGAGATATCCTCCGAGAACGCACTAATGGGACACCCTGTATATCAGGTATGACAAAACGTAAACTAAGCTACGAATTTTACTTTTTCGTTCCATTTCCTTCTATCAAAAAAGCAGCGCCTTCTCGACCGGGTTTTTAAATGAACACCTGCTATTTTATTAATTGAATCGAAACCAAAACCAGAACGCAAAGAGCCGTGGATCAAGCAACTATTGTAGAATAGATTCCTTCTGAAAAATATTGAACATTTTTAATTTATGCGAAGAAACTTAGAACTGACGCTCTGATTTTAAAATTTTAAAAAGGGGGGCCAAGCTAACTGACCCCTAACCTAATTAAATGATCAAACGTATTGTTCCTCACGCTTTTACTGTATGTATAGTAAGTATACTAGTAATTCCGGAAGACTCCGGGTTGCCGCGTAGAGTAGATTCTAGAGTAGTATTCTGTGCCACCCCCCACCATCATCCGAGAGCAGCACTAGGTGGTAGCAGCAGGCCGTAGTATATGCGCGGCGCGTCGTCCTGTTTGATCCTGCAAAGGCAGCAACTTAGCCCTCCTGCACGCGCAATCTCCGCGCGAGAAAGCGAGAAAGACGAGACGAGGAGAAAAAGCAGAAGGGCGCAACGACGACGGAGGGAATCGAATAATCAAAAAGCGGTCGTGTTTGCTCGCGGACGGTCGCTCGCAACCAGCGCCAACTTGAACTAACCAACATTTTACCCAGGCCACAGAGAGCGACCGGTCACTCACTTTCCAGTGTTGTCCGACCGTTTCGGTATTTTACCGTGTGCAGAGTGAATCGATACAGACAGTGCATTTGAATAAATAAAAACACAGTTATTTTGTTGTTGTTTGATTGATTGATTGAGAGTGTGCGGAGATGAGACTGTACGTGCTGCTGCTGGTGGTGGTGATCGGCGTGATCGCGCACTCGTGCGACGCCAAGAGGAAGCGGAAATTCGACGGGGATTTTGAATTCGCCGAGGAGGTAAGTCTCCATCAGACAGGTGCATCCATACTACACACGCCCGTGTCGCGGTTAGACGAGAGGAAAGTACCTACTCTTCCACTCTTTCTTTTACCTGTCGAGCAGGTTCTCCGTCGAAACAACACATACAAAGGCGCCTTTTATTTTCATTCTCATTCTTATGCTGAGGTATATACTACTATTGTGGCCCACCCAATGAAGGTCCTTTTCGGAGCTTCAAAGTGTGCCTTCTTCGACACTTTTCAATTCAAACGTCAAAAACCGTAGAACAACGCACACTAGATTTGTTGTGTGCAGAGTCAATACCTTCTTGTGGTGATTTGAATGATGGGTCATTTTCTTCTTTGTTATGGTTGGGGATTTAAAAGATATATCCATTTATGGCTTGAGTTTAAAGTGACTTTAAAATACTTTTACCTTTACACCGCTTTTTACCTATATTTCAAAACCATTAAATATACCGTGTGTCCCTGGGTTACTGCCCGGATAGGAATAACTTTTTTATCAACCATTTTTTGACAAAAAGTAATTCTGTAGAAAAAGTTTTAGATGACTTAGAAACAACATTTTCATTATCAATCCTAATTTAACCACAGAGGGCGCTCAAAAAATAAGCAATACAAAAGGTATGATAAGAGAGAAGTACCTCTAATTATATTTTTACGGTTAAATGTTATTGGAAATAGTAGATTGTAATCAAGAGTTAAGTCTAAATACAAAGTTGGAATGTAATAGAAATAATTTTATTATTTAAAAATTATTTATTTTTTGTTTTTCAAATATATTTTAACATGTATTCATTCAAAATAATTGCATTTCTATTAAATTACTTCTATTCAATCACGTGATGCCATGTGTCCCCAGATATCTGCCTAGATATGTATACGTTTTTATTTTTAATTTTTCAACAAAAAATAATTTTTTATAAAACGTTTTTCCTCTTACCGTACAGACATTACAACTTTGATATAAGGGTGTTTACAATAGATAAATCATAAAATTAGCTTATAAGAGAAGTGGCCAAAATGTTTGCTTTAAAGAATAATGTTATAAGACAAAAATGTATTCAATGATGTGATTAATTTAAATATACAGGGAATTTAACTTTTAAGTATACATATTGATACGCTGTAAATTTTCCAACATTCGATGGTTTTTTTTAAGTCCAATTTAAAGCTTTAAACTGGTGTTTTCCACTCCCAGACTAAGCATGAAGTAAAATTTCGAGTTAAGAAAAGCCTGAAAATTTGATTTGGTCGCTCCGCAAAGCGGAGCGGCCAAACCAAATTTGCAGGCTTTTCTAAACTTGAAAGTTTACTTCATGCGTCACGCGTATAAAACACAGGTCTTAAGTGAAGTTAAAAATATACGTCTGTAGAATACTGTTTAGTATATTGCGAATTTCATAATATTTGAGTGTTTTATACTCGTGGCGCATGAAGTAAAATTTCGAGTTTAGAAAAGCCTGAATTTTTTTTTTGGTTTAAGGCTTTTCTAAACTCGAAATTTTACTTCGTGCTTAGTCTGGGAGTGGAAAACACTAGTTTAAAGCTTTAAATTGAACTTAAAAAAACCATCGAATGTCGGAAAAAGAAATTTTAAGGCTTTTCTAAACTCGAAATTTTACTGCATGCCTATGCCTAGTGTATTCCACTCCTAGGGAATACACTCGTTTAAAGCTTCAAATTAAACTCTTAAAAAAAAAAAACAAATATGTGAAGATTTACAGAATAATTGGGATATGTATACTTAAATGAGAAACTTCCTGCACAATATCAGTTTGATATGAGTAAATTAAGTTTATTTAAGATATTTACAAAAGATTTAATTTTTATGAAATGTTTGTTTTTTTGGCTAAATATCACCAAACTTAATGAAAAATTGATAGTTTATTAGAAATACAATTAAGTTAAATGAATACACTTCAAAAATATGCCATCTACCGTGTGATTTATTTAACCTGGAATAGCGTATAACTCCAAAAATACTCATCGTTCAGAAAAAATATCAGAATCCAACGTTTAATACTTGCTTGTGAGGAATCTCTTAAAAGTGAAATTGTACCTCCCCTGCCCCTCCTGTAGGCGGGGCGTGGTGCAACTTTAAAATCTTGAATAGAAATCCCCATTTTTTATCTCATATTCGAATACAACGTCGAAAACTATGTACTTCTTATCAAAAACTTTTTTTCGCTTCACGACAGATGGGGCTGCAATCGTCTTTGCATTTTTGTTTTTAAACGACAACAAGTTTTTCTTCATGCGCCACGACACGCGCGTGAAATCCGAAAACAAACACGAACAAACCTGGTGCTTGTTCGTGTATGGTCGGGTATGATCGTCTATGGTCGTGCATGGTTAAACTGTTTACGGTACACTGTTTTTGCTTATGTTTGTGAAAATGTTGAATTTTCAATTGAAATTCACTTCTAACGAGTGTCTTTCACTCCTAGACTAAGCATGAAGTAACATTTCGAGTTTAGAAAAGCCTGAGCGCTTGGATTTGGACGCGAAGCGTCCAAATCCAAACTCAGGCTTTTCTAAACTCGAAATTTTACTTCATGCACCAAGCGTATAAAACACTGATTAAATTTCAAAATATACTGATTAAAATGTTTTAAAAAAATATAAACATGATTACAGCGCCATCTGTCGTGAATCGAAAAGAAAGTTTCGGATAAAAAGTATATAGTTTTTAACGTAGTATTCCAATATGAGATAAAAAAATGGGGATTCCTGTCTAAGATTTCAAAGCTTTTCTAAACTCGAAATTTTACTTCATGCGCCAAGCGTATAAAACACTGAGTTCAATTAAAATTCAAAATATACTGATTAAAAAGTTTAAAACAAATTTTAACATGATTACAGCGCCATCTGTCGTGAATCGAAAAGAAAGTTTCGGATAAAAAGTACATAGTTTTTAACGTAGTATTTGAATATGAGATAAAAAAATGGGGATTCCTGTCTAAGATTTCAAAGTTGCACCACTCCCAGCCTACAGGGGGGGGGAAGTTCCAATTTTCTTCTAACCGATTCCTCACACAAAACTAATAAACTTTGGATCCTGCTAGTTTTTCTGTACGATGCATATTTTTCGAGATATACGCTATCCAGAATTAAATGAAATTTAACAAAAATAAAATTGTTTCTATCAAGTTCATATTTTGTATATAGACATAATTCTAGATTACAAATTCCTTTTTTTAATAACATCTTTCTCTCAAATGTTTAATTAGTGGTACTTCTCTCTCATGGCAATTTTTGTTTTTTCTAATTTTTGAGCGCCCTTTATAGTAAATTTTATATTTGATAATGAAAATAGTGCTTTTACCTACGCCCTATCTAGTAACCGCATCATACCACACTGTCATCTTGACGCGTATGGTTGACATTACCTACACATGCAGGCAATAGCTTTGACAAGTATATTACATGCTGACAGCCGAACAGCTGATTGATTACCGCATAACCAAATGACATTTCTTTGATGTATATTGATCAAGTAGTCATTTAGTTGTCATCAATGTCATATTACTATAAAAAAATATTGAATAAATAAGTTGTTCTTTCCTGCTCATTGTTTATTTTTATAGGGCGTAGGTAAAGTATCGTACGTTTCTCGAGTGGTATGGCAATTACATACTCGCGGAATACTGCACTCGCCGCTGCGCGGCTTGTGCGCAACATATCCGCTCATATGTAATATGCTGCATACCACTCTCATGACGTAATATATTATTAAGTCATCCAATACATTTTGTAAAGAATGACTTGGGGACCCTCGTGGGTCAGTGAGTAGAGCTCCTGCTCTTGGGCCAGAGGGTCGTGGGTCGAGTCCCACCGGGGGTGTCACCTTCTTATGGGGAAATTGGCACCCTCTGGAGCCATGGATGTTGTATGAATGCGTTGTGAAGTCTATATGAATTTTATACAACGTGTGTATGTGGATAAGTTAATATAAAAATCGAAAATAATTAAAATACAAATGGCAGGTGACTGTATGGTCAAGAGTAAAGGTCAAAAAAAGAGTGGAGGTCAAAAAAATAATGACTGTCAAAAACGTTTTTTTTATCCGTACAGTAATCCGGAGACACTCGGTATAGTAAGTTTCTTGCAGGAATCCTATTACTTTGTAACTACAGGTAATAAACGAAGAAATTAAAGTATTATATTAATACAATTAAATTGGCATTAAAAAACATAAAATTGAAAATAATCAATTTATAATTAACACTACACAAATATATTTTAAGAAATAACCAGATTTAAAAATTAAGCAAAAATAACGGAAACAAAATTATTTTAATTCAATATTTTACATTACTAAACGTAGAGTATTAGGAATGTATTTTTGAATATGAACCACATAGTTTTTACAATGTTGAACACTTATTGTACTTTTATTTAATAATATGTTCCAGGTCGACTAAGTCTAAATTCTGAATTTTTTGCAAAATATTCGATCTGTCTTTATCACCTACAATTTGTAATATCTGAACAGACTTGTCTTCTTCGATAGCTTTAAAAGTTAATCAAGCGAAAGTTCATATTGTACAAAATACAGCGAAAAAATAATTATAATTACATAATTGATTGGTTAATCAATCAATTATGTAATTATAATAATTTTTTTTTCTTATTTTAAAAAAAAGACAGTGGTCGGGCCAGCTTGATATCAAGCCAGCCCGACCATAGTACTAAACTATCAAAAACTAAACTCAATTGGATCTAAGAATTATTAACTAATTATTCACCAACCAGTTATACCTCTATAATTATTTTTAACCTTATTTAAAAAGTAAAATATGATATTTTATTCGCTTCCTTACATAAATCGAATGGTCGAATTTAACTACCCCAGCACAACCAGTTAAAACCTGGTGTAAGGTGTACTTTCTGTAGTATTATAGTATAAATTACATCATATGAATTAATTACCTCAACACAACCAACTTAAACATGGTTTTACGTGTATTTCTTATCGCTTCCTTTCATTAATCGAATGATGGAATTTAATTACCCTAGCACAACGAAGTGAAACCTAGTTTAAAGTGTACTTTCAGTAATATTATAATATGAATAACATCATATGATTTAATTTCCTCAGCACAACTAACTTAAATATGGTATTAAGTGTATTTCTTATCGCTTTCTTGCATAAATCAGATGATGGAGTTTAATTACTTCAGCACAACCAAGAAAAACATAATTAGAAGTGTACTTTTAGAAGTATTATAATATGAATAACATCATATGATTTAATTACCTCAGCACAACCAACTTAAATATGGTTTTAAATGTATTTCTTATCGCTTCCTTACATACATCGGATGATGGAATTTAATTACCATAGCACAACCAAGTGTAACCTGCTCTGAAGTGTACTTTCAGTAGTATTATAATATAAATAACATTATATGATTTAATTACTTAAGCACACCTAACTTAATTATGGTATTAAGAGTATTTCTTATCGCTTCCTTGCATAAATCTTTCAGTAATATTATAATATAAATAACATCATATGATTTAATTACCTCAGCACAACCAATTTAAATATGGTTTTAAATGTATTTCTTATCGCTTCCTCACATAAATCGGATGATAGAATTTAATTACCCCAGCACAACCAAGAAAAACCTAATTAGAAGTGTACTTTTAGAAGTATTATAATATAAATAACATCATATGATTTAATTACCTCAGCACAACTAACTTAAATATGGTATTAAGTGTATTTCTTATCGCTTTCTTGCATAAATCAGATGATAGCATTTAATTACTCCAGCACAACCAATAAAAACCTAATTAGAAGTGTACTTTTAGAAGTATTATAATATAAATAACATCACATGACTTAATTACCTAAGCACAACTAACCTAAATATGGTATGAAGTGTATTTCTTATCTCTTCCTTGCATAAATTGGATGATGGAATTTAATGACCCCAGCACAACTAAGTGAAACCTGTTTTAAAGTGTACTTTCTTATAGTAGTATTATACTATAAATTACATCATATAATTTAATTACCTTAGCACAACCAACATAAATATGGTATTAAGTGTGTTTCTTATCGCTTCCTTGCATAAATCGAAAGATGGAGTTTAATTACCCCAGCACAACCAAGTGAAACCTGTTTTTAAGTGTACTTTCAGTATTATTTTGATACAAATTACATCGTATAATTTAATTACCTTAGCACAACCAACTTAAATATGGTATTAAGTGTATTTCTTATCGCTTCCTTGCATAAATCGGATGATGGAATTTATTTACCCCAGCACAACCAAGAAAAACCTAATTAGAAGTGTACTTTTAGAAGTATTATAATATAAATAACATCATATGATTTAATTACCTCGGCACAACCAATTTAAATATGGTTTTAAATGTATTTCTTATCGCTTCCTTACATAAATCGGATGATGGAATTTAATTACCATAGCACAACCAAGTGTAACCTGCTTTAAAGTGTACTTTCAGTAGTATTATAATATAAATAACATTATATGATTTAATTACCTAAGCACACCTAACTTAATTATGTTATTAAGTGTATTTCTTATCGCTTCCTTGCATAAATCGGATGATAGAATTTAATTACCCCAGCACAACTAAGAAAAACCTAATCAGAAGTGTACTTTTAGAAGTATTATAATATAAATTATATCATATGATTTAATTACTTAAGCACAACTAAAGTAAATATGGTTTTAAGCAGAGGTGGGCTGGAGCCGGTTGTTAAAATTTTTGAAACTCGGCGAGCCGCTTGTTAAATTACCCCTAAGACCAAAAATAAGCCATTTTAGTAGTATTTTCATCATAAAAATATATGCATATTTTGAATAAACAGTTTATGCAAAATATGCACTCGCAAACATATCATGTGCAAAAAATGGCGCAAAATGCCACTTTTAAAAAAATTTTACAACAGGTTGCGCGAACCCGCTGAATATCACCACTGCTTAAAACCATGTTTAAGTTGGTTGTGTTGAGGTACTTAAATCATATGATGTAATTTATACTATAATACTACAGAAAGTACACTTCAAACCAGGTTTTACTTGATTGTGCTGGGGTAGTTAAATTCGACCATTCGATTTATGTAAGGAAGCGAATAAAATATCATATTTTACTTTTTAAATAAGGTTAAAAATAATTATAGAGGTATAACTGGTTGGTTAATAATAAAGCTGGGCAGGATTCGAATCATTCAGGATTCGAATCCTGGATTCGAATCCTTTTATAGAATTTAAAAGAGGCATTCGAATACTTTAGTTCAACTGGATTTGTGATCCGGATTCGTTACATTTTTTTAAGAGGATTCGTATTCTAATCCAAATGTGGGTGATTCGAATCCCTATAAACGGATTCGAATTTTTATAAAAGGATTCGAATATTTCTAAAAGGATTCGAATATTTATATAAGGATTCGAAAACTAACAAAAGGATTTGAATCGTCAAAAATAATTAAAATTGTGAGGATTGACATGAAAAATGTCTTTTGTGTGTTTTTAAATTTCTCGTTCAATCATTGTTTTATACGCGTGGCGCATGAAGTAAAATTTCGAGTTTAGAAAAGCCCCACGTAGAAAATTTGTCGAGGGTCGCGTAGCGACCCGAGACAAATTTTTACGGGGCTTTTCTAAACTCGAAATTTTACTTCATGCTTAGTCTGGGAGTGGAAACGCTCGTTCGTAACTTCAAACTGAATGCTTTGATAAGAACATTAAATGACTGAAAATGTTTTTGAAAATAATAATCTAGTTTTCAAAGTTTTCTTTAATATTATTTGAAGTAAATCTGATACAATTTGAAATGTTAAATTTTTCCCGAGCCTTTTAATATAACTTTCTTCTGTGGGAAACCTCTATTTTGTTGTATTGTTTTTGTCAATATTTAAGTTAATTTTATAAATTTTTACGTGTTTTGTAATTTGTCTGCTGATTTTGACAAATTTATTAATATCATATGGCTTTTTTGTTAGTGTTTTGGTCAATTTAAATATAATTCCATGACATTTCTCGGACTTTTTTATTTGCGTAATTTTGAGACATTCGTCGATTTTATAATACAGTTCAATTTGAAGTTTTAAACAGGTGTTTCCACTCCCAGGCTAAGCATGAAGTAAAATTTCGAGTTTAGAAAAGCCCCGTGAAAATTTGTCGAGGGTCGCGTAGCGACCCGAGACAAATTTTCTAGGCTTTTCTAAACTCGAAATTTTACTTCATGCGCCACGCGTACAAAACACTAATTTGAAGTGAAGTTCAGAAACACACAAATACATCTTTAATCAGAGTAACAGGGAATTTAGGAATTTAGTCTGTTATCAACGATGTTCAGTATTAATAATAAATAATTAGGTTTTGAATATTTTTGTTAAAACAAGTGGTAACGATATTTATATATTATTGGTTGCAAAAAAATAATAACATCAAATTTATTCTTGAAGGATTTGTATTCGTGATTCGACAGAACAGGATTCGATTCTTTGATTCGAATCATATTTATCTCTTACGATTCCTTTAGTCGAGTATTCGTGATTTGAATCATATTAGGTGATTCGGATTCGTGATTCGAATCCTTTTTATGAGGATTCGTCCCAGCTCTGGTTAATAATTAGCTAATAATTCTTAGATCCAATTGAGTTCAGATTTTGATAGTTTAGTACTATGGCCGGGCTGGCTTGATATCAAGCTGGCCCGACCACTATCTTTTTTTAAAAATAAGAAAAAAAAAATATAATTGAATAATTGATTGGTTAATAATTAGTTAATAATTTGGAGATCCAATTGAGTTCAGTTTTTCATGGTTTTGTACTATGGTCGGGCTGGATTGATATCAAGCTGGCCCGACCACTGTATTTTTTTTTAAAATTAGGTTGAAAAATTAAATTTGTGTTAATTAAATAGTTAAAAAATAGTTTAAAATGTCCATATTGTTTTCATTTGGTTGTGCTAATATGGTTCTTCCAGCTTGGAGCTCATCTCTGGCTCAATCAATTGAGCTCTAATGGATGTTTCAAAATGCAATGTTTTGACAATTTAAATATTTGTATACAATTTGCAATTGTCTACATGTATATTTAAACAGGTATTATTTTCCTTAAGTATACACATTTCGATGTATACCTACTCCGTAAATTTTCAGGCATTCTTTGATTTTATATATAAATATATACCGGGTGTTGACTTGGCGGACGCAACAAAGGAAATCCCATGTATATTTTGAAATGTTCAAATTTTGGCTCCCCTATCTATTTTAGAAACAAAATGTATTCACTTTTTTTTGTAGAGGGAACAATTCTGAATTCATCCGCGTTAACGTTTATCACTTTACGTTACTCTAAGTTAAAATAATTAAAAAAAAGTTTATTCAGTGTGAACATTCATAAATTTAGAATTTTTCCCTCTACAAAAAAGTGACATACATTTTGTCTCTAAAATAAATAGAGAAGCCAATATTTGAATACTTTTAAATTAACATGCGATTTCCTATGTTGCGTCCGCAAAGTACATTTTTTCATATAATAATCTCTTTTCAGGCATACTTTGATTTTATAAAAGCGTTTACATTCATACTTTTTACAAGTGTTTCCACTTCATGATTACGCATGAAGTTACATTTCGAGTTTAGAAAAGCCTAAAAATTGGGATTTGCCGTCGCGAAATAAGTGGTAGCGCGCCGGCAATTCATATTGTCAGGCTCTTCTAAACTCGCAATTTTACTTCATGCACCACGCTTGTTTAACATCAAAATATTGCAAGGTTAAAAATGTACTGCTGTTTGATCTGCGTTGGGATATGTAAGTATACTTAAAAGAAACAAAAAACCTGTATGAATAAGTAAAATAATTGTAACAAATTTTCCTAACCCATCAACCGCCAACGATGCATAAACGCAAGATTATTATTTTGTTTGGTAATTCAATTATTAAATAAGTTAATTTAATACAATGTATTATTTGAACTAACTTGAGAATGTTCGAAGAAATATGTAAATATTTTCTTATTTAAATATTTTAATTATTATTCATGTAAAAAAATGTTTTCAGTGTATTTCTAACTTCACAATAATTTAGTGTTTTATACGCATGGCTCATGAAGTAAAATTTCAAGTTTAGAAAAGCCTGAATTTGGGTTTAAACGCGAAGCGAAACGTTCAGGCTTTTCTAATCTCGAAATTTTACTTCATGCTTAGCCTGGGAATGGAAACACTCGTTCAAAACTTCATATTGATCTCTTTTATATAATCGACGAATGCCTGAAAATTTACATTGTATACATTATGTATATTTACAGGAAACATTTCCAGTAAGTAAATGCAAAATTTTACCTAAAATCAACTTTTAGCGTTAATTCTATAATTGCTCGGCTAATAATGGGTTAAAATCTAAGATCGTGAAGTAAAATTACTGTATTGACTACTTAAATGTCCCACATAAAATCAAATCCGTTGGTATGTTTGAGAAAACAATATGTCTCATACAAAAGCTAGTCTGTAGTGAACGTGTTAATTCGAAAGATGAAGTAATATTTTCCGGGAATAGAGAAAAGTGTGAAGTTTAACAACTTTACTTAAATCACTTTCATTCAAATAGAAAAGTTTCTAAAACATTCTTACAATTCTTAAAATATCGGAGCTACTTCAAAAATCTTCTAGATGTAAAGATTACTAATAATTACTCGGAGAATGACCACTCGTTAATAGCCCTTTAGGAAAACAAAATCGTTCTATGTGTTATACAATATATTAGATAAATGTATTAACTCATTAACGGCCGAGCAATTATAGAGTTAACTCTAAAAGTTGATTTTAGGTAAAATTCTGCACATATTTTTATGATTTCTATGAATGACTTATTGAATTACATACTGCGAATTTGTCTTTTAACCATACATAATGTATACGTTGTAAATGTTTAGGCATTCGTCGATTTTATATAAAAACGTGCAATATAAGGTTTAGAACGACTGTTTCCACTCCCAAACTAAGCATAAAGTAAAATTTCGAGTTTAGAAAAGCCTTAAAATTTCGTTTTTTCGCTACGCTTAGTAGAGCGGCCAAACCAAATTTTCAGGCTTTTCTAAACTCGAAATTTTACTTCCTGTGCCACGCGTATAAAACACTGAAATATTGTGAAGTTGAAAATCCTAAACATGTCCCTTTCATCAATACGCAATTGTGTAAACAATTTGTAAATACAATTGAGGCGTTAATTTCAAACATAGCATATGTTCAAATCTGTATAAATCGATATTTTAGCAGCATCTAGTAGAGTATTTTGCAAGCTATCCGATATTCTAAGTACTTCTTTAAAAACCATATGTGTACAAAGTTACGCTTTAAATTCTAGCTGATTCGGCAAAAACAGCATAAGTCCATATCGTTTCTGATAAAAATAGCACTTGTCCTAGACATAACTCCAGTAAAAATCTAAAACCTTATGGGATTTTTTGAAAACCCACAAAACACCTACATTTTTTTTGAAGAATAGGTGCAGCAGTAGATATAGACAGCCAGAAGTAGAAAACGAAGATAGCAGCAGTAAATGTGAGAATTATTCGTCATTTCAGTTTTTTCAATATAGAAAATAGTTTACCTCCAAGAATTTTATTTCCAGTTACTAGTGATATTTGATAGTGTTAGTGTATTTAGTGTATTTCATATAATAAACGAGTTGATTGCAACATTGTACCTGTTTCTGTTAAAAACAACATATATCCAACTCCTTTTCCTTATTTTTTCTTAATAGAAGTAAACTGACTATATGATTAGTCACTTTATACTATCAGTTATTTATAATAAGTAATAAAAATAATTGCAACGGTTAGAATGGCAAACAGTTTTTGTTTGGGGTATAAATGAAATTGCCAATTCTTGGTTTCAGAATACTTCAAACATAAAAAGTGCGATTCTTTTCGCAATCTACAACAAGTTAGTCTTACAAAGACTATATCAAACAGTCATTGAAACAACTACTTCCTGAGCTAATACCCCGACGGACATTGAATTATTGTTTATTGTTTATTTACGGATATCCATTTAAAATAAATACATAATGCTTAGTCTAAAATAAGTTAAAAGTAATAATTAAGTTAAAATATATAAAATCACAAACAATATACATAACAGATTAAAATCAAAATGCTAATCACTATGCTAAAAGTAATAAATAAGGTTAAAATATAAATCACAAACAATATGCAAATAAAACAAACAAAATACAACAAGTGTTTGCTGTTACATACAGTAACCTACTGCAAATGTAACAATTTGGGTCAAATTATTCAGGCCATCTATAGACGCGTTTCGAGATTTATCTCTCATCAGTATAGCCTTGCCATTCCCTCTAAACAATTTGACACCTTAGACTAGCAGTTACGTTATTGTTCAAAAATAAGTATAAATGAAATTGCCAATTCTCTGTTGTTACATTTGCAGTACTGTACTGTACTGTAACAGCAAACACTAGTTGTGTAATTCAATATCGTCGGGGTATTAGCTCGGGAAGTAGTTGTTTTAATGAGTGTTTGATATAGTCTTTGTAAGACTAACTTGTTGTAGATTGCTAAAAGAATCGCACCTTTAAAGTTTTTTTTTGATTTTCTCAAAACGTAATTTCTGGAAAAGTGCTGTTTATGAAATTAACGCCTCAATTGTTGTGTTTTTAAAAAGTATTAATCACTGATTAAGTTAATCGACTTTGGTGCAAACGGGTATTAGTCATTTTATTAACAAAAAAATTAATAATGTTGCGTGTACGAATCAATGGCGCTTAATGGGTTAACACCCTATAAATGTATAATAATAATTATAAATATACACTGTGTGTACAAAAAAATTGAATTAATTCTATATTTTTATACAATTGTCAATAAAATAATATTATTTTTTTACTGAGGCAAGCTTGATTTAATCAATTGATAATAAGCAATTTTCTCCATAACATTCGTGCACTTTGAAATTGCCCCAAGAATTTAAATATTATCGCAGAATATCTGTTAGTAATTCATGCTCATGAATTATAATGAGTTATAAAACACCGATCAGTCATCGCAGGTTCTGAATCGCGTTTCTCAGATTTCTTAATTGCTTTATTAATATGACCATTATATACCGGGAAACATACATTTATCAACATTTTTATTTGACTCAAATCATTTAATCGGTAAAAATGAATGCTAAGCATGAACACCTTGTATACAGGGTGTCCGTATTTCAATAGAATGTATGGGGGTCTTGGTTATTTCAAGAGATAGAGAGTCGGGTAATTTGGGGCAAAGTTGCGCAATTCAGGGCCCAACAATAATCTAAAAATAAATTTGAAACATATTTGATCGTTTTTGAGATATTTTCTAAAAACGGATTTTTTTTTTAATTTCGAATCCAGACATTTACAACTTTGACATTATACAGGCACTTTTTAACGATAAATCTAGTAACATGTTTTATTTTAAGATAACCATAACATTTACCTAGGAACTATAGCTAACTTTTGTTTTTCTTAAGGGTGCCATTTTGGATTTTCATATTTTATGGAAGAATATTTTTTACTCAATGTTTAATCACACTTATAGTTTATTGTACATTTTATATGTAAAATTTTAATCCTTTGGATTTGGTTTTATAGAGTGCCTTGGAAACAGTTGAGTAACTCACTTATTTGACAACTCCTAGGACCCATAATTTGCTTACATATCACCCCTGAAGACGGACATCCGACGATACCGATTTTAACAGTCGTGGTGTATTTTAAAGTAACGAGTGTCTTCCACTCCCAGACTAAGCATGAAGTAAAATTTCGAGTTTAGAAAAGCCCCGCGTAGAAAATTTGTCGAGGGTCGCGCAGCGACCCGAGACAAATTTTCACGGGGCTTTTCTAAACTCGAAATTTTACTATATGCACCACGCGTATAAACCACTGATTTACAGTAAAGTTAAAAATATATAATGCTTAGATTTGATGGTGATCAATGTTTACTGAGATGTAGCGAAAAAGTGCAAAAATTACTTTTTTTGTGAATAGTGTTGGAATAATAATAATAAAAGTAAAATAAATTTAGTTTGTGCAACTTTTGTGTGATAATCGTAATTATTATAATTATTACAAAAGACTAACAGTTATTAATTAATTTGAGTGCTGACAATGATTGACTGCTGTCAAGATTTTATTTATTAAGAGATATGACGTCATTGTTTCCAAAGCACTCTTTGCAAAAAAGAAAATATCATAGTTTTAAATATAAAATCTAAAATAAATTATGATTGTTATACATTAGTAAGTTCAGAAAAAAATATTCTTTCAAATAATATGAAAATCCAAAATTACACCCATAAGAAAAACAAAACTTGGCTATGGTTCCCGGGTAAGTGTTATAGTTATCTTAAAAAAAATATGGTACTAGATTTCTCATTAAAAAGTGCCTGTATATTGTCAAAGTTCTAAATGTCTAGATTTAGTAGCTTATGAATAAAAAAATAAAAAAGATTTTTTGTTAATATCTCGAAAACAAAAACAGAAATTTCAAAATTGTTTTCAGAGTATTGTTAGGACCTAAAAAAGGGAACTTTGTCCCAACCGATTCTCTATCTCTTCAAATCACTTAAATCCCCATACATTCTATCGAAATACGGGCACCCTGTATATTATGCAATGCAAGTATATATATATAATATTATTAACGTTTATCAGCAGCAATTAGTTAAGTGTGGGTCAAAATAATAACAAAATTAATGGATAGCGTTGATGTGCACGATGTCTAAGGTAATTTATTTCAGTATAATAAACATAAATTATTACTGAAGGCTACTTATTTGGAGCAAAAATTAAGTTTATATTCTGATCACCGTTTATTAAGATTATACATACAGAATTCTATATATATATATATATATATATATATATATATATGTACAAATATAGTCAAACATTAACAAAAATATATATAGACACTAGCGTGGCCCCATATGCAGCTACCTAGTGTAAGTAAAATGGCGCATCCATTGTTTCCTAGGAAAAAAGATTTTCATGACATTTAATGCATGTAAAAGAATTGATTTTAAAGTTAAATTTGTTTTCTGCAATCGCTGTTTTTATAAAATTGTTTTATTTTAAACATCCAAGTGATTGCCAACTTCATTTGGATGTTTAAAATTAAACACTAAGGCCAGTTATTGTTCTCTGGCCACAGCATCGTAAAAGCAACTTAAGGTTACATGAATTGTAACAGAAAATCAAAGCCCTTTAGATACATTCATACTGTGACTGTAAATACAAACTTTTAAAACAACTAAAAGTATAAGATGTTGCTCAACCCTCTTAGCCCTGGAATGTTTCTGGTTCCCAACAAAATGTTTTGTACACCGCATATTATTTATTACTATCTCAGATATATAGAGAGTTTTTCTTTTAAGTATACATAACTTAATATACTGTACACGCTGTAAATCTTCAGATATTCGTTGTTTTTACAAATATTTCAAACTAAACTTTCAAACAGTGTTTTCAACTCCCAGATTAATCATGAAGTAATATTTCGAGTTAAGAAAAGCCTAAAAAATTGGTTTGGTCGCATAGCGAAGCGGATCGACCAAACCAAATTTTCAGGGTTTTCTAAACTCAACATTTTACTTCATGCGCCACGCGTACTAAACACTGATGTGATGTGATGTTCAGAATACAATTTTTAGTATACTGCATTAGTAGAATATTTTGAACTTTAATTAAATCAGTGTTTTATATGCGTGTAAAATTTCGGGTTTAGAAAAGCCCAGAAATTTTGTCTCAAGTCGCTGCGCGACCCTCGACAAATTTTCACGGGGCTTTTCTAAACCCGAAATTTTACTTCCACGTCTGGGAGTTGAAAACACTGGGTAAAGGTAAATCTTTAAATTCTATTAATTATCCACGTAACGTACTTAATGAATTTTACCCCTGAAACAACGATATCATGATTTCCCGGTGAAATATCGGTGAACCGGTTTATATTCATTGATTTATTGAATACCGGGTAAACTACCCGTATAAATACCCTGTATAAAAAATGTACGAATCAAGTTAAAGCGTATTTACGAGTAGTTATTAATCAATAAGTTAATAAAAAAATATTAAGCGGTAATTTTGAAGTTTAAACGAGTGTTTTTCACTCCCAGACAAAGCATGAAGTAAAATGTCGAGTTTAGAAAAGCCTGAACGTCCAAATCCAAACTCAGGCTTTTGAAAACTCAAAATTTTACTTCATGCACCGCGCGTACAAAACGCTGATTCAGTGGAAAGTTTTAAATTTAGATGCTTGCGAATTATGGCGCCCAACTAGGGGCCACAGCGTTAGCCTGGCCCCAGGTTGGGAGCCAAAAAGCTCAAATACAAGCGTTTTAAGTATTTTCAAACGAGTGTTCTCCACTCTTAGCTTAAGCATAAAGTAAAATTTTGAGTTTAGAATAGCCTGAGCGTTTTGATTTAGAGCCGTAGCGTCCAAACTCAATCTTTTCTAAACTTGAAATTTTACTTCATGTGCCACGCGTACGAAACACTAATCAGTGTGAAGTTTTTAACTTTTACTTTCACAATATATGACGCCCAACAAGGGCCTAGCGTTAGCATGGCCCCACGTTGTGCGCCAAAAAAAACTCAAATCTATGCAAGTATTGGACAATTTCTAGATAATTAAGAACACACTTACACCGCTTTACCGATTTGTCTGGCATAATCTGAGATATGTAATTTGGTTTTCCAAGCAACCGAGATGCCGACGACAGTTTATATACACTCGTTATAATTTAATTGCTATCATTTCCAACTTCTTCTAGCGAACGTTTTGATAAAGTTTTTATTTCTCTACTATAAATTTTTTCAAGTTTTGATTAAAAAGCAGTTGGCAAGTCCATTTTTAGTGTCTCTTTATTATGATTTTTTGTTCAGTTTACACTACCATGGCTGGATACACTGCGATGGTTGCTTTCATAATCTAATGAAGTTTTTCTGTGACGAAATTTTTAAATCCAACTTTGATATTTTCAATTGTCATAGCACCTTTATCGAGAGGACTGCAACAATTTTTTTGCCAATTTGTTTTTTTCCAACTGGAACTTATACAGCGTGCAGTGATTGATGTGTTTATTTTCATTTCGAACATTTCTAATTGTTTCAACTGAAAAATTGCCTGTGTGGCAAAACAAGTGTTGCAGTGTCAAATAATAAACAGTGAAATCCTAACCAAGTGTGTTATTTACCAAGAGTGTTGAAAATTTGTTGTTGTTACGCAAAAATCGTGGTCACTAAACTCTAAACTCTCTGTACATATAAAATGTTTTTATGTTATAATGCTTAGATTATTACCAAACTTTATCATCTCTATCAACGCGCACAATAAAAACGACATTAAATATTACTAATTACTACTGATATATTTTTTCAGTAATGCGCAAAATCAAGTTATTTCATGATTTTTAAAACTTATAAGTTTTTAAGAATCAACAAACTGTTATTGTTCTCTAAGAAAGAAGATAGTTACGAAAAAACTTAAAGATAGAAAAAATTGTCCAAAACTTTTGTTTCAACGATTTTTTTGTATTCCCATTAGTTATTGAGTTATTCGCAACTTTTGCGAAATACAAAAAGCGTAAATTCTCGACTTTTCTCAATTTTGACAAAAAACGTTATAACTCAAAAACTATTCCAGCTACAGAAAAGTATAATTCGTATTTGTTTTTATACAGGGTGATCCATAAAGTATCTAACAGAAAAAGTCGATTGTTTATCAAAAGTTATCAATATTATGTACAAGACTGTTTTCCACTCCCAGGCCAAGCATGAAGTAAAATTTCGCGTTTAGAAAAGCCTGAAAATTTGGTTTGGTCGCGTGCGCGAAGCGCGAAGCGCCCAAACCAATTTTTTTTTCAACTTTGACTAAAAAACGTTATAACTGCAAAACTATTCGAGCTACCGAAAAGTATAATACATGCATTTAGGCTATTGCGAGGAGATCTACAAGATGATATTTGTTTTTATACACGGTGATCCATAAAGTATCTATAAGAAAAAGTCACTTGTTTTTTTTTTAAATCAAGAAGGCGAGTGTTTATCAAAAGTTATCAATATTATATACAAAACTGTTTTCCACTCCCAGACTAAGCATGGAGTAAAATTTCGAGTTTAGAAAAGCCCCGTGAAAATTTGTCGAGGGTCGCGCAGCGACCCGAAACAAATTTTCGGGCTTTTCTAAACTCGAAATTTTACTTCATGCGCCACGCGTACAAAACACTGATTTGAAGTTAAGTTCAGAAACACACAAATACATCTTTAATCAGAGTAACAGGGAATCAGATGTTTAGTCTGTTATCAACGATGTTCAGTGTTAATTAAAATAATTAGGTTTTAAATATTTTTGTTAAAACAACTGGTAACGATATTTATATATAAATGGTTGCAAAAAATAAATAAAATCAAATTTATTCTTAAAGGATTTGTAATCGTCATTCGAGAAAACAGGATTCGAATCTTTGACTCGAATCATATTTATCTCTTACGAATCCGTTATTCGACTATTCGTGATTCGAATCATATTAGGTGATTCGAATTCGTGATTCGAATCCTTTTTACTAGGATTTGTCCCAGCTCTGTTACTTGCTATATAATTTATATCATAATGCAAAATGTACTGATCACAGCACCATGAGAAAATTTGCCTTAGATGTAATTTATATAGTTGATAAATAATCATAGTTATTAAACATTAATGTTAAAACGTAACTTCGTGAAAATTATGTAACGAATCCATGATTTAACTTTAACCATTTACTCTAATATTGGTACACGAACTGTAGCAATTTTTATAACGAAAAGTAATTATTGAATCAGGCATTTGTTGCTGTCGCTGCGCTTAAATGATATCAGTTTAAAAATTGATGTTTGTTATAAAATACTTATAGGTACAAATTAGTCCGAAATTCGAAACACAAGTTTTTCAAGTTTTATTGTGGCCCCATTTTTTTACCGTTTTATAACGAAACTCGAAATTTGAGATTTAACCAAGAATTATATTATCAACAAAATGTTGTTTGTAACAAAATGCTTAAGGGTATAAATTAGTCTTAAATTAGAAACACTAGTTTGTCGAGTTTTATTGTGGGTCCAAATTTGTTTACGGTTTTATACCGAAAATCGAAATTTGAGATTTAACCGAAAATTATTTTATCAACAAAAATATTTGTTTATAACAAAATGCTTATGGGTACAAATTAGTCCTAAATTAGAAACACTAGTTTGTCGAGTTTTATTGTGGCTCCAATTATGTTTACGGTTTTATACCGAAAATCGAAATTTGAGATTTAACCAAAAATTATTTTATCAACACAAATATTTGTTTATAACAAAATGCTAATGGGTACAAATTAGTCCTAAATTAGAAACACTAGTTTGTCGAGTTTTATTGTGGTTCCAAATTTTTTTACGGTTTTATACCGAAAATCGGAATATGAGATTTAACCGAAAATTATTTTATTAACAAAAGTATTGTTTATAATAAAATGCTTATGGGTACAAATTAGTCCTAAAGTAAAAACACTAGTTTGTCGAGTTTTATTGTGGTTCCAAATTTTTTTACGGTTTTATAGCGAAAATCGAAATATGAGATTTAACCGAAAATTATTTTATTAACAAAAAAATGTTTATAACAAAATGCTTATGGGTACAAATAAGTCCTAAATTAGAAACACTAGTTTGTCGTGTTTTATTGTGATCCTATTTTTTTTGACGGTTTTATATCGAAAATTATTTTATCAACAAAAATATTGTTGAGAACAAAATGCTTGTGGGTACAAATTAATCCTAAATTAGAAACACAAGTTTATCTTGTTTTATTGTGGTTCCAATTTTTTATTACGGATTTATACCGAAAATCGAGATTTAAAATTAATTAATCCGAAAATTATTTTATCAACAAAAAAAATGTTTAAAACAAAATACTTGTGGGTACTAATTAGTCCTAATTTTATACTCTACATTTCTGTTTATTAATTATGAAAAGTACTTTTTTTGTAATAAATTGGCTAAATAATGTATAAATTGTTTAAATAATTTATAATTGTTTAAACAATGAGAAACAAACATGGGTACAAATTAGTCTTTAATTCAAAGTTTTGGGTGCACCTTCTTAAATTTCAATTGAGAATGGTGGGGGTGCTAACTTCAGTCAAGCTAGCACCCCCATAATAATAATCGGTTTTCCGGCTAAACTAAGTTGGTACAAATTCTAATTTTGTGGGTACAAATTAGTCTTTAATTAGTCCTAAATTATAGGCATATTTTAATTTGATTTTGGCGAAGTGGGGGTGCCAACTTTACGGAGGTCACATATGTCCCACGCGTTTTGCGTCCATGCTCTACCGTGACTTCTTTCCAACTTCCACTCACGCGCCCGCTGCGCATAAGTGTGGGGTAATGGGGGTAAACAAAAAAGGGTTTAGAAATAAATTGGGAATTTGAGCCAATCTGTCTTCCCATTCAATATCTCTACCGAACAGCGACCAAAGCAAATTTTCAGGTTTTTCTAAACTCGAAATTTTACTTCATGCTTAATCTGGGAGTGGAAAACACTCGCTTGAGACTTCAATTTACACTATTTTAAAAAAAAAACAAACGATTTTCGGAAAAGTTACAGCTCATGCATAGATGTATGTATATTTAAAAGAAAAATTCCCAGTATATTTACCAAATTTAAGTGGTGGCAAATGCCACCGTTAGGGCCGTATGGGTTAATCATAGAGTGGAAAACCGTCGTTAAAGTAATATGAGAAGTTTAATAAACACAAATTAATTTTGTTTTAACGATTTGGTTTTTCACGAATTCTTGTTATTTATTACTTTCCCCCGTATGTAATACAAAGGGAAAGTATTGTTTTCGTGAAAATTTTCGAATCAAATTTTTTTGCAGAAATATCCGTTTTGAGGTCCTCTGGGTCGAATAAGACCATTTTTGAAAAATGTCTGTCTGTCTGTCTATCTGTGTGTCTGTGTGTGTGTCTGTGTGCGCTGTACTGCAAAAACCGCTAAAGATATCGAGATGAAACTTGAAACTTAAGCTTTTTGTTACAATCGGAAGAACTGAAAAGCTTTTGGTGAAAATCGGAAAACCGGAAGTGGTACTTTACTCTTAGCGTTTTTCAGTTTTTTCAGATTTTTTCAATAAATGTTCATCAAACAAAAAATTCTTTCAAATAAAAGTTGTAGATAATAACAAAATTAAGATGTATTGTTCGCTTACTTTTTCTCATAGAACTCTTAGTTTTTGAGATATTTCAAAAGTTGTGTGTTTTATCTAGTTATTGGTGTGTGACAGTGTATGTGTCGATACAATTAAAAAATGTTTCAAATAAAGTTGTAGGAAATGAAAAACTAAAGATTTTTTGTGGACTCACTTTTTGTCATAGCACTCTTAGTTTTTGAGATATTTAATAAATAGTGTTTTTTATCTAGTCATTGATTTGAGTCAGTGTGTGTGTTGATACAATTAGAAAATGTTTCAAATAAAAGTTGTAGGTAATAAAATATTAAAGATTTTTTGTATCTTCACTTTTTGTCATAGCACTCTTAGTTTTTGAGATATTCAGATATTTTTTATCTAATCATTGGTTTGTGTCAGTATGTGTTGATCCAATTGAAAAATGTTTCAAATAAAAGTTGTAGTTATAAAAAAGTTGAAGACATTTTGAAAATAATAATGCAACAAATATTTTAAAAGTGATTTAATACGCAATTTACGGGGGAAAGTACTATGATGGACACATCACCATTTTTGAAATTTTTATATTGTAGGTAATAGTTTGTAATACCTTTTATAATCTTTGATATTTACTATTTTTAGCTACTTATTTACATTATAGATTTTATAAATAATATGAACTTTTATTTATCTTTTTTTGTGAACATTTTGCAAACTAACAATCTATTTTGTGCTGGATATCGTATAATTTTTACGAATTTCATTAAACGTTCCAATTTTCTCAAACCTATAAAATTTGTAATTATTTTAACGTTATTTATTTTTTAGGCAGATTTTTTGCATCATTTTATGTTGATTAAACAGTCCGTTTATTTTTATACAATTTTTGGAACAAAAGATTCAATAATTCCTCTTGTTTTACAAATTATATTTAACTTTGAATCAATAATTTTAAAACACGTGTTTTATTATGACCTTAGCCATATCCAGAAAATATATTCTTTTTCTTTATAGCAGTTAAACATATATTCAATTATTCAAGTAGATTTATTGCATAAACAATTTCTTATTTAGTTTGATTTTCTTCTTTCTTGGCAGAATATTAGTTAGAAGTGTTCATTTTAATCCTAACAACTGTTTCCTTGATTAAGCATGAAGTATGTATTTCGAGTTTAGAAAAGCCTGGAGATTTGGGTTAGTCGCGAAGCGTAGCGATCAATCCTAATTTTGAGGGTTTTCTAATTTCTAAATATTTACTTCATGCGCTAATCGTGCTAAACACTCATTTAGTGTGAAGTTCTAAAACCGTTTTAACCAAGTCTCCAATCAAATAAAACCAACCCAAAATGTATTAAAGATTAAAGCTTTGCCTATTGATTACCCGTCGATTGCTTCGAATTCTTTTCACACAAAATCAATACACGTCTGATTTCTTATTACAGACATTAGCAAGTACAATTATAATCAGGGTTGCTATGTTTGAAGCACGTTGTTTTAAATCAGTGTTTTAAACATGTTTGAAAACAGCCATCGTGTTTTAAATGGTTTTGTTTTAAACCTGTTTCGAATGTTAAATTCCTTAAAAACATATTTTAAACGTAAATTTTGTTTAAATCTTTTTTTTATTGTCTTAAATTAGTTTAACTATATTTTATACGAATTTATTAAACATTTTTTGTTTACGTTTTCAAATTTTAGTTAAATTGTTGAAGATATTTCAAATTACATTATTAAAAATAACATTTTATCATAATAAAATATCACAATTAAGTGTGCATAAATGTAATTTAAAATGTGCTTTAAACATTTTTAGCATTGTTAATAGAATTGCTGTTAATATCATTATAGTTTAATGTTAATTAATCTCTACTAGACGTAAACAAACACGATACTAACATTTCGTATTAATAGAGCAAAGTCTACATGTTATTAGTTAGTTTTGAAATAATAGTAGAATGAACGTATCATTACATTTGTATGTGTTTTAACTTCGTTGTAATCAAGTAATTTAAAAGGTATGTTACACTGTTTTTTTATGATTGTGAAAATGTATTTCTCCTGATATATTATTAGATTAAAATTTAGTTCTAATGAGTGTCTCAAATTTTCAGGCTTTTCTAAACTCGAAATTTTACTTCATGCGCCACGCATATAAAACACTGATTTCAGGTGTAGTACAAAACTCACTGATAAAGTTTATACATTCATGATTTATTGCAATATTAAATAAATTTAAAATAACCCTATTTTGTTATGACAGTTGAGGTTGTTTATGTTTTTAGCACTGTTTCATTGAAAAAAACACGTTCTGTAAAAAAACTCTTTGTTTTAATTAAAATGAAAAAAAAAAACGTTTTTGTAACAACCCTGATAATTTTTAATAACAATATTACTGAATCAATCAATTAATTTAGGATGAACTCCAAAAACCATTGTCTTTTGCGTCAGCTTGAAAGAAATATTCTAAGTACCAGTTGCGTTTTTCATCATTTATCAAGAAATCTTTGTCATTAATTCTCTTATTGATTTTTAAATAAAGAGGTAATTTCTTACAAAGACATATTTTTTTAAATGATAATGTCGAACACATTCTCAATCTGCATGCTAAAAATTTATAACATCAAAGTCTTAATTTACAATGAAAGAATAATCCTGCAATAAATAAGTTGTCTAAAAATAAAAACACAGGCGATAACAATCACCTTTGACATTACGAAAGCATGAGAAATTTATAGAAATATCGTTTGCGTGCGCTTGAATGCGGCGCTTTAAAGTAATAAATACTCATTTTCATTACGTTCATTTTCCTCGAAGGCACAGTTCATATAGGTACAAATAATTCTGATTTAACAAAGGATTTGTAAAACTTTATTAATTAAAATTTATGGAATTAATGAATTGAAATATGCTGCATATATTGTACGACGGTGCATTAAACATTACACGCAAAGCTTTTATACAGAATTGACTGAAATACGTTTATGGAGTTTTTTTTATAATATAAATCTTTATTTCGCATATTCTACTATATAAATTATTATACCGGGTGTTTGATTAAAGGAAGCCATCGGCTGTATCTCTACATCGTAGCATATTGCGGTAAAAAATTTCATTGTAAAAGTGGCCAAGAGAAATCGCTGGAAATTATTTTCAAGTTCACAGTTTCGCCGCAAGAGAGCGCTATCTCTATAGTAAAAGATTATAACAATGTTTATCAAATAAATGCCGAATTAAGCGATGTGAAAAATATGAAAATATTAATCTACGGTGAATTTTACCTAATTTTAACTATCTTCTTGTTTTTTTGTCTCACATAAGATGCACAGAAGAACGAAAATGTCTAATTATTCGAATGCCTATAACTTTTCTTAGGTTCCACTGAATTTAATAAACTTGGGCTCATTTGATAGATAATTAAATGCACTTTAAAACATAATTAACTCTGATTTATTTTAGTTTCGATACTAAGCGCCAGAGGGTGCGATTGAGACAATCACCCTATTTTCTCAATTTTTTGGAAATTTCTAAACTATTACAGATGTGAAGACGGTTAAATTATACAAAACTTTCCATTTCTAATACAAAATAAAACCGCATTGACAAAATTCATCTACCGTCATGTGTTTTTAAGATATGGCGAAAAAAAGTGAAAATCGACAATATTTCATTTTTGCTATAACTCTGTTATTTAGATAGATACCTATCTGAAATTTGAAGTGTACCCTGAATGACACCCGAGAACTACAACTAAATTAACAGATTTTATAGAGGGTGTCCCATTTTCAAAATACGACATAATAGTTTAATTTTTCTAATGGCAGTCTTATTGGATTTTTATGCCTTTGAATAGAGCAGAAAATTTTAGTTGGAAACGATGTGTCATATGTCAAATTAAAACTGCAATTGTCAAATTTTTCAATAATAAAACACCAAATTTTCTTGTATTTTAACGAGTCATTTAGACTAAAAACAAAATACAAGCTCAATGTTTCCTTCAATAACAAACTTATAATAAAAGTTATAGTTTATCGGTTTTCACCTTTTTCATCATATCTTTGAAACAAATACCAGACACAAATTATAGACTATTAGAAACAATAAATTGGTTGAATTAGATGAAAGTTTAAACTTTTTACTGTAAGTAAAACAATATCAACAACAATTATCTAGCATCATTTGTTTTAAAGATATGACGAGAAAAGTGAATACCGATAAAATATTACTTCAATTAAATGTTATTTTTACAATAACTTTGTTAATTAAAGAGATACAGAATTATGATTTTATACACAGCCTAAATTAGTTTTTAGCAATACATTTAAGTTTACAGATTTTATACAGGTTGTCCAATTTTCTTTTTTTTAGATATTGTAGTAATTTTTTTGACATATGACCCTTGATTTCCAACTACATTTGCCTGCTTTATTCAATGGTATAAAAATCCAATATGTGTGCCATTACGAAAATTTTATTTTGATGTCGTATCTTGAAAATGGAACACCCTGTATACAATCTGTCAATTTAATTGTGTTTCTCGGATGTTATATAGCAAAAATAAATGTTTGTCGATTTTCACTTTGTTACCATATCTTAAAATCAAATGACGCTAAATCAAATTTATTAACGTATTTTTATTTTCTAATAAAATTATAAACATTTGTCTAATTTAACCGTTTTCATATCTTTATTAGTTTACAAAATCCCAATGGTGAGAACGATAAAGCAAAAGAACGGTATAGATGCAAGTTTAAAATAAGAATAAATTGATTATCTACATGAATGTAGGTTTCTTAGATTAATGAGTTGATTCAGTGATGCTTGATTGCAGTATATTTTAATTTAAGTTTTCACTTCCCTAGTGGCAATAAATCTTGTATTTACAGTATAGCAATATTATATATATATATATATATATATATATATATATTTAGATCCTGAAGTTGTCAATAAATGTGCATACAATAATGTCACAACATTGTTTGTGGTTATTAATACTATATTATTATTCATTAGAGATGTAATATTGTAATTTGTGTACAATGTTGTATTAATAATGAATATCATTGACCCTTTAATATAAACATTCAATACATGTACAATATTGTATCAAAAGGATCTTTTAATATAGACATTCAATTTTTCTGCCATATTGTGTCATAAATATATTTGATCAGTCAAAAATAGATATTCGATTTCTCTACAATATTGTATCAATAATTAATATGATTCATCCGTCAATATCTGGTACGCCATTTTTTCTTTTTAGATTTTGACCAAATAATATCATACATTTATTGACTTTCATTATAATTTATTAAATTATGGTGAAGAAATAGGTAACTTCCGGTCGGCTATTTTGTTTTGTTGAAATTAGTATTCAAGATTTAAAATCAGCAAGTCAGAAAATTTAATAATCACCTTACAACTTGTGAATCCAAGCATTTGTCTAATTTTGCCGAATTTTATGTTATCAAGCCCACAGTGTGACGTTATAATTAAAATAATTGAACAAATCACAATATTATAGTTATTCAAAAAAATTGGCAAAAATCATAAACTTTATGTTTCTACAAAAAGTATAACAGATTTTGTAACATTGTTCCTTTGTTTATACTTTCTCGGCATTTTGGACATTTCTCCTTGTTTGATATCTAGACATGACAACTAAGGAATTTTTTCAAATACTTATACATATCCCGATGTACAGGGTGGTGCATTTTGGAGGTGTCACATGGAAAGTTTTCCATATTTTAAGAGATATTGAAAAACCGTTTTTGTGAGCCAGAGTCAATTTTTCGTGTTTTAATCAACGGCAAAAAGAAAATTATTTTAACGCTCATCGTTTTCGCACGTTGATAAAATGTCATTTTTATTAAGTTACCGTAATTCGTATGTTTTACAAGTTTTAACCAAACTGTAAAAACTTTCTAATGGCAACTTTTTACGCCGATTAAAACGATATAAGTGTTTTATTTCAAGGACGCTTCGTTTTTGTTTTCCTACACCAAATTCACTCTTTTATTATGGACGCATATGGAGATATGCACATCATTGAACAGCATTTTTGATGCCGATTTCAACTATGTGCTACATTTTATTTTTTTCACAAAGGTGCACACCTTTGTGAAAAAAATATTTTTTGTTATATACTACGAGCAAAGTAGCAATTTATATCAATCAAGAGTGCTAATTTATAAAAGAAAATATACCACACCGAGAGTAGTCATATTTTCTAACAAATTTCAAGCCTAGTAACGAAATTGTTTACAGTTTGTCTTCGCAACTTTGTCAATGACTTTATTGACAAAATTATGCATGTGGCACATCATTGAAACCAGGGTTAAAAATGCTATTCAATGATATGCATATCTCCATATGCGCCCATAAGAAAAATGTGATTTTGATATAAGAAAACAAATCCAAGCGTCTTTAAAATAAAACAGGTACGTCATTTTAATGGAAGTGAAAAGTTGCCATAAGAAAGTTTTTACAGTTTGGTTATACCTTGAAAAACAAATGGGTTACAATAACCCCCGAAAAACGATAATTTACCAACTTTTGGTTATAGAGCGGAAACGGTAAGAGATAGACTAATTTTCTTTTCGCCATTGATTAAAACATGAAAAGTGACATTGGCTCGCAAAAGCGGGTTTTCAATATCTCTTAAAACAACAACGTTTTCCATATGTGGCACCTCCAAAATGCACCACCCTGTACACTTCTGTGTAATAAAATAAAGCACAAATCTTCTATTTTTCACAATATTTTAGTTGAATAATTCGGGTCTGTGTTAATTGCTTAGCAGCAATTTAAATGAATGATAAAACGTCATAATTTGAAAATAATACCTTTATTAAAAAAAAATACTATGACCTTTTGAAAAAAGCGCTCGTAATAAATACAACAAAGCCGAAATAGAAAAACCATTTCTATTTTAGTTAGAATTCGAATTTTTACATATTTTGAGTGAAGCAAGTCGCGCCCCGGCAAATCCAAATTTTCAGGCTTCTCTAAACTCGAAATTTTACTTCATGCGCCACGCGTATAAAACATTGACAGCATCGTGAAGTTCAAAATATATATGCTTATGATTTCACGTTAATAAATTTTAGAAAAGTATTATTAAATCTTCCGATTTCTAAATTAGTGCTTTATAATGTTTTCTATTCACCTCTTAATATAACTTGAATAACTTATTTCTCCCCTGTATTTGGTGTGATAAAATGAAATTTTTTTAAGCGATCATGGAAAAAAGTCTGGCATCAGGGAAGCCAGCGAAATGTCAGGTAAATTTAACATTTTAAATTGGTCGCCACCATGATTAAGTACTTTTGGAAGTAGACATCTATATTGAAAAAAACTAATAATCGCATTTGTGTTGTATTAACTGTTTTTAATATTCAGAGAGTCAAACTTGCCATTAAATTTAACAAAATTACCCAAATGTGAATGTCAATAGGAACTGGTTAAAACAAACATTGTTTCTCCATATCATTGCTAAAAATGATAGGTTTTAATCAAAAAATATATGTCAACACCGTTTTTCAAGTGCCTGAGAATGTTGTCTTAAAAGTATCCATATTTGGCCAATCTTATAATTTGGATTATTCATTTATCTGTCGCAAATTGCCCCATATTTAATGTCCCAATTTGCTTCATACATTCAAAATGAGTTTACATGTTATTAATCTATATTTTACAATGTTTAAGGTTAATTAAATATGGTTCATGTAGTGCACAAATATCTATTCTCTAACATATCCACTTAACAATTTTAAATGCTACCTCAAAAATCATTTACTACCTGAGTAATTAGTAACCACAAAACTTACTTTGAGCAGCACTTTATGATGTTTCTGTAATAACTTCACTAAATCTTGCAGTTTCAGCACAAAACTTTGCAGTACACAATTAAATTGTCAGTGTTATCAATCCTCAATAGACCTTTCAGAAAGATGAATATTTGAAGTGTCTGAAGGTGCCCTATGTCGCAACCTGCCCTACTCTACCCTATCTTTAAATTTTAACTGTGGGTGGGGGGTTGAATGCCTTTATGGACGAACCGCATCTGATCATAAGGAATAATTGTTTAGTTGATGGAAAAACGTTCCCTTTTATTGATTTAATATTTGTTTTTAATCAATTTTAATGATCTCTATAAAAACCTTTGGATATACAATCTATCCAATCAGATATTCTCCATCCGTCCATATGCATCGGCCCTTAATTAACGAGGCACGGTCCGCTCCACTTTGAATCCATTCCATTCCCAGCGCCTTTCCCGGCTTTCCTCGTGGATTTGCCAGGATATCCCATGCCCCTCCCCCAGGCATCGGGATTCCGTCCAATTTTCCTAATTGCCTCGTTCGGCTGTCCTCATCGGCATTCTGCGGGGCGTTGCGGGCATTAGTTGTTGGACGCCGATATTGTCCCATTTCCACTATAAAGAAACCTCGACACGATAATAACGGTATTAAGGTCGGAAAACAGACGGCCAGTCGTGTCGTATTGCCGAACACACGGGATCATGCGGTTAGATTAAGATTACTGCAGTGTTTTGTTAAAAAGACAGGATTCACGAAGAACAAGCCCGTTTTAGGAACTATTTTAAATTTCCTGTTTGTTCGTTTAGTTTGGTTTGAAAATAATTGAGGTGTTGATTTCATACACAGCATTTGTAACCGTTACAACTTCTATTTTTACAATTATTTTTAGTACTTATCATATGTAACTAATAGTATTAAGTGACTAATCATTTAGTCAGCTTATTTATTTTAGAAAAAAATAAGGAAAAACAGTTGAATATATGTTGTTTTGAACAGATACCGGCACGATGTTGCAATAAACTCGTTTATTTTATAAAATACACTAACATGAAATAATCATTAGTAACTGAAAATAAAATTCTTGGAAATAAACTATTTTCTACACTAAAAAAAACTGAAATGACGTCTAATCCTCACATCCACTGCTGTTATCTTCGTTTTCTACTTCTGGCTGTCCATATCCACTGCTGCGACTATTCTCCAAAAAGAGTTCTTTAATAAAACTAGTTGATATCTGGGCTTTCGAGAAATCCTATAAGGTTTTGGATTTTTACTCTAGCTATGTCTAGGACAAGTGCTGTTTTTATCAGACACGATGTGGACTTATGCTTTGTACTTCGTACACGTGTGGTTTTTAAAGAATGACTTAGAACATCGGATAGCTTGTAAAATACTCTACTAGGTGCCGCTAACATGTCGATTTATACAATTTTGGACATATGATGTTTATAAAATCAACGCCGCAATTTGACTGATATTGCATATAAATTGTGCAGTAAAGCTGTTTTTGACTCAAATATTATTTAATATAGCTCGGAAAGCAGTTGTTTTAATAATTTTTTTTGAAGTCTCGACGAGCAAACATTATTGCATAAAGACGATTAATTCGCATTTATGAAGCGTCATATTTAATTAGAATGACCGATTTAAAATTGTTTAATCATCCAAAGAGGTAAACACAATTATGTTATATCTAATAAATATTAAAAACAGTGATAAATGATATCTCTTAAAATTTACCATAACTTTTGTCTGATGATCCTTTACCAATTATTTTGTAATGTTTTTCTCTAATACTTATTGAAAACCGGAAAATTGAATAATAGTGATTGATGATCGAGCCAAGTGTTATTTTTCTATAATTGCCCATTTTCAACCCAGCATTGTTAAATGAAAAGAGGAAGGCCCGAATAAGGGCCCCCATTTTGTTTTTTATTAACCATTTTTAGATTTTTTGAGCAAAAAATCTAAAAATCGGTATACACCTAGCCTGAAAACTCTTTTATAATTGTAGAAGCAAAAAAGTTTCAAACAAGCAAAAATGACTGTGATTTAAGAGGAAATATGAAATCACGTTAGTTTTACAAAGGAAGGCACACTGTAAAATATGAGCTCCTATCAGAAATGACACAACAAGCCGAGAATTAATAAAATGAACTTTATTTTTAAGAAATAAACTTTTATAATAATATATTTTAAATGGAAAGAATAAATTATCTGAAAAAATCACAAACATATTTGTCTTTCTCCGCCCCAGAAAATTGCTCACATTTTGCACATGAGGCAACAAACCGATAGCTCCCCTTTGTGGTCTTCTGAAAAACGGCCATCACAGGACAGGCATGTAGCATCTTTATCATCTGGAACGACTTAGCTGATATCATCGATATCCATGTCATCGTCAGTTGGAACAAATGGTTTTGGTTTTGAAAACACTTTTCGTTTTGAGGGTGGCTTTTTAGGACAGGAAAGTGATTGCTCTAAGTCATTTTTATATGGTGATGAAGTGATAGCTTAAGGTTTGCATGGCTTTCTCCCGTGATACTTTCTTCTTTATGACAGGAATGGGTGCAATATAAAATGAATTTAGAGCCTGTTGATGGATAATTGTAAATGTTTGAATCTTGTTCATCTCTTGGCACTTTCACGGGGGTTCTATTTAACTGAGCATTACCAACAGGCTCCTGGCTTGAAGTGCACGAACGAAGAACCAGTGAAAATGGCGCCTCAGCTTCATTCTCCGGAAGTGCTGTATACTGATTTGTACCAGCCCACGTGGAACATCCTGGCTGAGGTTCTGAGGTGAAACAATTCTCTGTACTTTTTCTAACTTTTAGTGGTGTCATATTACATCTTTTTTAGCCTCAACTTTTTCAGTTATAAAATCGGCATCTAAGAAACTATGGGATTGAAGGGATAAATTCCACAAGCCCTAAAACCATTTACAACAATTTCACCAGTCTGCGATTTTAGAAATGTTTTCCCTAGAAGCTCAGTCAGATCAAACTGTGTAATAGCACTTTGATTGGTATCCAGCCAGTTACGGATTTTCTCACTATAATACACTTTAAAACTACCCATAAAGGCTTTGTCCAACAACTGAAGTTTATGCGTGGCGTGGGGAGGCAATGAAATGATGAAAATGTGATTATCCCTTGCCAGATAGATGACATCTATATTTCACGCATCAGCTATTCATTAAAAATCAACATGAGTGGTACAAACTGACCGCTAGCGCTCATAGCCGCGATAAACGTAACTAATGAGCCATGTTCTACTGATCTAATTGAAGCTATTTGTCTCCTTCCTTTTCTTCCAACTACTTGGGCCACCTTGCTTTGCATAACTGACAAGCCTGTCTCGTCGACGTTGAGGAATAACATTTCTATCGGTAAAATAGTTGGCTATCCAGTAAGTATATTTTTAGCTACTTTACACAGATGTCGCTTGATGTGATACTGCATTTTTGAGGTGGCTCATATTAAATGCAGGGCCAATATTCGGACCTTCTCCTCTCTCATTTGGGCAATAACTGTGTTACAAATTTTTAAATAGTTGGTTCATCAACAAAATATATCTATACCTTAAATAGTAACCTTTGGACTTTCATTTCATATAAATTAAATAGTATCAAGTTTGGAAGCAGCAATTCTCTTTAGTGTGATGAAGAAGATTTATTTTGTATTTGAATTTTTGTGTATAAGTTAATATCATAAAATAATGTATAATAATAGCCTTGCATTACAATTTCAACGACAGCTAGTCATTGGAACTCCTAGAATACTTAAATCAGTTCAATTGGATATTAACAATTGACTCAGAATCGAATTGTCGCAATCTTTAAAACTTGTTCAACGTATTTTTTTGTGGAGATGCATTTCTTAATGAGTTAGGTTGTAGATTTGAATATTTTCTTTTGGTTTTGTGACAAATTGTAAGTGTTGTTTTACTTACTTAGTGCGGAACTTCCGTTAACTATTGAAATTGCAATATTGATGTCTTTAAATAGTTTCACCACATTAGGAGGAATAGAACTCTTAACATGTTTGTCATCTTGACGCCTTTACAAATATTTTAGACATGTATGATGAATGTCATGATAATAAAATACAAACTTAACATTCGACTTTCCAAACAATTAAACATGTTTTGTTTCTCAGTCAGATTCTATTCATTATAAACATATGGAAGTCAATAAGCCACGCATAAGGGTTCTTTTGTTTTAAATATTGGCGAAACATTTTGTCAAAATTCGCGGAACAAGGCTGTGTTGATTACGGGTCTTAAACAAGAACGCGCTTTAAATAATGACATTTCTTACTTATAATCAAAACTCCATGAAAATAACTTTAAATCAATTGTTTACTTTACTACTAAACTCGATTATGAGTTTAGTTTAAAGCATGATTTATTCTAAATATTATTCATTCTGATGAAAATGATATTTTTCTACCATTTTTCTAATAACAGTAAAAGCATGGTAGGAAAATATCTTTTTGATTAGATTGAATAGTATTTAGACTATATTATGCTTTAAATTAAACTTCATAATCGAGTTAAAATCAATCGTTCAAAGTCAACAATTTATTTAAAGTTATTTTTTATAACCTTTAATTTATAGTTAGCGGTCTTAGGATTAATATAGATTCTGTTTAAAATGTGTTATGTGGATGGACAAACCCGAAACTTGATTCCCGAGTTAAATTAGAATACTGTCCGAGAAAGTCTTAGGTTTCTTCATTTACATAATAAGCTTTAGATCAAATCAACATTTTACTCTGAGTGATTTTTAGTTGTCAGTAGTATGTACATTAAAGACAACACTTTAAATCAACAATTTGATTGTACCGCTCGAAATCTCTCCAAAATCCAAGTTGGGATTGTCAACTGATTGGATATTTTTTATTTGTGCTGTATTACATTGACTAAGTTTACTGAAGGAAATTTTCAAAAACCTATTTATAACCTTTTTAAAACAACCGATTTTATAAGTACCTACTTACTCTAAAAATTCCAAAAACTGCATAGTAGAATTTATACTAATTTTTTTTCTTTCTGAAATTGTATATACAATTAAATTGATCAGAAATTTCTGATTTTTTTTGGGAATCTATAAAAAAAATTATGCATTTTTGATGGCATTCTTTAAATCTAAAAATGTATTTGATGATATGAATAACAAACTGTTTTATTCCTATTTAAAATTACTAGATCGCGTTTTGAACTACACATTAAATTAGTGTTTTACACGCCTGGCGCATGAAGTAAATATTTCGAGTTTAGGAAAGCCTGAAAATTAGGATTGGTCGCTCCGCTTCGCTATGCGACCAATCCAAATTTTCAGGCTTTTCTAAACTCAAAATATTTACTTCATGCTTAATTAAGTAGTAGAAAACACTTGTTAGAAACTTTAAATTAAACGATATTGGAAACAAGACGTTTTGCCTATATTTAACAACATCAACAAAAATATAAAAATTCACAGTTTCAACAGAAATATTGAATAAAAAAATCAAAAGATAAAATAGCCCAATTTAACAAATTTGTGATTTTTCAATATGTATACAGGGTGAGTTTTTTTTTCATCATCTTTATGGGGATCTCCGAAACTATAAGAGATAGAAAAACGGTTAAATAGACAAAGTATTGCAGTTTTACGAGCTAAATAACATGACATTTTTATAATTTTCGAAAACGTCAAGGGTAAGTAGATATTTTAAGAAAGTATGAAAAGTGTCGATTTTTTTAAATCTATTTTTCTCAGTTATAAGAGATAGATAATTCTACACTAAATAATAAAATGTTTTCAGATTTTTTTTTCTTTAATCAGGTATATCACTTGACAAAACCAACTTATCGGGTTTTTCTAAACTCGAATTTTTACTACACGCGCCAGGCGTGTAAAACACCGATTTGGTCTGAAGTTAAAAATATACTGTTATTATTTGTTTTGAAATAAATCACTTTAAAAAGTATAAATTATTGTGTAACAGTTAATAGAAAAATATTTTCTCTGGGAAAGTATTTTTTATATTTTATTATCTCTTGTGCATGCGCACGAAATAATGTAACCAAAGATACTAAAGTGGTAATTACCGACGTAAATTACCACTAACATCACTATGTACTGGTACAGCTCATTCCATTTAACAAGGCGGGAAATTGCAATACATTTGTCCACATAAAACTAAAAGTCCCAAGAAGCGGCGTGTTGAACTTATGAAAAGTAAATTACGGTATTGAGATGTTTTTATTTTTAGGCAAATTACTTAATTAGTCACACAGATACACTTTACGGAGATTACAATATCTATCCAGATTAAAAGTATATTTAAAATTCATGTTTGCGGTTTGTACGAATTTTCTTTTTATTAATGTACCTAGTTAAATGGAAAGAGCTCCATATTTAAAAAAGGACATCCTTGTCTACGAGTTATACACAAACTAGCAACCAAAAAATATTGTAGTGTTGTTAAATATTTCAATTAAAGTTATTTTAAATACTTTCATTGTATATGACGACTCAATTAAAAATGATCTAGCTACTCTACAAGTAAATAAATACAATGGAGCTTTCCTTTGCAAGTCCACTCCATTGTGCGTACATCTCAAATAGCAAAGCTTAATTGCGAAACATAAATCCTTTGGACTTTTTGTCGTCTCTGTGCAAACTTTTGCATTCGATCCACTTTTCTTCTGCAGAGTAGTCACGAAGAGGGACGCTTCTCTCTTCTTTTTTTTTTTTCTGATTTACGAGACGATCTCGGGCGTAATGGCCGTGACCGAAACGATCGTTTTCTATCAAATGGAACGGAGGACGAAGGAGAGTTTGGTTGGTTTACATGAAAATATTTGATGGCTATCCAATATCGGAGCCAATGTGCCGGCGCGGAGCGACCCGATTGAAAAATATGACGTTGGAGAATACAAATAAATCCGGATTACAATCGTTGTAACTTTCTGTTACTGGTGATTTCTAATAAACCGTTATGTTGTCTACATTACGATATGGATAAGCAGGCTGGGTTTCTTTTAAATATCCATACTAGGGATGTTGGTTCCAAAAAAATGTATCGATATTGAGCATCGATTATTTCGTATAGCAAAGTATCGATAGGGAAAAATATCGTAATGAAAAGTATCGATACTTTTTGATACTAGATATTTTTTCCTAATTTTTCTGCAAGGTACAGTAGTTTTTAATTGGAAATTGAGGGTGTTTCCACTCCTTGATTAAGTATGAAGTAAAATTTTGAGTTTAGAAAAGCCTGAAAATTAGATTTGGTCGCTCCGCGAAGCTTCGCTTTACTTAAGTTTGCGGTTTCAAAATTTGAACTTGCGTAGCAAACTGCTCCACAGTTGCCACATCCCTGATTTTACTAAATTGCCCCTTCTAGATATTACTCTGTAATCTCTTAATTATTATTATGGTTTCATTGGATTTTAGTCCAAACAGTTCCCAATAGGTCTATAAATAAACCAAAAAAGCTCCAAGCCGACCTCAATTCATCAATTTATAGGCACGTGTCCCTTATTAAAGCCTTCTGATATTAATTGGCCACCCTTTTTGTCCCCAAATTGAATGCATAAAGCCCGAGGGAGCCGTTCGTACATCAGCCAGCCTCATTTAATTTGGGGGACAAGGGAATAATTTTTAATCGCCCCCCGCCCCCTCACCCCGTAAATATCTCCATAATTGCCCTTTCGGATTTCCCTTAAATAACAATCATCAGCCCACTGAAATTCCGGCAACACGCGCACATATCATTGTTTATGACTTGCGCTTTACGTGCCGCACGTACCGATCGGCTTTAACGTGCCCGATAAATTATCTTAACGTTCGCACCCCGAATCGTAATGAAATTGAAGTAATTGTCTGTTCGGGCTTTTTCTCCTTTTACCGGGAGTGATGCCCGACACTGACTTTATGTGGTTATAAAGGCGGTTGGTCGGGTAACACGTGTCCTTTCCAATATTTAAGGATATGTCCTGTTTGTGCAGGTCAGTCACATACCATTTTATTGTGGGAATATGGATACAGATGAGATTTCAGGGATTTATTTCAGAAAAATATAATATTACAGACTTTATTATTGCTGACGAATCTATTATGATTCTTGATATCACCAACGTAATATTAAGATAAAATAATTTTATGTGCATATAAAATTTTATTTATGTTTAATAATCTCATATGCTGAACCCTTGGAAGTAAAAATAGGCCAGACACTCGCAAATGGGCAATACTCTAGCTATATCTGGCCATATATGGAGAGTTAAATTCGTAGTGTCTATTAATTAATACGCAAATTTCTTTCTGGAATTAAACAGCCAAATGTAACGGAGAATCTGCTGGTATGAAGTTTTTAATAATTCTTAGTGATGTTAGAGGTAATTTACGTTTGAAATTACCACCTGTAGTTTTCCATATATAACGGTATATTACACAGCTGTTTTGGTAACGCATGGCCAGGAGATGATAACAGGTCAAAAAATACTTTTTCAGAACTTAAAAAAATATAATTTGAACTTAGTCACTTACACGCACACGCTTCTTTTTCAAATTAAAATGTAACAATGTTCTCAAAATGCTATAACGGATATAATCATACCGTTGGACAGTACACACTCATACCTAATAAATGCAACAATAAAATTACTGTCACCTCCCTTAGAACTTGAAAAGAAAATTGTACTTAGTCATTTACACGCACACGCTTTTTCTTCAAATTCAAATTTAACAATGTTCCTGAAATGCTACAACGAAAATAAGCATACCGTTGGACAGTACACACCCTTAGCTATTAAATAGAAAAATTAGGTCACCACCCGCAGAACTTAAAAAAAATAGTTTGTATAATAAAGAAGCGTGTGCGTGTAAGTGACTAAGTACACTTTTTTTTTTTCAAGTTCTCAGAGCGGTGACCCTAATTTTATCGCTGCATTTATTAGCTAAGGGTGTGTGCTGTCCCACGGTATGTTTTTTTGTTATAGCATTTTGAGAACATTGCTAAATTTTAATTTGAAAAAGAAGCGTGTACGTATAAGGACAAAGTACTAAAAATATTTTATTTAAGTTCTGAGGGCGGTGACACTAATTTTATTGTTGCATTTAATAACTAACGATGTGTACTGTCTAACGGTATGCTTATTTTTGTTATGGCATTTTGGGAACATTGTTAAATTTTAGTTTGAAAAAGAAGCGTGTGCGTGTAAGGACGAAGTACAAACATTTTTTTTAAATTTAAATTTAGAGGGCGGTGACCCTAATTTTATTGTTGCATTTGATAGCTAAGAGTGTGTACTATCCAACAGTATGCTTATTTTCATTATGGCATTTTGGGAACATTGGATAATTTTAATAAGAAATAAAAGTGTGTTTATGATTAAGTACATTTTTTTATATGGAGGTTGAAAATCAGAGGTTGTTATGTCATAAATATACTAGGTGGATCAAAAAGTTTGGAATAAGTAAAACAAGAATATATTTTTTTTGTCAAATTTGGTTTTATTTTTTAACATACACTCCTTTTAAGTCGATACAGCAAGTCTAACGATTTTCTAACTTTTTTATCCCGTCCGAAAATTAGTCTTTGGGAAGCTTCTATATTGGAAAGCTCAGTTTCAGATATGAGTTCCTCATTTGAGTAAAATCTCTTTAGGTTTGGAAACAGGTAAAAGTCGCTAGGGGGCAGGTCTGGCAAATACGGTGGCTGAGGAAACCCGATTTCGAGCAATTTTGCTTGCGCAACTAACGAATGAGCATGCGCATTGTCATGATGATAGACGATTTCTTTCTTCTTCAAATACGGCCGTTTTTCTGCGATTTCAGTTTTTAAACGATCAAATAATGAAGAATAATATGCGCCAGTTATGCATGCTATTACCTTTTTAAAGATAGTCGATGTATTTTATTTCATGCGCATCCCAAAATACGGAGCCCATAACCTTTCCGGTTCATTGTTGCGTTTTTCTACGCTTTGGAGCATTTTCACCCGGAGACACCGATTGTTTAGACTGTTGCATGGACTCTAGTGTGTAGAAATGGATCCATGTTTCATCCATGGATATTAACCGGCGCAAAAACTCCGTTGGATTTCGCGTAAACATTGCTAAATTCTTTTGAGAAGTCGTAACACGGATTCGTTTTTGGTCCACTGTGAACAAACGCGGCACCAATCGCGCGCGGCCCTTCTTCTTACCCAAAATATCATGTATGATATTGGACATACTGCCATACGACATCTTTGTGGTCTCAGCTTGCTCCCTCAATTTCACTTTCGAATCGTTCAACATAATATCATGGATTTTTTCCACGCTTTGTGGTGATCTGACTTCTTTTAGGCGTTCAGATCATTCAGCGTCATAGGTGCTTGTACGGCCACAACAAAAGTCATAAAACCACTTTTGAATCATCTTCATCGACGGTGCAAAGTCCGGACAATACTTATCAAGCTTGGCTTTGGTCTCGGTTATCATTTTCTTGCGTAAATAATAGTGTTGAATCAGAACACGATACTCAGATTTTTTAATTTAAACAAAAAAATGCGGAGGTTGGTTGCTTCTCACTGCCCTAACTTGTAAATGCGGCAACATAAATGGCTGAAATTTTGACAGACGTCTAATGAAGGATGAAGCTTGTTGTGTATGGTTCACATTAGTGCCATCTCGCTATCTCTTAGGATTATTCCAAACTTTTTGATCCACCTAGTACATAGTACATGCACTATAACGTACTGTTAAAGTTGTTTCAGTTTTTAGAAATATTAATTTTTAAAATCTATTGCTCGAATCTATTACTTACTTTACATCCGTACAAAGACGGCCTATTTAATACAGTTACATATCAGATGATATAATAAGTACAAATAAAAGTACAAACACATAATACTTAAAGACAATTTAACATAGAGAAAAATTGAGTTTGTCAATAGTTTGCAGAACATTTACAAAATATAAAAACAAATTAACATTAATATCGACTTTCTGCAAAAATGTTGTCTCATTGAGACATTGAGTTGTTTCAATGAATATTTAGAGACTTGTCTCAATGAGACAACATTTTTGCAGAAAGTCGATATTAAATTTATTTCGTTTTTATATTTACATAATACTTGTTGTGTTACATTTTTGATGAAACCACATTTTCTGTTTGCGTAAAGTATAACAATACACCTGATTGGTTCCATGTCTTTATTTTCAGTTGTCTGAGAAGCCCTTCGATCAGTTCTTTCAGGCAACTGAAAATAAAAACAAAACGAGTGTTTTATTTTATTCAATTGGTCAATACTCGGTTATGGAAAATTTAAATTACTCTTTTCAAGATTTTAAAAAGTATAATACTTTTAATATTTTTGATAAATTAAGAGTTCTATCAGTAGACTTCAAAAGAAAAAAAAATACAAGAAAACAAAATTAGTAGCCTCTTGGCTGTAGGGTCTTTGGCACTCATTTAAAAAATTGTAATTATCAATCAAAGTTTATGACTAGTCTTTAATGTCAAACAGTGAGGCTAAACACATTTGAAGTTTGCATTAAATCATAAAGAGCACGAATGTGTCAGCAAAGCACAAAAATGTAAATTAGAGGTTTGTAAAGGTACATAAAACTAATACTTACATTTTTTGTTCAGAAATATATACAGGATATTCTACTTTAAGGACAGAATTTTAAACTTTGTTACTATTAATGAAAGAAACGGTGCAGTTTTATGTAGTTATGCAAGTTTCACTGAGAAATGAAAATCATCCATATCTATCTTGTTTGTGAGTATTTTGGAAATATATACAGATAGACGATTTGTTTTTATTTTATTAATATTAACTTTTATTTTTCCAATGATGGACAGCACTTTTTTGCTGCTTAAATAATGTTTCCTACTCCTACCAAGAAATTCATATCATACTTGCACACTGAAGTGTAAAGATATAAGCATCATATCCACTTTTGTTAGTCACGTTTGCTTACGTACTCAGGTAACAACTCATACTAAGTCGATTGAAGTTTTGTAAACAACACTTGTCAAGAGATTTCGTCATAAGACATTTCTTAAATTGTCCTTATATTTAATAACATTATGGATAGTGAGTGTGAAAGTGATTCGTGTACTTCTCTGGAGTTGAGACATTCTGCTAAAGATACAGAGCAAGAATACCTGCCCAAAAAAATTGCGCCAAAAATATTAAATTTGCAAATGAAATACAGGGTTTTCAGCCAAAGGATATACAGGGAATTGTTCTTTTAGGTAAACATATGCACAAGCTGTAAATTTTCCGACATTAGTTGTTTTGTAAACGAGTTTGAAGCTTTAAATTAGCGTTTCCACTCCCAGACTAAGCATAAAAAAAATTTCGAGTTTAGAAGAGCCCCGTGAAAATTTGTAGAGGGTCGCGCAGCGGCCCGAGACAAATTCTTTGGGCTGTTCTAAACTCGAAATTTTACTTCATACGCCACGCGTATAAAACAGTGATTTCAAGTGAGGTTCAAATATACATAAACTTTACAATATTTTAGTGTTTTCGAGTTTAGAAATGCCCAAAAAAATTTTCACGGGGCTTTTCTAAACTCGAAATTTTACTTCACGCTTAGTCTGGAAGTGGAAAATACTCGTTTAAAGCTTGAAACTGAACTCTTTGAAAAAAAAAGCAACGAATAACTAAAGATTTGAAGAAAATAAGCCAAATTTGTAATACGCATACTTTATAGAACTCCTTGTATGTACATAAGTGCAAAATTTATAAAATTGGAGATAGAAGTATGAATCTGGGATTTAAAGCAATTCAATTATTTGTTGAACCTGGATATTAGTGATACTCGTATTTGTAAATAAGAGGTAATACTTATTTTTTAAACTTTAAAATATATTTTCTTTAAATCAAGTTATATGCATCCCTTTGCTGAAAATGAACTTAAACTATATTACTTAGAATTATATGCTATGTTGAATAATATTAATAGTTATAAAATTAGTTTTAAACTTATACACTATTGTGTGTAAGCACTACATACGTTCACTGTACTTTCTATAATTTCATTTTTATGTGCAACAAATAATTATTTTAATAATGTTCAACTATTAATTTCTTTCACTAGTCGTAGGAAAAGTTGACCATAAAAATCAAGTGGATATGGTTTATATCTCACTCGGCATTTGGAGCACTCCCTTACGGCGTCTTGCCCCAAACTTGCCATCATGAGATATAAGCATCATATCCACTCTCGTTGTACAATATACTATTATAGAATGGGAATTTCTCTGGATTTTTTCTAACTGTTTCGTACCTATAACGAAATCATTTGGTATCGGCAAACTTTGTTCTAACATCTACTCCTGACAGCATTTGTGGTTCGTATTAAATAGACTCTTTATAAGCTTTCTTAATTTGGTCTCATGGTATGATTATATCTTGAACAACTTTTGCTGTTTTTCTAACTCATCTGAGTGAAGTATATTAGGGGGTAGCTTTTCTTAATTTGCTAGTCTACTGTCATTTAGTTAGTCTGTGGGTAGTGACGTCTAGTTTTGAGCCAAAGATACATTCTACAAATCACAGTAATTTATCATAAATCTGTTCCCTATTATACAAACGTTCATTAAGTATGACTTAACCTGGGTTTTAAAAGTAGATAATGTGTGATTTAAATTCATGTCTCTCGTAATGATAATTTATTATTTTCTTAACTTATTATTTCAAAAATATGAATTGATTTCAATGTTAGCCAGCCCTTTTTAGTAAGACGCTTAAATGATTTAATCTCAATCCTGGTAAGATAACAAAATAAAACTTATAAAAACACATGATATTTATATTTTGCTTATATGCAGTATTCTCAATTTTAAGAACATTTCCATTACGTATGCCTATCATTTAATCGAATACCAACATAACTTTAACCTTAAATGTAAAATTTTGCACGAATGTAATAAAAGTCGTAAACTAAATGTATAGATACAACAAAAAAAGGTATTCTATTAAATGACCAAATAGAAGTTAAAAACTCTCCTTTAATTCATATTTAGTTTTGCTTAATAATTGTATTCGTTTTAGTCTAATTACCTTCATAATTATTAGTTTCAAGTATCTAACCAAATTTCATCAGACCCTGCTGATTGAGACTGAATGTTTAATGGAGAAAGTACTATGATAACACATTACCATTTTTAAGAATTGTTTTTATAAGAATTCTGTACATAATTATCTAAATTAACAATATATCTCCGCTGCCTCTTCGTTGCAGCACACCCTTCAATAGTCCAAATTAAATAGCAACCTTTAAATATGAATATACATAAATAGTTTGCACGTCTTCGCGACATGAATTTATAATTACAATGTTCACCCGTGACGACGACGAGGGCAAAGCCTGATAAACCAGAGAACGAACGGACACTATCTTGTCTTAACATTTTTTTTCTGCGCACCCGAATGCCCCCAATAAGAAACAGCTGCTCTCCGATCCGCAATCGATCCGGAACAGCGCGCCTCGTGATCTCAGATAGTACTCAGTACTGACCACCGCGTTCCACATTCTTAAATTCGTTGCAACATTATACACTTTGTTGCAGAAAACTGATTTTATAACAATCCGTTTTCCTATTATCAGATTTCATCAGTATATTCGTTCCTTTATATAAAAAAATACTAAATATAAGTAGGTAGTACTAGACTATCAGAAGTGATGGAAAACGTTTATTGTTTGTACGAAAGCTGTTTCATTGTGGGATTTCACGAGTGTTTGGTACGCAAGTCAGTGAATACTACACTTGCAAACATTTACTCAGCATTGCCTTGCAATTTTTCTAGTATCAAAAACTTGTGAAAATTTCTAATGAATCAACTTTTGAATAATTGAAATTGCTGTGGTCAAGCAGGTATAGTTAGAATTTGTAAATAATGTCATGAGTTGTATTCGTGTATGCATTTTTAACGAAAACAACTCATGACACGTTTCGATGTAATTTGAAAAAAACTAAAATTTTCGATATATCGATATATTCGATTAAAATTTGCCTGTATTTCCATTATTTTTGATCTTATTCCAAATTTATAAAAAACATTCTTAGAGCAACTTTTTATGCCTCGATTAATGAAAGAAGTTATAAAACTGTAAAGCGATTCGTTTTTGTTTTTCCAGACACAGCTTTTGTTTTTCTTATGAGCGCATATAATGGATATCACTGAACATCATTTTCTACGCTGATTTCAATGATGTGCAACATGTTGACTTTTAAAAAATGTACAGTGCCGCTCGAAAAACGGGCACTCTGTATGGGTTTAACGCGGTTCTGTGGATGATATTAACATTTATATATTGATAACACATTTTAGTAGATTACTGTTGTTAGTTTACTAACACTTTATTAGCGTGGTACCCCTAGTTTAAGGCTGTGAGTTACAATTCGTAAAATCATACGTTTTTGGTAGTCACTAATTTCAGCACCGTGGGCGTGTTAATTACTGTACAACATTGTATGATACATCAAAATGATCCCAAAACTTGGAGGACTGTATTGTCGCCAATTTAAAACGGTTTAGATTATTAGTTTTTATGTAAAAAAATCCTGAAAATAGCTAAATTTGAGTCATTTATTTATTCAATTTTTGACAAGTACGCGTACAACGGTAAATTTAAGGGTGTCCTTACTTAATAATAATATTTTTTTGCGAAAATTTTGTGTGTGTTAAGTAAATTTTATTTGTATATCAACATTAATTTCCTTTTCTATGAAAACCTTAAAGTTATACCTACAGCATTTCCAATGTTCTCAGGTTGGAGAACAAATAATTTTATTTAGAAATATTTAAGTAATAAATTATAAATAATGAGTAATCATTCATAATGAATATTATTCATTACTTTTGATGATAGCTAAAGATTTTTTTAATCATCACTCATTACTTATTTACTCGAGTAACAAAATGCCCAATTTATGTCCGAATGTGGATGTGAAATGTTTCTGTTTAAATTGTCTATGGGCCTAGTGCGCTTCTGGCTATAAGTCAGCCCCTGGATCTAGTAGAAAATGGGCCCGTTCATCAAAGGCAACAGTTGGGAGTGTACTGCCAACTGTTGGGAAATTCTCTGATGACCAGATTGTTAATCGTGAACGTGTGTGGGACTTTTGCAATCATACAAAATAGACCGATTGGTGTTGAGGATTGGTGTTGACACGTTAAAGTTTTCAAAATGGCCGAGTATTGTTCATCAGATACCAACATGCATCACAAACAAATCCAAACATGTTGAATATTAGACATTTTGATAACTGGGCCCATTAACTAACATTAAACTACGTGGTAATACCACAAAGGATGTTCCATTTTGCTGGTTAAAGAAAGCAAATACATATTCAGAAAAAAGAAAATTATAGTGAAAAAATCTTTGAACCGAAAAATAGCTTAATTTTCGATACATCTTCCACCATTTTATCGGCACTTGTCAAAGCTAGGCACACGCTTTAGTATTCCCTTATTATAAAAAGGTGCCGGCTGTAAATTCAACCAAGTAACAACATGTGTGTTGATTTCATCGTCATTGTTAAACCTCTTGCCACCAAGACCCACAGAGAGAGCAGAAATTGTACAATTTCGGTTTTCGTGAATAATTTTTTCAACTGCAGTACTAGTTAAACATAGACGCTCACGTCGTTCGCCATCAAACACATTATCACCTCCTTTACATCCTTCATTGAAAATGTGATAAGTGATTTAATGGTGAGGAGGTGGGTGAACATTTTCTTACCATTTAATCACATATCACATGTTCCCCGTACACCTCACAGATCTGTTGATGAATGTGGACTGGTTTAATTAAAAAAAATTAAAAGGGGGGATTTTCAATTTATTTCGCTTTTTCAAACAAGCACCACTAAGCGTACACAATACTTAGATAATTTATATTAAGGTCAACTTCTCAATAAGTTTAAGTTCCGCGCATGCGCTAAATTTCGATCGCAGCGCTATGGTGGCCAGAAATACAAACGGAACTTACTTTTTGGATACGCCACGTATAATGATATTAACGGCAATTCCCTTGATAAGGCTGTAAATATTTTAGTGCTAGCATTGCCTCTTTAAAAAACATAATTTATCTATTTTTACAATTTCTATACACAATTAACACTTTCTCTTTAACCCATCTGATGCAATACGTCTAACACAGGATCATAATTGCAAGGCTCAAGTGATTAATGATGTGTTATTAATATGCATTTTTCCACTCTCTCGTTTATTGATCGAGCGGTTTAATCGATGAGATAATTCGTTGCCTTGGATTCAAATCGTGTGCCCAAAAACGTACCTGTGGCAATTTATAAGGCGCCCACGGGATTTACGAGGGTCGTAATTACCGACAGCACAATATATATATATATAAAATAACCCCGTGACACAGTTAGCCGGTGACGTTCTAATTTGATAAGCTCTTTTTTTACTGTGCTTGGATTGCTCGATAGGGGTTTTTACGAGGTCTACCGTTCTAGTTGTTTTATTATTGTAAAAAAAAAAGAATTTCTGGATAGGTTGTAAAAAACATTTATTTGGAAAAATATATATGGTTAATATAGAATTGCGGTAATATTTACGAATCAAACAGGGGCTTATAGAGAAAATTAATATTACAAAATAAGTCAAAGCTAACGTTAAAATATTAACATAGTTCATTTAATTTAGTTTAAATAAAACATGATATCAACATTAATTATGCAATCAATCATTTAACTAAAATGTATATAAATACCGCACAGATGGCAACACTGCTATTGACCTATGGTTATGCAGGGTGGCGACCAACCGGGAAAACCGGGAAAGTCAGGGGATTTTATGCATCTAGAAAAGTAAGGGAAATTCGGCCATTCTGCAAAAAGTCAGGGAATTTTTAACTTAATACTACTAATAAATATGCAAATAATACGATTAAAGACTTGACAAATTGCTAGTTCCGTTCGAACCACGAATTTAACACATATTAAACAAAATTTTAAAATAATGCTGTGTCCATCATAGCACTGTCCTAGAATTTAAATTGATAATTAATATACTAAATTTATTTCACTCTAAGTAGTTGAAGATTTCACTTGAAGTTAGTGATTTATACGGGTGGCTCATGAAGTAAAATTTCGAGTTTAGAAAAGCCTGAAAATTTGGATTTGCTGGGGCGCGACTCGCTTCGCTCGCGCGCACCTGCAAATCCAAATTTTCAGGGTTTTCTAAACTCGAAATTTTACTTCATGCTTAATCTGGGAGTGGAAACCCTCGTTAGACGATCGATCAGAAACTTATTTTGCAGTTTTTTTTACTGTCAAATTTATAATATAAAATAAATACAAATTCGTGTGCATTATTTATGTGTTACTAAACTTTGACAAACAAATTGGAAAAGCTTAAATAATATATGTAAAATAAAGCTTAATAAATAAGCTACTAAACAACCAATTTTATTAATAAAATCACACGGTTAATAAATTATTCATTTACCAACTTTTACTGTAACCTTACAAACAATTAAATTGAACAATTTTTAACAAAATTACAAAAGGTTGAAATAATCAGAAATTTTTCAAAATGAATCGAATTTAATTCAATAAATATATATATATATACAGGGTATCTACGCTAAACCGTTCGGTAAAAGTTTATGGGGTTCCCGTCGCACTAAAAATTTGAAAAAAATCCTTGTCATACTGTTGAATCAGTTCTCCTCATGTGAAATATTTTCAACTTTATATCACTTTCGGTTCCACCGGAAGTAGCACCAAATTCGTTATTTTAAATAGAACACCCTATATATAAGTAATTTTTTGGATTCTTCTTTAAATTGCAACATATTTTATCCAAACAAATGTACACTTATCTCTTATACCGTTCAAGAAAAACATTTTTTTCTAAAATTTTGACCTCTAAACGGCATCTTGAAATACAGACAGATTTCAAGATGGCGTTTAGAGGTCAAAATTTTAGAAATATGATTTATATCTCTACTTGTACTAAGAGGATGCGTTCTAAAGTAATTAGAAACTGTCAATTTTGACAATAAAGAAAAAAGTTAATATCGAAGTGCCCTCTTTAATATATCGTAATTCATTTTTTTTTTTTAAATAGAATGACCCATTTTTTATCACATGATACGATTGGGGAAAAATTTTCTACAAAAAAGTATTACGAGTTACGTATCTCACTCAATGTATTTCTTATGATAAATAATTATGCTTACTCTATTAAATATTATCTCTGCATTATTCGCATTTATCCGCATATATAATCTAATGCACGCTATTGTAGTTTAGTTCTAAAAGAGTTCTAAGTAAGTTCCTGTTAGTCTCTGATATGATCATCACTTATTAGCTCGTATTCATTATAAGCAATTAATGTAAAGTGGTAGTATATTATAAAATAAATAGAAATTAAATAAAAACGTTTTTTAAAAAACCCAACCGCTCGGGTGAAAAACGTAAATGGCGCAGTCGTTTAAGATAAGTTCCAGTGAAAATAATTAGTGAAAAGTGCTTAAAAATTAAAACCAAAAATCTGTGGACTTTCGCGTGTAGTGAACCCAGAAAGTGTTTAAAAGCATTACTAATACACTGAAGTATTTACTGAAGAACTTATTGAACCAAGGCATAGTTCCAAAAATAAACAAAGGACCAGAGGCATAGTTTCCAGAGTCCAGAAGAAACAAAATTAGGATCGAGAGGCACAGTACTCCAAAGGCATAGTTCCCATAGTCCTATCAATTGCTATACGTAGACAACACAACTTTAAGCAACACAACTTTAAGCAACACAACTTTAAGCAACACAACTTTAAGCAACTCAACTTCAAGCAACACAACTTTAAGCAACTTAACGTCAAGCAACTCAGAACTACAGAACTCACCAATAACTCACCAAGAACTCACAAACAACTCACCAATATTTCACCAAGAACATACCAGAAAATTTAAGAATGAACATAATGTTATTACTGTAAGTCGAATTTAAATTTTTGCATTTTTCAAAACAAATTTATGTCAATTAATTCCGATAGTTCAGGAAATTCTATCTTTTCTCTTCCATTAACTCCTAACTCGTATGAAAGTAATATAGATAACAATAATTTACAAGATAATTTATTAGATTTATTAAATAATTTACATTTAGACGACATGGCACAATTTAGCCCAGAATTTTTAATATGCATTCCAGAATTTAATGGAAATGCAAATGAATTGAATCATTTTATAGAAGTGTAACAAACAATTATAGATGCATTTTATAATAATCAAAATGTTATTCTGAATAACTTTATATTTAATAGCTTAATTAATAAACTTACAGGGAGAGCGAAACTTGTTGTTAATGTCAACCGTATTAATGGTTTTGATAGTTTAAAAAATGTTCTTATTCGTAATTTTTCTGATCCAAGAGACGAAGCTTGTTTAAATAGAGATTTAATTAGTTTAAAACAAAATATTAATGAAACATCAACTCAATTTTATGAAAGATCCCTAGAAATGTTAAAAATAATATGCTCATACGTAAATATTCATGAATAGTTAGTAAATAACCGAGATTTAAAAAATGATTTATATAAAAATTTAGCTTTGAAAACTTTTCTAGCAGGCTTCAAAGATCCTTTAGGTACCACTATTCGTTCTATGAGACCAGCAGACTTAGCTGAAGCATTTCAATTTGTTAATCAAGAAGAAAACATTTATTATTTGCAATCTCAAAACAAACAAAATTTTAAACCAGTTAATAATAATCAAAGTAGAAATAATTTTTCCAGAAATAATAATAATTTTAGATATAACAATAATACTTTTAATAATTTAAATCAATGATTTATTCTTCCATGGAATCCAATAAGATATAATAATAATAATAATAATAATTACCAAAATTTTAATAATTTTAATAGGCAAAATTCACAATTTCCAAGTCAACCAATTCAATTACAACCAAGTAATGTAAATAATCGATTTCTTACCAATAACCAAGTCTTTAAACCACAAAATGCATGGAAATACCCAAAGAACAAATTTTCAAAATAATAATCAACAAACTCCTATGAGTGTTCAAACTAGAAATACTAATTTTCACCGACCTAATTATCAAAGTTATCAACAAAAATTAAATTATATTGCTGAAGAATTACATAATACTGAAACATATTACAACCAAGAGATTAATAAACCTAGTATATCAAGAAATGTTGATAATAATCAAAATTTTCATATGGCCCAACAACAAAAATTACAGAACTTTAGGCGATGAAGGATTACCTAACATTGATATGACATTTGATAATGAAAATATTTATAAGTTTTTAATTGATTCAGGCTCCAATAAATCTTTTATTAATCCAGAAATTGCTAATAAATATTTTGCAGATAGTATTATTGAAGAACCTTTCGTAGGATCAACAGCATTTCATAAAACACAACATAATAATGTAATTATTATTCCTACACCATTTGAATTTAATCTTAAGAATAGTTTTTCTAAATTCCACTTATTTAAATTTCATAATGAATATGGCGGCTTGATAGGAATGGATATGTTAAGAAAATTGAAAGTTAATTTAGATTTTGAAAATTCAATATTGTATACATCTAGAACTAAAATTATTTTAAAATATAATAACCCAATTTGTGTATTACATTTAGAAGCTTATACAAAACATATAATAAATGTACCATTAGATATAAATAACGGAGAAATAATTATCCCTCATTTAAACTTTAATAATATAGAAATTCCTGTAATACTAACTATGGCTAAAAATACTTTTGCAAATATTGAAATATTAAATAAAAACCCAAAACCACTAGACTTAAATTTCTTTACTCCGATAAAAGCTACTAAATTTGATAATAACAAAATTGAATTTGTGTTCAGTATTCCGGCACCAGGTACCCACAGACGCGTTTCGTTGATAATAACAATTATGAGATATTTCATCCCAATAATAATATAAATAATAATGATAATAAAAATGAAAATAATATCGATTTTACTCCTGTAACAAATGAAACAAATATTTAATTCTTGAATAATCATATAAAACATAATTTTAAAAAGTTCAATAAGTTAGCAAAGACTAATAAAATAACTAACACAAATGTAAAAGATATAAATGATTATTTATTTAATTCAAAATATTCACTACCACGTTGTGTTAGCGCAGATCTAAAAATGGGACAAGGAATAGCAAAAATATTTAATCAAAAATTCAAAAATAAAGATATATTGTTTTCACAAAACCCAAAGAAAAATAAAGTATGTTTCTTAAAAGATAAAGATAGATATATTTTATATTCAATTACTAAAAGTAAATTTTATGATAAACCATCATATGGAGATATGTTCAATACTTTAGTTAATTTAAAAAAGGTATGTATCAATAAAAATATTCAAAAATTAGCAATACCTAAAATAGGTTCAGGTTTAGATAAATTAAATTTTTCTATTATAAGAAAAATGGTAATGTATATATTTGATGATGTTAATATTAAAATTTTCATTCATAGTATTGATGAAATAAATAATTTTAATTTAGATGTCCAATTGTATGAACATAAACTAGACTTAGAAAGAATTAATACTCAACATTTGAATAGAGAAGAAAAAGATCAAATTGAAAATTTATGTATTGAATATTCAGATATATTCTATAACGAAAAAGAAAAATTAACATTCACTAATCAAGTTAAACATAGAATTAAAACACAAGATGAAGAACCTATTTATACAAAATCATATAGATACCCTTTTATACATAAAGAGGAAGTTGGTAAACAAATTACAAATATGCTTAATCAAAATATAATTAGACCTAGTGATTCACCTTGGTCTTCTCCAATTTGGGTAGTTCCTAAAAAGTTAAATAGTTCTAATAAACAAAAATGGAGAATAGTTGTTGATTACAGAAAATTGAATAATAAATCTATTACTGATAGATATCCTCTTCCTAACATTACAGATGTTTTAGATAAATTAGGGAAATGTAATTATTTTACAACTTTGGACTTAGCAAATGGTTTTCATCAGATTGAGATGCAATCTGATGATATATCAAAAACTGCTTTTACAGTTGAAAACGGACATTATGAATATACTCGTATGCCGTTTGCATTAAAGAACGCCCCTGCAACGTTTCAGCGGGTGATGGATAATATTTAACGTGGTTAGCAAAATGAAATTTGTCTAGTATATCTTGATGATATTATTATATTTTCTACTTCGTTACAAGAACATATTGTTAGATTGAAAAGTATATTCCAAAGATTAAGAGAAACTAATTTTAAGATTCAGTTAGATAAATCAGAATTTTTAAAGAAAGAAATTGCATATTTAGGACACATAGTAACTCCTCAAGGCATAAAACCAAATTCTTTAAAAATTGAAGCTATAAAAAAATATCCAATTCCAAAAACAACTAAAGAAATAAAATCATTTTTAGGTTTATTAGGATATTATCGTCGTTTTATTAAAGATTTTGCGAAAATTACTAAACCACACATGTTTGAAAAAAGATCATAAAATTATACATGATAATGAATTTATAAAATGCTTTGAAACTTGTAAAAATTTATTAATAAATGAACCAATTCTTTAATACCCTGACTTTACAAAAACTTTTAATTTAACAACCGATGCAAGTAATTATACAATTGGCGCAGTTTTGTCACAAGGACCCATTGTCAAAGATTTACCTGTAGCATACGCTTTACGTACATTAAACGACTCCGAAATAAATTATGGAAAAATAGAAAAAGAAATGTCAGCCATAGTTTGGGCTACAAAAGTATTTAGGCTTTATTTATTTGGAAAAGAATTTAATATTATTTCAGATCATCAACCCCTTAAATATTTATTTAATATGAAAGACCCTAATTCAAAGACTTGTTAGGTGGAGACTCAAATTAGAAGAATTTGATTATACAATGTATTATAAAAATGGAAAATTGAATACTAATGCTGATGCATTATCACGAATTAAATTAAATAAAGGAGAGAATATATTGAATTAAATATAAATGAATTAAAAGATTATATTGAACAATTTAATAAAGAACTTGAAAGAAATCCTTTAGGTGAAATTAAAATTGACAATCAATCAATACAAGTTAATTTTCATGAAAATGAAACAAATCAATTAGACGGAATAATAGAAATTAATGAAGAACAAAATGTAACAGATAAAATATGTTCTACTAATATTTGCCCAAAAATACATAAAGACCAAATTAAACGTCCTCCAAAAATAACATAGATTTTTTGTTACAGATTAATTATTCCAATAATATTAGCCGATATTGAAATTACAAACTTAAAGGGCAACCCAGGTATTCTACCTTTCAAAATTGGAAAAGCGAAAATTAATTATTTTTCTCGTACAATTATTCATTATTTTGAAGTATTAATTATACAAGATGAAATTTATTTAATTAATAAACATTATATTAAAATTAATAATTTTATTAAATATTCACATTCTAGATATCACGAACAATTAGAAAATTATGAAAAAATTGTAATATTTCAAATCAATCATGCAAAACAAAAATTGTTAAATTTTATGCCACACTTAAATAGAAAAAAAGGTTTGATAGATGGACTCGGTAGTATATTAAAATCAATTACTGGAAATTTAGATGCAAATGATGCTATAAAATATGATAATTATATAATGACATTACAAGAAAATCAAAACCAAATTATTAACACTGTAAATCAACAAATATCGCTTTCAAATGAAATAATCCAAACTTTTAATAATTCAATAACTTCCATTCAACAGAATGAATATATTTTAAAAGATCAAATTAATAAAATTACTAAAGAAATAAATGAAATACTTTTTGATAATGATCAATTCACAACTCTTAAAAATATATTAGATCAAATAAACGCAGCTTTAAATATGATTATTCAATTATTACAAGATTTAGAAAATGCCATAACTTTTGCAAAAATTGGTATAGCTCATAATTCAATTATTAAACCTACAGAATTACTTTATTTAGTATCAACAACTTTATCATATATTTCAAAAGAAAATATTTTTTTTCCTCTAAATTTAGAATCAATGTATAAGTTTTATGAAGTTTTAGATGTTAAAACATATATTTCAAACTCACGAGTTACTTTTGTACTTTCTATACCTATTGTTCACTCAGAAACTTATAATTATTACCAATTGTTTCCTGTTCCTATATTAAACTTAAATAATCAATACCAAACCCTAATCCCAGTGGAAAAATATTTAGTTACATATAAAAATTATTATATGTATACAAATTAAAAGTGTAGAAATCTAAATGGTACTTACTTTTGTGTAAATAATGATTTTATTGAAACAAACTGATTGTATTTTTCAAATTTTACAACTTACAAATAACTATAGTTCATGTAATTATTAATTAATTAATATACCTAATTTTATTATTGAACAAGTTTATAATTCCCATTATATAGGAATCTTTCAAAATTTTACTAAAATAACTACGAACTGTAAAACTGGAAATATCTTAAATTTAAAAGGTAACTTTTTATTTTATTTACCATATAATTGTAGTTTGGCACTAAAGAAATGAATTTTATTAATAGTCATAATGTTGAATCTTATAGTTCGCCTATTTTACTCCCAAATATTGTAATAGATAATAAAAATAAGTTAAGTGATATTGCAACAATTAAAATCAGTGACATTAAACCAGATAAACTTAAAAAGTTACAAGATCATATTAAACAAATTAAATACTTAACACCTAAAACAGTGAATAACTTTCATAATATAAGTGTTTGGACTGTTATATTCTATATTATTATATTTGTATGTGTATGTTTTATTGTTTATAAATATTGTATTGTACCTAATATTGTAAAGAAAAATAGTTTAAATGCGAATCATGAAACAATTCAAAACGTAGAAAATCCTTTATATTTACCAAAAATATAAAGTATCCTCTAAGGGGGAAGGAGTTACGTATCTCACTCAATGTATTTCTTATGATAAATAATTATGCTTACTCTATTAAATATTATCTCTGCATTATTCGCATTTATCCGCATATATAATCTAATGCACGCTATTGTAGTTTAGTTCTAAAAGAGTTCTAAGTAAGTTCCTGTTAGTCTCTGATATGATCATCACTTATTAGCTCGTATTCATTATAATCAATTAATGTAAAGTGTTAGTATATTATAAAATAAATAGAAATTAAATAAAAACGTTTTTTAAAAAACCCAACCGCTCGGGCGAAAAACGTAAATTACGCAACTATAGTCCTAAAGCAAGTAGTTTCCGAATTATTTCGAGATTCGTTTTTCGTCGCATTTATGCAGGGAATAATGCGCGCATAAGTCGCAATTGAATTTTAGTAGGCAAGTAGTATGTTTTTCTTGTGTTGCGATTGTAATGCAAAATGTGAAATAATAAAAACAATTAGTACAAAGTTATACAGAAATCAACAAAATTAATTATTACACAAATCAACAAATTATCAATTTATTGTTTATACATGGGAACTGCGATAGAATTGTTAGTCGAACAGGTAGAGTATTTAATGAAACTTATCCACATTTGCCGCCGATAATTAAAACAAGATTTAGAAGATTGGAATCAAATTTTGTTCAATTGGCAGTTGCCATGTAAAGGGTGGGCCATCGAAAGAAATCTTTGTAAAATGTTAATAAAACACAAACGGCTAGACGGAATTTCATGATCTTGAATTTATTTTGTAGCCAAGAGAATCCGGTTATACATGGAATATGACATCAGCCAAATGGCTGCCACGGCTGGCCTTACAGTAGTCCATTCTCTCGACCCAATTTTTCAGAACTTTTTTCAACGTCTGCGGTTCTATCTCAGCAATGGCATTTTGGATATTGGCTTTAAGATCGTCAATCGTTGCTGGATCGTTGTCATAACAACGTTCTTTAACGGCACCCCAGAGATAAAAGTCAAAATTTTACCTATTTATACAAAATTACAAATGTGATAACCGGATTATAGAATTAACTAATGAGGGCGGTTGATATAGGGGAATTCCAAATCTCCTCCATGCTGTTGGCGGGGGTTTTATTTTTGCTAATGGCCTTTTTAATCTCCAGGCCCTCACTTAGATTCAACCGACCGGCCTTATTACCTGCGTATAATATTTTGAAATTATCTGAGTTAAAAATATGGTCGTTTTCTATGAAGTGTTGAGAAAAGCATTTTTTATTTAAGATTCGCTTTTTGTGCTCATTTATTCTATTTACACTGTACACTGTATTTCAAAAATTCCGCATTTATCCCATTTATCTACCACTGGTTTACTGTTGACTAACATTTTTCTCAAATTAATGGGATTAGTTTGACAATATTAAATTCGTAACCTGTTTGTAAAATTTTAGCTATGTTTGTTCTTGTTTTTGGCAAAAAGTACAATATTTTCACTCTTTGCATGTTTCTGTGTACAATTCGTGTTTTCGTCGTTTACTTATTACACGCTTTTATGATCTGGTCCATATATTGTATATGTTCAGTATTTTGTCCGTGATCCTTCTTGATTTGAGGATTTCTCATAGTTTTTCTCTGGGGATTTTATCAAACGCCTTTCAAGGTCAATAAAAACTATACATGTGTTCTTTTTTTCTTAGATATTTTTCTGTGTTATTTATTTAATGGAGAATATGCGACGATATTACAATTTTAATTATAGCCAATCAAAGTTTATTCATTTCTGTGTAGATTGTATACATTTTATTTTTATTTGATAATCTGTTGATTGTTAATTGTTTCATAGAAAACATTCTCCTAAACACGATGATTTTATTGCAAAATTTTAAATTTGGCTTAATATTTTAAGAAAACTCTTTGAGATAAGTACATTGGTTTTAAAGCATATGTAAGTGTAATGAATTCCAAGTAAATTTTGTACATTTTATGATGATTACATAAAACTTTGATTTTTTACAATTTTTTAAACACAATATGGTTTTACTTTTTTTACATCTCAATTTAGAACTGATATTCTAGAAAATCCGGTAGACTATTCAAATTTGAATTATAGCCAATCAAATTCTTCATTTCTGTGTAGATTTAATGAATTTTATGTTAATTTGACAATCCGTTCATTTTTTACTCGTGCAGGTTAAATCGTTGAATTTATTGTATAATTTCAACGTTGGCTTAATATTTTAAGAAAATACCTTGTGTTCATTTTTTTCTGTAAAAAAGATGTAATCAGTTCGAAGCAAGTTTTATGAATTTCATGCTGATTGCCTAATACTTTGATTTTTTGGATATATAATAATAATCTTTATTGTGTGTTAAGAGCAAATAGAGCTTTACACTCGTCAAGTACACTAATTCTTAATAAGTAAAGTAATTCTAATTCTAATTACAGTTTTTGAAGAAAATAAAGTGTATCAGGTAATTTTGAAATTATACATTTTTACATATACGGGGAATTTTTCTTTTAAGTATACATTGCATACACTTTTTTTAAAGACATCAATTTCAAGGTTTAGCGACCCAACCAAATTTTTAGGCTTTTCTAAACTCGAAATTTTACTTTATTCGCCACCCATATTAACCACTGAAATAACTGACGTATTGTGAACAAATCAATCTCACTTGAAATCAGTCTCTTGTACGCGGGGCGCATGAAGTAAAATTTAGAGTTTAGAAAAGCCTAAAAAATTGGTTTGGTCGCTCGACCAAACCAAAGTGCAAAACCCTCGTTTGTAGCTTCCAACTGAACTCTTTAGAAGACACTCGTTTAAAGCTGCAAAATGTTCTATTTAAAAAAAAACAAGGAATATATGAAGATTTACAGCATATAATTGGGAAATGAATACTTAAAAAAAGCTCCCTATATACTTAAAAGTGAAATTCCCTGCATAAAAATATGCAAGGATTAAATAAATGAACAGAGGGAACACAAGAACAACGAGCTATAGTTAAGTTATAGCCCACTATCGGAAAGGTTACAGTTAAAAATTAAGATCAGACTCAGAACAGCAAAGTAATACACGTGCAAAAAAATAACACAAGGAAAGAGATAAACAAATGAATAATTATACAGAGGACTTTATTAATAATAAAATTAAAATTAAATAGCTGCGAGTTTAAAGCTTGAAGAAAAAATAACAGATAAATGAATCTACAGGTGACTAATATGGAAAATAAAATTGTAATAAATTAGGACTATTCTTTAAACATGCTTAAAATCAATTAAATAAAAATGAGGGGGAAGAGACATATACTTTAAAGGGGTAAATAAGTATACAAGTAACTAACATGAAAGATAACATTTTAATAAATTAGGTCAATTAAGAGCGGTAGAAATAAATTGATTAAAAGATGATACGTCGTATCTAAATATTCCTCCCAGCTGTAAAATGCTTGCTTTAGAAAGTAAATCTTCAGTTCTGTACGAAGAGGTTCCATCTTTAAGTCCTTGATGCGGTGGGGATATGGTTAAAAAATTTCGTGGCGTAATATGTTGTACCCGTTTTAGATTTGTGCAGTCGGTCTAAAGCAGGGTATGTGTTAGTTCTGTGTCTAGTGGAATAATTATGCATTGATTCATGTGTCGTATATGTAGGTGTTTAGGTGCTTTATAATGTATATTAGACAGTCGTGTATGTACAGACAGGGTACTGTTAGTATTTCCAATTTCTTAAATACTTCTATGTAGTCGGCTTTATAAGGGTATCATACCATGATCCTAATTGCCCTTCGCTGTGGACCATGCCTAATTGTAGAATGTCTCCGGGCAATTAGTCCATACTGAAAGTGCGACTGTAAGAACATACGTTTAGATAACGTTTTAGCTGATTCGTCACCATGGTTAGTCCAGCTCAGTTTAGAGTCAAGATATACGCCAAGAAATATAACCGATTCATTACTACTTAAGGTCGGGTCAGACGTGCGTAGTGAGAAGGTAAAGCATTTTGTTTTGTCTTCATTTAGTTTCAATTTGTTGCTGTAGAACAAAATCAAAATATAGATCTTTTATTTCTTGTTCTGAGCATGACTCGGATGTGTTAGATATAGTGGTATCGTCGACTAACAGTACAACGTCTGAGAGCAGAAAGCTGGGGAGGTCATTAATAAATATTAGAAACAACAACGGTCCAAGGATCTGACAACATGTTATTATATAATGTGCTATGGGTTCTTCTCGATAAATAAGACCCAATGAAACTGATGCTATTGGGATGTATATTATAATAGTATAATTTTTGAAGCAACATTTCATGGGATACACAGTCAAATGCTTTTGATAGGTCTAAAAAGGTAGAATGCCATTCTTGTCCTCATTCGAAGCAATTTAGCATGTTATATGTAAAGTTTATTATTCCGTCAGGCGTAGATGGGCCCTTACGAAACCCATAATGACAATTGGTGAGTAAATTGTGGAATTAAAAGTGTTCCGAAAGTTGGTTTAATAGAACATATTCAACGATTTTAGAAAATAAAGGCAACAGTGAGATCGGGCGATAGTTGTTGGGATTATTTTTGTCTCTGTTTTTATAAACAGGGATAACCAAGGCTGACTTTTAAACACTGGGAAAGTGCCTTGTCCGAATGCATAAATTAATTAGTCTTGTTAATGGCTGTAGAATGTTATGTATTGCGGATTTAACTACGTCGACTCTTAGATCGTATATATCCCTACTTCTGCTAGGTCTCAATCCTTAGATAACCCGACTAACGTCATTTAAAGACACTTCTTTAAAAGTAAAGTAACTATTTACATTAGTGCTATTCTTACACAATAAAATGATTGGATCAATGTTAGGTTCAGACATTTTACCAATTAGATAATTCCCTACTTTTGCGAAGAATGCATTGAAATCGTTTGCAGTAAGTATGCTATCTCTCTTCGGTGGCTGCGTTCTTAACCCCTCGATTACTTTTTCTACGAAATTCAAACTTTGATTTGACATTTTGGAAAACAATACTTTTTCTTCGTTTTACATACGAGGAAAGTTAAAATAAACACGCTAATATTGAAAAAATCATTTAAATTGATTGATTCAACAAATATCGTTAAGATTGACAAATTTAAGAATAATATGACGTCATAATTATGAATCAGTAATATTATAGTTATTCTAAAACTTGGCAAAAATCATAAACTTTAAATTAAATCGTCAAACTTTAAATGTATATTTTGAATATCACAAACATTTGTCAAAATTCATCAATTTTAAATAATAATAATTTTTATTATAAACAAAACTTTCAAATACCAACAAACATTGGAAAAAAAAAACAAATATATATAATAAGAAATAATGGCAAAGTTGACGAAAAAGATAAACAAAGACCTCAAAAAATCACAAATAAACACCAAAGTGAAAATTGATCAAATCTACAAAAAATTGCATATTGGACAATAATAATTATGTACAATTTTCACAAACAGAACAAAAATAAAGTTTAAAATTTAAGTTTCAAATTATTTTCAACTGTAATTCGGAATTTTTGAAATTTTTTTTTCGTGAACATTTACAGCGTACGCATCGGGATACTTATACTTAAAAGAAAATTGCCTTGTATTTGACACATAAGTTCTTGCAATATTCATAGAAAATAAAAATGTACATGAATACATAATATGACCTACTTCTTGAGCATCCCTTATTTCCTTTCCCTCTCCTTTCGGCAATTTTATACTTGATGAAGTGATATCGGACATGAAAAGAAGAGCCGGGTCAATACATTTCGTTGTAAAAGTATAGTCCACGCCATCAAATTCCGGCGTAGCAGCATATTTCCGAAGTTAACTTTCGGTCAAGCGTGTCGTTGAATATTTAACCGTCCCAGGTGACCTCGTCACTGAATTATTCCCGGAATGCGTTAGCATTTTCTGCGTGTAAAGGAAACGTGATAAAAAACGATAATTGATGGTTAAACTGTTGGAAGACTAGTTCAAGAGTTTTCGTTCAGTTTCCTTTTAATACCCACCCCCCAGATATATTACAAAATACTTTCTATACATCGCCCATATATATTTTTTTACTAATAGTGGTATGCATTAAATAGATGTATTGGATGATGTATATCAGGGGTGTTTAACGCGTCGATCACAATCGACTGGTCGATCGCTGGACCATTTTTGGTCGATCGGCCACCGGTTTTAACCTGCTGTGAGATTTTGTAAAAAATAATTTTACAGTATGATTGGTAAAAAAATATTGTTGTTTAATCTGCAGTCGTCTATTGGTATTATAAAAAGGGCCACATTTACATGGATTTTCCAAAAAAATTCAAGATACGAAAATCGAAGATAATGCATTTAGAGAAAGGAATGTCTGCCTATCAAACCAATATTAGTCGGTATTGCTTTATTTATTCTTACTGGTGATGTTAGTGGTAATTTACGTCAGTTGCGTTATTTCAATTCTAACTTTAAGGTTTCAAACTTGTTTATTTTTAACCAAATATTTAATGTTTTTTAATTAATAATTTTCCAAACAAGAAAATACATCAATGATCTAATGATTTATTTCACTAAAATCTCAACTTTGACATAATTTTTCAGATAAACTAGTTGAGATATTTTAACGCCCATTTCTAAAAGCGTGTTTATTTCTAACCAAAATTGAAGCTTTTGGCACTGATTTAAAAATATATAATTTTCTTATAATTTTCCAAACAAGATTACTCATCGTTTCTGACTAGTGTTCGATTTGAAGTTTCCAACGAGGGTTTCCACTCTCAGGTTAAGCATGAAGTAAAATTTCGAGTATAGAAAAGCCTGAAAATTTGGTTTGGTTCATTGTAAGGTATACCTAAATAAAAAATCCCTTTATATTGTTTTTTATTTGTTTTTATTACCTATAACCTGTCGATCGCCAAATAACGTGGTGTGCAAAAGTAGATCGCGTATTACAAAAGGTTGAGCACCCATGATGTATATCAATATTATTTGTTTGTTTCTTTTTATTTCAATTTTTATTAATGTGTATAACTATATTCAATGTTAGTGTAACATATTATTTATTTAATATTTACCAACATGTGTTTTCACATTTCGGTATACTGGGTGTTGACTTGGCGAACGCAATATAGGAAAGTGTTCAAATATTGGCTCCCCGATTTATTATAGAGACAAAATGGATTTAACATTTTTGTAGAGAGAAACAGTCTAAATTTATGAATATTCACACTTAATACTTTACGTTTCTCCAAGTTAAAATAATTAAGAAAAAGTGATTTTATAAAAATAATGACATACTATGAAACAGAGCTGGGCAGGATTCGAATCATTCAGTATTCGAATCCTGGATTCAAATCCTTTTAGAGGATTTAAAAGAGGCATTCGAATACTTTAGTTCAACTGGATTCGTGATCCGGATTCGTTACATTTTTTTAAGAGGATTCGTATTCGAATCCAAATGTGGGTGATTCGAATCCATATAAAGGGATTCGAATCCTTATGAAAGGATTCGAATCCTTATAAAAGGATTCGAATATTTATAAAAGGATTCAAATATTTATAAAAGGATTCGAATACTTACAATAGGATTTGAATCGTCAAAAATAATTCGAATTAATTGTAAGGACTAACATAAAAAATGACTTTTGTGTATTTTTAAATTTCTCGTTAAATCGCTGTTTTATACGCGTGGCGCATGAAGCAAAATTTCGGGTTTAGAAAAGCCCAGAAAATTTGTCTCGGGTCGCTGCGCGACCCGAGACAAATTTTCACGGGGCTTTTCTAAACCCGAAATTTTACTTCATGCTTAGTCTGGGAGTGGAAAACACTTGGTAAAGGTAAATCTTTAAATTCGATTAATTATCCACGTAACGTATTTAATGAATTGTACCCCTGAAACAACGATATCATGATTTCTCGGTGAAATATCAGTAAACCGGTTTAGATTCATTAATTTATTGAATCACTGGTAATTTACAATTCTTAATATATTTATGTATATTTATTAAGAATTGTAAATTACCCGTACAATTACCCTGTATTAAAAATGTACGAATCAAATTAAAGCGTATTTAGTTATTAAGCAATAAGTTAAAAAAATTATTAAGCGTTTATTTTGAAGCTTAAACGAGTGTTTTCCACTCCCAGAAAAAGCATAAAGTAAAATTTCGAGTTTAGGAAAGCCTGATCGTCCAAATCCAAACTCTTTTCTAAACTGAAAATTTTACTTCATGCACCACGCGTACAAAACGTTGATTCAGTGGAAAGTTTTAAATTTAGATGCTTGCGTTTTATGGCGCCCAACTAGGGGGCCACAGCGTTAGTCTGGCCCCAGGTTGGGCGCCAAACAACCTCAAATGCAAGCGTTTTAAGTATTTTTAAACGAGTGCTCTCCACTCTTAGCTCAAGCATAAAGTAAAATTTTGAGTTTAGAAAAGCCTGAGCGTTTTGATTTAGACCCGTGACGTCCAAACTCAATCTTTTCTAAACTTGAAATTATACTTCATGTGCCACGCGTACGAAACACTAATCAGTGTGAAGTTTTTAACTTTTACTTTCACAATTTATGGCGCCCAACAAGGGCCCAGCGTTAGCATGGCCCCAGATTAGGCGCCAAAAAACTTCAAATCTATGCGTTTTACCTTTTCGTATAGCATAATCTAAGATATGCAATTTGTTTTCCAAAGCAACGTTTTGATAGAGTTTTTATTTCTCTATTATAAAATTCTTCAAGTTTTGAATAAAAGCAGTTGGCAAATCCATTTTTAGTGTATCTTCGTTATGATTGTTTGTTCAGTTTACACTGCCATGGCTGGATGCACTGCCATGGTTGCTTTCATAATCTAATGACATTTTTTTGTGACGAAATTTTTTAAACCAACTTTGACATTTTCAATTGTCATAGCACCTTCATCGAGAGGACTGCAACTATTTTTTTGCCATTTTGTTTTTTTTCAATTGGAACTTAAACAGAGTGCAGTGGTTAATGTGTTTATTTTTATTTCGAACATTTTTAATTGTTTCAACTGAAAAATTGTCATCATTTATCTGCTTGTATGGCAAAACAAGTGTTGCAGTGTCAACTAATAAACAGTGAAATCTTAACCAAGTGTGTAATTTACTAAAAGTGTTGAAAAATTGTTGTTGTTACGCAAAAATCGTGGTCACTAAACTTTAAACTCTCTGTACATATAAAATGTTTTTATGTTATAATGCTTAGATTATTTACAAACTTTATCAACGCGCACAATAAACACGACATTAAATATTACTAATTACTAATGATATATTTTTTCAGTAATGCGTAAAATCAAGTTATTCCATGATTTTTAAAAATTATAAGTTTTTAAGAATCTTTCAACAAACTGTTATTGTTCTCTAAGAAAGAAGATAGTTACGAAAAAACTTAAAGATAGAAAAATTGTCCAAAATTTTCTTATCTAAAACTCTTGGTTGAACAATTTTTTTGTATTCCTATTAGTTATTGAGTTATTTGCAAGTTTTGCGAAATACAAAATAGCGTAAGTTCTCGACTTACATCAATTTTGACAAAAAACGTTATAACTCAAATACAGAAAAGTATAATACACGTATTTAGGCTATTGTGGCGAGATCTACAAGATAGACGTATTTGTTTTTATACAGGGTGATCCATAAAGTATCTAAAATAAAATTCGATTGTATTTTTTTTTCTAAATAATAATAATAATAAGTATTTATTGCCCAACAGGAAATTTCCCAATTACAAGACAATGATAATACAATAAACAATGTATGTATGAAGGCAAGTGTTTATCAAAAGTTATCGATATTATATACAAGACTGTTTTCCATTCCCAAACTAAGCATGAAGTAAAATTTCGAGTTTAGAAAAGCCCCGTGAACATTTGTCGAGGGTCGCTGGGCGAGCCTCGACAAATTTTCGGGCTTTTCTAAACTCGAAATTTTACTTCATGCGCCACGCGTACAAAACACTGATTTGAAGTGAAGTTCAGAAACACTCAAATACATCTTTAATCAGAGTAACGGGGAATCAGATGTTTAGTCTGTTATCAACGATTTTTAGTGTTAATAATAAATAATTCATTTTTAAATAGTTTTGTTAAAACAACTGGTAACGATATTTATATATAAATGGTCGAAAAAAATAATAAAATCAAATTTATTCTTAAAGGATTTGTATTCGTGATTCGAAAAAAACAGGATTCGAATCTTTGATTCGAATTATATTTATCTCTTACGAATCCTTTATTCGAGTATTCGTGATTCGAATCATATTAGGTGATTTGGATTTGTGATTCGAATCCTTTTTACAAAATGACACAAGATATCGCATTCACTTGATTTAAGACAAAAAACATTCGCAAACATCCTGATAACTGTGGTCTGCATAATACCACTTAATTAGGATGATTTTTTTCTTGTGTAGTGTAAATCATTTACTTTAATCAAGTGGCAGCGCTATCTTGTGGCATTTTGACATCCGCGATTGTTGTTTCAATTCCATGGCATGTTATTATGTTTATAAAATCACATTACTTTTTCTTAATTATTTTAACTTAGAGAGACTTAAAGTAATAAACGTTAATACGAATTAATTCCGAATTTTTCCATCTACAAAAAAGTAAATACATTTTGTTTCTAAAATAAATTAGGGAGCTAATATTTAAACATTTCAAAATTTATATGAGATTCCCTATGTTGCGTCCGCCGAATCAACACCCGGTATGTACATTTAAGAGAAAAATTCCCTGTCTTCTCAATAATATGCCTTAATATTTTACTCAATAGAGAAAATATCTGCGATCGCCAATGTATACATATATTTGTCAAAAGTGTTTTTCTTACATAGATTTTTAGTTTTGTTTTAAATAATTTTCCATTTATGTATTCCAGAATGATGTAACTCTCCAACTGCTTAGCATATTGCTGAAGGTTTACTTGAACGTCCAAGACTTTATACATGCTTAATTAAGATGAATTCACCTCCGATAATATCATGGAAAATAATTGTGATTTATTTGCTACGTATTACAAATATTTTCCTAAGATTATATAAGTTAACTGCAGCCTAAGATTGCCAGTGCGGAACGGATGGGATGCTAATTCAAGTAAAAAAATTACGATTAATTCATGTTTACTTTTTGTAAAATTTAATGTAAGCTAAGTGATCGATCATAACTAATCGACGTCTGTTTGCGAGAAAGTAGAAAAAAGGAGATTAATTACCAGCGACATTTTGTTGTTGGGCTCCGGCAGCGGCGGCGCGTCGTCGATAATCGGCTCTGAACCGCCAGAAAAATCGCTTCATTAATCAAACGTAATTTTACGTAAGCTTGTTTTTTGCGAGAGGGATGGGGCGAGAGATGAAAGGAGGGGGGGGATAAGGGAGAATTTAATCAGATTCTGTAATTGATCTCCGCCGCTGATTAATGGACTCAAAGATTATGTCAAATACAAGAATAGTGTTTAGTAGATTTTGAGGGGATCTAGATGCTAAACTAGTAATCTCTAGTGTTTGGTGCAGAGCTGGGCAGGATTCGAATCATTCAGGATTCTATTCCCGGATTCGAATCCTTTTAAAGCATTCAAAAGAGGTATTCGAATACTTTAGTGAAAACGGATTCGTGATCCGGATTCGTTACATTTTTTTAAAAGGATTCGTATTCGAATCCAAACGTAGATGATTCAAATCCTTATAAAAGGATTCGAATTCTTATAAATGGATTCGAATCCTTATAAAAGGATTCGAATTCTTATAAAAGGATTCCAATCCTTATAAAAGGAATCGAATCCTTATAGAATTCGAATCCTGATACATGGATTCAAATCATCCTACATAATTCGAATCATCGCTATTTAGGCTGGGATTCGAATTCGATTAATTCAAATAGTTAAATATTCTAATATGAATATTTAAATCACTAAATTATTCATATTTGAATATAAATATTAAAATTTTCGAATAATTCAAATATTTGTGAATGCATATTTGGTTACTTAACCATGAAAAATATCCAACGTTAATATATATATTTTTAACTTCACTTGAAATCAGTGTTTTATATGGTAGCGCATGAAGTAAAATTTCGAGTTTAGAAAAGCCCCGTGAAAATTTGTCTCGGGTCGCTGCGCGACCCTCGACAAATTTTCTACGCGGGGCTTTTCTAAACTCGAAATTTTACTTCATGCTTAGTCTGGGAGTGGACAACACTCGTTCTTAGAAGTTTCAAATTGAAGGATTACTCTAGATTATTAAGTTTATTACCGTTTTACAAAGGCTACAGCTCAAAGGACCAACCATGGTCTTCGCAGAACGAAGGACTACAGGGAATCGAAGTTTTTTTACAAGAAAACAACGAATATCTAAAGGTTTACAGCATGGATAGGAAAGGAAACATCTAATTTTGAAAAAATATCGAAGTTGGGTTGGTTTTCAGTGCATTTTTAACTTCACTTTAAATCAGTGTTTCATACGCGTGGCGCATGAAGTAAAATTTCGAGTTTAGAAAAGCCCCGCGAAAATGTGTCTCGGGTCGCTGCGCGAGCCTCGACAAATTTTCTATGGGGGGCTTTTCTAAACTCGAAATTTTACTTCATGCTTAGTCTGGGAGTGGACAACACTCGTTTGAATTTTAAATTTAACTCTTTTAAAAAGTCGACGTATGTAATATAATAAATATTTCATTCAAATCATAGAAAAAAATGCAAAATTTTACCTAAAATTAACTTTTAGAGTTAACTTTATAATTTGTTCGGTTCTTAATGGGTGAATATTCTGTTCCTAAAAAAACCGTTTTTATTTAATATTTAAGTTGCATTTTATACAATAACAAACTGTGAATAAATCGACATAAATCTAGAAATATCAATAATCCCGACATGTAGAAAATCTTGACGGTCCACTCCCAGACTAAGCATGAAGTAAAATTTCGAGTTTAGAAAAGCCCCGCGTAGAAAATTTGTCGAGGGTCGCGCAGCGACCCGAGACAAATTTTCACGGGGCTTTTCTAAACTCGAAATTTTACTTCATGCGCCACGCGTATAAAACACTGATTTAAAGTGAAGTTAAAAACGCACTGAAAACCAACCCAACTTCGATATTTTTTCAAAATTGGATGTTTTCTTTCCTATCCATGCTGTAAACCTTCAGATATTCGTTGTTTTCTTGTAAATAAACTTCGATTCCCTGTAGTCCTTCGGTCTCCGAAGACCATGATTGGTCCTTCGAGCTGTAGCCTTTGTAAATTGGTAATAAACTTAGTAATCTAGAGTAATCCTTTAATTTGAAACTTCTAAGAACGAGTGTTGTCCACTCCCAGATTAAGCATGAAGGAAAATTTCGAGTTTAGAAAAGCCCCGCGTAGAAAATTTGTCGAGGGTCGCGCAGCGACCCGAGACAAATTTTCACGGGGCTTTTCTAAACTCGAAATTTTACTTCATGCGCCAGGCGTATAAAACACAGATTCAAAATGAAGTTCAATTACACATATATCATCATTAATTAAAATCATTATATAATCAGATATTTAGTCGGTAAATGAACATGTTTGTTAATAGAAACTGATGGAATATAATATTACTGGTTGCAAATAATAGATTCAAATTTATTTTTAAAGGATTTGATTCAAAAATGAGGATTCGAATCTTTGATTCGAATCATATTTTTCACTTACGAATCCTTTATTCGAGTATTCGTGATTCGAATCATAGTAGGTGATTCGGATTCGTGATTCGAATCATGTTTTTGAGGATTCATCCCAACTCTGGTTTGGTGAAACTAATATAAAGAGTAAATCTAACGAGTGTCTATAAACTGTCAGCATGTGGGTTGCTTTAAAAAACAAATTACATATCTTAGATTAAGTCTTACGAGTTCGTGTATCTCGGAAACTTCAAATAAATTTAATTATATGCCATTGGAATATATGTTTCTGAAGTCAGAACCTACTGGAATGACGACAGTTTATAGACATTCATTAGAAAGACCTATAATAATAAATTAATGATGTGTGATCTAGGACAGCGGTTCCTAAACTTTTAAACAATGTGATCCATTTCAATACTGATAGGATGGAGGACTAATTTTTATTTTTATTTGAATGAATCAAAAATGTAAAGGGCTGAGTAGATTATTAACTTTACTTTATATCAGTGTGGCAGTCGCCGAATCAAACTTTCAGGCTTTTCTAATCTCGAAATTTTACTTCATACGCCACGCGTATAAAGCATTGGCAATATTATTAAGTTCAACATACACTGCTTAAGTTTAAACTCGCGTTAATAAATTTTAGAAAAGTATTATCAAATCATGGGATTTCTAAATTCGTGCTTTATGTTATGTATTCATTTCACCGTTTAAATCTGCAAATACGAGTGTTTGTTATTCAAATATCTAAACTAGAATTCAGATATTTTAACGGTTGTTACTTATAAATAGCTTCGCGGGCACCGCGTTGCCGACCTTTGAACTAGTGAATAACTTTTTTATCCCCTGTATTTGGCTTTTTTACAAAATTATTATTATTATTATTCAGGAAAAAAATCTGGGATCAGGGGAGAGTCAGGAAAAGTCAAGTAAATTTATTACTTACTCGCCACCATGTAGACAAGGGTTTTCCCAACTTTCTACTATCTTTCTACTATAAGACATAACTGAACACTTAGTGGGATTTAGACAAAGCCTATTATCCTTACACCAAGTGTTCAACCTATCAAGGTTATGCTGCAGCATTTCACACATCTGCGTATATAAGCACCCCGCATTTAATTGCATCAACTACATCATTAACAAACAAACAAAACAGCAGCGGACCCAGGTTAGAACCTTGGGGAACACCACTTTTAGCGATGTAGTTACGTGACTTGTGCCCCCTTAGTTCAACATATTGAGATCTGTTCACGAGGTACAAGGTTATGACGTTAATAATACCTTCATGCAAGTCAAATGAATGTAATTTTGTAATTTATACAAAAATATCATGAGGCATACGATCGAATGCTTTCGATAGGACGGTGTATACTACATCAGTTTGTATCCTTTGATCCATATTAAAAGAAATTTGTTGAGTGATATTAACTAAGTTTGTCATAGTTGATCGTTTCGGTATAAAACCATGTTGTTTAGGAGACAGGTCAGACTTCACCGAATTATAGATGTAATCGGTTAATAAGCGTTCAAACGTTTTAGAGAAGTTGCATAGTAAGGAGATTGGTCTATAATTCGTTACATCCGCCCTATCGCCCTTTTTATAGACAGGAATTACACTTACAGATTTACTGGGAAGATGCCGGAATTCAAAATATTATTACAGATGTGTGTTAATGGTTTAGTTAATACAGCTGCAGTGTCTTTTACAAAAAATGATGGGATGTTGTCAACTTGTTCTTCGTTCTTCTTAATTCTGCCATAACCATTTCTTCTGAGAAGCTGACTCGGCCCATACAAGTCATGCTGGATGTATTTTCAGATAGTATTGGAGCATCTGAAGTTATAAACCAAGCTGTTATTTTTAGATTGAAGAAGACGCGGATTAAGGGTTAAAACATTAAGGTGAATGTCTAAAGGTGGATGATACTGATCAATAGGAAGAAGTGGTAGGTCACAGTTAGTCACTTCTGTTTGTAATGTTTTGCTAGTGATTATAAGATCCAAGATTCTATTCATACTGTTGACTATGTTGTTCGCTTGTGCTAGATCGCATGATACTAAATATCTATTAAGGGTGAATAGTGCAGGTGTTATTTTTATGGGATTCTCAATGCTGATTTTATATTCTGGTATATTAAAGTCACTTAAAATAATCAAATTATCCGAGTCCACATTTATGTTTAAATAATCAAGAACTGTCATGTAATCATCGTCTGCAGTTAGAGGTGGTATATAAAGGCAGATTATATTCAATAGATGTTTACCGATACTGACTCGACAGCCTACTATATCAATAGTCTCTATGGGTGATATAAGCTTTAGATCGGTTATCCTATGGGTTTCGGCAACTGCAAGAAGTACACCTCCTCCTATTCGGTCTCTCCTATCACATCGAAGAATATTGTAGTTAGAAGCGGTTAATTCAGCATTGTCTATGTTCCCATCCAGCCAGGTCTCTGTTAACGCGATGATATCGAAACAAGCGGAGCTTAAGCAATTATATAGAATGTTAGTTTTAGTTCTTAGGCCTCTGACATTTTGGTAATACATGCTTAAGTGACTAGTTTCCTCCTGGGAATTATTTAGTTTTCCTGTTTGGAGGTTATTGTCGGAAGGTTTTTGATATATTTTATAGTGATATTTGTTTCACCGGCGTCGCATCTACGCTTGAGTTCTTCACGTATAGATAGGAGGTAACGTCGCTGCAAAAGAGTTTCGTCACAATTTCATTTAATACCATCCGCTTTTTTTTTGTTTTTTAATATAAACCTGCAATCGTGAGCGTTATTTAGAATTACTTTGATTGGTCGTGGATTCGGATTATCATCGTTAGTTTTACCGAGCCGGATAGTATTTTTAATGCATAAGCTAGGTTTAATTTCTGATAGTTTCTTATGTACAATATTTAAATCAGAGTCTGTGTCATCTGACTCAGGAATATTGAAAATAATTAAATTATTTTCGCGGGTTTTACGGTCCTCAATCTCGTTCATTGTATCAAGAATAATGTTGTTATTATTAGATGGACTTGATAAATTAAGCGATTCAATATCATTAATTCTATCATTTATTGAGTTAATGGTATTTTTTAGAGATGCATTTTCTACTTTCAAATGTTCCATATCCTGCAGCATTTGTTCTAATTTATTAATTACTTCAGTTTGTGATTTAGACTGTCGTGATAATTCATTCACTGTTTCTTTTAGTTCACTTACAATCGTAAATATTGTCTCCAGGGTGATTTGCGGAGATATCGCTGCCTCACATGTGTGTTTTTTAAGGCACGACTGATGCATTATTTTTGAACACATACTACATTGGACACCTGACTTTACTGTCAGACCGCAGCTTCCACCACATAATACGGACTGTGAAGACATATTAATTGATTGGTTAATAGATTATGGCATATAGGATAAGACAAGGTCACAAAATGCACCCAGGGGCCGATCGGGGTGACTGATTATTAACAAACACAGGTAGGCCACGGAGATTGACAAAGTAAAACATAGGAATTGGAAACAGTTTTTAAATGATTAATTTAATATGAATATTTCAAATAAATTAAGTTAAATTAAAATACTACAATAATTAAAATTTATACAAAAACTAGTATCAAAGTCCGCTCACTGGACGCGAAGACCAAAAGAAAAATATACAATCGCAGTAAAAACAAATTAACCGCGGTCGTTTTCCACTCCGGAGATTAGACTGAGTAATTAAAATATCAAATTAGGCACGAACCACTTATTCGATTAATACTAAACTTATATCATTCGATTCGCGAAGATTTAGTCAACAAGGTTATACTTAGCTGAATAATTTGAGTTCACAAGAATCACTGTTAATGGCTTATAATACGGAGCACACACGCACACAAACGTACACCGTAGACTTCTCTAATTTATTAATGAATCCATGCTGAATATTGTGTGTGTAAGTCTACTTTAATTTTATGATGAAACGTTTACTTGACAATGTCTTATACTCGCAACGTATCCTCTGTTTTGTACGCTTATATCATTGATGGAGTTCCTATAAACCCTGCTAATGATATCCTCGATTTGGGGGTACATTTTGACAGTAAACTAACATTTAATGCACACATTCTTGACATAACGAAATAATGCAGTAGAAAAATTGGCTTCATTGTGAGAACAACTAGGGACTTCAAGAATCAGCAGACGTTAACACTACTATTTAACTCGTTAGTTAGAAGTAAGCTTAATTATTGTGCACCTGTATGGTGCCCCTATAAGCAGCTCTACGTGCGGCATATTGAATCTGTGCATAGAAGGTTCTTAAAATTCTTATTTTGGAAAAAGCATGGCATCCATCCGACTCGCGGATACTCATACGATAGTTTGCTTTCGGAATTTAACACTTTGTCCATTGCCGATAATCATAATTTAATTAATGTGATTACACTGTACAAAATCCTACATAATCAAATAGATGATATGAATTTGTTAAAGAATTTCATGTGCCTCGATTAAATGCTAGAAATTGTCTAACTATTTCCTTTCAAACGCCCAACACTAACCACCACAACCATTTCCCAATTAATCAAATGGTTCACAGGTATCACCAAATACAGTACGATACTGATATATTTGCTAGCTTTTCTGAATATAAACAAAAGGCTCAGGAGTGTATGCTTATCAGGGTGCAGCTATGATCTAAACCTGAATATGGTTAACTTTATTTGTTGTATGTAGTTGCCACACTTCACCGGAACATTATGTTAGTCTCATTGTTTTCGTTTCATCGCTTTGTAATATATATATATATATATATATATATATATATATATATATATATATATATATATATTTATTTTTATTTGTTATAGTAATTTCTTAAATGTAACAATTGTTTATGTATTTCCTCGTAAGATGTAATTCTGTTGGGAATAAAGATTATTATTATTATTATTATTATTATTATTATTATTATTATTTTCTATTTTATCTCGACTTGTTGTCGGTTATATTATATTTGGACGGGCATTAGCCAAGTCCAAACATAATCTATTTCTGATTCAAGAAGTTCCTTGTTATGTTACATGTGTGAAGTATGGTTGTTTTTTGAACTTGAGTGTGAATGTTGTTCCTCAGATCTAGTTCCGACAGATGTTGTATCATCGTGTGTGGTGTGATACCAGTTGTGGATATTATGAGTGGAATTATGTGTACTGTTTTTTGTTTCCAGATTCTTTACATTTCAATTGGTAATGGTTGGTATTTGGTTTTCTTCTCTGTGTATTTAGTCACTATGTTATGGTCTGCTGGTATTGCGATGTCTATTATTATTATTATTATTATTATCTACTCCTTTTGATGGAATGACTATCTTCATTGACCCCCTAATATCATCCAATCTTTTTCATGCTTTTCTATGCAAATAATATACCGGGTGGGGGGCAGGCGAGTTTAAATATGTTTAAATTTGATATTTATAGGCACATTTTTGGCGCACAATTTAAAATAATGCTTTATTTTCGGTATTTAAACATCAAATTTTAAGGTTAGCTGTCACCTAACGTCTACATAGTAATACACTAGTTACAAACATATAATTTATATTGAGTTTAATAATTGTGTCGGACAATTATTTAACCTGAGCAAGTCAACATGATATGTTTTGGTACTTTTTAGTTTAGCCAGTGTTTCTACTTCTTAAGTAAGCATGAAGTTAAATTTCGAGTTAAGGAAAGCCTTAAAGTTTGCTTTAGAGTCGCGTAGCGAAGCGGATATTAAAAATATACTACTAAATCAGTACTAAAAATAAACTGCTAAAGCAGTATTAAAAATATACTGCCAAACAAGAATATTTTTAATTTTAGAATATTTCATTGTTTTATACGCCTGGCGTATGAATTGAAATTTTGAGTTTACAAAAGCCTAAAAATTGCGGAACGACCATGCCAAATTTTCAGGCTTTCCTAAACTCTAAGTTTTACTTTATGCTTAATCAAGGATTGGTAGCTTTAAAATTAACTCATTAAATGTACAATCAATGCCTCAAAATGCATACACATCAGGATGTGTATGGTTTTCATAATTTTTTTATAGAATCTATTAACACAGTTTGAAATTATAATTTTTTTTAACTATCCAAAAAAATCATTCTGACATTATCAAACAAACAAAGATTGAAAGGTGACTATCGGGTATTTTTAGATTTTTGGATATTTTAAATGAGTCAGGTTTCGTTAATATCCATACGAAATTTCATGGAAATCCATTTAGGAATTTCTGATTTATTAATTTGTCTTTAAAATTCTGACTTTAAGCAAAACTAAACTGATAACTGGAACCTTTAAGAATAAGTGAATCGAGGAATTATTGAGTTGTGATAAATTTAATGTCCCAAGAAATCTGAGAGTAATAAAATATATTCCGACTTCAAACGAAAATTAGTTAAGAGCTATAAAAAGGTTATAATATTTAAATCAATTTAAATTTCACGAAAACTTTCTAAATTATTAATTAATTGAGCGTGTACTTTACTAGCGTGAGAATGTTATGTACGAGGGTTGCCTTTTATATTTCGGGATTAGAGAACAAAAATAAATATTAATCATTGAAAATCGTTTTATTGTTTTTCAACATATTCCCCATTAAGATCTATACACTTTTGCATGCGTTTGAACCAATTGTCTAAGCACTTTTGCCACTCTGATTGAGGTATCTTCAAAACATGCATTCTGAACGCATCAACCGCTTCTGCAGGTCAAGTTCTAGCGATTTATCATTTATTGAAACTGCTGCTAGGCAATTAACACAGACCCGAATTATTACAACTATGGTCTGTTTAAAAACTAGAAGGAGTAAGTGCCAAAGCCCAATTTACACTATAAAAAGTTACCAGAAATATTACTAGATAAATTTGGCGGCAATTTTAAATAATTTCATAATTACTCTTAAAATAAAATCAAATATCCATTTTGTTCTTTTTAATTGTGGTTAAGTATTTTCTTTTCCATCGTACGATATCGTCAGTTCAATTAAAATGCTTATATGGCATCTCGCCATATATCTGTGAAATAAAACATATTTACACTATGTTCATAATATAATATGAAATTTATATAATAATGTGTCTCTATCAGAGCTGGGACGAATCCTCGTAAAAAGGATTCGAATCACGAATCTGAATCATCTAATAAGATTCGAATCACGAATACTCGAATAAAGGATTCGTAAGAGATAAATATGATTTGAATCGAAGATTCGAGTCCTGTTTATTCGAATCACGAATACACATCCTCTAAGAATACATTTGATTTTATTATTTTTTTGCAAGCATTAATACATAAATATCGTTAGCAGTTGTTTTAACAAAAATATTCAAAATCTAATTATTTATTATTACCACTGAACATCGTTGATAACAGACAAAAAATCTGACTCCCTGTTACTCTGGTTAAAGATGTATTTGTATGTTTCTGAAATCTACTTCAAATCAGTGTTTTGTACGCGTGGCGCATGAAGTAAAATTTCGAGTTTAGAAAAGCCCAAAAATTTGTCTCGGGTCGCTGCGCGACCCTCGACAAATTTTCACGAGGCTTTTCTAAACTCGAAATTTTACTTCATGCTTAGTCTGGGAGTGGAATCACTCGTTCGAAACTTCAAATTGAACTCTATTATAAAATTGACTAATTTTCGTAAATAAAAAATTCACTGAATATCATTAATACCGGAAAAGTCAGAGAAAAGTCATGGAATTATATTCAAATGGACCAAAACACTAACAATAAAGCCATATGATATTATTAAATTTGTCAAAATCAGCAGGAAAACTACAAAACACGTAAAAATTTATAAAATTAACTTAAATATTGACAAAAACAATGAAAACTATTAAACAGAATGGGGGATTCCCACAGAAAAAAGTTATAGTAAAAGGCCAGGAAAAATATCTTTAGTCAGGGAAATCTCGGAATAATTAAACATTTCAGATTGTGGCTACCATGTCAGTTTTACTTCGAACAATATAAAACAAAATTTTGAAAACTCGATTATTATCTTTAAAAACATTTTCAATCATTTAATGTTCTTATCAAAGCTTTCACTTTGAAGTTTCGAACGAGCGTTTCCACTCCCAGACTAAGCATGAAGTAAAATTTCGAGTTTAGAAAAGCCCCGTGAACATTTGTCGAGGGTCGCGCAGCGACCCGAGACAAATTTTCTGGGCTTTTCTAAACTCGAAATTTTACGTCATGCGCCACGCGCATAAAACAGTGATTTAACGTGAAATTAAAAACACAAAAAAAAAACATTTTTCATGTTATTTATCACAATTCGAATTATGTTTGACGATTCAAATCCTTTTGTAAGTATTCGAATCCTTTTAGAAGGATTCGAATCCTTTTATAAGGATTCGAATCACCCACATTTAGACTCGAATACGAATCCTCTTAAAAAAATGTAACGAATTCGGATCACGAATCCAGTTGAACTAAAGTATTCGAACGCCTTTTTTGAATCCTCTTAAAGGATTCGAATCCTGAATGATTCGATTCCTGCCCAGCTCTGGTCTCTATCTTAAAATTGATTTGTTTCATAAAACTATAAAAGGTAGAACGACTCATCTTTGGCATGCCTGCATGATCGATTACTTCTTTTAAAACTTTATTCAAAGTTGCCAGTTCACTTTATAGAAGAAACTATGCACGGATCTCTTTACTACGTCATCAAAACTTGTAAATATGTCCTCCAAGCTGTTTAGGGCTACGATAGGCAGTGGAATTTACAACTCATAAAAATTAAACATTTTATTATTTGATGCATATTCTTATGCTATTTGATATCTCACCTATTGCACCAACAATGGCTGATACAACAGCAGTCATTTTCACATGTGAATCATCTGTTATCATCTGCTTATACATATTTTTTATGCACTGTTTTTCAGACAGATATAAATGACCCAAATCCAACTTCTTACGCTTTTTTGGAGGTGAAGGTGATATTATCACCGAGCTTGTACTGGGTCCATCATCTACCACAACAATATAAACAAAATTAACTTTTAACTATGCTAAAGAAACACCGCACAAAAGGTTATTACGAAACAGACAAAGTTGCAACTCGGTAACGCTTCGAATTAAGGTTATGTCAGCTGTTGCGTCTTATAATGACATAATTAGCATAGTGTAAAATGGGCGCGCTTTCGGCCAATCAGAGTTGTAGGTTTTGGCGTGTGAAATTTAAAACGCTCCTCCTAGTTATTAAACAGATTATAGAATATTGTGAAAAATAGTCATAAGACTTGTGCTCAATCTTATTGCACAGAGGTGTACATACAAGTTTACCAATAAGAATCTTGAAACAAATTTGAAATGTCTTTTCTTGTTCTTGAGATGTTGTCAAAAAACTAATGTTTTTAATTTCACGTTCATTTTTTATGCAAAAACCGTTGAATATAGACATTTACAACTTTGACATTACATGGCTTAATGGTATTGAAACTCTTAAATGTACCCAAAAACCATAGCCAACATTTTCTTTTTTAATTGGCGTTGTTTTCGATTTTCGTATTTCTATAACGATGTAAAATCATAACTTTTTGTGAATTTTCAATGATTTCTTTGTGGTGAATATTCTTGGAATTTTTTTTGTTTACTTTAATTTGTAATTTAAAATTGTGTTTAAAACTTGTTATTTTGGCTTATTTATTTTGTTTATATCCGAAAGTATTATTTTTCTAAATATATTTAAGTTTTCTTCAAGATTTTTTTTTTGAAAACTAAAATTAATTAGGAGTTAAATTAACTACATTATCAATCAAGCTTAGCCAGTCTGGCAATTGCAAACAAATTATCGAAAGGAATTGGTTTAGATGATTAATACTTGCAACTGCTGGAATTTAATTTTTTTAATGATTAATTTTTTTCTTTAAATTGTACATATGCATACGCTGTAAACTTTCCGACATTCGTCGTTTTTAAAAACAGTTTAATTCAAAGTGTTTTCGCTCCTTAATTAAGCATCAAGTAAAATTTCGAGTTTAGGAAAGCCTGCAAAACAGAAATTATAAAGAAAAATATTTTATAAAAGAAGAACACATTCATAAAATAACAAAACATACATAAGAATGAATTACATGGGAATCAGTTTAGAAAACAAGAACATAAATAAAGTAAGAAAATATACAGGGTGTCCCCGAATGGTCTGTACAACGCTCTACCACATATTCTCTGAAACAAAATAAGACGATTTAACTAAACTTATCTCTATCCAAAAGTGGTTCCTAAGCCATTTACGAGGCCTCAAAGATATTTTTTTTTTTTCATTATTTTTCAAATATTTTTATTTTGGACTTAGGTAAGAAAACCTAATTTGGCAAATTTAATAACATTGATACCATGCACTTTTTGCGATATGTTTCTTTATCCTACGTTTAAAGTAAGTGGTCAAACTAGGACCATCGACTTCTTAAGATACCTAAATATTTTTATTCAACAGGTCAAATCATAAGGAATACTTTTTTTCTGCAAGATCATTTAATTTTACGTATTTTTCGTCTCTTATAAAATTTTGGTATTTTCCCCACAAAAAAATATTTTTATTTGTCAAAAAAAGTAATAAAATTATGAACAATATTTTGCTTCTCAAAACAATTAACAACGTAAAAATAAAGATAGGTACCTAACAATAAACACAAATTTATTAGTTTCACAACAAATGTTCAAACTGATTGCCATTTTCAGCAATACAACAATTTACACGTCGCAAAAATTAAAATGGACACGTTGTAAAACACCAACATTGTTTTTAACTGTTTGAAACGCATTCTGCATTCGCGCCCATAATTCGTCGTGCGTATGTATGGGCTTACAATAAACAATAGATTTAATAATGTTTGAGGCCTCGTAGATGGCTTAGGAACCACTTTTGGATAGAGATAAGTTTAGTTAAATCGTCTTATTTTGTTTCAGAGAATATGTGGTACAGCGTTCTACAGACCATTCGGGGACACCCTGTATATAAACAAATATTCTGATACCTTTTTCAATATAGCATAAAATCAACAAAAGCAAGGTTCGAAAAAAAAGTATTAATGAGATGATTGTGCTGGGTGCTAGGATAATATTGAGGAAATATCGTTCTTAGTCCACACAATCTTTTAATTTATTTGAAAACTCCCCATCTACGAATTCTAAGGATTAAAAAAAAAAAATTACATAAAAACACATCAAAAACTGTATCGAGGGGGACAGCTTTTTGTGCAAAAATTGACTCACCCCCGTTTACCCCCTGCCCCGGGACTGTCTTAAAACTCGTAAATAGAAAAGGGTATCGAATATTAACTTATATTTTAAAGGTTTTTTTTAATAGCTATAAAAAATAGATATTTGGCAAAACTTCCACCATCTATTTCTTGAATTTTAAGATCTTTTAAACATTTTTTTTAATTCATACAAGACTTAATTAGTGACTGGGAATTACGAAAAAAATATATAACATATATCAGTCACCTCTATTGATATACAGGGTGCAGGCGCGCACCCAGGGCGTGGCCGCGGGCATGAGCCCCCCAGACTAATTATATTGTAGTATGTCATTGTATATCTTGTGAACAAAACACGAAATACGGATAAAATGCGTTTTGTCTAGACTCAATGCGAATTGTCCAGTTTTTAGACGATAGCCGAATAAAACTGCATTCGTCTGTCATTTCGCACATTGTCTAAACAAAATGTGTTGTGTCTAACGGCTATTAGACAAAATGCTTCGCGAGAGTTTAAAGACGATCAATATAATCAACATGTAATCTACAATATTAAATGGCACTTAATAATTTGAGACTATCACGACATTTTGACTATATCACTGGTCGTTTGTTTTTGCTGCTATAAAATTTTAACTTCGACTGTCGATTGATTGTATTACGATTCAGAGCTGTGCAGGAATCGAATCATGCAGGATTCGAATCATTAAGGATTCGATGCCCGGATTCGAATCCTTTTAGAGGATTCAAAAGAGGTATTCGAATAAAAACGGGTTCGTGATCTGGATTCGTTACATTTTTTAAAAGGATTCGTATTCGAATCCAGACGTAGATGATTCGAATCCTTATAAATGGATTCGAATTCTTATAAAAGGATTCGAATCCTTATAAAGGGATTCGAATCCTTATAAAAGGATTCGAATCCTTATAAAAGGATTCAAATCCTTATAAAAAGATTCGAATCCTCATACACGGATTCAAATCCTCCCAAATAATTCGAATCATCGCTAGTAAGGCTGGGATTCGAATTCGATTAATTCAAATAGTTAAATATTCTAATATGATTATTTAAATTACTAAATTATTCCTATTTGAATATAAATATTTAAATTTTCGAATAATTCAAATATTTGTGAATGCATATTTGGTTACTTAAACATAAACAATTTCCAACCTTAATAGTATATTTTTAACTTCACTTAAAATCAGTGTTTTATACGCGTGGCGCATGAAGTAAAATTTCGAGTTTAGAAAAGCCCCGTGAAAATTTTCTACGCGAGGCTTTTTTAAACTCGAAATTTTACTTCATGCTTAGTCTGGGAGTGGACAACACTTGTTCTTAGAACTTTCAAATTGAAGGATCACTCTAGATTACTAAGTTTATTACCATTTTACAATGGCTACAGCTCGAAGGACAAATCATGATCTTCGGAGACCGAAGGACTACAGGGAATCGAAGTTTTTTACAAGAAAACAACGAATATCTGAAAGTTTACAGCATGGATAGGAAAGAAAACATCAAATTTTGTAAAAATATCGAAGTTGGGTTTGTTTTCAGTGCATTTTTAACTTCACTTTAAATCAGTGTTTTATACGCGTGGCGCATGAAGTAAAATTTCGAGTTTAGAAAAGCCCCGCGGGGCTTTTCTAAACTCGAAATTTTACTTCATGCTTAGTCTGGGAGTGGACAACACTCGTTTGAACTTTAAATTTAACTCTTTTAAAAAACCGACGTATGTAATATAATAAATCATTCATTGATATCATAGAAAAAGATGCAAAATTTTACCTAAAATTAACTATTAGAGTTAACTTTATAATTTAATGGGTGAATATTCTATTCCTTAGAAAAACCGTATTTATTTAATATTATAGTTGCATTTAATGTAATAACAAACTGTGAATAAATCGACAAAAATCTAGAAATATCGAAAATCTCGACATGTAGAAAATCTTGACGGTCCACTTCCAGACTACGCATGAAGTGAAATTTCGAGTTTAGAAAAGCCCCGCGTAGAAAATTTTCACGGGCGCTTTCTAAACTCGAAATTTTACTTCATGCGCCACGGGTATAAAATACTGATTTAAAGTGAAGTTAAAAACGCACTGAAAACCAACCCAACATCAATATTTTTCAAAATTGGATGTTTTCTTTCCTATCTCTGCTGTAAACCGCCAGATATTCCTTGTTTTCTTGTAAAAAAAACTTCGATTCCCTGTAGTCCTTCGGTTTCCAAAGACCATTTATGGTCCTTCGAGCTGTAGCCTTTGTAAAATGGTAATAAACTTAGTAATCTAGAGTGATCCTTTAATTTAAAACTTCTAAGAACGAGTGTTGTCCACTCCCAGACTAAGCATGAAGTAAAATTTCTAGTTTAAAAAAGCCCTGCGTAGAAAATTTGTCGAGGGTCGCGCAGCGACCCGAGACAAATTTTCACGGGGCTTTTCTAAACTCGAAATTTTACTTCATGCGCCACGCGTATACAACACTGATTTAAAATTAAGTTCAATAACACATATATCTTCATTATTTAAAATCATTATTTAATCAGATATTTAGTCGGTAAATGAACAATTTTATTAATAAAAACTGATGGAATAAAATGTCACTGGTTGCAAATAATAGATTTAAATTTATTTTTAAAGGATTTGTATCCGTAATTCAAAAATGAGGATTCGAATCATATTTTTCACTTACGAATCCTTTTTTCGAGTATTCGTGATTCGAATCATATTAGGTGATTCGGATTCGTGATTCGAATCCTGTTTTTGAGGATTCATCCCAGCTCTGTTACGATTATGTCACTGTGTTGGCTGTTTTTTTACTATGATGTATCGTATGTTCAATAAAAAAATACTCTAGATTGCCATGAAAAATATTGTAGGTTGGTCACTATGATTTTATATAATAAATTAATTGTAGCCAACTTAAATTAACAAACCGATTAAATCATGGCACTCTAGAGGTCTTTTTTCTATTAAATTTTCTGTATAATGTATATTGACTAATGCAGTATTGACTAAAAGCCTCTAAGTATGATTTCGTTGGTAAATCGCTCTGTTGGCTGTATATTGATATTTGTGACATTTGGATTGTACGTCAATTAGTTGGCTGACGTTAGGCTATTATAGGATTTTGTCATATTATATCTTTATCGACTATATTTTGACCATTGTGACATTATAACTTAAGACACTTGGTTGACTATTTTTTGAACGTGATTGGATTTTGTCATTAACTTTTTATTGACATTTTTATTTGTATTGTGACATTATAAGCGTAAGTCACTTAGTTGGCTGTCTTTTACCTTATTAGGGTTTAGCTGTTTTTGTGTCTATGCTAGGATTTTGTCATAAAATGTTTTTATCCAGGGTGGCGACCAACCGGGAAGCCCGGGAAAGTCAGAGAAAAGTCAGGGGATTTTATTCACCGGGAAAAGTCAGGGAAATTCAGTTTGTTTAGCAAAAAGTCCGTGAATTTACAAATTAATAAGATTAATAAATATGCAAATAATAAGATCAAAGAATTGACAAATTGTTAGTTCTGTTCAGAGCACGAATTTGACATATTAAATCAAATTAAAAATAAAAAAAATGGTGAAGTGTAATTGACATACTAAATTTAATTCACTCTAACCAACCGGTTGAAGATTTCACTTGAAGTTAGTTATTTGTACGCCACTCCAAATTTTCAGGCTTTTCTAAACTCGAAATTTTACGTCATGCTTATTCTGGGAGGGGAAATCCTCTTTAGACGATCAATCAGATACTCATTTTGCAGTTTTCTTTGTTGCCAAAAATATATAAGTATATTATGAGTGTGATACATTACTGAGTTCATAAAAAAATATTTTTTCAAAAAATATGAAAATTTTAAATGGCGCTCATAACACAAACAAAAGTTGGCTATGATCCCCGGATAAATGTTATAGTTATCTTTAAAAAAATATGCTACTAGATTCCTCATTAAAAAGTGCCTCTGTCAAAGTTCTAAATGTCCAGATTCAGTAGTTTTTGAATAAATAAATAAAAACGATTTTTCAAAAATCAGTTCTCGAAAAGAAAAAATGATATTACAAAATTGTTTTCAGATTATTGTTAGGCCCTAAAATACGCAACGCAATTTAACCGACTCTCTATCTCTTCAAATAACTGAGATCCCTATACATTCTGTCGAAATACGGACACCCTGTATAGACTCTATTTTCACTATAGTAACTGTAAGTCACTATATTGACTGACATTAGTCTATCGTGTCAACTTGACTTGAGACGACAATAGTCGGCATTTAGTCCATTGTGTCAACTTGACATGTGTCGCCGTCAGCCGACATTAGTCTATCCTGTGTCATAGGGGGAAGGTACCCCAAATGCACTTCCAGCTAGCTCAGAGATTTATTGATGAAGAGCACGAGCAACTTGTCTTTAGACACCAATCCAAAACAACAAATTTATTTACACATAAAAACAGCAACAAAAAAACAGCAGAAAAAAACAACACAATAGCAAATAATAAATAACACGTGGCGTTGACAGTGGCAGCCTGGTCGTCCGAGGTGGTGAGTGGCGGCAGCCAAATCCGTACGAAAACGGCAAAGTCCGGTATACGGCGATAAGGTCCGGATGTATCCGGAAGACGTCGACGGAGACTGGATAGCAGAGATAAACACCGGACGGCGTCGGAAAATTTCGGAATGCGTCGTCAGAAGTCGAGCAGTGTCGGAAAAAGTCCGGAGGGTTCCGGAAACCAAAGGCTGCTTTGGCAGTAATGAAGACTGGACCGGTGACAGGCGTCACTGGGGAGAATTTCGGTTTTTCTGATTAGTGCACATGCAGTAATCAAAAAAGAGTTACACAAAAAAAAAGTTAAAAAGTACTTAAATACCACAGACTGCACTTGTATAAACTTGTTTCCGCTTTTGATACTCGTTTGCCACTGATAAAGCAGTGCCGTCCTCCATTATTTATATGCCGAAAAATGAGGGTGGAGAGGGATAGTTAGATCGCAATTACAGGCATTCGACAATTTCGAAATTTTTGGAATCGCATCTAATCCGTTCTTCGGGCAGAAGAATGCAAAAGTTTATACAAATCTCTTTTCCGAAAAACGGACTGCCGCTGGTCACCAATCCTCCCTCTAGGAGGTCTGCTTGGAGTCCACCCCAGGAGTTCGGGCTCTAATCGTTATGCAAATTATCTGAGATAATCCCCGGTCGGTCCTCAGATAATTGCTGGTGATAAACTCATTTTTATATACAAGAAAAATTAAAATTAGAAATTTAATTTTGGTTGCCAATGATTTAAAGCAGTGGTCTCCAAACTACGGCCCGCGGGCCAAATCCGGCCCGTGACTTGCATGAATCCGGCCCGCTATTGTTTTTATTTTTTTTTGTAAATGTTATATTTTGAAATATTGTAACAATTGTTTCTTAAATTTTTCATAATTTTGTAAAATTAATCGGATCTTGGCCGACTTTATTATGTAGAATTGTATTTGTGGCCCGCGAAGAAGATAGTTTGGAGACCCAGGATTTAAAGAATCGCCGGTAACACTGTCAACTTGAAATGACATTTAATCCAATGTATCAAACTTGACACAAATCGGCGTCAGCCGAAGTTAAGACTATTATTAATTAAAAACAACTATTATTTGAAATATATTATTAGATGATCATGTTCTTGTGCTTCTTTATGACATTTGCGACACACATTTTGATAGTTGTGACATAGTTTAAAGTAACGAGTGTCTTCCACTCCCAGACTAAGCAAGAAGTAAAATTTCGAGTTTAGAAAAGACCCGCGTAGAAAAATTTTCAAGGGTCGCGCAGTGACCTGAGACAAATTTTCACGGGGCTTTTCTAATCTCGAAATTTTTTTCGCTATTATTATTATAAAGCCTATAACTTGCAATACATAATTGATCAGGGAATTTTAAACAGAATTTTATGATTACAAAAAAGGCAGGGTGTCCTATTTAAAATTTTCATATTACAGTGTTTTTATAAATTATAATTTTAGACATTTTAATTTTGGCATTTATCGTGTTTTGCCGGAAACTGGAAAAAATATAATTAGAAATTGTTTTTAAATTACATGACTATTTCACGGCCTACTTTGTGATGTTTTATCCCTATTACAATTCCTCGGCCTACTAAGTCAATTTCGAAAAATATCAATTAAAAAATAAAGTACTCCTGGACTGAGCACCAAGTACTTGAAAAGTACTCAGAGTACAGTTTTTGAGTACTTGTACTTGAATACCGCCCAGCTCTGACTGACGCTCGACACTAAATTGTAGTTGTTTAATATTTTATTTAATTAAGAGCTTATCCTTTATCCTAACACTTAAACTCTTACAAATATTTGACAATTTGGAAAGAATAGAAGTTATTTTAAATTGTTTCCTCATTTATTTCTTGTTGAGCAAATGCAAATGTAGATAACATGTAATAACATCTCGAGATAAGTGTTTAAATAGGAATTAGAACAATCACACTACAAATTTACGACATTACTTATAACTAGGCAAGAGTCCTTTAAGCCGAATTACAGCGGCAAAGCTCCCTGCCAACATTCGCGACATATCTATCCAACCGAGCGTGTGTATGTTTGTGCAATTAATCACGAGGCTCTCTTCTGCGAAAGAGCAATATGCGGCAACCCCCCGCTGTCATCGACATTGTTTTCGTTTGTTTCGAGAATCCAGTGACACAGTTCCAAGTCGGCAGGAATGGATGGCATTGCACGTACCGGCCGCCCCTCGCTCCGACTGAAAATAGGGGCGGCGGCGGTCGAAATGGAAATCAATAATCTCGTTGTGTTTGTAACGTGCGCCGGGCCCGCGAGTGGAACATTTTTGCCGCCTCTGCCGCCGCCTAAGCGCGCCGTCGTCGGGGCTTTAATAACCGGCCGTATCGCATTCCAGCATTGACCTACAAATGAAAATCGAAGCTCTATACTATAAAATGAATAAGTGCACTTTAATTATGAATAAATCGATTTAACACACCATTGTATACACGTTAAAGATACAGGTTGGGTCAAGGAAACATGTCAAGTTTGCAAATAAGCAATCAAAAGATTATTTTTGAAATAAAAATGGACTTTCAGGTTATTGTTAATTTGTATTTTGTGTCATCAAATCTTTTAAAATTCAAGCGCAGGAGCAATTCGCTTTCAGTATTTTTCTCTTAAGTATACCTAGCATATCCTAAAGAAAATTGCTCGAATTTTCAAAGCGCTAGATTTGGTCAGACGAAATAAATATTTGAACTTGAGAAAATAAGCTTACGATTTTTATAGTTTGCACACTTTCAATTATATATATATATATATATATATATATATATATATATATATATATATATATAATATTGTCTTAAGTTGTCTTATTAATTAAGACACATTGTTTGCATTTTACACGAAAAACATTTTTGGTAATTTTATATATTTATTATTTGTATTTAGTGATGTTGAGGTAATTTACGTCAGTAATTACCCAGCTCTTTCGGTAACATTGTTAACATTCTGTAGTGCAAGAATGTTACAGGAAAATATTAAAGATGAAAATAAAATGTAATTTCATTTCCTGTTATAAAATGATACGGGGCTTCGTTCGTTCCGGTTCAATTAATAACATTTTATTTTTAATAATGACAATTTACTTTTCTAAATATTTTAAATAAAGGGAAAGTATTGTTTTTTTGAGGTCCTCCGACTTGATTAAGACCATTTTTGAAAAATGTCTGTAATTCTGTCCTGTAATTCTGTCCTTTTGTCTAAACCGATTGAGCTATTAAGATGACACTATAAACTTAAGCTTTTTATTACAATTGTAGTATCCGATCAATTTTTGGTGAAAATTCGAAAACCAGAAGTGGTAGTTTACTCTTAGCATTTTTTGGATTTTTCTTTAATATTGATCATATCTTGTTAAGAAAAGTTGTAAATAAAAATATGCATTTAATGTAAATACACTTTTGTCTTCGCTCTTTTAGTTATTTTTTAAATATTTTTTTTAAAATCTAAATTTAATGTATGATTTTATTTAATTGCAACAACTCAACCAAAATCTGAATCTTTATTAAATCAAAATTTTTTTTTGAGAAATAAACAAACTTTTTGTTCTGGCGTTTGAAAAAACAAAATTCGAACTCTCAAAATAAAATAATTATAATAATAATTGTGATGATAAGAAAAGCAATGCTTTCTCATTTAAATATAAAAAACCAACAAAATGGTGAATTTTTTAAATTCAAAATGTATTTTCTTAATAAACAAATTTTGTTCTGTTGTGTATAAAAACAAAATCCGGGCGCTGGAAATGACACAGGTACAAAATTTAGGAAAGAAAACAAATCGTACAACTGGCGCTTTTTGGAATAAAGAATTGTTACAAATGAAATTTAGCGTTGAATTAAAAATTGCTTAAATTCAATCGATTTAGAATTAAGCTTGCTTTAATTTGAGGTCTAGGCGGTTTTTTCAAATACTTTTATTAAATAAATAAATAAAATTCAAGTATTTTTTTAAATGCACTGAATTAATAAATAAACAAAATGGTTTTTTTAGTGGGGAAAAAACAACAGGTTATTTATGTCAGATTTATTTTATTTAACTTAATTGACGGCTTATCACCATTTTACAATAATACACTAGAAAAATATTTATTAATACTTAGATGGTAAAAAAAATCAAAACTTTCCCCTAAATAATAACGATTTTCTTGTGATTTTTTTTATTTTCTTTATATATCTTAAATATATCGTGGCTAAACAACAATGTTATAAACAATTTAAGGTATTTAAAAAAATAACGCCAATTGAACGCTAGTGCTGAGCGCAACATCTATTAGTAAATCAATAAATCCACTAAAGTCTAACTTTGAGCGCTAGTGCTGAGCGCATTTTTCAACAAATTAAAAACATCAGCGGCTCAAACCAAATCTCATTTTATCCTCAATAATTCTCGTGAATTTCAATTGAATCTAATAACAGATTAATTTTTTAGTAAAAAAAAATGTAAAAATAAAAAAAAAATCATAATAAATTCATGTTTCGTTTAACGAGTTTTGAAAAATTATCGAAACTACTGATTTTTATGAGACTTACAAGAGTTAATGAAAAATAAAAGTAAGGTTTTTTTAATGTAAGATTAAACAAAACTTATTAATTGTGAGAAAAGTTACAGAAACTTAAAGCTTATTGAAATTATGAAAAAGTAAACAAAATCTCATTAAATTAATGTTTCGTTTACCGAATTTAAAAAAATTACTGAAACATCAGATTTTTATGAGATTCGCAGGTATTATTAAAACAATGGCAGGGCCTGTTTTTACGTAAAATTAAACAAAATCTGTTAATTTGAGGAAAAGTTACAGGAGCTTAATATTGATTGAAATTATGAAATAGTAAAGGAACTCACATAAAATGTATGTACTTTACTTAATTTTGGTATAATTGAAGCTTTTGTAATTTGTTCGTCAAAGTTTACTAATGTACACGAATTTGTTTTTTGTTTTAAATTTGAACTAATAAATAACATCAACTTCATTTATTTTATGTCATAAATTTGACACTAAAGGAAACTGCAAAATAAGTTTCTGATTAATCGTCTTACGAGTGTTCCCACTCTCAGATTAACCATGAAGTAAAATTTCGAGTTTAGAAAAGGCTGAAAATTTGGATTTGCTGGGACGCGCCAGCGAAGCGAGTCGCACCCCAGCAAATCCAAATTTTCAGGTTTTTCTAAACTCGAAATTTTACTTCATGGGCCACACGTATAAATCACTAACTTTAATCAAATCACTAACTTCAAGTAAAATCTCCAATCTCCAACCAATTGGTTAAAGCAAATAAATTTAGTATGTCAATTATCAATTGTTTAAATAACGGAGAAAGTGCTATGATGGACACATCACCATTTTTACTTTCCCCTATATGCAAAACAAATTATACGTTTTGATTTCGCGAAAATTTTCAAATCAAAAATTTTAGGGGATATTTCCATTGTGAGGTCCTCGAGTTGATTAAGACTATTTATGAAAAATGTCTGTCTGCCCTTCTATTCTGTCGCTACGATAAAGCTGCTAAGATGACACTATAAACTTAAGCTTTTTCTTACAATAGTTTATATCGGATCAACAAAGATGGCGCCTACTACCAGTAGCAGTAAAGCGTCTGCTCATAGAAAATAAATGAACCTAATAGTGCAAAAATAAGCATGTGTGGTGCTGTTGCAAGAACGGGAGTCAAGTGTCCCCTTGTAAAACTATATACCACAACAGCTGTGCAGAAAGGGCTAAAGCCTGTTGTAAACACGACCTAACCTCGTTGGCACAAACGCCTACAACACCGACACCACCATCCACCGAGCGAGTACAAGAGATTGATTTTTCTATAAAAGCTTACTAACACCTAAAGGAACTAGTAAATCAATTAAAATTAAAATAATGAATTACTGCTGGATAAAATTCGAGTTCTGGAGTTCGACAATTTGTTATTGAAAAATCCAGTATTAAACGCCTATTCAAAATTTAAACAAACTGATGTAAACAACCATATTAACCACTCAATTAAAAATAATGGTCCGCCACCTAGAATTAATAAACCAAATCTACCGACAACCGTGACGAAATCCACTCCGAAGAAAAGTACCAACAATACTACAAACATATCTAAACTACAACCAAAAAAGTACGTAGCTCAGAAGTAGCCTCAAAGGAGAATGCTGGCAATATAAAACCAACGAACCAGGGATGGAAACAAGTTACACATAAAAATAAGTTCAATGGCATTGTGGGTTCTTTTAAAGGCGAATCGATCAAGGGTGCAGCTGAATATAAACACCTCCATGTCTTTAGACTGGACCCGGAACTCAAGAGAGAACAACTTTTAAAGTACCTCAAGGACAAGAATTACACCTCTGTCGATTGCGCACAATTGTGGTTTAAACATCCTAGCGAATATTCATCGTTTAAACTTAGTGCTCCCTCGGAAATTATTGATGAACTTAAGAAACCTGAGGTTTGGCCTGAGAATGTGTGTATTACTAATGTTTTTCATCACAAGATGAAAAATATAATAACGTGAATATTTTATTGCAAAATATGCAGTCTCTTCGTAATACATTTAATGAATTAGACTGCTTTTTTAATTGATCAGTTTCCAAAATTCGATATGATTTGTCTTACAGAACATTGGCTAAGCAGTATTGAGTGTGAAATTTCGTATATAAAAACTTTAGCGTGTAGTGCATATTATTCACGTCCTGGAAATAATTACGCTGGCACAATTATTTACGTGGACAGCCAGATGAAAAATAATAATCTTAACGATAATACTAAACTAGTTACTAAACAAAAATATTCTGAATTGTGCTGTAGTTATGTCCCAAATCTTAATCTATGTGTCATATATGTATACAGATCAACTTCTGGGATCTGGTCTGAATTTATGAATATATTAACATCTTGCCTAGAAACCGTAAGTATCAATAATTATTTTATTATATTAGGGGGCGATTATAAGATAAATTTCAAGTTGTGTATTGATAGCAAAGTAACTTCTGTGTCTGATATGCACCTGTGCTATGGATTAGTTCCAATTGTCGATTTTAATACAGGGGGCGATAATAGAATAGACAATATTTTTATCAATTTTGAAACTGAGTGTTCTATCAACCTCTGCAACACAGGTATATCAGACTATACAGGTTTATTGCTTAATATTTGCATGCCTAACTTAGGAGTACATTCTGCCTAATGAAAATAGTCGTCAATTTACTAATAAAGGCACATATGAACTTGCGTTTCCATTGAAAAAATATAATGAACAAACATTTGTCAATATTGAAACAATAAAATTAACTAAAAAACTAGCTAACGACAATCATATTTCAACATCTAGTAACAAATAAAATTCATTACGCTCTGTGATTAAAATTGACAAAAACACAACCAGCTGTGATAATAACTGTGATATTCTCGTTTTATACCGGTGTAGTGGATCAATTAGTAAGTAAGTTATCAAATAATAAATGTGGCCCAACTAACTTCACACAATACGTGGATCACCAATTCCGTTTTAAAGAGGTGAGTGCGATAGTAATTTTATAAAATCAGTAATGGATATAATCATATTACCTCTCACTAAATTAGTACACCAAATACTACTGGTGTATTCCCCAATGAATTAAAACTAACGAAGGTAATACCGATTTTCAAAAAGGGTGATGCTAAACTTATTGTAATTGTAATAAGACTACTATCGTTAGTTTCAGTAGTTTCTAAAATTATCGAAAAAGTAATGAAGAAACAAATAACTGTTTTTTAGAACAAGAAGGTTTACTAAACAAAGAACAGTTTGGATTTCGAGAAAATCGATCCACTACTCTGAATATTCAAGCGTTTGTTCAAAATACACTTGAATGTTTTGAGCGTGGCCAATATGCATTAGTCTTCTTCTTAGATTTAAGGAAGGATTTTGACTGTGTTTAACATTCGGTATTAGTTCAAAAACTGCATAAATATACTTGCTTATCTAATCGAAGACAAAAGGTATGTATTCGCGGGAAGTCATCGAGTTTTCGACAAATTAATCATGGTGTACCACAAGGATCGGTGCTAGAGCCATTATTATTTTTGATATATATTACTGACTTCTCCTTGTTCCTATAAAATTGCGATATTTTTTACAACAATCGTCAATATCCCCCTCTAGCTGATGTCTAGATTAGGAACAAAACATCACTTCTTAATGCAGAACAATGGTTCAACAGTAACAAGCTTACGGTTAATTCATCTAAAACAGTAAATATGGTTTTTACACTAAACAAAACAGATGCAGTCGTGCCAGTGAACACACAATTCCTAGGCATACAATTGGACAATGCTTTAAAATGGGAAAAACATGGTGATAAAATCGCAAAAAGAATGTCTTGGGGTGTCTGAGTGGATACTCAAAACTTAGTACTATGACTGTTGTCACTGCCATCTCCAATATGGTATTCTGGTATGGGGGTCATTCTGCATCTCGTCACAGACTTTTCGGCTTGCAATGAAAAGCTATTCGCACTCTTACCGGACTTACCGGTACCAAGACGACTATAAGGAAAAGCTCAAAGAACTTCGTATCCTTACTTTACCAGTCATACTTATGTTGGAGTGTTTGTGCTACGTCAAACGTAACTTACACGCGTACAGAACTCATGAACATCATCAGTATTCCACTAGGTACCAAAATGAAATAAGGATACCCCAAGTGAGACTTTAAAAATCACAAACTACCAATTTCTACGGTCCGCTACTGTTTAATAGATTGTCAGAAAGCACACGTAACTTACGTTTTGTTAAATTTAAAAATGCAATTAAGAGTTTTCTGCTGCAATCGTCCCCTTATAGTATTGAAGACTTTTTAAACTGTAGCGAAATCGCTTAGTGAAATAGTCCGTTTGAACATTCATATGTATGTTCGTTGTTCAGTGTTTGTATAGTGAAATTTTATTTTGTATTTATTTAATTTGTTACAATTATACGCAAATTCTCAGCTATATTTTTATTTTATTACATTAATATTTTTAATTATATTACTTTTTATATTGTAACCTTAATTGACATGTGTAAAGTTGTTATTAATACACCAATAAGGAATTAATAAAAAAACTTTTGGTGAAAATGCGAAAACCGGAAGTGTTAGTTTACTCTTAGCTTTTTTTTGATTTTTGCTTTAATATTCATCATATAAAAAAATCTTGTTAAGAATAGTTGTAGATAATCGAAAATTTAACATTCAATCCATATTTATTTTATGTCATAGCTCTTTTATTAATATTGTTTAAATAATGTGAATTTTACGAATTAATTACTTTAAATAAGTGAGCTATTGCTATAACTGAAGTTAGTTTGACCGTTTTTTGAAAAATATGGTAGGTGAAAGCTATTAATTTCAAGTATCTAACATAAGGGAAAAGGCTATGATAGAAAAGGCTATGATAGAACCTTGTTTAGATTAAAATAAACATGTTTTATCAACAACAAAAAACGTGTTTGTTTTGATATTTTTTTTGAATTATCATTTTCATAACAACGGCATAACAGGAAAAGAGCCTTTTATTTCATTCTCCTATTTTTCACTACTGTACTGAATAGGATTAAAAATTATCAAATTTACAATGATTTATGTCTTTTCACGCAAGTAATAAAATTAATAATTTGTAATTTGTCGGTAAATTAACCAACATCAAAAAGCTTACATGTACTCACGAAGAGGATACTTTACGACAAACTCAAGGTGAATTATTACAACCTCACCTCTAGGAAACTTTATTTTTTCACTCGTTCCAACACACCTCCTCTCTCTCACTCTCCCTCTTACTCTCCATCCTTATTCACCTTCTTACATACATACGTGAGTTCTAGCTGTTGGGTATTCGCCTTCGATTACTTCAAAGATCAGAAATGAATAATTTCCCAACGTAATGACTCTCCATATAAGTCGAATGGATTAATGCCGTGCGCGCTATTTTGTTTACCTTATGCACGTCTCGTTACTAATTTTATTGCTGATCTCACGTTACGATGGCCAACTGCGACTTTAATAACGATGTCTTCGAAAAAGGTTTTCGAAATTCCTATTTCTAAGCTCACTAAACAATAGGTTTATCTCGACGAAGGATCGGAATTACGCGATCGGCGTTTTATGTATTCGGGTTAAGATAGTTGTGATACATGAAAGTTGTGAATGTAAAGTTGACATAGTTATGAAATAAAGATTTTTTTATACACGTATATGCTTAGTTTAATTAACAGTTTTTCTAGTGGTACTCAAAATATTAAAATAAGGAAAGTATACGTTGTACTTGTCTAATTAAAATGTTTCTTACTCTGGTGGTTTTTTTATTTATTAAACAACAAAATTAGCATAATAACGACTAAAATTACATTTTTTCTATAATACCCTTCGTTTGTTTTATCGTAACCACCATTAGGATTTCGTAAACTATTAAAGTTACGAAAACGGTTAAATTAGACAAAAGTTTCCATTCTTAATACATCGCTACCCTAGAACTACAGGGTTCCACCTGATAAAACCAATGTTTCGAAAAACAGAGGTTTGAAATTTGAATTTTGAAATTATATTTGAAGTGTAATCATTAATTAACAATAACTTTGCTGTGTGAGTAAAGCTAAGAATCAATTCTCAAATATGAATTTACGACCATACAGTTCAAATTAACAGGAAAATGATGTAAATAAAATCCAGATAGAACTTTGTAACATAATGGGATAGTTTGGTATGGGAAGGAGAATACCCAATAGTTGGTTCTAACTGTCAAAATAATGCTTGCTATTTGAACGAAATAAATTTTATTAAAAAATTTAACAACTATTTTATGTAAATTATATTTGAAGAAAACTGAAATTAAACTCTTAAATATCTTATATTGCTTTCTTGGCTTATACCCCTGAGCTTTTATCATTTCCTCGTGTTTTTCTTGTTGTGGTCTTTCATTTTTTCCTTTGAGTATTGCTTTGTTTACTTGCAACATTATTTCTTTTTACCGAATTTTCCTTTGCTATCTCTTCATCTAAAATAGATAGTAATTTAAAAAAAGAAAAGAGAGAAACTATGTTTTCCCCAGTTGTCTTGTAAATAACTTTGTAGTATTCTTGATCTTGCAAGCCCATAAAACACAGCATGTTGATTATATGATCCTGTTTCTCTAAATTCATAGAATGGCCTGGCTGTATGCTCACATTTGGAAAAGTAGTGCTGGTTCTGGACTTACTACAACGTTTACTATATTCTTCAGTACAGTAGCTAGTTTTATATTTCATTTCGTAATAATTATTCTGTTTAAATCTGTTTTTTTTTTTTTGAAAAACCAGTTAAGTCACTTTTTTGGCCAAATTGAGTTAAGTGCACACTTTAATACATATTCATCTATATTTTTTTGACCTCAAAACGGTTTTATCTGACTTAGATTTTGCGTAGTTTGGACGAAACCTAATCAGTGAAGTGTCATTTTTGAGGAAAAACCAGTTTTGTTCCATTTAGATGCATGTTAAATTTATAACAAACATTTTTATAAGTTAACCATAAATTTAATGGTTTTTTTACAAATAATAATGATATGAGATAGATATTTTGAACTATATTAAGGTATTTAAAAAGTTGAGTTGTAAAACTTTAAACGCAAATAACTAGAAATCATGAAATAGTGACTTAACAGGTTTTTTCTCAAATCCGCAAAAATGTCAATTCCGTTACAGATGCAAAAGTAATTAATTTAAAGTTCATTAGTTTAGCAGCTTCAGAAAAAAGTTTAAAATCTGAACTGTTCATCTATATCTGTAATCACATCAAATGGATTAAATAAATCGTTTTTCCCTAAAGCTTTTTCAATCACAGTGTGTATGGAATCTACCCTGTAGTTCTAGGGTAGCGACCTAATTAAACTCCGTTAACAAATTTCATCTAGCGTCATTTCTTTTTAATATATGGTAACATATGGCAAAATCAACTAAACTTGTTTTCCGAGAAAAATGCAAAAAAATATTTCATGGTAGCGATATTTTATTTTTCCGCTATTGAATAAAGCAAAATATTGAGTTGGAAATTATTATTTCAAATCTAAATGGTGATTGCAATATCTTATAAAATGAAATATCCTGTGTAATAACCTTTGATAATATCTTCGCATTTGTAACTGTTTATTTAAGTTATGTACACAATTCCACCTCAATATCTCTTAATTCCTGTTGAGGTTTGAAGTTTTTCCATGTCGAAAAATCGACTGTAGTAAATATTTATTAACTCCAAGAAACGCACAGACACTTTGTACAAAAAATGTTAAACTATTATTACTAGAATAAGAATTTGTGTTTAGTACTTATTCATTCACCGAATAACTATGTACTCGTTTCTTAGAAAATCTGTGAATAATATTTTTCATAAACTTATTTAACAATTAATAAAAGCAACAATAACAAAAGAAAATGAAGACCTATTCACTACCCCTAAACATTCACAGTGCGAAGCGGTTCCAGTACTCCTCATTTGTCCCCCTTATCGATTTCTCGTCATTTCCTAATGTCTGCACTTCCTCATCGGAAAATCCTCACCCCGCCGCAAGATTCTATTCCCCGTGCACTTTCACACAATGGGGGTTGAATATCATCCCTCTCCTTGAAAACCTGGCAGATCGCCCCCGTAATCGCCCATCTTCCAGGCAAAGGGCGACCTCCGCTTATCTCCCATTCTGCACGGATGGACACGCGGGCGGCATTTTTTTAGAACCTAGTGGAGATAATAGGCTTGACGGTTTTTTTTATCCGGAAAATAATTTCCTCTGCGGTCGTTTTTTATTATTAAATTCACAGTCAGCTGAATCGTCACTGGTTTCAGTAATTAATTCGTGGAAGAGGCAAATTTTTAGGCTTTTCTAAACTCGAAATTTTACTTCATGCATCATACCAGGCGTAATCGTTAGCGAACCGAGTCAGCCACAATCAGCTGCTTTAGTCACCGTGAGTAAATACGAAATTAAATTCGTAAAAGTGTTCCGAATCAGGATTACAGTATTTATATTCGAAATGGTTGTAGTCAGATCGCATCTGAAATTATTAACAGGGGACACTGAAGGAAATGTAAATTATGTATCATCGTGTTTTAAAATAATTAAATATTGCAGTCTAAAGAACTCTTTGATGTAGGAACCGGGTTCTAAGTCAAGCCTACCAGGGCAGCCACAGACGAATCAGTTAAACAATTGACAAAGAAAGATTTAGAAGCACAGTTTCTTGTGAGGTTAAACGTTGGTAGAAATATTGCCAGGAAAATTGCGAATTGCGTTACATCTAAACAGATGTTAGATAAATAATTGATAAGAGTGTTAGGGAAGTGTAGTTGTCTGCAAATAAGGTTATTTTCTTATGTATATGACTCGAGAAAGTCTGCTGTGCAGAATTGCATGAAAAATATTGCAGGTCGCTGACAATTTAGCCACCGGAGGAGACAGACTGAGAGACAGTTGGATTATGATAAGAATTTTACCTCCAAAACATCATCACTTTCGAACAGCGTGAAATAATTTGACCATTGCTGACCAGACAGTTGACACACTGATCGAGCGTTGTCTGTGTCTAGAGTAGGATCGACTGAACCAAGGCGAGTTATTGGACAATCCGACTTCCCAAAATGCTCACCTCATGCTCGCCTAAACAAACCGTGCGCCAAGTGTATATCTAAACTACTCATGCAACCGATGTGGCCAAAAGGGGCACTTTGTAAAGGACTATCAAAAGCAGACTGAGGACAGACGCAGATGAAGAGATTTCAAACAGACACAACGAAGGGCACTTGTGACGGTAGGCTTGTCAACTGTTAATCTGGATACCATAAGGTCGAAATGCAAAATCATTTTGGTACGAGGATTGTAGAGCATCGCAGCATATGATATCGCACAGGGATTGGTTCTCTGTATTTACCGAATTAAACAGGCCTCACGAACTTGTCATCAAGCTCTACGGTGTAGGTGTATGTTAAGCTTGAAGCCTTTGATGGAAAAACCTGGAATAAAGTCATACTTAAACAGGTTTTATATGTACCTTGTCTAGATTTTAATCTGGTTTCAGTAAGCCAGACCCTGGATAGAAATTAAATTCAAACTGCCGACAAGGACAGATCTCTCTTCATGACATCGGATCGTCAAGAGACCGTAGCTATACACGATGTTGCTGCGCAGAGAGTAATCAGAAAAATGTCTACTCTTTACTTCCATCCGGACGTATGTCAGGAACATTTTGAATAGAAATGAAATAAGCTATAGGAAAGCAGCACCGGACTCCTCACCAAATAAACAAATTAGTCGCCAAAGAACCAATTGACCTAATCCACGCCGATTTGTGCAAGATGAGCGGGTCATCCCTGGGAGGTACCAAGTATTTTCTTCATTTCACACACTTTAGGACGGTATATTTTTTGAGGAACAAGAACGAAGCGGCAGCAAAGCTGGAAACATTTATGAGGACCATCGAGAATCAATTTAGAAGGAAAGTTAGAAGCCTAAGGTCAGACAATGAAAGAGAAATAAAAAATGCCAACACTAGGAAGATTCTGAAGGAACTGGGAGTTCTACATACATTCTTGACCGCGTATATTCTGCAACAGAATGGGAGACTTGAAATTGGAAGAGAGAGAGATAAGCCGCTGTGGCCCTATCTTGGATAGGGCTAATTTACACACGGCGGGGTTGACTCAGCCCTGGTGCTTGTCGCCGCTAAATGAGGAGTCGGGGGTGGGCTTTGAAAAGCCCAGGGGTGCCTACTCGCCCCTCCGGTCCACACGTGGGCTGGTCTCCGGTGGGCAGTGGTTCGCAGAAATGGCGGTGATCCACCGGTCTTTAGATGGACGCTCGAAAGGTATACACCGAAAGGTGAAAACCTGAGCACACCAAGTCTGTATGGCTTAAAGCAAGCTCTAAAGAAGTGGAACGAGAAAATATCGACTTTTCTTGAGACTATTGGACTGCAGAGTACAGATGATGACCTATGCGTTTTCTACAATGACAAAAAGACCATATTGCTAACTCTCTTTGTAGACGATGGCCGTATCATCGGTCGGTTAAACGACGGCCACCCGATGAGTTCAACTACTTAGGAATGGAGATCAAGCTTGTTCCAGAAGGGATATTAGTTCATCAAACCAGGTACATTAACAAAATATTGGACAGATTTAAGATGACTTTATGCAACTCTGTCAACATACCCATTGTGAAAGGAATGATAATCGGGGAGGAAAACAAACTCAATGACAAGCCAGCACAATCCAGCACTCCCTACCGCACGGCAATCGGCAGCCTACTCTATTTAGCTACCACCACCCGTCCAGATATCTGCTTTGTAGTGAACTTCCTCAGCCAACCGATGTTATGTCATTGGAAGATGGTCAACAGTGTATTCCAATGTCTACAAGGAACGAATAACGTTGGAATATTTATCGCCGGAGACTGACTTTTGGCTTACACAGACTCGGACTTCAAAGGAGATACCGCGACAGGACGCTCAACCGGCGGAGTCTTGATCATGAGGGGAGGACCATTGGTGTGGTATTCACAGAAGCAGCGTCTTGTAGCTACTTCAGCTGCTGAGGCGGAATACACAGCCGCCTTAGCAGCAATCGACGACATTTGTTGGATCAGAAGAATTGGACAAGAATTCAACATTATCAAGGCGGACTAGCCAATCACTCTGTACGTTGACATTTCACATGCTCCACAACGCATACGAAGGAAAGATTACTTAAGGGAAGAAACACATTAAAATTCCACGCAAATTGATTCGAGCACATAGGCAAAACCATTTTTCTCAGCCATATACCCAGTACTGAACAAATTGCAGACATTCTCCCGAAACCAATTGGTCGTAAAATACTTGTAAAACTTCGTAGCGTATTACTTAAGGAAGAGTGTTCAATTTTGTTAAGTAATTCGCTATAAATCTTGATTGTAATTAATCAACTCCACCATAATTCGTGGCTAATGTATATCATATTATTTGTTTTTTTATGTATGTGTAGTCGTTTTTTATAAGTCAATAAAAAAACGTTATCAACACAAGTCGTTATTATTAGCACAACGCTTCGAATTCACAACAATAATAACAGTTGACATAAGTCAGCGGTAGCCTACATTTGAACTATAATAATAGTTGATATAAGTCGACATTTAAAAAATCGTGCCAATTTGACACGAGTTTAAATTGAACTATAATGAGATCGCCATGTTATTATTTTTCTTTGTGGCAGTTACGATACACATTTTAACAGTTGTGATGTATATAAATCTAACGAGTGCCTTCCACTCCCAGACTAAGATGAAGTAACATTTCGAGTTTAGAAAACTCACGTGAAAATTTGTCTCGGATCGACTTTTCTAAACTCGAAATTTTACTTCATGCGCCACACGTATAAACCACTGATTTACAGTAAAGTTAAAAATATATAAGGCTTAGATGTGATGGTGATCTATATTTATCGAGATGTAGCAAAAAACGCAAGATTTCCTTTTTTGTGAATAGTTTTGAATTAATAATAATAAAAGTAGAATAAATTTAGTTTAAGCAAATTTTCCATATTGTTGATATATAAATCATCATATCTTTAACAGGGAAAGTGATATGATGACACTTCACTATATTTTTAATATTTAAAATAATGTTTAACTTATTGTTAATATATGCACATAATTATTACAATGTTTTCTAATAGCTAAAATATGCTTAATTTATTCAGTTTTTGTATTTTAAATATAAATTACTTGAAAATGAAAATATTTTTAATTTTTGACTCGAGTAAAGACTGTTTTTGTCCAAAATATCATCATTTGGCTGCACTGTGCTTTGTTCCCATTATTTTAAATAGAAAATTGATCAATTTATGCTTACAAGGAAATTACTATTATAATTATAAAGTATTAATACACTAGTGTTCATTTATAGCACATTGTATTGATTTTGTTGGTCTACTTCTAATAATTTAATAAATTCTATTTCAATTTCTAGCAGAAATTTCTTAGTGAGGCTACCTCACCTGCTCGCCCTGACTAGCCGCCATTGAATACAGGACATTTTTCTTTTAAGTTTTTGTACGTTAAATTTATCTAAAATTAATTTCAATATTCAATTTCGCATTAATTCAATTTATATTGTGATATTTATTATTCCATACAATCATGCATGTGCATTAACTAGGAATACGAATTATGCCAGTTAAACGAAAAATAACAATCCATTTTTTTCAAAGCGTAATCCAATTTGATGAAAGTAATCACAATCAAAAATGCATCGAATCGATGAAATTACACATTGCCCGAACCGCTGGATTTATGGAGCTGGGAGGGGGGGGGGGGGGGGTTAGGGAAGAGGGGGAATGGACATCAGCGGTATCAGCAATACCAAAATCGTCGTTTGCAATTCCGCATTAATCGCGCGTAATTAACCGGTCCGGCAGTTTCGGCCCCCTCACCCCCCCGACCAACCCTTTTTACAATAAAATCGAACAGCCCATAACCCCCGGTCAATTCGGATTAATACGCATTCACTGAACGAATTCGTTTATAATGAAGATGTACACGCTCGTGTAAATCTGTTTTCGGTTAATTAAAAATTTGAATAAAATTATGAGATTGTATACTATGGACGTGCATTTAAATATTCAAACAACATTTTAATTGGGTAATTACATGTTAAATCAACACAATTTCATTTTACTGCACTATTTTGAATTTGTTGCTTATACACACCATGCTTATACACACCACCGAAACCGCACATTAAAAGTATATAGACTTCTAATTGTTGCACTGTAGTGAGATTTTCAGAGTTTATGTAATCCAGTGTGCTCTTTAATGAAAATTTTCAAATTTATAAAACTTATACAACCGAAATAAACACCAACTTCCTTATTTAAATATATTGCTATATGTTATATAACGAATTTGTATTCTACATGAAATTCCGTGAAAGAAATCATTAGGTAACATGACCTCTAAATTAAATAGCTTTCTAAATATTTGAGTATGGATGGGGTGTAATATTGGCTATTAAAAGCTTATACCCAAAGGTGATTCTTGATTTTTGAAAATAATATACAGAGTTTTCACAATTACATACCACATTTAGTCAACTTTAAACCATTATATATCGATTTTTTTAAATGGAACGCACTGTACATTTTAACATTTTTTAACATTCTCTATACCTTGACGAATAAAGCAGTAATAACCTTTCTTCACACTTTTATTTGAATTACCAAATGTACATTTCGGACACAAAGTGACCATTATCAATGGAGTGTTAATCCATTGATAATGGTCACTTTGTGTCTGGAATGTGCATTTGGTAATTGAAATAAAAGTGTTAAGAAAGGTTATTAGTGCTTTATTTGTCAGATTAATTTGATCTTTACTTAACTCACAATCAATTTATTTTTTCTCTATACCTATCTTCTTTTATTTTCAAGACATTTTTATTTAAATGAAACTTTTTATTAATTTTTTTTTTCTAGAGAAAACAATTTTTTTAAATACAATATACGATTTACTAATATAATAATAATCTATTTAAATGATATTTATACACTCCGTTTTATTTAAGTATGGCCATAGGGATTTACATGGTAAAAATTGTACCCCATGTTAACTTTTGTTGTCGTACAAATTTGAAACAATTTTTTGGTTTTATTAATAAATTAACATTTTTTCTAGGAAATGTACTTAGCTAGAAGATTATAAACATTTAAAATTTCTTTATTTTTGCGTTCAAATTTGAAATTAATAATACAAATAGTTAAGCCAACATAATCAACTTGGTGGAAATGTCATAATGTAAGTATTTGTTTTGCTAAACTCTAAAGCTAAAATAAAAAATTCTAACATGTTTATGTCCTTCTAACAATGAACACTTCGTAGAAAAGTGTTTGGTTCGTTAATAAAAAGAAAACATTGTTTCAAATTTGGACGAAAAGAAAAGTTAACATTGGGCACCATTTTTACTATGTATATCTCTATGGCCATACTTAAATAAAACGCACGGTATATTAATATCAAAGTATCGGATATATATCGATATTTATCCGATGTATATCAAGTTCTCGATAATTATTTTTGTTTATAAATTTTAATATTTATATTATTTATTAATTATACAGGGAGTTTTACTGTAAGTATGCATGTCCCAATTACAGGATATATAAATCTTCAGATATTGGTTATTTAAAACAAAATCAATTTGACGCTTTAAACGAGCGTTTTCCACTCTTAGAAAATTGTAAACGCTGTGACGTCATCAATACTTTTTTCAAATGACAACCTATATTTTTTAATTTTTATTTCGGTACAGTTTTTCAATAGGTTTCCAACCATATAAAATTTTGTATAGCTTACATAAGAAAAAATACAAGAAAAGCGGTCTTAAAGTTAAAAAAGTAAAGATGAATTAAATTAACAGATTAATCCTAGTTATCGGGGTTTAAAACAAACAAAACAGTGTGTTCACTTTGACATGTGTCACGTGCTTGTGTACAAGCAAAGTGTTTAGTGCGTTTTTCATTCCCCGTGGATAGTACGAGTATTTAATACGTAGTAAGTATCTTGTTTAACCAAAATTGAAATAAAAATTTTTAGTGCAACGACAACCCCATAAACTTTTAACGAACGGTTTAGCGTAGACACCCTACAGATATAGATAATATATATATATATATATATATATATATATATATACATATATATATATATATATATATATATATATATATATATATATATATATTTATATATATATATATATAGATATATATATATACATATATATATACATATATATATACATATATATATATATATATATATATATATATATATATATATACATATATATATATATATATATATATCTACGCTAAACCGTTCGTTAAAAGTTTATGGGGTTGTCGTTGCACTAAAAATTTAAAAAAAAATTCTTGTCGTATGTTTGAATTAGTTCTCCTCATGTATAATATGTTTAACTATTGACATTTTAAGAACATTTGTTGTGACACTTTCCAATTATTATACTCATAGAGGCATCCTCTAGGTACAAGTAGAAATATAAATCATACTTTTATATTACTCTTAAGAGAAGTTACAGACAGATTTCAATATGCCCTTTAGAGGTCAAAATTTTAGAAATATTTTTTTTGCTTGAAAACTATAACAGATAAGTGTACATATGTTCGAATCAAATATGTTGAAATTTAAAGGAGGAATCCAAAAAATGACTAATATATACGGTGTTTCATTTAAAATAACAAATTTGGTGCTACTTTCGGTGGAACCGGAAGTGATGTAAAGTTGAAAATATTTTACATGAGGAGAACTGATTCAACTATATGACAAGGATTTTTTTCAAGTTCGTAGTGCAACGGTAACCCCATAAACTTTTCAACGAAACTTTTTATATATATATGTGTGTATATAAATATATTTATATAATATATATATATATATATATATGTATATATATATATATAAAATATATATATATAGCTTTTATGTACAGAGGGTTTGTATTATTAAATTATTTTGCAATATTAAGGATATTATTGGGTACTTTTCAACATAAAAGAAATTGTTTAATTTCATCTTTTCCGGTAATATCGACGGACTTCTAATTCCTCGCTTGTAAAATTTATCCAAACAAACTGTTTTATACGGTTCGAAATGGCCGATCAGAAAATTTACAGAAAATTTACCAGAAAAATCTTTTCCTTGTTTGTATACATTATTGATATGTTCCACTCTCTGTTCTTCGTCTACGTCTGCTTTAAGTGCTAGAACAGCAAATATCACTTGCTTGCGATAACTGACAGATTTAATTTATTTTTAAAAGGAAGAATGTAAATTGGGTTGACTATATTACAATTAAAAATCGAAGCCATTCACATCGCACTCAATGCTTTCATGCGTCCCAGTACACATCAAACATAGGAAAATTTAAATTGAGTATATTTTAGATTGTTCGGTGTTACATAAAACTCTCTGTATATATCGTAGTTTATAAATATCGTGATACATATCTGATATATATCATCCGAGCCTTGCTTTTATAAAAAAAAAACAGGAACTGTTAAGAAATCCAGACAACTCACCAAAATATTGCAATTTTTTGTAATTATTTGTAATTTCATCGTTTGTTAGCTATAAAATATATTGAAATAAAAATATATACTTATGTTCGTAATGCTATTATGTAAAAATGTAAATATTACAACTAATTTTTAATTTTATTGGTTTAATTTCAGATTTTTACAAATTTTGCTGGTAATTTTAATATATATTATTAGTTTTTTTATTGGAAGATCAATTTAAGATAATTTCATACACAAAAACTAGCATTTGACACCTGACATAAAATCCACGAAATAAATATTTAATTCAATTGTTGATTTTTTCTAATAATAATCTCTCTGTAGGCATTTTAGCAACCTCCGATACAGTTGGCAATTTTAAATATTTATCTTTAGCGATTGAAATTGTAATTTATATCAAGAAATTTGATATTTTAACAACCTTTGATAAAATTGACAAATTACGAATCTATTTTCTTTTTCTTCGCGTTTTTAATGTTCAGTTTGCAATTTTATTAGTTTATTTTTAGCGATTGTAATTGTAATTTATTTTAAAATATTTGATATTTTAACAACCTTTGATAAAATTGAAAAATTAACAATCTATTTTCTATTTTTCACGTTTTTAATGTTCACAATTCAGACAAAATAATTCGCCGGAGCTAAAAAATAAATTCATTTATTTGAAAATAAAACTATAAAAAGAACGAAAACGTTAACTTCTTTGTTAAGTTAGGTTAGGTAGGATGTCACTTCATTGCTTTTGGCATATATAAAATTTTTATGCCACTTCTTTTATTAATGTAGATATAGGCATATTCTGCATTTTTTATTGGCAAACCAGATCTGGTGATTTTCTTATAATGTTGGATATTTGGTTGGATACTCTGCCTATAATTCTGACTTTTGCCTTCAAAATACTTTTAAGGTTATTTTTTCCACATGGTTGCCATGTACTTAATTACCCTATCATAAAGAATTATTGCGTGGCGGAACATTACTTTCCGCATGTTATTACCACTTTTCTGTCAAATAGCACTAGCCGACATCAAATTTCTAACATGAAAGGTATCATTATGTAAATATACATATGGGTCATTTATTTATAAATATAAGCTTAAAAACTCCACCACACATAAGAATTTTAAATTATAAGCAATATTTGTTTTACCGGATTTTTCAGAATTTTACACAATATTATGGCTATAAATGTCCATAAGAAAGGATTCGCTGGCTGTAATATTGCAATGTCCAATTTTATGCATCTTAGTATTTTATAGAGTCACAGTGTGCTGTAAAACTTATGTTTCATTTTGTTTATTTGCAGTATTTAACGTTTCTTCTTGTGCTCTACAGTAAATTAGATGTTTAGAGAGTTTTTATTGTAAAGATGAATTTTCATAGTTGTATTAACGCGTTTAACAGTTTATGTTACATATGCGGACAATTTTGTTTAGTATCTCAGCAAAGGACTATCACAAGTCATATAAAACCAGCGTCGCATAAATATTTTAGTTATAAAGTGGAAACTTAAGATAAAAGTAGGGCTCCTCACGTATGCTGCATATCCTATTACGTACATTTAATACATTGGTACAAAGGTAAACATGCTTTTATGCCATTTGATTAGTAAGTGTCTTTTGCCTAACAAACATTTCTGGATTTTCCAAAAGGAGTAAAAGCAAATTTAAGTAAAAAATTAAGATGTATCATCTACTAGGAAACCAATACCTCAGAGTAAAACCGTTTTATTACCCACTCCTCCGATTTATCAAGATTGCAACGATTTCTTACAAGATGTAGATTTACACTCTAAAGAAGAATGGCGAAAGGCATGACATTCCTGAATCGGAATTTATACCTGAAAATGTTTCACAGCCACATTCAATAACTTAACCAGAAATATAGAACTTAGTACGAGATTTAAAATTGACCAAAGAACAGGCTTAACTCTTGTGTTCAAGACTCCAAAAATGAAATTTACTGCATACATCGACAAAAATGTCTTGTTCTAAAAAACGTCATGAACAGTTTAGTAAATGTTATTCTTAATATGATTTGATTTGCGTTTGTACAAATATTCCGGGTTTGATGAATGAACTAGGATTTGAACATTACCCAAATGAATGGCGACTGATTATCGATTCCTCAAGGACCAGTTTAATGGCAGTGTTACTACATAACGGGAATTCAAAACCTTCAATACCAATCGCTCATGCATTTGATATAAAAGATACACACTAGAGTATGTCTACTTTCTTAAAAGCTGTTATATATGATCAATATAAATGGAAAATCTGTCGTTATCTCAAAGTACTTGCTCTATTGTTAGGGTTACAGGGAAGCTTTACCATTCATCAGCTCTATAAAGTAAAAAAAAGGCCTTTGAGAGATCAATACAAACCAGGAACATACAATATAAAATATGATCCATTGGTATGTTCAAATGCAGTTCTTCTTCCTCCGCTGCATATTAAATTGGAATTAATGAAGCAGTTTGTGAAAGCTTTGGACCAAGACAATGACTTATTTTGCTACTTAAAACAAATATTTCCTAAGTTAATCGAGTCCAAAATCAAAGATTTGTTGTTAACCCGCAAAAAAGAAAATTATTAAACGACGAAACAATCACAAGAATGTTAAATTGCAGAAAACTTGCCGCATGGATTTCGTTTAAATCCATTGACAAAGGATTTTTTGGCAATGAAAAAAGTAAAAACTATAACAGCATAGTAGATGAATTGTTAAAAAATTATAAAAAGTTAGAATGTCGTATGTCCTTAAAAATTCATTGTTTACGTTCCCATCTAAGCTTGTTTTCCGAAAGTTTGGGTCAAGTTAGTGATAAGCAAGAAGAAAGGTTTCATTAGAACATGAGTAACATGAAAAAATGATACTAGGGCAGTGCAGTAAACACGATTGATTTTATGGCACTAGTGTACCCAACACTATTTCGGGACCAACCGCGACCTTCGTGTCCCTTGCCAACGTCGAAAACATTCAGTTTTGTGGAGACCGCGCATGGCGTTGTAAGTAAGACAATTTGTTGAGTGAACTGTGAAGACTTTGTTTTTAGTTTTAAACCGTTCTACATTTTAAATTTTTGTCATGTAGCCGTCAATCTGAGAAATGTATTATATTTGCATTAAATTTAATTCACTCAGAAAGTAATAATACTTAAATATAAGCGTTTAGAAGTCATCATTGTAAAATGTTCTGCAAAATAGTGTGTTCGTTGAAATAGGTAAACTTGTAAACTTTTAGTTGTGTATCGAGCCATATCGAGCACGTTTGTTTGCATGGTTAAAATGTGTAGTCATGGTAGAATTGGGGCACATTTTAAAACTTTGCGATTCTTTGCGATTTTCGTTTTAATTAACAAAATGGCGCACAGTAGGGCCAATTTAAGATAAGCTGGTCACAATTCGTATAGGTTAATTCTGTTTTTTTTTCTGTTTGAGATGTAGTATACACGGATTTTTGGGGTCGCTGATTGCGAGTCTAAAGTGAACATTGTAAAGAAATAAAATACTTTATTTTAATTAAATAATAGTTTTTTGTGTACCATTTATTTTTCTCCAATTCAATAAATTAATCTCTTTCTGCGATGCGATTTTTTAATTATTTGTGGAAGTATTTCTACAGGAATACTTACAGTTTCCATCCTGTGGGAACGAACGAGATTTTCTTAACTACTTAACGACCATTCCATTGATTTTTATAATCATCTGAAGTTGCAAGGTTTTTTTATTGTTTCTAGAATGTTTTAGCCTTAAAATCACCTTATTTTACCGTACATATTTTTGTCACTATTTTTCTGATAAATCTTAGGTTACATTTTATATGAATTTGAAGATTCAGAATTTTACTCGGCCATTTCGAGTTTCATTCCTTAATAACCACACCAATTACTTAATGGTATTTTTTGTATTATTTTTCCTATAATCACAACTTAAATTTAGACCAGTTACATGAGTTTCAGAAAAAAATGATCATTCTGCTGATTTCTCTATCGGAAAGAATAAAGGCCATATAAAAGAAAACAATATGTATCTTAATAATAATACCAAAAAATTAAATAATATTGTTTCGTTGATTTTAAATTATTTATATTTCTAATTAAACGTTTTTGTATTTTGTTAATAATTTTTTATATACAATACATCAGAAATATCGTCTGTATATTTTCGTTTCATTTATTTAAAATTGTTGTGCAACATAACAGAAAAACTGTGGTGATAAAAGAAATTTGCAATTATATTAGAGTATTTTTAGCTGGACTTGTTCATAAATAGCCATTTTTATCCATGTTAGAGAAAATAAAGTTAAAATTTGTAGGCTAGTGTAATTAATCAATCGCAACATGGCATTCATATATCAATGGCATTACAAGACAACCAGTAAGGGCACCCAAATAATCAAAGAACCTAATAAAAATAAATCCCAAATCCGGTTGACCAATAAAAAAAAAAAACAATATATCTTGAAAACAAAAGAAGATAAGAATAGGGAATATAGATTAATACAGATTAACGCAAAACTGAATTTTGCCTTAGAAGATAGAAAAATATACAGGCGTAATGCAATTTTGAACAATCTGTATATTATAATTTAAAAAAAAACTATTATTTGAAATATATTATTAGATGGCCATGTTATAGTTTTTCTTTATGACACTTGTGACACGCATTTTGATAGTTGTGACATATTTTAAACTAACAAGTGTCGTCCACTCCCAGACTAAGCATGAAGTAAAATTTCATATATTTATTAAGTTATAAACTCGAAATTTTACTTCATGCGCCACGCGTATATTCCACTGCTTTAAGTACATTTAAAAATATTCACTGCTGAAATGTGACAGATATTTACTAAGTTATAGAGAAAAAATGCAAACAATATTTATTTTGTGAATATTTTGTAAATGTAAATATAATAATAAAAGTAGAACAAATTTAATTTGAGACACTTTTCCATATTCTTAATATTTAAATCATTATATCTATAATGAGGACAGTGCTATGATAGACACTTCAACAATTTTTTTTAACATGTAATAAAAACATTTCAAAAATCAAAACAATCACTTAGAGCTGGACCGAAATCCGCAAAAACCCATTATTTTTTCTGGAACGAAAACCGGAACCGAACCGATATATATTTTTTTTATTGAACCAGAACGAAAATCGGAAAAAATAGGGGTTCAAGGCTCTAAATTAAATACTTGAATAAATAAAATGATATTTTTTTCTGGGAAAGGATTTTTTTAAACTTTTTTTTATCTCATACACGCACGAACGCACGTTAATATTGTTACTGAAACAACTGGGTAATATACTGCAGCTTAGGGTAGATTATTTGTGATAATTACCAACGTAAATTACCACTAACATCACTAGTCAAAACTGATACTTTCTATCTCATTCCGTTTCAAAAATATAACTCCGAAATAGTACGACTTACACCAAATCTTACATTTACAAACGAGCAATTATTTAGAACAAGGAATCCAAAAAATGAATAATATATGGGGTGTCCTATTCAAAATAACACAGTTGAACCATGGAACACCCTGTGCATCCGAAAATAATTATATGTTGTAAAGAAAATGATGTTATGCAAATTGTACCTGCAATATTTTTTCGTATTTTAAATATTAAGCGATATATAAAGCTTTCCGTCCCCTCTGAAACACCCTGTATGTTTTATTACAATAATTGATAATTTTTTCATATTTAAATGTACACGTATATGCTACTTTGGTTTGTATATTTTTCTTGTATACTACCTTAACCTTTTCCAATGTTCTTAGGTAAAGTATACATTTACGATTTTCTAAATAATGAAATTCTAAAACTTTGGGTGTGTTAAATAGTTAGGATTAAACAAATAGTTCTACAACATCACAATGTATAAACTATTTTCCTCCTAACATGGAATTAAAACAATATTTCAGATCCCGTGTGGCATTTCCATTCCACCCTGTTTATAAATTGTAGATTAAAATAAGTCGTGAAGGCATAATCCTCGTTGAGAGGATTTAGCGATTCGTAGAGTTGACGGAGAGTTATCGGACTCGCGTCCGAGTGAGGAAGAAGAGGAATTTTCATCCTGGGAATTATGCGGCCGCGGAGGAGGACGTCGGTGTCGGCGAGGCAAAGAGCGGAATTTCAACCTCCGCTCACGAAGGGATTACGAAACCGAGGAGACAAGGCGGAAGCCTCCAAGGGATTTGCGAAGCAGCTCCCGGGAGCGAGCGCGAGGGTCTCTCTCGCACTTTCGACTAATCCGTCCTCTAATCGCCCCCAATCAGCGATTTTGTCTAATTAACGCGCCTTCTACTCCAATTATGCACTCCGGAAACATTCGGAGAAATTCTCTGTGAATGGATCATATATGAAGATGGGACATATTCATGTATGAATATGTAACATTTCAACTGTTTGCGTGCAGGAGCAATTATACAATGTTTGAACTATACTAACACGCTAACTGCGATAATTGTGTATAATTATACATTTTACGTTTGTACACTTATATTTTCTTTAAAATAAAAGTTGAATAACTATATTTATTTCTCCGCTGCTTAGTGGGGACAGGCGGGGATACGTGGGGGAAATATCCATCCCCCAAATAGTCCGCCAACAAAAAATGAAACTAAAAATAGTTATGCATTTATAATACCGTGCGATCGTTTAAATTATGATTTAGAGTAGACGGCATTTTTTTTGTGCAGTTGCCCAGAATGCTAATTGAATGGTGGAATAAATTTGAAGTTATGGTAAACTATGTGGTAACAGTCAGTATTGCCAATCTAATTTAAAATTTAAAGCCTACTCTAAATCATGTTTTAAATGATCGCACGGTACTATTTTCTCGTTATTGAAATGACGATTAATTAATAAACAGAAAACATTTCAAAATCCAAGAGTTACAACAAAAGGTGTATAAGTATCATGGCCCCCACAAGGAGGGGCTGACAGGGCTCTAGCCCTGGGGCCGTTATTTGTGGGACCCGGCGCGGTCGTGACGTGACAAAAAATGACAAGAGAAAAATGATTATAATAAAATAGTGATGTGTCCATCGTAGCACTTTTTCACTAAAGATATTTTGATTTATATCATAATAAAAAAAACCTCTAGATTGCAATGGACAGGCGCGCACCCAGGAGGGTAGCTCGCGGGGTTGAGCCCCCCCAAAACTAACTAAATTATAGTGTGTCGATGTATATGTTGCGGACAAAACTCTAAAGACGGACATAACGCGTTTTGTCTAGACAAAATGCGAATTATCCAATTTTTTAGACAATAGCCTAATAAAATTGCATTCGTACATTGTCTAGACAAAATACGTTGTGTCTAAGAGCTATTAGACAAAATGCGTCGCAAGATTTTACATTAAAGAAATGTACTAGAAAAAATAATTTTGTTTCATAAACGAAGTGACAAATTATTTATAAGGAATATATTTTAAGTTTTACTTGAAATCAGTGTTTTATACGCCTGGCACATGAAGTAAAATTTCGAGTTTAGAAAAGCCTAAAAATTTGGATGTGCCGGAGCGCGACTCGCTTCGCTCCCGCGCCCTGGCAAATACAAGTTTTCAGGCTTTTCTAAACTCGAAATTTTACTTTATGCTTAATCTGGGAGTGGAAACACTCGTTAAAAGTTCACAATTGAACGCTTTTATAATAAACCTTGCATAAAATATCTACTTTTCATAATTAGAAGTGATTAATTATATATATTTCTATGTTATTGTGTAGCACTTTTGCTACACAATGCTAAATGCTAAATAAAGATTATTATTATTGTCAAACACTTATGAATATAATTATTTACTTTTTAAATTAGGTGGTTTTGTTTTAAGTTTAAACTAAAAAAGTTGTTACGGGGTGGGTACTTCGGCTTTAAAATAGTTATTAAAGATAGCAACTATTTCACCACCAAGTAACTACCGACTAGCAAGCTCAATTCTTAATTAAGAAAATTCGACTGAAGCACTCATTCTATTTTATATAAAAAAAAAAAAAAATACGATTTGAAATAAAAATGGCTCTCAACTTTAACAAATATATTAAAAACACGAATAATAAATTAACAAACAAATAACAAGACAAGAATTAAAAAAATAACAACTTACACAGAATTACAGACGACTTACACTTTTGGATGCTGGATACAGAGTGAATTCAGTGGTCCAGTGGTAGCTCTTTTATATCGAAAAGAACAAACCCTCTACCCCTGTGACTCTCAGGTACCCACCATTTCTCGCCACAGAAAAATAATGAGAATAAATATTTAATATAAAAATATTGAAATATAAAGTAGATCAACATGTGTGAGATGAAATTATGCATCCGTACATAGGTCACACATGTTGATCGGAGGCTAAAATGGTGGTTTCATGAGTTTTAATTTAATAACTCCGAAAGCATAAGTCGAACGAGAATGTGACTTAGGTCAAAAAATAGTAACTTGCAATGCGCAACTTTTGCTCTAGTTCCTATACATATGGGATACACTAAACCTTGCCTGAATCTTAATTAATAACAATTAATCCTCCTGACAGCTCGTCTTCTATAGCGTACAAAATTGAAATAACCCCCTCGTGTTTAGTGTCATTGGAATGGCCTTCCTCTCAACTATCCGATGACGTATGTGGTGTTCGCGTACGTGTGCCCCTTTCGCGACGATTCGCGAACATCGTAGGGGGCTTTGTGTTTGCCGCTTTTATTACGTTCTGACGTCATGCCCGATTCTCTTGTTCCCCGCACGTACATTTCGCTGGCACGGTCGGCTCGGCTCCAGGTAGCTGCGACCCTTCGCAGATGTGGCGAACTCGGGGATAACCGGGAAATCCGTATATATTTTGGACAACCCTGAAACTGGAAATAGCGGATGCCGTAGAGTTCTACCATTGGATGGCCGAGAAGAGTTTTGAGCTGAGTTGAGTTGTCTGATGTTCGATGGCGCTATTTGACGAGATTCTACCTAGATAGGCAACCAATCTAACTTAAATAATATCAATGTATGGCGCGAACTTTACTCAATTGGAAAATAATGAATACATATACAAAATAGCAGTTAACGGAACTTGTTAAAAAGTGCCGGTAACAAAGTGTCTTAATTTAATTAAAGTTAAAGTTATTCATTTTATTTAAAAAAAATGTTGTAAAATTCAAGTCATTTTATATTTAACTTTATTATTAAAACAATAATAATCATTTTTTACCAAGTGATCAATGATAAATAATACATTCATTAATAGTTACATATTATAAAATTTTGAAAGTTGTAATATTTTTAGATAGTCGTGAGTATATTTTATTTGTCACTCTATCACTTATGACATTGTTATGGCACTTATTATGTTTATTTTGAATTTGTATCTTAATTACTATGTTTGTTTTACGTTTATCCATAAATACAGTTGACATGGGTCGATATGTGAACTATAATTGCAGTCGATGTAAGTCGGCTTTAGCCGACATTTAGTCTACAGAATGACATTATACCTAACCTAGCGTATCAGAGTGACACCTAACCTCAAAAACCTTGAGGATATGAGATACAACCAAACTTGACACGGTGATCACGTCGAATGTGTTAAAAGTTAGGTTAGGTTAGATGTTACATTGTCTGCATAAATGTATATGGTTATATATATATTTTATGACATATAATAATATTTTATGACATATAATAATATTTAATTTATTTTCCAGAATTTGTCAAATCCAAATTTTCTGGATTCACTAAAGTTATTAGGCGCCACGCGTATAAAACACTGATTTAAAGTGAAGTTTAAAATATACACCTTATAAATAATTTGTCACTTTGTTTATAAAACAACGTGATGTTTTCCAGTACCTTTTTTGTTTTTTTTTTGTTCGATCGATTTATTTTATAATTTAGAAAAAAGGAGGGAGAATGCCTCGTATTTTTCATAATTTAGTCCCAACATTTAGCTCCTCTAGCTTTATCGGCTCAATTTTATTGTTATTTTTTACATAAAGAACAAAGGAACTAATTTTGCCTTATAAATTGTTAATTCGTTTGTATTTCTTTATTATTTTGCGAGCGTCAAAATAAAGTACAACGTTCTTATATTTTCAATCATTTTGATTAACGTTAAGCTTCTGTTATTACAACTTTACAAATTTGACATTTTTATGACACTTAGCTTGCTATGACTTGTCTAAACTCATGGGGACAAAACCCGAAATTATGTTTTAATTCGGACTATGTCAATAAGCAGTAGGTATTTTCCGTTTAGTCTAGACAAAATGTGTTTTGTCCAATTTCGTTCTTTGTCTGTAACATTCGATTTTAAAGCAAATTAAATGAAATTAAAATTAATTTCGATTACCTAATTGAATATTAAACTGTTTCTTAATATTTAATTAGGTAATCTTAATAAATTTGTTAGTAAATCAGCTGAGATGGAGCTCTAAAAATATTTTCATTGTCAACACTACAACCAATTCACTGTTATTGAAAGTTGCATTTAATAAAAGATACATTTTATTATCCATAGTATATTCAGATAGATAACTGTAATAATAATAATTTAGTTGCGTTCAGGCGATAATGTGGAATGTAGATATTGGCGATTTATATTCGAAATTATCCGTATAATTTGAGGAATACCTTTTTATGAATAAGAACAATTATGGAAAGTTTTAATTTTTCTGGGAATAGACCACAGACCATATTGACTGGGTATATTCATCGTTTCATAATGTGTGGAGCTGAAAATTTAAACAAGTAATCAGGGATTTCATCAAATCCATACGATTTTTTGTTTTAATTTTATTGATGAATAGCTCATTTTCATCAAAAGGTTGAAGAAACATTGATTGTTGTTGTTTGACACTGCCACAGACTTGGTTGACATGCGAAATATTTTGCAGGATATTTATAGACTAATTTCAAAAATAATTAATTAAATGTATTAGCTAGACAGCTTGCATTTTCAATTGTCTCATTGTCCTTTATTAAAGTTCTATTCTTGGAATTGCTTTGTTTGTTTTTTATTTTGTTAATTATTTGTCATGATTTGGTGAATTCAATATTACGTTTTGATAGTAGTTACGCTTTGAATACTGTACTAATTTGTCATGTTGTTTTCTTTTGGTTGATACAATGGTTTTAAGAGCGGATATGTATTTTGTAATGCGAAAAGATTGTGTAGATTTTGGCTAGAGAACTTGACTTCTGTGTTAACCCTGGCTTTATTAGTTAAACGTTTATTATTAGACATAGAAAAATTAGTGTTGAACGTGTTGGCAAATATTTGATAAAATCTATCGAAGCTGCAATTGAAGTCTTGTACTTTATAAACATGTTCTCAATTAATAAGCATTAGGTTATTGAAAATGTTGTTTATGTGTATGTTGCTCAGGTTTTTTCTCAAGATTTTTTGGTTTATTTCATGGCTATGTAATTTAAAGTTATATAGTATTGTTTGATGGTCAGAAATTACATTGTCAACGGTATATGTGTCGTGAGAAGTTAAGTTTGTGTAAATATGATCCAGACGTGTATTATCAGCGTTTATTTTTATTATGTTGTAAGTTAGCAATATATTTTTTAGAATAATATGCTCTTCAGTATATTCGTTTGAATTTACATTGAAATCGCCAGTAAGGATAATATTTATTTTGCAATTGTATAATTTGTCTAGGATAGATTGTATTTTTTCAAGAAAGATTTCAAAGTTGCCCCCTGGAGGTCTATAACATGTTAAGATATTAACAATGCATCTAATATGCTTTCAAGCTAGTCCATATAATTTAATAATATTGTCTAAACAGTAGTTTTATTGTTTCATATCAGTTGTGCTTAGGTCAGGTTTATGCCAGATTGCCACTCATCCTCCACGACCTTGCCTGCAGTACCTTGACCCTAGAACATATGAATTAAAATTAATAGAGTGTATATCATCATTATTTGTCCAAGTTTCGGTAAAGCATAAAAAAATTAAATTCAAATTGTCGTAATCGAGATGTTTTTGGTTAATTTTATTTTCAGTAATAGAACAGATGTTAAGTAGCTTCATATCCCAGTTGGTTAATCTGACAGGGTCGTTTTCGGGCGAAGTGGAAAATTTTCTGAATTTGACTACTTCATTTTATTGTTAAAAAAATATTAATAAATGTGTTGACTGGCCAGAGTATGGGCGTCATTACGTGATCTGACATATCAATGGGCACGTCAATCTTGAAAGAGGGATAATCTTCGTCGTTGTATTTCGGCTCGATAGATTCCACGATGAACTGCTTCGAGTAACTGCTCTGTTGATTTCTGGTGTTTTCCTCGAGGTACTGATTGACTTGTTCCACTCTGGTTACTTTTATTAGTCGCCAAACCAATATAAATTTTTTACTTGCTCGCGGGCAGGCTTGGAGTTTCTTGTTTTCCGATTATCCTCAGAAGTGTGTGGACTTTGAGTTGCGGTTTATGACCCGAGTCCGAGTCTCCAAATCGCGACGACACGAAAATATCTAAAATCTTCCGGTTTCTATCTCTTTCCTAAAATGTTGGAGGGTACGGGGAAAGAGACCGAGCACTCAGGGGGTAATCCATTATGAACACCAACCGCATTTTTTGATGTCAATGTCAACCCGATATTAGCAGGTAGTAAGAAGTCCATTTGTTTTCAGCCGGCGCGTAGCGTTATCTTTTGTCCGACTTGGGGTGGTTTTAATACGAATATTTATTTGATATTTATGAAATTATTTAAAATGTAATAATAATTAATACGACATTTGTAAAAACATTTTTTTTAAACGTATCTGACGTTTACATCTCGGTAAATATTGATCATCACATCTAAACGTTATATATTTTAACTTTACTGTAAATCAGTGGTTTATACGCATGGCGCATGAAATAAAATTTCGAGTTTAGAAAAGCCCTGTGATAATTTGTCTCGGGTCGCTGCGCGACCCTCGACAAATTTTCTACACGGGGCTTTTCTAAACTCGAAATTTTACTTCATGCACCATGCGTATAAACCACTGATTTACAGTGCGCGACCCTCGACAAATTTTCTACACGGGGCTTTTCTAAACTCGAAATTTTACTTCATGCGCCATGCGTATAAACCACTGATCATCACATCTAAACGTTATATATTTTAACTTTACTGTAAATCAGTGGTTTATACGCATGGCGCATGAAGTAAAATTTCGAGTTTAGAAAAGCCCTGTGAAAATTTGTCTCGGGTCGCTGCGCGACCCTCGACAAATTTTCTACACGGGGCTTTTCTAAACTCGAAATTTTACTTCATGCTTATTCTGGGAGTGGACAACACTCGTTCTTAGAAGTTTCAAATTGAAGGATCACTCTACTAAGTTTACTAAGTTTACCATTTTACAAAGGTTACATCTCGAAGGACCAATCATGGTCTTCGGAGACCGATGGACTACAAGGAATCGAAGTTTTTTACAAGAAAAGCAGCATGGGTAGGAAAGAACACATCTAATTTTGAAAAAATATTGTAGTTGGGATGGTTTTCAGTGGTTTTCACTTTAAATCAGTGTTTTATACGCGTGGCGCATGAAGTCAAATTTCGAGTTTAGAAAAGCCCCGTGAACATTTTTTACGCGAGGCTTTTCTAAACTCAAAATTTTACTTCATGCTTAGTCTGGGAGTGGAAGACACTCGTTAGTTTAAAATACATCACAATTGGTAAAATATGTATCGTTGGATGCCCGTCTTCAGGGGTGATATGTAAGCAAATTATGGATCTTAGGAGTTGTCAAATAAGTGAGTTACTCAACTGTTTCCAAGACACTCTTTACGAAAACAAAAGATTAATATTTTACGTATAAAATGTACAAGGTGAGAAACTCGATGTCTCAGCTGTATTAAAATAGAAAGAAAACCGATAGAAAAAATCATAAATAGGATTGAGTGAGGTTCATTTTAATTCGAAATTGCATATTTTTCTAAATTTTGAAAGTGAAGTAATCACGTCATCGAATATTTTTTCCCCAGAAACATACCTATATTTTCGGATATTTAAAAAGAGCTAATTTTTCTGAACTTTGTAGAGACAAAATATTGCTATTTTCTTTCGTTAAAAAATGAAAAGCAAACTTAAATAAAAGTAATATCAAAAATTCCAAATTGTCACGACTTAAATAAGTAGATTTTGGAAGCAAATAACAAAACCGCATCTGTCAAAAATTAAACTAATGGTTGACAAATATTGTTTTGTTGTCATTTGATTTTAGATTTCAGATTTTTCTATCGTTTTCTATTTTCATACAATAGACCTGAGACATCGAGTTTAGCTCACAATGTACAATAAACTATAAGTGTGATACATCATTGAATTCAGGAAAAAATATTCTCACAAAAAATATAACTATCCAAAAGAAAATCCTGAAAACGTGAACGCCATCTACTCCCAATAGCATTGTCGATGGTACTCACAGAATGACTATTATAAATGTCAATTGATAGTGCATTCTGAAATCCAGAAGGAAACTGAACTTCTATAACCATTTTAGTAGTCATATGTAATTTTCATATAAATTGACGATGTGAACGCGATCTGCTGCCAATTTTTGAATAGTATCGTTACAGCTATGGACAGTAGATGGCGTTCACGACGTTATTTTAAATGTAAATTACATATCAGACTATTAAAATTAATAAAGATGGTTAGTTTTCTTCTGGATTTTAAATTGCACTATAAATTGGCAATTTTAATAGTCATATGTAATTTACATTTAGGTTGACGACGTGAACGCCATCTACTGCCAATAGTCTTGTCTATTGTACTCACAAAATGACTATTATAAATGACAACTGATTGTGAATTTTAAAATGCAGAAGAAAACTAAACATCTATAACCATTTTAGTAGTTATGTGTAATTTACATATAAATTGACGATGTAAACGCCATCTGCTTTTTGAGCAGTGCTATTGACAGTAGATGGTGTTCACGTCGTTAATATATTTTTATATATAATATGTTCATTATAGCACTTTTTCCGTCATTTAAAGAATTGATGATTGTCGTACTAAACGTATTTCACTTGCTAATTGGTTGGTCGCACATGAAGTAAAATTTCGAGTTTAAAAAAGCTTAATTTGTCTCAGTCGCTCTACTGCGCTACGCCCGAGCCAAATGTTCAGGCTTTTCTAAACTCAAAATTTTACTTCACGCTTAATCTGGGATTGGAAACACTCGTTAGATGATCAATCATAACCAGGGTTGTTATGTTTAAAACACTTTGTTTTTAAACAGTGTTTTAAACATGTTTGAAAACGCCTGTAGTGTTTTAAACGGTTTTGTTTTAAACATATTTTAAATCTTAGATTTGTTTAAAACATGTTTTAAACGTTTGATTTGTTTAAAACCGTTTTTTTTATTATCTTAACTGCTAAAAATAAATATTTGCTAAATTATATTTTATATTACTTCATTAAAGTTTTTTGTTTGTTTTAATGTTCTAGCTAAATTGTTGAAGATATTTCAAATTACATTATCAAACATAACATTTTATTACAATAAAACTGTGTGTGCATAAATGTGGGTTTTAAATACAGGGATTTTTTCTTTCAGGTATACATAAGGATACACTGTAAATTTTTCGACGTTCGTTGTTTTTTGTTTAAGATTTCAATTTGAATCTTTAAACGAGGGTTTTCCACTCCCAGACTAAGCATGAAGTAAAATTTCGAGTTTAGAAAACCCTGAAAATTTGGATTGGCCGCGTAGCGAAGCGAAGCGGCCAATCCAAATTAGGCTTTTCTAAACTAGAAATTTTACTTCATGCGCCACGCGTATTAAACACTGAAATATCGTAAAGTTTAAAATATACGGCTTTAGCAATCTAATATGTAAATGTGGATAAAACGTGAATCAAATTCTGAGCTGAAAAAATTGTTTAAAGCAGTATAACTCTAACGTATATTAGGTTACCTATAACCGTTATTGTAAGTGAGTGTTTTTTGAACTTCACTCTAAATCAGTGTTTTTAAGCGTGGCGCATGAGTAAAATTTCGAGTTTAGAAAAGCCTAATTTGGATTGGCCGCTCCGCTTCGCTACGCGGCCAATCCAAATTCTTAGGCTTTTCTAAACTCGAAATTTTACTTCATGCTTAGCCTGGGAGTGGAAAACACTCGTTTAAAGCCTCAAATTAACCGCATTAAAACAACGATTTCCCACAACTTTAAAAGACGCTGTAATTATCGGGATATGTATACTCAAAAGAAAAATGCCCTGTATATTCTGTTTTAAACACGTTTTAAACGTGTTTTAAACATGTTTTGAACACGTTTTAAACCCAGATCATAACCTTATTTTGCATTTTTTTTATTGCTAGATTAGCGTGCTCTATTTAATCGATTTGATTAAAACGTAACTAAATAATACCATTGCATAACATATTGATTAATGAGTTAAATTGTTGGAGTCATCAAATGAACATGAACGACCGTTTAAAACTTAAAGCGTTTTAAACGGTCGTTCATGTTCAAAGGGAAAAAAAGGGAAACTACCTGCTATTCTAACAGATAAAGTCATAAATTGTAACATCAACCACACCATAAATTGTGGTTTCTTTTCTTCCTTTATACTCCCGCGCTTGTAGCGGGTGTCTCTCTTCAAAATTTTCTGGTTTAGATATTTTAGAGAGGCTCTTCCGAATCCGATGGCTTTGGTTGATGAATGCTCCATCTGTTGGTTTACGGTGTTGTTTTTTGAAATTTGCCTTAGGATTACTAGTTGTATTTGTGTGCGCTTTAACAGATGGAGGTGTTTGGTTTTGCGTGATAGGATATACAGGATTCTTCTTTGTTGGTTTGATGATCGACCCTGGTGACCTTTGGTTTGATCTGATTGTCGGTTTGATTATGTGTTTGTTTTAGGATGAGTTTGTTTATTGTCTTGTCTTTTTCTTTAATTATGGATTTCTGTTCACTTACCTTTTCCTGTAGTTCGGCTAGGTCCTCTGTTAGCTTGAAAATAATTTGCAGAGTTGTTCGTTGCACTCCCATTTTTTCGCAGCGGTAGCAGGCTGGAAGGCCGAACTTGTCTTCCGATTTAAGTCATTCTTCGTGAAAAACTTGCTCACACACATTGCACTAATAATTATAATTATTATTATATTCAATAAATATCTATGGAATTGCTTTACAGCAAGATACACAATTGATTTGGCTATTTGAAGTTATCGTACAGTTTAATAAGTTACTCTCAGATGATGAATGGTTAAACGCCGCCATCTTGAGATGATCTGAAATGTATATTCATAGTATGTCCAATATATTCAATAAATATCTATGGTATATTTAGCTGAAATATAACAAGTGGTATGATTATCATCAATAATATTCATGAGTGAAACCGAGCTGCAGATTCAACGAGCCCAACGTGCGAATTAAATGTGTTTCTCTGGTTTTACGAATACATTTTATCGATTAATAATCATACCACGAATTATATTCGATGAGATTTTCACTATATTTCCATCTTGGAAGCCTCACTCCATCGCTCAGTTGACAATTTTAATTATCGACTATCAGATTTGTCAAATAATTTTCGTAGCAACGAAAACAAGGTGATAGAATTCTATTACCGCCGTGATAACGTGTATCTATGGAAATAGGCGATTCTGATTGGAGAGAATGCAGCCATGTGACGCTTGAGTTATATTCTCAAAAGTATATTTTTATGAAAACAATTCACTACCTTTATAGTAGATACGGGGAAAGTAAAAAAATGAAATGTTTATTTTCCTGGGCTTGTATGATTATTATTTAATGTAAGTCAAATAAACAATACATTTGTAATTCAGTTCATCCCTAATTACAAAAAAATGTATTTTATGAGACAATCGTTCTATTGGTGCGTTAAATTCTTTATGGATCGAAGGATTTGTCCAATATGTGTTTGTGTTGTGAAACTAGGCCAAAACCGTAATTATGGCTCTTTTCGTTTTCCTGGTCCTTAATTAAACCCGTTGTTGCCGGGGTATGAAAACTGTTCCATTTTAAGGGATACAATAGAAATTGACGTATGTACGGACTAAATTTCCAGACAAGGAAAAATCAATTTCAAGCAGAAATAAAAAAACATTAATGGCTTACTTGATATTATTGTATATTAGTAGCAATGAAAAGCGTGATTATACGTGTGTAATAGAAGAAAGAAAGAAAAAAAAGCAAGAAATAAACAAGTTAAGAATGCGCAAGCTTGCATTGCCACGACGAACAACATTTTGAAACTCCTTTTTCTAAAGAAATTACATACTTACTTGAAATACTTTGCTACCATATAACAAGAGAATAAAGAATACATAGACAAATATACAGACAAACATATTTGTTCGTCGAAAATAAAAAAAATATAGAAAGATATTATTAATGAAGAATTAACACACATTAGGAATTAAAATAAAATAATGCAAATATATTTTAGTCAGTTTTAAATGTTCTATTTGTTCTTTTAGTTCGGTTTGAGAATAATTTGACCTGCTGTTGTATTTTGCATATGAATTATACATAAAAACAAAAAGCTGCGAAACTAAAATATTCATTGTATAATTCAATATCCGTCAGGGTATCAGTCCAGGAAGTGGTTGTCTCGATGAATATTTGGAAACATCTGAACTAAAGAAATGTTTGCAGAAAAACAATAAATTTGCTTTTAAATTTTTTTCAAATATTTCTTTTCAATTATGAGAAAGGCGCCCGCACAATTTTTTTCAGGGGGGGGACAAAATATCGAGAATAACCTAACAAATATATATTTGTTTATTTAATTGTTGCAAGTCATACAGTTATAAAAATAAAATTAGATTTTTAAAAATTAATGAAACTGATGAAAATTCCACAAGTGTCGATAAATAAAGTAAAATTTAATGATTTTTGTAAAGTTTTTATAATTCGTAAATATGTTTGCGAAATTAATCCGACACATATTGACACAGTTAAAAATCATCGAAAAGTGTTAGTAATTAATCGAAATCATTGACGAAATTAATTAATATTGAAAAGTTATGAATTTTAATCAACATATACCAAATAATCAAATGTCCATTCTATGTTTTTTCTTTAATCTTTAAATTGAAGCTTTTAAAGAGTGTTTTCCACTCCTAGGTTAAGCATGAAATAAAATTTCGAATTTAGAAAAGACCGAATATTTGGTTTGGTCGCTCCGGTCTTTGCAACGCGACCAAACCAAATTTTCAGGGTTTTCTAAACTCAAAATTTTACTTCATGCTTAATCTGTTAGTGGAAAACACTCGATTAAGGCTTTAAATTGAACTCTAAAACAATGAATATCTAAGCTTAATAGCATATACGCTGTAATTGGAATATGTATACTTAAAAGAAAAACTCTCTGTATTATTAATTGAAATCCTGGTAAAGTTTAATGTTTGATCTTTTAATATTTATAAGAGTATTTTAAATTATGGTGATTTTGAAATCCAATTCTATACAATCCAATTTATTTATTTCCAAATAGAAGTAATGATACTTTCATGAGTAAGTCAAGTTTAGTCAATATAATTATACAAAAGTATAGCAAACAATAGTAAATAGACAGACTGATAAAAATGCAACAAAGACAAATAATTTATATTTTTAAAATATTCGTTTTTATGCCTATTTTGTTGATTTCTTCAATTCTTAGTTGATTTTCCAATGATCAACCAATTTGTTAATGTAACTTGACACTCCAAGTTTTTCATCAATTTTCGAAGAAGTTTATAACAATTGGACGCTATATTCGATCCGACAAAAATTTATTATGGTTGATTATCATAATATACCACATTATTTCAGTTATTATGGTCATCATTGATTGATAAGAAGTATAAGAAAACAATAGTACCAGAACATAAAAACAAAAATATGTTTTTGTGTATAATATTAACATGATAAAAATTTAAAAAAATTTATCTTGAAAGATTAGTCAATTTAAAATTGTTTTTGTCACTTAATACTGTTTGATATCTTGTACGGTTTTACTACAAAAAATGATTGAAAATACATATTTTTTCTTTCTTGCCGCCAGTGTTTAACAAATGTCAATTTTGTATAATATTTATTAACGAGTGTCTTTTGAGAATTAATTGTTATCCTTATTATGGTTTATAATTATTTATATTCGGAATAAACAGATATGTTGCTTGTATTCATATTTTATATATTTTGTCTTAAAACCGTACAAAATATCAAACATTATCAAGAGACAAAAAAATGTTCAAATAAATCAAGTTTTGAAGTAATATTTTTTAAAATTTTTATAAGGTGCGCCAGTTAAAACATATTTTAGTTTTTATGTTGTGGTATCACTGTTTTTATACTTCTTGGCAATCAATGATCACCATAATAACTTAAATGATGTGTTATATTATAATAATCAACCATAATAAATAAACGGGACACTCTGTACATCAATACATACTCTGCCAATTTTTAGACAATTGTTTTTGAAAATCGTTCAATTTGAAACTTTTTACGATTTATTTCACTCTCTTTTTTCTAAAGTAGAAATTAGTAATGCCCTGTAGATTGTTCGTTTTTTTTATCGTGCTCACCATTGGGATCTCTTAAACCAATTATGATAAAAAATTGGTCAAATTAGACAAACGTTTCAATATTTGATATTGATTAAGAATACGTTAACATATTTTAGCTATCTTTTTTTTAAATATATGGCGAAAATTGTAAATTAGATATTAATTTATTTTTATTGTAACTTTGTTATTTAACTTCATCAGAGAAACACACAGGAATTAACAGATTTTATACAGCGTGTCCCATTTTATAGATACAACACCTATTTGTAGTTTTCTTATTACGGCCATATTAGATTTTTGTACCATTAAATGGAATAAAAAGTTGTGTCAAATCATGTGCCACAATTTTAATTAGTTAATAGTTATAACAATTGAATAAAATATAACCATTTTTGTTTTATTAAGTCGGCCATTTTGGATTTTTAGATAAGATCAAGAAAACTAATTCACATGTAGCACATGATTTCATACTAATTTTTCTTAATCTTGTCTAAAAATCCAGAATGGTCGACTTGATAAATCAAAATCTGTCATATTTTATTCAATTATTACAACTAATTGACATGTGGCACATGATTTCGCACTGTTTTTTTATATCTTTTCGTTAGTATAAAAATCCAATATAACCGCCATTAAAAAAACTAAAAATAGGAGGTGTGTTTAGAAAATGGGACACCTTGTATAAAATATGTTAACTCCTGTGTATTTCTCTGAGGGCTCTTATGGTACACAGAATGTTACAGATCTCTATCGCATTAAATAACAAAGTTATAATAAAAATAAATTATCATCCCTTTATACACTATTCGCCATATTTTTAAAACAAATTATGTTTGCTGAAATTCGATGACATATTCTTAAACTTAAGCGTAATTAGACCAACTTCTTATCGTCATTTTCAAGTGCTCCCCCCTGTCGATATGTGCGGGCGCCTATAATTACTTGCATTAATTTGTAAGGCCAACACAAAAACGCATTGCGACGGACATAGTATTTTATCACACATGCGGTTGAAATAATTCAATTACTTCCTCCAAAATATATAATTCATAGTTAATTCAATTATGCGAAAATTATCACGTCCGTCCGTTCGGTGTTAGATCAATTAATTTAATGAAAAGTTAAAAAAAAAACCTAACGAGAATCGTAAAATGAGATGACAGCGGTCTGGAACGTCCGTTTTAATTTCAATTAAATATTTCCCCGCCAGTAATGAATCGATGGCGGCGACACCGGGGGCGGCCGGTCGGGAACAATTCATGAAAACTAAATTACAAACTAGTCACGACAATTCATGAATATAAATTGCTTCGGCGCTAAATCGCACCTTTGCCGAAAACGTACATACATACATACAAAAACAACCATATATTTTTTAATAATAATCTGACTATGGTTACCTACTATTCAGTTGGCATTATATGTTAACTCAAGTTTAAACCCAGCACGAATATTCGTGGATTGTACGAATGTTTAATAGTGACTATAATCGTCCACTTTCATGGTTATTGATTGAGTGATAATATTCATTACCCAACTCGATTTTCTCATCTACAAATGTGATATATCTCTTGAGTTAGAATGTTTTTAATAAAAATTATTGCCTAAAATAGTGTCGATATTAAAAAATATTTAAATACAATTGTAGATATTATAAAAATACATAAAATGTACTTATTATACGTTTCTGTAGCTCTAATAATTTCAAAGTTATGCCATTATACAAAATTAGAAATATGTACATTTGTTCAAATCAACTTACCCGATAATATTGTGAACAGTTCAAAAACGTTTTCTTTACTTTCTATGAATTTTATATATATATATATATATATAAAAATGTTTTATAAATTATAATCGCTTTTGAGTTGTGTAAAAATATATAGACTGAAAATATGGATGAGAAAAACTCCACGACATGGGTTAAGTGACAAAGATAAAGTTAAGTTTATGCAAATGTAACTACAAGAAAAATATTTTTTTTGTTGACAATACATCTTAAATCGCGTACTCAATTTAATTATTTACACATTTACATCATTTTTTTTATAAAACTATCGTTAGTGAATTAAATTTAGTTCAAAATAGGCCAAAGAAACATGTCCACGAATTTTGTCCCGCTGGAATGGTTAAATCGTATACTGTGTGATGTTAGGATTATTGTCAATTTGAGACAACCATCATTTGAAATATATTATTAGATGGTCATGTTATTGTTTTTCTTTATAACACTTGCGACACACATTTTAATAGTTGTGACATATTTTCAACTTACGAGTGTCTTCCACTTCCAGACTAAGCATGAAGTAAAATTTCGAGTTTAGAATAGCCCCGCGTAGAAAATTTGTCTTGGGTCGCGCAGCGACCGGAGACAAATATTCACGGGGCTTTTCTAAACTAGAAATTTTACTTAATGCGCCACGCGTATAAACCACTGATTTAAAGTAAAGTTGAAAATATATACTGCTAAGGTGTGACAGATACTTACTAAGATATAGCGATAAAAATGCAGGAAATATTTACTTGGTAAATACGAGCCCAGTCACTCATGAATCAGATTAAAGCAAACTATGAGGAGAAATTTCTTTTCCAATATCATATAAATTATTATAAAATAACTTTTAAAACTAAATATATTCTTAATTGTCTATATATGAACAACTAATTTACATATATTATGAAGAAATGAATAATTGTCATTAAGATAATAATTAATAACTAAAAGTGAACCTGACGCAGAGAAATTGGACCAATATAATTTTCAGATAATTTAGTTAAAACTGAATTCATCAAGTCACCATTGGAAACAACAGCAACAAATAAATAAATAATAATGGATTTGGCGTATTTTAGTGAAGTGAATTACTATTTAGCTGTCAATATGGAAAGGCATTGTCAGAATATATTAGAAATTCCATTATCGCTGGTTATAAGAAAAACATATCTGCGTATACAATTGCAAAAAATTTGAGTATTCCATAAGGAACAGTAAGAAGTATAATTCTACAGTATAAAGTCTGTAAATGTTTAAAAAAAATACCTGGCCGACAATCTACGATAGCTGAAAGAGATTAACGAGCACTAATTGAAACGGATCGACGAATTTCTTCGAAGGAATTGGCTACTAAAGATCAGACAGTATTGGAAGATCGGTATCAAAAGATACGTGCCTAAGAAACATTTTAAATATAGGATACCGTTTTTATAAAGTAAGTTTGGGCGCTCAACGTTTTAAAAATTACAAATTCTTATTACTGCAGGCAAAAGAAATACCTCTATTGACACAAAAGCAGTAAAGAGCAAGGTATTCTGGTATCCACCAGAAGGAAAATTTACTTTTCAGCAAGATTGTGCAGCTTGCTACACTGCTAAAACTATAACACTTTGGTTACAAGAAATTTATATCTTCGTTATTCAGTGGCCTTATAATAGTGCGGACTTATCGCCAATCAAAACTCTTTGGCATGAAATGAAGAAAGCTTCTTGAACTTGGCCTGTATGGACAATCTTGGAATTAAAAATAAAAATTCGAGATCTCTGGGATAATTTTCGCCCTTATTATTGTAAATCTTTAGTGGACGCTATGTCTCGGCGTATTAGTTCTATTTTAAAAATAAAAAGTGACTGTACCCAATAGTAGTAGATTGCAATTAATAAAACAAAATTTTCCAATTTATCTACGCCAGACTTACTTTTTGTTATTAATTAATTGTCGTAATGTTAACAATTTATTTGGTCATAAATTAAGTTCATTTGTTGTTCACATAATGGTTATACAATATATACTTAGTTTTAGCTTTTAAAGTTATTTTATAATTATAAATTTCACATTGGAAAATAATTTCTTTTAGCAGTTTGTTTTTATCCAATTCATAGGCGACTGGGCTCGTATTTAGTAGATGTGATAATATTAATAAAAGTAAAACAAATTTAGTTAGACACTTTTTTTATTATATTAATATTTAAATCATCATCTGTGTATTATATATGAAATAAAAACATTTTAAAATCAAATAAATCACTCAGAGCTGAACGAAAACCCGAACTGAATCGATAACCTGGATCCGAATGCGAAAATTTACGAATGCTAAAATTCGCACACGAAAATTTCTATGGGTGGCTTATTTGAAACCACACGATTAATGTAATGTTCACATACAAAATATGCGGAAGGTAGATATGAAAACACTGCAATTTTGCTGTAAAATATCATTACATTTTACAGAATAATTGCTGTGTTGTCATATCTACCCTACACAATTGGACAGCTTATCCAAACTATGGAAATTCATTTATTTCCATAGTTTTCTTAATCTGTCGATTTGTGTTTATCAGTTGATTGTCATTATTTGTATAATTAATTATGATATGCTTGACACAGTGTGATAATGCAAATAAAGAGCTAAAGGATACTCTTTCAAACATATATTTTAAATCGGTAGTTTAACAATGGTGGAAGCATTATTTTCCTTCAAGGATGACCAAAACTGTGATAAAAGACCGATGGATTATTGAATCTTGTATCGAGAGGTAGTTTCAAATAAATAAATGTAAAGTACATATGAAACTCAAGAAACCATAACCATGCATATTTTGAACTTCACTTTAGATGAGTGTTTTATACGCGTGGCGCATGAAGTAAAATTTCGAGATTAGAAAAGCCTGCAAATTTTCTTTGGTCGCTCCGTACAGTATACGATTTGACTGTTTTAGTGGGACAAAATTCAAATTATTGAAATATAAAAATTACAAACACATTAATACACATTATTCATACATATCAGAAAAAGATTCCTGATACAAAATTATTTCAGTTTACTTTTAATTCCCCACGATATCTAGTGGAAAAATTGAAGTAATCAACTAATTTCATTTGTTGTTGATTTATTTTATTATCAATTACTTTAAAATTGCATCTTTTGATCAAAGCTGTAGAATATTTTCTCTGTGGTGTCATTTTCAAAAGTGTGCAAAAGTGTAGCTACAATATCATATATTATTTGTGTAAATCCAATATAATATAACAAAAACATATTAGGTTATTCAATTTATAGAAAAACAAATATAAACATCTAATAAAAACATTTATATGTTTTGTGTCATACATCGTCATAAACTAATACCTGTTTTCTAATGATCCTTAATATGTCTTATTTACAATAAATCTTGTTAAATTCTGCGACTTTTTGCGATTACTAAGATAATTAACATGTGTGTTAGGTGTCAAAATTAAGTGAACACGTCTTGTTTATTGTCAATATTTCTTAAAATACTGTTAATTAAAAAAAATCTTTACATAAAAATTGCAGGTTTCATAAAAATCTATAATATGTATATATAGCTCTATCAACTGCAAACTTATGCCATGTTTTTTTATTTAAAGTTATACATATGTACCTTTGTTCAAAGCCGATACTATTTTAAATAACTCAAACAATATTTTTTAACTTTCTATGTATTTATTTTATATAGGGATTTCTTTTAAGTATATATCTGTAAATTACTGGGTATATGCTGTAAATCTTCAGATATTCGTTGTTTTTTTTAAGAGTTCAGTTTAAAGCTATAAACGAGTGTCGTCCACTCCTAGACTAAGCAGGATGTAAAATTTCGAGTTTAGAAAAGCAGCCCCGCGTAGAAAATTTGTTGAGACAAATTCTCACGGGGCTTTTCTAAACTCCAAATTTTACTTCATGCGCCACGCTTATAAAACACTGATTTCAAGTGAAGTTTAAAATATTCTTATTTAGCAGTATATTTTTAATCCTGCTTTAGCAGTTTTTTTTTATACTGATTTAACAGTGTGGTTTTAATTCCACAATATTTGAGTGATTTATACTCGTGGCGCATGAAGTAAAATTTCGAGTTTAGAAAAGCCTTAGTTTGGATTTGGACTCTAAGCGTCCAAATACAGACACTCAGGCTTTTCTAAACACGAAATTTAACTTCATGCTTAGTCTGGGAGTGGACGACACTCGTTTGAAGCTTCAAATTGTACTCTCAAAAAACGAGTATCTAAAGGTTTACAACATATACTATTATGCTTAACCTAGGAGTAGAAATACTCGTTTAAAGCTTTAAGTTAAACCATTTCAAAAAGACAATGAATTTCGAGGATATTACTTAAAATAAAAATTCCCTGTATAAAAAAAATATTTTATAATAGTCAATTGCTTGTAATTAGTTTAAAAGTACCGTAGCCAGATGGGATATAATAATTTCGGGAAGGGTTTCACTGGGAACATTTTTGTTTCTTACCTAATGTGGCAGCTTTTATATAGTAAAATTTAACATTTTAAAAATTTCGGGGGAGGTTTGAACACCCATATCCCCCCCACCTGGCTACGGTCTTGACTGGTACACATTATGAATAAGAAAACTTCAACAACATGAATTGAGCAACAAACATAATGCTAAATGTATGCACCAATGCATGAACTTCAAAGAAAATATATTTGTTTTGTTGATAATACACCTTAAATCTCTTACTGAATTTAATTATTGACTCATTGAAATAGTTTTTTGGAAAACTATCTATTTTTATATTAATCCAAAATTAATTAATTTATGATCCAAAATGGACCATAAAAACTAGTCCATGAATTGTCCCGCTAGATTGGTTAAATCGTATACTGTGCTTCGCCTCGCGGAGCAACCAAACTAAATTTTAAGGTTTTTCTAAACTCGAAATTTTACTTTATGCATAACATTGGAGTGGAAAACACTCGTTTAATGCTCAAAATGAACGCATTTATTATAACATTTCAGAAAATCGACTTGCTTAACTTATCAAAAGTAAACTACATATGGTAACCAAATGTCATTATTTTTTTTTTAAGCATTAGTCACAAATTTTTTTTATATAACTTTAAATATTTTGCACAAGGGTAAATTCTCAGCTCTGTAATTTTGTTTTTAATCGCCCTTTCTTTTGTCATATTAAATCTTGTTGATCATGTGAATAAACTTTAGCATTGTTTTAATAATGTTATTAAACTTCGCATAAAACAAAAACTCTACAAAGAGTTTGTTAAAGAATTTGTCCGAAATGAAATTATAAATTCTTAGAAATAAGCACAAAACCAGTTTTCTCAAAAAACGAGTATCTGAAGGTTTACAACATATACTATTATGCTTAACCTAGGAGTAGAAATACTCGTTTAAGGGTTTCACTGGGAACATTTTTGTTTCTTACCTAATGTGGCAGCTTTTATATAGTAAAATTTAACATTTTAAAAATTTCGGGGGAGGTTTGAACACCCATATCCCCCCCACCTGGCTACGGTCTTGACTGGTACACATTATGAATAAGAAAACTTCAACAACATGAATTGAGCAACAAACATAATGCTAAATGCATGAACTTCAAAGAAAAAATATTTGTTTTGTTGATAATACACCTTAAATTAAATCTCTTACTGAATTTAATTATTGACTCATTGAAATAGTTTTCTGGAAAACTATCTATTTTTATATTAATCCAAAATTAATTAATTTATGATCCAAAATGGACCACAAAAACTAGTCCTTGAATTTTGTCCCGCTAGATTGGTTAAATCGTATACTGTGCTTCGCCTCGCGGAGCAACCAAACTAAATTTTAAGGTTTTTCTAAACTCGAAATCTTACTTTATGCATAACATTGGAGTGGAAAACACTTGTTTACCTTATCAAAAGTAAACTACATATGGTAACCAAATGTCATTTTTTTTAAGCATTAGTCACAGAATTTTTTTTTATAAAACTTTAAATATTTTGCACAAGGGTAAATTCTCAGCTCTGTAATTTTGTTTTTAATCGCCCTCTCTTTTGTCATATAAATACTGTAAGTAAAATCGAAGCAATTCAAAAAAAGTTTTTGAAAATGTTGTTTTTTAAAAATTTGCGGAATATCCATCTGTATCCATTACATATGATAACCTGTTACAAACATTTAATGTCGAAAGATAAAGTGACAGGCGTACGAAATCTTCAATTGTATTTTTATATGGGGTAGTAAATTACGATATTGATGACCCTAACATCCTAGGTAAGCTGAAGTTTCAGGTTCCTAGACTAACATCTCGCAGTAATAACCTATTTTTTCAACCACATGCCAATACGCTAGTTCATTTTAATTCACCCGTTTTAAAAATGATTAGAAGGTTTAATAGTTTAAATAATAGAGTAGATATTTTCGTAGATACCAGAAAATCCCTTATCGAAATAATGTCAGACTTATCGGTACCAGTGATATTGTTATAAATCTTTAGGCTTCAAGTTTGTTTTTTTTTCTTTTCTCGTCTTTCTCTGCGCACTGTATGTATGATTTAAAATTATGTTACATAGCATTATATTAGATTACGTTCCCTGTAATTGGATACATGTATATCTGTTGGGAAAATAAAGAATAATAATAATAATAAAATCGTGTTGAGAATGTGAATAAACTTTGACATTGTTTTAATAATTTTAATTAACTTCGCATAAAACAAAAACTCTACAAAGAGTTTGTTAAAGAATTTGTCCGAAATGGAATTATAAATTCATAGAAATAAGCACAAAACCAGCTTTTTTATGAACTGTTTGTTATAATCCATTTAAAAAAAGGAGATATCACCTTTTTTAGAATTTTGGGATATCTCATCTTTCTTCTAAAACAGACTTACATCACTTTAAAAATAAACGGTCTATTTATTAATTAAAAATACTTAAATTATCCAACATTGATATTATAAATATCTAAAGTTTCTATGAATTAATTTGATCTTTGCTTAGACTTTTCATAAAAAATAACTTAAAGTTTATTTGTAGTTAGAATGACTTACATTTTTTATAAATTTACTAACAATAATCTTTTTTGATTATTCAATATAGAAAATCAAAATAATTTATTCAGAATAGAAATTTGGAAATTTTGAGCATTTAAAATGAAACAGTTTATAAATTAATTGAAACTTCGAAAACTCACCCATAGAAGTAGGATCGAAAAGACAAAATATTGTGTCTTAGTGGGGCAAGAGTCAAACTATTTGTTAACACTTATGATATGTCAATTATTTTCACGTAAAACGTCAAAAATGTACGATTTCTTGATTTTTTGGTGGCAAGTGCTACGCCCATGAACTCACCTTTAATTTATTGATTTGGCATATTTTTCTGAGTAATTATAACCGTTTTTATTCACCAATACAGAATAGAAAAATAATCTGCCTAAAATTTATGTGAGCATTCAAAGTGCATTTATAAACCGCAAAATAAAAAAAATAATAGAATAAAAAAGGTAAATTATAAAATATAAGAAAAATTTAGAAAATAAAAAGATTATTAATAAGAGAACATCTAAATATAAAATGCCAACATTCTCTGTTATTATAGAACAGTTAAATTTGTAAATTCTCCACTCTCCAAATAAGCATGTAGTAAAATTTTGAGTTTAGAAAAGACTGAAAATTTGGTTTGGTCGCGTAGCGCTACGCTTCCAAACCAAATTCTTAGGCTTTTCTAAACTCGAAATTTTACTTCATGCGCCACGCGTATAAAAAAACTGTTCAAGTGAAGTTCAAAATACTCGACGCTGTTTGATTTTATGTTTGATTTCACGTAAAAAATGAATCCACATTTTCAGGCATTTCTAAACTAGAAATCTTATTTCATACTTAAGCAAGGATTAGAAACACTCGTCAAATTATAAAATTATTTACAGCGTATACATGGGGATACGTATACTCAAAAAAAAAAAAAACAAAATATCATATTGCTTTCCTATTTTTCCAAACTGCCAATCCCTCTGCATAAACTAGAACCTAACCCGACGTTTTCAGCCATTTAACATTTTGTAGTATTTCATGTTTTGAATCATTAAATTTGATTTTTTGTTAGTTCTGCTTACAACTGCTTCTATTTAGACAAAATTTTGGAATATCATTCTCAAAACGCACAAGTTAAATAAGAATCTGACAGTCGCTGCCAATTTGCGAGTGGTGTTTAGGTAATCGCAAAAATCAGTTGAATTTGCGCATACGAATTAAAGTTTGCGTATGCGAACCTTTTCAAATAAACCTATTATTGAAAAGTCATTAGCAAGTGCAATAATTGCGTGCACGAATAATTTTAAATAACCAGTGCTACGAAAATATATTAATTATGAACATTTGTGGCTGACATGTCAGTAAGCTCAGAAATAATATTTATGTTCTTAAACATTCTATTCTTAGGTTAACAAAGTTTTCAATTTTCCAGAAACCCAGTATTTAATGTAAGCCTTCAAACAAAATGTATATTAGTGTTTACTCCTTGAGCATGATTCCACGAATGAGCGGGTTTCAAAACGAGGCAAACATAAACAGATTAATTCCAAAACAATTACTCCAGGTAAAACGTTGGACGTCATGTGCACTCCTTCCGCAATTACCGTCACATCCCGCAAATTTACATAAAATCGACCAAATGGAGTAACCCACACTTGCACATACACACACACACACACACACACGCAGTACTGACCTCACCCCAACATATGCGCTCCCATTAATACCGGATCGATCTTGACCTTGACTCGTTTAAATAACGGCATTCGCGTGCCTGGCACACGTATTCCACCCCATCATTATCGGCTTATTTTTAACCCGCATCGATCTGGTATTAATATTTCAGGCCGTGTGGAAAGGTTGACCAGCAATTCGAAATTACATGATTCCCATTGGAGCAGGGAGCAACGGGGGCGGCTGCTCATTATGAAATCATTTTAGTTCGACTTATGGTCGCTCGCGGGGAGAATATAGTATCCCCAGGGTTTCTCAAAATAATTTTTAATTAAGCTCAAACTAAAGTTGACTTGTAATCATTACGTGGAAGTGTGTTTTACGCTGAAATGTTTAAAGAAATGTTGGATGTTAAATCTGCTTAATTAGTGAAAGCAATAAATAGCCCACGGCTTAACGTTTTAGACAGGCTTTTAGAAATGCTTTCTCTTGTGTTGTTTTGAATACCTACTAAATTATGTCGATGTATTATAAACTTATTATATATTTAGGTAGGGTAGCCAGGTTTCTTGCTAGAAAAACCGGGACACTGATCGGCACAAAAATTGATGGGTCCACGTTAAGTGATCATATCAAAAATATTATCAAAATACCAAAATAAAAATAAATTGATGTGTCTATCATAGTACTTTCCCAATCACCTAAACAATTAATAATTGACATAATAAACTTATTTCACTTGTAAATTGGTTAAAAACCATTTCACATTAAATTATATTATATTATATTATACGCGTGGAGCATGAAGTAAAATTTCGAGTTAAGAAAAGCCTAATTTTGCTTGGTCACTCCGCTTCGCTACGCGCCCGAGTCAAATTTTCAGGCTTCTCTAAACTCGAAATTTTTCGTCATGCTTAGTCTGGGAGTGGAAGACACTCGTTTGTTTCATCATTGAAACAATTGAAAATTGACGTAATGTGTTTATTATCGTTTTATTGACGGAGAATTTTCCGTATTGTTAAAACGGAATGTCAATTTTGATACAAGTTAAAAAAGATTCATAAGATAATAGTTGAATTACCGTCAATTTAATGATGAAATACTAAATGCCATAATAGTGAAATTACCGTCTAAATTTTACAATAGTCATTTAATAATAAAATACTATCAAAATGACAGAATGTTGTAATTACCGTCAAAACGTTACAGTAGTCATTTAATGATGAAATACTATCAAATTGCCATAATAGTGAAAATTCAGTCGATTATGATGAAATAATATCAAAATGTCAGAATAGCTAAATTACCATCAACATGTTACAATAGTCATTTAATGACGAAATACTATCGACATACCATAATAACGAAATGACCGTCAAAATGTTACAATATTCATTTAGTTATGAAATACTATCAAAATGCTAGAATAGTGAAAATTCAGTCGACAATGATGAAATACTATCAAAATGTCTTAGTAGTGAAGTTTCCGTCAAAATGTTATAATATATTATTATCAACCGTAATATAACGAGTGGTATGATTATTATCGATGATATTTTGGAGTTGAAACCGAGCTGCAGATTCAACGAGCCCGAAGGGCGAGTTGAATGTGCTGCTTAGGTTTCAACGACAAAATATCATTGATAATTAATCATATCACGAGTTATATTTAGTGAGAGAATATAACAAATAAAATAATGTGAGTCCCTTAACATTATCGACAGCTGAGATATTGTTGTTTCGCTATTGATTAAGAATTTTTTAACCGCACAAAAGTTCGTAATCTGCCGCCACTGTGATTTTTTGTTCATGACGGTGTTTTTTTACATCGCACTTTTCACTTTTCTATTAATATCACTGCACGAAACTTTACCTATTTTGACGTTTCGAATGGCAGGACAACTTATCACCCAGCGCTTCTTTTGTTTTTTATCATCGCGGTGATAGACATGTACCTACGGCTTTCCTTGCATCTCATTGGTTTAAAATTCGTTCTAGTAGGCTATGCGTTAATTCTCAGCCGTAATATAACGAGTGGTATGATTATTATCGATGATATTTTGGAGTTGAAACCGAGCTGCAGATTCAACGAGTGTGCAGCACGAGTTGAATGTGCTGCTTCGGTTTCAACGACAAAATATCATCGATAATGAATCATATCACGAGTTATATTTAGTAAGAGAATATAACGAATAAAATAATGTGAGTCCCTTAACATTATCGACAGCTAAGATATTGTTGTTTCCCTATTGATTGAAAATTTTTTAACCGCACAAAAGTTCGTAAACTGTCGCCACTGCGATTCTTTGTTAATGACGGTGTTTTTTGGCGTCGCACTTTTCTATTAATATCACTACATGAAACTTCGGTGATAGACATGTACCTATGGCTTTTCTTGCCTCTCATTGGTTATTATGAAATATTATCAAAATGTTATAATAGCTAAATTACTGTCAAAATGTTTCAATAGTCATTTAATGATAAAATACTATCAAAATATAATAATAGCCAAATGACCGTCAAAATGTTACAATAGTCATTTAATTATAAATTACTTTAACAGTCAAAAGTGATTTTAAGATAACATTTTATAATGGTCAATAAACAATTGACACACAGTAATATCACAATGATCCTAAATTCAAATACGTCATGTATAATCAAAATGTCATGTTTGAAAAAGGGCGGGTTAGGTTAGAAAAATTACATTAGTTTCATCGCAACTTGTCATTTAGCCTAACTTAATTTTATTAAATTACAAATTGTCAGAAATGTCCTGAAATATCATAGTAGGCCAAAAACTGTTATTTCGCGTTGAAAATTTAAAAGTTAATAATGCCACTTTGACAAATGTTTACACTGATGAAAAAATAAAACCCCACAAAATACTGTAATTTGACTGTATTGACTAAAATGACTGTACTAACTTTAAGTACAATTGCATTTTATTGTATCAAATATATTAATGATTTTGATAGTACTGAATATATATCGAGAGTGTCGATTATATTGACTGTTTTGACAGTACTGACAGTATCGATTATGTTGATTATTTTGACATAAGTGATTATATTGGCAGATGGATTATATCGACCATTTTGACAGTAGTAACTATAGTGACTTGATCCATTTTCATTTTGATAGTTAAAATAGCCTTTATCCTGACAATAAATCACGATAATATTCATATTTTCACTAAAAAGAGACTCCAATAGTCAAATTTTCATTTTAATAGTAAAAGTGAGCTTTATCCTGACTTCATCGACCATTTTGGCATTAGTAACTATATTGACTTGATCCAATTTCGTTTCAATTGTCAAAATAGACTTTATCCTAACTATAAATCACGATAAGAATCATATTTTTACTAAACAAAGACTTCCATAGACAAATTTTTATTTTAATAGTCAAAATAGGCTTTATCCTAACCATAGATCACCATAATAGCCATATTTTCACTTAAAAAAGACTGAAATATTCAAATTTTCTTTTCAATGTGATGATATTAGTCAAATATTCGTTTCAAAGTGACGATACTATGTAAATGTTGGGGTTATCATAAACCATACATCACTGCAATAATCACATTTTAACTTAAGACGTTGACTATTGCAGTTCTTTAATAGTCAAATGTTCGTTATTATGTGACGCTAATGGTAAAATGTTGGTATCAAAGTGGCAATAATAGTCACATGACTATAAATCACGATAATAATCATATATTTACTAAAAACAGACTCCTATATACAAAATTTCCATTTAATAGTCAAAATAAGCTTTATCCTGACCATAGATCACTCTAATAGCCATGTTTTTACTTAAAAAAGACTGCAATAGCCAAAATTTCTTTTCAATGTGACGATATTAGTTAAATATTCGTTTCGAAGTGACGATACTAGTCAAATGTTAGGGTTATCATGAAACATAGATCACTGCAGTAATGACATTTTGACCTAAGACTTTGATTATTGCAGTTCTTCAATAGTCAAATGTTCGTTATAATGTGACGCTAATCGTAAAATGTTCGTATCAAAGTGACAATAATAGTCACATGACTATAAATCACGAAAATAATCATATATTTACTAAAAAAAAGACTCCCATACACAAAATTTCATTCGAATAGTCAAAATGGGCTTTATACTGATTATAGATCACTATAATAGCCATATTTTTGCTTAAAAACGACTGCAATAGTCAAATTTTCTTTATAATTTGACGATAATAGTTGACTATTAGTTTCAAAGTGACGATACTAGTCAAATATTATGAACTATAGATCACTGTAATAATCACATTTTGACCTAAGACTATTTTAGTTTTTCAATAGTCAAATCTTCGTTATAATGTGACGCTAATCGTAACATGTTCGTATTAAGGTGACAACAATAGTCACATATTGGCAATATCGAGACTGTAGATCACTAAAATAGTCATATTTTGACTATAAAAAGAATTCAAATTAATATTGATAATGAAGGTTTAAATTAAATTACACTTGGTTTGTTTTACATTTTTTTTACTTTACTATTTACTCGACTAGTTTCGCGTTTTACAGCATTATTAGGAGTGTTGTAAAACGCGAAACTAGTCGAGTAAATAGTAAAGTAAAAAAATTGTGAAACAAACCAAGTGTAATTTAATTTAAACCTTCATTATCAATATTTAAAAATGTTTCACCAAGTGATAAGTGAGAAAATCAAGAAATATTCAAATTTATGTTAAAATGTGGCGATAATAGTGAAATGTTTATTTTAAAGTGATGATAATAGTTAATTGTTCGTTATAAAATGACAGCAATAGTACCATTTTGGATTTATGGTTTTATTTATAATTTTTATAATTTTTATGACAGTTGGCATTCGTAATATTTTTTAAGGTGAATTGCCAATACCTTCACTTTGAATCAGTGATTGGTACACGTGGCGCATAAAGTAAAATTTCGAGTTGAGAAAAGCCTGAATTTGGATTTGGACGCTGCGCGTCCAAATCCAAATTCCTTGGGCTTTTCTCAACTCGAAATTTTAATTCATGCTTAGTCTGGGAGTGGAAGATACTCGTTTAATATTTAAAAATTGTTGATGAATTTCCATAATTTTGCTCATTTTTTAACGCTTTTTGTAAATCTACAAGATTTCCTTTAATTTTCTAAATTCTGACGCATATTCTAAATATCCGTTGATTTCAAAAGTTCTGATACTTTTAATACGTTTTTAAATTTTCCTTCAATTTTCAAGTTATTGGCGATTTTCACAAAGTTCCTAAATAACCGTTAACTTAAATAATGTTGATTTTTCATGAAATTCCAAGATATTAGTTAGTTTTCAAAATTCTGACGGTTTTCCTGAATTTCCTAAATTTTATTTAATTTAAAAAATTTCGATGGTTGTGATCAATTTTCAAAATGTCCTCCAATTTTAAAATTGTTAGTAGGTATTCATTAACTTCAAAAACGTTGAAGTTTTTCATGAAACTCCGAGATTTCCGTTAACTTTCAAAATGTTTATCAAAAGCATCAATATTTTTAAAATTAACTAAAATCTAAGAAATTCAGGAAAACCTTGAGAAATTTACAAAAATTGTTGTAAATTAACTTTAAAAAAATAATCGTTTAATGAATACATGTTTTTTGTCGTAGCTCTTTTAGTTTTCTTGAAAATGGTAAATATGATTTTTGTAAACATCGTTTAAACCCCCTTTTTAAGCCAAACAAATGGTAATGGTACCAAATAAAAATGCTCCACTGCTCTTCTAATTATAGTGAAACAACAACAAAAAGGTCATTGAGCTAGCTCAATTTTGACAGTAAATATAATTATTTTTTAATTTTTCCTACTTTCAGAAATGTACGATTTTCAACAGTAAAAAATACGTGAGTGGGAGAAGGACAGACTTATGCAGGTTTCAATATTAAATTTTTATTAAGCTCTACAAAAAAAAAAAATTTAATGCTTCCAAAAAAATTCTAATTTTTTTCTACGATGTGTAAGGTATTTTTTTAAGAGACAAAATTGAAAAATAAAATCGTTTTACCAGTAGCGGACATTTTATTGTACAAATTAACTTCAAAAAGTAATTGGAATAATGAATTTGATAATCCTTTATTATTTTAATTTGCGTTGACCACATCAGATTTTTTAGTAAAACTTGATATGCCACAAAGAAGAAATAGAATACATAGTTCACTTGTACCTGAAATCCCATCATTGTTGATGGCACAGTAATTATCAATCACACTTCCATATATTGTGCCATCAATTTCATTATTTGTACTCAAACTCTCACATGAAATCGATTTTTTTTTGTCGGGAGGTGTAATAACACCTGTTGCTATTTTGATGTGGCTTATGATGTTTAAAAGTTACATTCATACAGAACTCCTAAAATGCAATAACTTGATTTTACGTATGGTGTTGATATTTGTTGAACAATGACCACAATTTTTTTACTGTAGCTTATTATATTACTGCTTTATCAAATCCAAGAATAAAATAGCATTTTGTGTTTATGTGGTTTATCATGCTATTACTCTAATCCCTTCCATTGTTTCATAATCTATTATAATTATTATAATAATACAATGTTACCATGTATCTATTCGTTTCTAACTTCTGTTTTTCTTTTGCAGGTATGTATCTGATACACGAGTGGACCTAAGAAAGACTTCTCGACTATGGAAAAAATTAACCTTTTTATAAACTTTATTCCACACTCAAGCTGTTATGGATATTTTTTGTCCCAGCTTTATGTTGTACAAGGTAACACATGAATTACTACTACAGTTAACATTGTTCATAACGACGCCTGTTATAATGTACAATCGGATATAACGAACAAAATAGTCAGTCAGTAGAATAACGTACACAAAAAAAAAACGTTTATGTTGCCAACAACGAACACATCGGTCAGATTTTCTAAGAACGGTGGCTGATAAAATTATCAGTTACATCGTTCACGTCTTTCGTTCTATGAAATTAAAAGAAATGCTTTGTTGCCTAGGCATGTTTACAGGGTCGGCGGTAAAATAACATCTTAAAAATCACTAGATGTTATACATGGATTTTTATTTTAAATATTCCTACATATCCCAAACCAAATTGCTCAAATATTGATAGCTTTAGATTTAGCTAGAGGCAATATACATTTGTAAAATTAATTAATGTAAGATTAAACATAAAATCAAGTTAAATATATTTTAAACTTCACTTGAAATCAGTGTTTCATACGCGTGGCGCATGAAGTGAAATTTCAGAATTTTCTTTGAAAAACTTGATGTATTTTCTAATTATCTATAAAAAAGTTATTCAGAAGAAATAATTCAAGTTAACAAATATTCAATTGTAGGAACATTTTATGTTTACTAAATAAAAAAATAAAAACATATAAGTCTATTTTAATGTATATTCAGCGATTTTCATGTTGATTAAAAAAAAACTGCTGATTTTTTATATTTTATCAAACGTTTGTCAAATTTAGTGGATTTTCTCTTTATGAATGTTTAATAATGGATTTTTTTACTAAACTAGTAATATTTATTTACGGACCGCACAGAATCGCTCCAAGGGCCGCGAGTTGTCCAGCCCTGCTTTATACGAACGATATTGTCATAAATAATCGCTTAGATTAAAATACAATACTAAATTAAAATTTTAAGCAGTTTGCATAATCATTTATTTTATCTGTTGAAATTCATTGTTGATATGTCATAATTTGATACGATTACAGCGCCTTTTAAAATCAATATATGAAATAACCAGAAAAAAGAGTCGACTATTCCTGCCTCTTCTTCCTCCCTCTCTCTCTCTATTCTGCCTCAAGTTCTTGTTCCTTTCTATGAAATAAAATTACGAATAGTAGTCTGTGCTTTCACTTTATTAAAAATGATTAAAAACTCCGAGCCAATAAATACATATAGAGTCAAAACAATACTCTTTTATCCTGACGTCACAAAAAATTATACTTTTTATTACTTTATTTATTTAAAAAACCTGTCAGTGAGCAATCAAATTATTTTTATAGAAGAAACGACAAACAAGAACGAATGGAAAGCCCTAGAACAATAACCCTCAGACTGAGGGCCTCAGTTAAAGTGGATATAAGCAGAAGCGAAGCGTAGCGCTCATATCCAAATTTTTAGGCTCTTTTAAACTCTAAATTTTACTTCATGCTTAATCTAAGAGTAAAAACATTTTTTATAAGCATCAAATTGCTTCTAGGAAACAACAAATTTCTGAAAGTTTATTTAAAAAAATCTATGTTTCACAATTAGAAGTGATTTATTTTGGAACAAGTAAGTTTGGTTTGACATTATTTGAAGTAAAAGTAATACTCATAATATTTATTATTATTATTACACGAGGGTTTCTATTCCCAGATTAAGCATAAAGTAAAATTTCGAGTTTAGAAAAGCCTGAAAATTTGGTATGGTTGCGAAGCGCTACGCGACCAATCTAAATTGTCAGGCTTTTCTAAACTCGAAACTTTACTTTATGCGCCACGAGTATTAAACATTGATTTATCGTAAAATTTATAAAAACATTCATTCTCTTTAATAAAAAACACGGATCAGATATTTAGTCTATTATCAATGATCAGTGTTAATAATAAATATTTAGATTTTGAACATTTTTGCTATAAAAACTGGTAGCAATATCAAAAATCTTAATTATTGCCGAAAAAAATAATTTGGATCCACTTTTTCGAATGATAGATATAAATACTAATATTTAAAACGAATGATATTTTTTCCTTACGAATCCTTTATTCGAGTATTCGTAATTCGAATTATATTAGGTGATTAGAATCTATGATTTGAATCCTTTTTTTGTCTCACCTCTGGCACTTAGGTAATAACTTTTACCTTGTTTTTGAGTACAATATTTCAAAATACTCTCCTTAAAATGCGCCAAATGACGGAATAATCGCGTACTAGATATTGCATAAAATGCGCCAACTGACGGAATAATCGCGTACTAGATATTGCATACATTATCTATGACAATAAGAAGCGCCTAATAAAACGCATCTCTTGTCAACAATGTAATTTTCGATAACAAATTTTGAGCAAACGGTAAGTCCCATCACACTAAAAACAACTTACCTGCCTTTCTTTTATCGCAAAATATACGTACCATACTATTAAATATGCATAACAATAAAAAATGGTAAAAAAATCGCGGTGCAGGTAAACTGAATTCCAGCCGTTATTTCTATAATTTCAAATTATTCTTTCACTTACTTTCAATGTCACCTTATTGCGCACTATTAGAAATCATATATTTGTCTTCTTCAAATAGTTTTAAGCCAGTTGTAATGAAGATTGATTGGATTTTGAACATTTTCGAGATTTCAAAGCAATTGAAGTATTTTGACATGCGTTTTGAATGTAATAATTATAAAACGCAAACGTAGCATTCGACGTGCTAGACAATTGAAGGTGTTCTGTTCCATCCAGAATCCATTGATTGAAAGCAGATAGAAGTTAATGACGTCAAGGTCGAAAGGTAATGTGTTGACTATAAGATAAATTCAAATTCAAAACTATTTGAATTCGAGAAAAGAAGCTTATGCTTCCTATAGTTTGCACACTTTAAACATAATATTTTAAATTACGAAAATGTTATTCGTAAAAATGCAAACAATGTCTTAATTAATAAGACAACTTAAGACGATAAATATCCATTGAAACAACTACTTCCCGTGCAAATACATCTCCGGATATTGAATTATACAATGAAATATTTAAAATGTTATTTAATTTGATTTGTTACAACACTCTATTAGAGTATATGTAACGTTTAGGTCAAATTCTCTTAAAAACCAACTAACAAATACAAATTTAAAATGAAAGGAGAAATTACCAAAAAATTAGAAGTGAATGGACTTGGATTGAAACTAATGTCTTAGGCCATCTATAGACGCGTTTCGAAATTTATCTCTCTTCAGTATAGCTTTGCTTATGACGTTTTAAAAAAATATAGGAATAAAATTAAAATAAACTTACTTAGAAAAGTGTTGTGTGTGGAATAAACAGGTACACAGAAATAGATTGAGTGAAAAATATGGTCGGTATTTATAGGTAAAAAGGGGGATTATGTAATTAGCAGGTATGAGGAATGTGAGACCTTATTATTTACCTTACGGTACAGTTCAAACAAGATAAATTCAAATTCAAAACTATTTGAATTCCTGAAAATAAGCTTACGCTTCTTATAGTTTGTATAGCTTTGCATATGACGTTATTTTAAAAAAAAATAGGAATATAATTAAAATAAACTTACTTGGAAAGTGTTGTGTGTGGAATGAACAGGTTCACAGAAATGGAATGAGTGGAAAATATGGTCGGTATTTATAGGTCAGAAGCGTAAGCTTATTTTCTCGAATTCAAATAGTTTTGAATTTGAATTTACCTTGTTTGAACTGTACCGTAAAGTAAATAATAAGGTCTTACATTCTTTATATATATTGTGTTGACTATACCTTATTTTATTTGATCGCATTCTTCTTATTTCTGTAAAACATTGTTCGTACGCCTAACTTATGGGTTCTCTTTTCTATAAAATATTAATTATGTCAATGTCAAACTACCTACACAATTATTAATGCTAACTGATTTATAGCAATTAATTTAAATAATTAAAAAAAAAGTTATATTTACAAAAGTATTAGAAAAATAACTAAAAGAGCTACGACAAAAGTGTATATACAATAAATGCTAGTTTTTTGTTTACCTACAACTTTTTTTAACAGGATTTATTCTTTCTTTAAATTTAAGTTGACTACACGCTTCAGAAATTGACATATAAAACGTCAGACACAATAATTATAATGTATATTTTCAGAGTTGCCAACCTAGAATATTTTCCATGGCACTCTAGAGATTTTTTTAATCGAACATACGATACTATTGTAATAAAAAGCTTAAGTTTATAGTATCATCTTAACAGCTCAATCAGTTTAGAGTTTATTGTGGCGACAGAATTACAAAAGGCCAGAATTACAGACATTTTTCAAAAATGGTCTTAATTAACTCGGCGGACCTCAAAATAGATATATCCACTTTTTGATTTAAAAATTTTCGCGAATACAATAGTTTTCCTTTATTTTGCATTTTGGGGCAAGTAAAAAGATATGGCTTGGTCAATTTCAGGTTTGTCTAATCTCGAAATTTTACTTTATGCTTAATAAAGGATTGTGACCGCTCGTTAGTATTTTCAAACTGAACTCATTTAGAAAAAAAATAACGAATACGCATTGGGATATGTATACCTCAACAAAATATACTGCATGTTTATGTCTGCAGCTCCACCAATAAACATATTTACGAACTGCCACTGTTACGACAGTATTAAATAGTATTATGAGAACAAATCTAGCGCATAGCATAATATAAACCAGACGTAAGAACGAGTGTGAATAAGTTCACGTCATCATCCCTTATCCTTGTACCCATCCATCCATCCATCCCCTAAGGAGTGTAGGGCGACTCGTATCACATTCAATGACTTTAAACGCAAGTCATTTATCCGAACAGCGGAATATCGTTGTCAACATCCTGAAGATAATTGCGCGCACATTTCCATACTGAATAAGGGATGAATAATTTCCTTTTCGCAACCCCCCATCCGTGCCGCACCCTACCGCCGCACCCTACAAAGCTGCACCTGATAATAGACCACTTTCGCGTCTCGTAAAAATAAGACACGTTCCTCATCAGGGAAAACGGATATTATTGCATTATTCAAGAGTCGTCTTGATTACAAGACCGCCCGCCAGGGCGCGCTCTCGCGAATTGCTCACCATCAAAACGCGGGGGTGTTGAAATTATTATCGAGCCCCGGGATTTTCACGAACGTGTTTTAAGAATGGAATCGCGCTGTTTCGACGAATGAATGCAATTATATGTAAATGGCGCCATTGCGTTTGTAATATTATTGAATGACTGTGGTTTAATATTATCTGTTTTTGATGTGTCAATTTATTTTTTCAGCAAATAGTAATGTAATATATTTTTTGAAGCAACATGGATTATAATACAAGACGTTTTATTTACCTTATTTATTGTCATTTTTAAATTCAGACCATGTAAAGGCATAGGCTATTTGTTTTTTATTTACCATACTAAAATACATTTCTATTTGGTACGCCAAAACACACTTATACACATCCATGAAATCAAGTATGAGAATTTCTCGTCAGAAACAATATTTGTTTACTTAATGCTTAACTAAGTATAGGAAGACACTCTTGTGTATAATATTGATAACTTTGATAAACACTCGCCCTCTTGATTTAGAAAAGAAAACAATTGGCACTTTCTTTTATATACTTTATGGATCATCCTGTACAAATATGCCCATCTTGTAGACCTCGTCGAAATAGCCAAAATGCATGTATTATATTAGGGGGACCGGAAAGTAATGTCGTTTTTGCGCATGTTGGTCTTTGTGGTCGCCTAGCAGCTCATTGGGTAATTGAAAGTACTGTCAAAGATATTTTAAGGTTAGAGTGACTTGTTTTCATTATAAAATTTTACAGCTTTTTTACAATGTTTGGTGAAATGGTCAGTCAAAAATCAGAACAGATACATATCCGGCATTGTATGCTTTTTCTAATTTCATAAGGTTAGTAATGCAACGGTTGCTTCCAAAAGAATTTGCGATATTTATCCGAATGCTTTAGATGTTCGTAAATGCCAAAGGTGGTTTTCCAAGGTCAAATCCGATGATTTTAGTCTTTCTGACTCTCGTCGATCAGGAAGACCAACAACTCTGGATGATGACATTTTTAGGGCGGAAGTGGAAGCAAATCCATGTCAGACCATTGAAGAACTTTCGAACAATCTTAACGCACCTTGGTCAACTATTCAGGAACATTTAAAGCAGATTAAGAAAGTAAGCAGAGCAGGTGTTCGAGTCCCACACAATCTATCCGAAGATAGCCTGATTACCGGGGATGAAAAATGGTTTCTTTACAATAACCCAAAACGCAAAAAACAATGGCTCTCTCCAAATGACGCGCAACGAGCTACAGCAAAACCAGGTTTACACCCCAAAAAGACGCTTTTGTGTGTTTGGTGGAATACTAATGGGGTTGTTCATCTTGAAGTGCTAAAACCTGGTCAAACTGTTAATGCAGACCTTTATTGTGAACAATTGGATAGAGTACATTAATCTTTAATTGAAAAGTACCCAGCTCTTGTTAACAGAAAAGTTGTAATTTTGCAACACGACAATGCAGGTGGGAAGTATTGCCGCACCCACCATACTCACCTGATATTGCGCCATATGATTTCCACTTGTTTCGATGGCTACAGCAGTTTTTAGGTGAACAAAATTTAAAAATTCTGAAGAAGTTGAAAATGCCATCTCCAGATATTTTTATGAGAAACCTAGTGATTTTTATCGATCCGGGATTGAAAACTTGCAGACTAGATGGCAAAAGGTCGTAGAAAATGAGGGTGATTATGTTATTGATTAAATTAAAATTTCGATAAAAATTTTGTTGTTTGAATTTAATGTAAAAAAAAAACGACATTACTTTCCGGCCCCCCTAATACTTTTCTGAAACTCAAAGAGTTTTTGAGTTATGACGTTTTTTGTCGAAATTGAAAGAGACTTTACGCGAGTACGCTTACTTTTTTAAATTTTCCAAAGATTGGGAATAACCTAATAGCTAATGGGAATACAGAAAAATAGTTTAAATAAGAGTTGTAGATAATACAATATTAAACATTTTTTCTCGCTTCAAGTTTTTTTTTTGTAGCTCTCTTTTCTCTTGGAGGAAAATGACAGTTTATAGAAAGATTCGTAATAACTTATAATTTTATAAATCTGCGTTTTACGCGCCTAACGCAAAACGTTTAACGCGTCTGAGAGATAAAGTAAAATTTCTCGTTTAGAAAAGCCGAAAAATTTGGGTTTAGTCGCTTCCGCGACCAAATCTAAATTTTTTGGCTTTTCTAAACTCGAAATTTTACTTCATGCTTAACCAACGGTCGCAGTGGAGGGTAGCATAACTACCCACTCACTTTCAATAGAAATAACCAACTCATGAAAAACACTCTTTTGTATAATATTGATAACTTTAATAAACACTCGTTCTCCTGATTTAGAAAAAAACAATTAACATTTTTTTTAGCTACTTTATGAATCACCCTGTATAAAAATAAATGTCTTGTAAATATTAACTTTTGTCCTCTTGACCGTTGAGAAAATTTTATTTTAATGTGAAAATATTACATATGTTGATATTTTTTTAATTTTTTTTTTATATTTTCACATTTTTTTATACAATTCTTATTATTTATATATGATTTATCTTTTTTATTTAATTTTTTGCTAAGGATGATAATCAAATTTCTAAATATATTTTTATCTTCTTAAAATCATTTTTTAAATCCATTTCTGCATTTTCATATTCTGCATTGGAAATAAAAATTATTTATTTTTTAGTAAATTTTTGAGGATTTTCATTTTAAATGTTTACTATTTTAATTTTAGTCAGATTGTTTTGTTTTTCTGTATTGGTTAATTAAAACGGTTAAATGTTACTTATTATACCGGGTGTTTGATAAAAACGCCCAACTCCAAAACACTGTTAGTTATTAACCAATTTGAATGAACTAAAAAACAAAGTCAATGGCTGTTTCAATAATACAAATTGACAGTAATTATAGATTTTCTTCAAATTAACTTCATTGTAATTCATATAACATCAATAGTAGTCAACTTTGAATTTTTGAATGGTTGTTAATACGTTTCTTATTTTATTATATTAGGCATTGTTTTTCTAAATCAAATTATGCCCGATATGTTGATTTTAATTCAATATTCATGCCAGAAAAAAAAATATTATAAATCTTGTTCACATGATTTTTTTGGCAATAAATGTAATGTGCCTTGAAATAATGGCCTTTTGGTACTTTTGGTAATGTATACGCTATACATAATTGCATTCGTCGATTTTATAAAAGAGTTCAATTTAAAGTTTAAACGAGTGTTTCCACTCCCAGACTAAACATGCAATAAAATATCTAAACATTTTTCTTCACACAGTTTCAAGTCAGGTCAAATAATACAATGTATCAAATTAACTTAATTAGTTAGTAATAAAAAAATAATGTAATAATTTTGCGTTGTACTTATTTATTCTATTTTGTATTAATTTGTAACGTAGGTTCTTATTAGTTAGGTCGTTATTATTCATGTTTGACATAACCTCACAATAAGTGAGATTTGACACTTTTTTTTACAAGGCACACTAATTTTAATTGTTTGAAAAATATAATTTTAAATATAAGATTGACTTTAATGTTATTTCTACAAAAATATTAAACAAAAAAAACAAGAAATTAGGCATTATTAAATTCCGAAAAATGATGGCTAATGTAATAAAATTTAAAAGTTATAGGCTGCCGTTTAAAAATGTTAAGTTGGCTATTATTTGGCAACAAAGTTATTATTGAATAAAATCAATATTGATGTAATTTCTTAGTATTAAAACGGACATTGACTTTGGTTTTTAGTTTAATAAAATCGGTCAATAAATAACAGAGTTATTGCGTTGAGCGTTTTTTATCCAACACTCGGTATAATGTCTGAGAATATTAAATTATTTTGACAATTTTCGGGTGAGTATTTGAAGATTGATTAAAGAAATGTTTTATTATGAGTTATCACAACTTCTATTTTTGTTTATAAATATACAGGGTGTCTCGCGAAGTTCTCCCGGCACTTAGGGGCACGTTCTTGAAATCATATCAAGCAAATAAGTTTATATGAATATGTCTCGAAATATCAAAATAAAAGACAGTCATACTGTTCCATGAATGGAACGCGTGGTATTTACAGGCGTGCGGCTCAATGCATTGAAGTAGGAGGTGGAATTTTCGAGCATCTATGACAATGTTTTTTCAAATTATTAGTCTGCAGTCATTTATTTTGTCAATATTGATGTCATAGAAATATAAATGATTTGATATTAGTTTAGATTGCAATGTGTATAGCTCAGTATATACTGAGAATAGGGCACATATTCATATGAACTTTTTTCCTTGAAATCATCTCAAGAACATGCCCCTTAAGTGCCGGAAGAACATCGCGAGATACTGTATAATCGAAATAGATTATTCAATACAGAATTAAGCATGCTTTTATAATTTATGTATTGTACTTCCTTAGGTCGACCAAACCAAATTTTCAGGCTATTGTTAAACTTTAAATTTTACTTCATGCGCCAAGTGTACAGGGTGACCCAAATTCGATGTTTTCATAGGGTATCTGAGTAACCCGAATAGTTGAACAAAATCTGATACATACGTCATGACCTCTTTTTCTGAGAAAATAACAATAGCATTGACAGATAATGGCTAGCTCGATTAGTTTGGGAAATATCGGTCGTTTTTCAATTGTCGGTTATGTTAAATTACATCGTTTTCTTAATAACTATAAGATATACAAATAAATAGTTACATTCCTGGAGAGTTCAACGTAGAATTTCAGTGGCGTACTTATTTTTTATTTTAACTTTTAATTTCAGACTTATGACACAAAGTTGCATATTTTTAAATTTATCACCCTGTTTTTATGTCATTAAATAGGATTTAAAATTAGCTTTACATTTAGTTACATATTTAACAAAAATTCGTGTAAATTAGCAAAAGAACGATTATATTAAAAACTAAGTTTACTTTAAATATTAATTTTATTATTTTTGAAGACTTTTCAATCAATTACTGAGTCGACCGACCCCTTCATTATTATTAGATAATACTAACATCTCTGTAATTATAATAGTATTATCAAATATTTATCTAAAATCTTCAGAGTTAAAAGCACAATTTATCAATTAGAAAAAAACTTAATTTTAAACATACATGTAAAACTAATTTAATGTTCTATTCAATAACATAAAAATATATAAGGTGTTCTATTTTAAAAAAATGCAACTTTATATCATAACTTGGAAATGTATAGTCCGAAGAAGAAAATAAGTACGCTACTGCATTTTTTGGTAATAACTACACAAATAACTATTGAACAATTTTTGTTTGTATATCTTATAGTTATTAAGACATATTTTAAAATAGCCAACAATTAAAAACGCTTGATATCTTCGAAACTAATCAAGCCATGTTTTATTAATGCCATTATTAATATCTCCGAAAAAAAACATCTATTTTTTACTAACTCTTCAGGTTATCGAGATACCCTATGAAAACATCGAATTTAGGTCACCCTGTACAAAACACTGATATATGGTGAAATAAAAAATATAATCAGTCAGTATTAAAAATATATTGCTAAAGCAGGATTAAAACTATGCCGCTAAACAAAAACATTTTGAATTTTTAAATAATCTTTAAACTTAAAAGGTTACTTCGTGCGTAAGGAGTGGAAGTATTTGTAAAAAACTCAAAAGCTCACAATCATGCGAATGACGTTTAGGGTTAAGTATAATCATATGTAAAACTAGGGGTATGGTATGATTAAAAATGTAGTCAGTGACTAGCGCCAATCGCGTCTAAAATTGAACTATGCATACAAAATATTTTAATCACTTACTAAACCTTAGTTAGTCACACGTTAGTCGCGATTAGCGGACTATGCATAAGGCCGTTAATGTTCAGAAATTTATCAAATTTACAAGATTTTCTTCAATGATGTCAAATTTCATTATTAATTTTGTTGTTGTCAATTTTTAATTAAATAAATAGTACCAAAAAATACCGGTCCTTCACATAAAATAATTTGGAAAGTGCTGATCTAGCCCTTTATTGCAGATACAAGCAATAATTTGTTTATACTATTTTACTCTATGATTTTAAAATGACAAATATCGGATTCTCAAGTTTCTAAAAACGTTCACTATTGACGTCATGTCAAACTTGATTTAATATCAAGCTAAGTTGACTATAAAATTGGTCAGACAATAAAATTAGTCAATTATTAAGTAATAAGTACGTAAGCATTTACAATATTAATGAATGTTTTATTTGCTTCATATTTTCACTTCGACATTATTTTTTGTTTGTTTTGTATCGGTTCCTATTTTTCACAAGTAAGTACCCAAGCACAATTAATTCTACCCTCCATCCCTGGCAATCTAAATCATCCAGAACGGCCGTCCTCTCAAGCATTCCTTTTCGACACAAACGGAATTCCTTATAAAGTTCAGATCTCCAATTAAGCATAAAGCACAAAATATGTATTTGCATCTTGCTTGCGTTTATGTATGGGCGGGATGAAAGGACTCCGGGATTATTACCGTGTTTTTCCGCCCGCTCCGGATCCACAGGGCGAAAAAAGAGAACGGGTCCGATCCGGTGATATGCGAGCTTGGCGGGGGGTGGCGGCGGAAATGCGGTCTCTTTCTCTCTGTGCGGATAAATTTTGCTTTTGCCAACGGGCGGATATACGCGAGGGCCTCGCTCCAATGTTTGGCGTCTGTAAATGTACGCTTTTATATTTCGGAGAGGAAATATGAAAATTCACATACGATCTGGGTTCTGTACACGAACTGGATCAATAAATTTGACATACATTCTTCGAAATTGATATTTCTTAACAAGAAATATTTACACGTAATAAACTCCATCTCAGTATGTATTGAAAATATAGAAAAATAGGTTTTTCGTTTGATTTTCAACATGTATCAATTCAAATTCTCTTTTTATCAATTTAAAATCACACATGTCTGTTTTATATCAAAATATTTCAATATTTGTCAAATGACTGTCCCACTTTATCAAATGATTTTCCTATTGTATATCTGCAATCTTACAGACCATTTCTGAACCCAATAGAGGAACTGTTTAGCCTATGGAAGCAGCGCCGCACAGTGTTTTGAGATTTTGGTGTAAGATTAAGTTTTAAATTATTTTTAAGTGAATGTACCAATATTATTTAAATATAGTATTACTAATAATTATTTATACATTATAAGGTAATACTAATTTAAAATATTTACAAACGCGCTTAGGTTTTTTTTAAATCGTTATAAGTGTCCAAAACGTTTACATCAAATACAAAGCTCAATTAGTGACCGGGATTCATGAAAAAAATGCAGGGAGTTTTTCTTGAAAGTATACAGATTGCAAATTCAAGCTTATTTTTTTAAATCTTTAGATATTCAATGGGTTTTTAAAAGAGTTCAATTTGAAGCTTTGAACGAGTGTATTCCACTCCCAGACTAAGCATGAAGTAAAATTTCAAGTTTAGTTTTCTAAACTCGAATACCGTGAAAATTTGTCGAGGGTCGCGCAGCGACCCGAGGCAAATTTTCTGGGCTTTTCTAAACTCGAAATTTTACTTCATGCGCCATGCGTATAAATCACTAAAATATTGTTAAATTTCTGTATATTTTAACCTCACTTGAAATCAGTGTTTTATACGCGTGGCGCATGAAGTAAAATTTCGAGTTTAAAAAAGCCCCGTGAAAATTTGTCTCGGGTCGCTGCGCGACCCGAGACAAATTTTCACGGGGCTTTTCTAAACTCGAAATTTTACTTCATGCTTAGTCTGGGAGTGGAAAACACCCGTTTAAAGCTTCAAATTAAACTATTTAAAAAAAAAACACGAATATCTAAAGATTTATAGAAAATAAGCTGAATTTGGAAAACGAATACTCTAAAGAAAATCTCTCTGTATATATTATGAATTAGTCACTTCTATTAATATATGTTGGATAAAAATAGAGAAAAAACGCGTCATAAACTGTAAACAAAATCATTAAGAACTTATTTTTAAATCTATTTTACTCGCTTATTAATTTTTATATTTTTATTCACAAAATAAATTTAAAAACTTTGTCGGATGCTTTTTTGGTAAAATATTTTTTCTAAGGAAATTTAATAAAATAAATCCTTTAAAGATTTTATGATGTGATCTAGAACAAACATAGAAAATTTCAAAATTTTTAAAGCAACAAGAAAATAGTACATTTTTGAGCTCCGGTAAAACCCCCATAACTATAGAAAAATATATGTATATAAGTGTTAAATGATGAATATTTATCTTTATTATTAAAATATAAGCAAATAAAAAAATTGCAACCACTAAAAATTGTATTATCGATTTTTGTTCTATGCTCCCATATACTCGAAACACTGTGCGCCGTAGCAAAGGGAGTACGACCGCACTAGGCGCTAGAAAAAAAAAAAAAAAAAGAAAATCAAAAAAAAATGTATCCAAATCAAAATATTTGCTATCATAAAATTTTTCTAAATAGTTTTAAGAAATCGTAATTTTTTGGTCCTGTTGTGTTTTTTTTTCAATTGGATTAAATATGCATAATATATCCTTAGGTTAATACTTTTAATTTATGCACGATTTTGTTAATTTGGTCGCTTCATTAGTGTAGCCCTCGTTGTTAAACAACTGCGATAACTAATAACTTCTAAATTTATTAAGTTAGCAGACACATCGTTTAGTATAAATATCAGTACATATAATTTTATTTATTTAATCACCACCTTTTTTTAAATAAAATTTCAGAGAATATTATCGAAATCCCTGTAAAAAGAGCTGCTCGATGTTTCGCGGAAAGAAGGAAATAAACCAAAAAGACCAGCGTATGTTTATAATTATACAGGGTCACTGAAAAGTATGGATACAGATAAATATTTTCAGAACGGTTTAGCGGATCTCGTTGAAATTTGGGATTCAGTTAGAAGTGTTTAAATTCTATCATCTCAGATATTTTTCAATTTTAATTTTTTTTTGAAATACATGGCTAACTTTATTTTTTTAAATGGCACTGATGGTCAAATTTGTTATTATTAAAAAGATCATTTTTTTCTGAACTGAGAAAAAAATGAAACATGTATTTCGTGTTCAAGCTTGTTTCTTTTATTAAAATGTGTTCTGTATCAGTTAAATGTCTAATTTTTAGATTTATTATTAACTTTTATTTATTTTTTGGTCAAAGGCTAACAAAATTTTAATTTTTTTAAAATTTTGTTACTTTGATAATTTTTTTAGGTATAGGTTGCTACATCACAGAACTCAATTTGAAAATAACAAATTTGACCACTCATGCCATTAAAAAAAAAATCAAGTTATCCTTTTATTTTTAAGATAAATGATGGTAGAAAATTAGACAAAATCTGAGATGATAGAATTTTAACACTTCTGTTTTCCAAATTTCAATAAGCTCTGCAAAACCGTTCTAAAAATATTTAGCTCTTTCCATAATTATTAGCGACACTGTATATTGAATATCACCTGAAAAACTCAAGTGATGAAATATTTAAAAAAATGGATACATTTTGCAATACAGTTAAAGTGCGATGGTGAATTAATTTATCATTTTTGTGTTTTATTTAAGATAGCAACTTAAGTAAAATATACGTGATGAAATGTTTTAAAAAATGTATTTGAAAATAATAAACTTAACCAGTCATGCCATTAAAAAAAAATCTAGTTAGCCTTTTATTTTCAAAATAAATGATGGTAGAAAATTGAACAAAATCTGAGATGATAAAATTTTTACATTTCTAACTGTATCCCAAATTTGAATAAGCTTTGCTAAACCGTTCCAAAAATATTTAACTGTATTCATAATTATTAGCGACCCTGTATATTGAATATCACCTGAAAAACTTAAGTAAAATATACGTGATGAAATATTTTAAAAAATGGATACATTTTGCAATACAGTTAAAGTGCGATGGTGAATTAATTTATCATCCCTCACTATTTCTTTTTTTGTTTTATTTAAGATAGCATTTGGAAATTTGTAAAGATATTACTAAAAATAAATTGAAGTTTTGTGCTAATCCAGAAACATTATTTGTATAATATTGGATATTTAATTAAAACACTTGGTTTGTTTCACTAATTTATATTTTCTCCGACTAGTTTCGACCATTGGTCATCTTCGAAGATGACCAATGGTCGAAACTAGTCGGAGAAAATATAAATTAGTGAAACAAACCAAGTTTTTTAATTAAATATCCAGTATTATATTCAAAATTGTTTCACCACGGGTTAAGTGAGAAATTAATTAAAGATACATTATTTGTATTCCGGTTTCACCACTTGATATCTTTTTCTCGAATAAACAATTGATTTGTCTGTAAAATGTTGGTCAATATTCTAAAATTGAAAAACACCGGCTGTTCGATAAAAAAAAACGCCCAACGCGATAACTTCGTGATATTGAACTAAAAACTAAAGTCAATGGCCGTTTAAATACTACGAAATGACATTAATATTACTTTTTTTCAATAATAACTTCATTAAGCACGAAATTTTACTTTATGCTTGGTTTGGGAGTGGAATACACTCGTTTCATCATTAGACATTATTTTTAGAGTGTACATCGGTTACATTTCCAGTATTTAAAATAAATTTGGAGGTTTCTTTGTAAAATCCTGTGTGTTTGCATCAATCTTTGAGGTTATCTTTGTTGAATGCTGTTTGTTTACATCAAATTCGGAGTTCAGAATTGTTATATCTTGTTCGTTTACATCAAATTTTTAGGTTAGTGTGGTTAAATCTTGTTTGTTTACATCAAGTTTGTAAGTTAGGTTGGGTTAATTTTGTTTGTTTACATCAAATTTGTAGGCTAGGATTGTTTGAAGCCTGTTTGTTTACAAGAAATGTTGGGGTTAAGATTGTTAAATCCTGTTTCTTAACATCAAATTTGGAGGTTACATTAGTAAAATTTTGTTTATTTGTATACTTTATGTAGCATAGTATAAATAAGTAGTGAACGTGTTAAATTAATGTTTTTTCTAAGGAATGAAGTATTTATTAAATATTAAAGTTGCGATTAAAATAATAACAAACTGTGGTATTATAAATTTGTTGACGAAGCACGCGGATTAAATATTACTTAAAAACAATTTAAACGATATTGAAAGGACAATTTACAAATGCTGTTCTTTTTTGGTTGACATTACTTTACAATAAATGACATTTGACAATATTTTTGTTAAATACATAAGTTACATCTCTTTGCAACATTGTGTGTTGCAATTTTTGTGTTTCATTTCAAGGCACACTAGATTTATAGCCAAAAAATCATTTGAACAAGATTTTTATTATTATGTGTTTGCATAATTCGTCTAATACTATATTATACAATCTAATAGACCAATAAATAGCTTGATTGATTTATAACTGTATGAGTTTACGTAAAATGATTATTACACAAAAAAATTCTGTAATTCCTTACTTCACTTTTTATTGAATTAAAAAATGAAGTAAGGAATAACAGTCGTTTTATGTGTGATTAGTTTATTATTAAATTTTTCTGGCATAAATATAAAACTAAAATTAACATATCGGTCATAATTGGATTCAGACAAACAATATCCAATATAATAAAATGAGAAAAGTATATGCAGCCATTTGAAAATTTAAATTTGACTATTGTTTTTTAATGTAGTTAATTTTTAAAAAATAGATAATTACTGTCAATTTACAGTAATAAAACGACCATTGAATTTGTGGTATTCAAATCGGTCAATAAATAGCAGAATTATGACTTTGGGCGTTTTTTTATCGAACACCCGGTATAAATAAATAAATAAATAAATGTATTGTGTTAACAGCAAGAAGCTTTACAATTGTCAATACATAATGTTACTTAATACTAACATAAAAGTTGAATATTTGAGACAAAAACCTATGAAATTACTGGAATTACGCTTTGAGTTAAAAGTAAAATGAATAAATAAACAAGTAAATAAACAAATAATTAGGCAACTAAATATATGAATAAATATATAAATAAATTAATAGACAAATAAGTAAATTATAACTAATATATAGATACATTCACACACACGTTAAAAATACACATAGGTAAATACGAGTACATTCAAACACATGTTAAAAATTTGTAAAATTAAAATGTAGGTATTCGTCCCAACTGTAGAATGCATTTCCAATCAAATACTCTTTAATGACTTTTTGAAATGACCAAGTCCCTGATTTTTTGTGGTAGTGCAATATAAAATTTAATTGCGTGGTACCTTACGCCTGTTCGGGATTTAGAAAGCCTTATAAATTGTTGGTAAACGTTCAAGTTTTGTCTAGTGTGGCGGGTATTGGTACTTGAATAAGTACTATAGGATTCAATATTGGTTTTGACGTGCAACAGGGGTTAAAGAGTTTTATATAAAATTTAAAAAATTATGTAATTTCCGGTGAAATCGGAAGTGCAACTAAAGCTTCTAGATCATCACTAAACTCTAAATATTACCCTACCAAATTTTAAAACGGTATCTCAAATAACAATAAAATAGGATATACAAAATAATTAAGTTCTCCCACATTCGTCATCCGAACCACTGTGCACCGTGCCGCGCTACGGTGGCATATTTTTGTAGATCGTTTCTAGCGGCTCGATTTTTTCTTTCTCTGTTTGATACTTCAATTGTAGGGCTTATTGTAATAACATGATATACCACAAGTAAACAGAACTGAGATATTAGACTTTGAAATAGAGGAAATAATGTAAACTGTATTACTATGATACTAAGAATTAATAGTATATTCTTTGACAAGTTTTGAAAGCTTCGGTTTGCATGCGAATATGGGCATACTGTAGCTTTTCATTACTGCTTAATCAAATCAAAGAATAATACAACATTTTTTTAGTTGTGTGGCTTATCATGTTATTACAATAAGCCCTTCAATTGCACGATCATTGAGCTCGATCTTTGATATACTCGATCTTGCCCATCACTAGTTTTTGTGCGGTCCCTTGAGTCCATTATTTCCACCAGAGGCGGTTTTCTCATTAAGCTGAAGTGCCAAAAATAGGAGGCGGGAAATTGTACTTTCTGATACGAACAAAAAAACATTTTTAACTATAGTGACAGCCGCAGTGAGTCGTAATTTTGCCTACAGAGTGACAGCTTACCTAATCTAACTTGATAATGAGACAACTACTCTAACCTAATTGAAATTTAAAAAAACACACAGTTGGGAGGATCTCACTTTTATTGCTGAACACTGCAACATGTTTCATCACACAGTGGCTTACCGGTATTTCATGGGTTAATATTTATCTGCCTGATGGATAAATACCAACCCAACAAATGACATTTCATTATTTCAAATTTTATACTTTTCGGAGATGTTTGTCACAATTTTTACTAAATGATGGTCAAAATAGTCAACGTAATCGTAATTAACATCGTGAAATGATAGTTCAAAAAGTGAGATACGTCACAATAAGATAGAATTCGGCAGGGAATGGATTGCTATTGTTAAAACTGACCTGACGTAATAAATAAACAAAGATAAAAAGCGTATTTGGGTTGTTTTTAAGATTAGAGCACTACCCTCAAATAAGGTTACATTTCACCAAAAGATAGATTGCGATTGTCGAAACTGACGTAACGTAATAAATAAAGATAGTTGAAGAGCATAACTCGGTTATTTTCAAGGTTAGAGCAATTTTCAGATTCATAATCTACGGAGAAGTCCAACCAAGTTTCATGCGTTTGTATTTTTATTAGTCACCACGATAGGCCCCGTTGGTGTGAAGCGTGTGTCCACTGTTTGCTATCCTTGTTCATCAAATTGATTTTTATTGATACTTTATTTATTCATCGAACATGGTGGATATGTGAAAGGGGAGTGACACCTAATACACCGTACATTAAATGCAGCGGCAATTGCAATAAACACGTACATAGCAAATGTACTAATTTAGACGAAAATACAATTACCCGTATTATATCTGCCAAGGAGAAATGGAACTGTCCGAAGTGTGCTACCACAAATACTCCACTAACTCTTGACTCGCTACATGCCCTAACACTACAACAATTTGATTCATTTAAAACGGAAATAAAAAATTGCATTGCTATGCGATTTGATAATATTGAATCCCGCATTTCTCAATTGGAAAATAATTACACAATAATTGAATCGGAATTATCTGGATTAAAATCTAATTGTGGCGAATCCTGTGAAGATATTATAAATGAAATTGAAGACAGACAACGTCGATTATCTAATGTTATACTATTTAATATTGATGAATCAAAATCAGAAGTACCATATGATAGAAATGTTCATGATACCGAAAAAATAATAACTATCTTGAAGCGTCGAAATATTACAACTAAGCCACAAAAAATAGTTAGGTTGGGTAAATCGGGAATCAACGATAAACCCAGGCCCTTAAAGATTATATTTGATTCTAAGGACATCGCCAGTTCAGTTCTTCGTAGCAATGTTAATTTTGTTAATGATAAAATAATATTTAACTCTGACAAAACTAAAAAACAAATCGATTTCTACAAACAATTAAAATCTGAATTAGACGCAAGAAAATCTCAAGGAGAGTCAAATTTAAAACTAGCATACCGAATCGGAGTACCATATTTGACTACAGTACAAGACACATGAGACACATCGCCCTCGGGAAACATTTAAGCCTACTACCAAAACGTCCGAGGCCTCAACACTAAGTTGAATGAATTTGACAACAACGTCTTCACACACTATTATGATATAATATTCCTCACAGAAACATGGTTAACAAATGGTGTAAGTGATAGTGATTCAGTGATCAATATAAAATATTTCGTACTGATCGTGATACAGTGCTAACTGGCAGATCTAAGGGTGGCGGTGTTTTGGTGGCGGTTAAACATACTTTCAATATAGTCGTTATCCCTACTGAACATATTAAAACTAAAGTTCCAATTATTGACCTTTTAGTTTGTAAAATTATAATTAATTCTAGTTTATATACCACCTGATACAGTAACAACGGATATTAAATTATTTTTTGATTTATTAATCGAACTTGATTTTAACGATAGCGATGGGTAATATGACAGAAAAAGCACAAACTATTTCAAATGCGTGTACGTTTCTGGGATTGCAACAATTCAATGTGATTAAAAATTGTTCTGGTAACATTCTTGATTTGATATATTCCAATATAGACTGTAGCATTCGAAGAGAACTCGATCCGTTAGTACACGAGGACACATATCATCCTTCTATCTCAATATCGTTACAATGTACCTCTAACATGTCTCCTATGAACATAGATGTTACCAAACTAAACTTCAGAAAAGGAAATTACTTGTCTTTATATTCTTACTTAGGTTCTGTTGATTGGAGTTTTCTTTTAAAGTGTTCTGACGCTAGTTTGGCTCTGGATCAGTTCTATAAAGTTCTTCATGAAGCATTTTTCAAATTTATTCCGCAACGTAAATTTAAACAAAAACGAAAATATCCTCCATGGTTTGATAATGACATTATACTGCTTATTAAGGAGAAAAATTACTGCCGTAAAAATGTTAAGCGCGACTCTACGCTAGGGGGACGATTTAAAAAACTTAGATCACTTATTAAGAATAAAATTAATTCAGCACATAGAGACTATATTTTAAACATAGAGTCACAGCTTACTAGCAATCCAAAACAATTTTGGTCATATATTAATTGTAAAAAATCTAATCCTTCAAGAATACATGCAGAACTTATTTATGAGGATGAGGCTTATCAAATACCTGAACATATTGTTAATGGATTTTGAAAATACTTTCAATCAGTTTTCATAATGCCATCTGTAGGAACCACAGTTCCGAACGTTAACAATATCCCTTCTTTTTCATTTGCGCAAATATCCGATAAAACTGTATTTACATTTTTAAAGCAATTACCAAATACATTTTCATCAGGCAATGATAATGTACCAGCCTTTATATTAAAAGATTGTGCTTCTATTCTATGCTACCCGCTCTCAATAATATTTAACCTATCTATAAAAACATCTGAATTTCCTAGTAAATTAAAAATTGCATCGATTTGACCCATCCCAAAAACGTCACTTAATCAACGGAATATAACAAACTACCGTCCAATAGCAATACTGTCTCACATCGCTAAAATATTCGAAAAAACTCTCTATAATCAACTCTTTTTCCACGTTTCTCCATACCTATCTTCTCAACAGCATGGCTTTATTCCAAAACGTTCTACAGTAACTAATTTGACCATTATTACGCATGGTATAGCCAAATCACTAGATTCAGCGGGGCAAATTGATGTCAAAAGCGTTTGACAGGGTGGGCCATCAATTGTTAATAGGTAAACTTAGCTACTTTGGTTTTTGTGACAATTCAACCTCGCTTATAGCATCTTATCTTACAGACCGTGAAACGTATGTCGCAATAAATAACTTTAAATCGGACTCATACTTTCCAAGTTCAGGGGTACCCCAAGACTCGATTTTGGGTCCCTTACTTGTTAACCTTTTTATAAATGATCTTTCTAATTTATTAAAGTGTAAACACCTTTTATACGCGGACGACCTAAAGATTTACTCAACAATTGCTAACATTGCTGACTGTCAACGCTTACAAAATCAACTTGATGTTATCTCGAATTGGTGTAGTATTAATAATCTTAATTTAAATAGCAATAAGAGCAAATTCATATCCTTTACCAAAAAATCTAAACCAATCTCATTTAATTATATAGTTAGCAATAATTCTATTGAGCAAGTCACAGTCTTCAAAGATTTAGGGATTTGGTTTGATGACAATTTTACATTTAATCCTCATGTTCAAACACTCGTAAAGAGTTTCTTTAAAGCATTAGGATTTATACTTCGAAATTCTACAAATTTTCGAAATCCTAATGCTTTGAAATCTCTATTTAATGTTTATGTCCGTTTCAAGTTGGAATATGCATCTTTAATTTGGTATCCTCAAACTCAACTTCAGATTAACCTAGTAGAAAGTGTTCAACGTAAGTTCCTGAAGTTTTTGCACTTGAAAGTTGAGGGATTTTATCCCGACAGAGGCTGTGATCATTCACTATTGCTAGATAAATTTAATGTAGAATCTCTTGAATGCCGACGTCACAGACAAAGCATCACCTTCTTACACAAGCTTCTGCATGATAGAATTGACAGCCCTGATATTTTACAGCTAGTTGGCTTGCATATTCCATCTTTCAATAGTAGATATAAGACCACATTTAATATTATGTATAATAGAACACATTTTGGATTAAAATCGCCTATTAATGTGATCTGCAATTCGTTTAATCAACTTCCACCAACTTGTGACGTATTTTTGACATCATTATTAGAATTTTGTTAATTACTAAGTAAAATGTTAATAAAATGTTATTATTTTTAGTTCATAGTTTTAAAACTTGTTTGTTTATACTAAATTGTCTGGTAATTGGGAATTTGTTTCCTGTTGGGCAATAAACATTATTATTATAACATTATTATTATATTTAACTTTCAAAAATGCAGAAAATAGCAGTTATCTTTGTTTTTGACAATATGACGGCGCGTCAGCTGCAATTCTAGTCAAAAGTGACTTAAAATTTCAAAAAGCAACAAACACTGTCTATTGTTATTTTAACCTAAAATCACTTTTTCGACTGTTTTTCGTTAACCATCTGACCATCTTACTTATTTCATTTATTTGACGATTTTTGTCGATAAAAGCACTACGTCGACAGTCTTTTATAAAATTTCGACTACTTTGTCACTTTTGTCCGTTGATTTTTCATTTATTTGACGATTCATATCGATATTATTGTTTTTGGTAATTTGGTAAATTCTTACATGTAAAAGTGACAGTGGAGACGATCGAAGGGTACGTAGGATGCACAAATAACACACACCCACAAAGCACAAACAAAAAATATTTAAATTGACAGAATCTAATAATGTTAAGTTTGAAATTGTTCGATAAGTTGTACTGCGATGGTGTCATCTCACCTAACATCAGTGACTGTTGTCTAATCTGATCATAAGGTATCTAATATAATCCAATTGAGATATTTGGCCGTTTTGAGGAAAATTTAAGAAACTGGTTAAGAAGTTCGCTTTAACGTCAGACCAGACACTCGATTAAAAGATATTGACTCCATATTGGCAAAAGATAATCGAGAATGCGATTTTATAACAAGCGAGTCGAAATATCGAAAAAACATCACATTGTAAAAAAATGACAAACGGCAGTTAATAATAATAAATAGATGTATTAATTTGTTCGGATGATTTTCAATAATTTTCGCATGTTTTTTTTTTGGGGGGGAGTTTTGACATTTCCTAACTAGTTTTGCATAAAATGACTGTTGTCTAATCTGATCATAAGGTATCTAATATAATCCAATTGAGATATTTGGCCGTTTTGAGGAAAATTTAAGAAACTGGTTAAGAGGTTCGCCTTAAAGTCAGACCAGACACTCGATTAAAAGATATTGATTCCATATTGGCAAAAGATAATCGAGAATGCGATTTTATAACAAGCGAGTCGAAATATCGAAAAAACATCACATTGTAAAAAAATGACAAACGGCAGTTAATAATAATAAATAGATGTATTAATTTGTTTGGATGATTTTCAATAATTTTCGCATGTTTTTTTTTTTGGAGAGTTTTGACATTTCCTAACTAGTTTTGCATAAATATCTCACCTTTTTGACACTGCTGATAACTTAAGACAATTTTCGTATTTTCGACATTTAGGGTATCACTTTAGGCTATTCTAAACTCGAAATTTTATTTCATGCTTAATCTGGAAGTGAAACACTTGTTGAAAGCTATAAATTAAATTTTTTGAAATAACCAACGAATGTCAAAAACTTACAGCTTACCCATATTTATACTTAAAAAAAAAATTCGCTGTATATACTTTAGAGAAAACTCCCTGTATATTTAAATTAATTTCGTCATTAATGGTTATAGTGTTTTTTACGAAACGCAAAACGTTTTAGAATGAATATCTTTTTTGTAAGAAATTGAAAAAAAAAAACAATTTAAGACTTTTGTAAACTCAAAATGTTACTTCATGCTTAATCTGGAAATGGAAAACACTTGTTAAATGCTTCAAATTGAACTCTTCCAAAAAACAACGAATATGTGAAGATTTACAGAATAAGATATGTATACTTGAAAGAAAAACGAGTTTTCCTTTTAGTGTAATATTTCAGTTTGATATAAGTAACTTAAGTTTATCTAAGATATTTACAATGATTCAATTTTTATGATAATTTTATTGGCTAAATGTCACCAAATTTGATGAGAAATAGATAACTTATTAGAAATACAATTATTTTAAATGAATACATGATAAAAATATACGATACATAATTATGAAAATTAATAAAGTTAATAAAAATTTAAATAAATAGAATATTTTGTATGTAAACATAATTTGATATATTTGTAGTAATTATAAATTACTTTTTTAATATCATCTTTCTCTGTAATTATAATTAGAGGTACTCTTCTCTTATGACATTTTTAGTTTTTCTTAATTTTTGAGCGCCCTCTATACTAAATTTAAGATTTGACAAACAAATCGTGTTTTTTCAAGTCATCTCAAACTTTTGGTCGAAAAATGAATATATCTGGGCAGTAAGGGGACACACTGTATATTTTTTTAGAGGTAGTATTCCGCTATTCACTCGGTATGTTGTTGTCTTTACTGCATCCTTATTTATAGATGAAATATTTTGCTAAAATCGGTATACTATAAGGATAGTATACACTTTTTGCTTGTCTGAATAGAATGTTTTTTACTTTTGCTGTTATTTTATAAAAACATATTAAAAATTGGTAAACTAGGGTAATCATGTCTTAAGTTTTGTTTTTTTCCAGAATATCTACGAAAGATATTGAAAAACTAAATTACTGACGCTGTAAAATATTCCTCTGCGACGATTTGTGATTTTTTTTATTTATTTATTTACCAAAATAAACTCACTAGGGTTTGTTTGGCACGAATTTGAGTTTCCTAAAAGTTTAAGAAACTGTTTTTCGGGAAAAATTCGAGGGAGTTTATCTTAGTATATAAATAAATAAAAATATCATATTTTACATCGTCATTACTTCAGTTTTTCAATATGTTTTATAGATATTTCTGAAAAAAATTAAATTTAAGTCGCGATTACTTCAGTTTACCAATATATATTTTTTTATGAAATACCGGTAAAAGTGGAAAACATTTTATTAAGACAAGCAAAAAGTGTATACTTTCCTTAAAATATACTCATTTTTGCAAAACGTTTCATACATAAATAAGGATGTAGTAAAGACAAAAACAGGCCGAGTTTTCAGGGGTTAGATAGCGGCATACTACCTCTTATACAAACTGTGTAAAAGTTGTAGTAATAGTACGACATTTTTAACTATACGCATTGATTTCAAACTTACTTGGCGTAAACATGGCACCGAAACAGCAAACAAACTTTGTAAATCTGTATTTCTACTCCGACATCTTAAATATTCACTCCTTCAAACAGTCTTAAGACCAGCTTATTTTACGCTATGCTAGAGTCACTTTATGTATAGTCTCCTTCCACGGGGTCATTCGAGAATAGCAAGAGTCTTTCTTTGGGTTACAAAAACGCGTAACGGTCATTGATGAAATAGGTTACAGAAATCATTGACAAGATTTTTATTTATAAAATTAATAATATTCACATTTGCATCTATGTATGTTTTACAAACCCTACTCTGTGTACAGGGTGGCCCAAATTCGGGTATCTCGGTAACCTGATGAGTTAGAAAAAAATTGACATACACGTTATGACCTCTTTTTCTCAGATATTAATAATGTCGCTAACAGATCATGGCTAACCTTATTAGTTTAAAAGATATCAGCCGTATTTCAATTATTGGCTATTTTAAAATATGTTTATCCTAATTACTATAACTAGTTTTAACTTGTTTTTGCCGTAAAATACAGTAGCGTATTTATTTTTTTACTTTTAATTTCTCAGTTATGGTATAAAGTTGCAATTTTTTAAAGACAACACCCTATATATTTTTATGTCTTTGAATAACACAATAAACTAGCTTTACATTTATATATATATATATATATATATATATATATATATATATATATATATATATATATATGTATCATTGTTTCTTCGGGTTTGGTCCCGCGTATTTTCTTGGCTCTGGTCCATTTTATTTTTAATTCGACGTTTCGATGACGTCGCAGTCATCATCGTCAGGAATAACTATCAAAATTCCATTGCTCTAGCAACCACTTGTTTGACTTTTACGTACTACTTGATGCGTGAATTTCTTGTTTGGCTTCGTGTTACTCTTCTGTTTTGTTCTTCTAATGATGTAGTAGTGATTTTGAATTTCTTGGTTGTTGTTCGGAGATAATATATTTTGACCAGAATTTATACAAGTTTTCCAAATTGGTGGTAGTCTTTTAGCATCATCTCTTTGATTTAGACTGTTAAAGGAACAACTGATAAAATCGGAAAAGTCCTCTCCAAATACAATATTAGAACTTGTTTCAATATACACACAAAAATTCAAAATTTACTGCGAACTCCAAAAGAAATTATCCCACTTGAAGCTCAAGGCGTATATAAAATTCCATGTGGTATGTGTGAGAAGAGCTATGTAGGACAAACAAACCGGAAAATTAGTACTCGTCGAGATGAACACATTTTAGCAGTAAGAAAGTCTGATCCACAATCTTCTTTATTTCAACACGTAAACATTTCTAAACATACAATAAATTTCGAAAAAACGAGAATTTTAAAAAAGACAGACTTCTTCCACGCGAGGATTATTAGAGAAGCGATAGAAATTGAAAAGAGGCCGAACAGTCAATATATATATATATGTATGTATATATATATATATATATATATATATATATATATATATATATATATATATATATATATATATATATAATCGAGGTTTTTTATTGAAAAATTGTGTTTCTTACTCTGAAGCTTTTAGATAAATATTTGATAATACATAGTATTATAATTACAGAGGTGCTAGTATTGTTTATTATTAATAAAGGAATCTGTGGACTCAGTAATTGATCGCAAAATCTTCAAAAATTATAAAATAAATATTTAAAGTAATCTTAGTTTTTTTTTTGCTAAGTTTTACGAGTTTTTGTTAAATATGTGTATTAATGTAAAGCTAATTAATAATGCTATTTAATGAATGTAAACATATAGGGTGATCTATTTAAAAAAATGCAATTGTGTCCTACCTCTGAAATTAAAAGTGGAAATAAAAAAATAAGTACGTCACTATATTCTACGTTAAAAACTGCACAAATAAAGATATAACTATTTATTTGTATATCTTATAGTTATTGAGAATAAATAGCTGACTATTGAAAAACGCACGATATCATTGAAACTGATCGAGCTAGCCATGATCTGTTAACGCTTTTGTCATTTTCTCAGCAAAAACGGCCATAGCGTGTATATTAGGTTTTTTCTAACTATTCGGGCTACTGAGATACCCTATAAAAACATCGAATTTAGGCTAAACTGTATATAAACAAAGATCATTATACACCACGACAAGTACAACACAATATCAAAAGATCATATATGTCCTCACTTTTTAAGACTATTTAGGTTACGTAATGGTGTAAAGTATTATGATCCAAAATTTTATAATTCAATGCCATCCACTATAAAATCTCTACCAACAGAACAATTTAAAACTATCAGGAAGCGCCATTAAATTAAAATGTGTTTCCATAACATTTATGAATATTTAAAAACAATGAAGCACAATAATGTTATCTGGTAAACTGATTTTTACCACTTTATTAATTTATAAATTATTCTGCATTTATTTATTGTATTCGCAAATTTTAATCTATTACTCATATGCATGAATATTTATATTTATTTTATATTATATTGTCTATTTATTAAGCATGTTATTATTAACCGGATATTTGTCGTATGTAAACTTAAGTATTAATATTAAGAAGGCACTTACTTATTTACTTACTTAATTACATTAAATATAACATTTCGCTCACAGAATCGGCCCGAGTAAGTTTCCATTTCTCAGGCTTTGGTGAATGCGCCGGGTACGCCATACAAATGTTCAGGTATTCGGTTGATTTTAGAAATACCTTCAATTTAAACTTTATACGAGTGTTTCCACTCACTCACTCTTTCTTAAGCATGAAGTAGAATATTGAGATTACTTTGCGCTGGCAAATACAAATTTTCTGACTATTCTTAACTACACGTTTTCACTCGCTGATTGAGCATGAAATCAATATTTAGAGGTCATAATAGTATAAAAATTTGGATTGGGATTGCTTAGCGGCAGAGCTAGGCAGGATTCGAATCATTCAGGATTCGATTCCCGGATTCGAATCCTTTTAGAGGATTCATAAGAGGTATTCGAATACTTTAGTGAAAACGGATTCGTGATCCGGATTCGTTACATTTTTTTAAAAGGATTCGTATTCAAATCCAGACGTAGATGATTCGAATCCTTATAAAAGGATTCGAATTCTTATAAAAGGATTCGAATCCTTATAAAAGGATTCGAATCCTCCTACACGGATTTAAATCCTCCCAAATAATTAGAATCATCGCTATTAAGGCTGGGATTCGAATTCGATTAATTCAAATAGTTAAATATTCTAATATGAATATTTCAATCACTAAATTATTCATATTTGAAAATAAATATTTAAATTTTCAAAAAATTCAAATATTTGTGAATGCTTACTTAACCATAAAAAATTTCCAACCTTTACAGTATATTTTTAACTTCACTTGAAATCAGTGTTTTATACGCGTGGCGCATGAAGTAAAATTTCGAGTTTAGAAAAGCCCCGTGAAAATTTGTCTCGGGTCGCTGCGCGACCCTCGACAAATTTCCTCCGCAGGGCTTTTCTAAACTCAAAATTTAACTTCATGCTTAGCCTGGGAGTGGACAACACTCGTTTTTAGAAGTTTCAAATTGAAGGATCACTCTAGATTACTAAGTTTATTACCATTTTAGAAAGGCTACAGCTCGAAGGACCAATCATGGTCTTCGGAGACCGAAGGACTACAGGAAATCGAAGTTTTTTTTGCAAGAAAACAACGAATATCTGAAGGTTTACAGCATGGATAGAAAAGAAAACATCCAATTTTGAAAAAATATCGAAGTTGGGTTGGTTTTCAGTGCATTTTAAACTTCACTTTAAATCAGTGCTTTGTACGCGTGACGCATGAAGTAAAATTTCGAGTTTAGAAAAGCCCCGCGAAAATTTGTCTCGGGTCGCTGCGCGACCCTCGACATATTTTCTACGCGGGGCTTTTCTAAACTCAAAATTTTACTTCATGCTTAGTCTGGGAGTAAATAACACTCGTTTCAACTTTAAATTTAACTCTTTTATAAAATCGACGTATGTAATATAATAAATCATTCATTGAAATCATAAAAAAAGATTCAAAATTTTATCTAAAATTAACTATTAGAGTTAACTTTATAATTTGCTCGGCTCTTAATGGGTGAATATTCTAGTCCAAAGAAAAACCGTATTTATTTAATATTAAAGTTGCATTTAATATAATAACAAACTGTGAATAAATCGACAAAAATCTAGAAATATCAAAAATTTCGACATGTAGAAAATCTTGACAGTCCAATCCCAGACTAAGCATGAAGTAAAATTTCGAGTTTAGAAAAGCCCTGCGTAGAAATTTTGTCTCGGGTCGCGCAGCGACCCCATTCAAATTTTTACGGGGCTTTTCTAAACTCGAAATTTTACTTCATGCGCCACGCGTATAAAACACTGATTTAATGTGAAGTTAAAAACGCACTGAAAACCAACCTAACTTCGATATTTTTTCAAAATTGGATGTTTTCTTTCCTATCCATGCTGCAAACCCTCAGATATTCGTTGTATTTTTGTAAAGAAACTATGATTCCCTGTAGTCCTTCGGTCTCCGAAGACCACGATTGGTCCTTCGAGCTGTAGCCTTTGTAAAATGGTAATTAACTTAATAATCTAGAGTGGTCCCTTAATTTGAAACTTCTAAGAACGAGTGTTGTCCACTCCCAGACTAAGCATGAAGTAAAATTTCGAGTTTAGAAAAGCCCCGCGTAGAAAATTTGTCAACGGTCGCGCAGCGACTCGAGACAAATTTTCACGGGGCTTTTCTAAACTCGATATTTTACTTCATGCGCCACGTGTATAAAACACTGATTTAAAATGAAGTTCAATAACACATACATCATCATTAATTAAAATCATTATTTAATCAGATATTTAAGTCGGTAAATGAACACTTTTGTTAATAGAAACTGATGGAATAAAATCTTACTGGTTGCAAATAATAGATTCAAATTTATTTTTAAAGGATTTGTATCCGTGATTCAAAAATGAGGATTCGAATCTTTGATTGGAATCATATTTTTCACTTACGAATCCTTTATTCGAGTATTCGTGATTCGAATCATATTAGGTGATTCGGATTCGTGATTCGAATCCTGTTTTTGTGGATTCATCCTAGCTCTGCTTAGCGGACAATCCAAATTTTAAGGCTTTTTTAAACTCAAAATATTTACTTCATGCACCAGGCGCGCAGATCGCTGATTTATACTCAAGTTTTTTATCTTAGTTTACCTGACATTAAAACAATAATGATGTCAATATAAGTACAGGGTGTTCAAAAAGAATAAGACATCATTCTTTTTTTGAAGTGTAAAGGTCACAACATTACATTTTCTCTGAAAGGCACTATTAAAATGGTTTGGAAACACAGGATTAGAGCAATTTTCATTCGGTTATGTACATAAGTATCAACTTGCTTAAAGGAAAAAATTCCTATTACTGTTAATACTTTTATTTTTGTTCAAATTTAAAGCCAAAGTATTAATAATATTTGTTTTATTAAAGATTCGTTTAAAAAATTATTAAAACAATTTCTAGAAAATTCCAATAAAGTAGATGTTCGTTCTAAACTATTGCTGTTTTCTGAAATCAAATGTAACATTGTTGAAAATAATCAATATTTAATTATCTTTCACGTAATTCCACAAACAAAGTATATAATACACGGTACAGTCTCCTTAATTAAATATCATGTCGTTAGACGAAACGAAAAACGTAAACAGGAATCACGGGGGCGAAATTAAATTCTCACGTCATGCCAGTGGGGCAGGGGGCGGAACGGAAGGGTTGTTTTCAGGGTGCAGCAACATTTACCACCCACGAATCTTACGGCGTTAACGAAGTAGGTTGCGGCCGAGGAAATTAAATTCCTGGAAAGATAAACTGCACAACAGGAATCAAAAGGTGTAAACTGATTCGCTCCGGCAACGAACAAAACCGGGATTCTTATCATAATTGATTTAGTAAGTGCAGAGTTTTGCTTTTAGTTTGCAGGAATTAAATACAATTTATAATAGTCATAAATCGGAATATTATTTACTAATATCTTTCACAATGTTCTCATTAATCACTTGGTGAAACATGATTAAAATAAAATTTGAAATAAATACACTTGGTTTGTTTCACTAACGTTTTACTTATTATTTCGACTAGTTTCGGCTTCTAGCCATTATCAAGGAATGTACAGAAAATACTTTTTTACACGATATTTATATACAAAATCAGGTAATAAGGGCGTTCATTATTGGGAAGATCCATAGCTCGTCATTGTCATTGACCACATGTTTTCCGGATTTTATTGCTTTATTTATCTCCAGGCCTTCTCTGAAATTCAGTATACGACCCTTATTGCCTGTATACAATATTTTAAAATTTTTGTCGTTGTATAGATGACCGGCTGTGATGCAGGATTTGGACATACCCGTTGATTGTTTTTTATTTAGAACATCTTTTTTATGTTCGTCGAGATGGATTTGGAATGATCGTCCGGTCTGACCTATATATACTGCATCACAGTCGTTACATCCAAATTCATAAACACCTGATAGTTCTATTTTATCGTTTTTGAACTTATTATTCACTAATAATTTACTTAAATTAACGACAATAATTTTAAAATATTGTATACAGGCAATAAGATAAATAAAGCAATAAAATCCGAAAAACATGTGGTCAATGACAATGACGAGCTATGGATCTCCTCAATAATGAACGCCCTTATTACATGATTTTGTATATAAATATCGTGTAAAAAAGTATTTTCTGTACATTCCTTGATAATGGCTAGAAGCCGAAACTAGTCGGAATAATAAGTAAAACGTTAGTGAAACAAACCAAGTGTTTTTATTTCAAATTTTATTATTTACTAAATTTGAAATTTTGATATTAATAAGTTAATAGCAGTGGCGGCTGGTCAGGGGAGGCAGGTGAGGCAGTGCCTCACCAAAAAATGTCTGATGATAGAGAGGGATATAGTATTTATTACATTAGCAGTAGTATACCGACAGAATCAATACAATGTGTCATAAATAAACACTAATATACAGTTTTGTAGATTCTTTGCAACATTTTTAAAAGGGTATATCAACATCATAACAATATATGATTGTAGATGTTAATATCATTTCTAAATTTTATATTTAAACGTTTCTTAATTTTTTTTTATAAAGAAATAAAGAATAAAAATTTTCTGCACTTTTAATTTTTGTCAATTAATTTTAATTTTACTAAGAGTCAATGGATGTCGAAATCATCTCTGAATTTAATTAACATTTTATTTTTCTCAGGTTTTGTTTTTGTGCATTTAAAAAAAAAAAGAAAATGTTTTGGGTGGCTGATAACTGATGAGTTTTGTCATCGACAACTTATCTCATTAAAATTATGTCATTTTACTTTATACTAGGGACGTTCCGATCCCGAAAAACATGTCGATATTGAGTATCGACTTTATCGTACAGCAAAGAATCGATTCAGCAAAATATCTTATTCAAAAGTATCGATAATCGAAATATCGGTACTATTTGATACCAAATGTTTTATATTTATATTGATTTATTACTACAAATTATATTTTTAAAGGCCTTCGCCTAAGATAAATAGTACATAATTTAATAACAGTTACAAAATTAACGACAATTAATAACAAAAATAATAAGTCAATAGATCAATTAGAACTTTACTTCAAATCAATGTTTTATACGCGTGACGCATGAAGTAAAATTTCGAGTTTAGAAAAAAAAACCTGAAATTTTGGATTTGCCGGGGCGCGACTCGCTTCGCTCGCGCGCCCTGACAAATCTCACTTCGAAATGTTACTTCATGCTTAACCTAGGAGTGGAAACTCTTTTGAGACAATAATCAAAATTTCATTCCGTAGTTTCCTTAATTGTAAAATTTGGAGAAAAAATCAATAGAGTGGATAATTTTTTTTATAGAAGTATAGCAGCTCTTACCGTTTAATATTAGAGCAAACACAAACCAATTTTTAGCATCTACAATTAAAAAGAAATTTGTTAGTTTTTTAGTTCTTTTTATGTCAAATTCATAGTAAAATAAATGTAGTAGTTTTTTAAAGTTTTCTTTAAAATTCACCAAAACTTTCAAATTTTATTTGTTACAACGCTCTATTAAAGTATATGTAACGTTTAGGTCAAATTCTCTTCAAACCAACTAACAATACAATTTTAAATAAGATTTTAAATATTTCATTGTATAATTCAATATCCGGAGGTGTATTTGAACGGGAAGTAGTTGTTTCAATGGATATTTATCGTCTTAAATTGTCTTATTAATTAAGACACTGTTTGCATTTTCACGAATAAGAAGCGTAAGCTTATTTTCTCGAATTCAAATAGTATTGAATTTGAATTTATCTTGTTTAAAACTTTTAATTCTGATGAATTTTACAGAGATTATTGGAGAAATAAATAAACTTTATAGGAACGTTAAAAAAAGGAAAATTAAACACATGGAAATAAAAGTGCAAATACTTAAAATACCAGAAAATTTTAACAAACCATCATTTTTCAATGAAAATTGTTGAGATTTTAGAGTATTAATTCGGGAAAACTTTCACAAGTGGGAATAAAGTTGCAGACACTTACGCTATATTCAATGATTTGTTTAGAGGACACGGACATTTTCTTTTCAAAAATCCCCAATTTTTGATGAAATTTACATAGATTTTTATATTACGCTGGCAAAATAAAAATAGAGTAACTGAAATACAATTTCAGCAGTTCAATGTTCAGTTGACTGAAACTTATATACCGTGTATCTCACGAAAAAGGGCCAAGCTATATATTATAAAATATAAATTAAATATAAATATAATTATATAAATAATCAAATGTATTTGGTAGCATTTAAAAAAAATGGCGGATGATGTCATTACAACAAGATATCCGCCCTAAAAAAGCAATCAACACCCGATTGTATAATTTTTTTTTTTTTAATTCAAAACTAGTGGAGCTACAGCTTGGGACACATATACAGGGTGCCCGTATTTCAACAGAATGTATGGGAATCTTGGTTTTTTGAAGTGATAGAGAGTCGGTTAAATTTGACATGTAAAATGGACAATAAACTATAAATGTCATACATCATTGAATTTAGAAAAAAATATTTTTCTAAAAAATATGATAATCCAAAATTGTGCCCATAAGAAAAACAAAGGTTGGCTATAGTTCCCGGGTAAGTGTTATAGTTATATTAAAATAGAATATGATACTAGATTTCTCGTTTAAAAGTGCCTGTATAATGTCAAAGTTGTAAATTTGTGGATTCAATGGTTTTTGAATAAAAAAATCAGTTTTTTGACAATATCGCAAAAACGAAAGAAAATATTTCAAATTTGTTTATACACTATTATTGGCGTATTTTAGGGCCCAATCATAATGTATAAACAAATTTGAAATATCAGTTTTTTGTTGATATCTCGAAAACAAAATAAGATATTTTAAAATTGTTTTCAGATTTTGGTCAGGCCCTAAAATACGCAACTTTGTCCCAATTTAACCGACTCTCTATCTCTTCAAATAACTGAGATCCCTATACATGCTCTCGAACTACGGACACGCTTTATATATAAATTTTTTATAATTATTTTTAGTAGTTTTACCCATTTCCTTATTATTAGACATTCTTTTACATTATTTTTCTTATTTATGACTTTGCAAAAAGAACTATTGAGACAGAGTCGATTTTTCGTTTGTCTCGTCGTCAATCTTCAAATTATTGCAATTTATGTGAATGCAAAAAATGGTACGACTTCTTAAAAAAACACCATTTGTTTTGAGGAAATTAATTGCGTTAATATTTTGTATTAAATGATTTGATTTTTATATAACTTGACTTATTTCGAGAAAACTTTGATTTATACATTAAAAGTGCGATTCTTCTCGCAATCTACAACAAGTTAGTCTTACAAAGACTATATCAAACACTCATTGAAACAACTACTTCCCGGGCTAATACCCCGACGGACATTGAATTATACAACAAGTGTTTGCTGTTACATACAGTAACCTACTGCAAATGTAACAATTTGGGTCAAATTATTCAGGCCATCTATAGACACGTTTCAAGATTTATCTCTCATCAGTATAGCTTTGCCATTCCCTCTAAACAATTTGACACCTTAGACTGGCGGTCACGTTACCGTTCAAACATAAGTATAAATGAAATTGCCAATTCTTGGTTGCAGAATACTTCAAACATTAAAAGTGCGATTTTTCTCGCAATCTACAACAAGTTAGTCTTACAAAGACTATATCAAACACTCATTGAAACAACTACTTCCCGGGCTAATACCCCGACGGACATTGAATTATACAACAAGTGTGTAATTTCTAACAGAGGCTTTTATTCCTTAATTAAGCATAGTATGCAGTAAGTTTTTTAGGATTTTTTAAATTGGAACATATAACACTGCTTTAGTGTGGAGTTCAAAATATAAGCAGTATATTTTGAACTTCACACCAAATCAGTTTTTTTTTTAAATTTAGAAAAATGTTTTCGTGTCAAAAATTTAAAATAATAGAAAAGTTTGTTTTATCATTTTTACCTCATTTTACATATTTTAGTAGTATTTTAGTTGAGAGTTTGCAATTTTATGTCAACTAAAGTATAATTTTAGTCAATATTACTTACCACAAATTGGATGTTTAACTGCTTCCGCTAACAATATTGTTGAAAATACTCAAGATGTAGTCAGTATAGTCAAAAGATATATGACCAACCTTTTGACTATAATGACAGTCAATATTTTTATCATTAGTCAGTATTATAAAAATAGTTTTAACAAAATTGCTGAAGACCATAAATCAAGATAAACATAGAAGGAAATTATTCGAGTTGTATAATATTCTACAAATTCAGAAATAATTGTAAAAATTGAAGAAATTAATTAAATTCATGGAAAATTTTTAAATAAAAATTCAACTTTCGTATCAATTTTGTAAAATTACAAGATTTTTATCCAAAATTCATGAATTTCGTCAATTTTACGATATTTGTAATTATTATAAATAATGAAATCTCCATAAAAGAAATTGTAAATTGACTTTTATTCCATAATTTCTTTTATCGAGATTTCGTTATTTATAATAATTACAAATACCGTAAAATTGACGAAATTCATAAATTTTGGATGAATATCTTGTAATTTTACAAAATTTATACGAAAGTTGAATTAAATCGTTTGTTTACATAAAAACCTCAAAATTTATTGATGCGACAGAATTCATGAGTAAGGTGTTAAATAAAATTAGTCATGTTTTTTTTTTTGTAAAAGGTTTGATGATTTTAATTGATCGTTTCTAAATTTTAACATTATCCCTAATTTGACGATCAAACCGATAAATGCGTTCAATTTTAAGTTTCGAATGAGTGTCTCTACTCCTAGATTAAGCATGAAGTAAAATTTCGAGTTTAGAAAAGCGTAAAAATTTGTATTTGCCGGGACGCGTGAGCGAAGCTAGCCCCGCCCCAGCAAATCTAAATTCGGTAACTTGTAACCAGAAAAACATTCCACAAAACAAGTAAGTTCTTTTGAAAATTTAAGTTTTGTTTAGATTTCTATTTTATATACAAGACATAATAAAGTATCGCATGTAACGATATCAACCATATGTTATCGATACTAGCGATATATCGTAAAAATAAATATCGAATATTTTGCATGAAAATATCGATATTTTAAAATACCGATATACAGGGTGTCCCAGAGCACCTGTATCAGGCATTTTTAAGAATACGGCTAGTCCTAGAGAGTTGGGACAGAAAAACTATTACAAATGCCGTATTAAAGAATCGAATGGTGATACTGTTTTTTTCGCAAAAAGGTTGGCATCCCTAATAGTTTGCTTAAAATTGGCAATAACTCAAGATTTTTAAATGGCATGGTAAGTCAAAAGTGGTATCATTGAAAACTTCCTTGAAAATTAAGCAACTTATACAATAAAAATATTTTTGTAACTGGCGTTTGTATTTACCAAATTTCAATTTTCAATTGAATTTACCAAATATCAATATCTCATGGCAACGTTATTTTAAAATTAGATACTTAAGGACCATTGGCACCAGAACAGTTCAACAGTGTTTAGAAGTAAATGGAAAACAGTTTGTACATTGCTCTGAACTCTGAGTTGGACTTAGAGTCGAAACTATGGAGTCGGAATCTAAGTATTTTTGTGATGAGGAAATCGGAGCCGTGGAGTTCGAAATTTCATAAAATTCCGTCTCCGATTTTCAATATAATTGTTTAAATATAATTGTGCTAAACATATTTTACTTTTTTTTTTAAATTTGAACCAAAATAGAGTTTTTAATTACAATGGAAATTTATGCAATTTAAATATAAGAGAAAAACAAAATTTCGATTTTTTTTTCTAAAAAACTTTTAGATTGTAATCATGCAGATGTAGGAGCCATTAAATAATCATTTGTATTACAAACAATTGCATTATTAAGTAAAGTTTTAAAATGTTCACATGATTCAGCAGAAGTCGGAGTTCGCGTAGGATTTTCGAAAAATAGAGGAGTCGGAGATTGAGTTGGAATCAAATATTTCTTTAGTCCGCAGGCTTGGTTAGAATGTATCTGAGAGGTCTAACTGAAATTTAAATCTTAATATTTTAGAATAAGTTAGCCAAAATATTGAAGTTTAATTACTTTAATCTGATATTACTTAAATTCGATGCCAGTAACAAAATTATGTTTCTTACAAAGGTTGCTTATTAAAGACCTTTTCAATGATACCACTTTAGACCTATCATGCCACTTAAAAATCTTAAGTTATTGAAATTTTTAAGCAAACTCTCAGGGATGATAACCGTTTGCGAAAAAACAATATCACTATTCGATTCTTTAATACGGCTTATGTAATAATTGTTTCTCCTAACTCTCTAGGACACCCTGTATATTAAACATCCTTACTTTATACGGTTTTGTTAATTCATCCCAAACCCACTTCACATCAGTGAGAAAAGTTATCAATGACAAAAACCACCGGTGTTAAGACTAGGCCTCCCTTTACTTGTTTTTAATTCAAAGTTGAGCAACTCGCTTAGAGTCAATTAACTTTGCGTTTTCTATTGTTATGATAAAATTGAGTATATTTTTATAATACTCTTTGCATTTTATGAAAATTAACCGTTTCAATTTTTAATAAAAAAAAATAGGACTACAATATTTCTCCACTTTACATTTGTTTTAACTTTTACTAACTTTTATTTCGCAATAAATGAATTTTGTGGTAAAACAAAGTTTATTAATAACTTACAGGGTTTTTTCATTGCATTTCACTATTGGTCGAATGAGATTCACTATATCCCAAATATCTTTCAGCTTGTCAAATATATGCTAAAAGATTTCCCGATTTATGAAATGAGTTTTACTATATACCAAATACTTTTCCTTTTAATATTATTGTTAAACATTTTTACATTAGTAATAACTTTCTTCTAGAAACATTTTACTTTTATTTATACATATGTAACATTACTTATGCCAGCATCCATTCTCCGGATATGGTATGGTTTTGGTATGGTATGGTATGGGGTCGGTGGGTCGTGTGGCCTCTGGGCCTTTCGAAGTTACCTCGACCTAAAAGATCTTTTGTAACTATCCCTGACCTACTTGAGTCCCTCAATGTCTAGACTTCTTATGAAGTCTACTATAACTTAAGGGTTAATGTGTACCAGTTCCTCGGTGTTTAAAGTGGCCGATGACAGGTGGTTCCCTCTTTGAAGGGACAAGGCAGGGCATTCACAAAGTAGGTGCTCTGCTGTTTCTTGTGCCTCGTTGCAGAACCTGCAGTTGGCATCAGTTGTCTGACCCATCTTGGTGAGGTGGTACTTCAGAGGACAGTGTCCAGTTAGAAGGCCGGTTATGAGCCTTAGGTTGCCCTTGCTTAACCTGAGAAACTGTCCGGCTCTTACGGCAGAGAAGGCGATGAACCTTTTCGCCTGCCGCAGACCAGGTGTGTCTCTCAGGTGAGCACTTTTGGCAGCATCTTCCCATTCCCGGATCATCCCCTTGATGCGGACTTTAGTTATTCCACTGTAAGGTTCTGGTCCGACAAATGGAGTTTTGGACCCTTCCTTGGCAAGGTTGTCGGCAATTTCATTGCCTTTGATCCCTGCGTGTCCCGGAACCCAGACCAGTTTGACTCTGTTGTTCCTAGCCAGCTGCTTTAGGGATAGCTTGCACTCCCAGACAGATTTAGACTTGCATGTAGGCGATTTTATTGCCTTTACCTCCGGATAACGAGTCCTCTTAGTTAATTGCTAACATGCATTTTTTGACGACCTGCAGCCATTTTGCTGACAAGTAAAATGTATTTGACCAACTGGGATGAGGTTTTGACATACAGAGAGTTTTATGTAACACCGAACATTTTCATAACGAGAATTTTTCTTTGAAGTATCCATATGCATAGGTTGCACATTTTCTGATGCTCGCTTTATTTAAAGAATTCAATATGAAGCTTTAAGCGAGTGTTTTCCACTCTCAGGCTAAGCATGAAGTAAAATTTCGAGTTTAGAAAAGCTTGAAAATTTGGTTTGGTCGCGTAGCGCGGAGCCGCCAAACCAAATTTTCAGGCTTTTCTAAACTCGAAATTTTACTTCATGCGCCACCGGTGCAAAACACTGATTCAATGAAAAGTTTAGCGGTGTGTTTTAAACTTCGTAATATGTCAGTGTTTTGTACCGGTGGCGCATGAAATAAAATTTCGAGTTTAGAAAAGCCTGAAAATTTGGTTTGGCCGCTCCGCGCTTCGCGCTACGCGACCGAACTAAATTTTCAGGCTTTTCTAAACTCGAAATTTTACTTCATGCTTAGCCTAGGAGTGGAAAACACTCGCTTAAAGCTTCAAATTTATTTCTTTTAATAAACCGAGCATCGAAAAATGTGCAACCTATGCATATGGATACTTAAACAAAAAATTCTCGTTATGAAAATGTTCGGTGTTACATAAATCTCTCTGTATAGGGAAATGTAGTGGTATATAGAGAAATGTATTTGATAATTGCGAAATATATTTGACATATTTGATATAAAGTGAAATGCAATAGAGAAACTCTGTAACATGCATTGAAAACATATACGAGAAAATAATTAACAAAAGAATAATTAATTTAACGAATAAAGCACTAATAACCTTTCTTCACACTTTTATTTGAATTACCAAATGTACATTTCGGACACAAAGTGACCATTATCAATGGATTAACACAGTGTTAATCCATTGATAATGGTCACTTTGTGTCCGAAATGTACATTTGATAATTCAAATAAAAGTGTGAAGAAAGGTTATTAGTGCTTTATTCGTTAAATTACTTTTATCTTCACGTAACTCACAATCAATTTAAAAGAATAATTCATGAACTTGAATGCAAAAACCTAATAAGTTTATACCAAGCAGACTTCAGAAAAGGATTTAGTACTGTAGACCAGATACTTCTGCTAGAAGATAAGGTAAAACTTGCCTTTTAAAAACACGAACACACCATTGCCGTATTGTTTGATCTAGAGAAAGCGTTTGACACTACCTAACGACGGGAAATCATCAATGGGGATTCCGGGGGAACTAACCGCGCACAATCACAGACTTTTTAACAAACCACACTTTTCGCTTAAGAATGGGAAGTACAACGAGTAAAAAATTCAAACAAAACAATGGAATCCCACAAGTATCAATTTTAAGCTTGATCCTCTTATCAATTGCTATAAATGGTATTGTAGACGGAATCCCACAAGAAATTACGCCATTTCTTCACGTCAACGACCTAGTCATTGCAATGTTTGGCACCGCTGAAGACTACATACGCACTACCTTGTAAGATGGAATAGATACACTTACAGCAAAAGCTGAAGCGAAAGGACTGAAATTCTTCTTCGGGAAAACAAATAGCTTGCCCTTTTGGAAGAAGCAGTACGCACCAAAATTAACATTGTACAACAAAGAGATTTAATATACAGAGACAACAATATTTCTCGGGCTGACGTTCAATGCACAACTCAGCTGGAAACAACATATACTGGCACTAGAAAAGAAAATAAAAAAAACACAAATTCCTTATGCGTAACGAAGCACTACCGGTGGGGAGCAGACTCGACAACGCTCAATAAGATAGTAAAAGCACTAGTCGTATCAAAGGCCAACTACGGAGTCGTAGTATCGTGAATCGGGAATACTTCCTTCCGATCTTATGAGAAAACTATTCTGCCCAAAGTTTGCAGCGAGAACACTAAGTAAAGAACATCACCCAATCAAAATTGGATCGCGTTCTTCGAATAGTTTGAAGAACACGATCCAATAAAAGAAGCCATAATTAATTTAAAAACAATAGCAAACAACGAAGAACAGCAACGCAACAGAAGTAAAAAATTAATAATAGCTATTACAACCACCGATGCTAATATATGAAAAACCTGGCTAGATAGATGGCGAGAAACGGACAAGTGACATTCACATATATATTCCTCCCTAGCCATGATAAAATTCTCAAGCGAGATACATGAGAAAAATATACTTACCCGATTAATTATAGGGCACACCCAATTAACAAATAAACACCTGTTAGCCGGAACGAGACCTTCTTTATGCCCCCAACGCAATGAAGGAAACAAACTAAGCGTAGACCACCTCCTGAGCCAATACCCAACATTAAGACCCATAGCTGCAAAATTCAATCTCCCCGACAGAGAAGAGGACATTCTTAAATTTAGTAGTAACTACAATAATCTATTGAAATACTTAAAAACGATAAACGTGTTCAACGGAATAAAAAATTGAACTTAAAAGTACTCATTAGAATACTTATTAAATCCACGTAAACCTGCAAACTAATATAAAGGAATTAAAATACACTTACCTAATACTTACATTTAACGGACGAAAGAACTAATAGCCTCTTGCAGCTGATGTTCCACAAAAAAAAACCTAACAATCTTAATACATTTTATTGAAATTTAACTGTTTTTAGATCAAGAGCTAATCAATATTGCTTTTTCTTCAATGTTAAAAAGAAGTTTATTAATTTCTTAAAAATCTCAGAAAATCTACGTTTTGTTGATCATCATTTTTAGAAAATTTGCGATTGATGTATAGTAGTATTCGGGAGAGAAGTCCTATGACTCATTGATGTGGATTGTGTAGTTGAGATTTTTTTAGAGAGTATGTCGAGAGTTGTATCTGCAACGATTCTCCTAGTTGTGTCAAATTTTGAAGTTGCATGACAATGTCATACTGTTTAGGTCACGAGTATATTAGTGTTCTTTCATTTAGAAAAGCTTTAAATCATAATTTCTTATGATTTATTTCTTTTGAGCATACATATCCCAATTACGTGTTGTAGATTTTTAAATATTCGTTTGTTTTCTTAAAAGAGATCAATTTGAAATTTAAACGGGTGTTTGCACTCCCAGGTTAAGCATGAAGTAAAATTTCGAGTTTAGAAAAGCCTGAAAATTTGGTTTGGTCGCGTAGCGCGAAGCGCGGAGCGACCAAACCAAATTTTCAGGCTTTTTTTAAACTCGAAATTTTACTTCATGCCCCACGCGTATAAGACACTGATTTCAAGTAAAGTTTACTCGTTCAGAATATTTAAGTGCTTTCAGTGTTTAATACGCGTGGCGCATGAAGTAAAATTTCGAGTTTAGAAAAGCTTGAAAATTTGGTTTGGCCGCTCCGCGCTTCGCGCTAAGCGATCAAACCAAATTTTCAGGCTTTTCTAAACTCAAAATTTTACTTCATACTTAGTCTGGGAGTAGAAAACACTCGTTTTCAGCTTCAACTTGAACTCTTAAAAAAAAGCGTATGCAAATTGAACTCTTTAAAAAAAATCCTGTATTAACAGATTAATGCGATGACTATTTGCTAAATCCACTAAATGCACGTTCGATTCAACTAACATTTTCGTTTAAACTTACACAAAATCAACATAAATGTATTATTTATTTCTGTAAACACCTGAACTATTTAGTGGATGTAGAAATTGGAATTATACTACCTAAATTCACATTTAAAACGATTGTGCAGAATAATTAAAATGATTTGTGGCTGGGTTTTTGCAGATTTAGTTGTACGAATACATTGTCAAAATGTGACCTTTAACCTTAAAATTTTAAAGCTGCATACCGGAACATACGTTTTCGCTTGTTCCATCTTAAAACCATAGCAAACATATTATGAAGTTTTCTGTCTCTTTTCACACACGCAATCTGATGACATCGAACTATTTTCGTATTACATGTATTGGTGCAGAAAGCACTACAAATCAAGGAAACCATGGGACACCTCTCGTAAATCGTACCTTAGATTGTGCATTGAATTTGAATTTTATTAAAGTATAAAACACACGTTAATAAATTCGCTGATAATTTAAAATTTACCTACATTTCATAATCTCGCCCTTTATTCAATTAAAAAGCTAGCGTCGCGTCGATTTAATGAAATTAGCCCCGGGGAAGGTGGCGCGAAAGCGATTCCTGCGAGCGACCCTCCTCCCCACCCAACCTCGTCCACCCTCTATTATAAACAATTCACTGGATAACGCGATTACTAAATCGTAAACAGGGAATTATCCGCTTGATCGATCCCTGTTGTGAGTCCTGATACCAGCAGGAAATCCATCCGAACTGCGCCGCTATAATTAACGGTTAACTTGATTATTCGGATCAATGTCTGTCAAATTGTAATTCTTTGGGATTATTCAAATGATTAATATATTTAATTTATATAACAATTGTAAATAATAATATCATAGAGAGTGGACAAAATATCTAATAAATATTTGAAGTTTGATACGTCTTACAATCTACTAATTTGTTCTTTTAAAATTAAAACATATTTGCCGCACAAACAGCAAATGTTTCTTTTAGTTATTCATATCTATTATTCCAGCATTTTATACATTTTCAGGAATTCGTTGTATTTTTAAAAGCCTTCAATTTAAAGCTTCTAACTAGCATTTGCACTTCTAGGTTGACCATGAAGTAACATCTCGAGTTTGGAAAAGCCTAAATATATTAACGACATGTTGAATTTGAAAATAGTAAGGTTTCAAATATCAGAAAATAGTTTTCACTTTTTCGTGAGTCATGCAAATTGGTCCGCTTTGGATGTTCATTAAAAATTCGTTTTCGACGAAAACACGCGCCGGCCGACCGGTCGGTCGGCGCGAATTATCACAGGAGGAGTGTCAAGGACGTCTGTTACCAAAAATGGACCCAATCAAGTAAATAAATGTGACATACATTATATAAATTAATATAATTCAGATGCAGTATATCGAGTGAATAAATATATAAATGTACATACACATAATTCAAATGGCTCATTAGCGTCAGATTATTATTCAGGTTATAAGAATGCAAATTAAACTGTGTGCTTTAATTCGATACAATAAAAACGAACATCGGTTGATCAATAGCATGAATTATGCGCAGACATGATTTATTTAAAAATAATTAATATAATACCTTGATAGATATTCTTGTTAGAGTTACGTGAAGTGTTAGTTATAGATAAGTAGTAGTTATTTTCCTTTATCTTCACTATTTTATTTAAATTCTAGTTGTACAGTTCTATTCAATAAAATAATAGTTGCTATAGTAAATGTTTTTAAATTTGGTAAGCTACTGATACAACTCAAAAAAACAGGGCTTCGAACCAGACTGAACTGTAAACCGAAAACCGGATATAAGAATAATAAGTTGATTAGAACAACATAAGACATTCATAAACAGGGGTATTTTTAGGGGTCGTTTCTCCGGGGGGTGATATTACAGGTAAAGTTATTTTATTGGTGGTTGTTTCGGCGGGTGGTATTGCAGTAATATTTTCACAAGAGGTAGTTTTTCGAAGAGGAGTTTTTTTCCGAGGAGTGATTTTTACGGGAGTATATTTTAGGGGGATGGGACGTTTCATCGCCGGGCCAGTTCATCGCCGGGCCAGTTCATCGCCGGCCGTTTCATCGCCAGGCCAGTTCATCGCCAGGCCAGTTCATCGCCAGGCCAATTGCGATAGGATATGTCAGGATAGGTTTGGATGGGTCAGGATAAGTTATGATACGTTAGGATAGATTAGGATAGGTTAGGATAGGTTAGAATAGGTTAGGATAGGTTAGGATAGGTTAGGATAGGTTAGGATAGGTTACGATAGGTTACGATAGGTTACGATAGGTTACGATAGGTTAGGCTAGGTTAGGATAGGTTAGGATAGGTTAGGATAGGTTACGATAGGTTACGATAGGTTAGGATAGGTTAGGATAGGTTAGGATAGGTTAGGATAGGTTAGGATAGGTTAGGATAGGTTAGGATAGGTTAGGATAGGTTAGGATAGGTTAGGATAGGTTAGGATAGGTTAGGATAGGTTAGGATAGGTTAGGATAGGTTAGGATAGGTTAGGATAGGTTAGGATAGGTTAGGATAGGTTAGGATAGGTTAGGATAGGTTAGGATAGGTTAGGATAGGTTAGGATAGGTTAGGATAGGTTAGGATAGGTTAGGATAGGTTAGGATAGGTTAGGATAGGTTAGGATAGGTTAGGATAGGTTAGGATAGGTTAGGATAGGTTAGGATAGGTTAGGATAGGTTAGGATAGGTTAGGATAGGTTAGGATAGGTTAGGATAGGTTAGGATAGGTTAGGATAGGTTAGGATAGGTTAGGATAGGTTAGGATAGGTTAGGATAGGTTAGGATAGGTTAGGATAGGTTAGGATAGGTTAGGATAGGTTAGGATAGGTTAGGATAGGTTAGGATAGGTTAGGATAGGTTAGGATAGGTTAGGATAGGTTAGGATAGGTTAGGACAGGTTAGGAGAGGTTAGGATAGGTTAGGATAGGTTAGGATAGGTTAAGATAGTTTAGGATAGGTTAGGATAGGTTGGGATAGGTTAGGATAGGTTATGATAGGTTAGGATAGGTTAGGAAATATGACATTTAAATTATTTATGATTAATATGAGAATAACAAACTTAGAATCTAGATATTTCCATTAAATATAACAACTAGAAAACATTTATTTAATTAAAATTGGTAATTGTGTGCTATTCCACGAAGATATTCTATACGCTCCCTATTATCATAATCCGGCACAATTTTTTTTATTTTTTCATCAGCCTGACGATATTTGCGGAGTTTAACAGGTGGATCATTCCCTGCAACTAATTGTTCGTAGTAGGTGTCTCGACATATGTCAAAAAATAACATCATTCTCATTCGATTTTTATTAAGTTTGAGTAACAATTACTTGGTTATAAAATCTAATATTAAATTAGTGGACAATTTCCAGAATTGGGTAATATTTGAAATTTTATCATTAGATATGATCTTTCTTTCAAAATTTATTTTATAAAAATATTGGCGATGAACTGGCCCGGCGATGAAACGGCCGGCGATGAACTGGCCCGGCGATGAAACGGCGGCGATGAATCGGCGGCGATGAAACGTCCTAGACCGATATTTTAGGGGGTCATTTTTAGGAATGGCTTTACAGGGGTTGGTTTTTTGAGGGGATCATTTTCTGGAATGGTTTTTCAGAGGGTGGTTATTTTGAGGGGGTGAATTTTGCTTTTTTTTGGGAGATGTTGTTTTTGGAGGTAATTTTCCAGGAGTGTTTTTACAGGGGGTGTTTATTTGTTTTTTGGTGGAGGGGTGAATTTCTAGAAATATTTTTTATAGAGAGGGTTGCAGTGCTTAGATTTTTGAGGGCGTGATTTTCCAAGACGTATTTTATTTTTTTAGGGCCCGTGGTTTTTATGAGGGTTTTCTCCGGGCATGATGTTTGTTAGTTAGTGATGATTAAATTTTTATATAATTATAATTATTCTACTATTATTTTACTTTCATCGTTTATTTTATGAATTATTTAATTCAGAATAACATTTTATGTGAATTTCTGAATACATTTCGTCTGCAAATGTTAAATAATTGAAAAAATAGAAGTAATTCGTTTTCTTGGAAAGTTTAAGAATTACATAATCAATCAAATTAAATTAAATTAAATAGTGTGATCGTTCAATTGGCTTGAGCCGACCGATTTGATTAAAAAAATAATGTAAATTCACTGTTCCTGTTCAATAAATTATTAAACTACAAATTAATGTAAAGAAAAGAAAATTACAACACAATTTACCACAAAGAAAAAAATAATAAAAGGCTAAAAAAGTTATAATTTTAACTGAATTCATAAAAAAATAAATGAAAATCCTAAATAGCGCCCATAAAGAAAACAATCGAACAAAGGGTATATTTAAGAGTGTCCATATAATGTCAAAGTTGTAAATGTCTAGATTCAATAGTTTTTGCATAAAAAAACTGCAAGAATTTTTTCAATCCATTTTTCGACAATATCTCGAGAACAAGAAAAGATATTTCAAATTTATTTGTTTTGGGATTCTTATTGGGAAACTTCTATGTACCTAAAAAAAACATGGGAACTAGAAAATAAGGTTTTATTACATTTTCACTCTACTGAAGTAAACACTTTATCAACTAATAACTCAAAAATTTGTCATGAAACTTATATTATCTTTTTTACAAATTTCGACTAATTTTCGCTTAAATAAAAAATTCTAAAATGGATTTCTATTAAATGTCCTGTAGAAGTTAACGAAATTAAAAATATATACAGGGACAAAAACTTTTGAAACGCATATTAGGTATATTTTTGAACCTACTATAACTAGAACCAATAGAATGAGTTGAGAACACATATTTCAAAATAATAAAAAAAACATTTTAATCTACGACCTCATCTAAAAAGCTTTATTTATGTATAGATTAATATGCGCGAAGATCCTCTTTGTAGCAGTAGTGTTAAAATTGCCAATGCATTTTAAACACTCATCTCATTAAATATCATAGCTTCATTTATGCATCGATTAACTATTTCACACACTAGTTGCCTAAATAATTTTTTTTTTATTTTCCTTAAGTTTCAGAATCTCAACTTACGCCATTTTAACAAAACCTTGTTTAATATAAAATTCAAGTTTTCATTTGGTTATTGCAATTACGAGTAAATTTTTAAAATTGGATTTTGTTTAAACTGTTCAGCATTAGATTAGTTTCTATTTAAAAACCTCGCTTTCATTCCGCTCTAAGCGAAAACCACGTAGTCAATTCATCTGAATAAACATTTTGGAGACCCTCGTATCTCAAACTTAAATTGAGAGCCCTCCACTTCATCCACCCGTTCAGTTTGATACACTGCCTGGCCGTTCTCCCCCATCGAGAATAACAGGAATTTAAACGATCCAATATTCACTTCCTCCGTTTTCTCTTTTGTCTTTTAAAGTGCTACACATCCGTATCGACTACCCTCCGCCCGCACCTCCCAGCCCGCCCTTTTCCGAGTCGAGTAAGGGTTGCAAATCCGAAACTATAAAGTAGAGCTGGGGTAGTATCTCCGTATTTATGCATATATAAGGGACGGAATTGAGTGTGCCCCGGCTATAATTCACCCCCTCTGCCCCTCGCCGCCCCCTCGATCCGTTTCAGTTGTGTGTGCGTCCGTACGTGAACAAATCGAATCCTTTAATTTATGGCGGTATGCGGCGGTGATAAGCGGCCATTTTGTACAACTGTGTGTTTGTGTGTTTGTCGGTGTGATTTAATAGACGAATTACGCGAGTTAGTACAAGGGGTGGTTTGCATTTTTTATTGAAGGGTGTTTGGATGTGTGAGTGTAGGAATGGCTTTATTAAAACGTGTAGAATTATTTCGTTCGGGGTCGAGTCCAATCTTTTATATTCGAGTTAAGCGTTGTAGCAGCTCGTTTTATTTCTCATAAAAATGAAATTATTTTTTTGCACGATCGAACTGTTTTAAAAATTACCACCCCTGTTTTCAGGACGGTAGATTGTATTTACCAAGTTGCTATGAATAACAAACCGGTAAGTGGAAAAGTTTTATTTACTAATCTATAACCAGTAAATAAAACTAACCATTTATAGTAACTGATAAAAGCAACTTAATTAGAATTGAAAAGTGTCAAATTTTAGTAATCAAATTTGACAAAATGTCAGTGACATATTCATAATAATTGCCAAGAAGTGTTGTTCCTCTTGTCCGAACATGCAAAAACGTTATAAGCATCTCGAACAATACCGGTCTCACAAAATAATTGAAGTCGTCGGTCGCTCCGCTCGCTCCTCCTGCAAACAATTGTCTTGGATTGGTAACATCCTTACTGTTCTCAATATTTAGTATACTATTTTATTTCTGACTCGAAGTTATACATACAAGAATGGATCAGAACTCTTCAAAGAGTTATGTTTTGATTTTAAATGTAAGCTAAGAGCTTACAAAAAGTGTGGACAAATATAGAAGACTTGAGGTCAGTTTGTGACCGCGTTCGGCAGCTTCTAGCCGGAGGCGGTGTCGGGGTTCAAAAAATAAAAACAAAAAATTAAAAGCATATATTGAGCGCCACTTGATTTTAAATTTATGAATTATTTTAATTGATCTTCCCACCTAAATCAAGAAAAAACGGAAAGTTAAATAAAAGCTGGATTGTTTACAAAAATTAACTACTTTACTTTATTAAGAAAACAAAGACTATCCCAATAAACAAAAAAACATCAATTAAATTTAATAATGGTATAATGAAGTAATTGTTAATTAATTCAAGTGATTACAAAAATCAAAATGTGCGTTCTTTAAAAAAATTGAATACTCACATAATATAGATATGCACTCCAAGAAAAAAATAACGTCACCTTAATCTTCACAGTTTGGAGTGCAATAAAGAGTAAACTCTTATTGTTATTACCTTTTTTTAAAAACTACCGCACTACCGCATATACGATGTTTTCAAATCATTACTTAACTGTCGAAATTTAATCAAATCGTTCATTTACGCTTTAAAAAAATAACACTATAAATAAGTTCTATTTTCTCACTGAAAACTACTAAATTTAATTAGCTCATTTCACAATAAGCGCATTCAACAATTTTATTGTTTAACTCATAAAGCATTAAGTTTATATAATAAGTTTGTCATAATTACTTGCTCTTAATCATTACTTTACTAACTAAATAATTTAGCTCTAATTAGGAAAACCAATAATAAAACATAATTACATAACGCAAAACGTCATCAATCAATTTCAGCAATAACTTTATATTCCTCAACATAAGCATAGTTATATTTTGACATAAGTTAATTTACTTTCAGTTACTTCAGAAGGTAAAATAACTAAAACAACACGGTTATTATAACTTTTAAAAATTGTGTGTGTAACGTGTATTATTTTAATTTAGAACGTGGATCAACCTCTTAAAAAACGAATTCAAACATGATCGGTTTCACTTCTGTGGCTGACCGCAAAAACCTCATAACTCGAATTTTTGTCGAAATTGAGTTAGTTGCATTTTCGGTATTGTGTTGGTCCCTAGTTTCATTTATAATACCTATTTCACATATTTGCTCGTTATTTGACGAGAAATCGCCAAGAGAAAAAAGCAACAAAGTGGGCATTTCCCGTAAAAACCACATAACTCAACCATTTCCCGTAAAAACCACTTAACAAAAATAAAATGCAAATGCTTAGTTTTGAAAAAACAAACAAAGCAAACAAATAGCGTTAATCGACCTGGAGGATAGCTCAAACTGCCATTTCAATATTTTTAAGGTCATTTGGTTGTATTTTTCACGCCTTTTTCACGCCTACTTATGTAAGGTTAGCTTCATAGGTACAATTGATGCATACAAGGCGGAAACAATGCATCTGTTTAAAAGTAGTAATTAATAATGTGTTGATGATTAATTAAATTATTTAATTGGTTAATTTACTTACTGTAGAACAGTTTATTCTAGAAATATTAATAATTTATAATCATGACCGTAAGAATCACTTAAGTGCGTTTCCCGTAAAAACCACATAACTCATTTTTTCTTGGATCACGGGCCTTCCTGCAGACAAAATACCTTCAGCACATAATTTCTACGTTTATTGTCATCCACTGGACACGTATTGATCGCTCAATTGATGTTATTTAATCAATAAGCAAAAGTAGCTTTCAAAACTTTAAACTCAAATATCTCGAAATCAAGAAAATACGAGTTATGAGGTTTTTGCGGTCAGCCACAGACTTATCACGGCATTAAAAAATAGAAATTTATGAATGACTTATAGTTCTGCTACTGTTCCATCCTGCTCCCGATTTAGACAGAATTCGCAATTTCAAAGGCATCGCACAGCATCCCTCGAAATTCACAAAATAGACGCCCTGAAGAAATCCGCTAAGATGCGACCGCCATCCGACTTACTTAACTTCTACCGTATCACTGGATTAACCCGTCAGAAGACTTCGTTTGAACAAATCAGGACAACCATTCCAGCAGCAATTCAATAAGACAGGAAACCAGTACTATAATATATAGGCCTGGAGCCGGAAATAAATTAGTAAAAATTGATTAAATTTTGAATTTGAAGACAATATAAATACTTACTTATAGATCTTGGGCGTCCTTAGTAATAAGCGCTTGGCTTAAAATATACATGTAGCAGCGGTAACGGTTATGCACCAGTATTTTGCGAAAATTCATCTCCACGTTTTTTCTTTTCTCAAAGTCACACAGACAACGTCTCGTTCCACGCGCACCCACCGCTCAGCGGATAATGAATTAACCTCTCCTACTCCGTTCTAGCGCCAATTCTACTAGTCAAATTTTATCGGACTTTTTATTTAATAATCCATTCTAATACACTAGATTAACGTATAAGATAAAAAGTAACTAATTCGTGAATACAGGTAATTGATAAAATAATTTATTAATTTTAATTAATTAATTATTGAACAGCTAGGCATTTTTGGTTATCTATAATAAAATGTTGGATTTGCATTTTATTTTTGTTTCAATTTTTCAAAGTGGTAACCCAAATTAAGGAAATACTTTAAAAAATGTATTACTATTTTCACACGATTAACTGTATTCATGATAACTAAACGTTGTGTGTTGATTTCTCAATAAACACATTTTTGCGATGAAATATTTAAGTTTTAGGTTAACAATAAGGGTATTTTCTATTGATATTTGGCCATTAGCACGTTGATCGCCGCGGAACCTAAACGCAAATTTAACTGCGGCACAAGTGAATGCCGCGCGGCGACCAACATGTTAAAGTGTAAGAGAGAACGATATCTTATTTTCTTTAACGCATAATACACCCCCTCACAGCGTGATGCAGAAGAAATCATTCATACAGACCTCTAACTCTTAAGTAAACAAGCACACTTACAGCCCTGTTAAGTACGAATTGAATGTGTAGCTTTTAGGCGCAATTATTATTTAAAATAATTGTGACAAATGGCAACGGTCGAAATCAAATGTTTATCAACTTAAAAATACAGTACAGTTATTTCAGGACTCCACACTAAATCAGCGTTTTGTGCGCCTGTGGCATGAAGTGAAGTTTCGAGTTTGAGAAGCCTGAAAATTTGGATTTGCTGGCGCTTGCCGCTTCGCGGCGCACCCCCATATTCATATTTTTAGGCATTTCTCTACTCGAAATTTTACTTCATGCTTAACTAAGAAATAGAAACACGTGTTAGAAATGTCAAACCCTGAAAAAAACACAAAGCATCGAATACACAAAATAAAACTAAATACAGTATACTGAACATGTAATCAATTCACATGTTTACCTCTTTAGAGAGAATTAATAATGAAAGAACGTTAAATTTACAAAAACGAAATTCCAATTATAAAAATACCTTGAATAAAAGTTCAAATAATCATGTAAAAAATAGTTTTTCAAATTAATTTGTCCATTTTGTATGATCTTCAAAAAATTTAAACACATGCTCTTGCAGTTAACTTGTAAGTTACTTTAATATTAAGTGGTAATCTAAGATAGATATTTATCCTAGTAATATTAATTTACTTGACAGTAATCACTTATTACATAAATTTACAAATTAATATTACTTAAATTATACATGTGTTAATTAACATAAAAACATACGGGGTGTTCGATAAAATAACGCACAACGCCATAACTCTGTTAGTTATTGACTGATTTGAATGAACTAAAAAACTAAGTCAATGACTATTTCAATACTATAAATTGACAGTAATTATATAGTTTTTCAAAATTAACTTCATTGCCAAATAGTAACAACTTCAATTTTTTATATAGCTGCATGTACTTTTCTCTTTCTTTATTATATAAGACATTGTTTTTCTGAATCCAATTATGCCCGATCTGTTGATTTTAATTTAATATTTATGCCAGAAAACATTTTTATAAATCTTGTTCATGTGATTTTTTAGCAATAAATATAGTGTGCCCTAAAACACAATTGGCCTCTTAATACTGTTTAAATTGTTTATTGGTTTATATTCAATCCGTGTTTTCCGTTGACTAATTTATTATACATTCCCAGTTTGTTATTATATTAAATGCAACTTTAATATCTAATTAATACCTCTTTTTTGTTTTAAATATACATAATGTATACGCCGTAAATTTTCAGGTATTCGTCGATTTTATAAGAGAAATTTTGAGTAAGGAAAAGCCTTAAACTTTTCTAAACTCGAAATATTGTAACGTTAGAAATACACTTTAATAATGAGTAAAAATTGAAATATTTAAATAACAAAAATGAGTAAAAATTGAAATATTTAAATAACAAACATTTGTCTTTACACATTCTGAAGTCAGGTCAAATAAAACAATGTATCAAATTAACTTATTTAGTTAGTAATTAAAAAATAAAATAATAATGTTGCGTTATTGCATCAATAATACTTATTTATTCTATTCTACATTAAATTGTAACGTAATTATTTATTAGGCCATTGTTATTCATCTTTGACACAACCTCACAATATAAGACATTCGACATTTTTTTTACATGGTACACTAATTATAATTTTTAAATAATATAATTTTAAATAGAAGATTTATTTTAATATTTTTCGCCAACAATATTGAACAAAACACAAGAAATTGGATTTAGAAAAATAATGTCTATTGTAATAAAATTTTAAAGTTATAAGCAGCTATTTAAAAATGGTAAGTTGGCTATTATTTGGCAATGAAATTATTATTGAAAAAAATCAATATTTATATCAGTTCTGAGTGTTTAAACGGACATATGCTTTAGTTTTGATTCAACAAAATCGATCAATAAATAACAGAGTTATGGCGTTGGCGTTTTTTATCGAACACTCGATATAAATAAATCGAATCTCGCAAGGAAATATAAACAAATAAATGAAAAAACATAACTATTAAAAAAATGTAAATTAACTTAATCAAGTGAATACAATTTTACCCGCGAAGATTATGAACTTTAAATTTCTTTTAAACACGTGAAACGTTGTTCCGTATAACGTAAAATGTGGCGAGTTACATAATACACTGATAAATCTCATTTCATTTAAGTAGGCAAGGAAATAAAACACATTTGTGCTTAAAACACTAAAAATCATAAGTTGCGGCTTGTTTAACACATCAAAAGTGAATTATAGTAGCGAAATGGCATTGCTTTAGGGAAATCACTTAATTAATTGCACAGGTATGGCTGGTTGAACCCCATATCCTCCCCTCCCCCCTCTGGCTACGGCCTTGCTTACACTTAATCAGTGTTTCATACGCTTGACGCATGAAGTTAAATTTAGAGTTTGGAAAAGCCTGAAAATTAGGATTTCAAGGCGCGAAGCGTAGCGCGCCGGTAAATTCAAATTTTTTTGGATTTTCTAAATTCGAAATTTAACTTCATACTTAATCAAGGGTAATAGTAACAATAATTTATTAACGGATATATCCTGTTTATAATAGTAGTACAATATCAGTTCATTTAATATAATAAAAAGTTAATAAAACAGCATACACACTAGTCACATGATATAATACAGTTTACCTCGATCCGAAATTATTAATACGAGTATGGTGCCAACGGACTATTCGTGAAACTCCGTCTCTAATATTGGCGGTAGTCTTGTAAACCTGGACTGAACATGCAATGTAAACATACTTAAAATACTTAAACAGTTAATTAGCCCATTTAACATTTAAAAATTTAATGTTAACCAAAACTAATTTCTGCGCGAGGATAGAGTCGATACCTTAAATAATAATACTACTATAAGCTATATTATTTTTAAAACACAAATATTTATAAATCGTCGTTAAACCGACTCCAATCTGTCTTTATATTCCGAGTACATAGGTGACCAAATAATACATCAGTAATCTAATATGGATCTAACAAACGTCGAAAAAACAAGAATAATACAGTGATTATTGGTAAACCTAGCTGTGGTCCTCTTGATTAAGCCTAGCACTCTGTTTGCTTTTGCCACTATAGTGTCGATGTGTAGGGAGAATGTGAGCTTATAGTAGAAACACTCAGTAAACATTGTAAATTGAACGCATGCATAAAAATGCAATAAATATTAAATACATTTTTGTTTTGTTGTTTTCATTCAGTATTGGGCATCATCAAGTTTAATTGGAAAATAAAGCATAATTCTTCACACTTTTGAAATTGTAAGGAAATATTGTATAGCTGAGGCTGTTAGTTGTCGAAACTCCATAATATCACTTTAATAACACACTTCATATGTTTAGGTTTCAAAATAATGTTTATTGTACTACAACAATTGTTTCACCGCACAGTGGCTTCATCAGGTAGATGTAAGGAAATGTTATTATCTATTAGAATTTTTACAATTTGTGTGAATGCACGACTTTTTCGCTGTACAAAAAGGCTAACTTTAAATTATCCATAGTTGCTACCAGCTACCGGTAATATGATCGAAAATATTGCCCAATTTTAAATTTCCTGTAACTTTACATTAATTAATTACAACAGACATTCATAGGCTTTTTATAAAACAAAAATGCTTACTAAAGTTATTTGCCTTTAATTAAATTAAATTTTTATTTCATTTTAACATTAATATGCATAATATACATTAATTATGACATTTGTACCATTTTCATTAAAAATATCTAAAATTCCAACAAATGCGCCTAGCGCATTCACCATTTCTTGCAGTAAAATGTATGTAAACATGATTCCAATCTACAGTCATATGGCAAAGCGTTATAAATATCATCAGATTTTACATATTTGCTTTTTTTAATTAAACTAATATTACAATAGAACGAATAAATAATGTTGATCACCAAACGGAGCGGAGCGACCAAGCCAAATGTTCAGGCTTTTTTGAACTCGAAATTTTACTTCATGCTTAATGTGGGAGTGGAAACACTGTTTAGAAACTTCAAATTGAACCTTATCAAATTTACCAATGCCTGAATATTTCTGTATATACATTATGTATATATTAAAGAATAATTCTCAGTATAAAATATAATAGGTCATTACATAGAAATTGTGAAAATAAGTGCAGTATTTTAGCTAAAATAAACTTTTAGAGTTAACTCTATAACTGCTCGGCCGTTAATAGGTTAACTCCTAGATAGCATTACCTTTGCTTTACCGATCGAACGTAGAAATTTCGTCAATTTTATTGCCGGATCCGTGATTAGAAACATGAAATAAAATAATTATTTTTTATTTTTAGAATAAAATCATATTCTAATTAATGCAAATTACGTATTTCTAACGCAAAACAGATTCGTTTTTTTCTAATTACACTCATTAGTGAGAAGTAACTAGATAGACACCAGCGGGATTTCTTCTTCGCTGTGTCGACACTCAAGTTTATTTTAATTAAAGCCGATGCTGAGCCGAGATGACGCGCTCCTCTCGAGCACCTTCTTAGGGCGGTTAATTAAGATCCCCGGGGGCGTTTATCGTCCTTCCCGTGTGCGTAATTTCCACCGGTGGCGAAGCAGATGCGGATAAGGGTGGCCCGAATTTACAAGTTATCTCTTGGTCAGGCAATCCGGGGAGATACCGTGCGCTCTGCAGACGACAGCGGGAATTATGACTGTGCGAAGCAGAGCAAATACGCCCAGAGGTTGCAACTATCCCAGAAATTATCACGGACTTTGTGCCTTCACACACATACAATCCTTGAATGTATTAAAAGTTGCTGAGGTTAACGGGAAATTTTGTTTTGGGTGATGTTTTAGTTGGAGTAGAGGAGCAGGGTTGATTTTGGGATGAGAAGTTTGTGCAAATTATTATATCTTGAAGGAATTTATACATTATGAAAATTTATTGCTTAGCAAAATTACTTTAAAAACACAATGCCTTAGTTAAGGCATTCGGGTTCTTAATTTTAGAATAAAATAGGACACCAAAATTGTAACTTTAAAAAGACATTGAAAACTACAACTTTCGTGTCATTTCTGATATAATCGGAAGTTCTATACATTCTTCTTCTTGCCAATGTTATTAATCCTTTTAACCAGCCACAGTCATTTGATGTAGAAACATTGTTTTGAAATTTCAAATGATTTGAACTTTGTTTTACTATTTGCATGGTGAATTTCAATCTGTCATAAGAATATATAAATATGTTAAACAAATTTTGATTTTTATTATATTATTACGTGTTAAATGGTTTAGTTTCTCCATGGTTCATTTAAACAGTGGGTCTTTGTTTTCATTTATAACATAATAATAATTCGATCGAAATTGTTGTTTACTTGCATTTTGCATTTTCTAATTGAATGGATTATTGTAATAACGTGATGTACCACAAGTAAACAAAAACGAGTTATTGGAGTTTGAAAATTTAAAAAAATGTGTAAAATGAATTACTATGAAATTTAAAATTAAAACATTTTTAATAAGTTTATTAGGTATCTTTCTAAAAAATATGCTTAGAAAATGGATACAAAAATGTAATTGTCTTCTGAAAAAAACAAAAATAATTTAAAATATTGTATCATGTTATTGCTTACAAAAACAATTGTAAATGTTTCTACAAGAAAATATGTAATTCTATATTGTTAATATTTGCCACCACACAAATTTGCATTAACTGTTAAAAAGTGGAAAGCACTAGTTTTAAATTGACGTTCAAAATATACGTCTTTAGCATACTGCTTTAGTAGCATATTGTGAATTCCACAATATTTCAGTGTTTTATACGCGTGGCGCATGAAGTAAAATTTAGAGTTTAGAAAAGCCCCGTAAAAATGTTCTACGCGGGGCTTTTCTAAATTCGCAATTTTACTTCATGCTTCACGTGGGAATGGAAAACACTTGTTTAAAGCTTCAAATTTAACTCTTAAAAAACAAATAATATCTCAAGGTATACAGCATATACGCTGTAATAGGAAAATGTATATTTTAAAGAAACAGTCTCTATATATTGCTCACATGCAAAATTACTCTAAACTTAGAAGACTGATACAAAACATGTCAAATTAATATAGTTTCTGTTATTTTTGCTAAATTATTTAAACTAGTAATTTCTTGAATAATATTAGTTCAATCCCTATTTGAAACTGCTGATTCCCCATTTGATGTTGTTTATTCCCAATTTGATTGTGATTAAACTGGCTATGTTTGAAGTCCCAATTTAATATTGCTTATTCCCAATTTGATATTGATTAGTCTCAATTTGTAGAAATTAATTCATTTGTATTACTAATGAATAAAGAGAATATTATTAGTTAGCAATGGTATCACTGAGTTTCTCTCTGTAATTGTTAATACTTTTGCATGATGAACCCAACTCACAAGGTTTAATACTTTTCTTGCTTTTTGCTGTTGAATATTTTTTCCCTAATTTGCTCTTTCTCTTCTCTCTTCTCTTCTTCACATGACTTATTTATAACTTCCGTCTCTTCTTTATCTCCAAAGAAATGGTGGGTCTTTTCAGGTGTTGTTTCTGTTACTCTGGTTGATATTATCATGTTATTACTGCAATAACATGGTAAGCCATGTTAAAAATTTTGATTTTTTTTTTGGTAAAACATGATATGCCAAAAAATAGAAATAAAATACATAGCTTACTTGTATCCGAAGGCCCACCATCGTTTGGTAGCACAAAGTCTTAATCAATAACACGCTCGTCAATTTTGCCATGCATTTCAGCACCTGAACTAAAACTCTCACACAAAATCGATTTGTTCATGTTTTAGAGTGATATTTATACAAAACCCCTAAAATATAATAACTTGATTCTAGGTATAGTGACGATATCTGCCTGGACGATGACCACAATTTATCTACTGTGGCTTATTACCTAACAGCTTAATCGAATCCAAGAATAAAGCAAAAGTTTTTGTTTGTGTGGCTTATCATGTTATTACAATAAGCCCTTCAATTGAAAACTTATCTACCCTTGTGATAACGATTCTACTTCTAATAATGAGTGTATTTTGAGATCATTAATATTTGAATTAATTTCTGCACATTTGTCTGAAACTAGTTTAAATGCTTTTTAGCACGATCGACCCTTTTTTAATACTTACCACAACTGTTTCCAGGACTGTAGATTGCGTTTACCAGTTGGTATGAATAATAAATCGTTAAGGGGAGTGAGTGGAACTTAAGTTTTACTTACTATTCAGTGAATGGTAAATAAAATTTACTATTCAAAGCAATGATAAAACAACTCAATTAGGATTAAATGAAGTCAAATTTCAAGAAAGAAATTTGACAAAACGTCAGTGGCATATTCATAATAATTGCGAAGAAAGATTGTCCGTCTTCTCTGATCGGCATAGGCATCTTGAACAGTAAGTACAATATTGGTCTCAGACAATAATAACTGAAGTCGTCACTCGCTCCGCTCGCTCCACTAAACAATTCGACAGGAAACAAATCCCTACTGCTCTCGATACTTAGTATACTATTTTCATCTGTTACATTTTGCAAACTGACACGAGAAAAATCTTCAATGTTATATAATTAAAACAATATAATCAAGGATTTTTAACTTATAATATATATATGGTTTTAACTTAATTACTTAAAATTAAAAGAAACAAACAACAATCTTAAAACATCTAGCATTTTTTGTTTTGAAAAGCGAGCTCATTAACCACATTAAATTTAATATACAGAGAATTTTTCTTTTAAGTATACTTATCTCAATATACTGTATACGCTGTAAATCTTCAGATATTCGTTGTTTTTACAAATATTTCATATTGAACTTTCAAACAAGCTTTTTCCACTCCCAGATTAAGCATGAAGTAAAATTTCGAGTTTAGAAAAGCCTGATAATTTGGTTTCCAGGCTTTTATAAACTCGAAATTTTACCTCATGTGCCACGCGTACTAAACACTGATGTGATATGATGTTCAAAACACACGTTTTCAGCATATCGTTTTATTGGAATATTTTTCAATTCACCTAAAATCAGTGTTTTATACGCGTCGCGCATGTAGTAAAATTTCGAGTTTAGAAAACCCTGAAAATGTGGTTTGGTCGTGTAGCGCTACGTCACGCGACAAAACCAAGTTTTTAAGCTTTTCTAAACTCGAAATTTTACTTCATGCCTAATTTGGAAGTGGCAAACACTATATGTACAGGGTGCAGCATTTTCGATGGTATTTTCAAGTGAAGTATAATTTTTCTGCATTAAATAACTTCTTTATTTAAAAAGATATTGATTTGATTTGATTTATTGATTGATTGTACAGCATTACAAACTTTCGTGTGCACTTTTTTAAGTAGAATACGCTGACGCTCTTTTTGGAAAGCTTACAAAACATGCAATCGTATGAAGTTAAGGCAAACTATGATTTGTATTTAAAATAACACAGCTTTATCTCATATCTTATAAAGGTTAAAGTTTAGACAAAATCTGATATGATTAGCATATTCAACTAAAAAAAAGAGTTCTTACGTCATGTCAATATATTTTTAAATAAAGAAGTTATTTGACTTTTTCAAAATGGCGAAGTTTTGAATTTTCACGTATAGCTCGAAAACAATTGAAGACAGACACATTTTGATTAGGCACATGAAATATGCTCTAAAAAAGAGCTCATGAAGTATATATTAGTTTTTGTCTGTCATTCATATTTATGGTACTTTAGTCGAAGAAAACATCGAATATTCTGCACCCTGTTCATACGTGTATATGATTTTACAGTACACACTTCGAACTCATGTGAGGATCGATTAATAGCTCCTAATGACTTTAGATATAACTTTATCGAAATGGGAGCAAAATGTTAAACACAAATCAATAATTATATCTAAATCCTTGACTGTGTTTACACTGTTCAATTTAACTCAATTTATTAAATAAGAATATTGCAAAAATGTAACCCTCGTACAAAATATGGAAACACATTTAATAATATTTAAACTATGCTTATTATTAGAATACCACATGGTTAAATTATCTAAATCATTTTTAAAAATAGCTTTAATCGTTTGGAAATAAAAGAAAATTACAATGTTTAAACCAATTGCCAAGCGCATTTACAAACGTAAAAAAAGAATTGGCTCACAATGAGATACTTAGGGGACATATTTATATTTTCAGATATTTTTTTTATTATTACACACTGCTTCCGACTATATTACATCTTAAATCTAGGACTAGAGAGTTTACAAAGTATTTTGCTATAGTTTACGCGATCAAACGCATTGTACAGACCAGAATATAGCGCATTAGTTTTATAACCCTTTTCCAGAGCGTTTAATAAATAGTTTTGCTATGTCGACAAATCGATTCGATTTGGTTTTTCTTCAAAAAAATCATGTTCTATCTAGAAACGAACTCATCTAAAATCTTTGGTATAGTAGACTGGTATAGTAGTGGTTCCCGTAGGAGGATGAAAGTCGTGGTATCACAATGGGCCTTTTAGGCCTAAGTGTGCACCTCCTTGGGCACTGCAGCCACTAAAACCTTATCTTACCTAGACTGGATAGTAATACCCCTATAATTTTGAATCGCATGAACGATTCCTTCCATATATCGGGAACAAAACTACTACTTAAGGATCGATTGAATAGAAAATTAATGGGTGTGGTGAGAGTGAAAACACATATTCTTAAAAGATATGGGGGTAAACCATCAAGTCCAGAAGTGACAGTATCATGTATAGTTCTCATGCAATTAATGAACGTATTAGTACTAACTGACAACGATTTAATATCAACTGACCATAAACATTCTATTTTGTTAGTGGGTTATGTATCATCGGAATATACAATTGAAAAGTATTTAACAAACACAGTAACTGTTTTCTTGCCATTATTACTGATTAGATCATTGTAAATCATTTGTCCTGGAAACCCGTTTAGTTTACTCTTTTCCTTAACATAATTCTAACAAGATTTTGGGTTAACATTAATATTAAGTTGTATTTTCTCAAACATTGATCGTGTAGATGTTTACATAGGCTAGTAAACCGCGTTCTTACATTTCTGAATGCATCTTATTCATGCAAAATGCCGCCCACTGTAAATTTCGCATGATAACTATTATTAGTAAAGACTAGTTTAATAAGTTCTTCGTTAAACCACCTAGTGATTTTGCATATTGTTTACGTTTAAGTAGAATATATAAATTTAACCCGATATTCATTATATTATAAAAATGATCTATAGCAGGTATGGGCAACCTTTGACATGTTGAGGGCCAAACTTTAGCGTGCAAATACGTTCGCGGGCCGCATTTAAAAGTACTTAGTGCATTTTAAAGTAGTGATAATATTTTTTGCGATAGATATTAGACATGAAATAATACGACAATGTTATTATAGTACAATTTATTAAAATAACAAAATGAAATTAAAAAAAAAATGGTACATTATAATTAAATCGTTAAATTTGCAATTGTTACAAACTACGAAAGTTAAATAGACCATAATCAATGAGATACTTGAGCTTGAATTTGGGAAACTAATCCATCGATATTTGGATTAATTCCACTGACACAAAGACGTAAAGAATTATTTTCCAAATTATCGTCAGTCAGTCTTGTACGATGTGTTGATTTATTAACTTTCATCAATGAAAAGAACTGTTCGCATTTATAAGTACTGCCAAACGCACAAATCACTCATCTTGCGAATTTTCTAAGCTGCGGAAAATTGTCTTCTTCTAGGTATTTTTTGTAGAAATCGCACAACTCTACGTCTTCAAATTTGGATTTTAGGAGTAAGTTTTCTTGAATCTCGATCAACTCCATTTGTAAGTGTATTGGAGCATTTTGTACAATATATGTTTTTGAAGTCGCAAAATCTGTTCAAAAATTGTTCCGACAGTAACTTGAGCCCTTCAGCATATTGAGCATAAGCAATATTTTCATACCCAGAGAGCGTGTTGAAATGGTAACTGTTACCAGACAGCATCTGTGACTCCCACAAGCGTAGTTTGATCTAAAAATAAAAAATTACAGGCAGCTGTTTACAAATTTTAAGTTTCTATTATTCAGCAATGAAGTTATTATTAAACAAAATAATATTAATACAATTTCTTATTATTGAAACGGCCATTGACTTTAGTTTTTAGTTCAATAAAATCGGTCAATAAATAAGGGAGTTATCGCGTTGGGCGTTTTTTATCGAACACCCGGTATGGTCATTGAATCCATATGTTGAAAATGGCATTCCATTATAGTTACAGAATGTCATTATTAACATAGATTGGTGATATAGGAGAAACATATTAATTGACTACATCTCAATAATGAAAAAATAAAACAAAAATTAAATATAAACAAAATCGATTTCGATCACAATGACAATTATGTTAGCCATGTTAATTTACTTTAAGTGTAAATTTATGATAAAAATGTCAATTTATAATAAATCGACAATTTATTATTTAAAATAAAATCAATAACTGATAAAAACGATTTATGTGAATAACACTTCTAGTAAACGCAGTCAATTAATGTCATTTCTTAGTGTTTAAATGGCCATTGACTTTGGTTTTTAGTTCAATAAAATCGGTCAATAAATAACGAAAAGTTGCATTATAGTTACAGAATCTCATTTAGACATAGATTGGTGATATATGAGAAACAATTAATAGACTACATGTCAATAATGAAAATATAAAACAAAAATCAAATAAAAACAAAATCATTTTCTATCACAATGGCAATTGTTTTAGATTTACTTAAAGTGTAAATTTATGAAAAAAATGTATCTCTTTGTAAGATTGTTTATTTTTATAAAACTCTTTGAAGTATAAGTTATTAAATTGAATTGAATTAAATTTCCGCTATCTTCTGCATAAATTCACATTGTGTCATAATTCTTAATTTTAGTCAAAAAAGGTTTAACATTGTTTGCCATTAATCTTTAATAATATCATATTAACAGAAATAGTCTTAGTGACAAACCAACTGTCACTGCTGTAAAAAAAAAAACACAAAAATATCAGAATTATTACGAAAAACAACTGTTCTAATTGTAAAAAAATATTATAACCATTAAAATAATTCATAACTTTCACAAAAGAACATAATATTATAACTAGTGAAACAAACCAAGTATTGTAAATATCCAGAATCATAATATTATAATTGCCAAGGCTCTGTTTGTCACATAAAATCTATAAAAACTCATTAATGGTTATGGATAAGTTACGTATTGACAGTCATCTGAGTATTTTTATATACTACCAAACAAATATCAACTAACATCAAAACGATACCAATTTTATATCAAACGTTTTAACTGTAAAATCTGTCAAAATAGAAAAACAAACAGGTATTAAAATGACCATTATTAAATAAATATGCAATTGTTAATAGTTACTCACAAGAACTAAATTTTTGTTATTATTGTCGTTTCCACGATTTACACATTTTTTTTTTTTAAAGAAAACTTTCGACATATCACGTCAATTTTGACTAGTATTTAATATTTATTAGTGTTTTGTTTGGCAGTTGAACTTTATTCCACATAAGTAGGCGTCGACAGGATGACTATTACGTTGAGGGCTCGACAGTCATTATTAGCATGACTGTTAAGCATGACTGTTAAGTTGAGAGCTCTAATTGGATATTTGGCCCCAAATATATATTATTTTTAACAAAATAAATAGCTAACAGAAAAATGAATTTTCATTTATTTTTTTTATTTTTCGAGTCTAATATGGGGGGAGGGGGATTGATTTGATCCCCTAAATCCCCCCATCTACATCACTGCTGTATAATGTAGACTTGAATTTTATATGTATATTTGAATGTAGTTTTGTGTAATTTAATTGAGATTGTACATCTACCAAAACCCGAATTGAAGCTATAACAAAAATTCATCCTTGCTGACTAGTGCGCCTTGGCACGAGACGACCTGGCCTCGACGATCGAAATAAATGCACTCTTTTCCGATTCCGGTGCAAATTGCGAAAGCGCGGAAAATCGGAATTGACCCATATATAACACACATTCAAGAACACACAAAGTCTGCTATCGATCCGAACGAAGAGCCGAACCTTCCTTGCTCCGTGGATTAAATTGTAAACCGCCATTTTCCAACGTTTTCCGCCTAATTCAATTCTCACCCTTGCGCACATACGCACACACTTACTCAGACTTAAACACACACTCATACACAACACGGAAAAATTAACTCCCCCCATCCATCCAATTATCGATCTTTGGGGTCCGAACCCTATTGACCTCCATACATCCAGGAGGACACGCACACCTGGCTAGGGTCCCTTAAGTGGGTTACAGCGTTAAGATTGAATTTTTCCGGGGGACGGTTACGCTTAAAACGATAATGGCCGCATGAATTATTTCTGGCGAGTGGGGGGTTTTCTGCGGGATTAGCCCCGTGGGCCATTGTGTTTTCGGGCCGTGTAAACCGGCGTAATTAAGCCGAGCTTTTTAAATTTACATACCGGGCCCTCGTAATAAATAGGCTGTTAGTGCTTAAAATACACTTATTCATGGCTTCGCGCTGAAATGAACAAAGAGCCAACAGCCGAGTGCATGCACTTTAAAATTGTTTTAATGAAATTTCGCTTGAGTACATTTTAAGAGTAAATTTAGTCTTAATTTACAAAATCGCGTATATTTTGTAAATTAAGGCTAAATTTACTCTTAAAATGTATTCAAGCGAAATTACATCAAAATAAAAAAACAATTGCCTAAGGTAATTTTGACATTATTTAAATAACACAGTCCAACAAAAAAAATGTGATTTGGATTTGTTAATTTTTTTTTAAGTTTTGGTGGCTAATCTAATAAAGAATCAATTTTTTTATGTTTCCATCACGCACAATTTTTTTATAAATTTACTAGGTGTCATGTTTTTTTGTTTTTAATATTTGCGAATAAAAATTCAATGACATTCTAAGAATTGCTATGCCACTGAGATTAAATTGTTCCCGAAAGTAAAATTTTATTTGATCATAGTTGGAAAATTTGTAGGGATTTTAAAATTGTGGGACTTCTACTAGGACAGCAGTCAGGGCATACAAAGTACCCATGTTTTTTGTGTGAGTGGGACAGTCGAAGTAGGCATCAATATTGGAATAAAAAGGACTGGATAAGAAGAGATAATTTAACTCTCGGATAAAAAAAATGTACTGCACGGAAGTCTTATTGATCCACAAAAAATCGTGTTACCTCCACTGCATATTAAACTAGGATTAATGAAACAATACGTTAAAGCTTTAAATAAAGATGGAGACTGTTTTAAATACCTTTCTAGAAAATTTCCCGCTATCTCAGATGCAAAATTAAAGGAAGGAATTTTTGTCGGTCCTCAAATAAGGAGATTAACGAAAGATCAAGAATTTGTTAATACCATGACCGAAACTGAGAAAGATGCATGGATTTCATTTTCTAATGTTATTGAAGATTTTTTGGGAAATAACAAGGATCCTAACTACAAGGAAATTGTGAAAAATATGCTACAGAAATTTATGGAATTGGGATGTAATATGAGCAGAAAAGTTCACTTTTTACACTCGCATCTTGATTACTTCCCCGAAAATCTTGGTGATGTGGGCGAGGAGCAAAGTGAGAGATTCCACCAAGACATGAAAGAAATAGTACGCAGGCATCAAGGTCGGTAGAATGTTTCAATGATGGCTGATTACTGCTGGTCAATAAAAGGGACAATCCGACTCTGGAATACAGAAGCAAGATCCACTAAACGAAGTTTTTCATCCAAGATGGAAAAATCTTCTGGAAAGAAAAGAAAATGAAGATTGTTTAAGACATTTTTAATTTATTTTACTATTCGTAATTTGATTAATTTATAATCAACATTGATAAAAACAACCTTACGTGATAGTTTAAAATGACACTCGGATTTGAATTCAGCAGATCAAAATTATACAAGATCAGATATCAGATCAAAATCAACTTTCAATAAAACAAAATTTGTGGGCCTGTGTAATCGGTTTTATTCGGAGGATGTTCTACATGTGTTATTTAAAAGATAGTGTAATTTTAAACGTGTAACCATTTGTTTTTAATATGCCAAACCAATTAACACTTTAGGAGATTTTAAGGAGGCCAATCCAATAAAAACTTTTAAAAAATCGATTGTTGTTTATTTGCATAAAATTTTAGTTTAACAATGTAAGAGAAGCTAAAGCCTCCGAGAGCAAAAAATCTGTAAAGCTGTGTTCAAACTCTAAATAAACATCATTTTTAATCTATTTTTTTTGTGTCCCCACATTCAAAATCTCAGTACCATTATTCAAATTAAGTTTAAGTTTACTTTAACTTATGAAATCTTTAAACCCGCGTTTTTTTTTAAACTACATTTTCATACTGCTAGACCACTCGTCAGAAACCTATTCCTTAGAGTGAGCTAAAATTAAGCACGCATCTTCATGAACCCTTAAAACAAAATAATTGGGTGATTTTCTTTGGTAATTTTTAAGTTGCATTCAATTTTAAATCAATTTAACAATTTTTTAAAAGTTAATGGATATAAGTTAATGGATATATGTTTTTAAAAATTACTTTATCTTTTATCAACGTTTCAATTTTCAACTGAAAATGACGGATTTTATAAACAAGATAATAAAATTAATTAATTTTTGATGAAAGCATTAAATCTGAGGATTTCGTCTAATTAATATTTTCATAAATTGGCCGATTTATTAACAGAATGTCATGTTTTACCGAAAGGTATATATTTTTTCATTTAAGTCCTCAAACGAGTGTCTTCCACTCCTTGGTAAGGATAAATTAAAATATCGAGTTTGATATTCATTAAGATATCTTTGAAAATATGACGTTAGATATCTAAAAACTAATACCTAAGTAATAAGCATGCTAAGGGGAAATGTTTACACTGATTGTACGACGTTTTTTCTACTCCATTTTTTCTACTCCATTTTTTACTCCGATTTTTCTACTCATTTTTTTCTACTATTGTTATTATCTACCCAAAATAATAATACTCAAACGTCAATGAAAAACTGAATTTTTATTAAAATGTAATGTAATGTCCGACGTCTTTAAGGTACAATATAATTTCATTTTTTCGTTCTTCGTACTGAAGCACCACGTTGCTGATTCGGTCTTCTTGCTGCTGTCTCGATTGATTCCTGTCTTTTTTAATTCGTTTGCCTAAATCCAGTTCACGGATCATACAGTCAGTGTCCGCTTGTTCCTTTAAAAGTTCTTTCATAAATGTGTATAAACTCGGATGATTTTTGCCCACAACAATTTGGAACCGGTTATGCCAGCCTTCAGAAACATTGTTGGTTCGGGATAAATTTTGAAGAGTTGCATCGTACATATTCCACAGCTCTGGTGGAAATCTTGGTGATGTAGCGCGTCGTCTACCTCGCGCAGTTCTTCCGCGTACATAGTTCTCCTGCCAGAATCAGAAAGGTGTAATAAACTGAAGTTGTATATTAATTATACATTAACTACCGCGTAATAATCTATGATCGGTTTGAAATCTTCCGCAGCTTGTCGCTCAAAAGCAGCGAAGGTTCGAACGACATCTTCGATTGGCACAAATGCGGTTGCGCACATCATTTGGGCAGCTATCTTAATTTTTCGCTCATCATTTCGGTCACTATAAGCTTGTTGTAGACCATGTTCTTGAATGCGTCGAAACACTGACACTAGGTTGAAGAAACAAGCCTTGACAGTAGTGTTGCCGATGGATTTAGCTGCATTAATAATCGCCATTTCAAAATCTGTCATAACGACAACCGGCACAGTACGAGGAATCCCAGATGTTTGACATGCAGCGTTAACCACTGCAAATACTTTTTCGTATGCCACCTCTTTTTTACCGTCAATTTAGGCGTATACTAGCGGTAATGCCACAATGTAGGTTACTCCACGGCGAATTTGTTGAAAAGAGGCTAAGATGGCGAAAAAAATATGAGGCACGACCTGAAAATAAAATTAACCGGAATCAACCGAATAAACCGAAATCAAATCAAAATTTAAATCAAATCAATCAAGCTACCTTGAAGGTCCCATCGACGTACCAATTGGAACTTCTCATGAGGCGCCTCAAATTTTCTTTTATCGCAAAAATGATTAGTCGCCCGACCGATTCTATTTCATCCGTATCCCAAGAATCGTACAGCAAAAATTTTTCGCCACCTGCCGTACCCCGATACCTTTGTGGAATTTCTTCCAAATCATTTATGTCAGTGGGGTTGGTCGGCATGTTTTGGAGTCTTTGGCGTTGGATAGCTCTGGTTAAGTTAGGTCGATCAGGAAGCAAGGCTAATATTTCGGAAGGCACATCATGCAATTCGCTCCGGAGCAGTTGCACAGGTGGAGCTTCCGGGTGATCTTCCGCTTTGCGTTTCAGGCGATTCTGAAGGTAAAAACCCCGTGAACACCATACCACCAACCTGATTCATTAATTCAACCTTTATTTTCTCGGCTTCGACTTCTTCCATGTTGGGTGCATGTCCCTGGTGAGGCGATTCATCCGGACCCCTCAAGAGTTCAACGGCTTGACCGTGGGTAAAATAAGAACGGGTCACCGCTCGAGCGCTGCACTCCGGATATTGGCGGCATTTCCAATTTACTCGCCCGTTTTTTTCATTGTTTTTGGAATACAAATATCCCCCAATGTGCAACAACGTACTTCGAGATGTTTTAATCAGTTCCACGTCCATAATTTTAAAAGAAGTTGAAAGAATATTATCAAAGTTACAAATGTGTCAAATTATGAATGAACGTGAAGTTGTCATGAAGATGTCAGTGTTCTAATGTTTTTCGAATGTTCGAAAATTCAATAAATTAATATTGGTAGAAAAAGAAATTAGTAGAATGTTTTATGCAGTAGGAAAAAGAATAAGGTAGAAATAATTATTAGTAGAAAAAAAGGAGTAGAAAAATTGACGCCCTACGGTTTACACTAAATATGTTATTATTATTAAAGCAATATAATACAGTCTTATTACAGCAAACATTTACAAGATAATTACATAAATATAAACACATAACTAAAATTTCAACATTAATTCTAATCATAGAATATAGTAAAAAGGAATATTTTATCAATAATAATGTTGTATTAAATATTGCATTCTCTAAAACTGTTAAATAAACGTTACAGAGAATGATATTTTCTGTACACATTTTTCTTTTTGATATGTGTTAGTTTTGTTATATTTACATTACTTCTTATCAGTGGCTTACCTATAACCCGTCTGGGGTGGTCTCTAATCAGCCGTTCTTTCTAATTCAATTAAATGGTTGTTTTTATAAATTAATAAACATAAATATATAATTGTAATTGCGACCAACTATAGGTGGGGAATTTATTTATTATTGGATGCTATATTTAAATTTTGTAGTAATAAAAGAGGCCGCATAAGTAAATGCAACTTTTATAAAAATACAACATACTAGTTATAGGTCACAAGAAACGCCGATTTCCCATCTATTAGACAAAGCATATACCTATTTTACAAAAAATACCATTATATATTATTTTGTTTTATATTTACAAATAAATAATTTCATTTCTTTTGGATAACTAAACATAGACATATTTATATATTTACTTTTCTACATGGTGGCGATCAATTTGAAATGTTAAATTTCCCTGACTTTTCCCTGGCTCTATCCTAATTCCAGATTTATTTTCTGGTCCCTCAAAATAACTTAATATTATGAAAAAGCCAAATATAGGGGAGAATGAAGTTATTTGATAAAGAAATTTTAAAGTGCCCGCCGTTATAATATCTAAATTTTATTTATTTGAAGAACAAACACTCGTAGTTGTAGACTTAAGAGGTGAAAAGAAAACATATCATAAAGTACAAATTGAGAAATTGCAAGATTTGATAATACTTTTCTAAAACCTACTAACGCGAAATCAAACATACGCAGTATAATTTAAACTTTGCAATATTGACAATGTTGTATATCCTTGGCACATAAAGTAAAATTTCGAAATTTACTTCATGCTTAATCTGGGAGTAGAAAACACTCGTAACAAATTTCAAATTGAACTCTTTCATCAAATCAACGTATGCTTGAAAAATGACACGGTGTATATCGGGATATCAGAGCTGGGCAGGATTCGAATCATTCAGGATTCGATTCCCGGATTCGAATCCTTTTAGAGGATTCAACAGAGGTATTCGAATACTTTAGTGAAAACGGATTCGTGATCCGGATTCGTTACATTTTTTTAAAATGATTCGTATTCGAATCCAGACGTAGATGATTCGAATTCTTATAAAAGGATTCGAATTCTTATAAAAGGATTCGAATCCTTATAAAAGGATTCGAATTCTTATAAAAGGATTCGAATCCTTATAAAAGGAATTGAATCCTTATAAAAGCATTCGAATCCTCATACACGGATTCAAATCCTCCTAAATAATTCGAATCATCGCTATTCAGGCTGGGATTCGAATTCGATTAGTTCAAATAGTTAAATATTGTAACATGAATACTTAAATCACTAAATTATTCATATTTGAATATAAATATTTAAATTTTCGAATAATTCAAATATTTGTGAATGGATATTTGGTTACTTAACCATGAAAAATATCCAACGTTAATAGTATATTTTTAACTTCCCTTGAAATCAGTGTTCTATACGCGTGGCGCATGAAGTAAAATTTCGAGTTTAGAAAAGCCCCGTGAAAATTTGTCTCGGGTCGCTGCGCGACCCTCGACAAATTTTCTACGTGGGGCTTTTCTAAACTCGAAATTTTACTTCATGCTTAGTCTGGGAGTGGACAACACTGGTTCTTAGAAGTTTCAAATTGATGGATCACTCTAGATTACTAAGTTAATTACCATTTTACAAAGGCTACAGCTCGAAGGACCAACCATGGTCTTCGGAGACCGAAGGACTGCAGGGAATCGAAGTTTTTTTACAAGAAAACAACGAATATCTGAAGGTTTCCAGCATGGATAGGAAAGAAAACATCTAATTTTGAAAAAATATCGAAGTTGGGTTGGTTTTCAGTGCATTTTTAACTTCACTTTAAATCAGTGTTTTATACGCGTGGCGCATAAAGTAAAATTTCGAGTTTAAAAAAGCCCCGCGAAAATTTGTCTCGGGTCGCTGCGCGACCCGAGACAAATTTTCTACGCGGGGCTTTTCTAAACTCGAAATTTTACTTCATGCTTTGTCTGGGAGTGGACAACACTCGTTTGAATTTCAAATTTAACTTTTTTTAAAAAATTGACGTATGTAATATAATAAATCATTAATTGAAATCATAGAAAAAGATTCAAAATTTTATCTAAAATTAACTTTCAGAGTTAACTTTATAATTTGGTCGGCTCTTGATGGGTGAATATTCTATTCCTAAAATAAACCGTTTTTATTTAATATTAAAGTTGCATTTAATACAATAACAAACTGTGAATAAATCGACATAAATCTAGAAATATCGAAAATCTCGACATGTAGAAAATCTTGACGGTCCACTCCCAGACTAAGCATAAAGTAAAATTTTGAGTTTAGAAAAGCCAGGCGTAGAAAAATTTTTACGGGGCTTTTCTAAACTCGAAATTTTACTTCATGCGCCACGCGTATAAAACACTGATTTAAAGTAAAGTTAAAAACGCACTGAAAATCAACCCAACTTCGATATTTTTTGAAAACTGGATGTTTTCTTTCCTATCCATGCTGTAAACCTTAAGATATTCATTGTTTTCTTGTAAATAAACTTCAATTCCCTGCAGTCCTTCGGTCTCCGAAGACCATGATTGGTCCTTTGAGCTGTAGCCTTTGTAAAATGGTAATAAACTTAGTAATCTAGAGTGATCCTTTAATTTGAAACTTCTAAGAACGAGTGCTGTCCACTCCCAGACTAAGCATGAAGTAAAATTTCGAGTTTAGAAAAGCCCCGCGTAGAAAATTTGTCTCAGGTCGCGTAGCGACCCGAGACAAATTTTCACGGGGCTTTTCTAAACTCGAAATTTTACTTCATGCGCCACGCGTATTAAACACAGATTTAAAACCAAGTTCAATAACACATATATCATCATTAATTAAAATCATTATATAATCAGATATTTAGTCGGTAAATGTACATTTCTGTTAATAGAAACTGATGGAATAAAATATTACTGGTTGCAAATAATTGATTCAAATTTATTTTTAAAGGATTTGTATCCGTGATTCAAAAATGAGGATTCGAATTATATTTTTCACTTACGAATCCTTTATTCGAGTATTCGTGATTCGAATCATATTAGGTGATTCGGATTCGTGATTCGAATCCTGTTTTTGAGGATTCATCCCAGCTCTGCGGGATATGAATAAGTACTTAAAAGAAAAATTCCTCGATTGTCATGTCCAGATGTCAAAAATTGAGAAATGTTAAGATTGTCGTGAAAATATAAAAAAGTAATAATTTTTAGAAAATGTATTATATATATTTTTTAATAATTATCTTAATTATTAACACCTTTTGATAATAGTTTACAGTGTAAAATTTAAGTAATTACTTGATTTCTAATACAGCAAACATATATTGTTTCGTCGTTTTTGAAGATTTTCTCAGTTTTAACGTTTCACAATTTTTATCATTTTTTCGGACATTGTAAATTGACGTCAGTTATACAATATGTTAATTTTTATGCAAGTTTTACTTTCCTCATATATTTTTAAACAAAAAAAATTGTACCCTTCTATGCAATAAAATTATGCACACAAAATGTTTTATAGTTTAAAACGGACATGATGAGTTTCCTAATTACAAGAATATGTAAATATGTCAATTTCCTCAATGTCAAAACGCTGCATCATCTAGACAACAATTAAAAAAATTGAAATCTAACTAAAATAGAAGATGATTTTTCCATTTCGGCTTTGTTGTATTTATTACGAGCTTTTTTTTCAAAAGGTCTTAGTTTTAGTTTTTTAATAGAGGCGTTATTTGAAAGTTACGGTGTTTTATCATATATTGATACTGCTGTTAGGCAGTTAACACAGACCCGAATTACACAACTGGAATATTGTAAAAAAATAGTTATGACATGTGGCACCCTGGAAAATGTTGAGAATGAAGAAAAATCTTTAAATAAAGAGTTGTAAAAAATACTTGAAATTGATAAGTTTTCTTGTTATTTTCTTTTTTTAGATACAAAATTCATGATTACAGATAAAAATGTGACATGATGCCTTTTTTCGAGCTCAACACGGCGTAAAAATCCCGAATAATAAATGTTGAAAATAATTTGATTTTACACGACTTCAAGTAGCTAATTCTACAGATCTAAATCTTGAATTTGAAATAATATTTTTTGTTCTGTTTGTGAAACTTAGAATTATTTTAGATTTCATTAATTTCACCTGTGGTGTTTATTTGTGATTTTTTCTAAGATTTTCTGTAGTCAACTTCAACCAATTGGTTAGAGTGAAATAAATTCGCTATGTCAATTATCAAGTGTTCAACTTACGGGGAAAGTGCAATGATGGAAACATTACAATTTTTTATATTTAATTTAATATAAATGATTCTGTCAAATTCGTGATCTGAACAGAAATAACAATTTTTTAATTCAATAAAAATAAACACTTTAATTTTGTTTATTTGCTTTTTTTCAAGAAATTATCTTGGTTTTTGAAAATTTTATTTAAAATAAAAATTCTGACATTTTAACGTATTTGCCAATGTTTGTTAATTTTGACGTTTTCAATGAAAGTTTATGATTTTTGCCAGTTTTTAGAATAACTTTAATATAATTGATTGTAATTTGTTTAACTATTTTATTATATTCAATTATTCTTGATATTTTCTTAGACATTGTTCATTTCAAAAATAATTAAATTCACAAAAACTTGCAGCCTACTACAGTATGATCCACAGACTTTTATCAATTCCTATGTCAAAAGAAAATTACAAAAAAGAGTTAAACATAATTTATTAAATAACAACTAGTAATGGTTTCAAAAAAACAATAATAGATAAAATATTAAATAAAAAACAAAAACAAACAATAATAAATTCAATTTACCCCTTAATAAAAAATAACCCGCAAACAAATTATTCATTTTTCACATACACAGGCAAAGAAACTAATATTATCACAAAAAAATTAGAAAAACTAAATATTAAAATTGCGTATAAAACAGACAACAAATTAGGAAAATACATAAAAAATAATAAAGATAGAATATCCAGAGCTCGACATAGCGGTGTCTATTTGTTAAGTTGCGGTGACTGCCCCAAAGTATACGTCGGCCAAACTGGGAGAGCCTTTCAAGAAAGGATGAACGAGCATAAAAAAAGCTTCGAGAAAAAGGAAAACAACTCGACTTATTCCAACCACTTGCTAGATGAAGGCCACAACTTCAACGAAGACTTCCAAATACTACACATCGAGAAGAAAGGAAGAAAATTAAACATCCTGGAAAGCACCGAAATAAACAAAAGAAAATTCAGCGATCAGACAGATATTAATAACTCCCCATTACTCAATTTAAAACTGTAACCCCCACCTCTTTCACTTATCAGCTAGCCCTATATATACGTTGTAATTAGGTTAAGTTAATCACTTGTTCTTCACCTGAAGAAGCCACAGTGTGGCGAAACATTTTTTGTGAATACAAAATAAACAATTTTTGAAAGTTATAAACAAAGTGTTTTACTTAAAGTAATTAAATTAATAGTTGGAGATCATTATAAAATTTACATTTACTGTTTATACACTTTTTGTCGTAGAAGTCTCAATTGAAAATGTGCAATTTCACTGCATTTCGTTTTTTTTTTTTGTTAGAATAAAAATTACATAATTTATTAAATCTAACAAAACTAGTCAACATCAAAGAATAATTTATGTGAACTTATACATAACTTAATAAACTTTGACTGGTTGTAATCGAATTTTCAATATATCTAGACTGGAAGTTTGAATTTCGTAAAAAAGTGATTCTGGGATTTATTTTGTTAGAAATTAAAAAAAATCAAAATATTATAAAATCAACATTTCATAGAACTTACTTAGAACTGTTTGCACTTACATCTGCTTTAAAGAAAATAAATTATCACTAAGCATTTTCTTGAAATATTAAGAAAAAGTTGAAATCATGCAATAAATTCGAGTACGAGTAAAAAATCAACAAATTGTCAAATCAACATGAAATTCAGTGAATCTACGCAGAAATACCTAAAATTTGATTGGTTATAACTTAAATTTAAATATTTTCCTGGATTTTCTAAAATATCAGTGTTAAATTGAAATATCGCAAAAAAGTGATTTAAAGTATTTTGTTTAATAATCATATGCATATTTATATCATGAGTGAATTTTTTTATAAAATTAAATTGTAATTTTTTTAAATAATTTTTGATCATTTTAACCTTTTGCATTTTTGCTAAAAATTGTTCGATTTATTTTTTTAACGTTACAATAAAAGTTTTTAAATTAATAAATTATTAATCTATGCGATTGTAATAATAAATTGGTACTTTGGTGGTTTATTTATTATTTCCCAGGTTAATTGTTTTTTTTTCCATTAGTGATGATTACACTTGTGACATGTGTTTAAGTAAATGGTTATTTTATGATTGTATTGTATAAAGGAGATTTTCGTAACTATATTTAAATTGAAATTGAACCTTTTACATTACTTCGATACAATTTAAGCTTTTGTAATTTATTCGTCATAGTTTACTAACACGCAAATAATGCACATGAATTTGTTTTTGATCTTAATTTGAAGTAAAAAATAATATCAACTCTATTTATTTTATGCTATAAATGACAATGAAGGAAACTGCAAAATACGTTTTTCATCTAACGAAAGTGTCCACTCCCAGAATAAGCATGAAGTAAAATTTCGAGTTTAGAAATGCCTGAAAATTTGGATTTGCTTGGGCGCGCGAACGAAGCGAGGTGCCCTTCAGCAAATCCAAATGTTCAGGCATTTCTAAACTCAAAATTTTACTTCATACGCTACGCGTATAAATAACTAACTTCAAGTGAAATCTTCAACCAATTGGTTAGAGTGAAATAGATTCGCTATGTCAATTATCAAGTGTTCAAATTAGGGGGAAAGTGCTATGATGGAAACATTACAATTTTTTATATTTTATTTAATATAAATGATTCTGTCAAATTTGTGATCTGAACAGAACTAAAAATTTGCCAATTCAATAAAATGAAACACTTTAACTTTGTTTGTACAACACAGGATGTTTATTTCTTTGTGAATTTTTTAATCGTATTATTTGCGTATTTATTATTATTATTTATTTAAAAATTCCCGGACTTTTCGCTAAAAAGGCAAAATTTCTTTGACTTTTTCCGATGAATAACATCCCCTGACTTTTCCGGTTGGTCGCCGACCTGCTCTAACTTTTATAGTAGAAAAATCGTGGTACTAAGTACTCAATAAAAATCGAGCATGGAGTATAAAACGTCTACTCGACGTCGCAGTGGTCGATTTGTCCTTTCTAGCCGAACATTTCGCCAAAAATGAACTTGCAAAAATGAGGTTTTTTTATGAAATTTCCATCACTAGAATACCCAAAGGATCAGCAGGTAGTGTCAACACCATCTTATATTACAGGCCTGGAAACGGGAATCGTGACGTCACAGCGGAAGGCCTACGCATAAGCGCGCCGCGCAAGTGATCGCTGGCCGGCGTGTTATAAAAATAAATATAATACTCGTTTAAAACAGTGGAATTGAAAATATATATAATTTATTTAATAAATGACAATACATATTCTTGTTTGCATATTTTTTAATCAATAAATGTAAATAAACAAGGACAATATAGGGGATATGTTTGTAATGCGCACTATAATATCATAATAATAGTAAAAACGAAACAATACACATGTTAAAATATACTTTATTTCTCAATGTATAGACATCACATACAATACAAAAGCAAATGTTTCGAACTTATTGATTCTCGTCAGTATGATGTATCCGTATTTGGAAATCATATACATTTGCTTTATAAAAAGCCACATAGTAAAGTTACAGTGCAGCTTTAAACAAAGCTATTTTGTCTATTTAATATGAGAATTTTAAATGTGCAATAAATAATTTTGGCTCAAATCAATGCCTTAACTATATTAATTTACTTTTTTCAAGAAATAAAGCAGATACTAACTTGAAACGAAATGGTGGAGAAAATGCTTTAGCTAAAGAACAACACGTTTGTTATAGCAATAATTTAGTTTGTTTTTGAATATATTTGATTGCAACAATATGTTACAGTAAAGTTGAAATCTTCCTTTTTTTTGCCAAATTTTTATGTACAAAATCATTTCTTGTTTTGACATAATTATTTAATAAAACATTTGTTGAGGCTTTAACAATTAAATATAAAATATCATTATGAGTGTGGCCTTTCATACAACTGAAATCCGTAAGAAAAAAATCACATTTTATTATTTCTTGCATAGAAAGATCAATTACTACATCCTTTTGTGAATAAGTATTTAAAAATGATTCTTCATACTTTTCTGATATTAAACAATCAACTGTTATATATGTAAGCATTACAGCATTAACAACATCTGAAGTGGGAAATTGAAGTCCTCCTCTATTAAGATTTCGAATAAAATTATAATTTTTATGTGAAACATCAGCATTTAACTCTTTGTCTAATACTAAATACTGCTGGCAAACATTACATTTCAAGTTCTTAATAGCAGATCTAGCACAATAACCTGCAATATATGTTAAAATTGGTAACTGATTCTGAACGGATGCAAATTTGTCTTCACTATATTCTAGATAAAAATCTAATTTTTGTGACTGAACTGATATATTTTCACTCTCATTTAAATTATTCTCAAAATTATCTAAATCGACGTCAATGTCACCAAATTTAGTGGATGAAATTTTTAATGGGAGAAGATTTTGTAATCTTAATTTTTTCTCCGATTCAAATATTTGTCTAATTGAAACTAAATACTGCGATCCTGCCAACATTCTATATTTACCAAAGCGAGCCTCTAATGCATCAGTTTGTATTTTACCTGGTAGGAAATATTTAAAATCCAACTCATTACAGCAATATTTTGTAAGTTCCAATAGGCCATATGTGGTATGTGAAATTGCCATATGTGTTTCATTAGAAAATTTGTTTTTATTACTATTTGATTTCCAAATATCTAACCACAGCACAAACTGTTGTAAAAATTTATAATTTTCCTCTGTTTCACTTGATAATGGTTTTTGTAAAATATTATTAAAACGGATATCTTTATAATTAGATTTCACATTTACAATACTCCACCATTTACAAATTAAATTTATAAAATCTGCTGTATCTTCATGGTTAATTAAATTATGAGTCGGCCCTAATTCCAGAAGTCCTTGTATTGTATGTTCATTAAAAATATTTAAAACATATTTGACATTTTGACGTTCTAAATTATTAGGATATAAAGATTTCAAATTAAGTCTGTAACCATATTTTATTAACTGAGATGATTCAAGTTCATACATTTGATTTAAAGTAAAAAATGTTGCACTGGCAAGAGATAAATTATCTGAATAATTATTAAACTTTGGATAAATAATTGTTTTGTGTTGATCTTTTTGGTTAAGCCAGTTGTTTCGAATACATTTCAATATATGTACAGAATCTAATATGTAAAATAATGGTTCATTTGGGTTACAAGGATGTTTATAAACAATACTTAGTTGCCGTGGAGATGCAAAGTATGACATCCCTTTTCGATTAATAGCATTATTATCAGTAACTACACATATAATTTTAAATCCTATATTATGTAAGCCAACAATAATTTTTTTAATAATTTCATATAAACTTTCAGCATTAATAGTTTTTGTCGGAAGAATATGAACTACTTCTTTAAATGATGATAATAAACTTTGAATCATAAATACCTGAGCACTAGTGGCAACATTTTTAGTATTGTAAGCAGCTCCAACAATGTTACCCCCTTTATAATCCATGTATGGCTTAATATGAATTTCATCTACCATCAATGTAACAGTTTTGTCAGAATGTTGTAAGAAATTAAATTTTTGTTTTATATATAAAAGAAAATTCTCATCAGTTTGTTCTATGGCAGGATCTGCATTGTAACTTGAACACACTTTATGAATAGTTTTTGGATGTGGCAAAGTAATATTGTCTGCACTTCTCAAAAAGCGATACGCATGTGGTGAAATTGAATATAAAATACTACAAAATATCATTAAATCAGATGAGTATCGAAGTTGATACTTTGAATATTTTAACAAATTGATTTGTTCACGTATGAAAAATACTTTTTCAGTTTTATCATCTTTTACCAGCCCCATGATTTTTTCTAATATGTTATGAATTATGTCCAAATAATCATTTATTGTATGATCGGTTATATTATTTTCATTCTGTAATATATTTAGAGTATCTATTAAACTATTCATATCATTAATCGCAAGTGGATACGTTTTATTTTTAAATGTACTTAACTTACTTTGTCCTTTGTATAGTGAGAGTTTTAATTCTGTATTAATTACTGCTGATGATTTCACAACTGGCACATTTGAAGTGTCCAATAAGACAAATGTCACCGCACAAGTTGTTTTAATAATAGTCCATTCAAAAGGTATGTGAACATTTTCCAAGCACACTAACAATTGTTCAAATGTAGAAAAATTCCTCTGTTTCTCATATTCAGATTTAGAGCGCACACTTTCTACAATAGCCAAATTTAAATTATAATTGTCTTTGCGGTGTCTCCGTTCTTCAGCACTTTCCCTCGAGGTTGGTGTTGAAGCAGACAAATAGCTCGCACAATTTGGAAAAATTGATGGTTTGGCACCCTTTCTAAGACGAGGTATCTGTAGTGGCATACTGAGTTTGTTCCCCGTTGCACTATCGTACCATTCAGTTTGTCGTTCAATTTCCTCCGTTTTAAAATGATGTTCACATACCTTAAAAACATTCATAATTAGCAAAACAATGTATAATCATTGTTAATTGATTACATTTTACGTGCATTGCATATAATATTTCAATATATCCAATGTAATATTTATAAATTTGAATTTGCACGATCAAAATATATATTTATATAAAATTTAATAAATTTAATGTATATAAACTAATTGTAAGTAACCTAACAGTTATGCATTGTTTATTAACATTGTATTTATATATCATATCTCTTACAATATAATAAATTTTCAAATATACACTATATTGTTTGTATTAAATTCGAGGTTATGTTTTTTTCGTACATTCATTTGACGACAAATTACTAACTAATGGATAGCATTCAATGTATAGATTACAAGCTAATTGTGTTAATATTATATCAACTGATTGGTTGTTGAGTTTTAACTTACCTTTGAATATTTAGTTGGCCGAAAATTGTCCCTGGGAATTGCTCTTACCCACGCAGCGCAATCTTCGACGTTTTTGGGAAACGAAAACACGCTAACACGTTGCCCACCACTGTAGTTTCCCCTACAGTTGGGAACACAACACTTTATAACCATTTTTAATACAAATTGTCTATGCAATAAACGCGTGAAATGCCGAACGCTATGAAAATATGCGAATGAATGCGCTGTCATTCGATTAGTCAGCCGGCGACGATGGTCCATCTCTGTGACGTCACGGCTACGTCAGGAGCTCTGTGTTCAGGCCTGATATATTAGAAGGTGTTGGTAGTGTCATAAAACCCTTGGGCCTTGTTATGCAGATGTACTGCGAGACCAAAGTAGGAGCTTCATAAGTTGCCGTGCGGTTGTGATTGGAACGCACTCGTTTTATTTTTTAAATCGTGTATACGTTAAGTAATAATTTTATGCAATTATGGATAAATATTCTGAAGGTATGTGTATAACGTACGTTATTTAATTACCTATATTAAAAAACCCTACGCCCATTAAATTTGATTTAAAATATGTGATAGGTATTTGTAATAATGAGTGAAATAAACGAATTTCAATGTTTGAAATATTTTTTTAAATTTAAAATAACTATTTTGCTTGTTAGCTAGTTAAATTTATATGCAAGACTTTACCTGATTTTAATCTATATTTTTTAAGTAGCGCGTCCATTTCTCGTAAGAGCAAGTTCGATATTTGGCGCGCTTTTCTAAATACAAAAAATTCAGCGGCTTCTTCTTATGTGATGAATATTTTTAATCTCGATATGGCAGCTAATGTAAGAATTCGGACTTACTTAAGCAACAAATTAAAAATTTCAGTTCAATATTATTTTTGAAGTGGAACGAATCAAATCGCATCCAACCCAGTTCGAATTCAAATTTGCAAATCAGATAAATGAAACAGAAATTAATATATTTTAATGAGAATTTAAGCAGATATGTAATCGAGTGTGCTCTTTGTAATGAAAATATTTTCAAAATTAGTCGACTTCCGGTTATACCTGTAGTCAATAAAAACTTCTTTATTTTAAACATAATGCTATATTTTTTTATTTTCAAACTTGATTCTACATACAATTCTATAAAAAAAAACACATTCAAATGTTATTAAATATTACCTTTTAGTTAGTAAATTTTAACATTTAAGTATATGTCTATATTATGTGTATAAATATTTATTATAAGAACAATGTTAAAATAAGTTAGTAGTATGTACATGTTTAATTTATTATTTTTTTAGATTTATGTAAAATGGAGATTCCGTTAAATATATAAATAAATAAAAAAAATACAAAAATAAATGTGTTTTTTATGATTCATTTTAAAATTCGCATCTCCGCAGAAAAAAAAAGTCAAAGGGATGTAATGTTTGCTATAGACAAATAATACCTAAAGGTACCCAGTGATGATTTATGTTTTAAATAACAATAATCTGAGAGTTCAAAATTTCACACCATATTTGGTCAACTTTAAAGCATTAAATCTCAATTTTTTTTAACGAAACAATATGTATATTTTTGCATATTCCGAGGCAAAATTTAATTCTGCATTGATCTATATTAGCACTCCCTATACCTATCTTCTTTCGTTTTTGAGAAAAACACTTTAGAGCGAAATGTTCGGCTAGAATGAGCGCGATGTCTTTATCTGAGCAAAATTTTTTGCGTTATAATTTTTAACTCTACATCGACTTGACGGCGAGTAAAAATATTCGAAATCATATAGTAATTCATAGTTCGTAAAAATCGAATAGTACACTTATGAAGTGAACAAGTTGTTTTTATAACTAGAACTAAATATAAATAATGCCGCCCCATAATATGTGCCCCCAGGCACGCCACTGCTTCTTATCGAGATATTGTTCAAAATATGAATAAAATACAGACTACAGATGGTTTACAGCCAAAAATAAATTTGATAAATGATTTAATAAAGAAAACACTTGGTTAAATTTCACATATTAGTGAAATTTAACCAAGTGTTTTCTTTATTAAATCATAGTTAAATATGTTTCACCACGTGAAAGATGAGAGACTTGTTCAAGATAAAGTTGATAAACATGAATTTATACTTATATGACTAGCACTCGAAAATAAAAATAACATACATTTATATTTAACAATATTATTTTACTCAAGTGACAAACACTTCTTATACATTTTCCAGTGCGAGAGCAAATATGTTCTCCTAATTAGGATTTTATTACAAAAGTGTCTGCCGCACTCCAGATCAATTTCCCTTTTTGCGTTACGTTTTTCCTGCCATGGGGGAGCAATTTGAAGCGCCATCCAATTTCGGCATTAATCTCGTCGCGAGAACGTTATTCGCGGATGAAAATCACCAAGTGCATAATTAACCTCAGCCTTTTATGCTCGCTAATTTTCAATTAATTCCAATTTCACGCCGGATGAGCAGACATTGTTCGCACGAACCAGACCACAAACGAAAAAAAAAAAAGAAAGTAAAGAATAACAAGAGAAACACAGAAATAAATCGTGTTTATTAGGTATGTAAGCAATAGTTTTCGTAACCACAAATAAGAAATAGAAATAAGAAAACAAGAGAAGATAATGTATTTATTAGTAGAAACATAATACTTTTCGAATGAATATTCTATTTGAATCAAATTAATTAATAAATTAAACAATTCATTAATTAGGTCGAATTTACATAAACGTTTGTAAATACAGGGTATAATTACAGCGTTCGGTAATTATGCATAAACTCGTTGTATATATACAAAGATCAATCAAAAACCTATAATGAGTGTTTCCATTCCTTGATTAAGCATGAAGTAAAATTTCGAGTTTAGAAGAGCCTGAAAATTTGGTTTCGTCGCGTAGCAAAGCGGAGCGACCAATCCAATCGATACAGATCACACTTAGCAGTATATTTCAAACCTTACTTTAATATAGTGTTTTTATACATTTTACTTCATGTACCACGCATGAAGTAAAATGTCTAGTTTAGAAAACCCTGAAGACTTTCCTGAACTGAAATTTTACTTCGTGCTTAATCAGGGAGTGGAAAACTCCTTTGGTTTTATATTGAATGGTTTTGACTTTACATTGAATCGACAATTTATCCTAATTCTGATTATTTTTATCCAGAAACATTTATTACTAGACTTATTACTAGACCTCGGATTTCTAAGCACAAAAAAATTATAAAAAGCGCTTTAAAACGCACCATCTCTAGCAAAAAACAAACATTATTTTAAAGGCATTATTTTATGCAAAATGCATTATTTTAAGCAACAAAAAAAATATTTTATTGTTCCGTTGCTAACTTTATTATTATTTTATCTAAATAGTCGATTAAGTGAGCAAAGTAGAAGGAAATTTATTAACAATCACAATGATAAAATCAGAAAAAACATTTAAAAGTCATATTTTTAAAATGTTTGGAAAATATACTTTTTTTTTAAACGTAACACCCTGCATATTTTATTACCGCACTTACCGCATTAGTGCCCCCATATTGCATCAACAGCACGTGTGTTGTGCTCCGCTTTAAAGTGATGTTCCTTATGGAATTTTGTACTTGAAATTGTTCATCTTTGGTCAGGTTGATATCTATATTGTTGTGCGTTGTTATATGCAGTTTTTATATTATTTAATTTTTAATAACCTTGTTTAAATTCATTTATGTATAATTGCCGTGTATTGTGAACTAGCCAAATTCTCTAGATTATTTTTTCTGTGGCAAGGTCGTTTCCTTTATCGGAGACGAGCTCGACTCATACAGAACAAAAAAAAAACTCAGTTCAATGCACTCAATTATTTTAATAATTTTAATAATTTAATTGAAATGAGTCTTTGATAATTAATAATTGCATCCTGCATAATCCTACTGTTGTCATTATATGTCATAACCGTGGTCTTCTTGTGTTGTCTTACGTTAGTCACTGCGAAAGACCGTGCAGTGTGAAAAGTTACCCAGTTTTTCCAATCCATAAGCACTTATTATTTTAACTATTGATTACTACTCAAAATGTCTAAACCGAATAATTTAAAATCAGCAATAAAATGTGAAGGCGGCTGTGGGAATACTGTCGTCAATCCAGTGTCGTGCCCCACTTGTGGAAAATCTGGACATCCTAGTTGTATCGAACGACATAACTGTACCACTCTTTTGGATTTAATGACCGCAGTACAGCAATTACAAGGCTCTGTAGACAAGCTATCTAAAGACAGTGATGAACTTCGGAAGGAAAACATAGAACTCAAAAAGGTTCTATTATCTATGGACGATATTCGCCAAAAAAATGTTGAATTAACAACTGCACTGAAAGAACTTACTGAAAAATTCATGAAATTTGAATGTACGTTTAATTCTAAACGAAATTCAAAATCATCCACGACTTTCGAACAATCAACTGCTGTACTTACCGGTAAAATAATCCAGGAAATGGCTGAACGGGAGAATAGAAAAAATAACTTAGTGATATTTGGCCTGCCTGAAGGGAATTTTAAGACGTTGCAGGAACAGATTGATGCTGATGTACGTGCAATACATCAAATACTAGCCATTGTAGAAGTATCGCACAATAACAATTATTTAATGCAAATTATAATATTGTACGACACGACCGCAATTTTTCTCTTACACATAGAACTACGGGGGGTGAAGTATTAATGGCTTTTGTCAAAAATATTTTCTTTGAAAGAATTGATACCAGTAATATCGAAGCATCGGTACCATTAATTGATTTCATTGCATGCAAGTGTAATATTAACTCATTTCATTTTTACACAATCGCTGTATACATACCTCCTGATGTGACAACTGATATGTTAGACACTTTTATGAAGCCTTAGAGCTGCTTATTCTTGATAAGCCAGTGTTGATTATTGGCGATTTCAATGTACCTAGTTTTGATGGAGAACATAATGTAAATGATTCTAAGACTCAATCCCTTACCAACATCATAAATATTTTACACTTGGAGCAATTTAATACAATTAGAAATAACAAAAATAGACTTCTCGACTTAGTATTAAGTAACTTTGATTGTAAAATACACGTGGAACATGATAGCCTCCTTTTTGTTGCTGAAGACTCACATCATCCTGCATTGTTTATGAATATGCAACTTAAAACAAGTAATAAACAACAACTATTTCCTACAAATGACAATTAATTATTTAATTTCAAAAAAGCTAATTATTTTAACTTGTATTCTGAGCTACTTAATGCGGACTGGTCGCCTCTGGAATCGTGCAGTACTGCTGATGAAGTAACCGGTAAATTTTACAATATATTATACAACGCCTTAAACAGAAATGTGCCGATGTATACTTTAAATAAAAATAATAATTTTCCTCCGTGGTTTCCAACAGATATTAAAAGAAATGTTAAACTAAAATTGCATTATCATCCGAAATGGAAATCAACTGGGTATCCTTTCTATTATTCAGAATTCTAAAGGTTACGCAACCTTACAAAATCTCAAATCTCCATATAAAATCCTAAAGACATTTGGAAATTCGTCAGGCAAAAAAAAGGAATATCCAGAATTCCTAGTCAACTCGTTCATGATGGTATTGAACTAACGCCACCGTTGTCAATTGTAAATGGCTTTGCAAATACTTTCTCAAAATCATATCTGCCAAAAAACAACAGCTAAATTTGATGATATAGTTTCTAATCTTGAATCTTTTTCCATTAGTCATACTAACGAAAATGTTGTTGTAAATAATATAAGTAAATTAAAGAATTCTTCAGTGTGTCGCGATGATCAAATTCCAAGCATTTTAGTTAGAGATTGCAAATACATCATTGCAAAACCACTGACTGTTATATACAATCTAGCTATACGGACCTCGACATTTCCTGAGGTATGGAAAACTGCTGTTGTTACGCCTGTATTTAAGAAAGGCGGTCCATGTCTTACTTCTAATTATCGGCCAATTGCCCTTTTATCAAACTTTGCTAAAGTGTTTGAGCATATAATTTATAACTCTATTTATAATCACATTCATAAGTATCTGTCTCCATTTCAGCATGGTTTTTTATCGGGCAGATCGATCTCAACAAATTTAGCTGTAGTTACTCAAAATATAAGTAAATCTATCGATAAACGATTACAAACTGACGTTATCTATACCGATTTCAGTCGAGCATTTGACTCAATTAATCACAACTTATTGCTGCATAAACTAAATAGTTTTGGATTTACTAGTTCATCTCTTGAATTTATGTCTTCATACCTCAGTAACAGAGTGAACTATGTACACTTTAATGGCTTTAGATCTAACAAATTTGTTAGTTCGTCAGTAGTCCCTCAAGGATCGAATTTGGGTCCGCTTCTATTTATTGTTTACATCAATGATCTGATAACCTCTATTTCATGTCCGGTATTAGCATACGTAGATGATATAAAAATATATTGCACAATTAAATGTGTTGATGATGCTCTACTACTTCAGAATAACCTTGATCATATTACACACTGGTGTTTAGTATATAAAATTGTTAATAATTTCGATTGCTAACGCCATCTAATGCTTCATAGTGGCATCGTCAGTGACACGAATGCACAAAGTGCATATACAGGTCACTGTTTCGTCCACGAACGAGCAGAACTCTGTTTGTGAAACCAGAAAACAAATATCAAAATTGAATTGGGTACCTGGTGCCGAAATACTGAACACAAATTTAATTTTTAAATAAAATTGTATTGAACATTAGTAAGTGTCTTGTAGTGTCCTGCCACCGTAAGAATACACCTATACAATTTATCTACCGTGTTCAGGACGATATTCTTGAACGTAACACTCAATGTAAAGATTTGGGGGTTTTATTTGACAGCAGATTATCCTTTTCGGAACACATAAAATGCACATCAACCTCTGCATTAAGGGGAATATAGCAGTGGTCTGAAATTTAATGTTAGGTTTATTTAAAAACTATAGGTCCTAGAAAGTTGAAATTTTGATAGCGTATATTAAGCCCAATTATCTAGTAAAATATCGAAGTACTTTTTCTTTAAACAATTTGCTTTCAGAGGTATGAAAAAAATAATGTTAAATTTTTCAAAATTAAAAAAAATATTCCCATATCTTACTAGTTTATACTATAAGGAATATAATGTGAACATTTCATAAGAATGCGATAGCTTATACCCGAGTCAGGTTAAAATAAAAATCTTGTAAAATAAGACCGTAAAATACCGCCGCCTTGCGGATCTTCTCTTAGTTGAACGCGTTGTACACTCATCTGCACAATTATTGGAGGGGCGAGCAGCATGCGGCCAGCGTTTATCCCTGGGCCGGTGAACGCTGCGCGGCTTCGCGTTTGTTTTTCTTTTCATTTTTCAATCATAGTTAACAAAATCGGCTCGCGTCGTTAGCATTTATTCTCGTAAAATTAATATTTCGCAATTATAATCGATATTTTATTGTACTAGTGTTTTATTTTCATGCTTTCTGACTGCTAATGGAATAAGTATTTTTTTATACTGCATGTTCACTAATATAGAAAACACGAAATGTTTCACTAATTTAAATAAAGATGTGTAATATACCTTTAATATTGTCTTTCCTTATTATTTGACAGTGTCGGTATTATTAAATTATTTTTTAAAGTTTTTGAAGCTGATTAATAAGCCAGAAGAAATCGAATAACAATCAGTCTTCTTCAAATCATTATTTCGTCTTAAATCTTTCGTTGTTAAAGCAGTTGTTAAATGCCATTAAACTTCTCGCAATAAAACTATTAAAGTAAATTGTAAAGTTTCTAGCAATCGGACCTATTTGAACCAACTGCGACTTCATCAACGAATCAATGATATCAAAACTATAAGAATAGTAAGAATAACACCAATATGGCGTTGTCGTAGATTAATGTTACAAATCAACTATTTTTTACTGAGCACAGGTAATATTTGTTTGACAAATGTTTAAAAAAATGTAGGGTTTAACTGCGTGCTTATTCATCGTTAATTATTTTAGAAAAAATAGAACTATAATAATAATAAGGTAGTTATTATAATGCATTTCAAATAACAAGCTTCTTGCTCAACATTGCACCGAGCCCAATATATTTTTTTCAAATTTGGCTGATTTATGATGAGTCATATTTTGATAGTAAGTAAATAAGGAATAAATGAATTGTAATTGAATGTTATTGCAATCCTCTATTTATACGGCTCAGCCAACTTAGCCACTTAGCCCCCCGAAGTTCGACTTTTTAAAAAATAACTGTTGCGCTAGACGGGCCTTAGCTAGCGCTAGCTAGCGCCACAAAAATTAGAGCTAGCGCCGTTTAGACAAGAAAGTTACGGGGGTTTGAACTTTCGGGGGGCTAGGTTGATGCTAGCCCCCCGAGTTTGGATTTTTCAAGTTTTCTTACAGTATTCGGATTCCTCAGAGCTAGCGCCAGCTAGCGCTACCAATTTAAAAGCTAGCGCCACCCCCACAACCCCAAAAGATTATAAAACATTTTAAACCCTAGTCCCCCGAAATGAGATTTTTTTAATCAAATTGGGTGCAAAAGATTGCTTAGAGCTAGCGCCAGCAGAATATGAAAAAAATATTCTCTCTAAAATATCAGGTAAAAAAAAGTTTACATCCAAACTTTGATGTGATAGCTTTCAGCTCCTGTATGCGTATTACCATTTACTTGCTGAATTTCAATACAAAATCATGATTGGCATATAAAATACCGCTTCCAAGAAATATGTTGGCGTTGTAATTACTTTATGTATGTTCAAAGACACTGGCTATTACAAAGATGATGCCTAGAAAATAGTAGCCTAACTGACAAGTTTTTTTCAACAAAGTCGTACTTCGGGGGGCTAAGTTGACTGAGCCGTATAATGTAAGCAACAACTATCAAAACATTTAAGCTAAATATTTGATATGTAACATGGATTAGATATTTAGGTTTGCTTAGAGAGTTGCTCCTTCATCAGGCAAGAAATGAATCTTAAACTTAATATGAGTAATAACCTAATAATATTTAAGTTGAATACAACATAATAATATACAGGGAGTTTTTCTTTAAAGTATACGTTTTCCAAATTTAGCTTATTTTCTTTAAATCTTTAGATATTCCTTTTTTTTTAAAGTTCAATTCAAGGCTTTAAACGAGTGTTTTCCACTCCCAGACTAAGCATGAAGTAAAATTTCGAGTTTAGAAAAGCCCCGTGAAAATTTGTGGAGGGTCGCGCAGCGACCCGTGACAAATTTTCTGGGCTTTTCTAAACTCGAAATTTTACCTCATGCGCCACGCGTATAAAACGCTGATTTCAAGTAAGGTTCAAATATACATAAATTTAAGAAAAGTGTTCTATACGCGTGGCGCATTAAGTAAAATTTCGAGTTTAGAAAAGCCCACGGGGCTTTTCTAAACTCGAAATTTTACTTCCTGCTTAGCCTGGGAGTGGAAAACACTCGCTTAAAGCTTCAAATTGAATTCCTGTAAAATCAACATATATCTAAAGATTTAAAGAAAATAAAGTGAATCTGGAATACGCATACTTTAAAGAAAAACTCCCTGTATATTGTAGAATTACGATATTGAGATAGATTGTGTTAGAATGAAAAGTCAATTGAATAGCAACAAAAGAAGCTTAATCACAATTTTGTAGCATCGAAAAGATACCCATGTTTTGATTAGGTACATACATAACCCGATGTGTACTAGGTAAATTTTCAGGCATTCATTGTTTTTGAAAAGCGTTCAGTTTGAAACTCCCAACGAGTGTTTTCCACCGAGTAATAACGATTTAAGTTATCACGTAGTAAAAAAAAAACAACCGTGAGGTACGCCACTGTCTTGCTAGCACTAGCTATCTCTTGAATAACTTTCTCATTTATCACTTGGTGAAACATTTTGAAATATAATAAAGGATAAATTAAAAACACTTGGTTTGTTTCATTATTTGTTTCTATTTACTTGACTAGTTTGGCTTTTTACGGCATTATCAAGAGTGAACTTTGATAATGCCGTAAAAGGCGAACCTAGTCGAGTAAATAGAAACAAATAGTGAAACAAACCAAGTGATTTTAATTTATCCTTTAATATTACTAGCTATGTCGTTGTTAGTGTTTATAGACTTCAGTATATCAATTACAATGCCAAAAAAAAAATTGAAATCGTACGGTTAGTTTCCGAGTTATAACGATTTCAATTATCAAAAACAATCGTCAGTTACGCCACTGTCTTATTAGCGCAAGCTATCTCGTTGCCAGTGTTTATAAACATTAGTATAGTAATTACAGTGCCAAAAGAGTTTTTTAAATCGTACGGTAAGTTCTTGAGTTATAACGATTTAAATTAGCTAGGAGTGAAAACACAATTGTCAGTTACGCTACTGTCTTCTAGGCGTCATGTTTCTAATAGCCAGTGTCTATGAACATAAATAAAGTAATTACAACGCCGAAATATTTGTTGGAAGCGGTATATTATATGCCAAACATCATTTTGTATTAAAATTCAGGAAGTAAATAGTAATACGCATACAGGATCTGAAAGCTCTCGCATCAAAATTTGGATGTGAACTTTTTTTATCTGATATTTTTGAAAAAATATTTTTGTCATATTCTGTTGGCGCTAGCTCTAAGTTATATTTTCCACCCAATTTAATTTAAAACATCTCATTTTAGGGGGCCAGGGTTAAAAGAGTTTTATTATTTTTTGGGGTTGTGGGAGTGGCGTTGGCTTTTAAATTGGTAGCGCTAGCTGGCGCTAGCTCCGAGGAATCCGAATAGTGTAAAATACTTAAAAAACCCAAACTCGGGGGGCTAGCATCAACCTAGCCCCCCTTAAGTTCAAATCCCCGTAGTTTTCTTGTCTAAATGGCGCTAGCTCTAATTTTTGTGGCGCTAGCTAAGGCCGGTCTAGCGCAATCGCTTTTTTCAAAAAAGTCGAACTTCAGGGGGCTAAGTTGACTGAGCCTATTTATACACATCATCATTTTGTATACCCTGTACTAAACATACAAAAAATAGGGCAGCTCTCCGTTTAATTTTTTTCAATCTATTATTTATTTGTTGCATTCATAAAAAATAGAATATTTGACCGAATATAAATTGAAATTCTCCCCAAAATTTGGGGTATTTACCCAATTTGGCAGAGGCCAAATTAATACACATTATTTTCATGGCAATAGCAGTTAGGGAAGATAATATTCCCATTTAAAAAATATCATTGAAAATCCTATGTTTTTTATTTTCATAGATGTCCGGCATATAAATATTCACAATGAGCTTATGAACATGAATTATTTTATCATTATATTTTTAAGAAATAATCTATAATTTAATAAAATAAAACACATAGTTTGTTCGGCTGTCGAAACTGGAGTCTTTAAAAGTAAAAATAATGTGTTATAATGACAAGAATAAGAATCATCAGTTTTGTAAATACCGAAAAATAACACAGGATCGCTTTCTAACGAATTGAAAACAATACATAGCTTGTATGTATTATCAGCGTGTTTAAATAATACGAATCGACACTTTCTTTCGGTTCGTCTTTTTTATACGCTTTTTTTTTTTCGTCTATTCCACGCGACGCGAGACCCCATCTGTTCATGCCAAGGAGCAATGTACAAATGCACAGCGAACTGCCGCTTTTCTCTCTGACTGTATTCGCCACACTTGTGCTGTAAATTTGGCATCGGATGAGCTACTCTAAACTATGTGGGTCTTTCCAACACGATCGACGTGTTACACTGCAATAATCCCCTTAAAAACGCTAGGTTTCTTAATGCGTACATCCCGTCATTTTAAGGACCTCACGTTGTTAAAAACTTTATACTATGCTTAATAAATCTATCAAAGAATTTATGATCACAACAGTTGTTGTCTGTTGTGATCATAAATTCTTTGATAGTCAGTAAAATTTAACAATACAGAAAATGAATTACTAGAAAAAGGATTTAAACATAACTTACAATTTAATATTAATCATAAAGATATAGAAATTACAGCCGTAGAAACTGAATTGATCTTAAATAAATTTAATAATGATTTACAAGAAAAATACGATTTAACAAAAACTATAAAAAATACGAAACACCAAACATATCATAATAGAGAATCATTGACAGCTAAATCTATCAAAAATAAAGCATTATCAAATCATCTTGTCCTCACAAAAGCTGACAAAGGAAACACCGTAATTGCAATTAATAAAATAGAATACACGAATAAAGTTAAAGTATTTATGACCACTAACAACTTTCTACCTCTTAAGCACAACCCAACCAAAAAATTGCAACAAATAATCAGAAAAAGCTTGAATAATATTAATTATATTTTATCAGACAAAGAAATATATTTTGCAATTAATATGAATCCACAACCACCTAAATTATATGGTCTTATAAAACTTCACAAAGTAAATAATCCAATAAGACCAGTAGTGTCTTACACTAATGCACCATGTGAAGTAATAGCAAAAAAACTTAACTCCATTCTGATTGAATACTTGGAATTTAAACCTACATTTTCAATAAAAAACAGCATGGTTAATAAAATTAAAGATATTAAATTACCATCAAACTCTAAATTTGTGTCATTTGATGTAACAAATCTATTCACTAACGTCCCTCCAATAGAAGTAAAGAACCTAATAAAAAACAAACTACTGTCAAAAAACGTTAATCCAGTGATAATAAATGAAATATTATCCCTATTGGAAATTTGAATTTATCAAAATTATTTACAGTTTGACGAACAGATTTACTCCCAACCAGATGGTCTAGCAATGGGAAATTAGGGCAGACATTTTTATGGATAGCTTAGAAAATAAAATATGCAAATTACCTCAATTTAAAAATTGCCTCTATTGGTGGAGATATGTTGATGATGTATTGGTTGCATTCACTGGCACGGATAGAATTTTAAATAACTTTTTAAAAGAAATAAACCTTCAACACGAAAAAATTAAATGTACACTTAGATCTAACTATAAAAAACAATAATAATAAACACGACTTCTCAATATACCATAAACCAACGCACACTGATACGACAATAAATAATAATTCATTTCACCCGATACAACATAAATTGTCTGCTTATCGATCCATGATTTATCGAGCATTTTCAATACCAATGTCAAAACAAAAAATTTTGAAAAAGAAATTAACATAATTAAATACATTGCAGTCAGAAACAATTTTAAAATAGATACAATAAATAAATTAATAATTAACAAAGAAAAAAAATTATAAATAAATAAATATTCCCCACAAGAAAATGCAAGGCTGAAAATTATGGATCAATAACTTATAATGGCTATTTAAGCCAAAAAATCAGTAAACATTTAAAAAAATTTAACATAAATGTTGCGTTTAAATGTAACAACACACTATCAAAAATAATAAAAAAACAATAAGGATAAAACTAAAAAGGGTCAACACTGTGCGGTTTATTTACTTAATTGTGCGGATTGCCCGAAGATTTATATAGGCCAAACCGGGAGAGCATTCAGTGAAAGAATAAATGAACACCAAACAGCGTTCATTCATCAAAAAGATCATTCAACTTACGCAAACCACCTAATTGAAGAAAACCACCAATTTGACAACAACTTGAAAATCCTCCACATCTCTAATAAAGGACAGAAATTAAATTTATTGGAAAATTTAGAAATAAATAAACATATAAATTCAGGAAACTTGCTGAACGACCAGCTTGAACTCTCCAACTCCCCCCTACTTAATCTGAAGAAAAACACCCCCTCCACCCACACTTCTGAAAACTGTATATAATGTAAATTAGTTTGTAAAAAATGTATTATATTTCTTCACCTGAAGAAGCTACAGTGTAGCGAAACATTTGTAGTGAGTAAATAAAAAGTTGAAAATCATAAATAGTCTGCTATTATATTAAGTGATAATGGATTTTCAAAAAATAAGTGCCTTAACAATCAACGAGAACAATATCAAGTGGCGAGGCAATAGTTGAAATGTTTTTGAAAAGAAATACTATTAATGATTGGTTATCTTTTTTCACGAAAGTAAATAGTTTTTGTGGACATCGCGCGGTTGTTTCCATTACAACTTACTATAAAAACAATACACTTTTAAAAGTCATCATGGGGCACATCATTGAAATCAGCGTACATAATGCTGTTCAGTGATATGCATATCTTCATATGCGCTTATAAGAAAAACATAAGTTGTGGAAAAATAAAAACGAATCGCAAAAACGAGTCGAGTTATAAAAAGTTGCTCTAAGAATGTTTATATAAATTTGGAAAAATATCAAAAATAACGGAGATATAGACAAATTTTAAATATCGAAAATTTTAGTTTTTTTTCAAATTACATCAAAACAATTGAATATATTTTAAATGCGAAAGCAGATTATTGGTGAGCACTAAAATACGCAACTTTGCTCCCATTTAACCGATTCTCTCTCTCTCTTCAAATAAGCGAGATGACTAAGTGCCGCTCGAAAAACGTACACTCTTGTAGGAATCCCTGTTAATGCAAAAAAAATAATGTATTTCGCATTAAAATAAACAATTTAAAGACCTACAGTTGTAATTATTTTTTTTTCACTTTTGTTAATTAGGTGTTGTACCATTGAATAAATAAATTAAGTTGCAAAATGACTAAGAGCCTAATTAAAAGCTCATTTAATTCAAAATTTAATGCCTAAATAAATGTCTACATTTCTCAATCAATATATTTTTTATCAGTTTCATGATCCATAAAGTTTTGAAACAATTTTATTTCTTATACAAATGACATCTTGTAGGAATATTGAAACAATATATAATTTTAATTCTACAATCTTCCCTACTAGAAATTGCATCTTGTAGCAATCTTGATACAATATAGAATTTCAATTCAATTCCAATTGAATCTATATTGGAATGTGAACACGGCACTAAGTTGTAACAATATTGAAATACACTTAGAAACATATACAATAATGTTTAAATCTTGATTTTGAAATGTAGTTCAGTCTTCTAACAATGTAGTATTACTACTTGGGATTTTTATGAAAATATATATATTTGTTACAATATATTTTTCAGGTTTATCTAAATAAACTGTGCTGGTAAACACACATTCCAGATTAATCATTAATCAAATAAATTATGATTGATTAAATAGGTTTTATTTGTTTTGTAAAATCTTTTAGATTCTCATTTAAGATTGTAATTTTACTGACGTTTGCCATTACCGGTAATTGAATATCAGTGTGAATCACAATATCTTACTCTTAATAGCATTCAATGACTTAATTGGTTTAGTCGATTCCGTGTTTTTTATTATTAATATTTTTAGTGTTAGTAATAAATATTTATTTCTTTAAGTTGGTTTAAAAATGAAAAAATGTTTTTAAATGGTTGTTTACAAGATAAATATCGTATTAAATTGGCTAAATGAGACAAATATTTGATTTAATTGACTAAACTAGAGAAATAAATTAATAGTTCGTGTTTTGATTGTACAGATAATAATTGTCCACTATCTAAAATTTACTGAAATAAGCACGAAATAAGCATATAAATGTAAAATAAGCATAAATACGAAAAAAACTTGAATAATAGAAAAAAAATAGTGTCAAATGATTTTATTTTTCGGAATAAGATGTTTGCTTAGAAATCCGAGCTCTACTTATTACAGTCATTTCAAATCACTATTACAAACTCTTAATTATTTAAATAAGTGTATGTGTATTATAAAAAAAATAAACTTTGAAATTACGATTACATTGAAATAATTTGGTTTTACATTAAATCGACAATTTCTCTTAGTTCACATTTCCTTTTTAATTTATTGCCAGAAGCATTTTATCACTTCTTACGCTTATTTTAAATATCCAAAGCAAGTTTTAAATTATTTAATCGAGTTTAGTTGTCTAATTGAAACTCCAGTAGCAGAATAAATTGTTTTTATTTCGTTTAATTTAAAGAGTTCTAAAGAAATTAAAAATTCCCACAGAATTTTTACGGTCACGTAGCACATCAGCGCCGGCGTCTGACAGAAGAATAAGAAAAAAGAAAGCAAGGAGCAGAAGACACGAGCCTGGAAAAACATCACGTCCGTTCGCTCGTGGGGCCCCTCAAATTGAATTTATTTAAGAAAATAAAGAGCAAACCAATATGTCATTTATGGCTCGACTGTCGGGATATAAGAATTATGGTTTTAAACAAATATTTGTGCGGAGAAATCAAATATATAAAAAAAGAAAAAAAAAATGGTTGTTATGTTTAAAACATTGTGCTTTAAAACAGTGTTTAAAACATGTTTAAAAACAAACGTCGTGTTATAAATGGTTTTGTTTTAAATATGTTTTAAACGTTAAATATGTTTAAAACATATTCAAACATTCAGCACAAGTGTAAAAAATGCACATCTTGTTTATAACGTTGGATCCGATTTTCATTATTTAAAAAACTACTGCTGATTTAAAGTTTGTGATATAAAGAATCCTTACTATATACAATTCAAACAAAATACAAAATAAACATGTGTTATATTTAATAACGTGAGATTAAACTTAAGAAGTATGTTTTGAACTTTACTTTATTTCAATGTTTTATACCGGTGGCGCATGAAGGAAAATTTCGCTTCACGTCCAAATCCAAATTTTCAGGCTTTTCTAAACTAAATGTTACTTCATGCGCCAGGCGTATAAAACACTGATTTAATGTGAAGTTTAAATTTGTTATTTTTCTGTTTGTGTTATGTTGTTATTACTCAGTTATGCTTAAATTGTCTGAATATTAATTAATTTCCCTGTAGTTTTGTAAATAATGTTTTGCAAAATGAATTTTAACTAAATTGTTGACAATATTTTAAATGACATTATAAAACACAATTTTATAACTGGCCTAAAATGTGTTTTAAACATGTTTTATATATATTTTAAACACGTGTTAAACATGTTTTAAACATGTTTTAATTATTAATGTTTTAAACACCGTTTTAGTGCAAAAAACACGTTTTGTAAAAAAATACTGTATGTTTTAATTTAAATAAAAATAAACGTTTTTAACAACTCTGCTTTCTCGGTATTATATTTTTACCTGAATTAAAATATGGGTTTTAATACTTAACTAATATCAATAAAAAAAAGTTTTAACTTTGTTACACTATTTATTTTAGTGTTATAAAACACAGTTAAAACGCTGTTTTATTGATAAAGTAACATGTATAACAAAGTAGAAAGAGAAAAATGAGACCTCCTAGAATCCCTGGAGATACAGAAAGCTCGCGCTAATCCGGGAATCCCCCTAATTAACGACCAGGTCGATCTAGTGTATACCCCCATTTTTAATGCTATTTTGTAAATAACCATTTTGTGTATATATACCTGTACCATACCGTAATTTAAATTACTCTGTTTGATAATGGCAAGTTGAATTGCCGAAACTGCAGTCGCGAAAATAAAAATAGTGTGTTCTACAAACAAAGTTAAAGTGTTTTATTTCATTAAAGTAGAAGTCTCCACAATGTAAAATAACTTGACTAATATTCTATTTCAGATAAACTTTAGATACAAAGTAAATGCTATTAAGATATTAAATACTTCTAAGATGTAAATTTAACAATAAATTGTTCAGTTAACATGTATAACTAGTAGAAGCTTCCGCAATACAAAATATTAACACAATTTATTTCCGTTTGATTTGTTTACTTAAATGTATCCACTATTAATAAAACGTCTTACTCCTTTTACTCTTTGCCTCGGGGAAAACTTATTACGAAATAGTAAAGAAGTTAGAACTTTGTAAATTATTGTAACTAATCGAAACGATAAATCTACACTTCGAAACTTAACTGACGATGTGCTAGTTTTAAAATGTTTATACAGTTTCCAATTTCATAGAGGTTTGCGATTGAAACGATTTCTCGTCTAGGATTTGACGCTAAACCCGATTATGGTTATAGTTTCAATCTAGTTCCAACAAGATGTCTAATATTTTTTAGTTCTGAAAATTATGATTAGTTTTAAGATGTAGAAACTACACTAGAGAAAATGTTTAAAAATGTATATTCTCCAATTACCCAAGGCAATGCCTGGACCGAAATAAATGAGGTCTAAAAATAAGAAGTTCGCATTTGAAAAGAATGTACAATCGAATAGAGAAGACTCTATAAAATGTATAATTTTTAAGCAATCTTGGGGATTAATCAATGATACGTCTCCATTGAAATTCTTACATATCCTAAAATTTAAACGTTGCATTTTCTGGAAAGTTTACACATACAAATTATACATTAAGTAACCCGACTTCACAATTGTTAAATACTATGAAATTCTGCGTTATCCAAGGTATAACAAAACAAGCAATAATTATATGACAGTAATAAATCATATAAATGTATTTGGATTAATTTAAGGATTATAATTTATTCTCCAAAGTATTGATTTTTACAAGAATCAGATAAGAAATGGCGAAGGCGCCCGGTCTACATATGAATTGTCAGTCTTGAATTTAGTAGATTATTATGATCATAAGTATAACTTAACTTATTATATAAATCAAACATGCTATTTGTTCTCTTCATTAGTCGTAAATGTCTACAAAAATTATAAAGCAAAACTATATATTTTATGCCAAAACCTCGCAATGCTTATACTTAAAAATTAGTATTAACTAAACAAACATTGAAATGTTTTATTTAACAAGTAACTCTACTTATATTTCACTGCTGCATTTTATACATGAATGTTATTTTGGCTTTTCCCATATGTAATACAAAGGGAACGTATTGTTTTCGTGAAAATTTTAAAATCACTCTGAGTTGATTTCCAGTTAATTAGAACCATTTTTGAAAAATGTCTGTTAATTTGTTGTAACCTAAACCGATTAAGATGTTAAGATGACACTATAAACTTAAGTTTTTTATTACAACTCATGGAACTGATAAGCTTTTAGCGAAAATTCTGAAATAGGAAGTGGTTGTTTACTCTAAGCATTTTTTTTTTAGATTTTTCATTAGTATTAATCATATAAAAAATGTTTTTATTAAAAGTTGTAGATAATGAAAAAATAGAATTTGATTTAATTTGTAGGTATACGAGGGTTGCCTTTTATATTTCGGGATTAGAGAACAAAAATAAATATTAATCATTGAAAATCGCTTTATTGTTTTTCAAAATATTCCCCATTAAGATCTATACACTTTTGCATGCGTTTGAACCAATTGTCGAAGCACTTTTGCCACTCTGATTGAGGTATCTCCAAAACATGCATTCTGAACGCATCAACCGCTTTTTCAGGTGTCGTAAAACGTTGACCTCTCATTTTATTTTTTACGGATGGGAATAAAAAGAAGTCATTCGGTGCCAAGTCAGGACTATATGGCGGATGACTCATCAAATCGATGTTTTGCGTGCTCAAAAATGCAGTTGTTTGAGCCGATGTGTGAGAGCTCGCATTGTCGTGGTGAAGAGTGATCCGTTTTCGGCGGTTGGTTTTCCTGATTTCTTGGATGACAACTGGCAAACAAATGGTTGTGTACCACTCAGAATTGACTGTTCTGCGTTGTTCTAGTGGTACGGTTGCGACATGTCCAGTTTTTCCGAAAAAACAGGCGCGAACAACTATTGATGGATTTGGCTCATCTTGAAACACCCATACGGTCGACTGCAGTTTACTTTCGGGCTCATACGCGTAAATCCATGATTCATCACCTGTCACGATGTCATAGACGTGTTTCGAAGCACCGCAATCGTATTTTTTTGAGCATTTCTTTGCACCAATCGACACGAGCTTTTTTTTTTGAGCGATTGACAAATTGTGTGGGATCCAACGCGAACAAATTTTTTTGACAGTCAAATGTTTATGCAATATTGAATGTATGTTGGCCCCACTAATGCCTAAGGTTGTCTCAATCTCACGATAGGTCACATGACGATCTTGCAATATTTGTTTGCGCACAGCACAATGGTTTCCGGAACAACAACTGATTTTGGACGACCTCCACGCAATTCGTCTTGGAGTGAACTACGACCGGTTGAATTCACCATACCATCGATAAACACTGGTCCTTGATGGAGCTTTATCGCCAAAAATTGAATTATGTTCATCCATGCACTGTTGTTGAGTTAATCCACGTCGAAAGTTGTAAAAAATAATCGCACGAAAATGTTCACGATTTAATTCCATTCTTTGGCCGAGATAAATCTTTTAAGTTAGTGTAAACGACACAAATAACGCTCATATGTCAAAACTTTCTGAGTACGTATAACCTCAAAAATGTCAAACTTTACGATAGAGCTCTCAGTTGCCAGATTGCAACACTGGGGTTGCCCAATCCCGAAATATAAAAGGCAACCCTCGTAGACCTCAAAATTCAATAAAGGTTGTATTAATGATTGTACGTTTTTATTTTTTTAATAAATCCCGGTATTAGTTATTTAATTGTGAAAAACATGCGTTTCCTTTGCTACACCCTTTATAAAAATCGAATACCTTCCTCGTATTTTTCAACCGTTTTTGCCCTAAATAAGAATAATGTTGATTATAACCCGATGTTCATGTAAATTATTTTTTCAAAAAATTTTCATTTATGATTTTTCATCCCATTTGCTGTGAATATAAAATAAATTAAGCCTTTACAAAACATGTATATGAAAACAAAAATACAAATACAAAAATATAAATCAGTTTATTTTTTTTTTTTAAATTATTGATAGAAAATCTCTATTTTGACGACTCTTGCTATAGATATCTACAAAATTTATTATTAAATTATTTGTCAAGGTGTTAGAATTACATCATTTTACTTGATATATATAGCATCTTTATTTATAGAATATTTATAATATTTCTAAATATATACAGATAATAAATTATACAGGGTTATGATATTTTCTTTTTTGCAGGGTGCCTTGGAAACAATCACGTCATATCTGTTAATTAATAAAATCTAGACAGCAGTCAATCATTGTTAGCACTCAAAATTAATTAATAACTGCCAATCTTTTGTAATGATAATAATGAATATCGATTATCACATAAAAGTTGCACAAACTAAATTTATTTTACTTTTATTATTGTTATTCTAAAACTATTCACAAAAACAGTAATTCTTGAATTTTTCGCTACATCTCAATAAATATTGATCACCATCACATCTAAGCGTTATATATTTTTAACTTTACTGTAAATCAGTGCTTTACACGCGTGGCGCATGAAGTAAAATTTCGAGTTTAGAATGGGGTAATTTGTAAGCAAATTATGGGTCCTAGGAGTTGTCAAATAAGTGAGTTATTCAACTGTTTCTAAGGCACTCTTTACAAAAAACAAAAGATTAAAATTATGCATATAAAATGTACAATAAACAATAAGTGTGATACATCATTGAATTCAGAAAAAAATATTCTTCCAAAAAATATGAAAATCCAAAATGGCGCCCATAAGACAAACAAAAGTTGGCTATGGTCGCTGGGTAATTGTTATAGATACCTTAAAATAAAATATGTAACAGAGCTGGGTAGGATTCGAATCATTCAGGATTCGATTCCCGGATTCGAATACTTTTAGAGGATTCAAAAGAGGTATTCGAATACTTTAGTGAAAACGGATTCGTGATCCGGATTCGTTACATTTTTTTAAAAGGATTCGTATTCGAATCTAGACGTAGATGATTCGAATCCTTATAAAAAAATTCGAATTCTAATAATGGATTCGAATCCTTATAAAAAGAATCGAATCCTTATAAAAGGATTCAAATCCTCCCAAATATATCGAATCATCGCTATTAAGGCTGGGATTCTAATTTGATTAATTCAAATAGTTAAATATTGTAATATTTAAATCACTAAATTATTCATATTTGAATATATATATTTAAATTTTCGAATAATTCAAATATTTGTGAATGCATATTTGGTTACTTAACCATGAAAAATGTCCAACCTCAATAGTATATTTTTAACTTCACTTGAAATCAGTGTTTTATACGCGTGGCGCATGAAGTAAAATTTCGGGTTTAGAAAAGCCCCGTAAAAATTTGTCGAGGGTCGCTGCGCGACCCTCGAAAAATTTTCTACGCGAGGCTTTTCTAAACTCGAAATTTTACTTTATGCTTAGTCTGGGAGTGGACAACACTCGTTCTTAGAAGTTTCAAATTAAAGGAGAACTTTAGATTACTAAGTTTATTACTATTTTACAAAGGCTACTACAGCTCAAAAGACCAATCATGGTCTTTGGAGACCGAAAGACTACAGGGAATCGAAGTTTCATTACAAGAAAACAAAGAATATCTGAAGGTTTACAGCATGGATCGGAAAGAAAACATCCAATTGTGAAAAAATATCGAAGTTGGGTTGGTTTTCAGTACATTTTTAACTTCACTTTAAATCAGTGTTTTATACGCGTGGCGCATGAAGTAAAATTTCGAGATTAGAAAAGCACCGCGAAAATTTGTCTCGGGTCGCTGCGCGACCCTCGACAAATTTTCTATGTGGGGCTTTTTTAAACTCGAAATATTACTTCATGCTTAGTCTGGGAGTGGCCAACACTCGTTTGAACTTTAAATTTAACTCTTTTCTAAAATCGACGTATGTAATATAATAAATCATTCATTGAACTCATAGAAAAATATGCGAAATTTTATCTAAAATTAACTTTTAGAGTTAACTTTATAATTTGCTCGGCTCTTAATGGGTGAATATTCTATTCCTAAGAAAAACCGTATTTATTAATTATGAAACTTGCCTTTAATATAATAACAAACTATGAATTAATCGACAAAAATCTGGAAATATCGAAAATCTCGACATGTAGAAAATCTTGACGGTCCACTCCCAGACTAAGCATGAAGTAAAATTTCGAGTTTAGAAAAGCCCCGCGTAGAAAATTTGTCGAGGGTCGCGCAGCGACCCGAGACAAATTTTCACGGGGCTTTTCTAAACTCGTAATTTTACTTCATGCGCCACGCGTACTAAACACTGAAAACCAACTCAACTTCGATATTTTTTCAAAATTGGATGTTTTCTTTCCTATCCATGCTGTAAACCTTCAGATATTCGTTGTTTTCTTGTAAAGAAACTTTGATTCTCTGTAGTCCTTCGGTCTCCGAAGACCATGATTGGTCCTTCGAGTTGTAGCCTTTGTAAACTAGTAATAAACTTAGTAATCTAGAGTGATCCTTTAATTTGAAGCTTCTAAGAACGAGTGTTGTCCACTCCCAGACTAAGCATGAAGTAAAATTTCGAGTTTAGAAAAGTCCCGCGTAGAAAATTTGTCAAGGGTCGCGCAGCGACCCTCGACAAATTTTCACGGGGCTTTTCTAAACTCGAAATTTTACTTCATGCGCGACGCGTGTAAAACATTGATTTAAAGTGAAGTTAAAGACGCACTGAAAACCAACCCAACTTCGATATTTTTCAAAATTGGATGTTTTCTTTCCTATTTATGCTATAAACCTTCAGATATTCGTTGTTTTCTTGTAAAAAAACTTCTATTCCCTTTAGGCCTTCGGTCTCTGAAGACCATGATTGGTCCTTCGAGTTGTAGCCTTTGTAAAATAGTAATAAACTTAGTAATCTAGAGTGATCCTTTAGTTTGAAGCTTCTAAGAACGAGTGTTGTCCACTCCCAGACTAAGCATGAAGTAAAATTTCGAGTTTAGAAAAGCCCCGCGTAGAAAATTTGTCAAGGGTCGCGCAGCGACCCAAGACAAATTTTCACGGGGCTTTTCTAAACTCTAAATTTTACTTCATGCGCCACGCGTGTAAAACATTGATTTAAAGTGAAGTGAAGGACGCACTGAAAACCAACCTAACTTCGATATTTTTCAAAATTGGATGTTTTCTTTCCTATTTATGCTGTAAACCTTCAGATATTCGTTGTTTTCTTGTAAAGAAACTTCTATTCCCTTTAGTCCTTCGGTTTTCCAAGACCATGATTGGTCCTTCGAGGTGTAGCCTTTGTAAAATGGTAAGAAACTTAGTAATCTAGAGTGATCCTTTAATTTGAAACTTCTAAGAACGAGTGTTATCCACTCCCAGACTAAGCATGAAATAAAATTTCGAGTTTAGAAAAGCCCCGAGTAGAAAATTTGTCGAGGATCGCGCAGCGACGCGAGACAAATTGTCACGGGGCTTTTCTAAACTCGAAATTTTATTTCATGCGCCACGCGTTTAAACACTGATTTAAAATAAAGTTCAATAACACATATATCATTATTAAATAAAATCATTATTTAAGCAGATATTTAGTCGGTAAATGAACATTTTTGTTAATAGAAACTGATGAAATAAAATGTTACTGGTTGCAAATAATAGATTCAAGTTTATTTTTAAAAGATTTGTGTCCGTGATTCAAAAATGAGCATTCGAATCTTTGATTCGAATCATATTTTTCACTTACGAATCCTTTATTCGAGTATTCGTGATTCGAATCATATTAGGTGATTCGGATTCGTGATTCGAATCCTTTTTTTGAGGATTCATCCCAGCTCTGATATGTAACTAGATTTATCGTTAAAAAGGGCCTGTATAATGTCAAAGTTGTAAATGTCTGGAATCAATAGTTTTTGAATAAATAAATAAAAACGAAATTTCAAAAAATACGTTTTTTGACAATATCTCAAAAACGAATAAAGTTATTTTAAATTTGTTATTCGATATTTACCGACTCTCAAACTCTTCAAATAACCGAGATCCACATACATTCTGTTGAAATACGGACACCCTGTATACATAAATTAAAATTGATTCAATAAAATGCCAATTGACCATAGGTCTTTTAACCTTTTAACTTGATTTAATTTGATCATTAAACTAAATGATCAACAAACGCCGATAAAATTTTATTTATAATTTGGGTCTAACAAAATATGTAAATGTTAAAAAAATGCCCTTGCATAACGATTCTGTTATTTCCAGTCAATGTCTGAATTATCTTCATTTTAGGATTTTTTGATAAAACTAAGTGTGATTATTTTACTAGGGGAGGCTCGAAAACGGGTCTACTTTCATGAGTTTTGTTGCAATTTAACAATTTTAGCATTGCTCTTAATTTCAAACATTTTGAAATGTAAGGCAAACTCAACGTATTTGACAATTTTTATAAAACATTGTTGCTACTGTCATAAATATTGTCTATTTTTAAATAATACAAAGTTGAATAATTATTATAATTAAATTATTATTAAATTATTAGAATTAAAATTTCGAGTTTAGAAAAGCCTAAAATTTTGATCGCGCAGCGAAGCGAAGCAAACAAACCAAATTTTCAGGCTTTTTAAACTCGAAATTTTAATTCTAATAATTTAATTCTAATTTAATATAATAATTAGTATTTGGACTATCCATTATTTATTTTTAAAGAAGACAATCTGAAATCAATCAGAATCATAATTTTTAATTGTTGCAGTCTAACTTATACAATTCGCCCACTATACGCTGCAAAACAAAATGAACTCTTCGCGCCTGAAAATCCAAAATTTCAGCAAGTTAATTTAAAGATTGCAACTTGATTTCACGTTTAATCTAATATCAGTATGAATATAAATTATTTTATAACAAATCCAGTGAAATACATCTCTTTTAGGCCAAATTCTTGCATTATCTTTGTGTTCGATTTCTATCTTTCACAATCGCGCCGTTTTCCCTTTACCCTTCCCCATCTCTTTATTATTTATATGTCAATTTTGAGAGCGTTCCCCGTCCAATTTGGTGATCTGGCACGCGAGGTCTGCAATGTATATACGGTACGGGTGATCGTTGGTGGGAGAGAGAGCGAGATGGCGTGTGGGCGCCGTCGCCGCCCCCAGACGAGCGCAATTTTTATTTATTCGAGTCTCCCGCTATCTCGCCATCTCGCTCGCACGCCCTTATCGATCGGGACGGGTCCACGCGCCGTGCAAGGATACACTGCCGCCGCCACCACCACCGCCGCCGCCAGGGGCGACTACTTGGCGAAAAATGGAAAACGGACTTTGTGCTAAATTGAAAAATTGCACAGGCATGAATAGAATTGTAAAAGGGTTTTTAAATTACATACATATAATTCATAAAGTTTAAAGTACATTCTAAAGCAAATATGAACTTATTAAATATAAAAAATACTTACAAACATAGTACATTATCTGGGAGTAGACAGTAAAAAATATACTATACCTATCTGTTGCTATTTTTCATACATTTTGAAATGTTTTTACATTTTTCATCGATGTTCAAATTCGGACGGGACAATTTCGGTTAACACCGGTTATCCATTAACACCGGTTAAGAACCACTGATATATTTAGACAAAATCCGGATGTAAAAGAATAAAATCTGGTAAAATTCTATTAACTTATTAGTGAACATTTTTCCTTTACAAATTGCATAGATTATTTTAGTAATAACTGTTTTTTTAAATGTCAAAGATACTGCTTCCAAGTTTAAGGTTAAATATTGACGATATCATTTTAAACATAACATAATTGATTTAATTTTGAACGACTTGATTTTACGTCTGTAAGATATTAAAATATCAAATAAAAATCGCTAAGATTTACGCAAATAAAAAATAGTAACAGTTTTATTGCAAATTAAGTAAGATAGCATATGAGTTTAATAAGCATTGCTCCATAGTTTAACTTCCATCCACTCCGGAAATTATAGATACTAGATGCTGCACCGAGTCTCGATTTATACAGGGAGGCGGAATTAAAGTGGATTTATAGATGCAGTAATGACTTCTTGAATTATTAAAATCGTTACTATCTGGCCTCACCTCTACTAACCCCCCAGCACCCCTCTTTGGAAGGCTGTTTCCGCGGATTTTCCTTATCCGCGATTGAGATTCTAATCAATTTAATGATGCTTCCATATCTAGAAGTTAGTGCCGCATTTACTACACCAAGACATATGGGGTAAAATGATGGTGATAAATTCAAATCTTGATATGATGAGCTGGATATGTTTAAGTCAATTTTGACTAAAATTAAAAAAAATATTTATATACTTAAAAAATACTTGATTTCATGGTAAAATGTTTAGAAATATTCTTCCACGGAGAGGTCTTTAAGTATTCATATGAATTTCCTGTAAAATTGTTAAGTTTCTAACGAGTGTTTTCTAATCGTGTATTAAGCATGGAGTAACATTTTTAGTTTTTTCTCTACGCGACCAAACCAAATTTTCCGGTTTTTCTAAACTCCAAATTTTACTTTATACTTAATGTGGGAGTGGGGAACACTCGTTTAATGCCTTAAATTGAACTCTATTAAAAACAACGAATGTAAAAATTGTACAGCGTATGTACCGGTTGTTGATTCTATCAGGGATGTAACATGTATAGCCACATTTATGCGTTTTCCTACTTCCCGGGTTATTATAGAGAAGCGTACAAGTTTACTCTTAAATTAAGAAAAATATCCTACATATTTAAGTCCGTTGGTTAAAATCCGACTTCGTTTATTATTTTTTATCCAGATTTGAAAATCACCAAAATTTCAAATAAATAGTCTCATAAACACCCGTTTTCATTTATTATTTTTGATATGGACGCGCTAGAATCGCGAAAGGGGAATTTATTGAAAACTACGGATGCGGCGTTGACAATTTTAGGCACAAAAGTCAAGTATTATACCTCTTAAAAGCCGTAATAACGTGCTATAAATACCCATGTTATTTTCTTATACCCGGCTTGAGGCTATTTTATTAAATTTTCGTATATTTCAAAAATTGATTAAAAATATAAACGACTTAGAATATTAACCAAATAGCGACCAAAATTGCGATTTTCTTCTTAAGTTTTCTTTACCCTTGTACTTTTCCCTAAAATGATCATGATAGCAGAAAAATGCATAAATGCGATTTTACATTTTAAAAATGTTTCTAATTTAGGTATTCAAATAATTATTTAAAATCATATTCAAATATTCTAATACTTAAATAAAACGTTCCCCACTTCATCTGGGAGTGGGGAACTTTAAATTGAACTCTATTACAAAAAAAAACAAGGAATGTCGAAAAATGTACAGCGTATGTATACAGGGTGTCCATATTTCAACAGAATGTATAGGGAACTCGGTTATTTGAAGAGATATAGAATCGATTAAATTGGGGCAAAGTTGCATATTTTAGGACCCAATAATAATCTAAATCCAAATTTGAAATATCTTTTTCGTTTTTGAGATATTGTTAAAAAAACGGAACTTTTTAAGTTTCGTTTTTTTTTATTCCAAACTTATTGATTCCAGACATTTACAACTTTGACATTATATAGGCACTTTTTAACGATATCTCTAGTTCCATATTTTATTTTAAGATAAGTACAACTACTCACCCAGGGACCAGAGCTGGTACGAATCCTCGTGAAAAGGATTCGAAACACGAATCCGAATCACCTAATATGATTCGAATCAGGAATACTCGAATAAAGGATTCGTAAGAGATAAATATGATTCGAATCAAAGATTCAAATCCTGTGTTTTCGAATCACGAATACAAATCCTTTAAGAATAAATTGGTTTTATTATTTTTTTACAACCATTAACATATAAATATCGTTATCAGTTGTTTTAACAAAATTATTCACAACCTAATTATTTATTATTAACACTTAACATCGTTGATAACAGACTATATTTCTGTGTTACTCTGATTTAAAATGTATTTGTGTGTTTTTGAACCACACTTCAAATCAATGGGTCTACGCGTGGCGATGAAGTAAAATTTCGAGTTTAGAAAAGCCCCGTAAAAATTTTCTACGCGGGGCTTTTCTAAACTCGAGATTTTACTTCATGCTTAGTCTGGGAGTGGAAGACACTCGTTACTTTAAAATATGTCACAACTGTTAAAATATGTATCGTCGGATGCCCGTCTTCAGGGGTGATATGTAAGCAAATTATGGGTCCTAGGAGTTGCCAAATAAGTGAGTTACTCAACTGTTCCCAAGGCACTCTGTAAAAAACCAAAAGATTAAACTTTTACATATTAAATGTACAATAAACTATAAGTGTGATACATTATTGAATTCAGTAAAAACTATTCTTCCAAAAAATATCAAAATCCAAAATGACGCCCATAAGAAAAACAAAAGTTAGCCATGGTCCCTAGGTAAATGTTATAGTTATCTTAAAATAAAATATGTTACTAGATTTATCGTTAAAAAGTGCCTATAATGTCAAAGTTGTAAATGTCTGAAATCAATAGTTTTTAAATAAAAAAATAAAAACGAATTTTCAAAAATACGTTTTTTGACAATATCTCATTAAGGAAATAAGATATTTCAAACTTGTTTTCGGGTTATTATTGGGCCCTAATTTATGAAACTTTGCCCCAATTTAACCGACTGTCTATCTCTTTAAATAACCGATATCCCCATATATTCTGTTGAAAAACGGACACCCAGTATAATAATAGTAATAATATAAAATTTATTGTAGTGTTATTTTCTAAATATTTTAATTAAATAAATATGTTACATTGGTTACCGTATATTTACGAATATATTAAAAATAAATACTTATTTCAGTAATTCAATATTAATTATACCATCAAATGTCTAAAAGTCTTGCGTTAAAAATCACCAGAAATCATTAGATGTTTTTTTATTAAACGAATTTCACTATGGCTTTCGACGTCTAAGTCAAAAAATGTTTGAAACAAAAGTTGTAGCCAACGAAAAAATATACCTCTTTTACCTAAACACTTTTCACCTCAGCTCTTTTGTTTTTGAATTAGAAACTAAAAAATCTAGTGGACATCAACAACTCACCGATTATGGCTTTCGACGTCTAAATCAAAAAATGTTTCAAACAAAAGTTGTAGCCAACGAAAAAATAAACCACTTTTACCTAAACAATTTTCACCTCAGCTCTTTTGTTTTTGTTCAATAAACCGAGAAAGATTTTTTTGAAAATAAATACACAACTTTATGATAATTCGAAAATTTACGAACGAGTGTCTCCACTCGCAGACTAAGCATGAAGTAAAATTTCGAGTTTAGAAAAGCCCCACGTAGAAAATTTGTCGCGCAGCGAACCGAGACAAATTTTCACGGGGCTTTTCTAAACTCGAAATTTTACTTTATGCGCCACGTGTATTAAACACTAATTTCAAGTAAAGTTAAAAATATAAAAACATATTAAAACTGTTTTTAATTTTAAAAGTTATCAAAATATGTCAAAATTATTTAAAATTGCCAAAAACATCAAAATGGCCAAAATGTCATCTCGTAAATATGAAAAATATCAAAAACGTCAAAAATTCGGCATGTTGATAAAATCGAGTTACGTCAAAATTATCATTTTATGTAAGTACGTGACAGTTTGATAAAAACGTTCTTACAAAAACGAAAATTTCTGTTAAAATTAGTAATAATGTCAAAAAAGTTATCTAATAATATAAAAATTGTTATCTAATGTAAAACAAGTAAATATGTAATATCAAAAATATCAAATGTCAAAATTGTCGTCTAATGTCAAAAAAGTAAAAAAATATAAAATGTCAGAACTGCCATCTAATGTCAAATACGTCATTTAATGTCAACATCAGAAATAGTAAAAAATTAAAAAATGTCATTGTTTATCAAAAGTAACATCTAATGTGAAACATGTCATCTAATGTCAAGAAACGTAGTCTAATATCAAGAATATAATCTATTGTCAAAAATGTCATCTTAAGAGGCAAAAAATATCAAAAATGTCATTCAATGTCAAAAATGATTAAATATGTCTTGTAAGAAAAAATCTCAAATGTGTGTCTTCAATAATGTTTGAAAATCGTTACAATTCTGAATAAAAATATTGAAAATCTTACATATAATCATTTTATATATTTGACGAGAAAATATCGAAAATTTTATCAAAATTTTATAAAACGATAAAAATGACAAAATATCAAAAATCAAGATATGTTGAAAATCTGATAAACATTTTCAAAAATTAATAAAAAATCTCAAAATATTGAAAATTTCATCAACATTCGATACATTAATGAAATATTGCAAAATCTGATGAAAATTTGATTAATCGACGAAAATCTCGAAATAATGATAATTTTATGAAAATATCGATTTGTTGAAAATCTTATAAAAATGTTATAAATCGACATGTTAAGTGTAAACATTTGATTGGGAATGTCAATTCATATTCATCAAAATGTTGTATTTGGCGAAATTACCGAAAAACAATTAAAAATCTCAAATCTAGCAAAAATTATCAAAATTTATCAAAATGTCAAATTTGACACAAATCATTAATTTAATTGATTTTATCACTAACAAACGAGTGTCGTCCACTCCCAGACTAAGCATAAAGTAAAATTTCGAGTTAAGAAAAGCCCCGCGTAGAAAATTTGTCGAGGGTCGCGCAGCGACCCGAGACAACTTTTCGCGGGGCTTTTCTAAACTCGAAATTTTACTTCATGCGCCACGCGTATAAAACAGTGATTTAACGAGAAATTTAAAAACACACAAAACACATTTTTCATGTTAATTGTAAGGATTATTTTTGACGATTCGAATCCTTTTGTAACTATTCGAATCCTTTTATAAATATTCTAATCCTTTTATAAGGTTTCGAATCCTTTTATGAGGATTCGAATCCTTTTACAAGGATTCGAATCCTTTTATGAGGATTCGAATAACCAGCATTTGGATTCGAATACGAATCCTTTTAAAAAAGTGCAACGAATCCGGATCACGAATCCAGTTTAACTTAAGTATTCGAATACCTCTTTTGAATCCTCTAAAAGGATTCGAATCCAGGATTCGAATCCTGAATGATTCGAATCATGCCCAGCTCTGCCAGGGACCCTAGTTAACTTTTGTTTTTCTTCTGGGCGCCATTTTTTATTTTCATATTTTTTGGAAGAATATTTTTCTGAAGTTTATTGTACATTTTATATGTAAAATTTTATTGTTTTGTTTTTTGTAAAAAGTGCCTTGGAAACAGTTGAGTAACTCACTTATTTGACAACTCCTAAAATCCATAATTTGCTTACATATCATCCCTGAAGACGGGCATCCGATAATACATATTTTACAAGTTGTGGTGTATTTTAAGGTACTGAGTGTCTTCTACTCTTAGACTAAGTATGAAGTAAAATTTCGAGTTTAGAAAAGCCCCGCGTAGAAAATTTGTCGAGGGTCGTGCACCGTTCTAAACACGAAATTTTACTTCATGCGCCACGCGTTTAAACCACTGATTTACAGTAAAGTTAAAAATAGATAACGCTTAGATGTGATGCTGATCAATATTTATTGAGTTGTAGTGAAGAATGCAAGAATTACTTTTTTGTGAATAGTTTTGGAATAATAATAATAATAAAAGTAGAATAAATTTAGTTTGTCCAACTTTATATGATAATTGATACTTATTATTATTATTACGAAAGATTGACAGTTAATAATTAATTTTGAGCGCTAACAATGATTGACTACTGTCAATATTTTATTAATTAACTGATTTGACGTCATTGTCTTCAAGGCGCACTTTGCAAAAAAGAAAATATAATAATTTTAAATATTAAATCTAATATAAATCATTGAGTTTAGAAAGATATATTCTTCCAAATCATATGAAAATCCAAAATGGCGCTCATAAGTAAAACAAAAGTTGGCTATGGTCCCCGGGTAAATGTTATAGTTATTTTTAAAAAAAACATGCTACTAGATTCCTCATTAAAAAGTGCCTGTATATTGTCACAGTTCCGAATGTCCAGATTCAGTAGTTTTTGAATAAAAAAATAAAAACGATATTTTAAAATCTCAGTTTTTTGTTGATATCTCGAAAACAAAAAAAAAAGATATTTTAAAATTGTTTTCAGATTATTGTTAGGCTTTAAAATACGACCCTCTATCTCTTCAAATAACCGAGATCCCCAAACATTTTGTTGAAATACTTAAAATAAAAGTTCTAATATAGTCATATACAATATATGAATGATATGGCTGATATGGCTGAATGATATATGGCTTCATTCGAATATTCATTTAAAATCATAATAAAATATTCGAATCAATAAATAAACAATTTGGGCAAAACATGAAGCAAATGTTTGATACATGTTTCGATTAAGGCTGGGAATTTTGCAGATTTTTATATTCGAATATTCATTCAAAACCATATTAAAATAGTCGAATATTCTAATATTCTAACTATAATCAAATATTTTAATATTCGAATAATTTTAATATTTAAATATAAATAAACTTTTACGATTGTCGTAAATTTAGGCAATATTTTTAATTTGTTCTTTTATTCAAAATATGATTCTAATAAATGTTTTTGCACACTCCCTGCCCCCCTTTGCCTACGCCCATGGTTCTCAGAACTCTGATTAAATCAGTGACTTACACGCTACACGTGAAGTAAAATTTCTATTTAAGAATAACCTGAAAATTTAGTTTGCTCGCGTAGCGAAGCGAAGCGACCAAACCAAGTATATAGTAGGTGTAGTAAAAAGAAATTCATTATGTTTGCATGAAATTGAAGCTTTTATTTATCATAGTTACAATGATGCGATTTAGGTCAAATTTGCGCCGTTTTGTTCGATAACGTGTTGCCAATTTGAAGGTAATTTCATTGTGCCTCTCTGATAGAAGCCCTCATCCCTGGTTCTGGTTCTTTGGGGAGTGCGCATTTCTGCACTGCACTTAAGCCTCATAAGGCCCATTGTGCTTCCTCCCGTCGATAACCCAGCCTCAGATCAACCAGCCTACCTGGTTCAGGTAGTCTAGCAAAGCTGATAGAACCCTTATATAGGCCATTGTAGGCCATCTTTCACCCAGTAAAGAGTCTGTAGTTGACGAGAGTGCCGGGCAATCGCTGAGAATGTGTCCGGCAGTCTCGTCTTCCATGTTACACCCTCTGCAGGATAAAGAGTCAACCATCCCCATCCTGTATAGGTGTGCGTTTATCCCGCAGTGACCAGTCAGAGCGGTAGTTATGCGTCTAAGGTTTCCCCTGGTCAGCTGCAGGTACTGTTTTGCTGATCTCTTGTTGGTATACAATAGTGTTTCCTTAGAGAGCTAGGAGTCCTCGATGTTATCCCAACGCTTCCTGAAGTGCGTTGGTTTGTACCATATTGCACAGGGACAGAGGCGCACTAGCGGCTCCGATGAGAGAATGTCCATCCCAGCCGCTGCTCTTGTCAGTGCGTTAGCTCTCGTGTTACCTGTGTTCAAGTCTTGCCCCTTCACCCAGACTTCAATGTTGTTATACATTGCTGCTTGCCTGAGTTTTCTGTGGCACTTAAATGTTATCTTTGAGGTTGTACTGTTCAGAGACAGCAGCGTTTGCCTGCTTTCCGTTAGGATCAGTATGGCTTCATTTGACACTTTGAGGTTTATGATGTTCTCAGCCGCAAGTGTTATACCCATCGTTTCTAATTGTGTGACGGCAATGACGGCAAGCAGCAATGCTTTCCTATCGGGACTTTTGTTTGGATTTTCAGGTTCCTGGAGAAGACTCCAATACCTGATCTATCCATCCCTTTGGATCCATCTGTGAGGATCCTTATGGCAGACTCTCTCTTTTTTTTGTGGGTTGAATGGTAACTGTTTAGGGTGCATTCCGAATGAGTGTCGGCTTACAGTAGTCAGTGCCAGCCTCTAAAAGAGGTATGTCTTTGCAGACATTTCTCCAGAGGTGTCCTCTGACTTCCTCACAGCGGTTACTGTTCCAGATCCTTGAAGGCGAAGTATGGTCGCCACAGCCTCCCTCTACACGTGAATATCAAGTGGTGGAAGGCATGTTATGCTTAGTCAGACTGCCCGCTGCATTTGCGAGAATCGCTTTCTCTTAGTTAGCTGTTTGGTCCTGGGCTACCAAACTAGAGCGCCGTATGTTAGCATGAGCTGTATGATAGCTGTGTATAACCACATCGTCGTGCGCGGTTTCAACCCCCAGGTTTTCTCCACTGCCCGACGGCATAGCCAAAAGACCCTTATGGCTTTGTCTGTTTTGATGTCGATGTGCTTCTTCCAGCTCAGTTTCCTGTCGAGAGTGATGCCTAGGTATTTAACCTCGTCATTGTACTGCAGCATCGTATTCTATAATTTTAGTGCTCTTTTTGTCACCTACCTTTTTTTGGTGAACATGACCATCTCCGTCTTGGTAGGATTTACCAGTAGAGAGTGATCATTGCACCACCGCGAAACTGTATTTAAAGCTCCTTGCATTTGGTCGCATAAAACGTTTTCAAATTTACCACCTACAATCATGGCTAGATCATCAGCATAGGCTGTCACACAGAAGCCTGGTTAATGAAGTTGTTCGAGAAGGCTGTCCTGAACCATTTTCCATAGTAGGGGTGATAACACACTTCCTTGTGGACAGCCTCTGCCAATTTTCCAGGTGATCCGTTCCCCCACCTGTTCTACTGTGACTATACGGTTGGCCAGTGCATTGCCAATCAAGTCATACATTTCAGATGGTCCCTATTGGCATAAACCTAGGACAGTCAATTTTCACAACCCTCTTTTGAGGCAAATTTTTCACTAGCAAAATCGTTCGCCATGGACATGAACAGATGGTAATACTTGGTGCCAGGTCCGGGCTATAAGGTGGATGCGTAAAAACCTCCCAACCAAGCTCCAGGAATTTCTAGCGAATCACTATCGAAGTGTGTGGCCTAACATTTTCCGGATGGAACACAATTCCTCTTCTTCAGACGGTCCGATTGTTGACAGTGACAGTGTTGACGTTGTCGTAAGTGATCCACTTTTCATCTCCAGTCATCTTCTGAAATGGGTGGATTTGGTTGCGATTCAGCAACAATTCGCAGATTGAAATTTAGTCCATGTTGTTTTTTTGCGTTAACTCGTGTGGCACCCATACATCGAGCTTCTTTATGTATCCGAAATTATCGGAACGGAATCGACGAAACCAAAATTGCGCTGTTACAGTATCAAAATCATAAAGATTATTCACATTTTTTAGTCGTCTGGCTTGCGTTATCGCCTTTACCGGAGAAAAACTGAAAAATATGGCGTATTATTTCTTTGCTGGTCTCCATCTTTAACACGCGCTCAAACAAAACCAATTCAACTAATTACAAAACTGTCAGAGTCGTTTATTTGTACGAGATTTCGTCTTTTTAACGCCATAAAGTGTAACCCGATTGGACTTCTGCAACCCGAGATATAGATTACTACATCCATGTATTGGAAAAATAATGGATTAATAAATATCTTCAATTTGGTTCTTATTAATCACTTGATGAAACATGTTTACATTATTGATAATTTAATAAATTTTCCTTTGTTTGTCTTACTGTTTATATTCTTTACGAGTAGTTTCGACGTATCGTCATTCTTAAGGACTAATACGAGGATCATTTTTAAAATAAAAACCGCTGGCGACCTCTCTTCGCGCATAGCGTTATCCGCAACCATTTGACCTACTTACGTATTCCCTGGTAATTTGTCAACGCTGTCAGTTAGTCTCAAGTTGCTAGCGAAAGTAGAAGATATTGTGCTGCAATTTAATATTAGCTATGTCCATTACTAATCCCGCCAATTGCGAAGTTCTCGCTATAATTCGATTTTTAATTGCAAAAAACATTCGTTCTGCTGAAATCCATCAGAAACTCCTAGAAGTGTATGGGAAAGGTGTGATGAATAAAGGGAATGTGCGAAAGTGGTGCCGTTTATTTAATGGTGGTGTATGTTTACATGATGAGGAACATTCGGGCCGCCCAACCGTAATCACGGACGAACTGAAAGCAACCGTCGATGCACACATTTGGCAGAACAGGCGCTTCATTATCTACAAACTGCATAACAATTTTCAACATGTTTCCCGATCTATTCTTTATGACATTGTCAGCAACTACTTACAGTATGCAAAGATTTGTACCAGGTGGGTTCCAAGAATGCTAACGCAGGAATACAACACGTAACGCATGGCTTCTTTCTTGTCTTTTTTGAAACAACAAGAAAAAAGAGGCATTACACACCAGAGAGTAAGCGACAGTCTCTTGGATGGCTTCATGCTCATAGTCCAACAAAACAAAGAAAATTCAAGCAAGTAGTTTCCACTTTAAAAGTGATGGCAACAATCTTCTGAGACAGGATAGGCATAGTGCTCGTAAAGTTTATGCCTCGAAAAGAAACAATAAATGCTAATCGGTTTTGTAAAACATTCAAGAAGCTTTAGCGTGCAATACAGAATCGTCGACGAGGCTTACTCACTAGTAGAGTATGTTTACTCCAAAATAACGCCCGCCCGCATACTGCTGTCATATCGTAAGCGTTGCTAGGGAAGTTTAAATGGGAATGTCTGGACCATCTACCTTATAGCCCTAACCTGACACCTTCCGACTATAACCTCTTTACAAAACAAAGACTTTTTAAGCGGAAAACAGATGCAATCGTCAAAGACATGGTCAGCGGTTCGCTAAATGGACTGGCTGTCGACATCTATGACGAGGGGATCGTCAAACTCATCTCCCGTTTGGAAAAATGCCTCAAACGGAACGGGGATTTCGTCGAAAGATAGCAAAAGTATGTTGGTTATTGTAGAAATATAATTTTTGGAACAAACGGTTGTTTTTACTTTAAACCAAAACGGTTCTTACTTTTAAAATGATTATCGTACATTACTCCTTGAGAATGATGATAAGTTGAAACTAGTCGGAGAGAATAAAAACTATATTGAAACAAAAGAAGAGATTTTTATTCAATTATCAATTACATTTTTGTGTTTTTTACGTTTTAAAGTTTAAAAATGTCTAAATATTTTAATTTGCCACATTGATTTTGTGGCATTTCATCATCTAAATAATAACCCAAAACCAACAATATTAAGCGGTTAATATTTTCCAAGTTGATAAATTTCGACTTCTTCTTTAATTCTAATACCATTATTCTCCATAGAAAACTGAACACGTGGATCTAAAGTTTGTTTATTAACTTAGTATTTTGAGCGTTAACTCAAATTTTACTTTTAAATCTTCTTATAAGAAAATTATGCTACGACACACGCCTTAGTCATTTCCGTGTTTACAGGCGATCCGCGTAAGCTGATTATTGCGATTTGCCGCCCCCAGCGTCGCGCAATTACAAACAAAAGCCCGCGCCGAGGAAAAAGAAGCCCTTCATTAATTGAAGCTGCCGAGTGCCGGCACAGCACCCCATTCCAATGTTATTAATGTATTCTCAAATGAACGACATCCATCATTCTCGCACGAACGCGGATGATGAAGAATTCAGGGGATAATAAAATCCGGAAAAAAGACATTTAATGAATTTGAAAATTCAAACATTCACCTTTTGTTTAAATTAAATAATTAAAAAGAAAACTGCATTACAATTGTAATCCCAATTGTTGACACGATCGAGTAATTAGTTGTTGCAGCTTAACAATAGTGTAAGTTACTGCAGTGGCGTAAATAGCTTTTTGTGATGGGGTTTGAGTTAGTATTTTGTTTCATAAATTTGGTTTTTTAAAGTTATTTAAAAGCAAGTACAAAAAATTATAATGTGTCCATCAGAGCACATTCGCCGTCATTTAAACAATTTATGATTGGCATACTAAATGTATTTCATTTGTTAACCGGTTAAAGACTGTTTCACATTAAATCAGCGTTTTATACGCGTGGCACATGAAGTTAAATTTCGAGTTTAAAAAAGCCTAATTTGGCTCGGTCGCTCGCTCCGCTTCGCTACGCGACCGAGCCAAATTTCCAGGCTTTTCTAAACTCTAAATTTTACTTCATGCTTTATATGGGATTGGAAACACTCGTTAGACGATCAATCATAAACCTATTTTTCAGTTTTTTATTGTAATATCTGTGACTAAAATTAATAGTTGATATTTTAGTCAACTTTTGGCGTATACGATTTTCCTTCCAGTTTGACCAATTTTCAATTTGATAACGTTGAAAGCATAGCTGGATAGGATTCAAATCATTCTTCCAGATTAAGCACGAAGTTAAATATCGAATTTAGAAAAGCCCTAACATTTGGTTTAGTTTACTAAACTCGAAATTTTACTTTATGCGCCACGCATATAAAACACTGATTTATCTATAGACACTTTAAAGCAAAACTTTAACTACTGTGGCCCTGATTGGTCACTTCAAGACCAAAATCTAACTATTTTAGTCATTCTTAGTCATGTTAACGCTAAAATATGACGATTATAGTTGACATAATTCAATCTAAACTTAAATTCGGAATATTATAGTCATCAGTACTCACTTTAATATTTGACTATTATAGTCAGTGTAAAACCAATATAAGACAATTATACTAATCTTAAGTCAATTTAATATGATAATCTTCCTAATAGAATAATTTGTACTATCTTTACAGCAAAAATCTCACTAACATCGTAAATTGATCATTACAGTAATGCGCAGTCATTTTAAACTTAACATATGCAATTTTAGTAATTTATAGTCACTTTAATGGCCCAATTTGACTACTATTGCGATCTATATTAACTGTATCTGACTATCCTGTTATATATAATGATATTAAAGTCAAAATCTAGCAATATAATGTGTGGTTACTTTAAAGTCATAATCTCACTATTTCAGTCATTTGTGGTCACACTCACCCCATAGTCTGGCTATTTTAGTCATATATAGTAATTTTCAAATACTTTAAAGTCGAAATATTATTAATCTAATCGTTAGTGCTTTAAAATCTATGTTTAAAATTTGTATGCGGTTATATTTTATGTATACTTGTCAATTTTTGTAATTATTCCGAACTATGTAATATGTTTGTTCAGAATGTTTGTTCTTATTTTTGGTGAAGTTTTTTCATTTTATCATAATAAATAATTTTTCAAAATATTGCTGCTAAAATAGTAATTTTTCTGTTTTTGTTAATTTGTAATAATTTGGACAATTTTGAAGATTTTTATTAATGTTTGCTGGTTTTAATGATTTTAATTAAAATATTAATAATTATTAATTAAAATTTAAAAATATTTGCAACAACATGATAATTGTGATATCAAAAGATAAACTAAATTCGATTCAAATATAAGATTACATTATTTTTTCTCAAAAAAGGCTTAATTAATTTTAACGTTAACGAACATTTAAAAAACTCATCAAAACTTATTCTTAAAAATTCATGAAAAGTTAAATCTTTAAAATTCATAAAACTGTTTTTTTTTTAGTGAATGATAATGATGGATTTCACTTAAACTGCAAACATTTTAAAAATTGACGAACTCTTGAAAACGATCGAGTTTTTATAAACCAACGAAAAACTTGAAAAAGTTATCGATTATTTTCTAATGAGTGTTTTCCACTCCCGGATTAAGCATGAAGTAAAATTTCGAGTTGAGAAAAGCCTAAAATCTGGCTTTTCTTTCTTAAACACTGATTTAATATAAAGTTCAAAATAATAAATGACAAAAGAAACAAATTTAATTAAATAAAATAAAAGAAAATGACCTTCAACATTCTGTTTCACGTCATGTTTTTTTTACAAATGTAGGTAATGTAAAAATAAAATAAAAATTATAACTTTTATTAAATCATTTGACATCATCGTTAGCCATGTTCTTCCAGTATGTGAGGAAATATTGTTTCTTAGTGACTTCAACATTAATTTATTGAAAATAGATTCCAACCTTACTAAACAGTTTTGCCAATTTCTAGAGTCATATAGATTTCATCAGATTATTGAAGAGCCCGCCAGAGTCACGGATACTTCGGCTTCATTGATAGATTCAATTATTACCTTAAATAACACAAATATCATCGAACGTAGAGTTGTCAACATTCACGATATTGCTGATCATGATTCACCTGTTGTAAGCTTTTGGTTGATTCCCAAAAACCTGTTAATATTATTACCTATCGTACACTAAATAATATGGACCACCATCTTTTTTTAAATGACTTATATTCGCTTCAATTAGATCAACGTTTGTATTTAGCATACAATGTTGATAAGGTTTTTTTTCTTAAAGAATCCTATCTATTTCTGTTTGATGCAAAAACCTCACGGATAACTAGAAAACCTGCTTCGGGGTTGACACAAACAATTAAGGCTATGATGCTGGATAGAGACGCCTAGAATAATATGATCTACTCTGCCATATTACATGAAAAAAAAGCATACCTGAATAATATGATCGGCAAAGATCCTAAATTTTCTGGAAATATTTGAAAAAGTGCACAGTTACAATGCCTAGGGTACGTAATGTACCTTCTCTGTTGAAAAATGTAAATGTTGCTAATTCCTTCTTAATCAACTCGGTCACTATCGTCAATGACCCGAATCTAGTCTCATAGTACACCAGAAACTCAAATCCTAATATAAAAATAAACTCAGTTTCTTTCTTGTTGATACTGAGGATGTTTCTACATTTTTATTAAAAATTAAAACCAATGCAGTGGGATCAGATGGTCTTAGTGCAAAAAACGCTTAAAATGTGTTCTCCATTTATTGTCCCCTACATTACACACATCAGAACTGTTGTTTAGAACAATGCATCTTTCCACAGTCCTGGAAGTTATCAACCGTTATTTTAGTATCCAAAGGAAGTAAATCCTGAAATTCTAAAAGAATCTATAATAAAAGACCAACTGACTCTATTTGTAGAGACCTATAGTATCCTGCCCACGAATCAATCATAATTTAGAACAAACTATAGCTGCTCTAGTATTCGACACAATTAATCGTGATATATTATTAGCAAAAATGAAGTACATTGGTTTAAAGTCAAATGCACTAAAACTTATAAGTAGTTTTATCTATAGCCGTCAGCAACAGGTCAAAATTAACAAAACAAAATTAACAAGATTCGGTGCGTGACGTCTGATGTATCAGATAAATGCCGTTCTTCAAGTATCAATTCTAAGCTCACTGATATTTTCGATTTACGCGTCCCACTGAGACTTGAAAATTCTGTACCTATAACCTTTATGCAGACGATACCCAACTACCAGAGCTGGGATGAATCCTCAAAAACAGGATTCGAATCACGAATCCGCATCAATTAATATGATTCGAACCACGAATACTCGAATAAAGCATTCGTAAGTGAAAAATATGATTCGAATCAAAGATTCTAATCCTCATTTTTGAATCACGGATACAAATCCTTTAAAAATAAATTTGAATCTATCATTTGCAACCAGTAACATTTTACTCCATCAGTTTCTATTAACAAAAATGTTTATTTACCGACTAAATATCTGATTAAATAATGATTTTAATTAATTATGATATATGTGTTATTGAACTTTATTCTAAATCAGTGTTTTATACGCGTAGCGCATGAAGTAAAATTTCGAGTTTAGAAAAGCCCCGTGAAAATTTGTCTCGGGTCGCTGCGCGACCCTCGACAAATTTTCTACGCGGGGCTTTTCTAAACTCGAAATTTTACTTCATGCTTAGTCTGGGAGTGGACAACACTCGTTCTTAGAAGTTTCAAGTTGAGTGCTCACTCTAGATTACTAAGTTTATTACCATTTTACAAAGGATGCAGCTCGAAGGACCAATCATGGTCTTCGGGGACCGAAGGACTCCAGGGAATCGAAGTTTTTTTACAAGAAAACAACAAATAAATGAAGGTTTATAGCATGGATAGGAAAGAAAACATCCAATTTTGAAAAAATATCGAAGTTAGGTTGGTTTTCAGTGCATTTTTAACTTCACTTTAAATCAGTGTTTTAAACGCGTGGCGCATGAAGTAAAATTTCGAGTTTAGAAAAGCCCCGTGAAAATTTGTCTCGGGTCGCTGCGCGACCCTCGACAAATTTTCTACGCGGGGCTTTGCTAAACTCGAAATTTTACTTCATGCTTAGTCTGGGAGTGGACAACACTCGTTCTTAGAAGTTTTAAATTGAGTGATCACTCAAGATTACTAAGTTTATTACCATTTTACAAAGGATGCAGCTCGAAGGACCAATCATGGTCTTCGGGGACCGAAGGACTAGAGGGAATCGAAGTTTCTTTACATGAAAACAACGAATAACTGAAGGTTTATAGCATGGATAGGAAAGAAAACATCCAATTTTGAAAAAATATCGAACTTGGGTTGGTTTTCAGTGCGTTCTTAACTTCACTTTAAGTCAGTGTTTTATACGCGTGGCGCATGAAGTAAAATTTCGAAATTTTACTTCATGCTTAGTCTGGGAGTGGACAACACTCGTTCTTAGAAGTTTCAAATTGAGTGATCACTCTAGATTACTAAGTTTATTACCATTTTACAAAGGATGCAGCTCGAAGGACCAATCATGGTCTTTGGGGACCGAAGGACTACAGGGAATCGAAGTTTCTGTACATGAAAACAACGAATAACTGAAGGTTTATAGCATGGATAGGAAATAAACATCCAATTTTGAAAAAATATCGAAAGTGGGTTGGTTTTCAGTGCGTTCTTAACTTCACTTTAAATCACTGTTTTATACGCGTGGCGTAATAAAATAATTGAAGTTTTTTTTACAAGAAAACAATGAATATCTGAAGGCTTACAGCATGGATAGGAAAGAAAACATCCAATTTTGAAAAAATTATCGAAGTTGGGTTGGTTTTCAGTGCGTTTTTAACTTCACTTTAAGTCAGTGTTTTATACGCGTGGCGCATGAAGTAAAATTTGGAGTTTAGAAAAGCCCCGTAAAAATTTGTCTCGGGTCGCTACGCGACCCTCGACAAATTTTCTACGCGGGGCTTTTCTAAACTCGAAATTTTACTTCATGCTTAGTCTGGGAGTGGACCGTCAAGATTTTCTACATGTCGAGATTTTCGATATTTCTAGATTATTGTCGATTTATTCACAGTTTGTTATTATATTAAATGCAACTTTAATTTAAATAAATATGGTTTTTATTAGGAATAGAATATTCACCCATTAAGAGTCGAGCACATTATAAAGTTAACTCTAAAAGTTCTTTTTAGGTAAAATTTTCCATCTTTTTCTATGATTTCAATGAATGATTTATTATATTACATACGTAGATTTTATAAAACAGTTAAATTTAAAGTTCAAACGAGTGTTGTCCACTCCCAGACTAAGCATGAAGTAAAATTTCGAGTTTAGAAAAGCCCCGCGTAGAAAATTTGTCGAGGGTCGCGCAGCGACCCGAGACAAATTTTCGCGGGGCTTTTCTAAACTCGAAAATTTACTTCATGCGCCACGCGTATAAAACACTGATTTAAAGTGAAGTTAAAAACGCACTGAAAAACAACCCAACTTCAATATTTTTCAAAATTGGATGTTTTCTTTCCTATCTATGCTGTAAACCTCCAGATATTCCTTGTTTTCTTGTAAGAAAACTTCGATTCCCTGTAGTCCTTCGGTTTCCAAAGACAATTTATGGTCCTTCGAGCTGTAGCCTTTGTAAAATGGTAATAAACTTAGTAATCTAGAGTGATCCTTTAATTTAAAACTTCTAAGAACGAGTGTTGTCCACTCCCAGACTAAGCATGAAGTAAAATTTCGAGTTTAGAAAAGCCCCGCGTAGAAAATTTGTCTCGGGTCGCTGCGCGACCCGAGACAAATTTTCACGGGGCTTTTCTAAACTCGAAATTTTACTTCATGCGCCACGCGTATAAAACACTGATTTCAAGTGAAGTTAAAAATATACTATTAAGGTTGGAAATTTTATATGATTAAATAACCAAATATGCATTCACAAATATTTGAATTATTCGAAAATGGAAATATTTATATTCAAATATGAATAATTTAGTGATTTAAATATTCATATTAGAATATTTAACTATTTGAATTTATTGAATTCGAATCCTAGCCTTAATAGCGATGATTCGAATTATTTGGACGGATTTGAATCCGTGTATGAGGATTCGAATCCTTTTATAAGGATTCGAATCCTTTTATAAGGATTCGAATCCTATTATAAGGATTCGAATCATCTACGTCTGGATTCGAATACGAATCCTTTTAAAAAAATGTAACGAATCCGGATCACGAATCCGTTTTAACTAAAGTATTCGAATACCTCTTTTGAATCCTCTAAAACCTGGGTCTCCAAACTATCTTCTTCGCGGGCCACAAATACAATTCTACATAATAAAGTCGGCCAAGATCCGATTAATTTTATAAAATTATGAAAAATTTAAGGAACAATTGTTACAATATTTCAAAATATGACATTTACAAAAAAAATTACAAACAATCGCGGGCCGGATTCATGCAAGTCGCGGGCCGGATTTGGCCCGCGGGCCGTAGTTTGGAGACCACTGCTCTAAAAGGATTCGAATCCAGGAATCGTATCCTGAATGATTCGAATCCTGCCCAGCTCTGCCAACTACTTTACTCCTTTCCCTGTAGTGACATATTGACAGGAAATCAATCGTTAAATCTTGACCTATCTAATATTTTAACAGCTTCTTAGAAACACCCCTAACTGATTAACCCTAACGAAACTTCAACTAAGCTGTTTGGCCCAAATAAAATACTCAGCGCTGCTAAAAGTTTACTTTTACTGAAATTGGACAATACAGCTATACCTTTTGTAGATTCGGTGCGTAACTTACGCTTAGTTATCGACACTGATCTGCGCTTTAAATCTCATGAGCTTACAATAATCTAAGAATAATATATGCAAATCGAAAAATTCTAAGTAAAGACACCAAACGACTTCTCTGTGACACTCTAGTGCTGAGCCATTTCAACTTCTCGGATAATACTTGTTTAGATAGTATAACAATGAATCGTATACAAAAAGTTAAAACTACTTGTATACGGCTTATCCTAGGAATAAGAAAATTTGATTACATTTCAGGTAAATACACTGAACTAAACTGGCTGAACATGGCTAATCGAAGAATTCTTCATTCTTGTTTACTCTACTACAAGATAATTAATTTTCGTAAACCCTTTTATCTATATCGTAGAATTGTGTTTCGGACTGATTTTCATAACGTCAATGTTAGGTTCCGGGGACTTATATTGCCGCTGAAGCACAAGTCTGCTATTTATTTGAGATGATTTCTTACAACGTTTATAAATTATATAGTACAATTCCCCAGCACCTAAAACAATTAAAATCTAACAGCTTCAGATGTAACTTGCGTTCTATGTTACTACGCGATGGGCTTTGAAATTATGAAATTACAAATTATCTCGGGATTACTGACGTCGAAATATGTATGATTATGAGCCTCGCACACTCACGTCATACCAGTATGAGTGATCGGTATGAGTGATCAGTATGACAAAAAGTATGAGAGATCGCTATGAGAGACACACATTGACAGATGTCATTCAACATGTTCGAAGAAGAAGCAATTTCTTTGTGGTATATTCTTCGAAAATCTGAGAAAAAACGGATTAATAGAAAAATATGGGTGCATCCTATAAATACTAAACGAAATGATAAAGGCGCCATGGTTATCCTCTACCGTGAATTGGAAGATGACCCAACAAAATTTTACAACTATTTTCGAATGTCGTTACCTTCTTTTGAAGAACTTCTGGGCAAAATTTACAATAAAATAAAAAAACAAAATATAAATATGCGGGATAGCATACCACCCAAAGAACTGCTTGCGCTGACGATTAGGTATCTACATTTTTAGTAAATAATAAAAACACATTTTATACGATTTCAATATTGTATATTACACAAAACACAAACTAAAACTAACTAATGACTATTGAATTTGCTTTCTGAAGGGAATTTTGACTGCAAAGAATGTTGAGAAGCAGAAAAAAGATGTGTTGTTAAGGGCGAAGTTGGGGAAGGGAATTGTTGTCGAATAGAAAACGATGATGATGATGAAGAAGAAGAAAAAGGAATAACAAATTGATGTGGCAAATTTTGCTGTGTATACATATTGGGGTGTGAATATTGCATGGGCTGGGAATAAATTCCATTGTTGATTGCCAAAATTAGTGCAATTTTTACGCCCGCTTTATTTTCAACTGGAATTTTTTAAAAATCTTCTAGAAGGGACAACAAAAACAATCTGTCTGCATCATTATCTTCCCTATTCTCTTTTTCTTGTCTCCTCTTCAAACTTTCCGCGAGGATTTCAGCTAAATTGTCGTCGCATTTTCTTTTTTTCGACGATATCCTCGATGTGCTGGGCTCGGTTAGTTGAGGAGGAGAAAGAGAATAGGATGCAATTTCCGACACTTCACCGTCATCATCAGCGAAACTGCTTTCAGTTCTAAAAATTAAAATCATAAGATATCACTATTTTATATATTCATATTTATTATTTACGGAGCATGATCCATGCTAGGAAGCAAAAAAGACATCTGTTCGAAATTAACATATGTCTTCCAGGTCCTTCCTGATCCACTCTTTATCTTCTTTCGCTTAGCTACTTCTCTTGAGAAACTATTCTTTAAATATTTCCACCTATTTTGGAGTTCTTTACCTGAAAAAAATAATTAACAACATTCTCAAATTTGCAGGTTTCTTGCTACTGGTTGTTCTATGAAAGACCTATATTACTCGTATAGAGTAGGTGCCACAACAGCAAGTAATATTATTTCCGAAGTCTGTCAAGCAATATGGGTATGTCTGAAAGACGATGTTATGCCTCAGCCATCCAAATATGACTGGCTTGAAATTGCGGATCTATTTAAGAAAAAAACTGGATTTCCTAACGTCTTTGGGGCAATCGATGGCAAACATATTCGAGTTATTAAACCAAACAATAGTGGTTCTCTATACTATAATTATAAACATTATTTTTCGGTTCAACTGCTTGCAATATGTGATGCTAATTACTGTTTCCAATATGTAGACATAGGTGATTATGGAAAAAATCATGATGCTGACATTTTCACAAATTCTTTATTTTATAAGAAACTACAGGCGGGGACACTTAACATTCCCGAAACAACGTATCTACCTCAAAAAAATGATTTTAAAATGCCTTTCGTTATTATTGGGGATGAAGCCTTTGCTCTATCGAATACAGTGATGCGTCCGTATGGTGGAACAAATTTGTCTGAAGATAAAAGGGTATTCAATCGCAGACTATCACGTGCCCGTTGCTATATTGAATGCTCTTTCGGGATACTGACAAATAAGTGGCGTATTCTTCATAGACCACTTAACGTTAAGATGTCTTTAGCAATTGACATTATAAAGACTTGTGTTATTTTACATAATTTTGTGCGTAGGAGGGATGAATTTTCAAATGAAGATACTTGTTCTTACACTGGTTTGTTCGACAATAACATCCCCAATAATTCAGGTCGTCCTACAGCCAGACCAGCCGCAATAAGGGATTATTTTAAAGATTACTTCATGAACGAAGGTGCAGTGCCATGGCAATATCAATAAATATATTTTTAAGTTATTTATTTATGTTATGCAATAAATATTCTTTCTTACCTTTTTCATTTTGTTTTTCTTCGTCCCAAGTACTCACTTCATCTTCACCCCAAACAAAGTTAATTACGGCCGTCCATGAACTGTGCCTTTTAGTTTTGTCAGGATAATCAGGGTTTGATTTATCCCATATTGCAGGCTGCAATTGCACAGCCGTAATTAATTTGTCATTATCAAACATAGCGTTCATTTTATCGTTTAAAACCATAAACAATTTTTCGGTCACAGGAGATTGTCACCTTCGTGTGAGTGACACAATTCAAATCAATGTAACATTAACGTCCTTAATGCAAATCACGTCGCATGTGACAAATGATTTAAAGAGACTGCATTTCCGTCAGTCATACTTTTCGTCAGCGTCACATCTCGTGTGTGCGGTACCATTCATTTGTATAGAATATTAGTCACCTTCATACAAGTCACTCATACCGGTATGACGTGTGTGTACGGGGTCTATATGTCACATGTTGCAATTATATTTATGTTTAATTTTTCGTAGGTTAAATGGAAGATTAGTAACAGGTTACTTCGCCGACACTTATTAGATTTTTTCTGTATTTTTTGTCTATAATAAATAAAGACATTTATTATTATTACTATAACAATATAAATCGCTAACAGAAAAATAGCCTTTTATTTCATTATCATATTTTTCAAGACTCATAGAGGGATAGATCCCCTGAATCCCCTCCCCCATATCTACGCTACTGAGTTTTGCTCTATAAAGATGCAGCATGTATAAAGATATAGCAACTTTGTAACAGTTCACGGAACAAAACCTTGAGGAAAAAATACAAGGGCGTAATGAATGAATGCCTTGGCGCCCCCGCGGACGTTTTGTATAAGCATAAACTTCACCATTAAGCCAAATTCCGTTCGAAAAGTTTTAACGCGGACTTAATAATCCGCGGCTCCTCATTAGAGACACCCCAGACGACGTAATGATGTCGGTTCGCTCTTGAATCATCAAAGTGGGCCGCTGAAAAGTCGGGGAGGATTCCCCCGGCTGTTCGTATGTTGCTCGCTATCATGTGCGCTTTAATTTTCAATTAAGATCGCGTTATTAATTTCCCGTACATTCGCCGGCAACTGATTGAATGCTTCGTTAATGCCTCGTGGGAAGAGGGGCAGATTGTTCGCGGAAGTTTTGTAGTCATTAAGTGCACTTAGGGAAAGGGCGCAGTGTTAATGGTTACGTGATACTCTTTTTACCTTCATCATTTATTTTATACACAGTTTCTGAAGTATAAGAAATAGATACGGCAAAATTGATATTCCAAAAATAAAATATTAATTAATAGTTAGCAAATTTTATTCAATTAATTGCCGTTAAATTTTGTATAACGCAATTATTGGCCAACTTGGATGCACTATAACTCTAGAACCAGTTGAGTTTCAGCCACCATGATATGTTTATGTCATAAAGAGGTGTTATCTGTATTTATTTTATAATTTTTCACTCAGTCCCTTTTGAGATATTCTACTTTAAATATTGCCAAAATACGATTTTTGGTATTTAAAAAAAATAAATGTAAAAAAGTAAAAAGTTCTCAAGCTTCAAACTTCTATAGCAAGCAGTCCTATAATAAATCTATGCAAGAAAAAAAATAAAGGTCAGTCTTTCTTCCTAATAATTTTGCAGCACAAAAACTCCCGTTTAAAGTTAATTTTCAATTTAAAGTTGTGAATTTTTTCTTCGCTTTCCTAACTACTTAGGTAAGATTATGTAAGGACAAACAAATTTAGAGCAATATTTTCATAATTTAGGTTTTTATTTTGTCTTTATATCCATAAAATTAATAGAGTTAAATACATTCACGTAAAACTTGTTTTCCGCCGAAAAACGGTTAGGAAGCAAACTTAAAATGTTCGCCAAAAATAAGTATGAGCTTAGCAATTTTTCTTACTTTAGTTTTGAACTCACCTAGTTTTAGGGAATAACTGATAAATAAATTATAAAAAAACAAAAATTTTGATCAACGTGGTCTGGATGATTTTTACTGGATTGACCCAAATGCGTTTTTAGGTTTCCTTCTTCTTCAATGAAAGAAACCTAGATCCGCGTTAATATTTTTTATTTAAACAAATAAAAATGGTTTAACAATAATGAAACTCTGCAGAATTTTGTAAATTGTTAAAATTGCTTAGAGATCATGAAAAATGAAGAAATACAAAATTATAATTATATATAGGGACTTTTTTCTTTCAAATATACATGTCCCAATTATACATATATATATATATATATATATATATATATATATATATATATATATATATATATATATTAATTTATTGTGTTATCAGTAGAAAGCTTTACACTTATCAATACAGAATGTTACTTAATAGTTAACTAATACTAACATAACAGCTAAGATAAGATATATGAGACACAAATCTGACAGACCAATTCACTAACGAAGTTACTAGAACTACACTTTGGCTTATTTACGAGTGTGTTGGCTAATGATAAAAAGAGAAAAATCGTTTGTTTAAGTTTTAATTAAATACGTTAAAAAGAAAAAGTAATAAATTATTCATTAAATAAATAAATAAATGAATAAATAAACAAACAATAAATAATTGATAAATAGATAAATAAATAAATAATTGTTTAAATAATAATTAAATATAGGAATAAATAAATTATCAGTAGTATACAGGGTGCCCGTGTTTCGATAGAATGTATGGGGATCTCAGTTATTTGAAGAGATAGAAAGTCGGTTAAATTGGACCAAAGTTACGTATTTTTGGCCTAACAATAATATGAAAACAATTTTGAAATATCTTCTTTCGTTTTCGAGATATCAACAAAAAAACTGATTTTTTAAAAAATCGTTTTTATTTTTTTATTCAAAGACTACGGAATCATTTAGAACTGTGACAATATACAGGCACTTTTTAATGAGGAATCTAATAGCGTGTAAACCCGTACCTCTAAGTGTACGGGCTTACACATTTAGGGAGGAACGGTAAGCAGACAGCTTAGACTGCTTGCCAGTCGGATAGGGAGAGGTGCCCCTTTGGGTTATACCAAGAGTGCAGGTCAATTGGGACTTCTTAACCCTGGTTAAAGAACAATCTGCTCCTCAGGTAATAATAGCCCATTTAGAGGCTACCTTTCTTCGTCTCGGTTATCCTTCAGTCCTGTATACTGACGGTTCCAAAACTGAAACAGGAGTGGGCGCAGCATCAGTTGCTGATGGAGTAACGCATTCGTGGTCTCTCCCCCTAGTATCTAGTATATATACGGCAGAAATGTAGCTATATGGCAAGCGCTGCGTTACTGCGACCTATTAAACCACAATGCATTCCTTATTTTGTCCCTATCAGCTATAACCAGTATTGTAAATAAGAAAATAGAAGATCCCATGGTGCTTAATATACTGACAATCTTCCATCATGTGCTAACGACATCCAAAAACGTTACCTTTGTCTGGGTGCCGTCACACATAGGAATCGACGGTAATGAGTTGGCAGACTTGGCCGTATGGCTGCCGAGGAGAATTATCCAGACATTAATTTCTGTAGACCCGACGAAGTGAAATGTTACCGTCAAGTCGATAGTCAGTAGTACTTGGCAAGCTGATTGGTTACGCCACGAAAGTAAATTAAGATATGTTAAGGTCACAGTGTTAGCATGGAAATCACCGAAGCCGCTTACAAGGAGGAAGAAGGTGGCCCTGGTCCATCTCAGGGTTGGTCATACCAATATGACCCACTCCCATCTCTTAACAAGCGACCCAGCACCCTCATGCGATACGTGTCATTGCCCATTAACAGTAAAACAGTTAAAAAACACTTTTATTCCTTACTTCACTTTTATTTTTATTCGTTAGATGTACATTTCGAGTGCAAAGCACTCATTATCAATAACTAGAAACGTACATCTAACGAATAAAAATATAAGTGAAATAAGGAATAAAAGTGTTTTTTATTGTGATTGAATACTCCACATAACTCAATAAAACAATTAGTGAGTAAAACAGTTACTCAAGGAATGCAGTGTACCCAAATCAGCGTGATAGATTGTAGCTCCCAAACAATGTCGTGACTATCCTGGACAAACGTCTAACCATTACTGTTATACAGTTTTTGAAAGGAACTGGTCTTTTCAAAAAAATATAGTCCCTTGTCTTGTTTTTTATATTCTGTGTGTTAATGTGCTCTATCAGACACTTTGCACCTGATATTTTATCTATCTATTTGATATATTTACAGCTTTTATTTTGTGTGGTATTGTCTATTTTAAGATTAGTCAAATGTGATAGTATCATCTGTGATATTAGTTTTAGTTTTAAGATTTGTTGAATGTGTGTACGATGTATAGCGCTAATGTCCTTAGCAGACGATGCGCAAAAAAAATATTTAAAAACACACCTTAAAAGATGAGTTCATTTAAAAGCTTTTTTGTCTGTTAGTAATGTTTAATATCTTGTACGGTTTTGCCACAAAAAACTAAAATGCAAATAAATTATTTTTTATTATTTAGTAAAACCGAAATCTAGTTTTTCGGGTGATTAAAAATACATGTTTTTTCTTTGTCGCCAACATTGTTTAATAAACGTCAATTGTGTATACATTTAATTAACGAGTGTACAGTTTTTCTTTTAAGTATACGCATTCCAAATTCAGATTATTTTCTGTAAATCTTTAGATATTCTTTGTTTTTTTTTTAAGTTCAATTTGAAGCTTTAAACGAGTGTTTTCCACTCCCAGACTAAGCATGAAGTAAAATTTCGAGTTTAGAAAAGCCCCGTGAAAATTTGTCGAGAGTCGCGCAGCGACCCGAGACAAATTTTCTGGACTTTTCTAAACTCGAAATTTTACTTCATGCTTAGTCTGGGAGTGGAAAACACTCGTTTAAAGCTTCAAATTAAACTTAAAAAAAAAACAAAGAATATCTAAAGATTTACAGAAAATAATCTGAATTTGGAATGCGTATATAAAAAACTAAAATAGTGTAAAATTTATGTCTTTAAACTTGAAATCAGTGTTTTACACGCGTGGCACATAAAGTAAAATTTGGAGTTTAGAAAAGCCCAGAAAATTTGTCTCGGGTCGCTGCGCGACCCTCGACAAATTTTCACGGGGCTTTTCTAAACTCGAAATTTTACTTCATGCTTAAACTAGCAGTGGAAAACGCTCGTTTAAAGCTTCAAATTGAACTCTTTAAAAAAAAAACAACGAATGTCGAAAAATGTACAGCTTATGCATATGTTTTCCTAAAAGAACAATTCACTGTATGTTGCTTGTATTAGGATTTCGCCAAGGAAATTGAGGATACCATATTCATATTTTAGATTTTTGTGGCAAAACCGTACAAGATATCAAATATTATTAACAGACAAAAAATCTTTGAAATTAACCGATCTTTGAAGTATTTTTTTTTTTAAGTTTTATAAAGTACGCCAGTAAACACATATTTTAGTTTTTATGTAATGGTCCTACTGTTTTTTATACTTCTTGTCAATCAATGATAACTATTATAACTTAAATGATGTGTTATATTATGATAACCTACCATAATAAATTTCAGACAAATCGAACCTAGCGCTCAATCGTTACAATTAAAATTAATAATATCTTTTTTAACTTTAAAGACTAATTCCGGCTTAACCCTAAAGTTTGGATATAGTTGTGTTAAATCATCATATTTTTATCCCAGGAATCTATGGTTAAGCCATTTCCCCACATTATCGGGACACCCTGTATGTACCCCCGTCTTCATTATATTTTATTTATACATCGTTTTATATAGTCTATAAACCTTTAAATTTTATTATTATTGCTAGTTACGGACTAATGTATTAATTGTACCTTATCTGACTTATGTAAAACACGTTGGTATTAGCATGAATAAATTATTATTATTAATATCCAATAAGTAAATAAACCTCCTTACAAGTATTTAAAATACCTAACAGATTATTTGTTTCTTGTAATCTTCTTGACTAATCCAATATCTTTTGTTACAGGTAAGCTCAGATGTGATCATGCAGAAATGGGTAATGCAAGTAATTTCCCAGGAACGTAATTTTTGAACAATGTAAGGTAATTCTTTCCCGAATCGCAAATCTATTTTCGATGAGGGCACAGTTTTCAGGCCGTGTGCTCTCTCGGAGGAAGCGAATTGATAAAATGCAAATCGCGCTAGCGCCGAACATCCTCTCCATGCAAATGTAAGCGGCCAATATAAGACATTGTCGATATTTACTCTTTAGTGGTGCAGCCGCTAAAATCCGCATTCCAGACACCATAAAGAGTCCGTTGCCGCTGTCGCCCCCCGAATAGAACAGCACCCAGGGTTATGTGTATGGATGCATTGGGGGTTGTTTATTTTTATCACCCCCCGCTTTCATGTGCTGTCTTTTATGCCATCGGACACACATACAAGAGGGGGTTTAATCTTGAAAATTCGCTAGGTATAGTGCATTTTTAATGTTGCACGACCGACATAGCGGAGCAAGCTCGTTACGTGTTTGCGCCGAGTTCGGGAGTGGTGATAAAGTTTGTATGAAGTCAAACAAAGAGTAGACGGCACAGAGTTCGTGCTTGGGGGGATTTCTCTCGTATGTGTGTAATGGGTTTTTATGGATTTATTTAGAATTGTTTCGGTAAACCGTTTATCACACCTAATTCGAATAGGGGCAATTGGAATTCCGGAAGCGCGCACGGGAATCGATTCGCTGTGGTGTGCAGAACACGATGAATGTCATGATTGGAGTATATATTCTGCTGTTCGCTACAATACCAAATAATATCCGGTTCGAAGGACCAAATAATAACATTGTAAACCGCTGTATATATTGGAAATATATGTTTATTGGAAGTATGAGTTTAGATTCATGGATTTGTTTGAGAAAAGTATCTCCGTACAACGGGCAATGGTGGATTATTTTATTAAACGAATTTCAATTATGTGGATTACGAAAAACTGAAATAATTTTGAACTGTGTGAGATTGAAGAATTTTCAAAATGATTTTGATACTATTTTTCTTTTATGGCATATATTTGCTGATTTAAAACTTTTTTTATATACATTTTTCAGCAATATCTTTTTAAAATGTTATAAATTTAATGATTACTTATTTCTCAAAGTATCACATTATTTTATAGTTTTTTGAAATATGTTTTAAATAAAAGTTGCAGATAATGAAAAAACACACAACTTTTACCTAAACACTTTACACCTAAACTCTTTGGTGTATACGAAACAGCCTATGGGAGATATTTATTTAATAATCACTCATAAATTGCTGCCACTATTAGTAACTTAATAAAAAAAAGTTTCAAACAAAAGATAATAAAAAAACACAACACAAAATTTTGTATAATCACTTTTTACCTCAGTTCGTTTGTTTATGAACTAGAAACTAAAAAATCTAGTGGAGATCAGCAACTAACCGACTATGGATTTCAACGTCTCAATCTAAAAATGTTTTAAACAGAAGTTGTAGCTAAGTTTCAAACAAAAGATAATGAAAAAACAGAACACAAAATTTTATATAATCACTTTTCACCTCAATCTTTAGTTTTTGTTCAATATACCGAGATATATTTTTTGATATATTTTGCTAATCTGTAGCTTTATTATCGATTCAATCAATCAAAGCTTCAAACAAAAGTTGCAGACAACGAAAAATTACACAACTTTATGAAAATTCGAAAATTTACGAACGAGTGCCTTCCACTCCCAGACTAAGCATGAAATAAAATTTCGAGTTTAGAAAAGCCCTGAGCTGCGCGACCGAGCTAAATTTTGCTGGCTTTTTTAAACTTGAAATTTTACTTCATGCGCCACGCGTATTAATCACTGATTTTAAGTGAAGTTGAGAATATAGAAACATATTAAATTAATCAAAAAATGTCTTAAATAAAAGTTGTAGCCAACGAAAAAATACACAACTTTTGTATACACAATTTTCATCTTAGCTGTTTTGATTTTGATGAAGAAACGAGAATGTCTAATTTTATTCTTTTAGTAATCACTCACCAACTGTAGCGTTATTATCGACCGAATCGAAAAATTTCAAACAAAAGTTAGAGATAATAAAAAAACAAACAACTTATATCTAAACACTTTTTACCTTAGCTCTTTTGTTTTTGTTCAATAAACCGAGAAAGATGTTTTAGGGTATATTTTGCTAATCAATCACCGACTGTAGATTTAATATTGATTTTATTTTGACATTTTATTGATTCTTGTACAGTCAATATTGTCAAGATATAAAGAGTCAATATGCAATACGTTATTTTAATCTTTGGACAAACAAATTCAGACATATAAAATTTCCTATGTTCAGTTTTAAAAATTATCAAAATAAGTAAAATTATTCATAATTGTCAAAAACATAAAAATTACCAAAATCTTAAAAATTTCAAAAAAATTTTGAACTCGTAAATATAAAAAATATCAAAAGCGTAAAAAATTCGGCGTGTTGATATAATCGATTCACGTCAAAATTATGTTATGTCAGTACGTGACAGCTTGATATTTTCTTACAAAATCGAAATTTTTTATCAAAATCAGTAATAATGTCAAAAATGTTATCTAGTAATATAGAAATTGTCATCTAATGTTAAAAAAGTAAATATGGTATATCAAAAATATAAAATGTCAAAATTGTCGTCTGATGTCAAAAAAATTTAAAAAATATCAAATGTCAAATTGTCATCTAATGGTAAAAATGTCGTTTAATGTCAACATCGATAATGTCAAAAAAGTACAAAAGGTTGTTGTTTATCAAATGTAACATCATATGTGAAAAATGTCATCTAATGTCAAGAAACGTAGTCTAATATCAAGAATATAATCTGCATATATGCTACATATATTTTAATCGTTTTCTGATTTAATTTATAAGATTATTTCAACACAGCAGATGGATAAAAGCAAAGTACATACCTTTTTAACAGGACGATAACTTCAGCGCCGATGAAAAAAGCATGGATATATGTAGGAATAGCCAATATAGATGCTACGGCTAAATCAGTAAAGGGTTATTTAAACAAACGAATGCCCGACACTGATTTTATAGTCGACAAAATAGATAACAAACGTAACTTTATATCTGCATTTAAAATCGGTGCGGATTTTCACTTTCTGGAAAAAATGCTAAGCCCAACTACCTGGCTTAGTGGCCTAGTTATAAGAAGATACAGTTTTTTTACACCAAAAGCCAACACAATGCAAACGAACTTACCCATTATCAAATACCATTTACAAATAAATTCGCTATATTTTTAGTATCACTTAATGCTCAGAGTATAAAAAACAAATTTTCTAGCTTGAACTCAGTAATTTAAATCATATTTTTTTGTATAACGGAGACCTGATGTAATGATTCTAAAGTTACACAATATAACTTTGAAAACTACAGACTTGTAACATTTTATGGTAGACAATTGCATACAGGTGGCGGCTGTTGTATCTGGAATAAAATTAATTTAAATGTTACTCTCTTGGATATAAATACATATTGTATAGAAAAATATATCGACATATGCGGACTTAAATATGTACACGACGAAGATAAATACTATATATTTAATGTATACAGATCACCTAGTGGGAATTTCAACAATTTTATTCTAAATTTAAATTCTGTATTAGATCAATTTAACATTGTCAAATTGCAAATATTCTTAGTTGTGGATTTTAACGTGGACTTCCCATCAAATAATCAACAAGGTAACGAACTTTAGAACTTATTAAAATCATATTTGTTACTATCAGCTTTAAAACCTAATAACATAACTCGACATAACATTAATGGCAAAACTTCTCAAATATATAATATATTTACAGACAATGCACGCTTAGTTAATACACTAATCAAAGATGTACTCTTTTCTGACCATTATATAATAGTATGCAATCTTAATCAGAGGTATACCCCTGACCTTAAATATGTTTTCTAGAGAGATTTTAGCGTAGCTAGTAAAAATGCATTCCACACCTGTCTCTCCGAGGAATTCTGGGATCTAGTATAGTCAACAGATGATTATAACGATAAATTCAACCTTTTCACAGTATATTATTGCACTATTTTAATCCAACCTTAAATTAAGAAAATATAAAGAAAATTCAAGCAAACCCTGGGTAACAAATAAAATTTAAATTTCAAGCCAAAAACTTAAAGATTTATTCCACCTCACTAAACAATATCCCGAATTATTAGCTTTATAATATCGAGTGTGCATCATAATCATCTCTGGGGACAAATAAAAGAGGCATTCTTTTCTTAAAAAATCAGTAGCTCGGATAATCCTCAAAAAACATGTTGGCAAATAATTAGATCACTAAGTGGCAAAAATAAAACAAAACCCTACATTATGTTAAAAATAGCTGAATCATTATCTAATGACCTCGCTTTCATCAACTACTTTGACATAAATACATCAGGCCTCCCAATTAAAAACTCTTTTTTTTAAGTATAGCTCTAATGAGGTAGTTAGATTAATTAATAAATTGAAAAACGTGCTTTGCATTGCCCCAGATGGCATTTACTGTAATATTATCCGAGAATTCAGAGATTTACTAGCTGCACCACTAACCTATGTAATCAACCGGTCGTTTGCACAGGGTGTATACCCAAACATATTTAAACAATAAATAATAAAACCTACTCCCAAAAAGGATGATCGAAATGCTATCTCAAACTATAGACCCACCATGCTGGCGAAATCAATATCAAGAGTTATTGAGTATGCCATGATCCAGCGTCTCTTTACTTTTCTAGACAGACACAGTATTATAAATACATCACAATTGGGGTTCCAACCTGAAAAATGCCCTTTTCCACTTCTGCAGTGAAATCCTACAATTGGAAAATAAAAAGTTGCCTTTGGGAATGTTTTGTAACTTTGGCAGGGCCTTTGACTGTGTCCCCCACTGTCTTCTGCTTTTGGAAATTAAATTCATATGGCGTGAGAGGCATAGCGGGCAAATGGTTTGCCTTGTATTTATCGAATAGGTCTTATTTTGTGGAAACTTCTAACCAGAGTGGCCTGGGTGAGGGACACAGATCAAGGGCCCTGCCATCATCAATGGGTGCTTCATAAGGATCAATTTTAGGACCAATATTATTTATTACGATGTTGCTGAATACCTTAGTGATTACAATACCATCTTGCTATGTATGCCGATAATACCTTGGTTCTAGTTAAAGGCGCATCAATTAGAACTCTTGAAACTTCCGGAAACATAGCTCTCTCTAGACTGTGTAACTGGTTCCAGACAAATGGCCTTTTCTTAAATTCCGATAAAACAAAAATCACCCTGTTTCATAATCAGCAGAAGAGAATCGATAGTACTGTAAAATTAGTAGTTAATCATGAAATAACAAACACAATTGACCATGTTATCTTTTTAGGAGTTACAATATCAAGCGATTTAAAATGGGATAAACATTGAACGAAGCTAATTAGTAATTTAAATAAATCAGCCTACAAACATCAAGCATTACACCACTGCTTAAATATTACTGGACTAAAAAAATCTATTATGCTGAAGTGCAATCAAGATTATTATATGGACTTCTTCTCTGGGGTTGTTCATGCTGCCTTGAGAGTCTTTATTACCCAAAAATTGATAATTAGACAAATACTAAATATTGGTCAAATGCAATCATGTCGTATTCATTTTAAAAATGTATCAATATTAACATTACCGTCACTGCTTCTACTTGAACTGCATATTTAAATAAATATAAATTGGATCATAGCGCACTTTACAACTACAAAACACATCATAACCATTTACTATTGCAATGTAGAGTTCACTTGGAGCTTTTAAACAGATTCTGGAATATAGCCAGTGTTAAGGTGTAGGATAAACTTCCCCTAACCATTCACAACCTAAATTACCACCAGTTTAAAAAGAGCGTGAAGTACATTTTTACTGAACATGCAGTTTATAATCAAAACGAATATTTTAATTGCGACGAACTAGATTAGATTAATGAAATATTTCTTTTATATTTTCTATGCTCTGCTTTGACGTTCCTATACTATGTATTGTAGTCTTTATGGAAATAAATTATATTTATGTTTAACATTAAAGTATAACAACATGCAATTTATATGGAATATAAGTACTTTTTGTGTGTTTCCAACCCTTGATTTAGCATGAAGTAAAATTTCGAGACTAGAAAAGCCTGAAAATTTGGATTCGGGCGTATAGCGAAGTAAAGCTTACCATTTCAATATAAATTTCAAAGCTTTTACTAAACTAAACTAAACTTAAAATTTTACTTTATGCATCAGGCGTATAAAACACTGAACAGTGGCGGCTGCTGCAGGGAGGGCAACTGGGCATTGCCCTCCCGTGACAAACCGTGACTTGTGACAAATTTCTTTTAACAGATAAATTATTATAAATACCTAATTTGTATGTACATTTTCTGATTTGTTTTATAACAAATAGTATGCTTTCGAAACACGGGCTCCGGGGCATCTCGCATATTGCCCTCAATCTGCTACGTCTACGTCGCAATCGAGCGATGGAAACTGGTGGGGGTAGATCGCGGCTCTACGCTGGCAACGGGGCATTCTCTGGTTTGTCCCGGGCTCAGTGTGAATAGTCAACGGTGTGTGTATGTTGTGTATCTGTCGCAAATGCAACTATGAATTTCGTTACTAACATACTCGAACTGATAAAAAATAACACACTGAGTCATGACATTATGATAGAATTAAAAAATCTAGCCCCCCCTAGACCAGATTTATTCATTAAACAAGTAGTGCACAATTCAAAAACTAATAAAACCGTGTCGAGAAAATTCAACCGAAGCTCTTATTGTTTATCAGACTGGTTGTGTTGGTATAATGTGAAAACTGTGTTTTTTTGTTTTGTGTGCTTAATTAAGAATTCTCCACAAAGCGACCCGGCCTGGACTTCTACAGGAATTAGTGATTTAAAACACCTTGTTGAAAAAGTAAAAAGAAATAACTGAAAAACATCTTAGTAACATGATAGAATATTCAGTTTTGGGGAAGGTTAATATAATGTGACAGCTGAACACTGCATATAGATTTAATATAATTGAGCACAATGAAAACGTCAGTAAAAACAGACATATTCTTGGAAAATTAATAGACTGCATTAAGTTTTGTGGCATGTTTGAAATCGCTCTAAGAGGCCACAACGAAACACAAGAAAGTGCGAATCCGGGATTTTTTTGTGGATTGGTAAATTTATAGGCAGAAATTGGATAGCACCCTCAAGGATCACATCAATAAATCTAAACATTTTTATGGGTTTGTCAAAAACAATTCAAAAGTTTTTAAAGATCGATACGAGTTGAACGGAAAAATTCGAGAACGATTTCTGTCTTTTCTGCAACCAGAGAATCATACTGCTGGTGACATTAGCAAATGTTTATTGGAGGAACTTAGGAAAATTAAATTGGACCAAACTCCTGAAAAATTATTCTCCCAAAGCCTCAGTAATGAGTGGTAAAAACAACGGTGTTCAGGCAAAAATTAAAGAAATTTACAAATATGCAAATTATATTCACTGTTACGCGCACCAGTTAAATCTTATAATTGATCGGGCTGCCTCACAGAACAAACAAGTGAAAGGTTTCTTTTGCAATCTAGATGGTTTTTCTACTTTTTTTACAAGATTACCAAAGCGTACAGCTATACTCGATGAGGTTGTGAAAAATCGGCTTTAAATCAAGATGTGTTGTGAGTGTCTTCAGATATAAAAAAGATCTTATCACATGTCTGACGCGGGTCATTGATGATGAATTTAATGATCAGTCGACAATAAGCAAAGCTGTAGGCTTGAAAAACATTTTAAGTGATTATGATTTCAATTACTGGTTATATTTTTTTAATAAAATCATGCCGCATTGCGAAATTCTCTATAAGCAATTACAACATCGTCAAATTGACAGTATTAAAATGCAGTCTTGTGTATCATCATTTAAATCGTCAGTTCAACATGTCAGAAACTCAACTGATTACGATTATTACAATGAAAATAGTGATAACGATGGAGAAGAAGAGAAACATTCCCGACAACGGAACAAAAGATCCCGTTATGAAGACAAACATAAAATGGTTGCTAAAGAAGTGTGCGACATTATTATTGACAATATTGATGACCGTGTTTTGTTTAGTGATCACCTATCTATAGCTCTTCTTTTTCAACGACACTTATTTTCAACACATCAACATTCTTTCCCCGAAACTGAATTCCAGATAAGCGCGAGGACTTTTAATTTGGATTCAATTGCATTTAAGCATGAATTGGTAGTTTTGTATAATAGGCCAGATTTTGGAACTACTTCATCTGCTCTAACATTACTGCAATGTTTCTATGAAATTAATTTAAAAACTATGTTTGTCGAATCTGTGAAGCTATTGAAAATAATTTGCACCATACCGATAACAACAGCTGAAAGTGAACGGTGTTTTTCTACTTTGAAGAGAATAAAAACATTTTCTAGAAATACCATGGAGGAAAGCAGACTAGGTGCCTTAGCAATGTGTTCCGTTGAAAAACAATTACTCATTTCGACACCAAACTTTATTGATTTGGTTATTAATCATTTTACCCATTCCAAGGAACGGCAAATTGATTTTATTTTCAAACAAGTTAATTAAATATCATGGTGAGTTTAATTTTTTTCTGTACTTAATTTTCATATTAATCACTACAAAAATTGTGATAAATTTAGGGTTTTGGAAGCATATTTTGCAAAAAACATCCAAGGGCACGCACTCGCCAGACCTCCTGGTGCCCTCCCGTCCCAAAAAATCACGAGCTGCCACTGACACTGAAATATGGTGAAGTAAATTATCTTAACTTGAAATTACACGGAATCAAATAGCTAGTTTGTTATCAACGACGTTCTGTGGTAATAATTTGGTTTTTACATTTTTGTTAATGAAAACTGATAGCAAACGTTAACATAATAGTAGTTGCAGAAGGAAAAAAACTCAAGTTTATTTTTAAGAATTAGTATCCGTGATAAGAAAAACAGGTATCATATATTTCGATTACAAATCCTTTATTCGAGTATTCATGATAAGAATAATTTTAGTTCGTTCGAAACCGTGATTCTAATGCTTTCTTGAGGATTCGTTCTAGCTTTAGTAAATATTAGAATTAAGCATTTTACTGCTCTACTATATTGTATTCAACATGACTATAGATACCGGGAATTTTTCTTTTAAGTAGCTTTACATATTTATACGGAGTAAATTTTCCGAGATTCGTAGTTTTTTAAATGAATTCAATTTCAAACTTTAATCAAGTTACTTCCACTTCTAGACTAAGCATGAAGTAAACATTCGAGTTTCGAAAAGCCTGAAAATTTGGTTTGATTGCGTAGCGAAGTGGAGCGACCAAACCAAATTTTCAGGCTTTTTTAGACTCAAAATGTTACGTCATGCGCCACGCGTATATACCGCTGGTTTTAAGTGAAGTTTAAAATATACGTCTCTAGCATACTGCTTTAGTAGCATATTGCGAACTCACAATATGTCAGTATTTTAGACGCGTGGCGCATGAAGTAAAATTTCGAGTTTAGAAAATCCTGCAAACTTGGTTTGTTCGCGACCAAACCAAATTTGCAGGATTTTCTAAACTCGAGATATTACTTCATGCTTAACCTGGGACTGGAAAACACTCGTTTAAAGCTTCAAATTAAAATAGTTTTAAAAAAGCAACCAATATCTGACGATTTACAGCATATACCCTGTAAATTGGAACATGTATACATAAAAGAAAAAATGTACATGCAATTAAGAATAATTTCTTTTTATCTAAAATACGATTGTATTATCTTTAATTAATTTCTCACTTAACCCGTGGTGCAACATTTTTAAATCTAATACTGGATGATTTAAATTAAACTTAAATTAAATCACTTGGTTTGTTTCACTTATTTATATTTTCTCCGACTAGTTTCAACCATTGGTCATCTTCAAGGAGGAATGTACAAAAAATATCTATACAACAATATATATACAAAATCAAACTATCATAAAACTTGTATATTTGTTATGGTCTATTAGAATTAATACAATCGTAATACTGGATGATTTAAATTAAATTTAAATTAAAACACTTGGTTTGTTTCACTTATTTATATTTTCTCCGACTAGTTTCGACCATTGGTCATGTTCAAGGAGGAATGTACAAAAAATATCTAAACAAGAATATATATACAAAATCAATCTATCATAAAACTTCAGGTAATAAGCCCTTATTACCTGAAGTTTTATGATAGTTTGATTTTGTATATATATTGTTGTTTAGATATTTTTTGTACATTCCTCCTTGAAGATGACCAATGGTCAAAACTAGTCGGAGAAAATATAAATAAGTGAAACAAACCAAGTGTTTTAATTTAAATTTAATTTAAATCATTCAGTATTACGATTGTATGAATTCTAATAGACCATAACAAATATACTAGTTATGAAAGTCTCAATTAATTTTTAAGCTATTCAATTAGGGGTCATCTCCTAAATAAGATTATGTCGCTAACTGTTTCCTCAATTCACTTAATGAGCAAAGTCCATTACCCTACTTCGCCCCTCAAAAAAAGAGAATGCTGCGTAAATTTTCCGAGGGTGGCTAGTAAACTTTCCGGAGAGTAGGACAAGATGCGTTTAATACCCGCCGTTGGATTACGTGCAGAGCATAGTTACGGCTATGACACGTTTTAAAATTTAACCATTCACCCATCAAACTTATATTATTTTTCTTTATAGTTTATACAACCACACCCTTTTTAATAATTTAACCCCAGCAAATCAGATAGAACTTTCTTCGCGAAATGTTGTCAGATTACAATCATCTATGTTATTAAAATCAAGATATATTATTGATTTATAGGTAAAAGTCATTAAATGGTTATTAATGCTAAGAGCATTTAGTGAATTTTAATCTCTAAACCGGGGAAACAGGGGGGGTGGGAAGTAATTAATTAACTCACGCGACCCGGTTTCGAATTATGTGGAAATTGTGCCTCGGGAATTGGCATAAATTACAATATTATATAAACGTCAACGATTCTTGTACATACAGGTATAAATAACTAATGTAATATACTTGATATTGACATACATTTAATTAATAGGGTTTTATAAACCAAGCGAAATTTGGTTTAACCTATCTAAACACTGTTTTTATCATCCATTTAATTGAATAACTGAAACCATAGGTTCTCAACTTTTTTTTTATTAAACAGTGGCACGTTGTGGATGCATTTGTTAATCGACAATCACATGTGGGTTCTCCGAACCCCAAACACGGCAATTTTCGCGATTAACAAAGCCATCAAGGTAAAAATGTGCTTCATTGTTTAGAATGATTTTGCTCGAAAAATCAGCATCCACTTGTTGATGTTCAATATCCATTTAACTAACTCTCTTCGCTGTGCATGGTCATTAGGCTTCAGTTGTGTTAATTGAATTTTGTAAGCATGGAGACACAGATCTTTTGTAAGAGAGCTTCTTGAAATTTGCAATTCTTGTCCACGACGCCGAATTGATGTTTTGGAATTTTCACCAATACTCTCACGCACTGTTTCGATATTGACATTTTAAAGACTTGTTTTTGAACGACCAGTGTGTTTAGCGTCTCCAACTGATCCAGTCTCTCTGAATTTTTCAAATAATCTCTTTACAGTTGACGAAGTTAAAACACTATTCTGACCATATTTTGAAAGAAATTTTCGAGCTGTAGCCGTTAAAAAACGTTGTTGTATACTGTCACGTTCCATTTTTACTAACTCTGGAAACCCTGAAATAAAAGATAATTTTACAACTGCGAGTTTACGCAGTTGTCAAATTGTTTTTTATTTTAGGGTTGCCAGCAATTTACTGCACAAATAGCGGCAAATTTAAATCTTGCGTTAATTTTAGGACACCCTTTATTTATAGTTCCGGTTATTTTTATCTTTTAAAAACATACAAATTAATCATGTTTTTCTCAAAATCTGACTGCTTAAAAGTTATTCAATAACACAGAATTTTCGCAAATGTGTTAAACAAACATTTTTATGAATAGGGCGATTTTTTAACAAAATTTCAAGTTTGACACAAAATTAGAAATAAGGAAAACAAACGAGATATTTCTATTTCTTTTACTGTATTCATAAAGTGCATTAATTTTTAAATAAGATGAGTTTTAAAATAATACATAAATTAATTAAATTTATGTAATTTAATTTATTAGAACAATTTAATAAATAATTTCTGATTATAGAGCAATTTCCTTATCAATATTTCACTTAATGATTTAATGTAACTAAATTAATTATTTTTTCACAAAATCTGAAGATTTTTTTAACTAAATTTTAACTTTGACACAAAATTGGAAAGAAAAAAACGAGATATTTCTATTTTCTTAACTGCATTCATAAACTGCATTCATTTTTAAACAAAATAAGTTTTAAAATTATACATAAATTAATTGAATTTCTGTAATTAAAAAACATATCGTTTCAAATCGAGCCAAGACAAAGATCGAGCAAGATATTTAAAATTTCACTGCCGATTATTAATATACATGTATTTTTGAGTTAATTCTTTACTGCACGATTTTTTCATTTTCAACAAAACAAATGTTTTTTGATGTACAAACTGCCAGGGAATACGATAAAAGTATTTAACATATAAAATATTACTGCTTTTATTTATTATTAGTAAAATTCTACATATATGCTACATATATTTTTACGTTTTCTGATTTTATAAATATTGTTTTAAAAATGTGAATTTTACGAATTAATTACTTTGGATAAGTAAGCTATAAATGACGTTCACTTGTCTTTGTCATATTTTGTGGAAAAGTGAAAACATAAGAGTTCAAAATAAAGTAAGTGAAAGCTATTGATTTCAATTGTTTTACATGGGGGGAAAGTACTATGACAGATATATCAATGTTTTTTACCTTTTCACAAATATTTGTTTATCCTGTATATTACATATATACTATAGTCTGTTTAATAACTAGGAGGAGCGTTTTAAATTTCAGGCGCCAAAACCTACAACTCTGATTGGCCGAGAGCGCGCCCATTTTACACTATGCTAATTACGTCATTATTAGACGCAACCGCTGACATAACCTTAATTCGAAGCGTTACCGAGTTGCAACTTTGTCTGTTTCGTAATAACCTTTTGTGCGGTTTCTTTAGCATAGTTAAAAGTTAGTTTTGTTTCTATTGTTGTGATGGATTATGAACCCAGTACAAGCCCGGTGATAATATCACCTTCACCTCAAAAAAAGCGTAAGAGATTGGATTTGGGTCATTTATATCTGTCTGAAAATTAGTGCATAATAAATATGTATAAGCAGATGATAACAGATGATCCACATATGAAAATGACTACTGTTGTATCAGACATTGTTGGTGCAGTAGGTGAGATATCAAATAGCATAAGAATATGCATCAAATAATAAAATGTTTAATTTTTAGGAGTTGTATATTCCACTGTCTATCGTACCATTAGCGAATATAAGAAATCCGGAGAGATTTGTAGCCCTAAACAGCTTGGAGGACATAATTCCAAGTTTTGATGACGTAGTGAAGAGATTCGTGCATAGTTTCTTCTATAAAAACGAACTGCCCACTTTGAATACAGTTTTAAAAGAAGTAAACGATCATGCAGGCATGCCGAAGATGTGTCGTTCTACCTTGTATAGTTTTATGAAACAAATCAATTTTAAGAAAGATAGAGACCAGAGCTGGGCAGGATTCGAATCATTCAGGATTCGAATCCTGGATTCGAATCCATTTAGAGGATTCAAAAGAGGCATTCGAATACTTTAGTTCAACAGGATTCGTGATCCGGATTCGTTACATTTTTTTAAGAGGATTCGTATTCGAGTATAAATGTGGGTGATTCGAATTCTTATAAAAGGATTCGAATCTTTGTAAAAGGATTCGAATCTTTGTAAAAGGATTCGAATACTTTCTAATGAATTAGAATCGTCAAAAATAATTCGAAATAATTGTGAGGAATAACATGAAAAATGTTTTTTTTGTGTTTTTAAATTTCTCGTTATACCACTGATTTATGCACGTGGCGCATGACGTAAAATTTCGAGTTTAGAAAAGCCCAGAAAATTTGTCTCGGGTCGCTGCGCGACCAGAGACAAATTTTCACGGGGCTTTTCTAAACTCGAAATTTTACTTCATGCTTAGTCTGGGAGTGAAAACGCTCGTTTGAAACTTCAAACTGAAGGCTTTCATAAGAACATTGCATAATTGAACATGTTTTTAAAGATAATAATCTAGTTTTCAACATTTGTTTAATATCGTTTGAAGTAAAACTGACATGGTAGCCACAATCTGAAATGTTAAATTTTTCCGACATTTCCCTTACTAAAGATTTTTTCCCTGGCCTTTTAATATAACTTTCTTCTGAGGGAAAACCCCATTCTGTTTAATATTTTTCATTGTTTTTGCCAATATTTAAATTAATTTTATAAATGTTTACGTGTTTTGTAATTTGCCTGCTGATTTTGACAAATTTAATAATATCATATGGCTTTTTTGTTAGTGTTTTAGTCAATTTGAAAATATTTCTATGACTTTTCTCTGACTTTCCCGGTTTTAATGATATTCAGTAATTTTTTTATTTACGTAAATTTCCGGCATTAGTCTATTTTTTAATAGAGTTTAATTTGAAGTTTTGAACGAGTGTTTCCACTCCTAGGCTAAGCATGGAGTAAAATTTCGAGTTTAGAAAAGCCCCGTGAAAATTTGTCGAGGGTCGCGCAGCGACCCGAGACAAATTTTCGGGCTTTTCTAAACTCGAAATTTTACTTCATGCGCCACGTGTACAAAACACTGATTTGAAGTGAAGTTTAGACACAAACACACAAATACATCTTTAACCAGAGTAACAGGGAGTCAGATATTTAGTCTGTTATCAACGATGTTAAGTGGTAATAATAAATAATTAGGTTTTGAATATTTTTGGTAAAACAACTAGTAACGGTATTTATATATTAATGGTTGCAAAAAAATAATAAAATAAAATTTATTCTTAAAGGATTTGTATTCGTGATTCGAAAAAACAGGATTTGAATCTTCGATTCGAATCATATTTATGTCTTACGAATCCTTTATTCGAGTATTCGTGATTCGAATCATATTAGGTGATCCGGATTCGTGATTCGAATCCTTTTTACGAGGATTCGTCCCAGCTCTGATAGAGACACATTTTTATATAAATTCCATATTATATTATGAACATAATGTAAATATGTTTTATTTCACAGATATTTGGCGAGATTCCGTATAAGCATTTTAATTGAACTGACGATATCGTACGAGGGAAAAGAAAATACTTAACCACAATTAAGAATTACAAAATGGATATTTGATTTTATTTAAAGAGTAATTATGAAATTATTTAAAATTGCCGCCAAATATATCTAGTGATATTTCTAGTAACTTTTTGTAGTGTAAATTGGGCTTTGGCACTCACTCCTTCTAGTTTTTAAACAGGCTATAGTTCTAATGACATGTTCATTAATTTTACAAATGTTTATATGGATATGTGAAAGTATACTTAAAATAAAATATCCCTGTATGTATTGTAAGTTGTGGCGTTTTCTTTTTGGCAAATCTCTGCATCGTGACAATTTATTTCACAAATTAAGATTTATTTGTCACATTGATAATCATGTACTAACATCTCATTTTGATGTTTAAAATACCCTACTGTTAAAGCAGGACTGCAACTGTTCACAGTAAATACCCCTTAAGTTTGGTCATATTAAAAATAAAAACAGAGTTTATGTATCCTTAGAAGCATGATTTAGAGTAGGTTTTGAATTTTAAATTAGATTTGCACTACTGACTGTTAACACATAGTTTACCATAACCTCAAATGTATTCCATCATTTAATGAGCATTCTGGGCAACCGCACAAAAAAATGCCGCCTACTCTAAATCATCATTGAAATGATCGCACGGTATAAGTTTAGTTCAGAATTATTAGATGGCGCTAGATCGAGCCTTAAAACAAGGAAATGGTATGTCGATTTATGTCTTCTTCCATGTAAATTGAAATAACAAAAATCACCGATAATAAAGAAAATTAAAATTACACACCAATTGATGCATGTTTTTATTTTTCATGATACTCTTCAATTTGCCACGCCTAGGGCCATAATTATTGAGCAAATCATGAAGTGTATAAGTGTCTTTTTATTATTATATTCGCTTGGGGGGACCCTCAGAACCCCACCCCCTGTATTGAGTGGGTCTCGCTTCACCTAGATACACCGCTGTAATAACCAAAGGAAAAAATATTCTAATTCTACAAGTTACTATAATCTGTTTAATAACTAGGAGGAGCGTTTTATATTTCACGCGCCAAAACCACCAACTCTGATTGGCCGAGCACGCGTCTATTTTAATTACGTCATTATTAGACGCAACAGCTGACATAACCTTAATTTGAAGCGTTACCGAGTTGCAACTTTGTCTGTTTCATAATAACCTTTTGTGCGGTGTATCTTTAGCATAGTTAAAAGTTAGTTTTGTTTCTATTGTTGTGATGGATTATGGACCCAGTAAAAGCTCGGTGATAATATCACCTTTACCTCCAAAAAACGAAGTATGAAGTTGGATTTGGGTCATTTATATCTGTTTGAAAAACAGTGCATAATAAATATGTATAAGCAGATGATAATAAATGATCCACATACGAAAATGACTGCTGTTGTATAAGACATTATTGGTGCAGTAGGTGAGATATCAAATAGCATAAGAATATGCTACAAATAATAAAATGTTTAATTATTAGGAGTTGTAAATTCCACTGCCTATCGTACCATTAGCGAATATAAGAAATCCGGAGAGATTTGTAGCCCTAAACAGCTTGGAGGACATAATTACAAGTTTTGATGACGTAGTGAAGAGATCCGTGCAAATTTTCTTCTATAAAAATGAACTGCTACCTTTGAATAAAGTTTTAAAAGAAGTAAACGATCATGCAGGCATGCCGAAGATGAGTCGTTCTACCTTTTATAGTTTCATGAAACAAATTAACTTTAAGTAAGATAAAGACCAGAGCTGGGCAGGATTCGAATCATTCAGGATTCGAATCCTTTTAGAGGGTTCAAAAGAGGCATTCGAATACTTTAGTTCAACTGGATTCGTGATCCGGATTTGTTACATTTTTTTAAGAGGATTCGTATTCGAGTCTAAATGTGGGTGATTCCAATCCTTGTTAAAGGATTCGAATACTTACAAAAGGATTTGAATCGTCAAAAATAATTCGAATTAATTGTGAGGAATAACATGAAAAATGATTTTTTGTGTGTGTTTAAATTAAATTGACATGGTAGCCACAATCTGAAATGTTAAATTTTTCCGACATTTCCCTATTTAAAGATTTTTTTCTGGCCTTTCAATATAACTTTCTTCTGTTGGAAACCCCCATTCTGTTTGATAGTTTTCATTGTTTTTGCCAATATTATAGTTAATTTTATAAATTTTTACGTGTTGAGTAATTTGCCTGCTGATTTTGACAAATTTAGTAATATCATATGGTTTTTTTGTTAGTGTTTTGGTCAATTTGAATATAATTCGATGACTTCTCTGACTTTCCCGGTTTTAATGATATTCAGTGAATTTTTCATTTAGGTAAATTTTCAGGCATATATAATAGAGTTCAGTTTGAAGTTTTTAACGAGTGTTTCCACTCCCAGGTTAAGCATGAAGTAAAATTTCGAGTTTAGAAAAACCCCGTGAAAATTTGTCGAGGGTCGCGCAGCGACCCGAGACAAATTTTCGGGCTTTTCTAAACTCAAAATTTTACTTCATGCGCCACGCGTACAAAACACTGATTTGAAGTGGAGTTCAGAAACACACAAATACATCTTTAACCAGAGTAACAGGGAGTCAGATATTTTGTCTGTTATTAACGATGTTCAGTGGTAATAATACATAATTAGGTTTTAAATATTTTTGCTAAAACAACTGGTAACGAACGATATTTATATCTTAATGGTTGCAAAAAAATAATAAAATCAAATTTAGTCTTAAAAGATTTGTATTCGTGATTCGAAAAAACAGGATTCGAATCTTTGATTCGAATCATATTTATCTCTTACGAATCCCTTATTCGAATATTCGTGATTCGAATCACATTAGATGATTCGGATTCGTGATTTGAATCCTTTTTACGAGGATTCGTTCCAGCTCTGATAGAGACACATTATTATATTATGAACATAATGAAAATATGTTTTATTTTATAGATATATGGCGTGATGCCGTATAAACATTTTAATTGAACTGACGATATCGCACGATGGAAAAGAAAATACTTAACCACAACTAAGAAGTACACAATAGATATTTGATTTTATTGAAAGAGTAATTATGAAATTATTTAAAATTGCCGCCAAATATATCTAGTGATATTTCTGGTAACTTTTTATAGTGTAAATTGGTGGTGATATTTTGATTGCCAAATCACACATTTTATAAGCTTTAGGAAAGCAGAGTTATTGGTGTGAAATAAAAGTGGAGGATATTGATATGAGAAAGACCTAATTATTTTTTGAAAAAATATTTGTGTTTGAATAACATTTTTTTAACAGCATCTTCTGTTTTTGTTTTGAACCACTTAAACGGTTAAACATGGTAATAGACTTGACTTAACAAATACTGAGTGAATAAAACTAGTCACTAAATCGCCATTTAGTGACTACTTTTAATGTCATACAAAAATTAGTGATCTGGTTACGACCATATTGAAAATGTATAGCGAAGTGGATGCTGTTAAGATTTAAGAATTAACCATTTTTAATATGAAGACCGATTTCACTTGAATAAAACACTTAATGATTTGGAACAAAAACACTTCGTTAAATTACACTAATATTGTGGTTTTTTTATTCCCACTAGTTTCGAGTCATTCTCAAGGAGTACAGGAAATTACATTTTATTTGAAATAAATCAACACAGTTGGGAGGGTTTCACTTTTATTGTTGAACGCTGCAACATGTTTCACCACACAGTGGCTTCATCAGGCAGATGAAATAATGAAAAAATAAATTACATTTTTACAAACATTATATACAAGAGAGGTTAATTTAAATTTTATGGTTAGGCACAGATCTTCAATGTCAGTAACTATTAGTTTTCCCTGTTTTATTGCTTTCTGGATTTCCAGCCCTTCGCGATAGTTGAGATGACGTCCTTTATTGCCTGCGAATAATATCGTTGGCGATTTGTTATTAAGGAAATGATTATTGTTAATGCAGTGTTAAGCTAACCCAGTACAGTATTTTTTATTTAGGATTGAAGCTTAGTGTTCTTCCAATCGTTTTTTAAAATTCTTCCCGGTTTGACCAATGTATATTGAGTCACGATCATCGCACTGGATTCCAAACATGCCGCACTTTTTAAATTTATCCGTTTTTGATTTGTTATTCACTAGGAGTTTACCTAAATTTATTGGTTTAGTCATAATTATGTTAAATTCTTACCCTTTAATACATTTTTTAATTTCTGGAGAAAAGTCACTCACAAAATCTAACTTACACCAACTTGTGTTTTCTTTCTTGTCGCGGATATAATAGTATATTGTGTATCTAGTGCGAGAAGTAAACTTTTTTACACAAGCGTGAAGATTGCGAAACGAGCGAAGCGAGTGAAGCAATCACGCGAGTGTAAAAAAGTCTTCACGCACGTGTTACACACTATACTTTTTCTACGACTACACGATTTAATAAATTCCAAAACACAAACAAACTATTAACGTAAAGTATTTATTTACCGTTATAATAATTATTATTAATTGTTACAGTGCAGTTGGTTAGGTACATTACACCAGAACTTTCGTTGGATGTAGTATTTAGACAACTATTGTTATTATTAATGCTAATATTCAAAATTTTGTTTGTAACATCTTGCTTCTTTGTTATCGAATTTTCAACATAACTTTCTGCAACAGCAGAACTTTTCCAGCCTCCGTGCTTTTTTTAAAGTTAACAGATCGGCACCAGCTTCAACTAACAGAGTTGCAGAAGAACGCCTAAAGCAATGGCCGGTATATTGCTCAGGATTTAGCAATTTTAAAAATTTTGCAACATCTGCGGGTACCTTTCCAATTTTATTAATGACGATAACTTGACAGGTACATTTTCCTTTTTGATAATTAATGAAAAATTTCTTTTCAGCGTAATTTTTAGGGCGTAGAGCTAAGTATTTTCTGTAGTATTCTAAATGTAGTGTTACAGCAAATTTTCTTGAAATTTTAGTTTTAGTGTCTGGTACAACTATGAGAAGAGATGATTCAAAATCTTGAATATCCTCTACATTCAATTTATATAATTCGTCTCTTCTCAGGGCACCAGCAAGTCCAAAAATTAAAACGACCTATAGTAAGAAAATAAATAAGAATTTTGAAAACTATGCTGCATTCCACTTACCTCATTTAATAAATATATATTATCGGGTGCTTCATTTATAAATTTAAGGATATGTTCTTTATCCAAAACTCGAGATTTCTTTGGAGTATATCCTTCACCTTTTCTCTTTAAAAATGATATTACTTTAGTATAATTACCAATGATTTTGTTATGGTTGACATTTATTGTACTCTTCAACATTGAATAGTGACTCCAAAGTGTTGAGGGCTGGAATTTTGTCGCCAGTTCTGCGAGATATGTTAAAATTACGTTTTCCGAAAATGAATTAATTTCATGTTCAGTGCGCCATTCCATGAATTTTTTATAAATATTTTCATAAATATATCAGTATACGAATTAATGAATGAAATATACTATATTTAATTTTGTGGTGTGTGTTTGACGTTTCTGGGATAATGGCGTCTGAAAATGTGTCGTTGCCAGAAATTTTAAATTCTAATTTATTATGTGTTCTTATAATTGTTATGTCTAAAAAGTTTAAGCTATTGTTAATCACTTAATTATTTTCAACTTTTTTTGTATATTTTACAACAATTGTTTGGCAATATTGTTGTTTTTTTTTATAAATTTCGATTTCATTTTATTTAACGACTAGAAATGGTGTTCCAGTATACATATTTTTGATTTCTATTAATAATAACAATGATTTTTTTATCTTCCTAATAAATTGGTATTATTCATTCATATACCTTGAAGGTAAGTATGTTATAAAGCCCATAGGTGATTTATTAATATTTTAAAACCAGCTTATGAATACATGTTCTTATCTCATATCAGGTATTAAAGCATAGACGAATTTTTAAACTTGTATCTCCACAGACTAATGCTCCGCTATGAGCTTAATCCACTCCAACCCTTTTGTGAGTGAGATCGGATAAAAGGGTCATCGTTCACGGCGTCGCCCTTTTTCCACCCTCGTCGGAGGGCGGCAAAGGGCACTTAATTTAATAAGGGCGGGGAATCAGGGGCGAGGTGCTACCACTTGAGACTAGGGCCGGTCGAGGGTTTAGACTTTAATGGGCCAATTTCGAGTTGAGGCCACGTCTCAAGGAGGAAGAGCTCCAGAAAAATGAACGGATGATCCTGATCGTCAGATTTCCAAAAAAAGGAACGAGACGAAGGGCGCTCATCAAATTACTTCTAAAACGGGATAATTAGTTATAAGGTGATTCTGTCTGTTTACGATTAATGGAGCCAAGTCTTGCAAGTCTTGCATGTAATATTACATACCGGGAATTTTTCTTTTGAGTATAAATTTGCAGAAATTTGTTGTTTTTATAAAAACGTTCAATTTAAAGCTTCTAACGAGTTTTTCCACTCCTTGATTGAGCATCAAGTAAAATTTCGAGTTTAGAAAGCCTGAAAATTTTGCTTGGTCACCAAAGCCACTATTCCGGATGTTCAGGCTTTTCTTAACTCGAAATTTTACTTCATGCGCCATGCGTATAAAACTTTAATTTAAAGTGATGTTCAAAACAGACTGCTTAAGTTTGAACTCATGTTAATAAATATTACAAGTGATTATTTTAAGTAACCAAATCTTCAAATATTCAAGCAACTAGAGTCATTTACCATCCTTATATCCCTTACTTTCATATACCACTTGCTCCAGGGCGATGCATATGTTGCTACGCCACTGCCATAATTATAAGAAAATGCACAATAATTTAAATTTTCATATTACATACAAATTGAAAAGAATCACATCAAAGCAAACTGACTTAAATTATATTATTGTACCCCGCCGAAACAAAAACTTGTCAAATCCTGATTTAATCCATCATCCCCAAAATTCCCGCCGGCAACCTCAACTGTTTCCACAGCCTGACAACGACTCAATATTAAATCCCGGAATGAAATAAAAAAATCGAACGCAACTTAATTTCGGCGTAATCTAATCCCCGACGCCGCATTTAATCCCCGATAGACATCACCTCCCTTAATTCCAACCCTCCCATCCCAACTTTTATCTCGCCCCATCGTCCGATTTTCAATTTAAATTTAACACCCCTCCGTTTTCAGAAAAGAAATCTCCATCTTTTTTTCTGCAGCGCGCGATCTTAATTCGGATCTCGCAACGTGAAAATATTTGCGGGGAAAATCAGAGATTTACATTTAAATCCGATAAATAAATAAGGAACCGAAATTCCCTCATTCGGCGAGTGCAGCGGGATCGATTCGAGTGGTGTTTGAACAATAAATGAATAACAGAACAATAAACAGAAATGCAATAATTGAGTACAAATAAAATGTATGCGATACACGGCCGGTTCGTTTGCTCGGGCCAATCGAATGCAATTACTAAATAATGGTGAGTGCAAATAGTGGTTTGATTTAATTAAACTCCAATTAAAATAGGTGGTAGTTTATTTGTTTCATTTAATGCAGTAAAATTTTATATAAAATGTTATTACCGTTAGATTACATCGAAATTTTATTGTTCAATTTTGATTTTCGTTTGAGCTATCTTTCATGAAGCAAATAATTTAATTTAATTATTAATTAAAAGATTTTCTCACATGTCAATAATTACAAGATCTTGTAAATCTATGGTCAACACAAATTTCTAATTAAATACAAAAATGTATTTAATTAATATTATCTCGGTGTTATTTTCATGATTAATAGTTATTTACCTATCTAGTAATTAATAATGGAGTTATTTAACTATGATTATCGTGGTTACTAATAACATTTAATCAATCAATTTAAGATATATCTTGTGTATATATCTTAAATTGATTTAATTAAAGCCACGATCATTATTGTTATAATGTTATTCGATTATAATACTAAGGATTACCGATAATTTCAGTAATTTTTATGATGGTAAACTAGTTATTTTTTAACCGGTAATGTAAACCCTAGACTCAATCATATTTCAGTTCATTTTATAATAATTGTTGATGTGAATTTAGTTTTAGACTATTATCACTGGGTACGTAATCTAGTTCGACGTGTCGAAAACTCACGAGCTGCATTACTAGCTGAACTGAGAAGTTTTCTGTCTGAAATCACAAAAATACACCTAGATGTCATTTATCAAATTTAATATTTAATTAAATTAAAAATATTTATAAATTTGTATGATTATTTTTAAAATACACTAAATAAGAGAAATTGATTAAACGTTTTATAAGTTAATGAAATCGTAGAACATTCACGAAAACATATAAAAATCACAGATATTGGTTAAAATAGGAATATTTAACTGAAACCTTTGGAAATTGATAAAAAAGACTTAGAATAAGTAATCCTTCCAAAACGATTAAAATTATATGTCACAGAAACATTAAAGTTCAGTTGATCATTGAAAAACTATTCAAAATTAAAGATATTAACAAAATATACATAAACAATCGAATATTTTTAGAATATTAATTATTTGTCTATGTTGTATTTTTGTAAGTCTGTCTTACTATTTTTTGCATACTTTTGTATAATTATATTGACAAATCTTGACTCATCGTGAAAGTATAATTACTTCTATTTAGAAATTATTAAATTGGATTTGGTATAATTTGATTTCATGACAATCTTTATAATTTATTTTACCGTTATAAAAATTGATACAAGTCTTAGATATTGACAAAAATGAAACATGAAACTTTAGCTAGGTTTCAGGTATTAAGAGTTTCAGAGTACAATCTGTAAATCTTAAGATATTCGTTTTTTTTTTAAAGAGTTAAATTTGAAGCTTTGAACGAGTGTTTTCCATTCCTAGATTAAATATAAAGTAAAATTTTGAGTTTGGAAAAGCCTGAAAATTTAGTTTGCTCGCTCCCAACCAAATTTTTAGGCTTTTCTAAACTTGTAATTTTACTTCATGCGCCTCTCGTACAAAATACTAAAACATTGTGAAGTTAATAATATACTACTAAAGCAGTATGCTAAGGACGTATATTTTGAAATTCAATTTAAACCAGTGTTTTATACGCGTGTTTTATACGCGTCTCGGGTCGCTGCGCGACCTGAGACAAATTTTCACGGGGCTTTTCTTAACTCGAAATGTTACTTCATGCTTAGTCTGGGAGTGGAAAACACTCATTTAAAGCTTCAAATCAAACTCTTAAAAAAACAACGAATGTCGGAACTTTTACAGCGTATGAATACGTACAAAAATATTCCCTGTGTATTAAAATTCGTTTCATTTGATTGTTTTGTAAATGTTGATGAAATTTATCACTTTGTAATATTAATTAATTTTGTTAATATTTTCCATCATCTCAATTATTAATAGTTAGATGATTTTTAACAATGGCTCAAAATCCGACATATTTCGACCCGTTGTTAAAAATCATCGAAAAGTGTTAATAATATTTCATCAACATTTACAGAATAATATATATATCGGGTGTTGACTTGGCGGACGCAACATAGGAAATCGCAAAGTATTTCACTTTTTTGTAGAGGTAAAAATTCTAAATTTATGAATGGTCACACTTAACACTTTACGTTTCTCTAAGTTAAAATAATTAAGAAAAAGTAATGTGATTTTATAAAAATATTGACATACCATGGAATTGATACATTTGCGGATATTTCCTGTTTTTTTTTAAGTTCAATTTAAAGCTTTAAACAAGTTTTTTCCACTCTAAGACTAAGCATGAAGTAAAATTTCGAGTTTAGAAAAGCCCCGTGAAAATTTGTCGAGGGTCGCGCAGCGAGCCGAGACAAATTTTCTGGGCTTTTCTATCGCAGTCACTTGATTAAAGTAAATGTTTTCGAAATGATTTACACTATAGAAGAAAAAATCCTCTTAATAATTTACAGCTAAAATAATTAAGAAAAAGTAATGCGATTTTATAAAAATAATGACATACCATGGAATTGATACAACAATTGCGGATATTTCCTGTTTTTTTTTAAGTTCAATTTAAAGCTTTAAAGAAGTGTTTTCCACTCCCAGACTAAGCATGAAGTAAAATTTCGAGTTTAGAAAAGCCCCGTGAAAATTTGTCGAGGGTCGCGCAGCGAGCCGGGACAAATTTTCTGGGCTTTTCTAAACTCGAAATTTTACTTCATGCGCCACGCGTATAAAACACTATAGTATTGTCAAATTTATGTCTATTCGAACTTCACCTAAAACCTGTGTTTTATACTATACTATAGTGTTTTATACGCGTGGCGCATGAAGTAAAATTTCGAGTTTAGAAAAGCCCAGAAAATTTGTCTCGGCTCGCTGCGCGACCCTCGACAAATGTTCACGGGGCTTTTCTAAACTCGAAATTTTACTTCATGCTTAGTGTGGGATTGAAAAACACTTGTTTAAAGCTTTAAATTGAACTTAAAGAAAAAAACAGGAAATATCCGCAATTGTTGTATAAATTCCATGGTATGTCATTATTTTTATAAAATCGCATTACTTTTTCTTAATTATTAATTTAGCTGTAAATTATTAGGAGGATTTTTTCTTGTATAGTGTAAATCATTTCGAAAACATTTACTTTAATGAAGTGACTGCGATATCTTTTGCCATTTCGATATCCGCAATTGTTGTTTTAATTCCATGGCATGTCATTATTTTTGTAAAATCACATTAGTTTTTCTTAATTATTTTAACTTAGAGAAACGTAAAGTGATAAACGTTAACACGAATGAATTCAGAATTGTTCCCTCTACAAAAAAGGTAAATACATTTTGTTTCTAAAATAAATAGGGGAGCCAAAATTTGAATATTTCAAAATTTACATGGGATTTCCTATGTTGCGTCCGCCAAGTCAACACCCGGTATATAAAGAAAATATTTTAGTAGTTGCTTCCGCAAACATATTTACGAAAATTATTACATTTTTCTACATTTACCGACTCTTGTAAAATTTGTATCAGCCCCCTATTTAGCTGCGCATTTAAAATGTACTATCAGTACATTATTATCAATAAACAGGCTAAAATATGATTGTTATTGATGATACATGTCTCATATATCAATAAACGTATACAATGTTTACATCATATCAAGTCAGATATTTTTGAAAAGTTATACATTATTGAATAAAATATAATTTTTAATCTTTTTAGATAAGAAATTATTTCTTTTGACATTCTATCAACTTTCACAAATCAATACCCATCATATATATTAATTCTTAGAAACAATATATAATATTGTCGTAATTTTTATTAATTTTTTATTAATTAATTATAACATAATATAAATAATAGTTTGCATATTTATAATTATAATTAGTGTTGTATTCAAATTTGTTACAATCTAAAAGTACCCTGGAATTAGTGAAGTTCAACCGAGAAAGAAAAAGCACTCACGATTTTTGTTGTTGACATGAATATGTGTTTGTTTATATTAAACGTCATTGACGATCGGAATCACATTTACCAAGCAGTTCATGAATTCTCCACCGTATCCCCCGTGGCAGCATTTCCCAGCCGATAAATGGCTAGTGCGAGGCGCTGAAAACCCTACCGGTTACCACTCTAGTAGTATTTACTCCATGCCATTATGTTTTATGTTAGAATTGTTTAGTAATGACTACGCATTTTGTTAGCAGTGAAACAATGAATATTTAAATGTTATGGGAGTTATAAATACAAGTATAAAATGTGAGAGAGCAATTTGTAGTTTTGTAAGTTGCGCTGAAAACATATTTCTCTTGCTGCTATCAAAAGTTGGTCGTCAACTCGATTTGTACACTTTTATACACAAGCCCGATATTGATACAATTTTCTAAATTCAACAAAAGTAATATATTTGCTATTCCTTTTGATTTTTAACGATATTGTTGTACTTGATATATTTATTCAAAAGTGTGCTTATAAACGTGATTTATTCATATAAAAAATGTAATTATTAGAAACATTTTATATTGTACACTTTTAAATAAAACACGTTTGCCCCTAATGATGTAACTATAGTTTCGACTTCTCAAACAAGGGTTTTTTGTTTGAGAAAGACTACTAAATAGCAGAGCTGAGCAGGATTCGAATCATTCAGGATTCGATTCCCGGATTCGAATCCTTTTAGAGGATGCAAAAGAGGTATTCGAATACTTTAGTAAAAACGGATTTGTGATCCGGATTCGTTACATTTTTTTTTAAAGTACAATATTCTTTATTTACAAATATTTACAAACATTCATTACAATAATACTATATTTATAATAAATGGTATTGTAAAAATTGAAATTTTTCTTTTTTCCTTCCCTACTTCTTCGCCGCGGGATCGTTGGGTGATTGTTCCTATCTCGAGCTACTGGTATCGAGGGATATATGTTTTGTACATTTTCTGCTCCGATATATTTACTTAATTTATTTTGTTGTTTAGTATTAGGTTCTTAATTTTTAATTTATATGTTGTATAATTTAGTTCTTTTATGTTTTTGTCAAGTTTATTAAATTGTTTTATAGTTTCTGACATCAGTGTTATTGATGTGTTATTAGATGTGAATTTTTGTGTTCTTATGTCTGATTTTCTTTTCGTTTGGTATTGGTGAATTTGTTTGTTTAGTTTTATATCCATGTTTGTTTTTATTTGATTGTTTTTGATTTTATAAAGTAACAATAAATTACTTGATTTTATCATGTTGGATATATTTAATTCTTGTGTTTGTTTATATAGTTGTTCCGTATTAGTTCTTCTGTCCAATTTATAAATTATTTTTAGTATTTTATTTTGTTGTATTTGTAGTTTATTAAAATTTTTTCTTTGTTGTGTCACCCCATATATTGTTCAGATACGTATTTTTTGAAGTAAAAATTGAATTATATATTTGTTTTCTACAGTTTTCTGGGATGTAGTTTCTTATCTTTGATAATCCATATATCGTTTTCGTGTTTGTACTAATTAAATGTTTTATGTATTCATCCCATTTTAAATTTTCTTGTATTGTGAGTCCTAGATATTTTACTTTTGTGATTTGTTGTATTGGCGTTCCTTTAACTTTTATAGTTAGTTTAGTGTTATCTATGTTTTTAATAATCATGAATTCAGTTTTTGTTTCGTTGATTGTTAGTAAGTTGTTGAAATACCATTTTTCCAGTTTTTTTATATCTGATATTATTTGCGTTTGTATCGTATCGTGTGAATTTTCGCTGTATATTAAACATGTATCATCTGCATAAGCGAACATTTTCCCATTTAATTGTTGTTCGAAGAGGTCGTTTGTGTATATTATGTAGAGTATTGGTGGTAAGTTTCCTCCTTGTGGAATTCCGTAATCAGCTTCTGCTGGTTTACTATCTAAATCATTAGTTCTTGTTATTTGAGGTCTTTTTTCAGATATGTTTCTATTAGGTTTGATTCATTATTAATTATGCCTATTGCTTTCAGTTTTGCCTGTAGTTTTTCTTTTGATATCGTATCAAACGCTTTCTTCATATCAATGAATAATCCAACTACTTTTTTTTTGTTTTCTAGGTTTGTTTTTATGTAGTGATTTAAGTCATTCACAGCCGATGTTGTGCCGGATTTTTTCTGAAACGCGTATTGGTATTTATCTATTATTTTTTCTCCTTTGGTGTGTTCACTTATTTGGGTTTGAATAACTTTTTCCAATATTTTATTTAGCGTTGATAGTAGTGCTATTGGTCTGAAGTTTTCAGGATGTGATTTGTCGCCTTTTTTGTAGATGGGTTTGATAATTGTTTTCTTTAGATAGTTGGGGTATATTCCTTCATTTATTACATTATTAATAAGTTTAACAAGTATTGGGACTAATATTTTCTTGTTCTCTTTTACTATTGTGTTTCTTATTTTGTCGAATCCAGGTGTTTTGTTGTCTTCTTGTTCGGTTATTATTTTGTTTATTTCTTCGTTGGTCGTATATTTAAAACTCATGTTCTTATATGATTTTTTTGTTGTTGTCGTTTCATGTTTATCATTTGAGCATTGCATTTGGAGTTCTGCTAGTGTTTTTCCAACACTTGTGAAATATGTATTGAATTCATTTGCTATCTCTTCGTTGTCATTGGTTTGTGTACCGTCACTTTTATTTATTGCTTCTATGTAGTTCTCCTTCTTTTGATCTGTTTTAATTTGTGAGTTTATTATTTTCCATAGTTTTGATTGGTCAGTTTTGTTTTTGTCGTATAAATTTTTGTAATATTTTATTTTAGTGTTTTTTATTAATTTCGTTGTTGATTTATGATTTACGTAGTTTTCTCTTAAGATTGTATTTGTAGGATTTTGTAGATATTTTATTTGCAGTCGGTTTCTTTGTCGTATTTGCTTTATTATTTCCTTTGTTATCCAAGGATTTTTAGTATCTCTTTTTAGTACCTCTTTTTATTTTAACGACCGTTTCATTTTTTTCTATTATGTTCTGTAGTTCTTTTGACAGTTGTTCAAATTTGTTTATTTTGTCTATTTCTAATTTATTTATATCGTTGCTAATTTTATCATGGTTTATTTTTTTGGTTTCGAATATCTTGTATTTCGGTTTATCTTTTATATTTTCTTCAAGTTTTGTTATGATTTAAAAGGATTCGTATTCGAATCCAGACGTAGATGATTCGAATTCTTATAAATCGATTCGAATCCTTATAAAAGGATTCGAATCCTCATACACGGATTCAAATCCTCCCAAATAATTCGAATCATCGCTATTAAGGCTGGGATTCAAATTCGATTAATTCAAATAGTTAAATATTCTAACATCAATATTTAAATCACTAAATTATTCATGTTTGAATATAAATATTTAAATTTTCGAATAAATCAAATATTTGTGAATACATATTTGGTTACTTAACCACGAAAACATTTCCAACCTTAATAGTATATTTTTAACTTCACTTGAAATCAGTGTTTTATACGCGTGGCGCATGAAGTAAAATTTCGAGTTTAGAAAAGCCCCGTGAAAATTTTCTACGCGGGGCTTTTCTAAACTCGAAATGTTACTTCATGCTTAGTCTGGGAGTGGACAACACTCGTTCTTAGAAGTTTCCAATTGAAGGATCACTCTAGATCACTCAGTTTATTACCATTTTACAAAGGCTACAGCTCGAAGGACCAATCGTGGTCTTCGGAGACCGAAGGACTACAGGGAATCGAATATTTTTTACAAGAAAACAACGAATATCTGAAAGTTTACAGCATGGATGTTAAAGAAAACATCCAATTTTGAAAAAAATATCGAAGTTGGGTTGGTTTTCAGTGCATTTTTAACTTCACTTTAAATCAGTATTTTATACGCGTGGCGCATGAAGTAAAATTTCGAGTTTAGAAAAGCCCCCCGAAAATTTGTCTCGGGTCGCTGCGCGACCCTCGACAAATTTTCTACGCGGGGCTTTTCTAAACTCGAAATTTTACTTCATGCTTAGTCTGGGAGTGGACAACACTCGTTCTTAGAAGTTTCAAATTAAAGGATCACTCTAGATTTCTAAGTTTATTACCATTTTAAAAAGGCTACAGCTCGAAGGACAAATCATGGTCTTCGGAGACCGAAGGACTACAGGGAATCATAGTTTCTTTACAAGAAAACAACGAATATCTGAAGGTTTACAGCATGGATAGGAAAGAAAACATCCAAGTTTGAAAAAATATCGAACTTGGGCTGGTTTACAGTGCGTTTTTAACTTCACCTCAGTGTTTTATACGCGTGGCGCATGAAGTAAAATTTCGAGTTTAGAAAGGCCCCGTGAAAATTTGTCTCGGGTCGCTGCGCGACCTTCGACAAATTTTCTACGCGGAGCTTTTCTAAACTCGAAATTTTACTTCATGCTTAGTCTGGGAGTGGACAACACTCGTTTGAACTTTAAACTTAACTCTTCTATAAAATCGACGTATGTAATATAATAAATCATTCGTTGAAATCATAGAAAAAAATGCAAAATTTTACCTAAAATTAACCTTTAGAGTTAACTTTATAATTGCTTAGTCTAGGAGTAGACAACACTCGTTTGAACTTTAAATTTAACTCTTCTAGAAAATCGACGTATGTAATATAAGAAATGATTCATTGAAATCATAGAAAAAATGCAAAATTTTATCTAAAATTAATTTTTAGAGTTAACTTAATAATTTGTTCGGCTCTTAATGGGTGAATATTCTATTCCTAAGTAAAACCGTATTTATTTAATATTAAAGTTGCATTTAAAATAATAGCAAAGTGTGAATAAACCGACAAAAATCTAGAAATATCGAAAATCACGACATGTAGAAAATCTTGAAGGTCCACTCCCAGACTAAGCATGAAGTAAAATTTCGAGTTTAGAAAAGCCCCGCGTAGAAAATTTGTCGAGGGTCGCGCAGCGACCCGAGACAAATTTTCACGGGGCTTTTCTAAACTCGAAATTTTACTTCATGCGCCACGCGTATAAAACACTGATTTACAGTGAAGTTAAAAACGCACTGAAAACCAACCCAACTTGGATGTTTTCTTTCGTATCCATGCTGTAAACCTTTAGATATTCGTTGTTTTCTTGTAAAGAAACTTCGATTCCCTGTAGTCCTTCGGTCTCCGAAGACCATGATTGGTCCTTCGAGCTGTAGCCTTTTTAAAATGGTAATAAGCTTAGTAATCTAGAGGGATCCTTCAATTTGAAACTTCTAAGAACGAGTGTTGTCCACTCCCAGACTAAGCATGAAGTAAAATTTCGAGTTTAGAAAAGCCCCGCGTAGAAAATTTGTTGAGGGTCGCGCAGCGACCCGAGACAAATTTTCACGGGGCTTTTCTAAACTCGAAATTTTACTTCATGCGCCACGCGTATAAAACACTGATTTAAAATAAAGTTTAATAACACATATATCATCATTATTCAATCAGATGTTTGATCGGTAAATTAACATTTTTCATAATAGAAACTGATGGAATAAAATGTTGCTGGTTGCAAATAATAGATTCAAATTTATCTTGAAAGGATTTGTATCCGTGATTCAAAAATGAGGATTCGAATCTTTGATTCGAATCATATTTTTCACTTACGAATCCTTTATTCGAGTATTCGTGATTCGAATCATATTAGGTGATTCGGATTCGTGATTCGAATCCTGTTTTTGAGGATTCATCCCAGCTCTGCTAAATAGTCAAAACTATAGTCACATAATTAAGTGCAAATACAGTAGTAATAAAGTTAAAATTGTTTTACTTACAAGTGCATCTAAGATGTGCCTACAACTCAAAATAATGTTGTATTGCATTTTATTAACACTGATTTCCTAAATAAAATTACGCATTGCAACTATATCTAATTAATATAATTTTTGAGAAACTAAATGTAGTAATTTTAGTGACTCTTATTTTTATTTTATTTTATTTTGATAACGTCCAATAACAGGATTATGATAATACATATTTATAATATAATATTAATGGATTCGATAGCTAATGCTATCTAATACTCCAAAGTGGCATCGTCAATGACACGAATGTACAAGTGCATATACAGGTCACTGTTTCGTCCACGAACGAGCTAAACTTTGTTTGTGAAACCAGAAAACAAATATCAAAATTGAATTTGTGTTCAGTATTCCGTCACCAGATACCCACAGACGCGTCCTCTTTAGTGTAGTCCCGACCCAGTGCTGAAGAATACTGAACATTTCTAACTATTTCAAGCCAATATGTGAAAACAATTAATGGATTCGATAGCTAACGCCATCTAATGCTCCATGCTTTATAGTATAATACAGTGGTGGGGAAACTTTTTTTAAGACGGGCCATTTGTAATAACCAGATAATCGTAGCGGGCCAAAGAATAATGCTTAATCGTAGGTAGGTAGTTTTTATGCGAGTCGTCACATTACGAGGTAAGAACGCGTTCAAACGTTCTCACGACGGCACTCTTAAACGAGCCGGATTAAATCTTTCCGCGGGCCGTAGTTTCCCCATCACTGGTATAATACATAGTTTTTAATAATTATATAGATAGCTAATTTGTAAAATAACGACACAATAGCATTATAATTGATTACAATAATTGATTAAGTAGATAATTTCATACAATCAAAAAGATCGCGTTTAAATTCCAAGAACTAAGGGGCAAAAATAACAATTCGGTACGAATATTAATAATTTCTGGGAGTATGATAGACAAAAGTTTTGCAATGAAGCGAAGAAAGTTAAAAATATGGCCTTGGGTTAGATAAAGTGTGCTGATGTGAACCCACATTTTTTACAGTATTTAGCCTTTGTTTTGCTTATGGGGGAAAAGTAAAAAAAAATAATACTTAGAGTAATCAACCACTTCCTATTTAAGAATTTTCACCAAAAGCTTATCAGATCTTTGAATTGTAACAAAATCCTTACGTTTATAGTGTCATCTTAGCATATCAATCGGTTTAGGCTGTACGATTAAAACAGACTAACAGACCTCAAAATAAAAATATGCACTAACATTTTTTTGTTATCTTATATTTTGCATATTTCATTTAACTACTTTGATATAATGTTGTAGAAATATACAAACTCTATATATACCTTTATGATGTACGTAAACTCAATAATGTTGTTATGTAAATTTCTACTTGAAATGTTTGAAATATTTAATAACTCTAATGCACATACAAGTAATACCATCTCTTTCCTTATCTAATTAACCTCTGAACATCGTATCCAATAAGAGCATCAGTGCTGGTTCTGTATTATCATTAACAACGAATACATCCATTAAAGAGAATGTAATACCGCGCCGCAGCGACTAATTAACACGATTAATTGATGATGGCGGCGTCGGCGTCTAGTTACGCTCTGACAACCAGAGAGAGAGAGAGAGAGAGAGAGAGAGAGAGACGAAGAGAAAAAAAAAACACCCTTTCTGCATAATCGAAACGCACTGATCCAATGTCGCCATGGTGACGGGGGGTGGAAACGCAGCCGGAAGTCCGGAAGCGGCGGTCAACCTTTTTTTTTTATAAATGCGCCCGGTTTCTAGTTAGCGGAATTTTCTAAAAACGCACATAGAGGTAAAACCATTAACTTTGGTTTTTCTTTTCTCTGCCAATTCGTTGATAATAAAAATGTTGGAGAAATATAATTATTTCTCTGTATCTCTAAAAAATAGAAAGAAATAAAAATAGCAAAGGGCGGACTTGCATCAAGAAGCGCCCTAAGCCTGTTTAAAATTTGGCGTCTCCCACTAAGCATGAAAAAACTTGAAAAAACAGAACGTATTTAAGCCAAAATTGTCATTCACATTTCATATCGTCTAATGCAATGGTTCTTATACTGCTATACTGAAGAGAGATAAATCTCGAAACGCGTCTATAGATGACCTACGACATTAGTTTTTATCCCAGTCCTTTCATTTCTAATTTCTTGGAATTTTTCCTTTTATTTTTCATTTTTATTTGTTTTTTGGTTTGAAAAGAATTTGACCTAAATATTACATATACTTTAATAGACCGTTGTAACCAATCAAATAATATTTTAAATATTTCATTGCATAATTCAATATCCGGAGGTGTATTTGCACGGGAAGTAGTTGTTTCAATGGGTATTTATTGACTAAAGTTGTCTAATTAATTAAGACGTATTGTTTGCATTTTGCACGAATTTTTGTAATTTTATATACTATGCATTGTATAAAGTGTGCAAACTATAAGAAGCGTTAGCTTATTTTTTCGAATTCAAGTTGTTTTGATTTTGAATTATCCCTGTTTAACATTATTATATTTAGCAACTATTTTACACTCCACAGCTTATACAATATTAATTTTATTAAATATGCACGTTTAATATTCATTGAAATATTTTACAACTAGAATCATCAATTAGATAAAATTTTATGGCTTTTTAATTATCTATCATCAACAATAAATAATGTATTTTACACTTTAAAGCTTATTTACATAGCTACTAACAACAATAAATTATGATATTTACTGACTATTAACTAATGCATGTGTAAACTTGGCGTTATCGACTCTTGGAATTTTATCAGCGTCGAACAAATGACGACTAGTTTCGCTATATTGCAAAGAGCTCGTAAACATCCATGCCTTATCGACGCCGAGAATCGGGTCTCTCGTTTGTTTACAAAACACACTCGCAGTAAAACAAGAGAGATACGATCTCCGGAGGGAACTGGAAATTCGTGTCGACTGAGCTGAGCAGAAGAGGTAGTGTTGTGTTGGCAATCGTGCCTTGATTGTTTCACCATCTACAGACAAATGACTATCTAGGCGTTCTATCGAGATGCATTTGTTCTAGTTTTGAATCGTGCCTTGATGTTTTTTCACCTTCTGAAAAAATTACTGTCTGTATAATATTAAAATGTAACAAAACAAATTACTGTCTGTATAATATTCAACAGCAATATAACAAGACCTTTTCAAATAGCCGACAATTATTTTTTTACTAATTTGTCAAGTAGGCTTGCATTTTGAAAATTTGAATGAGAACAAATATTAAACATTAATAATCTGATTAAAGCCTTAGAGCTTTAACTCGATGGCTTTAATCTTTGATTATATAGGCCAAATCACAATTTTTTTGTGAAATCAACATGAATCAACATGTTTTTTTTTTCATCACGCACAATTTTTTAATAAATTTACTAGGTCTCATATTTATGGTTTTTTTAAATATTTGCGAATAAAAATTAAATAACTTTCAAAAAATTGCTACGCCACTGAGATTAAATTGTATACAAATTAATAGAACAGTATAGGGGAATTCCCGAAAGTAAAATTTAATTGCTAGGATTCCCTGATTTGCAAATACAATGATCATAACTGAATAAAACACTATGTTTTTTACCACAAAATATTTTGTGGTAAAAAACATAGTAAGTGTTTTATTTAGTGATTATGAATTACCACGTAGTTACGGTCGCAACCATCATCATGATTACAATGATCATAGTTGGAAAATTTGTAGAGATTTGAAAACTGTGGGACTTCTACTAGGACAGCAGTCAGGGTATACAAAGTACCCATGTTTTTGTGTGAGTGGGACAGTCGAAGTAGACATCAACATTGGAAGAAAGGGGACTGGATAACAAGAGATAATTTAACTCCCGGATCAAAAAAATGTTCTGCACTAAAGTCTTGTTGATCCACAACAAATCTTGTTACCTCCACTGCATATTAAACTAGTATTAAAGAAACGTTAAAGCTTTTAATAAAGATGGAGACTGTTTCAAATACCTTTCTAGAAAATTTCCCACTATCTCAGATGCAAAATTAAAGGAAGGAATTTTTATCGGTCTTCAAATAAGGAGATTAACGAAAGATCAAGAATTTGTTAATACCATGACCGAAACTGAGAAAGATGAATGGATTTCATTTGCTAATGTTATGGAAGGTTTTTTGGGAAACAACAAGGATCCTTACTACAAGAAAATTGTGAAAAACATGCTACAGAAATTTATGGAATTAGGATGTAATGTGAGCATAAAAGTTTACTTTTTACACTCGCATCTTGATTACTTCCCTGAAAATCTTGGTGATGTGAGTGAGGAGCAAAGTGAGAAGTTCCACCAAGACATGAAAGAAATGGAACGCAGGTATCAAGGTCGGTGGAATGTTTCAATAATGGCTGATTACTGCTGGTCAATAAAAATGGACAATCCGGCCCTGGAATACAGAAGAGAATCCACTAAACGAAGTTTTTCATCCAAGAGGGAAAGATCTTCGGGAAAAGAAGAAATTAAAGATTGTCTAAGACTTTTTTCAATTTAGTTTACTATTTGTAATTTGTTTTTGTCTCTGTATCAATAAAAGTAGCGTTTATTTTGACCAAATTTTTTAATAATTTATTTTCAATATTGATAAAAAAAACCTTACGTGATAAGGGCAAAATGACACTCGGATTTGAATTCAGCAGATCAAAATTATACAAAATCTGATAGCAGATCGAAATCAACTTTTAAAAAGTCAAAATTTGTTGGCCTGTGTTATTAATGCTTGATATGTTGAGTTAATTGTCTAAAAATGCAAGAATTCGAGATACATTTTTTTTTAAATAGTCGCTATTTAAAAAGGTCATGTTATAGAAAGATTATTTATTGAATCATTCCACATAATCTTAATTGTATATCCCTTATAGTCATCCGAGTTCTCCTTCCGCATATTCCAAGCCTAATCCTTTAAAATTTTAGCTATCCCTCCATTTGGGGTTGCTTCCTCCAATTTATAAATTTAGCCTAACAAAGTTTTTCAAATTGACGCCATACACTTCTCTCGTTTCTATTTGTATTTATTGGTACGAAGTTTTTACCAAATTTCGTCAATTTCTGCCGTTGATGTTTTTCCGAACCGTGCCGTTTTTACGACTTTACAACAAATATCAAAGTGAAAGCACAGACTACTATTCGTAATTTCATGTCGTAGAATGAAAGAAGAAGAAGAGAAGCGGCAGGAATAGTCGACTATTTTTTCTGGATATTTCATATATTGATTTCAATACACTCTTATCAAATTATGAATTTTCAACAATGAATTTTCTCAGATAAAATAAATAATCAACTGTATTAATGTTACTTATTTATATCTGAAATGTAAAATATGTACCTTAAAAAATGGATCTCAAAAATTCACCCTAAAATCTTTAACTCTGACTAATCGCTGCTCAATCGAAAATTAAATCGCTTGATATTCACAAAAAATGTGTATACAGGAATTTTTATGTATTCTAAAATAAATTGCTCCAGATGATCGAATTATTCAAAATAAAAATTTATAAAATTATTTAACACAAGATCAAACGCAAGCAGTATATTTCGAACTTCAGAATATTTCAGTGTTTGATACGTCTGGCGCATAAAGTAAAATTTCGAGTTTAGGAAAGCCAGCTTAATCAAGAATTAGATGTTTCGATTCCAAAAAATATCTTTATTCAGTATCGATTATATCGTATATCAAAGTATCGATACGGTAAAATATCGTAATGAAATATATCGATATTTAAAATATTGATACTTTCCGATACCAGATATTTTAGATTCAATATTTATTATTATTATTTAATACTGCAAATTAATTTTTAAAAGACCTTTACCTAAGATAAATAATATTGTCAGAAATATGTAAGGTTATTTAAATAAAAAACACTTGGTATTGTTTCACAAATTAAAACTTTATTCCGACTAGTTTCGGTTTGTTAGCCCATTTTCAAAGGAATGAAAATAACATAACATTCCTTCAAAAATGGTCTAACAATCCGAAACTAGTCGGAATAAAGTTTTAATTTGTGAAACAATGCCAAGTATTTTTTATTGAAATAACTTTACATATTCTAATATGTTTCACCAAGTGCCAGATGAGAAATTAATTCAAGACATTTTCAGGAATAGCTTAGTGACGGTTATAAAATTATCAAAATTTACCTTTTACAAACAAAAAAATATAATAAGTCAATGTTTTATACGCGTGGCGCAGAAGTAAAATTTCGAGTTTAGAAATGCGTGAAAATTTGGATTTGCCAGGGCGCGACTCGCTTCGCTCGCGCGCCCTTGCAAATCCAAATTTTCCCGATTTTCTAAACTCGAAATTTTACTTCATGCTAAACCTGGGATTATAAAACACTCGGCAGAATTTCTTAAGAACTTGAAAATGAATTGTTTTGCGTTAATCACAAATAAATGACTGAATAATAAGCGAGATTACGGCTGTAATCATAATCATATTTAAAATCCTAATGATACTAAACTTAAAACTGTTTACATTTTATCATAATCATAATTTCCTAGATTTTCATTAATTTTAAATATTCGAATACTTTTTATGACATTTTGTTAATTCTTACAACCAACACTGGCAGTTTCTGTGCATTTCCAGAATTTTTTGAATTATAATTGATTTTCAATATCTTAATGATTTTTATGAAATTTAAAGATTCTTATCAAATCGTTGACGATTTTCATGAAATTTAAAGATTTTCATCAAAATGTTGATGGTTTTCGTGAATGTCTTAAATTTTTGTTAGTATCAAAAATTTTGATAATTTTCATGAATTTTCGAGATTTTTGAACTTCAACATTTTAAAATTAGTAAATATTTTCGAACAGTGCTGAGAATTTAAAAATGTCTTAGCAATTATCGTACATTTCTGAAATATTCGTTAATTTAAAGCTTTTGATACAATTCCAAGGTTTTCCTAAATTTGTAAGGTTTTCCTCAATTTTAAAAATATTGCTACATGAATTACCGTCAATTTTTAAAAAAATCTTGGCAGTTTTCGTGATTTTACAAGACTTTTGTTAATCTTGACAAGTTTGACACTTGGTGAATTTCTAAAGCATTCGTTAATTTTTAGTATTTTGATGCCTTTCATGAATTAGTGAATTTTCAAAATGTCTGTTAATTGTGACGATTTGCGTTTATTATGCATTTTTTTATTTTCTCAATTTCTAAAATTTCTTTTAATTATTAAATTGTTGACGCTTTTTCTGAATTATTAAGATTTTAGTCGATTTTAAAAAATTGACGCTTTTGGTGAATTTCTAAGATTTTTATAAAATTTCATGATTTGAATAATTAACAAATTTTATTTCCTCTCTTAATATTCATAATTTAATTACTTCTTTTATTAACATTTATATTTTATTTTTTTTAAAAAAGAAAAGTAGACAATTGCCGAAAGAGTATCTTTCACTCCCAGGTTAAGCATGAAGTAAATTTTCAGGCTTTTCTAAACTCGAAATTTTACTTAATGCACTAGGCCTATAAAACCCTGGTTTATTACGAAGTTCAAAAACACACAAATTCCAATAAATCATTCCAAGTTATTTCATGGTTTTGTAAAAAGTTTAAATTTTTACGAATCTTTCAAAAAACTGTTGTTTTTCTCCAAGAAAAAAGATGGCTATGAAAAAACCGAAAAATAGAAAAATTATCCCAAACTTTATTATCTTTTATTATTATTATTATCTTTTATTCGAAGCAATTTTCTGTATTACCATTGGTTATTGAGTTATTCGCAAAATACAAATAAAGCGAGCGTAGTCGAGTAAATTTTTGACATTTTTAAATTTTCACTAAAAGCGCTACAACTCAAAAACTATTTGAGCTACAGAAAAGTGTATTATACCTTTCTGTAGCTAGAATAGTTTTTCAGTTGTGCGTTTATTGCATTTTGAATTTCGGGCATTTCGACGAGATCTACAAGGGAATGTCAATTGTTTTTTTCTAAATCACGAGGACGAATATTTATCAAAGTTATCAATATTGTAGAGTGTATTATAGTTCCTGATTAAGCATAAAGTAAAAAATCGAGTTTAAAAAAGACCAAACCAAACTTTTAGGCTTTTCTAAACTGGAACATCATGCTACACGCGTTTAAATGATTTGAATTGAAGTTTCAAATATATGACTTATCAAACCTTTTACAATTCAGTGGCCTGTAGAAATTTTCTTTGGAATGTATTTTTTTACATGTTAACCTTTTCTTTTCGGCAATTAATATAGAATTAAATAAAAAAGCACTTAATTAAACACAGCCCTGCGTCGACGTAAATTTTTACCTTATGTAAAATGTGTTTTATTTTTTCTTAATTTAATACAATAGATGGCATCTAATAAATAACTAGTATCGAATGTAACCATATCGACCATATGGTATCGATATTAGCGATAAATCGGAAAATAAATATCGATTATTTTGCATAAAAATATTGATATTTTATGATATTGATATATATGAGTCGCCTATTTCCCAAAACACCTAAATCCATTTTTAAATTTTCAAAAACCTCTAAATCCATTTTTAAATGGATTTAGAGGTTTTTGATAATTAACGACTCCTATATTATCGAACATCCGTTTTGGAAACCCTCGTTAAGAGATTATAATTAAAAGCTTTTATAAAAACGACTGTCTGAAAATTTACAAAGAAAAATTCTCGTATGTATACCTAAAAAAAATCTCTGTATTAATTCAATTTATTTATAATTTAAAAGATCTTTTAATTATTCAATTTTTGCCTAATGGAAACAAACAGTATTATTTTTTATTAATTTAATTTTAATTAATTCAAATGAACTGACAAAGCTCCAATTTAACGCCTCCGCCTGCCTTTTTTTTTCTTTCTTTCTTTCGGCTGAATGTATTTTCGGAAAGGGCCGCAAAGAAACAATTACTCGGAGCCCTTATTCTTTCCATTGTTCGCCGATGTTTGTTTTTCTGTCGGGCGCTGTTTTGCCGCTGCCGCGATTATAATTTCGCTTAATTGCGGCCGTCCCTAAGTGAAATTAATCCCTTTTCTCCCTCCTATCTCGTTCAAAGCCCCTAGAAAACGCGCGCCATTATCCAATTTTCGTCGCGGACGCTTCCCCTCCGCCTAATTGTTTTATTTCGTTAAGGCCTCTCGTTATAACTTGCACAAACGAATGAAACGGAGAAGTGGCAACGGACGATCATGGTTGAATATTAAAGAGTGGACCATTTTGAAACAATTAAATGTTTTTGGTAATTTATTTATGATCTTAATTTTTATAATAATAATAGTACTAATTTTATTAATGTTAAATCCAAAACGATACACAATTCGAAATACATGAATGAAGTTTATTAAACAATATTAGTACAATCTTAGTTTATAATATTACAGGCCAGCTAGGACATTGTTGATAATTTTAATTTGGTCTTCCAGAAAATCTTTCCAATGATAATATGCTATACTAGTCTAATGTTTTAACTAAAGTTTTAAAGTCAGTGTAACTACCATATTTGAGCAGGGCTTCGAACAAGAACTAAACCGTAAACCGAAAACTTGAAAAAAGCCGTTGTAATTGGTCTATAGTTACATAGCATGGAAATATCTTCTTTTTTATGAACAGGTATAATTCATGCACGTTTCTATATATCAGGAAATGTACAGGTTTTAATTTATAAATTTAAAATAAATAGTATAGGCCTTAGAAGGTTGTGTTTACAGTCTCGTACAAAAAAAGCTGGAATTAGATCATCTCCACTAGTGCTATCATTTTTCAAATTGTTAATACCAGGAATAACGTCAGCCTCAGTAACATATGAGATATTATAAGGAAGTGTATTTAAATATAATTTTGTTTACAGTGTTAAATAGCGAAGAGCACACATTAAAAAATGAGTTTGCAACATCATGAGGTTTGTTATATTCTTTAGAATCATCCCGTACTACACATGGTATTCTAATGAACCAGATTTTATTTGAATAAAATTTCCAAGTCCTTTAGGATTGCATTTTATATCGCCCTCGATAATTGAGAGATAATCTGTGAAGGCTAACTATATTTTATCTTTGGTTAGTCATCGTAAGCGGTCAAATTCTTTATAGTAATAATCAGCTGGGCAGGATTCGAATCATTCAGAATTCGAATCCTTTTAAAGGATTCAAAAGAGGTGTTCGAATACTTCAGTTAAACTGGATATTTTTAAGAGGATTCGTATTTTAATCCAAATGCGGGTGATTCTAATCCTTATAAAAGAACTCGAATATTTATAAAAAGATTCGAATACTTGCAAAAGGATTCGAATACTTACAAAAAGATTCGAATACTTACACAAGGATTTGAATCATTAAAAATAATTCGAATAACTTGTGAGGATTCTCATGAACATTTTGTTTGTGTGCTTTTAACCTTCAGGTTAAATCAGTGTTTTATACGCGTGGCGCATGAAGTAAAATTTCGAGTTTAGAAAAGCCCCGTGACAATTTGTCTCGGGTCGCGCAGCAAATTTTCTACGCGGGGCTTTTGAAAACTCGAAATTTTACTTCATGCTTAGTCTGGGAGTGGAAACACTCGTTAGAAGCTTTCAATTATATGCATTAATAAAAACATCAAATGACTGAAAATGTATTTAAAGAAAATAATCTACAGTTCAAAATTTTGTTTAATATTATTTAAAGTAAAACTGACATGGTTTCCACAATTGAAATGTTAAATTTTCCCGACATTTCCCTGGCTCAAGATTTTTTTACTTTGGCCTTTTAATATAATTTTCTTCTGTGGTAAACTCCCATTTCGTTAAATTCCTTGTTTTTTGTCGATATTTAAGTTGATTTTATTAATTGTTACGTGTTTTGTAGTTTCTATAACGCCCGTTGATTTTGACAAATTTAATAATCATATGATTTGTCAATTTTTATGATTTTATTTTGATGAAATCTATTTTATTACTTTTTGTATTTTTTATTATTGAATTTGTCAATTGAGTAACTAAATTTTTTTTTCGTTACCTATATTTATTATTTACGTGTTTTTTATTCTGTAGAAAATTAAATGTTTCATATTTTTGTTTGCTTAATATTTGCTCAGTATTCATTTTAACAATTTTGAAGATTTTTTATAATCGTTTGTTGCTTTTAAAGATTTTATATACAATAAATATATGTATTGAAAATAATAATTTATAGCTTTTGAGATGTTGCTTTTAATTTTGATGTTTTCTGGATGCGATTGAATTTTTTGCAAAAAAAAAATGCACAAACCGTAGAAAATATAATTATACTTTTTTTATTAATTGTAAAGATTTTGACACGTATTTGCCAATTTATTTATTTATTTAGTCAACGGAGTACAAGGTGATGCATTTTGGAGGTGCCACATATGAAAAACTTGTTTATTTTAAGAGATATTGAAAAACCGATTTCGCGAGCCAGAGTAACTTCTTCGTGTTTTACTCAATGGTAAAAAGAAAATTGATCTATCTCTAACCGTTTCCGCGGTAACATTTAACATTTAAAAATTCATAATATAGTACAACTAATGATATTACATTACACATTAAAACGTAATTAACAACGTTTGTTAATATTGACAGTTTTTTTAAGTATATGTTTTTGCCAATTTTTGTAATATATAAACGAAATTAAATTTATTAAGAATTATATTTTCTAAATATTCTGCAAACAATTGGCAAATTCAATCTTTCTTCAGATTAACTTTTGAAACATTCATATAAATATTATTGATTTTGATTTGTTTGACTATTATTTTATAATTTACTTATTTGTTTAGAATCACTTCTATAAGTTTTATCGATTTAGCAAAATTATCAAATAAAAATGTAAATTTTTTTATTAATGTGGACGATGTTTTAGTAATAATAATAAATAATAATAAATCTTTAATGTTTATCACCAAATTGGCATCACATTGTCAAAATGAAAATTTTATAATAATATACAAGAATTGTTTAAACAAAAGAAATCAAAAACAAAAATTGTCAATAGTAAATAATCTAGTACTAGCGAAGGTCTGTAGCCAGGAGGTTGGATAAATTAACCTAATAATGTATAATAATAAATAAATGTATAAAAAATATAAATATTACTAACTCTACAGTGTTGTTTAAAATTTGTAATGCACACGTCTTTTTAATTTAATAATAATAAAAATATGTATTACCCAACAGGACAACCCAATTACAGAGTAGTATTAGAATTTACATTTTTAAAATAATAAAATAATACACATAAAGAGAACAAAATTACTAATAATAAAGATGTTGGTCCTATTTGATTTGTAACAAGTTTTTTTATTTTTTATTATTCTTGGATTTGTCAATATTGACAATTTTTTGCTGAGTAAGTTAATTTTAATGATTTTTTCAATTTTAACGTTTTTTTTATAAATATTATTTGTATAATATTAAATTTAGAAGATTTATTTATGTCATTTCCAGTTTATTTTACTGATTAAAATGTTCATAATTTTAAGTATTATTCCCAGTATACATTATATTTATATAATTTGTTGTTTAAATTGATATAATTTGTAATCTAATTAATAATGATTATTGTCAACATTTCAAATAAATACTGACAACAAATAATATTGTCAACGCTAACAAAACTAATTGATAAAAGTAAACTAGAAAGAGGATTCTTGAAAATTGAACATTGCACAATTATTATTCAATTTTGTTGACTTTCATAATTTTCCTGATTTCTATAATTATTCAAGGTATTTCCTATTACTCTGCTAATATTGATTTTTTTCTTTGTTTAATGATTTATGTTAAATGTCAATAATTTTTATATTTTTTATAATTTCTGTATATTTTGTTACTTTTCACGATTTATTTAAAACGCTTTTTTTGGTGCTTTAGTCAATTTAAATAAAATTCCATGACATTTCTCCGGTTTTAAGGATGTTCAGTGAATTTTTCTTTTACGTAATTTTCAGGCATTCGTCGATTTGCTGCAAGAGTTCAAGTTTTGAACAAGTGATTTCACTCCCAGACTAAGCATGAAGTAAATTTTCTGGGCTTTTCTAAACTCGAAATTTTACTTAATGCGCCACGCGTATACAACACTGATTCCAAGTGAAGTTCAAAAACACACAATTACTAGTTTAATAAGAGTAACACAGAATCAGCTATTTAGTCTGTTATCTATGATGTTTAGTGTTAATAATAAATATTTAGGTTTTGAATATTTTTGTTAAAACAACTGATAGTGATATTAAAATAGTAATGGTTAATGTACTAGAAACAAATTTATTTTTTAAAGGATTTGTATTCGTGATTCAAAAAAACAGAATTCGAATCTTTAATTCGAATCATATATATCTTTTACAAATCCTTTATTCAAGTATTCGTGATTTGAATCATATTAGGTAATTCGGATTCGTGATTCGAATAATTTTTTCGAGGATTCGTCCCAGCTCTAGCAATAATCATTATTAGTGACTTTTCACTTGCGACGATAATATTTTTTTAGTCTTAGTTCGCGTTTATTATCACCAGTAAACAATGGAGGGAAGAACGATTTTAAGAAGGAGCGTACAGGAATATATTCGTTAAAAAGATCATATATTGTAGCATAAAATGCACTCATAGCTTCATTAGCAGTTTTAAAAGCTTCTAAAAATGACCAATCTGTGTCTAGTAACGCACTGTATACGAAACGAACGTTGACTTTTCTAAAGTTGTACAGTTTATTGTTATTGGTTGGAAATAATAATATTTTGTTCTTAAAAAAGTTAAAGTCAATACTTAAGGCAAGGTGATATATACCTTCAGGAACTAATGAAAGTGAATCGTGTTTAATGCGTTGAGATAAGAGAAAACCAGATCAAGAAATCTATCATTACTATTAACTATTGTATTTAATTGTTTTAGGTATATTGAATTCATTAAGTTAAACAATATCTCTAGTTTTAGGGATGCTACATTTGCGCTAGTATTAAACTGCGAAAGATTAAAGTCACCTAACAATATTAACTCTTTATCTACCATCAAGACTGCAATCATTTCAAATTCATTCTATCAAATTAAACATCCGGGGGTATATAAATAACAACAATGTATAATACACGTGAATTAATTCTACATAAGAAGTACAACATTAGTTATATGTGAGATGTCATAGTTTTCAGCATAAATATTTGTATATATTGCCAACAAAGAACCACCACCTTTTGAATGACCTACACTTTCAAATTTTCTGTCACATCGAAATATTTAATAACTAGCTGGAAATAATTTAGAATCATTCACGGAAATATCAAGTTAAGTTTCCGAAGGGGCAATAGGGTCAAAGTCTGCCTTGATTATGGAATTGTATATTGTGTGAGTTTTTGTGCGAATTCCACGAGTATTTTGATAGTTCAAATGATAAGTAGCGTTGATGATGTTGGATTTGTTTAGTTTCCCGTAGCTTTAACTATAGTAGATATTCCAAGTACGCATTGTATCTTAAGATTCTTTTTACCGACAGATGTTCTAATATCCAATTCACTTTTCACTGAACGGTAGAAATTAATTTGGGAGGGTGTCCTGTCTGGACTGATGCTTAATTTATTAAATGTAGTAGTTGACTTCAAAACATGTTGTTTTTAAGAGCTGTGTTAACAGATTTTTTATCATTAAGACGAATTTTGAGTGGTCTATTCTTACGCGCACGCGTAGAATCATATTTGCCTAGTTGAATAGGATTCACGGTTTTTGCAGATACATTTAGTGATGGTAATATAGTATTTATGGTAGACTTATCTGTCTCTATACGTTGATCTTTAGTAGTTAGATTCATCAAGGCCCTAAAAATAATATTCTGTTTGCGCTTTTCTCTCTCGCCAAGTTCCTGAATTATATTCTTTAATTCTATACTTTGTATCAAAAGTAGGAGGACCACAACAAGTTTTCCGGTTTAGACAGCCGAAATATAAGTAATTATTTTGATGTGGGGGAGATATTTTGATAACTCTGTTCAAACAATAGATGTGTAAATAGACGCAAACCGTCACTTCGTAAAGAAACGTCAGTTGTGATTCTAGTATTTCGCATGCTAATAAGATCGCATAATTTTATCAGCTAATTTTTGTTGTGGTCCTCCTATCTTTGAGACAAACCATACAACAGTTTCTACTAGATAAATTCAAATTCAAAACTATTTGAATTCGAGAAAATAAGCTTACGCTTCTTATAGTTTGCACACTTTAAACATAATATATAAAATTACGAAAAAACTATTCGTGAAAATGCAAACAGTGTCTTAATTAATAAGATAATTTAAGACGATAAATATCCATTGAAACAACTACTTCCCGTGCAAATACACCTCCGGATATTGAATTATACAATGAAATATTTAAAATCTTATTTAATTTGATTTGTTACAACGCTCTATTAAAGTAAATGTAACGTTTAGGTCAAATTCTCTTCAAACCAACTAACAATACAATTTAAAATGAAAGGAGAGATAGCAACAAATTAGAAGTGAAAGGACTTAGATCAAAACTAATATCGTTTCGAGATTTATCTCACTTCAGTATAGCCTTGCATATGACGTTTAAAAAAATTAGGAATAAAATTAAAACAAACTTACTTGGAAAAAGTGTTGTGTGTGGAATGAACAGGTACACAAAAATGGAATGAGTGAATATGATGGTCGGTATTTATAGGTAAAAAAGGGGATTATGTCATTAGCAGGTATGAAGAATGTGAGACCTTATTATTTACCTTACGGTACAGTTCAAACAATCTTGTTTGAACTATCTCTCCTTTCATTTTAAATTGTATTGTTAATTGGTTTGAAGAGAATTTGACCTAAACGTTACATATACTTTAATAGAGCGTTGTAACAAATCAAATTAAATAAGATTTTAAATATTTCATTGTATAATTCAATATCCGGAGGTGTATTTGCACGGGAAGTAGTTGTTTCAATGGATATTTATCGTCTTAAATTGTCTTATTAATTAAGACACTGTTTGCATTTTCACGAATAGTTTTTTCGTAATTTTATATATTAAGTTTCTACTATTTTTGCAATTTTTAAATCAAAACTGTTTCCGGAAATATTCGTTTCGGGGTCCTTTCATTCGATTAAAACCATTTCTCGTTTTTTTTTTTTAGAAATTTTAGTTTTTGTAAAATAGTGATTGTTGGTTCCACCATTAAATAACTCTTAATAATTGGACTATCACGACATTTTGACTATAATCACTGTTCGTTTGTTTTTCTGCCGCTATTAACATAAAATTGCTAGGTCGGCTGTCGTTTGATTGTATTATAATTAAAAGTAATCGTAGATCATAGTATGAATCGTATGTTTAAAAGAAATAACAGTATATTATGTGTAATAATCACTTCACTTAAACACAAAACATACAGTTATAAATCAATAAATTGATCCATTATTGGTATATTAATTGTATAATATAATATTAGACAAGTCATGCAAATACATAATAATAAAAATCGTGTTCACGTGATTTTTTAGCAATAAATGTAGTGCCTTGATATGAAAAAAAAAACGCAACACACGATATTATAAAGAATTTATGTATTTAACAAAAATATTGTCAAATATTTATTGTAAAGTAATGTCAACAAAAAAAAAGAACAACATTTGTAAATTGTCCGTTTAATGTTGTTTAAATTGTTTATTGGTTTATATTTAATCCGCGCGTTTCGTTAGCTAATTTTTTATACATTCACAGTTTGGTATTATTTTAATCGCAACTATAATATTTATTAAATACTTATTTTCTTAATTTAACACTTGCACTACTTATTTATCCTATGCTATATGAAGTATCCAAATAAACAAGATTCAAGTAATCTAACCTCCAAATTTGATGTTAAGAAACATTATTTAATAGTCCTAACCCCCAAATTTCATAAAAAACAAACAGGATTTATCTAACCTAACCTACAAGTTTGATCCAAACACACAAGATTTAACCAACCTAAGCTACAAACTCAAAGTAAACAAACAAGATGTAACCAACCTAACCTACAAATTTGATGTAAACAAACAAGATTTAACAATCCCAAACTCCGAATTTTATGTAAACAAACAGTATTCAATAAACATATCCTCAAAGATTCACATTGGGTAAAGTTAAACACTTGTATTATTTTCAATTACCTGACACGTGTTACGATCATTTGCAAAGTTAAAACCAGTTTTTAACTTTGAAATTGATCGTAATAGATCGAAACACGTGTCAGGCAACTGAAAATAAAAGCATGGATCAATACAAGTGTTTAACTTTACCCAATGTAAAAATGTGTTTCCGTCAAGAAAGTAGCAGAAGGAGGATCAAATGTCCCCAAAGATTGATGTAAACAAACAGGATTTTACAAACGTAACCTCCAAATTTGATTTAAACGCTGAAGATTTTAACGATGTAAGCTCTAAAAATAATGTCTAATGATGATCGAGTGTTCTCTACTCCCAGACTAAGTATGAAGTAAAATTTCGAGTTGATAAAAGCCCCGCGTAGAAAATTTGTCGAGGGTCGCGCTAGCGGCCCTCAACAAATGTTCACGGGGCTTTACTAAACTAGAAATGTTACTTCATGCGCCACGAGTATAAAACACTGGTTCAAAGTTAAGTCCGAATTTCTAAAATGGATGTATTCGAATATTTTTTCCAAGGCACACTAGTTTAATTTTTTTTTAAATATAAATTTATTTCAATTTATTTTCGATGACAATATTTTCAAAAAACAACATATTGGGCCTTACTGGATTCAGAAAACTAAGGTCTAATGTAATTGATAAAAATAAAAAAATTACAGGCAGCCGTTTACAAATTTTAAGTTGGCTTATTATTTGGCAATGAAGTTATTATAAAAAAAGACTCGGTATATAACGATCTAATTAAATTGAATAAATGTAAACTAATATTAAAATATATAAAACAAATTCAGTAAAAGTAAATGCAGCAATTTATTTACATTTGATGTATTTAAAAAATACTAACCTAAAAATTAAATGTTAATGAAATTTAGAGAAATAGCAAAATAAAAGAATAGTCTTATTTTCCTGTCAGCAGAAAAAAAATTCAAATGATAGAGACTACCATTAGAAAAATTGAAACAATCTACTTTGATCTTTTGTAATGCATTGGTTTCCTTTCTTGGCAGTTAGTCCTAAATGTCATAATGACATTGTCAATTCAATTTTGATTTCAAAATCGACGTTCTTTATTCTTATCAAAATGTAAAAAAAGAACGAAATCTTAAGAAAAAATCGAAAAACTAGGATAATTTTATCCTTTCGGCAAAATAAAAACAGCAATGGTCAGATACATTGAAAACCTCAAAAGTCAAAACAAGAATTTAAACAAGAAAGAGCGTTGTGAAAGAGCTTCTGGGATTTTAGATGTAAGTTTTATGTATTTATTTCAAAATGATTATTTTCAATACTAAATTAAATTAATTTGCAGATGTCAACTATTACAGTTTTTGGAATTAAAAAAGAAATATGAGCTTAGCTGGGATATTGAAGTTTGAAACAGTCGTAGCCGCAAATAATAAATTTAAAGTCTTATGCAGATCATTATTTTTTTTATAGAAGAATGTAGTCGTTGGATAGCGGAATAGTTTACTCGGGAAGAATTAAATTTTGAATTTGTGAGGTAGAGATAAATTATATCGTACTTTAAAAGCAATTTGCACAAATATAAAATAATATATTTGTCTAAATGACGGCCCATGAACCTCACAATGATATGTCAGAATCTAATAATTTATAAGGGTGGTTCAATAACATGTATTTATTATACCTGGTGATTTTTCGCTGAAATTTAACATTAACAATTAATATAAAAATCAAATGGACTCTATGCTAATTAGGATCCCCCCTATAAGGTCGAATACCATAAGATCGAATTCCATTTGGTCGAAGCGAAAAGGTAGAAGTCTCATAAGGTCAAATTTGTATTGCAAAAAAAACAATTTTTTTCTCTGAAATAACTTTTATTTAATCAGTTTGAACGATATTAGTGTCAATCGCAACTGTTTAGAAAAAAGTAATGATATCTTCGTCTATTAAGTATGAGGCCAAAAAATTTGTATATATTTGTTCGTTAGTTGTATAAGTATCACGTCCTTGTAGAACAGGCATCGGGCGCAAAATGAGTTGCGCAATTTATTCTATTGCAAACCTTTCTACTAACCTAACCTAACCAAACCTAAAAGTATGTAAAATTGTTAGCGTGTGCAAAGATACTTAAGCAATGTATTTAATTTGAAACCGTCCACATCTTGTTTGTGCTTTATTAGACAGGCCTCATACTTAATGGACAAAGATATCATTACTTTTTTCGAAACAGTTGCGGTTGACACTAATATTGTTCAAACTAATTAATTAAAAGTAATTTCACAGAAAAAGTTGTTTTTTTTTGCAATACAAATTCGACCTTATGGGACTTCTACCTTTTCGCTTCGACCTAATGGGATTCGACCTTATGGTATTCCACCTTATGCGAATGTACTGTTAATTACTGACAATTTGTTTTTCTTTGTCATGGATACCAAAAATCAGTTACTATCAATTACAAATATCAAGAATATGAATTTGTGTTTAGTACTCATTCATTCAAGCGTTTCAGGCTTCAACGCCATCATCAGTATAGTCCTGAGCCAGTTTTTGAAGAATACTGAACATCTTTGACCATTTATTAAGGCCTATGCGATTTACATATGTTCGAAAGCGTAAACGCCATCTAATGCAAATTAGCTTAAGTAGCATCGTCAATAGCTGGCAAACTAAACGTTTGTATACAGCAATTGTTCGTCTACAACAGGGCTTTATTTGATAGAATACAAATATCAAGAATGTGCATTTCTGTTCAGTACTCATTCATTTACCGGATAAATATATACGCGTTTCAGGCTTCAACTCCATTATCAGTATAGTCCCGAACCAGTGCTTAAAAAATACTCAACATCTTTGACCATTTATTATTGCCTATGCAATTGACATATGTTCGAAATAGATATGGGTCGTTCGTGAATAATTCGTTTGAAAAGAACGATTCTGTACGGTGAATTGAATGAACTGGTTCCGTAGTTCAAGAATAATTGATGCGTTAATGATTCATTTACTCGAGACGACCGACCGAATGATTTTGGCCGGGCGGAATCGTATTCCCGATTCGGATTTACACATGCGGTCTGAATCCGCCCAAATCGGACGACTATTTCGTTCGCTTGAATCCGCGCAAAACTCCAACTCCGCTTTATACATGTGGTCTGAATTCTTCACGACTTGCGGAAACGAATCTGCTGCGCCAGCCTTTATTGGTATTATGTACGACTCGACGCGTAATTATATCAGCTAATGTTTGTTCTCTACTTATAAGACAAATCACAGAATGTTTGTAAGATGAAATAAATAAATTTGCTTAAATTATATAAGTTGTTTTAGTTATTTTTACGATTAATGTCATAGTATTTTTTCAACAAGACAACATGTTTAGAAGCGTAAATGAAAATATTGGTAAAATATTATTCTTAAATCGCTCATCATTTTAATTATTTTGTTGAATTAAGTACTTTTAATTATGTTCATAGCTTAATTGAAGTGCCTGCTACAGTATCATTTTTTAATGGCATCCATTCAATATGTGTTTTTTTTTTATTGAAAATTAAATGTCAAATTTTGGGTAAATATCGAAAAACATTAAAAATTCAAATATCTCGAAAACTATTGAATTTCAGCTCCTAACGGATATACGTCGAATTACCAATAACCCTGTATATCCCAATTGAAAATGTAGCTCAAAGAAAATGCCTCCCAGATTAAAGAATAAGTTAGATGCTTACAAGTGTTTATTTCATCTAACCTAATTTTGCACTTTTAAAATTTGAGTGCTAAGCCCTACTTATCGTAAAAACTAATTTTGATGATCAATATCTAATAATTTTTACTCCGCGTAAAATAATAAAGAAGTGTGTCATTTTGTGTATGTGTTTTTAGACATACAAAAGTGGCAATTTGAAAAGTCTACAAAACTTTGCCTTAGCAACTGTTTTCGTATCTAAAAAACAGCCTGTATACTTATACTATATTTTCACAACATTTCCCTTGTATTACAAATGAGGAGAGTAAAGTAACCCTCCATTAAACTTCCCAGAAAAGTAAAAACACGAAAAAGAAATCTATTCCACAAACTTTATATTTCTTCTTATCGTGAAATACACTCCGAGGATTGTGAAAAAATAAACCGAACAGTTTCACGATTTTTTCAAAGGGATTTCATTAAAAAGACGCGTGCGTCGCGATGTCTTACACATACACAGTCACCGCTGCCTATAAGTGCGCCCTTTCCCTTAAATAACGGATGAGAAGAAGATGGAAGCGTGACGTGAGGGGCGTGCGAGAGCGGAAAAGTGTCCGAAAACTTTTCTCTTATTCTCCTACGTCTTCTCGAAAGTAACGTGGAAAAATGATGGATGCTAGGGGGGAAAGTTTTAGGGCCGGATATGTCAAGTGGTAAATATTTTAATGTTTTTTAGTGAATAATTGTATATACTGAAAAGGTCTATTCTGTAAAAATTAAACGTTAGGTATAAATTACTATACATACACGGAGTTTTTCTTTTAATTATACATATCCCAAACCAAACCAAATATTCAGGCTTTTCTAAACTCGAAATTTTACTTCATGCGCCCCTCGTATAAAACGCAGATTTCAAGCTTTCACTTGTTTACAATGTTTTAGTATTTTCAGGTTTTAATACGCGTTTTTTAGTTTATTTATTTTTAGTTCAAGTTAATTTTAGGTTTCTTTGTAAATAGATATCCGATGAGAAATATATATAAATAGATGGCGTGTATTTTGGAACTTCTCTTGAAATCAGTGTTCATAACGCGTGGCGCATGAAGTAAAATGTTGAGTTTAGAAAAGCCTGAAAATTTGGTTTGGTCGCGTAGCGCTACGCTACCAAACCATATATTAAACTCGAAATTTTACTTCATGCTTAACCTAGGAGTGGAAAACACTCGCCTAACGCTTCAAACTTGTTTCAAAAAAAGCATATGCGTATGTATACTAAAACGAAAAATTCCTAGTACATCAAGGTTCTCATTAAATTTTTGGTATAAAACCCTTTTGTTAAAATACCTAATAACAAGACGATAAATGTAATGTTTTTATTTACTAAATAAACTGCATGTCTCCTCTTAAATGTTGAATTAATTGTATGTTATATTGTTGTTTGCATACTTTATTGTAAAATTCACTTTATTTCTTGTCTCCTCATAGCGTTTCTGGAGAATATTTTTAATGTCAACATTTGCCGTTGATCTATTGCAAACACAAATCTGATCCAAGTCTACGTCGATTCTCCCCAGCTTCGGACCATCTAGACCAGCAGCGTACGATCACCGATTCACTACGGCCTACCCTTTCAGCAATAGCACGAACCGAAAAACCCGCTTCTCGCATTCCAATAATGCGACCCCTTTCAAATTCACTTAGATGATGATATTGTGCACACCGACGAACACGGGGCATCTTTTTATGTTTTACAAACTGAAACGTCAAACTACTCAGAGGCTACTTGGATATTAGAAGCAATTACAATAAAAAATCGGCAGCTCTTCATAATGGTGAAATCAAGGAAAAATACAATTAAATAGTAACTAAAACAATTGATTTTTTGATCATCGATGCAGTTCATTTACATCATCAAATTCTGTAGATTTCATTAAAATCGTCCAATAAATACTTTGTGTTCTGATTTTTTTGAAAGGCAGTATATTATGAAATTTGTCAAAATCAGCAGGCAAATTACAAAACGCGTAAAAATTTAGAAAATTAACTTAAACATTGGCAAAAACAATGAATACTAATAAACATACACCCACAGAAGACAGTTATATTAAAAGGCCAGGGTAAAAATCTTTAGTCAGGAAAATGTCGGAAAAATTTAACATTTCATCTTGTGGCTACCATGTCAGTTTTACTTCAAACAATATTAAACAAAATTTTGAAAACTAGATTATTTTCTTTAAAAACATTTTCAATCATTTAATGTTCTTATCAAAGCATTCACTTTGAAGTTTCGAACGAGCGTTTCCACTCCCAGACTAAGCATGAAGTAAAATTTCGAGTTAAGAAAAACCCCGTGAAAATTTGTCTCGGGTCGGCTTTTCTAAACTCGAAATTTAACGTCGTGCGAAACGCGCATCAAACGGTGATTTAACGAGAAATTTAAAAACACACAAACATTTTTCATGTTATTCCTTACAATTAATTCGAATTATTTTTGGAGATTCAAATCCTTCTGTAAGTATTCGAATCCTTTTATAAGGATTCGAATCACCCACATTTAGACTCGAATACGAATCCTCTTAAAAAACGAATCCGGATCACGAATCCAGTTGAACTAATGTATTCAAATGCCTCTTTTGAATAGTCTAAAAGAATTCGAGTCCTGAATGATTCAAATCCTGCCCAGCTCTGGTCACTATCTTACTTAAAATTGATTTGTTTCATAAAACTATACAAGGTAGAACGACTCATTTTCGGCATGCCTGCATGATCGTTTACTTCTTTTAAAACTGTTTTCAAACGGGGCAGTATATTTTTATAGAAGAAACTATGCACGGATCTCCTCACTACGTCATCAAAACTTGTAATTATGTCATACAAGCGGTGTAGGGCTACAAATCTCTCCGGATTTCTTATATTCGCTAATGGTACGATAGACAGTGGAATTTACAACTTCTAAAAATTAATCATTTTATTATTTGATGCATATTCTTATGCTATTTGATATCTAGCCTACTGCATCAACAATGACTGATTCAACAGCAGTCATTTTCATATATGGATCATCTGTTATCATCTGCTTATACATTGTTATTATGCACTGTTTTTCAGACAGATATAAATGACCCAAATCCAACTTCTTACGTTTTTTTGGAGGTGAAGGTGATATTATCACCGAGCTTGTACTGGGTCCATAATCCATCACAACAATAAAAACAAAACTCACTTTTAACTATGCCAAAGAAACACAGGACAAAAGGTTATTACGAAACAGACAAAGTTGCAACTCGGTAACGTTTCGAATTAAGGTTATGTCAGCTGTTGCTTCTAATAATGACATAATTAGCATAGTGTAAAATGGGCGCGCTCTCGGCCAATCAGAGTTGTAGGTTTTGGCGCGTGAAATTTTAAACGCTCCTCCTAGTTATTAAACAGATTATAGAGATCTTGTTGGGAATTACAGAGGAGTATGTATCTAGTCAGGTGTCCCAAAGTTGTTAGATGAATTGGTTGCCGATCAATTGGTTTGGTTCTCCAAACAATTACTATCCACTAAGCAACATGGTTTGAATAATGGCAGTGCCACTGTTACTTATTTACTAGAGTACAAGCAGTTTGTTTCTAAGGCTTTGGAAGAACGTTATCAAGTTGATAAAATTTACACTGACTTCACTAAGGCCTTTGACAGAATTGATACTAGCATTCCTCTGGGCAAATTATATTCTATGCGTTTCTGTGACAATACTTTAGCTTGCCTAGCTTCCTATTTAAAAGATCGTGTCCAGTTTGTAAAAATTAAGAAATTTATTTCAAATCCTATACACATCCTATACATTCAGGACAAATTTTATTTTTATTATTTATTAATAATATACAAAATATCTTTATAAACTGCCAATCTCTAATGTTTGCGGATTACTTAAATTGTTCAAAATTATTCGCTCTGAAAATGACATCTGGACACCATTTACTAATTACAACATGGAGCGTTTCGAAGTTGTACAGAAGAAATGTTTGCGATGCATCGAGTATAAGTCCGGGCATCGCCATGTTCGCAGTGATTACAAACAAGTAATGGAAGATCTCAATTTGTCAACTCTCCAGAATCGTAGAGTAAAGGCCGACGTTAGCCTTCTATATCGGATAATCAATGGACACATTAATTCCCCTAGCCTCTTAAATGCCTTAACTTCGCATGTGCCTACAAGGAACACTCGGACCAATACATTATTTTATTTGGACTCTCATCGCACAGTTTGAGCATCGATGAACACGATTACCAGACTAATGAAGACCGGAAATGACTACAACTAATTTCATTAGTTTGATCTCTTTGGCTTGTTATATAATGAATTTAAGTCTAGATTGAATAATTTTTCATTATAATATAATATTATATTAATATTTTATAATTTATATTTAGTCGATTTAATTTTTAATTTTAATTTTTAGTTATAATCAAGCAAGCATATATACAGGGTGTCCCCGAATGGTCTGTACAACGCTCTGCCACATATTCTCTGAAACAAAATAAGACGATTTAACTAAACTTATCTCTATCCAAAAGTAGTTCCTAAGCCATCTACGAGGCCTCAAAGATATTTTTTTTTTTTTCATTATTTTTCAAATATTTTTATTTTGGACTTAATTAAGAAAACCGAATTTGGCACATTTAATTACATTGATACCATGCACTTTTTGCGATATGTTTCTTTATCCTACGTTTAAAGTAAGTGGTCAAACTAGGACCATCGACTTCTTAAGATACCTAAATCTTTTTATTCAACAGGTCAAATCATAAGAAATACTTTTTTTCTGCAAGATCATTCAATTTTACGTATTTTTGGTCTTTTATAAAATTTTGCTATTTTCCCCACAAAAAAATATTTTTATTTGTCAAAAAAAGTAATAAAATTATGAACAATATTTTGCTTCTCAAAACAATTAACAAAGTAGATATAAAGATAGGTACCTAACAATAAACAAAAATTTATTAGTTTCACAACAAATGTTCAAACTGATTGCCATTTTCAGCAATACAACAATTTACACGTCGCAAAAAATTAAAATGGACACGTTGTAAAACACCAACATGTAAAACACGCCTCGTCTGTAAACAAAATTGTCTTGGCGAAATTCAAATTGTCAATTTAGTTATTAACAATAAATTGGCAAAACTGAAGTCGCTTATCGTGATCCTGAGGCATTAGCTCTTGAACTTTTTGAATGTGATATAGGTATAGCAGTTGCTCTTTAAACACCTTATGCACGACATTTTTAGATACGCCTAGTTCAGCACCTAAACGCCGGGTACTTTTAGATGGATCTTCATCTATCCGTTCTAAAATCTCATCTTCAACATCCACAGTTCGTACAGTGCGTCTTCTACCACAATCCCTCGCAGAGTATTATAAGCGGCAGTTTCTCGAAGTCGCCTTTCTACGGAAGCAAATGTTTGATGGTGTGGTATTCGGCGATTTAGAAATCTTTCACTGTACACTCTTAAACATTTGCGGCCATTACCTTCATAAAACCCAAAAACTAAAACAATATCAGTTAATTCATTAATTGAGTACATGACTGACGTTGTCACAAAATCACCGATAACTGAATTTCACAGGTGTCTCAATTTCTATTTTTGTAAATAAAGAATCAGCTTTTTTTAGAATTTTATTTCTTTGTTGTTTTGACAAATAAAAATATTTTTTTTGTGGGGAAAATAGAAAAATTTTATAAAAGACAAAAAATACGTAAAATTGAATGATCTTGCAGAAAAAAAGTATTCCTTATGATTTGACCTGTTGAATAAAAAGATTTAGGTATCTTAAGAAGTCGATGGTCCTAGTTTGACCACTTACTTTAAACGTAGGATAAAGAAACATATCGCAAAAAGTGCATGGTATCAATGTAATTAAATGTGCCAAATTAGGTTTTCTTGCTTAAGTCCAAAATAAAAATATTTGAAAAATAATGAAAAAAAAAAATAATATCTTTGAGGCCTCGTAGATGGCTTAGGAACCACTTTTGGATAGAGATAAGTTTAGTTAAATCGTCTTATTTTGTTTCAGAGAATATGTGGTAGAGCGTTGTACAAACCATTCGGGGACACCCTGTATTTTCAAAGTATTTTCTGTATCTTATATTTTTTCTAAGCTTTCTGGATTTATTATATTTAATTATTATTTAATAATGACACTGCCGTAAATAAACATTTATTTATTTATTTTATTTATTTGAGATATTATGGAGTAGAACCCGAATACATAACTTGATGAAAATCTTATGCGTCATTTTCACTGATATTATTACACGGACCGACTGACCTACATTATGGAGATAACACAAATAATTGGAATCGAGTGACTTTAAATAGAATTATGAAAGATGGGTTAAAATATTTAAAGTGCGTAAGAATAGAGCATTTAAATAAAATCTTTAAAAAATCACTCAAGAATAGATTTTGATTAAAAAAACGACATTGAGCAACTACAAACAAAATTGGAAAGGTTAAATTTTACATCTTATAAATATAAGATGTAAAATTTTTTTATGTACTCTTAGTCCATGAAGTTGAATTAAAATACAAATTATGTTATCTTTAGAAAATCACAGAAATATCAATTTAGAAGCGGATTTTCATGAAATATCCAAACTTTGTATAAATATCAGAGAAAAAACCTAATCGAAACACTTAACAAAATTACAAAAGTCGTTTGAATGATTAACAAACAAACATTTTTAATTAAATGATTGTATAAAATTACCAGACTGTATTGTAATCTCTAAACAAAAAATTAGAAATTCTGCAGCTCTAATTAACATTTTGGAGTTTTAAAATCAACTGAATTTATTCAAAGTGGAATGAAAAAACACAGGGAATTTTTATTCTCAGTATACATATACTGATACGTATTCTGTAAATTTTCAGGCATTCATTATTTCTGAAAAGTGTTTAATTTGCATCTTTTAACAAGTACTTCCATTCCCTGGTTAAGCATGAAGTAAAATTTCGAGTTTAGAAAAGTCTGAAAATTTGGTTTGGTTGCGTAGCGAAGCTGAGCAAACCAAATTTTCAGGCTTCCCTAAACTCGAAATTTTACTTCATGCGCCAGGCGTATAAATCACAAAAATAATGTGAAGTTTAAAATACACTAACGCAAATATAAAAATTTATATCATGCTTAATCTGGGAGTGGAAACGCCCATTAGAAATTCAAATTAAACATTTTTATAAAAACATCGAATGCCTGAACATATACAAGGTTGATATACATATTCCAATACCTAATGTATACTAAAAAGAAAAAAAATCTTGTATTTTTGAAATGCTGCATACAAATTTACAAAGTATCAAAATTGAACTTTAAATAACATCATGGCAAAAAATAATCACTTTAGAAATCCTATTGATTGTCGGTTTAGAAACAAAATAACTTCCACAAAAAGCCAAAATATCAACAAAAAAAATGTTCAAAAATGTGATAATTGTCGAAGAATATCATAACTGAATATTGATAATTTTCTTTATTAAAAGTCAGTTTAATTAAGGTTTCAAAACTGTTCTAAGCTATAAAAATCGATGGTACTGAATTAAATCTTTAAACTACATATTAAAGAGACCTTATTAAGATAAAATAGTAGACAGTTTTAAAGACTCTACTAAGCACTATTTAATGCATAAATAGTGCTTAGTAGAGTCTTTAAAACATTAAATAAAAAAATGACAATTTAAAACCGTTAATCACACAAAAAACAGATAAATATGAGATAACAAATGCACGAAATGTGAGAATAAATAAAATATAAAACCAAATCTTGACAAACGTCAAAATATGTCTTAGCTGTATAAAAATACTTTAACTGTCAATAATAGTCCTAATGTCAAAACAATTGTAAATGTATAAAAATGTTTAAAAAAATGATATCTCTTAAAAAGTGTCCAAAAATAGCGTAATTGTCAAAATGTGTTATATCTGTCACAAAAACATAATGCAAAAAATATAATTTTCAAAAATATCCAAAAATAATATAACCATAAATATTATAGTTTCGTTTTACATTTTAATTATTCTTATGTGTATTACATTTTATTTCTTAATGTACTATATTTCTGTAAATTTATATTTAATCATTAAATAGACCTGAACGAAGTTGTTAAATAAATAAATAACTGTCACAGAAACAATAATGTCAAAAGATGTCTAGAAATATTAAAACTGTCACTATGAATTATAATCATAAAAAAAAACACAAAATTCTACCGAGCGATCAAATAAATTTATAACTGGAGTAGGCTTTGATGTTTTTTGCAGTTAACAATGTTCAAAGGCTGTGACATAATTAACTCAAATAATTTGATTTGTCAAATTAGCGTTAAAATTCTTGAAGTGCTGCCCTTTGCTACCACCCTAAGTTAAAACTTCATGGCTTGCTTGATAATCCATTCATTTGATAGCCCGGTATCATTTGAATATATTTACTACACTGACAATGCTGAATACACATTTCCGTTTATTTGACAATATTCCAACTGTATTGAATGTTATTTGACTAATTTTACTGTTATTTGACGATGTAGACTACATTCTGACGGTATTGAGATATTTAACAACATTGGCTGTATTGACTATTTTCGACACTTTTGTCAATTTTTACAAGAACTTTTGAATGTGACAGAAAATGTCAATGTCGTACGTCTGACCAATTTTAAGTGTCTCCTTAAAATCAACGATAACTTTAAATCAAAAAATTAAATATCAATCCAAGTCAAAAATATGCTAATTTTTGTATCAAACATTATTGTGTTGTGTATCTATAATAATAACTGTAAAAATGTGAAATTTATATATTGTTATGACAGTTAGCAATCATTACATTAATAATAATAATAACGACGATGCCACTATGAAGCATTAGATACCATTAGATGCCACTATGAAGCATTAGATGGCGTTAGCTATCGTAATCATTAATATTTTTCACATATTGGCTTGAAATAGTCAGAAATGTTCAGTATTCCTCAGCACTGGGTCGAGACCACACTGAAGATTATCTTGAAGTCCGAAACGCGTCTGTGGGTACCTGGTGCCGGAATACTGAACACAAATTCAAAAATAATAATAATAATAAACTGTTTATTGATCAACGTATACAGCGAATAACAACATTAAAAATAATACATATAAACATAATTTTTGATCAAAACGGCTGTATTCAGTTTAATTAAAAACAATTAATTAAACTGATCTTCCATACAACTCTTGGACATACTAAAAATATTATTGAAGTGGGGGCTAGACATGCATTTATAAGTAATAAATGTAAGTAGAAGTATGAAAACAGAATAAATCTCAACGTCAGCCATATTTTTTACATGCTTTGGGGTGCAAGGAATCTGTTTAACATCTGATATTTGAGTTCACCAAAGCAGTCTATTCAACTATTAAATTATTTCGCATCTTAATTTTGAAAGTGGCGGGGGATAACATTTTGAATTGTTCAGGTATACTATTGTAAACTTTCATAATTTGGTAGGTAAAGGACCGTTCGGATATTTTATAATGACATTTAGGCATAAATATCATGTGTCTAAAACAAAGATATTAATTATGAACACCGGTTTTAAATGTTATCTTGTTATAAAGATAAGTAGGCTGCTTTGTGTTGATAATTTTTTGGTAAAGACCAGCTGCGTGTAATTTTCATCTGTTTTTCATATTGTGCTAATTTAGTTTCTTGAGTGTGTAGGAGATTAAATTAAAGGGAATTGTTGGAAATGTTATTCCGAAAATTAGTCACAGACATGCATTTTGGACTTTCTGGATTCTTCGACGATCCGTGGCATCGTCGCAGGGCATATAGACACTGTCACAGTAATTAAAGGTGGAAAGAACCAGGCTGTCGCATAACATGCTTTGCAGATTTACACTAAGGAATTCTTTACTCCCATACAAGACTTTCAGTTTGCTATACGAACACTATATTAGCTTGCTGACCTGTTGTTTAAATCATAATTTAGTATCTACGAGGATACCTAGGTTCTTTGCACACTTAATGGGAAATAGCTGTTCGTTTTCCAAGGTGAAAGATACGGTATCATTTATTTTTGCTAAGGTATTATCTTTTCCAAATAGTAAAAGTGCAGATTTTGCTGAATTTATTTGAAGACAGTGTTTTTTTACAAATGGTAGTTAGGCTAGAAAGATCACTGCTCAGCTGATCAATTGCCTTGTAACTGTTATTAGCATCGAATAATAAATACACTTGCGTGTCATCATCATACAGGTGATAGCGAGAGTAGGTGTTTGCAAAGATAAAGCTGGTATAAATGCCAAACAATAGCGGACCCAGTACCGATCCTTGTGGTACCCCCGAGCGCAGTTGCAGTGGTTTGGACATTGTCGTATCGAGTTTGACGCGTTGAAATCTGTTCACCAAGTAAGCTTCGAAGAACTGGATAGCAGCCGTACTAAGACCGAAGTAGTGAAGAATAGCTAACATCATATCGTGAGTCAGCGTGTTAAAGGCTTTAGAAAAATCAGTCAATGCTGTGATGTTGTTGATGTCTGTGGTCTTAATTATATCATCTATTCAAATTAGAAGTGCTGTCTCGCAGCTATGAAGTTTTCTAAATCCTGATTGATTTTTAGGTAAAATATTAAATTTATGAACATGGACTTGTAGTTCATTTTCTACGACTTTTTCGAGTATTTTTGATAAGGCTGGAAGGATGCTCATTGGTCAAATGTCTTTTAATTCTAGTGCAGAGGGCTTTTTTTGAAAGTGGGATCACCAGAGCTTCTTTCCAAACTTCCGAACAGCATGACGAGGTTAAACAATGATTGATAATATGCGTAATGTACGGTAGAAGGTATGGAACGCATAAAGTGAGTAGTTAAATATTAATATCATCTACGCCTGTGGATTTGGATTTTATTTTATTTATTATTTTGAGAATATTTTGTTCCGTAACGAAAGTACAATCGAATTTGTCTGTTATGCCATCCGTAACATTGCCTTTGTAGAATGGTTATCAGGTTATTTATATCGCTTGGTGAAGTCACAAAGTAGTTATTAATATGATCGTTATTACTAAGAAGTGGAGATATAGACCATGCCTTCCGCTTGTATATGTTGAGTGTATTTATGTCTTCCCAAAGCTGTTTCGTAGAGCTGTTTTTTGCTACGTAGTCGGTATAAAATATTAATGTATTTTGGCTTTAATTTTTATATCTATTCTTTTTTTTGTATTTAAAGGGTCCCGCAATTGAATTGCATGGTTTTTGATAGCTTGCTGTAGAGGAGCAAATAAAGTACGTGAATAAATTTTGGAAGAAATTGAAACTATATTAAGCAACGTTTACAACAACACTATTAGTTTCCAAAGATCAAATCTGTAAGATGCCCACTGCCCGCTTCTGTGCATTGCTGAAATCTGCCCCGAAAATGTAACATAACGTGCTGAAGTAAATTTTCGCTATTATTTAGTATTATTTCTTCCGGAATTAAGTTTTTTAGCTCTTGAAGTGCTTGAAGACATCTCTGGTAAACTTCAGATTTCAAATTACCCTGAAGAAAAAATCAAAAGCACTTAAATCGGGCGATTTCGCAGGCCAAGAAAAACGTTTCAGTATTAGCACAATAAATTTGTTACGGGGTGGGGTGCTTCGCAGTTGGAATTTATATAAAATCTTCGTTAAACAATTGAGGTGTTAAACGAAGACCCACATCGCAACTTCCGGCTAGCTATTTAGTCACTGAATAATAAAATTATGCTTACCAGGGTCATCACTTCACTGATTCTAAGTTAAAAGGTAAATGAAAGGTTTGAAATTGAACTTTAAAAGTAAATAAAAACTTTAGTCAAAGAGTAACAAAATGTATTAACACGAAACAAATTAAAAAACGAATATAAATTTACAAATGAAGATAGAAAAATAAACAAGCAAAAGAAAAAAACAAGAAATACAATTAAAAAAATAACACTGGGTCGTAAAGAATACTTGCGAAAACTTTCGCGGACGCGGACCGAAATTTAGCGTAGTGACGATGCACGGTTCGAAGACTTTTTTGAAGTGATGTTGACGGGTCAACAGGCCGGCGGTATTTATTTGGTTTTTGGTCAACCCTCTTCCGTCTTCCCCTCTGGCGACCACCAACTTTCGTTGGCCGAAAGAAAAATGGCCAAAATAAATATTAAATATTAATATTTTGAAATATAAAATATGTCATTATATGCGCGATATGATTCTGCATCCGGGCATATATGACATATTTTGCTTCGAGCTAAGAAGGGTTTAATAGACGTTTAATTTAATTAAGCCGAAGGGGTTGACCGAATTTGCGTAAAAGTAATACAAACGATGTGGAATGATAAAGCGCATCGTTTGGTATACCCAACAATATGCATGAACAATTACGCCTACCAACTCCAAAAAACATATAAACAATAGGGGTGTTATGCCTGGACTTAGAAAATGTATAATAATAAGGAAAATACCCAATAGAAGTTTATGAAACTTCGTCCTAGCATAACGGGGAGCATAGTAATTGTTTATACATATTTGTTGCTATGTGGAACCTCGTCTAAAAGCAAATTAGTAACAATTAAATATCATGACAGCTCGCGGTTTATATCCTTCTGGTTCGAACTAACCATATCGTGTTTGGTGTCGTTCGAATCGTCTTCTTCTCAGTTATCCGATGAGGGTTGTGACGTTCGCGTACTTATTCTACATACGCGAACCACGTAGGGGATGTTCCTATCCCTTGCATTCGTCGGTTTTATAACCCCTGACGTCATGCCCGATTCATTTGTGTTTCGCACGTACGTTTCGCTCGCGCGATCGGGCCGGTCGCAGGTAGCGGCGTCCCATCGCAGATGTGGCGAACTCGGGAATAACCGGGAAATCCGTATATATTTTGGACAACCCTGGAACTGGAAATAGCGGATGCCGTAGAGTTCTACCCATGGATGGCCGAGAGGAGTTTTGAGCTGGGTTGAGCTGTCTGATGTTCGAGGGCGCTATTTGACGAGATTCCACTAGGCAACCTATCTAACTTAAATAATATCAATGTATGGCGCGAACTTTACTCATTTGGAAAATAAAAGAGAATGGAGCAATATTGTGTACTGAAAAATAGAATGAGGTGAATTGGGACCGTTGTTTCGAATATTAAAATGTGCGACAAAATAACGCCCGTGGTTATGTTGCAGCTGAAATATTGCTGAATGAACAAGTTGACGACGCTTACGGAAAAGCGCCGGTAACAAATTCAATCAAAATATAAGACTTTACCGCGAAACTTTAAATATCACTGTACGAATAAATCGTTTTTTGACCACCTGTTTCCACAGCAAACTATAAAAAACCATTAAATTCAATTGCCGGACCTTGTATAATGGAAGGGTGCCTAATTTTATATGGGTTTAAGGCGCTTCTTGCTACAAATCTGCCCCTGGGTATATCGCAATATTTTTAGACTGTGTAGGCAATTCTAACGAAATATATTGTGTTTTAAATAGAGAACTAATTGTCATTGTCAAAATATAATGATAAAAATATACTGAATACTTGTATTTAATTTCATTAATTTATTTATTTATTGTTATTGAAGACTTGATTTAAAGAAAATACAAATCATTAAATATGAAAACGATAGAATGCAGTTTACGAAGCTATTTTGACTAATTTATGTTCGTACTTCTGAAATTACAGTAAAAATAGAAATCAATTACGCACTCTAAAAATGTTATAAGTATCCATTGACGTATAATTAATTGGTTTTCAAATGAAAATAAATTACCCCTGAAATTATAGTTGTGTGTATGAGACGCGAGTGTTTAATGATAATGATAATAATTAAGCTGGCCGGCTCGCGTAACCGGAAGTGTAAATTTTAATTCGCGGCGCGCGCCTCAGTGCTGAATACTCGTTAAACTGGCCGTAACTTGAAAACGGTTTATGACATTCAAATGGAATTTCGCACTTTATTGCACGTGTTTATGTTCAGTTTTGCGCACTGAATTTTTCAGAGAGAACGGCTTCAAAATTCAATTAATGCTTTTTTGAATAGCGAAATAAACAAATTCACAAACTGCATTGCGGTTCGAATTTCTCGCTACGAAAAATAAAATATACCCCTATAAAACGTAAACAAATTTCTCCAGATATTCAATTTGTGAAGGCGCAAAATAAAAACAAAATCTTAGACTGCATACAAATTGCGCCCTGTTAGAATAAATTGAATACAGTGGTTACTAACAAATGTACGATATTAGATAATTTCAATTTAATGAAAAGTCAATTGAATCGATGCCTACAGGCAGGAGATCAATTTAAAAAATTTTTGTCCTGGATTTTAGTAATAGATATTCCATATAGAACCAGATTATTTTTAACCGGTGATTTAACTAGATTAGAATATATTATACATTTAAGCTTTTTTTAAAATAATTATGGAGGATTTTTTAAGTTTCACTTTGAAAAATGTATTGCTGACATCAAATTAAAATAAGTCGCCTATAAAACATAAACCTAAGCACATGCAGGAAGTTTTTCTTTCAAGTATACATATCCCAACTACAGCGTATATACTTAAATCTTCTGATATTCGTAGTTTATTAAAGGAGTTCAATTTAAAGCTTTAAATGAGTGTTTTCCACTCCCAGGCTAAGCATAAAGTAAAATTTCGAGTTTAGAAAAGCCCCGTGAACATTTGTCGAGGGTCGCGCAGCGACCTGAGACAAATTTTCTGGGCTTTTCTAAACTCGAAATTTTACTTTATGCGCCACACGTATAAAACACTAAAATATTGTGAAATTTATGTATATTTGAACTTCACTTGAAATCAGTATTTTATACGCTTGGCGCATGAAGTAAAATTTCGAGTTTAGAAAAGCCCAGAAAATTAGTCTCGGGTCGCTGCGCGACCCTTGACAAATTTTTACGGGGCTTTTCTAAACTCTAAGTTTTACTTCATGCTTAATCTGGGAGTGGAAAACACTCGTTTAAAGTTTCAACTTGGACTCTATTAGGAATCAATGAATATCGGAAAATTTACAGCGCAGGCATATGCATACTTAAAAGAAAAAATCCCTGTATTTAAGTGGTAAATGTATACTCGTACTTTACATCAAATCAGTGTTTTATAAGCCCGGTGCATTAAGTAAAATTTCTGGTTTATAAAAGCCTGAAAATTTGGATTTGCCGGGGCGAATGCAAATCCAAATTTTCTGGCTTTTCGAAACTCAAAATGTTACTTCATGCTTAATCAAGGAATGGAAACCCTTGTTAGAAGTTTCAAATTGAACGTCGATTGACTGACTATATTTCAGTTATTTTGACACAATATACAAATATTTCTTTATTTTATATGACTTTTCTTATTTATATTGGTACTCATACTTTACGTTCTGTAAAATCTGTACTGTTTCTGGAAGTAAAATTTACTAACTTATTAAATTACATTTTCAAACATCTATTATTATCAAAAAAAAAAAAGATTGATAAGGATGATAAATTTTGGAAGTTCATCTTTATTTTTACATAAATAAAACATATAAACACTTTTAAATATCTATTGTATAACGCTACAATTATTAGGCCACACTGTGGCTTCTTCAGGCGAAATCTATTATTATTAATTTTCCGTTTACTTCATTCTTCAGATTTTACGGCGTTACTTGCCTAAATTTATTATTTATTTACTTATTTAAAAACAGAAATACATAAATCCAATTAGAGGGAAACATTAAAAATGCATTTGAATAATGACAATACAAAAAAATGCAATTACAGAAGAATAATACAAAATAGAAGAATTTTTTTATCTATAATTATTGATGTGAAAGTGAAAGTGATCTAATGTTAGGATAATTTATGGTAATTATAAAAATAACTAAAGCTTCACAATCAAATTTTGAATATTTATAAGAAACATTGTAGTAGGGAAATTTTACAAAAATCATAATTACGCAAAATCTGAAATTAAAAACTTACGAAATTAAACCAAATCATATTTATAAAAAAAAAACATTTAAAAATTTAACATGGAAATAAAAATTATAGGAGAATAGATCATGTCATTCCTGAAATTGTAAGTCATTGAAATGTTTTATTTAATAAATTGGGATACTCGACGAATATAATAAAATTTAGAAAACTCTACTAAAATTAGGTAAATACTAAACAAAATTGTGAAAATCAAAGATAACCTAAGATCAATAATATTGTTGACATTAAATATAAAAGAAGTGTAATCGATTGTCAATTTATATATATATACTCTATTCTGCCAAATATACAGGATGTATTACTAACAAAACACTTAAATGTTCTGAGCACACTGCGGAAAAACTGATTTTGGCGATTATTTTTTCCTTTAGGACTCTATTATTATTAATAATAGAAGGATAATATTTTGACATTATTAAAGTACTTTTTATGTATTTCAATTATTATAATATATAAAATTACGATAATGTTTGTATAAACTGCAAACAATAAGTCTTACCTAATTAATAAGACTACTAAGATAATAAATACTACTACTACTAACTACTTCCTGTGCAAACGAAAGTAGTTGCAAATATAAGTAGTTATTTCAATAAATATTTATTGTCTTAGTCGCCTTCTTAATTAAGAGTTATTGTTTGCAGCTTATACGAACATAATCGTAACTTTGTGTAATATGCTCAAAGTTTTGCAAACTAAAAGATGAGTTTATTCTTTGGAATGCAAATAGTTTTGTATTCGAAATATTTATTTATTTTTATAATTTTTAGTTAGTTTTAACATGAAGCAACTATTTTAGCATTTAATAATTAATAAAAGTGCAAATAAATTGTTTTACATGCACTAAATGCAAAATCCCGATGAAGATTAAAATGAATGGAAACCTGCAAGTAATAATAAACGAAGGCGTCCCAGGAAGAAGATCATAGGAGAAGACTCCCTCTCTATGCTCAAAGGTGTTGAGATGCGTGCTCATCTATATATATATCGTTTGCACCTTACTACGAATATACAAGATATTTTGGAACACCTAAAAATATCCAGTATTCCAGTAAGTAGTTGCCAAAAGCTGAATTCAAAACGTCCTGAAGAATATTCAACATTCAAAGTTACTGTTCCATTTAAACATCTACATTCGATGGAAAATCCCCCCAGGAGCTAAAATTTGCCGTGTTTTTATTCAAGAGCCAGTCTCAGTCGACAACACAAAAACTCACTGTATAAGTAAAGCAAACAAAAATATACTGTTATTCTACATAAATATCCAATGTCTCAGGAACAAATTAGAAGAACTAGAAGCATTTGTCGTTGGAACTAATATCAAAATAATAGCATTAAGTGAACATTGGTTCTCCTTAAACGAATCATTTATGTATACAATGACTTTTATGTAGCTGCCTGTTTAAGAGGCCTGTTTTTAAAGTACACTATTTTGAGCTTCCTCGCTGAATTGTCTATAGCATTAACATGTGAACTATCGGGTATATTACTAAAACAATCAAATATTAAAATTATTTTACTGTATAGATCTCCAAACGGTAACTACTCAGACTTCCTCCAAATTCTATAAAATATGCTAGAACGCTTAAACATAAAATGAAATAAAATATATGTATGCGGTGATTTTAATATCTATTTTGAAATGGCTGATACTAGGTCATATCAACTTTGTAATCTGTTAGCATGCTATGATTTACACAAACAAACTTCAAAGGCAACAAGATTAGGGCACTGTATTGATAATATTTTCGCGAATGTAATGTATGATGGTAACTGCGATAACTTAGAAGTAGTCGATATAGGGGTGACTGATCATCACCTTGGTCTATGCATTAAATTAAACCACAAAGAATAAAAGTAAACAAAAGATTGGTTAGGCCAATAACAAAGAGGAATATTTACATTTTATCATTATCTTGATCATGCAAAGTGGGAAGATGTAATTAATGACTCAATAAATGTAAATATGGGTTGGAATGCATTTGTCAACACAGTAAATTCTATGTTCGTGAATACATTCCCAGAAAAGGAAATTAAATTAGATAAAAAGAAACATGCACTACAATGGTTCAATTCATAACTCAAACAAATGCGGGAAATGGTGCATCTATCGCACGCAATTCGAAATAGTTGCAACAATGAACGCACGAATTAACAATATATTGATCTAAGAAAAAAATATAAACTGTGTGTGGTAGATGCGCAAAAAAAGCAAATGATAATTATATCAAGTCGTCCTCAAATAAATCAAAAGCAAGCATTATAAAATCTAAAATGTACAACAACAAATGTGATAAAAATGTGAATAGTAACGTAACAGCAACTGAATTTAATACATATTTCACTAATATTTCTGATACTATATTAAAATCTTAAGCAGACTGTGACCTTGATCCAATTGATAACATGGTAAGTTTACCTATTCATAACTGCAGGTCATCATACTTTCTGTTCGTGGAAGTAGCTTGTATGAAAGTACGTGATGTCATATCTAAACTAAATAATAAATCTAATAAAGATACATACGGCCTTAACTTGTCAATAATTAAGCCAATTATTGATACATTAAGTCGTATTACTTATTTAATAAACTGATGCATAAAAGATAGCATATTTCCAAATGCACTAAAAAATGCTAAATGTATATCAATTTTCAAAAAGGGAGATAGTAGCCCTATCTCCCTTTTTGTTGATAACTACAGACCAATATGTATATTACCTATTTTAAAAAAAAATCTAAAATATATTTTATGTGAACAAACACAAGCCATTTAGAATCTAATCAGCTCCTAGCAACTACACAATTTGGCTTTAGACAAGGTAGGCCCACAATCAAAACAATTAGAGAGTTGATTGACTTTATGATTGATGCCTTCGAAGATAATCACGTTGTTGCGAGTGTCATGCTAAACCTGAGTAAAGCATTTGATTGCGTCAATCATTCCATATTATTGCGGAAACTATATTTATATAACTTCAGTTTACAAAGTTGTAGAATGATGACATCATATCTGGGCAACAGAACACAAAAAGTATACTCTAATAATACATTCTTAGAAGACTCAATTGACTTGTAAAAAAACATGGTACTCACCTGCAGAGCAAATTGTGTAAAAATGTATATCTTCTAAGAAATCTTACTAGATCTGTCAGCAAGGATATGCTAAAAACTTCGCATATATTCATTCGAAGTTCACATACGGAATTGTATTATGGGGCCATTGTGCTATATTGTGAGATATATTCAGAGTTCAGAGACGTGCTATATGGGTTGTAGCTGACCTGGGATATAGAGAGGATTGTAGAAGTCACTACAAATAATGACAACCCCCTGCATATATGTGATGGAGTGTCTTCTGTATATCAGGAGCAACAGGAATGCATTTAACTGCAACAATAAGTATCATTTTCATAATACAAGAACTAAAGATTACATACGAATACATTATTTTCGTTTGTCGAAAGTAAAAACAGGTGCAAGGTTCTATTGTATAAAATGTTTTAATGTACTACCGACCCACATTCAAAATTTATCTCTCAGTCAATTCAAGATTTAGTGCAAAAGATTTTTAATCACATACGCCTTCTACACATATAATGAGTACTTCCATGCATGCAGGTAGATTTAACTACTCTTAATTACTTATTTATATATTTATTTTACATTTTATTGTATTTTATGTGTGTGTTTATTTTAAAGTTTATATCTAATTTATTATATTTTAACGTGTTTGTGTTCGTTATAGATTTTAGATTTTATCTTATTATATTTTATATATTGCACAACACATTTTTTTTGAATATTAAATTTTACATTGAATTATTATTTAATTTTTTTTTTATTTTATTATATTTAATTTGATTTATTTACTATTTTACTGTATATGTATTACTTTTGTAATTTTATGCGATGTTTTCTTTAATGCCTTTTAATCATGTATCCTGACTTGTGTAAAACTACCGTTACGAGCACCAATAAAGTATTATTATTATTAATGTTTTAAAAAGCAATTTACCCGGCGCATGCACTAAAAGTTGACATTGTTTGTACCGGGTGTTCGATAATATACGCCTAACGCCATAACAAAGTCAATGACTGTTTCAACACTATAAATAAACAGTAATTGTATATTTTTAAAAAAATTAACTTCATTGCTAAATAGTAGTCAACTTAACATTTTTAAATGGCTGCATATACTTTTATCATTTTATTATACAAGACATTGTTTTTCTGAATTCAATTATGCCCGATATGTTGATTTTAATTTATTATTTATACCAGAAATAAAATATAATAAATCGTGTTCACGGGATTTTTTTGGCAATAAATATTATATAATGTGGTTTTGAATAAAATATACCTTTAAATACTGTTTAAACTGTTTATTGGCTTATATTTAATCCGTGTGTTCCATTAACTAATTTATTATACATTCACAGTTGTAATTTTAAATGCAACTTTATTATTTAATAAATACTTCTTCTATACATAATGTATACCCTGTACATTTTCAGGCATTCGTCGATTTTATAAAAGAGTTCAATTTAAAGTTCTAACGAGTGTTTCCACTTCCAGGCTAATCATGAAGTAACATTTCGAGTTTAGAAAAGCCTTAAAATTTTCAGGCTTTTCTAAACTTAAAATTTTACTTCATGCGCCAGGCGTATTACTGAAATATTTTGAAGTCAGAAATACACTTTAAAAATACATACTAATCGAAATATTTAAATAACAAACATTTTTTTTCATAAATTCTTGTCAGGTCAAATAATACACTGTATTAAATGAACTTATTTAGTTTGTAATTAAAAAATAATATAATAATGTTGCGTCATTGCATTAATGTCGCCTAATAGGTTAAATTAATACTAACACTACTTACTTATTCTATTCTACATTAAGTTGTAACGTAAATACTTATTTGTTAGGTCGTTATTATTTAATTTTGACATATTTCACAATAAATGACATTTGACACTCTTTTTACAAGGCGCACTAGTTATAATTTAAAAAATATATAATATTCAACAGAAGATTTATTTTAATTCTTTATGACAAAAAACTTGAACAAAACATAGGAAATTGGGCATTATTGGATTTAGAAAAATAATGTCTAATGTAATAAAATTTAAAAATTGTACACAGCCATTGAAAAATGTTAAGTTAGCTGTTATTTGGAAAGGAAGTTATAATTGAAAAAAAAATCAGTATTCATGTCATTTCTTAGTAATTTACTTTGGTTTTTAGTTCAATAAAATCGATCAATAACAGAGTTATGGCGGTATGGCGTTTTTTATCGAACACCTGGTATTTATTTATATTAGTAGTACTAAATAAAACCATAAAATATCTCTTTGATCATAACAAAGATTTTTTTCGCTAGAGTAGCATTTGATTATATTGCCTTTTACAATTATTATGACAAGAAGAACGTCAAACAGTGAAAACGTCTCGGACTCGACGATCAAGTTCTGATTCGTTTCGTTTTATTCGGTCGCCTCTTCATCCCCCGCGTCCAATTTTAAAAGGGCACCAACTCCAATTTAGCTTTTCGTTTTCCCCTCCGAGCAATACCCTTTATACAACCTCCCTCTCTTCACTCTTCTCCTCCGAGGGACTAATCAAACGGGAGCCGGGGATCGGAGTAGGCCGTGCGTGAAATGGCGGATTTCATCGTCGAAATCGGCCGCTCGCAGATCAGATTAAAGGGAGGGAATGTTTACAGGGAACGAGAGACTTAGAAGGTAGAAGAAGAATACACACACGCATACAAAACTAATTATTGTAATCGCGAATTCCGTCGCACTTTTTGAATGGAAATTATATTGCAAGGTCTTTGAGGAATAAAAAACTTTTGTTGTGTTGTAAAACTTTGTTTAAAATTGAAAAGCCTACGGATCTATAAACTTTTGTTTTTCGCTGGCCTGATAAACAATTCTACATAATCAAGTATGCCAAGATCCAAATGATTGTATAAGCATATGCAAAAAATTTAAAAGGAAATTGCAAAATGTAACTATTAGACGCGAGTTAGATTCATGAAAGTCGCGGGTCAATAATAAATAAATGAACTATTGGGTAGTAGTTAATTTTTTTAAATGGATCACCCTATTTTACATTTTTTACTTGATTAGAGATTTTAAAGAATTTAGGAATTCAGAGATACCGGGTTTGATAGAGTTATGTCTAACGACTAAAATATAGCCGATTTTCTGATACAAATGCTTAATATGTGTGACGCACACACATAACGAAAATTTAAAATAGCCATTAAAAACGATTACATATTATGCAAAGAAAATGAAAATGAAAATGACATTATTTAAAACAGAATTATTTAATAAAGGATTTAATAAAGGATAATGCAGAATTATAGCAATTATTCCAAGTGAGAACAATCATTATCTAGAGAGAATGTAATTCTTAAGGCCTATTTTAGTTTTAGTCCTTTGGTTTATAACAGCGAATATTCCTAGTTGTTGTGTACCCAAAGAGGTAGAGGTAGTTTTGAGGAATACATTTGGGATCGTTTAACTAATTTGTGGTTTATTGACTTTGTCTATAATATTTAACTTACCTTAACTTATTTTTAATAGATTTAGAGCTTAATTTAGAGATTGAGTCTTCTGATTTGTACGAAAATAGAACTTATAGAGAGTTAAAAGACAACTTGTTATTTTTAAGACTGAATGAGAACTGACTTTATGTTGTGAACGAAAAGCCTCGAAAAAAGGTGGATTGACTAATGGTCCAATAATATTAAACATCCCGCCTCAAGGGCCAGGGATAATCAAACGATTATAATGATATATATGATGTGGGAACTAATATTAGGGTGACATTTCTTGACCTCATGAATTGGTCACACACAAGAAATTGATCAAGTTCCAATTTTAAATTATACATGGACCAGAACTATACCAGGGGCATTTCTTATTTAATTTAATACATTCAGGTAAACCTAACTAAGGTTACAACCGTCTAAATGAGTAGACTTTTCTATTCTCCCATGCGTCTTGTGTGAAACCAAAATTAACGAGAAGATATTTGAAATTTAGTAAAATGTTACGTAGATTAAGATATATGTTCAATAAAAATAAACCTCTGGAGTGCCATGATGTAATTTTCATTTTAATTTAGGTTGGCTACACGCTTAAGAATTGACATATAAAACGTAAGACATGATAATTATAATATATATCCTTAGAGTTGCCAACCTACAATATTTTCCATAGCTTTCTATAGTTTTTATTTAATTGAACATACGATATTTTCGGCGTAGCTTAATTTGGCATTTATTTGAGAAAAGCTTCTAGCGGCAAACCTAGATATTTAAAAAATATTTCTAGCGATTTTTCTTGGCCACTTGTACTAAGAAATATTTTACTGTAATGTGCTACGATTCTGAGATACAGCCGATGGCCACTATTAATCAAACACCCCGTATATCGTAGTTTATAAATCATATATCATATTTATTGGTGCTAATGCTTTCGGCTTACACAAGTTATACATTTAATATATATAAGGAAGTAACACTCGAAAAACTTAAGACTAATTAGCAATCACAGATACAATATATTAAAAAAACGTTGCAAGTAAAAACAGTACAAATTGAATTAGAGTAAAAATAACTGGTCCTAAATGAATAAAATGAATAAGTCATTAAGTGTAAAAGTAATAAATATAAATACATTATATAAAATAACGATCATTAACATAAAAACATATTAAAAAGTATTACTACAAAATACAAACTCATAATATATTAAAATAATGATAATTATATAAATCTATGCGTTATTATTAAACACTACATATTACTAACATAGTAATACTATAAAATGCAGTTGATAAGAAGTAATTTTTATTGAGTAATTTGAATTTTGTTAAATTTACATTTTTAGTACTCTCTGGGAGCTTGGTATTGGTGCATAGTATGGCGCTCCATTTCTTGTTAATGTCAACCTATTATGATTTAGCCGAATCAGTCCACTTCCTTCGTAGGATAATCTTGATAACCATTATTTATATTACATTTGTGCCGTTTCGCTTTAGCTCACAATATACAGTTATAAATGTAAATGCTAACCATCGCAATACATTTATAACTGTTGTTGTTAGAATTCGCAATTTGATAAAACCTTCTTTACAATCCTCCTGGTATCCCAAGCCAATCATTATCAGCATAATTCGCCTTTGCAAAGAGAATATTCTGTTGGCAGATAATGAATGACTCCAAATAAGAAGGCCATATGAGAGCTGTGCTTTTATAATATCTCAACACAAACTTTGCTTTAAATTTCGTAATAAGAATATACATTCATTTAACTCGCGGGCTAAGTTGTCTGTATGTTGATGTTCTTATGTAACGAAAAGCCCCAGAAAATTTGCTGAAACCACTTCGGCATCTTCATAGTGCTGACAGTCGTTTCGTCATTCATTGATAATTTATTTCTTGTGAACCAACTTTTGGTTGTATAGCTAGCATCATTTTCTATATTTAGCAGACATTGTATGTTGGTGCTGCTAAGTGTAATGGAAGTGTTATCAGTGTATTGTACCACCTGAATATTCTCTTTGCATAAGAAATTACCAGATTCAGATCGTTTGCATATAATAAAAATAATAATGGGCCCAGGTGGGATCCTTGTGGAACCCCATGCTTTATTGATGTCTGTTGGGATGTATTGCGATCATAAATATTTGTTTGTTTTCTATTAGATAAGTACGAAACAATTATTCGACAACTTGTTGGCAAGAAGTTATAGCAATATAACTTTTTAAATAAAAATCCATGAAATTTCCCAAAACAAACGATTTATATGCCTTTACAAATCCCATATTGTCTAGAAGACAAAAGATTGTTTGACTCGGGATGAATTAAAATTTTTCTATAACGTACCATTTCACGTACTTTGGCGATGACTAGAATTATTGACACCGGCCTATAATTATTTATATTTGATGAATCACTTTTCTTAAAAACAGCAACACATTTAGAAACCTTAAGACATTGTGGAAAAACATGTTTTCGTATGCATTGATTCACGAGTTTAGTTAATGGCCCGACAATTATATCCTTTACTGATTTAATCACAGCCGTTGATAGACCATATACAGGGTGCCCGTATTTCGACAGATGTATGGGGATCTTAGTAATTTTTGAAAAGATAGAGAGTCGGTTAAATTGGATCAAAGTTGCGTATTTTAGGGTCTAACAATAATCTGAAAACAATTTTGAAATATCTTTTTTTTGTTTTCGAGATATCAACAAAAAACTGATTTTCTTAAAAATCGTTTTTATTTGTTTATTCAAAAACTACTGAATCAGGACATTTAGAACTTTGACAATATACAGGCACTTTTTAATGAGGAAACTAGTAGAATATTTTTTCTAAGATAACTATAACATTTACCCGGGGACCATAGCCAACTTTTGTTTTTCTTATGGGCGCCATTTTGGATTTTCATATTTTTTGAAAGAATATGTTTTTCTGAACTCAGTAATGTATCACACCCATAATTTCTTTTAGATTTGACATTTAAAATTATGATATTTTCTTCATTGCAAAGAGTGCTTTAGAAACAGTGACGTCATATCTGATAATCAATAACATCTTGACAGCAATCAATCATTGTTAGCACTCAAAATTAATAAATAATTGTCAATCTTTTGTAATTATAATAATAAGTATCGATTATCACATAAAAGTTGCACAAACTAAATTTATTGTACTTTTATTATTATTATTCCAAAACTATTCACAAAAATAGTACTTATTGCATTTTTTCACTACATCTCGGTAAATATTGATCACCATCACATCTAAACGTTTTATATTTTACCTTTACTGTAAATCAGTGGTTTATACGCGTGGCGCATGAAGTAAAATTTCGAGTTTAAAAAAGCCCCGTGAAAATTTGCCTCGGGTCGCTGCGCGACCCTCGACAAATTTTCTACGCGGGGCTTTTATAAATTCGAAATTTTACTTCATGCTTAGTCTGAGAGTGAAAGACACTCGTTAGTTTAAAATACATTACAACTGTTAAATATGTATCGTCGGATGCCTGTCTAGAGGGGTTATATGTAAGCAAATTATGGGTCCTAGGAGTTGTCAAATAAGTGAGCTACTCAACTGTTTCCAAGGCACCTTTACAAAAAACGAAAGATTAAATTTTTACATATAAAATCATTGAATTCAGAAAAAAATATTCTTTCAAAAAATATGAAAATTCAAAATGGCGCCCATAGGAAAAACAAAAGTTGGCTATGGTCCCTGGGTAAATGATATAGTAACCTTAAAATAAAATATGTAACTAGATTTATCGTTAAAAAGTGCCTCTATAATGTCAAAGTTGTAAATGTCTGGATTCAATAGTTTTTGAATAAAAAATTATAAACGAAATTTCAATAAATCCGTTTTTTGACAATATCTGAAAAACGAAACAAGATATTTTAAATTTGTTTTTACATTATTATTGGACACTAAATTACGCAACTTTCAAATAACAGAGATTCCCATGCATTCTGTTAAAATACGGACACGCTGCATATCATGACTGTTTTTATTTTTTATCAAATTCAATATGTCTCTGATCTCAATCATTCTTTAAAATAAAAATATTTTCCGCCTGTGGTAGACATTGGTGCTAGAAATATCATTAACAAGGTCATCTATAATTTTAATAAAAAAATTATTAAAATCTTCCGCTGTTATTTTTGTTTCTGGTTTATTGTGACATTTAGTTCGCTTTGAGTTTAAGAGTTTCACCATATTACTAATATAATATATTAAATTACGAAAAAACTATTCGTGACAATACTGATAGTATTGTTGGAAGAGTTTTTAATGAAATTATCATTTGCTTTAATTTTTTTTATGTTTAATGACATTTCTATATTCGATCTTTGAATTGTGACGTAATAGGTATAATAATTTTTTGGGTTTTGGTGATATAATTCACTAACGAATATAATTCTCGCATATTCTTTAATTTACTACTATGCCATTTTACCAAACATGACTTGTTTTTGCGTAAGTTAGCTTCAAGGAAACCAATATTGTAATTTAATATTAAAGTATTCAATAGATGACATCTTTATATATGACTCATTAAGTTATAAAACCTTATTTTGCCAGTTTGCGTTATTGGTCTGATTTTAATATTTTAATATGACACTTCTTCGTTAAGTAATTTAAGCTTGCACGTTATTCCCTCATGATCAGTTAATGATCCTGTTTAAATTTTACAAACTTTTTTGATCTCAGAATAATTACTAAAAATGTTATCTATACAATTTTTCCCACGAGTTGGAATATGAACACGTCGGCGTAAATCATAACCAGATCTATCAATAAAATTGCATTCCTATCATTGGAAGAAAAATGTATATTAAAATCACCTCCAAGAATGATATATTACGCTTTGTGGTGAATTCTGTCTAAAAGACTATATCTACTGTCTATAGAAAGTTATAATCATTTTTCAGTTATTATTATTTTAAAATTGAATCTCCAGGAAAATAAAAATGAAATTAAAATTAGTAGAATCTAGAATTTGAATCAAATAATATATATCTAAAATATGGGACCATTCATAAGTATCAAAATTTATAGTTTTTGTTTTATAAACTGCATCGAAGCAATTGAAGATATTTTAAATTTGAAAGCACATTTCCACTCGTGATTTGTTATACTTCTGTGCAATAAAATTAAGCACACATTTCATAACTATGTTTTACAATATTCTAGTTGTATAATTTGGGTCTGTGTTAATTATCTCGCAACAGTTTCATAAAATGATAAAACACCATAACTTGAAAAAACCACCTTTATTAAAAAAAACAAAATGAGACTTTTTGAAAAAAAAATGCGCTCATAAGCCGAAATAGAAAAACCATTTTATATTTTAGTTAGAATTCGAATTTTTAAATAGGTGTCTAAATGACGCAGCATTTTGACACTAAGAAAATTGGCATATTTACATATTTTCGTAACTAGGAAACTCATCATGTCCGTTTTAAAGTGTAATATATTTTGTGTGCTTAATTTTATTGCACAGAAGTGTACGTCATCCAACTAAAATTTGTTCACGCGTATAAGTATTTCCGAATTGTGAGATCATCGTAATACAGAAGAAATAATATTGGTTTTAATTAGAACAAAGATTACATATTTCTTTTAACGCCCTATCCTCGCGGGTCATAAATTGACACACAACGGACCGCGGCTTAGCCACCCACAGCGTCTGCAGATATCCTGACAGACATTTTTTAGAAATTGTTTAAATTTTCGCTGGTTTATTAGACCGCTGGACTATTTTTGGTCGATCGCTAACCGATTTCAACCTCCGGTGAGATTTTGCTAAAAATAATCTATTTTCAATATGAGTGGTGTGAAATATTGTTGTTTTATCTGCAATTCGTCTACTACTATTCCGAAAAAGGCCAACAGCAAAATATTTGATTGTAGTACTGACAATAGGACGATGATTTGAAAAAATACCTGAGATATGAAAATAAAAGATAATGTGTTTTTAACAAAATTAGTAAACAAATCAATATTAGTCGTTATTCCTTCGTTAATTCTTTCAGAATAACCAGTTAAGATACTTTAATTCCAACTTCCGGATCTTAAAATGTGTTTATATCTGAGCAAAAGGAGTGTTTTTAAAGTTGATTTATAAATTTATGCTTTATTTATAATTTTCCAAACAGGATTACCCTAAAATATTACGTTCAGACGATTTTTTAGAAAAAGAAAAGGTAGTTAAAATAATTCCATTCCGACTTCAGGATCTCAAGACGTGTTTATTTTTAAGGAAATAATTATTTTTTTTTTATAAATAATTTTCCGAACAAGAAAACTCATTAGATTTTAAGATTTTTAAGAAAAACCAGTTGAGATATTGTAACCCCAACTTGTTCTTAAAGCTTGTCCATTTTAAAGTAAAAATTCGTGCTTTCAAAGTTGATTCAATAATTCCTGATTGCTTTTTAATAGAACTTGTTGGTTCTTTCACAATGAGTTGTTAGAAGTATTAGTTTTTCTTTTATATCAGGTGTTTATTTAAAAAGCTGATCCAGAAGGCGTTGCTATTTTGATAGAAGGAAACGGAACGAAAAAGTGAAGAAGCAGCTTAATTTACGTTTTGCCATACCTGACAAATCGAGAGATTTTTAATATAATAATCATTTATTTTGAAGAAATAAGTAAGTATTGTTAAGATAAAACCCAAAAGTAGTAATTTTAAACTTCAATTGAAATCAGTGTTTTATACGCGTGGCGCATGAAGTAAAATTTCGAGTTTAGAAAAGCCTAATTTGGCTTCGCTACGCGCCCGAGCCAAATTTTCAGGCTTTTCTAAACTCGAAATTTTACTTCATGCTTAGTCTGGGAGTGGAAGACACTCGTTTGTTTCATTATTGAAACAATTGAAGATTGACGTAATACGCTTATTGTCGTTTTATTAATGAAGAATGTTATGTATTGTTGAAACGTTAATATTGATATAAGTTAGAAAGGATAAATATCAGATTGTGTTAATCAGTAGCTCATTAATTTGCCTTATTCTAAAATTAAGAGGTGAAGAACAACCGTTAGAAAATATCTTTTTTTATAGAACTTGTTGGTTATTTTACAATGAGTTGTTAGAAGTATTCGTTTTTATTTTATAAATGGAATAGTTTAAGAGAATTTCCTGGAAATTGCAAATGTTGTCGGTGTTCTTAAATCAAGAAGTGAAGAACAATCGTTAGAAATTGTCTATATTTATAGAAGTTACCTCAACTTGTTGGTTATTTCACAAGGAGTTGTTAAAAGTATTAGTTTTTCTTTTATAAAAGAAATAGTTTAGGAGAATTTTCTAGGAATTGCAAATTTTGTCGGTGTTCTTAAAACAAAAAGTGAAGAACAAACGTTAAAAATTGTCTTTATAAAAGTTACCTCAACTTGAGGTAACTTTTATAAAGACAATTTTTACAACTCATTGTGAAATAACCAACAAGTTCTATAAAAAAAGATATTTTCTAACGGTTGTTCTTCACCTCTTAATTTTAGAATAAGGCATAATCTAACGCTGTTTTTACTAAATCTCAAATTTTACACGATATTTCAGAAAAACTAGTTCGAGATATTTTAACCCCACTTTTAAAATCTTATAGCATGTTTTTTCTAAGCAAAATTAAAACTTTTGACGTTGATTTAATAATTTATATATTTCTTATAATTTCCCAAACAAGATTACCTCAAAATGTAACGATTATTCGTATTCATATCACGATTTAATTTTTTACGCATTCATCGTTTCTGAACAGCGTTTAATTTGAAGTTTTGAACGAGTGTTTCCACTCCCAGATGAAGCATAAAGTAAAATTTCGAGTTTAGAAAAGCCTAAGCGTTTGGATTTGGACGCGTAGCATCCAAATCCAAACTCAGGCTTTTCTACACTCGAAATTTAACGTCATGCGCCACGCGTATAAAACACTGACCATATTAGGAATTTGGAAATATACTGTTTATGTTTAATAAATTTTAACGAAATCTCGCGCTATCAACATTCGAGCAATTTACAATAAATGTTAAGGTATACTTATAATAAATAATCTCTTCATATACTGTTTTTATTAGTTTTTATTATCTATATCCTATCGATCGCCAAATAATTTAGTGAAGACAACTGATTACCTTTCTACCCTGACGTCATTAACTTCTATCTGTTTTCAATCAATAGATTCTGTTTGAAACAGAACATCTTCAATATTGTTTGGCACGTCGAATGTTAAGTTTGCCTTTCTGTCATCATGACATTCATGACGCCTGTCAAAATACTTCAAATTCGTCAATTTTAGGAAAAAATGCTTAAAATCTCATTCGAATTGTGTCGAATCTATTCAAAGAAGAAACATTTTGGAGTTCTAATAGTGGGCAAAAGGTTTGCATTAAAAGTAAGTGAAATTATAATTGAAATGTTAGAAATAAAGACGATTCCAAAAGATTCATCACTTACAATTTGCTGTAGAACCAGAAGTAAATTATTGTGATTGTAAACGTATATTTTCTTAAATATTTTGACCAATTGAATATTGAGTACATTGTTAATGTCAAATTTAACTGAGGTTTACGGTTCTGTCGGTTTCAGTTTATTCATGTTTGCCGTTTCTTCTTGTAAAATAAGTTGATTGCTTACTGAAAGGTTTGTCAAATAAAATCAAACAAAAACCAGGACAAGAGTTTATAAAACTGTGTTTTTTGTGACGTCGGGGTAAAACAGTAATGTGTTGACTATATGCAAAAGTAGCTCGCGTATTACAAAAGGTTGAACAGTTCTGATCTATAACATAAAAGATAATACTATTATTTAAAATTAAATATTTGTTAGTTTCAAATAAAATAAAAATATATAGTTGGAGATATAAACACATAACTGTATGCATAGCAAGTAGTATAAATATTTGAAAACATTGTAGAAATACAATTTCATGGAGTAATCAAGCTTATATACTGAAATGTATTTCTATTTAAATAATATTGACTCTGTGGAAAATTCCCGAGAAGTTTTCCGAAGATACGAGCAAACGAAATTCGAATGTATCGGAAATTTGCGTCCCAAATCACAGCCCCGTTACGTAACCGTGCAGGTCGCATTGGGGCAATCGATCGCCACCCCCCACAAACCCTCCTTTCCACCCTCTCGACCAACCAACCGATATATTTATTCGGAAACCCCCGAGGGAATCCAGTCCATACCGTTGCACGCTGCCCGACGAGCAATTAAACCCCCAAATTTTCGAAAATATCAAAAAGATACCCTTTCATCGGCATATAAACCACCCACCGTTAATTACAGATCATTAGGGCAATAAGACCCGCGTAAACAAAGATGCTAGGAAAGGGAGTTTCTTCAAAGCGGCGCTCTACTTACCCCCAATCCTCCCTTTAGCGCAGTTAATTAAAAGGCGATTTGTTTGAGGGTATCCCCCCAGTTTTGCCACCCGTTCAATTTTCTGCGTGATTTACGGCCCCCGCTAATCTGGCAACAAATTGTTAATGGCTGCCTGTTCTTTTGTCTCTCTCCCAGGCTTTCTTCTTTCGAAATAATCTCGCCTTTTGTAGTGATGAATGAATTTTCGAGAATTAAAATTTTATGTTTTAAGCCAAGTTTCTGACGGTAATTAAGAGTTATATAAAATGAGTGGAAAGGCGATTTTAACAGTTTCGGTCAAATGTTCTGTGTTGCATTCGACTCTTGAAAAATATTAAACTTATTGAGATCTAACGTAGTATTCCTTTATGTAAGAGAGTACCGCAATTGATAAGGCAATTCATAAGGCGTCAACATGGCGTCATGACTGTATTATTTTTTTTATTCATTTGTTCAACGGATAACACCTTTTACAATTAATTACACAATATATCTATAACTATCATACTATGATACGAATAAATAGTAATAAACAGTAACATAAACATAACTGAAGTTTTAACAAAACATGAAATCTGTCATTTAATATATAAAGTAAACAACTATTACAGTAAACAGGACGATACAATACATAATAATTTATACATATAGGTTTTAGTCCACAAGTATTGATAATTTGAACAGAGATAATGGTATGTTTAATTAATCTATATGATTGTATTTAATATAGAGGATATTGGACAGTTTAAGTATTTTGCACCGAGGATTGTTAATTCTATAGTTAGTAGAATGAAATTTTAGACGGAATAATTGTTTTGAGCGAGTTGACTCCCCCATGGTGCTTTGAAATCAATATCTACAATCCAAAACATAGGTACAGAAGTATTCTTCGATTCTTTAATGGCTGCAAATTTAAGAACCTTAAAAACTTTGTATAACTATAATGCTCCCTGGGAATTCCGCGTCTTCTTGAAACTACTTGACAGAATTTAGTTTGCACAGCTAAATTTGATGATGCATTATTAAAGAACGGTGACCATGCCTGACTTGCATACTCAAGATGTGGTCTGACCAATCCAACATATAATATTTTGAATGTTTCAATATAAAAATGATATCCAAATTTTTATACAAAGCGAAGTTGTTGCATTGCTTTATTTCTAATTTTATCAATATGTTTATTAAATGTTAATCGAGAATCATGGACAACCCCTTAACCCTTAACCTAATTTACATTACTTAATTTATAACCATCTAAGAAATAGTTATTTAAAAAGATTTTTCAACGACTGAAGGATATACATAGATATTTAGACAAATTAAAAAATAATCTAGTACCAATAATGTAAGTTGTTTAGGTCAGTTGCAAGTTCAGTATATCGTTTTATGATTTAATTGACGTGAATAAATTCAAATCGTCCGCAAATAAGAGAAAATTACAATGACTTAGATATGCCTTAAGGTCATTTATAAACAAACAAAAAAGAATAGGTCCACATTGTGAGCCTTGAGCGCTCCATTCATGAAGCAACATGAATGGAGCGCGAACGGTAGTTTGAAATACGGAGAAATTGTTTTCGATCAACCAAGTAACCCCTTAACCATGCTAATACTGTATTACCGAATCCCAAGGCCCTTAATTGATCTAACATAAGCTCATGATTACCTCTATCAAAAGCCTTAAACAAATCGGTGTAGACAGAATCTACCAGGAATCCGTTTTCCAGTGACGGTCTTATATAGTTTTTATAAGTCAAGAGATTACTTACAGTTAATCGACCTTCCATGAAACCGTGCTGCTCCTTGCTAATAATATTTTTACAGTGCCACATAATTTGTTTAGATATAATGTAGTCAATAATTTTAGATATTTGCGACTGTCTTGAAATGCCTCTATAGTTATTGACCACTTCTTGATTGCCTGCTTTGTGTAGTTGTATAATATAAGATTCCTTTCAGACGGACGGGAATTCACCAGAATCTAATGATTTACTAAATAATATGACTAGTGCTTCGAAAAAGCAAGAAGAATAGTTTTTGATAACATCACACTGCTCGAAACAGTAATATGAATGTCCAGTAAAAATATTAGGTGCATTATATTTATTAACACAGTGCAACATTTTTGACGAATGAGGATTTATTTTACATTCATAGAAGTATTATTTTTTATTCTAGTATTCTGGAATTTTAAAATTTATTGATACTCGTTAAAAATTAACTAGCGAACTATTAAGTTCCGTGCATTAAAGGCAATAAAATCACCTACATGTAAATCCAAATCTGTCTAGGGGTGCAAACTATCCCTAAAACAACTAGCCAGGAACAACAGAGTTAAACTGCTCTGGGTTCCAGGTCACGCAGGGATCAAAGGTAATGAAATCGCCGGCAACCTTGCCAAAAAGGCTCTAAAACTCCATTTGTTGGACCAGGACCCTATAGTGGAATAACTAAAGTCCGCATCAAGGGAATGCTCCAGGAGTGGGAAGATGCTGCCAAAAGTGCTCACATGAGAAACACACCTGGTTTGAGGCAGGCGAAAAGGTTTATTGCCTTCTCTACCATAACAGCTAAACAGTTTTTTAGGCTAAGCAAGGGCAACCTAAGGCTCATAACCGCAATCCTGACCGGACACTGTCCTCTGACATACCATCTCACTAAGATGGGTCAAACAACTGATGACAATTGCAGATTCTCCAACGAGGCACAAGAAACAGCAGAGCACCTATTTTGTGAATGCTCTGCCCTGTCCTTTCAATGCGGAAACACCTGTCACTTTAAAGCCTGATGACATGGTACATATTAGCCCTAAGTTATTGTAGACTACGCCAAAAGTCTAGACATTGAAGGACTCAAGTAGGTCAGGGATAATTACAAAAGATCTTTCAGGTCGAGGTAATTTCGGAAGGCCCAGAGACCAAACGACCCACCGACCCCATAATATAGCATTAAGTTCTGAAACATTTTTAAATTCTTAGACCTGACTTAGACATAATATTGTTTAAATATCCAAAAGAGAGAACTACGTTAGCTATATGTCGTATAATAAGATATTATTTCAAGTAGGTCAGGAATAATTACAAAAGATCTTTCAGGTCGAGGTAATTTCGGAATTCCCAGAGAACAAACGACCCACCGACCCCATAACATAACATTAAGTTCTGTGACATTTTTAAATTCTTAGAACTGACTTAGACATAATATTGTTTAAATCTCCAAAATAGAGCTATATTTCGTATAATAAGATATTATTTTGTTTATTTGGGCTAACTTTTTTATTTTAAAATTCACCAACAATTATTATTTTTATACAATTATTTGATAATTTTATATTAAAATTATCTTAGAAATGATTATATTTGGAAAGCAATACAGAAAAGTATGTTTTGCTTTTTTCCTGAAAATCTTGGGTTTTAAGATTTGTAGACCCATTTTAGAAAGTATCCCAGAATATATCTGACATTGCAATAACTACAAAATTTCAACATTTATTCTTTATTTATTTAAAATCTAAAATCACTGTAATTGTAGATTTTTAACTATTTTAAATTTTATCAGCAATTTGTTTATGATATAAATAACCTGAAGTTCCTTAAAATTCGCCCAAAAAAAGTGTCCGTGCCTTATTTAGAAAAACACAAAAAGAATCTTTGATAGCCACTACAACTTAATAAATGATTGAAATAATAAATTATCTTTTAGGTGTATCAAAATAACTACATCTACGTGGGCCAATCAAATATAACGGAGCATTGTCTTCTGAACGTTGAAAATGCTTTTTATTTGTGATTTGGCTATTGAAGTCTTTAGGTTAGATGCCTAACGTTAGGGAACCACATCACCCAGCTTATTCTGTCTTTTATATAGTAGCTATAACAGCAAATGTGAAGATTGGGCCTATCTTTTTTGCGCAACGCATAATTCTAAAGTTTCTCACACGTGAATACGTAAAACTAATCTAAATTTACCGCAGACTGCAGATTTAGTTTAGGAAAGGAACCATTTCATGGTAAAAGTTCTAGAAGAAGATTTGATGCATCAAAATCAAGTGAGATGCAAAGGCCACGAGAAAGCTGTAAAAGCCAAAATTCGATTGTCTGAGTTGGCCACAATTTTTTAGGACTAGAGGGCAATTTTCTGGTAGATTTCTTACATAGATGTGAAACAAACAACGCAATTTGCTAATATTCCCTCCTGGATCAAGTTAGGCTTCAGAATCGACATAAAAGACGAAATTGTCCAATCTGCAAAGTATTGCTTCCCCATCATAATGCTAGGCCCTAATAAAGAGCTTTGGCTGACAAACACTTGAACATCGACCTTACAGTCTAGACCAGCCTCCAAGCAACTTTCACTTGTTTGGACCCCTAAAATAAGCACCACTTAGAGGCAAGCGATTTGACAGCAACGAGGAAGTAGACACATTTGTGCACAATTGGTTACAAACATATTTTGAATTGAGGATACTATGTAGAATAATAATTTATAGAAATATGGATGTTTTCCTTATGTATGTTCTGTGAAAAATAAAGGATAAAATTATTATACTTGATCCACCCACGTATTTTAAAAAAAATCAATTGCGGAACTTCTTTTAAAGTAAACTTGTTTCTATTTTAATAATTCTTAATTTGAAAAATCAAGTTCTGCATCAAATAATCAAAAATTATAGTCGCAAAAATGAATTAACAATAAACATTTTTTTATACACAAAAAAAAATATATGAACTTCGTAGCTAAAAATATGATTTAAATATAAAAAAAATATTACTCTTTTAAAATATGTATCTGGTTTCCGCATTTTCACCAAATTAACAATTACCTTTCTTTGTTTCAAAATTTTGAATTTTTAACAATGTCAGTAATAAAATAAATTGATTGATATTTGGCATAAAAACATATTTAACTTATCAATTGGTTAAATTTAAGACCACTTCACATTAAATCAGTGTTTTATACGCGTGGCGCATAAAGTAAAATTTCGAGTTTAGAAAAGTCTAATTTGGCTCGGTCGCTCAGCTTCGCTACGCGCCCGAGTCTAATTCTCAAGCTTTTCTAAACTCTAAATTTTACTTCATGCTTAATCTGGGAGTGGAAGACACTCGTTTTAGCAATAAAACAATTTATATCTGACATAATAAATTGAATCTTGTTTTATTGGCGGAGAAAGTTTTATAACGTCATATCCGATTGTCAATTTTGATACAAGTTAAAGAGAAGGCAATCGTTTTTTTATGTCAGACGTCAAACGACAATTTAGAGTCGATAAAGGGACTTATTGCCAAAATGTCCGGATAGTGAAAATACAGTCGACGTAAGAAACGTACAATCAAAATGTTACAATAGTTATTGATAATGAAATTCTATCACAGTCAAAAGACTGTGTGATTTTATTAGTCACAAAACAATTGACAGTATTTAATGTTCTAATGTCAAAATAATCAAGCTTAACTAAATTATGTCAAAATGTTATGATAGTTAAAAGACAGACAAGGTTACAAAATCAATGTTTTTTTTTTTGTTTAACTTGGCGGTTTCAAAGTTAATTGTAACTAACTTCACAACTTGTGATATAACGTAACCTAACTTCATTAAGTTTTAAACAAGAAAATTGTAATAAAATGTCATAGTTGGCCAAAATTGTTTTACATGTTGAAAATATCAAATTACGCCAAAAAACACATAAATTGTTTTTAGCATAATTCAATACTTTTAATTCGGAATGATATGCCAAAATATCAATTTATGTAAATAATTAGAAATTGTGTTATAAACGGCAAATTATCTCACTATAATAAAGAGAAAGTTATATGCCGTGAATGTAATTTTTTTATTTAAACGTAAAATTACTTCACTACGCGTCAGTAAACATGATTGAAGATTTAACTTTATTGTATTAACATTTTTAACATAAAAAATATTTAAATATTCAAATACGCAAATATACAACTATTCGAAAATTTTAATATTCGAATATTCATATATTCGAGTATTTGAATATTCAAATATTCAATTCCATGAATAATTTAATAGTTAAAAAATATACGAATATTTGTTTTATTCGTATTCAAATCCCAGCCTTAATCGAAACTAATGAAGAGTTTTTAATAGTAAAAGAACATTATTAAATCAAAATATTTTAAAATACGCAACTTTTCGGAGGTATAACCGATTCTCTATACCCTTTCAGCCATGAAATTTTTCTGGTGCCTAAAAAAGGTTTTGTACACTGTATATTATTATTACAGTTTTTTTGTTTTTGGTATACATATTTCAATATACTGTATAATCTATAAATCTATGTGCACCGGGTACAAAATTGCAATGACGGTAGTGAAAAATAGATTGGAAAAGGAGGTGGAAATTAATGGAATACTGCCGGAGACTCAAGGGGGTTTTAGAAAAGGCAGGGGAGCAAGGGATCAAATATTTACGCTTGCAAGGATGGTGGAAAGAGTGCTGGAAGAGAGAGGGAGTATGTACGCTGTTTTCCTGGATTTGAAAGCAGCGTACGATACTGTTCCGAGAGAAAATTTAGTGGAGTGTCTGAGAAGAAGAGGAGTGAGCGGAGTAACGGTTGAATGGATTAGAAGAGTATACGAGGAAACGTGGGTGAGGGCGAAAGTTGAAGGGAATGTGTCTGAAAGGTTTAGGATGTGGACGGGGGTGAGGCAGGGCTGTCCGCTGAGTCCGTTATTATTTAACATATATGTTAGCGAATTGGAAGAGGTTTTGAGAAACGGGCAAGCGGGCGAGGTAGTGATCGGAAAAAGGAAGGTATGGATACTAGCGTATGCGGATGATATGGTGCTTGTGGCGAGGAACTGGGGAGAGATGAATGAGGTGATGCAGAGGGTGGAGAGGTATATGGACAAGCGAGGGCTGCAAGTTAATGCAAGGAAAAAAAAGTGGATGAGATTTAGGAATAGAGGAAGAGAAGGAAGAGTAGATGAATTGAAGTGGAAGGGGGAGGTGATTGAGAGGGTGAAAGAATTTAAATATTTGGGCTTTATATTTAAAGCTACAGGTGGTTACGGGGAGCACGCCAAATGGGTACAGGGGAAAGCCAGGAAAACATGGGGTATGGTAAGGAAGAAGTGGGGAAAATGGTTCGCTGGCAACTTCCAATTGGCGTGCAAACTGTGGGATGCGTGTGTGAAGCCCATTTTGTTGTATGGAGTGGAAGCATGGGGTATAAATGAGTATGAATGCATTGAAAGAGAGCAGATGTGGTTCCTGAAGCAGATTCTGGGGTTGGAAAGGTCAACCCCTGGATACATTCTGCTTCAGGAAACAAATAGAATGAGTATACATGGTGAGGCAATGGAGAGAGTGGTGAAGTATGAGATGAAGTTGTGTGAATTGGAATGTGAGAGACTGGTGAAAGAGGTATAAAGAACGTGCAAGGGATTAGGGAGGAGTGAGTGGAGTAAGAAGCGTAGAGAGATGTATGAAAGGGCAGGAGAGTCTGAGGATAGTGTAAATGAATGGTTAGAGAAGGGGGTGAATGTGGCAGCTTGGATGAAAGAGAAGTGGAAAGAGGTGGAGATGCGGGAGAGGCAGGGGTGTATCGGGAGGAGCGGCTACAATCCAATGTACGAAAGGTGGCAAGTGCATGGGAGCGTGCCAGGGTACCTATCCAATAATGACTTGTCGAAAGAGGCTAAGATAACCCTGGCAAGAGCTAGATGTGGTTCGGAGGAGAGAGGAAGGAAGGTCTGGATGGGGGAAGGGTATGGTAAATGTGTGTTGTGCGCAAGTGGACGAGATACATGGAGTCATTTGGGAGAGGAGTGTGAAGGGGTGAATGTGGAATGGCTGGGGGGGAAAAGGAGTGTAACGGAATGGATGAGAGAGGACGGAGCTGGCGTAAAGATGGTAACGGTACTGGGGTCGCGGAGGACGGAAAAAAGAAAAATTTTGTGTTCTATTATTTTTTTTTTTTGTAATTTTATTTTTTTATATGCCAATAAAGGTCTTTTTTTTATAAATCTTCAGATATTCGTTGTTTTTACAAATATTTTAAATTGAACATTCAAACGAGTGTTTTCCACTCCTAGAATAAGCAGATTAAATTTCGAGTGAAGGAAATCCTAAATATTTTGACGCGTAGCGAAGCGGAGTGACCAAACCAAATTTTTAGGCTTTTCTAAACTCAAAATTTTACTTTCGGTGCCACGCGTACTAAACACTGATGTGATGTGATGTTCAGAATGCACGTTATTAGCATACTGCTTTAGTAGAATATTTTGCACTTCACCTAAAATCAGTGTTATATACGTGTGGCTCATGAAGTAAACTTTTAAGTTGAGAAAAGCCCGAAAATTTGTTTTAGTCGTGTAGCGCTATACGCTACGCAACCAAACCAAATTTCAAGATTTTTCTAAACTTGAAATGTTACTTCATGCTTAATCTGGGAGTGGAAAACACTCGTTTAACACTTTAAATTAAACTGTTTTAAAAAACAAACGATTATCAGTTACAGCTCGTGCATACATGTATGTATATTTAAAAGAAACATTCCCAGTATGTTTACCAAATTCTAGTGGTGGCAGATGAAAGATAATAACACATAATTAATTTGATTATTTCTTCTCTTTTTAGATAATTAACTAATAGAAATCGTTTAAGCAATGTATCTGTCTATGTCAATAAATGACCTTGCTGAAATTGATGAAAAGGATCATCGTGTTTAATCATTAAGTGTTAGTTAAAGAACGGGGACAGATTGCCATTAATCTCGGCCGGGGTTTAATCGAATCTTTGTTCCAGTCTCGGAACTGGAAGTTGAGCTTCCACTTGGAAACTTGATTAGAACTGATTCCGCGAAATGTAAGAAACTTTCCCGACGTAGTTATTGTTTGTCCGTAAATTTTCTGAATTTGTAGAAGGCTGCGTTCACAGAATAATGATACCAGTTATAAGTCGTAAGTAAATAGTTATTAATATAAAAATAATGATGTAATAATAATTGGATGGGTATATGTCTCCGCAAAAGTTCTTGTGTAAATCTTGTTTTATTAAAATGTATATAGTTGGATAAGTATTTGTCTCTGCAAAATATCTTTTATAGATCATCGGGTTTTACGTACACAATTTTATTAAATATTAAAATAAACTAAAGATGTGATTGAAATTATAAGAATAAATCATGTACGACAAATGTTTATTGTAAGTATACATATCCCGCTGTATTTATTTATATATTTGTTGTTTTTGAAAATCGTTCATTTTAAAGCTTCTAATGAGTGTTTCCATTCCTTAGTTAAGCATGAAGTAAAATTGCGAGTTTAGAAAAGCATGAATGTTTGGATTTGGACGCGTAGTATCCACATCCAAATTCAGGCTTTTCTAAACATGAAATTTTACTTCATGTGCCACAGGTATAAAACACTATTGAGTCAGTGTTGAAGAAGTGTGAAGTTTAAAATATACTACTAAAATAGTATGCTAAAGCAGTATATTTTGAACATAAGGTTAAATAAGTGTTTTATACGCATGGCACAGAAAATAAAATTTCGCTTAGCGTCCAAATCCAAACGTTCAGGCTTTTCTAAACTTAAACTTTTACTTTATGCGTAATCTGGGAGTGTAAAATTATCGTTATAAGCTTCAATTGAATTAAAAACAACGAATATCTAAAAAGTGTATAGAGCACACATTGAAATATGAATATTTAAAAGAAAAATTCCCGGTTTTTTTACCGCTTCGTAAATTTGTAAAGAGTCACAAAATGGCAAAAATTTAGTTTCTCAATTTAAGTTTTTTTTTTTTTTTTTCTTGAATTAATTTCTCATCTGGCACTTAGTGAAACATATTAGAATATGTGAAGTTATTTAAATTAAAAACACTTGATATTGTTTCACAAATTAAAACTTTATTCTGACTAGTTTCGGTTTGTTAGACCATTTTCAAAGGAATGTGACAAACCGAAACTAGTCGGAATAAAGTTTAAATTTGTGAAACAATACCAAGTGTTTTTAATTTAAATAACTTTACAGCTTTTTGTATTTGGCAATTTTAATATCTATGGTTTCTACAAATTTCAGTATTTCTATGACTTTTTGTGCAGATTTCAGTACAAAACTTGGCTTGTTCCCCCCTTAAAAACCCATTCTTGCCTACAGTGTTCCTTAATATTAGAATTTTGTAATTTCACCAAAATCTTGACTTTTAAAACTTAACATTTTTTCTTTTATTTTATGAATGTAAACGGAACTGATCCCTTTTAATGATCGATTAAAATCAATCCGGTCACGTTCTTTCAGGATAATTAAGATAAAGCGGAATGCCTCTTTCTACGAATGTCGTTTTTCATTATGAGGAAACGACTAGAGTGGCAAGGGGCTGGGAGGGGGGAGGAGTGAAGGAACAGGACCGATAAAATTTTGGAGCTGAAATGTCGGGCCGCCGATAATCGAGGGCAGTTTTCAACTTGTAGACGTCGGAAATTAAAACTTATCTCGTTTTCACTTTACTACACTTCAGATTACAATAAAATACTTAATGTTTGAACAATAATATTAGTGATAATAATAATAATGATAGACTTTCTTGAACGCTAGCGTTCATAAAAATGTATTATCTTAAGTCTGAAAAGTTACAAATTACCCATAGATTTAGGTTTTTTTAAGCATTAACATCAGTACTGTTATTTTCCGGTCTCTATTCAGTGAATTCAAGATTTATATATATTTTGTGAGTTGTTTAAACTGGAAACTTCAAATTGATTTTTAAACATTTTGCTGACAACAGTTTGTAAAGCTGATAAAAACATTTAAATTGTGAAATCATAACTTAAAATTCTTCAAAAATCAATTTTAATATTTCAGCTATTGGAACATCGTGTAAAGCAGCGCTAAGCAAGTTTTTTATTTATTGTTAGGCCGTAGAGAAAATTAAAAATATCGTGCGGGCCGCAAATAATAATAATTTGCTTAAAGTTGCCCGATGATAGATAGTGTTAAATGTGAACAATAAATGTCTTTAATTTATTGTTCACATTTAACACTATCTACCATTGTATAATTTATGGTTAGTCTGTTAGACTAGTTTTAAGGTATGTACCATAAATACCTTAGTTATGAAAAAAAAGAAACATTTAACACAAAATTCTCATAGAAAAATAATATATCATCTGTTTTTGAACTTCACTTTATAACAATATTTTATACGCCTATTTCATAATGTAAATATTTCGAGATGCTTAATCGAGGAATGCAAAACCCTTTTTAGAAAATAATCAATTTATTTTGTAGTTTTCTTCATAGTAAAATTATGAGTTAAAATAAATAGAGTGCATAATTTTTCATTACAGAAATATACTCTTTGTGTTCAATATTAAAGCAAACACAAATCAAATTTGTGGACGCTATAATTTGATTAGTGTATAAAAGAAAGTTTATCAAATAGTTTTACATAAAACGTATGTATTTCACATTGTAATGTTTTTTTGCGAATATCGGTAAAATCTAGTTTTGTTGATTTAAATTAAAATATGTCACTTTGAAATAGTATACGAGGTGTTCGATAAAAACGCCCAACGCTATAGCTGTTATTTATTGACCGATTTTATTGAACTAAAAACCAAAGTCAGGGGGCCGTTTAAATACTAAGAAATGACCTAAATATTGATTTTTTTCAATAACAACTTCGTTACCAAATAAGAGCCAATTTAACATTTTCAAATGGCTGCCTATAATTTTTTTAGTTTTATTACATTGGACATACTTTTTCGGAATCCAATAATGTCCAATTTCATGTTTTTTGTTTAATATTGTCGAAAAAAATGTTTAAATAAATCTTCTATTTAAAATTGAATTTTTCAAAAGTTTTAATTATGTAAAAAAACGTGTCAAATGTCATTCATTGTGAGGTCATGTCAAACATAAATAACAACGACCCAACAAATAAGTACCTGCGTTACAACTTAATGTAGAATTGAATAAATAAGTGGTACTAGTATTAATTTAACCCAATAAGCACCATTGATGCAATAAGGCAACATTTTCATATTATTTTTTAATTACTAACTAAATAAGTTAATTTGATACATTGTATTATTTGACCTAAATTAAGAATATGTAAAGAAAAATGTCTAGTTTTTAAATATTTTCATTATTACTCATTTTTAAAATGTATTTCTAAATTGTTAGGCTTTTCTAAACTAGAAATTTTACTTCGTGCTTAATCTGGAAGTGGAAACACTCGTTCGAAATTTATATTTAACTTTTTTTTTATATCGACGAATGCCTGAACATTTGCAGCGTATATATTATGTAAATTAAAAAAACAACAAAAGTATTTATTAAATGTTAAAGTTGCATTTAAAATAATAATTAACTATGAATGTATAATAAATTAGTTAACAAAACACACAGATTAAATATAAACCAATAAATAATTTAATAAGTATGAAAAGGGCATTTTTTTGTCAAGGCATAAATGTAGTGTATTTATTGCCAAAAAATCATGTGAACAAGATTTAATTTTTTTCTGGCATAAATATTAAATTAAAATGAACATATCGGGCATATATGAATTTAAAAAAAAAATGTCTTGTATAATAAAATGAGAAAACTGTATGCAGCCTTTTAAAAATTTAAAGTTGACTATTATTTAACAATGAATTTAATTTAAAAAAAAATATATAATTACTTTTAATGTATGGTGTTAAAACGGCTATTTAGTTTGTTTTTTTAGTTCACTCAAAACGGTCAAACAGAGTTTTTTTATCGAACAGCCGGTACATATTTTAGTCAACTATGATCGTAATTGCAATTTTGTTTCCAGCCAGATTATTATCAATATAGTCAGTATAGTCAATATTGCCTAATAACGGTAAAACTGCCGAAAATGGTAAAATAATAATCAATACAGTCAGAATGTAGTCTTTACAGTCAAATGACGGTCAATTTATAGCATTGCTAGATTTATTGCTAGTAAAATCGGGATAACTGTCTGCAAAAAACAACAGAACATTTTATGAAAACTTGACAATTTAATTGTTAAAAATTAGATTTCTTAAAAAATATGGTTAATAATAAAAATCAATCAAATGCAAATGCATAATAATAATAAAAATCAAATAAAAATTGATGTTTTTATGTTCAAGTAAAAATAACTAAAAACAACTATACATAAGGAAGGTATGTTAAGTATTTCACATAATACATAGGTAATATTTATGAAAAATCCATTAAAATAGTTATTAAATATGTATTTTGTTATTTTTAATATTCATTTTAAAATATTTGCATAATTCTCGTTAACATCAGGTCAATATTTTATTAAAACACAGTTAAGAACTTTTAAGTTATTGATTTTATTATTAAGATTAATTGTCGTATAAATGAGACTGCAATATACTAAATTACGTTGAAAACTGTGATTTCCCATATTAACCAATTAGGCAATAACGCTATATTATGATTTAGTTGTTAATTAATTATTAAATTACTAAATAAGCTAGTTTCATACATTGTATTATTTAAACTGACTTGAGAATGTGTGAAGATAAATGTAAATATTTTGCTATTTAAATATTTTGAAAATTACTCATTTAATAAAAATTGTTATCCATCTATTTTCACCTGCAAGATATTTGAGTGTTTTTTTAATGCGTGGCGCATTAAGTAAAATTTCGAGTTTAGAAAAGTCTGATCATTTGGTTTCGCCGCTCTGCTTCGCGGACATCTATGAAAATGTTTATAAAGTACCCTCGAAGGACTGTCATAAATATCGATTTAAATAATAATTTATAAAAATTAATGGCTGTTTATGTAAAGGGAAACAGTGATATAGTAAAATAATAATTTACAATAATGCTTTAATCTATTATTTCTTTCATCTGAAGGTTCAAACACTTAAAAACAATCTATAATTCTTTAACATGGCATAAATTAACTTGTAGTATTAAGGCTAGACTAAGAATATATTTTTTTTAATATAATGGTATTTATTTACTAATTATGATTTACTACAAGCTTATGGTGTATTTGTTTACACAGAAACAAAGGAAAATCATGTTGACTATATTTTTGTTTTGTTTTGCCTGACCTTGGTCTAGTATGACTATTAGCCATCAATCATTTATTATTAATTCAGTTTTTGTAATGTAACTAATTATTATTAACTGTTAACATATATTTGGACTTCACAACACATTCACACACATCCATGGAACCGAGGACGAGTATTTTACGTTAGAAAAACTACTTGCCTCCGCTGGGAATCAAACCCAGATTACCTCCGTGACCGCTCGGCCAAGGCCCATGTTGACCATATTATCATTGTTAATCAACAATAAAACGCATAACCTACAGTCCAGTTCACGAGAGATAGTATGTGTTATTTGAGTTCAAATTAAAATAACTATAATAATATGACTTCTTTGGTTAAGAGAGTTTAGCAAATGTTGCAACTGAGCGTACAAAAGTAAACTTTACTTTGGAGTATTTTCATATTAACATTAAATATGAAAATACCCCAAAGTAAAGTTGTGTTATAGATTTGAAATCTGTAATCATAGGACGCCTCTTGTAAATTCTACTATATAAAAACCCGCATTCTTGTTCTTAACTTTAACTTTTTACCCACACTTTTATTTATCTTTTTCGTAAAAAAAATGTTACTTCTTTCAAAATGTTCGTAACAAAATGTATAGATAAATAACATTTGGTCACATTTGAAAGTCACGGCAATGTCAATTAGTTTATCCGCGATAATGTCATTATTACCGTTTTAACCATTTTTGAAGCTCTGTGATTATTGGAACGCAAATCAAAGATTGCTATCTTGAAGAACATGGCATTTGGTAAGGCATTTTTAATTCTGTTATGAATAATGGTCCGTTATAGATGATTAATTACGGCCATGGTAATGTCATGCATAAAAGCTCTTAACCTAAATTCGTACTTTTTAATGCTCCTGCGTAGAACTTATTCATAAACACAACTCTTAATCAGTTAATTATGTTTCTGTATGTGTCGAATATTATTATTGTAACAGTTATCTACACATAAATCGAATAGAAATTTCAAAATTGATTATTAAACTTTGTAACAGAAATTTTACTCATTTTTGCGGACAAAATAAAAATGAAGAAATTACCTAATTAAAATAATTATTTATATTTTATAATTATTTACAAGTGTTCTCTAGTAATTGGTAAATTTTGTTTGATAGATACACAGTTGTGGTACAAATCCGAAAATATGCAAATGGGACAACTGTGTTAATATAATTTTAGGCCCTTTAAATATTTTTCCTGTCACTTTCTCTCTCTCTCTCTCTCTCTCTTCGCTAAACTCTTAAATTTTAATTAATATGACTATTTATAGATTTTATGAAACTACAAAAAAAATGGACAGCATTGATTGGCCCATCTTTTAGACATAAGGCCTAGACAAGCAAATTTCTTTTTATATACAATTTACCCATGTAATTACTTTGATTGATTTTTCACAAACCTACCACTCCAAACTAAATTTCCTTATAATTTCCCACATCACAAACTAAACAAGTAAAGCGCACAAAGAAACAACATCCTTAAGCGGAAATTAATATCGAATCAATTTACCCTCTAAACGTCATTAACACCCCCTCCGTGCTGCGTCTCGCTCATTTTTTTCCCTAGCCACCCCCCCTAACAGTTCGTTTCTTATGCTCCCCAAAAACCCTCAAATTAGATACAAGAAATCCAACCCCGGAAAATTATCATTTGATGATTCACCAGTCGGGCGGAAATTTCTTTTTTTTTCCTTTTCAATACAGCGGAAATTACCGTTTTCTAGCTTGGGGGAGGATTCAAGTTTAACAGTTTTTTTTTCTTTTCTCGATGAGGAATGATTTATGTGAGATTGATTGAATGTGTTTTTTTTTTGTATGTTGCAGGAGGAAACAAAAAGTACAAAGCCTGGGGAGAAGAAGAGATGGATACATGATCCTACGAGTAAGTATATTTTAAATATCATACTGAAAAAAATGAATTACAACAATATAGAAAACTTGGTGGTATTTAATAAAAATTATTAGATATGAGCAGCGACAAATAAATATGTGATTAGTTTTCAAATATACATATCTTGAGACTAATCAATATAAATTGGGAATACGTAATTTCAAATTAAGACTTCAAACATAGCTGTCAGTTTAAACATAATCAAATTGTGAATAAACAACATCAAATTAGGTATAAGTAATTTTAAATTGGGACTGAACAAATATTATTCAAGAAATAACCAGTTGAAATAATTTAGCAAAAATGCAAGAAACAATATTAATTTAACATGTTTTGTATCGATCTTCTAAATTTGAAGTATTTTTAAGTGTGAGTAATATACAGAGAGTTTTCTTATAAATATATATATATATATATATATATATATATATATATATATATACCGGGTGGTGCATCGGACGACGCACCATAGGGATTTCAATGTATTTTTTTAAAATCTCATTTATTTACTTCCCACGTCATTTTATCAAAAAATCATAAGATAGGTTTTTTGTGGGGATCAAAAAACTGAGTCTAATACACCCATTTAAAATATTTATTTATTATCTACATTCGAGATACACATTATTTTAAAATTACAATTAAAAAAAAAATAAATATACCGTGCCTTGGAAAAATAATAACGTCGCGCTTACAACTGACATTTTTAATTATCTCTATTGACATCAAATAGTAAAAGTAATATTACCTACTGTGTTAAAAGAACTTTTAAAATCAAATTATGTATTCAATTGACGAACAAATAGAAATGATGAAACGGTTTTACGGAGGAAACAGTTCTCGAGAAGTAAGTGCAATGTTTAGTGTAAAATACCCAGATCGAAATATTCCTGATCACACAACAGATAGTAGATTTGTTAAAAAGTTTGAAAATACTGGTACACTAATTGATCATTGCAAGTGTCATAAAGAAATTGGACGTCCTCAAGTAGAAAATGAGAGTGTTTTTAATGTTGTGGCCACTACGATAGAAAATCCACCATTGAGTTTAAGACAAATATCTGCAAACGTTGGCGTACACCACTCCACAGTTTTGCGTATTTTGAAAGCAAACAAGTTTCACTCCTACAAATACCAGTGTCACCAAGAACTTCTCGAAAAAGATATGTTTAAAAAAAGTGCGTTTTGTTACGAAATTATGGAAAAGGTAAACGATGATCGTGACTTTCTTAAAAATATTTGTTTTACGGATGAATGCACATTTACTCTGCATAACAAACCCAATGTTAGAATGTGGGCTACACAAAATCCACATAAAGTGATTAACACAAAAACACAGTATCCTGTAAAAGTCAACGTTTGGGCTGGAATTTTAGGACAACACATAATAGGACCATTTTTTATCGATGGAAACTTGACAGGAGAAAGTTTTCTGGAATTGTTAATTGAAAAAATAGTGCCAGCAATAACTGAAGTGGCTCAAGAAGACCAACAAATATGGTTTCAAATGGATGGCTGCCCTGCGCACAACAGCCGCATTCTGCGTGAATTTTTAAACGACAGTTTTAATCGAAAAATAATTGGACCTAATTACGATATTCAGTGTCCTTCTCGTTCGCGGACCTTTCTCCTAACGACTATTATGGGGACACTTAAAATCCAAAATTTATAATGGAATACCATTCAATAATGTGGAGGATCTTAAAAATGCCATTTGTGCCGAGTGTGGAAAAATAACTCGCTATCAGTTAGCAAATGTTAGACGTGAATTTTATAATCGATTGGGATATTGCCAAGCTGCCGAAGGAAATGTATTTGAACACTTAATATAGTTTTTTTTATTCTTTCTTGTTTTGGCTTCGGAATCTAGTTTATAGTTATTTTTTATTTTGGTGTTAATTAAACGATTATTCAGTTTTAATATTACATAATGAGTTTTATTAATTGTCTTTAAAATCTATAAAATAAAACTATTAAGAAATATTTTTGTATACTCTACATAAAAACTGTTATTGGTTTTACGATAAAAGCACATGGGGAGTAAATATTTGAGATTTAAATAAATACATGGTCCTTTATATCCTTCCCATGCTATTTTATCAAAAAATCATGTTACCTATTATGAATATTTATTTATTTTCTAAATGTAGGATATACATTAGTTTTAAATAATTATGTCTTGCGCTTACATTTATAATTCATTGCGCCAATGATAATTACGAGTAATTAAGCTGTTTAAGTATTCTTGTAATCTATTTCCATACTTATTTTTACTTACAATGACCATCAGTTCTATTAAGTCGGTTTTAGGTATTTAACCGTAAATTGGCACTTTCTTGTCGAGAACTGTTTCACCCGTAAAACCATTTATAATTGTTCGTTACGTATTCAATACGTAGATTTTAAAAGTACTTTTAACAGTGTGTTTATTTGTAGATGTTAATACATTTAATAAATAATGACAGGTGTAAACGCGACATTATTTTTGCAAGGCACGGCAAATTTATATTTTTAAACTAATGATTTCAAAATAATTTATATCTTGAAAAAAGATACATTTAAAATATCTCAAGTGGGTGTATTGACTCAGTTTTTTGGTCCCCACAAAAAACCTATCTTATGATTTTTTGATAAAATGACGTGGGAAGTAAATAAATGAGAATTTAAAAATATACATTGAAATCCCTATGGTGCGTCGTCCGATGCACCACCCGGTATATATATATATATATATATATATATATATATATAAATTAGAATTAACGACTTGCCTATAAGTACCAAATAAGAAATTACAGCGCATTAGGTCATGATGTAAAAGTTATTTTTTATCAAGTGAGTGTGCAAGGAGGACAGAAGACGACGACGATCGTTTCGCTCTTTTTATGAGCTCCTCAGGCCGCCACATCCATCATCCCATACACACTCACTTGATAGGTAGAAGTTGTATATATACTGACTTCGCTAACCATAAGCCGGTATTGACGTCAGTATTTATAAATGCTACTGCATTGATAAGGGCATTGATCTCATTTTGCTTCTACAGTTAGTGTCGGTTTTTAGTTTAAACTTTCGACTAGATATCTGATATTCCTGATGAGATATTGGAGCAAGCGGCACAAGTTAGTGAAGATTTACTACCGACCAAATCAAGATCCAGGTACGAACAAGAATATAAAATGTTTAATGAATGGCGGACTCAGAAGAACATAAACAGTGTGAGTGACGATGTACTACTAATATATTTTTCTGAAAAGTCCAAATCTTTAAGATCGTCAACTTTGTGCAGTCGATTCTCGATGATAAGAAGTTGTTTGGCTGTAAAAGAAAATATCGATCCGTACAATTTTCGAAAAACGGTTGCTTTTTTGAAGCGTCAAGATGTAGGTTATGTACCAAAAAAGTCCGGAGTTCTTACAGCAGAACAAGTTACCAAATTTGTATGCGAAGCTTCAGATGAGCAATATCTATTAGCAAAAGTCATATTAGTGTTTGGAATCTTCGGTGCGTGCCGTCGAGATGATTTAATACGTTTAAGTTTAGATGATGTGGAAGATAATGGCCGTTTTCTTATCGTGTTTTTGAGAGATGCAAAAAATCATAAATCAAGAAGTTTTTCGATTACAAATGAAGGATGTACATTCGAGCCCTGCACACCTTACCGCAAATATGCAGATTTACGGCCTAAACAAATGGAAAGCAGAAGATTATTTGTTTCAGAGAGTGGTGAAGTATGAGATGAAGTTGTGTGAATTGGAAAGTGAGAGTCTGGTGAAAGAGGTATAGAGAACGTGCAAGGGATTAGGGAGGAGTGAGTGGAGTAGGAAACGCAGAGAGATGTATGAAAGGGCAGGAGAGTCTGAGGATAGTGTAAATGAATGGTTAGAGAAGGGGGTGAATGTGGCAGCTTGGATGAAAAAGAAGTGGAAAGAGGTGGAGATGCAGGAGAGGCAGGGGTGTATCGGGAGGAGCGGCTACAATCCAATGTACGAAAGGTGGCAAGTGCATGGGAGCGTGCGAGGGTACCTATCCAATAATGACTTGTCGAAATAGGCTAAGATAACCCTGGCAAGAGCTAGATGCGGTTCGGAGGAGAGAGGAAGGAAGGTCTGGATGGGGGAAGGGTATGGTAAATGTGTGTTGTGCGCAAGTGGACGAGATACATGGAGTCATTTGGGAGAGGAGTGTGAAGGGGTGAATGTGGAATGGCTGGGGGGGGAAAAGGAGTGTAACGGAATGGATGAGAGAGGACGGAGCTGGCGTAAAGATGGTAACGGTACTGGGGTGGCGGAGGGCGGAAACAAGAAAGGAGATGATATAATTCTGTGTTCTATTATTATTTTTTATTTGTAATTTTATTTTTTTATATGCCAATAAAGGTCTTTTGTTTAAATTTGTTTCATACCGAAACCGCAAATGTTACGCTCAACATGTTGGATGCCATACTATCAGTGGTATTCCGAAACTTATTGCAAAATACCGAAAACTAAAAGATCCGGAAAAATATACTGGACACGGGCTAAGACGTTCTTCGGCAACCATGTTGGTCGAAAGCGGTGGTGATTTGCTCACTCTGAAAAGGCACGGAGGATGGCGATCTTCTAATGTAGCAGAAAGATACATAGGAGAATCTATACATAGAAAAATAGAAGTGTCAAGGAAATTGTTTAACCCTTCTAATGCGGAAAATACATCTGAAAAAATAACTCAGAATCGTGAAATGCTAAAGGGAATAAACTTTAGGAATAATACTAATTGTACGATAAACCTTACTATTAATAATAACAGTTCCAATTAAATTTGATTTTCGTTAATATTTATCAGAGCTGGGCAGGATTCGAATCATTCAGGATTCGATTCCCGGATTCGAATCCTTTTAGAGGATTCAAAAGAGGTATTCGAATACTTTAGTGAAAACGGATTCGTGATCTGGATTCGTTACATTTTTTTAAAAGGATTAGTATTCGAATCCAGACGTAGATGATTCGAATCCTTATGAAAGGATTCGAATTCTTATAAAAGGATTCGAATCCTTATAAAAGGATTCGAATCCTTATAAAAGCATTCGAATCCTTATAAAAGGATTCAAATCCTCGTACACGGATTCAAATCTTCTCAAATAATTCGAATCATCGCTATTAAGGCTGGAATTCGAATTCGATTAATTCAAATAGTTTAATATTCTAATATGAAATTTAAATCACTAAATTATTCATAATATAAATATTTACATTTTCGAATAATTCAAATATTTGTGAATGCATACTTGGTTGCTTAACCATGAAAAATGTCCAACCTTAATAGTATATTTTTAACTTCACTTGGAATCAGTGTTATACACGCGTGGCGCATGAAGTAAAATTTCGAGTTTAGAAAATCCCCGTGAAAATTTGTCTTGGGTCGCTGCGCGACCCTCGACAAATTTTCTACGCGGGGCTTTTCTAAACTCGAAATTTTACTTCATGCTTAGTCTGGGAGTGGACAAGACTCGTTCTTAGAAGTTTCAAATTAAAGGATCACTCTAGATTACTAAGTTTATTACCATTTTACAAAGGCTCGAAGGACCAATCATAGTCTTCGGAGACCGAAGGACTACAAGGAATCGAAGTTTTTTTTACAAGAAAACAACGAATATCTGAAGGTTTACAGCATGGATAGGAAAGTAAACATCCAATTTTGAAAAAATATCGAAGTTGAGTTGGTTTTCAGTGCATTTTTAACTTCACTTTAAATCAGAGCAAAGTTTGTCTCGGGTCGCTGCACGACCCTTGACAAATTTTCTACGCGGGGCTTTTCTAAACTCGAAATTTTACTTCATGCTTAACTCTTCTATAAAATCGATGTATGTAATATAATAAATCATTAATTGAAATCATAGAAAAAGATGCAAAATTTTACCTAAAATTAGCTATTAAAGTTAACTTTATAATTTTCTCGGCTCTTAATGGGTGAATATTGTATTCCTAAGAAAAACAATATTTATTTAATATTAAAGTTGCATTTAATATAATAACAAACTGTGAATAAATCGACAAAAATCTAGAAATATCGAAAATCTCGACATGTAGAAAATCTTGACGGTCCACTCCCAGACTAAGCATGAAGTAAAATTTCGAGTTTAGAAAAGCCCCGCGTAGAAAATTTGTCGAGGGTCGCGCAGCGACCCGAGACAAATTTTTACGGGGCTTTTCTAAACTCGAAATTTTACTTCATGCGCCACGCGTATAATACACTAATTTAAAATAAAGTTCAATAACACATACATCATCATTAATTAAAATCATTATTTAAATAGATATTTAGTCGGTAAATGAACATTTTTGTTAATAGAAACTGATGGAATAAAATATTTTGTAATGACGTATTCTAAGTTTATTGTTAATAATAATCTTCTTTATCAAGTAGTAATATAATATTCTAGGTGGTACGTTAAAAAAAATAGAAATAAATATTTCATTATATTCATATATTCTTTAAACATTTTAATTTTCGAAACATCAAAAAAACACGACGTTTAATTGATTTTCTGATTTTACCATTGTAATCGCTATTAAATTTTCTACTACTCTGTGCATTTAACTATTTAAAAGTTCGGTAATAAGATAATGTTGGAACTCGCTGATGTAGAGTATACAATCTTAACGTTTTCTGGCGAGAACAATCAAAGCGCGAATACGTGGATTAACGAAATTAAAGATGCTGCTGATTTACTTGGATTGTCTTTAATTCAAAAATTAATTCGCGAAGACAACTGCAAACATAGACAACGGAATTGCAGAATTTTAAATAGTAAATTACGACAATGGAATCAAAGTTTTTATTGGCACTGGTAGTACCATAAATACAGCGTAATTCAGAATAGGTGTAAAAAAATACACATCTGTCCAGGTGCCCATTTGAAGGCAATAGGTTAGATAAACTCAGATCTGAATTTCATTATTTATAAATCTAAATAAAGAAATATTATTAAAGTCCGAATATTACCCATTTATACCCGGACGGCACTTTTAGGGGGCGGCAAAATTTCACAATAAATAATTATAATATCTTGTAAGATGAACTGAAAATGTTCAGTATTTCATATCATGTTTTTACATAGAATGGGTGATCAGAAAGTAAGGTTACATAAAACGTGTACATTTTGGTACCATACTTTTTTAATACCCCTCATAATAATGCTTACTACTAATACTAATATTCAGAATATTCCTCACAATTGTCATAAGCAATGTCAGCTGTGTGAGAAGTTTTTTAAAATTAAAGTTAATAATAGTTGACTTTAAGGTTAACCAATGACTATCTTATCTATAGAGCAAGAAGTGTGTAATGAGATAAGCACTGATAATAGACAAATAAAGTTTTTGTTAAAGATAAAAGTTTTATTTGTAAGTTTGTTGATTTTTTAATAAAAGTATTTATGGTAATAATATCATTCCAGTTCTAATTGAAAGATGATTCTTGTTTTATATTCTATCCGCTCTTCTATTAGGTGACCCTAAGCGACCGCCTAGGGGCACCTAAACCAAAGGGCCCCAGAACACAGAAAAAATAAAAATGTATATTTTCCGGCAAATTTAACAATCCGCTTGGTAAATGTAGATAGAGTGTCCATAAAACCGTGTTTATCTATACATTTATTGGTAAATGTGCACATACAGGGATGTTTTCTTCAAACTACACGCTGTATTTTTTCAGGCATATTTTATTTTTGTAAAAGTTTAATTTGAATTATCTGACGAATGTTTTCACTTCATGATTAAGCATAAAGTAAAAATTCGAGTTTAGAAAATAGTCAATAATTTCAAAAAGTCCGAAAAAACATGAATGCATTTTTAACGTTAATATTAAAAACGTTAAAAATGCATTTATGTTTTTTAATAACAAAAGAAGTTATTTATTAATAAAAACAAGGAATATTAAAAAACGTCGTAAAATATGAATATAACGAGAAATGGAATTTCTTAAAAATAAAAAAATACTATGAATATCTTCCATTATAAACTGAGATCATCAATTTTAACAAAATTTGATAAAAAAAATCTTGGAAACCCGAAAAATGGACAAAATATTCGAAATATTCTTGACGTTGTTTCAACATCAATATTTTGAAAATTAATGGAAATATTGGATATTCATCAGAAAAATAATCAAACACGAAAATCGTCAAGAATTTAAAAGATAACGGAAATCTATCAAGTTTACAATATTTTGAAGTTCGCGAAAATCTTAAAAAATTCATAAAATTATTAGAAATTCGTGAAAAGCATCATACTTTTTTAAAATTAATGAAAATCTTGAAATAAACTGTCAAAATTTGGAAAATAAAATCGAGAAAATTTAGGAAAAGTTTTAAAAATTAATTAATACGAAATATTGTCGAGATTTTTAAAATAAACTAAAATTGTGGAAAATTCATGAAAACCGTCAACATTTTTAAATGTAACAAAAATTTAGGAAATTTACGAAAACTATTAGGATTTACAAAAAATGACGACAAAAAATCATAAAAAAATAAAAACTGAAAATTCATAAAAAGTCTCAAAATGTTAAAATTTAACGAAAATTAAAGAAATTTACGAAAACTGCCAAGATTAAAAAAATCAACGCAAATTCATTAAACGTGTAAAATATTTCAAAATTACCGAAAATTTTACAAATTCAGGAAAACCGTTAGATGTTTGAACATTAACGGATATCTTGGAATTTCATAAAAAAAAAACATTTTCTAAGTTAAAGAATATTATTATAAATAAATTGCATAGAATTTAAAAATTTTAAGCTTATGAACAATATCGACATTTTTCAATTTAGGAAAACCATCAGAGTTTTGAAAATTAAGGAAATCTTAGAAATGTAAAAAAGCGTTAAAAATTACTTAAAACTTTTAAAATTCTAAAATCTTAAAAATTCATCAAAATTTTCAAAAAACTAAACGATTGTCTTCCACTCCCAGACTAAGCAAGAAGTAATACTTCGAGTTGAGAAAAGTCCTAAGAATTTGGGTTTGGACGGGCTGCACCCAAATCCAAATTCTGGCTTTTCTCAACTCGAAATTTTACTTCATGCGCCACGGGTACAAAATATCGATTTTAAGTGAAGATATTGGCATTTTAAACTGAGAAATATCACGAATGCCAACTGTAACAATAATCTAAATGCCATGTAACATTATACGATAAATCTGACATTATAAATTACATTTGTTTATTCTACTTGTATATTGTTTTTGCTTTTATATTTTAACTTATTTATTACTTTTAATTTATTGTCAGTATTAAGCATTTCCGTAAATAAACATTAAACATGTTACGGGGTGGGTTCTTCGGCTTATGTACTTGTTAATTTAAACTAACTGATGTCAATTATTTTCCTACCGTGTAACTTCCGACTAGTTAAAAGAAAAGAATAAATGTCAATCACTTTATTCTTTTCTTTCGTGAACACTGAAATTATTTAATGAATTTAGGAATTCAAAATAAAATATTAACTTTCAACAAATATATTAAAAAAAGGAAAAAATAACAATTTAACAAAGAAAATAACAAGACAACAAATATTTTTTCATCACAAAATATATAAAAAAAAACTTACACAGAATTATAGACGACTTACACGTTCGGATGCTGGATACAGAATGAATTTTCGGTTTGAGAGGGAGCACTTTTATATCCAAAAAGTTACCCGCTACCCCTCTAACCATTTTAGGTACCCACCATTTTTGTCACAGAATTAAATTAAAAATAAATACTAAGTATCAAAATATTTAAATGAGAAGTAGATCAACATGTGTGAAATGAAATTATACATCTGTGCATATGTCTCACATGTTGATCGGAGGTAAAAAATGGTGGTTTATAAAGTTTTCTTTGAATAACTCCGAACGTATAAGTCGCACAAAAATGTAATGTATCAAAAGATGGCAAATTGTAATGCGCATCTTTTGATCTAGTTCCCAGATATATGCCTAAACAATTCCTCCGTAAAGTTGGCACCCCCACTTCGCCAAAATCAAATTAAAATATGCTTATAATTTAGGACTAACCAAAGACTAATTTGTACCCACAAAATTAGAATTTGTACCAACTTAGTTTAGCCGGAAAACCGATTATTATTATGGGGGTGCTAGCTTGACTAAATTTAGCACCCCCACCATTCTCAATTGAAATTTAACCAGGTGCATCCAAAACTTTGAATTAAAGACTAATTTGTACCCATGTTTGTTTCTCATTGTTTAAACAATTATAAATTATTTAAACAATTTATACATTATTTAGCCAATTTATAACAAAAAAGTACTTTTTATTATTAATAAACAGAAATGTAGAGTATAAAATTAGGACTAATTGGTACCCACAAGTATTTTGTTTTAAACATTTTTTTTGTTGATAAATTAATTTTCGGATTAATTAATTTTAAATCTCGATTTTCGGTATAAATCCGTAATAAAAAATTGGAACCACAATAAAACTAGATAAACTTGTGTTTCTAATCTAGGACTAATTTGTACCCACAAGCATTTTGTTCTAAACAATATTTTTGTTGATAATATAATTTTCGGTATAAAACCTCCACAAAATTGGGATCACAATAAAACTCGACAAACTAGTGTTTCTAATTTATTACTAATTTGTACCCATTAGCATTTTGTTATAAACATTTTTTTGTTAATAAAATAATTTTCGGTTAAATCTCATATTTCGATTTTCGGTATAAAACCGTAAAAAAATTTGGAACCACAATAAAACTCGGGAAACTAGTATTTTTAATTTAGGACTAATTTGTACCCATAAGCATTTTATTATATATCATATTTTTGTTAATAAAATAATTTTCGGTTAAATCTCATATTCCGATTTTCGGTATAAAGCCGTAAACAAATTTGGAACCACAATAAAACTCGACAAACTAGTGTTTCTAATTTAGGACTAATTTGTGCCCATAAGCATTTTGTTATAAACAAATATTTTTGTTGATAAAATAATTTTCGGTAAAATCTCAAATTTCGATTTTCGGTATAAAACCGTAAACAAATTTGGACCCACAATAAAACTCGACAAACTAGTGTTTCTAATTTAAGACTAATTTGTACCCTTAAGCATTTTGTTACAAACAACATTTTGTTGATAATATAATTCTTGGTTAAATCTCAAACCTCGAGTTTCGTTATAAAACTGTAAAAAAATGGGACCACAATAAAACTTGAAAAACTTGTGTTTCGAATTTTGGACTAATTTGTACCTATAAGTATTTTATAACAAACATCCAATTTTAAACTGATATCATTTAAGCGCAGCGACAGCAACAATTGCCTGATTCAATGATTACTTTTCGTTATAAAAATTGCTACAGTTTGTGTACCAATATTAGAGTAATTGGTTAAAGTTAAATCATGGATTCGTTGCATACTTTTCACGAAGTTACGTTTCTACATTAATGTTTAATAACTATGATTATCTATCAACTATATAAATTACATCCAAGGCAAATTTTCTCATGGTGCTGTGATCAGTACGTTTTGCAATATGATATAAATTGTATAGCAAGTAACAGAGCTGGGACAAATCCTAGTAAAAAGGATTCGAATCACGAATTCGAATCACCTAATATGATTCGAATCACGAATACTCGAATAACGGATTCGTAAGAGATAAATATGATTCGAATCAAAGATTCGAATCCTGTTTTCTCGAATCACGATTACAAAGCCTTTAAGAATAAATTTGATTTTATTATTTTTTTGCAACCATTTATTTATATATAAATATCGTTACCAGTTGTTTTAACAAAAATATTTAAAACCTAATTATTTTAATTAACACTGAACATCATTGATAACAGACTAAACATCTGATTCCCTGTTACTCTGATTAAAGATGTATTTGTGTGTTTCTGAACTTCACTTCAAATCAGTGTTTTGTACGCGTGGCGCATGAAGTAAAATTTCGAGTTTAGAAAAGCCCGAAAATTTGTCTCGGGTCGCTGCGCGACCCTCGACAAATTTTCACGGGGTTTTTCTAAACTCGAAATTTTACTCCATGCTTAGTCTGGGAGTGGAAAACAGTTTTGTATATAATATTGATAACTTTTGATAAACACTCGCCTTCTTGATTAAAAAAAAAAACAAGTGACTTTTTCTTATAGATACTTTATGGATCTCCGTGTATAAAAACAAATATCATCTTGTAGATCTCCTCGCAATAGCCTAAATGCATGTATTATACTTTTCTGTAGCTCGAATAGTTTTTCAGTTATAACGTTTTTTAGTCAAAGTTAAAAAATTTCGAGATTTTACGCGAGCGCGCTCGCTTTTTTTGTATTTCGCAAAAGTTGCGAATAACTCAATAACAAATGGGAATGCAGAAAAGTTGTTAGAATGAAAGTTCTAGATAATAAAATTTAGGATAATTTTTTTATCTTCAAGTTCTTTCGTAGATATCTTATTTCTTGGAAATAAATCGACAGTTTGTTGAAAGCTTCGTAAAAAACTTAAAATTTTCACAAAATCGTGGAATAACTTCTTAGAACTATTTATTGGAATTTGTGTGTGTTTTTAAACTTCGGGATAAATTACCGTCTTACGCGCGTGGCGCATGAAGTAAAATTTCGATTTTAGAAAAGCCTGAAAATTTAGTTTGGCCGCTCCGCGCTTCGCGACCAAACCAAATTTTCAGGCTTTACTAAACTCGAAATTTTACTTCGTGCTTAGCCTGGGAATGGAAAACAGTCTTGTACATAATATTGATAACTTTTGATAAACAATCGACTTTTTATGTTAGATACTTTATGGATCACCCTGTATAAAAACAAATATGTATTATACTTTTCTGTAGCTGGAATAGTTTTTGAGTTATAACGTTTTTTGTCAAAATTGAGGAAAGTCGAGAATTTACGCTTTTTTGTATTTCGCAAAAGTTGCGAATAACTCAATAACTAATGGAAATACAAAAAAATCGCTTAAACAAAAGTTTTAGATATGAAAATTATGGACAATTTTTCTATCTTTAAGTTTTTTCGTAACTATCTTCTTTCTCAGAGAACAATAACAGTTTGTTGATTCTTAAAAACTTATAAGTTTTAAAAATCATGGAATAACTTGATTTTGCGCATTACTGAAAAAATATATCATTAGTTATTAGTAATAATTAATGTCGTTTTTATTGTGCGCGTTGATAGAGATGATAAAGTTACTTAATAATCTAAGCATTATAACATAAAAACATTTTATATGTACAAAGAGTTTAGAGTTTAGTGACCATGATTTTTGCGTAACAACAACAAATTTTCAACAGTCTTAGTAAATAACACACTTGGTTAAGATTTCACTGTTTATTATTTGACACTGCACACTTGTTTTGCCACACAGGCAATTTTTCAGTTGAAACAATTAAATTCGAAATGAAAATATACACATTAATCACTGTACGCTGTATAAGTTCCAATTGGAAAAAAACAAATTGGCAAAAAAATAGTTGCAGTCCTCTCGATGAAGGTGCTATGACAATTGAAAATGTCAAAGTTGGTTTTAAAAATTTCGTCACAGAAAAATTTCATTAGATTATTAATGCAACCATTGCATTGTATCCAGCCATGGCAGTGTAAACTGAACAAATAATCATAATAAAGAGACACTAAAAATGGACTTGCCAACTGCTTTTTAATCAAAACTTGAAGAATTTTATTGTAGAGAAATAAAAACGTTATCAAAACGTTCGCTAGAAGAAGTTGGAAATGATAGCAATTAAATTATATCGAGTGTATATAAACTGTCGTCGGCATCTCGGTTGCTTTGAAAAACAAATTACATATCTCAGATTATGGCATACGAAACGGTAAAGCGGTGTAAGTGTGTTCTTAATTATCTAGAACTTGTCCAATACTTGCATAGATTTGAGTTTTTTTTTGGCGCCCAACCTAGGGCCATGCTAACGCTAGGCCCTTGTTGGGCGTCATAAATTGTGAAAGTAAAAGTTAAAAACTTCACACTGATTAGTGTTTCGTACGCGTGGCACATGAAGTAAAATTTCAAGTTTAGAAAAGATTGAGAATTGAAAACGCTAAGGCTTTTCTAAACTCAAAAATTTACTTTATGCTTAAGCTAAGAGTGGAGAACACTCGTTTGAAAATACTTAAAACGCTTGTATTTGAGTTTGTTTGGCTCCCAACCTGGGGCCAGGCTAACGCTGTGGCCCCTAGTTGGGCGCCATAATTCGCAAGCATCTAAATTTAAAATGTTGACATTAGAAAAGCCTGAGTTTGGATTTGGACGTTCAGGCTTTTCTAAACTCGACATTTTACTTCATGCTTTGTCTGGGAGTGAAAAACACTCGTTTAAACTTCAAAATGAACGCTTAATAATTTTTTATTAACTTATTGATTAATAACTACTCGTAAATACGCTTTAACTTGATTCGTACATTTTTTATACAGGGTATTTATACGGGTATTTATACGAGTAATTTACCCGGTATTCAATAAATTAATGAATATAAACCGGTTCACCGATTTTTCACCGGGAAATCATGATATCGTTGTTTCAGGGGTAAAATTCATTAAGTACGTTACGTGGATAATTAATAGAATTTAAAGATTTACTTTTACCAAGTGTTTTCCACTCCCAGACTAAGCATGAAGTAAAATTTCGGGTTTAGAAAAGCCCCGTGAACATTTGTCGAGGGTCGCGCAGCGACCCGAGACAAATTTTCTGGGCTTTTCTAAACCCGAAATTTTACTTCATGCGCCACGCGTATAAAACAGTGATTTAAAGAGAAATTTAAACATACAGAAAAGACATATTTTATGTTAATTAATAGTAAGTATTCGAATCATTTTATAAATATTCGAATCCTTTTATAAATATTTGAATCCTTTAATAATGATTCGAATCCTTTCATAAGGATTTAATATAAATTAAAAATAAAGTGAAAACTAGCAACTAATATCCTATAATAAGTAATAGTTGTCATGAACTGTCATTACAATTACTTCACATTTACTGTTGTATATCATAATATTAGGTAAAATGAGTATGTATTCCGTCATGGACACTCGTTACGGAGTTAAAAGAGGAAGGGAGAAAATAACTACTAGCGTATTGGTAAGAATTATAGAATAGAGAAAAAATTGAAATATTTTTTGTACATGTAAATACCCAGAGGAAATTTACATGTACAAAAAATATTTCAATTTTTTCTCTATTCTATAATTCTTACCAAATAAGTCTTCAATTCGAAACACAAGATTCCCCAGCTCTACTGTAGTAATTTTTTTAAATGGTTTTATAACAAAAATCCTTGACTTCGTGATCTGAGGTATAACCTCATATTATGAACAAAAAATCGGTTTATAGCAAATTAGTTGAGGGTGTAACTAGTCCTAAATTCGAAATACAAGTTTTTCGAGTTTAACAATAGTCCCAATATTTTGAATGGTTTTATAAAGAAAATCGATATCTGATAATTAACCGAAAATAAAAATTGTTTATAACAAAATACTTGCGGGTACAAATTAGTTCTAAATTGAAAACACAAGTTTGTTGAGTTTTATTGTGATTCGAAATTTGTTTACAGTTTTATACCGAAAATCGAAATATAAGATTTAACCGAAAATTATTTTCTCAACAAAAATATTGTTTATAACAAAATGCTTATGGGTACAAATTAGTTCTAAATTAGAAACACTAGTTTGTCGAGTTTTGTTGTGATCCCAATTTTTTTGACGGTTTTATACCGAAAATCGAAATTTGAGATTTATCCGAAAATTATTTTATTAACAAAAATATTGTTTAGAACAAAATGCTTGTGGGTACAAATTAGTCCAAATTAGAAACACAAGTTTATCTAGTTTTATTGTGGTTCCAATTTTTTATTACGGATTTATACCGAAAATCGAGATTTAAAATTAATTAATCCGAAAATTATTTTATCAACAAAAAATTTGTTTAAAACAAAATACTTGTGGGTACTAATTAGTCCTAATTTTATACTCTACATTTCTGTTTATTAATTATGAAAAGTACTTTTTTTGTTATAAATTGGCTAAATAATGTATAAATTGTTTAAATAATTTATAATTGTTTAAACAATGAGAAACAAACATGGGTACAAATTAGTCTTTAATTCAAAGTTTTGGATGCACCTGGTTAAATTTCAATTGAGAATGGTGGGGGTGCTAATTTTAGTCAAGCTAGCACCCCCATAATAATAATTGATTTTCCGGCGAAACTACGTTGGTACAAATTCTAATTTTGTGGGTACAAATTAGTCTGTAATTAGTCCTAAATTATAGGCATATTTTAATTTGATTTTGGCGAAGTGGGGGTGCCAACTTTATGGAATTATAAACAATTGCCCGTAGAAATTATTAAAAATCTAATAACAAAGGAGGGGGATCATAAAACATTATGCCTGAAGTTTAGAAAACGGCGTAAACCTAAATAAATAATTAGTTTACGTTAACTAAACTTTGTCCAGGCATAAAGGGAGATATGGCAATTGTTTATTCATATTTGTGAGATGGAAACCTCTCCGGAAAAAGCGATTTCCACATCATGACAACTTTTGTGAGCGTTTTTAGAACATATGCATTTGGCATATGCCACCAATATGTGTTTAGTACCATTTTGACGGTCCGTTCCTCAGCTATTTAATGATCCTTTGGTGGAGTTGTTTGATTCGCGGTTTTGCTATAATCCGCGAAAAACGTTGGGGTTTTTCCTGTCCGGCGTTTTTCTTTGTCCGGTCCGCGCTGCCAGGATCATAAAACCGTGCGTCAGGGACAGACCCTTTACGAACCGTAAAGAGTTGCGTTTTAGTTCGAGGATGGAATGCTTAAATGCAGTACCGATTTGTATTTATGCATTAAATTTATCTAGCTGAGAGAAAGTACCGGCTTTGGCCACAAAATGCTCAAGTGTCATGATGTAGTGAGCGATGAGTGGCGAAGCTTCATCTGCAACCAAACTTGCATATTGTGTGGCGCGAACTTTAATTATTGGTAAATTATGGAAATATATACAAAAGGTTGACGGGACTTGTTAACAAGTGCCGGTAACAAACATATAAATTAAATGTGACATTGCGGACTAAGTCTCAACTGTCATGGGCGTTCACTTTTAAATATATCATAACTGGCAACACTTGCAACAAAAAAAAAAAAATTATATATTTACCGATTTCTGATAAAATTTAATACTATCCAAATAAAACATCAAAATTAAATAATACTTAAAAACAAATATTTCAAAAACGACAAATTTGGAATTCTAAATAATAACTTTTATTTCATATAAAACTTGGAAAATTCAATTGATATTGACAGCAGTTGACAAATCTTCAAAATTGATTAAAATAGGGGGTTTTCACATAATGAATTTATAATAAAAAGACAGAAAACATTTTTTTAAGTTTATTAATAATATCTATAATACTTAAACGAGGGGGCGGCAAATTTGGCCTCCGCCCCTTGGCGGTTGAAACCCACGTTACGCCACTGGATTGAAGTGTCCAAAAAGTTCATATTTAAATAAAATTGAAAGAATCAAAGAAAGTCATTACGGAAGAAAAGAGAAATAAATACAATAAATCCAAACAGATTTTAAGGATTTATGACGGCGCTGATGAGATCTAGATTAAGATCACGTTCGAAAGTTGGAGAAGAAATGGTAGAAATTTATAAACCTATGTATCCTGTTGAAAAATTAGAAGAAGTTAAGGTTGCCATAGAGGAAATTAGAGACCCAGCGGTTTCAGTTAATATAATAATAGCACTACACTCCATGTAAAGCCTGGTTGCTTCTTTCCTAAAGCTTTCATGATCCAGTTTATGGGGTGGATCAATCTTCGTTTACATTATTTTCATCTCATTTTGTTTTATAAAATACTTTTAACTGTATTCACTTCTATTCTCCATTCTTTCCTGTTTCTTGTCCTTGTTCTCTAATTATTAATACCCATTTTCTTAACATTTTCATGGATCGTCAATCTATCTAGATCTGGACCATCCTTGCCGTTTCTTTCTTCCCGGGCTACATTCAAGCATACTGCTTGTTGTTGCAGTAGGTTCTGCTCTCCACATATGTCCGAACCATTTAAGTCTTTGCATCTTTATAATGCTAATCTTGTCCTCACCTCCCAATTCGTCACATAATTCCTTGTTTTTCCACCTGCGGTATCAATAATTTTTATTGGCCTAAGCATCATTCTCATTACTTTCCTTTCCATTATTATTAGTTTGTGTTGCTTTCTTTGTCACATCGTCACTGTCTTAGCTATGTCATAATTGGTTTAATAAATTAATGTTTATTACACATCCTTGTTAATTCTTGTTGTTGCTATCTTGTTCCGCAATATCTTTTTGTTGACATGGGTTACTCTATTGGGCCCTTGTATTTTCACTTTAATTTCTTCCTGTCTTTTCCCGTTGTTTGTTAATTGTACTCCCAAGTATTTAAATGTATCCACTATTTGAAATGTATTTACTCCAATTTTTACATGTCCTCTTACATTTTCTCCACATTTCATATGTTTTAGTCTTATCCGTGTTTTTTTTTTCCATTCCCATTTTCTTTGATTCTGGTACTTTCAGCGTCAGTTTTCTTTGCTTGAAAATAATTACTATGTCGTCTGTATATACTACTATCTGTATACCTTTAGTCCTCAAAGTATTTATCTCCAGGTTTCTGAGAATATAATTCACTGCTAGGTTAAGCAAAGTAGCTGAGAGAGTATCACTCTGATGCACTTCCCGATTTATTGTAAATTCACCTATCTCCTGATACTCTGTCTTAATACTGACCACTGTTCCGTTCATCGTCATTCGTATAAGTCTTCTCAGTTTTCCTCTTTCTATTGTGCTGAAGGCTTGTTTAAAGTCAACAAAAAGCAATTCTATTGTAATGTTACGTTCGTGTGTTTTTTCCATCATTTACTTGATGGCATGTATTGCATCAGTTGTTGATCTGCCTTTTATGAACCCACATTGGTAATTGGAATATAACAAACATTTTTAGAACTCATCCAATCATCTACTGAGTAGCCTTCTTGATTAATAGCAGATAAAGTAAATGGATAGAAATTGTTATTAATTCCATTAGATAAAGCGTCCGGCTTTGATTTATTCGAAACTCCATGCAATAAAATGCATTTGCGGGGAGAAATATCAGTCCCCTCTTCCGTTATTTCATCGGTCCGAGATTCCGCAAAAGCCGCGCCGACAAATGTAACGCTTCAAATTACCCACAATAAATCCGGCTTCAAATGCCGTTGCGGGGGCGACCCTTTCTTTGTTTCTGTTGCATTTTTCCGGCAGACGCAGCGTCACTTTTCACTACCCACAGAAGACCGTGTAACTACCCTCTTCCAGCGCACACATACAAAACGGGGGCAAACCGTCCCCCGGGACAGGACCGACACAAAGGGGAAACCCCGGAGTTTTTTTGTGTGTAAGTGTGTGTGTGCAGGACTGCTGCCGCCGTTATGTAATATTTATTGCATACCGGCGGGCAGGGAGCACTTTCTTGAGTTTCCGCAATCGATACGAGCACACACACATACATAAACATACATAAAGGATGGAAGTTGCTGCTGCGGTGCATCCGCTTCTATTGTTAAAGCTTTTTTCACAAGTTATCGAAGAATAAGAATAGATCCAGTTTTATTGGATTCGTAAAGTGAATTCCGGTTCGGAGGGCCGTATTTTTAATGGGTTTATATATATAAAGTAGGAAATATGTAAAAAACGAGAAATTGTTTGCTCTAATTTTATTTTTGCACTCAATTTGAAATGATTTTTTTTTTAATTTCAATTTATTAGTGTCGAAAGCATAGCTGTACACAAGTCAAAACATATATGTAATATTATAAAATCAAGTAATTACCAAACATTAAAGCAGACATTTAAATATAGTGGAATTCGGGAGAGATGTTCTATGACTCATTGATGTGGAATGTGTAGTTCACATTTTTTAGAGAGTATGTCGACAGTTGTAACTGCAACGATTTTTCTTAGTTGTGTCCAATTTTGACCTTACATGACAATGTCATACTGTTTAGGTCGCGAGTATATTAGTGTTATTTCTTTTAGAAAAGCTTTGAATCCCGGGTCCAGTCCAACAGCTAAACATTTGATTTCGTGTTCACTGATAAAATCTGAGTAATCCTTGAGACTGAAAATCATCTTCTACGTTTTATACTTAATTGAGCAACAGACGATTGCTGATTAACCATTCTTTAGCTTTCGTCTGTGTGTCATCGAGATTATCCAACAGTACTGGAAGATGTTTCTTTGGTTGGTAGCACATAGTATCGTCTTCATACAAAGTGTACTTTATCATTGATAAAAATTAAGAATAGTAGTAGTAGTAGTAGTAGTAGTAGTAGTAGTAGTAGTAGTAGTAGATTATTCATGTTAAGTGCATAATCAGCTTACATTCGTCAAGTGTGTATAATAAAATATAAAATAGCAGCGGTCCTAGGACAAAGCCTTGAGGTACCCCACTACGTATGCAGTCACCATTTTAAACCATCCCCCCATGTATTGTCATTTGTTCTGCACCTTATACACAAACAAAGAAATCGAATCTTCACTGATTCCATAAGATAGGAGCTTACTCAAGAATATGTCGTGAGACACACAATCGAAGACCTTTGATAGGTCGTAAAACTCGCATCTCACGTATTCATTCCGCTCAAATCCTGGAAGAATGAAAGTTGTCAGGTCCAACAAGTTAATTTATTTTGAATAAAACCAAATTAACATCCATTAATCAATTTGGTAAAGTCAAAGTAATCGTATAGTTGATTTTTTAAGGGCCATTTACGTTTCCCTTTAAATAGGTATAGTTTTTGAGAGCTTTATATGTGTTGGAAAACTGGAAACTCTATACATTGGTTTATTGGTTTGGTTAAAGGGATTAATTAAATATCTTTTGGTGTTTTTATTATTTTTTCATTTAACCAGCTACCTATTTATGCAAAATATGAATATAATCTTAAAATATTCTTGTAGATTCTCTCACACATGTCCTAAACAACCTAGCTTACTGATTTTAATGTTTTGTTAACTTTCACAAACAATAGAAAATCTATCAATCGGCCAAAATCCTTGTTTAAGCGTTTATACTAATCTCAATATTTAAGTTATAAAAAATAATTATAGCTCAAATTAGGACCAATATTATTACGAATAAACATTTTTTGTTTAAAAAATTACAATCATGTAAGTGTTTTAGTAAAAACAGCGTTTTATATTGAGAAAGTAAGAAAATCATTAAAAACAAAATCTATATGAATTATTTAAATTGTGAGAAATTTAAAAATTTCAAGCGATTTTACTGAACATATTTTTAAAGTTACAAAGGTTTTCAACAACTTAAATGAAAACTATTTGTTCTATTGAAGCTTAATTAGAAGAAAATGAGTTTTAATTTAAGTCGTTGCCTATTTTTTATAAGGAAAATACTTCGCCTAAGATATTGTTTATATTGTTATTAACAACTGCGATTTTTTCCTGATATATTAACAGATATTAAATTGTTCACGAGAAAATTGAATAATTAATCCAACAAAATTAAAGCTTATTTATTCAAGAATGAATAACTTTTCGAAAAATCTAATTAAAAATGTCTGAACAAATGTAAATGTTCTTTAACGATATTGTGCCATATGATTTCCCCTTTGTGAAGGCTTTCGTTATCTAAATAATTGACAAGAGTGAGTGAAAACATCATGTATGACAAAAACAAATGAAGTTTTGAATTTCCCTGATTCAAGATATTTTTCCTAACTTTATAGTCGTTATAAAGTCAGGAAAAATATCTCGAATCAAGAAAATTCAACACTTCAGATTCGTCGGGACATCATTGCTAAGATTTTGACAATTTAAAAGTATCTAAAATTTTATTTTTTCATTATTTTGAAATTAAACACCCTTGAAATTTATGAATGTAAAATAAAGAAAGTATTGTAGAGAAAATATTTTTTTTTAATTATAAATATGCATACGTTGTAAATCTTTAGAATCTTTAGATATTCATTGTTTTTTAAAAGAAGTAAAAAAGAAAACCTTTATTGGCATAATACTATATTACATCCATATCTACACTAATCGCTTCCCCCTCTCTTCCATCTGCTTTCCCTCTCTTTCCCCAACTTCTCCGGCCCCATCCTCTCTCATCCATTCCGTCACTCTTCTATTCCCTCTTATTCCCACCCATTTCTCCTTCACCCCCTCGCACTCCTCTGGCAGATGACTCCACGTATCTCCCCCGCTCACACATTACACACCTCCCATACTCTTCCCCCATCCACACCTTCCATTCTCTCTCCCCTGACCCACACCTCGCCCTCGCTAGCACCACCCTTTCCTCCCTACTCAATCCCCCCTCCACCAAATACCTCGGCATTCTCCTATGCACCTGCCACCTCCCGTACCTATCGTTGTATACACTTCTCTCAATACACCCTTGTCTTTCCTGTGCTTCCACCTCCTTCTCCTTCTCTTTCACCCACGCATCCATCTTTACCCCATTCCCCAGCCACTCCACCACCTTCGCCTCTGACAAACCCACCTTCTTATACATTCTCCTTCTCTCGCTCCTCCAGTTACCCTCTCTCCCATTCATGCACGCCACCCACACCGCCTTCACCAGTCTCTCTTCCTCCAGGTCCCATAACTTCATCTCATACCTAGCCATTCTCACCATTTCCTCACACTCTAGTTTCACTCTATTCGTTTACTGTAGTACTATGTATCCGGGTGTCGACCTTTCCAACCGAAACATACGCTTCAAGAACCACAACTGCCCACTCTCTATACACTCATACCCTCTCGTCCCCCATACTTCCACCCCATACATTAACACTGACCTCACACACGCATCCCATACTTTACACGCCACTCTTACATTGTTCCCCATCCACTTCCCCCACTTTTTCCACTCTATCCCACACGTCTTTCTAGCCTTCCCCTGCACCCACCTCACATGCTCCTCATACCCTCCCGTCCCTTTGAACAAAATCCCTAAATACTTGAATTTTTTAACCATCCCCTCCCTCCTTTTGTTTCTGAATCTCATCCATTTCGTTTGTCAAGCATTAACGCTCAACCTCCTCTTATCCATAAACCTCTCCACCCTTTTCAGCATATCCTTCATCCCTTCCCACTCTCTTGCCACCAGCACCATATCATCCGCATATGCCAACATCCACACCTTACTTCTACCAATCACCACCCCAAGGCTAAGCATGAAGTAAAATTTCAAGTTTAGAAAAGCCTGAAAGTTTGGTTCCAGGCTTTTCTAAACTTGAAATTTTACTTTATGCGCCACGCGTATAAAACACTGAAATATTTTGAAGTTAAAAATACAGTGAAAATACATGAATTTTGTTTAAATGAGTAATTATTGAAATATTTACATTTTTCTCCGCATATTCTCGTCAGGTTAAATTTTACAATGCATCAAATTAACTCATTGAGTTAGTAATTTCAATAAAAAATTAACAATGTTGCGTTATTGCATCAATGGCGCTTAATGGGTTAATATTCTCGGTAAAATTACTTATAACATGGTAACAATGACAAAGTTAGACATACAGCAAAAACAGTTGTCTATTTATAGAAATTGTGAAACATCGAAATGGAGCTAATTAATTTGACATTCTGTATGTGCAAGAAAAATTATTACCAGAACTCTAAAATACGGAGGCGGAGAATTTTTCGTTTCAAATTAAATAAGATTTTAAATATTTCATTGTATAATTCAATATCCGGAGGTGTATTTGCACGGGAAGTAGTTGTTTCAATGGATATTTATCGTCTTAAGTTGTCTTATTAATTAAGACATTGTTTGCATTTTCACGAATAGTTTTTCCGTAATTTTATATATTATGTTTCGTAGAATGTTTATGTCATTTATTTTTTATTAACAAATATATGTTTGTGCCTATTATTTCGCCAAAAAATGTTCTGGCTTCGTCATGGCAAAAATATTAAAATTCAAAAAAAGGAAATCAAGCAATAATAAATAAAAAGATTATATTAAAAAACGTTAAATACACTCAAGGTCAAGCAGTGTAAATAGGTATTTTAGGTTTGTAATATAATCTTTTTATAAATAATCAATAATATTATTTTTTGCAAACAAAAACTCGAAATGTTATCTGGTCCACATGAATGTGAAGTTGAATAAAATGAAACACTTTAACTTTGTTTGTATAACACAATATTGTGTTATACAAACTAAGTTAAAGTGTTTTATTTTATTGAATTTACATGTATAAAGAAGTAGAAGCCTCCACCGTTCATAATTAAATATGAAGTCTTCAGACTACTGATAGCATTAAAAACATCTTGTAAATTTATAACTATGTCAATGCCTTGAAGAGGAGGACTTCCATATTTTGTTTCACAATTTATATTCTCTAAAGGGTCTATGGTACAAGAATGGGTTGAATAAACAGAAGAAAAATAATCTTAAAACAAATTAGCAATAATACAGCAAAAAAAAATTACTCCATTATCTGCAGTAACTTTATTGTAGAGCATTTCATTCGGGTAACAATTATCATTTTTCAAATCTTTAGTATATTGCCAAAAGAATTGTGGATCAGGGTAGTCTCAACTTTAAGTAAATAGTCATTATAGTTTAGAAAGTTACTTGCATTTTTCTCTAAGAAAAGAAAATGTACAATAATCAGTATCTGCCAGAGCTGGGCAGGATTTGAATCATTCAGGATTCGAATCCTGGATTCGAATCCTTTTAGAGGATTCAAAAGAGGCATTCGAATACTTTAGTTTAACTGGATTCATGATCCGGATTCGTTAATTTTTTTTAAAGGATTCGTATTCGAATCCAAATGTGGGTGATTCAAATCCTTATAACAGGATTCGAATCCTTATAAAAGGATTCGAATATTTATAAAAGGATTCGAATATTTATAAAAGGATTCGAATATTTATAAAAGGATTCGAATACTTTCAAAAGAATTTGAATCGTCAAAAATAATTCTAATTAATTGTGAGGATTACCACGAAATATGTCTTTTGTGTGTTTTTAAATTTCTTGTTAAATCACCGTTTTATACGCGTGGCGCATGAAGTAAAATTTCGAGTTTAGAAAAGCCCAGAAAATTTGTCTCGGGTCGCTGCGCGACCCTCGACAAATTTTCACGGGGCTTTTCTAAACTCGAAATTTTACTTCATGCTCAGTCTGGGAGTGGAAAATACTCGTTCTAAACTTTAAACTGAATGCTTTGATAAAAACATTAAATGCCTGAAAATGATTTTAAAGATAATAATCTAGTTTTCAAAATTTTGTTTAATATTATTTGAAGTAAAACTGACATGGTAGCTACAGCATTTCCCCGATTAAAGATGTTCTTTCCCTTACTTTTAATATAACTTTCTTTTGTGGGAAATGCCTATTTTGTTAAATTGTTTTCATTGTTTTCGTCAATATTTAAGTTAATTTTATAAATTTTCACGTGTTTTGTAATTTTGATGATGCCTGTGATTTTGACAAATTTAACAATATCATATGGCTTTTTTGGTAGTGTTCTGCTCAATTTGAATATAATTCCATAACTTTTCTCTCACTCTACCGGTTTTGATGATATTCAGTGAATTTTTTATTTACGTAATTATCAGGCATTCGTCGATTTTATAATAGAGTTCAATTTGAAGTTTTTAACGGGTGTTTCCACTCCCAGGAGTTAAAGAGTTAAATTTAAAATTCAAACGAGTGTTGTCCACTCCCAGACTAAGCATGAAGTAAAATTTCGAGTTTAGAAAAGCCCCGTGAAAATTTGACGAGGGTCGCGCAGCGACCCGAGACAAATTTTCGGGCTTTTCTAAACTCGAAATTTTACTTCATGCGCCACGCGTACAAAACACTGATTTGAAGTTCAAAAACACACAAATACATGAGTAACATTGAATCAGATATTTAGTCTGTTATCAACGATGTTCAGTGTTAATAATAAATAATTAGGTTTTGAACATTTTTGTTAAAGCAACTGGTAACGATATTTATATATTAATGGTTGCAAAAAAAATATAAAATAAAATTTATTCTTAAAGGTTTTGTATTCCTGATTCGAAAAAACAGGATTCGAATCTTTGATTCGAATCATATTTATCTCTTACGAATCCTTTATTCGAGTATTCGTGATTCGAATCATATTAAGTGATTCGGATTCGTGATTCGAATCGTTTTACGAGGATTCGTCCCAGCTCTGGTATCTGCCATATTGTTTATACACAGTATGGACTAATCTGACTAATTCCTTTAACATCCACTTTGGGTAAGAAATATCATTTTCGTGTATGTACTTAAATGGTATACATTTTTTATTGCTATATAAAGAGTATCGTAAAATGAATTTACTATTGTGTTCATATCGTCATGGGACAAAATAAAGTCCCAGTTCACTGAATTAAAATATGTAGTTAGCACGATTAAAATAGTATTTTTTCTGAACAGTTCGAATAGTATTAACAGATTCCGCAGAAAAAGTTGAAATGTACGCAAAATGATCGATACTAGTAGCTAGTAAGAGATTTAAAGATAGGTTGATCGTAATATTCGATAAAGAGCTGAAACATAAATCAAGGAAAACTCCTCGGGAATTAGGTATAATAATTATTTGAGAAGCATTCAAGAAATTAAAACAATTCATCACCGCAGTTACTTTAGAATCTGGTTGTAACGTTTCAATATTATTCCAACTCGTTTTAGGCGGATTGTAATCACCCAAAATATGTAAATTATTACAATTATTAATTTCCACAATCTCCTCAACACTGTTACAATGCGATTGGTAAACATCTAATCTTGATCCATGTTTTATATAAACTCCGCCCATAATATACAGGGTGTCCATATTTCGACAGAATGTATGGGGATCTCAGTTATTTGAAGAGATGAAGAGGCGGTTAAATTAGGACAAAGTTGCGTATTTATTGCCTAACAATAATCTGCAAATAATTTTAAAATATATTTTTTGGTTTTCGAGATATCAACAAACAACTGATTTTTTGAAAAATCGTTTTCATTTTTCTATTTAAAAACTACTGAATCTGAACATTTAGAACTTTGACAATATACAGGCCCTTTTTAATGAGGAATCTAGTAGCATATTTTCTTTTAAGATAACTATAACATTTAGCCGGGGACTATAGCCAACTTTTGTTTTTCTTATGGGCGCTATTTTGGAATTTTATATTTTCTGAAATAATATTTTTTTTCTGAACTCAATGATGTATTACACTCATAATTTATTTTATATTTGATATTTAAAATTATAATATTTTCTCTTTTGCAGAGAGTGCCTTGAAAACAATGATCTAATAATCAATAATATCTTGACAGCAGTCCATCATTGTTAGCAGTCAAAATGAAATAACTGTAAATTTTTTGTAATAATAATTAGTGTCGATTATCGCACAAAACATAAACTTAAAAAACGGCGATGTGTCCTTAATAGCACTTTCCCCGTTAAAGATGTTGATATATAACAACAGTATGGAAAAGTTGCACAAACTAAATTTATTTTACTTTTATTATTATTATTTCAAAACTAATTACAAAAAGAAAAGTCTTGCATTTTTCGCTGCATCTCAATAAATATTGATTACTATCACATTTAGGCGATATATTAAACTTTACTGTAAATCAGTGGTTTATACGCGTGGCGCATGAAGTAAAATTTCGGGTTTAGAAGCCCCGTGAAAATTTGTCTCTTTTACTTCATGCTTAGTCTGAGAGTGGAAAACACTCGTAAGTTTAAAATACATCACAACTGGTGATGTATTTTAACAACAATTATGGGTCCTAGGAATTGTCAAATATGTGAGTTACTCAACTGTTTCCAAGGCACTCTTTACAAAAATCAAAAGATTACAATTTTACATATGCCATTCCATAAATAAGTGCACACTTTTTGGGGGTACATCAGGGATTTTAGCGAATTTCACATATATTATAAAGGCTATCAAGACATGGTTACTAGAGGTTAAACAAATGATTGTATCAATAATTATAACAATATAAACTTTTAGTACACTTTTATTTTGAACTCAAAAATATCGTAAACCGTTACTGATACAAAAAAAGTTATACTTGACTTTTTATGCTTAAATGTTCAAAGTTTAAAATAATTTTTTTTTTTCCAAAACGAAAAAACTTTAGTTAGATAGATTTTTTTTTTTAATAAATAAAACAAATCTCACAAAATAATCAAATACTCCCACTCCAATTTTATCCAAGTTAAAACCGATCCAACCTTTATTATGAATCAACACCAAGCTTCCACCCCTGATATCCTATTATGTACCAACAATTTAAAACCCCTTATCCACTCAGTCCAACTAGTTTCAGATTTATGTTCAAACCATCTTTCCATTTCCTTCAAACTCAAAGTCCAACATAATCCTACCCAAATATTACCTGAATCCATACCAGATTTTGAAAATGCAAACATCCTAAAAAATATCGAATGACATCCAACAATTTATAAATTACCACCCAGAAATAGAAACCTGTACCTCTCCCCAGTTTAACAAACTACTGACAAAATCGATAGTCCTACATACCCCACAAATTCCCAAACAACACTACAAATATCCTCTGCCCAAATTTATCCTCCGCTTAATAAAATATAAAAGACAACTATACCGAGACTATAGACAGTTAGAGGACGAACAAGTTAAAATGACATTTAACAGACTAAACAAGGACATTAAAAAACTCATCATTGAATACAAAACCCAAAAATGGCTGGAAACATGCAATAATATTAACGACCGACAAGGCAAGAAATACTGGACTGAAATAAAAAAAACTTAGCAAATACAAAACTTACAACGTTATCTCTGAAATTATTGACCCAACAACAAACGACATACGAACAACAGACCAAGACATATCAGAAATATTTGCAAACAATTTTAAAAACGTCTATAAAATGACACACGACACATCTTTTGACAATGACTTTTTCGAGACAGTAAACAGTTGGTATAAAAACCGCATCCCATAATCCTAAAATACAAAAACCCAGCCATAACTCTATATGAATACATCTCCTCCTTTTATCCTACTTTCCTACCTTGAAATCGACAAAAAAAAAACAAACACACATATAGCACAGGGCAGAAAGACCTATGGTCGATAGCCCTTACAGAAAAGGGAAATATACATTATTTAGATATATGTATACATATTATAAAATGTATTTTATTACGATGTATTTCTTTTTTAATAAAGATATTATAGTAGTACTCAAATACTCATGTTTTAATTTTCTTGAAAAAAATATATATTATACCCCTATCCTTCCTAAAAATATTTCCGTTTTCAAAAAGATGGGCACTTTAAAACTTTTTGAGATATGATTTTGTTACCCGAGCGCTCCATTGACGCGAGGCGCTCACTGCAATCCGGGCCATTACACCATTGGCGGGAGCGCCTCATGTTAATGTAGCGCTCGGGTAAAAAAATCATATCTCAAAAAGTTTTAAAGTGCCCATACTTTTGAAAACGGAAAAATTCTTAGGAAGGATCAGGGTATAACATATATTTTTTTTAAGAAAATTAAAACATGAGTATTTGATTATTGTATGAGATATGTTTTATTTATTAAAAAAAATCTATATAAATAAAGTTTTTTCGTTTTGGAAAAAATGTAATTTAAACTTTAAATATTTAAGCACAAAAAAGTACAGAATATCTTTTTTTGTATAGGTAACGGATTACGATATTTTTGAGTTCAAAATAAAAGTGTACTAAAAGTTTATATTATTATAACTTTTGACACAATAATTTGTTTAACCTCTAATAACAACCAAACACTATGTCTTGATAGCCTTTATAATATATGTGAAATTCGCTAAAATTCCTGATGTACCCCCAAAAAGTGTGCACTTATTTATGGAATGGCCGACATATAAAATGTACAATAAACTATAAATGTAATACATCATTGGATTAAAAAAAAATCTTACAAAAAAATATGAAAATCCAAAATGGCGCCCACAAGAAAAACAAAAGTTGGCTATGGTCCCTGGTTGAATGTTATAGTTATCTTAAAATAAAATATGTACCCAGATTTCTCGTTAAAAAATGCCTGTGTGTCAAAGTTCTAAATGTCTGGATTCAATGGTTTTTAAATAAAAAAATCAATTTCAAAAAATCAGTTTTTTGACAATATCTCAAAAGAAGAAAAAGATATTTCAAATTTGTTTTTAGATTATTATTGGTCCCTAAAATATGCAACTTTTCCCCAATTTAACCGACTCTCTCTCTCTCTCTCTCTCTCTCTCTTTAAATAGCCAAGATCCCTATACATTCTATACATCCTATACATTCTGTTGAAATATGGGTACCCTGTATGTTGATTTATTAAGTTTTAATTAACCAAAAAGTTGTTCTATTGAATTATCATAAGAAATTAATAATAATGGCAGTTTCTTTTTTACCGCAATTAATATTCCACCACCCCTATCCCTCCCGTCAGCGGTCCTATTAGATCTATATACAAGGTGTGTATAAATTGGCGGATAATCTACACGTGGTGATACTGTTCGTAAAATTTTAATCAGCATAGCTTAATTCTAAAATGTTATACCATGCTTCCTAAACCTCCACGAGGTCCTCAAAGTTTGAACATCCAATCGTTTCATATGTGTTATTGTTCGATAATAATTTACAGAAAACCCTGCAATTACGGTAGAATGACTATTTGAAGATAATTTGCCAGTGTGTGCAATCTTTCTATCTCAAGTGTGTGTTTTTAACACTTCTTAATTAGCTTATTTTCATATAAAGTACAGACGGCAACGTCGATTCCCGTTTACGTCACAAATAAATGTTGACACTTACTGTCACGAATTTTTTAAAACTTGCTAGTTCGAATTTTGTGCCAATTCTGTTTTACTCATTGTTATCAGTTTCTGTTAGTTCCCGTTTTTTAGTGTTTTTGTGTTTCTGTGTTATTGTTTTGTTCATTTATAATGGATTTTGCATGTAATGAGTACGCCGACATGTGCATGGCTTACAGTTTCCGCAATGGAAATGCAAATATGGCAAAAATAGAATATCGAGCACGTTTTCCAAATCAGAGGCATCCTTCTACAAATGTATTTCGAAGGGCAAGTTCCAGATGTAATAGAAGAAGTTCCCACCGCCAGTACCCGACAATTAGCTGCCACATTAGATATCCCTAGTAACAAGACCGTTCATTTGGTTCTACAAGAAAACCTTCTACACACATATCAGCTCTCGAAGGTGCAGCCCTCTATGAAAATGATAACATATACAGAACACATTTTTGCAACACCATTTTAAATAGAATTCGTGGCGATGAGAGTATGTTTACAAGAGACGGGGTCTTTAACAATCATACCAGTCGCTATTGGGCTGAGGAAAACCCGCGAAAAGTTCGAAAACATGGTCACCAAAGAAGGTTTTCCGTTAATGTTTTGCTAGGCATTATAAACCACACTGTTGTAGGGCCAATTTACTTACCACATCGTCTTCATGCTAATGATTACATTAATATTCTAGAACAAATTATTGATAAGTTGCCGTTGAATTTATGAGTAAATATGATATACATGCATGATGGGGCCCCTGCTCGTTTTGTCAGTATTGTAAGAGACTGGCTGGACGAGCCATTCCCAAACAGTTGGATTGGTCGCGCTGGTCCTATCTTTTGGCCTCCGAGATCACCCAATCTCAATCCATTCGTTTTTTTGTTTAGGACTTCATTAAAGAAAACGTTTACTCTAAACCTCCACAAAATTCTGACGTAGTTAGAAATAGAATTGACGCGGCGGTACTGGAAATTACACCAGAAATACTGGAGCGAGTGATAAATACGATACAAAAGAGATTGCAATTATGCTTAGAAGCAGATGGGTTTCATTTCGAACAAAATAAGTGAATTGCATTATGCTGTGTCATTAGAAGAAAAAAAAATGCCCGAGTACTGCAGTTAATATAAATCACTCGACTACCTCAATCCAGACGCTTCGCCAATACCTCCCGGACGACGCGTTCCTCTAGACAACTTCCAAATGAGATTCTTTACGACACATTTACTCATACTCTGTTTTACATTGCATATACGTCTGTAAATAAACCCTGCTCTACTATTATTACTCTTTTAAGACAACCCACATAACTAATCACGAGATTACTGGAATAAAAAAACATGTCACCCCGAGAATGCTCTGTTGCCTAATGTCCATTTCTTCTAAATGCATCCTGATGGTATATAAAGCATGATACAACATTTTTACGTCTACATTTTCTATTTAGAATTTTATAAAGAATATCGTCACGTGTTGCTTATCGGTCAATTTCAACTATTTTAATCACGCCATAATCATTTACATTAATAGTTAAATGAGAAATCACTAATTTTTGTTTTTAAACCACCGCAATTGTGGTAATATACATTTAGTTTTCTAATGTTGTAACGTTGTTCCGAGTAACATTGGCCAATTAGAGAATTCCTTGATTTTCTTTTGTTAAGTACTTCTTTTAGCGACGAAAAGTATGCAATTTACTTAGTACGGTCAGGTTGAAACCAAGTACTATCCGATGCAACGGCGTTGCTTTTAAATACGTTTGGCCTGTTCTTTGTTTTTAAATAAGATTTTAAGAGGTCTGGGTTTGTTTACGTTACCTACTTTACCCAACCTTATGGTTTTTATATGATTAATATCTATATTTCGAGATTGTAAGATATTGCTAATAACGGTAATATCGTGATTCATCCAGTCTTTAGAGACTTGAGATGTCGATTCTTTGACATTGAAAAGTATAGCATTAGATGCCCTACTGCTCCTTTCCTCAAATTCAGTCATAATATCTTCGTACGTTTGATTTGCCTCCAGTTTTATTTGATACAATTTGGATCTGCACTTATTATGTTTTTTTTTTCTATTTGTGTTAAACGAGTTTCGATATTATCGAATCTAATGTTAATCATATTTTTATTATCATTTTTAAATGAGTTAAATTGATCATTAATCAATTTATAGAGTGAATCCAAGCATCAATGGTTCATTAGATGAAGAGGATGAACCTGTTGTACATTTGGACAATTCCATTTAGTTTTTGAATTTAATTTAAGTGCCACATCGCCATCACTTAAACTATTATGATATTGAATGTATGAATTTCTGTGTTTTACGCAACTATTATTATAGTTACAATTCATTATATCTATTTTTGCTCATTGAATCCATATACCAAACAATCAAACAGTTTAATAAAATATTCAGGTGCTGTCAGTGAATAAGAAATAATCTAATAATCACTTCTTTCCAATGGCAATCTACATCGGTGTTGTGAGAATAGACACCCCCCATGCTACTGCCCCTTATAACGTACTTACAAATTCGATAAAAAAAAAATGCACTGTTGAAAAATCAAAAAAATGTCAGTTTATTAATCTAAATATTTAATTATTTTTATTTGAATTATGCACTCGCTACTTCTTCTAATCAAAAATCGCGCGAGTATTCGATTTGTACTCACGAAATTGCTAAGTTAGACTCGTTTTGAAAATATTTTCCATAACATTAATACACTTTTGATATGATATTCGATAAAATTATTTAGTGTATATGCACTCTGAGACAACTGAATTCATTTAAACAATATTTTAAACTTACAATCGTGATTTTCTCTTATCGTTTTCCTCGTCTCTGTATTTAAAACACTTTCCTTAAACTCGTTTTCTACTGACATTTTTTGAAGTCATATTTTAACAAAAATGTTTAGACATTGTTAAGAAATTAATAAACTTTTTATATCATTGATAAAAAAAAATGGATTGATTTTTAGTGGAATTAGAATTGCTCAAATTTAACTGTAGTAAACGACTACATGTTTTGCAAAAAGCTGAACATTTCAGTTTTCTCGTGAAATTCAACGTTTTGTTAAATGTTAATAACATCCACAGGAATGATTTTGAAATTACTAAATGTTGTAACGTTCTAACATACATAATGGATTAACTGCCAGCTAAATTGGAATCGATCAAAGTGACTTAAATTATGTTTTTAGGTGTTAAATAGTACATTGTACAACGAGCATATAATGATAGCTATTAATCACGAGAACTATGTTTGCGGAACGAGCCGAAGGCAAGTGAAGCAAGCCGTTCGAGTGATTAATAGCCATTATATGCGAGTTATACACTATACTTTGTTCAAACCAACAATATATAACACAACATTTATTATATATATTTACCAATACGTGTGAGTTTTAATGGTCGGTTTTGTTTTATATTAATTTGACAGATAAATGATGACATATTGCGGTATTATGATTTGAATGTCTTATAGGTTTAATTCCACTCTAACACAAATATGAACAATCGTTCAACAATAAATAATACTAACACGCCTAAGTTACATGGCAACACGCTCTTTGCACAAAAAACGAACTCTTCCGTTTAGATGCAGTTTTCACGGTGTTAACACAATTGTTTAATAGATTTGAGAATGATTTATGTTTACAAATTCGTTTTACGCGGGTGAAACTAGTGAGAATGGCGGGGATGTTGACGCGATTACTTCGTACTTTAACAAAATGGCGTCGAGACGTTATCACCACCATGGGCAAATGTGCGACAAAAGAAGCTGATTCGACTAGCACAGCGCTGTTACTACATAGCGGCAAAACTAGGCAATTATTTATATTAGTGTTAAAAAACCACATTTAACACGCAAATCCCGTATTTAATGTACTTGAGTGTTACATGCACCCCATTTATGCTACACAATTAAATAATGCACATGTTATAAGATTGTCGAAATCAAATTATATGATTATCTGGAAAAATCACAAAATATGTACGAATCATCGGATTTAATAAAGTTTATAGTAATTTAAATATTTCAAATTCAAAACTATTTGAATTTAAGTATATAAGCTTACACTTCTTTTAGTTTGCAAAACTTTGAACATAATATATAAAATTACGATAATGTTCGTATAAACTGCAAACAATGAGACTTAATTAATTAGACTACTAAGGTTATAAATATCTATTGAAACAACTACTTCCCGTGCAACTACTCGGCTGGAGATTGAATTATACAATGTCATATCGGCGTTCCGCTGCAGCAACGACGTAACTGCAAAAATAATTTTAATCAATTTGTAATGTAAATCTATTTATAGGTTAAAAAATACATACATAATTCTGGAAAACAACTACACATTACCAACATAAGATATTGATATTTGTAATGTGTTGCTGTTTTTTAGAATTATATCTGTATTTTTAAAATTATAAATATATTTACATTTGGTTGAAATTATTATTGCAGTTACATCGTTGTTGCACTGGAACGGCGATATTTACAATCTTATTTGATTTGTTACAACGCTATATGACAGTATACTTATGTAACATTTAGGTCAAATTCTCTTTAAACTAACTACCAAATAAAAATAAAAACTGACGAAAGTAATTACAAGAAAAATTAAAATGAAAAGGACTGGGATTAAAACCAATTTATAGACGCGTTTTGAGATAAATCTCTCTTCAGCTTTGCTTATGATCTTTCAAAATAGAAATCTAGTGATAAAAATGTAATAAACTTACTTGAAAAATTGCAGTGTTTCTTGTGAACAGGTAATTAGAAATGGATTGAGTAAAAAAAAAGGTTGATATTTACAAGGTTGATATTTACAAGTAAATGGTTGTCAGCAGATAAGAAAAATATGAGACCTGATTATTTACTTTGCGGTATAGAGTAAATATTGATATTTTAAATTGAAATCTATTTGAATTTGAGAACTCTGAACATAATTTATAAATTTTCGATAATGTTTGTGAGATTATAATATTACATTGTATAATTCAATATCCGGCTATGTATTTGCAGGGAAAGTAGTTGTTTCAATGGATATTTATTGTTTTACGCACATTATCGTAATTTCATACTTTATGTTGATAGTAATTGTTCAATAATCTATAAACGGTATTCTAACGTTGAAAAAATAAAATTGTACTGACCATTATCGAAACAGTTCTTCTTTGAGTTTCATTATTTTCACAATTTCCAAATTTGGTGTTTAGGTACTACTTCATATTATCTAAATATGATCAATTCAGTGTAAAATCCGGAGACCAAAAATTGTTAACGCTTATTAATAACGATAAAAATATCGGTATGATATTTATATGCACACCTAAAATACTAAAAAAAATTTACGATGAAAAATACCCCATTATGTGTTTGATGTTTTAAATTCATAATTTCGCTCCTGCTTCTTTCTTTCAGTAGAAAATAATTAAGCCGATTTGTTATGCACACTTAATTATCTTAGTCTCGAGTTACTCCGCTTGGCAACCAAGTATTTATGGGGCGCGCGCCCTCCTTTTTCTCCCTTCCATCACTTAAATCCGACTGTGAAGTATTTCCAGCGGTAATTAATCGGGTCAGAGGCAAAAATAATTCAGTCCTTAACCTTGATTTATACATGCGACTTCAAACTGTATACACAATTTATTCAGTAAATTTAACAATTGGACTGAAACATCTTATGTATGACTTAACATATTTTTTGGTAGCAGCACCTTTTCATTATTCAATGGATGTAAAACAATTGATTTTTAATTTAGTCAATGGTTAAGCTTTTTTAAAAGCGTTTAATTTGAAACTTGTAATAAGTGTATCCAATATCTTGATTAAACATAAAGTAAACATTACGCTTTGATTAAAACACTTGGTTTGTTTCACTGATTTTTAAATCAGTGAAACAAACCAAGTGTTTTAATCAAAGCGTATTAATTAAATATGTTTCACCACGGGTTAAGTGAGAAATTAATTCATCATAAAGTAAACATTTTCATAATTAAAAAAAATGGAATGTTTATTTTCACCTAACCTAATTAAACCAGGTGTCAGTTGTTTTTTTTTTCTGTATTGAAGGGCGTACTAACGAGTGTTTCCACTCCCAGGTTAAGCATAAAGTAAAATTTTGAGTTTAAAGAAGCCTGAACATTTGGTTTGGTCGCGTAGCGCTACCAAATTTTCAGACTTTTCTACTCGAAATTTTACTTCATGCGCCACGCGTATAAAACACTGATTTTAAGTGAAGTTCAAAAACAAAATAAAGCTTGGTTATTTCTGAATAAGGACTGCGATTTTCATCAAAATCCGTACTTCCTTATTATTATTTCATGATCGTCAAATCGAATACCTTATTTTCCATCTTCTTAAATAAATTAAAACAATTTTGGGTATTTGCAATGTTGCTAAAAGTTGTTCGATTTTGTTTTTTTTTTCAAAAACAAAATGAAACTTGTTTATTACTGAATAAACATGGTGATTTTCATCAAAATCTGTACTTCTGTTGTTTTCATTTCATGATCGAAAAATCGAACACCTAAGATTTTAAATATTTCATTGTATAATTCAATATCCAGAGGTGTATTTGCATGGGAAGTAGTTGTTTCAATGGATATTTATTGTCTTAAATTGTCTTATTAATTAAGACAGTGTTTGCATATTCACGAATAATTTTTTCGTAATTTTATATATTACGAACACCTTCTTTTTCACCTTTTTTAAATATTTTTTGTCAAATTTGCTAACAATTGGTCGAGTTTGTTTTCCCAAAAACTAAATGGCGCTTGTCTACTCTAAATCGAACACCTATTTTCTAACTTATTAAATAATTTTTCCACTCCTTGATTAAGCATGGAGTAACATTTGGAGTTTAGAAAAGGCTTTAAATTTGGATACGCTGGGGCGCATAAGCAAAGCGAGTCGCGCCCCAGCAAATCAAAATTGTCAGGCTTTTCTAAACTCAAAATTTTACTTAATGCGCCACGCGTACTATCACTGATTTCAACCAAAGTTTATAAACTATTAGGTGTAATATTTTTTTTCTTTTTAGTAAATTTAATATATTCGCACATTGGAATACTCAAATATTTGGATATTCAAATATGTGAAAAATTTCGTGATTGAAATATTAATATTTGAATATTCGACTATTTGAATTCTTCGTATTTAAATCCAAGCACATTCAGCAGTTTGCTCCATGTGCGATTTAGTAACAAAAAAAGCTCAGCTGCGATTGGCTATCGGCAATTTAGTAATGAAACCTTATTTCATTACTCAAAAATTTATTATTTTCTCTATGACGTAAAATAAGAATTCATTTAAAATACATACAATAATTAAAATTACTATAAGAATAATACATGTATTTATTCGACTCTATTGAATAAGTTCAATTCTCTCTCTGAATTCTCCACTTTTTTTATACGTTTCTCCGTCTTTAATTCTCGTAATTTTTAGCCGAGTAACTACGAGTAGAAAGAAAAGTGTGTATGGGAACGGTCTCCTAAACTGGAGTTTTTCCCCTTAACAGCGATTTAATTTCCCGGAGCGGGATGTAATTACTCGCGGGAATTATTGCACGACTCCGAAATTAGAAAAGTTTGTTTTTTCCTCCCGCCCGTCTTCCCCCACTTTTCCCGGGGACCGTATGTTTCGGTGGGAAAATTCTGAACTCGGGACCGGGAAAGCGGCTCGACCACCTGGAATGGAGAGGAGGAGGAGGCCGACATTAATTGCGATTTGCATTTTGACCTAATTGAATTTCCCGCCCTTAACGCCGGCTACAGAGCGCGCAAACTTTCCGACATTACGAAGTTTTTCCTTTTTCTCTTTTAATCGCTCGCTAGTGCCTGCTTTTTTCTGTTTTGTTTGGATATTGTCATTGTAATCACATTAGCCTTAAAGTTAGGATTATAAGACATAATGGATTAATAAAGGCAAATTTAGTATTCATTTACAAGTTAAAGCTATAAATCTCAAATGCAACTCAATCTGTTATAATTATTGAAATATTAAAAATAATAAGCTTTCTCATCACACTTATAATGTATATAATACAAAAGGATAGGTCCAATTGCAAAACTACAGAAGAAAAATAGTAGAGAATGCGCAAGCCTTACAACAAAAAAGTTAATGTAAGTAGTCGAAAAATTTTTTGAAAAAAAAGAGTAGTAGTACTTGGAATAAAGTAATTAAAATGTTCCGAGTATCACAAAGAAGAATCTGAGTAAAAGTTTATTTTGACAACAAAAAGGTTGATGTAAGTCCTCAAAAACTATTCGAAAACCCCGTGTAAGAGTATTTGGTAAAAAAATTGCAATTTTAAGATCAAAGCAGAAGATACTCAGATTTTCTCTATTTTTTAATTTTCTGTAAAATTTAATGTAAGAACTTCAAAACTGCGATTTTTCACAAATACGACGGACAAACATACAGCTTGTCTTTTAAATATACACACAGCGAATTTTTCTTTTAAGCATACATACACAGATGCATACTCTGTAAATATTCGTTTATTCGCTGTTTTTTTTTATATAAAGCGTTCAATTTAAAACATCTTACGAGTGTTTCTACTCCTTGGTTAAGCAAAAAGTAAAATTTCAGGTTTTTCTAAATTCGAAATTTTACTTCATGCGCTAGGATCATAAAACAGTGATTTAATGTGAAGTTTAAAATATGCTGCTTTAGCATATTGCCTTAGCAATATATTTTAAACTTCACAATATTACAGTATTTTATACGCGTGGCGCATGAAGTAAAATTTTGAGTTTAGAAAAGCCTGAAAATTTGGTTTGGTCGCTTCCCTTCGCTACGCGACTAAACAAAATTTTTAAAATTTTAAACTCAAAATGTTACTTCATGCTTAATCAAGGAGTGGAAACACTCGTTTAAAATTAACCACTATCAAAAAGCACCAAATGCCGGAATATTAACAAAGTGTGCATCGAGATATGTACACCTAAATATAACTCACTGTATAAAATTCATGCAGCTATTTATTTTCTTAAATGTATACATATTCCGATATTTATGCTGTTGATATTTAGGCGTTCCTTGTTTTGATGAAAACGTTAACTTTGAGAATTCTACTGAGTGTTTCCACTCCTTGATTAAGCATGAAGTAAAATTTCGGTTTTTTGTTAATTTTAAGAATTTTCTGAACTCGAAATTTGACTCCATGCGCCGCACAGTGTTTCGAGTATATGGGAGCATGGGACAAAAATCGATAAAACAATTTTTAGCGGTTGCAATTTTTTTGTTTGTTTATATTATAATAATGAAGACATATTCTCATCATTTAACACTTATATACATATATTTTCTACAGTTAAGGGGGTTTTACTGGTGCTTAAAAAATTAACTTTTTTATTGTTGCTTTAAAAATTTTGAAATTTTCATTGTATGTTATAGATCACATCACAAAATCTTTGATGGATTTATTTTTTTAAATTTTATAAAAAATTTCCAGTTAAAAATATTTTACCAAAAAAAGCATCCGACAAAGTTTTTTTAATTTATTTTCTGAATATAAATCCGTTTTTGAAAATAAAATATAAAAATTATTATTATTTTAATTATTTTGTTTACAGTTTATGACGCGTTCTTTTTTTTTTCTATTTTTTCCAACATACATAAATAGAAGTGACTAATACATAACATATACAGGGAGTTTTTCTTTTAATTATACGTTTTCCAAATTCCGCTTATTTTCTTTAAATCTTTAGATATTCCTTGTTTTCTTAAAATAGTTCAATATGAAGCTTTAAACGAGTGTTTTCCACTCCCAGACTAAGCATGAAGTAAAATTTCTAGTTTAGAAAAGTCCCGACCCGAGACAAATTTTCACGGGGCTTTTCTAAACCCGAAATTTTACTTTATGCGCCACGCGTATAAAATACTGATTTCAAGTGAGGTTAAAATATACATAAATGTGACAATATTTTAGTGTTTTATACGCATGGCGCATGAAGTAAAATTTCGAGCTTTTCTAAACTCGAAATTTTACTTCATGCTTAGTCTAGGAGTGAAAAACACTCGTTCAAAGCTTCAAATTGAACTCTTTTAAAAACATAATGAATATCTAAAGATTTAAAGAATATAAGCTGAATTTGCAATCCGTATACTTTAAAGAAAAACTGCCTGTATTTTTTTATGAATCCCAGTCACTAATTGAGCTTTGTATTTAATATAAACGTTTTGGACACTTATAAGCGATAAAAACCCATCAAGCGCGTTTGTTTATATTTTTAAATTAGTATTACTTTATTATAACGTATACATAATAATTAGTAATACTATATTTAAATAATATTGGTACCCCAATAACCCACTCCACAACCCCTCCAATACCTTATTGTATGAAAAAACAGAAATAATCCCTATCCAACAACGACTTACCCAACTATCCCAAAAATTCGCATCTAACCCACACATCCATGACATCCTTAATCACCTCTGTTTAGTACGAAACCCCAATATTTCTCCCAAATTCAACAACCCAGAAACTACCATTTATCAATTCATTTCATCTCACATGAATCATAACTAACTGACAAGACAAGGACAAGTACAACTCAGGCTGAAAGACCGATGGTCGATAGCCAAGGATCCAAAAAAAATAAAATATAGTGTAAAAATAAACAAATGTAATTTTTTTAGTGCACAATAAAGATGTTTATATATATAATATTGGTATATTCACTTGAAAATAACTTTAAACCTTTAACACTTTCACGTATTTCACCATCACAACCCGCCATATTTAAACGCGAACATATATCGTCGAATACACACTGTTTATGGTCACTTTTCTGAGCATCTAACTACAAAAAAATCATAACTTATAAAAGAGCAGTCAGAAGCAGATGATCCTTATAAAATTTTGAAGTATATTAATGTACTAATAAGGGGATGTTACCACCCTCAAACGTTTTGATACTGTTTTTTAAATCTCTTCAAAGTTTGTAATCGCATACATTTTATACACAATTTAGGAGTTTGTTTGAAAACTATTTGCAGAGTAAATTATTCACCAAAATATAAACTTTAAATAATATCTTAAACTACATACCCTGGGCTACAGAATCCATCATAGATTATTTAAAAACACTTCGTAGCAATTGTAGTATAACGCTTAGAACAATTGATAGAATAGAACTGATATTAAAGACAAGTATTCGCTCGATCATTGCCTCGGTTTGAGAGTACATTAATAAGAAATTAATACAATAAAAAATGTGGTCCGTATTGGTCAAAGGTATGAAAGTAAAATACGACCTATAAAAGTTATATTCATTAATAGAGATGCTCCTTTAGTTGTATTAAAGAATCTAAATAAACATCTACCGGAAAACACAAATATTAAAATTAAATCTGATCTAAGAGACAATATATTAAAGACGTTTACAGCAGTATGAAGGAAAGAAAAACTAAAGAAGAAACGAACTTAACTATACGAAATATTAATAATATTCCAAGGATAATTGAAATTCAAGAGGAACATACATCAAATAGACCGGTAAACAGCAAAAAAATAAAAAACTTTTTCACTAATTAAAATGACTAAGGAGAAGAAAGCTTTACATTCAAAGTACAAACAGCACGGAATCGATGAAGATTGGCAACGTTTTTGTGAATTGAGAAGAGAATGTAAAAATCGCTGAAAAATGTTAGAGAATCAATATATAAAAAAATGGAGTTAAATATAAATAGTCAACCTAGGAAGTTCTGGCAACACGTATCAAAGCTGAAAAAGGAAGATGGTTTTCCACGAATAATGACTTTGAACGGCGTTATCTTCAGTAATTTGAATTCAATTGTTAACGCTTTTGCGGATAGTTTTGCTTCTAATTATAGATCACCACAACTTGATAAGCCATTAGTGAAAATGCGTATTCTTGATGAAAAGGCTAGTTGTGGAGGTTTCATTATAAATATCGCGGACGTTTATGATGAGTTATCACTATTATCAAATAATTTTAACTGTGGGCCTGACGACATTCCTGGAGACTTCTTGAGTAATTGTGTGTGCTCTCTTTCAAAACCTATATATATAATATCTCAAAGGTCACTGTCTCAAGGGGTTTTCCCTGATTTATGGAAACATAGCTTTTTGATGCCTATCCATAAATCTGGGAAAAAAGATGTAATTAGTAATTATTGGGGAGTGGCGCACCAATCAGCTATTCCAAAAATCCTAGACAAACTTGTTTCATGTCAGTTAAAGTGGCTGTCTAAGAATATAATTATTCAGGAACAACATGGTTTTTGTATTGGACGGTCCACAGTTACAAATTTATTGGAGTACCAAAGCTATATATTAGATGCCTTGGAGAAGGGACATCAAGTTGATGCAATTTACACTGACTTCTCCAATGCATTTGATAGAGTTAACTACAAATTATTGATTAACAAGATAAATTGTTTTGAGTTTCATGGTACCGCTATTAAATGGATTGATTCTTTCCTATGTAATAGATCGCAAATTGTGAAAATAGCTAATTGTCTATCAGAACCTATTCATGTGCCTTCTGGGGTTCCGCAAGGAACCCATTGCGGACCAATCCTTTTTCTTCTATTTATAAATGATTTAAGCAAGGCATTCATAAATTGCGAATATCTGTTTTTTGCAGACGATTTAAAACTATTCAAATCAATTAAATGTCCTGCTGATCAGCGTCATATTCAGTGTTGTCTTGATAAGCTTGTGCAATATTGCGATATTAATGATTTAGCCTTAAACATTCAAAAATGTAAATTCATTCAATTTTCACGAAGGTCTACTACAATTAATTTTAGTTATGAATTAAGCAATTCCAACTTAATGCAAGTTGAGTGCATTAACGATCTAGGAGTAATGTTTGACGCTAAACTGACATTCAATCAGCATATTTATTTAATTACTAAGAAAGGACTTAAAACCCTCGGTTTTGTATTTAGGAACGGTAATAAATTTAATCTATCAACCATTAAATTACTCTACTGCTCTTTGGTTAGATCAAAATTGAAATATGCTAGTATGGTGTGGTCTCCATACTATAGTACATATATTACTAACGTTTCATTCAAATTCGGCATTCCAGATCAAAACCCAAATATTCTATTAAATAATTTAAACCTTGCTTCATTAAGATCTAGGAGGATTGAACTGGATTTATGTCTTTTTCATAAACTTGTCTCTGGCGAGATTAATTCTATTAAGTTACTTGGTTTGGTAGAATTTAATGTAAGCCTATATTTAACTAAAACTAGAAGTAAGGATGTGTTTTTTATTAGTAGATGCAGAAATAATTACACTTTCAATGGTCCTCTTAATAGAATTATGAGATGCATTAATCATTGTAACGCTAGCGACATTTTGGGCACTGATTTTATTTCTTTTAAAAGGAAGTAAAAACATTTATTTTGAAACTGCGGTCATTCTATTGGCAGGGTGCTATTTCTAGATAGTTGCATAACTATTGTTATTTAGTTTAATTGCATAAGTATTATTTTGTAAAAGTTTTGGGTAGTTATATATGATTTTTTTTTAATGTTTAATTTTATATAATTGATTGTATCATTAATTACGGGCGTGATTTTAGTGTAGTTGAATTATTGTTTGTTTTTAATATATTGTGAAAATTTTGGTATTTTATATTTATGAAATGGTGATTCCGTTTAATAAAGATTATTATTATTAAATTAGCGATACTCAGGTAGCTGATAAATGGAATTCTTGGAGTAATGGCTTATCTACTTTACGTTGGTAATATGAAAATCCTTAAAATTAAAGGTTAATTTTTTGATGTTTGTCCATTGCTCGAAACACTGTGCGCCGTGCATAAAAAACACTAAAGTAAGTAAGTAAGTGCTTTATAATTCAAAGATATACTTAAAAGAAAAAAACCCTGTATGTCGAACTCTTTGATCGTCGAAAATAGATGCAAGTTTATGAATACGCAACTAAAATACTAAATTAAAATATCATTAAAATCATGATTAAAACGTACCAGTATTTCTGTGATTAAATTTCGTATAGTTTTAAATTTTCCTTAGTGACTATTTTATAGTTTGAATTTGATGATTACTAAAACACAGATCAATTATTTGGTAATTTGGTTTGTCTTTAATGTTTTTCAGTGTTTAATGGCCGGTTTCTCCAATATTACTTAGGGCATTGCTTGTGTAAGTAGGCTATAACCTCAAGTAATGCTTAAAACTACATTTCGTAGCACCAGCAGAATTAAGCAATGACTTATAGTCTGTTTAAAAACTAGAAGGAGTAAGTGCCAAAGCCCAATTTACACTATAAAAAGTTGCCAGAACTATCACTAGATAAATTTGGCGGCAATTTTAAATAATTTCATAATTACTCTTTAAATAAAATCAAATATCCATTTTGTATTTGTTAATTGTGGTTAAGTATTTTCTTTTCCATCGTACGATATCTTCAGTTCAATTAAAATTCTTATACGGCATCTCGCCATATATCTGTGAAATAGAACATATTTACATTATGTTCATAATTTAATATGGAATTTATATAATAATGTGTCTTTATCAGAGCTGGGACGAATCCCCGTAGAAAGGATTCGAATCACGAATCCGAATATGATTCGAATCACGAATACTCGAATAAAGGATTCGTAAGAAATAAATATGATTCGAATCGAAGATTCGAATACTGTTTTTTCAAATTACGAATACAAATCCTTTAGGAATATTTTTTTTTGCAACCATTAATATATACTTTTGCCAGTTGTTTTAGCAAAAATATTCGAAACTTAATTATTTATTATTACCACTGAACATCGTTGATAACAGACTAAATATCTGACTCCCAGTTACTCTGGTTAAAGATGTATTTGTGTGTTTCTGAACTCTACTTCAAATCAGTGTTTTGTACGCGTGGCGCATGAAGTAAAATTTCGAGTTTAGAAAAGCCCGAAAATGTTCACGGGGCTTTTCTAAACTCGAAATTTTACTTCATGCTTAGCCTGGGAGTGGAAACACTCGTTCAAAACTTCAAATTGAACTCTATTACAAAATCAACTAATGCCTGAGATTTACGTAAATAAAAAATTCACTGAATATCATTAAAACCGGAAAAGTCATGGAATTATATTCAAACTGCCCAAAACTCTAACAAAAAAGCCATATGATATTATTAAATTTTTCAAAATTAGCAGGCAAATTACAAAACACGTAAAAATCTATAAAATTAACTTAAATATTGGCAAAAACAATGAAAACTATTAAACAGAATGGAAGTTTTCCACAGAAGAAAGATATATTAAAAGGCCAGGAAAAATATTTAATCAGGGAAATGTCGGAAAAATTTGACATTTCAGATTGTGGCTACCATTTCAGTTTTACTTCAAACAATATTAAACAAAATTTTGAAAACTAGATTATTATCTTTAAAAACATTTTCAATCATTTAATGTTCTTCTCCAAGCATTCACTTTGAAGTTTCGAACGAGCGTTTCCATTCCCAGACTAAGCATGAAGTAAAATTTCGAGTTTAGAAAAGCCCCGTGAAAATGTCAATTGATTTGTTTCATAAAAGTATACAAGGTAGAACGACTCATCTTCGGTATGCCTGCGTGATCGTTTACTTCTTTTAAAACTTTATTCAAAGTTGGCAGTTCATTTTTATAGAAGAAACTATGCACGGATCTCTTCACTACGTCATCAAAACTTGTAATTATGTCCTCCAAGCTGTTTAGGGCTACAAATCTCTCCGGATTTCTTATATTCGCTAATGGTACGATAGACAGTGGAATTTACAACTCCTAAAAAATAATCATTTTATTATTTGATGCATATTTTTATGCTATTTGATATCTCACCTACTGCACCAACAATGTCTGATACAACGTCAGTCATTTTCATATATGGATCATCTGTTATCATCTGCTTGTACACATTTATTATGTACTGTTTTTTGGACAGATATAAATGCCCCAAATCCAACTTCTTACGCTCTTTTTGGAGGTGAATGTGATATTATCACCGAGCTTGTACTGGGTCCATAATCCATCACAACAATATAAACAAAACTAACTTTTAACTATGCTAAAGAAACACTGCACAAAAGGTTATTACTAAACCGACAAAGTTGCAACTCGGTAACGCTTCGAATTGAGGTTATGTGAGCTGGTGCGTCTAATAATGACGTAATTAGCATAGTGTAAAATGGGCTCGCTCTCAGCCAATCAGAGTTGTAGGTTTTGGTGCGTGAAATTTAAAACACTCTTCCTAGTTATTAAACAGATTATAGGTGTGTCATTATGAGTTGTGTAAATAGCAGTGATGGGAATTTTAATTTTAAATATCTGTCCTCTGACTCTTGAAATAATTTCTGACATATATGTACAAAGAAAAATATATACTTTTCATGATCTGTCATCCGAGTTTTGCCACAACATAAATTAGAATAAATTCGACAGTGGGTGAACAATATATTGCAAATATTAAGAAAAACAAATACATTATAGATAAAAAAAAACTACAAATACCCTAGTAATCCCTAATAGAACGTTACTTCGAGTATAATTGAATCGAGAAAAATTGAAGAAGTTAATCTGTTGCTAATTATACAATTATTCTAGACATATTAGCTACAACTCTTGAAATAGTGGATTTATCTGTTTAAATACAATCTCTTCTACTTAAAACATGTTCTTCCATTGAAAATGTTCTCATTGTTAATAATTTTTTTTTTTAAATTGGCCTCGGATACTAGTCCATATGGCCAGCTCTAGGCGGTTTGGATAAAAGACAGGGATACTTTACTTCACGTTATGGGGTCTTTCATAACGACTAAATAGACAAAACAAAACTCGACCACGGTAAGGTAGGATTTAGGATAGACACAAAGGTTTTGGATTCTTATTTATATTTTAAATCTTGATTCTATTAAAAATAATACTATATGGTTATATATATTGCTATCGTTTGTAGCCAGCAGATGAGTTTAATTTAATAGTGGAAAGATGTTTGATACAGACAGACTATTCATTAGTTTTTGTCTCTGGCTATTGTATTTTACACATGAAAAAAATATGTGATTCAAGTCCTCAATCTCAGCTCCACACTCACACTCTTGGTTGTTAACAATTCCGATTTTGAATAGATGCGCACGGAAAATTCCGTGTCCTAATTTGAGTCTTGTTATAGTTGATGTGAAGAATCTGCTATTATTTCTCATAGATTGTGTTCCGATCAGCAGAGAGGGGTAAATGGAAACGTATTGAGTGTGAGAATCTTTTGAGTAATCTTCATAATATCTTTTCCATTGGACTATCATTTTTTGTTTATAGTTTCCTATAAAATCCGAGTATGGAATCTTTATCTCTTCCTTTTCTTTAGGGGATCTAGCAAGTTTATCGGCCATTTCGTTACCATAAATACCAGAGTGTGATTTAACCCAGACAAAAGTAATTCTAAAGAATTGTTCTGTTAACAGATTACACATATTATTAATATCCCTAACTGCCGGATTCCTAAAATTACGTTATTTAAAGCCTTAATGACAGAAAGAGAATCTGAGTAGATAACAATGTTGGAGCGATTAGATATCTTATCTAGGTTCAATAAGCACCACTGCAGTGATTTAATAATTGCAGTGGCCTCTAAAGTAAAAATGGTTGCAAATTGACAACTTATATTGGCAAATGAGACACCAAAGGAAGGAATATAATAAGCAACACCGGATTGCTTAAGCCTTTTGGATCCATCTGTGTATATCGAGATTGATTTTTTGAATGTATTCTGAATGTTATTAAATAAGGTCACATTTTCAGCATTTAATTCTCCAAATGAAGGTATGATACAAAAGTATTTTTTTAGATAAGATTCGAAAGGGTTTTCATATATCATATCCTGTTTAATATATGGTGCATAATAAGAGGTTGATCTAAAGGCTTCCGCTAGTGGTGGGCAATGTTTCTTTTCCCAATAACGATTACAAAGGCTATCAATGCTAACGTTCTATAATTTAGGTGGAATTCTACGCTTGGCTCTGAGTTTGCTGACAAATTTTTCTGCCAGAAATTGGCGTCTTATAGATAGAGGAATTGCTTCAGCTTCTGCCAATATTGGGATATTAGGTGATGATCTCATTGCCCTATGGCAATTTTGATAGCTTTATACTGTATGCGATCAACAATAGTAAGAGTGGATTTACATGCGCTACCATAAAATATGCTACCATAATCCAGAATAGATCTGATATATGCTTTATAAAATAACAGTGAAACTCTAGGAACCGAGCCCCACCATACTTTATTTATTGTTTTTAAGATATTGTTCCCTTTTTCACATTTTATTGTAACGTTTTTTATATGCTCCTTCCAGTTTAATGTTTTATCCAAAATCAGACCGAGATATTTATGGCTACGTTTCAATGGTATGGTTCCTTCATCACTTGTAATGATGTTAACTGATGGGATTCTATGTCTCGTATAAATAACACCAGTTGATTTATTAGCAGAAAGTTGGAGATTATGCTTATTAAGCCACATACTTACATTATCAGCCATTGATTCTAGAGCTTCCATAGACTTTACATATGATTTTTCCCTAGCAAATAGGCAAAAATCATCTGTATATTGAACAATATCAAAGCCCAGACATTGTTCTTTGATGTCGTAGCAATAAATGTTAAACAGAATAGGACTAATTAAACACAGTTATATTCCTTTCTTCACTTTTATTTTTCTTACTAGATGTACATTTCGGGTACTAAGTACCCATTATTAATAGCTAATGATAATGGGTACTTAGTACCCGAAATGTACATCTAGCAAGAAAAATAAAAGTGAAGAAAGGAATATAACTGTGTTTAATTAAGTGACTTAACACCTTCACGTAACTCATACAACTACATTAAGAATAGGACTAAGTATTGATCCCTGTGGGATCCCTGAATATATCTTTCTCTTCCTATTTGGAAAATTTCTTATGTGAATGACCCGACCACTATACAATTGAATGATATTATTTGCCACGACTGCGGGAAAACCAAGTTTCAAAAATTTATCAAATAACAAATTAAGGCTAACATGATCATATGCACCCTTAATATCTACAAAGAGTGTAGGTAAATAGTCATTTTTACTAAAACAATCCTGAATTTCACATACAAGATTGCACAGGGCATCTGCTGTACCCATCCCTTCTCTAAATCCGTATATATGACTAGGCAACAGCGAATAATGTTCTAAATGCCAGACTAATCGTTTTTTTATCATCCTTTCCAAGGTTATAGTTATACATGACAACAAAGATATTGGCCTATAGGAATCACACAACTTTGGATCTTTGTTTTGTTTTAAAATAGGTACAACCATCACTTCTCTAAACTCTTCTACATAATCACTATCAATCCACCAACCATTATATATCCTAAGAAGCAGAGATTTAGCTTTAGTAGGTAAGTGTTTAATCATTGTATAGGAAAAGGAATCAGCTCCAGGAGCGGTGTTAGGGGATGATTTAATGGATATTTCTAGTTCTTCTGTTGTAAAGGGTTTTGATAATTGGGTATGTGAATAGACTGAAGGAGTTAGTAAAGGGTTGATGGGTTGAGGGATAACAGAAGGGGGAGCTTTTAAATTCAATATATCTTCCACCAATTCTTCTTCTAATTGAACTATTTTTTTTTTCTTTGTTATTTTTAACGCATTTAACTAAGTTCCATATAGTTTTAATAGGAGTAGATCTATTAAATGTTTCAGTGAATTTGATCCATGAGTTCTTAGCTTTGTTTTTAAACAGACGCTTTGCTTGAGCCGAGATTTTCTTAACGTCTATATAGTTATTATGTGTTGGATTTTGATTATATTTTCGAAGTATCCTTTTTCGCTCCTTGGTTAGTTCAGTGCATTCTTTATCCCACCAGACAGGGGATTTTATTGAGTTTGAATGTAATGATTTTTTAATTGGTATCGTGATATTTGCTGCTTCAGTCATCAGATTTGAGAGAAATGTGTACCTCTCCTGATTAAAGTTAAACGTAGGAACAGCTTCCATTTGAGTTACTATATATTCACTGTACAATATCCAGTCGGCTTTCTTATAGTTCTATTTTATATTTGTATTTACTACTTTATAATCTTCATTGTTTTCTAGAGTAATTAATATTGGAAAATGGTCTGATCCTAATGTGTCATCGAGTACTTCCCACTCATCAAGTCTGGCGATCTGTGCATTACAGAGAGTTAAGTCAACTGCAGATCTTGATTGCGTATTTTGTGGAAATTGTATTCTAGTTGGACTTGAGTTGTTTAAAACTATATAATTATGAAGATCTATTGCCACTTACAAGTGTTTCCCAGTTTGATTTATGGATGTTGAACCCCATAGGTGGTTATGTGCATTGAAATCCCCTCCTATCAGAATGTTGCCTGATAGCTGATTCATTAGTTTGTCCCAATCATCTGATGTAGCAGTGACATTGGGCGGTTTGTAAACTGATAACAGTGTAAATGGTATCTGTTTGTAATTGATTTCAATTGCACAAATTTCTATTAAATTATTTATATTTCTAATGTCATCTTTGACTCTATATTTTATTGTATTTTTTATTAATATTGCTACTCCACCTTTTCCACTATCTCTATCCTGTCTAATTATGTTAAAATTCTTAAATTGTATCTTTTGTGTTGGTTTAAGCCAAGTTTCTTGCAATAAACGTATTTGAATATCATTCCCCGCGAGAAACGCATCTAGGCTTTGTTTATTTGAATTAATTGAGCGAGCATTCCACTGTACTATCTTTAGCGTTTTCCCGAATTTTCCGCCAAACATTTTTCTATAATATTGTTAAGGGGGTTTTCCCCTAAATTTAGGTTGCTTGGATTTACCTGTTTTTCATTTTTATTTGTGTATGACATAATTATATCTCTTATGTTTAATTGTTTGAGTTCTTCTGCATTAACAGTTTTATTCTCTTTTATGATTCCATCTAGTAATGAATCTATTTTATTGGCAAGCTTGTTTTTGTAACTCATAAATTCGTCTCGGTGTGGATTAGGAGTAACCCTGTTAAGTTGTTGATTCGTATTATTCTGCTTATGGATGGCTGATGATGGATATCTTATTGGGGATGTTGGCTTGCGTTTTTTGGAAGTAAATGAAAATGGTCTGTTTTGAGTTGAATTGATTGGGTTGGGGTTAAATCTCTGTTTGGGGGGTAGAGGAGGAAATTCTGGGGTATTGGATAAAATTGAAAATCTATTTTGACTTACAATATTTGAGTAGGGGGGGTTGCTTCTCAGTTTTTTGCCTCTGGAAAAGACAAGCACTGCCGAGTCATCAGTTCTTTAATCGACTTTTGTTCCAAGAAGGCTGTACAGCCTCTATACAACGAGTTGTGTTCGGTCGATTTACAATGGATGCAAATTTTATTTGTCGAAGGAAGTGAACACTCCCCTCCGTGTGATTCTAAACAGACTTTGCATTTAGTTTTACCTCTAAAATTCTTACTCATATGCCCAAAGTGAAAACAATTATAACACTGCAATGCCGGCGGTATGTAAGCCTCGACTTCAAACCTAACACTTAAAATATACACATATTGTGGTAATGATGAACCTGCAAATGTAAGAATTGCCATTTCCCTTGGAATATATTTGACCGATCCGTCCTCCATTATCTTTTTTCTTTGCATTCTACGAATATTTAATACTCTGCTCTCCGAGACAATACAATCGAGTATAAATTCATCTGAAAAATATGTATCTACTTCCTTAACGATTCCCTTCTTCTCAACTAAATGTTTAGGCACATATGCTATCATATTTTTTGCTTGGAATGAATAGTGATTAATTAATAAATTTGCAGTTTCTGAATCTTTTAATATGACCTTAATTCTATTTTTGCCAATTGATAATATTTTATCGATATTGCATTTAACTTGCGGTATATTATGCAAAATATGTCCTACTCGCATAGGATGCAATCTTATTATTTTAGAAGAAATACTCTCAACATAAATTATAAATGGACCTTTATCCGTTTGTTTATATTTTATAGATAAATCAATTTGTTTTTTTAATCTCTCTGGCGCGGTCGAATCCATTTCGGCATCGGCCGGGTGGTCGCCCGTCCATCCGCCTTCTCCGTACTCCCCTCCGGACATGCCAGAGGAGATTAGTAAACTATTGTAAGATTTGTTTTGATTATTAGCTATATGGTGTTAATTAAATGCCTAACTGAATATTATAACTACACCTTATATAGGTGATAGTATATTAATTAATTTTGCTTATCTGGTTTTTATGCCCTCTTCTTGGAAAACACTCGCGATGCGCTCACTATAAGATTGATATAATGATTTTTAGAATGTAATAGTTTACGATTCTAATAGGTGTTCAGTTAAAAACAGGATCAAGTTGGGTGTAAAATTTTCAAAACATTGTGAAGTTGGTCGAAGGTGAATTTGTCAGTCGCTCCTGTCCATGTCAATCGTATCCAGTTTTATAAACAAAAATTATTTTACTCGGTATTTCAATGCGCACTCACTCACACGAAAGAAAATAAAAATAAGATAAAATAACACAACTATAATAACAAGGCAAGCTAATGAGCTAGTAAAAAATAGTCTTTACTCACATTACATTACCCATAATGGGGATAGCAGTTGTTTTTCTTTTTTAAGATAGGTATATATAACCAGTGTCTATAAACTGTCGGCATAACAGTAGGTTTTGACTTCAGAAACATACGTCGTAATTAGTCACTTGGGTGAACATTTTCAATCCGAAACATATAATATTGTAACGAAAGTAGAAGAAACAAGTGGAAAACACGAGTATGTTGCACCGCCGTGCTTAGACAAGTGTGACTCATAACGCGAGGGAAACAAAAACGCCCAACAAAATAAACAACGGTGAATCACGAAAACATGGGGATTCATCTCGAACATTCGATGAATCATCAGCCTTTAAATAGCGCGCGTTAGCAGAAAGGTGGGGAGTTTTGAGTAATAACATTCGCATCGTCAACAACTAGTTATAAATAAATAGTGCGTGCTAATAATTAAATTAGTGACGCATGAAGTAAAACTTATAATTAAGAATATAAAAATTTGTGTTCATTATTAAGTCTATTTTAAATAAATAAATAATTGTTTTACTTATTTCCGAGTTTATGTAAACCCGATTTAGTAACAATATAATTAAGGGTAAGCATTTTTATTCCAGAACATGTAATAAAATGAATTATGTAAATGACTTTCAATTTGTCTATTGTTATAAGTTGTTAAACTTAATTTGCAAAATGAATATTAATTATGCCATCGAAGAAAGAATTTTCACAGTAAAAACGTTTTACACCTTAGCACAAAGACGCAGTATCCTCAAAAAAAATCAATATTTTGGCGAAAATATTTAATAATACTTTCAAAATTACCGGAAATTTAAATTCGAGATCATTTTTAGAACTTTAAACCAACAAAGTTATCCTTGCAGTAGAATCAAGAGGTTTGGTTTCAACAAGATGGCTGCTCAGCGCTTTTTGGAGTAGATATTTGGGAATATTCAGAAAAAATCTTTACAAATCACTAGATTATTGATCGTGGTCGAATAATTAACTCGTCCGCCAGATCTCTTGATTTAGCGCCATGTGAATATTTTCTGTGGGACCATATAAAATGCAAAATTCATTAAATACGTCACTGAAAATATTTATTCTTAAAGGAATGCAATTTTTGACGAATGTGCGCGTATTAACGCTCAAACACTAACGAATGTGATTAATGCATTTTATAAAAAGTTACGGCAGGGGTCTCCAAACTTTTACCTTTGCGGGCCACATATACAATTCTACATAATCAAATGGGCCAATATTCAAATAATTGTATAAGCATTTTTAATAACTTGTATATTTTTGTATTTACTGTTACATAATAATAATCATTATAGTAATTTATTTAAAAATAATTAATAACGATCTATTTTGAACTTCTCATTAAATCGGTGTTTTATACGAGTGACGCATGAAGTAAAATTTTGAGTTTAAAAAAGCCTAAAAGTTTGGATTTGGTCGCTACCGTGACCAAATCCAAATGTTTATTTCATGCTTACCCAAGGAGTAGAAAACACTCTTGTATAATATTGACAACTTTGATAAACACTCCCCCTTTTGATTTAGAAAAAAATCAATTGACATTTTCTTTTAGATACTTTATGGATCACCCTGCATACAAGCAAACACGCTCATCTTGTAGATCTATCTCGTCAAAATGGCCAAAATGCATGTAGTATCCTTTTCTGTAGCTCGAATAGTTTCTGAGTTATAACGTTTTTTTTTTGTTAAAATTGAAAAATGTCGAGAATTTATGCGAGTGCGCCCGCTTATTTTGTATTTTACAAAAGTTGCCAATAACTTAATAATAATGGGAATACAAAAAAATCGTTGAAATTAAAGTTTTAGATAATAATATTTTGAACAAATGTTCTATCTCTAAGTTTTTTCGTAGCTATTCTTTTTCTTGGAGAAAAATGACAGTTTGTTGAAAGATTCGTAAAAACTTATAATTTTAGCTTTTTTCTTAAACTAATTTCGAGTTTAGAAAAGCCTGAAAATTTGGTTTAGTCGCGTAACGCTACGCGACCAAACCAAATTTTAAGGCTTTTCTAAACTCGAAACTTTACTTCATACTTAGTCTAGGAGTGGAAAATACTCGTATGCATAATATTGATAACTTTGAGAAACACTCGCCTTCTTGATTTAAAAAAAAAACAATTTTCATTTTTCATTTTCGATACTTTATGGATTACCCTATGTAAAAACAAAATACACCAAACTGCATGTATTATACTTTTCTGTAGCTCGAATAGTTTTTGAGTTATAACGTTTTTTGTCAAAATTGAAAAATGTTGAGAATTTACGCGCTCGCGCTCGCTTTTTTTGTATTTCACAAAAGTTGCAAATATCTCAAGAATTAATGGGAATACAGAAAAATGGTTTAAACAAAAGCTTTAGATAATAAAACTTTGGAAAATTTTTCTATTTTCAATTTTTTCGTAACTACCTTTTCTTAGAGAACAACGACAGTTTGTTGAAAGATTCTTAAAAACCTATAATTTTTACAAAATCATAGAATAATTTAGAATAATTTATTGGAACTTGTGTGTGTTTTATGTCTAACTTTAAATTACCAATTGTTACTATGTTTCAAATAATATTACCGAAAAAATTACCCAAGTTTAAATTACCGATAATTTTACATCTCTAACTGTATATTAATTTTAATGAATGTGAACACTAAATTGTTATAAAATATTTTATTTACGCACAATTTATCTCTGGTCGCGGGCCAGAATCATGATGGCGCGCACCGGATTTGGGCCGCGGGCCGTAGTTTGGACACCCCTGGGCAATAGTACTGTTCGGCGCAAAATGGAGGGTTATTTCAATTTCTACTATTATTATCAAGAGATAGTCAATTTGTTTTTATTCTTTAGGTTGGAATTAAAATGCAATTAAATTGAATAATATTTTTATGAATTGTTACGTTCAGGATTGAAAATGCTCACCTTTAATTATATTATATGTTCCGGATTAAAAATGCACACCTGGTATACATTTATTTGACGTTTCCAAGATTTAACAATTCGTATGACTTGATCTAAGATATGTAATTTGTTTTTCGAAGCAATCGAGATGCCGACAGTTTATAAACACTCGTTAGTATCCCATCATTAGTTTTCTTTGTGTGTATTATTTTCTTTCCTTTTCGGCAGATCCTTTGGACTCACACAGGAACAGGTTCTTTTCAAACTTCTTAACGAAATATATTTTTCCATTGCTCAAAAATCGGTAATTTTATTTGGCATCATAACAAATATCATAGAAATACATATTTTGATAATTTCAGAGATTATGTTAAAGGTATGAGTTCTAAACGTCGTTATCATGAATTAATTTGAAGCGAGTTTGTTTTATGAACGCTAACTCTACTGCCCCCAGGAATATGTTATGGGATGCCTTAATTAATTAATTTTACGCATCTAGTTACGGCATTATTCTCTGGTTTTGACCCTTGCTACCTTAGCCCTTACCACTTTGTCTACAAACGTAATTATTATCAACTAACAGACAGTTTGTCTAGGGTGCTACAAACAAAAATCAATGTCAAATTCTCCAAAATTAAAGTTATTATTCAGTAAAAATAGTTAATAATTCAGATTTTGAGCTAAGGAATTATTATATTAAAATTTAAAATCGAAATAATAATCTAGAATATTATGTGTTCTTAATGCAATAAGAAAATATTTATATTGATAATATTATTGATAATATTATGGCTACTCTTACACCTAACTCATAAACATAAGAATGAGACATAACAAATATAATAATAAAAATATATGACGTAATAATTAATATTTGAAATAAATTCTAAATTATAGTCAATACAAATATATTCCTTATGATAATTACGATGTATACAAAAAAAAAGTACTAACATAAACTATTCCTAATTGCAAAAATTGAACATGATTGTTTTTAGTTCTCTCTTAAAAGCAATAGCAGATAGGCTGACATGTAGACAGTATGTGTTGTAAAATTTAACACATAGGTAGCTGAAAGATTTTGTATATAATGCATTGCGGTGCTTTGCAATATGCAGTTTCATACCATCCCTAGTATTGACGAAGTGGCAGTTTTTTTGCCATCTCATTTTATTTAACAAATAGTTTGGTGTACAAATATATATAATTTTATTAAGGAAAACAAGAAATTGTAACTGCCACTGTTGATCAGTATGCAGCCATTTTAGATCTTCATATTTTTTTCTCACATGATCATATTTTCTTACGCCATAGATGATTCTACAACAAGAATTTTGTACTAGTTGAACACATCGCTTATCATTTGAACTTAATAATGGGTAGTTTACTAGCTAGCAATAATAAAATGTAGGTAATATAATTACTTCTAACAATTTATTTGGTGTTTAGAAATTTAGGATATCTTTATTACAAAATATTAATTTTAATTTAAAATATAAAATTTGAAGCAATTTTTGAGAAGTTTAGTAAATTTCAACTGATTATCAATAACTAACCCAAGGTTTTTGACACTTTCTACAATTGGTATCTGCTCATTATCAATTACTAGATTTAGTATGTCTGAAATAGCTTTAGCAGATTTTTTGTTAAGGAATTGAAGTACTATAGATTTACTTGCGTTTAATTTTAAGTTATGATTATTGGCATATTTAGCCAAACATTTCAGATCCTGATTTACACATTCGATAGCATGAGTTTTGTCCGCAGTATCGAAACTATAAATAAGTTAGGTATCATCTGCGTAGCAGAATATCGAACAGTAATTGACACGAGACCCTATCAAAACATCCGCACTATTTTAGGCTATCTACTTTTTCTTTATATAATATTTACATTTTTTACATAATTTTAATCATTTGTTTTAAATAAAAAATTTAGTACGTACTAACTTTTAGAAACTTGAATACCTGTAATATTTTGCAGTTTCTCAATTGAAATATGCAATATACATCAAAAATACTGTGTTTAATGTTACGTGAATTGTAAATATTTTCATTAGACCAATCGTGTTGGTTTTGTTTTCAAAGCCCACTTTACTGAAATAAAATTATCAATTTTGTACAAGTATTTTTCGTTTTTTCAAAGTTCATTCTTGGACAATCTTCAAACTGTAAAGAATGTTTTGATAGGGACCTATTGATACTTTCATTGATGTCCATTCCATATATAGTAAACAACAGGGGATCTAAAATAGACCCTTGCGGAAGTTACTGTGCCTCTTTGAAACACACCGTTACTTGTTCTGACTTTTTGATGTCAACTATTAAGATAAGATTCAAAGAAATGCACAGATGTGACGGTAAATCCTAGATATTTGAGTTTGGCAATTAATAATTTATGATTAACTAAATCAAACGCTTGATGACTGAACCTTTTCTATCTAGTTCGTGAGTTATACAATCGGTTACACTCAGCAATGTTGTTTTGGTACTATGGTTAGCTCTAAAACCTGATTGATGTTCTGGAAAAATATTATTTACTATTAAATAATGAAGGATTTGTGCATGAACTACTTTTTCTAATATTTTACTGAAAACAGGTGATAGACTAATGGATCGTAGATCTGACATATTACTAACCTTTTGTTTTTTGGGGATAGGGCATATTATAGACTCCTTCCAGGCTGTAAGAAATTTTCCAGTTTCTAAACTATAGTGTATTATGTGGGTGATATATGGAGTTAATGAAGGCAGACATAGTTTTATCATGCGGTTGTTTATTCCATCTGTATCGGACGAGTTAGGCTTGATACTATTGATAACATTTTCAATTTCAGTAGTACTGACTGGTTGAAAAGAGTACGATAAATTATCATTTATTTCATGTAATGTGTAGTGTGCTACAGTATCCGAGTTTATTTGTGCGTCTAGCTCTTCAATAAATAATTTTAATTAGTTATTGAAAATGAGTATACCGGATCTTCAGAACGGGCCATTACATTTTATGTTTTTCTCATAAAACGAATGTGTGTATGTTTACTTTTTAAGTGTACTTATTTTATGCATATAAGCAGATAGTAATTTAATCTTACACAATTTGTGTATGTTTAATAATAAAGGTACAGGACATCGGACATCGGCTGGGAACAGCGGTGTCGCTAGCCATGCGATTTCGGGGTAGTTGAGAGATTACTGTAAGTGGAATTATCCTATCTTTTAATACTAATTAATAATGCAATACTAATTAATAATGGGTGCCCAAATAAATGTTTTGTACACTGCAGATCATTTATTGCTATCTCAGATATACAGAGAGCTGTAAATCTTTAGATATTCATTGTTTTTGAATTGAACTTTCAAACGAGTGTATTCCACTCCCTAAACTCGAAGTAAAATTTCGAGTTTAGAAAAGTCTGAAAATTTGGTTTTCTTTTTCTATCATTTAGGAAACCCATAAATCTATTTAAATTATGTGTGAAGTATTTGTTTTAAAGTGGGTACAAGACCCACTCTCAGGGTGGCAAAAAAACTGTGTGGATGTTTTGATCGGGTCCTCACTTATGTAGCTAAAATAAAATCAAATTAATATTTGATATTTGTACATCCGTGTGCACACATAGGTGTTGATAACCACTGACCTGTGTCATCGCATTATCACGAAATTTTCCACCGGATTCACTCCTATACATCAAACTGCCAACTCATAACAAACGCGATAATTAATTTAAAACGGATCCACTGTTCCGCCTCATCTGTGTTTCAGCTTCACGTTCCCATAAATTATCAGAGAACAATTATCCCATACGCCCAACAATTTTTACTCAACTGCAATTGAGCGCGCACAATCCGTTCCTGCGTTTGTACGAGTCGACATTTTTTTTAATTATCCATCCTGTAAAAATAAGCGGTCATTTTCGCGATTAAAGCTGACAAATATAAATAATTCATGGGGGCATTAATTAAAATCCGACGGACGTTTATGACGGCGGGATTAAGTGAATGGCTGAATTTATGCCCGAAGTGTTGTAAATAGACACACATGGAGGGAGAATCTGCGGGTCAGAGGGGAATGGAATGAATGATGGGGATTAAATTGAGGGGATTTTATGACACACAAGGATGAAATGTTAGTTAAGGGGGATCTTGTTTAACGCATTTTGTTTTCATGTTTATTGCTGTTTTATATCGAGGATGGGCTATAATAAAAGAATCGTATAATATACGTGTGTTTTAAAGTATTTTGAAGATATTGGATATATAAAAATTAAATTAATAAAGTATACCTAATAAACACGACTCAAGCTTACATTTTTGTAAGTAATTGTCTAACAAACATAGTTTTCTTTTAACTATACACATTCCGATACGACTCTACAAATGTTCAGACATTCGTTGTTTTTGATAAGCGTTCAATTTGAAACTTCCCACTTGATTAAGCATGAAGTAACATTTTCAGGCTTTTCTAAACTGTAAATTTTACTTGCATATAAAATACTGAAATATTGTAAAGTTTAAAATATACCGCTGAAGCAATATATATATTAAATCGATGTTTTACACGCCTGAGACACGAAGTAAAATGTTGAGTTTAGAAAAGCCTGAAAATTTGCTTTTATAAACTCAAAATGTTACTTTGTGCTTAATCAAGGAGTGAGGACACTCGTTCGATGTACCTTTTAATTAAATATAAATGAAATTGCCAATTCTTGGTTGCAGAATACTTCAAACATTAAAAGTGCGATTCTTTTCGCAATCTACAACAAGTTAGTCTTACAAAGACTATATCAAACACTCATTGAAGCAACTACTTCCCGGGCTAGTGTTTGATAGTCTTTGTAAGACTAACTTGTTGTAGATTGCGAAAAGAATCGCACTTTTAATGTTTGAAGTATTTTGCAACCAAGAATTGGCAATTTCATTTATACTTATGTTTGAACAGTAACGTGACCGCCAGTCTAAGGTGTCAAATTGTTTAGAGGGAAGGGCAATGCTATACTGATGAGAGATAAATCTCGAAACGCGTCTATAGATGGCCTGAATAATTTGACCCAAATTGTTACATTTGCAGTAGGTTACTGTATGTAACAGCAAACACTTGTTGTATAATTCAATGTCCGTCGGAGTATTAGCCCGGGAAGTAGTTGTTTCAATGAGTGTTTGATATAGTCCTTGTAAGACTAACTTGTTGTAGATTGCGAAAAGAAACGCACTTTTAATGTTTTAATTAAATAATTCAGAAGGAGAAATACATTATCACAAAAATTGACCTGCAGTTTATTTTCTATTTTATTCTTGGATTCGCTTAAGCAGGTATATAATAAGCCACAGTAGATACATTGTGGTCATCTTCCAACAGATATCGTCACCATACCTAAAATTAGGTTATTACATTTTAGGGATTTTGTATAAATATCACTTTAAAACATGATAAGCCACATCAAAATGGCAACAGGTATTATTACACCTTTCGAAGAAAATCGATTTCTTGAGAGTTTGAGTTCAAGTGATGAAATGTATGGCACAATTAACGAGAGTCTTATTGATTAAGACTTTGTTCTACCAAACAATGGTGGGCCTTCGGATTCAAGTAAACCTTGTATTTTATTTCTTTTTTGTGGTACAAAATAAAAAATCATAATTTTTAACATGGCTTACCATGTTATTGCAGTAATAATATAATAACATTTACCAAAGTAACAGAAACAAAACCTGGAAAAAGTTCGCCATTTCTTTGGAGACAAAAAAGGGACGAAAGTTATAAACAAGTCAAATGAAAAGAAGGAGCAAATTTGGAAAAAGATATTCAACAGCAAAATGTTATCTTGCATTGTATTGTATTAAACCTTGTGAGTTGGGTTCACCATGCAGATACACGAACAATTGCAGAGAGAAACTCAATAATACTATTGATTAACTAATAATATTCTCTTCATTTATTAGTAATACCATTGAATTAATTCTTACAAATTAAGACTTATCAATATCAAATTGGTCATAAGCAATATTAAATTGGGACTTCAAGCATAGCTGCTAGTTTAATCAATCAAATTAGGAATAAACAACAATAAATTGTGAATCAGCAATTTAAAATTGGGCTGGAACTAATATTATTCAAGAAATAACCAGTTTAACTACAAGGGGGGTCTGATATTAAAGGTACAGGTCTAAATTTACTAATATATATTATTAAAGAAATATTTAATACATTGTACAAAAAACTATATAGTTTTGTTTATTTTTCGACATATTCTTTATAAAGATTGAGACATTTATCTCAGCGTGACAGTAGTTTGAACATCCTTTCATGGTAGTGTTGCCTGTCAAGTCGATTACTGTAGTCCACAACTGTGTCTTGCAATTTCTATTGATTGGCAAAGCGTTTCCCGCCAATATTTTTTTTTGGAAACGCTTTGCAAATTAACAGGAATTACAAGACACAGTTGTGAACAAAATTTTGGTGAGGAAACGCTTTGCCAATCAATGGGAATTGCAAGACACAGTTGTGGACTACTTTAATCGACTTGACAGGCAATACTATAATAAAGGAATGTTCAAATTATTGTCACGCTTGGATAAATGTCTCAATCTTTATGGAGAATATGTCAAGAAATAAACAAAAGTATATAGTTTTTTGTAGAATGCATTAAATATTTTCTATAAAAACATATGTTAGTAAATTTTGGTATATACCTTTAATATATAGTTTCTGTAATTTGACATGTTTTGTAACAGACCTCTAAATGTATAGTATGTTTGAATGTGAGCAATATAAACAGAGTTTTTTTTTTAAATATAAATTTTCCTATTACAGCTTTTATGCTGTATATCTTAAGATATTCGTTGTTTTTAATTTGAGGCTTTAAACGAGTATTTTCCACTCCCAAGTAATGCATGAAGCAAAATTTCGAGTTTAGAAAAGCCCCGCTTTGTCGAGGGCAGCGACCCGAAACAAATGTTCACGGGGCTTTTCTAAACTCTAAATTTTACTTCATGCGCCACGCGTGTAAAACGCTGAAATATTGTGAAATTTCCAATATGCTACTTAACCAGTATGCTAAAGACATATATTTTTAACTTCAATTTAAAACCAGTGCTTTCCATTTTTTTAACAGTTAATGCAGATTTATGTGGTAGCAAACATTAACAATATAGAATTACATATTTTCTTGTTAAAACATTTACACTTGTGTTTGTAGGCAATAAAATGAAATTTATTTTTTATAACACAATTGCATTTTTGTATCCCCTTTCTAAGCTTTGTGTCACAAAGATACCTAATAAACTTATTAAAAATGCTTTAATTTTAAACTTCAAAGTGATACATTTTACACATTTTTTTTTTTTAAATTTCAAACTCTAATAACTCAGTTTTGTTTACTTGTGGCAGAGTAACTAATTTTTGTTTACTTGTGGCATATCACGTTATTACAATAAGCCGTTCAAATATATATTCAGTAAATATTCTCACAAATGACCCTAAAAATTCAATACAAAAAAAATGATCTACTAAATTTTAAGTATACTTTTTATCAAAAACTGAACTGCAATTTGTTTAAAGCCAAAATTTCTTTAGAAAAAATAGTATAACATTTTAGCTTCAATATTTTTCAAAAATCACTGGTGATATTTCAATGTTATTCTATTACATTCTGTATTTAATAATCTATTTCGATTATATATTTATAAACCAAAATAAAAACTGTAATAATTTGTAAGAAAACATTTCGTGCAAATATTTATTGTTTAAATACTCACCCTATATTTATTAATTGTCAAAATTGTTTCGTATTTTCAGAAATTAAATATCTTGTGGTGGAGGCGGTTACTTTGTGATACATTGTAAATATTATAATAATTAACACTGATTACTTTTTTGTATTTAATTTTTATTTTAAATTGTGACCAGTCGAAACTGGTCATAATTTAAAATAGCAAAGTGAAGACATAAAAGTAATCAGTGATAATTATTTCAGTATTTTCAAAAATTATTTAAACATAACCGGTTTTGATTAAAAAATACAGCAACACAGAATAATCTGCCTAAAAATAAAGTAGTAAACATTTAAAATAAAAATTCTCTAAAATTGACTTAAAAACGAATATATTTTTTTATATTTTCAATACAGAATATCAACATTGTACCTAAAAAATGATTTTTTGCAAATACAAATATACTTTGATATTTAATAATCATCTATATCAAAATATTTAAAAATCAACGAAACTTGGAAATAACAGATAAAATTGAAATCTATTACAAAAATAAATAGAATTATGAACATAATAAAAATAATATATTGATAACTTATTAGTCATAATATGAATCAAAAAAATGTAAATTTTATTTAAAACTTGCTTTAAATTATTGTTCTTTTATTTTTGCTTTAATACAAAATTTATTTAACGGTTAGGGGTACAAAAGTTATTAAAATTATTAAAAAATCTAACAGATTTATATTTTACGTTAAGAAATCTCTTGAGTTTGATGAAATCATTATATTCATGATTTTATCAAAATCATTTTGCTAACATAAAATAATGGGTGTTTAAATAAGGACGCTGGATGTTTAAATGCAATTAAAACAAGTGGTGTGTGAGATATCCACTAAATTTTTTTTCAATTGAAAAGTATATTTTTTGGCAATAAGCAACTCGAAATATTACTTTATGCTTAATCTGGGACTGAAAATGAATCGTTTAAAGCTTCAAATTGAACTGTAAATGAACGACTAATATCTAAAGATATGGAATATGTATCCCTAAAAATAACTCTCTGTTTTTATAATTGAAACTTGCTAAAATTTTGTTTGATTTTTTTAATTTTTAAACGAGTAATAAATTATGTTGGTTTTCATGAAATTTTAATAGGCACGCTCGATGTATAAATGTAAATAAAACAAGTTTTGTGTGAGATATCTACTCAATTTTTTTATTGAAAGTATATTTTAGGGCAATAAGCAACTCGAAATTTTGCTTTATGCTTAATCTGGGAGTGGAAAGAAACGTAAAAGAAAAACTCCCTGTATTAATAATTAAATTCTTGCTAAAGTGTTATGTTTGATTTTTTCAATTTTTAAACGAGTAATAAATTATGGTGATTTGCATGCAATTTTATACAATCCAATTTATTTATTTCCAAATAGAAGTAATGATACTTTCATGGGTGAGTCAAATTTAGTCAATATAATTATACGAAAGTGTAGCAAAAAATAGTAAATAAAGAGACAAAAATACAACAAATAACAAATACAAAAAATTAATATTTGAAACGTATTCTATTTTTTATGTCTATTTTGTTAATTTCTTCAATTTTCAATATTTTTCTTATGTATATGTTGAATTAATTTCTCACTTAATCCGTGGTGAAACATATTTAATTAATAGTAGAACTTTGATTAAAACACTCTAACTAGTTTCGACCTTAGGTCATTATCAAGGAGATATGTACGAAATTCACAAACGTATCGATATTTATATACAACAGCAAATTTCAGGTAATATGGGCCATTGCGATGGGGGAATGCCAAATGTCTTCGATTTTATTAACCTATTTTTAATGTCTGTGATTGTTATGTTTTCGTGAATTTTCTAGGATTTTATTAACTTTTAAAATGTTTAATCAATTTTACTTATTTAGTGCTGTTTAATAATTATGGGGCAATTATACAAATATCTTTAATTTAATTAATTAATTAATTTGATAAATGCAATATTCAGGGAATTTTTCATTTAGGTACACATATCACGATTTTTCACTGGAAATTTATAGACATTCGTTGTTTTTGTAGAAGCTTTTAACTTGAAGCTTCTTACGAGTGTTTCCAAACCCAGATTAAGCATGAAGTAAAATTTTTAGTTTAGAAAAGTCTGAAAATTTGGATTGGTCGCGTAGCGAAGCCACGCATATAAACACTGAAGTATTGTGAAGTTCAAAATATACTTCTTAGGTTTGATCTCATTTTGATTAATTTTGTAAATGTTTATATGGAATATGTAAAAGTATACTTATGAAAAAAATAACAGTATATGGTCCCTAATATTAACATTCATATAAATAAAATGAATGTTACTGTTTTTATTTACATCACTTAGATTATTTTTAACAAATTTCCTAATAGTTGATAATTTCCCTCAAGTCTAAAAATTAAATCTTTCTAAAATCTTAACTTGATTGAAAATTTCTCGAAATGGTTGACATTTCTAGGAACCCTACTGACAACAAAAGTGACACTCTTCCCCTGTACAAGATTAGGAAACGTACGATAATTATAACGTTAGCAGAGATTGCTCTGAAATTACAAAACATGATTAAAAACGAATTCGTGTAATGAAAGTTATACATATCCCTAATACATACGCCGTCAATTTTCGGGCAATTGTTGTTTTTCAAAATCGTTTAATTTGAAACTGTTGATGACTCTTTTCACTACCCCTTTTCTAAACAATAAATTAGTAATGCCCTTTATATTGAAATAAATGACAAATGTATGAAAGCGTATACGCCATCTAATGCCCATTAACTTAAGTAATGAGCATTAGATGGCGTTTACGCTCTCGAACATATGTAAATTTCACAGGTTATAATAAATGGTCAAAGATGTTCAGTATTCTTCAAGCACTGGTTCGGGACTATACTGATGGTGGCGTTGAAGCCTGAAACGCGTATATAGTTATTCGGTGAATGAATAAGTACTGAACACAAAGTGGGGGAGCAAGTGCATTCCTTACCTATATGTGTGAGCGCCCATGTAGTTGGGATATGTGCACTTAAAAGAATACTCCCTCTATAATATATTTCACAGTATTATTTTAAAAAGAGAAGTTTCTTATTGTATATTTCAAAGCAGTATTAATATTCATAATAACCAAGGAAATATTATAATTCACCTACAGCCAAGCCTTTCGTATTTTATATTAATCAGTATAATGATTTCATCTCGAGAATTGACGTCGTTTTGAAGCGTTCACTTTCTCGTTCCCATCCGTCCGTCGGCGTTGATTAAGCGCAAGGCTATTTATGCAAATAAAATTGCCAGGGCGGGCGCAAAGAGACCGATTTAATTAAGCTACCACGACAAATGGGTGCCGTCACTTCTCCGTAAACCAAACACACAAAAAAAGACAAACGACAAGGATATAAGTCGGTCTACAAATCTAATCACCTCGCCGGAACGACACTTATCTTTACAGAAACTTGCAGCAATTTATATCTTGATTCATGAAAAGTAAACAGTTGAGACACCATTGAAAGAAGTTAACTTTTGATATGTTTAATCTGTTTGTCTTTTTGAGATCACTTAAAAACATAATTAAATATTAATTAAATTAAATTAAAATCACTTTTGCCGGTTTGCACCCAAGTCGATTAGCTTAATCAGTGATTAGTACTTTTAAAGGACTGCGCGGGAAAACTATGCGAACCGATTGAGCGAATTTTTAACCTAATTCTTAAGCAAGGTGTATTTCCAAGCTGTTGGAAAACCGTGCGCGTTGTTCCTATTTATAAGTCTGGAGGTAGGCAAAATGTGGTAAACTACAGGCCAATTTCACTTCTTAGTAATTTTTCAAAGGTCTTCGAATGTATACTTTCTGACGAAATCTATAGCCGTGTACAGCAAAATATATCAACAAGTCAACATGGTTTTGTTAAGAAACGTAGTACAATGACGAACTTGCTTAATATGACTCATAAAATATCATCTGAATTAGATCAACAAAATTAGGTTGACGTCATTTACACAGATATTTCGAAGGCCTTTGATTGCATGCCTCACCACATTATAGTGAAATTTTTGAATATGCACAACATCAATGATAATATTATTTCTGTCGTAAAGTCTTATTTATACCGAGTGTCTGGGATAAGGGGCGAACATAGGAATTTAACATGTAAAATTAAATATGTGTAATTATTAGATCCCCTATTCATTTCAAAGAAAAATCGCAAAGGAATATTTTTTAGAGTATTAAAAATTGTACTTAATGTATCGATTTAATTTACGTTTGTATCAGTATTCATTTAATCGAAATGCTATCAAAGAAATTTAAATTATGAATAATAATTAATGCATGCTTGTCGTTTGGGATAAATCATAATAATAACACTTAATTGGTGGAAGAAAGATCATTTATTCATTACCAAGATAATTTATAGTGGTGTCAGATTACAAACAGATCGTGATTTATTTTTGTTCAAATTGTTATTTTACTGTATCTACGTCCAATAGGAAATGTTAGAGCAAGTACTCAAAAAGTTGTCCATTCTAGTGTAAACAATAACCCAATCTGTTATAAAATGCCTGCCTTACATTAGCCCAGTGCCTATCTGTAATTAATCTGCAATCCACATTCAATTCAATATTTGGATGGCGTTTTTTATAAATTTTGTTTTTCAGGTGACCCCATAAAAAGAAATCGCATGGTGTTAAATCAGTAGATCTTGGTGGCCAGTTGATAGTGCCACCGCGACTAATCCAACAATTGGGAAAATTAGCATTTAAATATTCCCTCACATTTGAACCATAATGGACCTGACATCCATCATGCTGATACCATATCTCCTGATTTTCACGTGCAACTTCTTCTAACGTAGGGCCAACCTGGTCGATTAAAAGGTCTAAATAAGAATTCGAATTTAAATTTCCATAAATTTTAAATAGCCCAATAATATTATTCTTAAAAGTACCAGCCCAAATATTTATTTTTTGCGTGAACTGGGTTCTAGTTTGTAAGCGTATCCGAGATTTTCCTGGGTCCAGTATCACGTGTTCTGTGTGTTGGGCTCGTTATTAAGAGTTAACGTGCATTCATCAGTAAAACAGATAGACTGCAAAAAGTTTCGGTCTGTGTTTGATCAATCCTGCATTACTTCACAGAATCCGCCCCTATTTTTTTTATCCACTAGTAGTATCTCCTGATGACATTGATGTTTATAGGGATGATATCCATGCTTCTTCAGAATCTTATGTACAGAGAATTTAGACACGTTGCACTCACGAGCAATACATCGTATGCTAGTTGTTGGCTCAGCATTTATCAAACCCAAAACCCTTTCTTCTAATTCATTGTTGCATCTTCTGTTCCGTTTGCCTGTAAAGTTAATGTTTTTGAATTAATATTTGTTGAAATTTAACTATTAAAATACCTTTTGAATCATATGCCGCTACACTTGCTGTATTTTCAAACTTGTTCACAAACTTGGTAATTGTTGATACAGACGGAATTGGTCGATTGTTAAATTTAACCGAAAATAAGTCACGAACTCTGCGTAAACTGACGCTACTGTAAAATGTTTTTATAATGAACACTGTAATGATTCGACCCTAGGTATTGTACAAATTTATAATTTGTATTTTATTTACGTTGTGTTGTGTATGTAGTAACCCTTTTAATTTATTTAACAGATTCGTTGTTTGTGTCAATATGCATTATCGGAAATACTGTGTCTTTCTTCCCTTTTAATGACCAGGAGTATGTGTGGACAATAAATAAAACAGGATGTGAGTTTAACGGATGCAAAGTTTATTGACCTCAATTATGACATTTCTAATTAATTTGTGTTTCTTAGATTATTTATATTCTCGAAATACTTAAACTCAAAAAGTATATGACTCTACTTGTGGGAGCAAAATTAAATAACCCCTGCATTTGCATTATGAGATGGGAAACCCACAAAAACCATCTCGGAGCTTTCCAGACAACCAACTAGCGGGAACACTCCTCTGATTAGCAAGCAGATCCCGACGTCATCCGTTGATTGTTTTGTATCATTAACTAGCGGGAACATAACTCTGCAGTACTAACTCGGGACGACCACACCCGTTAATTGTGATCAGCAATTAACTAGCGGGAACACTCCTCCGTTTTCCACGCACAGCTCGACCACACCCGTCAATTGTTTTTGTGCTTTTAACTAGCGGGAACATAACTCTGCAGTACTAACTCGGGACGACCACACCCGTTAATTGTTTTCAGGCAATTAACTAGCGGGAACACTCCTCCGTTTTCCACGCACAGCTCGACCACACCCGTCAATTGCTTTTTGTGCTGTTAACTAGCGGGAACATAACTCTGCAGTACTAACTCGGGACGACCACACCCGTTAATTGTTTTCAGGCAATTAACTAGCGGGAACACTCCTCCGTTTTCCACGCACAGCTCGACCACACCCGTCAATTGTTTTTGTGCTATTAACTAGCGGGAACATAACTCTGCAGTACTAACTCGGGACGACCACACCCGTTAATTGTTTTCAGGCAATTAACTAGCGGGAACACTCCTCCGTTTTCCACGCACAGCTCGACCACACCCGTCAATTGCTTTTTGTGCTGTTAACTAGCGGAAACATAACTCTGCAGTACTAACTCGGGACGACCACACCCGTTAATTGTGATCAGCAATTAACTAGCGGGAACACTCCTCCGTTTTCCACGCACAGCTCGACCACACCCGTCAATTGCTTTTTGTGCTGTTAACTAGCGGGAACATAACTCTGCAGTACTAACTCGGGACGACCACACCCGTTAATTGTTTTCAGGCAATTAACTAGCGGGAACACTCCTCCGTTTTCCACGCACAGCTCGACCACACCCGTTAACTGTTTTGTATTCTTTTTTTTGTTGTATAGTTTTTATATTTGTTGTATAATTTTGATTTTTGTTGTGTTATTCTTATCTCCCTCTGTGATTTGGAACTTGTGGTGCTTTTCGTGATGTTCTTCTTCCGAACTGTTTCTTGACTCTCATCACTCTTGACTCCCCCCGACTCTCCTCATGTTTTCCGCTCCGCACAGCTTTTATAACTCTATTTCCCACCCGATCGTGGAGATGGAAGATTTCGCGCAGACCATATATGGTTATAAAATACCACCCATCCCTGACGTCACGCAATTCCCCCGACTTCGCAAATTCGTTGTGTTTGCGCTTGGTTAAACCTTGAACTGAATCTTTCTGTATGTCTTAGCATTTCTCCACGCGCCGGTACTTGTTTATTATTTTAAGGCGATGCTGCATTTGTTATTTCTTTCAGATAAAAAATTTTGATCGACTAATGTTATTCTCGTATTTACTGAAAGTTGATTTTTCTTTAATATTTTCTTAGGTGATTTTTGTATTAATGTTTTAATTTAATTTCGTCAAAAATAATATTTGCACATGACCCCTACTGACCTATTACAACACCCTCTCTTCATTGGAATAACTCAGATTATTATTCATAACAATTATAATGCGTAAATTAATATCTGAGTAGCGAAATTATTTTCACTATAACATGACATTTGTCAAACTCCTGGCAGGGGTTTTTATTAAATGGTACATTGTTCAACTTATTTTTATTATTTTTAAGGTGAATTTTGGTACAAACGCAAATTAAATTGATACATTTAATACAGATTTTAATACTCTAAAAAATATTCCTTTACGAGTTCTCTCTAAAATTAATAGGGGAGCTAATAATTACGCATATTTAATTTTACATGTTAAATCCCTAAGTTCGCCCCTTATCCCAGACACTTGGTATAATAGACAGCAAATCGTTGAAGTTGACGGCTATAAATCACAACCATATGTTGCTACTAGTGGTGTTCCACAGGGTTCCAATCTTGGGCCACTGTTGTTTATAATATTTATGAACTCCATATCTGAAGCACTGGACTGCGAATTTGTAATGTATGCAGACGATATTAAGCTGTTTAGAACAATAAATACAATTTCAGACTGTGTTGTACTCCAGAATAACGTTAATCTTAAATAAAACACTGTTTATCACTTTGTTTGTATAACAATTGGTTTATTTGGTGATTATAGTTTCGATACTACACGTATCATTATCAAACCGTTAGTAACAAAAAACTACAAAGGAACATTATTTATATTTGCAAATTCTAATAACAGCGTTAAAGAGGGGGGTGTATTTAAGGTCAAGCTGGTCGTTAATTACGGGAATTTCCCGATTAGCGCGGGCTCTGTGAATCTCCAAAGACTCCAGGAGGTCCATCTTTCTACCCTTCTCGGCAAAGTGAATAACTGAAAGTACATCCTCGCCAAAAGAATGGTTATTTTCAATCAAATGTTTGGCGAAAGATGACTTATCAATTAATCTATGCCGAAAAGAGTAAAGATGCTCACTGAGTCTGGTCTTAAAATTACGACCAGATTGACCTATATATACTCCCTTACAATCATTACAGGTTAATTTATATATTCCTGATTTGTAAATACTTGGTATCTGAGTCTTATGGTAAACTATTTTATCCACTATTGACGTAGTTGTCAGAAACCTCTTTTAAAAAAGAAATAGATATTATTAAAAGTATAGCCGTTTTAAATGGCTATACTACGTCAATAGTGGATAAAATAGTTAATTTATACAAAATTAAACTTATTAGAAAATACATATATGCCGGAATCGAACCTAAAACACATGCAACATATCGTTCCCTTACTTACTTTGGAAATATAACTCACAAGATTAAAAATATTTTAGCAAAACACAAATTAAATATAGCGATGAAACCATTTACAAAAATTAAAAATCATATTTTCAACCATAAGACTCAGATACCAAGTATTTACAAATCAGGAATATATAAATTAACCTGTAATGATTGTAAGGGAGTGTATATAGGTCAATCTGGTCGTAATTTTAAGACCAGACTCAGTGAGCATCTTTACTCTTTTCGGCATAGATTAATTGATAAGTCATCTTTCGCCAAACATTTGATTGAAAATAACCTTTTTTTGGCGAGGATGTACTTTCAGTTATTCACTTTGCCGAGAAGGGTAGAAAGATGGACCTCCTGGAGTCTTTGAAGATTCACAGAGCCCGCGCTAATCGGGAAATTCCCGTAATTAACGACCAGCTTGACCTTAAATACACCCCCCTCTTTAACGCTGTTATTAGAAAATTTGCAAATATAAATATTGTTCCTTTGTACTTTTTTGTTACTAACGGTTTGATAATGATACGTGTAGTATTGAAACTATAGTCACCAAATAAACCAATTGTTATACAAACAAAGTGAAAAACAGTGTTTTATTTATGTTCAACAATGTATAACGAAGTAGAAGCCTCTATAGTCATTGAAATAACGTTAATAATTTATATTCTTGGTGTGTAAAGCATCTCCTTAGTATTAATATAAAAAAATGTAACATCATATCATATTATCGTAAGTCAAATCCAGTAATGTTTAATTATACAATTAACGCCAATCTCATTAACAGAACAACCGAGATGTCTGTTATATTTGACCAACGTTTGAGCTTTTTGCCCCATCTCACTAGTACGATTCAATCATCATTAAGAATGTTAGGCTTTATTATAAGAAATTGTAGACAATTTAATAATGTGGAAAGTATTATTCTATTATTTAACTCATTCATTCTAAGCAAACTTAATTATTGTGCGCCTGTTTGGAGCCCTTATTATTGCTGTCATATTCATTCCTTGGAAAAAGGTCAGAGAAAATTCCTTAAGTATCTATATTATTTTAAACATGGTGCGTATCCTTTTGATACTGTCACTTATGACATGCTACTTAATGAATTTTCGATGCCATCAATGATACAGCGTCACAAATATGTATTGCTACTAACTTTATACAAACATGTGCACTACCATTTGGACAATCCGTTTTTCCTTAACATACTTTGCGTTCATGCTCCTAGATTTATCACACGCAATTCGTTAACGTTCTACAGCAAAAAACCTAATACTCTTCACTTTTCTCAATCACATATGCATAATATGTTAAATTGTTACCATAGTGTTGAAGATTATGTCGATGTATTTATGTCAAGTCTTTTTGAATTTTCACACAATTGTAAACTGGCCATTAGCCGTTCGTAATTCTTTTTTTTATATTGAGTGATAAGTGAGAAAATTATTCAAGAAATCTTTTTTTTTGTTTTTAATTTTTTTATAATTATCGTTATGTACGAGTATATACAGGGTGAGTCGGTAAACGTAAAAATAATGTAAAAAAACTCATTTGTTCTTATCCGATTTTCATTTGTTTTCAAGTTATGGCGTAATTAAAAATGTTCATCTAGCTTTCCACTTCTGTCTGAATTTTAACATTATCAAAGTATGCCATGTTCGAGGCTTATAAACATTTGATAATTCTGACGTTTTGATGAACTGTCAGTGTACGGTGAACAGTAACTGAACGTTTAAGTTCGAATTAATGTGATTGTTAGTGTTGCAAAATGCCACATACTTATTCAAATTTAGAATATGAAAATATGGTGTTTGTTTATGGTTTCTGTAATGGAAATGCTACAGCTGCTGTTGAAGAATATCGTGAACGGTTTCCACACCAAAGACATCCTGATAAAAACATATTTATTAGAGTTTTCAACAAATTGTGCGAGACTGGTAAGCTTCCCAGTGCTAACATAACATATGAGCGCACTGCTCGACAAGGTTTTGTAGAAGTAGAAAATATTCTGCATCTAGTAGAAGAAGATGCAACTACTAGCTCACGGAGAATTGCCACTCAATTGGCAATTCCACAAAAAAGAGTGATGAACACGCTACACGAGCAAGGCTTATATCCTTATCACGTTCAGAGAGTACAGCACCTACAACCAGGGGATTACGCTAACCGTACGGAATTTTGTCGGTGGATAAATAATAATCATCGTAATGTATCGAGTATACTCTTTACGGATAAAGCTACATTTACCCGTGATGGCATTAACAACACTCGTGACTCTCATGTATGGTCTGATGAAAATCCCTACGCAACAGTCGAAAGCAATTTTCAACATCGGTTTTCTGTAAACGTGTGGTGTGGTATGGTTGACAGTTATTTAATCGGCCCTTTCATTTTAGAGAATCGTCTCACAGGAGGCAACTACCTCAATTTTTTACAAAATGAATTACAAGGCCTGCTAGAAGATGTTCCTATAAATATTAGAATGCAGATGTACTATCAGCACGATGGAGCTCCTGCACATGTCGCTCGTCAAGTCAAGCAACATTTGGCCGAACGTTTTCCAGGGCGATGGATTGGTCGTGGAGGTCCTATTAATTGGCCTGCAAGATCTCCAGACCTTGCACCACTAGATTTTTGTTTATGGGGCTGGATGAAAAATGAAGTGGACACACGGGAATCACTAATTAGACGAATTGAGAATACTGCAGCCCATATAAAAGAAGAAAGAAATGAATCAATTGGGAGAGCAACCAACGCTCTTCGTAGACGAAGCAGAAAATGTTTAGAAGTCAATGGCGGTATTTTTGAACATTTGTTGAAAGATCGCTATGATTAAGAAAAATTGTTTGTATAATAACTTGTTTATTTGTTAATATGCTATAACTTGAAAACAAATAAAAATCGGATTAGAACAAATGAGTTTTTTTACATTATTTTCACGTGTATAATATACTCCTAGAGTTTGGTGCGCTCCTCCCGACTCACCCTATATATATATATATATATATATATATATATATATATATATATATATATATATATATATATATATATATTTTTAGATTAGTCTTTATATATAATTTAGTTTAATTTTTCATATGTTATAATAGTTATATTTGAAAATTTTCCCTGTAATTGGATTATTTCTGTTGGGAATAAATAAATAAATATATAAATAAATAAATAAATGTTTCCTACTATTTGTGTGTTTTATATTCAATGATGAGTTGTTTATGTCCTTGTTTAGTCTGTTGAATGTAAATTTAATTTGTTCGTCATCTAACTGTCCAAAATCCGGGTATAGTTATCTCTTGTATTTTATTAGTCGAAGGATAAATTTCGGTAAAGGATATTTGTAGTGTTGTTTGGGGATTTTGGGAGTATGTTGTTATATAGATTTTGCAAGTATCTCGTGTGAAGTGGTACAGGTATCAATTTCTGAGTGAATATCGATAAGTTGTAAAATGTCATTTGTGATTTGTGGGATGTTTTCATTTTTGGAATCTGTTATGGTTTCGGGTAATATTTGAGTGGGAATGAGTTATAATAATAATAATAATAGTATTTATTTCCCAACAGATACAGAATATCCTATTACAGGGAAAATGTATAAACGAACATAGAACATAAGTATGTTATAAATAACAATGCATTATTAATGTATAGTAAAATCAATAAAAATATATAGCAATCGGATAATTAACAAATAATGAATAATTTATAAATGAATATACTAAATTTAACATTAATTTAAAATTTAAAATAACATTAACAAAACATTAGACTGGAAATTGAGCCAGCGTAGGACCCAATGGTATTGTGAAATATATCGAGCGAATGTTGCACAGAGTTGTATAGTTTCATCATGCGTACTAATGGTGAATTAAAATGGGCATTGGTATTTGCCCTAGCATACCTAAACAAGGGTGGATTTCTTGATGACGCCCTAGGTACATTTATGTTAATATTAAACAGAAGATCTGTGTCGTCAACAAGTCCATTGATAAGTTTGTAAAAGAACATCAATAAATGTATTTTGCGATGTTGTAGAAGAGATTGCATATTGAAGGCGTTTAATAAGGTCTCATAATCAAAGTTACTGTGGTGAGGGTAAACTCCTGTAAGTTTATATTGAAGTAAACGAATAAATCTTCTTTGTACCCTTTCCACGGCTTAAACCTGTTTATAATGGACTGGTGACCAAATGATACTACAATATTCCAATTTACTTCTCACAAAAGCAAAATAAAGCCTGATGATAGCAGATACATCTTTAAAATCACTACATGTACGTTTTATAAACCCCAGCAAACTCATGCTGGCCTTGCAAATCCTATCAATAGGGGGGACAAATGTTAACTTGGTATCAAAAAGTATTCCTAAATCTTTGGTGGTATCCGTGCGAGATAGAGTTGTGCCGTTCAATTTGTAATTTGTATTTGATGGTAGTTTTTTTTCGACTGTATGTCATGCAAAAGCATTTATTTATGTTCAGTTCTAAGAAGTTTGTTTTGCACCAGTTTTCAATGTCGCAAAGATCGGTCTGAAGAATTTCATGATCTTCAGCCGCTCTTATTGACCTGAATATTTTCATATCATCAGCATATAATAATACTGATGACGACATATTGCGCACTATATCATTTATGATCATAATAAATAATAGTGGGCCTAAGTTCGAACCCTGCGGCACACCACTGCTAGGACAATATTGTTTGGACCTGTGACCCCCATATTCAACAAAACTCGCACGCCCACACAAGTATGCCTTGAGTAAATTGTTAGTAGTTGTGTCTATACCAAACATATCCAGCTTCCGTAAGAGCAAACTGTGAGTTGAAGTTTGAAGGAAATTGTAAGATGGTTTTACCATAAATCTGAAATTAGTTGGACTGAGTGGATAAGGGGTTTCAAGTTATTGGTACATAATAAGATATCGGGCGTGTTAGCTTGGTGTTGGTTCATAATAAAGTTAGAATCGGTTTTAACTTTCACAAAATTGGAGTGGGAGAGGACATGTGATAAGTGCTTCATTTTGATAGTGTTTATATTCAAATCTACCATAATTATTACGTTGTCATATAGGGATGCCCTAGTAAATATTGTGTCTTCAATTACCGAGAAAGGATGGATATACATTAGGAATACATGGATTTGAAAGGATGAGAATTTGAGGGTTACATGTATGCAGTCATTGAGGCTTTGTTTATGCGAGGCGGATTGGGTTTCTTTAAAGAAATGGAGGGGTGGGTTAATATTGAGGCGCCACCTCAACGGTTTTGGTTCTTTACAGAGGCAGGAATTTGGAAAGATGATCAATTACGGTAGGAGATAGGGTTTGGGGATTTTTATTGTATTATCATATTAATATACTAGTTCGGATTTTACGGTTAAGGAGTTAATATTAGTATATAAAAAACAAACATTGTTAGTCATTGTTACTTACAATTTCCGTTGAACCTGACTGTACGCCTGTTGTTGGTATAACTGTGGGAACAATTTCAGGGTAGTCTAAATCAAACATAACGATAAACATTCGATTTCCCGAGAACGATGCATATGTGTCGATGCGAAAAGAGTTCATGAATCGTTTCTTCAGTTTTTTAAGTAGTGATTGTCTATTGCTGTTAGTACTATTATTTATTTCAGTTGTATATGTGTCTATAGCGTAGTCATGCAGGGTAATGGGTTGATGGATTCGGGAATTATTTGTCAGTTTTGGGTCAATTTGGGATGATTTTTTTATTAGATCAGTAGATTTGGACATTTTAAATTACTATTATTCTAAAAATCTATGATTTCGGAAAACATTACTTATTTTTCTGAACTTTATTATTCTAAGTTTTAGATTTTTATTCTTGTAATATCAGTTTCATTTATCTTTATCTTAAGAAAGTACAATAATTTTTCAACAATTTGTGTGATTTGTAAAATTTTTTATGGTTATAATTATTTTTTTACCATCTTTGAAAACAAATGCGTGTTTTTATGAAAATTTCTAATTTGACGGTTTGTAACATTATTGCCGTAGTATCTGTTTTGTTTTGTTTCTTTAGGAATAAAGTGCATTATTTGTTAAAATCTGTGTAGTTATAGAAATTCTAAAGCGTTTAAATAATTTTCTCCACATGTTTTAATATATTCTTATTTGTAATAATTTAGAAGACGTTTTTATAAATAATACCCTAGACTTGTTTTTAAATCATTTTGCGTTATTTTTGCGTTTTTTTTTTTCTTTACGTTGCATCGTTAATGATTTCAGAATTTATTCTCGTAATTTTAATTGCGTCTCTTCTTTATTTTAAAAAGAAGTACATTATTTTGTACAGAGCTGGGATGAATCCTCAAAAACATGATTCGAATCACGAATCCGAATCACCTAATATGATTCGAATCACGAATACTCGAATAAAGGATTCGTAAGTGAAAAATATGATTCGAATCAAAGATTCGAATACTCATTTTTGAATCACAGATACAAATCCTTTAAAAATAAATTTGAATCTATTATTTGCAACCAGTAATATTTGATTCCATCAGTTTCTATTAACAAACATGTTCATTTACCGACTAAATATCTGATTATATAATGATTTTAATTAATGATGATATATGTGTTATTGAACTTAATTTTGAATCTGTGTTTTATACACCTGGCGCATGAAGTAAAATTTCGAGTTTAGAAAAGCCCCGTGAAAATTTGTCTCGGGTCGCTGCGCGACCCTCGACAAATTTTCTACGCGGGGCTTTTCTAAACTCGAAATTTTACTTCATGCTTAGTCTGGGAGTGGACAACACTCGTTCTTAGAAGTTTCAAATTAAAGGATTACTCTAGATTACTAAGTTTATTACCAATTTACAAAGGCTACAGCTCGAAGGACCAATCATGGTCTTCGGAGACCGAAGGACTACAGGGAATCGAAGTTTATTCACAAGAAAACAACGAATATCTGAAGGTTTACAGCATGGATAGGAAAGAAAACATCCAATTTTGAAAAAAAATCGAAGTTGGGTTGGTTTGCAGTGCGTTTTTAACTTCACTTTAAATCAGTGTTTTATACGCGTGACGTATGAAGTAAAATTTCGAGTTTAGAAAAGCCCCGTGAAAATTTGTCTCGGGTCGCTGCGCGACCCGCGACAAATTTTCTACGCGGGGCTTTTCTAAACTCGAAATTTTACTTCATGCTTAGTCTGGGAGTGGACAACACTCGTTCTTAGAAGTTTCAAATTAAAGGATTACTCTAGATTACTAAGTTTATTACCAATTTACAAAGGCTACAGCTCGAAGGACCAATTATGGTCTTCGGAGACCAAAGGACTACAGGGAATTGAAGTTTATTTACAAGAAAACAACGAATATCTGAAGGTTTACAGCATGGATAGGAAAGAAAACATCCAATTTTGAAAAAATATCGAAGTTGGGTTGGTTTTCAGTGCGTTTTTAACTTCACTTTAAATCAGTGTTTTATACGCGTGGCGCATGAAGTAAAATTTCGAGTTTAGAAAAGCCCCGTGAAAATTTGTCTCGGGTCGCTGCGCGACCCTCGACAAATTTTCTACGCGGGGCTTTTCTAAACTCGAAATTTTACTTCGTGCTTAGTCTGGGAGTGGACCGTCAAGATTTTCTACATGTGGAGATTTTTGATATTTCTAGATTTATGTCGATTTATTCACAGTTTGTTATTGTATTAAATGCAACTTTAATATTAAATAAAAACGGTTTTTTTAGGAATAGAATAAATACCCACTAAGAGCCGAACAAATTATAAAGTTAACTCTAAAAGTTAATTTTAGGTAAAATTTTGCATCTTTTTCTATGATTTCAATGAATGATTTATTATATTACATACGTCGATTTTATAAAAGAGTTAAATTTAAAATTCAAACGAGTGTTGTCCATTCCCAGACTAAGCATGAAGTAAAATTTCGAGTTTAGAAAAGCCCCGCGTAGAAAATTTGTCGAGGGTCGCGCAGCGACCCGAGACATATTTTCGCGGGGCTTTTCTAAACTCGAAATTTTACTTCATGCGCCACGCGTATGAAACACTGGTTTAAAGTGAAGTTAAAAATGCACTGAAAACCAACCCAACTTCGATATTTTTTCAAAATTAGATGTTTTCTTTCCTATCCATGCTCTAAACCTTCAGATATTCGTTGTTTTCTTGTGAAAAAACTTCGATTCCCTGTAGTCCTTCGTTCTGCGAAGACCATGGTTGGTCCTTTGAGCTGTAGCCTTTGTAAAACGGTAATAAACTTAGTAATCTAGAGTAATCCTTGAATTTGCAACTTCTAAGACCGAGTGTTGTCCACTCCCAGACTAAGCATGAAGTAAAATTTCGAGTTTAGAAAAGCCCCGTGAAAATTTGTCGAGGGTCGCTGCGCGACCCTCGACAAATTTTCTACGCGGGGCTTTTCTAAACTCGAAATTTTACTTCATGCTTAGTCTGGGAGTGGACAACACTCGGTCTTAGAAGTTGCAAATTCAAGGATTACTCTAGATTACTAACTTTATTACCGTTTTACAAGAGTGTTGTCCACTCCCAGACTAAGCATGAAGTAAAATTTCGAGTTTAGAAAAGCCCCGCATAGAAAATTTGTCGACGGTCGCGCAGCGACCCTCGACAAATTTTCACGGGGCTTTTCTAAACTCGAAATTTTACTTCATGTGCCACGCATATAAAACACTGATTTCAAGTGAAGTTAAAAATATATATATTAACTAATTGATTGATAAGGCTGATAAATGTTGAAAGTTCATCTTCACTTTTATATAAATAAAATAAAATAATTTAAAACTTTCAAATATATATTGTAAACTCGCGTCAATTGTTTCGCCACACTGTGGCTTCTTCAGGCGAAGAAATGATAAATTACATTTGTCAGTACAGGTATATATACAATGTTTATGGGGGGGGTGGGTTTTTCAGTGAAATTTAAATTTAGGAGTGGTGAGTTTGTTAAGTCTAATTGGTCGTTAAAAAGTTGTCCTGTGTATTTTTCTTTTATTAATTAATTGCTACCTTAATATTTATTTTTTCCAACATTTTCGCGACTTTATTGCTTATTTCTCCTGTGTATGTTAGTGATAAAAAACTATTCATCACTAATATACACAGGAGAAATAAGCAATAAAGTCGCGAAAATGTTGGAAAAAATAAATATTAAGGTAGCATTTAAAACAAATAATACAATAGGGAAAATAATTAAAAATAACAAAGATAAAACCTGTATAACTCAACAAAGTGGAGTCTATTTGCTAAATTGCAAAGACTGTCCTAAGACATATGTAGGACAAACCGGAAGGTCGTTCAAAGAAAGAATCAAAGAGCACAAAACCTCTTATGAACAAAGGAAAACCAACTCCACATACTCCAACCACCTCATCGAAGAAAACCACCACTTCGACGAAAACTTCAAAGTGCTTCACAGAGAAGAAAAAGGCCGGAAACTTAACATCTTGGAGAGCATGGAAATTAATAAAAGAAAATACACAGGACAACTTTTGAACGACCAATTAGACTTAACAAACTCACCACTCCTAAATTTAAATTTCACTGAAAAACCCACCCCCCCATAAACATTGTATATATACCTGTACTGACAAATGTAATTTATCATTTCTTCGCCTGAAGAAGCCACAGTGTGGCGAAACAATTGTAGCGAGTTTACAATATATATTTGAAAGTTTTAAATTATTTTATTTTATTTATATAAAAGTAAATATATATTAACGTTGGATAGTTTTCATGGTTAAGTGACCAAATATGCATTCACAAATATTTGAATTATTCGAAAATTTTAATATTTATATTCAAATATGAATAATTTAGTGATTAAAATATTCATATTAGAATTGAATTTATCGAATTCAAATCATAGCCTTAACAGCGATGATTCGAATTAATTAGGAGGATTTGAATCCATGTATCAGGGTTCGAATTTTATAAGGATTCGATTCCTTTTATAAGGATTCGAATCCTTTTATAAGAATTCGATTTCTTTTATAAGGATTCGAATCCATTTATAAGAATTCGAATCCTTTTATAAGGATTCGAATCATCTACGTGTGGATTCGAATACGAATCCTTTTAAAAAAATGTAACGAATCCGGATCACGAATCCGTTTTCACTTAAGTATTCGAATACCTCTTTTGAATCCTTTAAAAGGATTCGAATCCGGGAATTGAATCCTGAATGATTCGAATCCTGCCCAGCTCTGTTTTGTAATGCATAATAGTAAATCCTGTAGCATTTAAATATATTTTTTACGTCGTTTAAATTTGACGTTTTGCAACTTTATTCTTCTAATGTCAATCATACACCTATTTATTTTAAAAGAAAGTACATTCCTTTTATAACAATTTCTGTCATTTTAAAAATTCTATAACGTTTAAATAAATGACTACTACAATTTTTTCCTTACGCTTCAGCTCTGATGTTTTGTTTATTCATATAATGTGAATGTAATGGTTTTCTCTTTATTTTAATAGAGAGTTCGTTATTATTTTTTCAAGAATGGATGTGATTTTTAAAACTCTGCAGCATTTTAATAATTTTTTACGATTTTTAAAATACAGTTCACTTTTTTGCAGTTGAACCGACGTTTTATTTATTAAAATTGCAACTTTAACGTTTTGTAACTTTATTCATCTAATATCAATTATAATTGTCCTTATCTTAGTTTAAAAAAACATACCTTTATAACAACTAATGTGATTTCAAAAATTCTGTAGCCAATGAATCATTTTCTAGATCTATAGGATTACAAAGTTTTAAACAAGAATAATTCAAATTCAAAACTATTTGAATTCGAAAAAATAAGCTTATGCTTCTTGCAGTTTGCAAACATAATATATAAAATTACGAAATATTTGCGTAAAATTCAAACAATGCGTCTTAATTAATAATACAACTTAAAACAATAAATACCCAAGTAGATGCTTCAATGGGTATTTATTGTCTTAAGTTGTCTTATTAATTAAGACGTACTATTAGCATTTTACACGAATATGTCTTAATTTTATATATTATGTTACTAAATTTTTATTTTTGTGATTATAGCGTCCTACAATTTCAAATTTAACGTTCTGTAACTTTATTCTTGTTATGTAAATGTTGTTTTTCATTACCTCTGTAGAAAGAGCATTGTTTTTTTATTATCCATGTGATTCCAAAAATGTTATAACTTTTGGATAGAATTGTTTTAAATAATTAGAAAACCAAGTCGCACATTTTCATTTTATCCTAATTTTTAACAAGTTTTAATTAAAAATTCTTGTAACTTTATTGTTGTATCATTTTTATAAATTTCTGACACAACTTCTGTCTGTTTTTATGAATTTACAGGAAGTTTTTCTTTTAAGTATTTATTTATTTCTCAACAGATAAGGAGAAATGTAAATCTTAACTAAAGTTTATACAAATAAATTGTAGATTAATCTATACAAATAAAATATAAAAAGCGTAACTCGAGTTTAAGCATAAATGTCTTGATGAATTTACAGAGTATTGTTCAGGCATTCGTTGATTTGTAGAAGTGTTCAATTTGAAACTTATAACTGGTTAGAAGTTTCAAACTAAACGTATTTCAAAACCAACTAATGAACGAACATTTACAGAGTACACATCGGGATATGTCTGAGTCAGGGTTGTTAAAAAAACTTTTTTTATTTTAATTAAAACAAACAGTTTTTTTTACAAAACGGTTTTTTTTTCAATAAAACAGTGTTTAAAACATTACCAATTAAAAACATGTTTAAAACGTGTTTAAAACATGTTTAAAACGCGTTTTAAATATAACCAGGGTTATAAATAGACCTTAGCATACATCTTTAACACAGTTCTAAGAATAATATTGACATTTTCGGATTATTAAAACGTTTTGGTAGATTACTATTGTTAGTTTAAAACTAATACTTTAATATCTCTAGTTTAAGTCTTATACATAACCTCAACTGTCATAACAAAATAGGGTTATTAATTTTTAATTATTTTAATAATGCAATAAATCATAAATGAATAAACCAGTATGTTTTGAACTTCACTTGAAATCAGTGTTTTATACGCGTGGCGCATGAAGTAAAATTTCGAGTTTAGAAAAGCCTGAAAATTTACGTGATGTTTAGTCTGGGAGTAGAGACACTCATCAGAAGTAAATTTTAATCTAATAATATATCAGAAGAAATATATTTTCACAATCATAAAAAAACAGTGTAACATACTTTCTAAATTATTTTATTAAAATGAAGTTAGAACACATTAAAATTTAATGTTGCTACGTTCATTTAATCATTGTTTCAAAACTAACTAATAACATGTAGATTTTACTCTGTTAATACGAAATGTTAGTATCGAATTGGTATGGTTCTAGTAGAGATTAATTAGCATTAAACTATAATGATATTAACAGCAATTCTGTTAATAAGTCTGAACATGTTTAATAGTATATTGTACAACGAGCTTATTATGATAGTTATTAATCACGAGAACGAGGTTTGCGGAACGAGCCAAAGGCGAATAGAGCAAGTCGTTCTAGTGATTAATAGCCATTATATGCGAGTTATACATTATACTTTGTTTAAATCAACAATGTATAACACAACATTTATTATATACATTTATCAAATACGCGTCAGTGTAATTGGTCGGTTTTGTTTTATAATAATTTGACAGATAAATGATGATAGATTGCAGTACTATAATTTAAATGTGTAATAGGGTTAATTCCACGTTAACACAATTATGAACAATTGTTCAACAATAAATAATACTTACAAAGTCTACCCTTTCGCCTAAATTACATCGAAGCACGCTCTTTGCACAAAAAAAAACTTTCCCTTTTGGATGGAGTTCTCACGATGTTAACTTTTGTTCCGCTTTAAAAAACACTCGCGACAGATAGAAGCACAATTTATTAACCGATTGGAGAATGATTAATGTTTACACACGCGTTTTGCGCGGTTTAAACTAATTAGAACGGCGGAGATGTTGACGCGTTGAAACTACCTTAGTTAAATGAAAGACAAAAGAAGCTGATTTGACTAGCACAGCGCTGTTACTGCATAGCAAATATCTAACAATTATTTATATTCGTGTTAAAAAAACACATTTATCACGCAAATCCCGTGTTTCATGTACTTGAGTGTTAAATGCACCCCATTTATGCTGCGCACACAATTAAATAATGCACATATTATAAGATTGTCATGAACAAACATGTTTTAAACGAATTTAACATTTACAACAAAACCATTTAAAACACGACGGCCGTTTTTAAACATGTTTACAACACTGTTTTCAAACAAAGTGTTTTAAACATAACAATCCTGGTCCGTGTATACTTAAAAGAAAAACTCACTATATGTAATAGCGTTTAGTATGAAAAATGACATATTCCGAAGAAATTTAACAGTTCATCCATTTAAAAAAGTAATCAAAACTAATCGTGATTGTGGGTGGTTAATTTTTCATAAAGTAAAAAAATGTAACTTTAGCATATTGTGAACTTCTCAATGCTTAGTGTCTTATATGCGTGACGTGAAGTAAAATTTCGAGTTTTAGTTGGGTCGCTCCATGAAGCGGAGCGACCAAACTTAAAATTTTACTTCATGCTTAACATGAGAGTGAAAAGCACTCGTTTAAAGCAAATTTAACTCTTTTAAAAAAGCGAATATTAGGATTTACTGAATATACCCTGTAATTGGGATATGTTAAAATCTAGTAATAGTTACATACATGTCAAAATATCAATCAGTTCACATGATATTAATGTTTATGACATGAAAAATTTCACTTGAAAAATTAATTTAACCAACGAATAAAATTTATTTGCAATTGATAAAACCGGACATTAATGTATTCATTTCCTTGACATTAAATTCCCTTTTAAAAGAAATTTCTAATTAACTTAAATGATGGATAGTCCACTAAAACAGCCCCAAGAAAATTTATTATTAAAATTCATAAGGGGTTAATTTGGATCGTTCTATTAACACGGCGAAAACGGGGGGAAGGCGGAATAATTCCGGAGAAATATGAAAGTTTCGTGGTGCTGTGAGGAAAAATGGGAGGGCGGTTAATGCGGGTGAATTAATGGAGATAAATCCGCGCGAGATCGCGTACACCACCCCATACACACCGCCCTTATCTCCCTTTTCACCCGGCATTGTTCCACTCAAGAATCCTATCTTAACGGTTCTCCCACCCCTGTCCCTACCATTGGATGTAATAACAATTATTTTGATAATGAAGTGCGGTTTTGCGTATCGAAGAATTCAATGTGACAAATTTTCAGATATCATTTATTTCTAAATATTTTTAAAAATCAAATATACGAAATAGCAGAACTACAAAATAATAATTGAATATATGAATCACATGAAGCAAAGGGCTAAAGTGGTCAATAAAAAAATAAAAAATCCATTTCTAAAAACTATTAATGGATTCGATATCTAACGCCATCTAATGCTCCATAGTGGCATCGTCAATGACAGGAATGCACAAAGTGCATATATAGGTCACTGTTTTGTCCATGAGGACCTTAAAGTCCGAAACCCGTCTGTAGGTATCTGGTGCCGGAATACTGAGCGAAAATTCAATTTCTAAAGTTCATGGTACATTAAAACCAACCAACTGGAGAAGCAGTGTGAATAAGTGGAGCTTAAAAAATATATTAGGCAACTGTACCTATCACTAAAAGTTCTTATATCACTTTGTAATTATCAATATAACTCACTCCATTGCCTAATATTTAAGCTGATACTTGCACCCCTTTGCTTCTAAATGCCTCATGTCGATTATTTCGACTAATTATTTAAAGCTGTCGAAGAAATTATCGAAGATTATCCATTCATGCTATACACTGAACTCAAATTTAAAATTATTATTAAATTGGATTTTCTGTATAATATTTTTATATTTAAACAAGCATGATATGTTTTTATAATGGTCCATATTTTATTAGTCACAAAAAAAGTATGAAGCAAAAGTTTTTTGATCCTTTGAAAAACCTTCCGCCCTTGTCATCCACTCACACACACACACATACATACACCCACATAGTTCTTCATTCACACACGAGCCCTTGGTGATGTATATAAAAACCCTTTGTCTGCGAGCTGCATTCGCAATAAAAATATGAGTCCAACCCTTTCTGGCGTCATTGTCGGGGGTGGCGGAGCAATTTCAATTAGCCGGCCGCACCACTATTTACACCGACAACAATGACGCCAGAGAAAAAGGGACGAGTGGGCGGCCCTTAATGACCCACTCCGCTGTCTCTCTCTTACTCACTCGCACACTTTTTCTCTAGCAGGCGCGGCGCTGAAACGAGGAGGAGAATATTTGTCTCAGTTTCACCCGAAAAAATATATTACAACAAATTCCGTTTTAATCAATGTCGCCGTTTATTTTTTCCGTGTGTTTCACAAATTTGGGGCATTGTAATAGACGCCAAGATTAAACCTAATAGTAAATAAGCAGTAACTTTTGCAGAGAGAATGTGGGGGCTTTTAAAGGTTAAGTGTATAAAATGTGTTGGTTTACAATATACGGATTTAAATAATGGTGCACGCGCTGGGTTAAATAAGGATATTTTCTTTCTTCGGGTTTCAACTCGGCCCCCTGAAGTTTGAGCACCACAAAAATTAGACCTAGGGCCACTAAGACAAGAGAATTACGGGCGTTTGAACTTTCTGGGGACTAAGGCACAGTTGCACCAGAAAGCGTTGAACTGGTTTATCTCTGAACTTGAGTTCAAGACAGTGGCGTAGATAGGGGATTAATCCCCCTCCCCTTCCATGAATTTTGAAAATTAGGAGATTGAACCAAAGGGTTATTTTTCTGTTCGTGATTTATTTTGTTATAATTTTACTTCATGCGCCACGCGTATGCTACACTAATTTTAAGTGAAGCTCACTTGTTAACAAGATTTCTGTGTTTTCAGTGTTTAATAAGCCTGGCGCATGAAGTACAATTTCGAGTTTAGAATAGCCTGAACATTTGGTTTGGTCGCGTAACCAGGCTTATCTAACCCTATAATTTTACTTTATGCTTAATCTGTGAGTGAAAAACGCTCGTTCAAAGCTGCAAGTTGAATTCATTTAAAAAAACGTATCCATATGTGTAATGTATGTTATTGATATATTACGTCACAAGAGTAGTATGCAGTATATTACATATGAGCGGCTTAATCTGTGAGTGAAAAACGCTCGTTCAAAGCTGCAAGTTAAATTCATTTAAAAAAGCGTATCCAAATGTGTAATGTGTGTTATTGATATATTACGTCACAAGAGTAATATGCAGTATATTACATATGAGCGAACATCTGAGCACGAGCCGCACAGCGGCAAGTGCAGTATTCCGCGAGTATGTAAATGCCATACCACTCGAGAAACGTACGATACTTTACCTACGCCCTAACAAAATTAACAATAAGCACAAAATAACAACTTATTTATTCAATCAGTTTTGATAGTAACATGACATTGGTGAATACTAAATTACTACTTGATCAATATACATCAAAGAAATGTCATTTGGTTGTGCGGTAATCAATCAGCTATTCAGCTGTCAGCATGTAATATACTTGTCAAAGCTATTACGTGCATGTGTAGGTAACGTCAATCATACGCGTCAAGATGACAGTGTGGTATGATGCAGTGACTAGATAGGGCGTAGGTAAAAAGAATTTATGTAATAAGTTGGCACTGTTCAACAACAGAAAATGAATAAAAGTCTTTTATTTTATTTATACAGCAGTTATGAATCCTTAATTGGCGACGAGTAGTAACCGACTAGTAAAGTCAAAAGAATCCACTAGAATATAACATTTGCGTGTTATCATCAGGTGTAGATTGGACATAACATTCACGTTGTTCTTTGTTGTTTATATAGTTTTTATATAACAGAAAATGAATAAAAGTCTTTTATTTTATTTACACAATAGTTATAAATTCTTAATTGGCGACGAATAGTAACCGACTAGTAAAGTCAAAAGAATCCACAAGAAGATAACATTTGCATGTTATCATCAGGTGTAGGTTGGTCATAACATTCACGTTGTTCTTCAGCCGTTGTGCGTTCATTTAAAGCACTATATTTTTCTTCTCTATCGTTTACTTTTACATCGACTTCTCCGCAAAAAGAATCGGATGTGTTAGTTTTAAATGAACGAAAGTCAAACAAAATAAACGGCAGTAGTGGACAAAAGGCGAAAAGTTTGTCAAAGGTGGTCTCGTTTGGACATGATGACAGACGAAATTCGACAAAGACCTCTAGTTTAAGGTATTCTCGGGACGGTTCAAGTTCAGTATGTACTGTGTGGGAATATGCGGGGTACACACAAAGCTCATGTAAATTCAGATCTTATAACTGGATAGTTCGATAGATCATGCTATTAAAAGATGACAATTTATGTTTAAATAGACTATTTGAGCTTGAATGTATGTAATTAAAAGTGTGAGTTTGTTTTCTGGAAATATTAAAAGATAATTTGTTGTTGTCTTTTATAATTAATAAGTCTAGAAATGGAAGTTCACCATTGATCTCGATTTCATGAGTAAAATTTATGCTAGCAAATAAATTCTTAAATTTATTAATATTAGTATTTGATTTAATAATAGTAGAAATATCATCAACGTATCTTAACCATAAGTTACCAATAACTAAAGAAAACAAGAAAAGAGAGTTCAGATTAATCTTAAATATAGCCGGTTCACTAAATTATAATACTAATATAATTCAAAAAATAATCAATAAACATAAAAGAAATTCTACAATCCGTTCGGCTTTACCTTTAGAACCGATTATAGAATTTATTACAAATAAAAATTACTACAAAATTATTTATGAACCAAAATAAACATATCAGTTTATTAAAATATTCAAAAAATTCAACATCACACATGCAAACTACACAATAACCAAAATTACATTTTTATTAGGGAATACTCATATGAAAATTGACGATCTAGAGAAATCGGGAATTTATTTATTAAACAAAATTGCAACAAAATTTATATTGGACAAACTCAACGAAATTTGAAAACAAGGTTTAAAGAACACCTTTATCATAGAAAAATCGAAATCCTGAAAAATCTGCGATAGCTTATCACACATTAATCACAGGACACAAATTTAATATAAATAATCTGAAATTAATAAAAGAATCTAACCATTATCAATTAAACATGTTAGAAGCAATTGAAATGCACAAAAATAGGAGTAACCTTATAAATTTCGATTTAAGTCCGTTAAATAACCCACTCTTAAAATTAATTCTTTAAACTCCTCTTATCTGAATTGTATTTGAGTTCAGTATTCCGGTACCGGATACCCACAGACGCGTTTTGGACTTCAAGGTCCTCTTCAGTGTGGTCCCGACCCAGTGCTGAGGAATACTGAACATTTCTTACTATATCAAACCGATATGTGAACACTATTAAGTGAATTGGATAGCTAACGCCATCTAACGCTCCATAGTGGCACCATCGCGTCTGTGGGTATCCGCTGCCGGAATACTGAACTCAAATACAATTTTGATATTTGTTTTCTGTGGTTACACAGAGTATAGCTCCGTGGACGAAACAGTGTCCTATATATGCACTTGTGCATTCGTGTCATTGACGATGCCACTATGGAGCGTTAGGTGGCGTTAGCTATCCAATTCACTTAATAGTGTTCACATATCGGTTTGATATAGTAAAAAAAGTTCAATATTTCTCTGCACTAGGTCGGGACCTCACTGAAGAGGACCTTGAAGTCCGAAACGCGTCTGTGGGTATCCGGTGCCGGAATACTGAACTCAAATACAATTTTGATATTTGTTTTCTGTGGTTACACAGAGTATAGCTCCGTGGACGAAAAAGTGCACTTGTGCATTCGTGTCATTGATGATGCCACTATTAGCTATCCAATTCACTTAATAGTCCCCTTATCTGATTTCAAATCAATCGCACTTGTTTGCTCAAATAATGTTTAATGTTTATTTACTAGCTGTCAAATACGTTGAACTATTGAGAAAGGGCACATCGTGCCTGAAATGTACATTTAGAATTAAAATAAAACAGTAAAGATTAAGAAATTCAACTACTTACATATCTAATACCTGTTTAGTAAAAAGTTCCTTTTGCAAACAGACCATCAAGCTTTAATAAAAATATTTGGAGAAAAACAAGTTTATTGAGTAATTATAGTTATGGGATAAAGTACGTTAAATCTTTGCATATTAATGCTGATTTCTATTTACGGTTACCAATTTCAAAACTCTTAAATGAAGATGAAAATAGTATTTCTTACTTGAACTACGTAATTGGCAATAACCACTTACCGATAAATAGTAAGAACGTAGCAAGCGAAACAGAGAAATATGACGTTTTAATGTTAATTTTAAAATATGTTAAAACTGGGTGGTCTGCAGACACAAGTGAGAATATTAAACCAAAGAAATATGAACGAAATGAATTGACACAGGAAAATAACTCCTTACTATGTGGTTATCGGGTGAATCTTAAACGAGCTTTATACTGCGCATATATACATTGTAAAAACAAAACGTTTAGCTAGGTCGTACGTATGGTGGCCAAAAATAAATCTAGATATTGAAAATGAGGTAAAATCGTATGATAGCTGCCTTATTTATAGAAATAATAAGTGGAGGCAATTATTGTAAACAATGCAACGGCGGAATCAACGGTTCGTGGATTGCGAAGTATTTTTGCCAGATTTGGATTACCAGAGGTGATAGTCTAGGACAGTGGTGGGGAAACTTTTTTCAAGACGGGCCATTTGTAATAACCAGACAATCGTAGCGGGCCAAAGAATAATGCTTAATCGTAGGTAGGTAGTTTTTATGCGGGTCGTCACATTACGAAGTAAGAACGCGTTCAAACATTCTCACGACGGCACCCTTAAACGGGACGGATTAAACCTTTCCGCGGGCCGGACTTGGCCCGCGGGCCGTAGTTTCCCCATCACTGGTCTAGGACAATGGTCAATTTCGATCAGAAGCATTTATGACTTTTTTATCAAGAAATGATAGAAGAAAGAAAGTAAATTTATTTCACCGTATCATCCTTCTTCTAACAGAGCAGCTGAAAATTCTGTAAAAACTATTAAAACTGCAATTTTAAAGGCGGTCGGAAAAAGCAAACAATTCGCATGCAAGTTGTTTTAGATACATTTTTGTTTATTTTATTATCGTTATGTTGTTGTTAGGTAAGTCATTACGGACGCGTTTTGATTTAATCTGTACCCCAAGAAGACAACGCAAATAGCACTCAAAGTTTCTTGTTAAAAGAAAAAATTAAACAAAACCAAACTCAACAATCTAAATACTATGCCGGTAAAAGAGATCATACATATTTTGTGAATGATTTGGTTGCAGTACGGGATTATCGTTATAGTAAGCCGTCATGGATTAAAGGTAAAATTGTAAAAATATTAAGGCCACGTTTAATTTTAATATATTATTTTAATCTGTATACGGTTTTAATTAGAGATTCTATAATAAATAAACAAATACAAATACAAAAAATGTCTAAATGATAATCTATTGTATATTTTCATTTATGCAAATCTAATTTAGGGTCTCATAACTTTAAGACGTAAAAGAATTGTATATTTTTTGTATCGAATATTAAAATATGCTTAGTTCTTAGTACATCTTGAGAATTTTCAATAAATTCAACTATTGATACGTTTTTTATAAGACTTTGAATTAAAGTGTTCAATTTGGGGGTCTCACGGCTTAAATTTACGATACAATATTATCAATTTCTAGACTGAATAATTAGAAACGGTAATTTTTGGAAAATTTTCAGTTACAGTATGTAAAAGTAGACTACTTTATTCTAAAAGAAAATACCTAAATTTAAGATTTACATAAAAATTACTACTAAGAATGGTACTTTGAACGTTATCAAATTAAAAAATAATTAAATTGGAGAGGAAATCCTATACGCCAAAAGTTGACTAAAACCTTAACTCTATTGATTTTAGTCATACAATTTACAACTAACAAACAGCAAAATAACTTTATGATTGGTCGTTTCACGAGTGTTTCCAATGCCAGATTAAGCATAACGTAAAATTTCGAGTTTAAAAAAGCCTAAGCTTTTATAAAAACAACAAATGTCAAAAAAATGTATATCGAAAAATTGTGATATGTATACCTAAAAGAAAAAATGCCTGTATGTGGCCCGGTCCTGATACAGCATAAAATTGCTAAATTAAAATATCAACAAAGAAACGACTGACATTGATTAAACAAAAGTAAAGTATTCCAAAATTTAAAGAAATAGGAAATTTGTAGATTTTTATAAATACATTTTAATAATACGTTTTCTAAAAATTGTCAAAAAACATACATTTTAGATGAAATCGTCAAAAGCAACCAATGTACAAATTTATCAACCAATGTAATTCGTAAATATTGACAATTTCAACCAATCAGAAAATGTAATTATAATTTTTTCGATCTCTGTAATATTTTATACAAATTGATCGAATCAAATGTATTTATTTATTTACGAGATCCAGTTACAACATACAATACAATTTTATTGAAATGGGTATTTAAATAAAAAAGTTATTTAGAAAAGGTATAGAAATGTTATAACCAATAAAATAATAATAATAATGAAAAGATACATTCTGAGAATTTGTCTTTTTTGATGTAAACTTTTAGACATTTGTTGTTTTATTAAAAACTTTCAATTTGAAGCCTTTAACGAGTGTTTCCAATCCCAGATTAAGCATGAATTAAAATTTCGAGTTTAGAAAAGTGTGAACATTATATTTGGTCCACCAAAACCAAACCAAATGTTTATATTTTTCTAAACTCTAAATTGTACTTTATGTGCCACGCGTATAAACACTGATTTAAAGTAAAGTTCAAAATATACTTCTTAGGTTTGACTACATGTTCATTAATTTTACAAATGTGTTCCTATGGAATATGTGAAAGTGTACTTAAAAAAATCCCCGTATCTCAATATATAACATAAATCACAAATTTTAAATAATTATTACAAATTACGACAAATTGACAAAAATAGGGTTCAACCTAAATTTTAAAACTGTCTTTGAAACAAAATCGTTCTTGTATAATATACCAAAATGACCAAACTTTGTAACATTCAAATTAAGCTAGTTTATTTTCTATTGATTGGATTTCGGATTTTGTGTGTATGCCACTTGTATGTTCGTAAGGTTTGAGGTAAAAAAGAAAAGAAGACAATTTTGATTTTTTTTAATCAGCAGCGCTGGGCCGTGTGCGGTGGTACCGTTCGCATCGCTCTCCGCCGGCTCTGATAATGATCATATTTTATTTAAAATTTTGTTTTAAACATTTCATAATGTGTATTTTAAAATGTCAGAAATTGTAAAATCTAAAGGCTCTTCGGCCCTTTTAACTATGATAAAAAATAGGTAACTAGTATCGGGTCTGCATGTACAAAATCATAAAAAGAAATAAATAAGTATAAGCAAAACTAAATAGTGAAAGAGTAATTCTAAAGTTTCCTTAAAACAGCGTCCTTTTACAAATTTAGTAAAAACCCAACAACGAACCGGAAACTAATTGGTCCTTCGAACCGGACCACCGCAAACACGCCACACTGCCCGTTAATCCAACTAACTAATTACACTACACAAGTTCTTGTTGACTTATTCAATTACCTTTACGGCCAATTTCCCCTTTATCGGGCCCGTTTCCTTACTCCCTTTCCCCGCATTACCAAACTTTTCCCTATTTTTACCTATCGTATTCGCTTCTTCTTCTCGGGTTTCGTAATTCCGATCCGGGACGCGAAATTTTCGGAAAATTTGTGATTGCGGGTGTGCTAAAGCACGCCTGGGGAGCAGTTTTGGGGCGGGTCGGAGGTCGCGTTATGCATTCGATTTTCCCTCCGTGTCTGAATAGAAGCTCGAGCGGAATTTCAATTGGATGATTAAAGAGGATCTCTCGTCGAAAGGGATTATGTGAGACAAACGTTTAGGGTAATTCAGGGTGATTTTAGTCTGTTGCTCCAGCACTGTCAAGCTACAGAGAATAATGTTAAATATTCATAAACATTGAAATTTGTTATGCATATTATTTTTCTCTCTAAAGTCTCTTGAGAAAGATAATCAAAGTAAATTTCACAAGCATGGGCGCTCGCACAAACAGACATTAATGTTACATTTCTTAAGGATATTTTTAATTTTACAACTTATTATACCGTAAAAACTGTTATAAATTGTTAATTTTCTATTGACTTAATTCTCGGGTAGAAGAATTTTTGTACCTCTTTCATTTCATAATTATAAATTAAATGATCTATTAACAAAGTCATGTAGCCGTTATTTAATACTATTTTAACACAAAACAGTTCATATGTTTTAATATACAGGGCATTACTAATTTCTAGTTTAGAAATGAGAGAGTAAACAAAATCTTTTCAAATTAAACGATTTTCAGAAATTATGTTTCGTCATTTCTCAGCAACCTTTGTTAACTTGATAATTACAATTGTTTGTAAGTAGTTCACCTAGAAATTTCAACAATTTCGTGGAATCTTTAATAAAGTTAAGATTTTAAAAAGATTCAATGTTTTGACTTGAGGAAAATTATGAACTGTTAGGCAATTTGTTGACAATAACCAATGTGAGTAAATAAAAACGGTAACATTCCTTGTATTTATATAAATATTTATATTAGAAACCATATACTGTATTTCTTTTTAGTTTAAGTATTGTTTTACATATTTCATATACACATTTGCAAAATTTATCAACATGAGATCAAACCTAAGTAGTATATTTTGAACTTCACAAAATTTCAGTGTTTATACGCCTGGCGCATGAACTAAAATTTCGAGTTTAGAAAAGCTTTAGATTGGTCGCTCCGCTTCGCTACGCGACCAATCCAAATTTTCAGGCTTCTCTAAACTCAAAATTTTACTTCATGCTTAATCTAGAATTGGAAACACTCGTTCGATGCTTTAAATTGAAAGCTTTTACGAAAACAACGAATGTCTTTAAATTTCCTGAATACAGCATTATATATCAAATTATTTAATCAATTAAAGATATACAGAGAGTTTTATGTAACACCGAACATTTTCATAAAGAGAATTTTTCTTTTAAGTATACATATGCATACGTCGCACATTTTCCGACGCTCGGTTTATTAAAAGAATTTAATTTAAAACTTTAAACCAGTGTTTTCCACTCCTAGGCTAAGCATGAAGTAAAATTTCAGGCTTCTCTAAACTCGAAATTTTACTTCATGCGCCACCGGTACAAAACGCTGATTCAATGTAAAGTCTAGCGGTGGGTTTTAAACTTTTTAATATGTCAGTGTTTTATACCGGTGGCGCATGAGGTAAAATTTTGAGTTTAGAAAAGCCTGAAAATTTTACTTCATGCTTAGTCTGGGAGTGGAAAACACTCGTTTAAAGCTTCAAATTAAATTCATTTGATAAACCGAGCGTCGGAAAATGTACGACGTATGCATTTGTATACTTAAAAGAAAATTTCTCTTAATGAAAATGTTCGGTGTTTCATAAAACTCTCTGTATGTATAATTGTCTGATAATTATTAAAATGCTCTAAATAGATGTAATTGATCAAAAATGTTATAAGTTGATGAAATCCTAGAAAATTTACGAAAACTGTTCACGTTCAAGTAAAAATAACTTAAAAAAATTATTATTGGTAAGTAATACTTTATTGATATCTACACTTAGTTTTATGAAGATGTCTCAAATAGTATCCAAGTTATAAAGTCTTGAAATTTATATATCACTCAAAATAATTAACATTGAATCCTGTTTTACACTCAAGTGAAAACACCTCAAAAACTATCGATGGCGTGTAGTTTGATTTTCACATATTTTAAAAGACGAATAATTAAGTGATATACACACAAAGTTTTATAAATATATCTTGAATAGTATCTAAGTCATGAACTCTTGAAATTTCTACATCACTCAAAATAATCAAAATTTACTCTCGTTTCGCGATCAGCTGAAAATAACTCAAAAACTATTAATAGGGTATATTTCGATTTTTACATATTTTGAAAGACCTATAATTGAGTGATATGCATACAAGTTTTGTTAAAATATCTGAAATAATATCCCAGTTACGAGCTCTTGATATTTCTATATCACTAAAAATAATCAAAATTGCCCCCCGTTTCACGTTCAAGTGAAGATAACTCAAAAACTATCAATGGTGTATATTTTAAAAGGATAATAATTGAATAATATGCACATTAAGTTTTAAACAAATATCTTAAATAGTGTCTAAGTTATGATCTCTCGAAATTTCAATATGACTAGAATTTATCAAAATTGACTCCTAAAAACTATTGATGGGGTATATTTTGATTTTTACATATTTTGTTAAAACACTATTTGATTAATATTCATACAGAAAAAATATCAAAAATAATTTTCAAGTTATGATCTTTTAAAACTTTGTATATTACAAAAATGTATACTTATTGGTGATTTTGACCTTCCGTCAACACAGAATGAACACGTGTCTTTAAATTCTAAATCTTCTTGTTATAAATATTTTACCGATATACTTATTCTTTGTTGGATTTAGTCTTGTGTAACCATGACATTGATTTATCCCTTTCACATGCAGTATTGCCTCTTGTCTCAGAGGACAACTTTTCTTAAATCATCACAAAGACCTCCTCTCACCATTTTCTAGAAATGACAACACAAGATTCAATTTCTGAAGGGCTAATTTCATATCCTTGCACAATGAATGTTATAGCTTAGATTGGAGTATACTCAAATCATTTAATGAAATGGTTAACAAGTTCTACGATATAATTTATTCGGTTCTCTACAAACATGTCCCAAACATATCAATCGGACAAAAAGAAATATCCACTATAGTTTACGTTTGAAATCAAAGCTAACCTAAATTTCAAGGCTTATTATAGTAATATGTGGCACAAGACCAAAAACCCATATATTATTCAAGAATTTAAAAGATTGCGCAATCTAATTAAACGGCAAATTTTTGATGCACATTCCTAATTCATACACAACACTGAAACTAACCTAAAACAAAATCCTTCTAATTTATTTATGTTCGTCTCTAGCAAGCGTGGTACTACCCGAATCCCCAGTGTGGTACATAATCACCAGGAAGAATTTACAACTCCTAGTGACATAATTAATGGATTCGCTGACACCTTTAATAGTCATTTCAATCGTAATTCAAATCCTATACTGTGCAAAAATTCAACCGTATATTCGCCATTCCTGTTTCATAAAGTAGACGAATCCGAACTTATTAATATTATGTCACGTTTTCCAAATAAATTCACTGCTGGTGATGATAAATTAACTAGTTTTTTTTTTGGGGGTTTTCTGGGTTCGATTCCCAGCGGGGGCGAGTAATTTTTCGAACGAAAAATATTCGTCCCGGAGTCCATGGGTGTGTGTGAATGTGCTGTGACGTCCAAATATATAGTTATATGTAATTAGTAATAAGTTCAAATTAACAAATGTACACAAACAATAAAAATTGATGATGGCTAATAGTCTCGTAACTAAGGCCAGGCAAAAGCCAAAAAAAACTAGTTTTTTTTTTTTTATTCTGGATTGTAGATTCTCTTTTGGTAATCCAGTGTGTACAATTTTAAATTACTTAATCACTTCATGTCAGTTCCCCGACCTGTGGAAGCATTCTAGACTATGTCACGTTTTCAAGAAATTTCGATCCTTTCCAACTTTGCAAAATTCTTTGGAGGTGTGCTCCATAATGACTTATTTAATGGAGGGGGATCATTTATATCACCATAACAACATGGATTTATGCCTGCTAGATCTGCAACAACCAATCTGGCTACAGTATCCTAATATTTACCAGCTAAGCGTATTGGGTGCTGTCCCTGCGGTCACTAAACTTATTCGATCTTATTTACTAAATCGTGCATGCTATGTATTTTACAATGGCTTTAAATCCTACGAGTTTTCGCCTTCCACTGTTGTCCCGCAAGGCTCTTGTCTTGGCTCCCACTTGTTTAATATTTTTATTAATGATTTTTTGGGAATACTTACCTGTCTTGTTTTGGCTTACGCTGACGACCTTAAAATCTATATATTTAAACACCAAATCCTTAAATGACGTAGATATTTTACAACTTAACTTAGATATCATTGCTAATTGGAAAGAAAGTCAATTTAGTACTAAATGTTAGCAAATGATGGGTTGTAAGTTATTATTGCACCCGCAATAATTATGATTATTTTGTAAATGTTGATTGAAATTCATCACTTTTCAATATTAATTAATTTCATCATTGTTTTCGATTAATTATTAACACATTTCTATGATTCTTAACTACGTGTCAAAATGTGTCGGATTGCTTTCGCGAACATATTTACGAATTTACGAAAACTTCACAAAAATCATTAAATATTACTAGATTTATCGACTCTTCTGAAATTTTTATCAATTTCATTAATTTTTAATAATCTTATTTGATTTTTATGACTGCAACATTTGCAATAATGAAATAAATAAATATCTATTTGTTTCGTTATTTTCGATATTTTTTAAGTCCGCGTGCCGGCTAATCCAATCACAATGCCATCTTTACACAGTAGTGTGCGGTCGTTAAAAAATCTTATTAATCGCGTTTTCTTTCATTTATAATTGTCAAAAAGTTACGATCATTATGTTTAAAGGCTTTATCAGCAACTAGAAACATAACAACGCATTAAAAACTGAAAAAAGATACACATGCACCAGAGCTGGGCAGGATTGGAATCATTCAGGATTCGATTCCCGGATTCGAATCCTTTTAGAGGATTCAAAAGAGGTATTCGAATACTTTAGTGAAAACGGATTCGTGATCCGGATTCGTTACATTTTTTTTTAAAGGATTCGTATTCGAATCCAGACGTAGATGATTCGATTCCTTATAAAATGATTCGAATTCTTATAAAAGGATTCGAATCCTTATAAAAGGATTCGAATCCTTATAAAAAGATTCGAATCCTTATAAAAGGATTCGAATCCTTATAAAAGGATTCGAATCCTCATACACGGATTCAAATCTTCTCAAATAATTAGAATCTTCGCTATTAAGGCTTCGATTTAAATTCGATTAATTCAAATAGTTTAATATTCTATTATGAATATTTAAATCACTAAATTATTCATAATATAAATATTTACATTTTCGAATAATTCAAATATTTGTGAATGCATACTTGGTTACTTAAGCATGAAAAATGTCCTACGTTAATAGTATATTTTTAACTTCACTTGAAATCAGTGTTATATACGCGTGGCGCATGAAGTAAAATTTCGAGTTTAGAAAAGCCCCGTGAAAATTTGTCTCGGGTCGCTGCGCGACCCTCGACAAATTTTCTAGGCGGGGCTTTTCTAAACTCGAAATTTTACTTCATGCTTAGTCTGGGAGTGGACAAGACTCGTTCTTAGAAGTATCAAATTAAAGGATCACTCTAGATTACTAAGTTTATTACCATTTTACAAAGGCTACAGCTCGAAGGACCAATCATCGTCTTCGGAGACCGAAGGATACCTGCAGTCCTTCGGTCTCTCGAAGTTTTTTTACAAGAAAACAACGAATATCTAAAGGTTTACAGCATGGATAGGAAAGTAAACATCCAATTTTAAAAAAATATCGAAGTTGAGTTGGTTTTCAGTGCATTTTTAACTTTACTTTAAATCAGAGCAAACATTTGTCTCGGGCCGCTGCACGAACCTCGACAAATATTCTACGCGGGGCTTTTCTAAACTCGAAATTTTACTTCATGATTAACTCTTTTATAAAATCGACGTATGTAATATAATAAATCATTAATTGAAATCATAGAAAAAGATGCAAAATTTTACCTAAAATTAACTATTAGAGTTAACTTTATAATTTGCTCGGCTCTTAATGGGTGAATATTCTATTCCTAAGAAAAAACATATTTAGTTAATATTAAAGTTGCATTTAATATAATAACAAACTGTGAATAAATCGACAAAAATCTAGAAATATCGAAAATCTCGACATGTAGAAAATCTTGACGGTCCACTCCCAGACTAAGCATGAAGTAAAATTTCGAGTTTAGAAAAGCCCCGCGTAGAATATTTTCACGGGGCTTTTCTAAACTCGAAATTTTACTTCATGCGCCACGCGTATAAAACACTGATTAAAAGTGAAGTTAAAAACGCACTGAAAACCAACCCAACTTCGATATTTTTTCAAAATTGGATGTTTTCTTTCCTATCCATGCTGTAAACCTTCAGATATTCGTTGTTTTCTTGTTAAGAAACTTCGATTCCTTGTAGTCCTTCGGTCTCCGAAGACCATGATTGGTCCTTCGAGCTGTAGCCTTTGTAAAATGGTAATAAACTTAGTAATCTAGAGTGATCTTTTAATTTGAAACTTCTAGGAACGAGTGTTGTCCACTCCCAGACTAAGCATGAAGTAAAATTTCGAGTTTAGAAAAGCCCCGCGTAGAAAATTTGTCGAGGGTCGCGCAGCGACCCGAGACAAATTTTCACGGGGCTTTTCTAAACTCGAAATTTTTCTTCATGCGCCACGCGTATAAAACACTAATTTAAAATAAATTTCAATAACACATACATCATCATTAATTAAAATCATTATTTAATTAGATATTTAGTCGGTAAATGAACATTTTTGTTAATAGAAACTGATGGAATAAAATTTTACTGGTTGCAAATTATAGATTCAAATTTATTTTTAAAGGACTTGTATCCGTGATTTAAAAATGAGGACTCGAATCTTTGATTTGAATCATATTTTTCACTTACGAATCCTTTATTCGAGTATTCGTGATTCGAATCATATTAGGTGATTCGGATTCGTGATTCGAATCCTGTTTTTGAGGATTCATCCCAGCTCTGACATGCACTGTTAATATTACACTCGGGTTTAAATAACACTAAGTGTACGTAATATCGCTTATTCATCCAGTACTTATGGCTTTTACGAACCAATAGCGAAATTACTGATATTTATAGTGATTTATGTTGGGCCATTAGTGACACGCCGAAGGGGAAAGTAATAGCGGCAATCTTCGGGCGATTATCGGCTAGGAAATTGTGTGTGTGTATGTGTGTGTGTAAGAGAAAGATGGCGAGGGATGAGGATTTGGCGAAGGTGTAATAAATAATGATCTTGTTTCAGGTGACCTGTGCAGGCCGCTCAACTGCAAAAAGAAGGAGATGTGTTTGCTCGAGGATGCCTTCACGGCAGTTTGTGTCTCGAAAAAAGAACTCCAGAAGAATGGGTGAGTTAAATGAATTATTATTTAATAAATTGCATTCTTTAACAGGAAAGTATTTATAAGACGTTATTAAAGCAGATAATTTCATAAAAGTTTTCTGCAATTGCCGCTCGCAATTGCTGTACGTCGAAAACAAAAGACGAGTTTGTTTTGGCCATTGAGTTTATGTTGAAAAAATAGATCGAAATGTTACTTATAAAAAATAATCACAAATTTGTGTAACACTAAACCTGCAATGATTTTATTAACATTTAAAATTAACTACCTTGCGATCGTTTAAAACATGATTTAGAGTAGGCTATGAGTTTTAAATTAAATCGGCACTGCTGACTGTTAACACATAGTTTAGCATAACCTCAAATTTATTTCATCATTTAATTAGCATTCTGGGCAACCGCACAAAAAAAATGACGTCTACTCTAAATCATAATTTAAATGATCGCACAGTATAACAATACACCCGACTCGTGAAAATAGAACACGAAAAAAAAAATCAAAGTAAACTAGCACGATTGATTGAGATCGCAAGCACGAAAATACCGCGGGCCAAGGTCTGCACGAAACTCACCCCCTAGACCGAAAAATTAGTATCAGATCGTAGACATGCGAATTCTACATTTCCACCACTCACCCTTTCCATTGTTCCTTTTTTGGCAACTGAAATTTCCTTCACTTCAGCAAAAGAGTATCGTGAAAAAGTAAATTATTTTTAAGGAAATAATACATCTTGCAAAAAAAGTCTGCATGAAAGTTTAGTTATACACCCAGACAGCCCCGCCGCAATGCAAAGTTGCGACCTCGAGCGAAGCGGTCACAAGTTAAAATGCATTTTAATACTAGTTAATGCGTTAACACTAACTAAATACTCTTTAAAATATTTAATAAAAAAATATATAATTAATTTTTTGATATTATAAACTAAACATATAATATTAATATTTACAAGCAAGAAATGATAATCTTTACTTTTCTGCTTTTAACCGCCGCACAGTGGTCAGAACGGTCAAAAAGCTGGCAAAAATAGATCAAATATTCTTGAAAATGTGTACGTAGGGGTTTTGAGATTGCTGATTATGAATATTAAGTGGGTATTTACATTTCATAATGTAAACTCAAATAGTGGGATGAAGTTTCTTATATTATTGTTGAAATTATTATAAAATATTGTCTATAGCTAATTATTCATGTACATTTAAGATACTAAAATTAAGGTCGGGCAGTTTCTACAATTTGATACTAAGATTATACTTAATTTTAAAACGACATACACTGGCGAAAGAAATTAACGCATCACATTTATTTTTTTAATTTAAATATAAAGTTTTGATATTTAAAAACAAAAAAAAAACAACAGTAATGATTATCAAGACATTTTCTTTCATTAATGACTAAAATAATGTCATAAATAAAAAGAGGAAAAAAGTTAACATGTGATTATAAGACTTAATATCTAGTGTTTCCTCCTCTTGCTCGAATAACTGCCTGACAGCGACGGCTCATACTGTTAATTAATGATCCAATTTCATCCTGGTTAATATCTTCCCAAATTTCCTGCAATCTTTGTCCAAGCTCTTGTTGATTGCTTGGACGCCGAGGAAGTGCTCTAAGGCGTCTGCCCATCGCGTCCCATAGGTGTTCGATCGGATTAAGATCGGGACTCCTGGCTGGCCATTGCATTGTGTTGATACCCACTAGGTCAAGATACTGTTGTACAATTCGGGCACTGTGTGGTTTTGCATTGTCATGCATAAACAGGAAATCGTTTCCTCCAAAGGGAGCAAAAGGCATTACGGATGGTTCTAAAATGTTTGCAATATAAGACGCTGCCGTGATACCACCCCACACCATAACAGAGCCTCCACCAAACATAACAGTCGGAACAATGTTACACTGCGCATAACGTTCACCTGGCCGTCTGTACACATGCATTCGTCTGTCACTGCCGTAAAGACAAAATCTGGACTCGTCACTAAACATAACATTAGCCCAATCGGCCTGTAACCAGTTTACATGTTCTTGCGCAAATGTTAACCTGGCTCTGCGATGGTCTGCGGTTAATTGTGGTCCTTTTGCCGCTGTTTTCGGAGTTAAATTAAAACCACGTAACCTTTTTCTGATGGTAACGGAACTTACATGAACATTGTGGATCTCTGCGAGCATATTTTGTAGCCTAGGAGCCGTAATAAACCGTTCGCGTAACGTCTGCATCATTAAAAAACGGTCTTGAACAGCAGTTGTGGCCCTTTTTCTCCCTTGTCCTGGCCTTCTTGAGTATGCCTGAGTTTCCCGATGTCTCTCCAAGACACGGGATACGGTCATTAAGACCAAGACGCTGACTGATGTAACGCTGACTCCTACCTTCTTCTGCAAGTGTAACCACAATTACAGCTTCTTCACTGCTTAAATTAAGATTCGGACGTGTATCCACATTCATTATTCACTATTTAGCACTTAATTTTAACAATTACTTGAAAACAAACTCAAAAAGAAATTTTATATGAACCTTCCTTACAGTCAGAATAATGAAAAATGCTTCAATTTATTTATTGACAGAAAACCATGAGTACAAAAGACAAAACACAACATGTAAAACAGCATGCTTGATAAGATTTCTTATTGTAAAAATATGTTTGTGTTCAAAGAAAACTCGATTCCAAGATATCAAAAAAATCACAAATGATGCGTTAATTTCTTTCGCCAGTGTATATGATGCCCGTATTACAATCAAACACCTCAGATATACGAGGTTTCCACAAATGAAGAAACAGTGGGTGGAAAAAATAAAATAATATTGTTTATCGTGCTTAATATGATGTATATAGAGGCATTTTTGTTTTAAGTAAACATACCTCGATAACCATATTGTAAATTTTCAGGCATTCGTTGTTTTCGAAACGCCTTTAATTTGAAACTACTAACGAGTGTTTCCAATCCTTGATTAGGCATGAAGTAAAATTTCGAGTTTAGAAAAGCCTGGAAATTTGGTTTGGTCGCGTAGCAAAGCGGAGCGACCAAACCAATTTTCAGGCTTTTATAAACTCGAAATTCTACTTCATGCGCTACGCGTATAAAGCACTGAAATAGCGTAACGTTAAAAATATACTTCTTAAGCAGTATTTCAAAGCAGTATATTTTGAACTTCACTATAAATCAGTGTTTTATACGCGTGGCGTATGAAGTAAAATTTCGAGTTTAGAAAAACATGAAAATTTGGTTGGACCAGACCAAATTTTTAGGTTTTTCTAAACTCGAAATTATACTTTATAATCTGGGAGTGAAACATTCGTTAGAAACTTCAAATTCAAGGTTCAAGAGTGTAAAACACTCGTAAGAATTTTTTTCTCGCTGTAAAAAGTGAGAGAATTTTCCATCGATATTAGAAACAGTTTATTTATTTATCCCACAAAATAAAAATTGTAAAGCACACAACCTGAATGTTTCTTTCTTAATAATCGTTATGAAAAACAAAAACTCATATTTGACTTTTAAGCATTAATGGCAATTGAGGCATTCCTTGATTTTTTAATGAGTCTATTCTGAACCTACTAACAAGTTTTTTTGGTCGCTCCGCGAAGCGGAACGACCGAACCAAATTTTCAGGCATGTCTAAACTCGAAATTTTAGTTTATGCTCCAGGCGTATAAAACATGAAATATTGTAAAACTCAAACAGTTTTTGTTTTAAAGAATTTCTTTGGCCCAGAAAAAATTTGATGAAATGTCCGTGCTAAAGTGGATCAAGTCCAAAATCTCAGTCCGTGTTTTTGTTTGTATACTTCCGCACGTGTGTTATTAGGTAAAACTTTAAAGTAATAGATCCAGATAAACGTGTGGTTTTTTTATCGATCCTCAAACAGTGTCCGGTCACAAAACGAATTAACCAGTTTACAATCTTCACGGAAATGTAGTCGAATCCTTACTCCCGAGGACTAGATTTATGTGGCCAAGAAAGCCAAGACTATGAAGCCTTTTGTGGTTGTCAAAGCAACAGCAAATGAAATTTTATTCATTAAAAAACTTGAAAACGGGATTGTCAACAGGAAAAATCGAATAAGGGTCAGAGATTATGTGGATGAAGTTACATTGGCTTCTCAAGAGTAACTATGTCTACAAAAGCAAAATCCGCTATACAAAACTCCAGGAGATCCAGCATAGCACCTAAACAGGAGGCGTCTGAGGCAAACCTGAGTCTTCGGACGATGTTTGAAGGCGACGACTGTCCAAGTCGGAGCTATAGACCTTCCTGATGTAGCCTCTCTGTCCCTATCTTAGATAGGGCTAACTTACACACGGCGGGGTTGACTCAGCCCTGGTGCTTGTCGCCGCTAAATGAGAAGTCGGGGGTGGGCCTTGAAAAGCCCAGGGGTGTCTACTCGCCCCTCCGGTCCACACGTGGGTTAGTCTCTGGCGGGCAGTGGTTCGCAGATATGGCGGTGATCCACCAGTCCTTAGATAGACGCTCAAAACGTATACACCGAAAGGTAAAAACCTGAGCACACCAAGTCTGTACAAAACTCCAAGAGTGGTCACTGAGGGAAAGAAAAATGATATACTTTGACCTATACCATTTCTTCCCCCAAACATCCACGCGTTTTAAAAGTCTACAGAGAGAAGCTGACACTGGTTCACAAACATTCCTAAATAAGGAAATTGCGAAATCAAATAATGACGAATTTCTTCAATTACACCATTTAAAGCTTAATTTCAAACTTTTTTTATTATTTTATGATACATGTGTATTCATTTCATTGACCCTATATAAAATAATATTTTAGGCTCAAAGTGGATCAAGTCCAGTAAATTCTGATTTAGTTTCAAATTGAAGCCTTAATTATTATTTTTGAATTTTAAAATGATGACCTATATTTGAGTTAGTCTTGATACTACAATAATAAAAAGAGAATTATTCTGTAAATTACTTTAGGATTTTAACAAGTGTTAAACTTTACTCTTCATTATCTGAGAACTATAATTTATGGGCTTGATCCACTTTAGCTCTAAACGCTTCAATTACAGACGGCAGATCACAGGCATAAATTAATTCTTTGTATTGAAACGAATTAACTTAAAAAGTACACTTAACCTAAACAGAATAAGACTCAACTTACTATTTCTCATTTATTTTGTACAAAATTTAAAAACTGTGTTTAGATAATCTACAATTATTATTCAAAATTTGGAAAGAATGCTTACATAAATAATGAATATACAAGATTATTTGAGCAAAATTATAACAAATGTATTGGTACTAAAAGTACTAAATATAACATTAAGTGTAATAAAATTGACTTGGGAATCTGATGGCAACAAATCTACTATCCATAGCATTTTTAAAAGGTTGTAATTATCGACCGTATGAAAGCCAAAATCATCAAAAACTGTTGATCCTGATTCAAGATCCACATTTTTCTTACTTTTCTTGCACCTAATGTTCGATTAACCGTTATCCTTTTTGATACATGTATTGTAGTTTCTTTAGATTTTTTTATTCATAACGATACAGAGAATTTATCTTTTAAGTATGCATGTCCGGATGTGTACGCTCCAACCGATAAATTAGAATTTTCAAACGAGGGTTTCCACTCCTTGATCAAGCACGAGTTTAGAAAAGCCTGAAAATTTGGTTTGGTGGTAAACCAAATTTTCGGGGTTTTCTAATCTCAAAATTTTGCTTTATGCGTCAGGCGTATAAAACACTGATCTATTGTAAAGCTTAAAATATACTTCTAAATCAGTATGCTATATATTTTAAACTTTAGTGTGTTTTAGTATTGAATTATTTTTTCTGTTTGAATAAATTTAGATGACAAACACTGATTTTGCATATTTTGAGGATTTTATTTTTGAATATTTGTACACCATTTCTAAGCTATATTTAAAATAAAACTAAAGAGAAAAAAAAGAAAAGAAAGAAAATAATATTTGATAGTAAGCAAAGAAACAATTCTAATCTTATTCTGATCATTTTAATACAATAATAGAGACACCAACTGAAACTGAAGTTTGTACATGGGAATTCTATATTATGCCGGACATACGGTATGAACTAAACCTAAAGTGTCTTAAACTTAAGCATAAGGATAAATGTTTTCTTTAAAAAATTCTTAATTTTCTTTTACATGACATTTGCTATTCTTATAAAAGCGTTTAAATTGAAACTTGTAGCAAGTGTTTCCACTCCTTGGTTAAACATGAAGTAAAATGTCGAGTTTAGAAAAGCCTGAACATTTACACTTACCGGCGCGAAATTTTACTTAATGCGCCAGGCGTATAAAACGCTGAAATATTGTTGTATTCGAAATACCGGGTGTTCGATAAAAAACGCCCAACACCATAACTCTGTTAGTTATTGACCGATTTGAATCAACTAAAAAACAATGTAAATGGCTGTGTCAATACTATAAATTGACAGTAATTATATATTTTCTTAAAATTAACTTCATTGCCAAATAGTAATCAACTTTAAATTCTGTAAGAAAAAAAAAATCATAAATCTTGTTCACATGAGTTTTTTGGCAACACTACGCCTTGAAAATATTGCCTTTTATTACTGTATACATGATAAATACGCTGTAATTTTTTTATAACGCGACCAAACCAAATTTTCAGGCTTGAATAAACTCGAAATGTTACTTCATGCGCCACACGTACAAAACACTGAAATATTGTGAAGTGAGAAAAACACTTTAAAATAAGTAATAATCGAAATATTTAAATAACAAACATTCTTCACTTAGTCTCAAGTCAGGTCAAATAATAGAATGTATCAAATTAATTTATTTAGTTAGTAATTAAAAAATAATATAATAATGTTGCGTTATTCTTATTTATTCTATTCTACATTAAGTTGTAACGTAGGTACTTATTTGTTGGGTCGTTATTATTCATGTTTGACATAACCATACAATAAATAAGATTTTACACTTTTTTTACAATACACACTAATTATAATTTTTGAAAAATATAATTTTAAATGGAAGATTTATTTTAATTTATTTTTCTACAAAAATATTGAATTAAAAACAAGAAATTAGGCATTATTTGATTCAGAAAAATCCTGTATAATGTAATACAATTTTAAAATTATAGGCACTCGTTTAAAAATGTTAAGTTGGCTTTTATCTGGCAATAAAGTTATTATTGAAAAAAACATTATTGATGTAATTTCTTAGTATTAAAACAGCCATTAACTTTGGTTTTTAGTTTAATAAAATCGGTCAATAAATAACAAACTTTTGGCGTTGGGCGCTTTTTATCGATCACCCGGTATACCGTATAGCTATGTACGTTTATGATTCATATCCGATTAAGCTGGATTTAATGTTCAGTCTTACGTTAATAAATTTAATAAGTGTTAAATTGTCTAACTTACTGTTGTGCCTTCATAAATCGAGCACCTGGAACAGTTTGCTCTAACTGTTCACGGTAGATAAGTTTATAATCATACAATCACATACTAAAATAGTGTAAGATTTTATCGTTAATGAAATGTCGAGAAAAAAAAAACAGTTCAGACTATAGTATGCACTTAAAGCTTAAAATGCATTAAATAAACTTAATGACTAATGATAAAATCAATAGATATATAACATCTATAACAGTATTAAAAAATCCATTTTGATTATATCTAAATGTACTATTATTCATAAAAGCATATAATTTAGTTCCCCAAACTAGATCGACTCATACACATAAATCTGTATTGAATTAATAAACTGAATCGCGCATGTTTCTGTCATTGATTTATTACGGAGAGTGATGAAATGAAGACAATGCCACACACACAAACAGACAAATAAAAAAAAATCACAACGGAAATTCTCTCTCCACATTCCGATATTTTCGTTTTGAATCCGCCGCCGAACGCTCAATTAATCCCCGCCGCTCGTTTCCATTTTTCATCGTGCGCTCCCCCGCAAATAAACGACCCCTGAAAATTGCTCCAAATCCAGCCTTATCGATTCATATTGCCGTCAAACAATAAAACGGGGGAAAAGAAAAACAAAACACCGCGGTGACAATAATGGCTTTTCTGGGGGTTTTTTATTACAGATAGTCTACGCTCTGGGTGTAATATAACGGGCACTTTTTTCTCGTGAAAGTAATTTGTTATTTTTTGGGTTGAACACATTTAAAGATGTTTGTAAAACATGAATGTTATACAGTGAATTTTTATTTTTTTTGTAAACATGCATAATCTGTAAATTTGTTGACTTTCGTTGTTTTTTAAGAGTTCAATTTAAAGCTTTAAACGAGTGTTTTCCTCTCCCAGACTAAGCATGAAGTAAAATTTCGAGTTTAGAAAAGCCCCGTGAATATTTGTCGAGGGTCGCGCAGCGACGCGTGACAAATTTTATGGGCTTTTTTAGACTCGAAATTGTATTTCGTGCGCCACGCATATAAAACACAGATTTCAAGTGAAGTTCGTATATACATACATTTCACAATATTTTAGTGTTTTACACGCCTGGCGTATGAAGTAAAATTTCGAGTTTAAAAAAGCCCAGACAAATTTTCACGGGGCTTTTCTAAACTCGAAATTTTACTTCATGCTTAGTCTGGGAGTGGAAAACATTCGTTTAAAGCTTCAAATTTAACTTTAAAAAAAACAAGGAGATTTGCAGAAAATAGGCTGAATTTGGAATACGTAAATACCTATACTTCAAAGAAAATGTATAAATATCTGTTTTATCAATGATAACACGCAAATAATAAAACTGATTGACGGTAAAATAACATCATAAAAGAGAGTTTTAAATCTTTGATTTAGTTGGCGTTCACTTTGTGGTACATCTTTATAAAATAATATTAAAACACTTAACTTTGTTTTACCACTTTAATTAACTTTTTACAGTGACTATAGTTTCGACTACAAGCTAGTCATTATCAAACTGAGTCACTCAGTTTGATAATGACTAGCTTGTAGTCGAAACTATAGTCACTGTAAAAAGTTAATTAAAGTGGTAAAACAAAGAGAGTTTTAGTTTATCGTTTTACGAAATACGGTAACGCTAACGTCTACACTAAACTTGCTTGTTGCCTGGTAGCCATCTGCGTTACTGGGGAACTAGCAAGTTTAGCGTAGATATTAACGTTACCGTATTTTGTAAGATGATAAACTAAAACTCCCTAATAACGATAGTTGACGTATTAATGACCTCCTCTAACTTCAGTCTACATCTTAATATTGACGTTAAAATAACATCATAAAGACGATATTTGACGTAATAATGACCTGCGATAACTTCAGTTATTTAGAATTTATTTAATGATTATGATATAAATCATTAGTGTAGGTACATGTTTAATCAGTGTATTTTTAACTTCACAATAAATCGGTGATTTATACATACGCCTGGGCACATTAGGTAAAATTTCGAGTTTAAAAAAGCCTGAACATTTGGATTTGTCGGCGCAATTAATTAATTAATTAATTAAAAAGTTAGTGTAACAAACCAAGTGTTTTTATTTCAAATTTTACTATGGTTTCTATTTAAAAATGAAAGTTGATGAAAATAAATGGTGATGTGGTGTCCATCATAGCTCTTTTCCGTCATTTAAACAATTGATGATAATTTACATACTAAACTTATTTTACTTGTCAATTGATTAAAAATCATTTCACATTAAATCAGTGTTGTGTACGCGTGGCGCATGAAGTAAAATTTCGAGTTTAGAAAAGCCTAATTTGGCTCGGTCGCTCCGCTTCGCTACGCGCCCGAGCCAAATTTTCAGGCTTTTCTAAACTCGAAATTTTACTTCATGCTTAGTCTGGGAGTGGAAAACACTCGTTTCACATTAAAATAATTGATAATTGATTATTGTTGTTTTATTATCAACATTCAAAGAAAACGAAAGAAAACTTGTAAAAAAATAAATATAAACATTTTTCACAAATTTGATTTTATGAATATTCTTATATATTTGCTAATTTCAATAATTTTTCGTCAATTATGTTAAAATGTCAAAGTTATTTCGTCATTTTTGTGCCATCAGTCTTTACTACTTCTTCGAAATCATGATACATTTTTGAGCATTTGTCAAATATTTTAAAATATGTTTTTATTATTATCGTCATGTTTTATGATTTGTAGTTTATAGGATTATGTCAAAAAAGTAAAGTTTTAAAGCTTTTCTGCAATATCATAAAATTTCGATGATTTTCATAAATTTGATTTTATTTAAATGTTTCATCAGTTTTCCATTTTTTTTTCATCACTATAGCAAAGTGTGTGCCTCAAAATTTTCCAAATATGTCGCGAAATCTTTATATTTACATTATTGTCGGAATAAACGTGAAAGATGTAAAGCTAGTATTTTTGAAATTTTATATAAATTTGGAGTACGACTTTAAAATATGTTTTAGAAAATCAGAAAAAAGTCTCCTTTGGCTTATTAATCTATATTTCACGCCTTTAATTCCAGTAAGTTTGAGTAATGACATATGAAATTTGTATCTGTTTTTGAACTTTAGAATAAATCAGTGTTAATAACGGATGGCGCATAAAGTAAAATTTCGAGTTTAGAAAAGCCTGAATTTGTATTTGGACGCTTCACGTCCAAATCCAAACGTTCAAGCTTCTCTAAAATCCAAATTTTGCTTAACCTTGGATTGGAAAACTCTTGTTTTATTATTAAAACAATTGACAATTGATTATCTTTGTTTTATTATTAATTGAGTTCCATGAAAGTTCGAGATTTTAATAATTCGAAAATTTTCTAAACGATTTAGAAAAGTATGATTATTCTTATTATGTATTAGCTAATTTCGGTGATTTTCGTCAATTATGTTTTAAAACTTCAAAGTTATATCGTATTTTTTGTATACTCAATGACATTAGAAGCGTAACACCAAGAAGGAATGATTTTTTTGAATTCATATTTTAGCAACAGAGTGACTATATTTAAAGCATACATTGATAACAATTTCAACCTTGTGCCTTTTATATTTATTGTGAAAAAAAAAATCACTTTTTCTTTTTTGATAAAACTATTTATATGAGCTGTTAGGTACAGATGTTTTTAGTTTTCGTGTTTCCGTTGAGTGTGTTAAGCTTAAATAAAATGCCTCGAGTCCGAAGACGTCCACAATATCACCATTTGAGCGATTTTGACCGGTGTAGAGTTGTTGCTTATCGAGATGTCGGTATGTCCTATAGCGAAATTGCCCGCCGTATTGATTCCACTGCAGCAACTGTAATACGTGTGTATCAGGTATGGACAGAAGAAGGTAGAGGAGCAAGAAGAAGACCAATTGGTCAACCAATGCGTACCACAGAACGTCAAGATCGGCGCTTAAGACAAATAGCCCTGCGAGACCGTTTCGCTACTACGCGTCAAATCGGTGATCAATGGATTGGAGAAGAAGGTAGGCCCGTTAGTATGCGAACCTTATATCGTCGCATTCAATCCTTTGGGCTTCTTTCGTACCGTCCAAGATTAGTGCTTCCTTTAACAGCGAGACACTGTCGCCAAAGGTTGGACTGGTGCAGAGAACGGCAGCATTGGGAGGCAGAATGGCACGATGTCGTATTCAGCGATGAATCACGATTTTGTCTAGGCACGCATGATGGCCGTAGAAGGGTACGACGCTACCGTGGAGAACGACCTGATCTTAGGTTTGCTATTGAGAGGCATGTACACAGGACTGCTGGAGTAATGGTTTGGGGGGCTATTGCTTATGGTAGTTGATCACCTCTTGTATTCATTCGAGGCAGTATGACAGCTGCGCGTTATGTTGAAGACGTCATACGACCGACTTTGTTGCCTTATTTAGATGGCCGCCCAGACGTACTTTTTCAACAAGATAACGCACGTCCCCATATTGCTCGTCGAACTATGAACTTTCTTAATGAAGCTGGTGTTAATGTTTTGGCGTGGCCGCCCCGTTCGCCGGATTTAAATCCCATTGAACATGTGTGGGATATCATGGGAAGAAGAATATTCTCTTTGCACCATCCTCCACAGACTCTAGCACAGTTGATCGGCGAAATTCAAGTTGCTTGGAACGAGATGCCTCAAGAAGACATCGACCATCTCATTTTGTCGATGCCCAGACGTCTACAGGAATGTATACAGCAAAGGGGTCGCCAAACACATTATTAATTTTTTTTAGATTGTTTTTTAATAAAATTTCTTGAAAATGTAATCATTTTATTCTTGATGTAAGACTACCATACTGGCAAAAAATCAAGCTAAAATAATAAATGCTTCTGGGTGTTACGCTTCTAATGTCATTGAGTATATCATTCATTTTTACTACTTCTTCAAAATTATGATACATTTTTCTCTAACTTCAGTCTACCGCCTTAAAATTGATGTTAAATTAACATCATAAAAATGATATTTGACGTAATAATGACCTCCGCTAACTACAGTTATTTATCATTTATTTAATGATTATGATATAATTAATTTGTGTAGGTAAATATTAAATCCAAATATTTTGACTTTTCTAAACTCGAAATTTTACTTCATGCTTAATCAAGGAGTGGAAACACTTATTACGTAGGTCAAGCAAGTATAAACGAGCTTTTATTTTTCTAAGAAGGTACATAGAAGAAAACGTCTACATTTTTATAAATTAATTTTCTACTTTGGAAAAATGTATTTTAAATAGAGAATACTATTTCTCTATTTAAAATACCTTTTTCCAAAGTTTTCGATGTTTTTCAACTCCGTTATCGTAAAATAAAGCTGAGCGGGCATGTAACCAATTGCGCACAAACGTTTCTACTTCCCCATTGCTGTTAAATCGCTGGCTTCCAAGTGCTTCATTTAGGGCTCCAAACAAGTGGAAATCGCATGGAGACTGGTCTGGACTGTAAGGTCGATGTTTAAGGGTTTGCCAGGTCATTTTCATCATTTTCTGTGGCCTTAGAGCTCGTCTATAGGGCCAAGCATTGTCACGGATGAGCAATACTTCGCAGATGGGACAATCTCGTCTTTTGTGTCGATTCTGAAGCCTAACTTGTTCCAGGAGGTAACAGTAGCAAATTGCGTTGTTAGTTCGACGTCTGTGTAAGAAATCCACTAGGAGGACCCCTCTTGACTTTTGAGTTCCAAAAAACTGTGTCCAGCTTAATCGACAATCAAATTTTGGCTTTTACAGAAGTAAATACATTAAAATAAATGATGCTTATGTAACCCCTTGATATTTTAATAACATTTTTTAAATATATATATTTTTAAATTTTTATGCTCTTCCTTATTTAGTTTATAAAGAATCATCATCCAAGTTAAATATATTTTTTAGCTGTTTTGTGTTATGGGCGTTCACTTTGTGGTACATCTTAAATACACTTGTGAATTAAACACTTATTACTTTATTGAACCACTATATTTTGCACTTAATTTGTGACTATAGTTTGATAATGACTACTAGATGGTCGAAACTATAGTCACAAATTAAGTGCAAAGTATAGTGGTTAAACAAAGTAAAAAGTATTTTTCAAACAAGATAAATTAAATTCAAAACTATTTGAATTCGAGAAAATAAGCTTACGCTTCTTATAGTTAGCACACTTTAAACATAATATATAAAATTACGAAAAAACTATTCGTGAAAAAAAAAAATATATATAAGAGATCTTGCACATTTTCCATGATAGCATTATTGTGATGATTTTACTCGTTTCAAAAAATATTGTACAATCCTCGTGCGTGAAAAATGTTCCCGCAGTTCACGCATTTAAAGGCACTCGCTCCTTCGTCGCTCGTGCTTCAAAAATGCTTTCACTCGGGAAAATTGTTTTCCCGCAAATGTTTTGTAAATAACTGTACAAGTGCACAACCATGCGTTTTCTGTTTCAACTAACTTTCATTAATTAAACAATGAAAAAAGTTTATTACGTCAGGGTAGAAAGGTAATGTGTTGACTATACTATTATTTTAATTAGATATTCTAGCCTATTCTGTAAGTAAACATTTTAACATTAAAGTATATTGTAAGCAAATAAAGGATTATTCGTGATGCCAATTCAATTTTTTAGATCTAAGAGCTTTTACGCCCAAACTAAACCCTCGTTAAAAAAATCTAAAACGGACACTGGCTGTTACATAATTTTATTGTACTAAATGTTAGATTAGATGAAGTGTTTATATTTACAATAGCTTATATTTACTGATATTTTGCTTCAGAGACGTCGTGGTGCCAAAATCAATGGCGACGACAGATGAGACGGCTAGAAAAAGGCTAGACGCTCTGGACGATTCGGACGATGACGTCTTTTACGATACCGAGGATGATCCTGATGATGACACAGACGAAGATCTGAGTGACGCTGCCTCGTAAGTACACAGTTATTCGTTTAATAAATTAAATACCGAGCCGTCAAATAAATGCTTAATTAAATAAACACTATGATTTTATTATGAGGTTTCAACATTTAATTTCTAATGACAATGCAGTAGCGATATATAATCTGTTTTTTTTTTAATAGAAATAATCATATTGACATTTCAAGAATTTATTGGTGTGATGCAGGTTGTGTGTTTTAAATTAGAAAAACATTAAGCACACATTGTATTGTAAATAAACTGTGTATTTGTAGGTTATGTGAAGGGAAATCTGACAGTAATATGATGATTCAATTAACTCATAAAATGGATAATTCTTTGAAGAAATATAAAAATTACAACTGTACTTTTTACCTTCTCAAATTATTCGTATCTACTACCAATTTAATAAAGTCTCTCTGATGATTAGGTAAATTTATTTTTGTATAATAGTCAATAATTAAATAACAGGTACTTGCGTGATTATAGAGAAAAATTCTGCCACCGACTTTTTAATATCTATCTTCTTCATTATCCTCGCCATTTATATGTTCAAATTTTGAAAAAGTTCTAAATATGTGTTATTTAGTTGCAAGTTGTAGCGTTATCTCTTTTTAGACTCTCTGAACCGTGACAAGCTATTTGACAAATTATAATTTATTTGTCACATTAGCAATCATTTACCAAGTTACTGATGTCTCAAAATCTAATGTTTAAAATACCTTACTGTTAAAGCAGGACTGTAACTATTCGCAGTAAATACTCCCTAAGTTTGGTCATATTAAAAAAAAAAGACAGAGTATATCTACTTTTACAATTTCGCCATAGATAATCTGTGATTTGATTTTAATAATTTTGTTTAAGTTGACTTCAGTTGATTACTGAATTTCAGTTAGCTACTGAAATTTTGTGACCAACTTTATTAAAATACTTTAAATCCCAGATTCTTTTGTTATCCTGTAATTGAGAAATGATTATATCTAAGTACTACCTATCAATCAGAGCTGGGATGAATCCTCAAAAACAGGATTCGAATCACGAATCCGAATCATCTAATATGATTCGAATCACAAATACTCGAATACAGGATTCGTAAGTGAAAAATATGATTGGAATCAAAGATTCGAATCCTCATTTTTGAATCACGGATACAAATCCTTTAAAAATAAATTTTAATCTATCATTTGCAACCAGTAACATTTTATTCCATCAGTTTCTATTAACAAAAATGTTCATTTACCGACTAAATATCTGATTATATAATGATTTTAGTTAATGATGATGTATGTGTTATTGAACTTCATTCTAAATCAGAGTTTTATACGCGTGGCGCATGAAGTAAAATTTCGAGTTTAGAAAAGCCCCGTGAAAATTTGTCTCGGGTCGCTGCGCGACCCTCGACAAATTTTCTACGCGGGGCTTTTCTAAACTCGAAATTTTACTTTATGCTTAGTCTGGGAGTGGACAACACTCGTTCTTAAGTTTCAAATTGAGTGATCACTCTAGATTACTAAGTTTATTGCCATTTTACAAAGGCTACAGCTAGAAGGACCAATCATGGTCTTCGGAGACCGAAGGACTACAGGGAATCGAAGTTTCTTTACAAGAAAACAACGAATATCTGAAGGTTTACAGCATGGATAGGAAAAAAAAACATCCAATATTGAAATAATATCGAAATTTGGTTGGTTTTCAGTGCGTTTTTAACTTCACTTTAAGTCTTCTACACGGGGCTTTTCTAAACTCGAAATTTTACTTCATGCTTAGTCTGGGAGTGGACCGTTAAGATTTTCTACATGTCGAGATTTTCGATATTTTTAGATTTTTGTCGATTTATTCACAGTTTGTTGTTATATTAAATGCAACTTTAATATTAAATAAATACGGCTATTCTTAGGAATAGAATATTCATCCATTAAGAACCGAGCAAATTATCAAGTTAATTCTAAAAGTTCTTTTTAGGTAAAATCTTGCATTTTTTTCTATGATTTTAATGAATGATTTATTATATTACATACGTCGATTTTATAAAAGAGTTAAATTTAAAGTTCAAACGAGTGTTGTCCACTCCCAGACTAAGCATGAAGTAAAATTTCGAGTTTAGAAAAGCCCCGCGTAAAAAATTTGTTGAGGGTCGCGCAGCGACCCGAGACAAATTTTCGCGGGGCTTTTCTAAACTCGAAATTTTGCTTCATGCGCCACTTGTATAAAACACTGATTTAAAGTGAAGTTAAAAATGCACTGGAGACAGAAAATAATTATACTTTTGATTTTGATTTTAAGCATGCTGACTACACAGCCTTAAACAATGCATTTATTAACGTTAGGTGGGATGATTTATTAAGCTGCTGTGATATTAATGAAGCATGTTATAAATTCTAATCAACCCTTTTTGAAATTGTTGAGCTTTACGTTCCTAAAAAACGCCTCAAAGCAAAAACATCTTGTTTCCCAGTTTGGTTTACTAAAGAGCTAAAAGATCTTATATTTTTAAAGAAAACGCTCCATAAAAGGTACATAACATCTCAATCAGCTGAAGACTATGTTTCATTTAGCAAAACTCGTGATCAATGCAAGAGACTGGCAAACGAGTGTTACTTAAATCATATCAATAATCTTGAGTATTCCCTAAAACACAATCCTAAAGCTTTTTGGGGTTACGTTAAGTCTAAAAGAGCTTCTAACCAGATTCCAACAACATTTGAGAACGGAAATTCCCTTGTTAACGACACCGATAGCATAGTTAATCTCTTTGCGCATTTTTTTGGATCTGTTTATCATACGCCGAACCTAAACTCGTCATCAAATATTAATGTAACTTCAACTACTTTTAGTAACAATCACATAAACGAATGCATTCCTCCTACATTAAATATATCAGATATATTGAATGAGTTGTCATCTTTAAAAAACAACAGTAGCCCAGGGCCGGATGGACTTAGCGCCACCTTCCTTAGTAATTGTGCCTTTTCCCTTAGTCGCCCATTATGGCTTTTATTCAATGCATCATCTCTACGTGAGGGTAATTTTCCCACCTGCTGGAAAAGTGCTTATATCACGCCAATTTTTAAATCTGGTAATCGAAATCGTGTTGACAATTATAGACCGATCTCTATTTTAGCTGTAGCACCTAAAATTTTCGAAAAACTACTTTGTGATTACCTAACAGGGGTACTGCAATCCTCGATCTTTAGGCGTCAACACGGATTTCGTACTGGTAAATCAGCTTCTACTAATCTTCTAGTGTATGATGCATATATTGTTCGTGCTTTTGAGAAGCGGTGTCAGGTGGACTCCATCTACACTGACTTCTCCAAGGCATTCGACACGGTCGACCATAACTTACTAATGAACAAATTAAGGGATTTTGGTATTGACAATACTTTGCTAAGTTGGATAGGGTCGTATCTCTCGGGAAGATTCCAATTTGTTAAAATTGGGCGCTGTCATTCGCGTCCTATCTGTGTCACGTCAGGTGTTCCTCAGGGGTCACACTTGGGCCCCCTTCTGTTTAATATATTTATTAATGATGTAGTTAAATGTTTTTCCAATGCAGAATGCCTTCTCTTTGCGGATGATATGAAAATATTCATGAAAATCCGTTTCGTCGAAGATGCCTAAGTTCTTAATAATGACTTACAATCGTTTGATAGTTGGTGCAAGACTAACAAGCTATCTTTAAACCTAAAAAAATGTAATGTCATCACGTTCTCCAGACGGCAAAAAACGGTAGATTTCCAGTATTCCATGCTTGGCGAACCTTTAATACGCGTAAATTGTGTAAATGATCTAGGTGTTACGTTTAATACTACTTTATCTTTTTCAATGCACATCTCAAAGATTGTAGCAAAGTCATACCAATTACTTGGATTTATCAAACGTAACGTCCAAGATTTTCGGAACCTTGGAACAATTATTGTATTATATAACGCGCTAGTTCGCCCACATTTGGAATACTGCTCTTGCGTGTGGTCTCCTTATAGCGGCGCTGATATTGAAATAATCGAGAAAGTACAAAAAAATATTGTTAAATTTGTAGCTTACAAATTTCATCTAGTTGGTGACTACTGCAACCTGCTCGATAAAGTTAATATTACGAGATTATGTTCTTGGCGTGTCAACCAAGATATTGTGCTGGTAAAAAAAGTGTTTGATGGAGCTATTGACTGTCCCGACTTTCTACAGCTTCTTGGACTCCATGTTCCCGCTCGTCCACTGCGAAATGTAGTTATATTTCACATACCCTTCCACAGAACTGATTATGCGAAACACTCGGCTACTACACGCATTTTAAGGCATGCTAATCAATTTATCACTCGCACAGGTTTTGATATATTTGTAGGAACTCTAAGTTTTTTGCGTCGTGCACTCAGTGCAAAATAGTTAAGATTTTTTTTAAATGTCTGTAATATGTTTATACAGGGTGTCCCCGAATGGTCTGTACAACGCTCTACCACATATTCTCTGAAACAAAATAAGACGATTTAACTAAACTTATCTCTATCCAAAAGTGGTTCCTAAGCCATCTACAAGGCCTCAAAGATATTATTTTTTTTCATTATTTTTCAAATATTTTTATTTTGGACTTAAGTAAGAAAACCTAATTTGGCACATTTAATTACATTGATACCATGCACTTTTTGCGATATGTTTCTTTATCCTACATTTAAAGTAAGTGGTCAAACTAGGACCATCGACTTCTTAAGATACCTAAATATTTTTATTCAACGGGTCAAATCATAAGGAATACTTTTTTTCTGCAAGATCATTCAATTTTACGTATTTTTTTCTCTTATAAAATTTTGCTAGTTTCCCTCAAAAAAATATTTTTATTTGTCAAAAAAATGTAATAAAATTATGAACAATATTTTGCTTCTCAAAACAATTAACAAAGTACAAATAAAGATAGGTACCTAACAATAAACACAAATTTATTAGTTTCACAACAAATGTTCAAACTGATTGCCATTTTCAGCAATACAACAATTTACACGTCGCAAAAAATTAAAATGGACACGTTGTAGAACACCAACATTGTTTTTAACTGTTTGAAACGCATTCTGTATTCGCGCCCATAATTCGTCGTGCGTATTTATGGGCTTACCATAAACAATAGATTTAACAGTTCCCCACAAAAAAAGTCCATTTGGGGTGATATCCGGGGAACGTGGAGGCCAAGGCACTGGTGCGTCATTGCCTCTCCCAATCCATTTACCGGGATACTTTTGGTTTAGAAATGTACGCATTTTAATTTTTTGGGACGTGTAAATTGTTGTATTGCTGAAAATGGCAATCAGTTTGAACATTTGTTGTGAAACTAATAAATTTGTGTGTATTGTTAGGTACCTATCTTTATTTATACTTTGTTAATTGTTTTGAGATGCAAAATATTGTTCATAATTTTATTACTTTTTTTTGACAAATAAAAATATTTTTTTGTGGGGAAAATAGCAAAATTTTATAAGAGACAAAAAATACGTAAAATAGAATGATCTTGCAGAAAAAAAGTATTCTTTATGATTTGACCTGTTGAATAAAAAGATTTAGGTATCTTAAGAAGTCGATGGTCCTAGTTTGACTACTTACTTTAAACGTAGGATAAAGAAACATATCGCAAAAAGTGCATGGTATCAATGTAATTAAATGTGCCAAATTAGGGTTTCTTACCTAATTCCAAAATAAAAATATTTGAAAAATAATGAAAAAAAATAATATCTTTGAGGCCTCGTAGATGGCTTAGGAACCACTTTTGGATAGAGATAATTTTAGTTAAATCGTCTTATTTAGTTTCAGAGAAAATGTGGTAGAGCGTTGTACAGACCATTCGGGGACACCCTGTATATTTGTAATATTATTGTAACTGTTCTGTATGAAATGTAACTGTTTTCTTGTAAAAAACTTCGATTCCCTGTAGTCCTTCGGTCTGCGAAGACCATGATTGGTCCTTCGAGCTGTAGCCTTTGTAAAATGGTAATAAACTTAGTAATCTAGAGTGATCACTCAATTTGAAACTTCTAAGAACGAGTGTTGTCCACTCCCAGACTAAGCATGAAGTAAAATTTCGAGTTTAGAAAAGCCCCGCGTAGAAAATTTGTCTCGGGTCGCGCAGCGACCCGAGACAAATTTTCACGGGGCTTTTCTAAACTCGAAATTTTACTTCATGCGCCACGCGTATAAAACACTGATTTCAAATTAAAAATATACTATTAAGATTGGAAATTTTATATAGTTAAGTAACCAAATATGCATTCACAAATATTTGAATTATTCGAAAATGTAAATATTTATATTCAAATATAAAAATTTAGTGATTTAAATATTCATATTAGAATAATTAACTATTTGAATTAATCGAATTCGAATCCCAGCCTTAATAGCAATGATTCGAATTATTTGGGAAGATTTAAATCCGTGTATGAGGATTCGAATCCTTTTATAATGATTCGAATCCTTTTATGAGGATTCGAATCATTTTATAAGGATTCGAATCATATACGTCTGGATTCGAATACGAATCTTTTTAAAAAAATGTAACGAATCCGGATCACGAATCCGTTTTCACTAAAGTATTCGAATACCTCTCTTGAATCCTCCAAAAGGATTCGAATCCGGGAATCGAATCCTGAATGATTCGAATCCTGCCCAGCTCTGCTATCAATATTGATTTATATAAAATGAATAGTCAGTAGTGTTAAAAAAATAAGTCGCGTATTTGCATATTTGAATTTCATCCATATTTTTAATTATAAAATAAATATCCACCATTCAATATTTCCGCAGAAATTACATTTTTATATTACAGCGAATATATACACAAAATAATTGCCCGAACGGAATTTAATCAATTTTTAAATAACGACGTAATGGACGCTGTGTATTAAAACTCGATTCTGTCGAATCGAGATGAAAAAGGAATTAATCCGGCCCCTCGGCCCGTGGGAGCGGACGTGCGATCGTAATCCGATTTGGGGGCAGCGGGGGGAAGCGACTTAATAAAATCGACCCAGTTTGGACCGTCCGGAAACGACCCGGACTTTATCCCGGAATTACACCGGAACACATTTAAGACATTTCTCGGATATACACACAGATTTTTCGGAACAAGGGAAAAGCATAAACATTCGCATTTGCATTACAATAAAGCTATGTAAAGTTTCTAAATTATATGAATAACTGAGAATTACTGAAAATGCAGCACAAATATTTTATTAAAGTAGACAATGACAAATTATAAATGCAGCACAAATATTATTTTAAAGTAGACAATGAGAAATCGATGTACAGTGATTGTTTCTTTCATGTATACCTCAATGTTCACTTTACATTATATACACATTCTCTGATAACGATAAATAAGTTATTATTTATTTGTATATAATATGCAATTCTGTATTTATTTATATGTTCTTTACTATCTATTGAATTATTGTTAGTTAAATTCTTGCTTTGTTATCGAAATTAGTTTATGTATTCCTACACAATTTGTTATACTTTGATAATTTAATGAAACGAAATGAAATCGCCACAGGCGCTAAAATTTAGAAAGCATAAGATTTGATTAGACAAAATATACAGTTGTAAATTTTGTCAACTTGAGATCAAACATAAAATCAAGCTTAATCGGCTATAAATCATAAACGTACATATCTTAGCAGTATATTTTCAACTTCACGATATTTCGGCGTTTTTTGCGCGTGGCGCATGGAGTAAAATTTCGAGTTTAGATAAGGCTGAAAATTTGGTTTGGTCGCTCCGCTTCGCTACGCGACCAAACCAAATTTTTAGGCTTTTCTAAACTCGAAATTTTACTTCATGCTTAATCAAGGAGTGGAAACACTGGTTACAAACTTCAAATTGAAAGCTTTTGTAAATATAATGCATGAACATTTACAGCGGGATATGTTAATTGGGGATGTTGGACATTCCTACACTGTAAAAAATAAATAATTACTTTAATCAAGTAATATGTATATATACGAGCCTGCCGAGTGACGTGCTTTTGTCAAACATTCGAACGTGTTAGACTCAAACATGTTACGTGTTTATATTAAACAGTCTAACTGGTTAAAATGTTTGATGTAATAGATTACTTGGCAAGGCTTGTATATGTTTTCCAGTATATTCGATTTGGCAAATATTCGCTGAGTTTTTGATATTGGATTCGCCAAATTTATTAAAATAAATTGAATAATGTTAATGAAAGAACAAAATAATCAAAAGTGAATACAAGCTAAGAGAGATTACACAGGTTTCACGTAAGTACAAATTTTACAACTTACTCCTTCGAGATTTTGAAAGAATCTATTTATCTTGTTTTTGTTTCCAGGGCGCACTGAACTTAAAAGAAGTTTATTTCCAAAGCGTCCTGGACGAAAATTAACAATAAAACAATAAACAAGGAAATAACACATAAACACAAATAAACAATTTAAGATATAATTCGCAACTCCAAATAAATAGCTATAAAATTAAAATTATAATCATAAACATTTGGTAAATTGTTTGGCCGTATTAATAGACGATAATAGAACGCCTAATAATGCTCTACTAAGGATAAATAGAGCTTTATGAAATCCCTGAATCTGTCTATTATGTAATCTTAGTAATCTAGTTATTCGAAGCACTAGTTAGTCGATAGTTTAAACTTTAAAAATTATTCACTAAATTCTATTAATAAGGCAACTTGTTTTTAAATACGTTTATATTTTTACAAATTTTCTTTGAATTTTCGGCGTGTATAAAACATGTTTGTTTTTTCGAGTTTTATGAGAACTTAGTGAATAGTTGATTTTTTAGGATTTCTACTAAGTATTTTATTTTAACGCAGAATAAATTTAATAAAATGTAAAATTAGTCGAATTACATAAGTCACAGGAAATATATTTTTCCTACTACCATTAAGAAAAGTAGACACTGTGATATATTTATTGATTAATAAACAAGGTGCAATCTACAAGACCCTTAGGAAATAAATAATGTTTGTAGTGAGAAAGATAACATAGTGTAAACGAACTACTGTACAGGCTCTCTACCACATAAGGGGCAGCGATTAAATAAACAATACCTGCACAAATAATTATTAAAAATAATTATTGATAATAGGCCACATGTTTGTGGTATCTGGTATACGCGCACATTGCGTATTTTAAGAGAGATTCCACATAGACTGGTAGTTTTTAAACGATTTGGATATCGAATTACACCATTCAGAGAAAAGTGGGTTAGATTGTGAAGAATTATGTCTATGTTATCGTTTTCATAAGTACCCATTGCTCACTAAATTCCGAATATTTTCTAAACGTGTTAATGAAATTCTATATTTTTCCTTATTAGGTTCACACTTCACTTTATCTCCACTCTTATTGAAATGTTTAGATAAGAGCAACGAGGGTGGATGATTTTTAAACATAAAAATAGTTTGCTGTTTAGTCTATGCTGAAACTTATTCCATGAAACATCTACATTTTGTAACATGGAGCGATACGTTTATTCAAATAAAGAATTGGCAGACATGTTTCTTATTTACGGCGAAACTCGGTGTAATTCCGCGGAAGCTGTAAGAATTTATCAAGAGCGATTTCCTGAACGACACTTACCACCGCCAAACCGATTTAGAAATTTATTACAAAGAGCGACACTGGAAGTTTGCAGCCCGTCCCGGAGCCGTCGGAGGTGGTGACCGTCCAATGCGATATTTGCGAGCGGAAGATGAAATTTTGAATCTGTTGGAAGCGGATCCTGGTTTAAGTAGTACGTAAAAGTCAAACAAGTGGTTGCTAGAGCAATGGAATTTTGATAGTTATTCCTGACGATGATGACTGCGACGTCATCGAAATGTCGAATTAAAAATTAAATGGACCAAAGCCAAGAAAATACGCGGGACCAAACCCGAAGAAACAGTGATATATATATATATATATATATATATATATATATATATATATATATATATATATATATATATATATATATATATATATATATATATATATATATGTTAAAACGTAGATTTTCGCGGGCGTAACATGTATCACTGTTTCTTCGGGTTTGGTCCCGCGTATTTTCTTGGCTCTGGTCCATTTTATTTTTAATTCGACGGAATAACTATCAAAATTCCATTGCTCTAGCAACCACTTGTTTGACTTTTACGTACTACTTGATGCGTGAATTTCTTGTTTGGCTTCGTGTTACTCTTCTGTTTTGTTCTTCTAATGATGTAGTAGTGACAATTTCAATATTATTTTCGGAAGGGGTTGGATTTTGAATTTCTTGGTTGTTGTTCGGAGATATTATATTTTGACCAGAATTTATACAAGTTTTCCAAATTGGTGGTAGTCTTTTAGCATCATCTCTTTGATTTAGACTGTTCGGCCTCTTTTCAATTTCTATCGCTTCTCTAATAATCCTCGCATGGAAGAAGTCTGTCTTTTTTAAAATTCTCGTTTTTTCGAAATTTATTGTATGTTTAGAAATGTTTACGTGTTCAAATATAGAAGATTGTGGATCAGACTTTCTTACTGCTAAAATGTGTTCATCTCGACGAGTACTAATTTTCCGGTTTGTTTGTACATAGCTCTTCTCACACATACCACATGGAATTTCATATACGCCTTGAGCTTCAAGTGGGATAATTTCTTTTGGAGTTCGGAGTAAATTTTGAATTTTTGTGTGTATATTGAAACAAGTTCTAATATTGTATTTGGAGAGGACTTTTCCGATTTTATATATTTATATATATATATATATATATATATATATATATTTATATAAATGCCAAGCCTCAACTAAAAGTAGCACCAAAAATTTGCTTCATTATATTTATCCAAATTCATCACTGTCAATATATTTTTTCCAGTATTCGAAAATATATTTATAATCGCAGTAAAATATTTAAATATACAAATGAAAAATATAGGTAAAGAATAAAGGCTCGGAATTTTGCAAATTAAGATATTTGAATGTTTATTAAAAACCATATTCAAATACTCGAATATTCAAATATTGTAATATTCGGGTATTCAAATATTTCAATATTTAAGTAAATTAATTAATTCAAATATTTAAATTCGACCAAACCCGTGGTAAAACGTTTGATTAATAGTCTATAGTTGGAATACTTAAATTTGAAATATTTCCTCCATCAGTTTACGCATTAGAACTTACGGAATAAATTATCCCAATGGAAAAAACAAAAATGCAACTAATTTTATAAAGCCAGTTATAAAATAATATAATAAATATAAAACTGTTACTTATTTTACTAAAGAAATGCATTCATAATTAGACACAATAAACAAAAGATAAGTAAGACAAAACATTTGAAAATTAATTTAAAAATACATAAAAAAGACCCTCTTGGTATGCATACTCATATATTTAAGAACTTTTTTCTAAATAAACCGTTTGCATTAGGAAGCACTGTGTTGTAAGTCACGAAAGAGTTAAATGACTGATTAGATTTAAATAAAAAGTAATATAATAGTGCCTGATAAATTCTATTTAATAAACGTAAGTATTTTGCAAATTTTACACGATCAAAGTGTGGATTCTAGTTTCGTAATAATCATATCAAAAACTGGAAGTCGCATTGTATGTATTTGTGCAAATCACCGGATATTGATTCAGTATCCGGCCGAATGGTAAGTAACTGTACATTTAATCCCAGAGATGACGAAAATAAGTTTTACTAATATTTATAACAGAAAGATATGAATCGAAATAACAAAGTTGTATGGCGTTCAGACATTATGGGACATCCTGTATATGCGAAAATAATTGTACGTTATAAAGTAAAAGATTCCATGTAATTTTTATTTTAAGCATTATTTTGTATTTTTAATATTAAGAGAGCTATATAACTTTAAGTCTGCGCTAAAACACATTGCATTTTGAAGAACATATTAGTTTTTGTTTTTACAGATAAAAAGTTGCCAAACTTTGTAAGGAATTTAAAAAATGTCAATTGTTTTCACATGAATGGTCGCCAAATGATAAATACTATGAGAAATCTAAATCAGATGTGATTTACGAAGTTTGGTTCGTATTGCATAAGTTTAATGATTCTTATCAACTATCTTGATGATGACTGGTCAGTTTTTTTTTTAATTTTTATTCACAAAGAAAATAGAAAAACTAAATCATTATTTTTGTATGTTTAAATATATGAATATTATTATAGATAAATTATGTTTCTAATCTTTACAATAAGTCTATATGTTTTATACAACTGACGCATGAAGTAAATATTTAAGGATTAGAAAAGCCTGAAAATTATTACTGCTTTTCTAAACTCAAAATATTTGCATCATCTTAATTGAGGATTGCAGAACACAAAATTTTAATAGTAATGTAATATACGCAATTTTGAACTTCACTTTAAATCAATGTTGTATATAAAAAATTGGATTGGTCACTCCGTTTCGCGGTGCGACTAATCTAAATTTGCAGGCTTTACCAAACTCGACATATTTACTTCATACCAAATGAAGGAGTGCAAACCCTTGTTAGGCAATAATTAAAATCTTATTTTGTAGTGTTCCCTATTATATGAGCTGAAATTGATAGTAGATGATATTTTTAATAAAAAATACCAAACACAAATCAACTTGTTGTAGCGTCTACAATTAAAAGAAAATTTGTCAATGTCTCAATGATTTTTCTGAATGTTAAAGTAAACTGAATTGTGTTTATTAATAAGTATATTTCAAATTAAAAACTATTTTTATTCTAAATTTATTGATTTGTTTTAAAATTAGTTTTATTGAAAACACATATCAATAATTTGGTGTATATTAATGAGTTTTGATATAAAAACGTTATTTTAAAAAGTATGAAGTTTAGAGCATTTTTGAAAAAAATACATTTACTTCATACATTTACAGTTTAAGGCATGATTTAATAGTAAAAACAATTGAGCGATGGTCAATTAATATCTGTATTCTTTGGGTGTCATATGCTTTTTGTTTTATGAACATTCAGTTTTTGAGAAATGTTAATTGTTTAAAGATTGTTTTTTCTATTAAATTTAATACGCAGAGTGAAAAAGCATCAAAATTGACTTCAAATGTAAGCTTCGATTTAAGCGTTGAAACAATTGAACATTGCGTAACTTCAAAGCCCTGATCTTGGGCTACCATTTGCTTTTTGTTTTATGAAAATGTTGATTTCAAAAAAAAAACTTCGCTTAATTGTTTGTTTGAACTTGAACGAGTCAACGCTTTGAGCTTTAGTTGTCGTATTCTTTTTGTTTCATAAAAATGTCAAGTTTTTGAAAAAAGTTGTGATTTTTAAATTAAGCGATTGATTTTTTATTTAATTCAATATGAAAAGAGAAAAATATTTAAAATGTAAGCCTTGATTTAACAATTGAATGAATTCAAAGCTACATTCTTTGGCTGTCATTTGCATTTTGTTTTATGAAAATGTCAAGTTTTTTTAACGATGTAGCACTTTATTGTTTGGGTCGGCAGTTTTTATTAAATTGAATGCACAGTCATTTTAACTCAAAATTTAAGAGTTGATTTAAGACTAAGAATAATTGAGCTTTACATAATATCAAAGCTACATTATTTGTCTCTGGTTTTCTTTTTGTTTAATGGAAATATTAAATTTGTGCAAAAGATTGTGTTATATTATTTGAGCAAGCAGATTTTATGAAAGTTAATATGCAAAGTGAAAAAAACGGGACCCTATCAAAACATCTACACTATTTCTACCACCCGTAATGCTGGTCTTCTATCTAGTTTTTTGACATAATTTTGAAAATGTATTTTAAATAAAAACATACTCGCATGTAGCAGAGCTGGGACGAATCCTCGTAAAAAGGATTCGAATCACGAATCCGAATCACCTAATATGATTCGAATCACGGTTACTTGAATAAAGGATTCGTAAGAGATAAATATGATTCGAATCAAATATTTGAATCCTGTTTTTTCGAATCACGAATACAAATCCTTTAAGAATAAATTTGATTTTATTATTTATATTCAACCATTTATGTATAAATATCGGTACCAGTTGTTTTAACAAAAATATTTAAAACTTAATTATTTATTATTAACACTGAACATAGTTGATTACAGACTAAACATCTGAGTCCTTGTTACTCTGATTATAGATGTATTTGTGTGTTTCTGAACTTCACTTCAAATCAGTGTTTTGTACGCGTGGCGCATGAAGTAAAATTTCGAGTTTAGAAAAGCCCGAAAATTTGTCTCGGGTCGCTGCGCGACCCTCCACAAATTTTCACGGGGCTTTTCTAAACTCGAAATGTTACTTCATGCTTAGTCTGGGAGTGGAAAACACTCATTTAAAGCTTCAAATTGAACACTATTATAAAATCGAAAATTGCCTGAAAATTACGTAGATAAAAAATTCACTGAATATCATTAGAACCTGGAAAGTCAGAGAAAAGTCATAAAATTATATTTAAATTGACCAAAACACTAACAAAAAAGCCATATGACATTATTAAATTTGTCAAAATCAGCAAGCAAATTACAAAACACGTAAAAATTTATAAAATTAACTTAAATATTGACAAAAACAATGAAAACACTTCAACAAAATGGAGGTTTCCCACAGAAAAAAGTTATATTATAAGGCCAGGGAAAAAATCTTGAATCAGGGAAATGTCGGAAAAATTTAACATTTCAGATTATGGTTACCATGTCAGTTTTACTTCAAATAATATTAAACATAATTTTTAACATTTTTAGTCATTTATTGTTCATATGTAAGCATTTAGTTTAAAGTTTCGAACGAGCGTTTCCACTCCCTGTGTGTCTTTTTGAAATTTCGCATTTACCACAACAAACCACAAACCTTGCAAGTCTTGAAAGCCAACATTGAAGAAGAAATCACCAATTTGGGGCCAGATGTTTTACGAACAACAATTTAAAATGTAAAACGAGCACAATCAACATTAACTCAGGAGATAGTCATTTGACCGATAACATTTTTTACCTTTGTATTATCAATTTTACACCTTTAAATTAACTTTCACTTAAAACATTACCCATTTTTTTCATTTCTAATAAAATGGCAGCCAATTCATAATATGACATTACATTTGCCTTATATTACACGAGACAACAAGTTTATATCTTAAGACATGTTAATTTTTGTTTTTTAACATAGATTTACTGTCCTTGTTTACACACGAAGTAAAATATAGAGTTTAGAAAATTTGGTTTAGTTGCGTAGCGAAGCGGATAAAACACTGAAATATTGTGAAATTGAAAATATACTGGTTTTTACTTATTATGTTTGAGTTTCATAGCAAATTCAGTTTGATTTTATTAGAAATATCTATGTCCCGAGAAATACAGGAAGCTTTTCTGACGTCACACGTGAAATTCCTAGCGTGACCAGAAAATTCAATGTAAATAAACTAACATGGTCGACTCGGTTTTAAATGAAGACAACCTTATACACCAACTACCTTGATTGCTGACGTCACGCGTGGAAGTCCTCACGTGACGTCAACAATCAAAGTAATTAAACAATACAAGGTCGGCTCGGTTTAAATCAAGACAAACTTACTTCCACACCTTGGTTGATGTCGTCACGCGTGGAAATCCTTACATGACGTCAAAATCAAAGTCATTACTGTATAAGGTCGACTCGGTTTAAGCTGAGACAGTCTTGTATAAGGTTGTTTTCATTTAAACGAGTGTTTTCTACTCCCAGACTAAGCATGAAGTAAAATTTCGAGTTTAGAAAAGCCCCGTGAAAATTTGTCGAGGGTCGCGCAGCGACCCGAGACAAATTTTCTGGGCTTTTCTAAACTCGAAATTTTACTTCATGCGCCACGCGTATAAAATAGTGATTTAACGAGAAATTTAAAAACACACTAAAGACATTTTTCATGTTAATCCTCACAATTAATTCGAATTATTTTTGACGATTCAAATCCTTTTGTAAGTAGTCGAATCCTTTTATAAATATTCGAATCCTCTTATAAATATTGGAATCCTTTCATAAGTATTCAAATCCCTTTATATGGATTTGATCACCCACATTTGGATTCGAATACGAATCCTCTTAAAAAAATATAACGAATCCGGATCACGAATCCAGTTGAACTAAAGTATTCGAATGCCTCTTTTGAATCCTCTAAAAGGATTCGAATCTAGGGTTCGAATCGTGAATGATTCGAATCCTGCCCAGCTGTGGTATGTAGTTACTTTTAGAAATTTAAATACCTTTAATATTTTGCAGTTTCTCCATTAAAATAAGCATTTTACATTAAAAATAGTGTGCTTAATGTTTCACGAATAATATAAGCTTTCTTTAAAACAAATCGTGTTGGTTTTGTTATCAAAGCCCACTTTGCTAAAACAAAAAAATGAATTTTCTATAAGAAATGTTCGCTCTTTAAAATTTCATTATTGGGCATTCTTCAGAGAGACTATGGATGTTTTAATCAAGTCCTTAAAAAGCAGTGGTTTTGGTTCAAAACTAAAGCCTTCATTTGAGCTTGAAAACCAACAAGCTAAATGGAAAAAGAATCATTCTAAAAGTAATTATTTCTAGAACTTTTTTACTTACTTTTTCAATCACCAGAAATTTCATGAAACAAAAATTCCAACTTTAAGCGTCTACTAAGAATACAATGTTTAACTTGGAAAAATGAGAACTACAACAAGATCTACAAGAAATGTGTAGACTCAGTAATTGATTTCAAAAGTCTTCACAAATTTTGAATTAAAATTTAAAGAAAACTTAGTTTTCAATACAATCGTTTTGTGATAGTTTTTTTCAATTTGTTGTTAAATATATATATCAATATAAAGCTAATTTAAAATGCTATTTCATGATATAAAAAGATACAGGGTGTTCCATATAAAAAAATTATTTTGTGTCTTAGGTCTAAAATCAAAAGTTGAAATAAAAAAATAAGCACGCCACTGATTTCTACGTTAAAAACTACGCAAGTAACTATTAAACTATTTTATTAGGTAATATTATAATTTCGTTTCATCAAGAGTGCAGTGAACAAAGTATTTACCGTATTAAACTATTAATTTGTATATCTTATAGTTATTGAATAAACGATGTCTTTTAGAATACTCGACAATTGGAACACGCCCAATATCTCTCAAACTAAACGAGCTTGCTATGATCTTTTAATGCTATTGTTATTTTCTGAAAAAAAGAGGTCATGACGTGTATATCAGATTTTGTCTAACTATTCGGGTTACTAAGATACCCTGTAAAAACATCGAATTTGGGTCACCCTGTATACTTAAAAGAACAAATCCTTGTATGTAATAAAATTATCTTAAAATAGTTTACTTTATACTTGTAATTAAAATAGCTCACAAATTCCTAAAATAAATAGCACTGAGGAAGAACAACCCCCCCAACCATTTCACACAACAAGCTAGTTTCGGGGATTAGAGCAAAGTGCAGTTTGTCACTCCTCCGCCACGAATATTCCAACAGGAACAACCACCCACCCTCTCCCAGCCATTTGAATACGACAAAGTGGCAATTTTAGTTTCGGTCGCCCCCCTTATCGCGCCCAAAGTAGGTCAAACCCCCCGCTTGATAAACTGAAGAAAATTGCACGCGCAGATTTCGCCGAAGAATTTATCAAAACGGGAACGGCACGCAATTTCCCTTATTTTGTTTTATTCCACCCTCGGCCTTTATTATTATTATTATGTTATGCCAGTAGGGAAAACGCGAAGGGAAACGAACGAGTTAGTTGTCGGTTTTTATTAGGGCCGCAGATGGTACTGTTTTTATTAATGATCATTCAGCCTGAAAATCTAGAGCTGGCTTTATTACGGGCACGCGTTTTTGCTTTCCTTAAATAATGGATGAAATGTGGTGTGGAATTGGTCGACTTTTATTATGACTTTCTGTTGATATACGGAACAGCTACAATTATTTTATCGCTCGACGACGTTTTATTTTTCTATTTAATTACTTTCCCTTCTTTAAAAACTCTAATAAAACTTTAGGTGATTATTCCATTTACTAACAATTATTTCCACGTATAATATTTGTTTTTTATTGTAAATAGAATACCACTAGATATATACTACGAAAGTAGCAACTGTTTTTTTAAGCTTGGAATGTCAAGCAAATCAAGTCAAGATAAAATCGAATAGTAGATTTTGCAAATCGAATTAAATAATAAACATGCATTTTAAGGAAACACTTTAAAAAATCATGTACACTTTATTTCACATTAGAGTATACCTAAGAAAAGATAGGGCCTATTTGGCCTTGATCTCTAATTAGTTGAAATCAGGAGCAAATTCATACAGACGCTAATTTAGTTTTCATTTCTTTAAATTCCTCGTTTCATAGGCGTATCAAGGGGTAATGAATGGGTAATGTTATGTTATTTTAATAAATGAAAATAAATAATATATACAGGGTGTCTACGCTAAACCGTTCGTTAAAAGTTTATGGGGTTGACGTTGCACTAAAAATTTGAAAAAAATCCTTGACATACGGTTGAATCAGTTCTCCTCATGTGAAATATTTTCAACTTTATATCACTTCCGGTTCCACCGGAAGTAGCACCAAATTTGGTATTTTAAATAAAACACCCTATATGTTAGTAATTTTTTGGATTCCTTGTTTAAATTGCAACATATTTTATTCGAACATATGTACACTTATCTCTTATAGTTTTCAAGCAAAAAAAATGTTTCTAAAATTTTGACCTCATTCATGCATAGGCGTACGTAGTGCCTATGCATGAATGACGCATAGTCATTGCTATCGTTCTATCGTGTTTTTGGCGTACTCCTCCGTAGCAAATGTGAAAGGCATAAAATAAATCAAACGAGGCACTTTATCCTACATTCAAACAGACTTAAGCAGACGATACGTCAAATGTGATGTAATGACAGGCGCCACCTTGATTGAACTCTGCTACCATTATCAAAAATAGCCGTGCGAGGTGCGAAAATACAAAAATCTTAAGTTTCACACAACTCGGTTATTTTTGAGAATCAGACCTGTGTTCATACGAACTTTTTTGCTTAAAATGACTTCTAGAATACACCTCTTAAGTGGCGGGAAAACGTCGTGAATCACCCTGTATATGTAACACTTGTATATAAACTCTGTTTTTTTAATATGACCAAACTTAGGGTGTATTTACTGAGCACAGTTGCAGTCCTGCTTTAACAGTTGGGTATTTTAAACATCAAGGAAAACACGTGTTAGAGTTTTTAGATTGATAGTTTTTAACAAGATCACAAATGTCTGAAAGTTTACATTGAAAAACCGTAACATGTATACCTAAAAGAAAAATGCCTCATATTTAGAACTCTTTTAAAATTTTAACTGATAAAGGGGCAGATAATAAAGAAGTCAAATATTCCTGATCCTCCTATCCCACCTGATCCTCAGAGACACTTTATTAAATTGGTAGCAGATACAAATAATTTGAGGCGGTGATAGGTAAATACATTTGTAATCGTAATCTATGTGAGTTAATTAAATTGTCATATTAATGTCAGATTTTCCTTCACATAACCTACAAATTAAAAGTTGATTTACAACATAACATGTGATTATTCTTATCCTAACCTTAAACATACAACCTGCATCACACCACTAATTTCTTGAAATGTCAAATTTGATTGGTCATATTAAAAAAAAACATATTATATATAAACAAGATAAATTCAAATTCAAAGCTATTCGAATTCTAGAAAATAAGCTTACGCTTCTTATAGTTTGCACACTTTAAACATAATATATAAAATTACGAAAATGTTACTCGTGAAAATGCAAACAATGTGAATATCCGGAGGTGTATTTGCGCGGAAAGTAGTTGTTTCAATGGATATTTATCGTCTTAAGTTTTCTTATTAATTAAGACATTGTTTGCATTTTCACGAATATCATTTTCGTAATTTTATATATTATATTATATACAAGGTGGAAACCTTAACTGGAATAAATTCGGTATTTATGAAACGAGAAGTTCCAGAAAAAAATTCTCGAACAGGTCGATTTTTATTCTTTATTGCGCACTTTTTAGCGTGTTAAAATCAAGTATGACGTCACTAGCCTTTTAGGTATTACGTCATAGGCAATTTTTTAAATGTAAACAATTTTTTCTTATTTCACTAAATTTGTAGCCCTATGTGGATAAAGTAAGAAACGTGTGGTTATTTTACTAATGTTGGTTCTGTAATTTCAACACAAAGAACGTTTAAAATTGATTGCTGATGTTGGACACCTGAATACTTCATGAAACCATTCTGCATAATCAGCGAGAGATAGTATCGACGACGGTATCAGCATGTGGAGGAAAGGTCCACATTCCTTTTTTAAGAGATCGGAGCAGCTATTACAGTAATTAGGGCTGTTCCGTACGTGAAATCTTAAATTTACCGTACATGTTATTCCTTAACATCACAGTCTATGCGAGTTTGGTAATGGATAGCACAACTTTTCTTATTAATAAAAATGCATTTCTTATCTATTGGTAAAGTAATATCTGCCAGAAAAACTAAAATTTTATGGTTACTTTTAAAAATATTGATTTTTATTTAATAAAAAATAAACTAATTGTGACGCTAATGGAAAACAGCGCCAATTTTCTTATTGATCAAAATGCATTTCTTATGTATTGGTAAAGTAATGTCTGCTAGAAAAACCAAAATGTTATGGTTACTTTTGAAAATATTGGTTTTTATTACATATTAATAAATTAATTGTAACGCTACTGGAAAAACAGCGCAACATTTTTCATTGATCAAAATGCATTTATTATGCATCGGTAAAGTAATATTGATTTTTATTTATTAAAAAATAAATTAATTGTGACGCCACTGGGAAAAAAGCGCAACTTTTCTAATTAATAAAAATGAATTTCTTATGCATTGGTAAAGTTACATCTGACAGAAAAATTAAATTTTATTCGTTAGTTTTGAGAATATTGATTTTTATTTAATAATAATAAATTAATTGTAATGCCTCTGGAAAAACAGCGCAACTTGTCTTATTAATCAAAATGCAATTCTTATGTATTAATAAGGTGTTTTATCACCACTATTATGGAACATGGTTCTGGATAGCCTACTAGACGAATTTCAGCAACTAGGCTTGTTTGTGACAGCCTATGCTGATGATCTGGCCATATTAGTATGTGGTAAGTTTGAAGACGCCCTATGCGACCAGATGCAAGGAGCTCTAAACATAGTTTCTAGGTGGTGCAATGATCACTCCCTATCGGTAAACCCTGCCAAAACGGAGATGGTCCTGTTCACCAAGAAAAGGAAGGTGTCGAAAAAAGCACCAAAATTATTGAATACGATGTTGCAGTACAGCGACGAGGTGAAATACCTGGGCATCACTCTCGACAGGAAACTGAGCTGGAAAGCGCACATCGACATCAAAACAGACAAAGCTATAAGGGCCTTCTGGCAATGTCGTCGGGCAGTGGGGAAAACCTGGGGTTTGAAACCACGCACGACTCTGTTGTTGTACACAGTTGTCATAAGGCCCATGCTGACTTACGGTGCTTCAGTTTGGTGGCCCAGAACCAAACAGAAGACCACGAGGAAGCAACTCTCGCAAGTGCAGCGGACAGTCTGTCTTAGTGTAACAGGCGCCATGCACACTACTCCGACGATGGCGATGGAAGTCATGCTATGCCTTCCACCACTTGATATCCACGTGGAGAAGGAGGCCATGGCGACTATACTTCGTTTTCAGTGCAGTGGGATTTGGAACAGTAACAGCTGTGGGGCAGTTAGAGGACACCTCTGGAGGAATGTCTGTAGAGATATACCTCTTTAAAGGCTGTTAATGACTGCTGTGTACCAACACAAATACGGAACACACCCTAAAACGTTACTATTCAACCCACTAAGCGGATGAGAGAGTCTGCTATAAGGATCTACACAGATGGATCTAAAAGGAGAGAAGGATCGGGCCTTGGAGTTTTCTCTAAAACCCTAAAAATCCAAGCAAAGGTTCCGATGGGAATTCATGGAACCAGCACGCAACTGGAGCTGATGGGAATAACACTTGCGGCTGAGTACATCATAAACCGCAAGGTGGCAAATGTAGCCATACTAATCTTAACGGATAGCAGGCAAGCGATTCTGTCTCTGCAGAAAGCCTATGCTTCGTCAGAGACCGAAATAGAGTGCCACGGGAAACTCAGACAGGCAGCAATGCACAACAACATTGAAGTCTGCTGGGTGAAAGGGCATGATACAGACACAGGTAACGGGAGAGCTGACGCGCTGGCAAGAGCTGCGGCTGGGATGAATCTACTCTCACCGGAGCCGCTAGTGCGGTTAGCTCCTCTCTCCCTGTGTAACATGTTACAAACCAATGCCCTGGAGAAATACAGGATGCGTTGGGATGATATCGAGAGCTGCAAGCTCTCTAAGGAAACACTTGTGTATCCCAATGAGAGATCAGCGAAACGGTACCTGCAGCTGACTAGAGGGAATCTCAGGCGCTTAACTGCCATCCTTACTGGTCACTGTGGACTAAACGGGCACCTCTATAGGATGGGGATAGTTGACTCCCTATCTTGTAGAGGTTGCAGCATGGAAGACGAGACTGCATGGCATTTTCTTTGTGAATACCCGGCACTATCGTCAATCAGGGAGTCCATATTGGGTGATAGATGGTCTACAATGGCCTACATTAGAGATCTACCCACCTCAGCTATGCTAGAATACCTAAATAAGGTGGGCTGGCTAAACTTAGGATGGGTGATCTACGGGAGGTGGCACAATGGGCCTAATGAGACCTAAGTGCAGTGCAGAACTGCACACTCCCCTTTGCACCAGAACCAGAAGGTAATATCTGCCAAAAAAATGTAATGTTTAGTTTTGAAAATAATATAATAATAATTGTGACGCCACTGGAAAAACAGCGAAACTTTATTCATTGATCAAAATGCATTCTTATGCATTGGTAACGTAATATCTGCCGTACATGTTATTCTTTAAATTCACAGTCCATGGGAGTTTGGAAATGGATATGAATACTTAGATTGTAAGATTATATTAAACATATTCGTTAAATTTACCATTTCTCGTACGTAGCACGTTTAAAAGCACTGGTTTTTATTTAATAAAAAATAAATCAATTGTGATGCCACTGGGAAAACAACACAACTTTTCTTATTAATCAAAACTCATGTTTTATGCATTGGTTAAGTAACATCTGCAAAAAAAATGTAATGGTTAGTTTTGAGAATATTGATTGAAATAAAAATAATAATAATAAATTAATCATGACGCCACTGGCAAAACAGTGCAACTTTTTTTAATCATCAAAATGTATTTCTTATGCATTAGTTAAGTAATATCTGCCAGAAAAACAAAATTTAATGTTTAGTTTGAAAAAACAGCAACACTTTTTCTATTGGTCAAAATTAATTTCTTATGCATTGTTAAAGTAATATCTACTAGAAAAATCAAAATTTTATGATTAGTTTTGAAAATATGAATTTTTATTTAATAATAAATTAAATTAATTGTGACACCACTGGAAAAACAGCACTTTTCTTATTAATCAAAATGCATTTCTTATACATTGGTAAAGTAATATCTGCTACAAAAACCAAAATTTTATAGTTAGTTCTGAAAATATTGATTTTTATTTAATAATAATAAATTGATTGTTACGCAGCTTGGAAAACAGCGCAACATTTCTCATTGATCAAAATGCATTTCTTATGCATTGGTAAATTAATATCTGCTATAAAGCCCAAAATGTTATGGTTAGTTTTGAAAATATTGATTTTTATTCATAATAATAAATTAATAGTGACGCCACTGGGAAAACAGCGAAACTTTTCTCATTGATCAAAATAATAAACCAAAATTATACGGTTAGTTTTGAAAATATTGATTTTTATTTAATGATAATAAATTAATTGTGACGCAACTGGATAAACAGCGCAACTTTTTTCATTGGTCAAAATGCATTTCTCATGCATTGTTTAAGTAATCCATCTACAGAACACCTATAAATATTGTGAATCACTGCGAGATTTTCTTCACAAAATATGAAATTTATGTAACATCTTATTGGATAAAAACAATACATATTTTGTTGCGGGAGATTTTAATATACTAAAAAAGTATTTGAAAAAACAAAAGTGTACGGTTAGTTTTGAAAAGATTGATTTGTATTTAATAACAGAGCTGGGACGAATCCTTGTAAAAAGGATTCGAATCATGAATCCGAATCACCTAATATGATTCGAATCACGAATACTTGAATAAAGGATTCGTAAGAGATAAATATGATTCGAATCAAAGATTCGAATCCTGTTTTTTTCGAATCACGAATACAAATCCTTTAAGAATAAATTTGATTTTATTATTTTTTTGCAACCATCAATATATAAATATCGATACCAGTTGTTTTAACAAAAATATTCAAAACATAATTATTTATTATTAACACTGAACATCGTTGATAATAGACTAAATATCTGATTCCCTGTTACTCTAATTAAAGATGAATTTGTGTGTTTTTGAACTTCACTTCAAATCAGTGTTTTGTACGCGTGGCGCATGATGTAAAATTTCGAGTTTAGAAAAGCCCCGCGTAGAAAATTTGTCGAGGGTCGCACAGCGACCCGAGACAAATTTTCACGGGGCATTTCTAAACTCGATATTTTACTTCATGCGCCACGCGTATAAAACACTGATTTAAAGTGAAGTTAAAAATGCACTGAAAACCAACCCAACTTCGATATTTTTCAAAATTAGATGTTTTCTTTTCTATCCATGCTGTAAACCTTCAGATATTCGTTGTTTTCTTGTAAAAAAACTTCGATTCCCTGTAGTCCTTCGGTCTCCGAAGACCATGGTTGGTCCTTCGAGCTGTAGCCTTTGTAAAATGGTAATAAACTTAGTAATCTAGAGTGATCTTTCAATTTGATACTTCTAAGAACGAGTGTTGTCCACTCCCAGACTAAGCATGAAGTAAAATTTCGAGTTTAGAAAAGCCCCGCGTAGAAAATTTGTCGAGGGTCGCGCAGCGACCCGAGACAATTTTTCACGGGGCTTTTCTAAACTCGAAATTTTACTTCATGCGCCACGCGTATAAAACACTGATTTCAAGTGAAGATAAAAATATACTATTAACGTTGGATATTTTTTATGGTTAAGTAACCAAATATGCATTCACAAATATTTGAATTATTCGAAAATTTAAATATTTATATTCAAATATAAATTATTTAGTGATTTAAATATTCATATTAGAATATTTAACTATTTGAATTAATCGAATTCGAATCCCAGCCGTAATAGCAATGATTCGAATTATTTAGGAGGATTTGAATCCGTATATAAGGATTCGATTCCTTTTATAAGGATTCGAATCCTTTTATAAAAATTCGAATCCTTTTATAAGGATTCGCATCCTTTTATAAGAATACGAATCCTTTTATTAGGATTCGAATCATCTACGTCTGGATTCGAATACGAATCCTTTTAAAAAAATGTAACGAATCCGGATCACGAATCCGTTTTCACTAAAGTATTCGAATACCTCTTTTGAATCCTCTAAAAGTAATCGAATCCGGGAATCGAATCCTGAATGATTCGAATCCTGCCCAGCTCTGGTTTTAAGTATATTAATTTTTATTCAATAATAATAAATTAATTGTGACGCCCCTGGGAAAACTGCGCAACTTTTTTGATTGATCTATATGCATTTCTTATTCATTGTTAAGGTTGTATTTGTTACTAGATCCTAGTTATTAGTAATGATTCGGGAAATCTGTTTTTTTAAGTAATAATTAAAATATTTATTTTCACCTTGATACATCACTGGCATAAATATGCAACTTTGATAGAAAAAAACATTTTTGGTTGTATTATAGATTCTTTTGGACGACGGAGTATAGTGGTTGTGAGTTGAGTAACTTTTTTATTTTATTTTTCTATGAGTGTATGTAAATTACGAGAATACGCTCACTTCATTCGAGTATTTTATAAAATATGCTGTATATTTTTTTGTGTTTTTTAGGTTTCTAAACCCTTATAAATTAGCCTTTGTTCACCACATTCTAGAAATAGGACACATGTTTAACAAAAATAATGTCAATTTATTAAATCACTCATCATCTTACAATTTAAACATGATAGAAGCGATTAAAATAAAAAAAGAACCTTTATAATCTGCTAAATTTCGATATGAACCCGTTGAGTAATCCCCTGCTTGACTTAATCCAACACAGCAGGTGTTAACGCTAATAAGACTGTGGCATTCCCGACAAGCGGCTAGTTTTAAGAACAATATTTCACCTAAATGTAATTATTACATTGATAGACCCTATATCAATGTAATAATTACATTTAGGTTTTTCCACTAATCCGTTTCACAAATCCGTTTTATGATATAAATCCACCGACACCTTTATAATTTTTGTTAGTTAATTATTGATAATGGACACTTAGTGTCCGAAATGTAGATATAGTACTTAAATAAAAACAGTGAAGAAAGGAATTCAGCCCCTTTTTATTACTATGTCTACCCTTAAAAGCTCTAATATTTGGGAGCAAGTTAGCGCAAGTTAAGACCTTTCGGGCGCAACATTTTTATTTGAAAACATTGAATTAGGGGGGCCAAGTTGATAGATTGATTGGGTGGTTGACAATAAATAGATATATGTTTAATTGATTTATCACCTAACCCGAGGTGAAACATTTTTGAATCTAATTCTGGATATTTAATTGAAACACTTGGTTTGTATCAATGAATGAAAGAAACCAAGTATTTTAATTAAATATCCAGAAATAAATAAATAAATACGCTAAAAATCTTCAGTTTTCCAAATAGTTCCATAAACGCAATTTTATCATGCAGAATAATTTGTAAGCTGTAAAAGTTAATAATAAAAGTTCGTTACTGGTATAAAATAAGTTCCTGATTACATAACTTGAAATTAAAGCACATATTGGATGCCCGGAACGAAAACAAAAACAAAAAATTGCATACTATACGATAACTAGTTCAGAAACTTAATTTTCTACTAAATTTCCAATACGGTATTTAAAACAAGGAAGCGTGTTGGGAAATCTTTAGCGAGTTTTCGCCGTGTCGGAATGGAAAAGTTCGACGCCGGGAAATATAAATAAGCGAAGGGCGCAAACGGAATTTGCATTTTAGAGATTGCCTCGGGCGCCAGCCCATTTCGATCGGAGATGAATCGGAAGAAAAAGGAAAAAGAAAGCCGGGGAAAAAAGCTTCTAACGAGCGTAATTCTAAAGCGCTGATGGAATTGGAATTGGGGCAGGGTCGATGGATGTCTCTACCTGCAAATGATACCGAATGAATTTTTCGAGCTGGATTTTAAAGAGGAACATATTGAAATCGGTTTGAAAATTGATTGGTATAAAAGCACTTATTTATCATATCAGTACTATACTGAATTTGCATTGGAAACTTAGTATTGATATAAGTACTTATCTATCATATTAGTTAATGATTTAATGCAGCATATAAAATATAAGTACTTATCTATCATATTAGTTAGTGGTTTAACGCAGCATAGTGGAAAGTAAAAAATCAATTCCACATAAATAATTTTCATTTTGAAGAAAATCGCATAATATCAGCATTTGTAAGGTATAATAAATGACTTCTATTATTATTATAAACAACATTTTTATTCAATACATAATATGCGGAGCGGCCAAACCAAATTTTCAGGCTTTCTAAACTTGAAATTTGCGCCACGCGTATAAAACACTGAAATATTGTTAAGTGAGAATACACTTTGACATTTTGTTTTTATTTCTTCACACATTCTCAAGTCAGGTCAAATAATACTATTTATTTAGTAGTTTAATAAGCAAAAAATTAATAATTTTTCGTGATTGCATCAATGGCGCTTAATATGTTAATTACTTCAGTATTTTTATATTCACATTATTTTTTTCTTTTTTTGCATGCTCTATAGCTACTAGAGCTGGGACGAATCCTCGTTAATAGGATTCGAATCACGAATCCGAATCACCTAATATGATTCGAATCAGGAATGCTCGAATAAAGGATTCGTAAGAGATAAATATGATTCGAATCAAAGATTCGAATCCTGTTTTTTCGAATCACGAATACAAATCGTTTAAGAATAAATTTGATTTTATTATTTTTTTACAACTATTAACATATAAATATCGTTATTAGTTGTTTTAACAAAAATATTCACAACCTAATTATTTATTATGAACACTGAACATCGTTGATAACAGACTTAATTTCTGTGTTACTCTGATTAAAGATGTATTTGTGTGTTTTTGAACTACACTTCAAATCAATGGTTCATACGCGTGGAGCATGAAGTAAAATTTCGAGTTTAGAAAAGCCCCGTGAAAATTTGTCTCGGGTCGCTGCGCGACCCTCGACAAATTTTCTACGCGGGGCTTTTCTAAACTCGAAATTTTACTTTATGCTTAGTCTGGGAGTGGAAGACACTCGTTACTTTAAAATATGTCACAACTGTTAAAGTATGTATCGTCGGATGCCCGTCTTCAGGGGTGATAATGTAAGCAAATTATGGGTCCTAGGAGTTGCCAAATAAGTGAGTTACTCAACTGTTTCCAAGGCACTCTTTGAAAAACCAAAAGATTAAAATTTGACATATAAAATGTACAATAAACTATAAGTGCGATACATCATGGAATTCAGTAAAAAATATTCTTCCAAAAAATATCAAAATCCAAAATGGCGCCTATAAGAAAAACAAAAGTTAGCTATGGTCCTAGGTAAATGTTATAGTTATTGTTATGGAATGCAATTAATGTGAATGTGCATTCCATTACTATTTGGGAGTATTTTGGGAATTGTCTCGAAGACTTTCTAATATAGTTCCTCGAGTAGTTTTCCTTAATACTTAATTACATACTTTCATTTGTTTTACGTTATAAATATTAAACTTTAGGAATTAAGAGTCAGTTTTTGTACAAGTACGCTAAGACGGTAAGACTAACATTGTATTGATACTGTACACAGATGTAATAAAATACGGGTAGTAACTTATCATCGTGGTATCATTGAAGATACAAAACCCTTACCTAGTGGAAGTCATCTCCGGGGAGTGCGTTTGGCAAGTGGTATCCTCGTCAACATAAAATACCACGGGAGTAAGGTTGCGAAAGTACCAACTCCACAACATTATCTTAAAATAAAATATGTTACTAGGTTTATCGTTAAAAAGTGCTTATAATGTCAAAATTGTAAATGTCTGGATTCAATAGTTTTTGAATAAATAAATAAAAACGAATTATCAAAAAATACGTTTTTTGACAATATCTCATTAAGGAAATAAGATATTTCAAACCTGTTTCTGGGCTATTATTAGGCCCTAAATTATGCAACTTTGCCCCAATTTAACCGACTCTCTATCTCTTTAAATAACCGAGATCGCCACACATTCTGTTGAAATACGAACACCCAGTATAATAATAATATAAAATTTATTGTACTGTTATTTTCTAAATATTTTAATTAAATAAATATTTTACATTGTTTACCGTATATTTACGAATATATTAAAAATAAATACTTATTTCAGTAATTCAATATTAATTATACCATCAAATGTCTAAAAGTCTTGTGTTAAAAATCACCAGAAATCATTAGATGATTTTTTATTAAACGAATTTCACTATAGCTTTCGACGTCTAAGTCGAAAACAAAAAGTCAAAGTTTGTAACAAAAGTCATAGCCAACGAAAAAATATACTTCTTTTACCAAAACGCTTTTCACCTCAGCTCTTTTGTTTTTGAATTAGAAACTAAAAAATCTAGTGGAGATCAACAACTTACCGATTATGGCGTTCGACGTCTAAACCAAAAAATGTTTCAATCAAAAGTTGTAGCCAACGAAAAATTAAACCACTTTTACCTAAACACGTTTCACCTCAGTTCTTTTGTTATTGTTCAATAAACCGAGAAAGATTTTTTTTAAATAAATACACAACTTTATGACAACTTTATGATAATTCGAAAATTTACGAACGAGTTTCTCCGCTCCCAGACTAAGCATGAAGTAAAATTTCGAGTTTAGAAAAGCCCCGCGTAGGAAATTTCACGGGGCTTTTCTAAACTCGAAATTTTACTTCATGCGCCACGCGTATTAAACACTGATTTCAAGTAAAGTTAAAAATATAAAAACATATTAAAACTGTTTTCAGTTTTAAAAGTTATCAAAATATATCCAAATTATTTAAAATTGCCAAAAACATCAAAATGACCAAAATGTCATCTCGTAAATATAAAAATTATCAAAAACGTAAAAAATTCGGCGTGTTGATGAAATCGATTTACGTCAAAATTATCGTTTGGTGTTGTGGGCGTTCACTTTGTGGTACATCTTAAATACACTTGTAAATAAAACACTTTTTACCTTGTTTAACCACTGAATTTTACATTTAATTGTGTGACTAGTTTCGACTATCTAGTAGTCATTCTCAAACTAAAGTAAATACAAATTACACGTTAAAAACTATTTATACGGCTTCGAAGAGAGGGGTGTACATTAGGTCAACCTGGTCATTAAGAAGGGAAATTCCGGGATTAATTCGGGCCTTGTGTATTTCTAGTGCTTCCAGTAAATCCATTTTACGACCTTTTTCGGCAAAATGGATTACTGAAAGTACATCCTCGCCAAAAGTGTGATTCTCTTCTAAAAGATGGTTAGCATAGGTAGATCAATACAATAAAGGAAATAGCATTGAATAATGGCTACACAACTTCACTAATAGACAATTTAATTCATAATTATGAAATGAAAGAGGTGCAGAAATTCTTCTACCCTACAATTAGGTCAATAGATAATCAACATTTTAAAACAATCAGCTACTATGGTACAATAAGTTGTAAAATTAAAAACATCCTTAAAAAATGGAACATTAATGTAATATTAAAAACGCCCCATAAACTTAATAATATAATTTTCAACCCAAAAACAAAACTTAATCCCCTAGTTAGATCAGGCATATATAAATTGAACTGCGAAAATTGTAAAGGTGTGTACATTGGACAATCTGCTCGTAGAATCGAAATAAGATTGAAAGAACACGAGCGAGCCTTTAGATTAAAACATAATAGTTCTACCCATGCTAACCATCTTTTAGAAGAGAATCACACTTTTGGATGTACTTTCAGTAATCCATTTTGCCGAAAAAGGTCGTAAAATGGATTTACTGGAAGCACTAGAAATACACAAGGCCCGAATTAATCCCGGAATTTCCCTTCTTAATGACCAGGTTGACCTAATGTACACCCCTCTCTTCGAAGCCGTATAAATAGTTTTTAACGTGTAATTTGTATTTACTTTAGTTTGAGAATGACTACTAGATAGTCGAAACTAGTCACACAATTAAATGTAAAATTCAGTGGTTAAACAAAGTAAAAAGTGTTTTATTTACAAGTGTGTCAAAATTATCATTTTATGTCAGTACGTGACAGTTTGACAAAAACGTTCTTACAAAAACGAAAATTTCTATTATAATCAGTAATAATGTCAAAAAAGTTATCTGATAATATAAAAATTGTTATCTAATGTAAAACAAGTAAATATGTAATATCAAATGTCAAAATTGTCGTCTAATGTCAAAAAAGTAAAAAAATATATAATGTCAGAACTGCCATCTAATGTCAAATACGTCATTTAATGTCAACATCAGAAATAGTAAAAAAGTAAAAAATTTCATTGTTTATTAAAAGTAACATCTAATGTGAAACATGTCATCTAATGTCATAAAACGTAGACTAATATCAAGAATATAATCTATTGTCAAAAATGTCATCTAAAAAGGTAAAACATATCAAAAATGTCATTTAATTTCAAAAATTATTAATTATGTCTTGTATTTGTGTGTTCAAATAATGATTCAATAATTTTTGAAAATCGTTACAAATCTGAATAAAAATATTGAGAATCTTACATATAAACATTTTATATATTTGACGAGAAAATCTCGAAATATCGAAAATTTCATCAGAAATCGATAAAAATGACAAAATATCAAAAATCAAGATATTTTGAAAATCTGATTAATATTTACATAAATTAATTAAAAATCTCGAAATATTGAAAATTTCATCAACATTTCATAAATTAAGGAAAATTGAGGAAATATTGCAAAATCTGATAAAAATTTGATTAATCGACGAAAATCTCGAAATGATAATAATTTTGGGAAAATATCGATTTGTTAAAAATCTTATAAAAATGTTATAAATCGACATGTTAAGTGTAAAAATTTGATTGGGATTGTCAATTCATATTCATCAAAATGTTATATTTTGCGAAATTACCGAAAAACAATTAAAAATCTCAAATCTGGCAAAAATCATCAAAATTTATCAAAATGTCAAATTTGACACAAATTATTAATTTAATTGATTTTATCACTTACAAACGAGTGTCGTCCACTCCCAGACTAAGCATGAAGTAAAATTTCGAGTTTAGAAAAGCCCCGCGTAGAAAATTTGTCGAGGGTCGCGCAGCGACCCGAGACAAATTTTCACGGGGCTTTTCTAAACTCGAAATTTTACTTCATGCGCCACGCGTATAAAACACTGATTTAACGAGAAATTTAAAAACATACAAAACAAATTTTTCGTGTTAATCCTTACGATTAATTCGAATTATATTTGACGATTCGTATCCTTTTGTAACTATTCGAATCCTTTTATAAATACTCGAATCCTTTTACGAGGATTCGAATCCTTTTACGATTCGAATCCTTTTATGTGGATTCGAATCACCAGCATTTGGATTCGAATATGAATCCTTTTATAAAAGTGTAACGAATCCGGATCACGAATCCAGTTTAACTAAAGTATTCGAATACCTCTTTTGAATCCTCTAAAAGGATTCGAATCCAGGATTCGAATCCTGAATGATTCGAATCCTGCCCAGCTCTGATAGCTACTTATGCGAAACCCTGTTACTTAGGTGATTCCTTTTATTAAAGTTATTTAAATTTGATAACTTTATTAATTAATAATTAAAATAGCAATACACATCTCGAAAACCCAACTATATTTACTAGTTTTCATTTCAAAAGATGTGTTTCATTCAAGTTTCATATAAAAAAGAAAATATTGTATTAACGAAGAAAATTAGTTTCTTCACTAAAAGTTAAATTGATATAATTGCATTCTAGTAATATGAGTCGAGAAGAAGTAAAATTGATCAGTCATTTCATTCCAACAAATTTTGTCTTAAACCTTGTTCCGCACAATTAATTATAAGTCGTTTGATTGGATTAGATTATTGGATTCATCATAGGTTTTTTTAATTTCTTTCATAACGCTGTGTCTTCCTCTACCATAAACATTTAATTTGTTGTATAGTCCACTGAAATCGTATCAATATTTTCTTATACCTAGACTTTCTTTTTCATGCCGCAAGCATTTGACTTGAAGCCATTTAACAGTTTTTCCATTTTCACCTTTAAGGAGATTTTTCATCATGCGCTTAGAGAGATCTTTAAGGTCTAGCATGTCGGAATAATTTAACTGTCTGACTTGGTATATATGAACTGGTTTTCTATTCCTATTGGATCTAGCACTCCTCGTAATATTCATCCATTCGAGAATAGAGTTTACAGAGAGGTTCCTTCCTCCTGTGGAAAGTCAATGATCCATTGCATCAAAGGAATGCCAGTCTCATTGCTACCTCGTTTTCCATTTACTTTAGACCAGAGCATGCAGTAAGCTTGTAGATACAAAGTTTGCGACAGTAGTACAAATGTGATTCTTTACCAGATGGAATTTGAAGAACACTCTGTAGGTCTATAGTAACTGACATACATTTTAGATCATTTTTAAATCTGTGTTTATCTTCTGTTCTAGCTAAGTACGATATTCTTTTTCTATTCATGTGCTCATCATATAGGGTTTCAAGATGATCAGTAAGTGACCCTACTCTTTTAGCTTCTCTAAACTTATTGCACAGGGAGCATTGATCTTTATTTGGTACACAGAATGACAGATTATATGAGGTGCAGAATATCTTTCTATATACTGATTGTGTTACAGGAAGCCTGTTATTTTCTTGACAAAACTGATGATAATATAAATTATACATTTTACTAATCGACTATTTTGCATCCAAGTATTGTGTGTGTGTATTTTTCCTACAATAATGTCACTCCATGGTTTCCCATTTCGATGTGTTGTTTTACAAATGCCACATCTTAATCTTTGGGTTTATTATAGGGAACCTTTTCACCTCGCATGTCTTCTAATATAAAACAACCTTCCTTACAACCTGTAGAGGCCTTATTTATAGGATCATTACTAATATTTAATGTTTTCTGGAGGATCTCCTTACAAACCCTTTGCTTCTCTCATTTTTCTTAAAGTAATACATTTTGCTACAACTTCGTTTCTTGTTAGCTGGAACATTCGCAGCAGGACGTGCCGGAAATTTTTGCTCAACAAATGATAATATAAAATCTTTTTGCCTCTTGTAGTTAGAAAGATGCCAGAAATGTTTACAAATGTTAAGTCTGTCTTCGTCGGTAAATGTATTTGCATATTTAAATTTACAAGGTCCACAGTTAACGGTCTGTGGAGCCTTTGCAGCCCTAATTCCTTTATTTGTTTTATAGGCCAGGTAGTTAAACTTTTTTGTTCTCTGAATATTTTTATCCCATTTTGACGGATTCGACTGTTTCCACCTATATCGTTTGGTTCTTTGTTGTGTCTCCGTATCCCCGAATGAGTTTTCATATAATTTGTTATTGGATTTTTCTTCTAATTCCTGTTCACTGCTTGCAGACTCATCACCTGGTTACCAATTATTATCTTTAATGGAGTCATCAAATCTATCCTAAAATATTAATAAATTAAAATATTGCAGTCTTCACAGCAGTAAAATTAAAAAGAAAATAGCTAGATACTTACAAATATGATATGAGATTATGGCATTGTGGGAATTGCAATACTTTTTGTCGTTGTGCATATATTAAACATTTTACTAGTTGAGGGCATATTATAATCTTCAATGGTTTAGAGCAAAACCATTGAAGATTATAATATGCCCTCAACCAATAAAATGTTTAATACATGTACAGCAAAGTATCGCAATTCCCACAATACCAAAATCTGAGTTTATATTTATAAAAGCCTTAAAAATTATTATGTTCCACCATCCGAAAATTAAATATTTTAGCGTTATGTTTGTAATACATGCTTCATTGGTTAACTGCACAAGTCTTTTTTTTTTCGGGAATTCATAATTCACAATATTTATATGTTTATTACAAAACACTTATACTTCAAAACTATAACAGCATCAACTAATGTACACGTTTATTTCGAATATTGTACGTGATTCTAGAGACAGCTGACTGTGCATAAACATCACAAACTGACAACATGTTAAAAATTAGTAGAAAAAAATGTATTGATAAGGCTGATAAATGTTGAAAGTTTATCTTCACTTTTATATAAATAAAACAATTTAAACACTCTCAAATATATATTGTGCATTCGCTACAATTGTTTCGCCACACTGTGGCTTCTTCAGGCGAAGAAGTGATAAATAAAATTTGTTGGGTCAGGTATATATACAATGTTTATGGGGGGTGGGTTTTTTCAAAAAATGAATATTTAAGAGGAGCGAATTTGTTAAGTCCGTTTGGTCGTTGAGAAGATGTCCCGTGTATTTTCTTTTATTAATTCCCATGGACTCTATAATGTTGAGTTTCCGGCCTTTTCTTTCTTGATGTAGGACTTTGAAGTTTTTTATCGAAGTGGTGTTTTTCTTCTATGAGGTGGTTAGAGTATGTAGAGTTGGTTTTATTTTGTTGGAATCTAGTTAAGTGTTCTTTTATCGTCTCTTGGAACGACCTTCCGGTTTGTCCTACATATACTTTGGGGCAGTCTTTACAATTCAGTAAATAGACGCCACTTTGTTGAGTTTTATTTACGTTGTCTTTATTGTTTTTAATTATTTTACCCAAGGTGTTATTGGTTCTATATGCTATATTTATATTTATTTTTTCTAACATTTTTCCGATTTTTATGCTATTTTTCCGGGTGTATGTTAATGAAGAGTTTCAAAGAGTTTTATTTTATAATCGGGTAAATGGAATTGATTAATTTATTTTTTTGTTTTTTTTTTTCACTATTTTTTCAACTATTGATTTTTTAAGGCCATTTGTATATGCAATTAAAAAATATATTTTTAATTCTTTATCATAATTACTTTGTGTCATTGGGATCGGTAATAACCTATGTACCATACTACGATAAGCAGCTAATTTGTGTGTCATTGGGTGATTGGATTTATAATAAATTGTCATGTATGTGTGTGTCGGTTTGTGAAAAAATGAAAAATCGTGTTTGTTATTAATTCTTTTTATCGTTAAATCTAAAAAAATAATTTAATAATCTACTTCTATTTCTTTTGTGAATTGTATTTTTTGTGCTGTGAGTTTAAAAACGAATCCAACTGTCTGTCGGTGCCATTAAACGCTACAATTACATCATCGACGTACCTACACCAATAAACACATTTCTTAAATATCTGCAATTGAGATAATCTTTCTTCAAAGTTATCCATAAATATCTCCGCCATCAACAATTGTAGCGAATGCACAATATATATTTGAGTGTTTAAATTGTTTTATTTTTATAAAAATAAAAATTAGTAGGCCAAAAATCATTAACTTCTGTTAGTGATTTTTATAATTGCATATTCCCTAAATCGCTCTATAACTAATATGCGAAAACTCATTAACTCACTTAAGTACTTTTAGCTCTCTAAGATCTATATTGAATATCAGTTAATTACATATTCTATGTAAAAAAAGCACTTCCAACTTTAGTAGTTAGTAGAATGAAAGATATGATAAAATGTAGGTATTTGGTTCAATTAGTTAGATTAAACCTAAAATGTCAGTTAGTGACTTCTTGCAGGAATGTGACGATATAATAATTCACCATCGTTATAATATATTACCTAAACATCTTGTGTACTAAAGATAAAAACCGTTAATTGTGGATTTAACGATTTTCTGTCCGCAATAAAAGTGCAGCGTGTATGAGCATGGTGATAATAAACGCTCCATATCTCGTGGTAATAAATACAAGCCGCCTGTCACAGACTGGCAACATTATTATTATTATTATCCTCGTAAATCAAGCGAAAATAACAAATCCCCATTTGCAAGTAAGATATTTTAATAGGATTACAGCGCCTTTGTTCTCTTCCTCATTCTTGCCCCCACCGCATTCTCCTTATCCAAAATACTTTCCCAGTAACACATTTACAATCAATAATAAATACATGTATATGTAAAACATATGGATTATATAGATTGCGCAATCTTTCGAGTCCTAAAAACCAGGGTTTCAAACCGGAACTGAACCGTAAACTGAAAACGTAGCGCGCAGCGCGGAGCGGCCAAACCAAATTTTCAGGCTTTTCTAAACTCGAAATTTTACTTCATGCTTAGCCTGGGAGTGGAAAACACTCGTTTAAGCTTTAAATCTTTTAATAAACCGAGCGTCGGAGCATGCACAACGTATGCTTATGTATACTTAAAAAATTCTCGTTATGCAAATGTTCGGTGTTACATAAAACTCTCTGTATATGAGCTGCGTAACGCTTCTGATTGTTTTTATGGTATGCATAACTTTATCATAAGGGATTTTTATAAGTATTTTGAGAAGATGTTTACATAAATATTGCTAAATTAATAATATTTGAATCGGGATTTTCGAGGTTTCGGAAGTATTTGATCAATATATTATATTTTAAATTGTCAAAAATATGTAATTGTTGTTGTTAATAAATGTATTGATGTCACAAACTTTAAATTAACCTCGAACATTAATTGTAAACTACTTCTGCCATTAAAGCTTATTCTCTTTACTCTGTCGTATTTATTCTGTATATTTTTTAAATTATTTTTATTACTTCTTTAAAAGCAAAATGGAATATTTAGAGATAAAACAATAGAGATGTTGGTCTTCCTTGAAAATTATGGTGAGTAATTAATTTACAGCTCCGTTTCAGCAGCAGCTCGAGGCGCCGGAACTTCCGTTTGCACAATTAACAATTTAAATTTCGTAGGCCGAAATGCTAAGTTGATACAGTTTCTCACCCCACTGCGGGGCTAATTAAATAAATATCAAATTATTAAATAATATTATTGAAGTTACAGTAATTTAAGTGACGACATAGATATTAATTAATTAATAATAATAGCATCAAAAATTATTTTTCTAAAAATCTAGTTATATGGACTTGTGTGCCTTGGCTTCTAGGATCCTCATTTAGTTAATATTTTATGATTTTTAGAAAACCGTTTATTATATTTACTACACTACTCAATTAATTTTGCAATATTGCTGTCCAACATTAGATTAGAGAATATTCATTTTAACGATTTCTGAAATTCTTTTACCTAAAAAATGAGGTATTTTACCTTATATTATTTTTAAGTTATTTTTTTGTAACTCCAGAGCAAAGAATGTTAATTTCTTAATTATCTCTAAAACATTTCTAAAAATCCAGTTTTGTTAATTTGTTGGAATTTTGTAAGAAAAATAGATACACGGAATTTTTATTTTAAGTATACATATCATATCGCTGTATATTTTTAGTTGGTCTTGTGTGTAACCCATTATTGCACGGATTAACATACAGGGTGTCTAAAAAGGGTGAGTGCAGAACACGATACTGCGAGATAGGAATTTCCTAGCTCCATCTTTGCAAAAATTTGGTAGCTGTAACCCAGAAACTTAGTTTCAACAAAATCGAGCCACGAGTCAGACATGAAACCCTTCAATTGAAGCACTAATAAACTCATTTCGCGGAGATGTGATGTTAACTGGCCACTACGCAATCCATACCTGAGTCTTTTGGACTATTTCTTATGGGGAAAAGGTAAACATCGATAATCCAAGGACATTCAAGCAGTTTTAAAGTTTCGAAATACTGGTATTAAATTTGATTTTCTTTAGAATTAGTTCTATTTTTCACAACCATAGATGGCTTTAGTTTGAAAATAATACATAAATTTGAATATTTACTTTCATGTTGTTTTCAGATAAATATAATAAAAAATAGCGTTCATTACACGTCCAGAAATGGATTTTTCCGTGCTTGCATGACTTCCAGTGTGAGGAGTTAGCCGGTAAAGGACACACGCGCACGGAATAATCCTTTTTTTCTGGACTCCTATTAAAATATACTATTTCGGTTCAGTTACGGTTTTTGTTCTGACAAAAATAACGTTTTTTTTTTTCGGTTTTTGGTTGGTTTTTAGTTTAGTCCCAATTCGAAACCCTGGATAATACATCTTGCAGAGGAAAGGGAAATGCAGGAGTATGTTGCAAGTGCAACTGATGTTTTGGGGGTTATTAACGTGGCGGGCATTAGCACACGCCATTCCGTTTTCAGTTAGAAAGGGTGTGCTCAGGTGGCGTCGCTTTATGTCATCGTAAATGCAATATGTGTCGAATCCACCCCCGCAGTCATGTGTTTCATTATCAGGGGGGCTGGATTAGGTTTACGTCCGAAAGGGTAAATATAACGACGCCGAGGGTCTGACAGCTGAGAGAAATTTATAGATTGTAAGATCCTAGGCGTTAATAAACGAGAGGACAGTTTTTGTGATAACCCAACCCTTTTATATGAAGCACTAAGTATACATATTCGTGATTAAAAATAATGTAGATATAGCATTTTACACAAAAATAAAGTAAGGAATACGAATTACAGATAGTTTATAAATTCATGTAATGCTATTAATTGACATTTTTATTGAAATAAATGAATATAATTAAATTCGTAGGGTGAAAAGAGTTATTTCGTATGGTGAAATAATACGCATTCTTGAAGTGATAAGGTTGAACTAAAATCTCCCTCTAGATGAAATTAATTAAAGACGTGCAAATACTATCCCTCTGGGGAATTTCTATTAAATCTTCATCGTGGAGCGCAAAGTGACGTGCGCATTCCCCTAGGATCATATACGCAATGTGAATTATCTAAAACGTCCATAAATTTCTGTTGTATATCCTCTCTTGCATACGTAACATCCATTGGACAATATTTGTTTTGTTTCCTCGATGCACCGAATATGACACTATTTATTGATATTTGTTTGTGAAAAGAAAATGAACTTTTTGTGCAGTACCAGTCTCCTTGACAATGATACAAAAATGTAAATTATTTATCATCCTCAGCCGAAAAGTAATTTTTCTCTATGACATTGTAGAAAAATGTAAATTATTTTTCATCCTAGGCCAAAAAGTTATTTGACTTTGATGTTTGACGTCATATCAAACGACTAATTCATATTGAACATGTAAGTAAAATAAGTAAGTGATGGTAATTAAAAGTGATTCCCATTTATTAATTCTCCGCACACCACCTGATGTGAAGGAATTAGCTAATTATGCCACTTTGGAGTTGTTACCTTGAAAATCAGGAGAAGCGTATGGAAATAGATATTCTCGATTCATGGTATTACATAAGTACAAAATGGATCTTAAAAGTTCCATATTTAAAACTTAAATCTTACGTCCAAGTGAATCCATTAACACATGTTGTTTTAATTCTCCTTCAAGAGTTTGTTAAAACTTTTTTAAGGAGGTTGGACCACTGTAGATCGCTAAAATTAAGCGTTTTTTGGCGATTTTTTTTTTTGGCCGAAGAAAAAGTAACAGAATAATAATATTCACGCATATTGTTAGCCATGTCTTGAAGACCAACATCTCTATTGTTTTATCTCTAAATATTCCATTTTGCTTTTAAAGAAGTAATAAAAATAATTTAAAAAATATACAGAATAAATACGACAGAGTGAAGAGAACAAGCTTTAATGGCAGAAGTAGTTTACAATTAATGTTCGAGGTTAATTTAAAGTTTGTGACATCAATACATTTATTAACAACAACAATTACATATTTTTGACAATTTAAAATATAACATATTGATCAACTACTTCCGAAACCTCGAAAATCCCGATTCAAATATTATTAATTTAGCAATATTTATGTAAACATCTTCTCAAAATACTTATAAAAATCCCTTATGATAAAGTTATGCATACCATAAAAACAATCAGAAGCGTTACGCAGCTCATATACAGAGAGTTTTATGTAACACCGAACATTTTCATAACGAGAATTTTTTAAGTATACATAAGCATACGTTGTGCATGCTCCGACGCTCGGTTTTCCACTCCCAGGCTAAGCATGAAGTAAAATTTCGAGTTTAGAAAAGCCTGAAAATTTAGTTTGGCCGCGTAGCGCGCAGCGCGGAGCGGCCAAACCAAATTTTCAGGCTTTTCTAAACTCGAAATTTTACTTCATGCGCCACCGGTACAAAACACTGATGCAATGTAAAGTCTAGCGGTGTGTTTTAAACTTCGTAGTATGTCAGTGTTTTGTACCGGTGGCGCATGAAGTAAAATTTAGAGTTTAGAAAAGCCTGAAAATTTTGTTTGGCCGCTCCGCGCTCCGCGCTACGCGACCAAACCTAATTTTCGGGCTTTTCTAAACTCGAAATTTTACTTCATGCTTAGTCTGGGAGTGGAACACACTCATTTTAAGTTTTAAATTGATCTCTGTTAAAAACAACGAGTATCTAAAGATTTACGGCATATACGGTGTAACTGGGACATGTATACTTGAAAGAAAAACTCACTGTATGTACAAGTTGAGGCATTAATTGCAATTGATTGGCTACAATTTTTAATAGTCATACAGGCAACTCAATTTACACAGAACTTTCAAATTAAAGGTGTCAAATTGTATTGGATGCAAATGTTCGGTGTTAAATAAAACTCTCTGTATGTAATAATTAACTATACTTTATTCCACATGAGAGGTTACTTAAATAAATGTAGGGCCTATTTGGCATTGTGCTCCAATTGGTTGAAATCGAGGGCAAATGCAAACAATCGTTAATTTAGTTTCCATTTCTTTCTATTCCCCGTTAATTTGTGATAAATGGTTAAAATTATATGTTATTTCAATAAAACAGATGAAAGAATGCATACTTCGCGGAGCGATCAAACCAAATTTTCAGACTTTTCTGAACTCGAAATTTTACTTCATGCTTAGCCTGGGAGTGGAAAACTTTCGTTTGTAGCTTTAACTTAAACTCTTAAGGAAAAAACAATGAATATCTAAAGATTTATAGGATATAATTGGGAAATAAAAACTTCCTATATAAATAAAAACTGAAGTTAAAAATTTTATAAAAAAAACAGACAAGCTAAAATAATTGTGTAAATAAAATCTCAACAATCATTTTATTGCTTTTTAATAAAATAACATAAAATAAAATTAAAACAAAGTAGTTTTTACTTCGATAGTAACGCATTGAAATGTTATATATAAATTGATATTTTTAACGTAGATTGTCATTACTAAATATCAAAAACTGTTTCGAAAGAAAGTTTTAAATCTCGTCGAAATACCTCAAATCCATATATCGCATTTTTTATTTCAAATTGTTTTCGAGCTATTCGGTTTATTTGTTTGTCTTTTTTTTAATAAATCGAAAAAAAATCATAATGGCCGACGAAAACCTGACAGAACGTCTGCATTGTCACTTGTGTCAACTTGATAATTTGTTATCGTTTTAGTGATAAGTAATTATAATTTTGTATGTCTTCCTTTTTAATGATCTTTAACTTTAACTTTAACTTTATTTTTATTCACGTATGCCACTTATATACATAAAATACTGCAAACATAAGGTACAACTATTTTACATACAGCGGATGTGAACGTCACAGATACAATAAAAAGTATAATACGACAACACATGTAAATAGACTAACAAATAAAATATAAACTTTTGTAATTGTCAAATCAAAATCCAGTCTACTCAGTTTGTCATAAATTCTGATAATGTGTAGTAGTTATGTACAATGAGATGATTTTTTAATGCCCTTTTATAGTCGTTAATATTTGTGATGTCTTTTATCTGAGTTGGCAATTTATTATATATTTTTGTGCAAGAATAGATTGTTGACTTTTCATATAAGGTACTTCTATGTGCTACTATACTTATTTTGTTAGAATATCTTGTGTTATATTTATGTAAGGCTCCATTTCTTATAAATTTGGCATTGTTGTTATACACATATACAGCGCATTTGTAGATATATAATCCCGTAAGTGTAAGTATGTTGTTATTTTTAAAGATATCACGACAAGATTCTGATTGTTTAATATTAAAAATTAATCTAAGTAGCCATTTCTGTAAAATAAACACCCTAGTGAGGTTATGCATATTTGAATTGCCCCATACAATAATATTATAAACCAAATGTGGGTAGGCAAAAGAATAATAAACATTGAGAAGTGTTTCTTTCTCCAATATTTTCTGCAATTTTAGAATTGCATAATATGCAGTACCTAACTCTCTTATCAATTTCAAAAATGTACATAATTCTGCAGCGATTAATCAGTGTTCTACCATTTCTTTTTAATCAAAACTATAAATGCGATTTTATGTTTCTTTCTTTTTCCTAACATCGAAAATGATGGAAACCTAAAAACGTATTTATAGTTTTGCTTGTATAAAATGAAAATGATAAAACATTAATTAAACCACTGTAGAATATATTATTTTAAAATTGATATTTTCTAGCTTTATGCGTATGCCGTAATTTTTTTTTAAATCTCATAAAGAATTATTCTTTTTTTAATAATATCCGAAACTTTTTAAATTCTGCAGGGTTTTGTTAATTTCTTAGATTTCTATAAGCAAATGCTTACTTCAACTTTAATTAATTATTATTAATTTGTTTCAACTTTGATGTTCCGTAATGTTATTTGTGTAACGTAAATGAAAAACATCAACTCTATATATTTTATGTCATAAATTGTATGATACAGGAAACTGTAGATTCTGTTTTTGATTTATCGTCTAACGGAGGTTTTCACTCTTAGACTAAGCATGAAGTAAAATTTCGAGTTTAGAAAAGCCTGAAAATTTGGAACGGGCGCGTAGCGCAGCGGAGCGACCGAGACAAATTAGGTGTTAATAAACTCGAAATTTTACTTCATGCGCCACTCGTATAAAACACTGACTGTAAGTGAAATCTCTGAACGATTAGTTAGAGTGAAATACGTTTATGTCGATTATCAATTGATTAAATTACGGAGAGAGTGCTATAATGGAGACATCACTATTTTTATAATTAATTGTTGTGTTATTTTTATTGATCCCCGTTTAACTTCAACAGGATTAGTACTGCTTCAAAACACAACAATATTATTCACAAATTGTTTTCACAACGCCATTATTCATTTAAGAAACATATTTAGGATATATTATAAATTTACAAAATTTGTATGTTCTAGAATTTGGACTTAATGAGAGGTTTAATCAGAGGTTTAATTAGAGGTTTAATCAATGATTATTAACCAACTAAATGATTAAAGTTAATTAGTCATGATTTTAAAATGAAAAGACACTGTTGAATTTCGTTAATATTGGAGAAATTTAACCGTGGTTTCTTTTTAAAATCATAGTTGAATATGTTTCTCCACGTGAAAGAAGATTTGCACCATAATGGGCAAGTGTTTTTTATTTACAACAAAACCACGTATTGTTTAAAAATAATCAAAACACATCAATAAATAATAAAATCTTAAATAATAAAATCTTAAATAATAAAATACTTCTAATAAAATAAAAGAAATTGTATATTATACAAATATACTCAATGACATTAGAAGCGTAACACCCAGAAGGAGTTATTATTTTAACTTGATTTTTTGCCAGTATGGTAGTCTTACATCAAGAATAAAATGATTACATTTTCAAGAAATTTTATTAAAAAACAATCTAAAAAAAAATAATAATGTGTTTGGCGACCCCTTTGCTGTATTCACTCCTGTAGACGTCTGGGCATCGACAAAATGAGATGGTCGATGTCTTCTTGAGGCATCTCGTTCCAAGCAACTTGAATTTCATCGATCAACTGTGCTAGAGTCTTTGGAGGATGGTGCAAAGAGAATATTCTTCTTCCCATGATATCCCACACATGTTCAATGGGATTTAAATCCGGCGAACGGGGCGGCCACGCCAAAACATTAACACCAGCTTCATTAAGAAAGTTCATAGTTTGACGAGCAATATGGGGACGTGCGTTATCTTGTTGAAAAAGTACGTCTGGGCGGCCATCTAAATAAGGCAACAAAGTCGGTCGTATGACGTCTTCAACATAACGCGCAGCTGTCATACTGCCTCGAATAAATACAAGAGGTGATCGACTACCATAAGCAATAGCCCCCCAAACCATTACTCCAGCAGTCCTGTGTACATGCCTCTCAATAGCATACCTAAGATCAGGTCGTTCTCCACGGTAGCGTCGTACCCTTCTACGGCCATCATGCGTGCCTAGACAAAATCGTGATTCATCGCTGAATACGACATCTGGCCATTCTGCCTCCCAATGCTGCCGTTCTCTGCACCAGTCCAACCTTTGGCGACAGTGTCTCGCTGTTAAAGGAAGCACTAATCTTGGACGGTACGAAAGAAGCCCAAAGGATTGAATGCGGCGATATAAGGTTCGCATACTAACGGGCCTACCTTCTTCTCCAATCCATTGATCACCGATTTGACGCGTAGTAGCGAAACGGTCTCGCAGGGCTATTTGTCTTAAGCGCCGATCTTGACGTTCTGTGGTACGCCTTGGTTGACCAATTGGTCTTCTTCTTGCTCCTCTACCTTCTTCTGTCCATACCTGATACACACGTATTGCAGTTGCTGCAGTAGAATCAATACGGCGGGCAATTTCGCGATAGGACATACCGACATCTCGATAAGCAACAACTCGACCCCGGTTAAAATCGCTCAAATGGTGATATTGTGGACGTCTTCGGACTCGAGGCATTTTATTTAAGCTTAACACACTCAACGGAAACACGAAAACTAAAAACATCTGTACTAAACAGCTCATATAAATAGTTTTATCAAAAAAGAAAAAGTGAAATATTTTTTTTTTCACAATAAATATAAAAGGCACAAGGTTGAAATTGTTATCAATGTATGTTTTAAATATAGTCACTCTGTTGCTAAAATATGAATTCAAAAAAATCATTCCTTCTTGGTGTTACGCTTCTAATGTCATTGAGTATATAAATATACGTTATATGAATTAAATTGATACCAGGCCCAAAGAGTGTAATTATAATTTATCCTTAGACTTAAATTTTGCGGCAAAAAATTTACTAGATTTCATCATTCTAGCTATGTAAATCAGGTTTCTGGTTAGTCCAGTCTTATAAAAAACACAGTATAGTATTTTGTGTTCCTGTCAAATTTAACATTTAACGCGAGGTTTTGGAAGTAGATGATCAATGTAGTAGTAATATTCACATTACATTTGAAATTGACATAGGTTATTAGTTTATTGATAAATTGGTTATTAATAATAAATTGACAGTGCAACATTTTCGAAGTTGTCGGATGTAAACTAAATTCGGGCTTCAGTTTCTAAAAGTGCCCACCCAAACTTGCAAAACCCAATTTTGGTTTCGATAGTTAAGTTCGAATTTTTTTTTTGGCATCATGAAGTTTGTTGGTCGAGCTTTGGTTTTGCACGGCTTTATCTCGAAAATTATTGCGAATTTCTCAATGCAATCTTTAGACGAAATGTTCTTCACACCAAAATACACAACTTTTGTGAGCATGTCGAGGCCAGATGTTCACTCTTTCGGGGTTTTTAGTGCAGAAAACCCGAAAAAAATTTTTTTTTTCACATTTTCGACCATAACTCACAAACCATGCATATTTTATCAAAACTCTGACAAAAATGTTCAACACGAGTAACTTTCAAAATTAAATTTGAGTTAAGTATTCCGGCACCAGATACCCACAGACGCGTTTCGGACTTCAGAGCCCTCTTCAGTGTGATCCCGACCCAGTGCTGAGGAACTTTGCTGAACATTGCAATTACCTACAATCGATCCTTATAATTCTTTTGGCCGTTGTAAGGAAATTCGTCACCAAAGAGTACATTTCACACCAACATTTCAGCTTTTTTCAGGTTTTACGTTCAAGAAACTGGTTTTTAGCTTACTTTTGAATGTTTACTAACCATTAGCGTCTATTGCGTGTGATACAGACACGAAATTTACAACGCTTAAGTACCATGACATCGTAAAAAAAATGATTCTGATCAGGCCTTGACTAGAACAATACGACTGGTTACACTGGTTTTCGGATGCCTTTGAATTAAAATGTGACAGTGACGTTTTAAATGTAAGTCAGTTTTGCAATCTTATTTGTTGTATCGGAGCTGAAACATCACATTTTGAACACCTACTCTAACATGTATTCATCTTAGTTTTCAGTTTGTTTCCAAAATAAATACTGTTTTGTGTTTTAATATATTTGACATTTCGTTTTTTAATCAATTAGATAACTTCTAACCTAGTGTCGCATTTTGAAATCAGTCTTGCCAATGTGTTAGTCAAAGTTTGCTTAGAATCAGACATTTTTACGATTTCATGGTACTAAGTTCCTATTGTGCAACCGACAACGTTTAAGTACTAAGTTTCCTACTATGGAACAATTATACCAACACTACACACAAGTAATTCTCTGGTTAAATGTATGTGTATTCATTCCAGTGCTGTTCAATAATTAAATACAAACAAACAAACCAATACATAAATACTCCAATACGGAGTGATACTCCAATACGACGGAGGTATTGGAGTATTTATGTATTGGTTTATTCCGAATCGGTTCAAATGTCAAACTTTCTCACATTTTGTCAAACTTTCTCACATTTTGTCAAACTTTTCCACATTTTGTCAAACTTTCCCATATTTTTTCAAACTTTTCCACATTTAAAGGGGAATCGCTTTTGTGTGATACGTGAAAGAGGGCAAGAAAAGCAAAAAGCAAAAAAACATTAAATATTCAGCATGGAAAATAGAAAATTCCCCAAAATAAATGCATTTTGTTACGTTTGTGGTCATATGGTGCCCAAAGGTGAAGGTAAAGAGAGAAAAAAATTGTAGCCGAATGCAGTGTGTATGGCTTGCTATTGCAATCTTTCGTATTGGTTACACGAACGAACAAAATTGCATTTTATTAAGCCGGTAATCTGGATGAAAGACCCAAACGGGCATGATACATCCAGGTGCTACGCATGCATTAATTTTGATTCTACATTCAACAAGAAAAAGTCGAATAGAAAAAAATATGTGCCTCACTTCCAGTGCCACTTTCTGCTTATGTCGAACCACCTAAAGCTCCAAGTCCTAATACTGTGTCTGTATTGACAGCCGCAAGTGGTTTTACCGATGCACCCGATACACAAGATCCCGATTAGATGCCCGACGTTGAAGATAATCAACCAAAACCTTTAACACAAAGTGAAAGGGATTACATTGTGGCTAAGTCGGGGTTATCGCAACGAAAATCAAAAATGAAGGCCTCATTTTTGAAGCGCAGAAAACTCTCAAAGCAAGACGTTAGCGCCACGGCATACCCGAAACGCCAAGCAGATTATCGGAAATTATATACCGTAAATGACGAAAATACGATTAGTTACTGCAATGACATTAATTGCTTAGTGAATAAACTGGAAATAGAGTACATCGCTGGCTACTGGCGATTATTCATCATTGACGGTTCAATTTCAAGTTTGCACAAAACAAACAAACAACCGTTCATTCCGTTAGCATTTGGCACAAATATGAAGGAAACGTATGAAACATTAGGCAGTATATTGAAGAAAAATAAATATGATGAACGTAAATGGAACATTTGCTTTGACCTAAAAGTTGTGAACATATTGTGTTTGTATTTGTAATTGGGATTTATGAAGCAACATCGAACATTGTCTGTGTCATGACAGGATAAAAAGAACTACCGAAAACGAAAAAAGGTTACATTTCTTTAAAGAATATCGATGATATATTGCTGCCACCACTCTATATATAATTGGGAATTGTTTCGAAATTCATCCAAATGGCCGTCCGAGATGCTGAAGAAGTCTATGACTGTTTATAGGATATCGTTCTAAAACTCAGCACTGACAAAATTAAAAACGGTATTTGTCGTCTATTTATATATTTTCATATCAATGTTTGTTCACTTCACACTATTCGCATTGCTAATAATTTTTCGTTTATGCTTTTTTCATTTTAAACAGGTGTACTCAATGGGCCGGATATTCGAAAATTAATGAATAGCGAGAATTGGCAATTTCATTTATACGAATAGCGAAAAGTTCACAAACGTGCTGCCACACGGCGAGCCTCGAAAGCAATTAAAACTGTCATCGAGGGCGTTTTAGGAAAAAATCGTGTACAGTAAGACGAAATGAAAATATTAGTGAAAACAATGCTCTCTTATTTTCTTAAAATAAATTCATTCATGTCATTAAAATTGCATTGTATGCACCTTGATGAGTTCTTACGACAATTGCCCAACGAATCGGACAAAAAAGGGGAGCGATTCCATCAAGTCACCATGCCAATGGAAAAACGATACAAAGGAAAAAAAGTTGGATGCATTGCTTGCAGAAGTATATTGGTGGAGTCAAAATATATCCCAACATGAAGAAGTATGCACCGAAAAAAGAAGGTGAAAAACATACAGAAAATGATATGCTCCTATTTTATCCAGCGCACTCAGATGGTGATAATACAGATTCAGACGATAAATTAAAACGACCATCGAAGAAGTCAAAACCATCGACTTCTCGGGTGGCTATGGAAATCGATTAAAACACGTTTTCTGCATTTTTTAAACTATGAATTTTTAATAGCTCTATAAAATGGATACAAATTTGCGCAATAAACTTTAACACAAAAAAAGACATATTTGCTGATGAAAGCGAAAATTTTGGTGTGTAATGTAATATTTGGTGGCGAAATTCATTAACGGCCAAAAGAACTATAAGGATCGATTGTATGTTATTGGAATGTTGAGCAAAGTTACTCGTGTTGGTGTAGACAACATTTTTATCGAAGACAGTTATGCTAAAATATTTGCATATTTTAGCATAACTCCCTTCGATAAAAATGTTGTCTACACCATTTGTTTGTGAGTTATAGTCGAAAAAAATGATTTTTTCGGGCTTTCTGCGCTAAAAACACCCCGAAAGGTTTAAAATCTGGCCTCGACATGTTCACAAAAGTTATGTATTTTGGTGTGAAGAACATTTCGTCTAAAGATTCCATTAAAAAATTCCCAATAACTTACAAGATATAGCCGTGCAAAACCAAAGCTCGAGCAAAAAACTTTATAATGGCAAAAAATTCGAACTAAACTATCAAAACCCAAATAAACCCTATTTGCTAGTTTGGGTTGACACTTCCAGAAACTGAAGTCAGAATTTAGTGTACGTTTTATATGCTGTACTGTGTAATTAATACCATGTTTAATATCAAATAAATAGTGGTATTAAGCATAGTATCAGGTGTTCAGTTAAAAACATTGTGAAGTAGTTCGTACATAAATTTGCCAGTCGCTCCTGTCAATGTTAATCTAAACCATTTTTATGAAAGTGTTTTATTTTATTCGGTACTTTGATGCCCATTCACACGAAAGAAGAAGAAACAACACAGCAACTATAATAACAAGGCAAATTATTGAGCTACTGATTAACACAATCAGGTATGAGAAAACGAAAACTAAGCTGCGACTTCACTTTTTCGTTCCATTTCCTTCTATCAAAAAAGCAACGCTTTCTCGATCAGGTTTTTAAAAGAACACCTAATATAATTATCAATTCATTATTCGAAATAGAGTACCACGTTGTATAAGTTATTAATTAAATTAATTATTTATTTGTATTAAAACATTATTTCTATTAGACTAATTAATTCATTTACTAACTGGACAATTGTATTTATTTTTGTTTCTCTATTTTCATGAGAGAACATGAAAAGAATGTTAGCGAATTTAATTTCCTTCTTTTTATAATTCAACCTATCCGATTATTTATCACCTTTTATTTCTGTTTAATTTTCCTGTAAGTACGCGAAAACTATGTGCTTTTTTCTAAAGAAGCTAATTTACGACGGCTCTATGTGTCGAGAATATTAAAAACCACGCGAGGCGAGCTGCATTCTTTGAGTTTATTAAAAACTCCAGCATCCCGAAGCTCACTGAAATATACTACCGGAGCTTTTATGAAAAAAATGTACATGTGGAATATTTTAGCTGGATCAATGAAATATAATGAATATTACGCTTTATTGGGTCACAATATTATATGGAAAATAATCGGAAAACTTTAAATTTATCCGAGGCGTAAATAATTGGATCACTAGGCATTTATTGTTTCAAAACGCATCATAGGGAATTCCCATGTAAAAATTTCAATTTCAGTTTGTATCTCTATTATTGAAAGAAAATGATCAGAATAAAATTAGAATCATTCCTTTATCTACTAGCATTGTTTTCTAAGTTTTATTTATGTTTTCTCTTTAGTTTTCTTTGAGATATAGCTTAAAAGTAGTGAATAAATATTCAAAAATAAAATTCTTACAGTAGTAGTTGCTATAATAAGTCAGTGTTTGTCTTCTAAATTTATTAAGACACAAAAAATGCATTCAATTCAACATGAGTGTTAATACCACGAAAGATAAAATGTTGATCATAAAATGGACTTTTAGTGGACACTTCGACATATTTCCGACTTATTTAGTATTAATTAACAATTATTAGAATCGTTCAAAAATTTGAGGAGAATAATTGTGTGAACGATGAACATATCGTTAAAAATAAAAATAGGAAATCGAAAGAAATTGTAACAAATGCATTGGCAATGATAAGAGTAAATCTTATAGTAAGTGTAAGAAAGAATAAGTCTTCAAATAGTCTATTATATGTATTGTTTACATACACATCCTTTCTAAATTTTGAATGGTCTAATAATTGTAGATCAACAGGACACGGTTTTCAAATTTTGTACAAATTAAACGAGAAATAGTAATGTGAATCGTATTCTGTTTAAGTTAAGTGTACCTTTTAGGTTAGTTTGCTTCAATATAAATAATAATATCATGCCTGAAATAGCGTTTGTAATATTAGATGTCATGTACTAACTTTTCAAAGCAACTATTTTGATGATTTCTTAAGTTAATTTTTCTTCATAATTTTTAAGCAATAATCAGAATAAGCGGGATAAAATACGAAAAAACTGCTTCTGAAATATTGCTATTAAATAAAAGAATATTAATTCCATTCTGACCATTTAAATTCAATAATGGAGATAGAAATTCAAATTGAAAAATTAACATGGAAATTCCCTATGATGCGTCTTGAAACGGGACACACGGTATGAATGATAATTCATTTATTTGATAAAGATTACTGTTAATTTTTGAGAGGATAGGAACATCTAAAAATACCAAATTATGTTGAAACTTTATTTGAATAAAGAACTATACAACAATTTAATGTAATATTGTTATTTTTTTACTATTTTAATCTGTTTTATTGTGTATTAAATAATGATTTGTTTTCAGGTGCAAAACTTGTCCAGTAGTGAAACCAACGTTCCTATGCGGCTCGGATAACAAAACTTACAGCTCACTGTGTCGATTGGATTACCATAATTGCATTCACCACACGAGTATTAGAGTGCTCTGCAAGGGATTCTGCCCATGTAAAGGTGGGTATTTTGTAAATTCAATTAATATAGAGAAACTGATATTACGTCAACATAAAAATATACTGCTTCAACATACTGCTTTGGCTGTATATTTTAAACTTCCTATTAAACCTCTTTTTAATGAAAATATTTTCAAATTAGTCGACTTCCGGTTATACCGATAGTCAATAAAATCTTCTTTATTTTGAATAAAATGCTATATTTTTTCTTTTCAAATTTGTCCTTTCTTTCGGAACATTTCGCCAAAAATGAACTTGTATAAATGAGGGTTTTTTTAAATGAAATTTCCATCACTAGAATACTCAAAGGATCAGCAGGTACTGTCATAAAACCCTTGGACCTTGTAATGCACATGTACTGAGAGACCAAAGTACGCGCTTCATAAAATTCACTTAGTTGCCGTACGGTCGTGATTGGAACGCACTCGTTTTGTTTATCTTTTAAACCGTGTATACGTTAAGTTATAATTTTATGCAATTATGGATAATTATTCTGAAAGTATGTGTATAACGTACGTTATTTAATTTTGTATATTAAAAAAATCCTACGCCTGCTAAATTTGATTTAAAATGTATGATGCGTATTTGCAATATTAAGTGAAATTAACGAATTTCAATGTGAACTAAGTTCGAAGATGTACTCAGGGGTCTCATGATTTTTTTTTATACAAAATACCTATTTGTCTTGTCACCCAGTTAACTTTATTTGCCAGACTTTGCCTGATTTTAGTCTATAATTTCTTTTAGGTAGCTCGTAAGAACGTGTTCGATGTTTGGCGCGCTGAAAATGTTCTAAATTACAAAAATTTAGCAGCTTCTTTTTATGTGATAAATATTTTGAATCTCGATATGGTAGCTAATGTACAAATCCAGACTTACTAAAAAAACAAACATTTAAATTTCAGTTCAAAATTATTTTTTAAGCGGAACGAACCAAATCGCATCCAACCCAGTTCGAATTATAATTGAATGTATTGTAATGAGATTTTTAACAGATATGTAATCAAGTGTGTTTTTTTAATGAAAATATTTTCAAAATTAGTCGACTTCCGGTTATACCAAAAGTCAATAAAAACTTCTTTATTTTGAATAAAATGTTATTTTTTTTTTCAAACTTGATTTTACATACAATTCTATGAAAAAAACATTAGTTATCATAACCTCTAAATTTAACCGTTTTTGAGATATTTAACATTTAAAAAAATAAATGTGGTTTTTCATGATTCATTTTTAAATTCGTATCGCCGCAGAAAAAAAGTCAGAGGGATGTAATGTTTGCTATACAAAACTAATACCCAAAGGTACCCAGTGATGATTTATTTTTCAAATAGTAATATACTGAGAGTTCAAAATTTTATTTCGAGTTATTCGTTAACTTTTCAATTTTAGTCGATTTATAAAATTTTAATGAGATTTTTAATATTTCGTATTTGCGTATGATTTTCCATATTTTGAGATTTATATCAATTAATAACATTTTCATCAGATTTTCGATACTTCGAGATTTTAGTGAAATTTTCAATTATTGTCGATTTATAAAATTTTAATAAGATTTTCAATACTTCTTTAGATATTCAATATTTCCAGATTTTAAATTTATAAAATGTTAATAAGATTTCTAATATGTCGAGATTTTCGTGAAATTATAAAATTTTGAACATAGTAAGATTTTCGATGTTTCGAGATCTTTAATATTCGAAATTTTCGTCAATCATAAAATGTTTATGAGATTTTTAATATATTTTTGTTCAATTCTTCAGTTTTTTTTTTCGTGATTTTTCATCAATTTTTAAAGTCTTGAGAATTTTCATGAATTATTAAAATTTCTAAAATCTTGAAAATTTTCGTCCATTTTCGTCTCAAATGTTTTATTTTAAAAATGTTGATACTTTTCATAAATTTCCAATAGATTTTTCTGAATTTTTAATGAACTAGATTATCGTTAATTTTCAAATTCTCAATACTTTTGAGGAATTGTCAAGATTTAAATTAATTTTAAAATATTAATCTGTCTATTTATAATCTTAACGTTATTCTTGAATTTCCAAGATTTCTATAAATTTTCAATAGCAATATATTAAGTGCATTAAAAATGATCGAAAATTTTGCACGAAAAGCCGTTGCCTAGAAACTTCCATTTTGATTGTGATTTGACAAAAAGTGCCCGAGACGCGAAGCGTCGAGGGCACTTTTTCAGTCAAATCACAATCAAAATGAACGAATGTAGTTTCTTAAAGGCAACGAGCTTTGAGTACTAAATTTTCAGAGCATTTTTAATGCACGAAATGTATTTAATAGACTATTTCCTGAAAAATACGATTTTTAATCAAGTTGACGTATTATTTAAAATATTAATTATCAATCAGTGTCACTTAATGTGTCAACATTAATTGCTTCGGAAGTTTTTCTTCGAAAGATATATCGATAAATATCGAAAAAAATTCATCCGAAAATACAAGAAAGAGTTCGTTTGGAGACAATTTATGACATTCTGTGATGAAAGAAAATACGAGTTAGATCAAAAAACTTTAATTTTGAAAGATTGAGAGAAATTGATTGATATTTGACATGTGACGTCACAACAGTGCAATTTTCGCTGTAATTTTTCGTAGAATTTTCACCTACCATGCAATTTTCGCTGAAATTTAATTGTGATTGGGCAATGAAAATGAATTCTCGTAATATGATTGGTAGACATTTTTTGAAGGAAATAGTCAAGATTATTGTAAATTTTTTGAATCTTGACAGTTTTCGTAAATTTGCAAGGTTTTAATTTTAATTACTTTTCAAAAGGTTGAAGATTTCGGTTAATCTTCGAAAATTCGACTCCTTTCGTGAATTTTAAAGTTATTTAATAATTATCAACATGTTTACAACTTTTATTAATTTTCTAACATTTTCTAGAAGGGTTCCATAGCCAAAAAGTTTGAGAACCGCTGAACTAAATAAATGAATTAATAGTTTTTGTCATGATTGTACACATAATAATAATTAATTTTTTTTTAATTTTCCACTATCTAAAATTTTACGATATAAGCACCAAATAAGCATATAAATGCAAAATAAGCATAAAACCAAAAACAAAGCATAAAACCGAAAAAATCGAAAAAAAGCAAAGAAATAGTGTCAAATGATTCAACTTTCTATAATTCGTACACATTTTAATAATTCGTGTTGATGCTTTTAATTTTCAGCATAAGCTGTTTGCTTACAAATCCGAGCTCTAGTAATAACTAAGACGACAAAAAATGTAGACTGCTCCAAGAAATTAACGCAGCCCCTGCGTATTTTTGTGGGGTTTACGTTGGCGTCTTTGAAACAGTGACGGCACGTGATCTAATAAAGTGGGTCGACCGAATGTATTTTGGCGCACGCGCACTGAGAGTAAACGGCCAGCCGTACCGAACCATACACCTTCGCTAGAACGATGCTTTAAATTAAATAATTTCGCCCGACTTAAAAAAATAGAAAGAGAATATTCTCGGAATTACAATAACATTTTTAAACATGTTATATACATAATAATTTTATATAATTATAATTATACACTGATATATTTCACATAATCTTCTTAAAATACCCAGGTAATATTTTGTAAATTACAATTAGGTAACTATTTATTGATTGTTCGCATTTTTTAATCACATCAGTTGTTTAACAATATTTAAAAATGCGAGATATGTTCTGATTTGTTAAATAAAATTAAAGACGAATATTATGTTCTAACTGTTTTTTCAATACAGGTTAATTAATTATTATACAGGTTAATTAAATATTATGTTTTAACTGTTTTTTCAATACAGGTTAATTGGTGGCCTTAATGACCAATTTGTATTAAAGTAAATGTCTATTTTACTTTTATTTATTTATTTATTTATTTATTCAACGGGATCCATTTACAAAACGAGACTACAGTTCAAGATTCTAAAACTAACAAAAGTACATATAAGACTAAAGTACAAGACAAAAAAAAATAAATAATAAATATACAAATACAATGATAATATAATATATAATTGGCAAACTAGCCATTTACACAATAACCTATTCCTTTATTAGGAATGCGCGTAGCTGTTTCAATGTCCCATTAAAAATGTCAAAATTGACACTATTGCAATTAGCACAAATCCTATTAATACCAAAATTATTGCAGTAGTTAGTTCTGTACATTTGTTCATAAAATGACTTACTGGTCCGTAATAGGCGACTTGGAGCATGGAAGTTTACTAAACTTAACAGTTCTGGACAGATTATCACACCTGATATTAATTTTTGAAGAAAAATAACATCTGCATTTAAGCGTCGTCGCTCGAGCGATTGCAAATTAATAAACGACAATATATCTGGATAAGTGCTATCAAGCTTGAATTTGAAGGTTATGTATGTAAGGAACCTATGTTGAACACTTTCCACTTGGTTGATGTTTTGGGATGTATTTGGGCACCATACTAGGGAGCAATATTCGATATGCGGCCGAACGAGACACATATAGATTTACGAGAGTTCTTATATTAGAAAAATCTGTACACTGTCTTTTAATAAAGCCTAACATTTGCAAGGCTTTCGAGGTTACAGTGTCTATATGATTAGTGAAGCTCCAAGTGTTCGTAAAAGTAACACCAAGATCTCTTACAACATTAGTGTGTGCTAATGGTGTGTTATTAAGAGAGTAATTTCTGAGTCCCTTTAATCTCTTTTTAGAATAAGACACAACAAAACATTTGGAAACATTCAGCTTCAATTTGTTTATAATACACCAACGACTTAACGCTTCCAGGTCGAGTTGTAGCTTATGGCTAGAATAATTGTCCTTAATAGGCATGTACAGCTTTAAGTCGTCTGCAAAAAGAAGGCAATTTGAATATTTGAAACACTTTACAATATCATTGATAAAAACATTTAATAGTAATGGACCAATATGTGATCCCTGCGGTACACCCCGAAGTTACAGGTATGGGACGAGAAGTGAAGTTACTGATGCGGACTGTTTGAGTTCTGTTGCTGAGGTATGATTTAATCCAATCGAGCAAAGACCCATGCACACCAGCCTCCAAAAGTTTTTCGACCAAGATTTGATGGTCAACACTGTCGAACGCTTTAGAAAAGTCGGTGTACACGGTATCAACCTCGTACCCCTCTTCCAGCGATGTAGTAATTGTTGTTAAAGATTAGTAAATTAGATACTGTAGAATGTCCTGGCCGAAACCCATGTTGTTTATCGGTTAAAATAGAGTTCAAGTCCCTACTAACGCAATCAGTAACTAGCTTTTCAAATATCTTGGGAATGTGTGATAGCAATGATATTGGTCTGTAATTCTCAACGAGGTTCCTCTTGCCCTTCTTGAAGATAGGTGTTATTAGTGAATGCTTCCATCTGTCAGGAAAAGTGCCAGATTCAAGGGATTTATTAAATAAGAGCCACAAAGGTCTAGAGAGTGAAAACGCACACTTCTGTAAGAAGACGGGCGGTAAACCATCCCAGCCCTCTTTTCCACTAGAGGTCTGCCCTGACAGCTCCTGAAGTATGGCAGAAATAGAGATATCGTTAATTCGGTTGATCGATATATGATTAAGACTAGTCCTACACGAAGAGGGTTGAGAAAGCACTGGTTGTGAGGTATTATAAACTGAACCAAAGAAGTCTGCAAATATATTTGCTACATCCTGAGGGTCGGTGTATGTACTCCCCTCTGAAACGAGGGTATCCGGGGAATCGGGTGATGACCTATTGGAGTTTATAAAACTCCAAAAGCGTCTCGGGTTATTATTAATGGACGACTCAATCAAATCAATATAATTTTTGAAACAAGCCTGTGTGAGTTCCTTGCATTTTGCTCGTGTCGACTGGAATCTAGTATAGTCGATCACGTGTTGTGATTGTTTAAATTTCTTATGCTGTTTTTTCTTTAAAAATATCTAGTCAATTAGTTCCTTACTAAACCATTTAGGAAATTTAAACTGAGCTGACGACCTAATCTGAATGATTGGAACGCATTTTTTAATTGAGTTAAATAAAATATCGTAAAAGTAATCCAAGTCGCAGTTTACATTATCACTTGTTAGTAATGAGTCCTAGTGAGTATTTATTAAAATGTCATTGAGAAGGTCAAAGTTACTGTTATTGAAGTCATATTTCAAACTACTTGAGAAATTAGAATTATTACTTTGAGCGAATAAGTTTAAATCTAATACAAGCGCGGGATGATGGCGATCACAAGTAACAAGCGGATCAACAGCTGCAGTAACTTCACTTTGTTCGGCCAAATCAGTTTGTAAAAATATAAGATCAAGCATGACCGCATTATCATTTAAGACGTTATTAGTTTGCATAGTATTGGCATAACAATAAGCCATAGCAACCTGATTAGCGAGCGGACAGGCTGATTCCGTATAAACACCAAAGCTGCTGTTTACCCAAATTATGTTTGGGAGATTAAAATCACCAAAAACACATACATTATGATGAGGATACTCTATGGTCAGTCTTTCGAGGTTAGCACTATGGTCTTGATACACAGACAAAGCAGACCCAGGAGGGATATAAACCGCCCCTAATTTAAATTAAATAATATAAAAATAATCAAAAATACATTCTTAAATAAATCCACTAGTTATAGAATAAAAATCTGTGATGTGTAACGTAATCGAATTTGAAGTGTGCATCGATGCAGGCATCAGTGTATTGTGTGGAAGAACGACGAATACGGCCCCGGAAAACTTGCCGTACTCGAGTAAACCATTTGCGGACATTCGTTCACCCTGCAGTGGAAATGTAACGACAGAAACTGCATGCGAAGTTGCTTAGTAAACGTATATTAAACTAAAATAAATTTCTACATTTATCGGCCTTATGCTGAGTGCTTATTATTATTACTACATATTAGCCTGCTATGTATTTATTACAAAAAAATGCGCAACATTTATTTCTGAGAAAATTAAAATTTATAATTTTTGTTCAATCAAATTTACCGGTACGGCCCGGCCGACCCTGCCATCCCTGACGAGTCGTCAATGCTTTGAAATGACGAAGAATACTTTGAATCATGTGTTTATTTTGACAGGTTACAGTTGTTTAAACAAATAAGTAAAGTAAGTAAAGTAAAATTTGCTGAACTTAGAAAGTTACCAATTTTAAGAAATTGTAAGGTGGTGCGTTAATTTTCTTGGACCAGTGTGTATTTACTACTTTTATATGAAAAATGTTATGTATATTTCAGAAAATATGAAAACTTCCACTTCTAGATTTTTGGCAAAATTTCAATATTCGATCAAAGATAAATACTATATTTCGAGTTCGTTACATTAAATAAATTATGAGTTTTTAGTAAATATCCAAAATTTTCGTTAATTTTCAAATTCTCGACGTTTTTCATAAAATCTCAAGAATTTCGTCACTTTTGAAAATGTCGACTCTTTTCGTAAATGTCCAAACTTTTCATCAATTGTTGTAAAAATTGATGATTTCAATTTTAAATGGAAAAAGTCATAGTTATTTTTGTTTTTAAGAAATTGTATTTGTTTTCTTAATAGTCATCATTTTACATATTTTCTTATTTTTTTTTTCTCTACATAACAGAAACAAACAAAATAAGATATTCAGAATTGTTGAACGAATGTCTTCCACTCCCAGACAAAGCATGAAGTAAAATTTCGAATTGAGAAAAGCCCTAAGAATTTTGATTTGGACGCGCAGCGTCCAAATCCAAATTCGGGCTTTTCTCAATTCGAAATTTTACTTCATGCGCCACGCGTGTTGGTAGTTTTCGTGAATTTCATAAATTTTCAGTGAACTTTTAATATTTTAAAAGTAAGATTTTTGATTCTGTTAGATATTCGTAGTTTTCACAATTTGTACGGTGAATTTTGTGGGTTAAACGTTGATTCTAAAAATGTTAATACTTTTCATGGATTTTCTACATTACCATGCAATATAAAGATTTTCGTTAATTTTCAAAAATCGTGATTTTTTTCAAGATTTTCATTAACTAAAGGTGTCATAAATTTTCTAATTCGTGAATTTTCAAAATAATTGTTAATTTGAATATTTTGACGCATTTTAGAGTTTTATTTTTTTTAATTATAAATATCATAACGGTTTTTTGTGAATTTCTTTAATTTTTAAAATCTTACTACGTTTCGTATAGTTTCAAAGATTTTCGTTAACTTTCAAATCGATAAAAAAATGTTCCTAAACTTCCTAGATTTTCGTTAGTTGTCAAAAATCACGAATTTCTTAGATGTTCGTTGTTTTTAAAAATATACGTTTTATGGATGAATTTTCTTTCGTCAATTTGTAAACTCTTTGTAATTTTTGTAAATTTCCTAAATGTTCGTTAAATATTAAAATTTTCACGCTATTCGCCAATTTTTAAAATTCTGTCAGTTTTCCTGAATTTCCGTTGGTTTTAAAAAAAATCTTGTGGGTTTTCGTGAAATTAAAAAATTCGCTGATTTTTTCAAGATGTTCATTAGTCATAAAAATCTTACAAAAACGAACGTTTCGCAATGAACTTGAAAATCGTCAACATTTTGAAAATTAACGAAAATTTAAGCAATCCATAAAAACTGCCGAGATTTAAAAAATTTACGAAAATTCATTAAAAGTGCTTAACATTTTTTTAAATCACTAAAAAATGTAAATAATTTAAAAATCAAAGAATATTTAGGAAATTTAGGATGACCATTCATTTTTTTTTAAATCAACGGACATTTGGGAAAAACGTTGGAATTTCGAAAATTGATGGAAATTTAGAAAATCTTCGAAAACCGCCACAACTTTGAAAATCGACAAAAAATTCGGAAATTCACGAATAATTGCCGAAATTTAAAAAATTTACGAAACTTACTAAAACAATTTTAAAAATGAACGGAAATCTTGTTAATTTGTAAAATTGTTGTAGTAAATTTTGTAATTTTTTTAAATTTCGGACATTATTCGTGAATATGAGAATTTTTTGTCGATTTTAAAAGTTGTGGCGGTTTTCGAGAATTTTATACGTTTCTATCAATTTTCGAAATTCTGACGTTTGTCTTGAATTTAATAGATTTCTATTGATTTTTGAAAAATTTACAGTTATCCTAAATTTCCTAAATGTTCGTAAATAATTAATTGACAATAATATTGAAAATTCATGAAAAGTATTAACATTTTTAAATTTAATAAAAATTTTGGAAATTCACGAATGGCCAGGATTATAAAATTGACGAAAATTCATGAAAAGTGTAAAAAATTTAATATTCAAAGAAAATTTAGTATAACCGTTAAAATCTTGAAAATCTTGAAATTCGACCAAAAACTTACGATATTGACAGAAAAATGGTCGAGATATTTAAATTTTAACATTAATAAATAAAAATTTAAGAAATTCATTCAATTGACGAACATTTATGGAAAGTGTTGACATTTTGAAAATTGACGAAAATCTGCGAAGGTAAAACTTCAATATCTAGAAAATTCTGGACTATCATTAATTTTGAAAAATTAAATTAAATTTGGAAAAAAATTAATTAAAAACATGAACATTCAAGAATAATCACCACGAATTTGAATATTACCGAAAACCGTGGAAATTCATAAAAAAGTATTTTTTTATATAAATTAATGATAATAATGATGGAAATTTATGAAAACTGCAAACATTTAGAAAAATTACGAAAATCTTAAAAACCGTCAAGTTTTTTTTTAAATGAATGAAAATCTTTTAAAAATCTATTGATAATTCCCTAACGTGTGCCTCTATTTGACACCCCTATGAATGTACGCATTTGTTTCTGGAAATAAAAATATTCTATTCTATTCCACTCCCAGACTAAGCATGAAGTAAAATTTCGAGTTTAGAAAAGCCCCAAGAGTTTGGATTTGGACGCGCCAGCTTCCAAATCCAAATTCGGGCTTTTCGCAACACGAAATTTTACTTTATGCGCCATGCGCGTAAAACCCAGATGTAGTGTTATGTTCAAAATATACTGTTTAAAATTTAAATTTTTAGTCGATTTTCATGAGATTTTTAATATTTCGAGATATTTGTGAGTTTTTTAATATTCCGAGATTTTCATCTATTTAATAAATGTTAATGAAATTTCCAAAATTTAAAGTGTTTGTCGATTTATGAAGTTTTCTTTTAGATTTCAGATTTAGAAAAACCTAAACATTTTTCTGCATGCTTAATCAAGGAGTGAAAACACTCGTTAGAAGTTTAAAACTGAACGCTTTCTAAAAATAACAAGTGCGTGATAATTGGCACAGTACACACAAGATATGTATACTTAAAAGAAACATTTACTGTATGTTTTGATTCTGCGAATTTTCAATACTGCCAATTGAATGAGCAATTTGTTACATTACTATACCGGGTGCAACACAAAACAGGATCACCACCTTTTGTTTTTTTATTAATTGAGATATCAATTTGAAATTTTCTACATTTATATTAGAAACAATTTTGAGTTCAATGGTGATTATGAAACTTTAATAGCACTTTCGGTTTCACTGGAAGTGAGTTCAATTTTGAAATTTTAAATGGAACACCCTATATATTTTATGTTTTTGGGTACAGAATCTTATTTTACATGCAAATCAATTGGTAAAAAAACAATAATAGTGTCATATTTTTTTTTCAAAAAATAATAGTTCATCTAGGTTCCTAATATGTATTGTTTCGTATCATAGACTTGTACATAACAAATATTAAAAACTTTTGTTTCTGAATTTGATCAACAGATACCTTTAAATTGTAATTCGATCGTTATTTTTAGATAACTCATTTTTTTAAATGGCAATATGGCGGATCATTATGATTTTTTTTTTAATCAACCAAGCTATAATTTATTTTTGTACAAATAATAAAAACGAAACTAACAGAAATTATAATACAGTAGAACCTCGTTATACCGGGATGGCTTTTGGCTATACCTAGCACGATATAAGGAAAACACGGTATATCCGAATATATATATATATATATATATATATATATATGTATATACATATATATATATATATATATATGTATATACATATATATATATATATATATATATATATATATATATATATATATATATATTCAAGGGACCCAGTATTTACTAATCCCCTTAACATAATAGGCTTAATGCAGGTATGTGCAGTAGCCACCTACATAACAAGACATACTATATAATACAATAATGACGCCGGAACGTTTTACCTAATCAGGGCGGTACGCAGTCAATTGTGAAAATTAACATCTTTAAAAAAAAAAGAAACCTGAAAAATGACCCCCATATATCCGAATCACGGTATCTCGAGGCCCGGTATAGCGAGGTTCTTCTGTAAATGTTCAAAATGTCAACCATGAACCTGACGACACTTCCGAATTCTATCAATTGTGCCCCTAATGATATTGTTGAGTTGCTGAGGACTTGTGTCTTCTATAGCTTGTCTCACTTTACTAATTCTAATTCTTCTTTTGTATTAGGAACGGTGTTATAAACTTGATTTTTAACGTGACCCTACAAGAAAAAATCAAGAGGAGTCAAATCAGGTGACCTTGCTGGCCACCTAATTGGCCCATTTGTACCTATGCACCATAACTATTTTTGAGGTAATCAACAACTTGCTTTGCATTGTGTGGGGCGGGCGGGCGCAATCTTGTTGACAATAAATCCTGCTTGTCAATGCAAGTGGTAAATTATCTAAATACTCTTCAATATCGCATTCTAAAAATTGTTTATACCTAATTCCACTCAGGTGCTGTCGAAAATAATTGGTCCTATTATTCTGCAGCCAAGTAACCCCCTATATACATCAAATCCAAATCTTTCTTAGAAATTACCTTGTCGCAAGAGATAAGCTCAATACCTGGTTTTATTTCTATTGAAAATTTCATTGTTTGTAAATATTGATTCGTCTGAATAAAGAATTTGTTGTTGGAGTTCCGGATTTATAGTCATTTTATGAAGATAATGATTGCAATATGACAGTTTTCTTATATCATCGTTCTCATACAGATGTTGGTATAAGTTGTACTTAAGGGGATTATTGCAGTGTAAAGTCCGTCAAAAGATATTCTGCGTTTACGACTTAAGCTGGTGATTATTGGTCATAAAATAGTATCCACCCTCTGCAATAAACCTCTTACCTACAAGAGGGTCGGCATAAGCTTAACAGGACCGTCCCTTGGATTTTGCTAATTTCATATACCGGTTATCCAGTTTCAAAGGGCCTAACGTTGAATATCGTATTTTTGCCAGTTGTTGCTAAATATTATTATAGTTTTGCTAAAATAATATTTAGCGATTCATGAATATTTTATAGGTCTATCCATATGATGCTAATTATAACACTATTCTAATTATTTTGTTAAAAAAAATATTGTTAAATCAATGAATTGTCAAGTTTGCTGCAAGCTGTAAGTTTACTTTATCTTTTAAAAGTAATAAAGCAATTTAAAAGTAAATTTGCATGACTTAACATGCAAATTTAACTCTCAATGACATCATTAAACGGAAAAGCGGGTTTTTATGATAACATGATGATATCTATAAATTCTTGGTATATTGACAAATATTTTTATTATAAAAGACTTTGCTCAAATAATAAATGTTAAAGAATGACAACGATAATTAAAGTCTCTTGAATTAATTTATAAATAAAAAATAAAAAGCAAAACAGGCCAATATGAACATTTTTTTTCATGTTGTATATTTCAACTAATGAAATTTTAATGGCTAATTAAAATAAACGCTCATAAGGTTATTTTAATTTTGAAAAATATAGCAATCGCTAATTACATTTTTTGGGGCAAATACTGATTTTTTATAAATCATGCGATTTTGGAAAAAATACAAACTGTCAATTTCCTAAAAATGCAATTTTTATACCATTCACTGATGCCACAGAAATATTTTTTGTAAACTATAATTGGTAAGAGGCAATTGGCAAAAACATGCAGTACAATGTACGAATACAGGTATAATTCCAGCATGGAATATTTTCAGAATTTAATTAACGTTTGATTCATATATTTAAAAATATTGTAATTAAAAAAAGGCAACACAATAAGAAGAAAAAATCAATAAAATTAATTAATTAATTTAATAAAAAAATATACACCTTATATACTTAATTGTCACTTAAAATATCATCACTATCAGTAGAGTCTTCACGCAGTTCGATTATTAGTTCTTGCACTAAACGTTCTCTATAAACATTTTCTTCTTTAATCACATGTTGTACACAATTTTTCCAACTCCTAGTGGATATATTTGATACAGCATCTTTGATTATCTGTACAGTTGTATTTGAAAATTTTGGGGATGTATTGTTTTTTCGGGTATATTTTTTTATTTCGGCCCAAATCAATTCAATAGGATTGAACATGCAGTGGTAAGGAGGTAATCGTAAAATTGTATGCCCACTCTCTTGGGCAATTTGATCAATTCTGAAAGATTTTTGGAAATTTTTTGTTGCTAAAACCTCCAGTAGTTGTTTTTTAGTATATGATTCATCATAATATAAGTCATTTTGCATTAAAAATGTTTGAATTTCATCTTTGCAACTACTTGAATTTGGAATCTTACAAGATAAGGCTGAATGGTAGGATGCATTATCCATCACAATTACTGAATTTGGAGACAAATTAGGAATTAATTTATTTTCAAACCAATTTTCAAATACATCAGCAGTGATGCTTCGATGATAATCCACTGTGGCGAATTCTATGTTCTTCGCCGATAAAAATAACGCCTCGTTAACCCAACCATTTTTAGATCCCGCATGCAAAATTATTATGCGTTTTCCACGTGATACCGGAACATCCAAAGTACACTTATTACTTTTATCGCACCATCCTTTCTTAACAGTATCATGTGTATCGTACCATGTTTCATCGAGATAAATTATCGCTCTGTTTTCGTCTCGGAATGTTTTTATTTTATTCAAGTAATCGACGCGCCATTTCGAAATTCGAGCAGACTCCATAAGAACGTGTCTTTTGTTTAATTTCATAAAATGAAAATTCATTTTTTGTAACAATGATCGTACGGTCTCCCGACTGCAGTGAACATTTAGGTCCCGCTTTATTTTATGAAGCAATTCATCTAATGTTAAGACAATATTTTTTTTGTAAGCATCGTGGATCATGCTTCTAACTAAGTCGGCATGATAATCCTGGAATATTCTGGGACAACCAGCATCCTTCCTTGGTTTCCTTTTCTGAATTCCAATAGTGATTATATTTCTCACCGTTGACTGCGAAATTTTTGTCATACGACTAGTTTTAATTATGGCACCGCTTTTCCCTTCTACGTTTTTAATATACTCGTAAACGTTTAAAATTATTTGTTTACTTTCAAACTGTAAATGTTTGTGAGATCGTTTGATACAGGGATCTTCATCATCGAATAAATCATCATTCAATTCATCTTCTTCGTGAACTTCTTCTGCCAAGTTTTGATATTCCTCTTCTGAAACATCCATCTCTGCCCAAGGTCTCCACATTATAAAATGTATATGTAATTTTCCACAGGTGAAATTAAGTCAAAATGTTTCTATTTTGAATATCACAAATCAAGTTGAAGTGCCGAAAGTTTTAACTAGAAGAAATAAAAATATTTATATACTTTGTTACATAAATTACAAAATTTTATTGGAATTATAGATATCATCTATAATATAGCAATGGCATTTTATATTAATGTTGCTGAGATGGTGGACAAAAAAGAGTTTCACCAACTATATGTAGAATTAATACGGAATTTCACAGAAGTTCGATTTTATGTTTGAAACTATCATAAAAAGTTAGTCCGGCGTTCCGAATTTTATTTGTTTAAATAATAGATTAGAGTGTGTTGAATCTGAATATGCGAGGCCCGGTTTTAAACTGTGGTTTCAGCAAAGTTTAACAAAAACTTGGTTTAGTTACGTCAGTGTCAATATATAAAACCTAGGAAATTTATAAAAAAATAATGTAATAAAATTCATTGCTGAAAGGTTTTATAGCTTGAACTTCAACTTTATTCAGTTCAATAAGATAAGATAGCTGTTAATATAATTTTTAACAATGGATAAAAAAATTACATGGAAAATGTATCATTCTTTAAAAAAATATGTTGGGGTTAAAAATCGACAAATACTAATTACTCTTTCGAAATAGGAGATTAATTTTCTTCGGCTATTTTAATGATATTAAATGTACATAACAAAATATGAAGTACATACCTGCAAATCTTTTTGAGTAACTAAATTCAAACTTAATAATAATACACTGAACAACAATTACACGCAACACTAAATAGGACAAAGATTGGAAAAGAAATGAGACAATTGACGAAATCATTGCAAAAGTAAATATTAAAATGGTAAACTCGTCATTCTTCTTTTATGTAGATGCGCTCATACCATTCCTTTGATCATAACATTATACAAAAGGAAGGATTATCACCCGCTGTTCAAACCCCATTTTGTAGAATGTCTATTTTTCTAAGAAATTACGATCAACCACGCGACGGCTCAATAGCCTGGAAGCAGTGGAAGATAATACAATGATTGATTCCGGCCGTGAAGTTTGATCATTTAAATATCCGATTTTTAATATTTTAATACTTAATATCATTATACAGATTTTATACAAACATAATTTTCAATACTCCTATGATAAATTTATCAGATAAAACAATTGAAAAACATTGTTACTTTTATTAAATCGACTATGTTTGATTTTAATTTTTATTATTTAAAATATTCATCCAAATAAAAAACGACTATTTTTTCGGCACTGGTTGGGATCGATGTACGTAGGTTATTACAGCTTTATCAATGTTTTGTTATTATATAATTAATAAAATAATTGTAATGATAATGTTAATTATTATAGGTATAGGAATAGTGATAAAATAATGTGAACGTAAACAAAAATTACAACATAATATACAAATTGGAGTTGACGAAATCCCTCCAATACCTGAAAAAAATCGTTACGGGCCATCTGTCCTTTATGGCTGTTCGGAAGCAACCTTCTCGAGTGTTTGGGCGGACGATGCCATAAACCTCTTGTAAAATCAAAGTCGTAAACGCAGAATATCTTTTGACGGACTTTAACACGCCGATCGTGTTAGAAAGACCCACATAGTTTAGAGTAGTTCATCCGATGCCAAATTTACAGCACAAGTGGGGCGAATACAGTCAGAGAGAGAAGCGGCAGTTCGCTGTGCATTTGTGCGTGCATTGCTCCTTAGCATGAACGGATCGAAGGAAAGTTCGATTCGTATTATTTAAACACGCTGATAATATGTACATACAAGCTATGTATTGTTTTAAATTCGTTAGAAAGCGTTATCAGATCCTGTGTTACAAAACTGATGATTCTTATTCTTGTCATTATAACACATTATTTTTACTTTTAAGACTCCAGTTTCGACAGCCAAACAAACTATGTGTTTTATTTTATTAAATTATAGATTATTTCTTGAAAATATAATAATAAAATAATGCATGTTCATAAGCTTACTGTGAATAGTTATATGCCGGACATATATGAAAAAAAACGCAACATAGGATTTTCAATAATATTTTTTAAATGGGAATATTATCTTCCCTAACTGCTGTTGCCATGAAAATAATGTGTTTTAATTTGGCCTCTGCCAAATTGGGTAAATACCCCAAATTTTGGGGAGAATTTCAATTTATATTCGGTCAAATATTCTAGTTTTTATGAATGCAACAAATAAATAATAGATTGAAAAAAATTAAACGGAAAGCTGCCCTGTTTTTTTTATGTTTAGTACAGGGTTTACAAAATGATGATGTGTATAAATAGGCTCAGTCAACTTAGCCCCTCGATGTTCGACTTTTTTGAAAAAAGCGATTGCGCTAGACCGGCCTTAGCTAGCGCCACAAAAATTAGAGCTAGCGCCATTTAGACAAAAAAAAACTACGGAGATTTGAACTTTCGGGGGGCTAGGTTGATGTTAGCCCCCCGAGTTTGCATTTTTTAAGTTTTTTTACACTATTCGGATTCCTCAGAGCTAGCGCCAGCTAGCGCTACAAATTTAAAAGCCAACGCCACTCCCACAACCCCAAAAAATGATAAAACATTTTTAACCCTGGCCCCCTAAAATGAGATGTTTTTAATCAAATTGGGTGGAAAATATAACTTAGAGGTAGCGCCAACAGAATATGACAAAAATATTCTCTCAAAAATATCAGGTAAAAAAAAGTTCACATCCAAATGTTGATGCGAGAGCTTTCAGATCCTGTATGCGTATTACCATTTACTTCCTGAATTTTAATACAAAATGATGTTTGGCATATATTATACTGCTTCCAACAAATATTTCAGCGTTGTAATTACTTTATTTATGTTCCTAGACACTGGCTATTAGAAACATGATGCCTAGAAGACAGTAGCGTAACTGACAATTGTGTTTTCACTCCTAGCTAACTTAAATCGTTATAACTCAAGAACTTACCGTACGATTTAAAAAACTCTTTTGGCATTGTAATTACTATACTAATGTTTATAAACACCGGCAACGAGATAGCTTGCGCTGGTAAGACAGTGGCGTAACTGACGATTGTTTTTGATAATTGAAATCGTTATAACTCAGAAACTAACCGTACGATTTCAAAAATATTTTTAGCATTGTAATTGCTATACTAAAGTCTATAAACACTAACAACGACATAGCTAGTAAATATTAAAGGATAAATTAAAATCACTTGGTTTGTTTCACTATTTGTTTCTATTTACTCGACTAGTTTCGGCATTATCAAAGTTCACTCTTGGTAATGCCGTAAAAAGCGAAACTAGTCAAGTAAATAGAAACAAATAGTGAAACAAACCAAGTGTTTTTAATTTATCCTTTATTATTATTTCAGAATGTTTCACCAAGTGATAAATGAGAAAGTTATTCAAGAGATAGCTAGTGCTAGCAAGACAGTGGCGTACCTCACGGTTGTTTTTTTTTTACTACGTGATAACTTAAATCGTTATTACTCGGTGGAAAACACTCGTTGGGAGTTTCAAACTGAACGCTTTTCAAACACAATGAATGCTTGAAAATTTACCTAGTACACATTGGGTTATGTATGTACCTAATCAAAACATGGGCATCTTTTCGATGCTACAAAATTGTGATTAAGCTCCTTTCGCTGCTATTCAATTAACTTTATTTTCATTCTAACATAATCTATCTCAATATCCCAATTCTACAATATACAGGGAGTTTTTCTTTAAAGTATACGTATTCCAGATTCACTTTATTTTCTTTAAATCTTTAGATATATGTTGTTTTTACAGGAATTCAATTAAAAGCTTTAAGCGAGTGTTTTCCACTCCCAGGCTAAGCAGGAAGTAAAATTTCGTATTTAGAAAAGCCCCGTGGGCTTTTCTAAACTCGAAATTTTATTTCATGCGCCACGCGTATAGAACACTAAAATTTTGTGAAATTTATATATATTTGAACCTTACTTGAAATCAGCGTTTTATACGCGTGGCGCATGAAGTAAAATTTCGAGTTTAGAAAAGCCCAGAAAATTTGTTTCGGGTCGCTGCGCGACCCTCGACAAATTTTCACGGGGCTTTTCTAAACTCGAAATTTTACTTCATGCTTAGTCTGGGAGTGGAAAACACTCGTTTAAAGCCTTGAATTGAACGTTTTTTAAAAAACAAGGAATATCTAAAGATTTAAAGAAAATAAGCTAAATTTGAAAAACGTATACTTTAAAGAAAAACTCCCTGAATGTTATTATGTTGTATTCAACTTAAATATTATTAGGTTATTACTCATATTAAGTTTAAGATTCATTTCTTGCCTGATGAAGGAGCAACTCTCTAAGCAAACCTAAATATCTAATCCATGTTACATATTAAATATTTAGCTTAAATATTTTGATAGTTGTTGCTTACATTATACGGCTCAGTCAACTTAGCCCCCCGAAGTACGACTTTGTTGAAAAAAACTTGTCAGTTAGGCTACTGTCTTCTAGGCATCATCTTTGTAATAGCCAGTGTCTTTGAACATACATAAAGTAATTACAACGCCAACATATTTCTTGGAAGCGGTATTTTATATGCCAATCATGATTTTGTATTTAAATTCAGCAAGTAAATGGTAATACGCATACAGGAGCTGAAAGCTCTCACATCAAAGTTTGGATGTGAACTTTTATTTACCTGATATTTTTGAGAGAATATTTTTTTCATATTCTGCTGGCGCTAGCTCTAAGCAATCTTTTGCACCCAATTTGATTAAAAAAATCTCATTTCGGGGGGCTAGGGTTTAAAATGTTTTATAATCTTTTGGGGTTGTGGGGGTGGCGCTAGCTTTAAAATTGGTAGCGCTAGCTCTGAGGAATCCGAATACTGTAAGAAAACTTGAAAAATCCAAACTCGGGGGACTAGCAACAACCTAGCCCCCCGAAAGTTCAAACCCCCGTAACTTTCTTGTCTAAACGGCGCAAGCTCTAATTTTTATTGCGTTAGCTAGCGCTAGCTAAGGCCCGTCTAGCGCAACAGTTATTTCTTAAAAAGTCGAACTTCGGGGGGCTAAGTGGCTAAGTTGACTGAGCCGTATAAATAGAGGATTGCGATAACATTCAATTACAATTAATTTATTCCTTATTTACTTACTGTCAAAACATGACTCATCATAAATCAGCCAAATTTGAAAAAAATATATTGGGCTCGGTGCAATGTTGAGCAAGAAGCTTGTTATTTGAAATGCATTATAATAACTACCTTATTATTATTATAGTTCTATTTTTTCTAAAATAATTAACAATGAATATGCACGCAGTTAAACCCTACATTTTTTTAAACATTCGTCAAACAAATATTATCTGTGCTCAGTAAAAAATAGTTGATTTGTAACATTAATCTACGACAACGTCATATTGGTGTTATTCTTACTATTCTTATAGTTTTGATATCATTGATTCGTTGATGAAGTCGCAGTTGGTACAAATAGGTCCGATTTCTAAAAACACTACAATTTACTTTAATAGTTTTATTGCGAGAAGTTTAATGGCATTTAACAACTGCTTTAACAACGAAAGATTTAAGACGAAATAATGATTTGAACAAGACTGATTGTTATTCGATTGGTTCTGGCTTATTAATCAGCTTAAAAAACTTTAAAAATAATTTAATAATACCGACACTGTCAAATAATAAGGATAGCCAATATTAAAGGTATATTACACATCTTTATTTAAATTAGTAAACATTTCGTGTTTTCTATATTAGTGAACATGCAGTATAAAAAAATACTTATTCCATTAGTAGTCAGAAAGCATGAAAATAAAAAACTAGTACAATAAAATATCGATTATTATTGGGAAATATTAATTTTACCAGAATAAATGCTAACGACGCGAGCCGTTTTTGTTAAATATGATTGAGAAAAGAAAATAAAAACAAACGCGAAGCCGCGCAGCGTTCACCAGCCCAGGGATAAACGCTGGCCGCATGCTGCTCGCCCCTCCAATAATTGTGCATATGAGTGTACAACACGTTCAACTAAGAGAAGATCCGCAAGGCGGCGGTATTTTAAGGTCTTATTTTTCAAGATTTTTATTTTAACCTGACTCGGGAATGAGTTATCGCATCCTTATGAAATGTTCACATTATATTCCTTATAGTATAGACTAGTACGATATGGGAACATTTTTTTTAATTTTGAAAAATTTAACATTATTTTTTTCATACCTCTGAAAGCAAATTGTTTAAAAAAGAAAAGTACTTTGATATTTTACTGGATAATTGGCTTAATATACGCTGTCAAAATTTCAACTTTCTAGGACCTTTAGTTTTTAAATAAACCTAACATTAAATTTCAGACCACTGTTATATTCGCCTTAAATGGGTAATAATCATATCTTTTTAAGATTCTCCAAATTGTCTGATGACTCACATGCAACTTCTTGGTAAATTTCTCTTTTTGAGCAATTGGGATGTGCATTGAAATAAGCTATCGCATCAACTTCGATATCTCTATAATTTATAACATTTTCATCACCTACATCAACTTCTTCTCTAAATTTTCTTTCCAAACTTGCAAAATAGTGTCGTCTGAGATGACGTCTGTCAGGATATCGCTCCCTATATAAACGTTCGGCTTCCACAGATTTTTTTTCACATTCTCTATATATTATTAACATATCTACTTTTTCAGTTTGATTGTCAGACATTTTGATAAATTGTTACCACAAAAATATACACGCACAAATAGATTTGTTAGATAAAAACAAGTTTTATTTTTTAGTTTGTCGATTTATCACTTATTTTATCGTTTTAAATGCCAGACATAGCCTAGACTAGATAATTTATTGTTATTTAAACTTGGCCTATGTGAACAAAAAATACCGCAGTTGCTAAATTAAATACGTATACTTTTTTTAGTTTTTCCCAAGTTTCAAATAAATACATTTCGATAGGTGGTATGCTGACCTTTTAAAAAATCAATGATCCGCCATGTTGCCATTTGAAAAAAATGAGTTATTTAAAAATAAAGGATCGAATTACAATTTAAAGGCTTGTGATGGACAAATTAACAAACACAAGTTTGTAATATTTGTTTTTTATACGTCTATGATACGAAACAAAAGATATTAGGGCGATCACAGCCACCTAGATGCAATTATATTTTTTGAAAAAAAATATGACACTAGTAATTTTTTTAAAAAAGCAATTGATTTGTATGTAAAATGAGATCCCGTATCCGAAAACAAAAATAATATATAGGGTGTTTCATTTTGAATTTCAAAATCGATGTCACTTCCGGTGACACCGAAAATGCTATTAAAGTTTCCTATAAATGTAGAAAATTCCATTTGATATGTCAATTAATAAAAAAACTAACGGGGGTGATCCTGTTTTATATTACGCCCGGTATACTAAATTATAAATGAGTTTCTTTTGTAAACGGTAATTGAATACAATTTATGTGATATTGAGTGAATTCATGGATTGAGATTCTGTGAATGTCTTTCTTTATTTTGTTCGTTTTAAAATCGGAATTTCCACGAGTGTATTTTTTAGAAAGGGTGGTAGAAAAAACATTCCTCGCTTTGCATTTCGTTGGAGCAAATACTAGGGAATTACGTTGAGGGGGTGTAAAGGGGAGTTCAATCGGGAAATACACTCGCTGTGTAAATATTTGTAACCCGTAATTAAAATGCAAACATTTTTGCATGTCATGTTTTTACGTGCCCGTTTTTTATGTTTGATTGTGTTAGAATACACGACTCGTTAAAACCTTATTTATAATCGTGCAAGAATTGTTACATGTGATATTAAAAAATATATACTCGTAGAAATTTTATGAGTAGGTATATAATATCAAATAACAAATGGCGTACAATTACTCTTTACTATGAACAAAAATTAAGAAATGTTATACACAGTTTTAAATTCAACTGTACAAAGAGCATACTTGTGACTAGAAAATAATAGGAACTTATTTGAACACTTGCAATAATCTTTGAATTCTTTTTGCAACGCCTACTAGATTAAGAACCTACAAAAATGTGTTATACATCGTTGAATTTGTAATAAAAAATGCTACCGTATACGACGTGTTTCTGCTTTTGTGGCCATATAAAAAAATTTGAAGACGCCATTTTGTAGAGCTTAAAAAGTGACAACGACAAAGTGCCATTAGTTTTTTAATATCTTATAAAATAAATACAAAAATTAGAAACATCAAAAACCCGAGCTATTGCATTTATTTGGAAATTTCGAAAACGATAAACAATCATGAGTTTCTGCGATCGGCATGTAAACATACTCTAAATACTTAAGGTTTTCCTAATTTAAGCCACCCTGTATCTTTTACCGTTTTCAAGATCCCCATGCTGTGCATTCTTATCTTGGACACGGTGTATAATACACAGCGAATATTTCTTTTAAGTATACATAGTATGCATACGCTGTAAATGTTCTGACATTCGTCGCTTTTTAAAAGAGTTAAATTTAAAGTTTCTAGCGAATATTTTCACTGCTTGATTTAGCATGAAGTAAAAGTTTTAGGCTTTTCTAAACTCAATATTTTAAATTTTAGTCCATGCCGCGTAGCAAACACTGAAATATTGTAAAAATATAAGCATACTTCTGTAGAACTATTTCAGTGTTTTAGTGTTTTAATTCGCGTGGCGCATGAAGTTAAGTTTCGAGCTTAAAAATGCTTGTACATTTGGATTGGTCACTTTGCGGAGCGACAAATCCAAATGTTTAGGCTCTTCTAAACTCGGAATTTTACTTCATGCTTAATCTGGGAGTGGAATACACTCGCTTCACGCATTAATTTAAACTCTTGTCAAAAATAACGAATTTCTAAAGATTTACAGCGTATACAGGGTGTCCCGATAAAGCAGTCGATGCATAGGTATCTTCTAAACGGTAAGAGATATAAAATCGGTTAAATGAAAGAAAATTTGCAGGACAATGACTACTATCTATGTCTGGTGTAAAACCAACAAGAAAGTTAAGCGTTTAGAGCGAAAAAGCCGAGGTTAGCGATTTTTTATTGTCTTATTATTGATATATATATATATATATATATATATATATATATATATATATATATATATATATATATATATATTGATATATATATATATATATTGATATATATGTATATATATATATATATATTGATATATATATATATTTATATATATACCGGGTGTTGACTTGGCGGACGCAACATAGGAAATCGCATGTTAATTTTAAAGTGTTCAAATATTGGCTTCCCTATTTATTTTAGAGAGGAAATGTATGTAACTTTTTTGTAGAGGGAAAAATTCTAAATTTATGAATGTTCACACTTAACACTTTACATTTCTCTAAGTTAAAATAATTAAGAATAAGTAATGTGATTTTATAAAAATAATGATATACCATGGAATTGATACAACAGATACAGCGGATATTTCCTGTTTTTTTTTTTTTTTTTAAGTTCAATTTAAAGCTTTAAACAAGTGTTTTCCACTCCCAGACTAAGCATGAAGTAAAATTTCGAGTTTAGAAAAGCCCCGTGAAAAAGCCCCCGTGAAAATTTTCTGGGCTTTTCTAAACTCGAAATTTTACTTCATGCGCCACGCGTATAAAACACTATAATATTGTCAAATTTATGTATGTATATTCGAACTTCACTTAAAATCTGTGTTTTATACGCGTGGCGCACGAAGTAAAATGTCGAGTTTAGAATAGCCCAGAAAATTTGTCACTCGTTTAAAGCTTCAAATTGAACTCTCTTAAAAATCAACGAATATCAGAAATTTTACAGCTAAAATAATTAAGCAAAACTAATGAGATTTTATAAAAATATTGATATACCATGGAATTGATACAACAATTGCGGGTATTTTCTGTTTTTTTTTTTAAGTTTAATTTAAAGCTTTAAAAAAGTGTTTTCCACTCCCAGACTATTCATGTAGTAAAATTTCGAGTTTCGAAAATTTTACTTCATGCGCCACGCGTATCGAACACTATAATATTGTCAAATTTATGTATATTCGAACTTCACTTAAAATCTGTGTTTTATACGCGTGGCGCATGAAGTAAAATTTCGAGTTTAAAAAAGCCCAGAAAATTTGTATCGGGTCGCTGCGCGACCCTCGACAAATTTTCACGGGGCTTTTCTAAACTCTAAATTTTACTTCATGCTTAGTCTGGGAGTGAAAAACACTCTTTAAAGCTTCAAATTAAACTCTTTTAAAAATAAACGAATGTCAGAAAATTTACAGCTAAAATAATTAAGAAAAAGGAATGAGATTTTATAAAAATATTGATATACCATCGAATTGATACAAAAATTACAGGTATTTTCTGTTTTTTTTTTAAGTTTAATTTAAGTTCAAATTTATCGAAGGTCGCCCAGCGACCCGAGACAAATTTATGGGCTTTTCTAAACTCGAAATTTTACTTCATGCGCCACGCGTTTAAAACACTATAATATTGTCAAATTTATGTATATTCGAACTTCACTTAAAATCTGTGTTTTATACGCGTGGCGCATGAAGTAAAATTTCGAGTTTAGAAAAGCCTAGAAAATTTGTCTCGGGTCGCTGCGCGACCCTCGACAAATTTTCACGGGGTTTTTCTAAACTCGAAATTTTACATCATGCTTAGTCTGGGAGTGGAATACCCTCGTTTAAAGCTTCAAATTGATTTTTTTTTTAAATCAACGAATTACAGAAAATTTACAGCTAAAATAATTAAGATAAAGTAATGAGATTTTATAAAAATAATTACATACCATGGAATTGATACAACAATTGCGGATATTTCCTGTTTTTTTTAAGTTCAATTTAAAGCTTTAAACAAATGTTTTCCACTACCAGACTAAGCATGAAGTAAAATTTCGAGTTTAGAAAAGCCCCGTGAAAATTTGTCGAAGGTCGCGCAGAGACCCGAGACAAATTTATGGGCTTTTCTAAACTCGAAATTTTACTTCATGCGCCACGCGTTTAAAACACTATAATATTGTCAAATTTATGTATATTCGAACTTCACTTAAAATCTGTGTTTTATACGCGTGGCGCATGAAGTAAAATTTCGAGTTTAGAAAAGCCTAGAAAATTGGTCTCGGGTCGCTGCGCGACCCGAGACAAATTTTCACGGGGCTTTTCTAAACTCGAAATTTTACATCATGCTTAGTCTGGGAGTGGAAAACACTCGTTTAAAGCTTCAAATTGAATTTTTTTAAAAATCAACGAATGTCAGAAAATTTACAGCTAAAATAATTAAGAAAAAGTAATGAAATTTTATAAAAATAATGACATACCATGGAATTGATACAACAATTGCGGATATTCCCTGGTTTGGTCTGTTAAGGTCTGACAGTCCCGTTAACCAAGTTTTATTCATATGAATTATACAGAGTGTCTAAAATTTAGTGTCAAACTTTTCAAACTTTAAAGCACTTTATTTTTCTTATTTTAAATTAGACCCCCTGTATATTTTTATGTCATTCCATGCGGAATTATAGAACAAACATTTTTCCTAATTACAACCCTATCGCAATTCCTAACACATTAAAAGTTATTTGCAGAAATCTCGTTTTATCAACTAATCCAATAGCCATTTTAACTCTTTGCTGCACGAGATTTCACACATTTTAAATGGCCTAGTTGCACGAAAAAAATAAAATAAAAAATATATATTTTTTTAAGTTTATTCCAAGAAATAACAACAAAACAAAGTATTTCAGATAAAATAAAATAAAAAAATATTGCCAAAGTGTCACTTACAAGGTGGTCTATATTTTGCAGCATTGTGCAACTAGCAACAATACCTACAAATATTGTTTTCAACAAACAGGTGAATAATTAACATTAATTATTGTTATGATATTTTTGAAAACAAGTTTTATTTTTTCCGAGGCATAACGCGACTTCACATACCGAACAAGCCCAATCAGATCGAACAGGATTTGCCTTTGTACTGCAAAGTGCACATCTTCTGCGGGTGGATCTAAGTGGTTGATGGGATAATGAAGTGAATCTTACTTCTAGAGGCACCTTGCGACTCTTCTTCTGAATAGCTTCCCCACAAGTTTCTTCCTATCTTTGAGGATCTACCAGTTTCTCCGCAAGTAAACCATCTATTACTCTTCGTCTAAATTCCTTTAGGGTTATAGGTGGCAATTTCTTTAGTTTATATAATATATAACTATTTACAACAGAGCAATCTAAAAAATGCCAAAAGATTCTCGTCCACCATTTTTTGCTTTTTCTGTCTATTTGGTAAGTTGATTTAAGTTGGTCGAATCTATCGACACAATTCATATTTTTATTATATTCTATTAGAGCGTTTGGGCATGGAACTTGTTTTGACGATCCGTCTTTTTCTCGCCTTTTCACTTCGTTTTTGGCTTGTGGATCATGAAAGTTCGAAAGTATGTGTACGGCTCGCTTGTCTTTCCATTTCACAATACTAATACCATTATTGCTTATGTTATAGTCATATTCTCCTTGTTTCAGGTCTTCTTTTAGTTTAGGTAGGTTTTTTCGGTTTGCCACCACTGTGCCACAGGCATATATACATTTTTCTTTTAGTTCCTTCAATAAACTGTAACTAACAAAATAGTTGTCAAAATATAAGCAATGGTGTTTCTGCTCCAAACCTTCCATTAGACGTAATACTACCTTTTCTCCTAGTCCATATTCTACATAGTCTTTTGTTTTTCCTGTGTAAATATCGAAGTCACACAAGTAGCCCTCACCGTCAGCTAAAGCCCAAACTTTATAGCCTCGTTTGATAGGTTTTTTGGGCATGTATTGTTTGAGTGCACTTCGTCCTTTAAATTTGATCATTGATTCATCTATAGAGATGCAGCGATCGGGTTTGTAATATTTCTTAAAATTCTTCTTTAATTCAGATATAAATGGACGTATTTTGTATAGTCTGTCGTAGTTTGCATTGTTTTTGCTTGGCTTTGATGAATTATCATTCAAGTGGATATGGTTTAGAAGCCAACTGAATCTATTGACAACCATGAATTGTGAAACGTATGAATCGTGCAAATCTTTGCTTACCGACCAGTAATCACGGTAGCTAGGTAACCTTTTGATACCCATAAGTAGATTAAGCCCAATAAAGCTTTTTATTTCAGCAAGAGTTGTCTGTGAGTAGCGCTTATTCGTAAGTTGATGTTTTTGTTCAGCATAAAGATTAGTTTGAAAAGTAATATTATTCAATATTTCGTCTGTGACTAGTAGATGAAATAGCTTATATGGTGTACAATTAATGCTGTCAAGTTCCTCAACTTCGTCTGCTAAGCCACATTGTGACTGGAAATCACAAGGTGGTCTTATTAAGGAAATATTTCCAATTTCCCAAGAAACATTACCTCCTTTCTGTTAAGGTAACGAGTTTGTACGTACAAATGCAGATAGGGGTATATCATCCTCAGAATCTTCTGACTCAGGTACAGCACCGATCTCATCAATATTTTCATTTTCTTCAACATCTGTATCTCCGTCTTCCGATTCTGAACCACTCGGTATGTCGTCAGGTAGATCAGTACTATATATCAAAGTATATGCTTCATCAGAAGTTAATTCAGCTAAATTAATTAGTTTATTAGGGTCCATAATACAGTCTATCTGTAACAATAAATTTTAGAATAAATTGTACCTAGCGGCATAGTGGTTCATAATTATGACTCACCAAAAATAAATAATTACAATTAATTGAATGTAAATTTTTATTACAATCATAATAAATACTAACTAGTGATATAAATAAATAATTCTATACAATGATATTATAATAAATAAACCGTTAGGGGTCATTTTTACCACTCCATTTTTACCACTCCATTTTTACCACTCTATATTTACCACTATATTTTTGTACCACTATATTTTTTTCCACCATTTTATTACCATCATATTTTATTACAAATCATATTTTTCCTGATTTACATCATAATTGGTGATTTACATCGTAATTGGGTACGGCATATCCAGTTTGGTTAGTAGATACACAGCTAAATTTAAATACAATTAAAATAATTTAATAGAACCACATAACCAAGCAAAATTATCTGATTTAAGGCTTAGTATAGCCACACATTTTTCTTTAAAATAATAAGATGCAGATAAACATTTTATTATGCTTAGGCGATTTTACATGTTTTTAGGTTAGGTTAGTAGAAAGGTTTGCAATAGAATAAATTGCGAAAGTCTTTTTGCGCAAGTTAAATATTTCACGTACTTCTAGGTTAAGTTAGGAGAAAGGTTTGCAACAGAATAAATTGCGTATGTCTCTTTGCAGACGATGACTATTCCACATACTTCTAGATTAGGTTAGGAGAAAGGTGTTCAATAGAATAAACTGCGTAAGTCTCTTTGCGCACGGTGACTATTCCACATACTTGTAGGTTAGGTTATATTAGGAGAAAGGTTTGCAATAGAATAGATTGCTTAAATCTCTATGAGATTCTACATACTGCTACGTTAGGTTAAGTTAGGAGAAAAGTTTGCAATAGAATAAATTGCGTAAGTCTCTTTGCGTGTACGGAACAGCCCCTGAATATTTAAATATTAAAATTAATATTTTACATCATTCTCAAAGATGTCGATGACAGCTTTGTAAACAGTTAATATATATTACATTTTAATACATCTAGCGTGAAAAATCAAAAATAGAACCGAATGAATGTTTAATACAGACTTGTAAATACTTCACAAATATTTGTAAGATAACTAATGGTAAAAAATTAGTAGTAAATAATATATGGTAGTAAAACCGGAGTGGTAAAATAATTGGTGGTAAAAAATATAAAATGGAGTGGTAAAAATGTCGTACAATCTAAATAAACATACCTTAGTTTCTGTTTAATATTGAAATTAATATACACAATAACCTCACTTTCTCACAAAAACACTGCATGTGACGTTGAATGTTTGATAACTAAAGAGCGGGATCTCTTTCAGTTGGTAATGGAACTATGAAAAAGAGGTTAGGATAGGTGGTTCATAATTTCCGTCGCTGTTCAGCTTCTACATACATATTTGTAAGTGGTCTATTCTGTGGACCGATGTGTCACAGACTGCTTGAATTTGGTGGTTCAAATTGCAATCCCATGCAGCAAAGAGTTAATGATAAAAATTGAAGGTGGCTTTGAAAAACAATTTATTGTTTAACAAAGTGACAAAAGCCTATTTTGACTTTAGTAATGTAAAAGTTAAAAGCATTATGAGTTAAGCTCTTTATATCCAAGAATTTGTTGTCATGAAGTACAACCGAGACGATCTCGTAGATATGATTTTCATATTAGGAGAGTGCGAAAAGAACTGTTTTATGGCAAGTCGAGTTTACGCAAAGCGGTATTCGGAACGACGACATCCAGACAACAGGAGCCTGGAAAACTTATTGGAGAGATTTATACATACGGGTAATGTAAACTATACAAAACCAGTTAGAAATAGGCCGGTTCGAACTGAAGAAAATCAATTGGCTGTGCTATTATCAATTACGGAAAATCCTTCTGATAGTCAACAAGCAGTCGCTGCTGTCGTAGATGTTAGCGAAAGAACCGTTTAACAAATTTTAAAGGATAACCGTTTCCATGCCTATCATATCCAGTTCCATCAAGAACTCTTTGAACAAGATTTTGATCAACGTGTCGAGTTTTGCAACTGGGCGCAAACTAAAATTAGGGTACATGTTGACTTTTTTGATAAGGTTTTGTTTTCTGATGAGGCCACCTTTCATAAAAATGGATTTGTGAATCGTCATAACTTCCATTATTATTGCGACTACAATCCAAGAGTTTTTAGGCATGTTGATCAACAACACAGATGGGCAATTAATGTGTGGGGGGGAATTATTGGTGAACATATTTTATTGGCCTTCACTTTTTTAACGGACATTTGAATGGACCAACGTATCTGCAAAATCCATTACCAGATTTATGTCAACATTTACCAATGGCTGTGAGGGATGCAATGTGGCTGCAACAGGATGGAACCCCAGCACATTATTCATTACAAGTCAGGGATCATTTCAACACAACCTTCCCGAATCGGTGAATTGGAAGAGGAGGGCCAAGTAAATGACCCGACTTAACTAAATTAGACTTCTTTTTGTGGGGCTACGTTAAGGAAATCGTTTATCAAGAACCTCCAACCACACCAGAAAACATGCAGCAAAGAATCATAAATGCATTTCACAACATTACACACGACCTATTACGAAGAGTTGCAAGGTCATTTCATACTCGTCTTCAATTGTGCCTCCAAGAGAACGGAAGACATATCGAACATAAGTTCTAGTAGGTGATTCATTTTAGAAATGCGTATTTTTGTTATGTTTTTTATGAAATGTTATTACTAAAACTATTTTTTATGCAAAACTTAATACCACGCGATCGTAAAAAAACATGATTCAGAGCAGGCCTTGACTAGAACAACATGGTTAGCAAGACAAATTTCAGAATACTGTTTTGTGTTTAAATTTATTTGTAGTTTCCTGTTTTTATTGAATTGAAATCAGTGTTGCTAATCGTTTTGTAGTAGTCAATGCCTGCTCCGAATCATTTTTTTTTTGCGATCTCATTGTACTTTCACGATGTGTAATATGTTTAGACGAAAATCTGTGAATCCCTAAGGACTTTCGAGATGCAATTTAATTACAAAATATGTTATGTCAATAAATTGTTTTTCAAAGCCACCTTCGATTTTTATTAATTAAAATGGCTACTGGATTAGTTGATAAAACGAGTTTTCTGCAAATAACTTTTTATGTGTTAGTAATTGTGATAGGGTTGTAATTAGGAAAAATGTTTGTTTTTTAATTCCGCATGGAATGACATAAAACTATACAGGGGTTCCAATTTAAAATAAGAAAAATACAGTGCATTAAAGTTTAAAAAGTTTGACACTAAATTTGCACACTCTGTATAATTCATATCCACCAAACTTGGTTATCGGGACCATTAGACCTTTTTTAATAAGTACCTTCTATAATTTAATTGACGAGATACTATTTTTAATTGTTATTAATTTTTTAAATTAATAGTGCAAAACCGATTTTTTTAGTTTTTATTTTTTTTGGCTGATATCACTAAACCGATTTCTATAAAAATTTAGGGGTATGAAGGTAACCATAAAAGGCACTCAAATTATTAACAAAATGTACACCATTTAATTTAAAAATATATATCATCATGACGTCACACTTTTTGGGGACGCCCTGTATAATCAAAAATATTTTCCTGAAATACGCCCTAGGATACACTCAAAGTCTGCCAAATATCAAAATCCTAACGAAATTAATAACTGAGCTATAGAAGACGGGAGGTGAGATGCAGGACCCTGTATATATATATATATATATTCTAGTAGGCTGTGAAATTTTATATTAGAACCAAAGAATATTTATACATTATAAATTTAAAACAAGTGGACAACAAATGAACAACGTTTTTAACACAATATTAGTATAAAATATATTTAGCAATACCAAATTCTCATCTACTTTTCCCATAATATAATAAAACCACTATATGGTACATTAAATGAAATAAGAACTCTACAAAATGAGCGTATTGCCAACTTTGGCGTTCATATGAAAAAAATTAAGTTAGTATGCATATCTTGGAAAATATTCGCTTCGTGTTAAAACTAACCTCATATTTTTAAAATGCATAAGAGAGTGTCTTAATAATGTCAAAAAATCATCCTTCTATCATCAATAATAACCAAGTTATAAAGGAAAATAAAAAATCGCCAAAATCATTTTTTTTCGCAGTGTGCTCTGAACGTTTAACTTTTTTGTTGGTTTTACACCTCACATAGATACTATATACCTATTTTCCTGTATATTTTCTCCCATTTAACTGATTCTCTATCTTTTACCGCTTAGAAAATACCCATGCTCCTTAATCGGGACACCATGTATAGTACATTGAGATATATATACTTAAAAACAAAACTCCCTGAATATGTTTACGTCATACGTTTTGTACAAAGTATGTTTGTATTATAAAGTGGCTGAAAGAATATATTATTAGGTAATTAAATAGAAAAAAGATAATGATGATTGACTGATTTGATGAAATTTAAACTTCTAGATTTTATTTTCCGGCGGTACACATTTTTTAGAAAGCTAATCTAAAAAGGTTTTAAAATTTTTAAATTATATTATTTGCTCACAATGCTGAATATTTGCTTAAAAAAGATGTGTAAAATAACGTCTAGTAATACAAAATTCACATTTACTCTATAAATCGTCGGTTATTTCAATAATCTATTCCTATAAAAAAATGTACTATAAAACCCTCAACACTTCAATAAAATCCCGCATTTGGGAAATTGCATTTTTGCGCTTACGCTCGCCGGCGAGCCGGGAATATATCCGAGATTGAATAATGGAAACATGAAATAGTGTCCACTTTCGTTGATAAACACGTCGGGCCGAGACCCGGTCAGAATATATATGGTGATTTTATGTGTGCGCGGACCTCCACACCAGCGCCCCCTTAATCCACGTGCCTCTCTCTAGGGCGCAACAAAAAAAATCCCGGGGGCAATCAATCACGCCCCCACGGCCCGCTTTTTTGCCCTTCCTGAGCGATTAAATGCTGCGATTGACGTTTCACGGGCAAAAAATCGCCACTGAATAAAAAATAGAGTTGTTGAAAAAATAAAAATACGTGTGTATGAAAAGAGCAGTTTTTTTATTGTCGCGTTTATTAAAATAACTTGTTTTGAAATATCGTGCGTGATACAATAAAATAGGGTTTATTTATGCTCGTGAAACAGGAAATATTTCCCGGCGGTTTCACCATTTATTGCAAATATCTATTTCTCTGTTATGGATAGGAAAGGCAGCGTTTATGAAACTAATAAAAATATCGATATGTTTATTTAAAAATATAAATTATTTATTGCGATATACCCTTCGTTTGTTTTATCATGCTCACCATTGGGATCTCGTAAACTGTTTGAGATACAAAGATGGTTAAACTAGACAAATCTTTACATTTTTAATACAAAATAAAGCTGCATTAACAAATTTTATCTAGCGTCATTTGTTTTCAAGATATGGCAAATTAGGTAAAAATTGGCAGTTTTCTTTTTACTATTACTTTGTTAATTAGAAAGATAGCCAGATAAAACTTGAAATGTACCCCAAATAACATATGAGAAACAACAAAATTGACAGATTTTATACAGGGTGTTCTATTTTCAATATACGACATAAACTTTTAATGTTTTTTATGACAGCATTATCATTGAATAGAAAATTAAAATGATAATTGTTTTATCTCATCAAATGGAACGATCTGTACAAACTCTTAATTTCTTCGTATTTCTAACGTCTTATTTATGTTAGGTATAAAATGTCAGCTCAATATCTCTTTCATTAAACGCCACTTATCTTTTATTGATCTTGATATTATATATTATTACTATTTTGTTGTTATACATTTTTTGTAATACTGTAAAAAGGAAAATTCCGTAAATAAATAATTAACAAAGATAAAATAAACATATTTTATCGGTTTTCACATTTTGCATCATATCTCTAAAACAAATGATGGAAAATAAAAATTATAAACTATTTTAACTGTAAAATAAAATCGATAAAATGTATAATTTTTAAACAGTGTGAAAAACTCTCAATAATTATGAAAACTGGGTCCAAGTTGACGTATCGAATGTTAAAACTGTAGAAATTGCCGATATTGTAAAAATTGTCGAAAAGTGATTAAATGTCAAAAAAATCTTATGTAATGCGGAAATCGTGGAAAAAAGTGATTAAATGTTAAAAAGAAAAAAACGTGTAATATGCTTGAATTGTAAAAAGTGAGAAAAATCCTTAAATTTATTTTTTATTAACTGAGCAGTAAATTTTGAACTTAAAACTAAATCCGTTTTTTGTACGCGTGGCGCATGAAGTAAAATTTCGAGTTGAGGCAAGCCAGAATTTAGATTTGGTAGCTGCGCGTCCAAATCCAAACTCTTCGGGCTTTTCTCAACTCGAAATTATACTTCATGCTTAATCCTGGATTAAAAAACACTTGTTAGTGAACAATCGTTAACTTTTGCAAGTTTTTCCTTAATTTTTGCCAATTTTTAAAATTTATTTAAACAGTATTCATAAATTTCAATCATTATCCTTATTTTTTAAGAAATTACGCTGTGATTATTTTCCAAAAAGTTTGTTGATATTTAAATTCATGAATTTCCATGTTTGTAGTCAATTTTTTTAAATAATTTATGTAGTTTTTTGTCCTCAGGTTTTTTGTCAAATTTGAAAATTTCATTTAATTAGATGAAATGTAAAACATTAAAAAATTCGGAACGGTGTAATAAACTCTCGATAATTATGAAAATTCGATCCAAGTCGATAACCGGCAAAAATGACGTATCAAATGTTGAATTTGCCGATATGTAAAAATTGTGGAAAAGTGATTAAATGTCAAAAAAAATTATGTAATGCAGAAATTGTGGAACAAAAGTGATAAAATGTTGAAAACAAAAAACTTACAAAATGCGACAATTGTAAAAAAGTAAGAAAAATTCTTAATTATTGTGAAAACTCAATTCACATATTAAAATTATTTGTTATTAACTAAACAATAAATTTTAAACTTTGCACTACATCACTGTTCTGTGCGCGTGGCGCATGAAGTAAAATTTCGAGTTGAGAAAAGCCAGAATTTGGATTTAGACGCTGCGCGTCCAAATCCAAATTCTTCGGGCTTTTCTCAACTCGAAATTTTACTTCATGCTTAATCCGGGATTAAAAAACACTTGTTAGTGAAAACTCGTCAACTTTTTCAAGTTTTTCCTTAATTTATTAAAACTCTAAGGTTATTAAGACTTTCTGCCATTTTTAAAATTAAATTAAAATTAAACAGCTTTCATAAATTTCTATCATCTTTTTTTTTATTTTTTTCTAATTAAATTATAATATTAAGATGTATGAATTTCCATGTTTTTTGCCGTAAGGTTTTTTGTGAATTTCCAAAATTTCATTTAATTTTCAAAATTTAGACGGTTTTCCAGGTTTTTCTGATAATAATAAAATTCTGATACTTTTCATGAATTCTCAAGATCAACGGAAGTGTTTAAAATTCATGGTCAAGACTTTCATAAGTAATTAAAATGTTGAAAAAGCCACTTATATTTGCTAAATTCTATTATTATCTACATTAATTACTGCTATCAATTATGTATAAATATTAACAATTTTTCTCCAATTAGACCACACTTGTAATTCTTGTGCGTTTTTAAGTTTAATTTCTTATGACCTTTGTAAACTGTATCTACTTTATTGGCACCAATAAACAATAATAATAATAATAACCTTGGAAAATTTTACAAAATCGAAAACCATCAAGATTTCATAAAATTAACGAAAATTCATAAACAGTCAGAATTTTGAAAATTAAATAAAATCGAAATGCGTTAAGGATTTAAAAATTGACTAACAACTTGGAAATTCACGAATAATGGTCTAAATCGTAGATCACTCATGAAAAGTGTCAACATTTTTGAATGTAACAAAAATTTAGAAAATTTACAAAAACGACCATAAATTGAAAAGTGTATATAAATCTCGGTAAATATTGATCTGTCAGATATCTTTAGTATACAAGGTGTTTTAAATTCGACCCTCGCCATGGGGATCTCAATTATTATAGGAGATAGAGGGTAGGTTTAAATTCGGCACTTTTGCAGATTTTTTACTGAATAATAAATAATCCGTTAAAAAATGTACTTAAATTGTTTTGTTTTCGAGTAAAGTTAAAATAAACTGAAAAAACTGTTTTTCTTATTTTATTTATATTTTCGTTACTTGGGACAATCTTAAAAAAACTGTAAAGACCTTTTTATAGCGCTTTTTTATTAACTAACAGAAGGGGTAATTTATTTCTTTATAACATGTTTCGTTTCTCTTGGACCATCATCACTTTCTTATTTCTTATGGATCTCATATTTTTTTTTATCACATCTCATTGCTTTATTTGTTGTTATGACAACGATATAGTACAACATACATCTAATTTCATAAACCAACATACTATCGTTAAAAAGGTTTTTGCTAGCAGTCTGATATTGTGCTAACTAAAAATCATCTTTGCCATGGAATTTAAAACAATAGAAAATATCAATAACTCATTTTTTTATCAAACATATTGTTTATAAATAAAAATGAAGTTCGGTGATTCAGAAAAACGAGATATATTACGTTTTTTTTTATTTTTTAAACAGAAATACAGAATTGGCTAGTCAAAAATATTTACAATTGTATCCAGAAAGTAGGCAATATCATCGAACAATATTTGTGCAAATTGAACAATAATTTTAGAGAATGTAACAAGTAAAAATTATAATTTGTGTTCAAATAAAAATGTGTTCATGACTACAAATTGAGCGCGTTTTTTTACATTATTGACCGCCCTATAAACACTTCTTGTGGGTATCGTAATAAATGCATTAATAATCTCGTCTCTGCAATGTTGTTATAAGTATGACGATAAACTTAATTTTTAACAAAACCCCATAAAAAAAAATCCATAACGCTCAGATCTGGCGATCTAGCTGGCCACGATTCTGCAGTTCCTGATCCACTGATTTGGGTACATTGCATTTAAATAATTCCGAACATTTCTATAATATATTCCATTTGTTTCTGGATCTCGCCTAGCCATGCTTTGGTGTTGTTATGTTGCAGTATCAACATTTACATTTTTTATTAATTGCCACTCCTGATTCCTTATTTTAACAGTGTTGCAATAATTTATGATATCATAAGAAATCCTCTTTTTAATTTTCAAGAGGTTTATTGTTAATCTTGCAACAATTATTTCGCCACGCGGTCGCTTCTTCGAGCATTTTATTAATAAATCAAATTAATCTAGTGTTGCAATGCTGTGTCAATGTCAAAGTGAAAAATAATTTCAGGCACATATTAAAAATTAACATGCCAAAGATTATCTCTGAATCAAAAAGGTTACAAATTCTGAAATCCTACAAACATTTTAGGCAAAGTAATCCAAATCTACAGCATCACAATATTATTACGATTTTAATAGATATTTTTGGGGTATGTCTAGTATTTTAATTATCATATATATTTAATTAAAGATAATTACGTTTCACGTAGGGAGATCTTCATTACAATTAATTTTACGACAAAGACCTGACGAATTGAAATCTACTACTTCTGGCAAACGATCTAAAAACAGCCATTTTTGGAATCACCTAGCTAGAAAAGATCTGCAACAACTAATTTGGCAATATAACTCTAGAAATCAGTATTTTACTTTGAGAGATCTTTTGAATGATATGAAAGAAAATTATGAGTTCCATGGGAGTAGAACAACACTTTATAGGGTTGTTAAAAGTATGGGGTATAAATTCAAATTAATTAATGGGCGCAAAATTCTCTGTGAACAAAAACATGTTGTTGCAGCTAAAATTATTTTCCTTAGAAAATTTTTACAGTATCAAAATTCCAGTGAAGATATCCAATTCGTATACCTGGATGAAACATGGATATATCAGAATAGATCCGTGGTTCGACGCTGGGTACATGAAACGGATATAAAAAGTAATCCAACTAAATTCAAAAATGAAGGCAAACGCTTCACCATTCTACATGCTGGGTATATGGGTGGGTTTTTGGATGGGTGCGATTTTTTATTACATTCGAAAAACAATGACCGAGATTACCATGCCACAATGGATGGTAATACTTTTCAAAATTGGGTGGTTAATCAACTTATTCCTGCTTTGGCTAAGCTTTCAGGGAAATGTGTAGTTATTATGGATAATGCTGCATACCATTCTGTGAAATTAGACAAATCTCCTTCATTTTCTTGTAAGAAATGCGAAATGCAGGAGTGGTTGGTTAAACACAATGTAAAATTCAATCCAAAATTAACCAAAAAGGAACCATGGGCTTTATTTATACCTTTTCGATCAAATGACAAAATTTACGTAGTTGATGACATTTTGAGAAAGAACGGGCACGAAGTTCTTAGATTACCGCCATACCATTGTCAATACAATCCAATTGAAATGGCATGGGGCTTTTGTAAGACTTACTACAATAAGCACATAAATTCTAAGCAACCATCTAAGGATCGTGTTCAGAATTTATGGCTTGAGTCTCTCTCAAAATGTACATCCGATATGTGGCAAAATTTCTGTGATCATTGTGAAAAACTTATTTCGGATGACTGGACAAAACACATGGGGAACCTTTCTTTTGAAACCATTCCTTCTTTTATTATTTCGCTTGGGGAATCTGGCTCAGAACAAACATCAGAAGATTCAGATGCAGGTTCTCTTGACTAAATAATAAAAGTGGAATGAGGGCTTAAAAATTGTTTGACATGAAAATTATCAGTATCACAAGAGGGTGGGAATAAATTTGCAATTCTACAAAAAATACTGAGGGCCAACAGAAGAGAGAATGACCAAAATTAAGGTGGATGGATGGAGTTGATCAAAATGTGTTAACAGGAAGACCCAAGCGAGAAATACAAATGGATGACGAAATAAGTTTGCAGAGCCGAATTCATTATATTTGTTATATACAATATTATTGCTGTGTTTGTATGTACAAAAACCAAGTAGTAAATTTTGTTAATCTTAAAACTGCATATTATTATCCTTTTATATCTGAAAATTTGTAAAACAGGCAACAGTGTAAGATCACAATAGTCAGAAATTATAACCTTAAAATCGAACATCTGACAGTGACATTTAAAAACTCTGATTTAAAACACAACCAGTCCCATTTACAATACTTAAACTGTCACTTTTCCATAGCTAGGCGAGATCCAGAAACAAATGGAATGGTGTATAGCATTGTGCGCTGGTGCACCGTCTTGCTGCCACCAGAAGTTTTAGTGTTGACTTAGAGAAACATTATCCAAATAATTAGCAATGATTGTACGAAGAAGGTGTAAATATCGTTTACTGTTTAGAGACTCTTCGTACATAATTGTCTTCATAATTCCTGCCCAAACATTTATTCCAAATCGATGCTGTGGCCTAACACTACGTTTTGGATTTGCCGTTGCCCAAAAATGCTTATTATTTCTATTAAATATGCCACTATTTGTCCAAATAATATTATTAATAAAAATATCATCTTCATTGCACTTTTGCAGCAACCAATTGTAAAATGTAATACGTCTTATATTGTCACCAGGCAATAAAGTTTGGCTTAAATGAATTTTGTATGGTTTTTAATTGAATGTATTTAAAATTCGCCATACTTGCGCTGATGGCAAATAAATCAGCTGCTACTGCACGGCATGAGAGTGATGGGTTTTGATGTACCTAAAATATTGTTTGTAAGTAGTACACCTTAACTAAAATAATCCAGATATATTTATTATTACCATTTCCAAAATATTTACAGTCTTCTTGAAAAATATTATTTCGGTATGCTCTACGGCGTTGATTGAACGATCCGTACTCTCTCAAATTTCTGTCAGTCTGTAGAAAAATTGTTCGATGCGGTTGCCTTCTTTTTGGATACATTTGTAAATATTTTTGACTAGATAATTCTGTATTTCTGTTTAATGAATAAAAAATACGTAACATATCACTCTTTTCTGAATAACCGAACTGCATTTTTATTAATAAACAATAATAATATTTGATAAACAATGAGTACTTTATATTTTTTATTGTTCTTAATTCCATGGCAAAGAAGATTTTTAGTTAGCGTAATAATAGACTCGTAGCAAAAGCATTTTTAACGATAGTACGTTAGTTTACAAAATTAGATGTATGTTGACATTTTTTTTTTAATTATTATTCAGCATCAAATTTTGCAAAATTGTCGAATTAAATCATACCCTCTATCTCATATAATAAGCGAGATCACCTAGGTGAGGCTCTAATTTGAAACACTCTGTATATTTTCGAATTTATTTTAAATCAGTGTTTTATTATTCGAGTCTAGAAAAGTCTGAAAAGAAAAGAGACATAAAATTTAATTTTTTTACGTTACCTAAAGTAATCCTTAGAATATACAATAAAATGGACACTTTTATACAGGGTGTTCCAATTATTTTTGAATATGAATGTTGTTTTTTATTGATACATTATTTCCACTTCAAATTTCCTGCTCTTTTCAATGGTGTAAAAATAAAATATGGCTGCCATTTAATCTTGATGTCAAGAGTAATAGAATTGGCTCATCACATTTTTATTGTTTCAATGACCATTTAAATTTGTTTATCTATGTTTAAATTGATCAAATTTTAGCGAAACAATTTATCTAAATTCACGGAGCACCAATTAAGAACTACTGCCATAGCCCAAACAAAACAAAAAATGGTGAATGCGCCAGGCCTGGAATTTATTATTTGCTTTTTTGACATATAAAGAATTTATCGATAAACAAAGTAGTGCGGGTTGATTTTATTAGACTATTTTTTATGGTTGTGGGTCTCTAATATCTTCTTAAATTGTATGTGTAATGGAAACAATCTGTATATTTTTTATTAAAAATACATTTTTGAAATGGTGAATGCGCCGGGCTCAGAATTTTCTAACTGCTTTACAAAAATCTTGAAACAAATGACAATGAATTAAACAGGGTATAAATTATTAATTTTAAAACCCTCATTATACTGCAGAAAGCTTGAAATATTACTTAAATTTAACCAGTCTTCGTATCTCTAATAATTTACAAGATCCCAATGATGAACACGATAAAACAAACAAAGAGTATAAATGTCAAAGACCTGTTGATTCTTTAAATATATGATTGTGAAACAATTTATAAAGCGCTTGATACAATGATTTGTCCTGGAATAAATGAGTTTTTGATTGTACGGTGGAATATTAACTATACCGGGTGCTCGATGAAAAAACGCCCAACGCGATAACTCTGTTCTTTATTGAGCGATTTGATTGGGGTTCATTTTTCCCCTAAAATTTTTCTCCCGGCAAATTTTCCCTTTATATTTTTCCCTCGAATTAATAATCAAATTAATTAAGTTATATTAAAAAATTTATAAAGTTATATTACAACCAATATTTCGTAAATAATCTAAAAGTTTGTCTTCCTCCCTGTAATCATCATATTTCGCGACTATGTTTTTGATTCGACGTTCAATCCTTCTCTGGTCATGCGATTTGGCTCTTCTCATGGGCTGTCCTAGCGAGAGTTGTCGCATCATGGTCATGACAAGTGTTTGTACTCCATGATTAAGCATGATGTAAAATTTCGAGTTTAAAATGTCTGAAAATTTGGATTTGTCGGTGCAAGCGAAGCGAAGCCCGGCTAATCCAAATTTTTAGGCTTTTCTAAACTCGAAATTTTACATCATGCACTAGACGTAGAAAACACTGATTTAAAGTTAAAAATTTAGTGATTGTAATATTTATATTTATATTTGAGTATTCGATTATTTGAATTATTTATATTTATACAAAATATCATATTTTTCAAATATTAATAAAAATAAAAACAAAATAGTTCTACTTAGCTCAAACATATTCTACGCAACTGATATTTAAGCTATAACTTTTCAACTTCAAATTGAGACTAATTAACATCAAATTCTGATAAAACAATTTCCCATTGGAACTTAAAACATTGCTGTCAATTATAACACAATCGAATTGGGAATACGCAATTTATCATTTTTAGTTTCTTGTTATTTAGTCTGGGGAGTTTTAGGTGAAACACCCTTTATATTCCTTAAATATTTAAAAAAAAATCCTTTGAGTTTGGCTTATATAACATTTGCTATAATCATTGCACGCAATTGAATACATTTCTGAGTCTAAGTTTCATCTTCTTATGAAAATAATAGCCGGGGGAAAAATTGAGGGGAAAATTATTAGCGCGGGGAAAAATAACCTAGGGGAAAAATTATAGGGTAAAAATGACCCCCAACGGAGCGATTTTATTGAACTAAAAACCAAAGTCAATGGCCGTTTGTATACTAAAAAATGACATCAATATTAATTATTTCTTTAATGAAGTTAATTAATAATAATAACAATCTTTATTGTCCAACATATATACCATAAAAGGACAAATTACAAAAAGTATATACAATTAATTATTTTTAAATGGCTGGCTATAATTCTTTAATTTATTATATTAGAAATAATTTTTCTGAATCCAATAATGCCCAATTTCTTGTTTTTTTCAATATTTTTGTCAAAAAAAATTAAAATTTATATTCTCTTTAAAATTATATTTTTCAAAAATTATAACTAGTGTGAATTGTAAAGAAGACTGAAAAATGTCATTTATTATAAGGTTATGTCAAACATAAATAATAACGACCCAACAAATAACATCATCATTAGTTTGATAGTGAAGCAAACAAGAAACAATACCTTACAAGCGACTGGAATCTTAAAAACAATTAATTTCTTGTCAAGAGAACGTTATTCCTTAGCCTTTAATTTCCAAAATTAAAATTATTTTCTTACCGCTTTACATTAAACTTAGACTTATCAAACAGATCGTTAAGGCTTTAGAAATAACTTCAGAAGTCTTCCAATTTATTAGAAGAATATTCTCTAGTGTGTCAATTCCTAAAATAGAAGCCGGTATTTTCACTGCTCCGCAAATTAAAACAAAATTGAAATGTGAACAATTGGAGGTAAAAATGGGAACAACTGAAAGAAATACCTGGCATGCTTTCAGAACTATCAATTGTTTTCTTTGTAGTCACTGAGTGGAAATTTATAACATTTTGAAATGCTAGCAAAAACTATGACAGAACGAGTTGTAGAATTTGACTCAAGGTGCATTTTTCGCACTCTCATTTCGGCATTTTTAGATCAAATTTAAAATATATGATTGAGGAACATCAACAGAGGTTCCATAGATATTTAAAATATGAAAATACGCTATTAAAGCAGGCGGGATGTAAGCATAATGGGAGGATTCTATACAGGGAGTTTTTCTTTTAAGTATACATATCGTAATTACAGCGTATACAGGGTGTCTACGCTAAACCGTTCGTTAAAAGTTTATGGGGTTGCCGTTGCACTACAAATTTGAAAAAAATCCTTGTCATAGTGTTGAATCAGTTCTCCTCATGTGAAATATTTTTAACTTTATATCACTTCCGGTTCCACCGGAAGTTGCACCAAATTTGTTATTTTAAATAGAACACCCTATATATTAGTGATTTTTTGGATTCCTCGTTTAAATTGCAACATATTTTATTCAAAAATATGTACACTTATCTCTTTTACTTTTCAAGCAAAAAAAATATTTCTAAAATTTTGACCTCTAAATAGCATCTTGAAATCTGTCTGTAACTTCTCTTAAGAGTAAGATAAAAATATGATGTATACCTCTACTTGTACTTAAAGGATGCCTCTTTGAGTATATTAATTAGAAACTGTCAATTTTGACAATAAGTGTTTTTAAAATGTCAATATCGAAGTGCCCTCTTCAATATCTCGTAATTCAATTTTTTTAAATGGAATGGCCTATTTTTTATCACGTGGTGCGATTGGGGGAAAGATTTCCTACAAAAAAGTATTAACAACTATACTCCTAAAGCAAGTGGTTTTCGAATTATTTCGAAAGTCCGTTTTTCGCCGCCGATGAATAAAACAAGATTTACAAAATTGGAATCAAATTTTCTTTAATTGGCAGTAGCCATGTATAAAGAATAAATTGATAATTAGTATAAATGAAATTGCCAATTCTTGGTTGCAGAATACTTCAAACATTAAAAGTGCGATTCTTTTCGCAATCTACAACAAGTTAGTCTTACAAAGACTATATCAAACACTCATTGAAAAAGTTTCAATGAGTGTTTGATATAGTCTTTGTAAGACTAACTTGTTGTAGATTGCGAAAAGAATCGCACTTTTAATGTTTGAAGTATTCTGCAACCAAGAATTGGCAATTTCATTTATACTAATGTTTGAACGGTAACGTGACCGCCAGTCTAAGGTGTCAAATTGTTTAGTGAGAATGGCAAAGCTATACTGAGGAGAGATAAATCTCGAAACGCGTCTATAGATGGCCTGAATAATTTGACCCAAATTGTTACATTTGCAGTAGGTTACTGTATGTAACAACAAACACTTGTTGTATAATTCAATGTCCGTCGGGGTATTAGCCCGGGAAGTAGTTGTTTCAATGAGTGTTTGATATAGTCTTTGTAAGACTAACTTGTTGTAGATTGCGAAAAGAATCGCACTTTTAATGTTTGAAATTGATAATTTGTTGATAGGTGTATTTATTTATTTTGTTGATTTCTGTAAAACTTTGGACTAATTCTTTTTATTATTTGACATTTCGCAATACAATCGCGACAAAACAAAAGCATACTACTGGCCTACTAAAATTCAATTGCGACTTATGCGCCCATTATACCCTGCATAAATGCGACGAGAAACGAACTTTCGAAATAATTCGAAAAATACTTGCTTTAGGAATATAGTTGTATAATATTTTTTTGGAGGAAATATTTTCCCTAATCGTACCACGTGATAAAAATTAGGTCATTCTATTTAAAAAAAATGAATTACTAGATATTGAAGAGGGCACTTAGATATTGACATTTTGAGAACACTTATTGTCAAATTTGACAGTTTTCAATTAATTTACTCATAGAAGCATCCTCTAGGTACAAATAGAGATATAAATCATATTTTTATCTTATTCTTAAGAGAAGTTACAGACAGATTTCAAGATGCCTTTTAGAGGTCAACATTTTAGAAATATTTTTTTTTTCTTGAAAACTATTAGAGGTAAAATATGTTGTCATTTAAAGGAGAAACCCAAAAAAATACTAAAATATAGTGTTCTATTTAAAATAACAAATTTGGTGCTACTTCCGGTGGAACCGGAAGTGATATAAAGTTGAAAATATTTCACATGAGGAGAACTGATTCAACCATATGACAAGGATTTTTTTCAAATTTGTAGTGCAACGGCAACCCCATAAACTTTTAACGAACGGTTTAGCGTAGACACCCTGTATGCTGTATATCTTCAAATATTCCTTGTTTTTTTTTTTTATTCGATTTGAAGCTTTAAACAAGTGTTTTGTACTCTCAGATTGAGCATAAAATTAAGCATAAAGTAAAATTTCTAGTTTAATAAAGCCCCGTGAAAATTTGGCTCGGGTCGCGCAGCGACCCGAGACTAATTTTCTGGCTTTTCTAAACTCGAAATTTTACTTTATGCGCCACTCGTATAAAACAGTGATTTATAGTGAAGTTCAAAATATACTGCTTAAGCAGTATTCTTAAGCAGTATATTTTGACCTTCACTTGAAATCAGTGTTTTGTACGCGTGACGCATGAAGTAAAATTTCGAGTTTAGAAAAGCCCGAAAATTTGTCTCGGGTCGCTGCGCGTACCGAGCCAAGTTTTCACGGGGCTTTTCTAAACTCGAAATTTTACTTCATGCTTCGTCTGGGAGTGGAAAACACTAGTTTAAAGCCTGAAATTGAGCTCTGAAAAAAAGAACGAATGTCGAAAAATGTACAGCATAGGTATATTTAAATAAAACATTTCCTGTATATATATATATATATATATATATATATATATATATATATATATATATATCAGAGCTGGGATGAATCCTCAAAAACAGGATTCGAATCACGAATCCGAATCACCTAATATGATTCGAACCACAAATACTCGAATAAAGGATTCGTAAGTGAAAAATATGATTCGAATCAAAGATTCGAATCCTCATTTTTGAATCACGGATACAAATCGTTTAAAAATAAATTTGAATCTATCATTTGCAACCAGTAACATTTTATTCCATCAGTTTCTATTAAGAAAAATGTTCATTTACCGACTAAATATCTGATTAAATAATGATTTTAATTAATTATGATATATGTATTATTGAACTTCATTCTAAATCAGTGTTTTGAACGCGTGGCGCATGAAGTAAAATTTCGAGTTTAGAAAAGCCCCGTGAAAATTTGTCTCGGGTCGATGCGCGACCCTCGACAAATTTTCTGCGCGGGGCTTTTCTAAACTCGAAATTTTACTTCATGCTTAGTCTGGGAGTGGACAACACTCGTTCTTAGAAGTTTCAAATTGAGTGCTCACTCTAGATTACTAAGTTTATTACCATTTTACAAAGGATGCAGCTCGAAGGACCAATCATGGTCTTCGGGGACCGAAGGACTACAGGGAATCGAAGTTTCTTTACAAGAAAACAACGAATAACTGAAGGTTTATAGCATGGATAGGAAAGAAAACATCCAATTTTGAAAAAATATCTAAGTTAGGTTGGTTTTCAGTGCATTTTTTAACTATACTTTAAATCAGTGTTTTATACGCGTGGCGTAATAAAATAATTGAAGTTTTTTTACAAGAAAACAATGAATATCTGAAGGTTTACAGCATGGATAGAAAAGAAAACATCCAATTTTGAAAAAAATATCGAAGTTGGGTTGGTTTTCAGTGCTTTTTTAACTTCACTTTAAGTCAGTGTTTTATACACGTGGCGCATGAAGTAAAATTTCGAGTTTAGAAAAGCCCCGTAAAAATTTGTCTCGGGTCGCTGCGCGACCCTCGACCAATTTTCTACGCGGGGCTTTTCTAAACTCGAAATTTTACTTCATGCTTAGTCTGGGAGTGGACCGTCAAGATTTTCTACATGTCGAGATTTTCGATATTTCTAGATTATTGTCGATTTATTCACAGTTTGTTATTATATTAAATGCAACTTTAATATTAAATAAATATGGTTTTTCTTAGGAATAGAATATTCACCCATTAAGAGCCGAGCAAATTATAAAGTTAACTCTAAAAGTTCTTTTTAGGTAAAATTTTGCATCTTTTTCTATGATTTCAATGAATGATTTATTATATTACATACGTAGATTTTATAAAACAGTTAAATTTAAAGTGCAAACGAGTGTTGTCCACTACCAGACTAAGCATGAAGTCAAATTTCGAGTTTAGAAAAGCCCCGCGTAGAAAATTTGTCGAGGGTCGCGCAGCGACCCGAGACAAATTTTCGCGGGGCTTTTCTAAACTCGAAATTTTACTTCATGCGCCACGCGTATAAAACACTGATTTAAAGTGAAGTTAAAAATGCACTAAAAACCAACCTAACTTCGATATTTTTTTAAAATTGGATGTTTTGTTTCCTATCCATGCTGTAAACCTTCAGATATTCGTTGTTTTCTTGTAAAAAACTTCGATTCCCTGTAGTCCTTCGGTCTCCGAAGACCATGATTGGTCCTTTGAGCTGTAGCCTTTGTAAAATGGTAATAAACTTAGTAATCTTGAGTGATCGCTCTATTTGAAACTTCTAAGAACGAGTGTTGTCCACTCCCAGACTAAGCATGAAGTAAAATTTCGAGTTTAGAAAAGCCCCGCGTAGAAAATTTGTCGAGGGTCGCGCAGCGACCCGAGACAAATTTTCACAGGGCTTTTCTAAACTCGAAATTATACTTCATGCGCCACGCGTATAAATACTGATTTCAAGTGAAGTTAAAAATATACTATTAAGGTTGGAAATTTTATATGATTAAATAACCAAATAGGCATTTACAAATATTTTAATTATTGAAAATGTAAATATTTATATTGAAATATGAATAATTTAGTGATTTAAATATTCATATTAGAATATTTAACTATTTGAATTAATCGAATTCGAATCCCAGCCTTAATAGCGATGATTCGAATTATTTGGGAGAATTTAAATCCGTGTATGAGGATTCGAATCCTTTTATAAGGATTCGAATCCTTTTATAAGTATTCGAATCCTTTTATAAGGATTCGAATCCTATTATAAGGATTCGAATCATCTACGTCTGGATTCGAATACGAATCCTTTTAAAAAAATGTAACGAATCCGGATTACGAATCCGTTTTCACTAAAGTATTCGAATACCTCTTTTGAATCCTCTAAAAGGATTCGAATCCAGGAATCGAATCCTGAATGATTTGAATCCTGTCCAGCTCTGCTAAAAGACTACCACCAATTTGGAAAGCTTGTATAAATTCTGGTCAAAATATATTATCTCCGAACAACAACCAAGAAATTCAAAATCCAACCCCTTCCGAAAATAATATTGAAATTGTCACTACTACATCATTAGAAGAACAAAACAGAAGAGTAACACGAAGCCAAACAAGAAATTCACGCATCAAGTAGTACGTAAAAGTCAAACAAGTGGTTGCTAGAGCAATGGAATTTTGATAGTTATTCCTGACGATGATGACTGCGACGTCATCGAAACGTCAAATGAAAAATGAAATGGACCAGAGCCTAGAAAATACGCGGGACCAAACCCGAAGAAACAGTGATACATGTTACGCCCGCAAAAATCTACGTTTTAACATAATAAACCTCTACGGGGAGAATATGCTACATTCCACACGTAAATTTGAAAAACTACGTACTAAGCACGCGAAGCTTCTGTGCGATCTAACATTTCTATCGAGATGCAGAGACAAGAAATTAACGCCCAATTTTGTCAGACTAAAATACCATACAAACAACGATAAAACAAGACGGATTTTATCTAGAACTAGTGAATGCCTGCTAAGAGAATCAATTTAACGAAAAAGATCTGAAATTAACCAAGTAGGTACAACTTTATATAATCTTCATCTTTATCTCAGCAATTTAATCCATCCATCTATTTGGAACATTATTGAAAGATTGGCAGCTTTTAGAGCAGAAACGAGCAAAGATTTAAAATCAAAAAACCAAAAACAAAAATTTGATAAACTCCAATCACGTAATAAAGAAAAACTCCCGGATTGTAAATTAAAAGCAGTGTGTAACCTTTCAAACAAAATTCTAAACGAAACAGAGAAAAAAGTTCTTTCAAAAGGTTTCTACTTTTCGGTGACACCTAAATTCATTCCAAACGAGGACATTATTTGCAATATTGAAATGGGTATAAAAGGATTAGATAATACCATTGCTGAGAACATTCGCCAAGAAATAGCTACTATTTTAAGAAAAGCCATACCACCATGAAATAATTTAACAATAAGAGAAATGTCTGCTCTTAAATCACTAAAAGAAGATAGATCTATTATAATTCTTCCTGCGGATAAGGGTAATTCCACCGTCATTATGCAAACAGACGAGTATGACAAAAAAATATGTTCCCTCTTAGATGATTCAACCTACATAAAAATCGAGACAGATCCGATCACCTATTTAGAAAAAACAACGAAATCAAAAATTAAAAATTCCAAAATTGATAAACATACAGCGTTGAAACTAATTCCTAGGGAAAAATCTTCAATTTGCCCCAAAATTTATGGTGTACCAAAAATACACAAGGAAGGTGTTCCTTTACGACCAATCGTCTCCGGAATTGGTTCCCCAACAGTTAAATTAGCAGCATATATTGCTAAAAAATGGCAGCCACTAACTGAAGACGCTGATTCATACATAATCAACTCCGCAGATTTTGTAAACAAAATGAAAGATCAAATTTTAGATGAAAATGATATATTAGTAAGTTTCGATGTTAAATCTCTCTTTACACAAATCCCAATTGACGAGACGAGAGCAATAATAAAATCCAAGTATCATCAGTCAAACGAAATTTTAGATCTTACGTCACACTGCCTAAAAAACACTTTCTTTACATATAAAGGACAAAAATTCAAACAATTGGAAGGTGCACCAATGGGTTCTCCTCTATCACCAATAATTGCAAATTTATTTATGGTAGATTTCGAAACTAAAGCACTAAATTCTTCCCCTCTAAAACCTAAACTTTGGCTACGATACGTGGATGATACTTTCGTTATTTGGCAACATGGTATTGAGAACCTCAACCATTTTTTATCGCATCTAAACAATATCCACAACAAAATTCAATTCACAATGGAAGTTGAAGAAAACAAACGTTTACCCTTTCTGGACACCCTTATTATCCGAAATCCTAGTGGAAACTTGAATTACACCGTATACCTAAAACCTACACACACAAACAGGTACTTGAATGCGAAGTCACATCACCATCCAGCTCAAATAGCGTCTGTGGCAAAATCGCTTCTACTAAGAGCACGTACGCTATCGGACGAACACCACTTAAATAATGAAATATCCAATGTCAAAAATGCATTAATGCAAAATGGGTTTTCCAAAAAAACAATCAATAAATTAAACAGAAACAAAAGTCCAAAAACAAGAAGTGAAAGTCCGTGTAGCAACGTCACCGTTCCCTACATTAAAGGAACAACTGATAAAATCGGAAAAGTCCTCTCCAAATACAATATTAGAACTTGTTTCAATATACACACAAAAATTCAAAATTTACTCCGAACTCCAAAAGAAATTATCCCACTTGAAGCTCAAGGCGTATATGAAATTCCATGTGGTATGTGTGAGAAGAGCTATGTAGGACACACAAACCGGAAAATTAGTACTCGTCGAGATGAACACATTTTAGCAGTAAGAAAGTCTGATCCACAATCTTCTTTATTTCAGCACGTAAACATTTCTAAACATACTATAAATTTCGAAAAAACGAGAATTTTAAAAAAGACAGACTTCTTCCACGCGAGGATTATTAGAGAAGCGATAGAAATTGAAAAGAGGCCGAACAGTCTAAATCAAAGAGATGATGCTAGAAGACTACCATCAATTTGGAAAACTTGTATAAATTCTGGTCAAAATATATTATCTCCGAACAACAACCAAGAAATTCAAAATCCAACCCCTTCCGAAAATAATATTGAAATTGTCACTACTACATCATTAGAAGAACAAAACAGAAGAGTAACACGAAGCCAAACAAGAAATTCACGCATCAAGTAGTACGTAAAAGTCAAACAAGTGGTTGCTAGAGCAATGGAATTTTGATAGATATTCCTGACGATGATGACTGCGACGTCATCGAAACGTCGAATTAAAAATAAAATGGACCAGAGCCAAGAAAATACGCGGGACCAAACCCTAAGAAACAGTGATACATGTTACGCCCGCGAAAATCTACTTTTTAACATATATATACAAGGTGGCCAGAAAAGGTGTGATAATCTTCAGGTAGAGTGGTTCATTGATTAATTTCAAGCAGAAAATGTAAGTAAAAAAATATTGTATTGTGACTTATAACTCCTCACGAGCCAATTTAAAGAAATGTAAATTTGGCAACAATGGATCAAACAAGTGTTTAATTTAATAATAATCATAAATTTAGCAAATCTACAAAAGTTAATATTTATACAGTATACATCAAAAATGAAAGATTAAAGTAAATGTTCAAATTGATAACCATCCGTTTCTAAGCAGATCTGGAGCCGTCGTGGGATAGAATTAATTACTCAGAGCAACATCTCTTCAGTAATTAATTCCACTGCAACACGAATTCTATGCATGACGTCTACATTGTCCACTGGAGGTGTTGCATACACCTTTTCTTTTAAAAATCCCCAAACGAAAAAATCAAGTGGATTCATATCCGGCGACTTTGCTTTCCATAGTATAGGTCCATCGCGCCCAATCCATCTATTTGGAAAATGTTCGTCCAACCATTCTCTTGAAATTCTTGCTGTATGAGGTGGTGCACCATCATGCATGTACAGCATGTTGTTTACTAAATTTAGTGGAACATTCTCCAAAACTTCTTCTAAATTATTTACATAATTATCACTTTTAGGCAGAAGAAAATCCTCGGGCGGTTAGAGAAATGGGACATCAAAGGAAATTTTCAGTTAACGTCTGGCTTGGTATTCTAAATTTACGTGTAATTGGGCTTTTTTTTATTCATCAAAGGTTAAATCTTCTGCCCAAAAGTGATAATTATGACAATTAAATACCCCATCTCTAGTGAATATACATTTATCACTGCAAAGAATTTTAAATAAAAAAATTGGTTCTTCCCGAATTTGATCTAAAATCCTGTCACAAAACACGTCTACGCTCGTTATCATTTTCTTCAGTGGTTGAACTTTTCTTGCATGAAATGGACGCATTCGATTTTCTTTCAATACTGCATGGACTGTTGTTTTACTGGGGACATTTAACTGTTGAGCTATTTGTCTCGTACTAATATTGGGATCTTCTTGAACTGCATTCAATATCTGTTCTTCTAGGTGAACAGTGCGACGTTGCCTAGGTCTCCCTCCATCTATGTTATTATAAACGAACGACCCAAAAGTACGTAGCCTTTGGTCTAATTTTCTAAACGTATTTACGCAGGGCTGTTGGCGATTTGGATATTTTCTTTGGTACTCATCTTTGGCACTAGTTGCATTACCATTGCAGAATCCAAATATCATGTACATATCTGCATACTCGTTGAATGTGTACATCTTCAAAAAGTATGATGAACTTAATACAAACTTACACAAATAAATTATGACAAGTATATGTCAAAGTCAAGTGAAATGTAATAAGGTTACATATGAAAATACATAGTTGCCAGGTCTATTTTTAATAAAAAAATGCTTCTGAAGAAGTTATTAATTTGTTAAAGTTTCCAATTTATTTATCACCTATGTCATTTAAATTTTACAAATGTGTAATTGATTGTAAGTTCTATTAATTTTTTCCAAAATAATAGAAAATAACACTAATTTCCAGAGATACGTTTAATATTTTAACAACCTCGTGAGATGTTACGAGGAAGAATACAATATTTTTTTATTTAGATTTTTTATCCAAAATTAATCAACGAATTACACTACCTGAAGATTATCACACCTTTTCTGGCCACCTTGTATATAGATATTCAGCATTTAGTTAGGGAAAGAAATATGTACTCTCCATTATATGAAGAAAAAATCACTTTTTTACTTTCAAATTGTAACATAATTATTGTTTTAAGCTTGTTACAGCTTACTATTGTATTTCGGATTAATATTAGTTCTGAGTTTCTTTTTAAATTGTTATATTTATACGAAAATATTGCAATATGCTAAAATAAATTTATTTGGAAATAAATCCATAATTTCAAAAATCGAATAGGTGCAGTGCTTATACTTCATAGTTATGCTTTTTTAATCGGGTTGATTCAAAATTAGTCAAAAAAATGTTTTTTTCTGACTTTGTGGGCTAGTGTTATCAGCAAATTATTCAATAAACATTGAGAGATTTATTTTACAAAAAAGGGCGGTAGAATGAAAAAGCTTGGGAACTTATGATCTAGTCTATAATATTTAAACATGTGTTGGTTGGAAAATTTCTTAGATCTTTGAAATAATTTTACATTTTCCAATCGATCAATTCGTGATTTTTTGTATAAATATGATAAAATGCATGAATACGAGATGCACTCGTACTGATCCAGTCGGAATTCGTTCATCCCCTAGGGGATGATAATGGAATTCCGGGATCAAGGGTAGGTATGAGCACATGAGAAAGGGTGGATGATGTATCATCGCACAAAGGTGCTTATTTTTCTATGCCCGGCGCACCTTTTATTCGGGTCCTCCTGGGCGATGGATTCGTCAAATTTATTGCCCCATTTATCCCTATCACGTGCACACATAGGGGCTCCCATCGCATAAAGGGTGGATTTGCGACGCACGTTCCCCGCTGTCGTCCTTGGGCTTAAAAAGAGACGCTCCTAATCGGGTTATAACAAACGGCGTAAGCAAATGTTACGCTAACTTTTTGATAAGTGAATTAAATGCGAAATTATTATCAGACAGGTGAAATATACAATAGTAAAAATTAAATTATAAATTATAACAGTTAACAAAAATGAGAATTAAATGTACATACACAATTTTAACCCTTTCGGCCCTGACGATGGCATTTGCCAACACTAAAATGTGTTAAACAAACCGAGATTTTTTATTTTAAATATACATATGTATGCATGAGCTGTAACTTTTCCGATTATCGTTTGTTTTTTAAAATACTTTAATTTTAAGTCTTAAACGAGTGTTCTCCACTCCCAGATTAAGCATGAAGTAAAATTTCGAGTTTAGATAAGCCTGAAAATTTAATTTGGTCGCATAGCTCTTATATCTATCTATAGTCTGTTTAAAAACTAGAAGGAGTAAGTGCCAAAGCCCAATTTACACTATAAAAAGTTACCAGAAATATCACTAGATATATTTGGCGGCAATTTTAAAAAATTTCATAATTACTCTTTAAATAAAATCAAATATCCATTTTGTACTTTTTAATTGTGGTTAAGTATTTTCTTTTCCATCGAACGATATCGTCAGTTCAATTAAAATGCTTATACGGTATTTCGCGATATATCTGTGAAATTAAACATATTTACATTATGTTCATAATATAATATGGAATTTATATAATAATGTGTGTGGGAATCCGAATCACCGAATCACCTAATATGATTCGAATTCCGAATACTCGAATAAAGGATTCGTAAGAGATAAATATGATTCAAATCCTGTTTTTTTGAATTACGAATACAAATCCTTTAAGAATAAATTTGATTTTATTATTTTTTTGCAACCATTAACATATATATATATATATATATATATATATATATATATATATATATATAAATATCGTTACCGGTTGTTTTAAAAAAAATATTCAAAACCTAATTATTTATTATTACCACTCATCGTTAATAACAGACTAAATATCTGACTCCCTGTTACTCTGGTTAAAGATGTATTTGTGTGTTTCTGAACTCCACTTCAAATCAGTGTTTTGTACGCGTGGCGCATGAAGTAAAATTTCGAGTTTAGAAAAGCCCGAAAATTAGTCTCGGGTCGCTGCGCGACCCTCGACAAATTTTCACGGGGCTTTTCTAAACTCGAAATTTTACTTCATGCTTAGTCTGGGAGTGGAAACACTCGTTTAAAACTTCAAATTGAACTCTATTCTAAAATCGACTAATGCCTGAAATTTACGTAAAGAAAAAATTCACTGAATATCATTAAAACCGGAAAAGTCAGAGAAAAGTCGTGGAATTATATTCAAATTGACCAAAACACTAACAAAAAAGCCATATGATATTATTAAATTTGTCAAAATCAGCAGGCAAACTACAAAACTTGTAAACATTTATAAAATTAACTTAAATATTGGCAAAAACAATGAAAACTATTAAACAGAATGGGGGTTTCCCACAGAAGAGACTTATATTAAAATGCCAGGGAAAAAATCTTTAGTCAAGGAAATGTTGCAAAAATTTATTTAACATTTAAGATTGGGGCTACCATTTCAGTTTAACTTTAAACAATATTAAACAAAATTTTAAAACTAGATTATTATCTTTAAAAACATTTTCAATCATTAAATGTTCTTATCAAAACATTCACTTTGAAGTTTCGAACGAGCGTTTCCACTCCCAGACTAAGCATGAAGTAAAATTTCGAGTTTAGAAAAGCCCCGTGAAAATTTGTCGAGGGTCGCGCAGCGACCCTAGACAAATTTTCTGGGCTTTTCTAAACTCGAAATTTTACGTCATGCGCCACGCGCACAGTGATTTAACGTGAAATTTAAAAACACAAAAAAACATTTTTCATGATATTCCTCACAATTAATTTTGACGATTCAAATCCTTTTGTAATTATTCGAATCCTTTTACAAGAATTCGAATCCTTTTATAAGGATTCGAATCACCCACATTTAGACTCAAATACGAATCCTCTTAAAAAAATGTAACGAATCCAGTTGAACTAAAGTATTCGAATGCCTCTTTTGAATCCTCTAAAAGATTCGAATCCAGGATTCGAATCTTGAATGATTCGAATCCTGCCCAGCCCTGGTCTCAATCTTACTTAAAATTGATTTGTTTCATGAACTATACAAGGTAGAATGACTCATGTTTAGCATGCCTGCATGATCCTTTACTTCTTTTAAAACTTTATTCAAAGTTGGCAGTTCATTTTTATAGAAGAAACTATGCACAGATCTCTTCACTACGTCATCAAAACTTGTAATTATGTCCTCCGAGCTGTTCAGGGCTACAAATCTCTCCGGATTTCTTATATTCGTAATGGTACGATAGACAGTGGAATTTACAACTCCTAAAAATTAAACATTTTATTATTTGATGCATATTCTTATGCTATTTGATATCTCACCTAGTGCACCAACAATGTCTGATACAACAGCAGTCATTTTCATATATGGATCATCTGTTATCACCTGCTTATACATATTTATTATGTACTATTTTTCAGACAGATATAAATGACCCCAATTCAACTTCTTACGCTTTTTTGGAGGTGAAGGTGATATTTTTACCGAGTTTTTACTGGGTCCATAATCCATCACAACAATATAAACAAAACTAACTTTTAACTATGCTAAAGAAACACCGCACAAAAGGTTATTACGAAACAGACAAACAAAGTTGCAACTCGGTAACGCTTCGAATTAAGGTTATGTCAGCTGTTGCGTCTTTTAATGACGTAATTAGCATAGTGTAAAATGGGCGCACTCTCGGCCACTCAGAGTTGTAGGTTTTGGCGCGTGAAATTTAAAATGCTCCTCCTAGTTATTAAACAGATTATAGTAATATGGATCACATACAGGGTGCCAATTTGAAAACAAGCCAGCCAGAATATCTTTGGAACCGTAACAACTCACCGCCACCCAACAATTCCCATGAAGATGATGTTATTATAGAAGACGAAATGCTAACCTACACCCAAGCCAACTTACCAAAAGAAGAAAAATTCTTAATCACCTTAACTAATGTGTTGGATCACGGACAAGTAATTTTCGAAGTGAACGAATTCAACAACAACCCTAGCGAATTCAATAAACTGAGCGCTGAAATAAATAAATTGGGTAACCAGCAACCCCCCTTATTCCACATCCAACTCGACCAACCTTGCATCGCGAAATTCTCGGAAGACCAGCTTTGGTACCGTGGGAGGATTTTCAAAATAACGAAGAAGAAAATAATCGTCCTCTTCGTCGACTACGGGAACATAGAAATCGTGGAAAGAAACAACATACGCACCATCAAACAAGACTGGCTTAACTTCCCCTTGGTGCACTACATGGCATACGTTAATTACTTCAAAGATTTGGACGACAACGGTGATTCTAATAAATTAGCACTGAAATATTTGAGTGAGTATTATGATCAAGAAAATAGGGCCTTGGTTGTAAACGAGCGGCCGTTGACTATTGATATATATGAGGTTGACGAAGATGTGTTGTCCTATGCTTCCTTGATCGAGGATGGCGTTTTTGATTAGTTTTTATTTCAAATAAAAAATATATTAAGATCAGGAGAGATATTTCATTCTACAGCTTTCATGTTGTGTTATTGTTTATCATTAGGATTAAATATTCGTTTACGTGCTGTTCCCTTTTTTTATAAATATGTTTATTTTATAATAAAATTGACTAATAACAGTTAGAGAAAAATTTTTAAACCCGTTTCTAGGATATGGAGGGGGAACCATTTAGATCCACATAGCAATCTTCTGTAACCAACCCCTTAGGCTGTAGCCACCCTTGCCCATTTTTTTTAAATGGTACGGCCCTACTTGTGATATATCATTAAAAAGGTCTTTTAAAATGCTAATTAGTGGTACCAACTAAAATTTTTATTGTTACATAAAAAATGTAAGAAAAAAATTTAAATCAATTTATTTGATTTTAAAATTGTTGTCAAATTAGGTATTATAACAATTTATTTTTACAAATTACAAATGAAAAAGCACAGATAAACACAATAATACCCAATATTTATCAGAGTTATCTATTGTTTTAATAAAATAAGGACAACTTTAAAAAATATTAAAATAATAAAAAAACTTGGTTCAATGGAATACATTTATTAACTGAATAAATTGCACCTGTCCGCCATATAAAAAAAAATCATTTTGAGCATACTATAATTTAATAATTAATTTTTTTACATTTTTTATGTAACAATAACATTTTTACACAAAATAAATTCAAATTCAAAACTATTTACGCTTCTTCTTCTTTAAACATAATATATAAAATTACGAAAAAACTATTCGTGAAAATGCAAACATTGTTTGCATTTTCCCGAATAGTTTTTTCGTAATTTTATATATTATGATAACATTTTTAGTTGGTACCACTGATTAGCATTTTGAAAGACCTTTGTAATGATATATCACAAGTGGATTTATGCTATTAAAAAAATGGGCAAGGGTGGCTACAGCCTAAGGGGTTGGTTGCAGAAGATTGTTAAGTGGATCAAAATGGTTCCCCCTCCATATCCTAGGAAGGATTTTGGAAAATTTTGTCTAACTTTTACGGTTCCAAAGATATTGTAGCTGGTTTGTTTTCAAATTGACACCCTATATAATTGAACAGTATTCTAGTAGAGAGCGCACCAATGTATTGTAAAGAGTTATAAAAGCCCGCTCATTTGAAAATAGTCTGGTATTACGAATAATAAAACCCAGAGCTCTATTTGCTCGAGAAATTGTGAACTGTATATGCTCAGCAAAGGTGAATTTAGAATCAAATGTTACACCCAGATCTTTGATTGAATTACAGTGTTCCAAAGATTCACCGTCTATGTGGTACACAAATAATATTGGATTATTTTTCCTTGTATATGAGATTACTTAACATTTTTTAACGTTAAGGGATAAACTGTTATTAGTGCACCAGTCCGACAGAGAATTTATAGAATCCTGTAATAGCATACATGAGTCAGTATTTTGAATAGTAGCAAGTATTTTTAAATCATTAGAAAAAAACAAATGTGAACAGCAAATGTTGGTACTTAGATCGTTTATAAACAGTAGGAAAAGTAATGGGCCAAGATTCGAACCCTATGGAATCTCTGAGTTTGAGATAAAAATGTCAGAACTAAATCCGTTAACAAAAACGTTTATTTCTCTATCTATAGTCTGTTTAAAAACTAGGAGGAGTAAGTGCCAAAGCCCAATTTACACTATAAAAAGTTACCAGAAATATCACTAGATAAATTTGGCGGCAATTTTAAATAATTTCATAATTACTCTTTAAATGAAATCAAATATTCATTTTGTACTTCTTAATTGTGGTTAAGTATTTTCTTTTCCATCGAACGATAATGTCAGTTCAATTAAAATGCTTATACGGCATCTCGCCATATATCTGTGAAATAAAACATATTTACATTATGTTCATAATATAATATGCAATTTATATAATAATGTATCTTTATCAAAGCTCGAACGAATCCTCGTAAAAAGGATTCAAATCACGAATCCGAATCACCTAATATGATTCGAATCACGAATACTCGAATAAAGGATTCGTAAGAGATAAATATGATTCGAATCAAAGATTCGAATCTTGTTTTTTCGAATCACGAATACAAATCCTTTAAGAATAAATTTGAATTTATTATTTTTTTGCAACCAGTAATCTATAAATATCGATACCAGTTGTTTTAACAAAAATATTCAAAACCTAATTATTTATTATTACCACTGAACATCGTTGATAACAGACTAAATATCTGACTCCCTGTTACTCTGGTTACAGATGTATTTGTGTGTTTCTGAACTCCACTTCACATCACTGTTTTACGCGTGGCGCATGAAGTAAAATTTCGAGTTTAGAAAAGCCCGAAAATTTGTCTCGGGTCGCTGCGCGACCCTCGACAAATTTTCACGGGGCTTTTCTAAACTCAAAATTTTACTTCATGCTTAGCCTGGGAGTGGAACAACTCGTTCAAAACTTCAAATTGAACTCTATTATAAAATCGACTAATGCCTTAAATTTACGTAAATAAAAAATTCACTGAATATCATTAAACCCGGGAAAGTCAGAGAAAAGTCATGGAATTATATTCAAATTGACCAAAACACTAACAAAAAAGCCATATGATATAATTAAATTTGTCAAAATCAGCAGGCAAATTACAAAACACGTAAAAATTTATAAAATTAATTTAAATATTGGCAAAAACAATAAAACCTATTAAACAGAATGGAAATTTCTCACAGAAGAAAGATATTAAAAGGCCAGGGAAAAAATCTTTAGTCAGGAAATGTTGGAAAAATATAACATTTCAGATTGTGGCTACCATGTCAGTTTTACTTCGAACAATATTAAACAAAATTTTGAAAACTAGATTATTATCTTTAAACACATTTCCAATCATTTAATGTTCTTATCAAAGCATTTACTTTGAAGTTTCGAACGAGCGTTTCCACTCCCAGACTAAGCATGAAGTAAAATTTCGAGTTTAGAAAAGCCCCTTGAAAATTTGTCGAGGGTCGCGTAGCGACCCGAGACAAATTTTCTGGGCTTTTCTAAACTCGAAATTTTACTTCATGCGCCACGCGCATAAAACAGTGATTTAACGTGAGATTTAAAAACACACAAAAGAACATTTTTCATGATATTCCTCACAATTAATTCGAATTATTTTTGATGATTCAAATCCTTTTGTAAGAATTCGAATCCTTTTACAAGGATTCGAATCCTTTTATAAGGATTCGAATCGCCCACATTTAGACTCGAACACGAATCCTCTTAAAAAAATGTAACGTATCAGGATCACGAATCCAGTTGAACTAAAATATTCGAATGCCTCTTTTGAATCCTCTAAAAGCTCTAGTCTCTAACTTACTTAAAATTGATTTGTTTCATAAAACTATACAAGGTAGAATGACTCATCTTCGGTATGCCTGCATGATCGTTTACTACTTTTAAAACTTTATTCAAAGTTGGCAGTTCATTTTTATAGAAGAAACTATGCCCGGATCTCTTCACTACGTCATCAAAACTTGTAATTATGTCCTCTAAGCTGTTTAGGGCTACAAATCTCTCCGGATTTCTTATATTTGCTAATGATACGATAGACAGTGGAATTTACATTTCTTAAAAACTAAACATTTTATTATTTGATGCATATTCTTATGCTATTTGATATCTCACCTACTGCACCAACAATGTTTGATACAACAGCAGTCATTTTCATATGTGGATCATCTGTTATCATCTGCTTATACATATTTATTATGCACTGTTTTTCAGACAGATATAAATGACCCAAATCCAACTTCTAACCCTTTTTTGGAGGTGAAGGTGATATTATCACTGAGCTTGTACTGGGTCTATAATCCATCACAACAATATAAACAAAACTAACTTTTAACTATGCTAAAGAAACATGGCACAAACGGTTATTACAAAACAAACAAAGTTGCAACTCGGTAACGCTTCGAATTAAGGTTATCTCAACTGTTGCGTCTAATAATGACGTAATTAGCATAGTGTAAAATGGGCGCGCTCTCGTCCAATCAGAGTTGTAGGTTTTGGCGCGTGAAATTTAAAACGCTCCTCCTAGTTATTAAACAGATTATAGTAGATACGATTTGATTAAATTTAATAGGTTATTATGAAAACCAATATTGTCTAATTTTGTAAGAAGAACTGAATGGTTAATTCGATTAAAGGCTTTAGCAAAGTCTGTGTATATGCAGTCATCTTGTGACTTTCTATTCATTCTTGAAATAAAACTAATGTCTTGTGCGGTCTATAGACGCGTTTCAAGATTTAACTCTCTTTAGTATAGCTTTGCGTATAACTTATTTAAAAAAATTGGAATAAAATTAAAATAAACTTACTTGGAAAAAGTGTTGTGTGTGGAATGAATAGGTACACGGAAACGGATTGAGTGAAAAATATGGTAAATATTTATAGGGTAAAAAAGGGATTATATCATTAGCAGGTATGAAGAATGTGAGACCTGATTATTTACCTTACGGTACAGTTCAAACAAGAATAATTCCAATTCAAACATATTTGAATTAAGACATTAGTTTTAATCCAAGTCCGTTCATTTCTTATTTCTTGTAATGTCTCCTTTCATTTTTCATTTTTATTTGTTACTTGGTTTGAAGAGAATATATATACTTTGAAGGAGCGTTATAACAAATCAAATAAAAAATGTAAATATTTCATTGTAAGTTTCAATATCTAGAGGTGTATTTTCACGGGAAGTAGTTGTTTCAATAGATATTTATTGTCTCAAGTTGTCTTATTAATCTTGATTATGTGTCTTGACACATCGTTTGCATTTTACACGAAAAACATTTTCTTAATTTTAAATATTATGTTCAAAGCGTGCAAACTTAAGAAACGTAAGCTTATTTTCTCGAATTCAAATATTTTTTAATTGGAATTATTTTTGTTTGAACACGTATAATTATTTCTGGGCTAATAGTGTACACACTTTTATAAAATTTAGCAAATCCATTTACTATTGTCTTACTATCCTTTTCAAAAAGCGAGGCATGTCACTTTGAAGTTAAATATTTTGAAGTCGATGGGGTCGATTGTTTTGAAATTTAAACCACATAAAGATACATCATTTGTACATGTGATGATTTTTTTTTTAGAATTTTAATGTCAAAGATAATATATATTCGGCGTATGTTTACCAAAAAAAGGTAGTGTTTTTTCATGAACTTTTCAAACGGTCGAGTTTCATTGCGTGTATCTCCGTTATAAAATATTTAAGATTAATGAAAAAAATAAGGTGGTTACTAGAATCTATTTCGAATGTGATGGATTAAACAAAATATGTTAAATATTTTTATTACCACAATTATAGCGTAAAATATGAAAATCTACAATCTCAGTTATTAAAAATCGGATTAAAATGGGACTTGGCATAACGTATGTGTACATTTTATGTGATGAATAATTGAATACTATTCTTAAAAAAAGTACAGGTGTATCATTAAAATCGAGGTGTTTTTATATCGAAATCAGTTTTCAGGCCGTAGAGAGAGATGCGAGATGCTAACTCAGCGTTCGTACGGCGACCATACGCTTGCCGATAATGCTAAGCGGCAAACCGCACTGACACGAACATTTTTTATATAATTCCTTCTATATACGATTCTCAATAAGTATTGAAACGCATATGAAATATTTAATTCATTTATTTTAAAATGATTTTAGTAATGTGTTTTGTTGGTGGGAATGAAAATAAAGTATATTAAATATGAATATACACAGGCGCGCACCCAGAAATTTGTCTGGGGGGGGGCTCTCAAACTTGTTTTAAGATGTGTAAAAAAATTCTGCCTGTCTGTTATCTTCAAAAAATACATTAGAGCGAATTTTTAAATAAACCATTACAACTGTAAAATTTAAAAAATACATTAGCAAAAAAATATATTAAATATAATTATAAGTTTATGTTTTGGAAAACTTTATAGTGGTTTTATATATACATATAATATTATACATATAATATACATATAAACAGAAATAGGTACCTACCTACTTTTTTATACAGCCACCCCCCTGGGCGCGCGGCTGTAATATACATATAAACAAAAATAGGCACTTGCCTACTTTTGTAAACAGTTTTACTTGGATTAAAATTTAGAATGACATAATCCGATCACAAAACTGCAATAACTATTTTTACCACTGTAAAAATTCCACAATTTATTACAGCCATTAAAGGTTGTATCGAATTAGCCGAAAAGGGATTAAGGGATTAGACGACCTATTTGTCTATTACGTAAGGATGTTTGTAATCAAGGATTCTATTTCTGTGTTTACACTTTCGTTAATTCTCGAAAAGGCTATAAAGGGATTATTGGTTGTTTTGACAAGAGGTACTAAGAAATGTTTTGTTATGAAGGTGGGAGGTCAATTATGTTTAAATGTTTCTATAAGTATTGCCCTTTTCGTTATAATTATTCAGTCTTAGACTTTTTGTTAATATACAACTACAATCGCAGAGCGAACAAATTGTTAATATTGGAAGATAAACAAAAATCACCGTTCTCAAGTAAGGAGAAAAAATATGATAGTAAATGCATCTACTGTTTGAATTTCAATAATGCCGTGAACAATAAGAATTTAGAACAAAAGTTTTTTGAAGAAGAGAAACGATACGACAAGCAAAACATTGACATTGAATCTGTCGTAAATAGAACAGCTTCGTGTTAAGCTATTTCAGTTCGTAGTGTTTGTCGTGTTAGTTCTGATCAAAGAAAATTCGAAGATATATGTTCCCCCCGCACATCACCTGGACGCAAACCTATTGTGTTTGATGAGTTTTTGCAAGGAGTTATTAGACGTACTGTGATGAGTTTCTATTTGGAAAAGTCTTTTCCATCCGTTCAAATGGTTCATGAAAAACTGAAAGAAGATATTGTCGATTTACCCAAGTTTTCATCTACCACTTTATACAGACTTTTAATTAAATTGAATTTTAAGTATATGAAACTAAATAAACGGCCAATTTTAATGGAGAGCAACACAATTTCTGCAGCACGTGGACATTTCTTAAATAAAATGAAACGATATCGAAATGATAACTGGAAAATATTTTATACGGACGAGACTTGGTGTGGAGCCAACCACTCTAAAAAATTTGGTTGGTGTGAACAGATCTTACCGGATGAAAAACGAGACAATTATAATTACTACAGAGGTACCATCCAGGAAATAAATGGATACCGTGGTGGAATAATAACTCCATCGGGAGCTGGGAAAAGAGTAATTATTCTCCACATAGGGAGTGAAGATGGTTTTCTGGATGGATGTATGAAGTGTTTTATTGGCAACAAAAATTCTAATGACTACCACGATGAGATAAATGCCAAACATTTTGAAGAATGGTTTAGACATGTTCTGACAAATATACCAGATAATTCAGTGATAGTCATTGACCAAGCACCTTAGCACACTATGTTGCATCCAGATTTTAGAAATCCAACAACTGCATGGAGAAAGGCAAACATAGTTGACTGGCTTATTAAAAAGAATGTACGATTGCCATTCGAATATGATTCATTTGACGAAATGTCAAGACCCGCACTGTTATCATTGGCAAAGGTGCACCATCATCCAAAAATGTATCTATTAGATAAAATAGCAGAAGAGGTTAGAGGATAATCTGTTAAACTTATTTGGTTACCAGTAGCTCACTGTGAGTTTAATGCGATAGAGCTAATTTGGTCATTTGTTAAAAATTATGTGGCAAAAAAGAACAAAACATTTAAAATAAATGATGTTTTAAATTTATGCAATGAAGCTATGGGAAACGTTCCTGATACTTTGTGGCCCAATTGTATAAGACATACAAAGAAAATTGAAGACGATTATATAAAAAAAGATCATTTGGTTAATGTCGCAGTGGAACCATTAATTATTAATATTAGAGCGGATGAATCGACAGACAGCAAAACCGGTAGTGAAAGCGGAAGTGAATCTGGGTAACTTTAATGACAATTGTGTTTCTTATATTTATGTAAAATTATATTTTTGTTCTAAATTCTTATTAATAATTTATTTTTGTCCTTGTTTTAAATTTTTATTTATTTCTACATTTAATAAATGTTAAATAAATACATTAATAATTTTAATATTTAATATTTATCTTATATTTTTTGTCTTTTATATAGTACATTTTTATTATTTTATAATATTTATTTTATATTTGTTGTATTGTATTTTTCTTGAAACATATTTTGTATTTTAATTTTAATATTTTATATACCGTGCGTTTTATTTAAGTAGGGCCATAGTGATTTACATGGTAAAAATTGTATCGCATGTTAACTTTTGTTGTCGAACAAAGAAACATTTTTTGTTTTTATCAATAAATCAATAAACTTTCGTGTGATGTTATAACATTTACTTGTTAATAATAATAATCATTATGACATTTTCGCCAAGTTTATTTTATTTACATAATAATTTGTCTTATTCATTTCAACTTTGAAACCGTCTCTTTAATGTTTATTTTTAAAAAATATTATGAAGATAATACACGTTTATTTTAATTAAGTATTTCTTTAATCCACCATCCCACTATTGTGGTTGTGAATATAAATATTATAAAATAAATCCAATTGTAAATAACTGCTGTCTTCCCTTTCGTTATAAACCTTTCATCATCGTCCGCATCGAAACGACGATGAACCGAGCGGGACCCCTTCTATTCCCCACGCCTCACTTTCACCGTCATTATTTTATATCTCTTCGAACAATTTTTAATCGACTAAAAATCGAATATTTGATATATTCATAATTTGTTTTATACATTTTGCAATATAATTGTGTAATATATAATATCTGTTATTTGTATGTAAATTGATTGTAAAATAGCCGAGAACATAGGTGTCGACTTTTTTTAAAATCGGGGAATAAAGGGTGGACACATTTAATTTTTATTTGCGTCGTTATATAAATATAAGTCTGATCTATTACATGTATTTTTTTTCAATTTCTTATATGTAGCCAATCAATTTATATAAAATGTTAAAGTTGATCTTAGTAAAAATCCACAAAAATGTAGGTACCTTTTTAAACATTTTTATTAATATCTCAGTAGTAGGTGAATCTAATACAGCTTCATTGTATGTCATTACTGATGGAATCCTAATCTTTTGTTTTTTAGCATTGACAAATGACCAAAATTGCTTGGGATTTAGACATATATCATTAAAAATGTCAACTACATATTTTCTATATAATGACTTCATAAGTTGTTTGCTCTGGGTTTTTGCACTCCTAAATCCATGTAGAAAATCCACAGTTTTAAGGGGTAAATAAGTTTTGCGTGTTTTATTTTTATGTTTAATGCTGATCAATAGCATTAAACATAAAAATAAAACACGCAAAACTTATTTACCCCTTAAAACTGTGGATTTTCTACATGGATTTAGGAGTGCAAAAACCCAGAGCAAACAACTTATGAAGTCATTATATAGAAAATATGTAGTTGACATTTTTAATGATATATGTCTAAATCCCAAGCAATTTTGGTCATTTGTCAATGCTAAAAAACAAAAGATTAGGATTCCATCAGTAATGACATACAATGAAGCTGTATTGGATTCACCTACTACTGAGATATTAATAAAAATAAAAATAAATATAATAAAAATTACACTTCTAGTGTAAACCATACAGGGAAATGTTTCGTCGATTGTTGGCGAGTGGGAACATGCTGATCTAGACAATTGTACAGAGTGTTATAAAACGAATCTATTGCCTCAACTAAAGTTTTTGCATTGTTGGTTAGGTCCCAGTTGCTATATGAAATATCATTGTATAACTTGTTAAAATCAGTTTTTCTAAAATTATAGTTCCGATAGTTTGATGAATTAGCTATAAATTTGTTGGGTTGTGCGCAAGACAAATCAATATAGAAACTCAGTGAAGGATGATATAAATCATGTCTAACCATATCACTAGTGTCTCGTGTAACATGACACATTTGTTTATTTGATTTTAAATTATTAACTAAATTTGTTAATTTAATACATTCTATTATTTGGCCTGACTTGAAATTGTATAATGAAAAATGTTAATACAGTAGAACCTCGCTATACCGGGCCTCGAGATACCGTGATTCGGATATATTGGGGTCATTTTTCAGGTTTCTTTTTTTTTAAAGGTGTTAATTTTAACAATTGACTGCGTACCGCCCTGATTAGGTAAAACGTTCCGGCGTCATTATTGTATTATATAGTATGTCTTGTTATGTAGGTGGCTACTGCACATATGTATACAGGGTGTCTACGCTAAACCGCTCGTTAAAAGTTTATGGGGTTCACGCAGCACTAAACATTTGAAAAAAATCCTTGTCATACGGTTGAATCAGTTCTCCCCATGTGAAATATTTTCAACTTTAAAAAAGTATTAACAACTATACTCCTAAAGCAAGTGGTTTTCGAATTTGTAACGTTTCATTTTAAAAAGAGCGCATATTTGGTTGCAAACGCTAAATGTCTGCAATTGAGAATATTGTTTTTAGAGTTTTTTTTGGGTTCGACCTTCTGCCAGGTGTCGAGTCAGTTTCGTTAGGGTAGAGCAAGAGGGCGTACGCTAGCGCAGTTTTCAAGTAATAGTTGTGATATTTTATTACCGTTTCGCGAGGTTTCTCTTCGACAGAGGAACCTCCAGTTTTGGGTCTCAAGATAAATCGTTTTTATTTGGGGCTCCATTTTAACACCGGTCGCCGTGTTGCCAGAACAGGTGTTGCCGTGGTGCTACAATTTAACACCAGGTGCGGTGTTGTCAATTCCTCGACCTTGCTGCGTTCCTGCGTTGCCGATTTTATTCGCAGTGTTCAAAATAACAACAGTTGCGTGTACCTATGGACCCTTTTTGAGCTCTGTGGTCATATTGAGGAGGATTGTTACCTGTGGAGGAGGATTCCTGATTGGGAGTAGAGGAGCATCGGGAGAGAAATTAAGATAAGTGCTATTTTAATTCGAGTTTCCTGACAATTACTGTGTGCGGCGTGAATCGCGACTTTTGTAAAATACGCGTTGTTTTGTTTATTTAGTTATTTAGTATTATTTACTAACATTAGATAAGTAGGCATTTTTTTTGTTTGTTTGTTAAACCGAACAAAACTTTGATTTACTTTCCACTTTTGTTTTGAATAAAATTTTTGTTGGTTCTATAAAAAAATAAAAGAAAACTATTATTCACTTTAATCCCATACCCACGCCCGCTCCGCAATTTAATGAGCAGCCGGAAGTCACAAATTATTTCGAAGATTCGCTTTTCGTCGCATTTATGCAGGGAATAATGCGCGCATAAGTCTCTAATGAATTTTACTAGGTAAGTAGTAATGCTTTTGTTTTGCAAACGGCAACCTCATAAACTTTTAACGAACGATTTAGAGTAGGCACCATGTATATCCTGGGGATTTTATTACATTTAGAAACGACGACTGTACATTTTTAGATATTTGTTGTTTATTTTTATAGAGTTTAATTTGAAGCTTTGAACGAGTGTTATCCACTTCCAAGTTAAGCATGAAGTAAAATTTCGAGTTTAGAAAAGCCTGAAAATTTGGTTTGGTCGCGTAGCGCGAAGCGCGAAGCGGGCAAACCAAATTTTCAGGCTTTTCTAAACTCGAAATTTTACTTCATGCGCCACGCGTATTAAACACCGATTTCAATTTAAGTTTATTTGTTTACAATATTTCAATGTTTTCAGTTTTTAATACGCGTGGCGCATGAAGTAAAATTTCGAGTTTAGAAAAGCCTGAAAATTTGGTTTGGCCGCTCCGCGCTTCGCGCTACGCGACCAAACCAAATTTTCAGGCTTTTCTAAACTCGAAATTTTACTTTGCTTAGTCTGGGAGTGAAAAACATTCGTTAGGGATATTTTATATTAATTTTTCAAGTGTTTAATGAATTTTTCACATTCTTGATTTATGAGTTACGATTTCTTCTTTAAATTCAATTCACACAAAAATCAGGTTAAAATAATAAAATTTTGACTTTAAGTGGAAATAACTTAAGAACTACAGAAGGGGCATTTTCTAATTTTTACATATTTTGAAAAAGCATTGTTTTCTTAACACCCGCAGAAAGTTTTATGAAAATCCATGTTTGGTTTTTTGAGTTGTAATGTTTTTTAAATACAACTTCTACAAAAATCCGGATGAACAATAAACTACGCGATTACTATTGTACATTTTCAGATATTCGTTGTTTTTTTTAAAGAGTTTAGTTTGAAGCTTTAAACGAGTGTTGTCCACTCCTAGGTTAGGCCTACTAAAATTCAATTGCGTCAAATGCGACGACAAACGAATTTTCGAAATAATTCTAAAACTAAATCGACAGTTTCCAATTAAATTACTCATAGAGGCATCCTCTAGGTACAAGTAGAGGTACAAATCATATTTTTATCTTATTCCTAAGAGAAGTTAGAGAGAGATTTCAAGATGCCTTTTAGAGGTCAACATTTTAGAAATATTTTTTTTCTTGAAAACTATAAGAGATAAGTGTACATATGTTCAAATAAAATATGTTACAATTTAAACGAGGAATCTAAAAAATTACTAATATATAGGTTGTTCCATTTAAAATAACAAAGTTGGTGCTACTTTCGGTGGAACCGGAAGTGATATAAAGTTGAAAATATTTCACTTGAGGAGAACTGATTCAACCATAAGACAAGGATTTTTTTTCAAATTTTTAGTGTAACGGCAACCCCATAAACTTTTAACGAACGGTTTAGCGTAGACACCCTGTATATATATGTATATATATATATGTATATATATATATGTATATATATATATGTATATATATGTATATATATATAAACGTAGATTTTCGCGGGCGTAAAATGTATCACTGTTTCTTCGGGTTTGGTCCCGCGTATTTTCTTGGCTCTGGTCCATTTTATTTTTAATTCGACGTTTCGATGACGTCGCAGTCATCATCTTCAGGAATAACTATCAAAATTCCATTGCTCTAGCAACCACTTGTTTGACTTTTACGTACTACTTGATGCGTGAATTTCTTGTTTGGCTTCGTGTTACTCTTCTGTTTTGTTCTTCTAATGATGTAGTAGTGACAATTTCAATATTATTTTCGGAAGGGGTTGGATTTTGAATTTCTTGGTTGTTGTTCGTAGATAATATATTTTGACCAGAATTTATACAAGTTTTCCAAATTGGTGGTAGTCTTTTAGCATCATCTCTTTGATTTAGACTGTTCGGCCTCTTTTTAATTTCTATCGATTCTCTAATAATCCTCGCGTGGAAGAAGTCTGTCTTTTTTAAAATTCTCGTTTTTTCGAAATTTATTGTATGTTTAGAAATGTTTACGTGTTGAAATAAAGAAGATTGTGAATCAGACTTTCTTACTGCTAAAATGTGTTCATCTCTACGAGTACTAATTTTCCGGTTTGTTTGTCCTACATAGCTCTTCTCACACATACGACATGGAATTTCATATACGCCTTGAGCTTCAAGTGGGATAATTTCTTTTGGAGTTCGGAGTAAATTTTGAATTTTTGTGTGTATATTGAAACAAGTTCTAATATTGTATTTGGAGAGGACTTTTCCGATTTTATCAGTTGTTCCTTTAATGTAGGGAAGGGTGACGTTGCTACACGGACTTTCACTTCTTGTTTTTGGACTTTTGTTTCTGTTTAATTTATTGATTGTTTTTTTTGAAAACCCATTTTGCATTAATGCCTTTTTGACATTGGATATTTCATTATGTAAGTGGTGTTCGTCCGATAGCGTACGTGCTCTTAGAAGAAGCGATTTTGCCACAGACGCTATTTGAGCTGGATGGTGATGTGACTTCGCATTCAAGTACCTGTTTGTGTGTGTAGGTTTTCGGTATACGGTGTAATTTAAGTTTCCACTAGGATTTCAGATAATAAGAGTGTCCAGAAAGGGTAAACGTTTGTTTTCTTCAACTTCCATTGTGAATTGAATTTTGTTGTGGATATTGTTTAGATGCGATAAAAAATGGTTGAGGTTCTCAATACCATGTTGCCAAATAACGAAAGTATCATATATATGCGTGTGTGTGTATGTGACTATTATATAAATTACATATATTTGGATATACCGTGTTTTCCTTATATCGTGCTAGGTATAGCCAAAAGCCATCCCGGTATAACGAGGTTCTACTGTATATTGTTATATTATTATTACTAATTTTTCAAACATATGTTCAATTATTTTTCATCGTATTTATAACTTCACAATATTTAAGTGTTTTATACGCGTGGCGAATGAAGTAAATTTGCAAGTTTAGAAAAACCTAAAAATTTGGTTTGGCCGGTTTGGCCGCGAGAGACCACAATCAAATTTCTAAATTCTAAACTCTAAATTTTATTTTATGCTTAATCTCGAAGTAAAAACACTCATTCGAAACTTTAAATTATGTATATTTAGAAGAAACATTTCCAGTATATAATATAATAAGTCGTTTTTATAAATTTAAAAATTAAAATTCAATCCTAATGATGTATTTTTTGTAATAAATTTCGACAGTTGTTTTATTAGAGAAAACTAATTGAATTGATTTAAATATTTTACAATAATACTAATTGAATGGTGGAATAAATTTGAGGTTATGCTAAACTATGTGTTAACAATCAGTAGTGGCAAACTACGGTATAATTTTATATTAATGACATTTTTGAAGTTTTTTGCCATCGAGTTGTCAAGTTATTCTAAATATTGTCAAGAAGATGAGGAAAGCAAATTTTATTTAATCGACTATAGGGATATCTTATACTTTTACTTACATTGAGAAATAAAATAAAATTTTTATATTTTTTCATAAATGAAAAACCAATAAAAATGTTCACGAACCACTACTCGGTTTTTATTATTTTATTTTTGATATATTTTTAATAACAAAGTTATGGTAAAAAAGGTAATTTTAAAGAGTTTTTACTTGTTATGTTTTGAAAACAAATTTAACAATTCGTACAAATATACGGCATACAGCTGGTTTTAGAGATTTTATATAAATCTATTTTTTTTTTGTTTTTTACAGAAAGTGAAGTTCATCTAAGAAAAAAGCAACGGCAGCAAGACCGACTAAACTCCTTCATGAACAAGTACAAAGCGACTTTGGACAAGAGCGGCACCGTGACGGGACCAATCAACGGGGAAAAGCCTGCCCAGCCGCCCTCGTCGAAGGCGGACGTCTACACGTTCACACCCCAGGACTTCAAGTATGAAAACAAGCACTACAAGTACATTAAATACACCAAATACAATAAGGTGCGTCTTTGTTTACAAGTGTCTCCCTTCTTTTTCAAGGTGGATGATTTTGCAGGACAACAACGTCCTCTACGCCGACGATAAGGAGCGCCAGAGGGGCTACAACGAAGTCACCGATAATAAGATGTACGGAAACGGTTTGGGGATGGTGCCAGCGACGCCGCCGGCCAAGCAGTGTTCGCCTTCTTCGCTGCAAGCGATGGGGAATAGGTTGTTAGATTGGTTCTCTGTGGTTATGGCTGATTCTTCAAAAAGGAGGCGTACTAGGACCAAATCAAAAGGTATTAATCAAATTTGATGATCCCATATCAGCATATCAGATTAATAAGAAGCACATTTCTTCATTTTCTTGAGTATTTAAAACAATAAAGTGTGTATTTACACACTTAACATTGAAACAACGTTTCGCTCGGCGACAAACATAAATTCTCCTGTTTTTCTAAACTTTCAATCATGGAGTGAAAACACTTATTTGAAGTAAGTTTCAATACAATAATCCAGCATAAGAAAAACACATAAACAACTACAGTGTAACATAGCTTCTAAATTACTCCAAAATGAACTAGCGTGAAGTTGGAACACATGAAAATGCGATGTTGCCACGTTCATTTTATCAATAGTTCAAAACTAAGGCTGGGAATTTTAGAAATTAAAATATTCGAATATTCACTCATAAACTTATTAATTAATTTTTGAATGAATACTCGAATACTTATTATATATACTTAAAAAATACACTGCCCTGTAAAAGTTTGGACTCACTTAGAAAAATCGTTTTTTTTTGTATTTATCGCTTTAATTATCGTTCTCAGGCCGTTTTATACAACGTATTTGTTCAGAATAACATTTTATTAATAAGTAATAAACATTTACTTGTGATATTCTTGAGTTTTTTTCTGGAAAAAATTGAGAATATCAATCGAGCCGTTTTTCATCAATATGTTGGCCTTTCGATTTGACGATTGCCCTACAAATTCTGGGCATTCTTTCCACCAATTTCTGAAGTCTTTCTGGTCGCAATCGTTTCCAAGCCTGCTGAAGACATTGCCACAAGTGAGATCCGCTGGTTGGATGCAGTTTCCGCACTTCTCTGTTCACAACAGTTCGATGGGATTTGCATCCGGCGATTGTGGTAGCCATTCCATGAATTTAAGAGTGCATGCAGCTTCTTTCGATCTTAAATAGTTCGTACAAAGTTTTGAAGTATGTTTAGGGTCGTTATCTTGCTGAAATACAAACCCCTCCCCTATCAAATCGATGCCAGATGGAATAGCGCTTCGCTGAAGTATCCGGTTATAGTCTTCTTTCCGCATGTTTCCGTCGATTTTTAACAAGGTGCCGACACCAGCGTAGCAGAAACAACCCCATACCATCACACTACCACCGCCAAACTTAACTGTTGGCTTTACACATTGAGGTGCGTGCTGCTCATCAGATTTTCTACGGCAGTACATTCACCGTTTGCTACCGAAAATTTCAAATTTGAACTCATCGGTCCATAACACCTGTTTCCATTATTCGATAGACCAATTTCTGTGTTCTTTTGCCCATTTGAGTCTTTTACGGACGTTTACCGATAGCAACAATGGTTTTTTGGCAGCAACTCGTCCATACAAACCGACATCATGCAACCGACTTGCGACCGTTGTATCGGAGATCGGCTTCGGTAGCGTTTGATTGATCTTGGCTCTGATATCTGGCACTGTTTTGAGTCTGGACCGCTTACCTAACACTTGTAAAATTCTATCATCACTTTTTGTCGTCTTTCTGGGTCGTGGTTTTAGCAAATCTCTCCAATGTTGTACGGACTCCTTTCTGTGAAACTCCCAGTATTTGTGCAATTTTTCGCTGCGAATGACCGGTTTCACTTAAAATGACTATCTGAGCACGTTTTTCTTTCGGTAGTTGCTTTGCTCTAGCCATTTTCAAGACTATAGACACAATTTTGAAGGAGCAATATTGATGAAAATATTGTGCAATGAGCAACCGTCTTTCAAGTGCCAAAGTGACAAAATTTCGAGTTCGAAGTCATTGGTGCGCATTTTGAAGTATCGATGCATTGAGCAAAAATTGATTCGAGGTAAAAAAAATGTTGAAGTAATTAAAAATGATATATTTTATAATTGTCGATTTTTCAATATTTTAAAATAAACATACTTTGATGCAATAAATAAACGATAATTAGAAGAAAACGCTTAAAAGTTATCAATACAATATTGTTCTGAACAAATACGTTGTATAAAACAGTCTGAGAACGATAATTAAAGCGATAAATACAAAAAAACGATTTTTCTAACTGAGTCCAAACTTTTGCAGGGCAGTGTATATTGTATATATTCTTAAAATTCCCAACAATAATCAAAACATGTATCCTTATATTATTTTAATCTTTTCATAAATTTAGAATAAGTATGTTTCTAAACTTCATATTAAATCAGTGTGTTAAACGCCTTGCGCATAAAGTAATTATTCCGAGCTTAGAGAATCCTGAAAATTTGGATTGGTCGCTTCACGAATTTTCAGGCTTTTCTAAATTCGAAATATTTACTTTATTCTTGATCAAGGAGTGAAAAACCTTTGATCGAAAACTAAAAAAACAATATAATAAACGAAACTCATAAAGGTTATGAAAATAACTACAGTTTCCGTTTTTCCCCATTTCCTTTAAGAAATCAGTATTGTCATTAAAGGTTCTAATGGCTATGTAACAAGTGTTTTCCACTCCTTGATTAAGCACAAAGTAAAATTTCGAGTTTTTGCCCTTTTGCCCTGACGTAGTTCAATTGTTTGATATTTTGTTGACAAGGTGTTTGTCCATGTTAAGTTAATAAAAATTGTTTACTTTGATGTGGACGGTCCATAGTAGTTCATGTCTGGAAAACCAATTCGTCATTGAAATATTTACTTATATAATTATTTTTTGTAGCTCGCTTCCCACCAGTCTGCAAATATGAGGTCAGGTGGATGTTCCAGCATTTGGACCTGAACGGAGATGCTCGATTGTCGTTGAAGGAATTGTATGATTTGGAGCACGATCAAAGCGAAATCTGTCTGAAACCGTTCCTTCAACAATGCGACGTAGATAGAGACATGAATGTGACACCCTCGGAATGGTGCAGGTGTTTCCAGAGGACAGAAAGGCCTTGCGCGGCTGTGAAGCGCAAGATCACACCAGAACTTCTTGGTAATTTTATTCCGCACCAATAATATTCCTCACTTAACTTGCTATATGTTTATGCCAGAGCTGGGACGAATCCTCGTAAAAAGGATTCGAATCATGAATCCGAATCACCTAATATGATTCGAATCACGAATACTCAAATAAAGGATTCGTAAGAGATAAATATGATTCGAATCAAAGATTCGAATCCTGTTTTTTCGAATAACGAATACAAATCCTTTAAGATTAAATTTGATTTTATTATTTTTGTTCAACCATTTATATACAGGGTGTCCCCGAATGGTCTGTACGACGCTCTACCACATATTCCCTGAAACAAAATAAGACGATTTAACTAAACTTATCTCTATCCAAAGAGGTTCCTAAGCCATCTACGAGGCCTCAAAGATATTATTTTTTTTCATTATTTTTCAAATATTTTTATTTTGGAATTAGTTAAGAAAACCTAATTTGGCACATTTAATTACATTGATACCATGCACTTTTTGCGATATGTTTCTTTATCCTACGTTTAAAGTAAGTGGTCAAACTAGAACCATCGTCTTCTTAAGATACCTAAATCTTTTTATTCAACAGGTCAAATCATAAGGAATACTTTTTATCTGCAAGATCATTCAATTTTACGTATTTTTTGTCTCTTATAAAATTTTGCTATTTTCCCCACAAAAAAAATATTTTTATTTGTCAAAACAACAAAGAAATAAAATTCTAAAAAAAAAACTGATTCTTAAAGGTATTTACAAAAATAGAAATTGAGACATCTGTGAAATTCACTTATCGGTGATTTTGTGACAACGTCAGTCATGTACTCAATTAATGAATTAACTGATATTGTTTTAGTTTTTGGGTTTTGTGAAGGTAATGGCCGCAAATGTGTAAGAGTGTACAGTGAAATATTTCCAAATCGCCGAATACCAAACCATCAAACATTTGCTTCCGTAGAAAGGCGACTTCGAGAAACTGGCCGCTTAGAATACTCTGCGAGGGATTGTGGTAGAAGACGCACTGTACGAACTGTGGATGTTGAAGAAGAGATTTTAGAACGGATAGATGAAGATCCATCTAAAAGTACCCGGCGTTTAGGTGCTGAACTAGGCGTATCTAAAAATGTTGTGCATAAGGTGTTTAAAGAGCAACTGCTATACCCATATCACATTCAAAAAGTTCAAGAGCTAATGCCTCAGGATCACGATAAGCGACTTCAGTTTTGCCAATTTATTGTTAATAACCAAATTGACAATTTGAATTTCGCCAAGACAATTTTGTTTACAGACGAAGCGTGTTTTACCCGAAGAGGTATAACAAATCTTAAAAATGAGCATGTTTATTCCGAAGATAATCCACATGCAACTAAAACCATGCATTTCCAACGGCAATTTAAAATAAATGTTTGGGCCGGTATAGTAAGTGATATTATTGTAGGACCAGTAATTTTACCACAAAATTTAAACGGAGAACAGTACTTACAACATCTTCAGAAATTGCCAGTCTTACTGGAGGATGTGCCGCTTTTACTTAGGCGTGATATGTGGTTTATGCATGATGGGGCTCCACCTCATTTCACTTTACCAGTGCGTACTTTTTTAAACCAAAAGTATCCCGGTAAATGGATTGGGAGAGGCAATGACGCACCAGTGCCTTGGCCTCCACGTTCCCCGGATATCACCCCAATGGACTTTTTTTTGTGGGGAACTATTAAATCTATTGTTTATGGTAAGCCCATAAATACGCACGACAAATTATGGGCGCGAATACAGAATGCGTTTCAAACAGTTAAAAACAATGTTGGTGTTTTACAACGTGTCCATTTTAATTTTTTGCGACGTGTAAATTGTTGTATTGCTGAAAATGGCAATCAGTTTGAATATTTGTTGTGAAACTGATAAATTTGTGTTTATTGTTAGGTACCTATCTTTATTTCTACTTTGTTAATTGTTTTGAGAAGCAAAATATTGTTCATAATTTTATTACTTTCTTTGACAAATAAAAATATTTTTTTCTGGGGAAAATAGCAAAATTTTATAAGAGACAAAAAATACGTAAAATTGAATGATCTTGCAGAAAAAAAGTATTCCTTATGATTTGACCTGTTGAATAAAAATATTTAGGTATCTTAAGAAGTCGATGGTCCTAGTGTGACTACCCTCTTTAAACGTAGGATAAAGAAACATATCGCAAAAAGTGCATGGTATCAATGTAATTAAATGTGCCAAATTAGGAAACATATCGCAAAAAGTGCATGGTATCAATGTAATTAAATGTGCCAAATTAGGTTTTCTTTTTCTTACCTAAGTCCAAAATAAAAATATTTGAAAAATAATGAAAAAAAATAATATCTTTGAGGCCTCGTAGATGGCTTAGGAACCACTTTTGGATAGAGATAAGTTTAGTTAAATCGTCTTATTTTGTTTCAGAGAATATGTGGTAGAGCGCTGTACAGACCATTCGGGGACACCCTGTATATAAAATTTATAAATACCATACAATAGTTTTTCAATCATTTTTAATTAAGCGTAAAAATAGATTCATTTTATAGGACTTTTTTATAAATTCAAATCTTGGTAATTTCTTGGAATATCATAAAATTTTGTGAGGAATATGAGGTAACACTGCTCTTTAAAAATTTATTCAAAAATACAATATTAATGGTTGTTGAGATATTTTTAAATGTATAATAATTTCTTATACAAATTTCATAGAAATGTAATTAAAGTTTATATCTCGAAATAACTTTATGAACTTTGGTGTAAATGTTGAATAAATATATCCTCTTCAAAATATATAAACTTTTAAAAAGTGCTTCTACTCCATAGTTAAGCATGAAGTCAAATTTTGCGTTTAGAAAAGCCTGAAATGTTGGATTTGCCTGCGTGAAGCGATACGTTGCGCGCCGGCAAAACGAAATGTTTAGGTTTTTCTAAACGCGAAGTGTTACTTTATGCGCCAGGCATAGAAAACATTAAAATATTGTGACAATATTGCAAAAGACGGATTTGCAGTATTTAACATTTCGATAGAGAAACTAATGAAAATTGAGTATTTTTTTGAAGATATATGAAGATATATGATATATGTATCTTCTCTTTTCCTAAAATCGGGTTAGAAAATTATAATTCTTCTTGAATATATTAAAGTAGAATCTTGCAAAACCGGAAAGATGGTTGATTTCATAACTTTGTGAATAAAAAAGACACACCAAAGGCACACAAAAATATATATCGCGTACCCTTAAGGGTACTTTGGAGACCACTGATCTATGAACATCATACAGTCTGTGAATTTTATGAAGTACTCGAACGTTTCTAGTTCATCTCCACGAAATGGTAGCTTTTTTAATAATGAAAACGGAAAAAAATTGAAAAATATGTAAAGATACACTCGACTGCAAAAAAAAACGCGCCACTTAAAAATTCACGTTTTTTCGTGAATATTCAAACAGCCATAACTTCGGTCGATGTGCATGAAATTTGATGAATTTTTCAGTTTTTGGAACTCTAAAGTTTTCTCTTTAAGGACAAATAAGTGGATATAACGAAATTTAAGCATTTCTGCATTTAAAAGTCCTACCAACAAAAAAATGTTCAGAATGTTAAAAATGATAAAAGTTGAGAAGTTATACTGTACCCAAAAAAAATCGTAGCTCTACTTCAAATAAAGCGCAACAAAATTCCATCATTTTCCTTTGAAATAAGCGAAAAATCATGTCGATCCAATGATTTGGCTCGAAGTTATGGCAGTTTTTTTAAAAAGTGTATTTTGGGGCAAAAAATTGTCACCCAGCCAAAACATTTATTTGGCAGTAGGTTTTTTCGGTAGAGGTGAAATGCAAGTTTATGTAAGGCTCATTGAGTTTGGGGAAAAAATCAATTTTTCTCAAATTGTCATAACTTTACTCCAAATCAATTTATCGATCTGAATTTTTGCGCATATTAAAGGAGAAGGACTAAATTTATTCTGGATGTCCCTTGCTCGAAGCCACAATTTTTTTTTGCGCATTGTACAAGTTAACAAAGTTAAAAGTTTTACAGTGAAAAACGTTTCATCGCCTTTAGGGGGTAGAAGGGGGTAAATTGTGCATGTTTGAACATCTGACTAACATGCCCTTAAAGAGAAAACTTCAATCTTTTTAAATCGCATAATGTCACAGGTTTGCGAGCAGAGTTATGCCTGTTCGCTAAAGTTATGCCCCAAAATACACTTTTTAAAAAAAACTGCCATAACTTTGAGCCAAATTATTGGATCGACATGATTTTTCGCTTATTTTAAAGGAAAATTATGCAATTTTGTTGCGCTCTTTTTGAAGTGGAGCTACGATTTTTTTTTTGGGCACAGTATAACTTCTCAACTTTTATCATTTCTAACATTCTGAACATTTTTTTGTTGGTAGGACTTTTAAATGCAGAAGTGCTTACATTTCATTATATCCACTTGTGTCCTTAAAGAGAAAACTTTAGCGTTCCAAAAACTCAAAACTTCATCAAATTTCATCCACATCGACCGAAGTTATGGCTGTTTGAATATTCACGAAAAACGTGAATTTTCAAGTGGCGCGTTTTTTTGCGGTCGAGTGTATCATTGGTTATTCTATTTCTTGTAATATTTGTTTTCTAAAAAACATATGTGTTTTCTTGTAGATTTATAGTTGTCTATTTTTTAGGTGTTTATGTACCGGACTGTGATAGCCAAGGGTACTACAGGCCTACACAATGCCATAACGCAATAGGAATGTGTTGGTGTGTCGATAAGCACGGTGTTGAATTCGCAAACACGCGCACACATGGGAAGCCAATGTGTGGTAAGTACAAATAACCACGACACCATAACCTTAGATAATTGTGGATAAACTAAGCAAACATCCATGTAATTCGTTTTTGATTACTGTTTTTTTTTTGTACAAATCCATAAAATGCAATTGACAAAACGTCAACATAAATATAAGTTATTTCATTATCTTGAGATGGTGTCCGATGCTTTGGAGAAAGGGAAGATTCAATTGGGAATATTTCTAGATCTCTCCAAGGCATTTGATACCATGGACCATAATATATTGTTGGATAAAATACTACACTGCGGAGTTATATGTATTTGTCATAAATTATTTAAAACGTATCAAGAAGATAGGAAACAGCTGGTAAAAATAAAAACTTGTTCCTCAAACATAAAATGCACAAATATAGGGGTGCTCCAAGGAAGTATCCTTGGCCCTATTATTTTTCTTATACACGTCAATGACCTTCAAATGTGTGATAACATCATCAGAAAAAACAATACCTTATGCCGATGATACTTCAATTGTAATAACTAGTAATGATATGCCTAACCTCCTTCAGAAAACAAATAATATTTTTAAGACATACAAAACTGGACTATTGAAAATAAATTAGTACTCGATCAGGGAAAAACAAACCTAATACTCTTTAAAACCAAAGATAAAAAAATTATCAAAACGATGTTATTATAAATAGTATAACTTTCGATCTTAGCACAAACACTAAATTGCTAGACGTATGGATTGATAACAAATTAAATTGAAACCACCATTGCACAAACTTAAGAACTAAGCAAATCATTTTTTACTTTTAGAATCCTAAAAAAACATAAATCAAGACTCCTTAATTGATGTATATAAAGCAAATTTTGAATCCATACTCCATTATGGCATTATGTACTATTGGGCAAGTAGTGCCAGTAAATAAATAATATACTATAAAAAAAAGTCATCAGAATTATGTTTGGGCTGAAGTTTTTACAATCTTTCCCAGGGACACTTTATAAAAGCGAAAATGTTGACTTTTTACAGTCTTTACATACAGAGAGTTTTATGTAACACCGAACATGCTGGAAAATTTTCAATGTAAATTTTTCTATGTTCGATTTGTTCTTTGACGCATCAAAGCATTGAGTGTGATGTGATTGGCTACGATTTCCAATGGTAATATAGTCAACCCAATATACATTCTTCTGGGTGCGATTTCATTGGTTACCATTTTTAGTAGTTCTAATGCACATTAGGACTAAAGTACATAGTGTACATGTCACGTCAGTTGTGCGTTTATGGTAAGTGCAGTGTGTGGGAATATGGAACATACTTTTTTATCCAAAGCAAGACATCGGCATTTCAAGACAATCAAGATTAATACTGTCGTAAAACACACAGGAAGTTTTTCCTTTAAGTATACGTATTCCAAATTCAGCCAATTTTCAGTAAATCTTTAGATATTTCTTTTTTTTAAGTTTAATTTGAAGCCTTAAACGAGTGTTTTCCACTCCCAGACAAAGCATGAAGTAAAATTTCGAGTTTAGAAAAGCCCCGTGAAAATTTGTCGTGGGTCGCGCAGCGACCCGAGACAAATTTTCTGGGCTTTTCTAAACTCGAAATTTTACTTCATGCGCCACGCGTATAAAACACTAAAATATTGTGAAATTTATGTATATTCCAACTACACTTGAAATCTGTTTTATACGCGTGGCGCATGAAGTAAAATTTCGAGTTTAGAAAAGCCCAGAAAATTTGTCTCGGGTCGCTGCGCGACCCTCGACAAATTTTCACAGGGCTTTTCTAAACTCGAAATTTTACTTCATGCTTAGTCTGGGAGTGGAAACACTCGTTTAGAGCTTCAAATTGAACTCTTTTAAAAAACAACGAATTCCGGAAAATGTATAGCTTATGCATGTTTACCTAAAGAAAAAATTCAATTCATTGTAAGTTACGCATTCAATAAATTAATAAATACACCTACATTATCTTTATTGAGTATTATGTTTACAAATAAATGAAAATTGAAATGTTTGCCAAATGAAGCAGCACACCTAACACCCCAGTGTTGTTGTGCTGGCAGCAGACCTCGCCACGCTCTTCAAATTTAGAATATTTATATTTAAAACTGCCTAAAGGCAGTTTTGTGACGGCATTTCTGCTGGTGCACCCAAAGCAACGTATTTGGGGTAGTCTTGATCAAATGGTTTACACAATACGCTGAATCGAAGTTCTTAATAATCTTCAGTGAAATTGAAGCAATGTATAAACTTATCTTGAAATATTAGCAAACGGAAGTAACAGGAATCTGTTTTTGTATTATTTTTGCATTTAAGCTAAATCTGTTCTACACTTTCTCATTTTTATTTTCTGTCTAATATTAACATTCCATTAGTGATGTAGGCGATTAATGAATGACACATTTCATTTTGACGTTAAATGTAAGTTGGGTATTCATATCCCGATAATTACAGCGATTATTAAATTTGCGGGAATTCGTTGTTTCAAAGCGATTAATTTGTGGATTTTAACGAGTGTTTTCCACTCCCAGACTAAGCATGAAGTAAAATTTCGAGTTTAGAAAAGCCTAAGAATTTGGATTGGCCGCGTAGCGAAGCGGAGCGGCCAATCCAAATTAGGCTTTCTAAACTCGAAATTTTACTTCATGCGCCACGCTTAAAAACACTGATTTTCAGTGAAGTTCAAAAAATACACACATACAACAACGATTATAGGCAACCTAATATACGTTAGAGTTATTGGGTTGCCTATAATCACTGTTTTAAACAATTTGTTCAGCGCAGAAGATGACTAACGTTTTATTCACATCTACATATTAGATTGCTAAAGCCGTATATTTTAAACTTTGCGATATTTCAGTGATTTATACGTGTGGCGCATGAAGTAAAATTTCGAGTTTAGAAAAGCCTAATTTGGATTGGCCGCTCCGCTTCGCTACGCGGCCAATCCAAATTTTCAGGCTTTTCTAAACTCGAAATTTTACTTCATGCTTAGTCTGGGAGCGGAAAACCTTCGTTTAAAGATCCAAATTGAAATCTTAAAAAAAAAACAACGAATGTCGTAATATATTCTATACTAAACTAAAATCAGAGCCAATGAAATCGCACTCAATGCTCTGATGCGTTCCAGAACACATCGAACATACAAAAATTTACATTGAATATTTTCTGGCATGTTCGGTGTTACATAAAACTCTCTGTATATGAACTGCTAATATTTAATTTTAATATAAAGGAAAATTTTGAGAAGCATTCTAAAACACACATATACTCGACAAGACATTGCAAGCTATATGATTTCCCAAACCACAAACAGCTTAACTGAAAAATCTGCCAGTTATCGTGCAATAAAATTGTACAATAAGTTACCAGCACATTTGCGATAAGGGATCTAAAGAAATATAAAAAAGAACTGTTGGAATTCCTCATCGACAGAGAAATATACGAAGACATTGAATTTTGAGTTTTACTTAGATATATATTTTAACTTTGCATAGAATATTTTTATTAATAGTCTCATATATTATATTTATTATTGTTCTTCCTTCATTATTATTATTTCTTCTCTTCATATTTTTATCAGTTTATTTTTTTGTAGTTATTTATTATTATTAGCGTATTATTAATGTATACTTGTTATTATATTAGTGTATTACTTAGTATTGTAATGATTCGACCCTAGGTATTGTACAAATTTATAATTTGTATTATTCTTTACGTTGTGTTGTGTATGTAGTAACCCTTTTATTTATTTACCAGGTTCGTTGTTTGTGTCAATATGCATTATCGTAAATACTGTGTCTTTCCTCCCTTTTAATTTGACTATGAGGATGTGTGGACAATAAATAAAACAGGATATGAGCTTAACGTATGCAAAGTTTATTGACCTTTCATGACATTTCTAATGAATTGGTATGTCTTGTATTATTTATATTCACAAAATATATTACCCAACGTTTATGCTTAGAAGTCATGTGCATTTAGTTAAACTCAAAAAAAATGTATGACTCTACTTGTGGGAGCAAAATCAACTAGCCCCTGCATTTGCATTACAAGATGGGAAACCCACAAAAACCATCTCGGAGTTAGCATCACACACACTAGACACACTTGCGATTAGTTAGTGGGACAATCTCTCACATCGGCCCTACACATCAATCGCCATTCATTTTCGATTAATGAGCGGAACGACCTTTCACCTCGTTCCACTCATAATCGAGTTATTTTTTTCTTGTGGTTAGTTAGTAGGACACTTAGCGCAATACTAACTCGAATTGGCCTAACACATCAATCGACTGTTTCGATTAGTTAGTAGGACATACCTCGTTTTCTCGCTCAATTCGGCCTTACACATCAACCACCATACATCCCTCATTCTCATCCCCCCCCCCCCCATCGTCGCCCTTTCTCAGATGTTTAAATTATTTCGCTGGTTTTGTTTGTTTGATTTCAACTTAGTCGGTTTAATGTAGAATTAATTTTACTCTTACGTGATAGTCTCTCCAACGTTGTTATCCCTAACTCCATTCTCCATTCTCTAACTCCATTCTCAATACTTACCTCTTTTGATCAACATTACTTCACTAACTCACATCCCACAGAAACTTATCATTATCAACTGTCCCCATTTACATTCAAATACTGACTGTCCTAGTCCCTGTCCCAAAACTAACTGCTTTCGTTTCTTTGCTGCTCTTAAAGTTCTCCCCTCCCCTGATTTTGATGCGTAGACTTTATCTACTACCATATTTGGTCACAAAACCCATCCCTCTCTGACGTCAACGTAATTTCCCTGACTTTGCACACTTGTTGTGTTTGCATTCGTTAAACCCTGAACTGAATCTTTCTGTATGTCTTAGCATTTCTCCACGCGCCGGTACTTGTTTATTATTTTAAGGCGATGCTGCATTTGTTATTTCTTTCACATAAAAAATTTTGATCGACTAATGTTATTCTCGTATTTACTGGATGTTGATTTTTCTTTATTATTTTCTTGGGTGATTTTTGTAACAATATTTTAATTTAATTTCGTCAAAAATAATATTTGCACATGACCCCTACTGACCTATTACAGTATTATAATTCCATTCATCATCAATCTTATTATTTTTAGTTATGTAGTATTTGACACTATCGGTTTGGACACTGAACATTATTATTGTATATTTTTCCTCACTTGAATAAAGAATTGAATTGAATTGAGTTAAAAGTAGTAAAGAAAGGTCGAAATCAACAAATAAAAATACAACTATCTGAAAAATTTACAAAAATCATAAATTTTAATTTCTAATTTTTTTTTTCTAAATAATTTATATTATTATTTTAAATCAAATTGTCAAAATTAACAAACATCATTGAAATTAACAAAAATTTCCAAAATTATCAAAATTAACACAAATTGACGAAAACACCAACGTTTATCAATAAAAAAATTCAAAAATTGAGAAAACAATAATAAAATAGCCCAACAAATTTAACACAAACCACATACCGTGCGAACGTTGGCTGGGGGACGCTCCAAATAAAAAAATCCCCGATCATCTGCGGTAAAAATTCTCCGGCACGTCAACCTAAATTTTTGAACGTGCAGCTTTTCTGATAGTTAAAAAAAATGAAATGTATAAGAAAACATTTAAAAAAAAGTTTCAATTTTTCATTATACGGTTTCAAATCTGGATTAGTTGATTTTTGTAACAATAATGAAAAATTAAAATAATAAGAAATTATAATAAAATTAGTTTTTAATCTTCGACATTGTCTTTTTTAATAGCAATCCATCCTAAATTTGTTTTTCAATTTTCTCTTCAAAATTAAAGATTTTTTAAGAATAAAAATACATCATTACAAGGAAATATCAAAGCTCTACAAAAGTTGGAGTATAAAAGAAAATCGTTTTCCATTTTATAAAAAATGGCGATGGCGTCATTACGCAAGGGGTGGGGGTATACAAAATTGACAACTATCAGAAAAGATGCGGGTTCAAAAATTAAGGTTGATGTGTCGGAGGACTTTGGCCGCAGATGATCAGAAATTTTTTTATTTGGAACGTTCCACAGCCAACGTTCGCACGGTATGTATACAGGGTGTCAACGCTAAACCGTTCGTTGAAAGTTTATGAAGTTGCTGTTGCACTAAAAATTTGAAAAAAATCCTTGTCGTACGGTTGAATCAGTTCTCCTCATGTGAAATATTTTTAACACTATATCACTTCCGGTTCCACCGGAAGTTACACTAAATTTGTTATTTTAAAGGAAACACCCTATATATTAGTAATTTTTTGGATTCCTCGTTTAAAAAAAAACCAAAAAAAAGACCTTTATTGGCATATCTTCAGACTACATTTACATTTACCTTTACATTAGCTTATCTCATTACCCTCCCGTATCCCTCTTACCCTCCCTTCTCTTTTCCCTCTCCCTCCCAGCTTTTCCAACGTCCTTACCCCGCTCCCATCCTCCCTCATCCACTCCATTACCCTTCTATTCCCGTTCGCTCCCAGCCACTCCTCTTTCACCCCCTCACATTCCTCCGCCAAGTGTCCCCACGTATCCCTCCCCTGTCCACACAACACACACCTTCCATATTCTTCCCCCATCCATACTTTCCTTCCTCTCTCCTCCGATCCACACCTCGCCCTTGCCACAATCACCCTATCCTCTCTACCCCATCCCTTCCTTATCAAATAATTCGGCACCCTCCCATACACCTGCCACCTCCCATACATATCGTTATACTGACTTCTGTCTATACACCCTTGCCTTTCCTGCCCTTCCACCTCCTTCCCTTTCCCCCTCACCCACTCATCCATCTTCACCCCATTTCCTAGCCATTCCATTACCTTCGCCTCCGACAGCCCTACCCTCTCATACATTTTCCTCCTCTCCCCCCTCCATCTACCCTCACCCCCACCTACACTCGTCACCCATACATCCTTCACCAATCTCTTTTCATCCAGTTTCCATAATCGTTTAAATTGCAACATATTTTATTCGAACATATGTACACTTATCTCTTATGGTTTTCAAGAAAAAAAATATTTCTAAAATTTTGAGCTCTAAAAGGCATCTTGATATCTGTCTGTAACTTCTCTTAAGAATAAGATAAAAATATGATTTAGACCTCTACTTGTACCTAGAGGATGCCTCTATGAGTGAATTGATTTTAAACTGTCAATTTTAACAATAAGTGTTCTTAAAATGTCAATATCGAAGTGCCCTCTTAAATATCTCGTAATTCAATTTTTTTAAATAGAATGATTCATTTTTTATCACATGGTACGATTAAGGGGAATATTTTCTACAAAAAAAGGATGAACAACTATACTCCTAAAGCAAGTAATTTTGGAATTATGTCGAAGATTGGTTTTTGTCGCATTTATGCAGAGAATAATACACGCATAAGTCGCAACTGAATTTTAGTAGGCAAGTAGTAATGCTTTTGTTTTGTCGCGTATGTAATGCGAAATGTCAAATAATAAAAACAATTAGTACAAAGTTATACAGAAATAAAGAAAATGAATAAATACACCCATCAACAAATTATCAATTTATTCTTTATAGATGGCAACTGCGATAGAATTGTTACTCGAACATGTAGAGTATTTAATGAAACTTATCCACATTTGCCGCCGATGAATAAAACAAGATTTAGAAGATTAGAATCAAATTTTGTTCAATTGGCAGTTAAAGAATTGAAGAAGAATTGAAGAGGGCACTTAGATATTGACATTTTAAGAACACTTATTGTCAAAATTGACAGCTTCCAATTCATTTACTTATAGAGGCATCCTCTAGGTACAAGTAGAGATATAAATCATATTTTTATCTTATTCTTAAGAGGAGTTACAGACAGATTTCAAGATGCCTTTTAGAAGTCAAAATTTTAGAAATATTTTTTTTCTTGAAAACTATATATGTTCGAATAAAATATGTTGCAATTTAAACGAGGAATATAAAAAATTACTAATATATAGGGTGTTCCGTTTAAAATAACAAATTTGGTACTACTTCCGGTGGAACCAGAAGCAGAGCTGGGATGAATCCTCAAAAACAGGATTCGAATCACGAATCCGAATCACCTAATATGATTCGAATCACGAATACTCGAATAAAGGATTCGTAAGTAAAAAATATGATTCGAATCAAAGATTCGAATCCTCATTTTTGAATCACGGATACAAATCCTTTAAAAATAAATTTGAATCTATTATTTGCAACCAGTAATATTTTATTCCATCAGTTTCTATTAACAAAAATGTTCATTTACCGACTAAATATCTGATTATATAATGATTTTAATTAATGATGATATATGTGTTATTGAACTTCATATTAAATCTGTTTTATACGCGTGGCGCATGAAGTAAAATTTCGAGTTTAGAAAAGCCCCGTGAAAATTTGTCTCGGGTCGCTGCGCGACCCTCGACAAATTTTCTACGCGGGGCTTTTCTAAACTCGAAATTTTACTTCATGCTTAGTCTGGGAGTGGACACACTCGTTCTTAGACGTTTCAAATTAAAGGATCACTCTAGATTACTAAGTTTATTACCATTTTACAAAGGCTACAGTTCGAAGGACCAATCATGGTCTTCGGAGACCGAAGGACTACAGGGAATCGAAGTTTATTCAAAAGAAAACAACGAATATCTGAAGGTTTACAGCATGGATAGGAAAGAAAACATACAATTTTGAAAAAATATCGAAGTTGGGTTGGTTTTCAGTGCGTTTTTAATTTCACTTTAAATCAGTGTTTTATACGCGTGGCGCATGAAGTAAAATTTCGAGTTTAGAAAAGCCCCGTGAAAATTTGTCTCAGGTCGCTGCGCGACCCTCGACAGATTTTCTACGCGGGGCTTTTCTAAACTCGAAATTTTACTTCATGCCTAGTCGGAGTGGACAGTCAAGATTTTCTACATGTCGAGATTTTCGATATTTCTAGATTTATGTCGATTTATTCACAGTTTGTTATTGTATTAAATGCAACTTTATTATTAAATAAAAACGGTTTTTTTTTAGGAATAGAATATTCACCCATTAATAGCCGAGCAAATTATAAAGTTAACTCTAAAAGTTAATTTTAGGTAAAATTTTGCATCTTTTTCTATGATTTCAATGAATGATTTTATTATATTACATACGTCGATTTTTTAAAAGAGTTAAATTTCAAATTCAAACGAGTGTTCTCCACTCCCAGACTAAGCATAAAGTAAAATTTCGAATTTAGAAAAGCCCCGCGTAGAAAATTTGTCGAGGGTCGCGCAGCGACCCGAGACAAATTTTCGCGGGGCTTTTCTAAACTGGAAATTTTACTTTATGCGCCACGCGTATAAAACACTGATTTAAAGTGAAGTTAAAAATGCACTGAAAACCAACCCAACTTTGATATTTTTTCAAAATTAGATGTTTTCTTTCTTATCCATGCTGTAAACCTTCAGATATTCGTTGTTTTCTTATAAAAAAACTTCGATTCCTTGTAGTCCTTCGGTCTCCGAAGACCATGGTTGGTCCTTCGAGCTGTAGCCTTTCTAAGAACGAGTGTTGTCCACTCCCAGACTAAGCATGAAGTAAAATTTCGAGTTTAGAAAAGCCACGCGTAGAAAATTTGTCGAGGGTCGCGCAGCGACCCGAGACAAATTTTCACGGGGCTTTTCTAAACTTGAAATTTTACTTCATGCGCCACACGGATAAAACGCTGATTTCAAGTGAAGTTAAAAATATACTATTAATGTTGGATATTTTTCATGGTTAAGTAACCAAATATGCATTCACAAATATTTGAATTATTCGAAAATTTTAATATTTATATTCAAATATGAATAATATAGTGATTTAAATATTCATATTAGAATATTTAACTATTTGAATTAATTGAATTCGAATCCCAGCCTTAATAGCGATGATTAGAATTATTTAGGAGGATTTGAATCTGTGTATGAGGATTCGATTCCTTTTATAAGGATTCGAATCCTTTTATAAGAATTCGAATCCTTTTATAAGGATTCGAATCATCTACGTCTGGATTCAAATACGAATCCTTTTAAAAAAATGTAACGAATCCGGATCACGAATCCGTTCTCACTAAAGTATTCGAATACCTCTTTTGAATCCTCTAAAAGGATTCGAATCCGGGAATCGAATCCTGAATGATTCGAATCCTGCCCAGCTCTGACCAGAAGTGATATAAAGTTGAAAGTATTTCACATGAGGAGAACTGATTCAACCATATGACAAGGATTTTTTTCAAATTGTTATTGCAACGGCAACCCCATAAACTTTTAACAAACAGTTTAACGTAGGCACCCTGTATAGGTAGCAATAAAATGTATATACAAAAATCTTCTACAAACATTATACAACAAAAAATATTCGTATCTTCTATGGCATGAATTTTAATCATTTCATATTAAGTTTTTTTTATTATTTGTGTATAGGGCTGGTCCAAGAATTTTTTAAATGTTTTTTTTATTTGACCGGTTTTCCAGTAAATTTGGGAATCAAAAGCGGTTTACTGATCTATTCCTGGTAAATCACAACATCAATGTTCAAGCGGTAAAATATTAATAGCATTTAATGGCATACCGTTCTTGTCTTCCGCTCCTTGATTACGCATGAAGTAAAATTTCGAGTTTAGAGAAGTCTGAAAATTTAGATTCAAGAAGTCTACATCATCATTGTGTAACAGTAAATAACAATTTAATTTTTTGGGAAAGTTTTCTTTCACATTATGTCATCTCTTGCGAATACGTACGAATAAATATTATAAATGTGACCGAAACAGTAGCTGAGTAATATACCTGTAATTTACATTAAATTACGAGTTAATTACTGACGTAAATGACCACTAATATCACTGTATATGAGTGACTGTAAAAGCTGTATCTTGCAATGTTTAATACAGTTTTAAAAAAAATTAAATTAAATTAAATTAAAACATATTTCGACCTCATTTACACTTTAAGATGACATTTTTAATTTTGTCCAGGGCCGGCCTAAATAATAGCAGGGCTCGGTGCAAATTTAAGAACAAGCACACCTTCTTGGACGAAATGGTAGATTTCCTCCACTTCGCTAACGACCAAACCAAATTTGTGGAATTTGAAAAGTCAAATTATGATATTTTCGATTTTTCGGACAAATCAATCAAATTAACTTTATTTATTTATTTTCAACATCCATTTACAATACAAAATACCAATTTTATTGATAATTGGTATTAGAATTTAAAAAAAAAATTACAAAAATAGTATAGAAATGTTGAAATCAATAAAATGAAAATAAAAATACTGGGATTTTGTTTTAGGTATGCATCATGATTTTTCGATGTATATTTTCAAATATAAACTCTGTTTTTTTTAATATGACCAAATTTAGGATGTATTCACTGCAAATAGTTGCAGCCCTGCTTTAAAAGTAGGGTATTTTTTAAATTTTGAGATATTGGTAAATGATTATCAGTGTGACAAATAAGTCATAATTTGTCAAATAAATTGTCACGATGCAGAATTTTAAAAAAGAGAACGCTACAAATTGCAACCAAACAACACATATTTAAAACTTTTTCAAAATTTGAAGATATGAATGGGCAGATAATGAAAAAGATATATATTGTAAAGTCAGTGGCACACATTTTTCTATAATAATAATAATAATTTATTTCTCAGCAGAATAAATTCTATTTACAGAGAAAAATACAGTTTTTTTAAAATATACTAACTAAAAATAAACATTAATACTAAAAATAAACATTAATACAAAATGGTAGAAATAAAGTAGAGTAGTGGATAAATTATATGGCATATTTGATAACAAAAAACAAAAGAAAAGACTTATATTAACGGTGACAATGAGGTTCTGATATCAAGGGAGGTTACATTAAATATATCCATGTCTGGAACATTGTTACAGTGTCGTACCATGCAGTTTAAGGGAGAATAATGGAGAACATTAGTTCTCGACACGGTGTATACAAATGTACATCTGCTTCGGGAATTCAATCTTGGTACATAGAAATTAAGTTTTGACATTAAGTGGATATCGTCGATTTCATTATTTAGTAGTTTGTGTAAAAATAACAGAGAAGATAGTTTCCGACGTGTTTCGAGGGAGTGCATATTGAACTCTCGAAGCAGATTATCGTGATTGTAATTTTGAACAGGATAAGCTCGGTGTTTTTTGAATTAAATCATTTTTAGAAATTTGCGTTGAATGCTCTCTAGTTGGTAAATTGAGCAAGCGAGGTATGGCGACCAGATAATAGAGCAGTACTCTAGTTTGGTCCGTACAAATGTATCGTACATTTTAGTTAACGTGTCGATATTTCTGAGGTCCTTTGAGTTACGTGCAATAAATCCTAACATTTTGTAACTAGATTTACATACCTTTTCAATGTGTTCATGAAAGGTTAATTTGGAATCGAGCAGCACTCCTAGATCCTTAATTGTACAACAACCTGATATGATGTCATTGCAAATAGCATAATTAAAACTGATGGGATTTGTTTTCCTATTGAAACTAATAAAATTACACTTATTGAGGTTTAGAGGGAGGTCATTCATGATACACCACTCATGAATTTGGTTGATATCACTTGATAAAATATCACAATATGTTTTTGACTTTATCTCTCGATAAAGCTTGATATCGTCAGCATATATAAGTATGTGTGACTTAATACCCACTACGACATCATTAATGAAGCAGATAAATATGAGTGGGCCCAAATTCGACCCCTGGGGTACACCACTTGTAGACGTAAAACTCGGTGATTTAAAACTATTAAATTCAACATATTGGCTGCGGTTGGATAGATAGGATTCCAATAAGTTACAAAGGGAAGGGGAAAATCCGAAATTAGGCAGTTTCTGCAATATAATGCTATGGCTAATACTATCAAAAGCCTTCTTGAAATCTAGGTATATAGCATCGACTTGTCCACGTCTATCTAAAACTTCAGAGGCAAATTGTACAAAGTTAAACAAGTTAGTGGTTGTGGATCGACCTCGGATAAAACCGTGTTGGAAAGGCGTAAAGTAATTCTGGGGGTGCTGGTAGATTTTCGTTGAAAGAATGGCTTCAAATAATTTTGAGAAGTTGTTTATTAACGCAATTGGCCTGTAGTTGGTGATTAAGTTCTTATCACCTGCCTTGAAAATTGGGCATATTCGAGCAGATTTCCAGACATCCGGGAAACATGATGTTTTTAGGATCAAGTTATATATATATGGGTCAACGGAGTAACAAGTGAAGCTGTGCAGTCTTTGACTATAAGAGAGGGTATTTTGTCAGGACCGGCTGTAAACTTTGGTTTCAGAATCTTAGAGGCAGTTAACACATCTTCTTCAGTTATTTCATCAATATGAAATCCAACGCAAGTATCATTGGTGGACATAAAATGTTGGGACATATCGAAAATTGGATAATGATGTCAAACATAACTAAATTTATATCGGTTAAGTCAATTTTTTTAAAGAAAGGTTAGGAAAGTAACAATAAAAATATCTAAATGAAATGAAATGAGAGTTCCAATACAATAACCAGCTAAGTCCAGTTTTATAAAATGTTGATGAGAGACAAAAAAATTGTTTACATGTAAGAAAAAAAAACATAATGATTATTATGCATGCAACTAACAATACACCAATGCACTGCAAATTTAAACCAGATTGTTGCATGCTATAACACAGAATTTTAAACTTTATAAGAATATTGAATACTTAACCCATTTTCCCATAAAAATGGACTTGGTTGATTATTGCATTGGACCCCTCAATTATCGAAACATTTTTTTTCATTTTCAACACATCAAATGACGTTAACTGACAAGTCCAAAGTTTGATACACACTAAAAAACTTTTACGTGTCCCAACATTTTGTTTTCACCGATGGTACTTGATATTTAATTAGTGACTATTATAAAAAGAAGATTTTTTTATCTTGGGCAAGAAGAATTTACCTGATCCTCAGAGAGACTTCAATAAATTGATAGTAGATGCAAATAATTTGAGGCAGTGATAGGTACATTTGTAATCTTAATCTTTGTTCAATGAATTATCTATATTACGAGTTAATTGAATTGTCATATGACTGTCAGATTTCCCTTCACATAACCTACAAATTAAAAGTTGAATTACAGCATAACATGTGATTAATCTTGTCCTAACCTAAAACACATAACCTACATCACAGTAATAAATTCATGATAAGTCAAATTTGATTGGTCATATTAAAAAAAACCAGATATGCTGTGTTCTGAAAAACGTTCAATTTGAAGCCTGTAACGAGTGTTTCCAATCCCAAATGAAGCATGAAGTAAAATGTCTAGTTTAGAACAGCCTGAAAGTTTAGTTTGGCTACCAAACCAAATTTTCAGGTGTTTCTAAACTCAAAATTTTACCTCATGCACGACGCGTATTAACACTGATTAAAAGTGAAGTTAAAAATCTACTGCTTAGTTTTGATCACATGTTCATTCATTATATAAATGTTCATATGGAATATATGAAAGTATACAAGGTGGCCAGAAAAGGTGTGATAATCTTCAGGTAGTGTGATTCGTTGATTAATTTTGGATAAAAAATCTAAATAAAAAAATATTGTATTCTTCCTCGTAACATCTCACGAGGTCGTTAAAATATTAAACGTATCTCTGGAAATTAGTGTTGTTTTCTATTATTTTGGCAAAAATCAATAGAACTTACAATCAATTACACATTTGTAAAATTTAAATGACATAAGTGATAAATAAATTGGAAACTTTAACAAATTAATAACTTCTTCAGAAGCATTTTTTTAATAAAAATAGACCTGGCAACTATGTATTTTCATATGTAACCTTATTAAATTTCACTTGACTTTGACATAAACTTGTCATAATTTATTTGTGTAAGTTTGTAGTTCATCGTACTTTTTGAAGATGTACACATTCAACGAGTATACAGATATGTACATGATATTTGGATTCTGCAATGGAAATGCAACTAGTCCCAAAAATGAGTACCAAAGAAGATATCCAAATCGCCAACAACCCTGCGTAAATACGTTTAGAAAATTAGACCAAAGGCTACGTACTTTTGGGTCGTTCGTTTATAATAACATAGATGGAGGGAGACCTAGGGAACGTCGCACTGTTCACCTAGAAGAACAGATATTGAATGCAGTTCAAGAAGATCCCAATATTAGTACGAGACAAATAGCTCAACAGTTAAATGTCCCCAGTAAAACAACAGTCCATGCAGTATTGAAAGAAAATCGAATGCGTCCATTTCATGCAAGAAAAGTTCAACCACTGTATGAAAATGATAACGAGCGTAGACGTATGTTTTGTGACAGGATTTTAGATCAAATTCGGGAAGAACCAAATTTTTTATTTAAAATTCTTTGGAGTGATGAATGTACATTCACTAGAGATGGGGTATTTAATTGTCATAATTATCACTTTTGGGCAGAAGAAAATCCTCCGGTGATTAAAGAAATGGGACATCAAAGGAAATTTTCAGTTAACGTCTGGCTTGGTATTCTAAATTTACGTGTAATTGGGCCTTATTTTATTCATCAAAGATTAAATGCCTTAAATTATGTAAATATTTTAGAAGAAGTTTTGGAGAATGTTCCACTAAATTTAGTAAACAACATGCTGTACATGCATGATGGTGCACCACCTCATACAGCAAGAATTTCAACAGAATGGTTGGACGAACATTTTCCAAATAGATGGATTGGGCGCAATGGACCCATACTATGGCCAGCAAGGTCGCCGGATATGAATCCACTTGATTTTTTCGTTTCGGGATTTTTAAAAGAAAAGGTGTATGCAACACCTCCAGTGGACAATGTAGACGTCATGAATAGAATTCGTGTTGCAGTGGAATTAATTACTGAAGAGATGTTGCTCCGAGTAATTAATTCTATCCCACGACGGCTCCAGATCTGCTTAGAAACAGATGGTTATCAATTTGAACATTTACTTTAATCTTTCATTTTTGATGTATACTTCAAATATTAATTTTTGTAGATTTGTTAGATTTATGATTATTATTAAATTAAACACTTGTTTGATCCATTGTTGTCAAATTTACATTTCTTTAAATTGGCTCGTGAGGAGTTATAAGCCACAATACAATATTTTTTTACTTAAATTTTCTGCTTGAAATTAATCAATGAACCACTCTACCTGAAGATTATCACACCTTTTCTGGCCACCTTGTTTTTAAAAGAAAAAATCCCTGTATCTCAATATTCAACAAAAATCGCAAATTTTAAATAATTATTACTATTTTAAATAAAATCGATAAAACTAACACACATCATAAAATTTTACAAACATTTGAGAACTGTGAAAATTAGAGCAAATTGACAAAAATGTAAAAATTGACCAAAACCAACAAAAATTTATAATTCTAAAACGAAATTTAATCTTAATTTTAAAACTAACTTTGAAAGATCAATATCTTTAAGTTGAAATCGACTGATCAGCCGATTTCAACTTAAAGATATTGATCTTTCAAAGTTAGTTTTAATTCCTTCATAACAAAATTGTTATGATTTTAATTCAGTTCTTCGATTCTTACATTTTGGTGTTACTTTCTTTAGTAATTTACATTGCGGTTACAAAAGATTTAAATTAGGATTCACAATATTTTTTCAAAAATATTAAAGGACATTATAACTATGAGTTTGCAATATTGATATCTATATTCGAATTATAAACTGTTTTGCTCACAATATTTACTTAATTCAGTATGCTACTTACTTAAATCAGTAATCGCCAAACTTTGTAAAAATTCAGATGAAGTTAGTTTATTTTCTATTGATTGGATTTCTGATTTCGTTTTTATGCCACTAGTATGTTGATAAAAGTTGAACTATTCGAATTAAAAAAAGAAAAGAAAACCAAACCATTTTGATTTTTCAAAATCAGCGACACAGGGATGTTCGCGCTGCCCTCCAGCCGGCCCTGATTATACTAATACCGTTTTTTTTATTTTTTTGAAGCAATTAGATCCTATTATAATAAATAGTTTAAATTGAATTTACCAATATATCTAATAATTTTGTATCGTAAATTTATTTTTCTAAAGTTATACAAAAACGAGTACAAAAAATAACGATGTTTCCATCGTAGCACTTTCTCATTTAAACAATAGATTGACATACTAAAAGTATTTCACTTGTTAATTGGTTAGAGACCAATTTACATTAAATCAGCGTTGATACGTGTGACGAATGAAGTAAAATTTCGAGTGTAGAAAAGCCTAATTTGGCTCGGTCGCTCCGCTTCGCTACGCGACCGAGCCAAATTTTCAGGCTTTCCTAAACTTGAAATTTTACATTATGCTTAGTCTGGGATTGGAAACACTCCTTATATGACCAATCATAAACTTATTTTGCAGTTTTGTCTGTTGTAACATTTATGACTAAAATAGAGTTGATGTTTTAGTCAACTTTTGGCGTATAGGATTTTCTTTCCAGTTTACAAATTTTTAATTCGATAATGTTGAATAGAATAGTAATTTTTATGAATTTCATACAAGTAAATCTAAAGTTAAGTTGATTTTTTTCAGAATAAGGTAATTTACTTTTACATACTGTAACTGAAAATCCAAAATTTTTCAAAAATTACCATTTCGAATTATTCAGTCCAGAAAATTATAATATTGTATCGTTAATTTAAGTTGTGAGACTCCCAAATTGAACACTTTAATTCAAAGGCTTAACAACAACGTATCGTTAGTCGAATTTATTTAAAATTCCTAAGATCCACTAAGAAATAAGCATATTTTAATATTCGACACAAAAAAAATTATTATTCTTTCACGTCTTAAAGTTATGAGACCCTAAAGTAGATTTGCATAAATAAAAATATATAATAGATTTTAGAAATTTTTTGTATTTGTAATTGTTTATTTATTATGGAATCTCCAATTGAACACAATACATCAAAAATGTAGACAGATTAAGATAACGTGTTAAAATTAAATATAGGGAATTTATCTTTTAAGTATACATATGGATATGCTTTTTTAAATTAATTCAATTTAAAGCTTTAAACGAGCGTTTTTCACTCCTTGGTCAAGCATGAAGTAACATTTCGAGGTTCGATAAGCCTGAACATTTGGTTTGATCGCGTAGCAAAGCAGAGCAACCAAATTTTCAGGCTTATCTAAACTCGAAATTTACTTCATGCGCCACGCATATTTAATACTGAAAATTTGTTAACAAGTGAACTTCACTTGAAATTAGTGTCTTATATGAGTGGCGCATGAAGAAAAATTATAACAAAATAAATCGCTTACAGAAAAATAGCCCTTTAGTTCATTCTCATAATTTCTAAGACTCATGGGGGGTATTGATCCATTAAATCCCCCCCCCCCCCTATCTACGCCACTGAATAGAAGAGACAATGTGATAATTATTGATATTTCTTTCAGAGTCATTAATCAACAAATCCAACGACCTCTCCTCAATGAGCAACACTAACAACAATAACAATAGCAACAACAACGCCGATTCCAGCGACGACGAAGACGGCGACGATGTCGACCAAGACATCGAAGGTAGCGCCGACCATCCACAAGATTATTAATCACAAACACAAAATATTCAATAACAACAAAATAAATCAGAAACAGAGCATTGTCCGTATAATTTCAACGCCACGCGCTCACCCTCCCAGAAACTAAAACAACCCCATACAACCCATACTAGGGTTCAAACGGAGGTCTAATTAACTTAAAAAAACGCATTTGTATAATAAAAAAAAATAATATATATATTTAATATTAATAATCCACAAGCTGTGTACCTCCGCGTGCGTAGGTATGAGACAAGTGTAGTAGGCAATATCGTTGTGTTATTTTATACAAAAAAAGCTTCTTATAATAATGATAAATAATAATAATAATAATAACATATTCAGATCAAGAAAAAAATGATATTATAAAAAAAAATAAAAAAGTACTGATTACATACATTCCATGACGTCCTCGGTTTAAAAGTAAAATTCATTGAGTGAGCAAGTAATAGCACTTAATGACTCTTGAGCTTAAACCGACGAGTTATGTACGCCGTCGCTTGTGTTTATTTATAGTTTAGTTGTGATTAGAGTCCGTTCAATTCGACTTTCTACTTGTATATATTAACATTAAATGATAATGGATATTATTGAATATTTAAAAATTAATGAAGAAACGAAAAAAAGGAAACAAATAATGGTTGATTGCAATTGATTTAAATGGATTTTTCGTGTGTGCGTAGGGGCGAAGTACTTAAGCATTAGTTTTAAAACACAAAATAAAAAAAGGTAAACTTTCATTTTCGATTTACGAGCGTCCGTTGCTTCTCGATAGTGCCGTCTTTTCACCTTTTTCAAAACAAAGGGAAATGCAAGAGAAACGCATTTATGTACTAGATTAATATATATAATATATATGAAGATATATTTCAGAAAAATGAAAAAATGATTGTTATATTTAGAGAATTGTTTATGTGATGATTTTTTTAATTAGTAATAATTTAATTCTTGACTTACTATTATTAGCAGTGTAAATATGATATTAAGTTCTTCAATTTCTCTCGTGTTTATGTTTTATTTTTGTCTTTATTCTTTCGACTGTCGACACTTACACAATTTCCCTTTAACCCCCTGCTCTAACTGTGTACTCTCTGTGTTTGTTATTATTACTGGATTAATCGATTAATTGATTAATTAATTAATGGTTCATGAACACACATTATTACACATGTATGTATTGTATGTTTTTAACATAATAAAAATAGAACTTAATTACGTTTTCGTTTTATTTTACTTGTTATTGTGTATCCGGTAGCAGATTTTTGCATAAGGTTGACCATAGATTAAATTAGATTGATAACTCATAGGGGGCTCCACGTATCATGATTTTAGTTAACCGACCCACTCGATGAGACAGCGCTGCAATCGCAAATGACGTCATTGGGCGCGGGAGCGGGCGGGATTCTTGCTAAGCGGGGTTTGCGGTGCATCCACCCTAACATTAAATGGTGGGTGCGGTGCGGGGAACATCGCACGGTATTAAATTACCGTGCGATGCGAAAAATATAAGGTGGCGCAGATGGATCGGGTGGTTTTAAAATACTTGTCAAACTGTCAATTTTAAAGGTATTGAATTGAAATAAAGTGCAAAACGTGTAGTTACAATGGAAGTTTATTAACAAAAAATTAGTAAAGTTACTTTTTAAAAATCACATACATCAAATGCCCTCCTTCTCGAGCGACGCATTCTTGGTGTCGGTCCTTAACGTTCCGCATTGCCCGCTCAAGCACATCACCAGGAATTGATGTGATTTCGTTGTGAATTGCTGCCTTCAACTCTTGAATGGTCCGGGGTTTGTTCATGTAGACCCTTGCTTTTAAATAGCCCCATAAGAAAAAGTCACATACCGTGAGGTCCGGTGAGCGAGGGGCTAATGGAAATCTCCATTACAAGAAATCAAACGGCCAGGGAACAGAGCGCGTACAGCTTGCATTGATATCCTAGCAGTATGTGCAGTTGCCCCGTCTTGTTGGAACCACATATTCTCCATGTCGTAATTGTTCTCTTTAAGTTGTGGGAGAAGAAATTCTTCAATCATATTCACGTAACGCTGCGAATTAACAGTAATCGTCTGCTCCCTTTCATTCTCAAAAAAGTAAGGCCCAATTATCCCAACCTTAGAAACCCCACACCAAACCGTCACTTTGTCACTATGGAGAGGCCGTTGGTGTAGCTCTCTTGGGTTAGTGTCGGCCCAGTAATGGCAATATTGCTTGTTGACGTAGCCGTTAATGTGAAAGTGAGCCTCGTCAGACATCATGATAATCAGGTTTTCATCTTCCAATAACTCCAACATCCGTTGGCTGCACTGAAGCCTTTGAAGATGGTCTGTTGGAAGAATCTTCTGGACCACCATGATTTTATAGGGGTGGAATTTCAGTTCTTTGTTAAGAATCCTTTGAAGGCTCCGACGTGACATTCCAAGAGCTTGAGCACGACGTCTCGTTGATCGACGTGGGCTCGTCGAGACATCGCGTCTCACACGCTCCACGTTCTCAGGCGTTCTTATTGTTTGAGATCTAGGCGTCCATTTTGGAGCACATGAACCAGTAGTGCGGAAATTATGCACCCAACTCAATATCGTATCTCGCTTAGGAGCACTACCGAGAGGTGGGATGTTGAAACGCCGGCGAAAGGCACGCGTCACAGCAACAATTGACTCGTTATTGCGTATAAACTCTTCCACTGCGAAAACACGATGCTCAACGGACCACGTAGCCATCGCGACTGACTGTCAGTCTGCAACTGACACTTCCCGTCCCCCCACCACAGGACGAAGACCGCCGAACACCTTTCTCCCCCCCTCCAGAAGTACAGTCCACTTCAAAACCACCAAATCCATCTGCGCCACCCTGTACCAAAGAATTAATGAACATGTTAAATGTATATTTAAAAAGTATAATATAAATATATTTCGCTACATGTCAAAACTTAATTATATTTCACTTCTCAACAAAATGTCTGCAGTTCGTCAAAAAATGCATCATAGAAATGAAATAAGAGGTCTCCTTATCCGGATAAGGATGTTGGCGTAAGTAGTGTTCCATACAGTGAATTTTTCTTTAAGGTAAACATATGCATAAGCTGTAAATTTTCTGACATTCGTCGTTTTTCAAAAGAGTTCAATATAAAGCTTTAAACGAGTGTTTTCCACTCCCAGACTAAGCATGAAGTAAAATTTCGAGTTTAGAAAAGCCCCGTGAAAATTTGTCGAGGGTCGCGCAGCGACCCGAGACAAATTTTCTGGGCTTTTCTAAACTCGAAATTTTACTTCATGCGCCACGTGTATAAAACACTAAAATATTTTAAAATTTATGTATACTCAATGACATTAGAAGCGTAACACCCAGAAGGAGTTATTATTTTAACTTGATTTTTTGCCAGTATGGTAGTCTTACATCAAGAATAAAATGATTACATTTTCAAGAAATTTTATTAAAAAACAATCTAAAAAAAATTAATAATGTGTTTGGCGACCCCTTTGCTGTATACACTCCTGTAGACGTCTGGGCATCGACAAAATGAGATGGTCGATGTCTTCTTGAGGCATCTCGTTCCAAGCAACTTGAATTTCATCGATCAACTGTGCTAGAGTCTGCGGAGGATGGTGCAAAGAGAATATTCTTCTTCCCATGATATCCCACACATGTTCAATGGGATTTAAATCCGGCGAACGGGGCAGCCACGCCAAAACATTAACACCAGCTTCATTAAGAAAGTTCATAGTTCGACGAGCAATATGGGGACGTGCGTTATCTTGTTGAAAAAGTACGTCTGGGCGGCCATCTAAATAAGGCAACAAAGTCGGTCGTATGACGTCTTCAACATAACGCGCAGCTGTCATACTGCCCCGAATGAATACAAGAGGTGATCGACTACCATAAGCAATAGCCCCCCAAACCATTTCTCCAGCAGTCCTGTATGCATGCCTCTCAATAGCAAACCTAAGATCAGGTTGTTCTCCACGGTAGCGTCGTACCCTTCTATGGCCATCATGCGTGCCTAGACAAAATCGTGATTCATCGCTGAATACGACATCGTGCCATTCTGCCTCCCAATGCTGCCGTTCTCTGCACCAGTCCAACCTTTGGCGACAGTGTCTCGCTGTTAAAGGAAGCACTAATCTTGGACAGTACGAAAGAAGCCCAAAGGATTGAATGCGGCGATATAAGGTTCGCATACTAATGGGCCTACCTTCTTCTCCAATCCATTGATCACCGATTTGACGCGTAGTAGCGAAACGGTCTCGCAGGGCTATTTGTCTTAAGCGCCGATCTTGACGTTCTGTGGTACGCCTTGGTTGACCAATTGGTCTTCTTCTTGCTCCTCTACCTTCTTCTGTCCATACCTGATACACACGTATTACAGTTGCTGCAGTGGAATCAATACGGCGGGCAATTTCGCGATAGGACATACCGACATCTCGATAAGCAACAACTCGACCCCGGTCAAAATCGCTCAAATGGTGATATTGTGGACGTCTTCGGACTCGAGGCATTTTATTTAAGCTTAACACACTCAACGGAAACACGAAAACTAAAAACATCTGTACTAAACAGCTCATATAAATAGTTTTATCAATAAAGAAAAAGTGAAATATTTTTTTTTTCACAATAAATATAAAAGGCACAAGGTTGAAATTGTTATCAATGTATGCTTTAAATATAGTCACTCTGTTGCTAAAATATGAATTCAAAAAAATCATTCCTTCTTGGTGTTACGCTTCTAATGTCATTGAGTATATATTCTAATTTCACTTGAAATATGTATTTTATATGCGTGGCGCATGAAGTAAAATTTCGAGTTTAGAAAAGCCCAGAAAATTTGTCTCGGGTCGCTGCGCGACCCGAGACAAATTTTCACGGGGCTTTTCTAAACTCGAAATTTTACTTCATGCTTAGTCTGGGAGTGGAAAACACTCATTTAAAGCTTCAAATTGAACTTAAAAAAAAAAACTAGGAATATCTAAAGATTTACAGAAAATAGGTTAAATTTGAAATACGTATACTTAAAAGAAAACTTCTTGTATGTATAAATACAAATAAAATATTTCCAGAAGAAAGTTATTGTTACTGCAAAAATGTTCAGCAAAAATATTAAAGGGAAGTATTTAGTATATGGTGAAACTTATTTCGTAAATCGGGAAATCTTTTGACTTATATTTGACAAGGTGAAAGATATTTGGGATATAGTGAATCTCATTTGATCAATAGTGAAATTCAATAGAAAAACCGTGTAATTGAATTTAAGACATTATTTTATGTTCTGAGATCGTACTTTGTGACTAGATGAAATTTCAGAATTGCTTGATCCAACAGCAACGGGAACATTCTCCATGGAAGTATGCTCCTAGCCCGGTGTGAAGAAAATCACCACGTCCGTGGTTGTTTCATGCATAGTACTTGAAGATCATTCACGAATGCTAGGAAGAAATAAAGAGAAATAATGTAGACACACTGGTTTTAAACGTGTTTGACTGCAGATTTAATTAAAAGAATAGACAATGGCTTAAAAACTTAAAATATTACATAAACTTACGGTTTTAATTATTAATGTTAACGCCCATCCCCAAAGATTCAGAATTGCTTAATCCAACAATAATGGGGATCTACTCCATGAAAAAATGCTCCTAGTTCAGTATGATGAAAATATCCACGACCATGGATATTTAGTATACTTGAAGATCATCCACATGTACTAGGAAGAAATAATGTAGTAACACCCTGGTTTTAACTTTGTTTGACTGTACACTTATTTAAAATAATACACAATAGGTTAAATTTATAAATATTTTACATACTTACGGTTGTAATTATTTATATTTATTAACGCTCATCTCGAGACGATTTCGTCTTATCAGCATTTTTCTTCTTCTTCTTCTTGCGTTTTTAATGGCCTCAGCTATATAGCTCTGTTGACCAGCCACAGCGGAAAAGAAAATATGGGAATAGGATAAAGTGAAAAAAGGATTAGGACAGATGGAAAGGAATTACCCTTGAAAAAATGAATTAATAATTAAATAAATGTATCAGTTTCGTGTAATAAAGAATATAGAATGATGTAAGTTTTAATACAATATTTAGATAAAACAGATAAAATAGAAAGAGAGGCTGGGTGACCAGTTGCTATAAGACGAGAGTACACATTTTTACATTTCTCAGAATAATTGTTACATGAGAAGAATATATGATTCAAATCCCCAATGTCACCACAAGAACAGTTTGGAGAACTTATGCTTCCTATTTTGTATAAATGACTGGGAGAAGAGTTGTGACCCATCTTCATACGAATAATGGAAGTCACGAATCTTCTTCCTCTAACTTTTGGATCAAAGAACCAAACACTGGTAGGGATTACAGGGTGTAAAGAAAAGTACTTAATATGAGAGGAAGAAGAGGACCAAAAAGACTGCCATTTCAATTTAAGGCTGGATATGAGTGTTTTAAAGAAATCCTTATAAGGAGATGAATATTCAGACAGAGGGCTATCCTTTGAAGATTTAGCTAATAAATCGCTAGTTTCATTCCCCATAATGCTTACATGACTAGGTATCCAACAAAAATTTATTTTATAACCTTTGTTGAACAATTCAAAGATTATAGTCCTAATATTCGAAACTAATAAGTATGTATTAGGGTTTATTCCTAATTATTGTATTGAATATAGAGCTGACTTAGAGTCTGTAAATATTATTACCTTATTTATACTGAGTTCTTTAATTAATTTTAGGCATTCAAGTAATGCTGAAAGCTCTGCTGTATGTATAGAAGAGGAATGAGGGATTCTAAAAGAGTAAGATAAAGAGTTTTCTATATATAATCCACAACCAGTATGAGAAGATGTAAATGAACCATCCGTAAAGCAAAAAACAGAGTCTGGCCATTTTTCTCGAGCTATATTATAAAAAATTACGTTTTTATTATGTAGATTAGGATTAGGGCTGTTAATATCCAAATTGAATGTGCTTTTTATAGGGAGAAAATTAGAGAAGTAGGGAGAAAGATAACAAGGTAAATTAGATGAGGTAAAAATGTTAAAAGAAGAGGAAATTTCATAGTTTTCTAATATTGCAGGATGGGGTTTATGATTCAGATTGTATGTATCCAGTAGTTTATTTATAGATGTGATGACCATTTGATTATTATTTGCAAGACATTTCAGAAAATATTTTCTTGCTAGAAAATCAGATCTTATGAGTATTGGAGGAACACCACTTTCCACTTCTAAAGCTCTAGAAGGGGCAGATCTCATACAGCCCAGGACAATACGCAATGCAGATGTTTGTAGTCGATCAATGATTATCGCTGAAGATTTATTTTGTGGAGAGAACAATAGCAAACCATATTCTATTCGGGATCTTACTAATGATTTATACAGAGTAATTAGAGTAGTAGGATCCGAACCCCACCAAACATGAGATAGACTCTTGAAAACATTAAGAGTTTTATTAACTTTTTCTTGTAAGTCCAAAATATGAGGTCTCCATGAGAGCGAAGAATCTAGAGTGATACCCAAATATTTAACTTCTTTAAATTTTGGTATTGCTACGTCCTGGAAATAGAGTTGATAATTGGGAATATTTCTAGATTTTTTCATGAAGATTATATTTTTAGACTTTGAAGGGGAAAGAGATAAGCCATGAGAAAACAGCCAATCTGACAAATCAAATAAAGCTTGATTTATTCTATTAAACAATGATTGGGTATTATCTCCTGGGCAGTATAAAACTATGTCGTCGGCATACTGAAGAATAGAACAATAGGGGGAAATTAAAGATTGTAAGGGCAAAGTATATAATATGTACAGAATTGGGCTAAGAATGGATCCTCGAGGGAGACCTATATATGATACTCTGGGATTAGAAAATGTGGTATCATTTTTAAGGTAAAGAATTTTTTTATTTATTAGAGACCAAATACATTTTACTACATTCGATGGAATGCCTATTGATGAAAGTCTGTCGATCAATATAGACGGGATAACCGAATCAAATGCAGCAGAAATATCTATGAATAAAGCAACAGTGATTTGTTTATTTAAAAAGGAGCTATTTATATCTGAAATTAATTTGATTAAGTTATCGATAGTGCTCTTCCCTTTTCTGAATCCACACTGTGAAGACGGATAAATATCATTTTTCTCCAACCACCAATCCAATCTCATTTTTATGAGATGTTCAAAAGTTTTTCTTATACAAGAAGTAAGAGCGATAGGACGATAATTGTTAGCACAATTAGGACTTTTACCAGGCTTTAAAATAGGACAGATAATTTGTTTATTCCAAGATTCTGGAACATTCCCAGATAATAAGAAATTATTAAAGAATTTCAGAAGCAATGATTTTCCTTCAAAGGGTAAATTTTTAATCATAGAATAAGATATATTATCTATTCCTGGAGAAGAATCCTTTAAATTATCCAAAATTGAGTTTAATTCTCCTAATGTGAAGTTAGATGAAGGAAAAGATGAAGAGATCGAGGGAATTTCTAATTTAAAATATGGTTCTACAAAAGGAGGAGCTAATTTAGTAAAAAAGGAATTCAAAACCTCCATATTACAAGTAGGAACAGAAGGAGGCTGAAATGATTTTCTAAAAATTTTTTTATCATCCAGACTTCAGAAATTGGAGTGAAACGAGAAATAGATTCACAGAATTCCTTGAAAGCTTTCTTCTTTTTTTGATTGAATATTTTTCTAGACAGTGCTATCCTTTTTAGCTAGAACAAATGCTTCTGTCGACCCTGTTCTGTAAAAATTCTTAATTGCTTGCTTTCTCGAGACTTTCAATTGAGTACAAAAATGATCCCACCAAGGACATAAAGAAGGCCGGAAAAATGGATGATGAAGGGGAATAGACAAATTTCCTGCCTGATTGATACACTCTATAAATTCTAGATATGAATGTTCTGAAGAAATTGAATTTGTAAGTTCTTCATAATATGGACCAATTATTATGAAGAACTTACAAATTCAATTTTAATTAGCCTGTTTAAAATTACGGCCAGGAGAAAAAGATTTTTTAAAATTTGTATTTAAGTTAGAGTTGAAATGAAGATTAATGACAATGGGAAAATGATCACTGCCATATGAATCATTTAAAGTATGAGAAGAAGTAAAAGGACCTAAAGATGGAGAAATAAGTGTTAAATCAATAATACTTTTTTGTAAAGTATTATTAGCAAGACGAGTGGATTTATCGTCGTGTAAAATTAATAAATTATTATTTTCTATAAACTCCCATAAGTATTTTCCGTTTGCATTTAAATAAGAGCCATTAATTTGGGAGATGTGAGAATTAAAATCACCCACTATTATGTGCGGGGAAGGTCCAGAAAGAATTGAATCCCAAGAATTGTTTTTGCATTTATAGGAAGGAGGAATATATCCAGAAATTAATGTGAAACTATGAAATTTAACTGCAATAAATTGTGCATTATTGCCAGAATAAATAGGATTAAGGGGAATTTCATTAAAACTTAGAGAATGACGGATAAGCATGGCTACACCACCCTTACCGTCTTCCCGAGATTTAAGAAGGGTTTTATAACCTCTAATTTTAATTATATTTTCTTTAGTCCATGTTTCAGAAAGACATATAATATCAGGTATATATGTATCAATTAGGTCACTTAAATTGGCTTTATTTGCATTGAAGCTTCTAATGTTCCATTGAACTATTTTTACTGGATACATTATTGGTTGACGGGGATTTATAATTTTCAAGAGTATCGACTGGAACAATGTTTAAAAATGTTAGAATAAAAGTAGTTGGGTCTGAAGAGTATAATTTTGAGATAAGGTCTTTAAATTGAGTTTGGTCGCATTCTAATTCAGAAGTTGTATTATTAAAACATAATTTTTTTGGAGATGGAGAAAGTTTTGAAGGGTTAATTATATCAAGATATCGTCTGAAAGACTCGTCAATATTTTGGGGAGGAGGAGATGGTCTTCTTTTATTCGGAGAGGAATTAAGAATTGATGAATAGGATGAAGAATTTGAAATTGGGCGAATCAAGTTAGGATTTGAATAAGAAGGTGAAAGAGAAGGAAAATTTTGATTCGAAGGAATGAAGTTAATATTTGGAACATCATTGTTTTGAGGATTATTAATTAGGGTACTATTTTTTGTATAATTTATTGGAAATAAAGAATTAGCTTGTGGGAAGGAAACATTGTGTCTAGATATGTATTCTTTTATTTTTCTTTGTCTCAGAAATTCTGGGCAGACTCTGTTTTTTGCCGATATTCCGACTTCAGATGAAGTATGGGAACCCTGACAATATACACATTTAGGATTTAAAGCCATGCATTCAGCAAGATTGTGATCTTGTGACCCACATTTACAGCATCTGCCTTTACCTTTGCACAAATTTTTCGTATGACCATACCTCAGGCAGGACTCACATTGGGTGACTGGGTAAATGTACATTTCTGGGCATTTATTTGTGCAAAAGAGTTTTACGTTGAGTGGAGGTGAGTTGGCTCGTACTGTAATAACGATAGTGTGAGTGTTTTTAAATTCCTCTTTGTCATCAACAATGAGTTTTCTTTTCCATCTTCTCACACTTAAGGTCTGGAATTTATTTGAGCAATTTAAATTCTGTAAGATTTCATCTTCTGAGAAGGAGGGGTCTACGTCTCTGAGAATACATTTGGTTGTAATGAATTGAGAGGATATATAAGCTTTAATTTCGTGCATGCTGAGTAATTTATCATCATTAATTAATTTATTAGCATCTACCAAATTTTTAAATTCAACACTGACACGATTCCTACCTCTCCTAGAGGTGTTAACGTGATATCCAGCCTTAAATAAAATGTTTCCAACCACCATCTCATGCAGAGAAGTTGGTCCATTTTCCAATGCAATTTTTTCAATGTAAACTATATATGGAGAGCGGTCTCCATTTTTAAATAACAAAATATTTTGTTTACTTGGTAACGTGACGGGGGGGAACTCCCCCCCGAACACGTTTGCATTGAAAGACTTATTCTACCCTAAACGAAAATGTGTACTCTTTTGTAAAAATTGAAATTAATAAAGATATGAAAAGGTAAAAAGAAAAGAACTTACGATACACACAAGAACTGAGAAGAACACAGCCAAAAGTCACTCAAGAAGATAACACACAACCACTCGGATCAAGAGCTGTCGGTCGAGCCATCAGCATTTTTGTGCCTTCAGATCCGACAGCTGTTGAATGAAAACGAGCCCACGTTAGAAATTGCGGGAAATTTGTAATTCCGACATATGCGCCCTCCCATCGAGTGGGTCGGTCAACTATATATGTGAACTTATAGAATCATATGGAGTCGACTGGGTCTGAGGTTGACTATATGGAATAAAGCACACGTTACAAATTTGTAACCTTGAATTTTGGTGTAATGTGAAGAATTCTACACGCAATGTTGCCAGATGTACTACATAATTGGTCGCCACAAATGTAACGGGATTCGCCAAATTTCACCTATTCTATCTGACGCATTTTGTCCATGATATCCAATGTGGGGACCTCAACTGAGCGTCCGGAGCGCAGTACATGGTTTAAATTCGTGTTTTCAAAAATGAACAGTCGTCAATGCAGGAGCAGATTCCTCGTAAGCTGTGTTTAACTCGGCATAGTATTGCTTTAGCAGTACATTTTAAACTTCACCTAAGATCAGTGTTTTATACGCGTGACGCATGAAGTAAAATTTCGAGTCTAAAAGAGTCTGAAATGTTACTTCATGCTTAATCTGGGAGTGGAAAAACTTGTTCTAAGTTTCAATTTAAACTAATTTCAAAAATGACTAATATCTGAAGATTTACAGCATATACAGTATATATAAATATACAGGGTGTCCCAGAGCTTTTTTTAAGAAAACGAATAGTCCTAGAGAGTTGGGACAAAAATAATTATAACAGAAGCCGTATTAAATAATCAAATAGTAATACTGTTTTTTCACAAAAAGGTTGGCATCCCTTAGAGTTTGCTTAAAAATGTAAATAACTCAAGATTTTTAAATGCTAGGTCAAAAGTTGAAAAGGTAAGCAACTTATACGGGAAAAATATTTTTGTAACTGGCATTTTTTTTGAGTAATTTCAGATTGAAGTTACCAAATATCAATATCTTATAGCTACCTTATTTTAAAAGTAGATACTTAGGGCGGCTAGCATTTCTACCAGAACAGTTCAACAGTGTTTAGAAGTAAATGTAAATCAGTTTGAACCAGTGTGTGAACTCTGAGTCGGAGTTACAATCAAAACTGTGGAGTCGGAATTTAAGTATTTTTGTGATGAGGAAATTGGAACTGCGGAGTTGGAAATTTTGTATAATTTCGACTCCGATTTTCAATATAATTATTTAAATATATTTGTGCTAAACATATTTTGCTTTTTTTTTTCTAAAATTTAAACCCAAATAAAGTTTTTAAGTACAATGGAAATTTTTGTAATTTACATATGAGAGAAATACAAAATTTGATTTTTTTTTCAAAAAAACAATTAGATTGCAATTATGCAAATGCAGTAAACATTAAATCATTTGTAATGCAAAAAATTACATTATTAAGTAAAGTTTGAAAATGTTCACAGCAGTCGAAGTTTGCGTGGGATCATCGAAAAATAGGAGTCGGAGACGAAGTTAGAGTCGAATATTTCTTTAGCGACTTCGCGGACTTGGTTAGAATGTATCTGAGAGGTCCAAGTGACATTGGAATCTTAATTTTTTTAAATACGTTAGCCATGAAAAATTGAAATTTAATAACTTTAATAAAATATTACCCAAAATCAATGCCAGTAACAAAATTATATACACAATACGTATTATGTATTGACATTTTTAAGCAAACTTTTAGGGATGGCAACCTTTTTACGAATAAACAATATCAGCATTCGATTCTTTAATACGGTTTTTGTAATGCATTTTTGTGTCCCAACTCTCTAGGGCTAGCCGGTTTCTTCAGAAAAGACTGATACGGATGGTCTTGGACACCCTGTATATAAAGGAAAAAAAAACAAAATAATCAATGGGTTGGATGAAGGGAAAGATGAGAAGGTGGATATTGACAAATTGGCAGAGGAATAAAAAGTATCGTTTCAGTATGAAGACGCAGCTAGATTGAGGGAAAAAACAGGAAATTTTGGTCAAATGCCAGAATATTGAGGAGAAGAAAATAATGGCGAAAAAGGTGTATTGAAACAAGTGAAAAGTAAGGTATAATTGGATGACGATTTGATTAAGGAAGAGAGGGAAATTCAAATAAAAATAAAAGCGAGGGCTGGAGAGGAAAGAATAAAAATCAGGTACATGTACATGTATTATATCAAAAAATCCGCACAGGAAACGAATGGTGGGTTTGGGATAAGGTAAGCGAAACACTAATAAAGGACTTAGAAGGTCCAAAAATTACATGAAAGAACTAAAGAAAAGGGAATATAGCAGGGGAAGACGAAGGGAAAGAGAAACGGATGGGATAACAGTGTCTTTTTGGAATATTGCGGGCGTGAAGAAAAAGCTATGGCATAAAGAACTAGAAAGTTGGGTTAGAGACAAAGATTTTGTCGGACTAATAGAAACGTGGGTGGAATTAGAAGATTGGGAGACATTAAAACAGAGAACGCCAAATACTTTTATATGGAAAGGCATGTAGGGCAAACGGGGGAATTATCACAAGGCTTAGAAGGGGATTGAAAGAGGGAGAAGAATCAGCGAAAAGGAAGCTATAGAAAGGGGCAGTAAGCAGAACATTGTATAAGGGACCAAGGAAATGGAGAGTATAACCAACAAGCAGGGAAGGAGATTAGATACCACTTATCACGGTTGCAACAGGATGCGGAAGAGCCACGGAATATAATTGTGGGTGGGGATTGGAATGCCAGAACAGGAAATCTATAAAGTGCATAAACGAAGGAGGATAAGTAGTTAGAATTAGAAAATCCAACGACTTAACAATAACAAAAGAAGGACAGGAATGGATAGAATGGGCGGATGAGGAGGGGTTGGAAATACTGAATGGGTGCACAGCAGGCGACTGGGAAGGAGAGGTGACATACATCAGGCCACGAGGGAAATCTGTAATCGATTATATTTTGGTAGGGGAGGAGATAAAGGGCGATGTAACACACTTTGTGGTGGAAGACTATAGTGGATCGGACCATTTTCAAGTAACGGTTAAACTTGGGGATAGGGGAAAGGAGGTACAAGCAATATTTAAGGAAGGATGGTGTTGTTCAGGTCTGGCGAAAATAAATTATATAAAGAGAATTGAGGGATAAACTTTGTGTAACAAATCAGGGCAGGAGTAAGTTAGCAATGACAAGGCAAAAGAAGAGAAACGCTGTACCAGATAAGAGATGGTGATTTGATAACGGGTGTCAAGAGAAGGGCGCTGAGAGACGCAACTATGAAATGGAGGAGAAGCCAAAAGACAGAGGAGGAAATGAAGATGGCAAGATACCACTGTGAGAGAGTGTGCAGGGATAGAAAAGAGGATTAGATGAAAGAGGAAATTAGTTCAGTGAGTTAAATTGCATGTGAGAGACAGCTATAGGCGTTCGTCAAGAATAAGAACCTAAACAGAAGAATAAGGGGAGGAAACATAAGTATTGAACAGTGGAAAAGCCACTTTGAAGAACTGGTCAGAGGAGGATATGCGGATAAAGCGGCGAGTTATGAAAGGAAGTGATTCGATAGATCAGAAGACTTTAGAGAGGAAGAGCTAGAAAAAGCACTCAAAAGGATGAAGGAAAGGAAAACGGCAGGGCCCGATGGAATTCACGGAGAAGTATAGACATGGTGTTGTGCAGAAGGAAAGCAGGTTATGCGAGAAATTTTAAATAGCATATGGAGGGGAGAAGATCAATTTCTGGAAGAATGCAGCAGGAGATGAAATGAGCTCAAAAAATTATAGGGGCATCACATTAATGGACACACTGTATAAAGTGACCAATACAATCGGTTAAGGAAAGGTTAGAGGAGGAGGTGGAAGAGAAGGACTTGTAACCAAAAGTGCAAGCTGGGTTTAGAAAGGGAAGGTCAACAGTAGGTCATATAGCTACTCTGAACTAGCTGATTCAGAGAGAGATGGCGAAGAAACTAAAGGTGTATTTGATGTTTGTGGATTTGAAAGCGGCGTTTGATTCGGTTGAGAGAAAGTTGCTGGTCGAATGTTTAAAAGGTAAGGGAGTGTCAGAGCAGATTGTAAATTGGGTGAGTGAGGTGTACAAAGAGACATAGTGTAAGGTAAGAGTAGGTCAGTGCGAGTCGGAGAGGATTAAGGTAGTGCGTGGTGTAAGACAAGGATGCCCTTTAAGCCCGCTACTGTTCAACCTGTTTGTCGCGGATATGGAGAAAATTCTAGCAATGGGGGCAGTCAGGGGGAATAGTGATGGGAAGAAAGAAGATATGGAGCCTGAAGTATGCGGATGACGTGGTGGTAATAGCAAGAACGATGAGTGAAGTAAAAGAGATGAAAGGAAGGCCTGAGAGGTATTCTGATGAAAGGGAGTTGAGTGTGTCAAAAAAAACGAAATGGATGGTATGTAAGAATGCAGGTGGAAGGCGAAAGGAAGAGGAATTGAAGTGGTTGGGAGAGAGTTTGGAGAGGGTGAAAGAGTTTAAATATTTAGGTTATATGTTTTCCAAAAATGGAGGTAGTGCGAAGCACATAAAGTATGCAATTAAGAAGGCGGGAATAGAAATGGGAAGGATGCGGAATGTATGGGAGGAAATATGAATATGAAACTGGTTTGGTGGGATGCCTGTATAAAAGCGATAATGATGTAATGTAGTATGGGGAGTTTTTGGGCATAAAAGAATGGAAAAGGTGCACCTCCAATATTTTAAAAGTATAATAAGAGTGGAGAGAACAACGCTGAGCTAGATTGTGTTGAAGGAGTGCTAAAGGATGTCTGTGGAATGGGAGACAGCGAGGAGAGTAGTGAAATATGAGAGAAAGATAAGTATGTTAGGGGATTTTCATTCCCTTGCTTGCTAAAAGAAGCATGGGGTGTTTGTTAAAAAGAATGGCAGATGAACACTAAGGGAACAAGATGGATGAAAGAAAGGGACACTCTGTACAGAAAAGTGGGATGGTCGTGCTTGTTAGTGGAGCAGAAAATACCGTTAGGGGAAAAGCTGGAGCTAGAGTATGGAGTGAGAGCGGAAGAGGTTGACTTGCAGTTTTGACAAGAAAAAATAAACAAGGCAACTCTAACTCGCATTATAAAGAGATACTAGTATTTGCGGGCCCCCGCGTTATTTTGCAAGATTAGCTAAGGAAGAAACAAAGCTACTGGCGCGGTTTAGATGTGGGAATGAGGAAGAAAGGTATGGGTGGGAGAAGAGTATACGAGGTGTGTGTTTTGTGGGACAGGGAAGGATGTATGGGAGCACAGGACGAGGGATTGCATGGGAGTGCAAAGAACGCATGGGATAAATATTGTGTCGAAAGAAGCATATGTGTGCGTTCGTAAACATCTGAAAGAAGACTCTGAAAGGGCTTTCAATGATTATATTAATATCACAGAAAGAAATATTTCCTACAACCCCAAGGAAAAGAAAACTTCGAGGATTCCTGGTATTCTAAAACACGGTGACAGTACACTTATTTCGTCGTTTTATAGGTATGGGGACACTTTTTCCACTGCACTTTCTCCAATCCGAATATTCCACTCCTTTTTTTCCACCAATCATATTATCCACTAATGTATTATTCCACCAATCATTTTATCCATTAATATATTATTCCACTATAAATATATTATTTCACTTTTTTTAGACATATTATTTTACAAAGATTTACACGGATTAAAATTGAATGTTGTGCCCTACTGCGCGGAGGTACTCTGCTATCTCATCAGCTTCCTTTCGTACTTCGTAGTCCCTAACTATATTACATATCCTCTCTTCTGTCTTTACTCGCGCCAAATTTTCCTACCTTTTAATTTTACGCCCCAAATCCAGTTCGCGAAACATTGTTTCGGTGTCGCCCTGTTCTTTCTGTATCTCCAGGAGAAACGCATAGAGACTGGGATGGTCTTTGCCGACTACAACTGCAAATCTGTGATGCCATCCTTCTGACATGTTATTTGTTCGTGATGAGTTAGTCATCACAGCCTCATACACGTTCCAGAGCGCTGGAGGATACCTCGGCTGCGTGGCACGACGTCTCCCCCTGGCCGGTTTGCCTCTTACATAATTATTTTCGAAGTAATCGATGATTTCAGAAAATTCTTCTGGTGCCGATTCTGAAAATATGTCCAACGCCTCCCCAACATCCTCAACTGGAACGAAACTAGTCGCAGACATCATCTGCGCTGCCTCTTTGATCGATCGGTCATCCGGATTGTTGTAAGCCTGTTGCAGTCCTTCTGCTTGTATGCGACGGAATATTGACTGTTTCAGGTGGAAAAAAAATAATGGAAAAAAGAATGAATGGAAAAACCATTCAGTGGAAAAAAGAACAAGTGGATAAAAAACTGAGTGGAAGAAATGGATTGGAAAAAGTGGGGTGGAATCCGTTTTATATTCTACAGGGATTTTGCCCTTTTTTGTTCAGCACCGTTGTTAGTGAGAGTGTAAAAACTAGTGAACTTACTAATGTAATAATGGGTAATTTCAGTGTTGATGAAGAAATAGTTCTTGTGCACCTAAAGAAAATCAAACCAACTATTAATAGGGGACCTGATCAAGTTCCTGGTTTCGATCAAGTTCCTGGTTTCTTCCTGAAAGACAGTGCACTACAATTGGCTGAACCGCTTGTTCATAACTTAATATTACGTAACAGTGCCTTTTCAGAGACATGGACACTGGCATGTATCTATCCTATCTTTAAATCTGGTGAGAGATCTCAAATTTCCAACTATAGACCTGTGGCCATAATCTTCAATTTTTCTAAAGTTTTTGAAAGTATTTTATATGATTATATTTACAATCGTGTTCAACTTTACATTACACCGAACCAACATCGATTTTTCCACAAAAGAAGCACTCAGAGTAACTTGTTGTGCATCACTCAATATATATATCTCATGAACTTGATCGTGGTAACCAAGTAGATGTAATCTACACTGGTATATCGAAAGCGTTCGATTGCATGCCAAATATAATTTAGCTACTAACGTAATTTCTGTAATACGCTCATATCTTACTAATAGGTGTCTCTTTGTTAGCTATATGGACTGCCAGTCCAACACATTTGAAGCTACCAGTGCTGTACCGGGACTGAGTCTGCGACCACTTTTGTTCTCGATATTTATTAATGAATTATCAGATGTGTTAGACTGTAGCTTCCTCATGTATACTGAAGATGTCAAGTTGTACTCGTCTATTAATAACATCACGGAATGTGATATATTGCAAACCAACTTAACGAAGTTATCCACTTGGTGTACTGAAAACGGCCTTAAATTAAATACTTCAAAGTGCAAAGTCTTATCCTACGCCGGATCACGTAATAATTTATTTATAACTACCAGAGCTGGGCAGGATTCGAATCATTCAGGATTCGATTCCCGGATTCGAATCATTTTAGAGGATTCAACAGAAGTATTCGAATACTTTAGTGAAAACGGATTCGTGATCCGGATTCGTTACATTTTTTTAAAAGGATTCGTATTCGAATCCAGACGTAGATGATTCGAATCCTTATAAAAGGATTCGAATTCTTATAAAAGGATTCGAATCCTTATAAAAGGATTCGAATCCTCATAAAAGGATTCAAATTCTTATAAAAGGAATCGAATCCTTATAAAAGCATTCGAATCCTCATACACGGATTCAAATCCTCCTAAATAATTCGAATCATCGCTATTCAGGCTGGGATTCGAATTCGATTAATTCAAATAGTTAAATATTCTAATATAAATAATTAAATCACTAAATTATTCATATTTGAATATAAATATTGAAATTTTCGAATAATTCAAATATTTGTGAATGGATATTTGGTTATTTAACCATGAAAAATATCCAACGTTAATAGTATATTTTTAACTTCACTTGAAATCAGTGTTCTATACGCATGGCGCATGAAGTAAAATTTCGAGTTTAGAAAAGCCCCGTGAAAATTTGTCGAGGGTCGCTGCGCGACCCTCGACAAATTTCCTACGCGGGGCTTTTCTAAACTCGAAATTTTACTTCATGCTTAGTCTGGAAGTGGACAACACTGGTTCTTAGAAGTTTCAAATTGAAGGATCACTCTAGATTACTAAGTTTATTACCATTTTACAAAGGCTACAGCTCGAAGGACCAACCATGGTCTTCGGAGACCGAAGGACTGCAGGGAATCGAAGTTTTTTTACAAGAAAACAACGAATATCTGAAGGTTTACAGCATGGATAGGAAAAAAACATCTAATTTTGAAAAAATATCGAAGTTGGGTTGGTTTTCAGTGTATTTTTAACTTCACTTTAAATCAGTGTTTTATACGCGTGGCGCATGAAGTAAAATTTCGAGTTTAGAAAAGCCCCGCGAAAATTTGTCTCGGGTCGCTGCGCGACCCTCGACAAATTTTCTACGCGGGGCTTTTCTAAACTCGAAATTTTACTTCATGCTTAGTCTGGGAGTGGACAACACTCGTTTGAATTTTAAATTTAACTTTTTTAAAAAATCGATGTATGTAATATAATAAATCATTCATTGAAATCATAGAAAAAGATTCAAAATTTTATCGAAAATTAACTTTTAGAGTTAACTTTATAATTTGGTCGGCTCTTAATGGGTGAATATTCTATTCCTAAAAAAACCGTTTTTATTTAATATTAAAGTTGCATTTAATACAATAACAAACTGTGAATAAATCGACATAAATCTAGAAATATCGAAAATCTGGACATGTAGAAAATCTTGACGGTCCACTCCCAGACTAAGCATGAAGTAAAATTTCGAGTTTAGAAAAGCCCCGCGTAGAAAATTTGTCGAGGGTCGCGCAGCGACCCGAGACAAATTTTCACGGGGCTTTTCTAAACTCGAAATTTTACTTCATGCGCCACGCGTATAAAACACTGATTTAAAGTGAAGTTAAAAACGCACTGAAAATCAACCGAACTTCGATATTTTTTCAAAATTGGATGTTTTCTTTCCTATCCATGCTGTAAACCTTAAGATATTCGTTGTTTTCTTGTAAATAAACGTCGATTCCCTGTAGTCCTTCGGTCTCCGAAGACCATGATTGGTCCTTCGAGCTGTAGCCTTTGTAAAATGGTAATAAACTTAGTAATCTAGAGTGATCCTTTAATTTGAAACTTCTAAGAACGAGTGTTATCCACTCCCAGACTAAGCATGAAGTAAAATTTCGAGTTTAGAAAAGCCCCGCGTAGAAAATTTGTCGAGGGTCGCGCAGCGACCCGAGACAAATTTTCACGGGGCTTTTCTAAACTCGAAATTTTACTTCATGCGCCACGCGTATTAAACACAGATTTAAAACGAAGTTCAATAACACATATATCATCATTAATTAAAATCATTATATAATCAGATATTTAGTCGGTAAATGTACATTTTTGTTAATAGAAACTGATGGAATAAAATATTACTGGTTGCAAATAATAGATACAAATTTATTTTTAAAGGATTTGTATCCGTGATTCAAAAATTAGGGTTCGAATCTTTGATTCGAATCATATTTTTCACTTACGAATCCTTTATTCGAGTATTCGTGACTCGAATCATATTAGGTGATTCGGATTCGTGATTCGAATCCTGTTTTTCAGGATTCATCCCAGCTCTGATAACTACACACTAAATGGAATAGCTGTCAAACGCGATACTTATAATAGAGATCTGGGCATAATTTTTTATGATAAACTTTTATTTCATCGCCATTTTGAAACAATAGTTAATGAATGCCTGAAAATGTTAGGGTTCATTAAATGCAACTGTCATCAATTTGTTACACAATTATAAGAGTATTTGAAACTTTTATAATCAGTAAAGTTATTGCGCAAGTGTTTGGACACCAGGATTAAAAAATATATAAACGTGTTAGAAAAAGTTCAAAAGCACTTTGTGAATTATTTGTTTCTTTAGGAAACACAAAACCTATTCGGACCATTCAAAGTCATATAATTCACTTTTGGCAGAATTCAATATGTATTCTATTCATGACAGATATCGGCTTATACTCATTTACGACTTGTACAAAATCATTCATTTCTTAAATTTAATCAATTTCAACATTCCTCGGTCGACATCACACAGCACAGTTACTTTTAACTATACTACTCTGTGCACGCTACATCATTCTTTTTCTCTGCTATTACCACGAATTTCAAGGCAACATTGATATATTTTGTTTAAATAATTCAGAATTTGTACGTTCATTACTTTTATATATTTATGTGTGCTAAATTTTACAATTTTTAATTATGTTTTTCTCAAGTTAGTTACAATAATACAACCAGTATTGTTGTTAAGTTTTTCCTTCCGATAAGGCTTTGGCCTGTGGGAAATAAATAAATACTTAAAAGAAAAACTCGCGTATGGAAGACTCGAGATAGTGTAACGTTAATTGAGCTTATACAGCTGTAGTATGAATGCTCGAGGAAGGTGAAATCCAGAGTCTAAAGATTGGTTAAAACAAAAACTGAGGTATTACAAAATTCAGTGAAAGAAGTAAAAAGAAAAATCCCCAGTTTAGAAACACTGTACACTAAAGAATAGTAGAAAATGAAGAAAAAAAAAACGAAATGGGGAGATTAACAATTTATCTTTCATTATCTAATCTTTTACGCATATTCTATTTTATTTGCTGTGTTTCTACTTTCTTTTGTATTCAACAAAATGTGTGCTAAGCTGAAGTTATAACGGAATGCATTTTTAGAGAACAATCATTTTATTGTGAGATATCAAAAGTTATTGTGTCGACATCTATTGTGCGTGTGAACTATTATTTTGTTCATGCGCAAGAGTTCAGTTAATACAGTTTTCTAACCGACAACACGAGCTTTTTTATTTCGCTCCTCGTGGTTCACCTAATATCGAAATCCAGTGCTCCTATTTCAACACATTTGACACATAAATGGCACATAAAATATGTATGGAACTGTAAACGAGCAGTAACTGTAAACGAATTACACAAAGTGTAACATTTTTTAGTATTGCGGTGCTAATTTTCAAAAATGTCATGTGCAACTTCAAAGAACCGCACAACTTTTTACTGATTATTGCTATATTTGTCTCAGAAGTAGGAAGACCACAACAAACTTTCCGATTTACACAGCCAAAATATTAGCGTATATGTTTTTGAGCGGGGAGATGTACGAGTGGTGATCAGAAAGTAAGGTTAGAAGGCCGATATTGCTGGAGTTTCCTCTGTTATACAGAAAGCAGTAGTGGGTGGTACTTCTAATACATGCGGTCACTAACTATTGAGAATTTCAGCTACTTACAGCGCTAGTTGCAATTTAATAGAAATAGCGATTCGCCATTTCTGTTCAATAAGCGCTGTAGGTCGCGGGTAGCTGAAACTCTCCACAGTTAGCAACCGCAACAACAACGCAGATGAACTAGCACGTAAAGAATCCAAAATTACTACAACTCACGCGAAGATAGGGCTATCCCCTCGGTCCTTAGCCAATCACATGCTAGAGTTTAACACTGCGAAACACAGGGAAAGGTGGGAGAACCTCACAACATGCAGTCAAACGAAGACATACTTGTCGGCACCTGACTACTAAAAAACAAAGAAGTTCCTAAAACTCATTAAAAAAAAACTCTAACTGGCTACATTACTGGACGCTACAGCTTCCAGCATCATCTCGCCAAAATGGAAATTACCACCGATGACCTTTGTCGAGGATGCAATGAAGAAGAAAAAACAGCAAGACACATACTTTACAAGTGTCTAGCGCTGTCAAATATAAGGAAGGTAGTAAAAGAAGAAACCCCAAATCGTAAAGGACCCAGATGGCAATGGTCACCCACACAAATTCTGGCAATTGCCGACATTGGGGAGTGGGTCTAACCATCAGGGGGGGAGGAACTACAATGTGGCCTGAGTGGGTGTGGCTGACGCTGCCCTCCCACCAAATCCTTAATCCTTATCAACCGTGATGTGGTTCCTGAAGCGCATGTTGGGGGTGGAGAGGTCCACGCCCAGCTACATAGTGCTTCAGGAGACGAACAGAGAGAGGCTAGAGTGGGAGGCAATGGTGAGGGTGGTGAGGTACGAGATGAGATTGTGGGAAATGGAGGAAGAGAGATTGGTGAAGGATGTATGGGTGACGAGTGTGTGTGGGGGTGAGGGTAGATGGAGGGGGGAGAGGAGGAAAATGTATGAGAGGGTAGGGCTGTCGGAGGCGAAGGTAATGGAATGGCTAGGAAATGGGGTGAAGGTGGATGAGTGGGTGAGGGGGAAAGGGAAGGAGGTGGAAGGGCAAGAAAGGCAAGGGCGTATTGAGAGAAGTGAGTATAATGATATGTATGGGAGGTGGCAGGTGTATGGAAGAGTGCCGAAGTATTTGATAGAGAAGGGATGGGGTAGAGAGGATAGGGTGATTGTGGCAAGGGCGAGGTGTGGATCGGAGGAGAGAGGAAGGAAAGTATGGATGGGGGAAGAATATGGAAGGTGTGTGTTGTGTGGACAGGGGAAGGATACGTGGGGACACTTGGCGGAGGAATGTGAGGGGGTGAAAAAGGAGTGGCTGGGAGCGAAAGGGAATAGAAGGGTAGTGGAGTGGATGAGAGAGGATGGGACCGGGGTAAGGACGTTGGAAAAGCTGGGGAGGGAGAGGGAAAAGAGAAGGGAGGGTAAGAGGGATACGGAAATGGAGAAATAACAAATGAATTGTAAATAGTATGTAAGATATTGAGGTCTTTTTTTTTTTTTTTCCTTATCAACCGCATCTATTAGATACTACTACTTTCTGTATAACAGACGAAACTCTAGCAATATTGGCCTTGTAACTCTAATTTTTTATCACCCCTCGCAGGGTTTGCATCTGCTCAGACAGTCAAGCTGCATTAAAGGCAATAAAATCGCCTACATGCAAGTCTAAATCTGTCTGGGAGTGCAAGCTATCCCTAAAGCAGCTGGCTAGGAACAACAGAGTCAAACTGGTCTGGGTTCCGGGACACGCAGGGATCTAAGGCAATGAAATTGCCGACAACCTTGCCAAGGAAGGGTCCAAAACTCCATTTGTCGGATCAGAACCTTACAGTGGAATAACTAAAGTCCGCATCAAGGGGATGATCTGGGAATGGGAAGATGCTGCCAAAAGTGCTCACCTGAGAAACACACCTGGTCTGCGGCAGGCGAAAAGGTTCATCGCCTTCTCTGCCGTAAGAGCCGGACAGTTTCTCAGGTTAAGCAAGGTCAACCTAAGGCTCATAACCAGCCTTCTAACTGGACATCACCCCTCGCAATTCAGAAATATTTACTTTAAACATATTGATAACACAGTTCAAACATAAGACCTGTAAAAAGAACTGTCACTTGGTAAAGAAATGTCAGTTGTGATTCTAACATGACAATCAGAATTTCGCGTGCTTAGATGTATAAGCTTCAGTTTAAATTTGCCTTTTCAGCAGCAAATTAGGTCAAGTAATTTGATCAGCTGATTCTCTATTCTTCTTATGTCTTCTTCGATTACACTTTTCATAATAACAATCCAGATATTTTTGCAAGAGTTCCTCAGAAATTTTCAAGGCAAAATAATTTATCACTTACCTTAAATATTTCATCTTATATGTTCTTCAAATACACTTTTCTTACCTTCTTTTATAAATTTCATCAAACATCTTTTAATGTCCTGTAAAATTTTAAAATCCAATTGCAAATGAATAATTAACATTGTATAACATTTAGGTGCTTTATTTTCATTATTCATTCATTACAATTGGTTTAGAACATGCATTAACATACATAATTAGGCGGTTACATTGATTAAGGGAAATTCGGGAGCTTGGTAAGTACGCTCGACATCAAATCTATATAGTGTTTTCTTACTAAAGCATCTTGACCCCCTTCCTTTTTTGATCCTTGACAATTCACTAGTTAATAAATAGTTACATTTACTAAAGCCTCACACCGCATGTGGTAGAAAGGAAAATTAAAAAAATATATATTTAAAGGGGGGGGGGGCAGTGCTGATTAAACAATTTGTCCCTTTTACTCCTCACCAGGAGCAGTAGAAGCAGTGTCCAAGATTGTTTCGAATGAGAAAGGCTGGAAGGCATGGCCAAGACCAGCGTAAAACTTACTCTGGAATTCAACCCTGCAATGAAAAATATTAAATCAGAATTTGCACCTTTTGACTAAGATCAGTCTACATAGAATTGGAATAATGGTACAAAAATAATTATCCAGGGTAATTGTAAAATGCCACATAACCTATCTGGTATACTGTTGAACATTGTTAACTCATCTTCTATTTGGTTGGCGTTCACTTTGTGGTATATCTTCATAACAATTTAATTAAAATACTTAACTTTGTTTTACCACTTTTATTTTTACTTTTCAGTGACTATAGTTTCGACTACAAGCTAGTCATTATCAAACTAAGTGCCTAAAATTATGTGTACTTTTATATTACAGCATCAAAGAGAGGGGTATACATTATAATGTATACCCCTCTCAACAAAATTATTTCTAACCTAACTTCATAAAATGACATTAAACCTAAGCATCCTTAATTGAGGAGTGAACAACATTTGTTCGTAGTTTCAAATTAAACAATATCATTGTGATTTTACGTTAATGCTCGATATTATCATTTTATGCTAATCTGGTATAATGTTATTCCTTTTTATGTCATACCATACCAGCAAAAATGACAATGTAAGATATGATAACAAGATGGATTATTAGCATAAATTAACAATTTTTATTTTAAGATGGTACTGTCATTTTACATCGGTAATGTTATTTTACTTTTAAACATCAATTTATGTCATTATGTTGTAATTTGGGTCAAATCCCAATCTAATAAGGTTAGATATATTTTGGTTAACTGGATTAGATTATTTGGCAACCTAAGGTTAGGTAAGATACAACTTACAAAAGTAATACAAATAACATTAATGTTAGATTCTTAGTGACAATCGTCTAACTTAACCTTAACCTAAATTCAATTTTGATATTTGTTTTCTGGTTTCACAAACAGAGTATAGCTCCATGGACGAAACAGTGACCTGTATATGCACTTTGTGCACCGTGTCATTGACGATGCCACTATGGGGCAGTATGTGGCGTTAGCTATCGAATTCATTTAATAGTGTTCACATATTGGCTTGATATAGTCAGAAATGTTCAGTATTCCTCCGCACTGGATCGGGACCACATTGAAGAGGACCTTGAAGTCCGAAACGCGTCTGTGGGTATCTAGTACGGAATACTGAACTCAAATTCAATTTCAATATGAAATTTCTTAAATTATTGACAGTTTTGACGTTTTATTTTAAAAGCACACTTAATCTCTAACCAAATATTAGTGACTATCATTTAACATAACCATATGATATCTAACCTAATGGTTACTTACTAATGGCACATTAAATGTTTTTTTTTTCAATGATTTCACATTTCAAGTCAAAAGTGATACCTAACCCAAGAAACTAACTAATACCTGTATGCAATATGTTATATTAAATATTTTTGACAGTATTGGAGTTTTACATTGAAAATTACACTCAATGTAGAATGCTGATGTTTAATAATAGGCTGACTCAAGTCGATAGCAGGGTTGTTAAAAAAAACGTTGTTTTCATTTAAATTAAAACAAACAGTATTTTTTTTTAGAAAACTGTTTAAAACATAACCAGCCTTATTAATAGACGTTAGCATACAACAACACAGTTCTAAGGATGATATTGACATTTTCGGATTAATAAAACGTTTTAGTAGATTACTATTGTTAGTTTACAACTAATAATTTAATAGCCCAAGTTTAAGTCTTATAACCTCAATTGTCATAACAAAAGAGGGTTATTTAGAATTTATTTAATAATGCAATAAATCATAAATGTATAAACCTTATCAGTATATTTTGAACTTCACTTGAAATCAGTGTTTTATATGCGTGGCGCATGAAGTAAAATTTCAAGTTTAGAAAAGCCTACGTACTATAAAGATTACCAGCAATTCTACTAATAAGGTTGAACATGTTTAAAACACGTTTAAAATCACATTTATGCACACATAAATGTAATATATTATTATGATGAAATTTTATTTTTATTAATGTAATTTGAAATATCTTTAACAATTTAATTAAAATTTGAAAACGGAAACAAAAGATATTTAATAAAGTTGTTACGTTAATTTTTGGTAAAACGAATAATTAATATTCAATTTATTCTAATTCTAAGGAATTAACATAGGCAATTTTATTTTCGCATTTAAATTTAAATATTGGAATTTTTTGCGATTGATTTTGTTCTATTGTATTCGGTGTCGCGGAGGAGTTTTTACACTGCGCTCTGTCCCGTTCATTTTTAACTCTTCAGGCGTATACGTTTCACACGTCCAGTTCGACACGCGTAAATTAAGATAAATAAATTATAAACCGTTGTGGTTTCCTCAAGAGGGATTCGTATTTGTCTTAATTTCAAAAGTGAATTATTTGGCAAATCGTTCTAGAAAACCTCACTTTCGAAGTCGTAGCTGTCCTTCGTCCGTCTTATCTGTCTTACCCGTGTTATTCGTTTGGTTTCAACCCCTTGGACTCGAGTGAAATTTGAGTACATTTTTTTTGTATTTACATAAAGATTTTTTTTTTTGTTTAAATTTAAAACTTCGAATTCTATTGATAAATTCTACAATTAATTATTTGGGTATATATGCATAATGTGTTTTATAAATTGTTCGAATGAGAATTTAAAAAGAGAAAAAAAAAATTAAATAATAACGTAAAGGATTATTTTTTTTTGTTGTTGATGTTTAATATCTACATTAATATTAATTTAATTGGAAAACTTTGATTTTGAAAAATAATAATTAATTCTCACTTTATACTTTGCATTTCAATTTATAATTTTTTTTTTGTTTGAAGAAAAAAAAATAATAAAAGAATAGATAATTCTTGCCGTTTAAGGAATATTTAAACGTGTATTTTAAAGTCATTACAGATAATTCAATATTTTTAATTTATGCTTTGAATTTAAATTTATTATGTTTATTTCGGTTTGAGTTTGTATGCTTTTTGTAAGGGTATATATAGCTATATTTATCTACCAAGGTTTGTAATTAATTTGAATGAATTACGAAAATTATTTTTGGTATTATTCCATATTTTACTTAAAATTAATAGTTTATTTTTTTTTAATTTAATTCCTTTCTTTCATATATTAAATTGAAATATATATATATACATTTTTTTGTGTTGTTCAATCTACAGGAAATAAAATAGTTTATTATATTTCATTTATGCATTTTACTTATGGGGAATTGAACATATGTATTAGTAAAATCTGGGTTCGTGATTTTCTTTATGTTTAGCTACCTTGCCGCCCGTAATCACGTGGCGCCCTTTTTGTTAAATCTTTGATTTGAAAACTCCCCCTTCTTCACTGGGTTAGTTTGGCCGAGCGGTAAGTACACAGTAGCTAAAAAGTAGCGTCGCATATTTTTGGCGCCCAACGTGGGGCCCCTTTTCTTCAAGATAAGCATATTTTTTTGTCTTTGATGGTTATTTTTTTTTGAAAATATTTTGGAAAGTTTCTTTTACTTTGTATTAGGATACTTTTGTTTGAAATTAGTTTTATAAGGGGTTGCTAAAGAAACCTTCAGACGGACGCGGGAGTATCCGAGTTTTTTTTTTGTAGTTGTACTTTTTGTCGATAGTTATTTTAATATATTTTTTTTGTATAGTTCATATTTTACGTGGGTTCGATTAGAATTAGGACAAAATGGAGTCAAAAATTCAAGTAAATAGATTGGTTCAAGATGAACTTAATTACGAATTAGCAATTAGAGGCGTGACCGAACAATTGACTGTTGAATCTCAACGTAAAACGTTACGTAATTTACTAAAGTTAGAGAAATGTCCAAGTTTTGTAAAACCAACCTATCCATTTAAATTTATAGATGAAGAGGATGCAATTTCCGGAAAAATTACTGAAATTCAAAATCTTGTAAATGATTTTTCAGATTCAGATAAATCACCTTTATATTTAAAAATATCTTCAAAGTTAGCTCATATTTTTAATAGAGTAAACAGATCTAAACCTAGTAATAGCGAAGAGAAATCGAAACGTTCAAACTTTGTAGTTAAAATTGTTACTTGTAGTTCTGATTTAAAAAGTAAAGCTAAGCAATTTAAATTAAATTCAACTGTAAACAATAGTTCTGTTTTAAATATGTCATCCATTAATATTAACCTACCGAATATTTTATCAGTTCAATCTTCGTCTTCTGACACTTCCGATAATGAAAATGAAAATGAGACATGTACAATTAAAGCTGTACCAGTTCGTCAATGGGGATTAACTTTTTCTGGGGAATCAAAAGAAATGAGTTTAAATGCATTTCTTGAAAGAGTCGAAGAACTTAGAATAGCACGAAATTTACCATTAAGTAATCTTTTTATGTCAGCTATAGATTTATTTGTGGGTAAAGCTCTTATATGGTATAGGGCGAATAGAAAGTCATTTGTAAATTGGAACGAGTTAGTAGCCGGATTGCGTGAAGAGTTTCAACCTCCGTTCTATGACGAAAAATTATTTGATGAAATTAAATTGCGTACCCAAGGACCAACTGAGTCTATCGGAATATTCATTTCAGTCATGCAAAACTTATTTAGCCGTTTTTCTGTTCAAATACCGAAATGTACACAATTAAAAATTTTGTTGAAAAATTTGTTACCTTCTTACCAAATGCATTTAAGTCTAGTGGATATTACATCCATTGCAGAATTGTTGAGGTTAGGTAGAAAAATTGAGTCTAGTCAAAATTTAATTCAAACTTATACACCCCCACCGAAACGATCAGTTGTATTAGAACCGGACTTAGCTTACATTCATACAGAGAGTACTTCTAAATGTAACTCAGTTAATATTAAACACAAGTCACCTAGTAACAAAACGTGTTGGAGTTGTCAAAAAACTGGACACTTAAAGAAAGATTGCCCTGATAAAAATAAAAATAAACTTTATTGTTATAATTGCGGGAAAAATGGTTTTACAAAATTAAACTGCCCTAACTGTAATCGTAACAATCAATTGGGAAACGGGAATTAGAGACATCTAACCGAGTGGTGAGCTCTAATAATTTAATCTCGGTAACGTCATTTTCTGGTTTAAGTGATCAGATGAAATTTTGTCTTGATTTTATTTTAACAAATGTTCGTGATGATGAACGTCCATTTTTAAATGTCACAGTATTTGGAAAATCATTTTTAGCTTTGTTAGATTCTGGAGCTTCTAGAACGATCATAGGAGGAGAAGGTTGGAAAATTTTAGAACCACTTAATTTAACAATTCATAGTACTAGTTTGTCACATTGTACAGTTGCTAATGGAGAGTCTTGTAAAATTTTAGGAATGGTTAATTTACCAATTTGTGTAGTAGGTTCTACTGTTGTGTTAGAAGTTTTAATTATTCCTTCGATTTCACAATGTTTAATTTTAGGCGTAGATTTTTGGAAACGCGTAGGGATTGTACCTAATTTAAGGGATAATTCATGGAAATTCGGTACAGGTAACGAAATATTAGTTAATGCAATTAATACTATTTCTGATTTTTCTGCTAAGCAAGTCAAAGAACTTAATTCGTTATTAGATAGTCATTTTGATAGAATCGTTAATAATTCTTTAGGATGTACCACATTAGTGGAACACGTAATTAAATCCAATGCTGACCCGATTAAACAGCGACATTATCCTCTTTCTCCAACCCTACAAAAAGTTGTTAATGAAGAGTTAGATTTTATGCTAGAGAATGATATTGTGGAACCATCTAAATCTCCATGGTCTTCACCGGTAGTTTTAGTTAGGAAAAAGGATAATAGTTATAGATTTTGTGTTGACTATCGAAAAGTAAACAGCGTTACTGAAAAAGATGCATATCCTCTCCCATACATTTCACAGATTTTAGATAGGCTTCGTGATGCTAGAGTTTTGAGTAGTTTAGATATTCGATCGACATACTGGCAAACACCTGTAAAAGAGGAATCTCGTCCGATAACTGCGTTCACAGTTCCGAATAGAGGTCTTTTTCAATTTAAAAGAATGCCTTTTGGTCTGCACAATTCACCAGCAACGTTTCAGCGATTGATAGATAGAGTAATAGGTCCCGACTTAGAACCTTTTTGCTTTGCTTATCTAGATGATATAATTATTGTAACTCCTACTGTAGAGAAACATCTGGAGGTATTGCGAAAAGTTCTATTTCGATTAAATGAAGCAGGACTTACTTTGCGAAGGGATAAGTGTCATTTTTGTCGCCAGGAATTAAAATACTTAGGGTATGTGGTAAACAGAAATGGGTTATTAGTTGATCCTGATAAAGTAGCAGCTATCCTTGATCTGTCTATTCCTTCTTGTGTTAGTGAAGTACGTCGTTTTATTGGTATGGCTAGCTGGTATAGACGATTCATACCAAACTTTTCTTCTATTATTAACCCGATTACTAATTTAACTAAGAAACATATCAAGTTTTTATGGTCTGGGGAATGTCATAATGCGTTTATCAATATCAGAGATTGTTTAGTGAAGGCACCAATACTGTCTTGTCCTGATTTTAATTTAAAGTTCGTAGTACAGACTGATGCCAGTGAATATGGTCTCGGTGCTGTTCTCACGCAAATTCATTCTGATGGCGAGCACGTGATTAGTTATATTAGCTGTTCTCTTAAAAAGTCAGAAAAAAATTATTCCACAACTGAAAAAGAATGTTTAGCTGTTCTCTGGGCAATAGAAAAATTTCGTCCATACATTGAAGGGACACATTTTACCGTTATTACAGACCATTATTCATTAATCTGGTTAAATAGATTACAGAGTCCTTCAGGTAGATTAGCTAGATGGAGTTTGAGGTTACAGCAATACGATTTCGACATTATTCACCGTAAGGGAAAGGAAAATATTGTCCCTGACTTTTTATCCCATGCTGTGCCAAAAGTTGAAGTTATTTCTGAGAATTTTATTGTCGATGACGACTGGTATATTAAATTTAAAAATAAAGTGATTGCTAATGCTAAGAAATATTCAAATTATCGCGTCGAGGGTGATAGAATATTTAAATATGTAAAACCAAATCTTTCATTGCTATTATCGGATTCTGATTGTTGGAAATTAGTAGTTCCTAAAAATCAAAGAGTTTCCTTAATTAAATTACATCATGATAATCCTACTTCTGGACATACCGGCGTGTATAAAACTTTTCACAGAATGTCAAATCATTATTATTGGCCTAAAATGCGGTACGATATTGCTAAGTATATTTGAAAATGTAAAATTTGTATTGGTTACAAACCAGAACAAAAAGCTCCGATAGGACATATGGTTAGCCGTGTTGATGTAGAACGTCCTTGGCAAGTGATTAGTATGGATTTGATGGGTCCACTACCAAGGTCATCTAGTGGCTATGTTTTCATATTAGTTGTTTGCGATACTTTCAGCAAATTTTGTGTTACATTTCCTTTAAGAACTGCTACTGGTTCTGCGATAACAAAATGTGTTGAAGATCATATTATCTTAATGTTTGGAGCACCATCTAAAATAATAGTTGATAACGGAGTACAATTCAGGTCTCGAGAGTTTAATAATTTGGCTAAGTCATACGACGTTACAATATGTTACACAGCTAATTATCACCCACAAGCAAACCCTACTGAGCGTGTAAATCGCGTTATTAAAACTATGTTAGCTTCTTACGTAACAGATAATCAAAGGGTTTGGGATAAAGTTTTGCAAAAAGTAACTTGTTGTATACGTTCATCTAAACATGAAGTAACAGGCTTTACTCCTTACTTCATTAACTTTGGCAGAGAAATTACCTTATCTGGGGAACCTCGCAAAATACCTAATGTAGATGTTAAGAAATTTGATCCTATATTTCGCTCACAAGAACTTCAAAACTTGTATTCAGATGTTAAAGTAAAGTTGTTGAAGGCTATCGATAAAGGAAAACGTCATTATAATTTACGACGACGTTCAGTACAGTTTTCGGTTGGTCAAGAGGTCTGGAGAAGAAATTTTGTTCTCTCAAATGCTACTAAATATTTCAATGCAAAGTTAGCACCCAAGTTTATTGGCCCGTTTTTAATCCACAAAAAGTTATCTCCGTGGACTTATGAATTAAAAAATAAAGATGATGGTCGGTTACGAGGTTGTTGGCACGCAAAAGATTTAAAGTCAATGCCTACTGATGATTAGATAATTTTGTTAATGCTATAGACTGTGTTAAAGGTCGTGTTTGTTATTTTTGTTTTAGTTTTCTTCTGTTTGTAAGAAAATTTTGAGCAAATTTTCTTTACCGGGAAAGAGGGGAAATATGTTACGTTAATTTTTGGTAAAACGAATAATTAATATTCAATTTATTCTAATTCTAAGGAATTAACATAGGCAATTTTATTTTTGCATTTAAATTTAAATATTGGAATTTTTTGCGATTGATTTTGTTCTATTGTATTCGGTGTCGCGGAGGAGTTTTTACACTGCGCTCTGTCCCGTTCATTTTTAACTCTTCAGGCGTATACGTTTCACACGTCCAGTTCGACACGCGTAAATTAAGATTAATAAATTATAAACCGTTGTGGTTTCCTCAAGAGGGATTCGTATTTGTCTTAATTTCAAAAGTGAATTATTTGGCAAATAATAATTTACTACGCTATAAGCGGAGAGAAAAAGCGTGCCGTTCTAGAAAACCTCACTTTCACCTAGAGGTAAGCATTGTTCTTCTTATCAGTATATTTCTAATTCGTAGGGATGTTCTTAGGTTTTTAATTGTGGTTGTTTTACAATCATACATTTCGATTGATGTACTTTTGGTCCGGTTCAATTCGAATTCCATTTTGACCGTGGTTGCTGATAAGCAGTGGAGATCCCGTGGGAGATTCTAGTTCCGGTTTCCGAAAGAAAAATACTTCATCGAAGACTTGTCCTGTGATTCTGGTTCGGGAAAGGGAGAAGTCGTAGCTGTCCTTCGTCCGTCTTATCTGTCTTACCCGTGTTATTCGTTTGGTTTCAACCCCTTGGACTCGAGTGAAATTTGATAAGTACATTTTTTTTGTATTTACATAAAGATTTTTTTTTTTTTGTTTAAATTTAAAACTTCGAATTCTATTGATAAATTCTACAATTAATTATTTGGGTATATATGCATAAAGTGTTTTATAAATTGTTCGAATGAGAATTTAAAAAGAGAAAAAAAAAATTAAATAATAACGTAAAGGATTATTTTTTGTTGTTGTTGATGTTTAATATCTACATTAATATTAATTTAATTGGAAAACTTTGATTTTGAAAAATAATAATTAATTCTCACTTTATACTTTGCATTTCAATTTATAATTTTTTTTTTGTTTGAAAAAAAAAAAAATAATAAAAGAATAGATAATTCTTGCCGTTTAAGGAATATTTAAACGTGTATTTTAAAGTCATTACAGATAATTCAATATTTTTAATTTATGCTTTGAATTTAAATTTATTGTTTATTTCGGTTTGAGTTTGTATGCTTTTTGTAAGGGTATATATAGCTATATTTATCTACCGAGGTTTGTAATTAATTTGAATGAATTACGAAAATTATTTTTGGTATTATTCCATATTTTACTTAAAATTAATAGTTTATTTTTTTTAATTCAATTCCTTTCTTTCATATATTAAATTGAAATATATATATAATTTTTTTTTGCGTTGTTCGATCTACAGGAAATAAAATAGTTTATTATATTTCATTTATGCATTTTACTTATGGGGAATTGATCATATGTATTAGTAAAATCTGGGTTCGTGATTTTCCTTTATGTTTAGCTACCTTGCCGCCCGTAATCACGTGGCGGCCTTTTTGTTAAATCTTTGATTTGAAAACCCCTCCTTCTTCACTGGGTTAGTTTGGCCGAGCGGTAAGTACACAGCCAAAATATGCGACGCTACTTTTTAGCCACTGTGTACTTACCGCTCGGCCAAACTATTGAATTATCTGTAATGACTTTAAAATACACGTTTAAATATTCCTTAAACGGCAAGAATTATCTATTCTTTTATTATTATTTTTTTCTTCTTCAAACAAAAAAATAGATTTAGTTTAACTAATGTCATCGATGTCAAGTTGAAAATATATTTATAAATTGTCATCAATGTCAAGTTAAAAATCAAATGTCACCTTTGTCATAAACTATTTTGACAGTTGGAGCGAAATGTACTCCACTTATTTTGCGGTGTAAAAATGCGTCGAGTATACGAAAAGTACTCAAAGTACAAGTTTTGAATACATGTACTCGAGTACCACCAAGCTCTGCGCAGAACATTGAAAATGGATTATCAATGTTCAAAGGTAGAGAGATTTCAAAATCACACCTTGGTAATAATTTGTACCATTGTGTTATAACTACTCACCAGTGCAAACGAAGAGTGTGCAAGAAAGCAGAAAGACCCTCCATGAGAACCAGGATGGAAACGGTGAGACACGCCCAGAAGCTGAAGATGATGTAGAGCGCTACTCCGCCCCTCCAATCCTCAACGATTAAACCTTTACTCAACACCATGTTCCACAACACTTCAGACAGCTCTGAAACAAAAAAAATGCTTTGTTGATGCAAACATATTTTACTGAAGTATTTGAACTTACGTGCATGAGCGAGAGACAAGGCCCACAAACGCAGATAGGAAGCGGTGTGCGAGACCGAGCCCAAGACGTACTCGATAGTGTGGATGCCCTGATGAATGAACATCTCGGTCATGTCCTCCTCGCTGTGTCCGCCTCCGTGACCGGCAGCCGCCTGGGTGTTGTTCTGCATTGGCTGCTCGGCGTCGCCGTTCTCAGTGGCGGTCTGCATCTGTTGGTGGGACACCTTAGACGAAGCAAAAAAGAACAACATGCACCACATGCAGCCCAAGATAAAAAGAAGCGGCAAGAGAAAAATATTATTAGTGCAAATTTACTACTTTCAAGTTCTGCCCAATGTTGAATAATATGTTAATTGAAAAATTCGGGTTAAGTTAAGCAAGTCCATCTCTGATGATTTTACAGTCGATATAGGGGTTTCACAGGGATCAGTGCTGGGACCGCTAATATTTTTGCTTTATGTCAATGATCGACCATTATATGTAACATCGGGGAACTTAATTATGTATGCTGATGACACATCAATTGTAGTCTCAGCGCAGACTCCTGAGGAACTTCATAGAAAGGTAACGGACACTATCAGCGACTTTGACTCACGGTGTTCTAATAATATGTTTATACTAAATGACACCAAAACGGAATATGTATATTTTTCAAATAGGCGTACTCCGTCAGCAGGTATTGTAAGTTTTGGATTATCAGCAACAGAAAAATTTTTGGGATACACACTTAAGATGGGATGACCATATTAGTTTTATCTGCAGGAAACTCTTAAAGGCTTTTTTTGCCATAAGACAATTAAAATCATCATTGAACAAGGCTACTCTTTTCACTATTTATTATTCGTTGGCATACTGGTTTTTAAATTACAATGTATTAGTATAGGGTAATGCAACTAAATGTTCAAAGGGTATTTGTTCTCCAAAAAATATACTATGCCTAATAATTTGCGATATTAAGCCTAGAGACTCTTGCCGACAATATTTTATAAGATTCAGCTTGCTAACTCTACCATGTATTTATATCCTTAATAGTATTCTACTTGGTAAAGATAATTACCAAACTTTCTCTAAAAACTCAACAAACCATTCGCATAAAACTAGGCATAAAATGGAACTAAAGCTTAAAAAACATCAAACGTGTGTTTGAGAAATCACCATACCATGTCGGCAGCCTAATGTATAACAAATTACCTGATGACATTAAGTCAACTTCGAATTGTAACACTTTCTGTAAAAAATTTAAAACATTTCTTGTCGACAAATGTTTTTATTCCATTTCTGATTTTTTAAATTAGTTATGTGTGTTCTTGATTTTAATATTATAATGTAATTGCTTATTGTGATAATATTTAATTTAACTCATTTTATTTCACACAATAATTTTAATTATTATTTGACGCGTCACATCTCTTTTATTGTAAATAGCCTAAGTGAATAAAGATTTGATACTTGATACAGTTTGACCTAGAATATTTCTAGATTCTAAGCCCAGAGGCAAATCCATATTGGTAGGATATTTTTCCTGAAAAATCGTAAACTAATTGATCTGGGTCTCTCATGTCAATCTAATTCAAAAGAAATTATTTTAAGCGATAACAATTTTATATCTTAAGCATCAGAAATTTCAAAAGACATTTTGTCAATGTTTGAGTTGTTTTTACTCAGAGCTGGGTGATACTCGAGTACAAGTACTCTAAAATTGTACTCTGAGTACTTTTCATGTACTCAGTTCATGAGTACATTATTTTCCAAGTATTTGTACTCGATGCCTTATTAACCGCAAAATGTACTTGAGTAAATACTTTAGTACTTAAATATATTTCAATGTTCTCAAGTACATTTGGGTGTACTTGAGTATATTTTGATTTACAACGAGAGCATTTTAATACGTTGATGACGAGATTTAGGAGTTATACAGGGTGGCTGATTTATCTGAAGATATTGAAATATTTTGAAAACTACGCATCGCATCAAAAAAAGTTCTGAATAAAATGTATTTGCCTGGAAGAGGGCCATCCAATGATACCAAAGTCGACCCCTCATCGCGACTCCCGGGGGTGGGGTGGGGGCAACTTTGAAATCGCAAATGGAAACCCCCATTTTTTTATTGCTGACTCGGATTCTCCATAAAAAAATAAGTAACTTTTATTTGAAATAATTTTATCGATTCGTGACAGATGGCGCTGTAATTGCATAAAATCTAATTTTTGTGAACATCTCGAGAAATTACACATCGGATCGAAAAAAGGAAAAACATGTTTAATTTTTCAAAAAGCTCTTCACCGATACGAAACTTGATCCACCCTCCTCCCAGCCCTACTCTATTGTGGTGAAAAGCATGTATACGTTTATCAATACGTTACCAACTACCTTTAGCGTTATCCAAGAACAACCACGTGGACGTAGTAGTTTTTTTTTAGGGGAGTCCCCTTGCTTCTTACCATTGGGGTGCTTGTTTCGGGTAAGTCCCCTTGCCTATCAGCATCAGGGTGCTTATTTTCGGTGAGTCCCCTTGCCTCTCACCATCGGGGTGCTTGTTTTAGGTGAGTCTCTTTGCCTCTCACTGCTCAATAAATTAGATTGTATGTTCGAAATTGTGACCTTAAACTTTAATGCACTTATTTATACTTTTCTCGAATGATTGTACACAGGAGAGGAGAGCATTGGCGGGAATTTCAGCGCAAGCACTTCATACGCACTGTATCATATTTTCACGAGTTGTTGGTGCTTTTTCAAAAATCTTATCTTTTAGATGACCCCACAGAAAAAAATCTGGCGATGTTAAATCAGGCGACCTAGCAAGCCAATTAATCGGGCCACCTCTTCCAATCCATCGGCCATTGAAATCATGGCTCAATACTTCCCGTGCTATTATTGAGTAATGCGCTGGGCAACCGTCATGCTAAAACCACATAATTTGTTGAATGGGCAACGCAACATCCTCAAGTAAAGGTTGTAGTTCATGTTCCAGGAAATGTTGATATTTGATTCCATTTAAAGTACCATAAAAAAAATAAGGACCAATGAGTTTGTTACACACCAAACGTTAATCGACCAGGGACGTTGATGTTCAACTTGTCGTAACCAGTGCGGATTTTACCCACTCCAGTAATGCATGTTATGCCGATTAATGGCACCATGGTTTGTGAATTTGGACTCATCTGAAAATGAGCAAAGAAATTGGGATTTATTTCTATTTGCTGAACATTCACAAAATTCTACTTGCAGACAAAAATCATCGCCATAAAGTTCCTGACGCAGTGAAATGTGATATGGGTGATACTTGTGATGATGCAATATTCTGAGAATACTATCTCTGGAAATTCCGAAATCCCTATGTAATTGCCGAGTGCTTACATGAGGGTTTTGTTGAACAGCTGCTACCACAGCAATTTCATTAGCTTCTCCTGTGATAGTGTTTCTTTGTTTTCTTTTTTTAGGTTGTACACTACCATCGGATATAACGGATTGAACAACTTTGTGAAAAAAAGAACGCGAGTGTTATCTGGAAAACACCCAGCATACAAGGCAACAGCATCGTCAACATTCCACCTATATTCACCGAAAATCAGAATCATTTCAATTTTTTCTTCTACGGGTGCAGCATTAATTTCGCACTCGTACTTCAGTTTAATGAATGAAAGGTAAAGATAGTCAAGTGAATTGAAAATGTTGGAGGTGTTTTCAGTAACATTTTGGCGGTCACAATGGCGCATCAAGGTTAGAATGCTTACGATTGCAGTGCCATGTGTGAGAAAATGTAATATCAACAATACAGTGGAATCAATGGATTTTTGTCTTGGAAAGACAGGATTGGCTATAAAAGATAGGGTTTTTCAATCACTATTTTGAAGCGACTTCCATTTTCACCACAATGGGGTAGGAATGGGGGGAGGGTGGATCGAGTTTGGTATCGCTGAATAGCTTTTTGAAAAATTAATCAAGTTTTTTCCTTTTTTCGATCCGACGTGTAAATTCTCGAGATATTCGCAAAAATCACGTTTCTTGCGATTACAGCGCCATCTGAATTGAAAAAAATGTTTCAAATAAGTTACTTATTTTTTATAAGGAATCTGAATCAGGGATAAAAAAAGGGGGTTCCCATTAATGATTTTAAAGTTGCCCCATCCCACCCCAGGGAGTGGGGGTGAGGGGTCGACTTTGGTATCATTGGATGACCCTCTTCCAGGCGAACAAATTTTATTCAGAAATTTTGTTGGTCCGATGCTTGGTTTTCGAAATATTTCAATGTCTTCAGATAAATCAGCCACCCTGTATAAAAACTTTACGCTACATTTGTCTACAATATAGACTATCTTCTATCAGTGGTTCTCAACTTTTAGCTTGGGACACCCAAACACAAAATATGAATATTTTAAGATACCCTGATATTTAGTCTTTATACAAATGAGCAACTGTTTCACGTATTCTTTGGCTTTATTAAGAAGTGCCCTAAGAGATTGAAAATGTGCTATAACGTTTTTACCTTTATTCCTTGTTTTTGCTTACTATTTAAGTTAAGTGCATGTGTTGTATAATTGTGTTTTATACTTATAATTTTAATGTGTTAAATCTATATTACTAGAGGTATCAAATAGACTCAGTTCACTAATTGAATAAATAAATAAAAGAAGAAATATTGGTTTTGACCTTAAACTGAAATCAGTGTTTTACACGCCTGGCACATGAAGTAAATATTTTAGAATTGCCTGAAATATTTACTTTATGCTTAATCAAGGATTGGAAAACATTTGTTAATAAACTATAAAAATCTGTAATAACAAACCACATTCTTAAAAAATGAAAAACAAAATAATTAATGAAACTCATAACGATTTTGAAGACATCTACGGTTTGTGTTTATTTTCTTTAAGAAATCAGTCTTGTTATTAAAGCTTCTAATAGCTGCCGAACAAGTGCTTTCCACTCCCAGATTAAGTATGAAGTAAAATTTCGAGTTTAGGAAAGCCTGAAAATTTGGATTTGGGCACGGAGCGAAGCGAGCGCCCATATCCAAATTTTTAGGCTTTTCTAAACTCGAAATTTTATTTCATGCGCCACTGTACGGAGCACCGACTTAAAATGAAGCTTAAAATATACTGAAACTTATGATCAGTAAATATACTGATGATAAATTTCATATCGTGTTAATTTTTTTAGCTAAAATAACTCCTGCGGTCGACCGCTTTTGCTTTAAAAGGCATTGTAGTAATATTTTAAATCTAACCCCATTAAAAAAAACATGCACTATTTTCTTTCTACCAACATCCTAATCCAAATGAATGTACTATTTATACCCAGTTCTATCAATGCTCCAAGCGATAGTCGTATCAATAGGATCAACTGGCAGTTGACGTTAGCTGTCAACTAGGTATTATGCAACCGAAAACTTCTAATTGACTTCTAGTTGGATTCTAGCCCCTATGCCCGTTTGCACCCAAGTTAATCGACTAAAAAAAGTACTAATCAGTGATTAGTACTTTTTAAAAACACAACAATTGTATTTACAAATTGTTTACACAATTGCATATTGATGAAAGAGAGATGTTTAGGATATCTTACAAATTTATAAAATTCTTATGTCCCAGAAATTTGACTTAATCAGAGGTATAATCAATGAATAATGAATGATTACAGCTAATCGGTCTGGGTGCAAATGGACTCTAGTCAACTAGGCATTATAAAACCGGGTATAACCCAGTTAGTTATAGCTATGTTTCCAATTCCAAATAAAACAGCCTTCTTTAGACTTACAGAATAATTCAACTTCTTCTGGTTCCTCATTATTATAATAGGCTTAGCAAGGAGCATCCATGGTACGCACAGCAGAGCGCAGACCAGCAGCAGCTTTTGTATGCCTGACTGCCCAGAGTACATGTTGGCATCACACCTCGAGTCGACCTTTGTCTCCTTGTTGAGTACCATGTTGATAAAAGTAATCAGAATGGATGGGGCACAGAACGGACTGTACCTTTCAAACTCGGCTAAACACAAATATTTAAAGAAACATTAGAATAAAAATTGTACACATACATCAAACTATTCTTACGATCGTTGGTCGGAAAATAAGTGACCCATTTGATGAACATCAAGAGCACCATGTATAGAAAGAGGAAGCAGAGGAAAATGACTTGGGGGATGAACTGGCACATTATGTCTAGTTTGTTTTTGAAATATCTGAAAATAGAGAAATTTTATACTAAGTGTTATTATTAGGGTTATTTAGAATTCATTTAATTTTAAAATATCAGAATGACCATGCTTGGAGCTTAAGGTTGCGGTTTACTAGAGTGACACAGACTCTTTCCGTGAGCTAGAGTGAGAGAGACCTATATTACTAAATATCTTAATAGATTTAAATTGCTGACATTAAAATCCTACAAGTTTTAGCATTATTTTGATGTATTATGCAATGTTGTCTCATAATCAGAGCATTAATGGTGCTGGAACTAGTTACTACCCTTAACGTTGGGTTTTCCCCAAAATAAATCACAACCTTAACATTCGGCATGACCAAAATTATGCTATACCCTAAAAAAACAAACCGACACAGATGAGCGACCAATCAAATTCAGTATGAATTCAGTATAACTTACAAATTATTCCACAAGCTCATGCTGACGCCAAACAACATGTGAGTGATGCCTAAAACAATCGAAATCTTCATCTTGTAGGCATTTTGGAAGATGATTTTGTTCTTCGCCAACTGCCACACAGGATCCAGTCCAAACGGATACGGATACTGCATGTAATCCTCTTTGGCTGGATCCAGCATGATGTCTGAAGGGTTATTAAAAACGTAATCTTTATCCACGGAGAGTGGCTGCCATTTAGAACCAAATACATTTAGCGATTTCGAAAAGACATCATTGTAGATGAGACCGGTGTACATCGAAAATAGACCCATTAGGAATATGATGTAACGACCTCCAAAGAATATATTCCAAATCTACAAAATAAAATAAACATTTGGAAATAAATAAAATATTAACACCACATAATTTAATTTCAAAGCTGACTTTGATACTTTTTACGTGCTTTGATTAAACTAACTTACTTCACTGTCTGATTTTTTGGCGGCTAGCGGTTTTTCCTTGAGGACCATCCAGCCGCCGAAGAGCGCCATCAGAAGGCCGTGGCCTGTGTCACCGAACATTACCGCAAACAAGAACGGGAAGGTGATTATGGTGTAAGGCGCCGGATTCATTTCACGGTAAGAAGCGATACCGTACGAATCTATCAAGGCCTGGAAAGCTGTCGTGAACTTATTCGTATGGTTGTAAGTCGGCGGATCTTCGCAAGTCTCCATCCGGTTTAGAATGGGCGGCACTGAGCTTCCACTCCTTTCCTATTAATTCATAATTGTGATAACAGTTAAAATAGCAAGAAATCCAAAAATGAATTAAGTATAATAATAATATATTGCCCGAGACAGATATTAGGTAGACACGATGTAGAACTGGCAACATTGTTGTACGACGAATCACAATTCTAACCTAGAAGTGCGATTGTCAATATCAAACAATTGTGCATCTCTATTCGCAATCGTCAAACTGTTTAAATAAATTAATAATTATTGTATTCAAACTCTACTTACCGTTCCTCGTCTGAGTGCTAGTTGGATGTTTTCTAAGTCCAAGACGGGCACCCAACATTCGGCGATCAAACATTTTTGTGTGACGTCAAGATTAAAAAGATTCAGAGTGTGATAGATGGCTTTGATCTTGCGCACCTTCACGAACCAATTCTTGATATTCTTCGCCGCAGCTACTAAGACTCTATGTCTATGGTCTTGAGTTTGTCCCAAAACCTAATGTATAGAAGAAAAAAAATCAATCGGAAGAAATAAAATCATAGAATTATATCCCACAAGAGGTTGTTACTACAACATTTTTGGACACTTTGAGATGCAAGTTTTTGACGTGCATGTTGTGTTTCCAAGTTATAAAATCTGAGCGTAAGTCCCAGTGCACACATCGAGTTTTTTGACACTGCGGCTCCGCAGTTACAGATTACGATACATTAGATCAAATGGGGCAGTGCACATCGCTCTGGCGATGTTGAAGCAATTTATATGGAAAACCGATTTAACTAATCTAGCAGGACAAAATTCGAGGACAAATTTTCATGGTCCATTTTGGATTCAATTTGATATAAAAATATCGTTTTTCAAAAAATAATTTAAATGAGTCAATAAATAAATTCAGTAAAAGATTTGAGGTGTATTATCAACAAAACAAATGTATTTTCTTGTAGTTCATTTGAATAAATTTAGCATTGTTTGTCACTTAATTTATGTTGTCGAGTTTTTCTTATTTATAATATGTATAACTGCGTATACTTTTAGACTAAGCACTAACGATTGACTTTTATAAAGCTATTTTATATAAAAAAAATTATTTTGAGTATACAAGTAGTATATAAATAGTTCAATTTGAAGTTATAGAAGAATGTTTTCACTACTAGATTGCATGAAGTAAAATTTAGAGTTTAAAAAAACCTGGAAATTTGGTTTGGTCACTACGCGAAGCAGAGCGACCAAACCAAATAATCAGACTTTTCTTAACTCGAAATTTTACTTCATGCGTCATGCGTAGAAATCACTGAAATATTGTGAAATTAAAAATACACTCTTAAGTCAGTATTAAAAAATACTGCTAAAGCGGGATTAAAAATATACTGCTAAACAAGAATATTTTAAATTTCACAATATATCAGTGTTTTACAAACGTGGTGCATAAAGTTAAATTTCGAGTTTAAAAGAGCCTGAAAATTTGGTTTTGTCGCTCTGCGAAAATTGAAGTGTAGCGAAGTTCTGCCTTATCCTGCATACAACCCCGATCTACAAAATGTATATATTATACTTTTCTAAGACTCTATTACCTACAAACTTATGCCGTTTATTTAAAGTTAGAAATATGTACGTTTGTTCAAATCAACGTATCCGATACAATTTTAAATAATTCTAATAATATTTTCTAACTTTCTATGTATTTTGTATGCTGTAAATCTTCAGATATTCATTGTTTTCTTTTTAAGGCTTCAGTTTGAAGCTCCAAACGAGTGTTTTCCACTCCCAGGTTAAGCATGAAGTTAAATTTCGAGTTTAGAAGAGCCTGAAAATTTGGTTTTGTATTCCCAGGTCGTGGAGAATGGTAAAGGTAGAATTCATTCCTAAGCCTTGCAGGAATGATTATATGAACGCAAAATCGTTCACCAATAAGCCTATCCTCGTTCATCTTAAAAACGCTGGAGAAACTATGTGATCGACGCATCAGAGACACTGTTTTCAGATCCACACCGATACACCAACACCAACACGCTTACACACCAGGCAAAAGCACCGAATAGAAGGAGCCTTTGACAAAACATCCTTCCAAAATATCGGGAGGCACTCAACAGAACGGGTGTTAACAATATGCTCTTTGGATGGATAGGGAACATGCTTTGCTGCAGACAGCCTCTATCACCAGGGGCTGCCTGCAGGGTGGAGTCCTATAGCCACTCCTGGTGAACGAACTAATCACAAAACTTAACATCCAGGGATTTTATACAATAGGATATGCGGATGATATAGCAATACTCCTGAACGGAAAATATGAAAACTTCCTCTGCAACAGAATGCAAGAAGCACTTAAACTTGTGAAGGACTGGTGCATAACCAACTCGCTATCAGTAAACCTCACAAAGACAGAGGTAGTGATGTTCACCAAGAAACACAAAGTAGAAACACACACACTACCAAAACTATTGGGGACTGAACTAAAAGTATCAAAAGAAGTTAAATAGTTAGGAATTTATCTGGATTCCAAACTAAACTGGTCAAAGCACCTAGAACATAAAACTGAGAAAGCATCCAAAGCTTTCTGGCAATGCAGAAGAGCCATAGGTAACATCCCCAAAGACAGGGCTGTGGATATACACAGGTATTATTAGACCGCACTCGAATATGGAGCCCTAGTCTGGTGGACTAATCAACAAGGAGAAATACAAAAACTAAACCACAGAGGCTGGCCTGCTCATGCACAACAAGAGCCTTTAGAACAACACCCACTGCCGCCATGAAAACAATACTATGTCTTTCACACCTTGATATTCGCATCAAGAATGTAGCAAGACTAACAGCAGAAAGACTGAGGGCCATGAACACATGGTCAGATCAAATTACAACCGCAGGACACGGAAACATACTTAAATGGGGACCTTGCGAGCAAAAATCTCTCTGAACTTATAGATAAATGCGTTGAAACGCTGAATGAGGCAGCAACACTCAACCACATAACATTGACAAAAGGACACAGCAACAGCGATGGCAACAACAATGCAGATGAACTAGCACGTGAAGCATCCAAAATTACTACAAACCACGCGAAGACAGGGCTATCCCCTCAGTTCTTAGCCAATCACATGCTAGAGTTTAACACTGCGAAACGCAGCTAAACTTACTTAACTTTAGCTTAGTCCGGGTGAAATAACTGATGGATGATGCAAGGGAAAATAATTTCAGTGATTGCAGACTGCTATCTATGGGTCCATTTTATGATTGTTAGATAAATTAGACTATTATATTCCAATATTGAATTAGATATATGAATTAGTAAAATGCAAAGAGCATTTCCAGAGACATTAATCATTTTCTACAGCAAACAATGCAACATGCAGAATCATTTGCATATGTAGGAGACTTTAACAGTATTTGTTCCCCTCACAAAACTTTCCTCTATCCTGTCCTAAGAGGTATAAGGTATCATGTGTACATGAATAGAGATTTAAAGTTTTTTCTATTGTAGACCTTTCTTTTTACATAACCTAACCAAAAAAAAAAAAATAATGGAATTGCCTATACAGGGTGTACAAAAGGTAATGTAACGGATTAATATCTCGCACTGTGATGAGTTAAGAAAAAATGTTTCAAATAAAACTTGTAGCTACTAATAAATAGTAACTGATATAATATATAAAATTACGAACACGTTATTCGTGAAAATGCCAATGTATTAATTAATAAGACAACTTAAGACAATAAATATCCATTGAAAAAACTACTTCCTGTGCCAATACACCTTCGGATATTGAATTATACAATGAAATATTTAAAATCTTAATTGATTTGATTTGTTACAACACTCTATTAAAGTATGTTCGTAATTTTATATATTATATTTAAAGTGTGCAAACTATAAGATGTGTAAGCTTATTCTCTCGAATTCAAAAATTTTTGAATTTGAATTATTCTTATTAACTGATAACTGATAATATACAGGGTGATTTATTTTTAAGATACGAAACAAACTTACCTTTTTTTAAATAATTAATTTTTATTTAATAATAACTTGCTAAAACAGAAACATACTAGTAAAAGCTGCATGTTTTTAAGTTACTTGGATCAAAAGTTACAAGGAAAAATACAAACGAAAATAAAATATCTATTATAATCAAGTGTAAGTGTCTCAAAATGTTGAAACAATTGTTGTTAACATTCGATATTATTAAGTTATCTATTATTGTTGAGTTTTCGGGAATACAAAAAGAAATCCTTGCCCAACTCAAAAAAATAACAATTTTAATAATGATAGGTTATGGCAATCGCGTAAGAATCTACGGAACTACATTCAAATTGGAATTACAGAAAAAATTGATAAAATATTAATCGGAAAGTGGCATACTGTCATAACTGTATAATACACTGGGATAGAGTCAATTTGAAGGAGGAAGGCAATTTGAGCACCTACTTTAATAAAATAGTTGAGTATTTTGTTATTACCATTGCAGTTCTTATCAATGAAGTTTGTTTTCATTAATATGTTACTTTTGAACAGATCAAATTAAAAACATGCGAATTTCACTAGTAACCTTTGATTTTACCATGTTATCGAATACCAATGAAATATAAGCTGTTCCATTTGAAAAAAAGGTAAGTTTGATATGCAACATGAAAATGAATCACCCTGTATATTAAAAAATATTGTCAATTAGTAGCTGAAATTAGTAGCTATAGGTTTTATTTGAATTTTTTTTTAAACTTATCACAAACTGAGATATCGAGCCGTTACATTACTTTTTGTACACCCTGTATGCAGTCACTGTAAACTTTGTGCTAACATTATCAAAAATGATGCAATGTGCCATAAGACACTTTATTAAAATATCTTGTACAAGATCATGTATTAAATAATTTTCTTGTACATGTATTGAAATTTCAAGTAAAAATGCAGATTCATTCTTCCAAAGATCAAATAACACTGCTATGATTATATAAAAACAAAAACAAATGATACTTACAGTATTCAGATCTTCAATACGAGTCATGACACCCATGGCCATCTCCCTCCTGTCAGCCTGCGCCTCGGGGCACGGATACAGCGTGGCCCTGAATCCCTCGCAGATCTTCTTAACCCTCGTCTTCAATTGGTCACCTTGGAAAAAGATGATGAACACGGACTTGAAGACCTGATCGCTCTACAAAACAAAATCGACCCGCAATTCGACATCTCATAAAAACCACCCAAATTTCGAGGGAACTTACGGTCGCGGGATCCTCCAGAGGGGTCTCGATTTCAGACTGCCTCAAGAAAACGTTACCGCGGCACGCTCGCCACAGCATCCTCTCAAAAGCCGGAATCCTTTCGCGCAAAATAACTCCGGCAACGAAGCTAATTTAACAAGAGGAAGATTAGTACAAGAGCGATTGATTTTGATGAGCAGTTAATTAATTAAAAAAACAGCCATTCACCTCACCGAAGTTTTTAATTTAAAGGTGTAAGATTAACATCCATCGAATTTAAAACAATTTAGTAATTTAATTACTTCAAATGTTTTAAAACAAGATATACATACAGAGAATTTTTCTATTAGGTATACATGTATATCTATGATTACATTTGGTACTTTTTCAGGAATTCGTTATTATAAAAGTTCAATTCGAACTTCTAATGAATTTTTGCAATCCTTGGTTAAGCATGGAGGAAATTTTCAGGATTTTCAAAACTTGAAATTTTACTTCATGCGCTACGCCACACGTATAAAACACTGAATGAAAGTTAAGTTCAAAATATACAGCTCAAGTTGGATCTCACGTTAATGAATATTACGATATTTATTTCATGTAATCACATTTTTTAAAATTCCAGCATCTGGAGCAATTTGCTTTTGGATGTCTTCTTTTAATTGTACTTACATATCTCAAAGCAAATTTCTCGAATTTTGAAAGCGCAAGATTTGGTTAGTCGAAATAAACATTTGTAATATTTATTAACGCAAGATCAAACCTAAGCAGTATATTTTGAACTTCACTTTAAATCAGTGTTTTACACACGTGGCGTCACGCATGAAGTAAAATTTCGAGTTTAGAGAAGCATGAAAATTTGGATTGGTCGCTTCGCTTCGCAACCAACCAATCAAAATTTTCTAATTTTTTCTAAACTCGAAATTTTACTTCAAGTTTAATCAAGGAATAGAAATACCTGTTAGAAGCTTTAAATTGAATGGGTTAATAAAAACAAAGAACGCTTGAAAATTTACAGCGTATACATCAGGATTAGTATACTCAAAACAAAAATTTCCTGCAGATTAATATTTAAATTTAAAATATGGCGAGCGCTTTTATAATATATTCTTAATTTGTTACCAAAAAATAATCACTTCTAAGTTCAATTGTGTTGCTTGCCAAATCAGAGAGCTTATGATATATAAGATATATCTAAGTAGATAGAATCGATATTTTGTGTTAAGTGAAATAATCAATATTTACTTTATAAATCCATATTAATGCAACTGGCTTAAACATGATAAAGATATGAAAATAAATTATTGAATAAATTTTAGTATTATTTATTACTGCTACAAAGTACTGGACATTTTTTTTAAGTAGACATATACACACGTTTTTTTTTTTCAAAGTCCAATTTAAAGTGTTGAACGAGTGCTTTCCACTCCCAGATTAAGTGTGAAGTAAAATTTCGAGGTTAGGAATTTTGTTTGGTCGCTCCGCAAAGCGTAGTGACCAAACCAAATTTTTAGGCTTTTTCAAACTCGAAATTTTACTTCAAGCGCCACGCGTATTAAACACTGAAATATTGTGAACAAGTGAACTTCACTTGAAATCAGTGTCTTATATGTGTGGGTCATGAAGTACAATTTCGAGGTTAGAAAAGCCTGAAATTTCACTTCATGCTTAATCTGGGAGTGGAAAACATTCGGTTAAAGTATCAAATTGTAATATTTTACGGAACAATGAATAGCAGCAATTAATTGGGTTAAAGATTTATTTATAAAAATAATGAATAATAATGAATAAATACAGGGTGTCTACGCTAAACCGTTCATTAAAAGTTTATAGGGTTCCCGTTGCATCAAAAATTTGAAAAAAATCCTTGACATTCGGTTGAATCAGTTCTCCTCATGTGAAATATTTTCAACTTCACTTCCGGTTCCACCGGAAGAAGCACCAAATTTGTTATTTTAAATGGAACACCCTATCTATTAGTAATTTTTTGGATTCCTTGTTTTAATTGCAATATATTTTATTCTAACATATGCACACTTATCTCTTATAGTTTTCAAGAAAAAAAATTATTTCTAAAATTTTGGTTCTAAAAGGCATCTTGAAATCTGTCCGTAACTTCTCTTAAGAATAAGATGAAAATATGATTTATATCTCTACTTGTACCTAGAGTTGACAGTTTCTAATTACTTTACTCATAGACGCATCTATGAGTAAAGTAATTAGAAACTGTCAATTTTGACAATAAGTGTTCTTAAAATGTCAATATGTTCTTAAAATGTCAATATCTCGTAATTCAATTTTGTTAAATGAAATGACCCATTTTTTATCACATGGTACGATTTGGAGGAAAATTTCCTACAAAAAAGTATCATACAACTATGCTCCTAAAGCAAGTAGTTTTCGAATTATTTCGAAGATTCGTTTTTCGTGGCATTTATGCAGGGAATAATGCGTGCATAAGTCGCAATTAAATTTTAGTAGGCAAGTAGTATGCTTTTGTTTTGTCGCGATTGTATCGTGAAATCTCAAATAATAAAAACAATTAGTAAAAAGTTATACAGAAATCAACAAAATAAATAATTACATAAATAAACAAATTATCAATTTATTCTTTATATCGTATGTTCAATAAAATAAAACCTCTAGAGTGCCATGGAAAATATTGTAGGTTGGCAACTCTGAAATTATACGATTTAATTATTATGTCTGACGTTTTATATGTCAATTCCTAAAGCGTGTAGCCAACTTAAATTAAACAAAAGATAAAATCATGGCACTCTAGAGGTTTTTTTTTTATTGAACATACGATACATGGCAACGGCGATAGCAATGTTACTTGAACATGTAGAGTATTTAATGAAACTTATCCACATTAGCCGCCGATGAATAAAACAAGATTTAGAAGATTGGAATCATATGTTGTTTAATTGGCAGTTGCTATGTATAAAGAATAAATTGATAATTTGTTGATTTGTGTAATTACTCATTTTGTTGATTTCTGTAAAACTTTGTACTAATTCTTTTTATTATTTGACATTTTGCAATACAATCGCGACAAAACAAAAGCATACTACTTGCCTACTAAAATTCAATTGCGACTTATGCGCGCATTATACCCTGCATAAATGCGACAAAAAAAACGAAATATTGTTGTTGAATTTTCAAATCAGTCGATAATAACGCTACAATTGGTGAGTGAGATTACTAAAGGAATAAATCTGGGCCAGACTTTCTCGTTTCTTGATCAAAAACAAAATAGCTAAGGTGAAAATTGTTTATACAAAATTTGTGGGTTTTTTCGTTGGCTACAACTTTTATTTGAGATATTTTTTGATTAAGTTAATGTGTTTCTATATTTTTAACTTCACTTGAAATCAGTGTTTAATACGCGTGGCGCATGAAGTAAAATTTCGAATTTAGAAAAGCCCTGTGAAAATTTGTCTCGGGTCGCTGCGCGACCCTCGACAAATTTTCTACGCGGGGCTTTTCTAAATTCGAAATTTTACTTCATGCTTAGTCTGGGAGTGGAAGACATTCGTTCGTAAATTTTCGAATTATCATAAAGTTGTGAATTTTTTCGTAGTCTGCAATTTTTGTTTGATTGAATCGATAAAATAGCTACAGTTAATGAGTGATTGGCAAAATATATCAAATAAATCTTTCTCGGTTTATTGAACAAAAACAAAAGAACTGAGGTAAAAAGTGTTAAGGTAAAGGTGGTTTATTTTCTCGTTGGCTACAACTTTTGTTTGAAACATTTTTCGATTGAGACGTCGAAAGCCATAGTCGGTGAGTTGTTGATCTAAACTAGTTTTTTTTAGTTTCTAGTTCATAAACAGAAGAACTGAGGTGAAAAGTGATTATATAAAATTTTGTGTTGGGTTTTTTTATTATCTTTTGTGTGAAACTTTTTTTGATTAGTTACCTATAATAAAGCAGCAATTTGTAAGTGATTATCAAATAAATGTCTCTCCTAGGCTTTTTCGTGTAGTTATCATAAACAAAAGAGTTAAGGGGGTATTACTATTCGGAAGTTTTAAAAAATGGATTTTTTTTTGCATGTATTGATACTTGATAGTATCTAGTTTCATGTCCGAAAGCCGTTTTACAATAGGCGAACTCGTTAGTTAGATTTTTGCTTGTTGAAGTAAACAATGCTGAGTAGGTGGCTGGGTGGAAATACGCAGAACTCAAACAAAAGTTTGAATGCTTGTGTCTGGAAGCTGGCTTCGAAGCACCTCAACTGCGGTGCGAAAACCGTCGCTATCGCGTCTTTCATAGCTACCAGCATTTTTAACGACGGATACTCGGCAGATTTTAAGGCGATAGAGACACTGGGAATCCATATCGGCCTGCAAGCCAAGGCTTTCCGGTGCGGACCGACGCGAAGCGCCATATGTGTGACGAATTTTGCCTGACTCCAGCAACTCATAAGGCCATCCAACAACGCTGGCAGGAGTAAATCATTCAAACCCAGTTTTTAGAGGAAGAGGAGGGTCTAGTGTACGGAGCTGGCATAGCTGACTAAAGCCAAAAATAGTTAAAACTTGTGTCAAAACTTTAAACGCGTTTTTCTCGAAATAACTATTTTTTCGCTGGCCGGAAACTTTCTTTTCAAACTATGAAACGGATTGACTTGAGCTTTTAGTGTTCGGTTCTCCACATTTTCCTCTGGAGTTTAAACCACCGTCATTCAAATATATTAATATTTGATATTTTTCATAGAGCCTTAAAGTCAGAAAAAGGGGGGCAAAAAGCGACCACTTTTTTCGAATGGCCTCCATTTTGTTATTTATTGAGATTTTTTATTGTCGGTGGTTCAAACTCCAGATAATTTAATACAGATTAATGACTACTACTTCATTTTACGTTTCAAATCACAGAATCGAAAAAATCTTTCCGGCCATGAGGAAAAACACGGCGGACACGGCCTTATTTGAGGCCAGATTTAGAGGTTTAGCCGGACGATTGAAAAGAATTAAAATTAATTTTTTATAGTTTATGAATCTATAAACAAGTTGCAAGAAACCGCAAGATCGCATGTATTAAATTTCCCAAAAATAAAAATTCTGAAAAACCGTAAAAAAAAACGCTGTCCTAGTGGTAATACCCCCTTAAGGTGAAAAGTGTTTAGGTAAAAGTTGTGTGTTTTTTCATTACCTACAACTTTTGTTCAAAACATTTTTTGAAAAACTATAAAGAAATGTAATACATCGAAGAATAAGTAAGCATTAAATTTATAAAATTTCAAAAAGATATTGCTTCAAAATGTTTATAAAATAGTTTTAAATTAGCAAATATATGTCAAACGAGACAAAGAAAATATTTTTGAAAATTCTTCAGTCTCAGAAAGTTCCTAATTATTTCAGAGTTTTTTATTGTTAACATATTTGAAATTCGTTTAATAAAAAACCGAATAATGTAATGATTTATGGTGATTTTTAACAGAAGACTTTTTAGACATTTGATGGTTTAGAGTTAGCAACACTGTTTACTGTTTTAATAATAATAATAATGGTCATTGCCCAACAGGAAACATTCCCAATTACACGATAATTTAGTATTACCAAAAAAGTTGTAGCCAACGAAAAAATAAACCACTTTTACCTGAACACTTTTCACCTCAGCTCTTTTGTTTTTGTTCACTCATCAATTGTAGCTTTATTATCGATTCAATCAAACAAAGCTTCAAACAAAAGTTGCAGACAACGAAAAAACACACAACTTTATGATAATTCTAAAATTTACGAACGAGTGTCTTCCACTCCCAGACTAAGCATGAAGTAAAATTTCGAGTTTAGAAAAGCCCCGCGTAGAAAATTTGTCGAGGGTCGTGCAGCGACCCTCGACAAATTTTCACGGGGCTTTTCTAAACTCGAAATTTTACTTCATGCGCCACGCATATAAACCACTGATTTCAAGTGAAGTAAAAAATATAGAAACATATTAACCTAATCAAAAAATGTCTTAAATAAAAGTTGTAGCTAACGAAAAAACACACACATTTTTGATAAACAATTTTTACCTTAGCTATTTTGTTTTTGATCAAACGAGAAAGTCTAGCCCAGATTTATTCTTTTAGTAATCTCACTCACCAACTGTAGCGATATTATCGACCGAATCGAAAAATTCAACAACAACTAACCATTATGGCTTTCGAAATAATTCGAAAACTACTTGCTTTACGAGTATAATTGTATAATACTTTTTTGTATGAAATTTTCCCCCCAATCGTACCATGTGATAAAAAATGGGTCATTCCATTTAAAAAAATTGAATTACTAGATATTGAAGAGGGCACTTAGATAATGACATTTTAAGAACACTTATTGTCAAAATTGACAGCTTCCAATTCATTTACTTATAGAGGCATCCTCTAGGTATAAGTACAAATATAAATCATATTTTTATCTTATTCTTAAGAAAAGTTACAGATAGATTTCAAGATGCTTTTTGAGGTCAACATTTTAGAAATATTTTTTTTCTTGAAAACTATAAGAGATAAGTGTGCATATGTTCCAATAAAATGTGTTGCAATTTAAACGAGGAATCCAAAAAGTTACTAATATATAGGGCATTCCATTTAAAATAACAAATTTGGTGCTTCTATCGGTGGAGCCGGAAGTGATATAAAGTTGAAAATATTTCACATGGGGAGAACTGATTCAACCGTGTGGCAAGGATTTTTTTCAAATTTTTATTGCAACGGTAACCCCATAAACTTTTAACGAACAGTTTAGCGTAGACACCCTGTATAAAATGTGTAAATTGCTTTATTTTTTGTGACTGAATGAAAATTTATCAAAATAAGAAATAGATAAAACGATGCGCTACCTAGCAGACTATAAATGAACTACTGTCAAATCCAGATCTATGCATTTTTAAAATGAAAATGTGCATTTCTCATTTGTTTTTTTAATTAATTTAATACTCAATTTAGGATATTTATCTTATCGTTTCTTCATATAAATTTATTGATATAACAAAAAGAAAACAATACTTGACAATTAAAATGTTCATACCTAATTAAAACAATTTTTGTTTAAATTTTCTTAATTTTTGGATGTTAATCTACACACAGAATTTAATCTAAATTTATAAAAATAAAAAAACTTATATAATTTAACAATTTCTCATCATCATCACCTTCGAATTTGTCACGACACCGAAATATTAATAATTAAAAAAAGACGAACAGTTCGGACAACTTCGAAGTCGCGAATCACAAACGTTCTATGCTTGTTCTTATCAGCACTTTTCCAAAAATTGTAAACAAATATCCCGGGCCAAAGAATTTGTTTCAATCCGTTGATTAAGGATCGGGTTCCGCAAGCCTGTGTAACTATACTACATACTTGGAAAATAAATAAATAAAATTATGCACGAAAATTGTTAAATTATAAACAACCCCCAGATATTAGAAAAACAGAAGCTCGCCAATATTTTTTTGTTTAGAGAGAGAAATAGAGAGAAAAGGAGGTGTGTGAAAAGAGAAAGAGATAGTGACACATTCAGAAATTCAGGTAGTCGCGTGTACTTTCTTTAACACATTTTTTTTAGAATAAACAAAAAGCAAAGGCTTTGGTACGGGAATAACAGGTTTATTGCATTAAATTTTGATTATTTTTTATTGATAGGAGGAAATTGGCACTGCAGATTTTTAAAGAGTGTAAATCAGTGTTGCTCCATCTAATAAAATTGTGCTAGATTTAGTTCTCACAATAAATATTTACCACTCTAGGTGTCTCTTAACAATTTTTAGTACAACAGTGAATTATCATAACATTTAGGTTAGTTTATATGACAGCCAATAAGATGGGTTAGATGACAGTTGCATATGTTGGGTTAGCTTTAATGACACTCATTGAGGTTAGCTAATAAACCTTTTAGCCTTACAATTAAGTTAGATAGCAAATGCATACAGGTCGTTTTTATTTTAAGTATACATATTCAGCTATGAGCTGTAAAATTTCAGACAAATTTTTTTCAAATGCGTTCATCAATTTGAACTTTCTACTGAGTCTTTTCACTCTTTGATTTAGCATTAAACAAAATTTCGAGTTTAGGAAAGCCTGAAAATTTGGTTTGTTCATTTCACTTCGCTATGAGACCAAACCAAATTTTCGGGATTTTATAAACTCGAAATTTTATTTCATGCTTAATCAAGGAGTGGAAACACTTGTTAGCAGCTTCAATGTGAACGCTTATACGAAAACAGAAAATTCACAGCGTATGCAGGATATGTATACTAAAAACAAAAATTCACTCTATGTTGAGTTAGGTTAGATGACTGTCTTGGGAATCAGGTTCCCAACGATTAGTTTTAAATGGGGCTTATTCGAGACTGAGTTAACTCGAAGCTGGCGTCTAAAGACAAACGGCCGATTTCTAATTCATTCCCAATTCTTAAGAGCCGCAATTGTGAGTTTGCAGTGATGACAAGTACAGGGTGAGGCAGTGAAATGGCACGATTTAAAAAAATGACAAAAATTAGAGATAAAAAAAAGTTCATTTATTTACACATAAATGAGATGTACAATAGTGGAAACTATTAATTTACATTACAAATTGCTTATTTTTTTAAGATGGTTCCAGTCAGATGGCGTCCTTCATTAACTACACCTTTTCGGTACCTGTTCATAAATTTGCGTAGCATATCCACTAGAATGTTGTTTATTTCTTGCCGAATTCGCTCTTTTAACTCATTTCTGGTCCTTAGTGGGTTTACCTGGAACACCTTGGACCTAAAAAAACCCCAAAGGAAAAAGTCTGGAGCAATCAGATCAGGTTAAAAGGCAGGCCACGGAATGTGGCCATTTCTGCTGACTGCTCCAGACTTTTTCCTTTAGGGTTATCTAAAGTCCAAGGTGTTCCAGGAAAATCCACCAAGGACCGGAAATGAGCTGAAAGAGCGAATTCGGCAAGAAATAAACAACATTCCAGTAGATATGCCACGCAAGGACATGAACGGGTTTACTCTCAAGCTCGAACAAGGTGTGGTTAATGAAGGACGCCATCTGACTGGCACCATCTTAAAAAAATAAACAATATGTAATTTAAATTAATAATTTGCACTATTGTACACCTTACTTATGTTTAAATAAATCAACTTTTCTTTAATCTCTAATTTTTGTCATTTTTTCACATCGTTCCATTTCAGTGCCTCACCCTGTACAAATTATGTAACCCAAAAAAGTAGACTTCATATTGAAGTTTGCTTGTCGAGTAATAACAATTATGTAGATGGGAGTATCGAGATTTTACAGGCACTTTAGTGAGACATAGCAAAAACAGTTTGTTTTACGCTATAGTTAGGTTAACAGTTACATATGACACAACCCAACTTCGCAATCTAGTGATAGGTTATATGATAGACTAACCTAATCCTAGCTAGATTAAGCTGGCTGTTAGTTACTTCAGTTAAAACAGTTGAAAACAGATTATTTAACATAACCCTTACTAAATTAGGATGAGGGTTACTTAAGTAATGTCGGGTTTATAAGACATTTAACGTTTAGTTCTTATTGTTTAGCGTTTAGGGAAATTATGCCGTTATACAGTTAAGGTTTAAGAGTTTTAGGTTATGTGTGTTCATGTCAACGTTGCCAACTATTTTATTGCAAATTTATGAAAATAGTTTTAGAAGGAATTCTTACAAATAAAAGAGAAGAAATTTAAAATTTTTGTTAATAATTCTCAATGTCTCCTTAATAATTAACAACAGAGATATCCAGAATGCTGTCACTTGACTGATCAACTGATCTCGTGCGTTGGCACACAAACGCACATGGTAGCCGTTGCGCGTGCACTGTAATTACACATTGCTGTAAAAAAATGCCAATAATCACCGAATACACATAAACCAACGTGATTAATTCTTACCGCAATTATGCAAATTGATATTGACATAAAACACTTGGCAAAAACTGAGAAAACACAATAGAAACTCTGAACGAAATACATGAAAAATCACAATGGGTCCGTTCATCAGAGACAATAGTTGAGAGTTTACTGCCAACTGTTAGGGAATTCTCTAATTGTTAATCGTAAATGTGTTTGGGATTTTTGCAATCGTATAAAATAGACCGACCAGAGTACCGTTCATCAGATACCAACATACATCACAAACAAATCCAAACATGTTGAATGTTGAACATTTTGATGAATGGGGGCATTGGTGTCTTGTGTGTGCCAACACTCAAGATCAGCTGATCAGTCAAGTAACAGATTTTTGAGTATCTCTATTCAGCAAAATTATGTTGTAACATATAATTCAGAAAATCTGGCATCGCTGTGTTAAAATAATATAGTATAAATTCGGAAAGTGTCTGTGCAAACATTTTTGTTTAAAGATATTTAAAAAAAAAAGTTGAAAATAGCGAACTCTTAAACATTAATTCTTAAAATCCTTAAACGTCTTATGAACGACGATTGTTAAACTTTAAACACGCGTGAACATTAAACGTCTTATAAATACAGCATTACTGGTGTCCAACTCAATCTTAGACATTGATAACCTAACCTAACAATAGTTAAACATAAACTAACCCAACTTCACAATCTGTCATTTAACCCAACCCTGGTGCAGATGTCAACAACTTAAATTAATTTCCGGATATTTAGATCGAGTGGCTCGATAATTTGCAAGAATCGAGTAAAAGATGTTTATTGATCGATCTTGCCCATCAGTAATTTTTACCTTATTATCAACTAGAGTTTTCTACATTATTCCAAGTAACTGACATCTGACAAACCTTAATGATTGTCGAATAATTCAAGTTAGTATTAAAATCATGGTAGGTTATGCAGCATTTACAAAAGTCATGTTGGTTTAAATAGATAAAAGCTGCTAGAAAAGCAAACTTTGTAACTGTTATATAAACTAATCTGACCATTATCAAATCTAACCAAAGCAAATCCCACTCAAAGTAAACTAGACTCTCTTTCTAAAGTTAGGTAAACCATTAAGAAAGTTACAATAAGTCATCGTAACTTTTTTAACAGCTTACTTAACTTTAGAAACAGATAGCTGCCAGTTAACCTAATTTTTGTAACTGTTATTCAATCTAACCCAACTTTTTGTTATGTGAAAAACAATAATTAATAAACTTGTTATTTTTTTCTTAGTGAAACAAACCAAGTGTTTTAATTAAATATCCAGAATTAGTTTTAAAAATGCTTCACCACGGATTTGGGGTGCAATGGGTCTAAGTCAGTCATAAGTTAACCTCACTTTCATAACTGATATCTAAAGTTATGAAAGTGAGGTTAACTCATGACTGACTTAGACATATTGCACCCCAAATCCGTGGTGAAACATTTTTAAAACTAATTCTGGATATTTAATTAAAACACTTGGTTTGTTTCACTAAGAAAAGAATAACAAGTTTATTAATAGCACAGCCAACTATAACTTCTATTATAAAAAAATATAACTTTGGGCTGTATCTCTTTTATTAATGAAGATAAAAATAATATGTAAATTGCATTCGATTCTCCTCGAAAAAGTACCTATAGAACATACAATTCTTATTTTGATAAAATAATAAATGACTGAGATATTAATAAAAATCGAATATGGAAAATATAGAATTTCTGGCTATAATTTGAAAACAAAACACGATAGCTAATTTCTGTTTTCGACATTGAGTTTTCCTCGAAAAAAGAACTCGAGGATGCGCCATCGATTTTTTTCTATCTCTTCTAATAACCGAGATTCCCTATAGTAACATCCAATTTGGGCCACCCTGTACATACATGTTTTAAGAGGAAAAGGGGTTTGAGGGGTATTTAACCTAATCTAACTTTAGTACATGCTGTCAAACCTAACCTAAATTGTCATGTAATCTAATCATAATTGTCATTTAAGATTTAAGCTAAGCAAATGTTATCCAACCTAACTTCAATACACATTATCATTACCCAACCTAACCTAAATGTTCATACCTGTCAAGGCTAGGGGGGAGGGAGATATAGGGGTTCAAACCCCCCTCCGACATTTTTAATAGTTCAATTTTTGTATGCAAAAGCGGCCCTGTAAGACAATATTTCTACCATTAACAGCCCCCCAACAATGTTGACAACACCAACAACATGGATAACCTCAAAAATGCGATTGCAATGTTATGTTGTTATAATAATTATATTTCGATTATGAATATTGTTGGTAGTTTGAGATACTTCTAAGTTATCTGCCAAAATCGCATCACTTTAGGTACAATAATTTAAATGTTATACTAATAAGAATACATGTCAACATTGTCGACGTGACATTGTGACATCCCTAACCGGAAATTACCAAATTACCAATTACCAAAAGACTACTATTTCTATGTGGTACCCCTAGTTTAAAGAGCGAGATCTGTGTTACATATAACCATATCAAAATACTGTTATTTCAAATTTATTTAATTGTAATGCATTATAAATTCAATTTTCAGACATCAGTATATTTTGAACTTCACAATATTTCAGTGTTTTATGCGCCTGGCGCATAAGGGAAAATTTCTAGTTTAGAAAAGCCTGAAAATTTGGTTTGATCGCTCCGCTTCGCTATGCAACTAAACCAAATTTTCAGGATTTTCTAAACTACAAATTTTTCTTCATGCTTAATCAAGAAGTGGACATTCTTGCTCGATGTAAATTTTAATTAAATAATTCAGCCGAAGAGACGAATTTTCACAAACATAACAACAGTGTAACCTCTAAATTACTCGGAATTTAATTAGAGTAAAGTTGGAACAAATTAAAATGCGATGTTGCCACGTTCATATTATCAATAGTTCAAACTACAGTGACTTAATTAAACACAGTGGCGACAACTCGCTGTCATCTGCCATGATGAGGCAAAATTAATTAAGAAAATAGGTTATAATACAAACATCTGATATTTAATTGTGACAGCGAGTGTTTATCATCTTTTAATTAAAGCATTATCCCTTAATTTTGAAATAGAAACATATGATGGTTAATACCCCAAATTAACGGTTTTAGGTGAATTCTATATTTCGTTGGGAATTTTTGAGGTACGCCTTTAAGGTAAGTGAAATAAAACACAAACTTTAGATAGAATTGCTGTAACATACTTTAGACGTCATAGCTACGGCGCTGTTTGTCGGCCATGTTGGGTCAAAATTACTAAAACCTCAATAACAAAAAAAAAACAGTTGTCGTCACTGTGTTTAATTAAGTCACTGTACTTCAAACTAAATTGAAGATACAGGGTTGGGCAAAAGTATGGGAACACCGGATTTCTGGCTAAACTATACGTGCGATGAAAAAATACTCTTAGCAAAAGTTTTTGTAGTCGTTTTCACTAAAGACGTAATGTAATTTCCAACAGTCTATTACCTACCTATTTCTTGATGTATGACGTCATCGGTGTTTTTTATTTAAGTGGAACACCCTGCATATTTTAACTTTTCTGATAAACACTTGTTAAGCAATTACAATGATGTTGGGTTTGGTGGGTGTGCGGCTTGTGGTTTATAAATTATTAATTAAAGTAATAAAAGGAATAAATAGCTGTTTACTGTTGTTTGTCTCAGCTTTCAAAGAAATGTAAATGTAGTTTTCATCTGATAATTCAAAGATACATCATGGGAACAATCTTGCTAAGAGAAAATTTAAACGCTAATTAAACAACAGTAAACAGTTTTTATCTTTAATTATTTTATTTCTTAATGTAGAAACCACAAGTCGCACACTCACCAAACCCAACATCATTGCAATTGTTTAACAAGTGTTTATCCAAAAAGTTTCAAATATACAAATATAAATGGTGTTCCATTTAAAAAAAATAGGATAGCTCCTTGATTAGATGAAAACGACTACAAACAGTTTTGTTAAGAGTATTTTTTCATCACACTTATAATTTAGCCAGAAATCCGGTGTTCCCATACTTTTCCCAGCCCTGTATAATGAGAATCAAATTGAAGAATAGTTCAAAACTAACAAATAACATGTAGATTTTGTTCTATTAAAACGAAATGATAGTATCGTCTTTGTACTAGTCTACTAGAAATTAATCAGTATTAAACTAGCTGTTTAATTGTTTAGCCTTACACCACATAGTGGTAGAAAACGTAGCACTAAATGTCTAATACAATTTTTATTTTGTTTGGAGCAATACTGGTGTAAATTGATTCTTCTAGGAGGATCAGTGATTTTTTCAAAGGCTGAAAACATTTAAAAATCCGCGTTCCCAACAGTGCCAGTCTTTTCGAAAGGACGGAAATCGGTGCTTTTTAAACAATATTTTAAGCGTAGTCCTTCTCGCGCCAGCGGTGCAAGAATAACATGTTTTGTTTTAAGAGTGGAAAAATCCGTGCTTCCCGCATCCGCACCCCACACTACTAGCTAAATATATATATATAATAGACAATTACTAATCTTACTGACCATGGAAGGAATTCTTCAGGATCAATAGATTTTTCCGGAAAACTGTTTAAGTAAAAGCATCTTGTTTTAGTATATATAAATTAAAAAAATAAATTAAAAAATAATTATGAAGGTAATTTTAATGAAAGAAAAAAAAAAACGGAAAAAAAAACGAGTGATGTGATGGTTGATGGTGGGTATGCGTGTACACTCTCGGGCTCTGGATGCTCGTGCTGTTTGTGATTGTCTGAATTTGTGAGTGTGCTTAGCCCTAAAGTGATGTTATAAAGTTCATTATTTTTAACAATGATTGCTTTTAATTTTCAAAAATTCATAGTAAGTGATAAGGAGCAATTATTAGTTCTGAATAATTGATCGATGGTAAAGTTTATTAATTCAGTTAAGAGGAAGTCGCTCAAGCCATAAACGTATTTAATGATGATTTATTTTGTTAAAATAGTTGTCCTTAATGAAAAATATACGCTTTTTGCTTGTCTCAATAAAATGTTAAAGTCAACACATTACCCTTTTACCCTGACGTCACAAAAAACAAAACACAGTATCATAAACGCATGTCTACGTTTTAATTTTATTTGACAAACCTGTCAGTAGCAATCAAATTATTTCAGAAAAGGAAACGACGAACAAGAACGAACTGAAACCCACAGAACAATAAACCTCAGTTAAATAGGATATTAATAATGTGTTTAGTATTGCATTAGTCAAAATATTTAAGAAAATTAACGTGTACAATCGCAGTAATTTCCTCTTGGCTCTGTGACAAATTGTAAGTGATCAATCTGTATGTATTCTCTTTATTTCTAACATTTCAATTATTTTTTCACTTACTTTTAATGCAAACCTATTGGAAATCCGACACTATTGGAAATTCTTTTAAATAGTTTCGCCACAGTTCGAATAATTTTTTGAGCATTTTCGTGAAATTGGCGCATTTGAAGTATTTTCACAGGCGTCCTGAATGTCATGATAATAGAAACGTAAACTTAACATTCGACGTATCAAACAATTGAAGATGTACTGTTTCAACCAGAATTCATTGATTGAAAACAGATAGAAGTTAATAATATCAGGGTAAAAAGGTAATGTGTTGACTATACCTTCTTTCAGAGTCAACACATTACCCTTCTACCATGACGTCATTAACTTCTATCTCTTTTTAATCAATAGATTCTGGTTGAAACAAAACATCTTCAATTGTTTGGCACGTCGAATGTTAAGTTTGGGTGTTATTATCATGTTATTCATGACGCATGTGGAAATACTTCATAAAGCGTTGATATGACAAAAATGTTAAAAATTCTATTCCTTCAAATGTGAAGAAGAAACTATTGAAAGAAGAAACTTATGGAATTTCCAACAGTGAATGAAAGTTTCGCATTCAAAGTAAATGAATAATTTAAAATATTTAAAGAGAATGAGCACTTAAAATTTTTCACAAAATCAAGAGGAAATATTCAAGTTCACAACCTAACACATCAAGAGATGCATTTTCACAAACAAGAAATTATGAACAAGTTTTAAAGATTATTGAAAACACATTTTCCTAAAAAAATTACGACTAATCCAATTCAACTGGTTTGACTGTTTTAGGAGTTTTTATGGTTTCAGTGACTAGCCGTGTAGTATTATGTTTAGTTCTTATTTGTTGAGTTTCTTTTTTCATTAAAATCTTAATTTTAAATTCATTTGATTGCTCACAGATTTGTCAATTAAATGAAGTAGCAACAAAATTGTAGACATGCGTTTGGGGTGCTATGATTTGTGTTTTGTGACGTCACGATAAAAGGGTAATGTGTTGACTATACCGTTACTTCATAAAAAAAAAGATCAAACATTGGTAAACTAGCAAAATCACGTCTTAATTTTTTTTTGGAATATCTATAAAACATTTTTGAAAACAAATTTAGTGACGATGTAAAATAATTCTTTGCGGTGATTTGTAATTTTTTTCATTTTTTTATTTACTATAATAAACTCACTAGAATTTTGCAAGTAAAACAGTTTAAAATTTTCTGAAAATACAATATCGTGTCAGATCCCAGTGAGTTTAATCTAGTAAATAATTCAAATATGTAAAAAAATACAAATCGTTGCAAAGAAATATTTTACATCGTCACTAAATTAGTTTTTCAATTTGTTTTATAGATATTACAGCAACAAAAAAAAAAATAAGACGTGATTACGCTGGTTTAGCAATGTTTAGTATTTTTTTATGAAATAACGGTAAAAGTAGGACACATTTTATTAAGACAAGCAAAAGTTTATATACTTTTCTTAAAGTATACCTATTTTTGCAAAATATTTCATTATTAAATAAGAATGTAGTAAAAGGAACAGTATACCGAGTTTTTAGTGTTTAGATAGTGTCATTCTACCTCTTAACTAAAATCTTATTTTGGGATGAAATATTTTGAAAAAATAGTTATACTTAAAGTACACATTTTGTAATTATTTTATTTAAATATTTTCTACTCTCATAAACAAATCTTAACCATCACTTAATTAGCATAATAATATCTTAAATTATTTTTATCTATAACATACAGGGAGTTTATTTTTAAAGTATATATATTAAGATATTTACACTGCCCTTTATTTAAGTATGGCCATAGGGATTTACATGGTAAAAAATGTACCCCATGTTAACTTTTGTTGTTCAAATTTTAAACAATTTTTCGGTTTTATTGATATATCAACATTTTTTCTACAAAATGTACAATGCTAGAAGGACATAAACATGTCAGATTTCTTTATTTTTGCTTTCAAAGTTAAAATTAATAATACTAATAATTTAGCCAAAAAAATCAACTTAGCGACAATGTCATAATGTAAGTAATTGTTATTCTAAACTTGACAGCTAAAATAAAGAATCTAACATGTTCATGTCCTTCTAACAATAAATAGTGTTTGATTTATTATTAAACAGAAAAACTGTTTCAAATTTGGACGACAACAAAAGTTAACATGGGGTACAATTTTAACCATGCAAATCCCTATGGCCATACCTAAATAAAACGCACGGTATATATAATTGTACATTTTCAGATTCAAACGTATATATCGGATTACGTTGTAAATTTTACGACGTTAGTTGTTTTTTTAAGAAAGATTAATTAAAATCTTTAAGCGAGTGTATTCTATTCCCAGATTATGCATGAAGTAAAATTTCGAGTTTAGAAAAGCCAGAAAATTTGGTTTGGTCGCGTAGCGCTAAGCGATTAAATCAAATTTTTAGGCTTTTCTAAACTCGAAATTTTAGTACATGCGCCACGCGTATAAAACCCTGATTTCAAGTGAAGTTCAAAATATACTAGTAAAGCAGTATGCTAAAGACGTAAATTTTGAACTTCACATCAAATCAGTGTCTTGTACGGGTGGCGCATGAAGTAAAATTTCGAGTTTAGAAAAGCCTGAAAATTTGGTTTGGTCGCCCCGCTTCGCGGAGCGACCAAACCAAATTTTAAGGCTTTTCTAAACTCGAAATTTTACTTCATGCTTAATCTGGGAATGGAAAACATTCGTTGAAAGATTTAAATTGAACTTTCTTAAAAAACAACGAACGTCGTAAAATTTACAACGTATGCAGATATACAGGGTAGGCCATTTTAATCAATCCACGCAAATAACTCCGAAGATATATTCGATAGTGAAAATTGACCATAACAAATGTTGTATGGCTGGTAGGGGGACATTCGATGATGGCCTTTAAACTGATCTTGAAGTTGACTTTCAAGGTCATTTGAAGGCCAACTTCCAAATTTTAAATGGCAACCCTACTTTTTTAATATTTATTTTGAAAAAGGGCCATCATGTTAGTACGGCTGCATAAAAATTTTAATACTTCACATAAGAAAATTTTCGAGAAAAAACTTGAAGAAAATTTTACTAATAGACTTCAATTCAAAAGTTCAATACTTCATTAAATAAGAAAACTAAACGATATTTCCTGCCACCAACATATCATTTCAATACCTACTTCACTTACTCTAATTCAAAAAACTCAAAAATTAAACTAGATATGTAATTGTACTACATTATGATCAATATTTTAAATAAAAATTCAAAAATGAGTGTTGTTCGTGAGCTTAGGGGCGATAAACAATTGGTCGTTGAGGTTGTCATGCAAATAAATAGTGTCAATCAAAATTTCACTACAAAATGCATTCGTTCATTTTTCAATGGAAATTTCATTTGAAGAAGTAAACACTTGGACAAGATATCTTCTGCAAATCAAATAAAATATGGCTGACTATCTGGCGGTAGAGAGAGTCGATATGCTGTTGATTCTAGGAGAATGTGGAGGTAACTATCGACAAGCTGCTATCTTGTATCGGAATCGATATCTTCAAAGACGGCACCCCAATCACTCTGTAATTCGAAACATCCATCTGAAAGCCCGACAAGGACATTTATGACGTGTTAAACCAAGACAAATTTATAACCAAAATGACGTTAGTGCAATAACTGTTCTGGGAATGGTTCACATTAATCCTCGTATTAGCAGCTATGATATTGAAAGAGAATCTGGCATACCCAGACGTACTTCACTGAGAATATTGAAGAGCCTACGTTATCACCCCTATCATATCTCGCTAACACAAGCGCTTACACCCAATGATATGAGGAAGCGCGTAGAGTTTTGCCAATGGGCAGAACAAATAATAATGAACGATCCCATTTTTTTTCATTATGTTATGTTTTCCGATGAGACAACTTTCAAAAGCAACGGACAGCTTAATAGACACAATTGTCACTATTGGTCTGACGTGAATCCTCACTGGCATAGACAGGTCAACAATCAACATCGTTGGAGTCTTAATGTATGGTGCGGTATCATAGATGGACATTTGATTGGTCCACATTTTTTCAACGGTAACGTAAATGGGCAAATTTTTTTAAATTTCTTGAGAGATGCACTCCCAGTACTACTGGAAAATGTGAATTTGCAAACAAGATTGAGAATGTGGGTTCAATTGGATGGAGCTGGACCACACTTTGCCCGGATAGTTAGAAATTATTTAAATGAGAGTTACCATAACAGGGGGATTGGACGTAGTGGAACCGTTGCATGGCCACCAAGATCACCAGATTTAACTTCTCCGGATTTTTATTTATGGGGTTATTTGAAAGATTTTGTTTATGAGCATGAAACAACAAACAGAGATAATATGATAGGTACAATCCAGACCGCTTGGCAAAATATTCCAAGGACAGTTTTGTTAAGAACAGTTCAGGACTTTCAGCGCCGAATTAATTTATGTATCCAGCAAAATGGAAATGTCTTTGAGCATCTTTTTTAATTTTCTTTATTGTGTATTGTTTTGTTTTGTCAACGGCTTGCCGTATTATGGCTTCATTATGTTGGTGGCAGGAAATATCGTTTAGTTTCCTTTTTAAGTGAAGTATTGAACTTTTGAATTAAAGTCTATTAGTAAAATTTTCTTGAAGTTTTTTTTTTCTCGAAAATTTTCTTATGTGAGGTATTAAAATATTTATGCAGCCATACTAACATGATGACCCTCTTTCAAAATAAACATCGAAAAAGCAGGGTTGCCATTTAAAATTTGTAAGTTGGTCTTCAGATGACCTTGAAAGTCAACTTCAAGGTCACTTTAAAGGCCATCATCGGATGTCCCCCTAGCAGCCATACAATCTTTGTTATGGTCAATTTTTGCTATCGAATATATCTTCGGAGTTATTTGTCTGGATTGATTAAAATGGCCTACCCTGTATACGTTTGAATCTGAAAATGTACAGTTATTAAGATATGTAATGTTTAAGGCTTTTCTAAACTTGAAATTTTACTTTATACTTATTCTGGGAGTGGAAAACACTCGTTCAAAGATTCAAATTGAACCCTTTTAAAAAATCAAAAAATTCTTGCAAATTTACAAAACGCGGGGCGGGACATGGGATTAAAAGCAAAAATCTCTATTGGCAACTGAATTTTCTCGAATTGAATTATAAGCAATCATCATTTAAAACATTAACATGTGAGTATCTAAAAAATGTGGCAACTTTATGATTTATGACATTGATGATAGTAAAAAGTTTATAATAAAATACATTTCTTTCACAGATTTCAGCCACTAACTTGAATATGTATTTGTTTGTTATTATTTATTAAAGTAGTTTATAATTATCTTGAAAAATAAAGCAAACAGTTTTATAGCACTATTGACTGGAACATGTTTCGCCTCACATTGACCTCATCAGGCATATGAAACATGTTGCAGTGTCAACAACCGCAGTAAAACCCCCTTGAACTTGATATTACATTCTTCAATGTGTAATAAACTTTCATCAAGTGTCAGCCTCCTTAATTCAATATATTATAATCATCTGCTCTATAATAGGCATTAGAAAGCAGTTTTTAGATTCTACTAAAGTATATTATTTTAAAATAAAGGCTATACATACCAAGTCATATGAATAGATCGTTTAAATTGCTTGGTATAGTAAATTGCTTAGTGGAACCTTAAAAAAACATTCTGCTAAGTCAATAAATAATACAGAAGGTATTTACTTCTAAAAATATCTTAGTTATTATATTCATATATTAATATTATTATATTATATTTTTTTACTATCATCATTGATCATGTGAGTTACATTTTAATAAAGAAAAATAATACGACATGTACAATACAATGAAAATAATTCCATTAGTGAGTCATACTAAAATATGCACACAGAAACATTGACTATGTACTACAAATATTCATGTACAAAAATAAAGATATATCTAAGTTATTAATCTGAACCTTATTTAGTCTAATGTATGCAACAGGAGTAGTCCACAAAATCTTGATTTAGACTTGGTTATAAGAAATATGAGGTCTGCCTTAGGCATAATATGCATTTGTTTTATTTCAGTAAGTATAATAATTATTATAATCGGGGTCGTTGAAGAAAATTATCAGGGCAATCGGAAAGTCATTGCCAAAATCAATATTAAAAAGAAAACACCTTATTTTAAACATAAAGAGAAATTAATTGGAATGGTGTTCACCACCGTTGGCTATGATCCGGGACCATTTCTCCACCAGCTTTCCAATACCCATCTCAAAGGTAGATGGCTGCTTTGAGGCAAATCGTGAACGAAACGGAAGAAATTCATCGAAATGTTTTTCATAATTGTACCTTTAATTTCACCAACTGTTCCAATTTTGATCTCTTATAAATAAAAATGCTCCAAATGCTTATTTTTGATATTCTTGTTATTTACCTTTAATAATAAAATTATTGAAAATTAGGCATCTAGCTATCTTTGCGGGAAATATTCGAATATTTTGCCCGGCCAAATATTCGCTGTCAAAATATTCACGTAATTCCAATGTGATTGGCTAATTTTTAAGTAATACGTCATATGTCAGTAAAGGTGTATTGTATTCGTGCAGAGAAACGATGAAAATTTCAACAAGATTAGATTAATAAATCGAGTTGCCATAGACAATAAAACAAAAATTCCTTGGTGTTATATTTTAACATCATTTAATAATTCGGCACGTTAAACCAAACTTTTAGGTTATGAACGGTGGAGGCTTCTACTTCGTTATACATGTTAATTCAATAAAATAAAACACTTTAACTTTGTTTGTATAACACAATATTTTTTTTATTTTTGTGACTGCAGTTTCGGCAACTCAACTTGCCATTATCAAACGGTGTGATTTAAATTACGGTATAGTACAGGTATATATACAAGAATGGTTATTTACAAAATAGCATTAAAAATGGGGGTATACATTGATCTAGTGTATACCCCCATTTATCTAAAAAGGTTCTAAAAGGTTCTTTTAGAATCCTTGGAAATACAGAAAGCCCGCGCAAATTCGGAAATTCAATTAATTAACGACCAGGTTGATCTAGTGTATACCCCCATTTTTAAGGGAATGGGACGTTTCGTTGCCGAGCCAGTTCATCGCCTGGCCAGTTCATCGCCGGGCCAGTTCATCGCCGGCTGTTTCATCGCCAAGCCAGTTTATTGCCAGGCCAGTTCATCGCCAGGCCAATTGCGATAGGATATGTCAGGATAGGTTAGGATAGGTTTTGATGGGTCAGGATAGGTAAGGATAGGTTAGGATAGGTTAGGATAGGAGGGGATAGGTCAGGATAGGTTAGGATAGGTTAGGATAGGTTAGGATAGGTTGGGATAGGTTAGGATAGGTTATAATAGGTTAGGATAGGTTAGGATAGGGTTCGATAGACTACCATAGGTTACGATAGGTTAGGATATGTTAGGGTATGTTAGGATGGGTTAGGATGTCGCTTTATAGCAGTAACAGTGGCACCTACTTCCACGTTTATTGCTGAAGAATCATGCAAATGTACATTTAATTCATGTATAACATTTCCATTTTTTGTGTGTATCCTGGCGTTACAACTTCCTACGTGGTCACACCGCCAAAATTTAGCACATTGGTCAGACTTACTGTTTTTGTCAAAAATATACATATGTCCTCCGTGGATAAACTTTTCTTTCCCTCTTTTGGTCAAAATTTGTGTTTCTATACTTGATAATAGTAAACCTTAATCTGAATTGCACTCAATGACATATATCAAAAAAAGACATCATTCTCATTCAATTTTTATTAAGTTTGAGTAACGATTACTTTGTTATAAAACCTAATATTAAATTAGTGGACAATTTCCACAATTGGGTATTATTTGAAATTTTATCATTAGATATGATCTTTCTTTAAAAATTTATTTTATAAAAAAATTGGCGATGAACAGGTCTGGTGATGAAACGGCCGGCGATGAACTGGCCCGGCGATGAAACGACGGCGATGAATCGGTGGCGATGAATCGGCGGCGATGAAACGTCCTAGACCGCACTTTTAATGCTATTTTGTAAATAACCATTCTTGTATATATACCTGTACCATACCGTAATTTAAATCACTCCGTTCGATAATGGCAAGTTGAGTTGCCGAAACTGCAGTCACAAAAATAAAATATTTTGTGTTATACAAACAAAGTTAAAGTGTTTTATTTTATAAAACTTTTAGGCTTAATTAGTCTTAGTCGATTGTAAAAGAATGCCACCAGTTCGAAGATGCGCATTTTTTGCTCAATAAGTAACTTTGGACAAGGTAGAATAATCAGTCTACGAGAAGCAGAATTAAGTGTTCCTTTAAATATGCATACATGTCCCCAATGTGTACTCTGTAAATGTTTAAACATTCGTTGTTTTTAAGAAACGTTCATTTTGAAAATTCTTACGAGTGTAAGATGTCCTTGATTAAGCATGAAGTAAAACTTCGTGTTTAGAAAAGCCTGAAAAATTTTCCGCGAAGTAGAGCGACCAAACCAAATTTTCAGGCTTCTCTAAACACGAAGTTTTACTTCATGCGCCACACGTATAATACACTGATCTATTGTGAAATTTAAAATATACTGTTATGGTATTATGCTAAACAAGTATATTTTTACCTCTACGATAAATCAGTGTTTAATATGCCTGGTACACTTCATGCTTAATTAGAGAGTGGAAACACTCGTTAGAAGTTTCAAATTGAACACCAGTACTTTAATAACAAGAATTAATAAATGCGTGAACATTTACAAAGTATGAATCGGCATATGTATACTTAAAAAAAATCCCTATATACAGGGTGTCCCATTAGTGCGTGTTGGGAGGATATCTCCATTCTCGTTAAAGATAGAAAAATATTTTTTAGACGAAACTTACTTGACTTGAAGAGCTGCATAACCCAAAATTATTTTAATGTGTACAGGATGTCCCATAAAAGTGGTACTGAAAGTAAAATATTTTTTTTTAAATGGAACACCCTATATATTATTTGATGTTTAGATATTACTAACAATTATACGTATGTTTTATACAACATGTATGTACCTAAACCTAACATATATCATAATATTTACAATTTAATGAAAAAAGTTAGATTTTTAGTTTATCAGATTTTAATTTATATCTCTATTATTAATAATTTTAAAAATAATCGGTATGGTACTTTCATAATTTATACCCGACGATATCCTCAGCCGAAGTCAATTTTACCTTTGCACTTACTTTGTAGTAATTATAACCTCTCAATCTTAAGAAAATTCAAACAACAAAAACTTAGTTTTTTTAAATGGCACCCCCTATATTTTTATACGGCATAATCTTCGTCTTGAAAGACGAATAATATTCCGTATATAAATATAGGGTGTGTCATTTAAATAAAATTAGTTTTTATTGTTTGAATTTTTTTAAGATTGACAGGTTATAATGACTAAAGACTGAAAGACGAATAATATGCCGTATAAATATATAGGGTGTGCCATTTGAAAAAAAATAGTTTTTATTGTTTCAACTTTCTTAAAATTTACAAGCTATAATTACTACAAAGTAAGTGCAAAATTAAAATTGACTACGGCTGAGAATAGCGCCTGGTATAAATTATGAAAGTACCGTACCGATTATTTTTAAAGTTACTAATGACTGAGATATAAATTCAAATCTGATAACCTAAAAATCTAACTTCTCTCATTAAATTGTAAATATTATGAAATATGTTAGGTTTAGGTATATACAATGTTATATAAAACATACGTATAATTAATAGTAATATCTAAAAATCAAATAATATATAGGGGGTTCCATTTAAAAAAATTTTGTTACTCTCAGTACCACTTTTATGGGACAGCCTGTATACATTAAAATAATCTTACGTTATGAAGCTGTTCAATTCAAGTAAGTGTTGCCTCCAAAATATTTTTCTATCTTGAACCAGAGCGGACATATCCTGCGAGCACGCACTAATGGGACACCCTGTATAACTGATTGAAATATTTTAACATAACCTCTGTTTTTTTTAATATCACCAAACTTAGGGTGTATTTACTGCGAACAGTTGGAGTCCTGCTTAAACAGTAGGGTATTTTAAAGATAACATTTTGAGATGTTGGTAAATATTATCAATGTGACAAATAAATCATAATTTGTCAAATAAATTGTCAAGATGCAAATATTTTCAAAAAAGAGAACGCTGCAACTTGCAACTTTACAACACATACAGGGATTTTTTCTTTTAAGTATACTTTCACATATTCCACACCAACATTTGTAAAATTAATGAACATGTGATCATAACTAAGCAGTATATTTTGAACTTTACTTTAAATCAGTGTTTTATACGCGTGCCGCATGAAGTAAAATTTCGAGTATAGAAAAGCCTGATTTGGCTTGGTTGCTCCGCTGCGCTACGCGACCAAGCTAAATTTGCAGGCTTTTCTCAACTCGAAATTTTACTTCATGCTTAGTCTGGGAGTGGAAAACACTCGTTAGAGTTTACAAATTGAAAGTTTTTAATAAGATCACGAATGTCTGAAAATTTACATTGAAAAATCGTAACATGTAAACCTAAAAGAAAAGATCCTTATATATAGAACTTTTTTTAGAATTCGAATATATACATGGGCAGATAATAAAGAAGACAGATATTCCCGAGCAAGGAATATTACCTGATCCTCCTATACTACTTGATCGTTAGAGACACTTTATTAAATTGGTAGTAGATACAAATAATTTGAGGCGGTGATAATGTAATCATAATCTTTGTTAGTTAATTGAATTGTCACATAATTGTCAGATTTCCCTTCACATAACCTACAAATAAAAAGTTGATTTACAACATAACATGTGATTAATCTTGTCCTAACCTAAAACACACAACCTGCATCACACCACTAAATTCTTGAAATATCAAATTTGATTAGTCATATTAAAAAAAAACAGATTATATGTTGAAACACATGAAATTAATGGCCTTAAATTAATAAAAACTGCAAAAACAGTTTAGATCAATTACATTTAAAATAAATAGAACAAATGGATTAATTTCATCAATCATAAATTTAAATAAAATAGACTTTTAAAATAGTTAGCTAAAATTTCAACAGCTTCAAACTTAATACTTTGACAAAAATCTGAAATACAAGCTGATCAAATTTGATGTTAATCAAACTTGGCGACTATCTCCAATTTGTGAACTTAATTGCATATTTGCATTTACACTGGAATTATTTTCATAAATCTCACTGTACATTACTTTAAACAAAACAATCTTAATCATAACATGCACTAAAAAAATCTAATGAAATGGATAAAAATCAAAACAAATGAGTTAAAGAAAGAAAAAAAATGTTAGTGATATAAAAAATAATATTAAAAGTGAGTGGTAAGTGAGAGAAGGGTGATACGTACCCCAGCTGCACGGGGCCTAGAGCGCCTTGTCGGGCTATAGAGTCGTCACTTATCAGGGCCCTGGTCATAGACTCAGTGGGGTTAACTCCCCCTTCGTGCTGCACAACACAACACATTAGCAAACCCAATTACGCTCACCGGACAATTTATTTTTTTTGTCTTGTTCAAATTCAAATAGCTCGTGATTTTTTCCTCGTATTTACAACAAATAAAAAAATGTAAAAAAAAAAACGAAAATATTATCATAATCAAAGTACGTGCAACAACAACAATCACAACATTCGGTTTACATTTACATCCAACACCACAAGACATTCATCTACGTTACCTTTTTATTACCAGATACCCCGAGAACCAGAGCGCTAAGAGGTTGCTTTTATTTAATTTTTAGGGAGGATGTGAGGTGAGTTTCCTAAGAGTTAAAGCGCATTCCACAAATATTCAACATGCATGAGGATGATTATTAAAAGAAAGAAATAAAGGGGGGAGGATTCAACAAGTAGTAAGTTTCTAACTATACACTGTGTTATGTTAAATAACTAAAATTATTTGGTAGAAAATATTTTTTAATTATTACATTTCACCAGTTTAACATTAAAATAGAGAATAAGAGCACTTATTGATCTTTACAATTAATCATTACCATTTAAGCTTTAATATAAGTCAATAAAATCAGATAATTTTCTAATTAGCATTTTCGCTTTAAATCAGTGTTTTATACGCGTGGCGCATGAAGTAAAATTTCGAGATTAGAAAAGCCTGAAAATTTGGTTTGGTCGCTCTGCGCTTCGCGCTACGCGACCAAACCAAATTTTCAGTCTTTTCTAAACTCGAAATTTTACTTCATGCTTAACCTGGGAGTGGAAACACTCGATCGAACTTTAAATTGAACTCTTTTATAAAATCGACGTATGTAATATAATAAATTATTTATTGAAATCATAAAGAGAAGTGCAGAATTTTACCTAAAATCAACTTTTAAAGCTAACTCTACAACTTGCTCGGACGTTAAGGGGTTATATTTTATTCCTAAGAAAATAAGTATTTATCAATATTAAAGTTACATATAAAATAATAACAAACTGTGAATGTATAATAAATTAGTTAGTTAAATACGCGGATTAAGTATAAACCAATAAACAATTTAAACAGTATTAAAAAGTCAATTTATTTCAAGGCACACTACATTTATTGGCAAAAAATCAAGTGAACGAGATTTGTTATTTTTTTTTTTTTTCTGGAATAAATATTGAATTAAAATCAACATATCGGGCATAATTGGATTCAGAAAAACAATGTCCAAAATAATAAAATAAGAAACGTATATGCAGCCATTTAAAAATTTAAAGTTGACTATTATTTGGCAATGAAGTTAATTTTAAATAAATATATAATTACTGTTAAATTATAGTATTGAAACGGCCATTGATTTTGTTTTTTAGCTCATTGAAATCGGACAATAGATAACGGAGTTATGGCGTTGGGCGTTTTATTATCGAACAACCTTGCTGTTGATCCTGTCCAGCTTACGTAACTATGATCTAACCTAATTTCAATCGCAATCAACATTATCTAACCTATGTGTAGATAAGTTAGGTGAGACAAACCTGGTTAAGACTAGGTGATTGTCGTTGATTGAAGGTCAGATTAAATTGCAACTCTTATTTGTTAGTTTGAGATAAGTTTCTATCATAAAATTACACTGATCTGACAATTATCTTCAAATAGTGTATAATTTAGGTTAGGTAAAACTGATTGGGGTTAGGTTAGATGATAGTTGTTTATTGAAATTACGCTAGGATTAATGATGGCTTAAGTTTATGATAAGTTGTCATTAAATTTCACTAACCTAACTTATCTTCAAATATTGATATTCTTTAAATTTAGATTTCACTATTTGATAAGTAATTAGAAATAGATGAATTTTTTTAGCTAAAATGCACTCTACATTTAAAAGTTGGGCTAATATTTGTTTGTTTGTAGAGTGCATTTTAGCTAAAAATTTCATCTACTTCTAATTACTTATCAACTAGTGAAATCTAAATTTAAAGAATATCTATATTTGAAGATAAGTTAGGTTAGTGAAATTATATGACAACTTATTATAAACTTAAGCCATCATTAATCCTAGCGTAATTTCAATAAACAACTATCATCTAACCTAACCCCAATAAGTTTTGCCTAACCTAAATTATACACTATTTGAAGATAATTGTCAGATCAGTGTAATTTTATGATAGAAACTTATCTCAAACTAACAAATGGCAGTTGCAATTTAATCTGACCTAACTTTAATCAATAACAATCACCAGGTTTGTCTCACCTAACTTATCTACACATAGGTTAGATAATGTTGACTGCGATTGAAATTAGGTTAAATCATAGTTACGTAAGCTGGACAGGATCAACAGCAAGGTTATCAAAAATTAACAAATGGCAGTTGCCATTTAAAATGACCTAACTTCAATCAATAACAAATTATCACATAACCTCAACCAGCTTTGTATCAAAATAACTGTAGTATAAAAAATGAGATTAAGTAAGAAAAGGGTGGTTGAGGCAGTAATGCGAACTCCGGAGAACAGAATCTCCCTACAATTTTTCTACATGTATTTTTGCTCCATTAAAAGTGAAGAGTAAAAAAGTTACCTGCATATTTTTGCCTTAGGTAAAAAGTTATGAGTAAAAAAAACACAGCGTTTACCACTAAAGTGAAGAGCAAAAAGAAACGGTTCCCGCCCAAAAATGAAATGTTTTACCCAAAACACCTTCATATTATCCAAAAATTGAGGTTAGGTTGAATAATAATAATTGAGGTTAGATGCTATACAGGGTGTCCATATTTCGACAGAATGTATGGGAATCTCGGTTATTTGAAGAGATAGAGAGTCGGTTAATTAGGGCAGTTGCGTATTTTAGGGCCTAATAATAATCTAAAAACAAATTTGAAATATCTTTGATCGTTTCCGAGATGTCTAAAAAACGGATTTTTTGTTCTTATTTTTTTATTCAAAAACCATTGAATCCAGACATTTGCAACTTTGACATTAAACAGGCACTATTTAATGAAAAATCTAGTAGCAAATTTTATCTTAAGATAACTATAACTATTGGCCTGGGATTACAGACTACTTTTGTTTTTCTTATGGGCGTCATTCTGAATTTTCATATTTTTTAAAACCATATTTTTTTCTGAGCTCAGTGATGTATCACCCTTATAATTTATTGTACATTTGATGGGTAAAATTATAATATTTTACATATCACCCTTGAAATAATAAACTGATAATAGTTGCGTTAGTGTTACTCATAACTATAAAAGCTAGATTTTTCAATAAAGAGTAGTATAAAATTTAAGAAATTTATGTTTCTTGGTATAAAATGTATGTATATGTTAGATTCGCGACACAAAGTCAAAAATGGTTTACAATTATTCACCAAAATTGTCTGAATTGGGTGGCGCTATAACCTAATTCTGGCACATAGAGGCACTTCAAATGAAATATGTCCTTTACTGTGTGAAGAATAATAAACTTTTATCGTTGCTCTTTATTTGAACACGGCTCTTTTTTTTTACTTTATGTTATTTGTGATAATCGTTACCTATTACTATTACAAGATTGGCAGTTATATATTTATTTTTACTGCTAAAATTGAATGACTACTGTCAAGATTTTGTGATTATGTGACGTCATTGTTTCCAAGGCACTCTTTCAAAAAAGAAAATATTATAATTTCAAATATCAAATCTGAAATAAACTGTGAGGGTGATACATCACTGAGTTCAGAAAAAAATACTCTTTTAAAAAAATATAAAAATCCAAAATGGCGCCCATAAGAAAAACAAAAGTTAGCTATGGTTCCCGGGTAAATGTTATAGTTACCTTAAAATAAAATATGCTACTATATTTCTCATTAATAAGTGCCCGAATAATGTCAAACTATAAATGTCTAACTTCAATAGATTTTAAATTAAAAAATACAAAACGAAATTTCAAAAAAATCGTTTTTTGCTGAAATCTCGAAAACAAAAGGAGATATTTCAAATTTGTTTTTAGATTATTGGTGGGGCCTAAAATACGCACGTTTGCCCAAATTTAATCGACTCTATCTCTTTAAATAACTGAGATCCCCATACATTCTGTTGAAATACGGACACAATGTATTAAGGTTAAATGCTATATTGAGGTTAGGTTTAACGGTAATTATTAAAGTTAGATAAAATTACACCAGTTTGTGTAATTCAAACTGTATTAAAACCTGTGCATTTCGGTAATCCCATTACAGACCAAACAATGTTAGACAGGTTAGACGTCAGTAGTAAAACGCTGTTTACTATGGCTAAAGTTTATTTAGAAACCGGTTATTAAGGCCATGTTAGGTCAGATTTAAAGAACCCTTAATAATTATCATTGAAGTCATTTGTTATCTAACCTAGAAAAACATCAATCAGTCATAGATAATCATAAAAGGCTCATTATTAACATGACTGAAGTTTGGTTGAACATCCGTAATTGCAGGCTAGGTTAAATTGTGTAAAAACAGATTATATTAACTAAAAATGTTATAATAAATTATGACTTCTTACTTAATCATCTTTATCTGGCCAATGAATTAAGTGTCGCCCAAATTCAAAATCTGCTCTCCGTTTAAATTTCAAACTTCTAACAAGTGTTTTCACTCCTTCATTAAATAAAGCATGAATTAGCCCTTTCGGCTGTGACAGTGGCATTTGCCACTACTAAAATTTGGTAAACATACTGGGAAATTTCTTTTAAATATACATACATGTATGCATAAGCTGTAACTTTTCCGATAATCGTTTGTTTTTTAAAATAGTTCAATTTGAAGTCTTAAACGAATGTTTTCCACTCCCAGATTAAGCATGAAGTAAAATTTCGGGTTTAGAAAAGCCTTTACTTCATGCGCCACGCGTATAAAACTCTGATTTTAGGTAAAGTTCAAAACATTCTACTAAAGCAGTATGCTAAAAACGTGTAGTCTGAACATCACATTAGATCAGTGTTTAGTACGCGTGGCGCATGAAGTAAAATTTCGAGTTTAGAGAAGTCTGAAAGTTTGTTACGCAAAAATAGATAGTAATAAATAATATGCAGTGTGAAAAACATTTTTTGAGCATCAAAAAAAATTCCAGGACTGAAAGGGTTAAATTTAAAGTTTAGTAGAGCCTGAAAAAGCATTACTGGCAGGTTTTGGATCTGCGCGACACTTAACTCATCGGCCAGATTGAGATAGTTAAGTAATAGTCATAACAAATCATTAATATAGTCATGAAATACTAAAAACACAATTAGTAATCCTATCTAATAAAATATTTCTTAGTTTGTAGATGACTATAATGTAATTTAGAAATTGAATTGAACACTAATCCTAAATCATAAAATATATATATCTTACTTTGTAGACTACAATATATTTTATTAACTGAGTAGAGAAATGTATTTGTAGTTTTCTCCTGCTGCTAAAAGTAGCACACACTTTAATTGTTAGCCTTACAGACAAGACGGCAAACTTACTTTAGGAGCCTTTGGCCCTTTTAAACTAAAGAACAATTACTATCCCCTCGGTATAAGAGACCATTACTGTCAAACTCTAAATTTGATTCTAAAGTAATGGTAAATTAAACAGTCATTCAAATTCGAATTGATTATAAAATATTTGTAGAAAACTATTTACATTTTTACTGGCTAATGGTCCTTTAATTTTTAACTTAGAGGACCATTAACTAGTGAAATTGTCAATATTTTTGTACAAATATTTTATACTTAAATATTTAATACTTTTAGAATACAATTTGGAATTTAAATTTCAATATTGACTCAACCATTTTAGATCACACGATAGAAAATCATAAGAGCCTTAAAATTCTCTACTAACATACATTAATCAAGCAGCAATGTTTAAAATAGTTTACTACCAAATAATATTAGTTACCTCATGGTCTTCTTATCTGCACAAATAATATTTACATTGGTTTAAAAATGCATTTTCTGACTCAACTGGCATAACACTAAAGCTTCAATGGCTTGGTAAATCATGGAAATGCCAATGTTGAAGCATAACAGCAAATAACAGAATACAATCTAAATAAAAATGAAACACCTTGTATCGGCCAGTATTACTTAAATAGCACCTTAAAACTACAATAATACTAAAAAAAAATAAACGTCCGTTAGGTAAAGGAACTTCAAAATATTGGTCCATTCAGGCTAAAGGAACATTATGGTCCTTTTAACGTCATAGGACCATTGAGGATCTTTCAGCATAAAGGAACACTAAGGCCCTTTCAGTCTAAGCAACAAGTTTCCATTACGTAGAGGAACTTTAAAATATTTAGAATATGATTTTTTTCTTCAGTACTCATTTATTCATCGAATAACTACATATGGCTTCAGGCTTCAACGCCATCATCAGAATAGTCCAGTGCTTGAAGAATACTGAACATCTTTGACCATGTATTATGGCCTGCGCAATTTACAATCTAATGACCATTAGCTTAAGTAGCATCGTCAATAGGTGGCAAACTAATCGTTTGTATACAGCAATTAATTGTCCACAACAGGGCTTTATTTTATAGAATACAAATATCAAGAATATAAATTTGTGTTTTGAAACGCGTATGTAGTTATCCGGTGAATGAATGAGTACTGAACACAAAGTCATATTCTTGGACGAACAATTGCTGTATACCAACGTTTAGTTGCCAGCTATTGACGATGCTACTTAAGCTAATGGGCATTATATGGCGTTTACGCTTTCGAACATATTTAAAATATTTGTTCATTTAGCATAAAGGAACATTATTGTCTTTTTCCCCTCAAAGGACCATTGAGGCTCTTTCACCCTAAAGGATCACTAACGTATTTTCAGACTAATGGATCAATAATCAATAAGTAAAGAAGTTTTAAAATGTTGGTCCAAGCATCTTGAAGAAACGTTACGATCTTTTTAACCTCAAAGAACCATTGAGATTCTATCAGAATCACTAAGGTCATTTTAGTCTAATGGACTATTATCGATCTTTCAGCTCAAAGAAAACGATAGGTCCTATATAATAAGTGATCATTTCATTTCAGTCCAATGGATCCTTAAGGTATTTTAAGCCTAAAGGATCATGCACGTCTCTTCCAAGACACCATTGCTGTGTTTTCAGCCCAAAAGACCATTAAGATGCTTTCAGCCCAAAGCACCATTAAAGTCCATTCATTAAGGTGTCTTCAGCCCAAAGGACCAGGACGGTGCTCTAACCCAAAGGCCTATTTAGTCGACCATTTCACAAACCCGTCAAACCCAAAACGACAGCAAATGAATTGTTTTTAAATAATTGCTCTTTGATGGAAGGTACATCGTTTAGTGCAGAACCTCATCAGGATTCAGACTTTCAAGATTATTTAATTTGCGGTTAAATAATGCTTGCATTGCAGAAACCAATCAATCGGCGACTTTAAAGGATTTTTTTAGAGTTCTCAAAACGAGGACGTTGGCGTTTGACATGTTTCTGAAATAATCGATAAGGTTCTTTCAGCCTAGAGAACCTTTACAATCACATTAGCCTAAAAGATCGTTACAATCCTTTCAACATAAAGGACCATTACAGTTCTTTCAACCTAAGGGACCACTATAGTCCTTTGAACCTAAAGGACGATTACAGTCCTTTCAACACAAAGGCCTTTGAACACTTAAGTAATACTAATCGATTTTTTTATAATAAATGAAACTATTTTCCAACGTAAACATTTAGCGTGTAGATAATCAAAGTAAAATCAACAAATAGTGGATAGTTAATCGATTAGCCCTCTGCGTTTATGCATTTTTCGGCCATAATACGTGTCGTCATCGTGCACTGATACGAATCGAAAGGGGAAAAAGTAAAGTAAAACAAAATAGACTCGGCGTTATTAATCGATTAAAAATTAATTTTTAGTCATCACGAACACAGACACGTGCTTGCCTCAGAGTGGTCCTTAAGTTGCCCGTGTCTGCCACGACGTCAAAGTGCTGTAAGAACAACCACACATCTGAGAGAGACTGAGAGAGAGAGAGAGAGAGAGAGAGCTACTCGAACAAAAATCGGTAGCCAATTAGTATTTTCGAACGAATCAACTCTCACCGAAAAACAATCACAAGAATTGGTTAACGAATCATTATTTTTAAATCAACTCTCTTCGAAAAACAATCATAAAAATTTGTTTACGAATCATTATTTTTGAATCAACTCTAATAGAAAAACATATATAAAAATGGTTAAGCAAGTGTTATTTTCTAATCACCTCTCTTCAAAACATTCATGAATTAATGGCCAACCAATTCATTATTTTTGAATTAACTCTGATCGAAACCAATTATAATTTTCTGATCAACTCTCTTTGAAGTAATCAATCAATTATTTTTGAATTATTCGGATTGAAAGAATCGTAACAAAATGGTTAACCAATCATTATTGTCCAATCAATTCTCTTTGAAACAATCGTAAAAATGGATGGCCAATTTTTTATTGATCTCGTTGAAATAATAATGATAGATAAATAGTAAAGCGGTTTTTACCCGAGCTTGAGGGCCTGTCCTCCTGCCCGCAGGCCCTCCTCGCCCAGCAGCGTGACCTGCTCCTCCTCGCGGGCCGGATCGGCCATCTGGGCAGACCCAACACGTTCAGCCTGGTGACACAATTGCCCGACTAACCTAAAACTACTCTACCCCCACTTCTCCCAACCCCCCCTATTTTCGACAATTGATACACAAAAAAAATAAAACAGGAGGAGGTTGAATTTTAAGGATGTGAAAAGTGTCGGTAGAATAGAGTTTATTAAAATCATTAGAATTAAAAATAAATAAATTAATTATAAAAGCGAGTGATCCTAGAAAAATAAAGTGTGTGAGTTAGTGGTTTTATTATTATTGTCTTAGTTAGTTTCGTGAGTAAATTGTTAATCACCAAATTTAAGCCAAACCGAGCGGGAGAAAGGGAATGTTTAGGCAGAGCTGGGCAGGATTCGAATCATTCAGGATTCGATTCCCGGATTCGAATCCTTTTAGAGGATTCAACAGAGGTATTCGAATACTTTAGTGAAAACGGATTCGTGATCCGGATTCGTTACATTCTTTTAAAAGGATTCGTATTCGAATCCAAACGTAGATGATTCGAATCCTTATAAAAGGATTCGAATTCTAATAAAAGGATTGGAATTCTTATAAAAGGATTCGAATTCTTATAAAAGGATTCGAATCGTTATGAAAGGAATCGAATCCTTATAAAATTCGAATCCTGATACATGGATTCAAATCCTCCTAAATAATTCGAATCATCTCTATTAAGGCTGGGATTCGAATTCGATTAATTCAAATAGTTAAATATTCTAATATGAATATTTAAATCACTAAATTATTCATATTTGAATGTAAATATTAAAATTTTCGAATAATTCAAATATTTGTGAATGCATATTTGGTTACTTAACCATGAAAAATATCCAACGTTAATAGTATATTTTTAACTTCACTTGAAATCAGTGTTTTATACGCGTGGCGCATGAAGTAAAATTTCGAGTTTAGAAAAGCCCCGTGAAAATTTGTCTCGGGTCGCTGCGCGACCCTCGACAAATTTTCTACGCGGGGCTTTTCTAAACTCGAAATTTTACTTCATGCTTAGTCTGGGAGTGGACAACACTCGTTCTTAGAAGTTTCGAATTGAAGGATTACTCTAGATTACTAAGTTTATTACCGTTTTACAAAGGCTACAGCTCGAAGGACCAACCATGGTCTTCGCAGAACGAAGGACTACAGGGAATCGAAGTTTTTTTACAAGAAAACAACGAATATCTGAAGATTTACAGCATGGATAGGAAAGAAAACATCTAATTTAAAAAAAATATCGAAGTTGGGTTGGTTTTCAGTGCATTTTTAACTTCATTTTAACTTCACCCGCGAAAATTTGTCTCGGGTCACTGCGCGACCGTCGACAAATTTTCTACGCGGGGCTTTTCTAAACTCGAAATTTTACTTCATGCTTAGTTTGGGAGTGGACAACACTCGTTTACATTATAAATTTAACTCTTTTAAAAAAATCGACGTATGTAATATAATAAATCATTAATTGAAATCATAGAAAAAGATGCAAAATTTTACCTAAAATTAACTTTTAGAGTTAACTTTATAATTTGTTCGGCTCTTATTCTATTCCTAAAATAACCGTATTTATTTAATATTGAAGTTGCATTTAATACAACAACAAACTGTTAATAATAAATGACATAAATCTAGAAATATCAAAAATCACGACATGTATAAAATCTTGACGGTCCACTCCCAGACTAAGCATGAAGTAAAATTTCGAGTTTAGAAAAGCCCCGCGTAGAAAATTTGTCGAGGGTCGCGCAGCGACCCGAGACAAATTTTCACGGGGCTTTTCTAAACTCGAAATTTTACTTCATGCGCTACGCGTATAAAACACTGATTTAAAGTGAAGTTAAAAACGCACTGAAAACCAACCCAACTTCGATATTTTTTCAAAATTGGATGTTTTCTTTCCTATTTATGCTGTAAACCTTCAGATATTCGTTGTTTTCTTGTAAATAAACTTCGATTCCCTGTAGTCCTTTGGTCTCCGAAGACGATGATTGGTCCTTCGAGCTGTAGCCTTTGTAAATGGGTAATAAACTTAGTAATCTAGAGTGATCCTTTAATTTGAAACTTCTAAGAACGAGTGTTGTCCACTCCCAGACTAAGCATGAAGTAAAATTTCGAGTTTAGAAAAGCCCCGCGTAGAAAATTTGTCGAGGGTCGCGCAGCGACCCGAGACAAATTTCACGGGGCTTTTCTAAACTCGAAATTTTACTTCATGCGCCAGGCGTATAAAACACAGATTCAAAATGAAGTTCAATAACACATATATCATCATTAATTAAAATCATTATTTAATCAGATATTTAGTCGGTAAATGAACATGCTTGTTAATAGAAACTGATGGAATAAAATTTTACTGGTTGCAAATAATAGATTCAAATTTAATTTTAAAGGATTTGTATCCGTGATTCAAAAATGAGGATTCGAATCTGTGATTCGAATCATATTTTTCACTTACGAATCCTTTATTCGAGTATTCGTGATTCGAATCATATTAGGTGATTCGGATTCGTGATTCGAATCATGTTTTTGAGGATTCTGTGTTTAGGTCAGCGTTTTCCATACTGTAGGATATTTGGTGGGTGGCAAAACAAGATCTTAAATTCATTAATGATGGCAAATATCCAGTATCCTAATAATCGAGTAAGCGATAATTTAGCAAATACAGTAAATTGTAAGAGTCGAGTCGATGATCTTTTTTGATCGATCTTTCATGAACCTAACCTAAGCGGTATATATTGAACGTCATATTAAATCAGTGTTTTATACGCCTAGCGCATGAAGTCAAATTCAGAGTTTAGAGAAGCCTGAAAATTTGGATGTAGGCGCTACGCTTCGCTCTGCGTCTTAATCCAAATTTTTAAGATATTCTAAACTCGAAATTTTACTTCATGCTGAATCAATTAGTAGAACACACTCGTTAGAAGATTAAAATTAACAAACTTAACCAAAGAAATTGAAATTCAACCTAATCTAACAACAGTTACATACAGGAAGTTTTTCTTTTGAGTATACATATCTCAATTATGTGTTGTAGATTTTTAAATATTCGTTGTTTTCTTAAAAGAGGTCAATTTGTAGTTCAAACGAGTGTTTTCCACTTCTAGGTTAAGCATGAAGTACAATTTCGAGTTTAAAAAAGTCTGTCAATTTGGTTTGGTCGCGTAGCGCGAAGCGCGTAGCGACCAAACAAAATTTTCAGGCTTTTCTAAACTCGAAATTTTACTTCATGCGCCATGCGTATAAGACACTGATTTCAAGCGAAGTTTACTTGTTCACAATATTTCAGTGCTTTCAGTGTTTAATACGCGTGGCGCATGAAGTAAAATTTCGAGTTTAGAAAAGCCTGAAAATTTACTTCATGCTTAGTCTGGGAGTTCTGAGAGTTTCTGGGTTTCTAATATTCGTTTTAAGCTTTAAATTAAACTCTTTAAAAAAGCGTATGCATATGTATACCTAATAGAAAATTCCCTGTATGTATACCTTAAAAGAAAAATTCCCGGTATAACATACCCTAATAATAAATACTAGCTAGTTTAAGGTTATAAGACAGACTAACCTAATCCTAGCTAAACTAAGTTGACTACCAGTGGCACTTATTTTGAGTTAAATCAAAAAGCTGATGATTACATATGTAACTGGGGTCTAACTTGACTTAAGAAATTGGTAACCTAACCTGTGTATAGTTATGCATAACCTAACCCAAATTCAAAATCTGTCATCTAACCTAACCCTAACACAGATGCCAACTACTTGGATTAATTTCCGGATACTGACTTAGTCTTTATTAAGCTGGTTTCGTAAGTAATGTTTGTTTATTAATTACTTTAATATCTATCAATTAACTACTAATTAAATTAGCATATGAAATTGACCTAAAAGCTGTAGCACGTAAGACAACGTAACTTCACAAACTCTAGCTTCAACTGGTTATCAGTTTCTTAGGTTAGATTGAACTTTAGTAACTAGCAATGAATGTAACTTAAGAATAGTTCATCATTACGTAACCCAATGCCACAGTCTGTTATCTAACAGCATCTCTCCTGTTTAACTGCTAGCTAGTAAAATCGTATCTGAATAATTGATTAACTGAACTTAAGGTAGGCTGGTTGGCAATTACTGTTACTTGGGTTAATTGTTCTTTAGATTATAACTGGCAAGTAACCTATTCTAAATAGCTTAATCTGTGATATTGCAAACTAACCTAACTTACATTACTGTTTCATTTAAGTAATCGGTTACTCTAACCTAATTTTAGTGATCCATCTAAGCTAACATTGAAGTGGACTATAGGGGTTTCTAATAGGTGGGTCGCAATGTTTAAAAGTTTAGGAACCGCTGGTTTAAGTTAATTGAAGTATGTTTATGTTTGATTACTAAACACCTGATAAAATAAAAGATAAAGTATAAATTAAAGGTAGTTAATAGTACAGTAGTATCTATAGCTATATGTCAATCCGACAGGTCCGGCAGTCCAATAGACTGTATAACACATTTTTGACAAGGTGTAGAAGGATGTATTTATAAAAAAAATCTCTTTACTTGTTTAAAAAAAATATATCAATTTCTATCATTGATAATTCAGTATCTGCATAGTAGAGGGCAGTGCTATATGATGAAATCGTCTAAATGTTAGAATGTTATTTTGCAGTGTAATTAAATTGCAAAGGTAAAAGTAAAGATATCTGTCTAAGCTATTGTGTTCGCGGTAAAGAGGTGCCCACAAGGCGGGGTTCTATCGCTCCTGCTGTGGTCACTAGTTGTCGATGAACTAATGTCAGTGTTATCCAACGACGGATTTGACATACAAGGCTATGATGACGACATCGTCATCATAGTGAGGAGAAAGCATGACTACACGGTGTCTAACCGCATGCAGATAGCCCTTCGAAAACACACACACACGGTGCGTGCAACCCCTAAAAAATGTAATTGTTCCATTTACAAGGCGAAGAAAGTTAAATCTTAAGGGGGCCAACTATGAATAGAACACTCATTGGGTTTTCCAACACAGCTGAATATCTCGGCCTCACTTTTGACCAAGAGTTAAACTGGAAAACCTATGTAGACAACATCACCGCCAAAGCAGTAGGGGCAACATGGGCTTGCCGTAGACTATTTGGCAGAAGATGGGGTTTACACCCCCAAGATGATATATTGGCTTTTCATAACGGTTTTTGAACCAATTCTAAGTCAATGTTATAACTAGGACGTCACAACACATTCACACCTACAACTAAGGATCCAGATGGAATCACTTTTTACTTTAAAATAAAAAAAATCTGCAATTGTAGGCTAAGAGAACACATTTATAAGAGGGGCGCGTACAACATAACATTTGCTTTTTAATAAGAAATAAGGGACACCCTAATGTTCACAATACCTATATTATTTAATGTCTTAATTCTCAAATAATATAAATCCAAGTAATAGTTTATTGTGTGTGCCATTCAAAACTTATCACGTTATCGGACTTTTTTCATAATCATGAGTCTTTTGAAACGCGTTGCGGCCATTTAGTGGCCGACGCATCAGGCGTGAAATATGCTGATTATTTGCTCAGGCATGGTTTTAAAAATACATTCATCTCCCAAGGCTGCCAAACCATAACTAAAGATAAAACAATCTTCGAAAGTCGAGCCAAATTTACATCTAACAATGGAAAAAAATACCTTGAATATCAACGATCATTCTAATAATAATGTATGATTTAACTGAGAGACTGAGAGTTTAAATATTCCAATATTCAAAACTTTTATATGGATTTTAGAAAGAGTTTAGACAGTGTTTTACTAATTCGGAACTTTGGATGTTAATTAATTAAACATAACTTTGGTTTAAGATTATAAAAATGTCAGTAAGTGCAGATGAAAGAAATAAGAACTTTCTCCGAATACCGTGTGTATAGGAGTTAAATGAATGCATTCACAACTATGGAGCATTAGATGGCGTTAGCTATCGAAATCCATTAATAGTTTTCACATATTGGCTTGAAATAGTCAGAAATGTTTAGTATTCCACAGCACTGGGTCGGGACCACACTGAAGAGGATCTTTACGTCCGAAACGCGTCTGTGGGTATCTGGTGCCGAAATACTGAACAGAAATTCAATTTTGCATTCACAATAGTTTATTAATAAACGCTACTTTTAATTAATAAACGATTTTACCCCCACCTGTATTTCACGATGCAGCACTTTGAACGGCTGGAATGGATGCTGATGGATTGCAACATAGGCCATATTGCCGATTTTAGTCCGAACGAGAGTTCCGAGTCATTTAAACGACCGAAATTTCGCGTCGAAAATGGCATTTTGAGGTGAAGTACTAAGAACCTACACTGACAGTAGATTCATACTCTCGCTGGAAGGGTGATGTAATGAACTTAAGTATTAAAAGGCGATTAATACATTAGATCCTTAAATAACTATTAAATCGACTATAATGCAACTATATACAGGATGATATTTTTTTTATGTTCGCACGGAAGGCATAGAGCTAGTACAGTTAAATGGGGAATGTATCGCAGTTATATGAGACTAATTAAAGGTCGTTTTTTCAAATGATAATAAAGTAACAGCTAACAATATATTTTAACGAATCTAAAACATACAGAGAGTTTTATGTAACACCGAACATTTTCATCCAATACAATTTGACACTTTTAATTTTTTAAGAAGCCAATCAATCGTAATTAATGCCGTAACTTATACATACAGGGAGTTTTTCTTTCAAGTCTACATGTAACAATTACAGTGTATATGCCGTAAATCTGTAGATACTCGTTATTTTTTTAACAGAGTTCAATTTGAAACTTGAAATGAGTGTGTTCCACTCCCAGACTAAGCATGAAGTAAAATTTCGAGTTTAGAAAAGCCTGAAAATTTGGTTTGGTCGCGTAGCGCCGAGCGGCCAAACCAAATTTTCAGGCTTTTCTAAACTCGAAATTTTACTTCATGCGCCACCAGTACAAAACAGTGACATACTGCGAGGTTTAAAACACACTGCTAAACTTTACATTGCATCAGTGTTTTGTACCGGTGGCGCATGAAGTAAAATTTCGAGTTTAGAAAAGCCTGAAAATTTGGTTTGGCCGCTCCGCGCTTCGCGCTACGCGACCAAACCAAATTTTCAGGCTTTTCTAAACTCGAAATTTTACTTCATGCTTAGCCTGGGAGTGGAAAACACTCGTTTAAAGCGTCAAATCTAATAATAAACCGAGCGTCGGCAAATGCACAACGTATCCTTATGTGTACTTAAAAAATCCTCGTTATGAAAATGTTCGGTGTTACATAAAACTTTCTGTACATGTTTCAGGGGTTATTTTCAATTTTAGAGAAACAGTTAAATGAGGAAAAGTATTGTGGTTTTGTTAGGTCAATTATTGTAGCTTATTTTATTTTTTGAAACTTACAAAGAAAAAGTGAAAGAATTATTGTACTATCTTTGGTAGAAATTAGGAGAGAATCCATTGAAAACTGCTAAAAACTGGTCATTTTTTATAGTAGCACTTTTTAGTATTCTCAAAGGCCCGCTACACCGTCAGATCTTTCGGCATCCGTCGTAACGAAAAGAAAAGAAATTTTAGAAAAGGGCTTGAAGGTTAGGGAAATACGAATTGCGCAGGGATAACTTCTCAGCGTCTGGTAACTTTGGATTCGGCATCCAAGAACACATCGACTTGGGCATCAAATACGATCCCAGCATAGGTATGGTATGGTCTTGACTTCTACGTGGTGCTGGACAGGCCAGGTTTCAACGTGGCGCACAGGCGTGCGAAGCAAGGAAAGGTCGGCTTCCCACACCGTTTCATGAAGGAAGACGCCATGAAATGGTTCCAGCAGAAATACGACGGTATCATCCTTTCCAGTAAGAAGTAGATTAATCCGGCGAGGACAATTATTTTACGTTTGTAACGAATAGACGTATGATTTACGATTAAGCCAATAAAAACACTTTATTATTAGCAGTTTTCAATGGATTCTCTCTTAATTTCTAATTGATTCCAATAAATGTTTAACAATGGTTTATCCATTGTGAGGAAAGTAAACTTATTCTATTGAATGGTCAGTTGTACTTTTTACAGCTATATTCACTTATTTCAAAGTCAATTAAAATGAATTAGCATTATGAATTTGAGTCCCATCGAAATCCATCACCATTATGTTAAAAAATTAAAATTGCGTATTCTATTTAAATAACTAAATAAATAATAAGCGTTTTGTTTTGTTTGTTTAATATTTACAAGGATTTTTTTTTCAGGAATACATTAGGAACCCCCAAAAATTAAACTCGTGGATAAAGGATCGAAACTTTTGGAATGGATTAATCCCGCTATAAATTTACTTCGTTAACACACACAAATTCGGGCTATATCGTGACAACCAGGCTGATCACATAAACATATTAATTATTAAAAAAATGCGCACACGGAGCAGACTGAACAAAGATCCCCCTCATTTTTGTTTTCAACATATTCCCAGCTGAAATCCTCATCGTTCATCGCACAGAGTTAGTAGACCAAACAGAACACAGAAAATTATCAAAAAAATAAAAAGTAAAATAAAAATTATAATCACATGACAGTAACTCTTAAATTAACACAGAGTGATAAAGTTCGTGTGACCGTAAAATGGGTAAATTATTTTTATAATGTTAAAAAAAAATATAATAATAAAACAATAGTATAGATGTGGAAGTAAAGACATGCTAGCGGTACTAAGGGAGGAGATGCTGTATTTGCTTTTTGATTAGAGTGAATTTAAAAAAAGTTATTTCGTACGTTTTATATTTCAGAAGAATATCACTTTTTCTGTTTGTGTGAGTAAAAAATAACATTCTAGAATTGATTTTCAAACTACTTGATCACTTTTAATTACCTATTTTGTATGTTTTTAAAACAAAAATATATAATTTTGTACGTTTCATATGTCAGTAAACAAATTTTTGAACTGCCATTTGACCACTTGTAATCACATTAAATTAAAATTAATAAACCATTCGACGAATGATTTAAAATCTGTATGAAATGGTACCAACATAGAGCGGCAATAATTTTATTTATTTTTATAATACAAAATGGGATTAAACGAAGTTCTTATAAGAAATGTTCTATTTTTTACATTTAACATGGAGACATGCGAACTTGTTTCATTCACGTCAGGTTTACAAAGATAGCCCCAAAGTAACGTATCAAGTATACACGTGCTTTTGCACATGGTTGCAGGTGCGCACCCAGAAATTTGTCTTATGAGGGGCTCGCGTGTCTTGAAGGGGGCCCATCCTGGTCTTATATATATAAACCTATGTATATATGTTACAGACAAATCCTAACATACTAAGTGTCATAGAAATGCCAAATTTGTAAAGTTGTAATAGCAGAAGCTCAACGTTATTCAAAATTATTGAAAATATAAGTACATTGTGCTTTATTTTGACACTCGCAAAATAATAAAGAAATAAAAACAAATAAACAGTTTGTAAGGAAATCACAAATAGAAAGACTGTTATTCCTTACTTCACTTTTTATTTTTATGTTAGATGTACATTTCGAGACACAAGGTGCTCATTATCAATAACAAACTAAAAGTAAAATTTTTAGTTTGTTATTGATAATGAGCACCTTGTGTCTCGAAATGTACATCTAACATAAAAATAAAAAGTGAAGTAAGGAATAACAGTCTTTCTATTTGTGATTAATCACTTCACGTAAACTCGAAACAATACAGTTATTGTAAGGAAATATTATTTTCTTTGTCTTTTATGTAAAAAAAAAAACAACAAAATTGAGCCGATAAAGCTAGAGGATCTAAATGTTGGGACTAAATTATGAAAAATACGAGACAAAAAAAAACAAGAAAAGTTCTCGAAAACATCACTTCGTTTTATAAACAAAGTGACAAAATATTTATAAGGAGTATATTTTAAACTTTACTTTAAATCAGTGTTATATACGCGTAACGCATGAAGTAAAATTTCGAGTTTAGAAAAGCCTGAAAATTTGGATTTGCCGGGGCGCGACTCGCTACGCTCGCGCGCCCTGGCAAATCCAAATTTTCAAGCTTTTCTAAAATCGAAATTTTATTCCATGCTTAATCTGGGAGTGGAAACACTCGTTAAAAGTTTAAAATTGAACGTTTTTATAATACACCTTGCATAAAAAAGCTACTTTTTATAATTGGGAGTGATTAATTATATATATTTTTATGTTAAATAACAGGGTGTCCTATTTTAAAGTACCACCTGGAATATCTTCAGAATCATGTACCAAATAAAAAAAATGTTTTAAATAAAAGTTTAATGATTTGCAAGGGGACGTCCAATTCTGTAAGAAAATTCGACCCCAGGGGAGGCTGGGGAGGGGTTATAGCTTTAAAATCTTAAATGCGAACCCCTATTTTTTATCACAAATTTGGCCCTCTATCTAATAATAATGATAAAAAATAGGGGTTCGTAAATTACGTAATTTTTATCTAAAAACATTTTGTATTACTTTGATAGATGGCGCTGCAATTAACAACATTGAACAATTGATAAATTTATTTTACTCTAACCAATTAGTTGAAGATTTCACTTGAAGTTAGTGATTTATACGCGTGGCGCATGAAGTAAAATTTCAAGTTTAGAAACGCCTGAAAATTTGGATTTGCTGGGACGCGCGAGCCAAGTGAGTCGCACCCCAGTAAATCCAAATTTTCAGGCTTTTCTAAACTCGAAATGGAGTGGTCTAGAAAATTTGGATTTGCTGGGGTGCGATTCACTTGGCTCGCGCGCCCCAGCAAATCCAAATTTTCAGGCTTTTGTAACCTCAAAATTTTACTTGATGCTTAATCTGGGAGTGGAAACCCTCGTTAGACAATCAATCAGGAACCTAGTTTGGAATTTTCTTTATTGTCAAATTTATGACGTAAAATAAATAGAGTTGATGTTATTTCTAACTTTAAATTTAGAACGAAAACAAATTTCTGCGCATTATTTGTGTGTTACTAAACTTTGACGAATATATTGGTAAAGTTTGGATTGATTGAGTTACTTGAAGATAATTATACTTTGATTAAAAAACTCTTAGAACCTTTCTTCAATACTTTATTTTGTAACCAAATGTACATTTCGGACACGAAGTGTCCATTATCAATGGTTTGATACTAATACGGTATTAGTATCAAACCATTGATAATGGACACTTCGTGTCCGAAATGTACATTTGGTTACAAAATAAAGTATTGAAGAAAGGTTCTAAGAGTTTTTTAATCAAAACATTGGTAAAGCTTAAATTATGTAAAATAAAGCCTAATAAATAAAATGAAATAAAACACTTTAACTTTGTTTGTATAACACAGTATTTTTATTTTCGTGACTGCAGTTTCGGCAATTCAACTTGCCATTATCAAACAGAGTGCAGTTACGAAAATAAAAATAGTGTGTTATACAAACAAAGTTAAAGTGTTTTATTTCATTGAATTAACATGTATAACGAAGTAGAAGCCTCCACAGTTCATAATTTAAAGCCTAATAAATAATTACAAAAGTTCAAAATGATCAGGAATTATTCAATATCACTCAAATTTAATTCTATAAAAAAAAAATACTCAAATATTTCAAATCAAAATCTATGTAATATTTTGAAATATCCTGTGACGATAATTAAATTTCGATTACAGCCTAACAAATTGAATTCATTTCTATGTAGATTCTATAAATTTTATTTATTTATATTTTTACAAAAAGCACGCGCGCACACCGTTCTCATTGGTTTTCGAGAAATTTACATAATAAATCTATCAAAATAACAAAAAATGTTTTTAGATAAAACTTACTTTTCCACGCTCTATTCAAATCTGTAATAAATTTCAAAGCTACCTCCTCCCCAGCCTCCCGTGGAGAGTGGGGGGTTGAATTTTTTACAGAATTGAATGTCCCCTCCACATCTTTAAACTTTTATTTGAAACATTTTTTTATTCAGTGCATGGTTCTGAAGATATTCCAGGTGGTACTTTAAAATAGAACACCCTATATACCGTTCGTTTTTTATCGTGCTCACCCCATTGGGATGTCGTAAACCAATGATGATACGAAGTTGGCCAAATTAGACAAAAGTTTCAATATTCAATACTGAGTAAGAATATGTCAACAAATTTCAGCTAACATCATTTGTTTTAAAAAAATGGCGAAAATTGTAGAATGGATAATAACACTGGGCGACAAAACACTTTTTGTCTGTTTCCTGGTTCTAAATAGGCAAATCTTGTTAATTTTGGGTCAAAAAAGAACGAATATGGCGATGATATATTTTTATTAGCTTTTGTTTTTAAGATACCCAATAGCCCACTGAAGACATCGATTTAAAGGTAAATTTAAGAAGAAACAAAATTCTGTGTAATAAATATAATACAATAACATGTAGAAGATCATGTTTCATTAAAGAATGTTCATTTTTCGGCTGCATAAGAAGGGAGTGGTCGATTTTATCTTATTCATGTGTACATTTCCTTTTGGATTGCCTCTTGCAGCATCTTGATATGATAGCAGAAAATACGGGTTTTTAGTCGTCTGTTAGATTGATTAAACATTTAAAACTTGATTCTTAAGGTCAAAAAGGACCAAAAAGGCGCATTCAAAAGGCTCAAGTAGATTTTGTATATTGAAAACAAAAGCTAATTTTAACTTTTCATGGTGATTTTCGTGTTTACCGAGACAAAATACTTCGGAAATAGTTATTTTGTGCCGGAAACATTTTCGGTGTTGGTCAGTGTAATTTATTTTTATTGTAACTTTATTATTTAATACAATAGAGATCTGTAACTTGCTGTGTACCATAAATGTCATCAGAGAAACACGAAAATTAACAGATTGTATACAGGGTGTCCCATTTTCTAGATATAACATCTATTTTTAGTTTTCTTATGGCGCCTATATTAGATTTTTGTACTATTGAAAAGAACAAGAAAAAATTGTGTCAAATCATGTGCCATATTTTTAAATAATATTTATTTATTTATCAAGTCGGCCATTTTAGATTTTTAGATAATATCAAGAAAAAATTGTACGAAATCATGTGTTACATGTCAATTAGTTGAATAAAACTTTAAGATGTCTCTTCGTGATGTCGACCGTATTGTCTTTTATTACGCCGTTTAGTTAATAAGAATATACGTGTAGATAACTACACTAGAAAATTTTTTCTTGATCTTTTCAATGGTATCAAAATCCAATGTGGCCGCCATAAAAAAAATTAAAAATAGGTGTCGTATCTAGAAAATGGTACACCCTGTACAAAGTTATAATAAAAATAAATTATCATCCACTTTTACAATTTTTGCCATATTTTTAAAACAAATGATGTAAGCTGAAATTTGCTGCCATATTCTTACTCAGTATTAAATATTGAAACTTTTCTCTAATTTGACCAACTTCGTATCATCATAATTGGATTACGAGATCCCAGAGCTGTGCAGGATTCGAATCATTCAGGATTCGATTCCTGGATTCGAATCCTTTTAGAGGATTCAAAAGAGGTATTCGAATACTTTAGTGAAAACGGATTCGTGATCCGGATTCGTTACATTTTTTTTAAAAGGATTCGTATTCGAATCCAGACGTAGATGATTCGAATCCTTATAAAAAAGGATTCGAATTCTTATAAAAGGATTCGAATCCTTATAAAAGGATTCGAATCCTCATACACGAATTCAAATCCTCCCAAATAATTCGAATCATCGCTATTAAGGCTGGGATTCGAATTCGATTAATTCAAATAGTTAAATATTCTATGAATATTTAAATCACTAAATTATTCATATTTGAATATAAATATTTAAATTTTCGAATAATTCAAATATTTGATTACATATTTGGTAACTTAACCACGAAAAATTTCCTACCTTAATAGTATATTTTTAACATCACTTGAAATCAGTGTTTTATACGCGTGGCGCATGAAGTAAAATTTCGAGTTTAGAAAAGCCCCGTGAAAATTTGTCGAGGGTCGCGGCGCGACCCTCGACAAATTTTCTACGCGGGGCTTTTCTAAACTCGAAATTTTACTTCATGCTTAGTCTGGGAGTGGACAACACTCGTTCTTAGAAGTTTCAAATTGAAGGATCACTCTAGATTACTATGTTTATTACCATTTTACAAAGGCTACAGCTCGAAGGACCAATCGTGGTCTTCGAAGACCGAAGGACTACAGAGAATCGAAGTTTTTTACAAGAAAACAACGAATATCTGAAGGTTTCCATGCTGATATTAAAGAAAACATCCAATTTTGAAAAAAATATCGTAGTTGGGTTGGTTTTCAGTGCATTTTTAACTTTAAATCAGTGATTTATACGCGTGGCGCATGAAGTAAAATTTCGAATTTAGAAAAGCCCCGCGAAAATTTGTTTCGGGTCGCTGCGCGACCCTCGACAAATTTTCTATGCGGGGCTTTTCTAAACTCGAAATTTTACTTCATGCTTAGTCTGGGAGTGGACAACACTCGTTTGAATTTTAAATTTAACTCTTTTATAAAATCGACGTATGTAATATATTAAATAATTCATTGAAATCCTAGAAAAAGATGCAAAATTTTACCTAAAATTAACTTTTAGAGTTAACTTTGTAATTTGCTCGGCTCTTAATGGGTGAATATTCTATTCCTAAGAAAAACCGTATTTATTTAATATTAAAGTTGCATTTAAAATAATAACAAACTGTGAATAAACCGACAAAAATCTAAAAATATCGAAAATCTCGACATGTAGAAAATCTTGACGGTCCACTCCCAGACTAAGCATGAAGTAAAATTTCGAGTTTAGAAAAGCCCCACGGGGCTTTTCTAAACTCGAAATTTTACTTCATGCGCCACGCGTATAAAACACTGATTTAAAGTGAAGTTAAAAACGCACCAACCCAACTTCGAATTTTTTTCAAAATTGGATGTTTTCTTTCCTATTCATGCTGTAAACCTTCAGATATTCGTTGTTTTCTTGTAAAGAAACTTCGATTCCCTGTAGTCCTTCGGTCTCGGAAGACCATGATTGGTCCTTCGAGCTGTAGCCTTTGTAAATTGGTAATAAACTTAGTAATCTAGAGTGATCCTTTAATTTGAAACTTTTAAGAACGAGTGTTGTCCACTCCCAGACTAAGCATGAAGTAAAATTTCGAGTTTAGAAAAGCCCCGCGTAGAAAATTTGTCGAGGGTCGCGCAGCGACCCGAGACAAATTTTCACGGGGCTTTTCTAAACTCGAAATTTTACTTCATGCGCCACGCGGATAAAACACTGGATTAAAATAAAGTTCAATAACACATATATCATAATTAATTAAAATTATTATTTATTTTTAAAGGATTTGTATTCAAAAATGAGGATTCGCATCTTTGATTCGAATCATATTTTTCATTTACGAATCCTTTATTCGAGTATTCGTGATTCGAATCATATTAGGTGATTCGGATTCGTGATTTGAATCCTGTTTTTGAGGATTTATCCCAGCTCTGCGAGATACTAATGTTGAGCACGATAAAAAAAAACGAACGGTATAATTATTCACCCCCAATTATGAAAAGTAGATTTTTTATGCAAGGTTTATTATAAAAGCGTTCAATTTTGAACTTATGACGAGTGTTTTCACTCCCAGATTAAGCATGAAGCCCGCGAGCCACCCCCCTGGATGCGCGGCTGCATGGTTCTGCTGTAATTATGAATAGTTTTTGTACATAGTGGTCTAGAATCACTCCTTGCTTTATGCAGTCAAGTAAGTTTTTTTTGTTTTAAGTGTACATAACGGGCGTTCAATTAAAAAACGCCCAACGCCATAACACTGTTATTTATTGACCGATTTGAATCAGAGCTGGGCAGGATTCGAATCATTCAGGATTTGAATACTTTTAAAGGATTCAAAAGAGGTATTCGAATACTTTAGTGAAAACAGATTCGTGATCCGGATTCGTTACATTTTTTTAAAAGGATTCGTATTCGAATCCAGACGTAGATGATTCGAATCCTTATAAAAAGATTCGAATTCTTATAAAAGGATTCGAGTCCTTATAAAAGGAATCGAATCCTTATAAAAGGATTCGAATCCTCATACACGGATTCAAATCCTCTCAAATAATTCGAATTATCGCTATGAAGGCTGGGATTCGAATTTGATTAATTCAAATAGTTAAATATTCTAATATGAATATTTAAATCACTAAATTATTCATATTTGAATATAAATATTTAAATTTTCGAATAATTCAAATATTTGTGAATGCAAATTTGGTTACTTAACCTTCCCGTCCCCGAGCGGGGTATCTTAGAGACCCCAGAGCAATATTTTTTATATATATATTTTTTTAATATTCCGGCTTTTGTCTAATCCTAATATAATAATTTTTCTTGCGTTTGAGAAAATTTGAAGAAAATCAAAAAATGATAAGCCCCTAAAAAATAACAATTTGATTTGATATTAATGGCGGGGTGCGCGAAAGACCCCGCACGGTTCCAAATGTATGTAATGTCGCCGGCATTAATATATGCTACATTAGGACCCGTGCGGGGAACCTCGTGTACCCCAGATAAAACTGATCCAAGTGCGCGTGCGTATACCTAAAAACCACTGCCTACAGTCTATATTTAGAGCTGTTGTTTGCAAGAAGTGTAGTTATTTATACGGCAACAAAATGGCTAGAAAATATTTGACAAATGACGAATTGCGTCGAATCTTAGAGGACAGTAGTGATTGTGAGAGTGCAAACAGTGAAGATGAAGATAATGACGGATGGGACCAGCTATCGGATGTAGAAGACAATGTCAGCCTTCAAGATGTTTTGTCAGTTGGTGCTGCAACTGATATTGAATCAGACTTAGAGGTTAGTGTTAGTGAAAGCGACAACATAAAATTTAAATCTAAATCAGGATTTGAATGGGATTCAATTCCTCCAAAACCTACGAGACGCCGTCGTGAAAATAAAATTGCAAGTAAGCCCGGTTTACAAAATGGTGCTGAAAAGTTGAACACTATAAAAGATGCTTTTGATTTATTTATATCAGATGAAATGGTCGATGAAATATGTCAATGCACTAATTTGTTTTGTGCAGAAACTCAAGAAAAATGGAATCGAGACAACCCTAGTAAAGAAAGAAATATAGCAATTATATCTAAGGCAGAAATGAACACTTTTATCGGCATACTTTTAGCAGCAGGTAGAAATAGAGAGCGGAAAGTAAATTTGCGGGAACTGTGGACTGACGATGAAATGTTTAGACAACCATTCTTTACGGCTGCAATGTCTCGTGAAAGATTCAGACACATATACCGCCATATACGATTTGACGATCGGTCAACAAGACCTCAGCGTACTGCTAATAGTAAAAATCTGTTAGAAGCAATTCATAGCATATTTGATCAGTTTTCAGCAGCATGTGTTCGGTTTTATTCTCCAAGTGAACAGATATGTGTAGACGAACGTTTAGCCACTTTTCGTGGAAATTGCCCTTTCCGTGTCTATATGAAAAGTAAGCCAGGTCGATATGGGATAAAAATGTGGGTTGCTGCAGACTGCAGTACTTCATACAGAATGTACAAGTATACACAGGGATGAAAGAAGGAAAACGCGAAGTAAATCAAGGCATACGAGTCGTGATGGATTTAGTTGCACCATACATTGGATCATGGAGAGGGATTACTACGGATAACTTCTTTACATCTGTAACGTTAGCTAATGAGTTACTTGCAAATAAACTAACTCTTACTGGTACTTTAAGAGCTAACAAAACAGAAATTCCTCGGCAATTTCTTGCTAATAAAAGTAGACCAGAGTATTCGTCCTTATTTGGCTTCACGAAAAATATGACATTAGTGTCGTATGTTCCGAAAAAGAACCGGGCTGTTAATTTATTATCAACACAGTACCACGGCAATGAAATAAGCGAAGAAAATAAAAAGAAACCAGAAATAATTTTACACTACAATCATACAAAAGGTGCGGTGGACAGTGGAGACAAAATGACCAGCGAATATTCTTGTGTCCGTGCCACTAGAAGATGGCCGTTTCGTATTTTTATGGAAATATTGGACATGGCAGCCCTAAACGCATATGTACTCTGGACGGAAAAAAATCCACAATGGAGAAAAAATGACAGAAGCCGCAGGAAAACATTCATTAGGGAACTAGCTACGAATTTGGTACAGGCAAATGTAACACGTAAGTTAATGTTCAATTGCGATTATTTATATGTATATAATTTAATAACTTTTTAGAACGAAAAAATTCAAAAATTCCATATCATTCGTACGTGGAACATGCACTAAATCTATTTGGAAAAGAAAATATAGAGGCATCTGCACAAACACCACAACCTCCTTACGCCCGCAGGAGATGTAATTTTTGTCCAAGGAACAGTGATAAAAAATCGAAATTTTCATGTGAGACGTGTTATAAAACAGTTTGTGTCCAACATAGAACAACAGAAACTAAAATGTTTTGTCCAAATTGCACTCCCCAGAATAATGACTGATTTACCGTTATGATATATTACTTTATTTTATATGTATACATTTTAGAAACAAATTTAGGTTAATGTTGTATTTTGTGAATAAAATATTTGTTTAATATCCTAAACTATGTACTTACTACAATAAAAAAAAATATATATAATATATTCCATTTGTTTCTGGATCTCGCCTAGCTATGGAAAAGTGACAGTTTAAGTATTGTAAATGGGGCTGGTTGTGTTTTAAATCAGGGTTTTTAAATGTCACTGTCAGATGTTCGATTTTAAGGTTATAATTTCTGACTATTGTGATCTTACACTGTTGCCTGTTTTACAAATTTTCAGATATAAAAGGATAATAATATGCAGTTTTAAGATTAACAAAATTTACTACTTGGTTTTTGTACATACAAACACAGCAATAATATTGTATATAACAAATATAATGAATTCGGCTCTGCAAACTTATTTCGTCATCCATTTGTATTTCTCGCTTGGGTCTTCCCGTTAACACATTTTGATCAACTCCATCCATCCACCTTAATTTTGGTCATTCTCTCTTCTGTTGGCCCTTAGTATTTTTTTGTAGAATTGCAAATTTATTCCCACCCTCTGTGATACTGATAATTTTCATGTCAAACAATTTTTAAGCCCTCATTCCACTTTTATTATTTAGTCAAGAGAACCTGCATCTGAATCTTCTGATGTTTGTTCTGAGCCAGATTCCCCAAGCGAAATAATAAAAGGAGGAATGGTTTCAAAAGAAAGGTTCCCCATGTGTTTTGTCCAGTCATCCGAAATAAGTTTTTCACAATGATCACAGAAATTTTGCCACATATCGGATGTACATTTTGAGAGAGACTCAAGCCATAAATTCTGAACACGATCCTTAGATGGTTGCTTAGAATTTATGTGCTTATTGTAGTAAGTCTTACAAAACCCCCATGCCATTTCAATTGGATTGTATTGACAATGGTATGGCGGTAATCTAAGAACTTCGTGCCCGTTCTTTCTCAAAATGTCATCAACTACGTAAATTTTGTCATTTGATCGAAAAGGTATAAATAAAGCCCATAGTTCCTTTTTGGTTAATTTTGGATTGAATTTTACATTGTGTTTAACCAACCACTCCTGCATTTCGCATTTCTTACAAGAAAATGAAGGAGTTTTGTCTAATTGCACAGAATGGTATGCAGCATTATCCATAATAACTACACATTTCCCTGAAAGCTTAGCCAAAGCAGGAATAAGTTGATTAACCACCCAATTTTGAAAAGTATTACCATCCATTGTGGCATGGTAATCTCGGTCATTGTTTTTCGAATGTAATAAAAAATCGCACCCATCCAAAAACCCACCCCTATACCCAGTATGTAGAATGGTGAAGCGTTTGCCTTCATTTTTGAATTTAGTTCGATTACTTTTTATATCCGTTTCATGTACCCAGCGTCGAACCACGGATCCATTCTGATATATCCATGTTTCATCCAGGTATACGAATTGGATATCTTCACTGGAATTTTGATACTGTACAAATTTTCTAAGGAAAATAATTTTAGCTGCAACAACATGTTTTTGTTCACAGAGAATTTTGCGCCCATTAATTAATTTGAATTTATACCCCATACTTTTAACAACCCTATAAAGTGTTGTTCTACTCCCATGGAACTCATAATTTTCTTTCATATCATTCAAAAGATCTCTCAAAGTAAAATACTGATTTCTAGAGTTATATTGCCAAATTAGTTGTTGCAGATCTTTTCTAGCTAGGTGATTCCAAAAATGGCTGTTTTTAGATCGTTTGCCAGAAGTAGTAGATTTCAATTCGTCAGGTCTTTGTCGTAAAATTAATTGTAATGAAGATCTCCCTACCTGAAACGTATATATCTTTAATTAAATATATATGATAATTAAAATACTAGACATACCCCAAAAATATCTATTAAAATCGTAATAATATTGTGATGCTGTAGATTTGGATTACTTTGCCTAAAATGTTTGTAGGATTTCAGAATTTGTAACCTTATTGATTCAGAGATAATCTTTGGCATGTTAATATTTAATATGTGCCTGAAATTATTTTTCACTTTGACATTGACACAGCATTGCAACACTAGATTAATTTGATTTAATAATAAAATGCTCGAAGAAGCGACCGCGTGGCGAAATAATTGTTGCAAGATTAACAATAAACCTCTTGAAAATTAAAAAGAGGATTACTTATGATATCATAAATTATTGCAACACTGTTAAAATAAGGAATCAGGAGTGGCAATTAATAAAAAATTAAGATGTTGATACTGCAACATAACAACACGAAAGCATGGCTAGGCGAGATCCAGAAACGAATGGAATATATTATATACATATAAATCCCCTTTTTAGCTGGGGTATCTCAGATACCCCCACGGGTCCTAAACGATTTTTTTTAGCACGGGTACGGGAAGGTTAACCATGAAAAATGTCCAACCTTAATAGTATATTTTTAACTTCACTTGAAATCAGTGTTTTATACGCGTGGCACATGAAGTAAAATTTCGAGTTTAGAAAAGCCCCGTGAAAATTTGTCTCGGGTCGCTGCGCGACCCTCGACAAATTTTCTACGCGGGGCTTTTCTAAACTCGAAATTTTACTTCATGCTTAGTCTGGGAGTGGACAACACTCGTTCTTAGAAGTTTCCAATTGAAGGATCACTCTAGATTACTAAGTTTATTACCATTTTACAAAGGCTACAGCTCGAAGGACCAATCGTGATCTTCGGAGACCGAAGGACTACAGGGAATCGAATATTTTTTACAAGAAAACAATGAATATCTGAAGGTTTATAGCATGGATATTAAAGAAAACATCCAATTTTGAAAAAAATATCTAAGTTGGGTTGGTTTTCAGTGCATTTTTAACTTCACTATAAATCAGTATTTTATACGCGTGGCGCATGAAGTAAAATTTCGAGTTTAGAAAAGCCCCGCGAAAATTTGTCTCGGGTCGCTGCGCGACCCTCGACAAATTTTCTATACGGGGCTTTTCTAAACTCGAAATTTTACTTCATGCTTAGTCTGGGAGTGGACAACACTCGTTTGAACTTTAAATTTAACTCTTCTATAAAATCGACGTATGTAATATAATAAATCATTCATTGAAATCATAGAAAAAGATGCGAAATTTTACCTAAAATTAACTTTTAGAGTTAACTTTATAATTTGCTCGGCTCTTAATGGGTGAATATTCTATTCCTAAGAAAAGCCGTATTTATTAATTATTAAAGTTGCATTTAATATAATAACAAACTGTGAATAAATCGACAAAAATCTAGAAATATCGAAAATCTCGACATGTAGAAAATCTTGACGGTCCACTCCCAGACTAAGCATGAAGTAAAATTTCGAGTTTAGAAAAGCCCCGCGTAGAAAATTTGTCGAGGGTCGCGCAGCGACCCGAGACAAATTTTCACGGGGCTTTTCTAAACTCGAAATTTTACTTTATGCGCCACGCGTACTAAACACTGATTTAAAGTGAAGTTAAAACCGCACTGAAAACCAACTCAACTTCGATATTTTTTCAAAATTGGATGTTTTCATTCCTATCCATGCTGTAAACCTTCAGATATTCGTTGTTTTCTTGTAAAGAAACTTCGATTCTCTGTAGTCCTTCGGTCTCCGAAGACCATGATTGGTCCTTCGAGTTGTAGCCGTTGTAAAATAGTAATAAACTTAGTAATCTAGAGTGATCCTTTAATTTGAAGCTTCTAAGAACGAGTGTTGTCCAGACTAAGCATGAAGTAAAATTTCGAGTTTAGAAAAGCCACGCGTAGAAAATTTGTCAAGGGTCGCGCAGCGACCCGAGACAAATTTTCACGGGGCTTTTCTGAACTCGAAATTTTACTTCGTGCGCCATGCGTGTAAAACATTGATTTAAAGTGAAGTTAAAGACGCACTGAAAACCAACCCAACTTCGATATTTTTCAAAATTGGATGTTTTCTTTCCTATTTATGCTGTAAACCTTTAGATATTCGTTGTTTTCTTGTAAAGAAACTTCTATTCCCTTTAGTCCTTCGGTCTTCGAAGACCATGATTGGTCCTTTGAGGTGTAGCCTTTGTAAAATGGTAATAAACTTAGTAATCTAGAGTGATCCTTTAATTTGAAACTTCTAAAAACGAGTGTTATCCACTCCCAGACTAAGCATGAAATAAAATTTCGAGTTTAGAAAAGCCCCGAGTAGAAAATTTGTCGAGGGTCGCGCAGCGACCCGAGACAAATTTTCACGGGGCTTTTCTAAACTCGAAATTTTATTTCATGCGCCACGCGTTTAAACACTGATTTATAATGAAGTTCAATAACACATATATCATTATTAAATAAAATCATTATTTAAGCAGATATTTAGTCGGTAAATGAACATTTTTGTTAATAGAAACTGATGAAATAAAATGTTACTAGTTGCAAATAATAGATTCAAGTTTATTTTTAAAGGATTTGTATCCGTGATTCAAAAATGAGCATTCGAATATTTGATTCGAATCATATTTTTCACTTACGAATCCTTTATTCGAGTATTCGTGATTCGAATCATATTAGGTGATTCGGATTCGTGATTCGAATCCTTTTTTTGAGGATTCATCCCAGCTCTGATTTGAATGAACCAAAAGAAGACAATGGCCGTTTTAATACTATAAATTGACAGTAGTTATCTATTTTTTTAAAACTAACTTCATAGCCAAATAATAGTCAGCTTTACATTTTTAAATGGCTGCATGTGTGATTTTCGAAAATATTTCGAAAACAAAGCATTTTACGAAATGATCCGAGTAAAAAATAATCGTACAGAAGGGGGCCATAAATATATGATATTGGTTTTCTTACAGGTGGCGCTGTGGTCGCTAAAACAAGGTAAACTCGTTTTTTTTTAAATGGGAACCCCTATTTTTGATAGCAGTTTCGTATTTCGCGTAAAAAATAAGAAGAATTTACTCAAGTTATTATTTTGTCAGCCTGATAGATGGCGCTGTAGGCGAGACAGGTGAAACATTAAAGATGTTCTAGTGTCTCAGAATGAAACGCTTGTTATTAGAGTGTCAGCACGTACAAATGACAAGCAGCATTATAGTGACATTTTTCAAATTAGGCACTTTCATACGCAGAACGAGCGCCGTTCGTGTATTTCCGCTCCTCAAAAATTGAGAAAGTGGAACCTGACTACGTTGGGCGCACATTTATTTGAAAGAAAGGAACTGGCGCCCATATGCCAGGTGGTGCATAGCACGAGGACCCTTCGGGATTTCAATGGTGTTATCTCTGCGAGAGCCAGCATCGAATGGTACATTTACGGGCCAACATTTTCAGGACTGTCTTGCCTACGTTCGGGAAATGCTGTTCTGCCGCACAAGGACCTAATTTGGGTATGAATATTGTATCATTTTACAAAAATTAACTGGAATTTGACCAATATTGCATGTTTTGTGGATAATTTCTTTAACTGAACAAAAATAAAAAATGCCTTTTCTAATAAGTCTTCTGCCTGTTTCGAAACACTTTCTTTGTTTTTTCAGGTAGATTCAATTTGAGATATAATTGAATCTACCCGCAGATCACACGAACATCCGATCGCATTATCATTTTTCGCGATTACAGGGCCATCTATCCGGCTGACAAAAAAAAGTTAAATATATTTTTCTTATTTTTTTACGAAGAATCTGCAATGAAATATAGGGGTTCCCGTTAAAAAAAATTGAGTTGACATTGTTTTAGCGATAACAGCGCCATCTGTGAGAAAACCAATATTACAAAATTATGGCCCTCTTCTGTAGGATTATTTTTCACTCAGGTCATTTCTGCGTAATATGCTTTGTTTTTGAAATATTTGCGAAAAATACGTTAAATGCCCTACCCTGTACTTTTATAATTTTATCGTAATAGACATTGTTTTTTGAATACAATTATGCCCAATATGTTGATTTTAATTTAACATTTATGACAGAAAAAAATAATACTATTTAAATTATTTACCTACACTCTATCTAGTAACCGCAACATATCACACTGTCACCTTGACGCGTATGATTGACATTACCTACACATGCAAGTAATAGCTTTGACAAGTATATTACATGCTGACAGCTAAACAGCTAATTGATTACCGCACAACCAAATGACATTTCTTTGATGAATATTGATCAAGTAGTAATTTAGTTTTCATCAATGTCATGTTACTATAAAAAATTATTGAATAAATAAGTTGTTCTTTCATGCTCATTGTTTATTTTGTTAAGAGTGTAGGTAAAGTATTGTACGTTTCTTGAGCGGTATGGCAATTACATACTCGGGGAATACTGCACTCGCCGCTGCGCGGCTCGTGGGTAATATATCTGCATATATGTAATATGCTGCATACCACTCTCGTGACGTAATATATTATTATAGGTTTATATTTAATCCGTTTGTCCAGTTAACTAATTTATCATACATTCACAGTTTGTTATTATTTTAAATGCAACTTTAATACTTGATAAAAACTTAGAAATGGAATATTAACCCATTGACAGCAAATTATAGCGTTAACTCTAAAGTTGATTTTAGGGAAAATTTTGCACTTCTTTTTATAATTTAAATGATTGCCTGGGTGTTTTTACCTTGGACTTAACAAATCTCAAGCGATATTTATACGTCACATCAAAATTAATTTTTACATAATGAACAATTTAACGTCTCTTGTAGGCCATTGTATTTAAATGGGTTAATAAAATAAAAGTACATGGTTAGCTCGAAAAATAATTGTAATTCAAGTATGTAGTGAAAAACTCTAAGGATTGGTACCGAAACAAATCAAGTAGCTTATAAATCAAGTCAAACAAACAGTGAAATGCTGTGAGTCTACTCTGATTAAATCAATATAATATTCGATTTTTTTTTTAAATAAAAATCGTAAGAACTCTGTTTATTGCCAGTAGGATAACTCGATTTAGAAATGTTTAAATTAAATTAATATTTTACAACTGTTCACTTTAAATTTAAATACAACTGCTTTATTAATAGACATTAGTAGATAGTCTTAAGCTTGTTAGTGCTCTCTTTTAACGTTTAATAAGACAGTAATTGATATAAATAAATATATACGAGGTGACCATAGCTCAACCGCCCAAATGTTCATGGCTGATTTTTTTTAAGTTGAACGCTTTTTTATAATCAACGAATGCCTGAAAATGTACAGCTTACACATCTTGACTTGACAGAAAAATTCGCTGTATATTTTTATCACGTTTCGTTATTTCAAGTGAATAATAAGGTAATGGTGAAAGAAGTATTCAAGTTAGAGTAATAAATGACTAATAAGTAATGACTTCTACATTTATGCCCAGTATTATAAAACGTTTTATTCCCTAAATAAAATTTACTTTAGGAATAAATTAATTTATTCCAAAGATTTCGGTATTATAACCCTAACATAACTTTATTTGGTTAAGAAATCTCATCAGTAAATCATTTCTTTGTTTTTTTAACTAGAAATTTTTTTCTCTAAACGATTTTAAAATTAAAAGTAAAAAACTTATATTTATTAATTTAATTACGGTTATCCTATGTACCATATTATCTATGTCAGATGTAAGTTCGCTTATAGTATCTTCCCTGACAGTGATTAATTTGAACCACAAGAAATTCTAAGGAATCGAAGACCTAGAGTATTTCAAGTCAGAAGCAACTCTTTGACATAACCAGGGATTTTTTCTTTTATGTATACATATGCATACGCTTTTTAAAATTAGTTCAATTTGAAGTTTCAAACGAGCGTTTTCCACTCCTAGATTAAGCATGAAGCAAAATTTTGAGTTTAGACCAAACCAAATTTTCAGGCTTTTCTAAACTCGAAATTTTACTTCATGTTTATCCTGGGAGTGGAAAACACTCGTTTAAGTCTTTTTATAATTTCTAATAAGCCTTCTTTTTCTTGTTTCGTTTAATTTTGCCCTATTGTACGGGTATTCTCGATAATTATAAGGGATTATACTAAATAATATCCAATCTGCTTGACAATTCAATTTAAAAGATAGACAATTCAATTTAAAAAATTAATGGTTCTACAGTGACTTAATTGAACACAGTGGCGACGACCCCCTGTCATCCGCCATGATGAGGCCACAGTATATATCCTACCCAGTAGTGTCACTTCGTGTCGGCGCTTTGATCTTTTGTAAAATAAGTGGTCCTCGCGCAGGTTTTGGATTCGAATCCTTTTAGAGGATTCAAAAAAGGTATTCGAATACTTTAGTGAAAACGGATTCGTGATCCGGATTCGTTACATTTTTTTAAAAGGATTCATATTCGAATCCAGACGTAGATGATTCAAATCCTTAAAAAAGGATTCGAATTCTTATAAAAGGATTCGAATCCTTATAAAAGGATTCGAATTCTTATAAAAGGATTCGAATCCTTATAAAAGGATTCGAATTCTTATAAAAGGATTCGAATCCTTATAAAAGGAATCGAATACTTATAAAAGGATTCGAATCCTCATACACGGATTCAAATCCTCCTAAACAATTCGAATCATCGCTATTAAGGCTGGGATTCGAATTTGATTCATTCAAATAGTTAAATATTCTAATATGAATATTTAAATCACAAAATTATTCATATTTGAATATAAAAATTTAAATTTTCGAATAATTCAAATATTTGTGAATGCATATTTGGTTACTTAACCATGAAAAATATCGAACGTTAATAGTATATTTTTAACTTCACTTGAAATCAGTGTTTTATACGCGTGGCGCATGAAGTAAAATTTCGAGTTTAGAAAAGCCCCGTGAAAATTTGTCTCGGGTCGCTGCGCGACCCTCGACAAATTTTCTACGCAGGGCTTTTCTAAACTCGAAATTTTACTTCATGCTTAGTCTGGGGGTGGACAACACTCGTTCTTAGAAGTTTCAAATTAATGGATCACTCTAGATTACTAAGTTTATTACCATTTTACAAAGGCTACAGCTCGAAGGACCAACCATGGTCTTCGGAGACCGAAGGACTACAGGGAATCGAAGTTGTTTTACAAGAAAACAACGAATATCTGAAGGTTTACAGCATGGATAGGAAAGAAAACAACTAATTTTGAAAAAATATCGAAGTTGGGTTGGTTTTCATTTTTAACTTAACTTTAAATCAGTGTTTTATACGCGTGTCGCATGAAGTAAAATTTCGAGTTTAGAAAAGCCCCGCGAAAATTTGTCTCGGGTCGCTGCGCGACTCTCGACAAATTTTCTGTGCGGGGCTCATCTAAACTCGAAATTTTACTTCATGCTTAGTCTGGGAGTGGACAACACTCGTTTGAATTTTAAATTTAACTCTTTTAAAAAATCGACGCATGTAATATAATAAATCATTAATTGAAATCATAGAAAAAGATTCAAAATTTTACCTAAAATTAACTTTTAGAGTTAACTTTATAATTTTCTCGGCTCTTAATGGGTGAATATTCTATTCCTAAAAAAACCGTTTTTATTTAATATTAAAGTTGCATTTAATACAATAACAAATTGTGAATAAATCGACATAAATCTAGAAATATCGAAAATCTCGACATGTAGAAAATCTTGACGGTCCACTCCCAGACTAAGCATGAAGTAAAATTTCGAGTCTAGAAAAGCCCCGCGTAGAAAATTTGCCGAGGGTCGCGCAGCGACCCGAGACAAATTTTCACGGGGCTTTTCTAAACTCGAAATTTTACTTCATGCGCCACGCGTATAAAACACTGATTTAAAGTGAAGTTAAAAACGCATTGAAAATCAACCCAACTTCGATATTTTTTCAAAATTGGATGTTTTCTTCTCTATCCATGCTGTAAACCTTCAGATATTCGTTGTTTTCTTGTAAATAAACTTCGATTCCCTGTTGTCCTTCGGTCTCCGAAGACCATGATTTGTCCTTCGAGCTGTAGCCTTTGTAAAATGGTAATAAACTTAGTAATATAGAGGTATCCTTAAATTTGAAACTTTTAAGAACGAGTGTTGTCCACTCCCAGACTAAGCATGAAGTAAAATTTCGAGTTTAGAAAAGCCCCGCGTAGAAAATTTGTCGAGGGTCGCGCAGCGACCCGAGACAAATTTTCACGGGGCTTTTCTAAACTCGAAATTTTACTTCATGCGCCACGCGTATAAAACACAGATTTAAAATGAAGTTCAATACCACATATATCATCATTAATTAAAATCATTATATAATCAGATAATTAGTCAATAAATGAACATTTTTGTTAATAGAAACTGATGGAATAAAATAATACTGGTTGCAAATAATAGATTCAAATTTATTTTTGAAGGATTTGTATCCGTGATTCAAAAATGAGGATTCGAATCTTTGATTCGAATCATATTTTTCACTTACGAATCCTTTATTCGAGTATTCGTGATTCGAATCATATTAGATGATTCGGATTCGTGATTCGAATCCTGTTTTTGAGGATTCGTCCCAGCTCTGCCGTATGTAGACATCATCCCATCCAGATGGTTTCGCAAACATACCTTAAAAACAACAATTTGATGATTTTCTTGAAATTTGAGTTTTGATTCTTTTAAACTTATTTTCGGATTTTCTTCCCCGTAACGTTCCATAAATACATGATGTTTATGTTTATCTTGCTTTATTATTTATTGAAACTGCTGCTAGGCAATTAAAACAGACTCGAATTATACACCTAGAATATTGTGAAAAATAGTTATAAGACTTGTACTTAATTTTATTGCACAGAAGTGTAAATTACACAAATTTGCATTTTAATATTGTTCACTTCAGCTTTTTTTATATACGGTAATTTTTAATAGGATGGAATCGGGCAAATAAAACTTAAGTAAAAAATTACTGTCAATTTATTTGCTTTTTTAAAATATTTTATTGTTTTACGGCCAACTCAATTTAAAATTGTTTATTCCCATTTTGAAATTGTTAGTTCGCAATTTGAAGTTGTTTGTTCCCAATTTGAAGTGAAGAGGTATAGTTTTGAAAATTCAATAGTCAAGCGTAACATTACTTGTCCAAATACAAATACATAATTGACAACTTTTATTGCAAATCTATTCCGACGATGTTTTCGTAGGAAAATGTATAATTTTGATCGGTAATCTAATAACTAAATTATTTACTTCTAGAATTGCTATTTATTTAGTAGGTTTGCTTTATAATACGCAATGTTATTTGGTTATTAGTTTACTACGTAAATAAATTTACTCCACAAATAGTTATCTAATGATTTATTAATTATTATAATACCGGGCAATAGAGTTAGAGGCTGGCTTCCACTAAATTGAATATTTTGTATTACTTCCACCATAGCTTCGAAACACTAATACTAAGATCTATTAATTAAGCAGTGGACTTGTTTGTAATTAAACTGAATTAAATCTTTATTAAAATAATATAATTATATCAATTTCATATCAAAATATAACTAAATTTAGTTCATAGAATTTAGCAAATGCTCGTCCTCCCAACATTCGCCAGGCAGCCTGCATGCAAAAGCAAACAATTATGCAATAATGAAAATCGCCAAATACAGCATCCTCTTATATTAAAAAAAAAATAATATAGAGGGTGTTCCAAATTCGAGCTTCACAATTAGAAATGCGCTTATTAGAAGAAAAATAGGTCAAATTTAAAACAGTTACTTTTACACAACGTATATTCTGATTAATACACTCTTTTTTAAAAAAACATTTCTTTATGTGTTGAATTTATTTCTCACTTAACCAGTGGTTAATTAATAGTATTCTTTGTGCTTTATTAAAAGACAGAAAAACACTTGATACTGTTTCATAAATTATTTTTTTTAATTTTAATTTGTGTTTTATTTTCATTCAATAGTTAGTTATACATAGTGTTAATATACCGGGTGACCCATTTTAATTTATTCACTGGAATATCTCGACAAATATGCATGGTACAAAAAAAATCTAACAACAATTTAATGGTTTATAGGGATCCTATGTCACTGCCACCCCCCAGGGGCGGGGCAAACCTTTGAAATCTTAAATAGGAACCCCTATTTTTTATTGAAGAATCAGAGTCTACATCAAAAAATATGTAGGTTTCATTCAATAATTTTTTGAATTCGTGATAGATGGCGCTTTATTCGCGAAAATAGAAACGTTCCCGGTAAACCCAAAAAAGTCTGCAGTGGCCAACACAGGTGCCGACTGCAAATTAAAATATTATAAGACTTTAAAATCCATTTTTCCAATGACATATTGAACTTAATTTGTACAATAAAATGTCCGCTACTGGTAATATGATTTTTTTTAACTTTGTCGATTAAAAAATACTTCCTGTCGGCCCAATAAAATAAAAATTAGCATACACACCGTAGAAAAAAAATAGGAATTTTTTAGTAGCATTAAAAAAAATATTATTTTTTTTTTACTAAAAATCCAAAATGTTGAATGGAAAATATTATTTTTTTTTTACTAAAAATCCAAAATGTTGAATAGAAAATCTAGGAGGTTTATGAGAATCGTTCAACAGTTTGAACGTTGACGGACATCTTTAAAACTTCACGAAATGCACTAAGATTTTGAAAATTGAAGAAATTCGCAAAAAACCGCATGATATTGATATTAAAAAAAAATCTTAAAGGGGTCAAAATGTTCAAATTAACAATTATTTTGGAAATTTACGAATTAAAGAATTTCTGACACTCCTTTAACTATTAAAAATCTTAAAAAAAATCACAACTTTGAAAAATTAACGAATATCTTTAAATTCATGAAAAGTATCAACATTTTTAGAATTAACGTTTAACCCAGAAATTTCATGAAAACCGTAAAAATTGTGAAAGCTACGAAAATCTAAGAAATTAAAAAAAACATCTCTAAGAAATTCTCAAAATGTTGAAAATCTCATAAACATTTTTTGAAAAAAAGTTTTTAAAATCGTTTAACAATTTGAAAGTTAACGGAAATCTTTGAAACCTCAAGAAACGAATTAAGATTTTGAAAATTGAAGAAATTCACAAACAATGATATTTATAGTTAAAAAAATCTGAAAGGCGTCAAAATGTTCAAATTAACAGTTATTTTGGAAATTCACGAATTAAAGAATTTATGACATTCCTTTAACTAATAAAAATCTTGAAAAGAATCGCGATTTTTAAAAATTAACCAACATCTTTAAATTTTACGAATAGAAAATTCATGAAAAGTATCAACATATTTAGAATTAACGTTTAACCCAGAAATTTCTCGAAAACCGTAAAAATTGTGAAAACTACAAAAATTTAAGAAATTTTAAAATCTTATGAAGTTCTCAAAATATTGAAAATCTCATAAAAAATTTAAATTTTATAAAGCGAGAAAAATCTTAAAATCCTTAAAATGTAATTAAAATTTAGGAAATTGACGAAAACTGCTAAGATGTCAACATATCAATTTTACTTAAGATCGGTGTTTTATACGCGTGGCGCATGAAGCAAAATTTCGAGTTGAGAAAACCTCGAATTTGGATCCAAATTCTTGAGGCTTTTCTCAATTCGAAATTTTACTTCATGCTTAGTCTGGGAGTGGAAGACATTCGTTCGACAATTGACAATATCTTATTTTGTTTTTCTGTTTTATAGAAAAAAAAAATGGTGATGTGTCCATCATAGTACTTTCCCCCGTAAATTGCGTATTAAATCACTTTTAAAATATTTGTAGGATTATTATTTTCAAAATGTCTTCAACTTTTTGATAACTACAACTTTTATTTGAAACATTTTTCAATTGGATCAACACATACTGACACAAACCAATGACTAGATAAAAAACACTATTTATTGAATATCTCAAAAACTAAGAGTGCTATGACAAATAGTGAATCTACAAAAAATCTTTAGTTTTTCATTTCCTACAACTTTTATTTGAAACATTTTTCAATTGAATCGACACATACACTGTCACACACCAATAACTAGATAAAACACACAACTTTTGAAATATCTCAAAAACTAAGAGTGCTATGACAAAAAGTAGGTGAATAATACATCTTCATTTTGTTATTATCTACAACTTTTATTTGAAAGAATTTTTTGTTTGATGAACATTTATTGAAAAAATCTGAAAAAACTGAAAAACGCTAAGAGTAAAGTACCACTTCCGGTTTTCCGATTTTCACCAAAAGCTTTTCAGTTCTTCCGATTGTAACAAAAAGCTTAAGTTTCAAGTTTCATCTCGATATCTTTAGCGGTTTTTGCGGTACAGCGCACACAGACACACACACAGACAGACAGACATTTTTCAAAAATGGTCTTATTCGACTCAGGGGACCTCAAAACGGATATTTCCGCTAAAATGTTTGATTCGAAAATGTTCACGAAAACAGACATTTTTCAAAAATGGTCTTATTCGACTCAGGGGACCTCAAAACGGATATTTCCGCTAAAATGTTTGATTCGAAAATGTTCACGAAAATACTTTCCCTTTGTATTACATACGGGGGAAAGTAAAAAATATATTAAGAAAACTTGGAAAATGATGAATATTACAAAAAAACAAATTAAATTTGTTAAAAACGAACAAAAATTATGACTTTCCATTTCAAATTGAAATCATCAATTTTTACAACAAGCGATGAAAAGCTTGGACATTTACGAAAAGAGTTGGCATTTTCAAAAGTGACGAAAACCTTGAGATTTGATGAAAAACGTCAAGAATTTGAAAATTAACGAAATTAATTTTGGATATTCACTAAAAACTCATAATTTTTTAAATTTAACGAAAATCTTAGAAAATTAATAAAAGTTGTAAACATGTTGACAATAATTAAAAATCTTTAAAATTCACAAAAGGATTCCAAATTATCAAAGATTAACCGAAATCGCCAAAATTTTTATTTATTTATTTATTTATTAAATTAACGACACAACACCTTTTTACAAAATAATTAATTAATATATAGTAGTATTATCTATGACATTAATAATTAAAGTATCCACGCCCTGTTTTAACGTGCCCAAATAAATATAAATTGAGCTAAAAAAATTATAAACTGAATTATTTATCGACTAAACGTGCGGGTTAGTTTAGGCGTTAGTTGGTAAAGTTCAATATTAAAAATATCGATTCCTTCATTAGAGAGATATTCGTTACCTAGGGACATTAATCGTGATATCGAGTTTTGTAAAACAAGAAATGTTTTATGTCTCTCTAGGTAAAATAGCTGATTTTGGCGAGTTCTCCTTACAGGAATGGAAAATGATACATTGGGGGTGATGAAAATGTCATAAGATCAAATGGCCCCCTTAAAACCATTAAACTTTTGTTCGAAAAATGTTTTTGTACGATGCATACTTCTCGAGATATTCTAGTGAATAAATTAAAATAGGTCATCCGGTATATCACTAAATACCAAATTACTAATTAAATATCATTAAGAGATGTTCAAGAAAAGTGTTACAAATTTAAAAAAAAATCTGTGGCAGTTTAAAAAAACGTGGTATTTTGTTTTTTTATTGTTGAAAACTGGAAATCAAAATCACGATTTACAAATGAAATTGTCATATACTTTTTGTTTATTAAAACATGCTTTAACAAAATGTTTACAGATTTCGATAAAGTCATAAAACAATTTCTTTTATTGGCGAATAATTGTCCAAGATAAATTAATATTTAACGTATTATTAGTATTACATTTAGTATTGGTGCCAAAAATAGACGCAATAGTTTTTATTTGTAATAAAAATAATCAAATATTTTAATGGCTTATGAATCTGTATAAAATTCTTCGCTCTTATAATGAGCGTGATCCTAATGGTGAGGCTCGCAGTTGAAACACCCTGTATATTCGAGAATTAAATAAATTAAACAACACAATAAATAAACACACCAAATCCTCTCACATTGTAAAAAAAAATATAATTCATCCGTGAATGAAACCGTGTGCGTGTATGTGTGTGTGATCGAAATGAGCAATTTACTCGAGTGCGTGTGAGCAAATATTTGCTGATAGCGACCTTCCCAGGAATTATTATTGTGATATTACGTTTATAAAACAAAATTGCGAAAAGTCGACGAACTGGAAGAATACTCATTACGATAGTATTATTTGTTATTATTCTGATATAAAGTTAACGTAAAAACAAAAAATTGTTTAGCGTAAAAGTCGATGAACTGGAAGATAGATATATTGTTAAGAATATCTGCAATATATTTCTTTGTTTAACAATAATTGAAGTACATTCTGTTTTTAAGAATTATTGTAATTTTAAATTGTGAAGAATCTCTCTAATTATTTTGTTTGGTTAAGAATAATTGAACTTGAAGTACATTCTATTCATTTTTAAAGAATTATTGAAATTTGAAATTGTGAAAAATTTCTGTATATATTTGTTTTGTTAACAATAATTGGACTACATTCTATTTTTTTCTTTTTTGAATAACAATTATTGTATATAAATTGTGAAGAATCTCTGTAATCTGTTTGTACACTTTTCTAGTTTATCAAACAAGTGATCCTAATTTTCTTCTTTTTAAATAATTTAAGTAAAGAATCTGTAATTTACTTGTTTAGTTAACGATAATTGAATTACATTCTATTTTTTTTTTAAATTATTGTAATTTTAAATTGTGCAAAACCTAAGTAATTTATTTGTTAAGTTAATAATAATTGAATTACAATCTATTTTTTTTTTCAGATCGATTAAAGACATTAGCTCATTAAGCGCCATTGATGCATACACGCAACATTATTAATTTTTTGTTAGTTAAATGACTAAATAAGTTAATTTGATATATTATATTATTTGACCTGACTTGAAAATGTATGAAGAAAAATGGAAATATTTTGTTATTTAAATATTGCGATTCTTACTCATTAAAAAAAATTGTCAGTGTATTCCTAACTTCATAATATTTAAGTGTTTTATACGCTTGGTGCATGAAAAATTTCGAGTATAGAAAAGCCTGAAAATTTGGTTTAGTAGCTTTTTTAAAATTGTTATAATACATAAAATTTGATTTATAACCGCACTTTTTGACATTCAGATGAAAATCGGTCGATAACCATCAAAGGAGTATTTTTCAATTTTCACATATTCTAAAAGGGCAATGTTTTCTTAACACCTTTACAAAATTTTATAAAGATCTCACGTAAAATTGTAACTTTATGACAATTTAAATGTTTTAAATCCATAAAATTTCATTTAAAATAAATAAGAATAATCAAGAGTGATTAGCGTTAAATTTAAAACAAAATTCGTAAGTTGAAAAGGGATTCAAACGCGTATTGAATGTTTTGACATATTTTTGAAAACAATTACGCTCGTATTGCATTTTTCATTTTTAGGACAATCTTATAATTATAATTATCTAGTGATTTTTCAAGACTAAACATTTTTTGTCTAAAAATTATAAAAAACCAAGCGAGTTATTAAAATATTAATCGATATAATTCTAATGGGTGTCTTCCACTCCTTGGTTAAGCATGAAGTAAATATTTCGAGTTTAGAAAAGCCAAACCAAATTTTCGGGCTTCTCTAAACTCGAAATATTTATTTCATGCACCAGGTCGTTTTAAACTGAACGACAAAAACACATAAGGCATTTATAATTACCTGAATTTATCAAACGTATTTTTAATTATTTGAAATAAAAGATGTTATTGATAAGGGAAAGAAGACGTAATTAGTCTTTTTAAACTGAATTTAAAGCCGTTATCCAAATTTATATAAAATTATGTCATGACAGCAGACATGTGACACTTCTTTAATGTCATCAGAAGACAATCGAGAATGCGATTTTACTACAAGCGAGTCGAAATATCAAAAAATAACAAATAGCAGTTAATAAATAAATGTCTTGAATTGTTTCGACGATTTTCAACATATATCGCATTTTTCTATTTTGGATAAATTTGACATTTCTGAAACTTCTTTGCAGAAAACGCTCTCACCTTTTTAACACAATTTGTCACTACGATATTTTAACATGATTTTCGTATTTTTGACAGCTTACGTGTCACTTTTGACGTTTATCGAGACATTCGGACATAAGTCGGTGTCAGCCGTCATTGACGCCAGTTGACAATAATTTCGACTACATTTTTCTATTTGGAAATGTTTCTTTTTCTGTATTACATATGGTGAGAGTAAAAAAAAGCGCTGTTTAAAATGTTGGCACCAGGCGTCAAACTAGCTCGCCACGGCACTGCATAACGACGTATCATCCAACCTAACCTAACTTCACAACTATTTAACTAACCGAACTTAAGTAACACCTATCGTATCTAACCTAAATTGTGAAGTTGAGTTAAACTTGTCATATAACCTAACGTAATTCCACAAATTTTCTTTTAACCTATCTTTACGATTTCTCATTTATCATACCTCCGTTACTCTAAATTATAAAGTCAGGTTAGGTTAGGTTAATATTATTAACCTAACATAAATAACACCTATCGTATCTAACATAAATTGTGAAGTTGGGTTAAATGATAACCTAACCTGATTCCACAAGTTGCCCTTGACATATATTTACGATTTGTCATTTATCATAACTCTGTTACTCTAAATTGTAAAGCTGGGTTAGGTTGTTACTGATTATTTTGTAGTAAATGGTTTATAGAAACATTTCTTTTTTTTTTTAGAAAGGAAGTTTAAGTTTTTGACGACCGACAGCAGACCCCAGGGGTTAAATGTTTGAAGAACATCTAAAATGATTTCAGATTGATCAATTAACCCAATTGTATTTATATTCAGTATTCCGGAACACTTAATAGTGTTCACATATCGGTTTGATATAGTAAGAAATGTTCAGTATTCCTCAGCGCTGGGTCGGGACTACACTGAAGAGGACCTTGAAGTCCGAAACGCGTCTGTGGGTATCCGGTGCCGGAATACTGAACTTAAATACAATTTTGATATTTGTTTTCTGTGGTTACACAGAGTATAGCTCCGTGGACGAAACAGTGACCTATATATGCACTTGTGCATTCGTGTCATTGACGATGCCACTATGGAGCGTTAGATGGCGTTAGCTATCCAATTCACTTGATAGTGTTCACATATCGGTTTAATATAGTAAGAAATGTTCGGTATTCCTCAGCACTGGGTCGGGACCACACTGAAGAGGACCTTGAAGTCCGAAACGCGTCTGTGGGTATTCGTTGCCGGAATACTGAACTCACAATACTATTTTAATCTAACTTAATTTCACAATGCGAAAATGTTGGGTTAGGTTAGTTCTCAAGGTTTGATGTTAGATTAGGTTAGGTTGTGTACTATAACCTAACTTTACGATTTGCCATCTAACCTAATCTAACATCACAACTTGAGAACTAACCTAACCCAGCATTTCCGAATTGTGAAATTAAGTTAGGTTAATCTAAGTAAGTAAATGATTTGTTATATAACCTCTCCTAGCTTTACAACTTGATAGCTAGCCTAACTCGACTTTAGTAAATAAGATAGAATCAAACACTTTGTCCTCTAACCTATTATAACAGCCTGTCATTTACCCTAATTTCACAAAAGTACACTTGACATCTAACCTAACTTAACTTTATCTAAATTAGATAGAATTAAACAACTGGTTTTCTAACCTAGCATAACAATCTGTCATCTAACCTAGCATAGCAATCTGACATCTAGCCTAATTTCACTGTGTACTCTAACCTAACTTTACGATTTGCCCTGACTTGAGAATTTGTAAAGAAAAATGTAAATATTTGGTTATTTAAATATTTTGATTATTACTCATTTTAATTTTATTTCTAACTCCACAATATTTCAGTGTTTTATACGCGTGGCATATGAAGTAAAATTTCGAGTTTAGAAAACCCTGAAAATTTGGTTTGGCTGCTCCGCGAAGCGACCAAACCAAACTTTCAGGCTTTTCTAAACTCGAAATTTTACTTCATGTTTAATCTAGGAGTGGGAACACTCGTTTAAAACATAAAAGTAACCGCTTTTATCAAATCGACCAATGCCTGAAAATTTAAAGTGTATGCAATTTGTATATTTAAAAGAAACATTCCCAGTATGTAATATAATAAGTCAATCATAAAAAGAAGTGCAGAATTTTACCTAAATTCATCTTTAGAGATAACTCTATAATAGAATCAAATAATTGGCCTCTAACCTACCATAACAACCTGTCATTTAACCTAATTTCACAAAGTACACTTGAAATTTAACCTAACTCAACTTTATCTAACTTAGATAGAATCAAACAACTTATCCTCTAACCTAGCATAACAACCTGTCATCTAACCTAGCATAGCAATCTGTCATCTAACCTAATTTCACAATGTGTACTCTAACCTAACTTTACGATTTGCCATCTAACCTAATCTAACATCGCAACTTGACTACTAACATAACCAAACATTTCCAAATTGTGAAATTAAGTTAGGGTAATCTAAGTAACCACGAAATTGTAAGGTTGTGGTTTAATGTTTTCATTTATTATCATCACATTCCTTAGTCACTCGATGTACTCGGTACTTTGTACTTAAATAAGTACTAAGTACTTTTTGTTAGGTCCTTGTACTTAGTACTCAAGTACATTTTGTGTAAAGTATTTGTACTCAGTACTCGAGTACAGGGAGTTTTTGTTTTAAGTATACATATCTCAATTAAGTGCTGTACATTTTTAGATATTTGTTTTTTTTTTTTTTAAAGTTTAATTTAAAGCTTTAAACGAGTGTTTTCCACTCCCAGATTAAACATGAAGTAAAATTTCGAGTTTAGAAAAACCTGGAAATTTGGTTTGGTCGCGCAGCGAAGCGGAGTGACCAAACCAAATTTTTAGGCTTCTCTAGACTCGAAATTTTACTTTATGAGCTACGCGTATAAGATACTGTTTTAAATTGAAGTTCACTTGTTCACAATGTTTCAGTGTTTAATACGCGTGGCGCATGAAGCAAAATTTCGAGTTTGGAAAATCCTGATAATTCGGTTTGGTCGCTCCGCGCTTCGCGACCAAACCAAATTTTCAGGATTTTCTAAACTCGAAATTGTATTTCATGCTTAATCTGGGAGTGGAAAACACTCGTCTGAAGCTTCAAACTAAACTGTTAAAAAAAGCTTATGCATGTATACTTAAAAGAAAATGTACCTGTATGTATATTTAACAGAAGCATTACCAGTATGTAATATAATAAGTCAATCATAAAAAGAAGTGCAGAATTTTACCTAAAATCAACTTTTAAAGATAACTCTATAATTGCCCAGCCGTTAATGAATTAATTGTTTTTTTGTTGTTGTTTTGTAATCCACAAAATTAACATACTAGAAAGTTCTAAAAATACTCTTCTAATTATCCAATAATAAATCTGTTGGTGGTCACAATTCTAATTTTGATGAGCTAAATTGTAATAAACGTGTTTTTAATGGCGGGGATTTAATTTGCTCGGAGAGCGAATCCACGGCCAAATATTTGAATTAAACAGTGTCGTTACTTTTAATTAGGTAAGACACGTTCAAAGCGCCTGCGTAATTTCATTGTTAGACATTATTGCACAACAAACACACTACTATTTAAACAGATTTTTGCCACCGGCGAAGGTTTCCGTGCTCGGGATTAACCTAATCCATCGAATTACTTAGTTTCTCTTAAAACAAAAACATAATTGGAAAACAATATACGATATACGTACCAGAGCTGGGATGAATCCTCAAAAAAAGGATTCGAATCACGAATCCGAATCACCTAATATGATTCGAATCACGAATACTCGAATAAAGGATTCGTAAGTGAAAAATATGATTCGAATCAAAGATTCGAATGCTCATTTTTGAATCACGCATACAAATCCTTTAAAAATAAACTTGAGTCTATTATTTGCAACCAGTAACATTTTATTTCATCAGTTTCTATTAACAAAAATGTTCATTTACCGACTAAATATCTGCTTAAATAATGATTTTATTTAATAATGATGTATGTGTTATTGAACTTCATCAGTGTTTAACCGCGTGGCGCATGAACTAAAATTTCGAGTTTAGAAAAGCCCCGTGAAAATTTGTCTCGGGTCGCTGCGCGTTCCTCGATAAATTTTCTACTCGGGGCTTTTCTAAACTCAAAATTTTATTTCATGCTTAGTCTGGGAGTGGATAACACTCGTTCTTAGAAGTTTCAAATTAAAGGATCACTCTAGATTACTAAGTTTATTACCATTTTACAAAGGCTACACCTCGAAGGACCAATCATGGTCTTTGAAGACCGAAGGATTAAAGGGAATAGAAGTTTCTTTACAAGAAAACAACGAATATCTGAAGGTTTACAGCATAAATAGGAAAGAAAACATCCAATTTTGAAAAATATCGAAGTTGGGTTGGCTTTCAGTGCGTCTTTAACTTCATTTTAAATCAATGTTTTACACGCGTGGCGCATGAAGTAAAATTTCGAGTTTAGAAAAGCCCCGTGAAAATTTGTCTCGGGTCGCTGCGCGACCCTTGACAGATTTTCTACGCGGGGCTTTTCTAAACTCGAAATTTTACTTCATGCTTAGTCTGGGAGTGGACAACACTCGTTCTTAGAAGCTTCAAATTAAAGGATCACTCTAGATTACTAAGTTTATTACTATTTTACAAAGGCTACAACTCGAAGGACCAATCATGGTCTTCGGAGACCGAAGGACTACAGAGAATCGAAGTTTCTTTACAAGAAAACAACGAATATCTGAAGGTTTACAGCATGGATAGGAAAGAAAACATCCAATTTTGAAAAAATATCGAAGTTGAGTTGGTTTTCAGTGCGTTTTTAACTTCACTTTAAATCAGTGTTTAGTACGCGTGGCGCATGAAGTAAAATTTCGAGTTTAGAAAAGCCCCGTGAAAATTTGCTCGGGTCGCTGCGCGACCCTCGACAAATTTTCTACGCGGGGCTTTTCTAAACTCGAAATTTTACTTCATGCTTAGTCTGGGAGTGGACCGTCAACATTTTCCACATGTCGAGATTTTCGATATTTCTAGATTTTTGTCGATTTATTCACAGTTTGTTATTATATTAAATGCAACTTTAATAATTAATAAACACGGTTTTTCTTAGGAATAGAATATTCACCCATTAAGAGCCGAGCAAATTATAAAGTTAACTCTAAAAGTTAATTTTAGATAAAATTTCGCATCTTTTTCTATGATTTCAATGAATGATTTATTATATTACATACGTCGATTTTAGAAAAGAGTTAAATTTTAAGTTCAAACGAGTGTTGGCCACTCCCAGACTAAGCATGAAGTAATATTTCGAGTTTAAAAAAGCCCCGCATAGAAAACAAATGTTCGCGGTGCTTTTCTAATCTCGAAATTTTACTTCATGCGCCACGCGTATAAAACACTGATTAAAGTGAAGTTAAAAATGCACTGAAAACCAACCCAACTTCGATATTTTTTCACAATTGGATGTTTTCATTCCTATCCATGCTGTAAGCCTTCAGATATTCTTTGTTTTCTTGTAAAGAAACTTCGATTCCCTGTAGTCTTTCGGTCTCCAAAGACAATGATTGGTCTTTCGAGCTGTAGCCTTTGTAAAAGAGTAATAAACTTAGTAATCTAAAGTTCTCCTTTAATTTGAAACTTCTAAGAACGAGTGTTGTCCACTCCCAGACTAAGCATGAAGTAAAATTTCGAGTTTAGAAAAGCCCCGCGTAGAAAATTTGTCGAGGGTCGCGCAGCGACCCGAGACAAATTTTCACGGGGCTTTTCTAAACTCGAAATTTTACTTCATGCGCCACGCGTATAAAACACTGATTTCAAGTGAAGTTAAAAATATACTATTAAGGTAATTATTCGAAAATTTAAATATTTATATTCAAATATGAATAATTTATTGATTTAAATATTAGAATATTTAACTATTTGAATTAATCAAATTCGAATCCCAGCCTTAATAGCGATGATTCGAATTATTTGGGAGGATTTGAATCCGTGTATGAGGATTCGAATCCTTTTATAAGGATTCGATTCCTTTTATAAGGATTCGAATCCTATTATAGGAATTCGAATCTTTTTATAAGGATTCGAATCAACTACGTCTGGATTCGAATACGAATTCTTTTAAAAAAATGTAACGAATCCGGATCACGAATCCGTTTTCACTAAAGTATTCGAATACCTCTTTTGAATTCTCTAAAAGTATTCGAATCCGGGAATCGAATCCTGAATGATTCGAATCCTGCCCAGCTCTGATACGTACTTGTATTTTATTTTAACATTCAGTATGTCGAAGACTCCAAAGATAATATAAGCTACAATAATCCTTTAACGGCCGAGCAATTATACAGTTAACCCTTTACCGCATCATGTGCCATAAATGGCACGAAATAGATTATTGTTTTAGTAGAGAAAATAGCCAATATAGAAAATGTGAAGGTCAGTATAGTATCGTGGTTTGAGAATACAACTCACAGCCTACTAGAACGAATTTTCAACCAATGAGATGCGGGGAAAGCATAGGTACATGTCTATCACCGCGATGATAAATAACAAAAGAAGCGGTGATAAGTTGTCCTGTCATTCGAAACGTCAAAATGGACGAAAATCGCTGGGGTAAAGTTTCGTGTAGTGATATTAATAGAGAAGTGACAGTGCATCGCCGATAAAACATCGTTATAAACAAAGAATCGCAGTGGCGGCAGTTTACGAACTTTTGTGCGGTTAAAAAATTCACAATCAATAGAGAAACAACAATATCACAGCTGTCGATAATGTTGAGGGACTCGCATTTTTTATTTGTTATATTCTCACTAAATATAACTCGTGATATGATTAAGTACCGATGATATTTTGTCGTTGAAACCGAAGCAGCACATTCAACTCGTGCTGCGCACTCGTTGAATCTGCAGCTCGGTTTCAACTCCAAAATATCATCGAGAATAATCATACCACTCTTACGGCTGATAATAAAATCGTTACTACCATGTCAACATATCGTCGGGTGAGAACTGTATTATTCTTAGTCCACTTTTTTTCAAAAATGATATTTTTATGCCGTAATATTTTATGTCTATTCCTCGTTAGTGATGACGACATAATATCAGTTTTAGGTGTTTTCTGATGTTCCATTTTATTCCATGTCCATTTCAAACAGTTAATTATTAAAACTGTAATATTCTATGTCCCTCGACCAATCACAGAGATATGGACATAGAATAAGTATACTACTACTTGTGAGCGTAGCTTGTTTTGGTTAATTACGCTGCATTTCAAAGAGTATTTAGTGCTGTGTTAATTGATAGTGCAAGGTTTACTACCTTAAATCATCATGGATTCAGATGTTGAACCATTTGAAGATTCGGGATCGGAGTTTATACCATCAGATACAGCCGATAGGTATTTTTATTCAACATGGTTGAAGGTTATGTCGCTACAGCTTCGAATTTAAATTTTCAGTAGTGAAGAAGAAGATGATCTAAAAGGTTCTAAAAGTACGAAGAGTACCTCAAACGAGTAAGTTGCTAATTAATAATATTTTTTAAGTTTTATTTTAATTAATTATTTCGTTGAAACTGCAGTGCTAGAAATGCAGAAGAGGTGAATAAATCCGAGAGAACAAGAAAAAGGAAAGCGGACCCTAAGATGTGGAAAAAAAATAAGCGTAAGGTATTAAGACAAAATGGAAAAGAGTATGTGAATTCTAAAGGGAATGTTGTGGCCCAAAAGATGCCTGTTATTTCTTGTGGTCAATGTAGATTTAAATGTTCGGAAAACTTTTCCAAAAATGATGTAAATGCTATCCACACAGAATTTTGGCAAAATTCTGATAATAATAAATCATCCTTTTATGACAAAACCACTCTTATATCCATCGTTCAACGAATGCGTAATCGTGGTGAACGCCAAAAAACTAAATCATATTCTTATAAATATTATTTATTCAAAGGCATCAATAAAATAAGAGTATGCAAAAAATGTTATCTTGGAGTATTAGCTGTGAGTCAGATTAGAATTTCATATTTTCATGAAAATAAAAAACAAGGTATAACTGGAACTCCTCAAGGTGATCGGAGAAAAAGTACTTCAAAATTAAATGACGGAAGAACTAGAGAACAAATTCGAAATCACATAAATTTATTCCCTCGAATTTCATCACACTACTGCTGAAAAAATACTGTTAAGGAGTACTTTGAAAGGTCTCTAAATATTACAAAGATGTACGAACTGTATTTGGAGTATAGCAACAACAATCAAATTAATCCAGCAAAAAAGTGGTTGTACAGAAATATATTCAAATACGAATTCAACATCGAATTTCATAAGCCCAAAAAGGATTTGTGCCCAATTTGTACAGAGTATCACACTCATAAGTCTGGAAATACTTTAAGCGCAGAACTTGAGAATAAATATGAAACACACACAGTAGCAAAAAATTCCGCTAGAAGGGAAAAAAAGAAGATATAGAAAAATGCAAGAAAGATAAAGAGACTGTTTTATTATGTTTTGACATGCAAAGCGTTTTAACAGTACCACAAACAAATGTATCTACATCTTATTATAAAAAAAAGTTTGCAGTTTATAATTTAACGGGATTTGATATAATCACAAAACAGGGATACTGTATGTTCTGGAATGAGAGTATGGGAGGACGCAAAGGGACAGACATTGCCAGTGCTTTGAGTGTGCTTTTAGAAAAACTTGTTAATCAAAGACCTGAAGTGAAAAACATTATATTATGGTCCGTCGCTTGTATACCACAAAACAAAAATTCTCACATGTCAGCAGCACTCTTACATTTCCTTAGAAATCACCCAACAATAACATCCATTACCAAAAAATATCAGGAACCTGGACACAGCTGTGTACAGGAAGTTGACGCAATGCACAGTGTAATAGATAGAAGAATTAAGGGCCTAGAAATTCATAGTCCACTTGCACTACTTCGAATTTTGCTGTCAGGTCGCGAAAACCTTACAAAGTTACCTTACAAGAAAACTGTAAAGATAATTTATAGAAATGGTGTGAACAGTATATTGTTTAGTAATTCGTACAATCAACAGAATGACATTGTTTCAATATTAAAAAATAACAAAAATCGTTTTTTGACCCAAGTATTTTACCGGAACCACCCTCAATTCCGACAGACAAAAAGCAACACATCAAGGATCTATTTGGAAACTTTTCAAAAGAAGATTTGGATTTCTGGAAGGCATTATTCAGGGAGAATCAGTTGGTGGAAAAATAAACTATTTGTTTACAATATTTTTTTATTATGTTATGTTGATTTGTAAGTTACTTGGAATTGTTCGAATAAACTTTCCATTAAAAAATAACTATTATTGCATTGTCCATATACGCTTAACACCAAAAAGATTATCTTGCCATTAACACCTCGCAAGTTAGAGCCATATTATTCCATGTCCATTTTGTTTTTGTTTTTTTTGTGTTCGAAATTATTAGTAGTCCTAAATTTTGCAAAATATTTACTTCATCATGATGTCTTTAAAAAGTGATTATATAACGCGTTGTATATAAATAACAGTTCGCAAATTATAGCAATTTTAAACTTAAAATGCCTCCCCTGCAAAATTTAACAAAATGGACATGGAATACTACAGTTCTTACCCGACGATATGCTGGAAGTGAACCAAAAGGAGAAAAAAAAAAGATTCTTTAAAAAGGAAAATGTCCATAAATTGATAACTTGCCCCAACAGTGTCCTAATCTATAACAATTATATAGGAGGAGTTGATCTTCTTGATTCGATGTTAGGATTTTACCGTATAAAATCAGGTCTAAGAAATATTACCTACGCATATTTTTCCATTTTATTGATATGGCAGTAGTCAATTGTTGGTTATTAGCCAAAAGAGCTAAGAAATTGGATATGCCTCTTTTGGATACAAAACTGGCAATAGCAGATGCTCTTTGCAAAGATGGAAAATCAGCCAGACAGAACAAAGTGGGAAGGCCGTCACGTGAAAGTCTTCAGCAGATGTATGACAGTAAAAGAAAAAATGGTGATGTGTCCATCATAGTACTTTCCCCCGTAAATTGCGTATTAAATTACTTTTTAAAGTTTGTAAAGAGGCTAATGAATCACCCTGTAGAAAATTGTGTTTGAAAGTTCCCGAAAAACGTTCTTCTTTTTATAACATATTACGAAATGGTCCTCAATAACTAGATAAAACACACAACTTTTGAAATATCTCAAAAACTAAGAGTGCTATGACAAAAAGTAAGTGAACAATACATCTTCATTTTGTAAATAAAACACTTTTTACTTTGTTTAACCACTGGATCTTACATTTAATTGTGTGACTAGTTTCGACTATCTAGTAGTCATTCTCAAACTAAAGTAAATAAAGCCGTATAAATAGTTTTTAACGTGTAATTTGTATTTACTTTAGTTTGAGAATGACTACTAGATAGTCGAAACTAGTCACACAATTAAATGTAAGATCCAGTGGTTAAACAAAGTAAAAAGTGTTTTATTTACAAGTGTATTTAAGATGTACCACAAAGTGAACGCCTACAACACCAAACAATCTTCATTTTGTTATTATCTACAACTTTTATTTGAAAGAATTTTTTGTTTGATGAACATTTATTGAAAAAATCTGAAAAAACTGAAAAACGCTAAGAGTAAAGTACCACTTCCGGTTTTCCGATTTTCACCTAAAGCTTTTCAGTTCTTCCTATTGTAACAAAAAGCTTAAGTTTCAAGTTTCATCTCGATATCTTTAGCGGTTTTTGCGGTACAGCGCACACAGACACACAGCCAGACAGACAGACATTTTTCAAAAATGGTCTTATTCGACTCAGGGGACCTCAAAACGGATATTTCCGCTAAAATTTTTGATTCGAAAATGTTCACGAAAACAATACTTTCCCTTTGTATTACATACGGGGGAAAGTAAAAAGGACCAACAAAAGAAATCCCCCAAGAAGATATTTGGCAGGATGGTCTTGATTTTTTCATATTGGCAAGAGACAGATCGACAAAGATGCAAATTCCAGGGCTGCGTAGGAAAAACTTACGTAATATGCACGAAATGTCAAAATCCTTTGTGTCTCAATAAAGATAGAACTTATTATTTAGGGTCATACTGATTAAATTGTATTTCTGAATAAATAGTGAATAAATTGTTTTTTATAAGGTGTATTATAATTTTGTAGTTGTATGATGTTCCGTATGTAGCACAAACCGATTTTTCTTGTATAAGTTAAGTCATTTTGACAGATATATTTTTTAATATTATTACGTCAAGTTTTCATCTAACTAATTTTTGTGTCAAAACATAAAAATTCATGCGGTAACGGGTTAACTCAAAAAGTTGATTTTAGGTGGAATTCGGCACTTTTTTATGATGGTAGGGATGTTCCGATCCCAAAAAAGTATTGATATTGAGTGTCGATTATATCGTATATCAAAGTATCGATATTCAAAATATCGATTATTTTCGATACCAGATATTTTAGATTTAATATTAATTATTTTTAATACCGCAAATTAATGTTTGAAACAGTTTTACCCAAGATAAATAGTATAGCAAGGAATAGTTTAATGACGGTTACAAAATTACCAAAATTCACCTTTTACAAAAAATATATCGTCGTTTAAGTTTCAACATCGCGTATTTCACTTTTTCCTACTTTACAGGAGAACGAAAAAACTGTTTTAAGATATGTGAAGATTTTTGATTTGAGATATGTGAAGATGATAAGAACCTCGATTGTGACGCGTTCAAGCACCAGAACGATGAATTAATGCTACCAACACATAGACAAGGAAATATAAATCCAACAGTATGCATAACTCAATTTCGCAGTTTTTGTGTTTTACATTTACAATCTCTAATTTAGCATGAAATAAAATTTAGAGTTTAGAAAAGTCTAAAAAATTGGATTTGCCGGGGATTTGCTCGCGCGCCCCGGCAAATCCAAATTTTTAAGCTTTTCTAAACTAGAAATTTTACTTCATGCTTAATATGGGATTGTAAAAAACTCGTTAGAATTTCTTAAGGACTTGAATTGAATTGTCTGGCGTTAATCACAAATAAATGACTGAATAATGGGCGAGTTTAGGGCCGTAATCATAGTCCGAATTACAATTATAACTATACTAAACTGAAAACTGTTGACATTTCATCATAATAACGACAAACCGTCAAGAATTTGAAAATTACCGAACATCGTTAAGAATTTATGAATTGCAAATATTTTTAAATGTAACGAAAATTTAAAATTTCACGAAAATAGTCATAATTTTAAAAATTTATGAAAAGAATTAACATTTTTTTAAAATTTAAAAAATGGTGATGTGTCCATCATAGTACTTTCCCCCGTAAATTGCGTATTAAATCACTTTTAGAATATTTGTAGCATTATTCTTTTCAAAATGTCTTCAACTTTTTGATAACTACAACATTTATTTGAAACATTTTTCAATTGGATCAACACATACTGACACAAACCAATGACTAGATAAAAAACACTATTTATTGAATATCTCAAAAACTAAGAGTGCTATGACAAAAAGTGAAGATACAAAAAATCTTTAATATTTTATTACCTACAACTTTTATTTGAAACATTTTCCAATTGTATCAACACACACACTGACACAATTCAATGACTAGATAAAAAACACTATTTATTAAATATCTCAAAAACTAAGAGTGCTATGACAAAAAGTAAGTGAACAATACATCTTCATTTTGTTATTATCTACAACTTTTATTTGAAAGAAATTTTTGTTTGATGAACATTTATTGAAAAAATCTGAAAAAACTGAAAAACGCTAAGAGTAAAGTACTACTTCCGGTTTTCAGATTTTCACCAAAAGCTTTTCAGTTCTTTCGATTGTAACAAAAAGCTTAAGTTTCAAGTTTCATCTCGATATCTTTAGCGGCTTTTGCGGTACAGGTACAATTGAAAAATGTTTCAAATAAAAGTTGTAGTTATCAAAAAGTTGAAGACATTTTGAAAATAATAATGCTACAAATATTTTAAAAGTGATTTAATACGCAATTTACGGGGGAAAGTACTATGATGGACACATCACCATTTTTTAAATTAACGGTAATCATGAAAATGGTCTGCATTTCTAATTTTAATAAAAATGTATGAATTTCTCAAAAAGAGTCAAGATTTAATAAATGAACAAAAAACTTCGTTTTTTTGAGTTTCTAAAATTTCTGTTAATTTTGAACATTTTAAGGTTTTTTTTTTAATGAATTTCTTTGATTTTCGTTAATTCTAAATATTGTCACACTTTTTATGACATTTCGTTATTCTTTAAAACACTGGCAGTTTTTTTGAATTTCCAGAATTTTCAGGATTTTAATTGATTTTTAATATCTTGGCGATTTTCATAAAATTTTAAGATATTTATCAAAGTGTTGACGGTTTCCGAGAACTTGGATTTTCGTAATTATTAAAAATTATATACAAAAATTACGATAATGTTTGTATAAACTGCAAAGACAATGAATATCCAGTGGAACAAGTACTAAAATATTAAAAATGATAGTAATTTTAATGAATTTTCGAGATATTCAACATTTTTAAAATTAACACATATCTAAGATATTTACTAACTTTGCTAAGAATTTGAAAATTTTATAGCAATTTCCTAAATAATTGTCAATTTTAGAAATGTTGAAGCTTTTCGTAAAATGAAAAGGTTTTAGTCAATTTTTAAGATTTTCGTCACAAATATTCAGACACTACAAAAATTTTTGTCAACTTTTAAAAAATCTTGGCAGTATTCGTAAATTTTCAAGATTTTCGTTAAACTTTAAAATTTTGGTACTTTGTGAATTTCTGAGACATACGTTTATTTTTAATTAATTGGCATATTCAGAAGGTGTTAAAAAATCATGAACCCGAACATCGGCATTAATTTAATTAATAATTCGCGCGTTATTTAATGAGGCCATCGCAGATACCGCAAAACAAAAGTACAACTGTTTGCACTTTATGAAAATGCGCTGATTAACAAATTGCGATTGTTTTCATTTTTTAATATTGTAAGTAGACAACACCCAGTGTCACTTACAACACATACAACTAATTAAAATACACGAACCCACATCATTTGAGTTGCATAATCAATAAATTAAAATTGTTAACTGTTGAGGCTTCTACTTATACATCATTATTTACACAAATAAGACACTTAAACTTTGTTTAACTGAGGTTTTTATTGTGACTATAGTTTGGACAACTTTAACTTGTCATTATCTCCTAGTTTAATAATGACAAGTTAAAGTTGTCAAATCTATAGTCACAATAAAAACCTCAGTTATACAAACACAGTGTCTTATTTGTGTTAGTAAATTAAAGGAAATACGCACTAAAAAAAATTGATTGGAGCGACCAATCAATTTTTTCACTTCAAATTTTAAATATTTACTTCATGCTTAATCAAGAGGTGGAAACCCTCGTTAAAGGAAAATCAGTAAATACTATTAACTTCGCGTGAATTTACTCAATTTTACCCCTAAAACAACGAAAATGTGAAATTGTGATTTACTATAGTCTGTTTAAAAACTAGAAGGAGTAAGTGCCAAAACCCAATTTACACTATAAAAAGTTACCAGAAATATCACTAGATAAATTTGGCGGCTATTTTAAATAATTTCATAATTACTCTTTAAATAAAATCAAATATCCATTTTGTATAATAATGTGCCTCTATTAGAGCTGGGACGAATCCTCGTAAAAAGGATTCGAATCACGAATCCGAATCACCTAATATGATTCGAATTACAAATACTCGAATAAAGGATTCGTAAGAGATAAATATGAATAGAATCGAAGATTCGAATCCTGTTTTTTCGAATCACGAATACAAATCCTTTAAGAATAAATTTGATTTTATAATTTTTTTTGCAACCATTAATATATAAATATTGTTACCAGTTGTTTTAACAAAAATATTCAAAACTTAATTATTTATTATTACTACTGAACATCGTTGATAACAGACTAAATATCTGACTCCCTGTTACTCTGGTTAAAGATGCATTTGTGTGTTTCTGAACTCCACTTCAAATCAGTGTTTTGTACGCGTGGCGCATGAAGTAAAATTTCGAGTTTAGAAAAGCCCGAATTTTGTCTCGGGTCGCTGCGCGACCCTCGACAAATTTTCACGGGGCTTTTCTAAACTCGAAATTTTACTTCATGCTTAGCCTGGGAGTGAAAACACTCGTTCAAAACTTCAAATTGAACTCTATTATAAAATCGACTAATGCCTGAAATTTACGTAAATATAAAATTCACTGAATATCATAAAACCGGGAAAGTCAGAGAAAAGTCATGGAATTATATTAAAATTGACCAAAACACTAACAAAAAAGTCATATGATATTATTAAATTTGTCAAAATCAGCAGGCAAATTACAAAACACGTACAAATTTATAAAATTAACTTAAAAATTGGCAAAAACAATGAAAACTATTAAACAGAATGGGGGTTTTCCACAGAAAAAAGTTATATTAAAAGGCCAGAGGAAAAATCTTTAGCTAGGGAAATGTCAGAAAAATTTAACATTTTAGATTGTGGCTACCATGTCAGTTTTACTTCAAACAATATTAAAGAAAATTTTGAAAATATGATTATTATCTTTAAAAATATTTTCAATCATTTAATGTTCTTATCAAAGCATTCACTTTGAAGTTTCGAAAGAGCGTTTCCACTCCCAGACTAAGCATGAAGTAAAATTTCGAGTTTAGAAAAGCCCTGAGAAAATTTGTCGAGGGTCGCGTAGCGACCCGAGACAAATTTTCTGGGCTTTTCTAAACTCGAAATTTTACGTCATGCGCCACGCGCATAAAACAGTGATTTAACGTGAAATTTAAAAACACACAAAAAACATTTTTCATGTTATTCTCACAATTAATTCGAATAATATTTGACGAATCATTTCCTTTTGTAAGTATTCGAATCCTTTTATAAGGATTCGAATCACCCACATTTAAACTCGAATACGAATCCTCTTAAAAAAAAATGTAACGAATCCGGATCACGAATCCAGTTGAACTAAAGTATTCGAATGCCTCTTTTGAATCCTCTAAAAGGATTTGAATTCAAGATTCGAATCCTGAATGATTCGAATCCTGCCCAGCTCTGGTATCTATCTTACTTAAAATTGATTTGTTTCATAAAACTATACAAGGTAGAACGACTGATCTTCGGCATGCCTGCATGATCGTTTACTTCTTTTCTTCAAAGTTGGCAGTTCATTTTTACAGAAAACACTATGCACGGATCTCTTCACTACGTCATCAAAACTTGTAATTATGTCCTCCAAGCTGTTTAGAACTACAAATCTATTTGGATTTCTTATATTCGCTAATAGTACGATAGACAGTAGAATTTACAACTCCTGAAAATTAAACATTTTATTATTTGATGCATATTCTTATGCTATTTGATATCTCGCCTACTGCACCAACAATGTCTTATACAACAGCAGTTATTTTTATATGTGGATCATCTGTTATCATCTGCTTATACATATTTATTATGCACTGTTTTTCAGACAGATATAAATGACCCAAATCCAACTTCTTACGCTTTTTTTGGAGGTGAAGGTGTTTTTATCACCGAGCTTGTACTGGGTCCATAATCCATCACAATATAAACAAAACTTACTTTTAAGTATGCTAAAGAAACACCGCACAAAAGGTTATTACGAAACAGACAAAGTTGCAACTCGGTAACGCTTCGAATTAAGGTTATGTCAGCTGTTGCGTCTAATAATGACGAACTTAGCATAGTGTAAAATGGGCGCGCTCTCGGCCAATCAGAGTTGTAGGTTTTGGCGCGTGAAATTTAAAAAGCTCCTCCTAGTTATTAAACAGATTATAGTAAATTATTGATAAACCTGTTTTAATTAGAAAACGTACCGAATAATCAGTAGTTGAACAAGTCTTTTAATTTACAATCCGTTTTTGCCATATTGATAGAAGTTAGGAGACAATTTTAAAACTGTTTAAGGTATACAAGTTATGGTGAATCAATTCTTTAAAATCAGTGTAGTATTACCCTTTTAAAATTCAGTATTAGACTTTTAGGAACTCTATGATTGGTAAGTAGAGTTACAAATTGGCGGTTTATTTTTGTTGTACATTTATTATAATATTTAATCCATATTTTATTCACATTTCAACGCTTTTAATTCATACATTGTTAATATATTAACAAAAAAACCGAACAAATTCAAGGCCTGTTAGAGATAACAATTATCCAGTGCCATTAATTAATCTCGTCTAAAGCAGACAGGAAAAACACTACCATAAATTACTCATCCGGGGATTGATAATTTATTTGCACTAAAAATATAAAAAATACGAGTATTATTCGTCGCGAGTAGGCTTTTCGATATTTTTAAGTAAATAAAACGATTTATAAAGAATTTGCGACCGCATTTATAGATAGGCAACGTTACGACATAAACTAGATTTATTCAGCGTTTCGTTTTAATCTATCAGCAAGTATTTTATTGAAGAGGATTATTGATAAACTATAAAGGTTAATACGTGTTTAACTGAAAACTTTTAATAGTTATTAATAGACAAATTATATATTAATGATTTCGATAGCTAACGCCATCTAATGCTTCAGCACTGGGTCGGGACCACACTGAAGAGGACCTTGAAGTCCGAAACGCGCCTGTGGGTACCTGGTGCCGGAATACTGAACACAAATTCAATTTTTACAAATTATATAGTTTATAATTTTCAAAAACAGGTTATTAAATAGGTCTCAATGTAAATTATTATTATCATGAAATAATTACAAAAATCTTTTAGTCCCAGTTGCACCAAAAAAACGTTAAACTTGAGTTCAAGATGACAGTTTCTATTTTAGTAATGTCACTTTGAACTTAAGTTCAGAGTTGAACCAGTTCAACCTATTTGGTGCAACTGGCCCTTAGTCTTTCTAAAGGAGAAGACACTACACTATAGAATATACAGGGTGTCCCATTAGTGCGGTCTCGGAAGATATCTCAGCTCTCGTTAAAGATAGAAAAAAAATGTTTTCACGAAATTTGCTTGATTTTAAGAGCTGCATAACCTAAAATTATTTTCAAATATACAGGGTGTCCCATTATTCCATACTTAATACCAACTTTGTTATTTTAAATGGAACACCCTATATATTATTTTTATATTTGATCCGCCTTTAAATAACCTACACAAAGATATATCATTATCGGCACTTTAGGTAATTCGTTACTTAAAAAAAAATATTTTTTGAAAATTTTGGTAGTTTCAGTACTTTACTTAAAAATTCACTGTGTTCGTATTTTTTAAGATACTAGTCTGAAATTTTACACACATATGCTGTAAAGAATGCTCTATCCATTGACTATAACACATTTTAATATTACTTATAAAACCTAGTAAAAAACTACCCTCGAATATTTAATATTTAAAATGTACATTACTTCATTTTTTTAAATGGGACATCCTATATTTTTTTATTTTATCAAATCCGCAATAAAAAATGCTTTATTTCTTGTATATCATACCCTTTATCTATTTTCATTAGTTTTGGAGATATTAACATTTTTCTGTCAAATATAGGGTATACAAAAAATAAAGCATTTTTCATTTCGGATCTGATAAAGTAAAGAAATATAGGGTGTCCCATTTAAGAAAATGAAGTTATGTACATTTTAAATATTAAATATTAGAAGGTAGTTTTTTATTAGGTTTTATAAGTAATATTATAATGTGTTATAGTCAATGGATAGAGCATTCTTTACTGCATATGTGTGTAAAATTACAGACTGATATCTTAAAAAATAAGGACACAGTGAATTTTTAAGTAAAGTACTAAAACTGCCAAAATTTTCAAAAAATATTTTTTTCTGAAGTAACAAATAACCTAAAGTGCCAATAATGATATATCTTTGTGTAGGTTATTTAAAGGCGGATCAAATAAAAAAATAATATATAGGGTGTTCCATTTAAAATAACAAAGTTGGTATTAAGTATGGAATAATGGGACACCCTGTATATTTGAAAATAATTTTAGGTTATGCAGCTCTTAAAATCAAGCAAATTTGGTGAAAACATTTTTTTTCTATCTTTAACGAGAGCTGAGATATCTTCCGAGACCGCACTAATGGGACACCCTGTATAAAATATTTAGTAGAATCTTCAAACTGTCTACCAATATCAACTAAAAAATGTTTATAAAATATTCAAATATACTTATAAAAATGTTTGCTTTTATGAGTTTTTACTAGGTTTAGGTATGCGAAATGCCAGATTTATTCAACATGGTTATTTCGTTAAAATTTCTCATTTCGATCACACACTTATACAAATCAAACACACGTCTTTTTCTACACATAAAAAAGAATACCACAAAACTTAACGAAAGAGAGAAAATATAGAGGTCGTGTGTTTATGCGTGTAACGTGTTTTCTTTTCGTCCCTATTTTATTAATGTGTTAATAGTTACTCCTGTCATGCTGGAGAACGGAACGCAACATCAAACAGAGTAGTAAAAGTTAAAATAAAGAAAAAAAATACAAGAGAAAAAATAACAAGTGTCGAGAGGTGTGTTTGTGTGGAATATTCGAAAAGCACGTACCTCGTCGAAGAACACCTGGGTCTTCCGCAGGATCTGCTTCAGCTCGGTCAGCTCCAGGAAGTTCCTCTTCAAAGCCTCGGCGTTCTGGTTTACCTCCCTCAGCTCGTTCTCGAGTTTCTCAAATGTCGCCTAGAGAAGAAAATGATGTTTCCACATATTTAACTAGTTTTCAACTTAAGGCCATTAATTAACTTAATCTAAGTAACTTCTAAAATCTACAAGAAATCTGACAATATTTTGTTGTGTAAAGTCACATGAGGATATGTATTTTGACAGAATTCACCATAATTTATTTACGGAAGATTTATTTTAAATATATTTTCATTTATTAATTTAATCATTATAAAACAGAAAATAGTGATAGTACTTTCCCCATCATTTAAACAATTGATAATTGACATACAAAACTTATTTCACTCTAATCAATTGGTTGAAGATTTCACTTAAAGTCAGTGTTTTATACACGTGGCGCATGAAGTAAAAATTCGAGTTTAGCAGAGCTGGGCAGGATTCGAATCATTCAGGATTCGATTCCCGGATTCGAATCCTTTTAGAGGATTCAAAAGAGGTATTCGAATACTTTAGTGAAAACGGATTCGTGATCCGGATTCGTTACATTTTTTTAAAAGGATTCGTATTCGAATCCAAACGTAGATGATTCGAATCCTTATAAAAGGATTCGAATTCTTATAAAAGGATTCGAATTCTTATAAAAGGAATCGAATCCTTATAAAATTCGAATCCTGATACATGGATTCAAATCCTCCTAAATAATTCGAATCATCGCTATTAAGGCTGGGATTCGAATTCGATTAATTCAAATAGTTAAATATTCTAATATGAATATTTAAATCACTAAATTATTCATATTTGAATATAAATATTAAAATTTTCGAATAATTCAAATATTTGTGAATGCATATTTGGTTACTTAACCATGAAAAATATCCAACGTTAATAGTATATTTTTAACTTCACTTGAAATCAGTGTTTTATACGCGTGGCGCATGAAGTAAAATTTCGAGTTTAGAAAAGCCCCGTGAAAATTTGTCTCGGGTCGCTGCGCGACCCTCGACAAATTTTCTACGCGGGGCTTTTCTAAACTCGAAATTTTACTTCATGCTTAGTCTGGGAGTGGAAAACACTCGTTTGAATTTTAAATGTAACTCTTTTAAAAAAATCGACGTATGTAATATAATAAATCATTCATTGAAATCATAGAAACAGATGAAAAATTTTACCTAAAATTAACTTTTAGAGTTAACTTTATAATTTATTCGGCTCTTAATGGGTGAATATTCTATTCCTAAAAAATACCGTTTTTATTTAATATTAAAGTTGCATTTAATACAATAACAAACTGTGAATAAATCGACATAAATCTAGAAATATCAAAAATCTCGACATGTAGAAAATCTTGACAATCCACTCCCAGACTAAGCATAAAGTAAAATTTCGAGTTTAGAAAAGCCCCGCGTAGAAAATTTGTCAGATATTCGTCGTTTTCTTGTAAATAAACTTCGATTCCCTGTAGTCCTTCGGTCTCCGAAGACCATGATTGGTCCTTCGAGCTGTAGCCTTTGTAAATTGGTAATAAACTTAGTAATCTAGAGTGATCCTTTAATTTGAAACTTCTAACGAGTGTTTAAAGGATTTGTATCCGTGATTCAAAAATGAGGATTCGAATCTTTGATTCGAATCATATTTTTCACTTACGAATCCTTTATTCGAGTATTCGTGATTCGAATCATATTAGGTGATTCGGATTCGTGATTCGAATCCTGTTTTTGAGGATTCATCCCAGCTCTGGCAGAAAGTCATCCAATTTTATGAAAATGATGATAACAGTAGATTGTGTCCAGGGAAGAAGGATTGTGTTTCATTTAAGATGAATGGCAATAAAGTAGCAAAACAAAAACGATTAGTACTCTGTAATTTGAATGAACTCTACGTTGCTTTTAAGGCAGCTAACCTGGATTGCAAAATTAGAAGATCCAAGTTTTGCTCTTAACGTCCGAAATGGTGTATTTTAGTTGGAGCATCAGGGACGCACAATAGCGTATGTATTTATCATCAGAACGTAAAGCTAATGATTGACGGAGCAAAACTTAATGTTTCTTACAAAGATCTGATGGAACTGATTGTTTGTGACATAAATAGCCATGATGAATATTTGCACTAAATGTCCAGGTACACAAACGTTACTTGACATGTTCAACGAATCAGAGGAAGAAGATTATTTGTCTGAATACGTCGAATTCAAGCAATGGGTAAATACTGACAGGTCAGAAATGATAATAGTAATCAAAAGTCGAGATGAATTCTTCGAATGTTTGGTGGATCAGCTACAAAACCTCAAAAGTCATAATTTTGAATGTATGATACTAGCAGATTTCTCTAAAAACTTTTTAATTAATGTTCAGGATGAAATTCAAGGATACCATTGGGTAAATGACCAAGCTACAGGACTCCCTTTTGTTGTGTATTTAAAAGATGGTGATGCAATTAAAAGCCACAGCATGTGCGTTTTGAGCGAATGCAGAGAACACAGTACAACAACTTTTCTTGCTTTTCAATTCAGTCATTGAAAAAAATCAAACAATTCAAACCTGAAGTAAATTTCTTTGATAGAAGTGGAAGTCAATACAAAAATAAAAAGAACTTTGTCAATATCTGTTATCACGAAAGAGACTTTGGTCTGGAAGGAGAATGGCATTTTTTTCCTCATGCCACGGGTAAAATGCATGTGATGGTATAAATGAAATTGCCAATTCTTGGTTGCAGAATTCTTCAAACATTAAAAGTGCGATTCTTTTCGCAATCTACAACAAGTTAGTCTTACAAAGACTATATCAAACACTCATTGAAACAACTACTTCCCGGGCTAATACCCCGACGGACATTGAATTATACAACAAGTGTTTGCTGTTACATACAGTAACCTACTGCAAATGTAACAATTTGACCCAAATTGTTACATTTGTTACATCTGTTATCAAGTTTATTGAACAAAAAGTAAACAAAAATGATGTCTGGTGGAAAGAAACGAAAAGTAGATACAGAGGGTCGCCATTTTCAAGAAAAATGGACTGAAGAATTCTTTTTTATCTTGCACAATGGTAAGCCTATTTGTTTGCTGTGTAATGAATCCATTTCAGTAATGAAAGAATTCAATATAAAGAGGCATTACTCAACTAAGCATGCTACGCTGCACTCACTGACAGGACAATTAAGAACAGACAAAATCCAGAAGCTTAGCGCAAATTTGGAAAAACAGCAACACATGTTTCATAAACAAAGAACACAACTTGATAATGTTGTGAAAGCTAGTTTTATAGTTGCTCAAAATTGGCAAAGGCATTAAAACCATTTGCCGAAGGAGAATTTATCAAGGAGTGTATGTTAGAAGTTTGCGGAATTATGTGTCCTGAAAAGAAAAAAGAATTTGAAAAAATTAGTTTGTCAAGACGAACTGAAATGATAGCTAATGATATAAAAACAACATTGACTGACCGTATGGCTGGTTTTGAATCATTTTCCATAGCATTAGACGAGAGCACCGATTTGTCTGACCCAGCTCAACTGGCTATATTTATTCGAGGTGTTGATAAGGAGTTCACTGTTACTGAGGAATTGCTTGCTTTACAGCCGCTAAAAGGAACTACTACAGGAGAGGATATTTTTATTGAAGTTCAAAAGGTATTCACAAGTTTTGGCTTGCCATGGTCAAAATTAATTGGAGTATGCACTGATGGTGCACCTTCTATGGTCGGCTTACGTAAAGGTTTCATCGGAATTTTGATGAAAAAGCAACAGAATTAAATGTGCAAAAAGATGATTTGATAGTCCTTCATTGCATTATCCACCAACAGAACTTGTGTTCTAAGTCCATTCGACTCCAGAATGTTATGAATGTGGTAGTAAAAACCATCAACTTTATTCGATCCCGAGGGCTTAACTATCGTCAGTTCAAGGCGTTTTTGGATGAAATATCAGCTGAATATAACGACGTAACATATTATTGTGAAGTCAGATGGCTGAGCAAAGGAAAAATGTTGAAACGGTTTTACGAGCTTAGAAATGAGATAGCAGACTTTATGAAAATAAAAGATAAACCACTATCTGAATTAAGTGACCCAAAATGGATATGTGACTTGGCATTTCTGGTCGATCTTACAGGCTATTTGAATGATTTAAATTTGAAACTTCAAAAACAAGGACAGTTAGTAAATGATTTGTACAGCCATTTAAAAGCGTTTCAGATCAAACTACGCTTGTGGGAGTCACAGATGCTGTCTGGTAACAGTTACCATTTCAACACGCTCTCTGCGTATGAAAATATTGCTTATGCTCAATATGCTGAAGAACTCAAGTTACTGTCGGAACAATTTTCGAACAGATTTTGTGACTTCAAAAACATGGAAGACTGTTTCAGTTTATTTGCTACTCCTACAACATATATTGTACAAAATGCTCCAATACACTTACAAATGGAGTTGATAGAGATTCAAGAAAACTCACTCCTAAAATCCAAATTTGAAGACGTAGAGTTGTGCGATTTCTACAAAAAATACCTAGAAGACGACAATTTTCCGCAGCTTAGAAAATTCGCAAGAAGATTGATTTGTGCGTTTGGCAGTACTTATAAATGCGAACAGTTCTTTTCATTGATGAAAGTTAATAAATCAACACATCGTACAAGACTGACTGACGATAATTTGGAAAATTCTTTACGTCTTTGTGTCAGTGGAATTAATCCAAATATCGATGGATTAGTTTCCCAAATTCAAGCTCAAGTGATTCATTGATTTCGGTGTATTTAACTTTCGTAGTTTGTAACAATTGCAAATTTAACGATTTAATTATAATGTACCATTTTTTTAAATTTCATTTTGTTATTTTAATAAATTGTACTATAATAACATTGTCGTATTATTTCATGTCTAATATCTATCGCAAAAAATATTATCACTACTTTAAAATGCACTAAGTACTTTTAAACGCAGCCCGCGAACGTATTTGCACGCTAAAATTTGGCCCTCAACATGTCAAAGGTTGCCCATACCTGCTTTAGATTATAAATATATATAGCAGAGCTGGGACTAATCCTCGTAAAAAGGATTCGAATCAAGAATCCGAATCACCTAATATGATTCGATTCACGAATACTCGAATAAAGGATTCATAAGAGATGAATATGATTTGAATCAAAGATTGGAATCCTGTTTTTTCGAATCATAAATACAAATCCTTTAAGAATAGATTTGATTTTATTATTTTTTTGAAACCATTATCATATAAAGATCGTTACCAGTTGTTTCATCAAAAATATTCAAAATCTAATTATTTATTAACACTGAACATCGTTGATAACAGACTAAATATCTGATTCCGTGTTACTCTGATTAAATGTTGTGTGTTTTTGAACTTCACTTCAAATCAGTGTTTTCTACGCGTGGCGCATGAAGTAAAATTTTGAGTTTAGAAAAGCCTGATAATTTGATTTGGTCGCGTAGCGCTACGCGACCAAACCAAATTTTCAGGCTTTTCTAAACTCGAAATGTTACTTCATGCTTAACCTGGGAGTGGAATCACTCGTTCAAAAATTCAAATTGAACTCTTATTATAAAATCGACGATTGTCTGAAAATGACCTAAATAAAAAATTCACCGAATATCATTAAAACCGGAAAAGTCAGAGAAAAGTCATGGAATTTTATTCAAATTGACCAAAACACTAACAAAAAAGCCATATGATATTATTAAATTTGTCAAAATCAACAAGCATCATAAAAATTACAGAACACGTAAAAATTTAGAAAACCAACTTATATATTGACAAAAACAATGAAAACAATTTAACAAAATGGGGGTTTCTCACAAGAGAAAGTTAAATTAAAAGGTCAGGGAAAAAAAAATCTTGAATCACGGAAATGTAACATTTCAGATTGTGGCTACAATGTCAGTTTTACTTCAAATAATATTAAAAAAAGTTTCAAAGCATTTAGCTTAAAGTTTCGAACGAGTGTTTCCACTCCCAGACTAAGCATAAAGTAAAATGTCGAGTTTAGAAAAGAAATTTTCACGGGGCTTTTCTAAACCCGTCATTTTACTTCATGCGCCATTAAGAAGAAATTTTAAAATACACAAAACAAATTTTTCATATTAAACCTCACAATTAATTCGAATTATTTTTGACGATTTGAATCCTGTTGTAAGTATTCAAATTCTTGTGTAAGTATTCAAATTCTTGTGTAAGTATTCGAATCCTTTTATAAATATTGGAATCCTTTTATAAGGATTCGAATCACCCGCATTTAGATTCGAATACGAATCCTCTTAAAAAAATGTAACGAATCCGGACCACGAATCCAGTTTAACTAAAGTATTCGAATGCCTCTTTTGAATCCTCTAAATAGATTCGAATCCTAAATGATTCGAATCCTGCCCGGCTCTAATAATAATGAACATGATGCGTCAATTATTCCAGGTGCTTCGTTAGCTATTTTCACCTACTTTTCAAAAATTCGTAGCTACCAAAGTACTCAAATATACAGGTTGAAATTTTTACAGACGTTTTATGTTGCATCGAAACATAACATGTAAAAAAAGATTTTTATCAAGTCCCCCAGAGATATTAAAGCCTAAAGTTAACTAAAATTTCGAAAATTTGAAGTTTAAAAATTTATAAAAAAATAAGGTAACAAATATCAGGGTTAAGAGTACATTTATTACAAGCTACTTAGTTAGGTTTATTATAATGCCAAAAATCAACTTTGATATATACACGGTTCCATTTGTTTCTGGATCTCGCCTAGCCATGCTTTCGTGTTGTTATGTTGCAGTATCAACATTTACATTTTTTATTAATTGGCACTCCTGATTCCTTATTTTAACAGTATTGCAATAATTTATGATATCATAAGTAATCCTCTTTTTAATTTTCAAGAGGTTTATTGTTAATCTTGCAACAATTATTTCGCCACGCGGTCGCTTCTTCAAGCATTTTATTATTAAATCAAATTAATCTAGTGTTGCAATGCTGTGTCAATGTCAAAGTGAAAAATAATTTCAGGCACATATTAAATATTAACATGCCAAAGATTATCTCTGAATCAAAAAGGTTACAAATTCTGAAATCCTACAAACATTTTAGGCAAAGTAATCCAAATCTACAAATGAATGACCAAAATTAAGGTGGATGGATGGAGTTGATCAAAATGTGTTAACGGGAAGACCCAAGCGAGAAATACAAATGGATGACGAAATAAGTTTGCAGAGCCGAATTCATTATATTTGTTATATACAATATTATTGCTGTGTTTGTATGTACAAAAACCAAGTAGTAAATTTTGTTAATCTTAAAACTGCATATTATTATCCTTTTATATCTGAACATTTGTAAAACAGGCAACAGTGTAAGATCACAATAGTCAGAAATTATAACCTTAAAATCGAACATCTGACAGTGACATTTAAAAACCCTGATTTAAAACACAACCAGCCCCATTTACAATACTTAAACTGTCACTTTTCCATAGCTAGGCGAGATCAAGAAACAAATGGAATATATTATACATCCCCTTATACTCAAAAAAGACCCTTAAAAGCGGCCTCCTGAGAATTGAAAACGGTTGTTTTCAATAGCAGTTTTCAAGTATTGAACTTCAAAATATTTAAACAAAGATGACTGCCATTTTCAAACGGTTGACTCTAAAGATTGATTTGAACTACTGATTCCATATGTAATTGATGGTAACAATATCAATTTTTTCTAAAATGGTCAAGCAACCAAATTCTTTTTTTCTGGACCATTTCAAATGGATTGACCTAGTTGAATTTATAAAGTTTAACCAGTTTAAAAGACCATTGTTTATTGTCAGTTTTAGGTCATATTTCTACTATATATAAGATATTATAATAAGATATTAAGAGACATTATGAAAAATTAGTTAAATACAACCCACACAAAAATAATTTGGAATAAAACTGAGTAATCACCTCACATTTTGACTTCTTTCTATAAACAATAAAAGACATAATCACAAATCAAATATTGATATTGAATTGTAGATTATCGCAATAATAAACAAACAAATATCGAAATAATCCATAATAATAAGTTTGTGAGCATTATTCATCGACAAAAAAAACTTACAAATGATAAGTGAAATAAATAATTGCCATGCTATTAATACATGACATTTGAAATAAATCATGAAAATATGTAATAAATAAATAAAATTAGATATCATCTCATCTGATCATTAATTTTGAATCATACTTCCAACTAATTTAATAAATTATAAATAAATTAAATTAGATATTATCTTATATAATCATTAATTTTAAATCATACTCCCAACTAAATTATTATTACTCCAAACTAAGTAAAGATTGTAAACAATTATTTACTTCACAAAACAAATATATTACAGTGATTTACACTGTTTTCATTGTTAAATTCCGTTGTGTATAAAAGGAAATAAATGAACGATGATTTATTGCCTGTTCATTAAATAAAATATGTTATGAACAAAAGGAAGTTTTCTATACAATAAATGACTCAATGGAAATACACGGTTTGTGTAAAATCCAGTGTGGCTTGTGATTTTGTCAAGGTTAATGTTAAAAGAATTATTTTCGAAGAAGTGACTGGAATAGCGGCCTTCGTCGTGGAATTAAATAAAAATAAACTGGTTTTAATTGGGATTTCAAAAGTAAACACTATCAAACTATCTTTAATTAGTTATAGTTAACACGTTGACTGTCGCAATGTTTTCCGTCACCTTTTTATCTTTTTGTAGTAAGTCAAATAAAGGTGTGAAGCGAGTATGAGTTCATTTATCAAATTTAGTATACAATTCATACTAAATGTGATGAATGAACTCAGTGAATCATATTTGTATCTTACGACGGGCAACATGTTAAGAATAATTGAATAGGTAAAATGAAATACATGGTGATACTCATTTTTTTCGTGCCTTTTGACCCTCTTCATACAATTTTCAAGGAGAAAGAGCTGTACCATACCCTCGATGTCGAGTATTCGAAGTAAACTTAAAAAATGAGATGTTTTGACTTGAAAACGACGACCAGATGTGACGTTTTCGATGAGGATAGTGAATATTTCATCTCAAACATGGTTGTTTTCACTATTCATTCATCTGTCTCAAACCAATGAATTCGAATTAGCCAATAGAAAAATTCCACAATACACACAAGGTCGAGTATTTGATAGATTCTTAAAAAAATCTATCGGACTCAAAAATGATTGGAACATGTAAGTTTCTCCTCGGCAGTATACAATTTTCATTTCGATTAACATTTTCAGGTTCTGTAAAACTTGCAAAAATGGGATTACAAATTTCGATGTAAGATACAGCTTTTTCTCCTTGAAAATTGAATAAATAGGGTCAAAAGGCACGAAAAAAATGTGTATCATCATGTATGAGACGAAATTTCACCCATTGTCAATAAAAACGCCATATTTGGTGACCATTTTCCAGTTCTTATGCCTCATTTTGAAAGTTTTCATCGAATACTCGATATTGTGCTAGGTTTCAAGCATTTTTACAGTCAGATTTGAGTTATCTGAGTCGAAATACTTCAAGTATAATAGTCCTGATAGAAAATTTATCGGTTTCAATAATAGTTAACCAAAACCTCGCAAATGATATTTTTTGACTATTGGGATTTTAACAAACATGGCCTGATGGGTCTATACCGTCGCACTTGAAAAACTTCTTTTTTCATGTGCCGGTGTAATCAATAAATAAAATTGTTATTAATCAGTATGATTGGGGCCTGCCGTGGCCGAGCGGTTGAGCCGCTGGTTTCGCCAATTGTTCACGGCGGTGATCTGGGTTCGATTCCCGGCGGGGGCGAGTAATTTTTCTAACGAAAAATACTCATCTCCGGTCCATGGATGTGTGTGAATGTGTTGTGACGTCCAAATATAGATATAGTTAAATAACTGGAATAAGTTAGTTAATAAATTAATAAGTTAAAAAAGAAATTGAATGATGTTGGCTAATAGTCGTGAAACTAAGGCCAGGCAAAAGCCAAAAAAAAAGTATGATTGCTTTTTTACTATGCTAATTTGAAATTGTATCCTCAAAATTACATGTGGACAAATAAAGCCGGCTGGTAGAATTTGGTCCAAGGCAGCAGCTGATATTTTTATAATTTAGAACATTTTTTAATATAATAAATCCGTCTATTTTAAATATTATCAAATAAACTATCTTGATAATTTGATTATTATATTTGTGGTATTTACCTATACAAAAAACAGCTATATTATTTAATAAGTTCATTAATTAGGAATACAATAACACGTATAATATATTAATATACATATTATTAATAGTTTAGTATGTATCTGTATTGTCTTAGTAAGAAAAAAATAGGACTAAAAATTTAATTAATTAATATTTTCCCGTAAGAGCGCATAGTAAACACATGCGTTTTCCCTCAATTTTGTGCCATTCTTTTGAAACAGCGATTTCGTATTTGTAAAGGATAGACAGATGTTGGTGCAGTAGCACAGCATGTGCTGGTCTTCGAACGCTCAAACTAGAAGTTATTAGATCATTGGTTTCCCAGACAAATCTTTGGTTTCTTAGATTACTTTGTGTTTTTGCAATTACAGGCATAATTTTTGCATAGCCCAAATGATCTGCCATAAGTTGAGAACCGTTAAGTTTAAGTATATTTTATTAAAGGTAAAGTTCATTCAATTACTTATTATAGTATAATTATTCTTTGTGGTTTTTGATGGTCAACATTTTTTTGTAGAGAATAGTAGTTTCATTCTAACAAATAAACTCACTTCTAAATCAATCATTTCCCTGGGTTGGGGTGCCTCGGGGTTTTCTCCAGTGTCTAACATCGGAATGCCGTCTTTTTTAATCTCTTTCTCCAAGTACCGTAGCTTCCTCTCCATTTCGTCGCAACGTCGCACCTCGTTGACGAATTTCCTCTGGAAGGCGTTGACATCGGGGTTCAACTACAAAATTAAAATCAAAAATAAAATAAAAATGTGATACATAAACACAGGGTTCGAATGATATTTATCATCTGATATCAATCACGATCTATATCATGATATACATTGATATTAATAAACTAAGATATATATTATGGATGATAATAAAGGGAATTTTTCTTTTAAGTATACATATATGTATACAAAGCAAATTTCCCAACATTTGTCATTTTTTAAGAGTTCAATTTGAAGCTTTCAATGAGTATTTTCTACTCCCAGATTAAGCATGAAGTAAAATTTAGAGTTTAAAATATCCTGAAAATTTGGTTTAGTCACATAGCGAAGTAGTCATCAAACCAAATTTTCAGACTTTTTTAAACTCAAAATTTTACTTCATGTGCCACCGGTATAAAACATTGCATTCAAGTAAAGTACGAAATGTACGTCTTTAGTTTGCTGCTTTTTATTTCAACTTCAGTTGAAGTCAGTGTTTTATACCAGTGGCGCATGAAGTACAATTTCAAGTTTAAAAAAGCCTGAAATGCTTTTCTAAACTCAAAATATTACTCAAGCTGAACCTGGGAGTAGAAAACCCTCGATTAAAGCTTCAAATTGAACTCATTTGAAAAACAACAAATATCTGAAGATGTACAGTGTATATGCTTAAAAAGCCTATGGACTCTTGTCACCAAGGTTTCAAAGATTGCGGTATTTTAACATTAGCTTCAACGTATATATATGAAGTAGCCTTATTTGTTCGACAAAACACTCATCTATTTCCATCAGCGCAACACAACTACCCTACCAGATATAAAAATCACCTTCAACCACCAGCTCATAAAACCACCCTATTTAAAAAGGGGATCATTTATAACGGTTCCAAAATCTATAACTGTTTGCCTCATGAAATTAAAGACAGTGCATCTCTTATAATTTTCAAACGAAAACTTAAAAAATTATTGCTTGAAAAAAGTTTATATACAATTGAAGAATTTTTTCTTTAAAGAAATTGTCTATGTCTAATTATTGTTTATATTCAAATAGGTATATTTTAGTTTACACCCTTCAGCTGGATTATGACGTTTTCCTTTTGAATGCATGTATTGTTTAGTGATAAACAACTGTATGTAATTTACAAATGGAAATAAATTATATTATTATTATTATTATTAAATACTTATGTATACTTAAAACAAAAGCTCACTGTATAATTAGTAAATAACATAAATCGTAATATTTATGAACAAGAACAATTATCAAGAAGTTGATATAAACCAGCAAAATATTGATAAATATTCGATATTTTGATATTTATATAAATATCATGATATTAACGAACCTTGCATAGATAGCATGTGAGTCAAATTTGTTTGGTGTAACTAGACAATGTGGTGCTGCAAATACTCTTCCTAATAATTTTCAATTTATTTGAAATTTAAAAACGTGTATCATTAATAATTGGATCAGTCATTTTGAAAAGGGATCATCTCCAATCTGAAAAAAAAAAAACACTTTTTGCCATATGATAACGGGCCAGAACTACTGGTTCCTAGGCCTTATTAGGCAAATTGTGTGTGCCAGAACTACTATGATGCTTTATGAACCCAGAAAAATCTAGGTTGACCTAACTAATACTGAATAGAACTTAGACAGTTTTTAATTGAAATAACAATTTTAAAATTGCAAAGATAGGTAATTTTCAAAATGACTCAATTCAAATTTAATTCAAAATGACTTGATTCAAATTAGTCTCGCCCAAAAATAATGAATTCAATTGTGAAAAGATAATGCCGACATTTTAGATAATCTTCATAATTTTTCATCAAAAAGTGTAACATCACATCATGATGTATTTTATAATAATTATAATGTAATTAAAAATGTTAAAAATAAGTTAATCAATAATATTGATTTCTATAACAGTAATTTTGAATTACAATTTCTTGTTTGTAGTTATTTTATAAAAAAAATCAGATTCCAAATTGTGAGTGTTGTGAAAACTTATTACTATCAAATGTCATAGAAGAATACTATGTTTAAAACTATGCTTTGCTAAAGATATAAAAGTTGCGTAATAAAAGTACTGTGTGTATAAACATCAATATGGTAATAGTGATGTGACATTTTTAAAAACAATGTTTTGAATAGAATTAGGCCATATTTATAAAAAACATTTTTAATCAGCATTTTCACTAATATCACTTTGGGCATTTAAATAATTTGCAAATCAATATTTTGACTATCTGATGTTTAATGTCATTTGTGACATTTATCAACATAGACATTTGTCTATGACGAGATCTCACATTATGAGTCTGTCTGTCTTACGATTATCAAAAATTCCCTGAGAGACTAAGACAGCCACTAAGTAAAGTTATTCAACGTGCAATGACTACAAAGAGTGTAGCAGTCACGTTTACGATTTCTACGGGCCATCCACATTGGCTCAACAAAGGCGCTCTCTGGAAGAGCCAGTTTGAAATTGAACACTAGTTGGTCAACAAACATAAACGGTTTATGTCACCTCGGTTAGGTTAGTGTTAGAAAAAAAACTTGTGTTTGAGTTTATGCCAGCACTAACAGAATAGCCAACTTGTGGGGCCGATGTAGACTGCTTTAGTACCTCACGTCATGTCTCTTGGTCGACACTAGTTTTGACAAGACGTACTTTTCAAAAATAACAATTTAGAAGTTATCGCTAAGGCATACGTCCGTCTTGAACTCAGTTGTTGACAAACCAGTAGCATTTTTGGGTCGAATACCCAAAAATGCTACTGGGAAACAAATACAGAAAACAAAGTTCTAAAACTCAAATATTGGAGTTCGGACAAAGGACTGTTGAAGTGCTCGAGTTCTAAAGTAACTATCACTTCACAATTTTGTGCAACAATTTCGAAATTTCTAGTTTGTATAGTTACTGTCCTTTTTTTCACCAGAAAGAGGATTCTAAAATTAAGACCTCTTACTCAACAAGGAGAAATCATTATATTTGTGGAGGAAGTGAAATATCTAGGAGTTGCACGGGATCAATCACTGAATTGGAACTTCCAATTGGAAAAGACAATCCGCAAAGCACGGTACGCCCAATGAGCGTGCCATAGAATCTGTAGAATGTCCTGGGGATTAAACCCAAACCACATGTATTGGTTATACGGTTTGGTCATAAAACCTATTATTACCTATTGCGGTATTGCCTGGTGGCCGATTACAACCCGAAAAACGGCCATAGCAAGGCTCTCCATACTACAGAGAATGGCAACGGTGGTGGTAACCAGAGCCATACGCACTACACCATCAGCTGCCTTAGAAATGGCATTGAACCTCACCCCTCTTCATACAGGGACCTAAAGGTGATAGTCATTATACCAAATGGGTTGTCACCTGCCATAGGGGCGGATGACACCCTGAGTATTAGGACCAACTATGCGGTCACAGACTACTGCAAGGATCAGTCATACAATGTCCTGTTCACAAACAGAGACGAATGGGAGAGATACTAAACCACCCCAGCACAGGCTGACTCCTATTGGTACACTGATAGCTCAAAACTGTCCATTGGCACAGGAGCCACAGTCGTCATATGCAAATCAAGGACTGAACTCTTTTACAGCCTTGGCAAGCATGCCACCATACTACAGGCTGAAATATATGCCATTAAAATGTGCACATAGGAAATCCTTTTGAAGGGATGGGCGGCCAGACGGTTGAGGAGTAAAAAACAAAAAGCGTGTCCTGGGGTCAACTAGATGCTCCTCCCTGGCTGTACAGAACTGTAAACAATCACTCTGCCAGCTGGCACAGGTAAACAGGGTCAGTCTGACGTGACTGCCTGGCCACACCGGCGTTAAAGGAAACGAATTAGCCGATTCCCTATCTAGAGAGGGGGCACGCACCGCTTTTATCAGACCAGAACCTGTAATGAGGATGCCCAGGTTGGTAGCCAAAGACCGTATTAAGGGATGGATGCGACACGAAGCACAGAACTTCTGGCATCGCTGCCCTGGGATGAGACATTCCAGAGCAGTGATAAGTAGACCATCCTCCTCCAGAACGGTGGCATGGTTGAATGTGCATACACTAACTGTTCTCTTCACTGTACATAGCCACCTAAGGCATCACCTTAACATACTAGGACTGAGCAACATCACAGTATCGCCTTTGCCTAGAGGAAAAAATCGGCATAGCACATCTTATGTGCCTGCCCATCTGGAGATCGACTCAGGACCTCAATGAGCTGTAAGGATATACGACTGAACTTAATTGTAAGCCACAATACACCCTCGCAGTTGCAGTGGAGGACCGCTAAAGGGACCACTCACTTTAAATAGAATAGAATAGAATGTCTTCAGATATGGGGTCTGTCAAATGCTGGGTTAACAGATTGAGGCCCGCCGCATATTGAACCCAGCACAGCACACTACAGCCCACGTGTGAAATGGAGGCACTGCACATTGAACCCAGCCCAGTCAGCCCTGCACATGTCTTCATGACGTCCATTTAAATGCTTTTAGATTTTGAATTACTCAAGGAGAGTTTTTGCTAAGTGGGGAAGTTCCAGACAATGTATTTAGTGGGTGTTTTTGGCTCAAAACAATTTTTAATTAAATTTTAAGGTTAATGTAAACAAAATCAATATAAACAAAGTCTAGTCTTGAGACCCACGACCCACGAAATCTGTGCGACTCTTGCAAATCTTCACACACGTGACTGACGTCATCGTGGGCTCGCCAATTTTACTATGATTCACAGAATTAATCCACACATGGGCCTGGGCTGGGTTTATATGCGGTGGGCCTGACAGTAGGTGCTTTATGCCACAGCCCGGAACTGTAGACCAAGGCATCAAGCCAGAAATAAAAACTACTAGAGATAATATTTATTATTAATAATGATAGGAAAAGGTGTTAATGAACTCGGATGTTTGGAATAGGCTAAAATTGAGTCTATAAACACCTGATGATAATAAAAAATACATTTTTAATTGAAGACATACTCACAACCTACTCTAAACTAGTTTCTGAGCACTCCTTATATTATATTGCATCAAATTGGAAATATACTTCTAAAATGGTAAACATTGGCAGACCAGCAATAAATGTGAACCCAGAGAAATGCTTTTTCAACCACACCAAACATTGCTAAGAATCCCAAGAGATATAAACTGAAAAATGTGTAAGTCTCGAAAGATTTAGCCGAGACACAGAAACTTGAAACATAATTTGAACAATCCGGAAAAATTGAGACACCCGATAACCCTAAACATGTCAACATCATTTAAGCCCAGTTGCACCAAAAGTGTTGAACTCGAGTTGAAGATGAACTTTAGTTCAAAATGACAGTTCTTATTGTTCTAATGTCACTTTGAACTCTGATTGTTGTTTCGCATTGGAAAATTGGACTCTATACCGAGTGCCTGTGATAAGGGGCGAACATAAGGATTTAACATGTAAAATTAAATATGTGCATTTAGCTTCCCTATTCATTTTAGAGAAAAATTGCAGAGGAAATTTATGTAGAGTATTAAAAGCTGTATTGAATGCATCCACTATAATCGAACGGGCCTAGCTGCCAAGGCCATTTAATTCAACGTTGCCAAGTAGCTAGATGATATTTTTGCCAGAAGTGACTGACAATAACAATTAAAAAATACTGTTGATCTTTTGACAATCCAATAAAGATTCTAGTAGGAAATCCGCCAGAAGCTAGAACAACAATATTCTGCAATTCAAATTACCCTAGCAGATTTCTTGCAGACTTGGTAACACTGGTTGGAAGTTAGAATCTACTTTGACAGAATCTCAAAAATAAAAGCAAATTCCGGAGGTGCTTTGACAGTCAGGCACGATGCTTCCACAGTCTAGGTGGGTAGTAGATTTATTGATTAGGTTGGAGCACTTTAGATATAATGCCAGCAGACAAACAAAAATGTTACTTTATAACCAAACTATTTTCTTTTGACAACTGTTGAAATGGACATTAATAAAAGATTTATAGGTTAGCAATGAAAATGCTAGTCCTTATCAGTATTGTTGTTCTTAATCAGTATTGATCTGTTGACATTTCATAAAACAATTAGTAAGATATCGATCGCCAAATGCAAAGTGCCGCTATTATAAGCTCTTATGAGCGCGGAAACAGTGTTTATTCGTGAATTCGCTTTTCATAAAAAAACAGTCCAAAGAGTAATTTCTCGTTACGAAGAGTTAGGAAACTTGAGTGACCGTGCAAGAACGTAGACACGTTTTTAAGTCAGCCCATCTTTCATCAGTAATGGTCTGGACAGGAATTACAGCGGATGGAAAAATACCTTTGGTTTTATCGACCAGGGCATTAGGATGACCGCAGAAATATATCGTAGGGATGTGTTGGAGGCCGTGGTAGAACCATGGGCATGTCAACATTTTAGAGACCGTTGGTGGACTTTCCAGCAAGACTCTGCAAGGCTCCATACAGCGAATGACACTATTGCTTGGATTCGAGAAAATTTTCCAGACTTCATTTCAGCTGAAGATTGGCCTTCATATGCAGCAGACTTGAATCCAATGGATTACGCTATATGGGCTATTCTAGAGGCAGCGGCTTGTGCAAAACGTCATGCCAATGTTGAAGACCTAAAGCTGCTATTCCTGAGAAAGTGTTGCGATTTACGGTAGATCATTTTAAGAAAAGACTGAGGGCCTGTATTAACGCAAGCTCAGGAATTTTTTTAAACTGTTTGAGTTTACTTAGGCTATGAATGTTTGATGTTAATAACAGTATTAAGTTTATGAAAAAACAATAAAAATTTTCCAAACTACCATCGTTTTTTTATGGCGACCGAACTTATTTGCCACCCTGTACAACCAATTAGTATTACAAAGACTATATCAAACACTCATTGAAACAACTACTTCCCAAACTAAAACCCCGACGAACATTGGATTATACAACAAGTGTTTGCTGTTTACATTCAGTAACCTACTTCAGGCCATCTCTAGACAAGTTTTAAGATTTATCTCTCATTAGTATAGCTTTGCTGTTAACTCCAAACAATGTGACACCTTAGACTGGCAGCCACTTTACCGTGCAGTTTAAACATAAGTATAAGACTTGCAAGGTTTGTGGTTTTTCATGGTAAACACAGATTTTAAAAAGCCCGTGCAGTGAAAAAGTAATTGGCCCTTATTTTTGGGGACGCTGTCGGTACCATAATAACCGTAACTGGTGAGTGCTACAGACAGATGTCAAACAAGTTTTTCTACCGCAAGTTGCTGAATTGGGTCTCGAGCATTGCCGGTTTCAGCAGGACGAAGCAACCGCTTACACAGCTCGAGCAACAATAGAGATTTAACACAAATTTCCAGGATCTGTGATCTCCTATTTGGCAATTCTGATGGTGCCAGATTTCTTCCTGTGGTTTTTTTTTTGAAATCTCACATTTACCACAAGAAACCACAAACCTTGCAAGTATTGGAAGCCAACATTGAAGAATAAATCACCAATTTGGAGCCAGATGTTTTACAAGCAACATTTCAAAGCACAAATGTGGATGAACTCAGGAGGTGGTCATTTGACTGATAACACTGTTTCAACTTAAGGCTGCGCTCAACCTGTATTATTGTTTCAATTCACAATCGTTTTATAATATGAAGGCACATGAAGTTGTGGTTTAAAAATATATATTTTGGTACATAATAGTGTGCTCTTGCTGAAAAAAAATGTAATTATCCAATAAAATGGTCTGTATAGTGGAATTCGGGAGAGATGTCCCATGACTCATTGATGTGGAATGTGTGGATCAAATTTTTTAGAAAGTATATCGATAGTTGTATCAGCAACGATTTTTTCTAGTCATGTCAAGTTTTGACGTTACATGGAAATGTCATACTGTTTAAGTCCAGAGTATAGCACTGTTCTTTCTTTTACAAAAGCTTTAAAATCATAATTTCTTGTGAAGATTCAGAGAATGTCTACACGTACTTGCGTTACATGTGATCGAAACCAACTTAATGAGTATGTGTTGAGCTAGAGACTTATACCTGGATCTTTATTTAGGTAGGAGATAAGTAGCTAATTTGTGAGATTGAGCTTCTTAGCATGTACCTAATGTTTCCTTATTATTCTACAGAATTGAACAATAATACTAATAATCTGCTTGTCTATATTTGTCTAATTTTAATTTTTTAAATTGTCCTGTACACCTAAACTGGATGCGGGCAAGCTTAAAACCAATTTTAAATCGGTAATTTTACATGTTATATTAACAGATTAATCCGATGACTATTTGCCAAATTAACTGAATGCGTATTGGAAGTAACTAACACTTTCGTTTGAGCGTACACAAAATAAACATAAATGCATTATTTATTTTTGTAAATACCTGAATTATTTAGTAAATGTGAAAATTCTAACTATACCACTTAAAATCACATTTAAAACGATCGAGCACATTAATTAAAATGATTGTGGCTGGGTGTTCGGAGATTTATTTTTACGAAGACATTGTCAAAATGTGAGACTTAACCTTAAAATTTTAAAGCTGCATGTCGGAACCTACGTTTTCATATGTTCCATTTAAAAACCATAGCAGACGTATTTTGAAGTTTTCTTTCTCTTTTCACACACGCAATCTGATGACATCAAACTATTTTCGTATAACTTGTATTGGTGCAGAGAGCACTATAAATCAAACCATGGGACGCCTCTCGTGAATCGTACCTTATTGATATTATAAACGATTCTTTTTTTCAAAAGAAAAAATGGATTTTTTGATAACTATACATTTTACGAAAAAATTATATTAGAAGTATATAATCAAAAAATCGTTATAGAGGGCATGATGAAGTCACATTTTAGAATTTTTTAATTTGATTGTTAACTATGCTAAAATAACAAGTAAAATCAAATCATCATGGCCTCTGCAATTCAAATTTTGACAGATGTGTGAAGAAAGAATTAAAAAATTCAAAATAACAACAAAAAAATAAGTATTCTTAGTTTCCATAGGATAGAGCCCACTCTTAATGTCATCAATTTTACACCTTCAAATAAAATTTCTGTTAAAACAGAGCCCATTTTTTTTTCATTTCTAACAAAATGTTAGTCAATTCCCATTATGACATTCTATTTGCCCCACCGTGTATATTTTAAACTTCACTTTATATTAGTGTTTCTAGCGCAGAATTTGATACACAACCAATCCAAATTTTCAGGCTTTTCTAAACTCACAATTTTACTTCATGCTTCATCAAGAATTGGAAACACTTCTTAGAAGCTTCAAATTGCACACTTTTATAAAAACAATAAATATATGAAAATAAAAAAAAACTTATTCAACAGGATATGTAGACTGAAAAGAAAAAGTCCCTGTATAAAAAACTAATTGAGATATTTATATTTTCTTTGAAGAATGGTAAAATTGATTGAATTGTGTCAATTCTGTGAATTTTAGGACTGAATAACCTGTAACTTTTGCACTTATTTTAACTTATAGTTTGTCCTAATTTTCTTTTTATTTTACTCTAACATATCAACTTTAGTTTATTTAAAAAAAAAAAATTAAAATATTCATTGAAATGAATATTTAAATACTTGAAAAGTTTGTTATTGATAATGAGCATTTTGTGTCTCGAAAAGTACATCTAACAATAAAAATAAAAAGTGAAGTAAGGAATAACAGACTTTATTAGTGTACTTGATATTGTGTAAATATTCAACAAATAATTAACAAATTCAATTTTAACTTATAATAAAAAGAAGTTGGAATTAAATTAAATAATCCGTCGAGTTTTGTTAAAATTTTTTTCAAACTTTAACAAAAGGCAATGGAATTTTTTTTTATAAAATTTAACCAACTTGAATTTATGAAAAAACTTGTCAGGATTTCAATTCTGTAGGTACAAAGTAAGATAAAGTCACTTTTGTCTAAACTTATTGAATTTTATGGTGATTAAACATCTGTTGATTGTTGATGTCCTTTAAATCAACTAAAAATTAATATCAAATTAAATTTAAAATAAAATTAAGTATTTAGTTTGATTTCGTACTATCATATCTTCATGTTTATTTAAGGGCCAGTTGCACCAAACACGTAAACTGGTTCAACGTGAGTTCAAAGTGACATTAAAGCAATAGGAACTGTCATCTTGAACTTGAGTTCAACTCGAACCTGAATTCAACATTTCTGGTGCAAGTGGTCCTAAGTGTACAATAATATTGGAACGGGTGTTTTCCGCTCCTTAATTAAGCATGAAGTAAATATTTCAGGCTTTTCTAAAGTCGAAAAATGCACCAGGGGTATTTAACACTGATTTAGTGTGAAGTTTTTAAAAAGTTTAATTCACCTTAACAATACCACAAAATTTTTGAACGTGTTAATATATTTTTCTTTTCTTTGTTAGTCAATATTTATGAGAAAATTCTTCATATATATTTTTTTTTAATGTTTATTTACGGAAATTCCATTTAAAGTACATAATGCTACCGACGAGAAGTTAGTAAATAAAAAACAAAAAATATGTGGTTGAATTTTATTTTTATATTTTGTTGGTAAAACATTCGTTAAAAACTCCTGTGAGTTTCAAATTGATTAAGGGTGAGGAACATCCCCATTTAAATTTTTGATAATATAATTATCGTTTATCAGTATTATAACTTAATGCTAAGCTTGTAAATAAAAAACAAAAAATATGTGGTTGGATTTTATTTCTATATTTTGTTAGTAAAACATTCGTTAACAACACCTGTAAGTTTTGAAATGATTAAGGGTCAGATACATCCCCATTTGAATTTTTGAAAATATAATTATCGTTTATCAGTATTATAATTCAATGCTGAGCTTATAGATAAAAACCAAAAAATATGTGGTTAAATTTTATTTTTATATTTTGTTGGTAAAACATTTGTAAACAACTCCTGTGAGTTTCAAATTGATTGAGGGTGAGGAACATCCCCATTTAAATTTTTGATTATATAATTATCGTTTATCAGTATTATAATTTAATGCTAAGCTTGTAAATAAAAAAACAAAAAATATGTGGTTAAATTTTATTTTTATATTTTGTTGGTAAATCATTTGTTAACAACTCTTGTGAGTTTCAAAATGATTAAGGGTGAGGAACATTTATAATCTAATTATAGAATTTGTTGCAAGTTTCCGTTGAACTTTTGAGTTTATTTTCTACATATTGATAAATTTATTTATTTAGCCTAATGTTATATACTCTAATCTATATTCCGTGTGAGTTTTGTCGAGCTGTGTTTTGAAAAACACAATATTTAATGAAATAATGATTCTAGCCTTTTTGGTGGAGGCGCCAATTTAATGCTGAGTTTTTAATGCTAACTTCTCGTCGGTCATAATGCTTAACAATTAAATTAAAAGTAATAAATAAGTTAAAATATAAAATTACAAACAATATACAAATAGAACAAAAAAAACAGATTAAAATAATTTTATGACTATACTTTTAATATTTTCAGCATTATAAACCACGAAATGTCAACAAAGTCAAAATTTGCGAAAATGTCGAAAAGTGATGAAACGTCAGCAAAAAATGTTGTCGTAAAATCGATATATTTATTTATTTATTCAACGGGATCCATATACAAAATGAGACTACAGTTCGTGATTCATGTACACAATAACCTATTCCTTTATTAGGAATGCGCATAGCTGTTTTAATGTCCCACTAAAAATGTCAAAATTGATATTATTGCAATTAGCACAAATCCTATTAATACCAAAATTATTACAGTAATTGGTTCTGTACATTTGTTCATAAAATGACTTACTGCTCCGTAATAGGCGACTTGGAGCATGGAAGTTTACTAAACTTAACAGTTCTGGACAGATTATCACACCTGATATTAATTTTTGAAGAAAAATAACATTTGCGTTTAAGTGTCGTCGCTAGAGCGATTGCAAATTAATAAACGACAATATATGTGGATAAGTGCTATCAAGATTGAATTTGAAGGTTATGTATATAAGGAACCTATGTTGAACCCTCTCCACTTGGTTAATGTTTTGGGATGTATTTGGGCACCATACCGGTAAGCAATATTCGATATGCGGCCGAACGAGAGACACATACAGATTTACGAGCGTTCTTATATTAGAAAAATCTGTACACTGTCTTCTAATAAAGGGTAACATTTGCAAGGCTTTCGAGGTTACAGTGTCTATATGGTTAGTGAAGCTCCAAGTGTTCGTAAAAGTAACACCAAGATCTCTTACAACATTAGTGTGTGCTAATGGTGTGTTATTAAGAGAGTAATTTCTGAGTCTCTTTAATCTCTTTTTAGAATAAGACACAACAAAACATTTGGAAACATTCAGCTTCAATTTGTTTATAATACACCAACGACTTAACGCTTCCTGGTCGAGTTGTAGCTTATGGCTAGAATAATTGTCCTTAATAGGCATGTACAGCTTTAAGTCGTCCACGAAAAGAAGGCAATTAGAATATTTGAAACACTTTACAATATCATTGATAAAAACATTAAATAGTAATGAACCAATGTGATCCCTGCGGTACCCTCGAAGTTACAGGTATGGGACGAGAAGTGAAGTTACTGATGCGGACTGTTTGAGTTCTGTTGCTGAGGTATGATTTAATCCAATTGAGCAAAGACCCATGTACACCAGCCTCTAAATGATTTTCGACCAAGATTTGATGGTCAACACTGTCGAACGCTTTAGAAAAGTCGGTGTACACGGTATCCACCTCGTACCCCTCTTCCAGCGATGTAGTAATTGTTGCCCCAAAGATTAGTAAATTAGATACTGTAGAATGTCCTGGCCGAAACCCATGTTGTTTATCGGTTAAAATAGAGTTCAAGTCCTTACTAACGCAATCAGTAACTAGCTTTTCAAATATCTTGGGAATGTGTGATAGCAATGATATTGGTCTGTAATTCTCAACGAGGTTCCTCTTGCCTTTCTTGAAGATAGGTGTTATTAGTGAATGCTTCCATCTGTCAGGAAAAGTGCCAGATTTAAGGGATTTATTAAATAAGAGCCACAAAGGTCTAGAGAGTGAAAATGCACAATTCTGTAAGACGACGGGCAGTAAACCATCCCAGCCCTCTTTTCCACTAGAGGTCTGCCCTGACAGCTCCTGAAGTATGGCAGAAATAGAGATATCGTTAATTCGGTTGATCGATATATGATATTGAAGAAATTTCTTCAAATATGGCAACGGTGTTCAACAGATTTATATAGCTATAGAACAATTGTTGCGCATTATTCTATCTTGTAAAAAACTTATTACACATTGTATTAATTCCCTTTAACACAACACTTAATTTTCACATTCCCCTATTATTATTTTGAGTTAAGAAATTATTTCTTTTGCTTTGTTCAACGTTGTTATCCTGCATATAAATCATTGACCAATTAAGATGTATTATTATTATTAAACTTGGTAATCTAAACCAGCAAAATCAATTCCAACAAAAACTAACCTAACCTGATTAAAACACCCCTGCCAACATAACCAATATGAGAAAATCAATAAACCCCACCATTTTCCCAAATCTATTTTTAAACCCAACAAAATTTGTTTGTAAAAAACGAAGACTAGGAAAGTGCATATGAATAACAACTCGAATACGTACATCTCTGAATTGGACAAGACCGAGTTCTCCCAACTCGGAAACGCAGGCATACGCGGCCTCGCTCTGCAAGAACAGCTGACACAGGGTCATCTCGGCGCTCCTGAACAACGACCCCATCCTGGCCCTTTGCTTTTCCTTCTGCTTCCTTTAACGACACACGGTTTTATGTAACTGTGATCAGTGGGTTTTTCTTTTGATCACTGCACGAGCATCTGGGGAAAATGGAAATTTCCCTCAGTATACGTTAACGAACAAATTACGGATGTAAAAGAGCACCGTTCGCGAAACGGACTGCACTCCTGCCTGGCACCGATTTTCACTGACCCGGCGTGACGTCGTTCAGTAGAAACGAACGCAAGCGCGTTGTTATTTGTCCGTGCATGCACGAGTGGAATGTTGCCGAGGAGCTTGGTTTTCGATTATTGAACAAAATATTGTAACAAGTCACTAATATCCCAGTTGAATTAAATATGTATTGCTGTGCCTGGTCACAGAGATAGAGGCACGCTAAGGAAAAATAATTAAATATGCAGTGCCGCTGTAAGGAAACTTTGCATCTTCTATAAAATGTTAATCTACAGTGGCGTAGCTAAACTCTTTTAAACAAGTGTATGCATATCTATACTAAAAATTCAACGTATATATGTGTTCATTTATTACACATTGTATTAATTCTGTCGGTCTACTATAAATTCCATCGAATATAAACAAATAAATGGCATCATCAAACAGACAAGTCATGTGTCTGTTTGATGATGGCAAGCTAAGTTGCAGTCACAAATAAAAAAAAGTAGTATGTTATACAAACAAAGTAAAAGTTATATATTTTTTATGTATGAATATCTTGTAATAATTTAATAATATATGTATACTAATAAAACAAATAAACAACATTTGACTCACCAATTACAACTCCTAAGAGAACATTTTCCTTATAAATCAATTCATATGTGATATTTTCTGCGTACCTGGCTTGAAGTTTCTTCCGCGGAAGTGTAAATTTTACGTTCTTTCTTTACAAAATGCGAAAAGCTCTGTAAAACTTTCAAAATGACGTTTTAAATAATGTTTGGAGTGAAGTTGTCAACATTGCGCACGTAAATACTAATTACATAAAAATTCATAAATGCGGTCAAATTATTGTACGTTTTATTTATTTTATTAATATTTGTACACACCGAGTGATTGTAATTAAGTGATTTTAATGAAAATTATAGTTTTTATTTGAAAAGGTTGGTAAATGGTTTAAACACGAAATTCGCAGTGTGTGCTTTTAAAATTGAAATATGACCATGGGCGCCCGCAGAATCTTTTACAGGTGGTGGGGTAAAATACAGGGTGGGCCACGAATAACGCCCATTAAAAGTTTTCGGGGTTCCTGACAGAGGAAAAATTTGAAAAAATTCTACATTGCACGGTTGAATGCGATCACCTCATGGAAAATATTTCGACTCTCTATCACTTCCGGTTGTACCGGAAATGGCTACCAACTTTGTTATTTTTTAAATATTTTAATTCTCTACCCTCTCATCTGAATTTATGTCCACTTAACTCTTACAGTTTTTGAGTTAAAAATTTATTTGTCAAATATTGACCTCAAATAGACGTTTTGAAAAATGCCTATAACTTCTAGTAACGACAAGATAGACAGACGAGCGGCATCTTGAATTGTTACTTATAGATCCCTCTAGAATTAAAAAAATTGAAATCTGTCAATTTTGACAATATGTATTTCAAAAATGTCAATATTTCAGTGCCCACTTAAAAACATCATAATTCAATGTTTTCAAATGGAATGACCAATATTTTATATCATATGGTGATTGGCAAGACAATTTGCAACATAAAAGTATTATGTCTCCCTATATCTAGAGCAAGTAGTTTTTGAGTTATTCCGAAATTTCTTTCCTCCCAGAATGCTTGCACAATTGAATAATTCCTGTACTATTCACACGTGCACCATAGTAGGCTACTGTCAATATTCGCTGAACTGAATCTGTCAATATTTTTGAACACTCCGTTCGAGTAATATTAAAATGAATAAGTATACCAATCAAGAAATTATGAATTTATTCGTCATACATGGTCAGTGCGACAGAATTGTTGAGAGAACTTGCAGAATTTTCAACAAAACTTACCCACACTTATCGCCGATGGATAGATGAAAATTTAGAAGACTGGAGTCAAATTTTGTACAATTTGGAAAACTAAACGCAAAAAAAATCAACCAAAGCCAATAACGCAGAACGAGGAAGTTTATGTGAATGTTTTGGCTTATTTTCAAGCAAATCCACGCGCATTCACCCGTAGTTGCCAGGAGGATTTGGGAGTAAGCAGAATATCACTGCGAATAATTTTGAAAATATATCGTATGCATAATTATAAATTTAATTTGGTGCAAGAATTATTTCCTCAAGATGCAGTGAACAGGATTGATTTTTGTGAGTTTTTGTTGGTTAAAAATCAAGAAGACAATGACTTTTTAAAAAAAATCATTTGGACCGACGAATTAAATTTCTCTCGTGAAGGTATTTTCAATAGAAAAAACAATCACATGTGGTCAACTGAAAATCCACATGCAACGCTTGTACATAAATCCCAACAAAAATTTAGTTTCAACGTATTTTGCCTTTTGATGGACACGCGTGTTACTTTTTATTTGTACCACGAAAGATTAAATAGTGGTAGATATTTACAAATTTTAAGAAATTTTGTAGAGAATTTTATGGATGAGCTTCCTTTGAATTTAAGGATAAGTTCATGGTATCAGCTCGATGGAGGCCCAGCTCATTGCACACACGAAATATCACAGCAACTGACGAATAAAAAAAAATAAAGTTTATGCCACTGTCGTCAATACCCCAAAAGAATTGGAAGCAAGGGTGCGAGCTGCATTCGCGGAATTAAGTGCAGAAGAAATTAGGCGAGCAACAACACAGGGTGTCGCAACACGTGCTGCACAGTGCTTATACGTTAATGGTCATCATTTCGAACAATTGTTGTAATTTTTTTTTCTGTTCTTGCATTTAATTACTCGTTTGAAAATTACTTTATTTCAATCTTCTTGCTTTTGTTTTGTTTGTAAGTTGTAAGTGTGGATAAGTTTCGTTGAAACGACAATTCTGTCGCACTAGCCATATATGACGAATAAATTCATAATTTCTCGATTGCTACACTTATTTATTATAATATTACTCGAAGTGTTCAAAAATATTGACACGTTGGAAACGATTTTTTCTAGATTTCGTTCAGTGAATATTGACAGTAGCCTAGTATGGTGCATGTGTGAATTGTACAGGAATTATTCAATTGTGCAAACATTCTGGGAGGAAAGAAATTTCGAAATAACTCAAAAACTACTTGCTCTAGATATATATATATATACTTTTATGTTGCAAATTGTCTTGCCAATCACCATATGAGATAAAATATTGGTCATTCCATTTGAAAACATTGAATTATGATGTTTTTAAGTGGGCACTGAAATATTGACATTTTTGAAATACCTATTGTCAAAATAACAGATGTCAATTTTTTTAATTCTAGAGGGATCTATAAGTAACAATTCAAGATGCCGCTCGTCTGTCTATCTTGTCCCTACCAGAAGTTATAGGCATTTTTCAAAACGTCTATTTGAGGTCAATATTTGACAAATAAATTTTTAACTCAAAAACTGTAAGAGTTAAGTGGACATAAATTCATATGAGGGGGTAGACAATTGAACGGGGAATCTAAAAAAAAATAATATATAGGATGTTCCATTTAAAATAACAAAGTTGGTAGCCATTTCCGGTACAACCGGAAGTGATAGAAAGTCGAAATATTTTCCATGAGGTGATCGCATTCAACCGTGCAATGTAGAATTTTTTCAAATTTTTCCTCTGTCAGGAATCCCGAAAACTGTTAATGGGCGTTATTCGTGGCCCACCCTGTATAATAATAATATTAATAGAGTTTATTGTCTTTATCTAGAACTGTATGTTCTGTACGTGGTGCGCGAACCATGGAAAGTGATGAAATGTCAAGGTAAAAATGTTGAAATTTGCCGAAATTTTGAAAAAATCGAAAATTGTCGATTAACGATGAAATGTTTAAATTTGAGAAACTGTTGAAACAATGTCGAGAGGTGATTTAATGTCAAGAATTATTGAAATTTGACAACATTTTGAAGTATGTTGAAAAGTAATAATCTGTATTAAACAATTTTTTCTTACGACCGTTCCCGAAAACAAAGATTTAAAGTAAAATTTCAAGTTGAGAAAAGCCCGAATTCTTCGGGCTTTTCTTAACTCGAAATGTTACTTTATGCTTAATCTAGGAGCGGAAGACACTCGTTTAATATTTTAAAACTGTTGATGAATTTTCAAGATTTTAGTTAATTATGAATGTTTTGACAATTTTTAGTGAATTTCCATAATTTTACTTAACTTTTATAGATTTTTTTTTTGATAATTTCAAAAGTTTTATAAATTTTTGAAATTTCCTTCAATTTTCAAATTATTGGCAATTTTCACGAATTTCCTAAATAATCGGTAACTTAAAAAATGCTGAAGTTTTTCATGAAATTCCATGATCCTGACGGTTTTCCAAAATTAAATAATTTTATTTTATAAATAAAATATCGTTAATTTTAAAAAAATCGATGCTTTTCATAAATGTTCTTTCAATTTTCAAATTCTTGGTAATTTTCATGAATTTCTTAAATATTCTTTAACTTACACAAAAAAATTGAAGTTTTTCATGAAACTCCGAGATTTCCGTTAATTTTCAAAATTTTTATGAAAAGTATCGAAATTTTTAAAATTTACGAAAATGTAGGAAACTAAGGAAAATCGTCAGAGTTTTTAAATTAAAAGGTAATCTTAGATAAGCGTTTCATGCGATTCCAAGATTTCCGTTAATTTTAAAATTGTTACACTTTTCCTGAAATTCTTAAATTTTTGATCATTTTAAAAAAAAAGTGTGATTTCCATAAGATAGTGCCCCCTTGCCCATATGTGCGGGCGCCCATAAATATGACTTGATAATAAAAGTTCTAATACGATTATTTTGTCCATATTTCTTATAAATTCGAAAAGCTAAGCAAAAAAATGCTATTCAATATAAAAATCTCATCACTGGCTAATATTATGACAATGAAGTTAGTTACATATTCATAGATTATTATATAAAAAATATATATAATGTAAATACAAGCCTGAGCTGGGCAGGATTCGAATCATCCAGGATTCGAATCCTGGATTCGAATCCTTTTATTCGTTACATTTTTTTTAAGAGGATTCGTATTCGAATCCAAAGGCGGGTGATTCGAATCCTCATAAAAGGATTCGAATCCACATAAAAGGATTCGAATATTTATAAGAGGATTCGAATACTTACAAAAGGATTCGAATACTTACAAAAGGATTCGAACCGTCAAAAATAATTCGAATTAATCGTGAGGATTAACATACAAAATTTGTTTTGTATGTTTTTAAATTTCTCGTTAAATCACTGTTTTGTACGCGTGGCGCATTAAGTAAAATTTCGAGTTTAGAAAAGCCCCGTGAAAATTTGTCTCGGGTCGCTGCGCGACCCTCGACAAATTTTCTACGCGGGGCTTTTCTAAACTCGAAATTTTACTTCATGCTTAGTCTGGGAGTGGAAGACTCTCGTTCGTAAATTTTCGAATTATCATAAAGTTGTCATAAAGTTGTGTATTTATTTTCAATAAAATTTTTCTCGGTTTATTGAACAAAAACAAAAGAGCTGAGGTGAAAAGTGTTTAGATAAAAGTGTTTTTTTTTTCATTGGCTACAACTTTTGTTTGAAACATTTTTTGATTTAGACGTCGAAAGCTCGGTGAATTGTTGATCTCCACTAGGTTTTTTAGTTTCTAATTCAAAAACAAAAGAGCTAAGGTGTTTAGGTAAAAGAGGTTTATTTTGTCGTTGGCTACAACTTTTGTTTTAAAATATTTTTTGATTTAGACATCGAAAGCCATAGTCGGTGAGTTGCTGATCTCCACTAGATTTTTTAGTTTCTAATTTATAAACAAAAAAACTGAGGTGAAAAGTGATTAAACAAAAGTTTGTGTTGTGTGTTTTTATTATCTTTGGTTTGATTTTGTTTTGATTAAGTTATTAATAAAGCAGCAATTTGTGAGTGATTATCAAATAGAAAAAAAAGCCTAGGGAAGATAACTTTTTCGTATAGTGATCATAAACAAAATAGTTAAGGTGAAAAGTTGTGTATTTTTTATTATCTCTTTTTCTCTTCTTAACTTTGTGTATCTCTTTATAAAATATGATTGTATTTATTTATTTTAGTTTAAACTTTTCCCTGAAGAAGCTAACAAATGTATAGCGAAATATTGGCTAATTAAAATAAAGTTCTGGCTAAAAATAGAACTATAATTTTTGAATTATGAACTGTGGAGGCTTCTACTTCGTTATACATGTTAATTCAATGAAATAAAACACTTTAACTTTGTTTGTATAATACACTATTTTTATTTTCGTGACTGCAGTTTTGGCAATTCAACTTGCCATTATCAAACAGAGTAACTTAAATTACGGTATGGTACAAGTATATATACACAAAATGGTTATTTACAAAATAGCATTAAAAATGGGGGTATACACTAGATCGATCTGGTCGTTAATTAGGGGGATTCCCGGATTAGCGCGGGCTTTCTGTATCTCCAGGGATTCTAGGAGGTTCATTTTTCGGCCCTTTTCGGCATAATGGATGATCTTAAGTACATCCCCGCCAAAAGAATGGTTTTCATCGATTAGATGTTTGGCGAAATTTGATTTTTCTAAAAAAAAAAAGCGAAAAGAGCGTTGATGTTCTTTGAGTCGAGTGCTAAAATTACGACCAGATTGACCAATGTATACTTCTTCACAATCAGGACAAACAAGTTTATATATACCGGATTTACTAAGATTACAATGTTTTGTTTTGTTATTAAAAATGTGGTTTTCTGTTTTACAATATGTTTTAAAAGCAACGTTAACATTATGTTTTTTAAGGATGTTTTTAATTTGTAGGCTAATATTACCGAAATATGTAATTGATCGGAAAGGTGTTTTCAATGTTGATGGATTACCAGCATATAAAATTTTTTCGATTTTCTTGATATTATGTTTTCTCAACATGTTGTTAATTAAATTAGAGTTGTAACCATTGTTAGTTGCAATCTGTTTTATGGTATTAATTTCTTTGTTTAACGAAACAGCTGATAAAGGGATGCTTAAGGCTCTGTGGATCATTGTGTTGAATGCGGCTGTTTTGTGTTTAAGGGGATGTCTAGAGTTATTAGGAATGAGGGAATCTGTAAAAGTAGGTTTTCTATAAATATCAAAAGAGAATGAGTTATTGACTCTAGTAATGGAAATATCTAAATATTTAATATTATTGTTAACTTCTGTTTCTGCGGTGAATTTAATATTAGGGTGAAAGTTGTTGATAAAATCAATAAACTGTTTAAATTGTCTATCCGTGCCTACAAAACAAGCTAAGATATCGTCGATATAACGGTGCCACATTTTAATGTGTTTATGGGCTAATGGTGAATTTAAGATTTTTAAGGTTAGGTTATGCATACAAATCTTTGCTAGCAAGGGGCTCAAGGGGGAGCCCATTGCTAGGCCTTGTGTCTGTTTGTAGAATTTACCTTCAAAAGAAAAATAATTATTGTTTAAAATTACCTCTAATGTATTTAAAAATTCAGTTTTTATGGTGATGTTGACGTTGTTTTCATCAAATGAGTTTTCTATTATTTTAATGCATTCTTTTGGAGGTATATTTGCAAACATATTTGTTACGTCGAATGATACCAGTTTGTAATTTGGTTGAAGTTTGAAGTTTGTTAGCTTATTTGTTAGTTCTACGGAATTTTTAATTGAATTAATTTTTTTTAAATTGTTAGGTCCAAAATACTCCCCACACATTAATTGCAATAGATTTAAAGAGACACTAATTGTTGAATCGGAATTAGCCCTTAAGGACATTACAGATTGTGACTTAACTAAATATATAATTAATATATTCGTAAATATCCGGTAAACAATGTAAAATATTCATTTAATTATAATATTTAGGTAATAACAATACAATAAATTTTATATTATGATTATTATTATTATACAGGGTGTTCGTATTTCAACAGAATGTATGGGAATCTCGGTTATTTGAAGAGATTAAGAGTCGGTTAAATTAAAGTCTCATAACTATTTTTCACAATATTCTAATTGTATAATTCGGGTCTGTGTTAATTGCCTAGTAGCAGTTTCAATAAATAATAAAACACCATAAATTGAAAATAACACCTTAATTAAAAAACCAAAACACTGACCTTTCAAAAAAAAAAACTCTTGTAATAAATACAAGAAAGACGAAATAGAAAAACCATTTTCTATTTTACTTAGAATTCAAATTTTTGAATTGTTGTTTAAATGACGCAGCATTTTGACATTACATATTTACGTAGTTTTGTAACCAGGAAACTCATCACGTCCGTTTTAAACTATAACATATTTTGTGTGCTTAATATTATTGCACAGAAGTGTACGTTTTATATGTAAAATTTTAATCTTTTAGTTTTTCAAAGAGTGCTGTTATCGGGGTGCGGGACGCCGCTTGCTGTTGTGCTAATTTTTATAAAGAGCATGAGTTATGCACTAACGACGTTCCTCCGTAACAACTCCGGTGGCTCAGGATTGGTCACACACAAAATAATAATAATAAATTGACTTACCTAAATATCCTTGGTCAAAAGGCACTCATTTTTATTGTATACACAAAAAAGTTGAATTTTGTATGAATTTAAAATGACTATTGTTTTAAAAAAAACAACACTTAAAATTTATTAACAAGAAAAAAAAATACCAACAAAAATGTAATGAAGGAAACAAATGAACACAGAAATACAATGATTAAGCTAAACAAACAATGATAAAATGAACGATGATAAAAATATATGAAAATGAACAAATGAATGAAATTGAACGAAAGCGACGACTTACTAATGATGAAAACTTCACTTGATAAAACTTCGAACTTCACTTCATGTATCCTGAATGCGTTTTTGCACTTGATGTCGGGAGTTCGACTGACTTGTGATGACCGAATCAACTGTACTGTACTTCCTCTGTCTTCCGCTGTCTCTTATCTTCCCAACCACCGCTGTCTTCACCCCCGCCATGTATCTTGGGGGTGACGGTGATTGGTCGAGAACGTGGTGGAAGAAGCAGAGGGTGGAGTTTTCATATCTAGCTGAGGCCAAAAAGTTTTGGGCCTCTGGTTTCCGACTGCTCCGGCGTGTGGAAGTTTGTGGTGCAGATGTTACGACCATAAACCTTTGTTCTCGCTGTTTTCCCGAAATTTTGAGAAATTCCCAAAGGCTTTGTTTTCATGGTCGTAAACATCTACAGCGCGCCGTGGGTTTTATGGCGCTGGTCCTCGGATGTGCGGAATTTTATGACCTTCCTCGGGGTTGTAAACATCGGCCGGTGCTGGTCGCGCGGTTAATGATGGGGTGGTTTGCAAGTCGTCATTGATGGTCACGTTCGGGGGAATTCAATGTTGGACTAATTTACATATTTACAAGAAAAAAATATATACAAAAGAACATCGAATGAATGGTTACGAACTTGAGTCATTTGGAATTAAAATGATTATGAAATGAAATGAGCAAAACAAATGGAGTCCGATGTTTTCGCGAATGTGAATAAAATAATCAAGTTACGACGTTTTCGATAAAACGCCGGTAACAGTGCCTTGGAAACAGTTGAGTAACTCACTTATTTGGCAACTCCTAGGAGCCATAATTCGCGCACATGTCACCTCTGAAGACGGGCATCCGACGATACATACTTTACCAGTTGTGACATATTTTAAAGTAACGAGTGTCTTCCACTCCTAGACTAAGCATGAAGTAAAATTTCGAGTTTAGAAAAGCCCCGCGTAGAAAATTTGTCGAGGGTCGCGCAGCGACCCGAGACAAATTTTCACGGGGCTTTTCTAAACTCGAAATTTTACTTCATGCGCCACGCGTATAAGCCACTGATTTGAAGTGTAGTTCAAAAGCACACAAATACATCTTTAATCAGAGTAACACAGGTATTTAGTCTGTTATCAACGATGTTCAGTGTTAATAATAAATAATTAGGTTTTGAATATTTTTGTTAAAACAACTGATAACGATATTTATATGTTAATGGGTGTAAAAAAATAATAAAATTACATTTATTCATAAACAATTTAACTAATTTATTTTTATTCACGTATACATAAAATACTGCAAACATAAGGTACAACTATTTTACATACAGCGGACGTGAACGTCACAGATACAATAAAAAAGTATAATACGACAACACATGTAAATAGACTAACAAATAAAATATAAACTTTTGTAATTGCCAAATCAAAATCCAGTCTACTCAGTTTGTCATAAATTCTGATAATGTGTAGTAGTTATGTACAATGAGATGATTTTTTAATGCCCTTTTATAGTTGTTAATATTTGTGATGTCTTTTATCTGAGTTGGCAATTTATTATATATTTTTGTGCAAGAATAGATTGTTGACTTTTCATATAAGGTACTTCTATGTGCTACTATACTTATTTTGTTAGAATATCTTGTGTTATATTTATGTAAGGCTCCATTTCTTATAAATTTGGCATTGTTGTTATACACATATACAGCGCATTTGTAGATATATAATCCCGTAAGTGTAAGTATGTTGTTATTTTTAAAGATATCACGACAAGATTCTGATTGTTTAATATTAAAAATTAATCTAAGTAGCCTTTTCTGTAAAATAAACACCCTAGTGAGGTTATGCATATTTGAATTGCCCCATACAATAATATTAAAAACCAAATATGGGTAGGCAAAAGAATAATAAACATTGAGAAGTGTTTCTTTGTCCAATATTTTCTTCAATTTTAGAATTGCATAATATGCACTACCTAACTTTGCACATATGTGATCAATTTGCTGACTCCACGACAGTTTTTCATCGACAAAACTTCCAAGGAATTTTGTATACTTGCTTGTATTAACCGTTATAGGAGATTTTCTATTATAAAAATGTATTTTTACAGTTTTGTCAGCATTTAGCATCATGACATTACAATCGCATGATGATGATTGTATGATCTCCTTATTTGTTACCTCGATTTTGTTGGCTAATTCCTCCTGTGTGGGTGCATTGACAATTACTGTCGTGTCGTCAGCGAAATTGATCACACTCCCTTGGGATATGTAGTCACTTAGATCGTTTATAAAAAGTACAAAAATCAGGGGACCTATGGTCGAACCTTGCACTATGCCCTTTGAAACATTGTAAGACTTTGATTTTGACTTGTTCACTTGTGCGTATATTTGTCTTTCAGATAAAAATGACACTTAATTTCAACGCCAATCCCCGAATTCCTTGGGCGTAAAGTTTGTGTTGCACAAATTCCACACTTATGGTATCGAAAGCCCGGGAGAAATCATAGAATAGTCCGGCCAAGTACTTTCCCGCGTCGATATTCCTACTCATCTCTTCTGTAAGTTCCGCTAATGCCGTTTCCGTTGATTTATTTATCCGAAATCCATGCTGGTGTTCCCCTAATATACTGTATTTGTTACTGAAATTCCAAATTCGGTTCGCAATAACCTTCTCCAAAATCTTAGAGAATGTGCTCAGTATCGAAACAGGTCTGTAGTTATCGATTTCTTCGTCTGGCCCCTTTTTATGTATTGGAACCACTTTGGAATTTTTTAACATGGTCGGAAATGTTCCCGTCTCCATTGCTAAATTTGTTAAATATGCGAGAGGGTGACATATTTCAGTTGCCATTGCTGTAATAACCTTCGCAGATATTTCATCAAATCCTGCACTTGACTTCTTGTTCAGTGATTGTATTAGCTTGTGTATTTCTTCGGGTGTTACCGGCTCCAGGAAAATCGAATGTGGGTCGAAGAGATTTACCGTGCAAGCTTGAGACATATTTGAGCTAAAGGGATTGAAAAGTTTAGTATTAGTTATTGATGAGAAGTATTCTCCGAAGATCTCTGCGACTTCATTTGTACTTTTGACTAACTTCCCTTGGCTGTTTTTTTATATGAATCGGTTTTACCTTATTTTTTAGTTTGCCCGTCTCTTCGTTGACTATACGCCACACCTGTTTTTGTTTATTTTCCGACTTTCTAATAATATCACTATAGTATTTTCTTCTTGTTACTTTCACAAGTTTTTGATGTGCTTTTTTGGCCATATTATATTCGGTTTTTCTGTTCTCTATATTTGTATATTTCATTAATAAATGCATGTCTTTATGTTTTCTACTTGATAGACGCACCTTTTCATTTATCCAAGACCTATCCATTGGTCTTATTTTAATTTCGCTTAGTGGACACGATATGTTGAAGTTGTGTGTGAATTCATCATGGAATTTCTTGAATGCACTATGTATATTGTCTGATACTATAAAATTCCAATTCACTTTCTGCAAATAGTACCTGAGTTTATCTATATTGTTTCTTCTGGATTTTATTGATAATGGTGCCTGTATTTTAGGTGAATTATTTGTATTTATTTTCGCGTTTAAGATTTGAGCATTATGGTCTGATAAATTAAAATTTACGTTGGTACATTCAAAGTCGAAGTTTGCTACAATATAGTCGATCTGTGTTTCTGACCATCCGGTGTCCAGTTTTTGAATTCTAGTCGGTTCTGCGAGATTTGTTTTCGTGATTCGAAAAAACAGTATTCGAATCTTTGATTCGAATCATATTTATCTCTTACGAATCCTTTATTCGAGTATTCGTGATTCGAATCATATTAGGTGATTCGGATTCGTGATTCGAATCCTTTTTACGAGGTTTAGTCCCAGCTCTGATACAAGCCTGTGTACTACCTATTTAACTTTTAATAGTCTGCGCCATCTGTGAATATATGAATGAACCTTACAATTAAAATCATTTTAAGTGATTGAGTTTTTTAAAATATACAAACCAAACAGTATGTATAATACTCTCAAAATACATACATAATATATTAAATGCGTATTTTTTTATTAGCAAATATATATTTTTCAACATATAAAAATTGCGTGGCTCCATCTTTGAATAATTTAGTAAACTTTAAGGTTTTCCTTTTTTAAGAAAGACTGAAGGAAAATCGTATTTGAAAAACCTTTAGAAAACAATTTAATAATTTCAGTATTTGAAACTAGAAAAAACACACACAGTATATTTTTTTATTATTATTTGGTAAGAATAGTAGTTTTGCAATAAGGTTTTCAATATTAAAGTTATTACTGTTATCAAAAGATGTCGCCACATTTTTTTTAAAATTTGTGTAAAATAAGTCTTCAACAAATTATTTATTTACTTTAGTTCGTTTCGAGTAATTTATAATGTTTACATTCACCTAATGAATGATCATTAATTCAAATTGTTATTGCAGAAATCAGTTTAATTTGCAATGATAAATAGGGGGCCCTAATGAGGAAAATCTTACTTTCATATTTCTTCTAGAAATATCAAAAAACAGTTGGATTTAGCTGATTTGTAAAATAAATTGGGATTCAGCGGTTTTTGATATTTATTTCACTACAATTTATTTTAGTTTTCTAGTTTTTAGGTAATAATGTAGTTTTATATTACATAATAGTTAAAACATAATACAATAAAATATTACTGTTTAAAGACTGTCTAAACATGCCATACAAAATGGTTCATTATAAAAAGCTGTATTTTAAAGTATATTTTCTAATATTTAATTTTGTTTACAAATTTCTTAGTTTTCGGCATATACACGGTGAGTTTTTTTCGATGTTCTCTATGGGGATCTCGGAAACTATAAGAGATAGAAAAACGGTTAAATGGGGAAAGAAGTGTAGTTTTATAGGACGAATAAAATTACACTTTCAAAATATTTGAAAAAGTCAAGGGTAACTAGATATTTTGAATAAAGTAAAATGTGTCAATTTTTTGAAATAAATATATCTCTATTAATATAATAGATAGAAAAAAACTGTAAGGGACAAAGTTGTAGAAAATTTTACACAGATTAATAACAAAAACTCAAAAAAAAAATTCGCTCATCTTTTGGGAGATATGACACAAACTTACCTTTTTTTTTAATGGAAACAATAGTTGGCTATGACATTATTAAAAGGGCTATTTTTTTCCCTTCAATCCGATATAACATATGCCATAGTTATTTTTAAAATAAAGTAAGTTGCAGTCGTTTTTAATTTTACCATACACCAAAAAATAGTTAGCCATGAAAAAGACAAAAGTAAAACAATTGCAGTTATTTATTCTAAACACATATTAATTCATTTCCATATTTGGTTTGACAAATTTTCTACGCGGGGCTTTTCTAAACTCGAAATTTTACTTCATGATTAGTCTGGGAGTGGATAACAATCGTTACTTTAAAATATGTCACAAATGTTAAAATGTGTATCGTAACTGTCAGAATAAAAAAGAAATGAATGTGTCTATCATAGTACTCTCCCCCATGTTAAATACTTGAGTTTAACCTGAAAGTGGAATCACTCGTTCAAAACTTCAAATTGAACTCTTTTATAAAATCAACGAATGCCTCAAAATTACGTAAAAAAATTCACTAAATATCATTAAACCCGGGAAAGTCATTGAATTTCATTCAAATTGACCAAAACACTGAAAAAATCGTTTAAATAAATGACAACAAGTAACAAATTTATTAGGAATCATGAAACAATAAAAAAAATATTTATATTAGCAGAGTAATAATATACACATAATTATGTTTACAAATATTTTTATACATTGTAGACCTTTATTTTTTGTTTTCTATCTTATTTTGTTTTTATATTTTTCTAGTTTAGCTAGTTTGTATAAGTAAATTCTAACAGATTTAAAAGTAAATGGAATGCATAAAACAAGTACCTGTACTTAAAATGTAGATCATTGGACGCAACAATTTAGGAAATAAGTAATAACAAAAAAATAATAAAAATGTGATTTATAAGTGTGATGATCTGTAAAAAATCTATTGGAATTGAATTGAAATAAATTGAATAAGAAATCATGAAAATATATAAATACTGTCAACAGTTATAAAAATTTGGAAAATTATTAAAATCAATAAACTTGAATATTAGTTGTGTAATGATTAATTTTGAAGATTTTTACTTCTAGTTTATTTTATCAATTAGTTTTGTTAGTGTTGACAGCATTTATTGTTGTCATTATTTATTCTTAATGTTGACAATTATAATTGTTATTCCAATTATAAATTAAACAAATTTAGACAATAACAAATTCTATAAATATAATTTATAATGGAAATAATAATAAAAAATTTCTACATTTTAATTGATAAAATATACTGGAAATTACAGAAGTCTTGTAAATGAAACATTATACAAATAATATTTATTTAAAAAAACGTTAAAATTGAACAAATCATTTAAATCAACTTAATCAGCAAACATTGTCAAAATTGACAAATTCGAGAATAATGCGACGTCAAAAATATTAATTATTAATAATCAACAAACAAAATTAAAAAAAACTTGTTAAAAAAACAAACAGGACTAAAATTGACAAAATCTCTATTTTTAGTAATTTTGTTCTCTTTATATGCATTATTTTATATATAGTATAGTATAGTATAGTATAATACATATATATATATATATATTATTACACTATGGGGTTAGTCTGTCTGGGCTATCGACCAGAGGTCTTTTTGCCCTGTTTTGAATTTATTTTATTTGAAAAATTTTATCGTATGCTAGGCTTGTGAACTGTTTTGATGAACGGTACAAATGAATTGATGTATTGTGAGAGCAGGATGTTTATATTTGGGATGGATATTTAGGTTTCTAAGAACACAGAATTTGTTTAGGAGTTCTAGGTTATGGGTGTTTACAGCGAATTTTTCGCTGAGGGTTAATATGCGTTGGAAAATTAGTGTTACTTGGGTAGTTTCGTAGAGGATGATGTTTGAGGGATTATGAAGAGGATTTATTGGGTGCCTGAGTTTGGTGAGGATTCGTAGGGCTGATCTTTCGGCGACTTGGATATGGTGTGAAATTGAAGGACGGATATGAAGGAATAAAATTGCACCATAGTCTAACAAGGGCCGGCATATCGATTCGTAAATCCTGCTGTTTTTGTGGAAATTCCTTGTTGTTTATAAGTTAAAGATCTGAAATGCCTAGCCCTTGTTTTCATTTTGGTTTTAATAGATTTGGTATGTGGGAGGAAGGAAAGTTTTGAATCAAATTCTATGCCTAGGTATTTGCAGGAGTAGGATGGAAGAATTGTGGTGTTATTTATTACTATTGTAGGTGATCGTGGAGTGATTTTATGGAAAGGAATGAATAATTTGGTTTTGGAAGGATTTAATTGTATTCGCCATTTATTGCACCATTTTTGTATGGAATTAAGAGAATTTTGAAGGATTGTTGAAGCGTTGAAGCGTGGGAGATAAGGGCCGTATCATCAGCAAAGAGGAGGGCGTATCTTGTTGGGTTAAAGAAGGAAGGATTGGGATTGAATATGTCGTAGCAAAAGATATTGTAAAGAAGTGGGGATAGCGGAGAGCCTTGCGGAACACCTTGCAGGAGGGGGAATGAGCGAGATACAGTTTTTTGGATTTTTACTTTACAGGATCTGTTGGTTAGGAAATGGTAAATAAGGATTATTAGATGCTTTGGGATCTTAAGGATGTAGCATTTATACAGGGTGAGTCGGGAGGAGCGCACCAAACTCTAGGAGTGTATTATACACGTGAAAATAATGTAAAAAAACTCATTTGTTCTTATCCGATTTTCATTTGTTTTCAAGTTATGGCGTAATTAAAAATGTTCATCTAGCTTTCCACTTCTATCTGAATTTTAACATTATCAAAGTATGCCATTATCGAGGCTTATAAACATTTGATAATTCTGACGTTTTGATGAATTGTCAGTGTACGGTGAACAGTAACTGAACGTTTAAGTTCGAATTAATGTGATTGTTAGTGTTGCAAAATGCCACATACTTATTCAAATTTAGAATATGCAAATATGGTGTTTGTATATGGTTTCTGTAATGGAAATGCTACAGCTGCTGTTGAAGAATATCGTGAACGTTTTCCACACCAAAGACATCCTGATAAAAACATATTTATTAGAGTTTTCAACAAATTGTGCGAGACTGGTAAGTGCTAACATAACATATGAGCGCGCTGCTCGACAAGGTTTTGTAGAAGTAGAAAATATTCTGCATCTAGTAGAAGAAGATGCAACTACTAGCTCACGGAGAATTGCCACTCAATTGGCAATTCCACAAAAAAAGAGTGATGAACACGCTACACGAGCAAGGCTTGTATCCTTATCACGTTCAGAGAGTACAGCACCTACAACCAGGGGATTACGCTAACCGTACGGAATTTTGTCGGTGGATAAATAATAATCATCGTAATGTATCGAGTATACTCTTTACGGATGAAGCTACATTTACCCGTGATGGCATTAACAACACTCGTAACTCTCATGTATGGTCTGATGAAAATCCCCACGCAACAGTCGAAAGCAATTTTCAACATCGGTTTTCTGTAAACGTGTGGTGTGGTATGGTTGACAGTTATTTAATCGGCCCTTTCATTTTGGAGGATCGTCTCACAGGAGGCAACTACCTCAATTTTTTACAAAATGAATTACAAGGCCTGCTAGAAGATGTTCCTATAAATATTAGAACGCAGATGTACTATCAGCACGATGGAGCTCCTGCACATGTCGCTCGTCAAGTCAAGCAACATTTGGACGAACGTTTTCCAGGGCGTTGGATTGGTCGTGGAGGTCCTATTAATTGGCCTGCAAGATCTCCAGACCTCACACCACTAGATTTTTGTTTATGGGGCTGGATGAAAAATGAAGTCTACAAAATAAAAATGGACACACGGGAATCACTAATTAGACGAATTGAGAATACTGCAGCCCATATAAAAGAAGAAAGAAATCAATCAATTGGGAGAGCAACAAACGCTCTTCGTAGACGAAGCAGAAAATGTTTAGAAGTCAATGGCGGTATTTTTGAACATTTGTCGAAAGAACGCTATGATTAAGAAAATTTTTTGGTATAATAACTTGTTTATTTGTTAATATGCTATAACTTGAAAACAAATAAAAATCGGATAAGAACAAATGAGTTTTTTTACATTATTTTCACGTGTATAATACACTCCTAGAGTTTGGTACGCTCCTCCCGACTCACCCTGTATAGGAGGCCAATATACCAAACCGTGTCAAAAGCTTTAGTTATATCAAGAAAGGCGATACTTGTCTTTTGACCTTCTAGATGCATGGTTTGTATATTGGAGGTTAAAATGGAAAGAGGTAGTGTAGTTGATTTTTTGGGGAGGAATCCGAATTGGTATTGGGGGATGGAATTTATGGTTAGCTGTAGAAGTTTTTGTTTAATAAGGGATTTAAATTGTTTACCTAATACTGGGAGAAGTGTTATGGGCCGATAACTGGAAATAAGAAAAGGATCGTTTTTTGGTTTAGGAATACAGGTAATTAACCTTTGCTTCCACTCGGATGGGAAGTATTGATGGGAGTAACAGTAGTTATACATTTTTAGGATTAGTACGTGGATATCATAGGGTAGTTTTTTTTAAATTAATCTGGGAATTTTATCAAAGCCTGGAGAGGAATTTTTGCCAGAGTGTAAAAGGGAGAAATAGTCCGTCTCGTCCAGTGTATCGTCTGGGGGAGGTGTAAGGGGAGTCGTGTCAAATGAATTAAACCAGTCCTGCAAGTAATTGTAGAATCTCTTGTCATAATTGTTGTTATGCGTAATTTGATATGTTTGTGCTAATTGATTTGCAAATGCCTGTGCTATGTCTTTATTGTCTGTTAGTATTGTACCGTCATTTGGGTCCTTTAAGTCATGCATGTAGTCCCTTTTTTATATTTTGATAATTTTTAATTTCTGTCAAATACGTTTTTCCTTGCATGTCGTTAATTTTATTACAAGTTTAGATCCATTTCAATTTATTAAATTCTAGTATGAGGTTTTTGATTTGTCTTGTAAGTCTATTGAATGTCTGTTTAATTGAACTGTCCATATAGAATTTACTATCTCTGTAAATTTGTCTTTTGTACTTTATAAGTCTGAGGATATAGTTTGGTAAAGGGTATTTGTAGTATTATTTTTTTACTTTGGGTGTATGACGCTCTATGGATTGTGAAAGTGAAAGTAACTTCGGGATCTATGTCTTGTACGTCTTGAAATGCTAGTGTTATGTCTTCTTCTACTTTCTCTACATCACAACTCTGATAAAGGGAAATGTAATCTGGGGGGAGAGGGGATGGACATGAGTTTGTTTTAATGTCAAATTGTATGGAGAGGTGGTCGGAGCAAAGGTCGGGGGTAAGCGTGATTGAATGGATAAGATGTTGGATATTTTGGGTGCACAAGAGGATATCTGGGGTAGTGGATTGGTGGTTCATTCATTATGAATGTGGTGCAAAAATTTTGAATTTGTTGAGCCTTTCTCTTGTTTACATTGAAATCGCCTATAATGAGTGCGTGATCATACAGCGAGGCTTTTGTAAAAATTGTATCATCAATAGAGGAATGTGGATAAATATATACTAGGAATATATGAAGGGAAAAATTGTTTATTGGGAGGGTGAAATGGAGACATTCATTTAAAGGGTTATTAACACGTGGCGGATTGGCTTTTCCATAGGTTATGGTTGGGTGAAAGGATACAATCGAACCTCCTCGTTGGTTTTCATTAAGAATTGACGCAGGGATATGCAGGCTTTTCCAATTGTTTAAGCTCAATGGGTTTTTACATTTGGTTTCAACGAGGAGGCTAACATGGACATCATGGTTTAACAAATAGTTGGATAGGAGGTGGGATTTATTGCGAAGGGAATTGATGTTGGAATAAAGGAAACGTATATTAGCCATTGATAACAGAGGAAGTTGCCGTGTGAACTCCATCATTATCTATTGGGACAACAGGAGGGGTAATGTTTGGGAATTTAAGGTCGAACATGACGATGAATAAGCGATTTCCTGAAAATGCCACATGAGTATCAATTTGGTATGAGTCAATAAATCGGCGGCGTAGTTTTTTTTAAAAGTTCGTTTCTGTCAACCCTTCAGTAATCGAAGGGTTGTTAATTTCTGTGGCGTAAGTGTCTAGGATGAAGTCATGGAGTGTGAATGATTTGTGAACGCGGGTGTCTTTTTTAATTGAAGCGTCTATGTCTACTGATTTTTTGTTAGTAATTTGTATCTTAACGTTAGGTAATCCATCTATCGGCTTCGTTGGGCGGTTTTTGCATTTCATTGACCATGCATGATGACCCTCTTCTTGACAAGAAGTGCATTTTTCGGGAAGATCTGTGTTGCATGCTGATGTGTTGTGCGACCCTTTACATTTGGCGCATTTTGTGTCTTCTTTGCAGTCAATTGTTTTATGTGTGAATGCGTTGCATTTGCTGCAAGGGACTGGGATGCACTCTCCACGACGGGGTATATTTTACACATATATTTAAATTTATCTTGTAACAGTTTAGTGTAAGATGCGTGTGAACCTGTTATAATTCTTATAAGGCGAGTTGGTTGTTCTGTTGCTTTTGAAATGATTCTTTTGCAATATCGATGTGTAATTCCGGCATTATTTAAAACATTGCTAATGGTTTTGTCTTCAATTTCAAGTTCGACTGATTTGATTATGCAGCTGTATGATAGCGCAGTCTCGCGTTTTTTCATGTATCGGGCTCGGTTTTGTGTTAGCATAGTGTGATATTATCTTTTTTTCTAAGAGTGTATTCAAATTGTGTGTTATTATTTGTTTTGATTTTGTAGATTTTAAATTAAATCCAAGTTTTGTTTCAATTATTAAAGCATCGTTATCGTAATTGTGTTTATTCCAAATGTGTGCCATTTCTAATCGGCTAAGGACACGAGTTGTTTTAAATGTAATTTACGTTTTTCGACCAAGCGGTTGGTTTTTTAAAAAACGTTTTTATTTAATTATATATTTTTTTATTACACATAAGTACTGAATTACAACAACAATACGCGCAAATACTAATTACAGGCTGGAACTCTATCAGGAACTGACTACAATAGCATGCATTAGATTATATATAAGAGTAAATGCGAATAATGCAAAGATAACATTTAATAGAATAAGCATAATTATCTATCATAAGGAATGCATTGAGAGAGATACGTAACTCCTTCCCACTTAGAGGGTGCTTTATATTTTTGATAACTATAAAGGATTTTCTAAATTTTGTATAGGTTCATGATTCGCATTTAAACTATGTTTGTTTGCAATATAAGGGATAATAACATATTTATAAAGAATAAAACATACACATACAATTACAATAATATATAACAGTCCAAACACTAATATTATGAAAGTTGTTCACTATTTTCGGCGATAAATATTTAATCTGCTTAACATGATCTTGTAACTTTTTAAGTTTATCTGGTTTAATATCACTTATTTCAATTGTCGCAATTTCACTTAACTTATTTTTATTGTCAATTACAATATTAGGAAGTAATATAGGCGAACTATAAGATTCAACACTATAACTATTAATAAAGTTCATTTCTTTGGTAGAAAAACTACAATTGTGTGGTAAGTTAAATAAAAAGTTGCCTTTTAAATTTAAAATATTTTCAGTTTTACAATTAGTATTTATTTTAGTAAAATTTTGAAAGATTCCTATATAATGGGAATTATCTACTTGTTCAATAATAAAGTTAGGTAAATTAATTGATTGATAATTACAGGAGCTATAATTATTTGTAAGTTGTAAAATTTGAAAAATACAATCAGTTTGTTTTTGACTATTAACAAGATCATTATTTGCGCAAAAGTAAGTACCATTTAGATTTCTGCATTTCTCAGCTGTGTACATGTAATAATTTTTATATGTAACTAAATATTTTTCAATCGGGATTAAGGTTTGATATTGGTTATTTGAGTTTAAAATAGGAATAGGATACAATTGGTAATAATTATAAATCTCTGAGCGAACAATCGGAATGGAAAGTACAAAACTAACACGTGAATTTGAAATGTATGTTTTAACATCTAGAATTTCATAAAATTTATACATTGATTCTAAATTTATCGGAAACATAAGGTTTTCTTCTGATATATATGATAAAGTTGTTGATATTAAATAAAGTAGTTCTGTAGGTTTAATAATTGAGTTATGAGCGATACCAATTTTTGCAACAGTTACAGCATTTTCTAAATCCTGTAATAGTTGAATAATCATATTCAAAGTTGCGTTTATTTGATCCAACAGATTTTTAAGAATTATGAATTGATCATTATCAAAAAGTCTTTCAGTAGCGTCTTTAGTAATTTTATTAATTTGATCTTTTAAAGTATTTTCATTTTGTTGAATCGAAGATATTGAATTATTAAAAGTTTGAATAATTTCATTTGAAAGTGATATTTGTTGATTTACAGTATCAATGATTTGATTTTGATTATCTTGTAATGTCTTTATATAAGTATCATATTTTATAGCATCATTAGCATCTAAATTTCCAGTGATTGATTTCAATATACTACCAAGACCATCTATTAGACCGTGTTTGCTTCGTTTTAAGTGAGGCATAAAATTTAACAATTTTTGTTTCGCATGATTAATTTGGAATAATACAATTTTTTCATAATTTCCTAATTCTTCATGATATCTAGAATATAAGTATTTTATAGTATTATTAATTTTAAAATAATGTTTACTAATTAGTTCAATCTCATCGCTTATATATGATACATCAAAGTAATGAATAAATGTGCGGGAAAAATAATTTATTTTAGCTTTTCCATTTTTTAAAGGTAGAATACCTGGGTTGTCCTTTAAGTTTGTTATTTCAATGTCGGCGAATATTATTGGGATAATTAATCTGTAACAAAAATCTTATATTATTTTGATGGACGTTTAATTTGATCTTTATGTATTTTAGGGCGTACGTTAGTAGAGCATGTATAGTATGTGGTTCATATACATTTTTTATTTTATTTCTATTATATTGTTTTACATATACTCTATCTTTTTCTTCTACATCAACGTCAGGTTCTAAATTCCTATTTCTATTTGAGATTATTTTATCTTTATGTTCAATCAGTTTTTTATTTAGTTTACTATATATTAATTTTGATTGATCTCTATGTTTTTGAACATAGTCACTAACAAGTTATTGTTCTATATTTAAATCAAAAGGATTATTGTTTTCAATGTGTCCAGAAATTACTTCCGATGGTGTAAATTTAGTAGCGGAGTGAATCGAATTGTTATAACCTAAAATTGCGTATAACATTTTATTTATTATTGGTTCAATTGAAAATTCACTATTATTTAAAATACGAATATGTTCAATAATTGTTGAATGGAATCGTTCTATTATTCCGTTCGACTGAGGGTGATACGGTGTACAAAAATGTATTTCTATTTTATGAAGTTTTAATAAATCATTAATTATTGAATTTTTAAATTCTTGACCATTATCTGAAATAATTTGTTTGGGGGTTTGATGGTGTGAAAAGTAGTTTAATAAGGAATTTACAATTTCTACTGAATTCAGTGAATTTAAAGGATAAGCTTGCCCATATTTAGAGAATGAATCTACAATTGTTAAAAACTTTTGTTTTTGAATTTGAAAAGTATCAATATGTATCATTTCAAAAGGTTTACTTGCGGTAGGGGTTATACTTAATTGTAACTTGACTGGATTTCTATCATATTTAGAGACTTTACAAATTTCACATGTTTTAATATATTTTTGAATAGCTTTACGTAAATTTGGATAATAGTATTTATTTTTTATTTTATTCTCTGTTTCATCAATACCTCTATGGTTTGATTTTCCTTCATGATGATTCATAATTACATTCTCAAGTTCCTCTTCATTTTCGATATCAATTAATTTTGTTAAACAACGCTTAAATTTATACGAGGGATATTTAAAAGTTTTTCTTACTATCTCGCAAAATGGTTCATAATGAGTACTTTCTTCAAAATATATATATAATATACAACATTGGGAACAATATATTCTTTTATAAAATTAATTATATCTTTATTGAAACTTATTGAGGATAATTGTACAATCAATTTTTGTTTATCGAATAATTTTATAACCTTTATTTTTGCTGGGGAGTGGTAAACGTATTGGAAAATAATTTGATTTTTTCCATGATTTAGAGGGGAATCAATAATAGGGACATCGACTATCGGATGTTCATCTTGATTAGAATGAATGGTTCCTTGTGTTATATGTTGATCTTCGTTTTCAGATTGTGAATTAATTTCTATTATTTCATCTAGTTGATGATGTTCATCTTCATCAATATTAGCTTGTACCGATTGATTATCAATTTCTATATCTCCTAAGGGATTTCTTTCAAGTTTTTTATTAAATTGTTCAATATAATCTCTTAATTGATTAATATTTAATTCCGCATTATTATTTTCTTTATTTAATTTAATTCGCGATAATGCATCAGCATGAGTATTTAATTTTCCACTTTTATAATACATTGTATAATCAAATTCTTCTAATTTGAGTCTCCATCTGACAAGTCTTGAATTAGGATCTTTCATATTAAATAAATATTTTAAGGGTTGATGATCTGAAATAATATTAAATTCTTTTCCAAATAAATAAGGTCTAAATATTTTTGTAGCCCAAACAATGGCTAACATTTCTTTTTCTATTGTTCCGTAATTTGATTCGGAATCATTTAGGGTACGTGAAGCGTATGCTACCGGTAAATCTTTACCAATAGGTCCTTGTGACAAAATTGCACCAATTGCAAAATTACTTGCATCGGTTGTTAAATTAAAAGTTTTTGTAAGGTCAGGGTACTGAAGAATTGGTTCGTTTAGTAATAAATTTTTACAAGTTTCGAAGCAATTTATAAATTCGTTATCATGTATAATTTTCTGACCCTTTTTCAAACATTTAGTAAGTGGTTTAGTTATTTTTGCGAAATCCTTAATAAAACGACGATAATAACCTAATAAACCTAAAAATTATTTAATTTCTTTTGTAGATGCTGGAAGTGGATATCTTTTTATAGCTTCAATTTTTAAAGGGTTTGGTTTTATACCTTGAGGAGTTACTATGTGTCCTAAATATACAATTTCTTTCTTTAGAAATTCAGATTTATCTAGTTGAATTTTAAAATTAGATTCTCTTAGTCTTTGGAAAATAGTTTTTAATCTTACAATATGTTCTTGCAAGGAAGTAGAGAATATAATAATGTCATCGAGATATACTATGCAAATTTCATTTTGATAACCGCGTAAAATATTGTCCATCACCCGCTGAAACGTTGCAGGGGCGTTCTTTGATCCAAATGGCATTCGAGTATACTTATAGTGTCCGTTTTCTACTGTAAATGCGGTTTTTGCTATGTCATCAGGATGCATTTCGATCTGATGAAAACCATTTGCTAAATCTAAAGTTGTAAAATAATTACATTTGCCTAATTTATCTAAAACATATGTAATGTTAGGGAGAGGATATCTATCAGGAATAGTTTTATTATTTAATTTACGATAGTCTACGACTATTCTCCATTTTTGTTTATTAGAACTGTCTAATTTTTTAGGGAATACCCAAATTGGAGACGACCATGGTGAATCACTAGGTCTAATTATGTTTTGGTCAAGCATATTAGTAATTTGTTTATTAACTTCCCCTTTGTGAATGAAAGGATATCTATATGATTTAGTGTAAATTGGTTCTTCATTTTCCGTTTTAATTCTATGTTTAACTTGATTAGTGAATGTTAACTTTCCTTTTTCATTATAAAATATGTCAGAATATTCAATACAAAGATTTTCAATTTGATCTTTCTCTTCTCTATTTAAATGTTGAGTTCTAAACTTTTCTAAATCTAATTTATGTTCATAGGATTGAACATCTAAATTGAAGTTATTTATTTCATCAATACTATGGATAAAAATTTCAATATTAACGTCATTAAATATGTACATTAACATTTTTCTTACGATAGAAAAATGTAACTTATCTAATCCTAAGCCTATTTTGGGCATTGCTAGTTTATTAATATTTTTATTAATGCATAACTTCTTTAAATTAATTAATGTATTGAACATATCTTCATACGAGGGTTTCTCGAAACATTTATTTTTAGTAACTAAATATAAAATGTATCTATTATTATCTTTTAAGAAACATACTTTGTTGTTTATAGGTTTTTGTAAAAATAAAATATCTTTATTCTTAAATTTCTTATTAAATAGTTCTGCTATACCTTGTCCCATTTTCAAATCTGCGCTAACACAATGTGCTAATGAATATTTAGAATTAAAAATATTTCCATTTAAATCCTTTACAATTGAATTTTTTATTTTGTTAGTCTTTGCTAATTTATTAAACATTTTAAAATTATATATTGAATGATTACTCAAGAGTTCATATTTACCTTTGGTTGCTACAGGAGTATCATTTTCATTATTATTTATTCGATTATTACTCGAGAATTCAATATTTATTTCATCTGATACAGGAGTAAAATCAATATTATCTTTATCATTTTTATTATTATTATTTTTATTTTTATTGGGACTATATATACTGCCTTTCAAAAAAATCAGAACACCAAGTATTTATTGCACGATTTTAATAAAATTTGCACAATTTGATCATGTAAACGAACTGTATAGATGATAAAAAAACCAACTTGAAAAACAAATAAACAAATGAATAAAAATTAATAATGTGTTGGGCATCCACGATTTCCCAAACACTCATTAACACGTCGAGGCATGCTAGAAATCAGGCTGTCAATATCGACTTGGGGTATTTCATTCCAAACTTCGATAATTTGACCTCTAAGTTCCATTACAGTGTTAGCGGGGCGCTGTAAGTTACTTATTCTAACACCTATCATATCCCAAACATGTTCTATTGGCGATAGATCTGGAGAACGTGATGGTCAAGGTAACAAATTGATTTCGGCACTATCAAAAAACTATCTTGTAATGGCCGCTGTGTGAGGTCGAGCATTATCTTGCTGAAAAATGGGGTTCTGCAAGCCATTTACATAGGGCACTAACACTGGCCGTAAAATGTTGTCAATATACCGAATCGCGTTAAGACTTGCTTCTAAAAAAAACTAGAGGAGAGCGACTACCATATGCTATCGCCCCCCAAACCATAACTCCCTGTGTAAGAGCCGTATGTCTTTCAACAGCAAATTGTAAAATTCTGCGTTCACCGCGTCGACGTCTCACTTTTCTGCGACCATCATGAGCCCATAAACAGAACCGAGACTCATCGCTGAAGATAATGTTATTCCATTGATGGGTCCAATGTTGTCTTTCCCTGCACCAATCAAGTCTTGCTCTGCGATGCTGCGGAGTAAGAGGTAGACACAATTGTGGACGGTAGGATCTTATACCAAAACTGCGGATTCTTCTGTAAACAGTAGCCATGGATACTCTTTGGCCATTTAGAGCCAACCAGTCATTTCCCAATGCCCGCGACGTTGTAAATCTGTCCCTTAAAGTTGTAAGACGAAGAGCTCGATCTTCACGCTCAGTGGTGCTTCTTGGACGTCCTGATCCAAGTCTACGTCGATTCTCCCCAGCTTCGGACCATCTAGACCAGCAGTGTACGATCACCGATACACTACGGCCTACCCTTTCAGCAATAGCACGAACCGAAAAACCCGCTTCTCGCATTCCAATAATGCGACCCCTTTTAAATTCACTTAGATGATGATATTGTACACGCCGACGAACACGTGGCATCTTTTTATGTTTTACAAACTGAAACGTCAAACTACTCAGAGGCTACTTGGATATTAGAAGCAATTACATTAAAAAATCAGCAGCTCTTCATAATGGTGAAATCAAGGATAAATACCATTAAATAGTAACCAAAACAATTGATTTTTTGATCATCGATGCAGTTCATTTACATGATCAAATTCTGTAAATTTCATTAAAATCGTCCAATTAATACTTTGTGTTCTGATTTTTTTGAAAGGCTGTATATTTCATAATTATTATTATCAAACTTAATAGCTTTTATTGGAACAAAGAAATTTAAATCTATTGGTTTTGGGTTCTTATTTAATATTTCAATATTTGCAAAATTATTTTTAGCAATTGTTAGAGTTTCGGGTATTTCTAAATTATTAAAATTATTATGAGGAATAATTATTCCTCCATTATTAATATCTACAGGTACATTAATTATATGTTTTGTATGCGGTTCTAAATGTAATACACAAATTGGTTTTTGATATTTTAAGTTAATTTTTGTTCTAGGGGTATACAGTATAGAATTTTCAAAATCAATTATTACTTTTAATGTTTTTAATAAATCCATTCCAATCAACCCATCATATTTATTATAAAATTTAAATAAATAAAACTTAGAAAAACTATTCCGAAGATTAAATTCATCCGGAGTAGGAATGATTATTATATTTTTATGTTGTGTTGTATGGAATGCTGTTGAAACTACAAAAGGTTCTTCAACAATTTTATTATAGAAATATTTTTTAGCAATTTCAGGATTCATAAAAGATTTATTAGAGCCTGAATCAATTAAAAATTCAAAAATATTTTCATTATTAAATTTAATTTCTATATACGGTAAACCTTCATCTCCTAACGTTAAATTGTCTACCTCTGTAATTTTTCTTGTTCGGCCAAGTGAAAATTTTGATTATCATCATTATTATTAACATTGCTTCTAGATGCACTAGGCTGATCAAAATCTTGATAATGTTGTTTCTGTATTATATAATTCTTCCGCAATATGATTTAATCTAGACTGATAATTTTGGTAGTAATTGGGTCGTTGTACATTTGTAAATCTTGTTTGGACACTCATTGATGTTGGTTTCTGATTTTGGAAATTAGTTCGCTGACTCATTGGAGTTTGTTGGTAATTTTGAAAGTTTCGTTGAGTGTTTCTCGTTTGTACACTCATTGGTGTTGGGTTATAATTTTGGTGATTATAGAGGCTTCTACTTCGTTATACATTGTTGAACATAAATAAAACACTGTTTATCACTTTGTTTGTATAACAATTGGTTTATTTGGTGACTATAGTTTCGATACTACACGTATCATTATCAAACCATTAGTAACAAAAAACTACAAAGGAACATTATTTATATTTGCAAATTTTCTAATAACAGCGTTAAAGAGGGGGGTGTATTTAAGGTCAAGCTGATCGTTAATTACGGGAATTTCCCGATTAGCGCGGGCTCTGTGAATCTCCAAAGACTCCAGGAGGTCCATCTTTCTACCCTTCTCGGCAAAGTGAATAACTGAAAGTACATCCTCGCCAAAAGAATGGTTATTTTCAATCAAATGTTTGGCGAAAGATGACTTATCAATTAATCTATGCCGAAAAGAGTAAAGATGCTCACTGAGTCTGGTCTTAAAATTACCACCAGATTGACCTATATACACTCCCTTACAATCATTACAGGTTAATTTATATATTCCTGATTTGTAAATACTTGGTATCTGAGTCTTATGGTTAAAAATATGATTTTTAATTTTTGTAAATGGTTTCATCGCTATATTTAATTTGTGTTTTGCTAAAATATTTTTAATTTTGTGAGTTATATTTCCAAAGTAAGTAAGGGAACGATATGTTGCTTGTGTTTTAGGTTCGATTCCGGCATATATGTATTTTCTAATAAGTTTAATTTTGTATTGATTAACTATTTAATCTACTATTGACGTAGTATAGCCATTTGAGACGGCTATACTTTTAATAATATCTATTTAAAATATAATATCTACCATTATTACTGTTATTATGATTATCTCTTGAAAAATTATTTCTATTTTGAATATTAGGTTGTTTAAATTGTTGTTTATTATGTGATTGTAAATAATAAATGTTTTCTTCTTGATTGACGAATTGTAATGCCTCAGCTAAATCAGCTGGTCGCATTGAACGTATAGTTGTACCTAATGGGTCTTTTAATCCTGCTAGAAATGTTTTTAAAGTTAAGCTTTTATATAAGTCATTTTTCAAATTCCTATTATTTAATAACTGTTCGTGAATATTAACGTATGAACAAATAATGTTCAACATCTCCAAACATCTCTCATAAAATTGTGTAGGTGTTTCATTTGTATTTTGTTTTAAACTAATTAAGTCTCTATTAAGACATGCTTCGTCTCTTGGATCTGAGAAATTTCGGATTAAAACATTTTTTAATGTATCGAAATCATTGATAGTATTTACATTAACAACAAGCTTTGCTCGTCCTGTTAGTTTATTGATCAAACTATTTAAAATAAATTGATTTTGAAAGTTATTCTGATTGTTATAGAATGTGTCCACAATTGTCTGCGCCACCTCTATAAAATGATTCAATTCATTCGAATTTCCGTTAAATTCTGGAACGCACTTTAAAAATTCCGGGCTAAATTGAGCCATTTCGTTGACTTGTAAATGATCGAATAAGTCTAATAAATTTAGTAAATTATCTTCAAGATTTATATTATTTCCGATCGATCCGTAGGAATTAGAGGACGATGGGATAGAATTTTGTGAACTGTAAGAATTAGTTGACATAAAATAAAACTGATTTTTAAGAAAAATGCAAAAATTTAAATTCGACTTACATTATAAACACTGTCTTCATTCTTGAATATTTATCCTAAAATGGTGTTGCTGAGTTAAGTTGTGGTGAGTCTGATTTCGAGTTGCCTTCGCAGGTGTTGTTACAGTTGTGTAAAGTTGCTGGATAGGACTATGGGAACTATGCCTTGGAGTACTGTGCCTCTCCATCCTTGATTTTTGATTTTTGGACTCTGGAACTATGCCTTCTGGTTCTTTGAACACGAGAAACTATGCCTCTGGTTCTATAAGTTCTTCGGTAAATACCTCAGTGAATTAGTGATGCTTGTAAACGCTTTCAGGGTTCACTACTAACTTTTCGCGAAAGTCCACAGATTTTTGGTTTTAAATTTTTAAGCACTTTTTTCACTAATTTTTTCACTGGAGCTTATCCGTTACGACTGCGCCATTTACGTTTTTCGGCCAAGCGGTTGGTTTTTTAAAAAACGTTTTTAATTAATTATATATTTTTTATTACACATAAGTACTGAATTACAACAACAATACGCGCAAATACTAATTACAGGCTGGAACTCTATCAGGAACTGACTACAATAGCATGCATTAGATTATATATATAAGAGTAAATGCGAATAATGCAAAGATAACATTTAATAGAATAAGCATAATTATCTATCATAAGGAATGCATTGAGAGAGATACGTAACTGGCTTTCAGTTTTTATTTTTTGAAAAAACTTGTCATTAAATTGGTTGATCTGGATCACTGCTTGTACTTGAAGTTATCTCATTAACTTTTCTTTTATTTATTCCATGCATTGTTTTTAAATGTGTATGTAGACCACTGGTAGATCCTTCTCCGCATCTTATTTCTTTTGAACACTGTTTACATTTGGCTAGTTGACAATTTCTTTTAATAAGAAAATGATGCCATGAAGATTTATTGTTGCCTTTTCTTTGTTCACCAAATTCATTTTTTGTTGACATCTCGAATAAGCCTAGCTAAAATTAATATTAAAATTTGAAGATATAACAAAAAAAATACTTACAATGTTAAATTATTATGGCCCGTCTAAATATACAAGAATGTACAAGGTTGATGCATCAACCACAATAGAGGAACAACAACAATCAGTAAACACAAACTCACTTCCACGGGGTGTCAACAATATATGGAATTGCGAAACCAAAATGTCTAACACATAAAGATACTTATAGCTCTATTTCACCGACGGTTTACCCAAGGGTTTACCCAATTTCGTGTTCTACACCCCCATGCGGTGTAAACAATATATGGAATTCTGAGACCAAAATTTCTTTCTTGTCTAGCACATCAAAATGCCTATAGTTCTTATTCACAAAACGGTTTACTAAAGGCCACTTAAACATCTTTTAACAGGAAACTGTAATAATAATAATCTGTTTTAACAAAAATGCACTAGATGTCTGTATATCAATTTGTCACGTACACGCTACGCCATTTGTAATTTATGTTTTTGGTTAGGCTACAAGTTATTTGTTCTTCATTAAAAATCGTGAAAAAATAATGTTTTCTGTTTAAGAAGGTGTAATATTGGAATACATTGGAGGCTGTACGGAAGGTGCAGTGGCAAATTGTTGTTTCTAGCAAAAAACCAAACTGTAAGTGCACACATCAAAGAATTTTCAATTAATCATTTCATTGCTATTAATGATGAATTTGTTTATATCTATTACAGTATTATGTTGAATGAGATATTCAATATTTATCTAGTGAATTCTTTCGGCTGTGCTGACAACCCGTACAACCATATTTTGTTAGGACCCAAATTTAGAAGGACATTGCTATTTTGTACATTATTTTTATAAATAAAATGTATTAAGGGGATTATTGCAGTATAACGCGCCGATCGTGTTGGAAAGACCCACATAGTTTAGAGTAGCTCATCCGATGCCAAATTTACAGGACAAGTGGGGCGAATACAGTCAGAGAGAAAAGCGGCAGCTCGCTGTGCATTTGTGCATTGCTCCTTGGCATGAACGGATGGGGTTTCGCGTCGCGTGGAATAGACGAGAAAAAAAGCGTATAAAAAAGACGGATCAAACGAAAGTGTCGATTCGTATTATTCAAACACGCTGATAATACATACAAGCTATGTATTGTTTTTAATTCGTTAGAGAGCGTTATCGGATCCTGTGTTATTTTTCAGTATTTACAAAACCGATGATTCTTATTCTTGTCATTATAACACATTCTTTTTTCTTTTAAGACTAAAGTTTCGACAGCGAACAAACTATGTGTTTTATTTTATTAAATTAGAGATTATTTCTTAAAAATATAATAATAAAATAATTCATGTTCATAAGCTCCTTGTAAATATTTATATGCCGGATATATACAGGGTGTTTACGCTAAACCATTCGTTAAAAGTTTATGGGGTTGCCGTTGCACTAACAATTGGAAAACAATCCTTGGCATATGGTTGAATCAGTTCTCCTCATGTGCAATATTTCAACTTTATAGCACTTCCGGTTCCACCGGAAATAGCACCAAATTTGTTATTTTAAATAGAACACCCTACTTGTTAGCAATTTTTTGGGTTTCTCGTTTAAATTGCAACATATTTTATTCAAACATATGTACACTTATCTCTTATAGTTTTCAAGAAAAAAAAAAATATTTCTAAAATTTTGACCTTTAAAAGGCATCTTGAAATCTGTCTGTAACTTCTCTTAAGAATAAGATAAACATATCATTTATATCTCTACTTCTACCTAGAGAATGCCTCTATGAGTAAATTAATTGGAAACTGTCAATTTTGACAATAAGTGTTCTTAAAATGTCAATATCTAAGTGCTCTCTTCAATATCAAGTAATTCATTTTTTTTAATGGAATGATCCAATTTTTATCACGTAGTACGATTGGGGGGAAAATTTCCTACAAAAAAGTATTATACAACTATACTTCTAAAGCGAGTAGTTTTCGAATTATTTCGAAAATTCGTTTTTCATCGCATTTATGCAGGGTAGTGACATTTCTTTGATGTACAGGGAGTTTTTCTTTAAAATTTACGTATACCAAATTCAGCTTGTTTTCTTTAAATCTTTAGTTATTCGTTGTTTTTTTTAATGGTTCAATTTAAAGCTCTAAACGAGTGTTTTCCACTCCCAGACTAAGCATGAAGTAAAATTTCGAGTTTAGAAAAGCCGCTTGAAAATTTGTCGCGCAGCGACCCGAGACAAATTTTCTGGGCTTTTCTAAACTCGAAATTTTACTTCATGCGCCACGCGTATAAACACAAGTTTTAACTGAAGTTCGAATATAAATAAATTTCACAATATTTTAGTGTCTTATACGCGTGGCGCATGAAGTAAAATTTCGAGTTTAGAAAAGCCCAGAATTTTTTTTTTCTAAACTCAAAATTTTACTTCATGCTTAGTCTAGGAGTGGAAAACACTCGTTTAAAGCTTAAAATTGAACTCTTTTAAAAAACAACGAATGTCGGAAAATGTACAGCTGTATTCCCTGTATATTATTCAAGTAGTAATTTAGTTTCCATCATTGTCATGGTACTATTAAAAATTATTACAATAAATAAGTTGTTCTTTAATGCTCATTGTTTATTTTGTTAGGGCGTAGGTAAAGTATCGTACGTTTCTCGAGTGGTATGGCAATTACATACTCGCGGAATACTGCACTCGCCGCTGCGCGGCTCGTGCGCAACATGTCCGCTCATATGTAATATACTGGATACTACTCTGGTTACGTAATATTCTGTTATTATTTGACATTTTGCATTACATACGCGACAAAACAAAAACATTACTACTTGCCAACTAAAATTCAGTTGCGAATTAATATACCTATGGAGGCATCCCCTAGGTACAAGTAGAGATTTAAATCATATTTTTATCATATTCTTAAGAGAAGTTACAGACAGATTTCAAGGTGCCTTTTAGAGGTCAAAATTTTATAAATATTTTATTTGCTTCAAATCTATAAGAGATAAGTGTACATATATTTGAATAAAATATGTTGCAATTTAATCAAGGAATCTAAAAAATGGTAATATATAGGGTGTACTATTTGAAATAACAAATTTGGTGCTACTTCCGGTGGAACCGGAAGTGATATAAAGTTAAAAATATTTCACATAAGGAGAACTCATTTAACCGTATGACAAGGATTTTTTTCAAATTTTTAGTGTAACGGCAACCCCATAAACTTTTAACGAACGGTTTACCGTAGACACCCTGTATGAAAAACGCGAAACATAGGATTTTCAATGATATTTTTTATATAGGAATATTATCTTTCCTAACTGCTATGGCCATGAAAATAATGTGTATTAATTTGGCCTCTGCCAAATTGGGTAAATACCCCAAATTTTCGGGAGAATTTCAATTTTTATTTTATCAAATATTCTAGTTTTTATGAATGCAACAAATAAATAATAAAATGACTTCAGGCAGACATTTTATACTCAACAAAAAATATATTTGAGATTTGTCATATAAAATATTTAGGGAAGATATGTCAATTGGAGCACTGCACGGGCCTTAATTTTTTTTTAGGCGATTTTCCCGTATCATATTCAATATTTAAGTTATCTTAATTTTATATATATTTTCTACTTTTTCTAAAAACTACGCCTATAATCAGATAAGTATATTTTTTTTATTATTTAGACCTGAAATGTTGACCGGGCAGGGTCAGGAAAAACTCAATCTCTCTTATTTTATGACCGGGTCGGGCCAAGCCGGGCCTTAAAAATATATTGGGCTCGGTGCAATGTTGAGCAAGAAGCTTGTTATTTGAAATGCATTATAATAACTACCTTATTATTATTGTAGTTCTATTTTTTCTAAAATAATTAACAATGAATATGCACGCAGTTAAACCCTCCATTATTTTAAACATTCGTCAAACACATATTACCTGTGCTCAGTAAAAAATAGTTGATTTGTAACAACAACGTCATATTAGTGACGTTATTCTTACTATTCTTATAGTTTTGATATCATTGATTCGTTCATGAAGTCGCAGTTGGTTCAAATAGGTCTGGTTGCTAGAAACTTTACAATTTACTTTAATAGTTTTATTGCGAGAAGTTTAATGGCATTTAACAACTGCTTTAACATCGAAAGATTTAAGACAAAATAATGATTTGAACAAGACTGATTGTTATTCGATTGCTTATTAATCAGCTTAAAAAAAATTAAAAATAATTTAATAATACCGACACTGTCAAATAATTAGGGAAGCCAATATTAAAGGTATATTACACATCTTTATTTAAATTAGTGAAACATTTCGTGTTTTCTATATTAGTGAACATGCAGTATAAAAAATACTTATTTCATTAGTAGTCAGAAAGCATAAAAATAAAACACCAGTACAATAAAATATCGATTATAATTGGGAAATATTAATTTCACGAGAACAAATGCTAACGACGCGAGCCGTTTTTGTTAACTATGATTGAGAAAAGAAAAGAAAAACAAACGCGAAGCCGCGCAGCGTTCACCGGCCGCATGCTGCTCGCCCCTCCAATAATTGTGCAGATGAGTGTACAATGCGTTCAACTAAGAGAAGATCCGCAAGGCGGCGGTATTTTACGGTCTTATTTTTCAAGATTTTTATTTTAACCTGACTCGGGCATGAGTTATCGCATCTTTATGAAATGTTCACATTATATTCCTTATAGTATAAACTAGTAAGATATGGGAATATTTTTTTTAATTTTGAAAAATATAACATTATTTTTTTCATACCTCTGAAAGCAAATTGTTTATAACAAAAGTACTTCGATATTTTACTAGATAATTGGCCTTAATATACGCTGTCAAAATTTCAACTTTCTAAGACCTTTAGTTTTTAAATAAACCTAACATTAAATTTCAGACCACTGTTATATTCCCCTTAACTATGTATATAGCAACTTTTATACCCCTCTGTGTAATTTAAATAATGTTCACATTAAAATGATTGCTTACATCACCGTAAACAACAATTTTTATTTGACTTAGAATTAAATTCATTGAAATGTAATAACCAATATCATAAATTAAACCGTCATATTTTGGATTAAGCGACTGTCGCGCCACCATAGTGTGGTTGGCCCTGTTGCGACCGTTTTTTTCCTATAGTTGTGCATCTGTAGATCTGTGCTCACTTCACAATATTCAGACTTATACTGTTACATACCGATCTACAATAAATTGACTGGCCGATGTGAAGTTTACGGGATGTTCTCGAAATTTGATTTTTTATATTGATACTTGTAGAATCGCGTATGGAATGGCCGAAAATGACGAAAAAAAAGTGCGAAAACCACGTTTAGCCCCATTTGGGGGCTCCGAAAGGGTGAAAATTGGTGTATTTCAACAGTGTTTTTTGGTGTGTACAAAATAAAATGTGGTGATTATATGTATTCGTTTCACAAAACTAAATGGTTTAAATGTGTTTTTATAAGGATAGGACTTACAGTTTGCTTAAAACTTTCACTTAAATATTACGATTTTTGACAGGTTATGTTATCACCTACTTCCATTGTTATTCATAGATATAGCACAATTGATGCTAAGGGACCATGGTTTTGAATCAAATTTAAGGTTCAATTTCTGTACACCAGGAGGCAGCAGCAATATTTTAAAAAACATCTTATACGTCTTATAAACCCGGCATAACAAACACGAGAAATTAGATTGTTGCTCCAATTTCATATTTAATAATTGTTTTTAAATTTATAACGCTGTCAACTAATCTAACAAAAACGAAAAATGAAATCAATGTTCCCATCACATATTCTTTTTTTTTTTAATTTATAGTGAGCGTTGGTACTTTACTCCTGGAAATGACACCAGGGTGCGCCTATCTCTTGTTCTGGGCAATTGTTATATCTATAAATCAACAAAAGAAGTAATTGTCAACAACTTAACCTGCCAAAAATCGTAATCTTTAAGTAGAAGTTTTAAGCAATCCGTAAGTCCTATCTTTATAAAAACACATTTGAGTTTTGTGAAACGAATACATATTATCACCACATTTTATTTTTTTCCGGCTAAAAAACACATTTTAAGTAAACGGATTTCCAACCTTTCGGGGCCCCAAAATGGGGCTAAACGTTGTTTCCGCACTTTTTTTTCGTCATTTTCGGCCATTCCATACGCGATTCTACAAGTATCAATATAAAAAATCAATTTTCGAGAACATCCCGTAAACTTAACATTAGCCAATTGACGCAGCATAGCTTTTATTATGTGTTGGAGAGTAATAAATATACAAACAATAGGAGGAAGTAAGACAGATTATAACAATCGGATTCTCTTGAGTACTTGATAATGCTTTCAGCTATCAATTGCGAATGACAGATATCTTGACATTTCGATCAATTTGTTGATAACGTGATTTACTGAAAATAAATTTACAAATAATTTTTGCAAGATTTCAACAGCACATCTGAAATTAACATGAGTAAAATTAACGTATTTAATAACTGGGTTTTAATAACTAACAAAAAATACAAATGAAAACATGAATTAGGTAATTTATAATAAAGGTTGTTCTCCAGATCGAAATACTCCGATTTTTAAATTGTTTTAGATTGAGCCGGGTGTAAACATGTGTGGGATACACAAATGTTAGTATAAATTTCTTGCGCAGACTTACCGTTTAGCCGTAAATTGTATTTTAAGTTCCGATTTTGAGGTTATATACTTTGGTATTTTTGGGTGAATAAGCATATTACAGGTATAAATTGTACACATAATGAAATTATTTCCTAAATTATGACATAATTAATCTAAATTGTAATATTATCTTCATTTATACAGCCAAAATCACAATATTAATTTCACACTAAATCTGACGTCAACTGACGTTTATTTAAACTAATGGATATATAATTCTAGATTGATTATTATTAATGTTTAGATAATGAGTATTTTAGCTTTTGGTATAAAAAAATAGATGGCGCAAAGTGTATTAAAATTTAAAAAAAGATCCGCTTACTAAAATATTGTTCCAATGATTTAGATTATAACGTAACAAAATAATTTTGTAATTGAAATATTCTAATTTGTCTCTAACTTGTATAAACGTAATTTCTAGTTGCGTTGATGGCCAACAATTTTGTTGTTACTCCATTGCTGCAACCTGAGTTGATTTTCGTAAACGGCAAATGAGAATTTATTAAAAATCAAAAGATTAGTGTTTACTGTCATTTTATACATAACTGAGTACATAGTGATTTTATTGTTACTGTGATATTGTTACGAGATTAATTTACTAAAAAGTTATAGTATAGTAAAGTAAAATTAATAGCCTAACCTAAAAAAGTATTTAACAATTATAATTTAATTTTGTATTCGCGTTAAGGAGGTACTAATAAAACCACCTGTTATATGCCGTGTTAATTAAATGGAACTTAATGTATTCCATGTTATTATTGTTGAAAAAGTTGCTTATTACCTAATAATAATAAAGAATAATAGAAATAATACATTTTATTTTTATTAAATACATTAGATGGTAAGTAATATTTTAATTCTGCTTTATCTGGCATAGATCCGCTGTGTTTTGTGTAAACAGGATTACCTTGTGAAGGATATGACTTTTGCAGAGCTATAGCCAAACACTAAGAAGCGTATCTATATTTTAGATGTTTTAAGTGAAAATAATTGACCGCTGAACACCCGATATTAATCGTGGCTACCTCCCATGCACTTTCGTCGTGCACAGACGGTCTTGATTGAGAAGAGGCTTTACAATACGCATCCTCAACCCTGAGATTAAATCTCTTAATTCCAAAAATGTTGTTTAAATTTTATGTGCCAAACAAAAACACACCATGAACCTCTGCCCCATACAATACACCCCCCCTTTACTCAGTTGAATGATAAATCTGTGAGAAAAATGAAATGAAAAATTAGATATCTCATTCAGACAGATTAGTTGGCCAGGAGCGGCCTGAGCCTACGCCCAAATTTCCTCAAGGAGGTCAGGCCGGACCCGACCTCTAATCTTACCCATCTTAAACATAAGAACAGATCTGGCCAGGCTATAGCCAAACATTTTTAGTATTGGGACTGAGTAATGAACTGGTGCGCCAGTTTAGGATCGGGCATGGGCCTAGTCTTTAAGAAGCTGGCCTGTTCGGGCCGGGCCAGCAATCTTAAGTACAAGAACTGATTAGAATAAAACAAAATATTTTTTTAAACCAATTAAATATAATAATTTTTTTAAACGAAAAATGTTTGGCTATAGCCAGGATTTGAAACTGCGCGCGCAGTTTCAAATCCTGGCTATAGCCAAACATTTTTAGAATTGGGCCTGAGTGTTTACTAGGCCTGGCTTCGCCCGGCCTGGTTAATACTCAGGCCTAGTGCGGCGGTTCAAGACCGGACAGAGTCTACTCTTCAAATTCTTCAAAAAGCTGGCTTGTTCGAGCCGGGCCAACAATCTTAAGTACAAGAACTGATTAGAATAAAACAAAATATTTTTTTAAACTAATTAAATATAATAATTTTTTTAAACGAAAAATGTTTGGCTATAGCCAGGATTTGAAAATGCGCGCGCAGTTTCAAATCCTGGCTATAGCCAAACATTTTTAGAATTGGGCCTGAGTGTTTACTAGGCCTGGCTTCGCCCGGCCTGGTTAATACTCAGGCCTAGTGCGGCGGTTCAAGATCGGGCAGAGTCTACTTTTCAAATTCTTCAAAAAGCTGGCTTGTTCGAGCCGGACCACCAATCTTAAGCATAAGAACTTGTCAGAATATAAGAAAACATTTTTTTTAAACCAATTAAATTTTATATATATTTTTTTAAACGGAATATGTTTAGCTACAGCTAGGATTTGAAAGTTCGCGTGCAGTTTCAAATCTTGGCTATAGCCAAACATTTTTAGTATTGGGCCTGAGTAATAACCAGGCCGGGCTTCGCCCAGCCTAGTCCGGCGGGTCAGAACCGGGCCGAGTCTACTCTTATAATTCTTTAAAAAGCTGGCCTGTTCGGTCGGACCACCAATCGAAAGTATTAAGTACTGGTCAGAATATAACAAACATTTTTGGTAAATGTGTAGAACACGGCACATACTCCATTTTGACAGGTTCCCGCATGTGCAGTAGCGCCCACTCCAGTAGTCCTTAATAGGTTATTTGTGTACATGTGTGTGTTTTCTATTAAAATTTTAACAATTCTATTAATTTCTTTGATTAAAAACATTATTATTGATTCTATAAACGCCATCGATTCTATTCAACCTCTTTTTTACTCATCTAACCTAAGCATATGCATACACATCCGCCCGCTTACACACACCCATACAAATAACCTGTTGAGAATCACTGGAGTAGGCGTTACTGAGCATGCAGGTTTGCGGATCTTAATGTGGATGTGCCGTGTTCTACACATTAGCTATTTTTTTTTAAAGCAATTAAATTTTAGAATCTATAACCATAATTTCTTGTTGCGTTGATGGCCAACAATTTTGTTGTTACTCCACTGCTGCAAGCCGAGTTGATTTTCGTAAACGGCAAATGTGAATTTATTGAAAATCAAAAGTTAAGTGTTTACTATTATTTTATACATAACTGAGTAAATGGTGATTTTATAATTACAGTATATGTGATATTGTTACGAGATCAATTTACTAAAAAGTAATGGTACAATATCATAATATTCTGGTTTTCGCGTAAAGGTAGCGCCATCTACTTTTTTATATCATAAATTAAAATATTTGTAATTTTCTAATGGATCCAATTTTTTCTATATCCATTATTTCAAACAAACGTCAGTACACGTCATATTTAGTGTAAAATAAATATCGTGATTTTGGCTGTATAAATAAAGATAATACTACAATTTTGATTATTTACGTAAAAATTTTGGAAATAATTTCATTATGTGTACAATTTATACCTGTAATATACTTATTTACCCGAAAATACCAACCTATTTAACCTCAAAATCGGAACTTAAAATACAATTTGCGGCTAAACGGTAAGTCGGCGCAAGAACTTTATCTTAACATTTCTGCGTCCCACACACACTTACTTCCAGTTCCGTTGGCAAACTCTAAAAAATCTTAGTATTTCGTTCTGGAGAACATCCGTATCAACTTCTGTAGCAATCCGAAAGCTGGATTTTGACGAATCTCTTTCCGCGATTTCGCAAATCATTATGTCCTGTCTTTTCTGATTTTCTGTGGCAGCCTTGTGTTCTCTTCTGTGGCATTTATTGTTAGCAACACATCCAGTCTGTTCAAAAGCACGAACAATTCTTGAAATTGTTGAACAATGTGAAATTTTCCGGTTCTCAAAATTTGCCACATATAAATGAACAGTATCCCTTATCGAATTGCCACCGGATACCCATTTAATAATTTGTATTCTCTCTTCCAAAGTATAAGACATCGCAGCAGTTGACAATTGCAAATTTGACCTAAAATTTGACAAACAGTAAAACATTTATTATTAAATGCGTAGGCATGGAAATAATGATTATCACGATTCGTCTGCCGTATATTTTGTCTTTCTCTTACTTCAGAATATCCTATTGTACTGTATTAACCTATGGATTTTGTTATGCTGCGTAAAAAATTGTTGTACGGTATAACACTGCAAGTAAAATAATAGGGGTCGAATAAAAACTCTTAAAAGAGTTTACGTGATGTTCGCTGATTGATCAGCGCAAACGCATGTTACCGGCGCTTTACCGAAAGCGCCGTCAACTTGTTTATTCAGCAACATTTCAGCTGCAACATAACCACAGGCGTTATCTTGTTACATATTTTAATATTCGGAACAACGGTCTCAATCAAATTCATTTCCTTAATATTGCTTCATTCTCTTTTATTTTCCAAACGAGTAAAGTTCGCGCCATACATTGGATAGATATAAGATTTAGGATAAAGTTAGGTTGCCTAGTGAATCGTCAGGTAGGTCAAGCGCCCCCACACATCGGGCAGCTCAACTTCATCCCCTAGGGATGAAACTCGTCTCGGCTATCCAAATATACACAACCAGCAGAGAGTAGACAAAATCACCGGTTATCCCCAAGTTCGCCACATCTATAATCTGTTTAATAACTAGGAGGAGCGTTTTAAATTTCACGTGCCAAAACCTACAGCTCTGATTGGCCGAGAGCGCGCCCTTTTTACACTATGCTAATTACGTCATTATTAGACGCAACAGCTGATATAACTTTAATTCGAAGCGTTACCGAGTTGCAACTTTGCCTGTAATAACCTTTTGTGCGGTGTTTCTTTAGCATAGTTAAAAGTTAGTTTTGTTTATATTGTTGTAATGGATTATGGACCCAGTACAAGCTCGGTGATAATATCACCTTCACCTCAAAAAAAGCGTAAGAAGTTGGATTTGGGTCATTTATATCTGTCTGAAAAACAGTGCATAATAAATATATATAAGCAGATGATCCACATATGAAAATAACTGCTGTTGTATCAGACATTGTTGGTACAGTAGTTGAGATATAAAATAGCATCAGAATATGCATCAAATAATAAAATGTTTAATTTTTAAGAGTTGTAAATTCCACTGTCTATCGTACTATTGGCGAATATAAGAAATCTGGAGAGATTTGTAGCCCTAAACAGCTTAGAGGACATAATTACAAGTTTTGATGACGTAGTGAAGAGATCGGAGCATAGTTTCTTCTATAAAAATGAACTGCCAACTTTGAGTAAAGTTTTAAAAGAAGTAAACGATCATGCAGGCATGCCGAAGATGAGTCGTTCTACCTTGTATAGTTTTATGAAACAAATCAATTTTAAGTAAGACTACAAAACGCAGTGGTTTGACGATGAATGTAAAAAAGAGATAAGGAGGCTAAGAAGAATTACGAGAGGATGGAGGCAAGGGAGGATTGGAGAGGAGGAGTTCCGTGATACCAGGAGACTATATAAGGAGGTGTGGGAGAGCAAGCGGCAAAAGTGGATGAAAGCGGAGTTGGAGATAGTGAGAAACATAAGAGAAGAGAAGAATCTCTGGAGCTACATAAAAGAAAGAACGCCAAGAAGTAGGGTAAAAGGCTTTTCAGTGGGGGAGTGGAAAAAACATTTCCAAAAACTGTCAGGGGAAGAAGAGGGGATGGGAATTCCAGCCGATAGAAGGGGGAGGTTCGAGGAGAAGAATGACTTTAGCGAAGAAGAGTTGGAGCGGGTACTAAGGGGAATGAAGGGTGGGAAAGCGGAGGGGCCGGATGGAATAAAGGCAGAGGCGTGGAAGTTATGCAGTAAAGAAGGAAAAACAACAATGTTAGCGTTACTGAATAAGATATGGAGAGGTGAAGAGCAAACGCCGAGAGAGTGGCGGGAGGGAGTGATTATTCCGATACACAAGGGAGGGGATAGTATGGTGATGAATAACTATAGAGGAATTACTCTAATGAACAGCCTGTACAAAATGATGATGCTCTTGGTGATGGAGAGATTGGAAATAGAAGCGGAAGAAAAACAACTGCTCCCGGAAGTGCAAGCGGGCTTTAGAAGAGGACGATCCACTGTGGAGCAGATAGCTACACTAAACTGGATAATTGAAACGGAGATGAGCAAGAAGGAGAAAGTGTTTTTGATGTTCATAGACCTGAAGGCTGCGTATGATTCGGTAGAGAGAAAGTGGTTGATAGAGAGACTGAAAGGAATGGGTATATCAGAGCAAGAGGTGAATTGGGTGAACGAAGTCTACAGGAGTACATGGTGTAAAGTAAGAGTAGGAGAGTCGTTGTCTGAGTGCTTTGAGGCACCAAGATAGGTGCCCGCTAAGCCCGCTACTATTTAATCTGTATGTGGCTGATCTGGAGGCAGTACTGGAGAAGGGTCAGGCAAGAGGAATAGTAGTCTGGAGCCTGTCATATGCAGATGATGTAGTAGTATTGGAAAAGACGATGAGTGAATTAAGGGAATTGAAAGAGAGGCTTGAAAGGTATTTTGTGAGAAGAGGATTGACAGTAAATGTTAAAAAAACAAAGTGGATGTTATGTAAGAAAAGGGGTGGGAGGAGGACGAATGAGGTAATAAGATGGATGGGGGAGAAAGTAGAAAAATAAAGGTTTATGATATAAGTAAGATAGAGACCAGAGCTGGGCAGGATTCGAATCATTCAGGATTCGAATGCTTTTAGATGATTCAAAAGAGGCATTCGAATACTTTAGTTCAACTGGATTCGTTACATTTTTTTAAGAGGATTCGTATTCGAGTCTAAATGTGGGTGATTCGAATCCTTATAAAAGGATTCGAATCCTTGTAAAAGGATTCGAATACTTACAAAAGGATTTGAATCGTCAAAAACAATTCAAATTAATTGTGAGGAAAAACATGAAAAATGTTTTTTTGTGTGTTTTTAAATTTCACGTTAAATCACTGTTTTATGCGCGTGGCGCATGACGTAAAATTTCGAGTTTAGAAAAGCCCAGAAAATTTGTCTCGGGTCGCTGCGCGACCCTCGACAAATTTCCACGGGGCTTTTCTAAACTCGAAATTTTACTTCATGCTTAGTCTGGGAGTGGAAACGCTCGTTCGAAACTTCAAAGTGAATGCTTTGATAAGAACATTAAATGATTGAAAATGTTTTTAAAGATAATCTAGTTTTCAAAATTTTGTTTAATATTGTTTGAAGTAAAACTGACATGGTAGCTACAATCTGAAATGTAAAATTTTTCCGACATTTCCCTGACTAAAGATTTTTTTCCTGGCCTTAACTTTCTCCTGTGGAAAACCCCCATTCTGTTTAATAGTTTTTATTGTTTTTGTCAATATTTAAGTTAATTTTATAAATTTTTACGTGTTTTGTAGTTTGCCTGGTAATTTGACAAATTTAATAATATCATAAGGCTTTTTTTGTTAGTGTTTTGGTCAATTTGAATATAATTCCAAGACTATTCTCTGACTTTCCCGGTTTTAATGATATTAAGCGAATTTTTTATTTACGTAAATTTCAGGCATTAGTCGATTTTATAATAGAGGTTAATTTGAAGTTTTGAACGAGTCTTTCCACTCCCAGGCTAAGCATGAAGTAAAATTTCGAGTTTAGAAAAGCCCCGTGAAAATTTGTCGAGGGTCGCGCAGCGACCCGAGAGAAATTTTCGGGCTTTTCTAAACTCGAAATTTTACTTCATGCGCCACGCGTACAAAACACTGATTTGAAGTGGAGTTTAGAAACCCACAAATACATCTTTAACCAGAGTAACAGGGAGTCAGATATTTAGTCTGTTATCAACGATTGTCGGTGGTAATAATAAATTATTAGGTTTGGAATATTTTTGTTAAAACAACGGGTAACGATATTTATATATTAATGGTTGCAAAAAAAAAATAATAAAATCAAATTTATTCTTAAAGGCTTTGTATTTGTGATTCGAATAAACAGGATTCGAATATTCTATTTGAATCATATTTATCTCTTACGAATCCTTTATTCGAGTATTCGTGATTCATATTAGGTGATTCGGATTCGTGATTCGAATCCGTTTTAAGAGGATTCGTCCCAGCTCTGATAGAGACACATTATTATATAAATTCCATATTATATAACATAATGTAAATATGTTTTATTTCACAGATATATGTCGAGATGCCGTACAAGCATTTTATTTGAATTGACGATATCGTACGATGGAAAAGAAATTTCTTAACCACAATTAAGAAGTACAAAATGGATATTTGATTTTATTTAAAGAGGAATTATGAAATTATTTAAAATTGCCGCCAAATTTATCTATTGATATTTAGGATATGACGCCGTTACCTGCGACCGGGCCAAGCAAGCGAGGGTTTCGTACGTGCCGGAAACAAAAGAGACGCCGATGTGAGAAGCCCCTACGCGATTCGCGAAATGAATCCACATACGCGAACGAGACAAACATTTGTCTGAAATTTGCCTCATGAATCGTCAATTAAACACATTTAGGTAATTTATTCATCAATTCACATTTAGCTAGATAAGGCCCAGCAATTTATTGGTCTGGTAGAAATGGGTAAACTGACGGCGGAATCATCAAGTGAGTCTCAGGTTGGTGGTGACACTCTACGGAGTTAATTTGATTGCGCTTAAAATTATAATTTCATTACATTTTTAGTTGGATTTTTTCATTTACATCTTTTACTCTTCCAAACCTTTCTATTGAAACGTGTGAGCGCACCAAGTTAAATCTATTTCGTGCACCTAACCTAAACCCGGCATCAATAACAGTAACCATATGCATAATAGTCATTTCACGGCAATAAACTCATAAGCGGCAACAACAGGGCAGGTAAATGGGCCTCCAGCGTCGATGTTTGAATCCCTCGAGCTCAAGCCCGAAATTTCAAACACCGCGCGCTGGCTGGCGTGACGTTCCTAGAAACGAGTGGCGTGCGCCTCCCTCCGTCGGTGACAGAGACGGAGGGAGCCGAGCGGCACCTGTAGACAGGCACCAGCCATTGTTGCTGTTTGTGTGAAAACACGTGCGTCGTTTCGCACTAAGATGCGGCCACGTGAATAAAAGTTAATCAAATATAAACAATTGCGGTGATAACACCCCGGGTTATCCAAGAAACAGTGGAACACAGTGACAGTTTCCAGTTTTAAAATGTGAATGTGCCGTTTGTTTTTAAAATTTCACTTCTGCCGTAACCACGCGGTTACGATTTTTTGTACGCAATAACCTCACTCTTAAAATTTAAATTCAACAACCATCATGAGTATCGATAGGATAATTAAACAAATGCAGCGTCAGTTTAACAATAGTTTGTTCAAATAATCACAAATGTAAGCTCAAAATTTATTCGCTAATTATTATTTTTTCAAGATTTCGTCATTAACTAATAGTTTAATTCAGATCAGTAATTGCTGTTTTTTGCTCATTGTTTTTAGTGCTAACCCTGAGGAAGGGACAAAATGAGTCCCGAAAGCTTGGTATTACAATAAAGTAGATTACGCACATCTCTCCTGCCGTATTATTGGTCGAATGCCCTGTTAGGAAATTTTCCGAACTCTGCCTCTAACGTAGTACGACCGTTACTTCTTGTGCTGGTATATATATATATATATATATATATATATATATATATATATATATATATATATATAGTCTTTATTAAAAAATGGATACATGCTTCATTTAAAATCACAATCACAAAAAATTACATATTAAAAGAAGTACTGCTGCCAATTGAATGCGTCAATAAACATAAGTGATACATAGATACACATAAAGAATATACAAGTACAAATAGTATAATAATATTGATATAATAAAGACGTTTTTAAATGACTATGTTATAATGCTAAAATGCTAAGCGCTATTTAAATAATCTAAAATTGTGTAGTGTTCTTGTTCAATTAAATATTGTTTTAATTTAGTTTTGAATGTGTTTTTAGAGTTGATATTTTTTAAATGCACGGGTAATTTATTAAACATCCTCAACGCGGTATATATAGCCGACGACTCAAATAATGAGAGTTTATTAGGGGGGAATGCATATTTTTTTAAATTCCGTGTATCATATGAGTGATTTGCATTACACATGCAACATTTTTCTTTATATTTAAAATTGAAAACTAAAAGTTCATATAGGTATAGGTCAGAGAAAGTGAATAAACTATTACTTCTGAATCTTCCTCTACATGTTTCATTATAGCCCAAATTAAAAATTATTCTTATTGCTCGTTTCTGCGTGATAAATAAAGCTTTTGCAGCACTAGAACCACCATAATGTATTATTCTATACCGTAATAAACTTTCAAAATTTGCTCTGTATATGAGAAGTAACGTTTCTACATCTATTATCTGACGTAACATTCTTAGGGTATAACATACCATATTCAATTTATTTTGCAATTTCGCACAACGGGAGTGCCAATTTAAGTGTCTATCAATTACTAATCCTAACACTTTGGCTTCATCTTTTACATCATATAACTGATTATTTAATAATATATTTATCAGAGAATTTTTATTACGTTTGGCTTGGAACAATACCATATTAGTTTTTGCATTATTCATCAATAATTTATTTTGTATCATCCAGTCTTGCGCTATTTTGAAGGTATTATTTGCATTTAGTATAAGTTCTGTTTGACTAAGACCGCGGGTAAGAAGATTCGTGTCGTCGGCATATGACGTTACAAAGCTATCATTCTTTATCACATTAGGCAAGTCGTTGACATAAATAATAAAAAGAATCGGGCCTAGAACACTTCCCTGAGGAATTCCGATGTTAGTAGTCAAAGTTTCACAAGAAAGTTGATTTATTTTCGTTCTGTATCTTCTGTTTTCCAAGTATGACATTATTAGGTTTTTTTTGACTCCTCTGACACCGTAATGGTCCACTTTTTCCAATAAGATTGCGTGGCTTACGGTGTCAAAGGCTTTGCTAAGATCAAGGAATATCCCTAAGGGCATGTTAGCATCTTCAAGCGCTTTCATAATTTCAGTTAGGAAATCAAAAATGGCCGTGTTTGTCGATTTATTTTTCATGAAACCATGTTGTGCATTTACTAGTAAGTTATGCTTTTGAAAATAGTCTACAATTCGATCAGCTATACACATTTCAATTATTTTGGAAAATGCTGATAATAGTGTTACTGGTCTGTAATTATCGAAATTAGCTGGATCGCCCTTTTTATAAATAGGCGAAATAGCGCCTTCTTTTAGGCAATCTGGAAACATTCCACTCTCAAAGCTGATGTTTATCAAATGAGTTAAGGGACCCATTAGAACACATGCACTACTTTTAATCAATTTCGCCGTGATTTCATCATAGCCGGATGAGTTTTTATTTTTTAACGAATTTATTTTATTAAATACTTCATATTCCTTTACCGGTTTAATGAACAACGTACTACTTTCGTAGTTTATTTTACATTCAAATGGGTTATTTGGAATTTTCTTGGCTTCGGTTGTAGCTATTCTATTAAAGTAGCTGTTTAATTCACTTTCTCTTCCCTGCAAATGAATAAGTTTGTCGTTATTTTTATTGCCATTTCCTGATATTTTATTAATTATTTTCCAAATCGTTTTAGTTTTATTGTCACTGTATATTATTTCAGTTTTGATATAATTTTTCTTTTGTTGTACTAATAATTCGTCATATTGTTTTTTTACGTTAGTGGATAAGTTCTTGGCATCATCATTGAAGTGTCTGATTGTTCCCAAATAATCTAATAATTGTTTATTGTATATAATGTCGGGATTGTTTCTATTATTTTTATTGTGTTTATTTTTATTATTATTATTAACAGAAACCAACGGACAGGTAGCGTTCAATGTCGCATTGATAATGTCAAAAAAACTAGCCCAAGCTATATCAACATCATTGACTAGATAAATTCTATTCCAGTCTATTTAAACACTTAATTAATTTACAAACTTATGTATGTTACACGCAGATAATTTACGGATTTTTTTAATTATATTTTTGTTATTATTTGCACTTTGAGACCACTCAATTTTTTGGGCTAGATGATCTGAAATATGCGTATCGAAAATAGAAGTTTCATAATCATCATCGACCATATTGGTAATGATGTTATCTAAAGCGGTTTGTGTAGAATTTGTTAATCGTGTTGCGCTCTTGATTGTAAATGTTGCATTTTTTTTAAATTTACCAGATGCTGTTGTGTCTTGACTTATATCAATATTAAAGTCTCCTGCGATGTAATAGGTAACCTGTTCGGAAAGCAGTTTAACTAATAATTGTTCAAGCTTAATTAAAAAAATATCTATTGTATTTGATCCGGGCGCACGGTACACTACAACACAAACATAGGTTTTACGTTGAGATGTCCATTCGGCCGCTGCACATTCGAAACTTTCCAACGTAGACAACTTCTGTATATCCATCCGTTGTTGACATTGAAAACCATTACGAGTGAACAAAGCTGCCCCTCCATATGATGTCATAGATTTTTTAAGGGATGGTCTTGAGGCTATTAAATTAAAGTCCTCAAGATGTATACGTTTTATGTTATCGGCAGTTTGCCAATGCTCTGTAATACACAAGAGTGCACATTCGCTATGTTTTAATAGCATATTTTCAATATTAAGTATTTTATTATTTATTGATCTGACATTAAAATGAATCAGCGATATTTTGTCTTTTCTTGTAATAGAGGTGTGATCAATTGCTATGGCCTCTGTCGTGATTGTCGGTATACTTGAAAATTTGCCGTTTTTTGTTTAAAAAAGAAACGATTTATAAATGTATTTCTAGGCCAAAAATTTTCATTAATGACAGTTGTTTCGCATTTTATTGGCACTCCGATTTTAAAAGATGAGTAAGATTCATGTTTTGTCGTTAATTTTTCAACTGTAAATGAGTGATCTCCTGCTTTAATGAGATGTGATTTAATTTGTTCGGGCGTCACATCTTTATGCAGCCGAGATACGAATATCCATTTCTTTGGCTGATATTCCGCTACTTGAAGGTCCATATTCGCGCTTTTCCCAATGAATTTGAAAGAGTTTCCATTATTGCTTTGTTTTATAGCATTATTTGTTTTGAGTTCATTGACTCCACTGATATCAGGTTGACTTGTTGAAAGGACAGGTGTAGATAAATGACAACACCATTTGTTGGTATTGGTTTTTTGTTGTTTGAATGTTCATTTTTGCTTAGAGTTGGCTTGCTGGGTCCATCTGTGATCGGGATTTTATTTTTCTTTGGAATATATGTAGACTCCTTCATGTTTTGGTTCATTTCTTGACTTAATTTGATGTTTTGTAATTCCATGTTTAATGTTGCTATCTTTTCATCCTGTGTAATTATGACACTATTTTGATAACTTACTTGATTCATTAGTTTCTCTATTTCTTGTTTCACTGAAATTAATAAGTAAAGTGAACATTTTTGTGTTCCGTTTTTTTCAATTTTCACACACGCGTATACACCAAACTTATCTTCAGATTTAAAGCATGCCTTATGATATTCGGTATCACAAATTATGCACATGATCACGTCATTTTCAAAGAGTTTTTCACATGCCACACATACTTTTTTCCACTTAATACACTTGAATTTTCACTGTATGATTGGCAGCGAGCACACGAACGTCCGACATCGCCCGACGCCATCTTTTATACCGAGAGTAACCCGGTTCGAACGGTACCACACACGAACCACATACCTTACCGTTGAGCGGTACCAAACATGAGCTGCCCCGATGTAATTTTTTAATATTTATTGCTAAGACGATTATCCATAAACAATTACCTTACCCCCCTTTATGCCTGGACGAAGTTTCAGTAACTTTTAGTTAGTATTTTACTAAATCCAGGCATAAACTTATACATCCCCTTTGTTTATATTATTTATTAAGTTTCTACCCGAAATTGTTTATGGATATTGTTGCTAAGTAGGTCAAACGATGCGCCTTTACATTCCACATCGTTTGGTATTAGTTTTAGGCAAATCAGGTCAACCCCTTCGGCTTTGTTTAATTAAAAGCATATTAAACCCCGTTAGTAGCTTTAATTAAAATATGTCATATATGCTCGGACGCGGAATCATGTGGCGCATACAATGACATATTTTATATTTAAAAATATTAACATTTAATATTTATTTCGAGCATTTTTCCTTAGGTCAACGAAAGTTGGTGGTCGCCAGAGGGGTACGAAGTGAAGAGGGTTGACCATTTTTCAAATAAATACCGCTGGCCTCGAACAGGCAAATCAATTGAAATTTCAAGTTTACCTAATTTTTCCTAATTTTTTCCCTACGACCCAGTGGTCATTATTGTAAGTTTCTAAATTGTGTATTTTTTTCGTGTTGTATTTTTTGTGTAACGTCGTGTTCATTTTTTTTCTTTTGTGTCATTGTGTTGTACTTGTAAATATTTTTGAATAAGATTTTCAAGTTATTTTTCTTTTGCCTTAACAATTTTGTCATTCATGCAACCTCCTAAACAAATTTTTGGTAGAATCAGTTTAGTGCAAGAGTTTTTCCGAAGACGAGTCTCTGGAGCCAGGAAGGTCGTTAATTAATTTCTTTTGTTTTGTGATTTGTGTTGTGTTCTACTCCTGAGTGAACCGTGCGGTTAATAAGGCAGGGACGCCGAAGTCCGAAATTATTTCTGGACTAATTTTGCGCCCCAAGCGCAAAAGAGCCATTTTTAACACGCGTGTGAAGCGTGTGTCACGCAGCCGAAATTTTTAATCAGTCCCGTTGAATGCCACGTGCTCTCGTGCTTTCAGTATTTCTGTCTTATTTAAATTTAGTTCTATCCATAAATTGTCATTGCATCAACTATAGCACACGGGGATTTACAGGATCTATCGTGTGAAACATGCACGGCGTCAGGTTAATTTCCTTGTTGACTTTTATATGGTTTTTATGTGGTGACGATATTTAGTGATCGAGTTTATAAGGCGCCGTAGAAATTTAAACACGTATTTAATAATAGCAAGGGTAGACAATGCTTATGGGAGAACTGGATTCCGAGTTTTCGAGGATAGAAAAGGAGAGACTGTGGTAGGGAAGTGGGTCCATCTACTTATGAAGAGAGTAAAGGTAGAAGTATTCTAGAGAAAACTGCTCCGGTTGCGTCTAAACACACACACATACACACACAAACGCGCTCGCTCTTATTTCGTCGTGTAATTTGATCCCGTCTACACCACTTGTACGATGATAAATTGGATGACCTTCAGAAAAAATAAACTGTCCTGAAACATTTCTTTTATTTTCCGATTTCCAGCGTGTTCAAAATTATGGACTTTGGGAATCAGATATATTTAAAAAGCTCCTAAATAAACCTAAAATTTAACTAAAAATCAAAAAATAAAATTCAATGAGTTTACATTAAAGAATTCATTTGATATTATTTTAATCTTGATTGTTTTTTTTTCTTCATAAATTCAATTAAAACTTTAGTATATACCAAATTTGGCAAATAATTTATATTATTGATTAGTTATACAGACAGTTTTTTTAAGTATAAATAACTCAATATACAGAATACACTGTACATTTTTCTGGGCTTTTCTAAACTCGAAATTTTACTTCATGCGCCCCGCGCACAAAACACTGATTTTACGTGAGGTTCAAATATACTTAAATTTCACAATATTTTAGTGTTTTATACGCGTAGCGCATGAAGTAAAATTTGGAGTTTAGAAAAGCCCCGAAAATTTGTCTCGGGTCGCTGTGCGACCCTCGACAAATTTTTACGGGGCTTTTCTAAACTCGAAATTTTACTTCATGCTTAGTCTGGAAGAGGAAAACACTCGTTTAAAGCATCAAATTGAACTCTTTTAAAAACACAACGAATATCTACAGATTTAAAGAAAATAAGGTGAATTTGAAATATGTATACTTTAACGGAAAACTTCCTGTATATGAACTGTGGTAGACGAATAATAAAATTTATTTATCACCACAAAAAGTCTATTCGGAAATATTTCTTTTGTTTTGAGATTTCCAGCGTGTTCCAAATTATGAAATTCGGGAATATATTTTTATAAAAACAAATTTACAATGAAATTAACAATTCTAAAATATATTTTCAACGTTTTTAGTTATTTTATATATTTTTAATAAAAAATTTGTTAAAATGATTAGATTAAAAGATTATTGTTTCAAATATTCATAATTTATATAAATAAACAAAGTCATTTTACAATGAAAAAATGTAAAATATATTTCCAACATTTTTAGTTATTATATATATTTTTAATAAAAACGTGTTTAAAAATTAATAGATATTTAATATATTTATGTTATTAAACATTTTTTATTTAAAAGTTAGATAAATACAAAAATCTTTTTACAATGAAAAAATCAATTTGAAAAATGTTTGATGGGTATTTTAATTGGAATTGATAATACAAAAACAGAAATTATTTCAATAAAATAGATAAATTATTTACGAATACACAAAACTAAAAACATAGCAACATAGATTCATATAAACATTCATATATACAAAAAACTAACAAACATTAAAAAACTATATTAAATATACATATAACTGTTTTCTTATTTATTAACGATATTTTAGAAGCAGTTTTTTCGTTTTTTTTTTATTCAGTAATAATTATACAGAATTGATCGAAGTGTAATACAAAATCAACAGAATATATTTTAAATAAAAAGCCAACAAATCAACACCTCATCAATTGCTTGTTTCATTTCATGACACTCTGGTTTTTAAAAATGCAATAAATAGCAAAGCTCGGTGTGTATATTTTTACTCTAACCAAATGAATATCATAATTTCCCTGAAATAATTAGGGAAGATAATATTTTAATTTTGAGAAATTAACATTAAAAATGCTACGTTCCGTTTCATCCATTTACACTCTGAATAACGTGTATGAATATCGAATTAACTCTTTTCCTTGACTATTTTCTTTTTGGACAATATTCATTATTTTAGTGGGGGATAGCTTTATAGAAGGGATGAAAAATTAAATTCTTCGAAGTGATCTATCTGTTTTTACCTATTTGTAGGCATTTTTTCGACCACGTTTTTATTATGGTGTATACCCTCAAGTATTTCGCGACCAGAACAATACCACTGCAACTTACAGATAATCCGCAACCTTCTAAAAACCATAAATATTTTGGGATTTAAAAAGATTATTTACTGTTGACACATTTAATCCGTATCCGCAGAATCCAATTCGGTAGTTTCTTATCATGTTTTTTACTAACCGATATTTTAGTTAGACACTTTTTGATCGGGTTTTCTTAAATCATTTTGAATTATTTTTACTTACCTATTTAGTCTGTAACATAATCCCATCGGTACCTTTTGTAAATGTAATCTGACTAAGAATAAAACCATTGAAATAATTGAATTAACCTGACATACAAAACATTGTAAACTGGAAATAGAGTATTCAATAATTTTTGCAATTACACTTCTCAGAGAAAATCTATTATACTTATTATATTAAAAGACATCTTGTTGTTTTCTAAATGTTTTTGATTATCATCACTTAACGAGACTTTTCAACATATTTCAATATTTGAGCCAATTATCGTGTGCGTGAACTTAGCAGATCAATTGCTAGCAGATCAATTTTTTCTTAGAGTTCTACTCGCATGCAGTCGAGTTCTATAGTTCCTGATAAGTTTTAGTCATAGTTCTGGCAAATTAAGCCCACAAAATTATATCAAAATTATGATCTGCTAACTTCGCGTAGCAGATCATTTTTGTAAAAAGTAATAAAAAATTATATACATCGATAGATAATTATATTCCAAAGAGTTCCCTTATAATAAAAAAAATAGTTCTGCTCTCGGTAATTTGTTATAAATAATTTAAAAATTAATTATGCTATATCTCACAGATGCTCTTCCTACAAAAATAAAAGAGTTCTCGATTTATTTCATTGTGTATATCATTACTAATTAGGTATAGATACTATGTCCAAGGAGTTGTTACTTGCAACAATAACCAATTTGTTATCAACAATTATTTTGTAGTGCTTTTACCTTCATTTATCATTCAACTATGATCTGCTGATAGATAAATGGGAAATCTGGACTAATTTCTTTCTGAATATCATTGCTAAGTAGGCCAAGATACTATATCCAAAGAGTTCCCATTTGCAACAATAACCAATTTTATATAAACAATTATTTTTTCGCGTTTAAACCCACATTTTCCATTCAACTATGATCTGCTGATAGAAAAATTAGAGTTCTGGACTAATTTCTTTCTTGATTTCATTGCTAAGCAGGCCTAGATACTGTATCCCAGGAGTTCCCAATTGCAACAATAACCAATTTTTTATAAACAATTATTTTGTCGCGTATTAACCCACATTTTCCATTCAACTATGATCTGCTGATAGAAAAATGAGAGTTCTGGACTAATTTCTTTCTTGATTTCATTGCTGAGTAGGCCTAGATACTATATCTAAGGAGTTCTTATTTGTAACAATAACAATTTTTTTATAAACAATTATTTTGTCGCGTTTTAACCCACATTTTCCATTCAACTATGATCTGCTGATAGAAAAATGAGAGTTCTGGACTAATTTCTTTCTTGATATTATTGCTAAGAAGGCCTAGATATTATATCCAAGGAGTTCTCATTTGCAACAATAACAAATTTTTTATAAACAATTATTTTGTCGCGTTTTAACCCACATTCTCCATTCAACTATGATCTGCTGATAGAAAAATGAGAGTTCTGGACTAATTTCTTTCCTGATATCATTGCTAAGTAGGCCTAGATACTATATCCAAGGAGTTCCCATTTGCAACAATAACCAATTTTTTATAAACAATTATTTTGTCGCGTTTTAACCCACATTTTCCATTCAACTATGATCTGCTGATAGAAAAATGAGAGTTCTAGACTAATTTCTTTCTTGATATTCTTGCTAAGAAAGCCTAGATATTATATCCAAGGAGTTCTCATTTGCAACAATAACCAATTTTTTATAAACAATTATTTTGTCGCGTTTTAACCCACATTTTCCATTCAACTATGATCTGCTGATAGAAATATGAGAGTTCTAGACTAATTTCTTTCTTGATATCATTGCTAAGTAGGCCTAGATACAATAACCAAGGAGTTCCCATTTGCAACAATAACCAGTTTTTTATAAACAATTATTTTGTCGCGTTTTAACCCACATTCTCCATTCAACTATGATCTGCTGATAGAAAAATGAGAGTTCTGGACTAATTTCTTTCTTGATATTATTGCTAAAAAGGCCTAGATACTATATCCAAGGAGTTCTCAATTGCAACAATAACCAATTTTTTATAAACAATTATTTTGTCGCGATTTAACCCACATTTTCCATTCAACTATGATCTGCTGATAGAAAAATGAGAGTTCTGGACTAATTTCTTTCTTGATATCATTGCTAAGTAGGCCTAGATACTATATCCAAGGAGTTCTCATTTGCAACAATAACCAATTTTTTATAAACAATTATTTGGTCGCGTTTTAACCCACATTTTCCATTCAACTATGATCTGCTGATAGAAATATGAGAATTCTAGACTAATTTCTTTCTTGATATCATTGCTAAGTAGGCCTAGATACAATAACCAAGGAGTTCCCATATGCAACAATAACCAGTTTTTTATAAACAATTATTTTGTCGCGTTTTAACCCACATTTTCCATTCAACTATGATCTGCTGATAGAAAAATGAGAGTTCTGGACTAATTTCTTTCTTGATATTATTGCTAAAAAGGCCTAGATACTATATCCAAGGAGTTCTCAATTGCAACAATAACCAATTTTTTATAAACAATTATTTTGTCGCGATTTAACCCACATTTTCCATTCAACTATGATCTGCTGATAGAAAAATGAGAGTTCTGGACTAATTTCTTTCTTGATATTATTGCTAAGAAGGCCTAGATATTATATCCAAGGAGTTCTCATTTGCAACTATAACAAATTTTTTATTAACAATTATTTTGTCGCGTTTTAACCCACATTTTCCATTCAACTATGATCTGCTGATAGAAAAATGAGAGTTCTGGACTAATTTCTTTCTTGATTTCATTGCTGAGTAGGCCTAGATATTATATCTAAGGAGTTCTTATTTGTAACAATAACAATTTTTTTATAAACAATTATTTTGTCGCGTATTAACCCACATTTTCCATTCAACTATGATCTGCTGATAGAAAAATGAGAGTTCTGGACTAATTTCTTTCTTAATATCATTGCTAAGTAGGCCTAGATACTATATCCAAGGAGTTCTCATTTGCAACAATAACCAATTTTTTATAAACAATTATTTTGTCGCGTTTTAACCCACATTTTCCATTCAACTATGATCTGCTGATAGAAATATGAGAGTTCTAGACTAATTTCTTTCTTGATATCATTGCTAAGTAGGCCTAGATACAATAACCAAGGAGTTCCCATTTGCAACAATAACCAGTTTTTTATAAACAATTATTTTGTCGCGTTTTAACCCACATTCTCCATTCAACTATGATCTGCTGATAGAAAAATGAGAGTTCTGGACTAATTTCTTTCTTGCTATCATTGCTAAGTAGGCCTAGATACTATATCCAAGGAGTTCTCATTTGCAACAATAACCAATTCTTTATAAACAATTATTTTGTCGCGTTTTAACCCACATTTTCCATTCAACTATGATCTGCTGATAGAAAAATGAGAGTTCTGGACTAATTTCTTTCTTGATATCATTGCTAAGTAGGCCTAGATACTATATCCAAGGAGTTCTCATTTGCAACAATAACCAATTTTTTATAAACAATTATTTGGTCGCGTTTTAACCCACATTTTCCATTCAACTATGATCTGCTGATAGAAATATGAGAGTTCTAGACTAATTTCTTTCTTGATATCATTGCTAAGTAGGCCTAGATACAATAATCAAGGAGTTCCCATTTGCAACAATAACCAGATTTTTATAAACAATTATTTTGTCGCGTTTTAACCCACATTCTCCATTCAACTATGATCTGCTGATAGAAAAATGAGAGTTCTGGACTAATTTCTTTCTTGATATCATTGCTAAGTAGGCCTAGATACAATAATCAAGGAGTTCCCATTTGCAACAATAACCAGTTTTTTATAAACAATTATTTTGTCGCGTTTTAACCCACATTCTCCATTCAACTATGATCTGCTGATAGAAAAATGAGAGTTCTGGACTAATTTCTTTCTTGATATTATTGCTAAAAAGGCCTAGATACTATATCCAAGGAGTTCTCAATTGCAACAATAACCAATTTTTATAAACAATTATTTTGTCGCGATTTAACCCACATTTTCCATTCAACTATGATCTGCTGATAGAAAAATGAGAGTTCTGGACTAATTTCTTTCTTGATATTATTGCTAAGAAGGCCTAGATATTATATCCAAGGAGTTCTCATTTGCAACAATAACAAATTTTTTATTAACAATTATTTTGTCGCGTTTTAACCCACATTTTCCATTCAACTATGATCTGCTGATAGAAAAATGAGAGTTCTGGACTAATTTCTTTCTTGATTTCATTGCTGAGTAGGCCTAGATACTATATCTAAGGAGTTCTTATTTGTAACAATAACAATTTTTTTATAAACAATTATTTTGTCGCGTATTAACCCACATTTTCCATTCAACTATGATCTGCTGATAGAAAAATTAGAGTTCTGGACTAATTTCTTTCTTGATATTATTGCTAAGAAGGCCTAGATATTATATCCAAGGAGTTCTCATTTGCAACAATAACAAATTTTTTATTAACAATTATTTTGTCGCGTTTTAACCCACATTTTCCATTCAACTATGATCTGCTGATAGAAAAATGAGAGTTCTGGACTAATTTCTTTCTTGATATCATTGCTAAGTAGGCCTAGATACTATATCCAAGGAGTTCCCACTTGCAACAATAACCAATTTTTTATAAACAATTATTTTGTCGCGTTTTAACCCACATTTTCCATTCAACTATGATCTGCTGATAGAAATATGAGAGTTCTAGACTAATTTCTTTCTTGATATCATTGCTAAGTAGGCCTAGATACAATAACCAAGGAGTTCCCATTTGCAACAATAACCAGTTTTTTATAAACAATTATTTTGTCGCGTTTTAACCCACATTCTCCATTCAACTATGATCTGCTGATAGAAAAATGAGAGTTCTGGACTAATTTCTTTCTTGATATTATTGCTAAAAAGGCCTAGATACTATATCCAAGGAGTTCTCAATTGCAACAAAAACCAATTTTTTATAAACAATTATTTTGTCGCGATTTAACCCACATTTTCCATTCAACTATGATCTGCTGATAGAAAAATGAGAGTTCTGGACTAATTTCTTTCTTGATATTATTGCTAAGAAGGCCTAGATATTATATCCAAAGAGTTCTCATTTGCAACAATAACAAATTTTTTATAAACAATTATTTTGTCGCGTTTTAACCCACATTTTCCATTCAACTATGATCTGCTGATAGAAATATGTGAGTTCTAGACTAATTTCTTTCTTGATATCATTGCTAAGTAGGCCTAGATACTATAACCAAGGAGTTCTCATTTGCAACAATAACCAATTTTTTATGAACAATTATTTTGTCGCGTTTGAACCCACATTCTCCATTCAACTATGATCTGCTGATAGAAAAATGAGAGTTCTGGACTAATTTCTTTCTTGATATTATTGCTAAAAAGGCCTAGATACAATATCCAAGGAGTTCTCAATTGCAACAATAACCAATTTTTTATAAACAATTATTTTGTCGCGATTTAACCCACATTTTCCATTCAACTATGATCTGCTGATAGAAAAATGAGAGTTCTGGACTAATTTCTTTCTTGATATCATTGCTAAGTAGGCCTAGATACTATATCTAAGGAGTTCTCATTTGCAACAATAACCAATTTTTTATAAACAATTATTTTGTCGCGTTTTAACCCACATTTTTCATTCAACTATGATCTGCTGATAGAAATATGTGAGTTCTAGACTAATTTCTTTCTTGATATCATTGCTAAGTAGGCCTAGATACTATAACCAAGGAGTTCCCATTTGCAACAATAACCAATTTTTTATAAACAATTATTTTGTCGCGTTTGAACCCACATTCTCCATTCAACTATGATCTGCTGATAGAAAAATGAGAGTTCTGGACTAATTTCTTTCTTGATATCATTGCTAAGTAGGCCCAGATACTATATCTAAGGAGTTCTCATTTGCAACAATAACCAATTTTTTATAAACAATTATTTTGTCGCGTTTGAACCCACATTCTCCATTCAACTATGATCTGCTGATAGAAAAATGAGAGTTCTGGACTAATTTCTTTCTTGATATCATTGCTAAGTAGGCCTAGATACTATATCCAAGGAGTTCTCATTTGCAACAATAACCAATTTTTTATAAACAATTATTTTGTCGCGTTTTAACCCACATTTTCCATTCAACTATGATCTGCTGATAGAAATATGTGAGTTCTGGACTAATTTCTTTCTTGATATCATTGCTAAGTAGGCCTAGATACTATAACCAAGGAGTTCCCATTTGCAACAATAACCAATTTTTTATAAACAATTATTTTCTCGCGTTTTAACCCACATTCTCCATTCAACTATGATCTGCTGATAGAAAAATGAGAGTTCTGGACTAATTTCTTTCTTGATATTATTGCTAAAAAGGCCTAGATACTATATCCAAGGAGTTCTCAATTGCAACAATAACCAATTTTTTATAAACAATTATTTTGTCGCGATTTAACCCACATTTTCCATTCAACTATGATCTGCTGATAGAAAATATAGATACTATATCCAAGGAGTTCTCATTTGCAACAATAACCAATTTTTTATAAACAATTATTTTGTCGCGATTTAACCCACATTTTCCATTCAACTATGATCTGCTGATAGAAATATGTGAGTTCTGGACTAATTTCTTTCTTGATATCATTGCTAAGTAGGCCTAGATACTATAACCAAGGAGTTCCCATTTGCAACAATAACCAATTTTTTATAAACAATTATTTTGTCGCGTTTTAACCCACATTTTCCATTCAACTATGATCTGCTGATAGAAATATGAGAGTTCTGGACTAATTTCTTTCTTGATATTATTGCTAAAAAGGCCTAGATACTATATCCAAGGAGTTCTCAATTGCAACAATAACCAATTTTTTATAAACAATTATTTTGTCGCGATTTAACCCACATTTTCCATTCAACTATGATCTGCTGATAGAAAAATGAGAGTTCTGGACTAATTTCTTTTTTGATATCATTGCTAAGTAGGCCTAGATACTATATCCAAGGAGTTCTCATTTGCAACAATAACCAATTTTTTATAAACAATTATTTTGTCGCGTTTTAACCCACATTTTCCATTCAACTATGATCTGCTGATAGAAATATGTGAGTTCTGGACTAATTTCTTTCTTGATATCATTGCTAAGTAGGCCTAGATACTATATCCAAGGAGTTCCCATTTGCAACAATAACCAATTTTTTATAAACAATTATTTTCTCGCGTTTTAACCCACATTCTCCATTCAACTATGATCTGCTGATAGAAAAATGTGAGTTCTGGACTAATTTCTTTCTTGATATCATTGCTAAGTAGGCCTAGATACTATATCCAAGGAGTTCCCATTTGCAACAATAACCAATTTTTTATAAACAATTATTTTCTCGCGTTTTAACCCACATTTTCCATTCAACTATGATCTGCTGATAGAAATATGTGAGTTCTGGACTAATTTCTTTCTTGATATCATTGCTAAGTAGGCCTAGATACTATATCCAAGGAGTTCTCATTTGCAACAATAACCAATTTTTTATAAACAATTATTTTGTCGCGTTTTAACCCACATTTTCCATTCAACTATGATCTGCTGATAGAAATATGTGAGTTCTGGACTAATTTCTTTCTTGATATTATTGCTAAGTAGGCCTAGATACTATATCCAAGGAGTTCTCAATTGCAACAATAACCAATTTTTTATAAACAATTATTTTCTCGCGTTTTAACCCACATTCTCCATTCAACTATGATCTGCTGATAGAAAAATAAGAGTTCTGGACTAATTTCTTTCTTGATATTATTGCTAAAAAGGCCTAGATACTATATCCAAGGAGTTCTCAATTGCAACAATAACCAATTTTTTATAAACAATTATTTTGTCGCGATTTAACCCACATTTTCCATTCAACTATGATCTGCTGATAGAAAAATAAGAGTTCTGGACTAATTTCTTTCTTGATATCATTGCTAAGTAGGCCTAGATACTATATCCAAGGAGTTCTTATTTGCAACAATAACCAATTTTTTATAAACAATTATTTTGTCGCGTTTTAACCCACATTTTCCATTCAACTATGATCTGCTGATAGAAAAATGAGAGTTCTGGAATAATTTCTTTCTTGATATTATTGCTAAGTAGGCCTAGATACTATAACCAAGGGGTTCCCATTTGCAACAATAACCAATTTTTTATAAACAATTATTTTGTCGCGTTTTAACCCACATTCTCCATTCAACTATGATCTGCTGATAGAAAAATGAGAGTTCTGGACTAATTTCTTTCTTGATATCATTGCTGAGTAGGCCTAGATACTATATCTAAGAAGTTCTCATTTGCAACAATAACAAACTTTTTATAAACAATTATTTTGTCGCGTTTGAACCCACATTTTCCATTCAACTATGATCTGCTGATAGAAAAATGAGAGTTCTGGACTAATTTCTTTCTTGATATTATTGCTAAGTAGGCCTAGATATTATATCCAAGGAGTTCTCATTTGCAACAATAACCAATTTTTTATAAATAATTATTTTGTCGCGTATTAACCCACATTTTTCATTCAACTATGATCTGCTGATAGAAAAATGAGAGTTCTGGACTAATTTCTTTCTTGATATCATTGCTTAGTAGGCCTAGATACTATATCCAACAAGTTCTCATTTGCAACAATAACCAATTTTTTATAAACAATTATTTTGTCGCGTTTTAACCAACATTTTCCATTCAACTATGATCTGCTGATAGAAAAATGAGAGTTCTGGACTAATTTCTTTCTTGACATCATTGCTAAGTAGGCCTAGATACTATATCAAAGGAGTTCTCATTTGCAACAATAACCAATTTTTTATAAACAATTATTTTGTCGCGTTTTAACCCACATTTTCCATTCAACTATGATCTGCTGATAGAAAAATGAGAGTTCTGGACTAATTTCTTTCTTGACATCATTGCTAAGTAGGCCTAGATACTATATCAAAGGAGTTCTCATTTGCAACAATAACAAATTTTTTATAAATAATTATTTTGTCGCGTTTTAACCCACATTTTTCATTCAACTATGATCTGCTGATAGAAAAATTTGAGTTCTGGACTAATTTCTTACTTGATATTATTGCTAAGTAGGCCTAGATACTATATCCAAGGAGTTCTCATTTGCAACAGTAACCAATTTTTTATAAACAATCATTTTGTCGCGTTTTAACCCACATTTTTCATTCAACTATGATCTGCTGATAGAAAAATGAGAGTTCTGGACTAATTTCTTTCTTGATATTATTGCTAAGTAGGCCAAGATATTATATCCAAGGAGTTCTCATTTGCAACAATAACCAATTTTTTATAAACAATTATTTTGTCGCGTTTTAACCCACATTTTTCATTCAACTATGATCTGCTGATAGAAAAATGAGAGTTCTGGACTAATTTCTTTCTTGATATCATTGCTTAGTAGGCCTGGATACTGTATCTAAGGAGTTCTCATTTGCAACAATAACCAATTTTTTATAAACAATTATTTTGTCGCGATTTAACCCACATTTTCCATTCAACTATGATCTGCTGACAGAAAAATGAGAGTTCTGGACTAATTTCTTTCTTGATATCATTGCTAAGTAGGCCTAGATACTATATCCAAGGAGTTCCCATTTGCAACAATAACCAATTTTTTATAAACAATTATTTTTTCGCGTTTTAACCCACATTTTCCATTCAACTATGATCTGCTGATAGAAAAATGAGAGTTCTGGACTAATTTCTTTCTTGATATTATTGCTAAGTAGGCCTAGATACTATATCTAAGGATTTCTCATTTGCAACAATAACCAATTTTTATGAACAATTATTTTGTCACGTTTTAACCCACATTTTCCATTCAACTATGATCTGCTGATAGAAAAATGAGAGTTTTAGACTAATTTCTTTCTTTATATCATTGCTAAGTAGGCCTAGATACTATATACAAGGAGTTCCCATTTGCAACAGTAACCAATTTCTTATAAACCATTAATTTGTCCCGTTTTAACCCACATTTTCCATTGAACTATTATCTGCTGATATAAAAATGAGAGTTCTAGACTAACTTCTTTCTGGATATCATTGCCAAGAATGTTTAGATACTATATCTAAGGATTTCTTATTTGCAACAATTACCAATTTTTTATAAACAATTATTTTGTCGCGTTTTAACCCACATTTTCCATTCAACTATGATCTGCTGATAGAAAAATGAGAGTTCTGGACTAATTTCTTTTTGGATATCATTGCCACGTAGGTCAAGATACTATATCCAAGGAGTTCCTACTTGCAACAGTAACCAGTTTTTATAAACAATTAATGTGTCGTGTTTTTAAATTCATTTCTCTTTTAACTATGATCTTCGCATAGAAATATGACAATTCTTGACATATTTCTTTGTGAATATCATTTCCAACTAGGTCTAGATACCATATCAAAGGAGTTCTCACTAGCAACAATAACCAATTTGTTGAAAACAATTATTAGACCGAATGTCCTACCATTTCGGAGATATTTGACATTTTTGGATAAAACAATTATATTCACAGATACACAATTATTAACAAATTCGATAGTCATTCATTTTCAGTCGATTGATGTAAAATAAATTATGTAACCTTTTAGTAAATATTTATAAATTCAACATTTTTTATTTCGTAGCCAAATAACTGAAGAGTAACAACTTTATAATGCTGCCGATAGCGCCCTCTATGCTCAAATGAATAGACAAAATGGAAACATTATTTTATTTAGTACGCAAAATGCTTACATGTTATTTTGTGATATAACAGTCCATACGAGTTTAGTAGTATACTTTGATTGAGAGGTTAAATAATAACGTATACATCAAATTTATTAGATTTAATTCTTTTATCAGCAGATCATAGTTGAATGGAAAATGTGGGTTAAAACGCGACAAAATAATTGTTTATAATAAATTGGTTATTGTTGCAAATGTGAACTCCTTGGATATAGTATCTAGACTTGCTTAGCAATGATATCCAGAAAGAAATTCGTCCAGAACTCTCATTTTTCTATCAGCAGATCATAGTTGAATGGAAAATGTGGGTTTAAACGCAACAAAATAATTGTTTATAAAAAATTGGTCCTTGTTGCAAATGAAAACTTCTTGGATATAGTATCTAGGCCTACATAGCAATGATATCAAGAATGAAATTAGTCCAGAACTCTCATTTTTCTGTCAGCAGATCATAGTTGAATGGAAAATGTGGGTTAAAACGCTACAAAATAATTGTTTATAAAAAATTGGTTATTGTTGCAAATAAGAACTCCTTGGATATGATATCTAGACTTACTTGGCAATGATATCCAAAAAGATATTAGTCCAGAACTCTTATTTTTCTATCAGCAGATCATTGTTGAATGGAAAATGTGGGTTAAAACGCGATAAAATAATTGTTTATAAAAAATTGGTTATTGTTGCAAATGAGAACTCCTTAGATATAGTATCTAGGCCTACTCAGCAATGATATCAAGAAAGAAATTAGTCCAGAACTCTCATTTTTCTATCAGCAGATCATAGTTGAATGGAAAATGTGGGTTAAAACGCGACAAAATAATTGTTTATAAAAAATTGGTTATTGTTGCAAATGAGAACTCCTTGGATATAGTATCTAGGCCTTCTTAGCAATAATATCAAGTAAAAAATTAGTCCAGAACTCTCATTTTTCTGTCAGCAGATCATAGTTGAATGGAAAATGTGGGTTAAAACGCAACAAAATAATTGTTTATAAAAAATTGGTTATTGTTGCAAATGAGAACTCCTTGGATATAGTATCTAGGCCTTCTTATCAATAATATCAAGTAAGAAATTAGTCCAGAACTCTCATTTTTCTGTCAGCAGATCATAGTTGAATGGAAAATGTGGGTTAAAACGCGACAAAATAATTGTTTATAAAAAATTGGTTATTGTTGCAAATGAGAACTCCTTGGAGTTAGTATCTAGACTTGCTTGGCAATGATATCCAGAAAGAAATTCGTCCAGAACTCTCATTTCTCTATCAGCAGATCATAGTTGAATGGAAAATGTGGGTTAAAACGCAACAAAATAATTGTTTATAAAATATTGGTTCTTGTTGCAAATGAGAACTTCTTGGATATAGTATCTAGGCCTACATAGCAATGATATCAAGAATGAAATTAGTCCAGAACTCTCATTTTTCTGTCAGCAGATCATAGTTGAATGGAAAATGTGGGTTAAAACGCTACAAAATAATTGTTTATAAAAAATTGGTTATTGTTGCAAATAAGAACTCCTTGGATATGGTATCTAGACTTACTTGGCAATGATATCCAAAAAGATATTAGTCCAGAACTCTTATTTTTCTATCAGCAGATCATTGTTGAATGGAAAATATGGGTTAAAACGCGACAAAATAATTGTTTATAAAAAATTGGTTATTGTTGCAAATGAGAACTCCTTAGATATAGTATCTAGGCCTACTCAGCAATGATATCAAGAAAGAAATTAGTCCAGAACTCTCATTTTTCTATCAGCAGATCATAGTTGAATGGAAAATGTGGGTTAAAACGCGACAAAATAATTGTTTATAAAAAATTGGTTATTGTTGCAAATGAGAACTCCTTGGATTTAGTATCTAGACTTGCTTGGCAATGATATTCAGAAAGAAATTAGTCCAGAACTCTCATTTTTCTATCAGCAGATCATAGTTGAATGGAAAATGTGGGTTAAAACGCAACAAAATAATTGTTTATAAAAAATTGGTTCTTGTTGCAAATGAGAACTCCTTGGATATAGTATCTAGGCCTACTTAGCAATGATATCAAGAATAAAATTAGTCCAGAACTCTCATTTTTCTGTCAGCAGATCATAGTTGAATGTAAAATGTGGGTTAAAACGCTACAAAATAATTGTTTATAAAAAATTGGTTATTGTTGCAAATGAGAACTCCTTGGATATTGTATCTTGACTTACTTGGCAATCATATCAAAAAAAAATTAGTCCAGAACTCTCATTTTTCTGTCAGCAGGTCATAGTTGAATAGAAAATGTGGATTAAAATTCGCCAAAATAATTGTTTATAAAAAATTGGTTATTGTTGCAAATGAGAACTCCTTGGATATAGTATCTAGACTTACTAAGCAATGATATCAAGAATGAAATTAGTCCAGAACTCTCATTTTTCTATCAGCAGATCATAGTTGAATGGAAAATGTGGGTTAAAACGCGACAAAATAATTGTTTATAAAAAATTGGTTATTGTTGCAAATGAGAACTCCTTGGATATTGTATCTAGACTTACTTGGCAATGATATCAAGAAAGAAATTAGTCCAGAACTCTCATTTTTCTGTCAGCAGATCATAGTTGAATGGAAAATGTGGGTTAAAACGCGACAAAATAATTGTTTATCAAAAAATTGGTTATTGTTGCAAATGAGAACTCCTTGGATTTTGTGTCTAGACTTACTTGGCAATGATATCAAGAAAGAAATTAGTCTAGAATTTTCATTTTTCTGTCAGCAGATCATAGTTGAATGGAAAATGTGGGTTAAAACGCGACAAAATAATTGTTTATAAAAAATTAGTTATTGTTGCAAATGGTAACTCCTTGGATATAGTATCTAGGCCTACTTAGCAATAATATCCAGAAAGAAATTAGTCCAGAACTCTTAATTTTCTATCAGCAGATCATAGTTGAATGGAAAATGGAGGTTAAAACGCGACTAAATAATTGTTTATAATAAATTGGTTATTGTTGCAAATGAGAACTCCTTTGATATAGTATCTAGGCCTACTTAGCAATGATATTAAGAAAGAAATTAGTCCAGAACCCTTATTTTTCTATCAGCAGATCATAGTTGAATGGATAATGTGGGTTGAAACGCGACAAAATAATTGTTTATAAAAAAATTGTTCTTGTTGCAAATGATAGCTCCTTGGATATAGTATCTAGACCTACTTGGAAATAATATCCAGAAAGAAATTAGTCCAGAACTCTTATTTTCCTATCAGCAGATCATAGTTGAATGGAAAATGTGGGTTAAAACGCGACAAAATAACTGTTTATAACAAATTGGTTATTGTTGCAAATAAGAATTTCTTGATTATAGTATCTAGGCATACTTAGCAATGATATTAAGAAATTAATTAGTCCAGAACTCTGATTTTTCTATCAGCAGATCATAGTTGAATGGAAAATGTGGGTTAAAACGCGACAAAATAATTGTTTATAAAAAATTGGTTATTGTTGCAAATGAGAACTCCTCAGATATAGTATTTAGGCCTACTTAGCAATGATATCCAAAAAGAAATTAGTCCAGAACTCTTATTTTTCTATCAGCAGATCATAGTTGAATGGAAAATGTGGGTTAAGACGCGACAAAATAATTGTTTATAAAAAATTGGTTATTGCTGCAAATAGGAACTCCTTGGATATAGAATCTAGACTTACTTGGCAATGATATCCAGCAAGAAATTAGTCCAGAACTCTCATTTTTATATCAGCAGATCATAGTTGAATGGAAAATGTGCGTTAAAACGGGACAAAGTAATTGTTTATAAAAAATTGGTTATTGTTGCAAATGGGAACTCCTTCGATATAGTATCTTGGCCTACTTAGCAATGATATTAAGAAAGAAATTAGTCCAGAACTCTCATTTTTCTAGCAGCAGATCATAGTTGAATGGAAAATGTGGGTTAAAACGCTACAAAATAATTGTTTATAAAAAATTGGTTATTGTTGCAAATGGGAACTCCTTGGATATTGTATCTAGACTTACTTGGCAATGATATCCAGCAAGAAATTAGTCCAGAACTCTCATTTTCATATCAGCAGATCATAGTTGAATGGAAAATGTGGGTTAAAACGGGACAAAATAATTGTTTATTAGAAATTGGTTATTGTTGCAAATGGGAACTCCTTGGATATAGTATCTAGGCCTACTTAGCAATGATATCAACAAAGAAATTAGTCCAGAACTCTCAGTTTTCTATCAGCAGATCATAGTTGAATGGAAAATGTGGGTTAAAACGCGACAAAATAATTGTTTATAAAAAAATGGTTATTGTTGCAAGTACCAGCTCCTTGGACATAGTATTTATAATTAATTAGTAATGATACACACAATGAATTAAATCCAGAACTTTTTTATTATTGTAGGAAGAGCATCTGTGAAAAATATCATAATTAATATTTAAATTATTTATAACAAATTACCGAGAGCAGAACTTTTTTTTTTATTATAAGGGAACTCTTTGGAATATTATTATCTATCGATGTATATAATTTTTTATTGCTTTTTACAAAAATGATCTGCTACGCGAAGTTAGCAGATCATAATTTTGATATAATTTTGTGGGCTTAATTTGCCAGAACTATGACTAAAACTCATCAGGAACTATAGAACTCGACTGCATGCGAGTAGAACTCCAAGAAAAAATTGATCTGCTAGCAATTGATCTGCTAAGTTCACGCACATCCAATTATCTCATATATTATCGATAACACTTGTTTCTGATTCCTGGGACCCTAAAACTTATATTTCCGTGCAAAAAAGATAGCCATGAGATCGGTAACAATTATTAAAATGTAAAATTTATAATGTTATTAATGTGACTAATTACTTGATTTAACAAGTTTGTTTGTTTCGCAGTTTTTGATAATATTCTCAATTATAAAGTTTCATGATTTTTATATAATTTGTACTTTCTCTATATAACATTTCGTGTATCTCGGGAAGTATTGAGAATATCGAAAAATATTTCTGCTTATTCTTTTTTAAATTATCCCCATGCAGCCGCACGACGGATGCCATAAATTTTAATCCAAAAATTAGGTAACATGTAAGTGCCCGCTGAGTGTTGTCGGTGTTGGTCAAATGGCACACAATAAGCGTTTATAAAATTTCAATCGGAAAAGTACAAGTTGATCATATAACAATCGTTCAAAGTAAACGGATAATTAAAGTAGTCAGTGCAAAAACCACAAATTTCTGAAACTGTTAATATTTATTAAAAGTATGGTTCAATTAATAAAATACGCATCGGGATTAAAATATATACTGAGTCTATATTGGGATCTAATTTTTTTTCTTTTGCAGAATAAACACTTATGTTGAATTGAATTATTGCTTTGTGTTTTAATAAATTTGATGACAAACACTGACTTTTCGTAGCAACTACTGTTTTGACGATTTTATTTTCGTATAATCGTTCACTATTTTCAAGCTATATTTCAAATTAAACTAAGGAGAACTCAAAAATAATACCTCGAAAATACTGCTAGTGGGTAAAGAAATGATTTTTAATTTATTGTAATCGTTTTCGTTCAATAAGCGATACAAACTCAAATTCCAATTACATTGGAAATCTTTACATGAAACATACAATGCGCCTTGAAACGGGACACATAGTATATTTAAAACTATTTTAACCCATTAACGGCCAAGCAATTTTAACTCTAAAAGTTAATTTTAATTAAAATTCTACACTTCTTTTTATGATTTCTATAAATGACTTATTGCATTACATGCTGTGAATTTTTTCTTTAAAAACATATAATGTATACGTGAATTTAATAAAAAGTTAAAAATCTTAAATAGTTTATTATTATTATTATTATATTAAAGTGATGTTACCGGCGTTCTATCGAAACCGCCGTAACTTGTTATTATTTTATTTTCATTCGCGAAAACATCGGACTCCAATTGTTTTGCTCATTTCAATTTCATAATCATTTTAATTCCAAATGACTCAAGTTCGTAACCATTCATTCGATGTTCTATTGTATATATTTATTCTCTGTAAATATTTACTTGGGTACATTTTGCGCCGAACGAACGTGACCGAAACAATAGCAACTTTCGAACAACCCCCATCATAAACCGCGCGGCCAGCATCGGCGAACTTTACAACCCCGAGGACGGCGGCCGTTGTAAAGACCCCGAACCCCGAGGACACGCGCAATAAATATTATTGCGCCTAGGACCACGCTGCGGGGTTTACGACACCCCAAGACAATGGGTAACTCGGAACCCGCGGAAATCCGAAAACCCACAGGGAAACAAAGAAGGGCCCGCACATCTGCTACACAGGCATCATCGAACACCGGAGCGGTCAAAAACCAGGGGCCCAAAACTTTTCTGCCTTTAGGTAGTTGCCGACTCCACCCTCTGCTTCCTCCACCACCGTTTCTTCGTCATCATCCTCACCCCCAAGAAAAGTGGCGGGGGATGAAAATAGCGGTGGTCGAGGAAAGAGGAAGTCAGAGAGGGCAGGGAGTTTTCGAGCAGCAGTCAAATCAGTCAGTTTCGAATCACCAGGAGAGTCAGTCGAGTCAGCTAATCATCAGCATCAGTTCCAGTTTTTTTAACACCAAACAGTAGAGTTTTAATCATCGCGAGTTAAATTAGTTAGTTTTCGAACACCAAACGGTAGAGTTTTAATCATCGCGAGTTAGTGAGTTAGTCCAGGACTTCATTTCCTCAGTGTCGCGAATCATTCAGTACATATCGTAAGTCGTCGCGTCACATCGTAATTATCAGTCACGATCATTCATTTCATTTATTAACAATAACTTCATATCACGTATTGTACATTCTTTGTTATTTTTGTTGTCGTTGTGTTATTAATAAATATTATATAATTGTTTTTGGGAAAATCAGTAAATTCATTTTTAAATTCATTTCTAAAAACACGACCTAACCTTTTTTTTATTAATAACAAAAGTGCGTGCAGCTCAAAGAAGCTAACAGGTAAGTCTATTTATTATATTTTTATGCGTTTTCGAACCCTGAGCTATCGGAGTGTTACGGCGGAACGTCTTGAACGTGCATACTCATGCTCTTTAATTTAAATAAAAGCACAAATAATACAAGACGCTCCGACCCCCCAATAACAATTTGGCGCCCAACGTTCAAAATTTGTACAAATTTTCAACCCGCATTTAGCATTAACAATTGACGCCAACGTTCAAAATTTCATTCTAAATTAAACCCTACGACAAATTTGTTATAAATTTAAACTCAATTCCCGATAACAATTTGTCGCCCAACGTGTACAAATTTTTATAAATTTTTAACCCACGACCCTGCATGCACCAAATAACGTTTTAGCTCCCAACGAGCAAAATTTTGACAAATTTTCTGCATTTAGTGATAACATTTTAACGCCCAACGCTCAATCTTAATCCTTGACCCTACATTTTTCAAAATAACATTTTGGCGTCCATCATACAATATTTTTCAAATTTTAGCCCACGACTCTAAAATTGCCGTTAATAATTTATCATTTACAAAAGCAACTTTCATTTTCAACTGGCAAACATTTGATTTTCTTTTTACAAATAACATTTTGACGCACAACTCATTTTTGTCATTTATCTTAAATTCATCAGTGAGGCATTAAACATTCCATTACCTAACGCATTTTATTCATTTACTTATTTAAGTATTTCACTTCGTCTGAAATCATTTTAGCATATTACTTTAAAATAACATTTTAGACCACAACAATTTATTTTAGTTAGTATTAACTTAACTTGGGACTTAAGTATAATCTTGTAATTTTTTTTTACAATTCATCTGGCTTGTAATATTTCGACGTGATTTTCGTCTCATACCTGTTAGTAGCACAACATTAATTATTTAAATTTAATTTAAATCATAAAAACATTTAGTCTCATTCATTCTTTTACATATTCTACTGATTAAATTTATTTTAAAATTCATAGAAATTCCGAAACCACTCGAGCTGACAAACGTTCGTTTTTCTAAAGAATATTTTGACTCTCAGCCTTCATTAAATTTTTTAAATTGTAAACTCACCATTTTGAAACACAAACTGATTTCCAATTAACATTTTGGCACCGAATTCATTTGTATGTTTTTTTAAATTTTAAATCATTCAGACATAAAATCATTTAGCTAAATAGCAATTCATCGTCTACCAACATTTTTTGTTATTTAATACATTTTTTTTAAAATTGGTCTGAACACATTTTAATGTGAAAGTCAAATTTCATGATTTAAATTTAATTCAAATCCATCAAGTCTTAACACTTTGGTGCATAACTTGGTACTCATTCATATATTTTATTAATTTTAATCATATTTCAATTTAAAATTCATTAATTTAGCTCACCAAGTATTCTCATACCTACTAACAGCTATTATTTTATATTTTAATTATTGACGTACATCCCAATTACAAGTTAACTTCCCAACATCATATTAATAAGCATTTTTTAAATATTTTTTTCTTATTAATATCATCACATGTATATACATTTTTATGCATATTTTCATGTACATAACCATTTGTGTGTTTTGGTTTATTCTGTTATAGGTGATCATTATTATCTACACTATACTCATATTTAATTATTTTTACAATCATTGTTTTTAAATCATTTTAAATCACGACGGGGCCGTGTACCCCAGAAAATTTCATTAATTTTACATAATCAATTCAATGCACTCAATCAATTCAAGTAATTGATCATTTTATTGGATTTTCTTTAATCAACATTTTAAATTTTAGTGTATTGATATTCATAAATTATTCATATTATTTTAATTATTAGTTTAATTTAAAATTACAACGGGGCCGTATACAAGAAGTAATTATTTCTTTTTACTTTATGCTTCTTAAATTCATTTTAAATTTAGTTTTTTTCATTTTAAGTCTATAATATTTTTTGTAATAATTATTATTCATTTTAAAGCTATTTCACAAATTTTGGCTATATATTCATTCAATCATAGACTTAATTTTAATCACGACGGGGCCGTGGTCAACAATTGTTGTGATATTTCATTCATTTGGCTATTTGTAAATATATATACATATTTAATCACGACGGGGCCGTTGTCAAATTTTATTACATTAATTAAGTTTTAACAGTAGTTAATCATAACAACATTTTCAGCATTTTTTTTACGTTTAGTTAATCAAAACTAATTCAAAATTATTTTCATTTTGATTAATTGCATTTTAATAATCTAAATTAGTTATAGTTTAATTTCGTGTTGTTAAATTAGTTAATTTATCATTTTATTAATTTTTTACATATTCATTTTAATTCATTTACACTAATTTCACGGGGGAAATTAAATTCAGATTTGACCAATAAATTTAAATCAAATCAATGATGCCTACATCGAGATACACCGATTTGCCTAACGCCAGCCAAAACCCGTCTTTAATGCACCAAACGGACCGCCAAGTCATCCCACCGCCCTCAGATTTTATCAACCGGAGGCAGCATTTCGACGAAATTATGTTTGCGGACGAATTCATCGACGTTCCCCAGAACCGTCCAGAAATTAATCGTACTGAATCCAGGCATTCACATCTCGAGGTTCAGGTGAATAACCGACTCCCACCGCCCCCAGGATTCATTTACCAGCAGGTTTTGGTACCTGCCACAGACACTCAGCGCCAGCAGGAACACCAAAACGTGCCGCTAAACGGCGAACTGCTAGGTACGAGTACACGTGCAGAATCGCGAAACTCGCTTCAGGATGCCGTACAGCCACCGGAATCCCCGAGCGACAACCTGTACCGCGAATTCCTGGAGTTCAGGGACCACCATCGCCGACAGAAAGAGTACGAGGAGATTCGCCGCCAAACTCAGCGCGAGTGCTTTGAGCTCATCAGGGAGTTCAAGCGCCAGGAGCCCTCCCACATCGACTTCTTCGACGGCAGAAATCCCGTGCCATTCCTGGACGGAATAGAACGCGAGTTCGCAGGGTTAAATCTCTCGGAAAGAGAGAAACATCGCCGCACGCTTGCACGAATGACGTCATCCCAGCAAGAAGAGTACGAGAGTTTCTTCCAAGAGGGAATTTCGTGGGAACGTGCAGCATCCCTCTTGTGCGACGCCATCGACCCGGACACCATTCAATATGAGGAATCTGTGGAAATGTTGACGAGGAAGCAAAACAACACACCACCGGGGCCGTTCGTGTTGAGAATCAGGTGCTATTTAAAAACCACGGTGCTAATCTTTCGGAAACCTACATGACGAAAGTAACCTGGAGGTTATCGTCAGAGAGGTTGCGTCAGGACCTCGTTTTCCGCCCAGCGACGATGGAAGAATTCGTTAGGAAAGCTGTGAGTTTAGCGAGACAATTTCACAACATTTCGCACAAAAGCGAAATCCCGAAGGAGCTGCCCCAGCATCATCATAGACAATCCCCCAGGAAATCCCCGTATACACAACGCCGCAATGATCATTCCTGGAACCAAAATCAGCATTCCTCTAATCAGAACCAACATTCCTCAAACCAAAATCACTATTCCTCGTATCCCACCCGCCACCCTCAAATAAATAACCCGTCTTCCTCACACACAAAACATCAACCAACACACACACAAATTAATCGTCCGTCTTCCCCACAAACCAACCGTCATCCTCAACTTCCACCCAGAAATCGCGATAATCGAGCCGTAAACAATGTTCAAACCCAGGAGAACCGCCCACGCACGCCTCCACGTCAAAACATGCAGAATAAGCGGCCAGTTACACCACCACGTCGAGGAGAAAATAATTCTATTAGCCAATCACCGTCGGCTCAACACTCATCGTCACAGGATAAGCGACCAAATTCACCACCTCCTCCTTTTTGTTTGAAATGCAAAAATGGTTATCACTGGCACAACCAATGCAGAAATGTGTCGGGAAACGGGACAGCGGGCGGCCAGTCATCAAATCACCGGAATTAAATTCTCGACTTCTCACCGCCCGACAAAAACGACCTTTACGCCGACAAAGGACAGCGAATAAGGACAATACATCGACAAACGAACAAGCATCATCGCATCTAGTGCCCAGTGAGAAAACTCAGACGCTAAAAAGTGCTCCGAACAGTGAAAATGTAAACTATAGTGTACCTCCCCCTCTCGAAAAAGACGATTCATTACAACACTCTACAGTTTCACCGTTCAATCATCCCAGTCGATTGATTCTGCTTCCCATCAGTATTAATCAGCAAACAAGTGCGTGCCTGCTCGACCTCGGAGCCGGAGGAAACTACATTCGGCCACATCTCGTTAACAACGTAATTCCCGTTCGCGTAAAAGCGAATTTAGCAGGTGAAAACATGACAGTCGACATAACAGGATACTCAAAGATCAATTTCTGCCTGGGAAACATGCATTATTCGGAAACTTTTATGATAATGCCAGAATTGAGGTATGATGCCATTCTAGAGATTGAATTCTTTAGAAAACACGAAGCAGTTATCGATTGCCATCGTCACTGTTTGCACATCGGAACCGGACTTCGTCAAACAATTTTTTGGCCCGAAAAACAGCCGCAAATTCAACTCGAACCACCAACATTTGATCATGGATTTACTGGAGAAATCGCAACAAACTTTCATGAACTTATTCATCGATTTTCACGACTGTTTTCACCAAAAGATCAATTCACACGTCAGCCTCACAGCACCGAACATAAAATCCGATTAACACATTCAAACCCTGTCCGCACTCGAATTTATCGTTACTCGCCGAATAAGAAGCAAGAAATAGACAACTTGGTTCAAGAACTACTCGAAGATGGTATAATTGAATCCTCCACGAGTCCATACACTTCACCCATCGTTTTAGTCCCCAAAAAGGATGGAAAAAGTCGATTTTGCGTTGACTATAGAAGAATCAACGAAGTGACAATTTCTGAGTCAACGCAAATGCCAGTCATTCAAGAAGCACTGCGCGATTTAGGCGACGCGCGTGTATTTTCTACTCTCGATCTAAAACAGGGTTACTGGCAGATACCAATGGAGCAAACTTCAAAAGAATATACAGCTTTCGGTACACCCGACGGAGGGCATTATCAATTTAGAGTAATGCCTTTCGGACTCAAAAACGCTCCTGCAACATTTCAGCGTATGATGAGCCAGGAAGTTCTCGCAGGAATGCTTCACGAGTTCACGATGGTATACCTGGACGATATTATCGTGTACTCACGTACCGAAGAAGAACACATACGACACCTCGCCTTGGTTCGGGAGCGCTTGGATCAATTTAATTTACATTTGGGAAGAGATAAGTGCATTTTCGGAAAATCCTCATTGGAATATCTTGGCCACAACGTGGAAATTGACGTAACCCGCCCACTAGAAAAGCACTTATCACAGATTAAAAATCATCCCGTTCCAAAAACCAGAAAACAATTAAGGAAGTACATCGGCCTGTGCAACTGGATTCGTCAGTATATACACGGTTTTGCTGAAATAATCGCGCCACTGAACGAATTAACAGCCACAACGCGACCATTTCGGTGGACACCGGAAGCTACGCTCGCCATTGAAGAACTCCAGGAAGCAATTAGCAAGCCCCTCCGCCTTCATCGCCCGATGCCGGACCTCCCCTTCACAGTGCAAACGGATGCATCCCAGCTAGGTATCTCGGCAGTGCTATACCAAACCGATCCCGACGGTACGAAACGAATTATCAGTTTCGATTCAGCCAAACTTAATGCCACACAGCGTCGTTATCATATCAACGAACAAGAATGCCTAGCGCCTGTGTGGGCATTAAAGAGGTATAGACCGTTGCTTGAGGGACGACACTTTAAAGTTAGGACTGACTCGAAAGCGCTTACGTGGTTAGCTAACTTTAAGGACCAACGCTCGAAACTCACAAAATGGGCTCTAACTCTCCAGACGTTCGATTTTTCTATTGAACACTGCCCCGGAAAGGATAACCAGCTCCCGGATTTACTAAGCCGCGACCCCGACGAACAATCCATAGGAAACATTCCGGAAATCGAAACCGACCATCGCCCGGTCATTAACGTAATAGAGCCAACTCTAGTTCAATACATTAAAGATGTCCAGAAAGACGACATTCGCACTCAAGAAATCCTGCGTATCTTAGTCGATCCAAACCACAACGACTGGGAAATACATTCGTCATCGGAAAATATAGCAGGTTTTCTGTATCATAAAGCGACTGAAAACAACGACCGCACACTATACGTTCCGGAAGCAGCTCGTGAACGCGTACTTCACTGCATGCATGACGAATCAATACATCCAGGCAGAGACGAAACTATTCGTTGTATTCGTTCAAAATACAACTGGCCGACAATCCCATCAGATGTAAGGCGTTACGTCAAGAATTGCTTAATATGCATAGCGACGAAGAGAGGAAAACCACAAAGAGCTGCCCCCCTTAAAGCGCGAATTCCGATCGCACCCTTTCACACAGTGGCCGTAGACTTAATCGGACCACTTCCGGAGACTACAACACATAAACGCCACGTTTTAGTCGTCACTGATTTATTCACGAAATGGGTAGAGGCATTCGCGATCGGACAGGCACGAGCAGGAATAATTACGCGCCTGTTGGAAGAACAAGTGTTCCACAGATTTGGGTATCCGCAGGCAATTATTTCCGACAACGGCCGACAATTCATTTCCGCTAAGTGGAAACAACAATGCCGCCGTTGGGGTGCAACCCCGTTCTATACACCGGTATATCATCCTAGAGCAAATCCTACTGAACGTCGCAATCAGGAGCTAAAGAAGTGTTTACGCATTAAAATGCAGGAGCAGCCTGGGAATGGGTGGGCGAAATTCATTCAACCCATTCTGTTTCAACTACGAACACGAGGAAACGCAGCGACTGGACTTACTCCCGGAAAAGCTCTTCTTGGATACGAACCTCCACGTCCAGGCGAAAGAGAAATTGACATCGAACAGCCTGCAGAAGCACCAGCGATTCATCAGAGAGATGAACGCCTAGCGGCTATCCGAAATCAACAACGCCGGTACGTAAGACGTTACGACCGCCCAGAAGAAGAAGCACGGTTTCAACGAGGTCAGCCGGTTTATATCAAAAATCACCCGTCATATCAGCCCAACAATCCTGCTGGATTCGCTGCAAAATGGTTGGGACCTTTTATCATCGACGAAGCGATCGACGGACGCGTTTTTCGTATTCAAAAGGCAGGCAAATTGTCACAGTGCATGCAGACGACATCCGACCTGCACCGTGCCACGCCATCCCACAAGCGATTCCCGCACGTCGCCGCAGAAGACGCCCACCGGACCGACAGGAAGAAGAGGAAGAGGACATCGACGATCCCGTCACAGCACCACCAACCAGTCCCGAGCCAGATTCACAGGAATAAAACCCCATAGACGTTTTGTGCGCGAAAATTCCTGTGAGTCACACATGCTGTGATTCATTTACGAACGCTTAAGTGTGTAATTCATCCCGTTCAGGTTTTTTTCTATAGACGCTTTAGTGTGCTTGGAATTTATCGAACATTTTTCATAGTGTAAAATCAATTATACATTATAAATGCAGTGAAAGACAATACGAACTTTTAAATAAGACGACAACTGTACAGAATAACACCCCCGAATCAGACAACGAAGTAAATCACCCTACAGGATGAGGGTTTCACCAAGAAACATCCTGTGACGCCGGACGGTAACCATTTTTTCATCTCCGTCTCAGGGAAAAATCACCGTAATTCATTTTCCCTTACGCTGGCGTATATAACAAGAAAAGTCTCAAATTCAAGGCGTCGAGACGCATATTCGCTTGCCGCCAGCAAAACCTGTCAATGGGCAGTATCCCCATTGTGGCGCCCAAACACAACGTTCCTGGCTCATCTTCGGATCCGCATCACAACATGCTAACCAGGACGTTTCATCCAGCCGTTCCCATTATTAAATGGATTACGTCGCAACCAGGCGTAATTCGAACGCTGGAATACATGGATGTTGCTGAGCAATGTTTACCTCGGAACGCGTTATTTCGCATCATGCCAGCACTCCACATTTTCATCATCATCTGGCTCATCGTCGGATCGGGTACTCCAGGCGCATCCACCAAATATTATTCATGCCCTGGCCACCAATCTCGAAACAGGTGCTTGCCGACAGTACACGCAGTCCCGGCACCTCCACCAGATGATTCGTCGAGACCTGGACATCATCCCAAAGCAGGTGTTCGCAACACCATACAAAGACGTCAACCCGACGCCTCCACCAGGTTCTCATCAAGAAGGTTGCAGATTTTTTTTCCTGTGCAGGATGCACACGATTTGGCAGGAAGAACATAGGCTGATGCCTGAGCTTCATCACCGTTCATCATTCTGCGCCTTCCACATCGAAAATACATGGATGTAAGATAACATTGTATATACTGTGTATATGTTAGTTTTAAGCATTTCCATTCATTCATTCATGTAAACGAACTTTACTCATTTACGGGGCCGAATTGTTACCGGCGTTCTATCGAAACCGCCGTAACTTGTTATTATTTTATTTTCATTCACGAAAACATCGGACTCCAATTGTTTTGCTCATTTCAATTTCATAATCATTTTAATTCCAAATGACTCAAGTTCGTAACCATTCATTCGATGTTCTTTTGTATATATTCATTCTCTGTAAATATTTACTTGGGTACATTTTGCGCCGAACGAACGTGACCGAAACAATAGCAACTTTCGAACAACCCCCATCATAAACCGCGCGGCCAGCATCGGCGAACTTTACAACCCCGAGGACGGCGGCCGTTGTAAAGACCCCGAACCCCGAGGACACGCGCAATAAATATTATTGCGCCTAGGGCCACGCTGCGGGGTTTACGACACCCCAAGACAATGGGTAACTCGGAACCCGCGGAAATCCGAAAACCCACAGGGAAACAAAGAAGGGCCCGCACATCTGCTACACAGGCATCATCGAACACCGGAGCGGTCAAAAACCAGGGGCCCAAAACTTTTCTGCCTTTAGGTAGCTTCCTCCACCACCGTTTCTTCGTCATCATCCTCACCCCCAAGAAAAGTGGCGGGGGATGAAAATAGCGGTGGTCGAGGAAAGAGGAAGTCAGAGAGGGCAGGGAGTTTTCGAGCAGCAGTCAAATCAGTCAGTTTCGAATCACCAGGAGAGTCAGTCGAGTCAGCTAATCATCAGCATCAGTTCCAGTTTTTTTAACACCAAACAGTAGAGTTTTAATCATCGCGAGTTAAATTAGTTAGTTTTCGAACACCAAACGGTAGAGTTTTAATCATCGCGAGTTAGTGAGTTAGTGAGTTAGTCTAGGACTTCATTTCCTCAGTGTCGCGAATCATTCAGTACATATCGTAAGTCGTCGCGTCACATCGTAATTATCAGTCACGATCATTCATTTCATTTATTAACAATAACTTAATATCACGTATTGTACATTTTTTGTTATTTTTGTTGTCGTTGTGTTATTAATAAATATTATATAATTGTTTTTGGGAAAATCAGTAAATTCATTTTTAAATTCATTTCTAAAAACTCGACCAAACCTTTTTTTTTATTAATAACATAAGTGCGTGCAGCTCAAAGAAGCCAATAGGTAAGTCTATTTATTATATTTTTATGCGTATTCGAACCCTGAGCTATCGGAGTGTTACGGCGGAACGTCTTGAACGTGCATACTCATGCTCTTTAATTTAAATAAATAACATTGATAATGGATTTGCAAAAAATTAGTGCCTCAACAATGTAATGTATACGCTGTCAATGTTCAGGCATTCGTCGATTTTATATAAAAACGTGCAATATGAAGTTAAGAACGAGTGTATCCACTCCCAGACTAAGCATGAAGTAAAATTTCGAGTTTAGAAAAGCCTGAAAGTGAAGCGGAGCGACAGAGCCAAATTAGGCTTTTCTAAACTCGAAATTTTACTTTATGCACCACGCGTATAAAACATTGTAATATTGTGAAGTATTTATAATACACTTTAAATAACAAAATATTTAAATTTTTCTTGGTACATTTTCAATTCAGGTCAAATAATATAATATATCAAATAAACTTATTTAGTAACTTAATTATCAAAAAATAATAATGTTGCGTGTATGCATCAACGGCGCTTAATGGGTTAAAAACTTCAAACGGTAATAGTTCAAAAACTAAAAAAATAAATGACAACTGCATTTAGCACTGACCCCTTTAATTAAAAAAGAAACCCTTATCGATCAGTAGATTTGATCTGATCAATAGGATTGATCTGATTAGTTAATAAAATGATAAGTTGATGTATTTGTTTTACTTTTTATCAAAAGTTAAATAGTTTTGTATTTTAAGTTTTTTGTACAAAATAAATACTTAATGAATTTTACTACGTTCACATATAATTTCATAAAATCTATTCTCTAATAACGCAGAAAATAAAATTGTAGAAGGAAACGCATGAATGAATGTAACACGCATCCTTAGCTCGTTAAAAGAAAAAAAAGAAAACGTGTTTTCAAGATTGAAATATCAACATCTGGAATATGATACAACGAGAAGCGCGGAATGGAGGGAGAAAGAAATTGTCACTCTCTCACTGAGACTTGATTTCGCGACATCTGGAGTAAAATAGTTGTAACCGACCGACCGCAGGAAGCCAGACTGGTGTATATAGGCAGCCATATACACCAATTTGGCATCCAGCGCTCTGCTCCCATTCGCGTGTACCCAAATTTTATATGGGGACTGGCTAACTGGATATATATAAACTGTGATAATAGTAACAATATATATTTATTTTCTTTAATTTCATACATTACATTTAGAAGAAATACAAAGAAGTATCACATTTATAATGATATGGAAAACAAGACACAAGTTCAGGTGGATGTCCAAACATCACCTGTTCTTCCACTGTGCCTTGGATGTGACTATAATCTTAATAATACAACATATAGACAATGAAATGAACAAAAATAGGTGAGAATTAAGAAGATATATCTTAAAAGATATTACACATATATACAAATCGCTGCTTTAACATTCAACATTAAACTTATTGTGCAGTACATTGCTGGTTATAGAGCATTGTGAAAATGTAGCGTTTGAAGGCATGTTTACTGGTATAATCACAACAGGCGCGACTGAGACCAATTAAGTATTTGACAATGGTGTATTGTAACGATCTCTCGTCCTGTGCGCTAAAGGTGTCAAGCGATTCCGACATCTTACCGCGATATTATGAACAATTTTCGAACAGATTGTTTTAAATACGATGATATCATAAAATGGACAGTAGCTGTGCAGCTTTCTGCGATTATTCATGTTCAACCACTTCAACTCACATAGCTTATGCGAGAATCTACCTTTCTAATTCCGAATATTAATCTCAGGCATGAATTTTGAATTCGTTGAATATTTGCTTTAGTGTATTGATCAAGGCAAAAGTGTATAAGTGGCGAACAGAAAGTAAATTGAGAGAGTACTGTTGTTTCGCAAAGTAGAATTTTTGTTTTTTTATCAATATACTCTCTGTTGTTAAATTGTTAAATGCTCGTTGAATACATTTCAAAACAAAATCATAATATCTAAAACTGTTATCTAGGATCACACCCAGACTTTTACCATTATTACTTATTGGCATAATCATATTATTTACAGTTGGTCTAAATGCATCGATTAATTTAGTGCACTTTTTTTGTCCAAACAAGAGACAAGATGACTTTTTCTGTTATGTTGTTTCCATGGAAGGTGCACCGTTCATAATTTGTTGATGATTTGGGAAGGCTAGTGCTTGACATTTTTTTGTTTTTGGAAACCTGAAGCGCCTAACTGCTGTTCCGAGCGGCCAAATGGATAAGTCATATACTTCGCCTACGTTTGACATGTTGAGGGCCAAACTTTAGCGTGCAAATACGTTCACGGGCCGCGTTTAAAAGTACTTAGTGCATTTTAAAGTAGTGATAATATTTTTTGCGATAGATATAAGACATGAAATAATACGACAATGTTATTAGAGTACAATTTATTAAAATAACAAAATGAAATTTTAAAGAAATGGTACATTATAATTAAATCGTTAAATTTGCAATTATTACAAACTACGAAAGTTAAATACACCGAAATCAATGAGACACCTGAGCTTGAATTTGGGAAACTAATCCATCGATATTTGGATTAATTCCACTGACACAAAGACGTAAAGAATTTTCCAAATTATCGTCAGTCAGTCTTGTACGATGTGTTGATTTATTAACTTTCATCAATGAAAAGAACTGTTCGCATTTATAAGTACTGCCAAACGCACAAATCATTCTTCTTGCGAATTTTCTAAGCTGCGGAAAATTGTCTTCTTCTAGGTATTTTTTGTAGAAATCGCACAACTCTACGTCTTCAAATTTGGATTTTAGGAGTGAGTTTTCTTGAATCTCGATCAACTCCATTTGTAAGTGTATTGGAGCATTTTGTACAATATATGTTGTGGGAGTAGCAAATAAACTGAAACAGTCTTCCATGTTTTTGTCACAAAATCTGTTCGAAAATTGTTCCGACAGTAACTTGAGTTCTTCAGCATATTGAGCATAAGCAATATTTTCATACGCAGAGAGCGTGTTGAAATGGTAACTGTTACCAGACAGCATCTGTGACTCCCACAAGCGTAGTTTGATCTGAAACGCTTTTAAATGGCTGTACAAATCATTTACTAACTGTCCTTGTTTTTGAAGTTTCAAATTTAAATCATTCAAATAGCCTGTAAGATCGACCAGAAATGCTAAGTCACATATCCATTTTGGGTCACTTAATTCAGATAGTGGTTTATCTTTTATTTTCATAAAGTCTGCTATCTCATTTCTAAGCTCGTAAAACCGTTTCAACATTTTTCCTTTGCTCAGCCATCTGACTTCACAATAATATGTTACGTCGTTATATTCAGCTGATATTTCATCCAAAAACGCCTTGAACTGACAATGGTTAAGCCCTCAGGATCGAATAAAGTTGATGGTTTTTACTACCACATTCATAACATTCTGGAGTCGAATGGACTTAGAACACAAGTTCTGTTGGTGGATAATGCAATGAAGGACTATCAAATCATCTTTTTGCACATTTAATTCTGTTGCTTTTTCATTCAAAATTCCGATGAAACCTTTACGTAAGCCGACCATAGAAGGTGAACCATCAGTGCATACTCCAATTAATTTTGACCATGGCAAGCCAAAACTTGTGAATACCTTTTGAACTTCAATAAAAATATCCTCTCCTGTAGTGGTTCCTTTTAGCGGCTGTAAAGCAAGCAATTCCTCAGTAACAGTGAACTCCTTATCAACACCTCGAATAAATATAGCCAGTTGAGCTGTGTCAGACAAATCGGTGCCGGTGCTCTCGTCTAATGCTATGGAAAATGATTCAAAACCAGCCATACGGCCAGTCAATGTTGTTTTTATATCATTAGCCATCATTTCTATACGTCGAACAACAGTTCGTCTTGACAAACTAATTTTTTCAAATTCTTTTTTCTTTTCAGGACACATAATACCGCAAACTTCTAACATACACTCCTTGATAAATTCTCCTTCGGCAAATGATTTTAATGCCTTTGCCAATTTTGAGCTAACTATAAAAATAGCTTTCACAACATAATCAAGTTGTGTTCTTTGTATATGAAACATTTGTTGCTGTTTTTCCAAATTTGCGGTAAGCTTCTGGATTTTGTCTGTTCTTAATTGTCCTGTCAGTGAGTGCATCGTTCCATGCTTAGTTGAGTAATGCCTCTTTATATTGAATTCTTTCATTACTGAAATGGATTCATTACACAGCAAACAAATAGGCTTACCATTGTGCAAGATATAAAAGAATTCTTCAGTCCATTTTTCTTGAAAATGGCGACCCTCTGTATCTACTTTTCGTTTCTTACCACTAGACATCATATTTGTTTACTTTTCGTTCAATAAACTTAATAACAAACTATAGTTAGTAACCACTCAAGATGCACACAAAGTCACAAAGCAAGTTGACGGCTCGAGCAGTTCGCTAGGATATCGCTTGTCCAAGTTATCACCTCGGTAGCTCAAATAGAACTGAACTAACGTTTGGGCCATCCACCCGCTTATATAGGCAAAATGAACGAATAATCTGGAATAAACTAGTTTAGAATAATTGAGAAGCAATAAATCTTTTGATGTGTCGCCCGTGAGGCGGCAAACCTCAAAGAATTTGATCGAGCAAGTCGAGTGGCGGCGATTATCAAAGAGTGAGGCGACAAACATCAAAGAATTTTATGTTTGCCGCCTCACTGTCACTCCCGTGAGTATAAGTACCTAATGTAATATTTTTTTAATTGGGTTTTTTCAAAATGTCTCGCGGGCCGGATAATATCTTACAGCGGGCAGGATCCGGCCCGCGGGCCGGAGGTTGCCCATATGTGCTTTAAATGATATCATCTTATCATTATTGATAAATTCTCCGATTTGAATTTGATGTTTGGTGCGCTGTGTAGTAGATGGTTTTTTAATAAAAAATAATTTAAATAGTGTTATTTTTTTACCTCTCGTTTTCAAGTGAAATTATCTTTAACATTAAATTTGCATTTTCTGGTTTTAAATTTATTAATGAGTTTGACAAAGTTTCTATTTTTATTACGAGGCTTTTCTAAACTGGAAATTTTACTTCATGCACCACGCGTATAAAATACTAATTCTAAGCGAAGTTATAAATATACGCCTCTAGTATACTGCGTTAGTAGCATATTGTGAACTTCACAATAGTTAATTAAGTGTTTTAGACGCGTGGCTCATGAAGTAACATTTCGAGTTTTGAAAAGCCTGAAGCGACCAAACCAAATTTTAAGGCTTATCTAAACTCGAAATTTTCAAAACAAACACTTGTTGTATAATTCAATGTCCATTGGGGTATTAGCCCGGGTAGTAGTTGTTTCAATGAGTGTTTGATATAGTCTTTGTAAGACTAACTTGTTGTAGATTGCGAAAAGAATCGCACTTTTAATGTTCGAAATTTTACTTCATGCTTAACCTGTGAGTGGAAAACACTCGTTTAAAGCTTCAAAATAAACTTAAAACGAATATCTGAAGATTTACAGCATATATTTGGGACATGTATACTGAAAAGAAAAAACTTCCTGTGTAACAACAACATTGATTATTGAAGTATAAACTGACAGCAGGCCAACAACCAATAATCTTTTTGCAAATAACTTTATATTTAATTGATTGTGGCTTTTATGATAAAGTGTTTTATAAAATAATAAAGTTCTTAAGTGAGGTCTTTAAAAACATAGGCACATTTCGGCTATATTTTGCTATTTAGAAGCTTCCAAGGTGAATAAAAACAAAAAAAAGAAAAATACATGAAAAACACCCCTACAGGGTGTCCGTATTTTAAAGGAATGTATGGGGATCTCGGTTAGTTGAAGAGATAGAGAGTCGGTTAAATTGGAGCAAAGTTGCGTTATTTAGTGCCCAATAATAATCTAAAAACAAATTTGAAATATCTGTGTGATATTTTCAAAAACCGGATATTTTTAAATTTCGTTTTTATTTTTATTTAAAACTATTGAATCCAGACATTTACAACTTTGACATCATAGAGGCACTATAACATTTACCCAGGGACCAAAGCCAACTTTTGTTTTTTTTATGGGCGCCATTTTTTATTATCATATGTTTTGGAAGAATATTTTTTTCAAAATTCAATGATGTATCACACTTATAGTTTATTGTACAATTTATGAGTAAAATTTTAATCTTTTGTAAAGAGTGCCTTGGAAACAGTTGAGTAACTCACTTATTCGACAACTCCTAGGACCCATAATTTGCTTACATATCACCCGTGAATATATACGCGTGGCGCATGAAGTAAAATTTCGAGTTTAGAAAAGCCCTGTGAATATTTGTCTCGGGTCGGTGCGCGACCCTCGACAAATTTTCTACGCGGGGCTTTTCTAAACTCGAAATTTTACTTCATGCTTAATCTGGGAATGGATTACACTTGTTAGTTTAAAATACATCACAACTCGGATGCCCGTCGGTCAATACATATTTTAACAGTTGTGATGTGTTTTAAACTAACGAGTGTGTTACACTCCCAGACTAAGCATGAAGTAAAATTTCGAGTTTAGAAAAGCCCCGCGTAGAAAATTTGTCGAGGGGCTTTTCTAAACTCGAAATTTTACTTCATGCGCCACGCGCGGTGCTTTTCTAAACTCGAAATTTTACTTCATGCGCCACGCGTATAAACCACTGATTTACAGTAAAGTTCAAAATATGTAACGCTTAGATGTGTTGGTGATCAATATTTATCGAGATGTGGCGAAAACATGCAATTTATTTGTGAATAGTTTTGGAATAATAATAATAAAAGTAGAATAAATTTAGTTTCTGTAACTTTTATGTGATAATCGATACTTATTATTATTATTATTAAAAAAGATTGACAGTTATTAATTAATTTTGAGTGCCAACAATGATTGACTGCTGTCAAGATTTTATTGATTAACAGAAATGACGTCCTTGTTTCCCAAGCACTCTTTGCAAAAAAAGGAAATTATTATAATTTTAAACATTAAATCTAAAATAAATTATGAGTGTGGCACATCACTGAGTTCAGAAAAAATATTTTTTGCAAAAATATGAAAATCCAAAATGCGCTCATAAGAAACACAAAAGTTGGCTATGGTCCCCGCGTAAATGATATAGTTATCTTAAAAACAAATATGCTACTAAATTAGTTATAAAAAAGTGCCTATATATTGTTAAAGTTTTAAATGTGCAGATTTAGTAGGTTTTAAATGAAAAAATAAAAACGATTTTCCAAAAAACATGTTTTTGCTGATATCTCGAAAACAAAAAAAGAAATAACCGACTCTCTATCTCTTCAAATAACTGAGATCCCCATACATTCTGTCGAAATACGGGCACCCTGTATAAATGAAAATATTTTTTATTTTTCTGTAGAGAAAGTGTTTTATTACGAAACCTGAACAATTTTAATAAAAACTTATGTAATTTTGTTCAGCCAACCACGCCAGTGTGGTCAATCAAACCTATAGGAATTCGCTTACTTGGAAAATGTTTCGTTTTTCAAATTAACGCATTTTTCAACATGTTACAAATTTTTAAAGTTCATATTCGGTAACTGTTACTATTCAGCCCGCGATTTCGATTCACCCCGTTCTACGATATTTCATAAACACACATTTTAATTAAAGACAATTGATTATTAAAACAAATACTTTTCTGGTACCATGTTGATTTTTTTAATTATAAATAACACAAATGGCGGTAAGATAGACTAAGACAATATTAAAAAAAATTCTAATATATATTTGTACGAAAATATTCTTTTAAAAACGTTTCCTTTCTAACAGTTCCTACTTGCATTAAAAGATGGCGGCATGCGTTTTAAATTCGAATACAAATAGTTTCGCACACGCAATAAAGTAAAAGTCATTATTTCTATGTACAATCAAAGCAAATACAGATTAAAATTTACAACCAATTGTTACCGAAATACTTGGAAAAACTAAAACAAACAATGAATAAATCAAAATAAATTTACAACGCATACATAATAAATTATTTCAAACAAAGAACAATACGTTTATAAAGCGAAAAATCTTATAAGATGCAATTTAATTACGGTCGAGATCGTGGCCATTAAATTGGAAAATTAATATGAAAAGTGCGTAAAAGAATAAGATAAGTTATCTAAATAGTACGAAGTGTAAACTCAGTTTAGCCCAAAGAAGCAAGAACAAGTGGTTAAAATTTAATTAAAATTGTAGAATGAGAAGTCTAAGTTGATTTATTTTCAAAAATTGTGCCTAAATAAAGATCAAAAACTACTATAATTTTAGGAAGTTAGGTGTTAATAAAAGTGATAAATAATTAATGTAATTCACATTGGATAAATTATAATTTAAACATTTTAATAAATTAAGATTTGGAAAATGGCATATAAAGCATATTTCTGCGAAGAAGACTGTCGCAAAATTCTGCAAAAAATCTCCCCCAAACTGGAATTCAAAAACTACACTCTAAAACCCTTCTGCGCGGAACTACGGGGATACTTAGGTGAGCACCTTTTGTTAACAATCGAAACAACAACTTCAGTAAACTACACGTATTTCGTTAAAAGCACTAAAACGGCAAGCTTGAGCGAATGCTTTAAAGACGGAAAATATTTCGAGCGAGAAGATCTATTTTATGATTTCGCTGAGAAAGCGAAAAAGTTAATTCCAAGTTTGGAAACTAAGTCGCTTCCGTTTCCAAAATTTATATACAGCAATGAGCATGAAATATTAGTTTTGGAAGATTTATCGAAGGAGGGTTTTGTGGGAGGTGATTTAAAGTTCACTCAGCCGGAGCTTGAAAAAGCTGTTGAAGCTCTGGCGAAGTTTCACGCGGTTTCCATGATTTTCGAGGAAGTGAAGAAGAAGCAGTTGGGGAGGAAAAACTACGAGCTAACGGAGGATTTCGGGGATTTCCCAGATCCTGTGTTCAAGAGGAATAAGGAATCTTCTGCGTATAAAAATGTTAAATCGGGGGAAACTGGGGTTTTAACTTTAATCGATTTATACATGCGGGATGAAAAAGAAAAAGCCGAGATTTTCAAGGAGAATTTTTTAAAATCAATAACCAGAATGTATAAAGTACTAAACGAAAAGAATAACTTTAGAAAAGTGATTTGTAACGGGGATTTGTGGGGCAACAACGTTCTTTTTAAATACGAAAACGATGAAGTCGTTGAGAGCAAATTGGTTGATTTTCAATTCATTCGATACGCTCCTCCAGCTTGTGATTTAGCCTTACTGATTTACTTTACTAGTGATGGAAGGCTTTACCAGAAAATTGATCATTTCTACGAGTTGTATTACAAGATTTTAAGCGAGGAATTAAATAAAGCCGGTTTGGAAATAGGAAAAGTGTTGCCTTTGGAGGAATTTCGGGAAACCTGCAAAATCTACCCGGAATGCGCCAAAATTACGTGGTTGCTGTACAGGCATATGGCAAATGCTAATTATTTATCGATGCGAGATATTTCTGAAGACATGAACCTTTTTAAAGCAGTTTTTTTGGGGAAAAAGCGCCCCTGGTTTGTCACTGAGAATTTTCAAAACGACAAACCTTACCGTGAGTTTGTAGGGAAGATCCTCTACGATGTTTACGATTGTGTTACAAAAACCTACCCCGTTGAAAGTTGCTTTAAGGTGGTTGAAAATACAATTGGGCGAGATTACAAATTTTTGGATTACAACGTAAATCCATTGTCTGTAAGAGGCGGGTTTTTAGGCGAGCATTGCATTTTGGAAATTTCGGTCGAGGTTAGCAAAGAGGCCAAAGAAATTAAACAAAAAGAAAAAGAGGTAAAGTTGAGGTATTTCTTAAAACAACCTCCTAGCATGAAGTCGCAACGGGATTTCGCTGAAGATTCTAAAGTGTTGTTCAAAGAAAACCAATTTTATCAAAAGCTCTTACCTGATTTCGTTTCAAAAAACATCCCAATCATAGCCGATATAAGTGCAAAATGCTACCACGTTGATGAGGATGGTTTGGTTTTGGACGATCTAAAAAACCTAGGCTTTTATTGTGTATACAAAAGAGAATCAATGAGCTTGAATAACGTTCTCCTGGTTTTAAAAACACTAGCTAAACTACACGCAAGTGGATTAATCTACGATGAGCGTTCGGGCTTAAAATTATTAGACACCTACAAAAAAGAATTCGCTGAGGCTTTCTACCAATCAACCCCAACTTCAGTCGATCTACTGGTAGCCGCAAAGAAAGGAGTTAAAGAGCAAATCAAAATCTTTAACGCTGATACCAATATCAAAGATCTACACGCGAAAATCTCGAAAATCATAGATGCTTTCTGCAAACTCACAAAACCTTCGCGGAAATTCAGAAACACCATCTGCCACGGCGATTTATGGGCCAACAACATCCTCCTCAACCAACAAAAAGCTTACCTCATCGACTTCCAATCTTACAGATACGTTCCTCCAGCACACGACGTCATGCAATTCATCTACCTCGCAACAAACAGGAAATTCCGCTCGGAGCACTTACCACAAATCCTCGAGCATTATCTACAAAACTTGAATTGTGTACTTCTTGAAAATGCATGCACGCCCATTGAGAAAGTTGAGTTTTCGGAGTCTTGCGAGTTCGAAAAGATCATGGCGGTGGTGCAATCAGTGACGCATTTCCACAATATACAGATGTCGGACGAGAGGATGGAATTCATGTTCGCGGATGCCGATTATTGCAAGAGGAATCTTTTTGGAGATAGGAGTGAACATATTAGGAGTACGTGTGAAATGGATCCGGAGTATCGCGAGAGGAATGGTGAGGCCATCGCAGATGCGGCCGATTTGTGTTTGGAGTTGGCTGAGAAGGGTTTTGATTTTGATAACATAATAAGGTTGTAATTCAATAAAAAAAATCTTGTGATATATCATTGTTGTATTTATTTATACTTTATTTATTTACTTGGATTGGCCTGAACTTAAAATGTGCTTAATTAAGGAGTGGAAACACTTGTTAGAAGTATAAAGTCAATCTAAAGAACACAATTGCCAAAATTGGAGGCTAACACCGAGTGTTAGCCACCAATTTTAGCCATTGTCGGGTTGTTAAAAAAACACGTTTTTTTTTCATTTTATTTAAGACAAACACTTTTTTTTATTTAAACAGCGTTTATAGTATATTGTTTATCGAGAGTGGATATGATGCTTATATCTCACGATGACAAGTTTGGGGCACGACGCCGTAGGCCACCGCCACCTTATAGTGATTTGAACTAGTGTTGTAAAGTTCTTGAACGAGCACAAAAATGTGTGCTTTCTCTGTGCCCGTAAAAATACGCATACTGCACTTAAATCGAAAGAAGAAAGACAATACTCTATATGTGCAATGAAGACATATTATCATTACGCTAGGCTTACAGTTGTAAACGGACGAACAAATGTGGCCCTTATTCAACTGCCGTTCTAGGGAAATTCGTTCCTCCTGCAGTGTGCGTATTTCTAAGAGCACAGGCATAGTACACAATTTTTGCGCTCATTTGCAACCTTTACAACACTAATTTGAACAAAAACACAGCTCATTATTCTAGGAAACGTCGAACTTGGGCGCTCACAGTTACGCGAATGACATTTGAGGTTACATATAGTAACTAGGGGTATGGTGTGATTAAAAATTTAAAGTGACTAGCGCTAATCTCGTCCAAAATTGGACTATGCATACGACATATTTTATTTTCTTACTAAACCTTAGTTAGTCACACGTTAGTCGCGATTAGCGCATATACATAAGGCCGAACATGTTTAAAACACGTTTAAAATTAATTTTTGCTGTTAAAAAAAAATGGAAAAATTACTAAAGCGTCGGATTTTCATTAAATTTTCAGAGATCGCTAGAGAAAAGAATGCGTTTTACTGTCATGTAGAAATTAATCAAATTTATTACTTGAGAAATAAACTACAGGTGGTTAAAGTTGATTAATAAGTGAATCAACATTATGATAAACGTGAATGTTTTTGTTGTCTTTAAAAAAAAAAATGTGAAAAATTACTGAAACGTCGACGTAAAATTCATTACTTGCGAAATAAATTACAAAAGGTTAAATGTACGACCGTTTGATTCAACTAACCAATTTTAATTTAAAAATATTAACTTAAAATTTTAACTTCCACTTAGGTTCGAAACGTTCGATTTTAGGATAATCTCAGAGTTTCTATCTTTGGCAAATGTTTTCATTCGGTTTCGGGAAATAAATATGTCATTATTTTTTAGAGAGAGCAAAAAAAAACTCCGTCTCAACAAACAAATATTATTGAATGTTTAAATGAATAATATTTAGAAAACTACAAATAAACTTATTTGTAGTTTTTTTTTTCTCATGATAATGTCAGTTTCTGAAAAAAGTTATGTTCAAATTTTGTAAAATATAGATATTTTTTTTAAATAATAAAAACGCAGCTCAAAATTAAAGTATTGATTAAAGCCTAAAAACAATTAAACGTCACGCCACTTCAAAATGATTCTTTAGTAGTCGTTTGCCGTTTGTTTCGTGGAACTGACAATTTTTTCCAGAAAGTTGCACTTAATTATTTGAGTAATTAATTTTTTTGTTTTATTAAATTTAATTCACTCGGCGAAAACGCAGTGAGTTTGGTTACATTTTAAGCCTTGATTTATTCGTGAACAAAATTGAGCTTCACTTTAATTCAAAGCCACATTCTTCGGCTGCCATCTGCTTTTTGTTTCATGAAAATACCAAATCCGTGGACAAAGTTATGCCTAATTATTTGAGCAAGCATTTTTTCATTTAACAATTATCAACACACGGAGCGAAATTCCACTGACTCTAACTTGAAATTTAAGCCTCGGTTTAAGTGTGAAAACAATTAAGCGTTGCGTCACTTAAAAGCCACGTTCTTCGGCTGTTATTCGTCTTTTGTTTAATGAAAATATCAACAAAGTTGCGCCTAATTATTGCATTGCATTGTTTAATTTACTAATTATTAAAACACAGACTTTGATAAAATTTAAGCCTTGGTTTAAGAGCAAAAACAATTGAGTTTTACCACAATTCAAAGCCACATTTTTCGGCTGTCGATTGTTCTTCGCTTAAGCCTTGATTTAAGTTTGAAATCAATCGAGCGTTAGGTCACTTCAAAGCTACATTCTTCGGTTGTCGTTAGACTTTTGTTTTGAGAAAATATCAAGTTCATGGAAAGAGTTGCTCTTAATTATTTGAGCGAATATTTTTTGAGAATTTCTTAATCAATAAAACACAAACTTTGACTTGAAAATTAATTGATATTTTTGGAATATTCAGCGAAGATATTAAAATTTCAATTATAACTATTCAAGGTTTATTCGTTTCTGTGTAGACTCTTAGAATTTTATATTGATTTGATATTCTGTTAATTTTTTACAATTGTTTAAATAAAAAACGTCCACCTGAAATCGTTATTATTGTTGCATAATTTTAACTTTGGCTGAAAATTTTGGGAAAACGTGGTGAGGTAGTATAATTTTCTCTTTATAAGATGTAAGTGCACTTAATTCTATTTTAAGTAAATTCTGTCAATTTAATGTTGATAGTATAGATTTCTAATTTTTGACAATTTTTTCAAAGAAAACATTCTCTGAAAATTGGTAATTTTATTGCATAATTTTAACATTGACTAAATATTCTAAGAAAATGTGGTAAGATAAAATAATTTTTTGTTTATAATATATAAGTACCAGAGCTGGGTAGGATACGAATCATTCGGGATTCGAATCCTTTTAGAGGATTCAAAAGAGGCATTCGAATACTTTAGTTCAACTGGATTCGTGATCCGGATTCGTTACATTTTTTTAAGAGGATTCGTATTCGAATCCAAATATGGGTGATTCGAATCCATATAAAAGGATTCGAATATTTATAAAAGGATTCGAATACTTACAAAAGGATTTAAATCGTCAAAAATAATTCGAATTAATTGTAAGGATTAACATGAGAAATGTCTTTTGTGTGTTTTTAAATTTCTCGTTAAATCACTGTTTTATACGCGTGGCGCATGAAGTAAAATTTCGAGTTTAGAAAAGCCCAGAAAATTTGTCTCGGGTCGCTGCGCGACCCGAGACAAATTTTGACAGGGCTTTTCTAAACTCGAAATTTTACTTCATGCTTAGTCTGGGAGTGGAAAACACTCGTTTAAAGCTTCAATTTGAACTCTATTATAAACTCGACGAATGCCTGAAAATTACGTAGATAAAAAAGTCACTGAATATCATTAAAACCGGGAAAGTCATGAAATTATATTCAAATTGACAAAAACACTAACAAAAAAGCCATATGACATTAATAAATTTGTCAAAATCAACAGGAAAACTAGAAAACACGTAAAAATTTATCAAATTAACTTAAATATTGACAAAAACAATGAAAACAATTTAACAAAATAGAGGTTTCCCACAGAAGAAAGTTATATTAAAAGGCCAGGGAAAAAATCTTGGCGTAGCGAAACGGATAAAACACTGAAATATTGTGAAATATTGTGAAATTGAAAATATACTGGTTTTTACTTATTATGTTTGAATTTCATAACAAATTCAGTTTGATTTTATTAGAAATATCTATGTACTGTATAAGGTCGACTCGGTTTAAACTGAGACAGTCTTGTATAAGGTTGTCTTCATTTAAACGAGTGTTTTCCACTCCCAGACTAAGCATGAAGTAAAATTTCGAGTTTAGAAAAGCCCCGTGAAAATTTGTCGAGGGTCGCGCAGCGACCCGAGACAAATTTTCGGGCTTTTCTAAACTCGAAATTTTACTTCATGCGCCACGCGTACAAAACACTGATTTGAAGTGAAGTTCAGAAATACACAAATACATCTTTAATCAGAGTAACAAGGAATCAGATGTTTAGTCTGTTATCAACAATGTTCAGTGTTAATAATAAATAATCAGGCTTTAAATATATTTGTTAAAACAACTGGTAACGATATTTATATATAAATGGTTGAAAAAAATTAATAAAATCAAATTTATTCTTAAAGGATTTGTATTCGTGATTCGAAAAATCAGGATTCGAATCATATTTATCTCTTACGAATCCTTTATTCGAGTATTCGTGATTTGAATCATATTAGGTGATTTGGATTCGTGATTCGAATCCTTTTTACGAGGATTCGTCCCAGCTCTGATAAGTACAATATACTCTAAGTAAATTCTGTATATCTAACATTAATAGTATAAAATTTTAATACTTTAAAATTGAAAAAAAATACTTCAAAAATTGTGTTTTATTGCACGATTTCAGCTTCGGGTCAGTGTTTTAAGAAAACGTGGAGATTATTTAATTTTCTTTTTATAATATATAAGTGCAATCAATTCTAAGTTAATTTTGTCAATTTTAAGTTGATGGTAGGGGAAGGTGGGGCAGCTTCATACCGTTTTTATATTTTGTCTTATAGAATTTTCTCGGTAATCGATATCTGTATCGATTCATCAAAAATCAATACTCTTACTATCTGACTTTATATTAAAAACATGTAAATTGTGTAAATACACTTGTAAGGCATTTTGTAACAGTTTAAAAGAATAAATAAAAATGTATGTATGTACCCCACATACGGGGCACTTTCATACAGGCTATGGGGCAGATTCATACATGTGAGAAAATACACAAGTTGAGCATGAAATGTTTATTTATTTATCAAAATCAAAATATCAAAACACAACTTTCATGAAAACAAAAGCAATAATAGTATCTATAACCAAATAATACTAAGTAATCATATAATAAAGAGAGAATAACATAAATATAGGTAGTTTTTTTATGGCACAGAGGGAACTAGTTAACCTAACAGTCTTTCTAATCAGTCATATCACTATTTAAATATCTGTGACGTATTGCTTAATTCTTATTTACTAATACTATCAATAATGAACAATTAAAAAAAATATCACAATCAACATGAGGAATCTTAAATGTTAAACACTAATTATCTTGAAGGGAATTATCTTTGCAACAATAATATTAATTTACGTTATAAAAAGAAAGATCTTTGTTGAAACTAAAAATGTTGGCGGTCCTAGCTGTCTTAGCTGATTTAGGATCCGGTAATATCAAAACAATATCTGATAGATCTACTGAGCTTTCATCTTTGACGTCTGGAAAGACAAAATTCATAGAAAATCCTGGTTTCTTCTTCAAAAATGAAACCATTACTTCTGTCAAAGTGTAGTGTTTGATGATTTGTCCGACATAGTAAATAACGGACTTCTTTTTTTCAAATTTTACAAGCACATAGTCACCATCTTTGACATTTTCAGGGTCAACAGGCACTTCATGATCATCTTCTTCTTCGTTTTCTTCAAGCACGTCGAAAGGTGAAGCAGAACTTTCTCTTAGGCTGATATCTGTTTCACTGTCGCTACAAATTGTTTCAATCTCTTTGGTTTTATTTCTTTTTGGTTTACTCGATTTGACATAATCTTCATTTAATAAACACAACGCTCTCTTTATTTCTCTTGCTTTACTTTTTCGTTCTTTTCCTAATCTCTTCATCTTTTTGATGTTTTCCAATTCTTCAATTCTATTCTTTTCGGGCGTGTCCGTATAAATTCTCGATTTTCCAAGTGATCGACCTTTTTTTGTTTATGTGCTTCTTTGAACTTTCGGGAAAGGCCTTATCATTTCTGGCGTCTTCAATACTTTGGAAGTAGGTGGTACAGGGTTATCAAGATCTATCACTGTTGATGCAAGCTATTGTGAAAGCAATGTAGGCGAGACATCTCTGGACAAAGTCGGCGGTGTTCGAGCAGTAACATCACCAAGTTCAACACCAACTGTAGCAAGCTCATCGCCAGCTATTGCAAGCTCATCACCACTTGTGCTTATATTGGGATTTGTTACAGGATTTGAATGATACACCTGAACCGGCGCAAAATCATCATCATTGAAAATCAACTTATTAAAAGGCCATATTCCGGTTTTTTCATAAGCACTGGTAATATTCCTACCATTGAATGACTCTAAATAAGGTATCATTGTAAGTTTTGGGATATTATAAATATTAAGTGTCTTTCCTGGATTGGAAACGTGCCAGTCATTAAATGCCGTTTTTAATTTCAACTTTAATGGTCCAAATACGCCAACATCTAATGGTTGAGGACGGTGAGTCGTGTGTGGTGGAAACGAAAGGCACACAATCCCATTGTCACGGCAGTAGTGGATTGCATCAATAGAAATGTGACTTTCATGATTGTCGCATAAAAGCAATATTGGATTTTCTTTCGAACATAAGGTGTGTTTCTGGATGTGCTTTAGAACATCAACAAAAATGCTCGAGTTTATCCAACCACTTCTCGTGGCTACACCCAAAGAGCCGTCTGGAGCACCTTCTATAAAGTGGTCCTTAAAATGTACTCGAGGGAAGATGAATAAGGGCTGTATGGTGTTTCCACTTGCTGATATAATAGCACCAAATGTGACCAGCTCTCCTCTTTCGGCAGACACTATTTGACCAACCTGTTTTTGGCACTTTTCAGCAAAAATTTTAGGTGTGCTCAGCACAGTTGAAATACCAGATTCGTAAAATTGTATTTGCGGTATATATTCTCCAGGTTCTGGAAGAAATCATTCATTGCCGTTTTGTTAAAACCGAATGATCTGTCAGCACTAGTATTTTCAGGTTTACGCAAACCTAAATTTTTATTGCGTTTTCGGAAACTTGCTAACCAGTCTGCTAGCGCCATCTTATTATCATTCCAACTTGCAGGATATTTAATCTCATTGGCCTTAGCAAATTCATATGCAAGTTTTTTTAACTTGGACACACGTCAATCCATAGTGCATCTTAGAACACTCTAAGATATATTTATTCAAAAGATCCTCTTTTGTTTTTGTAAAAACTTGCTGCGATGCAAATTTAGATTCGATTACATGAGTTTCGTTACCAAGATCTTGTGTTTTGCGTAATTTTTTTATACGGCTTTGTAGTGTTTGTGCATTAACTCCATATTTGGCTGCTGATTTCCGAAAAGAGAGCTTGTTTTCCAAAACTTCATCGATAGCTTTTAACATTGCCTGTTCATCTACCTCTCCACTCCTAGTTCCCTTTATCTTGTAATTTCTGACCATAATTGTTCTGCAAAATAAAATTATGATATCTACAAACTAAAATAATTTCTGAGTTCCATCGTAAAATAGAAAAGTGGGGCTCATTCATACAGTATGAATGTACCCGCATATTTCTGTATGGACCTACCCCATCACAAGATATAAAATAAAAATATTGTTTAAAAAAAAGGCAACCATAAATAGAATTATTCACAGATCAATTTACAAACTTGACCCTATTACCTTTTAAATAAAATAGAACTGAATAATCTAGAGAGCAGCTTTCATTATAAAAAAGATGTTAAAAGTGAGGCTATTAAATTACTTACACGTAGCCGAATCACGTTCCGTGTCACACCGACGCACGTTTCCACCGATTGCTGTCAAACTCCGCCAGCAACCACACACATAAGTAAGCTACGCGTACATGTATAAGTCATTTAGTTGATGTGCGCCTAACATCAGATATATCTAGTGTATGACGGTGCCCCTTGTATTAATCTGCCCCACTTCCCCCTATACAATTTTGATTTTTTACAATTTTTTCAAAGAAAATTGTTAATTTTATTGCATAATTTCAACTTAGGCTGCATATTTTCGGAGAATACGTCAAGATAATTATATTTTATTTCTATAATAACTGTATTGTTTCGAGTTTACGTGAAGTGATTAATCACAAATAGAAAGACTGTTATTCGTTACTTCACTTTTTATTTTTATGTTAGATGTACATTTCGAGACACAAGGTGCTCATTATCAATAACAAACAGTTTGTTATTGATAATGAGCACCTTGTGTCTCGAAATGTACATCTAACATAAAAATAAAAAGGGAAGTAAGGAATAACAGTCTTTCTATTTGTTATTTCTATAAGATGTAATTCCAATAAAATTTAAGTAAATTGTGTGAATTTCACGTTGATGGTATAAAATTTCAATTTTTTATAATTTTTTTCGAAGAATACATTCGCCCAAAATTGTTAACTTTATTGCATGATTTCAACTTTATGAAATCTGGTAGAGATATTTAAACTGCCATTACGGTCAATCAAAGTTTATTAAATTCTGTGTAGATTCTATGAATTTTAGGTTCATTTGATAATCCGTTGAATGGTTACAATTCTCTCAAAATAAACATTTTCCTAAAATTGTTGAAATGAGGCATTCTTTATTTTTGTAAAAGTTTAAATTGAAGATTAAATCGAGTGTTAACCACTCCCAGGTTAAGCATGAAGTAAAATTCAAGCCCCAGGGCCTTGGCAATATAATATTAGGTGCGGTTACAGTTTTAGGATACAAAAATAGCATCAAATGTTCAACATTTTAATGGAAATATTATCTTCTAAAGAAACACATATTTTTTGCTAAACAATGAATGAATCGCCTATTTCCAAAAACCCCTAAATCTATTCGAAAAAATAAATCCATTTTTGGAAATAGGTGACACAAATAACTCCCTACTATACCTTGTCTCAAAAGTAGGAGGACCACAACAAACTTTTCGGTTTACACAGCCAAAATATAAGTGAATATTTTGATGAGTGGGAAGAGGTAATACAGAAATATTTACTTTAACCACATTAATAACACTAATAAAACACAAGATGTGTAAATAGAAGCAAACCGCCACTTAGCAAAGAAATGTCAATTGTGATTTTTACGTGACAGCTGAAATTTCGCGTTCTTAAATCTCTATGCTTCAGTTTGAATTTGTCTTTTCGGTGGCCAATAAGGTCGCGTCATTTGATCAGCTGATTTTTGTTGTGGTCCTCCAATTTTTGAGACAAACCATAGGCGCGTCATATGCCACCACATGTTACTAAGGTTACCTGACTTCAAATTTTTTTCTATTATTTCTTGTTGTTGAATGTTGTTTACTATTTCATTATTTATGTTAAGCCGTGGAAGGGCTCTAAACCTATCTTGGGCCATTCGACTTCGTACCTATGTTTTGATGCGTGGCATGGTTAAAAAGGATCTCTCACCAGTAGTCGATCAAATAGAAAGTGTCAGTGCTACTGACAGTACTCTGAATGTGTTTTGAGAAGTACTTTTTCCAACGATTGCTCCCAAAAACAGACATATCGTCGCAATACCTTTACATTGAAAGTTGTCAATTGTATATTTGTATGTTGACAAGTAATGTCACGCATGAAAATTGAATTTTCAAAACTAGATTTGAAAGTGAAATTCTTAAACGTCAGTGTCAAAATTATTAAAATAAAATGAGCAGTGACAACAATTAACACCGCCGCTGTTTGGTCGTAGGAAAAGTAGAGTGTTAATCACGTTCTGCTTTAAACCTCTACATTACTAAAGTCAAACTAGGCTTTTGTCACTTTGTTAAACTTGAATGCCAAACGTCAGTTTCAATCGTCAGTGTCAAACGCCAGTGTCAAACGTCAGTGTCAAAATTATTAAAATAAAATGAGTAATGTCGAAGAACAATTAACGCCGCCGCTGTTTGGTCGTGGGAAAAGCAAAGTGTTAAACACGTTCTCCTTTAAATTTTTACATTACTGAAGTCAAAATAGCCTTTTGTCACTTTGTTAACCTTGAATGTCAATACATTATTTTCAAAGCTACCTTTGATTTTTATTCATTAAAATGGATATTAGATTAGTAAAAAAACGAGTTTTCTGCAAATGTTCAATGCAGCAGTGTAGACGTTACAATTTTGCTACATATTATTAAACGTCAATGTCAAAAATCAGTGTCAGTGTCAAAATTATTAAAATTAAATTAGTAGTCTCGAAGAATAATTAACGCCGCCGCTGTTTGGTCGTGGAAAAAGCACGCGTTAAACTTTTACATTACTAAAGTCAAAATAGGCTTTTGTCACTTAAACTTAAATGTGAAACGTCAGTTTCAATCGTCAGTGTCAAACGTCAGTGTCAAACGCCAGTGTCAAACGTCAGTGTCAAAATTATTACAATAAAATGAATAATGTCGAAGAACAATAACGGCGCCGCTGTTTGGTCGTGGGAAAAGCAAAGTGTTAAACACGTTCTCCTTTAAACTTTTACATTACTGAAGTCAAAATAGGCTTTTGTCACTTTGTTAACCTTGAATGTCAATAAATTATTTTCAAAGCCACCTTTGATTTTTATTCATTAAAATGGATATTAGATTAGTAAAAAAAACGAGTTTTCTGCAGATGTTCAGTGCAGCAGTGTAGACGTTACAATTTTGCTCTGCAGAAAACATTAAAATATCGTGCTAATACAGTGCTTTAAAAAATAAAAAGTAAACCTTACATAAAATAAATATCAGTGCCTAAACAGAACACATATCAAAATGGGAATCACAAGAGCTCAAAAAGAAGAACTAGCTGATACGATGATGGAGTTACTTACACAGGAGGATTTTATGAATAAATTCGCAGATTTGGTCGTCTCCAAATTGAAATCGACCTTCGCCGAGTTCGAAAGTCAAATTACTGATATAAAGAAGGAATTGTCTACGTTCAAAGAAGAAAAAATGGCAATAATAAATGAACTGGAACGTAAAAACGATATACTCGCTCAACAAAACAAACAAAACAATTTACGCATTTACGGGATTCCGGAAACTGCACATGAAAATACAGAAGAAAAAACAATGGAAATTATCAAAAAAAGCTGAAAATCGACTTGGAACCACAAAACATACAGGAATGCTATAGAGTAGGAAAGCAAATAAATGGAAAACTGCGCCCAGTTCTTTTAAAATGTGTAAATTACAAAGTCAAATCAAATATATATTTGAACAAAAACAAATTAAAAGGGACGAATATCGTAATTCAAGAGGACCTTACTCCAGAAAGAGTTAAATTAGTGCGCGAATCGCTGAATAAATTTGGCAAAGGCAACGTATGGACAAATGGAGGTAAAATATTTGCGGTTTACAATCAAACGAAACTTAAAATAGTTTCGATAGAATGTATCAATAAAATATGCATTTAAGGTTAACTTATTATATTTATTATATGAGTAATATATAGTTTAGCACGCAAAGTTACAAGCTAAAATGTCATCCTATATTTTTGCAGAGCAATAAACAGCTGATTGTAGTACTTTAGCAATATCACATTATTGTTTTCCATGACCGGTTTTGATATAGATCTTCCCTAAATCGTTGACAAAAATGTATATACTTTAAAAGAATGTAATTTAAATATAAAAGAATTTACTAAACTCTCACATAATCTGAATATTTTTCAAACTAATATAAGAAGTATTGCAAAAAATTTTGATGAACTTCAAACTTATCTACATATTTTAAACATAGATTTCGATATAATAATATTAACTGAAACGTGGAAATGTCATGACACTAAATATTTTCAGCTGGATGGTTATATGTTATACAGTAATAAAAGTCAATTAAACCAGAATGATGGAGTATTAATATATATTAAATCCAGTATTCCTCATTGTAATATTGTGATTGAAATTAATGACTTCAAATTCATGAAATCGACTATTAAAATACAAAATATAAATATTGCCATTACATCGGTCTATAGACCCCATTCAAAATTTCATTAACTCAACTAAACTATACTTAAAGGAACATACTAAAACTCAATTCGAAATATTTGCAGGAGACACAAACATAAATAACGAAATGTTGAATGATAAACTAGTAAATGAATACATAAACTCACTGTGCGAATTTAGCCTACAACCCTGTATTAATCAAAGCACACGCATCAACAAAACCCATAAATCTTGTTTAGATCACTACTACATAAAATCAAAAATAAATTATAACAATGTGCTACCGCTTATACTACACAGCAAAATTACAAATCACTGTCCAATCACACTAATGCCCCTATTCTCTAATTTTTCGATAATGAACGATTCGTTCATGAACGAAAATCGTTAAGACCGGATTTAATGACAGATGTAACGAAAATCGTTCAAAAGTTATTTAGTATCTGACTTCGTTAGAAAAATTCTCATGGATTCGTTAATGAACGATGAGCGAATGTTTTTAAGACGGGTAATATGACAGCGTCAGTTTTACGTGTATTATCTAACCTAGAAAACCACACGCTAGTAAGCAAAATGGACAACAAAAAAAGATGTACAAAAACCAGCAGCCAACAATATATGTTGTACATTGAAGAAATGGAAAGCAATGAGGCCTTGAGGACCAATAAGCTATCTCCAGAAAATCCAAATGTTTTGGATTTGACTTAGGAAAAACTTTCAAGTAAATTGAATGCTTCAGGGGGTCCACAAAAAAGTGTTTCAGCTTGGAAAAAGGTAGGTACTCAAGTATAAATTGGACAATTGTTGTGTAAAATAATTGTAATAACATTGTAGGTATTTGCGGATTGGAAATGTTCAGTGAAAGAAAAGGCTAGGAAACTTAAGTTGTCCAAAATGGTACAGGTGGTGGCCCTCCTGAGAAAGTCTTGAGTGATTTAGAAGAGAAACTAATACAAGTAATTGGAAAAGTTGTAGTAGATGGCTTTCTTGCAGTACCGGAAATTGGGTTGATAACTTTAGATGACGGTAAAAATGTTGAAAATGTCAAGGTAAAAAAATTTTAATTATACTATTTTATTTCTTATTGTTCAGCCGAGTAAATATTGAATCTTAACAAAACATTTATTATATCAGATGATACAAGTTGAAATAATGCAATAATTAACATTAGGCAAACAAAAATAATTATGTATTTCTTCCAGGTTGCGATGAAGTATTACAAGTTGATAATCATAATTACATTGCCATAACACCTATTGAACAAAACCAATTAGATAGGAAGGCAGGAAACAATAAACGTAAATGTTCTAATTCACCTCCAAGAACTCCAAACTCAAAGCAACAAAAAAATAATACCAGCTATCAAAGTAAATTGTCTCTCGGCACTGCTATCTCTAAACTCTCAGATATTATAAACAATAAGAGCAACATAGAAAATGAAGTCAACCAAAGTTTAAAAAACATTAACAGCAATATAGAAAAACTTGTACAAATAGAAGATTAAAAATTAAAAATGTTAATCTTTGAATTTCAACAAAAACATCCAGATACAACCATTGTTTCTTGATTAATTTAGTATATTCTTATGTATTTTATTTTAAATTACTATTTGCACATGTAGATCTGTCCCAAATATTAATATAAACTTAATGTAGGTAATTTCAAACAATTTAAGATTCATATTTTCCCGTTTGTTTCTTATTAATGTTATAAATATTAGTAGTATCTATATATTAAATTATAATAAAATTATGCAAAATGCTGAGCGATAATATTGTTTCTTGTGTTACGACCTTGATTTAATAAGTCATCATTGGGATCATCATCATCACCATCATCACTATCCTCTGAAAATAGTATACTGAAATTTAATATGAACGGCCGTGAAATATTAATAAAATACACCTTCTATTATTTCTGCATTCTCGAAGTTCCAATTCCTATTCCTTAATTTATTGTAGATTGCAGCACAGGCATAAATTATTGTAGCGGCAACATTTGGTTTATAGTGCAAAACGCGGTCTCTACGTAGACATCTGTAATTCACAAAAAAATTAAACGAAATCAAAGCTCGATGAAAATATATCTTACCGAAAATATGCTTTAAAAACTCCTGTACATCGCTCTACGCTATTTCTTACACGAATGTGTTGTGCAGTATAACGCCCTTCAGGTGTATTCGGATTTGCTCCCAGAATGGGCGTCATCAAAAATGGTTGAAGAGGATATCCAGAATCCCCCAACAACCACGTTGTTCTGTTCACATTATGATTATTTCTAAGGAATTCTTTAATATTACTCATCATCCAAATTGCTGCATCATGTACTGATCCAGGGTATCTAGCATTTATATTCAAAATTTTCAAAACTGAATCACAGATTATTTGGCAGTTTATGCTGTGATATGATTTTCTATTAATGAAAACATTTCCTGGATTGTCTGGATCATTAGATGGTGGAGGGACTATCGCAATATGAGTGCAGTCAATACATCCTATTATCCCAGGAAATTGAAACTTTTCAAAAAAGCCTTGTTTTACCCTAGTAATGCTTTCTAAAGTTGTAGGAAAATGAATATAATTATTGACCAAATGTTCGTTTATGACGGTTGTAACCTCAGACAAACATCGACTAACCGAAGCTTGAGATAAAGCACAATGATAGTCTACTCCAACAATTTTCTGATAACTACCATGAGCATAGAAGTGCATTGCTGTAATAAATTTTATTACAGCTGGAATTTTTGTATTTCATCTCACTTGATTTAAATGAATTTCAACTTCGTTAAATAATTCCAAACATAAATGTCTAGGAAGCCGATAGAGTTAACGAAAACTATTTTCAGGCAATTCGAAAGGGTTTGAATTATCTCTCATTCGTCTTTTCAAATTCCTAAAGTCTTCCCTATTAAAAATTTGAATATTATTAATATTACTTAGGCGGGAGTGCCATTTTTCTCTTTTAATTGCCATCTAAAGCAAAGTATAAGCAAAATATATTATATTAACTGTAATTTCGGGCCACGTGAACACAAGCCAATGCATAGTGAGCCGTAGAAATAGTCTTACGGCCAACAATTTAACACAGCTAACTCTTAACAAATATACAGATAAATTAATATATACATACCTTCTCTGTACTTCTTCAAATATTAAAATAATTACCTGCTCCATTTGGTGTCAGGATTAATTAAACAAAACAATAAAACATTCAGTTTGATACTTAACGAACGCTATAAATATGTCGTTTAATAACGATCGAGTTTAAACGACATCTTCGTTTATGAACGGTTGTCATTTTTTTAGAGAATAGCAAAAACGTAACGGACGAGAAGTTACCCATAGATTTCAGCCATAGATTACAAAAATATATTTAAGCAAAACTAAAAGAGATATGGATTTGAAATTTTCAGAAAAAGCCTAAGAAGACTGTCTTTTAATAGATGATATAACACCCTACCCAAACATTTCACCCCTCTTTAAATTAGAACCACCCCTATAAAATAATTCAAACTGCGCCAATTCTGCAACAATTTGCAAAAAAGATATTGGTACCATTGGATTCAGCATACACAAATTAGTATAAACAAATAATAAAATAAACCCCCGCGCCCTTATAAAACACTCAAAATATAGGGACAAACTACCCCTCCTGACTTTTTCGAATTCAATTTTCCCAACTTCTAAAGAACATAGAAAAAATCTGATGAAATCACCGGATTCAGCATAGATCAATTAACAAGTCCAACTTATAACATGTTTGTTTTCACCCCTATACCAACGTTAAACAACCCCTGTTAAAAAAACTAGACATTGTTATATTAAAGCGATAATTACACCAATTCTGCAACGTTGCATAAACAATTTCTTGACGGATTCAGTTTCTCCATACTCGAATTGACTTATTTCATAAAAAAAATTAACCCCCTCGACTATGGAACAGGGTTAAAAACCCCCATTCCAAGAAATATAACTATCCGATTCAATCGAAATTTGCACCAATTCTGCAACGTTGCATGCAAAAATTCTTGACGGATTCGGATTCTCCATACTAAAATTGAGAAATTTCATTAAAAATAAACCCCCTCGACTATGGAACGGGGTTAAACAACCCCTATTTCAAGAAATATAACATTATCCGATTCAATAAAAATTTGGACCGATTCTGCAACGTTGCATAAAAAAGTTCTTGACGGATTCGGATTCGCCATACTCGAATTGACAAATTTCATCAATAAAAGAAACCCCCTCGACTATGGAAAGGGGTTAAACAACCCCCATTCCAAGAAATATAACATTATCCGATTCAATCATAATTTGCACCATATCTGCAACGGTGCATAAAAAAGTTCTTGACGGATTCGGATTCGCCATACTCGAATTGACAAATTTCATCAATAAAAGAAACCCCCTTCACTATGGAAAGGGGTTAAACAACCCCCATTCCAAGAAATTTAAAATTATCCGATTCAATCATAATTTGCACCAATTCTGCAACGGTGCATAAAAAAGTTCTTGACGGATTCGGACTCTCCATACTCGAATTGACATATTTCATCAAAAAAATAAACCCCCTCGAATATGGAACAGGGTTAAACAGCCCCTCTTCCAAGAAATATAACATTATCCGATTCAATCAAAATTTCGACCGATTCTGCAACGTTGCATAAAACAGTTCTTGACGGATTCGGATTCGCTATACTCAAATTGACAAAATTTCTTCAAAAAAATAAACCCCCTCGACTATGGAACGGGGTTAAACAACCCCCATTCCAAGAAATATAACTATCCGATTCAATCGAAATTTGCACCAATTCTGCAACGTTGCATGCAAAAATTCTTGACAGATTCGGATTCTCCATACTAAAATTGAGAAATTTCATCAAAAATAAACCCCCTCGACTATGGAACGGGGTTAAACAACCCCTATTTCAAGAAATATAACATTATCCGATTCAATCAAAATTTGGACCGATTCTGCAACGTTGCATAAAAAAGTTCTTGACGGATTCGGATTCTCCATACTCGAATTGACATATTTCATCAAAAAAATAAACCCCCTCGAATATGGAACAGGGTTAAACAGCCCCTCTTCCAAGAAATATAACATTATCCGATTCAATCAAAATTTGGACCGATTCTGCAACGTTGCATAAAAAAGTTCTTGACGGATTCGGATTCTCCATACTCGAATTGACATATTTCATCAAAAAAATAAACCCCCTCGAATATGGAACAGGGTTAAACAGCCCCTCTTCCAAGAAATATAACATTATCCGATTCAATCAAAATTTTGACCGATTCTGCAACGTTGCATAAAACAGTTCTTGACGGATTTGGATTCGCTATACTCAAATTGACAAAATTTCATCAAAAAAATAAACCCCCTCGACTATGGAACGGGGTTAAACAACTCCATTCCAAGAAATATAACATTATCCGATTCAATCAAAATTTGGACCGATTCTGCAACGTTGCATAAAAAAGTTCTTGACGGATTCGGATTCCCCATACTCGAATTGACATATTTCATCAAAAAAATAAACCCCCTCGAATATGGAACAGGGTTAAACAGCCCCTCTTCCAAGAAATATAACATTATCCGATTCAATCAAAATTTGGACCGATTCTGCAACCTTGCATAAAAAAGTTCTTGACGGATTCAGATTCTCCATACTCGAATTGACATATTTCATCAAAAAAAGAAACTCTCTCGACTATGGAACGGGGTTAAACAACCCCCATTCCAAGAAATACAACATTTTCCGATTCAATCAAAATTTGCACCAATTCTGCAACGTTGCATAAAAAAGTTCTTGACGGATTCGGATTCGCCATACTCGAATTGACAAATTTCATCAACTATGGAACGGGGTTAAACAACCCCCATTCCAGGAAATATAACATTAGCCGATTCAATCAAAATTTGGACCGATTCTGCAACGTTGCATAATAAAGTTATTGACGGATTCGGATTGTCCATTCTCGAATTGACATATTTCATCAAAAAAATAAACCCCCTCGTCTATGGAACAGGGTTAAACAGCCCCTCTTCCAAGAAATATAACATTATCCGATTCAATGAAAATTTGGACTGATTCTGCAACGATGCATAAAAATATACTTGGCGGATTCAGATTCTCCATACTCGAGTTAACATATTTAATCAAAAAAATAAACCTCATCGAATATGGAACAGGATTAAAAAACTCCCTTTCCAAAAATTATTGCATAATCCGATTTAATTAAAATATGCACTGCAAAAATCAATAAAAAAGTTCTCGGCGGATTCCAATCTTTCATACTCTAATTGACATATATGACATATTACGCTAATTTAAATATTTCATGAAAATTTACTCGACAAAATAAAGTATCGAACAGTATTTGCCAAATCTTAATTCATTGTCTTAATCGACTTGTATTTTGATTTCAAAATTGAAATTTCCGCAGATTTTTTTACTAAAACAATTATGTTGCCTTTTTAGACAATCTTGGGAATTAAGTTAGTTTATAAAATGATTAACCCTTTATTATCGATGTATTTTCTCATATATTGATTTCAAAGATTCATAGGATTTACACAAGATGGCAGCATTGTTATTTTGATAACATATGACATTTCGTTATTGTACAGCTTACAAGCGTATAGTGTTCTCCTGAATTACTGGCTATTCTAGTATTTGTTTATACCGAATCTTTATAAACAAATCGTGATATTGTTATTATTTCTGTGTATTACCGGTATAAGTGTATAAAATCTGATTCTAGTCATTGCTCAAAGGCATGTGTGTTTAACCTAACATTTTATTAATATTTTGGAGTTCCATTTTTATGTTGGATGTATTTAGGTTTTGTTGTTGCAGTTTGTTTACGAATGATTTAATAATTTTAATTTGTTTTGGTTTTTTGTTAAACTTACTTCATGTTGTGTTGTTTGTTTATTTAAGTTTCGCGTTCTATTGTTTCTAAAAACCAATATAATTGTTTGTTATTTAAACTTCTTAATAGGTTTATTATACATTTAAATTAGATTTTTTTTAATAAAATGGAACAAAAATCTAATCTTCTTTATAATTTTTTTATAAATAAAAAAATGTACGATATTCGTAGACTAAAACGTTCAGACGATATAATTGGTTTAGCTTCGTTATTTATTTACGATACAGATGATAATTATAGCCGAAGAAAGATTTTGGATATCATTAAAAATAATACAAATCAAATTATTTCTAAATTAAAAAAAACATGAAAGAGAATCCCGAGATAATTTGATTCAAATTACAAATTCTTATAATGTACAACCAACTAATAGCTCTGATATTAATAATTCAAATTATTCGGAAGAAAACAATGCTTCAGTTCATACAATGTCGGATATTATTGATGTTAGCGGAGAAGATTATCATATAAATAATATTTTACTAGGTATTTATAATAATCCACTTGTGACTATAACTCTTTTGCCTGAAAATACTGTTAATATTTATCCAGAAACAATAAAATTAAATGATGCATATACTATATACGAGGGTAGTTTCAGTATAAACGAAGATGAATTTAACACTATCTATAATAAAATTTCAAAAAAGTTCGATTATGCCATGTATCAGTTTTTCTTTGCTGAAAAAATTAAATCAATTAATAATACGTGTGTGTTGAACATTAAGTCTTGCAATTACTTAAAATCATCTATTGTAATATATGGATATTGTGGACACAGTGGATGTAAAAAGTTCAAATTAACTATTAATATGAATACTTATCATATTATGTTGTACAGCAATTCATTAAATTTTTTCCATTCTGATAATTTAACTCGACAAGTTCGGGGGGATAGAAAGAATTTTACTCGGAAATAATATGAAACATTCAACTGCTTTAAATATGAGAATGCAGAATATTAAGAAATGCAAAAAAAATTTAGAAAAAGCATTGAATTTGCAGCGAATAAAATCAGAATCTGTTTATAGAAAGAACAAAACTGAAGAGCGTGCTAGATTTGACAGAGATAAAAATGATGTTTTTGACTATATCTTTATGACAATCGAACACCCAGAATATATTCAAAGAGCTGGCTTACCTCTTTACATACATACTATAAGTAAGGAACAGATTGAAGTTATTAAACGTTATATAAATATTACAGATTCAAAAACAATATATTTAGATGCGACAGGGAGTGTTGTAAGGAAACCTTACATAAAGTCGAAAAGAGTTTTATATTACGCGGACATAATACAAACCAATAATAAAAGATTATTTCCTGTATTCGATTTAATATCATCTAAGCATGATACATCGACATTGATTATATGGTTGATAGAATCAAAATACTTTTTTATACGACATAATTGTTTGCCAAAATTTGATGTTGTCGTGACTGATTTTAGTTTTGCATTAATGAATGCTGTGTGCGAAGCTTGGAATGATATGGAATTAAATATGTATTTAAATGTAATTTTTGATTATGTTAATGAAAACAAGCCTGTGGGGAATATCATTGTATTAAAATTATGTTACGCCCACATGATTAAATTATTGACTAGGGACGTTAATAAATATTTTAATAATAAAAATGTACGAACAATTATGAAAGAAATAATTGCTTCAATATATTCAATTTCTGATTTTCTTCAGTTAAAATCAATACTGCATAGTATATTTTATATATTATCAAGTAAGTATAAAAGTGAAATGGTTAAGAGGCACTTAGATACATTATTAAATTTGAAATCTGTTGAATATGACGAAGAAGATAATATCAATATAGATCAATATAGATCAATATTCTACTAATAATGACACGTTATACGAAAACAACAAATTTTATAAATACTTTAATGAAATGTTTGCTTCTATTGATACAGATGACAGTACCAATGAGACCGAAGTAAATATGTATTACTCTACAGATTTTATATTGCTACTGTTAAAACACTATATTCCATACATACCCTTATGGACAAGTTTAATATATAACAAGAAAAATAATGCACTTGTAGAGAATTGGTTTGGGGTCTTAAAAAATAATATTGTAGAAGGTAATTTGCATGATAAACCATCGAGGTTTATAAGAAAAGTGAGAGATTATGTAATAAACGAATATAGAGAGTTACACTACAACATAAGTAGAAATAGATGTGCTACCAAAAGAAAAAAAATAAATAAAGCAGAATTACAAGAAACTTGAAACAAAAAGAAAAGAACGCAACATAGTTATTTTAAAGCGAACACTTTATCAAGAATGAGCAAAAAGAAAGTAGAATACATAACTAATGATATACAGATTCATCAATTAAGTAAAAATTATGTTGTTTCTAAGATTGATGGTGACAAATTGTATGCTGAAAGTATGCTAACTCTGAATGTGAATTCTAATCAGACATGGGATATGTGGCTTGATAATTTTGTTATAGATTTTGTATTAAAAATATTTTCCAAAAATAATAATAATTTAAAAGTCTTCATGCAATATGAAGTTACAAATTTGTTGTCCAATGCAATTGATTTTAATTACTCTCCTGGAAATGAAACACAGCTGTTACTGCCTATTTTGCTGATTGATCATTGGACACTTATGTCCGTTAACGTCCAAACAAAAGAAATTCTGTATTTCGATCCACTTACAAGAGATAGTGGCAATGGCAAATCTTTAGTAAGAAAATTAGGGCCATTCCTAAACAAATTTGGAATTGCACCTGTTTTAACAAAAAATAGAATTTATTACCCTCTTCAAAGTGATTCGTGGAATTGCGGAGTATATATTATATATTATGCTGACGTTATTATCCATGGTTTATCTTGGGATCACGAATTAAACTATAATGCATATCGCAAAACTTTAAAAAATATAATTATAAATAATTCAGACGACATTACAAAAAATTGTTTATATTGTGGTGAGAAAAACAGAGATATATTATGCCAACAGTGTGGCAGATACTGTTGTAAAATATGCATTAGTGACAAACAGTATACCAAGAACTGCGAACTCTGTTTAAAACAGCGTAAAAGTTAAATCCATGTGAATCACAGTCTAATGCCCATTTCAAACCCCTGTCGATTAAATTAATCAGTGGCGAAACGGTGGAGTGTGTTTGGAGGGCGGAGGGGGAAGGGGGTACTGAATTTACTCGGTTTACTCAATTTTTTATATTCAAGGTTTTTATAAAAAAATCATTTTAACGGTGTACAATGTCTATTATACATTTCGTTTTTTTATCGACTTTACAGATCTTATAAGGCCGTCTACACACGGAGCTACTCATAAAACACTGATTTTGGACGCAAGTCACTAATCAGTCCACTTTGAGTTGCTACCTGTGTAATAAAATGGAATGACGCAGACGCGCAACTGGTTACTAACCAGTTACTAACGCGTTAGTTATAGGTTCCAAGTGATTCCACTGTCGAGTCACCTTCGAGTTAAGTCACTTCAATTTCTTCCTGGCCAACGAAGCTTCGATAAAAACATAAATATGTAGGCCTTCTTCACACGCAGCTATTCATAAGAAATCTAATCCGTTACTAACGCATTGGTGACTCGGATCCGTGGACCCCTAGTTGACGAGAATTCGCTGAATGTGTCTGGCAGTCTCGACTTCCATGTTGCACCCTCTACAAGTGGTGATAGCATACTACTATTACTGATGAAATAAAAAAAGACAAGGTTTTGGGTTCATCCATATCTCAAAAATAATTTCCATCGTCGATTCTTGCAAGAGAACTAAATCTTTCAGATGCTAAATTTTTGTGTTTTTATCGAAGCTTATTGGCCTGCAAGAAATTGAAGTGACTCAACTCAAAAGTGACTCGACAGTTGGAACTTATGACATAGGTAACAACCCAGCGTGGACTGAATAGTTACTTGCGTCAAAAATAATCGGCGATGGAAATTATTTTAGAGGAATGGATGAACCCAAAACCTTCTCCTTTTTATTTCTTCTGTAATAGTAGTATGATATCACCACTAATAGAATCATATCAATACCCATGGTGCAGCAAAATTATGACCATGGCCACACAGAACAAACTACCTATTTCGATCACGAGTATCTACTGAGTAGCCATGTATGGATCCGAGTTAGGTGATGCGTTAGTAACGGATTAGTGATTTTAATCAAAACCAGTTATATTTCTTATAAAGACATTATACATTCTCAAGTTCGCAAAGCGAAAACAGACACTCGTTTCGAAGTTCGCTTAATAAATTCATTCATCAGTTTCTCAACAACTGCGCACCGCGCGCGCAGTTTAAAGCTTAATTTAAACTCTTAGTCATTTTCAAAGTAATTTTAGAGTCATTTTATGACATTTTCAATATTCCCAGACATCTTTCAAATGTTTTTCAAAATGTCCATACATAGTTTTCAAAATATCAAAGAATTTCTTTCAAATTTTCAGGTGCGTAATTACCCACCTAGGAATTTTTCAGGTGGGTAGTATTACCCACAGTACCCATGTCAGCCGCCGACTCTGATAGAACTTTGAATTAATCAGAGGTTTATCAAAGATTAGTTGTTAGATTAATGTTAATCGGTCGGCGACTTATGATTTGTTAAGAGAAATTAATGTTTGTTATACAGAACTTACTTTTATTTTTGTGATGTCAAATCGAGTACAATCAATAGCATTATATCAATATCGTTTTAATTTTACTTTTTATAGGGAATTGTGTATGCCTGTTTAAAGTTCACAGGGCTTCATTTATTATTGTAATATGACAATTCAACACTGTCACTCCGCCGTTGCAGAAATGCATTTTCTTATTATATTATTACCTATGTCTTATTTTGTTGTAAGAGGTTATTTGATCATCCTCAATAGTCAAAGGTGGATAATATGTTAATTTGAGTACGAAGAATCAGAATTAGTAAAGACACTTTTCCTGTCACAAAGCATGTTAATTTTTTTATGAAATTTATCAATTCGAGTCTGGAGAATCCGCAGCCGTCGAGAACTTTTTTATGCAACGTTGCAGAATCGGTCCAAATTTTGATTGAATCGGATAATGTTATATTTCTTGGAATGGGGGTTGTTTAACCCCGTTCCATAGTAGAGGGGGTTTATTTTTTTGATGAAATATGTCAATTAGAGTATGAAGAATCCGAATCCGTCAAGAACTTTTTTATGCAACGTTGCAGAATCGGTCCAAATTTTGATTGAATCGGATAATGTTATATTTCTTGGAATGGGGGTTGTTTAACCCCGTTCCATAGTCGAAGGGGGTTTATTTTTTTGATGAAATATGTCAATTCGAGTAAGGCGAATCCGAATCCGCCAAGAACATTTTTATGCACCATTGCAGAATTGGTGCAAATTTTGATTGAATCGGATCTTATATTTCTTGGAATAGGGGTTGTTTAACCCCTTTCCATAGTCGAGGGGGTTTCTTTTATTGATGAAATTTGTCAATTCGAGTATGGCGAATCCGAATCCGTCAAGAACTTTTTTATGCAACGTTGCAGAATCGGTCCAAATTTTGATTGAATCGGATAATGTTATATTTCTTGAAATAGGGGTTGTTTAACCCCGTTCCATAGTCGAGGGGGTTTATTTTTGATGAAATTTCTCAATTTTAGTATGGAGAATCCGAATCCGTCAAGAATTTTTGCATGCAACGTTGCAGAATTGGTGCAAATTTTGATTGAATCGGATAGTTATATTTCTTGGAATGGGGGTTGTTTAACCCCGTTCCATAGTCGAGGGGGTTTATTTTTTTGAAGAAATTTTGTCAATTTGAGTATAGCGAATCCGAATCCGTCAAGAACTGTTTTATGCAACGTTGCAGAATCGGTCAAAATTTTGATTGAATCGGATAATGTTATATTTCTTGGAAGAGGGGCTGTTTAACCCTGTTCCATATTCGAGGGGGTTTATTTTTTTGATGAAATATGTCAATTCGAGTATGGAGAATCCGAATCCGTCAAGAACTTTTTTATGCACCGCTGCAGAATTGGTGCAAATTATGATTGAATCGGATAATGTTAAATTTCTTGGAATGGGGGTTGTTTAACCCCTTTCCATAGTCGAAGGGGTTTCTTTTATTGATGAAATTTGTCAATTCGAGTATGGCAAATCCGAATCCGTCAAGAACTTTTTTATGCATCGTTGCAGAATCGGTCCAAATTTTGATTGAATCGGATAATGTTATATTTCTTGAAATAGGGGTTGGCTAACCCCGTTCTATAGTCGAGGGGGTTTATTTTTGATGAAATTTCTCAATTTTAGTATGGAGAATCCGAATCCGTCAAGAATTTTTGCATGCAACGTTGCAGAATTGGTGCAAATTTTGATTGAATCGGATAGTTATATTTCTTGGAATGGGGGTTGTTTAACCCCGTTCCATAGTCGAGGGGGTTTATTTTTTTGAAGAAATTTTGTCAATTTGAGTATAGCGAATCCGAATCCGTCAAGAACTGTTTTATGCAACGTTGCAGAATCGGTCAAAATTTTGATTGAATCGGATAATGTTATATTTCTTGGAAGAGGGGCTGTTTAACCCTGTTCCATATTCGAGGGGGTTTATTTTTTTGATGAAATATGTCAATTCGAGTATGGAGAATCCGAATCCGTCAAGAACTTTTTTATGCACCGCTGCAGAATTGGTGCAAATTATGATTGAATCGGATAATGTTAAATTTCTTGGAATGGGGGTTGTTTAACCCCTTTCCATAGTCGAGGGGGTTTCTTTTATTGATGAAATTTGTCAATTCGAGTATGGCGAATCCGAATCCGTCAAGAACTTTTTTATGCACCGTTGCAGAATTGGTGCAAATTATGATTGAATCGGATAATGTTATATTTCTTGGAATGGGGGTTGTTTAACCCCTTTCCATAGTCGAGGGGGTTTCTTTTATTGATGAAATTTGTCAATTCGAGTATGGCGAATCCGAATCCGTCAAGAACTTTTTTATGCAACGTTGCAGAATCGGTCCAAATTTCGATTGAATCGGATAATGTTATATTTCTTGAAATAGGGGTTGTTTAACCCCGTTCCATAGTCGAGGGGGTTTATTTTTGATGAAATTTCTCAATTTTAGTATGGAGAATCCGAATCCGTCAAGAATTTTTGCATGCAACGTTGCAGAATTGGTGCAAATTTCGATTGAATCGGATAGTTATATTTCTTGGAATGGGGGTTTTTAACCCTGTTCCATAGTCGAGGGGGTTAATTTTTTTTATGAAATAAGTCAATTCGAGTATGGAGAAACTGAATCCGTCAAGAAATTGTTTATGCAACGTTGCAGAATTGGTGTAATTATCGCTTTAATGTAACAATGTCTATTTTTTTAACAGGGGTTGTTTAACGTTGGTATAGGGGTGAAAACAAACATGTTATAAGTTGGACTTGTTAATTGATCTATGCTGAATCCGGTGATTTCATCAGATTTTTTTCTGTTCTTTAGAAGTTGGGAAAATTGAATTCGAAAAAGTCAGGAGGGGTAGTTTGTCCCTATATTTTGAGTGTTTTATAAGAGCGCGGGGGTTTATTTTATTATTTGTTTATACTAATTTGTGTATACTGAATCCAATGGTACCAATATCTTTTTTGCAAATTGTTGCAGAATTGGCGCAATTTGAATTATTTTATTGGGGTGGTTCTAATTTAAAGAGGGGTGAAATGTTTGGGTAGGGTGTTATATCATCTATTAAAAGACAGTCTTCTTAGGCTTTTTCTGAAAATTTCAAATCCATATCTCTTTTAGTTTTGCTTAAAAATATTTTTGTAATCTATGGCTGAAATCTATGGGTAACTTCTCGTCCGTAAAAACGTAACGAAACGTCAAAATACCGATTTTCGTTCAATAACGAATCGTTCGATTGTCGATAAAAGTTAGAGAATAAGGGCCTAAGTATTAAACTGGATGAAATTAAAAATAAAAATTCGAATAATAATCAAACCAACAGCTTTGAACTGAAATTTGTAGACTATAAAAAGTTAAAAACAAATCTATCTCTCGTGAACTGGGACTTTATAACATCAACTGTAGATGAAGCTTGTAATAAATTAATAACTACCCTAAAAACAAATTTAACAACGGCATCATACATAAAGAGAATTAAAAAAGTAAAACATCGCAAACCGTGGATAACAAATAAAATCATCGAACAAATAAAACAAAGTGACTACTTACATAAATTCTACCTAAAAAGCAATAATGACAATGACCACTATACTAATTATAAAAAGATAAGAAACTCCGTTACAAGCTCCATTCGCGAAGCTTAGAGTATATACTACAGAAACAAAACAAATGATTGCCATAACAAAAGCCAAGTGTGGAAAATCATAAAACATTCCACTAACATAACTGAAAATAGAACTGCACCAAAATATCTAAAGAATGCCCAAGGTAACAAAATATTCAGTGATTTTGATATGGCAAATGAGTTCACCAATTATTTCGCCAATATTGGAGCAAATATGACACAAAAAAGGGGTACAAGGGGTAACAATAATTACGACCATAATATTCGCACAAACCCTCATTCGCTATATTTTAATCCGATTATAGAAGCGGATATAATCATTGCCATAAAGTCACTAAAAAAAATAAAAGTGCAGGTTGTAATGATATAACAGGCAACACCCTAAAGGAAATAGATAAAATTATAGCGATTCCTTTAACTAAACTAATAAATAAATGCTTTAAACAAGGAATTTATCCGAATGGATTAAAACAGGCGGTCATTAAACCAATTTATAAAAGTGGCAATAAAGATAATACAAAAAATTATAGGCCAATAGCACTCACTTCGATGATTTCTAAAATATTTGAGAACATTATTAAGAAGCAAATATATACGTTTTTAACTAAGCACGGTTTAATTTCACCAAATCAATTTGGTTTCCGTGAAGGACTAAGCACGGAGGATGCGTTAGCTGATTTTATAAGAAATGTATATGATGCAATAGATGAGAGAAAACCATCAGTAGCTATAGCGCTTGACCTGTCAAAAGCGTTCGACACGGTATGTCATGACATCTTATACGATAAACTTGAACTCTATGGTATACGAGGAAAACCACTTCAATTGATAAAAAGTTATTTAAATAATAGAATACAATACGTTGACTTGAATAATATCAAAAGTAATCGAAGAACAATAAACGTGCGGGTACCACAAGGTAGTGTGCTGGGACCACTGTTCTTTATCATATATACGAATGATATAATTAAACCAGTGGAATCAGAAACCATTAATATAACATCATTCGCTGATGACACGATGGTACATGTGGTAGGAGATAATTGGAATGATGTAGTTCAAATAGCCACGAATGAAATAATAACCCTAAAACAGAAATTTAATTGTAATCTGCTCAGTCTAAATTTGGATAAAACAAGACTAATAGCTTTCTCTTCATATCAAAATAACTTACCTCACCTTGATGAATTAAAAATCCATGAAGTAAATTGTACAAGAAACCTGGGCTGTAAGTGCACAGCAATAAAGAGAGTAAGTTATATAAACTACTTAGGTATAGCAATAGATCAACACCTGAAATGGGATATACACACAACCATGATTAACAGTAAACTTAGGAGCTGTATTTATCTATTTAATAAATTAAAGCACATTCTTGACTTAAACGCATTAAAAATGACTTATTATGCTTTTGTGCAATCTGTACTGTCATATGGATTATTGGTATGGGGAGGTTGTTTGAAGTCACACAGGAGTAATATCGTAACAACTCAAAAATTGCTCCTTAAAACGATGTATAGAAAGCCATATACATATTCATCAAGTCAAATCATTGATGACTCAGGTGTTCCAGATCTCAACAAGCTTTACTTTACGGCAATAGCTAAATATATGTACAAAAATAAAACATGTCCATCCTTATTACACCCTCATACTCATTCATACTCAACACGAATGGCAACAAATCATTTCTCGTATAACAAAATAATTAAAAAGACAATTTCATCAACGAGCTATATGTATTATACTGTGAAAGTATACAACTATCTCTCTAAAATAATTAATTTAAATTACATAAACAACTTCAAGGAGTTCAAATATAAATTAAAAAAGCATATCAAAAATGTCAATTCGGAAGAAATGTCTATGATTTTGGGAAGAATGGAATAAAATTGTTTGTTTTCTATTAATAATATGGTTCAGACTTCAATCATGGTGTTTTCTAATTATGTAAATTCTTACTTTCTTTGGTAAATTTTGTTATTTTTACCTTTTTGCTTAATTAATAATCATTTATATTAAGACTAACTTTTATTTTAGTTTTTAAGTGAATATAGTTATTACATAAAACTGTGAAACTTTGCACTTCTCTACAAGCTTATAGCTTCGAGAAGAGCAAACCGTTAAACACTACTAACTACATTTATATATTATATTGGAATTAAATATTGTATTTTATATCCTCAATAAATGGTTAAAAACAAAAAATTACTTTTAATATATTAGGAATTGCTATAGGGTTGTAAGTAGGAATAATGTTTATATTCTAATTCCGCATAGAATGACATGAAAATATATAGGGGCTCCAACATAAAATACGAAAATAAAGTGCTTTAAAGTTTAAAAACTTCGACACTAAATTTTGGACACTGTACAATTCATATCAATTAAACTTGGTAAACGGGACTGTTAGACCTTATTTAATAAGTACCTTGTATAATTTTATTAACGAGGCACTATTTTTATTTTTATTAATTTTTTAACCTAATAGTGTAAAACTGACTTTTTTTAGTATTTATTTTTGTTATTATCACAGAACCGATTTCTATAAAATGTTAAGGGTATGTAGGTATCCATAAAAGGTACCCAAATAACGAACAAAATATACAGCATGCAATCTAAAAAGATATATTATCATGACGTCACACTTTTTTAAGACATCCTGTATAATCAAAAATATTTTCCTAAAATGCGCCCTATGATATAAGTAAAGTCTGCAAAATATCAAAATTTTAATTTAATTAGTAACTCAGCTATAAAAGACGGGGGGTGAAATGCAGGACCCTGTATACAAGGAGGTTTTTTTTATCTACATTCACCTGCAAAGAAAACAGCCCACCTATTATGTATTTGTTATTTTTTTATAATAGCATTACTCTTGCAATACTGCGAATAAAACTTTTGGTATTTTACAATAAAATAGACTATCATGAACCATCATATGTATCCCCAAACAAGACCATAAACCGTCCCTAATCTCCAGCTACAGGCCCATCATTCTTCTCCCTATAATAGGCAAACTGTACGAATCCCTAATTAAACATAAAATCCTGTCCTGCATCTCTCATCGAATACCCAATTACCAATTTGGATTCCTCCCAAAAAAGTCCACTACCCTCCTGCTCTCCATGGTCGCATCCAACTTGCAAACGTCACACCTCGAAGGCCAAGCATCTGCAGCCCTATTTCTGGATATACAAAAAGCCTTCGACTCTGTATGGCACCGAGGTTTGCTGTTCAAGTGTCATCTCCTAAATATTCCTAAACATCTCATCCTACTCCTCAACAATTTCCTATCCCATAGAACCTTAGAAGTTAAAATAGATAATTATTTCTCCACAACATTCTCCCCCGAGCAAGGGGTTCCACAAGGATCAACCCTCTTTCCTATACTATACAACATTTTCTGCACTGACATCCTGATCCCAAATACTTTAATCCTACATCATATATCCTCCAATACGCTGACGATACCGCTCTCATAACTCACGAACCCTCCCTTCCAAAAGCCCTACAAACCCTGCAGCAACTAATAGAGACACTCGAGACATGGTTTGCAAAATAGCGAATCAAAATTAACCCCAAAAAATCCCAACCATTAATTCCTTTTCACCGACTCTCCCCTAACTATCCGTATAACATATTCATCTCACAAACTCCTATACTTCCTTCCCTTTATATTAAATACTTAGGTGTCACATTTGACACTAAGTTAAAATTTAAAAAACATGCGGCAAACATTAAAAACAAAATAATTTGTAGAGCGAGGCATTTTAGATGCTTAACATTTAGAAATAAGGGTATTTCCACCCTAACCGCCACCCGCATCTACAAAATGATCTGTCGTCCACTCCTTGATTACGCATCCATACTCCTGTTCGAATCCTCCAATCCAACTATAAATTGCATACAAGTTAGTGAGCGATCAGCTCTCCGTGCACTTACAAAAATACGCCATCCTAACAATCCTTTGTACAACCCATCCAACCATCTCCTCTATACCACAACCAATGTATCCCCAATCGAAAATAGGCTACAATACCTCGCAGACAAATTCGCAACAAACCCTTCAAACTTCCAATCCCTTTCCCAATTCTGTAAAAATCCCACATCTACCATTTTCGACTTCATTTCATCTCACCACCCACACTAACTGTCAAAAAAAATAGTACCATCATCAATTCTCGGCGAAAAAACCTCTGGTCGATAGCCAGTTATCAAGAGGAAGTTTATTTTATTTATATTTATTGATTATAAACAATAATGTAATTAATTACTTTGTATTGTTCTCTGATAATAAAGATTTGTTATATATATATAGACTATCATGGTATAGAAAAAAACAACGTATAGTAATTATCAGTTTATTTAGTGAACAATAATCATCACTAATGAAATTTAAAGATATGCTGTCAATTCGACATTAAGTATTAAGCATTAAGTATCAAGATGTCTACGTTCTACCATTGTTTTTGCCTTTTGTTTTGATCTTTAGTTGATGTGGGAAACAACCTACTGCAGGTTGTTGTGTTTATCATGGTTTTAAGTGCTGTAGCTTGTGCAAAAGCTGTAGCTCTTTTGGAAGATTGGCGAAGCCAGTGGTATGTAGCCAGAGTGCTTAATGTCAGCTGTTCTCTCTTCTAATGTCTATTTGATAGTCTATTTTATCGTAAAATACCAATCGTTCTCTTCGTAGTATTGAAACAATGATTATAGTATAAAAAATAATGGGTGGGCCGATTTCTATGCACTTGAGTGTATATGTTACAGTGAAAGACAATGATCAGTGAGTGTCGACATTAACCGGAGAATGTCGACATACATCAAATACGTCGGTGAAAAACCGGATATATTCGTATATTATTAAACATTCAAACCTTCACCGGTATATGTTGACAAACACAGATACTTTTTGGTGAGCATCGTAAAAAACAGGTTTTATGCGTCTCTTTACAAATTACGAATTGATTACGGGTGTAAAGCTGCTTGAGAGTACCATTTTTGTTTGCTCTTAATGGTCCCTATTAAGATGCTTACATTTTTATTTAAACAAAATGTGTTATTTAACCCTACGTCAATATTACAGGAAGTGAGCTTATACAGCTTTCGAAGTAAACTTTTATAAATTAGCAAACAAAAATGGTACATTCAAGCAGCTTTACACCTGTAATTAATTCAAATTTGTAAAGAGAAATTACTTTCTATCAATGCCATTTCTTCTCAAGAACCGACGCTGAGAGAAGCAGCTGTAATTAATCGAGAAGTGGAGGACAAGATTATACACGCTGTCATTGCAAAAAGAAGTGCTCTACGACTAAATGCAGTTCTAAAAGCAAGGGACTCTTGTACAATTTAAAGTATCAGAATAGTTTTAATTGTTGCAATAATAAAGTTTATGTAATTTTAAACTCACTCTTTGTTATGTGTAAGTTTGTTCTTGATTTTTATCTGAAGTTCAATAGTTTATTTACATTTTATTACTTAAGTTTTCTATTATTTTGTATCACAACATGCTTTCAAAATAAATTTTGATATACTTACTATAGTCTGTTTAAAAACTAGAAGGAGTAAGTGCCAAAGCCCAATTTACACTATAAAAAGTTACCAGAAATATCACTAGATAAATTTGGCGGCAATTTTAAATAATTTCATAATTACTCTTGAAATAAATAAAATATCCATTTTGTACTTCTTAATTGTGGTTAAGTATTTTCTTGTCCATCGTACGGTATTGTCAGTTCAATTAAAATGCTTGTACGGCATATCGCCGTATATCTGTGAAATAAAACATATTTACATTATGTTCATAATATAATATGGAATTTATATAATAATGTGTCTCTATCAGAGCTGGAACGAATCCTCGTAAAAAGGATTCTAATCACGAATCCGAATCACCTAATATGATTCGAATCACGAATACTCGAATAAAGGATTCGTAAGAGATATATGATTCAAATCCTGTTTTCTCGAATTACGAATACGAATCCTTTAAAAATAAATTTGATTTTATTATTTTTTTGCAACCAATAATACATAAATATCGTTACCAGTTGTTTTAACAAAAATATTCAAAACCTAAATATTTATTATTACCACTGAACATCGTTGATAACAGACTAAATATCTGACTCCCGGTTACTCTGGTTAAAGATGTATTTGTGTGTTCTGAACTCCACTTCAAATCAGTGTTTTGTACGCGTGGCGCATGAAGTAAAATTTTGAGTTTAGAAAAGCCCGAAAATTTGTCTCGGGTCGCTGCGCGACCTTCGACAAATTTTCACGGGGCTTTTCTAAACTCGAAATTTTACTTCATGCTTAGCCTGGGAGTAGAAACACTCGTTCAAAACTTCAAATTGAACTCTATTATAAAATCGACTAATGCCTGAAATTTACGTAAATTCACTGAATGTCATTAAAACCGGAAAAGTCAGAGAAAAGTCATCGAATTATATTCAAATTGACCAAAACACTAACCAAAAAGCCATATATTATTAAATTTGTCAAAATCAGCAGGAAAATTACAAAACACGTAAAAATTTATAAAATTAACTTAAATATTGGCAAAAACAATGAAAACTATTAAACAGAATGGAAACCCCCATTCTGTTTAATAGTTTTCATTGTTTTTGCCAATATTTAAGTTAATTTTATAAATTTTTACGTGTTTTGTAATTTTCCTGCTGATTTTGACAAATTTAATTATATATGGCTTTTTGGAAGAAAGTTATATTGAAAGGCCAGGGAAAAAATCTTTAGTCAGGGATATGTCGGAAAAATTTAACATTTAAGTGTGGCTACCATTTCAGTTTTACTTCAAACAATATTAAACAAAATATTGAAAACTAGATTATTATCTTTAAAAACATTTTCAATCATTCAATGTTCTTATCAAAGCATTCAGTTTGAAGTTTCGAACGAGCGTTTTCACTCCCAAACTAAGCATGAGGTAAAATTTAGAGTTTAGAAAAGCCCCGTGAAAATTTGTCGAGGGTCGCGCAGCGACCCGAGACAAATTTTCTGGGCTTTTCTAAATTCGAAATTTTACGTCATGCGCCACGAGCGCAAAACAGTGATTTAACGTGAACTTTAAAAACACAAAAAACATTTTTTATGTTAATCCTCACAATTAATTCGAATTATTTTTGACGATTCAAATCCTTTTGTAAGCATTCGAATCCTTTTACAAGGATTCGAATCCTTTTATAAGGTTTTGAATCACCCACATTTAGACTCGAACACGAATCCTCTTAAAAAAAATGTAACGAATCCGGATTACGAATCCAGTTGAACTCAAGTATTCGAATGCCTCTTTTGAATCCTCTAAAAGGATTCGAATCCTGAATGATCCTGCCCAGCTCTGGTCTCTATCTTACTTAAAATTGATTTACAAATGAAACACGATTTAAACTTTGTTTGTATAACTGAGACTTTATTAGTTATACAAACAAAGTTAAAATCGTGTTTCATTTGTGAATTATGATGTATAACGAAGTAAAAGCCTGCCTCCACCGTTAACAGTTTAAAATTTATTTGTTTCATAAAACTATACAAGGTAGAACGACTCGTCTTCGGCATACCTGCATGGTCGTTTACTTCTTTTAAAACTTTATTCAAAGTTAGCAGTTCATTTTTATTGAAGAAACTATGCACATGTCCTCCAAGCTATTTAAGGCTACAAATCTCTCTGGATCTCTTATATTCGCTAATGGTACGATAGACAGTGGAATTTACAACTCCTAAAAATTAAACATGTTATTATTTGATGCATAATAATAATAATAATAATATTTATTTCCAGTGTTAAGCACATAATATATTCAGATAATATATACAGAACATGCAAACAAGTCAACAAAAAAATCCTTATTTATACACAAACAGAAGTGATAAAATCATCCGTATGGTAAGGTTCTAGATCGCACAGGTATTCAAACAACACATGCCTCATTTTCTCAAATGTCTCTGCGATTTTTAGATGATTGGGTAGGTGGTTGCATAATTTTATACAGCTATATAGCGGCCCTCTCTCAAACATACTCATCTTATGTGTTGGGCAGGTATAAGTTATGCCGTGTCTTGTATTGTGGGTGCTATTTAGCAGATATGGCGAGAATAAATGTTTATGTTTGTACAAAAATTTTGCACATTCAAAGATATAGATTGCTGGTACCGTCAACATTCGTAGCCTTTTGAAGATTCCTTTGCAACTTTCCATTTGTGTCATTTTACACATAATGCGAATGGCTCGTTTTTGAATGACAAATAATTTTGATATTTGCGCCAGTCTAAGGTGTCAAATTGTTTAGATGGAATGCAAAGCTATACTGATGAGAGATAAATCTCGAAACGCGTCTATAGATGGCCTGAATAATTTGACCCAAATTGTTACATTTGCAGTAGGTTACTGTATGTAACAGCAAACACTTGTTGTATAATTCAATGTCCGTCGGGGTATTAGCCCGGAAAGTAGTTGTTTCAACGAGTGTTTGATATAGTCTTTGTAAGACTAACTTGTTGTAGATTGCGAAAAGAATCGCACTTTTAATGTTTGAAGTATTCTGCAACCAAGAATTGGCAATTTCATTTATACTAACTTCGAATTAAGGTTATGTCAGCTGTTGCGTCTAATCATGACGTAATTAGCATAGTGTAAAATAGGCGCGCTCTCGGCCAATCAGAGTTGTAGGTTTTGGCGCGTGAAATTTAAAACGCTCCTCCTAGTTATTAAACCGATTATAGGTTTTATTCTCGTTTTAAAGCATTAAACATATGTTTATTCAACATTCACTATCAGCTCATGCTAAATGTTGACATGCACCGGTGTAAGTGACATATTTATCACATGTTTCGAACATACACCAAGCGACTGTGTGTATGCTAACAATCACCGGAGAATATCGACATTAACCAAATTCGGTCTTTCACGGTAACATATATACATACAATTACAGGGAATCTTTTAAATCTTCAGATATTCATTGTTTTTGAAAGCGGTTCAAATTGAAGTTATAAACGAGCATTATTCACTCCCAGAATAAGCATGAAGTAAAATTTCGAGTTTAGAAAAGATTGAAAATTTGGTTTGGTCCACCCCAAACCAAATTTTCAGGCCTTTCTAAACTCGAAATTTTACTTTATGCGCCGGGCGTATAAAACACTGATCTATTGTGAAGTGTAAGATATATATTCTAGTATGCTGCTTTAGTGGTATATTTTAAACTTCATTTGGACAATTTGATTTGGTCGCCCCGGTTCGCGAAGCCACCACACCAAATTTCCAGGGTTTTCTAAACTCAAAATGTTACTTCAACCTTAATCTGGGAGTACAAAACACTTCTTTAAAGCTTCAATTTAAGCTCTTTTCAAATGCAACGAATATCTGAGTATTTACAGTTAATTGGGGTATGTATACATGAAAGAAGTTGGTACAGTTGGGAGAGAAAAAAAAAAAACTAGTACAGCAGGGAGCTTTAGCCACTTCTAAAATATCGTATTTTTTTCTTGTAAAACAAACTTGTCATGTACAGGTTAACAACAATTTGTTTCTTATTCAAAAAAAGCACCGTCTTGCTTTTGTTGACATGCACTTTATTAGCAATGTCTCTAATGCTAGTACCGTCTCTAAATTGGTCGTTATTATCGCTTTTTGCATTTCAGTCAGTTGAGGCATGTCGACGTTAAGTAAATTTTGTTTGACATTTCCGCAGATTTGTCAATTTGATTGACAATTTGAAAAATCAAAGTGAGTCCAGTTCACATAGCCAAATATTTTGCTGTACTATTTTTTTTCTCTTGCAACAGTATTTCCTGTATCTACGCTAAACCCTTCGTTAAAAGTTTATGGGGTTGCAGTTGCACTAAAAATTTGAAAAAAATCCTTGTCATACGGTTGAATCAATTCTTCTCATGTAAAATATTTTCAACTTTATATCACTCCCGGTTCCATCGGAAGTAGCACCAAATTTTTTTTTAAGGAACACCCAGTATATTAGTAATTTTTTAAATTCCTCTTTCAAATTGCAACATATTTTTGTCAAACACATGTACACTTATATCTTATAGTTTTCAAGCAAAAAAAATATTTCTAAAATTTTAACCTCTAAAAGGCATCTTGAAATCTGTCTGTAACTTCTCTTAGGAGTAAGATATAAATACGATTTATATCTCTACTTGTTCCTAGAAGATGCCTCTATAAGTATATTATTTGTAAACTTTCAATTTTGACAATAAGTGTTCATAAAATGTCAATATCGAAGAGAGAGCACTATTATGAATTACAATATCTCGTGATTCATTTATATCACATGGTACGATTGGGGGGATAATTTTCTACAAAAAAGTATTAACAGCTATACTCCTAAAGAAAGTGGTTTTCGAATTATTTTGAAGATTCGTTTTTCGTCGCATTTATGCACGGAATCATGCGCGCATAAGTCGCAACTGAAAGTAGGCAAGTAGTAATGCTTTTGTTTTGTCGCGTATGTAATGCGAAATGTCAAATAATGAAAACAATTAGTACAAAGTTATACAGAAATCAACAAAATGAATAATACACTCATCAACAAATTATCAATTTATTATTTATACATGGCAACTGCGATAGAATTGTTACTAGAACAAGTAGAGTATTTAATGAAAATTATCCAATTTTGCCGCCGATGATTAAAACAAGATCTAGAAGATTGGAATCAAATTTTGTTTAATTGGCAGTTGCCATGTATAAAGAATAAATTGATTTGTGTAATTATTCATTTTGTTGATTTTTCGTAAAACTTTGTACTAATTCTTTTTATTATTTGACATTTCTGAAAACTATTTACTTTAGGAGTATAGTTGTTAATACATTTTTTTAGGAGTTTTTTCCCCCAATCCTACCACGTGATAAAAATTGGGTCATTCCATTTAAAAAAATGAATTACTAGATATTGAAGAGGGCACTTAGATATTGACATTTTAAGAAAACGTATTGTCAAAATTGACAGTTTCCAATTAATTTACTCATAGAGGTATCCTCTAGGTACAAGTAGAGATCTAAATCATATTTTTATCTTTTTCTTAAGAGAAGTTACTGACAGGTTTCCAGATGTCTTTTAGAGGTCAACATTTTAGAAATATTTTTTTTTCTTGAAAAGTATAAGAGATAAGTGTACATATGTTCGAATAAAATATGTTGCAATTTAAACGAGGAATCCAAAACATAACTATATTATAGGGTATTCCATTTAAAATAACAAATTTGGTGCTACCTGGAACCAGAAGTGATATAAAGTTGAAAATATTTCACATGAGGAGAACTGATTCGACCATATGACAAGATTTTTTTTAAAATTTTTAGTGCAACGGCAACCCCATAAACTTTAAACGAAAGGTATAGCGTAGACACCCTGTATAAAGATAAAAAACCTTTCTGTATACATAATAATATTAATAATAATAATACTTTATTACCCAACAGATACACAATCCAGTGACAGGGTAACATCATAAGTTAAGTATACAAATAACAATGTAAAGATTTAAGGTAAACATAAAATAGAAATACATACAAATTTAAAAAAAAGTACAATAAATAAGCACTTGGACGCAATTACAAATTAAGGCATTGGTTATTGTGACTAAGGAATGAACTGAAAGAATCACTAAATATACTCAATGACATTAGAAGCGTAACACCAAGAAGGAATGATTTTTTGAATTCATATTTTAGCAACAGAGTGACTATATTTAAAGCATACATTGATAACAATTTCAACCTTGCGCCTTTTATATTTATTGTGAAAAAAAAAAATTCACTTTTTCTTTTTTGATAAAACTATTTATATGAGCTGTTTAGTACAGATGTTTTTAGTTTTCGTGTTTCCGTTGAGTGTGTTAAGCTTAAATAAAATGCCTCGAGTCCGAAGACATCCCCAATATCACCATTTGAGCGATTTTGACCGGGGTCGAGTTGTTGCTTATCGAGATGTCGGTATGTCCTATCGCGAAATTGCCCGCCGTATTGATTCCACTGCAGCAACTGTAATACGTGTGTATCAGGTATGGACAGAAGAAGGTAGAGGAGCAAGAAGATCAATTGGTCAACCAAGGCGTACCACAGAACGTCAAGATCGGCGCTTAAGGCAAATAGCCGTGCGAGACCGTTTCGCTACTACGCGTCAAATCGGTGATCAATGGATTGGAGAAGAAGGTAGGCCCGTTAGTATGCGAACCTTATATCGCCGCATTCAATCCTTTGGGCTTCTTTCGTACCGTCCAAGATTAGTGCTTCCTTTAACAGCGAGACACTATCGCCAAAGGTTGGACTGGTGCAGAGAACGGCAGCATTGGGGGGCAGAATGGCACGATGTCGTATTCAGCGATGAATCACGATTTTGTCTAGGCACGCATGATGGCCGTAGAAGGGTACGACGCTACCGTGGAGAACGACCTGATCTTAGGTTTGCTATTGAGAGGCATGTACACAGGACTGCTGGAGTAATGGTTTGGGGGGCTATTGCTTATGGTAGTCGATCACCTCTTGTATTCATTCGAGGCAGTATGACAGCTGCGCGTTATGTTGAAGACGTCATACGACCGACTTTGTTGCCTTATATAGATGGCCACCCAGACGTACTTTTTCAACAAGATAACGCACGTCCCTATATTGCTCGTCGAACTATGAACTTTCTTAATGAAGCTGGTGTTAATGTTTTGGCGTGGCCGCCCCGTTCGCCGGATTTAAATCCCATTGAACATGTGTGGGATATCATGGGAAGAAGAATATTCTCTTTGCACCATCCTCCACAGACTAGCACAGTTGATCGATGAAATTCAAGTTGCTTGGAACGAGATGCCTCAAGAAGACATCGACCATCTCATTTTGTCGATGCCCAGACGTCTACAGGAGTGTATACAGCAAAGGGGTCGCCAAACACATTATTAATTTTTTTTAGATTGTTTTGTAATAAAATTTCTTGAAAATGTAATAATTTTATTCTTGATGTAAGACTACCATACTGGCAAAAAATCAAATTAAAATAATAACTTCTTCTGGGTGTTACGCTTCTAATGTCATTGAGTATTTATTTATTTATTTATTTACGGATTTCTCCTTTTTACAGTATTACAAAAAATAGGTACATATAAATTACAATATATAAATATCGCGCTCAACACTTAATAAATTGAACTAAACAGAAATGTTAGTAATTTATAATAACATCCAAATCAATGAAAGATAAGTGGCGTTTAATCACATTATATGAGTTTGAAAATGTTATAAAATTTGGATTTAACATTGAAATACATTATGCGTGAAACCGAGCTACGACTGCCATAGTTTGTGTGGTGGAAGTTTAACCTGAACAATGGTCTGTTGCGAACAGTTGTATTTAAAAAGAAATTGAAATTCAATAAAGAAATTAAATGACTGGAATTCACAAGTCCATTTATCAGCTTAAATCCATAACACATATCCAGTGTTACCCTTCGGTATTGTAGGGATTTTAAGTTTATTGTAGTCAGGATATGCGACCGACTGTACTGCACCCGACCAATGCCCATTCTAAATGAAACCAGCAATAGAAATTTATTTTGAACTTTCTCAATTGACTCAATATGGTTTTTGTAATTAGGAGACCAGATAACCGAGCAGTATTCTAACTGCGGTCTTACCAAACTAACATACAGAGTCCTAATCGTATCCATAGAGAACTGTTTGGAAAATCTGTTAATAAATCCTAGCGTACAATAAGCTTTACTGGTAACATTTATAAAATGGGGAACAAAGGTCAAGTGACTGTCAAAAACTACACCTAAATCGCGTACCGTGTCAACCCCGGGTAATCTACAATTATTAATTGAATATTCAAATTTAATACATTTACGGCGACTAAAAGAAATAGATAAACACTTTTTTAAATTAAGATGAAGATGATTTCTTGAACACCAATTTGCTAAATTATTTAAGTCTGATTGTAAAATATTGTGATCACTGAATTATTTATTTATTTATTCATTTATCAACGGAAATCTCCTTTATACATCAATACACAATTAAGATAGTGATATAAGATAAACATAATATTACTTTGAAAAACATATAAATAGAGTGAGAAATATAATACAACAAACAAAAATATACTAATTAACAATATCCAGATTAATAAGCTGTAAATGGCGTTTGAATACACTATAAGAATTACTAAAAATGTAAAAGTTAGGATACAACATAAGGACATTACAATACCGCATTATACGTGCCACAGGATTATAGGAACCATACACTGTTCGATGGAAGTTTAAACGAAATAAGGGCCTACAACGAACTGGAGTTGTTAAAAAAAAATTAAAGTTCAACAATGATAATAAAAAACTGCAATTGACATGTCCATTAATCAGTTTGAACCCATAGCATAAGTCAAGTGATATTCTTCTATATTCTAAAGATTTTAAATTAAGACAATTCAATATGTGTGACCGACTATAGTCAATGCGTGCGATCCCCATTTTAAAAGATACTAGTAGTAAGAACCTATTCTGAACTTTTTCAATGATATCAATGTTACAGTTGTGGTAAGGAGACCAAATTGCAGAACAATATTCCAAATGTGGCCTTACCAAACTGACGTAAAGGGTTTTGAACGTATCCACGCCAAAGTGTTTCGAAAATCTATTAATGAAACCGAGCATAGAAAGAGCTTTACTAGAGATCTTATTCAAATGGGTAACAAAATTTAAGCGAGAATCAAATATAATACCCAAATCACGCACTGTCTCGACCAGGGGCAATTTATTATCATTAATTGAATAGTCAAACTTGCTATTATTGCTATGGCGACAAAAAGAAATTGACATACATTTTTTCAAATTGAGATGAAGATGATTGCATGCGCACCAATTAGCCAAGTTATATAAATCAGATTGTAAAAGCGCATGATCCGAACTTCTCTCAATTACTTTGAATATTTTAACATCATCAGCAAACATCAGAAATTGACTATTTTTAATATAACTCCCAATGTCATTTATAAAGATCAAGAACAGAATTGGCCCACAGTGTGAGCCCTGGGGGACCCCAGATGTAACGTTGATTGCTCTGGAGACGAAGTTATCAATCTTAACAAACTGTTTACGTTCCCGTAAATAGCTTGCGAACCATTTTGTCACAAAATCACTAAATCCCAAGCCTTCAAGTTTATTTAAGAGAACAGAGTGATTAACACGATCGAAGGCTTTGGAAAAATCAGTGTAAACAGAATCAACCTGACGACCCCTTTCCAAAGCACTCATCAGATACATCTGGTAGGAAAGCAAATTAGACGTTGTAGACCTGCCCTTCAAAAATCCATGTTGTTCGTCACAAATAATATTCCTGCAGCACCAAATGAGTTGATCAGATATTAGTTTATCTAGCATTTTAGGAATTGCGGACTGGATAGAAACTCCCCTATAATTTTGTATGACTTCCCTCGAGCCCTCTTTGAAAATAGGGTTGATGTAAGAATGTTTCCAAAAAGTAGGAAACACCCCGGTATTAATAGATTTATTGAATAATGTTTCAATCGGGGTAGTCAGTGAATAAATACATTGTTTTACAAAATAAGGGGGTAAACCATCCGGCCCAGAGCTAAGTGAGTCACTTAACTCATTGATTGAATTAAATATATCGGAAGTTTTTAGACTAAACCTTGAGCAAGATATTTTATGATCATAATTGAATAATGGAGCATCAATTATATCCTCATTGTAAACAGTGCAGAAATAGTCAGCAAATAAATCAACACAAGAACTTCCAGCATTGCATTGTGTATCATTAAAATTCATTTTATTTGGAAAACCTTTGATGTTTTTGCACTCATTAACAAAAGACCAAAATACTTTAGAATTAACTTTTATGGTATCCTCAGTTTTCCGAATATAGGATTCATAAAGTGTTTCACTTAAATTTCAACAAGAAGATCTAAGTTTTTTGAATGTTTCATAATCAGTAACACGACCACTTTTTTTAAAAGCGACATGGGCTTTTTTCTTAGAAATAATTAAATCAATGAGTTCACGATTAAACCATTTTGGATAATTTGATGATTTATAATATTTAGAAGGCACATATAATGAGAGGGCATGATTAATGATGTTATAGAAATTATTTAAGTTTAAATCAATATTTGGTTCCTGAAATGCTAGACTCCAATCAACATTGCAAAGATTATCATTCATGGCGCTGTAATTAGCTGATTTGAAATCATAATAAATATAATCAGTGTATAAAGGACTAAATGTCTTTGATAAGTTCACAGAAATATCATAGGATATGTGATGATAACTATTATTGAGTAATGGATCACTGGATGTATTAATATTAATATTAAGTAAATTAGAAAATATTAAATCAAGAAATATGCCACGTTCATTTGGAATGTGGTTCTTTTGACGCAAATCATTAAAATTAAAAGAATCATTAAATGCACGGGCACACTGGGATGTATTTGAGTTAGACAATAAGCTATAACCCGAAAAGTCCCAAACTGCGGTTGGTAAGTTAAAATCCCCACAGAAAATATAATCAGAACTAGGATTATCCAAACAGATTTGATCAATAGCTAATGCATGTTGTTCATATATATTACAGGGGGACATAGGTGGAATATAAGAAGCACCAAGTATTAATCCATCATTAATTTTAACAAATAAGTGTTCTACAATATTTACTGATGAATCCAATTTAATGCTATTTAGATCAGACTTAACGGCAATAAGGACTCCCCCACCTCTACTTTTAGCACTAGTTAAGATTGTTCTATCCTGTCTGTGAATATTATAGTTCGATAAGTTTAATTCAGAATTTAACACGGAATCATCGAACCACGTTTCAATAAGAATTATGACGTCATAAACACAACAGCTAACCTTAAGATGTAAATCACGAATTTTCGATTTAAGGCCTCCGATGTTCTGGAAATACACAACTAGTTTTTTGGCTTATTAACTGCAACTCCTGATGACCGAGTACTGACTATACTCGGGACTCCATTCCTATATTTAATTGTCAAGTCCGTTTCACCCGAATTTTTGCGTAAAGTAAGTTCGTCGTTTAAAGTCTTTAGCTGATTTCGTTGAATGTTCGTACGATCGGCATAAAATTTCACCGCACCAGTATTCAAAGTACGCACAGCTTTGAGTACTTGAATTGCAGAGTGATGATCAGCTAAAGACACTTTCAGTGGCCTAGGTTTGCCGGACTCTTTTCCTAAGCGAATTACTAATTTAGGCACAAATGAGATTGAGGGCTCTAAGATAGTTTTAAGAGCTTCGATATCCTTTTTCTTCTTATCATCAGCATTGCCCTTGTGCTCTGGAAGATTGAAAACCATGATGTTCGCAGCCCTACGTTGTCGTTCTTCAATTTCATCCACCATCGAAGCCTGATTAGACAAAGTAGAAGAAGATTCGGTTCTGGAAGTCTCAATTATCAAAAGGCGTTTTTTTATGTCATTAATTTCTTTTTTAATTTCAGACATTGCATTTTCAAATTCAGTTTTTATTAAAGCAGGCAATTCTTGTTTCAAAACATCTTGAATTGTGGCTTTAATAAAACTATGCATTTCAGTAAGGGCAGGTACATTCTTAGAATAATTAACAGCGGCGCCATCGATTGAGAACAAGGGCTCATCCCCCGGAGTGCATTTTACGCATGTCCAACTGTCTCCTAATTCAGTACGCGCCTCTTCAGTGTAATATATAATGCGGTCAATGTCTAGTCTAGTACAGGATGCATGATGCCAGGCGGCGCACGATTTGCATTTAAGTGCTGCTAAGCGAGGACTAATAACTCGCAAGCAGATAGCACAGTTCATAGGCATGATGAATGACGAAAAGTTGATGTTAGGAACGGCAACAACAAATTATTAATTAAATCTACAAGGGTGAACGAAAATAGACAATGGACACACTTCACCTCACAGGGTCGTTTGTGAGGGCTTTATAAAAAGACTAGGTAGACCACGGAAAGGTAATGGAGTAAAGGAAGGATGTTGTAAATTGGTTGGTAAACAATAAGAATGCCGCCAATTCAAATAAAATAATCAATGAATTAAATTAAATCAATGAATGAGAATAAATCAATGAATGAGTTAGTGGCCGCAAATGTAGATACTGGCAATGTCAAATCTACAATGTTTCCCGGTGGTGACCTTGCCAAGGCGAGGTGCGAGAAGCGCGACACTCTGACCGTGGAAAAGTACTGAATATAAATCACTCAAATACTCACAAAATATTTGTAATTATTGAACAAAACAAAGTCATCGCATTACACCTTATGTAAGCATAGCCCTTACCAATTACTGGATATTAATTTTAACTATATACCACAAAAACTAGCTTTGTATGTAGAACAGCAACTCACACACCACCGTCTCACTCGACTTACCGTATTCTATAGAGTATATATCGTGTGTGTATAAATTAGCGGATAATCTAGACGTGACGATATTCTACATAAAATTCTGAATAAAAAATGTCGACGTAAAAATATTGTATCATGCTTCGTATACCATCAGGAGGCATTTAAAAGAAATGGGCATTGCAATCTCTTTTGTATCGTATTCATTATTCGCTCCAGTATTTCTAGTGGTGTAATTTCCAGTACCGCCGCTTCAATTCTGTTTTTAACTTTGTTTTTAATATTCTCAGAACATAGAAGGTTTTCTTGTAGGACCAAATGAACAGCCTTGTTACTGGGGATATCTAATGTGGCAGCAAATTTTCGGGTACTTACGATGGGATCTTCTCCTATTGCACCTAGAACTTGCTCTTCAAGTTTAAATGTGCGCCTCTGCAAGGACAAGCAAACCCGTTTCACCTAGTCATTGATCCAGGCCAAGGGTAGACAATGCTTATGGGAGAACTGGATTCCGAGTTTTCGAGGACAGAAAAGGAGAGACTGTGGTCGGGAAGTGGGTCCATCTACTTATGAATAGAGTAAACGTAGAAGTATTCTAGAGAAAACTGCTCCGGTTGCGTCTAAACACACACACATACACACACAAACGCGCTCGCTCTTATTTCGTCGTGTAATTTGATCCCGTCTACACCACTTGTACGATGATAAATTTGATGACCTTCAGAAAAAATAAACTGTTCCGAAACATTTCTTTTATTTTCAGATTTCCAGCGTGTTCAAAATTATGGACTTTAGGAATCAAATATATTTAAAAAGCTCCTAAATAAACCTAAAATTTAACTAAAAATCAAAAAATAAAATTCAATGAATTTACATTAAAGAATTCATTTGATATTATTTTTATCTTGATTGTTTTTTTTCTTCATAAATTCAATTAAAACTTTGGTATGTACCAAATTTGGCAAATAATTTATATTATTGATTAGTTTTACAGAGAGTTTTTTAAGTATAAATAACTCAATATACAGAATACACTGTACATTTTTCTGGGCTTTTCTAAACTCGAAATTTTACTTCATGCGCCCCGCGCACAAAGCACTGATTTTACGTGAGGTTCAAATATACTTAAATTTCACAATATTTTAGTGTTTTATACGCGTGGCGCATGAAGTAAAATTTCGAGTTTAGAAAAACCCAGAAAATTTGTCTCGGGTCGCTGCGCGACCCTCGACAAATTTTCACGGGGCTTTTCTAAACTCGAAATGTTACTTCATGCTTAGTCTGGGAGAGGAAAACACTCGTTTAAAGCATCAAATTGAACTCTTTTAAAAACACAACGAATATCTACAGATTGAAAGAAAATAAGGTGAACTTGAAATATGTATACTTTAAAGGAAAACTTCCTGTATATGAACTGTGGTAGACGAATAATAAAATTTATTATCACCACAAAAAGTCTTTTCGAAAATATTTCTTTTATTTTGAGATTTCAAGCGTGTTCCAAATTATGAAATTTGGGAATATATTTTATAAAAACAAATTTACAATGAAATTAACAATTCTAAAATATATTTTTAACATTTTTAGTTATTTTATATATTTTTAATAAAAAAAATTGTTAAAATTATTAGATTAATAGATTATTGTTGTTAGATTCCAATCATTTCATTACTAGGAGACATCACGTATCTATTTAATCACCTCGTTATTAATAACATCGATCACGTACTATTTTTATTTTTGGAGATTTGCGTGAGTGCATTAGATATTCTAAACCCTAAACATCCCTTATGTAATACGGATGTGTTTATTACGGTGCACCCGCCAGTACACGTGCAACCCTAATTATGAATTCAAGGGACAGATCTTCCGATTGTACTTCAAATCTAATTATTAATTCAAAGGGAAGATCTTCCAAATTTTAACTTGATTATAAATTCAAAGGGCATAGCATCCAGGTACCTCAAACTCAATGTGAACGTGACAAGAAGGGTACCACCCTTCGGACACGCCCACATCAAAAACTTTAAAGCTGATTGATAAATACATGTCTCCACCTCCAGTTTCTAACATCTCTTCCCAATAGAAATTAAGCTATCAAAACTTACATTTCATTTAAAACTAAAGAACAGAGCAAGTTTAAGTCAGTGTTAAGTCAGTAATCGAGTCTAGCTATTTCCAGTTAACAATCGTGTCGCACTATTTCCTAAAAGTCAAACTCCGCGATAAACGTCTAAGTACTAGTTCCAAACAAAGTGACTTCAACTTGTTCCGAACTATATTACTGTTAATCCGAGTATTACACAAAGAATTCGTTGTAAACTGTTATTTGTGATTGTGAATATATATTGGTTAGTTAAGTGAACTACTGTGTTTAATTTCGACGTGTCAACATCCCAGGAACACAACATAAAATTGGCGCAGTCGGTAGGATCTCGTTGACAAGAATATCGAGCTGAAACCTTCTTCAAGGAGCATCGTCATCTTGGTGGAATCCATTCCTTCGCAACGGAACGATCAAAAAACATACACCAGATCAACAATCCGGTAAGTGTTTTCTTATTGTTTTCTTGGTGAACGTAATTGACGCAAAATGACCGAATCCACAGTGTCCACCTCTGACAAATTTCCGATCACATTCTTGTGTTCACTAATTCCACAATCTTTCACTGGCAATCGCTACGAATTAGGGCAATTTATTGCAAATTGTAACAATGCTGTTACACTCGCAACAGATGACCAACAAACCCCTTTACTATATTTTATTCTCTCAAAAATATCTGGAAAAGCAAAAGACCAATTGGCTCAGCACTCATTCGACACTTGGGATCAATTAAAAGATAAACTAAAAATTTTATATCAAGACAAAAAACATTATTGTCAAATAATGGAAGATCTAAATAATTGCTCCCAAGGACGAAATCAAAGCATCTCTGAATTTTACCAAATATTAGAAACCTTAAATTCTCGTGCTATTTCAGCAATTAATCAATATACAACTGAAAAAGGTGATATCCCTGGTAAAATTAAAGCCATAAACGAAATTTCATTAAACAGATTCGTATATCATTCAAAATCAGAAATATCTCAGATGCTTAGATGGAAAGATTTCGATTCTTTAAACTCCGCTTTTAGTGCAGCAATTTCAGAGGAACGAGCCCTCTCAATTAATCAAAAAAATCAAAATTATTCTTCATTTAACAAAAAACAATTTAGTCATCAAGGACGCTCGAATCCTAATAATCAAAACCTCAATTCTAAACCTATTAACTTAATTAGAAAATGTGACATATGTAATAAAACTAATCACGATACAAACAATTGTTTCTTAAAAAATAAATCAAAATCATGTAATTATTGCAAAAAACCTGGTCACACTATTCAAGAATGTAGAAAACGTGAGTACAATAATAAACAGAAAAAAGAAGCTGAATCACAAGTTCATTTAAACTTCAAAACGTCTCTCGAGTCCAACACCACTCCGAGGGACTTGTCTCACATTCAGGTGTTTCAAAACTAAAAATACTACTTTCTGATGAGGATTTAAATTACGTCATTATTCATTGTGATAATGCACGTAATGAAAATAAAAAATTAAAACTTTTAATCGACACAGGTGCAGGTGTTTCGATAATTAAAGCAGGCAGAATAAGTCCATTCACTAAATGCGATTTCAATGATAAACTAATTCTTCAAGGTGTAAGCCCAAATAATCCGATCGAAACACTTGGAAGCTGTATCATTCCTCTAAAACTTCAAAATCAAATTCTATTATCAAAGTTTCAAGTATTAAATTCCGCATCTAATGTTCCATTCGATGGACTTCTAGGTAAAGATTTTTTCGAAAAAGAAAAAGTCACCCTAAACTATTTCGACAAAACTTTAACTCTTAAGGGAGTAAAAATTCCTTTGCAATCAGAATCTTCTCCTTCGGTACATAAAGTACTTCCTATAGTACTTACTGCTAGGTCTGAAACTATTGTAGAGATAGGAATTATGAACCCTGAGATCAAAGAAGGTATAATGCCTGAAATAGAAATTGAAAAAGGAATATACTTAGCTAAATCTATTGTAAAAGTAAACAAAAACAAAAAAGCAATTACTACAATCTTAAACACTAAAGTAACTAATGAAGAAATACACCCATTTTCTGTAACTCTTGAATCTATCCCCAGTGATTATAAAATACTTAATTTTAATACAAATTTTGCAAAAAATAATTCTAACAAACTAAATCTCTTACACGATAACTTAAGATTAAATCACCTAAATCCAGAAGAGAAAAATTCTATTATTAAAATCTGTAACAAATTCGTTGATATATTCCAACTGCCTGGTGATAAACTAAGTCAGACTGATACAATTAATCATCAAATTAAGGTAACAAATCCGAATCCTATTTATACAAAAACGTATCGCTATCCTGAAATTCACAAAAATGAAGTAAATAAACAAGTAAATAAAATGCTAGAGGATAAAATAATTGAACCATCAAATTCCCCTTGGTCTTCTCCCCTCTGGGTTGTCCCAAAGAAGTTAGATGCATCCGGTGAACGTAAATGGAGAATTGTCATTGATTATAGGAAGTTAAATGATATCACAGTAGGTGATAAATATCCTCTTCCTAACATCGAAGACATTCTTGACCAATTAGGTCACTCAAAATACTTCACTATATTGGATTTAGCTTCTGGTTTCCATCAAATCCCCATGAATAAAGTCGATCAAGAAAAAACTGCATTTACCACTCCACTAGGTCATTATGAATTTAAAAGAATGCCATTTGGATTAAAGAACGCCCCCGCAACATTCCAAAGACTGATGAACAATATCTTAGCCGGTCTTCAAGGAATTCAATGTTTTGTTTATTTAGACGATATCGTCATATATGCTTCTTCACTCCAACAACACGAAGAAAAATTAGAAAAGGTTTTTCTTAAACTAAGGCAAAATAATCTAAAACTTCAACCAGATAAATGCGAATTTTTAAAACGAGAAGTCGCATATCTAGGTCATATAATTTCTGACGAAGGTGTTCGACCTAATCCAGATAAGGTTAATGCCATAAATAATTTCCCAACTCCAAAAAACGTAACTTCGATTAAATCATTTTTAGGATTAGTCGGTTATTACCGCAAATTTATTCCGAATTTTGCAAATATTGCAAAACCTTTAACTCTTTTATTAAAGAAAGACACTCCTTTCAATTGGACAGAAATTCAAGAAAATGCACTTAAAGAATTTAAGAACATTTTAACTACACAACCCCTGTTACAATATCCTAACTTCAATAAAGAATTTGTTTTAACAACTGATGCCTCAAATGTTGCAATCGGCGCTGTTTTAAGTCAAGGTGATATTGGAAAAGATTTACCAATTGCATATGCATCACGCACATTAAGTGCATCTGAATCCAATTACACTACCACAGAAAAAGAACTTCTCGCAATTATATGGAGTATTAAACATTTTAGACCCTACTTATATGGTAGAAAGTTTAAAATTGTTACTGACCACAAACCACTCACATGGTTATTTAATTGCAAGGATCCAGGTTCCAGATTAGTGAGATGGCGTTTGCAAATAGCAGAATATGATTATGAGATTATTTACAAACCCGGAAAAATAAATTCAAATGCAGATGCTCTTTCTCGAATCGCACCTGTAAATTTATTAACAGATGATCAAACATTCGAAGAATTTATTCAATTCCATTATAAAACTATTGATATACCTTCAATAGAAATCGTATATTCTAATAAATTAAATCATTTTCCTAATATATTGATATATTCAAAGGATCTAGACGAACATAACGTATTCAGTGAAGAACTTAAACAATCTTTTGATACACTAAATCTCTCTGAACCAAACTCACTACATTCATTTATAAAATTGACTAACAATAATAATAAAACGAGTTTCTTATCTATTGCCAAGAACTTTCACTTTGATAAGTTAACATACAAGGATCTTTTTTATAGTCTTAAAACTATAATAATAGATTTACTTAGTGAACATTCAAATCATGACCTTAAAGTTTATATTTATAGTCCCACTAAAAATAATAAAAATATAAAACCAAAGATGTTCTCTGAAATGATTTACTTTTTATTCAAAGACATTAAAATAACTCCGATAATCGTAGAAAATAATAGACAACAAGTTAATTCAGATGAAGAAATTAAGAATATTTTAGCAGAAAATCATGATTCAAAATTAGCAGGACATTCAGGATTTTCTAGAACCTATAATAGAATTAAGCAAAATTATTATTGGCCGAATATGAAGAGCGATATAAAGAAATATATAACTAAACTAACTAAAGCACCTATGGAAATAACTTCGACTTCAGACAAACCTTTCGATAGGCTTGCAATAGATATTGTTGGACCACTCCCTCAAACTGAAAACAACAATCGCTTCATACTCACGATGCAAGATGATTTGACAAAATATTCATATGCAATACCTATTCCAAATCATGAATCCAAAACAATAGCTGAAGAACTTGCTAAATTCATAACAATGTTTGGTATCCCTAAAACCATCTTAAGCGACCAAGGTACGGATTTTACTTCTAACCTAATGAAAGAATTAACAAAATTATTTCATACTAAACATATCCTATCCTCTCCGTATCATCCTCAAACAAATGGCGCACTGGAAAGGTCTCACCTTACTTTAAAGGATTACCTAAAACATTACATAAATGAACAACAATCTAATTGGGATGAATTTATACCTTTTGCGATGTTTTCGTATAACACGCATGTGCATAAATCCACACATTTTAGTCCGTACGAACTCCTTTTCGGTAACAAACCATTCCTTCCCTCATCAATAATTCAAGAACCTCAGATTTTATATACCTATGATGATTATGTCAAATCTTTAAAACACAAACTAAATATAAGCCATCAAATTGCTAAAACTAATATTGACAATTCAAAAACTAAATCAAAAGAATATTATGATAATAAAATACAAATTCACGATTTTAAAGTTAATGATTTAATATTACTAAAAAATCATAAAATTAAATCCGGACTTACTAAAAAACTTCAGTCTAATTTCGCCGGACCTTTTAGAATAATCAAAATCAACAAAAATAAATCAGTTGTAATATTAAAGAAAAACAAACATATAACTTACCATATTAATGAAATTAAACCTTTCATTACAGGTGATACTTGACTACACGATGAAATTCACTCTCATCCTACTTTTTATCCCTTTTATCCATTCTTTACTTAATGATGATTATGAAATAACATACCTAAATAATAGTTCAGGCTTATTTTACCACCAGCTAGGAAAAGCGAAATTGAGTAATTCTCATTTTACATTATTATCTTATTTCAATTTAAAAATAATCGATGAACAATTTGTCCAAATTCAAAAATTTTATAATATTACCTTGTCGAAATGTTGCATTAATACAAACTATTTAAATGAGCACTTACTATTTTATAGAAAAAACTCACTAAATTTAGTAGAAATTGAAATGAGGAGATTAAAGGACAAAATCCAATCCGTCAATCATTTAACAGGTCATACGTTCAAAAATGAACGAGCAAAACGAGGTTTGTTTAACGGTGTTTCGTATGCTGTCAATTGGCTCTTCGGCATTCCAGATGCAGAAAATGCTAGATTTTATGACCAATCAATTAAATCACTTTTTGATAATAACAAAAATATTCAAAAATTAATGTCTCAACAAATTAAAGTAGTTTCAGGGGCAATCACTAATTTTAATGCATCCATTCAAAATTTGAGAATTAACGAAGAAAAATTAAACGATAATATTAACCTATTTAATAACTTTTCAAAGAAAATGTCAGATAACCTTAAGGAAGTAAAAATACAACAAGTAATTACCGAACAAGTAACTATTTTGACACAATTAATTTCAGAAATAGAACATTATTGCGATCAATTAATATCTTCTATTACTTTAGCCAGAAAGAATATTTTCCATCCTCATGTCCTCTCGCCAGGAGATCTTGTAAATGAATTATCACAGATAGTGATTCCCAATGGAAAAGCATTGCCCTTTGCACTAACATTTCCAGAAATACATCAATATTTCGAAATATGTAAACTTGATGTTGTATACATAAACAAAAAAATAATTTTTGCAATTAAAATACCTTTAGTCGACGATCTAGAATACAATTTATATAATATTTTACCTCTGCCAATTCGACATAATATGACTCAAACCTATTCGTTTATAAACCCCACATTTTCCTACATCCTTCTGAGTGTCACTCGTGTCTATTACGTTCCGCTGAGAAACTTGGGAAAATGCACCGAGACATCGAAAAATGAATTTATTTGCACCCAACTACAAACTACGAGGACATCAGAAAAACCAATTTGCGAAACAATGATTCTAAATTCCCATCTTCGCAAAATTCCAAGTTCCTGTGACGTGCGCACCAGCCAGTTCGAGCTAGAGATATGGCATCCTCTGGGCAACAACGAGTGGTTATTCGCAGTCACTCTTCCAACCGAAATCACGATCAGCTGTCCATCTAAAAACGTCGTTAACAAAGAAATAATGTCGACAGGACTAATCCAACTGAATTCACAATGCAAAACATACACTCCAACTATGGTTCTAGAAGCAACATCAAACACGTTTCATGAAGTACACCACATGGCTCCAAATTTTAACATCCTTAGCGATGATTGTTGTAATAATCATTCGCACATCGAGGATTATCTTCCAATAAAGCTAGCACCAATCAAAATCGTCAACACTGGGTTAGATGAATTAAAACTTGCCAACTTTAAATTACACCAAATGGACCAAATTCTTGAGAAGAACTCGCAAAACAACAACTACAGTTCCGCATCAGGATTGTTTTCGGCAATCTCATCTGCAGTCTTCAGTATACTCGCACTTCTTCTGCTATATTGCATTCTTCGTTGCTGTGGAATCCCAAGATTATTTAAACAAATATGCTGCAGTACTCCAGATTCCAGATGTTTAAAAATTTTCAACACTAACATTACGGCTCCAGTAACCCGAGAACAGCTAGCCAGAATAATTGAAGATGAGGACCAGCAACACATGAACATTGGACCAACAATCGAACTCCAACCGATCTCTAATTCCAGATCTAATAGAGATACCCCATACAGGACCCAATCCTTCTCGCGATCAGCAGGTATCGACATGGAATAAAATGTGTAGTGAGTGAAAAACAAAAGATCAGTCGTGTGAATTGTGATTTCGAAACCTCAGACTATCATGAACGATTAAATTAATTAACATTTTATCATTATTTCTATTAATTTCTATTTTTCGTATTTTCATAATTTTTAATTAGCATTTAACTTTTAGTAATTTCTAATAATTTTCGTATTTTATTACCTTTACTGGTGAATCAATTCTGTGTATACTTTTTATAACTTTATGTTTAATTTAAAATGTTTATCTATTTTATTACTTTATGCAAATTCATAAGGCCATTTAACCCTTATAAATTATTTTTATGGGGGAGGTGTTAGATTCCAATCATTTCATTACTAGGAGACATCACGTATCTATTTAATCACCTCGTTATTAATAACATCGATCACGTACTATTTTTATTTTTGGAGATTTGCGTGAGTGCATTAGATATTCTAAACCCTAAACATCCCTTATGTAATACGGATGTGTTTATTACGGTGCACCCGCCAGTACACGTGCAACCCTAATTATGAATTCAAGGGACAGATCTTCCGATTGTACTTCAAATCTAATTATTAATTCAAAGGGAAGATATTCCAAATTTTAACTTGATTATAAATTCAAAGGGCATAGCATCCAGGTACCTCAAACTCAATGTGAACGTGACAAGAAGGGTACCACCCTTCGGACACGCCCACATCAAAAACTTTAAAGCTGATTGATAAATACATGTCTCCACCTCCAGTTTCTAACATCTCTTCCCAATAGAAATTAAGCTATCAAAACTTACATTTCATTTAAAACTAAAGAACAGAGCAAGTTTAAGTCAGTGTTAAGTCAGTAATCGAGTCTAGCTATTTCCAGTTAACAATCGTGTCGCACTATTTCCTAAAAGTCAAACTCCGCGATAAACGTCTAAGTACTAGTTCCAAACAAAGTGACTTCAACTTGTTCCGAACTATATTACTGTTAATCCGAGTATTACACAAAGAATTCGTTGTAAACTGTTATTTGTGATTGTGAATATATATTGGTTAGTTAAGTGAACTACTGTGTTTAATTTCGACGTGTCAACATCCCAGGAACACAACATTGTTTCAAATATTCATAATTTGTATAAATAAACAAAGTCATTTTACAATGAAAAAATGTAAAATATATTTCCAACATTTTTAGTTATTATATATATTTTTAATAAAAATGTGTTTAAAAATTAATAGATTTTTAATATATTTATGTTATTAAACATTTTCTATTTAAAAGTTAGATAAATACAAAAATCTTTTTACAATGAAAAAAATCAATTTGAAAAGTGTTTGATGGGTATTTTAATTGGAATTGATAAAAAAAAAAAAACAGACATTATTTCAATAAAATAGATAAATTATTTACGAAAACACAAATCTAAAAACATAGCAATATAGATTTATATAAACATTCATATATACAAAAAACTAACAAACATTAAAAAACTATATTAAATATACATATAACTGTTTTCTTATTTATTAACGATATTTTAGAAGCAGTTTTTTCGTTTTTTTTTAATTCAGTAATAATTATACAGAATTGATCGAAGTATAACACAAAATCAACAGAATATATTTTAAATAAAAAGCAAACAAATCAACACCTCATCATTTGCTTGTTTAATTTCATGACACTCCAGTTTTTAAAAATGCAATAAATAGCAAAGCTCAGTGTGTATATTTTTACTCTAACCAAATGAATATCATAATTTCCCTGAAATAATTAGGGAAGATAATATTTTAATTTTGAGAAATTAACATTAAAATTGCTACGTTCTATTTCATCCATTTACACTCTGAATAACGTGTATGAATATCGAATTAACTCTTTTCCTTGACTATTTTCTTTTTGGACAATATTCATTATTTTAGTGAGCTTTATAGAAGGGATGAAAAATCAAATTCTTCGACGTGATCTATCTGTTTTTTTACCTATTTGTAGGCATTTTTTCGACCACGTTTTTATTATGGTGTATACCCTCAAGTATTACGCGACCAGAACAATACCACTGCAACTTACAGATAATCCGCAACCTTCTAAAAACCATAAATATTTTGGGATTTAAAAATATTATTTACTGTTGACACATTTAATCCGTATCCGCAGAATCCAATTCGGTAATTTCTTATCATGTTTTTCACTAACCGATATTTTAGTTAGACACTTTTTGATCGGGTTTTCTTAAATCATTTTGAATTATTTTTACTTACCTATTTCGTCTGTAACATAATCCCATCGGTACCTTTTGTAAATGTAATCTGACTAAGAATAAAACCATTGAAATAATTGAATTAACCTGACATACAAAACATTGTAAACTGGAAATAGAGTATTCAATAATTTTTGCAATTACACTTCTCAGAGAAAATCTATTATACTTATTCTATTAAAAGACATCTTGTTGTTTTCGAAATGTTTTTGATTATCATCACTTAACGAGACTTTTCAACATATTTCAATATTTGAGCCAATTATCTCAAATATTATCGATAACACTTGTTTCTGATTCCTGGGACCCTAAAACGTATATTTCCGTACAAAAAAGTGGCTATCTTTTTTGTACGGAAATATACGTTTTAGGGTCCCAGGAATCAGAAACAAGTGTTATCGATAATATTTGAGATAATTGGCTCAAATATTGAAATATGTTGAAAAGTCTCGTTAAGTGATGATAATCAAAAACATTTCGAAAACAACAAGATGTCTTTTAATAGAATAAGTATAATAGATTTTCTCTGAGAAGTGTAATTGCAAAAATTATTGAATACTCTATTTCCAGTTTACAATGTTGAGGTCGGTAACAATTATTAAAATGTAAAATTTATAATGTTATTAATGTGACTAATTACTTGATTTAACAAGTTTGTTTGTTTCGCAGTTTTTGATAATATTTTCAATTATAAAGTTTCATGATTTTTATATAATTTGTACTTTCTCTATATAACAATTCGTGTATCTCGGGAAGTATTGAGAATATCGAAAAATATTTCTGCTTATCTTTTTTTAAATTATCCCCATGCAGCCGTACGACGGATGCCATAAATTTTAATCCAAAAATTAGGTAACATTTTAGTGCCCGCTGAGTGTTGCCAGTGTTGGTCAAATGGCACACAATAAGCGTTTATAAAATTTCAATCGGAAAAGTACAAGTTGATCATGTAACAATCGTTCAAAGTAAACGGATAATTAAAGTAGTCAGTAACTGTATTGTTTCGAGTTTACGTGAAGTGATTAATCACAAATAGAAAGACTGTTATTCCTTACTTCACTTTTTATTGTTATGTTAGATGTACATTTCGAGACACAAAGTGCTCATTATCAATAATAAACTAGTTTGTTATTGATAATGAGCACCTTGTGTCTCGAAATGTACATCTAACATAAAAATAAAAAGTGAAGTAAGGAAGAACAGTCTTTCTATTTGTGAAAGTAGTCAGTGCAAAAACCACAAATTTCTGAAACTGTTAATATTTATTAAAAATATGGTTCATTTAATAAAATACGCATCGTGATTAAAATATATACTGAGTCCATTTTGGGACCTGATTTTTTTCTTTTGCAGAATAAACACTCATGTTGAATTGAATTATTGCTTTTTGTTTTAATAAATTTGATGCCAAACACTGACTTTTCGTAGCAACTACTGTTTTGACGATTTAATTTTCGTATAATCGTTCACTATTTTCAAGCTATATTTCAAATGAAACTGAGGAGAACTCAAAAATAATACCTCGAAAATACTGCTAGTAGGTAAAGAAAATATTTTAATTTTATTGTAATCGTTTTGGTTCAATAAGCGATACAAACTCAAATTCCAATTACATTGGAAATCTTTACATGAAACATACAATGCGCCTTGAAACGGAACACATAGTATATTTAAAACTATTTTAACCCATTAACGGCCAAGCAATTTTAACTCTAAAAGTTAATGTTTATTAAAATTCTACACTTCTTTTTATGATTTCTATGAATGACTTATTGCATTACATACTGTGAATTTTTTCTTTAAATACACATAATGTATACGTGAATTTAATAAAAAGTTAAATATCATAAATAGTTTATTATTATTATTATATTAAAGTGATAATGGATTTTCAAAAAATTAGTGCCTCAACAATGTAATGTATACGCTGTCAATGTTCACGTATTCGTCGATTTTATATAAAAACGTGCAATATGAAGTTAAGAACGAGTGTATCCACTCCCAGACTAAGCATGAAGTAAAATTTCGAGTTTAGAAAAGCCTGAAAATTTGGCTCGGGCGCGTAGCGAAGCGGAGCGACCGAGCCAAATTAGGCTTTTCTAAACTCGAAATTTTACTTCATGCGCCACGCGTATAAAACATTGTAATATTGTGAAGTATTTATAATACATTTAAATAACAAAATATTAAAATTTTTCTTGGTACATTTTCAATTCAGGTCAAATAATATAATATATCAAATAAACTTATTTAGTAACTTAATTATCAAAAAATAATAATGTTGCGTGTATGCATCAACGGCGCTTAATGGGTTAAAAACTTTAAACGGTAATAATTCAAAAACTAAAAAAAAAATGACTTATCTGCATTCTGCACTGACCCCTCTAATTAAAAAAAAAACCCTTATCGATCAGTAGATTTGATCTGATCAATAGGATTGATCTGATTAGTTAATAAAATGATAAGTTGATGTATTTGTCTTACTTTTTATCAAAAGTTAAATAGTTTTATATTTTAAGTTTCTTGTACAAAATATATAATACTTAATGAATTTTACTACGTTCACATATAATTTCATAAAATCTATTCTCTAATAACGCAGAAAATAAAATTGTAGAAGGAAACGCACGAATGAATGTAACACGCATCCTTAGCTCGTTAAAAGAAAAAAAAAACGTGTTTTCAAGATTGAAAAATCAACATCTGGAATATGATACAACGAGAAGCGCGGAATAGAGGGAGAAAGAAATTGTCTCTTTCTCACTCTCTCTCTCTCTGAGACTTGATTTCGCGACATCTGGAGTAAACTAGTCGTATCCGACCGACCGCAGGAAGCCAGACTGGTGTATATAGGCAGCCATATACACCAATTTGGCATCCAGCGCTCTGCTCCCATTCGCGTGTACCCAAAATTTATATGGGGACTGGCTAACTGGATATATATAAACTGTGTCCAGGCTTCTAAATACATTTGTAGAAGGATGCCTCCGATTTCGAAAACGTGCTCGATATTCTAGTTTTGCCATTAGTGCATTTCTATTACAGAAATCGTACACCATATATCTACATGCCGGCGTACTCAATAAACGTAAAAATGAAGAAAACAATAACACAAACACAAAAACAATGAAATGCGGAAACTAACACTAAATTAATATCGAATAATAACGCATATGAAACGATTGAATGTTCACACTTTGAGGACCTCGTGAAGGTTTAGGAAGCATGCTACAACATTTTAGAATTAAGATATTGTGCTTAAAAATATCACCACGTGTAGGTTATTCGCCAATTTATACACACCCGATATATACATATTGACAATACTGTACTCTTCATACTACTTGGGATAAGAATCGAAATTATAAATCAAAATGATTGTGAATCTGTTTCTATTATTTATTAATATACATCGTAAACGTTAAACAGGTACTTCTGTTTTTTCGTGTGCAAAATATCAGTGAGAATAAATCATCTCTTGCAATATAATCTACGAAATGAATCAACGCGTATTGTATGTTTAAAACTAGTACCGTATTATATAATAATTATAAATAAACAAGTGTTATCAGTAAAGTACAAAAACCAACTAAGCCCATCGACATGCGAACACCAACACATCCATTATTATCATTATTATCCACAGTTCCAAAATTATCCTTCCAAAATGTAATAATCTCACGATAAAGATGTGGTAACCTATTTTCGAGTAAATCTGTCTCACCTGGATAGCTCTGCATCAAACAAAAAATGTTAGTAATGTTTTACTGGTACGTTAATATCAAATTAACTTACCACTTGAAGAAAGTGTATATTAGCCGATTCCAGATCTTTAGCGAAAAGCATAGATTGGTGATAGTGTACATCGGCACTTCCGTGAATCAACATAAAGTTTTTTCCTTCAAATTTTAGTAGTTTGTTTCCAAATGCAAAATCCACAGCATCGTATGCAGCACTGTTGTCTTGGTACAACCCCATGTATTTTTCCGTGGTGAATGAGTCTAAGTACAAAGAAACTCATTAAGAAGATTTATTATTTCAATTATGCAATTAGTTTAGTTCGAAACATTTTAAATGAAATAATGAAGTTTGTGTTATGCTCTAATGATTATATTTTAAGAAACAAACTAAAACTTTCGTTTGATTTTCGCTATGAACAAATGAAGTTCCCTTTTTATCAAATGAAAATTCTAGATGTCAGTTTTGTATCAACATATTTTATTGATTATCGATGACATTCCTTTTTTATCAAATGATATTCCCGTTCTATTAAAAGTAATTAAATAATGTTACGTTAAATACAACGAATTTTTCTTATAAGGGTTTCGAACGAGTGTTTCTAGTCTTTGCATAATTAAGCATAAAGTAAAATTTCGAGTTCAGCAAAACATAAAAAATTGGTTTGGTCGCGTACAGAGTTGTTAAAAAAACGTACCATTTATTTTCTTAATTGTTAAACAAAAGTTATAAAAGATACTCAAACGTTTTACCGGATTGAAAAATTGAAAATTACACATTTCAGACTTGATTTATAAGATTTACGCAAGTTGTGCGTCAATTAGACTCTCTAGATGTCTGTAGCGCTTTTTTTCAAAAATGATTTTAAATGTGTGTTTTTCAATTTGGTCAAAAATTTGGGCGTCTTTTACAAGGTTTTTTAAGAACTAAGAAAATAAATGTTAAATATAATTAAGTTTATTATTGTTATTATGAGTGTTTTGTAATTTTCAATGTATTTTAATAATATTTATTGTTTGATCCCATAATTTTAAGATGTACTACTTTAAATGATTGCATTAAAAGTTCTTTAAAATATAAAAATTGGTGATAACTTAGAAATGGCCGATACAATTTAAAATATGCGTATGATAAAAATATCTTACATTTTCTATTTTTTTATATAGTCACTTAAAAAGTTCTGATCATCGAATGACATTTTTTTATGACTCTGATAGCGAAACCGTAATTATGAGTGATATAATTTCCACCTTAATTTGAAGCCCTCGATAACATTTATTGATTACAACAAACAAAACTTAAATAACATTTTTAGTTTCTTGGTAATTAGTCTTAGGAGTTTTAGGTGAATCACCCTGTATATTAATAAATATATCTCACCACATAGATAAAAGCGTGTAATAGGAGCAACTGAAATCCCACATTTAAAGATGTCCTCCGAATCTCGAGTTAAAGCGGTAGCAGCGGCAAAACCTCCGTAACCCCAACCCCAAATACCAATCTTGGTCTCATCAATGAAGTCATACATAGTCAGTAATTTTCTGAAAAATATTTAAATTGAATTTAGCTTTAAATTTCGTTACCAAAAAAAAAACTTACTTTGTAGCATTGATTTGATCGTCAATTTCAATCGTTCCTAGTCGTTTATAAACAGGGTCTTTTAAATTGTTGCCGCGCAAACCGCTTCCTCTGCCATCTATGTAAGCGTAAATGTAGCTCATGTTTGTCACGACGTATTTTTCCAAACCAACTGAAAACGCGTCTTTAATTTGGTTTGTATTTGGAGCGGCATTTCTAAAAAAATAAGATTATAACTATACCTATTCAAGTTGGTAATGATCAAAATGAAGATGTCACCCAAGGTACGTCGATGGGCGTAACCCATATGTGTTACAAGGTATGACAGAATTGGATCTTTCCATGTTTTCCCCTACCTCTTTCCCCGCGGGCCGTAGTTCGTGTGAGAGAGAACAATGACGTTGTATTTGGTTACGTTTTTGAGTCTATCACGGTTTCGTTGTATTTTCATAGAGATTTTTTAATATTTTGTGTTAATAATAAGTGTTATTAATATAATACTTTGTGTTAGTGGTAAGTGTAATTAAAATAATAGTTTGTGTTAAAAGTAATTACATTTAAAAAAATATGTTGACGTTGATTGGGTTATAATAAAAACATCTTTGAAACGATGGTTGTTTATAAGAATTATTTATTTGAATTACTAATATTAAGTTTTTAAAAGAAACATCGAGCTTAAGAGCAAAATCTCTTAAATAAAATAAAATGCAGAGAAGAAAATTTAATAAATTCTAAATAAATAAAATTATTAACATGTTTTAAATATTAATTTCCCCTTTTCGCACTTTCCATAAATATGTATTTACATTATACAGGGAGTCTTTTTTTAAAGTATACGTATTCTAAATTCAGCCCATTTTCTGTAAATCTTTAGATATTCCCTGTTTTTTTTTAGTGTTCAATATCAAGCTTTAAACAAATATTTTCCACTCCCAGATTAAGCATGAAGTAAAATTTCGAGTTTAGAAAAGCCCCGTGAAAATTTGTCGAGGGTCGCGCAGCGACCCGAGACAAATTTTCACGGGGCTTTTCTAAACTCGAAATTTTACTTCATGCGCCACGCGCATAAAACACTAAAATATTGTGAAATTTATGTATATTCGAACTTCGCTTAAAATCTGTGTTTTATAAGCGTGGCGAAGTAAAATTTCGAATTTATAAAATCCCAGAAAATGTTCACGGGGCTTTTCTAAACTCGAAATTTTACTTCATGCTTAGTCTGGGAGTAGGCAACACTCGTTTAAGCTTTAAATTAAACTCTTTTAAAAAACAAACAATGTCAGAAAATGTATAGCTTGTGCATGTTTACCTAAAGTTTACCATGAAGTAATCACATTTAAAATCAGCGCGCATTCGTGACGTAAGCGATCTCTAACCCCACTTCAGAATCTACGATATTTTCGACCCTTCTTACCGTATACTCGACCCAGGGACGTAGCCATGGGGGGGATGGGGGGGACGCTCCCCTTCCCCCCAAAGCTAAGGCAGTTGGCAAATTTTACTTTATAATGAAAAATTGCTAAACCAGTTGGCAAATCTAAAAAAATTATATGATATAAATGGATATGTTCCCAGAAAATGGGTTAGGGCTTAATGCAGTTGGCAAATCTCGGACGAAACAAATAGATGAACATTAATAAGTTTTACTAAAAAAAAATTTCAATTGGAATTAAAACAAATGAATCTAAATAATCTAGTTGGCAAACTATTATTATTCAATATTTAAGCAGTTGGCATATTTAAAATTCAAGTATTACAAAGTACTGTCAATGAAGGAGTAAAATAATGTATGTTTAGTGTTTCAGAAAAAATTACTGTCCAATTTTGATCTGTTTTTTTCTAGACTTTCTGTAATAAATTGAATGGAAAAAAGTTTATTTAAAAACTGCAGTACTAAATAAGTTTTCATAAAAATATATTTATAAATTTTAATTAGTAATATTTTTGATCAATGAGGTAATGTACTCAATTTTATTAGTTTGTGTTTAAACAATGCGTTTGAGGTACGTTATTTAAAATCATTTAAAGTATTAACCATTACTAATGTTGTGATACCACTAGTATAGGAAATTAAATAAATAGGGCCCACTTCTAGCTTCTCACTCTCCAGCATTTTCATACACTATGACGTATGAAGTCACGCAGCCGCACGCACGTTATGTGGGGAATTCCCCCGTTTAGGAAGATTTTATGCATCCAACCTTAATTTCCCATCGGCATTTTAATTTGAACTTATTAACGTGACGATTGTTTCGCTAACCTTTTTGCGATGAGTTCTAAACCTAGGCGTTTTAAAGTTAAGTGTTTAACATGCGGTGCAATATTTAATAATGATTATAAATCTGCACATGAAAAAAAAATTCACGCCGGTAACCAGTAAAAGTTAAATCCGTTGGTGCACCAGAAAATCCGTTTGAAGCAGCAAAACGACAAAATATTACATCTACTTCAACATGTATGCAAGGTAAGTGATTTTTTGCCTTGGTTATTTCTTTCCGACTGAAACCATACTGACTTAAAGAAACGAATACAGCTTGTACATTAAACATTAAACTGTACATTAAACTGCGGAAAAAAGATGCACGGTAAATATCTAAGATTTTTTTTAACGAAATAGTTGAAACAGTCAATTTTAATTTGATGGGGAACGACTTTCGGCAAATACATGATCTTTAATTTAATTTATATTCCTTTAGCTCCCCTCTAGGGAAAAATGAGTGATGGTTCATTTGAAAACTTATGTAATTTGTAACGCGAAATCTACATATAAATAAGCGGTATTATTTTATATGAATTCTAATAGACTTTTAAATTTGAAAAGTATGTACTGTGCTGTGCTCTGTTCTAGTATGAAATTTGAAATTGTTTCATTTTTATCACGGATGCATATTTATCCCGTAACATGCTATAAAAATCTCAGTAATCTATCTTTTAAACTAAGGAAGAACAAAAACAAACTTTAGATACATTCACAAAATGATAAAAATCATGGACGAACGCAAAAAATGTAAAACTTTTTTCGATTAAGTTGATACTATTGGAGATATTTACAAAAAAAAACAGTTTACCTTTTTAAATCATCTACCACTCCTGGTTTCCAGATTTCAGTCAAAAATCAATGGGACCTTTATATTTCGATAAAAGGCATTATACAGGGTGTGGATATGGTCTATAATAAAATTCATATTTCTGTTATCTTGGGTTTGATGGAAAAACCCTGAAACAGGTCAATTTTATATTTGTCTTCTGCACCTCTTCATGTATTGCACATATAAATGGCGCGCATCATGATGCATAAGAAAAATCTAAAATCGACCTGTTGCAGTGATTTTTAATCAAACCTAAAATAACAGAAATATATTTTTTTATTCCAGACTTTATCCACACCCTGTATATGAATTTTTAAGGCGATCCGTTAAGCCGTCTGTGCTGTGGAGAGGACATGTGCCTGTGTCACACACACACAGACTGACACAGAAATCACTTCAAAAACCACTTTCTGAATCAGTGGTGTCGAAAACGGATATTTTTGCAAAAGTTTCGAAATACCGAAAATGTTCATGATTACTAGCCATTTTTTTTTTCTCCGTAAATGAAAGTAAAAATGTTTAATCTTTCATCACCCACATTTATTATTTATAAGAGAAAAACTAGGAATAACCATCCAATTCTGGTGTTTACCAAATGCATTTAATTTCTTCGGATTGTAGCAAAACCTTCAGTTTCATCTCAATATCCCTATTACTTTTTAGCTGAAGTGCTCATAAGTAGACCCTATACAAACACTTTTAAAAGACAGCGAATATAAGATCGCTAAGATCGGAATTTTGCCCTGAAAACTATACTTAAATGGCATAATTGGTAAAATTTATTAAATTGCTTGTGTAGTAATTACTGTTTAATTATAAATGTATATTAATTTCTCAAACATAATGAACTAACTCCAGAACATAATTTTTCCAGATAGTGAAAATTCTGGTAACTGTTTATAGTGATGAATTTGTTATTTCAAGAGAAGTGGGATTTGAGGCAAAAAAAAAATTTAATTGAATTTAAATACTGAAGACAATGAAGTACCGTCAACCAGTAAACAAGTCCGTACAGGTAATTTATTTTTTCGTAAGTATTTACAAACCAGAAACGTTTTATTATGCTTATATTATGCTTATATTATAGATTTTGAGGCAGAGGATGAAACTAGGGAAGGCGTCAAAACTTGGGGTAAAATGAAAAGTTCAGGTGTTAAAAAAAAAGGAAAACTAGCTACCCACTTTAAGTCATCTACCCACAAATCTGCATTGAGAGATTATTTTAATTTTATGAATAAAAATCAACATGTAGATATACTTGTGGACAAAACCAAACGGAGATTACTTTTAGAAGAACAACGAATATTTTCACATAACAAAGCTGTCTTGGAAATTTTATTTGATACTGCGAAAACATTGGCTAGGCAAGGACTTGCATTCCGTAGAAGTGAAAATGTAAATGATAATTTTTCCCAAATTATTCACCTAATTTCAAGACATAATTTCATATCAAAAAGATGGTTAGATGACACTCAACTTCGTCCTTATCACGTGACTTACTTAAGTCCACAATCTCAAAACGAGATTATAGAACTACTTGGCAATGCTGTTCGTTCCAAAGTTGTACAAGAGATAGATGAAGCACCTTTTTATACTATAATGGCGGACCACACTCCTGACTCTTCAAATAAGGACATTTAATCACTTGTTGTTCGTACAGTGGATAGAGATGGAATTTCGAAAGAACGATTACTTTGTGTTATAGAGACTCTTGATAAAACTGGTTCAGGAACGGCTTGTGACATTTTAAATTGTCTACAGTCTCAAAATATAAATTCAGACAAACTTGCTTTCCAGTCCTACGATTTTGCAGCAGCGATGTCGGGAAAGTTTAATGGTACTCAAAACAACATTTCTGAAATACTACACCGTAACATTCCTTATGTACCATGTCAAGCTCATCGATTAAGCACTGCTGTGGAACACTGTTGTAAAGCTAGCCCAATCGTAAAGGATACATTTAATATTTTAGAAGAATTGCATGTATTTTTTACCTCTAGCACAAAGCGAATTCAAACTTTAAGAAATAAGTTAGAGAAAATTGAAAATGCCCTACTTCTAAAGAACTTGTCAAAAACACGTTGGACAGCACGTGCAGAAAGTCTTTAGGCAGTAAGTACTTCTATTGAAGGAATTGTTGAAGTGCTAGAAGAGTTTTTTAATAGCAGAACTGTCGATAACAATACTCAAGCCAAAGCTTTTGGATTATTTAAACGTATGTTAAATTTTGATTTTGTATGCTGCTAATGTTTTTAAAAACTGTGCTATACAAAATGAAACTTGTAACAACGATCCTAGAATCTCCCAATTTGAATATAATAGATGCCTTTTCAATAATTCAAGGATCGAAAGATTCCATAGCTTCTATCAGAAATAGCGAGCATGAACTAGACAATTTGGTGGAGAGTGCAAAAACGTTTGCAAAGAAAATGGACATTTTGCCAGAAGAGGACTATAAAAAGCATCATCGGCGAAGTGTATAATATATTCCATTTGTTTCTGGATCTCGCCTAGCCATGCTTTCGTGTTGTTATGTTGCAGTATCAACATTTACAGTTTTTATTAATTGCCACTCCTGATTCCTTATTTTAACAGTGTTGCAATAATTTATATATATTCATAAGTAATCCTCTTTTTAATTTTCAAGAGATTTATTATTAATCTTGCAACAATTATTTCGCCACGCGGTCGCTTCTTCGAGCATTTTATTATTAAATCAAATTAATCTAGTGTTGCAATGCTGTGTCAATGTCAAAGTGAAAAATAATTTCAGGCACATATTAAATATTAACATGCCAAAGATTATCTCTGAATCAAAAAGGTTACAAATTCTGAAATCCTACAAACATTTTAGGCAAAGTAATCCAAATCTACAGCATCACAATATTATTACGATTTTAATAGATATTTTTGGGGTATGTCTAGTATTTTAATTATCATATATATTTAATTAAAGATAATTACGTTTCAGGTAGGGAGATCTTCATTACAATTAATTTTACGACAAAGACCTGACGAATTGAAATCTACTACTTCTGGCAAACGATCTAAAAACAGCCATTTTTGGAATCACCTAGCTAGAAAAGATCTGCAACAACTAATTTGGCAATATAACTCTAGAAATCAGTATTTTACTTTGAGAGATCTTTTGAATGATATGAAAGAAAATTATGAGTTCCATGGGAGTAGAACAACACTTTATAGGGCTGTTAAAAGTATGGGGTATAAATTCAAATTAATTAATGGGCGCAAAATTCTCTGTGAACAAAAACATGTTGTTGCAGCTAAAATTATTTTCCTTAGAAAATTTTTACAGTATCAAAATTTCAGTGAAGATATCCAATTCGTATACCTAGATGGTCATGGATATATCAGAATGGATCCGTGGTTCGACGCTGGGTACATGAAACGGATATAAAAAGTAATCTCAACTAAATTCAAAAATGAAGGCAAACGCTTCACCATTCTACATGCTGGGTATAGGGGTGGGTTTTTGGATGGGTGCGATTTTTTATTACATTCTAAAAACAATGACCGAGATTACCATGCCACAATGGATGGTAATACTTTTCAAAATTGGGTGGTTAATCAACTTATCCCTGCTTTGGCTAAGCTTTCAGGGAATTGTGTAGTTATTATGGATAATGCTGCATACCATTCTGTGAAATTAGACAAATCTCCTTCATTTTCTTGTAAGAAATGCGAAATGCAGGAGTGGTTGGTTAAACACAATGTAAAATTCAATCCAAAATTAACCAAAAAGGAACTATGGGCTTTATTTATACCTTTTCGATCAAATGACAAAATTTACGTAGTTGATGACATTTTGAGAAAGAACGGGCACGAAGTTCTTAGATTACCGCCATACCATTGTCAATACAATCCAATTGAAATGGCATGGGGGTTTTGTAAGACTTACTACAATAAGCACATAAATTCTAAGCAACCATCTAAGGATCGTGTTCAGAATTTATGGCTTGAGTCTCTCTCAAAATGTACATCCGATGTGTGGCAAAATTTCTGTGATCATTGTGAAAAACTTATTTCGGATGACTGGACAAAACACATGGGGAACCTTTCTTTTGAAACTATTCCTCCTTTTATTATTTCGCTTGGGGAATCTGGCTCAGAACAAACATCAGAAGATTCAGATGCAGGTTCTCTTGACTAAATAATAAAAGTGGAATGAGGGCTTAAAAATTGTTTGACATGAAAGTTATCAGTATCACAAGAGGGTGGGAATTAATTTGCAATTCTACAAAAAAATACTGAGGGCCAACAGAAGAGAGAATGACCAAAATTAAGGTGGATGGATGGAGTTGATCAAAATGTGTTAACGGGAAGACCCAAGCGATAAATACAAATGGATGACGAAATAAGTTTGCAGAGCTGTGTTTGCTTGCATTGCTGTGTTTGTATGTACAAAAACCAAGTAGTAAATTTTGTTAATCTTAAAACTGCATATTATTATCCTTTTATATCTGAAAATTTGTAAAACAGGCAACTGTGTAAGGTCACAATAGTCAGAAATTATAACCTTAAAATCGAACATCTGACAGTGACATTTATAAACCCTGATTTAAAACACAACCAGCCCCATTTATAATACTTAAACTGTCAATTTTCCATAGCTAGGCGAGATCCAGAAACAAATGGAATATATTATAGTTCCCAAACGTTTCGATGCTTTAAATGATACAGTTTCTGACTTCTCTTTAAAAGAGTATTATAGAAAGGAATTTTTTAATGTTCTAGATGTTCTTGTGTCGTTCCTAGAAAATAATTTGAATGAGGTTTTAAAGATTGTAATTCCTCTTGTTAAATTATTTTCTATGCCTCTGTCAAAGCAGAACATTAGTTTAGATACCATAGAAACTTTGACACCCTTATATCCTTGTGATAAGCCGGATGAGTTTGCACTGCAGGCGGAACTAGACGTCTTATTTGATATCTGCATTAAAAACGAAGTGAAATCGATGCAAGAAGTGATGAACACAGTGAAGTAAAATAAAAATGTGTTTGCGTTATCCTTTAAACTATGTCAGCTAACATATACAGCCGGGATTTCAGTGGCAACAAATGAAAGAAGCTTTAGTTCATTGAAATTTGTCAAAAATTCATTGCGTTCTAGAATGAAGGAAGATCGTTTGGACGCATTAATGATTTTGAAAACAGAATCTGATATTACTGATAATATTGAATTATCAAATATTGTGAACTCCTGGGCTAAACTAAAGCATAGGCGAGTTATAATAAACTAATTCAAATTGTAAAACTCCATGTTTTATTAGGTATTGGTTAAATGTAATTATGTACATATGTTATAAAATATATTAGGAAGTACAAAGCACTATATTATTGGATAATAAATTAAGCTTAATTTATATAAATCAATGTACTACGTTATATTAATTTGTTAAAATAAAATAATATAAAAATAGACATTTTTATTTTAATTTTGAAGTTGGAAAATTATAGGTGTTTCCCCCCCCCCCCAAAAGTTAAGGCTTCGCTACGCCCCTGACTCAACCGTCCTTGGATGTCACCAATCAAATACAATTTTAATGTCATTAACGACAAGTTGATTTCGATTTTACTATTATTAAAACATTATATGGTTTATCTCAAAAAACCTTATTGGCTGCCGAAAAAGGAAATTCAAACTAATGCGAAATTGCGGCTGTCAGTGTGCTTAGAATCACAACTGACGTTTCTTTACCAAGTTGCGGCTTACACATCTTGTGGTTGAATCGCGTTATCTATGTGTTAAAAGTAAGTATTTCTGTATTACCTCTCCCCACTTATTAAAATTTTGGTTTCTATTTTGGCCGTGTAAACCAGAAAATTTGTTATGGTCCTCCTACTTTTGAGACAGAGTATAGTAGATTACTATTGTTAATTTACAACTAGTAATTTAGTAGCCCTAGTTTATGGTACGAGATTCGTATTATGCATATTCTCAATGGCCATAGCAAAATACTGATATTTAGAATTTATTTAATTATAATGCTTTATATCATAAATAAACTCTGTTCGCATTTTATAGTCACCGCAGTAGGATTGTTTTTTCCTCCTTCTATTGGCATGTTGTATTTTTGATACTAATGATTGAAGTATGTTGTTAACCTATATTTTTAATAAAACGTTGCCAAACATTGTGGCAAAATGCCAAAAGTAATATTTTAACATGTAAATGAGGGATATTATAAAATGCAACATTGCAGTTTACATAACCAAGAATACGCAATGACAAAAGCAAATTGTTATTAACTGTTTTAACTACCAACACAAATATCACCCCAACAAAGTATACTGCGGGGGGATTAAAATGTGAACAGAGTTTAGGTATACATTCTAATCTGTATATTTTAAACTTCACTTGAAATCAGTGTTTTGTAGGCATGGCGCATGAAGTAAAATTTTGAGTTCAGAATAGCCTGTACATTTGGTTTAGGCGCTCTGCGTCACTGTGCTTCGCTATGCAACTAAATCAAATTTTCAGGCTCTTCTAAACTCGAAATTTCATTTCACGCTTAATCCAAGAGTGGAAACATTCGTTAGAAGTTAATTTCAGTTAAATAATTCAGAAGAAGAAATACATTTTCGCAAACGTAAACAACAACAGTGTATCATAACCTTTAAATGTAACAAGAGTGAAGTTACTACACTGCATTTTGTCGAAGTTATAGATTATTAAAATAATTAGATATATTGTATAATATACACTTTTTGTCGTAATAGTCTAAATTTTAGAGATATTTTTTTTCAAAAAGTCATATATTAAATTTATTGCTATATCTTAGAGAGCATTGATAATATAAAAAAAAATCTAATAGAAATTGTAGACATTGAAACGATGAATATTTTTTCTATCTGTCAGGGTTCGGACGATATACCGGGTGTTTGATTAGGCGTGGCCACCGGATGTATCTCGGAAACTATGTAGCGCAGCATGTTGGGGTAAAAAATTGCAGGGTAAAAGTGGCCAAAAGAAATCACTGGAAATTAGTTTTAAGTCCCTACCGCTAGCGCTAGAGGGCGTAACATCTATCACTAAATACAAAAACAGATTTTTATTAAAAAAATGCTAAAATGCTAAAATGCTAACCCAGCTCAAGGTTACAAATATACAAATCGCAATCTACTCTAAATTTAACTCAATTTTAACTACTCACTTGTTTCTATATTTCGCACATATGAAGCAGGGGAGAGTGGGAAAGTGTGATCATTAAACTGCGCCCAACTTTTGTTAGAATTAACCAAAACTAATCAAGTTAGTCTCATTAGATAGGTAATTGAAAGTACTTTAAATCAGTGTTTACTCTCGTTTACTTCAGTTATTATTCGTTTTTTGAGCAACCGCCATATTTTCTAGATTTTCTTAAACATTTAAAATTATAAGTTATAGTTCTCCCACGCTAGATTATTGCAGAAAAGAATACTGAGAAAGGTGATAAAAACCTCATTCTGATATCTTTATCCTAACCAAAGATATAGTAAAAAGTCTGGTAGATTTGGCCATTTTCAAGGGGCACCATAAAAAATATATTTTAAAATCTAGTAGGCCTTTAGGCTTTCTTTGTTTTATGTTTAAGAGGTCAAAAATAATAATTTAAAGAATAACGGAGATCACGTTTTCCCATTTATATGTTTTAGAAAGCGAATATGTAACTAAATCCATGATTATTTAAAATCTCAAAATATAGTAGGCTATGAGATTAGTATTAGTATTTTTACTATAATTAAAAATACTTAATACAATACTTTATTGAAACTTAAACACAAGAAAATAAAACGAATGCAATAATTAAACCTAGCTTCGCTGGTAGAGGGCGAAATCTCTACCTAAAGGATAAAAACAAGATGTTATTCAAAATGCCAAATTAAGCTGCATATGTTAAAAATATATAAATCCTAATCTACTCTAAATTTTATTCGATTTCAACAACCTTCTTTAGCTTTTGCTTTTACACAAGATGCTGATGATAATGGAAAAATCTAATCATTAAAATGGTTGTAACTTTAGTTCGGCTTAACCGAGTTTAATAAACTCTGATTAAATTGATAAACAATTAAATGCACTTTTAAACACTATGTATTCTGATTTAATTTAGTGTCTATAGTAAGAATCAGAGGACGCTATTAGTCCAAAATATCCCATTCTGCATAATTTTCAATATATCTCCGGTTAGGATAAAGATATCGGGATGCGGTTTTCTCCAATTTGCACACTATTTTTTTTTAATTAACTATCGTAACTTACATATACCTTCCAATTTGAAAATTCAAAGAAAATGGAGAAAATACAGTAATTGTCTCAATCACACCCTCTGGCGCCTAATACCGAAACCAAAATAAATCAAAGCGAATTATGTTTTAAAGTGCATTCAATTATCTATAAAATGAGCCTAAATTTATTAAATTCAGTGGAACTTAACAAAAGTTAAAGGCATTTAAATCATTAGACTATTTCGTTCTCTCGTGCATCTTATGTGAGACATAAAAAACGAGAAGATAGTTAAAATTGAGTAACATTTAACGTAGATTAAGATTTTCATATTTTTCACATCGCTTAATTTTGCATTTATTTGATAAAAATTGTTTTAATCTTTTACGATAGAGATAGCGCTCTCTAGCGGCGAAGCTATGAACTTAAAAATAATTTCCAGCGATTTCTCTTGGCCACTTTTACAATGAATCTCGCAGTGTGCTCAGATTTTCGAAAATTGTTATCATATTTGATTTACCAGGGTCGACTTTGTTTTTTCTTATGAGGGTCATAGTTGGCTATGGTGCCATTGAAAAGAGATTTTTTCGTTTTTCAGATATGTATAATTTGTTATGTCTAATATGAAAACTAATATTGACGACTATAAAAGCAAAAGAATAGAGAAAATCTATTTTATAATAATTAATAAAAACAAAACGCATTGAAAAATATATTCAGACTTCACATGAAACAAAGGTATAATAAGGAGTTACAAAAGATTTCCCAACTAGCCCTATGTTGAGAATGAATCTGTGGACACTCTGTATATCATAGATATTTATGGGTTGAAAAAACCACTAAATTGCGCGTCGCCGGGTATTTCCCCAATTCTTAAATATTTCCAGTTGCAGCTTTTTTTTTATAATTTAAAGAATTGGTAACAGTTAATGCAACTGTTGCACCCCAGAGATATTTTTTATTATTTAGCTAGGAAATATTTTGAAAAATTAGAAGACTTGTGATTTTCTTTAAATTTTTAAGTTTTGGGAATGTTCTTCAAGATTGCAATTTAAACTGGATTTAGGAAAATGCTCGCATTAATGAATTATACACTATGGATTCTACCGACGATTAACCTAATATGCTAAGATTGCTAAATATTTTTGTAAGTTATTTAATTATATGTCATTGGGTAGCATCACAGTGCTGAAATTAATTACAATGTATGTTTCTAAAGTCAGAACCTACTGGAATGCTGACAGTTTATAGACACTCGTTAGTTAGCTTGTAGTGGCATATGCCCTTGCACCGGCACTGACTCCTAGTAACATCATTATTTTAATTAAAATCGTCAAAACCAACAAACTTTATAATACATAAATCTTCTAAACTGAAACAAATCTACTGAAAGTTCTTCAAAACGTCCTAATTTAAATTGGCTGTTTCAAGAATTTTGTTTCAAAGTTAAATAAAATGTAGAAATTCTTTGAATCTATATTAAAAGCTTAGGGAATGTCAATTATTTCGCATGCAAAATCAAAAATGTTGCAATATGAAAAGTAAGTAGTTTAATTTTTGTTTGTTTTTTTTAAGGTGCGTTTTTCCACACCTTGGTTAAACACACAAAAAATATTTTGAGTTTAAAAAAGCTTAAAATTTTGGATTGGTTGAAGTAAACTCGAAATATTTACTTCATGCGCCAGGCGTAATAATAATGTATTTTTGACAATTTCATCAAGAATATAAACAAAAATTAAAAATATAAATAATAATATAGGTTGAACATTGAACCAATTGTTTAAAATAGTAATTTGAATAATAATTATTGAAATATGTGTTTTTAAACTTTACTTAAAATTAGTGTTTTATACGCGTGACGCATGAAGTTAAATTTCGAGTTTCGGAAACGCCTGAAAGGTGAAAAACACCACTCGTTAGAATAATATTGAACGGTTTAATAAATATGCAACGGTGAAAGAAGGGCAAGGTAGAAATTAGATTATGAATAATTGTTCAACTGCTATTAAAAAAAAAACAACTTTGATAGGCATAAAAAAAGTCTACATACAAAATCAAACTTCTATATATATTCTAATGATCCTTCCGTTTTTTCTCCGTCTACCAACCCAGTCTCGGTACAATCCTTAGACCAGCTCCATCGTCCCTCATCCATTCGGTTACCCTCCTGTTTCCCTCCAACCACTTATCACATACCCCTTCACACTCCTGTGCCAGATGGCTCCATGTATCCATTCCACTTGCGTACACCATACCATACCTTTCTCCCATCCAAACCTCCGAACCGTATCTAGCTCTTGCCAGGGTTATCTGATTCTTCTTTGACAAGTCACTATTAGTCAGGTACCCTGGCACGCTCCTATCCAAACCTTCCTTCCTCTCTCTTCCGAACCGCATCTAGCTCTTGCCAGGGTTATCTCATCCTTCTTTGACAAGTCACTATTAGTCAGGTACCCGGGCACGCTCCCATGCACTTGCCACCTTTCATACATCGGATTGTATTCGCTCCTCCCGATATACAGTTGCCTCTCCTACATCTCTACCTCCTTCCACTTCTCTTTCATCCATGCTGCCACATTTACTATATTCTCTAACTGCTCATTCACAATATTCTCTGACTCTCCTGCCCTTTCAAACATTTTTCTACGCTCCATCCTTTACTTACTCATCCCTATTCCCCTGCACGTACTCCACACACCAGTCTTTCACTTTCCAATTCACACAATTTATCTCATATTTCACCACTCTCTCCATTGCCTCACCATGCACACTCAATCTATTTGTTTCCTGAAGCAGAATGTACCCAAGGGTTGATCTTTCAACCCCAAAAATCTGCTTCAAAAAACAAAGCCGCTTTCTCAATACATTCATACTCCCTTATCTACCATGTTTCTACCCCATACAACAAAATAGGCTTCACACACGCAACCTACAACTTGCACGCCAATTGGAAGTTTCCCGCAAACTATTTTCCCCACTTTTTCTTCACCATACCCCATGCTTTCCTTGCTTTCCCTCAAACCCATTTGGCGTGCACCCCGCATCCACCCGTACCTTTAAATATGAAGCCTAAGTATTTAAATTCCTTTACCCTCTCACTCACCTCCCCCTTTCATTTCAATTCACCCACTCTTCCTTCCCTTTCTTTATTCCTAAATCTCATCCACCTTGTTTTCCTTGCATTTACTCCCAGACCTCTCTTGCCCACATATCTCTCTACTCTCTGCATCACCTCCTTCATGTCTCCCCAGTCCTTTGCCAACAGCACCATATCATCCATAACCTAGCATCCATACCTCCCCTTTTCCGATCACTACCCCGCCCGCTTGCCCTTTTCTAAAAACCTCTTCCAATTCGCTAATATATAGGTTAAACAACTTGTTGTTCCACATATGTATTCTTTCCTTCCCAATTACCTTTAGTGCATCCGTTTAACATCCCCTATCCCTCTTCTATTAACCAATTCCCCATCCACCTATCATCCCAGCTTATCAATTTATCCTAGGACGACCTTACTATTAATTTACCCTGCCCACTTACTCCCTTACTCCCTCTATCTTTCCTATTCTGACATTAAAATTTCCCCCCACAACACATCTCCATTCTTCGTTGCCTTTCTCGTCTAACGCTTTCCGTGCTTCAGCCCAGTTTTTATTAATGTACACCATTCCTACTTCCAATTGACACCCCCTTTTGGCATTTAAGCCACGCCATACCGTCTACCTCTTTTTAAAACTCCACCTCTTTAGATTCCAGAGACCACTTCGTTCCCACTATCATACCACCCTTCGCCCTCTCTTTCGTTGCCTCTTTCGTTGGTGATTGCGTCGACCACATAAATCCCCTTGGAAGTGAATCTCTCACCTTTTCCCACTCCTCTTGCCTCTCCATTTTATTTTCTAAAGTGTTTATTCTATTAATGATATCTGTGTTTTCATCTTTCCATTTGTCTTCTTTGATTTTTATTTCTTGTATAATCTCTTTTATATCTTCTTGTAACTGTGTTGTCTTTTTTGATATTTCTTTCATATCCTTCATCATTTCCCTCATTATTTCTTTTAACTATTCCATTTCTGTATGATCTTCCACACACAATGTTTTTTCTTTATTTATGAGCGTTATTTTTTCCCTTTGCTCTATGGCCTTTCTTTGCTCTGGTGATTATTGTCTTTTTGCTCTTTTGAAAAATGGGTTCAGTGTCTCCCTCTCTCGCCTCTCCTCTAGATGCTCTTTCTTCTCTGCCACGCTTTCTGTCCCCGCTCATTAGGATTCTGCTTACTCACTCTACTAAGTATTTATCCTTCTGCTTTTGGCTCATAGATGTCGTTCCGCGCACTAAACGTGCTTCCTTTTTTGAGTGGGTATTTATTAACCTCAAATGCCTATTTTTTACTTTCGTAATGGCTGTTTCGTTGACTTCCACAGTGCCACAAATTTAATTGAAGATCTTTCTTTTATTTTAAAACCAATTTAATATAAATTATTTGAACAAACAACAAATTTGGTTATTTTTTTTATTTTCAACTGCTATTTAAAATGACTTGTTTTTCAAAGTAATGAACATTTTGTTTAAAAAATGGTATAAAAATCGAAACCCTTGTTAAAACGACGATATTGTGATTTACCGATAAACTATCAATAAACCGGTTTTGGTTTACATGTTTACTGAATTACCGGTAATTTAAAAACTCGGCAAATTTACAATCCCTTACTGTAATTTTTTTAGAGTTATTTTTAAAAAAAGTTCATTTAATTAATATTACAAAAAATTTCTAAATTTGACGTTTTACACATTAAAAAATAAAATAATAAATAACAGCACGGATGTTTACAGACAACTTTTGTAAAGTTATATACAGGGTGTCAGTATTTCGACAGAATGTATGGGGATCTCAGTTCTTTGAAGAGTTAGAAAGTCAAGTAAATTAGGGCAAAGTAACGTATTCTGAGACTAATAATAATCTGAAAACAATTTTAAAATATCTTTTTTGGCTTTCGAGATTTCAACAATAAACTGATTTTTTCGTTTTAATTTTTTTTGTTTTCGAGCTTTCAACAATAAACTGATTTTTTCGTTTTAATTTTTTTATTTAAAAACTACAGAACCTGGACATTAGAAATTTGACAATATACAGGCCCTTTTTAATGAGGGATCTAGTAGAATATTTTTTTCAAGATTACTATAACATTTACCCAGGGAGCATAGCAACTTTTGTTTTTTTTATAGGCGCCATTTTGGATTTTCATATTGGTAAAAAAGATTTTTTTTTGAACTCAGTGACGTATGACACTCATAATTTAATTTAGATTTGATATTTAGAATTATAATATTTATTTTTTTGCAAAGAATGCCTTGGAAACAATGAGTCATCTATTAATCAATAAAATCTTGACAGCGGTCAAACATTGTTAGCAGTCGAAATTAATTAATAACTGTCAATTTTTTTATAATAATAATAATAATAAGTATCGATTATCACATAAAACATAAAGTAAGAAAATGGTAATGTGTCTATCATAGCACTTTCCCAGTTAAACAAATGATGACTTAAATATCAACTGTATGGAAAAGTTGCACAAACTACATTTATTCTACTTTTATTATTATTATTCCAAAACTATTCACAAAGAAGTAATTCTTACATTTTTCGCTACATTTTAATAAATATTGATCACCATCACATCTAAGCGTTGTATATTTTTAACTTTACTGTAAGTCTGTGGTTTATACGCGTGGCGCATAAAGTAAAATTTCGAGTTTAGAAAAGCCCCGTGAAAATTTGTCTCGGGTCGCTGCGCGACCCTCGACAAATTTTCTAGGCGGGGCTTTTCTAAACTCGAAATTTTACTTCATGCTTAGTCTTGGAGTGGAAAACACTTATTACTTTAAAATACATCAAAACTGTTAAAATATGCATCGTAACTGTCAAAAAAAAAACAGCAACATAGCGATCTCATTATAGTTCAATTCAAACTCATGTCAGGTTGGCACTATTGGTTAAATGTCGGCTTACGTCGACTTATGTCAACTGTCATTATAGTACAAATGTTGGTTACCGTTAGCGCCGACTTATTATAACTGTCATTATAGTCCAAATTTCGGCTGACGACTCAACTGTTTCCAAGGCACTCTTTACAAAAAAAAGTGACGATGACAAAGTGCCATTAGTTTTTTAATATATTCAAAAATAAATGCAAAAATTGGAAAAAAAATCCGAAATATTGCATTTATTTGTAAAATTTCGAAAACGATAAACCATCATGAATTTCTGCGATCAGCATGTAAACATACTCTAAACAGTGCAACTTTTTCCTAATTTAAGCTACCCTGTATCTTCTACCGTTCCCCATGCTGTGATTTCTTATCTTGGACACGGTGTATATAAAAAAAATAAAAATTAATGTTTTTTAGAATTAATCTATACAATTAAAAGTAATATAACTTTGACATTTAATAAATTTCATCTGTTTAATAAATCTATAGAATTTCAATTAATTTTAGGTGTTAACAAATGCTTGTTAGTTTTTAATCTCCATATTGAATAGCTGATTTTTATTTTTTCAACGTTGTGTAATTGTAATTGTATTGTATTGTATCGTATATTCAATTATAACAAATCCTTAGAGTGCCATGGAAAATATTATAGGTTGGCAATTTTAAAATTATGTCTTATAATTATTATGTCTAACGTTTTGTATGTCAATTTCTAAAGCGCGCAGCCAACTTAAATTTAAAAAAAGTAAAAATCATGGCACTCTTAGAGATATTTTTTTATTGAACATACGATATAACAATAAAAAAATCATATAATCTTTCTCTTCTTTAACTAAAATATTTACTCATTTCAATACAGTCAAAGAATAGTCGATGTTGTCAATTTTGGTAAATAAAAATTAATATAGCCAACATAGTCAATGTAATCGATACAGTCAGTACTGTCAAAATAGTTAACATAATCGATGCAGTCAATAGACTGTCAATACAATCAGTAATGACAAAATAGTTAACATAATCGATACAGTCAGTACTGTCAAAATAGATAGTATAGTCGATACAGTCAGTACTGTCAAAAGAGTCAACATAATCGTTATAGTGCATATAGTGAGTACTGTGAAAATGGTCTATATGATCGATGTCAATTTAATTAGTAATATCAAAGTAGTCAACATAATCTATACAGTCGGTACTGTCAAAATAGTCAATATAATCGATACTGTCGATATAGTCAGTACTGTCAAAATAGCAAACATATTCGATACAGTCAATATAATCAAAAAATAGTCAACGTTTTTTTCAAGAGTTTAATTAACACTTGAATCTAAATCGTTTTTTGGTTTTTGTATCGGATAATAAAATAATGATCATTAATAATTAAAATTGATACATTTTAAATTCATTTTTAAACTAATGTCTACAAGAAAAATAATTATTTAATATTTATAAATTATTAATACAGGGAGTTTTTATTTTAAGCATACATACATAACGCAATTCTTCTTCTTCTCTTCCAACATTCGTTGTTTTTTTCAAGAGTTTAATTTTAAACTTTAAAAAAGTGTTTGCCACTTCCAGATTAAGCATGAAGTAAAATTTCGAGTTTAGAAAAGACTGAAAATTTGGTTTGGTCGCTCCAAACCAAATGTTCAGGCTTTTTTAAACTCGAAATTTTACTTCATGCGCCACGCGTATAAAACACTGATTTCAAGTGATGTTCACTTGTTCACAATATTTCGGTGTTTTTAGTGTTTAATATGCGCCGCGTATAAAATAAAATTTCGATATTAGAACTCAAAAGAAAAATTCCCTGTATCTTAGTATTCATTTATTACACATTGTATCGACTCTGTAGGTCTACTACTGATAATGTAATAAATACTATATCCATTTCTATCAGACATTTAGTAATGAGGCACTGCCTAACCTGCCTCCCCTGACCAGCCATTGTATGTCAGAAAAAAAATAAATATTTAATGCATTGTTTGTGGTTTTGTTGGAAATTAATTAAAAAACAAACAAAGAAATACTTACACATCAACAATCATTGGATATTTCCTACTTCTATCCATGTTAGGAGGTAGCAACAGCCTCACAGCGATGTCATAATACCCCATATTGATAGACACATCCTCAACTTGTGGTAACAATTTTCTTTTAAGTAAATTACGAGTATCATCATTGGCAGCATAGATGATCGGCTGAAATGGCTGAAATCCTGGGGCAGGTCGATCTAAAGTTATGTAATTTGGACCTGGTCCTTCACATATTCTTGCGTAGTAGCTGAAGTCGTTACTGAAAGACGCTGATGCATATGCACAAGGGCCTTCGGGCGTCGTAAAATTACAAGTTAAACACGTATCTTGCCTAATAATGTAATTGTACGCGTACACGTGCTTTTGGAAGTGTTTATTATCTTCTGCAGCCGAGTAGTATCTGTAAATGAAATTGTAAATTATTTTTAATTATTGTTATTGTGAAATTTCCAAGAAACAGAATTATACGATAACTAATTAAATTGCCTCTTATCTAACGTAACCTAAGAAAATAATGGAATATGATACGACAGCTAAGATTAGTTACATGGTAGTAATTTAGTCTACTTGTCATCTAACCTAACTGCAGCAATCCATTCATTATTATGTAAATTTAGTCAAATTGATTTTAATTGTGAAATGTATGGATTTTTTGCTTGTGAGCACCATCAAAAGACGATAAATTGGCACATGTGCTGAAGGCATGTTAGGGTATTTGCCCTAAAAAGTTGGAATTATTTTTTTCAAAATTCCATTCTGAATAAAAACTGGGTTCATCCTCCAAATATTATGTTTTTATTATCAATAAATACATCGCTCATATAAACAAGTTCATCCAAAAACGCGAAGCCTTCACTGCATTAGTTACTTTCCAGAGATGTACCACATAATTTAGAGTCAAGCACAAATACAAACGTTAACGTCAAACTACAGTAAGTCACAAAAGTAAGTACACACCAATCCATTTGTATATTATTGGAAATTACACTAAAAATAAACATTTAATGATTACTATAATTAAAGGGCTTATTGTAATACATGAGCCACACAAACAAAAAATCTGTTTTATTCTTGGATTCAATTAAGCAGTTATATAATAAGTCACAGTGGTCATCGTCCAACAGATATCGTCACCATACCTAAAATCAAGTTATTACATTTTATCGGTTTTGTATAAATATCACTTTAAAACATGACAAGCCACATTAAAATGGCAACAGGTATTATTACGTCTTCCGGAAAAAAATCGATTTCGTGTGAGAGTTTGAGTTCAAGTGATGAAATGCATGGCACAATTGACGAGAGTGTGATTTATTAAGACTTTGTGCTATCAAACGATGGTGGGCCTTGGAATACAAGTGAGCTATGTATTTAATTTCTTTTTTGTGGTATATCACGTTTTATAAAAAAAAATCAACATTTTTAACAAGGCTTACCAAGCACTTTTTTGTTTTCAAGATGGCGCTTGGTGAACGTCGTGATTCATTAATTAACGAGCTCACTAAGTTCGTAAGCAAGACATAATCGAAATAATTGTATCTAGAAGTATCCCTAGCGGGTATCAAGTGAGCAATCTTTTAGCAAGTGTTATAACACCTGGAAACGCACTCCATCAGAAAGAGGTTGCATCAGTCTCAACAAATGTAATGGAAACCCAGTTCCCCAAGGGGAAATTATAATAATAAATACGTTGGTGGACCAACTAAAAGCACGAATTACGGATCAAGCTATGATCATTGAGCTATTAAGGGCTAACCATAATTCAAAGGTTAGTATAATTGACATAAAAAACAATAACAAAAAAATTTGAAAATCGCGATGTGGCGCCACCTGTTACCTATAGTAACAAACTGACCAATAAGAACAAACAGTCTGAAGAAATCTGCATTATTAATAAGCCACAGGCAATTTGTACTGAGAACGAGAATACAGAAAACTGTAAATCTCCTAACAATAATTTAATTCAGACTCCAATGAGTAAAAAACAAGCTGCGGTGTCACCTGTTACCAATAGTAACAAACTGACTAATTGGAACAAACAGTCCGAAGAAATCTGCATTATTAATAATCCACAGGCAACTAGTACTAAAAACAATAGAGTAAACTGTAAATCTCCTAAAAATAGTTCAAATCAGTCTACACTGAGTGTAAAAGTGTAGAGAGGAAACCCAAATGGACAAAATCATAAATCCAAAGTAATTATTGGAATCCACACAGATGTCAATGGTGTGACGACCATACCGCGCCAAGGATATCTACATTTATTTCGTATTTCTCCCAATACCACCGCTGACAGTTTCTAAAAAGGACATCTGCTATTGATTTTCAGTGCTTTGAACTTAGAAAGGATGACAAAGCCAGCTCCTTCAAAGTTTCCTTTCCAATTGAAGATGTCGACAACGTCTATGACTCCAACATATGGCGTAAAGGTGCAGCAGTACGGCGTTTTTTTATTCCGGAAGCATGATCAGAAGACAGAACGTTAACTCTAGTTCACCTTAATGTTCAATCACTTACTAATAAGTTAAATAATATCCATTTTATTACCGATCTTTATAATTATGATGTAATGTGTTTCTGTAAACACTGGTTGACCAGTGACAATCTACTCACTATTAAATTAGTTGGCTACTGTTTGATTGATTGCTTTTGCAGGGAGTCTATGGAGTGGTGGTACTGCTATATTCGTCAAGGAGGATCTAGGCAAAATATGCAAACCTCTCGGTAATATTAAGCAGTTTGAAACTGAAAAATGTATAGAATGTTGTACTAAGGAATGATCTAACTAAGTAACTTGACTGCTTTTCTGAAAAATATCCATCATCTACTGTATTCAGTAAGTAAAATGTATAAATCCGTCATTGTGTGTGGTGATCTAAATATAGATGAATGTGCTGTTGATTTAAATTCATTCAAGCAACTATCAGATGTTTTATCGTCTTACAATCTAATTTCAATCATTAACGAACACGATTTTCGAATATATCATCCATTACGGCCTGAGCAATTTGCATATGTTTCGAAACATATGCAAATTACACAGGCCGTAATAAATGGTCAAAGATGTTCAGTATTCTTCAAGCACTGGTTCGGGACTATACTGATGATGGCGCTGAAGCCTGAAACGCGTATATAATTATCCGGTGAATGAATGAGTACTGAACACAAATTCATATTTTTGATATTTGTATTCTATTAAATAATGCCCTCTAGTGGACAAACAATTGCTGTATACAAACGTGTAGTTTGCCAGCTATTGACAATGCTACTTGAGCTAAGGGGCATTAGACATCATCCATTGATAATTTTTTAACAAATAAGCCTGAAATGATATTTGATTATGTTAATTTTGACCTAACGATATCTGATCACATGGCGCAAGAGATTAAGTGTAATATCTCATTTACCAACAATATCAGTAGTTCCAATAATATAACTTTTACCAGAAACATTAATAATAATAATCTTAATGAATTTAGGTTTCTTTTCAACAGAATTCCTCTAGTAATCGATGATAATGCTGACGTAGACGAATACTATACGCAATTCTGGGACGATCTTAATTGGTGCTTCCAGGTTGCATTCCACTTAAACTTCTAAACATCAAAATCAATAGAGACAAGATAACATTTTCTGATAAGTTTGCATGAGCAATACGTATATGTAAAAGAATTAGCTAGATTAAATAATGTGACGCGCAGTGCGCATTTGAATGTACTTTATAAATGAAACCGAATGAATTCATAGATGTATAAAATTAGAAACAATGGCTCACAACCAAAAACTTATTGATATTGCAGGTAACAAAACCAAAAAACTAAGGGATATTATTAACAACAACTGCAATAAATCAAAACAGAAAAGAGACCTGGCAATATGAGAATTGATTACATTAAATGTTCAAATATCGGAATGAATTTGGTACAAGTTTTGTAACTAATATAGACAACTTGTTAAACTCACGCTTAAGTTCCGCCTTATTTGTATGTTCTGTGTCGCCTATAATTGCCAATACAATGTTCTTCTACCCCGTTACCAGCAACAAAATACTACATATTATTCACAAGCAGAAAAATAAAGCAGCTGGTTGTGATTCCATTCCAATGAAACTAGTCAAACGATGAAGCGATTTAATTGCACCGTTTCGATGTAAATTGGTTAATGTCACTAATGGAACATTTCCCAACTTGTTAAAAACATCAAAAATCATACTAGTACATAAAAATCGAGATGTTCACTGTATTGACAATTATAGACTTATATCCTTACTTAGCTGTTTTTCGAAAATTATAGAAAATATTGTTCTCAAGCAAATATATTAGTTTTTGAAGTCTAACAATACATTGTATAATAATCAGCATCAAACTGCATCAAACTGTTTTGTTCAAAATGTTCTTAGTGAAATTGATTTAAATAAGCACGTATACGATATACTTTTTGATATGACTAAGGATTTTGATGTCATTGATGTAGATTTCTTATAAATAAAATTAGATTTGATTGGAATAAGAAGGACCATAAATAGCTGGGTCAATCGTCGAACAACTGTTGTATACAACGGAGAATTATCGAACGAACTCATCGTTAATAGGGGATCCCCTCAAGGTAGTTCTCTTGGGCCGCTATTGCTCTTAATCTACATCAATGATCTGCCACGTTATATCCTAAACGGTTCCAGTTTTCTAACTTGGTGCAATAATAATAAAGTCTTAATTAACCTGATAAAAACTAAAATAATTAATATCTCAAATATATATACAAAACATCCAACACACAGTTTTGAGACTAATGACACAATTATCAATACGGACGATAGCATCAAATTTATCGGGCTACATACCAATATCTGAAGAAAATAGAAAAAGTGAGTTTACATTAATTTTAGATTTAGCCAAAGCATTAAATTACGATACTAACATTATTCAGAAATTAATCAATAAACATAAAAGAACACATTCCATTCGTCTAGCATCACGTTTAGAACCAATAATAGAATCTAATACAAATAAAAATTACTGTAAAATTATTCACGAACCAAAATTAACTAATCAAATTAACAAAATTTACAAAAAATTCAATCTTAAACCTGCATACTACACAAAAAACAAAATTAAACTTTTATTGGGGAATACTTTTAAGAAAATTGATGATCATGAAAAGTCTGGGATTTATTCATCAAAATGCAGCAATTGCAACAAAATGTATATTGGACAAACTATACGAAATTTAAAAACTAGGTTTAAAGAACATATTTACCATACTAAAAACCATAACCCAGATAAATCTGCGATAGCTCATCATACATTAACCACGGGACACAAATTTATTATAAATAATTTGAAATTACTAAAAGAATCTAACCATTTTCAACTAAACATGTTAGAAGCAATTGAAATGCACAAAAATAGGGATAACCTTCTAAATTTTGATTTAAGTCCTTTAAACAACCCACTTTTAAATTTAATTCCTTAAACTAGCCTACCTTTATCTGATTTCAAATAAATCGCACTTGGTTGTGAAAATAGTTGTAATTCTATTTTTATTTATTTACAAAATGTCAATTAGTTTTTTCTATTGATAAAGGGTACATTGTACCCGAAATGTACATATAGAATTAAAATAAAAAGTGAAGTAAAAGGAATAAAGAATAACTTAACTAATTACCATTAAACTAACCTTCACGTAACTCAAACAAGAATATCTTAGATAATCATGGCTTCCTGGTCAACAGAGTTCAATAAATTTTTCCAAGACCAAACGAAAATCAAGATGATAAGTGCGGATATATATTTCCTCCAACAATGCCTGAATAAGAAAATATTTCCGAAATATATGGACAGAATAAAAATACGTCAAAATGATAGACATATATCAAAACTAATATATGACATGAAAGTCAAGTGGCTAAAATTAGACATAAAAAAACTACATAGCAAACGAAGCAACATAGAAATTATGGCTTACGAACTTCATCTTAAACTTGCGAAATCAACATCACCTGAAAATTGGGACAATTCTTTACAGAAATTGTTTAATTCCATTCGATCAAAAGTCAAAACTAAATCAATTAAAATTCAGAAAAAATTAAAAGTGTTATTATTAAATCAAGAAACCAACAAGTTAAATAATATTGGTAATGATACATCTAAATTAAAACAAAATTTGATACATAATAGATCATCAGAAAAATTTACAAATGAAGAACTGGAACTATTAAAGAAAGGATTAAAACATTCAGTTAAACCAAAAACGCTACCAATAGAAGACATTATTAATGACGTGGAAATAGCATGCTCAAAATTAAACACGGACGATTCAACACTTTTTAGGAATATGATAAAAGAAGAAACAGAAAAATGTATTAAAAAAACTTCAAGAAGTCATCACCAAACCAGAAACAGAGAGACAGCATTAGTTAAAAAATTGAAAGAAAGAGATGTTTTTTATTTGAAATCAGATAAAGGTAATGGCATAGTTATTGTTAAAAAATGTGATTATTTCAATAGTGTTAAATTAATGTTAGATTGTGGACCATATATTCAACAATCAAAAAATCCTTTAAATAACTATGTAAAGATAATTAACAAAATTTTAAGTGAACCAACACCATTATTTGATAAAAAATTTAAATCAAAATTAAAAATTAATAATCCAAAACTGCCTAAATTATATTGTTTGCCTAAAATTCACAAACCCGGTAATAAATTTAGACCAATTGTTTCTAACATAAATTCTCCTACATACAAAATTGCAAAATGGTTAGTTAATGAATTTAAACAACTCAAAATTAACAATGATTTTTCTATTAAAAACTCTTTTGAACTGACCAAAAAACTAGAAAATGTAATTATACAAGAAGACGACTTATTGATCTCATTTGATGTAGAATCTTTATTCCCTAGTATACCAATTAATGAAACTTTAATTATTCTCGAAAATTTATTAAAAACAAATGGTAAAAATCAAGAAGAAATAAATCATTATATAAAATTAACAACTTTAGTTATGGATTTTAACACTTTTGAATTTAATGGAATATTTTATAAACAAACATTTGGCACTGCTATGGGTAATCCATTATCCCCCTTTTTAGCAAACATTTTCATGAACCATTTAGAAAATATTGCGAAGAACAGCATACAATATTTCCCAAATTTATGGTTAAGGTATGTTGATGATATTTTCACAATTATTAAAACCAATACCGATATTCAAAATTTTACAAATCAATTAAATAAATTATTTACTAGCATAAATTTTACATATGAAATTGAGATCAATGGTCAACTTCCTTTCTTAGACCTACTAGTTATAAAAAACAATAACAAATTATCCTTTAATATTTTTAGAAAACCCACCCACACCTTTAATTACATTCACTCAAGTTCACATAGTCCTTTCAAACATAAACTATCGTCTTTTAATAGTATGATTTATAGAGCTATCCAGTTACCAATATCTGAAGAAAATAGAAAAAGTGAGTTTACATTAATTTTAGATTTAGCCAAAGCATTAAATTACGATACTAACATTATTCAGAAATTAATCAATAAACATAAAAGAACACATTCCATTCGTCTAGCATCACGTTTAGAACCAATAATAGAATCTAATACAAATAAAAATTACTGTAAAATTATTCACGAACCAAAATTAACTAATCAAATTAACAAAATTTACAAAAAATTCAATCTTAAACCTGCATACTACACAAAAAACAAAATTAAACTTTTATTGGGGAATACTTTTAAGAAAATTGATGATCATGAAAAGTCTGGGATTTATTCATCAAAATGCAGCAATTGCAACAAAATGTATATTGGACAAACTATACGAAATTTAAAAACTAGGTTTAAAGAACATATTTACCATACTAAAAACCATAACCCAGATAAATCTGCGATAGCTCATCATACATTAACCACGGGACACAAATTTATTATAAATAATTTGAAATTACTAAAAGAATCTAACCATTTTCAACTAAACATGTTAGAAGCAATTGAAATGCACAAAAATAGGGATAACCTTCTAAATTTTGATTTAAGTCCTTTAAACAACCCACTTTTAAATTTAATTCCTTAAACTAGCCTACCTTTATCTGATTTCAAATAAATCGCACTTGGTTGTGAAAATAGTTGTAATTCTATTTTTATTTATTTACAAAATGTCAATTAGTTTTTTCTATTGATAAAGGGTACATTGTACCCGAAATGTACATATAGAATTAAAATAAAAAGTGAAGTAAAAGGAATAAAGAATAACTTAACTAATTACTATGAGAGATTACCAAACCATGCAGGAATTGGGTTATATGTTTAAATCAAAAATTAAATAGATATTTGCAGTTAATTCTTTTTATAATATGGCTAAAATTATTATTATTTCTTTTGTTACTATTTACTACTTAATATTATTTTATTTTTTACATTTATTTTTATAATTGACGTGTCATATGTTATATAAATGACTCACATGACTAATAAAGATATGAATATAAATGTTATTGCAGTAATAACATGATAACATTAACCAGAGTAACAACACCTGAAAAAATGGTGATGTGTCCATCATAGTACTTTCCCCCGTAAATTGCGTATTAAATCACTTTTAAAATATTTGTAGAATTATTATTTTCAAAATGTCTTCAACTTTTTGATAACTACAACTTTTATTTGAAATATTTTTCAATTGGATCAACACATACTGACACAAACCAATGACTAGATAAAAAACACTATTTATTGAATATCTCAGAAACTAAAAGTGCTATGACAAAAAGTGAAGACACAAAAAATCTTTAATATTTTATTACCTACAACTTTTATTTGAAACATTTTCCAATTGTATCAACACACACACTGACACAAATCAATGACTAGATAAAAAACACTATTTATTAAATATCTTAAAAACTAAGAGTGCTATGATAAAAAGTAAGTCTACAAAAAATCTTTAGTTTTTTATTTCCTACAACTTTTATTTGAAACATTTTTCAATTGTATCGACACATACAATGTCACACATCAATAACTAGATAAAACAAACAACTTTTAAAATATCTCAAAAACTAAGAGTGCTATGACAAAAAGTAAATAAACAATATATCTTCATTTTGTTATTTTCTACAACTTTTATTTAAAAGAATTTTTTGTTTGATGAACATTTATTAAAAAAATCAGAAAAAACTGAAAAACGCTACGAGTAAAGTACCACTTCCGGTTTTCCGATTTTCACCAAAAGCTTTTCAGTTCTTCCGATTATGACAAAAAGCTTAAGTTTCAAGTTTCATTTCGATATCTTTAGCGGTTTTTGCGGTACAGCGCACAGAGACTCACACACCTGTGTGTCTGTGTCACACAGACACACAGACCCACAGACAGACAGACATTTTTCAAAAATGGTCTTATTCGACTCAGGGGACCTCAAAACGGATATTTCCGCTAAAATTTTTCATTCGAAAATGTTCACGAAAACAATACTTTCCCTTTGTATTACATACGGGGGAAAGTAAAAATCCCAGAGATGAAAGTTATAAACAAGTCATATAAATAAGAAGAAGCAAATTAGGAAAAAAATATTCAACAGCAAAAAGTAAAAAAAGTATTAAACCTCGTGAGTTGGGTTCACCATGTAGATGTACGAACAATTAATAATAGAAACTATATTAATTTAACATGTTTTGTATCAGTCTTCTAAATTTAGAGTATTTTTGAATGTGAGCAATATACAGGGTGTCCAGACCAGCCGTATCACCCTTTTTTTGAGAAAACGGCTAGTCCTAGAAAGTTGGGATAAAAAAAATTATTACAAAAGCCCTATTAAACAATCGAATGGTGATATTGCTTTTTCGCATAAAGGTCCCTAAGAGTTTGCGTAGAAATGTCAATAACTTAAGATTTTTAAATGGCACCATAAGTCAAAAGTGGTATCATTGAAAGTCTTTAAAAAATAAGCGACTTCTTTAAGACACATTGTTTTGTTACTGGCATCGATTTTGAGTAATATCTTATCAAGGTTATTAAATTTCATATCTAACTTATTTTAAAAGATTAAGTTTCAAATATCTGTTAGACCTCTCAGATACATTCTGACCAAGGCCGCGGAGTCGCTAAAGAAATATTCGACTCCAACTCTGTCTCCGACTCCTCTATTTTTCGATAATCCTACGCCAACTCCGACTGCTGCTTCGAATCATGTAAACATTATAAAACTTTACTTAATAAAGTTTTTTTTGCAATACAAATTAATGTTTAAAGGTTACTACATCTGAATAATTGCAATCTAACAGTTTTAAAAAAAAAATCGAATTTTGGTTTTCTCTCATATACAAATTACATACATTTCCATTGTAATTCAGAACTTTATTTGGCTTAAAATTTTAGAAAAAAAATCGAAATATGCTAACACATTTCTATTTAAATAATTATATTGGAAATCGGAGTCGGAATTATACGAAACTTCTAACTCAACTACTCCGATTTCCTCATCATAAAAATACTTCCGACCCCACAATTTTGACTCTAACTCCAACTCAGAGTTCACAGCACTGGTTCAAACTGTTTTCCATTTACTTCTAAATACTGTTGAACTGTTCTGGTCCTAATATCAGTAGCCCTAAGTATCTACTTTGAAAATAAGGTAGCTATGAGAATTGATATTTAGCAGAGCTGGGCAGGATTCGAATCATTCAGGATTCGATTCCCGGATTCGAATCCTTTTAAAGTATTCGAATACTTTAGTGAAAACGGATTCGTGATCCGAGACAAATTTTCTACGCGGGGCTTTTCTAAACTCGAAATTTTACATCATGCTTAGTCTGGGAGTGGACCGTCAAGATTTTCTACATGTCGGGCTTTTTGATATTTCTAGATTTATGTCGATTTATTCAGAGTTTGTTATTGTATTAAATGCAACTTTAATATTAAACAAAACCGGTTTATTTAGGAATAGAATATTCACCCATTAAGAGCCGAACAAATTATAAAGTTAACTCTAAAAGTTAATTTTAGGTAAAGTTTTGCATCTTTTTCTATGATTTCAATGAATGATTTATTATATTACATACGTCGATTTTTTAAAAGAGTTAAATTTAAATCAAACGAGTGTTGTCCACTCCCAGACTAAGCATGAAGTAAAATTTCGAGTTTAGAAAAGCCCCGCGTAGAAAATTTGTCGAGGGTCGCGCAGCGACCCGAGACACATTTTCGCGGGGCTTTTCTAAACTCGAAATTTTACTTCATGCGCCACGCGTATGAAACACTGATTTAAAGTGAAGTTAAAAATGCACTGAAAACCAACCCAAATTCGATATTTTTCCAAAATTAGATGTTTTCTTTCCTATCCATGCTGTAAACCTTCAGATATTCGTTGTTTTCTTGTAAAAAAACTTCGATTCCCTGTAGTCCTTCGTTCTGCGAATACCATGGTTGGTCCTTTGAGCTGTAGCCTTTGTAAAACGGTAATAAACTTAGTAATCTAGAGTAATCCTTCAATTCTAAGAACGAGTGTTGTCCACTCCCAGACTAAGCATGAAGTAAAATTTCGAGTTTAGAAAAGCCCCGCGTAGAAAATTTGTCTCGGGTCACGTAGCGACACGAGACAAATTTTCACGGGGCTTTTCTAAACTAGAAATTTTACTTCATGCGCCACGCGTATAAAACACTGATTTCAAGTGAAGTTAAAAACAGATATATTAACGTTGGATATTTTTCATGGTTAAGTGACACAAATATTTGAATTATTCGAAAATTTTAATATTTATATTCAAATATGAATAATTTAGTGATTTAAATATTCATATTAGAATATTTAACTATTTGAATTAATCGAATTCGAATCCCAGCCTTAATAGCGATGATTCGAATTATTTAGGAGGATTTGAATCCATGTATCAGGATTCGAATTTTATAAGGATTCGAATCCGTTTATAAGGATTCGAATCCATTTATAAGAATTCGAATCCTTTTATAAGGATTCGAATCATCTACGTTTGGATTCGAATACGAATCCTTTTAAAAAAATGTAACGAATCCGGATCACGAATCCGTTTTCACTAAAGTATTCGAATACCTCTATTGAATCCTTTAAAAGGATTCGAATCCGGGAATCGAATCCTGAATGATTCGAATCCTGCCCAGCTCTGCTAAATATCAATTCTCATGGCTACCTTATTTTCAAAGTAGATACTTAGGGCCACTGGTATTAGGACCAGAACAGTTCAACAGTGTTTAGAAGTAAATGGAAAACAGTTTCAACCAGTGCTGTGAACTCTGAGTTGGAGTTAGAGTCAAAATTGTGGGGTCGGAAGTATTTTTATGATGAGGAAATCGGAGTAGTTGAGTTAGAAGTTTCGTATAATTCTGACTCCGATTTCCAATATAATTATTTAAATATAAATGTGTTAGCATATTACGATTTTTTTTCTAAAATTTTAAGCCAAATAAAGTTCTTAATTACAATGGAGATGTAGGTAATTTGTATATGAGAGAAAACCAAAATTCGATTTTTTTTAAAAAAACTGTTAGATTGCAATTATTCAGATGTAGTAACCTTTAAACATTAATTTGTATTGCAAAATAAAACATTATTAAGTAAAGTTTTATAACGTTTACATGATTTGAAGCAGCAGTCGGAGTTGGCGTAGGATTATCGAAAAATAGAGGAGTCGGAGACAGAGTTGGAGTCGAATATTTCTTTAGCGACTCCGCGGCCTTGGTCAGAATGTATCTGAGAGGTCTAACCGATATTTGAAACTTAATCTTTTAAAATAAGTTAGATATGAAATTTAATAACCTTGATAAGATATTACTCAAAATCGATGCCAGTAACAAAACAATGTTTCTTAAAGAAGTCGCTTATTTTTTAAAGACTTTCAATGATACCACTTTTGACTTATGGTGCCATTAAAAATCTTCAGTTATTGACATTTCTACGCAAACTCTTAGGGATGCCAACCTTTATGCGAAAAACCAATATCACCATTCAATTCTTTAATAGGGCTTTTGTAATAATTTTTTTATCCCAACTCTCTTTCAAATTGAAGGATTACTCTAGATTTCTAAGTTTATTACCGTTTTACAAAGGCTACAGCTCAAAGGACCTACCATGGTCTTCGCAGAACGAAGGACTACAGGGAATCGAAGTTTTTTTTACAAGAAAACAACGAATATCTGAAGGTTTACAGCATGGATAGGAAAGAAAACATCTAATTTTGAAAAAAATATCGAAGTTGGGTTGGTTTTCAGTGCATTTTTACTTCACTTTAAATCAGTGTTTCATACGCGTGGCGCATGAAGTAAAATTTCGAGTTTAGAAAAGCCCCGTGAAAATTTGGAAACATCCAATTTTGAAAAAATATAAGTTGGGTTGGTTTTCAGTGCGTTTTTAAATTCACTTTAAATCAGTGTTTTATACGCGTGGCGCATGAAGTAAAACTTCGAGTTTAGAAAAGCCCCGTGAAAATGTGTCTCGGGTCGCTGCGCGCGACAAATTTTCTACGCGGGGCTTTTCTAAACTCGAAATTTTACTTCATGCTTAGTCTGGGAGTGGACAACACTCGTTTGATTTAAATTTAACTCTTTTAAAAAATCGACGTATGTAATATATTAAATCATTCATTGAAATCATAGAAAAAGATGCAAAACTTTACCTAAAATTAACTTTTAGAGTTAACTTTATAATTTGTTCGGCTCTTAATGGGTGAATATTCTATTCCTAAGTAAACCGGTTTTATTTAATATTAAAGTTGCATTTAATACAATTACAAACTCTGAATAAATCGACATAAATCTAGAAATATCAAAAAGCCCGACATGTAGAAAATCTTGAGGGTCCACTCCCAGACTAAGCATGAAGTAAAATTTCGAGTTTAGAAAAGCCCCGCGTAGAAAATTTGTCTCGGGTCGCTGCGCGACCCGAGACAAATTTTCACGGGGCTTTTCTAAACTCGAAGTTTTACTTCATGCGCCACGCGTATAAAACACTGATTTAAAGTGAAGTTAAAATTGCACTGAAAACCAACCCAACTTATATTTTTTCAAAATTGGATGTTTCCTTTCCTATCCATGCTGTAAACCTTCAGATATTCCTTGTTTTCTTGTAAATAAACTTCGATTCCCTGTAGTCCTTCGGTCTCCGAAGACCATGATTGGTCCTTCGAGCTGCAGCCTTTGTAAATTTGTAATAAACTTAGTAATCTAGAGTAATCCTTTAATTTGAGACTTCTAAGAACGAGTGTTGTCCACTCCCAGACTAAGCATGAAGTAAAATTTCGAGTTTAGAAAAGCCCCGCGTAGAAAATTTGTCGAGGGTCGCGCAGCGACCCGAGACAAATTTTCACCGGGCTTTTCTAAACTCGAAATTTTACTCCATGCGCCAAGCGTGTAAAACACAGATTCAAAATGAAGTTCAATAACACATATATCATCATTAATTAAAATCATTATATAATCAGATATTTAGTCGGTAAATGAACATGTTTGTTAATAGAAACTGATGGAATAAAATATTTCTGGTTGCAAATAATAGATTCAAATTTATTTTTAAAGGATTTGTATCCGTGATTAAAAAATGAGGATTCGAATCTTTGATTCGAATCATATTTTTCACTTACGAATCCTTTATTCGAGTATTCGTGATTCGAATCATATTAGGTGATTCGGATTCGTGATTCGAATAATGTTTTTGAGGATCCCAGCTCTGATATTTAGTAACTTCAATCCAAAACTACTCAACACAAACGCCAGTTACAAACATATTTTTTTACAAACGTTGCTTATTTTTTAAAGACCTTTTGAATGATACCACTTTTGACCTATCATGCCTTTTAAAAATCTTGAGTTTTTGACATTTTTAAGCGAAATCTCTGGAATGTCAACCTTTTTGGAAAAAAAAGCAATATCACCATTCGATTCTTCAATATGGCTTTAGTATTTTTTTTAATCTCTCTAAGACTAGCCGCTGTCTCAAAAAATGTCTGATATGGGTGGTCTGAGACATCCTGTTAACATGTTGAAGTTATGTATAATAAGTCAGTTGAATTTTGTATAAAAAATAAACACAAAGTTCAAAACACGTTATAAACATTTTTATTCCTGATCACGGACTTTAAGACATGCCGTATAGAGAGTTTTTCTTTTAAATATCCACTTTCCTATTACAGCGTAGATGCTGTATATCTTGAGATATTCGTTGTTTCTTTTTTAAGAGTTCAATTTGAAACTTTAAGAATGTTTTCCACTCCCAGGTGAGGCATGAAGTAAAATTTCGAGTTTAGAAAAGCCCCGCATAGATAATTTTCACGGGGCTTTTTCAAACTCGAAATTTTACTTCATGCGCAACGGGTATTAAACACTGAAATATTGTGAAATTCACAGCATGCTACTAAAGCAGTATGCTCATGACGTATATTTTAAACTTAAACGAGTACTTTCCATTTTTTAAGAGTTAATGCAGATTTGTGTGGTGGGAAGTATTAACAATATAGAGTTACATATTTTCTTGTAAAAACATTCACACTTATTTTGGTAAGCAATAACATTATTTTAAATTTAAATTATTTTTCAGAAGACAATTACATTTTTGTATCCTCTTTTTAAGCATATTTATCAGAAAAATGCCAAATAAATTTATTACAAATGCTTTAATTTTAAATTTCATAGTAATATTTTTTACACATTTTTTAATAATTTAAAACTCCAATAATTCATATTTGTTTACTTGTGGCATATCACGTTATTACAATAAGCCCTTCAAATTATGAAATTGTATAACACCTATGGTCAAACTATTACAATAAATTTCATGTTATAGGCATTTTTATTAAAATGACTTTTGGCCAGGTTTTTAAAGCAAATACCCCAGTGTGTGCCAGGACTTGACATTCAAAATCGAGACAATCCCTATTAATCAGGACACCTGGCAATTCGAATTCTAATTGACAATTAAAAGCAACGTTTCTGAGATAAATCATCGAGATAAAACTCGAGTACTTACACATTTTGTTCATCAAGACCATAAATCTCAATAACAGTCTTCTTGTCCATGATCGCAACGAACACAGGCTGATTAGGCACTTTGGCTGATGGTTTTAACCACAACTGTTGGTACCCATTGTACGGTTGAATTTGGGCCATCATTGAACCACTTTTACTAAACACAGGCAAGCTCACGTCCAACCAACTGCCTGTTACAGGATATGCGGTATCCTCTTTGCAAGACAATTCTTTATCGCACTTTACCAAATAACCCTTGTTCTGTTCGCGATTTGTGTATAAGATGAAAATGTCAGTATCGTTTAATGCAACACCTTTAAGAACGATATTATTAAGCCGTTCATTGTGTATTGTAAACTTGATATTTCTGGCATAATTTTCCGTTGCATTGCTTGTTAGGTTGTAGTGGTACAGGCTGACTGATGGATTCGTTGTTCTGACCTAAATCGGCGAAAATCATTGTTTTTGTATTAGTTTTTGGCTGCTTACCTTACCATAGGATATTTAATTTCGTTAACTGTTGGATACTGTACGGACCCTTCATAATTCACATAATGTAAACTGTCCACGCTCGTATCATCAAACTGTGCGAACACAAAATATTCAGCATTTGGTGGTATCCATATAGCATTATCTGATGCAAAGACTTTTTCTAAAAACATTTTGTAAAAATAATAAATAAATATAGGTTAGATTGTTTCCAGGGGCCCTCCCCCTTGGCTGTGTTAAATAAAGTAAAGAAAGAAAATTATGTTTGTACAACAAATAGAAAATGATTAACCAATTAAGCGCCATTGATGCAATTATCATTATTTTTTGTAATTACTAAAAAAGTTAATTTGTTACGTTGTATTATTTGAGCTGACTTAAGAATGTGTGAAGAAACATATACGGGGTGAGTTTTTGTTCATGTTTTCTATGGGGATCTCGGAAACTATAAGAGATAGAGAAACGGTTAAAGGGCAAATGTAGTGCAGTTTTATGAGCTAAATAAAAAGACCCTTGTACAATTTTCGAAAAAGTTAAGGGTAACTAGATATTTTTAAAATGTTAAAAGTGACAATTTGTTCAAATCGATTTGCCTCGGTTATTAAAAGAGATAGAAAAAAACTGCAAAGGGAAAAGTATGGATAATTTTACACTTAATAATATATTAGATATTTTATAATGACATTTGTTTATTAATAATAATAATAAAATAAAGATAAAACCATCTCCACCGATTCAAGATAAAATCTTGACATTGACATTTATACTTATAGTTTTGACACGAGTCGGCTTCAGCGAACATACACTGGCGAAAGAAATTAACGCATCATTTGTGATTTTTTTGATATCTTGGAATCGAGTATTCTTTGAACACAAACATATTTTTACAATAAGAAATCTTATCAAGCATGCTGTTTTACATGTTGTGTTTTGTCTTTTGTTCTCATGGTTTTCTGTCAATAAATAAAATGATGCACTTTTTATTATTCTGACTGTAAGAAAGGTTCATATAAAATTTCTTTTTGAGTTTGTTTTCAAGTAATTGTTAAAATTAAGTACTAAATAGTGAAGAATCAATATGGATAGACGTCCGAATCTTAATTTAAGCAGTGAAGAAGCTGTGATTGTGGTTACACTTGCAGAAGAAGGTAGGAGTCAGCGTTACATCAGTCAGTGTCTTGGTGTTAATCAATCGACCGTATCCCGTGTCTTGAAGAGACATCGGGAAACTCAGGCATACTCAAGAAGGCCAGGAAAAGGGAGAAAAAGGGCCACAACTGCTGTTCAAGACCGTTTTTTAATGATGCAGACGTTACGCGAACGGTTTATTACGGCTCCTAGGCTACAAAATATGCTCGCAGAAATCCACAATGTTCATGTAAGTTCCGTTACCATCAGAAAAAGGTTACGTGGTTTTAATTTAACTCCGAAAACAGGGACAAAAGGACCACAATTAACCGCAGACCATCGCAGAGCCAGGTTAACATTTGCGCAAGAACATGTAAACTGGTTACAGGCCGATTGAGCTAATGTTATGTTTAGCGACGAGTCCAGATTTTGTCTTTACGGCAGTGACAGACGAATGCATGTGTACAGACGGCCAGGTGAACGTTATGCGCTGTGTAACATTGTTCCGACTGTTATGTTTGGTGGAGGCTCTGTTATGGTGTGGGGTGGTATCACTTTAGAGGCTCGTACGGAGTTGGTGGTCATACCAAGAGGAAGCATCACGGCAGCGTCTTATATTGCAAACATTTTAGAACCATCCGTAATGCCTTTTTCTCCCTTTGGAGGAAACGATTTCCTGTTTATGCATGACAATGCAAAACCACACAGTGCCCGAATTGTACAACAGTATCTTGACCTAGTGGGTATCAACACAATGCAATGGCCAGCCAGGAGTCCCGATCTTAATCCGATCGAACACCTATGGGACGCGATGGGCAGACGCCTTAGAGCACTTTCTCGGCGTCCAAGCAATCAACAAGAGCTTGGACAAAGATTGCAGGAAATTTGGGAAGATATTAACCAGGATGAAATTGGATCATTAATTAACAGTATGAGCCGTCGCTGTCAGGCAGTTATTCGAGCAAGAGGAGGAAACACTAGATATTAAGTCTTGTAATCACATGTTAACTTTTTTCCTCTTTTTATTTATGACATTATTTTAGTCATTAATGAAAGAAAATGTGTTGAAAATCATTATTATAGTTCAGTTGGTTTTGTTGTTATTTTTTTTGTTTTTAAACATCAAAACTTTATTTTTAAATTAAAAAAAATAATGTGATGCGTTAATTTCTTTCGCCAGTGTATTTAGTTCATCGTATCACCTTGACACACATTTGAAATGACTTATATTGATGGCCATGTTATTGTTTTTCTTTATGATAGTTATGACACGCATTTTGACACTTGTGATATATTTTGAACTAACGAATGTCTTTCACTCCCAGATTAAGCATGAAGTAAAATTTTGAGTTTAGAAAATCTTGAAAATTTAATGTGGTCGCGTAGCGCTACGCGACCAAAACAAGTTTTCAAGATTTTCTAAATTGGAAATTTAATTTCATGTATCACGCGTATAAATACTGATTTAAAGTAAAATTAAAAATATATACTGCTGAGATGTGATGGATTAATATTTACCTAGGTATAGCGAAACGAAGCAATAAATACTTTTTAGTATATATTTTATAAATAGTAATAAGTAGAGCTCGGATTTCTAAGCAAACAGCTTATGCTGAAAATTAAAAGTATCAACATGAATTATTAAAATGTGTACGAATTATAGAAAGTTAAATCATTTGAAACTAATTTTTGTTTGCATTTTTGCTATTTTCTTCGATCTTTTTTCGGTTTAATGCTTATTTTGCATTTAAATGCTTATTTAGTGCTTGTTTGGTTAAATTTAGATCGTGGAAAATTATTGTCTGTACGATCAAAACAGAAACTATTAATTAATTTATTTAATTCAGCAGTTCTCAAATTGTTTTAGCTATAGAACCCTTTTCAAGAATTAAATATTTTACGAAGCCACAACATAAAATTTGGTTGTAGATTTATTTTAGCCTTATTATACCATGTGACGGCTATTTCTTTTTTAAATTTTAGTTTACTCTTGTACCTTTTCTCTAAAATTATTATGAAATCAAGAAAATACATAAATGTGGTTTTACATATTAAATCCCTATAAATCTCTCTAGAATTAAGTACGCTAACTTTCTTATAATTTGAGTTACAGGGTTGCTTATAGTCATAATAAGCAAAGTTTCAGGCTCGATCGATAATAAAACGTACAGGGTGTTTCATTTAAAAAAAAAATCGTTTATTTTCTGAATATCTTAAACGTTCAATTGTTTTTCTAATTTGACGACTGTGATTGTATTAAATTTCATACTATTTTGCTCATTTACCTGACTCTGAAGCTTAAATAACAACAAAGTTAGCGATGGTGTGCACTTAATTCTGAACACCCTGTATACAGGGTGGCCCACTACAACCGCACATTAAAAGTATATGAACTTCTAAATAATGTATTGTAATGAGATTTTCAGCAATTATGTAATCGAGTGTGTGTTTTTTTTTAATGAAAATATTTACAAGATTATTTGACTTCTGATAATACCGGAAGAAGAATTGATCTATACTAGCATTCCCCATAGCTGGGCAGGATTCGAATCATTCAGGATTCGAATCCTGGATTCGGATCCTTTTAGAGGACTCAAAAGAGGCAATCGAATACTTTAGTCAAACTGGATTCGTGATTCGGATTCGTTACATTTTTGTAAGAGGATTCGTATTAGTTGCATTTACTCCTACTTAATAGACATGGACAGATCAGAGCCGTTGGCACCGGTCTCTTTCAGCTTAACAGGCCAATAACATTCAGCAATAGTTTAGATAGTGGTAGTTTGTCTGAAATTTGCCTCATGAATCGTCAATTAAACACATTTAGGTAATTTATTCATCATTTCACATTTAGCTAGATAAGGCCAAGCAATTTCTTGGTCTGTTAGAAATGGGTAAACTGACGGCGGAATCGTCGAGTGAGTCCCAGGTTGGTGGTGACACTCTACGGAGTTAATTTGATTGCGCTTAAAATTATAATTTCATTACATTTTTAGTTGGATTTTTTCATTTATATCTTTTACTCTTCTTAAACTTTCTATTGAAACGTATGAGCGCACCAAGTTAAATCTATTTCGTGCACCTAACCTAAACCCGGCATCAATAACAGTATCCATATACATAATAGTCATTTCACAGTCATTTCACAGCAATAAACGCATAAGCGGCAACAACGGGGCAGGTAAATGGGCCTCCAGCGTCGATGTTTGAATCCCTCGAGCTCAGGCCCGAGATTTCAAACACCGCGCGCTGGCTGGCGTGACGTTCCTGGAAACGGATGGCGTGCGCCTCTCTCCGTCGGTGACAGAGACGGAGAGGGCCGAGTGGCACCTGTGGACAGGCACCAGCCATTGTTGCTGTTTATGTGAAGACATGTGCGTCGTTTCGCACTAAGATGCGGCCGCGTGAGTTAAAAGTTAATCAAATATAAACAATTGCGGTGATAACACCCCGGGTTACCCAAGAAACAGTGGAACACAGTGACAATTTCCAATTTTAAAATGTGAATGTGCCGTTTGTTTTTCGTTTAAAATTTCACTTCTGCCGTAACCACGCGATTTTTTATACACAATAACCTCACTTTTATGTAAATTCAACAACCACCATGAGTATCGTTAGGATAATAAAACAAATACAGCGTCAGTTTAACAATAGTTTGTTCAAATAATCACAAATGTAAGCTCAAATTTATTCGCTAATTAATATTTTTTCAAGAATTCGTCATCAACTAACAGTTTAATTCAGATCAGTAATTTTTTGTTTTTTTGCTCATTGTTTTTAGTGTTAACCCTGAGGAAGGGACAAAATGAGTCCCGAAAGCTTGGTATTACAATAAAGTAGATTACACACATCTCTCCTGCCGTATTATTGGTCGAATGCCCTGTTAGGAAATTTTCCGAACTCTGCCCCTATATATATATATATATATATATATATATATATATATAAAGTTTTTAAAAGTAACAAATTTGAAAATCAGCAATAAACTTGAAAAATGCAAGATTTTTTCGTAAAATTTTGAAAATTAAATTATAAAATTAAATTCAGACGATTTTGAAAACTGAACAAAAACTTGAATACCCCCAAAATTTTGTAAATTAATGAAGATATTGTAAGAAGCCAGTGATTATTGTTTAACGAATGTTTTGCCCTTCCAAACTAAGCATGAAGTAAAATTTCGAGTTGAGAAAGGCCTGAGCGTTTGGATTTGGACGCTACGCGTCCAAATCTAAACTCAGGCTTTTCTCAACTAGAAATTTTTCTTCATGCGCCACGCGCATAAAAATACTGATTAATTGTTAAGTTTAAAATATTTAAAACACAGATTATCACTTTTAGACATACTTCAAAATGTTGTCAAATTTCAATATAACTTTCTAACACAATTTTAACATTTTGGTAAATTTAAATATTTCATCTTTTTTTGACAATTTTCGATTGTTTTTTTTTAAATTCTGGGAAATTTTAACATTTTTACCTTAAAATGTCATCACTTTTTTATGGTGACAGAGCATAAAACTCAACCTCAATCATTTTATTTGTTTATACATAAGTTTACACACGTCATATAACAACGATATAATAATGTTAATCTAGATTATGTAATGAATAATTAACTACAATAATAAAAATATTAAAAAAATAAATAATAATAATCTTCAAAATATATGAATTAAAATGATTACATAACCACTGAAAATCTTATTGCAATACATTAATTAGAACTCCATACACTTTTAATGTACGGTTTCGGTGGAACACCCTATATATATACTTCAAATTTTCCCATTTTGCTGAGAACAATGCTTGTTTTGCACAAAATAATGCTTTTTTTGCTTAAATTGGGGCTATTTAAAGCGCTTTTTTCAATTTTTATGTGCGTAGTAATCCGAGCTCTAGTAATAAGAAAAGAACAAATTTAGTTTGAGACACTTTTCCATATTCTTAACATCGTATGTTGTATAAAAGTAAAATCACTAGAGTACCATGATTTATTCTTTTGTTTTTAATTAAGTTGGCTACACGCTTTAGGAATTGACGCACATAACGCCAAACATAATAATTATCTTAAACGGAGAAAGTTCTTTGATGGATACATCAAATTTTTTTATAATCATTTTTGTCGTCAAATATCCACATTTCGAATATATAAATTTATATCTTCATTTGATAATATTGAATTTTAATTTAATTTAACATCATGTTTCATAATCAAAATAAATAAATACCTGCATAGATCCAATCTGGTACTCCTAGATATATATCCCCGGATGTTTTTAAGGAAATTTTTTTGGCGATAGTTTTAGCATCGAGATTTGAAACGTAGTAAATTGAATTGTCAAGGACGTATATTAATTGATTTGTATCACCCATAAATGCACAATATTGAAGCCTTTTAGAATTAGCCACTGGTCTCAATGATATAGATTCTCTAAATAGGAAAAAAACAATAAAACTGAGTCTAAATTAACCCATTAGTGCTTCTATTTTTTATTATTTTTTATAATTCTTAATATATTCGAAGCTAGGATTGTAAATGTATGTCTTAGAAACATTAGATTATACATTAGTGCGTTTTCGGAGGATATCTCAACTCAAGTATACCTACATAACCCAAAGTAAGTTGCCTACTTCCGAAAATTGAAACATATGGATTAAGAGGTTTTTGGAAATAAGCGACTTATTTGCAGTAGACAAGGTAACTCAGAATAAGTGTAAAAAAATCACATTTTGTTAAGGGGTTCATCTGAAGGGAATAGATTACATAAAGATAGGTAGAATTTTCATTATTTACAAAACTACAGCTGCTTTAAAGTTTATGAAATAAAAGAAATGTGAAAGTCGGGTTGACGCAAATAGCGATCTAAAAATAAGATATAAGCATCATTAAGAAAGTTGCTACAGAAGTTGATATACATTTCATGAATCCATTTGTTACTACAGTCAAATGTTGACGTCATGTAAATAATTTGTTTGCTGTCAAGATAATATTGAGTTAAAAACGAATAAGACACTATTTTTTTGACAATATTTTTTACTAAACGAATCATTTTTGAACAATGATAGTATTTTCAAGTAATTTTATTTTAATTATTTATTTATTAATTTATATTTTTGGAATAAAAAATACAGAGTATTTAAAATGTTATACCACACACAAGGTGTTCGCATTTCGACAAAATGTATGGAGATTTCAGTTATTTGAAGAGATAGAGAGTCGGTTAAATTGGGGAAAAGTTGCGTATTCTATGGCCTAACAATAATCAGAAAACAATTTTGAAATATATTTTTTTGATTTCAAGATATCAACAAAAACTGTTTTTTTGAAAAATTGTTTTTAATTTTTTATTCAAAAACTACTGAATCTGGACATTTAGAATGTTGACAATTTACAGGCACTTTTTAATGAGAAATCTAGTAGCGTATTTTTTTTTAAGGTAACTATAACATTTACCCGGGGACCATGGCCATTTTTGATTTTCGTATTTTTTGCAAGAATATTTTTTTCTCAATTCAGTGATTTATCACACTCATCATTTATTTTAGATTTGATATTTAAAATTATAATATTTTCTTTTTTACAAATAGTGCCTTGGAAACAATTAATCAACGTCACATCTAAGGGTTATACCGAGTGTCTGGGATAAGGGGCGAACATAGGAATTTAACATGTAAAATTAAATATGTGTAATTATTAGATCCCCTATTCATTTCAGAGAAAAATCGTAAAAGAATAGTTTTTAGAGTATTAAAAACTGTATTAAATGTATCGATTTAATTTACGTTTGTACCAGAATCCATATTATCAAAATGCTACCAAAGAAATTTAAATGATGAAAAATAATTAATGCATGCTTGTCGTTTGGGATAAATCATAACAATAACACGTAATTAGTGTAAGAAAGATAATTTATTCAATTTCAAGATAATTTATAGTGGTGTCAGATTACAAACAGTTCCTGATTTATTTATGTTTAAATTTTTATTTTACTGTATCTACGCTCAATGGGAAATGTTAGAGCAAGTACTCAAAAAGTTCTCTATTCTGGTGTAAACAATAACCCAACCTTTATAAAATGCCTGCCTTACATTAGCCAACTGCCTATCTGTAATTAATCTGAAATCCACAAAAATTGCTTCACGCAAAGACTCAATATTTGGATGACGTTTTTTTATAAATTTTGTTTTTCCGGTGACCCCATAAAAAGAAATCGCATGGTATTAAATCAGATCTTGGTGGCCAGTTGATAGTGCCACCGCAACCCATCTGACAATTGGGAAAATTAGCATTTAAATATTCCCCCACATTTAAACCATAATGGGCTGGACATCCATCATGCTGATACTATATCTCTTGATTTTTACGTGCAACTTCTTCTAACGCAGGGCCAACCTGGTCGATTAAAAGGTGTAAATACGAATTCGAATTTAACTTTCCATAAATTTTAAATGGCCCAATAATAATATTGTTATAAATATTCTGTTTGGGACACTCGCGAGCGAGACGCCGTAAAGGTCAGACGTGCGAGCGAAATTCGATTCCAAAGCGAAACAGAAGCGAAGAATAAAATCCTTCTAGGGCTACCTGGAAAGGATGGATGGGGATGTCGAAGACAACTCCATGGATACCGGTTTCCGGGAAGTTACGTCAAAAAGACGAGGCCGCCCACCTAAATATCCAACCGCTAAGAAAGCCAACATCGCAGGTAACACATCCAAATCAACTAATAGATCTCTACAAGAAATTCTCAAACTAATTACAACACAAATTCAAACGATACAACAAAACATTATGACACAAACACACTACCAACAAACGACACAAAAAAATACCCCAATCTACACACAATCGTCACAAACATATCACACACAAAATCAATTACAACCAAGCCACACCACTCCATCCGGTAGCCAAACATATTATACACAACCACAAATAGCCGCTACCCGCGTAGAACAAAACAAAAACGCGGAGGAAAGAAATACACAACAAGAGTACAAACACACATTCAATTTCACGACTGTAAACGATATCACAAGATTGCAAATGGTGCAGATATGGATCGGGCATAACTATGACACCAAAGCCTTAATAATAAAAACACATTATGGATTTTTATTAAAAAGCAACCTAGACGCCAGTGCAACGGAAAGCCAGCTAAAAACACTACAAGAAAAGAGAGTCATCCATGAGTTCCGCGAGCGCCGGCCATCACATACGAACTGGACACGCGACAGTACATCACGCCCCTCCACTCAGCGAGCTGCGCCGGAGCCGTCTTATTGCTTAATTATTAAGGGGGTCGAACATGATATCGATGACGACACAATCAGCGCGCGACTGAATGAATTAGGATTCACACACCGATACTGCAGAAGAATAATTGCAAAGAAAGACAATTACCGAACGCGTATGATTAGAGTAATTACAGCATCTCTAGAAATATATAAAAGAATGCTCTACAATAAATTTAATTTTCTTTGCAAAATATACCACGTGGAAGAAAGTAAGCCACCGTCACCCATCCCTAGTCCCTGCAGTCGTTGTAATAAATACGACCACACCACGGCTGATTGCAAAGAATCCATAACGTGCGCTAAATGTGGAGGAACTCATCCATCAAGTATCTGCAACACCACTCTCCCACCAAAATGCAAGGCTTGTGGAAGCACAGAACACGGGGCATGGTCAATGAAATGCCCTAATAGGCCACGACAGCCCATCGAGGGAATTCCAAACGTAAAAATCATAAATCACAATAAAAAATCATCAGAAATAGACAAGGAATTGACAGTAGATTCACGAATTCATGCACCCATTACAATTCACGACTTTATAATTGACGTATACACGACGAAAATGAACGAACCGACAACTACTGACAGAGACGCACTCATTAAAAAACTTCGGGAACGATTCATTGATTCATTCTGTGTAGACACCCATGTAAACTTTTCCGGCAATAAAATGTTCATTGTAATGTTCGACCTAAAGTCCCCTAACGACATTCCCCCTGTATTCCCAGTTTCCGGTGTAAACGTAGGGTTCGCACAAGTAACCAGAAATGGCTAGTATAATGTGTATGTATACCAACATTAATTCCCTAACCAGAAAATCCCACCTAATATCTAATTTCCTACGTAATAACCTCATCCACGTTAATATGTTTGTAGAAACTAAATCCAACAACCCATTTCCTCTTAAAGATTATCCCTTCATACAAATCCCCTCATCAGCCCCTCTCCAAAACCAGAGAGGAGGTTCCATGGTCGCAGTGAGACCAGAGATTAAATTAGGAAAAGCCAATCCTCCGCGAATAAACCACCTAATGAATGAATGTCTCCATTGCACCATTGAACTTTCCTCTTTTGTCCTTCATATTTTCCTCGTGTATGTACATCACTCCTCAGCTATCGAAGACACCATCCTCACTAAAGCCTCCTTATATGACCATGCAATCATAATCGGTGATTTTAATATGAATACGGCTAAACATAAGCAACTCTCTTCTTTTATATCAAACTCCAATTTTGTCCGTATCCACACAGATCCCACGTTTATCATGTCACACAACCAATCCTCCACCCCTGATATATTCCTAGCTACCAGTAATATTAGACATATCATACATAATATTGAGTTAATACCTGATCTGGGATCAGATCATTTGTCGATCAAATTCTCCCTCTCCTCAACCCCGCCTATCCCTACCCCAAATAAAATTACTTACAGATACAATGACTGCGACATAAATAAAGTGACAGAAGACATGACAAGACACATTACACAATACCCAGACATATCCTCTAACTCTATATCCTCATTTTTCTCTATCGGATTCAATTAAAAACAATACACCCACCTACTCCAAAAAACCGTACAAGTATCCCCTTCCTAAATTTATCCTCAGACTGATGAAATATAAACGACAATTGTACAGAGACATTCGACTGACAGACGAAACTCATTTAAAAACAAATTTCAATAAACTCAATAAAGACATTCACAGTATGATAAACGAATATAAAAAGGACTTATGGGTTAAGTCCTGCAAAGACCTTAACGACCTACACGGAAAAAAATTTTGGGATGAAGTCAAAAAATTGAGTAAGTACAGGAAGACAGATTATTTACAAAAAATTCAAGACCCATCGACACAGCAGATAACGACAGATGACCAGTTAATAGCTGACATATTCGCCAATTATTTTAGACAAACATATACGATGACTGACAACGGTTCATTTGACAATAATTTTTTCGACACAGTTAATTCTTGGTATGACTCCTTTAAACTCAACTCCCACTCCCAAAATGCTCCTGATGATATAAAAGAAGAAGAGTACTACGAATTGCTGCATAAAGGCAAAAATACATCACCCGGTTATGATGGCATTCCCAGATCTATCCTAAAATCCCTTCCACAAAATATCCATGAACACATCCTTCGCATATTTAACCATATCTATCAATCCCAAACTTTACCGAGAGAGTGGAAGAAAGGCATTATAACATGTATACATAAGGCAGGGAATGAGTCAACACATGTCTCGAGCTACCGACCTATAACATTGCTTCCAGTCCTCGGTAAATTATTTGAATCCATTATCCAGAAAAAACTCACTATCCTCATCCAAAACCGCATCCCTTCCTATCAGTTTGGTTTCATTGAACACCGGTCAACGTCCCTTCCTCTAACAATAATTACGTCCAACTGTCAGACAGCACGCCTCGAAGGTAAAAAAACAGCAGTTTTGTTCTTAGACATACAAAAAGCGTACGACTCGGTTTAGCATCGAGGTGTGCTGTTCAAATGCAACTCCTTAGGCATTCCTTCCCACCTTATCACCATCCTAGATAGCTTTTTTTCTAACCGATCGATAAGTGTCAGAATTCGAAACTCCTATTCCCAATCCTTCACTCCTAAACAAGGTTTACCTCAAGGATCCCCACTCTCACCCATGTTATATAACTTGTTTGTCCATGATTTATACAATCCAGATCCCACTTTTGTAAACCCATCAGCATATCCTTTACTCTACGCCGATGATACCGCTTTAATAACCCATGCTCCTACTATTCCTAAAGCTCTAAGCACTCTCCAAGGTCTAATTGATGATGCCCAGACATGGTTCGCGAAGTGGCGCATTACTATAAATCCTCACAAAACCCAACTCCTTATCCCTTTCCATCGCACTCAAAACTCCCCATTTAACATAACTATTAATAACCACACCATTTCACCCGCTCCCAATTGTAAATACCTAGGTGTTACAATTGACCCCAAGTTTACCTTTCTTACACACTCCCAAATCCTAAAAGCAAACGGTATGAGCAGAGCTCGATATTTCAGAGGGCTAACCTACAAAAATGAGGGAATCTCCACCAACACAGCTGTATTCATTTACAAAATGATATGTCGACCTCTGCTCGAATATGCTGCTATCCTTTTCCATAATCCTCGTCCCAATGTATTGAAAAACTTTGAAGTCGCCGAGCGTTCAGCCTTGAGAGTGCTTACAAAAATCCGCCATCCTAACAATCCCCTACATAATCCCTCCAACACACTCCTCTATGAACGTTGCAACATCCCAACTATTACCCAACGGCTCCAGACTCTCTCCTTAAAATTTGCTTCCAATCCTTACAACACTGAAATCCTGAATCTCCTTTGTATTGCTCGCAATCCTAACATTCACCCAAAATTCAAATTCCCTATCACGACTATTCATCAATTCATCACATCTCATCATTTGAACACGGACAGTGACGTTAGCGATCATGACATGTAAATTTCTAGACAAAGACTAGACAAGAACAGGCGGAAAGACCTTTGGTCGATAGCCAATTCCAGAGCAATGTATATATTTTTTGTATATGTAAATGTATTGTATATATTAGATCATTGTACGAGTATGTTCTGGAATAAAGATTTATATATATATATTCTGTTTGTAAGCCTATCCGTGGATTTTCCTGGGTCCAGTATCGCGTGTTCTGTGTGTTGGGCTCGTTATTAAGAGTGAAGGTGCATTCATCAGTAAAACAGATAGACTGCAAAAAGTTTCGGTCTGTGTTTGATCGATCCTGCATTATTTCACAGAATACACGCCTGCTTTCTTCATCCACTAGTAGTATCTCCTGATGACATTGATGTTTGTAGAGATGATATCCATGCTTCTTCAGAATCTTATGTACAGAGAATTTAGACACGTTGCACTCACGAGCAATACATTGTATGCTAGTTGTTGGTTCAGCATTTATCAAACCCAAAACTCTTTCTTCCAATTCATTGTTGCATATTCTGTTCCGTTTTACTGTAAGGTTAGTTTTTATTTAATATTTGTTGAAATTGGACTATTAAAATAACCTTTGAATCATCTACCGCTACACTGTATTTTCAAACTTTTTTACAAACTTGGTAATTGTTGATACAGACGGAGTTGGTCGATTGCATTTAACCGAAAATAAGTCACGAACTCTGCGTAAACTGACGCCACTGTAATAGTATATTATGCAACGAGAGTGGTATGCAGCACATTACATATGAGCGGACATGTTGCGCACGAGCCGCGCAGCGGCGAGGCCAGTATTCCGCGAGTATGTAATTGCCATACCACTCGAGAAACGTACGATACTTTACCTACTCCCTAAGAAAATATACAATGAGTATAAAAGAGCAACTTATTTATTGTAATAATTTTTAATAGTACCATGATGATGATGAAAACTAAATCACTACTTGATCAGGAATAAAGCTGTACATTTTCCGACATTCGTTGTGTTTTAAAAGAGTTCAATTTAAAGCTTTAAACGAGTGTTTTCCACTCCCAGACTAAGCATGAAGTAAAATTTCGAGTTTAGAAAAGCCCCGTGAAAATTTGTCGAGGGTCGCGCAGCGACCCGAGACAAATTTTCTGGGCTTTTCTAAACTCAAAATTTTACTTCATGCGCCACGCGTATAAAACACTGATTTCAAGTGAGGTTCAAAAGTACATAGACTTTACAATATTTTAGTGTTTTATAAGCATGGCGGATAAGGTAAAATTTCGAGTTTCGAAAAGCCCAGAAAATTTGTCTCAGGTCGCTGCGCGACCCTCGACAAATTTTCACGGGGCTTTTCTAAACTCAAAATTTTATGTCATGCTTAGTCTGGAAGTGGAAAACACTCGTTTAAAGCTTCAAATTGAACTATTAAAAAAAAAACACCGAATAACTAAAGATTTAAAGAAACTAAGCTGAATTTGGAATACGTATCTTAAAAGAAAAACTCCCTGTACATCAAAGAAATATTTGGTTATACGGTAAGCAATCAGCTATTCAGTTGTCAGCACGTAATGTACTTGTCAAAGCTATTACGTGCATGTGTACGTTATGTCAATCATACTTGTCAAGATGACAGTGTGGTATGATGCGGTTACTAGATAGGGCGTAGGTAAAATGTTTTTATAATGAATACCCTCTCTTCATTGGAATAACTTAGTTTATTATTCATAACAATTATAACGCGTGAACTGATATCTGACTAGCAAAATTATTTTCACTATAACATGACATTTGTCAAACTCATGGCAAGGGTTGTTATTAAATGCTACATTGTTTAACTTATTTTTATTATTTTTGAGGTGGATTCTGGTACAAACGTAAATTAAATGGATACATTTAATACAGTTTTTAATACTCTAAAAAATATTCCTTTACGATTTTTCTCTAAAATTAATAGGGGAGCTAATAATTACACATATTTAATTTTACTTGTTAAATTCCTATGTTCGCCCCTTATCCCAGACACTCGGTATATTTTTAATTTTACTGTAAATCAGTGGTTTATTTGCGTGGCGCATGAAGCAAAATTTTGAGTTTAGAAAAGCTCCGTGAAAATTTGTCAAATTTTTTTTTGCAAATTTTCTACGCGGGGCTTTTCTAAACTCGAAATTTTACTTCATGCTTAGTCTGGGAGTGGAAGACACTAGTTGGTTTAAAATACATCACAACTGTTAAAATATGTATCGTAACTGTCACAAAGAAATCGTTGGCACTATTGATTAAATGTCGGTTTACGCCGACTTATGTCAACTGTCATTTTAGTACAAATGTTGGCTACCGCCGACTTATGTGAACTGTTAATATAGTCTATATGTCGGCTGGCGCTGACTTATGTTAACTGTCATTAGAGTCCGAATATCGGCTGACGCCGATTTATGTCAAGTTGGCACGATAGACAAAATATCGGCTGGCGCCGACTTATGTCAACTGTCATTACAGTTCAAATGTCGGCTACCGCCGACTAATGGCAAGTGTTATTATAGTCCAAATATCGGCCGGCGCAGATTTGTTTGTCAAATGTCAATATAGTCCAAATGTCGGCTAACGCCGACTTATGTCAAGTTGACATAATGGACTCAATGTCGGCTAGCGCCGACTTATGTCAAACTAAAATGATAGGCTTATGTCAGTCAACCTAGTGATTTCCAGTCATAAATTCACATTTTGACCATTGTGACATTATGACTGTAAGTCACTTGGTTAACTGTCTTATGACTATGGTACGATTTTGTCAAATTATGTCTCTATGGATTGTATTTAGACTATTCAGGTATTATTACTGTAAGTTACTTGGTTAGCTGTCTTTCTACTTATTAGTATTTTGTCATTAAATCACTATATTGACTGTATTAGATTTAAGTGACTTACAATCATAACATCACAATAGCTGAAATACAGTCCATAAAGAGACATAACCAGACAAAATCCTAGCATAGTCAAGAGACAGTCAATCAAGCCACTTACAGTCACAATAGTCAAAACACGGTCAATAAAAATTTAATATGACAAAATCCTATGATGGTCCAAAGACAGTCAAGCAATTTATTAAGATTTCGTTTATAAACAAATACATTTTCTATCAGTACAGTAATTAATCAGCTAGATGCCCGTCTTCAGGGGTGATATGTAAGCAAATTATAAGTCCTACGAGTTGTCAAATAAGTGAGTTTCCAAAGCACTCTTTACAAAAAAAAAGATTAAAATTCATATATAAAATGTACAATAAACTATAAGTGTGATACATCATTGAATTCAGAAATATATTTCTTCCAAAAAATATGAAAATCCAAAATGGCGCCCATAAGAAAAACAAAAGTTAGCTATGGTCCCTGGGTAATTGTAATCTTAAAATAAAATATGTTACTAGATTTATCGTTACAAAGTGCCTCTATAATATCAAAATTGTAAATGTCTGGATTCAATATTTTTTGAATAAAAAAATTAAAACGAAATTTAAAAAAAAATACGTTTTTTAACAATATCTCAAAAACGAAAAAAGATATTTAAAATTTGTTTTTAGATTATTGTTGGGCTATAAAATATGCAACCTTGTCCAAATTTAACGGACTCTCTATTTAAACGTTATGTTGAAATAACGACCAGATTGGCTAATGTATATCCTTTGACAATCTGCGCAGGTTAGATTTTATATTCCAGATTTATTAAATTTATCTAATTTTGTTTTGTTAATAAAAATATAGTTATCAATTTTACAAAAAAGTTTAAATGTACATTGTTTTTTTTTTAAATATTCTTAACTTGAAAACTAACATTGCTAAAATAAGTTAATGTTTCGAAAAAAACAACTTTTTATACAGGGTGTGTCATGTAACAGAGGCCAATACCAACTTTCTTGTTTTAAATGCAACATCCTGTATGTTATTCAATTTTGGGATTCCTCAGAAAATTCACACACAGACACAATTTATGTACAGGGTGGTTTTTTTTCGTTGATATTATAGGGTATAGGCTAAACGGTACGAGATACAAAAAACTAAGATATGTGTCTCGTTTTCTTTTTTAGTGTTTAGTTTAATGGCGCAATCAGATCTAAACTAACTAGATTGGTTTAGAAGATAGAGGGTGATTCTCAAAATCTGGCGATTTTTATTATCTCTTATGACTCGGTTATTTATGAAGATACAAACAACATTTAAATACAGAAGTTTTATGACCTTTTACGTCGAATCCAGTGGCGTACTTAAAAAAATATAGATATTTTAATTTTTCAGATATTATCCAAACTACTATTTTTTTTAAATGGGACATCCAGTATCTGAGTATCTCAAAAAATTGCATTTTTTCTTGTGATTGCAACAATATATAACACTCAATATTTTGTTTTGTCCTAAATAGCTACAATACCAAAAAACAAAAAAAATATATTATCTAGGTGGCCATGAATTGAATTCTTTAAGCGCTTGTTCTTGTTTGTTTACATGTCATAAAATTCAAGATTAATTACGTATTGGTTTTGATATATTCGATTATACTTCTTAAAAAAATCTAAACTAAATTAAATTAAAATAATTTTTAAAACTATGAAATGTTAAACATTTTAGGTCTTTATTTTCATTACCCTCAATATAGCCGTAAGGAAAATAAAGACGCAGCTTTAGACCTATATTTTGAGCGTTATCCGGACCGACGACAGCCAAAAAAAGAAATATTTCAAAGATTATATCACAATTTAAGTGACTGTGGATCATTTGGGAAACCAAGAGGTAAAATATACAAAAAAAATAATGATCCAATGGTATCTAGCAGTAATATTGAGAATTATATTGGCACAAGTAAATTAAACGTTTTCGCCAAGATTGGCAATTAGTAAGTGCCCTACCATATGGCTATTGTGTGCTGGAACACCGTCTTGTTGTAAATAAACTTTATTTCTTATAGCCGATGGCATGTTATCCAACTCGATTATTACATATTCTTCCCAAATTTGGATTTATCCTTCAGCATTCAAACTTTTGTTAATAATCCTGTAGTTAAGGACTCTGTTTTGATAAAGCGCCACCCATACATGGAACCTAAACCGTCCTTGTTGCACCCTGGCGACCGTCTGATGAGGATTTATGTTTGACCAGTATCGATTGTTCTGTCGATTAAAAATTCTAAACGCCGCTCATCATCTCCAGGATGCAAGTTATGAACCTTTATTCTTTTATACGGTTTATACGTATGCTTGCTTAACGTTTTTAAAACGTTTAATTTAGTTGTGCCAATATATTTTTCAATATTACGGCTAGATGCCGTAGAATCTTTATTTTCTTTTCTTGTAAATCTTGTCTCTTGGTTTTCCAAATGTTCTGTACTCACTTAAATTGTGATATAAATATATTTGAAATATTTATTTTTCTGGCTGTCATCACTCCGGATAACGCTCAAAATTAGGTCTAAAGCTGCGCGTCTTTATTTTCATTACCCTCAATATAGCAACCAAAATATTTGATTTTTCATAGTTTATAAAAATATTTATTTTAGACTCCTTTTTTAAAGAAGTACATATACTCGAAAATATTTTTTTAACAACGAAATATCAAAACCAATACGTAATTAATATTGAATTTTATGACACGTAAACAAACAAAAATAAAAGCTGCAAGCTAATTCAATTCATGGCTATCTAGAAAAACTTTGTTTTTGTTTTTTGGTATTTTAGCTATTTAGGACAAAACAAAATATCAAGTGTTACATATTGTTGCAATCACAAGAAAAAATGCAATTTTTTGAGGTACTCAGATACAGGGTGTCCCATTTAAGAAAATACTAGTTTTGATAATATCTCAAAAATTAAAACATCTAAATTTTATTTAAGTACGCCACTGGAATCTACGTAAAAAGTCATAAAACTATCGCATTTAAATTTTATTTGTGTCTCCATAAATAACCGAGTCATAAGATATAATAAAAACCGACAGATTTTGAGAATCACACTGTATCTTCTAAACCAATCTAGTTAGCGTAAATCTGATTGAGCCATTAAACTAAACACTAAAAAAGAGAACGGGATACACATCTTAGTTTTTTGTATGTCTTACCGTTTAGCCTATACCCTATAATATCAACGAAAAAAACCACCCTTTACAATGCCATCTACCTATCTTCAACTGTTTCGGAAATGTTAAGTGTTTTCAGATTTATTGCAAAAATTAACATAAAAAAAGAAAATTATTTGACCCCTGAAATTCGCTACAACACACTCAAAAACTAATAAGTAATACTGTTTATTTCTTGATAATGTAAGAAACCAAAAAGAACCATTAATGTCAATGTAGGAGATGTTCAAAATGCTCGTTTTGCGAACGTCTTGGCAACATCTTAATCTTAAATAGAAATTTCTTCTAACGTTACTCAACATCGTAAGCGTGACCGATCTAATCGCAAGCGTTATTCGTCTTCTTAAGTCAGCTAAGTCAAGGGGTTTAGTTTTGTATATAATACTTTTGACGTATCCCCATAAGAAGAAGTCTAATGACGTGAGATCAAGGGATCGTGTTGGCTATTCCATCGATTCTCGCTTCTATATCCACAGATTTGGAAATATTCGGTTGAGGTACTGCCGGACATTGATTTTGTAATGGGGCGGTGCTCAATTTTGCTGAAACCATATCATATTCGCTGGAACTAGTGGGTTTGCTCGATCAGGATATAAGTTTATTAAAGTTGGCACGACATTATTTTGGAGTACTACTAAATAATTATCGCCTTTAAAATTGCCATCAATGAAAAAAGGACCTATGACATGTTCTCCAATAATTGCTGCCCAAACATTAACCTTTACAGAGTATTGCGTATGTTCTTCTCTCATCCAGTGAAGATTTTCCGTCGACCAATAGTGGCAATTTTGACGATTAGCATGATCGTGAAGTGTAAAGTTGCCCTTATCAGAAAACAAAACATGTTCTAATTGGATCACGTTGTTATCTAACATTGCCATAATTTGTTCACAAAAATACGTTCTCCTATCAAAATCGTGTTCCATGAGCTCCTGAGTTAATATTATTTTATAGGGAGGCATTTTAATTTCTTTTACCCCTTTCAGCCCTGGAATTTTTCTAGTGTCCAAAATAATGTTTTGTGTACTGCATATTATTTATTGCTCTCTCAGATATGAGTGGTCTAACTGCAAAACTCACATTCTCCACTTTTTGTGTCAATTGGATTTGCGGTTTTTTTTATTTTCGCCATGTTAAAGTACACGTGTTTTTTTGCAATTTGTCAAAAGTTTTCAAAAGTGGAGAATGCGAGTTTTGCAGTTAGACTACTCATATAGAGAAAGTTTTTCTTTTAAGTATACAATATGCTGTATATGCTGTAAATCTTCAGATATTCGTTGTTTTTACTAATATTTCGAATTGAACTTTCAAACGAATGTTTTCCACTCCCAGATTAAGCATGAAGCAAAATTTCGAGTTTAGAAAAGCCTGAAAATTTGGATTGGTCGCGTAGCGAAGCGGAGCGACCAAACCAAATTTTCAGGCTTTTCTAAACTCGAAATTTTACTTCATGCGCCACGCGTACTAAACACTGATAGGATGTGGTGTTCACCTAAAATCAGTGTTCTATACAAGTGGCGCATGAAGTAAAATTTCGAGTTTAGAAAAGCCTAAAAATTTGGTTTGGTCGCGTGACCAAATTTTCAGGCTTTTCTAAATTCGAAATTTTACTTCATGGTTAATCTGAGAGTGGAAAACACTCGTTTTAGACTTTAAATTAAACTTTTTTAAAAAACAATCGATTACCGGAAAAGTTACAGCTCATGTATAGATGTGTGTATATTTAAAAGGAAAATCCCAGTATGTTTAACACATTTTAGTGGTGGTAAATACCACCGTCAGGGTCGAAAGAGTTATTGTTCGAAAAATCGATGAATGGTTAACATCGAACATAGTGGCTGCTTGTCGATTAGAAGTATGTAGGTTTTTCCCAAACTCAAGCATAATATCCAATTTGATATCATCAAAAAATCTTCAAAAAACACCTGCCAATGCGATAATGGCAGCTGCTTTGTATGTCCAAGCTCGCGAAACTGCTTTTCTATTTTACTAATTGTCCCTTGGGATATAGGCGGCAAATTTGAAAAATTTTCATGAAATAAGCGAGCAACTTCCAATTATGTCATCTCCATAACCAATCATCTGCAGAATTGTTATTTTGTGCATTTCTGTGAAATGAACCATTTTTCTGATATGCAGTTAGGGGTCATTCAAAAAGTACGTACACGCTCCCGGAGGGGGGGGGGTTGGTCACGGGTGTACGGAAACGGGGGGGAGGGGGCGAATGAAAAGTGTACGTACACCTCGTTCCTTCTTAATAATTTGATTTTGATTCTAATTTGTATATATTTCGATCTCTATCGATTCACTTGATGTATTCATCGTATTACATGTGAACTAAGCTTTATACGGGCGCGTTTCGAACAAGTTTCCAAGTGCTGCCATCTATACTTCCACGGTGAAATCCATTCGAACTCCAGGTCATAACCTAGAAAGGCTTCGTTCGAGATAACAATCTGAAGAAAACGTTCAAGATAAAATACGTGAAAGGAAGGTAACTGTTGCTACACAAAATCACTCATTGCGATAACCTAACAGATAATAACCAAATATCCATGAATGTCCGCCAAACGAAAATTGATATACAAAAGTAAGTAAAAATATTGTCATTTTCAGAAATGCAACATGGACCGGAACAAAAAGTTTCAAGAACTGTTTAAACAGTACAAAGAGGCCTATCCTGATATGCAACCTGCTAAATTGCAAAAGATCAGTACTGACTTTTGGAACGATGCGAAGTCAAAAGATGATTTCGAGCAACGCATCGAGGAAAAGTTACGAGAGCTTTTCAAAATGGCGAGTACGAAGAAAGGCGCACTGATGTCATTTTGGATCAAGGTATTGTGTCATCTGAAAATGACATTCAGTCACATGATTATCTTAGAATTATATACCCGCTAATAATTGAATAATAACAATATTAATGTAAAAACAATAAATATATATTATATATTTATTGTTTTTACATTAATATTGTTATTATTCAATTATTAGCGGGTATATAATTCTAAGATAATCATGTGACTGAATGTCATTTTCAGAGTACGACAAATCCAACTGCGGTCGCAAGTAAAGCATCCACCTCCGGGTCTGATCTTGGTCCAGGTTCAGCAGCGAGTGAACCAGGAAACAAACCATCGACCAGTGGGACCGATCTCTCTCAAGAGGTCCAATCCGACGAGCCAGGCACAGCGAAGTACAAAACTCCAGCCCAAGACGCTGTGTCTAAAAAGATATTGCGTTTGGATTGTGACATTCAGGGATTAACCATAAAGAAAAATGCAAACTTACTCTCGGAGGAAGAAGAAAAATCTCTGAAAGACAAGAAACTGAAATTGGACGAGTGCAGACAAAAACTGGCAAAGTTGAAGAAAGAGCAAGAGCGATCAGTCAAAACCAGAGCTGTGTTCAAACGGAAACTACAGGAAATCGCCGAGAAAGATCCATCAAACTCTTGGATGACAAGAACGAAGAAAGGACGACCGACGATCGAAGCAGACCAGCCGGACCTTCTACAAACGATTGTCGACATCGTCACCTACGGAGGAGCGGCTGATTCCCGACGCAGAACCGACATGATACGTTCCGTGAAGACTTTGGATGAGCTGACAAACGCATTGAAGACTGAGTTCGGCTTCACTCTCAGCAGAAGTAGCGTTTATTTGCGTTTACTACCTCGGCGAGCAGATTCTACAGAAGGCAAACGTCATATCCGGACAGTCCCAGTCAAACTCATCAAAGCACAAAACGAGACTCATCGAATTCACACTGATGGTAAATTTGCGGCCGCGACGATTGGAAATCTGGAGGTATTGGCATCGGTACTGGAACCAAAGGAAGTCTTCTTCATAAGCCAGGATGACAAAGCCCGCGTGCCCATCGGACTAACTGCAGCAAACAAACAGTCCCCGTTGCTGATGCACTTGGAGTACCGCGTCCAGCTACCAGACCACGATTGGGTGATAGCTCCATCGCACAAGTTAATACCCTCCGTTTATGCTCTGATTGAAGTCGACCAAAATAAAATTCAGAGGAAAGATGCGGTCTCCTATTCAGGACCAACATACATAGCCATTCGATCAGCCACGCCACAGATGTCGACCACATTTTCGCGATGGATGAGTTCGCCGACGTGCTGAAACGGCCTGACGGTTTGGCTAAACCTGTCGGGATATTCACAGTTGATGGTGGTCCGGACGAGAACCCGAGGTACGTGAAAGTGATTCAAACTGCAATTCATCATTTTTTGGACCACGATCTGGATGCTCTGTTCGTGGCCTGCAACGCCCCAGGACGAAGCGCATACAATCGCGTTGAAAGACGCATGGCTCCATTGAGTAGAGAGCTTAGTGGAGTTATACTTCCACACGACCACTTCGGAAACCACCTGAATTCCAGAGGTCAAACTGTTGATGCTGATCTGGAAAAGCAAAATTTCGCAAAGGCAGCAACTGTTTTGGCGGAAATTTGGTCGCAGGTAGAGATTGATCATTTCCCTGTGATAGCCGAATATATTGACCCAGAGAAATCGGAAATGAGTCCTACGCAGCTTCTCGAAAAAGATCTAGCTTGGGAAGCCAAACACGTGAGAAGCAGCCAGTACTGTCTGCAAATTGTGAAATGCAAAGATGAATCTTGTTGCTCTCAGTTCCGAAGCTCGATCCTGAGAGTTTTGCCGGAAAGATTTTTACCAGCGCCTGTACCCATAGCTCAAACTGACGAAGGACTGCAACTCAACGAACCGTCTGGTGAATTCACATCACTGTTTCTGCTTCAAACCCTCCAACCGTCTATAAAAGCTGATCTCCAAGACCACTCTTCTGCTGATGTTGAATTGCCTTACGATACAGCATGCCCGTCAGTCAAGAAGGACTTGAAGCGAAAGATCTGTCCCAAATGCAAGTTGTACTTCGCTTCGTTAACTTGTCTGAAAAAGCACCAAGCCTTTTGCAAATCTGTTTGCGATTTGCCGAAAGTCCGACCCGTCCGGATAGCAGCTCGTCGTCAAAGGGAGGCTTTGGCCATCATCCGCAACATCGAAGAGCAGGAGGACGCAGAATGGATCGAAGAGGACTTCATCGACGCCGAAACACCGGAGGTGGTCACGGAGGGCTGTAACGAGAGTCTTGCGGCAGTTGTGTCGCTGAAGGAGCATATGCAATCTCCATGGGAATGATATAAATATCTATAAATGTTGTTTCGTAATCGTTATTGTAACCGTTTTTGCCCACTGATACGGCAGCTAATATTTTATTTGTGTTGGTTGTATATGAAAGGATATATTTGTGATCTCAATATAATATAAAGACAAATAAAGACGAAATAAAATATGTTGTAAATTTATTGTGTTTTCCTTCAAGTAATTCAATTATTTCAGCGCTAGGGGGTGGGGGGGTACTGATGTGTACGTACACGCAGGGGGGTAGCTGGTGATTGTACGGAAGTGTACAGAGGGCGGGGAGGGGGTCAAAAAATGGAATTTTTGGTGTACGTACTTTTTGAATGACGTCTTAACGAAATTCAAACGACTAGAAAACTGACAACTAAACTGTCAAAAGTAAACAAAAGTATTAATAGGTTATGTTTGTTTCATATCGATGAAAAGGAACGCTAAAATGGTTTTTGCTTACTTTCTCATTACTAAGATCTAAATGGGAAACAATTATTGAGTGTGTTGTAGCGAATTTCTGTAATCAAATAATTTTCTTTTTATTTTAATGTTAATTTTTGCAATAAATCTGAAAACCCCTAATATTTCCGAAACAGTTGAAGATATGTACGGGGTGGTTTTTTGTTGTTGATATTATAGGGTACAGGCTAAATGGTAAGAGATACAAGAGAACTAAGATATGTGTCCCGTTCTCCTTTTTAGTGTTTAGTTTAATGGCGCAATCAAATCTACGCTAACTAAATTGGCTTAGAAGATACAGGGTGATTCTCAAAATCTACTGATTTTTATTATCTCCTATGACTCGGTTGTTTATGGAGATAAAAAAGTATTTTAAATACAACAGTTTTTTTTTAATTTTTACGCAGAATCCAGTGGTGTACTTAAACAAAATATAGATGTTTTAATTTTTTTGATATTATCAAAACTAACATTTTCTTGAATGGGACACCCAGTATCTGAGTATCTCAAAAAATGTCATTCTTTCTTGTGATTGCAACAATATGTAATACCTAATATTTTGTTTTGCTTTATCCTAAATAGCTAAAATACCAAAAAACCAAAAACAAATAAGATTTTCTCGATGGCCACGAATTGAATGATTATTTTTTTCTTTTATAATAGGTATATTAAAAGCCCAGTTAACAAGAATACTGAAACATTGATCAACTAAAACAGCAACTACAAAAATCAAACAAACATTTATAATAACTCAACAATTATCTCGCATACTTATACCGGGACTTTTTCTTTTAAGTATACATATGCAAGCTTTGCAAATTTTCCGATATTCGTTGCTTCTTAAAAGAGTTCAATTTGAAACTTTAAATGAGTGTTATCCACTCCCAGGCTAAGCATATAGTAAAATTTCGAGTTTAGAAAAGCCCCGTGGAAATTTGTTGAGGGTCGCACAACGACCCAAGACAAATTTTCTGGTCTTTTCTAAACTCAAAATTTTACTTCATGCGCCACGCGTATGAAACACTGATTTTAGGTGAAGTTTAAATATACATAAGTTTCAAAATATTTTAATGTTTTGCACGCGTGGCGCATGAAGTAAAATTTCGAGTTTAGAAAAGCCCATAAAATTCATGTTTTATGGGCACGGGGCTTTTCTAAACTCGAAATTTTACTTCATGCTTAGCCTGGGAGTAGAAAACACCTATTTAAAGCTTCAAATGGAACTTTTTCAACAAACTACGTATATCGGAAGATTTAAGTATTAACGCTGTAATTGGGACCTGTATACTTGAAAGAAAAACGCCCTGTATTACAATTAGCATAAGTGCTTAATCACAAAAAGTGCTGAAATTATGCCAATATCTTTCTCAATATTGCGGCTACATACCGTCGGATCAGCAGTAACAGAAACTAATGAATTAATTTCTCCCTTTCTCTATTTTCTTTATTGTAAATCTTATCTCTTGGTTTTCCAAATGATCCATACTTACTTAAATTATGATATAATCTTTTAAATATTTGTTTTTCTGGCTGTCGTCGTTCCGGATAACACTCAAAATATATGTCTAAAGCTGCGTCTTTATTTTTATAACTGTCAATACAGGGTGTCTACGTTAAACCGTTCGTTATGGGGTTGCCATTTCACTAAAAATTTGAAAAAAAATCCTTGTCATACGGTTGAATCAGTTCTCCTTATGTGAAATATTTTCAACTTTATATCACTTCCGGTTCCACCGGAAGTAGCACCAAATTTGTTATTTTAAACGGAACACCCTATATATTAGTATTTTTTTAGATTCCTCGTTTAAATTACAACATATTTTATTCAAATATATGTACACGTATCTCTTATAGTTTTCAAGCAAAAAAAAATATTTATAAAATGTTTACCTTTAAAAGGCATCTTGAAATCTGTTTGTAACTTCTCTGAAAAGTAAGATAAAAATATGATTTATATTTCTGCTTGTACCTAGACGATGCCTCTATAAGTATATTAATTGTAAACTGTCAATTTTGACAATAAGTGTTCCTAAAATGTCAATATCGAAGTGCCCTCTTCAATATCTCGTAATTCAATTTTTTTAAATGGAATGACCCATTTTTTATTACGTGGTACGATTGGGGGAAAGATTTCCTACAAAAAAGTATTAACAACTATCCTCCTAAAGCAAGTGCTTTTTGAATTATTTCGAAGATTCGTTTTTGGTAGCATTTATGCAGGGAATAATGCGCGCATAATTCGCAACTGAATTTTAGTAGGCAAGTAGTAATGCTTTTGTTTTGTCGCGTATATAATGCGAAATGTATGTATAAAGAATAAATTGATAATTTGTTGATGGGTGTATTTATTCATTTTGTTGAATTCTGTAAAACTTTGTACTAATTCTTTTTATTATTTGACATTTTGCGACAAAACAAAAATATTACTACTTCCCTACTAAAATTCAGTTGCGACTTATGCGCGCATTATACCCTGCATAAATGCGACGAAGAATGAATTTTGAAATAATTCGAAAACTACTTGCTTTAGGAGTATGGTTGTTAATACTTTTTTGTAGGAAATTTTCCTACCAATCGTACCACATGATAAAAATTGGGTCATTCCATTTAAAAAACTGAATTACTAGATATTGAAGAGGGCACTTAGATATTGACATTTTAAGAACACTTATTGTCAAAATTTACAGTTTCCAATTCATTTACTCATAGAGGCGTCCTCTAGGTATAAGTAGAGATATAAATCATATTATTATCTCATTCTTAAGAACAGTTACAGACAGATTTCAAGATGCCTTTTAGAGGTCAAAATTTAGAAATATTTTTTTTTCTTGAAAACTATACGAGATACGTGTACATATGTTCAAATAAAATATATTGCAATTTAAACGAGGAACCTAAAAAATTACTAACATATAGGGTGCTCGATTTAAAATAACAAATTTGGTGGTACTTCCGGTGGAACCGAAGTGAAATAAAGTTGAACATATTTCACATAAAGAGAACTGATTCAACAATATGACAAGGATTTTTTTCAAATTTTTAGTGCAACGGCAACCCCATACATTTTTAACGAACGGTTTAGCATAGACACCCTGTATAGCAATCAAACATGTTTAATTTTTCAAAGTTTTGAAAAATATTTATTGTTTACTCCTTTTTTAAAGAAATATAATCGAAAATAAACTAATACGTAATTGTTATTGAATTTTATGACATGTAAAAGAACAAAAACAACCTCTTAAAGAATTCAATTCATGGCTATCTAAATCTTTTTTTTGTTTTTTAGTATTGTAGCTATTTAGGACAAAGCAAAATATTAGGTGTTACATATTGTTGAATTTACTAGAAAAAATGCATTTTTTAGATACTCAGATACAGGGTGTCCCATATAAGAAAATGCTAGTTTTGATAATATCTCAGAAATGAAAACATCTATATTTTATTTAAGTACACCACTGAACTCTACGTAAAAAGTTATAAAACCTTCGTATTTAATTTTTTTATCTCCATAAATAACGATTTTGAGAATCACCCTGTATCTTCTAAACCAATCTAGTTAGCGTAGATCTGATTGCGTCAATAAACTAAACACTAATAAAGAGAATGGGGCACATATCTTAGTTTTTTTGTATCTCTTACCGTTTAGCCTATACCCTTTAATATCAACGGCAAAAAACCACCCTGTACAGGACATTTTACATGAAATATGTCTAGAATTGTTTGAAGAATCCGGAAACGGAATAATATACATTGTGTTGCATTTAAAATAAGAAAGTTGGCATTGGCTGCTGTTACACGACACACCCTGTATAAAAAGTTTATGTTGAAAAAATGAGCAACTAAAAATACCATTAGATGTGTCCGAGCGTTTTTTCGTACATGCCCCTATTTATTTGTTATCTATTTTATTCCCTTTGACTGTTACACACTGTATAATATTTTCACATTCCAATGATTTTCTGGCATTTAATAAATGTTTATTATTCTTAAATTAGTGTTTTTCGAGAATTCTCTCAACCAAGTCATAACCATAACCATTATTAATAGCTATGGCTCGAATCAAATTGATTTTCTGCTCGAAAAAACTAGCTGACAAAGGGATTTTTAAGGCTCTATGTATCATTGAATGCAGCTATTTTATGTTTATAGGGAAGTCTAGAATACTAGACTAGGGATTAATAAGTGTGTAAATTAATGTTTTCTAAAAATATCGCACTAGAATTTGCTATTAACTTTAGTGATGAAGAGATCTAAATATTTAATGTTAATACTTATTTCAGTTTCAACTGAAAATTTTATTTGAGAATGAAGTTTATTAATGAAATCTAAAAATTGTGCGAGTTCCCTGGACAACAAGCTAATATATCATCTACTTAACGGTGCCTTATTTTATTATTATTTTATTAAAATGGAAATTACTCTGTAATTGTTGGTTATTTCCCAATAATATTATTAAATTTCATAAAAATAGCAAAAGTTTAGAATGAGAGCCGTGGCCACCGTTTCCCTGACATTTTATTCCATACATAATCGGAATATATGTTAAAAGTATAATCACTTTCCAAATAAATAATGTGTTTAATTAAAAAAAAAAACTAAATGCGGCACTCTTATTGAAGCACCCTTACTTTATTGATATATTGGTTATTAATAAATACAGCGCCGCAGTAAGGTAAACTTGCGCCCGTGGCCAAAAATCCAATTGGCGCCCCCCAATTTAACCCATGTTCAATAAACGTCAACTGTCAAAAGTGTCAGCGGTCAAAAATGTGTAAAAAAATACGAAACATTCGTAAAAATATCAGGTTTGTGCGCACGTCACAATCTTGACAAATACAAAGAAAAATTGTCAAACATGTAAAACAAAACACAATGACTTTAACTTTCACTTTACTATATATGCAATCTATGTAATAGACGCTCTTAAATACCATGTCAAAAGTAACATGATAAGTCAAAACTTGTCTTGACAACACTGAAGGCAGAGTATTCCAAGTCACTATTGACAGTTGATATATTTAACAAAATAATGATTTAAAAATTTGTTTGTTTTTCTAGTTTGACAGTTTTTACAGATACACACATCAGGATGATGACGATTTATATAAAAAATTGGTATCTTTTTGATGTTGGTTGATAATTTGTTTGTAGTGTGTAAAATTTTCGTTGATATAACGCGATAATGTCAGTCGTCAAAATATAGGCAGTCAATATAGTCAAATGGCTATTAATACCTAATGTAACCATTAACAATCCCCAGTTTAAGAGTATTTATTAGGGTTGTTATGTTTAAAACACTTTGTTTTAGAATAGTGTTTTAAACATGTTTAAATACAGCCGCCGTGTTTTAAAAAACCGTTTAAAACACGAAGGCTTAAACATGTTTTAAATCTTGAATTTGTTTAAAACATATTTTAAACATTAAATTTGTTTAAAACGTTTTTTTATTATCACTAAGATTTTTTGTTTACGTTTTTAAATGTTAGCTAACTTGTTGAAGAAATTTCAAATTTCAAATTACATTATTAAACATAACATTTTATTACAATAAAATATCACAACTGTGTGTGCATAAATGTGATTTTTAAATACAGGCAATTTTTCTTTTAGGTATACACATGCATACACTGTCTTTGAAAGATTTTAATGTAAATCTTTCAACGAGGGTTTTCTACTCCCAGACTAAGCATGAAGTAAAATTTCGAGTTTAGAAAAGCCTGAACATTTGGATTGGCCGCGTAGCGAAGCGGAGCGGCCAATCCAAATTAGGCTTTTCTAAACTCGAAATTTTACTTTATGCGCCACACGTATAAAACACTGAAATATCGTAAAGTTTAAAATATACAGCTTTAACAATCCAATATGTAGATAGGAATTAAACGCGAGTCAAATTCTGCGCTAAACAAATTATTTTAAAGAGTGATTATAGGCAACCCAATAACTAACTATAACGTATATTAGATTGCCTATAATCGTATGTGTGTCTTGTGGCGTGGAGAGCTATCAAGCGCGTCCCCAGGTGGCGGATAGGGGATCGGCCATATCGACCCAGTTGAAATGGCTAGTGGTAGCTACAGGGATCACTCCAGGCCTAACATCCTGCGTGATGGTACCGAAGGCCATCGCCGCGGACCAACTCCCCTCATCCCGGCTGTCGTATCGTAGCTAAGGGATTGCACTGAGGTTAACGATGGCAGTGTGCCCTGGCATTGTGCCCTCGTAATACCATTCAATCTCTGCTGACGTGGTCATGTCTCGCGGGCAGAGATTGAGGGGGTCTTGGCTTAACCGCCTGGACCAAGAGGAGGACACCTCAATAAAATCCTAAATCTTAAGGTAGGGGACTGAGCCGATAAGATGCGTGGCTAGATAGAAGACTAGTCTTTACCGGTCCCAACCTCCAGGGAGATGGCGCCCCCTGGTTGCAACTAGCCTTCTCGTAGCATGCGGGGCTCTGTTACGGGTGACCTGTTACTTCCCTAGCTTCTCGTGGGACCAAATATGAGAAACAACCAGCCGGACAGCCCATCCGTAGCAGGTGAGGGGATCGGAGAAACTGGCCCCAGGGGAAAAGGAACACTGAGTCCTGCCCCCGGAAAGCCATAATGACCCGATCACCTCAAAAATTAACTTGCGTCCAAATAAACCTCCACCATGCTAGAGCGGCCTCAAGCGTACTTTCTAGGCGGTTTATTAAGGAGCAGTTAGATATAGGGCTCATTCAAGAGCCCTGGACCAGAAGAAGCCAAATTATGGGACTCCAATTAAAAAACTGTAAGTTGATCTATAGTACCTTACACAATAACGTTAGGGCCGCTTTGTTATTCAAAGCCGGCACTAACTACATTCCTGTTCTAGAATTCATCACGAGAGATCTGGTCAAAGCACAAATTAGAGTCACTAAGAGGACGAGCAAGAGGACAATTATTATAGCCTCGGCCTACTTCCCGGATGACTCCACATCCCCTCCACCAGAAGAGGTCAAACGCCTCATCACCTGGTGCAGGAAGGAAAACAAACACCTGGTCCTGAGCTGCGACGCCAACGCGCACCACACTGTATGGGGCAGTACGGACACCAACAGAAGAGGTGAGTTCCTGCTAGACTATGTTTTAGGTGAAAACTTAGATATAGTCAATAAGGGTAATAAACCTACTTTTATCACATCAGTTAGAAAGGAGGTATTAGACATCTCCCTAGCTGATAATTACATAAGCCAGTACATACAAAACTGGCACGTCTCAGATTACGTCTCACTATCAGATCATCAGCATATACAGTTTGACATCGATAGTGGTAATAACCACATCAATGGATTCAGAAATCCCAAAAATACCGATTGGGAGGTCTACCAAGAGCGCCTTACGTCGGAACTTGCAGGACCACTGAATCATATTGAAACAGTCGAGCAACTAGAAGCAGCATCGACATAATTACAAGATGTAATCAACATCGCTTACAAAAGTAGTTGTCCACTAAAGCAAAGGGCTGTTGTTAAAGAAGTGCCCTGGTGGAACAGCGAACTCGCGAGCCTAAAGACCAAAACTAGGCGTACTTTCAATAGGGCTAAAGCCTCTGGACAGTGGGAGGAGTACAGAAAGGCCCTTACGGAGTACAACAAAGAACTGAGAAAATCCAAAAGGAAAACTTGGAGGACTTTCTGCGAGGTGATAGATGATCTACCTCCCGCACAACGCCTCCAAAAAGTCCGTGCAAAGGATCACACGAACGGTATTGGACTACTAAAAAAGTCCAACGGTGAATACACTGGAACCCTAGAAGAAAGTCTAAGAGTACTCCTAGAAGCTCACTTTCCTGGGTCCCAGGCAATTAACAGTGAAGACTTACCTGCCATCGGCTTTGAGGTAGAAGAACGCCCTACCAGAGAAAGCAATAAACTGGCAACAAAGATCTTCACTCCAAGCATAATAAACATGGGCGATCAACGGATTCAAGCCGTTCAAATCCGCGGGGGCAGATGGCATCTTTCCAGCCCTTTTGCAAAGGGCAGGGGAGGAGTTATTACCACGTCTCACGCAAATATTCAGAGCTAGCTCTCTCTTGGGTATATCCCCAAGCAGTGGAGGGAGGTGGCGGTGGTGTTTATACCAAAGGCTGGCAAACGCCAAACTGACGAGCCCAAGTTATATCGCCCCATAAGCCTCACCTCCTTTCTCCTAAAATCAATGGAGAAAATCATTGATAGAAATATCAGAGGGAAAGCTCTTCAGTCGTTACCCCTTCACAAACACCAATTTGCCTATCAAGCAGGCAAATCAACAACAAATGCCCTTCACACACTAACAAGTATAATAGAGAAGAGCATCGCAAGCAAAGAAGTGGCTCTATGCGCATTCTTGGACATCGAAGGTGCATTTGACAACACCTCCTATGAATCCATAGACACGGCCACCAAATCAAGAGGAATTGATGCCTCCACATCCAAATGGATCCATGTTATGCTCAAAGGTCATAGGATCACATTGTCCATTGGCGATGAGTCGGCAACTGTGTTCGCAGTAAAGGGGTGCCTACAAGGCGGGGTTCTATCGCCCCTGCTGTGGTCACTAGTTGTCGATGAGCTAATATCGGTGTTATCCAACGACGGATTTGACCTACAAGGCTATGCTGACGACATCGTCATCATAGTTAGGGGAAAGCATGACGATACGATGTCCAACCGCATGCAGTCAGCCCTTCGGAAAGTAAGTACATGGTGCGTGCAGAAGGGGCTCACTATCAATCCCAACAAGACTGTAATTGTCCTATTTACAGGTCGTAGAAAATTCAATCTTAAGGCACTAACCATGAATGGGACACACATTGGGCTTTCCAACACAGTTAAATATCTCGACCTCACCTTTGACCAGAGGCTAAACTGGCAAACCCATGTAGATAACATCACTGCCAAAGCAGTAAGGGCAACATGGGCTTACCGCAGGCTATTTGGCAAAAGATGGGGCTTACACTCCAAGATGATATACTGGCTTTTCATTACGGTGATAAGACCAATAATCACCTATGGTTCCGTTGTCTGGTGGACAAAGACAACGGAGATCACAACCCAAGCAAGGCTCAGCAAGGTTCAACGGCTGGCATGTTTGGGCATCACAGGGGCTATGAACACCTGCCCCACTGGAGCAATGGAGGCTATGCTAAATCTCACACCTCTGCATCTGCACGTGAAAAGGGAAGCAGCACTAGACGCATTAAGAATAATCCAGACAGACATACCAAAATATGGATACTTTAACGGGCACCTAAAAATCCTCAACACTGTGTGTGAAAAAGCGATATACATGCCCAAAGACTACATGTCAACTGACTACGACTTCGACACAACGATTGAAGTGGCCATCTATGGCCGCCATGATGTTGGAGCGAAGGTCAAGCAGTTACAAGGCTCCTCAATAGTTTGGTTCACTGACGGATCCAAAACTGAGAACGGAGTCGGAATCGGTATCACTGGCCCTCGATTCGAGTTATCAAAGGCCTTGGGACGATCCCCATCGATATTTCAGGCCCTGAACATATGCGCCCACATATGTTTGGACAGGGGATACAACAAACAGAGGGTTTGCATCTGCTCAGACAGTCAAGCTGCATTAAAGGCAATAAAATCGCCTACATGCAAGCCTAAATCTGTCTGGGAGTGCAAGCTATCCCTACAGCTGCTGGCTAGGAACAACAGAGTCAAACTGGTCTGGGGTCCGGGACACGCAGGGATCAAAGGCAATGAAATTGCCGACAACCTTGCCAAGGAAGGGTCCAAAACTCCATTTGTCGGACCAGAACCTTCCAGTGGAATAACTAAAGTCCGCATCAAGGGGATGATCCGGGAATGGGAAGATGCTGCCAAAAGTGCTCACCTGAGAAACACACCTGGTCTGCGGTAGGCGAAAAGGTTCATCGCCTTCTCTGCCGTAAGAGCCGGACAGTTTCTCAGGTTAAGCAAGGGCAACCTAAGGCTCAAAACCGGCCTTCTAACTGGACACTGTCCTCTGAAGTACCACCTCACCAAGATGGGTCAGACAACTGATGCCAACTGCAGGTTCTGCAACGAGGCACAAGAAACAGCAGAGCACCTACTTTGTGAATGCCCTGCCTTGTCCCTTCAAAGAGGGAACTACCTGTCATCGGCCACTTTAAACACCGAGGAATTGGTACACATTAACCCTCAAGTTATAGTAGACTTCATAAGAAGTCTAGACATTGAGGGACTCAAGTAGGTCAGGGATAGTTACAAAAGATCTTTTAGGTCGAGGTAACTTCGAAAGGCCCAGAGGCCATACGACCCACCGACCCCATAACATAACATAACATCGTATGTGTGTGTTTTTTTACTTTCACTGTAAATCAGTGTTTTTAAGCATGGCGTTTTAAGTAAAATTTCGAGTTTAGAAAAGCCTAATTTGGATTGGCTGCTCCGTTTCGCTACGCGGCCAATCCAAATTTTTAGGTATTTTCTAAACTCGAAATTTTACTTTATGCTTAGTCTGGGAGTGGAAAACACTCGTTAAAAGCCTCAAATTAACCGTTTTGAAACAGCGAATTTCCGCAAATTTAAAAAAACGCTGTAATTATCGGGATATGTATACTCAAAATAAAAAGGCCCTATATGCTCTGTTTTAAACACGTTTAAAACGTGTTTGGAACATGTTTTCAACACGTTTTTAACTGTTAATGTTTTAAACGCTGTTTTAATGAAAAAAACACATTTTGTAAAAAAAACTGTTTGTTTTAATTAAAATGAAAAAAATAACGTTTTTTTAACAACCCTGTTTTTTATAGATCTTCTGTGACAATTGAGATAGTTTTGGAAATTCTTTGACAGTTATAATATCTCATATATTGCCTATAATGGCTTTCTCTGACTATAATGCAATATCATTTTCTACATATGGATTGGAAATCTTGACAGTATTGTATATAAGTATTCTATATTTTAATTATTGACACTAACTGAAATATCATTAATTTATGTTAATAATGAACTTCTCTGACTGAAATGGAAAGTCATTTTCGACATATAAATTGACATTTTTTGATAGTATTGTATTAATTATGATTTCTTTCAGTTATTTTTCTTGATTAGTGATCTTATGTTATTATACATTATACAATTATGATACATTTTCGACATTTTGTTGGTAGTTAGAAATAAAATATAATCAAGTATTGTAATAATAAAAATAGTCTATTTTTAGCAAACGTGGCAAAAAGTTTATAATTATGCCTGTGTGAGTAACGTTTCCTTATAATCTTAATACATAAATATCACGAATAACTGACATGTTTTTTAACGTAGGTTTCCACTATCAGACAGCATGAACCAAAATTTCGAGTTTAGAAAAGCCTGCAAATCCAAATTTTCAGGCTTTTCTAAAGTCGAAATTTTACCTCATGCGCCACGCGTATAAAACACCGATATAATGTGAAGTTTAAAATAGGACTGGGAATTCATATATTCGTGAATATTTAAGTATAAAATATTTAAATTAGTCTAATATTTAAATAAATAAACTATTTGAATTTATAAATTGTTTAGTTTTAGAAAATATATTAAACATTTTCTAGCACTAATTTATTGAAATATTCAAATATTTAAATAGCTAAATTAATCAATTATGTGGAAAAATTAGTGATTTAATAATGTGGTATTTGAATATTCGCTTGATGCGCATGTGGCTGTCGCCCCCTTGACCCCCTCCTTACTGCGGCACTGAATAAATAGAATCAAAAAGAGTAACTTTTGGTTAAAGAAAATAATCAAGTGTGTAATTGTTCATGGATTGATGTATTCTCAAGTAGGATTCAAAAATAGTCGATGGAGGTTTTTTGATTGTTGATTGAATATCCAGGTTTCTTACTTCACAAAATTAGGAAAGAATTTGAAAATTCGATCAAAACTTGCTTACCACTATCTTCAATGGTATGCAATTTAATAAAACACAATGTGATCTATTTAAAATATTAAGTTGCATCTGCTACTGTCTTTATGACACATTATTTATACATTACAATATTTTTAGCAACTTTGATAAAGACACTTGTTTCCACCTTTAATGAGAGCTGATATGACCTCTGAGAATTCACTAATAGGACACCCTGTATATATTGATCTTACCTGGTTCTGTGGGAATATAATGTATAACGAGCGGTTTTAGTATACTTATTGATCTTAAAAAAAACACAAATTAATTTCTCATATCTAAAAATCAAAAAATCAAACCTACCCATTGAACGTCTGATTCGATCAAGCCATAAATTCCATCGGCAGCTGGATACACTTTATTAATATTTTTATTCTGAAAGAATTAAAATTAAATACAAACATTAGAGAGTTTTCTGTTTAAGTTCCTCGATTAATAGAATAGATTTAAGTTAGTTTAAGTAAGTGCGAGTAATTCGTTGTACATTTTCGATGGTTTCTTCAAAAAATACCATAAATATGAATGACAGACAAAAACTAATATATACTTCGAGATCTCTTTTTTTAGAGCGTTTCATGTGCCTAATCAAAATGTATCTATCTTCAATTGTTTTCGAGTTTTGTATGAAAATTCAAAATGTTGCTATTTTGAAATATTGAAATAACTTTTTTATTTAAAAAGATATCGACATGCGGTAAAAACGTTCTTATGACACTTTTTTTTAGTAAAATATGCTGATCATATCAGATTGTCTCAAGTTGAACTCTTATGAGATATGCCATAAAGTTGTTATTGTAAATAGAAATCAGAGCTGGGCAGGATTCGAATCATTCAGGATTCGATTCCTGGATTCGAATCCTTTTAGAGGATTCAAAAAAGAGGTATTCGAATACTTTAGTGAAAACGGATTTGTGATCCGGATTCGTTACATTTTTTTAAAAGGATTCGTATTCGAATCCAGACGTAGATGATTCGAATCCTTATAATAGCATTCGAATCCTTATAAAAGGATTCGAATCATTATAAAAGGATTCGAATCCTCATACACGGATTCAAATCATCCCAAATAAGTCGAATCATCGCTATTAGGGCTGGGATTCGAATTCGATTAATTCAAATAGTTAAATATTTTAATATGAATATTTAAATCACTAAATTATTCATATTTGAATATAAATATTTACATTTTCAATAATTAAAATATTTGTAAATGCACTTGAAATCAGTGTTTTATACGCGTGGCGCATGAAGTAAAATTTCTAGTTTAGAAAAGCCCCGTGAAAATTTGTCTCGGGTCGCTGCGCGACCCTCGACAAATTTTCTACGCGGGGCTTTTCTAAACTCGAAATTTTACTTCATGCTTAGTCTGGGAGTGGGCAACACTCGTTTGAACTTTAAATTTAACTATTTTATAAAATCTACGTATGTAATATAATAAATCATTCATTGAAATCATAGAAAAAGATGCAACATTTTACCTAAAAAGAACTTTTAGAGTTAACTTTATAATTTGCTCGGCTCTTAATGGGTGAATATTCTATTCCTAAGAAAAACCGTATTTATTTAATATTAAAGTTGCATTTAATATAATAACAAACTGTGAATAAATCGACAATAATCTAGAAATATCGAAAATCTCGACACGTAGAAAATCTTGATGGTCCACTCCCAGACTAAGCATGAAGTAAAATTTCGAGTTTAGAAAAGTCCCGCGTAGAAAATTTGTCGAGGGTCGCGCAGCGACCCGAGTCAAATTTTCGCGGGGCTTTTCTAATCTCCAAATTTTACTTCATGCGCCACGCGTATAAAACACTGATTTAAAGTGAAGTTAAAAATGCACTAAAAAACCAACCCAACTTCGATATTTTTTCAAAATTGGATGTTTTCTTTCCTATCCATGCTATAAACCTTCAGATATTCATTGTTTTCTTGTAAAAAAAACTTCAATTATTTTATTACGCCACGCGTATAAAACACTGATTTAAAGTGTAGTTAAGAACGCACTGAAAACCAAGCCAATTTCGATATTTTTTTAAAATTGGATGTTTTCTTTCCTATCCATGCTATAAACCTTTAGATATTCGTTGTTTTCTTGTAAAGAAACTTCGATTCCCTGTAGTCCTTCGGTCCCCGAAGACCATGATTGGTCCTTCGAGCTGCATCATTTGTAAAATGGTAATAAACTTAGTCATCTAGTGTGATCACTCAATTTGAAACTTCTAAGAACGAGTGTTGTCCACTCCCAGACTAAGCATGAAGTAAAATTTCGAGTTTAGAAAAGCCCCGCGTAGAAAATTTGTCGAGGGTCGCGCAGCGACCCGAGACAAATTTTCACGGGGCTTTTCTAAACTCGAAATTTTACTTCATGCGCCACGCGTATAAAACACTGATTTAGAATAAAGTTCAATAACACATATCATAATTAATTAAAATCATTATTTAGTCAGATATTAAGTCGGTAAATTAACATTTTTCTTAATAGAAACTAATGGAATAAAATATTACTGATTGCAAATGATAGATTCAAATTTATTTTTAAAGGATTTGTATCCGTGATTCAAAAATGAGGATTCGAATCTTTGATTCGAATCATATTTTTCACTTACGAATCCTTTATTCGAGTATTCGTGGTTCGAATCATATTAGGTGATTCGGATTCGTGATTCGAATCCTGTTTTTGAGGATTCATCCCAGCTCTGATAGAAATCATAGTTTGCCTTGACTTTAGTCGTTTGCATATCTTGTAGGTATAGCAAAAATATCATCAGCGTATTCTCCTCAAAAAAGTGCAACGAAAATTTTTACGGAATGTTAATATCTTTTTAAATAAAAAAAGTTATTTTATTCAGAAAAATGGCACTTTACTTGAAAATACTATCGAAAATGCTGCACCCTATACATATGTGAAAACAATATGAAATTATTATAGTTAATTTATTTTTACGTGAATACCAGAAATATCGCTAAACAATATGTTTTTAAATAATAAAAATTTCGCTGTAAAATTCAACTTTGACTGATTAGGAGTAATGTATTTAATATCTTTCATCATGTGCTAAATGAAAAATTCATTTAACGACACGTTTTCGTAATAATTAAAGCTAATGGCAAATATAATAGAAAAAACATTTAATTGAGGATACTAGACAATAGTGGTCTCAACAAATTAACCAAGCGATACTGGGTAGCTATAAAAGTATTGCCTGCGTAATTACTCAGGCAATATTAATGGTAAATATTTTCGTGTTTGAATGTATATAAAATGTAACTATAGCTTCATTTGTGCATAGCATTAACTAGGAATACTATTTCCGGTTTTGTCGGAAGTGATAATATTTTTCTTATTTTGAATTACAACCCCAACTTGTTTCTAACCTGTCATATTCCTCTCTAAATTCCCTTTCTAATGATGTAAAACAAATTAATATATACGTTAAAACTTACTTTAATTTTATTTTTTTGAAATTGACTTAGTAGGCCAAGCATTGTAATCAAGATAAAATATCACAAAGTGGGCCGTAAAATGTCTATGACAGTCCATTCAACGCATTTGTTTTATTTAAGAACAGCCTACCCATTCGTTGTTAAGTTATGATAATTATAAATCCTACTTAGAGCAAACTTTGAAAAACTCTAATACGGTCAAGTCTTGAACTAATATCAACTTGCAATAGATAATTGAATAAGGAATTTTAAACAGAATTTTATGATTGGGTAAAGGTAAACACTTGTAGTGTTACATGTTTTTATTTTCAGTTGCCGGACACGTGTTTCGATCCGTTACGATCATTTTCAAAGTTAAAACTTATTTGAATTTGACAAATGTTACAATATAGATAATCCGGCGCTAATGATGATGTCGGTGTTGTTGATTTCGTGTTGGTTATTCAGTAGATAATCCCCTCTGCTGATGGCTCGTTAGATCTCCAATCCCTCTAATATGTTCAGCTTCTGACTTTTTCGGCAAATATAGATTGGTTTGATCTCCCCTATGTGGTGTCCTGTGGTTGTGCAATGGTCCGCTAATCCTGTGTTTGTTGTCCAGTAAATTATTGATTTTCTGTGTTCCCGTTGTCTTGTTTCAAAATTTCTTCCCGTTTGACCTATGTATATGCCATCACAATTTAAACAATTTATTTTAAAAATCCCTGATCTTTTTAGTGTTTCCTTCGTTTCTATTTTGTTATTGATAAGTTTGTGACCTACATTTGTTCTATTGACTGCAATTGCTTTCACATTGTATGATCTTAATTGTTTTCTAATTTTTGTGCTAGTATTATTGACAAATGTTATCGCTGCAAATATATTATCTTGTGTATCTTTTCCGCTGCCCAGACTGTATAGACGATGTTTCTTCATTATTTTCTTCTTTATTTTTAGGACCTTGCAGAATGTATCCTGATTATACCCGTTGTTGTTGGCAATTTGGAGTATGGTGTTTAGTTTTTCTTTGTAATCATTCTCGGACATTGGAATTGATAACCCCCGATGGATATATAAGTTTATTGCTGCTCGCTTGATCTGTTCTGACTGGAATGAGTCGTTCGGTGTGATGGTGTCTGTTGTGGTTGGTTTCCTATAGATTGCGTATCGAAGTTTTTTGTTGTTGATGGCTACTGTGAGGTCTAAAAAGTTAATTTTGCCATTCTCTTCTTTCTCTATAGTGAACGGTATGTGTTTGTTGACTTTATTAATTAATTGTAGGAATGTATCCAGTTGTCGATCTGATCCTCCCCATATACAGAACACGTCGTCCACGTATCTACACCAGTGTATGATATTATTCTTCAATGAATTGTTGGTGTTTAGCAGTTTTTCTTAAAACGATTTCATGAAAATTTCCGCAAATAATGACGAAGTCCGGGAGCCCATTGGTAGACCTTCTTTTTGTATGTAAAATTTGTCGTTGAAGCGGAAATAATTTTCATCTAGAGAAATTTCGGATAAACCGAGATCTAAAACACCTTCGAAATTTGCCTAGAGCAAAATTATTTCCGCTTCAACGACAAATTTTACATACAAAAAGAAGGTCAAACACATACAGTTCACTATAGAGAAAGAAGAGAATGACAAAATTAACTAAACACCATACTCCAAATTACCAACAACAACGGGTATAATCAGGATACAGTCTTCAAGGTCCCAAAAAGAAAGAAGAAGATAATGAAGAAACATCTCCTATACAGTCTGGTCAGCGGAAAAGATACAGAAGATAATATATTTGCAGCGATAACATTGATCAACAATACTAGCACACAAATTAGAAAACAATTAAGATCATACAATGTAAAAGCAATAGCAGTCAATAGAACAAATGTAGGTCCTAAAATTATCAATAACAAAATAGAAACAAAGGAAACACTAAAAAGATCAGGGATTTATAAAATAAATTGGTTAAATTGTGATGGCATATACATAGGTCAAACGGGAAGAAATTTTGAAACAAGACAACGGGAACACAATAAATCAATAATTAACAGGACTACAAACACAGGATTAGCGGACCATTGCACAACCACAGGACACCATATGGGGAAGATCAAACCAATCCATATTTTCCGAAAAGGTCAGAAGCTGAACATATTAGAGGGATTCTGGATCAAACGAGCCATCAGCAGGGGGGATTATCACGAAACACGAAATCAACAACACTGACATCATCATTAGCGCCGGATTATCCATTAATTAGTGCTCATAGATTTATATACATATTGTAACATTTGTCAAATGAAAATTAGTTTTAACTTTGAAAATGATCGTAACGGATCAAAACACGTGTCAGGCAACTGAAAATAAAAAACATGGAACAATACAAGTGTTTACCTTTACCCAATTTGAAATTTGGTTCCATCAAGAGAGTAGCAGAACAAGTATCGAATAGAATTTTAGGATCACAAAAAAAGCAGGGTGTGCTATTTAAAATAGTCATATTACAGTGCATTTGTAAATTATTATTTTGGATATTTTGGAATACATTTGAGGTTTTTTAACTTTTATCGCCAACAACTGGAATACATATTTCATGTAATTAGAAAATTTGTTTAGGTAATACGACTATTTTACGGCCTTCTTTGTGATGTTTCATCAAAGTTACAATTTCTCAGCCTACTAAGTCAATTTAAAAAAATATTGATTTTGAGGTAAGTTTTAATGTGAATATAAACTTGTTATATATCAATAGAAGGGGAATTTAGAGAGGAGGACAGGACAGGTTAGAAACAAGTTGGGGTTGTAATTCAAAATATAAAAATGATATCACTTCCGTCTACACCAGAGGCAGTATACCTAGTTAATACTGTGCAAAAATTAAGCTATAGTTAATTTATATGTACAGCCTAAAACTCAAATGTTTACCATTTATATTGCCTGAGTAATTGTATAGGCAATACTTTCATAGCCACCCGTTATGTTCACTTTGTACACTTACCTGTATGGCTCCATTCAGAAAAACTGTGCTCCTTCTATTTGTAATATCGTACATCAGATAATCGCTAAACGACTTATAAAGGTATTTGTCACCTAGAAATATAAAAATAGACAATAAACAAAACGGAGTTTACCTAAATTTAATGCGGGAAAAGATACTTTCGAACTCTAGGCCCGCCGCGGTCCCGAGCGCATTATTCCGCTGTCAGATTGTACCATATGATGTAAAAGTTTTATCCTCTAGAAGGCTATGAAATTATTTATAAAAAATATTATGTTATAAAGTATTTATTGAAAACCATAATAATTCTCACTACAATTGTCACTGTCAATATCTTGTATACAAATAGATCCATACTAAGGTTGTGTATGTATGTGTTTTGTACCGTGCGCACGTTTAAATGATGATTTAGAGTACGGGGCATTTTTTTTGTGCCGTTGCCCAGAATGCTAATTTTATAATAGAATACATTTGAGGTTATGATAAACTATGTGTTAACAGTCAGTAGTGCCAATCAAATTCAAAGCTTACCATAAATCATGTTTTAAACGATCGCACGATACGTTAGTCAAATGTGGGGTCGCGTCAGGTCATGCGGATCATTGTCAGTGGTAACAACTCACATTTTAATGCAAATCAAAGTCATGGCATGCTAGAGGATAGAAATTGTTGCTTGGATAGTATCATTAATTTGTACATAAACTCTTGTTGTTTTTAATATAACCAAACTTAGAGTATATTTACTGCGAACAGTTGCAGTCCTGCTTTGACAGTAGGGTATTTTAAACATCAAATTTTGAGATGTTAGTTAATGATTATCAGTGTTATAAATAAATCATAATTTGTCAAAGTAATTGTCACGGTGCAGAGTTTCAAAGAAGAGAACGCTAAAACTTGCAACTTTACAACATCTACAGGGATTTTTTTTCTTTTAAGAATACTTTCACATATTCCATATAAATATTTGTAAAACTTATGAAAATTGTGATCTAAACTAAGCAGAACATTTTAAACTTCACTTTAAATCAGTGTTTTATATGCGCAGCGCAAGAACTAAAATTTCGAGTTTACACACCAATAAATTCTTGTAATGTAAAATTTGATTGGTCATATTAAAAAAAATACATCATATATTTTTTTCTGTTATATTTACTATCCGTTTGTGTTGTCATTGTATAACCTTAAAACTGAATTTTAGACGCGTTATTACGGCCAATACCAAAATTATATAAGTAAAACCCAAGAATAATGCAAATTAAAAACTATTTGAATTCGAGAAAATAAGCTCACGCTTCAAATAGTTTGAACAGATTTCATACATATATTTCTTCTAAACTACAAAAGATTGAAACACAATTCCAACGTTACTGGAAATAGAACAGTTCAATTGTTTATGCTTATGCATTCAATATGAGCACCATGTGTTACACGACAAATATCAAAACGGTGGTTCATTTCTTGCCATACACGAATCAGCTGGTCTCTAGTTATCGAATTCACAGCGTCAACAATTCGATGTCGGAGATTTTTAAGAGTGTCACTTATAGGAGGGATAAAAGACGGTCTTTTACGTAACCCCACAGATAAAAATCACAAGGAAACGCTTTTTTGTTGTGACGCCGTTTAACTACAGACAATCAACATGATAAGCAACAGCAACAGAATTATGTTTCTACCTTTCGTAGTTTGGAACAAATAAATGCTTGAAATCTGTTCCTAATTTTTGAATAACCTTGTATATAAAATTACGACAATATTCGTATAAAATGCAAACCTGTTCATACCACATACAACACATTTTCTAAGTAAGTTTATTATAATTTACTGAAGAGAGATAAATCTCAAAATGCGCCTATAGATGGCCTAAGACATTAGTTTTAATCTAAGTCCTTTTCATTTCTATTTTCTTGTAATTTCTCCTTTCATTTTTCATTTTTATTTGTTAGTTGGTTTGAAGAGAATTTGAGCTAAATATTACATATACTTTGATAGAGCGTTGTAACAAATCAAATGAGATTTTAAATATTTCATTATATAATTTAATATCCGGGTGTGTATTTGCACGGAAAGTAGTTGTTTCAATGGGAATTTATTGTCTTAAGTTATCTTATTACTTAAGAGGTATTGTTTGCATTTTATAAGAATATTGTCGTACTTGCGTACAGCTGTGCTGTATAGTGGGTAACTTAGGATACAGGGATGACTGTAGAGTCATTTTATAAAATCTGCGCATAATTACTTTACCAAGTTTATACATATTTCAGTGTCTCGTGCATGTTAAAAAAAAAATTAACAGAATTTAACTTAGTCGCATCGGTTCACAGCCATAATACTCGCAATAAAGACAAAATCTTTATAAAACGGGTAAGACTGGCTAAATCGCAAAACGCCAAAAACTATTGGGCTCCCAAATTCTTCAATGCACTGTCACCGGAAGTAAAATCGTTGCCACTAAAACAATTTAAGTTGTGCATTAAAAAACATTTACTTAACCATGCGTTTTACTCCTGGGAGGAGTTCCTATCTAGTCGGGTTACGGCATAATGATAGTTCATTGTTTACAATGTATTATCATGTCATTTGATTTTATGTATAGTTTTATTTTTTTATATAACTTAACCTGTTCAAACCTGTTTTGTTCTTTTGCTTATATTTTTTTAAATGTGTACAAAAATGATTTATATTTAATTTTAATCTGTTTATTACCTTTTAACTGCTTTAATAAGGTTAAGCATAGTTTTGTATATTTATTTATTATTTTAATCTGTCTTTAATTAAAAAAATAAGTAACTGCAAGGCTATCATGCGTGCACTGTTATTTTATTTTATTTTATTTATAATTTACAAGTTTTATTATATATACGTTTCATACTTATATTGTACTCATATCTGATTTTCTTGACCTGTGTAAACTGTACTGTATTAGCATCAATAATGAATAAAAATAATAATAATAATAATTTTATATAAAAGTCAGACCCATTTGCACCACCATATTGATGAAAGAGACATATTTTAGATACTTACAAATGTATAACATATTTGTGTTCTAGACTTAATCAGAGGTTTAATCAATCATTAATGGATGATTAAAGTTTATCAGGACCTAAATTAACTTTAACTGTCTAAGATTAATAATTTCGGAACAAAATAATAAAAGCGAATTTTCCAAAAATATTTTTTTTCACAATATCTCGAGAAGGAAAGGATATTTCAAATTTGTTTTTAGATTATTATTGTCTCCTAAAATACGCAACTTTGCTCAATTTAACCGGCTTAGCAAAACATTAATAACCAGAAATCAACTAAATGTAATTTAATTATTATTTAATGTTTTCTTATTAATTTAAATACATTCTACTTAATTCCGACGATTTTAATCATTCGTTAATTTAAAATAAAAACGTCAAAACAACGACACTAAATTTATATTTTACGTTTAATGTATTAGAATAAATCAAAAAGAAAGAATTATTATTTTGTTAGAATTAAAGTGGTTTCAGTGCTAGGAAAAAGAAATTAAGTATGTATAAATAAACAAATAAAGGTGAAATACGAATGATTCTTTCGCACTTTTACAATATTTGTATTTTGTTTTGAAACTTTAAAACTAGAAATCAACTGAATGTTTTTTTATTATTATGTAATGTACCTTTTACTCGTTATAATATTTAATGTGTTTATATTTATCATTATAGTGCAAATATCTCCGTATACAGATAATATTGGAAATAGCAAATAATCCGAAATTCAAATATTTTTAACATTCAAAAGAGAAAGGACTTAAAGTCTCACCCTCTAAGGCCACCCTTGTACCATTTACACGCAGGAGAAAACTGGAGGGACTAGGACCTCTCTTTCTAAATGGTGTTAACGTAGAAATGTCGGGTAAGGTGAAGTTCTTAGGAGTAATCTTTGACTCCAAGCTCACCTGGACCTCGCATATCTTAAAAATCAAGCGTAAATCGGAAATTACCCTTGCGGTAATTAGACTACCGTACGACAAACAATGGGGGTTCAGACCAGGGATGGTATACTGGCGGTATACCAGAGTGGTCAGACCCGCACTCATGTATGCTGCTTTGGTAGGGTGGCCTAAAGTCATACAACAAACAACTATACAAACTCTCAGCAAGATTCAAAGGCTTTCTTGTGTCAGCATTACGGGGGCTATGAGAACCACGCCTACTACAGCCATGGAGACGCTTCTAGACCTCACACTACTTCATATTCTGATAGTGGGGGAGGCAAGATTGTCACTCCACAGGCTGCAGCTATCATCAGTCAATATAAGAGTTGACACTCCACACAGAAGACTCTTGCGAGACATAGGAGGACCTCTCTTGTAGATGAGGTCGGACCATATGACAGTCAGAAATCTTGAAAACCCACTCTTTAAAGTCTCTCTAACCAAGCTGCAGAACTACTAACACTAAGTATGGCACAGCTAAAAACAACTGTAAGACTGCTAACAGGCCACATGACTGTTAAAGAGCACCTAAGGAAAATCGGTGTACACAACGGCGACACCAGTTGCACCGCAAACAACAATGCACATTCTGTGTAGCTGCAATGCGCTGGAAAACCAAAGACAGCTCATATTTGGAAACATTCAAATGGTATCAAATGATTTCCACACGCAACCCCTGGAAGACCTGCACAAGCTAGTGCAGGGGATCGAGTTTGGAATAATTGCATGAGTAAGACAATATGGGGTAGTACAATAAGCCACCTAGCATGCAGGGCATCCGGATCCGCAAGGAAGACGGCCCTCACAGGAAGAAAAAAAAACATTCAAAATCTTTTCAAAGTAATTATAATCTCGTTTTGTTATTCCATGTTATGCGTGCACGCAATCAGTGTCTAATCTTATCACTAAAGACATGGAGTTGTTCTGGTGTTAAGGAGAATACATCCACTTCTGCAGTTGATCAAGACAATCAATTCTAAATCTATATACTAAATATAAACTAAGCTCTGAATCTTTGAACTCTAAATCTTAAATCTAAGTCTGTTTCAATCTGTAAACTAATTAATTAAGTATAAAATTAAATACCAAGTAAATCTATAAACTTTAAATCTCTGTGATTTGACGATAGTTGACTAAATCGCGTCTTCAACGACAAATAGAGGAAACCTAAAATATATAATATATATGTATTAGGGTGAAATCCGTGGAACCAACAAATACGTTGCAGTAACGTAATATTTCATTAAAGTACATGATATTCTATTATTATTGATAATCATAATCTATTTATTGTCGATATTAGACATTGGGTGCATCATTTTAGGCGGGAATTTTAGTCTCGATTTTCACACTTCCGCAAAACTTGGTGTATATTTTCGGATGACCGGTACCCTATTCACTCTTTTTGGTCTTAAATATTCCCTTATATATTAAACTAAAAGTTAAGGTCCTTTGCGTAATTTTATTTTGCCTTATTTATGATGTACATCGAAATTTCACTAAGGTGCTCGGAGACGCGATTTCAGGATTTTTGTATCTATTGATTGAAATTAGTTTTTTACGCCTAATTATATATTTGATCACCTAAATACATTGTGTACAACGATCTATAACTATTTAAATCAAGTTACGGTTAAATTGCGGTTTGTCAGAGTTTTTTCAAAGATTCATTCCGACTAGGTAGTACTGTTTGAACGATGCAGATGGCGCATCGTGCCATCTGCATCGTTCAGCGCCATCTGCATCGTTCAAACAGTACTACCAAAACAACACAATGTCGAAAGTCGAATAACCTCTATTTCAGTCTGTAGTCTGACGTCGCTGTCAAAACATGCCACCTCAACTCGTCAATAAACATTATTTGGTGGGGCCGGAAATTGATCGGATCGAAGATGTTGGCCTGCCAACTAATTGAACGGTGTTGAGTTTGTTGTGTTACAACCATTTCAGACGGTTTACGAAGCAGCAAAAGACGCAATGAGGGAGGCTACCAGTGTTTATATAAACGCAAAAATTCCAAACGGAATTTAATGCTGTAAAGAAGTTGGAGGCGTTACATTCGGGTTGGTTAAAGCTAAAAAAAACCGGAACAGGGTGTCTACCGCGCAGCAAACTGCCATCGATACCTTTTCTGAAACCTTAGATGAGGTTTTCGAGATTACACCTAAAAATGTGTTAGAACTCATACATCAGCCACGTAAATTGCGCCCACGTTCCAGCAGTTCTGATATTAGAGGTTAGTGCACTATAACTATTTAATATTAGTTTTCGCAGTTTATTTAAGTGTGGCAATTATTATGCATAAAAATGTTTAATATCACATAGCTTATATTTAAAATATTTTTACAGTCTATTCCTACAAAAGTGATATAGTAAAGTGAAAGAAATTTGATAAATGTTTCTTTCATAACTGTTTTCAATCAATACATATTATTGAAAAAATAAATGTTACAATAGATTATATACATTATAAAATTTCGGATTTGATAATATATAATCGACTGATTTTGATAAAACATTATTTTCTACAGGTGGCGTTGAACAACCAAAACAACTTCCACAGGAGCAGATTGACGATTCGCCAACGGAAACAGATATGCCCATGGAATGGGAGACTTCGGTATCAGATGTTCCCCCCCCCAGAACTCCCTAGTCAAACATTCACGCAACAACGAGATTGGATATTATATCCAAAGACGCTGCTCAAGCTTTGGACCGAACAGGAACAAGTAATCGAAATGCATTTTACATCTTAGGAGCGACCTTAAAGACTTTAGGATATAACCTGGACGACACCTCTTTGAGCATTGAGACGATTCGTCAAAGAAGAGCTGCGTATCGACAAGAGATTGCATCAGATCTAAAACACAACTTTGCATCAGAAAACGTTCTGACCATTCATTGGGATGGGAAGTTGATGCAGGATTTGCAAAGCAAGGATGTTGTGGACCGTTTGCCAGTTGTTGTAACTGGCGACGGCGTTGAGGAACTTCTGGCGGTGCCAAAACTGGCATCGGGGACGGGACAATCACAAGCTGAAGCGGTATTCGAAGTGATTCTAGAACATAACTTGACAGACTCCATTAAGGCCTTATCATTTGACACGACTGCTACAAATACTGGTATATATTATAATTTTCTTACGTCAGAATCATAATGCATTATTTCAATATTTACTACAAATAACAATACATCGTTTCATATTTTGTGTTAATTTTTAGGACAACGTAATGGTACCTGCCATTTGTTGGAGCAAAAGTTGGATAGAAACTTACTATATCTACCGTGCCGGCACCACATTTACGAGATCGTCTTGAGAAATGTGTTCGAGACTTCTTTACCAACGGTAACCTCAGGATCAGGTCCTGAGGTTACCGTTGGTAAAGAAGTCTCGAACACATTTCTCAAGACGATCTCGTAAATGTGGTGCCGGCACGTGGCTTTGTTCAAGAGGTTTTCAAAGGCATGGCCTACCTTAGACATGGACTAGTTCGAGACCGGTATTGCTGACGAGACCGTCCGAACAGCTCTGCAGTCATCAAAAAGTGACATTCTTACATTCGCTTTTGAGCAAATACAGGTACAAATACAATCTCATTAACCACCAGTGAAATGAATTTATATTTATTAATTACATGATTTTTTTCATTGTATTGCAAAATAATTGTTGCAGGAATTCAACTTGAGAGACGACTATAAGGAACTTTTGGAACTGGTCATCGTATTCTTGGGTTCCTCTCCGAAGAGCGACTACAAATTTCGTTTACCTGGACCTGTGCACCACGCTAGGTGGATGGCTAAAGCCATCTATTTATTGAAGATGTACTTTTTCCGGAAACAATTCAAACTGAAGAAGAAACAATAAAACGGATTACGCGACATAAATGTATTTATCGATAAAGTGTATATTAAAGCGTGGTTCACCGCTTCGCAAACGATAGCTAGCCCAAACAACGATTTGACATTTTTACATGACTTAATTGATTATAAAAACGAAAACGAAATTGTACCTGCGGCCGCGCTTAACAAATTCACTAACCATTTATGGTACTTGTCAGACGAAGTGATCGGGTTATCATTGTTTGATGAAAATGTTTCTACGGATGAAAAGAAAAAATTGTCTACGCCATGAACAACAATGCGGCCTGCGAACTTCAGTCAAAACGCGTAAAAATTAATGCCAATAGTGCCGAAGAGCTAGAGTTATGGAGAAAACGAGATATTTCTGACTTCGTTTCAAACCAAACCGACCAATTGTTCTCGCGTTTTGCAATTGACAGAGATTTTCTTAACGTTGATCCGAGCTTATGGGAATCTATCGAAAGCTACAAACAGAGTAGACAATATTTGTCCAATCTACGAGTGGTTAACGACAGTGCTGAGCGAGCCGTAGCTTTGGTTAAGAAATTTAACACGCTAATTACCAATTCGGAGGAGCAAAAGCAGTACTTATACCAATCTGTGCAAAATCATCAGCGGCGTTTCCCAAATGCGACAAAATCCAGTTTGAAAAATGTCTAAAGTAGTGATTCTTGATATGATTGTAATAATTTTATGTAAGTAGTTTGATTCTGATTAGATTACACCGATTTGGTATTGTCAAGGAGGACTTCCAAACATTTCCCAGCAATTCCATCTTCCACCATATTTCGAGTTTACTAGAATAATATCTTTGTATATAATGTATTTAAGTGGTAAAATGAATAATTATACGTCACAAACTAATTTCAAAATACATTAATGAATAACCACAAAAATCCTGAAATCGCGTCTCAGAGCACCTTAGTGAATTTCGATGTACATCATAAATAAAGTGAAAGTAAGTTGCGCAAAGGGCATTAACTTATAGTTTAATGTATAAGGGAATATTTAAGACCAAAAAGAGCGAATAGGATACCGGTCATCCGAAAATATACACCAAGTTTTGAGGAAGTGTGAAAATCGAGACTACAATTACCGCCTTAAATGATGCACCCAATGTCTAATGCCGACAATAAATAGATTATGAGTATCAATAATAATAGAATATCAAGTATTTTAATGAAATAATACGTGTCTGCAACGTATTTGTTGGTTTCAGAGAGACAGTTGATTTTTATTTAAAGAAAAAACCGGTTTTCAGATTTTAATTCATACTTTTGACTTGAGCGACCTCTAAATTTTATTCGATTGGCCTGTAATTTGGTGTCAGAACTTCTTTGGGATCACTTCAACTTATACTCGAAGAAGAGCGAAAATAAAAAAAATAAAACAAATTCTGGTCACCCTAATATGTATACAAAAGAACCGCAACGACAAACAACACCTTCGTACGTTACAATTATTTAAAATTTTCTTTTTAATTTAAATATATTCTATTCAACTCCGACGATTTTGATTATATTATTAATTTAAAATAAAAATGTCAAAACAACGCCAACGGAATGACAAATGATGATTCTATTAATTAATTTCAATAAACTGTATAGGAATGTTTCAAAGATTTCTAAAATGTCAATAGAGATTAACAATAAAAAATAATGTTATGCTGAAGTAATTTATAAATTTTATTAATGGATGACACCTTGTTTACTTTCCCCCATATGCAAAGCAAAGGGAATGTATTGTTTTCGCGAAAAGTTTTTAAATCAAAAATGTTAGTGGATATATCCATTTTGAGGTCCCCCGAGTTGATTAGGACCATTTTTTAAAAATGTCTGTCTGACCTTCTGTCTCTCTGTAATTCTGTCGCTACGATAAAGTTTTTTATTATGAAAGAAAAAAAAACTCTTATCTTGTATAACCGTCTTTGTATCTCTAAGAGATCCCAATGGTGATCACGATAAAACAAACAAACGGTATTATTAACTTATATTTTAATATGTTTATTTTTATCAAAAAGTTATAAGGCACTTGATACCTTTATTAAACGAACATCAAATATTTGTTTTAATTCTAATTCAATAAAATATAAAAAACATACTTGATTTCTCAGAAATCTTATCTATATTGATTGATCTCAGTTATTTCTACGAAATTATTGAAACATAAAATACAAACACTTGAAATAATTAAATGAATTAAATTATATTACATTCATTTAATTGAATATGAGCGTGTTCTCATTAATCAATTAAAGTTGAGCTTTGTATTTGGACTCAGTGGCGTAGCATAGCGTAGGTTTTTAATGCTCTGTTTCACTAAGAACTATTTTTTATGTTGGAATTTTGTTTTCTTTTGAATCAATAAACTGTGTTTTAAAGATCGAAAGAATAAAGTTGAATCACTATAATGAAAATTTCATAAGTTTAAATTGAAAATGTTTTCACGTTTCTGTGAAGAAATGCATACTTTCATGAAATATTCATAAGAATTAATAATTTCTCAGTCTTTTATAAAATTAACACTGAAAATTATTTGTCAAGAATATTCTGAAGAAATTTATAGTTAGAAAAATATGAATCACGCATCGGATTTTTAATAAATCTTGCATTAATTATAAAGTAATAAGCTTTGTTTTAAAATAAGAAAGAACAAAATAATATTTTAAGGACACGATTTCAAATGTAAAAAGTAATTAACAATATTCAAATATTCATGGGCAACAATTAATACTCCTTACGCAGGGTGTTTCATTTGAAACTCCCCAAATTAATTAACAAGAAACTAAAAATATTATTAATCAATAGATGTCATTCAAGGCTTAAAATTAAGATAGAATTCTTATCACTCATAATTACTGTTTAGCTATCAGAGGCGTAAGAAAATGTCATTTGATGATCAGAACTTTGTAATTGACCTTTTCTAAAAGAATGAAACATTTTAAGACATTTTTATTATTTGCATGATTTAAATTGCATTCGCCATTTATAAATTAAAACCAATTTTTATATTTTTAAAAACTTCTAATACACACATTTAAAGTTGTGCAACTTTTTAAAATTTGCTTATCCAACTATGCAAATAATTAAAATACATTAAAAATTACATAAAAATAATAATAACAGTAATATAATTCAATTATAGCCGATAATTCTTATAAAAATTGACACACATGCCAAAAATGGTCAATAGTTTCAAAATATAGCCTTGAATAACATCTGTTAATTGCAACAAACAAAACATTCATAATAGTTTTAGCTTCTTGTTAATTACTCTAGGAAATTTTAGATGAAACACCTTACCTTGTATATAATATATTTTCAGAAGGAATAGAAAATATTTTATTTATGACAGATCTACCACTATCATAAAGAAAAGTGTGAGGACCATGATTGTAAATTGAAATTATTTCAGTAAAAAAAAAAAATGGTTTACTTTTCTCATAATTTAAACAATTGATAATTGACGTACTAAATGCATTTTACTCTTAACAATTAGTTGAAGATTTTACTTAAAGTTAGTGATTCATACGCGTAGCGCATGAAGTAAAATTTTGAGTTTAGAAAAGCCTGAAAATTTGGATTTGCAGAGGCGCGACTCGCTTCGCTCGCGTGCCCCTGTAAGTAAAATCCCTCGTTAGATGATCAATCAGAAACTTATTTTGTAGTAAAACTTATGACATAAAATAAATAAAGTTGATGTTTTATTTTGTTGTTCAAATTTAGAACAAACACAAATTTGTGTGCATTATTTGTGTTTTAGTAAACATAGCGTCTTTAATTTTAAAATATAAATCATATTAAAAGTTACAGAGAATGAACAAACCTTGTTTTATTGCAGAATTAAATATTATCGAACATTTGACGAACAAATTGTTAAACCTAAAATTACACCGAAATTATGTAAAATAATGCTTAATAAATAAACTACTAAAGAAACATTTTTTTTATAATAATACCACAAAGATTATCTTATAATAAATTTAACAATATAAATTGTAACGTTAAAAAAGTGAATCGAACAATTTTTAACAATATTGCAAAAGTTCAAAATTAACAGAAATTATTCAACTAAATGGATTTTATTTAGTTAAAAAATTGACTAATATTAAAATATTTATCACAAAAAAAAACACTTTTAGTTAAAAATGAAAAGTTCACTTTGTTGAAATTATAGTCACTTAATAAAGTCTTAGTTATACAAACGTAAGGAAGTTGAAGCTTCCATCATCCTTACCTCCCCAGACTAGTTAACAAGAAAATATATTTATATAAATGAAATTGCCAATGTTAGAAAATATATTGTTTTATTAGAGTAAAGTTTCTTTTCGAATCTGCTAAAAAGTTTGAGCGTCTTTTATAACTTTTATTCAACAACTGGATAAATAAATGTTTATCAGAATTAAGTTATATTCTTGTTAACATCAGCGTTTTATAATTTTCAAGTTATGTCTGATAATTTTGAGAACTTGCACTAGTTAAAATACGTGTATTATAAGTTCTTGAAAATATAAAAATTGGTTATAACTTAAAAATAGCCAATGCAATTTAATCTATGCATATAATAATAATGTCTTAAAATATCCATTCTTTTATTTAAATAAAGTCACTCCTAATGTTTTAATCACCGTATCACATTTTCTCACGCTTCTGACAGCGAAACTGTAATTATGAGTTAGACCATCTTAATTTGAAGCCTTAAATAACATCTATTAAATAAAACAAACAAAACCTGAAAAACATTTTAAGGTGAAACACCCTGTATATACAATACAATTTCAAATTTATAAAATATTAAACAATACTTCCCTCCGTGGTTTATAATAAATATTCCGATATTAAAAAAAACTGACGTAGCTTAATTACAAATATTTAAACTTTTTGTTGGAAACCAACAAAGAATGAAATGTAAGTACTGCGAATAAAATTACAGAAGCTACCATTTGGGATTTTTTCGAGAATATTCTAAAGAAAATCATATTTCCTTAAAACTAATAATAAAAATAATTCATTTTTAGTTTTTCTGAAATAAAACTGACGGGTATTATTTAGTTATTATTTTAATGTGCTCTGTTTTAAAGTTAAAACGAGCAAAATATACCAAATAATTGGAAAATGCACTAACTAAAATTTATTTAAACTTCCCTTAAAATTAATAAGATCTAGAAATAATAATTATTATTAGTTAGGTATTTGTTATTTAAAAATTATTTATTAATTTCGACCTTTCTTTAAAACTTTTGTATTAATTTTGACGTTTCGTCAATTGCATTTAAGGTCGGAAATTTACACGTTATTTGGCCATAAGGACAAACATCGATTAATCTTCCACAATAATTAAAATTGAGCGTCAAAATTCATACATATTGTACATTGAAGCTTTGCGAATAAATTGACAGTATTTTTTTTTTCGAAAAAATGTTTGCTAAATAAAATATAAATTAAATAATGGAACACTGTCAAATGATCTCATAAATCCCTAAAATACTTCCACAGGGAACATTATTTTTTCTTTATATTGCTTTAATTTATTAAGGTAATTATTATAAACATGTTGTATTAAATAGATTGATCTAAAATGAATGATAAATAAAATTAATCGTTGCTTAGAAATCTCAATTAGAGCAATGTAAATTTTGATTATACTTTCAATAAATCTGGGGCAGCATTGTGCCTTTTTAGTAATATTTTAGAAATATACTGTGATTTCTAAAAACATGTGAAAAGAAATTAGGTTTGATATGTAGAATTCGTGTACATCTGTTGCGACATGGGCGACGTGAATTTTCGTGTATTTTTTCTGATGCGGACCATTTATTCATTCATTATGTTACAAACACACAACAAGGAAAGATATTGTTAAAATATTTTCCAATACATTTTGTAAATATAATTGCAATTCTGGATTCATGTTTTGAAACGGAATGTGAAATGCTAGTAAATGTTGATTCAAGTGCTGAGTCAGAAAAATTCCTTTTTTATTTATAATTTACCAAATTGAATGTTTTTTTGACATTTTAAGAGATTTTAATTTATTTTTATTATGTTTATTTAAAATAATGATAATAATCATAATTATTGGGCAAATTTAGAAAAAAACTTAAAAGATTTTAGTTTATTTTCAAAGTTTCCAGAATTTTTTATGAATTTCCAAAATTTTAATTAATCTTTAACGCATTTCGTAACTTGTCCAAGATTTCCTTTAATTTTTAAAATTCCTAAATTGTTTGAATTTTTCTTAATTAATTTCCCCAAGGTTTTTATTAATTTTTATAATTTCAATGCGTGTTATGAAATTCCACGTCTTTCGTTAATTTTTAAAATTCTTACGGTTTTTGTGAATTTCATGAATTTTTAAAATGTTGATGCTATTCATGAATTTTCGAGATTTTCATTATATTTTTAAACGTTAGCAATTTTCGTGGGTAGTTTTCCTAAACTTTCGTTAATTTTTATGATTTTCCACGATTTTAGTTTATTTTCTGTCATTTTTCATGAATTCTCAACGTTTTAGTTGGTTTATAAAAATCTAAAGGCTTTTCGCAAAATTTCCGTATATTTTCGACATTTCGACGGTTTTCGTGAAATCCAAAGATTTTCGATAATTTTCAAAATCTAGGCGCCCATCATGCATTTTTCAAGATTTTCGCAAATCTTTAAAATCGAGAATTACCAAGTTTTTCGTTAATCTTCAAAATTTTCATATAAGTGTAAATTTACAAGAAGTTATCAAAGTTTATTATGAATTTTTATTAATTTTTAAAATTATCATGAATTTTTCAGCATCGAATAATTAATTTAGACGTTATATTAATCGTTAAGGATTAATAAACGTTTTGAAAGAAGACCTCATATTTTTTGTCAATTTTTTTCTAAATTTGCGAACCCGAAAATATTAACGAAATTCTTGAAAATTGAATACTTTTTTTTTGAATTAACGAAAATCTATTGAATACATGAAAGGCGTCAAAGTTTAAAAAAGTAACGAAAGGAGCCAAGAATCGGAAAATCAGTAATAATCTTGAAAAAAATGCATGAATTTTGTCAACATTTCAAAATTGTTGGATCTTGGAATTTAAAAGAAAGTTTGAAAATTAACAAACGTATTAAAAAGTTCATGAGTTGTCAAAATTTTAAAAATTAATTCCAATCTTAGAAATTCACGAAAATTGACAAGTTTTCAAAAATTGAACAAAAACTTGAAAACCCTCAAGATTTTGTAAATGATCAAAATATTGTAAAAAGCCAGTGATTATTTTTTAACGAATGTTTTCCACTCCTAGACTAAGCATGAAGTAAAATTTCGAGTTGAGAAAAGCAGTATTGAAAATGAGGTAAGCAAAAACAGTTGAATGTTTGTCGATTGAAATTAAAATCATGAATATTTATTTATCCACTTTACTTGTCTACTGTAATTTAATACCCATTCATTTACCCGGCGCTATCTAAACAAACAACGCGCTCCGCACTCATAATTTTTATTATTCGTTGTGATAAAATTCGACAGGCACTATAAACCAATACATAGTCAAAACTATTTTTTGCAATTTTGCTATCTCTGCGCCATTTCGTACTCCAGAAACACACTACCAGCAAAAATTGGCCCTCTTAAGCGATTTGTATAAAACAATACAGACATCGATTAAGTTATGAATGTATTATTTTTTTCTTAAAATTGCCATTTTCTATAAATGATGATTAAATAATGAGATTATAAAACAATGACACTTAGGTTACGTTAGACTGCAGTTTGATATATGTTGGGTAAAAAGTCTTTAATATCGTTCAATTTGAATTTTCTAGCCTGACAAATTGGATTGGTTGCGTAGCGAAGCGAAGCGACCAATTCAAAGTTTTAATCTCTTTTTAACTCGAAATATTTACTTCATGCGCCAGGCGCACTAAACGCCCATTTAACGTAAAGTTCAAAACGCCATCGTTTTTTAGTAATTTTTATTATCCCATTGTTTTACATACATTACATTTGTTTTCTTACATACATTACATTTGTTTCTGCACGAAATAAAAAAGTTTGATATTTATAAAATCAAGGATTATATCAGTAAAACCACAAATATTATTTTTGATTTTAAAATTATTAAACTGTTTTATTTCGTGTAGCAATTATTAAATTTAAAAAATAATATTTTATCAAAATTACAAAACATCGACATTAAGCCTTTGTTTAAAAATTGTATATATTTCCAGAAAATCACCGATATTCTAATCAATTCTACTTTTACATAATTTAGAAAAAGACATTAAACTTACTATAAATTGTGCTATTTGATTAACTTATTTTTTGTTGTACAGTAAGTTATGTCTAACTTTAAATTACCAATTGTTACCTTTTTTTACAATAATATAACCAAGAATATTACTTAATTTTAAATTACAGGTAATTTTATTTCACTGCTTAGGCATGAAGTAAAATTTCGAGTATAGAAAAGCCTAAATATTTGGGTTTGGTTTGCTACGCCTGGCAAATCCAAATTTTTAGGCTTTTCTAATTTTTAAATTTTAATTATTGCTCAGTCAAGGAGTGGAGCTTTAAATTGACCGCTTCTTAAATAGAACGAATTAGGATATGTTATACGCGTGGCACATGAAGTAACATTTCGAGCGACCCTCGACAAATTTTCTACGCGGGGCTTTTCTAAACTTGAAATTTTACTTCATGTTTAGTCTGGGAGTAGAAGACACTCGTCAGTTTAAAAAGAAAATCACTGTATATATATATTCTAGTTTAAAAAAATCATATTACCTCCAGCCCAAATTCCTTCAAATGCATTGTTGACAAATTTTGATTCCGAGATTTCCTCTAAAGTAAACGATGTCTTCTCGTTACTTGGTTCCAAGGTTTGGCCGTAACTTGAATTCAAAAATGCAACTAGGCAAAAAACCACAATCTAAAAAGTACACAGTAAAACAATGATAGTGAAAAAAACCATTAATTGGTTTACTGGTGTGCACTCCATTGTGTCCCACCGTTGACTAAACTAGTTACTCAGTTAAATCCCTTATATTAGCAGGATTTTAGCAATAAGTGGAACAATTAAATCAATTGCAATTGCAAAATATTTTTGCGATCGCAGATTAGATAATTTCATAAAGTCAGTAAATGTTATCAAAATACTTAATGCTCATTTAAAAAAAAAATATCAGATTTTATTGATTAATTTGTAGGTACATAATTAAAAAAATGTTAGTTAAATCGGCGATTAAATAAACACGTTCGCTACCAGGCTTTCAAAAAAAAAAAACCAGATAAGATAAGATAATTTTTTGGTGAATCTGTTTATGATTTTGTAGAACCAATGATAGTTATATTTATAAACAAGTTTTAAGCAATTTAGTGTAACATATTAAAATTTAATGTGCTTAAAACAGAAGACTATATTAAATGTCATAAAAAAATGTCAATGACTTTCCGCTCCGGTTCAATTAATAAAATATATATCGGCTTGGTTCCAGTTATCGTTCCGGAAACAAATAACGTTTTTTGCGGTTTTCAGTTTTGGGTTCAGCTCCAAGTGATTGTTTTAATTTTTGAAATGTTTTTATTTCATATTAAAAAAAATATAAGGATGTGTACATCATTAAGAATGTGGAAAAGTGTCTCAAACTAAGTTCATTCTACTTTTATTATTATAACATTTACAAAATATTCACAAAATAAATATTTTTTGCCTTTTTTTTTTCTATACTTAGTAAATATCTATCACATCTTAGCAGTATATAATTTCAACTTCACTTTAAATTAGTGGTTTATACGCGTGGCGCATGAAGTAAAAATTTGTCTCGGGTCGCTGCGCGACCCTCCACAAATTTTCTACGCGGGGCTTTTCTAAACTCGAAATTTTACTTCATGCTGGGAGTAGAAGACATCTAATAATATATTTCAAATCCTTTGCACTTGTATTACCTCTGTTATATTTGTTACTTTGAAAATGTCTTATTTGGTTGTTTGTTCATCTTAGTCTTAGTTCTAAGAGCTTTTTTATTCTAAATTTCTTTCTTAAAATTTTGTTCTCCCACACTTTCAACCTTGTTTGTTCCTTTTTACTCATTGTCCATGTTTCACAGGCGTACGTTACCGTCGGTTTTAATACTGTTTTCTATAGCTTCAGTTTGACATTTCTAGAAATGTTCTTACTTCTTAATATCCTGTTTAGTCCCCCATGCACCAATTCCCTGCCATAACCCTCGCTTCGATTTCCATTCCATTATCATGTTTCCTCTTAAACAACGTTCCTAAATACATATATCTGTCTACTGACCTCTGACTTTGGAATATTGCAACACTTCAAAAATGGCTTCCCTTTTGACTCTGTCGTATGCTTGTTTGAAATCAATTAAAAGCATTACCGTTAGTTTCTGAAATTCAAAACTCTCAGCCTGTATTTCCCTCATTGTAAATATTGCATCTGTCGTGCTCCTTCCATATATAAACCCACACTGGTACTCTCTTATTTTATCTTAGACTTCACATGCTAATTTGTTCTTTAAATTCGTTGCCAGTATTTTATAAGCTACATTTAGTAGTGAAATGCCCCTGTAGTTTTGGCACTCACTTTTGTCGCTTTTTTATGCAGAGGACAGATGATGGCTTTTCTCTATCCTTCTGGCATTTTTTCTTTCTTCCACATCTCCTCAAGTAACCTCTGTATATACTCTACCAATTTGCATCCCCTATGCCTAACTAACTCCGCTGGAAATCTATCGCTACCCGGGTCTTGCTGTTCCTCATTTTTGTTATAATTTCTTCTATTTGCTCAGTATCTGGTGTCAACTGTAAGTCCGGGTTGACCACTAGCTTGTACTTAGAAATTCTTCATCATTTTCTTCATTCAACGGTTCGTTAATATACTCCCTTCATCTTCCCAATTGGTCTTCTTCTCCAGCAATCAGCGTTCCCTTCTTTGTCTTGTAAAATACCGGTTTGGCTTTGAACCCTTCGTTTCTTTCCGCACTATTTGGTACAGATTTCTGATTTGATTGCTATTGTAGTCCTCTTCAATTTCTTGTATCATTTTCTCATAGTAGGTTTTTTTCTTCTCTCTTAGGATTTTTTTTGTAGTTTCCCTTTGTTGCTCATATTTCTGCTTCGCTTTTTCCGATCTTTCTTTCAACATTATTAACCTTAACTTCTTCCTGATCTCCAGCTCTCATTAACAGTCCTCATCAAACAACTTCTTCTTTTTTCTTCTTCTCCTCTTTACTGCATCTATCCACAGTCTTTTAATTTATTTTTTAACTTCAACCAATTTTCCTTTAAGTTCGTACTCTGCCCTATATCTTCCGATTCTCTATCGACTACTTCCTTGTATTTGTCCTGCTCCCCCTTACTATTTAGTCTCGTTATTCTTTGGTTTTTTCTTTCCGAATTCATTTCGGATGCAGGGTATTATTTGGGTTAATCTGGCGGTCACCAAAAAATGGTCGCTATTTACGTTTGATACGATCTATACGATCTAATCTTTTTCAGCGCCTTTTCTTCCGGTTTTTCTATAAAGATATGATCAATCTGGTTCAAAGTTTTCCTATCTGGTGACTGCCATGTTCCCTTAAAGATTTCTTTCCTGCCATAAAACGTACTGACAATACTTAACATCTTTCTTTTTGCAAAGTCTACAATTAATTTTCCATACACTATTTCCCTGCCTATCTTAGCGTTTGTGTTGCCCATTATTATTTTCGTGTCGTATTTTGGGATATCTTCCTAAAGTCTGTCAATCAGGTTGTAGAATTCCTCTTTTACTTCTATCTCCTTCTCCTCTGTTGGCGCGTAGACATTAATAAATGTGATTTTTTGTATTTTCTTCTGATCCTTATTGTACATATACGGTCTGATGCTGCTTTAAAAATTATAATTAATGGTTTTATTTTCGTACTTATTATGTATCCTACTCCTAATCTCCTATTACTTCTACCACTATTAAGGAACACCCAGTTTTTAACCTCTATCGCCTTGTTGCCTGATTGTTTCGATTTCTGCAGTGTTGTGATATCGAACTGGAACTTTTTTAACTCTCTCAATAAATGTTTCAGTTTTCCTTCTCTTTTTACATTCCAAGTTTCTATTCTTATACAATCCCCTTTATTATGCATCTAGTTAGCTTTATTTTGTTTTGCACATGTCCCGTTTGATACCCTTTCTTTTTCGTGTTCTCCTATTCCTCTGTCAACTATATTTAATAATGCCTTATTCATGTCCTTGACCCTGCATGTTCGCGTCGTATCTGAGTTAGCTGTCATTCTGTCTTGTATCAGTTTTTTTGGTCCACTCCCCGTCCACCAGCCGTAAGTCATTTTCTCTTGCGCCCCACCTAAATTCTTCATTGTTTACCACTCGTTTTGGGTACCCTACTTTAATTTGTTTTCCTTGACTAGCTTGTTCTCTTGCTATGCTCCTTTCTTCTTGTTGTAGTTCCCTTTCTGAAACAACATACAGATAATAAATATAAATAAATTAATAAAGTTTAATGAGAGACGATAATGTATCAACAAATATCGCAGGTTGATGGTAATTGATTAAAAATATTACAGATTATGATGAACGGTGACTTGGAGCCATAAATTGTGCGATTAGAAGCAACATTAAATGTGCTTCTATACCTACTATTAAAACTTGGAATAAGTGGACTTATAGAATTAAGAATGACGGGACAATTAATTCAATTATGAAGAATTTTATATAAGTATAATATACCCACTATAACAATAATCTTTATTAATCCATAAAAATCAAGGGATATTGGACAAGTCAAAAAGAATCAATTTATTTCTACAAAACATATTACATTAAAAAATCGCTTATGCTGTAGTATGAGTCATTAACTAAATAGATATTTAGTTGTTTTTTAAAGTTTTTGTAAATCGAAATGTTCTTAACATATACTGGTAATTTTTTTATATATTTTGACACAGTTGTGATTGGGGCCCCGTTGATACTGGGCAGTGACATGTATTATGGTCGTGAAAATTTAAGTTATTTTCAAAATAGTATAAATGTTTTTTTACAAATAAACAGTATTTTAATATATATAATATAATATATAATATATAATATAATATATAATATATAATATAATATATAATATAATATATAATATAATATATAATATAATATATAATATAATATATAATATAATATATAATATAATATATAATATAATATATAATATAATAAATAATATAATATATAATATAATATGAGTATACTATATCTTATAAATATTGGTTTACATGAATCTCTGGGTGATATGTTATAAACTAGTTTTAATATTATCTTTTGTAGTATAAATATTTTACCCATGATAGTTGTGAATCGAGATATATACCCAAAAATGTTGGTGTGCTAACTACATCAGTGTACTGTATATAATCAGGTGGTTTTATATTATAGAAGTGCATACATTCCGTTTTACTTCCATTTAAAGCTAGTGTGTTTTTATCACTCCAACATTTAACTTCATTTATAGTTTGTTGTATCATTGTCTTTAGTGTATTTGAATACAACAGCTGATGTGTCATCGGCAAAATTAATAAGATTTCCACATCTTATGAAACCTGAAATGCCATTAATGTACAGTAAGAATATTAGGAGACCCAACACCGAGCCTTGTGCAACACCTGTAGATAGGGTATGTACATCTGAATCAGAGTTGTTACATTTTACATAGTATATATTTTCTACCGCTATTGAAGTGCGTCAAGATTGAATTTATCCAGCACGCTTTCAAGAAAATTAATCTGATATTGAGTTTGAGGGTACCTAACCAAAGATGCGTATTCCAACTTTGATCGCACAAAGGCATTAAAAAGTGATTTCAAAGATGTGACATTCTGAAGATCCAAGGAGTTGCGGTGGATGAAACCTAAAGCCTTAAATTAGCTACAAACAGTTTCTTGCACATGCATATTAAAGGTAAATAAATCATCAAAACATGCACCCAGATCCCTGAATACCTTAACCTTTTCAAGATGATTATAGCAAATATTATAATCAAACTTGACAATTTTAATCTAACTAGTTAATCTCATAAACTTGCACTTGCTACTATTCAACAATATACTGTTTAAAATACACCAGTTTGAAACTATTTCTAGTTGATGTTGTAACTGCTTACACTCAGTTAATGATGACAGAGATGTATATAGCTTCAAATCATCGGCATATAAAAGATGTTTACACTCAAGAGATCATTAATACATCAATTAAATAGAAAATGGATCCCTGTAGAATCCCTGAGCTTGAAAAGTACGATTTTGATTTAAAATTACTAACAAAGACGTAAGTTTTACGGTTTTTCGGATAAGATTTCAAAACCAATAGTGGACTAGTGGTGAACCCAAAACAGACATATCTGTGTACACCACATCAACTTGACTCGATAAATCCAGAACTTTAGATATGTCATGTGTAATAACAGATAAATTCATAACAGTAGAACGCCCAGGAATGAACATGGATTCACGTTTTGCGACGTTTATGCAAACGTTTTTATCTTTTAAACTCACGTTTCTGTTTGACTTTGCATTTAGGAATGGATATATTGAGTGCATTGTTTACCAGATCATAAAAATAGTCAAGTGTCAAGTTCATACTTGAAAATTGTAAGAAAAAGTTCCAATCAACAGAAGTCAAGTGAGAATCCAGTCCTGCGTCAGAAATCACCTTTTCGAAAGTTGAATTTAGTAAGATTTTTATTAATAGCAGACATGTCTAAGTTATAAAGTAAAGTAATATTAAGTGCGGGATGATAATTCGTCTCATTTAGCAACGGATTAAGCTCGTGTTCGAACTTATAGTCAAAATTAGAGTAAACTAAGTCCAGTGTATTATTCAAGGGGTTATTAATTTTGTTAAATTGTTATGAGCCAAGGAAGGTACACGCATTAGATATTATTGCTTTTTTATATTTAGTCCCCGCTACTAGTTGAGGACAATTAAAATCGCCAAGTAAAATAATGGGGCGGTTATCAAAATTAATTTGCACTAGTAAACCAAAAAAATGACTTAATTACAACATGTGATATGTCTGATAGGTCTCTTATATAAGCGTAAGTAGAATTTAAACTGACTTTACAAATTAAAAGATTTATAAGTGGAATTAGGGATTTAATATAATCTGTGGGTAAGACATCAAGATTATAACAATACTCTGCCGCAATCAAAGCACCACCGTCCTTGGTACGTCCAGAAAATAACAAATGGCGATCACAACAAAATCATTTGTATTGATCACTAAGAATTTCACTTTCACAAACACTCGAGGATAGCCATGTTTCAGTTAGAAAAATGATGTCATAACCGTGAGCCTCGATGTTGTTTTAAAGTGTAGTTAGCTTGGTGTTGGTGCCGCGGACGTTCTGATAGTAGGTACGAATGTCTCCACGGGACGTTTGATTTCAAGTCCTATTTTGTACAGTAGTGATGTAGGGAACTCCATTGGGATAAGCTATTTTCAAGTTTGTTTCTCCAGCCGATTTACGCTTATCAAGATTACGTTTAATTTTGTTGTAATAGTCAATTTGCATTTTAGTCCTGTCAGAATAAAATATAATTTAATATTTTATCCGTCCTAGCATTCGCATTACTTCTAAGTACTGAAATTGCAACTTCTTTGGACTTAAATATAATCTTTAAAGGTCGTGATATGGACAAGGATCTTTGTTTGCCCAATCCTATTATTTTCTGTCGGATAGCTGGAATATTTCTCTTTCCCAGTATATTAACAACCTTGTTAGTTCTGAATTCGATACTTCAAGATTAAAGAAAATAGCATTAGCTAGCCGACTTTGCCGTTCTTCAAATTTATTTATTATATCTTCCTGAAATATGTTGCATACATTTTTGATATCAGATCATTCTGCTTTAATAGTAGAACATTTGTTCTCAAGAACTGAGATTCGACTATCGATTTCATCAAAACGATTAGCAATAGACTGTTTGATGTCCTCTTTGAAAGTGTTAAATTGTTCGACCATTAGTTTACGAATCGAGTCGAGTGTTGCGACTTCATTATTGCAAGAGCATTTCGTGCAGTGGCAATTCTTATTTGAAGCAAAAATCGAAGCTTAATCAGATTTGCTTATTCCAAAGCATTTGAAATGATTAAACTTGCCGCAGCTGCTACATTTTAAGTAGGGTGTGTTAGGTTTAGTACACACTAAACAGTAATTTGGCATTTTAATAATTAGACTTTAATTGTCAAGTATAGCTAAAAATTGATTTTTAACGACAAAAACAAAGGAAAACAAATGATTAACACGTGACACACTTTACCTCACAGGGTCGTTTGTGAGGGCTTACACACGAACAGGTAGACCACGGAATAAGGGAAAGTGGAAAATAAAAAATGAAAATGTCGGGAATATAAAAACAATGATATAGCCGCGATTTCTAATTAAGCGTTTGATTTAAATTAAATTCAAAACAAAGACAAAAACATGGATGCACAAAAAACGCAAGTAATTTTTAAATTTCGGCGATACATACGACTGTGAGCGCAGCGTAGAAAGTCAGCAAAAGTAGTGGGAATCAAATTCCATTTGATTACTGATATACGCGATTAGTAATAATCACACAAAATAAAGTTTAAATTTACAAAATAAAGTTTACAAAATAAAGTTTAAATTTGCTTTACTCCACTCACCAATTACACACAAAAAAAGACATAAACAAACCACTTATTCGATTGATAATAGTAGAGCCAAGGTAACTGTGCACTCGCACTCACGATCTAAGACTAATGTCGGCTGACGGCGACTATCATCGTCTTAAGTTAAGTTGACACTATAGACTAATGTCAGTCAATATAGCGACTTACAGTCATAAAGTCACATTAGTGAAAATACAGTCCATATAGTGATTTAATGACAAAATCATATCATAATCAAACGACAGTAAGCTAAGTGACTTACAGTCATAATATCAGAAATAGTGAAAATACACTAAATTAATGACCAAATTCAAATAAATTGAAATACAGTCAACCTAGTAACACAATGGTCGAAATACAGTCGATAGACACCTAAAATGACGAAATCCTAGCATAGTCAAACGACAGTCAACCAAGCGACTTACAGTTATAATATCACAATACTCAAAATACGGTATTTTTTGATAAAATCCTGGCATAGACAAAATCAGCCAAATCCTAATAAGTTAAAAGACAGCTAACCAAGTGACTTACGTTAATAATGACACAATAATAAAAAAAAAACAGTCAATAGAAACATTTAATGATGAAATCCAATCATAGTCAAAACACAGTCAATCAAATGACTTACAGTCATAATGTTTCAATAGTCAAAATACAGTGGACTAAAATATAATATGACAAAATCCTATGATAGCCTAAAGTCGCCAACGAATTGACTTACAATCAAAATGTCACAAATGTCAATATATAGTCAACAGAACGATTTAATGACGAAATCATTCTTAGAGACTTATAGTCAATATTGCAATAGTTAATATACAGTCGATAAAAAAATGTAATTACTAAATCGTATGTTCAACAAAATAAAAACCTCTAGAGTTCCACGATTTAATCTTCTTGTTAATTTTAGTTGGCTGTAATTAATTTATTATATAGAAGTTCATTAAAAGTTCATTTTTATTATCGCGTGATTTTAGACTTGAATAAATAAATTACATAATAATGTCGACATGAAAAAAAATCTGTTTAACGATCCAAATATATTTTGTTACGTTTGTGATAAATACACAGTAAAAAAGTGTTAAAAATATATTACTGAATTAATGCAAAATACCTACTTAGTTAAACTTGAAAATTGAACATACTAACAAACTTGTGGTTTCAAATTGTATTTGCAAAATTTGTAACGGATATTTAAGATTGTATATCGAAAAAACATCAACTTTTTCACTGGGGCAGCAAAGCAGTCATACAAAGTTTATATATTTACTCTGCTTGTGAAATATTAAAGATAAAAACGCACACTGGAGTAAAACAAATTGGCCTAGATAAAAAAAAATATGCTTTTCGTTTGCGATTTGCAGTTCCCCCACGCGGACGTATTCCTGGACGACAATCAATTTCAAATTGGGTAATTGCGTTCAAAACAACAGGGGATGTGTCATTTTTACGGAGAGGACCTGACAGAAGCGTTACAACACCACAAAATGTCGAACGAGTTAAAGCAGCAGTACTGCAATCTCCGAAACGCTCAGCTCGAAAACAAGTACTTGCTCTTGGCATTACGAGAACGTCTTTCTCTCCACAGGATTCTTCATAATTAACTGAATTTTCACCTGTATAAAATGTGCGTGGTCCAGTAATTGTCAGTACGGGATTATGTAACACGAAGAACATCTTATGAAGACATGCTTGCAACCATACCCCCTGACGCAAATGTGTTCTTTACTGATGAGGCACATTTTCACATCTGTGGGTGTGTAAACAAACAGAACATGCGGTACTGGAGCGAAACGAATCCCAGGGAACTTCACCAGAGACCCTTGCACTCAGACCGCATCACTGTGTGGTGCGCCATATCACAAGTAGGTAATGCAGTTACAGGATACCTGGTTTCAACAAGACGGTGCCACTGCACACACAGCGGCCATTACCATGATTTTTTTGAGGCAAACGTTTTCTAGAAGGCTTATCTCTCGAATGAGGGATCTCAACTGGCCCGCACGCTCACCGGACAGCCTCGTGTGATTATTTTCTATGGGGTTACCATCCTCTGAAGCTTGCTTTGTTAATACCACAAACTTATCCTGTGTGTATTGCAACCGTCCCAACACCCTGGAAGACCTACAAAACAATATTGAGGCTTAGAAACTTCCATTATTGTTCAATATGAGAAAAATATAAATGTAAGTTTCTAAGTGTTCATTATTTTTTTATTTTATTCCCAAATCAGCAAATTACCGCACTCCACCCTGTAGAAGTGAGGTACCAAGGCCGTTGGGATGAGCACTTGATGGCTGGTTATTGCTAGGGCAATGCATGCAAGATTGTGCTGATAAATCTTATATAAAGCAATCGCGAAATTGAAGCTTTCTCTGTATCAAATATTGAAACAAATGGTAATACATATAAAGAATTGTGTTTTTTGCACCTTTTTATATCTCCTAAACTACTATCATCAACAAAATATTCAGTTAGAACCGTATTAGTCTTTCTGGTACCAAATTCACTGTGGACCTGTGTTATTTTCGTCAGATTTCGATAATATTGTAATTTTTCTTCTCAAAAAAAACCGAAGTGTAACTAAAATTAACTTTTTTTCAAAGCCGAACAAAAACTAATATTTATACAACAAACAAAAATCAGAACTAGTTTAAATCGAATATTTCCGCAAACAGTTTTGATTTAAAAATTGCTTAAACATAGAAACTGTTGTAGAATTAAATAAGTGTTCACGTGCGTGTTTGAACCGAAGTAAACCGATATCTATTTTTCGGTTCAGTTCCGGTTTTCGTTCCGACAAAAATAACGGTTTTGTTCCGGTTTTCGGTTTACGGCTCAGTTCCGGTTTGAAGCCCTGCATAAAACAGTTGTAATTGTATTATGTCTTTTATTTGTAATTCGTTTAGGGAAAAATATGTTTTTTTTATTTCACGATAAAGGATATTGCTTAATATTTCGAAATAATAGATTTTTTTGAAATCTATTAAGCTACCATTTGTTTTAATATCTAAGGAAGCTACTCTAATTCAAGGGCTTATTGTAATAACATGATAAGCTACACAAACGAAAAATTATGTTTTATTCTTGGATTTGATTAAGCAGTTATATTATAAGCGACAGTAGATGAATTGTGGTCATCGTCCAACAGATATCGTCACCACACCTAAAATCAAGTTATTACATTTTAGGGGTTTTGTATAAATATCACTTTAAAACATGACAAGCTACATAAAAATGGCAACAGGTATTATTACACCGACAAAAATAGATTTCGTGTGAGAGTTTAAGTTCAAGTGATGAAATGCATGGCACAATTGACGAGAGTTTTATTGATTAAGACTTTGTGCTACCAAACGATGGTCTGTCTTCGGATATAATTAAGCTATGCATTTTTTATTGTGTGGCATATCATGTTATACCAAAAAAAATCAAAATTTTTAACATGGCTTTCCATGTTATTGCAGTAATAACATGATAACATTAACCAGAGTAACAGAAACAACACCTGAAAAACCCCGCAATTTCTTTGGAGACAAAGAAGAGACGAAAGTTATAAACAAGTCATATGAAAAAAAAAAAATAGGAAAAAATATTTAACAGCAAAAAGCAAGAAAAGTATTAAACTTCATGAGTTGAGTTCACCATGCAGATGCACGAACAATTGCAGAGAGAAACTCAGTAATACCATTGATTTACTGATAATATTCTCTTTATTCATTAGTAATATCCATGAATTAATTTCTACAAATTAGGACTAATCATTATCAAATTGGGAATAAGCAATAAATAATTAGAGCTTTAAGCATTGCTGCCAGTTTATTCACAATCAAATTGGAAATAAACAGCATCAAATTTGGAATCAGCAATTTTAAATTGGGATTAAATTAATATTATACAAGAAATAACCAGTTTAAATAATTTAGCAAAAATAACAGAAACTATATTGATTTGACATATTTTGTATCAGTCTTCTAAATTAAAAGTATTTTTAAATGTGAGCAATATACAGGTCGATTCCGTTTGGTGTTCCACCCCCTTCAAACTTTTTTATTTTGATAGTAACGTATAACAAACCATCTATATTTGTAAACGGCAGGAAATTCTGTATTTAATGGTGTCACCAAACTAATGATACGATGACAACTGTTAAAGTACCGAGAGTCAACTTTTTTTTCAAAAGACACCATACCTATTTTTTGTTCAATTCGGATAGAGGGCATTTTCGTGCATTTGAATCTTCTTCGCAACTACATGCTTAGATTTTTTTCATAAAAAATCATATGTGGCTACAAAAATTATTAAAAATTAAACAAACTATTTCATTAAGTGTTTAATTCTTGAAGGTCATTTAAGAAACTGAAACATTAGAAAAATATACCCACAAATGAAGATAAAAAGGTAGACATTGTGTTAAATCCTAATATTTTTATTCTATAGACATATATACAGTGTGTTTCATATTCGAGCCTCACCATGGGGATCTCACTTATTATATGAGATAGAGAGTATGTTTTAGTTCGGCACTTTTGCAAAATTTGATGCTGAATAATAATCCGAAAAAAAAATTACTAAAATACAAAGCATACGGAAATAAAATTTGCATTTTTGGGCAACGGCAAGTCCGAGACAAGTCCGTAGTGTTGGGCCACAGCATCGGTTTGGGATAAATGTTTGGGCAGGAATTTACGAAGACAATTTAATAGGGCCAATTATGTACGAAGAGTCTCTAAACAGTAAACGATATTTACACCTTTTTCGTACAAACATTGCTAATTATTTGGATAATGTTCCTCTAAGTCAACACCAAAACTTCTGGTTGCAGCAAAACGGTGCTCCAGCGCACAATGCCAGAGATGTTCGCAACTATTTAAATGCAATGTATCCAAATCAGTGGATCGGGAACGGCGGCATCGTAGCTTGGCCAGCTAGATCGCCAGATCTGAGTGATATAGATTATTTTTTATGGGGTTTTGTTAAGAATGAGATGGGATTATTAATGCATTTAATACGATACCCAGGAGAAGTGTTTATAGGGCGGTAAATATTGTAAAAAAAAGTGCTCAATTATGTATTAATGAAAACTGTTTCTTGTATGAACCCAAATTTTCATTTTTAATGTTAAAAATGTCACTATATTATTAATTTTTACATGATTTTACGTGTTACATTCTCTAAAATTATTGTTGATTTGCAAAATCATTGTTCCATGCTATTGCCTTCTTTCTGAATACATTTGTAAATATTTTTGACTAGCCAATTCTGTATATCTGTTCAATAAATAAAAAAACGTAATATATCTCGTTGTTCTGATTTACCAAACCTTAATTTTTATATAAACAATAGAATGTTTGATAAACAATGAGTTATTCATATTTGTTATTGTTTTAAATTTCTTGGCAAAGATGATTTTTAGTTAGCACAACAGACTGCTAGAAAAAACATTTTTAACGATAGTATGTTGGTTTATGAAATTAGATATATGTTGTATTATATCGTTGTCATCGCAAAAAATTAAGCAATGAGATGTGGTAAAAAAGAAATATGACGTCCATAAGAAATAATAAAGTTGATGCTGATCAAAAAGAAACAAAACATATTATAAAGAAATAAATTACGCCAACTGTAAGATAATAAGAAAGCGCCATAAGAAGGTCTTTACAGTTTTTTAATATTGTCCCAAATAACGAAAATATAAATTAAAAAAAAACAGTTTTTTCAGTTTTTTCAACTATACTCGAAAACAAAATAATTTAAGTACATTTTTTCAAAAAAAAAATTAAACCTACCAAATTTAAATCTACTCTCTATCTCCTATAATAGGCGAGATCATAATGGTGAGGGTCGAATTTGAAACACCCTGCAAATTTATAAAATAAACCTATAAATTATTCTTTTTATTATCTAGGCGTATCCTTTCGGATTCGGATGCACTGCAGCCTAGGTGACTTATTGTACTGCCCCAATATTATTACACTCACGCAACTATTCCGAACTCGATGCCCTGCACAAGCATGTGCAGGTCCTTCAGAGGTTGCGCGTGGAAATCATTTGGTTCCATTTGTCTGTTCCCAAATATGAGCCGTCTTTTGCTCTCCAGTGCATTGCACCTGCACAGAACGTGCATAGCTGTTTCCGGTGCCGTATTACAGAGGCGACAGTTGGTGTCGCCGTTGTATAGCCCGATTTTCCTTAGATGCTCTTTAACAGTCATGTGGCCTGTGAGCAGTCCTGTGGTTGTTTTTAGCTGTGCCCTACTCAATGTTAGTAGTCCTGCAGCTTGGCTTGAGTTAGGCCCTTTTATAAGGGCCTTACTATGGTTAAGGCCTGGTCTGTTTTCCCAGTATTCCTTGTGTTTGTTGCGAGTCCACTTCCTGACTTCAAGGCGACTCGACTTTTTTGTTATGCCCAAGGCAGGTTCGGGTCTCATAAATGAAATGGTGGCTCCCTGCCTTGCTAGCTCGTCAGCTTTTTCATTACCCGCAATACCAGAGTGACCCGGCGTCCAGACAAGCGTAACCTTGTTCTGTCTCGCTAGGTCATTCAGGGCATTGAAGCATTCCAATACCAGTTTGGATGAAGTCTTTTGACTCTGGAGAGCCTTCAGTGCCGCCTGGCTATCGGACATGATATAGATTTGCCTGTTTCGACAGTCCTTCTCTATGTTGGTTCTCGCACATTCTATGATTGCGAATATTTCTGCTTGAAAGACTGATGCCAGGCTACCCAATGGTTGAGCATAGCCTGTCCTCATGTTTTCATTATAGATTCCTGATCCAGTACCTGTGGTTGATTTAGAACCGTCCGTGTACCAGATCTTACTTTGTTTGTGTATATCTTCCCTAAAGCCGTTCCATTCGTTGCGGTCTGGAATAGTGACTTTAAAGAGTGAATTTTCAAGATATCTGACTACCATATGGTCCGACCTCATTTGCAGGAGAGGTCCCCTTATGTCTGTCAAGAGCCTTCTGTGTGGGGTATCAACTCTTACGTTGACCGATGATAATTGCAGCCTATAGAGTGCCAGTCTTGCCTCCCCCACTATCAGAATATGAAGTGGTGTGAGGTCTAGAACCGTCTCCATGGCTGCAGTGGGCGTGGTTCTCATAGCCCCCGTTATGCTAATACAAGCAAGTCTTTGAACCTTGCTGAGTATTTGTATGGTTGTATGCTGTGTGGCTTTAGGCCACCATACCAAAGCAGCATACATGATTGCGGGTCTGACCACTCTGGTGTACAGCCAGTATACCATTCCTGGTCTGAGCCCCCATTGTCGGTCGTACATTCGTCTAATTACCGCAAGGGTAATTTCCGATTTGCGTCTGATTTTTGAGATTTGAGGGGTCCAAGTCAGTTTGGAGTCAAAGATTACTCCTAGGTACTTCACCTCACCCGACATTTTCAGGTTGCCACCATTTAGAAAGAGCGGTCCAAGGCCCGCCAGTTTCCTCCTGCGTGTAAATGGTACCAGGGTGGTCTTCGAGGGTGAGACTTTAAGTCCTTCTCTAGCACACCATTTGCTCACCACGTTCAGTGCACGTTGCATACGCTCTCTGATCGTGTTGTTAAATTTTCCCTTAACGAGTATGACTAGGTCATCCGCGTATCCTAGGGAAGAGTATCCCTCGTTGCTGAAATCCACTAGCAGGCCATCCATGACCAGGTTCCACAGCAGGGGTGAGAGAACTCCCCCTGCGGACAACCACCGGCCACCCTGGATGCTAGTGTCTGGTCAGCAACGTTGTGTAGACCATCCTTTGTCTTAGCATGCAGTCTATCCACCTGCAGCTAATTTCCTCCAACCCCTGCTTTCTCAGGGCAGCAGTTGTAGAGTTAAAGGCTGTATTGTCAAATGCTCCTTCTATATCCAAGAAGGCAGCAAGTAAAATTTCTTTGTGTTCCAGGGCAGCTTCGGCACTCCTTGTTAGTCGGCTGAGAGCTGTCTCTGTGGATCTACCTGGAAGGTAGGCATATTGATCTTGGGATAGTGGGTAGGTCACCAGTACCCCCTCTCTAATATGCCTGTCCCTAATATTTTCCATTGTCTTCAGTACAAATGACATAAGACTGATGGGCCTGTACGATTTTGCACGAGAATAGTCTGTTCTACCGGTCTTTGGTAAGAAAACCACCCTGATAAGCCTCCATATTCTTGGCAAATATCGTAGGGCCATGCTGGCCCTTAGGATCTCGCAAAGCCTTCGCCACAGTAGTTCCGATCCCTTCTGTAGCATGATGGGTAGGATTCCATCAGGCCCTGGCGATTTAAAAGGTTCAAATGAGTTTATTGCCCATTTGACTCTGTCATAGGTGACCACTCTCCTGGCAGCCTGCCAGTCTTCCTTAGATGTTCTGTTGCCAGTTGCATCAGGTCCCTGGCCGACCCAGTCATTAAGTGGTCCATCATAGATTTCCCCTCACCCAGGGTTTCCTTCTCGTTTTTTGTATACACTCCGTCATCGAGTTCGAGAGTTTGAAGCGCACATTGGGGGTTCTATGATAGAATCTTGTAGAGTCTGACACCGTCTGGGACAGTTTCAATGTCCTCACAGTGTCTCCTCCAGGTTGATCTTCGAGCTTTCCTTAGTGCTTTGTTGTATTCGGTTAGGGAGTTCTTGTAAGCCTCCCATGAGCCCATTCGCTTTGCTTCGTTGAAGAGTTTTCTTACCTGCTTCCTCTTTTTGTCCAGCGCACTGTTCCACCACGGAACTCTCCTGGTGATGCGTCTCTTAATCAGAGGGCAGTTGTCGTTGTATGCCGAGATCATAGCTTCCGCAGTTTGCTCTGCCATAATCTCGAGCTCTAAGTTATTGCTTACCGCTCCTAGTATACCCTAGTATATCAGATTGTGGTCTAGCTTTGATTTGAAGGCTTCCCAGTCTGTTCTGCGGGGATTGCGGTATACTTCAGTGACCCGGTGTAACCCCGTAATATCGAATGTTATGTGTCTGTGATCCGAGTAACTCGCCTCATCTGACACTCGCCAATTCTTAACAAAATTACTGACATATGACGTACCTATTTTTATATCTATCACCGCTTTGCTAACACTTGTAACAAAGGTCGGTTTATTTCCAATATTCAAAGTGTCTAACTTGGTTGCCATAAGAAATTGTATAAGTGACTCACCTCTGCGGTTGATGTCTGAACTTCCCCAGACAGAATGGTGGGCATTGGAGTCACAACCGACGACAAGCTGGGTCCCTTGTTCCCCGCAGCCTGCAACCAGTCCCTCCAACGCCTCGTTGGGGCATGGGTCTCCAATAGGGAGGTAGACTGATCCGAGAACAAGCTCCTTCAGTCCACCAACACTATTGGTGAGATTAACTGCCACTACGTCCTGTGAACAGAATGAGGTTAGAGGCAGTGTCTTTGTGTTTTCACATAAAAACAAGACCTGGGTCTCTCGGTGGTTCTACTATATATTAGTTCCCCCCCCCCCCCAATTCCACCCAGTCCCATAATTTTCCCCCTGCATACCCAGGGTTCTTGAATGAGGGCAATGTCACAGTTCTCTATTGCCTTGCAGAGTGCAGCCGAGCCTGCCCTACTGTGTTGCAAGTTCGCCTGGATTACCTTCACTATTCTTACCTGAAGCGATCTTCCTGAAGGTTACAGTCCGAAGTCCGTAATGAGCCTTCATCTGCCTTCCTACCAGGTATTGGTGATAACCCTCACTGACAGAGAAGGCCAGGATTACTCCTTCCTTCTCTTTCTTTTCGCTGAGGACGTGCCAATCTTCCACTCGAAGTCCAGGATTCTGGGCTCCGATCCGGGTCTTGACTACCTCCGCCTCTGGATGGTCTGGTATCCAGACCGTCAGTTTGGGCCTTCTGGGGAGGTCCTTTGACTCAACTGTTGTCAAGTCCGCCCCTTCCCAGATGTCCCCAAAGCTCGCCACCACCGCAGCTAACCACTTCTTGGTGTGCTCGTTCTCGCAGTTTATCCTGAGGATTCCTGCGGAGAACCAGGCACCATTGAACTGCCGCGGGTTCGCACTTCCCGAAGGCGTGTCGTACACTGCTGCCGTTAGTTTTTCTTGAATCAGGTCTGATTGGGCCTGATCCATTAGGATGTCGGGATGGCGTTTATGGATGATAGCCATATGGATCCCTTTAACCGCACCGCTGTAAGACCCAGTCTGACCAGATGGTCTCCTAGCCCTTTTAGGTGCGTTCTTTTGAGAGGCAGGAGTAGAGGAGTCTGAGCGGAGCCTTTTGGTTCCACCCCCCTTCTCTACTTTTGCCTCTGTTTTTTGTTTTCTAGCCGGATTTTCTTTCGTCCACGTTCCGGCTTTAATTTTTTCCTCTCTTCTCAGTTTCTTCTTCTGAGCGCCAGAGAGTCTGGTGGTACCGGGCAGGTCCTTTGAATCCCCCGCCTCAGTTGAGCATGCGTCTGACCTCCCTGGGGTCGCCTCCGCGTGCTCTTTAGTGGAGTCTGTGCCTTCCGACACTCCTTCCGTTTTGGTTTTGTTTCTAGTCGTGTCCATAGTTGTTCCCACGAGTATTGGGGAAATGCTGGTCACCATGCCAGGAGCCCCACTGACATGGAAGGCTATTTGAAACAAGGTGTCGCTGCATCCCCTCGGCCTGGTCCACCCACCTTAGGATTTAGCATTTTTGATGAGATTATTTCCTCTCGATCCGGGCGGTGAAGCCAAGATCCCCGCTCTCCCGCCCGCGAGACATGACCACGTCAGCTTGGGAGTCAGCGGTGTTTCGGTGATCCACCTTGTTTGGGAGTGTCACACCGGCATCGTTGTTCTCGGTGCAAACCCTTAGCCACGATACTACAGCCGGGCCGAGAAGTTTGGTCCACGGTGAGTGCCTTAGCACGCTACCAGTTGAGGTCTTATGTCAACGAGCACGCTTATAACACCCACTAACCTAATGGTCACATACGTTCATTCCATTTAGGCCATTCCTCTATCCGCCACCTGAGGACGCGCCCGATAGGGGTTGCTGTCCCCCACAGGAAAGTGCCCTTTATCCGAATTGAACAAAAAATAGGTATGATGTTATTTGAGAAAAAAAGTTGACAATCGCTACCTTGACAGTTGTCATCGTATTGTCAATTCGGCCAATAATTAGAGAATTTCCTGCTGTTTATAAACATATATAGTTTGTTATACTTGAATATACTGAATTACCCTGTATAGAGAGTTTATCTTTTAACCCTCTCATGCGCAACTTTTCAAAATTAGATTTTGTGGTGAAACAAAAATTAATTTCGGTTGGAATTGAGCTTTATATTGATAAGAATAATAAATAAGTTGAAATTTTTTGAAAACTTCAATTATTTTTAGAAAAAATAGAATGTACACATATGTGTACACAGTGCACTTATGGTAAGAAATAAAGACACATATAATATTATACTTTAAATCTATTGTTCACGTAGAATCTGAAATATTCCATTTTATTATGTATGATATACTTTAAAACATTCGGGAAACAGCGCTATTATCGTGTTCTTTTTGAACAATTTGCACTTTTGCAACGTGCCGCATTTTTTATTTCAAGTTTTTTTTTGGAAAATGTGGCCCTTTATCTAATATTTTCTCTGTGGGAACCACTGTATGCTTTCTTTTTTTTATAGCAGGAGGACCCTTTTGTCGTGTCATCTGTCCATCTCCACGGAAAATTAGAGCAGTTGCAATGCGACTTTTGAATTGTCGTAAATCCAACTTTTCGATTAAATTGTTCTTATCCGAACGCCATAAAATCCAAGAATTTACTATAGCTACATGTATTAGGTGATAAAATATTCTCATATACCACCTGCGGTTTCTTGTATGGTTAGTATATAAGGCTGTTAGAGAGTCCATAAGATCAACACCTCCCATGTGTTGATTGTACAACTTTATTGAAAATGGTCGAGGAACTTGTATTCGTTGTTTTTCTTTGCGGCAAAATCTTTCAGCAGTATCGATGGGGAATACTCCTGCGTAGTTGGATACTGTGTGTACTAAGTTATTGTCGTGCCACCTTACCACTGTGATGTTATTATCAGATGTTGCAAACGAATAACTTCCAAGACCATCTTTTTTCAATAACTTCTCCGATTTCAAAATTTTGTCAGCTCCTTTCAACCTATTTGATCGCATTGTTCCCGTATATCAAATTTTTATCTGCGTTAACGTATCTATCAAAGGGATATTTGAAAATAGATTATTGGCATAAATTTTGTAATTTTTGTTTTCAATATCATGACATAATCTTTTCACGACTTCCCCGGCTGCACCAATTTCAGAAATATCTTGCCTATTACCAGAAATACCTTGAAATATTTCAAAACAATACACATATCCAGATGTGCCTGCCCGGACCCATATTTTACATCCTCAATATTTTAGGCTTTTTTGGTACGTATTGTTTCAATGATGAGCGTCCTTTAAAAGATACCATCATTTCATCAATTGACATACAGAGAGTTTTATGTAACTCCGAACATTTTCAATGTTTATTTTCGTATGTTCGATTTCTCAAACCAAAGCATTCAATACACCTTTAATTTTTAGGTATGACCATTAAAAATTATAGCCAATTGCAATCAACGCTTCAACTTATTTCAGTACAAATTGTACAAACAGGGAGTTTTTCTTTTAAGTCCTAATTATAGCGTGTGTGCCGTAAATCTTTAGATAATCCTTGTTTTTTTTAAAGAGTTCAATTTAAAGCTTAAAACGAGTGTTTTCCACTCCCAGACTAAGCATGAAGTAAAATTTCGAGTTTAGAAAAGCCTGAAAATTTGGTTTGGTCGCGTAGCGCAAAGCGCGGAGCGACCAAACCAAATTTTCAGGCTTTTCTAAACTCGAAATTTTATTTCATACGCCACCGGTACAAAATACTGACATATTACGAAGTTTAAAACACACCGCAAACTTCACATTGAATCAGTGTTTTGTGGCGGTGGCGCATGAGGTAAAATTTCGAGTTTAGAAAAGCCTAGTTTGGCTCGGTCGCTTCGCTTCGCTACGCGCCCGAGCCAAATTTTCAGGCTTTTCTAAACTCGAAATTTTACTTCATGCTTAACCTGGGAGTGGAAAACACTCGTTTAAAGCTTCAAATTAATTTCTTTTAATAAACCAAGTGTCGGAAAATGTACAACGTATGCATACGTATACTTAAAAGTAAAATTCTCTGTATGAAAATTAACATTGAAAATGTTCGTTGTTACATAAAACTCTCTGAAAATTGTTCAGGATCAACAGCCGAATGAAAAGTTTCATGAAGATGATCAATTACAGGACGTAGGCGAAATAGCTTGTCTGTATTATTTTCTTTGATTGCTGAAGCATCTACAAAATGTAAATATCTTCGAATTTCTTCAAACCGTTTCTGAGACATAGCATCTGCTATGAAATTCATCTTCAATCCACCTTCAGAAGACCAATATTGCCTAATTGTTGGGTATTTGATGTATGACATCATAGTTGTAATATCCAAAAATATTTTGAGTTCACTAAGTGTCAGATTGAAATTTATTTTGTTATTCTGATAGGCATATAAATTTGATTGGAAAACAATTGTGTCTCTCAAAAATGAATCAGAAAAAAAATGGTTGAAGTAATCTATTGGTGAATCACCATGAGCATGTAGTTTATGTTATTTACTGGCGTTAGGAATATTAGCACCAAATAAATTTTCTTTATTTAGAACCCAATTAGGTGAGCAATCAGGTTTCTGGGTAATTTTTTTTTTCTCTTTTCTGGGTCCAAATTTTTTAGTTTCCCTTGTATGTAATACAAAGGGAAAGTATTGTTTTCGTGAAAATTTTCGAATCAAAAATTTTAGCGGAATTATCCGTTTTGAGGTCCCTTGAGTCGAATAAGACCATTTTTGAAAAATGTCTGTCTGGCTGTGTGTCTGTGTGTCTGGCTGTGTGTGTGGCTGTGTGCGCTGTACCGAAAAAACCGCTAAAGATATCGAGATGAAACTTGAAACTTAAGCTTTTTGTTACAATCGGAAGAACTGAAAAGCTTTTGGTGAAAATCGGAAAACCGAAAGTGGTACTTTACTCTTAGCGTTTTTCAGTTTTTTCAGATTTTTTCAATAAATGTTCATCAAACAAAAAATTCTTTTAGATAAAAGTTGTAGATAATAACAAAATGAAGATGTATTGTTCACTTACTTTTTGTCATAGCACTCTTAGTTTGTGAGATATTTCAAAAGTTGTGTGTTTTATCTAGTTATTGGTGTGTGACAGTGTATGTGTCGATACAATTGAAAAATGTTTCAAATGAAAGTTGTAGGAAATGAAAAACTAAAGATTTTTTGTAAATTCACTTTTTGTCATAGCACTCTTAGTTTTTGAGATATTTAATAAATAGTGTTTTTTATCTAGTCATTGATTTGTGTCAGTATGTGTGTTGATACAATTGGAAAATGTTTCAAATAAAAGTTGTAAGTAATAAAATATTAAAGATTTTTTGTATCTTCACTTTTTGTCATAGCACTTTTAGTATTTGAGATATTCAATAAATAGTGTTTTTTATCTAGTCATTGGTTTGTGTCAGTATGTGTTGATCCAATTGAAAAATGTTTCAAATAAAAGTTGTAGTTATCAAAAAGTTGAAGATATTTTGAAAATAATAATGCTACAAATATTTTAAAAGTGATTTAATACGCAATTTACGGGGGAAAGTACTATGATGGACACATCACCATTTATTCAATAAATGTTCATCAAACAAAAAATTCTTTTAAATAAAAGTTGTAGATAATAACAAAATGAAGATGTATTGTTCATCTACTTTTTGTCATAGCACTCTTAGTTTTTGAGATATTTCAAAAGTTGTGTGTTTTATCTAGTTATTGGTGTGACAGTGTCGATACAATTGAAAAATGTTTCAAATAAAAGTTGTAGGAAATGATAAACTAAAGATTTTTTGTAGATTCTCTTTTTGTCATAGCACTCTTAGTTTTTGAGATATTCAATAAATAGTGTTTTTTATCTAGTCATTGGTTTGTGTCAGTATGTGTTGATCCAATTGAAAAATGTTTCAAATAAAAGTTGTAGTTATCAAAAACTTGAAGACATTTTGAAAATAATAATGCTACAAGTATTTTAAAAGTGATTTAATACGCAATTTACGGGGGAAAGTACTACGATGGACACACCACCATTTTTTCTAGTTGTGTTTTCTACATATCTGCCTCTTCAATAAGAACGTTGATAGATTTTTTAGTCAAGATATTGTCAATTTTATTATGTTTATTTTTTTCTTTTCCATCAGAATCTTCTTCACTATCTTCAGGTAAATATTCTAACTCACTATACGATGATATCAATATTTTCTCTAGTTTAGCTTGAGATAGAGGACGTTTTGGATCAATCTTTCTGCTTGAAGTCGAAGCAATATGTGGTAAATTTGCTGTAATTTTGGTTAGTGATTCATCATACAGATCACATTCTTTTAGTAAACGATCCATCTGTTCATCAGTAATACTATTTTCTTCATGATCCATTTTTAACAAACACCACTTAAAATTGAAGTTACAAACAGAAAAAAAGTTATAAAATATATATTTATACAAATAAAAATAACATTACTTGAGATATTTCAACGTATGTTTTTTTTTCTAAAAACGTTGTTTACAATTTTTGTGCGCATTTTGTCCACATGTGTACAAATATATTTTATCAATTTTCGTAAATATAACGGACTATTTTGTGACGGCGAGTTATTAATTTTGAGAACAAACTATTTTTATAAAAGAAAACATTTTTTACTTACCTAAAAATACTTTATTTTGCCGTAAACCGACTATTTTTCTACTGTCTTTGCACAAACTAACTATAAACACACAGAGCATATGGAGACTTGTTCACAAACGATTATAATATGCAATTCAGTACAACTGCAGCCATCTATGAATAACTCGACATATAATATATGTCCACAAATGTGTACTAAGATCACTTCTATAAGAATTTGACTGATACTTTTGGAAATAAATAAAAAAACAAACGTGTCCACAAACGTGAACGTGGCGCATGAGAGGGTTAAATATACATTTTCCTATTACAGCGTATATACTGTATATCTTGAAAATTTCGTTGTTTCTTTTTTTAAGAGTTCAATTTAAAGTTATAAACGAGTGTTTTTTACTTCCAGGAGAAGCATAAAGTAAAATTTCGAGTTTATAAAAGCCCCGCGTTGAAAATTTGTCGAGGGTCACGCAACGACCCGAGTCAAATTTTCACGAGGCTTTTCTAAACTCAAAATTTTACTTCATGCGCCACGCGTATAAAACACTGAATTATTGTGAAATTCACAATATGCTACTAAAGCAGTATGCTAAAGTCGTATATTTTGAATTTCAATTTAAAATCAGTGCATTCCATTTTTTAACAGTTAATGCAGATTTGTCTGGTGGCAAATATTAACAATATAGAATTACATATTTTGTTGTAAAAACATTTACACTTGTTCTTGTAGGCAATAACATGATAAACCACAATATTTTAAAATAACATTGTTTTTTAGAAGACAATTACATTTTTGTATCTCTTTTGTAAGCATATTTGTCAGAAAGATACCTAATAAACTTATTAAAAATGGTTTAATTTTAAATTTCATAGTAATACATTTTACACATTTTTTTTAAACTTCAAACTCCAATAACTCATTTTTGTTCAATTGTAGCATATCGCGGTATTACAATAAGACATTCAATTAGTACTTTAAAAAACATATTTAAAATTGTTATAAATTTCATAAAGGAGTTTAAATTTGTTATTTTTATCAAATACCAAGAAAAAGGGGTATTGTATATTGATATCAGCATATCAATGTACAATGTTCAAGAGGATATTTATATTGAACAACGGAAATGCGTATTATACTTAATGATATAATTCAATTTAGTAATAATTTCATTTACACGTACTTATCTAATCATAATATAATTATTAAATTATTAATTAAGTGGAACAAATCAAGTAATTTTGTTTAACTATTTCATCATGTTTCAGCCAGTGAACAACGAGAAACAAGTTAAAAATATTTTTATTGCAGGGCTGAGTCGTGGAATCGGAGTTTAGGCATTTCCCTTGGAGTCGAAGTCGTGGCGTCGAAAAATCTGTATAACTCCGACTCCAGGGGTGGATGCTGTAATTATAACCTTAAAGATAGATCGTAAAAGGTCCTGTACAAAAATGTCATTTTTTGGTACGTATTCTACGTCATAATTTTAACTGGATATTTTATGATAATTTTAATCGAACTATTGTAATTAAAGTTAATGTGTGTTTTTAAATGCTTCGCGACCAATTCAAATTTTTAAGGTTTTCAGAAGTCGAAATATTTACTCGATGCTTAATCAAGGAGTGGAAAACACTCGTTAGAGAAATATTGAATGCTTCTATAAAACATTGAATCATTTATTTTCTAAAAATAACCGATTTTTTCTTAAATATAACTCAAAGTTTAACTAAACTGTTCGTTTAGTTTTTCTTCAATCATTCGCGACCAATCCAAATTTTTTAGGTTTTTTGGTGAAAATATTTACTCCATGCTTACTAAAGGAGTAGAAAACACTTTTAGAGAAATATTAAATGCTCATACCAGCCCTAACAACTATTTGTTGGAACAAGTCAATAGTTATCAAATAATATGCCAGTTATTAAAAAAAATATAATCATAATTTTTTAAGCTGTATAGTTATATGAACAACAAATTTTATGTAATTTTAAAAATGTTTAGTCATCTCTTGCTCGAAAATGATGACAACTAAATGTTGACACGAGTATATTTAAGTTCCATATTTTTAAGAATTTATCAAGTTTTTTTTTACTCAAAATACTTTTCTTAAGCTAAGGTAAATCATGGTTGATTGTGAGTATTGCCAGCAGGTTAATTGATTGTATATACAGTCAACATTTTGTATAAATTGCAATAACGGAACAGTAAAATCCTACGATCTAAAAGTATTATCAATAAACATCACAAATGTGTGAATAATATAGCATATAATATTACGAAACAATTTATATTTGAATCGAAGTTTTACACTATATAGACATAAAATTTGCAAATATTAAAATATAAACAAGATTTACAATCACAGCGAAGATCAAAATAATTAAACAAACAGGGATTTTTTCTTTCAAGTATACATATCCCAATGCATACGTTGTAAATTTTCAGGCATTCGTTGTTGTTAAATAAGGTCAATTTAAAGTTTCTAAGGAGTATTGATTAAGCATGAAGTAAAAATTTCACTTATTGCGCCATATGTGTAAAACACTGAAATATGCTGAAATTCAAAATATACTGCTTTAGCATACTGATTTAGGTTAGGTTAGGTTAGGTTTCAATGGCAGCAGTTAGACCGCTCACTTAGGCCCAAAGGGCCCCTTGTGATACCATAAGGGTAAAAAGGACCCAGATCTTCCCCCCCACCCCACATATACAAACCAATCCGAGCACCTAATGAACCCGATCAGATTTCTCACATCTAGAAGTGTGAGGTCCGCTAGTCCATTCGCGTAGTGCATAACAAGGTACTTGATTCTTTTCCCGTCAAGAGCAGGGCATTGTCCCAGATAATGGAGTGCCGTCTCTTCCTCCTCTACATCCAGGCGTCCTCTGCAAAAGTCGTAGTGCTCAAGGCCTATCTTGTGTGCATGTCTGCCTAGGAGGCAGTGGCCCGTAAGAATGCCTACCGCCTTCTTTATGTCGATTCTAAGTGCAATTAATCTGTTACTGTTTATAGTATCCCATATAGGCCATAGCTGCCTTGCTATGAGACACATATCTTCTTCTCTCCACCTATGGTTGACCGATGCCATCATTTGGTCCCTAAGAAGTCTCTTGCATTCCACAATAGGAATGTATGTGGAGAGTTCAGTAGACAGGTCCTTCATTTTTGCCCCCGTCCTTGCAAGGTCGTCGGCAATTGAATTCCCCCTGATATCACTGTGACTAAGTACCCACATGAGTCCCACGTCACAGTTATTTGCAAGCCTATCTAGCGATTTTTTACACTGACCACCTTCGAGGTGCAGTACGGACTATTCAGTATCTTAATGGCGGCTTGGCTATCAGTAATGAACCTGATGCGGTTCCGCTGAAGGTCATTTTTGTGGATCCAGTCTACTGTCTCTCGGATGGCCATGGCCTCTGCCTGAAGAATGTTACAGTGGTTTGGGAGTCTAAAAGACTTTTTGAGATTGAAATCTTGTGAGAAGATTCCTTCTCTTACTCTGTTTTTAGACTTGGAACCAGCCGTAAGAGCCAGACGTTCTTCCCTTGAACTATCTTGCCCTCTAACCATTTGGTTTTGTCCTGGATGGAAGAGGAGAACTTATTTTCAAAATTAGGTTCTGGAGTGCAGCTGTCAGTCTTCAGGGGGATATCGATATTTTGATCGCTGTGATAACTGTAGCATATCAGGAGTAGAGGTCGGCTGGAGCTAGATTTAGTATTACATCTAGCGCTTTGGAGGGGGTGAACTTGACCGCCCCCGTTATGAGCCATTCGGCGGCTCTTTGAGCCTTGCCCAGTGCGATTTGGTGGATCCTTTTGTCCAGGGCAGTCCACCAGACTGCAACTCCGTAGAACATAATGGGCCTTACCGCGGCAGTGTATCCAGTGAACAACGGTTGGTTTCAGTCCCCAGTCCTTGCCCACTGTTCTTTTACAGGAGTACAGCGCGACGAGCGCTTTCCGTGCTCTCTCTTGAATATTGGGCTTCCAACTAAGCTTCTTGTCAATTAGAATGCCCAAATATTTAGCTTGATCTTTTACCACCCGTTTCATGCCGTTTAGAGTAGAAACTTTGGAGTTCGGTACTTTATGCATTCTGGTGAAGAATACACGCTTAATTTTGAGGGGGTATACCCCTAGTCCACACTTCTCACACCAGCGGGTTATCTTGCGGAGTGCCTGCTCCATAAGTTCGGATAGGATACTTAAATGTTTGCTAGAGATCGTTAGGGTCACATCGTCACATTGCCCTACACCCTACAGACTTTAGTTCTTTCAGTAGGTCATTTATGACTACGTTCCATAGTAGCGGAGAGAGGACCCCCCTTGAGGGGTACCCCTATTAACCTCTCTTCTTGAGTTTGAGCCACCCAGCGAGAAGACAACGTGCCTCCCCGTCAGCAGGTCCCCTATGAAGAGGCATATCGACTCGTCCATGTGCAGGTTTCTGAGGGTAGGCAGAATCGCTTCTGGCTGCACAAAGTTGAAGGCTCCTTCGATATCCAGAAATACCGCCAACGTAAACTCCTTATTGCACATAGACTTCTCAACCTGGCTAATGAGGGCGTGTAGCGCCGTGTCCACTGATCTGCCCTTAGTATGAGCGTATTGCTAGTTGACCAAAGATTTGGATTGATGCGGTCTTTTATGTACGCTTCAACTAGTCTCTCCAACGTCTTGAGCAAGAAGGACGATAAGCTGATTGGCCTATAGTCCTTCGGTGTTGAGTGGGTTATTTTCCCTGCTTTGGGTATAAACACCACATTTGTCTCTTTCCATCTTTGAGGAATGCACGATAGAGTTAGGCAGGCTTCAAATATTACTTTCAACCAGGGATTTATAATATTTGAGGCTATTTGTAATTTAGCAGGGATGATCCCGTCAGGGCCTGCAGCTTTAAAAGGCTTGAAGCTTTTCACACTCCAAGCAAATTTATGTTTACTCAAATTATTATTATAGGACCCCCTTTACCGCCAGAGTCGAAGGGAAAGTGGGTATCCACTAGCGCCATTAGGGTTTCCTCGCATGAAGTGGTCCAGTTACCACCCTGCTTCATGAGAAACCCCGGGATAGCTGGGTTTCCCGATAGTATCTTTCTGAGCCGACTGGCCTCAGATAGATACTATCGGGCATACTGATTTAGAAGTATATTTTAAACTTCACAATACTTCAGCGACCAAATTTTCATGATTTTCTCAACTCGAAATTTTACTTCATGCTTAATCAGGAAGTGAAAACACTCTTAGAAGCTTCACATTGAACTATTTTCAGAAACAACGAATAATAATAATAATATGTTTGTTTATTTTCAGTGACAAACATTATATAAAATAATGGTACACTGCTCATAAAAATATAGTCAAAAGTAAAGAACAAAAGTTAATGTATATAGTGATCGCGCATAGAACAGTATGGCTCTAAGTATAAAATTTTAAATAGTAATTTTTTCCTTATGGATATATTTCTAGCCTGTGTAATAGACTTTGGGAGATGATTAACTATCTTAATACATGAATAGTATAAGCTCCCCTTTCATACTTTGATAGTCTATGGTTTGGTAGGCTAAACTGTTGTCCATGCCTCGTATTGTATGTGCCTGGCAGTAAATTTGTGCTAAACATTTCTGCATGATTCCAGATGAATTTGGCATATTCATAGATGTAAATGGCAGTGGTTGTTAATAAGCTATTTCTTATAAAAATACCCCTACAACTGCCATAACACTTCAATTTGTGCATTATTCTTATCGCTTTCTTTTGTGCCACGAAACCTTATCCACGCCAACACTTGCTCCCCAAAATAATATCCCATATCTAATATGTAAGTAGATATTAGCATAGTAAAATAGTTTGGCTATATTAGAGTTTTTGCTTGTATTATTGAGTACCCGCAAACCATAGCAACCTTTGCTAGTTTTCGTACACCCTTTATTTATGTGTTGTGAATAACTTAGTGTTTCATGAATAGCAATACCTAGGAAGTTGCAACAAATGGGTAGCAAGTATCGTTCAGGATAATATTTTCTCGTGTGATAGGCCCTTGATTCACCTTAAAAAAAGAACACAGCGTGTTTTATATGGATTCAACATGCGGTCATTGTATTCAAACCACTTTCCTACGTACTTTATTTATTTCTGGATTTATTCTTTAAATCCATAAATGTCTTAATATAAATAATCCTATAAATTTGTGTTATCCGCATAATTTAATATACAGGGTGTCCGTACTTCGACAGAATCTTGGTTATTTGAAGAGATAGAGAGTCAGTTAAATTAAGGTAAAGTTGCGTATTTTAGGGCCCAATAATAATTTTGTATTCAATAATATTTTTGTATTCAAAAACTATTGAATCCAGACATTTATAACTTTGACATCTTTTTAACGAGAAATCTAGTAACATATTTTATTTTAAGATAACTATATTAGTTACCCAGTGACCATGGCTAACTTTAGTTTTTCTTATGGGCGCCATTTTGGATTTTTATATTTTTAGAAGAATATTTTTTTCTATTATAAATGATGTATCACACTTATAGTTTATTTTACATGTTATATGTAAAATTGTAATCTTTTCATTTTAGTAAAGAGTGCCTTGGAAACAGTTGACTAACTCACTCATTTGACAACTTCTAGGACCCATAATTTGCTTACATATCAGCCCTGAAGACGGGCATTCAGTTGATTAATTACTGTACTGATAGAAAATGTATTTGTTTATAAACGAAATACTGGTTTGAACAGAGCTAGGACGAATCCTCAAAAAAAGGATTAGAATCACGAATCCGAATCACCTAATATGATTCGAATTACGAATACTCGAATTAAGGATTCGTAAGAGATAAATATGATTCGAATCAAAGATTCGAATCGTGTTTTTTCGAATCACAAATACAAATCTTTTATAAATAAATTTGATTTTAGTACAATAACCATTAACATTTTAATATCACTATCAGTTGTATTAACAAAAATATTCAAAACCTAATTATTTATTATTAACACTCAACATCGTAGATAACAGACTAAATATCTGATTCCGTGTTCCTCTATTTAAGCTCGCTTAGCTCGCGCGCCCCGGCAAATCCAAATTTTCAGGCTTTTCTAAACTCGAAATTTTACTTCATGGTTAGTTTGAGAGTGGAATCACTTGTTCAAAACTAGCGAATCGACGAAAGCCTAAAAATTACGTAAAAGAAAAATTCTCTGAATATCCTTTTAACCAGAGAAAAGTCATGGAATTTTATTTAAATTAACCAAAACACTAAAAAAATCGTTTTAAATAAATCGTGAAAAGTGACAAAATATATAAAAATTATTAAAAATATAAAAAATATTTACATTTAGAAAGAATCATTTAACAATAAAAAACAATATCAATATTAGCAGAGTAATAGGAAATCATAAAAAATACTAATACCGTCAACAATTATAGAAATCTAGATAATTATGAAAGTCAATAGAATTGAATAATAAGTGTGCAATGTTCAATTTTCAAGAATCCTCTTTTTAGTTTATTTTATTAATTAGTTTTGTTAAAGTTGACAATGTTAATTGTAGTCATTATTTGTTTTTAATGTTGACAATTATCATTTTAATTCAGATTATAAACTTAATAAATTTAGACGATGACAAATTCTATAAATATAATGTATAATGGGAATAATTATCAAAATTGTCAACATTTTAATTGGTAAAATAAACTAGATATGACAAAAATCTTCTAAATTTAACATTATACAAATAATATTCATTTAAAACAAAAACTTTAAAATTGAAAAATCATTAAAATTAATCTTATCAGCAAATAATTGTCAAAATTGACAAATTCAATAATAATAAAAATTGAAAATACTTTTTAAAAATCCAATTGGACAAAAAAAAATATTTTTAGTCAAATTGTTCTCTTTATGTGTATTACTTTCTTATTTTAAAAATGTATCTTTCTAATACTACTCTGTAATAAGGTTTTCCTGTTGGGTAATAAATATTTTTATTCTTATTAAATTAAAAAAGACGTGTACACCAAAACAATCGTCAACATTAATAAAAAAAAAATTATAACATAGTCAAACAAATCAAAATCAATAATATTTAAATGAATATTCTAGAAGTTAACATGAAAAAATGAATTTGCCAATTGTTTGCAGCATAAACAAATTTACGAAATAAAAACTTTAAAATTGAAAAATCATTAAAATTAATCTTATCAGCAAATAATTGTCAATATTGACAAATCCAAGAATAATAAAAATTGAAAAAACTTTTTAAAAATCCAATTGGACAAAAAAAAATATTTTTAGTAAAATTGTTCTCTTTATGTGTATTATTTGGGCAGGTGGTGTCCGAGCGGTAACGTCGTCGGGCTGTATCGCTCGGCGAGCCACAAACTCGGGTTCGATTCCCGTGCACGGGGAGACTTTATTTAAAAATAATTTCTCGTTGTGACCCTGGGTGTGGTATGAATGTGAGTGTTTGTCCGTATAATAGCATTCTACAAATTGTAATGTTAAACAATTAATTAATACAAAATATATTTATAAATAAATGATGTTGGCTAATGGGCAAGTTCCCCAGGCCAGGCAAAAGCCAAATACAAAAAAAAGTGTATTATTTTCTTATTTTAAAAATGAATCTTTCTAATACTACTCTGTAATAAGGCTTTCCTGTTGGGTAATAAATATTTTTATTCTTATTAAATTAAAAAAGACGTGTGTGTACACCAAAACAATCGTCAACATTAATAAAAAAAAAATTATAACATAGTCAAACAAATCAAAATCAATAATATTTAAATGAATATTCTAGAAGTTAACATAAAAAAATGAATTTGCCAATTGTTTGCAGAATAAACAAATTTACGAAATATAATTCTTAAATAATTTTAACTCGTCTTTATATTCAAATTGGCAAAAAATATAAACTATTAATAAAAGTGTCAATATAAACATACATTGTTAATTAAGTTTTAATGTGTAATTTTATATCTTTAGTTGTACTATATATTATGTCTTTTTTAAATGTACAGGGTGGCATTTTTCAACTTCCGGATATAGGGCGGAAACGAAACACGAAAAAGTGACCCTGGCTAGCAAAAAAGGTTTTTCAATATTTCTTTAAATAAAAAAGTTCTGCAGATGTGGCACCTCAAAAATGCGTCACCCTGTACTCAGTTGACTAAATAAATAAATAAATTGGCAAATACGTGTCAAAATCTTTAAAATCAACAATAAAGTATAATTATATTTATTCCGATTTGTGCATTGTTTTTTTTTTTTTTGTAGAAAATGGAAAAAATTCAATCGCATCCAGAAAACATCAAAATTAAAAACCAATATCTTAAAAGTTACAAATTAATAATTTATAAACATATTTTTATTTTATTTAAAATCTTTAAAAGCAACAAACGATTATAAAAATTACTCAGTTGGTTAAATAAATAAATGAATTGGCAAATACGTGTCAAAATCTTCAAAATCAACAAAAAAGTATAATTATATTTATTCCGATTTGCCATTGTTTTTATTTGTAGAAAATGAAAAAAAAAATCAATTGTATCCAGAAAACGCCGAAATTAAAAACTAATATCTCAAAAATTACAAATTAATAATTTAAAAACATATTTTTATTTTATATAAAATCTTTAAAAATTTTTATAAATATTATAACAAAATCTTCAAAATTGTTAAAATTAACACTAAGCAAATATTAATCAAATAAAAATATGAAACTAATTAATTTATAATTTTCTACAGAATAGTTACTCAATTGACAAATTAGTTACTCAACTGACAAATTCAATAATAAAAAAATCAGAGCTGGGACGAATCCTCGTGAAAAGGATTCCAATCACGAATCCGAATCACCTTATATGATTCGAATCACGAATACTCGAATAAAGGATTCGTAAGAGATAAATATGATTCCAATCAAAGATTCGAATCCTGTTTTTTCGAATCACGAATACAAATCCTTTAAGAATAAATTTGATTTGATTATTTTTTACAACTATTAACATATAAATATCGTAATCAGTTGTTTTAACAAAAATATTCAAAACCTAATTATTTATTAATAACACTGAACATCGTTGATAGCAGACTAAATATCTGTGTTAGTCTGATTAAAGTTGTATTTGTGTGCGTTTGAACTTCACTTCAAATCAGTGTTTTGTACGCGTGGCGCATGAAGTAAAATTTCGAGTTTAGAAAAGCCCCGTGAAAATTTGTCTCGGGTCGCTGCGCGACCCTCGACAAATTTTCTACGCGGGGCTTTTCTAAACTCGAAATTTTACTTCATGCTTTGTCTGTGAGTGGAAACGCTCGTTCGAAACTTCAAAGTGATTGCTTTGATAAAAACATTGAAAGACTGAAAATGTTTTTCAAGATAATAATAATTAAGTTTTCAAAATTATGTTAAACATTATTTGAAGTAAAACTGACATGGTATCCACAATTTGAAATGTTAAAGTTTTCCGACATTTCCCTGATTCAAGATTTTTTTCCCTGACCTTCTAATATAACTTTCTTCTGTGAAATTTTCACGGGGCTTTGCTAAACTCGAAATTTTACTTTATGCGCCACGCGTACAAAACACTGATTTAAAATGAAGTTAAAAATGCAGTGAAAACCAACCGAACTTCGATATTTTTTTAAAATTGGATGTTTTCTTTCCTATCCATGCTGTAAACCTTCAGATATTTGTTGTTTTCTTGTAAATAAACTTCGATTCCCTGTAGTCCTTCGGCCTCCGAAGACCATGATTGGTCCTTCGAGCTGTAGCCTTTGTAAAATGGTAATAAACTTAGTAATCTAGAGTGATCCTTCAATTTGAAACTTCTAAGAACGAGTGTTGTCCACTCCCAGACTAAGCATGAAGTAAAATTTCGAGTTTAGAAAAGCCCCGCGTAGAAAATTTGTCGAGGGTCGCGCAGCGACCCGAGACAAATTTTCACGGGGCTTTTCTAAACTCGAAATTTTACTTTATGCGCCACGCGTACAAAACACTGATTTGAAGTGAAGTTCAAAAGCACACAAATACAACTTTAATCAGAGTAACACAGATATTTAGTCTGTTATCAACGGTGTTCAGTGTTAATAATAAATAATTAGGTTTTCAATATTTTTGTTAAAACAACTGATTACGATATTTATATGTTAATAGTTGTAAAAAATAATCAAATAAAATTTATTCTTAAAGGATTTGTATTCGTGATTCGAAAAAACAGGATTCGAATCTTTAATTGGAATCATATTTATCTCTTACGAATCCTTTATTCGAGTATTCGTGATTCGAATCATATAAGGTGATTCGGATTCACGGGGCTTTTCGAAACTCGAAATTTGACTTCATGCGCCACGCGTATTAAACAGTGATTTAACGAAAAATAAAAAAAACAAAACAATTTTTGTTAATCCTCACAAATAATTGGAATTATTTTTGACGATTCAAATCCTTTTGTAAGTATTTGAATCCTTTTGTAAGTATTCGAATCCTTTTATAAATATTCGAATCCTTCAATGAGGATTCGAATCACCCGCATTTGGATTCGAATACGAATCCTCTTAAAAAAATGTAACGAATCCGGATCACGAATCCAGTTTAACTAAAGTATTCGAATGCCTCTTTTGAATCCTCTAAAAAGATTCGATTCCAGGATTCGAATCCTGAATGATTCGAATCCGGCCCAGCTCTGTAAAAAAATACAAAATGTAATAAAATAGATGGCATCAACAAAAAATCCTAAAACTTGATTAATCATATGATATTATTAAATTTGTCAAAATCAACAGGCGTTATAAAAGTTACAAAAGACGTAACAATTATTAAAATCAACTTAAATATCGACAAAAACAATGAAAACAATTTAACAAAATTCCATAGAAGAAAATTATATTTCAAGGCCAAAGAAAAAGAATCTCGGACCTGAGAAATGTCAGGAAAATTTAACATTCCAATTGTAGCCACCATGTCAGTTTTACTTTAAATAATATTAAGCAAAATTTTGAAAAGTAAATTATTTTCTTTAAATACATTTTCAGTCATTTGATTTTTTTATCAACGCATATAATTGGAAGCTTTTAATGAATGTTTCCACTCCCAGACCAAGCATAAAGTAAAATTTCGAGTTTAGAAAAGCCCCGCGTAGAAAATTTTCACGAGGCTTTTCTAAACTCAAAATTTTACTTCATGCGCCTCGCGTATAAAACATTGATTTCACGTAAAGGTTAAAAGCACACAAATAAAATGTTCATGCGAATCCTCACAATTCATTCCAATTATTTCTAATGATTCAAATCCTTTTGTAAGTATTCGAATCTTTTTGTAAGAATTCGAATCCTTCTGCATGTATTAGAATCCTTTTATAAATATTCGAGTCCTTTTATAGGGATTCGAATAACTCTCGAATACGAATCCTCTTAAAAAAATGTGATGAATCTGGATCCAGTTTAACTGAAGTATCCGAATACCTCTTTTGAATTCTTGAAAAGGATTCGAATCCAGGATTCGAATCCTGCCGAGCTCTGGTGTGACATTTTGAATCTTAATAAATTGCTTGACTGTCTTTGGACTATCATAGGATTATGTCATATTATATCTTTATTGATCGTGTTTTGACTATTGTGACTGTAAGTGGCTTGATTAACTGTCTTTTGACTATACTAGGATTTTGCCTAATTATGTCTCTCTATCGACTGTATTTCGGCTATTGTGATGTTATGATTGAAAGTCATTTAAATCACCATATCAAATACAGTCAACATAGTGATTTAATGACAACATACTAATACGATTCATATTTTAATAGTTGTGATGTATTTTAAACTAACGGGTAGAAAATTTGTCAAGGGTCGCGCAGCGACCCGAGACAAATTTTCACGGGGCTTTTTTAAACTCGAAATTTGACTTTATGCGCCACGCGTATAAACCACTGATTTACAGTAAAGTTTAAAATATATAACGCTTGATTGACAGTTATAAACTCATTTTTATTGCTAAAACTTAATGACTACTGTCACGATTTCGTTAATTAATAGATATGACATCATTGTTTCCACAGCACTCTTTACAGAATAGAAAATGTTATAATATTTCATTGATTAAGCTTATTCCTTTAGAAACCCATGCTTGTTCCAACATATTGTTGTTAGGGCTAGTATAAAACACTGAATCGTTCATTTTCTGATAATAAACGATTTTTATTAATATTAAATATAGTCTAACTGAACTGTTCGCTTAGTTTTTTCTTTATTCAAATTAGAACAAATTATATTTATTTTAAAAGTATTTGAATCGGGCTTAAATCAGTTTTAAATTAATATCAATTGCTTGTCTCTAGTATGAACACTGTGTTTGGGGTGGATGCTAGAATTAGAATTTCTTTTTTTAGAACTCTTTTGAATTTTTCACTCAAGCTACGGTCTCGCGATTAAAGACATGACTTTGCTCTTGTTAAATTAATAAAGAACAGCGTTTTCGAGAAATATTTATTTAATTTTTTTCCTGAAAAAAAAAAACTGTAGTGGTTTAATTTATGATTCTAAAAAAGGGTAATTAATTGTCTAAACCCTAGGTCTCCAAACTTTCCAGCCTTAGGGCCATACTGATTACTCCAGTAAGTTCCGAGGGCCAAAACCATATTATCATTGTTGCCGGTGGTAAAAAGTGAAATAGTCCACTGATGAAAAAAAATGTCCGAAATAGTACGCAACGTTTAAAAAAGGCTGCAAATCGGACTATAGTCCGCAAAACGGCAACACTGCATATTATTAATTTTCCTGTCATTATCTGTAATTTCTAGATTGGTCGTAGAGTACGAGCCATGAGGAGTAACGTGACATGACATCTGGTGGACACAAGCGGAAATAGGTAGTACCTTCTATCGCTAACAGATGGCGCCAATAGCACGTACAGAATAATATCGTTGGTTCGAGAAAGTTCTGGTGTCTTCCACTCACTTCTAGATGGCAGTAATTGGAATATATAAGAAGGCTAGTGGCGCAACCACAAGTCAGTTCCTATGACACTGTTGTGAAATAAAATAGTGCGTACCTCCTTAAAACGTGTTTGTGCGTGTTTAAGTTTAAGACATCTTTGTAACAGTATTTTGATTTGAATTGTTGCTTTTGTGTGTGATTTAGTAGTATGGAAAAGAAGCGAAAAATTGATAGTGAATGCAGAAAATTCAAAGATCAGTGGAACATTCAGTATTTCGTAATTGAGTCCAGTAACAAGGCGCTATGTTTGATTTGCAATGAAAGCATAGCCGTTCTCAAGGAATATAACATTAAACGTCATTATGAAACAAATCATTTTCAAAATTACTCAAAATATACAGAAAGTTTGCGGACAGAAAAATTCGAAGCTATGAAGCGCGGATTGAAATCGCAGCAATCTTCATTTACAAAACTCAAAACTGAACAAGAGGCTGCAACTCGTGCCAGCTTTTGTGTGGCTCTTGAAATTGCAAAACGTGGAAAACCATTCACCGATGGAGAAATGATCAAAGAATGCATAATTGCAGTAGCCGAAGAAATGTGCCCTGAAAGGGTAAATTTATTAAAAACTGTCAGTATGTCAGCAAACACTGTGGCTCGACTGTTCGACACAAATGGACATAAATAAAACACTGTTTATCACTTTGTTTGTATAACAATTGGTTTATTTGGTGACTATAGTTTCAATACTACACGTATCATTATCAAACCGTTAACTAACGGTTTGATAATGATACGTGTAGTATCGAAACTATAGTCACCAAATAAACCAATTGTTATACAAACAAAGTGATAAACAGTGTTTTATTTATGTTCAACAATGTATAACGAAGTAGAAGCCTCTATAATCAGTGAACAAATGGACATGTTGAGTGGTTTTCTTTGGCCTTGGATGAGTCAACGGCTGTGTCAGATACTGCTCAGGTGTTGATTTATATTCGAGGAGTAGATAAAAGCTATGAAGTGCATGAAGAACTTCTTAATATGTATAGTATTCATGGCACAACCACTGGTACAGATATTTTTAAAGGAGTTGAAATGACCATTAATCAAAAGAACCTTCGATGGAAAAACTTGAAATGTATTACAACTGATGGAGGCAAAAACATGAGTGGGAAAGATCAAGGAGTGGTCGCTCTTGTGTCAAAGGCTGTAGAAAATGACGGTGGTTCAAAACCATTAGTCTTACATTGTATCATTCATCAACAGTCTTTGTGCGGAAATTGTTTGGATATGTCTGAAATTCTGAAACCAGTCATATCAAATGTTAATTTTATCATATATTTTGGGCTAAATCACCGACAATTCCGACAATTTATTGAAGAGATTCGAGAAAATGACTTACCTTATCATACTGCCATACGTTGGCTTAGTTGTGGGAAAGTCCTTCAGCGCTTTTTTGAACTTCGAGCAGTGATTGAAATGTTTTTGAATGAAAAGCATCGCCCTCTTACTGAATTACAAAACAACGCATGGCTGTGGAAGTTAGCATTCTATGTTGATTTGACAAAACATGTGAACGAACTGAATTTGAGATTGCAAGGAGAAAACCAGCATCTTCCTGATTTATACACTAATATCAAATCATTCCGGAAGAAATTGATACTGTTTCAATAAAAACTACGAAGTAAATGTTTTTCACATTTTAAAACATGTGAAATATTCAGCCACACCACTGAGACTGAGTTTCCTATCGATTTTGCAATCGAAACTTTGAGTGCTTTGAAAAAAAAAATTGATACTCGTTTCTCGGACTTTGATGCCATTGCGAATCAAATTAAGATTTTTCAGAATCCTTTTGATACTGACATGGAAACCCTAGCCCCGGAACTTCAAATGGAAATGATTGATCTACAGTGCAGTGATATAATTAAGAACAAATATCAAAACTCATCTTTGTTGGAATTTTATAAGGGTCTTCCACTGACACAATTTGATAATTTGCATAAATTTGCTCGTGGGCTGTTTTCTGTTTTTGGTACTACTTATTTGTGTGAGAAGACCTTCTCCAAAATGAAGTACACAAAAAATGTTTACAGATCTAATTTAACTGACGAGCATCTTAAATCTCTTTTAATAATTGGTACAAGTAAAATTAGTCCACAACTACAAACGATTGTCAGTGGAAAATCTCAATTACATAAATCTCATTAGTATTTCATACGTCATTATGCTTGTTATAAGTTATGTTTTTATTTAAAATGTATAAAATGTTAGTTGGATTCATTTCAATAATTTGTTAGTTATTATATACTGAAGTTAAATTTTCTGCATATTATACATGTCTTTACTCATTACAATTCTGTATTTCTTTATCCAACTTATCACAATAACAATAAGCCTACAACAATGTTATGAGTAGTTAGCCCATGACCATATCAATGTAGATGTCATAATAATAATTATTCAACATAAAATTAGAATACTTCAGTAAACTAAATTTAATTTGCTATAAAAAATATGTTCTCTCAAAGGAGTTTTCAAGTATGCTAGCTCTCCGCGGGCCGGACAAAATCTATCCGCGGGCCGGATGTGGCCCTCGGGCCGTAGTTTGGAGACCCCTGGTCTAAACCAACCAAATGCAAGGATTTAATTTTAATTTAAGTATTTCTGGCGTGAACCAAAACCAGTTGCGTAACTAAGAAAATCACAATAATCTATATTAAATTAGCAATTCTGATCAATAACAAAACGTCGAAATTACGAAAATATTGTGATTTTGGTTCGCCAGTTCATATTTTAAGGTAAATTGTGAATTATATTTCATCTCTGATTAATATTGAAATAAAAAAATACTAGAAAGTTGTGTAGTTTATTTTGACACCCTTAAAAATATCAAATATATCCAAATATTGAAAAAATTAACAAATAATAAAAATCAATAATATTTAATCAATCATTACAAAAATCAAAATACAATGATTTAACTTAATTGCAGAAGTTTAAATTTCACATACATTACACAAAATGCAGAATAAACGTATTTGTTTTAATTTAAGGAATGTAAAATAACAACTGTACGTTAAATGTTGATAAAAAAAAAATGTTTATAGTATATAAATCGCTCTTATCATCTTTTTATTTGTGTATAATGTGTCTGTATGTTTATTTAGAATTACAAGCGAAAGCAGATAATACTGGGGACAACAAACAATTAATTTCTGTTTTGAAACTTTTTATTTATTCATCAATAGACAATATCTTTATCTTCCTATCAAATTCTTTGCCCAGTGTTATGCCGCACAAAATTTAGAAGAGTTGATTTTCAGATTTTAAAGTAGAAGCTCATCATATTTCTAATACAATCCAAAAGTTAAATGTAACATATTAATGTAAATGTCTATAGATGGCATCTTCAATAAAAAATTAACGATTATTATTATCATTATTATTATTACAAAATACTCTTCTGTTAAACTTGAATGATCACTTCACTAAAATCACACACCCAAAATAGAACATAAACACTAACAACGTTACAACAATGGATACTAGGGGTTAAATAATAGTCAGTGTGGTTAGGTAAGAAAACAATGGAACTAACCTAACCTTTGTGCTGCAAATGCAATTACACTCATTATCTCGTATTGCGAAACATTGGTAATTTCTTGGCTTCCAGCGGATTGAGCAATGATAACTTCTTCTTTCCGCTCATCCTTACTCTGATTTTTCCCCAGTAGGGTTTTTTTTTTTAAGCACCTAATTAATGTCGATTAATTATCACTTGCGTACTACCAATTGCTTTTCAGACGCTTAAAAAGAATTCCTAGTTCGCACTGCAGGATCGCCATGTAATGATAGAATTTAGAGGTTTGATCGGGAACAATAATAAATCATTCTTTTATTTCAACTATTCACTTTCGTGATTTAATTAACACTTACTACTTTTGTACAATTGTTCTGGTTGCTAAGTGAGTAATGATTATTTAGCATTATGGGCTTGCGATTTGTTCCAATATGTTGTAACAGTCCATTGAATTGTCAATTGCAAACCCATCAATAATTACCACTCACTCTATCTGGTTATATTTTAAAATTAATACACAAATTTAAATAAATATAACAATATGTTAAAAAGTAACCTAATAATACGATACGTGAGGAAATATCAAACGGTAGGTTGGAGGTCACACCGTCAAGTTAGGTTAGGTTACGTAAGAAGTTAGGTAAGATATAACAAAGGAAGTTAGGTAAGATATCACACCGTCAAGATAGGTTAGGTAAGTTAGGATATCTCTTTGTTAAGTTAGGTTAGGCTAGCATCGTCTAGTTAGTTTATTATTATTAACTCCTTGACTTGCGATTTAGAGCCGCTTTTACGATTCATAATTACACCACTGTTAACTTAACACATGGATCAAACCATTGGTGTCTATTTTACAATTGCGAGGTAAAGCATTGTTGTGAATTGTGCATTGTGTGTAAAGCTGAGTTACCTCACTGTCAGTCTGCCCCGTTCTCCGAGCTTAGGTTAAACCTGTGGTGGGCCGTTTCTATGGATATATATTATAAGATTAGTTGTGACAAATTCATTTTCAATTATATAACTAGAGGTTAGGTTAGTATGGATAAATCCAAGAGCCGTACAATGAATTTTAAGCCGGAGAAGATAAATTTACTTGTCGAACTGGTAAGTAAATATCAAAATTTCATTGGTGTGTACTTTCTGTGCATTTAATATTTCTATTAAAATATGCTTTACTTTGTATTATAATTATTGTTTTATGAATTCAAACTGTAAGAAGACAGATACTGTTTCCAATAGCACCAAGCAAAATGCATGGAGAAAGTTGGCTGTAGAGTTCAACGAACAATTTCCTACGCAAAGAACAGCCAAAAGCCCAAAGTGGGCCCACAAAAGTAGCCTCTTTAAAACAGGCGGTGGTGGTGCTTGTGGCTTAGGAGTCATAGGCAATACGGTGTTGGGTGTCATTGTTACTAATGCAACTGTCTCAATTAATACGTATGACGATGACATTGGTTAGTGATTTTTATTACGAGTCAAACAGTATTTCTTTGTGGTTTCTTAAAGTCGATGCTCGCTCCATATTCTCCAAACTATAGAGCAGTTTTTAATAAGTATTGTATATATAATCAATCATTTGACTTTTCGCAAAACAAACCTAAATTCCCTGACTTTTCCAAATGAATTAAATTCCCCGACTTTTCTCGGTTGGTCACCACCGTGTTTTAGCTATTCTGTATGTGTAACTTACATATTACACTTCTAATGTAATTAAAATAAAACATACACTTCATCATCATAAACATATTTTTTTAGAGGCCAAGAAAAAAACAAGACAGAGGCAGGGCAGAGATCTATTAAGAAAACGACAAGAAAAGCAGAGTTATATTACAAATTAATACTTGCAATGGAAATGAAGTGTTTAAAACAAAAATAATCATTTACTCTATAAAAAATTAAATAATCTCTATATGATGACACACTTTTAAATTCCATTGTTCCTTATTTGTCACATCTTTTCTAGCTTTATGACAAATAAATTTAATTGTTTTCTGTGGTAAATGGTGAAAAAACTAACATGTTAAATTAAAAAAGATAATTATTGAATTTAATAACATTTATTTTACAATAAAAATCAGACAATCGAAAACGATCTGATAAACTTAGGCCTAATTGTTCATTACATCATTAAAATATTGGTCAATTAAAGAACGCCCTCATGCATTGTTCATTTGATTGGTATTCTGTACGCGGCCAAATAAACAGTAATGTCAACTGAGTGAAAAATCTGTAGGTAACAACTGAAACAATTGTAAAATGGCAAGGCCGTTTACCAATGTGTCTACATTACCAAAGGTTTAACTAGTATAAAAACGGCCCTTAAAATTACATTTAAGATATATACCAAGTATTGTTAAATAAATCACAAAATTAATTCATTTGATAAATTTTATTGTTTGACCTAACTTGAGAACGTGTGTCAAACAATGTAAATATTTTGTTATTTATATATTTTTATATATATAACATCTTTATTGTCAGATTGTAAACGAGAAATATAAAAACAGATTGTATACAAGTATATCTAAATTATTCAAAAAATATATCTGCCAATTGGCTATCGACCAATGGTCTTTCCGCCTGAATATGTTATGATCTGTCACTGTCATTTTTGGTGAAAACAAGGGTCATGATTGTTATTGTCGTCTGTAATGTTAATATGGAGCTGTTCTTCAATCGTCATGATCGCTATTGTCATGATATGATGAGATGAAATCATAGATGGTGGAGGAGGGATGTTTGCGTTTGGGAATTATATTTTTATTTCGGTGGATACATAGGGAGTCTAGTAGATTATGGTGAGTAGGATTTGTGGAAAATGTTTCTGCAAGATAGCAGAGGCGAGTTTGTATGGGAACGACTTCGGTTAATTCATACAGAAGTGTGTTTGAGGGATTGTGGAGTGGATTTTGGGGGTGACGGATTTTAGTAAGCACTCTCAGGGCTGATCTTTCTGCTACTTGTATATTTTTAAGGGTGACTGGGTGGGGGTTATGGGAAAGGATAGCAGCATAATCAAGTAAGGGGCGGTAAATCATTTTATATATGTGTACAGCTGTTTTTATACTTATACCTTGTTGTTTGTAGGTAAGACTTCTATAGTGTGCCGCCCGATTCTTGACTTTTGCTTTTAGGATTATGGAGTGGTTCTTGAATATGAATTTTGGATCGAAATGGATACCTAGGTATTTACATGTGGCTGAGGGATATATGATGCGATTGTTTATAGAAATTGAAAAAGGGGAGTTGTTTGAACGGTGAAAAGGAATCAAGAGTTGGGATTTATTAGGGTTTATTGATATTCGCCATTTCGCGAACCACGTTTGTATTGTGTCGATTAAGCCCTGTAGAGTGCTAAGGGCTTTGGGGAGTGTAGAGGCATGTGTGATTAATGCAGTGTCATCGGCGTAGAGAAGAGGATAAGCAGACTTATTTATATAGTTGGGATTGGGATTATAGATGTCGTGAACAAGAAGATTATATAAGAGTGGTGATAAGGGAGAACCTTGAGGCAAGCCTTGTTCGGGTGTAAAGGAGCTGGAAATAGAGTGACGGATTTTTACTTGAAGTGATCTACTGTTAAGGAAACTATCTAGGAGGTTAATTAGATGTGGGGGTAAGTTAAGAGAGTTGCACTTGTACAGCAGGCATCGATGCCAGATAGAGTCAAAGGCTTGTTTGATGTCTAAAAATAATATTGCGGATCTCCGGCCTTCGAGGGCTGCTGTTTGGCAATTTGATGTAAGGATAGATAGAGGTATAGTTGTGGAACGTTGTTCAAGGAATCCAAATTTGTAGGGTGGGATAATATCGGATATACAGGCCATAAGTTTATTTTTGACTATTGTTTCGAATAATTTTCCTAGGACAGGGAGAACAGTGATAGGACGGTAGCTACTGGGTTCTAGCGAGTTATTTTCTGGTTTATGAATGCAGGTAATTATACCCCTCTTCCACTCCATCGGGATGATTTGGGTGCAGTATATGTGGTTAAACATTTTGACTATGTATGAGTGGATGTTCGTTGGAAGGGATTTTAGGATAAGTCTAGGAATGTTGTCGTAACCAGGCGCGGTGTTTTTACCCTTTTTTAGGTTTTCAAAGTACTCCTCCTCCTTTATATCATCATTTGGGATGTAGGAAATTTGGGTGGTTTTAAAGGACATATACCAGGAATTAACACAGTCAAGAAAGTCGTTGTCATAGTCGATGTGGTCTGTTATAGTGTAGGTTTGTTTAAAATAATTTGCAAGTATGTTTGTAATGTCATAATCCTCGGTCACTGTCTTTTTTGTCGTCGGATCTATGATCATTTGGATAAAATCTGTTTTTCGGTATTTGCTAAGCTTTTTTATTTCTTGCCAATAGTGTTTGCCATGTAGGTCAATTATTTGTTCACATGATTTAATCCAAAGATCACTTTTGTAATGTCCAATGAGAATATGAATGTCCTTATTAGTTTTGTTGAATTTTTGTTTAAGCGTCGTATTGTCAGTCTGTCTAAAGTCTCTGTATAATAGTCGTTTATATTTTATCAGGTGGAGTATGTATTTAGGAAGGGGATATTTGTAGGGTTTTTTTGTGATGGTTGGTGTGTTGTCTTGAATTGATTTAGTTAAGGAATCTTTGAAAGAGGAGATGGTATTAGGATTAATTGATTGGTTTTTATAAATTAATTCAGTCATTTCGTCCGTCACTTTTGCAATGTCACAGTTTTTATAACTTAGAATTGTCTTAGGAAGGGAAGGGAGAGGGGAGCATATATTAAGGGAGAATTGTATGGACATGTGATATGAACATAGATCAGGAACGAGGATAACATTTTGTATGAGATGTTGGATACTACTAGTGCAGAGAAGGATATCGGGAGTGGTAGATTGGTTGTTTGACATAATAAAAGTGGGACCAGTATGTATACGAACAAAATTGGAGTTTGTATATATTTTTATTATCACTAATTTAAAAATAAAACGATTTTTAAGTGTATTTCTAACTTTTCAATATTTTAATGTTTTATACGCGTGGCGCATGAAGTAAAATTTCGAGTTAAGAAAAGCCTGAGCGACCAAACCAAATTTTCGGGCTTTTCCAAACTCGAAACTTTACTTCATGCTTAATCTGGGAGTGGAAACACTCGTTCGTAACAAATGAAAATCATCAAACATCATCATCGTGACAAATCAAACGCTCGTATAAAATCGAAGAATGCCTGAAAAGTTACAGCGTATACATTATGTATATTTAAAAGAATTATTTCAGAGAAATCATAAAAACAAGTGCAGCATTTTTTCTAAATAAATTTTTAAAGTTAACTCTATAAATGCTTGGCCTATAATGAGTTAATTACGTATTACTTCATGTTAATCAATTATTGATATTAACTATTTAATTATTGAATGGATTCCATGAACTTAAAAGTTACTTAGTTTGCACTCTGTTTTTTAAAATGGTTTCAATATTTTATCTCAAGATAACATTAATTGAAACAAATCATTATATCAATACGTTTTAATACTTTTTTTCTTTTAATTTATCAACAGACACACTATCTGTATATAATATAGATAATAACTAATCTGGAAATGAACACAGTTCAGTTTGGTGTGCGCAAGATGAAATACAAACATGTAAATAATTTAATAATCATTTTTAACTGTACGTAACCATTTCCAATTTCTTGTAGATTTTTTTGATTTGCTTAATTGCATTTTTGAATTCAACCCACGGTCTAGAACCGTTTTCACTTGAGGAATTTATAAATTCGGAGATTAGTATTAAGAGTTTCACCGGGATTTGGGTTGATGGTGAGTTTATTTATTTAATTTATTTAACCAACAGACAAGGTCCATTTACAGATTAAAATATATACAGACAATAAAACATAGTAATTAACAAAAACATAACATTGAGAAAAAGAAAAAAAAAAGAAATAATTAGTTCGATTTCCTAAATAAGTACAAAATAAACTAAGAGAGGTACTTAACGATCAAGTTGAAGAATTCCTTCGCAGATTTAACATTAAATAGATCAACATCCGGATACATATTTATAAGTTGGTTATACATGGAGCACATAGAATAAATCGGCGGTTTAACCAGTACATTTGTTTTGGGTATTGGCAACCGAAATAGACGTTAGATCTTACTCTACAGGGCACTAATACCGTGCGAACATGATTTAGAGTAGGCTTTGAATTTTAAATCAGATTGGCACTACTGACCGTTAACACATAGTTTACTATAACCTTAAATTTATTCCATCATTAAATTAGCATTCTGGGCAAACGCATAAAAAATGCCGCATAATTTAAACGATCGGACTGTATGTGTAGTTGCTGCAGCAATTCGGGACAATCAATTTGAACATTGAGTATTTTGTACAGCGTTGTCACCAAATTCGACTTTCGGCAACATCCTAGGGAGTGCATTTTAAATTCATTCAATAAGGCCGTATAATCATAATGTAAGTCAGAATAAGTCCCATACTTTTTAAAATAAAGATACTTAAAAATCCTCTTGTGAATAGCTTCAATCATCGAAGAGTATTTAGAGTAGTACGGATTCAAAACACATCATGCGCACTCCAGCTTACTGGTCACAAATACAAAATAAAGGGTTTTAAGCACTAATATTCCTAAATGATTTACAATTTTGTATTATAACATCCAAGGAACGGTTGGCGGTAGAAACAATTTTCTTAGTATGATTATTGAAAGATAAGTGATCATCAAACATCAAACCTAAATCTTTATATACTACTACACGGGATAATACTGTACCATTGATACTAAAATCATAAGAACTTTTGAATTTGTTTTTAGTGTATGATATAACCCTGCATTTTCATACATTCAAGGAGACATTGTTACTTTACACCAATTAACTATTATCCCATGTTTGTCTTATATTGGTAGTAATTCTGAGAGAATATATTGGATTAAAAAATGTTAGGTTATCTGCAAATATCAAGACGTTATGTGACATATTTTCAGCTATATCATTTATGAAGCAATTTAACAAAACAGGCCCCAGGGTTAATCCTTGCGGAAGATCCAATAAACTGATTTGACTGATATCCCTTGTATTCCACAAATAAATGGCTGTTCTTAAGATAACTGTGAAATAGATTACATAAAGTAGTGGAAAACCCACGCTTATTGCGATTACATTTGTAAACACACTAATATTTTGAAGTAATGTTTACTTATTTGTGAGAGTGTAAAGTAAACTTAATTTCTACACACACTAACATTATGAAATGATGTTTATTTCTTTATCATGATTTACGAAATAACTACTATCGTTTCCAAAAAGCGAGGATGCTGTATTTTAAAAACCAAAAAATCACAGAAAGAAAATGAAAACAGGTCTACATTCTTTAGAATGTTTTTTATATTTTTATAAAAAATCCAATTTTTATTACAATTATTTATGTTTTTTTATATTTTTAGAAAAAATCCAATAATTTCGGTTTAATATGTAAATAAATCGTTTATTAATATAGCACCCCAGGGAAAATGTAAATATTTTAACCCGGTAAACTTCTACTTTGAAAAAAGTGGACCATAATGTTCTCGGTTATTTAACAATAAATTTATACAACAAATTTAACAATTATTGATTACACAATTGTAATACAGAATATTAACATTATATTATGAATAGATGAAATATTCAATTTTTTGTAGATTAAAAACGTTTTCACTGCGGCCTAAAAACTGTTTTTGCTTTAAAAATATCTCGATTTTAACTCCTTAAGGATCATTTAATTTTTCGGCTAAAAAAATCATTTTATTTTTTTACATAAATATTATATGTTAATGCAGTGTTAACTATTTTTGATATTTACAAATTTTTAGTGATGTAACTTGTGGTACTATAACGAGAGAACCAATATTTTTGACAAAATTATTTCTAATTGCAAATAACTAGACAAAAAAGGCAAAAAAGCATTTATTTAGGGCACAAAATAACAAAAAATTACAAAACCTAGATTCAAATGGAATATAGATGTCAAGAACATTATATTAGTGTGCGAAAGGCTGCATTGATTGATAAACACACAAAGAACAAAAAAAGATGTCGACACTGAAGATAGAAATGGAACCTGTGCATAGCAGTGATTATTTCCAAAACCATTATTTACTGTGTAGTACAAGGATTTAATTCATAAAATCCTTATATATATATATATATATATATATATATATATATATATTTAGGTTTTCGCGAGCAAAATATAACTGGCTTGAGTTTTTTGGGCTGCTTTCTCGCGTTGGTTGATTTATTTGCGCTCTAGGTTTCGGCAGCATCACTTCTGCCATCCTCAAGAGCTTTTTTGTATACTGAGTGATGGATGTCACGTTCACTGTCAGTACATTTGTTTTGTAAACTAGGGACTTGCAGTCTAGATCTGCTGCGTGTTATTGGTCCACTCGATGTAGAAGGTGCTAAAATTTCTTGATTTGTGTCCGATGTATCTGCATTGTTGAAAGATCTTCTATACGTAGGAAAAACACTTTTGTATCTTCACTTAGAAATGAGTAATTCCGTACACCCAACAATTTGGAATAAAATTGAACAGCTTAGCTACTTCCAAGTTATATCAGACATTTGTACATAATCTGTCAAATAAACCTTTAGATAAAGTTACCACTCAGGCACTTGAAAAGGGATTCAATTTCGCTGTAACTCCTACTCATATACCTATAGAAGATTTTATATGTAAAACTGAAGCCGCAATTAAACACTTAGATGAAACGAACTCGGAAATAGTCAGACAAGAAGTAGCAATTGCAATTCGTAGTGCAAAACTTCCTAAATCTAACATCTCGAAAGATGAACGCAGGGCAATCAAATTACTAAAAGAGGACACATCTCTAATCGTTCTACCCGCAGACAAGGGAAATTCCACAGTTATAATGAACTGGAATGACTACAACAACAAGATGTGTGAGCTTTTAGATGACCCAACATACAAAAAATCAGCATCCGATCCAACCACATACCTGGAAAAAATTACTAAAAACTAAATTAAAGCTGCTAACTCACCTATGACGTGAAAAAAGTAATTATACCAAGAGAAAAGTCATCGATGTGTCCTAAATTGTACGGTCTTCCAAAAATTCACAAAGAAGGTGTTCCCTTACGACCAATTGTAAGTGCAATCGGATCGCCCACACATAAATTATCCAAATTTATAGCAAATCACTGGCAACCTTTTTCGGAACAAATGCACTCATTTGTAAAAAAACTCTTCTCATCTCCTGGAACTTATTCACGATATTAAATTGGACAGTGACGACCTCCTTATCAGTTTCGATGTTAAATCCCTATTCACAAAAGTACCCATAAAAAAAGCTCTAAAAATAATAGAAGAGAAACACAGTCCTCCGAAGGATATTATGGAATTGGCAAACCTGTGACTAACCTCTACATACTTTAGCTATAACAACCAAAAGTACAAACAAATAGAAGGTGCTCCGATGGGTTCACCACTATCACCAATTGTAGCTAATCTTTACATGGAGTTTTTTGAAGAGAAAGCTTTGAGCAGTTATAATTTAAAACCAAAACTATAGCTAAGATATGTTGATGACACATTAGTGATTTGGCCTCATGGTAGAAACAATGCAGACATGTTTTTGGACCACTTGAATAGTATTCACCCTAACATTCAATTTACCATGGAAATAGAACAAAATGACAAACTTCCGTTTTTAGATATTTTACTTTACAAAACATCAAATGGCAACGTGGGACATTCTGTTTATAGGAAAAAAACTCACACAAATCGATACCTAAACGCCGACTCACATCATCATCCTGCTCAAATTAGTTCAGTAGCCAAAACATTAATTACACGTTCTTTCAAACTCACAGATCAAAACAACATACTTTCGGAAATAAATACACTCAAATTCATTTTGAAATCAAACAAATTCCAAAAAAACACAATAAACAAACTAATTGAGAGGGCCAATACACCAAAACCTATAAACACTATAAAGACAGATTACACGAACACAATAACTCTTCCTTATATAAAAGGAGTTACAGACAAAATTTCGAATATTTTCAGAAAATTTAACATACACACATCGTTCAAACCATATCTTACGATAAAACAACTTTTACGTAGCCCTAAAGACAACATTTTCCTTGAAAAACAAGGAATATACAAAATTCCCTGTAAAGACGTCCATAAATCATATATCGGCCAAACCAACAGAAGAATTAGCGTCAGACGAGAAGAACATAAATTAGCCATAAAAAATCACGACCAAATTTCCTCATTATTCCAACATAAATTTGATACAGACCATAACATAGATTTTGAAAATACTTCGGTAATTAGTTCTATCCCAAAATTTGAAGAAAGAATCGTACGTGAAGCCATAGAAATAGAAAAACATCCTTTGTGCCTCAATAAACGAGATGATGGCACAAGATTACAAACCACATGGAAACCTTTGATGAATATAATAAAACAACAAAAAAATGACTTTCTCCAATATCCAACAATTTTCGGAATATTCAGACAAATTCAAGTAATTTCAACAATGCAGATACATCGGACACAAATCAAGAAATTTTAGCACCTTCTACATCGAGTGGACCAATAACACGCAGCAGATCTAGACTACAAGTCCCTAGTTTACAAAACAAATGTACTGACAGTGAACGTGACATCCATCACTCAGTATACAAAAAAGCTCCTGAGGATGGCAGAAGTGATGCTGCCGAAACGTAGAGCGCAAATAAATCAACCAACGCGAGAAAGCAGCCCAAAAAACTCAAGCCAGTTATATATATATATATATATATATATATATATATATATATATATATATATTACAGTACTACAGGCCTTGAAGGCCCAAGACTTTTATTGTTATACTATTTCTTCTTCTTTAATCCTTCTCACTATCTTCCTCCACTCCTTCCGATTCTGTGCTGTTCTCCTCCAATTCGTATCGATTTCGCTTACATCTGCCAGGATTGCTTCCAGCCATTTTTTCTTCGGTCTTCCTCTCCCTTTCTTCAAACCTTCTCCTTCCAACAGTGCTCTACTTGCATGTCTCTCCTCCGTCATACGTTCCACATGGCTCAGCCATCTTGCTCTTTGCGCCTTTATGTATCTACTTATGCTTGTTTTTTTTTACATTTCTTTGACCTCATTGTTTGTTCTTCTCCTCCATTGGCCTTCCTCCGTACGTATTCCTCTTAATATCGTTCTCAATGTTTTTCTTTCCCAGGCGTCTAGCTTCATTTCGCTTTTGTTTGTTAGTGTCCAAATCTCGCACCCGTAAGTTACCGTAGGCCGAATCACGGTTCTGTATATCCTCATTTTGGCTGCTCTAGAGACATCTTTTGCTCTTAGTAATTTCCTGAGATTTCCTGCCGCTGTACTACCTTTTTCCACACGTTTTTGCACTTGTACTTCTTCTTCATTTCTATATGTCACCGTCACTCCTAGGTACTCGAACTCCTCCACCTGTTCGATTTGAAATTTTGTATTTCCCCTTCCGAATTCTAGATTCTTCTTTCCGTCTCCTACTGGTTGCCTGAGTAACATATACTTTGTTTTTGCTTCGTTTACTTTCAACTCGTAGTTTTCTGTCGTCTCCACTAAAGCACAAAACGCTCTTCCCGATTCCACCTTTGATCTCGTAAGTAGGGCTACGTCATTTGTTGTTTATGGTGATAAATAATCCCCTTCACCTAATTCTGCTCTCCCTCACTATTTTCTCGAGTACTAGGTTGAAGAGTAGTGTCGATAATGGGTCCCCTTGCCTCAGGCCTTGTCTTCCTGAAAACCTTTCTAATAAGTTTCCTTCTACTAAAACTTTACTATAGGTATTTTCAGGGTCATTTTGATCAGATTTGTTAACTTTGTAGACACTCCCAGGCTGATTAAAGCATTATACATCTTCTCTCTTCGGATCGAATCATACGCTTGTTTAAAATCGATGAATAATGCGTGTAATCCTAGTTTTTGTTCATAGCTCTTATCCATAACCATCTTCAGATTAAATATTTGCTCCGTTGTCCTCCTTCCTTTTCTAAATACCCCTTGATAGTCCCCTACTATTTTCTCCTGGTACTTATTCAGCCTATTTCTCAGAATCCGTGTAAAGATTTTGTATACTACATCCAACAAGGAAATCCCTCTGTAGTTTTCGCATCAACCCCTATCCCCTTTTTATGTATTGGACAAACCACCGCGTCATTCCATCTGCTTGACATTTCTTCTTCCGTCCACACCCTTCGTATAATTCTGCATACCATTTTTGTAGCCCGTCTCCTCCGTATTTGATAATCTCTGCTGGAATGCCATTTTCACCTGCACTTTTGTTATTTTTCAACTTCCTAATTTCCTCTAGTACCTCCTCGTCTGTTATCTCGTCTACCTTCGTTACCTTTCCATTCGTCTTCTCCCTCTAACAACTGTTGAAAATACTTCGCCGATTTTTCCACCCTTCCCTGCGCTTCTCCTTTTATTAGCCCTTCCTCACATATGCAATTGGGTATTGATTGGCGAATTTTATGGCCCTCCTTTGATTTTTTAGCCTCCTGATAGAAATTTCTTATTTCTTTATTTATAAAATAATCTTCATTTTTTTAAAGTTTTTCCTCCATATATTTCCTCTTTTTCTGTCTCATTACTTTTTTTTGTTTCGTTTCTAATTTCTGTGAATTATTTTATATTTATTTACGAACGCATCCTTATCAAATCGAGTCTTACTTTGTTCCTTTTCTCCAGTAATTCTTTACATTCTTCGTCAAACCAACTTTTGTTTTTTTCTTTTTTGTTAACTTTGAGCACTTGTTTCATGACCTCTACAATTACTGTTTCCAGTTCATTCCATTCCTGATTAATATTATTTATTATTTCTCTATCTTGTAATTTGTTGCCCATAAAATCCTTATAAAGTTTTATATAAAATTATAGAAGACAATTCTTCGAGAATTTTTGTTTTTTATTTCGTTTCATAATTCTCTCAAAAATTAACCAATTGCTTTGTTTTCGGATTATACAGTTGTAGTAGATATTGTTTAGAAATCATTTGAGTTAGAAACATTGCATAATTTTATGTCGTCACATCTGATGGAACCTATAGACTTAGTTTAGGTCAAAAATGATGATATTTTTAAATGAAATAGCCAACTAACTGTCTAATTTACTCTAAAAGAAGCAAGTATCCAATGAAAATGATTTTCATGTCTCTCATGCGCATGAAAAATAAATCTCGATAAAAATAAGGGTGCCCGTGATGGACACGGGCTTGCAAAAATGTGCCAGTATCCTTTGCCTGTGCTGAGTACGAAGCTGCGCGTTAAGGGGTTAATAATATACCTAAAGTTTTTTAAAATTTGGTGCCCATTTTTGTTACATAAAATTTACACGTACCTTAGACCAAGTTTATTTTATGCCGTTTTTGAATAACCAACATTGTACTTCTTCATATTTTACGCTATAATTCTTATGATAGAAAGAATAAACATTTTTTGTTTAATTCATTACACTTAAACTAGATTCTAGTAATTATCTTGTATTTTTTATTATTCTAAAATATTTAATAAGAAGGATACACGCAGTTAAACTCGACAGTTTTGAAAAGTGCACGAAAAAACAGTTAGCATATGTAAAAATGATGTATCTTTATTTGGGAAAAACTTGAAAAATATCGACTCTACCAAATGCAAAATATTTTACTTTAAAGTGACATGCCTCGCTTTTTGAAAAGGATAGTAGTATACAGGGTGTCCGTATTTTGACAGAATGTATAGGGATCTCAGTTATTTGAAGAGATAGAGAGTCGGTTAGGGCAAAGTTGCGTATTTTAGGGCATAACAATAATCTGAAAACAATTTTGAAATATCTTTATTCGTTTTCGAGATATCAACAAAAAAACTGTTTTTTTTAATCGTTTTAATTTTATATTAAAAAACTGCTGAATCTGGACATTTAAAACGTTGACAATATACAGGCACGTTTTAATAAGGAATCTACTCGCATTTTTTAATATAACTGTAACATTTACGTGGGGACCATAGCCGACTTCTGTTTTTCTTACAAGCGCCATTTTGGATTTTTATATTTTTTGAAAGAATATTTTTTCTGAACTCAGTGATGCATCACACTCATAATTTATTTTATATTTGATATTTAAAGTTATAATATTTTCTATTTTACAAAGAGTGTCTAGGAAACAATAACGTCATATCTATTAATCAATAAAATATCGACAGCAGTCAATCATTGTTAGCAGTCAAAATTAATTAATAACTGTCAATCATTTGTAATAATAATAATAAGTATTGGCTATCACGCAAAACATTAAGTAAAAAAATGGTGATGTGTCCATCTGAGCATTTTTCCCTTTTAAGATATTATGACTTAAATATTAACAGAATGGAAAAGTTGCACAAACTAAATGTATTCTACTTTTATTATTATTATTTCACAAAAAAAATAATTCTTGCATTTTTCTCTACGTCTCAATAAATATTGATTACCATCACATCTAAGTGTTATATATTTTTAACTTTACTGTAAATCAGTGGTTTATACGCGTGGCGCATGAAGTAAAATTTCGAGTTTAGAAAAGCCCCGTGAAAATTTGTCTCGGGTCGCTGCGCGACCCTCGACAAATTTTCTACGCGGGGCTTTTCTAAACTCGAAATTTTACTTCATGCTTAGTTTGGGAGTGGAAGACACTCGTTAGTTTAAAAACACCACAACTATTAAAATATGTATCGTATTAGAATTTTGTCACTAAGTCACTATATTGACTGTATTTGATATAACATCACAATAGCCGAAATACAGTCTATAGAGAGACATAACACTGGTCTGCAAAAAACATTTTTTTTTCGAGCCCTGACACCATTCCTGCTGATTCTTATGTAAAATGACCTCCTGATTCCGAATATGACCTCCGCTTTCCCCCCATCACCCACCGTTTTCGGGGGAGCCCCCCCACCTATTTTTATCACTTTTCGATAATTTGGAGGGATGAAAAGGATTATTTTAGCCTTTACATTTCTTCTGAGGGGCTAGAGAGGTAAAAAGTTCCAAAACATGAACATTTGTAGCAAGGAGGTAGATTTAAGGGGGGGATTTGCCCCCTTAAATTGTAAAAAAATCATTAAATATGATCAATTTTTTCCGTTTTTTTCGCAGTTTTTTCACTTATTTTCTACATATTCCAGCTTCCATTCCCCCTCATCCTACCCCAAACACCCCCAAATAATAAAAATATATTGCAACAATATATAGCAACAATAATAAAAATATATAGCAACAATAATAAAAATATATAGCAACAATAATAAAAATATATAGCAACAATAATAAAAATATATAGCAACAATAATAAAAATATGTAGCAACAGTTCGGAAGATTCACTGTACCACTCTGGCACTCTCAATACTCCCCCCGTTTCCCCCATACATTGGAGGGGTGAAAAGGATTATTTTAGCTGGAAAGAATAATAAAAAAAAGTAAAACAAAAAATGTAAAGTAATAAATGTAAAGAATAATAAATAACTAAGATAAGTACCTTCATTTGGTGCTTGCTTTCCTTTTGTACCCTGAGGTAGAAGTTTCTCGTATCAAAAACCAGCAGTACTCTGCTAACATGCTCGCATTCCACTTCCCCGAAAATCTCCTCTCGAACTTAGAGATGTCTTGATGAAACCGTTCCCCGTGTTCATCCGAAACTGCTCCTAAATTTTCAGGGAAGAAGTCCAGGTGTGAGTGAAGGAAATGCACTTTAAGCGACATGTTACACCCCATGGCCTTGTACGCTGACAGCAATTCCTCGACATGAGCGACATAATCATCACTTTTGTTGTTACCCAAAAAGTTCTCACACACGTTTTGGAATGCAATCCAAGCTCGTTTTTCTTTTCGATTCAGGTGTTCAATAAACGTCGAATCTTGGAAAAGTTGTCTAATCTGGGGGCCCACGAAAACTACTTCCTTGATTTTAGCCTCAGTAAGACGAGGGAATCTAGTTTTCAAAAATTGAAATGCATCACCGATCTTAGCCATTGCTTTCACAAACTGTTTGATCAATCCGAGTTTGATGTGCAAAGGCGGCAAGTAAATATTTTCCTTCGGGACCAGAGGATCGTGAGCGACGTTTTACTGACCGGGAGTAAAACTTTCTCGCAGAGGCCAGTTCCGTACGATGTAATGTTTGTCTCGGGTTCGGCTGTCCCATTCGCATAGGAAGCAGCAGTATTTTGTGAAGCCCGATTGCAGGCCCATGAGTAGAGCAACAACTTTTAAGTCAGCGCAAAGTTTCCAATTATAATCATAGTATTTGATTTTATCAAGGATCCGGCTGATGTTTTCGTACGTCTCCTTTATATCCACAGAGTATGCAACCGGGAGTGATGGTAACTCATTCCCATTGGCCAATAGGACAACTTTCAAGCTTGTCTTTGATGAGTCTATAAACAGTCTCCATTTGTCTGGGTCACATGGCATCTTCAGTTCTATCATCAATGCATTTGAATTAGGGCAGAACACTAAGCCTTCATCTGCCGAAAAAAGTAATTTCAGGGTTGACTGCCTAGTCCTGTAAGAAGAGATTTTTACACCCTTTTCTAAGAGATTCCACTGCTGAAGTCGAGATCCAAGAAGTTGAGATTTACTCTTAGGTAACTCCAAATCCCTGACGAGATCATTCAATTCCGACTGAGTAACGAGGTGAGGTTTTCGATGAGCTGAATCAGCAGAACACTCTTCATCATCGGTGAACGTATCATAAGATGGTCCAGGCTGTGGCTCAAAGTCTTTCAAATCCGTTTCTGGCTCTAGAGTATAAGTTTTTGGAGGCACTGGGATTGGCAAAGATTCGTTGTGAGGAACTGGTCTTAGAGCTGAAGGGATATTAGGATACTGAATTGTATGCTTACTTTTGCTAGACAACCCGACGGTGGAAGTCATACAAAAGTAACAATCTGTGTGATGACAGCGAGGTTCGCGCCAAACCATGGGCACAGCAAATGGCATTGATTTACGGGTACCTTTGAGCCACTTGGTCAAGCTACTGTAACAAGTAGTGCAGCAAACTGTTGGAGCCCAATTCTTGTCCTGATCGCCAACTTGGCAATCAAAGTAAAATTTATAAGCAGTTTTAAGAAGCGGAGAAAGGGGTTTTCGTTGCGCTTTTAAAGTCAATTCCCCGCAAACATAGCAGAAGCCATCGGGATGATTTTTACACTCGCGTGGCATAATTAAACAGTAAATAAATGCTCGATATTAATCACAACTCACACTCACGTACGGAATTAAAAAATTTCTACCGTTATACACAATTTAAACAACTTGGAAACACAGAATCCCCGCCTAGAGCACCGACAAGTTGATTCTACGATCGCTAGAGATGTACTGAGGGAAGATAAGGATTACAGTGCAGGTCTATAGTGACAAGAGCAATGCAAGTTTAAACCTGTCAAAGCATGAAAATTCCTCGGCAAACCTGTGCGCGCGAGGTATTGAGAGCGCCAGCGTGGTACAGTGAATCTTCCGAACTGTTGCTATATATTTTTATTATTGTTGCTATATACAGGGTGTCCCCGAATGGTCTGTACAACGCTCTACCACATATTCTCTGAAACAAAATAAGACGATTTAACTAAACTTATCTCTATCCAAAAGTCTCCTCAGACACCTCAAAGATATTATTTTTTTTCATTATTTTTTAAATATTTTTATTTTGGACTTAGGTAAGAAAACCTAATTTGGCACATTTAATTACATTGATACCATGCACTTTTTGCGATATGTTTATCCTATGCTTAAAGTAAGTGGTCAAACTAGGACCATCGACTTCTTAAGATACCTAAATATTTTTATTCAACAGGTCAAATCATAAGGAATACTTTTTTTCTGCAAGATCATTCAATTTTACGTATTTTTTGTCTCTAATAAAATTTTGCTATTTTCCCCACAAAAAAATATTTTTATTTGTCAAAAAAAAGTAATAAAATTATGAACAATATTTTGCTTCTCAAAACAATTAACAAAGTAGAAATAAAGATAGGTACCTAACAATAAACACAAATGTATTAGTCTCACAACAAATGTTCAAACTGATTGCCATTTTCAGCAATACAACAATTTACTCGTCGCAAAAAATTAAAATGGACACGTTGTAAAACACCAACATTGTTTTTAACTGTTTGAAACGCATTCTGTATTCGCGCCCATAATTCGTCGTGCGTATTTATGGGCTTACCATAAACAATAGATTTAATAGTTCCCCACAAAAAAAAGTCCATTGGGGTGATATCCGGGGAACGTGGAGGCCAAGGCACTGGTGCGTCATTGCCTCTCCCAATCCATTTACCGGGATACTTTTGGTTTAAAAAAGTACGCACTGGTAAAGTGAAATGAGGTGGAGCCCCATCATGCATAAACCACATATCACGCCTAAGTAAAAGCTGCACATCCTCCAGTAAGACTGGCAATTCCTGAAGATGTTGTAAGTACTGTTCTCCGTTTAAATTTTGTGGTAAAATTACTGGTCCTACAATAATATCATTTACTATACCGGCCCAAACATTTATTTTAAATTGCCGTTGGAAATGCATGGTTTTAGTTGCTTGTGGATTATCTTCGGAATAAACATGCTCATTTTTAGGATTTGTTATACCTCTTCGGGTAAAACACGCTTCGTCTGTAAACAAAATTGCCTTGGCGAAATTCAAATTGTTAATTTGGTTATTAACAATAAATTGGCAAAACTGAATTCGCTTATCGTGATCCTGAGGAATTAGCTCTTGAACTTTTTGAATGTGATATGGGTATAGCAGTTGCTCTTTAAACACCTTATGCACAACATATTTAGATACGCCTAGTTCAGCACCTAAACGCCGGGTACTTTTAAATGGATCTTCATCTATCCGTTCTAAAATCTCTTCTTCAACATCCACAGTTCGTACAGTGCGTCTTCTACCACAATCCCTCGCAGAGTATTCTAAGCGGCCAGTTTCTCGAAGTCGCCTTTCTACGGAAGCAAATGTTTGATGGTTTTTTATTCGGCGATTTGGAAATCTTTCACTGTACACTCTTACACATTTGCAGCCATTACCTTCACAAAACCCAAAAACTAACACAATATCAGTTAATTCATTGAGTACATGACTGACGTTGTCACAAAATCACCGATAACTGAATTTCACAGGTGTCTCAATTTCTATTTTTGTAAATTAAGAATCAGTTTTTTTTTAGAATTTTATTTCTTTGTTGTTTTGACAAATAAAAATATTTTTTTTGTGGGGAAAATAGCAACATTTTATAAGAGACAAAAAATACGTAAAATTGAATGATCTTGCAGAAAAAAAGTATTCCTTATGATTTGACCAGTTGAATAAAAAGATTTAGGTATCTTAAGAAGTCGATGGTCCTAGTTTGACCACTTACTTTAAACGTAGGATAAAGAAACATATCGCAAAAAGTGCATGGTATCAATGTAATTAGATGTGCCAAATTAGGTTTTTTTTACATAATTCCAAAATAAAAATATTTGAAAAATAATGAAAAAAAAATAATATCTTTGAGGCCTCGTAGATGGCTTAGGAACCACTTTTGGATAAAGATAAGTTTAGTTAAATCGTCTTATTTTGTTTCAGAGAATATGTGGTAGAGCGTTGTACAGACCATTAGGGGACACCCTGTATTTTTATTATTGTTGCTATATATTGTTGCTATATATTGTTGCTATATATTTTTATTGCTTGGGGGAGGATGAGGGGGGATGGAAGCTGGAATATGTAGAAAATAAGTAAAAAATCTGCAAAAAAAACGGAAAAATCGATCATTTTTAAGGATTTTTTTACAATTTAAGGGGGCAAATCCCCCCCTTAAATCTACCTCCTTGCTACAAATGTTCATGTTTTGGAACTTTTCACCTCTCTAGCCCCTCAGAAGAAACGTAAAGGCTAAAATAATCCTTTTCATCCCTCCAAATTATCGAAAAGTGATAAAAATAGGTGGGGGGCCTCTCCCGAAAACGGTGGGTGATGGGGGAAAACGGGGGTCATATTCGGATTCAGGAGGTCATTTTACATAAGAATCAGCAGGAATGGTGTCAGGGCCGATTTTCATGCCGACCAGTGTAATCAGACAAAATCCTAGCATAGTCTAAAGATAGTCAATCAAGCCACTTACAGTCAGAATAGTCAAAACACGGTCAATAAAGATATAATATGACAAAATCCAAAGACAATCAAGCAATTAATTAAGATTGAAAATATCACACCAGTATTTCGTTTATAAACAAATACATTTCTTATCAGTACAGTAATTAATCAGCTGGATGCCCGTCTTGAGGGATGATATATAAGCAAATTATGGGTCCTAGGAGTTGTCAAATGAGTGTTACTTAATTGTTTCCAATGCACTCTTTACAAAAAACAAAAGATTACAATTTTTCATATAAAATGTACAGGGTGGTCTAATTTCGGTGTCGCTTATGGGCATCTCGGTAAATATAAGAGTTAGAAAAAAACTGATGGCGCAATCGCGATCTCTTTTGTTGAGACTAGGATAATGCCGAAAAGAAAAATACACCATCTTGTTTTTTCAGAAGTTATGGGTCAAAATCGAGTTTTCTTGATTTTTAAATTTAAATAATATCTTGCGTAATTTGTAAGGTAGACAAAAACTATAACAAGACACTTTTTTAGTTAAAATCCAGTGGCGTAGGCATTTTTTTAGTTTTTGGCACACATTTTCGGGTTATGGCCAAATTATTTTTTTTCAAATGTAAATCATAGTTTTCTTTGGCACAGTTGAAGAGAGTGTTTTTCACTGATTTCAAAAATGTATACTTTTGTGAATTTATCTTAAAAAACAGTGTTCCTATAGAGTAGAAACTAGCTTATATTTTTGATCATTTACATGCTCAATTTTAATTAATTATTGCATTGTAACAGCAAAGTGTTCTAATCTTGAAACAAGATGGAGCAGATTGATTTTGAATATAAGTTTAGGGGGCAATTGGTTGAGAACATTTACGGCCGGTTTCATAATAATTGGATTAAAGTGACTTTAATAAAAGTTGACTTTAAGTTAAAGTCGACTTTAAATATTGATGCGTTTTATAATCAATTTCTGATCCCTCTTTAATAAAAGTCAACTTTAAGGTAATGAATATAGGTTGGTAGCGCCTTTTTATGGTTATTTTTATTATATAATGTTGCACAACCCTCATTTTGATTGTTTCTACTTTAATTATGACATTGGAAATGTCACAACAAACAAACAGTAAAAATAATAATTATATCATTTTTGTGAAATTAGAAGAAACTTTAGATTAAATCGCATGAAGTAAAATTTTGAGTTGAGAAAAGCCAGAATTTGGATTTCGATGCTGCGCGTCCAAATCCAAATTCTTTGGGCTTTTCTCAACTCGAAATTTCATTTCATGCTTAGTCTGGGAGTGGAAAACACTCATTCGACAATTGTCAATAGCTTGTTTTGTGTTTTTCTGTTTAATTAAAAAAAATATGCAATATTAAGAAAAGTCGTGAAATGGTAAATATTAAGAAAAGCTATGAAATTTGTTAACAGTGAACCAACAAACTATGATTTTTTTATCAGTAAAAAATGACATATATTTTTATGAACATCTTGCAAATTCAGAAAAAGTGTCAAAATTTTAAAAATCGAAATCTTGAAAATGTCTGTGAAACGTCCTAGCGTTTGAAAATCAACAAAAATCCATGAAATTTACGAAAATCCTCAAGATTAAATTTGTTTATAAGAATCTCAAAAAAGTTCTAAAGGCGTCAATTGTTTCATCTGAGAAATTCACAAAACATGTCGAAATTTTGGAGATTAACAAAATTCCTAAACATTCACGCAAAATGACAAACTTTCAAAAATTGACTAAAAAATCGTCGACAATTTGAAAATTAACTAAAAGCATGGAAATATATGAATATCATCTACGTTTTTAAGTTATACGAAAGTTTCGAAAACGCACAAAAAGAGATTTTAAAAATTGGCGAAAAGTCATAAAAATTTTCCAAATTTTTAAAATTAAAGAAAATCATGGAAATCATCAGAGTTTTTAAGATTAACTGAAATCTTGTAAAATCATAAAACAAAACGTTGTAATTTTTAAATTTAATGAACATTTTGATAAAAAGTGTGTTATGATTTTTTTCTTTTAGGCCGACATCCGTTGTTTTTTAAATGAGTTCAATTTGGCGAGTGTTATCCACTCCCAGACTAAGCATGAAGTAAAATTTCGAGTTTAGAAAAGCCCTGTGAACATTTGTCGAGGGTCGCGCAGCGACCCGAGACAAATTTTCTGGGCTTTTCTAAACACGAAATTTTACTTCATGCGCCACGCATATAAAACACTGATTTCAATTAAGGTTCAAATATACATAAATTTTACAATATTTTAGTGTTTTATACGCGTGGCGCATGAAGTAAAATTTCGAATTTCGAAAAGCCCGACAAATGTGTCTCGGGTCGCGACCCGAAATTTGCAAGGGGCTTTTCTAAACTCGAAATTTTACTTCATGCTTAATCTGGGAGTGGAAAACACTCGTTTAATGCCTCGAAATGAACCCTTTAAAAAAAAACAACGAATATATAAAGATTTAAAGAAAATTCACTGAATTTGGAAAACGTATACTTTAAAGAAAACCTCCCTGTATAAATAACATATTACAAACATTTGCAGCTTTAATTTTGGCGTTTTATAAAAAACTAAAATATTTGATTATCCATATATCATTTTTAGAACATTCATTGTGCTTTAAATATTTTCAAAAATCACATGTTGTTAAAATTAGTTCAAATCATTACAATTTATAAAGATAAAACTATTTTTCATATTGCTTTACAGAAATTTTACGTTTACGACCTGATAATGAAGGTTTTTAAGGTATTTTATTTAATATAGGGATAAATAGTTACATATCACAAATGATAAATAACAAATTATGTTAAAGTGAAATTTACGTCAAAAGCAATATCCATTTCTAACGTTATTCATATTCATATTCATATTTATTGATGCAACAACAATGTACATGTTTTACACAGGTCAGTTCTTAACTAAATAATGCAAAAATGTAACAATACCTTTCATCACTGAGAACTTCTTTAATTCGTTTTTGTTTTCTGGCGCTATTTCTTCTCAGAGTTAAGATTTTCAAAGGAATGAATTCCATTAAAATCATTGAAGAAATTAATAGTACAAACAAAGAGGAATTACATTTAATTCAACTTGTTAACAGTGAAAACAACATAAATTGTCACAATCGAAAAAGGTAAAACGTCTGTATCAATTTGCATTCAATTATTTGCTGAATTGGCTAAATGTACCACTTAACGAAATAAAATAAATTTAATCAATTAACCCGGTCGATTCAAGTAAACTCTTATCTTTAAATTGTATTTAATAATCAAAATTTGGGGGGAAAATCCGTACCGCTGAATGCATCAACACATTTTTTTGTGAAATTAATGGCCATTGCTTCGCAGCCATGTCAAGCACGCGATTGGGCCTTTTTAACATTTGAAAATATTTTTAGGTTAGTTTTAAAACCAGCTTTATCTATTGAAAGTGTCAAAAAGCCGTCTTTTACTTTAAAACCGACTTTTGCTTAAAATTTGCATTATATAACAGAATTTTATATTAAAGTCGACTTTAAATATTTAAAGTAGCTTCAACTTGATTATGCAACCGATCGTTAGACCGGTTAGTTAGGTGGCCTGCTAAATCTCAAGATCTGATACTGTTAGATTTTTTTATGGGGATACCTGAAGAACAAAATTTACTAGCAGCCTATAATTTAGACGTATTGCAGCAACATTTTCATGATTTTCATAGGAAATGTTCCTAACATTCAAATTTATAACGCCATTCGAACTGTAAGAGGTAGATGCTAAAGATGCATTAAAAATAATGGCTATCAGTTCGAACATTTAAAATAAGTGTTTTTTTTTTTCTTAATAAATAAAAATGTTAATAAATGTTTAAAATAAAATTATGTTCTGCCTAATAAAATATTTAATACTCAAAAAAGAATAATTATTATTTTAGTTTATAATGTTTATCATAATTAAAACTGAGCATGCAAATAATCAAAAATAGCTGTTGTCTTCCATATTATATTATTTAGCAGATTAAAAGCTAGTTTCTACTCTAAAGGCACACTGTTTTTTAAGATAAATTCACAATAGTATATATTTTTAAAATCAGTGAAAAACACTCTTTTCAACTGTGCCAAAGCCAACTATGATTTACATTTGAAATAAACAATATTTGGCCATAACTCAAAAATGTGTGTATAAAATAAAAAAATGCCTACGCCACTGGATTCTACTAAAAAATGTGTAAGATGGTATTTGTAGTTTTTGTCTATCTCACAAACTAGGCAAGATATTAATTAAAGCTAAAAATCAAGAAAACCTGATTTTTCCCTATAACTTCTGAAAAAAAACAAGATAGTACATTTCTGTTTTCGGCATTATCTTAGTCTCAAAAAAATGGTGATGTGTCCATCATAGTACTTTCCCCCGTAAATTGCGTATTAAATCACTATTAAAATATTTGTAGCATTATTATTTTCAAAATGTCTTCAACTTTTTGATAACTACAACTTTTATTTGAAACATTTTTCAATTGGATCAACACATACTGACACAAACCAATGACTAGATAAAAAACACTATTTATTGAATATCTCAAAAATTAAGAGTGCTATGACAAAAAGTAGAGATACAAAAAATCTTTAATATTTTATTACCTACAACTTTTATTTGAAACATTTTCCAATTGTATCAACACACACACTGACACAAATCAATGACTAGATAAAAAACACTATTTATTAAATATCTCAAAAACTAAGAGTGCTATGACAAAAAGTTAATTAACAATACATCTTTATTTTGTTATTATATAAAACTTTTATTTGAAAGAATTTTTTGTTTGATGAACATTTATTGAAAAAATTTGAAAAAACTGAAAAACGCTAAGAGTAAAGTACCACTTCCGGTTTTCCGATTTTCACCAAAAGCTTTTTAGTTCTTCCGATTGTAACAAAAAGCTTAAGTTTCAAGTTTCATCTCGATATCTTTAGCGGTTTTTGCGGTACAGCGCACACAGACACACACACAGACAGACAGACAGACATTTTTCAAAAATGGTCTTATTCGACTCAGGGGACCTCAAAACGGATATATCCGCTAAAATTTTTGATTCGAAAATTTTCACGAAAACAATACTTTCTCTTTGTATTACATACGGGGAAAAGTAAAAAGGGATCGCGACTGTGCCATCGGTTATTTTATAACTCTTATATTTACCGAGATGCCCATAAGCAACATCGAAATTAGACCACCCTGTACAATAAACTATAAGTGTGATACAACATTGAATTCAGAAAAAAATATAAAAATCCAGAATGGCGCCCATAAGAACAACAAAAGTTGGCTATGGTCCCTGGGTAAATGTTATAGGTATCTTAAAATAAAATATGTTACTAGATTTTTCCTTAAACAGTACCTGTCAAATAATAATGTCTAAGTTGTAAATGTCTAAATTCAATAGTTTTTGAATAAAAAATAGCGACATTTAAAATAATCCGTTTTTTGACAATATCTCAAAAACAAAAAAAGATATTTTAAATTTGTTTTTAGATTATTATTGGGTCCTAAAATATGCAACGTTGTCCCAGTTTAACCGACTCTCTATCTCTTCAAATAATCGAGATCCCCATACATTCTGTTGAAATACGGGCACCCTGTATAAGAAATCATATTTTAATTCTATAGACATTCATATTTTGAAATAACTCTAATGAGTAATACTTAAATATGCAGCAAATAATCGATTTATTTACTTAATTTTCAAAAGCCCATATATTTTCTCAATATTTAATGAATGACAATTTACTTTTCCAAAATTATTTTTTTATGATCATTAAAGAAAGGTATAGCAAGTAATACTTAAACATGCAGCAAATAATTGATTAATTTACTTAATTTTAAAAAGTCCATATATTTTCTTAATATTTAATGAACGACAATTTACTTTTCAAGAATTATTTTTTATGATAATTAAAAAATTTTATAAAATTTATTTGTATTGTCTCAATCGAAGATTGAAGAAAGATCACATAACATAAATTATTTAAATTATCATCAAAACTAATAAAATTACATCGATTTAATAAAAATAAACAATTGTGTATTTATTAAATAATTAAATTTGAAGCTTATGGCGAATATTTCTACTCCTTAATTAAGTATGAAGTAAAATTTCAAATTCAGAAAAGCGAAGCAAAGCGATGAAACCAAATGTTTAGGCTTTTATAAACTCGAAATGTTACTTTATGCGCCACGTGCATAAATCCCTGAAATATTGTGAAGTTCAAAATATAATATTAAAGTCGTATGCTAAAATTGAATATTTTGAATTTTAGAATACTTTAGTGTTGTATATACGCTTGAGGTAAAATTTCGAGTTTGGAAAAGCTTTTGTATACCCGAAAACACGCGTTAGAATAATATTGAACGTTTTATTTTATTTTAAATTAACACGAATAAATGTTAATATAAATTGTTTTTATAATAATTTAAAAGTTATATTAAATTAGTGAAGTCTTTTAATAAGTATTTTATTTAATTTTTTTAATAAAAATCAACAGATTATTCGAATAACAAAATATTTAATATAATTTTAGTGTAATAAAAGAACGTTACCTTTATTTTAAACAAAATTAAAATCGCATTTAAATTTAATTTTAACTTTCTACAACTTGTAAAAATAAAATTAAGCAATGATTGTGTTATGTTGTCTCAAAAACATAATCGACTTCTAATTAAATTACAGCAGCTCATAACTGAATGAAATTCTAAAGACGTAAGATAAATTTTATTAATGCAATGGATGACATTCTTATAAAATGTCTTAACAATGAATTGTATATAAAATAAACATGATTAACTGAATGACTATACTTGGTTTGAATACAAAAATAAAATCGAATGACTTGAAATTCCAATCTAGAAAAATGTGTCGATATTGAGTATCGATTATAGCAAAGTATCGATACGGCAAAATATTGTAATGAAAAATATTGATATTCAAAACATTGTACTTTCTGATAACAAATATCATACCGACCCTATGCATTTAATTAATTATTTTAAATAAATTAAACCTTGAATTCGCGAATTTAAAATATAGTTACAATGGCTTTCGTGTAAAAAATCACCTCAATTTCTTAAAGTTTTGAAATATAAAAGAGCTTTGGCATGTTTCAATTCTAAAAACAAATTGAAATATCAATAAAAATAAGTAACAATTATGTTAATACCATCAACATTTATTAAACATTCTTAAATACGTTTTAATAAATGTAGTAAAGTTGGATGATATAAGAAACAATTCAGCTGTTAAAAATTGTGAAAATGGGCCAAAACCTACAAATAAAGCACAGTACGCTTTATTTGTAGTAACTTTTAAAATTTGGTTTTCGTAATAAAATAGTAATATAAAAAACAGTTGACCGAAAATCTTGCAAAATCAATTTATTTCTCATCTTGAAAATGCTGTTCATTGCTTAAATGTAATTTGTTGAAACAAAAAAAAATCTATTCGAACAATTTAAACTGGATCTGAATGCTTAAAAAATATTTTGTATTGATGATGAAATTGACATAGATTTACGAATACGTAAAAAATTATTATATTGACAATGTTAAAATTTATACAAATTGTTGATAAATAATTAATTAGACTTTGTCAAAGCGATGAAAAATAAATAAATAAAACAAGGGAAATCCATATACTTCTAACAAAACTACAGACCTTTAAAATGCAGTTCTTTTGGTTTTCGTGTAAACAATGACGGTATTTTTAAAATATCTTGAAACCTAAACGAGCTACAATATTTGTTATATTATTATGAATATAAGAAAGACTTTTTAGACGAAATAATTATTGGTAAGATTTTTTAACGTGAGATCAAACAAAAACAAGTTTGATCTCACGTTAAAAAATCTTACCAATAATTATTTCGTCTAAAAAAATATTTTATATTAAAATAAAATAAATAAGATTCAATCAAAACTACTAATTTTATACACATTGCAACATTTTAGCAGATTTTTACGTTTTGTAATTTTGTTTATAACAGTAATAGTATTAACTAAGCATAGCCTGCTAATTTCTTAAAGGTTACTGAGAATTTTATCAAAACTCCGAAGCTTTAATGGTTCTTAGTACTGCTGTAGTATTCTTGAAAGTTCGTAAATTTCATTTACTCCAACAATTTTGATTTATTTCTTGAAAATCTATTGTGGATTTTTTTTTTTTGAAAAGCTGAGTTGCGATTAATGATATTGTGAGTTTCTATAAAATGTTGCAATTTTTTAACAGTTTAAATTACTTTAGGTTTTATTGTGTTTTGTGCAATATGGAAAAGACAGTTTAATTTTAGATTTAAAAACAAATCTAAAACAATTCATTAAGAATCCTTAATATGTTAGAAATAACGTAGAATACTTATTTTTCAACGAAAATAATATTGCTCCTAAATTTTTTCAACTTTTATAAACAATATAAAATCAATTTATCAACCAACATCTATGTTTAGGTGCTTATACTAAGCCCAATATTTAAGTAATGGCTCAAATTAAAGTCAATTTTATCATAAATTGATATCTATCAAAAAAATTGCAATTAAGTAAGAGTTCTGAAAATATTGCGTTTTAAATGAAAAAAGTTATGTAATCATCAAACTAACTGTGTCTATAAACATGTCAATAAAAATGATTTAAAATGAGTTTACACAATCCTGTTATCGATTACCTTAATAATAAACATGATTTCACTATTTGTAATTGGTGAAACAATGCAAGGATTATTTTTGATTTATCCTTTATTATTGTTGGTTCAAAATGTTTTTCCAAGTGATAAGTAAGAAAGTTATTCAAGAAATGTGTCTATAAGTTACTGAAATTTCAAGATATTTGAAAATTAATTTAAAGTAGCTGTATTATAATAAAGTACGTATTTATTTAAGCACTTGCAATTTTTAATTACTTTAAAATGTATAAATGAAATTGCCAATTCTTGGTTGCAGAATACTTCAAACATTAAAAGTGCGATTCTTTTCGCAATCTACAACAAGTTAGTCTTACAAAGACTATATCAAACACTCATTGAAACAACTACTTCCCGGGCTAATACCCCGACGGACATTGAATTATACAACAAGTGTTTGCTGTTACATACAGTAACCTACTGCAAATGTAACAATTTGGGTCATAATTTGACCCAAATTGTTACATTTGCAGTAGGTTACTGTATGTAACAGCAAACACTTGTTGTATAATTCAATGTCCGTCGGGGTATTAGCCCGGGAAGTAGTTGTTTCAATGAGTGTTTGATATAGTCTTTGTAAGACTAACTTGTTGTAGATTGCGAAAAGAATCGCACTTTTAATACTTTAAAATGTGTTTAGTAGAAAAGCTAAAAATTAAAATATTATGAGATAATATTTTTTATTAGAAAAGCGTCAAAAAATGCTCAAAGATTCTTCTAAATAATAAAAATAATCTAATAATCTAATTAATAATGTCTGAGCTAGAATACATCATCTTTAACGATAGCGGTAAATTTATGAAAGTGCCGGTAATTAAAATAGTCAGTAATTTACAAATCCTAGTAAAAACCAGGGCTTCTACCCAGAACTGAACCGCAAACCAAAACCGGAAAAAACTTTATTTTTGTCGGAACGAACTTAACCGAAAAAAAATATCGGTTTATTTCGGTTCAAACACGCACGTGAACACTTATTTAATGCTGCAACAGTTTCTACTTTTTTTGCAATTTTTTAATCAAAACTATTTGCGCAAATTGACGTTTTGAGGTCCCCTCACTCGATTAAGACCATATCTGATTTTGTTTTGTAGTATAAATTTTAGTTTTCGTTCAGCTTTGAAAAAAAGTAAATTTTCGTTTTACCTCGGTTTTATTTTTGAAAATGAAAATTACAGAATTAACTAAGTCTGAGTCAACATTAAAGAATACTCAGAAAAGTTAAGTTTAGTCAATATAGTTATACAAAAGTATAGCAAAAAACAGTAAATACACACTCACAATAATGCAGCAGACAAATAATTAAAATTTTTTAAATATTCGATTTTTTTCTATTTTGTTGATTCTTCAATTTTCAAAAATTTTCTAATGATCAACTAAACTTAAATTTTTCTGTGACTCATGATTTTGATCGTTTTCGTAAGATTACTTATTTTTCATCAATTTTCAAGGATTTCAGTTAAATATTCCTATTTTAACCTGTGATTTTTATGAGTTTTTGTAAATGTTCTAGGATTTCATTACTCATGAAATGTTTAATCAATTTCACTTATTTAGTGCATAATAATTATCGCACAATTATATAAATTTCCTCAATTTAATTAATTAATTAATTTTATTTATAACGCAATATTTAGTAAATTTTTCTTTTAGGTATACATTTTACTATTTATTACAGGCATTCGTTGTTTTTCTAAATGTGTTCGAAGCTTCTAACAAGTGTTTCCAGTCCCAGATTAAGCATCAAGTAAAATTTCGAGTTTAGAAAAGCATGAAAATTTGGAGCAACCAATCAAAATTAGGTTTAAAACACTAAAATGTTGTGAAGTTCAAAATATACTACTTAGATTTATCTCATGTTGATTAATTTTGCAAATGTTTATAAGAAATATGTAAAAGTCTACTTAAATCAAAAAAATCAAGTATAGTTCCTAATATTAATATTGATATAAACTTGATATATGTTTAAAACAGTACATATTTTTTCTCAATTTCAATGTTTTCTACGTTTAGTGTGTTACTTTGTTGCTAACAAGCTTTGCTGAATACACGAAAAGTTTAAACATTGAATCTTTCGAAAATCTTAATTTTATTGAACATTTCTCGAAATGTTTGACATTTACAAAAAAAAAATGGTTTGATTTTAACTCCCGTACAAGATTAAGAAACCTACGATAATAATGAAGTTAACAGAGATTGTTGAGAAATTACTGAACATATAATGAAAAACTATTTCGTAAAATAAAAAGTATACATATTCCAAATCATGATTTTCCAAGCAACATTTTTGACATAAATTATAAAATTAAAATATTCAGACAAAGATCAATATTTTTCAGGCTGAAACAAGTTATTCGCCAAGTAGCAACATTATGCATTTAATTGAGTAAATGATCCAAATTTTGGATTAAATTAAAAGTATTTGTAGGCAGCTATTTCTTTTCTTGAAGTTGTGTTTTGGAATCAGTGATAGGCGTTAATTAATTACAAAGTAATTTAATTACATAATAACAACAAAATGTAATTATTTAAAAGTAATACATTATAAAATTTTTATGAAAATATATTCAAATTTAAAATTTCCGTCAATGGCTCAAAGGGGTAGCGTTGTCGAGGCGGCACTTTTTGGGGGCAGCAAAATTTCATAATAAATAATAATAATAATATCTTGTAAGCTGAACTGAACCTGTTAACTATTTCATTTCATATTTTTATATACAAGGGGTGATCAAAAAGTAAAGTTACAAAGCGTGTATATTCGAAAACTTTTTTTAATTTAAGATCAACAGTAAGTACTCTAAGGTTAACTAACTAATATCTTGTCTATAGAGCAAGATGTGTGTGATGCGATAGACATTAATATTGCAATAAAAGACTGCTCTTAAAAAAAGTAGACAAATAAAGTTTTAGTAGAATATAGAATTTTATTTGTAATTTTATAATTTTTGTAATAAAAGCAGTAATAGAATCGTTCTAGTTCTAATTGAAAATTGATTTGTGTCGTTATGTGTTTTTAACTTCATGTAATATAAACTTATTGTGCGCATATATAGATTTTTTCTATTAACTATACATACCCAGATATATAGCGTATAGTTTTTTAGACATTCTTTGTTTTTGAGAAAGTGTATCTGACATTTCTAATAGGTATTTTTACTCCTTGCATCAATTAATAACAAAATAACTTATTTATTAATAAAATCACGCGATTTTAAGAAACATCGTAAAATGATAATTATAAAGTAGGGAAATGAAATTTGTTAAATATAAAATAATAGAAAACTATTACTTATTTTCATTAAAAATTGAAATCATCAATTTTAATAATATTTGATAAAAAAATCTTGGAAACTCACAGATCTTCAATATGAAGATTTTTAAAATCAACGGAAATCTGGGATATTCATCAAAACAATAAATTCACAAATTAACTTAATTATTTTTTAAATTCGCGAATGTCTTAACAAATTCATGAAATTCTTGGAAATTCGCGAAAAGCATCAATATTGTTAAAACTAATGAAAATCTTAAAAAAATAGGCGTCTAATATTTAAAAATTCAATTTCACGAAAATTGCCAAGAATTTTAAAATAAAATAAAATCAAGGAAATTCACAAAATGTTTTGAAAATTAATAAAAATTTTGGAAATTCACGAAATATTGTCGAGATTTCTAAAATTAACTAAAACTGTGGCAAATTTATGAAAACCGTCTAAATTTTTGAATGTAATAAAAATTTTAAAAGTTTACGAAAACTATTAAGATTTAGAAAAAAGAATGACAAAAATCATGAAAAACATTAAAAATTAAAAATTCATGAAGTGTATCAAAAGGTTTAAATTTAACGAAAATTAAGGAAATTTACGAAAACTGCCAAGATTTACAAAATCAACGAAAATTCATTAAAAGTGTAATATACAGGGTGTCCCAGACCACCCGTATCAGTCTTTTTATGAGAAAACCGCCGTATTAAAGCCGTATTAAAGTATCGAATGGTGATATTGTTTTTTCGCAAGAAGGTTGGCATCCCTGAGAGTTTGTTTAAAGATGCCAATAGCTCAAGATTTTTAAATAAGCAACTTTTGTAACAAACATAATTTTGTTACTGGCCTCGATTTTGAGTAATATCTCATCAAAGTTATTAAATTTAAATTTTTTTTGGCTAACTCATTTTAAATGATTGAGTTCCAAATGTCAGTTAGACCTCTCAGATACATTCTGACCAAGTTCGCGGAGTCGCTAAAGAAATATTCGACTCCAACTCCGTCTCCAACTACTCTATTTTTCGATAATCCTACGCCAACTCAGACTGCTGCTTCCAACCATGCAACACAAATAAATATTTAATGGTTACAACATCTGCATAATTGCAATCTAATAGTTTAAAAAAAGTCGAAATTCTGGTTTCTTTCATATGCAAATTATATAAATTTCCATTTTAATTAAAATTTCTATTTGGGTTCAAATTTTATAAAAAATAAAAAATATGTTTAGCACAATTATATTTAAATAATTATATTGAAAATCGGAGTCGGAATTATACGAAATTTCCAACTCACACAAAAAATACACCACAAAAATACTTAAATTCCGACCCCTTTCCGATTCCGATTTGACTCCGACTCAGAGTTCACAGCACTGGTTCAAACTGTTTTACATTTACTTCTAAACACTCTTCTGGTCCTAATACCAGTGGCTCTAAGGATCTGCTTTTAAAATAAGGTAGCCAACTGTCAAAATGTAAGTAAAAGTGTTTCGTCTCAGCATGGCCTACTAGAGTGCATAGAAATGTAATTAAATGGATACTTTTGTGAAAAATATTGAATATCTCAACAACTATGAGGTTTAGACATAAGATATGCCCCATCAAATTGAAGAGAAGAAATAGACCTTTCGAATAATGACATAAAATAGGGAGCATTCCATTTAAAAAAATGGGTTATACCGCTTTGAAATTTGCAAAGTTTAGCATGTTTCTCTGAACACCCTGTATTACTAAATTTAAATTGCTCATTAATAAAACGTTGCTTATTAACTACACTGAGATATTTTCTAAAAGTTATTCTAACCTTCAAAAAACGAGGTCGCTACGATTTTTTAAAGTTGAGCTTGCTTATGCATGATACTTGGAGAAAAAAATTGTAAATTGGCAACACTGTAACATAATAAAAAACTAAATGGATAACAATGTAGAGGTTGAAAAATGTCATTAGAAAAGTTGAATAAATACAGGGTGTTCTATTTAAAAAAAACAAATATTTTTGTTATACCGCAAAATTGGGACACCCTGTATGTTTGAAAATAATTTTACGCCATAAAGATTTTTAAATCAATAACTTTTTGTACGAAACATTTTTTTGTTTTTTTCACGGGAAAGGCGCTAGGAAAGCCCGACGCACTGTTGCAGGACCCTGTATATATATATATATATATATATATATATATATATATATATATATATATACAAATATCTTTATTCAAGGAATTTATGTACATTATTATATAATACGATCTTGTATTCTCCTATCACAGGCTATCGACCTGAGGTCTTTCTGCCATTGTTTTAGTAAGTGCTTGTGCTTTTAAAGTATGTTATGAATAGATGATGGTAATGAATGAATAGTATGAATAAATGTCGTTCTAGTTAGTAGGTGTTTCTAAGATGAAGTCAGCGATGGTGGAATGGGGAAATTTAAATTTGGGGATTGTGTTGGGGTATCTGTGTAGGTAAAGGTGGATTATAGGATCATGGTTAGTGGGTCTGGATGCAAATTTATGGGCTAGGTGGATAATTCGAGTTTCTATAGGAGTCACTTGTGTTTTTTGATAATAAAGGTTGTTGGACGGGTTGTGGAGGGGGTTGTTGGGATGACTGATTTTCGTCAACACTCTCAGGGCCGATCTTTCTACTACCTGTACATTTTTTAGGGCTGTGGGATGAGGGTTGAAGTAAAGGATCGCCGCGTAGTCAAGAAGTGGATGGCAGATCATTTTATATATAGTCACAGCATATTGTGTTGTGATTCCATCATTTTTATATGTGAGGCATCTAAAATGCCAAGCCCTCTTCTTGACCGCGGCTTTGATATTTTGGGTGTGGGCTTTAAAGGTTATTTTGGTGTCATACAGAATTCCAAGGTATTTACATGTAGGTGAGGGGGATATTGGAATGTGATGTATGGAAATAGTGAAAGGAGAGTTATGAAAATTATGATTGGGAATAAGCAGCTTAGTTTTTTGGATATTGATGGATATCCTCCATTTGTTGAACCAATTTATTGTTTTAATGATTAGGACCTGAAGAGTGTTGACGGCTTTTGATGTAGTGGAAGAGTGAGCAACTAGAGCAGTATCATCTGCATATTGTAAAATATATGAAGAGGGATTGTGGTAAGTTGGGTTAGGATTATATATATCGTGGACGAATACGTTGTAGAGCAAGGGAGGTAGCGGGGAACCTTGAGGGACACCTTGAAGTGGGGAGAAAGAGTATGAGAAGGAGGTTCTTATTTTAACTTTAAGGGAACGGTTGTGTAGGAAATTGTATAGGATATTTATTAGGTGGGGTGGGATGTTAAGGCAGGCGCATTTATATAGTAGACCCTGATGCCATACTGTGTCGAATGCTTTTTTGATGTCAAGGAACATCAAGGTGGGTTGTATGTAGGTTTGAGGTGAGTATAGCTAGGGGAAGAGTGGTAGAGCGGTTTGCCATAAATCCGAATTGATATGGAGGGATGTGGGTGGAGACATAAGTAAGGAGTTTATTTTTTAGGATATTTTCATACAACTTGCCCAAGACAGGGAGCAGGGTAATAGGTCGATATGTTTGATCTGTTGTTGTCAGGTTTAAGTATGCAGGTTATTACACCCTGCTTCCATTCTTGGGGAAAGAGTTGCAAGGAATATAGATTGTTAAAAATCTTGAGGATATGCTGGTGTATGTTTTCTGGGAGGGATTTAAGGATCATTCTAGGGATATTGTCATAACCCGGCGCTGTGTTATTACCTTTATGCAGGTTTTCGAAATACTCGGTTTCGTCGTTAATATCATCCGGAGTATGGGAGGTGTAGGAGTTAAGGAATGATTGGGACCAATTGTTAACTGTTCCGAAAAAGTCATTATCGTATGTGTTGTTGCCTGTCTCTGTGTAAATGTCCTTCAAATAGTCCGCAAAAATGTCGGTCATTGTCTGGTCATCGGTAATTATGTTGTTCTTCACAGGGTTGAATATGCTTGTTAAGTAGTCCGTTTTTTTGTATTTAGATAGTTTTTTTTATCTCCTGTCAGTAGTTTTTTCCTCTCAGATCGTTTATTTCTTTACGGGCTTTGATCCATTTGTCATTTTTGTATTCGTCAATTAGTCTAAGTATGTCTTTGCTAAGTCGATTATAATTTTGTTTCAAGATTGTGTCTTCTGTCTGTCTTATGACTCAGTACATCTGTCTTTTGTATTTTATGAGTCTTAATATAAAATTGGGAAGGGGGTATTTCTAAGGTTGTTTTGTACACACGGGGGTGCAGCGCTATATGGAGGAAGAGTGGTTGTTTAAAAACAGGGATATGGTTTTCGGATTAATGATTGCGTGGTTGTTTATAAAATGTGTCATTTTATCCGAGGCTTTCTGGGTATCACAACGCCGGAAGTTAATAATAGTTGTTGGGGAGCTGCGGTTGAGAGGGTAAATTAGATACTTAAATGGTCTGAACCTAAGTCTGGGATTAACGAGATGTTTTGGAGAAGGTGCTGGATATTGCTCGTACACAGTATGGTATCTGGCAGTGTTTATGCGGACAAAGTTTGAATCTGACAAAAAGGATGAAAGTTGTTTTCTTTTTATGCTATTTATGTTAAAATCGCCAATTATAATTACGTGGTCGTATAGGGAGGCTTTAGTTAGAATTGTATCTTCGATTAAAGAGGAGTGATGAATGTAGGTTAAAAAGATATGGAGAGTGAATAGTGGTAGCTCGACAGTACAATGCAGACATTCGTTTATGACGTTATTTAATTTTGGCGGATTTGCTTTTCCTAGTTTAATTTCAGGCCTTGCAGAGACTATCGAGCCACCGCGCCTGTTGTAATTAGGAGTAGAGGAGGGAATTTGTAAGTAGGACCATTGGTTAAAATTGAAGGGTTTTTCGGTTTTGGTTTCGACTAGCAGGTTAATATCAATGGGATTATTGGATAGGTAGTTAAGAAGAAGATGAGCTTTTTTAGGAAGAGAATTAATGTTGGTGTAGAGGATGTTTATTTGGTTAGCCATTGGAGGTGTTTTGCGAAAATGCGGTGCGAATGCCTGACGTGGGAACTACTGGTGGGATGATAATAGGCGATTCGAGGTCAAACATAACAATGAACATGCTGCTTGTGTATGCGTCAATGATAAAGTCGTGCTTGGTGATAGATGTATAAATACGTGATTTTTTTGTTAGACTCGGGTCGATATCCGCCGATTTTTTATTGACGCATTTAATGGTGATATTGGGGATTCCTTCTATTAGTTCCAATGGTCTATTGGGGCATTTAGTGGACCATGCCCCATGGGTGGTGTCGCCGCATGCCTTGCACTTGGGTGGTAGTGTTTTTTCACATTTGTGCGTGGGATGATTTCCTATGCATTTGGAGCAAGTAATCTCTTCTGTGCAGTTGGAAGTTATGTGGTCGTATTTGTTACATCGTGAACAGGGTTGTGCAATTGGTGCTGGCGGAGAACTCTCTATTACTGGGTACGATTTACACAAGAAAGTAAATTGATTGTGTAGGAGTTTGGTAAATGCTTCTGATGAGCCAGTAATTACTCTTATCATTCTAGTTTTTGTGTTGTCTTTTTTTGCGATAATCCTGCGACAATAACGATGAGTAATTAATTCGCCCGCGCCGGTCGAGTTGTCGCGAAAAGTGTGTATAAAGCTTTTTTGTTGTAGAGATTCGAGTTGTTTTTCTAACACCTCCTTGCTTTCGTTTGATTTTAAAATAAAGCCATGTTTTGTTTTTATTATTTCTGTGTTGTGTGTATTGTATTTAAATTTTATCAAGGTTGCTACGAAGTCTAGACGAGCAACTTCTTTTGCCGTTGTGAAATTGTATGTGAGGTTGTATTTTTTTGATTGAGTGGGTTGTGTTGATAACGGACGCGAGGCAGTGTGTGTGTTTGCGGCAAGTTTTTTTGTGAGTGGGTTGGTTGTGCTTGTGTTTGTGGGGCTATTGTTTGTGCGTGGGATTGCTGTTGTAGAGACTGTAGTTGCGGATGTTGTGTTTGGGTTTGTGAACGTGTTTGGTGTGTTTTTGGGATTTGAGAGGCTGACTGTGATAATTTACGTACACGTGTGCTTACGCTTGATCCTGATGCAGAGCCGCTGTCATCGTCGATGTTAATTTTTTTTGGGTCTGCCACGACCTTTCGTTTTTTTGGTGTGATGAAAGTGCCTTCCCCGTCATCGGTTTCCGATGCCGCCTCCATACTCGACATTTATACAATCGGTGCTGTGATTTAACTTAGAATTATAGGCTCAATTCGAACGTCTGGACTGTGCGAGAGTTCACGAGCGATTAAAATATATATATTTTTTCCGATTTCTGATAAAATTTATTAGTATCTAAATAAAACATCAACATTAAATAAAACTTGAAAATAAATATTTCAAAAATGACAAATTCTGAATTTTAAATTATAACTTATATTTTACATTACATTTTTGCCCAATACTGATTGAAATCAAAAGGAGAATTATAATAAAATAGCTTAAATTTCAATAAAATCAACTAACTTTTCTGAATGGATAAACATTTTAAATATTCTATTGCTGATCTAGAATTAAAAAAAAAAACATATATTTTGATTGTTGTGAAATTTAAATATATAACAACTGTTAAATTTCAAGGAAACAAGTTTTTACACAAACCTGAGAAAGATTACGTGATCAATGAAGTTGGCAAAGTAACACAAACGGCTTTCCTGCAAGGCGAGGTATTGGTAAGTGTAACAATATTTCTTTTAAATAAATATCAACGTAATAACACTTTTTATAATAAAAATACGACAGCGTATAAAATTGCCCGGTTTAAGGAATTTAATATTGACAACGATAGCTTAAATAAAATAATTTGATTATTTTTATTCTAGAGTATGAATGCGTATACAAATGTCAATAACGTATATCCATCTGGTGATTTACTATACGGATTGATAGAATATAACGTTCAACCAGTAAGTATTTATTTCGTATTTTGCGTAGTATTCATATCATTCGTATACTTTGTTTATACATTTTAGGTATACAGACATTCAAAAACAGCACAATACGCCCTATATAATAAGAAGTAAGTAATATAGAATTATTCAACACTTACAGAAATTACGCCATACATATAAACATTAATTAGCATAGTTCAAATCAACCAAAAATGGAAAAAATATTTACGAATTATAAAAATTAATTCTATTCTTGTCGTTAAAATTAACTCAATTATTATGAAATTTAATAACATTACAATTGTAACATAAAGTAGAATTGAATTTACCTATAGTTTGTAGAATATTTTCAAAATATAAAAACGAATTTATTTCTACTATCTGCAGGAAAATGTGTCTATTTAAGACTTACAATTGAGGGAATCGGTGAAAAGTGCTATTTTTTTAAAATTGGTCTAAGTACAGATATCTGCAAATGAGATTCATATTTAGTGATAGGAAAAATGGTACAATTGAATATGTGTATCTCTCAACATAATATACAATGTTATTGATTAGACGCTTACAGAGTTTTCTATAAAAGTTAAACTTTATCTTCAATTTACACAAATATGTTCATGTCACTTGTACTTTTCCACTGAGCCCCACAATTGTAAGCAAACATTTCCGAAAACCGTTTGTAGAAATGATGATCAACAATTTATTTGCGCTTCAGTTTATCTGTGTTACTGATTGGAAATATGCCGACTTTTTTTAAATATCGGGACTCGGTGGTATATTTATTAACCAAAACCGGCTTAGCGGTAATTTACGTAATTTTATGATTAAAAGTAATTAAATGCACTGTAAATTAATAGAATTTATTGACTTCTACTTTTTTGCCGATAAAATTAGTTACTTACATTCAATAGCCAATAGGCATATCTATTTATTTATTTTTTCCAACACTATTACCTTATATTGTTACTATGGTGCATTTAAACTAACATCTTATAGTGCCTTTAAAACACGGTTGTCTAATAAATACGTTGTCATTGACGATTAAAACACGCATCAACATTTATTATTATTCTTACATCTAGAGAAATATGAAGAGATTATTTCCGAGATTGGCTAGTTACATCTCGACGGCGAGGCCGGAGGGATGTATAGCCAACCAAGGAAACTATTTCATATTTTTCGTGTTGTAATCAATAGTTTTTTTCTGATTAAAGCAATACCGTTCTGAAAATAGGAAAATATTGTATTAGTTTTTAGAATTTATTAATAACGCTGCTAAGGGCCATGTTTGTAATTATCATAGTAGACGTTGGACGTTAAGTTTACGTTTCTTTCATCATAATATTTATGACACCTGTCAAAATTCTTCAAATGCGCCAATTTTACAAAAATGCCAAAATCTCATTCAAACTGTAGTGAAACTATTTAAGGAAGAAACATATCGGATTTTTAATAGTGGGCAAAGGGTTTGCATCAAAAGTAAGTAAAAGAATAATTGAAATGTTAAAATAAAAGAGATCCTTATAGGTTGATCACTTATAATTTGTCGCAGAACCAAGGTTAAATAATTATCATTTAAAATGCATATTTTTTTTAATATTATGACTTATCCAATGTGCTAATGTCCAATTTAACTGTTTGTGTTCTAGGGATTTCCGTTCGTTCTTATTCGTCTATCCTTCTACGGAAAGTTTTTCTTTTAAGTAGGCATATCCCAATTACAGCATTTATGCTTTAAATTTGCAGATATTACTTGTTTTAGTATTAAATTTGAAGCTTTAAGCGAGTATTTCCACTCCTAGTTTAAGCATGAAGTAAAATTTCGAGTTTAGAAAAGCCTAAAAATTTGGATTGGTCGCGTAGCGAAGCGGAGCGACCAAACCAAATGTTCTGCCTTTTCTAAACTCAAAATTTTAATTCATGCGCCACGCGTATAAAATACTGATCAAGCTTAAGCAGTATATTACACACTTCACTCTGAATAAGTGTTATACATGCCATTTTGATGCTTTTCTAAACTCAAAATGTTACTTCATGCTAAACCTGCGAGTGGAAAGCACTCGTTTAAAGCTTCAAATTGAACTCTTATTAAAAATAAGACATGTCGGAAAATTAACATCCCATGCATATGTATACTTTAAAGAAAAATTCTCTGTATATAGATAATTTGATTGCTCATTGATAAGTTTGTCAAATAAATGAAGTAATAAAATCAAACAAAAAGGTAGACATGCGTTTGTAATGCTGTGTTTTGTTTTTTGTGACATCAGCGTAAAAGAGTAACTGCCAACTATTGGGCAATTCTCTGATGACCGGATTGTTAATCATGAACGTGTTTGTGATTTCTGCAATCGTAAAAAATAGACCGACCCTCCGGTGTAGTTCATTAGATACCAACATACATCCCAAACAAATCCAAACATGTTGAATGTTGAACATTTTGATAAACGGGCCCAATACTAAGATTAATGTTACATTTGAAGAATAAAGAGCGTGTTCACACCCGGCTACTATAAGCCACTAAATAACGCGGGTACGTGTGAATGCGTCAATTTTATTCAGTACTTGGTGAGCAATCGCGCCACATTTTGTAGCGTAGCTGTTTGTGAATGCTACTATTTATGTTAAGCTTTCGTCATTTGTCGGGCGTTTGTGGCACGACAAAAAGTGGCCAGTGTGAATACGTTCAAAATGTGAACGGTATCGAGGAAAACATATTCTTCACTTTGTGACAATTCATATTTCCCTAAGGTAATATGAATTGTCAAAAGGTTTCATATTTCGCTTGAAAGATATAAGTATGTTAGGAAATTTTGTAACTAAAGCAATATTATTCATTATTGTATCAATCAGAAAATAATAAAAAAAAAAAAATAATAAATTGCCTGTGAACGATTTTTAGAAATAAAAATTACAATTATAGAATTGTAATTCTGCTTTCTCTTTGGGTATTTCTAAATCTATTTCTTCTAATTTTTTTATATTTTTCTCTTCAACTGTTCTTCCTTCGTTCTCATATTCTGTTGTAATCACTTCTACCTTACTCGTTCCAGCCCCAAAAACTTTTCTGGCAATTATTTACCTTTCTTTGAACGACTTTTATATATAGGACTCCGCAACTGTTGAACTTTTGCCATCCTCTATGCCACTTCAAAGTAGTAATATCTGCGCCTACAGCGTAGAAAAAGTTCTTTCATATTTTAAATATGCAAGAGTTTACCTTAAGTAACTAGGAGAGTTGCAGAACTGCGGCGGAATGTATGTCCTGTGTAAGAATCCTAATTTTTCAACTTAAGAAAGATTGCAATTTTTTAGGAATCGCTTCAAAAGTGTTAATTCCCACATTTTGGCGACTGCACTTGCCTTTATAATAGTGTAAAAAGAATCTCGGAGGCGAGTTTTTAGGGCGTAAAGCAGCATAACATCGATACATGTCAATGAGGTCTACACCGAAGCCATTATTAGTGATAAAATATATAATATATATGCAATGTATTGCAGCAAACTGCCATATATGTATATATACAGGGTGCCCGTTTTTGGAGCTCAAGCATAGGGATCTCGGTTATTTGAAGAGATGCAAGGTCGGTTAAATTAGGGCAAAGTTGCCCAATCTGGATTATAACATAATGCCGTTTTGAAACATAAAATATTCCAAATACTTCCAAAGATTTCCGAAAAAAATATAATTTTCAAAAAACCTTTTTATTTTTTTGTGAGGCTATTTGAAGAGATACTTCAAAACAATTTACACTTTATCATTGCCACTTTGTACGCTCTATAACGTGGTGATATCATAATAAAAATTCAACGTTTCGATTTTCGGCAAACACTATCAACTATGTTTTTTCTTATAGGCGCCATCTTGGATTTGTACATTTTCAAATACAGCTATTTTTTCTGATTACGGTGATGTGTCATGTGTTGGGGTTTAGTCTAGCAGTTTGAAGAAATTGCCAAAAATCCTGTTTTTGCAAAGAGTGCCTTGGAAATGACAGCTACACTTTTGTTTAATAAAGTAATTTTTGACACTTCGACTTAATTTCGTTTATTCTCACCTACAGTTACAGCGAAATATTTTGAGAACGGTTTATCGGAATGTCTTGAAATTATGCAAAGGTTTAGAGTACGTTAAGGCCTTCAACTTGCAACTATTTCTTTAAGTTGAAATTGTTAATTTTTATTTTTAAGTTTCGACCAAAAATAGAATACTTACAAAACAAATGAATATGAAAAAATAAAAAATGCAAGTTGAAGGCCTTAACGTACTCTAAACCTTTGCAAAATTTCAGGACATTCTGATAAACCGTTCTCAAAATATTTCGCTGTTTCCATACTTTTCAAAGTCCGGTTTATCGATGAAAAGACAAGTATTTAAAAAAAAAGGTATATGGTTTTAATCAGAATTATAAGGTCTATAAAAGTTGTAAAATAAAAAAAATCGAATTCCATTTAAAAAAATTCAAGATGGCGTCCGTATGTGAAAATCCTGAGAATCATTTTTGATTCTTTCACGCCAAATTGTTCAAGAAAATATCCCATTTAGAAATCCCAATTTTGGTGGATCTGTTTTTAGCCGTTTTCATGTGAGAGCCGTGTTTCCATACTTTGTAGCGACCCTGCATATATATATAAATTATAAGATCACTCGGGAAAATTAACTTTTTAAAAAAGAACTTTAATTTTTGATACACATTAAAGTACAGACTAACAGCGATTTTGCCTTACTTACTAACACTGAACTCATAATATAAGAACAAAGATTATATATGAAAAGGAAGCTACATAAGCGAAGAGATAAAATTATAATAACATTAGCTTGCATAAAGTGGTGAAATACATATAAAGACAAAGAAGTAATTATAATTAAACTAATATAATGTCTGTATTGTAGCCCAGGTTACTCCTCCCTCCATAAATTTTGGCACACAATGAGAGTGGCAAATCCACGTTCACTGATGCACTGTTTTTGTTTTTTCGAAAGTATTTTAGGTACACCAGAACAATACTTATAATTAGTATCGTTTAAAGCAGCAGAGTGAATTGTATTATTATAGGCTAAAATTGAATATAAGATTTTTATTTCGATTGGTTCAGTATTGTATATAACTCGATTATTTAAAAACCTAATATGCTCTATTATTGTCGAGTGTAATCTCTCGGCAATACCGTTAGATTCTGGATGCTGTGTACTTGTAAAATGTAATTCAATTATATGTAGTTCTAAAAGTTCCTTTATTAACGTATTTTTAAATCTGCTACGATTTTTTCAGGAATTCCATGATGCGAGAAAAATGTTATTAAGTTATTTGCAATATTTGCTTGGCTAGAATTTTATTTGTATAGTTGAGCGTACTTTGGAAAGGAAATCACGATCATAATAAACTTAACCTTATCGAATGTGATAGTGTCAACATGAACAATTTGAACGGGTTTGGTAGCTGTCGGGATTGTGCAATATTTTATTTTTAGGGGTTTCCTATCGTATTAAGATACGAGACAGATTTCGCAAGAGTTTATAAATTTTTGTATTAATTTTCGAGCATCAGCAAAATAATAATTGCATTTTATTCTCATTTCCGTTTCATCGATACCTCAATGATTACTTTTCCTTCATGTGCATTTATTATTATTTCAATCATCTCGTCTTCATCTTGAACATTTTCTAAAAGTTGTGCACATTTAACTAATTTTAATTTAGAATTATTAAAGTATTTTTGTACTACGCTACAGAATTTTTCGTAACACGGATCCTGATAAAATTTATAACATCGTTGTCAAAATTATTTTTTGATATTTGAACAAAAAGTCTATTTTTTTTTTAAATTATTATATAATCTTTAAATTTTTGAGTTTGCAGGAGAATAATCTACTTTTGATATAATATTTTGATTATTGAAAACGTTTATTGATTTATCCGAAACAGGAATATTAATTTTCTTTATTAGAATGAACGGTTATTCCGTCATCATCTTCTCTTATCGACTGTGGGGGTTCAACAATAGTTGAAAATTTATCATTGTAATCAGGATAATCATATTAATTTCAATGCGTGATAGTGCGTCTGCATTTTTATTCAAGGTCCTTTTTTGTATATTATTTCGTAGTCATATTCGGATAGCTTTAATCCCCATTTGATTAATTTTGAGTTAGGTTCGCGAATAGACATTAACCACTGAAGGGGTTTATGGTCAGTCACAATTTGGAAACGACGACCAAATAGATAGGGACGGAAGTATTTCGTAGCCCATACAATTGCCAGCAATTCATTTTCTATTGTTGAGTAACGTGTTTCTGAGTCGTTAAGGGTACGACTAGCATAAGAAATCAGAAGATCAGAACCGATCTCGCCTTGGGATAAGACAGCGCCGATAGCATAATTGCTAGCATCTGTGGTTAACACAAAAGGTTTTTTAAAATCAGGGTATTGAAGTAATGGCTGATTTATCAAGACTTTCTTGCATAAATCGAAGCATGAAATATAATCTGGATCATTAATATCGATAATTGAATTTTTCTTTAAGCATACTGTTAAGGGCTTTGTTAAGTCAGCAAAACTTTTGATAAATTTACGGTAATATCCTAACAGGCCAAGAAAACCTTTAATTTGTTTCGTTGTTTTCGGGATCGGGTAATTTTTTATTGCTGAAGTTTTATCGGGGTTAGGTTTAACACCGCCAGGAGTTACAACGTGTCCCAATTATGAAACTTCCTTTTTCAGGAATTCTGACTTGTCTAATTGAATTTTTAAATTTGACTCTCTTAGTCTTGCAAATACTTCTTTTAGCCTGAGAATGTGTTCTTGTAAGCTAGTTGAGAAACCAATGCTGCCATCCATATATACAAGGCATGAATTATTTTGTAAATCACGCAGGATGTGATCCATAACACGTTGAAATGTCGCTGGGGTATTTTTAATCCCGAATGGCATTCGTAAAAACTCATAATGTCCATTAAGTGTATTGAACGCAGTTTTAGGGATGTCTCGTTCGGAAATTTCGATTTGATGAAAACCCGATGCCAGGTCGAGAGTAGTAAAATACTGGCATTTTCCAAATGCCAGTATTTATCTAAAATATCGTTAATATTAGGAAGGGGGTATCTGTCACCGACTGTTTTCTTGTTTAATTTCCTGTAGTCTATGACCTGCGCCATTTGCGCTTCCCGGAGGCGTCCATTTTTTTTTAAACAATCCACACAGGGGAACTCCAAGGACTATAAGATGGCCTACTAATATTTTGAGACAACATATCCTTAATTTGATTTTTAATCTCCTCTTCATGTACCTCAGGGTACCTATTTGATTTGGTATAGATTGGAACTTCATCTATTGTATGAATAGAATGTTTAATTTTATTAGTAAATGTAAGATTATCCTCATAAAATATGTCAGAGTACTCTTGAATTAAAGAATATATGTTTTTCTTTTCCTCATCGTTCATATGCTCTGAACGAATTTTGGAAATGTCGAATTTTATCCATAAATAACTTTTATTATTATTTATATTATTATTAAAACGAATGTAATGTTTGTTTGAATTAATTAAATTGAAAGAGTACATTTCATTTATTTTATCGCCCTTGACCTCGTCCATGACATCATATCCACTGATATAGTGAACTTCTAGAGGTTTTTGCAAGGTAAGACGTAGGTCAGTGTCTGCGTTATTATGAATAGTGCACAGAGCTTGATTGTCTCGTACATGAGTAATGCATTCAGGCACCTCCGTATTATTATCTAATCTATAATGTGGAATTATGGCTGTACCATTTTTTATATTTCTTACATTTACTTTAATTATTTGGCTATTTTTTGCCGGGATCAATATAGAACTATTTTTACTAATATTATTATTACTATTACAATCAGATCTTTGTAAAATTGGGATCTCTCTATTAGGGGTAATTATTATTTTTTTATTAAAGTCTAAGCAAGCCTTTAACTTTTGTAAATTATCTAAACCAAGAAGTATGTCATAAAATGAATGGAAGTTAAACAGGTAAAATTTTAATTTAAATGCAAAATTATTATTAAACTATTTTTGGAAAAAAATATCTGTGCATTTGTCACCATGCGAAGTACCATGGCACTAATAACATAAAAGGGGTCGATTCACATTTTTTGTATATACTTATGGGCAATTTTAGGATTTACAAACGATTTAGTACTTCCAGTATCTATTAATATTTTTAAATTTTGATCATAATCAATTCTATAAGGAAGACTGCTATTAAAATTAATTAAGGATTCAATTGTCTTTCCGAGGCGTTTTGGCCTAAAAAAGTATCTCTTTCATTCGGACTACTCGGACGATTTTGTTCCTGTTCTGAATTTACGACTTCATTCTGCTGAAGCGTATATGCCAAAGTTGTCGACATAGGCGTCGGATTATAACTTCGGGGATTATTATTATTATAGTTATTACTAGAGCCTTCAAATCTGCGACGGTTATTCACAAATGCTTGTGGTCTATATAAATTTCCATTATTATTAAATTGAGGTTGATACCTCAGGGTATAATTATTGGAATAGTGGTTATTGTTATTCCTATTAGTAAAAGGATAATTTTTATTTTGAAAATTATTATGCTGGGGCTGATATATTGGTTTGTTATTTAATTTTATAGAATTTATTTTATTTGTTAACATTTCGACTTGAAAGTCGTTGGTGAGCATGTGTAATGCCGTATTCATATCTGGGGGATTTTTGATTCTCATCTGTGACCCGATTGGATCACGTAACCCTCTTAGCAATACTTTGAGTGCATTTGTTCTGAAAAAGGCAAAATATTGTCTTTCTAAAATTACAGGTAAATGATTCGTGACATAAGAAATTTGAAGATTAAGCAGTTTTTGTAATCGATTATAGAAATCGAATGGAGAATCACTAGGATTCTGTTTTAAGTTGGAAATTTCTACGTTAAGACTGTAATGATCTCTTTTGTCGTTCTAATTACTAATAATTGACGACAATATATTTTTTGCTGCATCTCCTTTTATTTTGGAGATTATGGATGCCATAAGGTATTCATTTTGGAAATCTGCGGGGTTAGCCACATTATAAAATCTAATAACTAATTTTTCTGAAATTCAGCTTCTCCATTAAAATCAGGCATCATAGCAATATATTCAGTTCTAAGAGCTATTGTTGAATTTGCGTTATTTAAATTATTTAAAATAGGTTTTGGGTTTTAGGAACAGAAGATCTAGAGCGATCTCGAGGGGGATTTTGTGAGTGAAGTAAGTTACTGTCTGAATCGGTGTCTGAATCTGTTGAATTACGCGATTTATTTTTGGCTAACATAAAATTAAAAGTATTACCTTTAAAGTAATTTGTTCCTACCAGAGTAAAATTCCCAGCTTGCTCATTGCGTATTCCCTTGAACAGCTGATGAACGTCCTCGCGTGCGGTGCCCTCAGAGCTTGTAATTCTCGAGGTTCGGAGAACTCGTTTGTGCTACTGCGACGTGATAACGTAATCCGTACCGTTGCCCGTTTTAGGTGCGATGGTCACGAAAAACATTCGAATACCCGATTAATCGTTGAAACGAAAAGATTACACTTCTTTCGGGTATCCTACCGACTACGCCAATTATAAGATCACTCCGGAAAATTAACTTTTTAAAAAATAACTTTTATTTTTGATACACATTAAAGTACAGACTAACAGCGATTTTGCCTTACTTAAGGCAGTGCAGTGCCTTCAGAGCTTGTAATTCTCGAGGTTCGGAGAACTCGTTGGTGCTACTGCGACGTGATAACGTAATCCGTACCGTTGCCCGTTTTAGGTGCGATGGTCACGAAAAACACTCGAATACCCGATTAATCGTTGAAACGAAAAAATTACACTTCTTTCTGGTATCCTACCGACTACGCCAATTATAAGATCACTCCAGAAAATTAACTTTATAAAAAATAACTTTTAATTTTAATACACATTAAAGTACAGACTAACAGCGATTTTGCCTTACTTACTAACACTGAACTCATTATATAAGAACAAAGATTATATATGGAAAGGAAGCTGAATAAGCGAAGAGATAATATTATAATAACATTAGCTTGCATAAAGTATATATACTGCCTTTCAAAAAAATCAGAACACCAAGTATTTATTGCACGATTTTAATAAAATTTACACAATTTGATCATTTAAACGAACTGTATCGATGATCAAATAACCAATTTGAAAAACGAAAAAACAAATGAATACAAATTAATAATGTGTTGGGCCTCCACGATTTCCGAGACACTCATTAACACGTCGAGGCATGCTAGAAATCAGGCTGTCAATATCGACTTGGGGTATTTCATTCCAAACTTCGATAATTTGACTTCTAAGTTCCATTACAGTGTTAGCGGGGCGCTGTAAGTTACTTATTCTAACACCTATCATATCCCAAACATGTTCTATTGGCGATAGATCTGGAGAACGAGATGGCCAAGGTAACAAATTGATTTCGGCACTATCAAAAAACTGTCTTGTAATGGCCGCTGTGTGAGGTCGAGCATTATCTTGCTGAAAAATGGGGTTCTGCAAGCCATTTACATAGGGCACTAACACTGGCCGTAAAATGTTGTCAATATACCGAATCGCGTTAAGACTTGCTTCTAAAAAAACTAGAGGAGACCGACTACCATATGCTATCGCCCCCCAAACCATAACTCCCTGTGTAAGAGCCGTATGTCTTTCAACAGCAAATTGTAAAATTCTGCGTTCACCGCGTCGACGTTTCACTCTTCCGCGACCATCATGAGCCCATAAACAGAACCGAGACTCATCGCTGAAGATAATGTTATTCCATTCATGGGTCCAATGTTGTCTTTCCCTGCACCAATCAAGTCTTGCTCTGCGATGCTGCGGAGTAAGAGGTAGACACAATTGTGGACGGTAGGATCTTATACCAAAACTGCGGATTCTTCTGTAAACAGTAGCCATGGATACTCTTTGGCCATTTAGAGCCAACCGGTCATTTCCCAATGCCCACGACGTTGTAAATCTGTCGCTTAAAGTTGTAAGACGAAGAGCTCGATCTTCACGCTCAGTGGTGCTTCTTGGACGTCCTGATTCAAGTCTACGTCGATTCTCCCCAGCTTCGGACCATCTAGACCAGCAGCGTACGATCACCGATACACTACGGCCTACCCTTTCAGCAATAGCACGAACCGAAAATCCCGCTTCTCGCATGCCAATAATGCGACCCCTTTCAAATTCACTTAGATGATGATATTGTGCACGCCGATGAACACGGGGCATTATTTTATGTTTTACAAACTGAAACGTCAAACTACTCAGAGGCTACTTGGATATTAGAAGCAATTACATTAAAAAATCAGCAGCTCTTCATAATGGTGAAATCAAGGAAAAATACCATTAAATAGTAACCAAAACAATTGATTTTTTGATCATCGATGCAGTTCATTTACATGATCAAATTCTGTAAATTTCATTAAAATCGTCCAATAAATACTTTGTGTTCTGATTTTTTTGAAAGGCAGTATATATACACACTTGTTAGAATGATATCGAGAACTTTATTAAAAACAGATGTATTTAGTCTTTTATTGAATTAATTAAACTTTATACTTTTAATAATATTTGCAAATAAAATATGACTTATCTGTTTTTAAAGTTTACTTTAAATCAGTGTTGCATACCTCTGACGCGTGAAGTAAATATTTCAAGTTTAAAAAAACCTGGAAATTTGGATTATTCGCTACGCGACAAATCCGAATTTTCGGACTTTTTTAAACTCGAAATATTTATTTCATGCTGAATTAACGATTGGCAGACATTTGTTAGAATATTATCAAGAACTTAAATAAACCAGATTTGGTATCATATGTTTTAAAATTGTTTAGATAAAGGGTAGCTTTGAAACTCTGAACGCATGTTGTATGTTAATTCATCGCAATGTCAGTAGTTGAAGCTTGATGACAATAGGTGTCAACAGAGCTGGGCAGGATTCGAATCATTCAGGATTTGAATCCTGGATTCGAATCCTGTTAGAGGATTCAATAGAGGCATTCGAATACTTTAGTTAAACTGGATTCGTAATCCGGATTCGTTACATTTTTTTTAAGAGGATTGGTGTTCGAATTCAAATGCAGGTGATTTGAATCTTTATAAAAGGATTCGAATATTTATAAAAGGATTGGAATACTTACAAAAGGATTAGAATCGTTAAAAATAATTCGAATCAATTGTGAGGATTAACATGAAAAGTTTGTTTTGTGAGTTTTTAAATTTCTCGTAAATCAGTGTTTTATACGCGTGGCTCATTAGGTAAAATTTCGAGTTTAGAAAAGCCCCGTGAAAATTTGGAATAGTGGTTATAACAATAACCACTATTCCAAATTTTCTACGCGGGACTTTAATAAACTTGAAATTTTACTTCATGCTTAGTCTGGGAGTGGACAACACTCATTCTTAAAAGTTTCAAATTGAAGGATCACTCTAGATTACTAAGTTTATTACTCAAAGGACCGTTTTACAAAGACTACAGTTCGAAGGACCAATTATAGTCTTCGGGGACAGAAGGACTACAGGGATTTGAAGTTTTCTTACAAAAAACAACGAATATCTGAAGGTTCACAGCGTGGGCATGAAAGAAAAAAATCTAATTTAAAAAAAAATCGAAGTTAGGTTGGGTTAGGTTGTTTTCGGTGTTTTTAACTTCACTTTAAATCAGTCTTTTATACGCGTGGCGCATAAAGTAAAATTTGGAGTTTAGAAAAGCCCCGTGAAAATTTGTCTCGGGTCGCTGGTGCGACCCTCGACAAATTTTCTACGCGGGGCTTTTCTAAACTCCAAATTTTACTTTATGCTTAGTCTGGGAGTGGACAACACTCATTCTTAAAAGTTTCAAATTGAAGGATCACTCTAGATTACTAAGTTTATTACTCAAAGGACCGTTTTACAAAGACTACAGTTCGAAGGACCAATTATAGTCTTCGGGGACAGAAGGACTACAGGGAATTGAAGTTTTCTTACAAAAAACAACGAATATCTGAAGGTTCACAGCGTGGGCATGAAAGAAAAAAATCTAATTTAAAAAAAAATCGAAGTTAGGTTGGGTTAGGTTGTTTTCAGTGCTTTTAACTTCACTTTAAATCAGTCTTTTATACGCGTAGCGCATGAAGTAAAATTTGGAGTTTAGAAAAGCCCCGTGAAAATTTGTCTCGGGTCGCTGGCGCGACCCTCGACAAATTTTCTACGCGGGGCTTTTCTAAACTCCAAATTTTACTTCATGCTTAGTCTGGGAGTGGAAACGCTCGTTCGAAACTTTAAACTGAATGCTTTGATAAGAACATTAAATAACTGAAAATGTATTTAAAGATAATAATCTAGTTTTCAAAATTATTTATTACAGAACTAATAATTAAGTTTATCGACTTTAATAATTTTCCAGATTTTTATAAATGTTGAAGGTATTTATATATTTTCATGATTTATTATAACTCTGCTACTATAAATATTTTTTTATTGTTTCATGATTCTTAATAAATGTTTAATATTTTTCATAATTTCTGTGTATTTTGTTACTTTTCGCGATTTATTTAAACGTGTTTATTAGTGTTTTGGTCAATTGAGTGAAATTCAATGACTTTTCTCTGACTTTCCCGGGTTTAATGATATTTAGTGATTTTTTTACGTAATTTTGAGGCATTCGTTAATTTTATAAAAGCGTCCAATTTGAAGTTTTGAACGAGTGATTCCACTCCCAGGTTAAGCATGAACAAAGTTTAACAAGAATAAGAAACATTTGTTGAAATGGCTTAAGTATTTAATATGGGGGAATGTACTATGATAGACATATCGATTTTTTTCTCATTCTTACAGTTACGGTACACCTTTTAACACTTGTGAGATATTTAACGTAACAAGTGTCTTCCACTCCCAGACTAAGCATGAAGTAAAATTTCGAGTTTAGAAAAGCCCCGCGTAGAAAATTTGTCGAGGGTCGCGCAGCGACCCGAGACAAATTTTCACGGGGCTTTTCTAAACTCGAAATTTTACTTCATGCGCCACGCGTACAAAATACTGATTTGAAGTGAAGTTAAAAAACACACAATAACATCCTAAAATCAGATATTTAGTCTGTTATCAACGATGATCAGTGGTGATAATAAATAATTAGGTTTTGAATATTTTTCTTGAAACAACTGCTAGCAATATTAAAATGTTAACAGTTGCAAAAAAATAATACCATCAAATTTATTCTTGAAGGATTTGTATTCGTGATTCGAATCTTTGATCCGAATTATATTTATCTTTTACGAATCCTTTATTCGAGTATTCGTGATTCGGATCATATTAGGTGATTCGGATTCTTGACTCGAATTCTTTTTACGAGGATTCGTCCCAGCTCTGGGTGTCAATTTTGGTTTAAAGCTTTTTTCTCATAATGGTATTTTTTCCATTTTATAAACGATTCATCGTTGGATCTTATTTCCGTAATGGGAATCGTGTTCATGGCTAGTGCGCATATAGTGCTCAACTTTGATTTTGATTTCTGGTTTTGTATTCTTGGAAGCTGATTTTTTTAATGTGGTAGTGGTGACAGGCCAACGGTTCGTACGGATGAAACAGAGGAAAATGTTCGTGAGATGCACCGACAACATCATTACGAAAACTCGCGCAGCAAGTACCTATATCGTTTAGTAACTGCAGAGCAATTTTAGGGAAAGACATTGGGTTATTCCGGTACAAGATGCAAGCATTTCATGAGCTTAATCCGCCTGATCATAATAGACGTTTGGTGTATTGCCAATGGTTTAATGCTATATTGCACAATGGCCTATTGGATGTTACTTTCTTTACCGACGAGGCGTGGCTTCATGTGTCGAGATACATTAGTTCACAAACCATAAGGATGTGAAGTGCTGAAAACCCTCATATATTTCGGGAAACTCTGCTACATTCCCAGAAAGTTGGTTATGGATTGGTATATCTCGATGACGATTGATACCAATTTTCTTTGAAGGAACGGTCAATGCTCAAAGATATCGGGATCTTATCTTAGAGCCCTTCATAAGCCAGCTTTCTGATGATGAATTGCAAGAAGGATATTTTCAACACGATGGTGCCTCTTCCCACACTACACCTGAATCTATTGCGTATTTGAGGCAATTTTATGACGATCTCCTGATTAGTTTGCGTTGCGCACCTGAGTTCCTGCCGAGATCGCCAGATCTTACAATTATAGACGCTAGTTAATACACTTTCTGAGTTAATAACCGAATAAATGAAGAATGTGCAAATATCACACCCGAAATGCTCCACAACGCATTCAAAAATATGTACCGTCGGGTAAATTTATCTTTGCAGGAGAATGGTGGCCACTTTCAACATCTATTGTGATAAAATCAATAAACTCTCTGTTTTATTTGACAAATTTAATTTCATAACCTATTTAACTTAAATTATTTGCGATGAATTAAGCATACAACATGCGTTCAGAATTTCAAAGCCGCCCTTTATCTAAATAGTTTTAAAACATATGGTATTTAATACGTATTAATAAATGCTAAGAGTGAAAATTGACAGTTAGTAGCAAAATCGATCAATTTGTGAAGATCACAATAATAATAATTGTCCGTGGTAAAGATATATAATTTTTAATATCTTTAAAAAACTAACTATTGGATAATTTCGAAATCCTTAGAATGATTTGGAAAATGTATTCATGTTAACGAATAAAAACACATCCGATAATTAGAAAATACTGTAATGATTCGACCCTAGGTATTGTACAAATTTATAATTTGTATTATTGTTTACGTTGTGTTGTGTGTGTAGTAACCCTTTTATTTATTTACTAGGTTCGTTGTTTGTGTCAATATGCATTATCGTAAATACCGTGTCTTTATTCCTTTTTAATTTGACTAGGAGGATGTGTGGACAATAAATAAAACAGGATATGAGCTTAACGTATGCAAAGTTTATTGACCTTTCATGACATTTCTAATGAATTGATATGTCTTATATTATTTATATTTACAAAATATATTACCCAACGTTTATGCTTAAAAGTCATGTGCATTTGGTTAAACTCAAAAAAATGTATGACTCTACTTGTGGGAGCAAAATTAACTAGCCCCTGCATTTGCATTACGAGATGGGAAACTCACAAAAACCATCTCGGAGCTAGCATCACACACTCGACACACTTGCGATTAGTTAGTGGGACAATCTCTCACATCGGCCCTACACATCAATCGCCATTCATTTTCGATTAATGAGCGGAACGACCTTTCACCTCGTTCCACTCATAATCGAGTTATTTTTTTATTGTGGTTAGTTAGTAGGACACTTAGCGCAATACTAATTCGGATTGGCCTAACACATCAATCGACTGTTTCGATTAGTTAGTAGGACATACCTCGTTTTCTCGCTCAATTCGGCCTTACACATCAACCACCATACATCCCTCATTCGTGTGGTTAGTTAGTAGGACACTTAGTGCAATACTGACTCGGATTGGCCTAACACATCAATCGACTGTTTCGATTAGTTAGTAGGACATACCTCGTTTTCTTGGTCAATTCGGCCTTACATATCAACCACCATACATCCCTCATTCGTGTGGTTAGTTAGTAGGACACTTAGTGCAATAGTAACTCGGATTGGCCTAACACATCAATCGACTGTTTCGATTAGTTAGTAGGACATACCTCGTTTTCTCGCTCAATTCGGCCTTACACATCAACCACCATGCATCCCTCATTCTCACCCCCCCCCCTTTCATCTTCCCCCTTTTCCCAGATGTTTAAATTATTTCGCTGGTTTTGTTTGTTTTATTTCAACTAAGTCGGTTTGATGTAGAATTAATTTTACTCTTACGTGATAGTATCTCCAGCGCTGTTATCCCTAACTTCATTCTCCATTTTCGAAATCCATTCTCAATACTTAACTCTTTTTATCAACATTACTTCACTATCTCACATCCCACTGAAACTTCCTATTCTCAACTGTCCCCATTTACATTCAAATACTGATTGTCCCCGTCCCGGTCCCAAAACTAACTGATTTTTAGAATCGTTTCTTTGCTGCTCTCAAAGTTCTCCCCTCCCCAAATGTTGTTGCTTAAATGTTATCTACTACCATATATGGTCACAAAACCCTTCCCTCTCTGACGTCAACTTCATTTCCCTGACTTTGCACACTTGTTGTGTTTGCGTTCGTTAAACCCTGAACTGAATCTTTCTGTATGTCTTAGCATTTCTCCACGCGCCGGTACTTGTTTATTATTTTAAGGCGATGCTGCATTTGTTATTTCTTTCACATACAAAAATTTGATCGACTGATGTTATTCTCGTATTTACTGGATGTTGATTTTTCTTTATTATTTTCTTGGGTGATTTTTGTATTAATATTTTAATTTAATTTCGTCAAATATAATATTTGCACATGACCCCTACTGACCTATTACAATACATCTTTTTGAAAACTGTAAATCTTATTAAAACTCATATATTTTGATTCAAATCGAACGCACTTCAACTTCAACAAAATTAAAATGTTTCCGAAAAATGCATTTAAAATGTAAGTTTCAAAAAAATTGAACGCGTTTTTTTATAATAATTTAAAACACAGATTTGTTTTAATAACTTTTGTTTCAACTAAGAATTTTGTTCAATTCAGATCGATTTTTTTGAATATTAAATGTTGAAAAAATCCATACGTTATAAACCCCTCGATGGATATTCATTATTATTATCATATTATTTAAGCTATATCTATTGTTTTAACATGAATTTGCTGTAGATTTAGAGAAGACATTACTGTTTAAAAATATGTGAAAATATCAAAACATTGATAGTTTTTAAGTTTTTCCTTGACAGAAGTATTCATGTTTCATCTGGTGTGCTTTAAGCAGGGGCGGACTGGCTCTCTAAAGGTATTGAGGAAAGAAGGAATCGGCCCCAGATGTGTGCTACCTTGATATACAGAGTGATTCCTATACATCTTAATTTATAAAGTACTATATAACTTGAAAATATTAACAAAATACCGAATCACCGAAATAAGTAAATGTTATCAAAAGACAATTTTTAAAAAAATAAGGAAAATTAGGAAAATTATCAAATTGTACAAAAACATACAGAAAATTGCACAAATTTCAAAATTTCTTACAATTTTCTATATGTATTGAAAAAATTAGAAACTGATAAAAATCGCTAACGTATTGAACAATCGATTGATTAATGAACATCGTTAAATTTTTAAAACAAAATTAAAATGTCTATCATAGTATCATATGTTCAATTAAAAAAAAACCTCTAGAGTGCCATGGAAAATATTGTAGGTTGGCAACTCTGAAATTATTCACTAACATTATTATGTCTGACGTTTTATAGGTCAATTCTTAAAGCTTGTAGCCAACTTAAATCTAAAAAGATGAAATCATGGCACTCTAGAGGCTTTTTTTTATTGAACATACGATACTTTCTCTCATGTTAGATGCTTGATCTTTCACCTACCTTATTTTTCAACAAAGGTTTCTGATTCCTGTTAAACTTTGTTCGTAAGCCTCACTTATGTTTTCAGTTTTTTATAAAATATTGATATGACAAGGTCAAAAATGATGTTTATAGCAATAACTCACTTATTCAAAGTAATTAATTCGTAAAATTCACATTTTTAAAACAATAATAATAAAATAACTAAAGGAGCTACGACATAAAATGAATATGCATTAAATGCTAATTTTTCGATTATCTACAACTTTTCTTAACAAGATTTTTTTATATGATCAATATTAAAGAAAAATCCAAAAAAATGCTAAGAGTTAACTACTACCTCCGTTTTCCGCATTTTCACCAAAGATTGATCGGATGCTACTATTGTAATAAAAAGCTTAAGTTTATAGTGTCATCTTAACAGCTCAATCGGTTTAGACAGAAGGACAGAAGGACATTGTCTTGATTTGACGGCGCACGAGCCGTATTCTGTACCTATTAAAGTAATCCATTTTTTATAGGAAATAATTTTTTCGTAATTTCAAATTTTCTATATTTACAAATGCGATAAATACCAACTCATTAGCAAGTAAAAACAAATCGTTGTGATTAGAAACAAATATTTGTATGTAATCTATGTTTTTATTATTTAGGACGAAAAGAATCGATGATCTAGTAGGCAAACAACGGCTTCAATTATGTACATGGGCCACAAATAATTCATTAATATACGTCCAGAACAATGATATTTACTATATCGAAGATGTTGCTAAACTCACTACAAATATAAGGATTTCGAAAGATGGACAAATTGGACAGATTTATAATGGCGTTTCGGATTGGGTTTACGAAGGTATATATTTTGTTATCAATCACTAAGAGAATAGAATAGGTTTGTCAACACCGTCAATTGCCGGAATTTGTATTATACAATAAATGTTATTATGTAATTATTATTACAGTAGAGCGTCGATAATCCGGATTAATTGTGATCGGACCCTCTCCGGATTATCAAAATGTCCGGTTTTTTTGAAAAGAACGAAAAGAATGTCGTTTGAGTTCATATTCATTTCAATGGTTAAATAATTGGAGTAGATAAATAAAACCATTAATTAATATTTTAATGAAAGAATATAAATACCTCCAAATGCACTAACCCTGTACATATATATGTATTTACAGAATACTGTGACAAATATGTATGTTCTCTTCAACTTATTTTTTTCTTCACCGGAGTTGAATCCGGATTATCGACGTTCCGGATTTTTGATTATCAAAATGTCCGGTTACAGATAAATGTTAAAGGAGTAGTTTAGTGTAAATATTTACAAATTTATGTGAAAATATTATAATTAACAACTGATATCTGATATCAATTGATATTTTCTTATATCAAATTAGAAACAAATGAAATATATTGTTTTGTTTTAATTTCAGAGGAAGTTCTATCTTCTGACCGTGCCCTTTGGTTATCACCAAATAAGACCACTTTGGTGTATGCGCAGTTTGATGATACGAACGTGGATACTTTTTCGTACGTCAAGTATGGTGAACCTTCGTCTTTAAAACCGTACCCGGAAGTTTTAAAAATCAAATATCCAAATGTACGTAACATATATGTAAATTTAGTTGCCTAGAGCATGCACATAATTATAGGAACCAACTATACAATAATTGATTGATAAAGCACCAGTACCCTTTCTTCACACTTTTATTTGAATTACCAAATGTACATTTCAGACACAAAGTAACCATTATCAATAGATTAATACTGTATGTAAAGAATTAATTCATTGATAATGGTCACTTTGTGTCCAAAATGTACATTTGGTAATTCAAATAAAAGTGTGAAGAAAGGTTATTAGTACTTTATCTATCAATTAAATTTAATCTTCACGTAACTCACCCAATCAATTTTAATATACAATAAATTGTTTTTATATGGATTTGCATTACACAGCCTGCAGTGGTTTGAAAAGCCCGCTTAAATCATTTAATTATAAAAATAGTTTTAAGAAATATTTACAATTATTTAGTGAAATAACTCTAAAAATATTTGGTAAAGCAATATAGCACTTTTTTTAAATTCTCACAACATTTCATAAAGTTCTTACGCAAAATATTACCGTTGTAATTTTTTAATTTAAAAATATCATGTAAAACAACACACTTTAGACCAGGTATGGGCAACCTTTGGCATGTTGAGGGCCAAACTTTAGCGTGCAAATACGTTCGCCGGTCGCGTTTAGAAGTACTTAGTGCATTTTAAAGTAGTGATAATATTTTTTGCGATAGATATTAGACATGAAATAATACGACAATGTTATTAGAGTACAATTTATTAAAATAACAAAATGAAATTTAAAAAAATGGTACATTATAATTAAATCGTTAAATTTGCAATTGTTACAAACTACGAAAGTTAAATACACCAAAATCAATGAGACACTTGAGCTTGAATTTGGGAAACTAATCCATCGATATTTAGATTAATTCCACTGACACAAAGACGTAAAGAATTTTCCAAATTATCGTCTGTCAGTCTTGTACGATGTGTTGATTTATTAACTTTCATCAATGAAAAGAACTGTTCGCATTTATAAGTACTGCCAAACGCATAAATCAATCTTCTTGTGAATTTTCTAAGCTGCGAAAAATTGTCTTCTTCTAGGTATTTTTTGTAGAAATCGCACAGCTCTACGTCTTCAAATTTGGATTTTAGGAGTGAATTTTCTTGAATCTCGATCAACTCCATTTGTAAGTGTATTGGAGCATTTTGTATAATATATGTTGTAGGAGTAGCAAATAAACTGAAACAGTCTTCCATGTTTTTGAAGTCGCAAAATCTGTTCGAAAATTGTTCCGACAGTAACTTGAGTTCTTCAGCATATTGAGCATAAGCAATATTTTCATACGCAGAGGGCATGTTGAAATGGTAACTGTTACCAGACAGCAAGACAGCATCTGTGACTCCCACAAGCGTTGTTTGATCTGAAACGCTTTTAAATGGCTGTACAAATCATTTAGTAACTGTCCTTGTTTTTCAAGTTTCAAATTTAAATCATTCAAATAGCCTGTAAGATCGATCAGAAATGCTAATTCACATATCCATTTTGGGTCACTTAATTCAGATAGTGGTTTATATTTTATTTTCATAAAGTCTGCTATCTCATTTCTCGCTCGTAAAAACCGCTTCAACATTTTTCCTTTGCTCAGCCATCTGACTTCACAATAATATGTTACGTCGTTATATTCAGCTTATATTTCATCCAAAAACGTCTTGAACTGACGATGGTTAAGCCCTCGGGATCGAATAAAGTTGATGGTTTTTACTACCACATTCATAACATTCTAGAGTCGAATGGACTTAGAACACAAGTTCTGTTGGTGGATAATGCAATGAAGGACTATCAAATCATCTTTTTGCACATTTAATTCTGTTGCTTTTTCATTCAAAATTCCGATGAAACCTTTACGTAAGACGACCATAGAAGGTGCACCATCAGTGCATACTCCAATTAATTTTGACCATGGCAAGCCAAAACTTGTGAATACCTTTTGAACTTCAATAAAAATATCCTCTCCTGTAGTGGTTCCTTTTAGCGGCTGTAAAGCAAGCAATTCCTCAGTAACAGTGAACTCCTTATCAACACCTCGAATAAATATAGCCAGTTGAGCTGTATCAGACAAATCGGTGATCTCGTCTAATGCTATGGAAAATGATTTAAAACCAGCCATACGGCCAGTCAATGTTGTTTTTATATCATTAGCCATCATTTCTATACGTCGAACAACAGTTCGTCTTGACAAACTAATTTTTTCAAATTCTTTTTTTCTTTTCAGGACACATAATACCGCAAACTTTTAACATACACTTCTTTATAAATTCTCCTTCGATAAATGGTTTTAATGCCTTTGCCAATTTTGAGCTAACTATAAAACTAGCTTTCACAACATTATCAAGTTGTGTTCTTTGTTTATGAAACATTTGTTGCTGTTTTTCCAAATTTGCGGTAAGCTTCTGGATTTTGTCTGTTCTTAATTGTCATGTCAGTGAGTGCAGCGTAGCATGCTTAGTTGAGTAATGCCTCTTTATATTGAATTCTTTCATTACTGAAATGGATTCATTACACAGCAAACAAATAGGCTTACCATTGTGCAAGATAAAAAAGAATTCTTTAGTCCATTTTTCTTGAAAATGGCGACTCTCTGTATCTACTTTTCGTTTTTTTCCACCAGACATCATTTTTGTTTACTTTTCGTTCAATAAACTTAATAACAAACTATAGTTAGTAACCACTTAAGATGCACACAAAGTCACAAAGCAAGTTGACGGCTCGAGCAGTTCGCTAGGATATCTTGTCCAAGTTATCACTTCGGTAGCTCAAATAGAACTGAACTAACGTTCAGGCCATCCACCCGCTTATATAGGCAAAATGAACGAATAATGTGGAATAAACTAGTTTAGAATAATTGAGAGGCAATAAATCTTTTGATGTGTCGCCCGTGAGGGGGCAAACCTCAAAGAATTTGATCGAGCAAGTCGAGTGGCGGCGATTATCAAAGAGTGAGGCGGCAAACATCAAAGAATTTGATGTTTGCCGCCTCACTGTCACTCCCGTAAGTATAAGTACCTAATGTAATATTTTTTTAATTGGGTTTTTTCAAAATGTTTCGTGGGCCGGATCATATCTTACAGCGGGCCGGATCCGGCCCGCGGGCCGGGTGTTGCCCAGGGGTTGAGAATGTGTGAAATTTTGCGAGGATACTTTGATCATTTATAATTTTGTCGTACTTTCTATATTGCCCTTTCGAACATTCAAAAACTCGTTTATTTATTAACAATCATTAGGACCTATTAATTGTATTAAATATTTTAGAAACTTAATAACAAAAATAATCGTCGTATTTTAGCATCTGTACTTTTGAACTGTTTCAATTTCGACATTTCTAAACCTAAGATTAGATTATTTTTAAACGCAGTTAGTTTTTTTTTCTCTTTATTAATTTCTTTCATTTTGAACTTCATTCGAAATCAGTGTTTAATACGCGTGGTGCATAAAGTAAAATTTCGAATTTAGAAAAGCCTGAAAATTTGGTTTAGTCGGTCTGTCTTACACCTCAAAAAAGTATATATTTTTTGCAAAATTAAGTTATTAGTTATATTTCAACTTTTATTTAGAAGTTAAAAATAGGTACATTTTTAATCATTTATTTTTAAATTTTTCCACATGTTATAAATCTAAAATTCCGTATTAATTACATTTTTACATACGAGGCGCATCCAGAAAGTAAGTTTCAAACATACATTTTCAGGAAAAATATTATTGGCAACAGGTACAGCAATGTTTCAGCTATTTTTCAACATGGCCACCACCAGAATTAAGACACTTGTCGTATCAACTTTTGTATCCCTCTGTCGTAGAACTCTGCCGCCCGTGAATGGAACCAGCGTATAACAGACGTCTTCAGCTCTTCGTCGTTGCCAAAACGCTCACCGGAGGACAGGACTTTCTTGAGGTGCAAGAAAACGTGAAAATCACTGGGAGCAAGATCAGGAATGAAGGGTGGATGATCAAACAACTCCCAGCCAAATTTCGTCAAAACAGCTGCTGTGTGCCGAGCCGTATACGGACGAGCATTGTCATGGAGTAGCACAACACCTGCAGTTAGCATTCCACGCCTCTTGTTTTAAATGGCACGGCGAAATTTTCGCAGTGTTTCACAGTAACGGTCAACGTTCACTGTTTCACCTCTTGGAAGGAAGTCAATAAGCAGAATGCCCTTCCTGTCCCAGAACACTGTGCACATCACTTTCCGTACCGAAAGCGCCTGTTTGAATTTGGTCCTGATCGGAGATGTACTATGTCGTCAATGCATTGACTGCTGCTTGGTTTCCGGGGTGAAGTGCGAAATCCAAGTCTCATCGTCCGTGACAATCCTGTCAAGGAACTCGTCGCCGTCATCGTGATACCGTTGCAGAAATGTTAGTGCTGCTCCTAAACGTTTCATTTTGTGTCCAGTTTTTCGGCACCCACATGGCAATCAATTTTTTGAACAGAAGATGCTTACTGACAATGTTATTCAACAAGGATCGCGATATCTGTGTAAAATGGCTGCTAAGCTCCGTAATCGTGAAGCGACGGTTCTCCATGATGCGCAGCCGCACCAACTCAACAAGATCATCATGGATACTTTGACGACCTTCGGAAAACTGCCTACACCAGCGACGCACCATCTGCTTACTCATAATGTTCGGCCCATAAACCTGCCAGAGCTGACGATGAATTTCAATTAGCGCAATGCCTTGTGCATTAAAGAACCTCGCAGGCGGCGGGAGAGGGTATAAGAGCTTCCATTTCGGAGCACTGCTGCCACGCTACTGGCACCTGGCGGGACCTGTTCGGCTGGCATATGTTTGTTTTGTCATTGATCTATTACGCATGCGCAATTGACACGGCTAATTACGTTTACTTTATAGGGAAAAAAATTGGGAAACTTACATTTTGGATGCGCCTCGTACATTGAACAGTATACTTTGAGCTTCGCCTTAAATTTAGTGTTTTATTTAAGTGGCGCACGAAGTAAAATTTCAATTATCATTAATAACGGCTAAATGGTAATTATTAATAATAACTGTATCAATAATAATTTAATTTCTCTTCCAAAAAAATTATAAAATTTTACGGCACGAGGTAAAAAAGTCTGAAAAAAATTATCGACCAAAATGTACATTCTTTTGTTTTAAATTTACATGGGTAGTATTGAAAATCGACTGCAATATTTTATGTTTCGTTTACTCGATTAGATTACTCTTCATCAATTTATCTAGTTGAAATAAGTTTAATTTATTTTTAAATGTTTATTTAAACAACGCAATGACGTAAATTGGTATTTGAGTTTCGTTAAATATATACAGGGTGGTTCAGCGAGGACGAAAAGTTCTATGTTCAAAATACGAAGACATGTTTTAAATAAAAGTTGTGAGAAATAATTTTCTTCATAACATATTCACAAATACATGGTGACTCATACTTACATGTTATTAACTTTTCGGATTCCTTGTAAAAAACTAATGACAGTTTTTTTTTTAAATAATATTTGGTCTACGTCGTGCCATTTCCGAGTTATTCGATATTTTTGAAAAAAAAATTAATGTATGTAGTGGATTCATAATTCTAAAGTGAGGTGATTAACGTGAAATCAAACATATTTTAAACTTCAGTTGAAAACAGTTTTTTTATACGGGTGGCGCATGATGCTTAATCTGCGATTGAAAACACTCGTTTGAAGCTTCAAATTTAATATTGTTATAAAAATTATTGATTGGATTAATAGATTATCGAATTAGTCGATTATTAGAATATATCAATATAATTGATTATTGAATATCAATAATAATAATGATAATAATAATAATACTTTATTACATCAAAACGCCATATCCATGTATTTGACATGTCAATTAATAATAATAATTAGCATACTAATAGTAAATATGAGAGTGCAATATACAATAAAAGATTACAATATAATAAAAACTATATCACAAAAGTATCAATAAATTATAGAAATAGCAACAGCAACAGGAGATAAATCATACAAATTAAATCTAATAATATTGGATCACTGGCTAACCATTAAGAAGTAAATAATTTATGGGCATTCCTTGTTTGGTGCGAGTGTATACCGCCAACTGTCTCACATTGATGGTTGTTGTTTTTCACGTGTGTAACAGCCAAATGGAATGAATTCGATAAAAAATAAATAGGGACGTGTTCGATAAAACGCTCGGACACGTCGATTGGTATTTTTAGTTGCGCATTTTTTTCAACAAAAACTTTATACAGGGTGTGTTATGTAACAGTGGACAATACCAATTTTCTTATTTTAAACGCAACACCCTGTATATTATTTACTTTTTGATTTCTTCAGAAAGTTCTAGACATATTTCATGTACAATGTCTTCTACGTATCTTCAACTGTTTCGGAAATATTAAGTGTTTTCAGATTTTATTCAGAGCATTTAGAACATTACCTGCATTGACATTAATGGTTTTTTTGTTTTTTTTTTTACATTATCAAGAAATTAACAGTATTACTTATTAGTTTTTAAGTGTGTTGTAGCAAATTTATGTAATCAAATAATTTTCTTTCTTTTAATGTTAGTTTTTGCAATAAATCTGAAAAGACTTAATATTTCCGAAACAGTTAAAAATAGGTATAAGACATTGTACATGAAATATGTCTAGAATTATCTGAAGAGTCCAAAAACTAAATATTATACAGGGTGTTTCATTTAAAAGAAGAAAGTTACATGTCACACCCTGTATGAACAATTTTTGTTGAAAAAAATGCGCAACTAAAAATACCAATCGACGTGCCCGAGCGTTTTTTCGAACACGCCCCCATTTATTTATTCAAATTTATTCCATTTGGCTGATACTGTATATGCAAGGTAGAGTTAGTATGGAATTGTTTCTGAAAGCATTATTACAAGTAGATGGTAATTTTATATTAAATATTAGGCGAATCACTCTTTTCTGTTGTACAAAGACCCTGTTTATCCTAGGTGCTCGGCCCCAAACTACTATGTTGTAAGCCAAATGACTATATACTAGTGATCAACGTATCTATGTTGACAATTGATTTCATCTGAAAGATGGCATAGAAAAACTTATTAAGCCTCGCGCACATGAAATCTATATGGTTGTCCCAAGTTAATTTGGTATCGACGTACGTGCCTAGAAATTTTACATTTTTATCGAGTTTATAAGACAAATTAATAAAACTTATGATCAAATTCGATGATAGTTTCCTATTCTTAGAAAACTGTGTTATTACCGTTTTAATGGCATTTAGGATTAGGCGATTTTGTGTGCACCAACTCTCGAACTGGTTTAGGACCCCTAATACTTTTTCCAACAATTCAGTCTAAGTTTTTACCGATACCGCAATTGATGATCTCGTTTAGCAGTTTTATATTGATTTTTAATGTTTTTATCATTTTTAGTAAGTGCTATAGAGTATGTCAGAGCTGGGCAGGATTCGAATCATTCAGGATTCGAATCCTTTTAGAGGATTCAAAAGAGGCATTCGAATACTTTAGTCAAACTGGATTCATGATTTGGATTCGTAACATTTTTGTAAGAGGATTCGTATTTGAATCCAAATGCAGGTGATTCGAATCCTTATAAAAGGATTCGAATACTTACAAGGGATTCGAATACTTACAAAAGAATTCGAATACTTACAAAAGGATTTGAATCATTAAAAATAATTCGAATTAATTGTAAGGATTAACAAGAAAAATGTCTTTTGTGTCTTTTTAAATTTCTCGTTGAATCACTGTTTTATACGCGAGGCGCATGAAGTAAAATTTCGAGTTTAGAAAAGCCCAGAAAATTTGTCTCGGGTCGCTGCGCGACCCGAGACGAATTTTCACGGGGCTTTTCTAAACTTGAAATTTAACTTCATGCTTAGTCTGGGAGTGGAAAACACTCCTTTGAAGCTTCAAATTTAACTCTTTAAAAAAAGCGTGTGAACACTTGTTAAATGTTTTAAATTAAGCTTCCGATGTCGGAAAATTTACAGCCTATGCATATATTTACCTAGAAGAAAAATGTTCATGTTGGTTTTTTTAGAAGAGTTCAATTTAAAGCTATAAACGAGTGTTTTCCACTCCTAGACTAAGCATGAAGTAAAATTTCGAGTTTAGAAAAGCCCCGTGAACATTTGCCGAGGGTCGCGCGGCGACCCGAGACAAATTTTCTGGGCTTTTCTAAACTCGAAATTTTACTTCATGCGCCACAGGTACAAAACAAAAATATTGTGAATTTATGTATATTTGAACCTCTCTTGAAATCAGTGTTTTATACGCGTGGCGTATGAAGTAAAATTTCGAGTTTAGAAAAGCCCAGAAAATTTGTTTCGGGTCGCTGCGCGACCCTCGACAAATTTTCACGGGGCTTTTCTAAACTCGAAATTTTACTTCATACTTAGTCTGGGAGTGGAAATGCTCGTTCGAAACTTCAAACTGAATGCTTTGATAAGAACATTAAATAACTGAAAATCTTTTTAAAGATAATAATCTAGTTTATAAAATTTGGTTTAATATAATTTGAAGTAAAACTGACATGGTAGCCACAATCTAAAATGTTTTTTCTGGCCTTTTAATATAACATTCTTCTGTGGGAAACCCCCATTTTGTTAAACTGTTTTCATTGTTTTTGCCAATAATTAAGTTGGTTTTATAAATGTTTACGTGTTTTGTATTTTTCATGATGCCTGTTGATTTCGACAAATTTAATAATATCATATGCCGTTTTTGTTAGTGTTTTGGTCAATTTGAATAATATTCCATGAATTTTCTCTGACTTTCCCGGTTTTAATGATATTCACTGAATTTTTTTATAAACGAAATTTTCAGGTAATCATCGATTTTATAATAGAATTAAATTTGAAGCTTTAAACGAGTGTTTTCCACTCCCAGACTAAGCATGAAGTAAAATTTCGAGTTTAGAAAAGCCCTGTGAAAATTTGTCTAGGGTCGCGCAGCGACCCGAGACAAATTTTCGGGCTTTTCTAAACTTGAAATTTTACTTCATGCGCCACGCGTACAAAACACTGATTTGAAGCGAAATTCACAAACACATGAATACATCTGTAATCAGAGTAACAGGGAATCAGATATTTAGTCTGTTATCAACAATGTTCAGTGTTAATAATAAATAATTAGGTTTTGAATATTTTTGTTAAAATAATTGGTAACGAAAGTTATACAGTCTGTTTGATTTATTGTGACACAGCACATATGTCCGTTATTAGTACAGATAGAAAAGAAAGTTAAAGACAAAGATTTTAGTATTTTTTATGATCTATTCAATCGTAATGTCAGAAAAACAGTTGAAAATCAAATAAACACGTGAAAGCTATTAGTTTCATTTTCTTTAATGGAACACCCTGTATATTTTGTTTATTTCAAATAGGCATTAATATTAGCCTTATAATGATACCACATAAGTACCCCTTTATTATAGAAATAACACGACAATTGCCAATAAATGAAATTTATCAGTTGACATGAATAACTATTTAAAGTGTCTGTTCAAAGTGACGTCCGTTGTTTGCAATACATTCTTCACATCTCTTCATTAAATTTCGTCGTGCTTTTTGCAACATCCGTGGTGTTATTTGGCCACATGCCATACGTATACGATTTTTCAGATCGTCTAGATTTTCTGGACAAGTAACATAAACTTTTTGCTTTAAAAATCCCCAAATAAAAAAATCTAAAATAGTCAGATCTAGCGATCTTGCTGGCCAGTTCATGGGGCCACCATTTGCAATCAATTTCAAACCTAATTTTCTTTCCAAAATATCTTTGACATTTCTTGCGTTATGGGGAGGAGCTCCATCTTGTTGGAACCACATATCTCGACATATTTCTAGGGCCATATCATCTAAATAATCTATTCTATCGTAAGAAAGTTGGGATATCGCTCCGCGTTCAACTTTCCTTGATAAAAAAATGGTCCTATTATGGTATCACCTAACACACCAAGCCACACATTAACTGCAAATCTTTGTTGGAATCTGCATTCTCGAATTTGACGTGGATTCTCAGTATCCCAATAATGGTCGTTTTTTCGGTTGGAGATTCCGTTGTTGTTGAAATTTGATTCATCACTCCAAAGAATTAAATTTAATAAATGTTGATTGGTGCTAAGCCAATTACAGAATACTATCCTCTTATCAGAATCACCATCTCTTAAACCTTGTACTAACTTAATTTTATATGGTCTCATTTTATGTTTACTCAGAATAGAAAATATTTTATGCATACTTATTCCTAAGTCAGCCAGTGCTTCGCGTATTGAATTACGTGGATGTGCTCTAAAATAGGCCAATATCAATACTTCATTATTATCTTCTCTTTCTTGTCTTCTCCTTCGTAATTTATTATTAAAACACCCATTTCTCCGTAAATTTTGTTCAAGTCTTGCAAAAGTGCAATAATGTGGTTGTCTTCTTTCTGGATACATGTTTCCATAAGTGATACTAGCTTCTCTAGAATTATCGTTGCATCTAACGAAGACCTTTAGCATATCTATTTTTTCATCATTAGAATAGTAATTATCACCCATCTCTAAAGATTTGAATCAACAACACGCAAGACGGGAAGTTACTACACCACTTTGACACTAAAGCGTTAACAAATTCTTTTATGTCAATTGTTATCCATGGCAACTGATAAATTTCATTTATTTGCAATTGTCGCGTTATTTGTATAATGAAGGGGTACTTATGTGGTATCATTATAAAGCTAAGGTTATTACCTATTTGAAATAAACAAAATATACAGGGTGTTCCATTAAAGAAAATGAAGCTAATAGCTTTCACGTGTTTATTTGATTTTCAATTGTTTTTCTGATAATGCTACTGAATAGATCATGAAAGATACTAAAACTATTGTCCTTAACTTTTTTTTCTATCTGTACTAATAACGGACATATGTGCTGTGTCACAATAAATCAAACAGACTGTATTAATGGTTGCAAAAAATTATAAAATCAAATTTCTTCTTAAAGGATTTTTATTCGTGATTCGAAAAAAAAGGATTCGACTCTTTGTTTCGATTCATATTTATCTCTTACGAATCCTTTATTCTAGTATTCGTGATTCGAATCATATTACGTGATTCGGATTCGTAATTTGAATCCTTTTTACGAGGATTCGTCCCAGCTCTGGAGTATGTCTTAACAAACCTTCCAGTAGAGTCGTGTAAGTACTTAAATGTCGATTCCTGTATTGCAGATTATTTAGCTCAGATCGAATCAGTAACAAATTGCAAATTTTCTATAGAAAAACAAGAACCTCTGGCAATATGCGCTGCCTATCGCAAGTAAATACAGCTAAATTTATAAACGTTCTTTATATGGAAAATTGGGATGCTATACTTGAGTGTATTGATTGTTTTTCTTTTAATATTTTATTTGAAAACATCATACTTAATCTAAATAAAACTTGCCCCAAGATAATTAAGCGAACAAAAAATAAAAAAGGAAACAAAAGTTGGGTAACATATGATATAATTGAAAGTAGTAGGGACCTAAAAAAATTATTTTGGTTAGCCAAAGATTTAAATGATAAAAACATTAAAAACCAATATAAAACTGCTAAACGAGATCATCAATTGCGGTATCGGCAAAAACTTAGACTGAATTGTTGGAAAAAGTATTAGGGGTCCTAAACCAGTTCGAGAGTTGGTGCACACAAAATCGCCTAATCTTGAATGCCATTAAAACGGTAATAACACAGTTTTCTAATAATAGGAAACTATCATCAAATTTTATCATAAGTTTTATTAATTTGTCTTATTAACTCGATAAAAATGTAAAATTTCTAGGCACGTACGTCGATACCAAATTAACTTGGGACAACCATATAGATTTCATGTGCGCGAGGCTTAATAAGTCTTTCTATGCCATCTTTCAGATGAAATCAATTGTCAACATAGATACGTTGATCACTAGTATATAGTCATTTGGCTTACAACATAGTAGTTTGGGGCCGAGCACCTAGGATAAACAGGGTCTTTGTACAACAGAAAAGAGTGATTCGCCTAATATTTAATATAAAATTACCATCTACTTGTAATAATGCTTTCAGAAACAATTCCATACTAACTCTACCTTGCATATACAGTGTGTATCAGCCAAATGGAATAAATTTGATAATAAATAAATGGGGGCGTGTTCGAAAAAACGCTCGGGCACGTCGATTGGTATTTTTAGTTGCGCATTTTTTTCAACAAAAACTGTTCATACAGGGTGTGACATGTAACTTTCTTCTTTTAAATGAAACACCCTGTATAATATGGGTTGCGCAGCGACCCGAAATAAATTTTCCGGGCTTTTCAGTTTGAAGCTTTAAACGAGTGTTTTCCACTCCCAGACTAAGCATGAAGTAAAATTTCGAGTTTAGAAAAGCCCCGAGACACGGGCTTTTCTAATCTCGAAATTTTACTTCATGTGCCACGCGTATAAAACAGAGATTTCAAGTGAAGTTCGAATATTCATAAATGTCACAATATTTTAGTGTTTTATACGCGTGGCGCATGAAGTAAAATTTCGAGATTAGAAAAGCCCGTGTCTCGAGGCTTTTCTAAACTCGAAATTTTACTTCATGCTTAGTCTGGGAGTGGAAAACACTCGTTTAAAGCTTCAAACTGAACTTAAACAAAAAACAAGGAATACCTAAAGATTTACAGAAAATAGGCATGTACGATATTTACATTAGTCTTAATTTGCATTAGAACTACTAAAAATTGTAACCAATAAAATCGCACCCAGAAGAATGTAAATTGGGTTGACTATATTACCATTGGATATCGTAGCCAATCACATCGCACTCAATGCTTTGATGCGTCCCAGAGCAAATCGAACATAGGAAAACTTACAATGAGCATTTATTGGCATGTTCGGTGTATGTTACCTGAAATAAAAATTCCCTGTATTTAAAAATCACATTTATGCACACATATTTGATATTATCCTGTAATGAAATGTTATGTTTAATAATGTAATTTGAAATATTGTCAACAATTTAGCTAAAATTTAATAATGTAAACGAAAAATCTTGATGAAGTAGTAAAAATATAATTTAGCAAATTTAAAATAATAAAAAATACGTTTTAAACAAATTTAACGTTTAAAACATGTTTTAAGATTTAAAACATGTTTAAAACAAAACCGTTTAAAACACGACGGCTCATTTTAAACATGTTTAAATTACTGTTTTAAAACAAAGTGTTTTAAACAAAACAACCCTGCAAAAAGTATTATAAGATTGATATTTTCGCAGTTAATAAATGGGCTATTTCTATTTCAACTGATTATTGATTAATTTAATACATTTGATAATATCAAATATATATTCGTAATATAGAAATGTTAGCGAATATTCGCTAAATCGAATATAAATACCAGCATTTGGAACTGGAAACTTAAAATTAGTTCAGTATTTTAAAACTACATAAATATACATAAAACAGCGTTTGTAGCCCCGAGCCGCATAAAAGTTGGCCGGCCCTGATCTGGTATAAAAAATATATATTATTTATTTTTGACAGGTTAGTAGGACAAATCCGAAAGTAAAATTATTCCTCTACGATTTGAAAAAGAAGGGTAATCCCAAAGAAGTTGCTTTTTTGAATCCAGCATCGGACAGTTTCATCGTAACCGGCGTAGTCTGGAACGTCACCGAGTTTTTTGTCTTTTACACGAACCGTATACAAAACGAAGGATATTTAATGAAGTGCGATGAGAACTATTGCAAAATGTTTGAAAAGTATGTGGAAACCGAGGGCTGGTTGGATGTAAGCCTGCCCGTGTTTGGCAAAAACGGCTCGACAATGGCACAAATCAAACCGTACAAAGGGTTCCAACAATTATGGCTGAAATCTTCGGAGAAAACGACTTTGGAGGTTGTTACGAAGGAAAATAGAACGGTTCTTAGCATTTATGGCGTTGATGGCCAAATTGTGTAAGTTTTAGTTCATATATCGATATTATAGACCAGAGTTGGGCATTAGTTAACTACATGATTAAAACTAATGACTAAATTAGTCATGAATATTTTAATAATGACTAATTTAGTCAATAATCATTAGTAATATGTTATTATTAGTCAGTCAATCAGATGCGAATATTAATTAACTAAATTTTCAATCATGACTAATTTCGAGTGATTAAATTGAATGATAATAAAGTTGTATATGAATATGTCCAGGATAATGTCATGTGGAATATTCTGCATCTGTGTCGATCGTTTGCGTTTAAATAGTTATCCATTTTACATTCACTCCGAATTTTCAGAAAATAACAAAAATAATAATAAAATTGAGTTGTTTTCCTTTGATTGCATCTAAATGATGAATGTATATCACACACATAAATTTATATCACATGTCGTTTAACTTTCACAAAAATAGTATATTGTGTATCTAGTGCGTGAAGTAGACTTTTTTACACAAGCCTGAAGATTGCGAAACGAGCTAAGCGAGTGAAGCAATCACGCGAGTGTAAAAAGTCTTCACGCACGTGTTACACACTATACTTTTTCTACGACTACACGATGTAATAAATTCCAAAACACAAACAAACTATTAACGTAAAGTATTTATTTATCTTTATAATAATTATTATTAATTGTTACAGTGCAGTTGGTTAGGTACATTACACCAGAACTTTCGTTGGATGTAGTATTTAGACAACTATTGTTATTATTATTGCTAATATTCAAAATTTTGTTTGAAACATCTTGCTTCTTTGTTATCGAATTTTCAACATAACTTTCTGCAACAGCAGAACTTTTCCAGCCTCCGTGCTTTTTTAAAGTTAACAGATCGGCACCAGCTTTAACTAACAGAGTTGCAGAAGAACGCCTATAGCAATGGCCGGTATATTGCTCAGGATTTGGCAATTTTAAAAATGTTGCAACATCTGCGGGTACCTTTCCAATTTTATTAATGCCGATAACTTGACGGTTACATTTTCCTTTTTGATAATTAATGAAAAATTTATTTTCAGCGTAATTTTTAGGGCGTAGAGCTAAGTATTTTCTGTAGTATTCTAAATGTAGTGTTACAGCAAATTTTCTTGAAATTTTAGTTTTAGTGTCTGGTACAACTATGAGAGAGATAATCCAAAATCTTGAATATCCTCTACATTCAATTTATATAATTCGTCTCTTCTCAGGGCACCAGCAAGTCCAAAAATTAAAACGACCTATAGTAAGAAAATAAATAAGAATTTTGAAAACTATGCTGCATTCCACTTACCTTATTTAATAAATATATATTATCGGGTGCTTCATTTATAAATTTAAGGATATGTTCTTTATCCAAAACTCGAGATTTCTTTGGAGTATATCCTTCACATTTTCTCTTTAAAAATGATATTACTTTAGTATAATTACCAATGGTTATGTTATGGTTGACATTTATTGTACTCTTCAACATTGAATAGTGACTCCAAAGTGTTGAGGGCTGGAATTTTGTCGCCAGTTCTGCGAGATATGTTAAAATTACGTTTTCCGAAAATGAATTCATTTCATGTTCAGTGCGCCATTCCATGAATTTTTTATAAATATTTTCATAGATATCAAGAGATTTTTTCGGCAACAGCGACGAACTAGCAGCGTTTGCTGCCGCAATAATCCTTGGTGGGGTATTAGGCCTCTCTGGAGATAGTGATGTCTGCATTTTAACGTTCACCAATGTTCACCAACACACAAAACAGCACAAACTTAACTAAATGACACGTGTCATTTAAAAAATCACCGCCATCTAAAAATTGTTCACCGATGCTGAAAAGTGTATTGGCTCTTATGGCAGCGGTGCGTGAAATAAATCCCATAAGAATTGCATTGTACTTCACGCATCGGTATGAAAAATCAAATTTCACACATTTTTATCGATGTGTAAAATTGTATTTCACAAATAGGAGTAGAAAAAATACATTTTTCTATAACCGTCAAAAAAAGGTGACATTGACAGACTGTTTTTAATTTGCAAAGTGTGCTATTTATTCACCGTGAAAAAATGTAATAATTTAGTTTGAAAAAATGTCTCGTTTTCACGCTAAATTCCAATATGGCGCAATTAATGCAAAATATAAATTAACACATTTTATTTAATGAAATGCTTGGAAATGTTTACTATCTTTTTCTTCGTACACCAATCACGAAATCGACAATCTGTTTCGTATTGCGTTATTTATTTCTTCGGCAATTGCTGCATCCTTGATCTTCATGAGAGTATCATAACTGCCACTGGAATTGTCGTAATTCATCAATATTTATTTGTATGAATACAAACTGTAGACATTTTGACAAATTCGTTCACTGACTAATGTTTTTGTTAACGAACTCGTGTCCATGGTTACATTAACAGGCAGTTAAGTATAATGAGATTTTTCAAATGAATTATTTAATTATTAAAACTTATTTATGGTAGAATTTCTTTATTTGCGGTTGTAGAAAAAATGTTGTTTGTATTTTGTGAGAAAAATCAGTATGTTTTTTGACGCATTCGAATTCATCGACTAAAAATGGATTCTCGATGCGTCAAAAAAACACTGATTTTGCTCACATAATACAAAAATAATATTTGTTGAGGGATAAATACTGGGATTCGAATATGAATAATTCACACAGTCGAGTATTTAAATAATCAAATATAAAAAATGGGAATATAAGGAATTCAAATAGTCAAATATTCGAATATTCAATTATGAATATTTCACTCACTTAATTATTTACATATTTGAAAATTGGGTAAGAATTTACTATACACCCCGAGGGTATTTTAGATAAAAATGATATTATTCGAAAGAATAAGTATCGTGCATACGCAATTTATTCTAAACCTTTCTCCTAACCCAACCTAACCTAGAAGTATGTGGAATAGGCATCGTGCGCAAAATGACGTGTGAAACCTAACCTAACCTAACCTAGAAGTTTGTGGAATAGGCACCGTGCATACGCAATTTAATCTATTGAAAACCTCTTTCTTAACCTAACGTAAAAGTATAATAATAGTAATAATAATAAATTGTCTTTATTCATTTAAAAGAAAATACAATCGAAACAAAAAACAAAATACAGGCGAAGTTCAGCGACAGCTTAAAAAAAACTATCTCTGCTCTTCTACATAACCTGTGAGGAAAAAATATATATATCGTTTAAGAGTGCTTAATTAAATAATGGTTAAAAAAATAAAGAATTACAGATTAAATTTTTTTTTTCAATGTTCGTTCTAGAAATGAACTATTTTATAACAAAAAGAAAAAAATAAAGAAAAAAGAAATAATGACAATAATTAAACTAAAATTCTATGGGAAAACTTTTTACATAATATATATTTTTTCATTGCTTCTTTGAAACTATTGTTTGTGAGATTTTTGAGTAGATTCGGTATGGAATTATAAATTTTGTAAATACTAAATGAAAATGATCTTAGAAAAAATGATGTTTTATGTTTAGGTGGAGAAATCCTGCCTCTAAATCTCACATTAATGGTATGAACGTCAGACCGAAATACAATTCTGTCATAAAGATAGGGAGGATGGTGCGTCTGAATAATTTTATTATAGAGGGTACAACAGTGTAGGTTTCGTCGTTCGGTCATGTCTAGCCAATTCAAATCACGTAATTTACCTGATAGGTGACCATATTTTCGAATACCAAATATGAGCCTTAAACACGCGTTTTGAACCTGTTGTATGCGCATTTTAGTATTACAGTCTAAGCAAGCATTGTAAACAACGTCCACAAAATTAAAATGACTCAGAACTAACGTGTCGCATAGAAATCTTTTTATTTGCAAAGAGAGGACATTCCTATTAGAATAAATCATCTAAGGTATGCTCGAGAAATGCACTTATTAATGTGAAGCTTGAAACGCAGATTCTTGTCGAAAGTAAGGCCAAGATTCCTTACGGAATTGACAAATTCTAAAGTGTCGTTACCAACCATAATTTTTAAAAGAGGTTTTACAAGAGGCGTTAAGCTATTGGGACCAAATAGCATAGCTGTCGATTTTGAGGCATTGATTATCAAATAATGTTTAGTTGACGTTTCGACCAGTTTTGGTATATCGGAAGTGATACACTCACAAGCGGACTCTTTGTTTTCAAGTTTAAATGAGTATAACAACTGTGTATCATCCGCATAAACATTTGCCGAACAGTACTTTAGAACATCGGTTAGGAAAGATGTGCAGATGCAACAAAGTATAGGGCCTATAATGGAACCTTGGGGTACACCCGCGGTGACGCTTAACGACCCTGATATAGCCGTATCAATTTTCACGACTTGAGATCTTGCTTTTAAGAAGCTCGCAATTAAAGATATTGCTTCTCTTTGAAATCCCACATAATGGAGTTTAGCAATTAATATATCGTGGTTTATAGTGTCAAACGCCTTACTATAATCAAGTAAAATAACTGATGTTAATAAACCTCTGTCAGTAGCTGTGATAATATCGTCAGTTACATTGAGCAATGCAGTAGAACAAGAATAATCGGGTCTAAAACCAGACTGTTCCTTAGGGAGAAGGTGAGTGATTAACCTCAAGAAATTCCATTATTTGTGTATTGATAACGCGTTCCGAAATTTTTGAGACTGTTGGTAATATACAAATTGGCCTAAGGTCTTTGAAATCATTTGGACTCTTTGTCTTAGGGATGGGTTTTATTATCTTCCAAAAATCTGGGAAAGTTGATTGCATGGACAACAAAGTTCAATCATAGTAATAGATATCTCATCAGCGCCTATGGTATTCGATTTAATTTGTGATAAAATTCGAACAATGTCTTCATTATTAATTAATTTAAAAGTTAATCTATCAGTTACCGTGGAGTAACTATAATCATTATAAAATGTGACCAAATCATCGTTCGGATTACTTTTAATAGAATTTATTAAGTAATTGTTATATCCGTTTACATCCTTTAGGAAATTAGGAATGTTGTTCGTTTTGTTATTTAAGTCATCACTGCTTTTTAAGTAAAGTATGTAAAATAATCATCTTGCGCAAAGAGATCTCCGTAATTTATTCTATTGCAAACTTTCTCCTAACCTAACCTAACCTAGAAGTATGTGGAATATTCAACGTTAGAAATAGTATATTGTGTATCTAGTGCGTGAAGTAGACTTTTTTACACAAGCCTGAAGATTGCGAAACGAGCTAAGCGAGTGAAGCAATCACGCGAGTGTAAAAAAGTATTCACGCACGTTTTACACACAATACTTTTTCTACGACTACACGATTTAATAAATTCCAAAACACAAACAAACTATTAACGTAAAGTATTTATTTATCTTTATAATAATTATTATTAATTGTTACAGTGCAGTTGGTTAGGTACATTACACCAGAACTTTCGTTGGATGTAGTATTTAGACAACTATTGTTATTATTATTGCTAATATTCAAAATTTTGTTTGAAACATCTTGCTTCTTTGTTATCGAATTTTCAACATAACTTTCTGCAACAGCAGAACTTTTCCAGCCTCCGTCCTTTTTTAAAGTTAACAGATCGGCACCAGCTTCAACTAACAGAGTTGCAGAAGAACGCCTAAAGCAATTGCCGGAATATTGCTCAGGATTTGGCAATTTTAAAAATTTTGCAATTATAATAATGCCGATAGCTTGACGGGTACATTTTCCTTTCTGATAATTAATGAAAAATTTCTTTTCAGCGTAATTTTTAGGGCGTAGAGCTAAGTATTTTCTGTAGTATTCTAAATGTAGTGTTACAGCAAATTTTCTTGAAATTTTAGTTTTAGTGTCTGGTACAACTATGAGAAGAGATGATCCAAAATCTTGAATATCCTCTACATTCAATTTATATAATTCGTCTCTTCTCAGGGCACCAGCAAGTCCAAAAATTAAAACGACCTATAGTAAGAAAATAAATAAGAATTTTGAAAACTATGCAGCATTCCACTTACCTTATTTAATAAATATATATTATCAGGTGCTTCATTTATAAATTTAAGGATATGTTCTTTATCCAAAGCTCGAGATTTCTTTCGAGTATATCCTTCACGTTTTCTCTTTAAAAAAGATATTACTTTAGTATAATTACCAATGTTTATGTTATGGTTGACATTTATTGTACTCTTCAACATTGAATAGTGAGTCCAAAGTGTTGAGGGCTGGAATTTTGTCGCCAGTTCTGCGAGATATGTTAAAATTACGTTTTCCGAAAATGAATTAATTTCATGTTCAGTACGCCATTCCATGAATTTTTTATAAATATTTTCATAAATATCAAGAGATTTTTTCGGCAACAGCGACGAACTAGCAGCGTTTGCTGCCGCAATAATCCTTGGTGGGGTATTAGGCCTCTCTGGAGATAGTGATGTCTGCATTTTAACGTTCACCAATGTTCACCAACACACAAAACAGCACAAACTTAACTAAATGATATGTGTCATTTAAAAAATCACCGCCATCTAAAAATTGTTCACCGATGCTGAAAAGTGTATTGGCTCTTATGGCAGCGGTGCGTGAAATAAATCCCATAAGAATTGCATTGTACTTTACACATCGGTATGAAAAATCAAATTTCACACATTTTTATCGATGTGTAAAATTGTATTTCACAAATAGGAGTAGAAAAACATTTTTTTAGTGAAATATAGCCGTTGACACAAACTAGAATTCAACCCAAATGAATTTCCAAGAGTGTATTAATTTATGTTAGTTATTCTATAAATCCATATGAGTCCAAGTGTAATGTGCTAATGTGCTTAAGTTGAAGTTAGATTGAAGTTAAATTGAAGTCTTTAACAAACATTTCTTTCGACGTCCCCAATGTCTCCAGTAAAGATTGCAATGATTAACAGCAATCAGTGGGGTTTTATAGAAGTTTCTAGTCAAAATTTCAAAGTTAAAAAATGTGAACTATTATCATTTCCGTAGTGAATTTATTGATTTTAATTGGTGATATCTGCCAATGCAGTGTAAATCTATATTATAATGCATGTTATTTCACGGGGCGTAAAGTAAAGTCGAGCCGAAAATCGAAATATATAATTATTCGAGTATTTAAATATTTAATTACATTGAATATATTTCTGAATAAATAATTTAATACTAAAATTCGAAAAATGTCCAGCTTAAATGGTATATTGTAAACTTCACTTGAACTCGGAGTTTTATACGCGTGGCGCATGAGGTAAAATTTCGAGTTTAGAAAATCCTGAAAATTTGGTTTGGTCGCGTAGCTCTACGCGCTACGCCACCAAACCAAATTTTAAGGCTTTTCTAAACTCGAAATTTTACTTCATGCTTAATCTGGGAGTAGAAAACACTCGCTAGGCAACTATTAGAAACTTCAATGATACCGATTAATATATTCAAATTAGAATATTTGAATAATTAGAATATGCTTTTGAATGATTATTTGAATACATTAATTTTGAAAATTCTCAGCTTTAATAGAAACTATGCTTACATATTTTTTTTATAATTTAGTTTTTTAGTTATGAGAGTTTGAAATTTTAAAAGACAATGCTGCCCTTTCTGGATATTTCAAAAACTAAAATTCTATTATCTTCAGAAATTCGTGGGTTCTAATGATGAATGCTTGGTAAAGTTATTGGTCTTATAAAGTTTAAAATTTTAAAAAAGTTTAAAAAAAATATATAAATCAAAATTTCAAAAATGTTGATGTGGAACATTATAGTACTTTTCACCATGTTAGATACTTGAAATAATAGCTTTTAAAAGTTTATCGGATTCTACTATTGTAATAAAAAGCTAAGTTTATAGTGTCATCTTAGCAGCTCAATCGGTAGCGACAGAATTACAGAAGAAAAAAAGGACAGATATTTTTAAAAAATGGTCTTAATCAACTCAGAGGACCTCAAAATGGATATATCTAGTAAAATTTTTGATTTGAAAATTCTCGACATTTTGACTATAACCACTGGTTGTTTGTTTTTTTTGCCGCTATAAAATTTTAACTTAAAATTGCTTGGTCGACTGATTATAAGTTACTGTGTCGACTGTTTTTTACTATGATGTTTTGAATGTTCAATAATAAAAAAACCATGGAAAATATTGTAGGTTTTCAACTCTGAATTTATATAATAAATTAATTACAGCGAACTTAAATGAACAACAAGATTAAATCATGGCACTCAGAAGGTTTTTTTTATTATTTAGTAATCACATTTCTTTATCAACTGTATAACAGTGACGGCTCGTGATCTAAGGAAGGGGGTCGGCCGAATGTAAGCAAGCTTATTTATATTCTGTATTTCTATGGAAATGAATTATTTTCAAGAGTAAATATTGATCAATGATATGCTTTTATATATGCATGTTTATGCAGTATATAGTAAATTAAAAAATATTGCTAACGTGACGTAATTAGGCAAATATAGGTTAAATAAAATAAAACACCATAACTTTGTATACCACAATATTTTTTATTTTCGTGACTGCAGTTTCTGCAACTCAACTTGCCATTATCAAACAGAGTCACTCTGTGTGATAATGGCAAGTTGAGTTGCAGAAACTGCAGTCACGAAAATAAAAAATATTGTGTTATAAAAACAAAGTTAAAGTGTCTAATTTTATAGAATTAACATGTATAACGAAGTAAAAGCCTCTACCGTTCATAATTTAAATATAAGATAACCCATTTGTAAAGGAGTAGGAGTACTAAAAAATTAAATCGTCCGACTATAACCGCCGAACACGAGCGCCATATAAACTGGACCAAAGAAAAGATAAAGTGATTCTGTCATCTGATCATTTTTATTCTGGCGCACGCGCACTGAGGCTAAACGGCCTGCCGCACCGAACCATACATCTCTGTTAGAACGATACTTTAAATAAAATATTTTCGCCCGTCTTTCCAAAATAAAGATAGAATGTTCTCGGAGTTACAATGACATTTTAAAACATGTTATATAAATAATATGATTAATTGAGTAGCCTATTTCCAAAAACCCCTAAATCCATGGTTTTCAAATGGATTTAGGGTTTTTTTTTGCGACTTAATTATACAGGGTGTCTTTTATTCGTTGCTATTATAGAGTATAGGCTAAACGGTAACAGCTACAAAAAAACTAAGATATGTGTCCCGTTCTCTTTTTTAGTATTTAGTTTAATGGCGCAATCAGGTCTACGCTAACTAGATTGGTTTAGAAGATACAGGGTGATTCTCAAAATCTACTGGTTTTTTTATTATCTCCTTTGATGCGGTTATTTATGAAGATAAAAAAATATTTTGAATTTTGAAATATTTTTTGACCTTTTACGTAGAGTGTACTTAAAAAAGTATAGATGTTTTAGTTTTTGAGATATTATCAAAACTAACATTTTCTTAAATGGGACACCCTATATCTGAGTATCTCAAAAAATTGCATTCTTTCTTGTGATTGCAACAATATGTAACTCTTACTATTTTGCTTTGTCTTAAATAGCTAAAATCAAAAAAAAAAACGAAAAGAAAAAAGATTTTCTTGATGGCCATAAACTGAATGATTATTATTTTCTTTTATAATAGGTATATTAAAAACCCAGTAACCAAGAATACTAAAACATTGATAAACTAAAACAACAACTAAAAAATCGAACAAAAATGTATTATAACTCAACAATTATCTCATATACTTATACAGGGAATTTTTCTTTGAAGTATACATATGCATGCGCTGCAAATTTTTGAATATTCGTTGCTTATTAAAAGAGTTCAAATTGAAGCTTTAAATGGGCGTTATCTACTCCCAGGCTAAGCATGAAGTAAAATTACGAGTTAAGAAATGTTCCGTGACAAATTTTTTGGGCTTTTCTAAACTCGAAATTTTACTTAATGCGCCACGCGTACAAAACACTGATTTCAAGTGAAGTTTAAACATACATATATTTCACAATATTTTAATGTTGTGTACGCGTGGCGCATGAAGTAACATTTCGAGTTTAGAAAAGCCTAGAAAATTTGTCTTGGGTCGCTGCGCGACCCTCGACACATTTTCACGGGACCTTTCTAAACTCGATATTTTACTTTACATGCTTAGCCTGGGACTGGAAAACACCCATTAGTGGCTTTAAATGGAACTCTTTTAACAAACTACGCATATCGGAAGATTTAAGTATATACGCTGTAATTGGGATCTGTATACTTAAAATAAAAACTCTCTGTATAACAATTAGCATAGAGCTTAATCACAAGAAGTGCTGAAATTGTCTTCCTTTCTGCTCCATGCATTTTTGGACTCGGCTTGTAACTGAACGAGTGGCGTTATAGATGTGAATATTCGGTCCTCTTCCAATGCAATTATTAAAATTGCTCTAAGTTCTTTTACAGTTTACTTCGGGTTTTATATAATTCATTTTTGATAAATTCCCAAAAATAAAAGTGGAGTGGCTTAAGGTCGGGCGAACGCGGAAGCCATTTGTTCGGTCCATATGTACCAAGCCAATTTATAAGGCTAAAAATATGGGTCTAAAGCTGCGTCTTTATTTTTATAACTCAATATAGCACTCAAACATGTTTAATTTTTCATAGTTTTGTAAATATTCATTTTAGACTCCCTTTTTAAAGAAATATAATCGAAAATATTTCGTTAACAAAGGAATATCAAAACTAATACGCAATTGTTATTGAGTTTTATGACATGTAAAAAACAAAAACTGACGCTTAAAGAATTCAATTCATGGCCATCTACAAAATGTTTTTGGTGTTTTAGTATATTAGCTATTTAGGACAGAGCAAAATATTAAGTGTTACATATTGTTGCATTCACAAAAAAAATGCATTTTTTTAGATTCTCAGATACAAAAAGTAATAAAACTTTCGTATTTATTTTTTTATCTCCATAAATAACCGAATCATAAGAGATAATAAAAAGCGGCAGATTTTGAGAATCACCCTGTATCTTCTAAACCAATCTAGTTAGCGTAGATCTGATTGCGCCATTAAACTACACACTAAAAAAGAGAACGGGACACATATCTTAGTTTTTTTTTGTATCTCTTACCGTTTAGTCTATACCCTATAATATCAACGAAAAAAAACCCGCTGTACACTGATATATTTTACATAATAGATAACTATGTAATTATTCCTTCAATTTTAAATTACATCTGTTGTTTAATAATGCGAGATATGTTCTGATTTCTGAAATAAAATTTTAGACGACTAATGTGTTGTAACTGTTAATAATATTAATAGTATTAATTAATACCGGTCAATTGCTGGCCTTAATGACCAATTAGTATTAAAGATAATACTTATTTTACTTTATAATGCTCGTGGCTGTTTAACAAGTTTATTCAGGAGAGAACAGTATATACAGTGGTTATGTACAAATAGTTTAGGGCGGTTCTGCAGTGCTTGGCTCGGCTTCGGGCGGCGGGACTTGGCTCGGCTCTGGGCGGCGATGCGGTGGAGCTTGGGCGTGAATTGTTCACCTGGTGCGGTGTGGTGAGGCTGTGGTGCGGTCTTCGGTGCTTGCACAGCGGCCTGGCTTGGAGCGGCGTGGCTCGTACTGGTGCGGAGTCTGGCTCGAACGCGATAACGTGTTGTGATGCGGCTAGCACTAAGTCCCCGAAAGGTACGTTAGTGTAGGGTAGGTCGGTTGCTTGTAGAGATTGAGTTCTAAGGCCGTCGAGACGTGCTCAAAGAATCTGACGATTGCCGGGGCTGCAGAGTGTTTTATAGGGCGTTGGCCCTTTGTTCGGGGTGGTCAGGGTAGTGGGAGTTGGAAGGGGCAGTTCTAGGGAAGTGGTGGGTGCGAACGCGGTACGTGCGGGTGCTTACGCTACCTGCGAAGGTCACGCGTCTCGGCGTGCTCGCTACATCCTCCCCCTCTTATGCTGACATCGTCCCCGAGGAAGCAACCAAAATTAGTACTTTCGTGGACGTCCTCTCTTGCGGATAGGATGGATCGGCTGCATGTCCTCGATGTCTCCTGTGAACGGTGTGAGGGCGGCTGCATGGAATGTTCCGATGGGCGTCTTCGGGTCCTTTAGGGAAGCGACTTCGAAAGTGGTGGCGCCTTTTGCTTGCAGGATCACATATGGTCCGTCTCTTCTCGGTGCTAATTTCGAAGTGAACTGGTTCTTTGTCTGGCTTAGGAGGTGTGTGTCCACCCAGACGTGATCTCCTGGTAGGTACGATGGGGTTGGTCTTCTGGCTTCATCGGCGTACCCTTTTCTTTCGTCTTGTTTTCGATCGGTTATTTCATGGGTTTTTGTTAGCGTGTCAGCTAGTTGTAATAAGTGCGGCGTTATTTCGGCCACAAAGTTTTCGGATTGCAGGATGCTACGTAGATCGCGGCTAACATCTTCGACGGCTCGTAACTCACGTCCGAATGTGATGTACGCTGCGCTGTATCCGGTGCTGCTGCAAGTGTGCGTGTTCATTGCAAACCGTATAGCGTAGGCCAAGTGTCGTGGTGCTTTCCTACGAGGATGGCAAGTTCGGTTTTCATGTCGCGGTTTTTTCTCTCCACTGGGTTGGATTGCGGGTGATACGATGGAGTGAGATGATGTTGTATTCCTAGACTGAATAGCATTTGTTGCATGACTGCGCTTACGAATTGTGTCCCGTTGTCGGAAATGCAGCGGCGGGGCAATCCATATCGCAAAAATACTTCGTTTAGCATGGCGGTGGCGCATTCACTAGCGGTAGCTTTGCGGAGCGGTAGGATTTCCACCCATTTGCTGGCGAGGTCCTCCACGATTAGAATGGTGGTGTAACCCTCTGGTGACGTTGGCAGTGGCCCGAACAGGTCAAATGAGATTGTCTCGAATCTCTGGTTTGGTGCGATTGTCTGTAATAGGCCTGCAGGTTTTAAATTACTTGGTTTATACCTTTGGCAGTCGCTGCAGTTTTTCAAGTATTTTGCTATATCGTCTCTCATCTTTTTCCAAAAATATTTGTGTGCGAGTCGGTTGAATGTCCCTTGGTATCCATAATGGCCTGCAGTGGGGCTATCGTGGAATTGCTGTAGTAGAGCCTGGACTTCCTGTCTGGGGATACATTGTTGTGCGTCCTCGCTGGCGACGTCAGGGTTATATCGGTAGAGTACTCCTCTGTCGAGTAAGTAGCCTTTTTTACACCAATACGCCGCGTCTTCCGTTCTAGGTTCGGCTTCCAGTGCGTCGATTATTTTCTTTAAATCCTCATCTTGCATTTGTCCTTGGCGTAGATCTGCGGCTCCCCTCTGCGGTACATCGACTTGGACAAGGTTTACCTCGTTGTGGGGTTTTCCGGGCAGTCTGGAGAGGGCGTCGGCCACGTAGTTGGATCTACGGGGTATATATTTGATGCGTAGGTTATACGGCTGAAGCTGGAGAGCCCACCGAGCTAGGCGGCCCGTGGGAGATTTTAGCGACATCAGCCAGCGGAGCGCCTGGTGGTCCGTTGCGACGGTGATGGCTGAACCCTCCACGTATCCTCGGAATTTTTCGAGGGCCCAAACGATGGCTAAGGCTTCACGTTCCGTTGTCGTGTAATTCCTTTCTGCCGGTGTCAAGAGTCGGCTCGCATATTCAATCGGGTGTTCCTCCGGCCCCTCCCCCTGGACTAAAACAGCCCCCAAAGCGAAATCACTTGCGTCGGTGCGGACTGTGAACGGCTGGTCGTCGGTGGCGGATTTGAGAATCGGGGCGGAAGTGAGAAGAGTTTTTAAGTTCTCCATGGCTTCCACCTGGGGCTGGTCCCACCTCCACGTAGTATTTTTCTTAAACATTTTTGTAATCGGTTGCGCGACTTCCGCGAAGTTTGGTATGAATCGCCGGTACCAGGAGCACGTTTGTATGAAGGAGATGGCCTCTTTCATGTTTCCTGGTGGTTCCCACTTCTGAATCGCCTTGATGCGATCCGGATTCATTGATATGCCGTCGTCGCTGAGGACGTGCCCCAAGAATGGTATTTTTTTGGCAAAAAATACACTTTTCTCTCGGTTTCCCATCAACGCTGTATCCTCCAGGGCTTTTAATACGTCCTCCAGGTCTTGTTTGTGGCGCGCGAAGTCGTCTGATAAAATGATTATGTCGTCCAGGTAGGCGACTAGTTTCACGTGGGGTAGCCGTGCGTGTAGGCGGTCCATAGCACGTTGAAAGGTTGCGGGGGCGTTCCGTAACCCGAATGGCATCCTATTAAATTCGTATAGCCCAAACGGACAGGTGAAGGCTGTTTTAGGTATATCCTCCTTGGCGACCGGGATCTGCCAATACCCGCAGCGCAGGTCGATGGTGGACCGGAACTTTCCCGTGGTTCCAGCGTGCAGCAGGTCGTCGATACGGGGTAATGGGTAGCGATCGGGCACGGTGACAGCGTTAAGTGCCCTGTAATCCACACATAATCGAGATGTGCCGTCTTTCTTGGGCACCATCACGACCGGTGACGACCATGGGGATTACGATGTTTGTATAATGTCGTCCTCTAGGAGCTGTTGTATTTGCTCCTGTAATTCTTCTTTTTTTTGGGGTGCCAGCATGTACGGTTTAGAGTTTACCGGGGCCTCACTCTCTAATTTTATGTGATGTACTCCTAGTGATGTGGGCTTCTTGGGGTCCGTGAAGGCGGCTTCGTTATTTTTTAATAACGTGTTGATCTCGGCGCGTTCTCTCTCTGTTAGTGCGGTCCCCTCGTCCTCCCTGAGGTGGATGTCTATGGCGGCGATGTCCATCAGTGTTTCCGGCAGGAAGTAGGCGGATTCCATCGGCTGTATTTTCCTCGGCGGCTCGGAGAATAACTCGATTTCTCTCTCCTCCTCGTCGGTTTGCATCCTTGTTGTCGGCGGTTTCTCTTTCTTCGGCCTGGCCGCGTCGTACGTAGGGTGGTTACCTCCTGCGAACGTCCATGTCCGCTGTCCGATGTCCAGTACGACTCCGGCGGCCTCTAAGAAATCCGTACCCAGCAGCGTTTCTCGGGTGCGGCTGTCTGGAAGTACGCAGAACGTGGTGTTCACGATTTTATCCTTAATCGCTACCGGTACCGTCGCCTTTAGGATGGTTTCTCGGCGGTGGTGTCCGTTGGCGAACGAAAATCCCCCACTCTCGGCGGTGAATGTGTGCCCATTCCTTTTTAACGCGTCGTAAAGGCGGAGTGATGCTATACTTATGTGTGACCCGGAGTCCATAAGCGAATATTCGTTTTTGCCATTCACCATGATGTAAGCGTGTGGTCGCTTTTCGTCGTAATCAGGCGAGATTGCTGCTACCGTAGGCTTTTTCTGTTGGCAGTTGGGGCACTTGCTGCGGATGGTGTTCGGCCTACCGCATCCGTAACATTGGAATGGGGTCGGGTTGGTGGTGTTGTCCCGGATCTTTTTCCGGCACTCCTCCGCTCGGTGTCCTTGTATTTTACAGTAACCGCAACGCGGTTTCTCCGGTTTTCTTTCTCTCGCCTCTTCTTGCAGGAGGGCCTCTGCTTCTCTTGCGTTTCTTAGCAGTTCGTCGTAAGTCCTGAATGAGGTGCGTGCGACTCTTGATCTTATATCTAGGTGTAGTATACCATAGATCATATCTAGTTGTAAACTATCGTCGATACGTCCTTCTAGGCGGCTGAACTGCGCCCTCTTCTTCAGCACGAACTGGTCGGTTCTGACGTTTCTGTCCTGTTTCTCTTCGAAAATATCCAAAAAAAATTATAGTTGGGAACAGCCGGTGCGAACGTGTTTCGCAGCGCTGTTTTCAGCTGTTCCCAGGTTCCTATCGTACTTTTAATGCCGTGCCACCATTCTTTGGCGGTTCCTTGCAGCAGAAGTTCAAATCCTATCAGGGCGTCCTCTTCGGAGATGTGTTCCGCATTTTTATAGACGGTGATTTCGTTTAGGAATCCCTCTACCACCTCGCTGCGGCATTCCCCTGCGAATCGTGCGGTGCAATGAGTAAATTTTCCCGTCGTCGTTGCTGGCCTGTTCTCGATAATTCGCGAAATTATCTCTTGGAATTGGTCCGCTGTTAACGTTACTATTGGGCTCGCCATACTTCTTGTTACTCTCCGTTCGTGTCTAGCCACACGTTGGGCTGCCAGTTTATAATGCTCGTGGCTGTTTAACAAGTTTATTCAGGAGAGAACAGTATATACAGTGGTTATGTACAAATAGTTTAGGGCGGTTCTGCAGTGCTTGGCTCGGCTTCGGGCGGCGGGACTTGGCTCGGCTCTGGGCGGCGATGCGGTGGAGCTTGGGCGTGAATTGTTCACCTGGTGCGGCGTGGTGAGGCTGTGGTGCGGTCTTGGGTGCTTGCACAGCGGCGTGGCTTGGAGCGGCGTGGCTCGTACTGGTGCGGAGTCTGGCTCGAACGGGATAACGTGTTGTGATGCGGCTAGCACTAAGTCCCCGAAAGGTACGTTAGTGTAGGGTAGGTCGGTTGCTTGTAGAGATTGAGTTCTAAGGCCGTCGAGACGTGCTCAAAGAATCTGACGATTGCCGGGGCTGCAGAGTGTTTTATAGGGCGTTGGCCCTTTGTTCGGGGTGGTCAGGGTAGTGGGAGTTGGAAGGGGCAGTTCTAGGGAAGTGGTGGGTGCGAACGCGGTACGTGCGGGTGCTTACGCTACCTGCGAAGGTCACGCGTCTCGGCGTGCTCGCTACAACTTTTAAATTAAATAATATGAAAATAATCAGAAATACACTGATAAATAAATCCACTACTTCTAGAATAAAAATGTGATCTATAACGTAACCGAATGTGCATCGATACCGATGCCTGTGTATTGTGTGGAGAGTGGAAGTAGGGCCCCGGCAAATTTGCCGTACTCGAATAAACCATTTGCGGACGCACGTCCATGCTGCAGGGGAAATGTAACAACAGAAACTGCACTGACACTTTTGACGACGTAGCGCTTGGATTGATTAATCTTCATATTCTGAAAATCTACGGCTAGCCGATTTTGCAGATACAAAGTTGCGTAGTAAACATGTATTAAATGTGAATAAATTCATTTATCGGCCTTATACTGAGTGCTTATTAATATTACTACTATTAGCCTGTTATATATTAATTCTAAAAATGAGCAAGATTTATTTTTGAGAAAATAAAAATTTCTAATATATATTCAATCAAATGTAATGATGGTACTGCCCGGCCGACCCTATCGTCCCTGACTTGCCGTCACTGCTGTGTATTGACCAGGGATGGGCGGCCTCAACAATGTCACATCTACAATGCCATTGTCGACGCGTCGAATATTACGTCGACGTCAACTATTGGTACGTCGATCATTGGTACGACGTACCTGACGTCAACAATATCCATAATCGTTTCATTAGTGTAACATTATAGTTGAACTATTCAGACACAGTATCCAAAACTCTCAAAGTCAGAAAAACCGCAACGTATACAATATAATAACATAACCTATAAATAGTATGTTGACATTGTCGACATTGTTGACGTTCTTGACATTGTCGACGTGCTGTCACGTCGACTATTAAAATTTACGCGTCGAGACCCATCCCTGGTATTGATTATTAAAATATTGACTATACATCTCTAAGTATGATTTCGTCATTAAATTGCTCTGTTGACTGTACATTGACATTTGTGACATTTTGATTGTAAATCAATTGGTTGGCTGACTCTAACCTATTATAGGATTTTGTCATATTATATCTTTATCGACTGCATTTAGACTATTGTGACATTATGACTGAGTGTCACTTGATTGACTCTCTTTTGACTATGATTAGATTTTATCATTTAATTTCTATTGACTGTTTTTTTTTCTATTGTGACATTATAACCGTAGGCCACTGAAATGGCTGTTTTTTAACTTATTAGGATTCGGCTGTTTTTGTCTACGCTTCAATTGTATCATAAAATGCCGTATTTTGACTACTGTGACATTAAAACTGTAAGTCGCTTGGTTGACTGTTTTTTTTTACTATTCTAGGATTTTGTCGTTTTATGTCTCTATAGACTGTATTTCGACTATTGTGATATTATGACTGTAAGTCACTAGGTTGACTGTATTTCAACTTATTCAGATTTTGTCATTAATTCAGTGTATTTTCACTATTACAATATTATGTCTGTTGAATTGTGGCTTAAGCTGAATTTAGATTTGAACTAGGCTTTAATACATTTTGGTGTTTTTCAATCACGGCTTAGTACTAAGCAGTGGTTTAAACTCGAGTTTTTGAAAGCGGCCAATCACCACCGCTTAACGCGCTAAGCTCGAATTCATAACCTCAAACATAATGAATAGTTGACGTTTTTAATAAGTTGTAGACAATGTAAATATAAGGGTAAGCAAAAATGTTAAATTTAACGTGTATATTAATTTTACAATTCACATTCTAAATGGATTTGGTATGTGTTATATGTAAAAAACTCACTTGATGAATGACCATCATGTTATTTTCAACGTTTTCCTTACGTCATTTGCTCGATTATTTTGATAATTCAATGGATATCAATAAATCATTAATAATAAATAAAACACTGTTTATCACTTTGTTTGTATAACAATTGGTTTATTTGGTGACTATAGTTTCGATACTACACGTATCATTATCAAACCGTTAGTAACAAAAAACTACAAAGGAACATTATTTATATTTGCAAATTTTCTAATAACAGCGTTAAAGAGGGGGGTGTATTTAAGGTCAAGCTGGTCGTTAATTACGGGAATTTCCCGATTAGCGCGGGCTCTGTGAATCTCCAAAGACTCCAGGAGGTCCATCTTTCTACCCTTCTCGGCAAAGTGAATAACTGAAAGTACATCCTCGCCAAAAGAATGGTTATTTTCAATCAAATGTTTGGCGAAAGATGACTTATCAATTAATCTATGCCGAAAAGAGTAAAGATGCTCACTGAGTCTGGTCTTAAAATTACGACCAGATTGACCTATATACACTCCCTTACAATCATTACAGGTTAATTTATATATTCCTGATTTGTAAATACTTGGTATCTGAGTCTTATGGTTAAAAATATGATTTTTAATTTTTGTAAATGGTTTCATCGCTATATTTAATTTTTAACGCTGTTATTAGAAAATTTGCAAATATAAATAATGTTCCTTTGTAGTTTTTTGTTACTAACGGTTTGATAATGATACGTGTAGTATCGAAACTATAGTCACCAAATAAACCAATTGTTATACAAACAAAGTGATAAACAGTGTTTTATTTATGTTCAACAATGTATAACGAAGTAGAAGCCTCTATAATCAGTGAATAAATCATTAATAAGTTGGTCGGATTGTCAACACAGCCAAACACCGATTTCCGTTTCCTTTTGCAACCTTTTGCTCACAGTTTTTAGATTAAATCCTTGTATTGCTTTCTACTGTACCCAATCCTACTAATTCTACGTGTATTTTTCTATTCCTGAGGCAGGAGAAATAATGATGCAGCAATAGTATTATTATAATGTCATTGAATTTATTTTTATCAATATTTTATTTGCACGGTTGTACTTATTTAGATTAGTAATAAAAATAACCTTTATCACAAAAAACGAATACAACCTAAAGATGAATGAGATGAGAACTGTCATAATAGTTGTCATAATAATGACGTTTTGCTAACACGGTACATGATATTGTTACGGACATGCGCCCTAGGTGCTACAGAACCTTATATGCATTTTATTTATTAATTAATAGGTTTATTTTATCACCGAATCGCTTACTATTATGTAAAAAATTCATACATATTTATATTATCTACAGCACACGTTCGTGAGTATCACATGTAGCATATTTGCTACCAACATAACTAAGCGACGCTTAAATAAGCTTAAATAAGTCAACTTGAGATAAGTCGCCGTCGCCGTAGCTTTTACTCCCACACTAAGCATAAAGTAAAATTTCAAATTCAGAAAAGCCCCGTGTAGTAAATTTTCACGGGGCTTTTCTAAACTCGAGATTTTACTTCATGCTTTTACAAAATATTCACAAAATAAATATGTTTTGCATTTTTTTGCTATATTTTAGTAAATATCTATCACATCTTAGCAGTATATATTTTTAACTTTACTTAAAATTAGTGGTATACGCCACGCGTATAAACCACTAATTTTAAGTAAAGTTGAAAATATATACTGCTAAGATGTGATAGATATTTACTAAAATATAGCGAAAAAATACAAAACATATTTATTTTATGAATATTTTGTAAATGTGATTATAATAAAAAAAGTAGAACAAATTTAATTTGAGACACTTTTTCACATTCATAATACCTAAATTATCATATTATTATCGAGGACAGTGGTTTGATGGACACATTAACATTTTTTTATTATAAAATAAAAACATTTCAAAAATTAACACAATCACTTGGATCTGAATAAGAAACCGAAAACCGCAAAATACTATTATTTTTCTGGAATAAAAACTGGAACCGAGCCGATATATTTTTTATCAATTGAACCGGAACAAAAACCGGAATGCAAAAAATAACGGTTTGAAGCCCTGCTTTCTCAGATTTTAAACTTGGCCAACTTATTTAGTCTAATAATATAATTTATCATGACTAACGATTATTTCAATCATTACTTGATTGATAGTCATCAATAAAAAAAATCATGACTAATGACTAAATAAATTAATCATTAGTCATGACTAACAAATGCAAAAGTAATCTAAGTCATCAACCAACTATAAAATGCCCAACTCTGTTTAGATTAGTTCGATCAGTTATTTACATGAGATGCTGATTAGAGGCAGGGTTTAATATGAAATATTATTTTAGGTTAGGTTAGTTATGAGTTACTTATCTTAAACCAACATATCCTAAAGCCACTCTAACCTTAACTTAAGTAAGCGGACGGTTTCTAAGGTAAAATATAAAATCTTATCTTAGATCAGTTATCAATTATTTAAACTAATACTATCTTAGGTGAGTTACTAAAAATAGGTTGGTTGCTAGTTACTACAATTGTTGATTATTTATAACTGAATAAAGTTGGTTATAACGTTGGAAAATTAAATATCGATGAACTATAGTATAAATATCCGTTTTCAGATATTACTCGGCCACAGTAAAAAACAAGCACTGGGAACAGCACATCTACTCATACGATCATCGCAAGAAAAATGACAGTTGCTTGAGCTGCAATTATAAAACGATAGATGGCAAATGTACTTACGCTACAGCGTCTTTCAGCACCAACTTGACCCATTACGCTCAAACTTGCCAAGGGCCGTATCCGAATTATATAACATTAGAAAACATGACATCCAATCTTGCAGGGTACACTTGGGAAATAAACCAGGACGCCCGAAAGAAACTCAAAGAAAAGGCTCTACCCCAAATCCAAGATTTGACAATCAGTAGACCTGGTTATGACATCGCTGTTCGGTTGTTGTTACCGCCAAATTTTGATAAGAATAAGAAATATGCGATGATTGTTAATGTGTAAGTATTGGATGATCCAAATTTTATAATATATTTTTCACATAATTCCAATTAGCAAAGGCAAATAACCCCGATAATTTTTTTGTGATCGTTGTCATCTGCTTGGTGTAATAATAGTGCTATCGCATTTTGTATTTATTTACGAAATAGTACCTGAATTTATTGTTTGGCCTTCCCAAATTACGTGCATATGCTTCGTGTAATATTGTAAAAAAGTGCATATCATTTAGAATGTAGTTTAAAATTGCAACTGATTTTTTACCTTTTACGTATATAATTCAAATAACAATAAGGATTGTAATACATTTACTGGCAAACCGTAAATTGTTAAAAATTGCTCTTGTTTATATTTTTTGATGATTCTGATGATCTTTTTTTTTTTTTTCCACATGAGGTGGTATCGCTTTGCGTCCCTGCACTACGGTCTCCGTGGTCCTTTTGTGCTCCTCTGGTTATTTTACTCCCTGTATATTCCTGTGTCTTCTAGGAAGTCCAGGAGTTTGGGCCAGGGGATGTTCTTGAGCTGTTCTTCAGGAAGCACGGGCTTCCCGAGTTGCTCCGTGCGTTGCCGTTTATAGGCTTCGCATGTGCACAGTAGGTGTTGGGGAGTTTCCTCTTCTTCCAAGCACCCACGGTATAGGGGGCTTTTCTCAAGACCCATCCTATGTTTGTGCTTATTCAGGTCACAGTGCCCAGTAATTAGTCCTGTGATTTTCCTTAGTTTCATTCTGCTCAGTCCTGACAGCGCTAATGCGCTATCAGGTACCGGGCCATCCAGGAAGAGTCTCGTGTGCCTCATTCCCATTTGGTTGTGCCATGCCTTTGTATGCTCCTCTGCTAACTTGCGTCGGATTATTTCCTTTCCGGTTTCATGTGGTATTCCGAAAGCGGGTTCAGGTCCTATAAATTCACCTGTTGCCCCTTGTTTGGCCAGCAAGTCGGCCCCCAAGTGTCCAATAATTCCTTGGTCCTTGGGTATCCATACTAGCTGTGTTTTTGTTGTTGTCAACTGTCATTTTTCTTCTGATGATCTTTCTATAATGTTAATGATTTTTGCCCAGAAATAAATATGGATGCATCAACACATCAAGTATATTTTAAATTTAACTTTAAATCAATGTTTAGTACGCCTGACGCATGAAGTAAAATTTTGAGTTTAGAAAAGCCTGAACATTTGTATTTACCAGGGCGCGCTGGCAAATTTAAATTTTCAGGCGTTTCTATACTCGAAATTGTTAAAAATATAAAAATAAACGAACTTTAAAAATTGACAATTAAATGTTTGTAGATCGTTTAGTGCTACATATGTTCTCTACATTATGATTTAAAGTGAAGTTTAAAATATACTGCTAATCAAGCCTTTCAAACTTCGATGGCGTCCAGCATTTTTTTTTTTAATTTAATATGTATATATATAAAATATCTTTATTTATAGACTTTTTACAACTTTATTTTTACAACTCGAATAAATAATTTGATTAAATATGAAACAGGCTATCGACGATCAGTCTTTCAGCCTGTTCTGTATAAATAATAAAAATAAAAAAATTGTTTCAGTAAATTAGTCTGTAACAGTCCTGTCGTGTCATTGTCCATTAGTGTTGTTCAGTGTTGTCAAGGAGGTCAATGTGGAATGATGTGATGAAATTATAAATGGTGGCAGGGGAAAATTTAATTTTTAGGGTTATATTGAGGTTACGAGGAATGCACAGGAAGTTAATCGGTTCTAGGATATTTGGGTTGGAGGAAAATTTTTGAGTTAGTTTTATCAATCTTTCTTCGATGAGAATAATATTTGTTTTTTTATAAGGATGTTCATTGGAGCGATAATAAAATGGATTTAGGAGGTGTCTGATTTTAGTGAGTATTCTTAGTGCTGCTCGTTCTGCTACTTGCAAGTTTTTTTAAGTAGGTAGGATGGGGATTGTGGAAGAGGATTGCTGCATATTCTAACAGAGGTCTACTAATCATTTTATATATATACACGGCGGTATAAGTTGAAATTTCTTGCTGTTTGTATGTAAGAGTTCTAAAATGCTTTACTCTGTTTTTTATTTTATGTTTTGGGTATGGGCTTTAAAGGTGAATCTGGGATCAAGGGTTATGCCAAGGTATTTGCAGGTGCCATGAGGGGAAATTATTTGATTCTTAATGTGGATTATAAAAAGAGAGTTGGTATAACGATGAAATGGGATTAGGAATTGAGATTTGTTGGGGTTAATTGATATTTGCCACTTTGCAAACCAAAGTTTGTTGCGATCTATTTGCTCTTGAAGAGTACTAAGTGCTTTCTGAAGTGTGGGACCGTGGGAAATAAGGATTGTGTTATCTGCATACAGGAGCGGATTTTAATTTATAGGGATCTGTTAAGTAAAAAATTGTCAAGGAGGTTGATAAGGTGTATAGGAATGTTTAAGGAATTACATTTAAACAGCAAGCCTTGGTGCCAGACGGAATCAAACGCTTTCTGTATATCTAAGAGAACAATGGCGGATTTTTTACCTTCGAGGCCAGCTGTTTGACAGTTTGAGGTTAGAATCGTAAGGGGAAGGGCAGTAGAGCAGTGTTCAAGGAATCTAAATTGATACTGAGGTATAAATAGGAAATATGGTTTAGGAGTTTGGATTTGATGATGGATTTAAATATTTTACCTAAAACAGGAAGTAGGGTGATAGGACGGTAATTGGAAGCTGCTAGGGAATCATTATTAGGTTTGGGGATACACGTTATAATTCCTTGCTTCCATTTTGTAGGAATAGTTTGGGTAGAATAAATGTATTTTAATATTTTTAGGATATATTGCTGGATGCTTTTTGGAAGGGATCTTAGGATGGATCTGGGAACATTGTCGTGACCAGGGGCTGAGTTTTTGCCTTTTATTAATGCCTCAACATATTCTTCCTCCGTTATGTCATCATCAGGGATAGCAGGGGAAGGATAATGTTTATAGGAATTGTACCAAAAATTTACAACGTTTAAGAAGTCATTGTCATATAAATCATTAAAAGTCATTGTGTATGATTTTTTGAAATAGTCAGCAAAGATATTCGAAATGTGAATGTCATCTGTCACCGTCTCGTTTGTAGTCGGGTCACGTATTTTATTTAAGTAATCAGTCTTACGGTATTTGGATAATTTTTTGATTTCATCCCAATAAGTTTTGCCATGCAATTATTTGATATTTTTATTTTCGCAAGCTGTAATCCAAAGATCTGTTTTATATTCCTGGATAAGGTTATGGATATTTTTGTTCAGTTTATTGAACTTTTGTTTTAACGTACTATCGCCTGTCTGCTAATGTCTCTGTATAATTGTCTTTTGTTAAATGAAACTATTACTATGCTTTTTACCACTTTTATTAATTAAACCGAGTGTCTGGGATAAGGGGCGAACATAGGAATTTAACATGTAAAATTAAATGTGTAATTATTAGCTCTCCTATTCATTTCAAAGAAAAATCGTAAAAGAATATTTTTTAGAGTATTAAAAACTGTACTAAATGTATCGATTTAATTTACGTTTGTACCAGAATCCATATTATCGAAATGCTACCAAAGAAATTTAAATGATGAAAAATAATTGATGCATGCTTATCGTTTGGGGTAAATCATAATAATAACACTTAATTAGTGGAAGAAAGATCATTTATTTTAACCAAGATAATTTACAGTGGTACCAGATTACAAACAGTTTGTGATTTATTTTTGTTCAAATTTTTATTTTACTGTATCTACGTCCAATGGGAAATGTTAGAGCAAGTACTCAAAAAGTTCTCCATTCTGGTGTAAACAATAACCCAATATGTTATAAAATGCCTTACATTAGCCAAGTGCCTATCTGTAATTAATCTGCAATCCACAAAAATTGGTTCCCGCAAAGATTCAATATTTGGATGGCGTTATTTATAAATTTTGTTTTTCAGGTGACTCCATAAAAAGAAATCGCATGGTGTTAAGTAAGTTGTGAAAATTAGCATTTAAATATTCCCTTACATTTAAACCATAATGGGCCGGATATCCATCATGCTGATACCATATCTCCTGATTTTCACGTGCAACTTCTTCTAATGCAGGGCCAACCTGGTCGATTAAAAGGTCTAAATAAGAATTCGAATTTAAATTTCCATGAATTTTAAATGGCCCAATAATATTATTCTTAAAAGTACCAGCCCAAATATTTATTTTTTGCGGGAACTGGGTTCTAGTTTGTAAGCGTATCCGTGGATTTTCCTGGGTCCAGAATCGCGTGTTCTGTGTGTTAGGCTCGTTATTAAGAGGCAACGTGCATCTATCAGTAAAACAGATAGACTGCAAAAAGTTTCGGTCTGTGTTTGATCAATCCTGCATTACTTCACAGAATACACGCCTGTTTATCTCATTCACTAGTAGTATCTCCTGATGACATTGATGTTTGTAGGGATGATATCCATGCTTCTTCAAAATCTCATGTACAGAGAATTTAGACACGTTGCACTCACGAGCAATACAACATATGCTAGTTGTTGGTTCAGCATTTATCAAACCCAAAACTCTTTGTTCCAATTCATTGTTGCATCTTCTGTTCCGTTTGCCTGTAAGGTTAATGTTATTGAATTAGTATTTGTTGAAATTTGACTATTCAAATACCTTTTGAATCATCTGCCGCTACACTTGCTGTATTTTCAAACTTGTTCACAAACTTGGTAATTGTTGATACAGACGGAATTGGTCGATTCTTAAATTTAACCGAAATTAAGCCACAAACTCTGCGTAAACTGACGCCACTGTAAAATGTTTTTATAATGAATACCCTATCTTCATTGCAATAACTCAGATTATTATTCATAACAATTATAATGCGTAAATTGATATCTGAGTAGCAAAATTATTTTCACTATAACATGACATTTGTCAAACTCATGGCAAGGGTTTTTATTACATGGTACATTGTTCAACTTATTTTTATTATTTTTGAGGTGAATTCGGGTGCAAACGTAAATTAAATTGATACATTTATTACAGTTTCTAATACTCTAAAAAATACTCCTTTACGATTTTTCTCTAAAATTAATAGGGGAGCTAATAATTACGCATATTTCATTTTACATGTTAAATCCCTATGTTCGCCCCTTATCCCAGACACTCGGTATATATATATATATATATATATATATATATATATATATATTTATATAGATATTACACATCTATATACAAGGTGGCCAGAAAAGGTGTGATAATCTTCAGGTAGTGTGATTCGTTGATTAATTTTGGATACAAAATCTAAATAAAAAAATATTGTATTCTTCCTCGTAACATCTTACGAGGTCGTTAAAATATTAAACGTATCTCTGGAAATGAGTGTTATTTTGTATTATTTTGGAAAAAATCAATAGAACTTACAATCAATTACACATTTGTAAAATTTAAATGACATAGGTGATAAATAAATTGGAAACTTTAACAAATTAATAACTTCTTCAGAAGCATTTTTTTAATAAAAATAGACCTGGCAACTATGTATTTTCATATGTAACCTTAATTAATTTCACTTGACTTTGACATATACTTGTCATAATTTATTTGTGTAAGTTTGTATAAGTTCATCATACTTTTTGAAGATGTACACATTCAACGAGTATGCAGATATGTACATGATATTTGGATTCTGCAATGGTAATGCAACTAGTGCCAAAGTTGAGTACCAAAGAAGATATCCAAATCGCCAACAGCCCTGCGTAAATATATTTAGAAAATTAGACCAAAGGCTACGTACTTTTGGGTCGTTCGTTTATAATAACATAGATGGAGGGAGACCTAGGGAACGTCGCACTGTTCACCTAGAAGAACAGATATTAAATGCAGTTCAAGAAGATCCCAATATTAGTACGAGACAAATAGCTGAACAGTTAAATGTCCCCAGTAAAACAACAGTCCATGCAGTATTGAAAGAAAATCGAATGCGTCCATTTCATGCAAGAAATGTTCAACCACTGTATGAAAATGATAACGAGCGTAGACGTATGTTTTGTGACAGGATTTTAGATCAAATTCGGGAAGAACCAATTTTTTTATTTAAAATTCTTTGGAGTGATGAATGTACATTCACTAGAGACTGGGTATTTAATTGTCATACTTATCACTTTTGGGCAGAAGAAAATCCTCGGGCGGTTAGAGAAATGGGACATCAAAGGAAATTTTCAGTTAACGTCTGGCTTGGTATTCTAAATTTACGTGTAATTGGGCCTTTTTTTATTCATCAAAGATTAAATGCCTTAAATTATGTAAATATTTTAGAAGAAGTTTTGGAGAATGTTCCACTAAATTTAGTAAACAACATGCTGTACATGCACTACCTCATACAGCAAGAATTTCAAAAGAATGGTTGGACGAACATTTTCCTAATAGATGGATTGGGCGCAATGGACCCATACTATGGCCAGCAAGGTCGCCGGATATGAATCCACTTGATTTTTTCGTTTGGGGATTTTTAAATGAAAAGGTGTATGCAACACCTCCAGTGGACAATATAGACGTCATGAATAGAATTCGTGTTGCAGTGGAATTAATTACTGAAGTGATGTTGCTCCGAGTAATTAATTCTATCCCACGACGGCTCCAGATCTGCTTAGAAACGGATGGTTATCAATTTGAACATTTACTTTAATCTTTCATTTTTGATGTATACTTAAATATTAATTTTTGTAGATTTGTTAAATTTATGATTTTATTAAATTAAACACTTGTTTAATCCATTGTTGCCAAATTTACATTTCTTTAAATTGGCTCGTGAGGAGTTATAAGCCACAATACAATATTTTTTTACTTAAATTTTCTGCTTGAAATTAATCAATGAACCACTCTACCTGAAGATTATCACACCTTTTCTGGCCACCTTGTATATATACACAAATATTTTACGACTTAAGTTTCGACAGTGTGAGTGTCATTATCAGTACTTGATAATGACACTCACACTATCGAAACTTAAGTCGTAAAATATTTGTGTATATATATAGATGTGTAATATCTGAATACGGTATATATATACAGAGAGTTTTATGTAACACCGAACATGCTAGAATGTACTCAATGTTAATTTTCCTATGCTCGATGTGTACTGGGACGCATCAACGCATTGAGTGCGATGTGATTAGCTACGATTTCAAATGGTAATATAGTCAACCCAATGTACAGGGTGGTCTAATTTCGATGTTGCTTATGGGCATCTCGGTAAATATAAGAGTTACAAAAAATCCGATTGAGCAGTCGCGATCTCTTTTTTGAGGCTAGGATAATGCCGTAAACAAAAATGCACCATCCTGTTTCTTTCAGAAGTTATAGGGCAAAATCGGGTTTTCTTGATTTTTAACTTTAATTAATACCTTGCGTAATTTGTAAGACAGACAAAAACTATAAATACTTTCTTAAGGCACTTTTTTGAGTAGGGTCCAGTGGCGTAGGCATTTTTTATTTTATTTACACATTTTCGAGTTTTAACCAAATTATTATTTTTTAAATGAAAATCATAGTTGACTTTAGTATAGTTCCTAAAAGTATTTTTCATTGATTTTGAAAATATAAATTTTTGTGAATTTATATAAAAAACCAGTGTAACTATAGAGTAGAGACTTGCTTTTAATCTGCCAAATAATATAATACGGAAGACAATAGCCATTTTTGATCATTTACATGCTTAGTTTTAATTATGATAAACATTATAAACTAAAGTTGTTTAAATAATAATCATTCTTTTTTGAGTAATAAATGTTTTATTTTATTAGGCAGAACATAATTTTATTTTCATTGTTGGAACAACAGAACTTTTTGCTGTTGCAATGGAATAATTAATTAAAATTAAGCATGCAAATGATCAAAAACAGCTATTGTCTTCGGTATTATATTATTTATATATTTTGAATATGTATTTCTTGTATATTTTTATATGTATTTATAAATATATTTTGGAAATGGAGATTCCGTTAATAAAGTGAAATTTAAATTTAAATTTAGCAGATTAAAAGCTAGTTTCTATTCTATAATACCATTGTTTTTTAAGATAAATTCACAAAAGTATATATTTTTGAAATCAGTGAAAAACACTCTTTTCAACTGTGTCAAAGCCAACTATGATTTACATTTAAAAAAATAATAATTTGGCCATAACTCGAAAATGTGTGGATACAATAAAAAAATGCCTACGCCACTGGATCCTACTTAAAAAAGTGTCTACAGAAGGTATTTATAGTTTTTGTCTATCTTACAAATTAGGCAAAATATAAATTAAAGTTAAAAATCTACAATACTAGATTTTGCCCCATAACTTCTGAAAAAAACAAAATGTTACATTTTTATTTTTGGCATTATCCTAGTCTCACAAAAAGAGATCGTAGTTGCGCCATCGGTTTTTTTCTAACTCTTATATTTACCGAGATGCCCATAAGCAACATCGAAATTAGACCACCCTGTACACTCTTCTCGTTAAAAATACATTAAATTTGTCAATTATTATGTCAAACACAATATGTTGTATTATGAATATTTTAGTTCAACGGATTGCTTATCAACTTTTGTTATAATTTTAATCAGTAAAATACTAGTTAAAGAAGGTAAGAAGATATAAATGCTTTATCAGTAAACACAATTTTTCGCAACATTTCGTTGTTTAATTTAACATATTAAATACAATTTTACAAAAAATTTATCACCTAATTTTGTCATACAGCAACTAGTAATATGGGAATTTGTAGGATCTAAACCTAAATTCTTGTAGAACTCTTATGTACATAGGATGCTTTAATATTAAATGATTTTGCAATAGTAAGGATATTATTGGGCACTCATCAACATAACAGAAATTGTTTTATGAACTGTGGAGGCTTCTACTTTGTTATACATGTTAATTCAATGAAATTGTTTTATTTCATCTTTTCCGATAATATCGCCAGACCTATGTCTTCTCGCTTGTGAAATGTATCCACACTGTTTTATAAGGTTCGAAATGGTTAAAATAAATGGTGTTGGTCAATCAGAAAATTTTACAGAAAATAAATTATGGGAATTTCTTGAACTGTTTTCTCCATGGTATAAGTTTACCAGAAAAATCTGTTCCTCCTTTGTATACATTATTGATATCTTGCACTCTCCGTTCTTCATCTACGTCTGCTTCGAGTGCTTGAACAGAAAATATCACTTGCTTGCGATAACTGACAGATTCAATTTATTTTTAAAGGGAAGAGTGTAAACTGGGTCCACTATATTACAATTAAAAATTGTAGCCAATCACATCGCATTCAATGCTTTGATGCGTCCCAGTACACATCAAATATAGGAAAATTTACATTGAGTACATTTTAGCATGTTCGGTGTTACATAAAACTCTCTATATATATATTTAACAAAAGTGATAAAAAAAACATAGTAATAGTTTAATTTAATTTAATATGAATTACCACGTAGTAACGGTCGAAACAATTGTGATGTAATCGTCTTTTGTATTTAATGAGTTTTAAAATAAAGTTAGGAAGAGGATATTTACAAGGTTTTTAAGTGTATGTTGGAGTATGTTGTTTTATTGATTGGGATAAATTATCTAAGAATATCTGTATGGTATTTGAATTAATTGTCTGATTCGATGTTATAAAATTTGTCATGTCTTTTGTCACTTTAATTATGTCACAGTCTTTATAATTAAAAATTAGTTTAGGAAGAGTGTTGGGTGTTGTATGTAAGAGACATAATGAGTGTGGGAGGGGTATGTATACGTAAAAAATTAGAATGCGCCATTAAGGAAAAGAACTGTTTTGACTTAATTTTGTTAGTGTTGAAATCACCTATCACGATAACGTGTTCATAGAAGGAAGCTTTAGTGAGGGAAGTGTCTTCTATGGATGAGGAATGGTGGATGTAAACTAAGAAAAAGTGTAATTTAAAGGAAGGGAGATCAATAGTGCAATGTATACATTCATTCATAGTGTTATTTATTTTAGGAGGGTTGGCTTTTCTCAGTTTGATTCCTGGTTTAGCAGGGATTTGGATAAAAGACCAGTTATTGTAGGAAAAAGGGTTATTAGTTTTAGTTTCTACCATCATCTTAACATGTATTGGGTAAGGTAATGGGAAACGAGATGGAATTTTGAAGGCAGGGAATTAATCTTGGTGTACAGAAAGTTAATATTAGCCATTGCTAACAATATAAGTGAATCCTGTGTGAACTCCTGAGATCGGAACTGCAGGTGGGATAATATTTGGGGAGTCAAGTTCGAACATTACTATGAACATTTTGTTACCACAAGTATTCACATGTGTATCAATACGAAAAGAGTCTATGAATCGAGTTCTAAGTTTCTCGATTAGTGCTTGTCGGTCAGTGGTAGTAGGTAAGTTTATTTTTGTAGTATATATGTCAACAATGAAGTCGTTTAAGGTAATCGGGGAGTGAATTCTTGAATTAAGGGTTAAGTTCTTGTCAATGTCGGCTGATTTTTTATTTTGATTAATTATTTTGACGTTTGGGATCCCTTCTATCGGTTGTAGTGGTCTTTTGGGGCATTTTATCGACCAGGTTCCATGGTTGGTGTCTCCGCAGGCTCTACATTTAATAGGTAGTGTGGTGTTGCATGTTGTGGTTAGGTGATCTTCGGAGCATTTTGAACATGTGATGTTTTCTTTGCAGCTTGAGGGGACGTGGTTAAATTTATTACATCTTTCACAAAGTACGGAGATAGGTGTAGGTGGTCTGCTCTCAACTACTGTGTAAATTTTAAACATATATTTAAATTTATCGTGTAACAGATTTGTAAAGGCTTCATGTGACGCCGTTATCACTCGTATCATGTGCGTTTTGTAATTATCCTTTTTGGCAATTATGTGTTTGCAATATCTGTGGGTAATTCCTTGTATGAGGAATTTAATATTTTGTTACTTTTTAACCTTTTCTTTTCGGAAATAGAAATAGAATTAAACAAAAAAGCACTTTATTAAACACAGGTAATTCTTTTTTAAACATAAACCTGCGTCGACGTAGATTTTTATTTTATGTAAACTGTGTTTTATTTTTTTCTTAATTTAATACAATAGATGGCGTCTAATAAATAACTATTAGCAAATGTAACGATATCGACCATATGATATCGATATTAGCAATAGATTGGAAAAATAAAGGTCGATATAAATATCGATTATTTTGCATAAAAATACCTATATTTCAAGATATCGATATAAGTCGAATATTCCTAGTTAAAAAAATAATAATTGAGACATAGCTCCTTCTACAGTTGTGTATTTGCTGAAATATGAATACAACAGCTATAGCAAGTAGGGGACGTGTTGCACAAGCATAAAACACCTTCATTCATAGTACAATTGACATATTTCCAAAATTGTTACATTGTCCCTTCTTTAATTGTTTACCAAAATAATAATTTCACAGATACGCTGGACCGATTTCGAATCAAATCACAGATAGGTTTTCAATCGGTTTCGAGAAATACGTCGTGACCAACATGAGCTACATTTACGCTTATATAGATGGCAGAGGAAGCGGTCTGCGCGGCAATGAGTTGAAGCATAAAGTTTACAAACATCTCGGAACGGTCGAAATCGAGGATCAGATAATCGCTACAAAGCAAGTTGATAAAGCAATGTAGGAAACAAGTCGGTTAATAAATGTTTGCTTTTAGGGAATTGCAAACGAAGTATAGTTACATTGACTCCAACCGGACTTGCATCTGGGGTTGGAGTTACGGAGGTTTCGCTACCGCTTGGGCTTTGGTCCAAGACAAGCAAAACGTGTTCAAATGTGGAGTTTCCGTTGCACCGGTTACTAATTTCCAACTTTATGGTGAGTTACAAAAATTAATGTTGAATTCAGGAAATTTCCAGGTGCCAGAATTGGGCGTTTTACAGTCGATTGATGACTAAGACTAATGACTAATTTTGCATTTGTTAGTCATGACTAATGACTATTTTTAAGTCATGAGTCATGAAAATATTTTGTAAATTGATGACTGATCAAGCATTAATCAAATAATGATTGAAATAATCGTAAGTCATGACTAATTATTTCACTAAATATGATGGGCGTGTTTTAAATCTCAAAAAGTGAGAAATAAAATAGCAAAAGCTCGCTAGCAATTGCTGAACGCCGATCGATATTTGAAAGGCTTAATAAGCAGTATATTTTGAACTTCACTTTAAATCAGTGCTTTGTACGCATGGCGCATAAAGTAAAATTTTGAGTTTAGAAAAGCCTGGAAATTTGGTTTGGCGGAGCTTGCGGGAATATGTTATTTTTTCTTTTCGAAAATATAAATAGAAAATCACTTCATTAAGAACAGATATATTTTTTTAAAAACATAACCCCGCGTGCAAGTAGATTTTTACTTAATGTAAAATGTGATAAATTTATTTCTTAATTTAATACAATAGATAGCGTCTAATAAATACCGAGAATCGTATGTAACGATGTCGACCATATGGTATCAATACTAGCGATATATTGGAAAAAAGGATATAAGGTACTATTCACGAGAGGTGTCTCATGGTTTCCTTGAGCTGTAGTGCTATCTGTACCAATACATGTAATACGAAAATACATAGTTTAATGTCATCAGATTACGTGTGTGAAAAGACTATTTTGTAGAGCAGACAATTCTGAATTGATTAGTGTTCACACTTAACACTTTACGTTTCTGTAAGTTAAAATAATCAAGAAAAAGTAATGTGATTTTATAAAAATAATGACATACCATAGAATTAAAACAACAATTGCGGATGTCAAAATAGCATATGATATTGCTGTCACTAAATTAAAGACAAAAAACATATTGCAAACATCCTGATAACTGTGGTCTGCATAATACCACTTAATTAGGAGGCTTTTTTCTTGTGAAGTGTAAATCATTTCGTAAACATTTATTTTAATCAAGTGACAGCGATATATATAATAAATAGGGGAGCCAAAATTTGAACATTTCAAAATTTAGAACAGATTTCCTATGTTGCGTCCGCCAAGTCAACACCCGGTATGCATACACTTTTTTTTAAGTTTAATTTGAAGCTTAAAACGAGTGTTTTTCACTCCCAGACTAAGCATTAAGTAAAATTTCGAGTTTAGGAAAACATTAAAATTTGGCATGGTCGCGTTGCGCGAAACGCTACACGGCCAAACCAAACCAAGTAAACTTGGCTTGAAATCAGTGCCTTATACGCGTGGCGCATGTAGTAACATTTCGAATTTAGAAAAGCCCGAAAATTTGGTTTGGTCGCTCCGCACTTTGCGCTACGCCAAACCAAATTTTTAGGCTTTTCTAAACTCGAAAGTTTACTTCATGCTTAACCTGGGAGTGGAAAACAATCGTTTAAACTTCAAATTGACCTCTTTTAAGAAAACAACGAATATTTCAAAATCTACAACACGCAATTGGGATATGTCTAAAAGAAAAAGTTTACAAAAAATTATGATTTAAAGCTTTTCTTAAAGAAAGGCACTAATATACTCGCGACCTAAACAGTATGACATTGTCATGTAACGTCAAAATTTGACACAACTAAGAAAAATCGTTGCAGGTACAACTCTCGACATACTCTCTAAAAAAATTTGCACCACACATTCCACACCAATGAGTCATAGGACATCTCTCCCGAATTCCACTATAGATCAAAATATCGATTATTTTGCATAAAAATATCGATATTTTAAGACATCGATATATATCAAACATCGCTATTATATACTAGATATAAGACTTCATGCTTAATCATCTACTGGGAATTCTTGTTAGATATTTAAAATTGAACAATAAGTCAAATTTTATCAGCCTGATAACATTTCTGTATGACGTAACATGTTATATTGTCATTAATAAATGTAAACTTGTTTTATTTTTCAACAAAAAATGTCGTTGTTATCTAATTTTGTTATTTTTTAGATTCTATCTATACAGAAAGATATATGGGTTCAAAACTATCCAACGAAGCTGGTTATAAAGCTACGGATTTAACCAGTCAAGCAAAGCAATTTAAAGGCAAAAGCTTTTTCTTAATTCACGGAAATGCTGATGATAATGTCCACTATCAACAATCTATGCTTCTATCAAGGGCATTGGAATTGGCTGATGTGCATTTCCATCAAATGGTAAATGAAATAACCATGTGTTTTTTTTCTTTTGGCTGTAGATTTATTGCAATAGAATGTTGGATTAGGATTACAACATATACACCATTCCATTTGTTTCTGGATCTCGCCTAGCTATGGAAAAGTGACAGTTTAAGTATTGTAAATGGGGCTGGTTGTGTTTTAAATCAGGGTTTTTAAATGTCACTGTCAGATGTTCGATTTTAAGGTTATAATTTCTGACTATTGTGATCTTACACTGTTGCCTGTTTTACAAATTTTCAGATATAAAAGGATAATAATATGCAGTTTTAAGATTAACAAAATTTACTACTTGGTTTTTGTACATACAAACACATAATATTGTATATAACAAATATAATGAATTCGGCTCTGCAAACTTATTTCGTCATCCATTTGTATTTCTCGCTTGGGTCTTCCCGTTAACACATTTTGATCAACTCCATCCATCCACCTTAATTTTGGTCATTCTCTCTTCTGTTGGCCCTCAGTATTTTTTTGTAGAATTGCAAATTTATTCCCACCCTCTTGTGATACTGATAATTTTCATGTCAAACAATTTTTAAGCCCTCATTCCACTTTTATTATTTAGTCAAGAGAACCTGCATCTGAATCTTCTGATGTTTGTTCTGAGCCAGATTCCCCAAGCGAAATAATAAAAGGAGGAATGGTTTCAAAAGAAAGGTTTCCCATGTGTTTTGTCCAGTCATCCGAAATAAGTTTTTCACAATGATCACAGAAATTTTGCCACATATCGGATGTACATTTTGAGAGAGACTCAAGCCATAAATTCTGAACACGATCCTTAGATGGTTGCTTAGAATTTATGTGCTTATTGTAGTAAGTCTTACAAAACCCCCATGCCATTTCAATTGGATTGTATTGACAATGGTATGGCGGTAATCTAAGAACTTCGTGCCCGTTCTTTCTCAAAATGTCATCAACTACGTAAATTTTGTCATTTGATCGAAAAGGTATAAATAAAGCCCATAGTTCCTTTTTGGTTAATTTTGGATTGAATTTTACATTGTGTTTAACCAACCACTCCTGCATTTCGCATTTATTCCAAGAAAATGAAGGAGTTTTGTCTAATGGTATGCAGCATTATCTATAATAACTACATATTTCCCTGAAAGCTTAGCCAAAGCAGGAATAAGTTGATTAACCACCCAATTTTGAAAAGTATTACCATCCATTGTGGCATGGTAATCTCGGTCATTGTTTTTCGAATGTAATAAAAAATCGCACCCATCCAAAAACCCACCCCTATACCTAGCATGTAGAATGGTGAAGCGTTTGCCTTCATTTTTGAATTTAGTTGGATTACTTTTTATATCCGTTTCATGTACCCAGCGTCGAACCACGGATCCATTCTGATATATCCATGTTTCATCCAGGTATACGAATTGGATATCTTCACTGGAATTTTGATACTGTAAAAATTTTCTAAGGAAAATAATTTTAGCTGCAACAACATGTTTTTGTTCACAGAGAATTTTGCGCCCATTAATTAATTTCAATTTATACCCCATACTTTTAACAATCCTATAAAGTGTTGTTCTACTCCCATGGAACTCATAATTTTCTTTCATATCATTCAAAAGATCTCTCAAAGTAAAATACTGATTTCTAGAGTTATATTGCCAAATTAGTTGTTGCAGATCTATTCTAGCTAGGTGATTCCAAAAATGGCTGTTTTTAGATCGTTTGCCAGAAGTAGTAGATTTCAATTCGTCAGGTCTTTGTCGTAAAATTAATTGTAATGAAGATCTCCCTACCTGAAACGTAATTATCTTTAATTAAATATATATGATAATTAAAATACTAGACATACCCCAAAAATATCTATTAAAATCGTAATAATATTGTGATGCTGTAGATTTGGATTACTTTGCCTAAAATGTTTGTAGGATTTCAGAATTTGTAACCATTTTGATTCAGAGATAATCTTTGGCATGTTAATATTTAATATGTGCCTGAAATTATTTTTCACTTTGACATTGACACAGCATTGCAACACTAGATTAATTTGATTTAATAATAAAATGCTCGAAGAAGCGACCGCGTGGCGAAATAATTGTTGCAAGATTATTAATAAACCTTTGGAAAATTAAAAAGAGGATTACTTATGATATCATAAATTATTGCAACACTGTTAAAATAAGGAATCAGGAGTGCCAATTAATAAAAAATGTAAATGTTGATACTGCAACATAACAACACGAAAGCATGGCTAGGCGAGATCCAGAAACAAATGGAACCGTGTATATATGTATTATTTGTTTATATGATAATTCGCAAACGCTTTTATTTTAATCATCACTTTCTATGTTTGTTACAGAGTTATCCTGAAGAAAATCATGGTCTTCGTGGTGTTTCGCCTCATCTTTATCATGAGATTATAAAATTTTGGCAGGATAATTTAATAAATGTAAATAATAGAAACGGGAGTGCCGTTGTTACCATTTCGATGATGGTGCTTTATTTGTCTGGTTTGTTGTTGGCAATTCTAAATGTTTAAATATAATTTTTTGTAACTCTATAATAATATAAATATTTGTAGATTGTAAAAATTCACTCAAAAAAAAAACATTAAAGTATTATTTGTAAACGTTTTTTTCGAAATATATATTTTTTTTAAATAGATTTTGTTTATATCAAATATTCTTGCTTAATTCAGTATTTTATTAAAAATGTAGCAATATATAGTGGTAGTTTGTTTCAAACGAACCTACATATAACAAAGCAAATTATTGATTGATAAGGCTGATAAATGTTGAAAGTTCATATTCACTTTTATATAAATAAAACAATTTAATCACTTTCAAATATATATTGTAATAACGCTACAATTGTTTCGCCACACTGTGGCTTCTTCAGGCGAAGAAATGATAAATACAATTTGTCGGGTCGGGTATATATACAATGTTTATGGGGGGTGGGTTTTTCAAAAAAATGTAAATTTAAGAGGGGCGAATTAGTTAAATCTGTTTGATCGTTGAGAAGATGTCCTGAAAACGTTCTTTTATTGATTTCTAAACACTCCATGATGTTGAGTTTCCGACCTTTCCTTTCTAGATGTAGGTCTTGGAAATTTTCATCGAAGTGGTGGTTTTCTTCGATGAGGTGGTTGGATTATGTGGAGTTTGTTTTCTTTTGTTTGAAGCTAGTTAAATGTTCTTTTATCCTCTCTTAAAACGATCTTCCGGTTTGTCCTACATATTTCTTGGGGCAGTCTTTGCAAGTTAGTAAATAGACGCCACTTTGTTGAGTTTTATTATTTTTGTCTTTATTGTTTTTAATAATTTTTCCTAAGGTGTTATTTGTCCTGTATGCTATATTAATATTCAGTTTTTCTAACATTTTCCCGATTTTATAACTATTGTTTCCTGTGAATGTTAATGAACAGTAGTTTATTATAGATTTGTTTTTGATAATTGGGTAAATGGAATGTATTAATTTATTATTTGTACCGTTATTACAATATATATTTGAAAGTGTTTAAATTGTTTTATTTATATAAAAGTGAAAGCAAATTATAATTGGATTAAATATGACTAGCAACATATACAGGATGTCTACGCTAAACCGTTCGTTAAAAGTTTATGAGGTTGCCGTTGCACTAAAAATTTCAAAAAAACCCTTGTCATTTGGTTGAATCAGTTCTCCTCATGTTAAATATTTTCAACTTAATATCACTCCGGTTGTCTGTTAGAACCTTACAAAAAAGACTAGTGCAGCCACTAGTATAATATACAGTGCGTTTTATTTAAGTATGGCCATAGGGATTTACATGGTAAAAATTGTACCGCATGTTAACTGTTGGTGTCATACAAATATTTTATAGTATAAAAGTTTTAAAAATGAACAGTTTGTAGAAACATGTTTGATTTATTGATAAAACAAAAAAATTATTTCAAATTTGTACAAAATATTTAACACGGGGTACAATTTTTAACACGTAAATCCCTATGGCCATACTTAAATAAAATGCACGGTATAGAGCACACAGCTTTATAACAAATAATAAATTTAATACAAATATTTTATAGTATAAATTAAATTTAAATACCGTGCGATCGTTTAAAACATGATTTAAAGTAAACTTTGAATTTTTAATTAAATTGCCACTACTGACTGTTACATAGTTTACCATAACCTAAAATTGATTCATCATTCAATAAGCATTTGGGCCAACCGTACAAAGAAATGCCGCCTACGCTAAATCATCATTTAAACGATTGCACGGTATTTTTGTTACAGACAAAACACAAAATACAGATATACGTCAAGACAAAACGTATAGATTGTTTTTAGACAATAACCGGATAAAATTGCATTCGTCTTCCATTTCGCACATTGTCTAGACAAAATGCGTTGTGTCTAAAAGCTATCGGTCAAAATACATTTCAAGATTTTGCGTTGAAACATAAAAAAAGTTCTGGTAAACATCACTTTGTTTTATAAACAAAGTGACAAATTATTTATAGGGAGTACGTTTTCAACTTCACTTCAAGTTGGAATTAAATTAATTTGCAGGGGCGCGACTCGCTTCGCTCGCGCGCCTTGACAAATCCAAATTTTCAGGCTTTCCTAAACTCGAAATTTTAGTTCATGCTTAATCGGGGAGTAGAAACACTTGTTAGAAATTTAAAATTGAACGCTTGTGTATTAAACCTTGTAAAAAAATCTATATTTTATAATTAGAACTGATTAATTATAATATACAGGGTGTCCGTATTTCGAGAGAATGTATAGAGATCTCAGTTATTTGAAGATATAGAGAGGCAGTTAAATTGGGTAAAAGTTGCGTATTTTAGAGCCTATTAATAATCTGAAAACAATTTTTAAATATCTTCTATTGTTTTCAGTGTAGCCAATCGTGTTGTTCTAGTCAAGACCTGCTCTGAATCTTTTTTTTTTGTTCAAATCAAATATTCACCTCGCTTCTTTTTATTGTGCGTGCTTTTTACACCGGTAACAGAAAATAACATAAAATTATCAATATATCAAGAAGTAATTTATACTATTACCTATTTAATATACTAAGGGCTAGTTGTTGCATCGTGGCTTAAGCTGCAGTTTTTGTAAACTGAAGTTTTAGATAAGCTGTTCAAGGCAAATTAGTAACCAAAAATGGTAAATTTAACGTGTATGTTATGCTACATTCTAAGTGGATTGGTATGTGTTGTGTACAAAACTCACTTGTAATGCAATACTTGATGAATAACGATTATGTTATTTTTAACGTTTTCCTTAGGAAATCAGCTCGATTATTTTTATAATTCAATGGATGTCAATAAATCATTTCTGAGCTGGTCGGACTGTTCACTAAACCAAACTTGTTAGATTTCTGTATCCTTTTGCATCCTTTTGGTCACAATTTCTAGATTAAATCACTTGCACGATTGTACGTAAGAAATAAAAATAACTTTTATCACGCAATACGCAAACAAGCTAGAGATAAATGAGATGAGAACTGTCATAATGTTGTAATAATAATACATACATATTTATATTATCTACAACACACGTTTCTTAGTATCATATGTACCATATTGGAACAGAGCATATTTACTACCAACATAACTTAAGCGACGCTTAAATAAGCTTGGCTTAACATGTGATTCAGAAACACATTACGAGTTCGTAATTTCGATTTCATAAGGAAAACGTTAAAAATAACATAATCGTTATTCATCAAGTATTGCATTACAAGTGAGTTTTGTACACAACACATACCAATCCACTTAGAATGTAGCATAACATACACGTTAAATTTAACATTTTTGGTTACTAATTTGCCTTGAATATCTACTTTATTGTCCACACCATATTAAACACCTTACCTCTTTTTGATGTTTGATTTGAAGTTATGAATTCGAGTTTAGAGCGTTAAGCGGCGGTGGTCGGCCGCTTTTGAAAACTCGAGTTTAAACCGCTGCTTAATACTAAGTCATCATTGAAAAACACTGACATGTATTTTAGCCTAAACTTAGCTTAAGCTACAATTAAAAAACTGGGCCTAATAGATAAAGATTTAAATTATGATTTATGCAACTTTAATAAACAATAATAAATTGAATGTAAGCCATTTGTATCCGTTTTGAAAGTTTATGATAGAATTTTATTTATTAATGTATAAAATTTGTAGAAATAATCTCGCTTTATAATTTTTTTCAAGATCTAGAATTTTTAAGTTATCAACATTAATTTTATGGTTCTTACAGTTGGAGTGGATTGATAAAGCACACGAATTTTTGTTTAATCTAGTGTTACTTTTATGTTTACTTAAACGTGAACGAAATCATTGAGTAGTTTCACCAACATATACTAAAAGGCACTCTACGTAAGGAATTTTATAGATAACGTTAGATTCAATCAATATTGGAGTTTTGTCTTTGATTTTTCAAAAAAAAAAGTTGCCTATTTTTTATTATTGTATGTAACTATTTTTATCGAATAATTTTTCAAAATGTTAATTAGTCTACGTGGTAAATTAGGTATGTGTAATTGTTTATATGTCATATCTAAATTGTTTTCTAAAACTATGTTTCGAGTTTGAAGATTCTTATCAAAAAGAAGTTTATTAATGAAATGTTTTGGGTAACCATTATTTAGAAAAATGTGTTTTTAAAATAATTACATTTTGCTGTACTAGTGAAGGATGCATTTTTTTATAACTCTACTATATAGGCCTAATTGTGTTGATTTTTATTTTATAAGAATCATAAGAATTATAATTAATATATCTGCCGGAAGATGTTTTCTTTTGGTACCAATCTATAATGATTTTGTTGTTATTTATTCTGATTAATTTTGTGTCTAAAAAGAGAACCGAATTATTGTCGTCTTCTATTTCTTTTTTTTTGTGTTAAGAGCATAGCTGTACACTTGTCAAATACATGTTTCTTAAATCTAGGTACTTAATTACAACTGTAAATGAAAATATGTATAAAATATAAACAAATAGATGTTGAATTATATTTAAATACGTACTCATGTAAATTACCGAAATAAAACATAGAAACATTCAATAATGTAGAGAGGGACGCCAAAAGAAGCAGATAGTGCCTAAAAAGCATTAATGACACAACATAGTAAATTGTATACAAAGCGCAGTATTAAAAAAACAGTTATAGAAACTTAATGTGTGTAGAATTGTAGATTTCAAACTCAAAATTCCTAAATTAAAATTAAAGCACAAAACTCAAAATTTAAAATCTAAAATTCAAATAAAAACACATAATTTAAAATGTAAAATTCAAAATTTTAATTTAAATTTAAAACCTAAACTCTAGAACTTAAGACACAACATTTAAAATTTAAAACCTAAAATTTAAAATCCAAAATTTAAAACTTAAAAACTAGAATTGATAAGTCAAAACAGAATAACAGAGAATCAAAATATAAAATTTAAGAATTTCTCCCAGCTGTAGAACGCGTTTTCAAGCAAAACGGTTTTGATTCGTGTATAAAATTTCTCAGTCGACAAGGTTTTCATTTCTGGTGGTAAGGCATTAAAAAATTGTATGCCGTAATAACGGACTCCGGTTTGAGATTTTGTTAATCTGACTGCGTTTTGATGGATGTCATGTCCATGTCTCGTGCGGTAACTATTTGTGCTTGAGATTGTTTTATAGCAGTGTTGATTTTTTTTACATAGACAATGCATTCATATATATATATATATATATATATATATATATATATATATATATATATATATATAAACAAGGTACAGTTAAGATTCCCATATCAATAAAGGCACGTCGACAATCTTCCCGGTATCCCAGATTATTCATCACTCGCAGGGCTTTGCGTTGAAGCCCGAAGATCCTATGTCTGATTGCTTAGTGACCCCAGACAATCAGTCCATACAAGATGTGCGACTGGAATAGGGAAAAGTATACTGTTCTTAGTACTCCTATGGATAATACTTTTAATAACGTACGAATTGCAAATAGACAGGAACACAATTTCGTCGCAAGCACATCTCCGTGAGTTTGCCATGATAAATTGGACGTCAAGTGCATGCCGAGAAATTTTACCGATTCGACTGGATTCGCATTTTTCTTTAGTGTAAACGTGGTAGTAACTAATTTATTTGTATTTAACTTCAGTTTGTTACTATCGAACCATTTTGACGTCCTTGACTGTGCCTCTCCATGAGCCATATCACAGAAAATCTGATATTTTGATTTGTTTAACAGCGTTGTATCATCTGCATATAACACGGTATTTGTGCTATCAAATGAACATGGCAGGTCATTGATATAAATTAGGAAGAGTAGCGGCCCCAAAATCGATCCTTGTGGTACACCATGCAAGATAGGCATTGCGCTAGAAATAGTGCCATTAATTAAGACATGCTGCATTCTGTTGGATAAGTAAGATACAATTAATCGGCAGCTTCTGGGATTTATGTTATAAAATGTCAAATGTAAATTGGATGTTTTTATCAAATGATTTACAAATATTTAATGAGTAATTAATTTTGTTTGAGGGGGTTGCAAAGATGATGACATTCACATATTTTTGAATGAAGGCAAATTTAAAATTTACTTTGATGATCACACAGTCCAAACAGTAGCCCATGACGATGTTGCTTAAAAAAGGGCTTATAACCGATCCCCCTGGGTTCCAAAAATTCTTGAGTAGTAGGTACCATTATAACAAAAATAACTACACTGAGTTACAAAAATGTAGGGCACTTACGTTTTTCTTTCTAATGTTGTTATTCTTTGTTTATTAAGCCAAATATTGACACAGATAGCTATGTCAAATACAATAACTAATATTTTTTACTTCATTTCTTCAAACAAAGGTTTTAATAACAAATAAAAGAACAAAAAACGCAATACATAAAAAAGCATTAAACACCGAAAATGCAACAAGAGATTATATTAAATTAACTAAGATTTTCTGATATTAGTAAAGAGTGGTACCTCCCTGAACATCTAGTAATCAATGCTTGAATCCGCCAAGGCATGCCTTGAATTAAGTGTTTGACCACGTTTGGATCAATGTTATTCCATTCTACTGCAAGTGCCATTTTTCATGGCAGGCAATTCAAAAAGTGTAAGTTCTACTTCTCGCAAATACTGCCCGACACACCTAGCGGTGTGGGGTCTTGCATTATCCTGCATAAACAAGAACTCTGGCCTAGCAAATGGTGCGAAAGGAACCACATACTCTGCAAGAATGTCCCTAATGTAATTGTTTGCATTTAAAGTTCTTTCTTGAAGAATGAAAAGTTCCGTTTCGGCATCTAGCAAAATCCCCGCCCAAACCATAACAGACCCTCCCCAAAAATATTCATGCTGAACAACAGTTACTGAAGAAAATCTCTCCCCTTGCCTTCTCCAGACAGCGTCCATCTGGCGATTGCAAAGAAAATCCAAGAAGAGAACTCGACTCCAGTGGTGCTTTTCCCAATTTTGATGCGTTCTAGCAAGCTCCGTTGCATGTGCTGTCGTGTAAGCCTATAATCTGTTTAATAACTAAGAGGAGCGTTTTAAATTTCACGCGCCAAAACCTATAACTCTAATTGGCCGAGAGCGCGCCCATTTTACACTATGCTAATTACATCATTATTAGACGCAACAGCTGACATAATCTTAATTCGAAGCGTTGCCGAGTTGCAACTTTGTTTATTTCGTAATAACCTTTTGTGCGGTGTTTCTTTAGCATAGTTAAAAGTAAGTTTTGTTTATATTGTTGTGATGGATTATGGACCCAGTACAAGCTCGGTGATAATATCACCTTCACCTCTAAAAAAGCGTAAAAAGTTGGATTTGGGTCATTTATATCTGTCTGAAAAACAGTGCATAATAAATATGTCTAAGCAGATGATAACAGATGACCCACATATGAAAATGACTGCTGTTGTATCAGACATTGTTGGTGCAGTAGGTGAGATATCAAATAGCATAAGAATATGCATCAAATAATAAAATGTGTAATTTTTAGGAGTTGTAAATTCCACTGTCTATCGTACCATTAGCGAATATAAGAAATCCGGAGAGATTTGTAGCCCTGAACAGCTTGGAGGAAGAAATTACAAGTTTTGATGACGTAATGAAGACATCCGTGCATAGTTTCTTCTATAAAAATGAACTGCCAACTTTGAATAAAGTTTTAAAAGAAATAAACGATCATGCAGGCATGCCGAAGATATGTCGTATAGTTTTATGAAACAAATCAATTTTAAGTAAGATAGAGACCAGTGCTGGGCAGAATTTGAATCATTCAGGATTCGAATACTTATTTCAACTAGATTCGTTACATTTTTTTAAGAGGATTCGTATACGAGTCTAAACGTGGATGATTCGAATCCTTATAAAAGGATTCGAATTCTTGTAAAAGGATTCGAATACTTACAAAAGGATTTGATCGTCAAAAATAATTCGAATTAATTGTGAGGAATAACATAAAAATGATTTTTTTGTGTGTTTTTAAATTTCACGTTAAATCACTGTTTTATGCGCGTGGCGCATGACGTAAAATTTTGAGTTTAGAAAAGCCCAGAAAATTTGTCTCGGGTCGCTGCGCGACCCTCGACAAATTTTCACGGGGCTTTTCTAAACTCGAAATTTTACTTCATGCTTAGTCTGGGAGTGGACACATTCGTTCGAAACTTCAAAGTAAATGCTTTGATAAGAACATTAAATGATTGAAAATGTTTTTAAAGATAATAATCTACTTTTCAAAATTTTGTTTAATATTGTTTGAAGTAAAGCTGACATGGTCCCCACCATCTGAAATGTTGAAGTTTTCCGACATTTCCCTGACTAAAGATTTTTTCCCTGGCCTTTTAATATAACTTTCTTCTGTGGGAAACCCCCATTCTGTTTAATAGTTTTCATTGTTTTTACCAATATTCAAGTTAATTTTATAAATTTTTACGTGTTTTGTAATTTGCCTGCTGCTTTTGACAAATTTAATAATAACATATGGCTGTTTTGTTAGTGTTTTGTTCAATTTGAATATGATTCCATGACTTTACTCTGACTTTCTCGGTTTTTATGATATTCAGTGAATTTTTTATTTACGTAAATTTCAGGCATTAGTCGATTTTATTATAGAGTTCAATTTGAAGTTTTGAATGAGTGTTTCCACTCCCAGACTAAGCATGAAGTAAAATTTCGAGTTTAGAAAAGCCCCGTGAAAATTTGTCTCGGGTCGCGCAGCGACCCGAGACAAATTTTCGGGCTTTTCTAAACTCGAAATTTTACTTCATGCGCCACGCGTACAAAACCCTGATTTGAAGTGGAGTTTAGAAATCAGTCAGATATTTAGTCTGTTATCAACGATGTTCAGTGGTAATAATAAATAATTAGGTTTTGAATATTTTTGTCAAAACAACTGGTAACGATATTTATATATTAATGGTTGCAAAAAAATAATAAAATTTAATTTATTCTGAAACGATTTGTATTCGTGATTCATAAAACGGGATTTGAATCTTCGATTCGAATCATATTTATTTCTTACGAATCCTTTATTCGAGTATTCGTGATTCGAATCATATTATATGATTCGGATTCGTGATTCGAATCCTTTTTACGAGGATACACATTATTATATAAATTCCATATTATATTATGAACATAATATAAATAAATTATGAACGGTGGACGCTTCTACTTCGTTATACAAGTTAATTCAATAAAATAAAACAATTTAACTTTGTTTGTATAACACAATATTTTTTTATTTTTGTGACTGCAGTTTCGGCAATTCAACTTGCCATTATCAAACGGATATAAATATGTTTTATTTCACAGATATATGGCGAGATGCCGTATAAGCATTTTAATTGAACTGACGATATCGTACGATGGGAAAGAAAATACTTAACCACAACTAAGAAGTACAAGATGGATATTTGATTTTATTTAAAGAGTAATTATGAAATTATTTAAAATTGCCGCCAAATGTATCTAGTGATATTTCTGGTAACTTTTTATAGTGTAAATTGGGCTTTGGCACTTACTCCTTCTAGTTTTTAAACAGACTATAGGTACTCGATTCGGCCTTTATGGATTTAAACCACTTGCTACTAACCTTTGTCTGTCTGAGCGCACACAGCAGTGCCACGCACAATTCTGAGCTTCTAAGCCAGTTCAACTGCGGTTTGGTGACCGAAGACACCGCAGCGTCAATAACCTATCGTCTCTTGCAGATGTAGACCGCGGGCGATCTGAACCAGGGCGTCGAGTGTACCTCTGGGACTCGCAGTACCTCTAAAGTGCTCGACGTACAATTGTGTCTGGTTTTCCAATCGCAAGAGCAGCATATCGAACACTTCGGCCATCTGCCACTAGAGCCTTCGCCGCCGCAACTTCTTCCGGAGTTAGTTGCATTTTTTTAAAAGAAAACTGCCTTAAAACAAACATGACCATTTAAACATTTGTTCGGAAAGATGCTCTGAATGAAAATTAAAAAGATCAAGAAAATAAACTCAAAATCTACTTAATCTTAAAATAACTTAGAAAACGCAGTGACCAATATCAAAAATTATGATTGACAGTACACTAGTCAGCCACCTGTGTCAATATTTGGCTTTATAAACAAAAAATAACAACATTAGAAAGAAAAACTTGAGTGGGCCACTTGTATCAAAAATAAATTCAATAATTTTTACAAAAATATCTAAGTTGATGGAGCAATGTTCTTCGAAAAAATTCTATTTTGTTTTTATTAAATCTAATACTAATTTTAAAGGTTTGTTTGTAAAAGTAACACTCCATCGAAAGAAATTAAAATATTATAAGGTAAAATCCAATTATTAAAAGTTTGACTGAATTCAAAAGAATTGTTTACATTGATTACCTTCGATGTGGTTAGAATGTTAGTAATAAATTTTGATAAAGCTAAATTTGGCATATTAATTGAGGATACAAATAGGCGTAGAGGAATATCATCTTTATGAATGTTAGGTAGGCTATATAATTTGGAAAATAAATGCATTTTTACTAATTTATTTTTATATAGGCGTAGGGGAAATGCTAATGCACCTCAGGGGAGACCATACCCCGGTGTGTGGGACTTTTTTACCCACTAAAACCCCTCTTATATAGGTCAAAGCCCACCCTGATACCGTCAAATGACATTTCTTCAAGGTGGGTGCCTTGGTCTCTAGCTTCTTCTGTTTTAGTATTTCTTCGACAAAGGAGGCTACTGCCTGCCAGGCTTCATTGCTCGACAACATTACGTCAATCACGGATGATGGCATTATCTTGCCGACTCTCTGTTCTAATACGGTTCGTTCCCTGATCCATCGGCCACATGTGAATATCGTGTGTTCCGCGTCGTCATTGTTTGTGTCCCCATAGGGGCAATCTGCACTATCTACATTTTTTTTTCCAGGTACGAGTTGAAGTAACCGTGCCCGGTCAGGAATTGGGTCAAGTAATAATTGATCTCTCCATGCTCCCTGTCATGCCACTTCGTCAGGTTTGGAATTAGTTTTTTTGTCCATCTTCCTCTTGTTTCAGCTTGCCATTCCTCTTGCCAATGTCTCAATGACATTTCCTTTGCGGTACTTTGTGCACGTTCATGTCCTATCGTCGTCTTGTTTGTGTAGACGGCTTTCCTTTCAGCTGCCAGGATATATATATATATATAGGTGTAACCCCAGTTATAACAAGCACTGCGGGTTCTGATACTGTTCTGTGTGCGCTGGCTATTCGCAGTGCTCCCGTTCGTTGTACCCTTACAAGTTTTTTCTTCAGGGTTTTATTTAACTTATCTGCCCACAATTCGCACCCATACAGCAGAATTGAGTGTGCGACAGACATCAGTAGTTTGCGCCTTCCAGACAGCGGTCCCCCTAAATTAGCCATGAGTCCGCTCAGCATGGACGTAACTCTCGATGCTCGTTCGCATACCATCTCGATATGGGACCTGAATGTCATTTTGGTATCTAGCCGTAGCTCTAGATACTTCAAGCTAGGTACTGTTTGGATTCTTTCGGTACCTACTAGTAGTGGTACCTCTATCGGTATTCGTTTCCTGGTAAGTAAAACGACTTCGGTCTTTTCAGTTGCGAGGTTTAGTCCATGGTCTTTCATCCAGGAATTTACTTTTCGCATTATCTGATTAAGCTTCCGTTGGGTGTCCTTAATATCCTTTGCTACAATCACTGCCGCAATGTCATCAGCGTAACCCACTAGGGAAGTATCCTCGGGCATGTCCAAGTTAAATATGCCATCGTAAGAGATGTTCCATAGGATAGGTCCCAGGATTGATCCCTGCGCAGCGCCGGCAGTAAGTATTCTCGTTATTGGTCCTTCCGTGGTGTCGTACATGAGTTTTCTATCTTGCAGATAGCTTCTCAATATGCGAAGGAGGTAAGGAGGTAACTTCAGTTTTTGTTTGAGCTCTGTTCGTATAACGCTCCATCTTGCTGAATTAAACGCTATTTTCACATCAAGAGTTACTAATACCACTATCGGTCTTGAGTAATGGTTTATTACCTGAGCTGATTCAAACGCATCTATTACCTCCTTGACTGCACCGATAGTTGAGTGTCCCTTCCTAAAACCATGTTGTTTGTCAGAGAGACCTCCTGGCCCTTCGGTAAATTGCTCCAGTCGGAGTTTGAGCATCCCTTCTAGCAGCTTACCTGTCGTGTCTATCATGCATAATGGTCGGTATGCAGATGGCGAGTCGGCAGGACCTATTCCTTTGGGGATTAGTACCAATATTTGATGTTTCCAGTTCTTTGGAAACGTCCCTTCGTGCAGGCATTTATTGTACATCTCTAACAGTACATGTGGCTCTGTTTGGGCTATTGCTTTGAGTACCTCGGCCGGTATGCCATCCGGTCCCGGGGCCTTACGATTTTGCAATGCAAGAGATGCCTTACTTAGTTCTTCTTTTGTAAATTCGGGAATGTTTTGTATCTCAGTACGGTTGATTCCTCTTTCGTCGAGTGGGTATGCCGGGAAAAGAGCGTCAACGATACTCTTCATCTTGTCCGGGCTCAGCGTAGGGCCTGTAGTTTTTGCTTCTAATTTGCGTAGCACTAGGTTATACCCCATCCCCCAAGGGTTTCGGTTAACATCTTCTACCAGTTCTTTCCATTTCATTCGCTTGCTCTTTTCAATTGCGACTTTGAGTCTTTTCTTGGCGGTTTTGTATGCCTGTGATTCGTTTTCTGCCGCAGTGCTTGTTCTTCTGCGCTGTCTGGTGGCCTGTCGTCTTAAGTAGAGACATTCGCGTCTATGGTCGGCTATTTCTTCGTTCCACCAATATACTCCTTTTCTCGCACCTTTTCCCTTTTTGGGCATTGATTTATCACAAGCATGGCGTATCGCCATTGTTTTTGCAACCACTGCCTCTGCGGGTTTTCGGTAATCAAGAGAAGCGACCTTTCCAATTACGCTTCCAATTAGAGCTTCTTGATTTAGCTTTTCAGCGTTCCAACCTTTCCGTATACCCTGGTTGCCTCTTAAGTTACTCCTATATGCGATCTAATTATAATTTTTATAAGTTTTGTTGTCATCTAATAAGTTCATTAGTTTATCATTATTATTTATTTCAATATCTCGACACCCTAAAAGGTAAAAGGGATTTTAAATGATTATATATATATATATATATTTATTTCAATGTTAAATTTTGGACCAAGAGAGAGAATATCTAAAAATTCACTAGGAATTGATTTCTTTGTTAAATTTATTATCCATTTACTATTTTCATTAAAAAGGACTCTTTTTGGGTAAGAATTCTTAAATTTGTTAAATTTTGTAATATTTTTACTTTTAATTTTATTAAAAATATTATTCGTTTTTGGTATAATCATTTTACTTAATATTGCTTGTTCTGTTTTTTGAATTTTTGAACTTGCCCTGAAGAAGCCAACAACCATTGTCGAAATATTAGCACATACATTTAAAAAAAATAAATTATATACCTATGTCTACAATAAAGTCTCTATTTTAATTTTTTAATTAATTCCGTCGCTAAAACCAATAACACTATTATAGTTTTGTAAATATGATAAATATAATAAAAGTAGAACAAATTTAATTTGAGACACTTTATTATATTCTTAATATCTAAATCATCATATCTATAACGAGGACAGTGGATGGACACATCAACAATTTTTTTGAATATGAAATAAAATCATTTCAAAAATTAAAATAATCACTTGATGCTGAACTGAAATCCGCAAAATACCGTTATTTTTTCCGAAACGAAAACAGGAACCGAACCGATATATTATATTTTATTAATTGAACCGGAACGAAAACCCGAACGCAAAAAATAACGGTTCGAAGCCCTGGATTTTTTCTTCAATGGATGATTTGTTTCTGTTTAAACAGTATTTAAAATGTGATTAAAGCCGGAGTCGATAAATGTCGAATGTATAAATGAAAACCAGCATAACAAAACCCAATTAAGCCCAGCGCACTAGGTCAAATAGATGTAAAATACATTTTTCATCACCTGAAGATAATTGCAACTGATTGCGGCTGCGGCGGTATAATTAACGCGCAGAAAGAGATTACAGTGAAAAAGTTTAATTACAATGCTGAAAGAGAGGCGGAAAAAAGGAAAAAAAAGCGCGAGCGGGGGAAAAGAGAAGGGAAAATCCGAAAATTCCTGAGACGGACTGATTATAGTTAGATTAATCTGAGAACGATCCCACCGTTCTGTTATCCTGGTGTCCCGGAAACTCCGGGAACAGTTGCCGGGACGTCCGCGAGGAGCGCGCCTGTGGCGTCCCGGCGGCGGCGGTGGAGGCGGCACTGGCTGCTGCAGTAGACGTCCGGACCCCGAGCAGAATGCACAGCGTCGCGACGCGTACCTCAAATCGTCACCACACTGTGATAGTGCGCTATGTTTAACGATGCCAAGTGCGACGCTCTTCATGTCCCCAGTTTCGGATTTTGAAAAAGGTACTAAATTTAATTCATTTCTCTTCAATAAAAAAAAAATAATATCAGGGGAGTGTTCCGTTCTTTCCCTCTCGATACATTGTCGGGATGAATGGTGGAATGCGGTGAGCCCTGCCAAAAGTGGCCGGGAGCCGTGTGTCCTGGGAGTCCGGAGGAATCCGGAGGCCGGAGTCTTTGCTAGCCTCCCCCGTAGCCGAATTCGGTCGGGTGTCAATTATGTCTAGTTTTGCGCAAGACTTGAACCCATCGCGGAATAACATAATGCAGGGTAGACTCGTATTTCACGAAACTCCACGAAAAATCGTCCTCTCACAAATTTACAGCATCAATCAATTTTCAATAACATCATATTCTCGATTAGTTGAATTATACAGAAACACAATCGTACAAAACTATTGGAACAAACTAAAGTATTATTATGCTTTTACCAAATCTAATTTGTAGGTTTAGAATTGTACAAATTCACGTAATAATAATAATTTATTAGTGCAATATACATAAGTTTACACAGATCACAACATCCAAAAAGTATAAATATCATAATAAGTATAAAATACAAATACAAGTTAAAAAATCAAAATTAAAATTTCCAAATATAAAAACGAATTAAAATTAATGTCGACTTTCTGCAAAAATTTAGTCTCGGTAAGACTTCTCCAAATATTCATTAAAACAACTGCAAACTAAAAATTAAAATTTCCATTAATCTAAATTCAATTAAAATATTCAGTAATCTGTAGAAGAAACAGTTTAAAATAAACACAGCAAATTCTACTCAGTAATTCTATTTTCTTACTTTATAGCAGTGGCGCAGCCAAGGGTAACAAAAAATAAAGAAAGAAAATTAAGTTTGTATTACAAATAGAGAATAATGTATTTCTAAATAATAGTAGTACATATACAATAATAATAACTTTAAAAACTTTAACTTCTCATAAAAGTAAAAGTTCACATACTAAACAGTATATTTTAAATTTGCGCTAAATCAGTGTTTTATACGCTTGGCGCATGAAGTACAATTTCGAGTTTGGAAAAGCCAAATTTTCAGGCGTTTTCAAACTCGAAATTTTACTTCGTGCTTATATCAAGGAGCGGAAACACTCGTTAAAAGTTTCATTTTCAAAATGTAAAAATAATACTGGCCAAAAGTTACCGAAGCTGGTTCCGAAATTACACGATTTGGAAGATAATCCTATCAATCAACAAAAGAATTTAGATTTATACAACGTATAGAATATTTTACCTTAATGTAAATGCAGATTTCATTTAAATTTATTCAATAATAATAATTTTACAGCATCTAAACGTGTTTCTATTGAACTAATACTATTATCATTTTAATGAAAATTGCTCGTACAAAAAAATCAATATATAAACCCAACATTTGTATAAAACAAAAAACAAACAATAGCCAAAGATCAAGGCTTTCAATTGACGTAAGGCCTAATTGTTTCAAATCTTAAATCAAGATTTCAATATTGAACCAAAGCCACTGCTTTTTACCTTGCAAATTAACATTCATGAAAATCGCTCCCTTGAATAATTAAACACAACTTTCTCCACGAATTTAATATTTTTATTAAACAAGCTTCATGTATACAGGGTAAACCAAAAATAAGTTACGACTATCATCTTTATTTTATCAAATGCAAACAACTATAGTCAACACATAACCTTTCTAAACTGACGTCATAACCTTTTATCTGTTTTCAATCAATGAATTCTGGTTGAATCAAAATATCTTCAATTGTTTAGCACGTCAAATGTTAAGTTTGCGTTTCTATCATTATGATATTCATGACGCCTGTCAAAATACAACAAACGCGCCAAATTCACGAAAATGTTCAAAATCTCAGTCCAACTATAGCGAAACTATTAAAAGAAGAAACAAATCAGATTTCCAATAGTGGGCGAAAGGTTTGCATAGAACGTAAGTAAAGGAATAATTGAAATGTTAGAAATAAAGAGGATCCACAAAAAGTGGTTATTTACAATTTGTCGCAGAACCAAGAGGAAATTTGTGATTGTAAACGTATATTTTCTTGAATATTGTGACTAATCCAATATTAAGCACATTATTGTTCTGTTGGATTCAGGTTGTTCTTCTTTGCCGTTACTTCTTTTGAAATAATTTGATTGCTCACTTACAGGTTTGTCAAATAAAATCAAACAAAAGTGTAGACACGCGTTTATAATACGGTGTTTTGTTTTTTGTGACGTCAGGGCAAAAGGGTAATGTGTTGACTTTACTTCTTATTTGATTTTTAAATTATGCAGCGAATTCTAAGTATGTGTTATGTACCATGTCCTATACTGAAACTGAAGTTATTGAAAAATTTACGTCTGATAATAAGTAAGACCTATTTCCGAGTATTTTCTTTGTAAATCAAGCAATACATTAAAATGTGTGTTTATTATTTTTTTTCAACAAATGACCAGCTAGGTCTCTAAATCTATCCCCATTAGATTTTTATCTATGGTGTTATCTGAAATCCAGTTTTCTTCAATCAACCGGAAAGTATTGAAGAATAGAATTAGAGCCAAAATACAAGAAATCCGGTTACAAACGTTAACTGAAGTTTTACGAGCATTAACCTATTGTTAGGAAGTTAATGGTCAACAATTTTAACATTTAATTTGGTTTATTGTTCTGTTTTTTTTTTAAATAAATTATCCCACAGACATTTTGAACTGTTGTGTTGTAAATGATTCACTAACTGTTGAGTTTAGGTATAGGACATATTACATGAAACATACTTATAATTCGATCCAGAGTTCAAGAATTAAATTAAAAATGGGTGCTTCCGTTCGAAAAAAATGAAGTTGATGGTCGCACTCTTAATGTTATTCCACTCTGTTTACATGAATTTACCATAAAAAAAACCGCAGCCAAAAATAATAATCGACGTCTCCGAGAGTTTTTCCAAAAAGAAAACCGCTGTATAATATATATCGGCCATTCCATAAACAAGTGCATACTTTTTCGGGGTACATCAGGGATTTTAGCGAATTTCATATACAGAGAGTTTTATGTAACACCGAACATTTTTATAACGAGAATTTTTCTTTGAAGTATCCATATGCATACGTTGCACATTTTCCGATGCTCGGTTTATTAAAAGAATTCAATTTAAAGCTTAAGGCAAGTGTTTTCCTCTCCCAGGCTAAGCATGAAGTAAAATTTCAGGCTTTTCTAAACTCGAAATTTTACTTCATGGGCCACCGGTACAAAACACTAATTTAATGTTAAGTTTAGCGGTGTGTTATAAACTTCGTAATATGTCAGTGTTTTGTACCGGTGGCGCATGAATTAAAATTTCGAGTTTAGAAAAGCCTGAAAATTTGGTTTGGCAGCTCCGCGCTTCGCGCTACGCGACCAAACCAAATTTTCAGGCTTTTCTAAACTCGAAATTTTACTTCATGCTTAGCCTGGGAGTGGAAAACACTCGCTTAAAGCTTTCAATTAAATTCTTTTAATAAACCGAGCATCGAAAAATGTGCAACGTATGCATATAGATACTTAAAAGAAAAATTCTCGTTATAAAAATGTTCGGTGTTACATAATACTCTATGTATATTAGAAAGGCTATCAAGACATGTTTTTTGGTTGTTACTAGAGGTTAAACAAATGATTGTTTCAAAAATTATAACAATATAAACTTTTAGTACACTTTTATTTTGAACTCAAAAATATCGCAAACCGTTACCGATACAAAAAAAGATATACTTGACTTTTTTATGCTTAAATGTTTAAAGTTTAAAATATGTTTTTTTCCAAAACGAAAAACTTTATTTAGATAGATTTTGTTTAATAAATAAAACAAATCTCACAAAATAATGAAATACTTATGTTTTAATTTTCTTGAAAAAAATATAGGCTTATTTTCAGTGTGCTCTAAAAGAGAGACACGGAAAATCTCTGTGGAAAAAGTTGAACTTATTAAATATAAAACCAAATCGTAAATTTGATATACCAGACAGATTACTGGAGGTAAATAAAATAAACGATTTTTTTCATTGAATGTGTTCCTGGCACAATTAAAAATTTCGATAACTTGATAAACTATTATAATACCAATCAAAATAATTTAGGAGCCAGTTTAAAATTTCAAACAGTAGATACGTCTGAAGTATTGAAAATAATAGCAAAAATTAATACATCTTCTGTAGGTACAGACAATATGAGCCTCAAGACAATTAAATTATGCTTGCCCCACATTCTGCCTTATTTGACTCATATAATAAATTCATGCATCATCTCAAATGTATTTCCAGAAAATTGGAAATCAGCTATCATATTACCTCTGGCCAAAATTACAAAGCCTAAACATCTCTCTGATTTAAGACCAATTAGCATACTTCCAATTTTTTCTAAAATTTTAGAAAAAATACTTTGTCGTCAGTTGAGTGAATTTTTAAATAAAAATAGAATTATACCAGAAACACAGTCGGGTTTTAGGTCCGGTTATAGTTGAGCTGGCTCCTTGCTGAAAGTTACAAACGATATTTTACATGCATCTGATCAAGGCATGTTAACGGTTTTAACGTTACTTGATTTCAGCAAGGCGTTTGATACTACAGCTCACAAATAATAAAATTAGAAATTACAACTAGTTTAATCAAAAATTGTACATATAAACGTTTTTTCAGTCAGACAAATATTAATATATTCATTGAGTCTCTAGGTTTACAAGACTGGAATACTGTCTTCAATTCCATGAGCGTGGACAAGTCATTTGAACATTTTGTAAATATTGTTAAATCGCATTATTTCCAATATTTTCAATTAAAAAAAGTTCTACATAAAACCAAACCTAAAACAGACATGTGGATTACTGCCGACATTATTCAAGCTAGAGACAGGTTTAATGCCTTTGCAGAGTTGGCAACTAAATACCCAATGTTTAAAAAATATAGTAAGCAACTAAAAGCTGATCTCAAAAATAACATGAATTTGTCAAGTAGAGCGTTCTATGACGCACAAGTTACCAATGCAAAGAATAAATCTAAATCAATTTGGAGCATAATTAAGTCGAATCAAAACTGTAAATCTAGAAGCACTGAAACCATTGAACACAATGGTTCTATGCTTTCGGAAGAAGAGGCCGCAGAGACCTTCAATAATTATTTCACAGACATTCCTATAAAATTAAGTCAAGAATTGGATAGCGTATCTATTGACACAGATTTCATCTGCAAAGCGATTAAATGGAACAACAATTCTATGAAAATGAAAATGAACAATAGTACCAGTACAGATATTGATGATCTCTCACCTAACATAATAAAACATGCCATTGTTCCACTAGCCACACCATTAAAATATTTATTTAATCGAGTAATTGACACAGGTCTGTTTCCCACCTGTTTAAAAAAAGCTAAACTTAAACCTTTGTTTAAAAAGGATTCACCTAACAAAATAGAAAATTACAGACCTATTTGCATTTTGCCGGTATTTTCGAAAATATTGGAGCAAGCTATAAATATACGGCTAAATGACTTTTGTGTTAAAAATAATATTATAACAGATATGCAACATGGTTTTCAAAAACGAAAAAATACAGACACCGCTTTAACTGCAGCTCTTAGTAATATCAGAAAAACCATTGATGAGCGTGAATGCGCAATGGGCTTGGCTATAGATCTGACTAGAGCATTCGATACGGTTAGTCATAGTATACTTTTATTGAAATTAGAAAGATATGGTATTAGAGGTGTATGTCTGCAATTACTAAAATCATATCTTAGTGAAAGAGTACAATCAGTATCATACGGCAATGGGACTTCAACGCCACTCCCCGTTGAAATGGGGGTCCCAATTTTATTTAATATCTTCATAAACGATATTGTGAGTTGTAGGTTGTACCAACAAATTTCCTATTGGATGGCCAAGATACACTAATATCAACTATGATGAACTTATTAGGACTTACTATCGACTTCAAACTAAGCTGGGAACAGCATATTGAAACTTTAGCAGTGAAACTGAGTAGAATATGCTTTCTAATTAATTCGATAAATAAAAAGTGCTCAAAACACATTACATTGACCGCATATTATGCCTATTTTCATTCCCATATGCGCTATGGGATAATGCAATATGGACGCTGTAAAAAACTGTTATTTCAACGTCTGTTCGTGATTCAAAAACGTGTCGTCAGAGCACTAAGTTCTATAAAGCCTATGGACTCTTGTCGCCAAAGTTTCAAAGATTGCGGTATTTTAACATTAGCTTCAACGTATATATATGAAGTAGCCTTATTTGTTCGACAAAACACTCATCTATTCCCATCAGCGCAACACAACTACCCTACCAGATATAAAAATCAGCTTCAACCACCAGCTCATAAAACCACCCTATTTAAAAAGGGGATCATTTATAACGGTTCCAAAATCTATAACTGTTTGCCTCATGAAATTAAAGACAGTGCATCTCTTATAATTTTCAAACGAAAACTTAAAAAATTATTGCTTGAAAAAAGTTTATATACAATTGAAGAATTTTTTGTTTAAAGAAATTGTCTATGTCTAATAATTGTTTATATTCAAATAGGTACATTTTAGTTTACACCCTTCAGCTGGATTATGACGTTTTCCTTTTGAATGCATGTATTGTTTAGTGATGAACAACTGTATGTAATTTACAAATGGAAATAAATTATATTATTATTATTATTATTATTATTACTATTATTACTATTAACCATGAACTCTTAGGTGCCATTTTAAAGTATATTGGTTTGGATAATAGTGCTGCAGCCCTATTACATAGTTATTTGAGTGGTAGATGGCAGATCGTTCAATCAAAAAATACATTTTCAGAAAAAAGGTTTATTACTAAGGGGGTTCCGCAAGGGTCTATTTTAGGCCCAATTCTTTTTATTATATATACATCATGCTTCACTAAATCAATAAAATATTGCAAGAACATGTTGTATGCAGATGACACTCAATATATTATGATTATACATGTCGTTTAGGGACCAAGAGACACACTAAATAAAATTCAAACTTCCCTAAACCCAATTACAGAAATCTCCCTTAATCACGGTCTAATTTTAAACCCTAAAAAATCTGTAGTGGTGATATTTGGAAATACAAATAAAGTTGATGATCTGAAAAATACAATAAAGCTAAAAATTAATAACATCGAGATACCTATTCAGAATGAAGCAAAAAATTTAGGATTAGTCATGGAAAATCTTTTTACTTACAACACACAGATTAATAATAATACACGAAAAGCCTATATGAATTTAAAGCTGATTTACCCACACAGGCACCACTTATCTACACAAAAAGTGCAAAATAGCTGTATGAGATTAATCTTTGGAATCCGAAAATTTGACCACATAAGTCATAAACTTCCAGAGCTAGGATGGCTAAATGTTGAAAATCAAATTAATTTATCATGTGCAACATATTTCCACAAAATTCTTCAAACAAAACAGCCTTCTTACCTTTTTAACCTCATAACCTTCAGAACTAACATACATCACTTAAATTTAAGACGCAGAGATTTTATTACCATTCCGAGGCACCGCACAGCTTATTTGAGTAGATCTTTTATTGTTCACATGAGTACCTTATATAACTCTATTCCAGAGAAAATTAAAAAAATTAAACAAAACAGGCAATAAGTCCATTTGTGTTCTCTCTTTTTTTTAATTTCAATTTCGGTGAGTTTTAAGTTTAAAATTTCAAATTTTGAAATTTCAAGTTTTGAAATTAAAATGTATAAAATTTTTGTTTATAATTATTGTATAAGTATAGATATAAGCAATATATAAAATAAAAACAAGGTCCCAGTGAAATAACAGGGAAATTTAATTTCGCATCCTGAACTGGCACCTTGAGATTTTTCATAACTCCAATTTAATATTAAACACTGTAAATGAATCATGTATGTAATCTTTGTGAAGTTATGGAAATAAAGACCTATAATTATTATTATTATTAATATATATTATACCCCAATCCTTCCTAAGAATATTTCCGTTTTCAAAAAGATGAGCACTTTAAAACTTTTTGAGATATGATTTTTTTACCCGAGCAAATCTCACAAAATAATCAAATACTCATGTTTTAATTTTCTTCAAAGAAATATATATTATACCAGAATCCTTCCTAAAAATATTTCCGTTTTCAAAAAGATGGTCACTTGAAAACTTTTTAAGATATGATTTTTTTACCCGAGCGCTGCATTGACGCGAGGCGCTCACCGCGATCTGGGCCATTACACAATTGGCGGGGGTGCCTCATGTCAATGTAGCGCTCGGGTAAAAATATCATATCTCAAAAAGTTTTAAAGTGCCCAAACTTTTGAAAACGGAAAAATTCTTAGGAAGCATCAGGGTATAACATATACTTTTTTTAAGAAAATTAAAACATTAGTACTTGATTATTGTTTGAGATATATTTTATTTATTAAAAAAAATCTATATAAAGTTTTTTTGTTTTGGAAAAAAATGTATTTTAAACTTTAAACATTTAAGCACAAAAAAGTACAGAATAACTTTTTTTGTATAGATAACGATTTACGATATTTTTGAGTTCAAAATTAAAGTGTACTAAAAGTTTATATTGTTATAACTTTTGACACAATAATTTGTTTAACATCTAGTAACAACCAAACACCATGTCTTGATAGCCTTTATAACATATGTGAAATTCGCTAAAATCCCTGATGTACCCCCAAAAAGTGTGCACTTATTGATGGAATGGCCGATATCTATTATTGATTTTTCATTATTGATACAATATTGAAACCTTAACATTTTTATACTTGTTTTGTACAATATTGCATTGATAATAAATATTAATATGGTATCCATAACTGTAAACTATACAAGGTGTTCTAAAGTTTGGGGCCACCATTCGTAACTTTGTTATATTTGGAGCTACGAAATCGGTTAAATTAGAAAACTAATAGTTCTTTTTATGTACATTAGGATGGTGTAGACAGAAAAAAAAGTGATCCCAAGATTTTAATTTATTCGCAAAACCACATTTTTTAGAAAGAGAAAAAATACACAAACAAAAAAATTAGATAAGTATTTATCCTAAAACTGAAGATAAACAAGTTATGGGCTATTAAAATACATATTTATAGGAATAGGACTACCTACTCGAAATTAAAACTGTGATAAAAAATCCATGTCGGATGTTTTTTCAGAACAAACATTTTTATTAGTCACATTTTAGGATAATCATTTATTAAGCCTTTTTTGTTTGTGTATTTTTTCTCTTTCTAAATATGTTAAAATATACAGAGCATCCCATTTAAAAAAAAAAAAGTTGTTTTTGCGAATAAATTAAAAACCTGAGGTTCACTAGTTTGTTAAATTAACAGACTTCGTAACTCCACAGACAACAAACTTACCAATGGTAGCCCGATAATTTAGAACACCCTGTATTGTGACAATATTTTGTGCACATTGATTAACAATTTCAAGATATAAATACACACACAATATTGCTGTAAATACAAGATTCATTTTTACTAATATTCGTTGTTTGAAGATCTTTTTTATTAAGTTGTTTAAAAAAGATTTGCGAATTTAAGATAATAAATTGATTAGGTGGATTAAACAGTAACATTCACGATTATTGCAATTAAATAGAAACATTTGTTTAAATACAGGATTCATTAAAAGTTTATAGGGTTGCCGTTGCACTAAAAATTTGAAAAAATTCCTTGTTACACGGATGAATTAGTTCTCCTCATGCGAATAATTTTTAACTTTCTATCAATTCCGGTTTCACATGCAGTAGCACCAAATTTGTTATTTTAAATAGAACACCCTATGTATCAGCATTTTTTTGGATTCCTCGTTTAAATTGCAACATATTTTATTCAAACATATGCACACTCTTTAATGGTTTTTAAGAAAAAAAATGTCTAAAATTTTGACCTCTAAATGGCATCTTGAAATCTGTCTGTAACTTCTCTTAAGAATAAGATAAAAATATAATTTATATCTCTACTTGTACCTAGTGTTCCTAACATGTCAATATCTAAGTGCCCTTTTCAATATCTCGTAACTCGATATTTAAAATGGAATGACTAATTTTTTACCACGTGGTACGATTGGGGGGAACATTTACTTCAAAAAAGTGTTACAACCATACGCCTAAAGCAAGTAGTTTTCTAATTATTTCGAAGATTCCTTTTTCGTAGCATTTATGCAGGTTATAATGCGCGAATAAGTCGCAATTGAATTTTAGTAGGAATTTGTATGCTTTTGTTTTGTCGCGATTGTAATGCGAAATGTCAAATAATAAAAACAATTAGAACAAAGTTATGCAGAAATCAACAAAATGAATAATTACACAAATCAACAAATTATCAATTTATTCTCTATACATGGCAACTACGATCGAATTGTTATTTGAACATGTAGAGTATCCACATTTGCTGCCGATGAATGAAACAAGAGTTAGAAGATTTCAATCAAATTTTGTTCAATTAGCAGTCGCCATGTATGAAGAATAAATTGATAATTTGTTGATTTGTTTATTTATTCAATTTGTTGCTTTGTGTGATTATTCATTTTGTTGATTTGTGTAATTATTCATTTTGTTTATTTATGTGATTATTTATTTTATTGATTTCTGTAATACTTTGTACCAATTATTTTTATTATTTAACATTTCGCATTACAATCGCGACAATCGCGACTTATGGGCGCATTATACCCTGCATAAATGCGACGAAAAAAATGAATCTTCGAAATAATTTGAAAACTACTTGCTTTAGTAGTACAATACTTTGTTATAGCAAAATTTCCCTCCAATTGTACCATGAGATAAAAAATGGGTCACTCTATTTAAAGAAATTGAATTACGAGATATTGAAAAGGCCACTTAGATATTAACATTATAAGAACAGTTATTGTCAAAATTGACAGTTTCCAATTATTTTGCTTATCGAGGCATCCTCTAGGTACAAGTAGAGATATAAATCATATTTTTATCTTTTTCGTAAGAGAAGTTACAGACATATTTCAAAATGCCATTTAGAGGTAAACATTTTAGAAATATATATTTTTTTGAAAACTATAAGAGTGAAGTGTACAGCATGGGCAAAATTCGATGTTTGTGCAGGAAATCTCAATAACTATAAGATATAAAGAGAAAAACGGATGGACGGTGGAAACAAAACTTATTCATTTTTGCTATGTTCCAATATCTTAGTTGTTTTTCATTTGACAATAATAAAAGTTATATTTTCTTCAAGCACTATTCTAAAAAGAATAAAATATTATAAAATAATAAACAGAATTCTGATATCTTATTAATATGAAAGTTATAACATAAAGTTGTGTTTTTTTAAATATAACCTTTGGCTTTGGCTTTGGCCTATTTTATTAGGTATTATACGATATACCGGGTGTTTGATTAAGCGTGGCGACCGGCTGTATCTCAGAAACTATGTAGCGTAGCATGTTGGGGTAAAAAATTGCAGAGTGAAAGTGATTAAAAGAAATCTCTGGAAAATAGTTTTAAGTCCCTACCTCCGCCGCTAGAGGGCGTAACATCTAACGCTAAATACAAAAATTGATTTTTATCAAAATAACTGCTAAATTGAGCTAGGTTAAAAATATACAAATCGTAATTTACGCTGAATTTAACTCAATTTTAACTATTCACTTGTTTCTTTATCTCGCACATATGAAGCAGGGAAGAGCGGGAAAGTGTGATCATTAAACTGCTTGTAACTTGTCTTAGGATTAGCTGAAATTAATCAAATTAGTCTCATATGATAGGAAATTGAAAGCACTTTAAATCACTGTTTCCTCTATTTACTTTAGTTCTTATAAAAATCGCCAGAGGATCTTTTTTAAACAACCGCTATATATTTTAAATTTTCTTAAAAATTAAAATTATAAGTTATAGTTCTACTAAACTAGTTTATTTCAGGAAGGAATACTGGGAAAAGTGGTGAAAACCTCATCCTAATTTCTTTATCCTAACCAAGGATATAGTAAAAAGTCTGGTTGATTTGCCCATTTTTTGGACACTACCATTAATTTAACGAAGATAATATTTTTTCAACATAATGGCGCCCCAGCCTATAATGCAAGAATAGTGTCAAACCAAACATATGCAGCTTAATTTTACATTTTGAATAAAATCTTGTTTTTTTTATCCATTATGGTAGCTAGATCGAAGCGAAGCTAGATCTAATGATTGTATTCGTTTTATTTTCTTATGTTTTCTTTGTTATTGTTCCAATCAAATATTGTAATAAGCGTTTATAATTGTAGTAAATATGCGCTGTTTTAAACATTCTACTAATCTCATAGCGTACTATATTTAAAGATTTTATAATCATGGATTTACTGACATATTCGCCCTCCAAAACATATAAATCGGAAAAAGTGATCTCCGTTATTCTTTAAATTATTGTTTTTAATTTTTTGTTTGACCTCTTGAATATAAAACATAGAAGCCTAAAGGCCTACCAGATTTTAAAATAAATTTTTATATGGTGCGCTCATAGATGGACGTTTTGAACGCGAGGCAGAACGGGAGCGGGGGCAAGCGTTTGCGTTTTAACACATAGCTTTATATGAGAGTCCGTAGACGGACGGGTGCAAGGCGGAGAAAACGCCAGCACTCGCGCCTGTTTAAATTTGAGCGGAGCGGGACGGACGCGTTTTTCAGTTTCAACACATGGTTTCTTATGCGTGTTCTTATACGGGGCGGGTAAAACGCGTTTTCAAAGCGGGCGTTTTCCTCAATATTTTTGTAAAAAATCGGCCAAAGCGAGTTAAATTGTTAATATTTTCTTACCATATTTATTCGTAACGCAAAAATAAATATTTTTGCATTTAGATAAGTGTCCAAAATTAAAAAAATAAACAAAAAATATAAATTATAAATTTGTAGGTAAACTTCCACCTCTAAGATATGAGTATAATTTTATTTGATATTTAAAAAATCTATGATATTTTCTACAAATTGCGAAACTAACAATTTAAAATGGCCCCCAATCTCTTGTAAAAACAGTGTGATAAGAACAAAATAATTAAAAGAATTAATAATATTTTTTTCCCTTACTCTCCCATTGGCCAACAGACTAGGGAAATGCCCATTTCACTGTCTATTGTTAATATGCAGGTTATTACCCATCAAAGTGTGTGAAATTTTTGACAGAAATTTGTGAACCGGTTACGGGTTAAATAAAAGGAAAAAAAAGTGAAAGTCTAAATTGTAGCGCTAAAACGTGATTTTATAAGTATGTTTGATACAGAAATTCAGCCGCCGCCCACTAAACAAATCCATTTAAGTGATGTTTCATCAATATTAAAACAACGTTTAATGTTGCTGCACTGTTGATATAACGTTATTTGTTTGTTTTTTGCTCAATGGGAGAAGTGCATGTTGAATTTAGGAAAGTAATATTTATATTTATAAAAACATTAAACACAGTAATGTAAAAAAAATCTATTTCGTGCATGCTTATTACTCAGCGTAACACAACTGAATGATAGACCGAAGGCTCGGCGGCGAACTCGCCTAGCACCCGCTTGCAAAACGCGTTCAATCCGCTCCGTATAAGAGCTAAAAGCGGAGCGGAAAAAACGATCCGCCCCGCTCCGCTTCCGCGCTCAAAACGTCCATATAAGAGCGCCCTTAATGTTCAAATTGATGCCCATTATTCAAAATACATAGGTTACATCTGTTCATAACACTTCTAGATGCATTAAGAATATGAACATTTGAAATTTGATTATTACACTCAATAAAATGTTGTCTTAAATCATTATTATTGTCATTTCTCATTTTATACAATTTATCTTTTATTGGGGACATGTAAAAATGAAAGCTAGCGGCGATAAATTTGGTGATCGCGGTGGTCACTTTACAGGTCCGTTTGTTCCCATCTAGTGATTCTTAAAAGTAATATTTAATAAGCATTCTTGCATTATGAGCTGGTGCGCCATCAAGTTGAAAAAATATAGTTCTTCGTTGAATTAATGGTAAAGTATTCAATAATGTGTTGATCTAATATTTTATAATAACGTCGTGTGCCAAGGTTTCCTTCACAAATTTCAAATGATAAAATTTTATTTCCTATTAGGGCACACCAAACACTAAAACCAAAGCGGCCTTGGACTGGACATCAACGACATAGTAAGGGTTGGAATTAGACCAATAATGCGCATTGTTCCTATTAAAAATTCCTGCAGAGCTAATATATGCTTCGTCCGCCCGAAGAATACAACGGTCAAAATTGGGGTTACCTTGAATTTTCAGGCAGTACCAACCGCAATATTTCAATCTGCTTTAAAAATCACCATTTTGTAAATGCTGTTGTTTTCGAATAGTGTAAGGCCTAAATGTATGTTTATTCAAAATATCCACTTAAAATAGCTGGATTTACTGTTACCAAATTCACCTATAGCGGATTCTTCTGCGTTTTCAATATTTTAGCGCGTTGATCTTGGCTTCGTAAAAGATCCGTGATTCATAAGATTTTCTTTTAATCTATTAAAAATTGATATATGCTGTTGTTTTCTTTCGGGATAGAGATTAAAATATGAATAAAGCATTCATATTCATATTTATTGATGCAACAACAATGTACATGTTTTACACAGGTCAGTTCTTAACTAAATAATAATAAAAAAAATAAAATAAACGACATATCAAAGTAAAAATAAAAAAGTAAAAAAGACTGCATTTTAATGCAAACTAATAATATCAAACTTTTCATAGTTTTCGTATGCCATGGCTACACTTTCAGAAAGAAAACTAACAGAACATCGATTTGATTAATACAAAAGAATTAAAGTATCCATAAATTACACAAGCCTACTAAGATGAAAGTGATCAAATATATTAATGTTTGAAAAATAATTGTTTTTAATCGATTTTAATGAGATTAGAAAAACAACCCCCACATGTTATATATCGTTAAAACGAGAAAAACATCACCTAATAAAATATACCAAAGCCAACTACAGGTTATATTTAAAAAAAATCACAACTTTATGTTATAACTTCAATATTAATGAATATATCAGAATTCTGTTAAGCTTATTTTATTTGTCTCAAAAAAGTGCATCAAGAACATAAACCTTTTATTATTGTCAAATGTAAAACAACCGAGATATTTCAATATATCGAATATGGTAAAAAATGACTTTTTGGCTATAACTCGAAAACAAAAGACTATAACTACATTTTGTTTTCACCGTTGAGTTTTTCTCCAAAAAAGAGACCGAGGATGCGCCATCCATTTTTCTCTATCTTTTATAGTTATTGAGATATCCTATACAAACATCAAATTTTTCCCACCCTGTACATATGTTCCAATAAAATATATTGCAATTTAAACGAGGAATCTAAAAAATGACTAATATGCTACTTCCAGTGGAACCGGATGTAATAGAAAATTAATAATATTTCACATAAGGAGAACTGATTCAACCGTATGACGAGGATTTTTTTTCAAATTTTTAGTGCAGCGACAACCCCATAAACTTTTAATGAACGGTTTAGCATGGACACCCTGTATACAACGACACAGAGTAGAAATTGATGTTGATATAATAAATTCCCTCCATGAAAGCCTAAGTCTCCCAAACTAATATTTCACTAAGATTTAGGAAAGCAATTTACAAATATTGATTTATAAAAGCATTGTATCCACATACAGGTTTAATAATTGCTTACAATCGAGAACTTTTGCATTGTCCATAATGCACTTTCATTAGCAAACATTAGAATAAAAACATTTTTAATTGTATAACAAAAATGGCCAATATTCAAGAGAATAATTAATTTAAATAAAGAATGGATGTTCTCTTGAATGATCTATAAGGAAAATATATCATTCATCTGTTTCCACTATCAATTTAATTAAAATTTTCTTATTTTTTATTAAGTATACCGTATGTCCAAGACGCATCATAGGGAACTTCCATGTTAATTTTTTAATCTAAATTTCTCCATTATTTAATTTAAATGGTCAGAATGGAATTAAAATGGCTCTCTTATTTAATAACAATATTTTAGAATTAGTTTCTTCTTACTTTATTCCGTTTTAATCTAATTATTGCCTAAAAATGATGAAGAAAAATAACCTAAATAAATGATCAAAATAGTTGCTTTGATAATTTATATTGAAATGAACTAACCTAAAAGGAACACTTAACCTAAACAGAATAAGATTTGCCTTACTATTTCTCATTTATTTTGTAAAAAAATTAAAAACCGTGTCCACTTAATCTGCAATTATTAGACCATTCAAAATTTGGATAGGGTGCGTATGTAAACAATGAATATTAAAGATTATTTGGCTAATGTGTAGAATAGGGTACATGGATTTTGACAGGTTCGCGCATGCGCAGCAGCACCCACTCCAGTAGTTTTCAACATGCAGATATATATGTGTGTGATTGTGTGTGTATTTTAAATAAATACAATGTTTACAATGGCCGACCAAACCTAACAAATTGTCAAACATTTCCTAACTTTGTATGCTCGGCACACGTTACACCGAATCAAACCCTCAGATGGGTCAAAACCGACGTAAAATCATACGCCCGACACGTTAGTGCAAGTTTGATCGCGATCAATTGCCGAATAAAACAAATATCTATAAATCGGAATATAAATTTTCACTGCGCCGCCGAGTGCCGTTGTGTGAAAAAGTAAACAATGTAATGTTCTGTGTAGGTAAGAGCATATGACTTTTATCCAATACTCACTTGCACCGCAGATACTTAACCGTGGCTAAGTCATTTCTACTAGTTTGTGGCTTAAGTGGAAGGTTTCAAATTAAATACATTGCTTAAGTATCTTTGCACACGCTAGCGATTGTACATACTTCTAGGTTTAGTTAGGTTAGGTTAGTAGAAACGTTTGCAATAGAATAAATTGCGCAAGTCATTTTGCTCCCGATGCCTGTTCCACATACTTCTAGGTTAGGTTAGGTTAGGAGAAAGGTTTGCTATAGAATACATTGCGCAAGTCTCTTTGCGAACGATGCCTGTGCCACATACTTCTAGATTAGGTTAGGTTAGGAAAAAGGTTTGCAATAGAATAAATGGCTTCTGTCTCTTTGGGCACTGTGCCTATTCTATGTACTTCTAGGTTAGGTTAGATTAAAAAAAAGGTTTTTAATAGAATAAACTACTCATCTCTTTGCAACGCTAACACTTATCAGGTGAGGGATACGAAGCAGCAGTATCTTTGCGCATGTTAGCGACTTTACATACTTAGGTTAGATTAGTAGAAAGGTTTGCAATAGAATACATTATTTTTTGTTTATAAATAACCTTAAAATGTAAGTTGTGTATTCGTACTCTTTTGTAAGCTTATTTTTTTTATCAAATTCATAGCAAAAATTCAGATTCATTTTTAGTGAGTGGCTAAAAAATCAATCGCGAAATTCCTTTTTTACTGGGCTTGCGTTCCAAAGCCCGAAAGGGCCCCGCGGATAGGTCAATTCCGACGTACGAACACACCCGGCACAACGAGACCATTCGCGACGCTCAAAAGTGTCGATTATTAAAGTTACAAATATTCGAATTTTAATTTTTGATTTTCATTTTTGATATTAAAGCACACACACACATACACAGCATCATACAGATCCATATAAATAATCTGTTAAGAACCACTGGAGTGGGTGTATGGAAACCATGAAAACGTATCAAAAATGGAGTATGTACCCTGTTCTACACATTAGCCGATTATTTGAAGACTTCATCTTTTTACACTTACTATTAGATTTGCTCTTATCATTGCCAATACATTTGTTACAATTTGTTTAGATATCCTCTTTTTATTCTCAAATTTCTGAACGATTCTAATAATTGTTAATTAATACTAAATAAGTCGTAAATACCTAGCACGCGAAGAATGTTCAAAACTCTATTTTATGATCAGAATTTTTTCTTTTGTGGTATATACACTCATGCTGAATTGAATTAATGTTTTGTGTCTTAATAAATTAAGATGACAAACACTGACTTTTCATAGCAATTACTATTTTAAGGATTTTATTTTCGAATATTTCTTCACTATTTTAAGCTATATTTCGAAGAAAACAAAAGAGAAATCATAAATTAAACTTAGAAAACAATGCTAGTAGATAAAGGAATGATTCAAATTTTATTCTGATCATTTTAGTTCAATAATTGAGATACAAACTGAAATTGAAATTTTTACATGGGAATTCCCTATGATGTGTCTTGAAACGGGACACACGGTACATATTGCGATGTATACGCTGTAAATGTTTAGGCATTCGTTGATTTTATAAAAACGTTTAATTTAAAGCTTCTAACGAGAGTTTCCACTCCTTGATTAAGCATGAAATAAAATTACAAGTTTAGAAAGGCCTGAAAATTTGAATTGGTTGCGTAGCGAAGCGGAGCGATCAATCCAAATGTTCAGGCTTTTCTTAACTGTAAATTTCACATCATGCGCCACTTGTACGCTTCAAAATATACTGCTCAAGTTGAATCGTACACGTATTTTAACGTTCGCTGATTCATCAAAGGGTGAGATTTGAAATAAAATCATTAGATTTTATTAATTTTTCACAAAACTTTTCTATCACAAAATTAAAGTCGGCTTTTCATTCGTTTTATATTGATAACCAACTTTATATTTTTGGGCCTTTTTACACCATAATAATTATAGTGATTAATAAAAGTTTAGCTATCTTATTCAATTATAAAGAAAGAAGCAAGGCCGCCGGTATCTGGGATTTAATCAATTTTCGGCACGTAACATAATATTGAAAAGGCCGGCGGTTTTTAATTAAAATTTCAACAGGTCCGATAGCGCAAACGCCTCCACCGCCGCAGAATGTCACACCAAATTTAAATTAATACGTCGGAAGCCATCCACCACCCGCTAAAACTCACCCTAGCTCTCATTAAAAAAAACATTAATTGATTTTTCTAACATTAAAATGTTTAACAATGGAAACCAAAAAATATTGTATTAACTTTAATAATAATCTTTCTTGTGAATAAAAACAAGTCCAAAATAATAATTTTATGCAGTGAATACAAATACAAAGCAAAATTTCAAATTAAAAATTACAGTAGCGTAGATACATACAAGACATTATTCTTTTAAGAGTACATATACCGATGCGTACGCTGTAAATTATCCGACATTCGTTGCTTATAAATAGCGTTAAATTAGAAGCTTCTAATGAGTGTTTGCAAACTTTTATAAAGCATTAAGTAAAATTTCGAGTTTAGAAAAGCCGGAAGTTTTGGGGACAGAGCACAGTGGGCGAATTGCATAAATTAGATTGCAATAATTAAAAATCATAAGTAACCTAATTCTTGTAAAAGAATTTTTATTTAAAAAGAAACATGATTTCAGATGTTTCTTGTTTAAAAATACAACATCGAAGTTCAACTTTTTTTTATAAATAAAAAATTAAGAGCTTACCGTTGCACTATAGGGTATATGCAGGATTAAACCGGCTAAAAGTCGTTTATCGAAATGTATGAGAGGTGCAAATTAATTATTATTTTGCGTAGTATAATAGCGCGTTATATGCTTTTTGTTTCGTCGCTCTAGCGCTATCCGTTATTTAGTAATGTTTCAATTTGATGATTTTCGATAGTCAAATTTTGTGGTGACGACATTTCAAACATTTGATTGTTTTCATAAAATACATCTATTAATCGAGAAAGTGTAACTTTATTTTCACTATGGATTATACTTCAGCAGGTATGTGAAAATATCTATAATGCACATTATTTTTAAAATTACAATGATTTGAAACAAAAATAGCTCTATTGTAATCTGCCATCTTTTTCTTACAAATTTTCAATGTATGAAACAAATTGTAGTTTTTAATATGATTCTAGGTGCGTCCGAATTATTATATTTCATAAGAGCAAACTAGAAAGCTTTACCTATTAGAATACATAAACATCTTAGGACATTCTTGAAATAAAGCTGCATGAAGCTAAGAACTCACATATTTAAATAATTAATAATTTATTTCGATGCTTTAGCTTCGGGGCATTCGGAAGGTACGAGTATAACTAAAATTAAATTGTTCGAAACTATGCGAAAACAATAGTCTCCAAACATAAATGAGCAACAAGAATATGCAGAACATTACTTAGTAGAAGTAGAAATTTATTCTGTGGAGACAAAAAATTAATTAAAATGACAGGTTTCCCATTTCAAGACGTGAATAAAGAAGAGATGGATCTCTTCTTTTTTGTGTGCAAGCAAAAAGAAGAGCGTTTTCTCAAATCAAACTATAACTGGCTCTAGAGTCGCCACGGATTACTGCTTATTTAGGACGTCCATCCAAGCCATTCGAAGAATCTAGCGATGGAACTAAAAGACGTAAAACAGAAGTGTTACGTAGGACTGTAGATTCGGAAAAAATAATGTATGCCACACATGTTTAAGTGTATTCTGATGGAAAAAGAGAAACTTCTATAATCCTAGAGGATATTACCGCTTCTCCAAATCGTTCAAGTACATACAAGCGAGCAAAAAGGGCAACATACCCAACTTTCGTCTTTGCAAGTATTATGCGTATTGGTAAAAGCTGGACTTTCTAGAAAACAATACATCATTAGATTAAGTAATAAAAAATTCTATCCATGTTATTCCATTTTGCAAAGAGAACAATTAGAATCTTATCGAATCAAAGAATCTTATCATATAACTGCTACTTGTGCTGAAATTTATCTTCAGCATGTAGTAAATCATAGTGTCTTTCTCCTCTTAAAATATTTAGACGATGTATTAGAATCAGCAGACGACGAAGACCCCAAATTCTAAAATTGATTTATAAGTGGGGTTGTAATAGGTCTCAGCAGGCGCAATATAGGCAAACATTTGATAATAATTTCGATTCCGATGCTAATATTTTCCAAACTTCGTTTGTCCCAATAAAATTAATCAGCGGTGTAAATGCAAATAAAGTAATTTTGCAAATTCCAACACCATCTTCTCTCAGATAATGTCGCGCTATCAGGATCAGAATTATGAAGGAATCTACTAGCATAATTAATGAAGAAATTAAGCACATCCAAAATGTAATTAATTAATTAAAAGCAACTGATATAACGTTACACAAAAAAGTTAAACCGTCGAACATACGTTCGCCCTTACAATGGTTGAAGGTAAAGTGTGTAATGCCGTAACAGGCACTAATTCAACAATGAAATAGTATATATGTGGTGCAACTTCATTACCATTTAACAATTTGAACAATATAAATGTATTCATAGAAGAGGCTATAATGTTTGGTTTGTCTATTTGTCATGCTAGAATACGTTTTTTTTTTTTAAGGCTTATTACATTTATCATATAAATTACATATAAAGAAGTGGCAAGCAGGACAAGGACATTATAAAAATATTGTTAACGAGAGACAATTGCAAATTTAGAAAGAATTTATTAATAAAATAGGACTAATTGTGGATGCACCGAAGCCTGGTTTTGGCAACACTAACGATGGAAATTTAAATAGACGGTTTTTCGCAAACCCCAACTTAGGTGCAGAAATAACAGGTTTAGATTTCAATCTAATATACCGGCTAAAAGTAATTTTGGAAATGATTTCAAGTTGATATAGGATTGTCATTACAAATTTGAAATATATGCTATGGGCACAGCAAAATTATACGTACACTTATATGATTGGCGTCCTATGACTCCCACCATTTACAAAATTTTAGTTCACAAGACAATAATTACACAACGTGCTCTATTGCCCATAGGACAATTGTCTGAAGAGTCAGCAGAAGCACGCAATAAACATTTTAGACAATATAGATTACATTTTTCAAAAAAATGTTCTAGAGAAACTTGTAATAGAAATGTTATAAATAGAAAGAAGTCTATTAACATCAGATCTGATAAATGGATTTTAAAAGAAACAATCGAAATTTTATTGCAGCTAGAATTTGTAGATAGAAATGATGGTGGCTTATTTGGGCAAAAAGTTGCCAGATTTTGAGATATCTTATTTCAAAGTGGTTAAATTGGGCCATTTGTGGCATTTTTGGGCCCCCATTAACTGAAATTCCTGTGACTTCTGGCCGGCCAGTAATGACGCATTTTAAAGGTACAGATCTATACTTTTAGAATAAAAAAGAGAATACAATTAACCTGATTAGTTTTTGAGCAATCTCAAAAACCGCGAGTCTTGTTTTTAGGACGTTTTAGTCCTTCCCATTTCATTTAAAAAATTTATAGATAAATGAGATAAAATATCTCAAAATTTGGCGAATTTAGGCCCAAAGCGGCTCCGGATTCGGATTCAGCGAATTAATAAAGAACAACAATGATAACCCACTTAATTATATTGTTGTAAATTAGTGTTATAAATACAAATAAATGTAAATGTTAGACAAAAATAACTTTGGCCCCTTAATTTTAAATAATACCCCTTTGTGCTCTGTTCAGTTAATAAATACAACCGCACTAAAAGTTTAATTAACATTGCTATTTATTTGAATTTATAAGACATTTTTAATTTTAGAATTAGATAAAGGTATGCAATTACTACATTTTTAGAGAATTGACCATGTTACCATGTTCTTATATATTTTTGGGAGGAAATGCGATTTCAAAACTACCTCTTAAAAAGTATAAATTTGAACATGGTTTAAAAAAACATATCTCGTTCATTCTCGGTAACTGAACTTCATGCAATTTCGAATAACTAAATACGCATACTTTGATATACCAATTAAAGTTTTTGTTGAAAATTGCTCTTATAAGGTATTTTGAATTTATTGGGTATTTGGAGCATACAAGGACATTTTCTTTTTGATATAATCATTTATTTGTAGATTTTTCTTTTAAAGTTTAATTGGAATCGATAAACGACTGTTTTACTCCCAGATTAAACATGAAGTAATATTTTGAGTTTAGAAAAGCCTTAAAATTTGGTTTGCTCGTGTTCAGGCTTTTCTAAAATAGAAGTACTTCATGCCCCATGCGCATGACACTGATTTCAAGTAAAATTCACAATATTCCAGTCAGTGTTTAATAAGCGTAGCGCATGACGTAAAATTTCGAGTTTAGATTAGCCTGAAAATTTTACTTCATGCTTAACCTGGGAGTGAAAAATACTCGTTTATAGCTTCAAATTTAACTCTTTTAGAAAAAGTGTATGGTAGTTTTTCTTTTTGGTATACATATCCCAATTATATGCTGTAAATTATCAGCTATTCGTTGTTGTTTTTTAAGTTTAATTTGATAAGGTAAAAGAGAGTTTTCCACTCCCAGATTAAGCATAAAGTAAATTTTGACTTTTAAAAAGCTATAAAATCTGGTTTGGTCGCTCCGCGAAAAGAAGAAACCAAACCAAATTTTCAAGCTTTTCTGAAATCGAAATTGCTTTTTTTATAAAACATAATGAATGAAAATAAAACTATACCCCAAAATGTAGTAATTATATACCATTAACTCATTCTAAAATTAAAATTAGTTATAAATACAAAAAAGTATAGGTTAGCTGAACAGCGATTAATCAGGTATGTTTAGAAAAAATTGCGTTTTAACACAGTTCATGTATAATCCAGCTAGCCAATCTCTATATAAAATTTGGAAACCGTATTTAGATGCTGTTGCTGGATGCGAGACTGGTGATTAGTGTATATTACGACTATTTTACTCTTAACCCACTTTCTGGTCACAATCTCCCCCTTTCTACTCTATTTCTAGGTTTCTCATAAACATTGGCTCCTCTTTGGTTAAATCCTTTTAATAAAGAAGAAATCTCTAAAATCATGTTTCTGTACAAATAAATATATTTTGACTATTATAAGAAACGTACGGTTTTTTAATAATATTGCACTCTAATTGACGTAATTCGCCCTCTGTGCGGAGGAAGTTAAGTTAAGTCTTTTCTAAACTAAACACCAGCGCCGTGGCAAGGAGGGTGCGAACGGGGCGACAGCACCAGGCGTCAGTAAAGTGGGGCGCCACGACTCGCTACGATGGAATATTTTTGTAGATCGTTTCTGGCGGTTCGACTTTTTGCTTTATCTGTTCGATACTTCAATTGCTCTATCATTGAGTTCGATTTTTGACATCTGAATCCTGACCATTACTAGTATTTGCTTTATTGAACTGCAATATTTTTCAACAATGTTCTAAATCGACACAGTGCTGCCACTTTAGTAGATTAAGACCAATATTTCCACCAGATGCGGATTTCTCATTTAGCTAAAGTGATAAGAAAATTGCACTTTCGAGTACGAACACAATAACAGTTTTAACTACCGGGTGATTCAGACGGGTGGTCTTCAGTTCCGTCAGTAATTTTTTTACTGAACGGCTGATCGTTAAAAGTTGGGCTAAAAAATGTTTTTACAGAAGCCGTCTTGAAGAATCGAATGGTGATATTTCTATTCCCTAGAAATGTTGCCAATCTAAAAAAATAAATGAAAATGTCAAAACCTTTGGGTTTTTTAAGGGAAATATATGTCGAAGATATATAGTAGCATTGGAAAGGTCTTTGAAAAATAAGAATTTTTTATAAAAAACATATTTTTATTATATCTATACCTCGTACTATTTGAAAATCCAAAAATCTGGATATTTTATAGGTTGGCAACATTTTTGAGAAAAAGGAATAGCACCATTTGATTCTTTAAGGCAGCATTTGTCATAAAATGGTTGGCCCAATTTTCTACGATCAGTCGTTTAGTAAAAAAATGATTGATACGGCTGGTCTGAATCACCCGGTGTAGTGAGAGTCGCAGTAGGTCGACATTTTGCCCACAGAGTGACATCTTATCTAATCTAACTGTCAATAAGACAACTAATATAACCTAACTTTTGACATTTCATCCCTTTAAAACCGTACCTACAATCGACGTTTCTAACGTTTAAAATTTATAACTATTTTCAGATATACAGGGTGTCCGTATCTCGAAAGAATGTATGGGGATCTCAGTTATTTGAAGAAATAGAGAGTCGGTTAGATTGGGGCAAAGTTGCGCATTTTAGGGCCTAACAATAATCTGAACCCAATTTTGATTTTTTTTTTGTTTTCGAGATATCAACAAAAAAACAGATTTTTTGAAAAATCGTTTTTAATTTTTAATTTAAAAACTACTGAATCTGGACATGTAGGACTTTGACAATATACAGGCACTTTTTATTGAGGAATCTAGTATCATATTTTTTCTAAGATAACTATAACATTTACCCGGAGACTACTTTTGTTTTTCTTATGAGCGCCATTTTGGATTTTCATATTTTTTTCTGAACTCAGTGATGTATCATACTCATAATTTATTTTATATTTGATATTTACAATTATGATATTTTATTTTTTGCAAAGAGTGCCTTGGAAACAATGACGTCATATCTGTTAATCAATAAAATCTTGACAGCAGTCAATCATTGTTATTAGTCAAAATTAATTAATTAACTGTCAATCTTTTATAATAATAATAAAAATAAGTATCGATTATGACATAAAAGTTGTAAAAACGAAATTCATTCTAATTTTATTATTATTATTCCAAAATTATTTACAAAAAAAGTAATTCTTGCATTTTTTCGCTAAATCTCGTTAAATATTGATCACCATCACATCTAAGCGTTACATATTTTTAACTTTACTGTAAACCAGTGGTTTATATGCGGGCCGCATGAAGTAAAATTTCGAGTTTAGAAACGCGGGGCTTTTCTAAACTCGAAATTTTGCTTCATGCTCAGTCTGGGAGTGGAAGGCACTCGTTAGTTTAAAATACATCACAACTGTCAAAATATGTATCGTCGGATGCCCGTCTTCAGAGGTGATATGTAAACAAATTATGGGTCCTAGGAGTTCATATAAGTGAGTTACTCAACTGTTTCCAAGGCACTCTTTGCAAAAAGCAAAAGTTACAAATTTTACATAAAAACTGTACAATAAATTATAAGTGTGATACATAATTGAATTCAGAAAAAAATATTCTTCCAAAAAATATGAAAATCCAAAATGGCGCTTATAAAAGAAACATATGATATTTTCTTGTTTGCAAAGAGTGCCTTGGAAACAATGACGTCATATCTGTTAATCAATAAAATCTTGACAACAGTCAATCATTGTTATTACTAAAAATTAATTAATTCATTCATTCATTCATTTTATTATTATTATTCCAAAACTATTTACAAAAATAGTAATTCTTGCATTTTTTCGCTAGATCTCGATAAATATTGATTACCGGCGCATCTAAGCGTTACATATTTTTAACATTACTGTAAATTAGTGGTTTATACCCGTGGCGCATGAAGTAAAATTTCGAGTTAAGAAAAGCCCCGTGAAAATTTGTCTCGGGTCGCTGCGCGACCCTCGACAAATTTTCTACGCGGTGCTTTTCTAAACTCGAAATTTTACTTCATGCTCAGTCTGGGAGTGGCAGACACTCGTTAGTTTAAAATACATCACAACTGTTAAAATATGTATCGTCGGATGCCCGTCTTCAGAGGTGATATATAAACAAATTATGGGTCCTAGGAGTTCATATAAGTGAGTTACTCAACTGTTTTCAAGGCACTCTTTGCAAAAAGCAAAAGTTACAAATTTTGGATAAAAAATGTACAATAAATTATAAGTGTGATACATCATTGAATTCAGAAAAAAATATTCTTCCAAAAAATATGAAAATCCAAAATGGCGCTTATAAAAGAAACAAATGATATTTTCTTTTTTGCAAAGAGTGCCTTGGAAACAATGACGTCAATATAATCTTGACAGCAGTCAATCATTGTTATTACTAAAAATTAATTAATTCATTCATTCATTCATTCATTTTATTATTATTATTCCAAAACTATTCACAAAAATAGTAATTCTTGCATTTTTTCGCTAGATCTCGATAAATATTGATTACCATCGCATCTAAGCGTTACATATTTTTAACATTACTGTAAATTAGTGGTTTATACGCGTGGCGCATGAAGTAAAATTTCGAGTTTAGAAAAGCCCCGTCAAAATTTGTCTCGGGTCGCTGCGCGACTCTCGACAAATTTTCTACGCGGGGCTTTTCTAAACTCGAAATTTTACTTCATGCTCAGTCTGGGAGTGGAAGACACTCGTTAGTTTAAAATACATCACAACTGTTAAAATATGTATCGTCGGATGCCCGTCTTCAGAGGTGATATGTAAGCAAATTATGGGTCCTAGGAGTTATCATATAAGTGAGTTACTCAACTGTTTCTAAGGCACTCTTTGCAAAAAGCAAAAATAAACAATTTTCCATAAAAAAATGTACAATAAATTATAAGTGTGATCCATCATTGAATGCAGAAAAAAATATTCTTCCAAAAAATATGAAAATCTAAAATGGCGCTTATAAGAGAAACAAAAGTTGGGTATGGTCCCTGGGTAAATGTTATAGTTATCATAAAATAAAATATGTTACTAGATTTATCGTTAAAAAGTGCATCTATAATGTCAAAGTTGTAAATCTCTGTATTCAATGGTTTTTGAATAAAAAAATAAAAACGAAATTTCAATAAAACCGTTTTTTGACAATATCTCAAAAACGAGAGAAGATATTTCAAATTTGTTCTTAAATTACAAATTATGCAACTTTGCCCCAATTTAACCGACTCTCTATCTCTTTAAATAACCGATATATCCATACATTTTGTTGAAATACGAACACCCTGTATGTCACAATATTTACTAAATGATGGTCAAAATAGTCAATGTAATCGTAGATCGCATAGTAAAATGATAGTTAGTATAGTATAGTGTTATTTTTTTAAAGAATTTCGAAAATTGTCAACATCACATTACTGACAAGTTTCTAGTAGACAAGTGAAAAAAATCAATCCAAGAAGTCTGAATTTTTAACAAAGAAAACAAGTCACGAGTGAGATACGTCAAATTAGGTTATAATTGACGTGATATAATAAATACAGAGAGTTAAAGAGCGTAACTCGGTTGTTTTCGTCAAAGTAGGTTAACATTTGCCAAGAGATCGATTTCGATTGTCAAAACTGACGTTTTGAAGAGCATAATGAAAATACACTATTTTGAGAATAGGGCAATTTGCGGATTCTAAATCTACGGCGAATACTATCCTAATTTCACGTAGCACATAGTAAAGCACCTTTAATATTGACAGACTTTTCAGGGCATTTATTTATTCAACTTTTAAAAACGCAGAAAATAGCAGATATCTCTGATTTTGATAATACATCAGTGCTTCAGCTATTATTATAGTCAAAAGTGACGCATATTGTCAAAAACTAAGAGATTCTGTTTAATGTTATTGTGACATAAAATTACATTATCGACTTTTCTTTCTTAATTTTTTACTACTTAACATTTCTGAAAATCTTACTTATTTCATTTATCTGGCGATTCTTGCCGATAAAATAACTATGTCGACAGTCTTTTGTCAGTTTTGATTCTTCTCGATTTTAATTTTGAAATTATCATGTTTACATTATTTTTTGTTCAATTCTTACATAAAAAAGTGACTGTGGAGACGATCGAAGGGTACGTAGAATGAAAAAAAAAAACCACACACACAAAGAACAAATAAAAAATTGTAAATCGACAGAATCTAATAATGTTAAGTTAAGTTAGAAATTATTCGATTGAGCTATACGATGAAGCTATTTGACTGTCATCTAAATCCAACTGAGATATTTGACAGCTCTGGCGAAAGTTTCAAAAACTTTTAAGAAAGAGTACCGTCAAATGGGGTAAAACGGATCATACCGGGTAAAGCGGATCACTTGTATACTATTTTACTAATAATTATGCATCCTCAAAGTCACGCCACTGGAGAGTGCGCGCGCATGTGGCCACTGATCAGCTGATGTCTATTGTGATTTTGTTACCAGTTGTTGAATTATAACCTAGTTCGAACGTCCGGAATTAATTGAAAACAATTGTTGTCAGATTTCGAGTTTTCCACAACTGGTGAAAACAAACGGTTGTACAAGGTGAGTGGAAACAGCTGTGAATTTGTTGCAAGACATGTTTATGTAATGACATTTCCGCAATCTAGTCATTACCTTAGTTTTTCTACAGACTGGACATTTATGTTATTACAGATTTTTTATTGAAAAATTGTATTTTATTGGGGTAAAGCGGATCAGGGTTTATTGAAATCCAGAATTTATCTTTCAAACGTAAGGATGCCTCGAAATTATCGGAAGAAGATTGGACCTCGTGGAAATCGGAATTACGATATATAATATCTCAAAAGGGCAGTGACAGCGGTACGTCGAGGAACTTTTAGCTTGAGACAAGCATCCGAACAGTTTGCAGTTCCTTATACAACATTGAATCGATGGGTGAATGACAAAAACAATGAACTTTCGGCTTATGGTAGGCCGCCAGCGCTTAACACTTTGGAGGAGGAGAAATTGGTTAAAATTATTTTGATTTGCGCCGAATGGGGATTTCCGATGAAAAGTTACGATGTGAGGTATATGGTGCAGCAATATTTAAATCGCAATGGAAAGCGGGAGGCAAGGTTCCGTGAAAACTTACCCGGTTTAGACTGGTTCAAAACTTTCATGCTGAGGCATCCAAATTTAACAATTAAATTAGCTGAGAATACAAAACGAGTTCGAGTAGCTGTTTCTTATGAAATTATAGAATCAAATTTCAGTGAATTGAAAAACACTTTGAAAAATGTATTGCCGTCTAACATAATCAACTATGATGAGACGAACTTCTCTGATAATCCGGGTTCTGTGAAACTTGTAGTTAAGCGTGGGGTAAAACATGCCAATAGAATAATAGACACTTCCAAATCTAGTACCAGTGTAATGTTTGCCATATCAGGAGATGGAAAGTTACTACCACCCTATATTGTATATAAAGCCAAGCATTTATATCCTGGGTGGACAGAAGGCGGGTTTCCAGGTTCGAGATATAACCGTACCCCAAGTGGATGGTTCGATTCATGCACATTTGAATATTGGTTTACAAGAACTGCTTTACCTTTCATGGGTAATCTAGATGGTCCCAAGGTCATTATTGGTGACAATTTAAGTAGTCATTTGACTATCAGCGTTATTGAGCAATGCGAAAATAATTACATTAGATTTGTTCTCTTGCCACCTAATTCTACACACCTCCTTCAACCTTTAGATGTCGCATTCTTCCGCCCATTCAAAGGCGCATGGCGCGATGTCTTAGAAAAATGGAAGTTGAAAAATCGAGGAGTGTTGCCGAAGACAGTGTTTCCAAAATTGTTGAATGAAACAATTGAAAAAGTTGGAGGCAGAACAACGGCTAATGTTGAGGCAGGATTCAAGGCTTGTGGCATCATTCCATTTAATCCAGATGCAGTTTTGAGAAAAATTGTTCGCGTAAGACCACAGGAAGAACAACAAGATGTTGAAAGAGCAATGGAAACAACGTGGTCCGATACTATTGTGACACATCTCAATCAGATGCGATCTGGAGGTGAGCAGGCTCCAAAAAGAGGTAAAAAAGTTAATGTTTCAGCAGGAAAGAGCATTGGAGCAGCTGATCTTCTACCAACATTAATTGAATCGGAGCCAGACGAACTCGAGTATGACAACCACTCGGAACAAGACATAGAAATAAACGACGACGAAGGGCTGAACGGAATATCTGAGAAAAAAGAAAATATTTTCGAAGGAGAGGAAGATAATATCATAGAAAAAGAAAATTCACCCTCAACGTCAAAAGAAGATGAGCCCCAAGATATAACCAAAACTATAAGCGTAGAGAATTTCGTCATCATCAAATTCGAAACAAATAAGAGGGATAGGCTGTATATTGGTAAAATAGAATCCGAAAATCGCAATAATGGATACACAGTCAATGTGCTAAGAAAAAAGAAAGGGACCAAACAAATAATGTTTGTCTACCCAGAAGTTGAAGATGTTGCGATCGTGAAGAAGTGTCAAATATATAAGAAAGTGGTTGGACATGCTGAGAGGAGGGGAGCATTCTCATTCAGAAATATTTCCGATTCACTTTCATTAGAGTAGTCTGAAGTTCTTCAGTCATTTATATAAGAGAAAACTATTTTATTTTCAATAAAATGTTTGTGAATAACCGACTCTACATTTATTTCACATGGTTTTCTCTCTCTCTCTCTCTCTCTCTCTCCCTCCTGCGGTTTCCATGAAAACCTCGATGGAAACATTTTTAAAAAAAAATTTAATGACCCGCTTTACCCGCGATGCGTTCAAAGTGGTTTTGCAAGCAAATATTATGGGTGATCTGCTTTACCCCCCACTATGGGGTAAAGCGGATCACCCTAAAAAAATAAATTTGAGGTGGTACGTGCAACGCAAAAAAAAACTAATGGGTGTATCAGAGAGCAGAAGAATGCACAATTAATATATATTTTTTGCAGAATTTAAGTAGGCACCTAACAATGCAAAAATGTTAAAAAAACGTTAAATTTTGATCCGCTTTACCCCGTTTGACGGTACTTTAATGTCAGACACTTGAATAAAGTATCGTGATTTCATAATGACAAAAGGCAATAGAAAAATCGACTTTACAACAAGGAAGTCGAAATATTGAAAAATATCACATCGTCAAAAAACAATAAATGGCAGTTAATAAATAAATGTAGTAAATTGTTTCGATGATTTTCACTACTTTACGCATTTTTCCTTTTTGGGGAGTTTTGACATTTCTGAAACTTTTTGTGCATAAAATAATCTGACACAACTTGTCACTATACACGATTCCATTTGTTTCTGGATCTCGCCTAGCTATGGAAAAGTGACAGTTTAAGTATTGTAAATGGGGCTGGTTGTGTTTTAAATCAGGGTTTTTAAATGTCACTGTCAGATGTTCGATTTTAAGGTTATAATTTCTGACTATTGTGATCTTACACTGTTGCCTGTTTTACAAATTTTCAGATATAAAAGGATAATAATATGCAGTTTTAAGATTAACCACGGATCCATTCTGATATATCCATGTTTCATTCAGGTATACGAATTGGATATCTTCACTGGAATTTTGATACTGTAAAAATTTTCTAAGGAAAATAATTTTAGCTGCAACAACATGTTTTTGTTCACAGAGAATTTTGCGTTCATTAATTAATTTGAATTTATACCCCATACTTTTAACAACCCTATAAAGTGTTGTTCTACTCCCATGGAACTCATAATTCTCTTTCATATCATTCAAAAGATCTCTCAAAATAAAATACTGATTTCTAGAGTTATATTGCCAAATTAGTTGTTGCAGATCTTTTCTAGCTAGGTGATTCCAAAAATGGCTGTTTTTAGATCGTTTGCCAGAAGTAGTAGATTTCAATTCGTCAGGTCTTTGTCGTAAAATTAATTGTAATGAAGATCTCCCTACCTGAAACGTAATTATCTTTAATTAAATATATATGATAATTAAAATACTAGACATACCCCAAAAATATCTATTAAAATCGTAATAGTATTGTGATGCTGTAGATTTGGATTACTTTGCCTAAAATGTTTGTAGGATTTCAGAATTTGTAACCTTTTTGATTCAGAGATAATCTTTGGCATGTTAATATTTAATATGTGCCTGAAATTATATTTCACTTTGACATTGACACAGCATTGCAACACTAGATTAATTTGATTTAATAATAAAATGCTCGAAGAAGCGACCGCGTGGCGAAATAATTGTTGCAAGATTAACAATAAACCTCTTGAAAATTAAAAAGAGGATTACTTATAATATCATAAATTATTGCAACACTGTTAAAATAAGGAATCAGGAGTGCCAATTAATAAAAAAATGTAAATGTTGATACTGCAACATAACAACACGAAAGCATGGCTAGGCGAGATCCAGAAACAAATGGAATCGTGTATACTTATATTTTAACACAGTTTTCGTATTTTTGACGTAAGTTTTAAAATTAAGGGTGTCACTTTTGACGTTTATCGAGACATACGGACATAAATCGGTGTCAGCCGAAATTGACGTCAGTTGATAATCATTATATTAGTCGATTTGGAACTACAATATCAATTTTCTATAGGGCTACAGAGATACAAATCTGCTTCTGATTTCGAATAAATTTTTCTATTTGCAAATGTTTATGAAAACAATACAAATCTTTTCTATTGTATACTATTGTAACAAAAAGGCGCTATTTAAAATGATAGCACCATGCGACAAACTACCTTGCCACGGCACTGCTAAACACTGAAATATTTCAAAGCACATTTGTAAAATGAAAATTAAAACAAAATTTAGCATTATTTTTTTAATTTGTACCACAAAAATTCGCACACTGTTCACTTACATCAAGGACTCGCTTTATTGCACATAAAATCCTCCAAGCATGGATATAAACGAATTGGGTACAGTTTTTTTCCCTTACATCCTTCAACCCTCATTCCCCACTGAGGCAGTAAAAAGTGTTTATTTATTAAATCAACTACTTAGACGAGGAAATTGCTACCAGAAGCAAACACGATTTTCTTATTAAGAAAAAACTTTCAAAAAATATAATCCCATTATTGAATTGTTTCCTATTCCAAAGATAATTTACACACTAAGAATATCCATCGTATTTCTTATTAAATGTAATTAGATAAATACTGTAGATCGGCGTTTCTCAAAAACAACGGATATTCAGAATAAAAAAATTAATTTAAAGAAAATCATCCAGACTGTTTTTTACAGTAATTATTTATAAATTATTAAATGATATTTTTTTGAGAATATAACTCATAGCCTACTACAACGAATTTTAAACCAATGAGATGCAAGGAAAGCCGTAGGTATAGTATTTTTCAAGCTCTAGTGCTGAGCAATAAAAAATAATCTCGAGTACCGCCAATAAAAAATACAATGCCTCTTTAAAATTGTAGCCGCTACTGCACTAGGCATGATTTATAGGGGGTTGGTTTCAGAGGGTTTCTACCTGCGAAAAATGTTTCCATATTTTCGGTATTCTGACAGGAAATATCTTAAGTAATTTAAACAAAATATAATTCTAAAAATGGCAATGTGTCCGTCACAGCATTTTCCCTAATATTTAATAAGTAAATTCATCTTTACAATTAGCTATTCAAGGATGTTTGCGCGTAACTTCTTTGCTACGCTTTTTAGTTCATCTCATTTTAAATTTAAACAAAATAACTAGATCACAGAGACAAAGGGTTAAAAAATATTATATGTCAAATAACGAAAAACATTACTTTATTATTGTCTACATCGTTGTCTTATAACATTTTTTAAAATTGTGTATATTAATATTTTAATTGTCTATATCTATATCTGAGTCATCACTGTCAGAGTCTTGTGTATTTATAATAAATTGATAATTTGAATCAAACGTATTATACTCTTTTTCAATACGTATTGTATGTTTAACACATCTTGACCACTGGTTGGCAGATATATTTTTTATTTCTTTTTTGACTAAATCTATTACTAATTTATTTAAATTTGGAGTTACATTATTCTTCCGCACATTTCCTTTTAATTGAGCCCATATTAACTAAATTGGATTAAAAATACAGTGGTACGGAGGTAAACGTACCACTGTATGTCCGTCTTCTTCTGCCAATTGATCGATATAATATGTTTTTCTTTTTTACTACGACTATTTAGAACTTTAATCAATTGGGATTTGGTATAATGTTCTTCAAAAAACAAATTATTTTCATATAAATATTTTGCTATTTCATCTTTTTTATTTGCCGTTGTGGGTGCTTTGTCAATTTGGCGACTATGATAAGAAGCGTTATCTAAAACTATTACTGATTTTGCAGCTAAGTTTGGTATTAAATTATTTATGAACCAATTTTCAAATAATGATGCTGTCATGTCATCATGATAGTCACGATGACATTTTGAGATTTGTTTCCCCGATAGCAGTAAACAATCGTTTACCCAACCATTTTCATTCCCGCAGTGTAATATGGTTATTCTTTTCCCCCTTGATGGGGGAACTTTCATCACGCAGTTTTCTGTCTGGTCAGACCACATTTTTTTCGATGTATCGTGGGTATCGAACCACGTTTCGTCCAATTAATAAATACTTCTTCCAGAGTTTCTGTAATCTTGAATCTTCTGTAAATATTCATACCGCCATTTCCTTACTTCTTCTTTCTCCATTAGATGTTTCCTTTTATCGATAAGAGTGAACTTGAAATCATTGCATTTTAGTGATCTCCACAACGTTGTTGGACTGCATGATATGATCTCTCTCTCTCCTTTAAAATATTATTGATAGTTGCTAGTGTAGGAGCCTTTTGTTGTTTAATAGATTCACACGTTATTTTTCTTATTTTATGAAAAATGTTTGGTGTAATTTGTTTTACAAATTTAAAGCTGATGTCACCTCCAAAAAATTGGCAACTCCGAGTATGCCTTTAACACCTCGATATACGTCTTTTATTATTTGTTTAGCATCAGACGTAAATATTTGACGTATTACTCCGTTGTTCCGTCGAGAGGACGGCAAGTAGGTAATTCTATAACTAAAGTAAAAGTAATTATATTAAATGTTTTTTGTGCTATCTAAATTTATTTGTCTACAACTTGATCAAAAAGCAAACATTTTCGCACAGATTTTCGTGCGTATTTTTCGTTCTAAAAAGTAATAAGATAAAACGTATAATTAATCTACAATTAAGAATTAAGTTTTTGCATAGCTTTTAATTAAATTTAATTTTGCCCCCCCCCCCCCCCGAGACAAAATTCTGGCTTCTTGACATTCATTTCTATTCACCATTTCCAATTACAATTGTTTCTATTAGGTGCGTGAATATGTTTTTAGTTCATTTAGAAGCGCCTTTCAGGATTTCGACCTTACGGTCTCGATCTAATAGGCTTTTTCGTTAACTAGAAAACTTACCTTGGTTTTTTACTGAAATTTTCTTTGTAATATTGACTGCATTAATTTGCTCATCAATATGTTGGTTTGGGTGTTAGTTCAGGTCCCAAGGCTGCCACATTTTTTTCTGATTAATCTATAAAGTCTGTAGTATATCCTAGTATCTCAAACGTCCAACTCCGTAGTATCACAGAACTATTTACTTAAACACTTTAATATCACCCAAGTCACAAATTAAAAGTCACTGCAATATCACACAAATTTCTAATCAGAATCCGTAGTAGGAGCAAAGTCACCGTAAAAAAAACAGAGCTGTAGTTATCACACAATTCACAAATCAAAATTCGTACAGTTAGCGAAGACGTTGTAAAAATCAAAATCAAAATCCGTAGTAGAAGCAAGGTCGTTATATACACAAAAATCCCAAATTCAGTATTAAAAATCAAAGTCTGTAAGAGTATCGAAGTCGTCGTAAACAAAAAAGTACCAAAAAGAAAAACACTAGCGAAGTATACACTAAGGCAACTGTTGATAAAGTGACAATTTGCTCGCGAGGCAAGGCGAACTAGATCTCTAATTACAGGGATTTACAGATTAGTACAAGCATAAAGCCTACCTAAGTACAGTTTTTCCAAAAAAAAAAAATGTATTTCATTAAACCAAGAGCTGTGCGATCACACTGTGCGCCGCGCCGCGCCGTGCTGTATTCGTAGAAACTAAGAAGATCGATGTTTCCTATATTCGATGCACAGCCGCAGGTAGAAAATTTTTCTTGGGCGATACCCATAAATCACGCACTGTGCACAGTAGTTAGTTACAAATTTACAATGTTGTAAAGCAATTGTATTTTTATTGCGGGTACTCGAGATAATTTTTATTGCTCAGCACTAGAGCTTGAAAAATACTATACATGTCTATCACCGCGATGATAAAAAACAAAAGAAGCGGTGGGTGATAAGTTGTCCTGTCATTCGAAACGTCAAAATAGGTAAAGTTTCGTGCAGTGATATTAATAGAAAAGTGAAAAGTGCGACGCCAAAAAACACCGTCCTATACAAAGAATCACAGTAGCGGCAGTTTACAAACTTTTGTGCGGCTAAAAAATTCTCAATCAATAGGGAAACAACAATATCTCAATTGTCGATAATTTTAAGGGACTTACATTATTTTATTCGTTATATTCTCTCACTAAATATAACTCGTGATATGATTAATTATCGATAATATTTTGTCGTTGAAACCGAAGCAGCACATTCAACTCGCCCTTCGGGCTCGTTGAATCTGCAGCTCGGTTTCAACTCCAAAATATCATCGATAATAATCATACCACTCGTTATATTACGGCTGAGAATACAACTCACAGCCTACTAGAACGAATTTTCAACCAATGAGATGCAAGGAAAGCCATAGGTACATGTCTATCACCGCGATGATAAAAAACAAAAGAAGCGGTGGGTGATAAGATGTCCTGTCATTTGAAACGTCAAAATAGGTAAAGTTTCATGCAGTGATATTAATAGAAAAGTGAAAAGTACGACGCCAAAAAACCCCGTCATGAATAAAGAATCACAGTGGCGGCAGTTTACCAACTTTTGTGCGGTTAAAAAATTCTCAATCAATAGGGAAACAGCAATATCTCAGCTGTCGATAATGTTAAGGGACTCACATTATTTTATTCGTTATATTCTCTCACTAAATATAACTCGTGATATGATTAATTATCGATGATATTTTGTCGTTGAAACCGAAGCAGCACATTCAACTCGCCCTTTGGGCTCGTTGAATCTGCAGCTCGGTTTCAACTCCAAAGTATCATCGATAATAATCATACCACTCGTTATATTACGGCTGAGAATAAAATAAGATATTCTAAAATAATTATTATTTTCATAAAACATTTGATGAACATTTACATCCGTTGATTATTTAGAAATAATAGAGATTTATTTTCATTTTTTTTTAATTTTCAAGAATAAAATAAGATATTCTGAATTAATTCATGTTTTATTAAAAATATTTATAAAAAGAATCGATAAAATTTACATTGATTATTTAAAAACAATTAACATTTATTATAAATGAACAAAACATCAATGAAAGGAGTTCAATATGAACAATTTTTCAAGAATATCAGATATTCTGATAAAATGTTCATTACGAGTCCATTACCCCCACGTTTTTGCTCTCTTTTGGAAACTTTACAACACTAATTAAAATCATTATGAGGTGATTGGTAAATGAATATTGCTAATTTTCCGCTGAAATAATATGTTAAAGTAAAAAGGGAATTTTTTTTCAGGTATACATTTTCCTATGTATACGAGGGTTGTTAAAAAAACGTTGTTTTTGTTTTTATTTTAATTAAAACAAACTTTTTTTTCAACAAAACGTATTTTTTTCATTGAAACAGCGTTTAAAACATTTACAATTAAAATCATGTTTAAAACGTGTTTCAAACAGAACATACAGGGCATTTTTCTTTTGATTATACATATCCAGATAATTACTGCGTTTTTTAAATTTGCGGAAATTCGTTGTTTCAGCGCGTTTAATTCGAGGCTTTTAACGAGTGTTTTCAACTCCCAGACTAAGTACGAAGTAAAATTTCGAGTTTAGAAAAGCCTAAGAATTTGGATTGGCCGCGTAGCGAAGCGGAGCGGCCAATCCAAATTAGGCTTTTATAAACTCGAAATTTTACTTCATGCGCCATGCTTAAAAACACTGATTCGCAGTGAAGTTCAAATAACACACACATACAACAACGATTATAGGCAACCTAATATACGTTAGAGTGATTGGGTTGCCTATAATCACTCTTTTAAACAATTTGGTTAGCTCAGAATTTGACTCAGGTTTTATTTACATCTACATATTGTATTGCTAAGCCGTATATTTTAAACTTTGCGACATTTCAGTGTTTTATACGTGTGGCGCATGAAGTAAAATTTCGAGTTTAGAAAAGCCTAATTTGGATTGGCCGCTCCGCTTCGCTACGCGGCCAATCCAAATTTCCAGGCTTTTCTAAACTCGAAATTTTACTTCATGCTTAGTCTGGGAGTGGAAAACCCTCGTTAAATTTTTAGTTAAGATTTATTTAAGGGCAATTTTTATTAGGTTAATTTGGTTTAAAGTGAATAAATTCCCTGTATTTAAAAATCACATTTATGCACACACAATTGTGATATTTTATTTTAATAAAATGTTGTGTTTAATAATGTCATTTGAAATATCTCCAATTTAAATTTACCTAAAATTTAAAAATATAAACAAAAAATCTTAATAAAGTAGTATAAAATATACTTTAGTGAATTTAAGATAAAAAAAACGTTTTAAACAAATTTTACGTTTAAAACATATTTTAAACAAATTTAAGATTTAAAACCTATTTAAAATAAAACGGTTTAAAGCACGACTGCTGTTTTTAAACATGTTTAAAACACTGTTTTAAAACAAAGTGCTTTAATTTAAACATAACAACCCATATTATACCCATATTAAAAACGTACTGAAACATTCGTGTGTATTGTGCTTTATATTTCTATTATAGGCAACCAAACTCTCATTCACATACTAAAATGTCAAAAAGTAATCAACTCAAATTTCAATTTAATATAATTGCAACACAATTAAATAAAATAGTGGTTTGAATTAAACAATTTAGGAAGAGTATATTTTGTAACCAACATTGTTAAAATATTGCTTTTCTTCCTCAAAGCATAAAATATTTCATTATAACTCATCACTTAAAATGTGATTCAATTTCTTCCACTTTGAGTGTAAATTAACTATACAGCCTTTTGAAGAAAAGTTTGTAATGATTGATTGGATTGTTCTTATACACGGAAAATAGTTCCCCTCAAGTTGTGACCACTGTGATGCCAGGTTACTATTTCAAGTATTTCTTCTATGAAATGCATTATCACTGGGAACTTTCACGCGCACGAAATGGAAACAAATTTTATTACTAATTGACGTTTTAATACGTAAGTTTTGCTGCCTACAATCACAACATAGAGCATAGTTCACACAAACGTCCCAATACGTTTTTTTTTTTTTATCTGGGTATACATAGGGATTTGTATACCGAAATAAAAAATTCGCTGTATGTAAAATGGCGTGTAAACTCTTTGTATCATTCTGTAGGAATGTTAATCTTAAACAAATAATACACAAATAGAAACTTATTTGTAATAACTTTTCTTTTTTTCAAAATTTGAACTTTACTGCAATAAAATAACTGAAGATTTTTCAATTTTTTTTATAGTCTTTAAATAATGAAGAAAACAATTTCAATCTTTGTTTGCATATAGGATTAAAGGGTATTTATTTCTGAATATATTTTGTCAATTTTAAACATATTTTAACAAAAAAAAAACTTAAATTAATAGTTGAGTTTTTCGAAATTTACACTTAATTACAATAATTTAAATAAATAATGCAAAAACTTGTTTTATAATAACTTATTCTTTTTTTCAGATACTTCCTTATGTGGTATGTAGATCGTCAGATGTTTTATATAATAACTAGAGCTCGGATTTTCAGGCACACAGCTTGTGGTAAAAATTAAAAGCATGAACATGAATTATTAAAATGTGTACGAATTATAGAAAGTTAAATCATTTGACACTATTTTGTTGTTCCTTTATTGCTTATTTTGCATTTATATGCTTATTTGGTGCTTATTTCGTACAATTTTAAATCATGTACAGCAGCGGCGGCCCTAGCCTATTCTGCGCCGGGGTGCGAGTATTACCTTTTCGCCCCCAGGTAATTCAGAAAATGTCTATACATATATAAGGACCCTTAAAATAATGTTTATTCACAATTTGGCATTAAAAACTGTATCGACTGGAATAAACAATGTTTATTTGAGGGCTTACAAACAACACATTTTGTTATGTTATAAATTATTTACATACAAAAACAGATACTAAAAATATCAAAAATATACATTCACAAAAAATCCACTTTTCGTGCTTTTGCATTGGCAATCTCTTTAATAATATCACTGCTTTCGATGTGCATTTCGTGTTCAATACTAATTAACGCTTAATTAGTTAGTCTACTTTGCAAAAATATCGATCTAAGACAATTTTTTATCAATTTTAATTTTGAAAATGACCTTTCACTTTATGCCACTGCAACTGGCAATGTTAAATAAATTCTTAGCACGGTAGATAAATTTGGAAATATTAAAATTAAATTTATTGTTTTCATTTAAAAGTTCGAAGCGTTCGTTTAGTTTCGTTGAAGCTATGTCAAGTAAATAATAGTAAAAATTTATTTTGAAATGTGTTTCTGGGTCTTTTTGCACCCAAGAGCGCATTTCAGAATTCCGGTCGGGCGGCGGGCACCATTTATTTTTTCAAGGTTAATTTACAGTTGGATAATAAATGCACAAAAAAATATTTTATTCCAAAAATATAATTATAAAATATAAAAATTATTGTTTATATTTTTATGTAAAATAAATAATTAGTAGTAAATAATAGTATAAAAATTCTTTATAAAAAAATGTAATCTCAAAGTCAATGTGATCGTTGGCATTTCAATTCATTGGCAATTGCTTCATAATTAGGAGTGTATGATGATATTCCTGCTCGTAAGCAATCATTAAGATGTCATCTGTAAGTCAAGCTCTGTACTTTGATTTTATGATATTCATTGTTGAAAACAATGATTCACACAAGTATGTGGAACCAAAAAACGATTTTATTTTGAATGCCGCTCTTTTCAAGAATGGAAATTTGTTTCTGTCAACCATATTCCACAAATTCTCATCCGATACATTGGATATTAGGGCAATGTCGTTCTGAAGGTCCAAAATTTCTAGCTCCAATTCTTCCGTCCTAGCTTGAATACGCTCTTCAATATATGTATCTATTTCGGTTACTTTTACTTGGCAAGTAAAAGGATTGATAAAAAAGGTCTATTAGCTCGATGATATTAAACTGTTGAAATCGATTTTTAAACTGGTCTTGAAGGTTGATAACAAATGATGACTGGTCAATGTCACCGTCGTCTATCATTTTTTCCATATTTGGGAAATGCACGAGTGACTTCTTCTGCAGATGTAATATCGACAAAACCAGTTAAGCTTTAAACTAGTTTACAGACCCTATCATTTCAGCTAAATGTTTGCCTTTTCCCCGCAGCTCCAATTTTAAATAATTACATTTTTTCATTATGTCTGTGATGAAACCCAAATCTACAGGCCAGCAGCGGTTCGTTAGTTTAATAAAACTCTGTTTTTTGGCATTCAGATATATTTTTATTTCTTCAATTAAATTTACAAATCTTGTAAGAACTTTGACTTTACTGAGCAAACGTACTTCATCATGTAGAATAAGATCAGGATCAGAATTTTCTAATAAGGCCTTGAAAAGGCTGTGTTGCAAAGGCGCTGCTCGAATAAAGTTGACAATTTTTGTGACTATTTTTATGACATGTCCGAAGGGTAATATTTTACCACAAAACTATTTGGTGGATAACACAGTGATACGACAAAAACAATGGAACTGATTTATATTTCTTACAGAGGGCAACAAATCCATTGATATTACCCACCATTGCTGGTGCTCCATCAGTGGTTATCGGAGACAGCTTGTGCAAAGGCATATCTATCGACTTTGCATATTTTCTAAATCTATTATAGATATCCTCACCTGTTGTTCGTCCTTTCATGGGTAATATTTTCAATAGATCTTTATTTACAGTAAAGTTACTTAAATATCATTCTCACCATAACTGCTAATTGTGCTGTGTGTTATATATCTGTAGACTCGTAAAATTGTAGAGAGAACCAGTCACATATTTTCAAGTCACTCTTTAATTGAGTTTTGATGTCCTTTGAAACGGCATGTATTCTTTTTGTGACGGTGTTAGCTGACAACTGTAAGTTTTGTACTGCTGACATAATCTCACGTCTGTTGGACAATCCCTCAAATAAGCAATCGGCGCCAGTCAGAAATAATTATTTTTGAACAAATACGCTTATATTTCTCTGATTAATTATTATATATTGAATTTATTTATTGTTTTCATAACATTTTATTGAAAACTTAAATATTGTTTTATCATGATCGCACAGCGGCGGGCCCATGTAAAACGGTCGCCGGGCGCAATGGTGCCCGCGGGCCAACCCTATGTCTACAGCTTCATAGTCAAATAATCTTTTTATAGGACGGGGACGACTGGGTGCGGAAAATTCTGTCACCGCATCAACCTCTTTAGCCACCGTTTTTGCGTTAACAATTAATTCTTTAAATGCGGAATCAGTTCGAATTTTAGTCAATCCGTGTTTTGCTTGAGATATCATATTAACCGCCTGTGGTAGAGGAACGCCAGATTTTTGCAAAGCTTTACTGACAACATTAATCTTGGATAATATGTCGTACCAAATAATAATGAAGCAAATGAATTTAAACGACTTTATCTTTGATAATAAAAAAATTGGCCAAGTTTCTTGTTTCGGAATTACTGCCGCCATCAGAATAAATGATATATAAAGCGTCATAACCTTTTCCGAGGTTGAAACGAAGTGCTCTTAACGCTTCCACACGGCTCTTCCATCGAGTAGCAGACAATGGCTTTAATGTCAAAGTAGGTACTTGGCTAATAAGTATCTGCCAACGTCCGGTTGACGCGGCAAAAAAAACATAAATTTCTTGAGCGATGGAAAAGAAATTTGTTATTTCCAGTGAACATTTAGCTGCGTTATTCACTACTAAATTGAGACTGTGTGCTGCACAAGGAACGTAAAATGCGCGTGGGTTTATGTCAAGGATTCTTTTTTGAAGGCCTATATTTTTTCCTTTCATATTCGCGCCATTATCGTATCCTTGACCACGCATGTCCTGTAAATCGATGTTACACGATGATAAGAACCCTAATAAAAATTAAAAAAGACAAATCTAACAACAACTAATATCTGCTCTTCGTGTGCGATGTCGGGAGTACAGTTCAAAATAATGGAAAATTATTTTGATTGATTAGGGTTCAAAATAATTGTATTTTTTATTCTTTCTGCTATTAATAGAATTATTTATTTTGAATTCTATGTCCGATGTAATGAGTCATGTTGGACTGAGATTTTTGCTCGTGAACAACGTGTTCCTCTAACACATCATCAAAATTAGAAACACATTTAATTAGTTTCAAAAAATTACCATTATCAGATTGAAAAATTGTTCCCGACTTTTCTCTAAATGCTAAACATTGCCTCGCCAAAAAATAAATTACATTAATTATTCGTACTATTACAGCCGTCCACTTTTTTTTTCGCGCTTAATTTCCGCTTGATTTACAAACATATAAACATTATAAACATATTTTTTATGCAATCGGATCTAAAATCGAATTTTAGGTACTAGAAATCTACACTAAAATGGCACTTTATAAGACGGCAATAAATACTTGGCAAAGTTTTCGGTATAATGAGGTGGTGAACAATTCAACAATTTTATTGTTCTGATTTTTAATACAAACGGATTATTAGTTATTATTAGAAATGATTAATTAATAAAATTGAATAAAACTGTAAAATTCATTAAACAATTGTCTTAAATTTGCAACTGTTGTGGAACATTTCCGATTGCAAAAAATTGTATTACCTCAGCACTACAGTTTATTTTTATTACTTCTTTATTTGCCTCGGCCCAGACTCGTAATAAAAAGATCAACCTTGATAAAAAAAAGTAACTATTTGATCGATAGTAGTTTTTTTCTTACGTCTGGCCTCTTAATCGTAATAATGATTATCAATTTCATTGCCAAATTTCTTCGCTTTAAGATTTACAATTGCCCCGCCGCCAAATTAAACGCCTGATACAGACGATCGCCATTTTTAGCGCTGTCTTTTTTTCGAACGAAGCACTTGATGTACTACAGTTGGTAGGTAGAGTTTGTATTTAGCAAGCACACACACGAAGCGCGCGTAAAAATTCTCAAAAATAAATTGAGGTATGTAAGGGAATAATCGTACGGTGGTACGAGTGATGGAATTGACTCGGTCAATCATTAACCACTCAAAGTCAAACAAACAGCTAAGGCCCAGATCTTCGGCGCCCCCAGGACTTGGCGTCCGAGTATACCTACACAGTGATGGAATTGACTCAGTCAATCATTGACCACTTAAAGTCAAACAAACAGCTAAGGCCCAGATCTTCGGCGCCCCCCAGGACTTGGCACCCGGGTGCTGTGCACCATTTGCACCACAGGTATGGCTGCCTCTGGTGGACAGTTATTATCTGTGCGATTGAAACACGAACAATTAATTTATTTATCTAATTTCGTGGTTTGCAAACTTTTTGGTGATGGAACCCTATTAAAGCATTACATATTTTACGGAGCCACAAAATAAAATCTGGTCGCCGTTTTATTGTAGATTTAATATACTTTGTGTTATTACTAAATCCGTATAAGAAGAATAGTTTACTCTCGCACTTTTATTCTAAGATAATGGAAGCAGGAAATTCTGACATTTTAAAAAAAATTCTCAGAGATGTCAACCTTATTAGAACTTTGGTGATATTGTTTTTTTCCTAAAAAGGTTGACATCCCTGAGAGTTTGCTTAAAAATGACAGAATTTCCTGCTTCTGTGGTCTTAGAGGAAAAGTACAAGAGTAAACTATTTTTCTTATACGGACATTTTTTGTCCCAACTCTAGGCCGTTTTTTTTTAAAAAAACCATATACGAGTGCTTTGGGGCACCCTGTATACGGGATGTTTTGAATTAAGTGCGCACTATTACTAACTTTGTTATTATTTGAGTTACAGAGTCGGTTAAGTATTTTTAGGATATTAAAAAATAAACGTATTATTTTAATTGAATACCCTGTACATTTTATTACCGATTGATAAAAGGGAGTATTCTTAGCCAAAAAGTTTAAATACATCATTCCAAAAAAATAATAAATAAGAAAGTTATTCATACATAAGCCGAAAAACAAAAGAGGCCCGGTAAACACAAGTGCAATGGGCCAGTAACGGTTGAATACATTGTTGCCGGACATCAATCGCTTGCCCGACATTGGCAAATGTCAATGGTCCGGCGCCTATATTTCCCACCGGCCATCGTGTGGCAGAGTGGTGGCAGCTCCAATGTGCCAGCGTTGGCCAGTTATTATTTAGTAGATGGACCGCCATTATTGCCGGTACAGGGCTATTACTCGAATGAGTATCAAATGCCAGCAGTTGAGTTATATATTGCCTACCCATTAAAATGATATTCCCAATTATAATTAAATTAAAAATAAATTTGATAACTTGTTGTGTTACCGGCGATTCTTTCAATCGTCGGCAACAAAAATTACATTTCTAATTTAATTTTTTTTGTATATAAAATGAGTATATTTCCAGCAATTACCTGAGAACCGATCGGGGATTATCTCGGGTAATTTGTACGACTAGAGGCCGAACACCTGGAGTGCACTTCGAGCAGACCTCCTAGAGGGAAGATTTGTTACCAGCGGCAGTCCCTTTTTCGAAAAGAGATTTGTGTAATCTTTTGCATTCTCCTTTCCGAAGAACGGATTAGATGAGATTTCAAAATTCTCGAGATTTCTCGAATGCCTGTAATTGCGATGGATTCGGCGAATTTCGGCCGGCTGGTCACGTCCACCAAGAAAACTACCCCTCTCCACCATCAGTGGCAAACCAGTAACGAAAGCAGAAAAAAGTTTATACAAGTGCAGTCTGTGGTGTTTAATGCGAGTGCAGTAATCAGAAGAACCGGAATTGCTCCCAGTGCCGCCTGTCACCGCTTCGGTCTTTGTTACTGCCAACGCAGCCTTTTGTCGATGCTTTCCGAAACCCTCCGGACTTTTTCCGATACCGCTCGACTCCCGAAGACGCCTTCCGGACTTTTGCGACGCCGCTGGTCCTTATCTCTGCTCTCCGGACTCCGTCGACGCCTTCCGGATACATCCGGACTTTTCTGAAGCCGTCCGGACCATATCGTTGTATACCGGACTTTGTCGTTTTTGTCCGGATTTCGCTGCCGCCACTCATCACCTCTGACGACCAGCGTGCCACTGTCCAGGCCCACTACATGAGAGAATATCATTTTATTAGTAGCAAATTTATTACATCTTATTAAAAATGATCTCAGGATTTAGGATGAATATTTGTAATAAATTTTTAAAAGGAATATACAGGGTGTCTACGCTAAACCGTTCGTTAAAAGTTTATGGGGTTGCCGTTGCACTAAAAATTTGAAAAAAATCCTCGTCATACGGTTGAATCAGTTCTCCTCACGTGAAATATTTTCAACTTTATATCATTTCCGGTTCTACCGGAAGTAGTACCAAGTTTGTTATTTTAAACGGAACACCCTATATATTAGTCATTTTTTGGATTTTTCGTTTAAATTGCAACATATTTTATTCGAACATATGTACACTTATCTACTATAGTTTTCAAGCAAAAAAAATATTTCTAAAATTTTGACTTCTAAAAGGCATCTTAAAATCTATCTGTAACTTCTCTTAAGTGTAAGATAAAAATATGATTTATATCTCTGCTTGTACCTAGAGGATGCCTCTATAAGTGTATTAATTGGAAGCTGTCAATTTTGACAATAAGTGTTCTTAAAATGTCAATATCGAAGTGCCCTCTTCAATATCTCGTAATTCAATTTTTTAAATGGAATGACCCATTTTTTATAACGTGGTACGATTAGGGAGAAGAAATCCTACAAAAAAGTATGAACAACTATACTCCTAAAACAAGGGGTTTCCGAATTATTTCGAAGATTCGTTTTTCGTCGCACTTATGCAGCGAATAATGCGCGCATAAGTCGCAACTGAATTTTAGTAGGCAAGTAGTAATGCTTTTGTTTTGTGGCTTATGTAATGCGAAATGTCAAATAATAAAAACAATTAGTACAAAGTTATACAGAAATCAACAAAATGAATAAATACACCCATCAACAAATTATCAATTTATTCTTTATACATGGCAACTGCGATTGAATTGTTACTCGAACATGTAGAATATTTGATAAAACTTATCCACATTTGCCGCCGATGAATAAAACAAGATTTAGAAGATTGGAATCAAATTTTGTTCAATTGGCAGTTGCCATGTATAAAGAATAAACTGATAATTTGTTGATTTGTGTAATTATTTATTTTGTTAATTTCTGTAACACTTTGTGCTATTTTTTTTTATTATTTTACATCTCGCAATACAATCGCGACAAAACAAAAGCATACTACTGGCCTACTAAAATTCAATTGCGACTTATGCGCGCATTATTCCCTGCATAAATGCGACGAAAAACGAATTTTCGAAATAATTAGAAAACTACTTGCTTTAGGAGTATAGTTTTATAATACACTTTTGTAGGAAATTTTCGCCCCAATCGTACCATTTGATAAAAATTGGGTCATTCCATTTAAAAAAAATGAATTACTAGATATTGAAGAGGGCACTTAGATATTGACATTTTAAGAACACTTATTGTGAACATTGACAGTTTTCAATTAATTCACTCATAGAGGCATCCTCTAGGTACAAGTAGAGATATAAATCATATTTTTATCTTATCTTAAGAAAAGACAGATTTCAAGATGCCTTTTAGAAGTCAGAATTTTAAAAATATTTTTTTTTTTTTAAACTATAAGAGATACGTGTACATATGTTCGAATAAAATATGTTGCAATTTAAACGAGAAAACCAAAAAATGACTAATATATAGGGTGATCCATTTAAAATAACAAACTTGGTGCTACTTCCGTTTTAACGAACGGTTTAGCGTAGACAACCTGTATATTTAACAACTATATTATAAACATTTACAACAGCAAAAAATTAAACAAACATATATTCATAATTATTAAATACAAAATGGAAAATATATATTCATGTAAAATCCAAAACTAAATTACAAAAAGAAAATCAATATTATTGTAATAACAAAAAAACAAAAGAAAACTATATAAAAACAAACAATATTCAAAATAAGCCATTTTCATTTTGTCCACAAGCACAGGTACGAAATCAACCAATAGTTTTGGTGACTTACAATGAATTCTAAAATATCTGTAATTCACTATCCATGATTTTTTTAAATTGAATAAATAATGTATGTAATAGAGACAAATGCATTAAAATCTTCACGACAGATATCTGGTATAGTGTGATTAGTTAAACACTTTATTGTTTATCTGATCAGCCAGAAATCTGTCCAGTGCGTTCCTGAACCATTCTTCACAACTGCCTCAATTTCCTTGTTCATTTGTTGAATCTCTGCCTGCAGGGGATTGTTTAATTAAAACTAAATATTATGCAATTAAAATTAGTAAATTGGGTACTTATTAATGTTATGTTTGTGTCTCACTTTCGCAAACAGATCAAAAAATGATAATTTTAATATTATAAATTAGTACTCTGTTTCTTTTTAATATGACTAAACTTAGGGTGTGTTTACTGCAACCAGTTGTAGGCCTGATTAAAAATTAGGGTATTTTAAACATAAAATTTTAAAGTGCTGGTAAATGATTTTCAATGTGACAAATAAATCAGAATTTGTCAAATAATTTATCACGATGCAGAAATTTTCATAAAAGAGAACGCTACAACTTGCAACTTTACAACACGTGCAGGGACTTTTTCTTTGAAGTATACTTTCATATATTCCATATACACATTTGTAAAATTAATAACCATGTGATCAAAACTAAACAGTATATTTTATACTTCACTTTAAATCAGTGTTTTATACGCGTGGCGATGAAGTAAAATTTCAAGTTTAGAAAAGTCTGATTTAGATTGGTCGCTCCGCTGCGCTACGCTACCAAGCCATATTTTCAGGCTTTTCTAAATTCGAAATTTTACTTCATACTTAGTCTGGGAGTGGAAAATACTCATTAGAGTTTTTAAATTGAACGTTTTTAATAAAATCACAATTGTCTGAAAATGTACATTAAAAAATCGTAACATGTATACCTAAATATATTCCTAAACAAGGAATATTACCTGATCCTTCTATCCTCAGAAAAAAATTAACAAATTGGTAGTAGATACAAATAATTTGAGGCGGTGATAGGTAAATACTTTTGTAATCGTAATCTTTGTGAGTTAATTGAATTGTCATATTAATATCAGATTTCCCTCCACATAACCTACAAATTAAAAGTTGATTTACAACATAACATGTGATTAATCTTGTCCTAACCTAAAACACACAACCTGCATCACACCACTAAATTCTTGAAATGTCAAATTGGATTGGTAATATTAAAAAAACGGATTATATAAGGTTTTGACTTTGACTACTAATAAGTAGATACTTATTTTACAAAATTCCTCTTTGATGAAACATATAAATGGTCACGTTAGTTATACCACAACTAAACTTTAACGACATTACAATAAACACAAAAAGATCACTAAAATTTATCAATTAGTTTGTAAATTATGAACGGACATCTACTTCGTTATACATGTGTATTCAATCAAATAAAATACTTTAACTTTGTTTGTATAACACAATATTTTTATTTTCTTGACTGCAGTTTTACTCTGTTTGATAATAGCAAGTTGAGCAGCAGTCACGAAAAGAAAAATATTGTGTTATACGAACTAAGTTGAAGTGTTTTATTTTATTGAATTAGTGTTTTATGAATTCAATCTACGTAAAAGTATCAGTGCAGAAAATATGCTCAGAAGCATTTATGCTTAGAAATATTTAAGGAAAAGTTATGAGTAGCGTAAACAATAATTGTTAAAACAAAATTAAATTTCAAATTCAAAACTATTTTGAATTCGAAAAAAGAAGCTTACGCTTCTTTTAGTTTGCAAAACTTTTAACATAATAAATAAAATTACAATAGTGTTTGTAAATCCTGCAAACTAAAGGTTTTAATTAATAAGATTCTAATGGATATTTATTGTCTTAGTAATCTGATTAATATGTTAGTTTCGCTTAAACACTAAACCTTAAACACGCTTCAACATTAATAGTCTTATAAACCCAGCAATAATTAATTGAAATTAAAGTAACACGATATAACCACACGACATTATTTTGTTAATATAAATCACCGAAAATTTGGATTGATCGCTACGCAACCAAATCAAATTTTCAGGCTTTCTAAACTTAAAATTTTACTTTATGCTTAATCAAGGAGTGGAAACACTCGTTGAAAAGTTCAGAATGAACTTTTTCAAAAATAACGAATGCCTAAACATTTACAGCATATAAATCGTAATATGTAACTTAAAAGAAAAAATCCGTATATGTATTTGGTAGCAAATTACTTACCCTGCAGGTTCGTTGGTATTCATATTTCATTGTTGTTTCTGCAAAAGTAAGAACAAATTCTCACTTACCTAATTGTAATGTTGAATTTAAACGTCTGCTGCTGATTTTTTTTTAAACGCTATAGTGACTCAATCTTGAAACATAAGTATAATCAATTCCGGTGCGTAGTCTGTTAAATGTCTGTACGAAAAACGGAGCCTAATAGAAGTGTATTTTAACCTTTTAGTAAGCGCAGCACTTTCTCATAAAAAGCAATACATCTAATTTTTGTGGGATTTGTGTTGGATGGGAGGAAGACCAAACAGTTTTACATACTTTCAAAGACCGTCGGTTATAAAAAAAAAAACGGTCCACATACATCTTCTCCGACATTTTGGTAATGATTTCTTGTTTTCACTTTATCGCGTCTATTTTAAGGCGCCTGAGTGCCCCACACACACCACGAGAGCCTTAAGTATAATTTTGTGAAACTAAACTGTAATTCATTTAATTCAACGATATTTCAACTATACACTTACCTTTACGACTTTCGAAACTAATTTTCTTGCCACTAATAATCGACACAAAACTACATGTGGAAATCAAGTTGATCAAAACAAAATGCAACACCTCCAACCACTATGTGTTTTGGAGTGATTTACTGTTTTGAAAAGCGCTTGCGCAGTTCGGCAGCCACTGAGCACAGATCAGAACTGGAGGGTAATTTAAAACGTTTAATGGAATGGCAAGTTTATTACTGGCATGTCACTGGTAAGTTGCTGACGTTTGTCGATGTCGGACTAGGAAAATTAAATACGGCGACCGTGTATTCTGCCGGCAATGGACCATATCCTGTGGGATTACTGAATATGTTTAAAGTGTTTTCACTGTACGGCCATTACTGGCATTTCAATGTATTGCCGATGCCAGCATTAAACCAGCAATACAGACAATCGGCCAGCATTCAGCCAGTAACTTTGTGTTTACTGGGGGATCCTAAATGACCAAAACGAAGTCTGTTTATTGCATCTATCAGTAAAATTTAAAGTGATTTTCATCGTTCTACACATTGCTATACAATTTTGAATATTTTCAGTTTCTGGATTATCCAAAATAGTCCTTTTTGCTTGAAGTAATGCTTTTTTGCATAAAATAATGCTTTTTTGCTAAAATTGGTGCTTTTTAATGCGCCTTTTTTTAAATTGTTTGTGCTTAGCAATCCGAGCTCTAGTTATTATTAAATACTCATATATCGAAATTATGAATGTTTCGAATACTAGTATTTGTAATATATAAAATTAAGAATAAACTATTCGTGAAAATGCAAACAGTGTCTTAATTAATATTAATGTTTGCATTTTCACGAATAGTTTTTTCGTCATTTTATATATTATGTTTAAAGTGTGCAAACTATAAGAATCGTAAGCTTATTTTCTCAAATTCAAATAGTTTTGAATTTGAATTTATCTTACTAGTATTTGTATTTAATTTATTGAATATTCGCATGATTTGTACTCGTATTTATCAAATTTTGTAAGAATACTCGAATTGTATTTATATTGTGAAATTATTAATTATTTTAAAATTCATCAATTAAAGAAATCTCGTGATTCCATCCATTTGATTTATTAATTTTATTAAATTTACGCGACATTAACAAAAGTTAACCTTCTGCAATTTCATCAACAGATGTTTAATTGTACATACCTATCCAAACATTAAAAAAGTGTTCATATAATAACAAGAAAGTAGCCATCACATTTGTTTTATAATAAACTGTTTAAATTTATAACACTTATTTATAACACTTATTGTATTTGTTACAATATTTTAGAAAATAGTCAAGCTTCTAACGTTGGTTTCAGTTACTTGAATAATTTTTCAACATAAATATAAAGTTGATTCACTTTTCAAATATAACTGAAATTTTTAACAAAATGTAGTAATTAGTTAGAATTTTTTAGAAGAATGTTTATTATATTTAAATAAAAATGAACTCAAGTGCAAGAAAAAACGGCCCACCCATTTTATTGTTTTCTACTTTGTATAATATTATCACTGTTGCATTACTATCAATGAAACTTTTGGTATTTTACAATAAAAGAGACCATCAGAGGATGTAGAAAAAAAAACAACATTTGGAATTTATTAATTTATTTATTGAACAATAATCATTACAAATAAAATTTAAAGAAATGCTGTTCATTATAGTCTGTTTAAAAACTAGAAGGAGTAAGTGCCAAAGCCCAATTTACACTATAAAAAGTTACCAGAAATATCACTAGATAAATTTGGCGGCAATTTTAAATAATGTTATAATTATTCTTTAAATAAAATCAAATATTTATTTTGTACTTCTTAATTGTGGTTAAGTATTTTCTTTTCCATCGTACGATATCGTCAGTTCAATTAAAATGCTTATACAGCATCTCGCCATATATCTGTGAAATAAAACATATTTACATTATGTTCATAATATAATATGGAATTTATATAATAATGTGTCTCTATCAGAACTGGGACGAATCCTCGTAAAAAGGATTCGAATTACGAATCCGAATCACCTAATATGATTCACGAATACTCGAATAAAGGATTCGTAAGAGACAAATATGATTCGAATCGAAGATTCGAATCGTGTTTTTTCGAATTACGAATACAAATCCTTTAAGAATAAATTTGATTTTATTATTTTTTTGCAACCATTAACATATAAATATTGTTACCAGTTGTTTTAACAAAAATATTCAAAACCTAATTATTTATTATTACCACTGAACATCGTTTATAAGAGACTAAATATCTGACTCCTTGTTACTCTGGTTAAAGATGTATTTGTGTATTTCTGAACTCAACTTTAATTCAGTGTTTAGTACGCGTGGCGCATGAAGTAAAATTTCGAGTTTAGAAAAGCCCGAAAATTTGTCTCGGGTCGCTGCGCGACTCGAGACAAATTTTCACGGGGCTTTTCTAAACTCGAAATTTTACTTCATGCTTAGCCTGGGAGTGGAAACACTCGTTCAAAACTTCAAATTGAACTCTATTATAAAATCGACTAATGCCTGAAATTTACGTAAATAAAAAATTTACTGAATATCATTAAAACCGGAAAAGTCAGAGAAAAGTCATAGAATTATATTCAAATTGACCAAAACACTAACAAAAAAGCCATACGATATTATTAAATTTGTCAAAATGAGCAGGCAAATTACAAAACAAGTAAAGTTTATAAAATTAACTTAAATATTGACAAAAACAATGAAAACTATTAAACAGATTGGGGGTTTCCTACAAAAGAAAGTTATATTAAAAGGCCAAGGAAAAAATCTTTAGTCAGGGAAATGGCGGAAAAATTTAACATTTCAGATTGTGGCTACCATGTCAGTTTTACTTCAAACAATATTAGACAAAATTTTGAAAACTAGATTATTATCTTTAAAAACATTTTCGATCATTTAATGTTCTTATCAATGCATTCACTTTGAAGTTTCGAACAAGCGTTTCCACTCCCAGACTAAGCATGAAGTAAAATTTTGAGTTTAGAAAAGCCCCGTGAAAATTTGGCGAGGGTCGCGCAGCTACCCGAGACAAATTTTCTGGGCTTTTCTAAACTCGAAATTTTACTTCATGCGCCACGCGTATAAAACAGTGATTTAACGAGAAATTTAAAAACACACAAAAACATATTTTTCATGGTATTCCTCACAATTAATTCGAATTATTTTTGACGATTCAAATCCTTTTGTAAGTATTCGAATCCATTTATAAATATTCAAACCCTTTTATAAATATTCGAATCCTTTTATAAATATTCGTATCCGTTTATAAATATTTGAATCACCCACATTTAGACTCAAATACGAATCCTCTTAAAAAAATGTAACAAATCCGGATCACGAATCCAGTTGAACTAAAGTATTCGAATGCCTCTTTTGAATCCTCTAAAAGGCTTCGAATCCTGAATGATTCGAATCCTGCCCAGCTCTGGTCGCTATCTTACTTAAAATTGATTTGTTTCATAAAACTGTACAAGGTAGAACGACACAACTTCGGCATGCCCGCATGATCGTTTACTTCTTTTAAAACTTTATTCAAAGTTGGCAGTTCATTTTTATAGAGGAAACTATGCACGGATCTTTTCACTACGTCATCAAAACTTGTAATTATTCCTCCAAGCTGTTTAGGGCTACAAATCTCTCCGGATTTCTTATATTCGCTAATGGTACGATAGACAGTGGAATTTACAACTCCTCTAAATTAAATATTTTATTATTCGATGCATATTCTTATGCTATTTGATATCTTACCTACTGCACCAACAATGTCTGATACAACAGCAGTCATTTTCATATGTGGATCATCTGTTATCATCTGCTTATACATATTTATTATGCACTGTTTTTTAGGCAGATATAAATGACCCAAATCCAACTTCTTACGCTTTTTTGGAGGTGAAGGTGATATTATCACCGAGCTTGTATTGGGTCCATAATCCATCACAACAATATAAACAAAATTAACTTTTAACTATGCTAAAGAAACACCGCACAAAAGGTTATTACGAAACAGACAAAGGTGCAACTCGGTAACGCTTCAAATTAAGGTTATGTCAGCTGTTGCGTCTAATAATGACGTAATTAGCATAGTGTAAATTGGCCGCGCTCTCGGCCAATCAGAGTTGTAGGTTTTGGCTCGTACAATTTAAAACGCTCCTCCTAGTTATTAAACAGATTATAGACATTATACATAAAGTATCGAGCCTTCCACTGTTTTTGTTTTTTGTATTGATCTTCGCTGGATTTGGGAATAAACCCACTGAAGGTTGGTGTGCTCATAATGATTTTACGAGCTGTAGATTTTGAAAAAACTGTAGCTCTTGTTGAAGATGGACGAAGCCCACGGTGGGTGTCCAGAGTGCCTAATGTCAGCCAAGTGCAAAGACTACTTGATAGTCTGTTTTATCGTAAAATACCAAAAGTTCTAATCTTAGTATTGTAACAGTCATTTTATTATAAAAAATAATAAAATATACGTGGGCCGTTTTTAACGCACTTGAGTGTAGTTATATTTTCGCTATGCTAAAATATAGATTAATTTTTTTTAACTCCCAAAAGTACTAAGACAATCTAACGTTTCTTTGTTTTTTAGATTGTCTATATGATAATAAAATTCTCTCACATTAAAGGGAATTTTTCATTTAGGTATACATATCCCGTTGTATACATTGTATTTTTTCAAGTATGCGTTGTATTTATAAAATCGTGAAATTTAAAGATTGTGACAAGTGAATCTACTCCTTGTTTAAGCATGAAGTAAAATTTCGAGTTTAGAAAAGCCTGAAAATTTTGTTTGGTCGAGTAGCGAAGCGGAGCGACCAAACCAAATTTTCAGTCTTTTCTAAACTCGAAATTTTACTTCATGCGCCACACCTATAAAACATTAAAAAATTGTGAAGTTAAGGCTTTGTATTTTGTAGTTTAGAGTATTTCAGTGTTTTATAAGCCTGGCGCATGAACTTTTTCAAAAAAACAACGTATGCCTGAAAATGTACAATGTATGCATCGGAATATGTATACTTAAAAAACAAATTTACCATTGCAGTTTACAATTGGTTTTTTGTGTTCGTTCATGAAAAATAAAAACCAGGCTTTAATTGAGTTTCAAAGTTTTGATTTGTGAATGTCACAGATAGTTTTCGTGAAATGAAGGTAGTGAAGTGGAATGAATAGTCTGATTCCCCCCGGAATTTACTTAGTTTAATTGAAGTGGTCGCATGCAATAATTCGAGAAGTGAACCGTTACACCCTAAAATACGACTACAGCTATTGCCATTGTTATCACACACCATGCACTGCATAATGATGATTATACACGATAGTGTATTAAAGTCACATACGTGTTAAATTAAAGTAAATGCACTGACACAATTACTTATTTTTAGTAAAATAAAAAAAAAAAACAGGTTACACAGTTTAAAACATTTTAACTTGTATCAAGAAAATACTTTACTTTTTTATACAACTTACATTTTACTTTTGTGGCTAGTTTCATTTACATGGCAATCATTCTCAAACTAAAAAATAAGAATGTGTCTATCGTAGTACTTTTCCCATCACCTAAACACTTGACTTTCATAATTTTCCAGATTTCTATAAATATTGGTGGTAACTGTATGCTTATGAGTTTACGTGAAGTGATTATTACACTAAAAAAGACTGTTATTCCTTACTTCACTTTTTATTTTTATCGTTAGGTGTACATTTCGAGACACAAAGTGCTTATTATCAATAAAAAACTGAAGTTTGGTATTCATAATGAGCACTTTGTGTCTCGAAATATACATCTAACGATAAAAATAAAAAATGAAGTAAGGAAAAATTACGTAGAAGAAAAATTCACTGAATATCCTTAAAACCGGAGAAAAGTCATGGAATTTTATCCAAATTTACAAAAACACTAACAAATGCGTTTTAAATAAATTACGAAAAGTAACAAAATATACAGAAATTATGACAAATTTGACAAGAATCATGAACCAATAAAAAAAAATATCAATATTAGCACAGTAATAAGAAATCACGAAAAAGCAAATACCACCAATAGTACACTAAATAAGGCTGTTACTTTTTTAGTGTATTATTGGTGGTATTTGTTTTTTCGTGATTTCAAATTACTCTGCTAATATTGATATTTTTTTTATTGGTTCATGATTCTTGTAAAATTTGTCATAATTTCTGTATATTTTGTTACTTTTCATAATTTATATAAAACGTATTTGTTAGTGTTTTTGTTAATTTGAATAAAATTCCATGACTTTTCTCCGGTTTTTAGAATATTTAGTGAATTTTTCTTCTACGTAATTTTCAGGTATTCGTCGATTTGCTTAAAGAGTTCAATTTAAAGTTTTGAATGAGTCACTCCCCGGTTAAGCATGAAGTAAAATTTCAACTTTAGAAAAGCCTGAACGTTTGGATTCCAAATTCAGGCTTTTCTAAACTCGAAATGTTACTTCATGAGCCATGCGTATACAACACTGATTCCAAGTGAAGTACAAAAACACACAATTATATGTTTTATCAGCGTAACACGAAATCAGATATTTACTCTGTTGTCAACGATGTTCAGTGTTTATTATAAATAATTAGTTTTTGAATATTTTTGCTAAAACTACTGGTAGGGATATTAAAATGTTAATGGTTGCAAAAATGTAATAAAATCAAATTTATTTTTAAAGGATTTGTATTCGTGATTCGAAAAAACACGATTCGAATCTTTGATTAGAATCATATTTATCTATTACGAATCCTTTATTCGATTATTCGTGATTTGAATGATATTAATTGATTCGGATTCGTAATTCGAATTCTTTTTTCGAGGATTCGTCCCAGCTCTGACAAGTACTTTACTTGAATGGCTTATTAAGTTATAAAACACCGTAGTCATTTCTATTGGAGATTGATAATTTACGTTTCACTTTGATCACCATTTATATTAGATAGTATTGAAGCCATTTCAAATTTAGTGATCCCGAACAAATCAGATCGAGACGTAGCGTAACTCGCAGACACTTATTACCCCCCAATTCCTCCACCGACTATCAATTTCAACCCTCGCAGGGCATTTTTCTATTTCCTCTGGCAGAGAAGGAATAAATCCGTAACGACTTAATTAAATAGCAAACTTAATACGGGCCTGGTGGTAACGTATTGCATTGCGTACGTGCCCGCCTCCCACGGAATCGATTCGATATTTCTCCCCTAGATTTAGTATTTTATTTTCGTTCAAAAACGTGAAAATAAATAAATTTCTCGCGCGAGGGCGAAATGGGAGAAATTACACGGCCATTTGAACAGTGTGACATTTAAAGCCCGGATTTGTATACGTGTTTATTATTGTTTTGAGGCGGTCTGAAGTTCCTGACATTTCAAAACTTGGAACGATCAAATTACGTGAATATGAACTTATATTAAAAACGAGATGTTTGTTATACATGTTAATTCAATGAACTAGTGTGTTATACAAACAAAGTTACGAGATGTTTGTGTTAAAAGAAATTGTATAGTGTTTTGTGATGTATGTAAAAACTGACATCTTTTTAAGCTACCGGTAATTCGGCGAAATTGTAAATAAAAACCGGTTAACTGGTTATTTATTGGTGACCTAATATCGTAGTTAAGGTTTTAAACGTAATTAAATATATGGACAACTAAGAGCTTCTAATGACGTTTATCTTTAACGAGGGCTTCCCCGTAATTAAAGTAAATATTTCGAGTTTAGAAAAGCCTGAAAATTTTAATTTAGAAGAGCCTGAAAATATGAGGCTTTTCTAAACTCGAAATATTTACTTCGTGCGCCAGGGATCTAGAACACTGATTTAAAGAAGAGTTCAAAAACATATTAAAACATGATCTTTAATTAGAATTACACGGAATCACATATTTATTAAGAACTAGGGATATTCCGTTTCAAATTCCGATATTCGTATTCGATTCACCTACTTTTAAAATGCGTAATTTTAATCGTATTAGTTAAATTTATTGCGAATGCCTGAAAATTATTCGTCAGAGCTGGGCAGGATTCGAATCATTCAGGATTCGAGTCCTTTTAGAGGATTCAAAAGAGGCATTCGAATACTTTAGTTCAACCGGATTCGTAATCCGGATTCGTTACATGTTTTTAAGAGGATTCGTATTCGAATCCAAATGTGGGTGATTCGAATCCTTATAAAAGGATTCGAATATTTATAACAGGATTCGAATATTTATAAAAGGATATGAATACTTACAAAAGGATTTGAATCGTTAAAAATAATTAAAATTAATTGGGAGGATTAACATGATAAATGTCTTTTGTGTGTTTTTAAATATCTCATTAAATCACTGTTTTGTACGTGTGGCGCATGAAGTAAAATTTTGAGTTTATAAAAGCCCAGAAAATTTGTTTTTTTCACGGGGCTTTTCTAAACTCGAAATATTACTTCATGCTTAGTCTGGGAGTGGAAACGCTCTTTTGAAACTTTAAACTGAATACTTTGATAAGAACAATAAATTACTGAAAATGTTTTTAAAGATAATAATCTAGTTTTTCAAAATTTTAATATTATTTGAAGTAAAACTGACATGGTAGCCACAATCTGAAATGTAAACATTTTTCTACATTTCTCTGATTCAAGATTTTTTCCTGGCCTTTTAATATAACTTTCTGTGGGAAACCCCCATTTTGTTGAATTATTTTCAATCTTCTTATCAATATTTAAGCTAACTATATACATTTTTACGTGTTTCGTAATTTGCCTGCTGATTTTGACAAATTTACTTATATCATATGGGTGTTTTTGTTAGTGTTTTGGTCAATTTGAATATAATTCCATGACTTTTCTCTGACTTTCCCTGTTTTAATGATATTCAGTGAATTTTTTATTTATGTAATTTTCAGGCATTCGTCGATTTTATAATAGAGTTCAATTTGAAGTTTTGAACGGGTGTTTCCATTCCCAGGCTAAGCATGAAGTAAAATTTTGTATTTAGAAAAGCCCCGTGACAAATTTTCGGGCTTTTCTAAACTCGAAATTTTACTTCATGCGCCACGTGTACAACACTGATTTGAAGTGAAGTTCAGAAACACACAAATACATCTTTAATCAGAGTAACAGGGAATCAGATATTTAGTCTGTTATCAACGATGTTCAGTGTTATTAATAAATAATTAGGTTTTTAATATTTTTGTTAAAACAACTGATAACGATATTTATATATTGATGGTTGCAAAAAAAATTTATATCAAATTTATTCTTAAAGGATTTGTATTCGTGATTCGAAAAAACAGGATTCAAATCTTTGATTCGAATCATATTTATCTCTTACGAATCCTTTATTCGAGTATTCGTGATTCGAATCATATTAGGTGACTCGGATTTATGATTCGAATCCTTTTTACGAGGATTCGTCCTAGCTCTGTTATTCGTATAATCAAATTTACTAAAAGTTATTTCTAGCTGTAAATGTCACTACTTAATATAGTTTATATTTAAGACAAAGTTACCTTTGTGTTAATTCATTGAATTGAAAGTTCTCTAATACCGTATATATGTTAGATTACAAATTGTATTATTGTAATTAATCTTAAAGTATATGACGGCAGTTTCACCTATGCAGTGGAAAGGGTTGTTTTAGTGGAATGTATGCGAATTGATCTTTTACGATAGCGGTGCAGCGAATCTCGGGACTTACGTCGGTGTTCTCGGCTTGTCGTCTTCTGGCTTCCTGGAGCGTCTCGCTCGTATGTCTCCTTCTTCTTTTTCTCTCGACCACCATTTTTGGTCTTCTCCTGCGGACTCGCTGTTCGCAAGTTTACGCAAAGTCGCGCAGACTTAACGCCAGAATCCACAGGCCACCAAAATGAGGACTCAAAGGGGGGTTAAATTATCATTTTGTTCCCAACACCCTAGCCGCTTCTTCCGCTAACGCCTTAAGCTGATTGTTAGCGAAAACGAAATTGGTACACAATCGTTTTTCAAGTTACTACAACGGCCATGGCGTGCAATAAACAGCCGCAGCGCTGCAGCATCTCCCGACAAACTTGCCACCAACTCAAAATGCATAGCCTTCGTGCAGAAACAAACAAATACGCAGATGTACGCCTTTTATGTTTTGCACCCACGATATTGAAATGATAAATGGATCAGCAAAACCCATCCCTGTATGAGGGAAAGGTTTTAACAGGGATACCCTCGCTGCAGGTAGGTCTGCCATGAGAGGGTTTATCGATACAAGTTTTACGCGGAAGCAATAATAAGAACGAGCAATTCGCCCTTTTACGGCGCGGCGACACGATAATATCCAAAAATGCTGTTGAACGAGATACTGGACAATTTGAGGACCTGGGTGCATATTTTCTTTATAAACTTGATCAATAACTAATTCAGTCAACAACGACGAGGCATCAACATAGGGTGCTTTTGATCGTAAGGGATGTTAGCATTTCTAAGACGACAGCCCATCCTAACGACTCCATTGTCGTCAAGAAAGGGAGCTAACTTTCAAAAAGGTTTACAAAAATCTTTACTCTTTTAAATATTAAAGGTATCTTTAGAAAAGTACATGCACGTACTTCACTAGGAAACCCATTGCTTGATACAGCTCCTCTCTGGATAATGAACCCAGAGCATCGGATTTATTATTTGACTTGCGCAGTAATCTTAAGCAATAAGACGAGGTTCCTTGAGTTTTCTGAAGAGATGTAAATCTCAGGATTAGTCTTCAAGTGAGGAGCTGTTTCTACCACCAAAGATATATTTCTCTCTTTCTCTTGAACCTCGGGAGTGATATCAGGAGGGCTTCGAGAGGGCCCGATATCTGTCAATTGCCGTAGCCACTCTGGGCCAGTCCACCATAAAGCATGATCCCTGACTTCTCTAGAAAGTAAGCCTCGAGAAGCACAATCAGCTGGATTATGGTGGCTCGACATATGATACCAAGTTACATTTGGTGTCCTGTCTTGAATGTGAGTCACTCTATTACTTACAAAGGTTTTTCAGTGATGAGGTTACGAATTTGTCCAGCACAAGGATATAGTTAAATCGAACCTAGCAAATGTCTGATAAATAATCAATCGACTTCGATATGTGCCTTTCAGAGTATCAATTAATTCTGCTAACAGAACAGTAGCACATAATTTAAGACGAGGTATGAAAATTCGCTTAAAGGGTGCGACCTTGGATTTTCCAGATACAAACGTTAAGAAAATAGTTTCATTATATACGATACGAAAATAGACGACGGTAACATAACCTGTAGCCGTGAAGTTGACATGACTTTAGGTTGTTGTTCCACAACCCACGATCAATAGGAAGAGATGCAAGATATGGCAATTCTGACTTGAATTGCGGCCAACGAAGTACGATTTCAGCAGAACTGACTGCATCTTAATCTAATTTTAAGGTCCAAAGCTGCTAAAGTAAATGCTTAATGAAGAACGTAAGCGGAGCGAGAATTCCAAGAGGATCGAAGATACGAGAAACTTCAGACAAAATGATGCGTTTTGTATAATCACGAACCAGAGGTTTTCCTCTAAAAATCAAACAATCGATATCAGGCTGCCAATATAACTGTAAAACTTTGACAGATTTATTTTTGGAATTGTCTAAAGAAAGCGACGAAGATGAAGCTTTACCAATGTCCAAAAGAAAGTCAGGGACATTGCTTGACCGTTATTTAAGTTTAAACCCTCTAGATTGGAACAGCGAAACAATCCATTTCTATTTACTATTTTCGCTTCCTCTAGCCTCAGTCGAGGCGATCTAAGATGCGATAGAAATTTTTTGTATTTCGTTTTTGCCAGTTCTAAGTTATTGTGCTTCGCTGGGTACGTTGTTAAAGAAAAACCAGAAGTTACGGTGTTAATTTGATATATTTCCAAGTTTTCCTCTTTGGAAAACCGCTACATTATTAATTAATATTTTCAATGTTCAGGGTAAATAAGAATTTGCCGATACATATGTTTTATATCCGCAGTGACAGCAACTGAATGAAGTCGAAACCTTAACAAGAATAAAAATATGTCATTCTGCAGTTTTGGGCCATCACAGAGAGTATCATTATGACTGATACCCTTATTGACCTTTGCCGATCCATTAAAGATGACACGAAGTTTGGTGGTCGAATACCTGTAAGGCATGTCAAGCTCGGCACCACACTTTGCTACATTTTCATAAATCGGTACCAAAACCTAGATCTTCGTATCAAACACGTTCTTCGCTACAATTAAATAATTCAAATCTTAACACATCGCTTTAACCTGAGCTTAGTAGTAGTCAGCAATGCTACTACTTTGTTATCAACGGCTTTAATAGGCCGTCTTGATTTCAGTGATCCTTATCGATACAATTACCGAACAGTATATATTTTAACTTCATATGTAATTAGTGTATTATACGCCTGGTACATGAAGTGATATTTCGAGTTTAGAAAAGCCTAAAAATTTGGTTGCTTAAACATAGTATATAAAAACACTTTAGGTTAAATCATTTCAAAACAAACTAAAAGTTTGCATTATACTTTTAGAAATATAAAATTTATATAAAACTTAAAGTTAAATTAAAGTTAACTTAAGTAACTGAGGATGTTAACTAAGAATGATGTAGCACGCTACATTCTTTTGTTTAATTTGAACAATTTTTGGATTGAGTGTGCTGTTACTTATTTGTTATGATAATACGATATAGTACCTACGTAGGTATAATTAAAGTATTCACAGTTATTTAAACAATTTTCATTAAAAGTTTTTGAAAAATTATTTAGTTACCTTAACATTTACTTAATTAAATGAAAACTCGACTAATTTATATAAAAACTAACAGTTAACTGAAATTATGTAATTGAGCTCTTAGTCAAAAATCAAAATGACAGATATTATTGAGAATGAATTTTGATAAAAGTCACAGAGAATGAACAAACCTTGTTATATTGAAGGATGATATAAAATCGAACACTTGTCGACAAAATTGCAAAAGCTTAAACTATACCGAATTTATGTAAGTACATAAATATCAACCTTAATTCAAAATATCTTCTAAAGAATGAATCTTAACACAAACGACAGAGGTTATCAAATTATTTTAAAATTAACAATCTTTATAAGAACGTTAGAAAAACGTAAACCTAAAAATTAAAAAAAAAAATTGCAATACCTCAAAATTAACGGAAAATACAATCCAACATTAGATTTTCATTATGACTGTACGAATTTTCTTAAAAAAATAATTTAAAATACTTATTGGATTTACCTGTTTATAAAAAGTTTGAAATATAATTATACAATTAAAGAGTTAAACATTTAATATATTCGATACTTGTCCTGCTACTTTCTTAATTTTCAAATTGGGTAAAGTAAAACACTTGTTTTGTAACGTATTTGTGTTTTCAGTTGCCCGAAACGAAAACTAAAACATTTATTATTTAAAAATTTTGCATTTTACATACATTTTAGATAAATAAATAAGATTAACAAAAAATACATACAAGTGGCGCGGTTAATCATTAAAAAGATATTGTTTCGTTGACTTTCTTAGATTTATGATTATTAGCCTTACGCCACCCAATCTCTGAAGATAAATGAACAAACGTTGAAAAAAAATCAATATCAAAATATTTTTTTTGTATTTAAACGGTCATTGACATTGGTTTTTAGTTTAATAAAATTGGTCAATAAAGACCAGGGTTATGGCGTTGGGCGATTTTTATAGAACCCCCGATATACATATCCCGATGTATACGCTGTAAATGTTTAGGCATTCTTTGTAAATATAATAGCGTTTAATTTAAAGCTTCTAACGAGTGTTTCAAATCCTTGATTAAACATGATATAAAATTTTGAGTTTCGAAAAGCATAAAAATCCAAAATCTAAATCCAACTTTTCAGGCTTTTCTAAACTTGAAATTTTACTTTATGCGCCACGCGTACAAAACACTGTAATATTGTGAAGTTTAAAATATCCCGCTTATGTTTGATCTCACGACAATATATTTTACAAATGTTTATTTACTCTAAACAAATGAACTAATATTACAAACCAGATGTTTATGTTAAACCACCAAGTAATTAATAATTAATAACGTTAGCACTTCATCAATTAATTAGCTCATTTAATCCAGACAGTTAAAGAACTTATTGATTATTAATTTTTAAATAACAAATAGTAGATTCAGACAGGGCAGAAAGACCGTTGGTCGATAGCCCAGACAGACTAAAAAATAATTAATATGTATATAAAAATGTTATAAATCTAATTGTAATTGTAGTCTAAATAATGAAGTATACAGGGTGTCCCATGTTTAGGTACCACCTGGAATATCTAAAGAACAATGCACAGAATGAAAAAATGTTTCAAATAAACGTTTAATGATTAGGAGGGGGACATCCAATTCTGTAAGAAAATTCAAGCCCCCTCCCGCAGGGAAGGCTGGGGAGGAGGAAGCTTTGAAATCTCAAATAGGAACCTCTATTTTTTATTGTAGATTTGGATATAGCGTAAAAAAGTAAGTAAGTTTTATCTAAAAACATTTTTGATTACTCTAATAGATGGCGCTGCAATCAACAAAATTGTTTCTATTATGTAAATTTCTCAAAAATAAAAGCGATGTGCGCGCGTGCTTTTTGTATAAATAAAAATAAATACATTTTATAGAATCTATACAGAAATGAATAATATTTTGATGGGCTATAATTGAAATTTAAATATCGTCACGGGATATTTCAAAATATCAAATGAAAAATGTTGATTCAAAATATTTATGAGTATTTTTTTATTGAATTAAATTATATTCATTTTGAACAATTTCTGATCATTTAAAACTTTTGTAATTATTTATTAGGGTTTATTTTACATAACTTAAGCTTTTCCAATTTGTTCGCAGAAGTTTAGTAACCCAAATAATGCACAGGAATTTGTTTTCGTTCTAACTTTGAAGTAAGAAATAACATCAACTCTATTTATTTTACGTCATAAATTTTACAATAAAGGAAATTGAAAACAAAGTTTCTGATTGATCATCTAATAAGGATTTCCACTCCCAGATTAAGCATGAAGTAAAATTTCGAGTTTAGAAAAGCCTGACAATTAAGATTTACTGGGGCACGCGAGCGAAGCGAGTCGCGGCCCAGAAAATTCAAATTTTCAGGCTTTTCTAAACTCGAAATTTTACTTCATGCGCCAGGCGTATAAACCTCTAACTTCAAGTGAAATCTTAAACTAATTGGTTAGAGTAAAATAAATTTAGTATGTCAATTATCACTTGTTCAATTTTGTTGATTGCAGCGCCATCTATCAAAGTAAAACAAAATATTTTTAGATAAAACTTACTTACTTTTCCACGCTCTATCCAAATCTGTAGTAAAAAGTAGGGGTTCGTATTTAAGATTCCAAAGCTACCCCTTCTACAGTTTTCCCTGTGTGTGAAGGGTTGCATTTTCTTACAGAATTGGATGTCCCTCTGCAAATCATTAAACTTTTATTTGAAACATTTTTTCATTCGGTGCATATTTTTGTAGACATTTCAGGTGGTATTTTAAAATAGCACACCCTGTATATGTATATATATTAATTATTATTTCCTTTGTAGTAAAACATTTCTTATATATTTTTATTTTATTTTATTTTATTTATTCTCTCACGGGAAACCCCTTTTACAAAGAATATGTACAAAATAATAACAATATTATTTAAGAATTGATAAAACGTATTAACATTATTGCAATGGTAGTGTTTATTTTTTTCTGAGAAATGTAAACTATACTTAGATATTTTATGCAAATCAAGATTATATTCATGAAGTGCTACTGTTGAAGTTTATTGGCTATAATAAATTATTAGGTCAGCTGGAATTCGCACAAATCAATATGCAAAACACAAGCAGATGACAGATTGAACGCGGAAACAGTCATTAATCAGATTCGTCATCCATGGCGAATGCCAATTTGACATGACGTTCAATTCAATACAGACGGATGAATAACAATCCCCGACATCCCTCATGTATGCATTGGCCTCTTGTGTCAACACAAATTAAACATTTATTTGGGCGTATGAAATACATTATTGTTGTAATAAAAATTAACTACATATTATAATAAATTTCTGTACACAATATATTTAAAAAGATGATTTTCCCAACTATATAACGTTTAATAATTAAAATAATAGTATGAGTAGTATTACTGTTAGAATTCAAGAACAAAGTCACTTCGAACAAAGTATGTTAATTTTTAATAATTTTGATTTTATAAGTGTATTAATCTAATATTAGTTATTAGTTATAATCTATTTTTATTATATGATCAATCAAATTTTACATTTCGAAAAATTTATTGGTGTGATGCAGGTTGTGTATTTAAGGTTAAGACAAGAATAATTACATGTTATGTTGTAAACCAACTTTTAATTTTTATGTTATGTGAACGAAAATCAGACAGTAATATGGTAATTCAATTAACTTATAAAATAGATAGTTCATTGAACAAAGTTTAAGATTAAAAATGCACCTTGTAACATTCGCGTTTTCCACTCTCCGTTTTTTTAGACGAGAAAGTAAAATAATTAAACTAAGTGATAAATAGAAGACTTAATTAAATTAAAAATTAAAAACATTAATGTATTATAGGCAACTTAAGCATCACTAAAAATGTGAACAACAGAAATTTTGTTTTAGAGTTATTTAATTAATTATAAATGATTCTTCACTTCCACGACGTTTCCTCTAATGGGAAATATTGAATAACAATGCCCAGCGGTCTGCGAGTCCTTGTTCGTTACGTAACTGCCCCAAAAGGATCGTCACTGGAATTTCTACAAAAAATGGTTTTCTTTGAGTAAATAGGCAATGGTATCGAATTAAAAAGATAGTGTAGGGCTTGTGAAGGGATTTTATTTAGGTACATGGTGTCGTATCAAATTAATAAGAAGGGGAGATCGAATAAAATAAACTAACCTCAAAACAAAATGTTGATTTCCGATTACGGAGGTTATTAATTCTTCGTCGCTATTAATCCAGGTGGTGAATGTTGGTTCTGGAAGGTGCTGATTATGAAACACTTCACATAGATTCACTTCATTGTTGTCGAGTTTGTCATTAATTTAATTAACCTTTATTCATTGATTAATAGGGCGCAGTCGCACTTATGTGATTTCGTCGCGCGGATTTGTGTTGGTGGTTTCTGGTCAGGCACATTTTGTAATCAATTACACTAATCCCCTGGGAGAGGTGTTTGCCCGAACGTATCTTCGTCATATATTTATAATTTCCCGTGCGGATATTTTATCGGTTTTAATTGAAAAGATAATTGTTTAGTGGAGCGCCGTCTTAATGGTCGGTATATCGAAATTGCCAACAGGTTAATTAGTCCGAATAGGGGGCGTGGAATTTGAGTAATCCGTGGATTAATTCACTTGAATTCTGAGAGTGATCTCGTGAAGAGCTGTGTGCTTGCTAATCAACAACACGTGCTGTGTGCAGTGTGCTGAAGTTCATTTTCTGAAAGTATCTGTGTGATCGCTTCAGGGATTTTCTAAATATTAATAAATTCACGTGAGGCCGCATTACAACTACAGGTAATCGACCATATTTTGCATATTTCCATTAATTTTATCCTAGTTTTGTGACTTTTTTTTGTGGAAAAAAAAGGGGGAAAATTAGACCAAAAATTCAAATACGACTTTTAGGCCTCGTTGTACGATTCGATTGTAATCGAAGTATTGAAATTCCTTTAAATTCATCCCCGTGGAGTTCCGCAATTTTCCTGTTTGGGCGAATTTTCTTGGAGAGAGAGAGGGTACCCTTCTTAGCGTTCCGGCTGCTGAAGTCGTTGGAAAGTTAATTGAGAAGTGGATTCTCGGTGTTTTTGGCAGTAGAGTGAGAGACGAAGGAGGCGGTCGACAATTACTGATGGAATTTCAGATAAGTGATAAAAAAGTATATTAAAATAGTGAAATTCACATAATTTTTATTTCATTTAAAAACTAATATTTATTAAAGCCGAACAGCTATTATTGCTACATTTTTTTATTATTATTATTTGGTGTATTGCGTTGTGGTTTAAGAGACCAACGGAATTTGCAATTATTTTTATTGCTGGAAATATTAAATGTTTCGTTTATGTGCATCATGATTAAAATAATTGGTTTTTCGTCATCGAAATTTGATCGAGAATATAAACTATTAATTTGTTATATGAAAGATGTAAAGAAAGGTGACGTCATTATTTCTATTGCCCATTAAGTTGTATTTACTGATTTATTTAATCAACATTATATATTTTTTTAATTATGTTTAAGTTATGTTTTGGGAAAATTAATAGCAACCGTGGTAAAAATTTGCGTATTTTTGTGTCTCGATAATTCTTTGTTTACTTTTGATTATTTAATATTTAATTATTTTATATGAAATCAATTATTTGTTATTTTTTTTATTTCTTTTATTAAAACAATATTTAACCTTAAATTAATTACTTGTTACTTTATACCAACTTTCCTGCATTTCTTGGTTTACAGGATGATAAACTACTTAAGGTCAATTAGAAGCCAAGTGGCGCCCAAAAGTTAATTTTTATTATTTTTGTGTGAATATTTTTTTTTACCCACGACGCCGCCGATTAAGAGCTGCCGTTTGCAGGTCACAACCTATCACCGCTTTAAATGATTTGTATCTACTACCAATTTAATAAAGTCTCTCTAATATCAGGTGCTTTTTGCCCAGAGAGTGATTGGCTGATTTTGTTCCATTGTGTTATTTCTTAGATGTTTGATGATGATATAGTTGTAGGACTTGTAGGTGACAATATACTATTAATTTCTGCCCCCTGCTTCAGGAGTAATATCAATCAATCATTTATTCAACCTATATCACTTTTGCTTTCCAGTAGTGACTTATTACTATAGCTTGATAATTTGGTACTAAGTGAAGAATTAGATTCTGTATCCAATTCTTCGCCTGATGAAAAACCATTAGGTGGTATGTGATGTAGACTAATCGTGCCCATAAGCTTAGCCCAATCTTCTTTTATTAATGTGCTGATATATATTTTTCTTTCAAATTTCTGCTGAGTGTCTACCCCTTTTTTTTGTCTTATCGGAATGGTTCAATAAGACCATAGAGTTGTCTTTTAATCATTGTTCTGTCAAAAGTTGTATCATAGAGAGTCAGCCACACCTGCATTTCGTTCTTCTTAGAAGTAAATGTTGGTTGGATAGACCATAGAATGGTAGGGAGCATTATCCACCAAACATTTTTTTTAATTTAAAGCAGTAAGTAGCTTACTCTCTGCCCCTTTAAAAAACACTTGTCCGTTCATAGTCTTGTGGTAGTCTCTATCATTGTTGCTTGAATCCAGTAATAAGGCACACCCTGGTAAGAACCCTGAAGCAGAAGCCGCATGTAAAATAGTAAATATGTTTTCTTTTCCTTTGACTTTTTTGGATTGCTTTTTTTTATGAGACTTATGTCCCCACTGCCTAAATTGATCACTACCATTTTATTAAATCTAGGTCTTGTCAAGGAAAATTCAGCTTTCAAATACTGTAGATATTTTCTATATTTTCTTTCTTTATACGTTTTTCTGTTTGCATACATTTTTCCCCTTATTGATCATTTGGTATTTATAGGCCATACTTTTCAAAATTTTGTATAAATTTGTCCGAGATTCTGCAAATTCGAGTTGTTGTTATGAATAGTTTAGTAAATCGTTTAAATTAAAATATTTGTTTCTTGAATTATAATCCCAAATTTGTTTTTATAAATCTTTTTTAAATTGGTAGCTCCAAAGTTCCTGTAATAAGAAAAATGTATTATTTCCTTGTATTGTAGTAAATAAATTTTCGTATCCAGTCTTTAAGATTTTATGTACTTCACTTTTAGAAACCTTATAAATAATTCATCTTTGTACTAATTAAATAACAGTTGTTGCGTGCTTACCGAAAAAATGTCTGCCATCGACTTTACAATATCCGTCTTCTTCATTATCTGCCTATTCACATGTGCAAATTTTGAATAAGTTCTAAATATATAAAAAATAATACATAATTAATACAATATGAAGACCATGTGAGTGTGCAGTACATTTTACTAGAACCCAATACAAATAATTACTTGCATTTTAATAAATACAACTCATAGTAGTGGTATTTGGGTCAAAGCTGTCAGTAGAGTTTTCAGTTTATCGTGAAATACAGAGTGATCCATATTAATTAACCACAAATATGCATCGTACAAATACGGGCCAATCCGATTCTATAAATATTTCATCACCCCCGCCCCCTGGGTGGTGCGGGTGAAAGAAAAATTATATTTTGCTCAAATACTATTCGATTTTTAGTAAAAAAAATATATTTGTTAATGCTACCAAATAGTCCTTATTTTTTTCTAAGGTGTGTATGCTATTTTTTATTTTTCAGACCGACGGGAAATGGTTTTATTTGAGCGACAAAGTTGAAAATAATCATTTTACCAGTAGGGGACATTTAATTATACAAATTAACTTCAATAAGTCATTGAATAATGAATTTTATGGTCCAATATTATTTTAATTTCCGGTCGGTACGTGTGTTGACCACAGCAGATTTCATTAGGTTTAGCGGGAACGTTTCATTTTTGCGACTACAGCGCCATCTATTACGAATTAAAAAAAAAGTTTGGATAAAACCCACATCATTTTTGGTGTAGAATCCGAATCTTCAATAAAAAATAGGGGTTCATATTCAAGATTTCAGTTGCCCCCTTTTCCCACCCCCTAGGAGGTAGGGATTAAGAAAATTTCATAGGATCGAATGGACTCCTAGAAACTTATAATCTTTTGTTCGAATCATTTTTTTGTACCAGGTATATTTGTCGAGATATTCCAGTGGATAAATTAAAATGGGTCACCCTGTATATCACAGAAAGAAAAAAATGTATTAAAACATTTGGATACAATACTAACAATACAATAATTTTAGACCAATATTAGTTCTATGTACTAATAGATTAAATGTAGAAGACTGCCTGCTATGAAAAGATGGAATGTGCAGCATCATTTTATTCAAGAAGTCAGGTGAGTCAACAGAATTTTTTGTCGACGAGATGCGAGACTTTCAAAATCAAATTTACGTAAGAGTAAACTGTGATCTGTACCTATTTCTGGATAAAATCCTTCTGACTTAAAAGATAATAATTTTAAAAATGTACGTTGCACACTTTTAACAGCACAAATTGGACTCTGATTGGACTATGGCCGCATAGCTTTGATCGTACATATGCATAATATAATGATTTCAATGTATTTGGATTATGAATCTGGGAGGAGTTTCGACAGATAAAATCCAGAGACCTAGAGGAATCTTTAACAACAGTCAACGTAGTAATTGAAGGTTAGATTGTTCTCGAAATATACTTCTAGATCTTTAAATACTGTAGCATGCTCTAAGATGGATTGTATAATCAAATTCAAACAGTTTGGATATCTTAGTAAACGACATATATATACATTTAGGGATGTTGAAGTTGGGTCCATGTTTTAGGTTATATTGAAAGACTTGACAATCGTTGATATTTTTAATAGTACTATAGGTTTTAAATCGTCGGCGTATAGCAGGTGTTTACAAGATAGAGATTCCGAAAGATCATTAATAAATAAATTAAATAGTAGTGAGCTTAAAATAGAACCTTGGGGCACCACAGAAGTTAGACAGTATTCTGAAGATTTTAATCCATTAATGACCACATATGCTTCACGTTTACTAAGATAGGATTGTATTAACGACGCTCAAAAACACAAGGTTCTTAACTTTGACAACAGAATATTGTGTTAAACTTTATCGAAAGCTTTCGATAGGTCCATATATATTTGTCCTTTTGCATCAATAGTTTCAGCAGTATCATGAGTTATCATCATAAGATTAGTGACAGTTGAGCGATTAGGGACAAACCGTTTATCAGATATATAAGGTTTAATATGATTGAAAATTTGGTCACACAGAGTAGCGTAGCCCAATCTTTTAATAATAATGACGGTAATTTGTCATCCGCAGATGTATAATTATTCGCAAGCTTTCTCAGTAGCTTAAAAACAAGTTGATCTGATGTGAATGCAAAAATGAAATTAGAAATTAAACTTAAATCCATGTTAATGAGATTATTTGTAGGTGCACTTTGTACTAATTCAAAAAAACTCACAGAAATCATTTACGATGTCAATAGGATTATCTAGGACGGCATCATTATATGACAAGGTTGAAGGAATCCTAGAAGAATTTGCCGTTCTTGAATTTACATATGACCAATACTGTTTGGGTTTGATACAACGTTATTTTCAATTGAACATATGTATATGTAAAGTTATTTAAATTAAAAACACTTGGTATTGTTTCACAAATTAAAACTTTATTTCGACTAGTTTCGGTTTCTTAGACCATTTTCAAAGTCTAACAAACCGAAACTAGTCGGAATCAAGTTTTAATTTGTCAAACAATACCAAGTGTTTTTAATTTAAATAACTTTACATATTCTAATATGTTTCACCAAGTGCCAGATGAGAAAATAATTTAAAAAATGAACATATGTAACTTTTATGTGCATATTTTATTTTATGTTTAATAACAGATCTTATTTATAAATTGTTCTAAGAATTTACACATAGAAGGTTTATGTTTAAATTTCTTCCTAATTGCATTTTTTTCTTTTAAGAGACTGAATATTTCTGAGGTAAACCAAGGCGTGTATTTAAATTTAAATGAAAACTAATGAAAATCATTCGTTTCTTTTTTCTATCAATTGTTTAATTTGAGCATATATAAGACTCCCATTTTTTAAGAGCAATAAATCTGGCAAATATATGCATACCATACCATACCAACTACTTAAAATCTTAAAATGAGGTCAAGTGTGGTTTGTATATTTATAATGCTGATAAAAACATAAAAACAAAATACGATGATATTGTTTTTACACTAATACACGATACATTTTCTAAATACTTAAAGTTAAATTAGTTATAATCTAACTGATTAGGTAATTAGAATCAAAGAGTTGTTTTTTTATTCTATGGATTCTATGTCGTATATATGCCCATATGTACTGGGAGTTTTTGTTTAAAGTATACGTATTACAAATTCAGCTTATTTTCTATAAATCTCTATATATTCGTTGTTTTTTTTAGACTTTACTTTAAAGCTTTAGATTGAGCATAAAGTACAATTTCAAGTTTAGAAAAGCCCTGCGTAGAAAATTTGTCGAGTGTCATTTGTCTCAAATGAGACAAATTTTTACGGGGCTTTTCTCAACTCGAAATTTTACTTCATGCGACACGCGAATAAAACACTAAAATATTGGAAACTTCATGTATATTTGAACCTCGCTTGAAATCAGTGTTTTATACGGGTGGCGCATGAAGTAAAATTTCGAGTTTAGAAAAGCCCAGAAAATTTGTCGAGGGTCGCTGCGACCCTCGACGAAGTTTTTACAGGGAAAACACTCGTTTAAAGCTTCAAATTGTACTCTTAAAAAAAACAACGGATATCGGAATATTTACAGGTTATGCATTTGTTTACCAAAATGAAAAATTCCCTGTATATAAGTTTATAAGGCAGGATTTTGAACGTAAATATAATTCAGTAATTGAAACTGATCTTTTATGTTGTACTCCGAGGGCGGGTGGCGATAAATCGGGAAAATCTGACGCGGAGTCAGCGTTTCAGGGTCGTAATAAGGGAAAATAATAGCCGACACTCCTACGCCATTTGTGGCAAAGGGACAGAAAAAGGGTGGCCGTGTCAACCTGATTATAAATAAAATTTGGATGTGCTCCCCATACCTCATACCTCACACTCAAACTCGACCCTTATAAATCACTGCTTGCACAAATTAATTTGCCGTATTTTTGTTGATACCCAAATTTTAATTAAAACGCCACAATACAACATGCAGATATTTAAAAGAAATTTTAACAAAATAGAATAGCTACAAATTGAAATTTTACAAAACAATTAAAACGAGATATATGAATCGAAGATGCGATTTTGTTGATAATGCAAGCTAACATCATTGCGGAAGAAAAGAAACAAATACACTTGTACACTATTATGGAGCAATTTTTAAATAGCAAACTTTGCTAATAAACAATAAATTATCAATTTACAGATGGATTTGAGTGACTTTAAACCGACATTTTCCTACGACCGCTTCCGAAAACAGTCATATCGTCGCAATACCTTTGCATTGAAAGTTCTCAATTGTATATTTGTATTTTGACAAGTAATGTTATACTTAAAAATTGAATTTTTAAAACTAGTTTTGAAAGTAAAATCCTCAAACGTCAATGTCAAAATTATTAAAATAAAATGAGTAGTGACGATGAACAATTACCGCCGTTGCTGTTTAGTCGTAGGAAAAGCAGAGTGTTAAACACGTTTTAAAAGCTGCATTGCATGCTCATACCTTGCAATGCAATTTGGTATTCGCATGCAATACAAATTTTTCAAAACTTGTCAAACAATCTACTATTTGTTGTTTGCAAATGAAACTTGCTATTGAAAAATTGCGCAACAAAAAGTAGCAGCTGAAAATGTACAAGTGTAAAAGCACCATAACTCAATAACATTTTTGTTCATTTGAAACGAGATGCATTTGTTTTAAAATAAAAGGAAAAAATGGCAAAGCTTGATATGAAAGTCAGTTCCTCAATTTATAAAACCTATTAAATAAAATCTAGACCAGTCTGAGGAAATCGAAACCCACGATAGAAAACATATAATTTAATTTCTATTTCTATTTGTATGTCTCGAACAAATCGTATGAACCGTAACCATTAAACGTCCCCGAGTTCCTATCCCATTTACAACCCCCCATTCCCATTCCCGTTCCTCTCGTTCCCTTAACACCCGTCCTTTTCGCCCTATCGATTCGCAAACACGCACAGTACACAGTCGTCGTCGTATCGTCTACCTTGACACGATCTTCTTTTCTATTTCTACTTTTCCACTTTTCCTGCAAACCGACCCGTGTAAACATTAAGACTGCTTTATTGCGAATGTGTATTCATTTTATTACCCCGCTTGTAAACAATTCTTACTTGCCTCTGACCTTACTTCCGCACTTACTACTGAATCTAAAACCTACGACAAATATTATATTATTCAAAATAAAGTACTATTTAAAAGAATACAATTAAGTAAAGAAAGCTTTACTTCCGTAATTACGAATACATGTAAAATCCACGACAAATATAATATTATTTAAAAGAATATAATCAAGTTAAGAAAATAGACACACACCTCTATTAATTTCTTCAGAAAACTTAAAGAATTACTGTTAATTGTAAATGGGCCGGGTTACCAAGCTAAAATATTTTACCTTTAACACTAGAAATGTTCCGAATATCAATATTCGTATTCGATTTTTAAAATAACTACTGAATGTTTAATATTCGCATTTGTATTCATTTTCGCCAGTTATTCTCAACTTCACATTTGTGTGCGACCGCAGGTTTCCACCTGTAATTATGTGCTGTGCAGTAAAATAAATTAAGTTATTGAGTGCTCTAAGTGAAGTGATAACAAAGATGACAAATAAGTGGACAGAATTAGTGAGATATATAAATCTATCAGTGTGAAAACGTCGATGAAAGTAATAATAAAAATTAGTGAGGTTAGGTAAAGAGGTATTAAAGCCAGTGTTGCCAAACGTACACTAATCCTACGGAGCATTTTGCGAAACAGTTATGTGGAGCTGTTAGCGGAAGAGGCTGGGCGTACAGTTTTGCAGAATAATTCAGGCGGACACACAGTGGGCAAATTGCGTAAATTAGAATAATTAAAAATCTTAAGTTTCTGATTCTCATCAAAATATTTTTATTTGAGAGGAAACATGATTTCAGATACTTCTTACAACATCGAAGCTCAACTTTTTGTCGCGTAGCGCTACGCGCTACGCAATCAAACCAAACGTTTAGGCTTTTCTAAACTCGAAATTTTACTTCATGCCTAGTCTGGGAGTGGAAACCCTCCTTAGAAGTTACAAATATAACGGTTCTATAATAACAGAGAATGTCGGCATCTTTTATTTAGATTGTTCATTAATAATCTTTTTGTTCTTAGAACTTTTCTAATTTTTTTATTATTTACTTTTTTTATTTCATAGTTGTTTCCATTTTCCGGTTTATACATTCGATTGAAATGCTTACATCATTTTTAGAGATCAGAGGGGAGGGGGGCGTTGGCACTTGCTACCAAGAAAACGTATATTGATAACAATTGACATATAATAATTTTTTTACAATTTTTTTTACTTTTGCCCCATGTACACAATATTTTATCTTTTCAATCCTGGCTACGGCCATGCGTGAGTTTTTGAAGATCCATTTTAGTTATAAACAGTTAATTTTAAATGCTCACAATTTCTATTCTGGATAGATTATTTGTACTTTCTATATTGGATAATTGAAAATGATTATTGTAAAGTAAGGTAAAACAGTGTAAAGTCATTTTAACTATACCCACTGAGCAAAACACCAACAAATAACGTTATATCAATATTATAGCAACATTAATCGTATTAATGTTGATAAAACATTACTTGATAGAGTTTGTTCAGTGGGTAAATAAATTTCAGGTAATTTTTTTTGTATTTAATAAACAGACCGATTATTTTTAAAGTGGTGTGTCCGTTTAAAAAAAAAAATGGGATATCACATAATTTGTGAATAATTTAGTGTAAACTAGAAAAAAAAGTGTGATATTATCTCATTTTTTAAATGGATTTACACCACTTTCAAAATAAATAGTCTATAAAAAAGACTGGTTTTGCGCTTATTTCTAAGAATTTATAACTTAATTTCAGATGAATTTTTCTACAAACACTTGATAGAGTTATTTGTTTCATGTCAAGTTCAATAAAATTATGAAAACAATGCCAGAGTTTATTCACAAAATAAACACGATTTTATATGACAAAAGAGAATATTGGGCGATTAAAATCAAAATTTAATAAAATGTTATTCAAGTATTGGGAGTGATATCTCAATTTTTATTTTTTTGTAGTATATACAACTTTTTGCTGTTTTTCTTCAGAAAATATACGATGTTCTTATGTATCTTTGAAGCGTATTAATATTTTAAATATCATAAGACGAAGTCAATTTTTTTAAATCCATATCTGTAGAGTTTTTCTATGTGACTAATTAAGTAAGTTGCTAAAAAAAATAGTAACATTTTGATATTATATGTAATTTACTTTTAATAAGTTAAAGAGGTCGATTTCTGGAAATGTTCGTGTTATGTGCCCAAGTGCGTATTTATTCTCGCAAATTAAATGAAACGAGCTCTAACTTTATAAATGAGTTCATTTTGAGCTTTAAACGAGTGTTTTCCACTCCCAGGTTAAGAATTAGGTAAAATTTTGAGTTTAGAAAAGCCTGAAAATTTGGTTTGGCCAAACCAAATTTTCAGGCTTTTCTATACTCGAAATTTTACTTCATGCCCCACGCGTATAAAACACTCATTTAAAGTAAAGTTAAAAATATATATATATGCCTATGTTTTCTTGAGCTTGATATGTACTTTACATTTATTTATTTGAAAGTACCTCTCGATACAAGATTCAATAATCCATCGGTCTTTTACTACAGTTTTGGGTATCCTTGAAGAATAATATTGCATCCATTTGTTAAGTTGCTGATTTAAAATGAATGTTTAATAGAGTATTCGTTAGCTTTTTATTTGCATGACCACGTTTGTAAAGCATATTATACGGTGAGGATTTTTTTTCGTTGAACATAGGTTTACTATGTTCAGTTTTTAAAAGTCCATGTCAATACATTGTTTCATTTATTTCAATGTAAATCATCTCAATACATTACGAGCAATTAAAACATATCCGAGTAATATCTAGTCTTCTTAGTAAAGATAGTTTTCTGTTCTTAAAACTTTCAAATAGTATAAATACAAACATTATAAGTTTTCACAAATAGGTTTTCTCTCTTGATAAAATAAAAAAGACAGATTTTTGTGAAACAGTATTTAATTTACTAAATGAAAATAAAGACATTTTACGCAAGATAGTTTTCACAGATGAGTCATCGTTTTGTTTAGATGGGATAGTTAATTTACAGAATTGTCGGTTTGTACCTAACACATCGCTCCCTTTTCTCCTTATCCTTCTTATTCCCACAGGTATTGGTCACGAACAAACGAACATGTTCAAAATTTAACACACACTCAATACAATAGGTGAGTTAATGTTTGGGCTAGAATAGTTGACACTACCTAAAGGTAGTCCCTTTTCCCCTTTTTTATTAAGGGCAACCTAACTGTTGTTAAATTTTTGGAACTTCTTCGAAGAGACATTAAACCACAACTACAAGTCTTCAGTATTAATAACGTATGGTTTCAAATGGACGGTGATCCACCACATTCCACAGGCCTTGTTACACGTTTCCTGAATGAAACCTTCCAGAATCGCTGAATTGGAACATTTGGACCCATAGCTTGGCCACCTCGGACCCCCGATTTATTGTCAAAAGATTTCATTGTTTGGTGTTCTGTCCAATCCAAAATCTACAATAATATAGCAATAGAGAGTACCGAAGAACTAAAAAATAGAATTAGTACCACCTACAATGAAATAAATCCAGCTTTTTTAAGAAATACTGTACAAGGATTTTAGAATCGCTTGACATACTGCTTGGAGCACGAAGGTATAAAAGAATAAATAAAATATCTGTAAGTTTAGTTGCCTAATCCATGAAATTAATGAAACAATGTATTGACAATGTATTGACATGAACTTTCTAATACTGAACATAGGAAACGTATGTTCCGACAAATACAAATTGACAGATTATCACAACTATGGAAATACATTACATTTTATATCAAATTTTTGGTATTGCTTATCTACCATTCGCATCTTTTGCGTGTGAACATTACAATAATTGTGAGATTTCAAATAAGCCACCTATCGCATTTTTTCAGTTCGTTCGTTCGTTTTTTTCAGAGTCCTATATAAATTTACCAACAGGTCAAATTGCAATAGAACTAAATTCCAGTTTTAACAACATCACAAACTTTAATGACCCACATTCTATTAAAAATTCTGTAAAACTAACACACTTGAAAACATAACCTTAGAAAGTAATTGAGTCGCCTATTTAAAAAAAAAACCCAAATCTACTTTGATTGGTTTCGAGCAATTTAATATTTTTATATTCACTTAATGAATGATGGATAATTGAAATTGCAATAGTAGAAATCGCTAGTATTTACAATGATAAATAAGGGGCTCAAATGAGTAAAATCTTACTTTCATACTTTTTCTTGAATCATTAAAAAACAATTGGATTTAGCTGGTTTTAAAAATAAATCAAGATTTGAGGTTTTATGATTTTTATTTATTCATTTTATTTTTGTACATTTTATCCAATCACTTAGTTAAAAAACAATTGAATTTAGCTGATTTTAAAAATAAATCGGGATGTGGGGGGTTTTGATTTTTATCCATTCATTTTATTTTTGTACATTTTGTCCAATCACTTAGTTTATAATAGGTATAAAAATTTAAGCTTCAAATTGAATTTAAGCTTCAAATTGAACTCAAAATCAACGAATGTTGGAACATTTTGAGAGCATTCACTTTAAAAAAATCCATTAGTTTTTTTGTAAAGAGTTCTTAGTAGAAATTAATCTTGTAACAATATTATACAGGAAGTTTTTCTTTAAAGTATACGTTTTCTAAATTCAGCTTCTTTTCTTTAAATCTTTAGATATTCGTTGTTTTAAAAAAAATCAATTTAAAGCTTCTAAAGGTAAGATTTCTAAGCGACAACTGAAACGACTGTTGTCGCGCGACTGTAGCCGTGCGGCCAGAGTCGCCAGAATCTATACAGGGTGTCCCGATTAAGCAGCCCATGCATGGGTATCTTCTAAATGGTAAGAGATAGAGATTTGGTTAAAGGGGAGAAAATATGCAGGACGATGAGTACTAGCTATATCCGTTATATAATTAACAAAACAGTTGAAAGTTCAGACCATACTTATTATTGATGATAGAAGGATAAAATTTTGACATTATTAGGGCACTTTTTTATGCCTTTTAATAATATGTAGTCAGATTTATCATAAAGCAAATATTTTCCAATATATGCATACTAACTTCATTTTTTTTATATGGGCGTCAAAGTTGGCCATGAGCTAATTTTATAGATTTTTAATTCTCTTTAATTTGGTATATCATATGATATGTTTATTTTTTCAAAAACAAATAACGCTTTATGTTAGTATTGTAGTAAACGCAGTCGAACTAATTTATATTTTAATTCGCCACTAAATAAAATGATGCGATTATACAACACTGTTCGCAACTCAGCTGATATTTTTGATCACAGTATTGTAAAATTTATAAGAGATATTATGCCTCACTTATAATTCTCGTATGTATTGTCTACTTTTGTTAATTTTACAAAACTAGTAAATTTAAACTTTAGTTAAGTGTCATGTGTTGTACATGGAAATGTTCCCTGTAATTGGATGTACATCTGTTGGGAAATAAAAGAGTTATTATTATTATTATTATTATTATTATTATTTCATTTATTTTGGTATATTCATAGCCAACTTCAAACACTATGAAAATATCGTCCAGTTTTCCTATTAATGAAAACAAACCTACCATATGATACATCAAATTAAAAAAGAAATGTCTACAAAATGATATCATGGCCAACTTTGACGCCCATATAAAAAAAATGGTGATGTGTCCATCATAGTACTTTCCCCGTTTAGATTTAATATTTTTGAATTAAATGTAATTAAATATAAATTAATAAAAAAGAAAAAGCAACCGGCGACTGCATTTCAACCCGGGACCTTTCGATTATGAGTCCGGCGCGTTACCGCCTGCGCCACGATACTTCATGGCCTATCGGTGTTATAACCAACAATAATTATCTAAAAAAACACTATTTTTAAATAACTCCTAAACTAAGAGTGCTATAATAAAAAGTGAATATACAATATATCTTCATTTTTCATTGTATACAATGTTTATTTGAAACATTTTTTAGTTTTGTGAATATCTGGAAAAAACTTAAAAACGCTAAGAGTAAAGTACCTCTTCCGGTTTTCCTTTCAAAAAGCTTAAGTTTTAAGTTTCATCTCAATATCTCCATCGGTTTTTGCTCTATATCGTTCTATCATCAATAATAACCAAGTTATAAAGGAAAATAAAAACATCGCAAAAATCAGTTTTTTTGCAATGTGCTCTGATGGTTCAACTTTTTTGTTAATTTAACACCAGGTATAGTTGGTACTCATCGTCTTGCATATTTTCTACCATTTAACAGATCTGTATCAATTGCCGTTTAGAAGATACACATGCATGGACTGCTTAACCGGGACACCCTGTATATTGAAACTATTTTTCAATCGTAAGTATATATGCGTCTTGAAACGGACATACTGTATTTTTTATAGAGAGCAATGAATTATATTTTTATCACAACTTTTATCGATTTATTTAATATAGTTAAATTTTTTAGTAAAAAAAATACATCATACGACTGTTTGGAAACCCATAAATCTACTGATAATTTGGCCCCACAGATGATCTAAAAAAACAGTCCAAATTCGTACCCTTCTTATCTGCCTTTGTCCTTAAGCCCTAGAAATCAATTACTAAGGATGTAAAAAATACATAGAAAAATATTTGTAAAAGTACCCTCTTCAAAGTACTTATATTAAACCGTCAGTGAGAAATATTTTAAGAAAAATAATCAGTATGTTTTTCGCTCTCCAGTGTGCACGTTAACGGTTTCTAATTTTATACGGACAAACTATAATTTAATTAAGTTTAGTGAACATTTAGTGTTTTTACATAATAGTTGTAGTTCTAGTGATATTTAGTTGTAAAAATATGGCTAATTATTTAAAATGCGCCTATCGTGATTGTGGCGCGAGGAAAACTGAGGATGTACAGTACACTTCTTTACATTTCCTGTAAATAATAGCGAAAGATGTGATCATTTGTTAAAAAAATTGTGGTAATATGGATCTCTTTATTTTGTCCAAAAAGAAACTTTCTTCAAAGCGCCTGTGTAATAAACATTTTCGAGCAAGTGATTTTACAAATTACTAACAAAATAGACTGTTAAAATCAGCAATTCCAAAACCATTTGACATAGTATTAAGTGATTCGGATTCCGATTTAGAAGTGTTAAAGCCCATTCACATGTACACCCGAAAATTGAAAGAGGATTTGCCATCTACATGCAAAGAAGTAAGGTTTTTAACCCCAAAAATAAACAAAAATTTTTAATATATGACATGATAATTTACTTTTTTTATATATCATATCCTTATATATTCGTATACTCTGTACATTTGCGGACATTCGTTGATTCTATAAAAGAGTCTAATTTAAAATTCGAACGAGTGTTTTCAATCCCAGGCTAAGCATGAAGTAAAATTTCGAGTTTAGAAAAGCCCCGCGTAGAAAATTGGTCGAGGGTCGCGCTAGCGACCCGAGACAAATTTTCACGGGGCTTTTCTAAACTCGAAATTTTACTTCATGCGCCAGGCGTATAAAACACTGACATATTGTAAAATTCAAAAATACTTGCCTTTATTTTGTTCGGTTGATTGACAAATTATATTGAATATTAAATTTTATTTATAAAATCTTGGCAAAAACTTGAAACCTGTTACAACATTTCAAATGAAGTAGATTAATAAAAAATCGTGGAAATTAGTGAAAAACCTATTTATAAAATCTATAAATATAAAACATGGATTTGTGTGAGTGTTTTCCACTCCCCGATTAAGCATGAAGTAAAATTTCGAGTTTAAAAAACCCTGAACATTTGGATTTGGCGGCACGAGCGAAGCGAGTTCAGGCTTTTCTAAACTCGAAATTTTACTTCGTGCGCCACGCGTACAAACACTGATTTATTATGAAGTTCAAAAACACATAATCGATCTACTATTTTTGTCAGAAGTATAGTTATAGATGTGAAATAAATGTACATAATGTTGATATGATTTACCAAAATACCGGTACATTTTGAAGAGCAATTTTTGCGATAAACCGGTATGCCGGTATTCCAATCCCTACCTGTATCATATAACTGTATTTATTTTAAATTAAATTGCATTACATGAGAGTAAATCTAGATTTCAATTTTATATGTGGAATTAAAAATTGAATGGTGTAGATTCAAGCTCGATTTGTTTATTTTGATAAAATAAACAAACCGAGCGTCATCATTTTTCGTTCCGTCGGTACCGTTAGAGAGGAAAAAATATAAACATTCCTCTGCGGATCCGATATACAAATGAATTGGGAAGAGTGGGGAAACCTAATAGTTACTCTAAATCACACGCCTGCTGGGTGAGCCACCTGACAGAGTCGCCCCCCCTGACCCCGCACAGCCAGCGTGAATACTCTGGTTACTCCATACTCTGTGCCATTGATAATTGAAATATTTATAACGCGGGAACTAACCGTACGATTTAAAAAAAATGTTTTGTAATAACTATACTGATGTCTATAAACACTGGCAACGAGATAGCTTGCGCTAGCAGGACAGTGGCGTACATGACTATTGTTGTTTTGCTCCTTGATAACTTAAATCGTTATAGCTTGGGAACTAACTGTACGATTTCAAAAATTCGTTAAGCATTTTAAAAACTATACTGATGTTTATAAACACTGGCAAAAGATAGTTTGGGCTAGCATGACAGTGGCATTAGACGATTGCTTTTTACCCCTTGATAGTTTAAATCGCTATAACTCGGGAACTAACCGTACGATTTCAAAAATTATTTCGCATTGTAATAACTTTACTGATATTTATAAATACTAGATACGACATAACTTGCGCTAGCAAGGCAGTGGCGTAACTGACGATTGATTTCGCACTCCTCGAAAATTTAAATTGTTGAACGCGAATTAAAGAAAATCTGGGAATAGAAGAAGGAGCGAATAGAGAAAACTGGAGAGGATTAAATAAAAAAACAAAAAAGGAAATCCAATTTAGAGCCCAGCAGGAACATTTTCAGTTTCCCTCCAGAATTAAAAATTGTACATTCGATTATCCTATTACGAAATGGAAGTGTTAAAAATTTAAAATCAATCGAAATAAATGAAGGCTTGATTTGATAGTCTTACAAAATACATGTGGTTTTGACGTACCAACGCAGTTGCTTCTGCGTTTTGCGATAGCGGGTATTTTAAAGAGCACGTTATTTCAAATTCCTGTGACAGTCAATTGTTTGATCTAGTCAAAGCAATGATTGAAATAGGTCTTACTCGAAAAATATATAGATTGAGGGCTGAGCTTTTTTTTATATTATGCGATAAGAATGTGAGAGTGTTAGTAAAATACACAAGATAGATATACAGGGTGTCTCAGTTTACCTGTATCAGTCTTTTTTTGAGAAAACGGCTAGACCTAGAGTGTTGGGACAATACAATTTATTACAAAAGCCGTATTGACGAATCGAATGGCGATATTTTTTTTCCAAAAAAAAGATAAGTATTCCTGAGAGTTTGTTTAAGAATGTCAAGAACTTCAGATTTGTAAACGGCACGATGCGTCAAAAGTAATATCATTGAAAAAGTCTTTAAAAAATAATTTATTGAGCGACTCCACGGTCCTGATTTAAATTCATCAGAAAGGTCTAACTGACATTTAAAGCCCATTTTTTTTTAAATAAATAAGCTATAATAAATTATAATTTAAATACTCTAATCAAATATTACTCAAAATGGATAACAGCATGAAAATTATGTGAAAATTATGTCCTGCAAAAGTTACTTGTTATTTAACGACCTTTTTATTGATACCACTTTTGACTTATCGTGCCATTTAAAAATCTGGAGTTCTTGACATTCTTAAGAAAACCATAAGAGATGCCAACCTTTTTGGGACAAAACAATATCACCATTCGATTCTTTAATACGGCTTTTGTAATAATTTTTTTGTCTCAACTCTCTAGGACTAACCGTTTTCTCAAAAAGGGCTGATACAGGTGGTCTGAGACACCCTGTATATCTGTAGCATTACTGAGCGAAACTACAGACAATTAAATAATATTATATCAGAAAAAAAATAAGAATAATAAATGCAGTACTTGCGCGAATCAATTACACGTAACAACAAAAATTATGATTTTTTTATTTATTGAATCTGTTAATGGTGATGAAAAACACTTAAATTTAAATATACAATTATGCAGTATTCCAAGGGCACTAATAATTAAAAATAAAATATTTACAATTTGTGGTGTTATAGGGAATATATCTTGGACACTTTATTGCCTATACTAAAAGACATATTGGACAGAATTAAAAATGAAACTGTTCACTGTCGAAAACAATAAGTTTAATAATTTTGTACGCTGTATAACTAACTTAAATCACAAGGGTATTTTTAAAATAGTATAATAGACAAAACACGTTTATTAAATTAAAATACTTTAAACAAGAATAATTTAAATTCAAAACTATTTGAATTCGAGAAAATAAGCTGACGCTTCTTATAGTACGCACACTTTAAACATAATATATAAAATTACAAAAATGTTATTCGTGAAAATGCAAACAATTTCTTAATTAATAAGACAACTTAAGACAATGAATATCCATTAAATCAACTACTTTCCGTGCAAATACATCTCCGGATATTGAATTATACAATGAAATATTTAAATAGTCAAATCAAATAAGATTTTATATATTTCATTGTATAATTCAATATCCGGAGGTGTATTTGCACGGAGAGTACTTGTTTTAATGGATATTTATTTTCTTAAGTTGTCTTATTAATTAGGACATTGTTTGCATTTTCACGAATAACATTTTCGTAATTTTATATATTATAAAATACTTTGTTCTAAACACGACTTTTAAAATTTAATAAATAAATAAATAGTTTCATCCTAATAAGATATTGTCAAACTTTACAATAAATTAAAACATTTTCAAAGTCGTGATACGAACAAACAGTTTGAAGTATAATTTAATGAAAGCATTAAACATGTATAAAACAGTTTGTGCTGATACAATACATTTTTACTAGTGTTTATAGACAGTAGTATATTGATTACAATGCCGATAGAATTTTTAAAATGGTACAGTTAGTGTCTGAGTTATAATAATTTAAATTATCAAGGAGAAAAAAAACAATCGTCAGTTAAGCCACTGACTTGCTAGCGCAAGCTATATCGTTACCAGTGCTTATAGACATAAGTACAGTTATTACAATGCCAAAAGAATTTTAGAAATCGTACGGTTAGTTTCCGAATTATAACAAATTAAATTATCTAGGGTTAAAGAAATAATCTTCGGTTATGCCACTGTCTTGCTAGCGCTAGCTATCTCGTTATAAGTGTGTATATACATCATTGTACAATGCCAAAAGCTTTTTGAAATCTTACGGTTAGTTATAACGATTTCAAATATCAAGGGGTGAAAAAACAACGGTCAGTTACGCCACTGTCTTGTTAGCACTAGCTATCTCGTTGCCAGTAGTATAGACATCAGTATAGTTATAACAATGCCAACAGAGTTTTTGAAATCGTACGGTTAGTTTACGAGCTATAACGATTTAAATTATCAAGGGGTAAAAAACAATCGTCAGTTACGCCACTGTCTTGCTAGCGCTAGCTATCTCATTTATATTCAACAGTATAGTAATTAGAAAGCCGAAATCGTACGGTTAGTTCCCGAGTTATAACGATTTAAATGATCAAGGGGTAAAAAAAATTACGCCACTGTCTTGCTTGCGCTAGCTATCTCGTTAGCAATGTTTATAGACATTAGTATTGTTATTAGAGTGCTGAAAGAATTTTTGAAATCGTACCGTAAGTTCCCGAGTTATACTGATTTAAATGTTCAGAGGGTGAAAAAACAATCTTCAGTTACGCCACTGTCTTGCTAGCGACAGCTATCTTGTTACCAGTGTTCATAGGCATCAGTATAGTATTTAGAATGCCGAAATAGTTTTTGAAATCTTACCGTTAGTTCCCGACTCATAACGATTTATATTACCAAGGGGTGAAAAAACAATCGCTAGCGCAAGTTATCTCGTTGCCAGTGTTTATAGATATCAGTATAGTTATTAGAATGCTGAAAGAATTTTTGAAATCATACGGTTAGGAGTGAAAATATATTTGTTAGTTACGCTACTGTCTTAAAGGAATCATCTTTTTAGTAGCCAATGTCAAAGAATATAATTAAACGCACGGTGGTTATTTTGACACTGACATCTTTTTCCCGCTCGAAACCTTGACAGAAAGTCGGTATCATTCCCCCGCGGTACGAAATGAGTCGCTTTATGCTTGATTAGCGTTGGGAAATATTGCAAACTTATTTCCAAAGTGAGTGCTGTGTAGCCCAAACAGTGCGTTTGTTGAAAAGAAGTTTTGGCCGAAATGAATCACCCACCGCGCCTGCTGTACGCAAGTTTGTGCAAAAAGTTCGTGAGGCTGGCATGCTAGTGGACAACACTCGTGGTCCTCGTTCTCGTATGGTGTGCACAGAGGAGAATGTGGCTGCTGTAACCGAGAGTATGAGACTCAATCCACGAACATCAACTCGCCGTCGATCTCAACAGCTTAACATTGCACGCACTAGCCTGAGGAGAATTCTACACAAAGATCTCGGATTATTCGCTTACAAGGTCCAATTGACTCAGCCATTGAAGGCGCATGACCATCCGCTTCGTTATCGCTTCGCAGTTTGGGCCTTAGAGCAGCTTGAATTGGACAACGATTTTCGGCGAAAAATCATCTTTTCTGACAAGGCTCATTTTCATCTTGGCGGCTACGTTAACAAACAAAATTACCGCATCTGGGGCTCAGAAAACCCGCACATTATTGTCGAGAAGTCAATGCATCCCCGGAGTTTGGTGCGGATTGTGGAGTGGTGGTATCATTGGACCATTTTTCTTCGTTTCGGTCAACGTTACAGAGCCATGTTATCCGACTTTTATTTAAATGAAATTGAAAACATGGATTTGGACGACCTCTGGTTCATGTAGGATGGCGCGCCATGCTACACAGCCCATGCCACAATCGATCCTTTGCGCACCAAATTCCCAAATCGTGTTATCAGCCGTCTTGGCGATGTCAATTGGCCGCCTCGGAGCTGCGATTTAACCCCTTTGGATTTTTTTTGTGGGAAACCGTGAAGGACCGATGTTATGCCAACAATCCAGCAACGATTGAAGCACTTCAGGCCAATATTATCCAAGCATTCCGTGAGCTACAGCTTGAAACCATCAACAAGGTCTTGGAAAATTAAGTAAAAGAATGCGCTACTGCGAAGCCAGCCGAGGTAGCTACTTGAACGAAGTTGTGTTCCATAATTAATGGGAATGTTTGCTCTTACAAAAAAAGCCATAATACATCGAAAAAACTTTAATTTTGTTCATTTTATTGCATTTTTGAAAAGAAACCACTAGATGGCCCACCCGTTATAAAGGCTTAAGGCGATTTGTCTGAAATTGCAGATATCGGGGTTTTTGAGCATGCTGATTCAGAATCTAATTTTGAAATACCAAAAAACTAAATGGCGGACAATATCTTTTTTTCTTTTTCCATAAAAAAACAGTACACCCGTGATTTTGAGAATTTGGTGTTAGAATAAAAAAAAAAATGGCGAACCAAATATGACGGACAAAAATAATATGATTTTTGTTTCATAAAAACAGTAAATTCATGTTTTTTTTTCTTTTCAAATGAATTGTTTTCAATTTGATCGGTTACCTGAAATTGTTTTTATTTTCATTAATTTTTATTTACTTCACCCTCAAATTGAAAACAATTCGTGTTTGTTGTGTTAGATTTCTACGAAAGTTTTTTGAATTTCTGACTATACCCTGTACAATACACAATAATAAATGTATTCTTACTGAATATATTTTTATAATTACTTAGAGGGGGCGGCGAATTCGGCATACATCCCGGGCGGCTGAAACCGCCCGCTGCGCCACTGGTATATTGATAGTTGACATAAGTCGGCGCTAGCCGACATTTAGTCCATCATGTCGACTTGTCATAAGTCGGTGTCAGCCGACATTTATAATTAGAATTATAATAAGTCTTTATTGCCCAACAGAAAAATTACATCCCAATTACAAGACAATATGTAAAATAGATTAATTACGAAAAATACAGATACGTGAAAATATTATGTTAAGTTATTTTCTCTTTCAAATGTGATAATAGAGATTTAATGTTGTCATAAAATATGTCGCAGGAATAAGGTAATGCATTATAAACACTACACATAATAAGTATTGGCGATTTAAGTTTATAGTTGGTTCTACATGGTGGTATACTAAACGTAAACTTTTGTCTGCTGCAAAAAGTTGGTATGCGCAACCGCACTTTGTAAAGAAGTTCTAGGGAGTCGATTGAATTGTGTAGTAATTTATACAAGAAAATGAGTGATGTCTTTTGACGACGTAATTCAAGTGATTCAAAATGTGTTTAACAATGTATCATGATCAAATCCTCTAACCGGATATAGACCATTACGCTTATAAGATAGCATTTTTAAGAATTTTCGCTGTACACTTTTTATCATTTTAATTTGATTTTGTGATTGTGGATACCACACTAAAGCAGCATATTCGAGCTTAGAGCGCACATATGAATAAAATATTTTTTTAAATACATTAATATTACTAAAGTCTGATGCACTGCGATAAATAAAACCTAGTGCTTTAAATGAATTTTTTACCACTCACTCAACATGATGATTAAAATTTAGATTGGAGTCGAAATAAACTCCAAGATCCTTAATGAGAGTAACATTTTCTAAGTAACAATTGTTAATTGAATAATTAAATTTGACAGAGTTGGATAATCTAGTGAACGTTAAATATTTACATTTGTTTATATTTAGTTTGAGTCCATTATTTTCACACCAGAGGGCAACTAAATTCAATTCATCTTGCAGTTGTAGGCTGTCATGTATGTTTTTGATAGTGGAATAAAGCTTGAGGTCATCTGCATACAGCAGATGACTACATGTTAATATTTCCGACAGATCATTAATGAATACAATAAATAGTAAGGGTCCTAATATAGAACCCTGTGGAACACCAGAGGTTGGAGAATAGGGTGACGACTAAAAAGTGTTAAAGGAAATATAAGCACTACGTTCATTAAGGTAAGAGTGAATTAATCCCATAGAAGGATCACCGAAACCAAATCTTTGAAGTTTCGATAGAAGGATGTTATGGGGAACTAAGTCAAACGCCTTTGACAGATCTGTATAAATTACATCAAGTTGCCCCCTGGAGTCCAAAACTTCAGCAATGCCGTGGGTGATGAGACAAAGATTAGTTACTGTGGAACGGCACGGCATAAATCCATGTTGCATATTTGATAGGTATGGTTTTACATGCACATATATTTGATCAAAAAGTATACGTTCAAATATTTTTGCAATATGTGGCAATATTGCAATTGGTCGAAAGTTGTCAATTGATTGTTGTTTGCTTGAAGTTTTCGGAACAGGGCAGATTGATGCAATTTTTAAGCAGCTAGGAAATTCAGAAGATTTTATCGATAAGTTGAATAAGGTGGTTAGTGGTTCGCATAGTACAGCAGCACAATCCTTTAAAAGAAAGGCTGGCAATTTATCGTTACCTGATGAGTAATTGTTCGAAAGCTTTCTGAGAAGTTTAAAGACATGTTCTACTGATGCAGTGTTGAATTGGAAATTAGGAACAACACTGTGTTTAGTGTCCGTATTAATATTAGAAGGGGGCCTATGTACTGATGCGAAATAGTTACGGAAACTATTTGCAATAGCACAGGGATCATCAAGAAGAATATTATCATGAAGCAAAGTTGTAGGAATTCTTGATTTGGTTGATTTTTTAGAGTTAGCAAAAGCCCACAATTGTTTCGGGTTAGTTGTAAGCTGATTTTCAAGTGTAGATATATATTTCATATATGAAAGTTTAATTTTGCTTTTAATTAAAGAGCGTATTCTTCTAAATTGAAGACTTAGGGGTGGGGACTTAGATTTCATTCTTTTTCTGATACAATTCTTCATAAGAAGTCATAAGAAATAAACTAAAAAAACCATAATTTAATACTATGTAAAGCTGACAAAGGTAACACCATAACAGTCATGAATAAAAAAGATTACATCCAAAAAACAGAGGAGTTATTAGAATCAGATACATTTTGCATTAAAAAAAATGATCCAACAAACAAATTTCAAATAGAACTCAAAAAAGTATTAAAAAATAGTAAACATTTAATTTCAGACAGAGATAGATTTAAATTACATTGATGAATCCAAAAGCCCCAATTCTCTATGGATTACCAAAAATTCATAAAGAAAATATTCCAATGCGTCCGGTGGTGTCGTACTTATATGCTCCGCCGTATAAATTGTGTACATTTTTAAATAATTTAATTCCGACATTCATAGGCTTTAAACCAAAATATTCAATAAAAAATACATTAGAACTAATTAATAACTTAAGGAACTTATCAATTCCCCACAACGCAAAACTAATTTCATTCGACGTCAAAAGCTTGTTTACATCAATTCCGATAAATGAATTAAAAATTATATTAGAAAATTAAATGAATATGTCGAATGAATCTAATTAAAAAAAATCTGAACTTAAATCATTAATAGAAATTTGCATAGACCAATGTTACTTCGAATTTAATAATAAATTTTATACACAATCAGACGGACTACCTATGGGATCATCTTTGTCTCCTTTATTATCTGACATATATATGGATCACTTTGAAAATAATTTATTAACGAAAACAGAAAGCAAACACATTTATTTCTGGGCAAGATATGTAGACGATGTATTTTGTATATGGACAGGTACAAATAGACAACTGGAAACATTCACAAATTTCATTAATAAAATTAACAAAAACATTCAATTTACAGTTGAAAAAGAAATAAATAACAGCCTCAATTTTCTTGACATTACATTCCCGAAAACAGTAAACAATAAATTGTCATACAAAATATATTGAAAAGAAACTTGCACAGATGTCATCATACCAGAATGTTCAAATACACATAGTCAGATTAAATACAGTACATTCCACGCCCTTTTACACAGACTTATCAACATCCCTCTAAATAAAATAGACTTTGAAAATGAACTAGACACAATAAAAACAATAGCAGTTAACAATTGCTACACTGAAGATTTAATTAATAAAATGTTAAAAAAGAAACAACACAAACAATTACGAAATTACTTATATAGTGGGACAAATTCAGACACAATAACATGGAATAGATTAGAATATATTAAGCCACTGTCTTTACAAATCAAAAATAATTTAAAAGGAAAGAATAATAACATAATTTTGACAAACACAAATTATTTAGGAGAATTAATAGTTAATAATAAAATCAAAACTGAAAATTGTAAATTGAAGAAAACTGGTATTTATGAATTAAAATGTGATGATTGTGATGCAGTGTATATAGGCCAAACCGGCAGGTCTTTTGATATCAGGTTAAAAGAGCATAAAAAAGACATAGAGAATAAAAAACAAACCACCGGTTTTTCTAAGCACTGTATCACATCTAATTACCATTTTTCTTCAAACGATTTAAACATTCTGCATACAGGTAATAAGGAATTAACGCTTAACTACCGGGAGGGTTTAGAAATTTCAAAAGCCATAAAAGCAAGTAAAAATGTGGTTAACGACAACGAAGACCTTTGGAATTCCCCGATATTAAATGCCCTTATTACCCAATAAAACCTACAACTCGAAACTGTATATATTCCCAAACAAATCCATTTGTAGATCATTCTTGATAATGGCATTAAGCTGAAACTAGTAGAAAATAAAATACATATAAGTGAAACAAAACCAAGTGAATTTAATTTATAAACCATTACAATTCTTTTCTTTGATAAGACTAATAATTTCCGATGTAAACCATGCAGGGTATTTATTCGCGTTTTTCAGTTTATATCTAGGAATATATTGCAATAGTGAATTCATCAAAATACTATAAAATTCCAGAAATGCTAAATCTACATCAGTAAATCGTGTAAGGATAGATCAATTGAATTGTGATAAATACGAATATATAGCGCAATAATTACCTTTTTTAAAATTAAAATTAGATAGATCGTCATTAATTTTATATGTGTCGATTGTACACTTTAATGAAATGGTTAGCGCGGGATGATAAAAATCCCTGGCAACAGAGCAATCGATATTAGAATAAATTAGATCTAAAATGTTATTGGATTTATTTTTTATATCATTAAACTGATGCAGATTAAGAAAACTGCAAGAGTTATTAATAATACATGATGTAGGTGTCGATGAGTTCTTCGAATTGGTGTACAATGTTGGGCAGTTAAAATCACCAATCAACAGAATATTATTATTTTCAAAATTGATATCAATTATAAGTTCAAAAAACTGTCTCAAGTCCTCCGCTGAAGTTTTCGGTGGGATATAAACAAGTATGACGCATAACCAAAATGAGTTTAGCTTACATTTACAAATTAATACATCAATAAGAGGTAGTTGGATACTTATATTGGCTGTAGATATAAGTTCAGTTTTGATATTTTTACGAGTCGCAATTAAAACTCCACCCCCTCTTGATTTTCCGGATAATAAAGGATCTCGGTCGGTTCTGTGCACTATATATTCACTACTAAATAATTCACTATCATTTACACTAGAAGTTAGCCAGGTCTCTGTTAGAAGTATCAAGTCGTAATCACATACACTTACGCTGTTGTAAAATAATTCAGTTTTAGTATTTAAACCACGAACGTTTTGGTAGTATGCTGTTAAATTTCCAGTGGGCAATACGTCTCATTGGGTAGTGGAAACTACTCGCGGTGTACCTTTTATAAACTTTATGGTCAAGTTGGCTTCACCTTTAGTCTTCCTATCTTCTAATGCGTCACGAGCGTTCAGCAGCATTTTATGTTGCGTGGGAGTACGGTCAGGGCCTATTCTGATAACGTCCAATTTCAGATTTTTGCAGAGTTTAGTAAAAGTAAATGCTTTTGATTTTTCGGCGAATCGCAACTTAATCGGCCTAGGCTTACCTCCGGGTTTGCCAACTCGAAACAGGGCATCTGAGAGAGCAGCAATGGCGGTAGTACTGCTCTCTAAGGCACGTTACATGGCCTATCCATGTCTTCGTTCTGTTTTTCAGTATGATTGGTCTTGTCAGACTCGGGAACGTTAAAAATCATGACATTTTTTTTTTCATAACATTATTTGCACGTTGAAGTCTGTCCTCTACTTCCTTAGTTATTTCTCCGGGGATACATGGAGAATTTATTTGTTTCAAAGCAGATAATTCGCTTTTGAGAAGAGTATTTTCAGCCTTCAATGCAGTGACTTCATTCGACATGGAATTAATATCTTGTCTACAGGAAACTAGTTGTTGTTTTATATCTTCTGCAAAAGGTTGGAAATAACTCTTAAATATATCATTAATAGCGGACATTTGGACTATAATGACAGCTGATATACAAGTCGGCGCTAGCCGACATTTAGACTATAATAATAGTTGACACAAGTCGGCGGTAGCCGACATTTAAACTATAACGACAGTTAACATAAGTCGGCGTAAGCCGACATTCAACCAATCGTGCCACTTGACGCGAGTTTGAATTGAACTATAATGAGATCGCCATGTTATTTTTATTTCTTTGTGACAGTCACGATACACATTTTAACACTTGTGACATATTTTAAAGTAACGAGTGTCCTCCAATCCCAGACTAAGCATGAAGTAAAATTTCGAGTTTAGAAAAGCCCCGCGTAGAAAATTTGTCTCGGGTCGCTGCGCGACCCGAGACAAATTTTCACGGGGCTTTTCTAAACTCGAAATTTTACTTCATGCGCCACGCGTACAAACCACTGATTTATAGTCAAGTTAAAAATATTAAACGCTTATACGTGATGATGATTAATATGTAGCGAAAAAATGCAAGAATTACTTTTTCTGTTGAGTGCAGCCATTTTGTTAATTTTCATTGAAGTTAATTTACTTAAGTCTATTTTAGAATCACACTAATTCTAAACAAAAAAATGTGTACGCTAAACTGTTTCTGACACCTCTAGTGATCTGTAGGATTTTCGCCTGGAGGCAATGTTTTCCGAAAAGAAGTTCTGTCTTCGCCGTACACTAACGGTATTTACCGTCCGAATAGGCTGTAATTTTGTGTAATTACTCTCCAAACAACAATAAATGTGATGGAGAAAGATCTAAGATTCTCTGCCGTTTATTTTTCATACAATAAATGGACAATACATGCCTATTTATTTAAGCAACTAATCAGATAGGACCATTAATAAAAAAAGCTGCACTGCAAATGAAATGGCACCCAATGGCAGCTAGTTTTTTTCAGTTAATTTTTACAATAGCATTACAAAAAAGGTGGCGTTAAGTTTTCGACCGAACACGGCAGAACAAATAACTTTTTCCTTGTTTAAAATAAAATTTCATCCTTTTTTATAGACTTTCATTGGCAAAGATAGTTAATTATTAAAATAATTATTTTATTTAGACAATTTTTATTATGCAGTCAAAATTCTACTTACCTTAAGGAGATGAACCCATTTCACAGATCTAAATTAATTACACGAGTATAAAATTCATAAAAAATCGCGCAATTGTGCTCGCCAGATGTGCACTGCTCCAGGGTTACTTTTGAAATTAGTACTATGGTTAGGTACAAGATATAAACGGTAACTGAATAAAAAATTTAATAGAGCTATCAAAATAGTAAGGTTAAAATCCACAGATAGTAATATTTTTTTAACTTTTGGCCAGCTTTTTGGGATTCTGATCTACTGAGCAACGCCGAAATATTTTTTGGAAGCAGTATTTTATATGCCGAGCATAATTTTGCATTAAAATTCATCAATTGAATCTTATTACGCACACGGGATCTGAAAGCTCTCGCATCAAAATTTGGATGTAAATATTTTTTTACCTGACTTATTTGAGAGAATATTTCTTTTCATATTCTACTGGCGCTATCTCTAAGCTCTCTTTTCATCCTAATTTGATTAAAAAACTCGCATTTCGGGGGCTAGGCTTAAACATGTTTTATCATTTTTTGGGGTTGTGGAGGTGGTGCTAGCTTTTAAATTTCTGGCGCTAGTTGGAGCTACCTCTAAAGAATCCGAATAGTGTAAAAAATCTTGAAAAATCCAAACTTGGGGGCTAGCATCAACTTAGCCCTCCGAAAATTTAAACCCCCGTAACTCTCTCGTTTTAGTAGCGCTAGATCTAATTTTTGTAGTGCTAGCTAAGGCCCCTCTAGCGCAATAGTTTTTTTAAAAAAAGTCCAACTTCGGGGGGCTAAGTTGCATTAAATCCTTTATAACATTTTGATTTAATAATAATAATAATAATCTTTATTAATCCATATTAATCTAGAGATATTGGACAAGTCAAGTTAAAGATAATATAAATCTATTTCTAAACATTATAACAGAATAAAGGAACACATTATTGTAAAAATCATCTATGTTATAGTATAGATCCTCCATTAGGTATATTTTTAATTTATTCTTAAATTCTATGTATGCTGTGGCACTTTTTATGTCCGGTGGTAATTTTTTATAAATTTTAACACAGTTATGATTTGGCCCTCGTTCATATTGTGTCGTGCCATAACTTGTAACCGCAAGACTATTTCGATGACGGGTGTCATAACTGTGAAAATTAGAGTTTCTTTCGAAATAATATAGATGCTTCGTTACAAATAAACTACATCTTAAAATATATATACACGGGAATGTAAGTATATTATATTTAGCAAATATTGGTCTACATGATTCTCTAGGAGCTATATTATATATCAATCTTAATATTCTTTTCTGTAATATAAATATTCGACTTCGGAGAGCTGGTTTTCCCCAAACGATGATATTATATGACAGATGAGAATAAGCAAGCGCATAATACATTTCCAATAAATTAGGCAGTGTTCTTCTGAGGCTTAGAATTGCATAATATGCCTTGTTGAGCTTACTGCATACGAGATCGATATGCTTATTCCATGATAGTTGCGGATCAATGTATATGCCCAAAGATTTCGTTGATTTTACTATATCGGCGTGCAGTATGTACTCTGGGATTTTAGTATTGTAGAAGTACATACATTCGGTTTTACTCTGATTCAAAATCAGCATATTTTTGCCACACCAACATTTTACTTCGTCTATAGTTTGTTGGATGGAAGTTTTTAGTGTAGTAGAATCGGTAGATGAAACAATGACTGATGTATCATCGGCAAAATTAATTAGCTTTCCGTTACTAATATAACTTGATATGTCATTTATATACAACAAAAATATTAAGGGTCCCAACATCGAGGACTGCGCTACACCTGTAGATATGCTATGTACATTTGAGTCGAAATTATTACATTTAACATAATATTTTCTACCGCTCAAGAAAGAAATTAGAAAATCTACGATATTTCCCCGTATTCCCAGTTTATTTAATTTATCCTTAACAAATTCTATATTAACAGTATCAAAAGCATTTCGCGTCTAATTCCTTGCTGACATGTTCTACCATTTGATAGCAGACTGTTTCCGTTGAAAGCGAGTGCCGAAATCCGTGTTGAGTTGCTGATATGGGACGAAATCTATTTAAATAACACCACAGACGTTCACTCACAATTTTTCCTACAATTTTTGATATCACACTTAATAAACATATTGACCTGCAGTTCTCCTTGCGCGTTCGATCCTCTTTCTTGAAGATTGGAATCACTACGGCGGTTTTCAGGGCTGTTGGGAAGATGCCTTCTTCGATGGATGTATTTATTAGGTATGTCAGCGGTTCCAATAATTCATATGCTATACACTTGATCAACTGTGTTGAAATCTCGTCATGGCCTGTGCTTTTTTTATTTTTTAGCTTATAAATTGATGATAAAACTTCACTAGTATCTACAGGCAGGAATACAAATGACTTTGAAAACTCCGCGCAGGTAGTGCAGCTCCTTGATATGTTGGTCCCAAAATGTTGTCGTAAACTGTCATCTAATACACTCGAGAAATATTTTGCAAAGATATTCGAGATCTCTTCTGGTGTTTCGAATACTTCATCATTATCTACAATCTTCTCATCTTTGTTTATTTTTCGTTTACCTAACTTGTTGTTCACTATATTCCAAATTTGTGCAGATTTATTAGAAGCTTCGTCAATTAATTCCTTTTAATAATCATTTTTCGTTGTCTCTACTAAAATTTTGTAGTCACGTCTTGATTGCTCATAGAGTGTTCTGGTATCATCACATTTAAATGTTTCTTTCAGCAAGATTAAGTCATTTAGTTCATTTCTCAGTTTTCTTATTTTGCTCGATATCCACAGTGGACTATTTATATTTTTGTTTTTATTAGTAACAGTTACAGATTGAGATTCAATGTTTTGTCTCACAATGTCTAAAAATATGTCGAATGCTGTATTAATATCAGATGCCATATATAGAATGTTCCAATTAGTGTTTAGTAGTTTATTTTGAATTTGAATCGTACTCTTTTTAGTTATACGTCGTCTTACAAATGTATTTTCTGTTATACGTGTTTCATTTTTATTGTCTCTTGATCTATTACATCGTAAACATTGTGCTTTGTGGTCTGATATATGTGGTTCGATCACATCACATGACCAGTTTTCTGGTGGCAGATTGGAGACCATATAATCAATGGCTGAGCTTGTAGTATGATTGTTTTTATTGGTGAATATTCGAGTTGGGTCTGAGCATACATAATTCAGGTCATAGGACTGAAATATATCAAACAGGATTTTCTTATTGTTAGACTCAGTAAGTGCGTTAATGTTCAAGTCTCCACACAAAATGATGTTATCGCAAATAGTAGAGATAGCATTTAGTATGCACGTGATTTTCTCTTCGAATATTTTGAAATCTCCAGATGGAGATCTGTAAATTGTTATGAGGCAAACGTTTTTATTGTTTAGTTTAAATGTAAGAGCGCTACATTCGATGTGCTTTTCAACATTATGATTTAATGTCAGATTTAGAGCTTTTGATTCAAACTTATTATTACAATATATTACAATGCCACCCCTGGAAAACATTGATCTACAGAAGTATGTGATTGCTGTGTAATTCGTTCTCATTCGAAGGATTTAAAAATCAATTACTCAGGGTTAAGTTAACTCACGCTATTGCTTTAAATGAATGTATTACATCTTAAATAACTGTTTTGAAACGCTCTATTAATTTAACATATGTATCATGTTTACTTTTAATTTATAATTATATATGTTATATTTAATTTTAACACGGTCTTTTGATCTATCTACGTTTTTAATGTCCTGTGCTCAATTGGAGATTCCATGCTAAATAAACAAATACAAATATTAACTAATTTGCTAATTAAATCAGTCAATTTTGATATAATTTTTTATACTGCTTATGGTTTTTATATTTTTTAGTAAATTTATTATTAGATGTATTTAAGTGAAAACAACAAAGAGAAAAGCGAATAAATTTTTCTTTTCTTCAGCACTTTTTTTATGATTGTACTCTGCGAGCGGAACATTTCCGGGTATTTTGTGAATATCCGGCATCCGAATTCTCCGAGAACTTTATTTCAAGTTTTCTAGTTAACCGTCCGACTGACTTATTACCTTGATAAAAGTTTTAATAAAACTGACAAACGCCTAATTCTCCAAAAAATATTCCACTTGATCCAAATTTACAACCGAGAAATGTATGAAATACAGAAAATAAATGAATTACTATACTCGTATCTATAATAAATGTTATATTTATTTAAAATAAACAATAGGTACCTATGTGATGTATAAATACTCAAACAATAATTAATTTAGTTCCTTCATACGTATCTTAATTTCTAATAATGATAGTATTTCTAACTTTCAACATTTTATAGAAACAAAACAAAAATTGGATAGAAAAACGTTCATGTGTTTTATTACATTTTTGTTATTTTACGCCATCATGCTTCGTGTTCTCCTCTATTTATTAATGAAATTCGACATTTTATAGAAATCAAACAAAAATCGGATACAAGACATAATACATATGTTTTTATTACATTTTTTTTATTTTAAGCAATCATATTTTATATTCTTCTCTTTTTATAAATGAAATTCAACATTTTATATAAATCAAACAAACATGGGATAGAAGACATAATACATGATTTTATATTACATTTTTTTATTTTATTTTAATCAATAATATTTTATATTCTTTTCTTTTTATTAATGAAATTTAACATTTTATAGAAATCAAACAAAAATGGGATAATATATATTTTTTTATTATATTTTTATTTTATTTTAAGCAATTATATTTTATATTCTTTTCTTTTTCTTAATGAAATCAAACAAAAATGGGATAGATGACATAATACATGTTTTTTATTACATTTCTTTTTATTTTAAGCAATTATGTTTTGTATTCTTCTTTTTTTAATATTGAAATAAATCTGAATACGTGGTAATATATCACACTCTCTGTGCAACTTTATTAAATTATCCAGAACAGTAATTACATTTAATTCAGTTGTACAATGAATGAAACTATAGCGAAATTTAATTACAACTTTATTCGAGTAATTCGAAGGGAATTAGTTGAACTATAAACGGGAATTATGAGGACGCGTATAGAATAATAATGTCGGGAGCGCCGGCAAAACGGGAGGCCAATTTAAAAGTTTAAATGATCCAATATCAGCCATAAAATCGTGTGTGTGTATATGTTTGCTGTATACGCGAAACGATAAACATTTATTAAGGGCAGTAATTTAACCCTGGGTGTAATCCGAAAGTTTCTGTTTATATACCGAGAACATGCAACGACAACCATTTTTATTACTACTTTTTGCAAAATTAATTTATATTTCAGTGTTTATGTGTGTGTGTATGTGTGAAGATTGCGACTTTACACACACCGATAGGTATATAAAATGTTTGGCTTTTCTTCCTGGTACTTCATGATTAATCAAGAAGTGGAAACACTTTGTTTAGAAGTTTTATTTATACAAAAAGTATAAACAACATCAGTCCGGTATAGGTTCCTCGAGGAACCGCAAAAGTTACAGAAACTAGTTTCGAAATGAGCCTATTAATAGCCATTGATGCAATAACGCAACATTATACATTTTGTGTTAATTAATTCATTGTTTTTGACCACTGTGCGGCACTGCTAGTTACCCATAACTTTTTCTGCACTATTTTGCCCATTTACCCGTTCCTCTATCTTTTATAGTTTCCGAGATTCCCATAGAGAACATGAAAAAAAACTCAACTGAAACCCTGTATGACCATAACAAAATATGACATTAACAAAATTAGATATTACTTAACACTTTATTTTTCGCCTTATTTTAAACATGCGTAATAAAATGTTCGCTAAACTCCATAAAATCTCCTCCAATACTGAAGTTTAATTAAACAAAGTATTCGTTATAGAAGCAATAAACCCCCCTGGAGCTGGTGGGGCGTTGAGATTAAGTGGCCCTCCTGCACCTTCTTAAAATTCATTAGAAATTCCGCGAGGGAAACTGCAGGAAAGTGTAAAGGCCATTCTATTAGCTCATTCCGCGGGGAGATTGGAGAGGGAGAAGGGGGCGCCGCGACGCCTTTCATGTGCGTCCGCAATTTCCGCGCCTTTCTATTTTCCGGCCGACCACTCGGCGCTAATGCCTCGCCATTTTACAAACGATCCATTCATCGATGATAAACGACCCCATTGAATAAATCATCTTTAAATGTCAACGAATCCCACTGAATTCCCGCTAAATTATTTTTATATAGAAGTGGAAGACGTTTTATTGAAATAAGCACGAATACAAAAAAGTCAAATCAGAGAAATAAGTTTTCAAAAAATTGAAAACCTATTACCAAGGGAACACGGCAAACTAACGGTTTAGTTTCCATTTTATTTACTTTATAATCAAACACTGCAAACTAACCGTGCAATTTCTATTTGCACCCCTTAACGATTTTCGCATGTATGGTAATTACAGATGTGGAAACATTAATACCTGGACTCGGCCTGGATATTCAATAACGTGCAACGTTCCACAAAGGGCGGATGAAGGGTTGAGAGAAAAGAGCGGTAAACAATGCAATTTATGTGTATGTGTGGTATACGGCCTCGTGAGAGATATAAGGCGGCCAACGTTTTAGCACTGGAAATTTACGATCCCAACTTGTAGCATAAATATTTATGATGATAAACCGGCTTAATTAATATGAATGTGTGCTGGAATACTGTTTGTTTTTATTCAATTCAAATTTCGGGCATTAATTCACTTTCACTCAACTACACAACCAATTAACCGGATAAATCTATTTATGATTGAATTTACATATTAAATAAAAATCTATATATGATTCAATTTACATATTGATAAATATCACATTTCTTTAGTTATCACAGTTTCTATAATCAATTCAGAGTCTAAAGTATTTAAACCAAATGAAGCAGATAAATAATTTCATTTTAATATGGCAAACTTCCCTTTGTTATCCAAAACAATATGCGATTCCTTTTGTCATGATGTTATTTTCGCTAAAAATCCAACTTTAGCTTGCTCCATATTCTATTAAAAATTGAACAGTATCTTTGAGATCATGGTTTTCTAAACGCATTAAAAATGTAATTGTTTCTAAAAACCGGTATCTAAAACTTCAGAGGCAAAGTATAATTAGACGGCATTGTGGGTCTATTAAGACACTAAGGCGATCTATAAAAATTGAAATTGGGAAAGATTACCAGTCATATATTAGCAATATAGAGCAATTAATAACAAATGATCCCAAACAAATTTCAGGTCAATGAAATAAATGAAGAAGATGTGTTAACTGGCTCTAAGATTCTAAAACCAAAGTTTACAGCACGCCCTGACAAAATACCCTCCCTTATAGTCAAAGACTATGGCATGGCCTCACTTGTTACTCCGTTGTCCCATATATATGGGGCATTCCACGCCAGATCGGATACCATCTGGCTTTTGCATCTCCGATTTTTTTCATAATTTTTTATGTTATAGTACCAAATGAGAGTCGCTTCCGTGATTTTTTTTCAATTTTATTTGTGTAGCCGCTTTCGAGATATCGATTTTTGAAAAAAAAAAAACGTTATTTTTTTTTTAATGCTAATAACTTTGTGAAAAATGGGCCAATTTTAACCTTTTTTTTCAAAATACTTTTTGAATATAAACTCCAAAAAATTTTAGATACCATATTTCTATAAAATGTTCAAATTTTTAATATAAAATATTGATTTCCAAAAAACACGTACTGATCGATTTTCTTAAAATTTTTATCTAAAAGACTGTTACTCATTCCGCAACTTTTAAGTGACAGTTTTTTAGAAAAAAAAAAAAATCAAGAAAATCGATCAGTACGTGTTTATTGGAAATCAACATTTTATATTAAAAATTTGATAATGTTATAGACATATTTTCCGAATATTTTTGTATAAGTGACCTTGGTTATAATCCATTAAATTACTAAGACATATCTATTACATTTCATAAATGGCAAAAACTATTGCTGGTGGACTTGAGAGATTATTAACTTTTAGTACAGATAGCTGAAAAATGTAATTTTAAAAATTCGAAAAATAAATAGATCCTATTGTTATCCCATTATCGGACAAGGCTTAAAGGTTGCGGAATGAGTAAGTCTTTTAGAAAAAAAAAAAAAAAAAATCAAGAAAATCGATCAGTATGTGTTTTTTGAAAATCAACATTTTATATTAAAAATTTAAAAATGTTATAGAAATATGGTTTTTAAAAGTTTTTGGATTTTATATTCAAAAAGTATATTGAAAAATAAAAAATTCAAAAGGAAAGGTTAAAATCGGATCATTTTTCGCAAAGTTATTAGCATTTATAAAAAATGAACGTTTTTTTTTTTTAAATCGATATCTCGAAAGCGGCTGCACAAATAAAATAAAATCACGGAGGCCTCTCTCATTTGGTATTATAACATAATAAAATATGAAAAAAATCGGAGATGAAAAAGCCAGATGGTATCCGATTTGGCGTGGAATGCCCCGTATACAGCGTGTAATCGAACTAATGTACATCCTCTTAAGGGCGTATACACAAAATATTTTGACACCAATTGCAGCAAAAATAAAATCGGAAAAAATATTGGATTTTTCATAATTTTTCATGCATTTTTTACTTTTTGAGAACTTCTGGTTACCTGTGTTCATGATATTTTTAGTGGATGCGTAAGTTGTTGTATTTTTTATTTACTTTTACTACTGCGAGGCGCATAAATCACTTCGCACGCACTAAACACGCACGCTGTCTCGAATGACTAGATGAAACTAGGTCACTCATTTGTGGTATTGTTTATTTACTGTTACTACTGCGAGACGTATAAATCACTTAGCACGCACTACACACACACACACACACTGTCTAGAATTACTAGATGAAACTGGGTCACGTATAAAAAAAATCACAACACGCGTTCAAATTGACGTCCGCCGCACTCAATGCACATTTGGGCTCTACGTATCCAATTTTCACGAACAGTAGCAAACATTTCACGAGGTTTTTCACGAATGGTATTAGCTGCGGCGTTTACTCGTTGTATCAGCATTTCAGCATTGTCAATTTCCGTAGTGTAGACTTCACTTTTAAAGTATCCCCAAAGAGAAAAATCTAAGAGGTTTAAATCCGGACTTCTTGGAGGCCATGGTACAGGGCCTCCACGACCAACCCAACGTCCTGGAAACTCATCATCCAAATATCTTCTAACGCGCCTTTCATAGTGAGCTGGCGCACCATCTTGCAAATACCACATTCTTTTAAGAACCGCTAAGGGTACATTTTCTAGAAGATCTAAAAGAAAAATCGTAAATTTCGTTCTCCATTCAAATTAAATGGGAACATAAATGGCCAAATTAATTGATCATTTAAAATACCTGCCCAGATATTAAGGGAGAAGCGATGCTGGAAATGAGTTCTACGCGTAACACGAGGATTTTCTATTGCATAAACATGCATATTATGGAAATTAAAACTTCCATTACGCGTAAAGCACGATTCGTCGGTCACTAAAATGTCTTTGGTAAAGTTAGGATTTTGAACAAATCGTTTAAATACTACCAGTCTATGTGGAATCTCTCTTAAAATACGCAATGTGCGCGTATACCAGATACCACAAACATGTGGCCTATTATTATAAATTATTTTTAATAATTATTTGTGAGTTATCTACTAAAGGTATAGTAATTTCAAATGCAGGTATTGTTTATTTAAACGCTGCCCCTTATGTGGTAGAGAGCCTGTACAGTAGTTTGTTTACACGCTGTATATATATATATATATATATATATATATATATATATATATATATATAAATTAGAATTAACGACCTGCTTATAAGTACCAAATAAGAAATAACAGCGCATTAGGTCATGATGTAAAAGTTATTATTTTTATCAAGTGAGTGTGCAAGGAGGGCAGAAGACGACGACGATCGTTTCGCTCTTTTTATGAGCTCCTCAGGCCGCCACATCCATCATCCCATACACACTCACTTGATATGTAGAAGTTGTATATATACTGACTTCGCTAATCATAAGCCGGTATTGACGTCAGTATTTATAAATGCTACTGCATTGATAAGGGCATTGATCTCATTTTGCTTCTACAGTTAGTGTCGGTTTTTAGTTTAAACCATCGACTAGCATCGGAGCGGCGAGAAACCCGAACCAATGCGATGATAATATTCAGAACGCCGAATTAAATTAAATAAATTAGAATTAACGACCTGCTTATAAGTACCAAATAAGAAATAACAGCGCATTAGGTCATGATGTAAAAGTTATTATTTTTATCAAGTGAGTGTGCAAGGAGGGCAGAAGACGACGACGATCGTTTCGCTCTTTTTATGAGCTCCTCAGGCCGCCACATCCATCATCCTGCCTGCCTGAGGAGCTCATAAAAAGAGCGAAACGATCGTCGTCGTCTTCTGCCCTCCTTGCACACTCACTTGATAAAAATAATAACTTTTACATCATGACCTAATGCGCTGTTATTTCTTATTTGGTATATATATATATATATATATATATATATATATATATATATATATATATATATATATACTCGGTGTCATAAACTCCATCTTTTGGCCAAGTCTCGGTTAGGCAAATTATATCAAAACTATTGTTTATTACATTATTGTAGACATACGATTCAGTAATTACATTTCTTTATCATCTGTATATTGACTATTGCAATATATATAGCTCTCTAAGTATGATTTCGTCATTAAATCGCACTGTTAACTGTATATTAACATTTGTGACATTTTAATTGTAAGTCAATTGGTTGGGTGACTTTAGGTAATATAGGGTGTTGTCATATTATATCTGTATCGAATGTATTTTGACTATTGTAACATTATGACTGTAAGTCACTTGATTGACTGTCTTTTGACTTTGATCGGATCTTCTTTTTGTTGATTTCTTTAATTGTGACATTATTATCGTAAGTCACTTGGTTGGCTGTCTTTTAACTTATTATTTGACTATTTTTTTGTCCATGCTAGGATTTTATCATAACATGTCGTATGTTAACTACTATGACATTTTAACTGTAAGTCGCTTGGTTGACTGTCGTTTTACTATGCTAGGAGTATGTTATTTTATGTCTCTGTATTTCGACTATTGTGATATTGTGACTGTAAGTCACTAGGTTGACTGTATTTCAACTTATTCGGAGTTTGTCATTAATTCACTGTATTTTCACAATTATAATATTATGACTTTAAGTCACTTGTCTTTTGATTATGATATGATTTCGTCATTAAATCACCATATAGACTGTGTTTTTACTATTGTGACTTTATGACTGTAAGTCACTTGATTGACTGATATTAGTCGACGATAATCGTTAGCCAATATTAGTTTATCCTGTAAACTTGCATTGACATTTAGTCCAATGTATCAAACTTGATACAAATCGGCGTTAGCCGATTATTTTCAATTTGAAACGGTCTAGTTATTGTTTTTCTTTGCGACACACGTTTTGATAGTTGCGACATATTATAAACTAACGAGTCTCTGCCACTCCCAGACTAAGCATGAAGTAAAATTTCGAGTTAAGAAAAGAGCCGCGTAGAACATTTTTCGAGGGTCGCGCAGCGACCCGAGACAAATTTTCACGGGGCTTTTCTGAACTCGAAATTTTATTTCATGCGCCACCCGCATAAAACACTGATTTTAACTAAAGTTGAAACTAAATCAAAAATGTAAATCTTGACAAATTAGGTAAGAAATATTGATAGAGTAAAAATTAATAAAATGTCAAAATTGACAATTTACGTGAAAAATAATTAAAATGTTGAAATTGACAGATAACAGTTGACACAAGTCGACATTTACTTAACACGGCTAAAACACTGACATCAATTGAAGTTTATTAGACATTTCACATTGACGTTCATGTCACAGTTGACAAATTTTTATATGCCACCTATAAAATTAACGAAAAATTGGTAATATTGAAAATCTCAACGAAATTATAGACTTCTAATTATTGAAAAATAATTAAAAATATATCACCATTGGGTACCTTCTGGTATTGGCACTTTATATCTAACATGGCATCCCTGCGATTTTTATTTGTTCGGAGATACGTATTTTTAAGTGAATTATGAAAATGCACTAAATTTCAACTAAATGTCAAACATCTCGAAAACGGTTAAATTTGGAAGATATGTTACTTGATGATTTTTTTCATAGAATTTTATGTAGAATCAAAATTCATAGTAAAAAATATAGCATTCTATTTAAAAGAAAGGAGTTGGTGTTAACATCCTAAGTCATATAGTCTTGAAAATATTTTCATTGAAACGAGCACATACGATTACATAGAAACTGAACATTTCATTACAATACGTTAATTAGACGTCCATATACTTTTAGTAGCGGTTTTGTTGGAACACCCTGTATAAAGTGATTTCGATAACATCGAAATACTGAAAATCTGACGAAAATTTTATAAATTGACAAAAATCACAACAGTCTGAAAAACTCATGAATTTTTTTATAAATTGACAAAAATCACCAAATATTGAAAATTTCATAAATGGACGAAAATCTAGAAACATTGAAACTTTGAAGAAAATTTTATAATTTTTTAAAAATATAGTAATGTTGAAAAATCTGGTGAAACTTTTATATATGGATAAAAGTATCGAAAATAGTAAAAATAACGAAATAACAAAAATATCGAAATTGTCAAAAATTACATGAATTGTGAAAATTTCAAAAATACCGAAATTGGAAAAATATCTAAAATGTCAAAAATACCAAAATTTGCAAAACAATCAAAATTGTCAAAAATATCAAAATTTGTAAAAATATCGAAAATGTCAAAAATATCAAAAACATAAAAATTGTCATTCATTTTCATTCAATGTCAAAAGTAATATTAAATGTCAAAAACGTCATTTAATGTCTAGACTGTCATTGTTTAAGTAACATCAAAACTGTAATTTAATATCAGAAGCGTAGTCTAATATCAAAAAAAAGTTTTACCAAATGTTAAAAATATTAGAAATGTCAAAAATGTTAAAAATATCATATTATTTCAATAATGATAATTTACGTCAAAAATGTTTAAATCTTCAAACTGTCATTTAATGTCAGAATTGTCAATTTAAGTCGAAAGTTCTAAAAATATCAAAACTCTCATCTAATGTCAAAAATGTTAAAAATGCCGGAGGATTGGGGGATTTTTGTATTAATAAAATGCGAGGTGACTCGCCTTTTTTATATTGTTTGATTTTGTCTTACGGGTTTCTTCTTTAGGTTTTGTATCAAGTTTTTTACAACATTTTTTTGTTTGCTGATTTATTTGAAATTAGTCATTATTTACACAAATTGCCGCTTTTGACATAATTTGATTTTTTCGACAATAAAATAGTATGTCTTGATGAAAAAAATAATCTTAAATTGTGTGTTCAAATAGTTTTCGAATACAGGGTGTCCACGCTAACCGTTTATTGAAAGTTTATGGCGTTGCCGTTGACCTAAAAATTTCAAAAAAATCCTCGTCACACGGTTGAATCAGTTCTCCTTATGTGAAATATATTAAACTTTTTATCACTTCCGGTTCCACAGGGAGTAGCACCAAATTTGTTATTTTAAATGGAACACCCTACATATTAGGAATTTTTTTGAGTTCTCGTTTAAATTTCAACTTATTTTATTCTTATCTCTTATAGTTTTAAAGAAAAGAAAATATCTCTATAATTTGGACCTCTAAAAGGCATTTTGAAATTTGTTTGTATATTTTATGCACTGAAGATTAGCCAACGTCTAATCCTTTTCTATTTCTTGCACTTCCTCTTTTCCATGACTGGCTTTTGTCGATGTCTTTTTGCATTCACTTGTGCAAATTAAACAAAATTTGATTCCAATCTTCTAAATCTTGTTTTATTCATCAGCGGCAATTGTGAATAGATTTCATTAAATACTCTCCATGTTTAAGTAAGAAATCTATCGCAGTTACCATGCATAAAGAATAAATTGATAATTTGTTGAATTGTGTAATTATTCGTGTTGATGATTTCTGTGTAACTTTGTACTAACTCGTTTTATTATTTAACATTTCGCATTACATCGCGACAAAACGAAAGCATACTTCTTTCCTACTAAAACTTAATTGCGACTTAAGCGCGCATTATACCCTACTACTTGCTTTAGGATTTAAGTTGTATAATACATTTTTGTCGCAAATTTTGCCCCCATTCGTACCGTATGATAAAAAATGGATAATTTTATTTAAAAAATTGAATTACGGGATATTGAAGAGGGCATTTAGATATTGACATTTTAAGAACACTTATTGTCAAAATTGACAGTCTCCAATTAGTTTACTCATAGAGGCATCCTCTTGGTAAAAGTAGAGAATATAAATCATAGTTTTATCTTATTCTTAAAAGAAGTTACAGACAGATTTCAAGATGCCATTTGGAGGTCAAAATTTTAGAAATATTTTATTTCTTGATAACTATCAACACATTTCCATATTCTTAATATTTAAATCATCATATCAATTTCAAGGACAGTGCTATAATGAAGACATCATTTTTTTTTATACATAGAGTTTTATGTAACACCGAACATTTTCATAACGAGAATTTTTTTAGGTATATTTAAGCATATCTTGTGCATGCTCCGACGCTCGGTTTATTAAAATATTTGAAGCTTTGAACGAGTGTTTTCCACTCCCAGGCTAAGCATGAAGTAAAATTTCGAGTTTAGAAAAGCCTGAAAATTTGGTTTGGTCGCGTAGCGCGAAGCGCGGAGCGGCCAAACCAAATTTTCAGGCTTTTCTAAACTCGAAATTTTACTTCATGCGCCACCGGTACAAAACACTGATGCAATGTAAAGTTTAGCGGTGTGTCATAAACTTCGTAGTATGTCAGTGTTTTGTGCCGGTGGCGCATGAAGTAAAATTTCGAGTTTAGAAAAGCCTGAACATTTGGTTTGGCCGCTCCGCGCTTCGCGCTACGCGACCAAACCAAATTTTCAGGCTTTTCTAAACTCGAAATTTTACTTCATGCTTCGTCTGGGAGTGGAACACACTCATTTCAAGTTTCAAATTAAACTCTGTTAAAAAACAACGAGTATCTAAATATTTACTGCATATACGCTGTAACTGGGACATGTAAACTTGAAAGAAAAGTATACATGTCCCAGTTACAGCGTATATGCAGTAAATATTTAGATACTCGTTGTTTTTTAACAGAGTTTAATTTGAAACTTGAAATGAGTGTGTTCCACTCCCAGACGAAGCATGAAGTAAAATTTCGAGTTTAGAAAAGCCTGAAAATTTGGTTTGGTCGCGTAGCGCGAAGCGCGGAGCGGCCAAACCAAATTTTCATGCTTTTCTAAACTCGAAATTTTACTTCATGCGCCACCGGTACAAAACACTGATGCAATGTAAAGTTTAACGGTGTGTCATAAACTTCGTAGTATGTCAGTGTTTTGTGCCGGTGGCGCATGAAGTAAAATTTCGAGTTTAGAAAAGCCTGAAAATTTGGTTTGGCCGCTCCGCGCTTCGCGCTACGCGACCAAACCAAATTTTCAGGCTTTTATAAACTCGAAATTTTACTTCCTGCTTCGTCTAGGAGTGGAACACACTCATTTCAAGTTTCAAATTAAACTCTGTTAAAAAACAACGAGTATCTAAATATTTACTGCATATACGCTGTAACTGGGACATGTATACTTGAAAGAAAAACTCCCTGTATGTACAAGTTGAGGCAATAATTGCGATTGATTGGCTACAATTTTTAATTGTCATATAGGCAACTCAATTTACACACAACAGAAAAATTAAAGGTGACAAATTGTATTCGATGCAAATGTTCGGTGTTACATAAAACTCTCTGTATGTAATAAAAACATTTCAAAAATTAAAACAATCACTTGGAGCTGAACTGACAACCGCAAAAACCGTTATTTTTTTCGAAACGAAAATCGGAACCCAACCGATATATATATTTTATTAATTGATCCGGAAGGAAAACCAGAACGCAAAAAATAACATTTCGAAACCCTGGATATAAATAATAAAGATATATTATCTGTTTTTTTTAACAACCCAGTAAAATGATAGAATAAATTTTCTTCTCTAGTTTTCTTTTGTAATTCAATTCATATTTTTTGCAAAAAATGTTCAATTGTAAGTTCATACAAAGAAAAGTTTATATTTAGCACGTAGATATTTGCATTCAAATGGCATAAACGCATTTTTATCCACATTTCAAGGTGTGTATATTCTGGCGCCAACGGTAAATGCATTGTTGCGATTGTTAGTATAGTGGAGGATAAGCGCATTGTTTCCTTTTTTCAAGTGGACGATAAAGGTTTACGAGATATGGGAGTGATAAGGGTGGAACGAGCTCGACCATTGTACCTTCTAATGCCGCAATAACTTTTATATCAAAAGAGGGAAAGATTTATGGCTTTTTGTTCGGACTAATGTTGTTACTATTGAGAGTAAATATAATCGTTTAATATTTTTAACAAAGCTTTTGTTCATTACTAACAAACATTTTTTAATAGTTTAATTGTTTGGCATTTATAAAAACGTCGTATTGCAAATTTAGAGCTTTGAAAATCAGCAATTATACCGGGTGATCAGTGTCAACTGTTTTCAGTAGGCAATACTAAATTTAAGAAGTGGAAACACTAAGCTTCAATTAAACGATTTTATAAAATCAACGATTGCCTAAAAATGTGCAGAGTATACATCGGGATATCTATATTTAAAAGAAAATTCGTTGTATAATTAAAGAGTTATTTAAAATCATAATAGTTCATTAGCCCGCAAACCACTATTTAACATAATATAGCAGTTACAAAGCGTTTAAAGCACTTAAATATTTTGCAAAAAAACACTCAATTACGAATTAATTAGTGGAACCATATATTTTCATTTAACGAAATTTATTCGTACATAATTAATCGTTAATAACTGCAGAGAGTGTTATTTGTGGCGGTAAATTATGCAGGAGGCGTGAAAACTCTAGCGCTATGTGTTATCCTGTGTTCCACACTTACACACATATACATACATACGTTTACATTCACCAACAGTATAGAAATCCGCATGAATACACAAATGGACATAACGAGGGGATCTGGACTGTAGGTAGTATGTAGTGTGTTAGTATTTAGTCCACAGTCCGAACTAATATCCACCGCCAGTGTTATTGCTTAACCCAATCCACAAATTATTATACATTCACACGCTAATACTCCTAAAATGACATTTAATTGTGCCCATGCATTACGCGCTTATTTTTTTTTTAAATATAGAAGAAATGTGTGTTTTATACACAAATTTAGTACGTTATAATTAGCGATGAACAAGATCAATCAATAAAGATCGACGGCTCGATCCTTAGAAGTGATCGAGTCGCTCGATCTCTTTGGACGGCTCAATCTTTTTGATCAGCTCGAACGGCTCGATCTTTTCGATTGGCTCGGTCGGCTCGATCATTCCAGACCGCTCGATCCTTTTGATCGGCTCGATCTCTTCGATCGGCTCGATCATTTCAGATCGCTCGATTTTTTTGATCGGCTCGATCCTCTCGGACGGCTCAATCTTTTCGAGCGGCTCGATCTTTGCAAACGGGTCGAGGTGATCAATGTGATCAATCGGCTCGATCAGATTAATCACATTGATCGGCTCGAGTATAACTATTGACATGTTACGTGGCTCGAGCAGTTTAATCTGTTCGGGTGGATCGATCGGCTTAGGAGTGATCGATCATTGAACAATCACACTATTTTTGAATTATTCTGTATTACAGACAGCCTTTATTAAAAAACAATATATTTTTCAGAAAAAAAAAAAGAAAAAATGGGAAAAATACATTTTTCTCGGCCTGATTTTAAAAAACATGTAAAGAGAGTAAAAATATTGGATAAGTTTTTTTTTTATCCAGATTCTAGATTTATAGATTTATGACCTGTTTATGTTGGTTTACCACAAAACTAGTGTATGATTTCAAGCCGGCTCTTTAGGGGTGCGCCTTTGTTGTTGGGCCGACGCGGACGTTTGGAGTACGTCGCGCATCACTTTAATTCTTTGTTTATGTTGTGTCCTACCGAACTTGTCAGTCAGACACTAATTAGTTATTTTAAATAATACACCGATAAACCTATATATGTCTTTATTCCACCTCAGCTCAGACTGGCGATGCGAATGCACACCTGGCATCGTACACAAAAAAACATTGAGAGCAAAAAACTATAAAGTAAATTGAATTCATTTCAATACACCACAATATCTCTCTCCTTAAAATAAACATATTAACATAATCAAAAATTGTCATATCTTAATCTATCCGGTTGTTTAACAGTACGCTGTGGTCTTCTAATTATTTCAGTTTTCCGAATTCCTCCATCGTTACTTTTTTCAGCCACTGGTAAACGACCGCCTAAATCAGACTGTCTAATTTTAATAATTTGATTTACATCACGTTTCCAAATTAAATTTAATACCGGCACTTTTGCTAAATAAATACAGGATCCTATTTTATTCAAAATAACTGCTTTTATCCAAGTAGGTTTTTTCACATTTTGTCTATAATCCCGAACCCATACGTTTTCCCCGTTTGAAAAATCTTTTTTCCTATTGCCTTTAAATAATTGTTTTTGTTTGTTTTGCTGAATTTGTACATTTTCAGCTATATTTTCTTTTAACAAATCGAACCTGGTTCTTACTGCTGTTCCAAACATTAATCTTGCTGGTGAAACTTTTGTAGTACAGTGATTTGTATTACGATAATCAAATAAAAAAGCATTTAATGTTAAATTTAGATTTAAACAATTCTTTCCGCCCAATGCCTTCTTGAGAGCATCTTTCGCAGTTTTTACGGAATTTTCCGCTGCTCCATTGGATCGAGCGTGATACGGAGCGATTGTTAAATGAAGTATACCATTTGCTTTGATAAAGGATTGAAATTCATTTGAAGTCCATTGCTTTCCATTGTCAGAAACCAACAACTTAGGTAACCCGAATCGCGCAAAGGTACTACGTAATGCCTGAATGGTTGCATCTGCCGTAATGGTTTTTAATGGAAACACCTCTAACCATTTAGTATAGGCATCTAAAATAATTAAGTAATAATTATTTAAGAAAGGTCCCATAAAATCTGCATGAACTCTTTCCCACTTTTTATACGGAAAAGGCCATGGCGTTAGCGTAACTTTTGGTGGATTGTTACGAATTTTCATACAATGTTCACACGAACTGGATAATTGCTCTATATCTCTCGATAATCCGGGCCACCAAAAATATGCTCTTGCCATACTTTTCATCTTAACAACTCCCATGTGAGAAATATGCAATTCTTTTAATATAGATTCCCTTACATTTTTTGGAATGCATAATTTATTGTTCCATAATATGCAATCATTGTCTATAGATAACTCATATCGTAACTTAAAATATGATTTCATATTATTTTTAATGTTGTAATTTGGCCAACCCTTTTTTAAAAATATTTTGACTTGTTTTAAATGAGCATCTTTTAATGTATTTTCTCTAATCGTATTTAAATCAATTGGTGTAATCAACTGTTAGTTAAAAAAAATGTGCATAATCTAAATCACTATTCTCAAATCCATTATTGTCTGATAATGGTAATCTAGACAGAAAATCTGCTACATTTTTTTTCCGATTTTACATATTCAATTTTATACTGGTAATTCGAAAGAATAACTGCCCATCTTCGCAGCCTATTTGCCGAATACTGCGGAATACCTTTATTGGGAGTAAAAATAATAACTAAGGGTTTATGGTCCGTAACCAAAATAAACTCTCTTTATCGATCACGTAGCCCAAATATTTAATTTTGTTCTGAAAAAGACTACATTTGTCCATTGATAACTTTAATCCGGCTGACTGTAATCTGTTTAAAATTAAATAAAGTCTAGATAAATGCTCTTCACGGTTTTTCCCAGTTATTAAAATGTCGTCAAGGAAACAAGTTACTGCCTCCACTCCCTGATTTAAGGTGTCCATTATCAGTTGAAATTTACTGGGTGCACACGCTAACCCAAATGGTAAACGAGTGTATTGAAACAACCCTTTGTGAGTAGAGATTGTAACATATTCCCTTGACTTTTCGTCTAAAGTTATCCGTTGGTAGGCCTGCGAAAGATCTAATTTTGAGAATGCTACACCTCCTTGCAGTTTACTAAATAGTTCCTCAATTCGAGGTAAGGGATATTGATTCACCTTTAATACTGGATTAACCGTTACCTTAAAGTCACCACAAAGACGCACCGTACCATCTCTTTTTAATACTGGCACGACTGGTGTACCCCAGTTGCTAAATTCAACTGGAATCAGTATACCTAAATCTAGCAATCTATTTAATTCATTTTCCACTAACCCTTTCATAGCAAATGGTAAAGGTCTTGCACGAAAAAATGTTGGTGTCACGTTAATATCTTTAAAATCTAATGAAATTTTACTCTCAATAAAGTTTCCCAGACCAGGCGAAAATAATTGTTTAAATTTTTCTTGAATTATCTCCTCCTGATGGATATAATTAATTGAACTAATCACTAATTTAAATTGACTGAAAAAATCGCGCTCTAGTAAAGGAACTCCACCGTTTTTAGTTACATACACGTTTAATATTCTGACCATATCTTTAAATTTAAACCTTAATTTGCAAATGTCAACCGGCTGAATTGTAACTTCCGTATAATAATGCAATTCTTTCTGACATGGATACAGTTTAAATTTTTTTAAATATTTTAACCATAAATTTTCAGAAATTGCCGTCACGGCTGATCCCTTGTCAAGTTGACACGACATGAATTTATTTTCAATTAAAATGTCTAAAAATAAGGGTCAATCTATTATTTCAAATGTATCTTTTATTGTAAAAAGTGATAACTGAGGTGTCGAATTTGTTTCAAGAAAATGTGTTTGTTTTTTACCATTGTTGCGGTGTTGTTTCACCTTCCACATTGGTGCCAGATGTCCTATTTTTCCGCATCTATGCCACGAACACTCGCGAAAACGGCACGCTTCAGAACTATGCGATTTTCGCCCACACACCAAACACTTTTTCACTTCCTTCATCCTTCGGATTGGTCGTTGACGATTTTGTTGAGTCACGTGATGAATCCCCGGCTCCATCTTCACCTGGATTTGAACTTCCGTGCTTGACTTGGCCGCCATCTTAGCTGACGCAATTTCCACTACTTTGGAAAACTTTACCGAAAGATCCTCTTCGAACAGCCTATCCTGAATATTACCCTTTTCGAAACCCATTATGAATCGGTCGCGCATCGCCTTTTCAATTTCTCCTTCGTCGAAGTTGCAGTGTGCTGCCAGCCCTCGAACACGAGCTGCCCATTCTTTCACCGATTCTTGTTCACTTTTCCAAGCATTATAAAATCTATATCTTGCGGCAAATCCTGATAGCTGATGTTTAAAATGTTCATTTAATATTTTAATTAAATCTTCATACTTCGTTTCTTCGGGATTTGTCGGCACACACAGGTCGTAAACCAACTTGTACGCTTCTTCTGATAAAGCGTTCAACAAAATTGCACGTTTCTTTTCCCCTACTGTAATTTCGTTCGCTGTGAAATAATTTTCCATCCGGCGCCTGTAGATTGTCCAGTCGGATGATTTTGGGTCGAATTCGCGTAAATGTCCCACGAATCCATCGCTTCTACGCACCTCTTCCGCCATTGTATCGGAACACGTGTGTTAACTCCCGCGACTATACACGGTTTTCGCGAATTTGCGCGAAAAGAAATCACGATGACCGCTACCGCTTTTCCAATATCCTCGTCGCCACTTTGTTGTGTCCTACCGAACTTGTCAGTCAGACACTAATTAGTTATTTCAAATAATACACCGATAAACCTTTATACGTCTTTATTCCACCTCAGCTCATTACAGACTGGCAATGCGAATGCACACCTGGCATCGTACACAAAAAACATTGAGAGCAAAAAACTATAAAGTAAATTGAATTCATTTCAATACACCACAGTTTATTTTATTGGATTCTCAAGTTATTAGTTTATCGGCGAATAGTTTATTTTATCATTATTTATGTACCACTTACACAAGTATCCAAACATCTTAGCATTGTGTTCCTATAATAGGATAGACAATAATACATTTTGCTTCACTAATCTTTACACTAAAAATGATAACGCTTAAACAGTTTTACACTTAAAGTAACGTGCTCTGTCCAGAAAAAGTGGTAGACCTTTAATAAGAAATTATGATGAATATGTACCTATTTATTTAGGTTTTCAATTCCATCGACATTATTTTGTTATAAAATAAACATAAAACCCATTGAGTATCTAAATTAAATACGTACTTTCTTTCTTTTTCTTTATAAACTATTTCGATTGGAATTAAAACAGTAAATGTATACTTATTTATCTCAGTTAGTAACTCGTCCTCTAGGAACTCGGGCATACATAGTTGCGATAAAATCCGGAAAATTGAAGCACTTTTCGTGTATTTAATTGTAATCTAGTGGTTTATAATAAAAAATAAACAAAATAATGAGGCGTACAGTGCATCGTTCGTCAGTATGGAACTTTTAAAAGAAATCTGAAAATGAAGTAATGTGCGAAATTTGTAAAAACGTGTTTAAATATTCGCAAAATACGACAAAAATGAGAAGGCATTTATTAAATAGACACCCAGGCCATCTAAACCAGGACAAAACAAGCTACGTGGAACGTGCATCATCACCTCGCCCTTCAACATGACGGGATATTAAAGAAGATACCTCCCCATCTGAAAGACAGCATACTGAAGTAACACCAGTACCCAAGCCAAAGGCACGACCAAGCCAAATGAAGCTTTTTTTGACCAGTAAAAATATGGAGTTATCAACAGAAGAAATAAAGCAAACAGACAAAAGAGTTTTAAAAATGATAGTTTGTGATTTGCAACCACTGTCGGTAATGGAAAATTTGAGGTTTTGTGAATTTACGCAACAGTTACAACCACTGTATAATTTACCGAGCAGGAAACAAATTTCAACGAAATTACTCCCAGAAACATACAACAGCACGAAGCAAAAACTTACAAAAATGTTGGATTCTGTGAAATACGTAGCAGTGACTACTGATGTGTGGACTTCTGATTCAAATCAAGCATTTATATCATTAACAGGTCACTTTTTTATGGAGGATATACTGCAAAGTAGTGTTTTAGCAACTACAGAAATTTTCAAAAGTCATACCGGTGCAAATTTATCTTCTGCAATAAACAATATTTTAACAGACTACAATTTAAACAATAAAAATACTGCCGTTGTTTCGGATAATGCGGAAAATATAAAAAATGCTATTTGTGAATATTTAAATAAATCGCATCATCCCTGTTTAGTCCACACATTAAACTTATGTGTGACAGATTCTTTAAACGCGGATATATCAGTACAGTATTTAGTAAAGAAGTGCAAATCAATAGTTGCACACTTCAAGCACAGTGTTGCAGCATCTGAAAAATTAACAACAATGCAAAATAAAATGAATCTACAAGAGTTGAAGGTGAAACAGGATATACCAACAAGGTGGTATTCCATTTTACTGATGTTGGAACGATTAATTCTCATCAAAGAACCTCTATCTGCAATCATTTCTTCACTGAAAAAATCTCCGGACTCTCTATTATCATCGGAATATACACAATGGCCGAAATGGTTTTGCTAATAAAACCTGTTGAACGTTTGACCAAAGAACTGGGAGGTGAAAAATATATTTCTATTAGTATGATTATACCACTCGTAAGAGGTTTACATTATTCTATTGAACAAAAAACGCCAGTAACATATGCTGAAATTGAAATTGAAGTCATTACTAGAAGGTATAAATAAGAGGCTTGTAAAATTAAAAAAAAACTCCTCTTTGTTCAATTGCAACGTACTTGGATCCCCGATTTAAGAAGGAGGCATTTGGTGATTCAAACAACGCGGAAGCAGCGTAAAATGAAATCAAAAGTGAGCTTTCAGAGTTATTTAAATCCAGAGTAACGGACGTACATTTTATTACAATTATAAACGAACATGAAATTGACAGTGATGATATTTGGGCCCACTTTGACAAGAAAAAATCTGAATCGAAAGTGACAAAAACGCCTTACTCGGAATCAAGTGTACAAATAGAACAATTTACCACTTGGTGATAGATTTCAAAATCCGTTAGATTTTTGGAATAAAAATTAAAATATATTTCCAGAACTTTATGAACTTTATTTGAAATACTCATGTATTCCAGCAACATCTGTTCCTTCTGAACGAGTTTTTTTCCAAAGCAGGACAAATTATTAATGACCGCATAAACAGATTATTAGGCAAATATTTGAATTATATAATGTTTTTAAATAGCAATATAGGTTTACTATAATATTATGTAAAGGTTTCTACAAAAGTATATGTTAAATCTATTTTACATTTTTACTTACTAGTTTATAGAATGTTTGTTATTTTATTAAACTTTTTGTCATTTAAATTGTCACTTATGATTTAATTTATTTACTCCATCCTTTCTCTTTTTATTTAGGGTGACTTTGTTATTTAAAAAAGTGTTTTTAAAAATGTACTAAGGGTAAGTATACATAATGGTTAATAAAAATCATGATTAAACAAAATCAAAAATAATGAGTTTTTTTAAAGGTTCATTTTTGCTGAATTTTTATGTATAATTTATTTAATTTTATTTATTACAATTTTTTATTACAATGTACTTTATCTAAGCTTCAATACGACATTAGATTGACTCAATTTTGAATCACAGACTAAATAGTCATTTATAATAAAGTCTCTTAGGACGTGCAATCTTATTATCTGTAATAATTATTTGTATGCACACTTGATTTAAGTCATTGAAAAATAAAAATTAATTCAATCATCATACTTTTGGTAATTATACCAAATATGGTATAATAAAATATGATATAATAAAACATAATAGAATATTCTACAAAACATTTTTTTATCAATTCAGTAAACATATAAATATTCTATTTCTTATTTCACATATCAATAACTCATCTTTAGAATAATTATCACATTTATATTTTTACCCAAATTTAGTTTTTTTTTTCAGTTTACTCAATCATTACATTCATCCGTTCGTTCCAGTCACACACGATTTACTCATTATTATAAATTAAGTCGGGGAAATTCTAGTCTGCAATTTATTTATTAATCCTTATTTTTTCCTATTTCCACGATTTTAAAATTACAAATTCAAAATTAATTATAATTAGATCGAAAAGCATAATTTAAATTTATTATATTAATTCACCGAGTCATTAAGTAGCGAGTATTTAAATAACAAGTTTTTTTTGTAGTGATGATTAAATTAGATCGACTGCTCAATCTTTGCAATTCATCGATCCGATCGATCTTTGCAATTGAACGATGCCTCCTTCAATCTGCTCGATCTTTGCTACCGGCTCGATCTTTTCGAGCGGCTCGATCTTTCCGTGTGGCTCGATCATTTTGATCAGCTCGATCTTTTTGATCGGCTCGATCTTTGCTACCGGCTCGATCTTTTTGATCAGATCGATCTTTTGATCGATCTGCTCGATACTTCAACTGATTGATCATTGATTGATCGATGTTGCCCATCACTAGTTATAATAGCAATACTAATCTTTATTGGTGTTAATAGCATACTAATAAATTTGGTAATTAATAAAAATGTATTACCTTTTCAGCCTTTGAAACCTCTGAAACTAAATTTATTCAGTGATGAAAAGAACAACATTATTACTTTAATAGATAAATAACTATTTCTAATAATTTTATTTACAATTGAATGCTATGTTGGAAAAAAGTTGTAAACGCAAAAAATTGCTTTGTTGGGAAATCGAAATTAAAAATGATCGTTTGCTTTATTAATTAGGTAAATATATGCCTAATATGATTAGTAAAAAAAAATAACCATATGATAGGCACTGCAGACTTGACCACATACAGAATTGTGATTTACGAGCATATTTTCCTTATTTTAATCAAACACCGTTGTACATTCACGTCGGTTACAATGTTGTTTTGCGGAACTAAGCCGGTTACAACGTTGTTTTAAGATTAAAAACAAAGTACAACTGAAAATGAAAAACGTATTTTTATTAATCAAATAAAACAAAAATGAAATGCAGTACATATTTATAGGCATCGCCCTCAATATTTTCATAGAAACATATGTAAATAAAGCAAACGCGCGGGAACTAGAAGCCGTGATGGCGCATACAACCACAGTTCATATATATGATACAACGTTGTTCCACAAAATAACCAAACTCGACTAATCGAAATGACACTAGAAAACCACCAGAAAAATTTCCTATGACTCCACTATTACGCCGGCGGATTATTTAGGTCGCATATAACATTCTTCCACGGAAATACTGCTTATATACATATTGGCGCTAATACACAGATTGGCAACGTTGTTCAAGCATAGGGTTCAATTGTTGTTTGACTTGGTAGATTTTAATTCTACTAATAAAATCAAATTATTATTGAATTACGTGAAGATTTGCATAACTTATGTTATTTTGCATAACATAAAAACAAGAAAGAAATTAAAAAGATGGTTAGAGACATTCTTTAATTAATCTACAGTAGAAGAAAAAGAAGGAACAGAAACATAGCCTTATTTCTATCTTAATTTTTTTAATTTACAACGCTGGATGTGCATTTCATGTACTTTATATTGGGTACATATTGGGTTGTTATGTTTAAAACACTTTGTTTTAAAACAGTGTTTTGAACATGTTTAAAAACAGCTGTCGTGCTTTAAACGGTTTTGTTTTAAACATGTTTTAAATCTTAAATTTATTTAAAACTGCTTTAAACGTTAAATCTGTTTAAAACGTTTTAATATTATCTTAAATTTATTAAATTATATTTTATACTACTTCATTAAGATTTTTTGTTTATATTTTTAAATGTTAGCTAAATTGTTGAAGATATTTCATATATTATTAAACACAACATTTTATTCCAATAAAATATCACAACTGTGTGTGCATAAATGTGATTTTTAAATACAGGGAATTGTTCTTTTAGGTATACATATGCATACACTGTAAATATTACGACATTCGTTGTGTTTTAAAAAGATTTTAATTTGAATCTTTAAACAACCCTCCCAGACCCAGCATGAAGTAACATTTAGAGTTTAGAAAAGCCTGAAAATTTAGATTGGCCGCGTAGCGAAACGGAGCAGCCAATCCAAATTAGGCTTTTCTAAAATCGAAATTTTACTTCATGCGTTACACGTATAGAACACTGAAATATCGTAAAGTTTAAAATATACCGCTTTAGCAATCTAATATGTAGATATGAATAAAACGTGAGTCAAATTCTGCGCTAAACAAATTGTTTAAAACAGTGATTATAGGCATTATAACGTATATTAGGTTGCCTATAATCGTTGTTGTATATGAGTGTTTTTAAAACTTCACTGTAAATCGGTGTTTATAAGCGTGGCGCATGAAGTAAAATTTCGAGTTTAGAAAAGCCTAATTTGGATTGGCCGCTGCGCTTTGCTACGCGGCCAATCCAAATTCTTAGGCTTTTCTAAACTCGAAATGTTACTTCATGCTTAGTCTGGGAGTGGAAAACACTCGTTTAAAGCTTCCAATTAAACTTTAAAAAAATATATATATCTAAAGATTTTCAGCAGGTAGTTGGGATACGTTTTCTTAAAAGAGAAAAACTCGCTGCATCAAAATTTATTGCCAGAAAAAATCTCAATCCAAACTCAGGCTTTTCTAAACTCGAAATTTTACTTCATGCGCCACGCATACAAAACACTGGTTTTAAGCGAAGTTCAAAGCATACGTCTTTAGCATACTATGAACTTTACAATCAGTCAGTGTTTTATACGCGTGGCGCATGAAGTAAAATTTCGAGTTTAGAAAAGCCCCGTGAAACTTCTACGCGGGGCTTTTCTAAACTCGAAATTTTACTTCATGATTAGTCTGGGAGTAGAATACACTCGTTAAAAGTCTTAAATTAACCGCTTTGAAATAACGAATTCCCGCAACTTAAAAAAAACGCTGTAATTATCAGGATATGTATACTCAAAAGAAAAATGTCCTGTATGTTCTGTTTATAACACGTTTTAACGTGTTTTAAACATGTTTTAAATACGTTTGAAACATGTTTTAATTGTTAATTTTTTTAACGCTGTTTCAACAGAAAACAAAAACGTTTTGTAAAAAAAAACTGCTTGATTTAATTAAAATGAAAAAAAAAACGTTTTTTTAATAGCCCTAGTACATAATACTTGAAATGTACATTTAAAATAAAAATTGAAGAAATAAGGATAAGTTTGTTTTTAATTATTACCTAGTAATAAATATCAAATAATATTTATTATGATCATAAAACTATTTATAAATATATCTTTAACTTGTCTCTGAAGGATCACTTCGCAAATATTCGCATCGATTAAATACAAAAAAATAAAAATCGGCGACCGACGGGAACTGGACACATTTTAAATGATACTCGCTTGATTTTAAATGAATAACTAATTTTAATATACGAAAATCTTTGTAATTACATGCCATTTTATGTGCATATTATGAAAATCATGTAATTTTCAACGGGGGACATTAAGGCGTCGATTTTAAATTGACAACTCCGGTTTGAATAAAATAAATAATACTTAGCTTGGCCTATATTATATTCAAAACGGATCCCGCTGATTACCCACTAGTTCTTAGGTAGAGAGCCACAATCACTTAGGAAAAATTTTAAAAAAGCAACTACCTGTATTTCTCCTGTCACCGACGTCTTCGGTTTTCACACACACTTACTTATTATTTATATTTCTCTCAGGGTCTATATATTGAAAGTTAGCTTTTCATTAAATGAAGAAAATTCAGACGTTCAAAAATCAAACGGAATTTAATAAAAAAAAAAATTACAATCTCAAAGTACAATAACAATAACAACAAAAAAAAATAGAAATATATATACAGCGTGTAAACGAACTACTGTACAGGCTCTCTACCACATAAGGGGCAGCGTTTAAATACACAATACCTGCATTTGAAATTAATTAATAATAATAGGCCACATGTTTGTGGTATCTGGTATACGCACACATTGCGTATTTTAAGAGAGATTCCACATAGACTGGTAGTTTTTAAACGATTTGGATATGGAATTACACCATCCAGAGAAAAGTGGGCCAGATTGTGAAGAATTATGTCTATGTTATCGTTTTCATAAGTACCCATTGCTGACTAAATTCCGAATATTTTCTAAACGTGTTAATGAAATTCAATATTTTTCCTTATTAGGTTCACACTTCACTTTATCTCCACTCTTATTGAAATGTTTAGATAAGAGCGGCGAGGGTGGATGATTTTTAAACATAAAAATAGTTTGCTGTTTAGTTTATGGTATAACTTATTCCATGAAACATCTACATTTTGTAACATGGCGCGATACGTTTATTCAAACATTGAATTGGCCGACATGTTTCTTATTTACGGTGAAACTCGGTGTAATTCCGCGGAAGCTGTAAGAATTTATCAAGAGCGATTTCCTGAACGACACTTACCACCGCCAAACCGATTTAGAAATTTATTACAAAGAGCACGCGACACTGGAAGTTTGCAGCCCGTCGCCGTCGCCGGAGCCCTCGGAGGTGGTGACCGTCCAATGCGATATTTGCGAGCGGAAGATGAAATTTTGAATCTGTTGGAAGCGGATCCTGGTTTAAGTACCCGTATTATCGCCGCTCAGCTAAATGTATCGCACACATTTGTCAACAGCGTTTTACGAGACAATAATTTTTATCCGTATCACTACCAGCGTGTACAACATCTTCAACCCCATGGATTTTGGCACAAAATGTTCAAAATTCTAACTTTACCAAAGACATTTTAGTGACCGACGAATCGTGATTTACGCGTAATGGAAGTTTGAATTTCCATAATATGCATGTTTATGCAATAGAAAATCCTCATGTTAGGCGTAGAACTCACTTCCAGCATCGCTTCTCCCTTAATATCTGGGCAGGTATTTTAAATGATCAATTAATTGGGCCATTTATGTTCCCATTTAATTTGAATGGAGAACGATATTTACGATTTTTGCAAGATGACCTTTTAGACCTTCTAGAAAATGTACCCTTAGCGGTTCTTAGAAGAATGTGGTATTTGCAAGATGGTGCGCCAGCTCACCATGAAAGGCGCGTTAGAAGATATTTGGATGATGAGTTTCCAGGACGTTGGGTTGGTCGTGGAGGCCCTGTACCATGGCCTCCAAGAAGTCCGGATTTAAACCCCTTAGATTTTTTTCTTTGGGGATACTTTAAAAGTAAAGTCTACACTACGGAAATTGCCAATGCTGAAATGCTGATACAACGAGTAAACGCCGCGGCTAATACCATTCGTGAAAAACCTCGTGAAATGTTTGCTACTGTTCGTGCAAATTGGATACGTAGAGCCCAAATGTGCATTGAGTGCGGCGGACGTCAATTTGAACGCGTGTTGTGATTTTTTTTATACGTGACCCAGTTTCATCTAGTAATTCTAGACAGTATGTGTGTGTGTGTGTAGTGCGTGCTAAGTGATTTATACGTCTCGCAGTAGTAACAGTAAATAAACAATACCACAAATGAGTGACCTAGTTTCATCTAGTCATTCGAGACAGCGTGCGTGCGAAGTGATTTATGCGCCTCGCAGTAGTAAAAGTAAATAAAAAATACAACAACTTACGCATCCACGAAAAATATCATGAACACAGGTAACCAGAAATTCTCAAAATGTAAGAAATGCATGAACAATTATGAAAAATCCAATATTTTTTTTTTCCGATTATATTTTTGCTGCAATTGGTGTCAAAATATTTTGTGTATACGCCCTTAAGAGGATGTACATTAGTTCGATTACACGCTGTATGTGTAAGATACAAATAATAATTACAACGAATTCTTAAGAATTCACTAATAACTGTCCTCTCTCAATCCTCCTGTCTGTTTTTATTAACCACCCGAACACCCTTCCAAATAGATGTCATTGGGGTTGGTGGTGGTTGAGCGTCTAGCTCCTTATTGGAGCGTTAGTGATGCAAGCACTCTGACACAACCCCTCCTGACATTTGTTTGTCAGCGCTCGATGTCTAAATTAAAATTCTTAATGATGTATATATATATATATATATATATATATATATATATATATATATACACTGGCGAAAGAAATTAACGTATCATTTGTGATTTTTTCGATATCTTAGAATCGAGTTTTCTTTGAACACAAACATACTTTTACAATAAGAAATCTTATCAACCATGCTGTTTTACATGTTGTGTTTTGTATTTTGTTCTCATGGTTTTCTGTCAATAAATAAAATGAAGCACTTTTCATTATTCTGACTGTAAGAAAGGTTCATATAAAATTTCTTTTTGAGTTTGTTTTCAAGTAATTGTTAAAATTAGGTGCGAAATAGTGAAGAATGAATATGGATAGACGTCCGAATCTTAATTTAAGCAGTGAAGAAGCTGTGATTGTGGTTACACTTGCAGAAGAAGGTAGGAGTCAGCGTTACATCAGTCAGCGTCTTGGTATTAATCAATCGACCGTATCCCGTGTCTTGAAGAGACATCGGGAAACTCAGGCATACTCAAGAAGGCCAGGACAAGGGAGAAAAAGGGCCACAACTGCTGTTTAAGACCGTTTTTTAATGATGCAGACGTTACGCGAACGGTTTATTTCGGCTCCTAGGCTACAAAATATGCTCGCAGAGATCCACAATGTTCATGTAAGTTCCGTTACCATCAGAAAAAGGTTACGTGGTTTTAATTTAACTCCGAAAACAGCGGCAAAAGGACCACAATTAACCGCAGACCATCGCAGAGCCAGGTTAACATTTGCACAAGAACATGTAAACTGGTTACAGGCCGATTGGGCTAATATTATGTTTAGCGACGAGTCCAGATTTTGTCTTTACGGCAGTGACAGACGAATGCATGTGTACAGACGGCCAGGTGAACTTTATGCGCAGTGTAACCTTGTTCCGACTGTTATGTTTGGTGGAGGCTTTGTTATGGTGTGGGGTGGTATCACTTTAGAGGCTCATACGGAGTTGGTGGTCATACCAAGAGGAAGCATCACGTCTTATATTGCAAACATTTTAGAACCATCCGTAATGCCTTTTGCTCCCTTTGGAGGAAACGATTTCCTGTTTATGCATGACAATGCAAAACCACACAGTGCCCGAATTGTACAACAGTATCTTGACCTAGTGGGTATCAACACAATGCAATGGCCAGCCAGGAGTCCCGATCTTAATCCGATCGAACACCTATGGGACGCAATGGGCAGACGCCTTAGAGCACTTTCTCGGCGTCCAAGCAATCAACAAGAGCTTGGACAAAGATTGCAGGAAATTTGGGAAGATATTAACCAAGATGAAATTGGATCATTAATTAACAGTATGAGCCGTCGCTGTCAGGCAGTTATTCGAGCAAGAGGAGGAAACACTAGATATTAAGTCTTATAATCACATGTTAACTTTTTTCCTCATTTTATTTATGACATTATTTTAGTCATTAATGAAAGAAAATGTGTTGAAAATCATTATTATAGTTCAGTAGGTTTTGTTGTTATTTTTTTTTGTTTTTAAACATCAAAACTTTATTTTTAAATTAAAAAAATTAATGTGATGCGTTAATTTCTTTCGCCAGTGTATATATATATATATAACTGGTTGGAGTTTTTTGGGCTGCTTTCTCGCGTTGATTTATTTATTTGCGCTCTACGTTTCGGCAGCATCACTTCTGCCATCCTCAGGAGCTTTTTTGTACACTGACTGATAGATGTCACGTTCACTGCCAGTACATTTGTTTTGTAAACTAGGGACTTGTAGTCTAGATCTGTTGCGTGTTATTTGTCCACTCGATGTAGAAGGTGCTAAAATTTCTTGATTTGTGTCCGATGTATCTGCATTGTTGAAATTACTTGAATTCTACACTTCTACATCGAGTGGACCAATAACACGCAGCAGATCTAGACTACAAGTCCCTAGTTTACAAAACAAATGTACTGACAGTGAACGTGACATCTATCACTCAGTGTACAAAAAAGCTCCTGAGGATGGCAGAAGTGATGCTGCCGAAACGTAGAGCGCAAATAAATAAATCAACGCGAGAAAGCAGCCCAAAAAACTTCAGCTAGTTATATTTTGCTCGCGAAAACCTAAAAATAAATATATATATATATATATATATATATATAAATATATATATATATACATACATACATATACACACACAGACACACCGCCATACACACGTACTCTATATACCATATGTAATACCTTATTTGACGAAATCGTTAAGGCGCTTACAACAAGTGTAGCTGTTATAAACGATGCTGGGGTTGTGCACTTTATTTTCGCGATGTTGCAATTAAACATAATTGAATTAAAAATAGTGCGTGTTACTATACCATTTGTATCTTTACCTACGCCCTATCTAGTAACCGCATCATACCACACTGTCATCTTATCTTGACGCTTATGATTGACATTACCTACACATACACGTAATAGCTTTGACAAGTATATTACATGCTGAAAGCTGAACAGCTGATTGATTACAGCACAACCAAATGACATTTCTTTCAAGTAGTAATTTAGTTGACATCATTGTTTATTTTATTAAGGCGTAGGTACAGTATCGTACGTTTCTCAAGTGGTATGGCAATTACATACTCGCGGAATACTGCGCTCATATGTAATATGCTACATACCACTCTCGTGATGTAATAATTTATTTTGTTACCTGGGTTGTAAACTCGAACCTAGTTATTTGGCAACATCATATAATACCCTTATGACAATCCAGACAACACTTCAGCGATCCTGATCAACGACCGCACCTGACTTATTACAATACCTATGAATCAGAGCTGGGATGAATCCCCAAAAACATGATTCGAATCACTAATCCGAATCACCTAATATGATTCGAATCACGAATACTCGAATAAAGGATTCGTAAGTGAAAAATATGATTCGAATCAAAGATTCGAATCCTCATTTTTAAATCACGGATACAAATCCTTTAAAAATGAATTTGAATCTATTATTTGCAACCAGTAATATTTTATACCATCAGTTTCTATTAACAAACATGTTCATTTACCGACTAAATATCTGATTATATAATGATTTTAATTAATGATCATATATGTGTTATTGAACTTCATTTTAAATCTGTGTTTTAAACGCCTGACGCATGAAGTAAAATTTCGAGTTTAGAAAAGCCCCGTGTAAATTTGTCTCGGGTCGCTGCGCGACTCTCGACAAATTTTCTACGCGGAGCTTTTCTAAACTCGAAATTTTACTTCATGCTTAGTCTGGGAGTGGACAACACTCGTTCTTAGAAGTTTCAAATTAAAGGATTACTCTAGATTACTAAGTTTATTACCAATTTACAAAGGCTACAGCTCGAAGGACCAATCATGGTCTTCGGAGACGGAAGGACTACAGGGAATCGAAGTTTATTTACAAGAAAACAACGAATATCTGAAGGTTTACAGCATGGATAGGAAAGAAAACATGCAATTTTGAAAAAATATTGAAGTTGGGTTGGTTTTCAGTGCGTTTTTAACTTCACAGTGTTTTATACGCGTGGCGCATGAAGTAAAATTTCGAGTTTAGAAAAGCCCCGTGAAAATTTGTCTCGGGTCGCTGCGCGACCCTCGACAAATTTTCTACGCGTGGCTTTTCTAAACTCGAAATTTTACTTCATGCTTAGTCTGGGAGTGGACCGTCAACATTTTCTACATGTTGAGATTTTTGATATTTCTAGATTTATGTCGATTTATACACAGTTTGTTATTGTATTAAATGCAACTTTAATATTAAACAAAAACGGTTTTTTTAGTAATAGAATATTCACCCATTAAGAGCCGAACAAATTATAAAGTTAACTCTAAAAGTTAATTTTAGATAAAATTTTGCATCTTTTTCTATGATTTCAATGAATGATTTATTATATCACATACGTCGATTTTTTAAAAGAGTTAAATTTAAAATTCAAACGAGTGTTGTCCACTCCCAGACTAAGCATGAAGTAAAATTTCGAGTTTAGAAAAGCCCCGTGTAGAAAATTTGCCGAGGAGACAAATTTTCGCGGGGCTTTTCTAAACTCGAAATATTACTTCATGCGTCACGCGTATAAAACACTGATTTAAAGTGAAGTTACAAATGCACTGAAAACCAACCCAACTTCGATATTTTTTCAAAATTAGATGTTTTCTTTCCTATCCATGCTGTTAACCTTCAGATATTCGTTGTTTTCTTGTAAAACAACTTCGATTCCCAGTAGTCCTTCGTTCTACGAAGACCATGGTTGGTCCTTTGAGCTGTAGCCTTTGTAAAACGGTAATAAACTTAGTAATCTACAGTAATCCTTCAATTTGAAACTTCTAAGAACGAGTGTTGTCCACTCCCAGACTAAGCATGAAGTAAAATTTCGAGTTTAGAAAAGCCCCGCGCAGTAAATGTGTCGAGGGTCGCGCAGCGACCCGAGACAAATTTTCACGGGGCTTTTCTAAACTCGAAATTTTACTTCATGCGCCACGCGTATAAAACACTGATTTCAAGTGAAGTTAAAAATATACTATTAACGTTGATATTTTTCATGGTTAAGTAACCAAATATGCATTCACAAATATTTTAATTATTCGAAAATTTTAATATTTATATTCAAATATGAATAATTTAGTGATTTAAATATTCATATTAGAATATATAACAATTTGAATTAATCGAATTCGAATCTCAGCCTTAATAGCGATGATTCGAATTATTTAGGAGGATTTGAATCCATGTATCAGGATTCGAATTTTATAAGGATTCGATTCCTTTTATAAGGATTCGAATCCTTTTATAAGAATTCGAATCCTTTTATAAGGATTCGAATCCTTTTATAAGAATTCGAATCCTTTTATAAGGATTCGAATCATCTACGTTTGGATTCGAATACGAATCCTTTTAAAAAAGTATAACGAATCCGGATCACGAATCCGTTTTCACTAAAGTATTCGAATACCTCTTTTGAATCCTCTAAAAGGATTCGAATCCGGGAATCGAATCCTGAATGATTCGAATCCTGCCCAGCTGTGCTATGAATAAGCAATATGTAATTTAATGAGTAATCAATTATTAACCATATAAAAATTGTAAATTAGTATTAGAAGTTAGTTATGCTTGTATCTTGATGCGTGTCACAATAAAGAGTTGCTTTTTAAAAAGTCGTGCGTTTCCACAAAACAGTTAATTGGCGCAGTCGGTAGGATATTCGTGGTTCCCTTTCAAAACAGTTCGTGGCATCGAGACCGCAGTTCCTGAAAATCAAATCTTCGTCTCAACGATTAACACGAATTCAAAAGAATCAACGTGGGGACGTCCATCGAAACATTAGATCACCTACATAAGGAACTACAGACATATACTGCAAGCTTAGCATAATTCCAGAGGTTGACTGACATATTCAAGGTATTGTGCCATCCTCTGTATCCAATTTCATAACAATAACCAATTTCACATTCATTTAATAGTTGGTATTATGTTAATGAACGATCCCATTAATAATTTAATTGAAGGAATAAATAATTTATATTTGGACAATATGGTTAATAATAACGAAGTAAACTTACAATTACTTAAATTGAACGTGGGTATCATTCCTCAATATGCTGGTAACACCGAAATGACCGAATTTTTTTTAAATAGATGTGATGCTGTTTTAGACGAATACAGACTTCTCAATAATCAACCTGTTAACAATTTTCTGTTAAAAGCAATTATAGTTAAACTAAAAGACCGTGCACTAATTGCGATCAGTTCACGTATCGATCTCGGTACGTGGAACGAAATAAAAAATAGTCTTAGACAAAGATTTGCCGATCTAAGAAATTACGATTGCCTTGTCCAAGATCTAATAAATTTAAAACCAATCAAAGACGAAAAAATATAGGATTTCGCCGATCGAATCCAGATAGCTCGAAGCAACTTGTCTTCAAAAATCAATTCTTTACCTGATAATGAAATGAATAATCAAGTCAAAGAAACTCATATTAGAGAATATGATGTTACAGCTCTCAAAACGTTTATTCTAGGTTTGAGAGGAAATTTACAAAGTATAATCCGTCTCAGAAATCCGAACACTAGAAGATGCAGTTAATTTCGTGATAAAGGAAGAACATTTTCAGTACACGTTAGAATCCCCAAACAAAAGTAGATCAAATTTTTATCTTCCTCAAGATAACACAAGACATCAAAAGCAAACCATCAGATATACCTAAAAATGAACTAGATCAAATTGTTGGTACACCACTCTAAAATAAACCAAATTGCATTAACATTCTTCAAGATGTTATTATCCGACCACATGACACAAACGAAACGGTGCATACTTTTCTTGAACACCCAATACTCGAAATACCTATTTCTAAAAAGGCACTGAACATATTTCATAATCAAATTATTATGAAAACCAACGACACCGATCAAACTTTCACAAAATCCTTTAAATCTTTCGCTACCAAAGAAAGCACCATAGTATCAATCCCTAAAACTAATTTCAAATCTGAAATAATTATTTGGATTGATTGAGTTACTTGAAGATAATTATAATTTTGAATAAAATACTTAGAACCTTTCTTCAATACTTTATTTTGTCACCAAATGTACATTTCGGACACGAAGTGTCCATTATCAATGGTTTGATACAAATACGAAAAAATATACATTCAACACGATTATATATACACAATACCGGGGGATTTGAGGGTGTCGGTTGGGGGAGGTGTCGTTTTTAGTGGTAATAAACTAATTTAGGTGAAAAAGGTTAGCTGTGAATAAGTAGGTAGGTGTTTGGCAGGATTCCGAGATAATTAGGAAAACCCCGTGTTTAAGGTGGATACACTAAATCCAATAAACCATTTTCGAGCGGACTCAAGTCGAAATTTAACAATTTATTTTTATGTCTATTCATCTGAATTGCCTCGAACATATTTAATTGATAATGTGAAGAATTTTTTAATAATTTAACATTTTCTAATATGAATTTGTGGCCTGTTTCAATTGCGTGGTTAGCGACCGCAGATTTATCCGGGTTCAGATGTTTGATATGTGAGATATGTTCTTTGAATCTAGTTTTAACATTTCTTTGTGTTTGTCCTATGTAAACTTTGTCACAATTAGAAAATTTAATGGAATAGATTCCAGATTTCTCCAAGTTATCTGTTTCATTAAACGTGTTACCTAATAAATTGTTTAATTTTGTATTTACATAGTACGCTGGGGTGAGATTGAACGTTTTATATAATTTTTTTGCATTATTTTCGATTGTGGGGGAATAACATAATCTGACATATTTTGTTTCTCTTTTTGTTTCTGTATCTGAAAGTGAAGTTATATTTCGAAGTCTATGTTTACGTGAATGACGGTTAATCAGTTTTTGTATTGTATTTCTATTGTATTTAAGGTGTGCTGCTATTGCGTGAATGAGTTTTAGTTCTTTTGCTCTAATTTCGGGTGATAATGGTATGCTGAAGGCTCTATTAATCATGCTATTAAAGGCAGATAATTTATATTTCCTCGGTGCAAATGCATCGAAATGGATATAATTAAAAGTGTGTGTCTGTTTCCTGTATATATCAAATTCTAATTTGTTGTTTTTTTCTTTTTATAAGAATGTCTAGGACGGGCAATGAGTTTTCGTTCTCTAATTCGTATGTGAAGTTAATACTGTTATAAATATTGTTAATGGATGAAATGAAATTGCTAATATTAAAATTTGTTTCGACCACCGCAAATATGTCATCGTACATATCTAAACCAAATACTGGGAAACTGGGTTATAGACTTTTTGGCAATATTTTAAAAATTATTGAGAAAGATGTTCGCAAGAAAAGGTGATAAAGGGTTACCCATGGCAGTGCCAAAGGTTTGGTTATAGTACGAATTATTAAACATTACAATCCTTCAATAGTTCGGTAAGCTGTAAGTATTCTTTGATTTGTTCGTATCGGATGTTATTCTTTATTAAAATATGTTCCAAGATGGAAATGGTGTTCTTGATTAGGATGCTCGGGAAAAGTGATTCAACATCAAAGGACACAAGTTTTTGATTTGTTGAGATTTTTATCTTTTCTAAATTTTTCGTTAATTCTATAGAATTTCTAACTGAAAAATCGTTTTCTATTTCTAAAGTTTGAAACTCGGTGACTAACCATTTAGCAATTTTGTATGTGGGAGATTTAATGTTTGAGACAATAGGGCGAAATTTATTACCTGGTTTGTCAATTTTGGGTAAACAGTATAATTGAGGTATTTTACGATTTTTAAATTAAGTTTTTTATCGATTAAATTTGTTGAGGTTTTTAGTGTGGCATTAATTTTCCTAATATATGTATTTATTGGATTTTTTGTTTGTAAAATATATAGTCCTACTTCTAGTAAATTATTTACACTCTTAACATAGTCTGTCTTTTTTATAATCACGACACTGTTACTTTTGTCCGCCTTTAGGTAAAAACAATCATTTTCTTTTAAGTTCTTGACGATGTTGTGGTTGTCGAAATCTTTGTGTTGGGTAGACCTCTTCTTGGTTTTCTCCAAGATATCTTTAGCGGAAGCGTAAAACTGTGTGAATTAATAAAATTCATAAAAACTCGAATGTTACCACAAAACTCTTACGCCATCTACTTCGAAGAAAAAAACTTAATGACAAAGACAGTCAACATTATTCAGTCACACTTTAAAGTAAATTTATTAAAATTAACTCAATCAATTAAAATATTATCAAATATTACAGACGCCAACGAACAAAATTTAAAAATCCAGCATTATCACGAAACAAAAACCTGCCATCGTGGTAAAAATGAAACAATCCAACAATTAAGTAAAAACTATTACTGGCCTAATATGCATAAAATGGTCTAAGAATACATAAATAGAAGCGACATTTGCCAGACCGGTAAATACGAAAGACACCATTCAAAGATAAAATTTGAGTTCACTCATACTTACTCAAAACCATTTGATACACTCCATTTAGACACATTCAGAATACAAAATCGTTACTTTCTCACAATCTTAGACGCTTTCTCACGATACGGACAGGCATATCCTATCGATGCCATCATCAACATAAACGTAATGAATAACCTTTTGACTTTTATTTCTCATCATGGAATACCTCAAACAATCATTACCGACCAAAGTAACGAATTGAAAAACAAGCTTCTAGAACAATTTTGCAAATTGCATAAAATTATTCTTCACTTTACCACTGTTAGGAACTCAAACAGTAACTCTCCGGTAGAACGATTCCATTCAACTTTAGCAGACTCAGTAAGATGCCTGATAATGAAACATGCTATTATAGGATATAACAACTCAATTCACAGTTCAACAAAGTTCACCCCTTTCGAAATAGTTTACGGTAATACAGATAGAACCCTTGAGACCACGGAAGACGACATTTTAAACGAATATACGGATAAACATAAGAAACTGCTAAACATTCTTCATAGCAAAGCAAAAATTAACACCGAAGATAAGAATATCGCGCAAATTTAAGAAAAATTACGAAAAACTAGAAGAACCACAACACAACACAACAACAACAGCGTACAGCTTAACATAAACCTAAATTTATAAAGTCGTTAGCAATCAAAAATCATAATAAAAAACTACTCACCAAACATGGCACTCTTCATAAAAACATAATTAAAAAACCAAGAAAACTAATTGCCTCCAATCATTTACAGAATGGAGACAATCAAAATCTTCCTAATAATCATTTGGATCCACCAAAACACCCCAAAAGAAGTTAAAATTACACCGATCAGTGCTGGTATATTACCATTCAAGCTCGTTAATGCTTAATTGGTCTCATCGCGACATACCTTTCTACATTATTTTGAATTAGAGCCACTGTCAAATCAGACCCAAACTCTAAAAAGACAACTTTCGACCATTAACGAGTCCTATCAAAATTCAGCGTTTAAAAATAATTCATCTGTAAACTTTCTACCTCCTTCAGAATTAATTGATCATGCGACTTATGCCATTATCGACGCATCCCAAAAATTAGAAAATATCAAACCTCAGAACATACAAAACAGAGCACTAGTAAACATTGTCGGTAGAGTGAGTAAATGGATATTTGGCACTCTTGATGACGAAGATGGAAGTCATTATGAGCAGAGTATAAAAAGATTAGAAAATAATTTCAAAATTATACAAGGTAATTCTCTACAACAAATTACATTAAATAAGCAAATGTTAAACAATTTTATTAAAAGCATTTTAATTCTCGACATCAACCAAAAGAATACTCCAATCAAAATTAAAGAATTAGAAACATCTCTTTCAAACGCAGTATATTCATTCACGAATACTTAATATTACAAGCGTTGCTCAATGAAATAATCTTAAACGGTCAACTCCTAATCACAATATTAAATAACATCGGAAACTCAATAATGTTTGCTAAATTAAATACACTACACTGTGTTGTAATTAATCATACCGACCTATCAATAATTCTAAGTTTGCTTCCAAACTATTACAATTCCAACCAAATAATTAAATTTAAAGATAGTAGAGCCTACTACCAACTAGCAAGTCTACAAGTAACCTTTTCTATCGAGAAAATTATCTTTGCTACCCATTTCCCGATAACTAAACCTTACAATTATTCCAAATTATCCCTACCTGGCACTAAACGAAAAAGAAAATTTCTATAAATCAACAGAATGTCCAAAATTGGAGAATATCTACATCTGTACCAAACTGAAAATGGCAAATCATGACGATTGTGTTCCAAGTTACATCCAGTCGACCAACCAAGAGAAATGTGTGTTAGCCCCAACATACCTAAAAGAAACCATTATGGAACAACTGTCTCAACTACTAGAGAACTGCAAAAACAATCACTATTCTACTATAAATGAACCAAGTCTAATAACAATTCCACCAACGTTCAGTATATTCATCGAAAACCAGACGATATATAATAACATACAACTTCAAGACAGAGAGCCATACATCTTGCCTCTACTCAAACTGGACATGATCAACCAGCACAAAGCTAGTTACACAAGCCTTCATTTGGAGAAGATCAACTTTGAAGAAATACACGACCTTAGCAAACAAATTAACAATCTCCAAGCCAATCCACAGGACCTGGGAACCAAAACAACCGAAACCATCCCATGGATCATATTAACCATCATTGGAACTATGAGCACGTCGTTTGCACTCTACAAGGCATTCATTTTCCTAGATCAAAGAAGAAGAAGAAGGACGCAAGCCCAAAAATAACGATGAAGAGTCGAAGATCTCACCTGCTCAATCTTCCCATTCAAGAGGGAAGGAGTTATGTGTCAACATCATATAATACCCTTATGACCATCCAGGCAACACGTCAGCGATCCTGATCAGCGACCGCACCTGACTTATTACAATACCTATGAATAAGCAATATGTAATTTAATGAGTAATCAATTATTAACCATATACATATTGTAAATTAGTATTAGAAGTTAGTTATGCTTGTATCTTGATTCGTGTAACAATAAAGAATTGCTTTTTAAAAAGTCGTGCGTTTCCACAAAACAGTTAATTACCTTCCCAAAATCCAGGGGCGTGCTGAAAGGTTGAAAGGTACGCGCTTCGGTATAGGCGTTATTGTTTAGGCGGCCACCTGGCCTTAGTGGCAAAACTTTCGGGGATTGAGAGATATTTTCTGTTTACAACACCTCTAATAAACTTACAGAACCCCTGAAACAAAAATGTACAATAACCTACCCTAATAAAACTAATTCTATATTTACAAATATTTACAACGGAGATCGTAAATGTATATCAACGAACTTGGTTCATTTTAATACTAGTGATTATAATACGAGAGAAAAAAAAACATAATTAATGTAATCCAAAGATGGGGTCCGTTGTTGTCGCGAACTGCTTTAATTTCTGTTTTGTCGAAATAATCACTGTGGCGGTGTTTTTGGTAAAACACCGGTAACATAATGTCATGCAGGTGATGCCCACTTTCTTAAATACGATTTTCAAAATTTTGCTGAAAATCGTTGTATACGCGTTTCAACATCACATGTACTCCTTGAGAATGACTCAAAGTCGAAACTATTACTGCCACTGATTTTCTTTTTCACATCGATCTAGGTGTGGGGTTTGTGTGTGAAGACATGTTATTTAGCGTATTTCCACAAAATAGTCACAAGTGGCCAAATCTGGTATACTTACGGCCGGTTTTATAATAATTGTGCTAAGGTGACTTTAACAAAAGTCGACTTTAAGGTAAAGTCGACTTCAAATATTGATGCGTTTTATAATCAATTTCTGATCTGACTTTTGTAAAAGTCGACTTTAAGGTAATGAATATAGGTTAGTAGAGCCTTTTTATAGTTATTTTTAATATATAATGTTGCATAACTCTCATTTTGGTAAGAACTTATTATACACCCCGTGGGTATTATAGACAAAAATGATATTATTCGAAAGTACTCAACAAGTACTATCTAGATATGCAATTAATTTCGACCGAAAATGTTAAATAAATAAAAAAATTACTTTGAAAATTTTGAAAATATTGAGTCCAAGCAGTATGTAAAATAATCATCGTGCGCAAAGAGATTTACGCAATTTATTCTATTGCAAACCTTTCTCCTAACCTAACCTAACCTAACCTAGAAGTATGTGGAATATTCAATGTGAGCAAACATGTTTTTCGGCGAAATATAGCCTTTAACACAAACTACCCAGCAAACGAAATCATATAATGTATACATAATATTTATCTAATACATATAAGATACATATATCTTACATATATAATATATATGTGTTTGCTGGGTAGAATTCAGCCCAATGAAAAAACTACTAATCTAACCTAGAAGTATGTGGAATATTCAACGTAAGCAAACATTTTTTTCGGCGAAATATAGCCGTTGACACAAACTAGAAATCAGCCCAAATGAATTTCCAAGAATGTATTAATTTATGTTATTTATTCTATAAATCCATATGAGTCCAAGTCTAACTTTAAGTTGAAGTTAGACTAAAGTCTTTAACAAACATTTCTTTTGACTTCTCCAATGTCTCCAGTAAAGATTGCAATTGTTAACAGCAATCAGTGAGGTTTTATAGAAGTTTCTAGTCAAAATTTCAAAGTTGAAAAAAGTGAACTTTTATCATTTCCGTGGTGAATCGCGTTGGTTGATTTATTTGCGCTCTACGTTTCGGCAGCATTACTTCTGCCATCCTCAGGAGCTTTTTTGTACACTGAGTGATAGATGTCATGTTCACTGTCAGTACATTTGTTTTGTAAACTAGGGACTTGTAGTCTAGATCTGCTGCGTGTTATAGGTCCACTTGATGTAGAAGGTGCTAAAATTTCTTGATTTGTATGTGAATAAACGAGATGATGGCACAAGATTATGGAAACCTTTGATAAATATAATAAAACAACAAAAAAATTACTTTCCTCCAATATTTAACAATTTTCGGAATATTCAGACAAATTCAAGTAATTTCAACAATCGAACAACATCGGACACAAATCAAGAAATATTAGCACCTTCTACATCGAGAATCTAATTAAATTTCTTATTATTTGGTTTTCATTATTTAAAAAAAAATATTTACTTGAATTGTGACAAAGAAAATGTAAAGCCCTTTAAAATTGTATATAAATTTTGCGTGCGATTTCAAATCCAGTTTTTAAACAAATTGGTATTCTTTTTATCACCATCTTGAACTGTTATTTTATATCATTAACTCTACCTTTAGTAAGAATAAAAAATTAAATAACTGTTTTTTATACTTCAGAATATATCAGTGTTTTAAATGCCTAGCGCATGAAGTAATGTTTTGAATTGCAGGCTTTTCTAAACGATCAATCTTCTTCCCTATAGGAGAAACTTTTTTTTTTTTTTTGTAAATTTAGTAATATTGATCCCGATTTAATCATTAATTGATTAATTCATGTTGTTTGCTAGTAAACACCAGTAAGAATAAATAAAACGACATTTCAATATCCCGAAGGATCTAGTCATTCCACCGGGACTTAACATTCAAATTCAGGACAACTCAAACTAATTAGGTCACCTGGCGACCCTAGTTATTATGGGCATTGGATGCTCAATTTAATGTAAGGGGTGTTCAAATTGTCACACGTTCATAGTAGGCTGTGATTCAGTAAACGTGTGTCGTAAACAAATCACATAGAAAGAGATAATTTAATTAAAATAAAGTAATGTTACCAGAAATATTAGGGTTAATTCCAAATTTGATTAATTAAATAGCACTAGTTTATACATAGTTTGTCCGGTAAGTAATGGAAATGATGGTAGAATTTTTTTGTATTTCAAAATATAATTAAATTCAATTAGTATTTTTAAACATCCATTTTTTAAGCATGTATATACAGTTTTTCGGGTTTTATTACATGTAGTAATTCTCCATGAAGCCCTAGACTGGCATCTCGTTCAGGACGCTCGTCACGGCATCTTGTACGCGTTAAATAGTACAAAATGTTGTCGTTTTAACTTGAATGAAAATCTAGAAAACAAAATGAAGCCAAACGGAACACATACATACATGGTACATAAAATTTGGACAGTGATAGAAGTTTTTTTTAAGCCAAAATTGCTTACTAATACCAACGAAAAATGTTCGGTAGTGTCAGAGAGTCTCTTTTACTCTCCGAGCATCTACAATTTTGTTGGGATTGATTCATGCACAATGGATTATGTATTGCCTAATTTATCTACTATTCATCTGAAATGTAAATGTCAATCACAGTTCGAAATTGCTTTCATTTTAGCTACAGACTTCGATGACCTCTCTGTAGGATGTTTATTCTAGTTGGCTTCGGTTTTTTTTTCAGAATGGTTTACGGTAACTAAACAACTTTACTTTTCCTTAAAAATTCTCCAAGTATGCTTTCTAATTGATAAGAATCGTTTCAGTTGCTTATTTTAAGCCCAACACAAAATTGCAGCCCGTATCAATTTTGAACAGTGATGCAACCCCCAAACGTCAGTCTACTTTTTCGCCGATTTACACTGTGTAAAAGCTTAGAGGTTAGAAAACTGGGTTGAATCATTTAGCTAATACTCCCTACCACCGATTACACACGAAGATTCCACTCCCAGACCCTTCGGCTTAGCGCAAAAAATCATTCTTATTACTTTCCGGACAAACCATGTATAAAATAATTACCATGATTCATTTAGCAATTGAAAACTATTGTTTTTCAATTATTTCACATTTTTCAAAATTGGTAATTTGTAGGATATGTATGTTAGGGATTAAAAAGATACTGACTTTTTCAAATACCGGTCTTTCGGTATATTTGTCAATCAAAACCGGTTTGCTGGTAATTTTCCAGTATATCACAATGTCTTTATTTTATGGTCAAAAGTCTTTAAGTGCATTGTAAATTAGGTTTTAGAACAAACAAAAAATGGTCCCTTTTCTCATATCGTTATCCTTTCCTTCTATTTTACATATTTAATACTTTTAGTAATATCGGGTAATAATCTCTTTTTTAATTTCACTTTATACAAGTGTTTAATACGCCTAGAGCATAAAGCAAATATTTCGAGTTTAAAAAGTCTGAAAATTTGGAATGGTGGCTTCGCTTCGCCACGCGCTAAATTTACAGGCGTTCTTAAACTTGAAATATTTACTTCGTGCTTAATCAAGGAATGGAAGACATTCGGTAAAATGATATCGGGAACTTAAATAATAACGTTTATTTTTTGTATTTTATACATATTAATAAAATGACAGTCAAGAATGCCTATTTCCATAAACCTATAAATCCATGGTTTTCAAATGGATTTAGGGATTTTTGGAAACAGGCGACTCGTATATTTTTAATATGTTAAAATAATATTAATTGAGTTATTCTGAAATGCTTACATTTTTTCTTCTTAAAAACTGGAAATCATTTTAGAATATTTTGTGTAAAATTGAGGCGTTGATTCTATAAACAGCATTTGTCCAAAAATTACATTTTGAATAAAATTGAAAAAAAAATACTGTTTACCTTGGTAACCGTTACAACTTCTATTTTTACAATTATTTGCATTAATTATCATAGACAACTGATAGTATTACGTGACTAATCATTTACTTAATTTATTTGTATTAAGAAAAAACAAGGAAAAACAGTTGGACATATGTTGGTTTTAACAGAAACAAGAACAATGTCGCAATAAACTCGTTTATTTAATGTAATACACTAATATAAAATTATAAAACTAAAAACATACTTTCTTCAAAATAAACAATTTTCTACACTAAAAGAACTGAAATAGCACATAATCCGCACACCCACTGCTAGGAGATATACATTGCTATAGCTATTCACCAAAAATATAAATATACAAGGTGGCCAGAAAAGGTGTGATAATCTTCAGGTAGAGTGGTTCATTGATTAATTTCAAGCAGAAAATTTAAGTAAAAAAATATTGTATTGTGACTTATAACTCCTCACGAGCCAATTTAAAGAAATGTAAATTTGGCAACAATGGATCACAAGTGTTTAATTTAATAATAATCATAAATTTAACAAATCTACAAAAAATTATATTCAAAAATGAAAGATTAAAGTAAATGTTCAAATTGATAACCATCCGTTTCTAAGCAGATCTGGAGCCGTCGTGGGATAGAATTAATTACTCGGAGCAACATCTCTTCAGTAATTAATTCCACTGCAACACGAATTCTATTCATGACGTCTACATTGTCCACTGGAGGTGTTGCATACACCTTTTCTTTTAAAAATCCCCAAACGAAAAAATCAAGTGGATTCATATCCGGCGACCTTGCTGGCCATTGCGCCCAATCCATCTATTTGGAAAATGTTCGTCCAACCATTCTCTTGAAATTCTTGCTGTATGAGGTGGTGCACCATCATGCAAGTACAGTATGTTGTTTACTAAATTTAGTGAAACATTCTCCAAAACTTCTTCTAAAATATTTACATAATTTAAGGCATTTAATCTTTGATGAATAAAAAGAGGCCCAATTACATGTAAATTTAGAATACTAAGTCAGACGTTAACTGAAAATTTCCTTTGATGTCCCATTTCTCTAACCGCCCGAGGATTTTCTTCTGCCCAAAAGTGATAATTATGACAATTAAATACCCCATCTCTAGTGAATGTACATTCATCACTCCAAAGAATTTTAAATAATAAATTTGGTTCTTCCCGAATTCCCGAATCCTGTCACAAAACATACGTTTACGCTCGTTATCATTTTCATACAGTGGTTGAACTTTTCTTACATGAAATGGACGCATTCGATTTTCTTTCAATACTGCATGGACTGTTGTTTTACTGGGGACATTTAACTGTTGAGCTATTTGTCTCGTACTAATATTGGGATCTTCTTCAACTGCATTCAATATCTGTTCTTCTAGGTGAACAGTGCGACGTTCCCTAGGTCTCCCTCCATCTATGTTATTATAAACGAACGACCCAAAAGTACGTAGCCTTTGGTCTAATTTTCTAAACGTATTTACGCAGGGCTGTTGGCGATTTGGATATCTTCTTTGGTACTCATCTTTGGCACTAGTTGCATTACCATTGCAGAATCCAAATATCATGTACATATCTGCATACTCGTTGAATGTGTACATCTTCAAAAAGTATGATGAACTTATACAAACTTACACAAATAAATTATGACAAGTATATGTCAAAGTCAAGTGAAATTTAATAAGGTTACATATGAAAATAGATAGTTGCCAGGTCTATTTTTATTAAAAAAATGCTTCTGAAGAAGTTATTAATTTGTTAAAGTTTCCAATTTATTTATCACCTATGTCATTTAAATTTTACAAATGTGTAATTGATTGTAAGTTCTATTGATTTTTTCCAAAATAATAGAAAATAACACTAATTTCCAGAGATACGTTTAATATTTTAACGACCTCGTGAGATGTTACGAGGAAGAATACAATATTTTTTTATTTAGATTTTTTATCCAAAATTAATCAACGAACCACACTACCTGGAGATTATCACACCTTTTCTGGCCACCTTGTATAAGGGTTTTTAGGTTTTGGATTTTCATTGGAACTAAAGTTGTCCCAGGCATTTGCTGTTTATAAAATTTAAAGCGCTGTAACTTTGTATATGTGTGGTTTAAGTGAACTACTTTTACCAGCAGATAGCTTGCAAAATACTCTACGAAATGCCGCTAAAATGTCAATTTCTACAATTTTGAACATTTGCTGTTTATGAAATCAACGCCTCAATTAATTGCATTTTAACTGCAAAATTGAAATATTTCCGAATAATACATGTCACATGTGCATTCAGAACATTTCTAAAAATTGAAGTGGGTTCCTAATTAAATGTAAGCACAGATTGTTTTTAGTTATTTTTGTTTATAGTAAAAATTATGTTACATTGAGCCCTATTTTCGTGGTGATAAAATGTTAAAAAATCCATACCCCTCAATGGATTTTCATTAATTTATTAATAAATTTACAAGTCATTCAATTCTATTCATTCATTTTGATTATGCAATAAGAAAATGACTCTTAATATTTAAATATTTACATACAAGTGTTTCCACTCTTTGGTTAATTAAGCATGAAGCGAATGCAAGCGTAAATCCAAATTTTCAGGCTTCTCTAAACTCAAAATTTTATTTCATGCACCAGGAATATAAAACACTGACTTAATGTAATATTAACGAACACACTTTAAATTTCATTAGAAATAACATACGATTAATAACTATCAAAAATGTATTTTTTTGTTACCTAGTAATAAGCACTAATTAAATGTTGATTTTGTTCTTTATGTATGTAGTATTTCGCTTATATCTTTTAAAAATTTATTGGCAAATTCTAGATACATTATAGAAAACATTTACTTAAACTTAAGAACTTTCCAGTAGAATTATGCTAATTTCTTGGAACCCATGATCAAAATTTAGTGTAGTGCCTGATCCTCTTTGGTTCAAGTAATGAAAAACTGTCTTAGTAGAAAGTTTTCGAAGTCTTCTTACTAGTCTGTTTTATCGATGTCCTTTTCCTCTATCTTTTAATATAATAATATGTGTATAATATAATAATACAAATTCTGTCTTCAGATTTTTTATTTTGTCCATGGATTTAACTTAAAAACAGTGTAACGTACCGTGAAATCGTTTAAAACATGATTTGAGTAGGCTTTGAATTTTAAATTAGATTGGTACTACTGACTGTTAACACATAGTTTACCATAACCTCAAATTTATTCCATTGTTCAACTACCATTCTGGGCAACCGCACAAAAAAATGCCGCCTACTCTAAATCATAATTTAAACGATCGCACTGTATATGTCACTAACATGTTGTATCTTAGAAGATCGAGCTCCTAGGCAAAAACTAATGCCGTATTTAAATTTAGGGTATCAAATTCATATGAAATCAGCTAGAAATACTCCAGCGCCAAAACTACTGTTGACCTGTGTTATCGTTCGAACTAATTGAAAATAGCGTAAAATATATCGGGTGTTCGATAAAAAAAACCATATCCATAAAAGCCATAACTCTGTTAGTTATTGACCGATTTGAATGAACTAAAAAACAAAGTCAATGGATCTGTCAATACTATAAATTGACAGTAATTATAGTAGTTAACTTGAGATTTTTAAATGGTTGCATATACTTTTCTCATTTTATTATATTAAACATTGTTATTCTGAGTCCAATTATGCAAAACATGTTGATTTTAATTTAATAATTATGCCAGAAAAATAAAATAATAATTCTTGTTCACGTGATTTTTTTGGTAACAAATGTTTAAATTGTTTATTGGTTTATATTTATTCTGTGTGTTTCATTAACTAATTTATTATACATTTACAGTTTGTTATTATACTCAATGACATTAGAAGCGTAACACCCAGAAGGAGTTATTATTTTAACTTGATTTTTTGCCAGTATGGTAGTCTTACATCAAGAATAAAATGATTACATTTTCAAGAAATTTTATTAAAAAACAATCTAAAAAAATTAATAATGTGTTTGGCGACCCCTTTGCTGTATACACTCCTGTAGACGTCTGGGCATCGACAAAATGAGATGGTCGATGTCTTCTTGAGGCATCTCGTTCCAAGCAACTTGAATTTCATCGATCAACTGTGCTAGAGTCTGTGGAGAATGGTGCAAAGAGAATATTCTTCTTCCCATGATATCCCACACATGTTCAATGGGATTTAAATCCGGCGAACGGGGCGGCCACGCCAAAACATTAACACCAGCTTCATTAAGAAAGTTCATAGTTCGACGAGCAATATTGGGACGTGCGTTATCTTGTTGAAAAAGTACGTCTGGGCGGCCATCTAAATAAGGCAACAAAGTCGGTCGTATGACGTCTTCAACATAACGCGCAGCTGTCATACTGCCTCGAATGAATACAAGAGGTGATCGACTACCATAAGCAATAGCCCCCCAAACCATTACTCCAGCAGTCCTGTGTACATGCCTCTCAATAGCAAACCTAAGATCAGGTCGTTCTCCACGGCCATCATGCGTGCCTAGACAAAATCGTGATTCATCGCTGAATACGACATCGTGCCATTCTGCCTCCCAATGCTGCCGTTCTCTGCACCAGTCCAACCTTTGGCGACAGTGTCTCGCTGTTAAAGGAAGCACTAATCTTGGACGGTACGAAAGAAGCCCAAAGGATTGAATGCGGCGATATAAGGTTCGCATACTAACGGGCCTACCTTCTTCTCCAATCCATTGATCACCGATTTGACGCGTAGTAGCGAAACGGTCTCGCAGGGCTATTTGTCTTAAGCGCCGATCTTGACGTTCTGTGGTACGCCTTGGTTGACCAATTGGTCTTCTTCTTGCTCCTCTACCTTCATCTGTCCATACCTGATACACACGTATTACAGTTGCTGCAGTGGAATCAATACGGCGGGCAATTTCGCGATAGGACATACCGACATCTCAATAAGCAACAACTCGACCCCGGTCAAAATCACTCAAATGGTGATATTGTGGACGTCTTCGGACTCGAGGCATTTTATTTAAGCTTAACACACTCAACGGAAACACGAAAACTAAAAACATCTGTACTAAACAGCTCATATAAATAGTTTTATCAATAAAGAAAAAGTGAAATATTTTTTTTTTACAATAAATATAAAAGGCACAAGGTTGAAATTGTTATCAATGTATGCTTTAAATATAGTCACTCTGTTGCTAAAATATGAATTCAAAAAAATCAGTCCTTCTTGGTGTTACGTTTCTAGTGTCATTGAGTATATTTAAAATGTAATTTTAATATTTAATAAATACTTATTTTTTGTTTTAAATATACATAATGTATACGCTGTAAATTTTCAGTCATTCGTTGATTTTATAAGAGTTCAATTTAAGAACTTTAAACAACGAGTGTTTTCACTACCAGATTAATCATGAAGTAAAATTTCGATACTTAAATTATTGTTGAGTTACGTGAAGGTGAACTAAGTTATTAAATAAAAGAATTGAGTCTCCGTTCTTCACAAGATTTATTTAAAATCGCAAATGTACATTTCGGTCACGATGTGACCATTATCAATGCTTAACTGAGTTAAGCATTGATAATGGTCACATCGTGACCGAAATGTACATTTGCGATTTTAAATAAATCTTGTGAAGAAAGGAGACTCAATTCTTTTATTTATTAAAATTTCGAGTTTAGAAATGCCTTAGAATTTGATTTGGTCGCGTAGCGCGTGGCGCTACGCGACCAAACCAAATTTTCAGGCTTTTCTAAACTCGAAATTTTATTTCATACGCTACGCGAATTAAACACTGAAATATTGTCAAGTTAGAGATACACTTTAAAAACGAGTAATAATCGAAATATTTAAATAACAAACATTTTTCGTCGTACATTCTCAAGTTAGATCAAATAATACAATGTATCAAATTAACTTATTTAGTTGGTAATTATAAAATAATATAATAATGTTGCGTTAATAATGAGTTAAGTTAATACTAGCACTACTAATTTATACTATTCTACATTAAGTTGTAACGTAGGTACTTATTTGTTGGGTCGTTATTATTTATGTTTGACATAACCTCAAAATAAATGACATCTGATACTATTTTTACAAGGCACACTAAATATAATTCGGCCATTCAATAAATAAGTGCACACTTTTTGGGGGTACATCCGGGATTTTAGCGAATTTTACATATATTATAAAGGCTATCAAGACATGGTTTTTGGTTGTTACTAGAGGTTAAACAAATTATTGTGTCAGAAGTTATAACAATATAAACTTTTAGTACACTTTTATTTTGAACTCAAAAATATTGTAAACCGTTACTGATACAAAAAAAGTTATAACTGACTTTTTTATGCTTATATGTTCAAAGTTTAAAATACATTTTTTTTTCAAAACGAAAAAACTTTATTTAGATAGATTTTTTTTTAATAAATAAAACAAATCTCAAAAAATAATCAAATACTCATGTTTTAATTTTCTTGAAAGAAATATATGTTATACCCCAATCCTTCCTGAGAATATTTCCGTTTTCAAAAGTATGGGCACTTTAAAACTTTTTGAGATATGATTTTTTAACCGAGCGCTGCATTGACGCGTGGCGCTCCCGCCATTGGTGTGAGGCCCGGATCGCGGTGTGCGCTGCAAGTCCCGCTTGATAAACACAGAAAACTTTATTAATTCATTGTTCAACCTAAAATTAGGTCACTAACATAGTTTATTTAATTTTATAAATTAAAAAAAATGCTGTATGTATATTGTATTTTCACTGATCTTATCGCAATATCAGTTTTTTTTTAAATCGCTTGATAGAAATCACTTGAATATTGGAAAATAAAATGGAAAAAGGAGTGGGCGAGGGTACAGGTAATAGTTGAACACTACAGGGAATACAAAGATAATTATATACAAACGACAGAAAGGACCTTTGGAATTCCCCGATACCTGAAATGCCGACAAAAATTTAAATACAAAATACATAAGCTGTTTATTTTGTAAGTGGCCTAACTCAAATTCTCAATTTTTGGTTGTTGACTGTGATAACCTTTATAATTTGAGGTTTTCAGTCATAAAAACAATTTTTGGTGAATATACACATCACAATATATATATATTATATATTTTGAATATACTTAACCAGAAACTGTTATTTATGTCAAAAAACCTCAAATTATTTAGATTATTTCAGTCAACAATAATAAATTGAAAAATGGAGTTAAATCACTTTCAACATAAATGGCTCATACCACCATTTTTTATCATTCTTGAAAATGACATTAAACCGAAACTAGTTGAAAATAAAATAATTTATTAGTAAAACAAAGCAAGTAAATTCATTTGAAAACCTATATATTAAGAGAAATGTTTTACCAACTGATTAATGGGAAACAAGTTAATGATATGTATTGAGTAATTATAGAATTAATGTCAGTATGAGTTCATTAAGAGTTTTCACTGACCTTATCGCTATATAATTTTGATAGCAAAAAGTGCAAATCCTTCATTTCAGGTAAAATAATGAATGAATAAAGTTCCCTTGGTTTATTAAGCGGGACTCGCAGCGCAAACCGCGATCCGGGCTATTACACCATTGGCGGGAGCGCCTCATGTCAATGCAGCGCTCGGGTAAAAAATTATACCTCAAAAAGTTTTAAAGTGCTCATACATTTGAAAACGGAAATATTCTTAGGAAGGATCAATGTATAACATTTATTTTTTTTAAGAAAATGAAAACATAAGTATTTGATTATTTTTTGAGATTTGTTATATTTATTAAAAAAATCTATGTAAATAAAGTTTTTTCGTTTTGGAAAAAAAATGTATTTTAAACTTTGAACGTTTAAGCACAAAGAAGTATAGAATAACTGTTTTTGTATAGGTAACAGTTTACGATATTTTTAAGTTCAAAATAAAGGTGTACTAAAAGTTCAGATTGTTATAACTTTTGACACAATAATTTGTTTAACCTCTAGTAACAACCAAAAGCCATGTATTGATAGCCTTTATAATATATGTGAAATTCGCTAAAATCCCCGATGTACCCTCAAAAAGTGTGCACTTATTTATGGAATAGCCGAATTTTAAATAGAAGATTTATTTAAATTTTGTTCGATAAAAATACTGAACAAGAAACAAGAAACTGGGCATTATTGGATTTACAAAAATTATTTCTAATGTAATAAAATTAAAAAATGATAGGCAGCCATTTAAAAATGTTAAGTTAGTTATAATTTTGCAATGTAGTTATTATTGAAAAACTTACTTAGTATTTAAACAGCTATTGACTTTGGTTTTTAGTTGAATAAAATCAGTCAATAAATAACAATATATAATAATATGGCGTTGGGCGTTTTTTTATCGAACACCTGGTATTTAACTAAAATGTCATATCTTAGAAATGTAAGCTCCTAGGTAAAGGGCATCAAATTCATATGAAATCAGGTCCGAATATCTCGGCACCAAAACTTCTATTGACATGTGGTATCTTTGGAATTAATTTAAAATAGTGTGACGTATATTTCACTAAAATGATATATCTTAAAAATTTGAGAACCTAAGCAAACACTAATGCTATATTTGAATTTAGGGCATCACATTTATATGAAATCAGCTTTAAATACCCCGGTACCAAAACTACTGTTGGCTTGTGTAATCTACCAATGTTTTTTGTGTTCTTCCAAACTTAAAATTTTCTTTTAATGAAATTTAAACAATATCTTAATTAAGAAAAACTAGTTACAATATATTAATTTCCAGGTAATTAGGGAACTCCCAGATTGTCTAATAAAAAATATTCGCTTTAATTACTCAATAGACGTTCTTTGCATTAGATTTAACAATGGATTAATAATTAAAATAATATTAAATATTTGGTTTGATTAAGTGTATTCAGTTCTCCATATTTATTGAAGTTTTCAATAATATTCTAACGAGTGTTTGCACTCCTTGATTAAGCATGAAGTAAATATGTCGAGTTCAATAATGCCTGAAAATTTAAATTTACAATCCGAATTTTCAGGCTTTTCTGAACTGGCAATATTTACTTCATGCGCCAGGCGTGTATAACACTGATTTAGTCTGAAGTTAAAAAAACACTTTATTCATATTAATAATAATACAATACAAACAAATAGGTGTAAGAGAATTATATTTTTGTAGATGATAAATCGACAATTTTTATTTTAACTCATTGTAACGATTAGAAATGATTAGAGTAATAGAGAAAGAATACAATAGTGTTATTATATACTGTACTAGCATTAATCGAATTTGACAATATTAGGTATATCTGGACAATTATGTTAAAGTAAAAAGAAGTCACGCCACACTTGGAAAATTTTGTGACACACAGTTTAAGAAACACTGATGTAACCCATGAAACATTTAGTACTGAATATTTAAGTAAATCAGTCACACAAAAAAATTTTTTAGGATTATATTTAACACAATGAATCATACCACACTGATTAGGATCAGCAAGTCTGAAACTCGTCTGTAGGATCGTCAACCGTGCTGCAATACTGAACACAAATTTAATTTTAATATTTATTTGTTTAGAAAAGCATAGACCGTAAAAAAGTTCGAGATTTATTTTACTAAAAAGAAGCTAAACAAGAAGTGTATCCCCTAAATGATTAAGTCCGGGGTGCATTAAGTGAAAGAAGGGGTGAAAAAGATATTTCCCCCCAATTCTATTTATGTGGCATCCGCGGGATGAATGCGAGTCAGGGATTTGGACGGTGGATGTTACTGTCGGTGGTTATAGTAAACAGTAGTAAGTGGTAAAAAGGGGTGGTGGGGTGCTGGGGAGTGGGTTTGAGGGGGGTGCGTAGGAGGTGGTTGTTTTTTTCGCCGGGCTCGGCCGCTATCGATCCATCCCCCCGAACGAACGAACGAACGAACGGCGTAACCCGGCAACTCGCAACTCGCTCCGCACCTTCGCATCTGCAGATACCCTTACCCTTACTTACCCCCAACATCCCCATCCAGCGTCTCTCCAATCCCGATATTCTACAGGTTAATTCTATTCCTAATCTTTATATAAAGGATATCGTTTACTCAGTCAACAAAAAATTGAGTAATGATAAGAACATATTTAGTTTAATCTAACGAGTGTCTATAAACTCTCTGCATCTCCGTTGCTTTGAAAAATACATTACATATCTTAGATTATGCCACACGAAACGGTGCATTTTGGAAACGTCAAATACATTTAATCATATGTCATTGGGTAGTGTCACATTGCTGAATTTAATTACGACGTATGTTTCTGAAGTCAGAACCTGCTGGGATGCCCACAGTATATAGACACTCGTTATTAAAACGTATCTCATGGTGGCGACCAATTTGAAATGTTTTATTTCCCTGACTTTTCCCTGACTATTTCCTAATTCCAGATTTTTTTCCCTGACCCCTTAAAATAATTTTATGTAACCAAATTATACATAGGGGAGAAAAAGAGTTATTCATTAGTTTAGAAAAAAACCGCGAAGCGATTTTAAAGTGCCTGTCGTTCAAATTTCTAAATTCTAAACTTTAGAAATTTGAACAACAATCACTCGCAGTTGCAATGGCGGTGAAAAGGTGAAAGGTGAATAGAATAATATATGTTTTTGGTTCTACATTGTAAATGGCTTGTCCGTTAATAAAGAATTATTATTATTATTATTATTATAAAACATAATATAAAACATGAAATTAGAAATTGCAAGATTTGATAATACTTTTCAAAGATTTATTAACGCGCAATCAAATATAAGCAGTATATTTTAAATTTCACAATACTGTCAATGATATATACCCGTGGTGCATGAAGTAAAATTTCGAGTTTAGAAAAGCCTGAAAATTTGGATTTGCCGGAGCGCGACTGAATTTTAGTAATTCGCTTATTTTCCGATATTTTTTTTTTAAATTGGTCATTTATGCCGATTTTTGAGAAATTTGTTCATTTTCATAAAATTTCAATAAACCCGTTTCTACAATTTTTTTTGATATTGATAATTTTTATTAAAATTTAATGTTTGTTTTAGTAGTAGTAGTAGTAAATATTTGTATTATCATCTTTCATATAAATTGACAAACAAAGCACTAATAACCTTTCTTCACACACAAAAAAAAAGTGTGAAGGAAGGTTATTAGTGCTTTATTCCTCAAAAAAATTTGATCTTCACGTAACTCACAATAAATTTATCTTTTATATACATTGTTTTTATAACATAATAAATATATACATAAATATTTTGGCTATCGGCCAGTAGCCTTTCTGATTAGTGTTGTCAATGTAAGTGGGGTGATAATGATTTAAAGTAGAAAGAAAAAAAATATGTATGTAGTGTTAATTAATTTTGGTTATAATATGAGATGTGTTGAAACAGTGTTTGTGGGGGATTTTTAAATTTGGAGTTAATGGAATCATTTCTGGAGATACAGAATTGGAAAAGGATGTCGAAGTTATATTCATTCTTGGAGAATTGTTTAGATAGACAAAGGATGCGTTTAATGATGGGCGTTACTTTGGTTAGGTTATAAAATAGGGTATTTGAAAGATTATAAAGGGGGTTAAGTAGATATCGAAGGGATCTAAGGGATGCACGTTCACTGAATTGAATGTTATGAAGAGTAGGATTGGGGGCTGTCATGAATAGGATGGAGCTGTAGTCTAACATTGTTCGACATATCATTTTGTACATTTTTGTTGCATTCTTTCTTGAAATGCCTAGATTTCGATATGTTAGACTACGGAAATGTTTAGCTCAAGCAGTAATTTTGTTTTTTATTATGGTGGAATGATTTTCGAAATTTAGTTTATTGTCAAAGGTGATGCCAAGGTATTTAATATAGGGTGATGTTAAAATAGGATTTTGGTTGATACAAATGTTAACGGAATTGTTTTGGCGGTGGTACGGGATTAAGAGTTGGGATTTCTTTGGATTAATATTTATTCTCTATTTAGCGAACCACAATTCGAAGGTGTCCATAAGTTGCTGTAATGTTTGTAGTGCTTTTGTTTGGTAGGGTGGGTGCGTGAGTGATTAGAGCTGTGTCATTAGCATAATGTAAAACATAGGATTCTGAATTAAAATACATGGGGTCAGGGTTATATAGGTCGATACAATAGAGGTTATATATAAGATACGAGATAGTGGTGATCCTTGTGGATCACCTTCTTTGGGACTGAAGATTTTGGATGTTGATATCTAGGACAGTTTTGAGGATAATGATTGAATGGGTAGGTAAATTTAAAAAGTGACATTTAAACAACACACCTTTGTGCCACACTGAATTGAATGCTTTTTGTATGTCTCGAACAAAAGGCGGTAGATGATTGACCTTCGAGCTGTGTTGTTTGAACGTTTGAGGTAAGGATACTGAGAGGGAGTGTGCTTGATCTACTAGGAAGGAATCCGAATTGGTAATTAGGAATCAAGTGGGATATGTGGCTCAGGATTTTTTGTTTGAGAAGGGACTCGTACAGTTTGCTAACAACAGGAAGAAGGGTGATTGGTCGAAAACTGGATACAAGAGAGTGGTCTTGGTCTCGTTTAAATACATGTGATAAAAACATGTATGTAGAGTGTTAATTAATTTAGGTTATAATATGAGATGTGTTGAAACAGTGTTTGTAGGGGATTTTAAAATTTGGGGTTAATGGAATCATTTCTGGGGATACAGAATTGTAAAAGGATGTCGAAGTTATATTCATTCTTGGAGAATTTTTTAGACAGACAAAGGATGCGTTTAATGATGGGAGTAACTTTGGTTAGGTTATAAAATAGGGTGCTTGATAGATTATAAAGGGGGTTAAGTAGACGTCGAATTTCGGAAAGGGATCTAAGGGATGCACGTTCACTGAATTGGATGTTATGAAGAGTAGGATTGGGGGCTGTCATGAATAGGATGGAGCTGTAGTCTAGCATTGGTTAACATATCATTTTGTAGATTTTTGTTGCATTCTTTCTTGCAATGCTTAGATTTCGATATGTTAGACTACGGAAATGTTTAGCTCGAGCAGTTATTTTGTTTTTTATTATGGAGGAATGTTTTTTGAAATTTAGTTTATTGTCAAAGGTGATGCCAAGGTATTTAATATAGGATGTTGGTAAAATAGGATTTTGGTTGATACAAATGTTAATGGAATTGTTTTGGCAGTGGTATAGGATTAAGAGTTGGGATTTCTTTGGATTAATATTTATTCTCCATTTAGCGAACCACAATTCGAAGGTGTCCAAAAGTTGCTGTAATGCTTGTAGTGCTTTCGGTAGGGTGGGTGCGTGAGTGATTAGGGCTGTGTCATTAGCATATTGTAAAACATAGGATTCTGAATTATAATACATGGGGTCGGGGTTATATAGGTCGATACAATAGAGGTTATATATAGGATAGGAAATAGTGGTGATCCTTGTGGAACACCCTCTTTGGGACTGAAGATTTTAAATGTTGTTTTCTAGGACAGTTTTAAGGATAATAATTGAATGGGTAGGTAAATTTAAGAAGTGACATTTAAACAACACACCTCTGTGCCACACTGAATTTAATGCTTTTTGTATGTCTAGAACAAAAGGCGGTAAATGATCGACCTTCGAGCTGTGTTGTTTGAACGTTTGAGGTAAGTATACTGAGAGGGAGTGTGCTTGATCTACGAGGAAGGAATCCGAATTGGTAATTAGGAATCAAGTGGGATATGTGGCTCAGGATTTTTTTTTGAGAAGGGACTCGTACAGTTTGCTAACAACAGGAAAAGGGATGATTGGTCGAAAACTGGATACAAGGGAGTGGTCTTGGTCTCGTTTAAATACATGTGATAATGCCCTTTTTTTATTCGGATGGGAAGTAGCAGGAATAGTAGCAAAAGTTTAAGATTTTTAGGATATCTTGATAGACTTCGAGGGGTAAGACTTTAAGTATATCTTGAGGTATATTGTCATTTCCTGGGGAGGTGTTTTTTTCCGGTCTTCAGTGTTGTTAGGTACTTGTTTTCTATCAGTTCGTCAGCAGCATTAAATTTATGGTTTGTCTTAAAAAAACTTTGTACCAGTAATTAATATGGTTAAAAAAGTGTCGGACGGATGAAACTACTTCTGTCGATACGTGTCTTGAAAATATTGAGCAAATATATCTGAGATTGCTTGCTTTTCATTTGTTGTTTTGTTAGTCGTGGGGTCAAGAATTTCTGTTATATCAGGTGTGTATAAATTGGCGGATAATCTACACGCGGTGATATTCTTCGTAAAATTTTAAGCAAAATATCTTAGTTCTAAAATGTTGTACCATGCTTCCTGAGCCTTCACGAGGTCCTCAAAGTTGGAATATTTAATCGTTTTATATGCGTTATTATTAGATATTAATTTACAGAAAACCCTGCTATTTCGGTAGAATGACTAGTTTGAAGATTATTTGCCAGTGTGTGCAATCTTTCTATCTCAAACGCCCGTTTTTAACATTTCTTCGTTAGCTTATTTTCATATAAAGTACAGCCGGCAACGTCGACTCTCGCTTACGTCAGTGACAAATTTTGACACTTACTGTTACGAATTAATTCTGTTTTTCTCGTTATTATGGAGTTCCCGCCTTTCAATGGATTTGTGTTTCTGTGTTATTTTCGTGTTATTGTTTTGTTCATTTTTACGTTTATTAAGTACGCCTACATGTAGATATATGGTGTACGGCTTCTGTAATAGAAATGCACAAACGGCAAAACTAGAATATCGAGTACGTTTTCAAAATCGGCGGCATCCTTCTACAAATGTATTTCGAAGGCTGGTCAACGACTAGGTGAAAAGGGTATGCTTGTCCCCAAAAATGCTAACAGTGGTCGGCCACGGCAGAGGCGCACATTACAACTTGAAGAGCAAGTTCTAGGTGCAATAGGAGAATTTGCTGCCATATTAGATATCCCCAGTAACAAGACCGTTCATTTGCTCCTACAAGAAAATCTTCTATGTTCGGAGAAGGTTACAAACAAGGTTAAACATAGAATTGAAGCGGCGGTACTGGAAATTACACCACCAAAAATACTGGAGCGAGTAATGAATACGATACAAATGAGATTGCAACTGTGCTTAGAAGCAGATGGATTTCATTTCGAACAAAATAAATGAATTATGCCGCAGTACTGCAGTCAACATAAATCACTTAACTACGACAATCCGGACGCTTCGCCAATACCTTCTAGACTATTTTCAAAAGAGACTCTTTTCGACACATTTACTAAGCCCCACTTTACCATTATTACTATTCTTATGCAACCCTCGTAACTAATCATAAGATTATTATAGAAAACATGGCAGTTCCTAAATGCGACCTTGCCAAATGTCCATTTTTTTTAAATGCCTTCTGATGGTATATGAAGCATGATACAGAATTTTTGCGTCGACATTTTCTATTCAGAATTTTATGTAGAATATCGTTACGTGTAAATTATTCGCCAATTTATACACACCCGATATATGAGTTTCTATATTTGCTGAGTTTTTTTTACCTCTAACCAGTATGCCTTCGCCCTGCTGATGTTGATTTTCTGGCAAGCTGTCAGCCAAGTGTAGGTTTTGTATTGTTTAATTAACTGTTTTATGCCCTAACTGAGTTTATTGAATTGTGTTTGAAGTTCTGTCTTGTCTATCAGTATGATGTCCCTGTATATTTGTCTTTTGCGCTTTATTAATTTTAGGATGTAGTTTGGGAGAGGGTATTTATATGAGTGTTTTTTTATTTTCGGAGTATTTTTATTGATTAAATGGGATATTGTATTATTAAATTGGGATATAATCTTTGTTTCAATCTACATTATTTTTATAATGTTTAAAAAGAATTCGTGAATTTCAATGACTCGATAATATTTGTAAAATTACAATAAATTTCTAATTTCTTTATATTTCATTCAAATTTAAATCTTTCTGTCCATTGCATAATTTTCAGGAAGTTTTAAAAATAATCCTGAATCTCAGTAATTTAAACAAAAATTTCAGTAAATTAGTAAATGTCATAAAATTACATCAAATCTGAAATTTATTTAAATTGCCTTTAAGTTTTAATCTTTCTTTCAATTTACAAATTTTCACAAACTTTAAAAAAAACGTGAATTTCAGTACTTTCAAACTTCAATAAAACTGTACTTTCTTCAACTTTTTCGTCAAATTTGATTTTTTTTTCTTTCAATTTAGATTGTTTTAAAAAAATTGTCAGTAATTTGATAATGTTCGAAAAATTACAATAAATCTGTAATTTTTTCAAATGTTGGTAAAGTTTAAATCTTTTTTTTTTATTCACTTAATTTTCCTAATATATTCGACAAATTCGTGAATTTCAGTGATTTAATAATTTTCATAAAATTATAACAAATCTTTACTTTCATAAAATTTCATCTTTCTTTTAATTTACATAATTTGCATACAGCTATTAAAAATATCGTTTAATAATTTTCCAAATTTGTAAAATTTTTGAAAGACTTTCGTAAACCACAATATCCTTCCGCGACAGATGAACTTTTCTAACCACCATGTCTCTTTAGCGTAGTCATGGAGGCTCCCGCATCGGCCACCAAAGTTGCTGATGTTCGTCGTCCACAATGACCTGTATACGCTTTTGGATTATCCAAACCCAACCATTCAGCAACCTAACTTTGCATCTTTCCGAAAGTTTTTTGCCGACAGGCTGAAGAGTACACTTCTTATTTCAAGAAGCTACAAAGAACCTAGAAACGCCTGGGGGACGTTACGCTGAATATTCTCTCATCAAACTAGCACCACCTAGATCTTCTTCTTTAATTGTAAATTTTCTATTCACATCATTCTTCGTATTTAAAACGTAAATCACGATCACCAATCCGCGATCTTCAATATCCGAAGACAGCGTGTTCACCAATTCGATCGTTCTGCAGACGCCAAAGATGTCCATAACTAAGGCGACCTTTAAAATTAGAGATATTGAACCGAGAAAAATTACAAGAACATTTTTACCTTACCCATTAGAAAATTCTCGTTCGGTGATTCTCGCAAATTTTTTTTAGCTGCTGTCGGGACAGCACCTCCGATTTCTTAGGAACATATCCTTTATTTTTGTTTTTCACAAACGCCTCCACTTAATCAAACATTTTAACAATGTTTTCTTTAAAATGTAACATTGATAACTTGGGCCACAACGTATTTGGGGAAGATTACTATGACTACGGATAGAATAAACAAGTCATGCCTTAAAAATAACAAAAATATAACAATATACCAAATCTTCAAAAAACGCAAGCAAAATATTTGCGTCGGCACTGTTTACGGTATGTCGGCTTCTCCATTCTTAAAAATCAGCATAAATTTGTTCATATGATGATTTGGATTTTGCTGGAACCAAACATTTACGGGCTTTCGCCGCTTTCGTTAGCACGTTCGACGTTTCAAATTATGAAATGATGAAACGTCATGAATGGTCTAAATTCTACTATGATAATTACAAACAGCCCTTAGCAACGTTATTAATAAATTAAAAAATCTGATCCAATATTTTTATATTTTCTGAAAGGTATGGCTTTAATAAAAAAAACTATTGATTACAACACGGGCAATAGAATATATTTCCCTTGGTTGGCTATACATCCCTCCGGTTTCGCGGTTGAGATGTAAATACCCAACCGTGGGAAATAATCTCCTCGCATTTTCCTAGATGTAATAATAATTATAAAATCGCCCATAAAAAAAAAACAAGTACACGAGGTACAGTTTTTCGTATGTTGAGGCATTTTTATAAATATCCACTTTATAATATATCAATGTTATTTTAAGTACTTAGGTTTGATAATGACTCGCTGTTTAGTTGTAACTAGTCGTCGTTTAAAATAAAGAATTTACGTTAATTGGGACCCACAAAAATCTTGTAAAGTGTACCGTGATTGTTTGAATTGTGGTTTATGCACCGCTGTACTAGAGCTATAACGTTTTGACTTACTGATGCAACATCATTATTATTACATTATTCTATTTGGAAATAAATAATTAAAATTGAATTGAATCAAATGTATTTTGCGGTGAGTGTTGGCCACAGCAGTTTTTTTTGTTTGTAAAGTTTAATCAAAATGCACAGACTACTATCAACTACATTCTTTAATAGTATATTGTACAACGAGCATATAATGATAGCTTTTAATCGCGAGAACGATGTTTCGGAACGAGCCGTAGGCGTGTGGAGCAAGTCATTCGAATGATTAATAGCCATTATATGCGAGTTATACCTTATACTTTGTTCACGATAACAACAATATACAACACAACATTTATTGCATAATATATTTATCAAAATTTATGTTGACAATTATATAATGTATTATTATAAATATAAATGAAATTGCCAATTCTTGGTTGCAGAATACTTCAAACATTAAAAGTGCGAGTCTTTTCGCAATCTACAACAAGTTAGTCTTACTTTTATTTTTTTTATTTTTAATTTTCTGTTTTGTTTTATAATAATTTGACAGATAAATGATGACAAATTGCAGTATCATAATATGAATGTGTAATAGGACTTGTATTAAAACGCGAATTAGCGTGGTTTAAAAACCACATCAAACACGCCCGTGTTTAATGAAATTGAGGGTTTAATGCACCGCATTTATGATGCCCACAAAATTAAATAATGCACGTATTATAATATTGTCGCGAACAAATAGAATTAATGGCAGTTTTCAACAGCTAACGTGATGAAAGAAAATTCACAAATTTACTTTCATGTTTTTTGTAAATTCTAATTGTCTCGAAGACGTTTCGGTATTTCTCGGGTTAAATGGGAGCTAAAAAGAGAAGTGGTTGTGAATAGAAAAGGTCGGACGGTATAATATCTTGTAATAATATTGTGCCGGTGCTCGTTCACCTCGTCTCTCTCTCTTTTGTTAATTAACTGCTACTATAATGGGGAAAGGGGTAGGGAAGGGGCTGGCGTTTTCCCATTTTCTCATTTCGCTGCAATTACACGCAAATTGCTTTCATTTGTCCAAAACGAACACTACACTACATTCATACGTATTCGATCTTGTTTGTTCCATCTCATAATTAAAACGGCAAAAATATATCAAATGAAATACACTAGTTGATTGAGCCAAATTTTAATTATTAGTAAAATAAAAATTATTTTAGATATGAGTGCTGATTGTTTTACTATGCGATTAAGAAGATGCTTTTTAAGTTTTCAAATGTTCACCATTAACGTCATAGCAAACATTAAATTATGTAAAGTATACCGTTCGTTTGTTTTGTCATGCTCACTATTGGAATCTCGTAAACTATTAAAAATACCAAGATTTAAGGCAAAAGTTTTTATTTGTTATACAAAATAATAACACATTAACAAATTTTAACTAGTCTCATTTATTTTTACAATATGACGAAGAATGTTAAAGAGGATAACATTTTGTTTTGCCATGAAGTTGTTAACTAGAAACATACCAAGCAGAAATTTGAAACATACCTAAAACAATAAGTGATAAACACAACAAAAATATCATAGTTTATACCGCGTATCCCATTTTCAAAATAGGATATCAAAGTTATTTTTTTCTTATAGAGCAGGAAATTTGAGTTGAAAACCATTTGTCATATTTTTTTTTGCTAATAATAACCCAACAGACGAACGTCTAATAACAGGGTTATGATAATACATATTCCTTATATAATACATAAAATTTAATAATTATATACATAGGTAATATAGAATTTACCTCTAGGACAAAAATGTGGGATTAATATATAAGCAATTGGTTATACGTTTTTATTTAAATAAACTAGCCGTCAAACAATAACATTAGTACATAATGTAATACGAATACTCTCGTTCGCGGCGACGGTGACACTGACTTCTACCCCGCGCCTGGTTACCGGTGTTCATTTGTCTCGGCCTCTTGATTCCCACATTTCGGCCATCTAGGGGGTCTTCCGCCCCGGAAGACTCGGAATCGTTGTCCATTGGACACCAAAACTTCATATATTCGGAGCAGGTGGATTTCTTGAATGGTTCTTCCTGGGTGCCATCCATCTCTACGTCATATGTGTTGTTGTGATTTGACTTTTGTCACCCGGTGTGGACTCAAATATTTAGCTTTAAGCTTTCGCCCTGGACCAAACTGTGTTCGCTTGCTAGCTACTAGGTCCCCGTTTTTATATCTTCCTGGACTCTTCCTCTTCTCTTTGAGATGTCTCATTTGCACTTCTGTTAGTAGTTCGAATGGTGTGGTGCCTATGCTTCTTTGCACGGTCGAATTTATTATTTTCTGGACGTCATCAACATATTTATACCGTTTTGATGCATTGTCGACTGCAATCTTGCTCAGGACTGCTATGATAGTGCGGGCATATTCTGATGTACACGGTTCTATTATTCCATCGTCTAGCCATATTTGCACCTGTCGGTCCACTATTTCTTGATCTGCATATGGTAACCTTCTTGGTGTGAAATAAACTGATTCCTCACTCTGTACTATTATTTTCATCGATACGTCTACTGTATTTGTTTTCCTTGGTGTATAATTTCTTACTATTTCTTCAATCTTTGTCTTGGTTTCTTTGCTTACTTCCTGGCCAATGTTTAGCCCTCTTTTGTCTTCTACGACAATCTTCATCAAGCGTACTTCTTCACTTACTATCTTCTTAATGGTTACGTTATCTTTAGTGATTGTCACCTCTGTCTGCTCCAATAGTTCGTTTCCTATGATCATGTCTAACTCAGAAATATCGTCAGATACGTCTATCTTTAATTCTAGTTCTGTGTAACCTGATGGTTTAACCGTATTTTTCCCGAAGCCTGTTAGTATTAAGTTCGAGTCTTTTAGCTGTGTCTTACCAATTTCCGCATACACTTTATCAAGAATAATATTAATTTGGCTGCCTGTATCTATGAGCGCCTCCCATACGCGGTTAGCTATTTTTATTTTCTTCATCTTATTCTTAGCGAAGTTCAATGAACGTACCACTCCTGTACCGTTTTCCTTTTTCTTTGCTATTGCACTATCTTTGCATTCCGCTGTCTTGTGTCCAAAACCATTACATCGAAAATATTTCATTCCTTTGAACTTACAGTCTTTGGCTTGGTGGCCGCTGCTACCACAATTAAAACTTTTAGGCGCTAGCCTATTCGACTTCTCTGCTTGTCTCTTACTTTCTTTGTTCTTCGAGCTAATAGCCTAGAACCTACTTTCTTTTATGCTCTTGCTGCTTTTGATCTTTTTGTATATGCCCAGCTTAGTTTTAAAATCTCTCAGACTACGTGAACCGAAAAGTACTGCTTTCGTACTCACATCGTCATAAATTCCATCTATTACGTACTGCATCAACGCTTCGTCTTCTATTACTCCCTTGAATGCAATTTCTTTCATTATCAAAAAATACTTTTGAACTGATTCTTCTTTATCTTCCGGTACATTAATGCTTTGTGTACTTCTGCACTGTAGCACTTCAGCAAAAATTCACTACGTAAAGCTTTCTTCAATCTTGACCAAGAATTCAAACCTCGCCGGCTGCTCGCGAACAGCTCTGCTAATCCTGATAATATTTTCTTTGCGAATATGAATCGCTGCAATTCATTCCAGTTAAGTGACGCTGCTGTGTCCTCGAAATCCGCTATCCAATTATCTATTAAGTATTCCCCGTTCCACTAAATGTGCGGATTGTTTCTTCCACGTCTCTAAATGAAAATGCGAATCCCACTGGGTGATTCTGCGTTGCTGGGTTGTTCCCTGCTGGCACTCCATTGTTTGCTGCATTACTGCCGGCGTGTTCTTATTCGTCGTCATCTTCGGATTCACTAACTTCTTCTTCGATTTCCACAACGCTGGAGCTTGCTATATCGCACAGTACTTTCATTATACTTGTTATGACGTCCTCTGTTTTACCGTCCACTTTTAAACTTAATAAATCAGAAATCATTGCCAATTCACTTATATTGGGTTCATTTAAAACATCCGCTTGATTCTTGTATTCATCAGAGTCCGTTTCATACTCAAATCCGGAAAATTCTCTGTTTTCTGCGATTGTTGTGATCCCCGTTCTCCCCGAAAACTGCTTTGTGTAACGCACGCACCGCCTTAGCTGACGCCTTATTAATTCTGCTGTTGATGATAGGGTTGTGCACTAACGTTTCCATCTTGAATTATATTTTGTCTTAATTGTATAATCTTTTTTTCGTCTTCTGGTTAGCAGCCCCTCGTCTTTTTCTTCCGCGCTCGGTTTCTCTGTACACGCACGTGGTGCTCACCTCGCGTCGTTACGTCACCTTCTTTTACGTCTTCCTTCTCACACGCACGTATCGCCCGTTGCGCGTCTAAGCCTCTCCTTTTACGTCTTCCGTCTTACATACGTGGCGTTCGCCGCGAGTCTTTGCGTCTCTTCTTTTATGTTTTCCGTTTCACAGTCACGTATCGCCCGCCGTGTGATCTCGCACGTCGTATTCTGTCGTTTCTACTCGACCGGCTATTTCCCTTACGCGCTATCGTCATGTCTCTCTCACAAACATGTGCAATTTCTGCATTTGCTTATCACGCCACTTATTTAATTACGACCTATTTAATTTCGATGTTGCTTATATCCCGATTGAGCCCCCAAATTATGGGATTAATAAATAAGCAATTGGTTATAGGTTTTTTATTAAATAAACTGGCCGTCAAACAATGACAATAGTAGATAATGAAATACGACTACTCTCGTTGGCGGCTACGCACATTGAGGTGACGGCGTCAAAAATCGTATATTGGACGAAAAAATTAAAAACGTGTTTTTGGAATTTTGATATATTTTTGTTATACTAGACATCTTAAACTATAAATAAACATATTTAGATCAATTAATGATGTCGATAGCTAACGCCATCTAATGCTTCATAGTGGCAGGAATACTGAACACAAATTCAATTTTGATATTTGTTTTCTGGTTTCACAAACAGAGTTCTGTTCGCTCGTGGACAAAACAGTGACCTGTATATGCACTTTGTGCATTCGTGTCACTGACGATGCCACTATGAAGCATTAGATGGCGTTAGCTATCGAAATCATTAATAGTTTTCACATATTGGCTTGAAATAGTCAGAAATGTTCAGTATTCCTCAGCACTGGGTCGGGACCACACTGAAGAGGACCTTGAAGTCCGAAACGCGTCTGTGGGTACCTGGTGCCGGAATACTGAACACAAATTCAATTTTGATATTTAGATCAAGTTTATTTCTTCTGTCTTCCTTAGAATAATCCATTGAACTGGGAACTGGGAAAGTCGGAATTTCTGAAACACGAGAAAATAACATTCTAAATTCTCTGGTAAGATCATAACTACGAATATAAGGTAAACACTTATTATAATTTGTTTATTAGGTCTTAGACAACAAATTAATCTTAGTAAGTCGTCATTTGATTATTACTATATATTAATAAATATATATGTTTGACAAAAAAAAAATCTATTACTTTAATATTTAAACATGTATAAAGTTTTTGGAATGAGATGGCGTTTTCACCATATTATAGAGCAAAGTTTCTAGTTTCCCAAGATATCCTATATGTATCCCCCTCCATCCCCCTTTCGTAATTAAATGGCCATTAAGAGCTCGGCGACCTGCTCACATACGCACACGCCAAGAACCATTTCATACCAGGTGTGTAAATATGAAACCGGAATTTTTTAATAGAAAATACACATTTATTATATGAAAATGGTACATAATATTTAATTAAAAGTATTGCCTATCGCTAGCTACACATTTTTCCCATCTCTCTGGCAATTTGTGGATATCGCGCTAAAAAAATTGTTTATCGTTTGAGGCAAACCAATCATCGAGCCACTTTCGTAAGAAGTGAAGCACTGTTTAGCAAGTGCCTGTTCTATCGATGCAAATTAGTAGTACTCGGATTAAGCCAAGTCTGGTGAGTAAGCCGCATGCGGAAGTATTTCACCGCCAGTCACAATTTGATGAAGAAATGATTTTCCTTTGTACCTGGTGAGCAGTATTTAAAAGATGAGACCAGGAAAGCATTCAATAGAGCACAACGCTCCAAAGAGGCCTCCGACTGGACCATTTACAAGGTCCGCCTTAAAGAGTACAAAAAGCTCATAAGGCAATGTCAAAGAGCGTCATAGCGTGCCTTCTGCGAAGGAATTGAAAGCAGTCAAGAAGTTACCAGACTTAAGAAGACTCTATCACAGGACCACCATCAATCTGTGGGAGTCCTGAAGAAGGAGGACGGCACCATGACTGACGACCTCCATGAAAGTCTGCAACTATTGCTCAAGATTCACTTCCCTGGATGCACTTTACTATCTACGCAATCTAGGGGTGTGGTTGAAATCACTTCGGCGATACCAGAAGACTGGGAACTGGCTCGTGAAGTGATAAATGAAGAAATCACCCTTAGAGCAATTGCAAGCTTTTCCGCCTTTAAAGCACCCGGACCCGACGGCATCTTTCCCGCCCTGCAACAGTGGGGACGGGATGAACTAGCTGAGTTTGTAGTGATGCTGTTTCGGTCCAGTTTGGCGCTGGGATATGTCCCTAAGGTCTGGAAACGAGCCAGGGTTGTTTTCATACCGAAGCCCGGTAGAGCAGACTATACTGCTCCCAAGGTATATAGACCAATTACACTTTCCTCGTTTCTCCTTAAAACACAGGAAAGGATTTGTGAATGGCACATAAGAACATCAGCTCTAGTCAGACAGCCGCTGATGGCGACACAACATGCATACACACGGAGGAGGTCCACTGATTCAGCCCTGCATAGATGTTAAAGAATCCACCCTAGGTGTTTTTGTTGACATAGAAGGTGCGTTTGATAAAACGACCATACCGAAGATAGGAAACGCGCTAAGCAAGTGCGGAGTACCATCTAAAATGTGTGAATGGATTGGCAATGCACTGTCCAATCGTATAGTCACAGTGGAACAGGGAAGGGAACGTATAACCTGTAAAATTGACAGAGGCTGTCCTCAGGGAGGTGTTTTATCACCACTATCATGGAACATGGTTCTGGACAGCCTAATAGACGAATTTCAGCAACTAGGCTTGTTTGTGACAGCCTATGCTGATGATCTGGCTATATTAGTATGTGGTAAGTTTGAAGACGCCCTATGCGACCAGATGCAAGGAACTGTAAACATAGTTTCTAGGCGGTGCAATGATCACTCCCTAACGGTAAACCCTGCCAAAACGGAGATGGTCCTGTTCGCCAAGAAAAGGAAGGTGTCGAAAAAAGCACCAAAATTATTGAATACGATGTTGCAGTACAGCGACGAAGTGAAATACCTGGGCATCACTCTCGACAGGAAACTGAGCTGGAAAGCGCACATCGACATCAAAACAGACATAGCTATAAGGGCCTTCTGGCAATGTCGTTGGGAAGTGGGGAAAACCTAGGGTTTGAAACCACGCACGACTCTGTGGTTGTACACAGTTGTCATAAGGCCCATGCTGACTTACGGAGCTTCAGTTTGGTGGCCCAGAACCAAACAGAAGGCCACGAGGAAGCAAATCTCGCAAGTGCAGCGGACAGTCTGTCTTAGTGTAACAGGCGCCATGCACACTACTCCGACGATGGCGATAGAAGTCATGCTATGCCTTCCACCACTTGATATTCACGTGGAGAAGGAGGCCATGGCGACTATACTTCGCCTTCAGTGCAGTGGGATTTGGAACAGTAACAGCTGTGGGGAAGTTAGAGGACACCTCTGGAGGAATGTCTGTAGAGATATACCTCTTTTAGAGGCTGTTAATGACTGCTATGTACCAACACTAATACGGAACACACCCTACAACGTTACTATTCAACCCACTAAGCGGATGAGAGAGTCTTCTATAAGGATCTACACAGATGGATCTAAAAGGAGAGAAGGATCGGGCCTTGGAGTTTTCTCTAAAACACTAAAAATCCAAGCAAAGGTTCCGATGGGAATTCATGGAACCATCACGCAACTGGAGCTGATGGGAATAACACTTGCGGCTGAGTACATCATAAACCGCAAAGTGACAAATGTATCCATACTAATCTTAACGGATAGCAGGCAAGCGATTCTGTCTCTGCAGAAAGCCTATGCTTCGTCAGAGACCAAAATAGAGTGCCACGGGAAACTCAGACAAGCAGCAATGCACAACAACAATGAAGTCTGCTGAGTGAAAGGGCATGATACAGACACAGGTAACGGGAGAGCTGACGCGCTGGCAAGAGCTGCGGCTGGGATGAATCTACTCTCACCGGAGCCGCTAGTGCGGTTAGCTCCTCTCTTCCTGTGTAACATGTTATAAACCAATGCCCTGGAGAAATTCAGGATGCGTTGGGATGATATCGAGGGCTGCAAGCTCTCTAAGGAAACACTTGTGTATCCCAATGAGAGATCAGCGAAACGGTACCTGCAGCTGGCTAGAGGGAATCTCAGGCGCTTAACTGCCATCCTTACTGGTCACTGTGGACTAAACGGGCACCTCTATAGGATAGGGATAGTTGACTCCCCATCTTGTAGAGGTTGCAGCATGGAAGACGAGACTGCATGGCATTTTCTTTGTGAATGCCCGGCACTATCGTCAATCAGGGTGTCCATATTGGGTGATAAATGGCCTACAATGGCCTATATAAGAGATCTAACCACCTCAGCTATGCTAGAATACCTAAACAAGGTGGGCTGGCTAAACTGAGGATGGGTGATCTACGGGAGGTGGCACAATGGGCCTAATGAGGCCTAAGTGCAGTGCAGAACTGCACACTTCCCTTTGCACCAGAACCAGAACCAGCAGTATTTCGTAGGTGGTTTTTTGCGTTTCTTGCTGTCTTTCATGTAGAACCCATTTTCCTACCTTCTGAATATTTCTCATGGCTTTTAAATGTATGGAGATGGCTTCTCGTGTCACTTTGAACTGATGAACAAGTTGTTGTTGTGTTTGAGCGTCATCCTCATCCAAAAATGCTTGCAACGTGGCGCCTTCAAACTTTCTAGGTGGTCTTGTACGTTCTTGGTTACTTACGTCAAAACTGCCATTTTTGATTTTTTTAAATAACTCAAAGCACTGTGACTTACCAGGAGCATACTCGCCGTAAGTTTCGACAAGCATTTAATGCGATTCTGCAGCAGTGTTCTTCAAATGGTAACAAAAAATCAAGGCTGTCCGCACATCATAGTTTTTAGGCTCAAACGCAGTGATGTTAAACGCTATGAAAACATATGTAGTTGTATTAAACTTTTATTCTTATTAGTTAAAAGTCTGACAAATGTAAACACAAAAATAAGGGAACAATAACGCGGCTTGACAGTCACTACATAAACAACTAGAGCCATCTATTAGCAAATTCCGGTTTCATATTTACAGACCTGCTATACTCGCACATTTCAACGTTCATGTCGGAATGAACGATTTAAAAAAAAGATTGTGATCAATATTATTCGTTCGGACATTTTTCCCTGCATTGCTGGATTCGATGGATACTTTGTGTCCAAAATCTACACTTCTGTGCAATAAAATTAAGCACACAAAATATGTTATAGTTTAAAACGGACATGATGAGTTTCCTAGTTACAATAATATGTAAATGTGTCAATTAAGTGCATACTTCGAAATAAATCCTCCTTAGATGGTGTCAAAATGCTGCTTCATTTAGACAACAATTCAAAAATTTGAATTCTAACTAAAGTAGAAGATGGTTTTTCTATTTCGGTTTTGTTGTATTTATTACGAGCGTTTTTTTTAAGTTCTTAGTTTTAGTTTTTTAATAAAGGCGTTATTTTTAACTTATGGTGCTTTATCATTTATTGACACTGCTGCTAGGCAATTAACACATACCCGCATTATACAACAAGAATATTGTAATAGTATATTACGTAACGAGAGTGGTATGTAGCATATTACATATGAGCGGACATGTTGCGAACGAGCCGCGCAGCGGCGAGTGCAGTTTTCCGCGAATATGTAATTGCCATTCCACTCAAGAAACGTACAATCCTTTACATACGCCCCAACAAAGAGATGTGCGTTAATTACACATCTCGTATAAAATTAATATCAAATGTTGGGCGGTAAGAAATGAAAATCATAAACGGGAAGTGGAACGACTAATTAAACTTTGTAAAATAAGGAAATGGTACATCCATTGATGGCAACACTGCCAGGATTATTTTTGCCAATCCACAGTTATCAGCTGAAGTGACTGAGTTCGAATCTCACGCTTTTAGAACTGCCGAAATATTAGTATGGTACCACATAATTGAATTTAGGTGAGTTACATGAAGATTATAATAACTTTAATTAAAACACTTTTAACCTTTCTTCACAATTTTTATTATACCCGGTGTGGCACTTAAGACGCCTCGGACCATAGCTCCTTTACGATAAAAGCTATCGAAAAAATCTAAGAGCAAAGTGGTGCATAATTACCGTCGCTATGTTTCAAAAATATTTCTAATCATCAGTGGCGTGCCGTACTCCAGTGGCGTACCAAACTTATGTTTTTTTAAATGGAATGTCCTATTTTTTATTGCAGATTTGGAAAGTGCTCGAAGAGTACTTATTTTTTTATCTAACATGTTATGCCCTATACTTTAGCGGTTTCGCTGTTATAACCCCTTCTTTCAAAATTGCGCCCCCTTTTTGAGATTGTTTTGTAGAGAAACTAATTGACGCCGGAGCCTAAATTTTAAATTTAGGTACAGGTTAAGACCTCGTATACCTTTACATAATTTTTTTTCGGGTAATTTATGGAAAAAAAAAAATTTTGATTGAACTTCGCATGTTGTCATTTTTTTCGAAAATTTCAAAAGGCACCCCTCTAAAAAAATTACGGCGTTGTACAGCCAAAACTCTAAATTTTTCATTGGTACAAAAAAAATTACACATTGCATAACAAAATTTCGGAGAAAATAGGAATTTCATCGCAAATGTCGGGAAACGTGTTCAGTTTCCAAGAGTGCCATGAGAAAACAAATGATTGGTAATTGTCAAAGTAAATTATTAGACGCCAGTAGCAGCCATAAGTCATTTTTGATAAACGTTCTAAAAATGTTCCGAACTCAAGAGGAAATGGTTGACATGATATTTATTCTTAGAGAATGTTACAAGAATTGTTTCTTGGCGTCACGAGTGTACGCTGCGAGATATCCGCACAGGGCACATCCAAATGAACGTGCGTTTCAAAAAGTGTTGGAGAGATTTACTACTACGGGAAGTGTAAAACGGCCTAGGAGAGTTAGAAAGAAGACAGTTTTTACCGAAAATAATGAACTGCAGGTTCTAGAGGCAGTTATTGAAGATCCTCATACCAGTATCCATGATATTAGTAGGAATCACGATATTTCAACGCGATCCGTACATCGTATTCTTCAAAAGTACAAATTCCGTCCATTTAAGATTCAACTGCACCAAGAATTGCAACCTCAAGATTTTCATGCGAGGCAAGATTTCTGCTTGTGGGCTATCAACAAAATTGAGCAGGAGGAATCATTTCTTATGCGCGTATTATTTTCTGATGAAGCGACGCCGATGAAAACCCACACGCCATGCGAATGATAAACCACCAGCAAAGATGGTCGCTGAATGTTTGGGGAGGCATACTTGGAGAACACCTTTTGGGCCCTTATTTCATCGAGGGGCACCTGAACGGCAACAGTTATTTGAGGTTCCTTCGCGACGACTTGGATGATCTCTTGGAAAATGTCCCTCTAGCCGCTCTACGACAGATAGTTTTCCAGCACGATGGAGCTCCTGCACATAATAGCCGTGTCGTTCGGGAATTTCTCGATGAAACATTTCCGGACTCCTGGATTGGTCGTGGGGGTCCTGTGAGGTGGCCGCCAAGATCACCAGACCTCACTCCCCTTGACTTCTTCCTTTGGGGCCATATCAAAGACGAGGTTTACAGGACGGTACCAACTACTGTCGAGGATATGAGGGAGAGAATCCGCGCGGCTTTCCGCGGTATATCACCAGAAGTCCTTAGGGCAGTGTCTAGAGCCTGTGAGTGGAAGTTGCGGTTATGCCTTCAGCAGGAAGGTCGTCATTTCGAACATTTAGTTTAAGTTGTTAAATGTTCTTTATCTGCATTTTTCATATCATGTTGAATAAATAGGTACATACTATTATGTTGACCGTATTTGTGTTTTTGTTTTCTCATGGCACTCTTGGGAACGGAAAAGGTTTCCCGACATTTGCGATGAAATTCCTTTTTTCTCCGAAATTTTGTTAAGAGTTTTAGCTGTACAACGCCGTAATTTTTTTAGGGGGGTGTCATTTGAAATTTTCGAAAAAAATGACAACATGCGAAGTTCAATCAAAATTTTTTTTTTTCCATAAATTACCCGAAAAAAAATTATGTGAAGGTATACGAGGTCTTAACCTGTACCTCAATTCAAAATTTAGGCGCCGGCGTCAATTAGTTTCTCTACAAAACAATCTCAAAAATGGGGCGCAATTTTTAAAGAAGGGGTTATAACAGCGAAACCGCTAAAGTGAAGGGTATAACATGTTGAATAAAAAAATAAGTACTCTTCGAGCACTTTCCAAATCTGCAATAAAAAATAGGGCATTCCATTAAAAAAAACATAAGTTTGGTACGCCACTGGAGTACGGCACGCCACTGATGATTAGAAATATTTTTGAAACATAGCGACGGTAATTATGCACCACTTTGCTCTTGGATTTTTTTCGATAGCTTTTATCGTAAAGGAGCTATGGTCCGAGGCGTCTTAAGTGCCACACCCGGTATACCAGATTTACATTTCGGTCACAAGGTAACCTTTATCAATGGATTGATACTGGTCACCTTGTGACCGAAATGTACATCTGGTATATAATAAAAATTGTGAAGAAATGTTTAAAGTGTTTTAATTAAAGTTATGGTACTACATGTCAGTGTCAATTCACAAGTTACTGATTCATGGTAGCGATTTTATAACAAATTCTATAGTGCCAATAGCGCAATTATCTGAAGATGCTCAGGAAGCAAATCATAAACATTTCAGAAAATATAGATAAAAGCATTCGCGAAGAATTTCTCGAATACAAAATAATGAAGATATTTTTAATAATTTGATTATTGCTTCAGATCCGAGAAAATTGTCCGACGATGCAAAATATCTATTATATGTCAGTGATGATGATACATATTACAAAAACAAATACAAATGTGAGGGGCAAGCGGACTCACAAAAATCAAGTACTCTGTAGGATCAAATATGTTCTTGTCAAAACGAAACAAAATGCGTTTTTAAGCAGAATGTTGATTTTTATGGAAAAAAGTACTTGTGGTATGTTGTAAAAATCCTTGAAACTCTCGTTTCTTTTTAATTTCCGGCATTTTTCTCAAAATTACGATATGATTACCAAATTTGGACAACGGATTCGTGCCCAGCAAGAAAAATACTTTTAATATGACTATTCACACTCATATAATCAAAAATATTTCAAATTATTGTTTATTGTTATGAAATAATTAACTTTACGTATTAACGCGCGCGATAGGAAATAAATACTATGACTTTGATTTAATATAATAAAAATATATTAATTGTAAATTATGTATACTAAGTTTAAAGTCATTCTAATAATAAATGCGAAAGTTATAAGCAAATGACCGAAAAATGACGCATTCGCCCCACTGTGCGACGGTGAAACTGACTTCTACCCCGCGCCTGGTTTTCGGTGTTCGCTTGTCTCGGCCTCTTGATTCCCATAAAAATAACAAACTCATAAGTACGAACTGGATATAAATGTCCCAATGTCCTAAAGGGTCTGCAAAATACATGAAATATTATTACTCAAAAATATATATTTCTACATGTCCTTATTAGTACAATAAAACAATAAAAAACTATTTGTGTTTATTACACAAAAGTGATCCCTAAACAGGAAAATCATAGGTTCTCAATGTATGAGATAACGCCCCCTGGGGTCGTTTGATACTTTCAACTTTCAGGAGGGCAGTAGAAAACCCAGAGAAAATTAGGGGGCGTATAATATTACACGTTTAAATATAATCGTGGCAATAGCTGTTTCAGATTTGCGACATATGGTAAATAAAAAGAAATGGGTGGCTCTAGAAAAACAAAATCTCATAGTGGGTGGTGGGCAAAATAAGGTTAAAAGCCTATGAGTTAAATGATACGTTTTTATAAATAAAAGAATGCCTAAAAATTAACCGTGCATCGGGATATGTAGTAAACTGTATCAATAATTTTAGATATAGTAGAATTCGGGAGAGATGTCCTATGACTCGACTCATTGATGTGGAATGTGTGGTTAATATTTTTTTTAGAGAGTATGTCGACAGTTGTATCTGCAACGATTTTTCCTTGGGGGGCAAATTTTGACGTTACATGACAATGTCATACTGTCGCGAGTATATTAGTGTTATTTCTTTTGGAAAAGCTTTAAATCATAAGTTCTTGTGATTTTTTCCTTTGAGTATACATATCCCAATTACATGTTGTAGATTTTTAAATATTCGTTGTTTTCTTAAAAGAGGTCAATTTGAAGTTTATGCGAGTGTTTTCCACTCTCAGGAGAAGCATAAAGTAACATTTCGAGTTTAGAAAAGCCTAAATATTGGTTTGATCGCGTAGCGAGAAGCGCGAAGCAACCAAAACAAATTTTCAGACTTTTCTAAACTCGAAATTTTACTTTATGCGCCACACAAGACAAGACACTGATTTCAAGAGAAGTTTACTCGTTCACAATATTTCAGTGCTTTCAGTGTTTAATATGCGTGGCGCATGAAGTAAAATTTCGAGTTTAGAAAAGCCTGAAAATTTGGTTGAACCGCGTAGTGCTTCGCGCTACGCGACCAAACCAAATTTTCAGGCTTTTATAAACTCGAAATTTTACTTCATGCTTAGTCTGGGAGTGAAAATCACTCGTGTTAAGCTTCAAATTGAACTCTTTAAAATAGCGTATGTATTTGTTTACCTAATAGAAAATTCCCTGTATGTATACTTAAAAGAAAATTCCTGTATTAACAGATTAATCTGATGACTATTCGCCAAATCTACTGAATCTACTGATGCGCATTCGATTGAACTAACATTATCATTTGGGCTCACACAAAATCAACATAAATGCATTATTTATTTTTGTAAATACCTTTACTATTTAGTAAATAAATAAACATTAATTAAAATGATTTGTGACTGGGTTTTTGCATATTTAGTTTTACGAAGACATTGTTAAAATGCGACATTTAACCTTAAATTTTAAAGCTGTATATCGGAACATACGTTTTCAGATGTTTCATCTAAAAACCATAGCAGATATATTGTGAAGTTTTCTGTCTCTTTTCACACACGTAATCTGATGACATCAAACTATTTTCGTATTACATGTATTGGTGCAGAAAGCACTACAAATCAAGGATACCATGAGACACCTCTCGTGAATCGTACCTTAGTATTGTAATTTTTGTAAATTGATATAAAAAATCTAAGGCAGAAATAAAACAACTTTGACCTTTTTGCTATCAGCAAAATAATATCAATATCGATAATATCTTAAAATGTGTATATGTATTATGCAAGTAGGTGCACTTAATTCTAAATTATAATCTATACTGTCATACAGTTTATAACAGTACGTTATTACATTTTTGTGTTTATTAACTTAATTACATTCCTGGGTTGAATTTAATTAAGAACGAGGGTGTCCACATGTTGCACGCATTTGAGCTATGCTTAATTTTTCATTAACCTCGAGCCCCGGCCGTAAACTGCATATAATTCGAGCGAACCTGGAATATCAGGGGTGAAACTTTTCTAATAAGGCCCGCGACATGCGAAAGTGTTTCAAATTACTCCTGGTTTTTTTCCATATCGTAAACTCGACGCCCAATGCAATTCGAATCTCGTTAAAAACACACACTCAAAACAAATATGTGCAGAAAAGCAGGTTTGCGTGCGACGACATATTTTAAATTCTTGCAATGTAGTTATTTCGAAATAAATATGCAAGTAGTGTTTTTTCTGTTGTGTAAAACTTGTTGTTACAAGGATATTAAGGGAAATATTTAAATAACACACGTGATCTTTAAAATATTAGCATGTAAAAATATACACACGAATAATAAAATGTAAATTTAAAACAAGTAATTATAATAATAAAAATAGCATACGTTATTTCTTTCTATTTTACTCTAATTCATGGTTTATAAACCTGTCGCATAAAGTAAATATTTCAAGTTAAGAAAAGCCTAAACATTTGTATTGGTCGCTCTGCTTCACTACGGGACTAATCCAAATCATTAGGCTTTTCTAAACTCGAAATATTTACTTCGTGCTCAGTCAATAACTGCAAACCGTCTTTAAGCAAATATGTAATACTTTGAGGTGTTGATATATCAATTAATTTTTCTAAACTGTTGACTCAAAGAAATCAAAAATTAGAGAATTTAACAGATTTTCTATGTACTGCAAAATAATATATAAAATTACGAAAATGTTTCGTACCTACGCCCTATCTAGTAACCGCATCATACCACACTGTCATCTTGACGCGTATGATTGACATTACCTACACATGCACGTAATAGCTTTAACAAGTATATTGCATGCTAACAGCTGAACAGCTGATTGATTACCGCACAACCAAATGACATTTCTTTGATAAAAAATTTGGTCAAATAGTAATTCAGTTTTTAGCATAGTCATGTTACTATTAAAAATTATTGAATAAATAAGTTGTTCTTTCATGCTCATTCTTTATTTTGTTAGGGCGTAGGTAAAGTATCGTACGTTTCTCGAGTGGTATGGCAATTACATACTGGCGGAATACTGCACTCGGCGCTGCGCGGCTCGTGCGCAACATATCCGCTGCATACCACTCTTGTGACGTAATATATTATTATATATTATGTTTAAAGTGTGCAAGCTATAATAAGCGTAAAGTTTGCCTGACTGCTAAAAAAACTACATGAAAATTTGTTGTAAACAATTATTCAGGTAACAGGGAGATTTTTCTAAAACTTCTATCGATTATTCAGAATATTATACTTAAAAATTATAAAATATTAACAATTTTAATTTAATGATGTTAAAATACTGCGAATTTATTATAAAAACATTCAATTTTATCCATCCTTAAAGAATATTAAAATATTTCGATTTGTTTATTAAAAATATTTAATCAAATCTTCAATTTAATAAACATAAAATTCTGCAAATTATTTATAACAGTCTTTGATTGCATCCTTTATTAAATTTCTATTTCGACCAGTTTTTCAAAAATTTTTAGACCAAATTATAAAATTTGGACAAATTACCAATTTACTTAGACAATATTGTTTTAGAAAACATTACAAAAAATGATAGACTATTCAACCAATATAAATGTTGGTAAATATACAGATATCAAACATTTATTTCTTTCAAATTACAAAAGGCAGAACCATAATTCCAACGTTCCTGTGCAGACAAAAGTTTTAAATTTGAAGAGTCCAGGCAGAAATTTCAACCACGGCCGCATTGGCGCTGTTACTTGATCATCTGTAGTAAAATGGCGACACAACAAAAAAAAGCATTTTGTGTGCTAGAATTAGCAAAACTAGAGTCCACTATTGAAGTTCAACGTGCTTTTCGCCGTCAGTTTAATAAACAACCGCCTCGTCATAAGCAGATTTACCAGTGACATCGAAAATTCGTAGATGGTGGTTGCATCTGGAAACAGAAAAGCACGGGATGTCCACGCACATTGAATGAAAATGTCGAGCGTATTCGTACAGTTTACGAAAAGGAGCCCAAAAACCTGTTTTGAAAATATGCGACATCGACTTGTTGAACCTGTAAATTCGATAAATAGAACCCAGTTGATTGAGCGTCTGCGTCTATAGGAGGATCGACTGGACGAAGGCGAGTTATTGGACAATTCTACTTCCCACAATGCTCTCCTCAACCGGGCCAATAAAATGTCAGTGGACCGCAAGAAGCAGGAATCTACATCTGTCAACTGTTTCAAGTGCGGGCAAAAGGGACACGTAAAAAGGCACTGCTAAAACAAACCGTGCGCCAACTATCTATCGTATTGTAAGGAAAACTACTCCTGCAACGGATGTGGTCAAAAGGGGTACTTTGTAAAGGAGCGTCCAAAGCAGACTCAGAGGAGGAGATTCCAGACAGACACAACGAAGGGCACTTATGATAGTGGGTTTGTCAAATACACCATAAAGGCGAAATGCAATGCAAAATCATTGATACCAGGATTATGCAGCATCGCAGCATATGACATCACACAGGGATTGGTTCTCTGTACTTACCGCATTAGACAGGCCTCACGAAATTGTTATCACTTATTCGACCAAGCTCTATGGTGTAGGTGTTGACGACGTTAAGCTTGAAGCGTTTGATGGTAAAACCTAGAATAAAGTCATACTTAAACAGGTTTTATATGTGTCGAGTCTAGATTTCAATCTGTTTTCAGTAAGCCAGACCCTGGACAAAAACTACATTCAAACTGCCGTCAAGGACAGATCTCTCTTCATGACATCGGATCGTCAAGAGACCATAGCCATCGCCGAGCGAGCCGGAAATCTTTATAGGATGTTGCTGCGCAGAGAGGAACCAGAAAAATGTCTACTCTTCACTTCCATCCAGACGTGGCATAAAAGAGTCACGTCGATTTGTGCGAGATGGGCGTGTCGTTCCTGGGAGATGTCAAGTATTTTCTCCTTTTAAAGGATGATCACACACACTTCAGGACGGTATATGTTTTGAAGAACAAGAACGAAGTGGCAGCGAAGCTGTAGACATTTATGAGGACCATCGAGAATCAATTTGGAAGGAAACTTAAAAGTCTAAGGTCAGACAATGGAACAGAAATAAAGAATTCTAACACTAGGAACATTCGGGAGAATTGAAAGAGAGATGAAAACAATTGTTGAGTCCGGTCGTGCTTGTATTCACGCTCGAAGACTGGAGGAGAATCTTAGGGCAGAGGCCATAAACTACGCTGTCTTCACGATTAATCAGACCGGGATAAGCTCAATAACCGGGAAGAACCCGGCGGAACTATGGTTCGGGCGTCACGTTGATGTGAAGAAGTTGAAGGCTTTTGGATGCAGGTGTTTTGTACTTACTCTACAACATAAACGCGCTAAGCTGAACGGTAAGTCAAGACCGGGGATTTTCATAGGATGTGATCTAGATTCGCCAGGTTATAGGGTTTACGTGCCGGAGGTAAGAGACGTTGTCAGTTCGGTGGATGTTATTTTTAACGACGAAGGAGAACCGAAACAATGCACTGAGGTCGTCAGCAGCGGAGAATCACGTGCAAGAGGAACTGCCAGAGCCATCGCAAAAGATTGCATCAGATTATCAGCAAAATGAAGTATATTTTCAGGAGCAGCCAGAGATGCAGGATGACCAGTTTCAGGATACACAACTACGAAGAACGGGTCTTCGCAATCGTCAAGAGATCCAGCCACCCGCCCGATTGAATGACTACTGGAGAGGGACAGGACCTAGCTCAGCAATGATAAGTGACGTTCTATCGACAGTCACTTGATCATTAGGGGAGGACCATTGGTGTGGTATTCACAGAAGCAGCGTCTTGTAGCTACTTCAACTGCTGAGGCGGAATACAATGCTGCCGTAGCAGCAATCGACGACATTTTTTGGATTAAAAGAATTGGACAAGAACTCAACATTATCAAGACGGACCAGCCAATCACCGCGATTTACATGCTCTATAACGCATACGAAGGAAAGGTTAGGAAGGGCAAGAAACACATTGAAATTCAATGCAAATGTATTGAAGAGCACATAGGCCAAACCGTTTTTCTCGGCCATATACCCAGTACTGAACAAATTGCATTCTTACGAAACCAATTGGTAGCAAAACACTTGTAAAATTTTGTAGCGTATTACTTAAGGAGGAGTGTTAAATTTTGTTAAGTAATTCGCCTAGAAATCTTGATTGTAATTAATCAACGCCATGTCATATTTGTTATTTGTTTGTATCTATGTATGTGCAGATTTTTATAAGTCAATAAAAGAAACGTTATCAACATAAGTCGTTATCATTAGCACAACGCTTCTTATTCACAAAAAAAAACCATTATGCACATTAATTAAAATGATTTGTGGCTGGGTTTATGCAGATTTAGTTTTAAGAAGACGTTGTCAAAATATGACGTTTAACCTTAACCCTCTCATCCGCCACGTCCACGTTTGTGGACACGTTTGTTTTTCTATTTATTCCCAAAAGTATCAGTTAAATTCTTATAGAAGTGATCTTAGTACACATTTGTGGACATATATTTTCGCGAGTTATTCATAGATGGCTGCAGTTGTACTGTATATTTTAAAATCGTTTGTGAACAAGTCTCTATATGCTCTGTGTGTTTATAGTTAGTTTGTGCAAAGACAGTAGAAAACAAGTCGGTTTACGGCAAAATAAAGTATTTTTAGGTAAGTAAAAAATGTTTTCTTTTATAAAAATAGTTTGTTCTCAAAATTAATAACTCGCCCTCACAAAATAGTCCGTTATATTTACGAAAATTGATAAAATATATTTCTGCACATATGTGGACAAAACGCGCACAAAAATTGTAAACAACGTTTTTAGAAAAAAGAAAACATACGTTGAAATATCTCAAGTAATGTTATTTTTATTTGTACAAATATATATTTTATAACTTTTTTTCTTTTTTAACTTCAATTTTAAGTGGTGTTTGTTAAAAATGGATCATGAAGAAAATAGTATTACTGATGAACAGATGGATCGTTTACTAAAAGATTGTGATCTGTATGATGAATCACTAACCAAAATTACAGCAAATTTACCACATATTGCTTCGATTTCAAGCAGAAAGATTGACCCAAAACGTCCTCTATCTCAAGCTGAACTAGAGAAAATATTGATGTCATCGGATAGTGAGTTAGAATATTTACCTGAAGATAGTGAAGAAGATTCTGATGAAAAAGAAAAAAATAAACAATAAAATTGACTATATCTTGACTAAAAAATCTATCAACGTGAAAAGTAAAGAAAGCAAAACGACTGAAAAATCTATCAACGTCACAAGTAAAGGAAAAAACGAAATATAGCGAGTATGAAAGACGACGTCCATTGACCGACGCGGAAATTGAGTCAATGTTATATACCGATGACTCAGAAGATGGAATCATATCAGATAGCGATTCTGAAGACATAGAGTCCGTGTTTAGAAATAATGGCGATCAAGAAGAAATTGTCGAAGAGGAGCATGATATTGAAGAGGAAGATATGGAGAAAACACAACTAGAAACTAATTTGGACCCGGAAAAGAGAAAAAAAAATCTACCCAGAAACCTGATTGCTCGCCTAATTGGGTTCTTAATAAAGAAAATTTATTTGGTGCCAATATTCCTAACGCCAGTAAAGATCATAAATTTCTAATGGTGATTCACCAATAGATTACTTCAACCATTTTTTTTTCTGATTCATTTTTGAGAGACACAATTGTTTTCCAATCAAATTATCAGAATAACAAAATAAATTTCAATCTGACAGTGAACTCAAAATATTTTTGGATATTACAACTATGATGTCATACATCAAATACCCAAGAATTAGGCAATATTGGTCTTCTGAAGGTGGATTGAGGATGAATTTCATAGCAGATGCTATGTCTCAGAAACGGTTTGAAGAAATTCGAAGATATTTACATTTTGTAGATGCTTCAACAATCAAAGAAAATAATACGGATAAGCTATTTCGCCTACGTCCTGTAATTGATCATCTTCATGAAACGTTTCATTCGGCTGTTGATCCTGAACAATTTACAGAGAGTTTTATGTAACATCGAACATTTTCAATGTTGATTTTCATACAGAGAATTTTACTTATATGCATACGTTGTACATTTTCCGACACTTGGTTTATTAAAATAAATTAATTTGAAGCTTTAAACGAGTGTTTTCCACTCCCAGGTTAAGCATGAAGTAAAATTTCGAGTTTAGAAAAGCCTGAAAATTTGGCTCGGGCGCGTAGCGAAGCGAAGCGACCGAGCCAAATTAGGCTTTTCTAAACTCGAAATTTTACTTCATGCGCCACCGCCATAAAACACTGATTCAATGTGAAGTTTGCGGTGTGTTTTAAACTTCGTAATATGTCAGTATTTTGTACCGGTGGCGCATGAAGTAAAATTTCGAGTTTAGAAAAGCCTGAAAATTTGGTTTGGTCGCTCCGCGCTTCGCGCTACGCGACCAAACCAAATTTTCAGGCTTTTCTAAACTCGAAATTTTACTTCATGCTTAGTCTGGGAGTGGAAAACACTCGTTTTAAGCTTTCAATTGAACTCTTTAAAAAAACAAGGATCATCTAAAGATTTACGGCACACACGCTATAATTAGGACTTAAAAGAAAAACTCCCTGTTTGTACAATTTGTACAGAAATAAGTTGAGGCGTTGATTGCAATTGGCTATAATTTTTAATGGTCATTGAGAAATCGAACATATGAAAATAAACATTGAAAATGTTCGGAGTTACATTAAACTCTCTGTATGTCAATTGATGAAATGATGGTATCTTTTAAAGGACGCTCATCATTGAAACAATACTTACCAAAAAAGCCCAAAATATTGGGGATGAAAAATATGGGTCCGGGCAGGCACATCTGGATATGTGTATTGTTTTGAAATATTTCAAGGTATTTCTGGTAATAGGCAAGATATTTCTGAAATTGGGCAGCCGGAGATGTCGTGAAAAGATTATGTCATGATATTGAAAACATAAATTACAAAATTTATGCCAATAATCTATATTCAAATATCCCTTTGATAGATACGTTAACGCAGAAAAAAATTTGATATACGGAAACAATGCAATCAAATAGGTTGAAAGGAGCTGACAAAATTTTGAAATCGGAGAAGTTATTGAAAAAAGATGGTCTTGGAAGTTATTCGTTTACAACATCTGATAATAACATCACAGTGGTAAGGTGGCATGACAATAACTTAGTACACACAGTATCCAACTACGCAGGAGTATTCCCCATCGATACTGCTGAAAGATTTTGCCCCAAAGAAAAACAACGAATACAAGTTCCTCGACCATTTTCAATAAAGTTGTACAATAAACACATGGGAGGTGTTGATCTTATGGACTCTCTAACAGCCTTATATACTAACCATACAAGAAACCGCAGGTGGTATATGAGAATATTTTACCTCCTAATAAATGTAGCTATAGTAAATTCTTGGATTTTATGGCGTTCGGATAAGACCAATTTAATCGAAAATGGATTTACGACAATTCAAAAGTCGCATTGCAACTGCTCTAATTTTCCGTGGAGATGGACAGATGACACGACAAAAGGGTCGTCCAAAAAGTACAACTCCTCCTGCTATAAAAAAAGAAAGCATGCAGTGGTTCCTACAGAGAAAATATTAGATAAAGGGTCACATTTTCCAAAAAAACTTGAATTAAAAAATGCGGCACGTCGCAAAAGTGTAAATTGTTCAAAAAGAACACGATAATAGCGCTGTTTCCCGAATGTTTTGAAGTATATCATACATAATAAAATGGAATATTTCAGATTCTACGTGAACAATACATTTAAAGTATAATATTATATGTGTCTTTATTTCTTACCATAAGTGCACTGTGTACACATATGTGTACATTCTATTTTTTCTCAAAATAATTGAAGTTTTCAAAAAATTTCAACTATTTTATTATTCTTATCAATATAAAGCTCAATTCCAACCGAAATTAATTTTTGTTTCACCACACAATCTAATTTTGAAAAGTTGCGCATGAGAGGGTTAAAAGTTCAAAGCTGTATAACGGAGCATACGTTTTCGCATGTTCCATCTAATAACCATAGCAGCCATATTATCAAGTTTTCTATTTTTTTTCACACACGTAATCTGATGACATCAAACTATTTTTGTATTACATGTATTGGTGCAGAAAGCACTACAAATCAAGAAAACCATGGGCCACCACTCGTGACTCGTACCTTAAGTACCTAAGTAAAGCAAAATAAACTGTGATCTGTTGTTTTGTTTTAATTAATAAGCTAAAGTTGGAATTGCATTGATATTCCTTTTATGTAACAAAAATATGAAAAAAATAGTAAATTGTCCAACAAAGATAACATTCTGTAATTTTTTTTACTTAACTTAATTCACGACATTAAAGTTCATTTTTTCTCAAAGCAGCGATATTTGATTTTTACACCATTGAATAGTGCAGCAAATTTGAGTTGAAAATCATAAGTTAAATTAAAATAATAATTGTCATATCTCACAATATGAAACTGCCTGTATATCATTTGATGATTCCTTCATATTTCTAATGACTCATTTATTTTGGTTATGTATACTTTATAAAAAAATGACAGACTATTATCACTAACAGTAATAAAGATATCGTATGTTCAATAAAAAAAAACCTCTGGAGTGCCATGATTTTATTCTTTTCTTTTAAATTTAAGCTGGCTTTAAGAATTGTCATATAAAAGTTCAGACATAATAAATATAATATATAATTGCAGAGTTATGGTATGGTATGGGGTCGGTGGGTCGTGTGGCCTCTGGGCCTTTCGAAGTTACCTCGACCTAAAAGATCTTTTGTAACAATTGCAGAGTTGCTAACCTACAATATTTTTCATGACACTCTAGAGTTTTTTTTTTTTTTATTGAACATACGATATTATTATAATTTATGGTAATTACGTCAATAATGTCAATTTATTTTAACAAATGTAAATTTGTGTCGATAAAGATTGACATTTTATGTGTTTTTTGCTTCAAAATGTACAAATATATTCTTTTGTAAACACAAAGATTAATTTATTAATATGTAAAAAATAAATCGCGAATACCTATAAATCTGGTCTTGTGTCATTGTAATCCAAGTTAATTCATATGTATGATATTGAACTTTAGAATAAATCAGTGTTTTGTACGCGTGGCGCATGAAGTAAAATTTCGAGTTTAGAAAAGCATGAAAATTTGAATTGGCCGAGCGTTTCAAAACTCGAAATTTTACTTCATGCTTATTCAAGGAGAAGAAAACACTCTTTAGGTAATATCAAATACTTTTATAAAAAAAACTAACTAATATTAAACAATATTTTTTCAATATTTCTTCAAACGATATCAGATTTAAATTGAAACATAAATAATTTCAAACTAAATCTATATTTTCTAAATGTGGATTTAGATAATTTTCCTCCAACTTTGTTTACTGGATGTTGATATTATAGAAATATGCCCTTGTTTAAAATGCTTTTCAGTTGAGTATGCACTTAACAGTCTTTAACCCAACATTTTAAAAACAAACGAGAGTTACTTTATTTGAAACCAGAGCTGGGATGAATCCTCAAAAACAGGATTCGAATCACCTAATATGATTCGAATCACGAATACTCGAATAAAGGATTCGTAAGTGAAAAATATGATTCGAATCAAAGATTCGAATCCTCATTTTTGAATCACGGATACAAATCCTTTAAAAATAAATTTTAATCTATTATTTGCAACCAGTAATATTTTATTCCATCAGTTTCTATTAACAAAAATGTACATTTACCGACTAAATATCTGATTATATAATGATTCTAATTAATGATAATATATGTGTTATTGAACTTCATTTTAAATCTGTGTTTTATACGCGGGCGCATGAAGTAAAATTTCGAGTTTAGAAAAGCCCCGTGAAAATTTGTCTCGGGTCGCTGCGCGACCCTCGACAAATTTTCTACGCGGGGCTTTTCTAAACTCGAAATTTTACTTCATGCTTAGTCTGGGAGTGGACAACACTCGTTTTTAGAAGTTTCAAATTAAAGGATCACTCTAGATTACTAAGTTTATTACCATTTTACAAAGGCTACAGCTCGAAGGACGAATCATGGTCTTCGAAGACCGAAGGACTACAGGGAATCGAAGTTTATTTACAAAAAAACAACGAATATCTTAAGGTTTACAGCATGGATAGGAAAGAAAACATCCAATTGTGAAAAAGTATCGAAGTTGGGTTGATTTTCAGTGCGTTTTTAACTTCACTTTAAATCAGTGTTTTATACGCGTGGCGCATGAAGTAAAATTTCGAGTTTAGAAAAGCCCCGTGAAAATTTGTCTCGGGTCGCTGCGCGACCCTCGACAAATTTTCTACGCGGGGCTTTTCTAAACTCAAAATTTGACTTCATGCTTAGTCAGGGAGTGGACCGTCAAGATTTTCTACATGTCGAGATTTTCGATATTTCTAGATTTATGTCAATTTGTTCACAGTTTGTTATTGTATTAAATGCAACTTTAATATTAAATAAAAACGGTTTTTTTTTTTAGGAATAGAATATTCACCCATTAAGAGCCGACCAAATTATAAAGTTAACTCTAAAAGTAAATTTTAGATAAAATTTTGAATCTTTTTCTATGATTTCAATGAATGATTTATTATATCACATACGTCGATTTTTTTAAAAAGTTAAATTTAAAATTCAAACGAGTGTTGTCCACTCCCAGACTAAGCATGAAGTAAAATTTCGAGTTTAGAAAAGCCCCGCGTAGAAAATTTGTCGAGGGTCGCGCAGCGACCCGAGACAAATTTTCGCGGGGCTTTTCTAAACTCGAAATTTTACTTCATGCGCCACGCGTATAAAACACTGATTTAATGTGAAGTTAAAAATGCACTGAAAACCAACCCAACTTCGATATTTTTTCAAAATTAGACTTTTTTTTCCTATCCATGCTGTAAACCTTCAGATATTCGTTGTTTTCTTGTAAAAAAACTTCGATTCCCTGCAGTCCTTCGGTCTCCGAAGACCATGGTTGGTCCTTCGAACTGTAGCCTTTGTAAAATGGTAATATACTTAGTAATCTAGAGTGATCCTTTAATTTGAAACTTCTAAGAACCAGGGTTGTCCACTCCCAGACTAAGCTTGAAGTAAAATTTCGAGTTTAGAAAAACCCCGCGTAGAAAATTTGTCGAGGGTCGCGCAGCGACCCGAGACAAATTTTCACGGGGCTTTTCTAAACTCGAAATTTTACTTCATGCGCCACGCGTATAGAACACTGATTTCAAGTGAAGTTAAAAATATACTATTAACGTTGGATATTTTTCATGGTTAAGTAACCAAATATCCATTCACAAATATTTGAATTATTCGAAAATTTCAATATTTATATTCAAATATGAATAATTTAGTGATTTAAATATTCATATTAGAATATTTAACTATTTGAAACAATCGAATTCGAATCCCAGCCTGAATAGCGATGATTCGAATTATTTAGGAGGATTTGAATCCGTGTATGAGGATTCGAATGATTTTATAAGGATTCGATTCCTTTTATAAGGATTCGAATCGTTTTATAAGAATTCAAATCCTTTTATAAGGATTCGAATCCTTTTATAAGAATTCGAATCCTTTTATAAGGATTCGAATCATCTACGTCTGGATTCGAATACGAATCCTTTTAAAAAAATGTAACGAATCCGGATCACGAATACGTTTTCACTAAAGTATTCGAATACCTCTGTTGAATCCTCTAAAAGGATTCGAATCCGGGAATCGAATCCTGAATGATTCGAATCCTGCCCAGCTCTGTTTGAAACACGTATCTGTTATTTTGTTTATATAATTTTATAAGTTTGTCACGTTTTCGAAAAACACGAGTAGTAATATTAATAGACTTTGACTGAAAATGTAAGCTTTATTCAAGTTTGAAAACAACCAAAGTTTGCATTACATTAAAGCCTTATTATTTTGCGGCTGTTTTCTTTAAGTTTCATAAATATGACATTTTTTGAAAATGATAGTGACAGATATAATAAAAGGTTGTTCTCTGTTCTCAAGATTGTTGTCTGTATTTGACATATCTTACTTAATTAATTATTGTAATCATTTTTTATGTTAATTTGTTGTTATTTTACTGTATTACCTATGTATTTGATTATTAAATATTATGTACTATAAAATAAATATGTATCATCATAACCCTGTTATTCGACGTTCGTCTGTTGGGATATTATCAGCAAAAAAAATATGACAAATAATTTTCAACTCAATTTTCTGCTGTTTTCAATGGTGTAAAAATTAAACAATGCTGCTATAAGAAAAATTTAACTGGCTGGATGGCCGACGGGAGGAAGCACAATGTGCCCAATGAGGCCTAAGTGCAGTGCAATAATGCGCATTCCTCAAAGAACCAGAACCAGAACATTTTTCATTAAAATTGATAAATTTATAGTTATTTGAGACCAAAATATTGTTTTATGTAAACCAAGATTTATAATAATGATATAATTATAGAATACAATTATTTATAAAAATATATATTCATAGTTGCTAAACGAGCTAATAACTATATATTTATTTATTTAAATACTTGTACATAGACACAGTAAAAGTGTTTAACAATTGTCGACAATATAATAAGAACCAGTTTAGCTAAAATAACATTTAGAGCTTAAAAAATAATAACTTAAATAAACATGACAGAAAACAGACCATTAAATTAGTTGGTTAAAAATTCAGTTATTGAATAATATGCCTTCTTTACTAGCTTTTCTTTTAGTTTATTTTTAAATTCTTTTAAAACAGTAATCTGTTTAATATTTGTCGGTAGATTATTGAATAACGTCACACACACATATAATACGGGCTTTTCTCATACAGAGATGTGAAATGGGATGGTACAGACAAATCGTTCCGGTAGCGAGTTTCTGCAGATTTGTTATAAGCTGAATTTGAGGCAAACTTAGCTTTGTTCATAAAAACGTACAGACAACATTTATAAATATAAAGCGAATATACCGTCATTATTTCCAGTTCGACAAAAAAGTGCGACAACTGTCTCTATACTTGGCGTGCATAATTCTTCTGATAATCATCTTCTTAAGAGTAAATAGTCTAAGTGAGTGACTTGATTGACCCCAGAAGATGATACCATAAGACAAATGGCTATCGACATGAGCGTAGTAGAAAGCAATGAGTGATGGGCAGTTTACCGAGCTTCTGTCATTGACAGAATCGCAAAGCCGCTTGATCTTAGTTTTGCACATATTTTGTCTATATGGGTACCCCAATTTAGCGTAGGTGTAATGCTAATTCCTAAAAAATGTTTCATTTTTTACTCGCTTAATAGCTTTATTTTCTAATATTAAATCAGCAACTATCGGAACGTCTTGGTTTCTTGGGTTATTAAATTGAATATATCCAGTTTTAGATGAGTTTATCATCAAATTGTTCCTGACACACCGCGAATAAAATTTGTCAATTGCCTTGATTGCAAGCTCCTCTGCTATTTCGGGTGATTTATTATTGACACTAATAGAAGTATCATCCGCGAATTTACATAATGTTAAATTAGGAATATCATAAAAAATATCGTCTACGTCGTTCATGAACAGAATGAACTAAAATGGTGCGAGGGTAGACCCCTAAGGAATTCCCATTTCCAGCATTAGTTTATCGGATCTATATAAATGATTTAAGATGTCCTCGTTTTTGCTTTTAAGAACTACTGATTGCGTTCGTTCGGTTAGGAATGACTTAATTAGGCTGTGCGCATGTCCACTTATGCCGTATGCTGAGAGTTTTTTTAAAAGTAGAAAATGGTTTATTAGATCGAAAGCCCTTGTGAGGTCGAAGTAAATGCCTAATGTCACTTCTTTTTTATCCAAGGCTTTGTAGATAGATGCAAGTGAATCAAAAATTGAATCTATTGTAGATTTACCTTTTAAAAACCCAGATTGGGAAGAGTTGAGTGAATTGTATTTTAAGAAGTATGACATTAGGCGGTCAAGAATACTTTTTTCGAAAATTTTCGCAAAAAAGGAAAGGATTGACACGGGCCTATAATTCTCTACATTGCTTCGATCATTCTTCTTATAAATCGGAACAACAATCGCTTCTTTCAATACAGCTGGGAAAATTCCATTTTCATAAGCCATGTTTATTAAGTGTACTAAAAGGCCCGCTATTATCCGTGATATGTCTTTGATTAGAAAACCAGGAATTTCATCGTGACCAGCTTCTTTGTTAGAAGGAAGATCATTGATTATTTTTAATAACTCTTGTTCGCTAATAGGGTGTAAGTAGAATGTTTCGTTCGTATATCTGTTGGGGACCCCAAATGCATTTATACAAGAGTCACGGTTTGAGATATTTAAGAAATGTTTTTGAAATAGGTTACAAACGTTTTCAGGATCATCTATTTGATTGTTGTTATAGTTAATTGATATATTTTTATGTATTTTCTTACCATTAATTTCTTTATTTATTAATGACCATACTGTCTTACTTTTATTACTTGATTTTTTTATGAGAGAGTCAAAATATTGTTTTTTTGTTGTTTTAATTAGAATTGTATGTTTATTTTTTGCTTGTTTATATTCGCTTATGATATTATTATCATTTGTTGACTTTCTTAACCAGTGCAAATTTTTTAGGTGGATGGAGCTATCTATTATGCTTTTATTTATCCACGATCTGGACTTTCTATCCGCTTCAATTTTTCTGATAGGGAAATTTTGATTAAATAAGCTTGTTAATGTATAGGTATTTGATTGAAATTCACTTTGTTTGTTTTACTGAGTGAATTTCAATCAAATACCTATATATTAATAGAAATGTTTTACCAAGTGATCAATGAGAAACAAGTTAACGATATATTGTTAATGTATTTATAAAAATCCTAAATTTTGATTCAATGTCAATGAAATCAAAGATAAAACTGAAGTTTTCACTTATAACATCAGAATAAAATTTAACTCTGCTGCAGTTGTTAAAATTTCGTTTCAATGTGTACGTATTGGTCTCTAGATTCTGGAAGCTTGTAATTTTTAAAGATATTGCATGATGATCTGAGAACCCGCATTCTAAGATATCGGAGCTATATCCTGAAAAATTTACAAAAATGTTGTCAATCAAAGTTACGGAGTGCTTAGTGATGCGAGTAGGTTTAAGATTTACATATGATAAATTATAGGAAACCATTGTATCCATCAACAAGTTTGTTTCTTTGTTAGTAGTGCGTAAATTAATATTACAATCAGTACAAATAATGATTTTTTCAAATTTGGGAGTCAGATAATCAATCAGTTCCCTTAGATTATCAATAAATAAATCACAATTACTATTTGGCGACCTATATAATGAGATAATGGCATATCTTGACTTATTGTAAGTAATTGATATGGCGCTATATTCAAAAACCTTTTCTATTGTCGGAATGTTACAGCTGAGGCATTCAAATTTGATATTAGTTTCTAGTCTTATAAATATTGCAGTCCCACCCCACGGGATGTTTCCCTACAGGAAAATGCTGCAAGTTCATAGTTCTCAATTTTAAATGATTTTATTTCGTCACGCGAGTGCCAGTGTTCGACAACTGAAAATAAATCAAATTTGCTAGAGTATAGAAATACCGACAACAAATCGGATTTTTTTCGTGCGCTCTGTGCGTTTAGATGAACAATATTAATTGGGTTGTCTTCTTCTTTGGGTGCGCTGTAGTTGGTTTCTGGGGAAACGAAAAAATGTAGTATTAGTTCCTTCAGGCCAGTTTTCTTGATTAAGAAGAGCTTCCTTCAATTCTACTGGAGCCGTTATTTTGAAGTTGTTGTAGTTATTTCCATTTTCATGATCGATTTGTCTTTTTTCGATGATAGAAAAATCATAGTCTCCAAATTGTTTAATTAGCATCTCTTTCATTTCATTTGTTTTAAAGTTGTAGCTATATTTTCCGGAAAATATTGATACGGTCCTCGACGGTAGTTTTTTATATACTATGTCAGTTTCACTCAGTATGTTATTCTTGTCGGTGCATTGGGGATTTCCGATAGGTGCCGCTGAAGTTCTGCTGGTGGATGGCTGTACCACATATTCACGATTGAGGTTATTTTTATCTCGGATCGACTTTGTTGATGAATCAGTGTTTATATTTACAAATTCTCCTTAATTTATCAGTTTAGTAGTTTTTATCATTGTGTCCTTTCCAATTCTCGTTGATAAACTCGATTTCGAGGATGCGTCATTGTTTATATTTTCAACATCACATTCATTGATAGTTTTTGCGCGGGATAACTTTTTAGGCGAATTTGGTTTAGTAGGTTCAGAATAGTCGTGTATAATTTCGGTAGATGGCGATGGCGGTATATTATTAAGTCGTTCAAGCAGCGAAATATTCTTTTTCATAACAACTATTTTCTCTCTCAATTCTACTATGAGTTCGTCTTTTAGAGTAATGATTTGTTTAAGATTGCTCACCTCGCTAGATCTATCTATGACAGTTTCACAATCGGAGTCATTTGAGGTTAGAGTAGTACAGCAGTGAATATTTCCATCATTATCGATTGTTGTTCCACAGATTTTTAGAATACACATTGGATGATAGTTTACCCTACCTTACTAATATTGATTCAAACAAAATTTTATCATTTTTAAAATAAGGAATTTACGGCTACGCACATTTATTTTACTCTAAAATGTTTTTTTACGAAAAGCTAAATGCATGTTATGTGACTGCAGACATTATTAGCCTATTTGTAAATACGGTGTAACGACGTAATAAAACCGACTCATCCCCGAGAATAATATATATTCCCGACGTCAGCATCAAGTAAAAGACAAATCATAATTCCTCACCGGTGGATGTCAAGAATGGAGGTAATATACACCAGAAAATAATCCGCAATACATCACGTCTAATTTAAATAAATCGTCGACACGTCCCATCCCACCCGGTAATTCCTGCGCCCGCGACGGAATTGCGAAATTTCGTTTTAAACTTAAAACAACCCCCCCTCCATCCCACGCCTACGGATTACACCATATCTACCACTAAGACCATAAAAATGCCGAGAGGAAAAAATTTATATATTAAAAAAAAACGAATTTTCCGGTGGGAATGTATTAAATGTATTTGCGTCATTTCCTGTTTTGAATTACGAGTGTGTTGTGGATATTTGCGGAATTATTGTTGGTATAAATGTCCGGCTGCGGGGGTAATTTATGCACTATGGTTGTGAAATGGAGGAGAAATAAAAAATAAGTAGGTTTTGCACGCGCGTTGAATTATTTTAAAGCGTCTTGCTTGCAGGGGTTATTAAATTTCAACACATGAGTTATGATTCAATGCCTTTAAATATGCATGTGATTTACTATTAGATAAAATAACATTAATTCATTATTTAAGTAAATTCATTTGCATTATAACAAAGAATTGACTTTATTACAGCAAACATAAGCAGACCATTTTGAACTTCATATTAAATCGATCAACTACGATTTTGCAGCCGGAAGGCTAGATATTTTGCCGCCTATTCTCAGTGGGATGCATTAGATAACATTCCTTGATAATAGATTATATTCTTGATATTGGACTACGTTTCTTGACATGATATGACATTTTTTACATTAGATGTTATTTTTGGTAAACAAGGACATTTTTACTTTTTTAACATTTTTTATGTTGACATTAAATGGCATTTTTGAGATTAGATGCTAGTTTTGACATTTGATATTTTTTACTATTTTGACATTTGATATTTTTGATATTACATCTTTACTTTTTTAACAATAGATGACAATTTTTATATTATTAGGTAACATTTTTAACATTATTACTGATTTTGACAGACATTTACGTTTTTGTAAGAAAATGTCAAACTGTTACGTAGGTACTGGCATAAAATTATAATTTTGACGTGAAACAATTTTATCAACACGCCGAATATTTTACATTCTTGATATTTTTATACTTGCGAGTTCTAAAAACATTTGATATCTTTGACATTTTAGTAATTTTGATGTTTTTTCCAGTTTTAAATAATTTTGATAATCTTAAAATATTTTGATAATTTTTTAAACTGAATATGGGACATTTTATATGCTCTGAATTTGTATGTTCAGAGATTAAAAAAAAACGCATTATATATTGACTCTCTATATCTTGACAATATTGGGTGCAATACCGTCATTTGACTGTACTATAAATTCAAATCGCATATTGACTGCATAAGAATCAATAAAATGTCAAAATTAAATCAATAATGAAGCTACAGTCGGTGAGTGATTAGCAAAATATACCCGAAAATATCTATATCGGTTTTTTGAACAAAAACAAAAGAGCTAAGGTGAAAGTGTTTCGATAAAAGTTGTTTGTTTTTCATCATCTACAACAATTGTTTGAAATTTTTCGATTCGATCGATAATAACGCAACAGTTAGTGAGTAATACTAGATGTTCTTGATTCTTGATCAAAAATAAAATAGCTAAGGTGAAAATTGTTTGTACAAAAGTTGTGTATTTTTTCGTTGGCTACAACTTTAATTTGAGACATTTTTTTGATTAAGGTAATATGTTTCTATATTTTTAACTTCACTTGAAATCAGTGTTTAATACGCGTGACGCATGAAGTTAAATTTCGAGTTTAGAAAAGCCCGCAAAATTTAGTTGGCATTTTGTGCAGGTATTTTCTAAACTCGAATTTTTTTGGGAGTAGAAGACACTCGTTTGTAAATTTTCGAATTATCATAAAGTTGTGTATTTTTTCGTTGTCTGCAACTTTTGTTTGAAGCTTTGTTTAATTAAATCGATAATAAAGCTACAGTTGATGAGTGATTAGAAAAATATATCAAAACATTTTTTGTCGGTTTATTGAACAAAAACAAAAAAGCTGAGGTGAAAAGTGTTTACGTAAAGTGGTTTATTTTTTTGTTGGCTACAACTTTTGTTTGAAACATTTTTTTTAATAAGACATCGAAAACCATTGCCGTTGAGTTGTTGATCTCCACTAGATTTTTTAGTTTCTAGTTCATAAACAAAAGAACTGAGGTAAAAAGTGATTATACAACTTTTTGCGTTGTGTTTTTTCATTATCTTTTGTTTTAAACTTTTTTTAATTAAGTTACTAATGAAGCAGCAATTTGTGAGTGATTATCAATAGTAATATATTAAGTGCATTAAAAATGATCGAAAATTTTGGACGAAAAGCCGTTGCCTAGAAACTGCATGAGTCCATGTTGATTGTGATTTGACAAAAAGTGCCCGAGGCGCGAAGTGTCGAGGGCACTTTTTCAGTCAAATCACAATCAAAATGAACGAATGTAGTTTCTTAAAGGCAACGAGCTTTGAGTACTAAATTTTCAGAGCATTTTAAATGCACGAAATGTATTTAATAGACTATTTCCTGAAAAATACGATTTTTAATCAAGTTGACGTATTATTTAAAATATTAATTATCAATCAGTGTCACTTAATGTGTCAACATGAATCGCTTCGGATGTTTTTCTTCGAAAGATATATCGAAAAATATCGAGAAAAATTCATCCGAAAATACAAGAAAGAGTAAAGAGTTTGTTTGGAGACAATTTATGACATTCTGTGATGAAAGAAAATACGAGTTAGATCAAAAAACTTTAATTTTGAAAGATTGAGAGAAATTGATTGATACCTGACATGTGACGTAACAACAGTGCAATTTTCGCTATAATTTTTCGTAGAATTTTCACCTATTATGCAATTTTCGCTGAAATTTAATTGTGATTGGGCAATGAAAATGAATTCTCGTAATATGATTGGTAGACATTTTTTAAAGGAAATAGTCAAATAAATATCTCCCTTAGGCTTTTTCGTATACTGATCATAAACAACAGAGTTATGGTGAAAAATGATTTGGTAAAAGTTGTGTGTTTTTTCATTATCTACAATTTTCGTTTAAAACATTTTTTTCAAAACTATAAAATATAAAAAAATAAAAAATAATTAAATTAAGTAAGTATTAAATTAATAAAATTTCAAAAAGATATTACTTAAATTTGTTTATACATTGAGAAATAAGTAAGCATTAAATTATTAACATTTTAAAAAGATATTACTTAATTTTTTTTATAAAAAAGTTTTAAATCAGCAAATATACCGAGCGATACATTAGCCTCTTTACAAACTTTGATAATTAAAAGTAGATTCAATTTCATGAAGAAATGTTCATATAAACGCAAGTCCTATCTTTATTTGTTCAGAAGTGATAGCGCTATTAAAATTTTTAAGTTGAAAAAATGTTGTAGTCGTGATTTAGCCAAACAAAATTAAATAACCACCATTATTAAATAGTTTGTTTATGTAAAAGCTCTTGTTACAATTTTTTCTTGGAAATTTAATTGCAGAACGGTACCATCATTTTTTTTAACACAACATTGTTTGATCTTCTGGAAGATGTTCCACTCCACATAATAATATGTAGTATCAGCATGATGGGGCTCCGCCTCACCGAGGAATACAAGCGACCCAATAGTTGCATACTTAATAAATGGATTGGTAACGGAGGCCACCAATCCATTTATTCAGCAAATAAGTATGCACCTGAATCCTAGCGATTTTTTATTTATGGGATCACTTTAAGCAACGTGTTTATGCCGTAGAAATAAATGATCGCAATCAGTTATTGCAGAGAACTCAAGATGCTGCAATTCATATTAGAAATAATATGAATGTATTACGGGTGCAAGAGAGTTCAATTCGTCGTTGCCAATTATGTATTCAGGAAAATGGATTTCTGAACTTTTACTGTAGGTAGGCAGGTGAACTTTTACTGTAGGTAAATGTTACTTTCTGTTTATTACAAGAATGTTTTTGATTTCTATAAACTATGATTACATATTAGTGTTCCAAGAGACTATTTTAAGAGCGCTATAACTTCTAAAGGAAGACAGATAGAACCTGCAATGATATGAACATTGCTTCATGAAATTAAATCTACTTTTGAATGCCAAAGTTTGTAAAGAGGCTAATGAATGAATAAACACCGTTTTGAAAATTCTTCAATCTCACAAAGTTCTTAATTATTTCAGAGGTTCTCGTTGTTAACATAATTAAAATTCGTTTAATAAAAAATCGCAATTTCTAATGATTTCTGTTGATTTTTAACACAGGACTTTAGACATTTGATAATTTAGAGTTGGCAACACTGCCCCTTAATGGTATTCAGGCAAGGAAAATAAAGTTTCTTGTCTAAATAAAAATTCATAAAAGCCTGAAAGTCGAGATTAGGTATCCGTCGAAAATTTGCCGCCGTTAAAAATTAGCCGCCGTATTTAGCCTAATAGTAAATCCGCTACTGCGCGTAGTGCATGAAGTTAAATTTCGATTTTAGAAAATTTGGATTGGTTCAATCTCACAAAGTTCTTAATTATTTCAGAGGTTCTCGTTGTTAACATAATTAAAATTCGTTTAATAGAAAATCGCAATTTCTAATGATTTCTGTTGATTTTTAGCACAAGACTTTAGACATTTGATAATTTAGAGTTGGCAACACTGCCCCTTAATGGTATTCAGGCAATAAAAATAAAGTTTTTCGTCTAATTAAAAATTCATAAAAGCCTGAAAGTCGAAATTAGGTATCCGTCGAAAATTTGCCGCCGTTTAAAATTAGCCGCCGTATTCAGCCTAATAGTAAATCCGCCACTGCGCGTAGGGCATGAAGTTTAATTTCGATTTTAAAAAATTTGAATTGGTCGCGTAGCGAAGCGGTACGACCACGCCAAATTATTATGTTTTTCTAAATACTTAATTTGACTTCATGCTTAATCAAGTAGTGAACAAATTTACATGTGGGTTTGATTCAATACTAATACGTCATATACAGGGAATTTATCTTTTACGTAAACCATCACAGACCTTTTCTTTTAAGTATACTTTCTCATATTTTATATACAGGGTGATTCACGACGGTTTCCCGACACTTAAGGGGTGTATTCCAGAGGTCATTTTAAGCAAAAAAGTTCGTATGAAAACAGGTCCGATTCTCAAAAATAAGCGAGTTTTGAGAAACTCTAGATTTTTTACATTACATCACTTTTGACGTATCGACTGCATAAGTCTGTTTCTGTGTAGGATAAAGTGTCTTGTTTGCTATTTCAATAATCATTTTTACGTATTTTACGGAGGAGTATGTATGGTGTTTATTTTTGGTTTTGCAAATAGAAAATTTAAAAAAAAGTCAAATCTAATGGTTCTCCTAACTCGCTTATTTTTGAGAATCGGGCCCGTGTTAATATGAACTTATGCCGATGATTACAGTGATTACTAAATTTTCAAGATTTCGTTGTTTTATAAAAGTGTTTAATTTGAAGTTTCTAACGAATGTTTCCACTCCGTGGTTAAGCATAAAATAAAATTTCGAGTTAGATAAAGCTTAAAAATTTGGAGCCCATTTCAATGATGACATTCTCAGTTCTGCGAAATATTCTACGGCGTATATTTTTAAATAAGTTAAATAAGTAAGTAAGTACCCTTAGTTAAACTGTACAATTTGTTAAGATAAGTTAGGTTGAATAAATAAGTAAATACCCTTAGTTAGCTTTGGCCTGTACAATTTGCGTTTGCCAGATTATTTTTATAATTTATGATTAAAGTCTTTTCAAATTATTATTTGTGTTTGTCGAATTATTCTATAATCTGTTTAATAACTAGGAGGAGCGTTTTAAATTTCACGCGCCAAAACCTACAACTCTGATTGGCCGAGAGCGCGCCCATTTTACACTATGCTAATTACGTTATTATTAGACGCAACAGCTGACATAACCTAAATTCGAAGCGTTACCGAGTTGCAACTTTGTCTGTTTCGTAATAACCTTTTGTGCGGTGTTTCTTTAGCATAGTTAAAAGTTAGTTTTGTTTATATTGTTGTTATGGATTATGGACCCTGTACAAGCTCGGTGATAATATCACCTTCACCTCCAAAAAAGCGTAAGAAGTTGGATTTGGGTCATTTATATGTCTAAAAAACAGTTCATAATAAATATGTATAAGCAGATGATAACAGATGATCCTCATATGAAAATGACTGCTGTTGTATCAGACATTGCTGGTGCAGTAGGTAAGATATCAAATAGCATAAGAATATGCATCAAATAATAAAATGTTCAATTTTTAGGAGTTGTAAATTCCACTGTCTATCGTACCATTAACGAATATGAGAAATCCGCAGAGATTTGTAGCAGCTTGTAACAGCTTGGAGGACATAATTACAAGTTTTGATGACGTAGTGAAGAGATCCGTGCATAGTTTCTTCTATAAAAATGAACTGCCAACTTTGAATAAAGTTTTAAAAGAAGTAAACAATCATGCAGACATGCCGAAGATGAGTCGTTTTACCTTGTATAGTTTTATGAAACAAATCAATTTTAAGTTAGATAGAGACCAGAGCTGTGCAGGATTCGAATCATTCAGGATTCGAATCCTCGATTCGAATCCATTTAGAGGGTTCAAAAGAGGCAATCGAATACTTTAGTTCAACTGGATTCGTGATCCGGATTCGTTACATTTTTTTTAAGAGGATTAGTATTCGAGTCTTAATGTGGGTGATTCGAATCCTTATAAAATGATTCGAATCCTTGTAAAAGGATTTGAATACTTACAAATGATTTGAATCGTCAAAAATAATTGTGAGGAATAATATGAGAAATGTTTGTTTGTGTGTTTTTAAATTTCACGTTATATCACTGTTTTATGCGCGTGGCGCATGACGTAAAATTTCGAGTTTAGAAAAGCCCAGAAAATTTGTCTCGGGTCGCTGCGCGACCCTCGACAAATTTTCACGGGGCTTTTCTAAACTCGAAATTTTACTTCATGCTTAGTCTGGGAGTGGAAACGCTCGTTCGAAACTTCAAAGTGAACGCATTAAAAAGAAAAAAAAAATTAAATGATTGAAAATGTTTTTAAAAATTATAATCTAGTTTTCAAAATTTTCTTTAATATTGTTTGAAGTAAAACTGACATGGTAGCCACAATCTGAAATGTTAAATTTTTCCGACATTTCCCTGACTAAAGATTTTTTCCCTGGCCTTTTAATATAACATTCTTTTGTGGGAAACCCTCATTCTGTTTAATAGTTTTCATTGTTTTTGCCAATAAACAAGTGAATTTTATAAATTTTTACGTGTTTTGTAATTTGCCTGCTGATTTTGACAAATTTAATAATATCATGGCTTTTTTGTTAGTATTTTGGTCAATTTGAATATAATTCTATGACTTTTCTCTGACTTTACCGGTTTTAATGATATTCGGTGAATTTTTTATTTACGTAAATTTCAAGCATTAGTCAATTTTATAATAGAGTACAATTTGAAGTGTTGAACGAGTGTTTCCACTCCCAGGCTAAGCATGAAGTAAAATTTCGAGTTTAGAAAAGCCCCGTGAAAATTTGTCGAGGGTCGCGCAGCGACCCGAGACAAATTTTCGGGCTTTTCTAAACTCGAAATTTTACTTCATGCGCCACGCGTACAAAACACTGATTTGAAGTGGAGTTCAGAAACACACAAATACATCTTTAACCAGAGTAACAGGGAGTCAGATATATAGTCTGTTATCAACGATGTTCAGTGGTAATAATAAATAATTAGGTTTTGAATATTTTTGTTAAAATAACTGGTAACGATATTTATATATTAATGGTTGCAAAAAAATAATAAAATTAAATTTATTCTTAAAGGATTTGTATTCGTGATTCGAAAAAACAGGATTCGAATCTTCGATTCGAATCATATTTATCTCTTACGATTCCTTTATTCGAGTATTCGTGATTCGAATCATATTAGGTGATTCGGATTCGTGATTCGAATCCTTTTTACGAGGATTCGTCCCAGCTCTGATAGAGACAAATTATTATATAAATTGCATATTATATTATGAACATAATGTAAATATATTTTATTTCACAGATATATGGCGAGATGCCGTATAGGGATTTTAATTGAACTGACCATATTGTACGATAGAAAAGAAAATACTTAACCACAATTTAGAAGTACAAAATGGATATTTGATTTTATTAAAAGAATAATTATGAAATTATTTGAAATTGCCGCCAAATTTATCTAGTTATATTTCTGGTAACTTTATATAGTGTAAATTGGGCTTCGGCACTTACTCCTTCTAGTTTTTAAACAGACTATAGTTTATATGATTATTAAAGTTCATTTGATTTTTATATTAATTTTCAAACTGTTCTTAAGTTGGCAAAATAGAATATTTTAGTAAATACTAAAATATTGTGAAAGTTGGTAGTCAGTCCTAAATGTTATAGTGACATTGTCATTTTAATTTTAATTATGAAATCGACGGTCTTTTTTTTTTTTCCACATGAGGTGGTATCGCTTAGCGTCCCTGCACTACGGTCTCCGTGGTCCTTTTGTGCTCCTCTGGTTATTTTACTTCCTGTATATTCCTGTGTCTTCTAAGAAGTCCAGGAGAGACGGTCTTTAAAAAGATGTCTAAAGAGAAATCTTAGCAAAAAATTGAAAACCTAGAGTGATTTTCCCCATCGGGAAAAAAACAGCAGTAGACAGATACATTAAAGAATTCAAAACAAGAATTTTAACAAGAAAGAGCTTTAAAAAGCTTCTCGGATTTTTGATGTGTGTTTTATATGTATCTATTTTCAAATCATCATTTTCAATACTGAATTAAATTAATTTGCAGAAAATTACTATTACAGTTTTTCGAATTTTTTTTTGAAAGTGGTGGAGTTGAAGTTCAAAATAGTTGTGGCTGCAAAAACATAACCTCACATTAATATGTCAGACATAACTTACAAGGGTATTTTAATACAATGTATTTCTTTGCCTGGTATTTTTTCACTGAAATGTTGACATTGACAATTAATATAAAAAATAAATAAACAATATTTGTTTAATACACAATTTTTATTTAATTTTAAATCTTATAATTAGTAGGCAGCGGCGTAGCGAGCTCAAGTAGTACCCGATGTAGGGAAATATCTTCTCATCCCTTTCCCTACATGCACACATTTAAATTTTTAAAAAGAAATACTTTCAGTTTCAAGTGTAATTTTTTAGTCAGTTACTTGACATTATGAGCTTATACAACAAGGATTATACAATTAAGGATCTAGGAGTGCTGCTCGATTCCAAATTAACCTTTTATGAACACATTGAAAAGGTATGTAAATCTAGTTACAAAATGTTAGGATTTATTGCACGTAACTCAAAGGACCTCAGGAATATCGACACGTTAACTAAAATGTATGATACATTTGTACGGACCAAACTAGAGTACTGCTCTATTATCTGGTCGCCATACCTCGCTTGCTTAATTAACCAACTAGAGAGCATTCAACGCAAATTTCTAAAAATGATTTATTTCAAAAAACACCGAGCTTATCCTGTTCAAAATTACAATCACGATAATCTGCTTCGAGAGTTCAATATGCACTCCCTCGAAACACGTCGGAAACTATCATCTCTGTTATTTCTACACAAACAACTAAATAATGAAATCGACGATATCCACTTAATGTCAAAACTTAATTTCTATCTACCAAGATTGAATTCCAGAAGCAGATGTACATTTGCATACACCGTGTCGAGAACTAATGTTCTCCATTATTCTCCCTTAAACTGCATGGTACGACACTGTAACAATGTTCCAGACATGGATATATTTAATGTAACCTCCCTTGATATCAGAACCTCATTGTCACCGTTAATATAAGTCTTTTCTTTTGTTTTTTTGTTATCAAATATGCCATATAATTTATCCACTACTCTACTTTATTTCTACCATTTTGTATTAATGTTTATTTTTAGTTAGTGTATCTTAAAAAAAACTGTATTTTTCTCTGTAAATAGAATTTATTCTTCTGAGAAATAAATGATTATTATTATTATTATTATTATATATGCTCGATAAACCATTTTCCTTTACGTACCTGAAAATTTCAAATTCATATCAAAATAGAGGCCTTTCGTTAACTCATGTGTATTTAATTAAACTCTGAACTGAAATAATCTTAAACAACAATTTCATCAGTCAGTTTTTTGACAATATCACAAAAGCATAAGTAGATAATTTAAATTTGTGTTGGGATTATTATTATCACTTAAAATACTAAACTTTGCACCCATGCTTTTTTATCTCTTCAAATAACCGAGAACCCCATGCATTTTCACGATATTATTGGCAATTTGTATGTAGGTACTTAAAAAACATAGAAACCAGAAAATGGGTTTTCATGAAATTTATTAAGAAACTTGTGATGTTTCTAATATTTAAAATGTTAAAAAGATGTCTGTGGATTTTCATGAAACTTAAATATCGATAGGGATTTTAAGTTTCATGATAATCCACAGACTTCTTTTTAACATTTTAAATATTCGAAAGGTCACAAGTTTCTCATCAAATTTCACAAAAATCCATTTTTTGGTTTCTATGTTATACCTACATACCTACATACAAATTGCCAATAAAATACAATGTCGTAAAATTTACATATGCATACACTGTAAATTTTACGACATTCGTTGTTGTTTTGAAAGATTTCAATTTGAATCTTTAAACGAGGGTTTTCCACTGCCAGACTAAGCATGAAGTAAAATTTCGAGTTTAGAAAAGCCTGAAAATTTGGATTGGCCGCGTAGCGAAGCGGAGCGGCTAACCCAAATTAGGCTTTTCTAAACTCGAAATTTTACTTCATGCGCCACACGTATTAAAGACTGAAATATCGTAAAGTTTAAAATATACGGCTTTAGCAATCTAATATGTAAATGTGAATGAAACGTGAGTCAAATTCTGCCCCGAACAAATTGTTTAAAACAGTGATTATAGGCAACCCAATAACTCTAACGTATATTAGGTTGCCTATAATTGTTCTTGTATGTGTGTGTTCTTTGAACTTCACTGTAAATCAGTGTTTTCAAGCGTGGCGCATGAAGTAAAATTTCGAGTTTAGAAAAGCCTAATTTGGATTGGCCGCTCCGCTTCGCTACGCGGCCAATCCAAATTCTTAGGCTTTTCTAAACTCGAAATTTTACTTTATGCTTAGTCTGAAAGTGGAAAACACTCGTTAGAAGCCTCAAATTAACCGCTTTGACGCAACGAATTCCTGAAAATTTAAAAAACGCTGCAAATATCGGGATATGTATACTCAAAAGAAAAATGCCCTGTATATTCTGTTTTAAACACGTTTTAAGCGTTTTTTAACATGTTTTAAACATATTTTTAATTGTTAATGTTTTAAACGCTGTTTTAATAAAAAAAAACACGTTTTGTTATAAAAAAAACTGTTTGATTTAATTATAACAAAAAAAACACGTTTTTTTAACAACCCTGCTGAACACACGCATTTCTTACCCTGATAAAGAAGATTTCACCAGTTTGGCCAAACAATTGTAACGTTTTTATAATACAAATTTAAATGTATCTTAAAGTTTTTTATTTATGTGCGAGTGAAAGAATAACATAATGGTTTTGTCAATTACTCTTAATTTAACACTTCTAGTAAATAATATACTTGGTTAAGATTTTACTGTTTATTAGTTGACATTGCAACAATTGTTTCCCTACACAGTTTCTTCATTAGGCAGATGAATGATGTATTTAGAAACTTAAACAAACACTTACATTCTAATTACGTACTCTTACTTATTTCACTTCTTCAGATAATGAATTATAATATACAATTATTGTGAAACGATACAGAATATTTTTTATTAATTTCGTGCAAATTGGGTTCTCGGTTATTTAAAGAGATAAAGAATAGGTGCAAAGTTTAGCATTTAAGGTGCTAATAATAATCTCAACACAAATTTGACATATCTACTTATGCTTCCGTGATATTGCCAAAAATCTCACTGTCGAAATTTTTATTCAAGATTCTATGGATTCATGAAAATCCACAGACATCTTGAAATACGTATTAGAGTTATATTATAACTAGGACCTTTTATTTCATCGCTTAATTCCTTTCATAACAGTATTAATTTCACTTATGAATACGAAGTAAACAATTCTCTTCCCTTCTTGGATCTGCTTATCACAAGAAATAAAAACAAATTAGATTTCCAAATATATAGAAAGCCCACACATACATTTAATTACTTGCATGCTAGCTCAAAAGCCCCAATGAAATATAAATTAGCCTCCTTTAATTACCTAATCCACAGAGCCTTCAACATCCCATTATCAACGGAGAATAGAAATAAAGAAATCCAAACCATCCATAAGATTGCAAAACAGTTAGAATACAATCCCAATACTATAAACAATTTAATAAATAAACATAAATTTAAAATTAATCTCTGTAACTCATCACGCCTCCTTCCAGACCCCCCTACCTTAGACAACAAATTTGTAAGAATAGTTTACGATCCGAACCTAGAAAACCCCTTAAACAAATTATTTAAAAATTACAATTTAACTCCCGCATATTATATCAAAACTAAATTAGGACAAACCTTGGGTAATACTTTTTCTCAACCAGAATATCTGGATAAATCAGGTATTTATTCAATTAACTGCAACAATTGTAATAAGGTGTATGTCGGGCAAACGCAAAGAAACTTAAGAATACGTTTTAAAGAACACATGAACCATTTAAGAAATTTTAATAATGAAAAATCAGCCGTAGCAAATCATTCACTAGAAACTGGCCATAAGATATCAATCAATAATATGAAATTAATAAAACAGTCATCCAATTATCACTTAAACATGTTAGAAGCGATTGCAATGAAAAAACACGCAAACAACTTAATGAATTTTGATTTAAGTCCACTCAATAACAAATTACTAGATTTAATACCTCCTTTTACTTAACCCGAATATACCTGTCTTTACCTACCGCTCATCCCCCTTTCCATAAACCGACCCGTTAATGTACGTTTTTTCCCCACATTAAACCCCACCGCCTAACGCTCATTATATTTTGTTAATCTGTTCTGTATATATACTCCTATTTTTGTTTGTATAAGTTAGTATTAAAAATCCATTGATAATGGTCACTTGGTGACAGAAATGTACATCTGGTATTAAAATAAAGTGTGTGAAGAAAGGTTATTGATACTTCTTTTTATTATTATAATCTTCACGTAACTCAATCATCTATTATTATAACTAGAGTTTATTTAATAATAGTATAATTTGGAAGACAGTGAATTTAAATAATAAAATTAATAATTGACTCATCGACTCATAGTAAATACTCACTGTAACTTTCATTTTTAGAAATGCAAAGAATTATTCCATCGCAAATAATTAAAATGTACTCGTTGTAATATCTCTCTATAATTTCTAATAGACTCTGTTGCATTTTGTATTCTGAGCCAAAGTTTTTCTTCATTGTTTATTGAACTAAAATGCACCTTAAACAATGGCTGCGACAAAGATAAAACATGTTTTTTCAATCACCCGGAAAACTAGCCAATGTTGTTTTTACTACATAATAAAAAATAATTTATTTGCTTTTTTATTTTTTTGTGGCATAACCGTACAAAATATCAAACAATATTAACAAACAAAGAAGCTTTAAAATAAACCAATGTTTTAAATAGTATTTTTTAAATTTGTATAAGGTGCGCCAACAAAAACATATTTAAGTTTTGAGATTGTGGTACTACTGTTTTTTATACTTCTTGTCAATTAATGATGGCCATAAAAACTGAAATAATATGTGAGTGATAATCAACCATAATAAATTTCTGTCGGATCGAATATAGCGTACAATTGTTATAAATAAAATGAATGCTATTTTTTTTAACTTTGAAGACTAATTCCGGCGTATCCGTAAACTTTTAGATATAGATAAGTTAATGTGGGGAAATAGTTTAACCATCGATTCCTAATATCCAAATAAGATGATTTAATTTTGATAACAGGAATCTATAGCTAAGCCATTTCTCTGCATTAACGGGATACCCTGTATATATATTTCGCATTTCATTTACTTTATTGCAAGAATCTACCCAATTTAGTATATTACTCATATTATTAAAGTATAATGCTATATACTACTACTACTACTACTACTACTCTATATAATAAATCATTTATAAACGAAGGTAAAAAAGTTTACAACACATTAGATAACGACATTAAAAATCTTGGTTTTCCACAATTTAAAAAGGTCATAAAAAATATGCTACTCAATAGAGTTGTATACACAATTAATGACTTCAAGTTTTAACCTCGATCGGTGGAAAAAGTGTACCTGTCCATACTATACAAAATTTGTTTTGATATTATTTGACGCTTCACATCTATCATATACAATGTATTGTATCATTGCATTATGTAGCATACGTGAATAAAGCTATTATTATTATTATTATTATTATAAATATATTTCAGCATTTTATTGTATTCGAACGTGCAGAGTAAATATAAGCAAATCACTTATGTCGGTTAAGTCCTAATCCTTACTGTTACGTTAAATTAGCAGTTCAGGTCAACACGGAAATACAACAAAAACCTTTAAGTATTTAACATTCAAAGCAAGTATACAACCAGAAGGATCTTAAGTTTTTGTTCTATAACTTTGTTTAAGTAGCGTTAACAATTCAGAGATTGAACTATGCGGACGCTATAATCCTTCTTTAGTATAAATCTATGCCAAGAATGTTTACATTTACGTGAAAATACATTACATATTTACAACTGTAAATAGTATTTTACTATTCATTTATTTATTACTTTCTTAATAGATACAAGTATCTATTACAGAGAAAAGTAAATATATCTTAAAAGATATACAAATAAATCCACGGTAGAAGTTTACAAATACAAAGACAAAATAAAATAGAAATATTAATGTATAGTATGAGATCAAATAAAGTCATGAATATACATTACTTAAAATATAATAATACTAATAGTTTTGTTACATAATAATACGTAAACGCAAGACAGAGCTGATATATTTTCATAGGTAATGCAAATTCAGGAAAATAACCCTGAATAAAGTAAATAGAATTTTAATGAAGCCTTAGATTTTAATTTATAATTTATAAATACAAACACCTAGTTTCAATACATAATAATAGATAAGCGCACGACAGAGCTGCTAATTTTATTACAATAATAATAAGTAAATAATAAGTATTATTTACTTAATAATAATAATAATAATAATAATATTTATTTTTCCAACGGAAGAATCCAACAAGGGAAAATATATAATCATTACATAAATGGTAATATAAGAAAAATACAAGCAAACGTAGTTAAATTTAAAAAGAAAATAAAGAATTAATGAATATAACTAAAGGAAACGACAATTAAACATTATTTACAAAAAATATATCTTCATACATTTTGTTAGCATTGCGACACATATGCGTTAAAGGGGCTTTACTCATTATATTCGTCTTAGAGATGGGTATCACAAATGTATTAGAGTGTCTGGACGAAAATCTAGAAATAAAAAAAAGTAATTTCGCTTAATAGATCAAGACAGTCTATGACATTTTGTAATAACTTAAATATAAATAGTCTGCTGGCTTCTTCACGGCGCGATGATAATGACGTAAAATCGTGCCTCAATAACAATTCACTATACTCAATATTACGTTCAGGATATGTGCGGTCCATTTTAAAAGACAGAAATTTTAGGAAACGCCTCTGAACTCGTTCGAGAGTGATACGTACTCCAACTTTCTACGTACTAGGGCGCAATAAAGCGTCTTAATTAGAGTAATATTATTAAAGTACTTTGAAGTACGCATTAAAAATCTTAGTACCTTTATAGCAGATTTAGTGACATTGTTAATGTGGTCTGTGAATTTTAGGTGACTATCAAAAGTAACGCCGAAATCCTTAAGAGATGTGTTGCGTGAGATATCAGTGCCATTAATATAATAATTGTATGTATTAGAGACTCTTTTACGGCAATATGTCATAACACAACACTTATCTATATTAAGTTTTAATCCATTCAAGGTACACCACTGAGAAATTATAGTTAAGTTTTGCTGGAGTAAGACGGAGTCCTCTTTGGATTCAATGAGATTAAATATTTTTATGTCGTAAGCATATGCTAATACTGGACACGATATAGAAGAAATCAGATCATTGATAAAAATTAAAAAAAGTAGTGGTCCTAAATTCGAGCCTTATGGTACACCTGAAGTTGAAATAAATTCTTGTGACTTAAATCCGTTGTAAAAAACTCATTGAAAATAAAGCCTGGTACGAGTTAATTAAATATTAATAAAAAATCAAATTCAAATTTAAAAATGTACTGCACAATCAAAAACTGTCAACTATCAATCAATGGCAAAGAAAATAGTTCCATATTGTGCAGTAACTATTATTTTACCTTAAATATAATTTTATTTAGATTTTTGATCATTTTCAAAACTAAGTTTTTACCGCGGGGAATATAACAGTGGTCTAAAATTTAATGTTAGGTTTATTTAAAAACTAAAGGTCCTAGAAAGTTGAAATTTTGACAGCGTATATCAAGCCCAATTATCTAGTAAAATATCGAAGTACTTTTTTTTAACAATTTGCTTTCAGAGGTATGAAAAAAATAATGTTATATTTTTCAAAATTAAAAAAAAACATTCCCATATGTTACTAGTTTATACTATAAGGAATATAATGTGAACATTTCATAAAGATGCGATAACTCATGCCCGAATCAGGTTAAAATAAAAATCTTGAAAAATAAGACCGTAAAATACCGCCGCCTTGCGGATCTTCTCTTAGTTGAACGCGTTGTACACTCATCTGCACAATTATTGGAGGGGCGAGCAGCCTGCGGCCAGCGTTTATCCCTGGGCCGGTGAACGCTGCGCGGCTTCGCGTTTGTTTTTCTTTTCTTTTCTCAATCATAGCTAACAAAAACGGCTCGCGTCGTTAGCATTTGTTCTCGTAAAATTAATATTTCCCAATTATAATCGATATTTTATTGTACTAGTGTTTTATTTTTATGCTATCTGACTACTACTGGAATAAGTATTTTTTTATACTGCATGTTCACTAATATAGAAAACACGAAATTTTTCACTAATTTAAATAAAGATGTGTAATATACCTTTAATATTGGCTTCCCTAATTATTTGACAGTGTCGGTATTATTAAATTATTTTTAAAGTTTTTTAAGCTGATTATTAAGCCAGAAGCAATCAAATAATAATCAGTCTTGTTCAAATCATTATTTCGTCTTAAATCTTTCGTTGTTAAAGCAGTTGTTAAATGCCATTAAACTTCTCGCAATAAAATTATTAAAGTAAATTGTAAAGTAATAATAATAAGGTAGTTATTATAATGCATTTCAAATAACAAGCTTCTTGCTCAACATTGCACCGAGCCCAATATATTTTTTAAGGCCCGGCTTGGCCCGACCCGGTCATAAAATAAGAGAGATTGAGTTTTGACTGACCCGGGCCGGTGAACATTTCAGGTCTAAATAAATAAAAAAATATACTTATCTGATTATAGGCGTAGAATATAGAAAAAGTAGAAAATAGATATAAAATTAAGATAATAATCATAATGATGGTTGCGACCGTAACTACGTGGTAATTCATGATCACTGAATCAAACACTTACTATGTTTTTACCACAAATCTAATCATTTAAAAACAATTACCACCCCTACAGGCTCCAAACTTGTATCCTTTGACGTCACTAGTATGTTTTCAAATATCCCAACTAATGAATGTCTCAAAATTATCCAGAACATGTTAGATAAATTAAATATCGATGTTATCACTAAAGCAGAACTGTGCGAGGCATTTGAAGTATGTTTACAACAAAATTTTTTCCAATTTAACAATCAATTTTACCAACAAACTACAGGTCTAGCAATGGGGTCGCCCTTGAGCCCCCTATTAGCAGATTTATTCATGACACATATAGAGGAAAACATTTTTAACTTAGATTTCACAAAAAAACATATTTCATTCTGGCACCGATATGTAGATGACATTATTGCTTGCTTTAGTGGCACCACACGTCAAATTGATCAATTTTTAAATTTAATTAATAATATACACCCCAAAATAAAATTTACAATAGAACACGAACAAAATAATAAAATTAACTTTTTAGACTTGACCTTAATCCACAAGAACAATAAAATAGAATTTGATATCTTTAGAAAACCAACCAACGTAAATTCCACTATCCCATATAATTCCAATCACCCATTGTCGCATAAATTAGCCGCGTATCATTCAATGATACACCGGGCCTTTTTAATTCCTTTATCAGCCAATAACCGAGTCATAGAACTAAATAAAATTATAGATATTGCCAAAACTAATGGTTATCCAGTCAACCTTATTCAGAACATAATTAATAAAAAACGCTATCAAAATACAATGACCCACATTTATCCGAGACTGGAAAATGTGAACAAAGATCCATACATTACCCTAACATACTTTGGCGAAATTACGGAAAAAATAGCTCACATTCTTCGAAAACAAAACCAGCAAATCGCGTTTAGACCCAGTTGCAAATTATCTAACATTTTATTCAATTCAAAAGACAAAATTAATCCTTTAAAGAAATCAGGTGTTTATGAAATCCCTTGGTCCGAATGCAATAGTGTGTATGTAGGCCAAACCGGTCGTAGTTTCGAAAAGAGATATTCGGAACATTTTCGCGCATTTAGATTGAACCAAGACTCCAGTTCCTTTTCTAACCACGTATTAGAGTGCAAACATTCATTTCCAGAAATAAATAAAATTAAAATTTTACATAACTGTACCAAAGGCACAAAGCTTAACCTGCTCGAATCCGCCGAAATTTTCAAACGAACCAAGAACCCCCTAGTTAATCTGTTAAACGAACAAACCGATTTAGTGTACACGCCGCTCTTTGAAATCCTTTAATGTGTAAATCTTTGTACCTGTTTAACCTAATTTGTTTTGCTACCCTCACTCTAAATTGTTTTACCTGTATAAATGTAACCCCCCTTTGTAATTTGTTTCACTTGATAATGACCGTCAAACGTCGAAACTTAAGTTGTGAATTTATGTGTATATTTGTGTAATATAATATATATACATACAATAAATATTTTGTGGTAAAAACATAGTAAGTGTTTGATTCAGTAAAATTAAGATAATTTAAATATTGAATATGATACGGGAAAATCGTCTAAGAAAAATTAAGGCCCGTGCAGTGATCCAATTGACATATCTTCCCTAAATATTTTAGATGACAAATCTCAAATATATTTTTTGTTGAGTATAAAATGTCTGCCTGAAGTCATTTTATTATTTACTTGTTGCATTCATAAAAACTACAATATTTGATAAAATAAAAATTGAAATTCTCCCGAAAATTTGGGGTATTTACCCAATTTTGCAGAGGCCAAATTAATACACATTATTTTCATGGCCATAGCAGTTAGGAAAGATAAGATTCCTATATAAAAAATATCATTGAAAATCCTATGTTCCGCGTTTTTCATACAGGGTGTCTACGGTAAACCGTTCGTTAAAAGTTTATGGGGTTGCCGTTGCACTAAAAATTTGAAAAAAAATCCTTGTCATAGGGCTAAATCAGTTCTCTTCATGTGAAATATTTTTAACTTTATATCACTTCCGGTTCCACCGGAAGTAGCACCAAATTTGTTATTTCAAATAGAACACCCTATATATTCATCATTTTTTAGATTCCTTGATTAAATTGCAACATATTTTATTCAAATATATCTACACTTATCTCTTATAGTTTTGAAGCAAATAAAATATTTCTAAAATTTTGACCTCTAAAAGGCATCTTGAAATCTGTCTCTAACTTCTCTTAAGAATAAGATAAAAATATGATTTAAATCTCTACTTGTACCTAGGGGATACCTCTATAGGTATATTAATTCACAACTGAATTTTAGTAGGCAAGTAGTAATGTTTTTGTTTTGTCGCGTATGTAATGCAGAATGTAAAATAATAACAGTATATTACGTAACCAGAGTAGTTTCCAGTATATTACATATGAGCGGACATGTTGCGCACGAGCCGCGCAGCGGCGAGTGCAGTATTCCGCGAGTATGTAATTGCCATACCACTCGAGAAACGTACGATACTTTACCTACGCCCTAATAAAATAAACAATGAGCATTAAAGACCAACTTATTTATTGTACCATGACAATGATGGAAACTAAATTACTACTTGAATAATATACAGGGAATAAAGCTGTACATTTTCCGACATTCGTTGTTTTTTAAAAGAGTTCAATTTGAAGCTTTAAGCGAGTGTTTTCCACTCCTAGACTAAGCATGAAGTAAAATTTCGAGTTTAGAAAAGCCCCGTGAAAATTTGTCGAGGGTCGCGCAGCGACCCGAGACAAATTTTTTGGGCTTTTCTAAACTCGAAATTTTACTTCATGCGCCACGCGTATATTACACTAAAATATTGTGAAATTTATTTATATTCGAACTTCTGTTGAAATCTGTGTTTTATACGCGTGGCGCATGAAGTAAAATTTCGAGTTTAGAAAAGCCCAGAAAATTTGTCTCGGGTCGCTGCGCGACCCTCGACAAATTTTCAAGGGGCTTTTCTAAACTCGAAATTTTACTTCATGCTTCTATTCTATTCTATTGAAAGTGAGTGGGTAGTTATGCTACCCTCCACTGCGACCGCAAGGATCTATTGTGGCTCACAATTAAGGTCGAACATCCGACCTTACAGTTCACCTTCCAAGTCCATCTTCTTGATGAAGTCAAGGATCTTGTCAGGTGAAGTTTTCTCCAGGTCCTTCAGGTTTAGCTTTGGTGTGCCAAACACAGTGGTCCTGATCTGGTTGCCAGCTGGACAGGCACATATGACGTGCTCTGCTGTACTTCATGCTTAGTCTGGGAGTGGAAAACACTCGTTTAGAGCTTCAAATTGAACCATAAAAAAAACAACGAATAACTAAAGATTTAAAGAAAACAAGCTGAATTTGGAATACGTATATTTTAAAGAAAAACTCCCTGTACATCAAAGAAATGTCATTACCCTGCACAAATGCGACGAAAAACGAACTTTCGAAATAATTCGAAAACTACTCGTTTTAGAAGTATAGTTGTACAATACTTTTTTGTAGGAAATTTTTCCCCCAATCGTACTACGTGATAAAAATTGGATCATTCCATAAAAATAAAGAATTACTTGATATTGAAGAGAGCACTTAGATGTGGACATTTTAAGAACACTTATTGTTAAAATTGACAGTTTCCAATTAATTTACTCATAGAGGCATTCTCTAGGTACAAGTAAAGATATAAATCATATGTTTATCTTATTCTTAAGAGAAGTTATAGACAGATTTCGAGATGCCTTTTAAAGGTCAAAATTTTAGAAATATAAATATTTTTTTTTTCTTGAAAACTATAAGAGATAAGTGTACATATGTTTGAATAAAATATGTTGCAATTTAAACGAGAAACCCAAAAAATTGCTAATAAGTAGGGTGTTCTATTTAATATAACAAATTTTGTGCTACTTCCGGTGGAACCGGAAGTGCTATAAAGTTGAAATATTGCACATGAGGAGAACTGATTCAACCATATGCCATGGATTGTATTCCAATTTTTAGTGCAACGGCAACCCCATAAACTTTTAACGAATGGTTTAGCGTAGACACCCTGTATATATCCGGCATATAAATATTTAGAAGGAGCTTATGAACATGAATTATTTTATTATTATATTTTTATCAAATAATTTCTAATTTAATAAAATAAAACACATAGTTTGTTCGGCTGTCGAAACTTTAGTCATAAAAGAAAAAATAATGTGTTATAATGACAAGATTAAGAATCATCGGTTTTGAAAATACCGAAAAATAACACAGGATCCGATAACGCTTTCTAACGAATTAAAAACAATACATAGCTTGTATGTATTATCAGCGTGTTTAAATAATACGAGGGGCAGGTGGTGGCCGAGCGGTAACGTCGCCGGTCTGTATCGCTAGGCGAGCCACAAATTCGGGTTCGATTCCCGTGCACGGGGAGACTTTATTTCAAAAATAATATCTCGTCGTGACCCTGGGTGTAGTATGAATATGTGTGATTGTCCGAATGAATAGTTAAATACTACAAATTGTAAATTGTAATAAATTAATGGATACAAAAATATATAGATTGATGATGGCTAATGGGCAAGTTCCCAAGGCCAGGCAACAGCCAAAAAAAAAAAAATACGAATCGACACTTTCCTTAGATCCGTCTTTTTTATACGCTTTTTTTTTCGACGCGAGCACAAATGCACAGCGAGCTGCCGCTTTTCTCTCTGTTTTCTCTCTGTGCGTGTTACGCTGCAATAATCCCCTTAATCTCGAAATTGTCATAAAACTGTATTCCACTATTTTTTCTTATCTTACACTTATTGCTGGATTTATTGTTATTCTTGCCAATCGATTATCATAGTTTTATCAATTTTCCTCTTTTTATTTCTAAACGATTCTAATCACTGTTGAAATCAGATAAAACAAAATGTTCTGATTTTTTATAAAATTTATAGAAATTAAGATTAGTTTTGTGATTTTTAAATGAAACATATACTCCAGGGCTTCGAACAGTTCTTGTTTGCGTTCCGGTTTTCGTTTCGGTTCAATTAAAAAAATATATATCGGTTTAGTTCCCGGTTTTGTTCCGGAAAAAAAATATCGATTTTCTACGGTATTCGGTTTAGCTCCAAGCAATTGTTTACATTTTTGAAATGTTTTTATTTCATGATAAAAAAAAGGTAGTGTCCAGTGTCCATCATCATGTCCTCGTTAGAGATATAATTTAAATATTTAGAATATGGAAAAGTATTTCAAACTAAATTTGTTCTACTTTTATTGTAATTACATTTACAAAATATTCATATAAATAAATATTTTTTTGCTATATCTTACTAAATATCTATCACATCTCAGCAGTATATATTTCCAATTTTACTTTAAATCAGGCGTGTATATGCGTGGCGCATGAAGTAAAATTTCGGGTTTAGAAAAGCCCCGTGAAAATTTTCTACGCGGGTGTTTTCTAAACTCGAAATTTTACTTCATACTTAGTCTGAGAGTGAAAGACACTCGTTAGTTTAAAATATGATACAACTATTATAATGTGTGAAGCAAGTGTCATAAAGAAAAACAATAGCATGACCATCTACTAATATATTTCAAATAATAGTTGATACAAATTGACAATAGTCCTAATGCCGGCTGACGCCGATTTGTGTCAAGTTTGATACATTGGACTAAATATCATTTCAAGTTGATATGATAGACTAATGTCGGCTGACTGTGACTCATGTCAAGTTCACACAGTGGACAAAACGCCGACTATCGTCGTCTTAAGTCAAGTTGACACGATAGAATAATGTCAGTCAATATAGTGACTTACAGTCATAAAGTCGCAATAGTGAAAAAAAACAGCCGATAAAGTAATTTAATGATATCATAATCAAAAGACAGTAACCCAATGACTTACGGTCATAATATCGCAATAGTGAAAATACAATCGATAGAGACATAAAATTACAAAATCCTAGCATAGTTAAAAGACAGCCAACCAAGCGACTTACAGTTATAATGTTAGAGTAGTCAAAATACGACATTTTATGATAAAATCCTAGCATAGACAAAAACAGCCGAAGTTGAAAGACATCCAACCAAGTGACTTACGGTTATAATGTCACAATAGAAAAAATCAGTCAATAGAAAAATTTAATGAAAAAATCCAATCATAGTCAAAAGACAGTCAATCAAGTGAATTACAGTTGACAGTAGGTAAACATTGTGTGCTATTTATTGACTATTATTTGACAATATTGACTATTAATTGATTATGTTGACCACATGATTCGTGCTGATTGTTGACTACTACTTAATTTTGTTTTCATTTGACAAAATTAATTATTAATCGATTATGTAGACTGCAAGCATGCTAATTGTTCAGCATCATTGATTGTCATTTCAAAACATTGACTGTATTAATTTAATTGATAATTGACCTCGTCTTACGTCAATATTTATTTGATTTGACTTTGACGAAATCGACATTTTGTGTCAAAATCGCGATGTCTACGTCAGAAAAGACAAACATGGCATTATACCCGAAAAACTGAAATTTAAGAATATTCATTCATTCTATAGAATTAAAATACATGCAAAACACATAAGAAGCAAGTGTTTCAGAATACATATTCTAGCTCAAGAGTGAGAATTTTACATTCTATTATAAACATGATTTCGAAATGATTACATTAACTAATGGTCGTGGAGAAAAGACCCTATCTGCTGATTTAAAGTCGATTTATTTTTCTAACAATTTTCAACAAAACAGTTGTTATTTTGGAAAATCCAGTCAATATATTTAATTGGCGATTAATTAGCAATCAATCAACGTTTATTAATTTTTGAGTAAGTTTATTCTTTGATGCTGACTATTTTCGTCAGTTTTAGTTAAATCTCTAGTTTTTATTTAAGAAAAATCGTAGGTGAAACCAAAATTCTCAGTATTTTTTAAAGCCAAACGAAAACTAAAATTTCTACGAAAAAAAAAAAAAATCTGAATAAGACTTTTCTGATTTATTTTTCAAGGGAGGGGACCTCCAAACGAATATTTTCGCAAACAGTTTTGATTTAAAAACAACAAAAAAGTATGAACTGTTGTGGAATTGAACAAGTATTTAGGTGCGTGTTTGAACCGAAATAAACCGATACATTTTATTTTCGGTTTAGTTCCAACAAAAATAACAATTTTTTCGGTTCAGTTCTGGTTCGAAGCCCTGATATAATTATTTTTGACTAATCAATGTGTAAAACTTGAAATTCACGTCCAAATTCGAAATTATTGGATAATTTTCATAAAATCATCGTATTAAATGTTGTTAAAAATAAAAACCGTGTATTTATATTAAACATTATCCTAAAAATAAATTATGTTATATAACTGCCTTCTTTGCAAAACAACGTTATTTTTTTAGAAAAAAACAGTTAAACATATTAATTATGGAATTTACACACATATCATGATTATTTTATGTATACTTATCCCGATGTATACTCGTACCTACGCTGCAAATCTTCAGGCATTCGTTGTTTTAAATACATTTAAATTGCATGAGTATTTTCACTTCTAGATTAGGCATGTAGTAAAATTTCGAGTTTAGAAAAGAGTAAAAATTTTGATTTTCCGGCGCTAAGCGAAGGCTTTTCTAAACTCGAAATTTTACTTCATGCGCCACGCGTATAAAACACTGAAATATTGTAAAGTTCAAAATACCTACTCCTTACGTTTGCTTTCGAGTTAATACATTTTACGAATGTTTATTTCGTCCCACAAAATATGAATACTAAAGCAATTTGCTTCGAATATGTAGGTATAATTTATAGAAAACATCGCTGTATTTCAGTACTAAACCTGTATTATTTCAATATTCAAATATTTGAATCATTTTATGTTGGAAAATGTTTAAGACATTTTCTAATGGTGCTTTTTCACTTGTTTATTTTCGGCTGTAAGTTTTTGTTGTGTAAATATTAAATAGCAAGGTATCATATGTTCAATTAAAAAAAATCTCTAGAGTGCCATAAAAAGTATTCTAGGTTGGCAACTCTTAAAATATACATGTATATACAGTGTATTGCCAACTTAAATTTGAAAAAAGATTAAATCATGGCACTCTATAAGTTTTTTTATATTGAACATATGATATTTACAAACAATAAAATGTCAGTTTGAAGTCACTCAAATCGATCTGAAAATTGATAATTTTTTTGTTTGTAAACAAATGTTACTATTTAAAATTGTGTAACAGAAAATTGCGCCATAAAAATATACAAGTGTATTTGACATTTAGTAGTTTTTTGTCGTCAAGTTATCAAAAACTATAAACTGTTTGGGGAAAAGCAGCAAAATTAAAAAATTATAGTTGTATTGTTCTAACCAGAAGTATATTTTGATTTAGCCAATATTTCGCTGAACATTTTTCAGCTTCTTCGGGGCAAGTTAAAACTAAAATAAATAAATACAATGATAGTGTTTATAAAGAGATAACATAATTAAGAGGAGAGAAAGAGAAAACATTATACCTAAACATAATAAAAAATACTTACATATAACTGGGCTTTTTTTTAGATAAAATAAAAAATTGTCAGATATCGACATGTAAAATGTTTATAAATAAATAATTGTTTCTTATTAAAAATTGAAAACCTAACGTTATTGATTTCCAAATTTCCAAGTGTTTATTTTTATTTTAACAAGTATGAATAAATGGCATGTAAGCTTACAGTAGCTTATACAAGTGTATTTATTCCATAACAGCAAATATTTCAAAAATTCAGATAGTATTTTAATATTTGAATATTTTGAATACATTTTATTTTTGAATATTCAAATTCCCAGTTCTTAAGAGTATCATTAAAGGTATACTAGTAGAAAAATACTCGCTTTTTGTGCTACTCGTATATTATTGTTTGTTTATCAAAAATAACCCATTGAAATCCGCATTTTTGCTTACTACGTGAAAGTAAATTCTAATAGAAAGAGAGTGTCTGGCAGCGTTCCAGGAAAGCGATTTTAATTCCGGGCATTCCGGGAACGGCTGACTCCATCCTGGCAGGACGAAGACGGGAGGAGGTGGAGGAGGGGGAGTATGGATTTATAAATTGATAAGAATTATTTTGCGGACGCAGGAGCATCCACATTTCCACAATTTCCACATTCCGGGGCCCAGAAGGGATTTACCGGCACGCCACTGGAAAACTCCGGGGTCGTAACTCAGAATCCGGCGCCGTTTCATCTTCCAACCAATACACATACATTATTTTGCTTTTTTCAAATATTTATAGCATATACTCGGGTAAATATTTATTCCGATATTTTTCTTCATTTACAAACATGCAGTGAGGACGCGTAGGTTTTAACAAATTCAATTAAAATTTAGGGGTCTGTTTTTTTGGAAAAACGCTCGGACAAATCGATTTTAATTTTCAACATTCAACATGTTTGGATTTGTTTGTGTGTGTTGGTATCTTATGAATGGTTCTCCGGTCGGTCTATTTTGTAAGATTGCAAAAACCCCAAACACGTTTACGATTAACAATCGGGTCATCAGAGAATTCCCGAACAGTTGGCAGTGAAGTTCCAACTGATGTCTCGAATTTTACATTAAATTACAAATATCAAATGTCAGTAGATTAAACTGACCAAATTTATTCTGAAATGTTTCACACAATTCTGTAACCATTATAAATTTCGCAAATCTAGAAAATGTAAAATACTGTAATTACATGTATCCTCATACCGTGCGATCGTTTAAAACATGATTTAGAGTAGGCTTTGAATTACAAATAAGATTGGCAATACTGACTGTTAACACATAGTTTACCATAACCTCAAATTTATTCAATCATACAATTAGCATTCTGAGCAACCGCACAAAAAAATGCCGCCAACTCTAAACCATAATTTAAACGATCGCACGGTATTATTTTTGTCCTTATATTATTTTATTTTCGTAATACACTTTTATAATTTATTGTAATGTTTGACAACGTCTTATTAGGACGAAGCTAATAACTATCAAATAAGTATCGAATTCGTGATTCAACTGAAACATTTACTTTTAATAAAAGCAATTTCAGTTTCTCAGATTTTTTAAGAAATAATTATCTAAATCTCAATTCAATTTTGACATTTCGATTTTATAGAAATCATGAAACCAGTTTATTGACTTTAAAATATTGATTATAACATATATTTAATGTGTAAAATCAATATTTTAGTTCAAATTTTTTACAAACTCAAACTGTTGAACAACCATAAGAATAACATTAAAAGTTCGATTCTTTTCGTAATCTACAACAAGTTAGTCTTACAAAGACTATATCAAACACTCATTGAAACAATTACTTCCCAAACTAATACCCCGACGGACATTGAATTATACAACAAGTGTTTACTGTTTGATACAGAGAGTTTTATGTAACACCGAACATGCTAAAATGTACTCAATGTAAATGTTCTTATGTTCGATCTGTACTGGGACGCATTGAGTGCGATGTGATTGGCTACGATTTCTAATTGTAATATAGTCAACCCAATTTACACTCTTCCCTTTAAAAATAAATAAATTCTGTCAGTTATCGCAAGCAAGTGATATTTGCTGTTCTAGCACTTGAAGCAGACGTAGACGAAGAACGCAGAGTGGAACATATCAATAATGTATACAAAGGAGAAAAAGATGTTTCTGGTAAACTTATACTATGGAGAAAACAGTTTTAGAAATTCCCATAATTTATTTTCTCTAAAATTTTCTGATTGACCAATACCATTTATTTCAATCATTTCAAACCTTATAAAACAGTTTGTTTGGATAAATTTCACAAACAAGGAGTTAGAAGTCCGTCGATATTATCGGAAAAGATGAAATTTAACAATTTCTGTTATGTCGAAGAGTGCCCAATAATATCCTTACTATTGCAAAATCATTTAATATTTAAAAATTCTCTGTACACAAGAGTTCTACAAGAATTTAAGTTTAGTTCCTACAAACTCCAACATTACTAGTTGCTGTATGACAAAATTAAGCGATAAAATGTTTGTAAATTTCTATTTAATATGTTAAATTAAACAACAAAATGTTGCGAAAAAATTGTGTTTACTGATGAAGCTTTATATCTTCTTACCTTCTTTAACTTGTATTTTACTGATTAAAATATAACAAAAGTTGATAAGCATTCTGTTGAACTAAAATATTCATAATACAACATATTGTGGTTGACAATAATTGACAAATTTAATGTATTTTTGACGGAAAGAGTGTACATTGGGTTGACTATATTACCATTAGAAATCGTAGCCAATCAAATCGCACTCAATGCTTTAATGCGTCCCAGTACACATCGAACATAGGAAAATTAACATTGAGTACGTTCTAGCATGTTCGGTGTTACATAAAACTCTGTATATTAACTTACTGCAAATGTAACAATTTGGATCAAATTATTCAGGCCATCTATAGACGCGTTTCGAGATTTTTCTCTCATCAGTATAGCTTTGCCATTCCCTCTAAACAATTTGAAACCATAAGAATGTTTTCCATAAGAAACATTTTCAATAAAAATGAAAATTTTACTTCATGCGCCACGCGCCTAAAACACTGATTTAATTAAAATGAACTTTAAAAACATACTTCATGTATAATAATAATACATTAAAAGATAAAATACGGATTTAATTTGTACACGCTTTTCTGTGATTCAAATTTGGAAAGTTAACTAAAACTGAAGATAGAAATCAACATATGCCAATTTTGACAAACTTTATTTGAATCACCCAGATGGAAAACATGCTATAAGTCAAGAATACAAATTTGTGTTGAGTACTCATTCATTCACCGGATAACTAAATATGCGTTTCAGGCTTCAACGCCATCATCAGTATAGTCCCGAACCAGTGCTTGAAGAGTGTTTCAACAAACGTATGGCAAAATGATAAAAACTGATTGCGTAATTTTGCGGCAAGATATCCTTATGCGTATATTTAAACAAAAATCACACAAAAAGGCTTTATTTGCCTACAAAAGAATTTGATTTTATGTTAAAGAAATAAATTAGATATTAAGGTTTTCAATCTGGCGATGTCAGGATTTGCACCCTAACTGTTAATATATCAGGTCTTGCAACTCTAGCGGTAGCCATCTTTAAAATATGTTCGGATGCAAAACTGGACATTGTTTTAGTCTTAAGCAAAGAAATAATATTGAAGACTTAAGTGTTTTTAGCAATATTAGACAACAATATTTTTTATTATTAATATTGGCAAAATGATAATAATACAAAGATTTGAAAAAAGGGATAATGTTATTTTTTTTTCTTGGAGCCTTACATTGTTATCATTTAGCTAATATACAAGCAATAATGAAGGATAATAATAAAGCAATGTGCTCTGTTTTCTGGACTTTTAAAAGGTGGTTCCTTCAATTACATAGGTGTAGCCAAGGGGGGCAGGAGAGTGCCTGACACCCCCCCCCCCATCTACAGGGTGAGTCGGGAGGAGCGCACCAAACTCTAGGAGTGTATTATACACGTGAAAATAATGTAAAAAAACTCATTTGTTCTTATCCGATTTTCATTTGTTTTCAAGTTATGGCGTAATTAAAAATGTTCATCTAGCTTTCCACTTCTATCTGAATTTTAACATTATCAAAGTATGCCATGTTCGAGGCTTATAAACATTTGATAATTCTGACGTTTTGATGAACTGTCAGTGTACGGTGAACAGTAACTGAACGTTTAAGTTCGAATTAATGTGATTTTTAGTGTTGCAAAATGCCACATACTTATTCAAATTTAGAATATGCAAATATGGTGTTTGTATATGGTTTCTATAATGGAAATGCTACAGCTGCTGTTGAAGAATATCGTGAACGTTTTCCACACCAAAGACATCCTGATAAAAACATGTTTATTAGAGTTTTCAACAAATTGTGCGAGACTGGTAAGCTTCCCAGTGCTAACATAACATATGAGCGCGCTGCTCGACAAGGTTTTGTAGAATTAGAAAATATTCTGCATCTAGTAGAAGAAGATGCAACTACTAGCTCACGCCACTCAATTGGCAATTCCACAAAAAAGAGTGATGAACACGCTACACGAGCAAGGCTTATATCCTTATCACGTTCAGAGAGTACAGCACCTACAACCAGGGGATTACGCTAACCGTACGGAATTTTGTCGGTGGATAAATAATAATCATCGTAATGTATCGAGTATAGTCTTTACGGATGAAGCTACATTTACCCGTGATGGCATTAACAACACTCGTAACTCTCATGTATGGTCTGATGAAAATCCCCACGCAACAGTCGAAAGCAATTTTCAACATCGGTTTTCTGTAAACGTGTGGTGTGGTATGGTTGACAGTTATTTAATCGGCCCTTTCATTTTGGAGAATCGTCTCACAGGAGGCAACTACCTCAATTTTTTACAAAATGAATTACAAGGCCTGCTAGAAGATGTTCCTATAAATATTAGAATGCAGATGTACTATCAGCACGATGGAGCTCCTGCACATGTCGCTCGTCAAGTCAAGCAACATTTGGACGAGCGTTTTCCAGGGCGTTGTATTGGTCGTGGAGGTCCTATTAATTGGCCTGCAAGATCTCCAGACCTCACACCACTAGATTTTTGTTTATGGGGCTGGATGAAAAATGAAGTCTACAAAATAAAAGTGGACACACGGGAATCACTAATTAGACGAATTGAGAATACTGCAGCCCATATAAAAGAAGAAAGAAATGAATCAATTGGGAGAGCAACAAACGCTCTTCGTAGACGAAGCAGAAAATGTTTACAAGTCAATGGCAGTATTTTTGAACATTTGTTGAAAGAACGCTATGATTAAGAACATTTTTTTGTATAATAACTTGTTTATTTGTAAATATGCTATAACTTGAAAACAAATAAAAATCGGATAAGAACAAATGAGTTTTTTTACATTATTTTCACGTGTATAATACACTCCTAGAGTTTGGTGCGCTCCTCCCGACTCACTCTGTATATACCAAAAAATTATACATTTTAAATATGTTGCAGGCAAGTTTTCACCAAAATTAAAATGAATAATTATTAAAACTGAGTTATTATTGATAAGTGCTTAGCACTCGAAATATGAAACGAACGATCCGAAAATAAACTCTATCAAAACTTACAAATAGAATTAGTGTGTATAATCAGCTCAGAAGATTCAACACAATTTGTCAACCAACCAAACAAAACAAAGGCTAGTATTTTTTAAACTTCACAATATTTCAGTGTTTTATACGCTTGGCGCATGAAGTAACATTTCAAGTTTAGAAAAGCCCCGTGAAAAATGTTTTGTTCACGATACGCAAATTTCATATCAAATATCAAGTGTCAGAAACGTCAAAATATGTCAATGTGACATAAAATGTTTGAAAAGGTCATCATTATAGAAGTTCACTTAATGTTACACAATTAGACATGTTGTGTAACATTAACTGAAATTCTATAATTAGGATTAAACGAGTGTTCCCACTCCTAGATTTAACATGAAGTAAAATTTTAAAATTTTCGAGTTTAGAAAAGCCTGAATGTTTGGTTTAGTCGCTCCTCGGAGCGGCCAAACCACATTTTCAGGGTGTTCTAAACTCGAAATTTTACTTCATACGCCACGCGTATAAAACACTGAAATATTGTGGAGTTAGAAATAAAATTAAAATAAGTAATTATCACAATATTTAAATAACCAAATATTTACATTTTTCTTTACACATTCTCAAGTCAGGGCAAATCGTAAAGTTAGGTTAGAGTACACATTGTGAAATTAGGCTAGATGTCAGATTGCTATGCTAGGTTAGATGACAGATTGTTATGCTAGGTTAGAAAACCAGTTGTTTAATTCTATCTAATTTAGATAAAGTTAAGTTAGGTTAGATGTCAAGTGTACTTTTGTGAAATTTGGGTAAATGACAGGCTGTTATGATAGGTTAGAGGACAAAGTGTTTGATTCTCTCTTATTTACTAAAGTCGAGTTAGGCTAGCTATCAAGTTGTAAAGCTAGGAGAGGTTATATAACAAATCATTCACTTACTTAGATTAACCTAACTTAATTTCACAATTCGGAAATGCTGGGTTGGGTTAGTACTCAAGTTGTGATGTTAGATTAGGTTAGATAGCAAATCGTAAAGTTAGGTTATAGTACACAAGTAAAATTAGGTTAGATGACAGATTGCTATGCTAACCTAATCTAACATCAAACCTTGAGAACTAACCTAACCCAACATTTTCGCATTGTGAAATTAAGTTAGATTAAAATTGTATTGTGAGTTCAGTATTCCGGCAACGGATACCCACAGACGCGTTTCGGACTTCAAGGTCCTCTTCAGTGTGGTCCCGACCCAGTGCTGAGGAATACCGAACATTTCTTACTATATTAAACCGATATGTGAACACTATCAAGTGAATTGGATAGCTAACGCCATCTAACGCTTCATAGTGGCATCGTCAATGACACGAATGCATAAGTGCATATATAGGTCACTCTTTCGTCCACGGAGCTATATTCTGTGTAACCACAGAAAACAAATATCAAAATTGTATTTAAGTTCAGTATTCCGGCACCGGATACCCACAGACGCGTTTCGGACTTCAAGGTCCTCTTCAAGTCCCGACCCAGTGCTGAGGAATACTGAACATTTCTTACTATATCAAACCGATATGTGAACACTATTAAGTGTTCCGGAACACTGAATTTAAATACAATTGGGTTAATTGATCAATCTGAAATCATTTTAGATGTTCTTCAAACATTTAACCCCTGGGGTCTGTCAAAAACTTAAACTTCCTTTCTACAAAAAAAAAAATGTTTCTATAAACCATTTACTACAAAATAATCAGCAACAACCTAACCCAGCTTTACAATTTAGAGTAACAGAGTTATGATAAATGACAAATCGTAAATATATGTCAAGGGCAACTTGTGGAATCAGGTTAGGTTATCATTTAACCCAACTTCACAATTTATGTTAGATACGATAGGTGTTATTTAAGTTAGGTTAATAATATTAACCTAACCTAACCTGACTTTATAATTTAGAGTAACGGAGGTATGATAAATGAGAAATCGTAAAGATAGGTTAAAAGTAAATTTGTGGAATTAAGTTAGGTTATATGATAAGTTTAACTCAACTTCACAATTTAGGTTAGATACGATAGGTGTTACTTAAGTTCGGTTAGTTAAATAGTTGTGAAGTTAGGTTAGGTTGGATGATACGTCGTTATGCAGTGCCGTGGCGAGCTAGTTTGACGCCTGGTGCCAACATTTTAAACAGCGCTTTTTTTTACTCTCACCATATGTAATACAGAAAAAGAAACATTTCCAAATAGAAAAATGTAGTCGAAATTATTGTCAACTGGCGTCAATGACGGCTGACACCGACTTATGTCCGAATGTCTCGATAAACGTCAAAAGTGACACGTAAGCTGTCAAAACTTACGCCAAAAATACGAAAATTATGTTAAAATATCGTAGTGACAAATTGTGTTAAAAAGGTGAGAGCGTTTTCTGCAAAGAAGTTTCAGAAATGTCAAATTTATCCAAAATAGAAAAATGCGATATATGTTGAAAATCGTCGAAACAATTCGAGACATTTATTTATTAACTGCTATTTGTTATTTTTTGATATTTCGACTCGCTTGTAGTAAAATCGCATTCTCGATTGTCTTCTGATGACATTAAAGAAGGCAATTTTTTTTCAGAAGTGTCACATGTCTGCTGTCATGACATAATTTTATATAAATTTGGATAACGGCTTTAAATTCAGTTTAAAAAGACTAATTACGTCTTCTTTCCCTTATCAATACCATCTTTTATTTCAAATAATTAAAAATACGTTTGATAAATTCAGGTAATTAAAAATGCATTATGTGTTTTTGTCGTTCAGTTTAAAACGACCTGGTGCATGAAATAAATATTTCGAGTTTAGAGAAGCCCGAAAATTTGGTTTGGCTTTTCTAAACTCGAAATATTTACTTCGTGCTTAACCAAGGAGTGGAAGACACCCATTAGAATTATATCGATTAATTTTAATAACTCGCTTGGTTTTTTATAATTTTTAGACAAAAAATGTTTAGTCTTAAAAAATCACTAGATAATTATAATTATAAGATTTTCCTAAAAATGAAAAATGCAATACGAGCGTAATTGTTTTCAAAAAGATGTCAAAACATTCAATACGCGTTTGAATTTATTTTCAACTTACGAATTTTGTTTTAAATTGAACGCAATTTAATAATTAATAAAGAAATATCACTCTTGATTATTCTTATTTATTTTAAATGAAATTTTATGGACTTAAAACATTTAAATTGTCATAAAATTACAATTTTGCGTGAGATCTTTATAAAATTTTGTAAAGATGTTAAGAAAACATTGCCCTTTTAGAATATGTGAAAATTGAAAATTACTCCTTCGATAGTTATCGAGCGATTTTCATCTGAATGTCAAAAAGTGCGGTTATAAATCAAATTTTATGTATTATAACAATTTTAAAAAAGCGACTAAACCAAATTTTCAGGCTTTTCTATACTCGAAATTTTTCATGCACCAAGCGTATAAAACACTTAAATATTATGAAGTTAGGAATACACTGACAATTTTTTTAATGAGTAAGAATCGCAATATTTAAATAACAAAATATTTACATTTTTTTTCATACATTTCCAAGTAGGTCAAATAATATAATATATCAAATTAACTTATTTAGTAATTTAACTAACAAAAAATTAATATGTTGCGTGTATGCATCAACGGCGCTTAATGAGCTAATGTCTTTAATCGATCTGAAAAAAAAATAGATTGTAATTCAATTATTATTAACTTAACAAATAAATTACTTAGGTTTTGCACAATTTAAAATTACAATAATTAAAAAAAAATAGAATGTAATTCAATTATCGTTAACTAAACAAGTAAATTACAGATTCTTTACTTAAATTATTTAAAAAGAAAAAAAATAGGATCACTTGTTTCATAAAGTAGAAAAGTGTACAAACAGATTACAGAGATTCTTCACAATTTATATACAATAATATATATATATATATATATATATATATATATATATATATATATATATATACAATAAATATATATATATATATATATATATATATATATATATATACAGGGTCAGTTTTTTTCGATGTTCTCTATGGGGATCTCGAAAACTATAAGAGATAGATAATCGGTTAAATGGGGAAAGAAGTGTAGTTTTATTGGACGAATAAAATGACACTTTCAAAATATTTGAAAAAGTCAAGGGTAACTAGATATTTTGAATAAAGTAAAATGTGTCAATTTTTTGAAATAAATATATCTCTATTATTATCATAGATAGAAAAAAACTGTAAAGGACAAAGTTGTAGAAAATTTTACACAGATTAATAACAAAGAATCAAAAAAAGAATTCGCCCATATTTTGAGAGATATGACACAAACTTATCTTTTTTTAAATGGAAACAATAGTTGGCTGTGGCCTCATTGGAAAGGTTATTTTTTTCCCTTTAATCCGATATAACATATGCCATAGTTATTTTTAAAATAAAATAAGTTATAGTCGTTTTAATTTTTCCATACACCAAAAAATAGTTAGCCATGAAAAAGACAAAAGTAAAACAATTGCGGTTGTTTATAGCAACGAAATCAATATTTAATTTATTATCTTTCTTTAGATTTGTCAAAAGCAACATAAAGTAAAATAATTCTAAAATTATCAAAATAATAATAGAAGAACATTTTAAATATTACATAAGATCCTCAAAAAGTCCACCATTATTATTATGGCATAAAGTACATCTTTTTAAAATCGAATTTGTGGCTTTTTTGACTTTTCTTCTGTCAATAAAATTAAATGTTTCAAGTACAGCTAGTCTAAGATCCTCCACGGATTGATATGATCGTTGATACACGTTGTTCTTCACATAACCCCACAGAAAAATGTCTAAAACGAATAGCTCGGGTGATCTAGGTGGCCATAGGATTGGTCCATTTCTTCCCACCCATGAATTAGGAAAGGCATCATTTAAATAGTTTCGCACAGCCAACTTGCTATGAGGTGGAGCTCCGTCGTGTTGAAACCACTTCAATCTTGCCCGTACTGATAAATTTAAATCATCGAGCATATCTTCAAATGTTTCTGGAAGAAAACGAAGGTAATCATTTCCATTCAATGTGTTATCAAAAATATATGGGCCGAGAATTCTCGATCCGAACACACCGTGGATTCTCCTGACTCCAAACATGTTCATTGTGCCGGTTAAAAATCCCACAATTAGTAAATCGCGTTTCATCTGTCCAAATTATTTTTGTAGGGAACGCATTATCCTCTTGGCACATGTTTTTGTACCACATACAGAAGACCATTCTCTTATTGGTATCACCGTCATGTAAATTTTGTGAAATTGATACCTTATATGGGTGATATTTGTGTTTTTTAAAACTCGTACTACAGTCCGTTGAGATATGCTTGCTTCTGTTGCAATTTATCTGGTCGATGTGGATGGATCTATCATCGCCAATGCTAATACGTTTATTTCCGAAACTTCATTAATTTCGTTTTTTTTCGAGTTTCGGCTTTGTAAAGGATCCGTACTCACCCAAATTGTGGTAAATTCTTCTGAATGTTGGTAAAGATAGCTGCCGACGATCGATATATTGATTATAATATTGTTCTGCAGCATCCGCAGCGTTTTTATTACACTGAATGTAACAAACAAGTATATCACGCTTTTCTTCGTTGGAAAAATTCATTATCACTTTAATAAACTTTCAACACCAAATAAATACAAAACAAACTTATCGAAACAAACCAAATATGGAAATGAATTAATATGTGTTTAGAATAAACAACTGCAATTGTTTTACTTTTGTCCTTTTCATGGCTAACTATTTTTTGGTGTATGGTAAAATTAAAAAACGACTTTAACTTACTTTATTTTAAAAATAACTATGGCATATGTTATATCGAATTGATGGGAAAAAAATAGCCCTTTTAATAAAGTCATAGCCAACTATTGTTTCCATTTAATAAAAGGTAAGTTTGTGTCATATCTCCCAAAATATGGGCAACATTTTTTTTTTGATTTTTTGTTATTAATCTGTGTAAAATTTTCTACAACTTTGTCCCTTACAGTTTTTTTCTATCTATGATAATAATAGAGATATATTGATTTCAAAAAATTGACACATTTCACTTTATTCAAAATATCTAGTTACCCTTGACTTTTTCAAATATTTTGAAAGTGTCATTTTATTCGTCCTATAAAACTACACTTCTTTCCCCATTTAACCGTTTTTCTATCTCTTATAGTTTCCGAGATCCCCATAGAGAACATCGAAAAAAACTCACCCTGTATATGTATATATATATATATATATATATATATATATATATATATATATATAAATCGAAGAAAATATGCTAAATGTCACACAAAATGTCGAAATATGTCATAATCAACTTAAGACATCGAATGTCACACAAAATATCATCTTTATTTGTATATAATAATAATAATCATAATGATGGAAATTAACGATAGGAAATGACGTTTTCATAAATTGATCAGAATTTATTCATTTTTTTAATAAAATTATCTAAAACAAATAAGTTGAAAATCAATGGAAATATTAAAATTTTGCATGAAACGATGGAATTTTAAAGCATGTCAAATGTGTAAAATATTTCAATATGTCGGATCAGGCGCGCACCCAGACATTTGTCCCGGTCTTATGGAGCGCTTCACGCATTTAAACCTATGCATATACGTCGAAATACTACAGTTTAGTAAATCTTGGGGGGCTCAAGCTAGCGAGTCACCCCCCTGAGTGTGCGCCTGTGTCGGATTAAACAACACAACGTCAAAATATCTCGGATTCTATGCAAGATTTTATATGAGTCGTCGAAATATGTCAAAACAAATTTGGAAAATCTAAATGTCACTTAAATAACACATTTAATATGATTAGGTTTCAAAATAATGTTTATTGTACTACAACAATTATTTCACCACACAGTGGCTTCATCAGGTAGATGAATGATGTTACAAAATGGTTACAGTTGCCTTAAATATTAATTAGTTAATGAGGGGGAGGGGGTGTTAAACAGGTAACAATACAGGGATCACTTAAACTCTAGTCTCTTTAAAAACTAGAAGAAGTAAGTGCCAAAGCCCAATTGACACTATAAATAGTTACCAGAAATATCACTAGATAAATTTGGCGGCAATTTTAAATAATTTCATAATTACTCTTTAAATAAAATCAAATATCCATTTTGTACTTCTTAATTGTAGTTAAGTATTTTCTTTTCCATCGCACGATATCGTCAGATCAATTACATTGCTTATACGGCATTTCGCCATATATCTGTGAAATATAACATATTTACATTATGTTCATAATATAATATGGAATTTGTATAATAATGTGTCTCTATCAGAGCTGGGACGAATCCGCGTAAAAAGGATTCGAATCACGAATCCGAAGCACCTAATATAATTCGAATCACGAATACTCGAATAAAGGATTCGTAAGAGATAAATATGATTCGAATCAAAGATTCGAATCCTGTTTTTTCGAATAATATATAAATATCGGTACCCGTTGTTTTAACAAAAATATTCAAAACCTAATTATTTATTATTACCACTAAACATCGTTGATAACAGACTAAATATCTGACTCCCTGTTACTCTGGTTAATGATGTATTTGTGTGTTTCTGAACTCCACTTCAAATCAGTGTTTGGTACGCGTGGCGCATGAAGTGAAATTTCGAGTTTAGAAAAGCCCGAAAATGTGTCTCGGGTCACTGCGCGACCCTCGACAAATTTTCACGGGGCTTTTCTAAACTCGAAATTTTACTTCATGCTTAGCCTGGGAGTGGAAACACTCGTTCAAAACTTCAAATTGAACTCTATTATAAAATCGACTAATGCCTGAAATTTACGTAAATAGAAAATCGATATTCAGTGGATATTTATTAAAACCGGGAAAATCAGAGAAAAGTCATGGAATTATATTTAAATTGAACATAACACTAACAAAAAAGCCATATGATATTATTAAATTTGTCAAAATCAGCAGACAAATTACAAAACACGTAAAAATGTATAAAATCAACTTAAATATTGGCAAAAACACTGAAAACTATTAAACAGAATGGGGGTTTCCCACAGAAGAAAGTTATATTAGGCCAGGGAAAGAATCTTTAGTCAGGGAAATGTCGGAAAAATTTAACATTTCAGATTGTGGCTACCAAGTCAGTTTTACTTCAAACAATATTAAACAAAATTTTGAAAACTAGATTATTATGTTTAAAAACATTTTCATTCATTTAATGTTCTTATCAAAGCATTCACTTTGAAAAACTTCAAAGTGAATGCTTTGATAAGAACGAGCGTTTCCACTCCCAGACTAAGCATGAAGTAAAATTTCGAGTTTAGAAAAGCCCCGTGAAAATGTGTCTAGGGTCGCGCAGCGACCCGAGACAAATTTTCGGGCTTTTCTAAACTCTAAATTTTACTTCATGCGCCGCGCGTACAAAACACTGATTTGAAGTAGAGTTCAGAAACACACAAATACATCTTCATCGTCACGCGCATTAAACAGTGATTTAACGAGAAATTTAAAAACACACAATAAAACATTTTTCATGTTATTCCTCACAATTAATTCGAATTATTTTTGACGATTCAAATCCTTTTGTAAGTATTCGAATCCTTTTACAAGGATCACCGACATATAGACTCGAATACAAATCCTCTTAAAAAAATGTAACGAATCCGGATAACGAATCCAGTTGAACTGAAGAATTCGAATGCCTCTTTTGAATCCTCTAAAAGGATTCGAATCCAGGATTCGAATCCTAAATGATTCGAATCCTGCCCAGCTCTAGTCTTTATCTTACTTAAAATTGATTTGTTTCATAAAACTATACAAGGTAGAACGACTCATCTTCGGCATGCCTGCATGATCGTTTACTTCTTTTAAAACTTTATTCAAAGTTGGCAGTTCATTTTTATAGAAGAAACTATACACGGATCTCTTCACTCATCAAAACTTGTAATTATGTCCTCCAAGCTGTGTAGGGCTAGAAATCTCTCCGGATTTCTTATATTCGTAATGGTACGATAGACAGTGGAATTTTCAAATAATTTTTTATTTTTTGTTAAATTAAACATTTTCTTATTTGATGCACATTCTTATGCTTTTTGATATCTCACCTACTGCATTAACAATATCTGATACAAAAGCAGTCATTTTCATAAGTGGATCATCTGTTATCATCTGCTTATACATATTTATTATGCACTGTTTTGCAGACAGATATAAATGACACAAATCCAACTTGTTACGCTTTTTTGGAGGTGAAGGTGATATTATCACCGAGCTTGTACTGGGTCTATAATCCATCACAACAATATAAACAAAACTAACTTTTAATTATCCTAAAGAAACACCGCACAAAAGGTTATTACGAAACAGACAAAGTTGCAACTCGGTAATGCTTCGAATTAAGGTTATGTCAGTTGTTGCGTCTAATAATTAGCATAGTGTAAAATGGGCGCGCTCTCGGCAAATCAGAGTTGTAGGTTTTGGCGCGTGAAACTTAAAACGCTCCTCCTAGTTATTAAACAGATTATAGCATATACACAATTATATAACGTTATGAGAAATTCAACAAGAAACAAAATACACAATTTAATAAGGTTAGACTTATAAAGTGCTTAATCTAAGACAAAGTTAATACAAAATAACAAATTATAACAAAGAACTAACATAAAATACAACATTAAAAAATTATTTTTTTAATGTTGTATTTTATGTTAGCTGTTTGTTATAATTTGTTATTAATTTTTTAATGTTGTATTTTATGTTAGTTCTTTGTTATAATTTGTTATTTTGTATTAACTTTGTCTCAGATTAAGCCCTTTATAATTCTAACCTTATTAAATTGTGTATTTTGTTTCTTGTTGAATTTCTCATAACGTTATATAATTGTGTATATTCTAGTTTAAGTGATCCCTGTATTGTTACCTGTTTAACACCCCCTCCCCCTCATTAACTAATTAATATTTAAGGCAACTGTAACCAATTTGTAACATCATTCATCTACCTGATGAAGCCACTGTGCGGTGAAACAATTGTTGTAGTACAATAAACATTATTTTGAAACCTAAACATATTAAGTGTGTTATTTAAGTGATATTATGGAGTTTCAACAACTAACAGCCTCAGCTATACAAAATCTAAATGTCATATTCAATCGAAATACGTCAAATGTGATTTCGCTCGCTACATTTGACACATACGTCAAATGTGATTTCGCTCGCTACATTTGACACAAACATCAAATGTCGGAATATACGTGATAAATGGGACAGAATTTTCTAAAAACGTTCAAATAAGTCAGAAAGTGTCGAAATATGTGGTATGAATAACAAAACGCGTCAAATTTCTAAATATGTCAAAAGTGTCACACAATGTTGTATAAATAAATCACTAACAGTCACTAATAGTCGTGAAATGTCCTAATCAAAAATAAAATATTCTTTGTGAAATAATTAAATCTGAAAAAAAATATATTTCAGTAAATTATTTGAAATTTATTAATTAATTTTCTATTTTTATTTGTTTTTTATTTTGTTTTTTTAAGTTTTTTTTATTTTTTCAAGAAAATACTGAAAACTAAATAAAATTTTAATTGATTTTTATTTGAAATTAATAAATTTCATAAAACTTTATGTAATGCTAATTTGACCACTCTTGAAAATGTTTGCTCCATTTTAATATTTGTAAATATTGACGTATTTATAAAAAAATATTTTTTTCAATTTTCGGTAGTAATATACCAAGATCCGAGGTTAATTATCAAAAAATATATTGTTAGTATCTTGTTACCGAGTAATTTAACAAGACAATAACATTTGTTGTCTGATTATTAACCGAGAGCGTTAGCTCGAGGATAATAAACAGTTGACAGCAAATGTTATGCCGAGATGAATTACTAAACGGTAACAGGTACGATTTTTTTTTTATAAGTCATCCTAGCTCGCGGCATATTTTGTTAGATGATTTACCAAATGAAATAATAATGAGGAATCTTTGAGTATACCAGCAAGGTGTACAAGCGAATATTTCTATCCAGAATATAATTTCATTCTTGGAATAACACGTTAAAAATCTTGGTGACATACGTTCTACTATACATTGTATTTTTTTAACGTGTATGTATTATCAGATCATCAATATCTTCGGAAGATTTGGACCCAAAACGCGACACTTTTTATTAAAAAACTCAATGACAGTGTGATGGTCATAATATTACCATCATGTTTTTATAATTTTAAAAGCTATTCGCCTAATTACCGTTTTTCTGTTATCGATTTAGACATTACAACATGAATAATTTATGGAATTAGACGACTTAATTATTAAATTAGCTATTTATTATTCATTTCAACAGTTGGTTTAAACTATATTTTCTAGTTTTTGGCATTTTAAAAAATAATTTTTATTTTTAGTTAACTTCGAGCAACTTTAATTTAACACAATCAGTCTATTTTAATTTTATTTTTCAATGTTTGCAATAATTATATATTTTTTAATAAGTCTCTTAATTTGACTTAATTCGCACGCTTTTTTTACTTTTCTGTGATTATTTATTTTTAAAGAAAAGCCAAATTTAGATAGATTGGGTTGGATTAGGTTAGATTGGGTGGGTTAAATATTTGTAAAAATTGAATTTGTGGTAAGTATTCCGGCACCAGATACCCACAGCCGCGTTTCGGACTTCAAGGTCCTCTTCAGTGTGGTCCCGACCCAGTGCTAAGGAATACTGAACATTTCTGACTATTAAAAGCCAATATGTAAAAACTATTAATGGATTTCGATAGCTAACGCCATCTAATGCTCCATAGTGGCATCGTCAGTGACACGGTGCACAAAGTGCATATACAGGTCACTGTTTTGTCCACGAACGAGCTAAACTCTGTTTGTGAAACAAGAAAACAAATATCAAAATTGAATTTGTGTTCAGTATTCGTGGACGAAACAGTGACCTGTATATGCACTTTGTGCACCGTGTCACTGACGATGCCACTATAGAGCATTAGATGGCGTTAGCTATCGAAATCCATTAATAGTTTTCACATATTGGGTTGAAATAGCCAGAAATGTTCAGTATTCCTCAGCACTGTGTCGGGACCACACTGAAGAGGACCTTGAAGTCTGAAACGCTTCTATGGGTATCTGGTGCCGGAATACTGAACACAAATTTAATTTTGATATTTGTTTTCTGGTTTCACAAACAGCGTTTAGCTCGTTAGTGGACGAAACAGTGACCTGTATATGCACTTTGTGCACCGTGTCACTGATGATGCCACTATGGAGCATTAGATGGCGTTAGCTATCGAAATCCATTAATAGTTAGATATTTGTGTCGAGTTTGAGTAACTGTAAGTTCGTACAAGTAATATCAAATAATGTTTTGTTGATTTTTTTTGTGATTTTGTAAATAAAAACAAACATAAGCACCTACAAATAGAAATAATATAAATATATAAAAATGTAATTTTATTACTGGTTTATATCTTTTGTTTTTTATAATGTCACAATAAATTTTATTAATTTCTTAACAATTTTTGTGAATATTTTCTAAATATGAAGTTTTTTCTGATATTTTCTTGATTTTTTTTAAACGCAAAACATGCATTTTCGCATAATTATAGCAGCATATATTATACCTTTTGTAGTTTTTGTTCACTTTAAAATATTTTTGTGTTAAAGTTCACTTATATATATATATATATTTATTTTTCTACTGGTTTGGGCTTAATAATATTATCAAAACCTGGATTCAATTGACAAAACCAATATATTTTTAGAAATGTTGAAAATAACAAAATTCTCTATAAGTACTAAAAAGAATTAAGAACTAATGATCATAGTTTTCAATGCAGTCTAAAATTTGGGTTAGCGCAATTTTTATATATGTTTGGATTTTTTTACATCAATTTCCTGATAATAATTATTTCTGACGATTCACTCTATTCGTTAATTTTTATGTCGAATTCATAGTCTATATAATGTTAATTTATCTGTAATTAACATCATTAACATTCTTCACCTGAAGCTACAGCGTAGCGAAACAATAGTAGTGAAAATAAATACAAAAAGGTAAAAATTAGAAATATTTTATTTATTAAAGTAATCCTGGATTTTCAAAAGTTAAGTGCCTTAGTAATCAACGATGAATTATATTTGTTGTGAACTATGTCACTTGATTTTGTATGAAAACGAATGGTTTTTGATAATCAGAAATAGTATTGAATAAACTAAAATCGTAAGCTATCTTTATTCGAACTCGAAATAGTTTTGAATTCGATATATATTCGTAGCGATTGCTTATTTTATTATTTTGAGCTAAGGTAATAGTTTTTAAACCGCCTAGTTTATGAAGTAATATTAAAGTTTGAGTAAAGCTGTTGTGATAATTTGCTTTTTCTTTTAAGCAAAATAAACAGAATGTTCAGCGAACATGTTTAACGAGCATTTGCTGACCATAAATAAATTCTAATTAGTTGAGTTTAAGCCAAATTAGTTTCTATTATTAATCCTTAACACATTGTTCTCATATAACACGTATAATTAAACAACCTGTGTTGACAACACTATGTCTGTAATAATTTCAATTTCTATCTAAAAATAATCTTGTCTTTTTTCAAAAAAATGTAAAATATGTTTCAATATAATTAGTTTCTGTATTTACAGCTTTTTAAATGAATAGAAAATAGGACATTTTGAATGCTAAATATTCAGTAAAATCTTATTAAGATATAGAAAGTATAGAAAAATGTCTTTAAATATTAAAAATTAAAATAGTTGAAAATTAAACAAGGATGGCGAATTATACAGGGAATTTTTCTTTTAAGTATACATATGCATGTTGAAAATTTTCTGACATTCATTAATTTTTAAAAGAGTTCAATTTAAAGCTATACACGAGTGTTTTTTACTCCCAGATTAAGCATGAAGTAAAATTTGAGGCTTTTCTAAACTCGAAATTTTATGCGCCACGCGTATTAAACACTGGTTATAAGTAAATTTCAAAATATGCGCCTTTAGTATACTGTTTTAATAGCATATTGTGAACTTCGTAATCATTTAGTGGTTTATACGCGTGGCGCATGAAGTAAAATTTCGAGTTTAGAAAAGCCTGAAAATTTGGTTTAGTCACTTCGCGAATAATATTTTTTAATATTTCTAAACTTGAAATTTTACTTCATGCCTAATCTGGGAGTAGACGTAGATTTGCAGAATATAAGGTGTAATTAGGTTATGTATACTTAAAGATAAACTTCTTCTAGCGAACATTTATTGTACAGTTAATATAAAATTATTAATTCAAATAAAACAAACTATTTAGATTTTTAAATAATCAAAACTTATGATTTTGTTTAACCACAAAACCATGCCAAGCCATGTAAACTTTGTATGTTGGGATTTCGGTTTCAGCGTTGGTATAAGATAATATTTTACAAAAGTGCTTTTACAAAGATATGCATTAAACTTTTCGTAACAAGATGACAGAAACAGATTTTTTTTTTACTGTTTTATTTAACGCAGAAATATTGTTTGCTAAGAGGTCTGTTTCGACCAGAGTTGGGCAGGATTCGAATCATTCGGGATTCGAATCCTGGATTCGAATCCTTTTATAGGATTCAAAAGAGGCAATCGAATACTTCAGTTCAACTGGATTCGTGATCCGGATTCCTTACATTTTTTTAAGAGGATTCGTATTCGAATCCAAATGTGGGTGATTTGAATCCATATTAAAAGGATTCGAATATTTATAAAAGGATTCGAATATTTATAAAAGGATTCGAATATTTATAAAAGGATTCGAATACTTACAAAAGGATTTAAATCGTCAAAAATAATTCGAATTAATTGTAAGGATTAACATGAGAAATGTCTTTTGTGTGTTTTTAAATTTCTCGTTAAATCACTGTTTTATACGCGTGGCGCATGAAGTAAAATTTCGAGTTTAGAAAAGCCCAGAAAATTTGTCTCGGGTCGCTGCGCGACCCGAGACAAATTTTCACAGGGCTTTTCTAAACTCGAAATTTTACTTCATGCTTAGTCTGGGAGTGGGAAACACTCGTTTAAAGCTTCAATTTGAACTCTATTATAAAATCGACGAATGCCTGAAAATTACGTAGATAAAAAATTCTCTGAATATCATTAAAACCGGGAAAGTCAGAGAAAAGTCATGAAATTATATTCAAATTGATAAAAACACTAACAAAAAAGCCATATGACATTATTAAATTTGTCAAAATCAACAGGGAAACTAGAAAACACGTAAAAATGTATCAAATTAACTTAAATATTGACAAAAACAATGAAAACAATTTAACAAAATAGAGGTTTCCCACAGAAGAAAGTTATATTAAAAGGCCAGGGAAAAAATCTTGGCGTAGCGAAACGGATAAAACACTGAAATATTGTGAAATTGAAAATATACTGGTTTTTACTTATTATGTTTGAATTTCATAGCAAATTCAGTTTGATTTTATTAGAAATATCTATGTACTGTAAGGTCGACTCGGTTTAAACTGAGACAGTCTTGTATAAGGTTGTCTTCATTTAAACGAGTGTTTTCCACTCCCAGACTAAGCTTGAAGTAAAATTTCGAGTTTAGAAAAGCCCCGTGAAAATTTGTCGAGGGTCGCGCAGCGACCCGAGACAAATTTTCGGCTTTTCTAAACTCGAAATTTTACTTCATGCGCCACGCGTACAAAACACTGATTTGAAGTGAAGTTCAGAAATACACAAATACATCTTTAATCAGAGTAACAAGGAATCAGATGTTTAGTCTGTTATCAACAATGTTCAGTGTTAATAATAAATAATTAGGCTTTAAATATATTTGTTAAAACAACTGGTAACGATATTTATATATAAATGGTTGAAAAAAATAAATAAAATCAAATTTATTCTTAAAGGATTTGTATTCGTGATTCGAAAAAACAGGATTCGAATCTTTGATTCGAATCATATTTATCTCTTACGAATCCTTTATTCGAGTATGCGTGATTTGAATCATATTAGGTGATTCGGATTCGTGATTCGAATCCTTTTTACGAGGACTCGTCCCAGCTCTGGTTTTGACATAAAGTAATTTATTATTTCTATAGAAATAAGAGTTTATATAAAAATTCTATTTCCATAATTTTATTATATAATGGTCACTCTTGACGTGTGAAAGACAGAAAGCAATACATCGAAGCGATAATCTTTCTGAATTCGAAGTAGTTTTGCTTCCAAATAACCAATTTAAATGCTCCACCATCTTATATAACGTTAAGAAACGTTAACGTTCTGCAATCTTATGACGTTGAAAAGTGGCTATGAAGTTCAAGCGATGTTTAGACCAAAATTGACAACCGAGCACCTAACCCCTCTCTTAACAAAATAATTAATAAAAAATGAGATAAACTATAAACAAAACATATCAGAATATCAGACTATAGTTTGGATTAGCATACAGGAGTTGAATAAATTTCAAATTGTTTTACTTTTATTTTCTGAATTCAAATACAGAAACATTAAAACCCACACTTCAAAAAAAATCAATTCAAACCAGACAATAAATCCGTTTGGTTTTTAGGAAAGATTGCGTCTCCTGAGGACCCTTAACGTTATTTACCCGACCGTTCAAGAATTAGAAATATCTATATTAAGATAGAAGGGAGCCGGAATGAGATGGGGATAAGGGCCAGGGTTTTTAATCAAAAGTTAAAATCGGAGGCGCGATAACGCGATAAATATTCAAAAATTCTATGAATTATTTAGCAGTTATAATACTCGAGGCAAGATTCTCATCCCGATCCGGGTTTGCAAATTTGTTGAAGGTATTTATTAAGACACTCGAAAGTTATTCCAATTCTTTCTTCTTCAGATCATCGGTTTTTAATTGATTTTAAATACTGAGTTTATTGATTGATTAAATATTAAATTGTACAGGTTAAGATTTAATGAATATAAAATAAATATTGAATACTATTATACACCCACTCAGTGACGGCGCAAAGGTTTCTGTCGTGACAGGAAAACTAGTTTTATCCACCCTAGCCTAAATAATTTTTTTTTTAACATGCAGTTTTGGAAAATCTTAGAAGAAGTGTAGCGTCTAATTTATAACTAATACAGTTCCATATTTTTTATATTCTATAAAGCCCTTTAATAATAATTTTAAAAAAATGCATAGACATTGATGTAGCCAACATATAAAACAACACGAGGCGTAAAATGTACAATACTTGCAAGTGTGGCCAAACAAATGTTAATACCGTTAAAAACATATTCATAATTAAAATTCATAATTGAAATTGACGAAAAATATGTGCTTAAATTGTCTATACAGGATTGACAAAACGCATTCAACAGGTAATTAAAAAATGTACAGAGAGCCATGTATTAAACATACTAAGCAACTGACTAACTTTAATCTAAGTAACTTTAATCTAACCTGACACAATTAACTGGTATAATTTATGCTCGATTTATTGATCCCAGAAGTATATCTAATAGCCTAAATCCGTAGTTCTAAACATTTTTTTTAGCAAATTATTTATTTTGGATATTTGCTTATAATTATTATTATTTGTAATTTATACATTTTATTTCTCAAAGAATGTTAATGGTTAAATTATTGAGAATATTTATTTGATTATCTTCAAAGCTTAAAGGTATTTCCTATAATAACAATTTTATTTTAATATATTATTTTTATATACAATTTGGTTCTCATTAATCACTTGATGAAACATGTTTACAATATTGATAATTAAATAAAAATCACTTGGTTTGTTTCACTACTTATTTTTATTCTCTCCAACTACTTTCGACTTATCGTCATTCTCAAGGAGTAATTACTCCTTGAGAATGTCGAGCAGTCGAAACTAGTCGGAGAGCATACAAAATAGTAGTGAAACAAACCAAGTGACTTTTATTTACTTATCAATATTATTTTAATATTTAAAACTATCATTCACAAATGATCAATGATATTCTTAACACCATTCTAAATTTGAAAATCAGTTACTCTCAAATTTAAAGCAATTAAATTAAAATGTAATTTGCACAATGTTGTTTGTTTTTTTCTCTCTTATTACTACCATCTGCTTTTATTTCACATCTGTAATAAAAGGTAAATAGCTGTTTTTAAACTTCACAATAAATCAATGATTTAAAAGCGTAAAATTTTGGATTTAGAAAATTCGAAAAATTTTATTTTATGCGCCAAGCGTATTGTCAAATTCACAATATACTGCTTAGAAACATTCTTTCACGTGCTCTTAATAATATTAACTTTGCTAGTAAAACTATATACATTGCAGCTGATTTTAATGTCAGATTCAATAGCAATAACTACCACCATTCAGAACTGACTGACTTTGCTAATAGTTATGGTCTAAAATTTATTGTAGATTTTCCTACAAGATTGAACAACTGTATCGATAATGTATGCACAAACGATATTAACAAGCATTCAACTCACCCACTAGAAACTGGACTTTCTGATTACATTGGTATATTGTTCAAAATTACTAGTGAATCACTACCTTCCAACACACCTTGTCACAGAATTATAAGACCCATTAGTATGGCTGGAAAATATAATCTATTCAATCTGTTAGACGAAGAATCATGGAATTTTATTGACGATAATAACGATGCGACTCAATGTTTTAACCAATTCCTATGTGTATTTATGTCTCATTTTAACACCGCGTTTCCAGAAAAACGCATTCATGTTCAATCGAAAAAGAAACCAGTTAGGTGGTTTAACTCTAACTTAAATATAATGAGAAATACGCTTGCTCTAGTCTCAGATTCTTATAATAAAACGGGTGATCCTGAACTAAAACTAATACGCAACAGATATCGGTCAATTTATAAAAGGCAAATACAGTTGAGTAAATCACAAGTAAACAATAACTACTTAGAACAAATGAATTACGATCCTAAAGCAATATGGAAGATTATTAATTCTAGTAGAAACACTTATAGAAATAAACATGTTGACATACCAGTGGAAGACTTTAATCAGTTCTTTTCAAATGCCGCAATTAAAATCGTAAATTCACTACCTGTACCACAAAAACGTCCCAGCTTGTGAAATGACTTTTCAGTTCAGTGAAGTCTCAACTACAACAGTCAGTGCAGTAATACGGAGTCTCAAACCCAGCCACAGCAGAGACTTCTTTGGCCTCCGAGTGGATGTTATAAAGGCCGTCTCAACAACCATTTTAGTACCACTGACTAAAGTAATCAATAAATATATTAAAAACAATGTCTTTCCAGATACATTAAAAACAGCAACAATTATACCGATTCATAAAAAAAGGAAATAATTCTGATCCGAACAACTATAGACCAATCTCGTTACTGCCAATATTCTCCAAAGTTTTAGAAAAAATTTTAGAATCACAACTATCCGACATCTTTGAATCGAATACCTTATTTTGTAACGAACAGTTTGGGTTTCGGAAAAATCGTTCAACATCAAACGCGATTAGCAACCTTGTGGAGATGATAAATGATGTATTTGAAAACAAGAGGGCTTGTAAAGCATCATTTCTCGACCTTTCCGAGGCATTTGACTGTGTCAACCATACTATACTGCTAAGAAAACTATATTTTTACAACGTACATCCAGAAAGTTGTAGACTAATCGTATCATACCTATCTAATAGAGTTTAGCATGTCATCCTAAATGGTACTATATCTAGCGCCCTGCCTATACATCTCGGTGTGCCACAGGGATCAATATTTGGGCCATTACTGTTCCTGAGATATATCAATGACTTACCCAGTATAAACGAAGCAACACACACTGTTTTGTATGCAGATGACACAACACTGATAAATAACACAGAATGTACAGAATCTTGTAGTATAGCTAATATGGAGGCACAGTCGGATGCAATGGAGTGGTTTAATAGCAATAAACTTAAACTTAACAGTGACACTCTAATGTTTTCACTCAAGAAGAATGCACCAGTCGAGACTGTCAAATTTCTGGGCATGAACATTATGTCGAATTTATCGTGGCAGAATCACGGTGATACACTTACATCGAAGCTTTGCTCTAGCATTATTGCTATGCGAAATTTGTCTCAGCAAGTGTCGAAGGATGTATTACGCATTGTATACTTTTCACTATTTCAATCCCAAATCCTATATGGACTGATTGTATGGGGTCATTCCGCCATAAGATACCGGATTTTTGGACTACAACGTAGAGCAGTGCGCATAATAAATAACCTCGGTTATCGTGAAGAATGCAGACAGACCTTTGTGGAATTGAAAATTTTAACTCTTTCATGCTTATATATATATATATATATATATATATATATATATATATATATATATATATATATATATATATATATATGAATGCGTTAAGTATACAAAAAACATCAGAGCAGCTACGAACTTTGTCCAAGTGTAAATCACTACTGCACTAGACAGAATGAAAATGCTATATATACTCAATGACATTAGAAGCGTAACACCAAGAAGGAATGATTTCTTTGAATTCATATTTTAGCAACTGAGTGACTATATTTAAAGCATACATTGATAACAATTTCAACCTTGTGCCTTTTATATTTATTGTGAAAAAGAAAATATTTCACTTTTTCTTTTTTGATAAAACTATTTATATGAGCTGTTTAGTACAGATGCTTTTAGTTTTCGTGTTTCCGTTGAGTGTGTTAAGCTTTAATAAAATACCTCGAGTCCGAAGACGTCCACAATATCACCATTTGAGCGATTTTTACCGGGGTCGAGTTGTTGCTTATCGAGATGTCGGTATGTCCTATCGGGAAATTGCCCGCCGTATTGATTCCACTGCAGCAACTGTAATACGTGTGTATCAGGTATGGACAGAAGAAGGTAGAGGAGCAAGAAGAAGACCAATTGGTCAACTAAGGCGTACCACAGAACGTCAAGATCGGCGCTTAAGACAAATAGCCCTGCGAGACCGTTTCGCTACTACGCGTCAAATCGGTGATCAATGGATTGGAGAAGAAGGTAGGCCCGTTAGTATGCGAACCTTATATCGCCGCATTCAATCCTTTGGGCTTCTTTCGTACCGCCCAAGATTAGTGCTTCCTTTAACAGCGAGACACTGTCGCCAAAGGTTGGACTGGTGCAGAGAACGGCAGCATTGGGAGGCAGAATGGCACGATGTCGTATTCAGCGATGATGTACTTTTTCAACAAGAACGCACGTCCCCATATTGCTCGTCGAACCATGAACTTTCTTAATGAAGCTGGTGTTAATGTTTTGGCGTGGCCGCCCCGTTCGCCGGATTTAAATCCCATTGAACATGTGTGGGATATCATGGGAAGAAGAATATTCTCTTTGCACCATACCCAACAGACTCTAGCACAGTTGATCGATGAAATTCAAGTTGCTTGGAACGAGATGCCTCAAGAAGACATCGACCATCTCATTTTGTCGATGCCCAGACGTCTACAGGAGTGTATACAGCAAATGGGGTCGCCAAACACAATATTATTTTTTTTTAGATTGTTTTTTAATAAAATTTCTTGAAAATGTAATCATTTTATTCTTGATGTAAGACTACCATACTGGCAAAAAATCAAGTTAAAATAATAACTCCTTCTGGGTGTTACGCTTCTAATGTCATTGAGTATATCGAAGCTCGATTAGGTTGACCAAATCCCAAACTGGAGTACGTTACTATGGCGTTAAATTCTTTAATGTACTGCCCTCTCATGTAAGGAATTTTCCTTTAAAAAGCTTCAAATCCTATATTAAAACTGTATTGACTTAGAATGCAATTTACAGCTGGAACGAATATTTGAATTTTAATTTTAGGACTTAAATGTTTGTTTTGTATACACTTCACCTATTTATTTATTATTTAGTATAGACTGTTTTAAACTATTTATTGAACTATACATTTATTTATTATCTATTTAATTATTTATTTATAGTGTTTATAATATATGTAAGTGTAACCTCTCTGTGTACTTTAGTTTATTTAGTTTTTTTTTTTGTATAAGTTTTTAGATTAAGGTTTATATATTATATGTATTGACACGTGTAAGGCTGATGCTGTTAGCACAATAAATGAATTTAAATTTGAATTTGAAAAATGTACAATTATGACCTATGAACGATTCAGCTTGATTTTATGTATAGGAATAAAATAATTATATTTGAAATCAGTTATTTGTTTTACTATTTAATTTATTATGACTATCTAATGCAACTTGCACTTGATTAGTTGCAACTTTATTTTGATAAGTGCAAACTTAAATTTGTTTAGTGATGTTATACCCAGGGTTGTTATAAAAAACGTTTATTTTATTTTAACTAAAACAAACAGTTTGTTTTAATAAAACGTGTTTTTTTCATTGAATAGGCGTTTAAAACAATAACAATTAAATACATGTTTAAAACGTGTTTAAAACATGTGTAAAACACGTTTATAACGTGTCTAAAACAGAACATCCAGGGCATTTTTCTTTGGAGTATACATATCCCGGTAATTGCAGCTTTTTTTAAATTTGCGGGAATTCGTTGTTTAAAAGCGGTTAATTTGAGGCTTTTAACGAGTGTTTTCCACTCCCAGACTAAGCATGAAGTAAAATTTCGAGTTTAGAAAAGCCTAAGAATTTGGATTGGCCGCGTAGCGAAGCGGAGCGGCTAATCCAAATTAGGCTTTTCTAAACTCGAAATTTTACTTCATGCGCCACGCTTCAAATCACTGACTTACAGTGAAGTTCAAAAAACACACACATTCAACAACGATTATAGGCAATCTAATATACGTTAGAGTTATTGGGTGGCCTATAATCACTGTTTTAAACAATTTCTTGAGCGCAGAATTTAACTCACTTTTTATTCACATTTACATATTGGATTGCTAAAGCCGTATATTTTATCTTTGCGATATTTCAGTATTTTATAGGGGTGGCGCATGAAGTAAAATTTCGAGTTTAGAAAAGAGTAATTTGGATTGGCCGCTCCGCTTCGCTACGCGGCCAATCCAAATTTTCAGGCTTTTCTAAACTCGAAATATCACTTCATGCTTAGTCTGGAAATGGAAAACCCTCGTCTAAAAATTCAAATTAAAATCTTTTTAAAAATAATGAATGTTGTAAAATTTGCATGATCAAAAAATTCCCTGTATTTAAAAATCACATTTATGCACACATATTTGATATTTTCTTGTAATTAAATGTTATGTTTAATAATGCAATATGAAATATCTTCAACAATTTAGCTAACATTTATAAATATAAACAAAGAATCTTAATGAAGTAGTATAAAATATAATTTAGCAAATTTAAAATAATAAAAAAACGTTTTCAACAAATTTGACGTTTAAAACATGTTTTAAACAAATTTAAGATCTAAACCATGTTTAAAACAAAACCGTTTAAAACACGACGGCTGTTTTTAAACATGTTTAAAACACTGTTTTAAAACAAAGTGTTTTTAACATAACAACCCTGGTTGTACCTAATATACGAAAACGGCCATTGGACGAAATAAATGCACAATTCGCGGATTGAGAATTTTGAATTGTTCAAACCACGATATGCAAATCAATCGTAATGTTTTAAAAATACGATTGGTATGACTGTTTCGGGAAATGTGTATTTCAATTGTGTAATAATTAGAAAGGTAATTAATTTACCAAAAAACTTGATTTATTTTACAGAAACATATCAGTGGACTGCAATCCAATACTCCCAATTTTAAAAACGTTACATTACAATGTGCATTTAAAAAGTATAATAGTAAAAAAAGTAATCAATTCATCAAACACTTTATTAATTTTAATGGAACAGACAATGGTCAGTTTAATGTTATTTATTTTTGCAACTTTTGGAAGAGTGGCATTTTAAGTTGCAATCAACATTTTTTCTGACACAGTTGCATCTTTTATTTACACAATACAGTTGCACCTTACAAAGCCTTGCTGCTAGCTAGACTCAACTGATGACATTGATTTAAGGGGAAGAATCATTTCTCCAACATCAAATGTTTCTAGAAATTTAAAGTCAGTAAGTTTGAGTTTATTTCTAGCATGCATTCTGCTGAGGATACCCCATTTATTTTCTACGGTATACAAGGAATCGGTCTCATTACCCACTACTCTGAAGACATTTCTAGGTCCATCCCTTATCTGGTATTTTTACCAAGACATTGTCCCCTTCTCTGAATGGTTTCAATTTCTTATTTGAAACCTTAAGCATTGCTTCTGCTTATCGCTTCTGGGCATTTTTTGCGGCGTCTTAATGACTCAAAATCTTAAATTGTTTTCTATTTAAGAGATCTTGTGATATTGGAACATTATTAAGTGTACCTTCTTGCTCAGTATCTTTACCTGTAAATATTCCAGGTTTAAGAGATATTTTATTAAAACTCACCTAATAGTTCCTTAAAAGTAACCAAGGATTGTACTTTATTCATCGTTGAAGGCCCTGGTTCATCAACATGCATGCGTTGTTCCCATCTGCTGTTTGCAGTGTCTGAACTAATTGTGCTAAATCCTCTTTAGTATTAAGATGTTCTACATTTTCTAAAGGAAGGTTGCAATCGCTTAAACCGTTTTTTAAAGATACCCCAAACATGGCCTCATATGGACTACACTCGATTCCTCTGTGATATGATCTATTTATCTTCACTTGAATTAAATTGAGTCCATTTGCCCAAAATGATGTTTTATTTTCAACCATCTAAGCGTTCAACAAATCTCTTACATCTTGATTATCCCTCTCTATACTTCCTTGACTTTGCGAATGTCTTGGTTTACCGTGTACAATGTTTACATTATCAAACCTCCTAATCAAATCTGTTATTATTCTGTTGCAAAAATCTTTACCGTTATCACTTTGTAATATATATATGGAGCTCCAATACCGCTAAATATTTCTAGTAGAACTCGAGCCCCTTCGCTCTCGCTGTTATTTTCCAATAGTTTCAAAAATATGAATTTGGTTAAGTGGTGTTGATAATTTAAAATAAACCGGTAATCGCTATCGGGTTCTGTTTACATTTTTTTTTAAATTTTATTTATTTCGTGTTATTATATGATGTTTACACAGGTCAATATATATTAATCGTAAGTAGAGATAAAACATTGAAAATTAATGTAAAAATATATAATGTTCAGCAAGTATTCTTTAATTATTTTCCTGAATTTCGGTAGTGGTAAAATCTGTACTGTATCAGATAGACGGTTGAACAATTTTGGCCCATAGAAGTTTTCCCCGTTTTGTGACCTTTTTAAGCGAAGGCCATCGGAATATATTAAATCAGATGATCCAGTATCATGATGATGAAACTCACTGTGTTTTCTATATTTTGTAGTATTTTTGCGGACGTGTGTCACACATTCCAGAATATAGAGACGACAGGGCAGTAATAGTATTTTTAGTTTCTTAAACGAGTTTGGACAATCATCTCGGTAGTTTAGTGAAGCAAGAACCCTAATTGCCTTTCTTTGGAGACCAAACAACTTATTTATAATTGCACAAAGACCCCAAGAAAAATGTACAAAATTTTGCCGATGTATATTGTTCTTGTTGGTGCTACGTTAACCTTGAATTCAAAAATATCCCTAGAAATTTAGCACTGCCGAGATGTATATCCTTTTTTAAGCAAAATATAACATAGGCTGATTTTCCTGGATTCACGGTAAGCTTGTTAGTAGCAAACCATTCAGATGCCTATGAAACTGCATTGACATCAATATCAGCAGCAGCGTCTTGATTATTGGAACTACTATGCAAAAAAAGTAGCGGTGTTAACATTAAAAGTGGGTAGATCATTTATATAAATTACGAATAATAACGGCCCCAATATGGAGCCCTGTGGTACACCATACAGCATTTTTATATATGTTGACTTAACGCCATTAAAACATGTTTGCTCACATCTATCATTTAAATACGAGTTTATCAAGCGACAGCTGCTAGGATGGAAGTTATAACAATATAATTATCACAAGAGAACATAGTGAGGAACGCAATCAAATGCCTTTGATAGATCCATGAAAGTAGAAACAGAGTATGCCTCGGATTCAAATCCTTCATAGATCTTTTCCGTGAATGCAACTATTGCGCCACTCGTAGACCTTCACCTACAAAAACCAGACTGCTGATCTGAAATTAACTTATGCGTTTCCAGGTAGTCAACCATCTGTAGATGTTATGTTTCTAGAACCTTGGATAATATAAGTAGTTGTTGATATCATTGATATCACCCTATTTATGAATGGGAATGACACAAGCTCGCTGTAGACAGGCAGAGAGGATACTAAGGCATTGGTTTATCAGCTTTGTTAAAGGACTGATAATTAAATCAACTACATTTTTCATCAAAGTTGTATTCATACCATATATGTCACAGTTTGGCGTAGTTTTGAGGATATTAATAACATCTCTTACAAATACTGTGCTAACCTCTTTAAAATTAAAATATAATGTTCTAGATTTAACATTGATGGATTGAATAACGTACTTAATGGGGTCATAATTTGTGGAAATTATCTTGTCTACAAGATTTTTTTGCTACTGTACTAAAATATATGTTAAACGAGTTCGCATCAATATTACACTTAACACACTTAACATCACTAGTTGGTTTATTTTGATTAGATTTAATTAATTTCCACATGGCTTTAGGCTGATTGCCCGACTTCCTATAACCTTTGCGTTTGCTGTTAAACTGGCGGTTTTTAGTGCCTGTCTATGTTTCCATGGATTTTTTTTTTAATTGATACTGTCTTCACAATTTTAGGTATATTTTAATATGAACTCTTGTTATATTAGTATGCCGTTTCTGTATCTCCTTTTTTATGTATTTTGTCCGCTTACGGCTCGTGTCCGTTGCAAAATAGTGAATACTCTCAACGTCACACACTGGTCGAAACGCTCATTCTAGCTGAACATTTCGTTATAAAGCGTTTTAGTCTACTTTAAATAGTTCAGAGTCGAAGAAATTATTTGATTAAAAATATAAATTACTTAATATTGAATAATTCTCACCTTCTACCCTTTACCACCCCCATTTTAATTTTTAGTTTTAGCGAAAAATTGTTAAACTAAAATTTGAAGATAATTTCACTATGCGCATTTTTGTGATACAATTTTTATTTAAAAATTGTAATTATATTACAACCTATTCCCTTCGAATTATTAAAAAATGAACATTAAAAATTGTAAAATCATGTTTTATTTGATTATAAAATTATTAAAATAGACAAAACCAAAAAATTCAAAATTGCACACATATCTATAAATAAAAATACACAATATATACTAGCAGTATAAAGAATCTAGGTACATCATACAAACAATTTACACTAAAGCCAGAAATTATTAAGAGCCAGAATCCTCTGGTAAAGATGCTTGTTCTGGTTCTACTACTAACTTTAACATCTCTGTGTTAATTTTTTGAATGGTAAGCGGTCTTGAAATATATGTTTTTTTTTTGACAAACTTGATATCAGAAGAATATAACAGCGTATGGAAAAGATCTGTTATAGATTGCATTCTTGAAAATTTTCGAGTGTGACACTCTCGGTACTTCCGCAAGTCTTTGTTTCGAGCTTCTAATGCTTCTTTCGATAACATCCCAATTGGCAATGTTGCAGATTGAATTATGTCCGCCCTGTGAATTAATAGTTTGTGCAAACTAGCAGGCATATAGTACCATCGATACAACTTAACATATAGATTTGCTGTGTCTTCCAGATATTTCTGGAATGCATCAACATGTGTTGCTTGTCCACATGAAATAACTTGTAAAATTATTTTTGATATTTTGATTAAATGTTCATCCAAACCTGTTATTTGTGCACCTAATTTATAATTTTCAAAAAATCGACTAGCAGTATTGCCGTCGTTTGCTGTTCCAAACCCTGGTTTGACTACGTCAACTAGTAAACCTAATTGTGATTTAAAATCTTTTTGAATCTGACGCTTTGTTGTCTGTACTGTATTTTTATCACCTTCAGTCAATTCCGCAAATTATGTATACGGGCCTCTGGATTTACCACTACAGCATCCAGGTTGAGGTTCATATGGTAAACCTTTAGTTGAGAACACTTCCATTCCGTTTAGCCACGTAGAATATTTATTTTCAAAATTTGAAATTGTTCTATGAGAGGTTTGTCATTTCATTGTCAATTGTGCCGTGAAATTATTTTTTGTATGTATCAATGAATCTAAATGTTCAATGTGCGATACAATATCAATATTCATGTCAATCCCAAAGAGATAGACTGCTTTATTTTTATGTGTGTGAAGCTGGCAATATTTACAGCAATAACCCGGCGCATGCACCACCTACCCAAAAAATATTATTTAATCAAAAATAATTATTTTGACATATTTCTAGACTATAATCTTGCATTTATTTTTTTACGTATCGTATCTAATATCGTTGCTATAAATAATGAACAAATAGTATTTCAAATTAATTGAAATTATTAGGAACAACTGGTCATCCGTGTCAGGAAATTAATTATTTAAACATATTTCATAATACCCGACATGCATTTATTTGTAGTTTTGAGTAATTATTAATGGTATTGTTAACATACAATAACAACTTTTATTATAGGAAATGTATCTTTCGATGATTATTCAACATTGGTGAATGCATTGGGAAGTCAGTCATTTCGCAATTAGAAATTAATTGTTTAAGCACATTTCAAGGTGGCCAACATAAGTTTTGTTTAATGTTTTGAGTAACTAATGGTAGTATTGTTAAAATATAATAACAATTTTTAATATGAAGAATGTATCTTTCGACGATTTTTGAACATTAGTAAATGCATTAATAAGTCAGAAATACGCTATGAGAAATTAATTGTTTAAACATATTTTAAGGCGGCCGACATAAATTTTGTTTATTGTTTTAGGTAACTAATAGTGTAATTGTTTATATACAATAACAATTTTCAATATGGGGAATGTATCTTTCGTCGATTTATAAAGGTTAGGGAATGCATTGGGAAGGCAGTCATTCGCGATGAGAAATTATTTGTTTAAACATATTTCAAGGTGGCCGACATAAGCATTGTTTATTGTTTTGAGTAACTAATAGTGTTATTGTTAAAATTAAAAAGCAATTTTAAATATGGGGAAAGTATCTTTCGTCGATTTTTGAACATTAGTGAATGCATTGGGAAGTCAAACATTCGCGATTACAAATTAATTGTTTAAAAATTTTTCAAGGGGGCCGACATAAATGTTGTTTATTGTTTTGAGTAATTATTAGTGTTATTGTTAAAATACAATAACAATTTTTAATATGGGGAATGTATCTTTTGACGATTTTTGAACATTAGTGAATGCATTGGAAAGTCAATCATTCGCGAATTCAAATTAATTGTTAAACATTTTTCAAGGTAGCCGACGAGTTTTGAACATTAGTGAATTCAATAAACATTAATCATTATTTTAATTTTTTCATTTATAATTAGTGAATGCATTGGAAAGTCAGAAGTATGCTATGAGTAATTCATTGTTTAAACATATTTCAAGACGGCCGACATAGATTTTGTTTGTTGTTTTGAGTAACTAATAGTGTTATTGTTAAAATACAATAACAATTTTGAATATGGAGAATGAATCTTTCGTCGATTTTTGAACATTAGTGAATGCATTGGAAAGTCAATCATTCGCGAATTCAAATTAATTGTTAAACATTTTTTAAGGTAGCCGACATAAATTTTGTTTATTGTTTTGAGTAACTTATAGTGTAATTCTTAAAATACAATAACAATTTTCAATATAGAGAATGTATCTTTTGACGATTTTTAAACATCAGTGAATGCATTGGGAAGTCAATCATTCGCGATTACAAATTAATTGTTTAAACATTTTTTAAGGTCCCCGACATAAATTTTGTTTATTTGTTTGAGTGACTAATAGTGTTATTGTTAAAATAGAATAACAATTTTCAATATAGGGAATGTATCTTTCGTCGATTTTTAACATTAGTGAATGCATTAGGAAGTCAACCATTCGCGATTACAAATTATTTGTTAAAACATTATGGAAGGTGGCCAACATTAATGTTGTTTATTGATTTAAGTAACTAATAGTGTTATTGTTAAAATACAATAACAATTTTCAATATAGGGAATGTATTTTTCGACGATTTTTAAACATTAGTGAATGCATTGGGAAGTCAGAAATATGCTCTAAGTAATTCATTCTTTAAACATATTTCAAGGTGGCCGACATAAATTTTGTTTGTTTTGAGTAACTAGTAGTGTTATTGTTAAAATACAATAACAATTTTGAATATGGGGAATGTATCTTTCGTCGATGTTTAAACATTAGTGAATACATTGGGAAGTCAATCATTCGCGATTACAAATTAATTGTTTAAACATTTTAGAAGGTGGCCAACAATAATGTTGTTTATTGTGCTGAGTAACTAATAGTGTTATTGTTAAAATACAATAACAATTTTCAATATAGGGAATGTATCTTTCGACGATTTTTAAACATTAGTGAATGCATTGGGAAGTCAGAAATCTGCTATGAGTAATTCATTCATTAAACATATTTTAAGGCGGCCGACATAAATTTTGTTTGTTGTTTTGAGTAACTAATAGTGGTATTGTTAAAATACAATAACAATTTTGAATATGGGAAATGTATCTTTCGTCGATTTTTGAACTTAATTGAATGCATTGGGAAGTCAATCTTTCGCGATTACAAATTAATTGTTTTAACACTATGTTTAAACAATTAATTTCTCATAGCGTATTTCTGACTTCCCACTGCATTCACTAATGTTCAAAAATCGTCGAAAGATACATTCCCTATATTGAAAATTGTTATTGTATTTTAACAATAACACTAATAGTTACTTAAAACAACAGACAAAATTTATGTCGGCTGTCTTGAAATATGTTTAAACAATGAATTACTCATAGCATATTTCTGGCTTCCCAATGCATTGACCAAGGTTTAAAACTCGTCGAAAGATACATTCCCCAAATTGAAAATTATTATTGTATTTTAACAATAACACTATAAGTTACTCAAAACAATAAACAAAATTTATGTCGGCTACCTTAAAATATGTTTAAACAATTAATTTCTCATCACGGATGACAGACTTTCCGATGCATTCACTAACCTTCAAAACTCGACGAAAGATACATTCCCCATATTAAAATTGTTATTGTATTTGAACAAGAACACCATTAGTTACTTAAAACAATAAACAAACTTTATGTTGGTGGCCTTAAAATATGTTCAAACAATTAATTTCTCATAGCGTATTTCGGATTTCCCAATGCATTCACTAATGTTCAAAAATCGTCCAAAGATACATTCCTCATATTAAAAATTGTTATTATATTTTAACAACAACACTACTAGTTACTTAAAATAATAAACAAAATTTATGTCGATACCTTGAAATATGTTTAAACAATTAATTTATCATCGCGAAACACTGACTTCCTAATGCATTCATTATTCTTTAAAAATCGACGAAAGATACATTTCCCATATTACAAATTGTTACTTTTTTTAACAATAACACTATTAGTTACTTAAAACAACAAACAAATTTTATGTCGGCCGTCTTGAAATATGTTTAAACAATGAATTACTCATAGCATATTTCTGACTTCCCAATGCATTCACTAATGTTCAAAACTCGTCAAAAGATACATTCACCATATTGAAAATTGTTATTGTATTTTAACAATAACACTATTAGTTACTCAAAACAATAAACAAAATTAATGTCGGCCACCTTAAAAAATGTTTAAACAATTAATTTGTAATCGCGAATGATTGACTTCCCAATACATTCACTTATGTTCAAAAATCGACGAGAAATACATTTCCCATATTGGAAATTATTATTCTATTTTAACAATAACACTATTAGTTACTTAAAACAATAAACAAAATTTATTTCGGCCACCTAAAAAAATGTTTAAACAATTAATTTATAATCGCGAATGATTGACTTCCCTATGCATTCACTAATGTTCAAAAATCGTCAAAAGATACATTCTCCATATTGAAAATTGTTATTGTATTTTAACAATAACACTATTAGTTACTCAAAACATTAAACTAAATTTATGTCGGCCACCTTGGAAAATGTTTAACAATTAATTTGAATTCGCCAATGATTGACTTCCCAATGCATTCACTAATGTTTAAAAATCGACGAAAGATACATACCTTATATTAAAAATTGTTATTGTATTTTAACAATATCACTATTAGTTACACAAAACAACGAACAAAATTTATATCGGCCGCTGTGAAATATGTTTAAACAATGAATTTATCATAGAATATTTCTGACTTTCCAATGCATTCACTAATGTTCAAAAATCGTCGAAAGATACACTCCCTATATTGAAATGTGTTATTGTATTTTAACTATAACACTATTAGTTACTCAAAACAATAAACAAAATTTATGTCGGCTACCTTGAAAAATGTTTAAACAATTAATTGGTAATCGCGAATGATTGACTTCCTAATGCATTCACTAATGTTCAAAAATCGTCAAATGATACATTCTGCATATTGAAAATTGTTATTGTATTTTAACAATAACACTATTAGTTACTCAAAACAATAAACTAACTTTATGTCGGCCACCTTGGAAAATGTTTAACAATTAATTTTATTTCGCGAATGATTGTCTTCCCAGTGCATTCACTAATGTTTAAAAATCGACGAAAGATTCATTCCTTGTATTAATAATAATAATAATAATAATAAACTTTATTTGTAGTCAAGTAGGTACATAATATATAATAAACTATTTAGGTATTCTACAAACCTTAAGGCGAGATTCAATTTGAGCATTTATTGCTCAACTGGTCTTCCATCTAAACCTTAATATATGAAAAAACAAATATTGAATACTATGCTTACGCAAGAACATAAAATATGAGTAATATAAAAATAACACAAAGGAATTGTCAACCAAACTAATGAGTATATAAACTAAATGCATCCAACAACAACAAAAAAATAAATGGAATAAGAAAGACAAAAAAATAGGTAAATTAAATATTAGTAATGTGTACACTTATATAATATTGTATCAACAACCACACCTTGCATTACACATTTAAGAGAGATTTATATTTTTTATTAAATTGCCTGATATTAAGTTGTTTCATTTCATTAGATACCGAATTATATACACAATAAATTTGAAAGGAAAATGATCGCTCAAAAAGGGTAGTCTTGTGTTTTGGTGGTGATAGGTTACCCTTATATCGTGTATTTACGTCTTCTCGAAATCGTATTTTGTTATACAGGTACTCTTGAGATTTTGTTACAATGATTTTATGGTAAAACCGAACGGCTTGATAATGCCTCCTTGTGACCATATTTAGCCATCCGGCGCCCTTAAGCTTGTGCGAGATACGATCAAACTTCCGAATGCCATAAATGAAACGTAAACATGCATTTTGAACAAATTGTATTCTTTTGGCAGTTAATTTATCAATTGACGAGTTATATAATGTCGAAAAAAATGAGAAATGCGAAAGAACAAACGCATTGCAATGAATGGTTTTAGTTTTAATAGGTAAGCACATTCGATGAGGGTACAGTTTTTTTAAGTTAATGTAAGCAGAATTTATGTACTTATTAATTTGTTTCTTGTATCTAAAAGAATTATATAGAATGACCCCTAAGTTTTAATTACTTTCAGAGTATGCAATTTTTGAACCATTTATACAAATATTTATTTGAGTTTTTATAACATCGCAGTCACTTTTCTTACCAAAAAGTTGGAAAGACATTTTTGCTGGATTTAAATGTAGACATAAAAAAGTTGAGATATTATGAATTTGATCCAAGTCAGAATTCACACAAAACTCTGCTTGCTGAAACTCTTTTGGATTAAAAGAATAATAAATTTGGCTATCGTCTGCGTACATATGACTATTCGAATACTGGATAGTGTTTAATACAGTGCTGGTATATATAGAAAATAATAAAGGCCTAAGAATTGATCCTTGGGGAACACCTTGCTTTATGTCTATGAAATTTGACCTATTATTTCCTATCTCTACACATTGTTTCCTACCCCTGAGATAACACCTTAATAGTGATACTGCGGAATGGTCAAGCCCAATATAGTAAAGAATCTTTTCTAAGATATCAAAGTTTACTGTATCGAAGGCCTTACTGTAATCCAGAAGTACTAGTATCGATATTTTTCCTTGATCAGACGCTGTTAGATTATCATCGGTAATCTTAATCAAGGCTGATTCACAACTGTAACCGTTTCTAAAACCCGACTGCATTGTTGGCAGAATATTATTTTCATTGACATAAGAGGTTAATTGTTCTTTCATGATTTTTTCTAATATTTTAGATACCGTGGGAAGTATGCTTATGGGCCTTAAGTGATTGTTTTCTGTTGGGTTTCTGATTTTTGCAATTGGCTTTACAATTGCATACTTCCAGCAGTCTGGAACAAACGATTCTAACAAACACGTATTTATTATATGAACAATATAAGGAATGATAACCGGACAGCACAGGCGTAACATAACTATATTTATATCATCCACCCCGATAGAAGTCGATTTAATAGAATTTAGGTAATGTATTACTACATGTTCATCGATTAATGTAAACTTGAAGTTACCTGCAGTTGGATGCCTAATACTATCAAACATGTTATTATATTGATTATTCCAATTAACACTATGCACTTGAGTAGAATCACTGAAGTGATTATTGAGTTGATCGACATTTTTAAGTGAGTTAGGAATATCAATAATATTATTTTTGAATCCCAAAAATTGTAAATGCTTCCATAATTTGTTTTTGTTATAGTTTTTAGATATATGTGTGTAATAGGCTTTCTTTTCATGTTTCAGTGTTATATTAGTAAAATGTCTAAGACTTTTATAATAATCCTAATCAGAAGGTCTCCGAGTTTTTCGATATTTCGCCTTAGCTTTGTTGCGCATTTCCATGAGTAACTTCAAATTATCGGTAATCCAAGGACATTATACTCTTGATACTTTTTTAGTTTTCAAAGGGGCATGCTTATCAAACAGGCTAGTGATACATGTATTAAAATAGACTATCTTGTCATTAAGGTTATTTAAGTGTAGTATGGTTTGGAATGAGATACGATATAAATCATTTTCAAATGTAACATTATCAATAAGTCTCAATAACCTGAAACATTTAGTTATATTGTCATAGTTATTGATGTCAAATAAAATGGAACAAAACACAATATCGTGGTCAGAAAAAGAACAATCAAGAACCCCTTTAGAAGTAATATTTAACGTGCGAGATACAATAATAAGATCAAGGACAGACGCGGATAAGCCGATGATACGAGTTAGCTATTACCTGGACAAGATCGTGACTATCGATTAGCTCTAAGAGAAGATTTGAGGAGTTATTTTCTGGTTTAGACATATCGATATTAAGTTCACCACAGCAAATGATATTTTCAGAATAGGGAAGACAATTTATGAGCGAGCATTCAAGATTACATAAAAATTGAGAGACATTTTCACATGGCGGGCGGTATATACTAGATACTATAAAGTTGTGTTTATTAGTTTTAACATGAATCCATAGTTCTTCTATATTATTTTGACTCTGAATTATCGAAAAATTTAAACAATTATTTATATATATACCTACACCGCCGCCTCTGGTAGAGCGATCATTTCTTAAAAAAATATAATTCGGAATATCTAAGGCATGAGTGGGAACAGTGTAATTGAGCCATGTCTCCGAAATTGTTAAGATATGCAATTTTTTTGCAAGAAGCAGTTGTTTAATATGATATAACTTAGGAAATAACGATCTCACATTAATGTGTCCAATTATAAGATCACCTGACATTTTTGTGTACACTTATGTGAATTATTACCTGCTTGAAATATGTTTAAACAATGAATTTCTCATAGCATATTTCTGACTTCCCAATGCATACATTCTCCATATTAAAAATTGTTATTGCATTTTAACAATAACACTATTAGTTACTCAAAACAATAAACAAAATTATGTCGGCCACCTTGAAAAATGTTTAAGAATTATTTTGAATTCGCGAATGATTGACTTCCCAATGCAATTCACTAATGTTTAAAAATCGACGAAAAATACATTACCAATATTCAAAATTGTTATTATATTTTAACAATAACACTACTAGTTACTCAAAACAACAAACAAAATTTATGTCGGCCGTCTTGAAATATGTTCAAACAATGAATTACTCATTGCATATTTTTGACTTCCCAATGCATTTACTAATGTTCAAAACTCGTCAAAAGATACATTCTCTATATTGAAAATTGTTATTGTATCTTAACAATAACACTATTAGTTACTCAAAACAATAAACAACATTTATGTTGGCCACCTTCAAAAATGTTTAAACAATCAATTTGTAATTGCGAATGATTGACTTCCCAATACATTCACTATTGTTCAAAAATCGTCAAAAGATACATTCTCCATATTGAAAATTGTTATTGTATTTTAACAATAACACTATTAGTTATTCATAACAATAAACAAAATTTATGTCGCCCACCTTGGAAAATGTTTAACAATTAATTTGAGTTCGCAAATGATTGACTTCCCAATGCATTCACTAATGTTCAAAAATCGACGAAAGCTACATTCCCCATTTTCAAAATTGTTATTGTATTTTAACAATAACACTATTAGTTACTCAAAACAACGAACAAAATTTATGTCGGCCGCCTTGAAATATGTTTAAACAATGAATTTCTTATAGCATATTTCTGACTTTCCAATGCATTCACTAATGTTCAAAAATCGTCGAAAAATACATTCCCCATATTGAAAATTGTTATTGTATTTTAACAATAACTCTAATAGTTACTCAAAAAAATAAACAACATTTATGTCGGCCACCTTGAAAAATGTTTAAACAATTAATTTGTAATCGCGAATGATTGACTTCCCAATGCATTCACTAATGTTAAAAAATCGTCGATACATTCCCCGTATTCAAAATTGTTATTGTATTTTAACAATAACACTATTAATTACTCAAAACAACAAACAAAATTTATGTCGGCCGCCTTGAAATATGTTTAAACAATAAATTTGTAATCGCGAATGATTGATTTCCCAATGCATTCACTAATGTTCAAAAATCGATGAAAGATACATTTCCCATATTCAAAATTGTTATTGTATTTTAACAATAACACTATCAGTTACTCAAAACATCAAACGAAATTTATGTCGGCCGCCTTGAAATATGTTTAAACAATGAATTTCTCATAGCATATTTCTCACTTCCCAATGCATTCACTAATGTTCAAAAATCGTCGAAAGATACATTCCCTATATTGAAATTTGTTATTGTATTTTAACAATAACACTATTAGTGACTCAAAACAATAAACAACATTTATGTCGGCCACCTTGAAAAATGTTTAAACAATTAATTTGTAATCGCGAATGTTTGACTTTCCAATGCATTCACTAATGTTCAAAAATCGACGAAAGATACATTCCCCATATTTAAAATTGCCATTTTATTTTAACAACAATACTATTAGTTACTCAAAACAATAAACAAAACTTATGTTGGCCACCTTGAAATATGTTTAAACAATTAATTTCTCATCGCGAATGACTGACTTCTTAATACATTGACTAACCTTTATAAATTGACGAAAGATACATTCCCCATATTGAAAATTGTTATTGTATATAAACAATAACACTATTAGTTACTCAAAACAATAAACAAAATGTATGTCGGCCGCCTTAAAATATGTTTAAAGAGTTAATTTCTCACAGCGTATTCTGACTTCCCAATGCATTTACTAATGTTCAAAAATCGTCGAAAGATACATTCCTCATATTGAAAATTGTTATTGTATTTTAACAATAACCCTACTAGTTACTCAAAACAATAAACAAAACTTATGTCGGCCACCTTGAAATATGTTTAAACAATTAATTTCTCATCGCGCAATGACTGACTTTCCAATGCATTCACTAATGTTCAAAAATCATCGAAAGATACATTCCCTATAATAAAAAATGTTATTGTATTTTAACAATAGCACTATTTGTTAGTCAAAACTACAAAAAAAATGCATGTCGGGTACTTTAAATATGTTTAAATAATTAATTTCCTGACACGGATGACCAGTTCTTCCTAATAATTTTAATTAATTTGAAATATTATTTGTGTATTATTTACAGCAACAATGTTAGAAACGATACGTATAAAAATAAATGCAAGATTATAGTCTAGAAATATGTCAAAATAATAATTTTTGATTTAATAATATTTTTTGGCTGGATGGTGGATGCGCCGGGTTATTGCTGTAAATATTGCCAGCTTCACACACATTTTAATTTTTTGTTCTAGCGTTTTTTTGAAGGCGCCAAATAGAAAATAATGTCCGCCGAAAAATGGTTACGCTTCCTAAAAAAAATCACTGCTTGTAAACGGGCAAAAACGAGCAGCTAAATGTTATTTATATAATAATCTAATTCGTTATTATATATCAAAAACAAAGATTCATTACTATGAACGGCCAAGAATGTATACTTTAACCAACCTTTAACCAAGTTTAACGTTGCAAAATTTTACTGTAGGATTCTTTACTTAATTTAAATTAATGTATCTATATGTTGACTAACGTTATATGAAAAATATTTAAATGTATGTTGTATACATACCTGTAGAATATATATTCATTTTTAAATTATATTTTGCACGAAACCCAAATGTAAAAAAAGCAATTAAACGTAGGCGTTTGGAGCGCGTAAAATCCCCAACTAAACGACGTAAACGATGCATGCACCTTGGGTACTGATAACCACTGGACCAAAGGTCGGAGGGGGTTATGACTTTACCTGCGCACCCTCTGGACATTGAACTACTAATATTCTAAGAAAAAATCTGTTTTCTAAACAGTTGATTTTCGGCGAAATGTTTAGCTAGAATGAGCATTTCGACCAGTGTGCGTCGCAATCGAGCGATGGAAACTGGTGGGGGTAGATCGCGGCTCTACGCTAGCAACGGGGCATTCTCTGGTTTGTCCCGGGCTCAGTGTGAAATAGGCAATGGTGTGTGTATGTTGTGTTTTCTGTCGTCGCAAATGCAACTATGAATTCCGTTACTAACATACTCGAACTGATAAAAAATAACACACTGAGTCATGACATTATGATAGAATTAAAAAATCTAGGCTAGAATGAGCATTTCGACCAGTGTGCGTCACTTTCATCCTTAAAACGTTTAATCAATTTTTCCTCTGTACTAATTTTCAAAACATCGTACCTTTTCAACCTTTTGCATTTCAATAAATGAATAGAGGTACCGAGTTGTCTTTTCTTAAGAGCATTGCTAGTTTCTTCTATTACCTTATTATACTGTTCGCTTGTAAATAGAACACTGTTTTTAGATTTTTTTTAAATGTTTACCAAGGTTATCACGAAATGAAATCTGGATTTCAGTTAGTAACTTATGCACCCGAAGCAAAACTCTTACAACTGTCATATAACAGTGGTGCCAACTCAATTATTTTCCAATATTAATGCCGTTTGCACTAGTGTATCTTCAAAATGACCGCTTCTAGGATTATGCATTTTAAAATTACTTAATTCTGGGATTGAGCAAACAGAAATTCTCAATTCCCGAATTGTGCATTTATTTTGTCCATGGGCCATTTTCGCATATTGGGTGCAACAGTGACAACTTGAATTTAAACAGGTAAGTTCAAGTACGCACTTAACAAAATCAAGTTAGCGCTAATCAAAATCAAGTTGTCGCTAATCAAAGGAAAGTTGCATTGGATTGGTGAAAACTTGATTTTGATTATTGCAAACTTGGATTTGTTTAGTGCTTACTTTAACTTGAAAAGGTTGAAGCAATTTGCTCTTACTGCTCCACGTTCGCTACGCGCCCGATCCGATATGAATGTAGAATATATTTCCAACTACCATTCGTTAATTAAAAACATATGTTTACTAAATACCGGGTGTTTAATAAAATACGACCAACGCCATAACTCTATTATTTATTGACCGAGTATATTGAACTAAAAACCAAGGTCAATGGGGGTTAAAATACTAAGAAATAACATAAATTTAGATTTTTTTTAATAATAACTTCATTGCCAAATAATAGCCAACTTAACATTTTTAAAAGGCTGCCTATCATTTTTAAATTTTATTGCATTAGACATAATTTTGCTGAATCAAATAATGCCCTATTTCTTGTTTTCTGTTCAATATTTTTGTTCAAAATAAATTAAAATTAATCTTTTATTTAGAATGTTATTTTTCAAAAATTATAATTAGTGTGCCTTGCGAAAAAAGGTGTCGAATGTCATTTGTTGTGAGGTTATGTCAAACATGAATAATATCTACCCAACAAATAAATACCTACGTTACAACTTAATGTAAATAGAATAAATAAGATTAACCAACTCAACATTAATAAATAATTTTTTAATTACTACCTAAATAAGTTAAATTGATATATTGTAGTAATTGATCTTACTTGAGAATGTGTGAAAAAAAAGTTTGTTATTTAAACATTTTGATTAATACTAATTTTTAAAGTGTATTTCTAGCTTCACAATATTTCAGTGTTTAATACGCGTTTAATTTCGAGTTTAGAAAGCCTGACAATTTGGATTGGTCGCGTAGCGCTACGCGACCAAACCAAATTTTAAGACTTTTCTAAACTCAAAATTTCACTTCATGCTTAATCTGAGAGTGGAAACACTCGTTCGAACTTTAAGTTAAACTCTTTAATAAAATCGACGAATGCCTGAACATTTTCAGCGTATAAATTATGTATATTTAAAATAAATGTATTTATTAAATATTAAAGTTGCATTTGAAACAATTACAGACTGTAAATGTATAATAAATAAGTTAACAGAACACATGGATTAAATATATACCAAAGCTTTGACGAATCCTCGCAAAAAGGATTCGAATCACGAATCCGAATCACCTAATATGATTCGAATCACGAATACTCGAATAAAGGATTCGTAAGAGATCTTTGATTCGAATCATGTTTTTTAGAATCACGAATACAAATCCTTTGAGAATAAATTTGATTTTATTATTATTTTGCAACCATTAAATATATTAATATATCGTTACCAGTTGTTTTAACAAAAATAAAAACCTAATTATTTATTATTAACACTGAACATCGTTGAAAACAGACTAAATTTCTTACCTGTTACTCTGATTAAAGATGTATTTGTGTGTTTGACTTCACGTCAAATCAGTGTTTTGTACGCGTGACGCATGAAGTAAAATTTCGAGTTTAGAAAAGCCCCGTGAAAATTTCTGAAAAACTGAAAAAAAGTCAATGGCTGATTCATTACAATAAATTGGCAATACTAATATATTTATTTCAAAATTAACTTAACCACTTCATGTACACGCTCGTGTCTATCAGGGGCGCTGCTTACTGGCAATTTCACACGCACTCGTGTCTGTCACGGGCGCCGTTATATCTCCTCAACAAATATTACCTGCTCGTTTTCGCTTCTATAACATTTTTATCAAAAAATAATGTGAACATTTGTTGACTAGAAATTCAAAATTATGGTGTGCATGAAGTGGTTAATTGTCAAATAGTAGTCAATATTAAATTTTTAATTTGCTGCATATACTTTTCTGATTTTTTTATATTAGACATTGTTTCACTGAATCCAATTATGCTCGATATGTTGATTTAATTTAATATTTATGCCAGAAAAAAAAATTTATAAATCTTGTTTACGTGATTTTTTGGCAATAAATGCAGTGAGCATTGACAAACAAATTGGCCTTTTAATACTGTTTAAATTGTTTATTGGTTTATATCAGAGCTGGGCTGGAGAAATATTTCGAATTAATTGTGAGGATTAACATGAAAAACGTCTTTTGTGCGTTTTTAAATTTCTCGTTAAATCACTGTTTTATACACGTGGCGCATGAAGTAAAATTTCGAGTTTAGAAAAGCCCAGAAAATTTGTTTCGGGTCGCTGCGCGACCCTCGACAAATTTTCACGGGGCATTTCTAAACTCGAAATTTTACTTCATGCTCAGCCTGGGAGTGGAAACACCCATTTAAAACTTCAAATTGAACTCTATTATAAAATCGACGAATGCCTGACAATTACATAAATAAAAAATTCACTGAATATCATTAAAACCAGGAAAGTCAGAGGAAAGCCATCGAATTATATTTAATTGACCAATCACTAACAAAAAATCGATATGATGTTATTACATTTGTCAAAATCAGTAGGCAAATTACATAACACGTAAAAATTTATAAAATTAAAACAATTTAAAAAAAATGTGGGTTTCCCACAGAAGAAAGTTATATTAAAAGGTCGGGGAAAAAAATCTTCAATCAGGGATATGTCGGAAAAATTTACCAATTTAGATTGTGGCTACTATGCAGAGTGCCCAGAATCATTCAGGATTCGAATCCTGGATTCGAATCCTTTTAGAGGATTCAAAAGAGGTATTCGAATACTTTAGTTAAACTGGATTCGTGATCCGGATTCGTTACACTTTTTTAATAGGATTCGTATTCGAATCCAAATGCTGGTGATTCGAATCCTCATTAAAGGATTCGAATCCTCATAAAAGGATTCGAATCCTCGTAAAAGTATTCGAATCCTCATAAAAGGATTCGAATCCTCATAAAAGGATTCGAATATTTATAAAAGGATTCGAATAGTTACAAAAGGATTCGAATCGTCAAAAATAATACGAATTAATCGTAAGGATTAACATGAAAAATTTGTTTTGTATGTTTTTAAATTTCTCGTTAAATTACTGTTTTATACGCGTGGCGCATAAAGTAAAATTTCGAGTTTAGAAAAGCCCCGTGAAAATTTGTCTCGAGTCGCTGCGCGACCCTCGACAAATTTTCTACGCGGGGCTTTTCTAAACTCGAAATTTTACTTCATGCTTAGTCTGGAAGTGGACGACACTCGTTTGTAAGTGATAAAATCAATTATCCGCACTGTATCAAGATCTCAGTGAGCTAGATTGGAATGAACTCTACAAATGCAATTTATCTGATGGATCCTGTACTATATTCTACAACAGACTATATGAAACTATAGATAAATGGGTTCCTAAGGTCAAATAAAAAAAAAAACGCGATATCCTACATATTTTAATATAAATATCATTAGGCAAATTCGTTTAAAGAACAGGCGCCTCAAGGCTTACCGTGCACACAGAACAGATAAAGCGAAACACGCATTCATAAAAGCAGACAATCAACTAATAAATAGTATTCATAATGCTTATAAGAACTATATTGAGTCTTCAGAAAAGCAGCTCTCCAGAGATCCAACCAAGTTCTGGGATTTTGTGAATGACAGGCGAAATCAAGATAGTATTCCTGTAGTTATATTATGGGAGGGAAATACCTTGGAAGAAGGTTCTCAGATTGTGGATGCGTTCGCTGATTACTTCGTCTTGAACTACACATATGCTCCAATACTATCTGAAAATACATCCAGCATGACTTGTATGGGCCGAGTCAGCTTCTCAGAAGAAATGGTTATGGCGGAATTAAGAAGAGCGAAGAACAAGTTTACTATGGGCGTTGACAACATCCCATCATTTTTTGTAAAAGACACTGCAGTTGTATTAGCTAAACCATTAACACACATCTTTAATAATATTTTGAATTCCGGCATCTTCCCAGTATTTTGGAAATCTGTAAGAGTAATTCCTGTCTATAAAAAGGGCGATAGGTCGGATGTAACGAATTATAGACCAATCTCCTTACTTTGCAACTTCTCTAAAACGTTTGAACGCTTATTAACCGATTACATCTATAATTCGGTGAAGTCTGACCTGTCTCCTAAACAACATGATTTTATACCGAAACGATCAACTATGACAAACTTAGTTAATATCACTCAACAAATTTCTTTTAATATGGATCAAAGGATGCAAACTGATGTAGTATACACCGACCTATCGAAAGCATTCGATCGTATGCCTCATGATATTTTGATTAAAAAATTACATTCATTTGACTTGCCTGAAGGTATTATTAACGTCATAACCTCGTACCTCGTGAACAGATCTCAATATGTTGAACTAAGGGGACACAAGTCACGTAACTACATCGCTAAAAGCGGTGTTCCCCAAGGTTCTATCCTGGGTCCGCTGCTGTTTTGTTTGTGTGTTAATGATGTAGTTGATGCAATTGAATGCGGGGTGCTTATATACGCAGATGATATAACGCTATATAGAACTGTAACTTGCCAAAGGGACTGTGAAATGCTGCAGCATAACCTTGATAGGTTGAACACTTGGTGTAAGGATAATAGGCTTTGTCTAAATCCCACTAAGTGTTCAGTTATGTCTTATACTCGCAACGTATCCTCTGTTTTGTACGCTTATATCATTGATGGAGTTCCTATAAACCGTGCTAATGATATCCTCGATTTGGGGGTACATTTTGACAGTAAACTAACATTTAATGCACACATTCTTGACATAACGAAAAAATGCAGTAGATAAATTGGCTTCATTGTGAGAACAACTAGGGACTTCAAGAATAAGCAGACGTTAACACTACTATTTAACTCGTTAGTTAGAAGTAAGCTCAATTATTGTGCACCTGTATGGTGCCCCTATAAGCAGCTCTACGTGCGGCATATTGAATGTGTGCATAGAAGGTTCTTAAAATTCTTATTTTGGAAAAAGCATGGCATCTATCCGACTCGCGGATACCCATACGATAGTTTGCTTTCGGAATTTAACACTTTGTCCATTGCCGATAATCATAATTTAATTAATGTTATTACACTGTACAAAATCCTACATAATCAAATAGATGATATGAATTTGTTAGAGTCGTTATCATTTCATGTGCCTCGATTAAATGCTAGAAATTGTCTAACTTTTTCCTTCCAACGCCCAACTCTAACCACCACAACCATTCCCCAATTAATAAAATGGTTCACAGGTATCACCAAATACAGTACGAAACTGATATATTTGCTAGCTTTTCTGAATTTAAACAAAAGGCTTAGGAGTGTATGCTTATCAGGGTGCAGCTATGATCTAAACATGAATATGGTTAACTTTATTTGTTGTATGTAGTTGCCACACTTCACCGGAACATTATGTTAGTCTCATTGTTTTCGTTTCATCGCTTTGTAATATATATATATATATATATATATATATATATATATATATATTTTTTTTATTTTTATTTGTTATAGTAATTTCTTAAATGTAACAATTGTTTATGTTTTTCCTCGTAAGATGTAATTCTGTTGAGAATATAGATTATTATTATTATTATTATTATGATTTGTGTCAAATTTGACATTTTGATAAAATTTGATGATTTTTGCCAGATTTAAAGTAAAGTAAAGTAAAGTAAATTTATTTACGGTAAACACCATTTGTACATAAAATTACAAGATTTTTAATTGATTTTCGGTAATTTCGCCAAATATAACATTTTGATGAATATGAATTACCATTCCCAATCAAATTTTTATACTTAACATGTCGATTTATAACATTTTTATAAGATTTTCAACAAATCGATATTTTCATAAAATTATCATCATTTCGAGATTTTAGTCGATTAATCAAATTTTTATCAGATTTTGCAATATTTCCGTAATTTTCCTAAATTTATCGAATGTTGATGAAAATTTCAATATTTTGTGATTTTTAATTAATTTATGAAAATGTTTATCAGATTTTCAACATATCTTGATTTTTGAAATTTTGTCATTTTTATCGATTTATAAAATTTTGATGAAATTTTCGATATTTTGAGATTTTCTCATCAAATATATAAAATGTTTGTATGTAAGATTTTATGTATTTTTTCAGATTTGTAACGATTTTCAAAAATGATTGAATCATTATTTGAACACACAAATTTAAGATTTTTTTTTTTACAAGACATATTTAATCAATTTTGACATTGAATGACATTTTTGATATTTTTTACCTTTTGAGATGACATTTTTGACAATAGATTATATTCTTGATATTAGACTACGTTTTTTGACATTAGATGACATGTTTCACATTAGATGTTACTTTTGATAAACAATGACATTGTGAACTTTTTTTCTATTTCTGATGTTGACATTAAATGACGTATTTGACATTAGATGGCAGTTCTGACATTTTATATTTTTTTAGTTTTTTGACATTAGACGACAATTTTGACATTTGATATTTTTGATATTACATATTTACTTGTTTTATATTAGATAACAATTTTTATATTGTTAGATAACTTTTTGACATTATTACTGATTTTAACAGAAATTTTGTTTTTGTAAGAACGTTTTTGTCAAACTGTCACGTACTGACATAAAATGATAATTTTGACGTAAATCGATTTTATCAACACGCCGAATTTTTGACGTTTTTGATATTTGCAATTTTAAATAATTTTGACATATTTTGATAACTTTTAATACTGAAAACAGTTTCAATATGTTTTTATATTTTTAACTTTACTTGAAATCAGTGTTTAATACGCGTGGCGCATGAAGTAAAATTTCGAGTTTAGAAAAGCCCCGTCAAAATTTGTCGACAAATTTTCTACGCGGGGCTTTTCTAAACTCGAAATTTTACTTCATGCTTAGTCTGGGAGTGGAGACACTCGTTCGAAAATTTTCGAATTATCATAAAGTTGTGTATTTATTTTCAAAAAAATCTTTCTAGGTTTAAAGTAAAGTAAAGTAAAGTAAAGTATTTATTTACGGATATCTCCTTTGATATTACAAAATACATTTACAATAATAAAATTATAATCATAAAATGAATACTACGTAAATAGATATAAGTATATAACATAAGAAAACACATATAATAAAAACGGACATATACAAAACCGAATAAAATGAACGACAGGTGATTGATTGCACAATTTAAAATAGCTTCAAACAATAACCACTCATTCGCGATTTAGAAATTATTTCACCAATATTCCCGCGTTTTGTGGCATAAAATGTGAGTGTGAACTATCAACTAAATCAAAATATGGATTTAGAGATATTAAATTTGAGTACCGCATAAATTCCGAAAGCGGGCTATTGTAGCCATAATTTGTCGTATGAGTTTTAACTCTAAATATTGGAATTTGCCTGATGGGACGATTTACCACATTATAGTGAAAATTGACATATGATAACAGTGCCGGGCATTTGACTTCATCCGAAAATAGCTTCTAAACAATGACAAATCGGCATAAATTCTGCGATAGCACAGCCTTTCGATATGTACGCATGAATAGATATTATCAACATTAAAGTTTAACCCTTTATCAAAACCCAGTTTAAATGCCATTGTTTTTAAGAGTTTCCTTTGTATATTTTCAATTTTATTGACACGGGTTATTTGAGCTGGTGACCAGACGCATGATGCATATTCCAAATGGGAACGAACAAATGCGAAATAAACCAGTTAAACGATATAGGTGACAAATCGTCGGACATTCTTTTTATGAATCCTAGCATTTTTAATGCACGGTTACATATACAATTAGTATGATTGGCAAAAATTAGCTTGGCATCAAAAGTTACACCCAAATCTTTGATTTCTGTTATTTTTTCTAAGATACTATTATTTATACTATAAAGGCGATGAATAGTATTTAATTTTCTAGAAAAAGTAATTGAATTGCATTTCTTAATATTAAAAAATAGATGGTTATCACAAGACCATTTGAATATAGAGTTTACATCGTCTTGAAGTAAAATACAATCTTCGGCAGTTACAATTTCCTTAAAAATCTTTAAATCGTCAGCAAATAACAGAAATGAAGAGTTTTTAATTACTTGAGATATGTCGTTTATGAACAATAAGAACAGTAACGGTCCACAGTGCGAGCCCTGAGGTACACCTGAAGGCACAGAAATGGTATTAGATAAAAAGTTCTTGATTTTTACACACTGCGTATGGTTAGTTAGGTAACTAGTAATCCATTTATTGAACAAAAACAAAAGAGCCGAGGTGAAAAGTGTTTAGGTAAAAGTGGTTTATTTTTTCGTTGGCTACAACTTTTGTTTGAAACATTTTTTGATTTAGACGTCGAAAGCCATAATCGGTGAGTTGTTGATGTCCACTTGATTTCTTAGTATCTAATTCAAAAAAAAAGAGCTGAGGTGAAATGTGTTTAGGTAAAAGAGGTATATTTTTTCGTTGGCTACAACTTTTGTTTCAAACATTCTTTGACTTAGACGTCGAAAGCCACAGTGAAATTCGTTTAATAAAAAAACATCTAATGATTTCTGGTGATTTTTAACGCAAAACTTTAAGACATTTAATGGTATAATTAATATTGAATTACTGAAATAAGTATTTATTTTTAATATATTCGTAAATATACGGTAAACAATGTAAAATATTTATTTAATTAAAATATTTAGAAAATAACAATACAATAAATTGTATATTATTATTATTATTATACTGGGTGTCCGTATTTCAACAGAATGTATGGGGATCTCGGTTATTTAAAGAGATAGAGAGTCGGTTAAATTGGGGCAAAGTTGCATAATTTAGGGCCTAATAATAACCCAAAAACAAGTTGGAAATATCTTATTTCCTTAATGAGATATTGTCAAAAAAAGTATTTTTGAAAATTCGTTTTTATTTTTTTATTCAAAAACTATTGAATCCAGACATATACAACTTTGACATCATAGGCACTATTTAACGACAAATCTAGTAACATATTTTATTTTAAGATAACTATAACATTTACCTAGGGACCATAGCTAACTTTTGTTTTTCTTATGGGCGCCATTTTGGATTTTGATATTTTTTGGAAGAATATTTTTCACTGAATTTAATGATGTATAAAACTTATAGTTTATTGTACATTTTATATGTAAAATTTTAATCTTTTGTTTTTTCAAAGAGTGCCTTGGAAACAGTTGAGTAACTCACTTATCTGGCAACTCATAGGACCCTTAATTTGCTTACATATCACCCCTGAAGACGGGCATCCGACGATACATACTTTAATAGTTGTGACATATTTTAAAGTAACGAGTGTCTTCCACTCCCAGACTAAGCATGAAGTAAAATTTCGAGTTTAGAAAAGCCCCGCCTGGAAAATTTGTCGAGGGTCGCGCAGCGACCCGAGACAAATTTTCACGGGGATTTTCTAAACTCGAAATTTTACTTCATGCGCCACGCGTATAAACCATTGATTTGAAGTGTAGTTCAAAAATACACAAATACATCTTTAATCGGAGTAACACAGAAATTTAGTCTGTTATCAACGATGTTCAGTGTAATAATAAATAATTAGGTTGTGAATATTTTTGTTAAAACAAATAATAACGATATTTATATGTTAATGGTTGTAAAAAATAAAAAAATCAAATTTATTCTTGAAGGATTTGTATTCGTGATTCGAAAAAACAGGATTCGAATCTTTGATTCGAATCATATTTATCTCTTACGAATCCTTTATTCGAGTATTCCTGATTCGAATCATATTAGGTAATTCGGATTCGTGATTCGAATCCTTTTAACGAGGATTCGTCCCAGCTCTGCTACTATGTCAGTTTTACTTCAAATAATATTGAACAAAATTTTAAAAACTATTTATTCGATTTTTTTTCTCGCATAAATATTAAATTAAAATCAGCATATCGAGCATAATTGGATTCAGTGACACAATGTCTAATATAATAAAATCAGAAAAGTATATGCAACCATTTAAAAATTTAATATTTACTACTATTTAACAATTAACCATTTCATGCATACCATAATTTTGAATTTCTGGTCAAAAAATGTTCACATTATTTTTTGATAAAAATGTTATTGAAGCGAAAACGAGCAGGTAATATTTGTTTACACGAGTGCTTGTAAAATTGCCAGTAAGCAGCGCCCCTGACAGACACGAGCGTGTACATGAAGTGGTTAAGTTAATTTTGAAAAAAATATATAAGTATTTCCAATTTATAGTAATGAAACAGCTATTGACTTTGTTTCTCAGTTCATTCAAATCAGTCAATAACTAACAGAGTTATGGCTTTGGGCGTTTTTTATCGAACACCTGGTATAAAAGACATTCATTTATTTATCAACTTAAATCTGAGGATGTGTGAAAGCACGCCACGTAAATAAGTTAACGAGTGTGAAAATAATGTAAACAAGATTTCTTTGAAAAGGTTTCCTTCCCTATAACTGTAATTCAATTTGTTTGTGTATATCTCATTATGCAGTTATGCAAACGACAATCGTGTTCGAGCATTGTTTGCATTATAAATGCAATTAGTCTCTTTGTTTTTGTTTCTTCTATTTATTTCCACTTTGTCCTATGTCTCAGTTGAAATTCACGAAAAACGCAGCAACAAGTAACTTCATAAAAATTGAACGGGGAATCAGGTAGAGTGGCACGAAACCGTGAATTATAAATGCTGGTGATTTGCTGAAATGTCTATGGAATTCAACTGTTGAAATATTGTAGAAATGCACAAAAAATTATATGTGTGTATAAATTTGGATTTTATTTTTATGAAAAAAAAATAGTGCTAATTAAATGAACTGAAATTCACTTGTAAATAAAACACTTTTTACTTTGTTTAACCACTGAATCTTCTGAATCTAACTGAAATTCGTTAAATTTATTTTGAATAAATAAATAAATAAATAAAATAACAAATAATATCAATTAATCTAACTAACCAATAAGATTCAGATTAGGGTAGATTACAGTTATTCTAATCGTTGATTGATTCAATGATTTACGTGACGATCAAATTAAATTAATAAATAATGCACTAATAATAACCTTTTTTCACACTTTTATTTTACTTTCATATGTATGTTTCGGACACATAGTGACAATTATCAATGGATAAATACTAGTATTAATCCATTTATAATGGTCACTTTGTGTCCGATACGTACATATGAAAGTAAAATAAAAGCGAGAAGACAGGTTTTTAGTGCTTCATTTATTAATTACATTTAATCGTGCTTGAAGTTATTATTTCTTTTTTACATAATATATATCTACACAAAAATAGAGTGAGTTGAAGTATTTAGGCTATTATTCAAGTTTACATTGCTACTACTAGCTTAAGATTAAATTATGCATTTTCTCAAAATCCCAATCGTGTTCTCTATGTTATTTATATTAGTCTATTCATTATCACAGTCTAATTTATTTTAATTCCTTTATTATGCCGTAAATTGTTAGATACGCTTAATTGACAAACTGTAATCTTGTCTCTTTTATGAGAAAACACGAGGGAAAAAATGTACATCCTAGACCCAAAAAACCGTGTACTTGGCATAGAAACCTACACTTCTTGGCACGCACCGAATAACACTAATTTTTTTTGCGTGTGTGCTTCTGTTCCTTCTCCCTCTCATCACTTTTGCCCAAGTGAAACAACGCACTTTGCAAATTCAGACAAACTTAAGCACACGTGCTAATTGTTTGCTGAGTGAATTACGCGTGATTAAGTTTAAGTGCTTGATGAATATTGAAATTTCGTTGAAGTGATTTAAATTGAATGTGATATAAATAAAGTGCGTTGTTTAGTGATAACTTTATAGGTCTAGAAAATATTTTTTTTGTAAGTATTAAATATATTAATTTTTATACACTCTCTAGAACCCTTAAAAAATTTAAATTGTGGTTCGGACTAAGTCGTTCGGTTTTTTAATACTATTTTTGTTACTTACTCAGTGTTATCTTTCTCTAATAAAGTAATTAATTTCAAATAATCTTCTTTGTTAATACTATTTAATAAATTTGTAATATTTGTTGTTATACCATAAATATTATAAATTCCAAACTAAATGGATTTAAGAGAATAAGCTTACGCTTCTTATAGTTTGCAAAACTATAAACATAATACACTACTCAAAAGTAAAAAATAGTCACTTTTAGAAAGTGGCATAAATTATAAGTGAGTTTCGGAAGCTTGTTGAAAGTTGGTATATATATACCGGGTGTGGCACTTCAGACGCCTCGGACCATAGCTCCTTTACGATAAAAGCTATCGAAAAAAATCTAAAAGCAAAGTGGTGCATAATTACCGTCGCTATGTTTCAAAAATATTTCTAATCATCAGTGGCATGCCGTACTCCAGTGGCGTACCAAACTTATGTTTTTTTAAATGGAATGCCCTATTTTTTATTGCAGATTTGGAAAGTGCTTGAAGAGTATTTATTTTTTTATCAAACATGTTATACCTTTCACTTTAGCGGTTTCGCTGTTATAACCCCTTCTTTCAAAATTGCGCCCCATTTTTGAGATTGTTTTGTAGAGAAACTAATTGACGCCGGCGCCTAAATTTTGAATTGAGGTACAGGTTAAGACCTCGTATACATTCACATAATTTTTTTTCGGGTAATTTATGGAAAAAAAATAATTTTTGATTGAACTTTACTTGTTGTCATTTTTTTTGGAAAATTTCAAATGGCACCCCCCTAAAAAAATTACGGCGTTGTACATCTAAAACTCTAAATTTTTCATTGGTACAAAAAAAATTACACATTGCATAACAAAATTTCGGAGAAAAAAGGAATTTCATCGCAAATGTCGGCAAACGTTTTCCGTTCCCAAGAGTGCCATGAGAAAACAAAAACACAACTACGGTCAACATAATAGTATGTACCTATTTATTCAACATGATATGAAAAATGCAGATAAAGAAAATTTAACAACTTAAACAAAATGTTCGAAATTACGACCTTCCTGCCGGAGGCATAACCGCAACTTCGACTCACAGGCTCTAGACACTGCCCCAAGAACTTCTCGTGATATACCGCGGAAAGCCGCGTGGATTCTCTCCCTCATATCCTCGACAGTAGTTGGTACCGTCCTGTAAACCTCGTCTTTGATATGGCCCCAAAGGAAGAAGTCAAGGGGAGTGAGTTCTGGTGATCTTGGCGGCCACCTCACAGGATCCCCACAACCAATCCAGGAGTCCGGAAACGTTTCATCGAGAAATTCCCGAACGACACGGCTATTATGTGCAGGAGCTCCATCGTGCTGGAAAACTATCTGTCGTAGAGCGGCTAGAGGGACATTTTCCAAGAGATCATCCAAGTCGTCGCGAAGGAACCTCAAATAACTGTTGCCGTTCAGGTGCCCCTCGATGAAATAAGGACCCAAAAGGTGTTCTCCAAGTATGCCTCCCCAAACATTCAGCGACCATCTTTGCTGGTGGTTTATCATTCGCATGGCGTGTGGGTTTTCATCGGCGTAATAATGGATGTTGTGGCGATTGACATGCCCATTTGTATGGAACGTCGCTTCATCAGAAAATAATACGCGCATAAGAAATGATTCCTCCTGCTCAATTTTGTTAATAGCCCACAAGCAGAAATCTTGCCTCGCATAAAAATCTTGAGGTTGCAATTCTTGGTGCAGTTGAATCTTAAATGGACGGAATTTGTACTTTTGAAGAACACGATGTACGGATCGCGTTAACATATCGTGATTCCTACTAATATCACGGATACTGGTATGAGGATCTTCAATAACTGCCTCCAGAACCTGCAGTTCATTATTTTCGGTAAAAACTGTTTTCTTTCTAACTCTCCTTGGCCGTTCCACACTTCCCGTAGTAGTAAATCTCTCCAACACTTTTTGAATCGCACGTTCATTTGGTTGTGCCCTGTGCGGATATCTCGCAGCGTACACTTGTGACGCCAAGAAACAATTCTTGTTACATTCTCCAAGAATAAATATCATGTCAACCATTTCCTCTTGAGTTCGGAACATTTTTAGAAGGTTTATCAAATATGACTTATGGCTGCTACTGGCGTCTAATAATTTACTTTGACAATTACCAATCTTTTGTTTTCTCATGGCACTCTTGGGAACGGAAAACATTTCCCGACATTTGCGATGAAATTCCTTTTTTCTCCGAAATTTTGTTATGCAATGTGTAATTTTTTTGTACCAGTGAAAAATTTAGAGTTTTGGCTGTACAACGCCGTAATTTTTTTAGGGGGGTGCCATTTGAAATTTTAAAAAAATGACAACATGCGAAGTTCAATCAAAAATTATTTTTTTTTCATAAATTACCCGCAAAAAAAATTATGTGAAGGTATACGAGGTCTTAACCTGTACCTCAATTCAAAATTTAGGCGCTGGCATCAATTAGTTTCTCTACAAAACAATCTTATAAATGGGGCGCAATTTTGAAAGAAGGGGTTATAACAGCGAAACTGCTAAAATGAAGGGTATAACATGTTAGATAAAAAAATAAGTACTCTTCGAGCACTTTCCAAATCTGCAATAAAAAATAGGATATTTCATTTAAAATAACATAAGTTTGGTACGCCATGGAGTACGGCACGCCAATGATGATTAGAAATATTTTTGAAACATAGCGACGGTAATTATGCACCACTTTGCTCTTAGATTTTTTTCGATAGCTTTTATCGTAAAGGAGCTATGGTCCGAGGCGTGTTAAGTGCCACACCCGGTATATATATATATATATATATATATATATATATATATATATATATATATATATATATATATATATATATATATATATATATATATTAGAATTAACGACCTGCTTTTTAGTACCAGATAAGAAATAACAGCGCCATCTTGGAGAGATGATGGATGTGGCGGCCTGAGGAGCTCATAAAAAGAGCGAAACGATCGTCGTCGTCTTCTGTCTTCCTTGCACACTCACTTGATGAAAAAATAACTTTTACATCATGACCTAATGCGCTGTTATTTCTTATCTGGTATATATATATATATATATATATATATATATATATATATATATATATATATATATATATATATATATATATATATATATATATATATATATATATATATATATATATATATATATATATATTGTTTATTTGAATAATGTTGCAACTTTTTGAAAAATATTAATGAAATTCATAATCTTTGTTTAGATAAATAAGAGCTTAGTAGTGACACAAACTAAAGTAATCTATAAATTTTCCGATATCTAACGTCGTGTCTTAAGTCAGTTTTACTTAATTATTGTAAAAAGCTTTTGCAAACGAAGAAAACGATTTTCACATAGAGCAGTTTTCATTTCCGAATACTTTCATTTAGAGTGCATCTTAAATGTGTTCACCCAAAATGTTGAGAAGCAATTTTATCAAGTAAGATAGAGTGGGGCAGTTTTGGGTATACCCTTAGGACACTTAAGATTTTTATTTTTGTGAAAGATCTACACATTCAGTATTTTAAGGGCTAATAACAATGATAATTTAATTGTGACTATAATGTTTTTTGCTGAAATGACAAGATTTAGTGAAGTTTTTACAAAAACATGATAAAGTGCTGCACAAAGTAAGTTTACATCGTTTATCTAACTTATTTTAACATAAGCACACTTGATGATATTTTGTAATACATATCAGAGCTGGGATGAATCCTCAAAAACAGGATTCGAATCACGAATCCGAATCACCTAATATGATTCGAATCACGAATACTCGAATAAAGGATTCGTAAGTGAAAAATATGATTCGAATCAAAGATTCGAACCCTCATATTTGACTCACGGATACAAATCCTTTAAAAATAAATTTGAATCTATTATTTGCAGCCAGTAATATTTTATTCCATCAGTTTCTATTAACAAAAATGTACATTTACCGACTAAATATCTGATTATATAATGATTTTAATTAATGATGATATATGTGTTATTGAACACATGTGTTATTGAACTTCGTTTTAAATCTGTGTTTAATACACGTGGCGCATGAAGTAAAATTTCGAGTTTAGAAAAGCCCCGTGAAAATTTGTCTCGGGTCGCTGCGCGACCCGAGACAAATTTTCACGGGGCTTTTCTAAACTCGAAATTTTAATTCATGCTTAGTCTGGGAGTGGACGACACTCGTTCTTAGAAGTTTCAAATTAAAGGATCACTCTAGATTACTAACTTTATAACCATTTTACAAAGGCTACAGCTCGAAGGACCAATCATGGTCTTCGGAGACCGAAGGACTACAGGGAATCGAAGTTTATTTACAAGAAAACAACGAATATCTTAAGGTTTCCAGCATGGATAGGAAAGAAAACATCCAATTTTGAAAAAATATCGAAGTTGGGTTGATTTTCAGTTCGTTTTTAACTTCACTTTAAATCAGTGTTTTATACGCGTGGCGCATGAAGTAAAATTTCGAGTTTAGAAAAGCCCCGTGAAAATTTGTCTCGGGTCGCTGCGCGACCCTCGACAAATTTTCTACGCGGGGCTTTTCTAAACTCGAAATTTTACTTCATGCTTAGTCTGGGAGTGGACCGTCAAGATTTTCTACATGTCGAGATTTTCGATATTTCTAGATTTATGTCGATTTATTCACAGTTTATTATTGTATTAAATGCAACTTTAATATTAAATAAAAACGGTTTTTTTTTTAGGAATAGAATATTCACCCATTAAGAGCAGACCAAATTATAAAGTTAACTCTAAAAGTTAATTTTAGATAAAATTTTGAATCTGTTTCTATGATATCAATGAATGATTTATTTTTTTACATACGTCGATTTTTTAAAAAAGTTAAATTTAAAATTCAAACGAGTGTTGTCCACTCCCAGACTAAGCATGAAGTAAAATTTCGAGTTTAGAAAAGCCCCGCGTAGAAAATTTGTCGAGGGTCGCGCAGCGACCCGAGACAAATTTTCGCGGGGCTTTTCTAAACTCGAAATTTTACTTCATGCGCCACGCGCATAAAACACTGATTTCAAGTGAAGTTAAAAATGCACTGAAAACCAACCCAACTTCGATATTTTTTCAAAATTAGATGTTTTTTTTCTTATCCATGCTGTAAACCTTCAGATATTCGTTGTTTTCTTGTAAATAAACTTCGATTCCCTGCAGTCCTTCGGTCTCCGAAGACCATGGGGTTGGTCCTTCGAGCTGTAGCGAAATGTACAAATGGTAATAAACTTAGTAATCTAGAGTGATCCTTCAATTTGCAACTTCTAAGAACCAGTGTTGTCCACTTCCAGACTAAGCATGAAGTAAAATTTCGAGTTTAGAAAAGCCTTTTCTAAACTCGAAATTTTACTTCAAGCGCGACGCGTATAGAACACTGATTTCAAGTGAAGTTAAAAATATACTATTAACTTTGGATATTTTTCAGGGTTAAGTAACCAAATATCCATTCACAAATAATTGAATTATTCGAAAATTTCAATATTTATATTCAAATATGAATAATTTAGTGATTTAAATATTTATATTAGAATATTTAACAATTTGAATTAATCGAATTCGAATCCCAGCTTGAATAGCGATGATTTGAATTATTTAGGAGTATTTTAATCCGTGTACGAGAATTCGAATGCTTTTATAAGGATTCGATTCCTTTTATAAGAATTCGAATCCTTTTATGAGGAATCGAATCTTTTTATAAGGATTCGAATCCTTTTATAAGAATTCGAATCCATTTATAAGGATTCGAATCATCTACGTCTGGATTCGAATACGAATCCTTTTAAAAAAAATGTAACGAGTCCGGATCACGAATCTGTTTTCACTAAAGTATTCGAATACCTCTGTTGAATCCTCTAGAAGGATTCGAATCCGGGAATCGAATCCTCAATGATTCGAATCCTGCCCAGCTCTGATACATATTGAGAAAATTAATAAAGATAAAGGACAAGTGTTCACATATATTAAGTTTCAACAAAATTCCTAAACTCGCATTATATTTACGCCACTTTTATAATGTGACTACTTTTTTCTTTTGAGTAGTGTATATAAAATTAGGATAATGTTCGTATATTCACCTAGTAACCACATCATACCACAATGTCATCTTTATGCGTATGATTGAAATTACCTACACATGCACGCAATAGCTTTGACAAGTAAATTACATGCTGACAGCTGAACAGCTGATTGATTACCGCACAACCAAATGACATTTCTTTGATGTATATTGATCAAGTAGTCATTTAGTTTTCATCTATATCATGTTACTATTCAATAAATAAGGTATTCTTTCATGCTCATTGTTTCTTTTGTTAGGGTGTAGGCAAGGGTGTAGTTAAGAAACGTACGATACGTTTCTAAAGTGGTATGGCAATTACATATTCGCGGAATACTGCACTCGCCAATGTGCGGCTCGTGCGCAACATATCCGCTCATATGTAATATGCTGCATACCACTCTCGTGACGTAATATATAATTATTGGCTTAGTAGTAAGACTTATTGTTTGCAGTACATACGTACACTTCTGTGCAATAAAATTAAGCACACAAAATATGTTATAGTTTAAAACGGACGTGATAAGTTTCCTTGTTACAAAAATATGTAAATATGACAATTTTCTTAATGTCAAAATGCTGTGTCATTTAGACAATAATTTGAAAATTTGAATCCTAACTAAAACAGAAGATGGTTTTTCTATTTCGGATTTGTTGTATTTAGTACGAGCGTTTTTTCAAAAGGTCATAGTATTGGTTTTTGAATAAAGGTGTTATTTTCAAGTTATGGGGTTCTATTATTTATTGAAATTGCTGCTGGGCAATTAACACAAACCCAAATTATACAATATAATATATTGTAATTTTTTTTTTCTGTGGGGGCCGTCTTCCTTTCGGATCCGGATGCACTGCAGCCTAGGTGACTTATTGTACTGCTCTGTAATATTGTATATTGTAATATTGTAAAAAATAGTTACAAGACTTGTGCTTAATTTTATTGCACAGAAGTGTACATTATCGTAATTTTATATATTATTTTTAGTTACCTTTTGTAACTGATATTTATGTACTAGTATGTTGTTTTAACTTTTTTAACTAAATTTATTATAAGAAATCAGAAAAGCTGAAATAAAGTAGACACAAAAACAACATTTCATAACATATCTAAATATTTTCGTCAATAAATTCTGCTCTTTATGTTTTGCGATTATAAACACACAAACTGTCGGGCACTTTGTAAATGTCAGACATAAATCGTGATTTTACTAGAGTATCTATTTTCTAAGTGAAATATGTTTTTCAAATAAGTTATAAACAATGCTATTCTCATTTATTACTGCATCATCTAATAATAGTTTTTTTAAATTATTATTTGCAAAACACTTAGTTGTATTTTACTATAATTACAATCTGATCACAAATGGATCAATGAGTAATATTTAGCTAACTTAATTTACTAAAGGTTTAATACTAAGGGTTTACTCATTAGTATCCCTTAGATTTTAATAACTTAATTACACTAATTAATGTGTACACTAGCACTATGCTCTGCTTTTGCACTAACACAATATTAAACTAACTCGAACGGTTTAGTCCGCTGTAGTCTTCTGGTCAAATTCGTGTTATCGAGGAGCTGGATGGCTTCGATGTTGACGTGTTGAAGAAGTCGCTGTTCATGACTCTTGGCAAATTTGTGTATTGTCTCATTAACAGTATCCATTTCCAAGTCCCTGTGGAGGTCACTGTTTCGGAAATACCAAGGAGCATTGACAATACTCCTCAGTACTTTATTTTGGTATCGCTGGATTATTTCTATATCGCTCTTTTTGGCACAACCCCACAGCTGGATGTTATATGTCCATACGGGCTTAAGAATTTGTTTATACAGCAGTAATTCATTGTTGACAGGGTGGAGTTCCGACCAAGCAGCCAATACATTTTTCGAAATTTGATGTCCAGTTCTTCTTTTTCTTTTTTTGACATGAGCTCTCCAGCGTAGCTTAGCGTCCAGTGTAAAACCCAAGTATTTTGCTGTATCAGCATATGGTACCTGGATATCATTCATACTAACAGGGATATGTTAATTTCTTTTATTTGTGAAATTGACGTGGACCGATTTAGTCTCATTCAATTTGATTCGCAATTGCTTAGTCCAGATGTTAATTTTATTTATCGAGGTTTGCAGATTTACTGCTGCTTCTTCGTGATCTTTGCTTACAGCCAATATAGCAGTGTCGTCGGCAAATGTATCAAATAATAGTAATTTTAAGTAAAAGACTTCGTTTGTTTCACTGATTAGTAAAACAAACCAAGTGTTTTAATAAAAATTATCATAATTAGATTTAAAAATGTTCCATCTCGGGTTAAGCTAAAAATTAGTTTAATATATTACTGAATCGCAAAGATAGACTTGAAAATTAATCTTGTTAACGTTATTTTTGAAATTCCTTATAAATAAGTATACATTCATGTATTTTTGATCTCTCAAATGATGGGACACGTAAAAGTTTTTTAGTGTGTATCAAAAATTTGACTTGTAAGTTAATTTTTATTTGATGTGTCGAAAATGAAAAAAAAATGTTTCGATTATTTAATTCAAATCTAAATAACGGATTTTGGTTAGTTGTCACTACGTTCTTTCCGTGAAAACATTTGCCATCGCAGTGATCTTTCGAAATTCGTCTTTAGAAATTCGTCTTATCGATTTTTTTTATCGCGTATGTAATTCTGTCACCTGTCATATTTCATTTATTTTATTATGAATCGCTTTGAAAGTAAGACAGATCAAGAAATTGATGAATTATTAAAGAAAACAATTGCAACAAACACGATTATAAACCATCAACATGTTTGGGAATAATTCATATCCTTTTGTATCGTCCACAACTACGAATTGACAGCAAAAACATTACAAGCAGATCTGGTAAGTATTTTAAATTTATGGGCACAGACTTGGTTTGTTTCACTGATTAGTAAAACAATCCAAGTGTTTTAATAAAAATTATCATAATTAGATTTAAAAATGTTCCATCTCGGGTTAAGTTAAAAATTAGTTTAATATATTACTAAATCGCAAAAATAGACTTAAATATTAATCTTGTTAAAGTTATTTTTTGGAATTCCTTATAAATAAGTATACATTCATGTATTTTTGATTTCTCAGGCATTAACTTTGAAGCACCATCGGTGGAAATAAAATGTTGGGACACGTAAAAGTTTTTTAGTGTATATCAAAAATTTGACTTGTCAGTTAATTTTTATTTGATATGTCGAAAATGAAAAAAAATGTTTCGATTATTTAATTCAAATCTAAATAACGGATTTTGGTTAGTTGTCATTACGTTCTTTCCGTGAAAACATTTGCTATCGCATTGATCTTTCGAAATTCGTCTTTAGAAATTCGTCTTATCGATTTTTTTTATCGCGTATGTAATTCTGTCACCTGTCATATTTAATTCATTTTATTATGAATCGCTTTGAAAGAAAGACAGATCAAGACATTGATGAATTATTAAAGAAAACAATTGCACAAGCACGATTTTAACTATAAATATGTTTGGAAACAATTCATATCATTTTGTAACGTTCACAACTACGAATTGACAGCAAAAAAATCACAAGCAGATCTGGTAAGTATTTTAAATTTATGGGCACATAACATGGAAAAACAAGAGGGTTCAGATTAAAAATTTAGATCTTCACATGAACATATTCAGGGACGTAGCCATAGGGGGGGATGGGGGGACGCGCCCCCCCCCCCAAAGCTAAGGCAGTTGGCAAATTTTACTTTATAATGAAAAATTGCTAAACCAGTTGGCAAATCTAAAAAAATTATATTATATAAATGGATATGTTCCCAGAAAATGGGTTAGGGCTTAATGCAGTTGGCAAATCTCGGACGAAACAAATTGATGAACATTAATAAGTTTTACTAAAAGAAAATTTCAATTGGAATTAAAACAAATGAATCTAAATAATCTACGTCTTATTTGATATCTGCATTAAAAACGAAGTGAAATCGATGCAGGAAGTGATGAACACAGTGAAGGAAAATAAAAATGTGTTTGCGTTATCCTTTAAACTATGTCAGCTAATATATACAGCCGGGCTTTCAGTGGCAACAAATGAAAGAAGCTTTAGTTCATTGAAATTTGTCAAAAATTCATTGCGTTCTAGAATGTAGGAAGATCGCTTGGACGCATTAATAATTTTGAAAACAGAATCTGATATTACTAATAATATTGAATTATCAATAATTGTGAACTCCTGGGCTAAACTAAAGCATAGGCGAGTTATAATAAACTAATTCAAATTGTAAAACTCCATGTTTTATTAGGTATTGGTTAAATGTAATTATGTACATATGTTATAAAATATATTAGGAAGTACAAAGCACTATATTATTGGATAATAAATTAAGCTTAATTTATATAAATCAATGTACTACGTTATATTAATTTGTTAAAATAAAATAATATAAAAATAGACATTTTTATTTTAATTTTGAAGTTTGAAAATTATAGGTGTTCCCCCCCCCCAAAAGTTAAGGCTTCGCTACGCCCCTGAACATATTAAATGCAATGCGAGGATCTTCTGGTTCAAGTGAGACAAAAGTTATAGATTCTTCTTCGAATATTTCTGAGAAACAATTTGTTTATAATATAACAACATTATACTGCACTTATTTTAATTGCTCTAATGTTAACGTTTTCAATAAATTATTTTTTTGTTATTTGATTTCATTAAATAATCATTCAAATCGATGTAACTGTCAAAAAAAGTCACTCGCTTTACGAGCTCGTGCATTTTTCAGAGACAGTTTCATCTCGTTCCATTGCTAGGCTACTGAACTTTCGTTAAAAAACAAACAACTAGTGGTATTACATGTGATATTTTCATTGTCACTTTTTTTTTAAAAAGTACAATATTCTTTATTTACAAATATTTACAAACATTCATTACAATAATACTATATTTATAATAAATGGTATTGTAAAAATTGAAATTTTTCTTTTTTCCTTCCCTACTTCTTCGCCGCGGGATCGTTGGGTGATTGTTCCCATCTCGGGCTACTGGTATCGAGGGATATATGTTTTGTACATTTTCTGCTCCGATATATTTCATAACCTTTCTTTAAAAAACCTGGTTATGTTTGACATTATCCAATTTTCGATTTGTCCCAACATTTTATGTCCACTAATGGTACATCTTCTTGATATATAACAATGTAATCTATCTTCTCTCTATCTATTTTTATGAAAGTCGAAGTGTATGTATGGGATTTTATCTATTAAGTATAAATAGTTACTCCGTAAATTTTCAGGCATACGTTGTTTTTATAAAATTGTCCAATTTGAAATTTTTAACGAGTGTTTCCACTCCTTGATTAAGCATGAAGTAAAATTTCGAGTTTAGAAAAGCCAGAAAATTTGGTTTTGTCGCGTGGGGCGTAGCGCTACGCGACCCAACCAAACTTTCAGGCTTTTCCAAACTCAAAACTTTACTTAATACGCCAGGCTTTTAAACACTAAAATATTATGAAATTAAAAATATTCTTGTTTAGCAGTCTATTTTTATTTCTGCTTTAGTAGAATATTTTTTAAACTGATTTATTTCAGTGTTAATACACGTGGCGCATGAAGTAAAATTTATCTGTGTGTTTTTGAACTTCACTTCAAACCAGTGTTTTGTACGAGTGGTGCATGAAGTAAAATTTCGAGTTTAGAAAAGCCCGAAAATTTGTCTTGGGTCGCTGCGCGACCCTCGACAAATTTTCACGGGGCTTTTCTAAGCTCGAAATTTTACTTCATGCTTAGCCTCGGAGTGGAAAACATTCATATAAAGCTTCAAATTGAACTTAAGAAAAAAACAAGGAATATCGAAAGATTTACAGAAAATAGGCTAAATTTGGAATACGTATACTTAAAAGAAAAACTCCCTGTATCTGTTTGCTCCAAAGAAATAATTATAAACCATAATGAAGATAACAATTGATTCTCAAAAAACACTCGTTAATTAATATTATACACAATTGACGTTTGTTAAACAATGGCGGCGACAAAGAAAAACATGTATTTTTAATCTTCTAGTAGAAATGCGTTTTGTGTTAAAAGAAGTAAACTATCCATCTTTCAGCCAATAGTACAAGTTTTTTCTGCTAGCAGCCATCGTCCTTTTAGTAGTAGATGAAACAACTACTATTTTGTTCCTTTTACTATGACTAGGACTTTCTGCAACTAGTAGTACAGGCTCCGTCTGCTGGTGGCAAGACACGATAAGCCAGAAGCTTCAGACGCTCTGTTAATAGCAGTAGTTCTTTCTGCTAGTAGAAATAGTGTTTTTTGCTATAAAAAAACGACTGCTAGGTCTTTCTGGTACTAGTAGTAGTACAGGCTCCATCTGCCGGTGGCAAGATTTGAAGCTAGAACCATCTGAACCAGACGCCCTATCTGTCAATAGCGGTAGTTTTTCTGCTAGTAGAAATAGCGTGTTCTGCTAAAAAATAAACGTTTCTATCAGTAGTAGTAGTTATTTCAGCTAGCAGTACAATTTCCTTGTGCTAGTAGCGTTCGACCTTTCAGTAGAAGAAAGAACAACTACTATTTTGTTCCTTCTACTACGAGTAGGTCTTTCTACTTTTAGTACGGACGGAACCTGTACTACAGGTTCCGTCTGCTGATGGCAAGACATCTGAAGCTAGAACCATCTGAACTAGAAGCTCCGTTAATAGCGGTAGTTCTTTCTGCTCTAGTAATTCTTTTAGCTAGTAGCATTTGTTCTCAAGACCGTAGCCGGGGGGATTCAAACCCCCTCTGAAGTTTTTAAAATGATAAATTTTTGTATGTAAAAGCGGGACTGTAAGAGCAAAAACAATATTTTTTCCTAAGCCCCCCCACGAAATTTTTATAACCCCCTGCGATTTTTTTTTTTACTGGCTGCGGCCTTGGTCGTTCTTTCAGGTGTTAATAGTAGTTTTTTATTCTACTACCACTAGTATTTTCTGCTACTACTAGTAGTAGTAGTACAGGCTCAGTCTACGGAACTAGAAGTTCTGTCTGCTAATAGCGGCAGTTCTTTCTGCTAGTGGACAAATCGTTTTTAACTGAAAAATAGTAAACGTTACAGTTTGTAGTAGTGTTTCTTTCGGCTAATAGTATTTAGTAGTACTAGTACAGGCCTCGACTGCTGGTAGCAAGAGATCTGAAGCTAAAACCATCTGAGCTAGAAGTTCTGGCTGGTAATGGTGCTAGTTGTGTCTGCTAGTAGAAATAGTGTTTTTTGCAAAACAGCCTATTTTCTGTAAATCTTTAGATATTACTTGTTTTTTTTTTAAATTCAATTCGAAACTATAAACGAGTGTTTTCCACTCCCAGACTAAGCATGAAGTAAAATTTCGAGTTTAGAAAAGCCCCGTGAAAATTTGTTTTCGGGCGCAGCGACCCGAGACAAATTTTCTGGGGTTTTCTAAACTCGAAATTTTACTTCATGCGCCACGCGTATAAAACAGTTATTTAACGAGAAATTTAAAAACACACAAAAGACATTTTTCATGTTAATCCGCACAATTATTTCGAATTATTTTTGACGAATCTAATCCTTTTGTAAGTATTCGAATCCTTTTATAAATATTCGAATCCTTTTATAAATATTCGAATCCTTTTATAAGGATTCGAATCACCCACATTTGGATTCGAATACAAATCCTCTTAAAAATACGAAACGAATCCGGATCACGAATCCAGTTGAGCTAAAGTATTCGAATGCCTCTTTTGAATCCTCTAATAGGATTCGAATCCAGGATTCGAATCCTGAATGATTCGAATCCTGCGCAACTCTGTATTGTATACATATATTTATTTTAATGTATAGTCGTACATAATATGCAACACATTCCTAAAACCCTCATACGCACTCATGCGGTTTTGGGCGCTCTCAAATTTGCGCACTCGTTATAAAATATACTCTCATGTTTACTAAAATGGAAGTATAAGGTCTGTATTAAAATAGAAACTAAGTTATATAAGCACACTTAGTTTATATTTTCTAAAAAGTAATATCTATACAGAATTTTGTTCTTTTATATATACCTACTATCCTGATACACGATAAACTCTGTAAACTTTTATCTATTCCTTGTTTTTGGAAGGCTTCAATTTGAACACTTAAAAAACAAGGAATTTTAAAAAAATTACAGCATATGCATATGTATACTTAAGATAATAATTCCCTGTACAACGAAAGAACCAAAACAATTATAAATGCTTTAAACTCACTTGAAATAAAATAGTTTTAACCTTTCTCCACAAATGTATTCTTTACCAAATTTACATTTCGGACCCAAAGTGACCAATATCAATTGTTTGATACTGAAAATTCTTGATATTAAATTCATATATTGCAATAGGGTATGTTAATTAATAAATATTCGTGATTTTTGTAAACGAGGGGGTTCAAAAACCTTGGCCTTTTGATGTGTATTATCTTAACTTAAAAGGATTTTTCTTATTCATTAACATTTACGTTGGTAAATTTATGCTTGATTATAATTTATATTGAAATTTACAAAAAAAGGCGATAATTTAATATATACTCCAACAAAATTTGCTCAAAAGTGGTTTAATTAATTTAAAAAATATTTTTTACATTTTGTCTTTATTTTGAAACACTGAAAACACATTGTAAAAAATATAACAAGCTTCCCGGTCTCTAATGAATCCTTCTCGTTTCTTATGAGTATACACTTTGCCAAAAGCCTCTGTTCTTCTGTTACTTTGGGGCTTACATTGGCGCTTCAACAAACTTTTTTTATTTCTGATATTTTCTTGATCTTCCAAGTTTACAAGTAAGTGAAGGTTCATATATTTTTTCTGACCGGTCTATCTGAAGAAAGAAGTTGTATTTAGATTTACTGCAGGTATTACCCTAGGCCGAACAGATACAGGGAGTTCGGTTTTCAAGTATACATATCCCAATTATTCTATATATCTACACATATTCGTTGCTTTTTTTAAGAGTTCAATTTGAAGCATTAAACGAGTGTTTTCCACTCCCAGATTAAGCATAATGTAAAATTTCTGGTTTAGAAAAGCTTTAAAATTTGCGACCAAACCAAATTTTCAGGCTTTTCTAAACTTGAAATTTTACTTCATGCCCCGAGCGTATAAAACACTCAAATTGTGTGAAGTTTCCAATACGCTACTAAAGCAGTATTCTACAGACGTATATTTTTAACTTCACTTAAGACCAGTGTTTTATACGCGTGGCGCATAAAGTAAAATTTCGAGTTTAGAAAAGCCTGAGCGTTTGGATTTGGACGCTTAGCTTAGTCTGGGAGTGGAAAACACTTGTTTAAACTTTCAAATTGAATATCTTAAAAATAACGAGTCGGAAAATTGTATTAATAATATATGTATACTTAAAAGAAAAAAAATCACTCTATGTATATTTAAAATAAAATATTCCAAACATGCAATACAATTAGTCATCATAGAAATCATAAAAAAGGCTTTTCTAATCTCGAAATTTTACTTTATGCTTAGTCTGGGAGTAGAAAACACTTGTTTAAACCATCAAATTGAACTTTTTTTCAATAAATGTCGAATTATGCATCGAGATATGTATACTTAAATGAAAATTGCCTGTATATAATGTATACGCTTTAAATTTTTAGGCATTCTTCGATCTGATAAAAGCGTTCAATCAGTTTCAAAAGAGGGTTACCACTCCCAGATTAAAACACTGATTTAAAATAAAGTTCAAATACACATAAACCACCTTTAATTACCCAAAGTTACCAAAGGTGTTGTAAAAATATGATATATAACTTGATAAAGGAAAAAAGACATAGTTCTTACATTAAACTAAATTGAATGTCGTAATAGAAATGTATATAAAATGTTGTCATACAGAATTTTTATTTTACTAGCAATATACTTTTACCATTTACGAATAATGTGCATAACTTCTAAAATTAACAAGTAAATGACAGTTGATTTAACATTTACAAAACGGAGGTGTTGACATTCACCAGATAGTTTACATTTGTCCCTTTATAATGAATATCTATTCCATTGAAGAAATAGTGTTTGTGATTCAACTTTTTTACTCTAGTAATAGTTTAATGTCCGGTTTCACCAACTTCAGTTAAATCTTATTCGTAGATAACTTTTATTTGTCGATTGGAATAGACATTTTCTGTCATAAACATCAATGTCATGTGAATTGATTGATATGTTTTGATATGCATGTAAGTATTACTAGATTCCAATCAATGAATAACTATTAGTCGATTTACCTGAAGTTTGTAATACCTGTCATAAGAAGAGTGAGAGATATATTTGCTAAGAAAAAATGTATACAAAATATAATAAGAAACGTGTACTTGTTTCAACGACATAATTCAACATGCCTGTATTTTTTCTGTTTATTTATATTTTTTGTTTGTTTTAAAAGTCTAAAGCATAGCTATACTGATGGGGCATAAATTTCGAAACGCGTCTATAGATGGCTTAAGACTTTTTCTTCAAGAGCGCCTGAGATTCTATCAATTAATATTCATTCCCTGTACATTTTCTCAATTTATGTTTATGTTAAAAGAAATGTATTTTAATTAATTAAAATTCTAAATAACCCTATTTTGCTTTGGCCAGATTTTGTGGTTGGCCCCCAAAAACGCAAAATATTATCGAAAAGTCTGATTATTAAGAAACTTAATTATACATTATCAACTTGTTTGAACGTTGAAAACAAATCAGAATGAAGCTATTATCTACCGTGTATTAATAAAACAGAATGGAGTTTTTATGTAAGATGTTTTATTTGTATTATGTAGTTTAAGATATTATATGATTTTGCAATCGATAAAGATATTTATAAATAAACCGAGTGAATGCAAGAGTTTCGAAAATAGAGTCGGAATTATTTCGGTTGACATTGGATGTGCTTTATAAATAACGTCGAATGTCACTAAACGGTGAACAAGAAAAAAATGGGGAAATGTCTAATCTAAAAGATGAGCACTCGCTAATTATATCCACGTGGAACGTAACGTGTTACTCACTAATTACGATATTAGCCGGTTTCAATTAAAATTAGGAAACTTTATTTGGAACATATGAAGCGACGAATTAGTGTTTAATAAAATAGATTAATTAAAAAATAATTAACATCTTAAATATATTGATTGGGTAAAAAATATATATAATTATTATGTCAATAAAAAGGTGTGTTTTCTTTTTAATAATTTAAAACAATGCTGCGCACAATGATGTAAAATTACCGGCAAATTAAAATTTTATATAATTCTTGGTAATACCACTGAAAACATAGTAACAACTGGTAATATAAAGTTAGATATAAAACTTACTGTACAGGATGGCCCACGTTTGATGATTTCATAGGGTATCTCTGTAACTTAAAGAGTTAGACAAAATTTGATATACACGTCATGAGCTCTTTTTCTGAAATATTAATAATGGCGTTAACAGATCATAGCTAACTTGATTGGTTTGAAAGATATCAGCGTTTTTTAATTGTTGGCTATTTTAAAATATGTTTTAATCTTGATAACTATAAGATATACCCAAAAACAGTTCAATAATTATTTGTGTAGTTTGCACCGTAAAATGCAGTAGAGTAATTTTTTTTTTATTCGGACTTTTAATCTTTGAGTTGCATTTTTTTAAATGGAACGCCCTTTATATTTTTGTGTCATTGAATAGCATATTTAATAAGCTTTATATTTGTAGATACAATTGAGTTTTGTTTTTTATTGAAAAGTTATGTTTCCAACTCTAAAGCTTTTAGATAAATATTTGATAATACATACTATTATAGTTACAGAGATGTTAGTATTATTTATTAATAATAAAGGGATGTGTGGACTCAGTAATTGATTGCAAAGGTCTTCAAAAGTTATAAAATTAATATTTATAGTAAACTTTGTTTTCAATATAATCGTTTTTTAATTAAATATATATATATATATATATATATATATATATATATATATTTTGCTAATCACTCATTAACTGTAGCTATATATATATATATATATATATATATATATATATATATATATATATATATATATATATATATACAGGGTGTCTACGCTAAATCGTTCGTTAAAAGTTTATGGGGTTACCGTTGCACTAAAAATTTGAAAAAAAATCCTTCCTTGTCATGCGGTTGCATCAGTTCTCCTCATGTGAAATATTTTCAACTTTATATCACTTCCGGTTCTGAAGTATCACCAAATTTGTTATTTTAAATAGAACACCCTATTTATTTGTGGTTTTTTAGATTCCTCGTTTACATTGCAACATATTTTATTCTAACATATGAATTCTTATCTCTTATGGTTTACAAGCAAAAAAACATATTTCTAAAATTTTGACCTCTAAAAGGCATCTTCAAATCTGTCTGTAACTTCTCTTAAGAGTAAGATAAAAATATGATTTATATCTCTACTTGTACCTAGAGGATGCCTCTATCATTATATTAATTGAACACTGTCAATTTTGACAATAAATGTTCTTAAAATGTCAATATCGAAGTACCCTCTTCAATATCTCGTAATTCAATTTGTTTTTTAATGAAATGGCCCATTTTTTATCATGTGGTACGATTGGGGGGACGATTTCCTACAAAAAAGTATTATACAACTATAGTAGTAAAGCAAATAGTTTTCGAATTATTTCGTAAGCCATAGTCGGTGAGTTGTTGTTAAATTTTTCGCTTCGGTCGATAATAACGCTACAGTTGGTGAGTGAGATTACTAAAGGAATAAATTTGGGCTAGACTTTCCCGTTGCTTGATCAAAAACAAAATAGGTAAAAATTGTTTATAAAATATGTGTGTTTTTTCGTTGGCTACACCTTTTGTTTAAGACATTTTTTGATTAAGTCAATATGTTTCGATATTTTTTACTTCACTTGAAATCAGTGAATTATATGCGTGGCGCATGAAGTAAAATTTAGAGTTTAGAAAAGCCCCGTAAAAATTTTCTACGCGGGGATTTTCTAAACTTGAAATTTTACTTCATGCTTAGTCTGAGAGTGGAAGACACTCATTCGTAAATTTTCGAATTATCATAATCGATAATAAAGCTACAATTAATGAGTGAACAAAAACAAAAGAGCTGAGGTGAAAAGTATTTAGGTAAAAGTGGTTTATTTTTTCGTTGGCTACAACTTTTGTTTAAAACTTTTTTGGTAATACTTAATTATCGTGTAATTGGGAATGTTTCCTGTGGGGCAATGACCATTATTATTATTATTATTATTAAAACAGTAAACAGTGTTGCTAACTCTAAACCATCAAATGTCTAAAACGTCTTTTGTTAAAAATCACCATAAATCATTACATAATTCTGTTTTTTATTAAACGAATTTCAAATATGCTAACAACAAAAAACTCTAAAATAATTTGGAACTTTCTGAGACTAAAGAATTTTCAAAAATATTTTTATTTTCTTTTTCTTTTTTGACATATATTTGCTAATTTAAAACTTTTTTCTAAACATTTTCAAGCAATATCTTTTTGAAATTTTATAAATTTATTTATTCCTCTATGTATTACATTACTTTATAGTTTTTCAAAAAATGTTTTGAACGAAAGTTGTAAGTAATGAAAAAACACACAACTTTTACCTAAACACTATTCACCTTAACTCTTTTGTTTATGATCACTATACGAAAAAGCCTAGGAGAGATATTTATTTGATAATCACTTACAAATTGCTGCTTTATTAGTTAACTAATCAAAAAAAGTTTCACACAAAACATAATAACAAAACCCAACACAAAATTTTATATAATCACTTTTCACCACAGTTCTTCTGTTTATCAAATAGAAACTAAAAACACTAGTTTAGATCAACAACTCACCGACTATGGCTTTCGGCGTCTCAATCGAAAAATGTTTCAAAGAAAAGTTGTAGCCAACGAGAATATAAACCACATTTACCTTAACACTTTTTACCTCAGCTGTTTTGTTTTTGCTCAATAAGCCATGAAAGGTTTATTTGATATATTTTGCTAATCACTCATTAACTGTAGCTATTTTATCGATTCAATCAAACAAAAATTGCAGACTACGAAAAAATACACAACTTTATGATAATTCCAAAATTTACGAACGAGTGTCTTCCACTCCCAGACTAAGCATGAAGTAAAATTTCGAGTTTAGAAAAGCCCCGCGTAGAAAATTTGTCGAGGGTCGCGCAGCGACCCTCGACAAATTTTCACGGGGCTTTTCTAAACTCGAAATGTTACTTCATGCGCCACGCGTATTAAACACTGATTTCATGTGAAGTTAAAAATATAGAAACACATTAACTTAATCAAAAATTATCTCAAATTTAAATTGTAGCCAACGATAAAACCCACATATTTTGTATAAACAATTTTCACCTTATCTATTTTGATCAAGAAACGAGAAAGTCTGGCTAGATTTATTCCTTTAGTAATCTCACTCGCCAACTGTAGCGATATTATCGACCGAATCGAAAATTCAACAACAATAATTCGTTTTTTTTGTCCCATTTATGCATTTATGCGCGCATAAGTCGCAATTGAATTTTAATAGGCAAGTAGTATGCTTTTGCTTTGTCGCGATTGTATTGCGAAATGTCAAATAATAAAAAGAATTAGTACAAAGTTTTACAGAAATCAACAAAATGAGTAATTACACAAATCAACAAATTATCAATTTATTCTTTATACACGGCAACTGCCAATTGAACAAAATTTTATTCCAATCTTCTAAATCTTGTTTTATTCATCGGCGGCAAATATGGATAAGTTTCATTAAATACTCTACATGTTTCAGTAACATTGCTATCGCCGTTGCCATGTATCGTATGCTCACTAAAAAAAAACCTCTAGAGTGCCATGATTTTATCTTTTGTTTAATTTAAGTTGGCTATACGCTTTAGGAATTGACATATAACACGTCAGACATAATAATTAGAATGTATAATTTCAGAATTGCCAACCTACAATATTTTCCATGGCGCTCTAAAGGTATTATTTTATTGAATATACGATACAAAGAATAAATTGATAATTTGTTTATTTGTGTAATTATTTATTTTGTTGATTTCTGTATAGTTTTTTACTAATTGTTTTTATTATTTAACTTTTTACATTACAATCGCAACAAAACAAAAGCATACTACTTGCCTACTAAAATTTAATTGCGACTTATGCGCGCATTATTCCCTGCATAAATGCGACGAAAAACGAATCTTCGAAATAATTCGAAAACTACTTGCTTTAGGAGTATAGTTGTATAATACTTTTTTATAGGAAATCGTCCCCCTAATCGTACCACGTGATAAATAATGGGTCATTTCGTTTAAAAAAATTGAATTACGGGATATTGAAGAGGGCACTTCGATATTGACATTTTAAGAACACTTATTGTCAAAAATGACGATTCCAATCAATACACTCATAGAGGCATTCTCTATGTACAAGTAGAGATATAAATCATATTTTCATCTTATTCATAAGAGAAGTTACAGACAGATTTCAAATTACCTTTTAGAGACAAAAATTTTAGAAATATTTTTTTTTCTTGAAAACTATAAGAGATAAGTGTGCATATGTTTGATTAAAATATGTTGCAATTTAAACAAAAAATCCAAAAAATTACTAATAGGTAGGGTGTTCTATTTAAAATAACGAATTTGGTGCTTCTTCCGGTGGAACCGGAAGTGATATTAAGTTGAAAATATTTCACACGAGGAGAACTGATTCAACCAAATGTAAAGAATTGTTTTCAAATGTTTGATGCAACGGGAACCCCATAAACTTTTAACGAACGGTTTAGCGTAGACACCCTGTATATATATATATATATATATATATAACTTGCTTGAGTTTTTTGGGCTGCTTTCTCGCGTTGGTTGGTTTATTTGCGCTCTACGTTTCGGCAGCATCACTTCTGCCATCCTCAGGAGCTTTTTTGTATACTGAGTGATGGATGTCACGTTCACTGTCAGTACATTTGTTTTGTAAACTAGGGACTTGTAGTCTAGATCTGCTGCGTGTTATTGGTCCACTCGAGATATGTTGATGACACATTAGTGATTTGGCCTCATGGTAGAAACAATGCAGACATGTTTTTGGACCATTTGAATAGTATTCACCCTAACATTCAATTTACCATGGAAATAGAACAAAATGACAAACTTCCGTTTTTAGATAATTTACTTTACAAAACATCAAATGGCAACCTGGGACATTCTGTTTATAGGAAAAAAACTCACACAAATCGATACCTAAACGCCGACTCACATCATCATCCTGCTCAAATTAGTTCAGTAGCCAAAACATTAATTACACGTTCTTTCAAACTCACAGATCAAAACAACATACTTTCGGAAATAAATACACTCAAATTCATTTTGAAATCAAACAAATTCCAAAAAAACACAATAATCAAACTAATTGAGAGGGCCAATACACCAAAACCTATAAACACTATAAAGACAGATTACACGAACACAATAACTCTTCCTTACATAAAAGGAGTTACAGACAAAATTTCGAATATTTTCAGAAAATTTAACATACACACATCGTTCAAACCAAATCTTACGATAAAACAACTTTTACGTAGCCCTAAAGACAAAATTTTCCTTGAAAAACAAGGAATATACAAAATTCCCTGTAAAGACTGCCATAAATCATATATCGGCCAAACCAACAGAAGAATTAGCGTCAGACGAGAAGAACATAAATTAGCCATAAAAAATCACGACCAAAATTCCTCATTATTCCAACATAAATTTGATACAGACCATAACATAGATTTTGAAAATACTTCGGTAATTAGTTCTATCAAAAATTTGAAGAAAGAATCGTACGTGAAGCCATAGAAATAGAAAAACATCCTTTGTGCCTCAATAAACGAGATGATGGCACAAGATAACAAACCACATGGAAACCTTTGATGAATATAATAAAACAACAAAAAAATGACTTGCCTCCAATATCCAACAATTTTCGGAATATTCAGACAAATTCAAGTAATTTCAATAATGCAGATACATCGGACACAAATCAAGAAATTTTAGCACCTTCTACATCGAGTGGATCAATAACACGCAGCAGATCTAGACTACAAGTCCCTAGTTTACAAAACAAATGTACTGACAGTGAACGTGACATCCATCACTCAGTATACAAAAAAGCTCCTGAGGATGGCAGAAGTGATGCTGCCGAAACGTAGAGCGCAAATAAACCAACCAACGCGAGAAAGCAGCCCAAAAAACTCAAGCAAGTTATATTTTGCTCGCGAGAACCTAAAAATAAATAAATAAATATATATATATATATATATATATATATATATAACGTGAAGCTAATTTAAAACGCGATTTAATGACATAAAAACATTTAGGGTGTTCCACTTACTAAATGCAATTTTGTGTCATAACTCAGGCATTAAAAGTTAAAATTAAAAAAAATAAGTACGTCGAAAAGTAGACAAATAACTATTTAACTATTTATATAAAATTACCAAAAATCTATGAGTGAATATGCAAACAATATCTTAATTAATAAGACAACTCAAGACGATAAATATCCATTGAAACAACTACTTCCCGTGCAAATACACCTCCGGATATTGAATTATAAAATGAAATATTTAAAATCTTATTTAATTTGATTTGTTACAACGCTCTATTAAAGTATATGTAACGTTTAGGTCAAATTCTTTTTAAACCAACTAACAATACAAATAAATAATGAAAGGAGGGATAGCAACAAATTAGAAGTGAAAGGACTTAGATTAAAACTAATGTCTTAGGCCATCTATAGTCGCGTTTCGAGATTTATCTCTCTTCAGTATAGCTTTGCTTATGACGTTTAGAAAGAAATTAGGAATAAAATTAAAATAAACATACTTGGAAAAAGTGTTGTGTGTGGAATGAACAGGTACACAGAAATGTAATGAGTGAAAATTATGGTCGGTATTTATAGGTAAAAAAAGGGGACTATGTCATTAGCAGGTATGAAGAATGTGAGACCTTATTGTTTACCTTACGGTACAGTTCAAACAAGATAAATTCAAATTCAAAACTATTTGAATTCGAATTCAAATAGTTTTGAATTTGAATTTATCTTATTTAACTATTTATTTGTATATCGTATAGTTGGTTGATTGATAAGGCGTTGAAGTGTTAAGAATCCATATTCACTTTGTATAAATAAAATTCTGATTAACTTTATGATTTTCAAAAACGTGTGTTTAATTTCAAAACAATTGTTTCGCAAATTTATTGCTTCTTCAGGTGAAACTGTAAACTTTCATTCAACTGAAGATGCAATACATTTGCGAAACAATTGTGAAAATAAACACACTCTTCTGAAAATCATAAAGTTATTCAGAATTTAATTTGTACAAAGTATCGTATAGTTGTTGAGAAAACGACGTATTTTTAAATAGCCGACAATTGAAAAACGCCCGATATCTCCCAAAATAATTGAGCTAGCCATGATCTGTGATTTTGTCTAACTATTCGGGTTATTAAGATACCCTATAAAAACATCGAATTTGGGTCACCCTGTACAGCAGGGCTGGCCAACCCAAATAGCTTCCAGCGCCAAAATTAATACTTAAAATGTTTCAAGGGCCGCACCACTGTTTTTTTTTAATATTTTATTTTATATCCAGAAGCTTAAACAGGTTTTTTAGCATTTTTTACACTATTTTAAGTTAAGACATTTTTAGTTTCGCTTTATTTTTTATACAGACAATTATTTTTTAGTATAGATATTACTGTATATATGCTATAAAATGTTCAAGAATTATTCATATATGTAATAAGTAGTAAATCTTGAACTTCGAAATAATTCAGTTTTATACGCGTGGCTATTAAAATAATATTTCGAGCTTAAAAATGCCTAAAATTTGGTTCGGTCGCATACTTCATGCTTAGTCTGGGAGGGAAAACACTCGTTAGAAGCTTCAAATAAACACTTAAAAAAACAATTCGTTGTTTCTGGATATTTACAAAAGCATTTCTTCCACATTTTGTATCTTCGCAATCTAAGTCACATCTAGTAAAAGTGCATTTGGAAACCTTATCGTTTATTTCACATTTAAATAACATCAACGAGTCCAATTTTGATCAAAGTTAGTTCAACTGTAAAAAGAGTAAATTTGCTTATTTTTTTTTTTTTAGATATAATAAAATTGATAAATAATGTTAAATATGCATAATATTTCAATATATAGATTCTTCTCTGTTTCTTTATAAAATAATAATAATCAAAATTTTAAAAAATGGAGTAATTCCTAATTATAATTGGCGATCATTTCGACAATAATTTAATATTGTTTCAGAAACTTTATAAAAACTCCACAGCTTAAGTTACAAAACAAACTGATAAATAATTATTCTGCTTGTTGCTTAAATTCTTTGGCGCATTTCTGTGTTGTTTTTATTTTATTACAGATGTTTTCCTTTTTAATTTATTTATGATATATTTATCTTGAACCAAATTTTCAGGCCTATTTTCTTAGCAACGACCACAACAAGCTAATAGAATTCTATCACCGCTGTGATAATATGTATCTATGGAAATTTGCGATTATAATTGTAGGGAATTTAGCCATGTGACGCATGAGTTACATTCTCAAACAAATATCTCAAAAATAGATGAAAATCTTACATTTTAAATTATAATTATACAAATAAAACAAACACTTTATTAATTTATAAAAATCTTTAAGATCAAACTTGACTAAATAGCCAAAATTGACTAAAAAAAAAATCCTCAACAAACTTATTACAGAATTCGTATTAATTAATAATATCAATCAAAATTGTCAAATATACGTAAAATACAAAAATTCTCAGGATTTATTTTCAACAAAATTTGTCGTATTTGATAAACTCAAAATAAAATGATAAATATTTAGATTATTTAAAATTGCATTAAAAACTATTGGCATTTAATTTATTAAATTGCCTTTTACGAGTGTCTTTCACTCCTTGATTAAGCATGAAGTAAAATTTTGAGTTTTGAAAAGCCTGAAAATTTGGTTCGGTTGCTTCGCTTCGCTACGCGACTAAACCAAATGTATAGGCTTTTCTAGATTATAAATTTTACTTCATGCACCACGCGTGTAAAATGCCGATTTGATTTAAAGTTTAAAATACACTATTATTAATTATTTTTAAATAAATCATTTTAATAAGAAGTATCATTATGCAACACTAAATTAAATCAAATTGTATTTTCTCCAGGAAAGTATTTATCTACTTTTAATCTTTTCATATAAACGTGCACCAAATAATGTTAACAATGTTACCAATACAGCTGAGTAATATACCGTAATTTACGATAAATACCAGTGGTAATTACCGACGTAAATTACCACTAGCATAATTAGTTGCACATAATTAGTCTGAATAGTTGATTCAATCTCTTGAGTTAATTTTTTTCAAACTATAAATATAAATTTAAAGGATTACCAAGTCAAGGTAATTATTTTCTAATGCCTGGTTTCAATCGTGTTTTACTAAGGGTAATTCATGTAAAACTAAATTGATTATTTAAAGTGTCAAAAAAACAATGTTGATACATTTTTACATCTTTGGAAAAATGCCTAAAATAATAATAATTGTTATTTTTACAAAGGAAAATATACTGGTGCACTCTCGGACCAATGCACAGTGGTCCAGGATACCAAGAAAAGTGGCCAAAATTCAAAATCTTTTCGGATTTTTATAAAACTTGACAAATGGCTGTTTTTGGGGTCGCTGATCTTAAATTTGACAATAAAAGTTCAAAATTCAAAATAGCGGACCCAACATGGCGACCGAAGTTGCGAAATTTTGTGGAATTTGCACAAAAATCCCCACTCGGGGGTTTTCGGGGTCGTTGAACCTGAATTTAACACTAAAAGTTCAACATTAAAAATCCCGGCAACAATATGGTGGTCAAAATTGTGAAATTTTGTGATTTGATTGAAATCGTCAGCCGTGTTACCGCTTCCACCTGTTTTCGGTTTATTTACAATAGGTCCTAGCTTTTTTCAAAGGATATTTTGAATCGTCTTTTTTCATTCTGCAAATTCTATTTTATTTTCGAGCCCTCTCATTTGCTAAACCTTAATATGGAATTTGTACGATAAATGCAGACTACACTCTAAAAATCAAATCCATCCATGTAATGGGCTCAAGCTATATTGCAAAGATTTTTAATCAGGTGTAAATGTATCTGAAATTGTATTGAACTAATTGTGTTTCGCTTTGCACATTTAACAAGTCTGAGAAAACTTTCTGTCAGTAATTGCATTTAAAATTTTTTCATCTATGAAGGTAAGAAATTACGAAAAATCTATTTTCACAGAGCATTCTTTAATAAAATATAGTAAATGTTTTCTTTGATCTTTCACTGAACGCTTTTGCGCCAAAATAACATCAATCGACTCCTTTATAAATTCCAATTTTATCGGACAGGAAAATCTAGAAGATCGAGAAGCTCTGTTGGGCAACAAAAAAAAATTATCAGAAGTACAGAGGCGTAACAGCATCAACGAAGTCGCAGATATATTTTCATCATTTATAATGGCATCTTTTTTTACTGACGTTTTTTCATAGGCTGAATGTCCTGAGCTACTATCAAAACCCCAAGAGCATTAAAACAACAGCAATGATTTGTTCGTTACTCTATTCAATATATTGCAGTATATTTCCTCCCTGCAATTGTAATATTATTTCTAACCTGGCTGCATATCGACAAGCCATCAGGAGGCTCATAGGATTATTCTGATTATTATTACTGATCTAAGCTGCCTCGAGTCTCTTAAACCTATCAGATTTGTAATTGAATTCTGTCTTACTACGGCCTGAACATTGCCTTTGAGGAGTTTGAGGTTGAGTGTCAGGTTTCAAATGTGCTACACAAAATTCAGAGTCTATAAACGTTTTATTTTCCAACTCAAATCTATCGTTAACCCTTTTATGTTTCTTTTGCTTCTCGAGATTTTGATTGTTCTTTTTATTGCATTTATTTTTGAAGCAAGTTTTTCAAGAATGTAGGTAACTACGAAATGTATACCATTAGGTTCAGGCACGCTGAAAAGCAATTGAAGTAGGTACTTTTTGCTTTAAAAAAAATATTACTGTAGCTGAACAGCTCGGGCTAGCAAATAATTTAAAAAACTAATCCCTTTTGTTTTGAAAAAGTATCGTAGAGCACGGATTCGAAATAGATTGTAAAAGCAGGATAGACGATAGAGTGCTGTAAATCATTGGAAATATAAAAAAAACATGTAATAAATTTTTCTTATATTTACAGTAAATAATATGACACTTCTTTAGCTGAACTAAGCCAAAGCAAAGAATGTCGAATATCTCAATCTAACAGACTCGCTTCTTAATACGACGCTGCAGCGTCATAAAAAAAACGAAATAACAGGTTTCATAACAATCACATAGGTTTCGATTTTTTTGTCAGCATGTTTAGTCTGCCATTTTAAGCTTTTTAATTTTGATATTAAATTTGTAATCAGCGACCTAAAAAAGCTCTAGACAGATTGTGTTTTTAGATCCAATTTTGTCCTTGCCTATAGAAGCATACATAGTGAAATTCTGCATGTCAAAGAGGTTATATGAGTTTGTTCATATCTTTTGGAATCAAACGGAGCAGCCGGTAGCAGCAAATATAAAAGTTTACTAATATAAGTGGAACTTTGGGGAATTTTGAATTGAAACATTGCCAGATTTGTGAAAATTAGAAAAAGGTTTAGCAAAACATTGTATTTGAGGTCGTGAACATTCTCTAACTTAATTATTACTTATGATTTAGATTCTACATACTTTTCTCATAAGAAATACATAATTTAAATATTAGGATGTAGAAATATATTACACAAAGAAAGACATTTGTATTAAGTGACTGATCGAAAGTTTTATTCACTTTGCACATTTAAAAGACCCATACAATTAACAATAATGACCGAATCGCTTTAAAAATGTATACATATCTACATTCAATCATCCTGATAACAAAAACGTAGTATTATGAGCTAAATATAATAGGTGACTTTTGGCCAGATTTTGGGAGTCTCAGGACCACAGTGCAGTGGTACAAAATACATTAAATCGAATAATACTTATTAATAACTATAATCAGAACATTTTTTGTTTGACGTTAATTTCATGGAAAACGGATATTTTAAACGTCAAAAATGTAATCTCTGAATAAGACTTAACTAAAGCTAGTGAAACCGGTCATACTTTTCTAAGTTTTCATCATAGAAACATGATATACTTGAAAAGAAAAATATGCTGTGTAAAATAACACAGACATTTGCTTCATGAATTTAACGTATTCTATTATTCTTTGTTTCGTGTTTCACGAGAGTTTGCATTGTTATTAGTAAATGTGTATATTAAGTCTAAAAGAAAAGAAATTTGAATTTTAGTTGTGTTTCTTTACAGTGTAGAGTCTGTAATAAAAGTACGTTAGTACACACTAAATACCTAAAGTTTTGAGCTTATATTTCACGTTTAATGTTTTACTTATATCAAGTGTGATTGTAAAACTGTAAACTTTTAAAACTGTTTCATAGATGAAAAAAATATTATTAATGGCGCTTAATGTGTTAAATTGAGGGCCATTAATGCAATAACGCAGAAATAATATTTTTTGTTGATTAAATGACTAAATAAGTTAATTCATACATTGTATTATTTGACCTGACTGGAGAATGAGTGAAGAAATATGTAAATATTTTGTTATTTAAATATTTCGATTATTACTCATTTAAACAAAATTTTTTTTAGTGTATTTCCAACTTCACAATATTTCAGTTTTTTATAGGCGTGGCGGAATAATTTCGAGTCTAGGAAAACCTGAAAATACGCTCTTAAGTTTCATTAAAACTCAATGATAATCAATAAGGATGCCTTAAATAATACGGCTGCTTTTTCTATAATTATTTTGTACGGTTGCAATTTATTTGAAATAGTAAACCAAATTATAAATACATTAAATATAAGAGATGTAAAAATTCAATACTTTATTAAATCATTGCAAAACCGGATATTGTTTAAAAATAAGTACATTAAATAATATTAAAAAATTGCACTTTTTTGTTTTAAAATTTTGAGCTAAAATTATTTTTTTTAGTTGCTCATAAAGAAATTTATTTCAATATTTTCATTGAAACATTTTTCTTAATTTTGGTAATGAGGATTTTTAATTATTTTATAATTTTTATGATTTTATTTGGGCAGTTTTATTGATTATTACATTCTATTGTATTATTTATGATTCCACATACTTCTTAGTTAGATTAGTAGAAATGTTTGCAATATAAAAAATTGCAATTCGAATTATTTAAAGGAGAATATAACTCAAGCGTCACATGGCTACATTCCCTCCAATCAGAATCGCTTATTTCCATAAATACATGCTATTACAGCGGTGATAGAATTCTATCACCTTGTTTTGGTAGTTGCTACGAAAAGTATTTGTCAAATCTGAGAGTCGATAATTAAAATTGTCAGCCTGGCGATAGGGTGAGGTTTCCAAGAGAAAAATATAGTGAAATTCGTTATATTCTCTCATCGAATGTAACTCGTGGCATGATTAATAATCAATAATATTTATTAGTGAAACCGGAGCAGCACTTTCAACTCACCTTTTTGGCTCGTTGAATCTGCAGCTCGGTTTCACTCTTGAATATTATCGATGATAATTATACTTGTTATATTACAGCTGAAAATATAATAAAATTGGAATTTATGTAACATCTATCTTATGTTTTTTTTTTATTACATACGCTTTCATAGATAGTCCAAGCCAATTGCAGAACGTACACAGAGATTTTTTTCTTTTAAACAAGTCCTGATGATGACAAAGCTTGGTAAATTTTTAGGAATTCGTTCCTTTTATAAAATCGTAAGTTTGAAGTTTTGAACGAGTGTTTACACTCAGGTAAAAATGCATGTTTGTTAAAAAAAATATACATATATTTTTCGCTGAAATATTCCTCATTTTATTTTAAGCATTTCCTGCAATCCGAGCTTTCTTGCTTTTATTTCCATATTTGCTACCAAGAATGTATAGAGTAAACCTGGAATAAACACGAACTACTTTCAGTACAGTTTTCAGATCAGGCTCATATTTCGCTAAGAGCGCACTGCGAAAAGACCATCTTTAAAATTCGTCTCTCATACGTTGCATACATCAAAAAACTTTCCCCATTAAGCATCCACTCCATCACGGCGCCATGCCTTCCTTCCCCATATATTATACGTCACGATTCGCGAATTATCATCACATTTATTTTTCTCCTTCCTACATATATATATATATTTTTTTTTTTCTTGAAGTTATAACGACAGTTCTTTTTTATACTATCGTTATTTTTTGTTATTTTTTTAATTTTTATCATTTAAAACAGGGGTGTTCAACCCGCAGCCTAAACTGAGCGTGAATCCGGCCCAAAAAAATCTGTAATATATATAAATGCACAATAGTTCGGTCTAAGGGGTTTTCGTAGTTTGTACTCCATACATCTCAAAAATATCTTCTGCACTTGTTTCAGAACGATTTATATTCGCTAATGTAAACAGTGCGCAAATTGGCGATGCATATTCCATATTTATTATTATATCCACGTAAGCGTGTGTTGCAAGGCAAATTCAGATTATTTGACGAGTTTCGATAAACAGAAGAAAAAAACATTTAAAATAAATTGACAATTTCATAACCGCTGTCAGCTGAAATACTATTGCATACCATCTCATTTGGATATCCATTCTTCGCATAGCGCTAATTAAGAAAAAACATATCTTTGAAAGCCATTTGCGTTTTCCTCTAAACTGAGCAAATGTCAATCCAGATTGTTTATAAGTTGCATGTGCTTTTTTTTATTATTGACTAACTGAACAAGCTCTCTTTATTGTTAGAACAAACGAGCGTATAGGGAATAAAATCATCTATGGCATAATATCGAATTTCATAGAATGTATTAACTGCTGACTCAAAATCGGAATTCATAGATATAAAATCCCAATTTAATTATTGAAGTACATATTAATATTATTATGATCAGCTCGATTATATTAATATTATATTATCCAGGTAAATACATTATTTAACAGTTAACTAGAAAACAGTATGTTTTAACAAATATGCTACAGGCCGATAGGGAGTTAATAATGCAAGAAAGTATATGTATGTATGGAAGCTTAAAGTTAACAAACATACAAAAGCTAATATAGATTTGCGAAATTCAGCTTAATATTTAATTAAAAGACGTGTAAAATTCTATTCAACATTAGATAATTAAAACCTAAATCTATCGATTAGACAAAAGCTTACAGTTGATTAAAATTGACAAACGTACATAAAATCAAAATTTTATCTAAAGTCTCCAAATAATTGAATATTTAATGTTTATATAATTAACGAAAATAGTAAAGAAATTAATAAATGTATTTTTATCTCATAAACAACAAATTTAATCAACTGGAAATAAAATTACAAAAAATCAAAGATTCTTGAAAGCTATGCAATAAAGAAATATCGATTTTCTTGTATTTAAAAAATATAAAACAACAATAAACATATAAATTTGTGTGTAATAAATAGTAACAATGATTAATTTTTATTTAAATAAAAAAAATCGATTGATTGGATAATTAAATAATAAAAGTTACAAGTTGGCTAAATGTATAATATCAATATTTTATTTGACAACTTGCACAAAAATAAGTCAATCTCAAAATTTAATATAACTAACAGAAATAGTTAATATTTGTATTTGTTTTAATTTAAGAAAAACAAAATCTATCGATTCTAAATAAAATTACAAAAATTTAAAGATGACTAACATTTTAAAAAATACTACAAATTAATATTTAATTTAACAAATAATTAAGAGGCATCTTCTATTCAATTAAAATGGAGTGCTAATTATTACTAAAACTGAATTTAAAGAAGCTATAAGTTGACTAACTATTTTAAATAAATTATTGATAATTGAAAATAATTATCACCACTACATATCTATAATTATTTTTGTGTGTAATGTGAATTTAATAAAACGATTAAGAAATTCTTAAATAACTTTATTGATTTTTACAAATGTTTCAAAAATAACTAACATAAAAATTAATTAAAAAAATAAAAATAAAAAATATACAGCATCAAAATTGGACTAATATTTTCCAATAAAATTGTATTAAAATAAACAAATATTGGGAAAATTAGAGAACTATTATTCTTTTGTAAAATATATTTTCATTACAAAACAAAGGATTCATAGAATGAATATTTCTTTTACGTATACATATCCCGATACTCTGTCAATGTCCAGACATTTGTTGTTTTTATATAAATATTCAATTTGAAGCTTAAAACGAGTGTTTCGACTCCTTGATTAAACATAAAGTAAAATTTCGAGTTTAAAAAAGCCTTAAAATTTGGTTTGGTCGCGTAGCAAAGCGGAGCGACCAAACCAAATTTGCAGGCACATAAGTACTTCTTTAATTAGAATAACAAAAAATAAAATAAATGTTTGCTATTTTACTTTTCACTTACTGTGAGAAGAAATATATAAACTGTTTTTTGCTCTTCACTTATTGTAGCCTAAGACAACTCGTCTTTGGCTAATATGGCCCAGTGAGGGTAACAGGTTGGACACCCCCGATCTAATACAGAAGCGTAGCAATTGTTACGAAACGTGTTGCGGTATAAACAAAAAAAGTTAAAATGTTTGTTTTATTTTTCGATCATATTTTTATTACAAATGTATTATATTCACACCAAAATGAACCCGAAAAACATGACAATACTCATAACCGTAAATCCATTCAACTTTATTGTTTATTATTAATGCATACACGATATTAAGCCATAAAAGACAGACATAAAAAGTCATGAGATTGAATTTACGTCAAACGCAAAAAAAAACAGCAAACAACGTGGATTTCCTATAGCACAGTCCCCTGCACTCTTGCACATAGAATTTTCTTTCCAATTTTCCCATTTTACCATTTCCCAATATCACGAGATGAAGAGCTTTTAATATTTATAAGCGTTTTAGTGAGGGCGTCATATTCAGCCTGGTGCCTGGCACGGAATACAAATGTATGCAATTGACACCTCAGCCACCCCCGGCGATTTACAAAAGCCCGATAATCACATTAACCCGGAAACGAAACGAAGTCACATCAAAAAGTTACCAACTGTAAAAACACATACACACATGCAAGCAGTGAAAAAGAAAAGAACTTTGATGATGAGTCTAATTATACCGGTTGTAACTAGGGATGTTCGATATATATCGATGATATCTTGGAATATCGATAAATTAATGCAAAATAATCGATATTTATATCATTATTTCTTTCTCCGATATATCGCTAATATTGATACCAAATATTCGATATCATTAGATACCAGAGCTGGGATGAATCCTCAAAAACAGGATTCGAATCACGAATCCGAATCACCAAATATGATTCGAATCACGAATACTCGAATAAAGGATTCGTAAGTGAAAAATATGATTCGAATCAAAGATTCGAACCCTCATTTTTGAATCACGGATACAAATCCTTTAAAAACAAATTTGAATCTATTATTTGCAAGCAGTAATATTTTATTCCATCAGTTTCTATTAACAAAAATGTACATTTACCGACTAAATATCCGATTATATAATGATTTTAAATAATGATGATATATGTGTTATTGCACTTCGTTTTAAATCTGTGTTTAATACGCGTGGCGCATGAAATAAAATTTCGAGTTTAGAAAAGCCCCGTGTAAATTTTCTACGCGGGGCTTTTCTAAACTCGAAATTTTACTTCATGCTTAGTCTGGGAGTGGACAACACTCGTTCATAGAAGTTTCAAATTAAAGGATCACTCTAGATTACTAAGTTTATTACCATTTTACAAAGGGTACAGCTCGAAGGACCAATCATGGTCTTCGGAGACCGAAGGACTACAGGGAATCGAAATGTATTTACAAGAAAACAACGAATATCTTAAGGTTTACAGCATGGATAGGAAAGAAAACATCCAATTTTGAAAAAATATCGAAGTTGGGTTGATTTTCAGTGCGTTTTTAACTTCACTTTAAATCAGTGTTTTATACGCGTGGCGTATGAAGTAAAATTTCGAGTTTAGAAAAGCCCCGTGAAAATTTGTCTCGGGTCGCTGCGCGACCCTCGACAAATTTTCTACGCGGGGCTTTTCTAAACTCGAAATTTTACTTCATGCTTAGTCTGGGAGTGGACCGTCAAGATTTTCTACATGTCGAGATTTTCGATATTTCTAGATTTATGTCGATTTATTCACAGTTTGTTATTGTATTAAATGCAACTTAATTATTAAATAAAAACGGTTTTTTTAGGAATAGAATATTCACCCATTAAGAACCGACCAAATTATAAAGTTAACTCTAAAAGTTAATTTTTGATAAAATTTTGAATCTATTTCTATGATTTCAATGAATGATTTATTATATTACATACGTCGATTTTTTAAATAAGTTAAATTTAAAATTCAAACGAGTGTTGTCCACTCCCAGACTAAGCATGAAGTAAAATTTCGAGCTTAGAAAGGCCCCGCGTAGAAAATTTGTCTCGGGTCGCGCAGCGACCCGAGACAAATTTTCGCGGGTCTTTTCTAAACTCGAAATTTTACTTCATGCGCCACGCGTATAAAACACTGATTTAAAGTGAAGTTAAAAATGCACTGAAAACCAACCCAACTTCGATATTTTTTCAAAATTAGATGTTTTCTTTCCTATCCATGCCGTAAACCTTCAGATATTCGTTGTTTTCTTGTAAAAAAACTTCGATTCCCTGCAGTCCTTCGGTCTCCGAAGACCATGGTTGGTCCTTCGAGCTGTAGCCTTTGTAAAATGGTAATAAACTTAGTAATCAAGAGTGATCCTTCAATTTGAAACTTCTAAGAACCAGTGTTGTCCACTCCCAGACTAAGCATGAAGTAAAATTTCGAGTTTAGAAAAGCCCCGCGTAGAAAATTTGTCGAGGGTCGCGCAGCGACCCGAGACAAATTTTCACGGGGCTTTTCTAAACTCGAAATTTTACTTTATGCGCCACGCGTATAGAACACTGATTTCAAGTGAATTTAAAAATATACTATTAACGTTGGATATTTTTCATGGTAAAGTAACCAAATATCCATTCACAAATATTTGAATTATTCGAAAATTTCAATATTTATATTCAAATATGAATAATTTAGTGATCTAAATATTCATATTAGAATATTTAACTATTTGAATTAATCGAATTTGAATCCCAGCCTGAATAGCGATGATTCGAATTATTTAGGAGGATTTGAATCCGTGTATGAGGATTCGAATGCTTTTATAAAGATTCGATTTCTTTTATAAAGATTCGAATCCTTTTATAAGAATTCGAATCCTTTTATAAGGATTCGAATCCTTTTATAAGAGTTCGAATCCTTTTATAAGGATTCGAATCATCTACGTCTGGATTCGAATACGAATCCTTTTAAAAAATGTAACGAATCCGGATCACGAATCCGTTTTCACTAAAGTATTCGAATACCTCTGTTGAATCCTCTAAAAGGATTCGAATCCGGGAATCGAATCCTGAATGATTCGAATCCTGCCCAGCTATGTTAGATACGATACTAGATTAGAGTTCATCTATTGTATCAAGATTCTTTCTTAGCAAAAAAAAATGTTTTTAGTTAAAACTTGAAGAAAAGTAAAAGTAAAAAATATAGATCCATTTTCTCTTTTAAGCATACCAACACACAACAACGGACGCCGCACAATGTGCCAAATCGGAGCGCGAGCGCCAGGGGGGATTTTGAGGAAAAAAAAACAAATTAAAAATTTCGAGAAAAAAACATATCCACTCCATTGTAGATACACGAAACCCTTCTAATCTTGCATGTTTATATTTTTCAACCCCCTATATTATTAACAATTAACTCTTAAAGTTAAGCGATTTAGAAAACATCAATTTTACGGCATTTCACTCGCAAGTTTAAATAATTTATTACATGGATAGTAGGCGTACTATCAATATAACATTATACACTATTGTTTATAACATAATACTGTATATTATGGTTGAAAAATTAAGTCTCTAAATATTTTAGAACAAAAGTTAAAAAAAAATTGAATATGAAATATATTTTAAATATAAATTTTAACTTTAGAAAGTGTTATAAAAAAAATGTCAACTCGATGAGGTCTGGGACTATCACTAAAAATTAGTTCTATGTTTTCTCTAACTACCCTCAAAATTTCGTATCTCCACCGGTGCGTTTTTGGAGTCTATTTAATTTTTTTATTTGACGCCACCAATTAAAATTGGCTCGGGCGAGGCCCGTGTGCTGTAAGTATCGTGGAGTCGAGAGCGCGCTATTCTCGATCAGCACGCAACATGATTTTTACGTTGGCCCCGAACAAAAAATAATAAAAACGCACATGTAAAAATTCAAAAAAATTAGGGCAGTTACAGAAAATATTAACAAATGTTTATATGATAAAAAAAATATATAATAATAATTCAAGGCAGCAAAATTATATACAATTGTTATAATCATTACATAGGTTGTGACTTTCACCAAAAAATGTGGTATGTTTTTAAATGCCCTAAAAACTTCGTATCTCTACATGTGCGTTTTGTGTCAGGTTTTTGCGAATGACCGAGTCGATTTTTATCGGTTGCGCCTAATAAAAAATAAAGCACCTCAAAAAAACATACAAATGTGAAAAGTATCTGCTGTAGTTTAAAAATAATTTAATCTGTTGTTTAAAATATGAATTTTTAATCAGAATATACATTACATTTTTCTGATTTTGCACAACGAAGTTATGTATTTTATACTGTTTTATTTACTTACTTTTTTAAAATGAAAAATTGTCAGTATCCTCATCAGTCTGTTCGTCTTCGCTGTCACTTGTGTCCGTTTCACAAATAACTAATTTTTTAGCGTCTGCAGGTAGTTGTTTTTTATGAATTTTTACATCGCTTCTCAAAGAAGAAATTATTGGATCAGAACATACAAGAAGCATATTAAATAAATCTCGAATTGTATTAAGCCTAGAGTTTTTCCTAGTATGGTTTTCTCTAACTCTCTTATATATTTTATTGGTTGCTTCCTGTGCCTCTTCCGAAAGTTCTCCGATTGGTAAAAGACATTGTCCAATTATTTTGCTCCCGTGAATTAAAATTTTATGGACACTAGGAGGCATTCTATACCATCCATATAACGAGGTGTAAAGTCGGGCCGTATCTTCTGCATATTTATCAAACATCAATACACTTATTTTACGAGAACTCGACATTGTTATAAGAATTGTATAAAATCTGTTCAATAATTCTTCATTCAATTCAGTGATGACAGCTACTTTCTCATAATTTCGAAAAAATATTCGAGCAACGTTGCCAGTATTTGAAGTACCTCCTCCTTGCACAACAATATCAACCCTTATCCCTAACTATTTACGTAATAGTTTTTGTATTCTAGTTTTCCGACTAAATATATTATTTTTCTCTTCTATCGTACATCCGTGAGTAGTTGTTTTCTTCAAATCTAATTTATAGGAGATATGAAGAACACATTCCGTGAACTTAATCCATGCATAGAGGGAAGAAATACCATAATTTAAATTATCTTCGATAATAGGAATATTTTTAATTCTTTCAATATCATTCATCTCCTTCGGAGAACATTTGCACATAAAACAATTTGGGCTCGGAGTATTTGTTAAGGTATTTATAACTTTGCCGTCGATCATTGTAAACAACAAATTAAACTTTACCTCTACATGGTTACCATTAATATAAATTTGTTGTTTTTCCAATAAATTTACCTCTTGCCTCATACTCTTAACTTCATCTAGAATAAGCTGTTTTGTTTCTTTAGCATAAATACATTTTATCGGTCTACATAATTTAATAGATGAAGATTTTTCGTTTTTCCAAATAACAGTTTCATCAGAAAATAATCTAAGTGGAACCAGTGAAAACACAAAGACACTCTTCTCTATAATTTCTTCTTCATCTGTACTGCTATCATCAGATGGCTTTTGCATATAAGTAGAGTGCCCTGAGCTGCCATCGCAACCATATTTACACAACAAAATTAATTTACTAAATGATGTATCTTGAGGAAATTTAATTGTTGATATTAATCTACATAAAGTATGCTCAAGAAGGCTCTGCAAAGGTACTGATGCTCCATTTTGAGAAATAGAAATAGCTGGGTAACACATTGTCTTCATTATTTTAATTTTATTGTAAGATGGTAAAAGGTCTTTTGCTCCATGAGAACGTAGTTTTTTTCTTAAATTTTTATAACTTGCAGCCGTCATTTTTGAATCAATAAAAATTGATAGAGCTTCTTCATCTGTAAATTTTTTTACAGTTTCAACTTCATTTGTTTTTAAATAAGTGAAGACTTTTTTTATTTTTTCCTGTGAATCCGAGGAAGCACTTTCCACTAATTTGGCCGCTGGTATATTTCCTTTATCGCGTAAAATTTTTTTTGCTGCTGAAAATATTTGTTCTGGTGTATTTTCGGTGATCAATAAATTAGTTTGTCTTCTTTTAGATGTATTACTTTGTATTGTGAACTGTGTACCTGATGTGAACTGTGTACCTGATGTACTTGGTATTGGTATATTTTCTATATTTTCAAAGAGGTTTGTTTTTTCAATTAAGACAGAACCCTCGTTGTATTTAAAAGGCAGCAGTAACCAATTTCTATTTTTTTTAATGAAATTGATATGAGATCTTGAGCACATTTTCCACTTTCTATTAAGAGTACTGCAGAAACCCTTAACTTTTTTAAGAATGTCATCATTTTCACTATTGTTTTTCGTCGAAACATTTTCAATATATTTTATTAAATAATCAATGGTATTGCTTGACTGAATAAGGTTTTTAGGTTTTAGTTCGTACCATACCTTATATAAATCACCGTTTGTAATTTTAATTTTCTCCATTATCACTTAGCGTTTTGGATTAATTAAATTACACTAACACTAAACACTAGTTTAATTAAAGTAAACTATTTTATACACAAAAAAACACTAAATCAAAAAAAGAGTATATAGTCAACAAATTAAATAACACTTAACACTAACTTAATTAATAATTACTTTATAATGTTCAATCGTTCGCTTAGGGATCAGAAAAATATGTGAACTGTTGGAGACTTCGTTCAACACTAAACGCATATTTTGCTTTCAAGAAAATTAAGAAAAATCCATTTCAGATACTTAAACCGTAAAAATTGTGTGACAAGAATGCCATTTGTTACGGTAAATGACAGCTCCAATCGGACCCCTAATAAAAATGTAAACACAAACCAGATGACCTTTATCAGTAACAGATGTACACCCTTATATATCAATAAGAAAAAAACCCATAAAACTATTTTTGTAAATGTGATTTAAATGGTGCAAAAAATACTCAGAGAAGAAATAATTTCCCTATGATATATACCTGTATATTAGAAAAATTGTAGATTGTGAGGATTATGACTATTATATAAACATTTGTCAATATTTTCTGTAACAGCCCTAATTTTTTTGAATTTTTACATGTGCGTTTTAAGTGCGTTTTTATTATTTTTTTGTTCGGGGCCAACGTAGAAATCATGTTGCGTGCTGCTCGAGAATAGCGCGCTCGACTCCGCGATGCTCACCGCACACGGGCCTCGCCCGACCCAATTTTAATTGGTGGCGTAAAATAAAAAAATTTAAAAGACCCCAAAAACGCACCGGTGGAGATACGAAATTTTGAGGGTAGTTAGAGAAAACATAGAACTAATTTTTAGTGATAGTCACAGACCTCATCGAGTTGGCATTTTTTTTATAACACTTTCTAAAGTTAAAATTTATATTTAAAATATATTTCATATTCAAATTTTTTTAACTTTTTTTCTAAAATATTTAAAGAGTTGATCTTTCAACCATAATATACAGTATTATGTTATAAACAATAGTGTATAACGTTATATTTATAGTACGCCTACTATCCATGTAATAAATTATTTAAACTTGCGAATGAAATGCCGTAAAATCGATGTTTTCTAAATTGCTCAACTTTAGGCGTTAATTGTTAATAATATAGGGGGTTAAAAAATATAAACATGCAAGATTATAAGGGTTTCATGTATCTACAATGGAGTGGATATGTTTTTTTCTCGAAATTTTTAATTTAATTTTTTTCCTCCAAATCCCCCCCTGGCGCTCGCGCTCGGATTTGGCACATTGTGCGCCGTCTAATTTTGCTAAGCGGTATATTTTGAACTTCACCTGAAATCAGTGTTTATTACGTTCGGTAGCGCATGAAGTTAAATTTCGATTTCAGAAAAACCTAAATAATAAATATTATACATCAACTGAATTAAACACGATTTTATTCACGAAACGATTTTTGATTTCACGAGCGCCTCGGTGTGAGTGAAATCATTTCTTTGAGTGAATAAAGGTGTTTAATTCACGTGGCGTATATATGTTTTTATTCAATTTTGACGAAATTGTAAAGAAAATGTACTTTACATTTATTTTTAAATAAATGTTGGAAAACTATGAAGACTGTGAAATCCATTTTCATGACGACGTATTATTTATAATTTTCAAAATTTGTAAAACTTCTATCTCGTGTCACAAAAATGTCTGAACTCACTGGAGTATATCAAGAAAAACTAGATAATGAAGTATTTGTACCGTCTGAAGTTCTGGAGGAGGCTTTGAAAGCAGTAAAAAAAGTGATACCTGCAAAATCAAAAATTTCGTATGAAAATGAATACGCAAAATTTTGTAAATGGAGGGATCAAAAGCAAGCAAAAGGAGTAGATGAAAGTATAATTTTGGCATATATTTCGGAAAAATCCAAAAAATCTAAATCTTCATCAGTGTGGTCTTACTACTCCCAATTGAAAAAAATGTTATCTGTAAAAGAAAATGTAGACATAAGCAGATTTCATCAAGTCTCTGCTTTTCTCAAGCAACAATCAGTAGGGCACAGACCAAAGAAATCTAAGGTGTTCACATTAGAGGAAATGGAACGATTTTTGGATGCTGCCTCTGATGATGAACATTTATTAATTAAGGTTGTATTAATTGTTGGACTTTTTGGAGGATGCAGAATTGGCGAATTGGTTGCTATGTCAGTTATGACATAGAAGACAGGGGTACCGTAATTGTAGTAAAAATACCGGATACCAAAACTCATAAGCCTAGAACATTCACCATTATCAATGGATGTAACTCTGTTCCAGCTATTGACGTTTTTAGAAAATACAGAATGTTACGTCGTAAACAAGTTTTCCATAAACGATTTTTCATTAACTTTAAGAACAAAAAAATGCACTGTACAGCCAGTTGGAATTATTACACTATCAAAATTTCCTAAAAAAATCGCAGAGTTCCTAGGTCTTAATAATCCACTAGAATATACGGGTCATAGTTTCTGGCGTTCGAGTGCTACTCTGCTGGCAGATTCTGGGGCAGATTTATCAGTAGTAAAAAGACATGGTGGATGGCGTTCGAATAGTGTTGTGGAAGGATATATAGAAGATTCTCTGAATAACAAAATTGACATTTCCAAGAGAATTATTGAACAATCATCAGCCGTTCTTGGTAGGAATGAATCGATCCAGAGTTCATCGAAAATGGAAATAAAAAAACAAGAAGATATACAATTGTCTAACGTTGGACCTTTACACATAAACTTTAATAACCTAAATAACTGTAGCATTCATATAAGTAAAGATTAATTTACTTATATGAATATTTCATACGTTTGGCATCAAATATATATATTATTGTTTAATGTGTGTGATGATATGTTTGTTTCTGTTTTCATTTTTGTAATATATATTTTTTTTTAAGTTATTAAACATTGCGTTCTGTAATGTTATTATATGATTATTTTTTTTAACTTTCTAAGAAAGTAAACGTTTACTATGGGGTTAGACAAAAGATTGCTTTGATTTTACCTTTTGAACTAAATTCGTTGTGATAAACGCGCAGGTTTCTAAGATATTTTAATTGTTGTAAAGTTTAGTTGTTGTAATTGTTTATATAACAATTTTTTAACTCACTAGTGACCTAAAAAAATTTTAGTTCACTAGTGAATAAAACCTTGTTTATTACGGTTGTTATGGAGTTAATAATGTCGATTTAAATTAACAAAATTGAATAAATAAATGAATAAAATTTGATCGATTTGAGCATTAAATAAAAATATTTGAAAATTTTTGAAATCGACTAGATAATCTTCAAATAAAAATCTGAAGAAAATTTCATGAATATTTTCATGGTGTGAGGGTGGTATTTTGGGATGTGGAAAATAGGATAGATCCATAATCAATCAGTGGACGACATATCATTTTATAGATGATTACAGCTGTTTTGCTATTTATCCCAGATTGTCTATAGGTTAAATTCCTGAACAGATTTGCCCGAGTTGTAATTTTCCTTCTTTTTTTAAATTCGGATCGATGATCCTGGCTTTTTATATTACATGCATGTTTTTTAATGTTGAGTTTATGGTCGAAAGTAAATTCATGATATTTTAAATAGAAGGAAGGGTGGATTTGGTTTCGTGAAATGGAGATAATAAATGGATAATTAAGTCGCCTCCTTTCCAAAAAACCCTAAATCCATTGTTTTCAAATGGATTTAGAGGTTTTTAGAAATAGGCCACTCAATTATTGATTTTGCAGTAGGGAATAGAGTATTATGATTTGCGGGGATTAATTTTTATTCTCCATTTTGCAAACCATCGTTCAAGGGTGTCGATAAGTTCTTCGAGATTTTGGAGAGCTTTGGGTAGAGTGGGAGCATGGGATATAAGGGCAGAATCGTCGGCGAACTGTGGGATGTATTTTGAGGGATTAAAGTATTTTGGAACAGGATAGTATATGTTAGAACAGAACATATTGTACAGCCATGGAGAGAGAGAGGGGAACCTTGGGTAACACCTGCCTGATTTTTACTTTAAGGAATCTGTTGAAGGGGAATGAATGTAGATGTGGATAAGATTAACAACTTAAAACAGTGTAACATGATTCCAAATAAGCGTGGTGTTTTTCTTGATCTTATTTTATCAAATATACAAGCTTTAAATGTTACAGAATCTTTTGACTCTCTTTATGATGGTAGTTTTCATCACATTCCATACTGCATTAAAATACGTAATTCAGTGGACCCCCTGAATTTAAATACAGACTTGTTATATTATGACTTCGAATCAGCCGATTATAACTCATTAAATATTTTTTTGGCATCTGTGGAGTGGGACGAAATTCTTCGTTTTGCCGACTTAAATATTGCTTTAGAAAATGTTTATAATATACTGAATATCGGGTTAAATTTATATGTTCCTCTTAAACGTAAAAAACATTCAAAATTTCCTAGATGGTTTAACGGAGATCTTATAAAACTAGTCCTTGCTAAAAAGAGTTTTCACGCGAAATTTAAAGATACCGGCACTTTACATGATTATGAAGCATTTAGAAACGTTAGAGCCCAATGTGCTAACCTAAGTAAACATCTTCACGATCAATATATACAAAAAAATGAACTTAATATTAAGAATAACCCAAAAGCTTTTTGGAATTATGTTAAGGAAAACAGTAAATTAAATGGATTTCCGGGTCAAATGATGTACAATGACTTAATTAGTAATAATGGCAAGGAAATAGTTAATTTGTTTGCTAAATACTTTTCAACTGTATATTCCAGTGATACTTCACCCACTAACAAAGTTGATGGCTCAGGATCAGTTTATATTAAATCATTGTCAGTTAGTACTAGTGTTTAATTGTATGAGTACTTTACATGATACTGTCACTACTGGACCAGATGGTATACCCCCATACCTTTTAAAAAGATGCGTTTTTACTCTCACCACACCCATTCATATTCTTTTTAATCGATCTTTGTGCTGTGGTATCGTTCCTGAGATATGGAAAGAATAGTTCATTAACCCTATACATAAGGATGGTGAGAGAGATAAGATACAAAATTATAGAGGTATTACTATCCAGGCTACTATACCAAAGATTTTAGACGAGTTAGTTTCTAGACAGATCATGTGGGTATTTAAGCGCACAATTTGTGAGGAACAGCATGGTTTTCTTGAAGGAAAATGAACTGTTACAAATTTGCTAACATTCCAAAATTACTTATTAAATGCTCTAGAAAAGGGTTATTAAGTTGATGCGATATATACTGATCTGTCCAAGGCGTTTGATCGCGTTAACCATAATATCCTACTTTCTAAACTCTCTAGTCTCGGATTTAATAATTTAGCGCTTACATGGCTTCAGAGTTTTTTATGTGGTCGAAAGCAATATATAAAAATTGATAATTTTGTATCTGATGTAATAAATGTAACCTCGGGTGTCCCCCAAGATTCTCATTGTGGGTCCATTCTTTTTTTACTTTTTGTTAATGATGTAGGAAATTGCTTCAACATTGTAAATTTCTTTTATTTGCAGACGATTTAAAATTATTTTCAATTGTTAAAAACGAATTTGATAATTTAGCACTACAAAATGATTTGAATAATTTCACTACGTGGTGTTCTAATAACAAACTGAGCTTGAATATTAGCAAATGTGTTTCCATTTCTTTTACCAAGGTTAAATTGTTACACTATTCTTATTTTATAAATGGAGTAAGTTTGAACAGTGCTAATGAAGTTAAAGATTTAGGTATAATTTTTGATTCGCGTTTGACGTTTTGCTCCCATATTGATAGAATCATATCCAAAGCGTTGAGGTCACTAGGAGCTATTACACGGTTTTCATATGAGTTCGATGTATATACTGTAAAGTTATTATATATATCGCTTGTACGCTCACATTTGGAGTATGGTTCAACAATATGGAGTCCATTCTACAAGAAGTCAATAACTAAAATTGAAATAGTCCAGAGCAAATTTTTAAGATTAATTTCTTATAGGCTTGGTCATTCTCGCACTACATTTAGCCATTCTAATATGCTATTGCTCTTAAACATAAGCTCGCTTGAATGTCGGCGAATTATGCACGACTTGTGTTTTGTATTTAAATTAATTAACGGCTTAATTGACTCTTATAATTTGCTCTCAATCCTTAACTTCAATTTTCTTATCACTAAGCCCACTAGGACTATTTTTTTATTTCGTCTGCCGTTTCATTGTACCAACTATGGAATTCACAATCCCATGGTTAGGATGATGAAATATTGCAACATTTTAAATTCCGACTCAAATTTCCATATATTTTGCTCATCTTTTAATTTGTTTAAGCGTGGTCTGAGGGTTATTGACTTGTCTAGATGTATTCTTTAGTTTAGTACTTTTGGTAGTGTTCATTTAAGTTGTATTTAATTTTTTTGTAATATATTTTTTAATTGGTGTGTATACACGATTCCATTTGTTTCTGGATCTCGCCTAGCTATGGAAAAGTGACAGTTTAAGTATTGTAAATGGGGCTGGTTGTGTTTTAAATCAGGGTTTTTAAATGTCACTGTCAGATGTTCGATTTTGAGGTTATAATTTCTGACTATTGTGATCTTACACTGTTGCCTGTTTTACAAATTTTCAGATATAAAAGGATAATAATATGCAGTTTTAAGATTAACAAAATTTACTACTTGGTTTTTGTACATACAAACACAGCAATAATATTGTATATAGCAAATATAATGAATTCGGCTCTGCAAACTTATTTCGTCATCCATTTGTATTTCTCGCTTGGGTCTTCCCGTTAACACATTTTGATCAACTCCATCCATCCACCTTAATTTTGGTCATTCTCTCTTCTGTTGGCCCTCAGTATTTTTTTGTAGAATTGCAAATTTATTCCCACCCTCTTTAATTAAATATATATGATAAATAAAATACTAGACATACCCCAAAAATATCTATTAAAATCGTAATAATATTGTGATGCTGTAGATTTGGATTACTTTGCCTAAAATGTTTGTAGGATTTCAGAATTTGTAACCTTTTTGATTCAGAGATAATCTTTGGCATGTTAATATTTAATATGTGCCTGAAATTATTTTTTACTTTGACATTGACACAGCATGGCAACACTAGATTAATTTGATTTAATAATAAAATGCTCGAAGAAGCGACCGCGTGGCGAAATAATTGTTGCAAGATTAACAATAAACCTCTTGAAAATTAAAAAGAGGATTACTTATGCTATCATAAATTGTTGCAACACTGTTAAAATAAGGAATCAGGAGTGGCAACTAATAAAAAATGTAAATGTTGATACTGCAACATAACAACACGAATGCATGGCTAGGCGAGATCCAGAAACAAATGGAATGGTGTATATAATACTTATTTCTAGTTAAAAAGGCCTTTACGCCAAACAGAATCGAAAGCTTTTTGGATCTCGAGAAAGACTATTGCAGAGGATTTGCCGTCGAAGTGAGATATCTGTAGGTTGGATGTGAGGATAGAAAGTGGTAGTCTGGTGGTGCGCTTGGAGAGAAAATTGGTAATTGGGAATTCGGTCAGAAATGAATGAGACGATTTTGTTTTTGAGAATGGATTCATATAATTTGCCAAGGACCCGAGAAAGTGTTATAGGGCGGTAGCTAGGAATAAGAGATCTTGGGCTGTAGTCGCGTTTTGATATGCCTGTCTTCCATTTAGGAGGGAAATAGTTGTTTTGGTAGTTCTTGTTTTTCGGATTTTCGTCAATTTTTTAAATGTTTGCAGTTTTTATGAATTTCTATCAAAAAATACTTTTTCATGAATTTCCAAAGTTTTTGTTATTATTCAAATTCTTGGTAGTTATTCTTAAATTTTCATATTTTTAATCAACTATATTTAAAATATAACTGATAATTTCAGAATCAGTTAAATTTATTTATTATTGTTAACATTTCAATATATCGACCACTTTTTGTCAATGCCGTAAGTTTTTGTTCGATTTTTAATACCTTGACGTTTTTAATGAAATTCCAAGATTTTCATAATTTTAACGGTTATACAATTTTTTTTTTTAGTTTTTGAAATGTTTAGATTTTCATAAATTTTTGCCAATTTTTCAATCTTGGCAGTTTTTGTGAATTTCGTAAATTTTTATTCAATCTGAAAATATTAATACTTTTTATGGCTTTTAAGATCATTGTCAATTTTTAAAATATTTAAAATGGTTTTTGTAAATTTCGTAAATTTTAAAAATGTCGACAATTTTTTGTGAATTTCCGAATTTCTAGTCAACTTTAAAAGTTGTGGCGGTTTTAGAGAATTCTCTACATTTCCATCAATTTTCGAAATTCAGACGGTTTTCTCGAATTACCTAGATTTCGTTGATTTTTAAAATATTTACGGTTATCATAAATTTCCTAAATATTCTTTGATTTTTAAAATATTTACACTTATCAGTGATTTACAAATTTTAATACGTTTCGTTAATTTTTAAAATGTTAGCACTTTTAATGAATTTTCGTCAATTTTTGAAATCTCAGCAGTTTTTATGGATTTCCTAAAAGTTTGTTAATGTTCAAAATATTAACGATTTCCGAGTTCATTGCGAAAACGTTCTATTTTCGTTAAAATTTTATAATTAATTAACATCTTGAAAATATCACTGAATTCAAAGTAAATAATTCGTTAAATTCACATTTTAAAAACAATATTAATAAAATAACTAAAAGAGCTAAGATATAAAGTGTTTTTTTTTTATTTTCCACAATTTTTCTTTACAACTTTTTTTTATATGCACAATATCAATGAAAAATAAAAAAAATGGTAAGAGTAAACTACCTCTTCCGGTTTCCGCATTTTTACCCAAAGTTGATCGAATACTACTATTGTAATAAAATGCTTAAGTTTATAGTGTCATCTTAATTGCTCAATCGGTTAAGACTTTATCGTGGCGACAGAATTACAGACAGACATATTTCAAAAATGGTCTTCGGCCCAATTTACACGGAACATGCGTCGGGCGGCGAGACGAGAAGCGCGACGCTTCGGATGCATCTTCTTTGTAATGATATGAGTTAAACCACATCGAGACGGCGTTCGCCTTTTTGCCCGCGCCTTGCCGTTTTTACGTCGCTTAAGTTTGTTTGGAGAAGCGCGTAAGCCCCATAATATTAATTGGCTATTTTTGTCAATTTTGGATAATATGCGCGACGATCCACAAACGGTGAACCCATAACCTTCTCCAGTTTTTTAAAACTCTACATTGTTTCGCCATACTGTGGTTTGTTTAGGCGAAGAAACAGTACATTTGTGAAATCAGGTGTATATGTATATAATGTTTATGGTAACGTTGGTTTATCCGAAAATGTTTAAAATAAACACTGATGAATTGGATAAGTTAATTTGGTCGTTTAGAAGATTTGCAGAGTATTTTATTTAGTTAGTTAATTTCTATGCTTTCCATGATATTGAGTTCTCTGCCTTATTCTTCTCTATGAAGAATTTTAAAATTCTAGTCGAAGTGATGTGTGTCTTCTATTAGGTAGTTGGCGTATATGGAGTTGGTTTTCTTTTGTTCCTGGTATTTTTTGTCTTCTTTCAATAGGGCCCTTTACGCGTACACTCTTTAAATGACGATTGAACGGCACACTCCTGCACCTGAAAGATGTACTTTTTCGACCACACTTTTCCGTCGAGGATTGAATGCCGTTCAGAAGTAGCGTTCAAGAGTGGTACGCAAAAGCGTATGTACATATTCTGTAAAAAACAATCCTATGCTTTTTATCGTTCTTTTGTGTGGCGAACATTTCTAACAATGTTCCACACTTTCCTCGACTTTTTCCTCGTCTCAGAAGTGCCATTTAAACATGCAGTTGTAACTGCATGCTGGATTGCGTTCTTTGGTCGACAAATTCTGGCATTCTTGTCTTCGCGCAAAAGTTGCATTTACACGTACATTTTTGCGTCGACTCCCGGCGTGTGGTATTCAATCGTCGACGCAAGAGTGTACGTGTAATTCTATCGTTGATCTTCCGGTTTGTCCTACCTACATTTTGGCGCAGTATTTGCAAGTTTGTAAGTGGACGCCTCTTTGCTGAGTTGTTACAGTTTTGTCTTTGGTGTTTTTAATCATTTTCAGCGATTCTTCTGGACTAACAGTTTCTCTGTAATCAGTATCTCTTTTGTGAGGCTTACCAGGACAAGAACTTTATAGAAACACTCATGGAATATCCTGTAATAATTTTGAAACTTATCCGGATACATTTCTAGCTCTCTCATGACATAAACCATGCCCATTTTCTATTTTCTAACCATAAAACATAAACCCAAAACCTTCTCTGATGGTTCAAATGTAATAAAATTAAAAGGTCTAACACGTCCTCGTCATTTTCGTTTTTTGAAATGATTTTGACAAATAGCATATGATCTGCCAAACTGGTTTTCACGATAACTGGACATCGTCGCCGCCTTTTCTGTGTGCATTGAGCTCGCCTGCGCCTGTGCCTCGTCTACGCCTCGTCACCGCCGTGCCTCCGCCATTTCGGTGTAAATTGTGCCTTAATCAACTCGGGGGACCTCAAAATGGATATATCCACTAAAATTTTACATTTGAAAATGTTTGCGAAAACAATTCTTTCCCTTTGTTTTGCATATGGGAGCAAGTAAAAGATCTGGAAGGCGTCAAAATGTTCAAATTTTGTTTTGAAAACCGTAAACAATGTGATAACTACGAAAATCTAAGAAATTCAAAAATCTTACGAAATGCCCCAAATATTGAAAATCAAGGAGAAATGTATTTTTTTTAAATCGAGAGAAATCTTATTAATATTTTATAAATTGACAAAAATTTAAATGTTATTATTATTATTTTGTAAAAGGTGAATATTTATAAATTCGTAACAGTCATTAAACTATTTTTGGCAATACTATCAATCTTACGAGAAGGCATTTAAACAATAATTTGCAGTAGTAAATAATTGTTAATATTAAATCTAAAATATCTGGTATCCAAAATTATCGATATTTTGAATACAATACGATCGGCACCCAACATCGATCACGACATCAATTTTGTGATTTTAAATGGAACACACTATATATTTTTGTTGTTTTTGAATACAAAATATCATTTTATATACTAATCATTTGTTATAGTAAAAATGACCGCCTTAATATGTTTATCATAGACTTATAAAAAGTACAAATCTACCACATTTGTTTCATAATTTGGCCAACACATATTATAAGTCGATACTTTTTTAAATTACCCAATTATTTCAAATGACAACATTGCGGCTTATTACGATTTTTTTTTTTTAAGTTTTTATAGGTGGTATAAATTCATTTATTTGAGATTTCTGAAAGGCATAAAGCTTAAAAAATATATTATAATTATGTAATTTTTAATTTGCACGCCACTAGGCCAAGTTAGTAGAGTAGCTAGGTCAAGTGATACTCGGTGCGAAAATATTTAGTCACTCCGCTTCCATAAAACACTTCACTGGTATTCGGGATATAAACGAAATATTTTGATTAATTGAATGTAAAAAATATATTTATTTGACTAAATTATGTTATTAACTTAAGTTATAAGCCTATAAATATTATCAAGATTCAATTGCGCCAAAGAAAAGTGTGGGTGTAATAAAAAAAAACGTAAACGAACCACAGCACGAAAATATTTAGATATGTCGCGATAAGTTTAGGCGTAACACGTTTTGTTTATTATAAATATATGTCACGCAGAAAGGGCGGGCGTGTGATTTATATTTAATAAGTGAACTTTCATCGAGCAACAAGTTACCCACTTATATTATTACTCACTCATTCGCTTACAACTCAAACCGACCCCGATAATCACGTAACGAACAAAATGCGGCGCCCGCTTTCCAAAAGTCTTGTATCGTTTTACCTTTTAGCATTGCGAAGTTTTAATTGTTAAATTATGTTTTAATGTACTTTTGAATTGTTTTGATAATTTGAGTATTATTGTTTCTTTAGAAGAAGAAAGTTGAGTTTTAAAGAATTCTTAGTTGTATGAATGTTTTTTTTTATTATTTGAAATAAAAATTGATATTTTAACTTACAAATCAGCAATGAGTTAATTAAAATTTCTTTTTTGAAATATAAGGACTTTCTGATAGTACAATTAATATTTAGTTGTGACATACAAATAAATTGTTAATTTTCTATCGATATTGCAAATTGTAGTCAGATTTATTTTAATATTTGCATTTTAACTTTGATTTATGTATGTATTAATATTATTTAAATAAAAATCACTTGGTTTGTTTCACAAAATATTTGATTTATTCCGACTAGTTTCGGCTTCTAGCCATTATCAAGGAATGTACAGAAATTACATTTTTACAAACTATATATACATAATCAGGTAGTAAGGGCGTTTAATATTGGGGAAATCCAAAGTTCGTCGTTGTCAATAACTATGTGCTTCCAATTCCAATTTGCCGCCCTTTCTTAGTCAATGAAATTGTGGTTTTTATAAATTAATAAACATAAATAAATAATTGTAACTGAGGCAAACTATAAGTGGAGAACGTTTTTGACCATTGGACGCCATATTTGAATTAGTTGATATACTTATAAATGCAACTTTTATTAAGAAAAACAAGATACCTTTTTAAAGGCCACAAGAAACTTACGGAGGTCGCAGGTTCCCCACTTATGAAACAAAACATAAACAAATTTACATAAAAAATACCATTAAATATTTGTACTTTCCCCCATATGCAGAACAAAGGAAAAGTATTGCTTTCGCAAACATTTGCAAATCAAAAATTTTAGTGGATATATCCATTTTGAGGTCCCCCGAGTTGATTAAGACCATCATTAAAAAATGTGTGTTCTTCTGTAATTCTGTCGCCACGATAAAGTCTAAACCCATTGAGCTGTTGAGATGACACTATAAACTTAAGGTTATTATTACAATAGTAGTATTCGATCAACTTTTGGTAAAAATGCGGAAACCGGAAGTGGTAGTTTACTTTTAGCATTTTTTTTGGATTTTTCTTTAATATTGATCATATAAAAAAATCTTGTTAAAAAAGTTGTAGATAATCAAAATATCAGCATTGATTATTTATAGACATATATCCGAAAATTCTACAATTCGTTAAAAATGTCATAAAAATTTTATAAATTGACGAAAATCTCGAAATATTGAAAATCTCATAAAAATGTCATCAACATTACGAAAATCTAAGATATTTACGAAAACTGCCAAGGTTTTAATAGTCGACTGAAAATTTAAATATTAAATTATCAGTATATTTTGAACTTTACACTAAATCAGTGTTTTATATGCGTGGCGCATGAAATAAAATTTCGAGTTGAGAAAAGCCCGAATTTAGATTTGGACGCTGCTTAGTCTGGGAGTGGAAAACACTCGTTAGAGAATAATTAGTAACTTTTTGAAACATTTTCATTTATTTATAAAATCTTGACGGTTTTCAAGATGTTCGTCAATTTTTAAATGTTTCCAGTTTTCATTGATTTATAAAAAAAAATACTTTTTTATAAATTTCCAAGGTTTCCGTTAATATTAAAATTTTTGAATTTCTATGTTTTCATAACATTTTTAAATCTTGGTGGTTTTTATGAATTTTCAAAATTGCATTTGATTTTCAAAAGTTCAGATCAATTTCCGAATTTTATTGATTTTCGTTAATTCCGAAAATTCTGATATTTTTCATGAATTTACAATTCTTTCGGTAACTTTACATAAAGATTTTTTTAATTTTTAAATTCTAAATTCTTGGAAATATTCGTAAATTTTCTTAAAAATCGTTAAATTTAAAAATGTTGAAGTTTCTCATGGAATTCCAAGATTTCCGATAATTTTTAAATTCTTGGCAATATTCGTACATTTTTTTTAAATTCGTTAAATTTTAAAATGTTGAAGTTTTTCATGAAATTCCAATATTTCCGTTCATTTCTAAAGTATTGATTGATATTTTTAACTTTTATATTTCTAATGAATTTTTGTCAGGTTTTTAAATCTTAAATATTAAAATGTGTTTAATTAGTTTTCAAAATTCGACACTTTATGACGTTTTATTATTACCTTTAAAAATGTTGACATATTTCGTGAATATTCAAGAAAACAGTAATAATTATTATAAGTTCATTTTCAAAATCTAATTATTAATTTTAAAAAATATATGCTTTGTGTGAATTTTTCAAAATGGACGATGATTGAAAGTCAAAATCTTGAAAATTCTTGAGAGGCGTCAAAATGTTTAAATTTAACGAAAATCATAAAAAGTGTCGACCTTTTTATAATTAATGAGGATCTTGAAAAACTCAGGTTTCTTAAAAATTAATGAAAATCTTTGAAATTTACCAAAACAGTAGAGTTTTTCTTTAAATTAATGGAGATCTTGGTGGTTAGCAAAAAGTATTAACTTTTTTTTTATTATTTTTTAACCTAAACTTCCAAAATTTATTTTGTTTGATAAATTGTAAATAATCAAAATTTAACATGAAATTTATTGAATTTACTTACAATAAATTGCACTTATATCTTATTAAAAGAAAATTATATAAATTAATATAAAGCTTAAGTTAAATTTATGTAACAAAATCAAAAATTTTAGAAAAATGTTTTCTTTGAAAAAATGTAAAAACTCAACAGATTATCAAATAAAACTAATAGAATTTACACAGAAATGAGTAAACTTTGATTGGCTATAATTGAAGTTAAAGTATTTCTTATGGATATTCGAAAATAATAAATCAAAGTTTACATTTCTTTATAAAAAATGGCGAATGCTTGCGGATTTTAATTTATTCGGAAAGTTATCTAAAACAAAATCAAACGTTTGTGCATAATCAATTATTTCATTCAATTAATCAATTAACTGAACAAATAATAAAATACTAAAAGGTACAGTTTTCTAGTCTTAAATTAGGAAAGAAAGCTTAAAGTTGTATAAAATGTTATCAATGAGTAAATATAAAAATAATAAAAGGTGCAGTTTCTTGTTTCCTGATCTTAGATTACAAAAGACATTTCGGATTTTCATAAAATTATCAGCGATTGTCGATAAAGGAATAAACTTTGCGCTTAAGTTGAAAAAAAATTAAATCAGGCGATTATTGACTAAATTACTCATTCGTTGTCTAACGAGTGTTTCCACTCGCAGGTTGAGCATGAAGTAAAATTTCGGGTTTAGACAAGCCTCAAAATTAGGATCGGGCGCGTAGCGAAGCGGAGCGACCGAGCCAAATTCAGGCTTTTATAACTCGAAATTTTACCTCATGCACTACGCGTATAAAACACTGATTTAATGTGAAATAGTCTTTAACCAATTCACAAGTGAAATAAGTTTAGTATGTTATTTATCAATTGTTTAAATGGCGGGGAACGTGTTATAATGGACACATCACTTTTTTTATTTTATATTTATAAATTAATAATTTCATTTCTTTTAAATAAACAAACAAATTGTACACATATGTGTACAATGCTCTCAACATTTATATTATTTGTAATTTCTTGTTCTATCGACAATATTGCAAGATTATGTAGTCTTAAATCACTTCTACTCGATGTCGGCACAATTTTTAGACATACAATTTTTTACATTAACTTTATGATGAGGAATAATATTCTAAAACATATAGTAATTCATAATTCGTAGAAATCAAATAGTAAACTTATGAAGTTGACAAGTTGTTTTTTACAACTAAAACTAAATATAAAAAAGGCCGCACCAATATATGTGCCCGGTGCAGACCGCATAAATAACATTTAATTAACTGAGAATTGTACGACTGGAGCTTAAGTTTTATTACAATTATTTAGTAATCAGAAATGCAGTTGATATCACTCAAAAATGTTAAAAAAAAATATGAATTCTATGATCATTTTTATGCAATAATTTTGTTTAATGTAAGGAGCTCGAAATCGACTAAATAAAATTATAAATAACACAACACGAAAACATAATAATTATATATATATATATATATATATATATATATATATATATATATATATATATATATCTGAAATATTAGATTCATTTCTTGGAATTGTAAAAATAAATAACGAGCTGTGCTAAACAAATTAAGTAAAATAAATAAAATGCATGCTTCGTTGAGAAAACATCAATACAAATTATAAAAAGAAAACGAAAACATTTATATATGCAGAGAATTTGTCTTTTATATATACGTATCCCATTTTATCTGCTGTATTAGTTCAGGCATTCATTGTTTTTGAAAGTCTCCTTAGTTAATCATAGAGTAAAATTTCGAGTATACAAAAGCCTGATAATTTGGTTTGGATGCGTAGCGAAGCGGAGCGACTAAACCAAATTTTCAGGCTTTTCTAAACTCGAAATTTTAGTTTTTTGTGCCACGCGTACAAAACACTAAAATATTATGGAGTTTAAGCAGCATACTTTGAACTTCATAGTATTTCAGTGTTTTATACGCCTGATGCATGCAGTAAAGTTTCGAGTTTACAAAAGCCTGAAAATTAAGTTCATGCTCAATAAAGCAGTTAGAATCTTCAAATCGAACTTTTTCAAAAACTAAGAGTGCCTGAAAATTTACAGCGTATGCATCGAAATATGTATTCCTAAAAAAAATCATTGTAAATTTTTGATATATTAGATTATCATTAATTTCCCGGAATTATGAAAGAATGAGCTGTGCTAAACAAATTAAGTAAAATAATTAAATTTATGTTGCGTTAAAAAAACTCAATACAAATTATCGAAACATTATAATTCTTAGCAATATTTATTTATTCTGAACATAGATAAAGTTTTGCGAATTAAAAATATCGAAGTATTGCTTAAGACAAAGTTTACACTACTACAATTTGTATTTATTATAGTATTTTTTTATTGAATTTACAGACGCTAAAATCCGGCTAAAATTCACGTTGCGTTAAAAAAAACATACACATTTATTGTAACACTAGAGTTTTATAAAACTGTTAATATTTATGAAAAAAAAAAAAATATTTGCCTTATTTGTGTGCATAAACAATATTCTTTCGATGAAAAACTAAAGAATCTTAGAATTATCAAAGTCATAGGGAATTCTTGTTGCATTTTTACGAAAACTGCGAAAATCAGGATAGGAATACTTAGATTTAATTTTTATAAGTAAAAGCAATATTTTTTCAATCTGGAGTAATCACACAAGCCCAATAAGCTTATTAATTGTACAAAATTTTTAAAAAAATTAATAAAGCATTTATATCAGGGGTGTCAAACATTTTGTCTTCGCTGGGCCTCATTTGCCAATGACGAGTTGTTATGGGCTACAATAAGTGAAGAGCAAAAAACACATATTTCTACTCTAATAAGCGAAGAGTAAAAAATATAAACATTTATTATTAACAATCAAAATCTGTTATTTATTTATTAATTTATTACCCAACAGATAATACATTAAAAGGGTTACATCTTAGAAATAACACACAACAATTTGTACGTAAATAATATAATAATAAAAACACAAAAATTTAGAAAATTACAAGTAGTCGCAGTTATGTAATGAAACATTCGTTAATATGTTTGATATACTCACTAAGCGAATCACCAAAAATATCGGCGTTATATTGTACACTGTGATTTAACTTGTATAATTTATATAATGAATAATGCTATCGTGAGATGTATGAGGAGTGCTGTAAGAAAATGTGTAACATGTCCTATTTACAAGCCTAGGTACATGAAAGTTACTTCAAGCTTCAAGGCAGGGATGTCATCAATAAAATTGTTAATCAGTTTATGGAGATACAAACACGATATACGTTTGTGCCTGTCACTTATTGTTATAACATTAGACTCATTTAATAAACGGGAGTAGCTGACCGCTCTGTCTGGGTGGCTTTTATACCTCATAAAATATAAATATTTTAAAAACTTGCGTTGAACGCTCTCAAGTAGCCCAATATAATTGGCGTATTGCGGTGCCTATATAACAATGCAATAATACTTCAGTTTACTACATAAATAAGCAGAATATAGAGATATTAGCGTATCAATAGATGTAAACGACTAAATATTTTAATCGCCTACAGGGTGCCCCAATTAAGCAGTAGATGCATGGGAATCTTCTAAATGGTAAGAGATAGAGAATCGGTTAACTCGGAAAAAATATGCAGGACAATCAGACCGGTGTAAAACCAACAAAAAAGTTGAACGTTCAGAGCAGACTGCGATTTTATTTTTCTTTATAACTTGGGCATTAATAACGATATAAAGATAATATTTTGGAATTGTAGATACAAAACACGTTTTTATGGATTTTAATAATATGCAGTTAGTTTGTATACGAAGCAAATATTTTCCAACTAACTTCATTTTTGTACATGAACGTCAAAGTTGGCTATAAACACATTTTATAAAGTTATTATTTTTCTTTAATTTGGTCTACAATATAGTGGTTTTATTTTTATTATAGGAAAATCAGATCAGATTTTCGTCCCTTTTATTGCATTTTATACAAAAATTGTACTAAGAACATATTTAATTTGTTGCCTACATGTACTTAATTTATAAGTAAGTATTATATTTATAAATATTCTTCTGTTCTAATATAAAATTTCACAGCCTAAATATTTTTTGAATAAATTTTTGGTTTAAATAAACTTATTATATGATACATGCAATTAAAGAGATTAATAAAATCTACAAAATGAGCTAATTGCCAACTTTAACATCCATATGAAAACATGAATTTAGTGTGCAAAAAAATATTTACTTCTTGTAAAACTAATTATATATCATTATAAAGCATAGAAAAGTGCCTTAATAATGTCACAATATCATTAAGAATATATCCGTTTTTATTTTAATTTTAATGTTACACAGTTATAGCAGTATACCTTCATTTAGAGCTACTTGTTTGCTAGAACCGATACTAGTGCTTAAAGAGAACACCGGCTACAACGTATAAATACCGCCGGTCCCTCGAAGTTCGCTATAAACAATTTTGCCAGTACTAATAGAAAAACATCCCTGTGTGTATCATAACCGTCATTTTAAAGCGTAAATAAAGGGGTTAATAGGCAATAGTGGGCAGTATTATGACTCCACTAAGCATATTTATTTATTTATTTTATTTATTTATTTAACGGAATCTCCATTTTACATAAATCTACAAAGATAATTAATTACACATGTATATACTACTAACTTAAATATTTATACACACATAACATAATATACAGAGAGTTTTATGTAACACCGAACATTCTCACAACGAGAATTTTTCTTTGAAGTATCCATACGCATACGTTGCACATTTTCTAATGCTCGGTATATTGAAAGAATTTAATTTGAAGCTTTAGGCGAGTGTTTTCCACTCCCAGGCTAAGCATGAAGTAAAATTTCGAGTTTAGAAAAGCCTGAAAATTTGGTTTGGTCGCGTAGCGCGAAGCGCGGAGCGGCCAAATCAAATTTTCAGGCTTTTCTAAACTCGAAATTTTACTTCATGCGCCACCGGTACAAAACACTGACATATTACGAAGTTTAAAACACACCTCTAAACTTCACATTGAATCAGTGTTTTGTACCGGTGGCGCATGAAGTAAAATTTCGAGTTTAGAAAAGCCTGAACATTTGGTTTGGCCGCTCCGCGCTTCGCGCTACGCGACAAAACCAAATTTTCAGGCTTTTCTAAACTCGAAATTTTACTTCATGCTTAGCCTGGGAGTGGAAAACACTCGCTTAAAGCTTCAAATTGGATTCTTTTAATAAACTGAGCATCGGAAAATGTGCAATGTAGGCACATGTGGATACTTCAATGAAAAATTCTCGTTATGAAAATGTTCGGTGTTACATAAAACTCTCTGTATACATAAAAGTTAAAATTTACTAACTAAAAAGTAAAATTTAGTAACTAGAAAGTAAAAATTACTAACTAACGTAAATTAAATTAAATCACGTGCATAGTATTGAAAATAATTATATAACCGTAATTACGGTAAGCATTGATGTAGCTGCCGCTTAAATAGGTTATACGGCACACCAAAAAAATCGACGGTTGAACATATATTATTACACTGACTGGAGATACGCGACAAAGGACTTGCCCGTTGGTAGTTCTATGATAATCATTTTGAATTATTTGAATATTTCGAACAGTCCTTGCGGGAATATGGATATTGATTAAACTAACCAGACAGTTAGACGAAATACAACCATTTAAAATCTTGTAAATCTTATAAAGTAAACACATCTTATAAATCTTATAAAGTAAACACATATTAAATAATCGTTATAGTCTTAGAATTCCCATAGATAATTAAAATGCTGTATTAACACCCTTTGTAGACTATTTTAGGTCTAAGCACATCATTCTTCTTAAAACTGCTAAGTGTTTTAAGAAAGAAATTTTACCATGCTTAGTGTAGACTATTTTAGCTCTAAGCACATCTTTTTATAATTTAGTATACAGTTATAACTCTTGTAACTGTTAAGTGTTTTAAGAAAGAAATATTTACCATGCTAAGTGAAATTGTTTACAATTGTCTAGTAATAAAATTGTTAGTTTTTATCCAAAGAAAATTACGATCATATTTTTCATAATAAAATGACTATATAAACACAAACACAGTCTCTTAATATCCACGAAAAAATTCCAGAACATCATAAGATATTCCCTTTTCCGAGACAAATTTAAATTTATTCAAATACCGTTGCCGAGGAAATAAAATAAATGTGTTCTCCTGTCTTTGCTGCTGTTTCAGACGCGAGACTCTCTCGGAATCTTTAAGCTGTACAAACAAAAACAATTCCCCGGGACAATTTGTCATGTCCCATATCTCCTCTTGTGTGTGTGTGTGTGTGTATATGTGTATAAACTCAAAATGCGAAAACACAAACAGCAATTATCAAGTAGAAATGGGACAAAAGTTGGGAGTGATATTCACCCGTGTGTGCGCGCAAAAGTGTGCAGGATGTGTGAATGTGCGCTTAATGGACTGGAATGTAGAGGAAACGTCAGGTGTCGATACGTTATGCATGATTAATCGACTGTGGATACTTTTATCATTTACATATTGGTGTTTATAGAGAGATACACAAAACGGAGGTTATTTTAATAATTCAAGGTAAAGTGAAATACAAGTAAATACATGCAAAAAATGTATATAACTTGGTAAACATTTTTATTTTCGGTAATTGATAAGAACATAACAACAATAGACTATTGAAATCAAGCAGTTATATAAAAATTATGTTCACAAAAAAATATAGTCTACTTGATTAAACAATTAGTGATTAAAGTGTACTGGAAATTCTGCATGAAATGAATAAAAATTTGTTATTATTATTTAAATCAAGTTAAAATTCTATGAAATTGTCATTGAATAAATACTTAAATAAGTTCAACTTCTATACCGGTGATTTATTGATATAATTTATTATTTTTCTTTTATTTTCATGATATAAAATCCCGGCGCATTCACCAGAACTAAATGTTCTACTAAAGTTATTATTTTACAATTAGATAACTTGTGGAAGCTAATATTTATTCAAGTAAATGTTTATCTTAAATTTTATATGCTCATTGACTTATTGCGTGAGAACTCACGAACTGTTTATTATACATTCAGGGATTTTTTCTTTTAAGTATACATATCCTAATGGATTTTCAGTAAACTCCTTGATTAAGCATGAAATAAAATTTCGAGTTTAGAAATAACGGGAAATTTAGTTCGGTCGCGCAGCGAAGCGAAGCGACCAAACCATATTTTCAAGCTTTTCTAATCTCCAATGAAATGCAAACAATACGTCTTAATTAATAAGACTACCTAAGACAATAAATACCCATTGAAACAACTAAATCAAATCAACAAATTTATTTTTGCCAAAACAGTACATATAAATACATAACACACGTCAAAAGCAAACGTTACAATATAAAATATTTAGTATAAAACAAAACAACACATCTAAAGCAGTAGATATAAGTACAAACAAAGTATAACGCGTTAAAATCGGTAAATATGTATAAAGGCCAATGTACAACAAATAATAATAAATTAAATTATACCATGGTATTCAAAAAAACCACTAAAACTATAAGGTGCTATATTTAAGAGAAATGATTTTATATGCACTGTATTCCTTGTTCGGTTTATTTCTTGTTGTTACGTTCAGCTTATAGTAAAATAATGGACCAAAATAATGATGATTATTGATTTTTTTTTAGTGAGTCTAAATGAATTTCATCGCTATTTCTACTTGTGTATGCATGAGTATAGGTAGAATATTTATTTATATTTTTTTTTATCCTGAAGTAAACAAACACTCTTGAATATACAGTGCAGGTAATGTTAGAATACTTTAATTTTTTAAAGCTATCCTACATTCATCATTTGCAGTGCAAATATTCTGTGCCTAGAAGTAGAGTGTCCCCATATCAAGATTCCATAGCATAGATGACTTTAACAAGAAGTACATGCAAAGAGACTGAGTTCCTCAAGTTGCGAAGGCAATAGATATTTTTGGATAATTTAGTTGCTAAGTTGTCACCATGAGTATTCCATTTTAAGGAGCTATCTAAGTATAGGCAAAGAAACTAAACTAAATTGAATATTATGTCTATTTAATGTAAATAGCATGGTCACTGTTTTTGCTTTATTCAGAGACAGTAAGTTACTTGCAAACCAATCGGATGCCTTCTTGTTTGTTAAGTTGTGAAATGACATGGCTTCATTTAATCTACCAGAGTAATTGATATAGGCAGTGTCATCCGCAAATAACACTGTTTAACAAGGTTCTGAATATCGTGGAATATCGTTAATATAACTAAGGATGGAACCTTGGGGGACACATACCGAATAGGCATATATTTTGACTCATACTTATGCATACAAAATTTTTGCTTTCTATTACTAAAATAAGATTGCATAAGTTTACAACTAGATTCGCTGAAATGGTATTTTGCCAGTTTAGCTATCAATAAATGACTAGGAACACAATCAAATGCTTTGCTAAGGTCTATAAAGGTGGCTAAAGCGAATTGACCACCTTTAAAGAATTCAACAGTTTTATTTACAAAACTTTGGATGGCAGTCGTTGTAGAGAGATTATTCCTGAAACCAAATTGACTTGGCGAAAATAGGTTCTTAATATTTAAGTATTCAGCGATTAGATTGTTTATTATTATTTCAATAATTTTGAAAAGGATAGGTAATATGGAAATTGGTTTGTAATTGTCCATTGAATAATGGTCACTCTTTCTAAAAATGGGAATTACTCGAGCCATTTTAATTTTATCAGGGAAATTCCCCTGCGTTGGTAAATTGTTTATTAATCGTGTTAAAAGTGTCAGTATAACATCTTTTATATATTTTAAGTCATTTCTTAATCCCAAAGTATCCCTAATTTTTGATTTTGTAAACTATTTATAGCATCTCTATTACCATTGAAACTTGTTTAAAGTGAAATTCTATTGAAGGTAAGTTTATCGGCTACAAATTGATTGGATCTATTTCTGAGGGTGAAATGTTGACTAGAAATTTCTCAGCTTCGCTTGTAAAGCGCGTGTTGAACTCATCACAGGAAATTTAACAATGTTTATCACCAAAAAACTTTTCTAGCTAATAATATTAAAAACTTTACTTTGTTTTGCCACTTTAATTAACTTTTTACAGTGACTATGGTTTCGACTACAAGCTAGTCATTATCAAACTGAGTACCTAAAATACATTGTACATTGTTTTAATAATACAGCATCAAAGAGGGGAGTATACATTATGTCGGTATGGTCGTTGATGAGGGGTATTTCCAGATTAGCTTTCAACTTGTGAATTTCCAGCGCTTCCAGTAATTCAATTTTTCGGCCTTTGTCCGACAAATGGATTACGGAAAGCATGCTGTCTTCTGTGTAGGTGTGGTTGTTTTCTATTAGGTGAGTTGCAAAAGTGGACTTGTTATTCTTTAAACGGACTGAGTTTAAGTGCTCTTTTAATCTTATTTCAAAATGTCTACCAGACTGACCAATGTATGCTCCTTTACATGTTTCGCAAGTTAATTTATAAATACCTGATTTTTTGTTTCTATTTATAATTGTTTTTGGATTATGAATAATATTTGCTATTTTAGAAAATGATTTAAAAACTACGTTGACGTTACACTTTTCAAGGGTTCTTATATTTGGTTGCTAATGTTTCCGAAATATGTTATTGGATAAAATTTATTTTTATTTATTTTATTTGTTGCATAAATCAAGTTTTGAATTTTTTTTAATGCTTGTTTCGCTATAAGGTTGTCTATTAGAGCTGGATTGTAGCCATTGTTTGTAGCGATTTGTTTTATGATTGAAATTTCTTTGAGGCGAGACTCATCGGAAAGGGGTAATTTTATTGCTCTGTTAATAATGGAGTTAAATGCAGCAATTTTTTGATTGTATAGGTGACGGGAGGTATTTGGAATTATGGAGTCGGTGTATGTGGGTTTCCGAAAAATATCAAAAGTTAGTATGCTGTTGGTTTTAGTGATATTTAGATCTAGAAAGTTCAGGCTGTTGTTATTTTAAAATTTAACTGTAAATTTAATTAAGGGATGAATTGTATTAATATAATTTAGGAATTGGTTGACTTGTCTAACTGTACTTTTGAAGCATGCAATGATATCGTCTACTTCATAAAAAAGAAACCAATCTACAATTATTATCTATTTTTATATTCTTTAATTGGTTAGTTAATTCTATGGGGTTTTTAATTGAGGTATTGTCTGTAAAGTTAGTAATTGATTTAAAAATAGAAACTAATTCGTGTGAAATTTGCTTTGCTGACGTCCTATAACCGCGTTAAATCTTTTCTTCTTTCTTGAATTATATCTTACTTTGGTCCAAACAGCAGAATCCTCTTCAGTATGAATGGTACTTTCATTTAGTTGATTATTATTATTTTATGCTATGTTCGGTTTGGGTTTAATATTTATAATTGAGACTAGATCAGAATTGCCACTGTTTTATCTTCAGGCATGCTCTGCTTATTTATTAATTTAGCATTGTTAAAGTGCTGTTTGGTGGCCTTAGAAACTACGTTAACCTCAGTTGCAGAATTTGAGCGTGTAGTAATCTTCCTAACCCAAGGTGATTTCGCTTTTGGAATATAGATGTCACTGGTGGGAAGTGTTATTACAGGTGTTTTCAATTCAAGGGTACTCCATTTATTTAACTTAGAAGTATTATTATATTATCGTTTAGAATTATATTTTAATTATTCATTTCATTAATTATTGCAAGTAATAAACTTACTTCTTTTTTAAAGCATTTTTTTCTACAATCAAAAGATCAGTATTAACCTCACTTTCTTTGCCGGTCTCACAACAAATTATCCTGGTAGCGTCGATGTAGTTCATATTCTTCTTCTTTGCACAACTTTTGTGAAATATTCCACCACACTTCACGCAAGTTAACATTTTATTTGTTTGTCAGGGCAACAATTAAAATAAATAAAATTATCATCTGGCACACGTTGTTTGTTAGCCATCTTGACTGCATATGATTGCATCGTTCTTACTTAATGATTTAATTTAATACTGTGTTCATGTTCTACAATTGTTTCAAAGAGAAAGTTTTCCTAAACTTGTTGATAGAATTGTATAATTTTAACTTAGGCTTAATATTTTAAAAGGATGCTTTAAGACGATTTATTTTCCTAGGAATTTGAAGCTCCTAACGAGTGTTTAGAGTCCCAGATCAAGCATGAAGTAAAATTTCGAGTTTACAAAAGCCTGACAATTTGGTTTGGTTTTCAGGCTTTTCTAAACTCGAAATTTTACTTTATGCGCCACGCGTATAAAACCCTGATTTAAAGTAAAGTTTAAAAACACATTCATAATCTTTACCCAGAATAAGACGAAAGCAGATATTTTGTTTCTAAATAATGATTTCCAATATTATTAATAAATATATCTAGGAGTCAAAAGTTTTAAATTGTGTTTACAAAAACTGGTACCTATTAATTTTTCATTCGTTGCTTTTTAAATGAGTTCAATGTGAAGCTTTAAAGGAGTGTTTTCCATTCCCAGATTAAGCATGAAGCAAAATTTCGAGTTTAGAAAATCCTGAAAATTTGGTTTGGTTGCGTAGCGAAGCGGAGCGACCAAACCAAATTTGTAGGCTTCTCTAAACTCGAAATTTTGCTTTATGCGCCAAGCGTATAAAACACTTGTTTACAATATGCTACTAAAGCATACTGCTTTAGTAGCATATTGCATATTGTAAACTTTACAATGTTTCAGTGTTTTATACGCGTGGCGCATAAAGTAACATTTCAAGTTTAGAAGAGCCTAAAGCAGAGCGACCAAACAAAATTTTCAGGCATTTCTTTTCTAAACTCATTCTTAATCTGGGAGTAAAAAACACTCGTTTAAAGCTTCAATTTGAACTCTTTTAAAAAACAGGGAATATCTGAAGATACACAGCGTATACGCTTTAATTAGAATATGTATACTTAAAAAAAACTCCCTGTATATGCATATTAACCCTTTTACCCCTTTTAAATAATATTGATTGCATTTCCTTCTCTTCGTCTGGATTTATAATTTTAATTGTTGCGAAGTTTTCTCGGTTGCGTTTCAGTTAAGTGAGTAAGTGTATGCGGTCGTAATGAATTGAAGAGGTGGTGTTTTAGATCAAAAGATCAAAGAAAGATGATTGCGACACTCCAAGTTTCCACGAGTGGAGGAGGGTGATCAATGGCTGGTTATGCATGCGAACGGCTGGCTGTTAATTAATATGCAATTGGGTCGCCTTAATTAGCAAATTATCTACAAACACCCGGACTTCTTCACGCGCTCACTCGATTTTATTTTGTTTCTGAGTATTTTCTGCGGAAAAATGCGCCTGAATAATTATATAATTATCTAGATAGTTCTTACCCTATAATATATTTGATTCTAACTGTTAAAACCGACACAAGTGCCTGGCACTATACAGGGTGGAGCAGAGGAAACGCATGTTTCTCACAGTTGAATAACTGAAACCTATTTTTAATAAAAAAAACTAAAAACTTGTGTTCAATAATAATACTTTTATTGTATTTTTGAAATCTATACCTAAATACTAAGACGTCTATGACGTTGAAACTGAATGTTAATTTCGATACTAGTTAAAGAGGGAGTAGTCGTTCTTTTTATGTCAGAAGTCAAAAGACAAATCACGGTCGATTAACGAACTTAACATAAAATGCCATAATAGTGAAAATGCAGTCGACCAAATAACTTACAGTCAAAATATTGCAATAGTAATTTAATTATGAAATACTATCACAATCGAAAAGCTAAGTGATTTTATTTAATTAATGGTTAACAAGCCATTGACACAGTATTGTTACAATAATTGAGGACATTCAGTCACTTAACTAAAATTCAAACTGTCATAATAGTCAATAATAATTATTATCACATCAAGGGAAATATAAAGACATTATTTTCCGAGGTTGGCTAGTTACATCCCGACGTCAAAGTCGGAGGGATGTATAGCCAACCAAGAGGAATATATTCATATATCCTGTGTTGTAATTAATAGTTATTTTTTTCTGATTAAAGCAATACCTTTCTGAAAATAGAAAAATATTGGAATCTTTTTTTGAATAAATTAATAACGTTGCTAAGGGCCATGATTGTAATTAGCATAGTAGACTGCTCTGACGTTACATTTTGAGATTAGTATTTTCTTTAGAATTTTAGTTAATCCAACTATTTTTCACTGCAGGAGAGGTTTTTAAAAATGTAATTTTGAAAAGTTTTTAACACAGTGTTCACAACCTACTTGTTACATTATTTTAACGAAATAAAACAGTTTATATATCATTTAAAACCTAATAATTGGTAAACATATGCACCTAAAGTGTTATTGAATAGGACGTAAATTAAAAAAATAATAATATTGTTAAAGAAGCCATAGGAATTGAACATTCTTAACTATATATTTATGGTGAATGCGTCGGGAGAATGAAAAAAATTGTAGCATATCGCTTAGAACTATGCACATATTAACAAATATTGTAATTAATTAATTATTGATTTATTGACGAGATCCAGTTATCATCTTTAATGAATTCCTGTGTGTGTGTTATTTAGACAATTCGTATATCCGTATTGTTATGAAAATGTAATTAGGAAACTATTGTAGAGCTCGCGTAACGACGCGATAACGTCGCTGTCGCCCGGCTCCTCCAATTAAATTTGTTAAGCTTTGCTTGTACTTTAGTTCAGTTATGCCTCGGTTCTGCTTTTCCAAGTTTCCCCTCGAATTATTCGCAGTTTAGCCGGCGAGGGCGAAACGACGAACGCCAGGCGCAAGAATGTGCCGAGTATCTCTAGTTTTATATTTCTACTGTAAACTTTGATACATCATAATTCTTAGATAAACTTAGAATATTGCTGATAAAATTCTATAACTGTTTTAACTATGATTAATGCTCAGTTGCACTAACCCTTAGCAAAAGTTAACTTTTATTTATGTTGGCGTAACTACATATAGGACATTTTTCCTGTTAGGTATACATATCCTCATGCATATGCTGTCAATTTCACGAATTGTATTTAAAAAGCGTCCAATTTAAAGCTTCGGCGAGTGTTTCTACTTCTTGATTTACCCATTAAGCGCTATTGATGCAATAACGCAACATTGTTAATTTGTTGCTTATTAAACCAATTAGTTAATTTGATACATTGTATTATTCGACCTGACTTGAGAATGTGTAAATAAATATGAGTCGCCCAAATGCAAAACCAGCTATACGTGTGTTGAAAAATTTGTAGCAAAATGACAAAAACCAATTTTGCAGCGTCTTTTAAATAAATTAATATAGTGTTACATGAGCTTTGTATTGAATGGGAACAGGACAAATTATGTAACCTGCAACCGAGAAATGTAGCAGGTTTTGCATTAGACAGGATTTTTTTAACATAATTTTAAAAGGTTTAGAAAAAGTTTTGAAGATCGATTTATTTTTAAAATTGTAGCCTTAGACAAGCAAAATCCAGGGATATCAAAACACTAAAATCAAAAAAGGTGTATGGCTGGTTTTGCGTCTGGATGGCTCATATTATGCATTTTCTAATTTAAATATTTTGACCATCACTCATTTTAAAAAAGTATTTTTAAGGTGTGCTTTTAACTTTACGATATTTAAGTGTTTATACGCATGGCGCATGAAGTAAAATTTGGAGTTTAGAAAAGTCTGAAAATTTGGTTTGGCCGCTCCGCTTCGCGGAGCGACCAAACCAAATTTTCAGACTTTTCTAAACTCCAAATTTTACTTCATGCTTAGTCTGGGAGTGGAAACACTCGTTCGAAACTTAAAATTTAACGCTTTCATAAAATCGACGAATGCCTGAACATTTACAGCGTGAAGATTATGCATATTAAAGAAATCTTCTTAGTATGTAATATGATAAGTTATTCATAGAAATCATAAAAAGAAGTGCAGTGTTTTAATAGTTAACTCTATAATTGCTCGGCCGGTAATAGGTTGAGCAGAAAGTAAAATTTCTAGTTTAAAAAAGTCTGAAAATTTGGATTTGTCGGGCATAGCAAAGCATAAAATTATGCTGTATTCTTGAAATAATTATACCAATTGTAATATTTACTTTAAATAAAACTTTAGAATGTCTTTTTACGTATAATTGTTCCTAATTTCAAACTGGATATTTATTTTGCACGTACAACTAGACAGTAGTCTCCTAGAATTCAGTTAATTTTTATATTTACACAAAAACAAAGTTTGTTAAAACCATAATACAAAATTACAAAATTTGATTGTCAAGGAATCATAAAACAAATCTTTATTTCTTTGAAAAATTGACTAAATTTATACAGGGTGTTCCAGCGAAACTACACATTAAAAGTTTATGGACTTGTAATTAATGTATTGTAATTGATGAGAAGTCGCGTGATTCGAACTGCGCGCCTCTCTTACTCGACCACTGTATCTTTGTTTTGTGGCGCCACCTAGCGCCCATTGTCCTCGCGCCCACCATGTTCCTGTTCAATTGTTTTTTACTCACATTCTCTAACAGCTAACCTCGTGTACCACTGTCGGGTTCAATAAATGTTCTCCATTTCGGACTCGGGGCGTTTCATTGGCTTCTCCCACCTCGATATTCGCCATCAGTAATGAAATTTTTAGCTATAGTGTATTCGTGTTTGCTGGTTTTAATGAAAATATTTTCAAGACTATACGACTTTCGGTTATAGCCGAAGTAGACACCAATTCCCTTATTTTTAATGAAATGCTATATTTTTTATCGCGAATATAGGTTCTACATGAAATTCTATGAAAAACATTATTAACTAACATAATCTCTGAATTTAACCGTTTTCGAGATATTTGATATTTGGTTAAAATTTAGTGCTTTTTATAATTCACCTAAAAATACGAATCTTGAAACAAAATAAAATCAAAAGGATGTCACGTTGGCCATAAATAGTCAATACCCAAAGGTGATTTATTTTTGGAATTTTAAAATACAGAGTGTTCACAATTTTATCCCACATTTAAACAACTTTTAACGATTAAATCTTGATTTTTTTAAATGAAACACTCCGTATATTGTACATATTCTAACGCAGAATTGAATTCTGCATGGATACTAGCATTCCCTATACCTACCTTCTTTCAATTTCGAAATATTAAGATGTTTATAAAAATACTCCAATATTAAGTGCAATAGAAAAACAATGGTAAGGTAATTTATCAAGCGAGCCTAGAAAATATACAACTATTGGTTGATCAAGACAAACAGTTGTTGTTTGAATGAAAAAGTCAATCGTATTGTCGTTACTTGTTTTAACAGTGTAGTGGGGTTAAAATGAATCTTAGAGGTAATTACTCTAACAACGATATTTTGAATTTATTTTACATTCACGGCAAATATCAAAGAGTTTTACAGAGGACCTGTCGTAAATTTAATCAAAGGTATCTCAATTTAATCGAAGTTAGTATAAAATTGTTTGGCGATCGCGTTTTAAACTTAAAGCTGCGTTAGTGCGCCTAGCGCACAAAAAAAATGTATTAGGCTTTTCTAAACTCAAAATATTTACTTCATGCTTAATCAAGAAGTAACATTTGTTAGAAAATTCAGAATATTAAAGTCAAGACAGGCTACCCAACATATTAATATGTCATCTAATTATTGAGATTAGCTTAGAAAACATTTGATATTCTAAATTGTTTACTGAGATAATTGACTGACATTATCAATATTTGCAAAAATACGAATTTAAAAAAATCTTTTGTTTGCATAGAATTTAGTTTACTTAAAATATTATTAATTAATTAATTATTAATTTTTATTACTCTGTTTCTTAGTTGAAATAAATAAAATAAATATATCAACAAAATCAAGACAGAACGTCAGCATTAATAAATAGTATTAAAGAAATTACAAAATCAATAAAATTAAAATACAAACATCTTAAAAATTGACAAAAATCTTTCGTTTTAAATTATAATAGTATTTTATTTTGATTTTTTAAGTAGTGATAATTTTTAGGATTTTACGTAAAATCGCCACAACCAACAAACATCATAAACAATAATAAAAATCTTTAAAATCAGCTTATATGTTTCAAGGTCAATGATAATTACGTATATATTTTGTTTAATCCGAAAATATGTTGATTGGTAATTGCCCAACGCCAGAAGGGCAATTACCTGAAGCAACAGACAAAATTACGTAATTATTATTGCCCGAGGTACATTCGGTCAGATAAGTTCTTGAATAGACACATATAATCTTAGGTATATACATAAAAATAATGTAGACAAACTTCAAAAGAATGTGACAGATAAAATGTTATTGATTACATGGAAGTATGATTTGGTTATATATTATTATAACTTATAACACAAATTATTTATTGATTGTACAATTAATTCATAATTTCTTACCTCGCAAATGTCTATAGAAATTTTCCAAATACGTACTGTTGTGTATGTGAGTGTTGTTTTTTTCAATTTATTTACCTCTTTCTGAATGTATTTTCTCCGGAAAATTTGTTTTGCCTTCAATCTCCTCTGGCATATGTGCACAAAAGAATGTTACCCTAACAGCTGGGTAATATACAGTAATTTACGGTAAATAACCAGTGGTAATTATCGACGTAAATTATTACTAACATAACTAATTCCAATGCAGATTTATTGTTTAATTTTTTCGATTCAATCAAATAAACACGTGACTATAATTTAATTAAATCAAAATCTGTAAATATCCACTCTACCGCTGAATAAACATTATCGAGGAAGATCTCTGCATAATTCATATGTTTGAAAAATGTGTGTTGGTAATGATTCGATAATGATAATGCGGCGGTTTTAGGGTCTTAGGTGGGGCATAACATTATATTTGTTTGGTAAAAACGACGTGAAATATCACGTCCCAGAACAGCCCCTCTACACGCGAACGGCATAATTTTCGTAATGCCGAACATAATTCCATGATGGATTACTTCCACAAACAATAAATCTCCACACACTAACGATGATTAATTGATTAGACAATATTCACAATTGCGTAATTATGTAACTATCGCGTTGTTTATCATTCGGATTACATCTTTATTTTCTTTAGAATGGTAAGATGAATCAAACAGATTGTTGTGTAAATTATACATTTAACATTTTTTTCTTTAGATAAATAGATGTTATTATTATACAGGGAGTTTCTCCTTTAAGTATAAATATCCCAATTACAGCGTATACCTGTGTGCTGTGAACTTCAATTGAAAACTTTAAACGAGCGCTTTTCAAAGTGTATGGCCCATTTAAATACTAGGTGGATCAAACAGTTTGGAATTAGTGAAACAAGAAAATATTTTTTTGGTAAAATTGGGTTTTATTTTTCAACATACATTCCTCTTAGGTCGAAACATCAAGTCTAACGATTTTCTAACTGTTTTATCCCGTCCGAAAATTAGTCCTTCGGAAGCTCTCCATAATAGGCCTCAGCTTCAGTTATTAGTTCCTCATTTGAGTAAAATCGCTTCCCGGTGAGCTATCTCCTCAGGTTTGGAAACATGTAAAAGTCGCTGGGGGGGCAGGTCTAGCGAATACGGTGCCTGAGGAACCAGTTCAAACCTGATTTCGTGCAATTTTGCTTGCGCAACTAACGATGAATGAGCATGCGCATTGTCATGATGATAGACGATTTTTTCTTCTTCAAATATGGCCGTTTTTCTGCGATTTCAGTTTTTAAACGATCCAATAATGATAAATAATATGCGCCAGTTATGCTTTTACCATTTTGAAGATAGTTCATGCGCTCCCCAAAATACGAAGCCCATAATCTTCCCGGTCCATTGTTGCGTTTTTGGACGCTTCAGAGCACTTTCACCCGGAGAAACGCATTGTTTTTGCATAGAAATGGAACCATGTTTCATCCATGGTTGATCGGCGAAAAACTCCGTTGGATTTCGCGTAAACATTTCTAAATTCTTCTGGGAAGTCATAACGCGGATTCGGTTTTGGTCCACTGTGAACAAACACGGCACCTATCGCGCGCAGAGCTTCTTCATACCCAAAATATCAAGTATGATATTGGACACAATGCCATACGACATCTTTGTGGTCTCAGCTAGCTCTCTCAATTTCACTTTTGGGTCATTCAACATAATATCATGAATGTTTTCCACGTTTTCTGGTGCCATGACGTCTTTTAGGAGTCCAGATTGTTCAGCGTCATTGGTGCTTGTACGGCCACAACAAAAGTCAGAAAACCACCATTGAATCATATTGATCGATGGTGCAAAGTCCGGATAATATTTATCTAGCTCGGCTTTGGTCTCAGTTATCTTTGTCTTGCGGAAATAATAGTGTTAAATTAGAACACGAAACTCAGATTTTTCCATTGTTAAAAAAACACAGAGGTTGGTTGATTCTCACTGCTATAACTTGTAAATGCGTAAACATAAATGGCTGAAATTTTGACAGACATCTAATGAAGGATGAAGTTTATTGTGTATGGTTCACATTAGTACCATCTTGCCATTTCTTAGGATTATTCAAAACTTTTTGATCCACCTAGTAAATAATACAGTTATCTAGCTATCTCAATATTGTTTGTTTTCATTTGAACACAAAATTTGACCACAACCCCTTTGTGGTTGTGTTCAAATTTTGTGCTCAACCTACCTACTCATATTGTCTACACCGACATGTCAAACAAGGGTCGGTATAAAATCTAACATTAGTTTGGTAGTTAATAATTAATTTTAATAATTTCTAGAACAGGTAATTTTTGTTTTAGGTATACATATTTTTGTTTTTAGTATACATATGTATACGCTATAATGTTCAGATATTAATGTTTAAAACTAGTGTTTTCCACTCCTAGACTAAGCATGAAGTAAAATTCCGAGTTTAGAAAAGCCTGAAAATTTGGTTAGGTCGCGTAGCAAAGCGAAGCGACCTAACCAAATTTTCAGGCTTTTCTAAACTCTAAATTTTACTTCATGCGCCACGTGTATAAAACACGGATTTGATGTAATGTTCAGATTATATGTCTTAAGTATACTGCTTTAGTAATATATTTTGAACTTCACTTGAAATCAGCGTTTTGTAAACTCGAAATTTTACTTCATGCTTAACCTGAGAGTGGTAAACACTCGGTTAAAGTTTTAATTTGAACTCTGTGTAACGACAACGAATCTGAAGATTTACAGCGTATGCAGTATATTGGGGTATGTATAGTTAAACGAAAAACTTCTTGTATTTTGATAAAGATATTTTTTCCCAGTTGCATTAAGAACATGTTTATTTAAATTACTTTAAATTGTGTTATCAATTGATATAAGTTGAGTTTTTAAGATAATTGCAGTACTGAGAAATATTTCTAGTAGACTAAAAAATATGCGAAACAAATAAAGTCATTTTCATTTCTGCTAACGTTTATTAGTTAAGAAATAAGTCACTTTTTAAAATTAAACTTCTATGAACATCAAACAGTATCGACAAGATTCTAGAGTTGAGACCAAGTTCTTAATGCAGACATGGACAAAATAAATAAGTCACAACTCAAATAGGGTAAGGGTATGAGCGGTCACAATTTTGAAAGGTAGGCAAAAATGATGTAAAATTTAGTTAAAATCTTGTGATATCTGGATTGCTTTTACATAAAATGTAGCAAAATAATTAAAATGATATAAAATGGAATACTTATTGTGATTATTAAGTTTATCAAACTTGATATGTAATAAATAATTTTTTCTTTTGTTATTTTGGATAATACTATTATTATTATAGACGAATTATGTTTTTATACATCCTTTTAAATCAGTGATTTATACGCGTGGCGCATGATGTAAAATTTGGACTTGCCGAGGCACGACTCGCTTCGTTCGCGCGCCCCGGCAAATCTAAATTTTTAAGCCTTTCTAAACTTGAATTTTAACTTCATTCTTAGCAACGGAATATAATCACTTTTTATAAACATATTGAATACTTTAAGGAAAACACTAAAAGCGTAATCCTTACATGGCAATCATATTTTAAAATTGCTTTAGTGTTGCAGTATATACACCACTTTGTAATGATTGAATAACAATTTGAAGTTTAATCGTTTTTGTAAGAGTACTAAAATTAGAGATAGATAAACATTTTACTTAATGCCTATAAAATCTATGTATTCTTTATACAAATTCTCCAATTTAGAAGTAAGATTTAACAAGGGCACCCTTCTATATATTAATCTTCATAGACTTAAACTTGCTTTTGCTTTTAGAAATTTTGTTATGACAATTATAAATAAATTTGAGACCCCATGAAAACATCCGCACAGTTTTTTCCACCCTAATAGGTTGTCGTGTACCCACTCTTAAACAAATACTTTACACATAATTTAAATAGATTTATTGGTTTTATAAATGGTCGAGGAAAAAAAGTAGTATAATAGATTTATGTATTCCCTAAATGGTTGAAAAAATAATGAAAACAAATTTCACCGAATGATAACGCTGAAAAGGAATGATGTTTAATCTTTCTGTAACTGCAAGTTCTGCAAAACACACAATGAAAATCTAATGAATTTTTAAGTGCATGGATAATTTTCTGTTTTCAAGCGTCTATAGCTTTTTACAACTTTTCAGATTCAACAACAGTTTTAACAAATAGACCCCTTCTTTTTCTTTTTTTTTACGAAATGAATGGCCCTGGCTTCAAAGCCCAAATAGTAAGAAAGCAAACCATTGCACTAACCTTTTATTTAATGAAAGTTGATTCTTTATATCCAAATGGCTAGTACTGGATTTTAATTTTAATAATCCGTTAACTCGATTCACAACGAATCAAAACAGTAGCACTTCTTCTTGCGTAATTAATAGCCTTAGCTTTGCAGCCACAGTCACAGTAATTACTATCGTAAATGTAAATAAACACTAGCACTTAAAAACTCAACAACCGAACTGTATTTTCTAAAAAGTGAAAACGTGCGTTATTCACTCGGCCAGAACTAATGTTGAATAGGTGAATAAATCGGTATAGAATGCAATTATCTCCTATCGCCTGCGTTTTTTTTTGCGTGTTTGGTGATAAACGAATGGATTTATTTATGGAAACTAGTTTATTTGTTTGTTGTTTCGTTAAATAATTGCGAATATTTCTGTACTTAACACATTAACGGCCGAGCAATTATTGAGTTAACTCTAAAAGTTTATTTTTGGTAAAATCCTGCACTTTTTTTATGATTTATACGAATGACTCATCACATTACACACTGGGAATTTTTCTTTTAAATATACACAATGTATACGCTGTAGATTTTCAGACATTCGTCGATTTTATAAAAACGTTCAATTTGAAGTTTCGAACGAGTTTTCCACTCCCAGATTAAGCATGAAGTAAAATTTCGAGTTTCGAGTTTCTAAACTCGAAATTCTACTTCATGTGCCACTCGTATAAAACACTGAAATATTGTGAAATTAGAAATAGACTTAAAAATACTTTTTAATATGAGTAATAATAAAAATATTTAAATGACAAAATATTTACATTTTTCTAGACATATTCACAAATCAGGTCAAATTATACAATGTATCAAATTAATTCGTAAACCATTTGTTTAGGATTGGTGCACTAATGAGGACATCAAGAACATTGAACATTGCAATATAATACAAGTAATTTTATTAAATCGCAATTATAATATCACTGAAATACGTTACACATGTACAATATGAGAGTTGCCTTTAATATTTTAGGATTAGGTAATCCTAGTGCTGCTATTTGGCAAATGACGTATCTACTATAAGGTTTGACATTTTTGACGGTATTCGTACTTGGAACATGTTAATATACGAGCGCTATTTGTGTTGTGTACAATAACTCGAATAATTTAATTTCGGCTAAAAATGGAATTAATTGTAACCATTTTGAAAAATAATAAAGCCATTTTTGATAAAACATATTTTTTGTTGTTTCCCAATCCCGAAATATAATATGAATAGGCACATCAGACATTGATAAGTAGTTCACCCTCATCATTCGGTGTTATCTGTTTTCACTTTTCAACCATTTAAGAAATCAATAAATCTATTTCCAGTTTTCTTTATGCCATTTAGGAAACTCATAAATCTATTTAAATTATGTGTAATAATTGCCCTCGGGGTGGCAAAATCTGTGTGGATGCGTTGACCGGGTTCTATAAATTTGACAGTGTATTATCAGTCATCCCATAGAAACCGAATTAGTGATACTAATGATGTATTTTATTGTAATAAGAGTGTTTAACATGTACCACAAACTTTAAATAAAACACTTAACCTTTCTCCACAAATTTATTCTTTACCAGATATACATTTCGGACACAAAGTGACCATTATTATTAGTTAAATTTGAGAAGAAAGGTTAAAAGTGTTTTATTTCAACTTATTATCATCTTCACGTAACTCACCCAAATTAATTTATGTATTACAAAATGATTTTTTCTACAATAAATCAAATAATTTTGACTCATTTTGATGTCACAAGATTTTTTATTCCATAATAAATGCTACTTAAAACTCATTAATATCCATTTCAAAAGTTTTTCCCCTGTATTTAAAGGGTAGTAAAAAAAATCCGTGGAGCAAAAAAGTTGATTTTTTTACAGGTTAATAATTAATAATTTCCAATAACATACGGACGTTTCAATTTTATTCAATAGTTTGATAAATTATTATTGTAAAAAGTGTTTAAGAATGTAGGTATTTTTAAGTGGTGTCACGATTAACCTAATTTTAACCTGTCGCAACTTCTTTGTTTATAAACAAAAATGAATGACACTGTACAAATAAATAAATACAAATGTTGTGATTCCATTGGTGTCAACCAAAACTGTAATAGTTATTTATAAAACAAGTGCAGGAAAACAATGTTCCCGGGTGAACGCATTTTTGAAGCACCAGCGACGAAGGAAAATTGTTCACGCATGAGGATTGCACAGTATTTTTTAAAACGAGCAAAATCACATATAAAAAAATCTTAGTTTTGATAACTGTTGTCTTATTTAGCTCAATCTAAAATTATCCTCAGTGCAAATTAGGGCAAAGTTGCCTATTTTAAGGCTTGAAAACAATTTTTAAATATCTTTTTTTATTTTCGAGATATCAACCAAAAATTGGTTTTTTTGTAAATCGTTTTTAATTTTTTATTCAAAAACTACTGAATCTGGACATTTAGAACATTGACAATATACAGGCACTTTCTAATGGAGATTCTAGTAGCACATTTTTTTTTAAGATAACTATAACTATAATTGAATTATTGAGAAATAGATGTAATATTCTACAATGTACGCAGTATAATCAATACATAACATCAGTGAATTTAAACATTTAACACAACCCATCAAATTTTTGGAATTTTGTTAGAGAGTCAGATAACCAAAACTCTTTCCCTGAGTCTATGTTTCTTAATGACATTACCAGCAGGAATGGTCAGGAGTGTGTAAATTTATTTGCAAATTATTTTTCATCTATATACATTGACGATATTCCTGATTGTATGCCGTTAGTTAATAGTACTTTATTAGTTGATAACGTTGCGTTGAGCGTTACAAAAAGTAAAATTTATGAAGGTATCCAATCTATGAAATTCAGCAACTCTTGCGGTCCTGACGGCATCCCATCTAGTTTTATTAAAGCATGTATTTGCACTATTACAACGCCGTTACTACTTCTTTTTAACTGTTCTTTGAGATACAGTAACTTTCCAGAATTCTGGAAAAAAACATATCTAAGACTAATCTTTAAATCGGGTAGAAGACGTTGCGTTGAGCGTTACAAAAAGTGAAATTTATGAAGGTATCCAATCTATGAAATTCAGCAACTCTTGCGGTCCTGACGGCACCCCATCTAGTTTTATTAAAGCATGTATTTGCACTATTACAACGCCGTTACTACTACTTTTTAACTGTTCTTTGAGATACAGTAACTTTCCAGAATTATGGAAAAGAACATATCTAAGACCAATCTTTAAATCGGGTAGAAGGGATGATATTAGCAATTACCGAGGTATTGCAATTCAATCCTCAATTCCAAAACTCCTAGATAAGCTAATATCGGTTAAATTGGTATGGTCAACAAAACATATTTCAATAAGTGAGCAGCATGGTTTTCGTAGTGGCCGATCTACCACTACTAATTTAATGATGTTCCAGGATTATATAGTGAGATCGTTTGAGAATAGCTTCGCAGTTGATGCTATTTATTTAGATATCTCAAAGGCATTTGATAAAGTTTGCCATGCGGTTCTATTATTTAAATTAAAATCTATGGGCTTTAACCACTCTACTATATCTTGGCTACAAAGTTTTTTATCTAATCGTAGTCAATGCGTCAAAATAAGGAATTATTTCTCGAATGCTTTCTTGGTCCAATCTGGTGTTCCGCAGGGATCCCACTGCGGCCCCTTATTGTTTCTACTATTAATTAATGATATTTCTCAATCAATACATTACTCACGATTTTTGTTATTTGCAGACGATCTTAAAATATTTAAAGAAACGCTCTATCGATGATTGCTCCCTACTCCAAAGCGATTTGTGTCTGGTAGATGACTGGTGTCACTCCAATGGTCTAAATTTCAATCTGAATAAATGTAATTGCATCACATTTTCTCGTAAGAAAATCCTGACCAACTTCAATTATATAATTAAAGAGAAGACTATAGCAAGAACAGAGTTAATTAAAGACTTGGGTGTTTGGTTCTGTCATAAATTTAACTTCCAACATATTATTAAGTTCATATGTAACCGCGCCTTGAAAATGCTTGGGTACATCAAGCGGAAGTCTAGCGATTTGTCGGCCTCTTCTCTAAAACTTGTTTACTTTGCTTATGTTCGCTCCCATCTTGAATATGTATCTTGTATATGGTCACCTTATCAACAAACATTTAGCAAGCAAATCGAGACTGTTCAAAATAAGTTCAATAAACATTTAAGATTTAAACCAGACTTTAATGACAATTTAAATATTCTGTCAAACATTGATAGTCTATGCTGCAGGCGTCATTTCGCAGATATGTCGTTACTATTTGGTATTATTAATGGAAGTATCGATTGTCCCCAATTGCTCTTTAAAATACATTTTGCATTTAAGTCTGATGGTCACACAAGCCGAAACCCTCCGCTTTTTCGCATACCTTTCCACCATACCAATTATGGGTTTTACAGTCCCATCTCTCTAGTGAGCCATCCAAACTGCCATTTTTTTCTGTGGTGAGCTATCAAGATTCATCCGTTTTGTAAAAGGGGTAGGGTCGTGCCATTGTTGTAATCTCGTGGTTGGTGACTGATAGCGGTATTTTTCTTTTTAATTTTTCTTTTTATTGTTTACTGTCAGTTTTTGCTACAAATTGTTTTCTGTTATTGTTGTATTTTAACCTAAGTAGTATACATAAATGTATTGTATTTTACATGTATATATATTATTGTTGTATAAATGGTTTAATCCGTTAAATAAATTAATAAATAAATAAACATTTACTCGGAGACCATAGCCAACTTTTGTTTTTCTTAGGGGCGCCATTTTGGATTTTCATATTTTTAGGAAAAATATTTTATTCTGTACTCAGTGATGTGTCACACTTATAATTTATTTTAGATTTGATATTTAAATTTATAATATTTTCTTTTTTTGCAAAGAGTGCCTTGGAAACAATGACGTCATATCTACTAATCAATAAAATATTGACAACAGTCAATCATTGTTCGCAGTCAAAATTAATTAATAAATGTCAATCTTTTGTAAAAATAATTATAATAAGTATTGATTACCACACAAAAAAAAGTAAAAAAATTGTGATGTGTCCATCAGAGCACTTTCCCCATTTAATATATTATGACTTAAATATCATCATCATGGAAAAGTTGCACAAAGTAAATTTATTCTACTTTTAATATTATTATTCAAGAACTACACACAAAAAAAAGTATTCCTGCATTTTTCGCTATATCTCAATAAATATTGGTTACCATCACATCTAAGCGTTATATATTTTTTAACTTTACAGTAAATCAGTGGTTTATACGCGTGGCGCATGACGTAAAATTTCGAGTTTATAAAAGCCCGGAAATGCTCGGGTCGCTGCGCGACCCTCGGCAAATTTTCTACACGGGGCTTTTCTAAACTCGAAATTTTACTTCATGCTTAGTCTGGGAGTGGATAACACTCGTTACTTTAAAATACATCACAACTATTAAAATATGTATCGTATCAGTATTTTGTCATTAAATCACTATATTGACTGTATTTGATATAGTTATTTATGAGACTTACAATGATAACATCACAATAGCCGAAATATAGTCCATATAGTGATATAATCAGACAAAATCCTAGCATAGTCAAAAGACAGTCAATCAAGCCACTTACAGTCACAATAGTTAAAACACGGTCAATAAAGATAAAATAGGATAAAATTCATGATGGTCCAAAGACAGTCAAGCAATTTATTGAGATTCAAAATGCCACACCAGTATTTTGTTTATAAACAAATATATTTTCTATCAGTATAGTAATTAATTAGCAAATTATGGGTCTTATGAGTTGTCAAATGAGTGAGTTACTCACCTGTTTCCAAGGCACTCTTTACAAAAAACAAAAGATTAAAATTTTACATATAAAATGTATAATAAACTATAAGTATGATACATCATTGAATTCAAAAAAAAAATATTCTTCAAAAAATATAATGCTATGGTCCCTGGGTACATGTTATAGTTATCATAAAATAAAATATGTTACTAGATTTCTCGTTAAAATGTGCCTCTAATATGTCAAAGTTTTAAATGTCTGGATCCAATAGTTTTTTGTTAAAAAAAATTAAAACGAAATTTTAAAAAATCTGTTTTTGACAATATCTCAAAAATGAAAGAAGATATTTTAAATGTGTTTTTAGATTATTATCGGGCTCTAAAATACGCAACTTTGCCCATTTTTAACCGACTCTTTATCTCTTCAACTAACGGAGGTCACCATACATTCTGTTGAAATACGGGCACCGTGTATAAGTTGAAGGAAAGTTGTTGTCTAGCCATATTTCTGTTAGGGCTATAACGTCAAAGTTCTTAGTTAACACTTTATCTCAAAATAGATCAAATTTAGTGAAGATTGACCTGATATTAATATGACAAATTTCGAATTTACTTACGCGCATTTCACTTTATTCAAAATAAAATTTATTTGTTGTTTAATGTATCGTTAGTGCTTAATACTAGTACTTTTTTTAGTTGTGGACATTGTAGATTGCGGCTATGTCGGTTTATTTAAATCATTGATAGTGCTAATTTTATTTTTGTGTTGTTATTTTTCAACACAATAGAACCTTTTAAAGTCCAAACATTTTTGTTCCCGAATTTATCTCGAGACGTTTTAGGTAACTTCATCCTTGCAACTGTCAATTTCTCGCGTTTTACTACTCCAATTCCCTTTAAAACTTTTTTATTATTACATATTTTAACCCGCTGTTCTGCATTAATAAAAGCAATAGATATGTCCTATAATTAATTCGGTGACATCTGGGGATTTACGATTTGTCCATTAGAAATTTAAATTTAGAATTGATAATACTGATTATCTTAGCTTCGCACTCGTCTTTTTGTTTCCTCGACCTCAAAAATCCTTAAGCAATTTCTTTTTGCTTACTGTTCCATAATTTCCAAGCCTTCTATTAGTTCACCATTCTCTTCTATGGGTTCCATAATCCTTGCTTTGTATTTAACCATGTGGTTTTAATTGCATCTTCAATTTTAGATGTAATAATCGACATTATTATATCAATAAGTTTATTTTCAAACTTAGGGAATAAATCAGGTTTCTCAATTTTTCTGTATCTTGTATTCTTTGGCATTGTAAATGTGTATTTAACACTTTTTTTTTAAACGTTTGTATTACTTTTATAGCATAGTAGAGATCTACTTTAGCGAAGCATACGATAATGGAACCAAAAATACCGGTCCGTCACATAATAAAGTTTATGAAGCGCTGCTTTAAACGAGTGTTCTCCACTCTCAGATTAAGCACGAAGTTAAATTTAGAGTTTAGAAAAGCCTGAAAATTTAGTTTGGTGAAAATATAATGAAGTTCACAATATGCCACTAAAGCAATATGCCAAAGACGTATATTTTAAACTTTACTTAAAACTAATGTTTTTTACGCGTGGCTCTTCTAAACTCGAAATTTGACTTCAAATTTCGAGTTTAGAAGAGCCTAAAAATTTGGTTTGTCGTTCCGCTTCGCTACGCGACCAAACTGAATATTCAGGCTTTTCTAAACTCAAAATCTGGGAGTGGAAAACACTCGAATAAAGCTTTAAAATGAATTCTTTTAAGAAACATCGAATGTCAAAAATTATACTTAAAAGAAAAATTCCCAGTATCATTTTTCATATCATATTATGTTGCTCTACACCTAATTTTTCTTGTTTGCGTATTTTTTGTTTGTTCAAGAAAGCATTAATTAAAGATAGATATCGTGTTTAAATTTTTGATACGGGTATCCAATTAGTGGTCGGGGGTATCGTTTTCGCGATCGCAATCAATTTTCAGTGCGGTGGCGGGTGTCGTCTTACGCTGGTGAAGGGATGAAACGAGGTGTGGAATATTAAATGAATTAGGATTTGCGCTCTCTTCTGGATGATGCATGGTGTTTTAAGAAGGGTCCGTTGATTCCGGATTGCCGCCACCCCCACGCGCTAGAAAAAAAGATGAATGGGAGAATTATTCACTCGCGCTAACCTCATCGAGAGACTTGTAATTTAATAAAGCATTACCCTTTTCGATTTTTGTCTACCCCTGAGTTTACTATATTTCATTCAGTCGGCGGTATTTACTTTTCGAAATGGTGCCATTTTTTAGGTACTGTGAATTATAGCGTAACTATTAGTTATAAGCAGTGCCTTTCAGAGAGAGTGTGCGGCCCGGTATAACATTTTTTGAATATCCTTATCAGTGATTGTTATTTCATATCTTCAACTCTACTTTTGGTAACTTCTAATAATACATGTTAAAATGGCTCTTTTTTTTGTTTGGTTGTACACATGAAGTGAAGAGCGATGAGCTCTGGCAACATGTGTCTCCCATTTTTTTTATATTAGTAGTTTGCCTCCTTCAGAATCTGAATTAAATAAAAATAATTCAGATCTGGTGCTGGAGACTCTTTTCTATATACCTGTGTTGTTAGAAAAAAAAGGACAAAATAAAAGTTTTTTTTCAAATAATGGCTGATATGTTGTTAAATGTAAATGAATAAAAGTGTTAGAACTGAATAAAGAAACTAACTCTGACTGTTGTAGTTTGAAAAAATACTATTCTGTTAGAAAATATCGTTTAACACTGATTTTGAATTTCTGAATATCTTTTATTTGCCGCAACATTATTGGTAAGCTGGTGTATTGTTGTGCTTCTGAAACAAAAATGCTACTTTTTAATACATCAGTATTGTTTTGTTTTATCATTATATTACTCTTGCTACGTTTATTATATTTATATATTTCTTTATTTTGTTCAAGGTTATGTTTGATTTGCCGTATAGTTATTTATCATTTTATGTATGGCAATACATCTATTCAATTTGACTCTATTTATTATTGTTAATTCGGGTATTTTTTAATAATTTATTTTGTTGTCTCTGAATGGCATTGATGTTATAAGTAGTAGTTCCTCCCAATATTTTGCATAGATAATAATTTTAAAAGTGAATAGGGTGTTGTATAGGCTTTTCCTTGAGTGCGTTAGTATTAGGTTTTTGGCTCTGTATATAACTGTATATAAATGGCTTTTTTTGAACTTAAAAATCAGTGAATTCTATCCTTGGCGCAATAGTAAAGTTTTGAGTTATGGAAAAGCCTATGGGTACTTCGCGTTGCTTTGCTTGCTAGGAAAATCCAAATTACCAGAATTTTCTAAACCCAAAATTCTACTTAATGCTTAATCAAGTAGATTCTAGAAAACACTTGCTTTTGTAACTTGTTGCATGTCAAGAGATAGGCTTGTGGTAAATATAGCCTTATTGCAGGTCAAAGTCGTTGGTCCAGTCGTTGGTTAATAATATCTTTGTTGCAGGTTGAATCTAATTTTCGCAGGTTATACAGAGCTTTTTGTAGGTCAAAATATGGTCATGTTGCGAATAAAATATAGCCTTGTATTCTGTCTTAATATAGCGTTTAATATAGCGATGTCACAGGCGAACATAGAGCCTTAAACCATAAGTATATTGAATTAAAAGCCATTTTGAATTTAAAAAAAAAATAGCTTTAAGTTTTCAGAACATTAAATAGGAAATGTAAAATTCGTATAAAACGCAAACAGCAGGTCTCAAGACTACTAAGACAATAAATATCGAGTGAAACAACCATTTCCCAAGTAAATATACCGCCAGATATTGAATTAAACAATGAACATTTAAAAAATCTTATTTGATTTGTTACAACGCTATCAACGTTATTCCGCGTTTTCCAGGGATAATTCAAACTTCTCATATTAAACAGGTATTAAAGTTTAAACTGTTAACGGTGTAGGCTTCTACTTTGTTATACATCATAATTCACTATTGAAACATGACTTTAACTTTGTTTGTGTAAAAGAGACTTCATCTTTATGAAAGTGATTTAAACTCACAATTTAACAGGTATATGCAGAGTGTTTTAAATTCGAGCCTCACCATGGGGATCTCGCTTATGATATGAGACAGAGGGTATGTTATAATTCGGCACTTTTGCAAAATTTGATGCTGATTAATAATCCAAAGAAAAATTTACTTAAATTCTTTTGTTTTCAAGTAAAATCTAAAAAACTGTTTTTCTTGTATTATTTATATTTTTGTTATTTCAAGCAATATTTATTAAGGGTAAAGTCCTTCTTCTAGCACTTTTTTTATTTTCTAACAGTTAGGGTAATTGATTTCTTTATTACATGTTTAGTTTCTTTTGGACCATCATCAACTTTCTTATTTCTTATGGACTTCATATTTATTTTTTATTACATCTCATTGCTTTATTTTTTGTGATGACAAAGATATAGTACAACATACATCTAATTTCATAAACCAACATACTATCGTTAAAAATGTTTTTGCTAGCAGTCTGTTATTGTGCTAACTAAAGATCATCTGTTATATAATTAAAAGCGCTATAAGATGGTCTTTACAGTTTTTTAATATTTTCCCCAAATAACGAAAATATACTGCCTTTCAAAAAAATTAGAACACCAAGTATTTATTGCACGATTTTAATAAAATTTATACAATTTGATCATGTAAACGAACTGTATCGAAGATCAAAAAATCAAGTTGAAAAACAAAAAAAAAATGAATAAAAATTAATAATGTGTTGGGCCTCCACGATTTCCCAAACACTCATTAACACGTCGAGGCATGCTAGAAATCAGGCTGTCAATATCGACTTGGGGTATTTCATTCTAAACTTCGATAATTTGACCTCTAAGTTCCATTACAGTGTTAGCGGGGCGCTGTAAGTTACTTATTCTAACACCTATCATATCCCAAACATGTTCTATTGGCGATAGATCTGGAGAACGAGATGGCCAAGGTAACAAATTGATTTCGGCACTATCAAAAAACTGTCTTGTAATGGCAACTGTGTGAGGTCGAGCATTATCTTGCTGAAAATGGGGTTCTGCAAGCCATTTACATAGGGCACTAACACTGGCCGTAAAATGTTGTCAATATACCGAATCGCGTTAAGACTTGCTTCTAAAAAAACTAGAGGAGACCGACTACCATATGCTATCGCCCCCCAAACCAAAGCTACCTGTGTAAGAAAGAGCCGTATGTCTTTCAACAGCAAATTGTAAAATTCTGCGTTCACCGCGTCGACGTCTCACTCTTCTGCGACCATCATGAGCCCATAAACAGAACCGAGACTCATCGCCGAAGATAACGTTATTCCATTCATGGGTCCAATGTTCTCTTTCCCTGCACCAATCAAGTCTTGCTCTGCGATGCTGCGGAGTAAGAGGTAGACACAATTGTGGACGGTAGGATCTTATACCAAAACTGCGGATTCTTCTGTAAACAGTAGCCATGGATACTCTTTGGCCATTTAGAGCCAACCAGTCATTTCCCAATGCCCGCGACGTTGTAAATCTGTCCCTTAAAGTTGTAAGACGAAGAGCTCGATCTTCACGCTCAGTGGTGCTACTTGGACGTCCTGATCCAAGTCTACGTCGATTCTCCCCAGCTTCGGACCATCTAGACCAGCAGCGTATGATCACCGATACACTACGGCCTACCCTTTCAGCAATAGCACGAACCGAAAAACCCGCTTCTCGCATTCCAATACTGCGACCCCTTTCAAATTCACTTAGATGATGATATTGTGCACGCCGACGAACACGGGGCATCTTTTTATGTTTTACAAACTGAAACGTCAAACTACTCAGAGGCTACTTTGATATTAGAAGCAATTACATTAAAAAATCAGCAGCTCTTCATAATGGTGAAATCAAGGAAAAATACCATTAAATAGTAACCAAAACAATTGATTTTTTTATCATCGATGCAGTTCATTTACATGATCAAATTCTGTAAATATCATTAAAATCGTCCAATAAATACTTTGTGTTCTGATTTTTTTGAAAGGCAGTATATAAATAAAAAATTAAAATAGTTTTTTCAGTTTTTTTTAACTTTACTCGAAATCAAAATAATTTAAGTACATTTTTTCAACGGATTATTACTCTGCAAAAGTGCTGAGTTTAAACCTACCCTCTATATCCTATATTAAGAGAGATTCCTATGATGAGGGTCGAATTTGAAACACCCTGTATACTTAAAATTAAGGTCTTATAATTGCCTTAAAAATGGGAATATATATTGGATCAAGCTGGTCGTTGATGACAGGGATTTCCGGACTAGCGCGGGCTTTGTAAATTTCTAAAGACTCCAGGAGGTCCCTCTTACGACCGTTCTCAGCGAAATGTATAATTGACAGTACATCCTCACCTAAAGTATACTTGTTTCCTATTATATATTTCTCAAATGAGGACATCAATAAAATTAAACCGAACAGAACGAAGATGTTTCTTGAGTCTTACATTAAAATTACATCCAGATTGTCCTATATATATACTCTGTTACAATCTCTACAAGTGAGTTTGTATATTCCTGATCTCTGAGTATTTTCTATTGCTGTTTTTGGATCAAAATTTGCATTCCTTATTTTCTTAAATGGTTTCAAAGCTATTGTATATTATGTTTTGATAAAATGGCTCATAAATTAGTTGGTTTTGTGATGCTTCCAGACCTGCATATATTTATATTTACGAAGCTTTTTTATCTTAGTTTTATTAATAAGTTGGTCTATTGTTGATGTTAAATATCCATTTATGGCTTTAATAGTATTAATTTCGGCATTAAGTGCTATTTCTGAGAGTGAGATATACGCGGACAATTTGTGTTTTTACGGATGATTGGCAGAGTTAGGGATTACCCTATCTGTATACGTAGGTTTACGATGTATTTCAAATGTTAGTGATTGATTAGTTTTTATTATATTTTATATTTTAATACAATGTTATTCGCCAATAAGTTTTGACGTAACGCTACCTTATTTTATTTTGTGCGCGTCAAAACAAATATAAGGTATGGTTATTTCAACTTCAGCTAGGTTTATATTTATTAATACCTTTGTAAAATCCACGGCCAGTGTTTTAACCGAATTTTTCTTCTTAGACAACCGCGATTTTCTCCCTCTTTTAGGCAAAAAAATGTAGTTATTATTTTATTAATGTTTATTTGTTTATTTTCAGGATTTGAATAGTTGAAGTGTCGTCGTGGTGCGTTGTCGGTGTCTGAAGTATTGCAAGTGGCGACAGTGGCGGCGGCTAGGCATAAGGGGGCCGGCGGCAAAGAGGGCGAGGGTGTGGAGGACGAGGGGCTGGCTGCGGGATGCACGCCAATGTGGGGTGCGATCGCAATTCTTGGCGTCTGCCCCCGGATGAGACCCTCCAGGTTGCCGATCCTAAGGCCAAAAAGGCCGAGGTAGGTAGCGAAGAGGTCAGTACTCCCAGGACTAAAGGACTAACTAAATTACGCATTACCACTGCACTGTATGTTAAAATACAAATTTTCTTATATTAGATTTTTTTCTACTTCTTCTTTTTTTAGATACTTAGTGCCTCTTCATCTTTCTATCTTTTTGAACAATAACATTTTTTAATATTAATATAGAAAAGGATTGCAATTTTTAAATTATTTTACTAAGGCCGTAGCCATGAAAAAAAATCGGAAGGTGTTTTATAAATTTTGGGCAAAGTTTTAATAGTAAAATGACACGACATTTTTATAAGGAATTCAAAAACCATATAATATACAAAGTGGTCAATTTAAAATAAGCAAGTTGCATCTGCTACTGTCATTACAGCGCACCTTGTATATATACAAATATTTTTAGATTATGTACCTCTTAAAAACAAGCAACTTTGCTACAGAAACAATTGTTTTATCTTTAACGTGAACAGAGATATCATCTGAGAACGCACTAATGGGACACCCTGTATATTCTATAATGTTGATAAATAATAAAATAAATTTTGTATTATACAAATATAAACATACCTTATATGATTTAAATGGTAGCAGGCCCAAATAATATAATTATAACATATCCCTAGATTTAGATTTTGCGGGAAAAAAGTTACCAGATTCTTTCTTTCTAACTATGTAAATCAGATTTCTAGAGTTCACTCTTATGAAAAAAGCAGAGTTATGGTTATTGATAGCATAAAAAACAGTTATTTTCCAATGATATAAATCTAGCGGATCTTTGGTTGTGGGGTTTAATAGAATAAGTTAGAACTAATCCTAAGACTGTGGTTGAAATAAAATATGCAATTTCGCTGCAAATTTAAATTATTTCTTCAATTTGGTTCTTATTAATCACTTGATAAAATATGTTTACAATATTGCTCGTTTTATGCTATAGACGAATTTTTAAATTGTTCATTATACTAATGTTCACATGTTTTTCTTTTTTCCTTTCTTGACTTGTTCTGTAAATGTATATACAGGGTGTTCATTTGAAAACTTCCCAACGCGGATTTATGGAAAACCACTGATTAAAAGAAAAAACGCCGAGACACGTCCAAAGATTTCTCAAGGGGGACAACTTTTTAACCAAAAACGACTTCACCCCCTTTTACCCTCTGCCCCCCAGGGTCATCCCCTTAAACATTTTAAATGACAAGGGGTATCAAGTAATAGCTTGTTTGGAAGGTTTTTCAAAGTGCTTTATTTTGACGTTTGAATTTTTAAAATCGGTCGATTTGATTACGGAAAAATTAGAAAAATCTTTATTTATCTTAATTTGTTCAGATAGAAAAAAAAAACACACACGAAAATGTCACTTTTTATTTTATATATTAATAAGTGTTCAAAAACCAACAAAACTTGGCAGCAACCAAATAAAAACCCTAATTTATTTCGCCTTCTTTTCATCAATACGGAGATAGATAGAAAAAAAAACACACACACGAAAATATCACTTTTATTTTATTAATAAGTGTTCAAAAACCAACAAAACTTGGCAGCAACCAAATAAAAACCCTATTTTTTTTTCGCCTTATTTTCATCAATACGGAGATAACATTTATTCTTATACCTGTTTAGTTTGGGTTAGTTGCTATGGAAAAGAAACAATTCCATTTGCTGCCAGTTACCTTTGTGACGATCTTGGAATAGTGAAAATAAATTTATTGATTCATATTTTACTTCCAAAATGGTTTACACACTAGCCGAAAGAGTGGAAATTATTCTAATTTATGGTGCCCAAAATCAATGTGCTCGGCAAACTGCCGTCACATTTAACGCCAGACATCCGGACAAGATAACTTCGCATAGGTATGTTTTGCACCTTGTTACTAAATTTACTCAAACTGGATCTGTTGCAAATAAAAAACGTAATCATCGTAGAGTTTTAAATGAAGCCGCTCAAATTGAAGTTTTGGGTCATTTTGGCATAAATCCTAATACTTCATTACGCAAAATTGGTGATGCGACTCGTATTTCATTAGGCTCTGTACACACAGTTACTAAATTACATAAATTTCATCCATTCAAAATGCAAATATTGTAAGAGTTAACCGAGGGTGATTTCGATAGGCGAGTTGAGTTTTGTGAACAAATGACTGCAGCGATTAATGATAATACCATTCATGTAAAGAATATCTGCTTCACTGATGAATGCACATTTTATCTAAATGGATTTTTTAATAAGCATAACTGCAGGTATTGGAGCAATGAAAATCCCCATGCTTTTGTAGAAGGGCATACTCAGTACCCCCAAAAAATTAATGTATGGGCAGGCATTTTAGGAAACAAAGTGATTGGGCCATTGTTTATTAATGGGAATTTAAATGGAGGCATTTATTTAGATATGTTGGAAAATACCATCAACCGCTTATTACTGAAACCATTGAAAACCAAATCGGAGACGATGGAAACCCTATACTTGATGAGGCTGAAATATATTTCCAGCAAGATGGGGCTCCTCCTCACTATGTTCTTCCGGTTCGGCAATGGCTAGACGACGAATTTTCAGATAAATGGATTGGGCGAAGAGGGCCTATAGAATGGCCTGCTAGATCTCCTGACTTGTCGCCATTAGACTTTTTTCTATAGGGCCATTTAAAATCTATTGTGTTTACTCCCCAACCTGAAAGTTTAGATGAACTTCGTCAACGCATCACCGAAAGCTGCCATGATCTCCCACAACATGTTTTTGAAAATGTCCGGCAGGAATTTGAACATCGCCTATATCATTGTTTGGCAAATAACGGGCAACATTTTGAACACTTAATAAAATAAAAAGTGATATTTTCGTGTGTTTTTTTTTCTATCTGAACAAATTAAGATAAATAAAGATTTTTCTTATTTTTCCGTAAACAAATCGACCGATTTTAAAAATTCAAACGTCAAAATAAAGCACTTTGAAAAACCTTTCAAACAAGCTATTACTTGATACCCCTTGTCATTTAAAATTTTTAAGGGGATGACCCCGGGGGGCAGAGGGTAAAAGGGGGTGAAGTTGTTTTTGGTTTAAAAGTTGTCCCCCTTGGGAAATCTTTGGACGTGTCTCGGCGTTTTTTCTTTTAATCAGTGGTTTTCCATAAATCCGCGTTGGGAAGTTTTCAAATGAACACCCTGTATGTATGTATTTCCTGATTTATGGAATAGATGTACTATTATTATTATTACTATTTTTTATTCTCTCCGACTAGGTTCGATTTATCATCATTCTCAAAGAGTAATTACACCTTGAGAATGATGATAAGTCGAAACTAGTCGGAGAGAATAATAAATAGTAGTAAAACAAACCAAATGACTTTTATTTAATTATTAATAAATTATTTCACCAGTTCTTTAAGAAAATGCTGTACAACATAAAAGAAATGTTAGTGCTTCTTGAAGAATAAAATGGCAGACATATTGAATCCAAATAAACCCCATAAAATAGATTTTTACTCATATAGATGAGTATAAATCTATTTTTTATTTAGTGTGTAGGTTAATAAAAAAAAAACTACAGCGATTCCAAATGTTTTGAATAACCTTATACATAAAACGTATTTGTATAAAATGTTAATATTACAGATATTGTGTTTCTACATTACTATTATTAATCAATAAACGATATACAGATAATTTTTTATATTTCAACTTAGATGGTTCCCAATGTAAAGAAATTTCAAGAGATAAATGCTCTATTTAAAAAAATGGGTCTGAATTGTTATAGTAGGTACTTCTAATTTAACCGGAAATAATACACTATGAGTTTGTAAATTTGCGTATTCAGGATATTTGTTTATAAACATTACATTATCTTGTGCAATCTTGGAACCTTATAACACAGACGAATTCATAAAGCTAGATCTACATACAGGGTCGCTCAAAAGTATGGATACAGCTAAATATTTTCAGAACGGTGTAGCAGAGCTCGTTAAAATTTAGGATACAGTTAGAAGCGTTTCAATTCTATCATCTTAGATTTTTTTCAATATTTTACCATTATTTATTTTGAAAATACAAGGCTAACTTGATATTTTTTTAATGGCACGGGTGATAAAAAAAATATTTTTGAGAAGAGAATGTTAATGTTCTTCTAAATTCTGTGATGTAACAAATCTTATTTTAATCGAAACTTAAAAAAAAATTATCGAACTAGCAAAGTTTATAAAAATGTAAAATTTTGTTAGCATTGCAAATGTTGTCTTTATCTATCGTTAGTTCTTTGCCAAAAAATAAACAAATATTAATAATAAATGTAAAAATAAGACATTCAACCACATTTTATTAAAAGAAAAAAGCTTAAACGCAAAATATATTATTTTTATGCTACAAAAGATGTTTAAAATGATTTCCATTTACTTCCTGGCAATAATGAATAAGTTGAGAAACATTTTGCAAAGAATTAATAAAATAACTTGGAGAAATATTGGCAATTTCGTTTCTTATTCGATCTTGTAGGTCTTCGATTTGTAATGGCCTGTTGACATACACTCGATTTTTTACATGACCCCACAGTAAACAATCAAGTTGGGTCAAATGAGGAGACCTAGCTGGTTATTCAATAGCCCCTCTTTGCCATCGGGAAATGTTTCATCAGAATATTCGCGCACTTGACGACCAAAATACGACGGTGCTCCGTCTTGTTGAAACCATATGGTTTCTACTGGTATATTTCGATTGATGTGGTTTTAAAATATTTCCCTAAGTCGTGGAACAATCTGTTGTTTTAAAAGTTGCAAATATCTTGGAGATGTTAAATGAAAAAGGGACCTACGATATTCCGATATTCCACTAACATTTTCTGTGAATGCTGCGTATTAATCTGATCCATCCAATGCAGAATTGTTAAACCAATTTCGACAGTTATGGCGGTTAACATGTCTTTTTAGACAAAAATTTGACTCATCGGAGAAGAGGATGCAATTAATAAAGTTACCGTCTTATCTATTCTGTGCATCATAGTTTCGCAAACTTCGATCTACGGTCAAAATCATCTTCACTTAATTCTTGTAGCAAGTGAATTTTATAAGGATGATATTTTTCGCGTTTAATTATTTTTTGTATGGATCCTCTACTCACGTTTTGTTTCAAAGCCAATTGTTGTACTGAACTTTTTGGATTTGCTACCACATTCAACATAACATTCACAGAATTTTCTTTATTGGAAATTATTCGCAGTCGCTCAGGTCTTACACTACTTGAGAACAACTTCGCTTTCTGTCACCACAACCAACCATCATGAGAATTTCCATACGCTAAGTTTCACTTAAATGTACCATTGTTAAACTAATTATTGCACACGAGCTTAATTTTTGACTCATGTGCAAGTGACAGCTCTCTAATAACAACATTTTCAAAGCTAAATTAGTTTTAATTTTGCAGAATTACATTTTTAATTAATGTTTTTTACCTTTTAATAAAAAATAAGTTAGGCCTGTTTTACATTACTGAATCCAAATAAAATAAATGTTCTTCCTAAAAATAATAAATTTGACCACCCATGCTATCTAAAAAAATATTAGCTGATCATTATACTTGTATTTTAGTTAAATCTTTATAACAACAAATTCTTCTCTTGCCGCGGCTCAAATAATTGCCAGCACTTTTAGTACACTTAATTCGCAGCAAGTGAATAATATTACTAATTTTAACATAAATAAGACACAAACTTTGTTTGTATAACTGAGGTTTTTCTTATTGTGACTATAGTTTCGGCAACTTTAACTTGTCATTATCAGACTACAAGTAATTTAAAAATAACAATTTAGCAGGTATATATACAGAAATTACGGTTACAAAATGGCTTTAAAAATGGGGGTGTATATTAGGTCAAGCTGGTCGTTTATTACGGGAATTTCCGGAGTTAACAGTTTTACTAATTTTAATTCTGTGACTTTAGGCCTAATATTTCTTGATGCATACTTTGCTAGCCAGCATACTGTCTCAAGAGCTGCTTTTGATATAATTCCCTGTGATCAACATCATCCTGCTATTGTTCTCAAGCTTGAATATTTAAATATATCTCAGCGCAACTCTAACTGGAATTCTAAGTTTGTTTATAATTTTTCACGTGCTGATTACAGTTCTATTGCCAATAAAATTCTAAATACCTCTTGGGACTGTTTGTTTCTAAATAATGATATAAATACTAATGTACATTTATTTTATACTGAGTTATATTCGATTATCGATTTATATACTCCTAGAACTCTAGAAAAACTATCTACCTGTCGGAAGCATCAGTTTCCGGAGTGGTTTAGCTTGGAACTTATTGAACTCATTTCCCTTAAGAAAACTCACCACCTAAATTTTAAGCGTTCAGGCTTGGAATCGGACTATGCCATTTTTAAAGAAACCCGTTCACGGTGTAAGGATTTGTCCAAGATTTGCTATAGGAACCATGTTAAATCTGTTGAAGAATCTCTGCTTCGTAACCCCAAACTCTTCTGGAATCATTTGAACCTAAATCAATCAAGCTCGACTATTCCTGGTACTTTTGAAGACGATGGCGTTCTAGTAAATAATATGCAACATATTTTAGAGTTATTTGCTAATCACTTTGGTTCAGTTTATAATACACCCCTACAAAATGATACTTTGCATTCGTCTGTAGTACATTCTTACAATTACATTAATTATAGCAAAGGTGATAAAATAAAAATTACAGATGTCCTAAACGAACTGGCCAATTTAAAAGATTCATACTGTACGGGCCCTGATGGTTTACCACCAATTCTGTTAACACAATATTCTTTTTTCCTTAGTCGTCCTCTATGGATACTTTATAACCAATCCCTAGTTTCAGGCTGATTTCCTTTTCTTTGGAAAAGTGCCATAGTTACACCAATTTTTAAAAGCGGTAAAAAGAACGTTGTTTCAAACTATCGCCCGATCTCTCTTCTATCGCTTATCCCAAAAATATTTGAAAAATTAATCATTGCACCGCTATCTGAATGTGTATCTAGCGGAGCTGGACAGGATTCGAATCATTCAGGATTCGAATCCTTTTAGAGGATTCAAAAGAGGTATTCGAATACTTTAGTGAAAACAGATTCGTGATCCGAATTCGTTACATTTTTTTAAAAGGATTCGTATTCGAATCCAGACGTAGATGATTCGAATCCTTATAAAAGGATTCGAATTCTTATAAAAGGATTCGAATCCTTATAAAAGGATTCGAATTCTTACAAAAGAATTCGAATCCTTATAAAAGGAATCGAATCCTTATAAAAGTATTCGAATCCTCATACACGGGTTCAAATCCTCCTAAATAATTCGAATCATCGCTATTAAAGGCTGGGATTCGAATTCGATTAATTCAAATAGTTAAATATTCTAATATGAATATTTAGATCACTAAATTATTCATATTTGAATACAAATATTTAAATTTTCGAATAATTCAAATATTTGTGAATGCATATTTGGTTACTTAACCATGAAAAATATCCAACGTTAATAGTATATTTTTAACTTCACTTGAAATCAGTGTTTTATACGCGTGGCGCATGAAGTAAAATTTCGAGTTTAGAAAAGCCCCGTGAAAATTTGTCTCGGGTCGCTGCGCGACCCTCGACAAATTTTCTACGCGGGGCTTTTCTAAACTCGAAATTTTACTTCATGCTTAGTCTGGGAGTGGACAACACTCGTTCTTAGAAGTTTCAACGAATATCTGAAGGTTTACAGCATGGATAGGAAAGAAAATATCTAATTTTGAAAAAATTTCGAAGTTGGGTTGGTTTTCAGTGCATTTTTAACTTCACTTTAAATCAGTGTTTTATACGCGTGGCGCATGAAATAAAATTTCGAGTTTAGAAAAGCCCCGCGAAAATTTGTCTCGGGTCGCTGCGCGACCCGAGACAAATTTTCTACGCGTGGCTTTTCTAAACTCGAAATGTTTCTTCATGCTTAGTCTGGGAATGGACAACACTCGTTTGAATTTTAAATTTAACTCTTTTAAAAAATCGACGTATGTAATATAATAATACATTCATTGAAATCATAGAAGAAGATGCACAATTTTACCTAAAATTAACATTTAGAGTTAACTTTATAATTTGCTCGGCTCTTAATGGGTGAATATTCTATATTCCTAAAAAAAAAAAATATTTAATATTAAAGTTGCATTTAATACAATAACAAACTGTGAATAAATCGAGATAAATCTAGAAATATCGAAAATCTCGACATGTAAAAAATCTTGACGGTCCACTCCCAGACTAAGCATGAAGTAAAATTTCGAGTTTAGAAAAGCCCCGCGTAGAAAATTTGTCGAGGGTCGCGCAGCGACCCGAGACAAATTTTCACGGGGCTTTTCTAAACTCGAAATTTTACTTCATGCGCCACGCGTATAAAACACAGATTTAAAATGACACATATATCATCATTAATTAAAATCATTATATAATCAGATATTTAGTCGGTAACTGAACATTTTTGTTAATAGAAACTGATGGAATGAAATATTACTGGTTGCAATTAATAGATTCAAATTTATTTCTAAAGGATTTGTATCTGTGATTCAAAAATGAGGATTCGAATCTTTGATTCGAATCATATTTTTCACTTACGAATCCTTTATTCGAGTATTCGTGATTCGAATCATATTAGGTGATTCGGATTCGTGATTCGAATCCTGTTTTTGAGGATTCATCCCAGCTCTGGTATCTAGTGTCCTATCCGATAAGCAACATGGTGTTAGAAGTGGATGTTCGACTTAGTAGTAATTATATTGTTACAGCCTTAGAAGCGGGATTTGAAGTAGATTCAATATATACCGATTACTCCAAGGCTTTTGACACAGTAGATCATAGCATCCTTCTTTCGAAACTTAAGCTTATAAGAATCGGAGGATCCATGTTAGATTGGATAGTCTTACTTATCCGGAACGTCACAGGCCGTGCGGATTGGTAGTGTTATATCGTCTGAAATACTTTGTAACTTCACGGGTACCCCAGGGATCACACCTTGGACCTCTTTTAACATTTTTATAAATGATGTGGTTGATTGTTTTCATAATTCCCAGTGCTTGCTATTTGCAGACGATATAAAATAATTTTTACGAATCGCGGATCTTCTGTGTTGTTATAGGAAGACTTAAATAGATTTTCAGTTTGGTGTACTGACAACCGTATAAATCTCAACCTCAAAAAATGTAATTGTATAACTTTTACTAAAAAAAGGGCCTCGACAGTGAGAAATAACTATATCTCTAACGTCCTTTTAATTCGCATTTCAGTTATTAAAGATTTGGGTACATTATTGTCTCACAACTGGAACTTTAACAACCATCTACGCAACATAACTGCTAAGGCATTTCGTGTTCTGGGTTTTTTAAAACGTAACAGCAGAGATTTCTCAAACATTCATACCCTTACGACCTTGTATGTATCCCTTGTCCGCCCCCACCTTGAGTACTGTTGCACTCTTTGGAATCCTCATAGCAAATCTGAAGTCAAAATGGTTGAGAGGGTCCAAGTTATATTCACAAAATGTATCTCCTACAAGTTCGGGATTGTCGGCTCCTACAATGACGTCCTACAATCTTTAAATATCGATTCGATAGAGCAGAGACGAAGGAATGCAGGCGTAATGCTAGGATACAATTAAATAAATGTGGCGATTGATTGCCCCTATTTACTTAGCCAACTTAAAATCAATGTGCCAGCTAGAAGTTTGCGTTCCTTCGATCTGTTCCATGTACCATATTGTAGGACAGACTATGGTAAAAATTTTGGTATAGCCAGAATCGCCAATAATTGTAACGCCATCAATCCTGACTTTGGTACAATTAGCAGAAATGCTTTGAATAATATCTTCCGACGGAGTATATAGTCTACATATTTTAATCTGTTGTTTGTACCTAAATGTGTTGTTTGTTTTTTACTCTTTTATGTACCTATATTTATTATGTATTTGTATTTATATTTCATTTATTATTATTTTTAGTTTTTATAATATTAATGTTCTAGTTTAAATGAACTTCCGTTATTAAATAAATAAAATAATTTTAAAAATCAAGTTAGCCTTGTATTTTAAAAAGAAATGACGGTAGAAAATTGAAAAAAATCAGAGATTTTCTTTTTTTGGCTTTTGCCTGGCCTTAGTTACTAGACTATTAGCCATCATCAATTGTTATTTTATATACATTTGTTAATTAACTTATTAGTAAGTATAACATACAACTATATATTTGGACGTTACAACACATTCACACACATCCATGGAACCGGAGACGAGTATTTTTCGTTAGAAAAATTACTCGCCTCCGCTGGGGATTGGCGAAACTGGCGGCTCAACCGCTCGGCCACGGCGGGCCCCGAAAAAAATCAGAGATGATAGAATTTAAACACTTCTAACTGTCTCGCAAATTTCAACGAGCTCTGCTAAACCGTTCTGGAAATAGTTAGCTGTATCCATACTTTTTAGTGACCTTGTATATATTTCTTCTTGGCCGGTTTTCATGTTTGTATAGTAGTTCCAGCGCTATATGAAAATAATGACTTTAGTTTGCGGTTAACTTGTAAATGATAATTGGGGGTTTATGACCATAACCGCAATAAAACTAACCTGCGCTGGCCAGATGATTTGCATAGAAAATTCATGACCGAAATGAACAGGGCCGCTACAAGGTGTGTTGTCCTCGGGGCGCGAGGGAAACAGCGGAAGAAAAAATGTTCAGAGATGTTGAGATTAAAAATGTTGATTGTTTAACCGAGTTCATTTAAGTGTAAGAATTAAAAGTTCAAAACATATATGCTCTTTTAACATTAACTAATATTAAATTGTGTGATTTATCAAACCATCAAACATGTGAAAATACCTACATCCATTTCAAAAAGTGAGGCGCCTCACTTTGAAGTGCTGTATTTTCAAAACCTCCATAAGAGCAATAAACATTTTAGTTTTACTTTTGTTTAAAAGATGGCAATAAAATACATTTAGAAATAAGTTATAATATAATTTAATTGATAGAATGTGTGTGTATAGAGTGTTGGATTGGACAGTTTTATTTAAAATGATCTATTATTTAATTAAAATCATGAAAGCAATAATCAAAAAAATAAAAATGAAAAAAAAAAAAAACAACTCTAAATATGTATTATAAATCACACGAAAAAGTATGTTTTTAGTAGAAATTGTTATGAACATACATTTTGTCGGGAAGTCCAGAATTTGAGTTAATCTGGGATATCCCCAATACCTTTTAATCCTGGGCCTCTTGGTTCCTTATTGCATAAAGGGTCAAATTGACCATTAGTTTTTCGAGGAATGTCGAGATGTTCAGAATTTTAGTTAATCTGGGATATCCCCAGTACCTTTTAATTCCGCCAATGACAGGATTATATACATATAATCCTGTCATTGGCCCTAATACAATTTTCTTAATAACCTTTACCTGCATAATCGCTAAGAGCCGCTCATTTACTATCTCACGCTAATGGACAATTGATTCGATTATTGTAATTGATACTTTGTAATATTTAAAAATAGTAATTAATATTATTGTATATATTTAATACCAATATTTTTTAAATAAAAAAATGTATAAGTTAAAGTTAGAGCCGTTAGTTAATTTCTTAGAAAAATAAATGATATTTAGATATATTTTTAAAATGTCAAAATTATTTCATTTGATTTTCAGTTATTATGGCTATAATTACGATTTTTGAAAATACTGCTTTAATAAAACATAATATATACAACATTGAATCATTTTTAATTTTAATTACTAATTAAATTATTATAATTAAATTAATATTTACTTATCGACTATGAAGAAAAATACATCATTTTTATAAAACTTTTATATACATACAAAAATAACATGCGATTAACAAAAATTCAATCATAAAGGGGTGACATATTTTGGATGTAGATTGTGTATCAATTAATAAGATGTAAATTGATAGAGAAGTGTTAAGAAACAGAACTTTATGCTAATAAGAGTGTGAAACAATTTATAGACTAGAAAACAAGTTGCAACCGTCAATTAACTCTTTCAATCAGATAACTGACGTTTGTATCGTAAGAGCTGCAAATTAAAGTGTTTTCCTTGGTATACATTTATTGGACTATCTATCTCGAAAACGTTAAAATTTAATTATTGATATCCGCGTTAAAATAAATGGTGACAACTGGTGTAAATTAAATTATAAGTTCAACAAAAACTATTAAAATGATAGGGAATTTAATCAATTTCCCTTTATTTTAGACTAGATTTAACTCTGCTGTCAAACGTTAAATTTAACGTTTTCGATAGAGAATACCACCGAATGTGCATTTTTACATATCTACGTCAGTCGTTGGAATGAAATGTTCTAATACGGACCTGAAATTATGCAGCCGACTCACGGCCGAGCATGCAATAAGCTGTTTGCTGAGGGATACTTTTATTGAGGATTATGCTTTATGGTGTTATAAAAGTATAAACATTTATTGCAAATTTGAAGTCATTTTTTTCATATAGCGCTGGAAGATCTATACCTTTGTATTTTTTTATGTAACTGAAAATAAATGTTATTATTATCTATTTGAAAACAGCAACATATAAGACAAGCTGGAGTTTTGAATGAAAATGTTATGTGAACAGTATTACAGTTTTATTTTATCTAATTTTAAATAAGACCTAAAAATGTGTGAACTTGAGAACAGACAAAGTTATTACGTAATATTTCCTTAACAAAAATGTATCAGTTAACATTAATTCTAAAATGCCTTTATTTGACGATAATAAGCTATTATTTGTATTTAATTAAAAAATTGCAATCTTTTAAATTAATCATCTTTTTTCTTAAAAACACACACAAAACAATAATATAGTGCATCCGGAATGGATAGTGGTATGTAATATCTAGATTTTGAGTACTGACTTAGTTTTAGTATTTAGTTGTTAGTAACATAAGACCACAAACTTAAAACCAAGCATGTTTACTTTTCTCTAACATTCGTACACTTACATGATAATACAAAAATTAATATATAAAACATAAATAGCCTGCTTACTTAAAAATATGTTACCACATTACAGTAGTTAAATCGGCACTCTTTTAAAAATGACAACTTACTGTTTAAAATTATTCCAGCACTTATTTTCAGTGTATTTTAATAATTGTTAAACCGTTAAAATAACTTCGAATTATAATTTTACTTTATGCGCCACGCGTATAAAACACTGATTTAAAGTAAAGTTCAAAATATAAAGCTTAGAGCTTCGAAGTTTTATGGCCGACTCAACTTTATTTTATGTTTGATATTTGCATTTCATCTAACCAAATTCATATGATTAAAAATTAGTTTAGATAAAATAAAAATTTAATAAAATCTATCAACTTGTGATCAAACATAAAATATAGCTGAGTAGGCTATGGAACATAAACACAAAATATAAAAACGAATTAAAATTTAATATCGACTTTCTGCAAATTTTTTGTCTCATTGAGACAAGTCTTCAAATATTCATTGAAACAACTACTTCTTGAGCTAATACTCCGCCAGATATTGAATTATACAATGAATATTTGAGTCATATATATTTTGAGCACGAATCAATATCTGATACGTGTGGCGAATGAAGTAACATTTTGAGTTAAGAAAAGCCTTAAAATTTGGTTTTGTCGCTACGCTATTACCCTCATAATAAATTATAATAACCCATGTTCAAAAATAATGTGCAATACGGAAAAAAATAAAAAAATCTGACTGGAAAAATAATTTTAAACAGTAGTTTATTCCACTTTAAGCTACCTAATTAAAATTGTACACAGCATGCTATTTTACTTACAAATTAAACATTTCCTTGGATAAACTTTTTTTTATAAACATCTAGTTTGGGTTGAGATACATTTTTTTAATAGTTCTGATTGGCCGTAAAAAGTTTGGAAAGAGTAGTGGAATTAGAGACTTAGCACGAAATTCTTTAATGGAAATGGAATTCGGTTTATCCTGCACTCTGCACTGGAACGAATTTCACAGCACTTGCGATTTGAATTTGTTTCGTTTCGTTTTCTACATTAATCTTGTTGTTACAATGATTAGTATTATTGCTTAAAACACTCTGAATAGGAATTTAAAACAGATTTAAAACTTTTTTAAAAATAATTATCGCCTTTGTTATTAAATGTTAGAATACTGTTATTATGTTATTCAGCATGCATGTTATTAACATGCTTAGCAGAGTTTTAGGACTGTCTAGAACATTAAAGTGATTAATTAACCCATTACGCGCTATTAACGCAATAACACAATTTTATTATTTTTTTGTTAATTAGTTGATACATTGTATTTTTAACCTGTCTTAAGAATGTGTAAATAAAAATGTAAATATTTTATTATTTAAATATTTTATTTATTACCTATTTTAGAAAAGTATTTTTAAGTGTATTTCTAACTTCACAATGTTTCAGTGTTTTATACGCGTGGCGCATGAAGTAAAATTTCGAGTTTAGAAAAGCCTAATTTGGCTTGGTCGCTCCGCTTCGCTACGCGCCCGAGCCAAATTTTCAGGCTTTTCTAAACTCGAAATTTTACTTCATGCTTAATCTGGGAGTGGAAACACTCCTTCGAAACATCAAATTGATCGTATTTATAAATTCAACGAATTCCTGAAAATGTACAGCGTATACATTATGTATATTTGTATATATAAAATTAAAGTTTTCAGTATATAATATAATAAGTAATTCATAGAAATCATAAGAAGAAGTGCAAAATTTTACCTAAAATCAACGGTAAGAGTAAACTCGATAAGAGCTCGGCCGTTAATGGGTTAATAAATTGAAGGTAATTTAAAACTGTCTTCTAATGTTTAATAATAAATCTGGACAAATGTTAAAGTAAAGAAAATAAATTGATTAGGTTAAATTTATAATAATGGTGTTTAGTTTTTATTTAAAAATATTGAGTTATTTCAAATAATCAAACTATAGTTTTGTGCATGTGAAAAACAAATATACAAATACATAAATAGCAATAGTGTAATGATTATAATATACCGTGCGTTTTATTTAAGTGTGACCATAGGAATTTACATGGTAAAAGTTGTATCCGATATTAACTTTTGTTATCGTACAAATTTGAAAATTTTTGCTACGGAATGTTCATTATTAGAAGTACATAAACATGTTAGATTTCTTTATTTTCGTTTTTAAAGTTGAAATTAATAATACAAATAATTAGGCCAAAAATTCACCTTGGCGAAAATAACAACTAAATGTTACAAAATCGCACGGAAGTTTGTTAAAAGGGTTTGACTATGTAAATTGTATATGTTCAGATTTCCGTTCCAGCATTATTATATGATAATATTTTTCAAATTTTATTTTATAGAGACATGTATTGAACCTTTTGTAACGAAAGGGGGCAAATAGATTTTTTTTAAACTTTTTTACATCTTTAACGAAGAAATAATTTTTGTTTGAACTTGTATTTCCATATAAATAATATGTTATTTTATTTCTAAATGGTCCTAAAAACATAAATTATTTCTTCGTTTAATAAAAAAATTAAAAAAAAATCTATTTGCCCCGTTTCGTTACACAAGGTTCAATACATGTCCCTGTAAAAAAAATAAAAAATATTTACTTATTACAATGCTGGAACGGAAATCTGAACATACACAATATACATTAGGGTGATCACCAAAATCCAATGTTCGAATTTTTATCTCCGGACCCTACGAAACGTTGCCACTTGTCTAGAAAATATGATTGGATAATTTCAGCTTATTTAGATAACGTTAACCCGTGCCTCATGGAGGCTAGCTTTTAGAAATATTGCGATTTTTAAGAAAAATTTCAATATTTTCCTTAATAAAATGGAAAATATAGGTCCTAGAACCACATATGCTATATAATTTTATAGGAAAATTCGTAGCCTTAAAGTTTAATTATTATCACTTTTTTGCTAAAACTTATGGAGTTTCTGATATTTAGCATTGTTCAGGTCAGGTGACTTTTCATGCAAAGACCCGAAAACATTTCAACATTCAATTACCTTTGATTTCGAGATTTTACTTTTTGTATTTTTCATTTGTATATTTGGTTGGAGTTGCTTTTAAAAGTAAATGCAACAAAATCAAAATCAAAAATGGCGAAATTGAAAAGAAATGTGTAAAAGTATTAACAAATATTTTTTCCAGTTATTATAAATGAGAAATTAATTCATTATCAAGTAATAACAAATACTGTTTAAATGTATTTATTAATCATATTATTAAATTGTACCACCAATATACCGGTCTAGGACATTTCATCGGCGCCGATTCATCGCCGCCGATTCATCGCCACCGATTCATCGCCGCCGTTCCATCGCCGGGCCAGTTCATCGCCGGCCGATTCATCACCAGGACTGTTCATCGCCAATATTTTTATAAAATAAATTTTGAAAGAAAGATCACATCTAATGATAAAATTTAAAATAATACCCAATTCTGGAAATTATTATATTATTATATTAGGTTTTATAACCAAGTAATCGTTACTCAAACTTAATAAAAATCGAATAAGAATGCTGTCGTTTTTTGATATATGCCATTGAGTGCAATTCAGATTAAGGTTTACTATTTGCAAGTATAGAAACACAAATTTTGACCAAAAGAGGGAGAGAAAAGTTTATCCACGGACGATATATGTATATTTTTGACAAAAACAGTAAGTCTGACCAATGTTTTAAATTTTGGCGGTGTGACCACGTATTACGTTGTAACGCCAGAATACACACAAAAAATGGAAATGTTGTACATGAATTAAATGTACATTCGCATGATTCTTCAGCAATATACGTGGAAGTAGTTGCCACTGTTACTAACCCATCCAAACCTATCCTAACCTATCCTGACATATCCTATCGCAATTGGCCTGGCGATAAACTGGCCTGGCGATAAACTGGTTTGGCGATGAAACAGCCGTCGATGAATTGGCTCGGCGATGAACTGGCCAGGCGATGAACTGGCCCAGCGATGAAACGTCCCATTCCCCCAATATACATATTTTTAAATTTTAATATTATACATATATTATATTTGAAATTAATGTGATAATGGCTTAGATAAGGTAGCTTTTAAAGAGTCAGAGACATTTTTTCTACATTCAGATGCAACTTGTAAGAGAAACTGTCGTTGTTCTTCGTCGTTCGTCAAACAGGAAATGAAATCTTGGATTAATTTTACCCCCCTTTCGGCCGTGTCATTAACATCCCTTAAACCGTTTACAATTTATTAGGCTTTTAGATAATGTAAATTTATACACAATATCAGTATTTAAAAAAATTGCATCGATTGCAATTGTCTTAAAAAATTCAAAGTTCGAGGAAAAAGAAAATAATCAACTTCTTTGTCTAATAAATTATTAACTTGGTTAGGACTGATTGTTGCTTTTACGTCCCTATTATCACAACCAACTTCATAATCTTGTACTTCGGACGTTAATTTTCCAACCATGCTTATTTCAGTATTTTTGCCCAAAGTATCACCGAAAAATTTAAATGAAACTTACTCCGAGTTGAGATACTACAGATGGTTTATCATTTTAGACAGTGCTTTGTCTTCCACCTCTTTATCAATTTCCCTGTACTTAACAAAAGATTTCAATATTTGTAGGTCTTGATTATTGGCCAAAGTGGATTTGGGGCCGCTGAACCACACGTTTACATTTATATTGATAATATATAAAATTACGAAAAAACTATTCGTGAAAATGCAAACAATGTCTTAATTAATAAGACAACTTAAGACGATAAATATCCATTGAAACAACTACTTCCCGTGCAAATACACCTCCGGATATTGAATTATACAATGAAATATTTAAAATCTTATTTAATTTGATTTGTTACAACGCTCTATTAAAGTATATGTAACGTTTAGGTCAAATTCTCTTCAAACCAACTAACAATACAAATTTAAAATGACAGGAGAGATAGCAACAAATTAGAAGTGAAAGGACTTGGATTAAAACTAATGTCTTAGGCCATCTATAGACGCGTTTCGAGATTTTTCTCTCTTCAGTATAGCTTTGCTTATGACGTTTTTTTTAAAAAAATAGGAATAAAATTACAACAAACTTACTTGGAAAAAGTGGTGTGTGTGGAATGAACAGGTACACAGAATGGCCTAAGACATTAGTTTTAATCCAAGTCCTTTCACTTCTAATTTGTTGCTATCTCTCCTGTCATTTTAAATTTGTATTGTTAGTTGGTTTGAAGAGAATTTGACCTAAACGTTACATATACTTTAATAGAGCGTTGTAACAAATCAAATTAAATAAGATTTTAAATATTTCATTGTATAATTCAATATCCGGAGGTGTATTTGCACGGGAAGTATTTGTTTCAATGGATATTTATCGTCTTAAGTTGTCTTATTAATTAAGACATTGTTTGCATTTTCACGAATAGTTTTTTCGTATTTTTATATATTATGTTTAAAATGTGCAAACTATAAGAAGCGTAAGCTTATTTTCTCGAATTCAAATAGTTTTGAATTTGAATTCATCTTGTTTTATATTGATTATAAATAGACAAATATCTTCAATGCCTTATTTCTCTAAATCAGTTGATGAGAACTGCTCCCTGGACAGATATATTTTGAGAAAATAAATTGCTTTTGCCATCCATCTATCATGACAAATAGCGCCAGGTACTCTCAAAGATATATCTCTTGGAGAAAGACGGTCTACAAAAAATAAGCAAAGTTGAATGATTTCTTTATAATCATCGCTGGGCTGTTGGTTATTTAATTGTTCAAAAGAAAACTTGAAATTTGGTCCGGATTGCATATTTTATTCCTAATATTTGTATCTTAAATTCCTGTATTGCGTTTTGTTTTGTCTAATTTAGACCACAGTCTGAAATCTTTTAAAAATGGTATTACCCATTTTGCAATCAAAAACTGCTTTTAAAATGACCTCTAAAATATGGTGGCGACATGCTAAATACAAAAGGTTTTTCTCTAGTAAATACTCAAGCAAAACACAAGTGCCTCTCAGGCGACCAGTATTTACTGCCGTGATATCAAAAGACATTGCCTGGATATTTCCTGATGCCCCCCACTAAAATACTGCTTTTGCCTGGATAATTAATCCCCATATTATTTTTAAGCTCAGAAACACCTATCAGTTGTGTTTTACTTCCACAGTTAATCAGAATCGGTAATCTCTTTATATTTTCTTTACTTAAAATATCTGAAAGTAATTTCCCATTCCAGTCCACAACCGCACCTTCCAAATCAGAATTCCTGAATCTGTTTTGATGAGGTCAGTTCTTTGTTGTCGGAATTTTTGTCTGCGAAGTCGTATGACACTTCTATTTAAAACTTAATTCTGTAGGTTATGTCCTAACGCCTCTGCTCATCAAAAATACTACACCTATTTAACAATGAACACTATGTTTCTGTAATCATCTCTTCCGTACCTCGATACTGCTTTTCTTTATTGATGGTCCTACTTCCTGTGGCTGTGGAAAATTTCAATATGTATCTTCTTGCATCGGCTCTTCTTCCTCTGATGTGCTGCTAGTACTTGGTAAAGATTCCAGTTCTACATATTTTTCAGCTTACACAAATAAAATAGATCTTCAGTTAATATATAATAATATAATAATAAAATGGAGATTCCGTTAATAAATAAATAAATAAATAAATAAATAAATAAATAAATAAATATCAAATTATGTGCTTAAGAGGGTTCTACCGGTTCTAAAAATAGAACTTTTTTTATTGTTTTAAAAATTATTGAAATTTTAAGGGTATATTATATACTAGAATATATTACAAAATCTTTGCCGGATTTATTATTTCAAAATTCCTTAAAAAATGGAGTTACAACAATTTGTGAATATAAATTCGTTTTTAAAAATAAAATCTAATAATAACTAAATGAGTAAAATGGATTCGAAACAAAAATGCTAATTATAATTTTTAGAAATTATGTCGTGAGTTTTGTCTAATTTTTTTAACATATATCAATAATGGCGATCAATATAAATTGTATATTTTTTTCGTGAATTCCGATCACTTGCTAAGATTTGTATGAAATAAAAACATTTTGGACACTTACAAGCGGCAAAACCCCCTCTAGTGTAACATGAGAAAAATTAAGAAAATAATGAAAAACTCAAACGCACCTAGGATTTTTATTAATTTTCCAATCTTGCCATCTCAGCTGCTTGCCTTTTTTCTCTTCGTTGTTCTGATTTGACAAATGTCTTGTCAACATCTCCTGTACAGCCAAGATGTCCTTTTTCTCTCTGTCATAAGGAAAACTGCCTGTCTTCTTCACTGGTGTTTGTAAGTGCATCCTGGTGGGCACAGTCAAATAGGTCGTCAAGGGTTGACTTATAAGCTTCTACTTTTAGATTTTGAGTGGCGCTCGCAGATCTAGTAGCATTTTATTTTGCAGTTTTCTCCACTCATCATACAGTCTGTCTTAGCTTTTTCCCAAAAAAGTATAATTTCTTGTATTGTAAGTCTTGCAGCTTCTCTGTTGTTCAATTTCACTTGGCGCATATTATGAAATAAACTACGTAAGACTTGGCCGTTAGAAGGTAACTTACTGCCAGTGATTTGATGAGATATGTGACCAATTAAAAAAATCCTACCTATTAAAAATAAACAACCAGGGCTCGCTTAACTCTTGCAATGAACAATCACAAAAGTATCAATAACATTATTGATTAGACGTACGCATTCGATCTCGCTAAAAAAATTATATAAACAAGAGGGGCAGTTGAGCCTACGCCGCAAATACATATAATTTTACGATTTGGTTCGAAAAATTCTAAATAATACTAAATCTATAAACTTGCTAGTTGCCCAATGACGCAGTCTGTTACCGGCAACAAACAAGCGTTAGCGGTACGGTATTTCGTAAAACGATAAACTAAAACTCTCTAATATAAAAAAATTATATATACAAAACTTTGCGGAAATAAAATTTCCAATAAAATGAGTTGAAAATTAGGTTTCTAAGACGTATGGTTTCCATTTTATGAAGGAATATGTTGGATTTTTTGCAAAAAATGCATATTTTCTAAACTTTAACCTAAATGTTAATGTTATCAAGTTGAGTTGAAACTATGCCAGTCTTATTTTATAGCCAATTGGCAACTTTTAGAGGAGTCCCCAGGAAGATAAAATGAATAAAAATCGCCCCTATACTTCGTGACCAAAGTAAAGTGTGTGTGTTAACAAACTTTCGTTTGATTTTATAATATTTACTTGTCATTTTCCGCAAGGTGAAGTTTTGGGTTAATTATTCGTGTTTCGTAGAAAAATGTTTAATCCATTGATAAAAACAAAAGTTGTTTCAAATTTGTACAACAAAAGTTAATTTAGGTACAATTTTTACCATGTAAATCCATATGGCCATATTTAAATAAAACGTGCCGTGTAATGCTGAAAAAATCTATATTTTTCAAAGAATATATTATCAATAAATATTATTATTGTTATATTTATAATCGAGATTAATAAGTTTATTATATAAAAATATAGTTGAATAATTTTTAAATTTAATAGTATTTGGATGATATTATTAGTTTTAGTTAGTTTTATGTTTAAACAAGTTGTTTGACTAATGTATTTTTTGTGTTTTCTTTTTGTTTAATTTACGAAAACAAAAATATAGGAGCTAGCACTACATGGCGAGGAGGGACACAATTGGTGGTCGATAATATTCTCCCTCCTTGTGATTGGTTTAGTAATATCGGGCATCATTACAGCGATTTATCTCCTGGGCTACGTTGATGAATTGCTCTATTGGCATGGAAAGCGAATGAATCTCGATGAATATTTGCAGGTGAGCCCTTTTAGATTACTCTTTATCCACCTCTCGTGTTTCTGCTCGGTGAAATATTAATTTTCGATCACGTTTGAAAAATTGATATTTCAACTACGATTTATGAGCGATATAAGGCAATAACAATGAAACACATATATTTAATTGAAATGTGGTGTAGTGACTAGAAACAATTTCCAAATATTTCATTTCAAGGAAATAATCACTAAATAATAGATTGTAAAACATAAAACAATTTATTGAAATGCTATATTTTTGGAATAACAAAAAACAAAAATTGTGTGCATGATCGGGAAATATATTATATTAAAAAATAATTGAATGTTTAATTAAGGTTTATCAAATATATGCCAATTTGTATTCTACTCACAAATAATAAATAATTGCATTATGAAACAAATCATTGATGGAAAAATTTTGTATGAAATCAGTTTCGTTATTGTAGAAAATATTATTATAAAATGTAATGGGAACATTGAGCTATGTTCCTGTAAAATTAAAAAATCATTAACAGAACATACTAATTACATTTTAGCCATTACTTAATTCAATCATATTTTCAAACAAAAACACATTTAAAGCACTTAGAAGCAAAGGGGTTTAAGCAATATTTAAAGAAAATATGAATTACATGCAATGGAAAAAGTTATTTTGATAATTACAAAGAGATATCTAAGCTTTCAATGAGAGCTACCGCCAGTGGCTTAGATAGCTTTTTGTGATGAGGGGGGAGGTCCACTGATTCAGCCCTGCATAGTGTAGTGAGCACAATCGAGAGAACATTGGATGTTAAAGAATCCACCCTAGGTGTTTTTGTTGACATAGAATGTGCGTTTGATAAAACGACCATACCGAAGATAGGAAACGCGCTAAGCAAGCGCGGAGTACCATCTAATATGTGTGAATGGATTGGCAATGCACTGGCCAATCGTATAGTCACAGTGGAACAGGGAAGGGAACGTATAACCTGTAAAATTGACAGAGGCTGTCCTCAGGGAGGTGTTTTATCACCACTATTATAGAACATGGTTCTGGACAGCCTACTAGACGAGTTTCAGCAACTAGGCTTGTTTGTGACAGCCTATGCTGATGATCTGGCCATATTAGTATGTGGTAAGTTTGAAGACGCCCTATGCGACCAGATGCAAGGAGCTCTAAACATAGTTTCTAGGCGGTGCAAAGATCACTCCCTATCGGTAAACCCTGCCAAAACGGAGATGGTCCTGTTCACCAAGAAAAGGAAGGTGTCGAAAAAAGCACCAAAATTATTGAATACGATGTTGCAGTACAGCGACGAGGTGAAATGCCTGGGCATCACTCTCGACAGGAAACTGAGCTGGAAAGCGCACATCGACATCAAAACAGACAAAGCTATAAGGGCCTTCTGGCAATGTCGTCGGGCGGTGGGGAAAACCTGGGGTTTGAAACCACGCACGACTCTGTGGTTGTACACAGTTGTCATAAGGCCCATGCTGACTTACGGAGCTTCAGTTTGGTGGCCCAGAACCAAACAGAAGACCACGAGAAAGCAACTCTCGCAAGTGCAGCGGACAGTCTGTCTTAGTGTAACAGGCGCTATGCACACTACTCCGACGATGGCGATGGAAGTCATGCTATGCCTTCCACCACTTGATATCCACGTGGAGAAGGAGGCCATGGCGACTATACTTCGCCTTCGGTGCAGTGGGATTTGGAACAGTAACAGCTGTGGGGAAGTTAGAGGACACCTCTGGAGGAATGTCTGTAGAGATATACCTCTTTTAGAGGCTGTTAATGACTGCTGTGTACCAACACTAATACGGAACACACCCTACAACGTTACTGTTCAACCCACTAAGCGGATGAGAGAGTCTGCTATAAGGATCTACACAGATGGATCTAAAAGGAGAGAAGGATCGGGCCTTGGAGTTTTCTCTAAAACCCTAAAAATCCAAGCAAAGGTTCCGATGGGAATTTATGGAACCATCACGCAACTGGAGCTGATGGGAATAACACTTGCGGCTGAGTACATCATAAACCGCAAGGTGACAAATGTAGCCATACTAATCTTAACGGATAGCAGGCAAGCGATTCTGTCTCTGCAGAAAGCTTATGCTTCGTCAGAGACCGAAATAGAGTGCCACGGGAAACCCAGACAGGCAGCAATGCACAACAACATTGAAGTCTGCTGGGTGAAAGGGCATGATACAGACACAGGTAACGGGAGAGCTGACGCGCTGGCAAGAGCTGCGGCTGGGATGAATCTACTCTCACCGGAGCCGCTAGTGCGGTTAGCTCATCTCTCCCTGTGTAACATGTTACAAACCAATGCCCTGGAGAAATTCAGGATGCGTTGGGATGATATAGAGGGCTGCAAGCTCTCTAAGGAAACACTTGTGTATCCCAATGAGAGATCAGCGAAACGGTACCTGCAGCTGGTTAGAGGGAATCTCAGGCGCTTAACTGCCATCCTTACTGGTCACTGTGGACTAAACGGGCACCTCTATAGGATGGGGATAGTTGACTCCCCATCTTGTAGAGGTTGCAGCATGGAAGACGAAACTGCATGGCATTTTCTTTGTGAATGCCCGGCACTATCGTCAATCAGTGAATCCATATTGGGTGATAGATGGCCTACAATGGCCTACATAAGAGATCTACCCACCTCAGCTATGCTAGAATACCTAAACAAGGTGGGCTGGCTAAACTGAGGATGGGTGATCTACGGGAGGTGGCACAATGGGTCTAATGAGGCCTAAGTGCTGTGCAGAACTGCACACTCCCCTTTGAACCAGAACCAGAACCAGAGGGGGGCGATTTCAGTTAGTAATTTATTTTTCTAAAGTTATATAAAAACAAGTACAAAAAATGATGATGTCGCATCCCTAGAATAGTACTGTGACAAGTGAATAATCAAAAATTTCGGGAAAACGTATTTTGATGTTTTGGATTTCGAAAATTGCTGATAAAATCGTTGATTTTTTTTTTTAAATCGACTTGCACTCACCGATTTCTAAGGAATTTAGCCTTCATCTCCATGAACAATGAGCACAATAAAAGCTGTGTAAAGCTCTGGCATGATTTAAAAAAAAGAATGGTTCCTACAGTACTTGGATCTTGGAAATTTAAATTATTGTCTTAAGTTGCGCCTTTTTTGTCTATTATAGTCCAAAAAACATATTTTTTTCTACAAAAGTTTCAAAGAAAAGCAACGAAAAGGAATAAAAAATGGGGAAAATGAAAACCATTTTCTTAAATTTTCAATTTTTATTAAGGATTGCGTATGTAGTGTGTACTTGAAAAACTATGTAAACTGGAAAAACTTAGCCGTAACTATTGACTTGGTAATATCACGCTGCTATGCGTTCCTTTCTTCCCTAGTGTAGAGTGGGAAAATAGTGATGCTATATTTTTGTAGAGCTCGTCAAGATCTATCTATCAATAGGCGATAACTCATCGTTTGGATTTTTAAAATTTAGCTTAAGTTATGCCAAAGTAGACTTTTAATGATCGAATTTTAGCAGATCCCACTTCTGAAGTAAGAGCGGGGAACCATTTATCTTGCAGTAACCTAGTGAGTTCAGGTGACAATTCAGAGCGTTTCATACGCAAGGCCACATCCTCTCGTAATCACTGTCGTTTTTGAACTGATGACTGGTTCTGTATTTATCTAGCATTACCAAGGATACCCTATTTCACTTCATCATATGCCAATCATGATATTTTTAGCTGTAATATAACGAGTGGTATGGTTAATATCGATATTTTGGAGTTAAACTCGATCTGCAGATTCAACGAGTGCGCAGCACGAGTTGAATGTGCTGCTTCGGTTTCAACGACAAAACATCATCAAGAATTAATCATGTCAGAAGTTATATTTAGTGACAGAATATAACGACTAAAAAAAGGCGAGTCCCTCAACATTATCGACAGCTGTAATATTGTTGTTTCCCTATTGATTGTGATTTTTTTTAACCGCACAACGTAAACTGCTGCCACTGCGATTCTTTGTTTATAACGGTGTTTTTTCGGCGTCCACTTTTCACTTCTCTATTAATATCACTGCACGAAACTTTACCCCAGCGCTTTTCGTCCATTTTGACGTTTAGAATGACAGGACAACTAATCACCGCTTCTTTTGTTTTTTTATCATCGCGGTGATAGACATGTATCATCAACCTAAAGACTCCAATGGGAGAGAACACGACCATCGCACAACTAGAAGTGATGGGAATAGCACTTGCGGCTGAAACCATACAGAACCGCAACTGAGGAACAAAAAGCTACTCATCCTAAAAGATAGCAGGCAGGCTCTGATTGCTCTGAAAAACAGAGTAACGACATCGGAGACAGTTCTGGACTGCCACAGCAAACTCAGGCTTGCTGCTGCAGAAAACAGAATCGAGATATCATGGGTGAAGGCCCATGACATTAATGTAGGCAATCGAAAGGCGGATAAACTGGCTAGAGCAGCGGCTGGGGAAACTATTTCCTCGCCACAGCCCTAGTATAATCCACCATCTCGATCCTAAACGAATTGATCCACAACGAAATCCTGAAGAAATTCAGTGAACGCTGGGATGACATTAAGGACTGTAGGATGTCTAGGGAAACCTTAGGGTATCCGAACAAAATGACGGCACTACACTACTTGCAAATGAGCAGAAATAATCTGAGACGCATAACGGCCGTTCTCACGGGCCATTGTGGACTAAATGGGCATCTCTACAAAATGGGAGTCGTTGACTCGCCAGATTGTAGAGGCTGTTATGAGGAGGACGAGACGGTCGAGCACATCCTTTGTGATTGCCCAGCACTCTCCTCGCAAAGGGAGGAAATTCTGGCGTCCAGATGGCCGACATTGGCCGACATTAGGGAAGAGTCAACCGCTGCTCTGCTGGCCTTTCTCGACAGAGTGGCATGGCTGAGCTGAGGAGTGACACAACCCTAAGGGGGTTACTGGCCCATTGGGGTCTAATTGCTGTGTCTAGGTACACACCGCCTTTATGATCCAGATCCAGATCCAGATAGACATGTACCTACGGCTTTCCTTGCATCTCATTGGTTAAAAATTCGTTCCAGTAAGCTATGAGTTGTATTCTCATTAAATATTAACCTCGCGCCCACATACATATGGGTACGCTTTTTTAAATGAATTCAATTTGAAGTTTTGAAAAGCATTTTACACTTCCAGATTAAACATGAAGTGAAATTTCGAGTTTAGAAAAGTCTGGACATTTGGTTTGGTCGCTTAGCGCGTAGCACTACGTGACCAAACCAAGTTTTTAGGCTATTCTAAACTCGAAATTTTACGTCATGCGCCACGCGTATTAAACACTGAAAACACTGAAATATTGTTAACGAGTGAACTTCACATGAAATTAATTTCATATACATGTGGAGCATAAAGTAAAATTATTTAAAAAAATCGCTAGCAGAAAAATAGACCTTTAGTTCATTCTCCTAATTTTTAAGACTCATAGGGGGGGGGGGGATTGATTCCCTAAACCGCTCCCTATCTACGCCACTGGCTACCTCTACCTAACATTTTTAAAGCTTTACTTAATTACATAACTATTTTGTTTTGCTGGTTTTAATACAGCTTGAACTTTAAAGTCGAAATTTTATAAATTGGCACTTACACCCCTTTGCTTCTAGGTGATTCATTTCTATTTGCTATGCAAACACGCCGGGATAAAGACACTACTTAAAATGTTTTATATGATAATAACAAGTTTAAATTGCCAAATCCAGCCATCGTTGATGAATAAAGAATAAGGCAAATAATACATTGGATTTTTTTCTTTTAAACAAAATGAGTTGTAAAAGTAAAAGAAAAAACAATAAGTTATATTTTAATATGAATGAAACTTATACATTACAGGCAATCTGTAGCAATTTCAGATTTAAATGATATTGAACCGCCAATCATACAGACAGTGAATTTATTTTTAAATCACAAATGTTTATTAAATAATTGATTAGATCAGAAATGATATTTAAATTATTTTTTTCATGTACAATGGGGATCTCGAAAACTATAAGACATAGAAAAACTGCTAAATGGGCAAAGTTGTTAGAATTAGCGTATAGCAGAGGTTTTTTGTGGCTGAATGCTCTGTAAATATCTTTAGATGATATCTCTTTAGTAGACTATAAGGAGCACAAACACAATGTGACTTTTCTAACTGGAAGTTATTTTATTTTTATTAACTTATCACAACATCAATTTACAAAATCCCTTTATAATGTGTTTAAATCAGAACAGCGGTAACACTCATCGTCCGTTTTTAATATCTCTTCTCGATGGTGTGTTTCCGCAATCATTTGATAAATTGTGTAATCCTAGTCGATCAATACATTTCTTATGAGCTAGTCCAGGTAATACCTTAGTCATTACGTCTGCAACATCTTATTTGTGGGCAGATACTGAAGATCAATTTATTTCTTGGTTCTTAATTGAAAAACGGGATTCATCACGAGCATCCTTGATTATCATCGAAGACCGCAACTATATTATTAGAAATACCAATTTCTTTTTTTCATTCATTAAGTGCCATATAGTCAGCCTCTGTACTGGATAGTGCAATGATGCGCTTTTTTCTAGCCTCCCAACTGATTGTGGTTTCAGCTAATTTAAAAACGTAACTTGTATAAGATCTTCGATCGTTTAAACACCCTATTCAGTCCACATCCACGTACACAGTTAGTTGTTTTGTTCCTGTGCGACTGAACTTCAGTCCAGAGGTATTCGTTCATTTCAAATAACGCAGTACTCGTTTACCCGCATGCCAATGTTGTATTACATGGTTTACATTGTACTGACTTAATGAAATTACAGCATAAGCAATGTCAGAATGTGTTGATGTTGTTAAATACATCAGGGATTCAATACGATTCTAATATGGGACTTCACCTTCTCTACATTTCAAGGGCTAAGGGGGAAAACCAAATTTTTGAAATTTTATAAGGGAACCAATTGAAATGTCAGAACTCTGTATGTTTCATAGGTTATTTATTTTTTTTCGTCGCGAATAACTGGTTGTTTGTTTTCCGTTAAGTTTGCCTACGTGAAAATACTTGTTCTAAATTGCTACCAGTTCCAACGATGCGCTTGGGCTGTGTTTTAAATGATCGCACGGTATATCTGCACATTTTATTCGCAACTTGGAGATGTGATTGAGTATTGTTATCGGTGCTGGAACGTCGGTTAGTATTATTGCTACAAAATTTAGTGAATAGTTTTAACGATGTTTCTCCGTAACAACTACGTTAGCTCAGGTTTGATCAGACATAAAGTAATAATTAAAATATTACCTAAATATTCTTGTTCAAAAGGCACTCACTTTTATTATAAAAAAAAGGTTGTTTAAATTTTATATGAATTTGAAATGATTAACTATTGTTTTTGACATCACATAACATTTATTAACAAAAAATGTAATGAATCAAACAAATTAACAAGGAAATACAATGACACAAATAAAATAAATAATCATTAATCTGAACAAACAATGATAAAATAAACGATCATAATAATATATGAAATGAACAAAAGAACATCGAATAAATGGTTACGAACTTGAATCATTTGGAATTAAAATCATTATGAAATTAAATGTGAGCAAAACAATTGGGTTCCGATTTTTTCGCGAATGTGAATAAAATAATATTAAGTTACTACGCACAATGTCGCCGATCTGAGCGAACGCACCAGCGGTAGTTCGGGAAGGAAAAATAAATGTCAAAATTGACGAATAAAGAAAATAATATTATACTCAATGACATTAGAAGCGTAACACCCAGAAGGAGTTATTATTTTAACTTGATTTTTTACCAGTATGGTAGTCTTACATCAAGAATAAAATGATTACATTTTCAAGAAATTTTATTAAAAAACAATCTAAAAAAAAATAATAATCTGTTTGGCGACCCCTTTCCTGTATATACTCCTGTAGACGTCTGGGCATCGACAAAATGAGATGGTCGATGTCTTCTTGAGGCATCTCGTTCCAAGCAACTTGAATTTCATCGATCAACTGTGCTAGAGTCTGTGGAGGATGGTGCAAAGAGAATATTCTTCTTCCCATGATATCCCACACATGTTCAATGGGATTTAAATCCAGCGAAAGGGGCGGCCACGCCAAAACATTAACACCAGCTTCATTAAGAAAGTTCATAGTTCGACGAGCAATATGGGGACGTGCGTTATCTTGATGAAAAAGTACGTCTGGGCGGCCATCTAAATAAGGCAACAAAGTCGGTCGTATGACGTCTTCAATATAACGCGCAGCTGTCATACTGCCTCGAATGAATACAAGAGGTGATCGACTACCATAAGCAATAGCTCCCCAAACCATTACTCCAGCAGTCCTGTGTACATGCCTCTCAATAGAAAACCTAAGATCAGGTCGTTCTCCACGGTAGCGTCGTACCCTTCTACGGCCATCATGCGTGCCTAGACAAAATCGTGATTCATCGCTGAATACGACATCGTGCCATTCTGCCTCCCAATGCTGCCGTTCTCTGCACCAGTCCAACCTTTGGCGACAGTGTCTCGCTGTTAAAGGAAGCACTAATCTTGGCGGTACGAAAGAAGCCCAAAGGATTGAATGCGGCGATATAAGGTTCGCATACTAACGGGCCTACCTTCTTCTCCAATCCATTGATCACCGATTTGACGCGTAGTAGCGAAACGGTCTCGCAGGGCTATTTGTCTTAAGCGCCGATCTTGACGTTCTGTGGTACGCCTTGGTTGACCAATTGGTCTTCTTCTTGCTCCTCTACCTTCTTCTGTCCATACCTGATACACACGTATTACAGTTGCTGCAGTGGAATCAATACGGCGGGCAATTTCGCGATAGGACACACCGACATCTCGATAAGCAACAACTCTACCCCGGTCAAAATCGCTCAAATTGTGATATTGTGGACGTCTTCGGACTCGAGGAATTTTATTTAAGCTTAACACACTCAACGGAAACACGAAAACTAAAAACATCTGTACTAAACAGCTCATATAAATAGTTTTATCAAAAAAGAAAAAGTGAAATATTTTCTTTTTTCACAATAAATATAAAAGGCACAAGGTTGAAATTGTTATCAATGTATGCTTTAAATATAGTCACTCTTTTGCTAAAATAGGAATTCAAAAAAATCATTCCTTCTTGGTGTTACGCTTCTAATGTCATTGAGTATATATTGTATATACTCAAAACCTTATAAAACTTCAAGTGTGCAATTTTTTGGACACATACCTATTGTGCAATTAATGTTTAAAGTTAATCAATTTCAGATCGCGAACAACACGCGAAAAATGGATGAGTTTTGATAATTGATTACATCGCACTCACCTAATATATCAATACAGTCTTTTTAGCGTTTATTAAACATACATTTGTCTATAATATACCACTAAGTATTAATTAATTGATAATGTTTACCGATAGTTATAATTATTTAAACGTAGCAACTTTAATTTAGTGTATTTCAACTTCTAAGTGGCCTATATAAATTTTATCGAACCGCGGAAGGTAGGGCTCACCACCAAAAAATAGCTCAAACTTTCCTCTATCACACTCTATCAAAATCAAATTTTTATCGATCCGTTTAAGGGGCTTTTTTATTTTTTTTTTATTCAGCGCGACCGTCCACCGCAAAAGCGCTCGAGTGCTTCTATGCACAGATTCCATAAACAGTTATCTTTGTCATACATCCTTTTTTTTCACTAATTTCACTAAGATAAGATCAATACAAAATTTATTTTGATGGAGTATGATAGAGGAAAGTTTAAGCTATTTTTTTGTGGTGAGCCCTACCCTCCGCGGTTCGATAAAATTTATATAGGCCACTTAGAAGTTTAAATATAGTAAATTAAAGTTGCTTCGTTTATATAATTAGAACTATCGTTAAACATTATCGATTAATTTATACTTAGTGGTATATTATAGAGAAATGTATGTTTAATAAACTCTAAAATGAATGTATTGATATATTAGGTGAGTGCGATGTAATCAATTATCAAAACTCATCCACTTTTCGCGTGTTATTCGCGATCTGAAATTGATCAATTTTACACATTAATTGCACAATAGGTGTGTGTCCAAAAAAATCGCAAACTTGAAATTTTAAAAGGTTTTGAGTATCTACAATATAATAGTATTTTCTTTATTCGTAAATTTTGACATTTATTTTTCCTTCTTGAACTACCGCTGGTGCGTTCGCTCAGATCGGACACATTGTGCGACGTTTTCGATAAAACGCCGGTAACAGTACACTTAGCGCTGTTATCAGTAATGCTAATTGGTTTTCTTGAGCCAACTTCATGTTCGATATGATTGTTGCGTATTTTTATATTTTTGTTGGCAATTTGTTCCTTTATATTACTGTGTTCATAACCGATTGTTTTGGGTGCAAGATTCATCTTAATTTTTGAGATTTCGTCCTATATTTTTAAAATTTCACATAGCAGTTTTTTTTACTAACAATTTTATTTTCCTTTTCTGAGGTTAGGATCTTTGTTAATGATTTGCAACACACGATATTTACCTCTTGATCTACGGATAAACCTTCAATTTTTAGTGCACAAACGTTATGGTACACTTTATTACAGGTAAATTCTCAGAGGCGCTTTTGTGCGTAGCGGCCATGTTCAATAGTACGGTAGTACAGATTGCAAGTGAATGTTTTAATTTTGGAAAGGTTTTTATTTTATAATAAAAAAACGTTGATGTGTTCATCCGCCATCTTTGTCCTTGTTATTATTTCATTTACAAAATATATCAAAAATAAATATTTTTTCAATTTTTTCGCTACATCTTAGTAAATATCTGTCACATCTCAACTGTGTATATTTTTAACTTTTCTTTAAATCAGTGGTTTATACGCGTGGCGCATGAAGTAAAATTTCGAGTTTAGAAAAGCCCCGTGAAAATTTGTCTCGGGTCGCTGCGCGACCCTCGACAAATTTTCTAGGCGGGGCTTTTCTAAACTCGAAATTTTACTGCATGCTCAGTCTGGGACTGGACGACACTCGTTTTGTTGATTCATGAAATTTTCATGAGATTATGCAATATTTTGTGATATTTGTCGATTTATAAAATGTTCATCAGATTTGCGTTATTTCAACATTTCCATCAATTTAGAAAATGTTCATAAAAAGTTCGACATTTTGACTTTTTGTTGATTTTTAAAATTTTTGTCAGATTTTGCAATATTTCGAGATTATTGTCAATTTTTTAAATGTTCATCCAGATTTTTCGCCTTTATTTTTTCATTTTTTGCAATACTCATTTTTTAAAATAAGAAGCAAAGGCCAATGTCGAATATTACACTGCCAATATCGAATGTCACACGTGTCAATGTCGATTAATGAAATGTCACCCGTCAATGTCAATTGAATTACCGTTAAATGTCACGTGTAAATGTCGTTTAGTGACTATCCAAGTTGTTTAATGACTGTCAAAGTCGTTTACTAACTGTCAAAGTAATTTAGAACCGTCAATGTGATTTAATAACTGCCAAAGTCGTTTACTAATTGTGAAAAAAGCATATTCCAATTTTTCGGTAATGAAAGTCAAAATATACAGGGTGATTAAGTTTAGTGTTTCACCCCCTTCTAACTTTTTATTTTGAGAATAATGTATAACAAACTATATACAGGGTGTCTCAGACCACCCGTAACAGCCTTATATTTCGACAACGTTTGGTCAAATGTGACTGGGACAAAAAAATGTATTACCAAAGTGAACCCAAGGAATCCACTGATGAATTTATTTTTTACCGGAATAACCTGGAAGTACCCGGAACCGGAAGTAACTTTCAAATTTCAAATGGCAACATAGGTCGATTATGATATTAATTGATAGGTCTTTTTAAAAGTAACAACTTTTATTAAAATGTTTTTTAATATTTTGCATATTTACCAAAATAAACGATAAAAACTAAATTGAAAATTATCTATTCATTCAACACTCAAGTTCCCCGAAAAGGCTTTGCTTTTCTGTTATGTCAAAATAAATGACGTTTGTGAATATTTGAAGTAAAATAAATTATTATTATCAAAGTATTGTGTCAACATTGTTTCAATTATCATTTTCTTTACTTTCACACTCTTATTTAAATTGTTGAATAAAATACTTTCAAACAATTAGTATTTTTTAATTATCGTAAATATGCAAAATATTACAATTGAGGAAATGGTTGGAAAAATTAACAATTACAATTATGTAAAAATCAACCACACAAATACTAGATTTTGAAGAGTTTACAATCTAATGTAAGGAATTGGAAAAAAAAATCGTAAAATAAATTTTACAAAAAAACGTTATAAAAAATTAAAAATTAAAGTAAGGTATAAGAAACTATACTCATTTTTTTGAGAATATAAAAGTCTAGATTCTTTGCAGCTTGTAAAAATAAAAAAGTAAAATATAAAAATCTATATTTTGTTATTAACTAATATAAATATTAAGTTAAAATAAAAATTGAGTGTTGAATGGATAAGTAATTTTCAATTTAGTTTTTTTCGTTTCTTTTTGTAAATATTCAAAATATTAAAAAAGCATTTCAATAAAAGTTGTTTCTTTTAAAAAGACCTATCAATTAATACCATACTTGACCTATATTGCCATTTGAAATTTACTTCCGGTTCCGGGTATAACCGGATTATTCCGGTAAAAAATAAATTTATCAGTGGATTCCTTGGGTTCACTTTGGTAATAAATTTTTTTGTCCCAGTCACATTCGACCAAGCTTTGTCGAAATAAAAGGCAGGTACGGGTGGTCTGAGACACTAATTTTCAATTTAATTTTTTTCGTTTATTTTTGTAAATATGCAAAATATTAAAAAAGCATTTTAGTAGAAGTTGTGTCTTTTAAAAAGTACTATCAATTAATACCATACTTAACCTATGTTGCCATTTGAAATTTACTTCCGGTTCCGGGTATTTCCGGATTATTCAGGTAAAAAATAAATTCATCAATGGATTCCCTGGGTTCACTTTGGTAATAAATTTTTTTGTCCCAGTCACATTCGACCAAGCGTTGTCGAAATAAAAGGCTGGTACGCGTGGTCTGAGACACCCTGTATATTTGTGAACAGCAAGAAATTCTCTATTTAATGGTGTCGCCAAATTGATAATAAGTAGCGATAGTCAACTTTTTTTTCAAATAGCACTATACCTATTTTCTGTTCATGCTGTTATGCTTAGATAACAAAAAAATTATAAAAAAATCATTTAAGGCTGCGAAAACAATAAAAAAATGAAACAAACTATTTCAATAAGTGTATTTTCAATAAAGTGTAAATTTACGAAATTAAAACATTCCTTAAAAAAAATATACACAAATGAAGATAAAAATGTGGACATATTTGTATTCTAGAAACATGATTTTCTTATAAAATAAACAGATTTATTATTTTTTTTATCTAACCGTATTGTTGAGATAAATATGCGGATGTGCGAAAGTGCCCTTTATCCGAATTGAACAAAAAGTAGGTATGGTGTCATTTAAGAAAAAATAAAGTTGACGATCGCTACCTTGACAGTTGTAATCGCATTGTCAATTCGGTGACGCCATTAATTAGAGAATTTCCTGCTGTTTACAAATATATGTATATAGTTTGTTATACTTTACTATCAAAATAAAAAAGTTAGAAAGGGTGGAACACAAAACTGAATCACCCTGTATACAAATTTGTCAAACTTGATATAAAATGTAAAATATATAAAAATATTGTCAAAATGTGACATACAAGTCAATGTATGGTAAAAGTATAAGAACATGCCAGCAATGTCAATTATATCGATTCATGATGAGAATGTCAATTTGTGTCAATATTGACAATTCATGACAGAAATATCAATTATATCAATTCATGATGAGAATATCAATTTACAATAGAAATGTTAATTATATCGATTCATTATGAGAATATCAATTTATGATAGAAATGTTAATTATATCGATTCATGATGATAATGTCAATTTATGATAGAAATGCCAATTATAACGATTTATGATGATAATGTCAATTTATGATAGAACTGTTAATTACATCGATTCATGAAAATCATGTAAATTTATGATAAAAATATAGTTAATGCTTGTTGCGCTACACTCTTCATGGAACCGGATGTACAAATTTGGTGAAGAAAAACACTTGATTTGTTCCATGACTTTAAGATGTTCTCATGGAACAAAACAAGTGTTTTTCTTCACCAAATTCCAGCTAGAATGCTGCGCAACGATGACATTTTTCATGTACCATTCAAAGGTACAGATTATGCTAAAAATTCGGCCTCTGTGCGTATTCTGCGCCATGCTAATATGATACAATTTGATATGCTTGCGGGAGAGTATTCTAGTTTAAGAGCCCATTTGCGTAGCCAATAAAATGTTGTGTTGTATTTATTAATAAGGTGATTATATTATATTTTTACATTCTTACATTTACTTTTTATTTGTGTTTATTTTAGTTACTTTTTATACAGGGTGTCTACGCTAAACCGTTCGTTAAAAGTTTATGGGGTTGACGTTGCACTAAACATTCGAAAAAAATCCTTGTCATACGGTTGAATCAGTTCTCCTCATGTGAAATATTTTCAACTTTATATCACTTCCGGTTCCACCGGAAGTAGCACCAAATTTGTTATTTTAAATAAAACACCCTATATATTAGTAATTTTTAGAATTCCTCGTTTAAATTGCAACATATTTTATTCGAACATATGTACACTTATCTCTTATAGTTTAAAAAAAAATATTTCTAAAATTTTGACCTCTAAAAGGCATCTTGAAATCTGTCTGTAACTTCTCTTAAGAATAAGATAAAAATATGATTTACATCTCTACTTGTACCTAGAGGATGCCTTTATGAGTATATTAATTGAAAACTGTCAATTTTGACAATAAGTGTTCTTAAAATGTCAATATCGAAGTGTCCTCTTCAATATCTCGTAATTCAATTTTTTTAAATGGAATGACCAATTTTTTATAACATGGTACGATTGGAGGGAAGATTTCCCACAAAAAAGTATTAACAACTATACTCCTAAAGCAAGTGGTTTTCGAACTATTTCGAAGATTCGTTATTCGTCGCATTTATGCAGGGAATAATGCGCGCATAAGTCTCAACTGAATTTTAGTAGGCAAGTAGTAATGCTTTTGTTTTGCAAACGGTAACCTCATTATATTTTAAGGAACGGTTTAGCGTAGACACCCTGTATATCCTTGGGATTTCATTACATTTAGAAACGACGACTGTACATTTTTAGATATTCGTTGTTTGTTTTTATAGAGTGTAATTTGAAGCTTTAAACGAGTGCTATCCACTCCCAAGTTAAGCATGAAATAAAATTTGGAGTTTAGAAAAGCCTGAAAATTTGGTTTGGTCGCGTAGCGCGAAGCGGCCAAACCAAATTTTCAGGCTTTTCTAAACTCGAAATTTTACTTCATGCGCCACGCGTATTAAACACCGATTTCAATTTAAGTTTATTTGTTTACAATATTTCAATATTTTCAGTTTTTAATACGCGTGGCGCATGAAGTAAAATTTCGAGTTTAGAAATGCCTCCGCGCTTCGCGCTACGCGACCAAACCAAATGTTCAGGCTTTTCTAAACTCGAAATTTTACTTCATGCTTAGCCTGGGAGTGGACAACACTTGTTAGGGATACTTTATATTAATTTTTCAAGTGTTTAATGACTTTTCCACATTCTTGATTTATGAGTTACGATTTCTTCTTTAAATTTAATTCACACAAAAATCAGGTTAAAATAACAACATTTTGACTTTGAGTGGAAATAACTTGAAGACTACAGAATGGGCATTTTATAATTTTTACATATTTTAAAAAATCACAGTTTCTTTTTAACACCCGCAGATATTTTTATGTAAATCCATGCTTGGTTTTTTGAGTTGTGATGTATTTTAAATACAACTTCTACAAAAATCAGGATGAACAATAAACTACGTGACTACTATTGTACATTTTTGGATATTCGTTGTTTTTTTTAAAGAGTTTATTTGAAGTTTTAAACGAGTGTTGTCCAATCCTAGGTTAGGCCTAATAAAATTCAATTGCGGTTTATGCGCGCATTATACCCTGCATATACGCGACGAAAAACGAATTTTCGAAATAATTCGATAACTACTTGCTTTGGGAGTATAGTTGTATAATACTTTTTTGTAAGAAATCTCCCCCCCCCCCAATCGTACCATGTGATAAAAATTGGGTTATTCCATTTAAAAAAATTGAATTACTAGATATTGAAGAGGGCACTTAGATATTGACATTTTAAGAATACTTATTGTCAAAATCGACAGTTTCTAATTAAATTACTCATAGAAGCATTCTCTAGGTAGAAGTAGAGGTATAAATCATATTTTTATCTTATTCTTAAGAGAAGTTAGACACAGATTTCAAGATGCCTTTTAGAGGTCAAAATTTAAGAAATATTTTTTCTTTCTTGAAAACTATAAGAGAGAAGCGTACATATGTTCGAATAAAATATGTTGCAATTTAAACGAGATATCTAAAAAAATACTAATATATAGGGTGTTATATTTAAAATAACAAAGTTGGTGCTACTTCGAGTGGAACCGGAAGTGATATAAAGTTGAAAATATTTCACATGAGGAGAACTGATTCAACCATATGACAAGGATTTTATTCAAATTTTTAGTGCAACGGCAACCCCATAAACTTTTAACGAACGGTTTAGCGTAGACACCCTGTATACAGAGAGTTTTATGTAACACCGAACATTTTCATAACGAGAATTTTTCGTTTAAGTATTCATATGCATACGTTCCATATTATTCGATGCTCGGTTTATTAAAAGAATTCAATTTGAAGCTTTAAGCGAGTGTATTCCACTCCCAGGCTAAGCATGAAGTAAAATTTCGAGTTTAGAAAAGCCTGAAAATTTGGTTTGGTCGCGTAGCGAAGCGCGGAGCGGCCAAACCAAATTTTCAGGCTTTTTTAAACTCGAAATTTTACTTTATGCGCCACCGGTACAAAACACTGACATATTACGAAGTTTAAAACACACCGCTAAACTTTACATTGAATCAGTGTTTTGTGCCGGTGGCGCATGAAGTAAAATTTCGAGTTTAGAAAAGCCTGAAAATTTGGTTTTGCCGCTCCGCGCTTCGCGCTACGCGACCAAACCAAATTTTCAGGTTTTTCTAAACTCGAAATTTTACTTCATGCTTAGCCTGGGAGTGGAAAACACTCGCTTAGAGCTTCAAATTTAATTCTTTTAATAAACTGAGCATCGGAAAATGTGTATGCATATGGATGCTTCAAAGACAAATTCTCGTTATGAAAATGTTCGGTGTTACATAAAACTCTGTGTATATACTTTATATATTGTGATATTACTATTGTAAATTAATGTTTTTGTAAATGGTCCGCCGTATATTAATAAATAAATAAATAAATAATAGAAATATCAATTACATCGATTCATGATGAATGATAATGGTAATTTGTGTCATTAATGTCAATTTATGTTAGAAATGTCAATTATAGCCTGGTATTCCACACTGGTTTTGTTGATTTATAAACATTTTCATGAGATTTTCGATGTTTTGTGATTTTGGCGTCAAATTATTCCAGCAAGGTTTATTTTTTTTTATCAGTGTTTCTCTTTAACTAAGTTTGAAAAATTATTTGTTTGGTGTCCTCCCTAAAAATCCTGGCTACGCCCATGTCAAATGCATTTCAATAAATTGAAATAACTATGAAATATTTTTTAAAACTTGTGAAACAAATTAAGTATATAGTTAAGTTTCAATTCATAGTTATGTTTTACCAGAGGTTAATTGAAGAATCAATTCATCGTATTTTTATAGGGTCACCTAAGCCCAGGAAGGTTACCACCAGCGTGGATCACGCAGCATCATTTTGTTTTTCAAGGGGACGACGGAGGACTGGCTGTTTTAGACACTAGTAATTTCACCATTTCCTTATTAGTTACAAATCATACACTGGTAAGTCAAGTAATTATTTATAAAAAATAAACAAATATGCAGTGTATTAATTACTTCTTTGTCTTATTTTTTTCAGAGACAACTAAACGTGAAAGGATATCAGTGTACAAAAGACCTCAAATATGTTTTATTCCAACACAACGTTAAACAAGTAAGTTTTCAATTTAATGGTTATTAATAATACTTATTTCTGTTGCAACTGTTGTATATGTAGGCATTTCATAATTAGAATATAATTGTATGTACACCCTCACGTTTATAATAATAACCTAACATATTTAAACAAACTAGATAAATTCAAATTCAAAACTATTTGAATTCGAGAAAATAAGCTTACGCTTCTTATAGTTTGCACACTTTAAACATAATATATAAAATTACGAAAAAACTTTGCACGGGAAGTAGTTGTTTCAATGGATATTTATCGTCTTAAGTTGTCTTATTAATTAAGACATTGTTTGCATTTTCACGAATAGATTTTTCGTAATTTTATTTATTATATTTAAACAAAATTTCAAATAAAAAATAATAGTAGGTATTTGATTAGAAATTAAATAGACTTATTAGGGCCAGTATATTCACCTACCAATAAAGTGTTCAGTAACGTTAAAGATGAGATTGTCATCTGTAAACGTATGCCATTAGTGGCATCTTGTCAGTAAATTTAGGTTACGGAAAACATAAACTTATAGATCACTTTGACTTCTCGTTAAAAGTTACAGAGCAGATCATAACCTCAACTTATGACGGATATTATATTTAAAAATGGATGTAATTGATGATATCAATCTTATTCTTGATGAAATTTATGACGAGATTGGTGGTAATTTAAATCGCAGACCATATAATACTCAAAATCGGTATCATCAATGTGATAATTTAAATTGCTGGGATGACCTGGATTTTTTCCAGCGGTTCCGTTTGACCAAAACTTCAGTTTTGGAAACCTTAGCTCTAATCGAAGAAAGGCTACTACATGAATCAAATAGGTAAATTAATTTACGTTATTATGTGCAGTGCATAGAAGTAATCAATTATTTTAGGAATAATCCAATTCCACCTTTACAACAATTTTTATTGACGCTGAGATTCTATGCTACGGGCGGTTCTTATGTGACTGTTGGGGATTTTGCAAATATTCACAAAACAACTGCAGCAAAAATTATAAAAAAAGTTACCAGTGAAATAGCCGCTTTGAGACATCAGTTTATAAATATGCCTTCCACAGAGGAACAGAAAATCAGCGAGCAAGTAAAATTTATGAAAATTGCTCGTTTTCCCAGAGTAATTAGTGCGATAGATTGCACACATATAAAAATTCAAAGCCCAGGTACGACTGCACTTCAGAGTACTTTATGAAAGGTATAATATAATGCAATAGAAAATTTTAGGACGACCAAATGCAGAAGTTTTTCGAAACAGAAAAGGATTTTTTTCTTTAAATGTGCAGTGTATCACTGATGCCAACTACAAGATTAGAGATATTGTTGCACGATGGCCAGGTTCATCGCATGATGCCAATATTTTTGACAATTCATATGTAAAGCAAAGGTTTGAAGCGAATGAATTGGGAAATAGTGTATTATTAGGTGACGGTGCATACCCCTTAAGACAATATATAATGACACCAATTATCAATCCGCAAAATAATGTAGAAAACCTTTTCAATGAGGCACATATTAGAACCAGAGGTGTAGTGGAAAGAACGTTCGGGATTTGGAAACGGCGATTTCCTTGCCTTTCAATTGGTATGAGGTGTAAAATACCAATGATTCAAAATATAATAGTTGCAACAGCCGTCCTGCATAACATTGCCAGAAACAATGCAATTGAAGATAATGAAAGGCTTCTAGGAAATGAGAATATACAGGAAATGGAGGAAAATATTGTTTATGATAATAATAATAATGTTTATCGTGCTGAATTTTTAAACTATTTTAGAAATTTGTAAGGTCAATAAAATAATGATTATCAAAGTTTTTTCATCACATCTATTGGTTATTTTACATTGGCAATTTAGAAAAATAAAAACTTATTGAAAATAACCTAAAATACTTTTTTTTTAATTTTGCTGTTATTCCCAAAAACATTGTGATGGGTGCTAACAAAGTTTCATACTATTTTCATCATCTTAATTTTCATGTTATGTTCTTATGTTGCAAATTGCATTCTTAATTGGTGTTCGGGTTCCTTTCTTCTCTCCTCTTTGTGAAGATTTGCAATTTCTAAATCTAACTTTTCCATCTCTTTTTCGGCAACTTTACGTTGAAGATCTATTAATTCCTTTCTTGCAGCTGCCATATCATTATATTTATTTACTTGATCACGTTTCCGTAGAGGTGTTTTTAATTTTTTATTAATTGGATTTTTCAATGTCGAAGGGGTCCAAGTATCCCAATTAGAATCTGTAATCAATTTTATAGGGGTCACTATTATTACATACAGGTATTAAGAAAGACATTTTTATATAATTTTTTTATTAAAATAAAGGACAAATATTCAGCAATTAAGTATTATTTTTGCAAAAAATTCAAAAATTGTGTAAGTGTGAAAATGATTTTATGTTAACAATTAATAAGTTTCTATTATACCTTTCTTCGATGTCTCGCCATCTTCCTGAAATATATTTTCTTTCTCTATTAACATAGTAGAAGAAGATGTAGTTCCCACAGGAACTACTTCTACTTCCCCTATTATTTCAAAGGCATATTTGAAATGTTCTATTTCAAACACTTCTTGACTTGTTTCCTCCACTAAAACAGAAAATTAAAAACTGCTGATTCGGTTACTGTAAGATTTATATTTGTAATAATTAACTTTACTAAAGAATTGTAAAATAATTAAATTTTCCAACACAAAATTAAAATAAAATAACACTTTGTTTAAATGTTGCTTTAAAGTTGTACACTACATGTAAGTTTTTCTTCTATAAGGTTACCCTTTCGACTTTGTAAATGCAAATAAAAATATAAAATACAAAAATATATGAAAACGTACCTGTATCGCAGTCATTCGCACTTGGAAGACCCTCTACACTTAACGATATTAATCGGAGAAGTTTCTCCTCCCAGGGAGTATATACGATTATTTCTGCAGCACCACCTCCTGTTTTGAATATCTCAGTCTTCATCCTGTTGTGTTTTTGTTTGATTGTCCTTTTAATGGCATCATACTTCGCCTTCAACATTTTATCAGTCCTATTGCCAGCGGTAAGGGTGTTAAAAACCTCTGTTATTTCCTGCCTGTCTTCTTATTTTCAATTACAGAAGCCCGTTTTAATACCTCATTCACCAAGTGTTCTGTTTCATTGGTGGTGAAATTTGAAGAACGCTGACGTTTATTTCCTAAATGATATTTTTAATTATATTAGCACAGAAGATACCTTGATAAGTTAATTTGTATTCATTTATTCGTACATATAGGACTTACCTGTTTTCGACATATCTTGAATTAATGGAGAAAACCAACTCAAATTTGTTAACAATTTATCCGCAAGCACTACTGTCACTCGTAACTTCAAATGCATTAATAAATCACCCAAACAAACAGTGGTGCCAACCTCGAAAAACTAAATAATCCCGCTATATTTTTCTTACTTGTTCAATAGTTAAGTGACCCATAAAATAGGATGAATATACCCAAATTACTTAAAGGTGACCTATAAATTTACTGAATAGATAACTAACGAACACTTTATTGAACAGATGAATATACTGGGCCTAAGAGTTATTTGGAATTAACCGATTTTGTAGTGTTCCTTAGAAATAAATAAGTTTTGGAAACTTATTAAAAATGTATTATTTATTATGAAATTATACACTGCAAGTTATCTATAGATTTATAAACCCTTGTGTTTATACACACATTCTTAATACCGAGCAAAATTCCAAATACGAAAACTATTTTTAGCGAAAGCACACTAAACCCGAAAATATATAAATAAACCCACCCCCGTTTTTCGGAAAGTCTGTGTGTCGTGTAGAAACACGGTTTTTCGGGGTGGGATCGATGTCGGAATCTTCTCTGTCTACCGACACACGGGGGTGCAACATGTGCGTGACTGCAAGTTGTTAAGGGGCGGCCGATCTCGTCCCGCTCCGCACCCCCTCAACCTCCCACAGAGGAGGGTGCCGGTTGTAAAACGGGGTGTGAGGGCAGAGGACGCAGAAACGGCGATTTGATCTGAAAGCATAACCTTTGCCTTATCTTAATAACATCGGGTCAAGAAATATTCCAACGTCTGGAGGGGCGACTTTTCGATTGTGATCGGCGGAGGCGCTTTTAAAAAACTATAAAGAACTAAACGCGGGGATTAATCACTGTCTTGATAAAATTAGTCCTTCTTTGTACCTCATCCATATTCTTTGTGTAGCGACGATAAAAGGAATTACGTGAATATTGGAGAGAATGCAATTCGATTTATTATTTTTAAATTGCCTGCAATTAGTTTTGAATTGCTTACAATTATTTTTAACAAGAAAGTGCTACTTAATATTATATTGTTCATTGAATGGGTAATTTGGCCAATATTCCAGATAATGCATTTGGAGCAGGAGTTAAAGACGAGTAGTGTAATTTATTCAAGTGATTAATGAACATTTCAACTAGTTAAATATTATATTTAGGATTGCCAAATCTCTTATTTGTGAAACCATAATAATAACAGCGGCGTAACTAGGGTGTACAAGATCCCGCAATGCGGGGGGAGGCTATGGAGTTCCCTACCAATGTTACCTTAAGGTATGGGTATAATGGGCATTAACGTGCGATTAATTATCTAAACAAATTGGCAGACACTCTTTTAAACATTACAAAGAAATCCTAATGAAAAAATATATTCTCCCGTTGTTATTACCACTTTTAAAAATCGTGGAAAATAAATCGATCCAACAAAATGCAACTGTAAGCACTTGTATTAAGCTTGTATTAGATGACACTATTTTCTTGTACAAGAAAACGGTATACTATTTTCAATCATGGTATAAAAAACAAAATATGACCAAACGCAAATCCTGTACAGTTTTGTATAATGGACATATTCTATTTGGTACACCATGATAGAAAATAGTGTCGTCTAATACAAGCTTAAAACACAATTTTTAAGCATCAAAAAGGTATTTCAAGAAAAATTATATACTTTTCGAAATACTAAAATTGAGTGGACATTTCAGAAACCAGAGAGATTGTGAAGATAGTGAAAAATTCGACTATTTATATAAAAATGGTGATGTGTTCATCATAGCACTTTTCCTGTTGAAGATATGATGATTTAAATATCAACAATATAGAAAAGTTGCTTAAACTAAATTTATTATACTATTATTATTATTATTCCAAAACTATTCACAAAAAAAGTAATTCTTGCATTGTTTTACTACATTTTGGTAAATATTAATCACCATGACATCTATGCGTTATATATTTTTAACTTTACTGTAAATCAGTGGTTTCTACGAGTGGCGCATGAAGTAATATTTCGAGTTTAGAAAAGCCCCGTGAAAATTTGTCTCAGGTCGCTGGGCGACCCTCGAAAAATTTTCTACGCGGGGCTTTTCTAAAGTCGAACTTTTACTTCATGCTTAGCCTGGGAGTGGAAGACACTCGTTACCCTAAAATACATCACAACTGGTAAAATGTGTATCGTAACTGTCACAAAGAAAACCAAAACATAACAATCTCATTATAGTTCAATTCAAACTCGTGTCAAGTTGGCACGATTGGTTAAATGTCGGGCTGCGCCGACTGATGTCAACTGTCATCATAGTTCAAATGTTGGCTGTCGCCGGCTTATGTCAACTGTTATTATAGTCCAAATGTCGGCTGGCACCGACTTGTATATCAACTGTCATTATAGTCCAAATGTCGGTTGACGCCGACTTATGTCAAGTTGACACAATGGACTAAATGTCGGCTGACTTCGACTTATGTCAAGCTGAAACATTAGACTTATGTGTCGACATAGTTATTGACAGTGATAAATTCACATTTTGACATTATGACGGTAAGTTACTTGGTTGACTTTCTTTTGACTATGGTTAGATTTTGTTTGATTATGTCTCTATGGACTGTATATCGACTATTCTAATATAATAATAATAATAAATAGTAAAAATATAATAAAGGCAATTAATACTTATGATACACCTATACTTACCTATTCCTTCGGGGTGGTCCATTGGACAGATACCAATATGTAAGGAAAACAACAAAATAACTTAACATTACGTAAATCAATAGCACAATCAGATGACTGTGTCACGATTAAATCTATCTCATAAAGTGTCATTTCCTGAGATCTCTAATAACGAAGAAATTAATCGATCGAAGGAGAAAGCTCTGCACGAAAAACATGCCCACAATCTATCTCAACCACACGTCGACCCAGAAGCATTGAATGTTTCACTGTTTCCTGAAACTAAAGGTTTCATGTGTTGCGATACAAGATCAAGTTATGCTTACAAGAAATTACCGCAAGTACATAATTAAAGATGGCACACAAGATGATAAGTGTAGATGATGTAAACTAGCTTCGGAGAATATCAACCACATCATATCCGGATACTAAACTAGTGTACAAAGGGACTACAAGCAAAGGCAAGACAACGTTGCCAAAAACATTTTCCAGCAATTGGCATTAAAACACTATACTATAAGTATGAACCCTGCCATCACGGAGAACGACGTAGCACGCATGTACTGGGATCGGAGTATAATTACAGATAAAGCGATCCCGAACAATAGACCAGACATTGTACTAATAAACAAAGAGACAAAATCAGCAATGTAGCTATATCTTCTACTACAAATTTAGAACCGACTCACGCTGAAAAAATGAGAAAGTACTCTGACCTAATGATCGAGATTATAGAAACGTGGCAGTTAAAATCTGTACTAATACTGCCAGTGATAATATCTGCAACTATAGTAGACCCCAAAGCCCTTAGTAAGATACTGAAACTAATGCAAATCAATGAAAATACTTATATATATAGAACTACAAAAATCTGTCATCCTAAGCACGTGCAACATAACAAGACGATTTCTAAACAGCGATACAATGTAATAGTATACTTATCTCTACATTGGAAGTTATTCTGTAGGATATTTCACTTACCGCGAATGCGAGACAAAATAATAATAGTAATATCGCCATCAGATGGAAAAAAACTGAGATACAAAAGTTAGATAGACTAACCAGGAAAGCTATGCACAAGAGCAGCAGCTGACATCCGAACGTGTCAGTACCAAGACTCTACATACAGAGATCTGAAGGTGGCAGAGGGCCTATATCTCTAGAAGACCTGCATCGAAGGTCTATTATACTAACCGCATGTAAAGTACAAAAATCCCCAGACCCACTATTAAAACATGTTGCAGCGCACGAACAAAAGGGAAACGGCGCATTCCTTTACAAACAAGCTGAAGATCTAGCAAATGAGTTCGGCATATCACTCAAACTTGGCTACTGAGCGAGTGGAGTACTCTTAGAAACGCTGTCTCAACAACAGCTGCAACCGACTCAACATGGTGCTGTTCTACTATCCAAAAAAGATGATGTGGGTAATTGAGATGTCTTGCCAAGCTGAAAATAGAATCCTGAAGAAATATGAAGAAAAAGAGGACAACTATCGCCCACTGCTTTTTTACCTATCCAGGTCATACTCACGTTACACGATTTCCTTCCTCCCGGTTATAATGGGTGTGATGATTGGAGTCGATCCATCGCTTAAACGCCTATTAAAGATGCTGAACATCTCCGATAAGCAGGCAATCAGAATGATTGCGGGAATGCAGAAAGCGGTGATCCTGGGGTCGCTGCACATCCTCAGAGCTCACGAAGCTGGTTTGGGCGATGGAGAAAAGAGGATTTGCCGGTGGAGCCGGGTATGCGCGATCTGCTCGTCTCCATCAAAAACCCATAAAAAAATCATAATGGCTTTATTGTAAAAATATAGAATAAAAATACAATATCGGAATATATATCATAAATATACATCTGCATATATTACAAAAGGAATGGGTCTTAGCTTGATGATTGTCAGCTAGTCTGCCGAATATTCCTAAAAAAATATATAATAACAAAAATACAACTTATACACTAACCATTACATAATATTAATTGCTGTCTAAATACTCGATATAAATAGCTTTAAACCTAGATAATGAGTTAATCGAGTTAATGAATAATTTATCTAAGACGTGTGCAATTCTGTACTGAAAGGATCTCTTGAACATTTAGGTTTTGTGCATTAGAATTAACAATGAATCTTTCCTACGTAGGTTATTGCTGTGGACGAAACCGTATTTTATTATAAAGGTATGGCAGAGTTTTATATTTATTATTGCGGTAATAAAAGCAAGCTTTATGTATCGTTCTCCTCTCTTCTATATTATGCCAATTAGTCAATTTATGAGAAATATGTTCTCTTCTGCTGCAGCCATACATAAATCTTAAACAGTTATTCTGCACTACCTGGTTTCCTCGAACATTATTAGTAACAAGTGATGGACCATATATGTGATCGCAGTAATTAAACTGGGAAAGTACAAGCGAATCACATAGTTTCAGTTTTAGTCGTTGGTTCAGAAGGAAGCGATTACTATATAGCTGTTTAAGCTTCATATAAGTTTTCTGCAAGGTTTTATTAACATATTTATGGAACCTAAGATTTCGGTCTAAATTTAACCCAAGATTTCGTTCAGCGGTGGTCACTTTAAGAACATTCTCATTTACATGGATCTTCACCTGGTTAATAACACTGATTTACAACAATATGGTTAAGTATGTTTTTATTGTTGATTTGGGTACGCTGAATCCGAATGCGAGGCCTGTTTAGGCCTAAAGTCTCCAGGTTTTAACATATCTTATCTCGAAGTAGTGAAAACAGGCCATTTGTGGCATTTTTTGGCCCCCAGTAACTAAAAGTCCTGTGACTTCTATCAGTGTAATTATATTATACATAAAAGCATGGACAAAAACAATGACTTTAGATTTAATAGAATTAATCTAGAGGTGACGTAAGTTCGAAACATCTATCAACTTGTAAATGTCCTCAGTAATTTGTTTTACACAATTTGTTAATGTCTGCTGACTTTGTTAAGCAATATGTATACGGGGTGTCTACGCTAAACCGTTCGTTAAAAGTTTATGGGGTCGTCGTTGCACTAACAATTTGAAAAGAATCCTTGTCATAGGGTTGAATCAGTTCTCCTCATGTGAAATATTTTCAACTTTATATCATTTCCGGTTCCACCGGAAGTAGCACCAAATTTGTTATTTTAAATGGAACACCCTATATATTAGTAATTTTTAGAATTCTCGTTTAAATTGCAACACATTTTATTCGAACATATGTACACTTATCTCTTATAGTTTTCAAGAAAAGAAAAATATTTCTAAAATTTTGACCTCTAAAAGACATCTTGAAATCTGTCTGTAACTTCTCTTAAGAATAAGATATAATTATTATTTATATCTTTACTTGTACCTAGAGCAGTGGTGGGGAAACGTTTTTTAAGACGGGCCATTTATAATAACCAGACAATCGTAGCGGGCCAAAGAATAATGCTTAATCGTAGGTAGGTAGTTTTTATGCGGGTCGTCACATTACGAAGTAAGAACGCGTTCAAACATTCTCACGACGGCACTCTAAACGGTCCGGATTAAACCTTTCTGCGGGCCGGACTTGGCCCGCGGGCCGTAGTTTCCCCATCACTGACCTAGAGGATGCCTCTATGAGTAAATTAATTTAAAACTGTCAATTTTGACAATAAGTGTTTTCAAAATGTCAATATCTAAATGCCCTCTTCAATATCTAGTAATTCAATTTTTTCAAATAGAATAACCTATTTTGTATCACATGGTACGATTTTGGTTAAATAAAGCAAGTAGTTTACGAATTATTTTGAAGAATCGTTTTTCGTTGCATTTATGCAGGGTATAATGCGCGCATAAGACGCAATTAAATGTTAGCAGGCAATTAGCATGCTTTTGTTTTGTCACGATTGTATTGCGAAATGTTAAATAATAAAAAGAATTAGTACAAAGTTTTACAAAAATTAACAAAATGAATAATTACACAAATCAACAAATTATCAATTTATTCTTTGTATACGGCAACTGCCAATTGAACAAAATTTGGTTCCAATCTTCTAAATCTTGTTTTATTTATTGGCGGCAAATGTGGATAAGTTTCATTAAATATTCTACATGTTCAAGTAACAATTCTATAGCAGTTGCCATGTATAAAGACCAAATTGATAATTTGTTGATTTTTGTAATTAATTATTTTGTTCATTTCTGTAAAACTTTGTACTAATTCTTTTTAGGCTGTCTAAAGGCTGCAGTTTCAAATCTACATACATCGACTGCATTACAGACTAGAAATCTGCAGCCTGGTCTCCAAATTAAAGTCTACAGGCAAGATTCTACATAATTGAGTCTATAGATTCGAGTCAACAGACTGCACTATACACTAGAATCTACAGCCTAGTCTACAGAGTAGAGTCTACAGACTAGAGTAAACAGACTGGAGTCTAGGTTGTCAAATGACTATAGTTTAGAGTCTACATAAGTCGACTGCACTACAGACTAGAATCTACAGCCTAGTCTTCAGACTAGACTCTAGTTTCTAGACTAGAGTCCACAGACTGGTCTAGGCTGTCTAAAGACTCCAGTTTAGAATCTACATGAGTCGACTGCTTGATGTCCAAAGTGCAGATTTTAGTCTAGGTCGACTTTTCAAAGTCTAGAGTATAGGGTATCTAGAATACAGAGCTTACAGATTAGAGTCTAGGTATCAGAGTCTAGAAATAAGTCTACATATTATAGTCTAGTCCATAGACTAGATTCTACAGACTAAATAGAATCCCCAGAATAGAGTCTATAGACTAGATAGAGTCCACAGACTAGAGTTTAAGGACTAAATAGAGTCTACAAACTAGAGTATACAGACTAGATAGAGTCTACAGACCAGATAGAGTCTACTGATTAGAGTCTAGGGACTAGATAGAAACCACAAACTAGTCTATAGACTAGACAGAGTCCACAGACTAGAAAGAGTTTACAGTCTACAGACTAGATAAAGTCTACAGACTAGATAGAATCCACAAACTAGAATCTATAGACTGGATAGAGTCCACAGACTAGATAGAATGCACAAACTAGAGTCTACAGACTAGATAGAGCCCACATACTAGAGTTTACAGACTAAATTGAGTCCAAAGACTAGTTTACAGACTAGATAGAGCCCACAGACTAGAGTTAACAGACTAGAGTCAACAAACAGACTAAAAAGAGTTCACACACTGGTATACAGACTAGATAGAGTCCACAGACTAGAGTCTACAGTCTAGAGTCTACAGATTAGATAGAGTCTACAGACTAGATAGTCCACAGACTAGAGTCTACAGTTTAGATACAGTCTATAGACTAGATAGAGTCCATAGACTAGAGTCTACAGACTAGATAGAGTCTACAGACTAGATAGTCTACAGATTAAAGTTCACAGATTAAAGTATACAAACTAGTCCACAGACTAGTCTAGACTGTCTAGAAACTGCTCAAAATGCAAAGTTTAGAGTCTGGATCAAATGTCAAAACTCTTGAGTTTAAGATGTCTATAGTACAGCGCTTAGAGATTTAATTCCAGATATTAGTCTAGGGATGAGTATACAGACTATAGTCTTGTCTACAGACTGATTAGAGTCTAGATAATTAGTTTAGACTATTGTCTAGGCTGCCTGGAGTACAGAACTTAACTATTAGAGTCTAGATAATTAGAGTCTAGAGACTATAGTCTAGGCTGCCTAGAGTACAAAACAAAATCATACTACTTGCCTACTAAAATTCAATTGCGATTTATGCGCGCATTATTCCCTGCATAAATGCGACGAAAAACGAATCTTCGAAATAATTCGAAAACCACTTGCGTTAGGAGTATAGTTGTCAATTCTTTTTTGTAGGAAATTTTCCCCCCAATCGTACCATAGGATAAAATATGGGCCATTCCATTTAAAAAATTGAATTACAAGATATTGAAAAGGGCACTTCGATATTGACATTTTAAAAACACTAATTGTTAAAATTGGCAATTTCTAATTACTTTACTCATGGAGGCATTCTTTAGGTACAAGTAGAGATATAAATCATATTTTCATCTTATTCTTAAGAGAAGTTACAGACAGATTTCAAGATGCCTTTTATGGTCAACATTTTAGAAATATTTTTTTTTTCTTGAAAACTATAAGAAATAAGTGTACATATGGTTGAATAAAATATGTTGCAATTTAAACGAGAAATCCAAAAAAACACTAATATATAGGGTGTTCCATTTAAAATAATAAATTTGGTGTTACTTCCGGTAGAACCGAAAGTGATAGAAAGTTGAAAATATTTCACATGAGGAGAACTGATTCAACCGTGTGACAATGATTTTTTTTCAAATTTTTAGTGCAACGGCAACACCATAAACTTTTAACAAACGGTTTAGCGTAGACACCCTGTATGTGTATCGTCTGCATAGCAGTGTGCTATGCAGTATTTTTATAGGTTTACTGAAAATGGAGGTAGTCCCAATATGTTGCCTTGCGGTACACCACGCATAATTGCTGTTTCTTGACTTAAGCATCCATTCAAGGTAACCCGTTAAGACCGGTTCGTTAAGAAGCTCGTCAAAAACATTAGTGCGTGACCGTTAGGACCAAAGGACTTTAAAATAGTAACTAAATGTCGTGACTAATCGTATCGAAGGCTTTACTATGGTCTAGTAACACTAAAATTGAAACGCGCTGATTATCATATAAATAAAAAAATCATCTGTTACACTAGATAGAGCAGTTTCGCAACTGTAACCTTCTAAATCCTGACTAGTTCTGAGGTAGGAGTTGTTGGTAATTGATGTATTCTTTAAGTTGGATATTAATAATCTTCTCTAGTAGTTTAGATAGTACTGGTAGTATACTGATCGGTCTAAGATCCGAGTATGATTCAGGATTAGTTTTTTTGCAGAGGAATGATATGCGCTTTTTTTTCCAAACGGCTGGAAATATGCTCATTTTAATACAGCTATTTTAAATATGTGTAATTATAGGTAGGATTGAAGGACAACACAGTCTAATCATCTAGATGCTAATATTATTAGCACCAGAAGCATTTAATTTGATCCTTTTCAAATACTTTATAACTTTAAACTCAGAGACGGTAGAGAAGGAAACAATTGTTTGTTTGTCACTCTTCAAATTATGCTCATATAGATTTTATACTTGCTCTGAAATAGTGTCAGGTGCCTTTCCCGATGCTTCTGAAAACATTGAGTGGATGCTATCGCAATCCGCTAGGTGAGCTGGAACTATATTTTGACCGCGTAGCACTATTCCAATATGTTTTATCAACTTCCAAATTATTTCTGGTTTTGCAGTTTTTATTTTATGGGTTAGATAAGCTTTTTTTCTTATCTGACTGCATCTGTTACTAAATTTCTTAGGTTTCTGTAATTACAAAGTCTTCAGAATCTTTTGTTCTTTTGAATATCCTAAATGCTTTATCCCGCAATGACGTCATCAAAATTATATTATCCGTAATATATGAAAGTATGCCTTTTTTTCTTCTGTGTGTCTTTAGTGGCGCAAAGGTATCAAGCTGAATTAACAGAAAATTAAATAACTCCACTTTCTGATCGATAGTATGTTGAAAACTCCATGAAATAGTGTTAGTTGAAAAGCGTGTGAAAATGCATTATAGTTATCTTATCACTAATAAACTTAAGATTTCTGAAAGATATTTCAACTGCCTTAGTTTGTGTTTTGGAAATCAAGACTTTGCAATAAATTGCATCATGATCCAATAGTCCATGCATTTTGCGTATACCAGCTTTCGGAACTATCTTCACTACCTACAAGGATGAGATGACTGTAAGTCACTCGGTTGGCTCTTTTACCTTATTAGAATTTTGTCAATAAATCACTATATTGACTGTATTTGATATAGTGATTTAAGTGACTTACAATCATAATATCACAATAGTCGAAATACAATCCATAGAAAGATATAATTAGACAAAATCTTAGCATAGTCAAAAGACAGTCCATCAAGTGACTTACAGTCACAATAGCCAAAACACGGCCAAGAAAGATATAATATGATAAAATTCTATGATAGTCCAAAGACAGTCAAGCAATTTATTAAAATCCTATCATACTTATAAACTAATAGTCAATGTTGCAATAGTCAATAAAGAGTCGAGAAAAAAATGTTATTACTAAGGACTATCATGGTTAAAAAACAGTTCACTAAATGACTTATGGTTATAATACAATCAATTTACAGCCGACTATGCGATTTTAAGTTTAAGTTAAGTTAACGACGCAGTGATTATATGATGATAAAAATGCCGTGATAGTCAAATCAACTGTCATTTAGTTATATAGATTACATGTTGATTAAATTGACTGTATTTACTATTTTGACTACTATTTGACGACAACATCGATTATTACCTAATTAGTCACATAAATAAACTCCACAAAGATCTACAGAAAAGTATGATATAATTATTTTGTGTAAAATCTAGAACTTTAATTTGAAGATTTTTGTAATATGTACATTGTTTTAAGAAATATTGACAATAAATAAGAGGTTTTCGGTTAATTCATACATCTAGTAAAAATGTTAAATATCTCAGTAATCGCAAAAAATCGCACGATTCAACAGGATTTATCGTTAATAAGACATCTTATAAACAGGTAGTAAAATATGACGACGTATGACACAAAACATATGAATGCTTATATCAGTTGTTTATTTTTTTGTTATAAATTTTATAACCTATAATATTGTTTTTATAAAATTTTATATTGACAAAAAAATTATACGATATTGTAGCTACACATATGCTGAAAATAACACCAAAGAGAAAATAATTTAAAGCTTTTAACAAACAATGCAATTTTGAAATAATTGACAGTAACATTAACCAACAGAAAATGCAATTAGCTGCTTATTAAAATTTTGCTAGTGGATATCGTAAAAAATTGATAATAAACTGATATAATTCTGTATCAGGAATAATTTTTTAATATACAGTGTGAACTAAATTATCGGGCCACTATTGGTAACTTTGTTATCTTTAGAAGTCCGTTAAATTAGCGAACTAGTAGTATTTTTTACGTACATTACGATGGTGTAAACAGAAAAACAAGAGAACCTCAGGTTTTTGATTTACTCGTAAAAACACATTTTTTTAAATGGGATGTATATTTTTTACATATTTAGAAAGAGAAAAAATACATAAACGAAAACGAAAAAAGTCTAAATAAATGATTATCCCAATCTTGAAGATAAAAGAGTCATAGGCCATTAAAATACTGCATATTTTATAATAGGAGCTCGAACTCAAAACGGCGATAAACAAACTATGTCGGACGTTGTCAAAGTATCTATGCTTATTGACGTGAGGCCAATGTTTTTGCATTATCGTAATTTTTTGCAATTTTCTTGTCTAATCAAACGAAGTGGCAAAGTTTTCGAACATCTGTTATAATTTTAATTTGTATCTATTTAGTTAATTATTTATTATTTCTATTTTGACGTTCTGATTCCAAATCTCATACTTACTCTAACAGTCACATTTTAGGATAACCATTTACTAAGCCTTTTTTGTTTGTATTTTTTCTTTTTCTAAATATGTCAAAATATACAGGGCATCGCATTAAAAATAATGTTTTTGCGAATAAATCAAAAACCTGAGGTTTAATTATTTTTCCGTTTGCTAATTTAACCGACTTCGTAGCTCTAAAGATAACAAAGTTACCAATGGTGGCCCGATAATTTAGAACACCCTCTATATAAACAATTAATTGCAATTCATTTGTAATTTTCATAATTCAATCATTTGAATTTTGTCACGCTAGATCGGTCAAATCGTATATTGTGCGCTCCGTTTATAAAAGCCTGAAAATGTTGATTGGTTGGAGCGACCAATTAACATTTTCAGGCTTTTATAAACTCGAAATTTTATTTTATGCGCCACGCGTATAAAACTGAAACATTGTAAGATATACTACTTAATACACGTGAATAATGTCTAAACATTTTTCAGCATATACATAAGGATATCTATATGATAAGAAAAAATCCCTGTACATAAAAAAAAACAATTAAAACGGAATTTTATATTCCTAAACTTTTAAAAGTTTCAAAAAATGCAAAAAAAACTTATAAACTTCAGAAAAAAACTAAAACATAAAAAACTTTGCGAAACAAAAACTGCGGCCCTTAAAACATTTTAAGTTTTAATTTTAGCCCTCGCAGAAATTTGGGTTGGTCAGACCTGATTTATAATTACCTGATGTTGTCAATAATAGAGTTTAATATGTGAAATAAAAGTACAAGGTGTTAAAAAGAGGAAAATCTAATTATTTTTTGAGAACTGTATTTAAAATCGGAGCCCACATTTATATAAACATTTAAAGGGCCACAATAATATTAGTAGCACCGGGCCTCACATTTTCTCTTTAAGGCACTGATCTTAAGATATATAAAAAATGAGCCTAGTAATATTTACTAAATTATTTTTATTCCATTCGAGGAAAATAAATAAATGGAATTAAAGGAATGTAATCGAAAAAAAAAGATTTAATGAAGTTCATAACGCGTAAAACATAAATCTTTCATATAAAGAAAAAACGTTCGTCTTTTCTTTTAATTTAATATTTAAAAGGCGTCCTCAGTTTTTGGCAAGAGATCCAAACTGCAATCAATTGTGTTTTCTGCATACACTCTCCTTTTCACTCTCCCTCAATCTTTACTATCCCTCTCTCTTTTTCCCGCTATCTCTTAGAGTCCCTCTATATGTTTCCTTTTCTGTCGCAATCTCAAATATCCCTCTTTTGTATGTCCGTTCTCATTTTAGAAAAATGCGGAAGGGCAATCTGCCAAAATTTCCCCCCAGAAACGGGAACGTCGACTGTTAGTCCCTTTTATGGTCCACTCGGAACGTGCATAAACGCTCGACTGCATTTTATTCACTCCGCTGTCTTCGCATTTTTTTAGCATCCCTTTAAAACTTTTAAAACAGGAAATATTGCTAAATTCCGTTCGGAAACTTTACGCAGAATTGCACATGTGTCTAAATTAAATTGTCATAAATTTATACGAGGCCGTTTCAACGAATTGTCGATAAACATGGAATTTCCTTTGCATTTCAATCTTATGGGACATAATTTTATTTTGAAGAAATATACGAAGAATATTTTACATCAATTTTATAATAAATATGAAAATATCACGTTTGCGTTTTAGATCAGTAATACTATGTACCAGGGCATAAGTCATACCGGACATGTTTTTTAAGTATACATATTAGGGTGGGCCAATTTTTGTTTATTTGGTCATAATCTTATTCTACGATACATTCTAAGAAAAATGTTTACGTAAGACGCCCATCAGGGGGCACTACATAGCAATGTTTGTTAAATTTTATATAATTTTAACAGATAAATCGATGTATTTCTTTTAAAAAAGTAGTGTTGTGTCTATCATAGTACTTTCCCCTTATCACCTAAATAATTGATAATTGATATAACAAACTTATTTTACTTGTAAATTTAGAAAAGACCACTTCACACTAAATCAGCGTATTATACACGTGGCGCATGAAGTAAAATTTCGAGTTTAGAAAAGCCTAATTTGGCTCGGTCGCTCCGCTTCGCTACGCGCCCGAGCCAAATTTTTAGGCTTTTCTAAACTCTAAATTTTACTTCATGCTTAGTCTGGGAGTGGAAAATACTCGTTTGTTGCATCATTGAAACAATTTTAAAAAAAGTTTATTGTCGTTTTATAGACGGAGAATGTTTTGTATTGTTAAAACGTAATGTCAATTTTGATACGAGTTAAAAAAGATTCAAAACATAATAGTTCATTTAATGATGAAATACTATCAAAATGCTATAATAGTGAAATTACCGTCAAAATGTTAAAATAGTCATTTAATATTGAAATACTATCAAAATATCTTTATCGTGAAATTACCGTCAAAATGTTACACTAGTCATTTAATGATAAAATATTATTAAAATACTAGAATAGTGAAAATACAGTCGAATATTATAAAAATCCATCAAAATGTCATAATAGCGAAATTACCGTCAATATGTTACAATAATCATTTAATAACAAAATACTATCAAAATACCATAATAGCAAAATTACCGTCAAAATGTTACAATATTCATTTAATGATGATATACTATTACAGTCAAAAGGCTAAGTGATTTTAAGATAACATTTCATAATGGTCAATAAACAATTGACACAGTAATGTCACATTGATCCTTAATTCAAATATGTCATGTAAAATCAAAATGTCATAATGGAAAAAGGACGGGTTAGGTTAGAAAAATAACATTAGTTTCATCGCAACTTGTCATCTAACCTAACTTAATTTAATTAAATTAAATATTGTCAGAAATGCCATGGTAGGCCAAAATTGTCATTTCGCGTTAAAAACTTAAAAATTAATAATGACACTTTGACAAGTGTTTACACATTGATAAAGAACAAACGAAATACTATAATTTGACTGTATTGACTATAATGACTGTACTAACTTTAAGTAGACTTGCATTTTATTGTCTCGATTATATTGACTATTTTGACAGTACTAAATATATATCGACAGTATCGATTGTATTGACTATCTTGACAGTACTGTCTGTATCGATTATGTTGATTATTTTGACATTAATATATAATCTTTATTCATAAATAACATACACATAAAAAAAAGGTTGCACATTACAGAGAATAACGTCAGATAACTAGAATACTAAGCTACAACGTAACACAATCGAAATTTTAAAATTGTACATAGATGTTTATTTTATTATAATTCATTAATATTGTAGATTTCTTTGTCCACCAGATAAGTAAGTAATTCTTGCTTAAAACGTTTCAATGTTTTAATATTCTGAATATATTGTGGCATTTTGTTGTAAAATTTAAGTCCGTTATATATGGGAGAATTTTCTGAGAGGGTTAGCCTGTGTACAGGATAAGCATACAAATTGTTATTCCTCGTGTTAAAATTGTGGTTAGTTATATAGGCTTGAAATGTTGGCTTGTATTTAAAATTATATATTAAAATTTTGTAGATATATAGCCCTGGTATTGTTAATATACCCAATCTTTTAAATTGACTTTTACAGGTTTCATTGTATTTCAATCCCAATAATATTCGAGCAGCACGTTTCTGCGTAATAAATAAATTATTCGCCATGGTACTATTTCCATAGAAAATAATACCATACCTCATAATTGACTCAATGTTGGATTTATAAACCATATAAAGTGCTTTAAAGTTAACCAATGGTTTAAGTACTCTCATAGCGAAACACAACGAGTTTAGTTTGGAATTTAATTCCACGCAATGACCTTTCCAATTTAGTTCACTGTCCATGATAATTCCGAGTACTCTACAGCTAGAATCTAGCGAGAGATCAAAAGTTCCAAGATTTAATCGACTTAGTATTATATTCGTACGTTTTTTATGAAACTGTATTGCATTAGTTTTATTTTCATTCAGAATTAATTTACTTTGTAACATCCAGTTTGTAGTAATGCCGACAATTTTAGCTGCTTTGCTCTGAAGATCGTTAATATTTTGGCTAATAACTAATAAATTAGTATCATCTGCATACATTTCAATAATTCCATCATTCTCCTGAACCAAATTGGGAAGGTCATTGGTGTAAATAACAAATAACAAAGGGCCCAAAATGCTTCCTTGGGGCACCCCAATATTAGTTTTTCCGACCGACGAGTATGTTTTATTACAACCAGTTTTTTGGCGGCGATCTTTTAGGATTGAATTTATTAGATTTAGACATACTCCTCTTACTCCATACATCTCAAGTTTTGATAGCAATATTCCATGATTCATGGTGTCAAAAGCTTTGGAGAGGTCCAGGTATATTCCAATGGGAATTTCTGACCTCTCCAAATCTTCAACAATATGCTGTAAGTAATTAAATAAAGCCGTTCTGGTTGATTTCAATTTCAGAAAACCGTGTTGAGATGAACTAAATAAATTATTATTATCAAAGAAATCGACTAATCGATTAGCAATAACTTTTTCTACAATTTTCGAAAAACGCTTAGTAACGATATTGGTCTATAGTTGCTCGGATCTGATGGATTACTTTTCTTGTAAATTGGGGTAATTAATGATAATTTCCAAGCAACCAATTACCAGGTACGTTAGAGGTTCAACCAATTCTATAGCCGTAGCTTTTAATAATTTAGAATTTATTTCATCATATCCACTACTTACTTTATTTTTCATATCATGAATGATGTTAAATATTTCAGTCGGCGTAGCTGGAGTAAGAAATAGAGTATTACTATTTTTTTAATGTTCCATGTACTTGTTGTGTTTTGATTAATATGTTTAGTTAATTGAATAGGAATGTTTATAAAGTGATTGTTAAATTTATTCAAATCTTCTGTATTGATGCAATTTATTTATTTTTTTATTTCCCCCGAATGTTGTTGATAATTGACCACGTTGATTTCATTTTGTTATCACTTGTCAGTATGGTACTTTCGATTCTGTTACGTTCCGCTTCTAATAAAATTGAGCTATATTTAAAGCATTATATTGAATTTTAGCATCTATATTAAAATGTTTGACTACATATAAATAATCGAGTAGTTTTTTACATTGGCGTATTTCAGCTGTTGCTGGTTGTTTATGGTCTCTTTTTTTATTACAATATTTTTTTATAGGACAACTTTTGTTAAGACTAGCATTTATGATATAGAAGAATTTATTCCATTGATCATCCGTGTTATCAAGCGTATAAAGTTCATTCCACAGCTCGTCACCTTTTAGATTGTTTACGAACTGTGTGATATTCTTGTTTGAGTAAATTCTCGAATAAGTTTTTGAATTTATAGTAACATTTTTACAACGGAAGGAAAGTTTTTGAGCGTAATGATCAGATATACAGTTTGGAAAAACATCGGTCTCATATGCTCCATCAAAGTTAGTTATTATATTATCAATTACTGATTGCCTGTTATTTGATATTCGTGTAGGTGTTGTTATGGTTGCTGTTGCATTAAATGTTTTTAAAATATTTAGAAATTCTGACGATTCTGCTGATGATTGGTTAATGTCTATGTTAAAATCGCCACATATAAAATATTACTTTTTCTTTTAATAGTATATCTAAAAGTACATCTAATTTAAGCAAAAATCTTACACAAGCCGAGTTTGGTGACCGGTAAATAACTACACAAACACACTTGAATGTTTCTTGAATCACCTCACTAGCAGTACATTCGAACACACCTTCTTCCCCTAACGCGCTTATGTCATTCCTTGGGATGACTTTGAGGCTCCTGTGGATATATAAAGCTGCTCCCCCGCATGCTGTTTCACGATTAGTATGCGATATTCTGCAGAAATGGGCAGCCAGTTGAAAGTTTTTTAAGTTTAGATTTTTTATGTTCTTTTCGTTCTGCCAGTGTTCAGTAATGCAGAGTATCTTGCATGTATTGTGTGTTTTCAATCAATCTTCTAGTTTTAGTATGTTATTGTATAATGATCTTACATTTATATGTATAATTGCTGTTTCATCTTCGTCGATTTTCACTGTCGGGTAATGTGACAGTGTTACCCTGTTTGATGAGTTTTCAGGTAGCGGCAAAAAAAACCTTGACGATATTGCTCCAACTGACCAGTTATCTTGATTGTTCAGCGCATCCAAGAATGCTATCGGAGCAGTTACTTTGAAACTAGAGTATTCCTTGGACATTTTTCCTGGTATCTTTGTACAATCGACGTCATTAAAACCGTTTTTCATTAGAAAAGAAGTTAGGCCTTCACTAGTTGCGTCAGGCCTAAGTTTACAAACACGAAACATAGCTCTTCTTTTTAATTCTAGTCCGCTATCAGTTGCGGTTCACCGTATTTGATGAGAATTTCTATTTTTATTTTTATTTTTATTTACATTATCTCTTGCATTTTGTTTAGCATCTGTTTTGAGTTCATTGTTAATTATATTTACAAATCGATTATATCGACCATTTTGACATTTGCATTTTCATTTCAATAGTAAATCGAGACTTTATCCTTACTATAAATCACGATAGTATCATATTTTTACTTACAAAAGACCTCAGTAGTAATTTTTTTATTTTAATAGTCAAAATAGTCCTTATCCTGACTATATATCACTATAATAGCCATATTTTCACTTAAATAAAAATGCAATAGTCATTTTTTTAATGTGACAATAACAGTTTAATATTTATTTCAGAAGATATTAGTCAAATTTTGGTGTAATCATGAACCATAGAATACTGTAATAGTTACATTTTGACTTAAGACTTTGACTATTGCAGTTCTTCAATAGTCAAATGTTCGTTATAATGTGACGCTAATAGTAAAATGTTCGTATCAAACTGACAATAATAGTCACATGTTGGCAATATCGGGACTGTAGCTAACTATAATAGTCACATTTTGACTATAAAACAAATATAATAATCAAATGTATGTTATAATGTAGCGATAATAAATGTTCTTTTAAACGTGACAAAAATTGTCAATTGTTCGCTTTAAACTAACAGCAAAAGTGAAATGTTGGCTTTATGGTTTTATTTAGAATTTTTATAGTTTTTATGACACTTATCATTCGTGATATTTTTTAAGGTGAAATGCCAATAACTTCACTTTAAATCAGTGATTTGTACGCGTGGCGCATCAAGTAAAATTTCGAGTTGAGAAAAGCCCGAATTTGGATTTGGACGCTGCGCGTCTAAAACCAAATTCTTCGAGCTTTTCTCAACTCGAAATTTTACTTCATGCTTAGTCTGGGAGTGGAAGATACTCGTTTAATATTTTGAAATTATTGATGAATTTTCAAGATTCTAATTAATTGTCAAAGTTGTGACGATTTTTAGTGAATATCCATAATTTTACTCAATTTTTAACACTTTGCGTAAATTTACAAGCTTTCCTTTAAATTTCGAAATTCTGACGTATTTCCTGAATTTCCGTTGATTTCTAAAGTTTTGATACTTTTCATATACTTTAAAAATTTCCTTAAATTTTTAAATTAGTGGTAATTTTCACAAAGTTTCCAAATAATCGTTAACTTAAAAAAAATGATTTTTCATGATATTCTAAGATTTCAGTCAAATTTCTGACGGTTTATTCAAAATTTCCGTTCGTTCGTTACTTTTAAAAATATTGATAGTTATTAATTTCCTTCAATTTTCTAATTCTTGGTAATTTTCATGAATTTATTAAAATTTGTTAACTTGATAATCGTTAAAAAATTTCATGAAACTTTCCGTTAATTTTAAAAATTTGTACAAAAAGTATCAACATATTTAAGATTAACGAAAATTTAGGAAATTCAGCAAAACCGTCAGAATTTCTTTACAAGAAGCTAAAAGCTAAAATATTAACTAAAACTACCTAAAATCTTGAAACTTCGTCGACACTTTCAAAAAACTAAACGAGAGTCTTCCAATCCCAAACTAAACATAAAGTAAAATTTGTAAGTATCATTAAATTTTATAGATTACATGGTTATATTGACAGTCTTTACTATATTGATTGCCATTTAACGACAACATTTGAAAACACCAACTATTAATCGATTAAGTTGACTAAATACTGATAATTGTCTACTTTTCAATGTTGTAATTTAACAACATTGATTATTCATCGATTACATTGTGACTACATGCTAATTATTTACTCTCATTTCACAAAATTAATTATGAATCGATTATGTTGACTACATGTATACTTATTGTTGACTACCATTCATTCAAAAACATTGACTGTATTAACTACATAGACAATTGTCGGCGTTTTACGTCAATATTAATGTTGATCTGACTTTAACGAAATCGACATTTTGCGAAAAAATCTAAAGTTTACGAAAAGACCGCATCTACTGATTTAAGACAAAGTCGATTTTTTTCCCAACGATTTTTAACTAAACAGTTGATATTAAAACTAAAATTTAGACCTGAAACTTTTTTTTTAGTATTCACTTGAAATTGGGTATATGACTCCCGTGTGCATCAGGCATCATGGAAAAAGTAAAAATTAAATTTATTTTTACCTGTCTTTCTCAGAAATGAGTGTCATTTTAGAAGGACAGTATGACTATACACGGTCTTTGAATTGCAAATTATATTTTAGTTGTAATTGTAGAAAAAAAAAAATAAAGTGTTAAGAAAATACAGAGTAGAAATGGTAAATAAATGACGATTTTTAAAAATTTGTTATATAGTATAAAAATTGAGAAATCAATCCAATATCGCATTTTTTGCATCGAAAGTTGCACTTTTTGTGACACAAAGAACATCTATTCTGCTTCTCCTGGTGAGTAATAATATGGTCAATTCCATCGAAACGAGACTGCTCTTTATATGAATGCGATTTCTTAGACTGGCCACGTTTCTTGGGTGTTTTGTGTGTTTCCAGTAGCTCGGAAGCGATAGAGCGTCTGAAGGTAAGTTGATCCAGTTTTCTACCATGAATTTTATGGAGATGCCAAGCATTTTGCCCCGCCATATGAAGGCAATGGCTAACTAGTGAATACAATTTCTTGCTACAAATAGAAATTCTATACTGGCCAATATTCTGATCACTGCGGTCCACACCACCTATATTTTCATTATATGGCTTTATAAGCAAGGGTTGGTTCACATAAATATGCTTCTTATCGCATTGAGAAAAACGTTTAGCTGTGTTGATGGGATTCACTAGAATAGCATTTGAAGTAAGTGTAGCCACGCTGTCATCGTTCCAATGACAAATAATTATTTTATTATCAACCGTGGTATGTTCAAATGCTCCCCCCATGAGGTTTTTTTTTAAATCGTATTCGTGACAGGGATTTTAAAATTCGGTTTTCCAATATAGAGCCAGTGCCCATTTTTTTTTTCCTAAGGTTAATTCCTTCATTAGAGACATCGATGTGAAGAAATTATCGAAAAACAGGTGATGATTAGTAAATCCGCCCGAAAATAAAACATCAGCTTAATTCAATATCACTGTAGCGCCTAGTCCCAGTTCTTTATATTTACTTAGTAGGGTTTTCGTAGAGCCTTGATAGGGGTCACAATGAACTATATACCTAAGTCAGGTTGTACCAACCCATAATTTGTATCCCCACCTTATAGGTTTCCATCTTATAAATTGTTTGCAATTGTGCCTTACAAAATATAACACCATTACCTCATCGACAGAGTGGCATTCCTCTCTAGGTGCGAATTCCAAAAATGTATTGTTCAGGTATTGGAACAAAAATCTGATTTTGGAATAGCGATTATCTTATTGTAATTGATTATTGTCACAGCAGTAAAAGTTTGTCATTACGTATTAACATCTGTCCCTTGATATTGACGATAAAATAAGTCGATTATTCGTATCCTCTGAATTTTGCCAGTATAGTTTCTTCCTTGATACTGTAGAGTATCCACTGACTAGCAGAACTATTAAAAAACAATATATTTCATCAATAGTTATATCGCAAGTGCGGCTTTTTTGTGCTGCGTAGAGATTATTAAACATTCATAACTAATTTATAACAAGTGTTTTGTAGAAAAATAATTTAAAATATTCGCAAGGTAAGAGATTTCGACAAGTTAGATATTCTGGTGTCCACTCAGGAAAGTCGGGAGCGAGATCTTCTCCAAATTGGAAATTAAATACTTGGGATTTTTTAAGAGGTTGTAATGTTAAAAGAGGCATTTCATCATCACTATCTCAATCTTCATCGTGGTATTTAGTATGGTCCTTGTTGAATATATCGACTTATACTCGTAACTATGAACCGGGCAACTTGTTTATTTCAACATTATTTTCTTCGCCTGAATCCTCATCTGTATAATAGTCAAAGGCAAACTTAAGATCTTATCGAAAGCATCATGTATATCTTCCAAGTTTTCTATCTCTTGTAGAAGTTCGTGTGCAGTGCGAGGTCTGTTTCAATAGCTAGAGATAAAATATGGATTATTCTTCAAATAAAATGTTATAGTATGTTATAGACCTACTGTCTTTTTAAAAAGACTGATATTTGTGCAACGTCGCCCATGTCTCTTGTTGAGTCAGATAGTGCTTATTCTAAGATAGCAAAAAATAATCACAGAGTGCAAATTCTGCAGTCACATGCGTAGAAATATGTTATATTTAACATATTTGAGAGCGCCATCTAGAGTACAATAGCCTAAACGAGACTAATGGAGCTTGTAACAACCGTCCTTTCAAGAAGACGGTAGGTTTAAATGGGTTAATCGAGTAAGGGGACCTAGAGACCAGAGCTGAAATGAATCCTCGTGAAAAGGATTCCAATCACGAATCCGAATCACCTAATGTGATTCGAATCACGAATACTCGAATAAAGGATTCGTAAGAGATAAATATGATTCGAATCAAAGATTCTATCTAATCCTGTTTTTTCGAATCTGGAATACAAATCCTTTAAAAATAAATTTGATTTTATTATATTTTTTCAATCATTAACATATAAATATCGTTATCAGTTGTTTTAAAAAAAATAATTAAAACCTAATTATTTATTACAAACACTGAACATCGTTGACTAAATATCTGTGACTGGAGATAAGTAAAGCCATAAAGGCGGGCAAAAACGTGGTCAACGACAACGAGGAGCTTTAGAATTCTCCGATAATTAAAGCGCTTATTACCTGATACGCCGACATCTAGTATATAACAACAATTTTTTCTTTTTCTTTTTTCTTTCTTCTGTACATCATTCTTGAAAATGGCATTAAGCCAAAACTAGTTGAAATAAAATATTTTTAGTAATACAAACCAAGTGAATTCAATTAAACACCTATATTTAGTAGAAATGTTTTACCAAGTGCATAATGAGAAACAAGTTAATAATATATTAAGTGCCAGTGAAGCAAAACCCATTACAATGTACAAAAGAAATTTAATTAAATTTGCAAGAGCAAACAACCACATCATTTTCAATAACATATGTTATCGAGAAAAACTGAAACCAAAATACATGAAAATTCAGTGCAACCACCAGTCAATAGAATCCAAAAAAGTGATAAAAGCAGCCTACCAGATGTGGATTTCATTAGAAATGAAAAAATGGTACAAACAGCGAGATACCGTATCCGAAATTATAAAACTACTACACACAAGGCTCATCATGAAGCTTCACCCGATAGAATTTGACGACATCGACTTCACGTCCCGGGAAGAAGCCAGGAACGCATCATTCGAATATTTTAAGAAGCAGAAAGAAAAGTTATCAAAACTCCGCATTGAAAAAGTGAACAGTGATAAAATCAATAGTGATAAAGTTCAAGCGAATATTAACATTAACGGTGAGCAAAGTAATGTTAGGTTCTTTCCCAGAATTGTAAATTTAACAGACATTCAACTTCACAATAGTGAATCATCATTACTTGAAAAGGGATTGAAATACAGTCCACAAATAACATCCAAATCATCAGTCGAAACAGTAGGAATAAATTCAGAGATAATTTGTAATAAAATAACCGATGCAGAAGCTAGAACGATTGCAAAATGTAATGTTTCAAAACTAATTACAAATCATAAGAAGTCGCAATATAAAAGTAAAATCCGTAATTCAGACAGCCAAACAATAATCAACATTAAAAATAAACTAAAAAATAATAACTTAATTCTGTGTTAAGCTGACAAAGGAAATACCATAAGAATAATGAATAAAACAGATTACATTAACAAAACAGAAAACTTATTTAAAACAGACAATTTTATTATTAAAAAAATAGATCCAACCAACAAATATCAGGCTGAATTCAAAAAAGCATTAAAAGAAAGCATACATTTAATTTCAGATAGAGACAGACTAAATTTGACAGTACTGAATCCTAAAGCGCCGGTTCTATATGGATTACCTAAAATCCATAAAGAAGGTACGCCGATGCGACCGGTAGTATCATATTTATATGCTCCGACATACAAATTGTGTAAATTCTTAAATAATTTAATTCCCCAATTTATAAATTTCAAACCACAACATGTATTAAAAAATACAATAGAATTAGTGAATAAACTGAAAAACGTGTCATTCCCTCCAAATGCTAAATTAATTTCATTTGATGTGAAAAGCCTTTTCACATCAATACCGATAAAAGATTTGAAAATTATTATAGACAATAAGATTCAAAACACACAAAACAGAACTAAAAAGATTAATAGAAATTTGCATCAAACAATGCTACTTTGAGTTTAATGGTAATATTTACATTCAATCCGATGGATTACCAATGGGATCACCTTTGTCACCCTTAACGTCCGAAATCTTCATGGATGATTTCGAAAATAAATTATTGAATCAGCCACAGAGCAAACATATTCACTTTTGGAATAGGTACGTAGATGACATCTTCTGTATATGGACAGGGTCATTAAGACTATTAGATATTTTTACAAAACATTTAAATTCACTAAATAATAAAATCCAATTTACAGTAGAATTAGAACATAATGACAGTATTAACTTTTTGGATTTAACAATTACTAAATCCAACAATACACTAACTTACAAAATATTTAAAAAAGAGACATATACTGACACAATAATACCTGCAAACTCAAACACACAACCAAATTAAATACAGCTCATTTCACTCATTTTTACATAGACTAATCAATATTCCACTTAGTAAGGTAGATTATAAAATAGAGCTAAAAATAATCAAAACAATAGCCAGTAACAACGGTTATAAACATCAAATAATAGACCATATGATTAAAAAAAAAACAAAATCAATTAAGGAAATATTTTTATAGTGCGACAAAAACAGAGAAAACCTACTGGAGTAGATTAGAATAGAATAGATAATATCTCACAAAAAATTAAAAAAATAATTAAGGGAAAAGACAATAACATAATTTTGACAAACTCTGTAAATTTAGGTAAAATGTTAGTTAATAATAAAATTAAAACAGACAATAGCCATAATAAGAGAAGTGGAGTGTATGAACTAAAATGTGATGACTGCGATGCAATATACATAGCACAAACGGGCAGGTCCTTCGAAACCCGATTAAAAAAACATAGGAAGGATATTTTAAATAATAAACACACCACGGGTTTCGCGAAACATTGCATCGCATCTAATCACTTTTTTAGTTCATACGATTGTAAAATGTTGCATACAGGTAACAAAGTATTAGTTTTAAATTATCGGGAAGGACTGGAGATAAGTAAAGCCGAAAAGGCGGGCAAAAACGTGGTCAACGACAACGAGGAGCTTTGGAATTCCCCGATAATTAAAGCGCTTATTACCTGATACGCCGACATCTAGTATATATACACGATTCCATTTGTTTCTGGATCTCGCCTAGCTATGGAAAAGTGACAGTTTAAGTATTGTAAATGGGGCTGGTTGTGTTTTAAATCAGGGTTTTTAAATGTCACTGTCAGATGTTCGATTTTAAGGTTATAATTTCTGACTATTGTGATCTTACACTGTTGCCTGTTTTACAAATTTTCAGATATAAAAGGATAATAATATGCAGTTTTAAGATTAACAAAATTTACTACTTGGTTTTTGTACATACAAACACAGCAATAATATTGTATATAACAAATATAATGAATTCGGCTCTGCAAACTTATTTCGTCATCCATTTGTATTTCTTGCTTGGGTCTTCCCGTTAACACATTTTGATCAACTCCATCCATCCACCTTAATTTTGGTCATTCTCTCATCTGTTGGCCCTCAGTATCTTTTTGTAGAATTGCAAATTTATTCCCACCCTCTTGTGATACTGATAATTTTCATGTCAAACAATTTTTAAGCCCTCATTCCACTTTTATTATTTAGTCAAGAGAACCTGCATCTGAATCTTCTGATGTTTGTTCTGAGCCAGATTCCCCAAGCGAAATAATAAAAGGAGGAATGGTTTCAAAAGAAAGGTGTTTTGTCCAGTCATCCGAAATAAGTTTTTCACAATGATCGTATGTAATACCACAAGAGGTTGGTTTTGGCCGGATATTTTTTTATTTAGACGAGTGCGTGGTTGCCTAGCAATTTTAACGAGAGAAAACTTGGATGACAAAAACACGAGAGCGAAGCTCGAGTGTTTTTGTCTATACAAGTTTTCTCGAGTAAAATTGGAAAACCACGCACGAGTTATTAAATGAAAAAATATCCACCCAAAACCAAACCTCGAGTGGTATTTGATAAGATAATTCCATGACAAAGATGTATTGTCATCTTAAAATTTGACAATTATGCATTACGTAGTGATTTGACGGATTGAACTTAACGTCACTAATTCAGCGCGATCGTACAGTCGTTGGCATGGAGAACGTAAATAAGATAATTTTAAAATATCCTCTTGCATTTTTACTTCTGCGATTTTGTTTGTTAGCAAATATGCATGATTTTAGGTTGGAATGGAATTATCACAGAAATGTTGCCACATATCGGATGTACATTTTGAGAGAGACTCAAGCCATAAATTCTGAACACGATCCTTAGATGGTTGCTTAGAATTTATGTGCTTATTGTAGTAAGTCTTACAAAACCCCCATGCCATTTCAATTGGATTGTATTGACAATGGTATGGCGGTAATCTAAGAACTTCGTGCCCGTTCTTTCTCAAAATGTCATCAACTACGTAAATTTTGTCATTTGATCGAAAAGGTATAAATAAAGCCCATAGTTCCTTTTTGGTTAATTTTGGATTGAATTTTACATTGTGTTTAACCAACCACTCCTGCATTTCGCATTTCTTACAAGAAAATGAAGGAGTTTTGTCTAATTGCACAGAATGGTATGCAGCATTATCCATAATAACTACACATTTCCCTGAAAGCTTAGCCAAAGCAGGAATAAGTTGATTAACCACCCAATTTTGAAAAGTATTACCATCCATTGTGGCATGGTAATCTCGGTCATTGTTTTTCGATTGTAATGAAGATCTCCCTACCTGAAACGTAATTATCTTTAATTAAATATATATGATAATTAAAATACTAGACATACCCCAAAAATATCTATTAAAATCGTAATAATATTGTGATGCTGTACATTTGGATTACTTTGCCTAAAATGTTTGTAGGATTTCAGAATTTGTAACCTTTTTGATTCAGAGATAATCTTTGGCATGTTAATATTTAATATGTGCCTGAAATTATTTTTCACTTTGACATTGACACAGCATTGCAACACTAGATTAATTTGATTTAATAATAAAATGCTCGAAGAAGCGACCGCGTGGCGAAATAATTGTTGCAAGATTTACAATAAACCTCTTGAAAATTAAAAAGAGAATTACTTATGATATCATAAATTATTGCAACACTGTTAAAATAAGGAATCAGGAGTGGCAACTAATAAAAAATGTAAATGTTGATACTGCAACATAACAACACGAAACATGGCTAGGCGAGATCCAGAAACAAATGGAATGGTGTATAACACCAATTTTTTTCTTTTGTACATCATTCTTAAAAATGGCATTAAGCCAAAACTAGTTGAAATAAAATATTTTTAGTAAAACAAACCAAGTGAATTCAATTAAACACCTATATTTAGTAGAAATGTTTTACCAAGTGAATAATGAGAAACCAGTTAATAATATATCTGTGTTACTTTGATTAAAGATGTATTTGTGTGTTTTTGAACTTCACATCAAATCAGTGTTTTGTACGCGTGGCGCATGAATTAAAATTTCGAGTTTAGAAAAGCCATGTGAAAATTTGTCTCGGGAGACAAATTTTCTACGCGGGGCTTTTCTAAAATCGAAATTTTACTTCATGCTTAGTCTGGGAGTGGAAACGCTCGTTCGAAACTTCAAAGTGATTGCTTTGATAAGAACATTAAATGACTGAAACTGTTTTTAACCCGAGACAAATTTTCACGGGACTTTTCTAAACTATAAATTTTACTCATGCGCCACGCGTATAAAACAGTGATTTGCCAAGAAATTTAAAAACACACAAAACAAATTTTTCATGTTAACCCTTACAATTAATTCGAATAATTTTTGAAGATTCAAATCCTTTTGTAAGTATTCGACTCCTTTAATAAATAGTCGAATCCTTCTATAAGGATTCGAATCACCCGCATTTGGATTCAAATACGAATCCTCTTAAAAAACTGTAACGAATCCGGACCTACAATAAATATAAGAATCCAGTTTAACTAAAGTATTCGAATGCCTCTTTTGAATCCTCTAAAAGAATTCGAATACTGAATGATTTGAATCCTGCCCAGCTCTGCTAGAAACGAATATTTCCGCAATCATTTTTGATTTAAAAAATGCAAAAAACTAGAAACTGTTGTAGAATTAAGTGTTCACGTGCGTGTTTGAACCGAAATATACCGATATTTTTTGTTTCGGTTCAGTTCCGGTTTTCGTTCCGACAAAAATAATAGTTTTTTCGATTTTCGGTTTACGGTTAACATCCGGTTCGAAGCCCTGTACAAGATATTAAATAAACATGATTTAAAATTGAATTTGTGTTCAGTATTCCGGCACCAGGTACCCACAGACGCGTTTCGGACTTCAAGGTCCTCTTCAGTGTGGTCCCGACCCAGTGCTGAGGAATACTGAACATTTCTGACTATTTCAAGCCAATATGTGAAAACTATTAACGATTTCGATAGCTAACGCCATCTAATGCTTCATAGTGGCATCGTCAGTGACACATTAATAATTTTCACATATTGGCTTGAAATAGTCAGAAATGTTCAGTATTCCTCAGCACTGGGTCGGAACCACACTGAAGAGGACCTTGAAGTCCGAAACGCGTCTGTGGGTACCTGGTGCCGAAATACTGAACACAAATTCAATTTTGATATTTGTTTTCTGGTTTCACAAACAGAGTTCTGCTCGCTCGTGGACGAAACAGTGACCTGTATATGCACTTTGTGCATTCGTGTCACTGACGATGCCACTATGAAGCATTAGATGGCGTTAGCTATCGAAATCATTAAACATGATTTAATTTCCTCAATTTTGAAATAAATGTTCTCAAAATCAAGTTTTATGCATTGTCCTTAATTCTAGTGTCCTCAATTAAATACTTTAACAAACATCAATAAGTTATAAGGGTCCTTTTATCTATCTAACTGCACGGTAACGTGTATGCCGTAGTTACGCCGCTGCATTTCACTATTTTGTTCATACTAATTATTATAAACCGAATATATCCGACCTAAAAAGAATACCATCTTAAGAAATGATTTATGTGAAAGTAATTTGTCATGTTCATAAGTTTAAAGAAGAGGGTTTATGTTGTGTGCGAGTATTCCGGATTTGTATCCGGACGGGGCGGATTTTTCCGGTTTTCATTAGTGGCCCTTTACGGATACGTGAGCCGGGGGGGCGCAAATTGCGGAATGTACTAGTCCCATCGGATCCGCAGAACGATTTATTATTGTCCGTCAGACAGGATTTTAGGGGTCGGGGGAGGGTTAACGGTTCAATGGGTTGGGGGTGGGGGGTTGCGGTCTTTCGAACGTCGTCAGAGAATCAGCGCCACGGTAATCGCTAATCGCTCAGGGATTACTTAACCCCGCTAAGTCTTTCATTTACCCCACTAGACATACTGTACTAAATAATCGTTGAGGGGGTTTGCGATTCAGACCCGCTCGATTTGATTAATGGGTGCATTTGTTGTTTTCCCAAAGCCCTGAATTTGATTCTCCTTAATTAACTAAGTGTAATTTGTTAAAAGTTAGGGTATTTTTATTCTAGAGAAAACGTTATATAAACATAACCCTTTCGGGCCTGACGCTGTCATTTGCCACCATTAAAATTTAGTAAACATATTGGGAATTTTTCTTTTAATATTCATGGCAACACTCGCACACGCATTCAAAGGGTACAGAATGCATGTCTACAGTTTATTTATGGTATCAGGAAATTTGACCACATCTCCCATAAATTAAAAGATGCTAGATGGACAGATATGGAAGCCAGAAGGAGAACTCAAGCTTTATGTCTATTTTATAAAATAATTAATAATAAATCTCCATCCTACCTATTTATAAAAATCACCTTTAGAAATGACATTTATCACCTGAATATTAGATTCAGGGGAAGAATCTCTCCTCCTAAACAAAAAACTCATTTATTTCAACGCTCGTTCACCTATGAAATCTATCAGGCTTACAACTCGGCTCATGAACTGTTCCAAACATCTAGCTACAATACATTTAAAGTAACTCTAAAAAAATAATAATAATATTGTTATTAATTAAAACATTTGGTATTGTTTCACTTATTTTAGTAAAATCAGTGAAAGAATACCTCCTGTTTTAATTAATAGTCAAAAGTTATTCGAAGATTTAGTAATATCGCAGCTTTTAAAGTTTTTCGATATTCAAGAAAAGTTTCTTCATTATGTTCAAATTTGATAATCATCATAACATTCTAATCAATGTTAATAGATGTATATTTTTTGTGATAAATACGGCTATCGCCTAATAAGAGCTAATCTAAAAAATGACACGATCTCCTTTCATTATATTGGGTATTAATAATAACACTTTACTTATAGAAATTCTTTTAAGTTTCCTACAAAATTATCCTTTTTAAAATTTGCTTTTCACAATCATATACAATACAAGAAAATTATAGTTTTTAAGGGCAAAGCTTTAAAATGATAATTTTTTATAAAACTTTACAGAATTTCTATTGCTACAATTTTAATATTAATATCCAATATTAAAAAAGTAGATTGTGTCATTTTTGAGGTTATCATATCTATTATTAGGCGTTAGCCGAATTTATTACTATAGGGTAGCTGATTTTTTCATGTCCAGCTTATATCTGCTAAAATATTAAAGTACAAAAGAAAGCTTAATATGAAACTTATCATATGCAACGTGATCTACAAGTTGCAACTTTTTTTTCTATGACCTATCTATTTTCCAGAAGAATGTTAGCATTTATTTTTCTAAATAGAAATCCCTGCATATTTTTTGATAATCGATTCTTAATAATTCTCTTTACAATGATGTATCACAAGTACCATTTTACATGAAAAATGATTCTCCATATTTTAACTAAATGATAACCTGTTGATAGCGCAGTACATCAAAGTTTTAATTATCGTTTTTTTTTCTTAAATAAGTAGTTACAATTACACCAATAACAACATATTACGATTAAATATAACAAGTATTTGATGATAAAATCAAATTTGATAGGTAATTACAATAAATACAAGAATATCACATGACTACAATAATAATGTTTTAAGGCATAAATTATAAGCATAATAAAACTTATGATACATTATTCTAAAGGGAATTTGACTAAGAACCTGATTCTCGAAAAATATACGGGGCATTCCATTTAAAAAAACATAATGTTCACATTTTTTTGGAAAAGAAGTAGATCATGAAAAAAAATATCTTGTAGATCAAGTTGCGTATAATAAGTTTCATACTAAATTTATTTTGTTTCTTAAATATTTTAACTGATATAACCTGGATATCAAAAAATCAGCCACCCTGTATATTTTTAAAAATATTATTTTTAAAGAACCTATATTTCAGAAAATTTGATTTCTTTTGTACATTTTTGCTCAGAGATTAGAGCAAATGCGATTTGTTATTTATTTAAAAAACATTCTCTTGCATTACTAAAATTCTTCGCAGCAAAAGGTTTTAAAGTCTATGTTCTTCATTAATTGGAATTTCAAAATAGACGTTACTACTTGTTATTAATGTTTTCCTTTTACATATACGTTTAATTAATACTAGCACTTAAATAAAACGCATAGTTTGTTGGACATATTTATATATTGATATTGTGAATGCTGACACTGATGTTGTTGTTGTTAAAATCAAGCGAATAATCTAAGAGAATAAAATTGACTAGTAGCCATTAGTAATTGACTCTATTAATGTAATCAAATATGCCAAGTGCCTTAGTAATCGTGGGTGTTACTGGTTTTGATCCAACGTAGCTCAAAATGTAAGTTATTACAAATAATTATTAACATAACCTATAACTTCGTGGACATTGGTGCAGCAGGGGAATAGCCCCTAGTGACTAAATATTTAGTATAACATGCTGTACTTAGTTACTTCTATACTACAAGACTTTGCTGTATTGTTTAGAACGATTGGACAAATCGTGCTGAAGCAGCGAGCCACGGTTCGATCCTCGTCAAGCCCCGCATTTTAAATTTATTAATTAAAACAAAGATTGCTCTACAAACACAATGGTTATTTGTTGTGCCAATTGCAAAAGTAATATCGAACCTAGGTCCAAAACAAATAAATGCAGTGGCAAATGCGCAAAATGGATTCATGCCGATAGCTTGGAGTCAAATGCTGATTTCATTGCCTACTACATAGCTGAGGCTAAGAAACGAAACGGTGATTCTTGACAATGTGAAATCTGTCTTCCGTCCGATAATACTTTTCCTAAAAAGAACAAACAATATTCAACTATAGCTGAAATAATACAATCAGCATTAAGAGATCAATTATCTATTTTATTTAAACAGGAATTACAAAGTGCTGACATAGCCCAGTATAAATAAGATGCTGATGCCCTGGACAAGATTTATGAAGATAACCCTGATTTTGAATTAATTTTATGTGGCGACTATAATCTCCCCTCCGCTACATGGGATCCTAGTGGAGTGAATGTGTTAAGTGATAAGAATCGTTCCTATCATGCGGAAGTGTTAAGTTCATGTTTTGACTTTCATAATTTCCGCCAGCGCAATATGATTCTTAATAACAGAGAAACATTTCTAGATCTGTGCTTCTCTACTAATGACACTTTAAATATTAGTTCATCTGATGATCAGCTATTTGTGAATAGTCTCCATCATATTGCGTACACATTGTGTCTTAATGTTTCAACTGTTGGTTGTTATCTCGTTAACTGTGATATTTGGTCTGATTTACTTATGAACCATGATGTCGATACTTTTTACGATGTTTTAACGGACTTGATAAAAAAGTATGTTCCATTTAGGATTTTGAAACATATATTATAATATTATAGTTAATATTATAGTTAGATATATTATATAATTGATTGTAAAAGGTGTTATCCGTTGAATAAATAAATAAAATATTGACTTAAATTTTTTTTTGCGGTATTAATAGAATTGCCATTAATATTATTATAGTTTAATGCAAGTAATTTTCTACTAGACTTGTGCAAACATTAACTTAGCATTTCATTTTAATAAACCAACCTACATGTTGTTAGTTAGTATAAAACTATTGAGAAAACATGATTTAACTTCGATCTACACTCCATTCGCGTTTAGATTAATGCTAAGAAAACATCAGCGATTAAGGACAAATAAGCCCTTTGTCCTCGATCGCTGATTAGCCGAAATTCGAGGAAAACTCACAAAGCCGATAAATAGACAATTCGTTCTATTCCCCACTCACTCTCACTTATAGTGGAAAATAAATTGTCAGAATTGGCACAATTGTCACTGTGTTTTCAAATGTTTGGTTATTGTGTCTTATAACAAAAAACTAATGACTGTTTCTTTTTCTAAAAATATACAATAAAAAATAACTCAAAGTGGTCAGAAGTCAATATTTATTTAAAGTGCAAGTCTGTTACAAAATTTAAAAGCGAAGCTAAAACTCTTGCGGATGCTGAAGTAGAATCATCAATATCATCCATGTTCAAAATTATTACTGAAATGGAATCAACAGGATATGTTAAAACATGGCCAAAGAAGAAAGTGCGTCGTGATACTTATTCAAAGATGACTGAATGTGGAGCAAAATCCATACGACATTTTGTCCACTCCTTCAAGAGAAAGGGTTAATATTATAAGTACATTTGAATTAGAGATGCTCAGTTCCTAAAAAGATATCGATATTGGGTATCGCTTATTTCATATAGCCAAGTATCAATACAGTAAAATATCGCAGTGAAAAGTATCGATATTGAAAATGTTGATAATTTTTGATACCAGGTATTTTAGAATAATTAGTTACAATTATTTAATGTTGTACATTATTTTTTAAGGCCTTTACCAAATAGTTACCTTTACAAAATAATAAATATAATATTTCAATGTTTTATACGCGTGGCGCATAAAGTAAAATGTCGAGTTTAGAAAAGCCTCGTAAAAATTAGTCGAGGGTCGCTGGCGCGACACTCAACTAATTTTCTACGCAGTCTGGGAGTAGAAAATACTCGTTTTGTAGAATTTTAAAATTTTTATGAGATTTTCGATATTTTATAATATTTGTCGATTTAGAAAAATTTCATGAGATTAATACTTTGAGATTTTATGAAGATTTTCGATATTTTGAGATTATCGTAAACTTTTCAATTTTTGTCAATTTATAAAATTTTAATGAGATTTTTAATATTTCGAGTTTTCGGTTTTTCGAGATTTTCGTCATGTCAAATTTTTTTATAAGATTTTTAATATTTCGAGACTTTCAATTCATAAAATCTTAGTAAAATTTTTGATATGTCAAGATTTTTGTCAAATTATAAAAATTTAACATAGAAAATTTCGCCACGCGTATATAACACTAAAATATTATGAAATTTATATATATATTCGTATTTCACTTGAAATCTGTGTTTTATACCCGTGGCGCATGAAGTAAAATTTCGAGTTTAGAAAAGCCCAGAAAATTTGTCTCGGGTCGCTGCGCGACCCTCGACAAATTTTCACGGGGCTTTTCTAAACTCGAAATTTTACTTCATGCTTAGTCTGGGAGTGGAAAACACTCATTTAAACCTTCTAATTGAACTTAAAAAAACAAGGAATATCTAAACATTTACAGAAAATAGGTTGAATTTGGAATACTTATACTTAAAAGAAAACTCCCTGTATATACAAATACAAATAAAATATTTCCAGAAGAAAGTTATTGTTATTGCAAAAATGTTCAGCAAAAATATTAAAGGGAAAAGTATTTGGTATTTAGTGAAACTCATTTCGTAAATCGGGAAATCTCTTGACTTATATTTGACAAGGTGAAACATATTTGCGATATAGTGAATCTCATTTGATCAATAGTGAAATGCAACAGAAAAACCGTGTAATTGAATTCAAGACATTAATTTATGTTCTGGGATTGTACTTTGTAACTAGATGGAATTTCAGAATTGCTTGATCCAACAGCAACAGGAACATTCTCCATGGAAGTATGCTCCTAGCTCGGTGTGAAGAAAATCTCCACGTCCGTGCTTGTTTCATGCATAGTACTTGAAGATCATTTACTAATACTAGGAAGAAATAAAGAGAAATAATGTAGACACACTGGTTTTAAATGTATTTGACTGCAGATTTAATTAAAAGAATACACAATGGCTTAAAAACTTAAAATATAACATAAACTTACGGTTTCAATTATTTATGTTAACGCCCATCCCCAAAGATTCAGAATTGCTTAATCCAACAATAATGGGAATCTACTCCATGAAACAATGCTCCTAGTTCAGTATGATGAAAATATCCACGACCATGAATATCTAGTATACTTGAAGATTATCCACATGTACTAGGAAGAAAAAAGAGAAATAATGTAACACTGTGGTTTTAAATTTGTTTGACTGTAGACTTATTTAAAATAATACACAATAGGTTAAAATATAAAAATATACATACTTACGGTTGTAATTATTTATATTTATTAACGCTTATCTCGAAACGATTTCGTCATATCGGTATTTTTGTGCCTTCGGTATTATATGTTCAGAATTGAAAATGCTCACCCGGTATATACATTGGTTGAATGAGAACATTATGAACATAAGAGATTGACGCAGACAAATATATTATAGTAAATATTGAAAAGGATGTTATGCCCGTTTTCGTTTGCCCGTTTTCGTTTAGTTTTATGAAGTATAAGCTTGGGAAGTAGTTGTTTCAATGAGTGTTTGATATAGTCTTTGTAAGACTAACTTGTTGTAGATTACGAAAAGAATCGCACATTTATTGTTTCAAGTATTCTGCAACCAAGAATTAACAATTTCATTTATACTTATGTAAAAAAAAACTTTACCAGTTTTTAATACCAAAAGTCTTTCATAGAAATCACAAAAAAGATGTGTAGTATTTTACCCAAAATCACATTTTGAGGCAACTCTATAACTGCTTGGCAGTTAATGGGTTAATTTAAAAGAACTTAACAACTACTAATCAGATATTAGTTGTTTATTAAACAAATGAATATATTGTTACCAAAGTTTTACTCAATTATAGCCTTTAAAAATATTATTGGCGGTTTCATTCAGACTTCATAAAATTATAAAATTTATTAAATTAATCTTAAATAATTATTTGACTGTCATCCGCCCGTTCACATTAATATACTTAATAATTCAAAAATAGCTTTCAACCAATGTTTTCACAACTCGACATTAATTCCAGTAATTACGCAGAATCCCTCTCCATTCAAAGTTTTATAAAATTAATCCCGACTATAATATCACATCCAATTAAATAAATGAACTAGATAGTACACATCAGTAGAAGAAGCATCTCCTTTTTGGAAATAGACTAATGGCATCGTATCGCGGGGATGAATGTATAGGTTGTTATGCGGGGCATCGCCAGAAATGGGTTTATTACGGGATTTATGCTTTCGGGATGTACTGGATGTGCGGACTTTTATGGACCTTCTGATAGACGCTTTTATGGCGCATTAAAAACTGAAAACATGTGCTCGTAATTGTAATTACGGGTTCTCTTTTTTTTGTTGATCGATACACCCGCACTTTACTCCTAATTTGATTGCCTATAAATCGCGATATACGTGTGCACTTTTTTTATCAGATCACCTTGAAATTAGCTTTAATTAAAGTTAAGTTGCGGGTAATTAGTTGTGTGAGTTATATAGTGTAATAAGATTGCGGCAGTAAAGTTGATTATAAGTAATTAGGTTAGGTTATAAATATTGTAGTATAATACTGCAGTATAATTTTTATTTCTTTATTAAAAAAAACTATGTATTAAAGTAATGAGTGATACATAAATAATATATCTTAGAAAATTCAGGGATTTATTGTAATTATAAAAACGTTCAATTTGAAAATTTGAAGCTTTTAATGAGTGTTTCCACCCCTTAATTAAGCATGAAGTAAAATTTAGAGTCTAAAATAGCTTGAAAATTTGATTTGGTCGCGTAGCGAAGCGGAGCGACCAAGCCAATTTTTCTGGCTTTTCTAAACTCGAAATTTTACTTCATGCCCCACACGTATAAAACACTAAAATATTTTGAAGCTTACAACATACTGCATGTTTGTTTGATCTCTCGTTAATAAAATTTACAGAAATGTATTTTGTCTAACCAAAACTTGCGCCTTAAAATTCGCCTAGAGCAATTTACTTTGGGATATGTAGGTATACTTCAAATAAAAATCCTAGTATTTTGAACTCCATAATATTTCAGTATTTTGTACGCGTGGCGCAGGATTTAAAATTTGAAGTTTAAAGATTTGGTGTATTCGCTTCGCATCGCTACGCGACCAAATCAAATTTTCAGGCTTCTCTAAACTCGAAATTTTACTTCATGCGTATTCAAGGTGTCTAAAGACTTTATAGACGCTTTAAATGTAACGCTCTTTAAAAACGAATGCTTAAAAATATACAGAGTATGTATCGGGACATGTATATGTACTAACAAGAATAAATCCCTCTATGTAATGTTTTGGATGGAAATTTTCACGATTTTCTTACTTTAATATTAGTTTCTCCATCTCAATCTTAGAGTATTCGCGTCTTAGTTTTCATATTTGAGTCCAAGTCAAATGCGTCTTACCTTCTTAGACTCACAATGACAATTTTATTCTCTTAGTCTCGTTGCCTCAACAATATTCCCAGTCTATTGGGCGAAAAAAGGCCCAATAGACTGAGAATAATTTATTGTAGTCTTACTTTCCTAGTCTCAATATTAAAGTCTCTGCCTGCTACTGTCAATATGTAAGTTTTCTAGTCTCATTGCAAGAGTCTTAGTCTCGGTCACTTAGTCATATTATCTTGATCTTGGTCTTCTTTATTTTATGATTAATAATTTTAGTCTTTGAGTTGTTTAATTTCTGAAAAGCTTAGGTATAGGTATCTGTTTCTTAGTCAATATACTTTAGTCTCAGTTCCTTAGTTCCAATTTCGTACTATTGGTCTCTTAGTTTCAGTGACAAAGAATCTCAGTTAGTCTAAGATTCCTTCACTAGCAATCTGATTTTCCGCCTTAACTACAATATTTTAGTCTCGACCAGGGTTGTTATGTTTAAAACACTTTGTTATAAAACAGTGTTTGAAACATGTTTAAAAACAGCCGTGGTGTTTTAAACGGTTTTGTTTTAAACATGTTTTAAATCTTAAATTTGCTTAAAACATATATTCTAAACGTAAAATTTGTTAGAAAAGTTTTTTTATATTATTTTGAATTTGCAAAATTATATTTTATACTACTTAATTAAGATTTCTTGTTTACATTTTTAAATTTTAGCTAAATTGTTGAAGATATTTCAAATTACATTATTAAACATAACATTTTATTACAAAAAAATATCAAATGTGTGTGCATAAATGTGATTTTTAAATACAGGGCATTTTTTTTTCAGGTATACATATGCATACACTGTAAATTTTACTACATTCGTTGATTTTTAAAAGATTTTAATTTGAATTTTTAGACAACTTTGCGATATTTAAGTGTTTAATACGTGTGTGTAATTTGGATTGGCCGCTCCCCTTCGCTACGCGGCCAATCCAAATTAAGCATTTCTAAACTCGAAATTTTACTTTATGCGCCACACGTATAAAACACTAAAATACCGCAAAGTTTAAAATATACTTTAGCAATACACTATGTAGATGTGAATAAAACGTGAGTCAAATTTTGCTCTGAACAAATTGTTTAAAACAGTGATTATAGGCGACCTAATAACTCTAACGTATATTAGGTTGCCTATAATCGTTGTTGTATGCGTGAGTTTTTTAAACTTCACTGTAAATCAGTGTTTATAAGCGTGGCGCATGAAGTAAAATTTCGAGTTTAGAAAATCCTAATTTGGATTGGCCGCTCCGTTTCGCTACGCGGAGAATCCAAATTCTTAGGCTTTTCTAAACTCGAAATTTTACTTCATGCTTGGTCTGGGAGTAGAAAACACTAATTAAAAGCCTCAAATTAACCGCTTTTAAACAACGAATTGCCGCAAATTTAAAAATAACGCTGTAATTATCGAGATATGTATATTCAAAAAAATCCCCTGTATGTTCTGTTTTAAACACGTTTTAAACGTGTTTTAAACATGTTTTTAATTGTTAATGTTTTAAACGCTGTTTCAATGAAGAAAACACGTTTTATTAAAAAAAACTGTTTGTTTTAATTACAATGAAAAAAACGTGTTTTTTTACAACCCTGGTCTCGACCAAGAGAGCCTATGTCTGCATAGCTTAAGATGAGGAGATTTTGAGAATTGACGAAATCCAATAGAATTTATTTGGAAATAGTTATCACCCTGTATGATAAACACTTGTTAAACCATTACAATCATGTCGGGTTTGGTCGGTGTGCGACTTGTGGTTTATACATAAATTAATAAAACAATAATAGGAAAAGATAGCTGTTTACTGTTGTTTGATTGGAGTTTACATTTTTTCTTAGAAAGATTGGTCCGATAATGTGTCGTCTATTTATCTGATAGAAACTATTGTAATAATAACAGTGAATGTTACTTTTAGATTAACATTTGTTTGTAAGACGAGACAAACAACAGTAAACAACTATCTATTCCTATTATTACTTTATTTAATAATGTAAAAACCACCCATTATACCCGACATCATTCTAATTGTTTAACAAGTGTTTATCCAAAAAGTTTAAAATATGCAGGGTGTTCCATTAAAAAAAAGATAACGTCATACCTCGAGAAATAGGATAGCTAAAACATATATAGTTGCCAATGGTATCAAATCATGCGAATATTATCTAACATTAGGTGTACCACAGGGTTCCATTCTTAGTCCACTATTTTTTAACATATTTATTAAAGACCTTTCTCTAAACCTTGATTGTCAACGTCTGTTATATGCAGATGATCGACAAATGTACAAAACTATAAATAATATCAATGCCGTGACTTGCAGATCAGACTAAACAAAATTATTACTTGGTGTTTAGAGAATGGGCTGGATTTTATTATTAATACATGTAAATATGTGATATACTAAAAAAAATAATGTTGTTCACTGTAATAACGCACTTGAACGTGTTACAACATTTAAAGATCTGGGTGTTTATTTTGATTGCTATCTTAGCTTTAATTATCACATTAACGTTACGGTAAAATATGCATTTAAATCATTAGGTTTCATATGCACTAACGCGTCCCAATTTTACAATGTTGTCACACTTAAAACTTTATTTTATTCTTATGTACAATCAAAGTTGGAACATGCGGCGTTAGTTTGTTTCCTCAAAATCAGTGTCAAATTATAAAAGTCGAAAGTGTGCAACGCAGATTCCTAAAATTGTTACACTACAAATTTAAGGGAAGTTATCCAGAAAAGAGCATGATCATAACATATTATTAGAATGATTTGACTTTAAGTAGCCTGAATTTCGTCGGATAACAAAAGATATTTCTTTCCTTTATAAACGTTTGCACAATACAATTGATTCACCTGATTTCTTAGCTAAACTCGGACTGCATATTCCTTCTTTTTACAGCAGACAGAAACCAACATTTTATACATTAGCGCATCAAACTAACGCGGGATTAAAATCTCCTGTTAAAATTTGTTGTAATTGTTTTAATACAATTTCGCAATATAGGATATCTATCACGATTCGCTTAAAATGTTACTTAGTAACTTAGAGCCAACTGTGAATTAATTACTATTATTTATTAAATACATTTTATATATTCACAGGACACGCCTCCCATTCCTAATAATTAATTATATTAGAATAATTCCAATTCAGAAATATTTGAATTAGAGAAACTAAGCCTACGCTTCTTATAGTTTGCACACTTTATACATAATATATGATGATTATATATTATGATTAATTATATTTTTACAGAATTATTGTTACATTTGTATGTGTAGTAGGATTATTTTTTTTGTTTTTGTTTTGTAATTAGGAAATGTTTACTGTTAGGCAATAAATAGATTATTCAATAGAATTACTGTCGACCAGTATTATTATACAAAATATAAAATTATGATAATTCTTGTCTAAACCGCAACCAATACATCTTAATTAATAAAAGTCTTATTAATAATTACTTATTGTTTGAGTTTTATACCAACACTCAAGTTATTTTATATTTATATTTTACACAGCTAATTTTACGAATTTAAAATAGTTTTAAATACAAAATATACTTATTGTTCTTATACATTCTGCAAATTATCAAGAAAATCAAGATAAATGGTTAACATGGATGAAAGACTGAAATATAAAAACTTAACAAAGTTTTAAAAAAGTAATCTATTAATTTCAATTATAGAAACTTGTTCTGGTAATAAGTCATTGAGGCAAGGCATTATGAAAAATACCGTCGTCGTAGGCAATTAGGTATTTTGTTGGGCGGCGGTGTATGAGATATGACGAGAGCGGAGGAAAGCCGGTCCGGGAAATGGGAAACTTTTTCAAAGAATTTAATCTCGACGACGGGACCCGGGAGAAAGTGGGCCGAGGAATGAGGAGAATCGGGGGGTGGGTGAAGAGGGGATTGAAGGACTGTGTCAGCGTCTAATCGTTTCTGGGGATGTTGCCTCAGTTGCCTCCAGATATATCCGCTAATCCCCCAGCGCACCCGATAAGCCACATTTACTGCACCCCCCCATCCGTGCCAACTCAATCGACTAATTCGTCGACACATAGTTATACATTTTCACACATTTTTTTATCCCAATCAATGAAAGAATAATTTGAATTTATTATAGTTTCAATAGAATGCAAGTATTTTATAAAATATGATCACATTCAAAGCACATCAAATTGCTGTGGCCAACATAGGTACAATCGCCGAAATGTTAATTGAAACTAAAAGCAATAAACCAGAGCGATTCTTGACCTTATTGCAAATGGGTGATTGGGCACGTTTCCCTAATCGTAAATATACCTGTCTATTTTACGAGCAATGGTCAAGAGTTTAATGATGGGGATTCAAACGAAACTCCTTAAAATATGCATTTTTAAAACATTTAATTTTATTAGAAAACGCAACTAAATCTCTGGATTCGTATTTCCACCAGGTCTGTAAACATGAAACCGGAATTTGCTTATAAATGGCTCGAGTTGTCAATATATTGACTGTAATGTCGCTTTACTGGTCCCTTATTCTTGTGTTTACATTTGTCAAATACTTTTATCTGACAGGAATACAAGTTTAATACAACTACATATGTTTTCATAACGTTGAACATGACTGTTTTTGAGCAAAAAAAATATGGTTTACAGACAGGGTTGATATTCTGTTACCATTCGAAGAAAACTGCTGCAGAATCGCATCGAATGTTTATCGAAGCTTACGGGCGGCATGGGTAAATCATAGTGCTTTGAGTGGTTTAAAACAATCACAAGTGGCGATTTTCATGTTAGAAACCAAAAACTTGAAACACCACCGAGAAAGTTTAAAGACGCCGCATTGAAAGCATTGTTGGATTAAGATGACGTTCAAACGCAACAACAACTTGCGTATTAGTTAAATGTGACACGAGAAGCCGTCTCCATACGTGTGAATGCCATGAGAAAGATCCAGAAGGTAGGAAGATGGGTTTCACATGAAAGACAGCAGGAAAACCGAAAAACCACCTACGTAATACTGCTCGCTAGGTACAAAAGATAATCATTTCTTTATCGAATCGTGACTGGCGATGAAATACTTCCGCATGCGGCTTACTCACCAGACTTGGCTCCATCTGATTACTGCTTATTTGTATTGATGGCACACGCACTTGCTGAGCAGCGCTACACTTCTTACGAAAATATACGAAAACAGCTCGATGATTGGTTTGCCGACAAAAAATTCCGACAAAATCCTATGATAGTTCAAACACAGTCAAGCAATTTATTAAGGTTCAAAATGTAACAAATATCAATACACAATCAATCGAGTAATTTAATGAAAAATTCTTATCATACTAAGAGACTTATAGCCAATGTTGCAATAGTCAATAAACAGTCGAGAAAGAAATGTAATTACTAAATACTATCATTCTTAAAAACAGTTCACTATATGACTTATATAATACAATCAATTTACAGCCCACTGGGTGATTTTAAGTTTAGGTTAAGTTAACGAGATAGTGATTACATGATGATAAAAATGTCTTGATAGTCAAAATACCTTTCATTTAATTTTATAGATTACATGTTAATTATATTGACTGTCTTTACTATTTTGACCCCCTTTGACAACATCGATTATTACCGAATTAATCACATAAATAAATTCCACAGAGACCTTTGGAGATAAAACGATGTCCGCATTTCTCGCCTAGTTAAATGAAATGAGATATATACAAAATATGATTGTAAAGACCTCGAAAATGAAATAAATAAAAATTAATTGCAAATATAGTCATTAAAGACTTGAATTAATAAGGATTCGCTTAGGTTTCAATGGCAGCAGTCAGACCGCTCACTTAGGCCCAAAGGGCCGCTTGTGATACCACCATAAGGGTGAAAAGGAGTCAGATCTCCCCTTTCTCCCCACCTATACAAACCAATTCGAGCACCTAGTGAACCCGATCAGATTTCTCACATCTAGAGGTTTGAGGTCCGTTAGTCCATTCGCGTAGTGTATACCAAGGTACATAATCCTTTTTCCTTCAAGAGCAGGGCATTGTCCCAGATAGTGGAGTACCGTCTCTTCCTCCTCCGCATCCAGGCATCCTCTGCAAAAGTCGTTGTGCTCAAGACCCATCTTTTGTGCATGTCTGCCTAGGAGGCAGTGGCCCGTGAGGATGCCTACCGCTTTCTTTATGTCGATTCTGCTAAGTACAATTAATCTGTTGCTGTTTATAGTATCCCATATAGGACATAGCTGCCTTTTTATGAGACACGAATCGTCTTCTCTCCACCTATGGTTGATCGATGCTACCATTTGGTCCCTAAGTAGTCTCTTGCATTCCACAAGAGGAATGTGGATGAAGAGTTTAGTAGACAGGTCCTTCATTCTTGCGCCCTTCCTTGCAAGGTCGTCGGCAATTGAATTTCCCCTGATATCACTGTGACTAGGTACCCACATGAGTCCCACGTCACAGTTATTTGTGAGCCTATTTAGCAATTTTTTACCCTCTTTGACCACCTTCGAGGTGCAGTGCGGACTATTCAGTATCTTAATGGCGGCTTGGTTATCACTAATAAACCTGATGCGGTTCCCCTGAAGGTCATTTTTGTGGGTCCAGTCCATTGCCACTCGGATGGCCAAGACCTTTGTCTGAAGAATGTTACAGTGGTTTGGGAGTCTAAAAGATTTTTTGAGGTTGAAATCTTGTGAGAAGATTCCTCCCCCTACTCTGTTTTCAGATTTGAAACCATCCGTAAAGAGCCAGACGTCCTTGCCTTGAACTATCTTGCCCTCTAACCATTTGGTTTTATCCGGGATGAAAGTAGAGAACTTATTTTCAAAATTAGGTTCTGGAGTGCAGCATTCAGAATCCTTCCATGGCCCTGTTTCCTAGTGCTCCATATCCCAACAGTTGATTCTGATCGCTGTGGTAGCTGCAGCATATCTGCAGTAGAGGTCGACTGGAGCTAGATTTAGTATTATATCTAGCGCTTTGGAGGGGGTGGACCCCGCCCCCGTTATGAGCAATTCGGCGGCTCTAGGAATTAATGAAATAATTGAATTGAATTCATGATAGACATGAAATTTAGTAAGAGTAAGAGATATTCAAGAAACTAAATAAAATAATATGATGAAAAAGTAAGGTTACAAAGCCTGTAATGAAACGTGTACATTTTGTAACCTTTCTTTTATATTACCCCTCGTACATTTAAAGTCATTTAAAAAAAGTTGATAAATATTTTATCAGGCATGTCTAACGCATTGATGCAAGCAATCGACTGAATGTCAGTGACTTGAACGTTTTAGCAAGTTTTTTTCAAATTTTGACCTATATCTAGGGTTTTCATCTATATTTTATTTTTTATTTTGTAAATCAATTTGGCTAAGGTCTGGCTCTGGTTAATCTACCATTAGCCATCAATTCGATACTTTATAACTGAAACAAAATTTATAATTTAATTCATACACGAGATTTAACGGGGCCATAAAGTTTTCTCGTCTAGGAGATACCTTTACATTCTTAATAAATTCAAATATTTTTTGTAGATACATTTATTTTTTGATCCTAATATGCATTTATAACAAAATGGCCTAGCTAATTTAAGGGAAATTTCTTCTAAAAAGATCTTCCTTTCATCTACGTGTCTAGGGCAGATCATTATTGTATGTTCAAGGGTACCTGATTCCCCACATTCTGAAAACGGTTCGCCTGCTTGGCTAATTTTGATAAATAAAATGTGCAGATACCGTGATTACTTCTCAGGCGATAGAGTGTCTTAACGAAATGTTTTGAGGTAATTCAAATTTCTAAAAACCAAGGGCTGGATGCAATTTTTGGGGATATACTCTTATAAAACATACCATAATTACTATTATCGAAGTATAATTGGAATTACTTCCTAAATTTGCTGTTAAATGTGTTTATTAAATGTTTTGGTATAATATTATATTTTGATATTGTATCACTATAGAGACCTTCTTTGGCTAACCTATCTGCTCTTTCGTTACCTGATATACCTGCATGACCCTTTGCCCATATTAGGTAAATTTTATTTTTAAAAGATGTATATTTTAATATTTCTGTAGTGATGTAATTTAGCTTTGAAGCCATATTAAATGTCCTAAAAAAGTCTTTTATGATTTAAAAATTCGTGTTTTAACTAACATCGATGATTTTTACAAGTTTTCGTAAATGTTGTTGATTTTCTTCAAGTTGTAAAATTTTTAAATAATCTAATGATTATTGTTCATTTTAGTAATTATCACTCAAATTTATAAATTAAGGTCCCATTTTACGAACTTCAGCTAAACCTTATTTAAAGATAAAATGTTTTTGCCGATTATAATAGACATTTTCCATATCAACATAAAATAAATGTAAATTCTTGACTAACATCTGTTTATTTATTATTTTCATTTTTCACAGTGGTGGATTGCACACATAAAATGTCTAATCACAATCAGCAGGGTTTGATAAAATTTGGTAATATACTTGAAACCAATACCTTTTAGAAGTTCACCTAACTTATTTTATTTGAACTTATTCTGCTTATTTCTGTAAAACATTGTTCGTATGCCTCACTTATGGGTTCCCTTTTCCACAAAATATTAATCATGTCAATGTCAAGCTACCGACACAATTATCAATGCTAACTGATTTATAGCAATAAATTAAAAAATCAGATATTTACAAAAATATTAAAAAAATAACTAAAAGAGCAAACGTGTGTATACATTAAATGCTAATTTTTCGATTATCTACAACTTTTCCTAATAAGATTTTTTTATATGATCAATATTAAAAAAAAAAAATTAAAAAAAGTAAACCGAAACTTGCGGTTTCCGCGATTTCACAAAAAGTTGATCGGATACTACTATTGTAATAAAAAGCTTAAGTTTATAGTATCATCATAACAGCTCAATCGGTTTAGACTTTATCGTGGTGGCAGAATTACAGGACAGAATTTCAGACAAAGATTTTTCAAAAATGGTCTTAATCAACTCGAGGGATCTCAAAATGGATATATCCACTAACATTTTTGATTTAAAAATTTTCGCGAAAACAATACTTTCCCTTTGTTTTGCATATGAAGGAAAGTAAAAATAGAAAAACAAAACTATTAAAAATGTGTTTTGTTTTATTTCGAAAGGAAAATGTGTAACGGTTTTAACCCTCCTTTAGGGTACACCTCGGGTTAGTCCAGGTTCAGGTTTAATCAGAGTCCCTGTCAGTGCAGAAATAATGTAACAATATTTTGTAAAAAAATAAAATTTATTCGTAAAATAATACAAAATAAAAATATTCTTAAAATAAACAAAACGCAACCCTATGTACATATAAATTCCAACTCTGGCTCGGTCTTCTTCTCTGTGCCGCTCTGGGTTCGGTTCTGGACCGTCAGGTGTCTCTATTAGGAGAAAATAAACCAATAATTAATAAGGCTGGTTAAGTTTAAATAAACACAATAAGTAAATATCTACAAAATATTTATATACAATTACAGGCCTCCCTACTGTAGCACTTATGCGTAGCAGCAGTAGTAGGAACGTCTGCCAACTTCCAGTGTTGGTTAGCGGTCGCTTATGCGTAGCAGACGCGCAAACTAACACGTTTCCGCTGCGGTAACAGTGGCACACATATACGGGTAATACAGCTCAGAGTGGGATTATATCATTATAAACTGTTTATGAAAAGAATATAGTATAAATAATTTCAGTGCAGACCGCATTTCCATAACTTTCCGTTAGTTACACAAACACTGGTCTTATCTAGCGATAAATTCAATCTATAGGTTGGTGGCGTTATACGAAACTTTAAATTCGCCGGCGAGAGATAAATTCAATTTCCCGACAGTGGAAAATAACACAGGCAATAATTTCTAATAACGGTGTTCTATTGTTTCAGGTATTCAGACAATCTTTCACAGCGCATTACACCATCTATGACGTCAGCAACGAGTAAGTACATCCAACTTTTTCAATTTCCTTCCCAAAGAGGCACAATCTAATATTTAATTAAAATCAATTCACTGGGCAACTTTTGAACGATATGTTCTATAAGTACACCTGAATAATTGATTTGTAGAAAATTATAAATGAGATTAGGCCTTTGCCTAAAGAATTACGATAATTTATTTTGTATAATTTGTTAAAAACATATCGTCGGATTATACATAAAAGACAGTAAGTACACACGAAATGAGGAATAATTAATTATTTTTTTATAATAAACCAATTATTATACTTGTAAGTTAAAAAAAACCTTTACAATTTGCCTCCAATCGTCAAAATTAAAATGCTAAAACCATAAACATTTTTTTATGCATCAAATTCTAAAATTAAGGAACAAATTGTAAGTGAATTTAATAGACAAAACTAGAAGAACTAATATTCAGTTATAAGTAAATTCTAAACTTAAATTCAATGCTATGATTTCTTTCTTTTCTGTGATATTTCCTTTTTCTAAAACTGAAAACAGTGAAAACTAGATTTTGAAGTCTCCCAGATTTCGTCCCTAGAAAATGACAAAAGACTGAATATATGAACAGCCCAAACATGATAACTTTAATGAACCTGCATTTTTTGAAGATATCATGTTTTAGATATTCATCGTCTTAGTCTTCTCAGGTTTTTAATAGATACTTTTACATTGTCATTTTTGTATTATTGAAAAGACTAGGTCTAGAGTACAGGGTTATTCAAAAAGAAGGAACAGATTTCAAACATTTACTTGTTCCAAACTACAAAAGGTAGAACCATAATTCCAACGTTCCTGGACAGACAAAAGTTTAAAATTTGAACAGCTCAGGCAGAAGTTTCAACCATGGCTGCATTGGCGCTGTTACTTGTCATGTTGATTGTCTGTAGTAAAATGGCGACACAACAAGTACAAGCATTTTCTTTTGATTTTTATCTGTGGAGTTACGTAAAAGATCTTGTTTTCATCCCCCTACGCCTCACACTCTTGAAAATCTGCGACATCGAATTGTTGACGCTGTGAATTCATTAACTAGAGACCAGCTGATTTGTGTGTGGTAAGAAATGAGCCACCGTTTTGATTTTAGCCGCGTAACACATGGTGCTCATATTAAACGCATAAAAAGTTCAACTTTTCTCTTTTCAGGAACGTTGAAATTGTGTTTCTATCTTTTGTAGTTTATAAGAAATAAATGTTTGAAATCTGTTCCTTTATATTGAATAAAACTGTACTTTAAAAATACAAAGCCAACGAAAATGAATAATAGTTGAATGAAATATTACTAATAAAATTTAAAACTCTTTTGTTTAGGAATCTCATAATAATTGTGTAACTATCATTCTTGTTTTCAATGACACTTTTCTTGAATTATTAAGATTTCAGATACAAATCATGTTAAAAAAGTTGTTGATTGAATTATTATAAACCACTTGTTTCACTTTCTCCTTGGAAACACACCTAAAGTTTGTACTTTCAAATATAAAATATCAAATTTAGAGATAAACATCCAATGAGGTAAAGCAAAATTTTTTTGTAGTAATCTTAATTTTCCTCTTAACCATCTTTAGTGTATAAGACACCAGATCAGCTTGTAAAAAAATAAATGTAAAAAATGCTATCGACCAAAAGTTCTGGTTTAACAAATACGATTCTTTTGTTTAGCAAACCAGTCTTCATAATCTTCTTTGCATTATTATACACTTAGGACATTTTTTAGGTATTGAGAAACTCTTTAAAAATATAATTCTGGACTTCTTCACTTTCAATACACCAGATTAACTCAAAATGAAACTCTACTTTTGTATTTTATTACGATTTGTTGATTCATTTGTTCATTCTGCAACAAAAAGGATCAAATTCCTTTTTGAAGTAATTTGATCTTATTTTTTTTCTTAGTATTATAATAAATCAGAGCTTATTGTCAACTAGATAATAAGCTCCGAACTATAAAAATATAGACTAATCCTCAAAAACGGTATATATTGATCTGCATATCCGAAAATTGTTATACTTGATATTGACACACACTGTCGAAACTTAAGTCGTTAAAATATTTATATTTGTATATATATATATATATATATATATATATATATATATATATAGGGGCAGAGTTCGGAAAATTTCCTAACAGGGCATTCGACCAATAATACGGCAGGAGAGATGTGTGTAATCTACTTTATTGTAATACCAAGCTTTCGGGACTCATTTTGTCCCTTCCTCGGGGTTAACACTAAAAACAATGAGCAAAAAACAAAAAATTACTGATCTGAATTAAACTGTTAGTTGATGACGAATTCTTGAAAAAATATTAATTAGCAAATAAATTTGAGCTTACATTTGTGATTATTTGAACAACCTATTGTTAAACTGACGCTGTATTTGTTTTATTATCCTAACGATACTCATGGTGGTTGTTGAAATTAAATAAAAGTGAGGTTATTGTGTATAAAAAATCGTAACCGCGTGGTTACGGCAGAAGTGAAATTTTAAACGAAAACAAACGGCACATTCACATTTTAAAATTGGAAATTGTCACTGTGTTCCACTGTATCTTGGGTAACCTGGGGTGTTATCCCGCACTTGTTTATATTTGATTAACTTTTAACTCACGCGGCCGCATCTTAGTGCGAAACGACGCACGTGTCTTCACATAAACAGCAACAATGGCTGGTGCCTGTCCACAGGTGCCACTCGGCTCTCTCCGTCTCTGTCACCGACGGAGAGAGGCGCACGCCATCCGTTTCCAGGAACGTCACGCCAGCCAGCGCGCGGTGTTTGAAATCTCGGGCCTGAGCTCGAGGGATTCAAACATCGACGCTGGAGGCCCCTTTACCTGCCCCGTTGTTGCCGCTTATGCGTTTATTGCTGTGAAATGACTGTGAAATGACTATTATGTATATGGATACTGTTATTAATGCCGGGTTTAGGTTAGGTGCACGAAATAGATTTAACTTGGTGCGCTCATACGTTTCAATAGAAAGTTTAAGAAGAGTAAAAGATATAAATGAAAAAATCCAACTAAAAATGTAATGAAATTATAATTTTAAGCGCAATCAAATTAACTCCGTAGAGTGTCACCACCAACCTGGGACTCACTCGACGATTCCGCCGTCAGTTTATCTAGCTAAATGTGAAATGATGAATAAATTACCTAAATGTGTTTAATTGACGATTCATGAGGCAAATTTCAGACAAACTACCACTCTGTAAACTATTGCTGAATGTTATTAACCTGTTAAGCTGAAAGAGACCGGTGCCAACGGCTCTGATCTGTCCATGTCTATTAAGTAGGAGTAAATGCAACTAAGGCCCTCCGTGTCTGCTTTGAAATTCATCGTTGCAACGCCTGCCTTTTTTATGTGGAACATCTCAAGGAATAAACGACCTTTATAAAACATTGACTTATCTATAATTTCGACGTTTGTGAAGTCAGGTGCATGGTCCTCACTGTTACAGTGTATAGACAATGCACATGACTTCTTATTCAGTCTTATGTCACTTTTATGTTGAATTATTCTGCTTTTTATCCATTGAGAAGTTTGACCTACATATCGAAGGGGGCATTCGGTGCAGGGGATGCTGTAAATTACATTAGACATTTGAGCCGTGGGCACAGGGTCTTTCAGTTTTGTGTAAAATCGTTTTAGTGGAGCCACACCGTATTTTGCTATCTTAATGTCACTGTTGTCATTCCTCAGGATTCTGGTTATGTGCCCTGTAATTTTTTCTAGATAGGGAAGTTTTCTATAGTAGGTTGGTTTAGGTTCGGGGATGGGATCGGTTTCTATTGCAGTGGAGTTGTGTAAGGGTTGTGGTAGGTTGGGTGTGTTTCTATCAGGGGTGGGTGCCGTTGAGAAGATTATTTTGTTAATAAACGGCCTGGGGTAGCCGTTGTTTAGTGCTATTATTTTTAGCCTGTGTAGGTTTTGTTGTAATAAGGTGGGGTGTGATATGCGGGTGATTCTATTTTTGAGTGCTATGATAGTGTTGGCTTTCATCGTCATGGGGGCATATGAGTGATAATTGATGTATCTGCCAGAGTTGGTTGGTTTCTGATACCAATCCAGTATGATCTTGTTCGAGGCTGTACGGATAACTCTTGTATCCAGGAAGGGAATAGATCTATTCACCTCCTGTTCGGTTGTGAACTGGATGTGTGCGTTGTAGCTGTTGAAAATATCACATACCGTCTGCGTAGAGCCTGTAGGCAACCCAAGTAGCAGATCATCTACATATTTTCTCACAAATGATGGCCTGAAGGGCAGTTTGGCGTTGGGCAGTTTGGCGTTGGGTGTGGGCGTTGGGTTATGTGTTTCGGTAGGATGTCAGCTTGTCTGCAACGGAGTAGGAAGTAGCGTTGGTTCAGTTTAATCGCCAGTCTGTTGGTGTTGTCTGCCCATTGTTTCATCATGTGGACTGTTTCGGCGCCGAAACGGTCCCGCATCGTTTTGAGTGTTAGGTGAGATTGAGGCGGCGTTGGAGGCAGTGCCTCATGACCAACAGAACACGAAGAGAGCCCAAATAGCTCATTTGTTAACAAGTTACGTGCATAAGTTGCGAAAGCCTTCCTTAATTGACGCTATCCCCAAACTCCTTTCCTTTAAGAAAGATAACCCTGATATTATTATCACACGAGCCGACAAAGGTGCGGTCACCGTTGTAATGAATAAACAGGAGTACATAGATAAATCTATAGCCCTGTTCGACGATAACAACACCTACAAAAAATTGCAACGTGACCCCACTGCGGCAACACAAACGAAACTAAACAAGTTAATTAAAAACCTTAAAGATAAAGGTTACATCAACGATATTACTTATAGACGTTTGTGTATTCACAACGCAGTGGCACCGAAATATTACGGGTTACCTAAAATTCACAAACCAGACATCCCCCTCCGCCCTATAATCTCCTCCATCGACTCACCAACCTACAACCTCTCCACTTTCCTAGCGGAGATCCTAAGTAAGGCTTTCGCAACTAGAACACAGTACAATATCATCGATTCATTTCACTTCGCCGAGGAGTTTAACGACTTCCAACTACCTGATGGTCATGAGGTCGCCTCTCTTGATGTGGTCTCGCTCTTTACAAACATCCCTATGGATCTGGCGCTGGGGATCGTGGAATCGGGTTTCGACAGGGTGGCACCCCACACCGACCTGACGAAGCCTGATTTCATGTCCCTGCTCAAATTCGTAGGAGACAACACTTTCTTCACTTTCAATAACATAATTTTCAAATAAACCTTTGGCACCCCTATGGGCTCACCCATCAGTCCGGTGTTGGCTCTCATCGTCATGGATGAGCTGTTAGATAACGTCATTCCCAAACTGCCCTTCAGGCCATCATTTGTGAGAAAATATGTAGATGATCTGCTACTTGGGTTGCCTACAGGCTCTACGCAGACGGTATGTGATATTTTCAACAGCTACAACGCACACATCCAGTTCACAACCGAACAGGAGGTGAATAGATCTATTCCCTTCCTGGATACAAGAGTTATCCGTACAGCCTCGAACAAGATCATACTGGATTGGTATCAGAAACCAACCAACTCTGGCAGATACATCAATTATCACTCATATGCCCCCATGACGATGAAAGCCAACACTATCATAGCACTGAAAAATAGAATCACCCGCATATCACACCCCACCTTATTACAACAAAACCTACACAGGCTAAAAATAATAGCACTAAACAACGGCTACCCCAGGCTGTTTGTTAACAAAATAATCTTCTCAACGGCACCCACCCCTGATAGAAACACACCCAACCTACCACAACCCTTACACAACTCCACTGCAATAGAAACCGATCCCATCCCCGAACCTAAACCAACCTACTATAGAAAACTTCCCTACCTAGAAAAAATTACAGGGCACATAACCAGAATCCTGAGGAATGACAACAGTGACATTAAGATAGCAAAATACGGTGTGGCTCCACTAAAACGATTTTACACAAAACTGAAAGACCCTGTGCCCACGGCTCAAATGTCTAATGTAATTTACAGCATCCCCTGCACCGAATGCCCCCTTCGATATGTAGGTCAAACTTCTCAATGGATAAAAAGCAGAATAATTCAACATAAAAGTGACATAAGACTGAATAAGAAGTCATGTGCATTGTCTATACACTGTAACAGTGAGGACCATGCACCTGACTTCACAAACGTCGAAATTATAGATAAGTCAATGTTTTATAAAGGTCGTTTATTCCTTGAGATGTTCCACATAAAAAAGGCAGGCGTTGCAACGATGAATTTCAAAGCAGACACGGAGGGCCTTAGTTGCATTTACTCCTACTTAATAGACATGGACAGATCAGAGCCGTTGGCACCGGTCTCTTTCAGCTTAACAGGTTAATAACATTCAGCAATAGTTTACAGAGTGGTAGTTTGTCTGAAATTTGCCTCATGAATCGTCAATTAAACACATTTAGGTAATTTATTCATCATTTCACATTTAGCTAGATAAACTGACGGCGGAATCGTCGAGTGAGTCCCAGGTTGGTGGTGACACTCTACGGAGTTAATTTGATTGCGCTTAAAATTATAATTTCATTACATTTTTAGTTGGATTTTTTCATTTATATCTTTTACTCTTCTTAAACTTTCTATTGAAACGTATGAGCGCACCAAGTTAAATCTATTTCGTGCACCTAACCTAAACCCGGCATTAATAACAGTATCCATATACATAATAGTCATTTCACAGTCATTTCACAGCAATAAACGCATAAGCGGCAACAACGGGGCAGGTAAAGAGGCCTCCAGCGTCGATGTTTGAATCCCTCGAGCTCAGGCCCGAGATTTCAAACACCGCGCGCTGGCTGGCGTGACGTTCCTGGAAACGGATGGCGTGCGCCTCTCTCCGTCGGTGACAGAGACGGAGAGAGCCGAGTGGCATCTGTGGACAGGCACCAGCCATTGTTGCTGTTTATGTGAAGACACGTGCGTCGTTTCGCACTAAGATGCGGCCGCGTGAGTTAAAAGTTAATCAAATATAAACAAGTGCGGTGATAACACCTCAGGTTACCCAAGAAACAGTGGAACACAGTGACAATTTCCAATTTTAAAATGTGAATGTGCCGTTTGTTTTCGTTTAAAATTTCACTTCTGCCGTAACCACGCGGTTACGATTTTTTATACACAATAACCTCACTTTTATTTAATTTCAACAACCACCATGAGTATCGTTAGGATAATAAAACAAATACAGCGTCAGTTTAACAATAGTTTGTTCAAATAATCACAAATGTAAGCTCAAATTTATTTGCTAATTAATATTTTTTCAAGAATTCGTCATCAACTAACAGTTTAATTCAGATCAGTAATTTTTTGTTTTTTGCTCATTGTTTTTAGTGTTAACCCTGAGGAAGGGACAAAATGAGTCCCGAAAGCTTGGTATTACAATAAAGTAGATTACACACATCTCTCCTGCCGTATTATTGGTCGAATGCCCTGTTAGGAAATTTTCCGAACTCTGCCTCTAACGTAGTACGACCGTTACTTCTTGTGCTGGTATATATATATATATATATATATTTGTAACACCTGTATATATATAATTAATAAAAGTGCTAACAAACATAGTAATAGTTTCATTTAATTTTAAAATTGACATCATTCGAAATCTTACTTTATTTCTGAATTCTAGAGTATAATTACTTGTATCAAAACATTTTCTAATTAAAGGTATATAAGCTTATAATGATAATGTCTATTAAATGTAGTTACTTCAGATATATTTAAAAAAAACGTGAAAACCTGTCATAAACGTCAACAGGGTAGTATCAATTGTATATAAGGGAGGTAATGGCTCACATTTCACCGAACATTTTAAATAAAGCAAGGGAAATTTTGTCCAACGGCTGTATTTCTGCCAAGAACTCGATGGAATGCACTTTGAACATCTTGTTTAAGAAAAAAACACAAATGTTTGTAAATTTATTTCACGTTTCTCCATCATTTTTATTATTGTTCTACAAGCAATACATTACATTTATTTAGTGGTTTAGTATTACTTAAGATTATTTACATTGCTGTACAGAGATTGAAATTAGGTTCTAAAAATGTATCACAAGCTATAGGTTGTTATTAAAAAAAGTAATCAAGATGACGCGTGATCTTAGTAAGTAGATTGTGAAAAAATTGAAAACTAAATTCTGAATATATAAAATTACGAAAATGTTTTTCGTGTAAAATGCAAACAATGTATCTTAATAAGACAACTTAAGACAATAAATATCCATTGAAACAACTACTTCCCGTGCAAATACACCTCCGGTTATTGAATTTTACAATGAAATATTTAAAACCTTAATCTATTTGTTTGTTACAACGCTCTATATAAGTATATATAACATATAGGTCAAATTTTCTTCAAACCAACTAACAAATATAAATAAAAAATGAAAGGAAAAATTACAAGAAATTAGAAATGAAAGGACTTGGAATCGAATTTAAATATTTTAAATTGGACTTTCTCTTGAGTAAATTCATTTTTTTTTAATATGACCAAACTTAATGTATCAACTGCGAACAGTTGCAATCCTTCTTTAATTGTAAGGTATTTTAAACATCAAATTTTGAGATGTTGGTAAATTATCATCAATGTAACAAATAAATTATAGTTTGTCAAATATATTGTCACAATGCAGAGAGGTTTAAAAAAGAGAATGCTGCAACTTGCAACTTTACACCACACGGGGAATTTTTCTTTTAAGTATACTTTTACATACCTATTCCATATAAACGTTTGTAAAACTAATGAACATGAGATCAATACTAAGCAGTATATTTTGACCTTCACTTTAAATCAGTGTTTTATACTCGTGGCGCATGATGTAAAATTTCGAGTTTAGAAAACCCTAATTTGGCTTTTCTAAACTCGAAATTTGACTTCATGCTTAATCTGGGATTAGAAATACTTGTTAGTCTTCAAATTGAAAGTTTTCAATAAGATCACGAATGTCTAAAAATTTACTTAAAAAATCGTAATATGTATACCTAATAGAAAAATTCCTTGTATTTAGAACTTTTTAAAAATTTGAAAGTTGATTTACATGTAATTAATCTTGTCCTATCCTAAAACACACAACCTGCATTAAACCACTAAATTCTTGATATGTCAAATTTGATTGCTCATATTAAAAAAAAAACAGATTACACGTCATAATGTTGGTTTGATATAGTCAAATATAATTACCAAATATCAATTTTCTATCCCAGTTAATTCTAAAAATATGATATCGGTTTCATATATAATGACACCCTCTATTTAAAAGAAATCTTAGTAATTCAGTATTGACCTTTGTTCTCGGCATCCTTCAGTTTTTAAATTACTAGATACACAATTGTAAAAAATGGTTGATGATATTCTTGCAAAAAAGACCAGACCCAGCACTCCCTTATAATGTTTTAATTGTTCCTTTAATTAGATTGATATTTGTTAGAAAGAAAATATTATTATTATATCGAGCATGTCATAAAAATAATAGTGTGCATGTTTAGCATATAGTAATGGCATATGTCTTAGAAAATTAGCTGATCAAAAAGAATGTATTACAATTCGGTATGTTGATGGTTGCCAAAACTATATAAATGTACAGGGCGATTCAATAGCTTCTGTGGTAGCCCACGCTCACCCTTAGCGGGCATTAGGTCCACCCGGGCCATAAACCCCCACCCGAGGTTTAGATTTAGTTGTAGTCGTAGATAGTATTGTAAAAATTAGGCAAGATAATTAATAAAAATAAATTGTCTTCATTCAAAACTAAGAAAAAAATACAGGAGAAAAAATATAATACAGTGTAGAGCAGGCGAAGTTCAACCAGCCAAGTATGAATTTAATTGCTCTTCCACCTAACCTGCTTCAAGAAATATATCCACAGAGGAGTACGTGGTTACATTATCGAGCTTAAATAAAAGTAATTAGACTTTTGTTAGATAAACAAACTTTTACAAACTCAAATTTAATATTTTTGATTTAATTTGAGTTTGTATACTTTGTTTATCTCAACTCAATTAAAAATCAAAAACATAGTTTTTTCAGATCTAATATGTCGAGACATGCATGGCCTTTTTGACCACAAAGAGTGACATTTCGTTAAGGTTAGGGGGGATTTTATTAAAAATAGGGTAAACATTACACGTAAAACATTTCTTAAAAAAGGTGGTTTTGAATTTCGGAGGTGAGATAGTTCCTCTAAATCTCAAATTTTATGTACATCTGACCGATACATGATCTTGTTATTTAGATAGGGACGTGCGCGCTTCTTAACAATTATCTTATATATCACGCAGCAATTATATATCTCGCAGCAATTGAACAGTCGACGCTGATCTATATTTAGCCAGTTAAGCTCTTTAAGTTTACCTCAGATGTTGTCAAATTTACGTATGCCAAAAACAAGTCTAACACAGGCATTTTGAACATTTTGTATACGTTTCGTTGTTACAGACTCTAGGCAGGCATTGTATATGGCACCCGCAAAGTTAAAGTGGCTGAATACCAGAGTATCACATGGCAGTCATTTAGTTTTCATGTTTTACGGTTACAAAAAATCATTTTTAGATTAATATAGACACGATAGATACATTTATTAATGTGTAATTTGAACCGTAGGTTATCGTCGATTACTAGACTTAGGTTTCGTACAGAGTCAACAAAAGGGAGTGTTACTTACCTATGTTTAATTATGAATTTGCTGTTTCTATTTTTTTTTTTCGACCAAAAAGCATAACTGATGATTTAGATGGATTTATAGTGAGTAAGTGACCGAGCGATGTATGGACTAGCTTACTGATATCAGAGTCAATCTTGAGGTTAGCGGTGGATATATCATTAATATTAAAAGCGTATGATAGTTGTGTGTCATCGGCTTATACATTTAGTGATTTATAACAGATGGTAGAGAGAAAGTATAAATACAGAATAAAACTAGTCTTGACATGGATCCCTGGGGAACACCCACCTCCAAACTACAGGTGGTTGAGATTGAGTCGTCAATTTGTACAAACTGGGTACGACCTTTTCAAAAACAACTTATCAAGTTTATACATGGATTAGTAAGTCCTAGATAGTGGAGTTTCGCTAAAAGGATATCGTGATTGAGAGTATCAAAAGCCTTACTGTAATCCAACAGTACGATAGATGTTAGTAAACCATTATCCGTTGCAGAAATGATATCATCTGTGACATTAAGTAAGGCAGTTGTACAACTATAGTTCGGCCTAAACCCAGATTATATTGCAGGAAGGAGTTGGTGTTCCTCAAGATAATCCAGAATTCGATTTCTTATTATGCGCTCTAAAATCTTTTATAGTGTCGGTAGAATGCAAATTGGTGGAAGATCTTTATAATTATTAGGACACGTTGTGTTAGGAATGGGCAAGATTTTACCGTGCTTCCATATGATCGGAAAGACCGATTGTTCGAGGCAGCAATTAACTACATAATCATGTTTTTCTCATCTACTAGTTTTGAAGTAAAATGACTTCTAACGTTAGGGTGGATATTTTAAGAATATAAAGTAATAAAAGGGTCGTTTAGTAGACTTTTTATAGAACTAATAAGGTAGTTGTTGTATCCGTTAGAGTACTTCAAATTATTTGGAATGGCAGTTCGTTTTGTTAACTATAACGTCATTACTTTTAAAACAAGACCACAAATTTTTTCTGTTGATTTTGATAATATATTCGAAATAAGCTTATTTTCATGAGTACCGGCTAAGTTGACAATATTCTAAATGTTTATTGCAGGCAAAATCATTTGGATCTTTAGTTGTCTTAAATTTTTGTGCTATTATCGCGTACTTTTATCATATCTTTTAGGGTGTCTGTTAACCAGGGAACTTTCTTTTTAGTTACTTTTGAAGTTATTAGAGGTCCATGTAAATCAAACAATTGTAAGAGGCGGTAGTTAAGATGTTTAATCTTGTCTTCGATATTTTAAAGGAAAATCAATTTGGCAATTTTTATCAGTTCAAGGTCGGATTGGAATATATTTAAGTCAATATTATTAAGTTTTTTGTATTTTACTAAGATCTATTTTCGCATTCATTTTTGTATCATATCGTGATCTACTGTGTTGTGAACTTCAATTACAACGGAATCAGTTCAGCCGTTTTTGTTTGATAAAATGATTAAGTCGATTAGAGAACTACACTGACTAGTTACGCGCGTTGGTTGATTTATTATATATGCGTTAAGAAGATCAAGAAATTGCTAGTAGTGGTAGAATTGATGTTGTTGATTGATAGCAAATTAATGTTAACGTCACCTAAGCATATAAGATTCACATTGTGGTAATATATAAGCAAATGTATCTTCTTATTTATCTACAAATACGCGGAATTGGCCGATAGGAGGTCTATATAAGACACCAACACAATATAACTTGTTGATCTTGCACTTAATCCATTATTGTTCTAATGCGTTTGTAGAGTCCAGAGTGAGAGTTTAAAAGTGTATATTTAATCTATTGTAAATACCAATTAATTCTCCACCACCGCGCCCAAATTGCCGATCCTTACGTAAGAACATGTATCCGTCAAGACTGAAACAACATATGTCGAAATCAGAATAAAGTCATGTCTCTGATACAGTAATAATATCAAAATTAAGTGGTAGAACATGATTTTTAAAATTATTAAAATTACTTTTGATTAAACGAATGTTTATATGACAACGACCAATGTTTGTATTCATACTTATTACAAAGACAAACAATATATATATATATATATATATAAACTAAACTGTGATTCCTTCTATATGTGAAAACTCCATTGCCTGAAATACATTAAAAAAATTCAGGAAGTTTTGATAACATGCATTAGTTTACACAAATTATGTAAAGAAATAAAAAAAAGAAAAAACAAAATATGATATTGTGAATGTGGCATGTATGATGAAAAAGTAGACTTAAAGTAGCAAGGTAAAGTCTTCAAACTTCGCTTATCAATTACTCTTCTAAATAAGGTGTGTCATAAATACTGTTCTTTGATTCTTTTAAGTCTATTCTTCGGCGCAAGATGACATTTTTTTCATTCCACGACCAGGCGTTCTTAATACCCAGTGTTTCGCGCGATTGTTTGAGTAAACTGTATCTCGTAGGAGTAAAATCATTGCTCATCATTATACCAGACTTGTTAAGGTGGTGACGATTTTTTAGAATCAAATCTGCCATCTCAGACGAAGATACATTAACTACCACTGCACGACTCATTTTAGATTGTTTGTCAAATCAATAACTTTTAATTATATCTATTTTCGCATTGATCTTTAATTTTGTAAAGGAAAGGTTATTCAGTTTATTATTTAAAATTTTGTTAGGTTCTTCCTTTTATCCTATTATTCTGAGATTCGAATTCCGTGTCGTTTCACAGTGGTCTGAATCTCAGAAAAGTTGGCCAAAAAATAGAATTTTGAGATTTAAACGGTAATTAGTATAAAAGAGTTTTCGAGGTCGCTGATTACGAATTTTATAGTATAATTTCAAAATGACGAATCCAAAATGCTCTGTCACTTTATTACAAACATTTAAATTTCGTGTCCAGGTCCTAATTTAAACCGTTCCGTATAATCTTGAACAGTTCTCGACGAGTACAGAATATTTTATTAATACGCGTTTCTAAAATACAGACATATTGCGATGTAAAATTAAATAAAAACACATTTCTTATATAATAAGCTTTATTTAATTATAACATAAGAATAATTTTATTTATTCACAATGATATTTTCCTGGAGTGTTATTCGAATGATTATTTGCAAAAATGATTAAAATTTAATAATACATTAAAATAAGACACCCGGTATATACAAGGTGTTCCACTTTGAGTAGGACAACAAAGGTAACTTTGTTAATATCTATGATAGAGATTCATTCAAATGGGCAAAGTTGTGCAGTTTTATGTGCTTACTTGGACTCGTTTAAAAAACAATTGAAATTTATTAACACTACAAAGTTAGTGAGAAAAACCTGAAAATCGCGTTTTTCTAAAATCGATAATATCTTTCGAATTTGCAATTTTATTGAAAATCCGTAAAAACATTTTTAAAGTAAATGCTATGGCGCGTCAGATCGTGATCAAGTTTTATTTGTCAGACGATTGTTTCAATAACATCAACTATTGATTTTTAAATGAAAGTATATGACGAAATGCATATTATTGAACTGCAATTTTTACCTTGATTTTGATGATGTGTTACACATGTACTTCTATTGTTTTTTTGTTTCTATTCGGTTGTTTTTAAACATTGCAATTATTTTTGTTGTTGCTAAGATAAATACAAAATATTATTTAAAAACAATACTACTATGGATTGATTATAGGTTATATCAATAATCGTTTGTTTAAATAAAGTGTTTGTTGCCATGGTTACATGCCATAAGCAAATACATTTGTAAACATGTAAACATGTGCATGTGTAGCACACCGTTGAACTCAACGTAAAAACTACAGTTCAATGAATCCAATCATTCGCCGCTATTAGAAAAACAAAAGTTGATACTAATAAAAAAAGATATCTCTATTTAAATTAAAACTTATCACCATCTAATGCGCCAAAACATGTACTTTGAAAACTTTACAGATTTCCAAAATACTCATAAATAAGAAAGATATAGAAGATTTTCGCAAATCACGATTTTCAGTTATTTTTTTCAATAACTTTAAAGTTTCTTATTTTTTAAAATTTTTCTTAGTGGAATCTCAATAGGCACATAAAATTCTCTATAATTGATAATAATAAAGTTACCCATACTGTCCTACTCTAAATGGAACACCCTGTATACGAAAATTATCAAAAATCAAAGGTATACTACTAGTTTACATCTTTCAATAGCAGGATGTCCCGGACCCCTGCTGTGCGCATCTGCATTGACCCTAACCTAACAAAGCGGTTGCCCGGCGTTAGGTATTTCTAACCTCAAAAGTACAGCGGCAGAGACGCGCAGAATTTTCTTTCAAATTATATTACAAAACATCGTAAACTATATGCTCTATATCTCAACTTCTTGGTTCCCACTGGATGGATAACTTTTTTGCTAATTTACGGTAAAACATTTACAAGAAAAACCATTATGTAGATACATCTTTCACATGATTTATAACACACGCGAGTGTAAATTTATAAAAACGTTGTACACGTAAATATTCTACATACCTTCTATGACACTCTCTATCAAACAGAATTGATAAAGGACACTCGAATAAAAAGTTACCTGCACTTGTATTAATAGTGATATTTCGGAGCACGTGGTTCACGTTGTGCCGAGAACGGGAACTTAGAACTAATGTAGCGTCTCAGGTATAAATCATATATCACTTTCTTTTGGAATAACATGCACCAACGCCTTCTCTACAAGATTCCTTGGTGCAAAACTCATTTGGTGATTATCATTTTTTCGATTTTTGGCCACCTTTTTGCAGATCCAGACTACTGCGCGTTTGATCAATTTGATTGATTTGTTTTTTTAGCGATTTGTTTTCGGTCTCCAGGAGAGATATGCGTGAATTAAATTTATCATTGAGCTCGCTGCTAACCTTGGTGATGGCTGTTTGAATGAGACCAGATATCATAGTGTCGTTCTCAAAATGTCCATTAATGCTTTTTTAATAGTGTCTTTTAGGTACTCTTTCTGTTCACGTGTAAGGGGCATGGCAAAATGAGCTAACGTAAGCAATGTGCGTACTTACAGCAAGGTTTTAGTGTAGATTATCGATATAGTAGATGTAGTTGATAAGAGAAAACGGCAGTTAACAAAAACTCACAAAAACGTCTATTCGCACTCACTTTTCATTATTGATTATTTTATTATTTATTTATTTTATTTTTTTCATTATAAAATAGACGTCAATGAGTATATGTCTTAAATGCTATTGGGAATTATAAAACAGCCTTTTTTAAACGTTGGTAGGAAAAAATAGATTTTATTTTATGAAAAAATGTTCATACAAATGCAGGTTCTATATTTTCTTGTTCAGAAGTTATAGCGCTTTTAAAATATTGTCTCTTTGAACACTAATAAGTAATCATAGTTTAAATAGATCAAAAATATTTTTTGTAATAAACAGAAATCAAACAAATGTATTGTAACAAACAGAATTAAAACTGACCTACAGTAAATAATTAAAAAATTATTCATTTTCCTGAATACATCATTTGTAACGAAGAATTATCATTGGCAAAGTATGAAAAGCCATCTTATTTTAGGTATCACGCTTTACTAAGTATATAATATTTTTCAGTCATCACATACCAGTTCGCCTGGCGGCATCATCTAAAGCCCAACCGCAGAGACTCCAGCACGCTCGGTGGTTGGGCGACACACACAAGATGCTGATAATCTTCAAAAACGACATCTACATCCGCCAGTCACCTTGGGACGAAACCGACACCCAACTAACCTTCACTGGCGTACCAGACTTAGTCTTCAACGGCATCACCGACTGGCTGTATCAAGGTACACATTTATTTAAAAAACAAGAAAAACACCTAAAAAAAAAAGAGAGAATTGCTTTGATATTATAACCTAATACAACCGTAAACCGTTACCGAATACCCTCCCTAATTGTAGAGGATGTAATGAAAAATCCGAATGCACTATGGGCTTCCCACGATGGCACGCACTTAATGTACGCAACGTTTAATGACACGAATGTTGGAATGCTATCGTTTCCTTGGTTTGCCACCAGCAATGTGCTAACCGCGGGCGGCGTCGCCCAGAAACCGACGACCTTTCCATCTTCCAAGACGATACGATACCCCACGGTGAGTCTTTTCTATCCGACTTCTTGTGAGTTTTGTTTTTGGTCTTTTCACACACACACACACACACCTGTCTACTTTTCTTGCTTTGTTTTTCCGTACTATTTCCCATGCTCTGACTATAAGGCGAAAACACAACGAGTTTGGTAAGGATTCAATATTGGTAAACGGAAATGTTAGATTAATGGTTTATTTTATTACTAGAGTTATTATACCACTTTGTTTAAATATTCGTGTAATACCTCGTGATTATCTACAATTCCTCATCTAACCACCTCTAATTTAAAATGCCCAAGCGCAAAATTCCAAATTCTTAGTAAAGGAAAACATGTGAGCCGTTTTGATCTTTACTTAGTGTGAGAAGTCCTACAAATTAAATTAAAATCTGGAGGTGACTTGTTTTATTTTGTTTAACAATTTGACAATTAAATCCAATTATAATTGATATTTTCCAAAAATCCCTAAATCCACTATTTTTAAATGGATTTAGGAGTTTTTGGAAATGGCCGACTCAATTACATACAATTTTCAGTTTTTAGATATTCAAAAAGTAATTTTATTTCAAATTTATATCGACAAATTGTATTTAAAATCAAAATAAAGTCTTCCTTGCAAATACAAGTTTTCAATACTCTATGATTTAAATTAAATTTAAATTAAAACACTTGGTTTGTTTAATTTTCAATAACAGTTGTAAAAATAAATTTATATTTTTTAATTAAATGTATCTTTTCAATTTGGAAAATTTATAAATAAAAACAGGTTTATTAATAATTTTCCGGTGAATCACAACAATGTTGTTCTAGGGGTGTGGTGATGTTAGTGGTAGTTTATGTCGGCAATTACCACTGGAAATTTACCGTAAATTTCGGTATATTTCCCAGCTGTATTTTTAACATTGGTAACGTTCTTTTGTGCGCATTTGCAAGAGAGATTAAAGGTAAACAAAATACTTTCTTGGAAAAATACAGTCTAATTTAGTTTACTGTTATAACGAGTGTCTATAAACTGTCAGCATCCTAGTAGGTTCTGACCTACTAAACATACGTCGTAATCAGACATATAATTACATTTATTTGACGTTCCGAGATTCACCGAATCGTATGATTTAATCTAAGACATGTAATTTGTTTTTCAAAGCAACCGAGATGCCGACAGTTTATAGACACTCGTTATAATGAAATACATACAGGGAATACTTCTTTTAAGTATATATAACATACTGTATATTTTTAGATATTCGTCGTATTTTAAAAATGTTGAAATTGAAGCTTTATAGGAGTGTTTTTCACTCCCAGATTAAGCTTGAAGTAAAATTTCGAGTTTAGAAAAGCCTGAAAATTTGGTTTGGTCGCTTTGCGAAGCGGGGCGACAAAACCAAATTTTCAGGCTTTTCTAAACTCGAAATTTTACTTCAAGCGCCACGCGTATAAAACACTGATTTCAAATAAAGTTTAAAATATACTACTTAAGCAGCATGCTGAAGAAATTTATTTTGAACTTTACAATATATCAGTGTTTTATACGCCTGGCGCATGAAGTAAAATTTTGAGTTTAGAAAAGCCTGAAAATTTGGTTTGGTCCCCCGCTTCGCAGAGTGACCAAACCAAATTTTCACGCTTTTCTCAACTCGAAATTTTACTTCATGCTTTATCTGGAAGTGGACAACACTCGTTTGTTACTTCAATTTATACCCATTTCAAAAACAATAAATAAATAAAGCTTTAAAAGAAAAAATCCCAGTATTCGTATGTACACAAAAAAAAAACCTCACTGTATGTACGGGGTAGTGCATTTTGTAGGTGCATCATATGGAAACCTTTTATATTTGAAGATATATTGAAAAGCCGTTTTAGCGAACCTGGGTCACTTTTTCGTGTTTGATCAACGCACAGTGCGGTATTTAACATCAAAACATGGCCTAACAGGAATCCGATCTATATATGACAATCTGTTAATAGAAAAAGCGAGTTTTATTTTGACAATTAATAAAAATAATTGTAAAACTACAATTTCACAATAATACACACACATTTAATACTAACAATCTTAATTATTATCGTTGTACATATAAATAATTTCTACATATAAAGAAAATAATGAATTACAATACAAAATTATTTTAAGTACATGTGTACGGTTCTATTTTTTCAATCACTTTCTGATTCAGTGAATTGACCTTGCTTGAATAATTCTATTGCATCCTTCAAGAACGGTAGCTTTTTTTTGTTGTAGACCGCATATTTGTCAAGAACGGGCCAGAGGTCAATAAAAGTCTATTTAGAACATCCCGATTACAGCTTTCTTTAGAACATTTCTAAGAAAAATATTGCCTCTATTGTCTAAAATATTTGTTTCTTACTTCTGCAGCTTCTTCAGATAATTATCCAAGTGGTAGTAATGAATGTGAGATTACACTCGGTGAATGAATCAATATTTTAGAAGGGTCGATGACATTGGCTGCCATTTATATAACTTAATATAATGTCTTGAACTTTCAATTGTAAATAGAGATCATTTCTTTAGATTTATTTCGAAGCCTGACGAAAGAACTTCGAGAATTATTTCAAGTCTCTGAATTAATTCTTGGTCTACTCCGGTGAGCAAACCAGCCTTTTGGAGGTTTTAAAAAAATCGACGAGACGTGTTTCCATCGTTCGTATTTCCAAAATCAACTTTAGGTACGTCCACGAGCAATCCAAGCTGTTCTTTCAAATCATTCTTGATTTGACGTTTTGCATCTGCTACAGCGTATCAACTGCCAACGTCACGCGGCCTTTATAAACTTCTACCTTTATTTTATATGATAGGTGCAGACTAAACTCAAAGAATCTTATTTTTGTATGAAGTATGCTTCATAATCCAAACTTAAACGTATCCGAGTTTTCTAGCTTATCGTCAGTTAAATCGTTAAATTGTTGAGATGTTTTGCTACAAATATAGCACGGCATAGTTAATGCAGTGTTAGTAGCCGCGTTGCACACTTTTCCGTCGATCATGGTTAACTTAAGAGCATGTTTAATTTGTACTTGTTCGTCCTCAATTTCAGTTTTCTGAAGATATTTAACTTGTGCTGCTACATGTTAAATTTTGTCAATTGTTACATCATTACTTTCCTTGATAAATTGTATTTTAATGGGTCTGAAATATCTCGGCGAAGACGGTAAAGGATTCTGCGCAATAATTTACTGACCAGTTGAGAGCCTCAGAGGAACAAGTGAGCTTTGGAAGATGTGAGCATCATTGTCTCCTTCATTTTCAAATGTTTGCTTGTATTGGCCTTGCTGAGAGCCACCAAAACCCCACCTTCAAAAGAGCTACAAACTTGTCTTCTTTTCCTTCATACAAGTTTCGATCACTTCTTTTAAATATTTGCACAATCTCGAGGCCGTGTCATCTAGTAGGTCTTAATGTTTCACGTCAGCAGAAGTTTCTGTAATAGTGATGATTTCCTGAGCGCTAAAGTTTCGAAAAGCAGCATTCTCCCATCAGAAGCTTTGGCAATATTTGTGGAAGCAGATCTTTCTACAGCAATATGAAGTTATTTAACAGGCCAACAAGAATGTTTTCCACTGTTATTCCATCTTGCAAAAGGCTGAACAAGAATGCTACCCAAGAAAACAACATTCTTGTTCAGCCTTTTGCAAGATGGAATAACAGGGGAAAACATTCTTGTTGACCTGTTGAATAACTTCATATTGTGCTGTAGAAAGATCTGCTTCCACAAATATTACCAAAGCTTCTAATGGGAGAATGCTGCTTTTTAAAACTTCAGCACTCTCTTCGGGGATTTCGTAATTTCTTGAATTACTTTTGCCATGTTAGTATTACCCGCAGCCCGGTGGCACATTTGCGCCGCATACGTTAATTAATCAGCGGGTGCACTTTCTCTAAGTTTTCAGTTCCAGTGTTTTGCGGCACTTTGAACGGTCACTAGATTCTCCGAACTCTTTGCTTGGCCTACCTTTTAAGCAGATCACAGTAGGCGCAGCAGGTAGCGAAATCTCGATATTCAGCCATTCTTCATATTTTTTCAAGAAACGTGCGCATGTGCTGTTACACGAAAGCCACTTTCGCTTATACACAATCTTAAAACTATTCAATATACTGCGTATTTCACTTAGCTGTTCACTTGAACATTTTGTAATTTGAATAATTTTATTTTTTAGATGCTTCAGTTTTGCATCAATAGTATTTCAGTACTTTCTCTCATGATAACGTGTAGGCGTTTGCGAGTCACTTTAATTACTGATACATCAGAATCTAAAAAAAAAACAATATAATTTAAAAAATCGTTAAAATATGATATGAAAACTCTGAAGATGTTTTTCTTATAGGAATCGGTTGATGACATTGTTATTTTCTCTAAAAACGAGGTGATGACATGTATGTCTAACTATTCGAGTTACTCAGAAATCATCGAATTTGAGTCAAACTGTACATATTGTAAAATGTAACGTTATTTGTCAATACATATGTTAAATATATAGAATTATATTATCTTTAATTTTTTTTTTTTTTGCAAATATTGATGATACCAGTCAATTAGCTTAGAAAAAAATGAAAATATTATTATAATTATAAATGAGAGATATCTGTCAATTTTTATGATGATTGTTCTTTAATTTAATTGATTTCGTAATACTACTATTAATTATTGTTGACATTTTGTGTCGATTTTATCGATGTATTTATTTTATTTATTTCAACAAAAAACATATAATGATATAAAAAATAAACGAAATTCAATGCAAATAGATTACATAATTTTGTTTCTAAAATTCTTATTTTTTTGGAAATATTAATGATGCCAGTCAATTAGCTTAAAAAATAATTTAGAATATCAACTGTTTTCTAAACTAATCCCATAAAAAATGTTAGAAAATATATAATATTAAAATCAAGACAGCTTACCCAACATATTAATATGTCATATATGTTGGGTAAGCTGTCTTGATATTAATATCATGAATTTTTTAACGATTTTTTCCACTCCTCGGTTAAGCATGAAATAAATATTTCGATTTTAGAAAAACTTTAAAATTTGGATTGATCGCGTGTCGAAGCGGAGCGACTAATCCAAATTCTTAGGCTTTTCTAAACTATTGACTTCATGCGCTAGGCGCGCTAACGCTAGCTTAACGTGAAGTTCAAAACGCGAGCGCTTAACAATTTTCTAATCATTTCGAATATCCGCAATTTTGTAGAGAAAAAAGATTGTTCTACAGGAAATAGAACAGGTTATTTATAACATTAAGTAGAATATCTGTGGTTTATGTTGTTTAAAATAATCATAAATACGAAACTGCAAAAAATCAATATTAAGCAAAAATCGATTTCATACAAACAATATCTGTGTTTTTTTTCTGGAATTCATAGATTGCTAAAAAAAACTCATCAATTTTACTTTATACCTTAAAAAAAATTAACGGACTATGAATTGTATTTATTTTTAGGATTACATCATTATTTTTTGCTTTGCAGTAAGTTTTATGTTTAACTTTAAGTTACCAATTGTTACCCTGTTTTCAATAATATTACCGAGAATAGTCTTAAATTACCAGTAATATTAGAACACTGTGTAGGGGTAAAAGTTATTAAATAACGAGTGTCTATAAACTGTCGGCATCCCAGTAGGTTCTGACTTCCGAAACATACGTCGTAATTAAATTCAGCACTGTGACACTACCCAAATGACTAATAATTAAATGTATTTGACGTTTCCAAGATTTATCGTTTCGTATAGCATAATCTAAGATATGTAATTTGTTTTTCAATGCAACCGAGATGCCGACAATTGTTACATGGAAAATATTTTATTATTTATTTATATGGCCTAGAAGAGAAAGAGTAAGCTGATCGCATACTGGAGGTTTTGGAGGTCTTGGAGGTCTTGGAGTTTTTGGTTACACCTTTCAATATAGGAAATTACATACTAGAAATGTACACCTACATGTATGCAAAGTTTTAATTATTTAAATTGGAATTTATTGATATTCCATGCCCAGGTGTACGCTACTAGAAATCCAAAAACTACTTTCTATTTTGATGTAATAGTTGATGAAGGAAAATTTGAAAAAAAAAATCGCGAGTAGGTTCAGAACTCAAATACTTTAAGAACAGAGCTGGGCAGGATTCGAATCATTCAGGATTCGATTCCCGGATTCGAATCCTTTTAGAGGATTTAAAAGAGGTATTCGAATACTTTAGTGAAAACGGATTCGTGATCCGGATTCGTTACATTTTTTTTAAAGGATTCGTATTCGAATCCAAACGTAGATGATTCTAATCCTTATAAAAGGATTCGAATTCTTATAAAACGATTCGAAGCCTTATAAAAGTATTCGAATTCTTATAAAAGGATTCGAATCCTTATAAAAGGAATCGAATCCTTATAAAATTCGAATCCTCATACATCGATTCAAATCCTCCTAAATCATTCGAATCATCGCTATTAAGGCTGGGATTCGAATTCGATTAATTCAAATAGTTAAATATTCTAATATGAATATTTCAATCACTAAATTATTCATATTTGAATATAAATATTAAAATTTTCGAATAATTCAAATATTTGTGAATGCATATTTGGTTACTTAACCATGAAAAATATCCAACGTTAATAGTATATTTTTAACTTCACTTGAAATCAGTGTTTTATACGCGTGGCGCATGAAGTAAAATTTCGAGTTTAGAAAAGCCCCGTGAAAATTTGTCTCGGGCTTTTCTAAACTCGAAATTTTACTTCATGCTTAGTCTGGGAGTGGACAACACTCGTTCTTAGAAGTTTCAAATTGAAGGATTACTCTAGATTACTAAGCTTATTACCGTTTTACAAAGGGTACAGCTCAAAGGACCAACCATGGTCTTCGCAGAACGAAGGACTACAGGGAATCGAAGTTTTTTTACAAGAAAACAACAAATATCTGAAGGTTTACAGCATGGATAGGAAAGAAAACATTTAATTTTGAAAAAATATCGAAGTTGGGTTGGTTTTCATCAGTGCATTTTTAACTTCACTTTAAATCAGTGTTTTATACGCGTGGCGCATGTAGTAAAATTTCGAGTTTAGAAAAGCCCCGTGAAAATTTGTCTCGGGTCGCTGCGCGACCCTCGACAAATTTTCTACGCGGAGCTTCTCTAAACTCGAAATTTTACTTCATGCTTAGTCTGGGAGTGGACAACACTCGTTTGAATTTTAAATTTAACTCTTTTAAAAAATCGACGTATGTAACATAATAAATCATTCATTGAAATCATAGAAAAAGATACAAAATTTTACCTAAAATTAACTTTTAGAGTTAACTTTATAATTTCGTCGGCTCTTAATGGGTAAATATTGTATTCCTAAAAAAAACCGTTTTTATTTAATATTGAAGTTGCATTTAATACAATAACAAACTGTAAATAAATCGACATAAATCTAGAAATATCAAAAATCTCGACATGTAGAAAATCTTGACGGTCCACTCCCAGACTAAGCATGAAGTAAAATTTCGAGTTTAGAAAAGCGCCGCTTAGAAAATTTGACGAGGGTCGCGCAGCGACCCGAGACAAATTTTCACGGGGCTTTTCTAAACTCGAAATTTTTCTTCATGCGCCACGCGTATAAAACACTGATTTAAAGTGAAGTAAAAAACGCACTGAAAACCAACCCAACTTCGATATTTTTTCAAAATTGGATGTTTTCTTTCCTATCCATGCTGTAAACTTTCAGATATTCGTTGTTTTCTTGTAAATAAACTTCGATTTCCTGTAGTCCTTCGGTATCCGAAGACCATGGTTGGTCCTTCGAGCTGTAGCATTTGTAAATTGGTAATATAGAGTAATCCTTTAATTTGAAACTTCTAAGAACGAGTGCTGTCCACTCCCAGACTAAGCATGAAGTAAAATTTCGAGTTTAGAAAAGCCCCGCGTAGAAAATTTGTCGAGGGTCGCGCAGCGACCCGAGACAAATTTTCACGGGGCTTTTCTAAACTCGAAATTTTACTTCATGCGCTAGGCGTATAAAACACAGATTCAAAATGAAGTTCAATAACACATATATCATCATTAATTAAAATCATTATATAATCAGATATTTAGTCGGTAAATGAACATTTTTGTTAATAGAAACTGATGGAATAAAATCTTACTGGTTGCAAATAATAGATTCAAATTTATTTTTAAAGGATTTGTATCCGTGATTCAAAAATGAGGATTCGAATCTTTGATTCGAATCATATTTTTCACTTATGAATCCTCGAGTATTCGTGATTCGAATCATATTAGGTGATTCGGATTCGTGATTTGAATCATGCTTTTGAGGATTCATCCCAGCTTTGTTTAAGAGTATTTTTGTGAATTAAATTAAAGTGGTATAATACAGATCAGAAAATATATAATTATACCAAATAGTTATAGAACGATTTACTTAAATAATGTAGTATAGTTTATGTTAGTTTAGTCTTATTTATTGATAAATATGGTAGTGTACTAAAACGTATTAACTTTATATTTTTAAAATAGTTGGAATACAGTTAGTTAATTTGTTATTACCATTGTAAATGTTTGTTATAGCAGATCAATAATAATAATAAAACTTAAAATGAGTTAATAAAATTGATTGACGAATGAAGCACTAATATCCTTTTTTTACACTTTTCTTTGTATATATTACGGAGACATTTTATTTAGTGTTAGTCATCAAATCTTCAGATATACTGACTGGCATCTAAATGCAGCTTTCTCTGCAATTTATTGATACATATTGAAAATAGAAAATACAAAATAAATGTATATTTTCCAATTGTTATTAGCAGAATATTTCAGTAAATATAAGATCTATAGTGACCTATCAGAGTTATTTGCAGTTAAAACTCTCTAAACTTGCTCGCAACTGAGCGCTCGAGACACCGGTGTGTACAATACGTTGTAGCAACTAAAATGCGTCTGAAATCAAATTTGCCTTTTGCCACTTATTCTATACAAATGTAGCTTTCGATTCATGCAATAACAAAAATATTTTTTTTAACATTTTCAAAGAGAAGCCCCCTTAACTTTGAAATTAAAAGTTGAAAAAAAATACGTTAATATGGGAAAATGGTTTAACCATAGATTCCTGGGATAAAAATATGATGATTTAACACGACTTATCTATATCCAAAACTTTACGGTTAAGCCGGAATTAGTCTTTAAAGTTCAAAAAATATTATTAATTTTATTTGTAACGATTGAGCGCTATATTCGATCTGACTGAAATTTATTATGGTTGTTTATCATAATATAACACATCATTATAGTCATCATTGATTGACAAAAAGTATGAAAACAGTAGTACCACAACATAAAAACTTAAATATGTTTTTACTGGCGCACCTTATAAAAAAATGAAAAATATTACTTCAAAGATTGGTTCATTTGGAAGCTTTTTTGTCTCTTAATAATATTTATATTTAATTGATAAGGCGGATACATGATGAAACTCTATAATACTATTTGAAATAAAACAACACAGTTGGGAGGGTTTCACTTTAATTGTTGAACACTGCAACATGTTTCACCACACAGTGGCTTCATCAGGCAGATGAAATAATGATTTGACAAAGTACAGGTAAAAGCTTATATACTAATGCAATTAAGTTAATAGGAGGGGGGGGGGTAATGAGGTAGTTAAGCTGAAACTAATACAAACAATTTTAAGCGACTAAATATTGATTAAGGGTGAATTGTTTACTTCTATTTTGTAATTTAATAGAATACCTTTTTTGTTATATTTATTAATTTCTAATTCTTCTAATAAGTTTAATTTACGACTTTTGTTAAATTCGTGCAAAATTTTGAATTTAGGGTTAAACTTATGTTGGTATTCGATTAAATGATTGGCGTAGGCTGAGGAGGTTTTCTTAAATTGAAAGCATTTTTAATGTTCTGAAATGCGATATGGGAAGCTACGTCTAGTTTGTCCAACGTATACCTTAGGGCAAACCCCACACTCCAGCAAATACACGCCAGAGTTCGTAGTTTTATCAGATTTGTCTTTAGAATTATTAATGAATTTATTAAGTAAATTGACCGTTCTAAAGGAAAGAGTTAGGTTTAAGGATTTGAGGTTTTTGCTGATGGCAATCGAAGGGGGACCGTTAAATGTTAATGAGCAATATTAATTATTCTGATTTTGAAAATTTGTGGGATATACTAATTTCAGGGCATGTTGTTTTTGTTTTTTAAAAAGGATGTCTAAGATAAGCTTTTGACGAAATCCGTTGTTATTAGCTATTATGAGAATTCTGTTGAGCTCATTATTAAAATTGGTAATTGATAGGGGGATAGTGGTTAGCCTATGCAACATGGAATGGTAAGCTGCTAGTTTATGTTGCATAGGATATAATGATGTGCTATGGATCGTAGTATCTGTATGGGTCGGCTTGTGAAAAATATTGAATTCATGTTTTTGACCTGGTTGTGAAATTGTTAAGTCTAAAAAATTAATAGATTTATTAGATTCGATCTCCCTATTCGATCTCCCCCTAAGTTTTTTTTGTTGAATAGTTAGGGAAGCACGAGACAGAAACACTTGAAGTCATTAAGATAAGAGCGCGAGGGAAAAATGCATCTGTAGGTTTTAGAAGGAGAGATCTAAAAATAAAACACGATCAGCAGTAAGGGTTAATGAACTAGATAGACGAGAGGGGATTCCGGGAAGAATCGCGAGCGGTGGAAGCCGATTTCCACCTCCAAATTTTCGAATTAATCGCCGTATAAAAGATCAGGAGAAAGGGGAAATAGGACAGTGAAGCTGAAGTCGCGAGAGGGACAAAAGCCCAATCATTTTAGTACGGCGAGGGGAAGTTAAGTGTAAGTTCAAACTGAGATTGAAATAACTGTAAGTACGAGTGAACATGGTGACAAAGTAAAACAAAGTGAGCTAAATCGCTACAAACAAAATGAATTATTTCCCAATTCTTTTACAAATACGTAAAAGCCGATTGGAAGGAATAATTCGCTACAAACAAAATGAATTATTTCCCAATTCTTTTGCAAATACGTAAAAGCCGATTGGAAGGAATAAATCGCTACAAACAAAATGAATTATTTCCCAATTATTTTACAAATACGTAAAAGCCGATGGGAAGGAATAATTCGCTACAAACAAAATGAATTGTTTCCCAATTCTTTTACAAATACGTAAAAGCCGATTGGAAGGAATAATTCGCTACAAACAAAATGAATTATTTCCCAATTCTTTTGCAAATACGTAAAAGCCGATTGGAAGGAATAAATCGCTACAAACAAAATGAATTATTTCCCAATTCTTTTACAAATACGTAAAAGCCGATTGAAAGGAATTATTCGCTACAAACAAAATGAATTATTTCCCAATTCTTTTACAAATACGTAATAGCCGATTGGAAGGAATAAATCACTACAAACAAAATGAATTATTTCCCAATTCTTTTACAAATACGTAAGAGCCGCTTGGAAGGAATAAATCACTACAAACAAAATGAATTATTTCCCAATTCTTTTACAAATACGTAAAAGCCGATTGGAAGGAATAAATCGCTACAAACAAAATGAATTATTTCCCAATTCTTTTACAAATACGTAAAAGCCGATTGGAAGGAATAAATCAGTACAAACAAAATGAATTATTTCCCAATTCTTTTGCAAATACGTAAAAGCCGATTGGAAGAAATAAATCACTACAAACAAAATGAATTATTTCCCAATTCTTTTAAAAATACGTAAAAGCCGATTGGAAGGAATAAATCACTACAAACAAAATATAAGGGATATTATTATTATTATTATACTACAGATGCTTCGCTAACAACTCCGGGATGGTTTTTGTGGGTTTCCCATCTCGTACTGCAAATGCAGGGGCTAGTTAATTTTGCTCCCACAAGTAGGGTCATACATTTTTTTTGAGTTTAACTAAATGCACATGGCTTCTAAGCACAAGCGTTTGATAATGTATTTTGTGAATATAAATAAAATAAGACATACCAATTCATTAGAAATGTCATAAAAGGTCAATAAACTTTGCATACGTTAAGCTCATATCCTGTTTTATTTATTGTCCACACATCCTCCTAGTCAAATTAAAAGGGAAGAAAGACACAGTATTTACGATAATGCATATTGACACAAATAACGAACCTGGTAAATAAATAAAAGGGTTACTGCACACACAACACAACGTAAATAATAATACAAATTATAAATTTGTATAATAACTAGGGTCGAACCGTTACAAGGTATACGTTGGACAAACTGGACGTAGCTTCCCAGATCGCATTTCAGAACATCACAAATGCTTTCAATTTAAGAAAAACTCCTCAACCTACGCCAATCATTTAATCGAATACCAACATAACTTTAACCCTAAATTCAAAATTTTGCACGAATGTAACAAAAGTCGTAAATTAAACTTATTAGAAGAATTAGAAATTAATAAATATAACAAAAAAGATATTCTATTAAATGACCAAATAGAAGTAAACAATTCACCCTTAATCAATATTTAGTCGCTCAAAATTGTTTGTATTAGTTTCAGCCTAATTACCTCATTACCCCCCTCCGCCCTTCCTATTAACTTAATTGCATTAGTATATAAGCTTTTACCTGTACTTTGTCAAATCATTATTTCATCTGCCTGATGAAGCCACTGTGTGGTGAAACATGTTGCAGTGTTCAACAATAAAAGTGATACCCTCCCAACTGTGTTGTATTATTTCAAATAAATTAATAATATTTGATATCTCGTGCAGTTTTGCCGCAAAAATATAAAATATGAATATGGTATCCTCGATTTCCTTGGCAAAATCCTAATACAAGCAACATACAGTGATTTCTCTTTTAGGTAAACATATGCATAAGCTGTAAATTTTCCGACATTCGTTGTTTTTTAAAATAGTTCAGTTTAAAGCTTTAAACGAGTGTTTTCCACTCCCAGACTAAGCACGAAGTAAAATTTCGAGTTTAGAAAAGTCCTGTGAAAATTTGTCGAGGGTCGCGCAGCGACCCGAGACAAATTTTCTGGGCTTTTCTAAACTCGAAATTTTACTTCATGCGCCACGCACATAAAACACAGATTACAAGTGAAGTTAGAATATACATAAATTTTACAATATTTGAGTGTTTTATACGCGTGACGCATGAAGTAAAATTTCGAGTTTAGAAAATCCCATCAAATTGAACTTAAAAAAAAGCAAGGAATATCTAAAGATTTACAGAAAATAGGCTGAATTTGGAATACGTATACTTAAAAGAAAAACTCCCTGTATCTGTTTGCTCCGGAGAAATATGAATAATTATAAACCATAAGACAGCAATTAACTCTTAAAAACACTCATTAATTAATATTATACACAATTGACGTTTGTTAAACAATGGCGGCGACAAAGAAAAAACATTTATTTTTAATAACCCGAAAAACAAGATTTCGTTTATACTAATTAATAATTTATTTGCATTCTATTTTTTTGTGGCAAACCCTTACAAGAAATCAAACATTATTAAGAGACAAAGAACTTATAAATAAACTAATCTTTCAAGGTGTATTTTTAAAATTTTTATAAATGCGTCAATAGAACATATTTTAGTTTTTATGTTGTAGTACTATTGTTTTTTATACTTCTTGTCAATCAATGATGCCCATCATAACTGAAATGGTGTGTTATATTATGATAATAATGGTGTGTTATATTAATAAATTAACCATAATAAATTTTAGTCGGATCGAATATAGCGTTCAATTGTTATAAATAAAATTAATAATATTTTAGACTTTTAGATATAGATAAGTTATGTTAAATCATCAATTGTCAATTGTCGGCTATTTTAGAATACGTCGTTTTCTCAATAACTTTAAGATATACACATACACGGGGTGTACCGTTAATGTGGGGAAATGACTTAGCCATAGATTCCTGCGATCAAAATATTCCCAGCAATCTATAGTTAAGCCATTTCCCCACATTAACGGGACACCCTGTATATGTGTATATCTAAAAGTCATTAAGAAAACGACGTATACCAAAATCGCCAACACTTGAAAAACGCCCGATATCTCCCAAACTAATCGAGCTAGCCATGATCTGTCAATGCTATTGTTATTTTCTCAGAAAAAGAAGTCATGACGTGTTGTATATCAGATGTTGTCTAATTACTCGAGTTATTGAGATACCCTTTAAAAACATCGAATTTGGGTCACCCTGTACATATCAATATACAGGTAATTTTTATTTTATACATATCCCGATGTACGCTCTGTAATTGTTAGGGCATTCGATGTTTTTTTAAATGTTTAATTTAAAGTTTCTAAAGAGTGTTTTCAATCCTAGATTGGGCATGAACTAAAATTTCGAGTTTAGAAAAGCCTTAGTATTTGGATTTATCGGCGTTAAGCAAAGCGCAGCCCGCCGGCAAATCAAAATATTCAGGCTTTTCTAAACTCAAAATTACTTCATGGGTTACTCCTATAAAACACTGTAACATTGTGAAGTTGAAAATATACTGCTTATGTTTGATCTCAATTTAATAAATTTTTACGCTTTCAAAATTTAAGCGGCTGGAGCAATTTTTATAAGGATATATATGGAAATTTAAAATAAAAAAATGGCTTTAATAATTGGAAGTTAAAACGTGTTAATAATTAATAATAATATAATTGTCAATTTAGAAGTAATTTTGTATGTTGATTTACTTACGTATATTCTAAAGCTAATTATTTAATTACAAACAAAATAAATACAATATGGATATCAGGTACTTGAGAGTACTTCTAAAATGTTGACTTCATAAAACCTATAAATATACCTAACTTAAAAATAAACCATTACGTGTTTCTTTTCTTTTTATAGCAAGTGAGTGTGTTCATTTATGTGAGGATTTAGGATTATTTTTACTCCAGCATTTGAATACCATAAGTAGCTTAGTGTACAAATTGGCCGCATGACTTTATCTAGTGGAAAGTGGGCTTTTCCGCGACCGCCCTCGTTATTATTTATTACGTAGCCAAATAAGTCACCCCTCTGATTTTTTTTCCTCGTCGTTCATTCTTAACATGTAATTTTAGCAAGGCCAACATGGCTATAGATAGAAATCTGTTTGTTATATTTCTAATAATGTATGTTTTACATGATAATGTTATTAGTAATTCATTTTCATGTATACTATATTTGTGTAACGAGTTTATTAGTTAACTAATTTATGTTTTTGTTTGTTTGTTAAAATAGCCCGGCACACCGAATCCGAGAGTGCATCTGTGGGTATTGGATATTAGTAATGTTACTGATTTACAACAGTACGAAGTGCTTCCACCTAAAGCTCTCGTTGGGCAGTAAGTTTCTACTATTGTTAAAACTGCACAAAGTGCAAATATTATTTAAGAATGTATAAAATACACATACAAAAATTTCAGCAAAAGAAAATTGATGAATGAAAATTGTTGAATTATTTATAATTTTTCTCTTACCTATTTAAATTATTATTTTTATAACAATATCCCGATGTATTTTTAGGCATCTCTTGCTTTTATAACAGCGTTCCATTTCTACCTTTGCATCAGGGTTGTTAAAAAAAAAAAACGTTTTTTTTCATATTAATTAAAACAAACAGATTTTTTTACAAACGGGTTTTTTCATTGAATCGGTGTTTGAAACATTAACAATTAAAAACATGTTTAAAACGTGTTTAAAACATATTTAAAATATATTTCAAACATGTTTAAAACACGTTTTGAGTCTATTATAAAATTGTATATTTAATAATGTCATTTGCAATACTGTCTACAATTTTGCCAAAATTTATTTTGTAAAACATTATTTACAAAATAGTAGGCAAATTAATTATTATTGATACAATTTAACAATTTAAGCATAACTAAGTAATAATAACATAACACAAATTTAAATTTCAGATTAAGTCAGTGTTTTATACGCCTGGCGCATAAAGTAAAATTTCGAGTATAGAAAAGCCTGAAAATTTGGCTTAGTCGCGATTTCAGGCTTTTTTAAACTCGAAATTTTACTTCATGCTTAACCAAGGACTGGAAACCCTCGTTTAATACATAATAAAACAATTAAAGGTATCACTTCTACTTTAAATAATTTCAAACAAAACTTGATTATTCGGTAATGAATCACTTGCAATTATAAAAAGTAGATTATTATTTAAATACATTTGCAGCCATTAGTTGTTTTTATACTTTTATACTTTGAGACTTATAACGAGTGTTTTCACTTCTTGATTAAGCATGAATACAATTTCGAGTTTAAAAAAGCCTGAAAATTTAGATTTGGATGCGAAGCGGAGTGTAGCGTCCAAATACAAATTTTCAGGCTTTTCTAAACTCGAAATTTTACTTTATGTGCCACCGATATAAAACATTGAATTAAAGTGAAGTTTAAAAGATACTTTTTAAGTTAATAAATATTACAAATTTTTATTTTGTGTTTGGTTTGAATTGTATATAATAATGATTCCTTATGTCACAAACTTCAAATAAACACTAGTTTTTTAAATAATGAAATTCGGATCCAACGTTATAAACAAGATGTGCATTTTTTACACTTGTTCTGAATCACCCTATATAATTGAACACACGGTTGTGATAAAATTGTATGTTTAATAATGTAATTTAAAATATTTTCAACAATTTAGCTAAAATTTGAAAACAAGAAAAAATCGTAATAAAGTAGTATAAAATATAGTTTAGATAATTTAAGATTATGAAAAAAACGTTTTAAACGTGTTTTAAACAAAGAACAATGGGAAAATTTCAGATAATATGCCCGATTAATGGCGGCGGATAAAAAGTTGGTGGTAACATTTGTCATCAAAAATGACTTCTACGACTTCAAGGTCAACCTAAAATTCATTGAGCATCAGTCTCAAAATCAGCAATCGTTAATTTTATTCAATCATCATTATAAACACTATTAAAAATTAATACTAATCATTATCTTCATCACCAACATCTAATAGAGCTAAGTTGAGGAAAAAGTGGTCAAGATTTGCTGCAGGAGACTTCAGATCGGTAATTCTCCAAGCATGTACAAGATACCAGATAACTGTCATGATGTTACTGCAGCAACCAGCAGTTCTACTTCCTGCGAAACAACTGCATGTATAACCAACAATCAGATCAAGATCAGAACCGTTATATAAATACCTTTATTTGGCATATCACCCTAGCACTTCCAAATCTAATTATTTAAAAAGCAATAAATTAACAATTCACTCTTAACTTATAAACTAAACTTATTAACTAGAGCTTAATCCTCCTCTTCCTACGTCCTCCTTTCCCTAGCTACTCCTCCCTGGCCTTTGATTTACCACTTCCATTATCGCGCCCATACCCTCTCCGCTCTCACACATACTTTTATTTCGACTCATACCTTTAATCGCTTCCGTTACTTGCAAACCCGTACATTCCCTCGTCCAGTGCTCCCATTCATCCTTCTCTATCCCGCAAAACACACACTTCATATATTCTTCTCCCATCCACCATTTCATTCCTCTTTCCTCGTTCCCACATCTAAATCGTGCCAGTAGCCGAGCCTCTTCCTTGTTCAGTCGTTGGCAATAACGCGGGGGCCCAACCATCACCTGCAATTCTCTGTAATGTGGGTTAGAGCTACTCCGATCTATCCGATCTTGTCGTACTTGCCTCTCGACATCACCTGCTCTCTTCCCATACTCTATCTCTAGCATCTTTCCCGACGCTATTTTCTGCTCCACTACTAGCCACGACCACCCTACTTTATGATACAGCCTCTCCCTTTCAGTAATCCACCTTGCCCTGCTCGCATTCCTCTGCCAATCCCTAAAACTCACACCCCATGCTTCTTTTACCAACCTTTCTTCCCCTAACATACTTATCTTTCTCTCAAACTTTACTACTCTCCTTGCTGTCTCCCATTCCACTGTCATTCTTTGGCACTCCTGCAGCACTATATAACTTGGTGTTGTAACCTCTACTCCTATAATGCTTTTTAAGTACTGCAGGTGTACCCTTTCTACTTTTTCCTGCCCAGTTACTCCCCATACTTCTGACGCATACATTATTATTGCCCTTATACACGCATTCCACCATACCAGTTTCATTCGTACATTTCCCCCTAACCTTTCCTCCCATACCTTCCGCATTCTTCCCATTGCCATTCTAGCTTTCTTACACACATAGTCTATTTGTTTCTTCCAGCCTCCATTTTCTGAAAATATGAACCCTAAATATTTAAACTCTCTCACCCTTTCCAGCCTCTCTCCCATCCACTTTAATTCCTCTTCCTTTCTTCTTCCACCCGCATTCTTGCATACCATCCATTTAGTTTCCATCACACTCACAATCAGCTCCCTTTTATTAAAATACTTCTCAAGTCTCCCTTTCATCTCATTCAGCTCGCTCATCGTTCTAGCAATAACTACAACATCGTCCGCATACGCCAGGGTCAATATTTTCATTTTTCCCACCCCTATCCCCCCTGCCTGCCCCCTCTCCAACACCTTCTCCATATCCGCTACAAACAGGTTGAATAGTAGCGGGCTCAAAGGGCATCCTTGTCTCAATCCACGCACTACCTTGATCCTCTCTGACTCACACTCACCCACTCTTACCCTGCACCACGTCTCCCTGTAGACCTCACTCACCCAGTCTGCAATTTGCCTTGATACACCCTTACCTTTCAAATACTCTACTAACAGCTTTCTCTCCACCGAATCATACGCCGCTTTTAAATCCACGAATAACAAGTACACTTTTTCCTTCCTCGCCATCTCTCTCTCAATTATCCAGTTCAGAGTAGCTATGTGGTCAACTGTTGCCCTTCCCTTTCTAAACCCAGCTTGTATTTCCGGTAGCAATCCCTTTTCTTCCACTTCCTCCTCCAATCTTTCCTTGACCATTGCCATCATCACCTTATACAGCGTGTCCATCAAGGTAATGCCCCTATAGTTATTTGGGTCCCTCTCATCCCCCGCTTTATGTACTGGTACAATTATCCCCTCTCTCCATTCCTCTGGGAACTGTTCGTCGCCCCGCCATATACTGTTTAATATCTTCAGTATAGCCCTCTTCCCCTCTACACTGCACCATTTCCAAGCCTCCCCCTGGATTCTGTCCGGCCCCGCCGCTTTACCTCCCTTTATTCCTTGGAGAACTCTTTCCAGTTCCTCCTCTTTAAAGTCTCCTGCTCTGTCACATCTGCTTCTTTCATTCCTCCCTCCTTCATTCTCATCCCCTCCCCTCAACAGTCCCTCGAAGTAGTTCTTCCATTGTTCCATCTTTATCTCTCCTCCCCGTTTTACAACCCTTGGGCTATTTCTCTTTACGAACGACCACAACTGCTTCTCCCTCGTAATTCCTTCCACTTCCTTTAATTCTTCTTTCATCCATTCCACTTTTCTACTCCTGCACACATTCTCGTAGTTGAGCTTGGCTTGCTTCATTTCGTCCATTGTCCCCCTCCCTGTCCTCCACTTATTAGTTGCAAATCTTAACCCCTTCCTTGCGCCTTTGCACCGGTCATCGAACCACCCTCTTGTGCCCAATTTACCAATACACTTCTTTTGTTTCGTCATCGCAGTCCTGATACCCTCCTTTAGTTCCTTCATTGATCTTATCCCTTCGAAGTCTACCTTCCCAATTCATTTCATATAATTTATTTTCGCCTCCTCTGACCAGCACCATCTTTCCTTAGTTATTTTTTGCATTTCCTTCCCGCCTCCTCCAATCTTTACCGTTACTGGGAAAACAGAACCGTTCAAATTGTACATTTTGATCATAGTTTTTGTTCTTCCTGTGTCTTGAGAACAAACGGCAGTTTATCCAAACAGTCAGCGTTATCAATATCAAAGTAATCATCGTAGTCAATAATATTGTCTTTTAGAACTCGATACTTAAATGAACCATTATGTTTAATAGTTTGAAAATAGTATGACGGCGCTTGTCGAAGCTAATAAGTTCCAAGTGCTAATGATCTGAGCTGATCTAGCGTAAGTGATGGTATGTCTAGTTCCTCCATTGATTTCTCTATGAACCAGGACTTAGTGCTATTGATATTCTTTGTTTCCATCACTTCGTCTAACTTGTTTGGCATATGTAATCTACTGTTCAAAGTGCTAGCATATTCAAGTTGATGTCCTTGATCAGATTTAATTGAATTGCGAGTATTATTATATATTGCGCAGGCAACCATGAAATCTTGGGACGCATGTTCGATGTTGGTATTCCTGATGATGTCATGAAAATAATGAAACTTGCTCTTCAAATGACTATTAACTGTTTCAACCACAATTTTTGTTATGAAGCGTTGTCTATTGCTTTCAAGTGCAGTCAGTCGTCATGTACTAACCAGAGCTGGGATGAATCCTCAAAAACATGATTCGAATCACGAATCCGAATCACCTAATATGATTCGAATCACGAATACTCGAATAAAGGATTCGTAAGTGAAAAATATGATTCGAATCAAAGATTCGAATCTTCATTTTTGCATCACGGATACAAATACTTTAAAAATAAATTTGAATCTATTATTTGCAACCAGTAATATTTTATTCCATCAGATTCTATTAAAAAACATGTTCATTTACCGACTAAATTTCTGATTATATAATGATTTTAATTAATGATGATATACGTGTTATTGAACTTCATTTTGAATATGTGTTTTATACGCCTGGCGCATGAAGTAAAATTTCGAGTTTAGAAAAGCCCCGTGAAAATTTGTCTCGGGTCGCTGCGCGACCCTCGACAAATTTTCTACGCGGGGCTTTTCTAAACTCGAAATTTTACTTCATGCTTAGTCTGGGAGTGGACAACACTCGTTCTTAGAAGTTTCAAATTAAAGGATTACTCTAGAGTACTAAGTTTATTACCAATTTACAAAGGCTACAGCTCGAAGGACCAATCATGGTCTTCGGAGACCGAAGGACTACAGGGAATCGAAATTTATTTACAAGAAAACAACGAATATCTCAATGTTTACATGAAATTGCGAATTCTTGGTTGCAGAATACTTCAAACATTAAAAGTGCGATTCTTTTCGCAATCTACAACAAGTTAGTCTTACAAGGACTATATCAAACACTCATTGAAACAACTACTTCCCGGGCTAATACCCCGACGGACATTGAATTATACAACAAGTGTTTGCTGTTACATACAGTAAACTACTGCAAATGTAACAATTTGGGTCAAATTATTCAGGCCATCTATAGACGCGTTTCGAGATTTATCTCTCATCAGTATAGCTTTGCCATTCCCTCTAAACAATTTGACACCTTAGACTGGCGGTCACGTTACCGTTCAAACATATGTATAAATGAAATTGCCAATTCTTGGTTGCAGAATACTTCAAACATTAAAAGTGCGATTCTTTTCGCAATCTACAACAAGTTAGTCTTACAAAGACTATATCAAACACTCATTTAGTCTTTGTAAGACTAACTTGTTGTAGATTGCGAAAAGAATCGCACTTTTAATGTTTGAAGTCTTCTGCAACCAAGAATTGGCAATTTCATTTATACTTTTGTTTGAACGGTAACGTGACCGCCAGTCTAAGGTGTCAAATTGTTTAGAGGGAATGGCAAAGCTATACTGATGAGAGATAAATCTCGAAACGCGTCTATAGATGGCCTGAATAATTTGACCCAAATTGTTACATTTGCAGTAGGTTACTGTATGTAACAGCAAACACTTGTTGTATAATTCAATGTCCGTCGGGGTATTAGCCCGGGAAGTAGTTGTTTCAATGAGTGTTTGATATAGTCTTTGTAAGACTAACTTGTTGTAGATTGCGAAAAGAATCGCACTTTTAATGTTTCAATGTTTACAGCATGGATAGGAAAGAAAACACCCAATTTTGAAAAAATATCGAAGTTGGGTTGGTTTTCAGTGCGTTTTTAACTTCACTTTAAATCAGTGTTTTATACGCGTGGCGCATGAAGTAAAATTTCGAGTTTAGAGAAGCCCCGTGAAAATTTGTCTCGGGTCGCTGCGCGACCCTCGACAAATTTTCTACGCGGGGCTTTTCTAAACTCGAAATTTTACTTCATGCTTAGTCTGGGAGTGGACCGTCAAGATTTTCTACATGTCGAGATTTTTGATATTTCTAGATTTATGTCGATTTATTCACAGTTTGTTATTGTATTAAATGCAACTTTAATATTAAATAAAAACGGTTTCTTTAAGGAATAGAATATTCACCCATTAAGAGCCGAACAAATTATAAAGTTAACTGTAAAAGTTAATTTTAGGTAAAATTTTGCATCTTTTTGTATGATTTCAATGAATGATTTATTATATTACATACGTCGATTTTTTAAAAGAGTTAAATTTAAAATTCAAACGAGTGTTGTCCACTCCCAGACTAAGCATGAAGTAAAATTTCGAGTTTAGAAAAGCCCCGCGTAGAAAATTTGTCGAGGGTCGCGCAGCGACCCGAGACAAAATGCACTGAAAACCAACCCAACTTCGATATTTTTTTAAAATTAGATGTTTTCTTTCCTATCCATGCTGTAAACCTTCAGATATTCGTTGTTTTCTTGTAAAAAACTTCGATTCCCTGTAGTCGTTCGTTCTGCGAAGACCATGGTTGGTTCTTTGAGCTGTAGCCTTTGTAAAACGGTAATAAACTAGTAATCTAGAGTAATCCTTCAATTTGAAACATCTAAGAACGAGTGTTGTCCACTCCCAGATTAAGCATGAAGTAAAATTTCAAGTTTAGAAAAGCCCCGCGTAGAAAATTTGTCGAGGGTCGCGCAGCGACCCGAGACAAATTTTCACGGGGCTTTTCTAAACTCGAAATTTTACTTCATGCGCCACGCATATAAAACACTGATTTCAAGTGAAGTTAAAAATATACTATTAACGTTCGATATTTTTCATGGTTAAGTAACCAAATATGCATTCACAAATATTTGAATTATTCGAAAATTTTAATATTTATATTCAAAAATGAATAATTTAGTGATTTAAATATTCATATTAGAATATTTAACTATTTGAATTAATCGAATTCGAATCCCAGCCTTAATAGCGATAATTCGAATTATTTAGGAGGATTTGAATCCATGTATCAGGATTCGAATTTTATAAGGATTAGATTCCTTTTATAAGGATTCGAATCCTTTTATAAGAATTCGAATCCTTTTATAAGGATTCGAATCCTTTTATAAGAATTCGAATCCTTTTATAAGGATTCGAATCCTTTTATAAGAATTCGAATCCTTTTATAAGGATTTGAATCCTTTTATAAGAATTCGAAACCTTTTATAAGGATTCGAATCATCTACGTTTGGATTCGAATACGAATCCTTTTAAGAAAATGTAACGACTCCGGATCACGAATCCGTTTTCACTAAAGTATTCGAATACCTCTTTTGAATCCTCTAAAAGGATTCGAATCCGCGAATCGAATCCTGAATGATTCGAATCCTGCCCAGCTCTGGTACTAACACATGGTATCATTTTAATCTTCAATTAATTTTCTAGCAACCAGCTCTCAGCATCTCGAAATCCTCGATCTAAAACAAATATATCACCAGGTTTGAAGAATTGCTTAGCTTTCTCAGTTTGAAGGAACTCAACTAATATTTGGCTATCTGACTTTTTACCAGAATATGGAATCGGAACAGACACTATACATCCTGAACTAGTGACCATCATGAAAGGTTTCACACAGTTATAGCTTTTGTATGGACACCAGGAATCAATTTAAAAGTCATAGTTAGAACTTTTCTCACATTTCAAATAAGTTGAGTCGCATATGACAATTAAACTTAAGCTGACATCAGTTCGAATAATACTTTTGCAAATGATGATTAATCGTCTATTAGCAACATACGTCTCTCTTTAGTCATTCCCAATTGCAAAGGTACAAATTCTTCATGCAAAAGGTTTCGTACTTTCTCTATTCTTCTACTGATCGTTCGTCGATTGAAACTGAATTTAATGCCAAGAGCTTCGTACGTCATATTTCGTCTTAGTTACATTATAAATAAACCAAATAAAAAACGTTCTTTCCTTGTTGTCCTAATACGATCACTGAAATAGTTAAACTGTTCACGAGTCAAACCAGTTTCATATCTCAAAGAATCGTCTGGAATATTATCGAAATAAGCTTCAGTGGTTCCATCCTTTAATCTAAACAATTTAACGAAACTGTCTAGTATCTGAACGATTGAATTAGAGTCGAGTCGAGCTTCATTTGTTGCTGGTGTCAAACCAGGTAGTTCTTCGAAGTTTAACTGACCATTTTCATGGAAATGTTTGACGCACGCTCTTGATCTAATGTCAACCAAAATTCCTGTTCTCATATATAATTAGCAAAGAACCTTTTTCTTGATATCAATCAAGATCCTTGCAATCTTGTTTTTCTTGACAGTCAAAAATTCAATCAGTAACACCTTTCGAATGTCTTGCTTTTGGTATATTGATCACAATTGAATCTGCGCTTAGCGTCTCTCTGCTTGTTTTCAAACTTGAACGGCTTCGATCTATTCATTTAGAAACACATTTGTTACAAACACGCTCGCCTTCAAATAATTTCCATCCTTGAGATCCAGTTTTGCCATCATTAAGGCGATTGTTAGAATTAAAATGAGAACAAACGTTCAAACTTAATGGACATCTTGAAAATGTGAAAAACTAGCTAACGTCACTCTAAAAAAAATAAACAATGAACTTCCTGAAGCTCAATATTTTATTTAATGTTTAGTTTATGATTGAAATGTCAACAGGTGTCGCGTAGGACACTAAAAACGGAAAAAGAGCAATTATCGTTTTTCAGTGAATATCGACTTGACCTTGAAGTGGTCGAGGTCATTTTTGATGACAAATGTTATTTCCGACAGACATGATGTCTTACAAAGAAATATACAAACTTAAGTTAAATGCATATAGTATTCGTTAACATTTATTTCATCAACAATATTAAAGATATGCGCCTATATTATTATCAAATTTTTATCTGCCGCCACCTCTCGGGCATATTACCTCAAATTTGCCCATTGTTCTTTAACGTTCGAAACAAAACCGTTTAAAACACGACGCTTGTTTTTAAACATGTTTAAAACACTGTTTTAAAACAAAGTGTTTTAAACATAAAAACCCTGCTTTGCATACACGTGTTAGAATGGATTCATATGGATAACAAAGAATTCCTGAACATTTATTAAATGCTGTACTTATCGGTATTTTTACCTAAAAGAAAAAACAAAGAATTCATAAAAATGTATAAAGCGCTGAAATCATCGGTATTTCTTCTTAAAAGAAAAAATGCACATTTATTGATGGCTAATTGTAATTTAATAATAACAATTCTCTATATTTTATAGAGTAATCAAATCAATAAATTTCGTATATCTATTTAAACTAAAACCCATGTTGCGATTCATAATTCAATTTATCATAACGTGTCAATTTCAGAGATTATTATCTAACATCTGCCGATTGGATCGGATTGAACAACACTGAAGTTTCGGCGGTTTGGATGAACCGCGCTCAAAATCTCAGTATTGTGTCAGCTTGTCTAGCCCCGAACTGGACGTGCATTGAGGTAAGTTTTCTTGTAATTCACACACACACATAATTTACGCCAAAATTGGTTATTTTCAATCAGTTATGCATAATAGTATAAGTTATAAACTCCTTAACCCTTTGAGTCAATATATTTTTAAGTAAAGAATGTAATTTCTAAACATGAATATTTCAAATTTAAAACAATTGAGTTTGAAAGAATAAGCTTACACTTCTTTTATTTTGTAAAAATGTCAACCTGTAACTACTCGATTTACTTTTCATTTTTATTTGTTAGTTGATTTAAAAAGAATTTAACCTAAATGTTACACCCTGTGTCTCAGAACTCGCTTCCCCCCCCCCAAAAAAAAAGAACAACGATATAATCACAAACAAAAATTGTCTAGCTTAAACAAAATTAAAATAGAGAACATTTTAATTCGACCAATTAGAGCGTTGTAAGCCGTCCAGGGGTATTTCTCGTAATTGTAACTTTTGAAAAACGTCAGTGTAAAAGTTACAACTACGAGAAATACATCTGGATGACTTATTGTTTGTAATTTATCGGAACATTATCGTACTTTTTATTTTATTTCAGTTCTTACTTACAAATTTACAATTCATGTTGGTCCCTAATGCCCAATCATAGACAACAGAACGTTCTTTAAACTTTAAATATTATCAGAGGTGTAGCGGACCGGGGGCGCCCCGGGTGGCACTTTTATGGGGCAGCAAAATTTCACAATAAATAATAATAATATCTTATAATGTGAAGTAAAAATGTAAACCATTTAATTTTAAATTTTTTTAATCGGACCGATTAAAATAAGCAAGGACCTTTTTATTATTCAATCTGTGACGGAAGCGGGGAATCCCCTTTCTTTAGGTGAGTGTAGTCAGCCATCTCGCTCACTCTAGCGACTGGTAACACCAGTGATTCCCCGTGTTTTATTTTGCACTCGGATTGTTCATGACAAATATTTACAGAGAATTAATTCTTCAATACAAAGAATACAGCTGAATACTGTCTACAGGGCAGGTTTGCCAAATCAGTGATTTTGTCATCAAATCTGGTGTTTTCCACTTTCGGATTCAGACAAATTGTTTGTGATTTAGACGCGGCTAAATTTTGGGGTTTGTTGGAAGTTTTTAATGACAATCTAGTGATTTACTGTCATCAGAAAGTGATTATAGTTAAAACAGTTGAACATGGCAAATTACTGTCAAAAGTATCAAAAATTGAGAAATATTCAGTATATCGTTCATAAAATTGTCTATGTCCAAACGGTCGAACATTTGCAAAAAAATCATTTTGGATGAATTTTTTATGAATTCTAAGGAGTATATCTTAAACGTCATTTGAAATCAGTATTTCGTACGCGTGGCGCATGAAGAAAAATTCCGAGTTTAGAAAAGCCCCGTGAAAATTATTCTTGGGTCGCTGGCGCGACCCTCGCCTAATTTTCTACGCAGAGCTTTTCTAAACTCGCAATTTTACTTCATACTTAGTCTGAGAGAGGAATACACTCGTTCGAAAGGGGTCAAATCAAAAATCTAGCAAATTGATGACAGTTTTTTACTTTTTTGACATTAGACGACAATTTTGATATTTGATATTTTCGATATTAAATATTTACTTTTTAACGTTGGATAACAATTTTTATATTATTAGATAACGTTTTTGACATTATTACTAATTTTGACAGAAATGTTCATTTTTGTAAGAAAATGTCAAACTATCACGTACTGACATAAAATGATAATTTTAACGTGCTTTAATTTTACCAACACGCCGATTTTCTTACCTTTTTGATATTTTTATATTTATGATTTCTAAAAATGTTTTGATATTTTTAACATTTTGGTAATTTTAATGTTTTTGACAATATTAAATAATTTTGACATATTTTGATAATTTTTAAAACGGTATAGGAAATTTAATATGCTCTGAATTTGTATGTTCAGAGATAAAAAAATACGCATTGTATATTGACTGTCTATATCTTGACAATATTGAGTGCAATACTGTCGTTGACTATACTAAAAGTTTAAATCGCATATTGACTGTACAAGAATCAAAATATCAAAATTAAATCAAAGCTACAGTTGGCGAGTGATTAGCAAAATATATCCGAAAAAATCTATCTCGGTTTATTGAATAAAAACAAAAGAGCTAAGGCAAGGCCGTAGCCAGGTGGGAATATAGGAGTTCTACCCCTCCCTCAAATTTTCAAAATGTAGAATTTTTGTATGCAAGAGCAAAAATAATATTTTTACCATTAAAACCCCCCGATTTTTTTTTCTGGCTACGGCCTTGAGCTAAGGTGAAATGTGTTTAAATAAAAGTTGTTTGTTTCATTATATACAATTTTTCGATTCGGTCGATAATAACGCTACAATTGGTGAGTGTTTGCTAAAGGAATTAATCTGGGCTAGATTTGCTCGTTTCTCGAACAAAAACAAAATAGCTAAGGCGAAAGTTGTTTATACAAAAGTTACGTGATTTCTTGTTGGCTGCAACTTTTATTTGAGACATTTTTTGATTAAGTTAATATGGTTGTATAATTTTAACTTCACTTGAAATCAGTGTTTAATACGCGTTTAATACGTTTAATAATATGAAGTACAATTTCTAGTTTAGAAAAGCCCGCAAAATTTGGCTCGGACTGTTGCTCAGGGCTTTTCTAAACTCGAAATTTTACTTCATTCTTAGTCTGGAAGTGGAAGACACTCGTTCTTAATTTTCGAATTATCATAAAGTTGTGTACTTTTTCGTTGTCTGCAACTTTTTTTGAAGCTTTGTTTGATTGAATTGATACTAAAGCTACATTTAATGAGCGATTAGCAAAATATATAAAAAAAAAAATGTTCTCGGTTTATTGAACATAAACAAAAGAGTTGTTTATTTTTTCGTTGGCTACAACTTTTGTTAGAAACATGTTTTGATTGAGACGTCGATTATGGCTATAGTCGGCGAGTTGTTGATCTCTACTAGGTTTTGTAGTTTCTAGTTACTAAACAAAAGAACTGAGGTGAAAAGTGATTATACAAAAGTATATGTTGTGTTTTTTCATTTTCTTTTGTTTTAAACTTTTTTTGATTTAGTTACTAATAAAGCAACAATTTGTGAGTGATTATGAAATACATATCTGTCCTAGGGTTTTTCGTATACTGATCATAAACAAAAGAGTTAAGGTGAAAAGTGTTTAGGTAAAAGTTGTGTTTTTTTATTATGTACAACTTTTGTTTGAAACATTTTTGAAAAAGTATAAAGCAATGTGATACATTGAGCCAGTGGCGGCCCTAGGGCAGTGCAATCGGTGCGACCGCACCGGGCGCTATCATGGGGCAGCGCCCAAAACAGCCTAAAACAAAAAATTAATAATTATGGGGGGGGGGGGGCACCATGAGATCTGGCAACACCTAAAAATGTTGCTACGACCTCCACTGCATTGAGGAATAAGTAGGCATTAAATTTATAACATTTCGGAAAGATATTGCTTAAAAATTTTTATAAAAAAGTTTGAAATTTGCAAATATATGTCAAGAAAGCCATACATCTTTTTGAAAATTCTTCACTCACAAAGTTCTTAATTATTTTAGTTTTTCGTTGTTAACATAATTGAAATTCGTTTAATAAAAAAAGGAAAAATGTTATGATTTCTGGTGATTTTTAAATTTTAACGTAAGACTTTTAGACATTTGATGGTTTACAGTTGGCACAGTTGGCAACACTGCCTCAGGGAGACAGTTAGGGGGAGGGGCAAAGGGACAACGGCTGCAGGCGCATCAAGCAGAGGGGCGCCATCGAAGCCCAGAGATCCGAAATATCATAAATTTAAATTTTAAATTATATAAGTAATTTATATTTTAAGGTTCACTTCAAATCGGTGTTTTATACACGTGGCGCATAAAGTAAAATTTCGAGTTTAGAAAATCCTGAAAACCCAGGAAAATCCAAATTTTTAGGCTTTTCTAAACTCGAAATATAACTTCATGCTTGAATATCAATTATTCGTTTATAAATTAACATTAATTTCTTAAAGTAAGGAAACGTTACTCACTAACGGGCATAATTTCAAACTTTACGCACTCTTGTCAAGAATTATTTTCTATTATTATAAAACTGCACTGTATTTTATTTCTAAAAAATGTATTGCAAACGTATCATAATTGTTAAAAAATTGTTGTAACTGTTAAATATGTGATTGCTGTCATGAAAAACGCAACGTATCAAAATATCACAATAGCCGAAATCACAGTTAATACAATACTGTCAAGTAAGCCATATGTCGAATATAACATTCCATTATAGTCAGAGAAAGTCACTATTAATGATAATAATTGATATATGAGAAAAACGACAATTAATGTTAATAATGAAAATTAAAATACAAATCATAATTAATACAATACTGTTAAAAATGCCAATCCATATGTCGAAAATGACATTCCATCATAGTTACAGAATGTCATTTTTCACATAGATTAACGATATACAGGGTGGCTGATTTTTTAGTGTCCAGCTTATATCTACTCAAATATTGAAGATACAAAAAAAAAGGTTAATATGAAACTTATTATGTGCAACGTGGTCTATGAGATGAAACAGATATTATTTTTTTCCATGGCTAACCTATTTTACAGAAAACTTCAACATTTATATTCTTTAAATAGGATGCCCTGGATAGTTTTGAAAACAAGATTTTTAATGAAATTCTCTTTACAATGATGTATGACAAGTACCATTTTACTTGAAGAATAATTTCAAAAAAATGGAAACTTCTTGATAGCACAGTACATCAAAGTTTTAAACATTGGGCCCGTTCATCAGAGACAACAGTTGGGAGTTTACTGCCAACTGTTGGGGAATTCTTTAATGACCGGATTGTTAATCGTGAACTCGTTTGGGATTCTTGCAATCGTACAAAATAGACCGATCGAAATACCGTTCATTATATACTAACATACATCACAAACAAATCCAACATGTTGAATGTTGAACATTTTGATGAACTTATTGTTTATTTTTATAAAATAAGTAGGTAGAATTAAACCAATAATTGCTTATAACTGTCAAATGTAACTAGTATTTGCTAATATGATCTTTGACAAGCAATTACAATAAATGAAACAATATCACATGACTACAACAATTCCGTTATAAGGCATAATTTAAAAGCAAAGTAGTACTTGGGATAAATTATTGTAATAAAACATATACAGGCCATTCTATATGAAAAATAATTTCTGTCATTTTTCCAGAAAATGTGTAGGCCATGAAATAAAAGGTGTTCCATCTTGTAGATAACGTTGCATATGATAAGTTTCATATTAAACTTTTTTCTGTATCTTTGATATTTTAGCAGATATAAGCTGGACAATAAAAAATCAGCCAGCCTGTATAAGAACAATTATAATTTATGCCAATAATGAAAAACATAAAACAAAAATTTAAATTTAGGCTATAATTAAAAATATAGAACATAAATATTAATTTATAAGAAAATCGACGATTTACTTAAAATTGTTAATTTACGTCAAGAATCAATTTATGACAAATAAACAATTTTTGATAAAAATGACACGTTATTTCCAAAATTTTGATTTCTGATAAAAACGACAATTTATGTGAAGTCAGTTTATATCAAAAATGTCTTTCTTTGTGAAAGTGTTTTTTTTTTTATCATATTTGAAGTGTCAGTTATACATTGAGTTGAATTAAATTTCTATTGTCATCGGTATAAATACACATTTTGCCGTAATTCTTAATTTTAGTAAAAAAAAAAAAAACAAAGTGAACATAGATCTCTCAAAACGTCATATTTTTCAAAAATAGTCATAATGTTAAACAAATCGAAATGACATTATTTTTAGGCAAATCTCTTAATTAGCACATATAAACTCTACAGTGACACAACAATGTCCAAATTTCTTAGCGTTGTAACAGTATAAAATTGATTTAATGTTTGTTTAAATTATTTTATAGGATTTTGTTATATGCAATTTTATTAGCATACGCTAATTTAAGCTCCGAAATTCAGGCTTTATTTGGAGTCCTTTTCATAATTTCGGTAATAAAAGGGAGCCATACAAACGTTGAAGAGTTGTGGAGCAAAGATGGCACTGGAATGATTTTACTGAGGGCGGTGTTTAGTTACAAAAGATTCTTATTTATTCTTCGTACTTTGCGGTTCGACGACATTACAACTAGAAAAGATAGGGAAATAACTGACAAGTTAGCTGCTATTAGAGATATTTACAACGATTTCGTTACTAACTGCATGAACAATTATAACTTAGGAGAAAATATAACTATAGACGAAATGCTTCATAAATTTAGAGGTCGATGTGGCTTTGTACAATACATGCCACAAAAACCAGCTAAATACGGCATAAAAATTTACGCTCTTTGTGACAGCAATACTTATTACACGTGTAGTTTCGAGATATATTATGGAACACAGCGCAATTGACCCTACAAATTTTCTAATAAACCCTTTGACATAGTACAGAGATTAGTAGATCCTCTAAAGCAATCCAACAGAAACCTTACTACCGACAATTATTATACCAGTGTTTCTTTGGCTGAATATCTTTTGAAAAATGGTCTTACTCTGATTGGAACAGTAAGAAAAAACAAAAAAGATATTCCACCCGAGTTTCTACCTAATAAATCACGTGAAGTTGGTTCCAGCGTACTTAGTTTTCAGGATGAAATAACTCTCGTTTCATATATTCCAAAGAAAAACAAGGCGGTGCTTTTACTATCTACCATGCATAATACCGACGAAATTGACAAAACTACTAATAAACCAGACATCATTCTGAACTACAATCAAACAAAATGTGGCGTTGATACGGTCGACCAGAAATGTACTTCTTATACAACTCAAAGAATTACTAGAAGGTGGCCCCTAGCAGTTTTTTTAGATTCTTGGATATTGGCGGTATAAACGCAGAAGTTATATTTACCGATACCAAGCCTCAAGTGGCTCCATCTAGGAGCACATTTTTGACAACCTTGGGATTTCAACTAATGGAAGATCATCTAATAGAAAGGGCCAAAATAAGTACTCTTCCTCGGGACATAGTGGAATTTCTTTCAAAGTACCGAGTTGAAGAAGTACCAGCAGCGAATCAAAGTCATGTTGGACGCTGTCAGCTGTGCAGTAAATACAAAAATAATAAGACTACTGTAACTTGTAATTCGCGCAAACAATTTGTATGTAAAACACACTGTGATAAAATTGTCAAGTGTCATAATTGTCTTTACCCTCCAATGGAAGAAGACTGATTTAAACCTATTGTAAGAAGAGTGTTTTATAATATTATCAACTCAGTTTGCTACTTTTACTTAGCTCCTTTTTGGTATATTTTATTGTTAATGCCTCTTTTACAGATGTAAAATATTTACTTATGTAAAATAAATATGTTTATATACCTACTTTCTTTCACTTTCCTTTAGCGGCATAAAATGCCGCAACGCGACCGCTCATGTAATTTTTAAAAGCGCGACCGGCGCAGAGTTAAATCGCCATTCAAATTGTTACAGCGAGAAATTTCGACATTTAACGCTAACGGGTATTTATCCGCTAAACGACATTTAAACTGGTTGGTAATACTGCATATTCACTCTTAATAATCATTTAAGCTTAACAGTCTTTCAGAATGTGTTGGTAATACCGGGCGTGTATTATATTATAGTCAAAGACTTTTTAAATCTATCGCAACTGACACAGAAAATATTAGACTCGTAATTTAAAGATATATCAATAGTTACATTATGTTTTGACAGTCATTTTCACTACTATACAGAGTGCCCGTTTTTCCCCCATAGTACAGGGGGGATATCTCAGGTATTTGAAGAGATAGAGAATCGGTTAAATAGAGGCAAAGTTGTATATTTTAGTGCTTATTAGCAGATTACTATCATATTTAAAAAATCTTAAATTGCTTCGATGCTCAGGGTGGGGCAGAAAAACCTATCCGATTTTAAAACGTTATAAAATTAAAACCACTCAACTTGACAAAAATATTTTTTTATTAACATATCGCAAATTGTATGCCATTTTTAAATTTAAGTTTTGAAAAGCACATCACTCAAATGTCGTCCTTGGGAGCGGATACACTGATTTAGGTGCTCGCAGTAGCTTTCCCTGACTTTCACCGTCATTTCCACAGGAATTTATTCGATTGCCCGAACAATTTCCCTTCGTAAAGCAAGAAGGGTCCTTGGTCGATGCTGGAATACCTTCGATTTGAGGTAACCCCAAAGGAAGAAGTCACATGGAGTGAGATCCGGTGAGCGCGGTGGCCAGCCAATATCACCTCTCAGAGAAATGAGGCGTCCGGGAAACATTTCCCTGAGAATGTCCATTGATCGACGCGATGTGTGGGCGGTTGCACCATCCTGTTGAAACCACACATTTTCCACGCCATTTTCTTTCATTTTGGGTAGAAGAAAATTTTCCAGCATGAAACAATAGCGCTCGCTGTTGACCGTTACGGTTTGCCCATTTTCCTCAAAAAAGTAAGGCCCCCAGACGCCAAGGCGGGAAAGAGCACACCACACAGTCACTTTTGGGCTATGGAGGGGTTTCTGATGGATTTCCCAAGGATTTTCGTCATTCCAATATCGATAATTCTGCCTGTTTACGGCTCCACAAAGGTGAAAATGGGCTTCGTCCGTGAAGAGCACAACATCGTCTATTGGGAGTTCTCGGAGATCGCGACACAGGTTCATACGGGTTTCAAAATCCCTTTCAATTAATTCCTGTGCAACAACCATTTTGTAGGGATGCATTTTGAGGTCCCGGTGCAAAATTCGCCGAATACTGCTGTTGGAAATCGCCAAAGCGAGCGAATGTTTTCGTGCCGAACGACGCGGGGAACGTTCAATCGCGGCTCTCACATTGGCCACGTTTTCAGGTCCTGTTGCTGTCCTGGGACGTCCAGGCGACTTCTTTTTCAATGCTGAACCCGTCTGTCGAACATTTGACACCCACACTTTAATCGTAGCGTGATGTGGAACAGGATCATGACGCCCGAGTCCGAAATGAATTCGAAAAGCACGTTGTGTAGCAATTATCAAACCGCCGTTTTCGATAAACCACTCAATAACAAAAGCACGATATCACCAGACCAAGGCATGTTGACTAATGACAAATGGCATAAATCTAACGGTTTTTACCCCACTACTCTACCTGTTCCCTCTTCCGAGAAAAAGGGATTTGAAATCGGATAGCTTTTTCTGCCCCTCCCTGTACTTTGAAAAACGAAAAAATTGGAGTTTTAAAAATCGTCCAAACCTCACCTATTTTTTATTTTTTTCAAATTTTGTGAACATTTTTTAAGGCAGCTTATCGAATGGCAATGGACATGCCACCTGTAAGCTTTTGTTTAATTATTGTTATTGTTCAAGTTGCCATGGCAACCAAACAATATTAGGTTGCTATGCAACAGTTGAAACGTAATTTGACAGGAGTAGACTTTCTTATTTCATTAAAGCCTGCTTACTGGTCGACATCTTTGTTACTAATCCCTGAGTGTTTCAACGAATTACGACCGTTACTTTCACCTGTACTTGACAGGAAGACTATTAATGATTGGTGATCGTTTTTTACGCAAATAAATTATTTTCGTGGGTTTTCGGCGATTGTCTCCATTTCAACATTCCATAAAAACAATACATTTTTTAAAAGTTAACATGTGGCACATCATTGAAATCACCGTAAAAAAATGGTGTTCAATGAAATGCATACTTTCAAATGCTCCCATAAGAAAAACATAAACGAATCGCTTTGACGTTTTATAACTTACTCCATAAGTCAAGTGGTAAAAAGTTGCTCTAAAAATATGTTTTGACCAATTTGGAATAAGATTAAAAATACCGGAGATATAGGCAATTTTTAAATATCGAAAATTTCAGTTTTTTTTCAAATTTGATCGAAAAAATTGAAGGTTTTAAAATATGAAAGCCACTTATTATTAGTAGTAAGCACTGTAATACGCAACTTTTTTCCTTACAGCGGCGCTGACTGTCTAATAATACCTGCAAATTAGGACGGTGCTTGTAAGTTCCTCTGGGGAAGTCCGTCCGTAAGAATTGCTTTGGAAATTAATAGAAAGCAGAGCTGGGCAGGATTCGAATCATTCAGGATTCGATTCCCGGATTCGAATCCTTTTAGAGGATTCAACAATGGTATTCGAATACTTTAGTGAAAACAGATTCGTGATCCGGATTCGTTACATTTTTTAAAAGGATTCGTATTCGAATCCAGACGTAAATGATTCGAATCCTTATAAAAGGATTCGAATTCTTATAAAAGGATTCGAATCCTTATAAAAGGATTCGAATTCTTATAAAAGGATTCGAATCCTTATAAAAGGAATCGAATCCTTATAAAAGCATTCGAATCCTCATACACGGATTCAAATCCTCCTAAATAATTCGAATCATCGCTATTCAGGCTGGGATTCGAATTCGATTAATTCAAATAGTTAAATATTCTAATATGAATATTTAAATCACTAAATTATTCATATTTGAATATAAATATTGAAATTTTCGAATAATTCAAATATTTGTGAATGGATATTTGGTTACTTAACCATGAAAAATATCCAACGTTAATAGTATATTTTTAACTTCACTTGAAATCAGTGTTCTATACGCGTGGCGCATGAAGTAAAATTTCGAGTTTAGAAAAGCCCCGTGAAAATTTGTCTCGGGTCGCTGCGCGACCCTCGACAAATTTTCTACGCGGGGCTTTTCTAAACTCGAAATATTACCTCATGCTTAGTCTAGGAGTGGACAACACTGGTTCTTAGAAGTTTCAAATTGAAGGATCACTCTAGATTACTAAGTTTATTACCATTTTATAAAGGCTACAGCTCGAAGGACCAACCATGGTCTTCGGAGAGCGAAGGACTGCAGGGAATCGAAGTTTTTTACAAGAAAACAACGAATATCTGAAGGTTTGCAGCATGGATAGGAAAGAAAACATCTAATTTTGAAAAAATATCGAAGTTGGGTTGGTTTTCAGTGCATTTTTAACTTCACTTTAAATCAGTGTTTTATACGCGTGGCGCATGAAGTAAAATTTCGAGTTTAGAAAAGCCCCGCGAAAATTTGTCTCGGGTCGCTGCGCGACCCTCGACAAATTTTCTACGCAGGGCTTTTCTAAACTCGAAATTTTACTTCATGCTTAGTCTGGGAGTGGACAACAGTCGTTTGAATTTTAAATTTAACTTTTTTAAAAAATTGACGTATGTAATATAATAAATCATTCATTGAAATCATAGAAAAAGATTCAAAATTTTATCTAAAATTATGTTTTAGAGTTAACTTTATAATTTGGTCGGCTCTTAATGGGTGAATATTCTATTCCTAAAAAAAAACCTTATTTATTTAATATTAAAGTTGCATTTAATACAATAACAAACAGTAAATAAATCGACATAAATCTATAAATATCGAAAATCTCAACATGTAGAAAATCTTGACGGTCCACTCCCAGACTAAGCATGAAGTAAAATTTCGAGTTTAGAAAAGCCCCGCGAAGAAAATTTGTCGAGGGTCGCGCAGCGACCCGAGACAAATTTTTACGGGGCTTTTCTAAACTCGAAATTTTACTTCATGCGCCACGCGTATAAAACACTGATTTAAAGTGAGGTTAAAAACGCACTGAAAATCAACCCAACTTCGATATTTTTCCAAAATTGGATGTTTTTTTCCTATCCATGCTGTAATCCTTAAGATATTCGTTGTTTTCTTGTAAATAAATTTCGATTCCCTGTAGTCCTTCGGTCTCCGAAGACCATGATTGGTCCTTCGAGCTGTAGCCTTTGTAAAATGGTAATAAACTTAGTAATCTAGAGTGATCCTCTAATTTGAAACTTCTAAGAACAAGTGTTGTCCACTCCCAGACTAAACATGAAGTAAAATTTCGAGTTTAGAAAAGCCCCGCGTAGAAAATTTTCACGGGGCTTTTCTAAACTCGAAATTTTTCTTCATGCGCCACGCGTATAAAACACAGATTTAAAATGAAGTTCAATAACACATATATCATCATTAATTAAAATCATTATATAATCAGATATTTAGTCGGTATATGTCCATTTTTGTTAATAGAAACTGATATAATAAAATATTACTGGTTGGAAATAATAGATTCAAATTTATTTTTAAAGGATTTGTATCCGTGATTCAAAGATAAGGATTCGAATCTTTGATTCGAATCATATTTTTCACTTACGAATCCTTTATTCGAGTATTCGTGATTCGAATCATATTAGGTGATTCGAATCCTGTTTTTAAAGATTTATCCCAGCTCTGATAGAAAGTTTTATTCATTGCTCAATTATCAGTCATCCAATTCATATTGACTCAAATAACCTGCTACAATTACACTGCACCACAAAAAAATAATTTTTTTCGGGGTTTCCTGCACCATATTAGTCAAATTAAATTCATTTTATGCTAAAAAAATGAAAATCACAATGAAATTGTTTCATTAGCTCTAGTTTCTGTGATACATAGTAGGTATAACGTTATCGTGATCTTTTTACTATTCTCTTGTATGCGAGTTCCGGAGCATCCCTACACACAAACCAACAGTAATCCGCTAGCATAGCTTCATTCCAACGACCCTGATATCTTCGTTCCATTACAGAAATATCCTGGTGGAACCTTTCCCCATGTTCATCACTAACAGCACCATAATTGCGAGGAAAGAAGTCTAGGTGGGAGCGGAGAAAATGGATCTTTAGGGACATGTTACATCCGAGTTGATGGTATTTTTCCAGAAGTATTTTTACTAACTGACTGTAGTTTTCATCTCTTTTGTTTCCTAAAAATCCACAAATCACTCCCTTCAGAGCTTCTCAGGCTTCCTTTTCTTTCCCCTCCAAAACTTCGTCAAACGCAGGATCCCTAACAAGTTGACGAATTTGTGGCCCGACAAAAATACCCTCTTTAACCTTTGCATCACTTAGTTTCGGGAATTTGTCTCTCAAATACCTAAAAGCCTGTCCATCTTTGTTCATACTTTTGACAAAATTCTTCATTAAACCCAATTTAATATGTAAGGGTGGAAGAAGAATATCTTTTGGGTCCACAAGTGGCTCAGCAACGATATTTTTTTCGTAAGTATTGAGATTTCTTGCAGGCCAGTCTGCTCTTATGTAATGTGAACTTCTGTCTCTACTATCCCACATACACAAAAAGCAGCAGTATTTAGTGTACCCTAATTGCATTCCTAAAAGTATAGCAATGACTTTTAGATCACCACAAATTTTCCACTTGTGTTCATTGTAATTGATTGATTCGAGGAGAGTTTTCATGTTAATGTAAGTCTCTTTCATGTGAACTGCATGGCCAATAGGAATAGAAGGAAGACGGTTTCCGTTATGCAGTAATACAGCTTTTAAACTTAGCTTAGATGAGTCGATGAATAACCTCCGTTCTGTTGGATCATAGTTCATTTTGAGACAATTCATTAATCCATAGACGTCGATACAAACAACAAGATTGATATGCTTCTCAAAAAAAGAGAGCAGGTTTCGCTGACGTTTTCTATACTGTGAAACTCTGACATCGTGTTGGAGAAGATTCCACTGCTGTAGTCTTGACCCTAGAAGTTCTGCCTTCTCCTGTGACAAGTCTAGATCTCGAATGAGATCACTTAATTCTGCTTGACTCAATCTGTGTGGTGTTACTAGTGTATCATCTCTTACCTCAAAATCAGGGTCATTTGATGTGAAACGCTTATTTGCTTCTTCTTCTTCTTCTTCCATTTCTACCTCATTTCTACCTTCATTTTCCAAATCATAAATTCGCAGTGGGGTAGGAACTGGTAAACTATCCGAATGAGGAATAGGTCGAAAGGCAGATGGACGATTCGGATATTTAACTGTTCCCCTTTTCTTCATTGACAATCCTGCTTTTATGGGCGGAGTTGAGCAGAAATAGCAGTCATTTATATGGTTTTTAGGCTTCCTCCATACCATAGGCACAGCAAAAGCCAAAGATCTTTTTTCATTTTTCAGTCATTCTCTTAGTATAACCGAACATTGGTTACAGCATATGTGTGGAACCCATGACTTATCCTGGTCCCCTACCTTCATACCAAAGTAATGTTGGTAAGCAGTTTTCACAAGAGGCGTGATATTTCGCTTCTGTGATGAAAATTTTATTTCACCACATATGTAACAAAAATTGTCTACTGAATTTACACAATTCCTTGGCATTTTGATTTATATTAATAATTCCGCACTAGTTAAACAATAGGAAACTCACATAAATCACTTCACTAGTTATAAACATAACCTACAAACATTATGGAATGTTAGTTTTGTCAGTTTACAGGTATGCCAAATGTCATATACAAAATTTTCCAAAAAATTAAAATTCACAACCTTAAGAAACAACATACAACTTTATCTCCTAAACAAGAGCTAATATGTAATTTTTAATGTCATTTTTGAATTCAGCGGGTGAAAATACATAAGTATTAGCTAATTTTGAGTCCGAAACATTTTCATTGTTGCGCAGTGTTATTGATTTTCTTCAAGCGGGTGTTGTGATTGTTAAATTATTGAACTTTGTCAAAAAATTGTATGTAAACTATAAATCGAAAAGTTCTTTAGAATTTTCTTACATTTTAGACCCATTTGGATTTAAATACCTAAATAAGGGGGCGGAAAATTTGGCCACAGCCCCGGGCGGCAGAAACCCACGCTACGTCACTGAATATTATTAATTTATTTTGAAGGCAAATGAAATTTAACATAAATAATATAAGTTTTTGACGTTGTATGGCCAATGCATAAATATTGAATGCAGATTTTAAGTAACTCAAAATTTTTATTATCTATTTTATTTGTTTGTTATTGATGTATTTATAACTATAATATCGTTTCCTCCCCAACAAAAATTGTAACTAAATTATTTCTTCTGGAGAGAGAAAATTAGGTAGTAATTTAAAATAACACTTAAAGACAGATTGCCTTATTAATAGACCTTAGCATACTGCTTTACCACTGTATTAAGGATGATATTAACATTTTTGTAATAATGAAACATTTAAGTAATTTACTATTGCTAGTTTACAACTAATAATTTGATAAAGCAGTACTCCTAGTGTAAGGAGTAAGGCATTATAGATAACTGTTTGGTGTTGTAGGCGTTCACTTTGTGGTACATCTTAAATACACTTGTAAATAAAACACTTGTTACTTTGTTTAACCACTGAATCTTACATTTAATTGTGTGACTAGTTTCGACTATCTAGTAGTCATTCTCAAACTAAAGTAAATACAAATTACACGTTAAAAACTATTTATACGGCGTGTACATTAGGTCAACCTGGTCATTAAGAAAGGAAATTCCGGGATTAATTCGGGCCTTGTGTATTTCTAGTGCTTCCAGTAAATCCATTTTACGACCTTTTTCGGCAAAATAGATTACTGAAAGTACATCCTCGCCAAAAGTGTGATTCTCTTCTAAAAGATGGTTAGCATAGGTAGAACTATTATGTTTTAATCTAAAGGCTCGCTCGTGTTCTTTCAATCTTATTTCGATTCTACGACCAGATTGCCCAATGTACACACCTTTACAATTTTCGCAGTTCAATTTATAAATGCCTGATCTAACTAGGGGATTCAGTTTTGTTTTTGGGTTAAAAATTATATTATTAAGTTTATAGGGCGTATTTAATGACTACTAGATAGTAGAAACTAGTCACACAATTAAATGTAAGATTCAGTAGTTAAACAAAGTAAAAAGTGTTTTATTTACAAGCGTTATAGGTAAACTAAAATGCCATATTAAAACGAATGTATTTAATTATAAAGCTATAATTTATTTAAAATTTACAAATGTACAGGGTGGTCTAATTTCGATGTTGCTTATAGGTATCTCGGTAAATATAAGAGTTAGAAAATAAACCGATGACGCAGTCGCGATCTCTTTTTTTTGAGACTAGGATAATGCCAACAACAGAAATACACTATCTTGTTTTTTTTTAGAAGTTATGAGGCAAAATCGGGTTTTCATGATTTTTAACTTAAATTAATATCTTGCGTAATTTATAAGTTAGACATAAATTATAAATACCTTCTTATGACACTTTTCTGAGTTTTATGCACACATTTTCAAGTTATGGCCAATTTTTTTTTTTGTAAATGGAAACCATAGTTGGCGATGTCATTATTAAAAGGGGATTTTTTGTCTCTCTAAACTGATATGTCATTTGACATACATATTTATAAAAATGACTAAGTAAATAACAATTTTCAATATTATATTTATAACAAAAAAATTGTTGCCCATCAAAAAATTATTATTATAAAACAATTACGGCTGGGAGTTTGTTAAATTTCAAATAAATTTATTTTAAATGTGTAGCAAGAAATTAAAATAGGTACGAACAAATGAGCGTTAAAGACAGTTGTTTCTAACACTAAACTAATTGACAAAAATACAACAATAAAATTAACTGTTACGAACAATCGTAATTGTTTTTTTTTATTTGAGTCATTATTTCATGGCTAACAATTTTTTGTTGTAAATAAAATAGGATATATTTAACAGCCTAGTTATTTTTGCAAATAAGTATGCCAAGTGAAAAAAAATCCCTTTATAATAATGACATAGCCAACTATGGTTTTCATTTAAAAAAACGTAAGTTTGTATTATATCTCAAAAACGAATGTCGATAGATAAAATCTCATAACATTTTATTATTTTGTGTAAAATTATGTAAAACTTGGCCATTTATTGCTTTTTCTATCTCTTTTAATAACTGAGAAAAATCAATTTCAAAAAATCGACAATTCACATTTTTTTAATTATCTAGTTACCCTTGACTTTTTTGAAAATTTTGCAAACGTTTACCTAATTAGCTCATAAAACTGCATTACTTTGTCTACTTAACCGTTGCTCTATCCCTTATAGTTTTCGAGATCCCCATAGAGCACATGAAAAAAACTCACCCTGTTTACTTTTGTGAATTTATCTTAAAAACAGTGTTACTATAGAGTAGAAACTAGCTTTTAATCGAATCTGCTAAATAATATAATACGGAAGACAAAAGCCATTTTTGATCATTTGCATGCGCAATTTTAATTATGATAAACATTATAAACTAGAGGTTTTTAAATAATAATAACAAAAATTCTTTTTTGAATAATGAATACTTTATTAGGCAGAACATAATTTTAATTTTTTAAATTTATTACGATTTTTATTTATTTAGAAAGAAAAAAAACTTATTATAAATGTTCAAACTGCTGGCCATTATTTTCAATGCATCTTTGGCATCTACCTCTTACAGCTCGAATGGCGTTATAAATTTGAATGTTGCGAATATTTCCTATGGCATCATGAAAATTTTGCTCCAATATGTCTAAATTAATTATAGGCTGCTTGTAAATGTTGTCCTTCAGGTATCCCCATAAAAAAAATCTAACGGTGTCAGATCTGGAGATCTAGCAGGCCACCTAACCGGTCCAAATGTTCCCAACCAATTGCCCCCAAAATTTGCATTCAGAAGCAATCTGCTCCTACGCGCATTATGAGCCGGTGCTCCATATTGTTGGAAGAACAGAACTCTTTGCTGTTGCAATGGAACATCGTCTATATATTGTTCAATATGTTCCTCTAAAATGTCTAGATATTGATCTGTATTCAAATGATTTCTATAAATACGATACCTCAAAACTCGATCTCCTAATAATGCACACCATACATTAAATCCAAATCTCCCCTGCCTTCGTCGAGGTATTATTTGACGGGGATTTGTATTAGCCCACCAATGCTGATTATGGCGGTTAAAAATGCCATCACCAGTAATACGGGCTTCATCCGTCCATATTATCGAGCGAAAGAAATTTCTGTCATTATTTAATCGATTTACATACCAGTTGCAAAAGTCGAGCCTCCTTTCATAGTCTCCCGGCCGTAAATAATGAACAGATCTGCCTCTATATGGTTTAAATTTATGCTTCTTTAATATTTTTAAAGTCTTACAACGAGACACTCCGACATCCTGCTGAATTTCACGAGAAGATTTATTGGGATTTGCCCTAACACAGGCGATAACATTGATTTCCTCCTCTTCTTGGCCTGGTATGTTATATTTTTTGGTTCTAGGCCTTTTAAAAGATCCATAATTAGTTAAATTACTTCGTAGTCTGGTAAATATTGTTTCCGCGGGTTGGCGACGTTCAGGATATCTTTGATAATATAATTGTGCGGCCGCACTTAAATGATTCGATGAAACATTCAAACATATTGCACTTTTAATAATTTCTGTAGGCCATCGTGAGATATTTACCTAATAGGTAATATGAAACAATGACGTTTGTTTTGACTGTCAAAAATTAGGTTAGGTAACTATGTTTTTTACAATAAAAAAGACCAACAACGACATATTTATTTCTCAACAAAAACAATTTCTATTTAAGATAAATTCACAAAAGTATATATTTTTGAAATCAGTGAAAAACACTCTTATCAACTGTGTTGTTTGGCCAAACTCAAAAACGTGTGCATTAAATAAAAAAATGCCCACACCACTGGATTCTACTCAAAAAAGTGTCTTAAGAAGGTATTTATAGTTTTTGTCTATCTTACAAATTACGCAAGATATTAATTAAAGTTAAAAATCAAGAAAACCCGATTATGTCCCATAACTTCTGAAAGAAACAAGATGGTGCATACTTGTTTTCGGCATTATCCTAGTCTCAAAAAAAGAGATCGCGTCTGCGCCATCGGTTTTTTTCTAACTCTTATATTTACCGAGATGCCCATAAGCAACATCGAAATTAGACCACCTTGTACACTTCTGTGCAATAAAATTAAGTACAAAAAATATGTTATAGTTTAAACCGGACATTCTAAGTTTCCTAGTTACGTAAATATGTCAATTTCCTTAATTTCAAAATGTCTCTTCATTTAGACAACAATTTAAACATTCGAATTCTAACCAAAATAGAAGATGGTTTTTCTATTAGACAAATTGCTCAATTGGTGAACATCAGTAAAGACAGTGTTTTTAGAGTTAAGAAACGTTGGGAGCAGGAAAGTAGTGGTATGGTATTTTATTATTTATTGAAACTGCTGCTAAGCAATTAAAACAGACCCGAATTATACAACTAGAATATTGTGAAAAATAGGCATAAGACTTGTGCTTTATTTTATTGCACAGAAGTGTACATACCTAAGCAGTACATTTTGAACTTTACTTCAAATCCGTTTTTAAACGCGTGGCGCATGAACTAAAATTTAGAGTTTAGACCAAACTAAATTTTCAAGCTTTTCTAAACTAGAAATTTTACTTCATGCTTAACCCTTTCGGCCCTGACGGTGGCATTTGCCACCACTAAAATTTGGTAAACATACTGGGAATTTTTCTTTTAAATATACATACATCTATGCATGAGCTGTAACTTTTCCGATAATCGTTTGTTTTTAAAAATAGTTTAATTTGAAGTCCTTAACAAGTATTTTCTACTCCCAGATTAAGCATGAAGTAAAATTTCGAGTTTAAAAAAGCCTGAAAATTTAGTTTGGTCGTGTAGCGCGTAGCGCAAAATACAATCATTAGTATCACATAAAGACAATTTATCATAAAGAGAAATTGAGTTTGTCAATAGGTTGCAGAATATATACAAAATATAAAAACGAATTAAAATTAATATCGACTTTCTGCAAAGAGTTTGTAATTTTTTCAATTTATTTCAATTTCCTTTTGTTTCATTTAGTTTGGTTAGAGAATAGTTTGACCTGATGTTGCATTTTGCATATAAATTATGCATAGAACAGCAGTGCTGTCGTGTAACGCAAATATTCATTGTATAATTCAATATCTGTCGGGGTATTAGCTCGAGAAGTAGTTGTTTCAATGAATATTTGGAGACAAACTCTTTGCAGAGAGTCGATATTAATTTTAATTCGTTTTTATACAATCATTAGTAGTTACAATTTCTTCAAAAATCTTGAGATCATCAACAAATAACAAAAAATGACGAGTTTTTAATTACTTGCGATATGTCATTTATGAACAGTAAAAACAGTAACGGTCCGCAGTGCGAGCCCTGAGGTACACCGGAAGGAACAGTAGTGACATTTGATAAAAAGTTTTCAATTTTAACACATTGTGTACAGTTGGTTAGGTAACTAGTAATTCATTTAATAGCGGCAGCATGAAATCCCAAGACAGATAACTTAGAAATTAAAAAAATTAGATTGACACGGTCAAATGCTTTTGCAAAATCTGTGTAAATAACATCGACTGAATGATTATTTCCAAAGGCATTTATTATCAAGGAACTAAATGTCAAAAGGTTTGTAGTAGTAGATCTTCCGGGCCGAAATCCATGGTGCTCGTCAATTATTGTATTTTTACACTTCCAATTCAACTGAACGAATATCAATTTATCAAAAAGTTTAGGAGTTACTGATTAGATAGATATGCTACGATAGTTATTCACATCATCTCTTTTACCAGATTTAAAAAGTAGCGTGATGTAACTCATCCAAAAATTAGGAAAAAATCCTGAATTTATGGACGTGTCAAATAAAATAGAAATAGGTAGAGATAGAAAATATGCAGTTCTTTAAAAAGCTAGATGGTATGCCGTCAGGACCTGTGCTGTTATTGGATTTTAATGTATTTATTGCATTGAATATTTCGGATTTTGATAGTTTAAGAGGCATATGAAGTACAGTAGAATTACTAAAAAAAAAAACAGGGTGTATGTGTAGGTTTGTCACTTCTATAAACTGTTTGAAATACTAGGCAAATGAGAACCATTACTGCTAGAGTCATTATTGTAATACATAACATCGGAAAAATAAGGAATAGACTTTTAATGATTAACAAACGTTCAGAAATGACGTGGATTTTCTGTTATATTTGTGTTACCCGATTCGGCACTAATGTCCTTGAAATGTAAGTAATTTTTAGTAGTCTGCTAATCTTTATATATTTTATGAGAGTGTTCTTTTTGTTTACTTAAATTTGTAAGTTGTGAATTAAACCTTCAGGTTATGTAGAAGATTTGTGCTTAGTTGGTATAAATAATTCTAGAGCAAAGTGCAGCACTGAATAAAATGCATCTAACATATTATCTAGAGTGCCAACTAGTATTGTTTCCAACTCAATCGATGATAAGTAGTTGTTAATAGAAAAGTAAACCGCATTGTTAAAGTCGTAAATATAATCATTAAATTGCATAGATTTCATATACGGATATTTTTGTTTTTCCGTGCATCTTATATGAGACATAAAAAAACGAAGATAGTTAAAATTAGATAAAATTAGCCGTAGATTAGGGTTTTCATATTTAACTATAATGATATTAGCTGCAATTCTGTTAATAAGGCTGAAAATGTTCATAAATACAAAATGAAATAATTTTCTACATAAGTCAAATCTGAATTACCTAGTTCTTGTATAATATAGGTATCGATAGAAACTAGTAACAAATACTTGTTTATAAATATTATAGCGTTTGTTATTTTATTCAATTTTATATGACAACTATTAATTATAATAGAGTCATTACTAATTTAACTATATCATTTAATTTCAAGCTACATATTTTTACGTGTATTGCTTTCAAAGGGTTAAGAGAAAGTTTAGTTTATATATTTTTAATTGCTACAGTTTAATTGGACACGTTTATTTTGTTAATAAAAAATATTTAAAAGCAATATACAAAACACTCTTTTATACGTATTTATTTCGCTTCTGTGATTTTTTTTATGTTTTGATGTTTATCTGTGTGCATTTTTTTCTATTTTTATGATAATATTTATTCAGAGCGAATTTTCCAGCACAAGACTGAAAGTTATAATCCTTTTTCATCCTCCAATAATACTTCAGATATTTATGTTTATAAAGTAAGTAGTTGTTTTTGTTCATTATCTTAAGTTAACAAGGTTTTCTTCCGTTTAATACATGTACACACAATTTTACATGACTAAAATAGGTACATATAAATTACTTATATATTAACATTTGTTTTTTTTAAATTTATAACAATCGGGTTTAATTTTATACAATGTGTAAACAGGGTTATAGACCTTCGGTCTAGGTATTTTAGGTTTTTTTTTAACAGCCAGGGCCCGTATTCACAGCACCCATGCAATTTGTCATCGGTGCGAACTTGCAGCAAAATGACGTCATTTTACTCCATACGGTTTGGTAAATTCTTCCCAAAATGACGTCATTTCAATGCGACTTCTTACCGATGACAAATTGCATCGGTCCTGTGAATACGGGCCCAGGTCGGGCAAGTCATAGAGCTCGTTCCGTTTAATTAGGCGATAAATGCGGATATATTTGTACCTCTTTGGAGTTTATCTGTTCAAATAGTTTAGTGATATACCTTAATATAATGCCATTTGGATACTGTAGTTCACTTTTAATAAGTTATGAAAGTTGCATCTTAAGACTTTTTTAGTAATGAGCACAACTTATAATACAATTGTGGTCATTTCTCGCCTAGATTAATGGAACGAGCTGTACATCTTGGTATACTCCGCTGGTTGAGGTCCTATGTATAGATAAAACTATCTAGCCTTTGTTTTTTGTTTAAATCAAAATGGTAATTATTATGTTTCTGTAGAGTAAAGAAAGTTCATAATTATTTGTCGCCTTCTACTGTCATGGAAGTGGGTTGTTACTAATGCTGAACTTAAATTCAATTGTAATTCATTTATACCGAGTGTTTGACTTTTCAATTTCCCATCTACTCGTAGTTACAGTGACTTAATGAAACACAGTGGCGACAACTCCCTGTCATCCGCCATGATGAGGCAAAATTAATCAACAAAATAGGTTATAACACAAACATCTGATATTCAATCCTGATAGTGAATGTTTGTAATTTTTCCTTGATTTTAAAATAGAAACATATGACGGTAAATACCCCAAATTAACAGCTTCGGGTTGATTCAATTTATCGTTGTGATCGTTTTAGGGTAAGTGAAATAAAACACAAACTTAAGATGGAATTGCTGTGACATACTTTAGACCTCATAGCTACGCCGTTGTTTGTCCGCCTTGTTGGGTCAAAATTACTAACAACCCAATCAAAAAGAATACCACAGTTGACGCCACCGTGTTTAATTAAGTCATTGTACTCGTAGCCATCCAGAGATATGCGTTCACTTGTGATGAAAAAACTCAGCACTTTTAAAGATTTTACATAGATCGATCTACGAGGGGTGATCAAAACGTTTTTTAACAAAGCCTGCAATGAAACGTGTACATTTTGCAACCCCTCGTACGTATATCTTTTACATTTATAGTCACACTACCAAATTAATTTTGTAAATCAAAGCAAACAAGAAATACAGGGTGTCCGTCTTGCAAGCTGCACTATGGGTATCTCGCTTATTTGAAATTTGATGTTACCAACGATTGTTTCCAATCCTTGATTAAGCATGAGGTAAAATATTGAGTTTAGGAAAGCCTGAAAAACACGCGTTTAAAACACAGAAATATAGTGGCATTCAGAATATTCTTCTTATTTAGCAGAAAATGTTTAATCCTTCTTTAGCAGTTTACTGTTAATACTGATTTATTAGTATATTTTTATTTCACAATATTTTATTGTTTTATACGCGTGGAGCATGAAGTAAAATTTCGAGTTTAGAAAAGCCTGAAAATGTTACTTCATGCTTACCCTGGGATTGGATATCACTCGTTCGAAACTTGGAATTGAACACTTCTAGAAAAAGCGATGAATGCCTAAAATTATTAATATACATATGTCTATCTTAACAATTAATAAACTAAAACACGTCTAAAATATTTATCTATCAATTTTTAAAATAATACAGTACAGAATGTTTGATATTTCATGCCACATTTGGTCAACTTCAAACCATTAATTCTCGATTTTCTTTAAATGCAATGTCCCTTATATTTTAAAATATTTCGACGTAGAATTCAAATCTGCATTGATTTGTATAACCATTCTCTACACTTATAGTCAATTGTTTTAAAGATATTATATCTTTTATCTTTTTTAGCAGTTTATTTCCAATACTGATTTAACAGTATATTTTTCATTTGACAATATTTCTGTGTTTTATACGGTTACCCTGGGAATGGAAAACACTCGTTCGAAACTTAAAATGAAAAACTTCTAGAAAAAGCGATAAATGCGTGAAATGAATAATATACATATTTCTATCTTGATAATTAATAAACTAGAACACGTCTAAAATAAGTATCTTTCAATTTTTGGAATAATACAATACAGAATGTATAAAATTTCATGCCACATTTGGTCAACTTTAAACCATTAATTCTCGATTTTTTTAAATGAAACGTTAAATATTATAAAATATTCCGACGTAGAATTCAATTCTACATTCCCTATACTTATATTCATTTATTTTTAAAATAGTTTATTTTTTAGTGAAAATGAGAAGATGTTTCAAAATTTCATATCATATTCAATCAACTTTAATGGTTTAAATTAAATCTCAATTTTTTAAATAGACCACTCTATCTATTGTCTTTTGGTTCTTAGATATTTTTATTTATATGAATTTAGGGAAAATATTATTTCTGTAAAGTTAGAAATCTGAATATTCGACCAAAATTCAAAAAAAGCCACTATCAACTATTTTCAAGTCCTTTTTATCAACATACCAATCTATAAACAATTTAACATTTAACTATTATTTTACGAAACATTTCATACAACCAGAATCAATAAATTATATTAATATGGGCAGGAAGACCATTGGTCGTTAGCCTGTTGTCAATTCAAATTTATATTACCATTATTGCTACACTATTATTTTACTACCGTGGGATCATTTAAAACATGATTTAACTAGGCTTTTAATTTTGAATTAGATTGGCACTACTGACTTTTAACACATAGTTTGCCATAACCTTAAATTTATTCCATCATTTAATTAGCATTCTGGGCAACAATAAAAACAGTAATGGGCAACAGTAAAAATTCTCATTATTTATTTTGTTCTGTACGATAAACGCAGTGGTTTTAGCAAATTAACTAAATACAAATCTTATAAATTTATCAAATTATAAATAGAAGAACTTGATAAAAAAAAGTATGTTGTTTTTGCTAACACTAAATTAAATTATAATTTTCTTCTGGAATGTCTGCTAATTTAAAAAAATACATTTAGTTAATTTCTTACTAGTTAAGAATAAAATAGAAATATTCTAAAATCACTTCAGTGTTTTGCAGGCGTCCGCTTTGCTACGCGACCAAGCCAAATGTTGACGCTTTTCTAAACTCAAAGTTTTACTTTATGCTTAAATTAAAAAAAAACAGCTAATGGTTAAATAAACAAACATCGAGAAAATTCTGATTTTGAAATTATTTATACTATTGTAAATGTATCAAAATGATTACTAATCTAATTATTTGTTGTTGTTTTTTTCAACTTTTTTTATAATTTTTATAATTAATTGACGTTTGATATTTTTATTAATTTTGTAAATGTTGACTGAGTTTTTGTTTATTTTATGATTTTTGATTTATTATCAGTTTGTCAACATGAGGATAAATTTAACAGAGTTTTAGTCACAAAAACAAAATAGCATTTAAAAGTATCATAATTATCATAAAATAAATATTTAATTCAATGTTTATATCTTCTAATAATAATGTTTTTTTTTAATAATAATACTAATGTTTATTGCCTGACAGGAAACAAATTCGTATAAACTAAAAATAATAACATTTCACTTCGTATTTAACAAAATTCTAATAAGGATTTCAATGGTTAAAAAACACGTCACAAGTTGGTCGAAGTTGATTAAACAAATTGTAGATTAGTAATAATAATTTCTGTTGGCATTTATACAACCTTGCAGCAAAAATATACAGTGTTCAATTTATAAAAAATCGAGATTTGAACATAAAACGAAATTTTGAAGTCTCTTATTATTTAAAATAAAGATTAATGTCGAAATGAATTCTACGACGAAATATGTAAAAATATAACGGGTGTTTCGTTTTATAAAAATCGAGAATATGGTTTAAAGTTGACTGAATGTTGAATGAAATTTTGAAACCTCTTATTATTTTTACTAGTTTCATTTAAATAACCATGACATTTTAGGACAGTTGTAAGAATTTTTTCGATTATAATTTAGTAAAATTAAGTTAAATAAAATATACAAAATTACGAAAATATAATATATAAAATTACAAAAATGTTTCATAATTTGATATATAAGCTGTCCACAGATTCATTCTCAACATAGGGCGTGTTTTAACATTTTTTGTAACTCCCTTTTACACCTTTGATTCATGTAACGTCTAAATATTTTTTAAAACATTCTGTTTTTAATAAATTACTATTAGAAAATAAATGTTCTTTCTTCTTTTTCTTTCAGAGTGTTCAATTGTCAATCTGTCAATGTTTAAATTATCTATTTTGTTGTTTTTACCATCAGTTTTCATATTAGACATAACAAATTATACATTTCTGAAAAGCGAAAAAATCATCTATTTTCAATGGTACGATAGCCAACTATGACCTTCATAAGAAAAAACAAAGTTGACTCTTCTAACTCAAATATGAAAACAATTTTTAAAAATCTGAGTTCACTACAAGATTCCTATTAAAAACGTGCCTTAGGAACATGCAAATGAAACTCGACTACCTCTAAAAATAAATTAACTGATAAAATTAGGAATTCACTTTTGTCACTATAGCGCCTGAACTACGTAAAATATCAAAAGTTTTTTTTAGGGGGCTTAGTAAAATTTTAGCTATATCTCTTATAATAACGGAGATCCTCATGTTGAGAATAAATTTGTGGACACCCTGTATAATATTTAATATTTTTCAAACTAAAAGAAGCGTAAACTCATTCTCTAAAATTCAAATAGATTTAAATTTGAAATATTTATGTCTAAAATTGAGTTTGGTTAGTTGCGATGGAAGAAACTTTATTTTTCTAGCCTAACCTATCTTTTGACCATCATGACATTTAGACTTTATGTGACGTAATTGAATGTCAATGTTATAGTGTTAACTGTTTAGTAACAATTATGAAATATTGTCTTAAAATCACTTAGCCTTTTGACTGCGATAGTATGCGATCATTAAATGACTATTGTAACATTGTGACTGTACTTTAATGAAAACGGATTCGTGATCCGGATTCGTTACATTTTTTTAAAAGGATTCGTATTTTGAATCCAGACGTAGATGATTCGAATCCTTATAAAAGGATTCGAATTCTTATAAAAGGATTCGAATCCTTATAAAAGGATTCGAATTCTTATAAAAGGATTCGAATCCTTATAAAAGGAATTGAATCCTTATGAAAGGATTCGAATCCTCATACACGGATTCAAATCCTCCCAAATAATTCGAATCATCGCTATTAAGGCTGGGATTCGAATTCGATTAATTCAAATAGTTAAATATTCTAATATGCATAATTAAATCAATAAATTATTCATATTTGAATATAAATTTTTAAATTTTCGAATAATTCAAATATTTGTGAATACATATTTGGTTACTTAACCATGAAAAATTTTCAACCTTAATAGTATATTTTCAACTTCACTTGAAATCAGTGTTTTATACACGTGGCGCATGAAGTAAAATTTCGAGTTTAGAAAAAACCCGTGAAAATTTGTCTCGGGTCGCTGCGCGACCCTCTACAAATTTTCTACGCGGGGCTTTTCTAAACTCGAAATTTTACTTCATGCTTAGTCTGGGAGTGGACAACACTCGTTCTTAGCAATTTCTAATTGAAGGATCACTCTAGATTACTAAGTTTATTACCATTTTATAAAGGCTACAGCTCGAAGGACCAATTATGGTCTTCGGAGACCGAAGGACTACAGGGAATCGAAGTTTTTTTACAAGAAAACAACGAATATCTTAAGATTTACAGCATGGATAGGAAAGAAAACATTTAATTTTGAAAAAATATCGAAGTTGGGTTGGTTTTTCGTGCATATTTAACTTCACTTTAAATCAGTGTTTTATAAGCGTGGCGCATGAAGTAAAATTTCGAGTTTAGAAAAGCCCCGCGAAAATTTGTCTCGACAAATTTTCTAAGCGGGGCTTTTCTAAACTCGAAATTTTACTTCATGCTTAGTCTGGGAGTGAACAACACTCGTTTGAACTTTAAATTTAACTCTTTTAAAAAATTGACGTATGTAATATAATAAATCATTCATTGGAATCATAGAAAAAGATGCAAAATTTTACCTAAAATTAATTTTTAGAGTTAACTTTATAATACTCGTTTCAAGTTGTCTCTCGTCAGATATGAATTTGCTCAGCTCTTAATGGGTGAATATTCTATTCCTAAAAAAAACCGTATTTATTTAATATTAAAGTTGCATTTAATACAATAACAAACTGTAAATAAATCAACAAAAATCTAGAAATATCGAAAATCTCGACATGTATAAAATCTTGACGGTCCACTCCCAGACTAAGCATGAAGTAAAATTTCGAGTTTAGAAAAGCCCCGCGTAGAAAATTTGTCTCGGGTCGCGCAGCGACCCGTGACAAATTTTCACGGGGCTTTTCTAAACTCGAAATTTTACTTCATGCGCCACGTGTATAAAACACTGATTTAAAGTGAAGTTAAAAACGCACTAAAAACCAACCCAACTGCGATATTTTTTCAAAATTGAATGTTTTCTTTCCTATCCATGCTGTAAACCTTTAGATATTCGTTGTTTTCTTGTAAAGAAACTTCGATTCCCTGTAGTCCTTCGGTCTCCGAAGACCATGATTGGTCCTTCGAGCTGTAGCCTTTGTAAAATGGTAATAAACTTAGTAATCTAGAGTGATCCTTTAATTTGAAACTTCTAAGAACGAGTGTTGTCCACTCCCAGACTAAGCATAAAGTAAAATTTCGAGTTTAGAAAAGCCCCGCGTAGAAAATTTGTCGAGGGTCGCGTAGCGACCCGAGACAAATTTTCACGGGGCTTTTCTAAACTCGAAATTTAACTTCATGCGCCACGCGTAAAAAACACAGATTTAAAATGAAGTTCAATAACACATATATCATTATTAATTAAAATCATTATTTAATCAGATATTTAGTCGGTGGATGAACATTTTTGTTAATAGAAACTGATGAAATAAAATATTACTGGTTGCAAATAATAGATTCAAATTTATTTTTAAAGGAATTGTATCCGTGATTCAAATATGAGGATTCGAATCATATTTTTCACTTACGAATCCTTTATTCGAGTATTCGTGATTCGAATCATATTAGGTGATTCGGATTCGTGATTCGAATCCTGTTTTTGAGGATTCATCCCAGCTCTGTTACGTAATTATCAATTGTATTAATGATGAAACGAGTATTTTCCACTCCTTGATTAAGCATGAAGTACAATTTCGAGTTTAGAAAAGCCTGAAAATTTGGCTTTGTTGCGTACCAAAGCGGAGCGACCAAGCCAAATTTCCGTTTAACGGCCCAGCTCAGCTGGCTTCAAATCTACATCCGATGCGCTGCATGCGGCCCGGGTGCCGCAGGTTTGCTTTAAAGTATAGCGCGTTCAAATACTGTCCGTACACCGATTAAAGTAGGGTGCAATTTTCCGAAAACAGTTAGAATAGGCGTTTTGTTGTCATGTTAATTTGTGTTTGAATTGAGAAATATGTTGTTTCAATCACAGCCTTTAGGAATGTGCGAGTATTTGAACACCCCTTATGTTTTATAAAGTCGCTTCTCTAACTATTGAATAAAGAATTCCTTATTCAATGCTGATTGAATTTTTAATTTTGCAAAAAGTGATTTATGTCGTCTTTTTGTTTAAATGTTATTCATAATTAAATGACACAGAATAGTTCTTTATTGTTTCAGTAATACATGGTTTTCAAAGAATTTAGTTCTGTACCTTTAACCTTCGAGCATATTTAATTTTAAATTGGAAATTGTATAAACACTCTTATTGTATGAAGGTAAAATACCTTAATACTATATATTACCTAACCCTTATTTCATATGAAACAATACACCCCTTTTAGTATTGTTTCATGTAGAAATAAGGGTTCGTTAATACAGCGGATTAAGGTATCCGCTATTTAAGAGGTGTGGTAATATAATCATATTCAGCTGGTGCAGCAATATTTTTATGTTTATAATAGGCCATAAAACACGGTTGTAAAGTAATATGCATTAACTAATTTTATCTACGACACCACTAAAAAGGCAACATTTATACATCGATTAGTATGCGCGAATCTCTATTTCACGCACTAATGCGCGAAGTAAACCAATGCATTTTAAATAGGAGTTTCATTTTTAAACAGTTTTTATTATCTGTCATTTGTGACAGTTCATGCGCCAAACATGTTAGCGAGTCTATCCAAAATGTAAAGCGAAATTATTGTTGCAGAATATCTAAATCATCACAAATATTAATTAAATTTATAATAATAATTAAAATCGATAAATACCAAATATATCTTCATTTTATGTATCTTCTATTATTATAATTAAAGCGCAAATGACGCCAGGTAGCCGGAGTATTAACTGAACGGGAATGCAAAACAATTGTTAGCACTTTACTTTAGCGACGATGGCTTTGTATAACATAAACAACGTGTGTCATTTCGAATCAGGTTCTGGTACGAAGTGTTATGAGAGAATTATAAATAGATTCTGAAGAAAATGTAATTACGTACGCCTCCGGAAGTAACAGAAATTGCAAGAAACGTGATTGAAAATTTACTTCCAGAAAAATCAAAAGATATCTACAGGAACACATACAAAGATTTTTCAAATTGGTGTGGAGGTAAAAACATAAATTATTATTCAGAAAATGTACAGTTCTGTGCAATAAAATTAAGCACAAGTCTTATAACTATTTTTCACAATATTCTAGTTGTGTAATTCAGGTCTGTTTTAATTGCCTAGCAGCAGTTTCAATGAAAAATAAATCACCATAACACTTCTTTCCTGTTCCTAACGTTTCTTAACTCTAAAAACAGTGTCTTTACTGATGTTTACCAACCGAGCAATTTGTCTAATAGAAAAACTATCTTCTATTTTAGTTAGAATTCGAATTTTTGAATTGTTGTCTAAATGACGCGGCAATGTGACATTAAGGCTATTGACATATTTACGTAACTATAATCTGTTTAATCACTAGGAGGAGCGTTTTAAATTTCACGCGCCAAAACCTACAACTCTGGCCGAGAGCGCGCCCATTTTACACTATGCTAATTACGTCATTATTAGACGCAACAGCTGACAACCTTAATTCGAAGCGTTACCGAGTTGCAACTTTGTCTGTTTCGTAATAACCTTTTGTGCGGTGTTTCTTTGGCATAGTTAAAAGTTAGTTTTGTTTATATTGTTGTGATGGATTATGGACCCAGTACAAGCTTGGTGATAATATCACATTCACCTCCAAAAAAACGTAAGAAGTTGGATTTGGGTCATTTATTACTGTCCGAAAAACAGTACATAATAAATATGTATAAGCAGTTGATAACAGATGATCCACATATATAAATGACTGCTGTTGTATCAGACATTGTTGGTGCAGTAGATGAGATATCAAATAGCATAAGAATATGAATCAAATAATAAAATGTTTAATTTTTAGGAGTTGCAAATTCCACTTTCAATCGTACTATTAGCGAATATAAGAAATCCGGAGAGATTTGTAGCCCTAAGCAGCTTGGAGGACATAATTACAAGTTTTGATGACGTAGTGAAGAGATCCGTGCATAGTTTCTTCTATAAAAATGAACTGCCAACTTTGAATAAAGTTTTAAAAGAAGTAAACGATCATGCAGGCATGCCGAAGATGAGTCGTTCTACCTTGTATAGTTTTATAAAACAAATCAATTTTAAGGAAGATAGAGACCAGAGCTGGGCAGGTCTCAAATCATTGAAGATTCGAATCCTTTTAGAGGATTCAAAAGAGGCATTCGAATACTTAAGTTCAACTGGATTCGTGATCCGGATTCGTTACATTTTTTTAAAAGGATTAGTATTCGAGTCTAAATGTGGGTGATTCGAATCCTTATAAAAGGTTTCGAATCCTCGTAAAAAGATTCGATTACTTACAAAATTTACAGAATTTATTCACGAACGTGCCTCCGACCGAAGTTTTCGCATTGATTAAAGATAGGCTAATAAAAAACAACACAAATCCCGTAATAAAATCGGAAATTCTGAACCTTTTGGAAATCTGCCTCTCGCAGAACTATTTACAGTTTGATAATAAATGTTTTCGCCAGAAGGAAGGCTTGGCCATGGGAAACCCACTAAGCCCCCTCATGGCGGAGATATTTATGGATAACTTTGAAGAGGGATTATCTCAGTTGCCGGTCTTTAAGAAATGCGTTTATTGGTTCAGGTACGTCGATGATGTTATTTTAGCGTTCAATGGCACCGACAGACAATTAGATTTATTTTTAAATCTGTTAAATTCACAACATAATAAAATACAATTTACAAAAGAAATAGAAATAGAAGAATTAATAATAGACATGATTTTTCAATTTTTCACAAACCAACACATACAGACACAACGATTAATTATAAATCCAACCATCCAATCTCACACAAATTAGCTGCTTACCATAGTATGGTACATAGGTTACTATCAATCCCAATGGCACAACACAATTATGATAAAGAATTAAACATTATTTTTCAAATTGCATACAAAAACGGTTTCAAAAAATCTATAATTGAAAAAATAGTACAAACAAAACAAAGACATAAAACAATTATTTCTATTTACCCTATTATCAAAGACAAATCTATAAATAACTATTCATCACTAACATACACAGGAGAAATAAGCAATAAAGTCGCGAAAATGTTGGAAAAAATAAATATTAAGGTAGCATTCAAAACAAATAATACAATAGGGAAAATAATTAAAAATAACAAAGATAAAACCTGTATAACTCAACAAAGTGGAGTCTATTTGCTAAATTGCAAAGACTGTCCTAAGACATATGTAGGACAAACCGGAAGGTCGTTCAAAGAAAGAATCAAAGAGCACAAAACCTCTTATGAACAAAGGAAAACCAACTCCACATACTCCAACCACCTCATCGAAGAAAACCACCACTTCGACGAAAACTTCAAAGTGCTTCACAGAGAAGAAAAAGGCCGGAAACTTAACATCTTGGAGAGCATGGAAATTAATAAAAGAAAATACACAGGACGACTTTTGAACGACCAATTAGACTTAACAAACTCACCACTTCTAAATTTAAATTTCGCTGAAAAACCCACCCCCCCATAAACATTGTAGATATACCTGTACTGACAAATGTAATTTATCATTTCTTCGCCTGAAGAAGCCACAGTGTGGCGAAACAATTGTAGCGAGTTTACAATATATATTTGAAAGTTTTAAATTATTTTATTTTATTTATATAAAAGTGAAGATGAACTTTCAACATTTATCAGCCTTATCAATCAATTACTTACAAAAGGATTTGAATCGTAAAAAATAATTCGAATTAGTTGTGAGGAATAACATGAAAATTGTTTTTTTGTGTTTTTAAATTTCACTGTTTTATGCGCGTGGCGCATGACGTAAAATTTCGAGTTTAGAAAAGCCCAGAAAATTTGTCTCGGGTCGCTACGCGACCCTCGACAAATTTTCACGGGGCTTTTCTAAACTCGAAATTTTACTTCATGCGTAGTCTGGGAGTGGAAACGCTCGTTCGAAACTTTAAAGTAAATGCTTGGATAATAACCTTAAATGATTGAAAATGTTTTTAAAGATAATAATCTAGTTTTCAAAATTTTGTTTAATATTGTTTGAAGTAAAACTGAAATGGTAGCCACAATCTGAAATGTTAAACTTTTCCGATATTTCCCTGACTAAAGATTTTTTCCCTGGCCTTTTAATATAACTTTCTTCTGTATATATTTAAGTTAATTTTATAGATTTTTACGTGTTTTGTAATTTGCCTGCCAATTTTGACAAATTTAATAATATGACATGGCTTTTTTGTTAGTGTTTTGGTCAATTTAAATATAATTCCATGATTTTTCTCTGACTTTTCCGGTTTTAATGATATTCAGTGAATTTTTTATTTACGTAAATTTCCGGCATTAGTCGATTTTATAATAGAGTTCAATTTGAAGTTTTGAACGAGTGTTTCCACTCCCAGGCTAAGCATGAAGTAAAATTTCGAGTTTAGAAAAGCCCCGTGAAAATTTGTCGAGGGTCGCGCAGCGACCCGAGACAAATTTTCGGGCTTTTCTAAACTCAAAATTTTACTTCATGCGCCACGCGTACATAACACTGATTTGAAGTAGAGTTCAGAAACACACAAATACATCTTTAACCAGAGTAACTGGGATTCAAATATTTAGTCTGTTATCAACGATGTTCAGTGGTAATAATGAATAATTAAGTTTTGAATATTTTTGCTAAAACAACTGGCAAAGGTATTTATATATTATTGGTTGCAAAAAAAATTATTCTTAAAGGATTTGTATTCGTAATTCGAAAAAACAGTATTCGAATCTTCGATTCGAATCATATTTATTTCTTACGAATCCTTTATTCGAGTATTCGTGATTCGAATCATATTCGGATTCGTGATTCGAATCCTTTCTACGAGGATTTGTCCCAGCTCTGATAGAGACACATTATTATATTAATTCCATATTATATTATGAACAGAATGTAAATATGTTTTATTTCACAGATATATGGCGAGATGCCGTATAAGCATTTTAATTGAACTGAAGATATTGTACGATGGAAAAGAAAATACTTAACCACAATTATCAAATACAAAATGGATATTTGATTTTATTTAAAGAGTAACTATGAAATTATTTAAAATTGCCGCCAAATTTATCTAGTGATATTTCTGGTAACTTTTTATGGTGTAAATTGGGCTTTGGCACTTACTCCTTCTAGTTTTTAAACAGACTATAGGAAACTCATCATGTCCGGTAAACTATAACATATTTCGTGTACTTAATTTTATTGCACAGAAATGTACTACTAACTTATTTTTCTGAATTATCTGCCAAATACAAACCACCGAAATTGTGATCACATTACTCTATGCTCAAATCGACACTAAATCTAAATAATAATATCGATATCAGCATATTCTCAAAATTAATTACGTTTCATCTACGTTTATCCAGATGAATAATTTTTATTGATAAAGTTAACAAACAATAAGTTAATGAATGTGATTATGAATTATATGACCTGCAGACAGATGCAATTCAAAACGCAGGGACTGCATTTATTAAATAAATCAGAGAAAGCAAAAATAAAATTATAAGAACATTTACTGTTGTTGATGACACATTCATTAGAGCAGCGGTTCTCAATCTTTTTTGGTGACGGAACCCTTTAGGAAAGAGAAATACTTGACGGAACCCTACAATAAAACAATAGTTTTTAAAAGTGTATTCTATATTAATAAGCATAATAAAAGTACCATGTAACAGCTACTTGTTCCTTACTTGCATAACAAGTATAATAATATCAGATAACAAAAAAAAAACAAATGTAACTAATGGGAGGTATCAAACTGTTTTTTATTTTTCATCAATTGGTTGACATCAATTTTGATAGAGGACAGTTGTCTCATATCAGGTTCGGCGTCCAGTCTATTGCGGTATTTTGTTTTCGTGGCTGCAAAGGGTGAGAATCCTGTTTCGCACAAATAAGTTGTTGGGAACGGGAGAAGAATATTCAGAGCCATTTAGGCAAGCATTGGATATTCATCACGGATTCTGCACCAAAAATCGTTGAGAGGCGTCGTTTTGAACAGTGAGTCCATACTTGTGTCTGATGACATTACTAAAAGAGATTCATATATCTCGTTTGACATACTTTCGGGCTTTTGTATGTTGGGTAAAAAAGGATTAGGAATCCATGAATTCAGTTTCATTTTTGTATTCTGTTCTTCGGTAAAATACTTCTCAAGAGATGCGCGCATCGAAGTGAGATATTGGACCAATTCTTCAAATACATCATCTTGAAACATTTCTGAGTCGTTATCGCTAACAAACTCACTGAGTGACGTAAAGCTTTCTATTTCTCTCTTTCCAATAATCAAAAAATCTAATTTCCTTTTGAAGGCAGTTATTTTGTTACAGGCCTGGAACACTGTTGTCTGTTTACCTTGCAATGTGGTTGATTGACTAAATGTGTGGTCGATTTCTTTTTAATTTCTCACTGGTTCTAGAGATCGCCACTATTTATGATGCGGGTGAATTTAAGTAGAATAAAATATTCGTTGCACTTATATAAATATATTCACCTTAAAATGTAGAAATATTTACATAATATTTACATTTTCTTACTTATTGTGAATTTGTGGTTTAAAAATATAGTTTAACGAAGATGTTTATAGTTTGAAGAGTTGATATAGACTTCTTTAAAAATGAAACTAAAATTAAAAATGTAAGTATTTACAAAGTGGGAAGAGCATTGTAATTGGTCACTGATATTTCGTGGGTGTGTTTTTCTAATCCCTTCCTTCAAGTGAAGTAAGGGATTTCTTTTCTAAGAATTAACCGCACGGTCGTACCGTAATGCTTTGCGAGTTTGCAGATGTACATTTTCCACGAAACATCAGATGACCAAAACAACACCCCCGCCGTGAGAAAGGGTCAGTTTAATTTTACGACAGTCCATTAAAAAAATGTATTGAATTCAAAAACCTATTATCTAACATTTCTAGTAATGCGAAACTGATTTAAAAATAAATATAAATAAGCTGCAATAAAAATAAATGTTAACCATGAAATAAATTTACAAAGAATCACAAAAATAGGCATAGAGAATAGTTAAAGATAAATGTATATATGAGCGGCAACACAATGATAAATTGAATTCGTTTAGTTTTTGAAAGATATCCGCCATGAAAGACAGTCGGAACAACCAAGTTTTATCATACAAACGGTCTTTCAAATTAAAAGAAGTATCTGAAAGAAACATTTGTAACTCGACTCTAAGTTCAAATAGCCTTGTTAAAGTTTTACCCCGAGACAGCCATCGCACTTCTGTGTGGAGCAGCAGTGTTCTATGTTTGCTGCCATAATCTTCACACAATAATAAGAACAATCGGGATTGTAATGGTCGTGATTTGATAAAATGAATTATTTTTACCGCTTTATCCATAACTAATTTTAGATTTGACGGCACTTGCTTCATCGCCAGTGCTTGTCTATGCAGGATACAATGGCTGGAACTACAATTAGGCGCTTTATTTTTTATTCGTGACGCTACTCCTGCTGTCCTTGGCCCCATCTATACAACTGTCAATGCAATCGTTCCAACTGAGATTATTTTCCTCAAAAAAATATATTTATTTTATTAAAACTGTCTTCTCCGGTAGTGTTTGTGGGCAGCAGTGAACACATAAACATGTCTTCTTCAAAAGAACTTTCATATGGATATATCACGATAACCAGCACGAGAGCTAGACCAGCGATATCATTCGATTCATCTATTTGCAAGGCGAATCGTGTTTTTTGTAGACGTTTAACTAGTTCTTGTTTGACGTAGCTTGCCAAATTATGAATTCGCCGATAAACAGTTCGTTTGATAGCAGCACAGTAGAAAGATGCTTTGCAGATTTTTCATCGAGCATACATTTTGTTACGTCTAACACACATGGTTTTATTAAATTCTCAGCGATAGTGTGCGATAGCTAAGTAAATATGATACCTCCGTGGTCTTTTAATTGATAGTTTGGATTACATGCATCATACTTTTTTGACTTTCCAATAACTGTTCTTTTTTACGTACAAAAAATTCTTTATTCTTGTCTTTAGACTCGGGGTGTACAGTTTCTAAATATCGGCGCAACTTGGCAGGTGCCATGGAACTATTAGGAAGCAGTTTACTACATAACATGCAGAGAGGTGAGCCGTTGGAATCAACAAATCAGAAACTGATATATGATTCATCATATTTCCTTTTTTTCGCCTTTGGAACCGTGGAACTTAACGTCGTTGCATCATCGTCTGGATCGGTAATTGCTGTATACTCCGCGCGTACTGCTTTTGAACATTCGGCTTCGTTAGAAGATGCTGTTGCAACACGTTTAACGCCTTTAAGCCAACGTTCCATTCTTCTTTATTAATAATGTTACATGTCAGGATGGTGGGATCAAAATAATGCACGATCGTTACTGCGTAGAAAAGTTTAGTCCAAAGAATAATTGTACAAAACTGATACAATCAGAATACAGCAGCAGAAGAATAAACACTTTGTTTCTAGCAGGTAGGTACTTATCACTGCGAACGCTTATCATCGACTGACTAAGTGTCGAGGCGCGATTGTCGCTTTTATAGTCCTAGCCTCGATCTCGAACATTCTCAAAAATACTCGAGTCGGCGCCTTTGATATATAAAAAGCCGAAATAAAAATATAAATACAAAAAATGCGGTGTAAACAATCTCGACTTTACGTTTTCAAGTTAGAGCCGAAAGTCGCTTGTTCACAATTATAGCGTCTAATCTCAGAGGCGGTTTTTATCAAAGCGACTACGCGCTTACAAGTAGATATCGGCGGTGGCGGCATAGTAAAATTGTACAAGGCGACTAAGTTCGGCTGCGCCTCGTGAATCGTGGTACGCGCCGTCAGAATGGTGCGGAACCCCTACAGGGGTATCGCGAAACCCTAGGGTTCCGTGGAATACATTTAGAGTACGGCTGCATTAGAGATATTTAAAATATGCCTCATTACGACCAATAATATGCAACACAAGCGACTTTTTTGTTTTTTGAAAAACAGAAAATTTTCTAGTTGTAAAATTCTATCTTAGATTGCCAAGTATTTAAAATTGCCACAATTTAAAAATTATACTGGCCATTGCTTCCGTTGGTCATCTGCTTCATTATTAGCTGATTTAGAAGCAGATATAACGGCAATCAAAAGGCATGGCGGATAGAAATTCTCGAATGTTGCAGAAGGTTATGCGGAGAATTAATTGGAAAAGGGGCAGCTTGGTGGTGTAGTGGTTAGAGTGTTGTACTGCCACGCCACGGACCGGGGTTCAAATACCGGCCTAACAAGTTGTCTGCATTTATATAGGTTAGGATAAAAATGCCAAAACACTCCGTCTTCTCGGATATGACGTTAAATGCATGTAGGACCCGTGCACTGCCTGGATGTTGCGTGCACGTTAAAGATCCCTACCGGTGGGTTGGAACTCCCACCGGGTTCGGCAAAATTCCCGGATAGCTGTAGACCTAATCTCCGGCGTCATGATTGGCCTTAGCAGCGGAAATAGATGACGTAAAACTCAAAATAAAAAAAAAATAAAAAATTGGAAAAGAAGAAACCAACACCTTGTAAAATTTTCGGCAACATAAATGGACCAAAACCTTCTACTTCTACTTCATTTGTCAACGTCACCAAAGAAATCCAAATCACAGATTATCAAATTGAAGAGGATAAAATATCCAAAATAATTATATCAAATATATCTTATTGTTCTTATTTAAATATAAATATTAATAAATAATTAATTTAAGGTAGTAGATAAAGTTTTCTAGATAACTCGTGTGTGAAGGGCTTTAGTGCACTCCTTGCGATTATGGCACTCGCCTAACGGCTCGTGCCTTAAACTCGCAAGTCGAAAAAGCCCTACTACACACACTAGTCACCTAAAGAACGATTTACTCATTAAACATTTTAACAGCGGTAGCTTCTCTAATGACAAATGTAAAACTATAAAATTAAATGTTGCTGAAACGTTTGACGTATCAAGCGTTTTTTCAGGAATATTCAGTTATTTTGATATAATACAGGGTGTCCGTATTTCGACAGAATGTATGGAGATATCAGTTATTTAAACGGATAGAGAGTCGGTTAAATTGGGGCGAAGTTGCGTATTTTAGGGCCTAACAGTAACCTGAAAACATTTTGAATTTTTTGTTTTGTTTTCTAGATATCAACAAAAACTGTTTTTTTGAAAAATCGTTTTTATTTTTTTATTCAAAAACTACTGAATTTGGACACTTAGGAGTTTGACAATACACAGGAACTTTTTAATGAGGAATCTAGTTGCATATTTTTTTTAAATAACTATAACATTTACCCGGGGACATAGCCAACTGTTGTTTTACCTTATGGGCACCATTTTATATATTTATATTTATTTAAAGAGCTTTTTTTCTGAACTTCAGTGATCAATCACATTCATAATTTATTTTAGATTTGATATTTAAAAATATAATGTTTTCTTTTTTTGCAAAGAGTGTCTTGGAAACAATGACGTCATATCTATTAATCAATGAAATATTGACAGCAGTCACTCATTGTTATTAGTCAAAATTGATTAATAACTGTCAATCTTTTATAATAATAATAATAATAAGTATCGATTATCACATAAAACATTAAGTAAAACAATGGTGATGTGTCCTACTTTAAGATATGATACCTCAAATATCAACAGTATGGAAAAGTTGCACAAACTAAATTTATTCTACTTTTATTGTTATTATTCCAAAACTATTTACAAAAAATATTCTTGCATTTTACGCTACATTTTAATAAATATTGATTACTATCACATCTAATCATTACATATTTTTAACTTTACTGTAAATCAGTGGTTTATACGCGTGGCGCATAAAGTAAAGCCCCGTGAAAATTTGTCTCGGGTCGCTGCGCGACCCTCGACAAATTTTCTACGCGGGTCTTTTCTAAATTCGAAATTTTACTTCATGCTTAGTCTGGGAGTGGAAGACACTCGTTAGTTTAGAACACATCACTACTGTTAAAATATGTATCCTACAAGTATTTTGTTATTAAATCACTATATTGACTGTGTTTGATATAGTGATTTAAGTGACTCACAATCATAACGTCACAATAGCCGGAATACAGTCCATAGATAGATATAATTAGACAATATCCTAGCATAGTCAAAAGACGGTAAATTAAGCCATTTACAGTCACAATAGTCAAAACACGGTCAATACAGATATAATATTACAAAATCCTATGATAATCTAAAGACAGTCACGCAATTTATTAAGATTCAAAATGTCACACCAGTATTTCGTTTATAAACAAATACATTTTATATCAGTCTTCAGGGGTGATATGTAAGCAAATTATGGGTCTTAGGAGTTGTTAAATGAGTGAGTTACTTAATTGTTTCCATGTCACTCTTTATAAAAAACAAAAGATTAAAATTTTACAAATAAAGTGTACAATGAACTATAAGTTTCATACATCATTGAATTCAGAAAAACATATTCTTCCAAAAATATAAAAAATATAAAATGGCGCCCATAAGAAAAACAAAGTTGGCTATAGTCCCTGGGTAAATATAGTTAAAATAAAATATGTTACTAGATTTCTCGTCAAAAAGTGCCTCTATAATGTCAAAGTTTTAAATGTCTGGATTCAATAGTTTTTGAATAAAAAAATAAAAACGAAATTTAAAATCCGCTTATTTGACAATATCTCAAAAACAAAAAAAGATATTTCAAACTTGTTTTTAGATTATTATTTGGCCCTAAAATATGCAACTAAATACCAATTAACCGACTCTCTATCTCTTTAAATAACCAAGATCCTCATACATTCTGTTGAAATACGGGCACCCTGTCTATATAAGTAGATTTTTTTTAATCAAATTTCAAAAAAATAAATAAGCTGCTTGTAGTCCTATTTATGATTTCGAAGTTGAGGGTGATGGAAAATAGTCATTACCTTGACTCACTTCTTTACCACCTGCGATTATAAGACAATTTGACTAGAATACAGGGAATTTTTCTTTTAAGTATATTAGGGTAGTCAAGGGTATACATACGCATACGCTGTATATTTTTCGACATTCGCCTTTTTTCAAATGAGTAGCGAGGCGTTGCTCCGCGAAGCGACCTAACTAAATGTTCAGGATTTTCTTAACTTGAAATGTGACTGCATGTGCCACGCGTATAAAACACTGAAATATTGTGATGCTCACAATATGCTACTCTAGCAGTAAACTGTAGACGTATATTTTGACAGTTCACTTAAAACCAGTGTTTTATACGGGTGGCGCATGATGTAAAATTTAAAGTTTAGAATAGCCTGAAAATTTGGTTTGTTCACTCCGCTTCGCAACGCCTCGCTACTCATTTGAAAAAAGGCGAATGTCGAAAAATATACAGCGTATGCGTATATTTACATACATACATACATACGCATACGCTGTATATTTTTCGACATTCGCCTTTTTTCAAATGAGTAGCGAGGCGTTGCGAAGCGGAGTGAACAAACCAAATTTTCAGGCTATTCTAAACTTTAAATTTTACATCATGCGCCACCCGTATAAAACACTGGTTTTAAGTGAACTGTCAAAATATACGTCTACAGTTTACTGCTAGAGTAGCATATTGTGAGCATCACAATATTTCAGTGTTTTATACGCGTGGCACATGCAGTCACATTTCAAGTTAAGAAAATCCTGAACATTTAGTTAGGTCGCTTCGCGGAGCAACCAAACTAAATTTTCAGGCTTTTATAAACTCTAAATGTTACTGCATGCTTAATCTGGGAGTAGAAAACACTCGTTTATAGCATTAAATTCAACTCCTTTAGAAAGTAACGGATATCTGAAGATTTACAGCAAATATGCTGTAATTGGTATACAGGGTGTTTCACCAAAAACTCCCCAGACTAATTAACAAGAAACTAAAAATGTTATTAAGGTTGCATTTGTTGTAATCAATAGATGTTATTCAAGGCTTCAAATTAAGGTAGAATTGGTATCACTCGTAATTACGGTTTGGCTGTCAGAGGCATCAATAAATGTTATTGGATAGTCAGAACTTTGGAAGTGACTTTTGCTAAAAGAATAGAATATTTTAAGACATTTTTATCATATTCATATTTTAAATTAAATTGGCCATTTTTAAGTTATAACTAATTTTAATATTTTCAAGAACATTTAATATCACAAATAGAAAGACTGTTATTCCTTACTTCACTTTTTATCTTTATGTTAGATGTACATTTCGAGACACAAGGTGCTCATTATCAATAACAAACTAGTTTGTTATTGATAATGAGCACCTTGTGTCTCGAAATATACATCTAACATAAAAATAAAAAGTGAAGTAAGGAATAACAGTCTTTCTATTTGTGATTAATCACTTCACGTAAACTCAAAACAATACAGTTAACATTTAATATACATATTTAAAGTAGTATTAACTTCTTAAAATTAGCATATCTATCAATACAAATTTGTTCCCAATTGTTGAACAAAAGTCTCAAATTTCACTATTGGGCCCAAAATAATCCATAGCCTATTAAAAAATGGATACAGTTCGAAAGCATGTGGTTACAACAAGACGGAGCTCCTCCACATAATGCTGCAACAGTGACCCATTATGGAAGTGGTTAGGCACTTACAGCATATTAAAATGGCTAGCTAGGTCACCCGATTTGACACCGCTTGATATTTTTTATGGGACATGGTTTACACTGAACCAATAGATGACATAGCAGACTTCATTAATAAGATTTACGAAAGTTGTATAGCAATAAGACAAAGATCAGGGCCTCTCCAAAATATCTAAACCAGCAAGTTTTGAAGAGAGACACCCTCTACAAGCGCGGGAGTATAATGGAAGAAAAGAAACCACAATTTATGGTGTGTTGATGTTACAATTTATGACTTTTTCTGTTACAATAGCAGGTAGTTTCCCTTTTTTTCCCTTTTTAACGCGTTTTAAACGGTCGTTTATGTTCATTTGATGACTCCAACAATTTAATTCATTAATCAATATGTTATGCAATGGTATTATTTGGTACGATTTAATCAAATCAATTAAATAGAGCACGCTAATCTAGCTATAAAAAAATGCAAAATAAGGTTATGATCTGGGTTTAAAACGTGTTTAAAAGATGTTTAAAACACGTTTAAAACGTGTTTAAAACAGAATATACAGCGCATTTTTTTTTGAGTATACATATCCCGATAAATACAGCGTTTTTTTAAGTTGTGGGAAATCGTTGTTTTAATGCGGTTAATTTGAGGCTTTAAACGAGTGTTTTCCACTCCCAGACAAAGCATGAAGTAAAATTTCGAGTTTAGAAAAGCCTAAGAATTTGGATTGGCCGCGTAGCGAAGCGGAGCGGCCAATCCAAATTAGGCTTTTCTAAACTCGAAATTTTACTCATGCGCCACGCTTAAAAACACTGATTTACAGTGAAGTTCAAAAAACACACACTTACAACAACGGTTATAGGCAACCTAATATACGTTAGAGTTATTGGGTTGCTTATAATCACTGTTTTAAACAATTTTTTCAACGCAGAATTTGACTCACGTTTTATCCACATTTACATATTAGATTGCTAAAGCCGTATATTTTAAACTTTACGATATTTCGGTGTTTTATACGCGTGGCGCATGAAGTAAAATTTCGAGTTTAGAAAAGCCTAATTTGGATTGGCCGCTCCGCTTCGCTACGCGGCCAATCCAAATTTTCAGGCTTTTCTAAACTCGAAATTTTACTTCATGCTTAGTCTGGGAGTGGAAAACCCTCGTTTAAAGATTCAAATTGAAATCTTGAACAAAAAACAACGAACGTCGAAAAATGTACAGTGTATGCTTTTGTATACAAGAAAGAAAAAATCCCTGTATTTAAACGCCACATTTATGCACACACAGTTTCATTGTAATAAAATGTTATGTTTGATAATGTAATTTGAAATATCTTCAACAATTTAGCTAAAATTTAAAAACAAACAAAAAATTTGCTCGGTCTATTTCCCTTTACCCTCCAACATTTCAAGAAAGAGATAGAAATCGGAAGATTTTAGATATTTTCGTGTCGTCGCCAAAGATCTCAATTAGATGCTGGTAATGTTTCTCTTCGGAAACGATTTGAAATGTGTATTTTTCAATCCGGTAAAACGTTTGAGTATCTTTTATAATTTTTGTTTAACAATTAAAAAAAAATTAATAAAAATTAAACTATTTTATCGTTATTATTATTGTTTTGTAATTTTCAATGTATTTTAACATTTTTTATTGTTAGATATGCTAATTTTGCGAAGTTGTACTACTGTAAATGTGCATATTAAAAGTTCTTGAAAATATAAAAATTGATTATAACTTAAAAATTGCCAATTTAATTTAAAATATGCATATGATAAAAATATCTTAAAATACTCTATTCTTGTAGAAAAAGTCACTTCCAAAGTTCTGATCATCAAATGACATATTCTCACGCCTGTGACAGCAAAACCGTAATTATGAGTGATACCAATTCTATCTGAATTTGAAGCCATGAAAGACATCTATTGATTGCAATAAACGAAACTTTAATAACATTTTTAGTTTCTTGTTAATTAGTCTGGGGAGTTTTAGGTAAACCACCCTGTATGTATATCTAAAAGAAAACCTCTGTTAAAGATATAGAAGATGGTATATTTGCAGCAATAACATTCGTCAACACTACTAGCACAAAAATTAGAAAACATTTAAGATCGCACAATGTAAAGGCAATATCAGTCAATAGAAGAAATTTGGGTCACAAAATTAATAAAAACAAAATAAAAACTAAAAAGATGGGGGATTTATAAAATAAATTGTTTAAACTGTGATTACATAGGCCGAACGGGGAGAAATTTCGAAACAAGACAACGCGAACATAGAAAATAATTAATTAACAGGACAACAAACACAGGATTAGCGGACCATTGCATAACCACAGGACACCACATGGGGGAGATCAAATTAATCCATATTTGTAGAAATGGTCGGAAGCTGAACCTATAAGAGGGGTTAGAGATTAAAGGAGCCATCAGCAGGAGTTATTATCTACCGAATAACCAAAACGAAATCAACAACACGGACATCATAATTAGCGCCGGATTATCCATTATTTAGTTTTCATAGATTTGTACATATACACCGTGCGAAGATAATAATGCCAGGCATGGGGATCTTAAAAACGGTAAAAGATACAGAGTGGCTTAAATTTGAAAAAAGTTGCACTATTTAGTTCAATTAGTCTTGTCGATATTTCAGGATTTTCAACAATGACTAGTAGAACAATTATCGCTTTTTCTTCGTTGACTTGTTTTTTACGAGATGAAAACGGTTTTTTTAATGAACCAAATCCCTTTAAATTAGATACCAAATATCTAAACATGGATTTCTCAGGTTGTCTTCGTTCAGGATAATTATCTGAATACATCTGCTCACAGCTACACAATTTCTGTAGCACAAGATGTAACACGTCAACATATCAAATTTTTATTCGTTTCTGATTTTTTTTCATCGGAGCACTTACAAATAAATTTTAACACCTTAACTTCTTATAAACAAAACAAACAACTTCAAGATACGTTAGAACATTTTTAACAATAATGTGACAGATAAAATATAAATATTGCAATTGTTCTAATGCATACTATTTAAACGTGTAATGTTTCGACCCTAGGTATTGTGCAAATTTATAATTTGTATTATTGTTTACGTTGTGTTGTGTATGTAGTAACCCTTTAATTTATTTACCAGGTTCGTTGTTTGTGTCAATATGCGTTATCGTAAATACTGTGTCTTTATTCCCTTTTAATTTGACTAGGAGGATGTGTGGACAATAAATAAAACAGGATATGAGCTTAACGTATGGAAAGTTTATTGACCTTTCATGACATTTCTAATGAATTGGTATGTCTTATATTATTTATATTCACAAAATATATTATCCAACGTTTATGCTTAGAAGTCATGTGCATTTGGTTAAACTCAAAAAAAATTTATGACTCTACTTGTGGGAGCAAAATTAACTAACCTCTGCATTCGCATTACGAGATGGGAAACCCACAAAAACCATCTCGGAGTTAGCATCACACACTCGACACACTTGCGATTAGTTAGTGAGACAATCTCTCACATCGGCCCTACACATAAATCGCCATTCATTTTCGATTAATGAGCGGAACAACCTTTCACCTTGTTCCACTCATAATCGAGTAATTTTTTTCTTGTGGTTAGTTAGTAGGACACTTAGCGCAATACTAACTTGGATTGGCCTAACACATCAATCGACTGTTTCGATTAGTTAGTAGGACATACCTCGTTTTCTAGCTCAATTCGGCCTTACACATCAACCACCATACATCCCTCAGTCGTGCGGTTAGTTAGTAGGACACTTAGCGCAATACTGACTCGGATTGGCCTAACACATCAATCGACTGGGTCGATTAGTTAGTAGGACATACCTCGTTTTCTTGTTCAATTCGGCCTTACACATCAACCCCCATACATCCCTCATTCGTGTGGTTAGTTAGTAGGACACTTAGCGCAATACTAACTCGGATTGGCCTAACACATCAATCGACTGGGTCGATTAGTTAGTAGGACATACCTCGTTTTCTCACTCAATTCGGCCTTACACATCAACCACCATACATCCCTCATTCGTGTGGTTAGTTAGTAGGACACTTAGCGCAATACTGACTCGGATTGGCCTAACACATCAATCGACTAGGTCGATTAGTTAGTAGGACATACCTCGTTTTCTTGTTCAATTCGGCCTTACACATCAACCCCCATACATCCCTCATTCGTGTGGTTAGTTAGTAGGACACTTAGCGCAATACTAACTCGGATTAGCCTAACACATCAATCGACTGTTTCGATTAGTTAGTAGGACATACCTCGTTTTCTCGCTCAATTCGGCCTTACACATCAACCACCATACATCCCTCATTTTTGTGGTTAGTTAGTAGGACACTTAGTGCAATACTACTCGGATTGGCCTAAGACATCAATCGGCTGTTTCGATTAGTTAGTAGAACATACCTCGTTTTCTCGCTCAATTCGGCCTTACACATCAACCACCATACATCCCTCATTCTCTCCCCCCCCCCCATCTTCCCCCTTTCTCAGATGTTTAAATTATTTCGCTGGGTTTGTTTTTTTTGATTTCAACTTAGTCGGTTTAATGTAGAATTAATTTTACTCTTACGTGATAGTCTCTCCAACGTTGTTATCCCTAACTCCATTTTCCATTCTCTAACTCCATTCTCCATTCTCTAACTCTATTCTCAATACTTAACTCTTTTTATCAACATTACTTCACTAACTCACATCCCACAGAAACTTATCATTGTCAACTGTCCCCATTTACATTCAAATACTGACTGTCCTAGTCCCTGTCCTAAAACTAACTGATTTTTAGAATCGTTTCTTTGCTGCTCTCAAAGTTCTCCCCTCCCCTGATTTTGATGCGTAGACTTTATCTACTACCATATTTGGTCACAAAATCCATCCCTCTCTGACGTCAACGTAATTTCCCTGACTTTGCACACTTGTTGTGTTTGCGTTCGTTAAACCCTGAACTGAATCTTTCTGTATCTCTTAGCATTTCTCCACGCGCCGGTACTTGTTTATTATTTTAAGGCGATGCTGCATTTGTTATTTCTTTCACATTAAAACATTTTGATTAACTAATGTTATTCTCGTATTTACTGGATGTTGATTTTTCTTTATTATTTTCTTGGGTGATTTTTGTATTAATATTTTAATTTAATTTCGTCAAAAATAATATTTGCACATGACCCCTACTGACCTATTACAAACGCCTACTAGATAATTAACCTACAAAAATAGTAACATTTATTTTTCTCTGTTTTTTTTTTTTGGCATTAAAAGCCACAGTATGCTTTTGAATTTGTAATAAAAAAATCTACCGTATACAAGGTGTTTCTACTTTTGTGCCAATATAAAAAAATTAAGTTGATGATTTCTCGGAGATGAAACATCGGATAAAAAAATTGAAGACGTCATTGTGTAGAGCTTAGAGAGTGATAAGGACAGAGTGCCAATAGTTTTTTAATATCTTTTAAAATAAATATAATAACTGGAAAAATAAAAAAACAAAAAATTAGATTTTTTTGGAAAATTTAGAAAACGATAAACAATCATGAATTTCTGCGATCGGCATGTTTTTTAATATCTTTTAAAATAAATATAAAAATTGGAAAAATCAAAAAACCGAAAAATTGGATTTTTTTGGAAAATTTAGAAAACGATAAACAATCATGAATTTCTGCGATCGGCATGTAAACATACTCTAAATATTGCAATTTTTTCTTATTTTAAGCCACCCTTTCACTGTTTTCAAGATCCCATGCTGTGCATTCTAATCTTGGACACGGTGTATTGTAAAATTTGTCAAATTCAAATTAGTTTTATCTTTGAAAATTATCGAAACACGTATCAGGCAACTTAAAGTAAAAACATGGAACACTACAAGTGTTTAACTTTACCTAATGTGAAAATCTGGTTCCATTAAGAAAGTAGCAGACCAAGTATCAAATAGATTTAATAAAGAATTACAAAATCATATATCTTTATATTCCTAATTAAAATCTCTAACTGATTGTAAAATAAAATACAGGGTGTTCCATTAAAAAAATCAACTACTACTATAATCTGTTTAATAACTAGGAGGAGCGTTTTAAATTTCACGCGCCAAAACCTACAACTCTGATTGGACGAGAGCGCACCCATTTTACACTATGCTAATTACGTCATTATTAGACGCAACAGTTGAGATAACCTTAATTCGAAGCGTTACCGAGTTGCAACTTTGTCTGTTTCGTAATAACCTTTTGTGCCATGTTTCTTTAGCATAGTTAAAAGTTAGTTTTGTTTATATTGTTGTGATGGATTATGGACCCAGTACAAGCTCGGTGATAATATCACCTTCACCTCCAAAAAAGCGTTAGAAGTTGGATTTGGGTCATTTATATCTGTCTGAAAAACAGTGCATAATAAATATGTATAAGCAGATGATAACAGATGATCCACATATGAAAATGACTGCTGTTGTATAAGACATTGTTGGTGCAGTAGGTGAGGTATCAAATAGCATAAGAATATGCATCAAATAATAAAATGTTTAGTTTTTAAGAAATGTAAATTCCACTGTCTATCGTACCATTAGCAAATATAAGAAATCCGGAGAGATTTGTAGCCCTAAACAGCTAAGAAGATATAATTACAAGTTTTGATGACGTAGTGAAGAGATCCGTGCATAGTTTATTCTATAAAAATGAACTGCCAACTTTGAATAAAGTTTTAAAAGTAGTAAACGATCATGCAGGCATGCCGAAGATGAAACGTTCTACCTTGTATAGTTTTATCAAACAAATCAATTTTAAGTAAGTTGGAGACTAGAGCTGGGCAGGATTCGAATCATTCAGGATTCGAATCCTTTTAGAGGATTCAAAAGAGGCATTCGAATACTTTAGTTCAACTGGATTCGTGATCCTGATTCGTAACATTTTTTTAAGAGGATTCGTGTTCGAGTCTAAATGTGGGCGATTCGAATCCTTATAAAAGGATTCGAATCCTTGTGAAAGGATTCGAATTCTTACAAAAGGATTTGAATCATCAATAATAATTCGAATTAATTGTGAGGAATAACATGAAAAATGTTCTTTTGTGTGTTTTTAAATCTCACGTTAAATCACTGTTTTATGCGCGTGGCGCATGAAGTAAAATTTCGAGTTTAGAAAAGCCCAGAAAATTTGTCTCGGGTCGCTGCGCGACCCTCGACAAATTTTCAAGGGGCTTTTCTAAACTCGAAATTTTATTTCATGCTTAGTCTGGGAGTGGAAACGCTCGTTCGAAACTTTAAAGTTAATGCTTTGATAAGAACATTAAATAATTGGAAATGTGTTTAAAGATAATAATCTAGTTTTCAAAATTTTGTTTAATATTGTTCAAAGTAAAACTGACATGGTAGCCGCAATCTGAAATGTTATATTTTTCCGTCATTTCCCTGACTAAAGATTTTTTCCCTGGCCTTTTAATATCTTTCTTCTGTGAGAAATTTCCATTCTGTTTAATAGGTTTCATTGTTTTTGCCAATATTTAAGTTAATTTTCTAAATGTTTACGTGTTTGGTAATTTGCTTGCTGATTTTGACAAATATAATAATATCATATCGCTTTTTTGTTAGTGTTTTGGTCAATTTGAATATAATTCCATGACTTTCCTCTGACTTTCCCGGTTTTAATGATATTCAGTGAATTTTTTATTTACGTAAATTTAAGGTATTAGTCGATTTTATAATAGAGTTCAATTTGAAGTTTTGAACGAGTTGTTCCACTCCCACGCTAAGCATGAAGTAAAATTTCGAGTTTAGAAAAGCCCAGTGAAAATTTGTCGAGGGTCGCGCACAAATTTTCGGGCTTTTCTAAACTCGAAATTTTACTTCATGCGCCACGCGTAAAAACAGTGATGTGAAGTGGAGTTCAGAAACACACAAATACATCTGTAACCAGAGCAACAGGGAGACAGATATTTAGTCTGTCATCAACGATGTTCAGTAGTAATAATAAATAATTAGGTTTTGAATATTTTTGTTAAAACCAATGGTATCGATATTTATAGATTAATGGTTGCAAAAAAATAATAAATTCAAATTTATTCTTAAAGGATTTGTATTCGTGATTCGAAAAAACAAGATTCGAATCATGATTATCTCTTACGAATCCTTTATTCGAGTATTCATGATTCGAATCATATTAGGTGATTAGGATTCGTGATTCGAATCCTTTTTACGAGGATTCGTTCGAGCTCTGATAAAGACACATTATTATATAAATTGCATATTATATTATGAACATAATGTAAATATGTTTTATTTCACAGATATATAGCGAGATGCCGTATAAGCATTTTAATTGAACTGACATTATCGTTCGATGGAAAAGAAAATACTTAACCACAATTAAGAAGTACAAAATGAATATTTGATTTCATTTAAAGAGTAATTATGAAATTATTTAAAATTGCCGCCAAATTTATCTAGTGTTATTTCTAGTAACTTTTTATAGTGTAAATTGGGCTTTGGCACTTACTCCTTTTAGTTTTTATACAGACTTTAGAGTTCACTAATTTTGGACACCCTGTATATTTAAATACAGTGTATAAAATCGAATTAAAAAACTATTTCAAATGTTTATTTTCTTTTAATTTTCGGCTCAGAAATAACCAAGTTAGAGGCCCCCCTCATTTATAGTGAATCACCCTGTACATACAAATATTTAAGTACAAATCTAGATCCAAATTTGAAAAATCGGATCTTGGTCGCGAGATATTATCAAAAACGTTTTTTTGTAAAATTTTGTTCTCATTTATTCTATCTATATCTCTTTGTTTACTTTAATTTGTAGTTTAATATTTTTTGTAATTTATTCCATCTGTTATATGTTATTTTGTCTATCTCTTTTATTTCTAACTAAAACTATTTTTTTTTAAATATATTTCACTTTTCTTAAAAATTATTTCAGTTCAGTCTTTTTAAATTGTAATTAATTAAAAGTTAATTTAAAGTTCTGCTCTATGAATTAGCCATTTTGACATTTGCAAACAAATAATCGAAAGGAATTGATTTTAATAATAAGATTTTAAAATATACAGATAGGTAGGAGTTTAGGTGCTTAGGCTCACAATATTAAGTAAATTTACCGAACAATTGTCTACTTTCATATTAAAAACAATTTCGAGTTCAGTGGTAATTATAAAAATTTAATAGCGCTTTCGGTTTTACCGGAAATGACATTCATTTTGAAATTTGAAATGGAACACCATATATATTTTGTTGTTCTCGGGTCATTTTACATACAAATCAATTGTTTTAAAAAACCAAATGCTAGCCTCATATTTTTTTTTCAGAATATAATAGTGTATCTATAATCTGTTTAATAACTAGGAGGAGCGTTTTAAATTTCACGCGCCAAAACCTACAACTCTGATTGGCCGAGAGCGAGCCCATTTTACACTATGCTAATTACGTCATTATTAGACGCAATAGCTGACATAACCTTAATTGGAAACATTACCGAGTTGCAACGTTGTCTGTTTCGTAAAAACCTTTTGTGCGGTGTTTCTTTAGCATAGTTAAAAGTTAGTTTTGTTTATATTGTTGTGATGGACTATGGACTATGGAAAAAGACCCAAAGAAGTTGGGTTTGGGTCATTTATATCTGTCTGAAAAACAGTGCTAAATAAATATGTATAAGCAGATGATAACAGATGATCCACATATGAAAATGACTGCTGTTGTATCAGACATTGTTGGTGCAGTAGGTGAGATATCAAATAGCATAAGAATATGCATCAAATAATAAAATGTTTCATTTTTAGAAGTTGTGAATTCCACTGTCTATCGTACCATTAGCGAATATAAGAAATCCGGAAAGATTTGTAGCCCTAAACAGCTTGGAGGACATAATTATAAGTTTTGATGACGTAGTGAAGAGATCCGTGCATAGTTTCTTCTATAAAAATTAACTGCCAACTTTGTATAAAGTTTTCAAAGAAGTAAACGATCATGCAGGCATTCGAATACCTAAGTTCACCTGGATTCGTGATCCGGATTTGTTACATTTTTTTTAGAGGATTCGTATTCGAGTCTAAATGTGAGTGATTCGAATCCTTATAAAAAGAATTCGAATACTTACAAAAGAATTTGAATCGTCAAAAATAATTAGAATTAATTGTGAGAAATAACATGAAAAATGTTTCTTTGTGTGTTGTTAAATTTCACGTTAAATCACTGTTTTATGCGCGTGGCGCATGAAGTAAAATTTCGAATTTAGAAAAGCCCAAAAAATATTCAAAACCTAATTATTTATTATTACTACTGAACATCGTTGATAACAGAATTAATATCTGACTCCCTGTTACTCTAGTTAAAGATGTATTTGTGTGTTTCTGAACTCCACTTCAAATCAGTGTTTTTTTACGCGTGGCGCATGAAGTAAAATTTCAAGTTTAGAAAAGCCCGAAAATTTGTCTCGGGTCGCTGTGCGACCCTCGACAAATTTTCACGGGGCTTTTCTAAACTCGAAATTTTACTTCATGCTTAGTCTGGGAGTGGAAACGCTCGTTCGAAACTTCAAAGTGATTGCTTTGATATAAACATTAAATGATTGAAAATGTTTTTAAAGATAATAATCTAGTTTTCGAAATTTTGTTTAATATTGTTTAAAGTAAAACTGACATGGTAGCCACAATCTAAAATGTTACATTTTTCCGCCTCTTCCTTGACTAAAGTTTTTTTCTCTGGCCTTTTAATATAACTTTCTTCTGCGGGAAACCCCCATTCTGTTTAATAGATTTCATTGTTTTTGCCAATATTTAATTTAATTTTATAAATTTTTACGTGTTTTGTAATTTGCCTGCTGATTTTGACAAATTGAATAATATCATATGGCTTTTTTGTTATTGTTTTGGTCAATTTGAATATAATTTTATGACTTTTCTCTGACTTTCCAGGTTTTAATGATATTAAGTGATTTTTTTATTTACGTAAATTTCAGGCATTAGTCGATTTTATAATAGAGTTCAATTTGAAGTTTTGAACGAGTGTTTCCACTCCCAGGCTAAGCATGAAGTAAAATTTCGAGTTTAGAAAAGCCCCGTGAAAATTTGTCTCGGGTCGCGCAGCGACCCGAGACAAATTTTCACGGGGCTTTTCTAAACTCGAAATTTTACTTCATGCGCCACGCGTACAAAACACTGATTTAAAGTAGAGAAACACACAAATACATCTTTAACCAGAGTAACAGGGAGTCAGATATTGAGTCTGTTATCAACGATGTTCAGTAGTAATAATAAATAATTAGGTTTTAAATATTTTTGTTAAAACAACTGGTAACGATATTTATATATTAATGGTTGATATAAAAATAATAAAATTAATTTTATTATTAAAGGATTTGTATTCGTGATTCGAAATAACAGGATTCGAATCTTTGATTCGAATTATATTTATCTCTTACAAATCCTTTATTCGAGTATTCGTGATTCGAATCATATTAGGTGATTCGGATTCATCCCAGCTGTAATAGAGACACATTATTATATAAATTCCATATTATATTATAAACATAAAGTAAATATGTTTTATTTCATAGATATATGGCGAGGTGCCGTATAAGCATTTTAATTGAACTGACTATATCGTACGATGGAAAAGAAAATACTTAACCACAAGTGAGAAGTACAAAATGGATATTTGATTTTATTTAAAGAGTAATCATGAAATTATTTAAAATTGCCGCCAAATTTATCTAGTGATATTTCTGGTAACTGTTTATAGTGTAAATTGGGCTTTGGCACTTACTCCTTCTAGTTTTTAAACAGACTATAGGTTACTGTGATCGCCCTAATATCTTTTATTTCGTATTATAGACGTGTAGAAAACAAATATTATAAACTGCTGTTTCTTAATTTGGCCAATAGATGCCTTCATTATAAATATACTACCTATTTAAATGTATTTGTTTGAGCTTATGAAACTAGCGAATAAAAAAAATTAGGCAAAATCAGGAATTTTATTTATAATTATCTTAATCAAGCAAGCTATAATTTATTCCTGTACAAATGACAAAAACAGAACTAACAGAAATTATAATAAATGTTCAAAATGTCCACCATGAACCCACCGACACTAATGATACTGTTGAGTTACTGAGGACTTATGTCTGCTATAGCTTGTCTCACTTTACGTTCTAATTCTTCTTTTATATTAGGAACATTGCTATGAACTTAATTTTTAAGTGACCCTACAAAAAAAATCAAGAGGAGACAAATCAGGTAACCTTGCGATCCACCTAATTGGCCCATTTGCACCTATCCATCTGTTACTATAACTATTGTTGAGGTAATCAACAACTTGAATTGCATTGTGTGGAGGGGCGCCATCTTGCTGAAAATAAATCCTGCTTGTCAATACAAGTGGTAAATTATCTAAATACCCTTTAATGTAAAAATTATTTATACCTAATTCCACTCAAGTGGCGTTCGAAAATAATTGGTCCTATTATTCTGCAGCCGAGTATACATTAAATCCAAATCTTTCTTGGAAATGACCTTGTCGCATAAGATGACAATTTTTTTAGCCCAATACCTGGTATAATTTCTATTGAACATTCCATTGTTTGTAAATCTTGAATCGTCTGAATAAAGAATTTGTTGTGGGAATTCCGCATTTATAATCATTTTATGAAGATAATGATGGCAATATTCCAATCTTCTTACATTATCGTTATAAAGATGTTGGTGTAAGTAATATTTAAATGGATAATAATCATATCTTTTTAAGATTCTCCAAATTGTTTGATAACTAGCACCAACTTCTTCGGAAGTTACTCTTGTTGAGCAATTGGTATGTACATTGAAATAAGCTACCACATTAATTTTGATGCCTATATTAATAATAACATTTTCATCACCTTCATTAACTTTCTAATGATATGACCCTAGGTATTGTACAAATTGATAATTTGTATTTTATTTACGTTGTGTTGTGTATGTAGTAACCCTTTTAATTTATTTAACAGATTCGTTGTTTATGTCAATATGCATTATCGGAAATACTGTGTCTTTCTTCCCTTTTAATGACCAGGAGTATGTGTGGACAATAAATAAAACAGGATGTGAGTTTAACCGATGCAAAGTTTATTGACCTCAATTATGACATTTCTTATTAATTTGTGTTTCTTAAATTATTTAGATTCTCGAAATACTTTATTTTCGTTTGTACTTAGAAGCCATGTGCATTTTAGTTAAACTCAAAAAGTATATGACTCTACTTGTGGGAGCAAAATTAAATAACCCCTGCATTTGCATTATGAGATGGGAAACCCACAAAAACCATCTCGGAGCTTACCAGACAACCAACTAGCGGGAACACTCCTCCGATTAGCAAGCAGATCCCGACGTCATCCATTGATTGTTTTGTGTTATTAACTAGCGGGAACATAACTCTGTAGTACTAACTCGGGACGACCACACCCGTTAATTGCTTTCAGGCAATTAACTAGCGGGAACACTCCTCCGTTTTCCACGCACAGCTCGACCACACCCGTCAATTGCTTTTGAGCTTTTAACTAGCGGGAACATAACTTTGCAGTACTAACTCGGGACGACCACACCCGTTAATTGTTTTCAGGCAATTAACTAGCGGGAACACTCCTCCGTTTTCCAAGTACAGCTCGACCACACCCGTCAATTGTTTTTGTTCTATTAACTAGCGGGAACATAACTATGCAGTACTAACTCGGGACGACCACACCCGTTAATTGTGATCAGCAATTAACTAGCGGGAACACTCCTCCGTTTTCCACGCACAGCTCGACCACACCCGTCAATTGTTTTGTGCTTTTAACTAGCGGGAACATAACTCTGCAGTACTAACTCGGGACGACCACACCCGTTATTTGTTTTCAGGCAATTAACTAGCGGGAACACTCCTCCGTTTTCCACGCACAGCTCGACCACACCCGTCAACTGTTTTTGTGCTATTAACTAACGGGAACATAACTCTGCAGTACTAACTCGGGACGACCACACCCGTTAATTGTGATCAGCAATTAACTAGCGGGAACACTCCTCCGTTTTCCAAGCACAGCTCGACCACACCCGTCAATTGTTTTTGTGCTATTAACTAGCGGGAACATAACTCTGCAGTACTAACTCGGGACGACCACACCCGTTAATTGTTTTCAGGCAATTAACTAGCGGGAACACTCCTCCGTTTTCCAAGCACAGCTCGACCACACCCGTCAATTGTTTTTGTGCTATTAACTAGCGGGAACATAACTCTGCAGTACTAACTCGGGACGACCACACCCGTTAATTGTTTTCAGGCAATTAACTAGCGGGAACACTCCTTCGTTTTCCACGCACAGCTCGACCACACCCGTCAACTGTTTTGTATTCTTTTTTGTTGTATAGTTTTTATATTTGTTGTATAATTTTGTTTTTGTTGTGTTATTCTTATTTCCCTCTGTGATTTGGAACTTGTGGTGCTTTTCGTGATGTTCTTCTTCCGAACTGTTTCTTGACTCTCATGACTCTCGGCTCTCCTTATGTTTTCCGCTCCGCACAGCTTTTATAACTCTATTTCCCACCCGATCGTGGACATCGAAGATTTCGCGCAGACCATATATGGTTATAAAATACCACCCATCCCTGACGTCACGCAATTCCCCCGACTTCGCAAATTCGTTGTGTTTGCGCTTGGTTAAACCTTGAACTGAATCTTTCTGTATGTCTTAGCATTTCTCCACGCGCCGGTACTTGTTTATTATTTTAAGGCGATGCTGCATTTGTTATTTCTTTCAGATAAAAAATTTTGATCGGCTAATGTTATTCTCGTATTTACTGAATGTTGATTTTTCTTTAATATTTTCTTGGGTGATTATTGTATTAATATTTTAATTTAATTTTATCAAAAATAATATTTGCACATGACCCCTACTGACCTATTACAACTTCTTCTATAAATTTCCTTTCCAAATTTGCAAAATAGTGTCGTCTGGGATGGCGTCTGTCAGGATATCGTTCCTTGTATAAACGTTCGGCTTGCCCAAAATTTTTCGACAGTCTCCGTATAAAATTAACATATCCACTTTTTCCTATTCCTACCCTAAAATTCATATCATATTTGCACACTAAAGTGTAAAGATATAAGCATCTAGTGTGCAAATATGATATGAATTTTAGGGTAGGAATAGGAAAAAGTGGATATGTTAATTTTATACGGAGACTGTCGAAAAATTCTGGGCAAGCCGAACGTTTATACAAGGAACGATATCCTGACAGACGCCATCCCAGACGACACTATTTTGACTAAAGATATAAGCATCATATCCACTCTTGATAGGATATAAAAATGTGTTAGTTACGTTTGCTTGCGTACCCAGGTAGCAACTCGTACTGAGCCGATTGAAGTTTTATAAACGACACATATCAAGAGATTCCGTCATAAGAATTGTTTTAAATTGTCCTTATAATTAATAACATTGTAAATAGTGAGTGTGAAAGTGATTCAAGTACTTCCTTGAAGTTGGGACATTCTGCCCAAGAAACAGAGCAAAAATACCTGCCCAAAAAATCGCGCAATAAATAATAAATATGCATGCTGTATATCCTTTGGATTACAAGAAAAGGATATACAAGAAATTTTTCTTTTAGGTAAACCTGCATAAGCTGTAAATTTTCTGATATTCCTTGTTTTTCAAAAGAGTTCAATTTAAAGCGTTGAACGAGTGTTTTCCACTCTCAGAATAAGTATAAAGTAAAATTTCTAGTTTAAGAAAAGCCCAGAAATGTTCACAGGGCTTGATCATTTCTGGGCTATTCTCAACTCGAAATTTAACTTCATGCGCCACGCGTATAAAACACTGATAATATTTTAGTGTTTTATACGCGTGGCGCATAAAGTAAAAGTTAGAGTTTAGAAAAGCCCATAAAATTTTCTGGGCTCTTCTAAACTCGAAATTTTACTTTATGCGCCACGCGTAGAAAACACTAAAATATTGTGAACTTTATGTATATTTGAAACTCAATTAGAATCGGTGCTTTATACGCGTAGCGTATGAAGTAAAATTTCGAATTTAGAAAAGCCAAGAAAATTTTTCTCGGGTCGCTGCGCGACCCTCGACAAATTTTCACGGGGCTTTTCTAAACTCGAAATTGTACTTCATGCTTAGTCTGGATGTGGAAAACAATCGTTTGAAGCTTTAAATTGAACTCTTAAAAAAACGAATATTTTAAGATTTAATAAAAAGAACAATCATTTCTTTTGGATAAACATACGCCTACGTTGTACATTTTCCGATATTCGTTGTTTTTAAATGAGTTCTATTTGAATCTTTAAAGAAGTGTTTTCCATTCCCAGACTAAGCGTGAAGTAAAATTTCGAGTTTAGAAAAGCCCCGTGATAATTTTTCTCGGGTCGCGCAGCGACCCGAGACAAATTTTCTGGGCTTTTCTAAACTCGAAATTTTACTTTATGCGCCACGCGTATAAAACACTGATTTCAATTGAGGTTCAAATATACATAAAGTTCACAATATATAAGTGTTTTATACGCGAGGCGCATGAAGTAAAATTTCGAGTTAAGAAAAGCCCAGAAAATTTGTCTCGGGTGGTTGCGCGACCTTCGACAAATTTTCACGGGGCTTTTTTAAACTCGAAATTTTACTTCATGCTTAGTCTTGGAGTAGAAAACACTCGTTTAAAGCTTCTGACTAAATTCTTAAAAAAACAACGAATGACCAAAGATTTAAAGAAAATAAGCTGAATTTGAAATAATAATAATACCAACTTTATTGCCCAACAGTATACACCAATAACAAGACAACAAAAAATAATCAAAAATCATAATAAAATAAAACTATAGCTAATTAGTAATGATAAATTTGAACTACATTAGGAACAAAAAAAACAATAATAATAATATCAATGACGCAACAGAATCAACCTATAACTTACAAGTTACATTTCAAGATTAAGTTATGTAATATACAACCATAGTATAATCATAATAACATAAAACCGGAACACTGCAGGGGCGCCTATACAAAAATGTCATCAAATAATTTATTCGCATTTTTACTGATTACGTGTAACGGTGACTTTTATAATGTAATCGTTATGGCAGTGGGAGTGTAAAAAGTAACAACATTCCGTGACGCAAACCTCGGTACCAAAAAGTTAACCCTTGATAACAGCACAGGACAATCAATTTTGTTGTGGATTAAGCAATGCATAAATGTAGCACTAGAAGCTTCCCTACGTTTAAATAGGGAGTGAAAATCATGCCGCTGTAGGAGAGATTCATAGTCTATCCCCTCTCTGGATAAGACCCGTCACATTTAAAACTTAGGAATTTTAAGCACCTTCTTTGTATTTTTTCCACTGCAAGTGACAAGTAAATATAGTGAGGGTACCAGACTAAAGAAGCATATTCCAGACGACTACGAACAAATGCAAAATATAACATTTTAATGACGTCACAACTGTTAAAATGTTTGCTCGTACGCATAACGAAGCTCAGAATTCTTGAGCGAGATTCACATACAGATATAATGTGCTGTTTGAAAGTGATTTCACTATCAAAAAGCACACCCAGATCCTTTATTTCTGTTAATTTCTGTAAAAATTGCCCGTTAATGTTGTAATGGTACTTCATTCGATCCAAGCGTCCGCGAGCAAACGTAACGGTGGAGAACTTGCTTACATTAAGATTCAGGTTGTTATCCTTGCACCACTTGTATATCATTTCAAGATTATCTTGCAAAATAATTGAATCCCTTGAATCACTAATAGTAGAGAATATCTTTAAATCATCCGCGTATGCCAGGAAGTTACAGGATAAAGAATTAAGAAGATCATTCTTGAAAATAACGAATAAAAGAGGCCCCAGGTTCGAACCTTGGGGTACCCCGGAAGTAGAAGTAAATTCAAAAGACTTATACCCATTGTAATGTACATAATTACACCGACAGGACAGATAAGATTTCATAAGATTATTGGTACGTTTCCCAAATCCAAAGGTTGCAAGTTTATTTAGTAGTATTTTGTGATCGACACAGTCAAACGCCCGGGCGAAATCAGTGTATATCACGTCTGTCTGACAACGATTTTCTAATGATTCACTAATATATTGGGTGACAATTGCTAGATTAGTAACTACAGATCGACCCTGAATAAAGCCATGTTGATGTGGAGAAATTGATGACCTAATATGATTATAAAAAGGTTTATACAGCACGTGATCAAAGACTTTGGAAAAATTCGACAAAATGGCTATTGGTCTATAATTTAATATGTTGGACTTGTCACCCTTACTGTATACTGGAGTCAGACGCGCACGCTTCCACAAATGGGGAAACGTTTGCGTCCGAATGGCCAGGTTAATGATTTACAACATGGGGTTGACAAATATGAATTTACAGTCTTTTATGAAGAAACTTGGCAATTGATCTTCATCAGAGGTTTTATTATTTTTTAATTTATTAAAAGCAGCAAGTATTTCGCATTCCTCAACGTTAGAGAGATCGAATGAGTTACTGTATGTGCATGGTTCAGAAATCGTGTTATTAGTGGGCGCGGAGTAAACATTAGAGAATGCAGTAGCAAATGAATTAACAATATCATCGGGTTTGTTGTAGGTAACATCATCATAATGCATCTCAGCAGGGATTCTCGAGGTTCCACTTTTGGTTTGTACGAAGTTCCATACTTTCTTAGGATTACTTACAATATCGCGTTCAGCTTCAGCTATGTAAACTCGATAGGCAGCGTTAATCAAATTTTTACAAATTCGTCTGGTTCTGTTAAAGTGTGAGTGATGCACATTCATTTTTGTGGATAGCCACTTACGCTGATAATAAGCTTTAAGCCTGATAGCGGTTTTAATTTCGCGAGTAAACCATGCGAGATAGGTAGAACCGGATTGGCGATATAACGGAACCGTAGAATCCAAAACGTTAGACATTAAAAAGTAGAATACATCCAACGACTCATTAACATCCTTAAAAGTATCTAAGACAGACCAATCGACAGACAGTAGTGAATTGTATAGTTCCAGGTAGTCGGCATTGCGGAAATCGTAAGACATGCTATTACTAGCGGGGAATGATGCAGATTTAGTAGCATTATATAATTGTAAGCTTAAATCTAGAGTGGGATGATAATTATCTTCAGGTACAAAAGGTAGTAGTTCTCGCTTGATATGGAAATTGGCAGTTATATTGTAGAATACTAAATCTAATAGTTTGCCGTTTACATTAGAGACTGTGTTGTATTGCTTTAAATCTAATGAGAGAATAAAATTATGCAGTGAACTTAATTTAGGAGGAATAGTACGCAAACACATATTAAATTGAGGTATATTAAAATCACCCAAGATCAGAACCTGTTTATTAAATATAAACAGTTCTAACGATTCTAAAAGAATGGAAAATGAATCACATGCAATATCCGGAGGAATGTAAAGTAAGATTATATAAAACTGATAATTATTATGTATACATTTACAAGCAATGATGTCTACCAACGGTATAAAATCAGTAATATGCGTCATATCAACTACTTCAGCGTATAGATTAGCAGTAAGTGCGAGTAGTACTCCCCCTCCTCCTGTTGAGCGGCCAGTGGTATTACGCACCGGAGATCACTTCACTATTTAAAATTGACTCATTCAGCCAAGTCTCCGTCAATGCAATAATTTCGAATTCCGAGTCAAGCGAAGAAGTAAATATATCATGTGTTTTAGTCCGAAGACCGCGTGTGTTCTGATAGTAGATGCTTAGTGTAGGGTAGACATTGGTGGTGTTGGGCTGATTCAGTTTTCCGAGGCGCTAGAAATTGTTGGAACGCCACGAACGTATTTAATTTTGAGGTCTTGCTCTCCCTCTTCGACTCTTCTGTTTAGTTCACTCTTGATATTCCGGTAATATTCAAGCTGAGCTGGAGTTTGGTCACGCGATATCTTAATATACTTGAATTTATCAGTTGACGCCAGCTTCTTATAATTTCGAAGGGCCATTATGACAGATTCCTCCTTATCGAGTTGAACTTTGATAGGCCGTTTCCTACGAGAAATCGTAGAATCAAATTTGCCAAGTCTAGCTACGTAAGTATAAGGAGCGGCAACATTTACAATTGGTAAAATTTCCGATATTATTTTCTCGTCAAACTTAATCTGATCAGCCTTAGAACTATCTTCTATTAAATAAATACGTATACTTTAAAGAAAAACTTCCTGTATGTACATAAGTGCAAAGTGAATTGGAAATAGAAGTATGAATCTGGGATTTAGATCAATTCATTCATTCGTTGAAACTGGATATTACTGATACTTTTATTGGTAAATAAGAGGTAATACTTATTTTTTGTAAACTTTAAAATATATTGTTTCAAAATCAAGTTTTGTGCATCCCTTTGCTGTGGATATTGTACTACTAAGAACTTAAAACATATTACTAAGAATTATATGCTATGTTTATTAATATTAATAGTTACAAAATTAATTTTGAGCTTACACACTATTGTGCGTAAGCACTACATACTGTACCTTCTATAATTACATTTTTATGTGCAAAAAATAATTATTTATTAATTATAATTATTTTAATAATGTTTAACTATTGATTCCGACTGTAAAACTCGGGCTTGTTGAATCTGCAACTTGATTTCATTAATGAATATTATCGATAGTAATCATACTACTTATTATATTACAGCTAACAATACAATTTGTGAAAACAATGACTAATCTAATGGTTGTTTAATTTCAGGCACTGATTATATTTTTAAGCATGTTTTGGTATAATTACGAGGTTATGTCAAACTTTCTTTCTTTCTCTATATTTCTATGTCAAATTATGACACTCTTGTATTCTATGTGATTCTATCCAAATAATACGGATTTTTAGTTTATCGTTTTACGAAATGCGGTAACGCTAACGGCTACGCTAAACTTGCCCGTTATTCGCTAACGAAGACGGTTACCGGATAACAAGCATTTTTCGTATTTTGTAATACGATAAAATGAAACTCTGTAATGTCCAATTCTAACACTAACAAATATTATTAATATCATGTTATTACTGAGACAATTTTGATTATGGTTTTTGTTTTACAATATTATAAAGACTTACTTAACTCATTTTATTTTTAAATGTATGAACTACGTACACATTTGGTGTTAGTTTTAAATGCACTAGTTAACTGTTTTTTATTTTATGTTGTATTATTCGAAAATAACGTGGTATGTACAATTGAGGTTGTTACTTGTTGATTAATTTCAATTATATTTTCTCACATTATTTTTAATATATCTATTATAAAATAAAAAACAATCGTTTTGTTATAATGCACAATAATATAAAAAAATATGACAAGTTAGGTTTGAGGCTTTGAAAGCAACAACGAGCGATATCAGCAGCAGCTATCGACGTGGTAATAACATAACGACATAATAAGGATTCCGTTCTAGACGCACGCTGAAAGGGCTACGGAAGACGCATGGCTGGAGATACAGGAGCATCCTGTGTTCTCCCCGGATGGCGACAGCTTCCTGCTGTTGGCGCCCGTGCAAGAAGGAAGCATCGATTCCTACACCCACATCAAACACATCACCCTCACACAACAGCGCATCGCCGTCATCAGCCACGGCCGGTACGAAGTCAACACGATATTATCCTGGGATTGGCACAACCATCTTATGTAAGTTATAACTGCTTTTATTACTTTATTAAAAGCATTATTTAAGTTTACATCTCGTTCATGTATCTAAAAAATGGTGATGTGTCTATCATAGCACTTTCCTCGTTAAAGATATGATGATTTAAATATGGAAATGTTAAAGTTTAATAATAGAATCTTGATTAAAACACTTGATTTGTTTCACTGATTTTTATTTTTACTCCTACTAGTTTCGAGCGTAGGTCATTCTCAAGGAGATATGTACAAAATATAAAAGCGTACCGATATTCATACAAATATTACAGCTAATTTCAGGTAATAAGGGCCGTTGCAATCGGGAAGTGCCAATTGTCTTCGATGTTATAAAGCGTGTTTTTCCACTTTTTATGGCTCTATTTATTTCTAATCCCTCCTGGAAATTCAAGTCACATCCCTTATTACCTGAATACAAATATTTTCAATTATTATAATTGAAAAAATGATTATGTTCAATGCAGTGTTGTAAAAGTCCAGTGTAGAATTTATTATTGACTATTGCTTTTTTATGTTCACTTAATCTAATTTTAAAAGTTCTTCGTATTTGTCCTATATATACACCATCACAATCTCCACACTTGATTTCGTATATTCCACTTTTTTCAAATTTGTCAATCTCGGAATTATTATGCACTAAAAGTTTATGTATATTGATTGGATTCGTCATAGTACCATTAAACTCATACCCTTTTAAACATTTTTTTATATTTTCAGATAGGTTGTTAACAAATTCCAGTTTTCACCACTTATTTTTCTCAGTTTTGTTTTGAGCATATAAATATTTTTCTAATTCTTTCAATTTTTTCTTTTCAACAAATCAGTCTACTAATTGAGGACTGTAACCATTAAGTGCAATTGTTTTGATTGTTTTTAGTTCATCTTTGAAATTATGTTGATTTAGGGGATTATGTATACGTCTATGGATTAAGGAGTGAAAAGTGCTGCATTTAATTTTATGAGTATAAATGAAATTGCCAATTCTTGGTTGCAGAATACTTCAAACATTAAAAGTGCGATTCTTTTCGTAATCTACAACAAGTTAGTCTTACAAAGACTATATCAAACACTCATTGAAACAACTACTTCCCGAGCTAATACCTAGACGGACATTGAATTATACAACAATTGTTTGCTGTTACATACAGTAACCTACTGCAAATGTAACAATTTGGGTCAAATTATTCAAGCCATCTATAGACGCGTTATACGCGCGTTATGTATGAGAAATAAATCTCGAAACGCGGCTATAGATGGCCTGAATAATTTGACGCAAATTGTTACATTTGCAGTAGGTTACAATATGTAACAGCAAACACTTGTTGTATAATTCAATGTCCCTTGGGGTATTACCTCGGGAAGTAGTTGTTTCAATGAGTGTTTGATATAGTCTTTGTAAGACTTACTTGTAGATTGCGAAAAGAATCGCACTTTTAATATTTAATTTTAGAATGTGTGTTAGATGAATTAGGTATTATTGTGTCGGTAAAGCTATTTTTTCTATAAATTTTTAAATCTAATTTATTATTAATTCTAATTATTGTTAAATCGAGGAAATTTAAACTATTGTTAAACTCCAATGCTGTACAGAACATTATTATTAATGGAATTGAGAAATTGTGTTAAAGTTTAATGAAATAAAACACTTTAACTTTGTTTGTATAACACACTATTTTTATTTTCGTGACTGCAGTTTCGGCAATTCAACTTGCCATTATCAAACAGAGTAACTTAAATTACGGTATGGTACAGGTATATATACACAAAATGGTTATTTACAAAATAGTATTAAAAATGGGGGTATACACTAGATCGACCTGGTCGTTAAGTAGAGGGATTCCTGGATTAGCGCGGGCTTTCTGTATCTCCAGGAATTCTATGAGGTTCATTTTTCGGCCCTTTTCGGCATAATGGATGATCTTAAGTACATCCTCGCCAAAAGAATGGTTTTCATCGATTAGATGTTTGGCGAAATTTGATTTTTCTATTTGATTAAGCCGAAAAGAGCCCTGATGTTCTTTGAGCCGAGTGCTAAAATTACGACCAGATTGACCAATGTATACTCCTTCAAAATCGGGACAAACAAGTTTATATATACCGGATTTACTAAGATTACAATGTTTTTTTTTGTTATTAAAAATGTGGTTTTCTGTTTTACAATATGTTTTAAAAGCAACGTTCACATTATGTTTTTTAAGGATGTTTTCAATTTGTAGGCTAATATTACCGAAATATGTAATTGATCGGAAAGGTGTTTTCAATGTTGATACCAGCATATAATAATTTTTCGATTTTCTTGATATTATGTTTTCTCAACATGTTGTCAATTAAATTAGAGTTGTAACCATTGTTAGTTGCAATCTGTTTTATGGTATTAATTTCTTTGTTTAACGAAACAGCTGATAAAGGGATGCTTAAGGCTCTGTGGATCATTGTGTTGAATGCGGCTGTTTTGTGTTTAAGGGGATGTCTAGAGTTATTAGGAATGAGAGAATCTGTAAAAGTAGGTTTTCTATAAATATCAAAAGAGAATGAGTTATTGACTCTAGTAATGGAAATATCTAAATATTTAATATTATTGTTAACTTCTGTTTCTGCGGTGAATTTAATATTAGGGTGAAAGTTGTTGATAAAATCAATAAACTGTTTTAATTGTCTATCCGTGCCTACAAAACAAGCTAAGATATCGTCGACATAACGGTGCCACATTTTAATGTGTTTAGGGGCTAATGGTAAATTTAAGATTTTTAAGGTTAGGTTGTGCATAAAAATCTCTGCTAGCAAGGGGCTCAAGGGGGTAATTGTTCTCTCTCTCTCTCTCTCTGATTTTAGTATTTATATTATATTGATTTATTATTTCTTGAATATGGGAATGAGCTGGTTGCATATTGTTTTGACTATGAACTGTTTGGAATTAAGAAATAACCATTTTGACGTGTCTTGTGCCATTTTGTTTTTTTGTTTTTAGTGTTAGGCACACTTTTCTTGTATATTTTTAATATGTATTTCTTGTATATTTTCAATATGTATTTATAAATATATTTTGGAAATGGAGATTCCGTTAATAAAGTAAAATTGAAATTGAAAAATTATCGGATTTGATTTTATTACAAATTAATTCAGCACTAATGCCGGCTGAATCTAATGTTGAATTAGTGTTGATATGGGGGCTATATTTCAAGCCTTTTTCTAAAATTAATTTTTTGTTTACATTTAATTGAATATTATTTATATTTTTGAGTCTCGGGTACAATTTTATGTTATCATGCTCACCCCTATTTAAGAAAAGCCAAAATTTGTATTTGGACGCTACGCTTCCAAATCCAAAGTCTTAGGGCTTTTCTCAACTCGAAATGTTACTTCATGCTTAGTCTGGGAGTGTAAAACATTCGTTAAAAAATAATCACTGGTTTTTTACAATATTTTCTGTAATTTACAATAACTTGAGGGTTTTCAAGTTTTGGTTCAATTTTTAAAATCTTGTCAATTTTTGTGTATTTCCAAGATTTGAAATAATTTTCAAAGTTTTGTCGACTCAAGAATTTCGTAATACGTTTGTTCAATTTCAAACTTTTTTTAATTTCCAAAAAATCATGCATTTTTCAAGATTTTGTTGATTTTCAAATTCTTTACTCTTTTCGTTACTTTTTGAAACTTTTACGCCTTTCATGTATTTATTTATTTTTTGATTTTCGTTAATTGCAAAAAATGCCGGTATTCATGAATTTTTAAGAATTTCGCTAATTTTCGGGTTTCCAAATTTCTAAGAAATTTATTACGAAAAAAATATCAAAGCGTATATCAATCGTTAACGATTAATATCTAAATTAATTAATCGATGCTGAAAAACCCATGATAAATTTTAAAAATGATTAAAAATGCACAATAAATTTTGACAACTTCTCGCAAATTTACACTTGTATGAACATTTTTGAGATTAACGGAAATCTGGGAATTTTGAAAATTATCGAAAATCTTTGGATTTCAGAAATCTACAAAAAGCGTTTAGATTTTTAAAACTCACTAAAATTGTGGAAATTCATGAAAAAAAATAGGTTAATAAATTCAAGAAATATGCTAACGTTTTAAAATATGACGAAAATCTCGAGAATTCGTGAATAGTATTAACATTTTAAAAAATTACAAAATTCACAAAAACCGTTATAATTTTAAAAATTAACAATAATCTTGGAATTTCATAACACCCGTCAAAATTTTTATAATTAATAAAAATCTTAGAAAAATTCACAAAAACTGGAAAATTGACGAAACATATCAACATTTTAAAAATTAAGAAAAATGTAAACAATTCAGGAATTTTAAAAATTAAAGGAAAATTTGGAACGGTTACAAAAAGCGTTATAGATTAACTTAAATTTATTAAAAATTCTCAAAACTTTGAAAATGAACTAAAATCTTCTAAATTCACGGGGCCCGAAAATGATTACTAAATAAACATAATAAAAAACAATTAAAATCTTTTGAAATGTCGAAAATCAATCAAGAACATTAAAAATTGTTAATTATAACGAAAACAGAACAATACAAATAATTACATTACAAGTATTTATTTATACATCAAAAAAAAATTTAAAAATAGTAAAACACCCAAAAATCAACAGCTAAAATCAATTCAAACACAAGTCGTCAAAATTGCCTTAACAAAAGTTAAAATTGCTTAATTTACCAGAAGTATAATTTATAGAAACGACAAGATTCAAAATACATATCATCAAAATTGACATACTCATTGAAAATTCGGTTAAATTGATAAACTCAATATAAAATGAGTTGGAACTTCAGAATATAAAAATCTAATGTCATTTTAGAAAATTAGATTATTACAAAGGAATACCTAAATATTAGATTTTAAGATATATTGAAATATGAATACTGTAAATTTTCAAGCATTCGTGATATTTAAAAGTTTTCAATTTTGAGCTTTAAACGAGTGTTTTCCATTCCCAGATTAAGCATGAAGTAAAATTTCGAGTTTATAAAAGACTCAAAATTTGGTTTGGTCGCGTAGCGCTACGCGACCAAACCAAATTTTCAGGATTTTTCTAAACTCGAAATTTTACTTCATGCGCCAAGCGCACAAAACACTGAATTATTTGAAAGCTCAAAATATATTGATTATGTGTGTACATTTAATAATCATAGCATAAATAAATATATTTAGTCGATTTTCAGCGTACTGTAATAAATAATCGAGAAATCACAATTTCATATGTGCGGTCGCCCGCCCACATGATCATTTATACTGATGGAAACAATCGATATATAATCGATTATTTTGAAACAAGATATTTAAATAATCGATTAAATTAGTAGTTAAAAAGTAGTTAACTTTTCAGTTCAAAAATATGATGGGGGAGGGGGCTGAATAATTATGTAGTGCAAACAACAAGCTCAAGTTGTTATCTTGTAAAACAAAAACGGGCCACAGAATGTTTATCATATATTCGAACGGGGTGTTTTTTTTCTGGAACTGATTTTTCAAAAATATTTTTTACATGGGGTATTTTTGGGGGTCGTTTTTTGGGGGTGGTTTTTTTGGTGGGGGGGGGTGATATTACAGGCAAAGTTTTTAATGGGCGATTGTTTCGGGCGGTGGTTTTTCCAAGGGTTGGTATTTCAGAGATTGATTTTTATGGAAGAGTTTTGTCGGGAAATGAATTTTAGGAATGGTTTTTCGTAAGGATGATTTTTAGGGGAACTGGTTCTTTCGGAAGATGTTTTATCGGGAGTGGGGCTGATTTTCTATGAATCTTTTTACAAGAGGTGTGATTTTCAATAAGAGTTTTTACAAGGGGTAGTCTTTTAAGGTGTAGTTTTTTGAGGGAGTGATTTTTAGGGTTTGTTTTTCAGCCTGTGGGTTCATTAGCATTTTTTTCCGGGGGGTGATGTTTGTTAGTAGTGAAGATTAAAATGTTTCTATAATTATTATTATTTATTGATTTATTTAATGAAATACAAAACAACCGTCAAATCAGTAATTATTATTATTACTGTATACTAATTAGTACTCCTGTCTACCGAGATAATAAGCAATACTTTTGTTTATAATAATTAATAGTCCAGTCTACCGAGATAACAATCAATTATATTAGTATACTAGTTAGTAATTTGCCCGACGAAATAATCGCTTAAATTAGTATATACTATTTTACCCGATTAAATAATCGCTTAAATTAGTATCTACTAATTTACCCGATCAAATAATCGTTTAAATTAGTATATACTATTTTACCCGATCAAATAATCGCTTAAATTAGTATATACTAATTTCCGCATAATAATCGATTATATCGATATATTTCAATAATCGACTAATTACTAATTAGTATGTCGATTATTCCCACCACTAATCATAATAAATGTTGATTGATACTAAATGAGTCAGAAATACCTACGCGAAGAATGTCCAGTAAATATTCACGGGACCTAAAAATACGCTAAGTAGGAATTTTTCCTACTTAGCACTTGAATCAACATTTACTGGCATTCCACATTCCTATTCAAATCATGAATCCAGAAATATAATTATATTTACAAAATGTTTTGGGAAATATTTTATTAAAGTCTTTCTTTGTTGTGTATCAATAACATAATGAATTAATGAACGGTTCGCGTCAGAAAAAATACATTCGCAACTCAAGGTCAGGAGCCAGAAGCCCTTGTCGCGACAAATGTCGTACACGGATTCTACTTATCAAACCTAATTTATTTTTACATGTTTTTATAAATCACAGTATATTTTTAAAATATTACTAAAAATAGCAAGATGCTGCCCCCTATTTATTGAAAGTATAATCAAAATTTACATTGTTCTTAAGGAGGTTTCTGAGCAATGATTAATTTTGTTTATCATTTATTTTAGATCAATCTATTTAATACTACATGTTTATAATAATTACCTTAATAAATTAAAGCCATATGAAGAACAAATACTATTTTCTGTGCAAGTAATACACGGATTTATGTAATCATTTGACAGTGTTCCATTATTTAATTTACATTTAATCTAAGTGACATTCTTTTGAAAAAAAAAACATACTGTCAATTTATTTGCAATGCTTTAATGTACAATATGTATAAGTTTCAATGCTCTATTTTCATTATTGTGAAAGATTAATCGTTGTTCGTTCTTATGACCAAATAACATGTAAATTTCCGACCTTAAAACATAATTCGTATTATGAAATGGTAGTCTGAACAAAATTTTGAATTTCGTATAGATTAAATTGAAATAAATATAATAGATAGTTACAATCAACAAGCCCATTAATGAGTCTGAAACCAAAATTTACGTCAATTGCTATCCGTCTGGTTTTTAATGGTTTTAAATTTCGAAGAGTTAACATATTCGAATGGCTAAAGTCAATCCTACTGTAACCCAACTTAAAATTAACAATTCTCAAAGATTTACTCTGTACCATTTTAATTTTGTATCGTATGTAGGGTTCCAAATAATAGAGCCGTATTCCAGTTTAGATCTAACTAAAGATATGTACAACAACCTACTGGTATTTGCATTAAATAAGGATGAGAATCTTTCAATCAGACCAAGAGTTTTGAGAGAGTCAGATACAAAGTTGTTCCACATATGCAGAATAAATTTTAATTTATTATCAAACGCTATACCAAGATCTTTAATATTTTCTATAGTACTTAGTATTTGATTATTTAAATGAAATGTAAACGCTATTGATTTTGAACGGCAAAATGATATGGTAGTACATTTAGAGATATTTAAATGTAAATTATTTGAACTACACCAATGTGAAAGACGAGTTAAATCATCTTGTAGCTCAATACAATCATCATTATAAATAATATGAAATAGAAAAGATATCCCAATGTCGCTAATAAAAAGAAGAATCAAAATTTGTGCGCAATGGGACCCTTGCGGTACCCCAGATATTACATTGATTGCTGTTGCCAGATAGTTAAGAAACTTAACATATTGAGAGCGCGATGTAAGAAAACTTTGAAGCCAGTTAATTACAAGATTTCTGAAGCTAAGTTTTTTGAATTTGTTCAACAGTAAAGCATGGTTGACACGATCAAACGCTTTTGAGAAGTCGGTATAAATAGCATCAACTTGATAACCATTCTCTAAAGCGTCTAATAAACACGTTTGATAGCACAATATATTGCTGATCGTTCATCTATTTTTCAGAAACCCATCTTGTTCTTCACACATGACATGTTTGCTAGCCCACATCAATTGTTTAGAAACAATACCATCTAGCAATTTAGAAATTTGTATCGGGTCGCTGCGCAACCCTCGACAAATTTTCACGGGGCTTTTCTAAACTCGAAATTTTACTTCATGCTTAGCCTGGGAGTAGAAACACTCATTTAAAACTTCAAATTAAACTCTATTATAATATCGACTGCCTGAAATTTACGTAAATAAAAAATTCACTGAATATCATTAAAACCGAGAAAGTCAGAGAAAAGTCTGTAATTTTATTCAAATTGACCAAAACACTAACAAAAAAGCCATATGATATTAATAAATTTGTCAAAATCAGCAGGCAAATTACAAAGCACGTAAAAATTTATAAAATTAACTTAAATATTGGCAAAAACAATGAAAACTATTAAACAGAATAGGGGTTTCCCACAGGAGAAAGTTATATTAAAAGGCCAAGGAAAACATCTTTAGTCCGGGAAGTTTTGGAGAAATTCAACATTTCAGATTGTAGCTGCCATGTCAGTTTTACTTCAAACAATATTAAACAAAATTTTGAAATCTAGATTAATATCTTTAAAAACATTTTCAATCATTTAATGTTCTTATCAAAGCAATCACTTTGAAGTTTCGATCGAGCGTTTCCACTCCCAGACTAAGCATGAAGTAAAATTTCGAGTTTAGAAAAGCCCCGTGAACATTTGTTGAGGGTCGCGCAGCGACCCGAGACAAATTTTCGGGCTTTTCTAAACTCGAAATTTTACTTCATGCGCCACGCGTACAAAACACTGATTTGAAGTGGAGTTCAATACATCTTTAACCAGGGTAACAGGGAGTCAGATATTTAGTCTGTTATCAACGACCCGAGAGAAATTTTCTGGGCTTTTCTAAACTCGAAATTTTACGTCATGCGCCACGCGCATAAGCGAGAAATTTAACGAGAAATTTAAAAACTCAAAAACATATTTTTCATGTTATTCCTCACAATTAATTCGAATTATTTATAACAATTCAAATCCTTTTGTAAGTATTCGAATCCTTTTATAAATATTCGAATCCTTTTATAAATATTCGACTCCTTTTACAAGGACTCGAATCCTTTTACAAGAATTCGAATCACCCACATTTAGACTCGAATACGTATCCTCTTAAAAAAATGTAACAAATCCGGATCACGAATCCAGTTGAACTAAAGTAATCGAATGCCTCTTTTGAATCCTCTAAAAGGATTCGAATGCCTCTTTTGAATCCTCTTAAAGGATTCGAATCCTAAATGATTCGAATCCTGCCCAGCTCTGGTCTCTATCTTACTTAAAATTGATTTGTTTCATAAAACTATACAAGGTATAACGACTCATCTTCGGCATGCCTGCATGATCGTTTACTTCTTTTAAAACTTTATTCAAAGTGAGCAGTTCATTTTTATAGAAGAAACTATGCACGGATCTCTTTACTACGTCATCAAAACTTGTAATTATATCCTCCAAGCTGTTTAGGGCTACAAATCTCTCTGGATTTCTTATATTCGCTAATGGTACGATTGACAGTGGAATTTACAACTCATAAAAATTAAACATTTTATTATTTGATGCATATTCTTATGCTATTTGATATCTCACCTACTGCACCAACAATGTCTGATGCAAAAGCAGTCATTTTCGTAAGTGGATCATTTGTTATCATCTGCTTATACATATTTATTATGCACTGTTTTTCAGACAGATATAAATGACCCAAATTTAACTTCTCACGCTTTTTTTGGAGGTGAATGTGATATTATCACCGAGCTTGTACTGGGTCCATAATCCATCACAACAATATAAACAAAACTAACTTTTAACTATGCTAAAGTAACACCGCACAAAAGGTTATTACGAAACAGACAAAGTTGCAACTCGGCAACGCTTCGAATTAGGGTTATGTCAGCTGTTGCGTCTAATAATGAAGTAATTAGCATAGTGTAAAATGGGGGCGCTCTCGGCCAATCAGAGTTGTAGGTTTTGGCGCGTGAAATTTAATACGCTTCTCCTAGTTATTAAACAGATTGTAGTGGGTTCAAACTGGGTATCTTGATCAATGATGTGCCGATTAGCAGCTTAATCCATTTTCCAGGGATATTGTAAGCCATAACATTACATGTAGGTCATGTAATGTTATGGCTTACAATATCCTGCTGTCGTTCTTCTACTTCACTAATTACGTCTTCGACATTAAAGTTATTATTTGAATTATGAATCATAATGAGAGCAGTATAAATCAGAATATTTATACGGCTTTCAAAATTAGTTAACGTATTTGAGAATAACTGAAATAATTGATCTTTCATTTTTTTAAGTAATCATCCAATGTTTTGTTAAGTGTATCAGTACACGCAACTTCTGAATCATTCAGATTAGTACATTTAATATGAATTGATTGACGACATCTTCCCTTACATTTTATCTAGTTTCATCTCGATATCTTTAGCGGTTTTTGCGGTACAGCCGGTACAGCGCACACAGACACACACACAGACAGACAGACAGACATTTTTCAAAAATGGTCTTATTCGACTCAGGGGACCTCAAAACGGATATTTCCGCTAAAATTTTTGATTCGAAAATTTTTACGAAAACAATACTTTCCCTTTGTATTACATACGGGGGAAAGTAAAAATTAATAGTACACAGGAATCAATTTAAATGGAGTCATATTAATAAAATAAATAAAATTCACTTAATAAAAGATGCAGACCACTCGAATTAATTAGCAATAAAAGGAAACATGTTCTTTTTAAATTAAATTCAATTTACTGAATAACAACAAGGCGGTTAAGGTATAAAAATCAGATATTAATTAAATAAAAATACTAATTAGTACGATACTGAGGCAGATAAATAAAAAGTAATTTCACCAATATAAGCAAACACTTATTCCAGTAGTTAACTCGCACTTTAAACTGACTTGAATAACAACCATTAATAGCACTTTTCTAGGAGCAAACAAATACTCTGCAGCACACAGCACTGATAAACAACGTTGTTCAAACTAAATTTATTCTACTTTTATTATTATTATTATTCGAAAACTATTCACAAGAAAAGTAATTCTTGCATATTTTCGCTACATCTCGGTAAATATTTATCACAATCACATCTAAGTGTTATATATTTTTAACTTTACTGTAAATCAGTGTTATATACGCGTGGTGCATGAAGTAAAATTTGAGTTTACAAAAGCCCCGCGTAGAAAATTTGTCGAGGGTCGCGCAGCGACCCGAGACAAATTTTCACGGGGCATTTATATACTCGAAATTTAACTCCATGCTTAGTCTGGGAGTGGAAGACACTCGTTACTTTAAACTTTGTCGCAAGTGTCAAAATAAAACTGTTTAAAATCGCGGTGAAGGTGAACGCAGTGCGTGATCTGCTGGTTTAAGTACCACTGAACCGGCCCTCAAATTAGGAAGATCGATATAGAAATCAAATACCCTGACCCACAATTACAGGTGGTATTGAAATCAAGTAAATCTAATTATTAACTATATAAAAATAATGATTTTTCCTATAAATCGCCGTTCATAACCTACAAAAATCTCAGTAACCTTAGAACGCCACACATAAATAAAAAATAGTAATAAGAATATAAAATAAAACAAAATAATTCATCAACCAAAACATTGGTGTAATGAGAAAGTCGGAAACTTCCACGCATCAATCCCAGCTCTAGTAGCTTTTATTTTTTATATAAATGAAAAATTCCAAATAGCCCATACTTCCACTGCACTACTGACTCATATGTGTATCTTTCATCGCCTTCTTTGTTTGTGAAAATATAAGTCACCACTACGGGCGGAGTCGGTGTGAAGACATTGTGACTCTGTTCTTAGTATGCCAACATCCCAATCCTTAAAATCATAAACATAAAGTAACGGTAACACACTTGCATCAACCCCGTTTTAAGATGCCAAGCAAAAGCAAAAATACGAGATTAAACCCCACGCAAGACACAAGTTAAAAATATTAAGAACAGTTATTAAAAGAATCTATCGAATTTATTAGAATTAGAAAAACTGGAAGGAGAAAAAATAGAAACAAACCTCCTAATAACCGGAATACCTAAGCAAGGAAAAAACGAAAAGACTGAAGACATAGAAAAATGATTTACAAGTATACATGTAAAAATTGAAAAAGATGAAATAATCAGCGCAAACAGCAAAAATAATAATATAGAAAAAGAAACAATTATAAAAATGAAATCAAAAGAATCGAAAATAAGAGTTTTAGAAGCTAGAAAAGCTGTAGGATCGCTAACCACAAATGAATGTAACTTGAGTGGACCAGAAACAGAAATATACATAATTGAACAACTGACAACACTAAAGAATACGCTCTTCTATAACACAAGATGCTTGTAAAAAGAAAAACATTATAAATATATATGAACACAAGATGGAGCTATTTACATTAGAAACACTGACACAATTGAAAAAATCAAAATTAGAACACATTGCGATTTAGACAAAGTAATCTAAACAAAAAAATACCAACGATAAACACTAACTTGAAAAGATGGCCACTAACTTGAAAAGATAGCCAGCATCTATCTTTAAAACATAAGAAGCCTTCAAAACAAATTCGAAGAATTAGAACTAATCCCGACAACATATAAAAACCTAGAAATAATCGCAATTACTGAGACCTGGTTATCACCTCACAACGAGCACCTCTATCAGATCAACAACTACAATTTAATATTTAATTCTAGATATACAAGAGGAGGTGGAATCGCTCTGTACGTAAGACATGACCTACAGTACGAACACTAATGAACATAGCCAAACACAATATCCAAATATTAACAGTTTTAATAAAATTCAGTAATCACATAATATCTATAGTCTACAAACCACTTGATGTAAATATAAACCAACTCAAGAACACACTAAAACAATACCTCATAAACAGAAAAAAATCACACCTAATAATAGGAGACATCAATATAAACCTATTAGAAAAGAACGATGCAACGCGCACATACAGAAATACACTTATAGAAAGCAACTACAGTATTAAAAATAAAATCAATTAAGCATCTTACACCAGAATAAACACAAACGGAAACAACTCCGTTATAGATCATATCATCTCAAATAACGAAACATTAGTAAAACACATAAATATGAAACATACAAGCATATCAGACCACTGCGCAATTGTTATCGAAACGAATATAACAAAGCAAACCAAAGAAACCTACCAATATTGCCAACAAATAAAAATAAAATATAATCAAATAACTGAAGGTATAGAATCTATTGACGCATCAAAAATTGAAGCATTCGAACAATTATCTAAGATTCTACAAGAAATAACTGAAAACAGTAAAGAAATTAAAAAAGAGCACAATCAAATCCATGGATACCGAAAGAAATAATAAATGAAATGAATAAAAGAGAAAAGACATATAAGAGACACAAAAGAAACCCTAGTAATGAAATAAACAATCGAATATATCTTAGCCAATATTATAAAAATAACTTCCAAAAGTATGATTCTAACCCACAAAAACTATGGAAAAAAATCAAGAAACAAATAAATGGAAAAAATCAAAACAAACGTTATATAAAAGAAATCAGAAGAATAAATGGCACACTAACAACAAACGCAGAAGAAATCGCAGACACAATAAACGCGTTCTTTGCAAACATAGGACAAAGTCTTGCCGAAAAACAAATAGAAAATGCAAAAACTAAACCAAAGACAACAGTAACAGCAGTAGAAAACATCCCTAACATGAAATTTAAACCAATAACCCAAAACGAAATAAACATTATATTAATTAACCTAAAAAACAGAAAAGCTCCCGGATTTGACCAAATTACAAATGACATCTTAAAACAAAATTCAAACATATTGACACCCATACTAACTAAAATAATAAATAAAATACTACCAGAATACATGAAAGAATACATGAAAAATACAATTATCATACCAATACATAAAAAAGGTGATAAAACAAACCCCGCCAATTACAGACCTACATCATTGCTATCTTCTCTAAATAAGATCCTCGAAAAAGTCACACAGATACAATTATGCAAACATTTGACCAAACATCAGCAATTCCAAAAATATTCAGGAACCTTGTCTGCAACTTACGAACTAATAGACCCAATAAAAAATAATTTAGATAAGAACAAAATTGTTGTAGCCATATTCATCAACATGAAGAGAGCATTTGATACAATATCGAAAACAATACTAATAGAAAAACTAAGCGCAATAGGAATGAAAAACACCGAACTAAAACTAATAAAATCCTATATTGACAGACGACCACAAACAACGAGAATAAACGAAACCAGAAGTGCACCAAGTTATGCAAAATACGGAATACCACAGGGAGGAAACCTACCACCAATCCTATACATCATATATGTAAATGATATGACAGACAAAAACTTACTAGAAACACCTTTTATACAGTCTGTTTGATTTATTGTGACACAGCACATATGTCCGTTATTAGTACAGATAGAAAAAAAAGTTAAAGACAAAAGTTTTAGTATTATTTATGATCTATTCAATCGTAATGTCAGAAAAACAGTTGAAAATCAAATTAACACGTGAAAGCTATTAGTTTCATTTTCTTTAATGGAACATCCTGTATATTTTGTTTATTTCAAATAGGCATTAATATTAGCCTTATAATGATACCACATAAGTACCCCTTTATTATAGAAATAACACGACAATTGCCAATAAATGAAATTTATCAGTTGACATGAATAACTATTTAAAGTGTCTGTTCAAAGTGACGTCCGTTGTTTGCAATACATTCTTCACATCTCTTCATTAAATTTCGTCGTGCTTTTTGCAACATCCGTGGTGTTATTTGGCCACATGCTATACGAATACGATTTTTCAGATCTTCTAGATTTTCTGGACGAGTAACATAAACTTTTTGCTTTAAAAATCCCCAAATAAAAAAATCTAAAATAGACAGATCTGGCGATATTGCTAGCCAGTTTATGGGACCACCATTTGCAATCAATTTCAAACTAAACTTTCTTTCCAAAATATCTTTGACATTTCTTGCGTTATGGGGAGGAGCTCCATCTTGTTGGAACCACATATCTTGACGTATTTCTAGGGGGATATCATCTAAATAATCTCCAAATTCTATCGTAAGAAAGTTGGCATATCGCTCCGCATTCAACGTGCCTTGATAAAAAAATGGTCCTATTATGGTATCACCTAACACACCAAGCCACACATTAACTGCAAATCTTTGTTGGAATCTGCATTCTCGAATTTGCCGTGGATTCTCAGTATCCCAGTAATGGTCGTTTTTTCGGTCGGAGATTCCGTTGTTGTTGAAATTTGATTCATCACTCCAAAGAATTAAATTTAATAAATGTTGAATGTTGCTAAGCCAATTACAGAATACTATCCTCCTGTCAGAATCACCATCTCTTAAACCTTGTACTAACTTAATTTTATATGGTCTAATTTTATGTTTTCTCAGAATAGAAAATATTTTACGCATACTTATTCCTAAGTCAGCCACTGCTTCGCGTATTGAATTACGTGGATGTGCTCTAAAATAGGCCAATATCAATACTTCATTATTATCTTCTCTTTCTTGTCTTCTCCTTCGTAATTTATTATTAAAACACCCATTTCTCTGTAAATTTTGTTCAAGTCTTGCAAAAGTGCAATAATGTGGTTGTCTTCTTTCTGGATACATGTTTCCATAAGTGATACTAGCTTCTCTAGAATTATCGTTGCATCTAACGAAGACCTTTAGCATATCCATTTTTTCATCATTAGAATAGTAATTATCACCTATCTCTAAAGATTTGAATCAACAACACGCAAGACGGGAAGTTACTACACCACTTTGACATTAAAGCGTTAACAAATTGTTTTATGTCAATTGTTATCCATGGCAACTGATAAATTTCATTTATTTGCAATTGTCGCGTTATTTGTATAATGAAGAGGTACTTATGTGGTATCATTATAAAGCTAAGGTTATTACCTATTTGAAATAAACAAAATATACAGGGTGTTCCATTAAAGAAAATGAAGCTAATGGCTTTCACGTGTTTATTTGATTTTCAATTGTTTTTCTGATAATGCTACTGAATAGATCATGAAAAATACTAAAACTATTGTCTTTATTTTTTTTTTTCTATCTGTACTAATAACGAACATATGTGCTGTGTCACAATAAATCAAACAGACTGTATATGCCGACGATACGTGTATGATATATACAGGGGAAGATCAAGATGAAGTCGAAGCAAAAATCGAACCAGATCTTACAGAACTGGAACAATGGTTTTACAACAACTTATCAACTATAAATGAAGATAATACCACCTACATGATCTTTCAGACAAAAAAACAACCCACAAACTTAACAATTAAAATTAATGGAAAAAATATAAAAGAAATAGACAATACAGAATATCTAGGACTAAAAATATCCAATAACCTAAAATGGGAGGGACATATAAACAAATTGATTAAAAAGAACTCGACTATAATAGCGGCTCTGTGGAAAATCAGAAAATATATTCCAGAAAACAGAAAGAAGGCAGTCTACAACGCATTATTTACTTCCAACATAAATTATTTATCAGCCATATGGGGAAACACAACTAAAGAAAATAAAAGAAAACTCTAAACACAACAAAACAAAAATACTACACATACTCGACAAAAAGACAAGCACTAGATACTTACATGAACACACACGAGAACTAGATATAGACAACCTAATAATATTTAACAACCTATTAATAATACATAAAATACAAAATAATTTAATTAGAACACGAATTAAATTCAAAACTAGCAAACAAGTACATAATTACAAAACATGACAAAAATCAGACCTCCGAACTGACAAATACAACACCAGAAAATTCACGCAACACTTGACAACAGAATAGTACAAAGATATAACAAATTATCCACACATATTAAAACACTGAAATTAATTCCTTTTAAACTAATGGACCACTGCAGAGGAGATTTGACATATACCGGGTGTTGATTTGGCGGACGCAACATAGGAAATCGCATGTTAATTTTAAAGTGTCCAAATATTGGCTTCCCTATTTATTTTAGACATAAAATGTATTTTACTTTTTTGTAGAGGGTAAAATTCTAAATTTATTAACGTCTACACTTAACACTTTACGTTTCTCTAAGTTAAAATAATTAAGAAAAAGTAATGTGATTTTATAAAAATAATGACATTGATACAATTGCGGATATTCCCTGTTTTTTTTAAGTTCAATTAAAAGCTTTAAACAAGTGTTTTCCACTCCCAGACTAAGCATGAAGTAAAATTTTGAGTTTAGAAAAGCCCCGTGAAAATTTGTCGAGGGTCGCGCAGCGACCCGAAACAAATTTTCTGGGCTTTTCTAAACTCGAAATTTTACTTCATGCGCCACGCGTATAAAACACAGATTTCAAGTGAAGTTCGAATATAAATAAATTTCAAAATATTTTAGTGTTTAATACGCGTGGCGCATAAAGTAAATTTTCGAGTTTAGAAAAGCATAGAAAATTTGTCTCGGGTCAAATTTTCTGGGCTTTTCTAAACTCAAAATTTTACTTCATGCGCCACGCGTATAAAACACAGATTTCAAGTGAAGTTCGAATATAAATAAATTTCACAATATTTTAGTGTTTAATACGCGTGGCGCATGAATGAAAATTTCGAGTTAAAAAAGCCCAGAAAATTTGTCTCTGGTGGCTGCGCGACCCTCGAAAAATGTTCACGGGGCTTTTATAAACTCAAAATGTTACTTCATGCTTAGTCTGGGAGTGGAAAACACTTGTTTATAGCTATAAATTGAACTTCAAAAAGATAAGAGAATATCCGCAATTGTATCAATTCCATGGTATGTCATTATTTTTATAAAATCACACTTTTACTTTTTCTTAATTATATCAGTTGTTAATTTTCTGACATTCGTTGATTTTAAAAATGTTCAATTAAAAGCTTTAAACGAGTGTTTTCCACTCCCAGAATAAGCATGAAGTAAAATTTCGAGTTTAGAAAAGCTCCGTGAAAATTTGTCTCGGGTCGCTGCGCGACCGTCGACAAATTTTCACGGAGCTTTTCTAAACTCGAAATTTTACTTCATGCTGAGTCTGGGAGTGGAAAATACTCGTTTAAAGCCTCAAATTGAACTTAAAAGAAACAACGAATATCTAAAGATTTAAAGAAAATAATAAAATAATTTCTTTTAGGTAAACATACGTCTTAGCTGTACATTTTCCGACATCCGTTGTTTCCTAAATGATTTCTCTTTGAATCTTTAAACGAGTGTTTTCCACTCCCAGACTAAGCATGAAGTAAAATTTCGAGTTTAGAAAAGCCCCGTGAAAATGTGTCGAGTTCAGCGAAATATGGTAATATGATAAATACAGTTTACATTTTCAGTCAGTTAATCAATAATGATACTTGTGTTTTAACGTTAATAAAATATATCTCCAAAAATGTCTTAGGTTTTCTCGAAAACAAGATATTTCAAATAATGTAACTTTCGGTGCAAACAACCGTTAAGTCAAAAACAGTTAGAATCACACTCGATTAAACACTTTTTTAAATAAGAAAACATTTCGACAACTTTTTCAAATGCTATTTATAGGATTATTGTGGACATAATAACATAACATAAATCATAACATAACATCAAAGCAATAATGTTGGAACAAATGTATCCGAGTGTTAATTTAGAAAATTAAGATTTTAATTTTAGAGTGTCGAAATTTTAACTTGGAATTATTTATTTTTGGAATTTAAATCTACTAGAAGTAGAAGTATGAAAAAAGTTTAATTTAGAAACGGATATTCAATATTTATAGAGAATAATCAATCAATAAAATCAAATATATTAAATTAATTGCAAAATAAGTGGATATATTTTTACTTTCTGTATTTTCTATAAATGCATCTAATAATACCCTGATGAGTGTTTTCCACTTCTTGATTAAGCATGAAGTAAAATTTCGAGTTTAGAAAATCCTGAAAATTTTGATTTGCCGGAGCGCGCGAGCGAAGCGAGTCGCGCCCCGGCAAATCCAAATTTTTAGGCTTTTCTAAACTCGAAATTTTACTTCATACGCCACGCGTATAAAACGCTGATTTATTCCTAAATTCAAAATCATACACACACATCAACGTGAATTACAAAAAATCAAATATAAATATAAACACTTTTTTTTATAATTTGACGTGAATAATATACAAATCATCGATCGTTTTTAAGGTAAATTTACATAAAATTTTTCACTTTTATGGCCGATCTTCACTATTATTGCCATATCTTAAAAACAAATGACTAGATGTAATTTGTTAGTTTTATATGTAGTAATAAAAATGGAAACTTTTTTCTAATTGTCTGTAAAGTTTAAAGCTCACACACACATATGTGGTATTTTATCAAGGATATCAGTGTTATTAATAAATTATTAGATTTGATTTTTTTAAAAACTGGTAGCTGTTGTTTCTCTTTCAGAAATGTTTTTATTTAATACCGTGCGATCATTTAAAACGTGATTTAGAGTAGGCTTTAAATTTTAAATTATATTGGCACTACTGACTTTTAACACATAGTTTACTATAACCCCAAATTTATTCCATCATTCAATTAGCATTCTGGGCAACCGCACAACAAAATGCCGCCTACTCTATATCATAATTTAAAGGATCGCACGGTTGATCGGCATAAATATTATGATGAATACATCACACTTTCTTGTTGATTATTTGTCTCTGTTTAAGACGTATCTGGCAACCCTAAATGTGATGAAAAAAGTATCTGGCAACCCTAAATGTGATAAAAAAAAGTTATTTTTTTTATTTAAAATTGATTTGAGAATCGAAACTTTCATTCTTTTTAAGATACACTGCGACACTAACAATAACTTTGAGTAAGATAAATTCAAATTCAAAACTATTTGAATTCGAGAAAATAAGCTTACGCTTCTTATAGTTTGCACACTTTAAACATAATATATAAAATTACGAAAAAACTATTCGTGAAAATGCAAACAGTGTCTTAATTAATAAGACAATTTAAGACGATAAATATCCATTGAAACAACTACTTCCCGTGCGAATACACCTCCGGATATTGAATTATACAATGAAATATTTAAAATCTTATTTAATTTGATTTGTTACAACGCTCTATTAAAGTATATGTAACGTTTAGGTCAAATTCTCTTCAAACCAACTAACAATACAATTTAAAATGAAAGGAGAGATAGCAAAAAATTAGAAGTGAAAGGAGTTGGATTAAAACTAATGTCTTAAGCCATCTATAGACGCGTTTCGAGATTTATCTCTCATCAGTATAGAAGAAGCGTAAGCTTATTTTCTCGAATTCAAATAGTTTTGAGGAGGTGTATTTGCACGGGAAGTAGTTGTTTCAATGGATATTTATCGTCTTAAATTGTCTTATTAATTAAGACACTGTTTGCATTTTCACGAATAGTTTTTTCGTAATTTTATATATTATAAATAACTTTGAGTTTTACATACATCATTTTTATTCAGACATAACTTATATATTGTAGATAGAAATAAATATAATAAATGTATTTGTTATTATGTCCTTGTCTGGACTATCTGCCTACTTTGAGTTATTACGCCTATTTTATTATTATAGTAAGCTTATAATAGTAACAGTTTACTAATTAGAATAAATGAAACCTGTTTGAATGTTGTTTGATGAATTAATCATAGTGCGTTTAGGGTTAAATCGAGCACGTATAAATTAATTATCGCAAAGTGACTTAATTTCAATTAACATATAAGTTGTTCTTTGACGTGCATGCAGATATTATCTAGCGAGCGAGGAACACAAACCGGGTCAGAGGCACTTGTACGTGGTGCGAGACCCTTCAACGGACGACCCTCGTCGAGTCGAGCCCCTATGCATCACGTGCGACTTGGGGGAGGTGCTGTGGAGCAGCAGATATTACTACAGCAACTGCACTCACTTCAATGCGCTGGTAAATCAAATTTATTCAATTTATCTTAAGTTCACATCTGGAAATAGTTAGACTACAATATAATCTAATATAATTCAATTTGTAATGGTGAAGGTGCATTCGATAATCCCATCATTTGTGTAGTATAGAATACAATTTCAATATTAGAACATAATTTTTCAGAATTAATTAATAAAAACTTTTAACCGTGAATTTGTCCATCTTTATCAGTGAAGGAATTTCATATAGAGAGTTTCAGCCCTGGAATTTGTCTGGTGCCCAAAAAAATGTTTTGTAAACTTCATATTATTTATTACTATCTCAAATCTACAGAGAGCTTTTATATTTAGTATACATATCTCAACGAATATCGACTAATGAAACAACGAATATCTAAATATTTAGAGCGTATACAGTATACGCTCTAAATATTTAGATATTCGTTGTTTTTACAAATATTTCAAATTAACCTTTCAAACGAATGTTTTCCACTCCCAGATTAAGCATTAAGTAAAATTTCAGGCTTTTCTAAACTCAAAATTTTACTTCATGCTTGATCTGGGAGTGAAAAACACTCGTGTAAGACGTCAAGTTAAACTATTTAAAAAAACAAACGATTATCGGAACAGTTACAGCTCATGCATACATGTATGTATATTTAGAAGAAAAATTCCCAGTACGTTTACCAAATTTTAGTGGTGGCAAATGCCACCGTCAGGGCTAAAAGGGTTAAGTATACAAAGCAAATATCTCCAAGCGTTCAATTTAAAGCTTCTAACGAGTGCTTCCACTCCCAAAATAAACATGGAGTAAATTTTCAGGCTTTGTTAAACTCGAAATTTTACTTCATGCGCCTCGCGTATAAAGCACTGATTTCAAGTGAAATTCCAATGCTTAAGCAGAATATTTTAAACTTCACGATATTTCATTATTTTATACGCGTGGCGCATGAAGTAAAACTTTGAGTTGAGAAAAGCCTGAAATTTTACTTCATGCTTAATCAAGTTTCGCTTTAAGCTGCTAATGAGTGCTTCCGTCATTAGCAGCTTAAAATTAAAGGCTTTTATAAAAACTTTGAATGCCTTAACATTTAATAAATAAATAAATAATGGATGCTTTTTTTTTGATTTCCAGAAAAAGGTTTTGTTTCACATTTAGTGCATATAATGTATTTGATATTTAATAACATTTTAGGAATGCGTTATTTTTATAAATTCGTGTAATTTGAAACTTCTAATAAGTGTTTCCACTCCTGCATTAAGCATAAAGTAACATTTCAAGTTTAGAAACGCCTGAAATTTTGGAAATAGCGGCGCGAATTTTCAGGCTTTTTTAAACTCGATATTTTACTTCGTGCACTAGGTGTATAAAACACTAATTTAGTCTGAAGTTCAGAACGCGCCTGGAGCAGTTTGCTCCAATTGATTTTTATCATAAATAACCAAACAGAATCTTTTTAAGATATCCTTAGCTATTAGTATAAAATATTTGCAAAATATTCTGAGCCAGGGGTCCCAAATCTTATTGAGGTCGGGAGCTACTTTTAAAGTAAATGTTTGATGGCGATCGACTCATTTTTATGTGAAGTTAGGTGATCTAATCGAAATTTGTTGCTTAATTAACAAAAAATCCAATTCGTTGAATTGTTTGTCCAAATTGATGTTTAATACTTTCATCAGATTTGGTTAATTCTCTAATTGTTATTCTCAAAACAAACAAAAAATTGGACATTAGATTCTTAATAAAATGTGGGAAATAAACTTATTGTGTTCTCAATATACAAATACGTGTACTTTGGCAATTTTTTTCATAATTTCAAGTTTAATTGAATAAATAAAATTAAAATTTATTTTATACCATATGTTTATATTATTCAAAGTATTTTTCTTTTAAATATCAAATCAAACGTGTTTAAATATACAAAATATAAACTAAAAATGAGCAAACTTTATTTTAATGTTGGAAAATAAACCAAATAACTGAAAACAAAGTTAGAAGTTTGCATTTTTGTTTTTTTCTAAAATATCAACACAAAATTGTTTCCTAATAAAACTAATCAGATTTGGCTGATCCCTGCTTTTTAATACATGAACAGTGACTCCTAAGTTTTGAACACTTTTCGAGAGGTATGATGAAACATATGTCAACAAAATTGCACACGTTTAAATTTTACTAATATCGCTCGAATTTAAAAAAAATAGCGATTTGAACCCATTAAAAAAATGTCATGACTAAAATTCACAAGATTTTTTTTTAACAATTTGAAATCTGTCCGTGTTTCGACAGAATGTATGGGGATCTTGTTTATTTGAAGAGATATAAAGTCGGTTAAATTGGGGCCCAATAACGATACAAAAACAAATTTGAAATATGGTTTTTCGTTTCAGAGATATTGTCAAAAAACTGATTTATTGAAATTTAGTTTTTATTTTTTTATTAAAAAACTATTGACTCTTGACATTTACAACTTTGACATTACTGGAACTTTTCAATAAGAAATCTAGTAGCATATTTTATACTAAGATAACTATAATATTTACCCGGGGACCATAGCCAACTTTTGTTTTCCTTATAGGCGTCATTTTGGATTTTTATATTTTTTGAACGAAATTTTTTTCTGAATTCAGTGATGTATCACATTTATAATTGATTGTACATTTATTGTATAAAATTGTATTCTTTTGTTTTTTGTAAAGAGTAACTCACTCATTTGACAACTCCTAGGGCCCAGTTTTAGCTTACAAATATATATCACCTTTGAAGCTTATTCATTACTGTACTTTATTATATGTTTATAAACGAAATACTGATGATAGTTATGCGTTAGTGATATTCGTAATTATAAAAAGCTAGATTTTTTTTCAATTTGCTAAATTGATTATTCTTGGCAGAAAATGTATACGTTAGTTTTCCGCAAGGTATATCCAGAAATTAGACACAAAGTCAAAAATAGCTTACAATTATTCACCAAAATTTGTCTGAATCGGGTAGCGCTATAACCTAATTCTGACACATAGTGTAAAGAATAATAGACTTTTATCGTTGCTTTGATTTGAACACGGCACTTTTTTTACTTTATCTTATTGTGATAATCGTTACTTATTATTATTACAAAAGATTGACAATTATAAATTCATTTTGACTGCTAAAATTGAATGATTACTGTCAAGACTTCTGTGATTAAGTAATCGTTTCCAAGACATTTACAATAAAGAAAATATTAAAATAAACTATACGTGTGGTACATCACTGAGTTCAGAATACAATACTTTTTCAAAAAATATGAAAATCCAAAATGGCGCCCATAAGAAAAACAAAATATGGTTATGGTTCCCGGGTAAGTGTTATAGTTAAAATAAAGTAGTAGCAGAGCTGGGCAGGATTCGAATCATTCGGGATTCGAATCCTGGATTCGAATCCTTATAGAGGATTCAAAAGAGGCATTCGAATACTTTAGGTCAATTGGATTCGTGATCCGGATTCGTTACATTTTTTTAAGAGGATTCGTATTCGAATCCAAATGTGGGTGATTCGAATCCATATAAAAGGATTCGAATATTTATAAAAGGATTCGAATATTTATAAAAGGATTCGAATATTTATAAAAGGATTCGAATACTTACAAAAGGATTTAAATCGTCAAAAATAATTCGAATTAATTGTAAGGATTAACATGAGAAATGTCTTTTGTGTGTTTTTAAATTTCTCATTAAATCACTGTTTTATACGCGTGGCGCATGAAGTAAAATTTCGAGTTTAGAAAAGCCCAGAAAATTTGTCTCGGGTCGCTGCGCGACCCGAGACAAATTTTCACAGGGCTTTTCTAAACTCGAAATTTTACTTCATGCTTAGTCTGGGAGTGGAAAACACTCGTTTAAAGCTTCAATTTGAACTCTATTATAAAATCGACGAATGCCTGAAAATTACGTAGATAAAAAATTCACTGAATATCATTAAAACCGGAAAAGTCAGAGAAAAGTCATGAAATTATATTCAAATTGACAAATACAGTAACAAAAAAGCCATATGACATTATTAAATTTGTCAAAATCAACAGGGAGACTAGAAAACACGTAAAAATGTATCAAATTAACTTAAATATTGACAAAAACAATGAAAACAATTTAACAAAATAGAGGTTTCCCACAGAAGAAAGTTATATTAAAAGGCCAGGGAAAAAATCTTTTCGTAGCGAAACGGATAAAACACTGAAATATTGTGAAATTGAAAATATACTGGTTTTTACTTATTATGTTTGAATTTCATAGCAAATTCAGTTTGATTTTATTAGAAATATCTATGTACTGTATAAGGTCGACTCGGTTTAAACTCAGACAGTCTTGTATAAGGTTGTCTTCATTTAAACGAGTGTTCTCCACTCCCAGACTAAGCATGAAGTAAAATTTCGGGCTTTTCTAAACTCGAAATTTTACTTCATGCGCCACGCGTACAAAACACTGATTTGAAGTGAAGTTCAAAAATACACAAATACATCTTTAATCAGAGTAATAAGGAATCAGATGTTTAGTCTGTTATCAACAATCAGTGTTAATAATAAATAATTAGGCTTTAAATATATTTGTTAAAACAACTAGTAACGATATTTATATATAAATGGTTGAAAATAATAAATAAAATCAAATTTATTCTTAAAGGATTTGTATTCGTAATTCGAAAAAACAGGATTCGAATCTTTGATTCGAATCATATTTATCTCTTACGAATCCTTTATTCGAGTATTCGTGATTTGAATCATATTAGGTGATTCGGATTCGTGATTCGAATCCTTTTTACGAGGATTCGTCCCAGCTCTGAGTAGTAGTAAGTGATATCTCGAAAACAAACGAAGATATTTCAAATTTGTTTTCAGATTATTTGTGGGCTCTAAAATACACAAGTTTTTCCCAATTTAACCGACACTATATCTCTTTAAATAACGAAGATCTCCATACATTCTGTCGAAATACGGACACTGTATTTAATAATAAAACAATAAACAGGGATTTTTTTCTTTGAAGTATAGTTTCACATATTCCATATAAACATTTCTAAAATTAATGAACATGTAGTCAAACCTGTTTATTTATTTCGTTAGAAGCTTCGAATTGAAAGTTTATAATAAAACAACGAATGTTTAAAAGTTTATATCGAATAATCGTGATATGTATATCTAGAAGAAAAAATCCCTGTATACTTTGTTTATACAGGGTAGCTAATTTTTAATACAAAACTTACAACAAGTTTAATATGAAACTTATAATATGCAACGTGATCTACAAGACGGAACAAGTTAAGTTTGTCCATGGCCTACCTATTTTCCAGAAAATTGTTAAAATATACAAGGTGTCCCGAATAAAAGGGATGCAGAAATCATTTTGAAACCAAGTAAACATTTGGTCCCCCTTTAAGCAAAAATTACCTGTTTCAGCATTTTTTCCACACTTAAACCGAACCGTAGATTTTATGGGGTGCAACTTTTAGTTTGGACAACCTGTATATATATTTATTTAAATGGAACGATCTGTATATTTTTTGAGAATTCTTAATACGATTCTCTTTACAATGATGTATCGCAAGTATCATTTCAGTTGAAGAATTATTCTTAATTTGTCGAAAAAATTACAACCTATCGATAGCACAATACATCAATGTTTTTATTGTTGTTTATTTTTCTTTAATATGTAGATACAAATGTATCAATTAAAACTTATTACTGTCAAATATGAGAAGTATTTTATAATAAAATCAAATTTTGACAGGTAATTACAGTAATTCAAACAATATCACATGACTACAATAATTCCGCTATTAGGCATATTTCGATAGCCAAGTACATACATCATTGTAAAGAGAATTTGATTAAAAAAACTGATTCTCAAAAGCATACAGGATATTCCATTAGAAAAATGATATTTTTCAGAACAGTGGGTAGGCCATAGAAAAAAAATAACGTATCTCGTCTTGTGGATCATGTTGCATATGATAAGTTTCATATTAAAGTTGTTTTTGAATCTTTAATGTTTTAGGAGATATAAGCTATACAATAAAAAATCAGCTACCCTGTATTACACTGATTTTATTCACTGTGACTACAGTTCTGGAAGATTTTGCTTGCCATTATCAAACATTTTTATCAGGGAAGGCTTTAAGAAATTCATTAAAAAAATATGAAACTCATCACCTTCAAAATTCACAATTAAAATTGGAATCGACCAAATTATTGGTCGATTCCCCTGTTCTAAAGTATTAGTTTATATATTTCTGTAATAAAACAATATGGCTATATTTTAGTACCTATTAACCAATTTTCGAATATATGTATATACAGGGTTGGGCAAAAGTATAAAAACACAAGATTTCTGGCTAAACTATACGTCCGATAAAAAAATACTCTGGATATAAATGTTTGTAGTCGTTTTAATCTACTCAAGAACGCAATGCGATTGTGTATTTTTGTTTTTATTCGTGTAGATAAGTCCTACGGGTGCACAGTCGTTTTACGTCCTCCAGTGCGAGGGCCCAGGTCTTCCATTAGCGGGCGTGCACTCGTCTAAGACGCATAAGCTGCTGAAGATACTGTACGATACCAGGCCGAAGCAGAGTCCGATCCTCGGACAGCTGGCCCTGCCCAAGCAGAGATCTTTTGAGGTGCCTTTGTCTCAAGGTAGTAGAGCTCAAGTACAATTACTGCTTCCGCCTAGCTGGAGGGAGGAGCTCAGAGACGCCGCCTATCCAGTTCTAGTTGAAGTGTAAGTACCAAATTATTCATCAAAATACCTTATTATTGATTTATGGCCGTAAAATTTCCATAATCCTTTTATTGTGTTTCCTAGTCAGGTTTCTACATAAACGTAAAGACAAATTAGTTCTTAGGCGTACTATAGTTAATAATTGATTTTTATTTTAATATACAATTAAAAACTAAAAAATCATAAACAGAACTTTAGAAACTTTTTTTAATAAAGTACTTAGATTTCGAGAAGTTGAAGACGGTGGCAAGTTTTAAAATTAACATCCTGTACTCAACTAAACATTAGTCTGAGACAAGACTGGTCACACAGGTGCTGAAACTAAAAAAGTATATCTAAACTTTGGCTAGAATAGAATAGAATAGGTCTTTAGTTCCAAAGTGACAAGTACATGATCAGAGTAAACTCAGGTTAGACGACAGTTATATAGGTTGGATAGTTAGTTATTTAGGTAAGGATGGATGCCACTGAATTAGGTTAGACAGGAATTAACAAATTATATATATTACCTGGTAGTTAGATTACTTTGTATCCTCCCTGATCCAAGTAAGTGCAGTGTGAAACAAAATTACTTTAATCAAGTTATATTTCGAATTTATTCATACTTAATTCTTCCTCTGCCACTATACTCTTTTTGACTAGTGCGGCTAATAAATGTCAAAAATAAATCAAATTGAAAATGAGCAATGCAAAGACGATTTGATTGAAATTATTTTGTTCCACACTGTACTATTTAATAGGTTGGAAGCCACGTCCTCAGTCAAAATTAGATAGTAGTTATTTTACTTACATGATAGTTATTCAGGTTGTTAGATAGTTGTAATTTGAGATAGATGCATTTAGGTTAAACACGTTTATACATGCTCTGTCCCACGTCAATTAGCACAGTCTTTCAAAATTCACTTACTAGAACTAAAAATATTTTGATATATTTGTAATACTTTAGTCCACTATATACTGGGAGTTTTTCTTCTAAATATACATATTTCAATATACTGTGCATTTTCAGAAATTCGTCGTATTTGAAAAAAGTCCAAATTGAAGCTTTAAATTAGTGTTTTCCACTCCCAGATTAAGCATGAAATAAAATTTCGAGTTTAGGAAAACCTGAAAATTTGGTTTAGTCGCGTAGCGACCAAACCAAATGTTCGGGCTTTTTTAAACTCAAAATTATATTTCATGCGCCACGCGTATTAAACACTGATTTCAAGTGAAGTTAAAAATATACTACTAAGGTATTATGGTGAAGATATATACAGGGTGTCCCAAAGCACCCGTATCAGGCTTTTTTGAGAAAACAGCTAGTCCTAGAGAGTTGGGACAAAAAATGTATTATAAAAGCCGTATTAAAGAATCAAATGGTGATACTGTTTTTTTTCGCAAATTCATTGGCACCCCTGAGCATTTGCTGAAAAATGTCAATAACCCAAGATTTTTAAATGGCATGGTAGGTCAAAAGTGGTAGCATTTAAAAGTTCTTTACAAAATAAGCAACTTATACAAGAACAATATTTTTGTAACTGGCGTTTGTCTTGAGTAATTTTGGATTGAAGTTACCAAATATCAATATCTCATGGCTACCTTAATTTAAACGTAGATACTTTTGGCCACTGGTATTGGGACCAGAACAGTTCAACAGTGTTTAGAAGTAAATGTAAAAGAGTTTGAACCAGTGCTGTGAATTCTGAGTTAGAGTAAAAACTGTGAAGTCGGAATGTAAGTATTTGTGTGATGAGGAAATCAGAGCCGTGGAAATTTCGTATAATTCCGACTCCAATTTTCAATATAATTATTTAAATATAACTGTGCTAAACATATTTCGTTTTTCTTCTCTAAAACCCAAATAGAATTTTTAATTACAATAGAAATTTCTGTAATATACATATTAGAGAAAACCAAAATTTAATAATAATAATAATAATAAATTGTCTTTATTCAAAAATTCAGGAATATTACAAAAGAGAATAACATACAGTAGTGCAGGCGAAGTTCAACTAATCTGTGTGACTTTAGTTGCTCTTCCACTTAACCTGCTTCGGTAAAAAAGATAATCCATAGATGAGTACATAATTATAATAATAAGTCTTAAAAATTAAATGAACAAACAAAAGATACAACTTTAATTAACTGAGAAAATAAACAAAAAAAAACTCCAATCAAATCAGATACCTAGAATTTTAGATCTAATTTGTCGGGACATGGCTTTTTTAAAAGTAAAGGGTGACAGTTGTTTGAGGTTAGAGGGAATTTTATTAAAAATGTTGTATATATTGTATTTAAAACATCTCTTAAAAAAGGTGGTTTTGAATTTAGGAGGTGAGATGGTTCCTCTAAACCTCAAATTGATATTGTGGACATCAGACCGATAAACAATCTTGTTGTAGAGGTAGGGGGGTGTGCGGGTCTCAATAATTTTCTTATACATCACACAGCAATGTAACAATCTGCGCTCCGCCATATCTAGCCAGTTCAGCTCTTCAAGTTTACCTGAGATGTGGTCAAATTTGCGTATGCCAAAAATAAGTCTAATACAGGCATTCTGGACCTTTTGTATGCGTTTAGTTGTTACAGAGTCTAGGCAGGCATTGTATACGGCATCCGCAAAGTTGAAGTGGCTAAGTACCAAAGTGTCGCATAGCAGTCGCTTAGTTTTTAGGGTCAACACATTACGGTTAGAGTAAATCATTTTTAAATTAATATATGCACGAGATATGCATTTATTGATGTGTAATTTGAACCGTAGCTTATCATCAATTACTAGACCAAGGTTTCGTACAGAGTCAACAAAAGGGAGTATTGCATTACCTATTTTGATTTTTAATTTTGATTTTGCTATTTGAATTAATTTTTTTGGACCGAAAAGCATAGCTGATGATTTAGATGGATTTATTATAAGTGAATGACTGTGCGATGTATCGACTAGCTTACTGATGTCAGAGTTAATGTTGAGGTTAGCGGTGGATATATCATTAATATTGAATGCGTATGATAGTTGTGTGTCATCAGCGTATACATTTACGGAGCAATGGTTTAATACTGACGGTAGAGAGGAAGTATAAACACAAAATAAAACTGGTCCTAAGATGGATCCCTGAGGAACACCCTCAATTTCGATTATTTTTTCAAAAAAACGATTACATTGCAATTATGCAGATATAGTAACCATTAAACATTTATTTGTATTGCAAAAAATTGCATTATTGAGTAATGGAGTTGGAGTCGAATATTTCTTTAGCGACTCCATGGCATTGGTTAGAATGTATTTAAGAAGTCTAACTGACATTTGAAACTCAATCTTTTAAAAGAAGTTAGCCATGAACATTTTAAATTTAATAACTTTAATCAGATATTACTCAAAATCGATGCTAGTAACAAAATAATGTTTCTTACAAAAGTTGCTTATTTTTTGAAGACCTTTTTAATGATACAACTTTTGACCTATCGTGCCATTTAAAAATCTGGAGTCATTGACATTTTTAGCAAACTCTCAGAAATGCCAACCTTTTTGCAAAAAAGCAATATCACGATTCAAAAATCATTTAAATTCAAATACATATAATTAATTTGATTACAAAAATATAAACAATACATTAATTGATAGCTATTATTTTGTAATATTTTAAAACTGTAATATTTTTCGACAGTTGCGAATATACATCGGCCATTCCATAAATAAGTTCACACTTTTTGGGGGCACATCAGGGATTTTAGCGAATTTCACATATATTATAAAGGCTATCACGACATGGTTTTTGGTTTTTACTAGAGGTTAAACAAATGATTGTTTCAAAAGTTAAAACAATATAAACTTTTAGTACACTTTTATTTTAAACTCAAAAATATCGTAAACCGATAGTTATACTTGACTTTTTTATGCTTAAATGTTCAAAGTTTAAAATAATTTTTTTTCCAAAACGAAAAAATTTTAATAAGATATATTTGTTTTAATAAATAAAATAAATCTCACAAAATATTCAAATATTCATGTTTTAATTTTTTTGAAAAAAATATATATTATACCGGAATCTTCAAATACTCATGTTTTAATTTTCCTGAAAGAAATATATGTTATACCCCAATCCTTCCTAAGAATATTTCCGTTTTCAAAACGATGGGCACTTTAAAACTTTTTGAGATATGATGTTTTTACCCGAGCGCTACATTGACATGAGGCGCTCCCGCCAATGGTGTAATGGCCCGGATCGCGGTAAGTGCCTCGCGTCAATGCAGCGCTCGGGTAAAAAAATCATATCTCAAAAAGTTTTAAAGTGCCCATCTTTTTGAAAACGGAAATATTGTTAGGAAGGATCAGGGTATAACATTTATTTTTTTAAAGAAAATTAAAACATGAGTATTTGATTATTGTTTTAGATATGTTTTATTTATTAAAAATAATCTATATAAATAAAGTTTTTTCGTTTTAGAAAAAAATTTATTTTAAACTATGAACATCTAAGCGCAAAAATGTACAGAATAACTTTTTACTTTCCCCCGTATGTAATACAAAGGGAAAGTATTGTTTTCGTAAAAATGTTCGAATCAAAAATTTTAGCGGAAATATCCGTTTTGAGGTCCCCTGAGTCGAATAAGACCATTTTTGAAAAATGTCTGTCTGTCTGTGCGTCTGTGTGTGTGTCTGTGTGCGCTGTACCGCAAAAACCGCTAAAGATATCGAGATGAAACTTGAAACTTAAGCTTTTTGTTACAATCGGAAGAACTGAAAAGCTTTTGGTGAAAATCGGAAAACCGGAAGTGGTACTTTACTCTTAGCGTTTTTCAGTTTTTTCTGATTTTTTCAATAAATGTTCATCAAACAAAACATTCTTTCAAATAAAAGTTGTAGATAATAACAAAATGAAGATGTATTGTTCACTTACTTTTTGTCATAGCACTCTTAGTTTTTGAGATATTTCAAAAGTTGTGTGTTTTATCTAGTTATTGGTGTGTGACAGTGTATGTGTCGATACAATTGAAAAATGTTTCAAATAAAAGTTGTAGGAAATGAAAAACTAAAGATTTTTTGTATCTTCACTTTTTGTCATAGCACTCTTAGTTTTTGAGATATTCAATAAATAGTGTTTTGTATCTAGTCATTGGTTTGTGTCAGTATGTGTTGATCCAATTGAAAAATGTTTCAAATAAAAGTTGTAGTTATCAAAAAGTTGAAGACATTTTGAAAATAATAATGCTACAAATATTTTAAAAGTGATTTAATACGCAATTTACGGGGGAAAGTACTATGATGGACACATCACCATTTTTTGTATAGGTAACTGTTTACGATATTTTTGAGTTCAAAATAAAAGTGTACTAAAAGTTTATATTGTTATAACTTTTGACACAATAATTTGTTTAACATCTAGTAACAACCAAAGACCGTGTCTTGATAGCCTTTATAATATATGTGAAATTCGCTAAAATCACTGATGTACCCCCAAAAAGTGTGCACTTATTTATGGAATGGCCGACATGGTGTCCCAAACCACCCGTATCAGCCTTTTTTGAGAAAACGGCTGGTTCTAGAGAGTTAGGACAAACAAAAATATAACAAAAGCCGTATTAAAAAATCGAATGGTGATACTGTCTTTTTCGCAAAAAGGTTGGTATACCTGAGAGTTTGCTTAAAAATGTCAATAACTCAAGATTTTTAAATGGCACCGATTTTGAGTGATATTTGATCAAAGTTATTAAATTTCAATTTTTCATGGCTAACTTATTTTAAAAGATTGAGTTTAAAATGTCAGTTGGACGTCTCAGATACATTTTAACCAAGGCCGCGGAGTTGCTAAACAAATATTCGACTCCAACTCCGTCTCCGACTCCTCTATTTTTCGGTAATCCAACTCCGACTGCTGCTTCAAATCATGTAAACATTTTAGAACGTTACTTAATAATCCAATTTTTTGCCAAATGAATGTTTAATGGTTACTACATCTGCATAATCGCAATCTAATAGATTTTTTTTTAAAAAAGAAATTTTGTTTTTTTTTCATATGCAAATTACATACATTTCCATTGTAATTGAAAACACTATTTTGGTTCAAATTTTAGAAAACAAACGAAATATGTTTTGCACATTTATATTTAAATAATTATATTGAAAATCGGAGTCGTAATTATACGAAATTTCCAACACCACGGCTCCGATTTCCTCATCACAAAAATACTTAAATTCGGACCCCACAGTTTTGACTCTAACTCCGACTCAGAGTTCACAGCATTGATTCAAACTTTTTCCATTTACTTCTAAATACTGTTGAACTGTTCTGGTTCTAATACCAGTGGCCCTAAGTATCTACTTTTAAAATAAGGTAGCCATGAAATATTGATATTTGGTAACTTCAATCCAAAATTACTCAAAACCAATGCCAGTTACAAAAATATTTTTCCTACAAAAGTTGCTTATTTTTCAAAGACCTTTTAAATGATACTACTTTTGAGCTATCATGCCATTTAAAAATCTTGAGTTTTTGACATTTTTATGCCAAATTTCAGGGATTCCAACCTTTTTAGGAAAAAACAATATCACCGTTTGATTCTTAAATATGGCTTTAGTAATATTTTTTCTATGCCAACTCTCTAAGACTAGCCGTTTTCTTAAAAAATGCCGATACGGGTGGTCTGGGACGCCCTGTATACTCCCTGGGTACGCGCCTGGCTGGGGCATTATAGTTGACAATATCGACACTCGTTTTGATTAGTACGAGTGTAAAATTAAAAGTATTCAGCCTAATGCGTTGCGATTTCAACAGATAGCTTGGAAGTGAACATATAATCTAAAACGCTCAAAATAAGCTAAAACATATACATTATAATAACGTAACCTTTAAACAGTGTTGTTGACGCTCTTGATTTTGTCGATGTGCTGTCACATCGACTGATAAAGTCGATACGTCGAGATTCTCCTGTGGAGTATCGACTAAAACCCAAATAATATCCACATTCGAGGTGGAGGTTCTGGAAAGAATCTTGATTTCAATGTTGCGGCGGGGATATGTGAAAATATACTCTCAAGAAGATACTAATTTTATAATTGGATTTGATTCGCAGTTTTCCACTGAAACGGCAACAGTTCACTGGTAATAGCCAAAAGGCTTATATCTTTTTATTAAGCAGGAAGTAACAAAATAACTTCCCTGGTTGTATCGAGAGTAGCGCCACCCTGCTAATACCATTAAGTCATTAGGTATTTTTATTGTTCCAATTTGTACGTGTATCATTTTATATCGTATCTAGAAATGGTCGTCCGGGTAGTAAAGCCGTAACGGAAGAGTTCAAAATCGACTGGGGCACGTACATGTCCAGCCACTGCGACGTGGTCTATGTGCGGCTGGACGTGAGGGGCTCGAGCGGCCAAAGCAACCGCGCCCTCTACCGCCACCTGGGCGGCGTTGAGGTCCAGGACCAAATCGCCGTCGTCAAACACCTCCTCAACACCCTCACCTTCCTCGACGAGACCCGGGTGGGCGTCTGGGGCTGGGGCTACGGCGGCTACGTCACCGCCATGGTCCTCGGCTCCCAGCAGAAGGTGTTCAAGTGCGGTGTGGCAGTCAGTCCCATCACCGACTGGTTATATTATAGTAAGTAACAATACAACATACAACATTTGTTTAAGTAGTTTTTGAATACAGTTTCCAAATTATGTATTAGTTCATTTTCTAAGAACAAAGATATAGATTTAATGCAAGTTCTTGCTACTAAAATTGTGCTAAATTCTTTTTTTTTTTAATATGACCAAACTTAGGGTGTATTTACTGCGAACAGTTTCTGCCCTGCTTAAACAGTAGGGTATTTTAAACATCAATTTTGAGAGGTTCGTAAATGATTATCAGTGTGACAAATAAATCATAATTTGTCAAATAAATTGTCACGATGCAGAGAATTTTAAAAAAGAGAACGCTACAACTTGCAACTTTACAACACATATGAGGATTTTTTCTTTCAAGTATACTTTCACATATTCCATATAAACATTTGTAAAATTAATAAACATGTGATCAGAACTAAGCAGTATATTTTGAACTTCACATTAAATTAGTGTTTTATACACGTGGCGCATGAAGTAAAATATCGAGTTTAGAAAAGCCCTGAAAATTTGTCTCAGGTCGCCACGGGGCTTTTCTAAACTGGAAATTTTACTTTATGCTTAGTCTGGGAGTGGCAAACACTCGTTCGAGTTTTTAAATTGAACGTTTTTAAAAAGATCACGAATGGCCGAACATTTACATTGAAAAATCGTAACATGTATACCTAAAAGAACGATTCCTTGTATTTAAAACTTTTTTAAAATTTAAACATATAAATGGGCAGATAATAAAGAAGACATATTCCTGAGCAAGGAATATTACCTGATCCTCAGAGACACTTTATTAAATTGGTAGTAGATACAAATAATTTGAGGCGGTGATAGTTAAATACATTTGTATTTAATTGTCTTATTAATGTCAGATTACCCTTTACATAACCTACAAATTAAAAGTTGATTCACAAAATAACATGTGAATAATATTGTCGTAACCTAAAACACACAGCCTGCATCACACCACTAAATTCTTGAAATATCAAATTTGATTAGTCATATTAATAAAAACAGATTATATATTATAAAAATTCGAATATGCTAAGAGTTAGAAGAAAGTTCTAATCACGTCGTTTTCTTAAAGCACTATTATCGTGTTTTTTTTTTTTTTTCGTAGATTCTGCTTTCACGGAGAGAATATTGGGTTTACCAGCAGACAACTACAAGGGGTACGTGGAAGCGGATGCTACGCAGAGAGCACGACACATACCATCAAGTTCATTATATATACTTCATGGTTTGGCTGACATTACAGCTCCTTACCAACATGCTGTGGCCTTAGCGCGTGCTCTTACCGAAGCTGGAGTTATATTTAGATACCAGGTAATTACAACAATAATTCATTCCAAAATCAGACGTATCCACCGAACAAAATTGTCGAAGTATGGGTCAAATTAAATGTTTTCTACTTCAAAATTATGGAGCTAGTTCTTCGATGGGGCTGCAGATATAAATATACAGGGAATTTTTATTTCAAATATACATATCCCACCATTGCGTATGCATTTTGAGGCATTCGTTGTTTTTTTAATAGTTCAGTTTAAAGCTTTATCTCTCAGATTAAGCATTAAGTAAAATTTCGAGTTTAGAAAAGCCTGAAAGTTTTCTAAATTCGAAATTTTATTTCATGTGCCACGCGTATAAATCCCCGAAATATTGTGAAATTGAAAAAATACTGTTAAATCAGCATCAAAAAATTACTGCTAAAGCAGGATTACAAATCTGGAATGGCCCCCACTCGGCGTTCCTTCACTCTGATTGCATATATACGTTATCGTCAGATATACATGATGTCTATTCTCAAAATAAATGTTTTAATAACTGTGTTAATCATAAAGATAAATTTATGAAACAATTTTAAAGGGATATTTAGTAAGCGGTTAATATTAAACGTTTCTTTTCTATAAATTTTGAAATTTTAATGATTATTGTTTCTCTCTATTGTCAAATCTAGAAAGTTTAGGCTATTAGATTACACCGCAATCAATAATCATTTTATAGATACTAATAATTTTAAGATTTTATGCTCAGGTAATAAGGAACAAATTTTAAATCTCAGAGAGGGCTTAGAAATTAATAAAGCCATAAAATGTGGAAAACACCTCGTCAACGACAACGAGGAGATTTGGAATTCCCCAATTGCGAAATCTCTTATTACCTGATTATATATAAACCGGTCGGTTTCTTCTGTAATCCACTCTTGATAATGCCGTAAAAAGCGAAACTAGTCGAGTAAATAGGAACAAATAGTGAAACAAACCAAGTGCTTTTTTAATTTGTCTTTTAATATTATTTCAAAATGTTTCACCCAGTGATAAATGAGAAAGTTATTCAAGAAACATACTGTGACGTTCACGATATTTGAACGCACAAAAATTACATTTAAATTAAATAGCGCGCGCTGATTGCATATATACGTTATCGTCAGATATATATGATGTCTATTCTCAAAATAAATGTTTTAATAACTGTGTTAATCATAAAGATAAATTTATGAAACTATTCGCAAAATTACATGAACTTTCTATAAATCAAATAACAATGCTATATATTTAGGAAAAATGAAAGTTGATATCACTTCCGGCTAGACCAGAAGTGCGATTTGGCTGAAAAACACTAGCGATTCAGTGTTTTGAAATTCCTGTATTATTTTTATTATTTAAAATTGATTTCTTATGTTCTAATCGTGTATGAAATGATCGTCCCGTCTGTCCTATATATATTGCGCCACATTCACTACACTTAATTTCGTACACTCCGCACTTTGTTGTTTTGTCCAGGGGGGATTTATTGTTTATTAGAAGTTTCCCTAAATTAGTTTGGTTTGTATTAGGTTTTCCAATAGGGATGATATGATTTTGAAGTGACGTTTCGGCCATATGTAATATGTCATGATGTGTCATTGATTTTTCATTGTATTTAGTAGTGTTTACAATTTCATCATGGAGAGATATACGCAAAAAAACGTTTACAAATTATTCAGTTTTATTATCAAAATAATCGTTCTCCAATTGCAACTTTTCCTGCGCTTTTGCCATTTTATGGTCGTAATAATCGTCCAAGTGTGCTCGCTATTCGTCGAATTGTTGAAAATTGTGAGCGTACATTTTCTTTACATAATGTTAAAGTGCCAATAAGACAAAGAACCGCTCGAAGTAATGCAAATATTGCTGCTGTTCAGGCAAGTGTTGCTGAAGACCGCAATTTGTCGATTCCAAGACGTTCTCAATAATTGGGACTGTCTCAAACCACAACCTGGCGGATTTTGAAAAAGGATTTGGGTTTGCATCCGTATAAAATTGTTCTCACTCAAGAACTGAAGCCATTGGACCACCGTAAACGTCGGGAATTTGCTGATTTTGCCTTGGAACAACTTGAAAACGATAACGATTTTTTTTAAGAAAATCATCTTCTCCGATGAGGCTCACTTTCATCTGAGTGGTGCGGTAAATAAACAAAACTGTCGATTCTGGTGCGAAGAAAATCCACAAATTATTTAAGAAAAACCATTACATTCACCTAAATTGACAGTTTGGTGTGGTTTTTGGTCTGGTGGAATCATCGGTCCGTACTTCTTTCGAAATGAAGATGGTAACACCGTTACTGTCAATGGAGAGCGATGATAACCAACTTTTTATGGCCGAAATTGGAAGAAGTTGATCTTGACAACATTTGGTTCCAACAAGACGGGGCTACGTGCCACACAGCAAATGCAACAATTGAATTATTGCGAGAAAAGTTTGGAGATTCGATTATTTCAAGAAATTGTGATATTGAATGGCCTCCAAGAAGTTGTGATTTATCACCATTAGACTATTTCTTGTGGGGTTATTTGAAGTCATTGGTCTTTCGAAATAAACCAGACTCTCTTCAAGCTTTACAAGTCAATATTGAACGTTCCATTCATGACATACGACTTGATTTAGTGGAAAAAGTGCTCGAAAATTGGGATCATCGAATTCGTTCCTGCAGAAGAAGTCGTGGAGGCCATTTGAATGACGTTTAATTTAGAACTTAATTGTATCGATTGTACTTCACATTAAATAAAAAACATTTGAATTTCCTTAACAATAAGTGTGTTTTTTTTTTAAGAAATCATATCACTCTTATTGGAAAACCCTTTACATATGATATTAAACTCGTTACCTTTCACAGTATTAATTAGTCTATTTGACAAATCGTTTACTTAATTTAATTTGATCCATTCTGTTTTTACAATATCTTGAATATAGAAATATTTCATTAGTTGTTTTTTCTTTTTCTTTTTCAAAATTGCATCGATTATTTCTGTTTTGTAACCATTATTTCGGGCGATTGTTTTAATTATATTTAATTCATTATTATATGCCTGGCTATTTAAAGGGATATTTAGTAAGCGGTTAATATAAGAATTAAATGTGCTAAATTTAATTTGATTTGGATGGTTTGATGTATTGGAGATTATTGTGCCTGTAAACGTTTCTTTTTTATAAATTTTGAAATTTTAATGATTATTGTTTCGCTCTATTGTAAAATCTAGAAAGTTTAGGCTATTAGATTTCACCGCAATCAATAATCATTTCATAGATACTAATAATTTTAAGATTTTTTGCTCAGGTAATAAGGGACCAATTTTAAATCTTAGAGAGGGATTAGAAATTAATAAAGCCATAAAATGTGGAAAACACCTCGTCAACGACAACGAGGAGATTTGGAATTCCCCAATTGCGAAATCCCTTATTACCTGATTATATATAAACCGGTCTGTTTCTTCTGTAATCCACTCTTGATAATGCCGTAAAAAGCGAAACTAGTCGAGTAAATAGAAACAAATAGTAAAACAAACCAAGTGCTTTTTTAATTTATCCTTTAATATTATTTCAAAATGTTTCACCATGTGATAAATGAGAAAGTTATTCAAGAAACATACTGTGACGTTCACGATATTTGAACGCACAAAAATTACATTTAAATTAAATAGCGCGCGCGGTCAGTGGTCGCCTTAAGGTCGGAAATTTACATGTTATTTGGGCTTAGAAACGAACAACGATTAATCTTCCACAAATATGAAAATAGTTAATTGAATCTTATACATATTGTACATTGAAGCTTTGCGAATAAATTAACAGTATTTTGTTTTCCAATCAATGTTTCTTAGATTAAATATAAATTAAATAATGGAACAGTGTTAAATGATTACATAAATCCGTGTATTACTTTCATAGGAAACTTTATTTCTTCTTCATATTGTTTTAGTTTACTGAGGTTATTATTATAAACATATTGTAATAAATAGATTGATCTAAAATAAATGGCAAATAAAATTAATCGTTGCTTGTAAATCTCTATAAGAGCAATGTAAATTTTGATTATAGTTTCAATAAATAGGGAGCAGCATCGTGCCTTTTAAGTCATATTTTAAAAATATACTGTGTTTTCTAAAAACATGTGAATTGTTTTCTAAAAACATGTGAATATAAATTAGGATTGATATGTAGAATTCGTGTACGACATTTGTCGCGAAACGGGCTGGGCTCTTGGCTTCCGGCTCTCGACTTTGAGTTGCGAATGTATTTTTTCTGATGTGGACCGTTCATTCATTCATGATGTTATTGATGCGCAACAAAGAAAGACATTATTAAAACATTTTGTAAATATAATTGTATTTCTGGATTCATGTTTTGAATAAGAATGTGGAATGCCAGTAAATGTTGATTCAAGTGCTGAGTCAGAAACATTCCTATTTCATTTATAAATTACCAAATTGAATGTGCGGCACTCGGCGATTTGATCACCGAGGCAACGAGTCAGCTTAGCGTTTCTTAGGTCCCGAGTTCGAATTGGATTATTGTAATTTCCCTTTTTTGTACTGCGTGCGGCGGTTTAGACTACTCAGTTTGGAGTGTCGCCTACTCAGCTTGGAGTGCGGACCGTCTCGTGTTTGCATCTATTTATTATTTTTGTGTGGTTCGTTACAATATATCAAATTAAGGTGTGCAGCGCGCATTAGTTTTGCTTACTGTGTCAACCGCTAAACTTGAAGTCTAAGGTTTTAAATCAATAAAATTAAAATAAATCATTATTTTTTTTACCTCATCACGGCGGTAGGTTGTATTTAGCAAGTTGCTATACATACATAACAAAACGGCAAGTAGAACATTTAATTGAACTCCTAAAAAATAAAACAACGAATAACCAAAGAATTAAAGAAAATAAGCTGAATTTGGAATACGTATACTTTAAAGAAAGACTCCCTTTCTTTAAAGTATACGTATTCCAAATTCAGCTTATTTTCTTTAATTCTTTAGTTATTCGTTGTTTAGTAGAGTGTTTGCCACTCCCAGACTAAGCATGAAGTAAAATTTCGAGTTTAGAAAATTTTCTAAACTCGAAATTTTACTTCATGCGCCACGCTTATAAAACACTTAAATATTGTGAACTTTATGTATATTTGAACCTCACTTGAAATCAGTGTTTTATACGCTTGGCGCATGAAGTAAAATTTCGAGTTTAGAAAAGCCCAGAAAATTTGTCTCGAGTCGCTGCGCGACCCACGACAAATTTTCACAGGGCTTTTCTAAACTTGAAATTTTACTTCATGCTTAGTCTGGGAGTGGAAAACACTCGTTTAAAGCCTCAAATTGAACTCTTCTAAAAAAACAACGAATGTCGGAAAATGGACAGCTTTATGCATATGTTTACCTAAAAGAAAAATTCTCTGTATATTGATCAAGTAATAATTTAGTTTTCATCATTGTCATGGTACTAATAAAAATTATTACAATAAGAAGTTGTTCTTTTATGCATGGAAAAAAAACAACTATTCCTAAAATTGACTATAGCGACAGTATTCCTAGAACCCGCTACCGAAGAGGAAATAAATAGTACTGTTATCTCTTTAAAGCATACTTTCTCAACATATTGGTATTGTATTTCAGTTAAAGTAATTAAACATTGTATTCACTTAATTAAATATCCCTTAGCCAATATCATAAATAAAAGTATTGAATCTAGAGAATTTCCGGATAGTTTAAAAATGTCTGTTGTGAAACCAATTTTTAAAAGCGTTGATCCAAGCAACTTTTCGAACTTTAGACCAATCAGTTTACTTACACACTTTTCAAAAATATTTGAAAGGGTTATTAACAGTAGATTAACTTCATTATTTGATTAACATAATCTCCTTAATAAACTACAGTATGGTTACCTAAAAAATAAATCAACAAATACAGCTTTAGCTGAATTAATACAATTCATTGGAAGCGCCCTAGATAATAGAGATATACCTTTGGGGATATTTCTAGACTTGTTAAAAGCTTTCGATTGTGTAGGTCATAAAATACTACTTCAAAAGCTCCATAAGTATTGCATTAGAGGAATAAGTTATAACGTAATAACCTCGTATCTACACAATCGGAGACAAAAAGTTCAATATTTTCGAGGGAAATAATATGGAATCAAATATCTTAAATGTGTTTGTAGGCATCCCTCAAGGAAGTATTTTAGAGCCAACGTTGTTTATATTTTACATCAATGACATTTTCGATCAAATTTCGTCAACGTCCGAAACTATAACCGGATATGTAGATGATAATAACACAAAAAACTTCGTAACGGGGTAATCGACCACTAATGATAGGCTAATTCTTAAATCCAATTTAAATCACAGGTTTCCTCTGAACCATCCGCAGGTTAGGATTCTTGCATTATCCTCCTCATTCCTCGTCGCGCAGACTCGCGATTTTTTGTGTTTTACGCGGGCCCAGCCGGCGATCACCATCGCTATTGCTTGAACATACCAAAACGCCACTTCAAAACCATAAAGAAGACACACAAACACAAGCAAGCACTTGCCTCGTGTAACAGGTGCGTGGTTGAATGCTTTTTGCATTCAACCACGCAGCTGTTGCGGATGGTTCAGAGGGAACCTGTGATTTCGGTCTTTTGGACCCTGGTCACAAGAATTAAAAATTGAAATCCCTGAAGGAGCCAAAACGCTCCGAAAGCTTGGAATTAATAAATTAATTAGATTTAACAATTAGCCTGTCATTAGTGGTCGATTACCCCGTTACGAAGTTTTTTTGTGTTTTTCCAACAAGTACGACCGTTACTTCCCTCCGTGGTTTCTAAGATAATAATAACATCATTAAAAAACATACCACTTGTGGTGCAACGGATTATTAAGAAATTTGTCATTGAAAATATATGAAGATATAAAGTAGAAAGGTATACATCAGCTAACATCTCTTTGCAGAAAAATTTGAGAAATATTCATCTAATGTATACGGTTCCATCATTACTAGTAGGTTTTTTTTATATTGTGTACCTGTATATTCTGTATATCCTAAAGAAATAAACGTATTATTTATTTATTTATTAATTTATTATTTATTCTTATATCATGTATAATTGTAGCTTCACCATCTAAACTATTACTGCTCTCAGAGGTTGGTGGAATATCTTCACGATGAATCATTGCTGTATCATGTATAATTGTAGCTTCACCATTCAATCTACTACTGCTCTCAGAAGAATATGCACGATTAATTGATTTAGAGAATTTCTTTTGTGGCATGTTTATTGTTAGTCGAGGATAATCAACTAAAATGTGTCCATGTGTCTGTGAAGGTAATTCTAATTTCATTGTGCTCCCTTGATCTAATGAACTACTTCCTGAAGATCTAAATAATTAAATTCTCGTCTAATGGCCCATATACTGTAGAAGAAATAATATGTCTTGCTCTCTTTTTTGTCCTCTGTATTGAAGGTTTATCTATTTCAGTTGGTGAAGAAGAATCAGAAATTATATGTCTTGTTTTCTCCTTTGTCCTTTGCATTGAAGGTTTAGCTATTTTAGTTGATGTATAAGAATGAGAAATTATATCTTTTGTTTTCTTTCTTCTCCTTTGTACTGCAGGTTTAGCAATTTTTGATAAAATCGCTTCATCCCTATCTAAACTATCTGAACTACTTGATACTGCTTTACTTTTCGAGATTCGTTTTCTTCTTTTTATTTTTTAGTTCGTCTTTATTGTCCCGCTCATAAAGACGTTTTTGTGTTTCTGGAGGTGGAATCATTTGTTTCAGTTTTTTTTATCTTCTCGTGATATTCAATACGCTCTTCTGGTGTTAAGAAGAGATCTTCTTCCTCTGTAAATAATATTATATCCGGATCTCCACTTCTGTAACGCTAAAAAAAAACACACACTTGTGTTTTATTCTCACTTAACTTCAATAAGCATTGTTGTTAACATTTTTATTCTATTGTTTTAAGTAATATTTACCAGTAGCATGATTAGAAACATTGCACTTCCAATGTTTGAAGTATACTGCAACCAATTATTCGCAATTTCATTTATACTAATATTAAATTACCTGCAAACGCGATTCCTTGAACTTTTCGTAATCGCGGGAAAATACTTCAAGAACATCATATACAGCGTAGATGGCTTCCATAATATTAATGTCGTTTTTGTTAAACATTTTTTAAATGATTTCCTTGCACGTTACTGAAAAAGTGTCCGCCTTGACCATCCAATTTTTTTCTTTGAGGTCCAGCACCCCTGCTTACAACGACGTTTTTGTGTTTCTGGAGGTAGAATAATTTGTTTCAGTATTTTTTCCCTCTTTTCGCGACATTCAATACGCTCTTCTGGAGTTAAGAAGATATCTTCTTCGCCTGTAAATAATATTATTTCCGGATCTCCACTTCTGTAGCGCTAAAAAAATACATACTTGTGTTTTATTTTCAACTTCAATAAGCGTTGTTGTCAACATTTTTATTCTATTGTTTTAAATAATGTTCACTAGTGGCATAACTAGAAGCATTGCACTTACAATGTTTGAAGTATTCTGCAAACAATTATTGGCAATTTAATTTATACTAATATTAAATTACCTACAAACGCGATTCCTTGAACTTTTCGTAATCGCAGACAAATTCTTTAAGAATAGCGTAGATGGCTTCCATAACATTATTGTCTTTTTTGTTAAACATTTTGTAAATAATTTCCTTGCACGTTACTGGAAAAGTGTCCGCCTTGACCATCCAAATTTTTCCTTTGAAGGAAAATGTCGGTCGGAAATAACGGCATATCTTATAAGGCCAAAATCTAAACGAATACTTGTCTCCTCTAATTACTCTAAATTCAAGGGTACGGCAGATGGTGTCTGTAAAATAATTTTACGCGTTACAACAAATTAGGTCGTTTAATAATATCGTACAATTTTATGCATTATAAACTTTGAACTAAAAAAACTGCATTATAACAACAAATCAATGAGTTATGTATTCCAGTGTTCTTAAACCAGTGGACCACAAACCGGGGCACAGTGGTTCAAAAAAACCCATTTCGCTGAAGTGAAGATGTTGCCTTTCAAAAGTACGCTTCTTATAACGAGTGTCTATAAACTATCGGCATCTAGGTTGCTTTGAAAAACAAATTACATATCTTAGATTACGTCATACGACTCGGTGAGTCTCGGAAACGTCAAATAAATTTAATTATATGTCTAATTACGACGTATGTTTTTGAAGTCAGAACCTACTGGGATGCCGACAATTTATAGACACTCGTTAGTATTTTTACGGTAGACTTTTTTTTATTAAATAGGCAGTATATTTTGAACTGTACCCAAAAACAGTGTTTTAAGCGCGAAAGTAAAATGTCTAGTATAAAAAAGCTAGAATTTAGATTTCCAAATCTAAATTCTTCGGGCTTTTCTCAAAGTAAAATTTTACTTCATGCTTAACCTGGGAGTAGAAAACACTTTTTAGAATAATATGTAACCTTGTAATTAATATGCATAGGCTAAAGAAGGGCAAACTAGATAGATATTTGATTATTAATAATTGTTATAACTATTAATTAGTGAATATCGATTATTAAGTACATATTTTGTTTAAAAAATTATTATTATCAATAAACCGGTTTCGATTTACAAAATTACTTAGTTACCGGTAATTTTAAAACTTAGTAAATCTCCCTTATTGTCAACTCTTAACCCTTTCGGCCCGGACGGTGGCATTTGCCACCACTAACATTTGCTAAACGTACTGGGAATTTTTCTTATAAATATACATACTCGTACATGTATGCATGAGCTGTAACTGTTCTGACAATCGTTTGTTTTTTTAACCAATTTTTCAGGCTCTTCTAAACTCGATAATTTACTTCATGCGCCACACGTATGGAACATTAATTTTAGGCAAAGTTCAAAATATTCTACTAAAGCAGTATGTTAGAAACGTGTATTCTAAACATCATATTACATCAGTGTTTAGTACGCGTAGCGCATGAAGTAAAATTTCGAGTTTAGAGAAGCCTGAGAATTTAGTTTGGTCGCGTAGCGCGAAGCGCGGAGCGACCAAACCAAATTTTCAGGCTTTTCTAAACTCGAAATTTGATTTCATGTTTGACCTGGAAATGGTCGTTTAAACTTCAAATTGACCTCTTTTAATAAAACATATATGTATGTATACTCAAAAGTAAAAATTCACAAGAAATTATGATTTAAAGCTTTTCTAAAAGGAAGAACACTAATATACTCGCGACCTAAACAGTATGACATTGTTATGTAACTTCAAAATTTGGCACAACTAGGAAAAATCGTTGCAGATACAACTGTGGACACACTCTCAAAAAAATTTGAACCACACATTCCATATCAATGTCATTATGATATCATAGGACATCTCTCCTGAATTCCACTATATACAGTTTTGAGTTTTATTGGGTAATAAGGGCATTTAATTACGGGGAATTCCAAAGTTCATGGTTGTCGTTAACCACATTTTCTGCTTTGGAAATTTGTAAACCCGCCCTATAATTAAGCGTTAATCCCTTATTACCTGTGTGTAGAATTTTTAAATCGTTTGAAGAAAAGTGGTGATTAGATGTGATATAGTATTTAGAAAAACCGGTGGTTTGTTTTTTATATTTATTATTTTTATTATTATAATTGTACATCATTCTTGATAATGGCATTAAACTGAAACTAGTAGAAAATAAAATAGATATAAGTGAAGCAAAACCAAGTGAATAATTTACAAACCAATATACATTTGTATTAATTTATATTATTATTAATTTTTGTTTTACTCTTTTGGCGTCTAAGATCTATGGGATTTTTGTAGGTTATGGACTAATATTTATAGCAAACATTTTTTTATTTTTATCTAATTTAAAATTGAAATAACTTAATTTCAATTCTACCTGTAATTGAAGGATTGTATAATTGATTTCTTTGGCGATCTTCCTGCTTTAAGGATTGAGTGAGCAGTACTATACACATCCAACAAACCACGCACTGTTCACCTTGACTTTCATAAACATTATAATAACAAAGACTGGTGAGAATATTTTGTTTTAATATTTAAATAAATCAATTTTTGGCACACTTCTAGCTGAAACTTAGTAATTTGCTGACGGATATTTCATCTCTGTTCCTGGATGTCACGAAAAACATGTCAAATTGAATTTTATAAAAACAGCAAATAAATATGTTTTACAAGCACTAAATGGTAAAAAAAGTATAAAAGACTTGTATTTAATTATAATTAAATAAAAATCTTGATTGGATCCGTTGAAAAGGTCGATTAATCAATCGAATGGCTAACTCAAAGGTAAAGGTGGAATTAGAGTAAGAGGAAGGCGGCCGTTTGGTGTGGAGTTTTAGAGTCGTAAAGTGATTAAGTGCCCCGAATGCCCGGAGGCGGTTCTGAAGCTCGACCGGTTCGGGAAAAGGGTCCTAATTTTTATGGCCCTTTAACGCTAAAACCTTCTCCCCGCACTAAAAACTTAGTATAATACTGCCTTACATCACTCCCTTTAAATTTCACACATTTACTACAAACAAACGGTTTTTTTATTGCGATTTCCTAGGGGGAGAGACTTATGGCTGTGTAATAAAAATTACAGCGTGTCTACACATGATGAACTTTATCGGAGAATTATATCGCTGAACTATAAAGTGGTTTTAAGTTACATTTATTGCAAGCATGAGGATTGCATTACGTTTAAAACTAATTGCAATATATTTCGTAATAGGTAAATAAAGTAAATAACTAAGCGTACAATACAAAATTAGCTGAACAAGTTTTACCGTGTTTAATAATATATTAAAAATGAGCGGATATTTTACGCACGAGCCGCGCAGCGGCGAGTGCAGTATTTCGCGAGTATGTAATTGCCATACCACTCGAGAAACGTACGATACTTTACCTACGCCCTAACAAAATAAACAATGAGCATGAAAATAATTTATTTATTCAATAATTTTTGATAGTAAAATGACATTGATGAAAAATAAATTACTACTTGGTCAATATACATCAAAGTAATGTCATTTAGTTGTGCGGTAATCAATCAGCTGCTCAGCTGTCAGCATGTAATATACTTATCAAAGCTAGTACGTGCATGTGTAGGTAATGTCAACCATACGCGTCAAGATGACAGTGTGGTATGATGTGGTTACTAGATAGTGCGTAGGTAATAATATATTACGTCACGAGAGTGGTATGCAGCATATTACATATGAGCGGATATGTTGCGCACGAGCCGCGCAGCGGCGAGTGCAGTGTTCCGCGAGTTTGTAATTGCCATACCACTCGTGAAACGTGCAATACTTTACATACGCCCTAACAAATTAAACAATGAGCATGAAAGATCAACTTATTTATTCAATAATTTTTGATAGTAACATGACATTGATGAAATTTAAATTACTACTTGATCAATATACATCAAAGAAATGTCATCTGGTTGTGCAGTAATCAATCAGCTGTTCAGCTGTTAGCATGTAATATACTTATCTAAGCTATTACGTGCATGTGCAGGTAATGTCAATCATACGCGTCAAGATAACAGTGTGGTATGATGCGGATGCGGTGTAGTACGCTTTCATTTAGCAGGGTAGCTGGTGAGCGCCCCCAAGAGGGTATTAGCCGAGCGCCCTGGTACTATGCGGTGGCCACTACAGTCCCTCCTAGAAATCGGCTGGAGATAGTCCAGGTGATTTCTATTCATAATTAGGGGCTCCCAGATGTTACCGTGGTCGCCCTCTTCTCCGAATTGATGCGATTGGTGGAGCGTCTGTATTTACATAAGGCCGAAGAACGGACGAATAGTACACTCTCTGGACCTCGGTAGGGGCAGCTGTATCGGCGATCTCGTACGATGTGGGTACCTTCTGTCCTAGTACGATGTACGGTCCCTCGCGTTTAAGGGCCAGCTTGTACGACGTCTTCCTTTGAGCAGAGCTTTGCGGGTGGATTGTCACGAGTACCTGGTCGCCGGGGCTGTAACTTGGGCCAGGTCATGGTTTTTCGTCGGTGCAAGCCTTTCGTCGGTCCTGCTTGTTTTCGTTGGTTTCTCGTGCGGTGGAGAAACAGTCAGTGAGTCTCAATAGTTGTGGGGTAATCTCGGAGGAGAAAATGTCTCATTCGATGACCGTACTTAGATCGGTACCAACCTCGTATGGAGTCCTAAGGTTTCTGCCAAACATTAGGTAGCCCGGAGAGTATCCGGTTTCTTGGCGGATGGCAGATCAACACCGGATGACGAACCTAATGGCTGGCAATTTTTTTGGGTCAGTGGTTTTTCTTGAGCTGCGAGGCATATTGGAATTTGAGCTCGCGGTTGCGTGATTCCACTGGTTTAGCTGCCGGGTGATACACAGGAGTTAGGCTCATGCTTTATCCCTAGGGTGTGCGTGATTTGCTGCATCACGGAGCTGGTAAATTGAGTTCCGTTATCGCTAATGATGCGACGCGCTAACCCAAAACAAAAGCAGACCTTGTGGATTAGAGCCCAAGAGCAGTTTGGGCGGTGGCGCGCTGCATGGCAAATAGCTCGACCCAACGGGTTGCGGTGTCCTCAATGATGAATACCCATCGTTCATCGTTCGGGACGGGGGCAAGAGGTCTAAATAAATCCATGGCGAGGACCTCGAAACGTTGTTGCATCACCGGTGTTGGTACGAGGCCAACAGGTTTCAAGATCGAAGCTTTATACCTGGTGTTGATTTGATCAGGTATACATAGGGATTTAACACGTAAAACCACATGTATGCATTTTTCTGCTTCCCAGGTTATTTTAGAGGAAACATACAAGAGTAAACAAAAATTAAGATAAAAATCCTACGTATTTAGGTCGCTATTTGGTTAAAATCCGACGTCGTTTACTATTTTTTTATCTAGTCTTGAAAAGCAAGAATATTTAAATACATGGTTTCATAAACACCCGTCTTCATTAATTATTTTTGATATGGACGCTCTAGAATTGCGGAAGAGTCATTAAATGAAAGCTACGGATGCTGCGTTAATGATTTTAGGCATAAAAGTCAGGTATTAGACCTATAAACAGCAGTAATTGCGTGCTGCAAATACCCATATTATTTCCTTATACCCGACTTAAGGCTAATTTATTAAATTTTTGTATATTTCAAAAATTGGTTAAAATAGCTAACAACGTCGGATTTTAACCATATAGCGACCTAAATTCGCAGATTTTGTTTCTTGATTTTTGTTTACTTTTGTACGTTTCCTCTAAAATGACCCGGGAAGCAAGAAAATGCATTAATGTGGTTTTACACGTTAAATCTCTACGTATACCTAAACGAATCAACACCCTGTACTCTAAGCATTCTGGGCAACGTTTAACGTAGGCTATTACATCGAGGCCAGGTAAACCTTCTGGTGATTTCATGTTGTGTTTATTTGGCTCCGTAGTGACCTGCAGTAGGGTCATCGTCATAGCTTTTCAGGACAGCGGTACGCTCGCCTGCAGGGATTACAAGGACGGGCTCTTCATCGTCGTCACTCAGGCTGTAGCGGTAGAGACATCCTTGTGGTAACAAATATCCTCTGGTGGTTCATGGGTGATTTTCTTGAGGCGGTCTCCCTCGAATGCGTCGATTATCTTTTTTGGAGCTCGGGGTCGGTCCTTTGCGATTCTCTGCTGTCATGGGGTGTTTTTTTTTTTGGCATATCGATTGCAATCAGCGCGATGTCTTTTGCATTCCTAGGTAGGCGGAATAGTGCATCGGCGACGACGTTAGCTTTACCGGGAGTGTACTCGATTTGCAGGTTATAAGGCTGCAACTGTAGTGCTCAGCGGGCTAGGCGTCCCGATGGTGATTTCAGCGTCTTAATGGTTGGTGGTCCGTAATGACGATTATCGAGGTCTCCTTTATGTAACCTCGGTATTTCCGGATGGCCCACACAATGGCGAGAGCCTATTGTTCTGTGGTGGAGTAGTTCCTTTTCGCACCGGAGAGTAGTCGGGTGGCGAATTCGATAGGTTTCTGTTCCTCAGGTCCACCCTGGCACAGCACGGCGCCTATGGCGTAGGCCCAGGCGTCTGTCATTAGAGTGAAAGGCAGTGAGTGGTCGACTTAGTGAAAAATCGGGGCTGTAGTGAGTTTAGTTTAGTTAATTCGTCGAAAGCTGACTGTTCGATCTCCGTCCATCTCCAGCGTTGCGCTTTTGGAGAATTTTCGATGAACTTCTGGTATACACAATTCCATTTGTTTCTGGATCTCGCCTAGCCATGCTTTCGTGTTGTTATGTTGCAGTATCAACATTTACATTTTTTATTAGTTGCCACTCCTGATTCTTTATTTTAACAGTGTTGCAATAATTTATGATATCATAAGTAATCCTCTTTTTAATTTTCAAGAGGTTTATCGTTAATCTTGCAACAATTATTTTGTGTTGCAATGCTGTGTCAATGTCAAAGTAAAAAATAATTTCAGGCACGTATTAAATATTAACATGCCAAAGATTATCTCTGAATCAAAAAGGTTACAAATTCTGAAATCCTACAAACATTTTAGGCAAAGTAATCCAAATCTACAGCATCACAATATTATTACGATTTTAATAGATATTTTTGGGGTATGTCTAGTATCACAAGAGGGTGGGAATAAATTTGCAATTCTACAAAAAAATACTGAGGGCCAACAGAAGAGAGAATGACCAAAATTAAGGTGGATGGATGGAGTTGATCAAAATGTGTTAACGGAAAGACCCAAGCGAGAAATACAAATGGATGACGAAATAAGTTTGCAGAGCCGAATTCATTATATTTGTTATATACAATATTATTGCTGTGTTTGTATGTACAAAAACCAAGTAGTAAATTTTGTTAATCTTAAAACTGCATAGTATTATCCTTTTATATCTGAAAATTTGTAAAACAGGCAACAGTGTAAGATCACAATAGTCAGAAATTATAACCTTAAAATCGAACATCTGACTTAAAACACAACCAGCCCCATTTACAATACTTAAACTGTCACTTTTCCATAGCTAGGCGAGATCCAGAAACAAATGGAATCGTGTATACCAGCTAGACACTGGTATACTAATTTGTTGTATTGCATCTACTTTCTTAGGATTGGTGCTGATGCCTTCGGTGGTGAGGATGTCCCAGGTATTTGATTCGTGGGCACGTGAAATGGCATTTGTGCCGGTTAAGTTGTTGGCCGCTTGTTTACAGCTTCTCTAAAACCATTGCCAGATTGTTTATAAATGCTGCGAAGTCCGGTAAGGTAACAATGATATCGTCCAAGTAGGCGAAAATTGTTACTCCGACTTCACGACAAATGCGGTCCATCAGCCGCTGGAAGGTAGCGGGGGCGTTCGGTAGTCCAAATGGAAGTCGTCGGAAGCGATATGTCCCAAATGGCGTGACCAAGCTGGTTTTATTGCGGTCGCTGTCTTTGATTTGGATTTGGTAATAGCCGGCTTTTAAATCCATCGTCGCCATGTACTTAGTGGTTTTAGCGGCATGTAGTAGCTCATCTATGCGGGGCATCGGATATACGTCTGCTATGGTGATGGCGTTCAATTTTCGGTTGTGAACGCACATCCGCAACGCCCCGTCGCGTTTGGGCACCAACACCACGGGTGCTGACCAACCGCTTCCGCATTCCTCAATGGCGCCGTTTGCTAGCAGTAGGGCTATCTCCTGGCGCAGTGCTTCGGTACGGCCTGAAGTCAGGCGGTATGGCGAAGAAGCAATTGGTGGGTTGTCGGTAGTCTCGATGTGGTGCTTGCACAGCCTTGTGAGAGGTTCCTGTTATACCTCCACGTATTTTGTAAGAACAGCATCGACCTGTCCGCGCTGGCTGGTTAGTAATTGAGGGCCTTCGTCCTGCCTTAGGGCGTCGATTATTGCTAATTCGACGTGCGGGAGCTCACTGCTGAAATCCATCGATTCAAACGCGATATTGATTTGGTACGCTGCGTCTTCCCACCGTCATCTGGATCCTTAATCTCAGGTTTGCCAAAATAGCTCCATTCTGGGCTGGGAAACATATTCTGGTCCATATGCCTCGCATAGATCGAATGATGTTTCCGCCTCAATCGCCACGCCCAGATCCGCGATCGTTGACACGGGTTTTATGGGCATTAGTCCTTTCTCTTTCCTCGGGGTCACAATTGTCTTTATATTCGATCCGGTACATCTGGCTGGAAGCTCCGTCGAAGTGCCACCTTCTGGCTCCAGCTTTCTCGATGAAGTCGATTCCTAGGAGGGTCTGGGCCTTGGGAGTATCCGGAAGGACGATCAGTGTGGTTTTAACTTTCCTTGCTTTAAGGAAGAGGCGAGCTGTGACTTTTGTCTCCTTCTGGATCCTGGTGTTTTCGTCCGTCAGTGTTATTTTCATAACCTCTCGTGTTTTGGGATATTGCTGCTCCTTGAGAGCGTTTTAGAGGCTGGGGCTGGCTAAACTGGCGCGGGCTCCCGTGTCCAAGAAAGCCAGCCCTAAGCTTCCTCCCGTGTATATGCGTACAGCTGGCCGGTGTTTCAGGGTTCGATAGCGCAGAAGCTTGTGCTGGGTTTGGTGTTGCAGTTTGGGCATCTGTTGCGAATTACGCCAGGTTTCCCGCAGCCGTAGTATTTAATTTGTTCTCTTCGCTACTCGTTTTGTGGCTGCTCGTGATGACGAATTTCTTATTTGGGCGCGTGTACTTCTGCGTTGGTCCGCTTTTTGCACTCGGCTACTGTACGGCCGAAGTTCCGGGAAAAATCGCATCTTATTTCTGCTTCCCGGACAGTATCCTCCACTAGTCTGGCTTTTATGAGTAGCTTATCGTAATCGCTAATGTTCTTTTGTGGGATTCGGTTTCTTAGCGACTTTTTTAGTAAGCCGTATAGCATATTTAGCTGCACTACATTGGTTTGTTTGACGTTTAGTTGGTCAAACAGGTCGCGTTTGTCGCAGATGAACGTGTCTGTCGTTTGCTCCGCCGTCTGCTCTGTACCAAATATTTTGCGGTATATTGCGTGGTCTGGTTTATTTGTCGAGAAAGCTTTGCGTAACATCGTCGTGGTTTGGTCCCATGTCGCTGCTTGGTTTTTGACTCCATTCCACCATTTATGGGCATTCGCTTTAAGGATAAGTAGAAGAACGGTGAGGGCCTAGGCGTCAATGATTCCCTCGACGTTTTTATAAATTGTTGTTTGGTTGATGAATTCCGTTACCGCGTTGCGGTTCCGTTTGCCATTGAATCTGGCTGTGCATTGAGTAAAGTTCCTCTTGCTTGCGCCTCCATTGACGCCTCGTATCAGATCCTGGAGCTGCTCGGCGGTGATTTGAAATGTCATTTTTGCTTTGCTTCTAGTCTGCATCCGCGCATTCGGCCACACATTGGGAAGCCAGTTGTAGCGGGGTTTTGAATGCCGAAAATGCGAAGAGACGTTTTATACACTTTATTCGTATGTAGAAATATCTTTTACAGACAGTATTTACACAATGATAATAACAGGCACTGGTCGAAACAGTAGGCTAGATAGTCCAAATCTAGGAGCGCTAGTAGGAGCTATTTAGTGAATCTGAGTCGAGAGAGTTACCAAGACTGACGATTTAGGGGTTTGGAGCAGATACTTATAACCCCAAATTGGTCAGGTGGTGCGGTGGTGGTGTAGATTGGAGAGAGCGTAGTACGCCTTCACCTAGTAGGGTGGCTGGTGCACGCCCCCAAGAGAGTATTAGCGGAGCGCTCTGGTACTATGCGGTGGCCGCTACAGTCGTTATTTTTATGAAACCTTCCATGTGATCTGAACAAACATTTTCAGGAAACACAAAAACTTTAAAAAAATTTAGTTAAGTAGTTCTTTTCAAACAAATGTTTTTTTTAATGAATCCTTGTATAAGATTTAAAAGTTAACTTTACTACATAGGAGGTTTTATTAACTCATCGGGCTGATAAAGTAGAGTCCCTTGAAACAAAAACATTATTTTGTAAAATAAATTCACACAGCAGATTTTATCAAAACAACGACGAGATGTCAAAATAAAGGTATTTGATAAAATTAGAACAAAGTAATAAATTGTTGAAAAAAATCATATTTCGGTTAGTTCACGACATGAAAATGTGCAACTTTAGGAATAAATTTCAGAATAAGGGGTTGATACAAAAATATAAATGAATCAGATTCGGAAGGTTCAGACTGTTTAGATTTGGATGGACATTTTTACTTGCGCCAATTTTCGTTTTTATTTTGATTACCCCTTCTACTTCTAGGCAATATCTCGTTTTTGAAACACAGATTTATTCCCAAATGTTGAAGCAGCTATTGCGTATTTTATTAACTTAAGTTGTCAACAGTTAAGTTTCAGATGTAAAATAAAAGCAGAGAAAGAACAGCTAATTCTTTTTCTGAAAAAAATCGTTTTGTATTTAGTTGACCCGGGCCTAATATTTTTTTAAAAGTTACTGAGTATGTCATTTAATGAGTGCAATTTATATTTTCAGAGTTATGCCGATGAAGGACACGAACTGCACGGTGTAAGAGAGCACGCCTATCGCTCGATGGAAGACTTTTTCCAGGAGTGCCTTAGTTTAGATACGGACGATCCGAAAACACCTCCAGATACCTGAAACTTTATAAACCGAGTGCCAGACCACAACCAAACCAACAGCAACATACAGCTATTCCAAAACTACCCAACAATCACCAGAAGACAACGGACACCGGAAGACAGTGAAAGACGCGCACGGACGCTTTCCGTTATTCCACGACGACAAATAAAACCCGAAAACGTGCTCGAAACAACAACAGCAACAAAACACCATCAAAACGAAAACGTGTTCGAGCACTGTGTCTTCTACCATCCTCCAAATCTTTTTCTCCACACGTAGTGAACAAACGAGTTGTTCTTCAAAAAAAAAAACTAAGACTTACAAGTGACTTAATGCAGGGATTACTAATCTTAATCACAAAAAATTAATATCAGATAATGAATGAAGTTAGTTTGTGGAAAGTGTAGTGTGGGCGCGGGGAGATCTCAAATTGTTGAAAATTTTAATGATTAAGGGTGATTTTATATTAACAAAATATATATTAGGGAGGAAATTGTGACACGCGCGTGCGTCATAGTTTTAATGTTCTACTTATTTTCAGTGGCCTAAACATTTCTAGACAACTTATTTTCAGCTACATTCATTTCATTCCTTATTCTACAATATGATCGACAAAAAAATAAATCAAAGAATCCTTTAAATTTTAAACATTGATCTCTTGTTTCTTACCGTTTAAAATTCAATCCGGAAATTTGGAGTAATTTTTAAGTAAATTTTCTTGACTACTAGATTTGCTCATTAAGAAAGAGTTTTTAAATAGCAAATAAATGCAGGTAATAATCGTCAAAGTTATTAAAATGATTAGGTAATTATCCATTTCTAAATGTTCACTACTATAGTAAGTAGGAAAACCAATCAAGTTTGAAACATAAATCAAGTAACTTATAACTAACATCAAGTGACTTAAATAGCAAATCAAGTAACTTAAAAATCAAGCTAAGTAATAATAGACAAGGATGTTTTTTTTATACGTTCGAAAGCGTAAACGCCATCTAATGTTCATTAGCTTAAGTAGCATGGTCAAAATTCATATTCTTGATAGGGAATGTTGTGTTTAAATATACAAATCACCGATATCTTGACAAAGGCTGTAAGTTTTTAGGCATTCGTTTTCTTTTTATTTAAGTTTAATTTCATGTTTCTAACGAGTGTTTCCACTACTTGATTAAGCATGAAGTAAAATTTCACAAAGTAAAATTTCGAGTTTAGAAAAGCCTGAAAATTTGGATTGGTCGCTTCGCTTTGCTTAAGGCTTTTCTAAACTGGAAATTTTACTTCATGCTTAATCAAAAACTCGTTTGAAGCTTTAAAATGAACAATTATTAAAATTAAACGAACGCCCGAACAAATACAGTATATTCATCGTGATTAATATACTTCTACAAAATTTGACAATTTTGTAGTTAATAATATCCAACTAATCCAAAGTCAGCAGCTTTCAACCTAACTTGAGTTACCGTATCAACTGGCATGTAATTTAACCTACTGGCATAATGCCAGAAACTTAACTGACTTATATCTAATGACATGTATTAATGTCAGGTCTGCATATACTTAACGCGTATAACAACCTAACTTATTAGATTGTATTAGATGCCAGGCAATGATTAGTTAGGTTCGTTGATAGTTATGTATTTTTCTGTAGTTTAAATAAACATACTTCCGCCTAACCCAACCACAGGTTATGTTGGGATTACCGACTATTACGTTTCTCTAAAATTAGATTAAATGTAACTGTCAGCAACCCTTACCAAAAGCTAACTTAATATGTTATGTAATGGAAGTTACAGACGAAAAGACCAGCTTCCAACCTAACTTAAATTAACGTATCAACTGGCATGTAATTCAACCTACTGGCATAATGCCAAAAGCTTAACTGACTTATATCTAATGACATACATTAATGTCAGGTCTGCATATACCTAACGCGCCTAATAACGCAACTTATTAGATTGTATCGTATGTTCAATAAAAAAAAATCTGTAGAGTGCCATGATTTTATCTATTTTTTAATTTAAGTCGGCTACACGCTTTAGGATTTGCATATAAAATGTTAGACAATAATTATAATGTATAATTTTAAAGTTACCAACCTACAATATTTTCTATGGCACTCTAGAGGTTTTATTTTATTGAACATACGATATTAGATGACAGGCAATGATTAGTTAGGTTCGTTGATAGCTATGTATTTTTCTGTAGTTTGAATAAACATACTTCCGCCTAACCCAACCTAACCAGAGGTTATGTTGCGATTACCGACTATTACGTTTCTCTAAAGTTTAGTTAAATGTAACTGCCAGCAACCCTTACCACAAGCTAACCTAATATGTTATTTAATAGGAGTTACAGACGGAAATACCAGCTACCAAACTAACTTAGGTTAACTTAAGAACTAGCATGTAATTCAACCTACTGGCATACGTCCAACAACCTAACTGAAATATCGATTGACTTTTATTGATATTAGGTCTGCATATATCTAACGTACGCAAGGCCGTAGCTAGAAAAAAAAAACGGTGGGATATAAAAATTTGAGGGGGGGGGTTACTGGTAAACATATTATATTTGCTCTTTCAGGGCCGCTTTTACATACCAAAAATTAAAATTTGGAAAACCTAACAATTAGTTAGGTTCGTTGATAAATATGTATTTCTTTAAAGTTCACAGGTTGTCTTATGATTACCGACTATTACGTTTCTCTAAAATTAGGTTAAATGTAACTGGAAGCAACCCTAACCTCGAGCTAACCTAATATACTATATAATGGAAGTTACAGACGGAAATACCAGCTTCCAAAATAACTTAAATTAACTTAAGAACTAGCATAACATTCAACCTACTGGCAGACGTCTAACAACTTTACTTGACTTATATCAACTGACTTTCATTGATATTAGGTCTGCATATACTAAACGTACAGACCAACCTAACCTATTAGCTTCGTTGATAGTTATGTATTTTTCTGAAGTTTGAATAAACTTACTCCGGCCAACCCAACGTAACCACTGGCAAACCTAATATGTTATGTAATGGAAATAACAGACAAATAGAACAAAGTTTCTACTATCAACTACACTGACCTATCCGTAATACCAGGTACATAATTTATTCGGAAGTTACGTAACTGTGAACTAACCTAACCTAACATAATTTAACCATAATACCTGTCTCTTATCCTAACTTACTGAATTATGCAGTTGTGCATTAAGTTGGTAGGTTACTTCAATTAACAGGTACTTTTATTTAAACGGTTTATGAACCTATTAGGTTGGCTCAACAAATGGACAGACGTTATGGTTAGGTTAGATTTGTTGAGAGTTATGATTAATCAAATATTATATAAACGTAATTGTTTTCAAACCTACATAACCTATTAACACTTCATAGATTAATATAGGATAATAGGCAGTATGGTGAAAGTATGTTGAATGAAAGGCATTAAGGGTAGGAAAATTAGCACACGATTACTACTATCTGATACTACTAACCTAATCATAATGCCTATCATTTATCCCAACTTACTAGATTATGTTGTGTGGATTAAGTTTGTAGGTTACTTCAGTTAACAGTTACGTTTATTTACACGGTTTATGAAAATATTAGGTGTGATCATCACATATACAGACATTATGGTTTAGCTAGGTTAGTTGACAGTTACGATTATTAAACTATAGATAAACGTAACTGTTTTATAACCTACATAACCTATCAACACTTAATAGATTAATGTAGGATAAAAAGCAGTATGGTGAGTGTATATTACATGAAAAGCATAGAGGGTAGAAAGGTTAGCACACAATTACATCTATCTGATAAACTAACCTAACCTAACCATAATGCCTGCCACTTATCCTAACTTACTAGGTTATGAAATTGTGTAAATTAAGTATGGTGTATGGTGAGAGTATGATGCTTGAAAGGCATTAAGGGTAAGAAGATTAGCACACAATTACTTCTACCTGATAGACTAACCTAACCTAACCATACTACCTGTCACTTATCCCAACTTACTAGATTTTGAAATTGTGTAGATTAAGTTAGTAAGTTACTTCAGTTAACAGTTGCGTTTATTTAAACGGTTTATGACCTATTAGGTTCGGTCATCACATAGGCAGACATTGTGGTTAGGTTAGGTTCATTGACAGTTTCGATTATTAAACTTCAGACGAACGTAACTATTTTTTAACCTGCGTACCCTATCAACACTTAATAGATTAATGTAGGATAATAGGCACTATGGTGAGAGTTTGTTACATAAAAAGCATTGAGAGTAGAAAGGTTAGCATACAATTACATCTGTCTGATAACCTAATCTAACCTAACCATAATGCCTGTCCCTTATCCAAATTTACTAGATTATGCGGGTGTGTAGGTTAAGTTGGTAGGTTAACAGTTACGTTTATTTAAACGTTTTATGAACCTATTAGGTTAGGTCATCACATAGACAGACATTATGGTTAGGTTAGGTTCGTTACGATTACTAAAACTTTAGATAAACGCAACTGCTTTTAAACCTACATAATCTATCACCACCTAATAGATTTATGTAGGATAATAGGCAGTATGGTGAGAGTATGTTGCATTAAGGGTAGGAAACCTAGCTCACGATTACTTCTATCTACCAACCTACCAACTTAACCATAATACCTGTCACTTATCCCAACTTACTAGATTATGCAATTGTGTAGATTAACCTATAAGCTTTGGTCATCACATAGACAGACATAATGGTTAAGTTAGATTAATGTAGGATAATAAGCAGTATGGTGAGAATAAGTTATATTGAAGGCATTGAGGGTAAGAAGGTTAGCTCATAACTAGGTCTATCTGATAAACGTAACTTTTAGCTAACCCAACCTAACTAAAGATAAATATTACATAAAATATTAGGTTACGTACGTCGACAATTAGGTTTATCTAAACTTCTGATAAACTAATCTATCCACACTACATTTAATATGTTGTTAGGTAAGATTGCAGGAGTTTGGGTTAAGTTTGCTCGCAGCTACGTGTTTTACCTATTAGGTTAGGTTATATTAATGGGATTCTGGTTAGCTTAGTTCTATACGTTTATTATCTAATCTTTATTTCATGGCATGTTTTTGTGAATACATCACTTATTAAGTAAAGTTAACTAAGAATTTGTTTAGGTTAAATTCAGATAAACGTATCAGCCGACCTAACCTCAATTCCTATCATATAATTGAGGCTAAAATGCCTGGTTTAGATAAACAGCTATCTGGTAACGTAACCATGATGCGTGATATGTAACTTAACTTTACCTGGAGAGAATTCGTCAATTTATCACTTATTCCTTATTTGCATACTTGCAATTTTTAAATACTTTAGAGATAATTATTTGATTTGCTATTTTACTACTTGTAGTACTTGATTTAAAGCCGCGATGTTAAAACCAAGTTTATATTTTTTAATTTTAATTAAACCTAAATATGTTTTAAGATTTGTTTCAGAGCTTATAATGTAGGAGTAATATCGTATGTTCAATAAAATAAAACCTCTAGAGTGCCATGGAAAATATTGTAGGTTGGCAACTCTGAAATTATACATTATAATAATTATGTCTGACGTTTTATATATCAATTCCTAAAGTGTGTTGCCAACTTAAATTTAAAAAAAGATAAAATCATGGCACTCATGTTTTTTTTTTAATTGAACATACAACATATTTTTTTTTTAAATGAACTCTAAATTTTCTAATATTTGTTCTCTCATAGCTTATAATGAAATATATTGATTGCAAATCTTTTTTTTTTCTCGATCATATTGTATTATAAAAATCGTATTAAAAAAAAACACTTTATACTCAAATTAATAAAATTGTGTATTTTTGTAGAAACGAAAAAGAAAAATACTAGATTTAGCAAATCAAATTCCTTTCGTTACAGTCAATTCTTAATAATCGTACTTAAAAAACGTAGATTCATATTTTTTTAACATTTTCGGTGTGAATTATTGGATATAAAAAAAACGTCAATTATCTATTTGTGTGAAAAGATTTCCAAGAAAAAAATCAAATCATGTACGGCTTCGATGTAATTCTAATTCATTAATTATAGCTTCTATTAAGACAAAATAAAAACTAAAAAAACAATTTAAAAAAGAAAGAAAAAGATAACCATAAAACTAATCAATAAAATGGTTGTGAGCAAAAAAAAAACGCGAATGAAGCGAAGCAAATAATTTAAAAAAAAATAAAATTACAAAAAAGAGAAATTAATAAGAACTAGTGTAAGAATAAAACAATGCTATTAGACGAAAAAAAAAAACATAGTTGCTGTGCTTTTTAAAATTTTGAAGAAAAAATAAATAAAAGAAACACGGCATAAGCAAAGACAATCTTTATCACGTTGCAGTCTATAAAATCAAATTTGAAAGAATATAAATTAATTAATAAGCTTGTATCATCAAAAATTTAAATTAACGAAAAAAAGCTGACAATATTTATATCTTTAAGATTATTTGAAAGAGAAAAATTACAAAAAAGCGCGCTGTAGACGAAAAATATAAATGCATATCATAAACGTATATGGTTATGTTTTTCTTTTCATTTACGAGGGATGTTTCAATAATTTCTTCTTCTTGAATTGCTTTTGATGGTAATTTAAGTTCAGCGTAAAAGGTTTAACTAGCTATAACATAATTGTTTTAATACTTTCCTTTCTTGAATTGCTTTTGGTGGTAATTTATGTTCAACATATTAAAACGTTTAAAAAGCTATAACATAATTATTTTTGAATATTGCACTTTTTTGGTTTTATTTGCATAGCTTTGACCATTCGGCCACTTATATTTTACTTTTAATACTAATTTATTTTGAAATATGAAAAATAGTGATCAAAATTATTGATTAAAAAAAATCTTTCCAGAATACTACACAATTTAATATTGATATTTTGAATTTAAAAAGAAACATTTATTATGGTTCACAAACCGTACCTTTAGTATATTCTATATTTTCATATTAATTTCTTTCTTAAATTGAACTAACGCATGGATGACCTAGACAAACGCGTTTCGGACTCCTTAGTTCTCATGAGTGTAGTTTGGTCATGCGCCATGCATGAAAGAAGACAAGAAGCGTTGTCCTTGTTTTAAGGCACGATCTAGCGTCATCTGGTAATTCTCAACCACATTAATACCAAAGCTGGGATGTATCCTCAAAAACAGGATTCGAATCACGAATCCGAATCACCTAATATGATTCGAATCACGAATACTCGAATAAAGGATTCGTAAGTGAAAAATATGATTAGAATCAAAGATTTGAATCCTCATTTTGGAATCACGGATACAAATCCTTTAAAAATAAATTTGAATCTATTATTTGCAAGCAGTAATATTTTAATCCATTAGTTTTTATTAACAAAAATGTTCATTTACCGACTAAATATGTGATTATATAATGATTTTAATTAATGATGATATATGTGTTATTGAACTTCATTTTAAATCTGTGTTTTATACGCGTGGCGAATGAAGTAAAATTTCGAGTTTAGAAAAGCCCCGTGAAAATTTGTCTCGTGTCGCTGCGCGACCCTCGACAAATTTTCTACGCGGGGCTTTTCTAAACTCGAAATTTTACTTCAAGCTTAGTCTGGGAGTGGACAACACACATTCTTAGAAGTTTTAAATTAAAGGATCACTCTAGATTACTAAGTTTATTACCATTTTACAAAGGCTACGGCTCGAAGGACCAATCATGGTCTTTGGAAACCGAAGGACTACAGGGAATCGAAGTTTATTTACAAGAAAACAACGAATATGTGAAGGTTTACAGCATGGATAGGAAAGATTAGGAAAGATAATATCCAATTTTGAAAAAATATCGGTTTTCAGTGCGTTTTAACTTCACTTTAAATCAGTGTTTTACACGCGTGGCGCATGAAGTAAAATTTCGAGTTTAGAAAAGTCCCGTGAAAATTTGTCTCGGCTCGCTGCGCGACCCTCGACAAATTTTCTACGCGGGGCTTTTCTAAACTCGAAATTTTACTTCATGTTTAGTCTGGGAGTGGACCGTCAAGATTTTCTACATGTCGAGATTTTCGATATTTCTAGATTTATGTCGATTTATTCACAGTTTGTTATTGTATTAAATGCAACATTTATATTAAATAAAAACGGTTTGATTTAGGAATAGAATATTCACCCATTAAGAGCCGAGCAAATTATAAAGTTAACTCTAAAAGTTAATTGTAGGTAAAATTTTGCCTCTTTTTCTATGATTTCAATGAATGATATTATATTACATACGTCAATTTTTTAAAAGAGTTAAATTTAAAATTCAAACGAGTGTTGTCCACTCCCAGACTAAGCATGAAGTAAAATTTCGAGTTTAGAAAAGCCCCGCGTAGAAAATTTGTCGAGGGTCGCGCAGCGACCCGAGACAAATTTTCGCGGGGCTTTTCTAAACTAGAAATTTTACTTCATGCGCCACGCGTGTAAAACACTGAATTAAAATAAAGTTAAAAATGCACTGAAAACCAACCCAACTTCGATATTTTTTCAAAATTAGATGTTTTTTTTTCCTATCCATGCGGTTTTCAGATATTCATTGTTTTCTTGTAAAAAAACTTCGATTCCCTGTAGTCCTTCGGTCTCCGAAGACCATGGTTGGTCCTTCGAGCTGTAGCCTTTGTAAAATGGTAATATACTTAGTAATCTAGACTGATCCTTCAATTTGAAACTTCTAAGAACGAGTGTTGTCTACTCGCAGACTAAGCATGAAGTAAAATTTCGAGTTTAGAAAAGCCCCGCGTAGAAAATTTGTCGAGGGTCGCGCAGCGACCCGAGACAAATTTTCACGGGGCTTTTCTAAACTCGAAATTTTACTTCATGCGCCACGCATATAAAACACTGATTTCAAATGAAGTTAAAAAAATACTATTAACGTTGAATATTTTTCATGGTTAAGTAACCAAATATGCATTCACAAATATTTGAATTATTCGAAAATTTAAATATTTGTATGCAAATATGAATAATTTAGTAATTTAAATATTCATATTAGAATATTTAACTATTTGAATTAATCGAATTCGAATCCCAGCCTTAATAGCGATGATTCGAATTATTTAGGAGGATTTGAATCCGTGTATGAGGATTCGAATCCTTTTATAAGGATTCGAATCCTTTTATAAGAATTCGAATCCTTTTATAAGGATTCAAATCATCTACGTCTGGATTCGAATACGAATCCTTTTAAAAAAATGTAACGAATCCGGATCACGAATCCGTTTTCACTAAAGTATTCGAATACCTCTTTTGAATCCTCTAAGAGGATTCGAATCCGGGAATCGAATCCTGAATGATTCGAATCCTGCCATGCTCGGATTAATACTAACACACACGCACAGTTCCATATACATGTATACGCTTTCTGTTTGCATGTATGAATAGTGTGTGAATTAGGAGCAATTCCATAAATATTTTGAACTAAGTTTTATCCTGAATACATTTCAAAATGACATTAAACTATAGAAAATGTTATTTTAAACTACAATTCAGAGATAAATACAGTTCAAACTGTTTATGTAGCCTTTAATTATATTGTTTTTGTTTAGTAAGTAATTATGAAATGAATTGGAGAAATTAAGAACATTTAAATAAATAAATCGTTTATTGGCGGGATTATCCCCAATTTCAAAATTAAATACATAAAATGTACAAGTAATATCACCTCTAACTAACTAAACAATTAAAAATAATACTACAAATCAATAAGTCAGATCAACATAACACAAATTTGTTTGAATATAAATGCCCATAATTAAAATTATAATAAACATAAACATAACAAAAATTACTAAAATTAATTCAACTAAATCAATAATTTTAAATTTCGTTTAAATAAACTAAATTCGCTACCAATTAAATTAAAACGTGAATCATTATTAAGCTGATTAGAAGTTCTTAATAGTCTATTAATCGGACTATTAAAAGTATAATTAGTTTTATTTATGCCAAGCTTAAATAATGCAAAATTCCTAAATTTGGTACAATAAGGATTCACATTGAAATTGACCAAACCTAGAAGCTCCGAACATTGTGTATTTCCTGAGAGTAATTTGTGGAAGAAACATAGCTCTAATTCAAGTCTTCGAGACTGTAATGTCTTGAGATTTAAATCATTTAAGATTAAGTAATAATTGCTGGGATCAATGAAACCTAATTTGAACGAAATCATTTTTATGAATTTTTGTTGCACACATTCAATTTCTGAAATTTGAGTAACGTAAGAGGGGGACCAGACAATACTACCATATTCTATTTGTGACCTTACCAACGAGAAATATAAAATTTTAATAGTTGATACACTAAACATATAGCTATTTCTGAAGATGAATCCTAGCATTCTTATAGCTTTCCGTGTGATTATTTCGATGTGTTCTCTAAAATTTAGCTTTGAATCAAAAACAATCGCTAAATCTTTAATTCTGCCAACCTCGTCCAAACTTAACCCTTTCATATAGTATGTGCAGTTTAAATTGGTATTTCTTCTAGAAAATACTATAATTTTACATTTATTTATATTAAGGTCGAGATCATTACGTTTACACCAATCAATTAAGGTGTTAATATTGTTCTGAATTATAATCTGATCTCCCTGACAGACAATACGTTTATATAGTTTAAGGTCGTCTGCAAAAAACAAATAGTTACAGTCTTTAAACACGTCGCTCAGATCATTAATAAATAGCAGGAAAATAATAGGCCCACAGTGCGTGCCCTGGGGGACACCAGAATAAACTGGTATAAATTTAGACGTAATGTTACCTATTCGCACTGACTGAGACCTGCCTGTTAAAAATGAGTCGATCCACTTAACAACATTTGCGTGAAATTCTAATCCACTGAGTTTATCAATTAAATGACGATGATTGACTCTATCGAATGCTTTGGAGAAGTCTGTGTAAATAGCATTAACTTGATAGCCTGCCTCCAAAGCATCTAGAAGATATGATTGATAAACCAATAAATTAGTTACTGTTGAGCGACCTGTATAAAAGCCATGCTGTTCAGGAATAATAACATTTTTTGACATCCACATTAATTGGTTAGAAACCAATTTATCGAGCATTTTTGGAAGTACCGACTGAAGTGCCACACCTCCATAGTTACTAATCTCATCCTTCTTACCAGACTTGTACACGGGCAATATTAAACTATGCTTTCACATTTCAGGAAATATACCAAGTGATAACGATCTTTCGAAAATTAAATAAATAGGTTTGGTTAATGTGCAGACACATTTACTAAAAAAGTCACCAACAATTCCATCAGGCCCACTGCTATAATTATTATGCAAATAAAATAATTCATTAAAAATGTCAATTTCACTAATAGAAAATAATTCACAGCTGGCACTTGAACTACACTTAAATGACGATAACCCACCAGATGCTGTTCCAGGTTTTTTATCATTTGAAGCAAAACTGTCAGCAAATGAATCCACTATTTCCTTGAGGGTATTGAGAGTATTGCCATTCGACAACATTGTCTTTAGGTAACCTGCTTCCTTCTTTAGATTGTGGGTATGTCGCCAGAAATTGGACGGTTTAAGGTTGATATCGGATTCAATTTGTTTGTAATATAAACCTCTTAAACTGTTGCTAAGTTGTTTACATTGAGTTCTTAAATCTTGAAACCTTCTGTAATTCTCCCCTGTAGCTGTCGTTTTATAATTTAGATGAGCTTCTTTCTTATCTCTTGTTAATTTAATTAATTTTGCACTGAACCAAACTGGATAATTGTTTGTGTGAATAATCTTTATTGGTACATATAAATCAATAATATAATACAAAATATCATAAAAATTCCGCGTTATTTCATTTATATCAGAATTCCCGAATACATTGTTCCAGTTAATTGAAGAAAGATAATTATTAATTTCAATGTAATTAGCTTTCCTAAAGTCGTGAATTGAAAGTGGCGGAATATAACTATTTTTTGTAGAAACGTTCACTGATAAAGCTACTGCTGTATGATGATATGAATTATTATCCAAAAGATCAATTGCGTCTGATAAATCGAGGTCGATGAAGTCAGAAAATACCAAATCAAGAAGAGTTCCACGTTTATTTAAAACGTTATTTTTGATTTTTTTTTGATATAATATCCAAGTTGTCATTTGATGTGCATCCATTTAATAATTCAATCTTAGCATTATGCCATGATTTAATATTTGCTATATTGTAATCACCGCAAATAATAAATTTAGAATCGCTATAGTGCATTCTAAGCAATTCTATAGAATCGCAATGATATCGGTATTTATCTGCATTTAAGCCTGGAGGAATGTAAATTCCTCCAATAACAATATTATTTGCACCAACAGTAACAAGGACAAACAATTGTTCCACACGATCTTCTGAAAGGGCCAATTCTCGGGAACATAATGCTTTCTTAACAGCTATTAAGATACCGCCACCACGTTGTTTTATGCTATTTTGATTGGAACGATCAAGTCTGTAAATATTGTAATTATTGAATTTTAGCTCTAGATTTGTTATTTCATCACTTAGCCATGTTTCCGAGAGAATAATATCATAAACGCATACATTTACATTTAATGCAATATCATCAATTTTCGTTCTCATACCACTCACATTCTGAAGATAAATTTTTAGTTTTTATTTCATCATTGCCAATTAAGTTCTCTGAATAAAAATTAGTACGTTTTTTTACTATTCTTGGATGATTGTTAAAATATCTTATGGTTACATCAGATTCACCATTCTCTGTCCGCCTCAACATAGTATTGTATAATTTAGCGTAAGATCTCTGCATTTGTGTTAAATCTGATTTAATTACTATATTACTTTCCTTAGGTATTAACTTATTCAATGATTTAAATATATTTTTGGGAACATTACTATTTATAAAAATAACCTTAATAGGGCGGTTCTTGTTAGCAACTTTACGTCCTATTCTAACATTTTTTTTAATGCACGGTTGTATGTCGGTACTATCATGAAATAACATATTAATTTTAGCAGTGTCGTCACTTATACGCACTTCTGTGTTGGTAGCATTAGATTCTTTAATGTTAAATATCATTATATTATTTGAATTTAAGTTACGTTCTTCAAGTTCATGAATTATATCGCTATAATTTATTTTGGCCTTTTTAGCTTGTAAGATTGCAACTTCTTGACTTAATTGTTTATTTTCCGACCCCAGGTTATTTAATTTACTATTTATGGAATCCAGTGTCTCAACGGCTACATCTATTTGATTAATTTTATTGGATAATTGGTCAATAGTTACACTCATTTGTGTATTTTCTTGCCTGAGAATATTCATTTCATTTACTATTTTTTCTAATTCCAAATTTTCTGTGCCTAGCTTATCACATTTTGCAGAAACTGCTTCTGTGGTCTTTTACCATTAGCATAAGGCCTCTTAACGTAACTTCACACTCATGGTTGGACAGACACGCAGGATGGCAGAATTTATTACACACAGAACATGTAGTTTTATTGGCGACTTTATTACCACATTTACCGGTACAAGACGTATCAATTGCAGATGATTTAGCTTTGTCTGATTTTGTCGACATATTAAAGTAGTAATGATACTTGTATATTAGTTATAGTAAAAAGGAATAGGGAATTAATATGTTAAAACAATGGAGCACACTCTTCACACCTGTGAGGGTCTTCACGGTGACTAAAAAAGAAACAAACAGACTAACCCAAGGGTAGGTTAAACACTAGAGAACAGAGGAAATTCGGAATAATGTTGAATTTACTATTTAATTTAATTGATAAAAATACGCGTAAAATAGATCAATGACCGTAAATGATAAATAAATCGTAGAGGAAGGACGACGATACACTTTTTTTGTAACTCTCGAGCGGGCATTCACTATGGAAATTTACCAAATTAAAATTGTGAATATCACCCACAATAGTTATAATATTTTTGTGAAACTAACTCACCGTAGAGACAACTACGACAGCTTTGCCCACACCAATTTTCACAATTTTCAGACACGTTTTTACCACAAAAATAAAACAAATTTGCGGAGCACACGTTTTCGTTAAATTAAATTTTAATCTCTTTACTTACCCACAAGATAATATATTTACGTCAATTAAAAGAATCATAAAAATAACAACAATAAATTTAATGTTTTTATTGAAATGAATAGCTAAAGCTCAACAGCAACATTGAAACTACAACACATTACACTAAGGCCCAGTTGATGAATCGTGGCTTAAGCTGAGTTTAGATTTAAACTAGGCTTAAACACATTTTGGTGTTTTTCAATCATGGTTTATCGCTAAGCTGTGGTTTAAACTCGAGTTTTCGGCCGACCACCACCGCTTTACGCACTAAACTTGAATTCATAACCTCAAACATCAAGAATAGTTGACGTTTTAATATTGTGTGAACAATGAAGTGAATATTAGGTATTTATATAGTTTAATGGATGTCGTTAGATCATTTCTGAGGCGTTCGGATCGTTGACTTATGTGCTAGAGTTTCTTATTCTTCTACATCCTTTCGGTCACATCATGCTTTGGATTAAATCCTTACATTGCTTTCTAGTGTACCTATATACCTCATCCTACTAATTATATGTATCTTTTCCTTTTCCTATCCCTCAGAAAGGACGATTGATGCAGCAATGTGTTATTTTTATCTCCATGAATTAATTAGGACGTTCTTATACTTTTGAATCCTTTCGGTCACATCTTTTCTAATATTCATTTTCCTCACATTGCTTTGTTGCTTTCGAGTGTAGATTATTGATGCAGCAATTATGACAACGTTATGCCAGATTTTTTTTCAGTCGAGACTCAATAGTACAATTGTCATCTTGATTAACTTAAAATATAATAACTAAAATCACAATATATGCAATAAAACTAGAGATGAATAACTGACATAATACGAGTTGTCAAAATTATTGTGTCAGATGACGACGTTTGTTGCAACAAGGTACATGTGACTTTAACGAACAGTCGCGCTTGGTGCTGCTGAAGTGTATCTGCATTTTATTTATTAGGTTAATTTTAACCCCAATTGATACACAGTTAGGTAAACAAATACATAAACATTTATATTATCTAAAGCACACGTCCGCTACTATCATATGTACCTTTTTGGCACATAACATATTTGCTACCAACATAACTTAAGCTACGCTTTAATAAGCTTGGCCTAACATATTATTCAGAAACACATTGCAACGTAAAGCCCAGCTTAGCTAAAACTACAGTTTACGAAAACTGCTGCTTAAGCCACTATTCAACAACTGACCCTAAAGCTTTTTTCGGTTATGTAGGCTAAAAATAATAACAATTTTCTAAATTTAAAAAAAACTACCCTACCTATTGTTCATTGTAGTTGATTTTGATATACTGTTCAAATATGATCAAGGAGAAAACAGAGAAAGGAATACAGAACATCTTTTCTTTCTCTCAAAGTGTAAAGTAGCGCCATCTAGAAACTCGCAACCAAACTAAATTTTTAAATCTGATTAATCCATTGAAGTGTCGCCCCCCGAGCGCTATTTGTCGAATGGCTTACTGAGCAACTAATGATTTAAGTCTGTGTGCAATTAGAATTATTTAATCGTGATGAGTGTCGCCATCTATTAAACAAAACTTAGCCATATCTTAAAAAACACTGTGAAATCGTTTTGAAATACAATAAATTAAAATGAATTAAATAAAAGCTGCCTTAATAATTATTAGATTATAATTGAGAGTTTTAAGATTCAACTAAACAATAAATTCTTGCCTAGTAGAGTCTTAAAACTGTCTGATTTCGTTTATTAAGAAGACTAATTGAAGATTTTTTGTATATTACTTATTAGCGATTGCTTAGAAATATTTGTTTAACATTTTACAATAAAGTAAACAATAACAGAAATTAATAAAAAAAATATACCAATACAACAAACTATAACTTTAAAAGTAAAATTCATTAAGTGTGGTTTATTTGATATGCACTTAATACCGTGCGATCGTTGATAGAATGATGGAATACATTTGAGGTTACGGTGAACTATGTGTTAACAGTCAGTCAATCTAAGTTACCATTCAAAGTCTACTCTAAATCATGTTTTAAACGATCGCACTGTACTAATGACTTTATCTTTAGAAATGTAATACAAATTCCAAATCAATTAGTAAAAATAGACTTAAGTGAAAACACTTTACAAAAGATTAAAGTTAATGCTTAGTAAAATACTAAAACTGTCTGCTATGTAATATTATTAATTTATAAACATTTTAATATGAAGATAGTTTCGTATAAAATTTACTTTTAGATTTGTTTTAAAAAATGAGAGGTCAATGTTTCACTTGATCAAAAATTCGAACTGAATTGATATCAAATTGTCATTTCAAAGGTAAATCTCATTAGATGTGATTAATTTTCTATGCTATTAATAATAATAATAATAATAACAAACTTTATTACGGAATCACTATTTTAAAGAAATAATACAAACAAATATACGTATGCAAATTAACATATGCAAAAAATAAATTTAAATTTAAAATTAAAATATATTAATGATTATTGCAAAAAATTAAATCACAATTAAGAGATAACATAAAAATAAAAATAAACTCTTCAGTAACAATAACAATAATCGCCAATCAAAAAACAAATAAAAAATAATTAAATTCAAACCAGTTTTTCCAATAATAAAATCAATAAGTATTATATAATTACAAATCCAGAATTAAAGTATTTGCTTAAGTTTCCGCTTCAAAGTTCCGATTTTAACATAATCAAAAATGTATTACTATAAATAAAATAAAATATAATAATTAAAATACCGACTTGCTTATTAATGTATATTAGTAATATTGTCGATCATTCTAATAAGAATCAATTAGTACTGTCTTAAAACTGTCTATTATCTCATATTGATAATGCTCTTACAAATCCTGACCATATATAATTTCCTAGGTTCAGTTTTATAAAGCACACTTTAGTCGCATTGCACCTTAACAGTTCTCAATCAAACGTACAATTTGGAGGTGTGTTTTTTAAAACTGAATTAAGAAATGTTACATGCTCGAAATTTGTATGTTCGGAGATAAAAAATACATGGTATACAGGGAGTTTTTCTTTGTATGCATACGCTGTAGATTTTCCGAGATTCGTTCTTTTTAAAAGACATCAATTTGAAGGTTTAAACGAGTGTTTTCCACTTGTAGTGTTTATAGTTTAGAAAAACCTGATTTCGAGTTTAGAAAAGCCTGAGCGTTTGTATTTGTACGTGTAGACTTAGGCTTTTCTAAACTTAAATTTTTTTTATGCGCCACGCGTATAAAGCACTTGTTTAAACTGAAGTTAAAATTTTACTGCTTTAGCGTACTGATTTATATGTATATTTTAAACTTCACTTGAATTCTGACCATATAACACTAAATATATTCAGTTTTAAAAAGCACACTTCAATCGCATTGCACCTTGACAGTTCGCAACCAAACGCTCAATTTGAGGTGTGTTTTTTAAAACTAAACATAGGAAATTTTACATTCTCGGAATTTGTATGTTCAGAGATAAAGAACCGAATGTTGTAGAGGAATTTTTTCTTTGTATGCATACGCTGCAGATTTTCCGAGATTCGTTCTTTTTTTAAAAGACATCAATTGAAAGATTTAAACAGGTGTTTTTCACTCCCAGACTAAGCATGAAGTAAAATTTTGAGTAGAAAAGCCTGAACGTTTGGATTTGGACGCGTAGCGTTCAAATCCAAACTCAGGCTTTTCTAAACTCGATTTTTTTCTTCAAGCGTATAAAACACTGGTTTAAAATAAAGTTCAAATTATACTGCTTTAGAATACTGATTAATAGGTATATTTTAAACTTTACTTGAAATCTGACCGTATAAAATTTCCTGTATTCAGTTTTAAAAAGCACACTTCAATCGCATTGCACCTTGACAGTTCGCAACCAAACGTACAATTTGAGGTGTATTTTTTTAAAACTGAACATAGAAAATTTTACATTCTCGGAATTTGTATGTTTGGAGATAAAAACCCGCATGGTGTACAGGGAGTTTTTCTTCGTATGCATACGCAGTAGATTTTCCGAGATTCGTTCTTTTTTTTAAGACATAAATTTGAAGTTTTAAACGAGTATTTTCCACTCCCAGACTAAGCATGAAGTAAACTTTCGAGTTTAGAAAAGCCTGAGCGTTTGGATTTGGACGCGTCCAAATCCAAAGTCAGACTTTTCTAAACTCGAAATTTTACTTCATGCGCCAAGCGTATAAATCACTGGTTTAAAACTAAGTTCAAATTCTACTGCTTTAGCATACTGATTTAGAAGTATATTTTAAACTTCATTTGAAATTAGCGTTTTATACGCGTGGCGCATGAAGTAAAATTTCGAGTTTAGAAAAGCCTGAGTTTTGATTTGGACGCTATTACTTCATGCTTAGTCTGGGAGTGAAAAACACTTGTTTAAAGCTTTAATTTGAACTATAAAAAAACGAATATGTGAAGATTTACAGAAAATGCGCTGTAATTGAAATATGTATACTTAAAAGAAAAACTCTCTGCACGTAAAAATATATATTTAATTAAAATAGTAATTGTGTATACCATGCGTTTTTTATCTCTGAACATAGAAATTCCGAGCATGTAAAATTTTCTGTGTTCAGTTTTAAAAAACACTCCTTGAATTGTACGTTTGGTTGCGAACTGTCAAGGTGCAATGCGATTGAATTTTTTTTTTTTTTAAACTGAACACAGGAAATTTTATATGGTCGGAATTTCTATGTTCAGAGATAAAACAACTATGCATTTTTTATCTCTGAACACACAAATTCACACCTTATAAAATTTCCTTTGTTTAGTTTTAAAAACACACTTCAATCGCATTGCACCTTGACACTTCGCAAAAAACGTACAATTTGAGGTGTTTTTAAAACTGAACATAGAACATTTTACATGCTTGGATTTTGTATGTTCAGAGATTAAAAAAATGCACAGTTAATAGTTTTATTAAATATACAAATTGAAAGTATGCCCAATTTGTACCATAAATAATAAAATAATTCTTCTTTGAAATGATACATAATGTGAATGGTTAAAATCGTGAACAAATATTGTAAGTTTGAAGGTAAAACTCGTTAAGTGTGTTTATTGTTCTATGTACCTATTCAATTTATCTTTTATAATATAGGAATTTAATTTTCCTGTAAAAATTCTGATTTATCAATAAGACTCTATTGGTAATTAAGTCTGATGTTTAGTAATGTCTTAAAACTACCTAAATTTTCTATAAACGTGCAGAATTGATTATTATATTGAATATTTTGATTTTTGAATTAATTTATATTTCACAAATACATTTTAGTCGAATATTACGACTCTATTAAGAATTAAACCTGATGTTTCATTTAGTCCTAAAACTGTTTGCCACGTTTTAAAAATGTGCAGAGTTTGAATTTCATTAAATACTACGATTTTTCAATTAATTGCCATTTAAAAAAAGACTGCCACATTAATGCATACATTTTAGTCGAATGGCAAAACACTATTCAGAACTAAATGTGATCTTTACTAGTCCTGAAATTATCTGCTAAAGTCAACACATTACCCTTTTACCCTAACGTCACAAAAAAACAAAACACAGTATCATTAACGCATCTCCATGTTTTTGTATGATTTTATTACTTCATTCATTTGACAGTGAGCAATCTATTTGAAAAGAAAGAAGGAGAACGAACTGACAAACACATTAATTAATTATGATTAACGGTTTATGTAGTTAATTAGGTTATTACTTGACCAAAAGTATTGTGTACTAAAATAAGTTAAAGAAACATGAATATTAAAAAATCTGCCCTATTATTAAACAGACATTTTTAAAATGTTTAAAAACTCCACTAAGGATTCAATGTTATGCTTAGCAGAGTGTAAAAACGTTCTGCTATCTTCTATTAATATTGAAGATACACCTTAAAATGCAAAATTATTTCGCACAATTTATTGGGATTTCTTGAAAAACAGAGACATAATTTCTTCATGAAATTAATAAAAACATTCCGGCCCATTTGTAACCTGACTGATTAACTTTAATCATCCACTAATCATTGATTATACTTTAGATTAAGTTAAATTTCTACAATATAGGAATGTTACAAATTTGTAATATATCCTAAAAATGTTTCTCTCATCAATATGGGATTGTATAAAGAACTGGTAAATAAAATTATTATGGTTTAAGGAAGTACTAATCACTGATTAAGTTAATCAACTTTTGTAAAAATAGGCATCGGACTGATAATTTTGTTTTAATTGAAAAATCCTCAGTTTAAAGGTAAGATGCATTATGTATGATTGCCTTTATACCGGGTGTTCGATAAAAACGCCCAACGCCATAATTCTGTTAGTTATTAACCGATTTGAATAAACTAAAAAACAAAGTCAATTGCCATTTCAATACTATAAATTGACAGTACTTATATACTTTTTAAAATTAACTTCATTGCAAAATAATAGTCAACTTGAAATTTCTAAATGGCTGCATATACTTATCTCATTTCATTATATTAGACATAGTTTTTCTGAATCCAATTATGTTGATTTTAATTTAATATTTATGCCAAAAAAAAAATATAATAAATATGTTAACATGATTTTTTGGCAATAAATGTAGTATAACTTAAAGAATGCCCTTTGAATACTGTTTAAATTGTTTATTGGTTAATTCGTGTGTTCCGTTAACTAATTTATTATAGTTTCACAGTTTGTTATTATTTTAAATGCAACTTTAATATTTAATAAATACTTATTTATTTTAAATATACATAATAAACATTTTTAGGCATTCGTAGATTTTATAAAAGAGTTAAATTTAATGTTAACGAGTGTTTCCACTTCCAGATTAAGCATGAAGTAAAATTTCTAGTTTAGACAAACCTTAAAATTTGGTTTGGTCGCGTAGCGCGTAGTGCTACGCGACCAAACCAAATTTTCAGGTTTTTCTAAACTCGAAATTTTACTACATGCGCCACGCGTATTAAACACTGAAATATTGTGAAGTTAGACATTCTCAAGTCAGGTCAAATAAATAACATTCTGAAGTCAGGTCCATATACACTGGCGAAAGAAATTAACGCATCACATTATTTTTTTAAATTTAAAAATAAAGTTTTGATGTTTAAAAACAAAAAAAGTAACAACAAAACCAACTGAACTATAATAATGATTTTCAACACATTTTCTTTCATTAATGACTAAAATAATGTCATAAATAAAAAGAGGAAAAAAGTTAACATGTGATTATAAGACTTAATATCTAGTGTTTCCTCCTCTTGCTCGAATAACTGCCTGACAGCGACGGCTCATACTGTTAATTAATGATCAAATTTCATCCTGGTTAATATCTTCCCAAATTTCCTGCAATCTTTGTCCAAGCTCTTGTTGATTGCTTGGACGCCGAGGAAGTGCTCTAAGGCGTCTGCCCATCGCGTCCCATAGGTGTTCGATCGGATTGAGATCGGGACTCCTGGCTGGCCATTGCATTGTGTTGATACCCACTAGGTCAAGATACTGTTGTACAATTCGGGCACTGTGTGGTTTTGCATTGCGATGCATAAACAGGAAATCGTTTCCTCCAAAGGGAGCAAAAGGCATTACGGATGGTTCTAAAATGTTTGCAATATAAGACGCTGCCGTGATGCTTCCTCTTGGTATGACCACCAACTCCGTACGAGCCTCTAAAGTGATACCACCCCACACCATAACAGAGCCTCCACCAAACATAACAGTCGGAACAATGTTACACTGCGCATAACGTTCACCTGGCCGTCTGTACACATGCATTCGTCTGTCACTGCCGTAAAGACAAAATCTGGACTCGTCGCTAAACATAACATTAGCCCAATCGGCCTGTAACCAGTTTACATGTTCTTGCGCAAATGTTAACCTGGCTCTGCGATGGTCTGCGGTTAATTGTGGTCCTTTTGCCGCTGTTTTCGGAGTTAAATTAAAACCACGTAACCTTTTTCTGATGGTAACGGAACTTACATGAACATTGTGGATCTCTGCGAGCATATTTTGTAGCCTAGGAGCCGTAATAAACCGTTCGCGTAACGTCTGCATCATTAAAAAACGGTCTTGAACAGCAGTTGTGGCCCTTTTTCTCCCTTGTCCTGGCCTTCTTGAGTATGCCTGAGTTTCCCGATGTTTCTTCAAGACACGGGATATGGTCGATTGATTAACACCAAGACGCTGACTGATGTAACGCTGACTCCTACCTTCTTCTGCAAGTGTAACCACAATCACAGCTTCTTCACTGCTTAAATTAAGATTCGGATGTCTATCCATATTCATTCTTCACTATTTAGCACTTAATTTTAACAATTACTTGAAAACAAACTCAAAAAGAAATTTTATATGAACCTTTCTTACAGTCAGAATAATGAAAAGTGCTTCATTTTATTTATTGACAGAAAACCATGAGAACAAAAGACAAAATACAACATGTAAAACAGCATGCTTGATAAGATTTCTTATTGTAAAAATATGTTTGTGTTCAAAGAAAACTCGATTCCAAGATATCAAAAAAATCACAAATGATGCGTTAATTTCTTTCGCCAGTGTATATAAAATTAACTTATTTAGTTTGTAATTAAAATATAATATAATAATCTTGCGTTATTGCATCAATGGCGCTTAATGGGTTAAATTAATGCTAGTACTACTTATTTATTCTATTCTACATTAAGTTCTAACGTAGGTACTTATTTGTTGGGTCGTTATGATTCATGTTTGACACAACCTTCCAATAAACGACATTTCACACTTTTTTTTACAAGGCACACAAATTATAATTTTTAAAAAATATAATTTTAAATAGTGGATTTATTTAAAAAAAATCTACAAAAATATTGAACAAAAAACAAGAAATGAGACATTATTGGATTAAGAAAAATTATGTTTAACGTAATAAAATTAAAAAATTATAGGTAGCCATTTAAAAATGTTAAGTGGGCTATTATTTGGCAATGAAGTTATTAACTTGGAAGAAATCACTAACACTTTCTTCACAATATTTTTTATGTTTGTTAGATGTGCATTTCAAGTAGTATGTGCTCATTATCAATAGCTTACTGACTAGTTTACAAAAGGTGCGACATATTTATACCTAAAGGGATTTCGGGAAATGACGGAGGTATGGGGATTATCGGGAAAAACCTAGATACGATTAAGAAATGTGTTAGTCGGAGTTTATTGGGGGTAATAAATCTAACAATGGATTACTTAATGAGCTTAAATCAAAATTAAGAAGTTTGGTTTGCTGTTTTTTTTTTAATTTCTATTGCCTCCAACATATTTAATTTACTTTTTGATGAACATTTTAAAGGTTTTGTATTGTTTATCGAAAACTTATGACCTTATGATTTCTTGGGATTATGATTTTTTATGTGGTAAATATGTTCTAGTCGCTAAATTTCTCTGAGATTGTCCTATATAAAATTTATCACATTCATTACAATTGATTGAATATATTCCTAATTTCAACAAGTTATCTGTTTTAGTGAATATGTTTTCTAAGAGAGATTTTAATTGTGATTTGTGTAAATACCAGGGCAATGGTTGAATTTTTTAAATAATTTATTATATTTATCTTCTATTGTGGGTGTGTAAATAAGTCTACTATATTTCTTTTGGGTTGGTTCTAAGTTAAGTTTTATGAAAGTTGCAGATTTTATTTTGTGTTTATATACTTGTTTATTAAATAATGTTTTAATATAATGGTTGGATAACTTTTATTATTGTGTTACAAATGAAAATGAGTAAACAAATTATTTTAAAAAATACGGATTATATTTTATAAATTCAATAAATTCAATGATGGATTGTCTACTTGCATAAATATTTAGGAATTATAAATTTATCGACTTTTTTAATTACCGGTAATTTAGTAAATTTGTGAATTAAAACCGGGTTTTAAGTGTGCACATCCTTGAGCGGTGCAGCCACTAAAACCTAACCTAACCTACCGATAAATTAACGGTAAATCAAAATATTTGGGGGTAAAAATCATTGAATACATAGAAAATTAATAGCCTTTAATGACTTTTACCTTTAACGAGGGTGTCCAGCTCTTGATTAAGAATCAAATAAATATTTTATGTTTAGAAAAGCCTGTTAATTTAGGTTTGTTGGGAGCAGAGCGACCAACAAATCTAAATTTTCAGGTGTTTCTAACTTGAATGACATTTACTTCGTGCGCCAGGCGCATAAAACGCCGATGTTAAGTGAAGTTCAAATACACATCAAAACATTATCTTTAATTAGGATTATACGAAATCAGATTATATGCTTAGTATAGTCTTAACGTTGTCAGCCATTTTCTATTATTTAGTATAATAAGTAATTCCTATTGAATAAAACAAATTGAAAGTAATTCTTCTTTTAAGAGTTAAATCAGAATAAATATATATTATGTAAAATAATGTTGAAACAGGTTAGAAAAAATAGAAATTGCTAAATACCGGGTGTTCGATTAAAATCGCTCAATGCCATAACTTCGTAAGTTTTAAGCGATTTGAATGACCCCAAAAACGAAGTCAATGACGTTTCATTGTAGTATTAAAACATCGTTAACTTCGTTTTTTGGGTCATTTAAATCGGTTAAAACCTACAAAGTTATGGCATTGGGTGATTTTAATCGAACACCCGGTATTTAGCAGTTTTTATTTTTTCTAACCTGTCGCAACATTATGATATATTTGACAGTAATTATATATTTTTTCAAGGTTATCTTCATTGCCAAATAGTAGTGAACTTTAAATTTTCAAGGTGGCTCTATATACTTCTCTCTTTTTATTATATTAGACATTGTGTTTCTGACTTAAATTATGCCCGATATGTTGATTTTAATTTAATATTTATGCCAGAAAAAAAATGTTAACATAATTTTTTGACAATGATGTGTTCCTTGACAAAAATAGCCTTTTAATACTGTTTAAATAATTTTTTGGTTTATATTCAATACGTGTACTCCGTTAACTAATTAATTATACATTCACAGTTTGTTATAATTTTAAATATAACTTTAATATTCAATAAATACTTCTTTTTTATTTTAAATATACATAATGTATATGCTGTAAATTTTGAGGTATTCGACGGTTTTATAGTAGAGTTCAAGTTCTAACGAGTGTTTCCAATCCCAGATTAAGCATGAAGTAAAATTTTGAGTTTAGAAAAGCCTGAAAATTTGGTTTGGTCGCGTAGCTTTATGCGCCACGCGTTTAAACACTGAAATATTGTGAAGCTAGAAATACACTTTAACAATTAGTATAATCGAAATATTCAAATAACAAACATTTTTCTTTAGTGTTACAAAATAACTTATTAAATTAGTAATTCAAAAATAATATAATAATGTTGCGTTATTCTTATTTATTCTATTCTATATTAAGTTGTAACGTGGTACTTATTTGTTGGGTAGTTATTATTTATGTTTGACATAACCTCACAATAAATGACATTTGACAGTTTTTTTACAAAGCACACGAATTATAATTTTTGAAAAATATAATTTTAAATAGAAGATTTATTTTAATTTTTTTCGACAAAAATATTGAACAAAAAACAAGAAATTGGGCATTTTTGGATTCAAAAAAAATATGTCTAATGTAATACAATTTAAAAATTAAAGGCAAGTTGGCCATTGACTTTACTTTTTAGTTCAATAAAATCGGTCAATAAATAACAGAGTTATGGCGTTGGGCGTTTTTTATCCAACACCCGGTACATTGAGATTAGCGAAAAGCAAAAATCAAACACAATTAACTTAGTCGATTTATAGGAAACTCAGTGAGTGCTGTTAATTATTTTTAAATACTTACTGACTTTGACCATTAAAGGAAATACTCAGTGATTGTTATAAATGTTTGATCCACTTAGTAAAAAAAAAGCCCTTTATTGGCATAATCCTATATTACATACATTATATCTACACTAATCACTGCCCCCTCTCTTCCTTCTGCTTTCCCTCTCTTCCCCCAACTTCTCCAGCGTCCTTACTCCGGCCCCATCTTCTCTCATCCATTCCGTCACTCTTCTATTCCCTCTTATTCCCACCCATTCCTCCTTCGCCCCCTCGCACTCCTCTGCCAGATGACTCCACGTATCCCTCCCCCGCTCACACATTACACACCTCCCATACTCTCCCCCCATCCACTAACTTACTTGCCTTTAAACAGGCAATTCAGTGCATATTTTTTAATTAATTCAGTATTATCATTCTGAGTTTTATTACTTTTGTTTTATTATTCTATAAGAAATTATTTAAACATCCCTCGTTTAATTTGCTATTGTTAGACAAAAAAAAAACTATAAACTTGTTACTGTGTACATAAATATAAAAACTCTTAAGAATTTATAGACTGTAAACTTAAGCTTATTAACTTAGGCTATATACATATATAAATAATTTTTAATTTCCTCTTTTTCAAATCAAAATAAGGAAAAATAAATCAATTCTCTCCACTTTTTAGATGTTCCTGGGGTTATTACCATAAACTTATTATAAACTTTACTTTTTTCGAGTGATTGTTATTTATGTAAAAAAAGGAAACGTTGTTTGTTACATGAAAACTTAATTTTAATTTTGCATTTTATCGAGATTAAAAAAGTGTTGCCTAAAAAAACTAAAAAAAAAATTACTTATTAATTGTTGTATACACTTGTATGTGTTGAGTAAGGAATAATGTGCAGAACACCAAAAAAAATATGAGAAAAAAAAACATAAAATAAACTATTGATTAATTGATTTTTATTATAGAACAGCAATGTTAGAAAATAATAAAGTTATGAGAAAAATAATGTTGAATGTTTTCGTTTTTGTAATATAATGATGATATTAAAAATAATGAAATGATGCAAAAACAATGTTTACAATAAATCGTTAATAATATTATTTGTATTGTTTTATTTATTATTAAGTGTGTACATTTATTTGCAATATATCCAAATGGTTTTTATTAGAGCTGAAATTCAAATACGAATAATTTAAATAGGCGAATATTCGAATATATAAATGTGAATATCTCAATCACTAAATTTTTTACATATTTAAATATATGAATATCCAAATATTTGATTATTCCAATATTTTAATATTCAAATAAATAAAACTTTTGAATATGCTTTTAAACGAATATTTAAATATTCGTGCAAAAACATTTTCAAATATTCGAACATTTCATATATTTGAATATGATTTTGAATGAGTAATTGAGTACTTCAATATGAAAAATTCTCAACCCTAATATTTATTTAATCTATACGTTCTTTTACCTTTCGGTGTCTAACTAATATTATTACATTTAATCTAGATTTTTTGTTGACTTTTCAATTCTTGATTCTTCTTTTCCATTCCTCCCTATTTTGTGCTAGCGTGCTGGCATTTCTCCATACAATCCCTCTTTTCTCAGCTGCTTGTCTAGTCTGTTGACTCCATTTTAGCCGTGGTCTCCCTACTCTATTTTTCCCCGGTACCCTGACTTCATATATTTCCTTGGCTTTTCTATCGTTGTCCGTACGGTACATGTGTCCTAACCACCCAAGCTGTCTCTCTTCTATCAATTTTTGTATAAGTTTTATGTTTAGCTGTTCCATCACAACATTATTTCTAATTCTATCTCTTCTTGTAATTCCTTCTATTTTCCTTAGAAACCTCATTTCTATAGCTGTTACTTTGCTTTTTATCCTATCTGTTACTGTCCACGATTCACATCCATATATTAGCGCTGGCCTTACTACTTTCTTGTAATTTCTGTTTTTATTTTTTTGATATTTCCTTTTTTCCCAGGAATGTATTCTTTAGTGTGTTGTATATTCTTCCAACTTTTCCTATTTTTTCTGGTATTTCTTTGTCTATTTTCCCATTTGCTTGTATCAGTGTTCCTAGGTAGTTGTAGCTTTTTACTTGTTCTAGATTTCTTCCAACTAATTCTATTCTGTGTTTTTTTTCCGTTATTTGCTATAATCATAGTTTTCGTTTTGTCTATGTTAACAATCATATTAATTTTCCTAAGTTCCGTTTGGTATACCGCTATGTTATGTTGTAGTTTTTCTTCTGACTCAGCTATTAGTACCATATCATCTGCAAATAGAAGTTCTTGTACATTCACTGGTTTCATTTTCCAATTTCCTACATTCATTGTTTTGCATTTTCCTTTACAACTTTTGATTGTATCGTCTATAATCAGAGAGAATAGCAGCGGACTCAATACGCATCCCTGCTTTAATCCTGTTTTGGCTTCGAATTCAAGTGATTCCTCGTTGTGTGTTCTAACTTTGTTTTTGTTGTTTCTGTACGGCGCTTTTAATATGTCTATCATGTCTTTTTCTACTCCCCTTTTTTGCAGCGCTTTCCACACGTCCACTCTTTTCACTCTGTCAAAGGCTGTCTGTAAGTCTATGAAACATATATGTATATCTTTTCCTTTTTCGTTAATTTTGCTCCCAGCTGTCTCATTATAAATATTAGGTCTTGCGTGCTTCTTCCCCTTCTAATGCCGTGCTGTGCTTCTTCCAATGTTGTTTCTAATCTGTCTCTGAGCCGTTTCTCTAATATTCTTGTTAGTACTTTCCCCGGTATGCTAGTCAGTGTTATTCCTCTGTAATTTGAGCATTCTTTTGAGTCTCCTTTTTTTGTATAACGGCAGTATTATTCCTATGTTCCAATCATTAGGTATTTCTTTTTTCTTGATAACGTCGTTTAATAGTTTTCGAAATGCCGTTTTTGCTGTATCGTCCATGTATTTTAGCATTTCTGCTGTGATGTTGTCTTCTCCTGGGGCTTTTCCTAGTTTTAGTTTGTTTATTGCTTGGTTGACTTCTATCTCTGTTATTGGTTGTATATTCCTTTCTATATTTTGTTCTATCATTCCACTGTTTCCATCTTTCTAGAATTTGATTCTCGTCCGTGATCAGATTTCCCTCCTTGTCTTTTATGTTCTTTAGTTTTGGTTTTCTTTTTTGTCTCAGTTGTTTCAGTGTTCCATAAAATTATTTCTGGTTTTCTGAGTAGTTTTCGTTTAGTCTATGTCCAAATTCTTCCCATGCAGTTTGTTTTGCATTTTTTATTGTCTGCTTTGTCACTATTCTGGCATTTTTGTATACATTGTAATTTTCTTCTGTTCTGACTTGGTTGTATTTTTTCCATTTTTTTATTTCTTTTATTTATTCCTGGATTTCTTTTGACCACCATTTACTTTTCATTTTCATGGCCGCATTTGTGATCTTCGCGCTTCCGCAACTTACCCTTGCTGCTTCAATTATAATTTCCTTAAATTGTTTCCATTTTGTTTCTATTTCTATATCCTTGTTATTTCTCATTTCGAATTGTTTCTTTAGCATCGATTGGTAATATTTATGTGTTTCTTCCTCTTTCAGTTTGTGGCTTTTTATTTTTTCTTTTACTATATTTCTTCTTTGTTCACTTGTTACGTTTTCTGCTGTTATCGTGATTTTTATTTTAACCAAGTAGTGGTCACTTCCAATTTCTGCACCTCTTGTTACTTTTACATCTTTTATCATTTTCTAATTATCTTTATTAACTATGCAGTAATCTATGATGGACCTTTCCTTCTTGGATTCTACTTCTCTCGTGTATTTGTGTATATTTTTATGCATAAATTTTCTGTTCGTTATTATAAAATCATTTTCTACGCATAGATCGATTTATCTACTTCCGTTGTTGTTTTTTGTATCTTCTCCATGTGTTCCCATATATCTTTCAATTCCTCTGTTATTCTTTCCAACCCTACCATTCATATCTCCTATTATTATTATGTTTTTGTTCCCTATGTCAATTTCCGATTGCATTGTTCCAAAGAATGTATCTTTCTCTTCTTTCCTTGCACTTTCATTGGGTGCATATCCCACTATTAATGTCCATACATCTATGTTATTCAACTTTATTTCGATTACGAGGATCCTTCCGTTTATATGTCTTTCTTTCAGAATATTTTTCACTTTATCCGGTTTTACTATCAGGCCTACTCCCTCTGCTCCTCTACTGTTTATATCTACGCCCGACCAGTACAGCCAGTATCCGTCTTTTAGTTCTTTCATTCCTGTTCCTTTTTTCTTTGTTTCCGTTATTCCTAGATAATCTAAGTTTTGCATTTTCATTTCTTCTACTATTTCGTCCTCTTTTCCATTTAGGCCTCTCACGTTCCACGTTCCCATACTTATAGTCTCTTTTGTTTTATTCTGTTTTGTTTTTTTGTTTTTAATTACATTTGTTTTCATTGTCTTATTTTGTTTAACTTTCTTCGTGTCCGTTTTCTCCGCCTGGTCTCCCAATTCTCCCTTGATATATAATTCTAGTTTTTTGACTGCTCCTTTTTTTCTTCGCTTACTATCATCCCTTTTTCTTTATGGTCCCAGATGTACTGTGTCCCGTTAATTTCCATTTTCCTGTATCCCACCCTTACCCTGTTTCCCTTTTCTTTCTCCTCCTTGGCAATGTCTCTAATTTGCTTTTGGACTTTTCTTTCTTCTAATGTTAGGTCCTGTTCGATGTAGATCTTTTTACCTCTTAGATTGCTTTTGGATTTCATAATTTCTTGCTTTCCCTCCCATGTTTCTACTTCCGCAACCTCTACTTTCAGACTCCCTTGTTTACTTATTCTGTATGCTTTAATAATTTTTGTGTTCACGTTAAGCTCTTCCTTTATGACTTTTTCGATACTCTCTTTCGTGCTATCCGCCAGATCTTCTCTTCCTGTTATAATTATTTTATTTTTCCTCTCTCTTTTGTCTTTTTCGTTCTCTTTCAATTCTAGCATTTCGATTCTTTTCATCATTTCTTGCCTCTCTATTTTCCATTCCTCTTCTTTCTTTTCATGTTCCTTCTTCATATGTTTCAAATCGTTCCTCATGCTTTGTATCTCTTCTTTCAGTTCTTCTGTCCCTTTTTTTACTTCCCTCGTCATTTCTTTCATCATTACTTTAATTTCATCCATTTCCTGCTCTATTAGACTAAGTAAACAGCTGTTCGCGCCGTGGCACCCGCCACCTAGCGGATTTCTGTATAAGCAGCATCGGTGTCGGTTGCGTATGAGTTGCATGGTGTCAGTTGGTTTTTTATTGTGTAACGTCATAATTTAATGCTGTTTGTGGTATTTGTTCGTACAAAACCGATGTAAATATGCATGTCATAATAAATTGCGGCTTTGAAACGGTTGACACAACCATTTTCCGACGGAAAAGCCTGTCGAAAGGTAGGAAGCTTTGTGAAAGTTCGCACGTAACCGACGTATCCGAAGAAATAAGAGGAGACGAGAATAATATCTTGCGCGGGGTTGTTTTACGAGAAACACCCGGGGCATTGAACTCCAAAGCAGACACCCTGTACTACAAACCGTCGGTAGAGGTAACCTATACAAAATTGTAATGTTTCTGTGTCATAATTAGATTTCATTTTCAACAAGTTCATTGTAGCACGTAGAATTGTTTGGAAATGTTGTTAAATTATTAATTTACTTATTATTTACAATTACAACGCATAATAAGAAACGCATAATAAGAAATATACGCATTTCATTTAAGCTTTTGAAGTTTCTGCTTATACAATTTGATATACAATTTCAAACAATGTTATTTTCCTTACTCGTAACAGAAGTGCCACTTTCTCCTACTGTTTCAGTTAGTGAGAGTGAACTTCTTCAACTTGTAAGACGAAATGTTGTATTTAACAGAGGTGGAAATAGTAATTTTACAGTCGTGTGAAAACTCGCTAAAAATTACTTTTCCCCCCTCGTTAAGTATTAGGGTATTTCAGATTAACGAGAAGCGGGTTGTTATTGACTCGCTTTGCAATTGTAAAGGTGGCAAAGGCTTCTGTAAGCATGCGGCTGCTGTGTGCTTATTTATAAATGAAGAGAATCTACAATCTAAGACTGATGCTCCTATGGTTTGGAACCGTCCTTCGGAGCGACAACTGGAGAAGTACAAGAAGGGTGCTTTGCTCGAGTCGATGTTCCCAAAGAAATCAGGGAACATCCAGTTGGAGGAACGTCGATTCGAAGATGTGGCCAACGTTCTTGATAATGAGCACCACATGTCCGAAGTCAGTGGCATGATCCAAATGTTGAAAGCCGAAATCGCAAGTCGGGAGGCAGTAGGGAAAAGGGCAGAAGTAGAACAACATCGTCTTCTCGTGCTTCAGAAAGTCGTTCAAGGATTGTACGACTTGCAACTGAAGAGGTCTTCCGATGTATTCCCCGCGTATGATTCCCAAGATACCAGCGACGACATATCGAAGTCTGTATCCTTAAAGTTCGTACCCGTCAAGTGTCCGGTCGCGTACGAACCATTCTATTTCGAGAACGTGGTTGTTAATGCAGATAAGTGGCAGGATATATGTATCGATTCAGTTGGTCAATCCGACACCCAGGTATGGTACAGAGAGCGTTTCGTGAAGGTGACTGCGAGTAGCAAAGCTCATCGTATTAAAACGAAGGATATGGAAGGATTTTACAAGTTGGCGGCGCAGTTTAGAAACGAGCAATATAAGGGCTTTTTGTCAAAAGAGATGCAGTACGGCTTAGATATGGAAGGAGAAGCTCGAGCTTGGTTTGAGGGACACGTCAATGCGGTAGTACATGAAATAGGGTTGGTGGTTTCTTTGGAAGAACCGTTTCTCGCTTGTAGCCCTGACGGTATCGTTTAAAATGATGGTACCTGGGAACTTGTTGAGATCAAATGTCCGTTCACCTGTCGTGATAAGGCAATTGTAAATGAACATGTATCGAACGTCCCCTACTTAGTGTTAAATCATGAGGGAGAACTAGAATTGAAGAAGAACGACAAGTATTACACGCAAATTCAGTTTTCCATGTATGTTGTCGGCGTAAACGTGTGCAATTTCGTGGTGTATTCGAGATTCGGAGCGCGTTTCATTAGAGTCGTGAAGGACAGCGAATTTCTGGCTTATTTGATACCAAAGATTGTAGTCTTTTATTTCCGACACTTCATTCCGTTGAACATTAAATGTAGGTAACGTTTGCAATTGAGTAAAAACCAAAGCAATATACTGTGAATATTATTATATTGATTACATTTTATTTATACATGTTATGTGTGGGAGATACAACTATGCGCACCGCTGTTATATTGACGAAATAATTACAATTCATGGTCTGCAATGAGTGGCTCCTTGTTGTTTGCAAAAACGCATGCCAGGTACACTATCTTGTCCAAGTGTGGCAATGTTTCGATGTTTACCTTCCCCAATATCTGATAAATTTTGATAACCTTCGAAAACTTCTTCTCTGCTGAATTGCGGATTGTAGCCGAACGGTGGCATCACGAGCACACACTTGCGTTTCGCCACTTCAGACCGGATCTGTGGGAACCCCTTGTCCGCAAGGATCAAGTCACCAGGTTCAATTAAGTTGAGGAATCCACTGTTGTTAGTTATGAAGCAGTCCGTTGACCGGCCACCGTATCCTTTTGATATAAACGTTATCAAACCACTAGGACTAATTGCGACCAAATACTTCGCAGTAAACGTTCCCTTATACGTAGAGTACATGAGCACGCGCTGTTCAACCGTCGGTGGCCTGTCGCAAAAGATTTCAGTGCAGTCAATTATTGCTCGGCAGTTCCGATAGTTTCTGAACGATCGAGGCATCGTCTTTGAAATCGCTTCTTTGCTCGGCCAAAATATCCAGGTCTTGACATTTTCGTAAAGAGTGTCCATTACGCTATAGAACACTGCACTAGCAGTTTGCCTTGAAACTTTAAAGAAGTTACATAACGCTGAAAAATCTATTCCCAACTTCATTTTCATGAAAAACAACAACAATCTATTATGGCTACTCAGCGTAACAAAATCACAGGGTTGTCCATGAGCATTTGGCTGGATGAACTTAGCAAGAATGTGGAAGAAGCTTCGCGACACACCAGTCAGTTGTTTCACCGCAGCTTCAGATTGAAGATCTTCATAGCCATAAAAACCCGACTTTATCAGGAAATCTGGGCCAACAATAGCATCTCCCCTGAGAACATCAGGGGCGCGGTATTCAACTACAATTTTAGTTTGGACTTTCTTGCACCCAGTCACACAAATTGTAGTTTGTGTTTCAACGTTATGAGTTACGGAGTCGCGGACGCAGAAGAGAACGGCAGGATGATCAAGCTCATCTTCGATTTGGTCGAAGTCGGTCTGAGTGCCAATCTCGCGTGCAGCTTCTTCGACAGGTTCACATTCTGCGTTCATGTCTTCAGCTGAAATTGTGCGATATAACTGAATAATTTAGTTACCTAATATGTTATTGCAGTGATATAAAATCCGGAGAGTTTAGACTGCTTCAAACCATTTCATGAGAATTACTTACCATCGTTAATTGTTGCTGTTTTCTTCATATTTCTCGACACCAACCGAGAGGTTTGTCCGGTGTCCACCGGGACTTTAGTTTTGTATGCTGGTGGGAAAATGGTCGGGTTGTACGATATACTCCTGGGGTCTTCCGATTTTCTATCTCCAACGAAATGTTTATTGCAGATTCTGCTGTGCTTTGATGGAATCCACGGTTTTTTGTCGCCGCTAAATAAACAAGAGTAATGTATAATAATAATGTCTTTATTTAAACAAACGAGGTTTTGTATTTAGGGTATTAAATGATGCAATAGAATTTCATTTCAAGTAGTTGAATTTGTTTAATTTGAAATATTCGCTATGTAATCCCTCTATACAATTGTATTAATTTATAATAATTTTTAAAAATTACTGCAAACTTCAATCAAACATGGCACAAGTATATACTTCTTTTAATTATCTCAGTGAAGCAATGAGTTTCGAGCATCTTCATATTTGTATTAATGACCCTAACCTTCCTTTCAACACTGACATTTCAATCGTTTGCAGAACTTCGCGTACAATCATTTTTAAGAATGGCGAACTTGTTGTAAAGTAACAATTACAATGTCAACGGATATGTGCTGAAATATTAACTTTGACTAATAACAATATACTTACTCGACACGTCGTACAGCGGCAATCCACCTCGCTTTCCGCTCCGTTTCCCATGGTTTGTATGGGAACGAATAAAAAGAGACGGAGCCATCACTTTTATATTTACTGGTGCATCCGACGACACAACAACTTTAATTGCATTTAGCTCGCTTTGGCTCAGAACTCATACTTCTGCTCAAAACTCCCGTATGACGAAATGACAACCGGCACCGATGCTGCTTACGCTTAAAACCGCGTGGCGGCGCTGCAGTCGCCGCTTACTTAGCCTATTCCCACTTTTGCTTCTTTTCTATCCTTCACACTTTCTATTCTTTTTTTTCTGTTCCCTTTCTCTTTGTTCCGGTGATCTCAGAATTTTTTTACTTCTTCTGAACTGTATTTCTTCTTTTTCCTTATTTCTGTTTCCCTCTTCTCTTTTTCTTTTATTTAAATCCACCTCCCCTTTAAACATTTGATTATTACTTATTATTTCGAATGTGAATGCTCCGGGTCTTGTTGTTACTGTTGTTCTATGCAACCCAACATACACTTTTGAAATTTGGCCGTATGTTGTATTTAAGGTTGCGTATACTTTAATTTGAATGGATGTTTGCCTCTTTGTCTGGTGTTGATATGCAACTTTGTTTCCGCGATAATTTAGGAGTCAGAGGTCAAACGCAGGTCAACCCTTCGAACATTTAACCTCTACCCAGTTTCTTCGGGGGGTGATTTACGTTAAAAATGAATATGTTGTCACCTACTTTGCCTTATCCTCTTCCTATTGTGCACTCGTGCGTGATTATGGTTCGATATGTCTCGTTAAATCGGGGTTAATATCGGAACTCACACGCACCTATTTTCACCTGTCAATTTAAGTTCTTTATTCCAACATAAAGTCGATACAGAGCATATAATAGATTTTGAAAATACTTCTGCAATTAGTCCTATCATCAAATTTGAAGATAGAATCCTACGGGAAGGCATGGAAATTTAAAAGCATCCTTTGTGCCTCAATAAACAATTTGATGGCATAAGATTACCAACTACATAGAAATCTTTAATAAATATAATAAAACAACAACATTTTCGAAGAAATTTCTAAAAGCAAGATATTTTTTCGAAAATTAAAATTTTTTTGAGATATTTAGAGAAATTCAAGTAATTTCAATAACGCAGGTATATTGTATATTATACAAACCAAGAAATGTTTAGTAACTTTTACTTTCGGAGATATTTGAAACGTGTTTAAAACAGAACATACAGGGCATTTTTCTTTTGAGTATACATATCGCGATAATTACAGCGTTTTTTTAAATTTGCGAGAATTCGTTGTTTAAAAGCGGTTAATTTGAGGCTTTTAACGGGTGTTTTCCACTCCCAGACTAAGCATGAAGTAAAATTTAGAGTTTAGAAAAGCCGAAGAATTTGGATTGGGCGCGTAGCGAAGCGGAGCGGCCAATCCAAATTAGGCTTTTCTAAACTCGAAATTTTACTTCATGCGCCACGCTTAAAAACAGTGATTTACAGTGAAGTTCAAAAAACACACACATACAACAACGATTATAGGCAACCTAATGTACGTTAGAGTTATTGAGTTGCTTATAATAGCTGATTTAAACAATTTCTTCAGCGCAGAACTTGACTCACGTTTTGTTCACATCTACATATTGGATTGCTAAAGCCGTATATTTTAAACTTTGTGATATTTCAGTGCTTTATTCGTGTGGCGCGTGAAGTAAAATTTCGAGTTTAGAAAAGCCTAATTTGGATTGGCCGCTCCGCTTCGCTACGCGGTCAATCCAAATTTTCAGGCTTTTCTAAACTCGAAATTTTAATTCATGCTTAGTCTGGGAGTGGAAAAGCCTCGTCTAAAAATTCAAATTAAAATCTTAAAAAAAAACGAATGTCTTCAAATGTACAGTGTATGCATATGTATGCCTGAAAAAAAAATTCCTTGTATTTAAAAATCACATTTATGCACACATATTTGATATTTTTTTGTAATAAAATTTTATGTTTAATAATGTACATATATTGAAATATCTTCAACAATTTAGCTAAAATTTAAAAATGTAAACAAAAATCTTAAAGAAGTAGTATAAAACATAATTTAGCAAATTTAAAATAATGAAGAAAAAAACGTTTTAAACAAATTTAACGTTTAAAACATGTTTTAAACAAATGTAAGATTCAAAACATGTTTAAAACAAAACCGTTTCAAACACGACGGCTGTTTTTAAACATGTTTAAATAACTGTTTAAAAACAAAGTGTTTTAAACCTAACAACCCTGCTGGTATCTAAGGAACGGTACTCGACCATTTTTAAAACTTTAACCCGTCAACACCAATCGCCAACACCGATCGGACTATTTTGTATGATTTTTTACAAATATCGCACACACGTTCAAGATAAACATTCCGGGCATCAGAGAATTCCCCAACAGTTTGCAGTAAACTCCCAACTGTTGTCTTTGATGAACGTGCCTATTGATAGTTTGGATGAAGATAGGACCTTGTGATAAATTTAATTCGTGGTAAACGTAATAAATTCTGGAGGAGTTAAAGAAATCCAAATATTCTAATGATTGTTTAATTTGCTCGTACTATAAATATAAAACCTAAGAAACGTCTTCCATATCCACTATGTAGTGCCTAATTATATAATCCAGAGAAAATATTAAAATTTCTTTACGTTTAGACATTAAAGGTAATGTTATAATAAAAATATAATTTTAGGTATTTATTTTATCCCCCCTCCCCCCGCTTCCCCTATAAATATGTTCTATCCCTTTTTTTTATTTTACAAATCTGGTCACCCTAATATTTAGGTTAAGATGTAATGTTATATTGTTTCCTTTGTCTCGTCCTTTGTTGAGCACCCCATGTACCGTGGGGGTTCAGTGTTGTTTGTGACTAAAATGCATTGATGAGTCCCTAGGCGTGATGAGTGTGACCCCTGTATTATCCAAGTTAGGGAATTAGATTATAAGAATAGATTTATAGAATGATTAAACATGGAACATTAAAACAATTATTAAACATACAAATAATGTTTGCTGATGGACGTTAATTCTCATTAAAAAAAATCATTGCTAATCACACTCTCGAGCGAACGTCCGAGCCAAACAGCCGTGTACGAAAGGTCAACTCAAAGTTACTATATCGCGTAGCGAAAAAGTTATATTTATTCAATCAATTAATAAAAGCAATAATATAAGTATTAGTGCTTAATAAATAAACCAAAGAATTGCCCTATTGGGCATTTCTAAGGAAAATGTCGACGGAATGTCGACTCCCAACAACGTCTGAGTCGGAAATGGAAGTGGAAATATCCGACCGCCTCACACGACCATCCGACCAACTCGAAGCAAGCGGCCCACAATGTCCCAAATCCGAGCGCGAGCGCCAGGGGGGGATTTTGAGTAAAAAAATTAAATTAAAAATTTCGAGAAAAAAACATATCCACTCCATTGTAGATACATGAAACCCTTCTAATCTTGCATGTTTATATTTTTCAACCCCCTATATTATTAACAATTAACGCTTAAAGTTGAGCGATTTAGAAAACATCAATTTTACGGCATTTCACTCGCAAGTTTAAATAATTTATTACATGGATAGTAGGCGTACTATCAATATAACATTATACACTATTGTTTATAACATAATACTGTATATTATGGCTAAAAAATCAAGTCTCTAAATATTTTAGAACAAAAGTTAAAAAAAAATTGAATATGAAATATATTTTAAATATAAATTTTAACTTTAGAAAGTGTTATAAAAAAATGTCAACTCGATGAGGTCTGGGACTATCACTAAAAACTAGTTCTATATTTTCTCTAACTACCCTCAAAATTTCGTATCTCCACCGGTGCGTTTTTGGGGTCATTTTAATTTTTTTATTTGACGCCACCAATGGCGTGGAGTCGAGCGCGCGCTATTCTCGAGCAGCACGCAACATGATTTTTACGTTGGCCCCGAACAAAAAATAATAAAAACGCACTTAAAACGCACATGTAAAAATTCAAAAAAATTAGGGCAGTTACAGAAAATATTAACAAATGTTTATATGATAGTCACAGTTCTTCCGGTTTGCAATCTTCTAAAAAAAAATAATATAATAATAATTGAAGGCAGCAAAATTATATACAATTGTTTTAATCATTACATAGGTTGTGACTTTCACCAAAAAATGTGGTATGTTTTTAAATGCCCTAAAAACTTCGTATCTCTACATATGCGTTTTGTGTCAGGTTTTTGTGAATGACCAAGTCGATTTTTGTCGGTTGCGCCTAATAAAAAATAAAGCACCTCAAAAAAACCTACAAATGTGAAAAGTATCTGCTGTAGTTTAAAAATAATTTAATCTGTTGTTTAAAATATCAATTTTTAATCAGAATATACATTACAAATTGTCAGTATCCTCATCAGTCTGTTCGTCTTCGCTGTCACTTGTGTCCGTTTCACAAATAACTATTTTTTTTAGCGTCTGCATGTAGTAGTTTTTTTATGAATTTTTACATCGCTTCTCAAAGAAGAAATTATTGGATCAGAACATACAAGAAGCATATTAAATAAATCTCCAATTGTATTAAGCCTAGAGTTTTTCCTAGTATGGTTTTCTCTAACTCTCTTATATATTTTATTAGTTGCTTCCTGTGCCTCTTCCGAAAGTTCTCCGATTGGTAAAAGACATTGTCCAATTATTTTGCTCCCGTGAATTAAAATTTTATGGATACTAGGAGGCATTCTATACCATCCATATAACGAGGTGTAAAGTCGGGCCGTATCTTCTGCATTATATCAAACATCAATACATTTATTTTACGAAAACTCGACATTGTTATAAGAATTGTATAAAATCTGTTCAATAATTCTTCATTCAATTCAGTGATGACAGCTACTTTCTCATAATTTCGAAAAAATATTCGAGCAACGTTGCCAGTATTTGAAGTACCTCCTCCTTGCACAACAATATCAACCCTTATCCATAACTCTTTACGTAATAGTTTTTGTATTCTATTTTTCCGACTAAATATATTTTTTTTCTCTTCTATCGTACATCCGTGAGTAGTTGTTTTCTTCAAATCTAATTTATAGGAGATATGAAGAACACATTCCATGAACTTAATCCATGCATGGAGGGAAGAAATACCATAATTTAAATTATCTTCGATAATAGGAATATTTTTAATTCTTTCAAAATCATTCATCTCCTTCGGAGAACATTTGCATATAAAACAATTTGAGCTCGGAATATTTGTTAAGGTATTTATAACCTGGCCGTCGATCATTGTAAACAACAAATTAAATTTTACCTCTACATGGTTACCATTAATATAAATTTGTTGTTTTTCCAATAAATTTACCTCTTGCCTCATACTCTTAACTTCATCCAGAATAAGCTGTTTTGTTTCTTTAGCATAAATAAATTTTATCGGTCTACATAATTTAATAGATGAAGGTTTTTCGTTTTTCCAAATAACACTTTCATCAGAAAATAATCTAAGTGGAACCAGTGAAAACACAAAGACACTCTTCTCTGTAATTTCTTCTTCATCTCTACTGCTATCATCAGATGGCTTTTGCATATAAGTAGAGTGCCCTGAGCTGCCATCGCAACCATATTTACACAACAAAATTAATTTACTAAATGATGTATCTTGAGGAAATTTAATTGTTGATATTAATCTACATAAAGTATGCTCAAGAAGGCTCTGCAAAGGTACTGATGCTCCATTTTGAGAAATAGAAATATTAGCTGGGTAACACATTGTCTTCATTATTTTAATTTTATTGTAAGATGGTAAAAGGTCTTTTGCTCCATGAGAACGTAGTTTTTTTCTTAAATTTTAATAACTTGCTGCCGTCATTTTTGAATCAATAAAAATTGATAGAGCTTCTTCATCTGTAATTTTTTTTACAGTTTCAACTTCATTTGTTTTTAAATAAGTTAAGACTTTTTTATTTTTTCCTGTGAATCCGAGGAAGCACTTTCCACTAATTTGGCCGCTGGTATATTTCCGCGTAATATTTTTTTTGCTGCTGAAAATATTTGTTCTGGTGTATTTTCGGTGATCAATAAATTAGTTTGTCTTCTTTTAGATGTATTACTTTGTATTGTGAACTGTGTACCTGATGTACTTGGTATTGGTGAAATATTTTCTATATTTTCAAAGAGGTTTGTATTTTCAATTAAGGCAGAACCCTCGTTGTATTTAAAAGGCAGCAGTAACCAATTTCTATTTTTTTTAATGAAATTGATATGAGATCTTGAGCACATTTTCCACTTTCTATTAAGAGTACTGCAGAAACCCTTAACTTTTTTTAAGAATGTCATCATTTTCACTATTGTTTTTCGTCGAAACATTTTCAATATATTTTATTAAATAATCAATGGTATTGCTTGACTGAATAAGGTTTTTAGGTTTAAGTTCGTACCATACCTTATATAAATCACCGTTTGTAATTTTAATTTTCTCCATTATCACTCAGCGTTTTGGATTAATTAAATTACACTAACACTAAACACTAGTATAATTAAAGTAAACTATTAAACACTAAACTAAACTATTTTATACACAAAAAAAACACTAAATCAAAGAAAGAGTATATAGTCAACAAATTAAATAACAGTTAACGCTAACTTAATTAATAAATACTTAATAATGTTCAATCGTTCGCTTAGGGATCAGAAAAATATGTGAATTGTTGGAGACTTCGTTCAACACTAAACGCATATTTTGCTTTCAAGAAAATTAAGAAAAATCCATTTCACTGTATGACAAGAATGCCATTTGTTACGGTAAATGACAGCTCCAATCGGACCCCTAATAAAAATGTAAACACAAACCAGATGACCTTTATCAGTAACAGATGTACACCCTTATATATCAATAAGAAAAAAACCCATAAAACTATTTTTGTAAATGTGATTTAAATGGTGCAAAAAATACTCAGAGAAGAAATAATTTCACTATGATATATACCTGTATATTAGAAAAATTGTAGATTGTGAGGATTATGACTATTATACACTACACCGCGAAATTAACGCAAAATTCGAAATTTCGTTTAAAAAAATTAATTTTATTGTTTTTCCTGAATTGAGCCTTCTTCTCGTTTTCTGTTTATCACAAAAACTGGAAATATGTATTAGTAGGCTAAAAACAAACCTTATTATCTGCCAAACAGGTCTTTATTTTCTTGTTAAAAAAGGCGAGTATCGTTTGATAAGTAAGTTTTTTGACTTCTGGAAGTTTATTTAGAAAATTGTAAAAACAAACAAAAATGAATCCCCCTGGACGAGTTTCAAGAAATCTTACACATGAAGAATGTGCTGTTGTAGTGGCCCTGCAAGAAGAAGGGTTTACTGCAACTTACATTGCCCAACGATCGCATGTTGCTAATTCCACAATATCGCGAGTTCTTTCCCGCTTCAGAGAAACAGGACGTCACGAAAGAAGACGCGGCCAGGGTCGAAAAAGAATGACAACGCCGAGAGAAGACAGATTTATGCAACTTCAAAGTTTAAGGCAACGATTCCTAACGAGCACTTACCTGCAACAACAATTTGTTCTAACCTATGGTCGTCGACTAAGTCAGGATACGGTCAGAAGAAGACTTGCTGAAGTTGATCTTCAACCCTATCAAGCCGCTAAAGGTCCTTTGTTAACCAGAGAGCACCGACGAGAGCGCTTAAGGTTTGCACAGGAACATCTTAATTGGAACAATACTGATTGGGGTAGAGTAGTGTTTAGTGACGAGTCCAGATTTTGTCTGTATAGTGACGACCGCCGTAGAAGAGTATATCGACGTCCTGGTGAAAGATACAGCCAGGCGTGCATACGAGGAACGGTGCAATATGGTGGAGGCTCTGTCATGGTATGGGCAGGCATCACGTCGCAAGCAACAACAGCGTTGGTACATATTAATGGTGGTCGGTTAAATGCACATCGATACATCGAAGAGGTGCTTGAGCATCATGTTGTACCATTTGCCCCATTTATTGGGGATAATTTCCTTTTTATGCAAGATAACGCCAGGCCGCATATCGCAGGAATTGTGAACCAGTACTTTAACCATGTGGGAATTGTTCGTTTCAACTGGCCAGCACGAAATCCCGACCTCAATCCCATAGAGCATCTGTGAGACATTGTAGGGCAGAAGATTAAAGACTTGCAGCAACCTCCTGCAAACCTTCCAGAGTTAACACTCAGATTAACGCAAGTGTGGGAAGAAATTGAGCAGTAAGACCAACTGTACGACTGTTACACGCTATTTTGCGGATCAGAAGAATCATTAATTTTTTGTATTATTGCAGTTTGTTGTTTATTTTCTCATTTTTTGTTCACAAATAAGCAAATTAGTTTTAATAAGTATCTATTAGGAACCACTTCGGGAAAAAAAAAATGGAGAAAAAAAAAATAAAAAACAATAAAATTAATTTGTAAACGAAATTTCGAATTTTGCGTTAATTTTGCGGCGCAGTGTATAAACATTTGTCAATATTTTCTGTAACAGCCCTATTTTTTTTTTAATTTTTACATGTGCGTTTTAAGTGCGTTTTTATTATTTTTTTGTTCGGGGCCAACGTAGAAATCATGTTGCGTGCTGCTCGAGAGTAGCGCGCTCGACTCCGCGATGCTCACCGCACACGGGCCTCGCCCGACCCAATTTTAATTGGTAGCGTCGAATAAAAAAATTAAAAAGACCCCAAAAACGCACCGGTGGAGATACGAAATTTTGAGAGTAGTTAGAGAAAACATAGAACTAATTTTTAGTGATAGTCACAGACTTCATCGAGTTGGCATTTTTTTATAACACTTTCTAAAGTTAAAATTTATATTTAAAATATATTTCATATTCAATTTTTTTTTTACTTTTTTTCTAAAATATTTAGAGACTTGATCTTTCAACCATAATATACAGTATTATGTTATAAACAATAGTGTATAATGTTATATTTATAGTACGCCTACTATCCATATAATAAATTATTTAAACTTGCGAGTGAAATGCCGTAAAATTGATGTTTTCTAAATTACTCAACTTTAAGCGTTAATTGTTAATAATATAGGGGGTTAAAAAATATAAACATGCAAGATTATAAGGGTTTCATGTATCTACAATGGAGTGGATATGTTTTTTTCTCGAAATTTTTAACCACAAATACAACAACCAACCCAACAAGCAACAACAAGTTACTCCACAAAATGCAAATCAAAACACATAACAAAATACTTTACAATCGACACATACAACTAACCACAGAGAATACAAATTAACCTTTTATATTAAAACTATCAACGAAATGTCAAGATTACAATTTGCGTTAATCTCGAACTCGCATAATTTCGATGAAAACGTTGTAATCATTAAAACAAAATTTGGCTTTATTTTAAAAACAAATCAAGACAAACATTCAATTACAACTTACCTAAATGCATTAATAGCAGAAAAAATTGTACCTAATTACAATGAGGCCAAACAACACATAACAAAAAAAACGAACACTCCCAATGAAACATATGTGGCCGTAATTAAATCAGTAGAATTTGAAATAACTGATCAACAAATTAGCGATCATCTGTTAAAAATAGGCATATTGCATCGCTACTGCAGAAAAATAATCTCCAAGGCTACAGAAAACCCCTCAATATACATCCGAGTAATTACAGGCTGCCACCAACACCATTTCGACCTATTACAACATAAATTTAAATACATACTGTATACCTTCAGTGGTTGAAGCATCACCCCTTCCACCACTTTTAGTTCCATGTGGACGTTGTTCTAAATTCGACCACACTTCCGACCAATGCAAGGAAGCGCTACAGTGCGGAAAATGTAAAGGACCACACAAATCGGCAGCTTGTCCAACAACATTAGCTGAAAGATGCTCAGCTTGCGACGCCGAAGAACATGGAGCCTTGTCCACTAAGTGTCCTAAAAGACCACTTAAACCGATAGTAGGTATCCCTAACGTCAAACTACAATCAACAAATATAAAATCAGCAAACATTGAACCATCAATCAAAAAATCATCACGCATACACTCACCAATCACACGGCATGATCACATAATTGACACATATATAACTAAACTTAACTCACCTAAACATACTGATAGACCAACATTATTAAAAAAAAATTAAAGAAAAACTCATCCAACCATACAACATTGACACTTGTGCTTCTATCCATCCCGAATCCCGAATACCTTCCTCCTGCGTTAATTTCTCACATGGTATAATCGGAAATGGATAGTGCTAGATACTTATAGTGTAACATAAACGGAATAAAATCAAAATCCTACTCTATTAACAACTTTATAGCACACTCAAATACCCATATTGCCCTATTCCTTGAAACCAAAACACAATCCCATTCGATCCTTAGTAACTGGCGCGCTTTATCCATCCCTTCTTCAATATTGAATCGTAATCAACGGGGTGGTGCTCTGGTTACAACGCACCCTACAATTGCTATTGGAAAAGCCACCCCACCCAAAATAAATAACCCATTAAATGAAACCATTCAATTCACTCTATCCTTTAATAATTTTAAACATAATGTCCTCGTCTATATCCATCCCAATGCTCCTATAGAAGATACCATTTTTACTAAAGCTTCCTTGTTTGATAATTGCATAATTATAGGTGACTTTAACCTAAATAAATCCAAACGAAAACACTTCAGTTTCTTCCTCAACCAATCCAACGTCACACAAATACACACCCCGCCAACATTTATTATGCCCAATAATCCTAGTACCACTCCCGATATCCTACTCTGCACATCCAATATTAAACCTCTAATACATTCACTGTCTGTAACCCCGACCTTGGATCAGATCATCTTTCTATCCAATTTGACCTTAAAATTCCGAACATCCTTATTCCTGAACCTCCTATCAACATATTAAACTACGAAAACTGCGATATAGTTAAAGTAAGCAAAGACATAACTGATTACATAAATTCAAACCCAATAATTTCTCCTATTATGATAGACAAATTCCAATCTGAACACGAAAACTCCATTAAATTACATACTCCTAAAATAGTCAAGCAGCCGTACAAATATCCTCTAGGCAAATATATCCTTAGATTTATTAAATTCAAACGAAAGTTATACAGAGACATCCAATTGATGCGGACCTTAAAACAAAATTCAATAGACTTAACAAAGATATTAAAAACCTTACGATAGAATTTAAAAAAGAAAAATGGCTAACTGTTTGTAATGAAATTAACAATGAATATGGAAAAAAATACTGGACAAAAATTAAAAAACTATCCAAATAGAAACAGTCAGAATCGATTAAGTCAATTTTAGACTCTGCGACCAATAAAAAAAGAACTGACCCTCAAATAATTGCAAATACCTTTGCAGATTATTTTAATAAAATATTTAAATTATCAACAAATGACGACTATGACAAAACACAACTAAATGGCATAAACGACTGGTATCAAACTTTCCAAACACTTCCTTCTTTCCCCATAACTCCTATCCTTGAGGAGGACTATACGAATAAATTGTCCCGAGGTAAAAATACTGCCCCTGGACATGATAGTGTTCCTTGAAGTATCCTAAAAAAACTCCCACTAAATATCAGAGCTGGGATGAATCCTCAAAAACATGATTCGAATCACGAATCCGAATCACCTAATATAATTCGATTCACGAATACTCGAATAAAGGATTCGTAAGTGAAAAATATGATTCGAATCAAAGATTCGAATCCTCATTTTTGAATCACGGATACAAATCCTTTAAAAATAAATTTGAATCTATTATTTGCAACCAGTAATATTTTATTCCATCAGTTTCTATTAACAAACATGTTCATTTACCGACTAAATATCTGATTATATAATGATTATAATTAATGATGATATATGTGTTATTGAACTTCATTTTGAATCTGTGTTTTATACGCCTGGTGCATGAAATAAAATTTCGAGTTTAGAAAAGCCCCGTAAAAATTTGTCTCGGGTCGCTGCGCGACCCTCGACACATTTTCTACGCGGGGCTTTTCTAAACTCGAAATTTTACTTCATGCTTAGTCTGGGAGTGGACAACACTCGTTCTAAGAAGTTTCAAATTAAAGGATTACTCTAGATTACTAAGTTAATTACCAATTTACAAAGGCTACAGCTCGAAGGACCAATCATGGTCTTCGGAGACCGAAGGACTACAGGGAATCGAAGTTTATTTACAAGAAAACAACGAATATCTGAAGGTTTACAGCATGGATAGAAAAGAAAACATCCAATTTTGAAAAAATATCGAAGTTGGGTTGGTTTTCAGTGCGTTTTTAACTTCACTTTAAATCAGTGTTTTATACGCGTGGCGCATGAAGTAAAATATCGAGTTTAGAAAAGCCCCGTGAAAATTTGTCTCGGGTCGCTGCGCGACCCTCGACAAATTTCTACGCGGGGCTTTTCTAAACTCAAAATTTTACTTCATGCTTACTCTGGGAGTGGACCGTCAAGATTTACTACATGTCGAGATTTTTGATATTTCTAGATTTATGTCGATTTATTCACAGTGTGTTATTGTATTAAATGCAACTTCAATATTAAATAAAAACGGTTTTTTTTTAGGAATAGAATATTCACCCATTAAGAGCCGAGCAAATTATAAAGTTAACTCTAAAAGTTAATTTTAGATAAAATTTTGCATCTTTTTCTATGATTTCAATGAATTATTTACTATATTACATACGTCGATTTTTTAAAAGAGGTGAATTTAAAATTCAAACGAGTGTTGTCCACTCCCAGACTAAGCATAAAGTAAAATTTCGAGTTTAGAAAAGCCCCGCGTAGAAAATGTCGAGGGTCGCGCAGCGACCCGAGACAAATTTTCGCGGGGCTTTTCTAAACTCGAAATTTTACTTCATGCGCCACGCGTATAAAACACTGATTTAAAGTAAAGTTAAAAATGCATTGAAAACCAACCCAACTTCGATATTTTTTCAAAATTAGATGTTTTCTTTCCTATCCATGCTGTAAACCTTCAGATATTCGTTGTTTTCTTGTAAAAAAACTTCGATTCCCTGTAGTCCTTCGTTCTGCAAAGACCATGGTTGTGCCTTTGAGCTGTAGCCTTTGTAAAACGGTAATAAACTTAGTAATCTAGAGTAATCCTTCAATTTGAAACTTCTAAGAACGAGTGTTGTCCACTCCCAGACTAAGCATGAAGTAAAATTTCGTGTTTAGAAAAGCCCCGCGTAGAAAATTTGTCGAGGGTCGCGCAGCGACCCGAGACAAATTTTCACGGGGCTTTTCTAAACTCGAAATGTTACTTCATGCGACACGCGTATAAAACACTGATTTAAAGTGAAGTTAAAAATATACTATTAACGTTGGATATTTTTCATGATTAAGTAACCAAATATGCATTCACAAAAAAATACTCAAGATGGCGGGCCGTATAAGTCGGTCATTTTCAGTTAGTGAGCAAAATTTAAGTCTAAGTAAATTAATAATCATGTGCACTGTGTGTGATGAAGCAATAGAAAGTGACTTATTCAAGTGTAATATATGTGATCAGGAGTATCATCAAGGTTGCGTGAAATCAGAAGATAAATTTGGTACAATGGCCTGTTCAAGATGTGTGAAGAATGGATCACAGAAATGTACCCTACATATACTAATTACACTAAAAAGGGAGATGACAAATCTATCCTGCCAAGTAAGTCACCAGAACAATATTATTCTTAAACAACAAGAACAAATAATAAATCTTACACATGAGTTGAATAACCTCAAATCTAGCAAGGTTCCAAACCACGGCAATGCAGATATGCGATCAAACAAGTCAATCGACTTAAAGAAATCGACTCAGTTTAAAGAATTCGACAACAACAATGCAGATATAAATAAAATAAAATTAAACGAAGGAATAGATTTAGAGAACTCGACAACAGATGGATCCACATCACTCATTAATATGCACATTGGTCCAGATATAATCGAAAAAAATATCAACAATCAAAAAACACTCCGAGTGCAACGGCCGATACTGGACGTCTCAATCAACAGTCGCAAGAAATCAAGGACGATGAAAATAAAACTGAATGGATAGAAGTAAATCGTCGACAAAAGAATAACAAAAAAACCAAGAACTATCAATTCAATAGGCGAGCCACAAACAGTGAACTACCAGTCGTCGAATATCAACCAAAAAAATGGATCTTCGTGTCAAGGTTGCATAAGGACGTGACATGTGAAGATATAAAAACATATTTATCAAGAGCTGGAAATTATCCTTTTGCCGTAAAGAAGTTAAAGCCGAAGTACGAAGAAGCTCTATATTCGTCTTTCCAGATCGGCGTACCTACAGAATGCGAGAAGGACATAATAAACGCAAACTTTTGGCCTAAGAATGTTTTTATAAACCGCTTCTTCTTTAAAGCAAAACAGATTACATATTTTCAAGTAAATCGTCAGATAGAGATAAATCGCCAAAACAAAACAAATTTGAATTTTTAATATTAAACGTAAGATCGTTATCAGTAGAGGAGATTAATCAAATTTAAGTAGATGCTATAACATTCAATTCAAAATTTATTTACCTAACTGAAACTAGAGTAGAAGATACGTATTTATTAACAAATAATCTAGGTATTTATGTATTAGAGTCGTATTATTGTCGGCAGGGCCGGGGCGGCGGAGTCGCAATTTGGTGCGATAGACATATAGATGTTAAACCTTTACAAATTACTTCTTACTCTATTGATAATATTATTGAGCTTTGCGGAATAATCTGGGTAGTTGATAGCTATACGAGTATTCAAGTAATCTGCATATACCGTCCACCATCAGATTGTCAAAATGTTTTTATTTCTCACTTGAATTCTTTATTAGAGCATTTATTTTCTGTGAATATTCCAATTATCATATGTGGCGACATTAACATAGATTTCATGATAAATTCACAAATCTTACGTAAATTAGTGGCAGTCCTTGAAACTTTTAATGTAAAATTGAAAAATAAAGAGCCCACTCGTATAACCGATACATCTGCTACTGGACTCGATCATATCTACTCCAGCATAACAAGCGACATGTCATATATGACCATCACCAATCACATATCAGATCATAAAACATTGTTATTAAATACCAATATAGGAAAAACATCTAAACATCACACTATTAGGACAAAAAGATCATTTAATGAAACAAATATAACTAATTTTATAGCTGCTTTACAACACGAATCCTTTTATAAGGATTCGAATCCTTTTATAAAAATTCGAATCCTTTTATAAAAATTCGAATCCTTTTATAAAAATTCTAATCCTTTTATAAGGTTTGGAATCATCTACGTTTAGATTCGAATACGAATCCTTTTAAAAAAATGTCACGAATCCGGATCACGAATCCGTTTTCACTAAAGTATTTGAATACCTCTTTTGAATCCTCTAAAAGGATTCGAATCCGGGAATCGAATCCTGAATGATTCGAATCCTGCCCAGCTCTGCTAAATATACACCTATATATTCTGGACATCTATAGTTATGCATTAGCAAACAACTATTATCCTCCCACCTGGAAAAAGGGGCAAATTGTGTGTATCCACAAACCCAACACCAATTCTTCACTTGTATCCAGCTATAGACCTATCACATTACTCCCAGTCCTTAGCAAAATATTCGAATCCCTCCTTAAAGACCAAATAAGCTCACACATCTCCAAATATATCCCTAAATACCAATTCGGATTCCAACACAAACGCTCCACTCAACTCCCATTGACAATCCTAGCATCCAATCTCCAAACGTCCCATCTCGAAGGCAACAAATAAGCTGTACTATTCCTCGATGTTAAAAAAGCTTTTGACTTGGTCTGGCACCGGGGATTTTTATATAAATGTCTAGTCCTCAATCTCCCTACATATCTATTACGCATCCTTGATCAATTCTTATCCAACAGATCCTTACAAATTAAATTTAAAAACCACCTATCCTACTCATTTTGTCCACACCAAGGTGTTCCACAAGGTTCTCCCATATCTCCCTTACTCTTCAATATATACTCAATGACATTAGAAGCGTAACACCCAGAAGGAGTTATTATTTTAACTTGATTTTTTGCCAGTATGGTAGTCTTACATCAAGAATAAAATAATTACATTTTCAAGAAATTTTATTAAAAAACAATCTAAAAAAAATTAATAATGTGTTTGGCGACCCCTTTGCTGTATACACTCCTGTAGACGTCTGGGCATCGACAAAATGAGATGGTCGATGTCTTCTTGAGGCATCTCGTTCCAAGCAACTTTAATTTCATCGATCAACTGTGCTAGAGTCTGTGGAGGATGGTGCAAAGAGAATATTCTTCTTCCCATGATATCCCACACATGTTCAATGGGATTTAAATCCGGCGAACGGGGCGGCCACGCCAAAACATTAACACCAGCTTCATTAAGAAAGTTCATAGTTCGACGAGCAATATGGGGACGTGCGTAATTTTGTTGAAAAAGTACGTCTGGGCGGCCATCTAAATAAGGCAACAAAGTCGGTCGTATGACGTCTTCAACATAACGCGCAGCTGTCATACTGCCTCGAATGAATACAAGAGGTGATCGACTACCATAAGCAATAGCCCCCAAACCATTACTCCGGCAGTCCTGTGTACATGCCTCTCAATAGCAAACCTAAGATCAGGTCGTTCTCCACGGCCATCATGCGTGCCTAGACAAAATCGTGATTCATCGCTGAATACGTTCTCTGCACCAGTCCAACCTTTGGCGACAGTGTCTCGTTGTTAAAGGAAGCACTAATCTTGGACGGTACGAAAGAAGCCCAAAGGATTAAATGCGGCGATATAAGGTTCGCATACTAACGCGCCTACCTTCTTCTCCAATCCATTGATCACCGATTTGACGCGTAGTAGCGAAACGGTCTCGCAGGGCTATTTGTCTTAAGCGCCGATCTTGACGTTCTAGGCGTACCACAGAACGTCAAGATCGGTTGACCAATTGGTCTTCTTCTTGCTCCTCTACCTTCTTCTGTCCATACCTGATACACACGTATTACAGTTGCTGCAGTGGAATCAATACGGCGGGCAATTTCGCGATAGGACATACCGACATCTCGATAAGCAACAACTCGACCCCGGTCAAAATCGCTCAAATGGTGTTATTGTGGACGTCTTCGGACTCGAGGCATTTTATTTAAGCTTAACACACTCAACGGAAACACGAAAACTAAAAACATCTGTACTAAACAGCTCATATAAATAGTTTTATCAAAAAAGAAAAAGTGAAATATATTTTTTTTTTCACAATAAATATAAAAGGCACTAGGTTGAAATTGTTATCAATGTATGCTTTAAATATAGTCACTCTGTTGCTAAAATATGAATTCAAAAAAATCATTCTGTCTTGGTGTTACGCTTCTAATGTCATTGAGTATATATACCCATGATCTGTACAACCAAAATCCAAAATATTTCAATCCAGCTCAATATATCCTCCAGTTCGCTAATAACACGGCCTTGGTAACCCATGCCCCTACCCTCAGTTCCGCAATGTCCTCCTTACAAGACTTGCTAAGTTATTCCAAATCTTGGTTCCTTAAATGGAGAATATCCTTGAATTCCACCAAAACGCAACTATTAATTCCCAACCACAGAATAACTCCTAACTCCCCTTGGCATAAACTTCGATCCAAAACTCACCTGTATTCCCCACTCCAAAGTAATTAAAAATAAAATTCAAACCACAGCACGCCATTTTTGAGGTTTAACCTATAAACAGCGTGGAATATTAACAAAAACCGCCGTCAAGATATACAAATGCATATGCAGGCCGATACTCGACTAGGGTTTTATCTTACTTGCTCTCACCCATCCCAGATCCCTTAACAACATCCTTATTGCAGAAAGAAGTTCCCTACGTATATTGACAAGAATCCGCCACCCCTTAAATCCTCTATATAACCCCTTCAATGAAATGTTGCTAGAAAAGACACAAATAATACCCATGAATGAGCGCTATCTATTTGTAATCGAACGTTTCCTTAAAACGCCTCTAAACATCCGCATACTTAAACTGTTCTGTCAAACCAGAAATCCCCTAATCCCACCCAAACGCAAATTTCCAGAATCCACTATCTCCCAAACACTCTTATCCCTACATCAGTGAAATACCTAATAATATCACATCATTTATTCATTCATTAACCGCATAATCAAAATTATTTAAATATCCCTAGGCAGAAAGACCTCAGGTCGATAGTCTTTTTGCAGTATAAAATAAATACAATACTATAATGAATGTTCATGTAATGAAATATTTTAATAGTGAATAAAGATTTTGTATAGAGAGTGTCTACGCTAAACCGTTCGTTAAAAGTTTATGGGGTTGCCGTTGCACTAAAAATTTGAAAAAAATCCTCGTCATACGGTTGAATCAGTTCTCTTCATGTGAAATATTTTCAACTTTATATCACTTTCGGATCCACCGGAAGTAGTACCAAGTTTGTTATTTTAAATGGAACACCCTATATATTAGTAATTTTTTGGATTCCTCGTTTAAATTGCAACATATTTTATTCGAACATATGTACACTTATCTCTTATAGTTTTCAAGCAAAAAAAATATTTCCAAAATTTTGACCTCTAAAAGGCATCTTGAAATCTATCTGTAACTTCTCTTAAGTGTAAGATAAAAATATGATTTATATCTCTACTTGTACCTAGAGGATGCCTCTATGAGTGAATTAATTGGCAACTGTCAATTTTGACAATAAGTATTCTTAAAATGTCAATATCGAAGTGCCCTCCTCAATATTTCGTAATTAAATTTTTTTAAATGGAATGACCCATTTTTTATCACGTGCTACAATTGGGGGAAGATTTCCTACAAAAAAGTATTAACAACTATACTCCTAAAGCAAATGGTTTTGGAATTATTTCGAAGATTCGTTTTTCGTCGCATTTACGCAGGGATTAATGCGCGCATAAGTCGCAACTGAATTTTAGTAGGCAAGTAGTAATCCTTTTGTTTTGTCGCTTATGTAATGCGAAATGTCAAATAATAAAAACAATTAGTACAAAGTTATATAGAAATCAACAAAATGAATAAACACACCCATCAACAAATTATTAATTTATTCTTTATACACGGCAACTGCGATAGAATTGGTACTCGAACATGTAGAATATTTAATGAAACTTATCCACATTTGCCACCGATGAATTAAACAAGATTTAGAAGATTGGAATCAAATTTTGTTCAATTGGCAGTTGCCATGTGCAAAGAATAAATTGTTAATTTGTTGATTTGTGTAATTATTCATTTTGTTGATTTCTGTAAAACTTTGTACTAATTCTTTTTATTATTTGACATTTTGCAATACAATCGCGACAAAACAAAAGCATACTGCTGGCCTACTAAAATTCAATTGAGACTTATGCGCGCATTATTCCTGCATAAATGCACGAAAAACGAATTTTCGAAATAATTCGAAAACTACTTGCTTTAGGAGTATAGTTTTATTATACTTTTTTGTAGGAGATTTTCCCCCCAATCGTACCATGTGATAAAAATTGGTCATTCCATTAAAAAAATTGAATTACTAGATATTGAAGAGAGCACTTAGATATTGACATTTTACGAACACTTATTGTGAAAATTGACAGTTTCTAATTAATTCACTCATAGAGGTATCCGCTAGGTACAAGTAGAGATATAAATCATATTTTTATCTTATTCTTAAGAGAAGTTACAGACAGATTTCAAGATGCCTTTTAGAGGTCAGAATTTTAGAAATATTTTTATTTTCTTGAAAACCATAAGAGATAAGTATACATATGTTCGAATAAAATATGTTGCAATTTTAACGAGGAATCCAAAAAAATTACAAATATATAGGGTGGAACCGGAAGTGACATAAAGTTCAAAATATTTCACCTGAGGAGAACTGATTCAACCATACGACAAGGATTTTTTTTTTCAAATTTTTAATGCAACGGCAACCTCATAAACTTTTAACGAACGGTTTAGCGTAGACACCCTGTATATCATTGCTAATTGCATTGGTGTTTTCTGTGATATGACTCGCCAGACTGGCGTTGTCTGCATTGACCTCGGGGCTATTTAACTCACTTTCCATGTGTTCGGGATTATAATTTTTGGTTGGAATTGTGTTAGTTGAATCAAACCACTAGTTATTTAATGTTTCCATAGCTTCTGCAAGGATCCCTGGTTGAATTAAACTGGATTATCCTGCTGTTACTGGGTTTCCCCAAGGAAACCCAGCTTGTCGGTCCATTTTTCTCCTCCGCTACTGGTCCTTCTGTTGACCACAGTTCACTATAGTGTCACTATTACTAGTTGAATTTTATATTGAACACTTAATAATTTTTAATAGAAACCCGATAACTCGAAACTGTTTTCTTTCAATTGTATTACTAAAAATTTAAAAAAAAAACACATTCGTTTGTAAAAGATATTTTGGTTATATCATTAACAAAATATTAGGGTTTTAACAAAAACTAAACACAAATTTAAATTTCAATGATAGTTTAATAATTACAATAGGTGATACACTTACATGTACAAATAATGAACCGAATAAAATTTAAAAAAATATTTGGACGAAATAGGTAAATATACTTAAAAAAAACTAGGACATACACTCACAAAATAATTTACCAAAAAAACCGATCGACGTGTCTCTCTTATTTAAACCTCATTTATTGCATACAATTGTAGTAAGAAAATGATTAAAGTCTAGGATAAAGCCACCCAATAATCAAAGGCAAGACTGAAACCTACCCAATAATTAAAATTATAATCAATGATTAAGATAAAACCTGTTCAGAAATTAAAATTAAAATCAAAGGCATGGCAAAAACCTACCAAATAATTAATTTTAAAATCAAGGGTTAGGCTAAAAACTGCTTAATAATTTAAATTATAATCAATGATTCGGCTAAAACCTGTACAATAAACAAAGGTTTGGTTAAAACCGGTCCAATAATTGAAATAATGATTGTGGGTTAGTTTAAAACCTGCTCAATAATTTAAATTAAAACCAAAGACAAGGCAAAAAATCTCCCCAATTAATAATTTTAAAATCCTAGGTTTTTAGCCTAACCTGCACAATAATTAAACATGTAATTACAGGTTAGGTTGAAACCTGCTCAATCATTAAAACTATAATCAATGGTTAGGCTAAAACCTGCACAGTAATCAAAGGTTAGGTTGAAACCTGCCCAATAATTAAAATTATATTCAAATGTAGGCCTAAACTTGCTCAATAATTTAAGTTATATTCAAAGGCTAGGCTTAATTGGGCCCAAATAATTACATTAAAAACAACAATCAGAAAAACATTGATCGATTTTTTCCCTCATAATTATCACTTCAACATTTTCTTTTTTGTGAATCTACGTATAAATCGTAACTAATCAGGTACTAAATGCATTGGATCATACAATTTTCTTCAATCACCCATCAAATCACTCGCTCGCTCACTTATTGTATAAATAAATAAAAATTATATAATAGCCGTAAATAATCGTAAACATATGTACACTAATCTTACACGCAAATAATATTACATAATTAATTAATTAATAATAATAATAAATACGATAAGGAACATTACTGAAGTCATGGATCCACGTAAATCGCGCGCTCGTGCGGGATTCACAATTGTTTTTTTTTATTTTTTTATTTACATTTTTAAAAAATACGTGTGATGCTAAATCATTTACTCTTATGTTTTATTCACTAAATTACGCTAGTTTATGACTCGACCTTATTTAAACATTGCTTATCCGCGTCCTCCTCTCCCATAAATGTTAAGTAATGTTATTCATTTGTAAAATAATACTTATATAAAAATATAAAAAACGGTTTATTTATTTTATTTAGTAATGTGTGTATGTCTCTTTTCGAAAAAATGTATAAAATTGTAGACTAGATGCGACATTTTTTTTTCTTTCTTTAATTCACTAATTTTCGCTTGGAACTTGTTTTACTTAATATTTACGATTTACAAAGATAGCAGAATTTTTTTAAGTATGAAATGAGTGTGATTCGAAATTAAAATGTTTAAGGAGAAATATTATTATTTCTTTTAACGATTTATTTAAAAACTCAAATTAAATATTTCCTACTTCAAGTTGTAAGATTTCACTATGTTTTAAATAATAGTACAGTCCTAAAACTCTCTTCTAATAAATTAAAGGAGAAACATTATTATTTTGTTTAATTATGAGCAAAATTATAAAGTGCATTTGAATTATTATCTACCTTAATTTCCAGAATCACATTCGTACATAAAATAAAGATTAGTAGAGAGTTTTAAGACTATGAATAGAAGTAATTAAATAGCTTTAAAACTGTCTAATAATGATGATAATGATGAATGTGATTGGAAATTGAGAATTTAGAGGAGAAATATTATTATATCTTTTAACGATTTATTTATTAACATAATTAAAACAAAAATGATATATTTTATGTTTAAAGTTTCAAGATTTTACAAGTTTATAAATAATACAAATTAAAAGGCTCATTTAAATTATTATCTACCTTATTAATAATTTCCAATAAAAAATCGTATGTAAAATAAAGACTAGTAAAGAGCTTTAAGACTTAACTAGCTATGTTTAGAAGTAGCTGAATATATAATGATAATAGTATGATTACAAATTGAAAAGTTAAAGCAGAAAATTATTATTTCTTTTAACAATTAATTTCTTAGCAAAATTAAAATCTCAATTTTAAGATATTCTGTTTGAAGTTCCAAGATTTTACTATGTTATAAATAATATTACACTCTTAAAACTGTGTACTAATAAACTGAGTATGATTGGAAGTTATAAATTTAAAGTAGAAACATTATTATTTCATTTAATAATGAGCAAAATTAAAAAGTGACAATTATCTTGGTTTGCCGTCAAGTTGACAATATTAATTGGGTTTGCGGTTTAAGCGGCGAAATTGTTTAAAAAAATGGAGACGGAGATTTTCTTGTGGAAATTTGTATGTAATTTATTTATTTTTTTAATTCTTTAAATATATATATATATATATATATATATATATATATATATATATATATATATATATATATATATATATATTAGGGTGTCCCAAAAAAATTAAAGTCTTTTTTTACGCATACCCTCTTATTATATTTCTTTGGTGTCAAAACAATTGTACATTAAATTTCGTGAACGCAGGACCACGGCAACCCGTGCCGACTTGCATCGATACATGTCTGTTCTTGCTGACTAAAGCGAACGCGAGCTGACGCATCGATGTGCTTATTATTACTTGCTATTTCGTTAGTAAACTCATCGTTTTCAATAATCCAACATGTCGGTGGAATTACGCAGTTCTAAAAATAGTATATTTTTAATAGGGGACGTGAAACATCAAATAACGGGTTCAAAACTTCCTTCTAATGAACAAATTCTGGCAGTTTTATCTTACAATATTCGAGAAGTGAATTTAACTGTTAATAAAAGCGCAAATCTCACTATTCGCGAGTGCATTATCTTTTGGGAAAAGGCACGAATAATACCTACAAAATCTTTACCTAATTGCGTGAAGAAACTTGTGAAATTATATCAAGTTTGGAGAAACTTGCAAAAAAATGCACAAAAAACACTAGGTATCTTTGAGGAGCGCCGACAAGAGTTTATCAACAACTTAAATAATCTGTTTGATATTGCACACGCGGATGCGTTTGAAATTATTAAAATAAATGAAGATAAAACCTTCTTGGAGTGCCAGGCAGAACCAGGCCGACCTGGCCACTTAGCTGGGGTTGACAAAAAACTGGCTGATAAAGAGGAAAGGGCACGCATTAGAACTGTTGAGGAAGAAAAGCGGCGTGCTAAATATTTCTCCGCGCCAACTTCGTTGACGCCATCTTATGAACCGTTACAAAATGATTCATCTTCGGATTCTAATGGAAATATGGATTTACAAGCAAATTTGCCAACGCTGATCGAAGACACACAACCTGGAACTAGTAAAACATCTGTGAGGAAGGATTTCATCACTCCAAAATTAGTAGCAGCGCTTGATAGGTGTCAGCTAAGTATGAGAGATTCTGTGTATATTCTTGAAGCTACCATTGAGGCACTTGGACATAATACCGAAGAATTTCCAATAAGTAAGTCCTCAATTCAAAGAATTCGTACGACTAAACGGAAAGAGCGTGCGGAAGCCATAAAAGTTGTTTTTCAAAAGGAGGTACCAGATGTTGTGACTGTTCACTGGGATGGAAAACTGTTGCCTGCTTTAGATGCTCGGAAATCAAAAGAAGAACGTCTTCCGATAGTTATTTCATATGGAAACAAAGAACAACTTATTTATGTGCCAAGGTTGGAAAGCTCTTCAGGAAGGGAGCATGCGCAAGCTGTTTGGAACGCGATTGCAGACTGGAATCTTGAAGATAAAGTGCAAATTCTTTGTTGTGATACTACAGCTTCAAATACAGGACGTATTAATGGCGCTTGCGTGCTTCTCGAACAAAAACTTGGTAGAGAAACGCTTATTTTTGCTTGCCGCCATCACGTATATGAATTGGTGTTAAAAAGCGTGTTAGAATCGAAATTCAGTCCTGTGACTACAAGCCCTGATAGTTCGTTCTTCAAAAAGTTCCGAGATTACTGGAAAAGTGTTGATACTGATAAAATACAGTGCTATAGAGAAAAGCTTACATCGTGCCTGACTTTTTCCGAAATTGACAATTTGCTTGAGTTTTACCGAACTGAACTTACCAAAGATATAGTCAGAAATGACTATCAAGAGCTGATAGAGCTTTGTGTTACATTTATAGGCGGAGACACAGAGAGAAAACTTATAATTCGACCTCCAGGTGCCATGCACCATGCTCCATGGATGGCGAGAGCAATTTATTCACTGAAAATGTCATTGTTTAGTGCCCAATTGAAAATTACAAGCAAGGATAAAACAGCACTGTTAGACGTGTGCCTATTCATCGTGACATCATACGTCAAGCCATGGATCCAATGTATTTTGGCCGTAAAGGCACCTTATCAAGATTTGTGCTTTTTGAAGTCAATGAAGGCTTACGAAAATGTTGATAAAACCATCTCGAAAGCAGCTTTACAAAAGTTAAGCCAGCATTTGTGGTATTTGACTGATGAAGTGTCTGTCTTGTCACTATTTGACGATGATGTGGACCAAGAAACTAAAGTAAAAATGGTTGCAAATTTAACCAACAAAAATGTGTCAACCCATGGTAAACGTTACATCCCATCACAGGAAGAACTTTGTGGTCCATTATACGGTTAGTTTGATAAGTAAATATAGAAGTTGGTTTTTAGTTGTTTGTTTATATGATAATTTTGTTAACTGTATTTCACCTTTCTTATTTCAGAGAAAAACATCTATGACTTCATTTCGGTCAAAAGCAAATCCTTGTTTGAACGTCTTAAAATTAATGACAGTTTTCTCTACGAATGTCCTACTTTGTGGTCAAATAATGCTTCGTTTGAAGAAGCCAAAAAGAAGGTTTCAACGTTTAGGGCCGTCAACGATTTAGCTGAAGGAGCGGTCAAGTTGATGCAAGACTTTCATGGTTTAATCACGGTAAATGAGGAACAGAAGCAATTTGTATTATGTTGCGTACAAGAACATCAGAAGATTTATCCTGACTGTAAAAAGCAAACTTTGAAAAGAAAATTTAAAAATAATGTTTTCTAAATATTAAATAATTAATAGATATATGATTTGGGCATATTCGTGTTTTATTTACCAAATTAACATTCAGTTCTACCAAATTAACATTCAGTTCTAGAATCCTTCCATGTTAACTCAGTAGAAATGATCATATCTTATGTTTGGCATCAAGTCGGCACGGGTTATCCTTATCCAATCTCAATAATATTTATTATTTGCTTTTTTGAGGTCAAACAGAAAAAAAATAAAGGGTATGCGTATCTGATTTCGCGAAAAAAAATTCTCGCTAATGCCTTGGGACAACCCTAATATATATATATATATATATATATATATATATATATATATATATATATATACAGAGAGTTTTATGTAACACCGAACATGCCAGAAAATATTCAATGTAAATTTTCCTATTCAAATATTCAATGTAAATTTTCCTATGTTCGATGTGTTCTGGGATGCATCAAAGCATTGAGTGCGATTTCATTGGCTGATTTTAGTCGTTCTAACGCAATTTTAGTTTTTAGTAGTTCTAACGTAACTTACATTTAACGTCAAAATGAAATGTGTCATTCAAAAATCGCCTACATCACTAATGGAATGTTAATATTAAACAGAAAAGAAAAATGAGAAAGAGGAGAACAGATTTAGCTTGATCGCAAAAATAATAGAAAAACAGATTCCTGTTTTAAAGGGATGTTTCGAGATTGATAAAATAAGCATGAATTTAAAATTAATATCGACTTTCTGCAAACATTTTGTCTCATTGAGACAAGTCTCTAATTATTCTTGAACAAGTTTCTCATCTTTCACGTGGTGAAACATATTTTACTATGATTTAAAAAAGAAAACACTTGGTTAAATTTCTTTAATATTTCAAGATAAGTTTATACATTGTTTCAATTTCACTGGAGATTATTAAGAACTTCGATTCAGCGTATTGTGTAAACCATTTGATCAGGCCCACCCCAAGTACGTTGCTTTTGGGTGCAAAAATGCCGTCCAAAAACTGCCTGGTCCTTTGGGGAGTGCGCATTTCTACACTGCACTTAGGCCTCATTAGGCCCATTGTGCTAACAAAACGGCCTTTCGGCAGCTTTAAATATAAATATTCCAAATTTGAAGAGCGTGGCGAGGCAGGTTTGCAAGTACCGCACCTAGTATTGCTGCCAAACATTGCAATTTTCATTTATTTGCTAACATAATACTCAATAAAGATATTGTAGGTGTATTTATTACTTTATTAACTGCGTAACTTACAATGAATTGTAGATACAGTGATTTTTTTCTTTAGGTAAACATGCATAAGCTGTAAATTTTCCGACATTCGTTGTTTTTTGAAAGAGTTCAATTTGAATCTTTAAACGAATGTTTTCCACTCCCAGACTAAGCATGAAGTAAAATTTCGAGTTTAGAAAAGCCCCGTGAAAATTTGTCGAGGGTCGCGCAGCGACCCGAGACAAATTTTCTGGGCTTTTCTAAACTCGAAATTTTACTTCATGCGCCACGCGTATAAAACAGAGATTTTAAGTGAAGTTCGAATATACATAAACTTCACAATATTTTAGTGTTTTATACGCGTGGCGCATGAAGTAAAATTTCGAGTTTAGAAAAGCCCAGAAAATTTGTCTCGGGTCGCTGCGCGACCCGAGACAAATTTTCACGGGGCTTTTCTAAACTCGAAATTTTACTTCATGCTTAGTCTGGGAGTGGAAAACACTCGTTTAAAGCTTTAAATCGAGCTTAAAAAAACAAGGAATATCTAAGGATTTACAGAAAATAGGCTGAATTTGAAATACGTATACCTAAAAGAAAAACTCCCTGTAAGTTTCAGGACAATATTATTCTTGATTGTTTTGAAATGCTGATGTCTTACTTTGGGCAAAAAAGTATGTTCCATATTCCAACACACTGCACCATAAACGCACAAGATTTAATAACTGACATATTTTATTTTGACGTTACCCGTACCCTATTAACATTAGTTGTAATTTGCATTAGAACTACTAAAAATCGTAACCAATGAAATCGCACCCAGAAGAATGTAAATTGGGTTGACTATATTACCATTGGAAGTCGTAGCCAATCACATCGCATTCAATGCTTTGATACGTCCCAGAACACATCGAACATAGGAAAATTTACAGTGAACATTTTCTGGCCTGTTCGGTGTTACTTAAAACTCTCTGTATGTGTGCCTATATTCCGCCAAAGTTTGTTGGCTTCTTCAGGGCAACATTAAGGTCGGGCCGTATAAAAAAAGTTGTCAAGTTGAATATTTTCAATAGTAATATATTAAGTGCATTAAAAATGATCGAAAATTTTGCACGAAAAGCCGTTGCCTAGAAACTGCATGAGACTTTTTCAGTCAAATCACAATCAAAATGAACGAATGTAGTTTCTTAATGGCAACGAGCTTTGAGTACTAAATTTTCAGAGCATTTTTAATGCACGAAATGTATTTAATAGACTATTTCCTGAAAATACGATTTTTAATCAAGTTGACGTATTATTTAAAATATTAATTATCAATCAGTGTCACTTAATGTGTCAACATGAATCGCTTCGGAAGTTTTTCTTCGAAAGATATATCGAAAAATATCGAGAAAAATTCATCCGAAAATACAAGAAAGAATAAAGAGTTCGTTTGGAGGCAATTTATGACATTCTGTGATGAAAGAAAATACGAGTTAGATCAAAAAACTTCAGATGCTTTCTTGGCAGAAATGCTCAAAGACTGGGCATATAACATGAGGAAGCAAAATGGAGACGACTATAAAGAAATGACAGTCAAGACAATATGGAATACAACAGCTAAAATATTAATGGACAAATTATAAACAATATGGGCGCAAGATTGATCCGTTTCAAGCAATAGAATACAAAGAAGCGAGGGAGGCACGAAATTAAAAAAGAAAGGAGTTACAAGTGATGCCTTCAAAACGCAAGCAGAGTTCAGCCTCCCTAACTCATGATGAATTTAAAAAACTTGTAAATTTTTGCGATGAGGATACCCCAGACGGTCTCCAGAAAAAGGTTTTTTATATGCTGTCATATGAATTAGCTTGGAGGGGAGGTGAAGGAGTTAAGTGCTCACTAAATTATTTTCATGAAGAATTGGATAATTTGGGAAACAAAACCAAAAGGATTGAATATAACCCAATTTTTGAAAAAACTGCACAACGGAGAAGTAAACGCTGTGCCGAATCAAAATGGTTAATTCCTAATGAAACTAATCTGAATTTGTGTCCTGTAAGATTATATAGTAAGTTTATAGAAAAACGACAACATGTAAAAATCAATCGTTTTTTCTTAACAGCAAATCCATATTGGCAAGTAAATAATAATTGGTATAAGGATGCCCCAGTTGGCAGAAACGTAATTTCAAAGTGGACTCTAAATACTGCAAAACAAATTGGTCTCAATACTGTAACAACAAAAATTACGAATCACTCACTACGATCATCAGCTGTATCTAATTTAGCCAAGGAGGGAGTAGGTGAACAACAGTTGCTTAAAATGACTGGTCATTCAAGCACCAACTCAATTAAACCTTACCTTCAATTGGATAAAGAACATCACCAACAGATAATTAAGAAAATGAGAGGCGAAGGCTATTTAGAGGAGGACAGCAATAAGGCAGTTGATGTTTCAGAGTCTTTGTCTAATCAAGAAACACACAACACAATACAAGCAACTGCATCTACATCAAAAAATAATTCCACAATTTATAATAATTGCGTTTTTAATTGTACTAATGTAAATGGTTCCAATTTTAGTAGTATGTTAGATTAATTAAAAACCTTATTTTTAGTTCTGGAAATAGTCGCATAAATTATTCTCAATACTTTCCAGATTCTTTTAAAAGAAAAACTTTCGAATCGATTAATTTTGAAAGATTGAGAGAAATTGATTGATACCTGACATGTGACGCCACAACAGTGCAATTTTCGCTGTAATTTTTCGTAGAATTTTCACCTACTATGCAATTTTCGCTGAAATTTAATTGTGATTGGGCAATGAAAATGAATTCTCGTAATATGATTGGTAGACATTTTTTGAAGGAAATAGTCATTATAATTTCTACAACTTGACAACTTTTTTACACTGCCCGACCTTAATTTTGCCCTGAAGAAGGCAACAAAGTTTAGCGATTTATAGGCACATATATATTTAAAAAAATTAAATAAATTACATACAAACTACTACAATAAAGTCTCCGTCTCCATTTTATTTTTTGAATTAATTCCGCTGCTAAAACCAAAAACCCAATTAATATTGTCAAAATTAAAAAGTGAATTTGAATTATTTTCTACCTTTTTTTTTCAAATAGTTTCCATAAACAAATTCGTACATTATATAAAGATTAGTAAAGAGATTCAAGACTTATTTATGAATAGAAGGAATTTGTACAGTTTTAAAACTGTCTAATAATGATATGAGTGTAATTGAAATCGAAAATTTAGAAAACTCAAATTAAATATTTTCTGCTTTAAGTTCTAAGATTTTACTATGTTTATAAATACTAGTACAGTCTTAAACTGCCTACTAATAAACTAGAGGTGATACACATTTCAATTTGTAAAGAAATTATATTATTTAAATTGATATTTACATTTAACAAACTAAAAAGTAGAAAACTTATATTCAAATATTAGGGCTTACAAAAATTTAATTTAAATTTGATCTTTGAGGCTTTTGAATGAAATTTATTTTTCATTTCATTATTAAATATAAAATTTATTATTATAAAATTACTTAAAATTTCTGATTCTTGCTTACAGAATATTTGAGTCGACCAGGCGCAAAACCAGCCATACACCTTTTTTTAATTTTGAGATTTTGGTATTTTTGGATTCTAATTGTCTCGGGCTACAATTATAAAAATAAATTGACCTTCAAAACCCATCCTGAACCCTATAAAATTAAGTTTGAAAAATCCTGTAGAATGGGCGACTCATTTGAAGAAATATGAATATTTCTTAAAATAATAGTATATTGTGTAACAAGTGCGTAAAATCAAAGTTTATACAAGAGTTCTTTAGAGTCAATCTGAAGGTAGGCATATCTAGGTTACAAAAGCTAACATATTTTTTCAGTTGCAAAACCTGCCAATTTTTACTTATTTTTACATAATTTTTATTGTTCCCATTCGATACAATGCATATTAGACACTATTTTCATTTATTTAAAAGGCGCCGCAAAATCAGTTTTTGTCATTTCGCCACAAGTTTGTCAGAACACGTACGGCTGGTTTTTAATTTGGGCGACTCATTGCAAGAAATATGAATATTTCTTAAAATAATAGTATATTGTGTAACAAGTGCGTAAAATCAAAGTTTATACAAGAGTTCTTTAGAGTCAATCTGAAGGTAGGCTATTATTATTTGAAACTTGATTGAACACATCGGTGTGTGAAGTTATACTTCATGTAAATATTTTGATAGGTAAAAATAATATCTGAAAAAAGAAATATCACAAAAATACAGTTACTTATCAAATATAAAGACGTTTTCTATTAAATACACATATCCCGATGCATACGCCAAATTTTCAGATATTCATTCTTTATTTAAAAGTTCAATTCGAAGTTTCTAACGAGTGTTGTCCCTCCTTGATTAAGCATGAAGTAAAATTTCGAGTTTAGAAAAGCCTGAAAATTTGGTTTGGTCGCGTAGCGCGTAGCGCTACGCGACCAAACCAAATTTTCAGGCTTTTCTAAACTCGAAATTTTACTTCATGCGCCAGGCGTACAAAACATTGAAACACCGTGAAGTTCAAAATATTCTTGCTTAGCAGTATATTTTAAAACCTGTTTTAGCAGCATATTTTTAATACTGATTTAGCAGTATATTTTTAATTTCACTATACAGTAGAACCTCGCTATACCGGGCCTCGAGATACCGTGATTCGGATATATCGGGGTCATTTTTCAGGTTTCTTTTTTTTTAAGATGTTAATTTTAACAATTGACTGCGTACCGCCCTGATTAGGTAAAACGTTCCGGCGCCATTATTGTATTACAATTTCCGTTTGCTACGCGACCAAACCAAATGTTCAGGCTTTTCTAAACTCGAAATTTTACTTCATGCGCCAGGCGTATAAAAAATTGAAATATCGTGAAATTCAAAATATTCTTGCTTAGCAGTATAATTTAATTCATTTTTTAGCAGTATATTTTTTAAACTGATTTAGCAGTATATTTTTAATTTCACAATATTTTAGTGTTTTATACGCGTGGCGCATGAAGTAAAATTTCGAGTTTAGAAATGCCTGAAAATTTGGTTTGGTCGCTGCGCTTCGCTACGCGACCAAACCAAATTTGCAGGCTTTTCTAAACTCGAAATTTTACTTCATGCGCCAGGCGTACAAAACATTGAAACATCATAAAGTTCAAAATATTCTTGCTTAGCTTAGTATATTTTAAAACCTGTTTTAGCAGCATATTTTTAATACTGATTTAGCAGTATATTTTTAATTTCACAATATTTCCGTTTGCTACGCGACCAAACCAAATTTTCAGGTTTTTCTAAACTCGAAATTTTACTTCATGCGCCAGGCGTATAAAACATTGAAATATCGTGAAATTCAAAATATTCTTGCTTAGCAGTATAATTTAATTGTTTTAGCAGTATATTTTTTAAAGTGATTTAGCAGTATATTTTTAATTTCACAATATTTTAGTGTTTTATACGCGTGGCGCATGAAGTAAAATTTCGAGTTTAGAAAAGCCTGAAAATTTGGTTTGGTCGCGTAGCGCTACGCGCTACGCGACCAAACCAAATTTTCAGGCTTTTCTAAACTCAAAATTTTACTTCATGCTTAATCTGGGATTGGAAACACTCGTTAAAAGCTTCAAATTAAACGATTTTCAAATCCAACGAAATTCTGAACAAATACTGCTTATGTATCGGGATATGTATATTAAAAAAAATCCCTGTATATTTTAATTAATTTTCTAATTCTTGCTTGAAATTTCAAGAAATATTATTTATTTTTAAATATTTCTGGAGATATTAATATAATATCTTAAATATTAAGTAAAACCGCTGCAGAAAGCTATTAACAATTAACTTAAACGTTACTCATGCTATTTTTAAAATCAGTCTGTTATGTTTTCAATTTTCTTTTTTTTTAACTTTAACGTTAATTATTTGCCGATTATTTACAAAATACTTAGTTTTAAGAAATTAACGGGCGCAAGCGCCTTTCCCATCCTGACTATTATTTTTTTGGTAATTTTTGGTATTTTTATTTTAAGTTTTTCTTTTTTAGTGGGTTGGCTAGGAAAAACACGCGCTTTTTCATTAATTAGATTTTCAAATTAGAAAAATGAAAAGGAAGTAATAAAGACATTGCTTAAAATATCCGATTGTTTTGTAAAATTAGTTTAATTTTTGTTTTTGTGTATTTGTGCAAATTATTTGTAGGATTTTTGTTGGCAGTTTTTTGCACTCATAGAAATTTAAAAAAAAATCAATTTATTGGTCCACAGTGAGAGTTACAAAACGCAATCGACCGTCGTCGTTTAGCAATCATAACATTATTTTTTACATTAACTTATTTAGAGTGTTGTGTACTCATAGAAATTATTTTTAGCCTTTTTTTGAGTATTGTGTATTCATAGAAATTATTTTCAATCTTTTTTAAGTATTGTGAACATTATTTAGGGTATTGATTTAGGTATGAACATTATTTCTTTTGTTTGATTTGGGAGAATTTTTCGTCACTGACTGAAATAATCCTCATAATTTAAAAATGTTTGTCATAAAAAACAATTTATGGTTATGTATATTCAAAATGCAATCTATACAGGGTGGGCCACGAATAACGCCCATTAAAAGTTTTCGGGATTCCTGACAGAGGAAAATTTTGAAAAAATTCTACATTGCACGGTTGAATGCGATCACCTCATGGAAAATATTTCGACTTTCTATCACTTCCGGTTGTACCGGAAATGGCTACCAACTTTGTTATTTTAAATGGAACATCCTATATATTATTTTTTTTTAGATTCACGGGTCCTACATGCATTTAACGTCATATCCGAGAAGACGGAGTGTTTGGCATTTTTATCCTAATATATAAATGCAGACAACTTGTTAGGCCGGTATTTGAAACCCCAGTCCGTGGCGTGGCAGTACACACTCTAACCACTACACCACCAAGCTGACCTGGCCACTTTTACTCTGCAATTTTTTTATCCCAACATGCTACGCTACATAGTTTCTGAGATACAGCCGGTGGCCACGCTTAATCAAACACCCGGTATGTCAATAAGGTAAACAACTGGTACTAAGGGCCGGGTTTTCAGCGGAAATTTAAGGTAAGTTTAGTTAAAATTACATTATGGTAAATGTAATTTAAACTAAGCTTTAGTCATATACTCGGTTTAAGCCATTTTAAAATAATGTGGCTCAGAGATATTTTTAGAATTGCAAATAGTTTACACCATAAATCAATGCATGTCCAATACAAAACATTCACATTTATCATTTAATTCCTTCGCAAATTATTTAATTCTGATTTTTTTAGGGAGAATCTGCATGAACTAAATAACAATTCAAAGGAAAAAAACAACGTTGTATAATAAATATTATACATCAAGTGAATTAAACACGATTTTATTCACGAAAAGATTTTTGATTTCACGAGCGCCTCGGCGCGAGTGAAATCATTTCTTTGAGTGAATAAAGGTGTTTAATTCACGTGACGTATATATGTTTTTATTCAATTTTGACGAAATTGTAAAGAAAATGTACTTTACAATTATTTTTAAATAAATTTTTTAACTCACTAGTGACCTAAAAAAATTTTAGTTCACTAGTGAATAAAACCTTGTTTATTACGGTTGTTATGGAGTTAATAATGTCGATTTAAATTAACAAAATTGAATAAAAAAATATAAATATTTGATTGCTTTCTTTACAAATTATTTATGATTTATTTTTAATTTTAGGCTCATTTGCACCAGCGAGCAAATATTTTACATTATTAGAAAAAGTCCACAAATACACAAACATTATTTTCTATAGGTTTTCACAACTTTGCATCAACGAACAAATATTTGACATTATTAAAAAATAAAAATTCCACAAATACACAAAAATTATTTTTTGTAGGTTTTCACAACTTGACTTAACTTTTAAACTATTGAATTATTTTATCCTGAAATTGATTGTTTCTTTTTAGGTAAAGAGAACAACAACTAGACAAATAGAGGGCTTTACCAACGTCAATTAAACTTTGATCAAAGATCCGCCATTAATGCAATAACACAACATTGTTATTTTTTTTAAATTACTAAATAAGTAAATTTGATACACTTTCTTATTTGACCTGACTTGAGAATATGTAAAGAATAATGTAAATATTTTATTATTTGAATATTTTGATTATTACTCATTAAAAAAGTATTTTTAAGTGTATTTCTAACTTCACTATATTTCAGTATTTTACACGCGTGGCGCATGAAGTAAAATTTCGAGTTTAGAAAAGCCTAAACATTTGGTTTGGCCGCTCCGCTTCGCGGAGCGACCAAACCAAATGCTCAGGCTTTTCTAAACTCGAAATTTTACTTCATGCTTAATCTGGGAGTGGAAACACTCGTTCGAAACTTCAAATTGAACGCTTTTATAAAATTGATGAATTCTTGTAAATGTTTATACATTACGTTTATTTGAAAGAAAAATTCTGTGTAATATAATAATATACCGGGTGTTCGATAAAAAACGCCTAACGCCGTAGCTTTGTTGACCAATTTTTAAACCTCAACTGGATACGCTGCATTGAAAATGTTGACAAGGTGCTAAAAAGTTTGCAAAATATTTCAAAAGTAAACGAATTTAAAAATGAAGTGAATACATTTCTAGTGCAACAAGAATATTATAGTATCAACGATTATCTCGATAACTAGCTTTAATACACTTGTTGTTACCAGAGCTGGGATGAATCCTCAAAAACAGGATTCGAATCACGAATCCGAATCACCTAATATTATTCGAATCACGAATACTCGAATAAACGATTCGTAAGTGAAAAATATGATTCGAATCAAAGATTCGAATCCTCATTTTTGAATCACGGATACAAATCCTTTAAAAATAAATTTGAATCTATTATTTGCAACCAGTAATATTTTATTCCATCAGTCTCTATTAACAAAAATGTACATTTACCGACTAAATATCTGATTATATAATGATTTTAATTAATGATGATATATGTGTTATTGAACTTCATTTTAAATCTGTGTTTTATACGCGTGGCGCATGAAGTAAAATTTCGAGTTTAGAAAAGCCCCGTGAAAATTTGTCTCGGGTCGCTGCGCGACCCTCAACAAATTTTCTACGCGGGGCTTTTCTAAACTCGAAATTTTACTTCATGCTTAGTCTGGGAGTGGACCGTCAAGATTCTCTACATGTCGAGATGTTCGATATTTCTAGATTTATGTCGATTTATTCATAGTTTGTTATTGTATTAAATGCAACTTTAATATTAAATAAAAACGGTTTTTTTTAGGAATAAAATATTCACCCATTAAGAGCCGACCAAATTATAAAGTTAACTCTAAAAGTTAATTTTAGATAAAATTTTGAATCTTTTTCTATGATTTCAATGAATGATTTATTATATTACATACGTCGATTTTTTAAAAAAGTTAAATTTAAATTCAAATGAGTGTTGTCCACTCCCAGACTAGGCATGAAGTAAAATTTCGAGTTTAGAAAAGCCCCGCGTAGAAAATTTGTCGAGGGTCGCGCAGCGACCCGGGACAAATTTTCGCGGGGCTTTTCTAAACTCGAAATTTTACTTCATGCGCCACGCGTATAAAACACTGATTTAACGTGAAGTTAAAAATGCACTGAAAACCAACCCAACTTCGATATTTTTTCAAAATTAGATGTTTTCTTTTCTATCCATGCTGTAAACCTTCAGATATTCGTTGTTTTCTTGTAAAAAAACTTCGATTCCCTGCAGTCCATCGGTCTCTGAAGACCATGGTTGGTCCTTAGAGCTGTAGACTTTGTAAAATGGTAATAAACTTAGTAATCTAGAGTGATCCTTCAATTTGAAACGTCTAAGAACGAGTGTTGTCCACTCCCAGACTAAGCATGAAGTAAAATTTCGAGTTTAGAAAAGCCCCGCGTAGAAAATTTGTCGAGGGTCGCGCAGCGACCCGAGACAAATTTTCACGGGGCTTTTCTAAACTCGAAATTTTACTTCATGCGCCACGCGTATAGAACACTGATTTCAAGTGAAGTTAAAAATTTACTATTAACGTTGGATATTTTTCATGGTTAAGTAACCAAATATCCATTCACAAATATTTGAATTATACGAAAATTTCAATATTTATATTCAAATATGAATAATTTAGTGATTTAAATATTCATATTAGAATATTTAACTATTTGAATTAATCGAATTCGAATCCCAGCCTGAATAGCGATGATTCGAATTATTTAGGAGGATTTGAATCCGTGTATGAGGATTCGAATGCTTTTATAAGGATTCGATTCCTTTTATAAGGATTCGAATCCTTTTATAAGAATTCGAATCCTTTTATAAGGATTCGAATCATCTACGTCTGGATTCGAATACGAATCCTTTTAAAAAAATGTAACGAATCCGGATCACGAATCCGTTTTCACTAAAGTATTAGAATACCTCTGTTGAATCCTCTAAAAGGATTCGAATCCGGAAATCGAATCCTGAATGATTCGAATCTTGCCCAGCTCTGGTTGTAACTATGTTGGTTTGACGTATTAATTAGAGGCTGGTCGTGTTACTATGTTGAGTATAGCTTTGTAATTGTATTGTAATTTAACAGATGACATGTACTATCCCTTATTAAATAAATTATTTTAAAAAACTAACCGATTTGAATTGACTGATTTAAATGAACTAAAAACGGTTGCATTAACTTTTCTTATTTTTAATTAAATAACACTTTTAACTTTTTTGTATTCACTTTTTTATTTTTACGGTGACTAGTTTCAACTCGTCAGTGAGCCATTCTCAAACCAACTTGGTTTAACCCATTAACGCCCAGTGTCCTCTTTTGAGGACATCTTATAAACAAATTTCTAGAAATTTGCTGATGCCTTGTGTAGTTCTAATTTTAGGTACTAGGTGGCAGAGAAGTATTGTTTTTACTTGACATGTGTTAAGTTTTGTGATAACCTTAATTGTGTCCTTGCTGCGTGTCTCTAAACTTGTGTACATTTTGAGCTCTTTGCCTTCTGACATATAGATATTTAAAGTACTGTTTATTGATAAGGTAGGTAAAAACATTTTTTTTATTTTCATGAAGCCCTTGTATGTAAATAAACAATAAACAATAAAGCAATAAACTTTGTTGCTTATATTCCTATAAAAAATACAATATATTTGACTGTCCTCAATCGAGGACACTGGGCATTGGCAACTACATTTGGTAATTCATTTATATTATAAACTTGCGTGCATAGAAATCGGCCCACTATTAACTTTTGACTTTAACTAGTTTTTTTTTTTTAGAAACTATTCATCAGATCAAAAAAAAATATGCTGCTTGAAAGACAATTTAATTTGCTTTAATATTAGTTAAAATTTATCAAGAGGGCTTATCGTTTCAACCGGTAAAAAAATGAAACGTATTTATGTGGTGATTATAACGAGAATAACAAACTTGTGAAAGATTGAAATGATTGCCTTTGCAATTGAAATTTGGACAATATTCGTTTTTCATAATTTGATTAGTTTTCAAGTGTGTTAGTGAAATGCATACTGCACCGGAAAAAGCCGCCCAAGTAATTGCCTTAATCGACAATGGACTTAGCCAGCGAGCAGTTGCTCAACAACTCAATATGACACGCGCAGCGGCTCGAAGAGTGACTCAACGATATGGGGAGACTGGATCCTTTCATAGGCGACCGGGAACAGGCAGAAAGCGATTTACAACGGCTCGTGATGACCGCTTTATTGTGTCAACAACATTAAGAAATCGTCACCTTAATGCGGTGCAAGTGCAACAACAGCTCCGTGAAACGCGAGGAGTGGCTATTAGTCAGTGGACAGTAAGACGAAGACTGCGGGAAAGTAACCTGACCCCTAAAACACCTGCGATTTGTCCAAAACTTACCCCAGCTCATCATCAAGCACGCCTGCGTTTTGCACGGGATCATCTGAATTGGACAGTGAAACAGTGGGGGTCTGTTCTGTTCTCAGATGAGACTAGGATATGCCTCTATGGTAGCGACCGAAGAAAAAAAGTGTACCGAAGACCAAGAGAGCGCTTTGCAGAATGCTGCATTGAAGAACGGATTGCTTATGGAGGTGGTTCCTGCATGATCTGGGGTGCAATTTCTATGGGAGCCCGAACTGACCCTGCTTTCATCCGCAGGGCCGACCGTGGTCACGAGAGAGGAGGTTTAACGGGTGCTAGGTACATCGAGGAGATTTTAGCAGTCCATGTGGTACCTTATGTCGACTGCATTGGAGACGAATTCCTTTTATGCATGATAATGCGCGGCCGCACACCGCAAGAATCGTGAAAGATTACATTTCAGAAGTCGGTTTTCGGATTATGGAGTGGCCATCATGCAGTCCCGACCTAAACCCGATTGAACATTAATGGGATGAGCTAAAACGAAGAATTCGAGCTAGACTTCGTGCCCCAACTTCGATCCCAGAGCTTATTGTTGCAGTAGAAGCAGAGTGGCTTAACATCCCACAAGAAACAATAGCGAACTTGATTCGATCTATGCCCAATCGTATGAGAGATGTTATTATTGCAAGAGGGGGTCATACCCATTATTAAAAATTAAGTGTTAATTTAGATAAGTGTTAATAACAATATTAATTTTTGCAATAAAAAAAGTTAATTTGTTTCATGTATTAATTTCACTATGTTAAGCCAACATACAATTTAATAAATTTCTCATATTAAAGCATATTAAATTGTCTTTCAAGCAGCATATTTTTTTTTTGATCTGATGAATTGTTTCTAAAAAAAAACTAGTTAAAGTCAAAAGTTAACAGTGGGCCGATTTCTATGCACGCAAGTTTATTTATGTTGTTATATTGCAGTTTTATAACCAATGTTTCGAAAAACCTTTTTAACTCTGGAGGAAGACCTCGAGCATGCATTTTCTGAAGAAATAAATGCAGATATTTTGGCTCTTCCTCCTGAAGTAGATGAGCTTACAGACGAGGAAAATGTAAATGATGATGAGTTGGGTGCACCTACAATTTTGGATATTGCGGGGACTACAGAATTGGACTTATCGTCTGATGAAGATGATGATAATGTACCTTTGGCCAGACTTTTACCGTCTACTTCGAGACATGAGGAACCGCTTTCAAAGCGCAGAATTGTTGACAAACCCAACTGGCAGAAAATTTCACCAACCTTGGCACGCGGGAAACAGTGCAAATAAAAAATTTGAAAATGTACGTCAAGATATGGAAACCTGTTCCATGTTGGAAACATTTGAAAAACTATTTACTGAAGAAACTTTTGAACATATTGTGGCAGAAACTAAGCGTTACGCCATTTGTAATAAAAATAAACAGAATGTTGTAGTCTGTGTGGAAGATATAAAGATATTTTTGGGATTTTTGATATTTTCCGGTTATCACAGTTTACCTAGTGAACGGGACTATTGGAGTGAGAGTGAAGATCTAGGAGTGCAGTTGGTGAAAGATGCGATGAGTTGAAATGCTTATATTGATATAAAATCTAATATACATTTTCAAGACAATTCCAAAGCAAATGAAAATAAACATGACAAGGCATTCAAACTTAGACCATTGATAGATAAGGTAAATAAGAATTTTCGAAGATGGGGCGTTTTTGAACAAAATTTATCCATCGATGAAATGATGGTAAGATATTATGGTCATCATGGGCTAAAGCAATTTATCCGTGGGAAACCAATAAGGTTCAGATATAAACTTTGGTCTTTGTGTGGCGACAGCGGTTATTGTTTTCATTTTTCCCTGTATTGTGGAACTAGAGTAGTACATAAAATGCTAGAAATTATTGACGACCCCTGCAGCTACCATGCTTATTATGATAATTATTTTGCAAGCTACAACCTTTTCAAATCTTTAAAAGAGCAGGGTTATAGAGCAACTGGTACCATGCGGGACAATCGAACACAGAAGTCTCCAGTAAAACCATCGAAAGAAATTGAGAAGTGTCCTAGAGGAACTTACGACTTTCAATTTGAAAATACCGATGGAATTTTGATTGTAAGGTGGAATGACAATAAAGCGGTTACAATGGCAACAAATTTTGATAAAATTGAGCCGCTAGCATCAGTATCTCGATGGAGTAAAGAAAAAAAAGGAAAAGTACGACTTCCGCAACATTTTCTTATAGCAAACTACTACAAATATATGGGTGGAGTTGACCATCATGACTGGTTACTTGAGAAGCATAGTATTGTTATAAGAGGGAAAGAATGGTACCGGTGTTTATTTACCAGAATTGTAGACATGTGTATTGTTAACAGCCACATTATATACAACAAAATGCATCCCAATGATAAAGTTTCTATAAAGGAATTTAGAAGAAATATAGCAGTACCATATCTCAAATTGGGACATGGAAAACGTGTATTGAAAGGCAGACCAGTTAGCTTCCATCTACATCCAAAGGCAGTATTCCGGATAATATAAGATTTGACGGAAAAGGTCATATTTTAGAGAAAAGTGAAAACCAACGCAGATGTCAATATGTAGGCTGCAAAGGAAAACCGCGAACGTTTTGTAAACAATGTAATATAACGCTATGCATAACGTGCTTTTCTAAATATCATAATAAATACTTATAAATTGTTAAATTACATTGATTATACGAATAAATTTTTGTATTTGTAATAATGGAATAATAATAATTATTATTCAATGTTTTTGTATATATATTTGCCCAGCGTCTTCAAATGAGGACAGCCTATATTTCCAAAACTAGCTAATAATTTTTAAAAATTAATGCATTTTATTTTATTTTAAACATTTATAAACCATATATAGAATTTTCACAAAAAAGAATAAATAAGTTGGGCGTTAATGGGTTAAGAATGGCTCACTGACGAGTCGAAACTAGTTACTGTAAATATAAAAAATGTGAATACAAAAAAATTAAAAGTGTTATTTAATTAAATAGTTAAAATGTTTCACAAAGTAACTGCCTCCACCACCAAATATTTTCTTATTTTATTATATTGGACATTGTTTTTCCGAATCCAATTATGCCCGATATGTTGATTTTAATATATTATTTAAGCCAGAAAAAAATTATAACAAATCTTGTTTGCATGACTTTTTAGCAATACACGTAGTGTGCCTTGAAACAAAATCGGCCTTTAATACAAACTGATAATACATTCACTGTTTGTTATTATTTTAAATGCAACTTTCATATTTATTTAATACTTTTTTTCTCTAGGAATACGAGTAGAATATTAACCCATTGATGGCTGAGCAAATTATAGAGTTAACTCTTAAAAGTTGATTTAAGGTAAAATTCTGCACTTCTTGTCATGATTTCAATAAATGATTTATTATATGATATACGACGATTTTATAAGAGTTTAATTTAAAGTTCGAACTTGTGTTTCCACTCCCAGATTAAGCATGAGGTAAAATTTCGAGTTTAGAAAAGGCTGAAAATTTGGTTTGGTCGCCTTTTCTAAACTCTAAATTTTACTTCATGCGCCACGCGTATAAAACACTAAAGTATTGTGAAGTTTTAAAAATGAGTAATAATCAAAATATTGAAATAACAAAATATATTTACATTCATCCTCACACATTCTCAAGTTAGAACAAATAATACAATGTATTAAATTAACTTATTTAGTTAGTAATAAAAAAATAATATTATTGCATTATTGGATCAATGGCGATAATTGGGTTAAATTAATAGTATCTCTATTCTGCATTAAGTTGTAACGTATACACCATTCCATTTGTTTCTGGATCTCGCCTAGCCATGCTTTCGTGTTGTTATGTTGCAGTATCAACATTTACATTTTTTATTAGTTGCCACTCCTGATTCCTTATTTTAACAGTGTTGCAATAATTTATGATATCATAAGTAATTCTCTTTTTAATTTTCAAGAGGTTTATTGTTAATCTTGCAACAATTATTTCGCTTTCGCTCTAGTGTTGCAATGCTGTGTCAATGTCAAAGTGAAAAATAATTTCAGGCACATATTAAATATTAACATGCCAAAGATTATCTCTGAATCAAAAAGGTTACAAATTCTAAAATCCTACAAACATTTTAGGCAAAGTAATCCAAATCTACAGCATCACAATATTATTACGATTTTAATAGATATTTTTGGGGTATGTCTAGTATCTTAGTTATCATATATATTTAATTAAAGATAATTACGTTTCAGGTAGGGAGATCTTCATTACAATTAATTTTACGACAAAGACCTGACGAATTGAAACCTACTACTTCTGGCAAACGATCTAAAAACAGCCATTTTTGGAATCACCTAGCTAGAAAAGATCTGCAACAACTAATTTGGCAATATAACTCTAGAAATCAGTATTTTACTTTGAGAGATCTTTTGAATGATATGAAAGAAAATTATGAGTTCCATGGGAGTAGAACAACACTTTATAGGGTTGTTAAAAGTATGGGGTATAAATTGAAATTAATTAATGGGCGCAAAATTCTCTGTGAACAAAAACATATTGTTGCAGCTAAAATTATTTTCCTTAGAAAATTTTTACAGTATCAAAATTCCAGTGAAGATATCCAATTCGTATACCTGGATGAAACATGGATATATCAGAATGGATCCGTGGTTCGACGCTGGGTACATGAAACGGATATAAAAAGTAATCCAACTAAATTCAAAAATGAAGGCAAACGCTTAATCTTAAAACTGCATATTATTATCCTTTTATATCTGAAAATTTGTAAAACAGGCAACAGTGTAAGATCACAATAGTCAGAAATTATAACCTTAAAATCGAACATCTGACAGTGACATGTAAAAACCCTGATTTAAAACACAACCAGCCCCATTTACAATACTTAAACTGTCACTTTTCCATAGCTAGGCGAGATCCAGAAACAAATGGAATATATTATAGGTACTTATTTGTTTGGTCTTCATTATTCATGTTTGACATAACTTCACACTAAATGACATGTGTCACTTTTTTTACAAGGCACACTAATTATAATTTTTGAAAAATATAATTTTAAATAGAAGATTTATATTAATTTTTATTTGACAAAAATATAAAACAAAAACAAGAAATTGGGCATTATTGGATGCAGAGAAATCATTTCTAATGTAATAAAATTATAAAATTACAGGCAGTCGTTTAAAAATGTAAAGGAGACATTCTCTTTTTTACAAAAGTTTACAAAAGAAGATAATGCGAAGTTTGTGAGTTCTTCTGCAAAGAAGTTACACGACGTGGACATCGATAATATTAATATACCATAAGGTATGTGATTTTGGACATTTTGACGGTGTTCATCCTCATGAGTGACTACTTGGTGTGCAAAGACTGTGGAGGTGCTGTGAAATTCGGGCGCACAGCTGGACCTAGAGTGGCATTCAAGTTGGTCCTCGAATGTCCATGCAGTGAACACCGTGCAGATTCAAGTCCATCTTGCCAGTCTCGCCAGTCCTAATACGCTTTTCGCGTATTAGGACTGGCGCAAGAAAGCATGAAAATATTTTCTTGCCTTATGGATATACAACACACGATTAGTAACACCATGTACTATAACTTTTTAAAAACCCTGTATACCGCATCTGAGTCAGTATTCCGACTGAACCAGAAGAAGACCGCGCATCAAGAAATCGAGCCAAACGCTGCAGCGGGGAACGAACCGTTACAATTGTCGGTATCCGGAGATGGCTCCTAGAAGAAGCGAGGTTTCAGTTCGTTGTTAGGTTAGGTTAGGTTAGGTTAGGTTAGGTTAGGTTAGGTTAGGTTAGGTTAGGCTAGGCTAGGCTAGGTTATGCACCTACTGCGCAGGAGTAGACGACGCGGAGCACACCTTTTTTAAGTGCCCGACATGGACAGTTGAGGGGGGAGAAGCCGAGAAGGAACTAGGGACGCTAAAGAGCTGCAAACGCCTAGTTCAAAAAATGCTGGAAACAGATAAAACATGGGCAGCAGGACGAACCTTGGTCGATAAAATTATTCACAACTAGGAGGATAAAGAAAGAAAGGGCCAGGAAACAACAGCGGCATTCACCATCCAAATGCCACAGCCTACCTACTCTGAAGTAATGCCAAGAGGCGGTTCCAGAGTAAGTCACGAAAAGGCAGAAGGGGGTTTTTAGTGAGTCAGTTTGAGTAGCCAAACCACCTCCACACTACCACGTCAACCTGGCGACGTGGTGTCTGATGCTGTGACAGAGAAACAGATTTTCCCTGTTCCAAAAAAAAAAGATTAGGTTAGACTAGGTTAGGTTAGTTCGCTGATCGGAAAATACACCGTCAAAGTTCTCGACGTAGTTGTGAAGTCGGCATTTTGTCAATCCTGCAATTACTGGGCTAAGAAGCAAGGGACACCTGAATTTAATGCATGAAGCGAGACACACGACGAAAATTGTTCGGCGGATCATCAGGAGAGCGCGGGGAAAATAAAGGTGGATGCCATAAAGGAAATGTTTGCGCAATCGGAGGAAGTTCTTGGAGTGAAGTACGAAAATTACATTGGCGATGGAGACTCGAAGACCTTCAAGGCTGTTAGTGACATGAACCCCTACGATGATGTGACCGTGAAGAAGGAATGCGTGGGGCACGTCCAAAAACGCATGGGGACGCGATTTCGTAAAGTGAAGAAAGAAACTAAGGGATTCGATGAAAAAGGACAGGGCAAGTTGAAGGACAAGCTGATTACACAACTGACTGTTTGCAACGGTGCAACGCAAGAAACACGCAAAACTTGAATGAGTCGTTCAATGGGATTATGAAAATTAGCTTCAGAACAGAGCTGGGATGAATCATCAAAAACAGGATTCGAATCACGAATCCGAATCACCTAATATGATTTGAATCACGAATACTCGAATAAAGGATTCGTAAGTGAAAAATATGATTCGAATTAAAGATTCGAATCCTCATTTTCGAATCACAGATACAAATCCTTTAAAAATAAATTTGAATCTATTATTTGCAACCGGTAATATTTTATTCCATCAGTTTCTTTTAACAAAAATGTTCATTTACCGACTAAATATCTGATTATATAATGATTTTAATTAATGATGATATATGTGTTATTGAACTTCATTTTAAATCTGTGTTTTATATGCGTGGCGCACGAAGTAAAATTTCGAGTTTAGAAAAGCCCCGTGAAAATTTGTCTCGGGTCGCTGCGCGACCCTCGACAAATTTTCTACGTGGGGCTTTTCTAAACTCGAAATTTTACTTCATGCTTAGTCTGGGAGTGGACAACACTCGTTCTTAGAAGTTTCAAATTAAAGGATTACACTAGATTACTAAGTTTATTACCAATTTACAAAGGCTACAGCTCGAAGGACCAATTATGGTCTTCGGAGACCGAAGGACTACAGGGCATCGAAGTTTATTTACAAGAAAACAACGAATATCTGAAGGTTTACAGCATGGATAGGAAAGAAAACATCCAATTTTGAAAAAATATCGAAGTTGGGTTGGTTTTCAGTGCGTTTTTAACTTCACTTTAAATCAGTGTTTTATACGCGTGGCGCATGAAGTAAAATTTCGAGTTTAGAAAAGCCCCGTGAAAATTTGTCTCGGGTCGCTGCGCGACCCTCGACAAATTTTCTACGTGGGGCTTTTCTAAACTCGAAATTTTACTTCATGCTTAGTCTAGGAGTGGACCGTCAAGATTTTCTACATGTCGAGATTTTTGATATTTCTAGATTTATGTCGATTTATTCACAGTTTGTTATTGTATTAAATGCAACTTCAATATTAAATAAAAACGGTTTTTTTTGGAATAGAATATTCACCCATTAAGAGCCGAACAAATTATAAAGTTAACTCTAAAAATTAATTTTAGGTAAAATTTTGCATCATTTTCTATGATTTTAATGAATGATTTATTATATTACATACGTCGATTTTTTAAAAGAGTTAAATTTAAAATTAAAACGAGTGTTGTCCACTCCCAGACTAAGCATGAAGTAAAATTTCGAGTTTAGAAAAGCCCCGCGTAAAAAATTTGTCGAGGGTCGCGCAGCGACCCGAGACAAATTTTCGCGGGGCTTTTCTAAACTCGAAATTTTACGTCATGCGCCACGCGTATAAAACACTGATTTAAAGTGAAGTTAAAAATGCACTGAAAACCAACCCAACTTCGATATTTTTTCAAAATTAGATGTATTCTTTCCTATCCATGCTGTAAACCTTTAGATATTCGTTGTTTTCTTGTAAAAAAACTTCGATTCCCTGTAGTCCTTCGTTCTGCGAAGACCATGGTTGGTCCTTTAAGCTGTAGCCTTTGGAAAACGGTAATATACTTAGTAAACTAGAGTAATCTTAAATTTGAAACTTCTAAGAACGAGTGTTGTCCACTCCCAGACTAAGCATGAAGTAAAATTTCGAGTTTAGAAAAGCCCCGCGTAGAAAATTTGTCTCGGGTCGCTGCGCGACCCGCGACAAATTTTCACGGGGCTTTTCTAAACTCGAAATTTTACTTCATGCGCCACGCGTATAAAACACTGATTTCAAGTGTAGTTAAAAATATACTATTAACGTTGGATATTTTTGATGGTTAAGTAACCAAATATGCATTCACAAATATTTGAATTATTCGAAAATTTTAATATTAATAGCGATGATTCGAATTATTTAGGAGGATTTGAATCCATGTACCAGGATTCGAATTTTATAAGGTTTCAATTCCTTTTATAAGGATTCGAATCCTTTTATAAAAATTCGAATCCTATTATAAGGATTCGAATCCTTTTATAAGAATTCGAATCCTTTTATTAGGATTCGAATCATCTACGTCTGGATTCGAATACGAATCCTTTTAAAAAAAATGTAACGAATCCCGATCACGAATCCGTTTTCACTAAAGTATTCGAATACCTCTTTTGAATCCTCTAAAAGGATTCGAATCCGGGAATCAAATCCTGAATGATTCGAATCCTGCCCAGCTCTGCTTCAAAACATATGCCTAATGTCTTCCCAAACTGTACAAATCGCGACCTTTTTCGCTGCAAACATATTCAACGAGGGAAGATCATTTCTACTGACGACTATGAACGTGATTGGGATACGTGTTGGACTAGTGGCTAGTCGGTATGCATGTCGCAGATCAGGCACGCAGAACGCAGATTGTCCTTCGATGCAAGACAAGCAGCCATTGCACAATGAAGGCAGCAACGATTCCGACCCCAAATTATAACTAACCTAATCTCAAAACCTTTATATGTCGAATCAGAAAATGTTTTTCTTGTCTTGTTCCACCATATTGGATCCGTGAAGGTTAATTTTGGAAATCTAATACCACAATCGTGTTCAACAAGTGTAAAATCCCTAAATTTCCCAGTTTCGCGCACATTGGATAGACAGAAAACCGATTTTCCCAGTCGAAATCGTTGCGAAAACTTAAAACGCGTCTTTCTCGAAACCGCTTTTTTTACTATGACGTGGATTCCGGTCAAACGGATCAGCCGATTTACTTCGGACCAAAAAGCCGACAAACTAGACAAAATTGATTGGAGCTTATACCTACTTCCAGCAAAGTAGTGTTATAATTACAAACATCGAAAAATAGTGTAAAAAATTAGTCACCTTTTTCAAATGACCGCCATTTTGTTACATTTCAACCTAATTTGTTGAGGTCAGGTATAAGCTCCCGAGAATTTAAAATAGTTTTTCACCCTCTTTTTCGCTTTTGTTTCAGATGACTAAGAGCTGCCCGGAAACTGTCGCCATACACCAATGTTCGGCGTGCAGCGGTCGCGACAAGCCGCCGTAGCGGCCATATTTGTAAACATTTTTTGAATATAAAAAATAGTTTTTAAAGTAAAAAAAATAAGCTACTCGAACATCAAAACCGCATGTTCTTACTACAGTTGGTTTTCCTGCGAAAAAAAATCAAAAGTTTACCCATTTTTTGGGTCTCTAAAGAAGAATGGCCCCTTAGTTGGCTATTATTTAGCAATAAAGTTATTATTGAAAAACTCAACGTTGATTGCATTTTTAGTATTTAAACGGCCACTTTAGTTTTTAGTTCAATAAAATCGGTCAATAAATAATACAATTATGACGTCGGGCCCGGGACCCGGTATTCATAGGAATCCTAAAAGTTTACCTAAAATCAACTTTTAGAGTTAACTAATGGATTAAAGCACTCAATTACATTTGCATCAAATATTATTCATCTGATGATTTTGTGGCCTATGTTAATAAATTTAAAATAGTCCGATTACTGAATCCAGTCACTTGAGCAGTAGACCAACGTTTTAGAACCAGGGGCGAAATCTCAAAAAAAAGTAATAAATAAAAAAAATATCCGTGTAAGTTTTCCACTTTCTCATTTTTGAGCGGCGGAAAAACATAAACGGCGTTCCTTCTGCGCATCAAAGTGACTGGTTTCGATAATCCACCTATAACTAACTATTGTTCGACTTAACCGAAGTTGGTAAAAACCCTTCATAAAACAACTTTGTTGATACTAGTTGAGTATTCGTAATACTTAACTGTTTTTTTCTTGCTCTTATTTTAAATGTAAGCATTAAATAAGTATTTTTAATCTTGACATTTTTTTATGAATTAAAGCATTGAATAAACAGAAATACCAGGAAGATTTTTTTTATTTTTTTTTATGTTTAATTCCGGCGAATAACACATTACTCGGAATTATAAAATTTAAAAAATTGTGAAAAAGTAAATTATGTTTCACAATTTTTAAAATTTTATAATTTTGGGGAGTAAAGTGTTATTCGCCGGAATTAAAAAATTTAAAAATTGAGAAAAAAATCTTGGTGGTATTTCTGTTTATTTAATGCTTAAATTCATAAAAAAATGTCAAGATTAAAAATAATTAACTAGTTTGTTTCGTTTTCCTTGCTTTCATAATTCAAAGTTTAAATCTAGTTCAAATCAAGCTAAGAGTGAATTCACCACTTTTTGATTAACAAATCATTGTAAAAAATGCATTAATAAAACAAATAAATTATTTTCTTAAAAATGACTATAAAAATTCTATTAAGAAATTCGATAGCTAACGCCATCTAATGCTCTATAGTGGCACCGTCAACGTTGTGTCATTTACAATGTCACTATAGAGCATTAGATGGCGATATTTAAAGCTAATATGTGAAAACTATTAAGAAATTGGATAGGAATTTTTTAATAATTTTCACACATTGGCTTTAAATAGTCAGAAATGTTCAGTATTGCAGTATTTCTGTGTCGGGACCACATTGACGAGGACTTTGAAGTCCGAAACGTGTCTGTGAGTATCCGGTGCCGGAATACTGAACACAAATTCAATTTTGATAAAAATTCTAAATAATTTACAATTAGGAGCAAAAAACGGAAGCCCTTGACAAAATCAAGCGGCCTGTTTTTCATAAAAAATGTGTTGTAATTATGCCTCTCTAACTTCTATTCGTTCACTGACAGTGACATTTTATAAATAGCAACAAAAAGACACACTCACAAAATGCAAATTCTTATTTCTTCCATTCTTTGCTCCGAATTGTAAAACTTCCTTAATCATTTAAAAACAAATAAATTAATTTTTGATAGAAAATCTTCAAAACGATGTATAAAAATGTCCTAATCATTTTAACGAAAATTAAACTAATTACGTTGTTAGCCTTTCTTTTTTTAAATTTTCTGTGTTTGTAGATATAAAAAATATATTCTCGGTTACGCTCTTCAATTGTTTGTTTTTCTTTTTATACAAACATTGTACTATACTTACGTTAAAAACATCGAATAAAACTTGACTATGTATTTAGAATTTAGTTTACGCAATCTTGATGTGTTTTGTTTTGTTTTCAATTTCTTGCGATGAATAATTGTGCCCTTTTCGAAGGCTTCTCATTTTATTTTTCGGTCTTTGGCTTTTCTTTCAGTCCTCCACAAAAACGCAAACACTATTTTGAGCTTATTTACATTTATATGTAAGGTTTTTTGGCACTGATTAAGTGGAGGGTGATGTTTACTGTATCTCATAATCTTTTTTTGAGGAGGTGAAGAAGTGACATGATTTTCTTTCTAGACTTTTGAAGAAGTTTTTTTGGCAAAAAAAAAATGTTTTTTGAAAAAAGGTAGATGACTCTAAACCAAGTATTTTCTATCTTGCGTATGCAATATCAATAAAGCCTGCTGCTAACCTTATCACTCTACTATGTTTTGATCCTTAGTCGTATATTTTCAACTTAGGAAAAATAAATATTAGTCTAAACCAGTGGCACATAGATAGCTTTTTGCGATTGGGGGGACTTGACTTAGTATTTAGTTTCATAAATGTATTTTTCTAAAGTACAAAAAAGGTTTTATTTTTACTTTCCCCCGTATGTAATACAAAGGGAAAGTATTGTTTTCGTGAAAATTTTCAAATCAAAAATTTTAGCGGAAATATCCGTTTTGAGGTCCCCTGAGTCGAATAAGACCATATTTGAAACATTGTCTGTCTGTCTGTCTGTCTGTCTGTCTGTCTGTCTGTCTGTCTGTCTGTCTGTCTGTCTGTCTGTCTGTCTGTCTGTCTGTCTGTCTGTCTGTCTGTCTGTCTGTCTGTCTGTCTGTCTGTCTGTCTGTGTGTCTGTGTGCGCTGTACCGCAAAAACCGCTAAAAATATCGAGATGAAACTTGAAACTTAAGCTTTTTGTTACAATCGGAAGAACTGAAAAGCTTTTGGTGAAAATCGGAAAACCGGAAGTGGTACTTTACTCTTAGCGTTTTTCAGTTTTTTCAGATTTTTTCAATAAATGTTCATCAAACAAAAAATTCTTTCAAATAAAAGTTGTAGATAATAACAAAATGAAGATGTATTGTTCACTTACTTTTTGTCATAGCACTCTTAGTTTTTGAGATATTTCAAAAGTTGTGTGTTTTATCTAGTTATTGGTGTGTGACAGTGTATGTGTCGATACAATTGAAAAATGTTTCAAATAAAAGTTGTAGGAAATGAAAAACTAAAGATTCTTTGTAGAGTCACTTTTTGTCATAGCACTCTTAGTTTTTGAGATATTCAATAAATAGTGTTTTTTATCTAGTCATTGGTTTGTGTCAGTATGTGTTGATCCAATTGAAAAATGTTTCAAATAAAAGTTGTAGTTATCAAAAAGTTGAAGACATTTTGAAAATAATAATTCTACAAATATTTTAAAAGTGATTTAATACGCAATTTACGGGGGAAAGTACTATGATGGACACATCACCATTTTTTACTTAAATGCAGGGGCCCCATTGGTGCTAAAGAGCCCAAAATTCAGCAAGTTAAATCAGAAATTTTAAATTATATAAGTAATATAAATTTTAAATTTCACTTTAAATCGTTATTTTGTAACGGCGCATGAAGTAAAATTTCGGGTTTAGTAAAGTCTGCAAAATTTGGATTTGCCGGGGCTCTCAAGCCCAGCGAGTCGCACCCCGGCAAATCCAAATTTTGAGGTGTTTCTAAACTAGAAATTTTACTTCATGCACCACCCGTATAAAACACTGATTTAAAGGAAAATATAGATTACTTATATAATTTAAAATATCTGATGAAAAATTTTGAAATTTGATGTGCCTGTGGCCGTGCCCTGAATCTAAGTTAAAAATTATGATATGTTGACTGCAAGTCACTTGGTCAACTGTTCTTTTATTGTAAGGTGTGTTCACATTAAATCACTTTGTCTACCGTACCGTACAACTATTACGGCATTTTAATTTTAGGTCACCCGGTTGGCCGTCTTTTGACTGACAGTATTTGCACATTCAATCACTCTGTCGACAGTTTTGACAATTATGATATTTTGCTGTATTGTGACTATTGTGACTGTAAGTATAAAGTGTCTTCCACTCCCAGATTAAGCATGAAGTAAAACTTTGAGTTTAGATAAGCCTGAAAATTTGGATTTGCCAGTTTTTCTAAACTCGAAATTTTACTTCATGCGCCACCCGTATGAAACACTGATTTAAAGGAAAATTTAAAATATAGATTACTTTTGTAATTTACAATTTCTGATTACATTTTTAAAATTTGATGTGCCTGGGTTAAAAATAGATAAGTTAAAAATAGAACCAGTTCTTGTACTTGTTTTTGTAGAACTTTAGAAGAATATATACAAGGTGAGTTTTTTTCATATTCTCTATGGGCATCTCGGAAACTGTAAGAGATAGACAATCAGTTAAAGGGGCAAAGTAGTGCAGTTTTAAAAGTTTAATAGAAAGCGATTTGTAAAATTTTCGAAAAAGTCAAAGGCAACATTAAAAAATGTGAAAAGTGTCGATTTTTCAAATCGATTTTTCTCAGTAAGTAAAAGAGATTGAAAAAAACTATAAATGACAAAATTTTAGATAATTTTACACTGAATAATACATTTTTATCAGGTATTTTATATTAACATTAGTTTTCGAGATATAACATAAACTTGTATTTTTTTAAACCATAATTGGCTATGCTATCATTAAAAGTGGATTTACATCGCAAAAAGCTATCTACGCCATTATTTAGATGTATATAAAAACAAAATAAAAATTATAACAAAATAAGTAGCTAACAGAAAAAGAGCCTTTTATTTTATTTTTCCAAGTTTTCAAAACTCATGGGAGGGATTGATGCTCTGAATCCCCCCTATATACGCCACTGCTCTAGACCAAGTAATTTCCTACAGAACTTTGATTTACATCGTTTATTTCAAAACATTGCAACTCATACTTTCCAACCCCCGAAGCAAATCTTCTGTTTGCATAGTTTTCTAACAAAACAAAATCATGATACTTTTTCACTCTTCATAAAAAAAATCAAACTTCAGAATTAGCGTGCCCGTTCAAAGCCCCCGGATAATAATCCTCATTCTCATCAGGATCAACACCATCATCGTGCTGTATAGTAACGTATTTACTGCTGGACTCGCTCATCGAGTCCGATCTGGGTGGTAGGAGAGGTTCTTTCGGACAGCAATTTTCCATTTGCATGGAGATGCCGGAGTCGGCTTGGTCGGATATTTGGCGGCGGGTCGGTGTGTGGATGGACATGGAGGAGATGCCGTTGAGGAGGGGGAGGTTCTTGAAGGAGGACGAACACTTGCGGAATTGGTCGGGTAGCTGCATCTCCAGCTGGCCGGTGTCTTCCATTTGGACCGAAGCCAGCGGCACGTCCAGACAGGGGGAGATTAGGCGGGAGTTGTTCGCTAGGTACTCCACCAGCTCGCTGGCCGTTGGGCGCATCTTTGAATCCGGGTCCCAACAAGTCTTTAATAGAAATTCTCTGCAAAGAAAGATAATAATTAGCGTTTGTTACAATTTATAGGTGAGTTGCATAAATATTGTCGACTGTTTCAAGGCCATTTGAACATTCGGGTATTTATCTAGGGCAGGGGTCGCTAAACTTTTGAGCTAGAAGTGCCATAAAAACTTAAAAAATTATTATTTTTTCATTATCCATAATACATACATACAGAGAGTTTTATGTAACACCGAACATTATCACAATGAGAATTTTTCTTTATAGTATCCATTTGCATACGTTGCATATTTTTCGATGCTTAGTTTATTAAAAGAATCCAATTTAAAGCTTGAAGCGAATGTTTTCCACTCCCAGGCTAAGCATGAAGTAAAATTTCGAGTTTAGAAAAGCCTGAAAATTTGGTTTGGTCGCGTAGCGCGAAGCGCGGAGCGGCCAAACCAAATTTTCAGGCTTTTCTAAACTCGAAATTTTACTTCATGCGCCACCGGTACAAAACACTGATTCAATGTAAAGTTTAGCAGTGTGTTTAAAACTTCGTAATATGTCAGTGTTTTGTACCGGTGGCGCATGAAGTAAAATTTCGAGTTTAGAAAAGCCTGAAAATTTGGTTTGGCCGCTCCGCGCTTCGCGCTACGCGACCAAACCAAATTTTCAGGCTTTTCTAAACTCGAAATTTTACTTCATGCTTAGCCTGGGAGTGGAAAACACTCGCTTAAAGCTTTAAATTGGATTCTTTTAATAAACCGAGCATCGAAAAATGTGCAACGTATGCATATGGATACTTCAAAGAAAACGTCTCGTTATGAAAATGTTCGGTGTTACATAAAACTCTATGTATATACATTTCTAACTAGTTTTCTTTAGGTTTGCAAAAATCGTGAAAAATGGAGTTAAATTGCATTTTGTCTACCCCTCGTAAATTGCACTGTAAAACTGAGATATACAAAATATTTGGCTTGATCTCTAGTAAGTTGCACCGCACAGAAACTTATTCATTTTCTAATGATTTTCTTAATTTGAAAAAAAAAAAACATAAAAAATGGGGTAAAATTGGTTCTTCTTAACCCCTCGTAAATTGCACAACTGAGATTTACAAAATGTTTGCCTTGGTCTCTTGCAAGTTGCACCTCACAGAAACGTATTCTTTTCCAAATAGTTTTTTTTGTTCTTGCAAAAATCGTCAAAAATGTGGTAAAATTGCTCTTTTTCCACCCTGCGTTGGTTTCACTGAAAAACATTGTTCGGCTAAGTCTCCAACAAGTTGCCCCTTATAGAATTACATTACTTGTACATACAAGATAAATTCAAATTCAAAACTCTTTGAATTCGAGAAAATAAGCTTACGCTTCTTATAGTTTGCACACTTTAAACATAATATATAAAATTACGAAAAAACTATTCGTGAAAATGCAAACAGTGTCTTAATTAATAAGACAATTTAAGACGATAAATATCACTAATTGTTTGATTTGAGTTATGTGGAGTATTTAATCACAATGAAAAAACTGTTTTTATTCCTTACTTCATGCGCACGCATTTTAAACATAAACTCTCAGCTTTTAATAGTATGATATTTAGAACTCTAAATCTGCCTCTTTCAACAGAAAATAGAAAAACAGAACTAACACTAATAAGAAAAATAGCAATTTCATTAGGTTACAAAAACTGCACAATCAACAAACTAATTAATAAACACAAAAGAAACCAAAAATTAAACTTGACCACAAATCTCACACCGCTTAAAGAAAGAAAAAACAACAAATTTGCTAGGTTTATATACAACAACAGCACGGTTAACCAATTTTCAAAGCTCCTGAGTAAATTCAATATGACTCCTGCATTTTATAATAACAACAAATTAAGATCATTACTAGGCAATCAATTTACAAAAAGGAGCCACTTAGAAGAGTCCGGAATTTATTCAATTGCATGCAATGAGTGTGACAAATGTTACATAGGCCAAACCCAAAAAATTTGTTAAAAAGATTCAAAGAACACATATACCACGTCAAAAATAGAAACATAGATAAATCCGCTTTAGCTGACCATAATTTAAAGACAGGACATTCTTTTTCGAAACATAATATTAAATTACTAAAACAATCATCACATTTCCGATTAAATATGTTGGAGGCCATAGAAATGCACAAACAGAAAGATAAATTATTGAATTTCGATTTAAGCCCGTTAGACAATCCACTCTTAAATCTCTTGAAAAACCCGAAAAATCGTAATCCCCTCAACAGTCCATAATGTAATCCCCTTAATGTTATTCAACCTTGCGACACAAATATAATTATATTTAGGTTTTCCCGTTTCCACCATTTTTGTTCAGGTATATATAATTGCGCACCTAGTTTGTAAGAGCATAAGTTATTGATAATGAGTGCTTAGCACTCGAAATGTACATCTAACACATAAAAATAAAAGTGAAGTAAGGAATAAAAACAGTTTTTTCATTACGATAAATATCCATTGAAACAACTACTTCCCGTGCAAATACACCTCCGGATATTGAATTATACAATGAAATATTTAAAATCTTATTTAATTTGATTTGTTACAACGCTCTATTAAAGTATATGTAACGTTTAGGTCAAATTCTCTTCAATTAATTAAGACACTGTTTGCATTTTCAGGAATAGTTTTTTCGTAATTTTATATATTATGTTTAAGGGGAATATAACAGTGGTCTGAAATTTAATGTTAGGTTTATTTAAAAACTAAAGGTCCTAGAAAGTTGAAATTTTGACAGCGTATATTAAGCCCAATTATCTAGTAAAATATCGAAGTACTTTTTTTTTAACAATTTGCTTTCAGAGGTATGAAAAAAATAATGTTAAATTTTTCAAAATTAAAAAAAATATTCCCATATCTTAGTAGTTTATACTATAAGGAATATAATGTGAACATTTCATAAGGATGCGATAGCTCATGCCCGAGTCGGGTTAAAATAAAAATTTTGAAAAATAAGACCGTAAAATACCGCCGCCTTGCGGATCTTCTCTTAGTTGAACGCGTTGTACACTCATCTGCACAATTATTGGAGGGGGGAGCAGCATGCGGCCAGCGTTTATCCCAGGGCCGGTGAACGCTGTGCGGCTTCGCGTTTGTTTTTCTTTTCTTTTTTCAATCATAGTTAACAAAAACGGCTCGCGTCGTTAGCATTTATTCTCGTAAAATTAATATTTCGCAATTATAATCGATATTTTATTGTACTAGTGTTTTATTTTCATGCTTTCTGACTACTAATGGAATAAGTATTTTTTTATACTGCATGTTCACTAATATAGAAAACACGAAATGTTTCACTAATTTAAATAAAGATGTGTAATATACCTTTAATATTGGCTTTCCTAATTATTTGACAGTGTCGGTATTATTAAATTATTTTGAAAGTGTTTTAAGCTGATTAATAAGCAGAAGCAATCGAATAACAATCAGTCTTGTTCAAATCATTATTTCGCCTTAAATCTTTCGTTGTTAAAACAGTTGTTAAATGCCATTAAACTTCTCGCAATAAAACTATTAAAGTAAATTGTAAAGTTTCTAGCAATCGGACATATTTGAACCAACTGCGACTTCATCAACGAATCAATGATATCAAAACTATAAGAATAGTAAGAATAACACCAATATGACGTTGTCGTAGATTAATGTTACAAATCAACTATTTTCTACTGAGCACAGATAATATTTGTTTGACGAATGTTTAAAAAAATGTAGGGTTTAACTGCGTGCATATTCATTGTTAATTATTTTAGCAAAATTAGAACTATAATAATAATAAGGTAGTTATTATAATGCATTTCAAATAACAAGCTTCTCGCTCAACATTGCACCGAGCCCAATATATTTTTTTCAAATTTGGCTGATTTTTGATGAGTCATATTTTGATAGTAAGTAAATAAGGAATAAATGAATTGTAATTGAATGTTATTGTAATCCTCTATTTATACGGTTCAGTCAACTTAGCCCCCCGAAGTTCGACTTTTTAAAAAATAACTGTTGCGCTAGACGGGCCTTAGCTGGCGCCACAAAAATTAGAGCTAGCGCCGTTTAGACAAGAAAGTTACGGGGGTTTGAACTTTCGGGGGGCTAGGTTGATGCTAGCCCCCCGAGTTTGGATTTTTCAAGTTTTCTTACAGTATTCGGATTCCTCAGAGCTAGCGCTACCAATTTAAAAGCTAGCGCCACCCCCACAACCCCAAAAGATTTTAAAACATTTTAAACCCTAGCCCCCGAAATGAGATTTTTTTAATCAAATTGGGTGCAGAATATGAAAAAAATATTCTCTCAAAAATATCAGGTAAAAAATAATTCACATCCAAACTTTGATGTGAGAGCTTTCAGCTCCTGTATGCGTATTACCATTTACTTGCTGAATTTCAATACAAAATCATGATTGGCATATAAAATACCGCTTCCAAGAAATATGTTGGCGTTGTAATTACTTTATGTATGTTCAAAGACACTGGCTATTACAAAGATGATGCCTAGAAAACAGTAGCCTAACTGACAAGTTTTTTTCAACAAAGTCGTACTTCGGGGGGCTAAGTTGACTGAGCCGTATAATGTAAGCAACAACTATCAAAACATTTAAGCTAAATATTTGATATGTAACATGGATTAGATATTTAGGTTTGCTTAGAGAGTTGCTCCTTTATCAGGCAAGAAATGAATCTTAAACTTAATATGAGTAATAACCTAATAATATTTAAGTTGAATACAACATAATAACATACAGGGAGTTTTTCTTTAAAGTATACGTTTTCCAAATTTAGCTTATTTTCTTTAAATCTTTAGATATTCCTTGTTTTTTAAAAAAGTTCAATTTAAGGCTTTAAACGAGTGTTTTCCACTCCCAGACTAAGCATGAAGTAAAATATCGAGTTTAGAAAAGCCATGAAAATTTGTCGAGGGTCGCTGCGCGACCCTCGACAAATTTTTACGGGGCTTTTCTAAACTCGAAATTTTACTTCTTGCTTAGCCTGGGAGTGGAAAACACTCGCTTAAAGCTTCAAATTGAATTCCTGTAAAAACAACATATATCTAAAGATTTAATGAAAATAAAGTGAATCTGGAATACGTATACTTTAAAGAAAAACTCCTTGTATACATATTGTAGAATTAGGATATTGAGATAGATTGTGTTAGAATGAAAATAAAGTCAATTGAATAGCAACGAAAGGAGCTTAATCACAATTTTGTAGCATCGAAAAGATACCCATGTTTTGATTAGGTACATACATAACCCGATGTGTACTAGGTAAATTTTCAGGCATTCATTGTTTTTGAAAAGCGTTCAGTTTGAAACTCCCAACGAGTGTTTTCCACCGAGTAATAACGATTTAAGTTATCACGTAGTAAAAAAAAAAACAACCGTGAGGTACGCCACTGTCTTGCTAGCACTAGCTATCTCTTGAATAACTTTCTCATTTATCACTTGGTGAAACATTTTGAAATAATAATAAAGGATAAATTAAAAACACTTGGTTTGTTTCACTATTTGTTTCTATTTACTTGACTAGTTTCGCTTTTTACGGCATTATCAAGAGTGAACTTTGATAATGCCGTAAAAAGCGAAACTAGTCGAGTAAATAGAAACAAATAGTGAAACAAACTAAGTGATTTTAATTTATCCTTTAATATTACTAGCTATGTCGTTGTTAGTGTTTATAGACTTCAGTATAGCAATTACAATGCCAACAAAAATTTGAAATCGCACGGTTAGTTTCCGAGTTATAACGATTTCAATTATCAAAAACAATCGTCAGTTACGCCACTGTCTTACTAGTGCAAGCTATCTCGTTGCCAGTGTTTATAAACATTAGTATAGTAATTACAATGCCGAAAGAGTTTTTTAAATCGTACGGTAAGTTCTTGAGTTATAACGATTTAAATTAGCTAGGAGTGAAAACACAATTGTCAGTTACGCTACTGTCTTCTAGGCATCATGTTTATAATAACCAGTGTCTATCAGAGCTGGGATGAATCCTCAAAAACAGGATCCGAATCACGAATCCGAATCACCTAATATGATTCGAACCGCGAATACTCAAATAAAGGATTCGTAAGTGAAAAATATGATTCGAATCCAAGATTCGAATCCTCATTTTTGAATCACGGATACAAATCCTTTAAAAATAAATTTGAATCTATCATTTGCAACCAGTAACATTTTATTCCATCAGTTTCTATTAAGAAAAATGTTCATATACCGACTAAATATCTGATTAAATAATGATTTTAATTAATTATGATATATGTGTTATTGAACTTTATTCTAAATCAGTGTTTTATACGCGTGGCGCATGAAGTAAAATTTCGAGTTTATAAAAGCCCCGTGAAAATTTGTCTCGGGTCGCTGCGCGACCCTCGACAAATTTTCTACGCGGGGCTTTTCTAAACTCGAAATTTTACTTCATGCTTAGTCTGGGAGTGGACAACACTCGTTCTTAGAAGTTTAAAATTCACTCTAGAATACTAAGTTTATTACCATTTTACAAAGGATGCAGCTCGAAGGACCAATCATAGTCTTCGGGGACCGAAGGCGTGGCGCATGAAGTAAAATTTCGAGTTTAGAAAAGCCCCGCGTAGAAAATTTGTCGAGGGTCGCGCAGCGACCCGAGACAAATTTTCGCGGGGCTTTTCTAAACTCGAAATTTTACTTCATGCGCCACACGTATAAAACACTGATTTAAAGTGAAGTTAAAAATGCACTGAAAACCAATCTAACTTCGATATTTTTTCAAAACTGGATGCTTTCTTTCCTATCCAGGCTGTAAACCTTCAGATATTCGTTTTTTTCTTGTAAAAAACTTCGATTCCCTGTAGTCCTTCGGTCTCCGAAGACCATGATTGGTCCTTCAAGCTGTAGTCTTTGTAAAATGGTAATAAACTTAGTAATCTTGAGTGATCACTCAATTTGAAACTTCTAAGAACGAGTGTTGTCCACTCCCAGACTAAGCATGAAGTAAAATTTCGAGTTTAGAAAAGCCCCGCGTAGAAAATTTGTCGAGGGTCGCGCAGCGACCCGAGACAAATTTTCACGGGGCTTTTCTAAACTCGAAATTTTACTTCATGCGCCACGCGTATAAAACACTGATTTCAAGTGAAGTTAAAAATATACTATTAAGGTTGGACATTTTATATGATTAAATAACCAAATATGCATTTACAAATATTTTAATTATTGAAAATGTAAATATTTATATTCAAATATGAATAATTTAGTGATTTAAATATTCATATTAGAATATTTAACTATTTGAATTAATCGAATTCGAATCCCAGCCTTAATAGCGATGATTCGAATTATTTGGGAGGATTTGAATCCGTGTATGAGGATTCGAATCCTTTTATAAGGATTCGAATCCTTTTATAAGGATTCGAATCCTATTATAAGGATTCGAATCATCTACGTCTGGATTCGAATACGAATCCTTTTAAAAAAATGTAACGAATCCGGATCACGAATCCGTTTTCACTAAAGTATTCGAATACCTCTTTTGAATCCTCTAAAAGGATTTGAATCCAGGTATCGAATCTTGAATGATTCGAATCCTGCCCAGCTCTGGTGTCTATGAACATAAATAAAGTAATTACAACGCCGAAATATTTGTTTGAAGCGGTATATTATATGCCAAACATCATTTTGTATTAAAATTCAGGAAGTAAATGGTAATACGCATACAGGATCTGAAAGCTCTGGCATCAAACTTTGGATGTGAACTTTTTTTTACCTGATATTTTTGAGAGAATATTTTTGTCATATTCTGTTGGCGCTAGCTCTAAGTTATATTTTCCACCCAATTTGATTAAACACATCTCATTTTAGGGGGCCGGGGTTAAAATGTTTTATCATTTTTTGGGGTTGTGGGAGTGGCGTTGGCTTTTAAATTGGTAGCGCTAGCTCTGAGGAATCCGAATAGTGTAAAAAAGCTTAAAAAATCCAAACTCGGGGGGCTAGCATCAACCTAGCCCCCCGAAAGTTCAAATCCCCGTAGTTTTCTTGTCTAAATGGCGCTAGCTCTAATTTTTGTGGCTCTAGCTGGCGCTAGCTAAGGCCGGTCTAGCGTAATCGCTTTTTTCAAAAAAGTCGAACCTCGGGGGGCTAAGTTGACGAGCCTATTTATACACATCATCATTTTGTAAACCCTGTACTAAACATAAAAAAAACAGGGCAGCTTTCCGTTTAATTTTTTTCAATCTATTATTTATTTGTTGCATTCATAAAAACTAAAATATTTGACCGAATATAAATTGAAATTCTCCCCAAAATTTGGGGTATTTACCCAATTTGACAGAGGCCAAATTAATACACATTATTTTCATGGCGATAGCAGTTAGGGAAGATAATATTACCATTTAAAAACTATCATTGAAAATCCTATGTTCCGTTTTTTTCATATATGTCCGGCATATAAATATTCCCAATGAGCTTATGAACATGAATTACATTATTATTATATTTTTAAGAAATAATCTATAATTTAATAAAATAAAACACATAGTTTGTTCAGCTGTCGAAACTGGAGTCTTAAAAGTAAAAATAATGTGTTATAATGACAAGAATTAGAATCATCAGTTTTGTAAATACCGAAACATAACACAGGATCCGATAACGCTTTCTAACGAATTGAAAACAATACATAGCTTGTATGTATTATCAGCGTGTTTAAATAATACGAATCGACACTTTCCTTCGATCCGTGTTTTTATACGCTTTTTTTTTTCGTCTATTCCACGCGACGCGAGACCCCATCCGTTCATGCCAAGGAGCAATGCACAAATGCACAGCGAGCTACCGCCTTTCTCTCTGACTGTATTCGCCCCACTTGTCCTGTAAATTTGGCATCGGATGAGCTACTCTAAACTATGTGGGTCTTTCCAACACGATCGGCGTGTTACACTGCGATAATCCCCTTAAAGTGTGCAAACTATAAGAAGCGTAAGCTTATTTTCTCGAATTCAAAGAGTTTTGAATTTGAATTTATCTTGTTTGAACTGTACCGTAAGGTAAATAATGTCTCACATTCTTCATACCTGCTAATGACATAATCCCCTTTTTTACCTATAAATACCGACCATCATTTTCACTCATTCCATTTTTGTGTACCTGTTCATTCCACACACAACACTTTTTCCAAGTAAGTTTGTTTTAATTTTATTTCTAATTTTTTTAAACGTCATAAGCAAAGCTATACTGAAGAGAGATAAATCTCGAAACGCGTCTATAGATGGCCTAAGACATTAGTTTTAATCTAAGTCCTTTCACTTCTAATTTGTTGCTATCTCTCCTTTCATTTTAAATTGTATTGTTAGTTGGTTTGAAGAGAATTTGACCTAAACGTTACATATACTTTAATAGAGCGTTGTAACAAATCAAATTAAATAAGATGTAAAATATTTCATTGTATAATTCAATATCCGGAGGTGTATTTCAAAAACCACTTGCTTTAGAAGTATAGTTTTATAATACTTTTTTCTAGGAAATTTTCTCCCCAATTGTACCATGTGATAAAAATTGGGTCATTCCATTTAAAAAAATTGAATTACAAGATATTGAAGAGGGCACTTAGATATTGACATTTTAAGAACATTTATTGTGAAAATTGACAGTTTCCAATTAATGTACTCATAGAGGCATCATCTAGGTACAAGTAGAGATATAAATCATATTTTTATCTTACACATAAGAGAAGTTACAGATAGATTTCAAGATGCCTTTTAGAGGTCAAAATTTTAGAAATATTTTTTTTGCTTGAAAACTATAAGAGATAAGTGTACATATGTTCGAATAAAATATGTTGCAATTTAAACGAGGAATCCAAAAAATGACTAATATATAGGGTGTTCCATTTAAAATAACAAATTTGGTGCTACTTCTGGTGGAACCGGAAGTGATATAAAGTTAAAAATATTTTACATGAGGAGAACTTATTCAACTATATGACAAGGATTTTTTTCAAATTTTTAGTGCAACGGCAACCCCATAAACTTTTAACGAACTGTTTAGCGTAGACACCCTGTATACCGGGTGTACCATTTAACCTCACAAATCAAAATAACTCGACAAATACGCATCGTACGAAAAAGGTCCCCAGACCAAAAATTAATAGTACCTAAGGGGTTCCACCGGCTATTACAGGCTGGATCAGAGCAATGCTCGACACCAGAACCGTGACAACATCACTATGTGGCGACACGGTCAAGCTGAGGACTGCCAGGGGATGCCCGCAGGGAGGGGTTCTTTCCCCCCTGCTGTGGTCTTTACTGGTAGACGATCTGCTTGCAATAATAGATACGCTTGACGTCGAAGTGCAAGCGTATGCTGATGACATAGTTATTCTTGCAAGGGGCACGGATGAAAACCAAATCTGTGAAGCCATGCAGGAGGCACTGGATGCGACTCAGAACTGGTGTATAGGGGAACGGTTAAACGTGAACCCTAGCAAAACATCAGTTGTCCCGTTCACGAGAAGGAGGATCCTGAAATTGAGACCTCTTACTCTACGGGGAGAAACCATACTATTTGTGGAGGAGGTGAAGTATCTAGGAATCACCCTGGATAAATCGCTGAATTGGAACTCCCACTTGGACAAGACAATCCGCAAAGCAAGGTACGCCCTGTGGACGTGCCATAGAATTTGCGGGAAGTCATGGGGATTAAACCCCAAGCAAATGTACTGGCTATATGGTTCGGTCATAAAACCAATAATAACCTATGGCAGTATCGCCTGGTGGCCGATTACAACTCGAAAAACGGCCATATCAAGGCTCTCATCACTGCAGAGAATGGCGACAGTGGCGGTAACTGGAGCCATACGCACTACCCCATAAGCGGCGCTAGAAATGCTACTGAACCTCACCCCCTGCATATCCTAATACAGGGCGAGGCCAGATTGGCAACGTATCAATATCACCACGCGGCCCTATTGGATCCGAAGGTGATAGTCTTCACACCAAATGGGCTGTCAACTGCCATTGAGGCGGATGACACCCTAAGTATGAGGACTGACTACGCAGTCACGGACTTCTGCGAGGATCAGCCGTACAAAGTCCTGTTCCCAAGCAGGGACGACTGGGAGCGACACAAAATCACCCCAGAAAAGGCTGACTCCTACTGGTACACTGACGGTTCAAAACTGTCCACTGGAACAGGAGCCGCAGTCGTCGGACCAAGGACTGAACTTTACTACAGCCTTGGCAGGTATGCTACCATACTTCAGGCTGAAATATACGCCATTGAAATGTGCGCCCACGAAATCCTTTCAAAGGGTTAGGCGGGCAGGACAATAAAAATATGTTCGGACAGACAGGCGGCCCTTAGGGCCCTGGCATCTTCTAGATGCTCCTCGCTAGCTGTACGGAACTGCAAGGAAGCCCTCTGCCAAATGGCACAGGTAAACGGGGTCAGTCTGATGTGGGTGCCAAGCCACTCTGGCGTGAAGGGAAACGAATTAGCCGATTCCCTAGCCAGAGAGGGGGCGCGTACAGCCTACATCGGACCAGAACCCGCTCTGGGGATACCCAGATCAACAGCTAGAGACCGTAACAAAGGATGGATGAGACACGAGGCACAGGATTTCTGGCAAAACCGCCCTGGGATGAGACATTTCAGAGCGGTAACAAGTGGACCATCTGCGGCCAGGACGGCCTCATGGTTGAAGCTGAGCAGATCAGATGTTCACACATTAACTGCTCTCTTCACTGGACACAGCCGTCTAAGGCATCACCTTAACAAACTAGGACTAAGTGACACCACTGAGTGCCGCCTATGCCTAGAGGATGATGAAACAGCAGAGCACGTCATATGTGCCTGTCCAGCTGGCAACCAGATCAGGACCACGGTGTTTGGCACACCGAAGCTAAACCTGAAGGACCTGGAGAAAACTTCACCTGACAAGATCCTTGACTTCATCAAGAAGATGAACTTGGAAGGTGAGCTGTAAGGTCGGATGTTTGACCTTAATTGTGAGCCACAATAGATTCTTGCGGTCGCAGTGGAGGGTAGCATAACTACCCACTCACTTTCAATAGAAATAGAATAGAAGGGGGCATCATCCTGTTCTAAATTCAGCCCCCTATTCACCCCAGTAGATGGACCGGGGGGCAACTTTGAAATTTTAAATAGGAACCCACATTTTTTTATTAAAGATTCGGATTCTACAGAAAAAAATACGTACATTTTTAATGATACATTATTTTCATTCAAAACAGATGGCGCTGTAATCGCATAAACTAAATTTAACATAAATAAAAAGTTACTGACGTCTCGCCAGTCGTCATCGGGGTACTTAATTAACTGTTGACTCGTGCTACAAATTCCTGTACACATCTCATAAGCATGTCTGAAGTAATTGCAGTGCAAGCATCCCTTATTCGTTGCAGCATGTTTTCGCGAGTAGTAAGTGTTTCTTTATAAACTGCATCGTTTAAGTAACCCCACAAGAAAAAATCAGGGGAGGTAAGGTCTGGCGATCTGACTTGGCAGTTCACCGGTCCTGATCTTCCGATCCAGCGGTTATTGTAATTACGATCTAATGCCTCGCGTGCTACTAACAAATAATTTGCTGGGCAAGCATCATGTTGAAACCACATATTTTGCCTCACATCTAAACTTACTTATAGCAACCTTGGTAGTACTTTTTCAAGAAAGTTTCGGTATATATTACCATTCAAATTGCCGTTAATAAAATATAGTCCGATAAGTTTATCACCAATTATTCCACACCAATCATTAATTAATCAAGAATGCTGATGACTAACTTCACGAACCCAGTGTGGGTTTTCTGCACTCCAGTACCTAATGCATATTATGGCGGTTAATATCACAGTGGTGATGCGCACAAGCAAAAATGTCTATTTTACTTGTATTCTCCCAACTGCCCATTGACAAAACGTTAGTCGGTTTTGAAAGTCATCGTCAGTTAATTCCTGGTGCAAGGACTCATGATACGGATGAAATTTATTAGATTTAAAAATTCTCCAAACACTCATAGCAGGAATTGCATATTGATGCGAAACTGTGCGGATCCTCACATGTAGATTATGGGCCACTGCAGCTAGCACTGTTATTTGATTATTTTCTCCACAAACAGTAGCACAAACCGCACAAAAGAATGCGTAGCTTTTGTGCGGTTGTACACTTCCGTCAGTAGAAAATTGATTAACCACTCTAACAAAAGAAGAATGTGATCGTACTTTTTCAGGAAACGTTCAGCATACAAATTGACAAATTGAAATAATTTATTTTTTTCCGTTTCCATTTAAAATTTGCCCTCCGTCCCACCTACTGGAGGTGGAGCAGAGGGCTGAATTTAGAAAAAAAAAAGTTCTATTAAAAAAGTCAACACTTAAAATATTGGAGTGACGCAAAACTTGAACAGAAGCGGAATATTTCGCAAATCGGTGCTCCTTTAGCCGATATGGAAAATACTGTCAGACCGAAAAAAGATCGGTGGAACCCGTATACCAACCAATTCTAACAGATCAGGGCAATCCAAATACCTATTGAGCAGTTTGAATACTAAGTTAATGTTAGCTTCTACACGCCCTTGTTTAAGGCTGCGAAGGCCAAAAGTCATCAAAAGATCAAAATAGGGCTGATCGGTACTAAATTTATAGGCAAGGTACCTTACAAATTTCTTTTGAACTTGATCAATTTTATTAATATCGCATTCAGTGTATGGAGACCAAACCGTTGAACAATATTCTAAGTGGGGTCGCACTAATGAATTATACAGCGTTACCAGTGTTCTACTATTTGTAAAGTTCTTACTGGTTCGCTTTAAAAAAACCTAGCATTTGATAAGCTTTGCGACAATGTTTAAGATATGGTGTGAAAATGACCACTTTGAATCCACAGTGACACCTAAATCCCTTATCCTATTAACACGATTTATTGCTACATCGTTGAAAACATAATTTGTAATGATCGCACTGTACTTCTTGAAAAAGTAATGATATTACACTTTTTGATGTTCAGCGTTAAACTGTTATCATTACACCAGCTATAAAAGTGATCAATTTTGTTTTGCAGATTTGTTGCACTAAGGGTCGATTCTATTCGCATATATATTTTCATATCATCAGCGAAAAATAAACAATTAGCATTCTGAAAATAGCTTGTAGCGTTGTTTGTAAATATATCGAAGAACAAGAGACTCAGGTGCTAATCCTGGGAAACACCAGAAGTAACCTTTAGGGGTCTTAATGTTATTTGCCCAATATTAATCACTATCTGTTAAGTAGAACTCTATCCAATGTAAAAGAATATCAGAAATGCCAACATAATGAAGCTTGTTGAGTAATAGCGTATGATCAACAGAGTCAACCGCCTTGGAGAAGTCGGTATAGATGGAATCAACTTGAAAACCGGGTTCCAAGGCGTCAAAAGTGTATATATATATATATATATATATATATATATATAGATGCTCCCACTCGAAACTAATGTTATTTGTGAAAGATTGAAGATTGCAATGAATTAGTCAAGAAATCCGTCATCAATGTTTCAAATTCTTTTAGGATTGTTGTAATAATGGATATAGGGCGATCATTTTAAACAAATTTGTTATCGCCATTCTTATATATTGAAATTATGTTTGTTAATTTCTAGCATATTGGAAAACAACCACTAGATAGTGACAATTTAAAAAGTAACCAAATATGGTTACTAGCTCGCATGCACATCTTTTCAATAGGGAAGCAGGCAGACCATCTGGGCAATAGTTATCTTGAAGAGACTGTAATGCATTGAAGACCTCCATGATATTTATTTCAGGTGTTCAATTTAAGTGAACAGATGATGGCCAAATCGATGAAGATGTCATTTGTATCAGGAGCTCTATACACTGATTTGGAATGTTTAGCAAACAAATTAGCTATACTACTTCTGTTGTTAACAACCTTATTATCCTTTAGAAAATTAGCCGGCATACGATCCCCACCCATCTTCGATCTAATATGAGACCAGAATGATTTTGGATTTGTATTAATTTCGGATTCAATATTCTCTATGTAATTATTGTAACACAATCTGGACAAGAACTTGCACTCTTCCCCTATTGAGAATTCTAAGTAATTAGAATGAGAGCAGGCCAATATATACTTTTTATGTAATGTTTTTTTTTAGAATAACTAGAGATTGTAGTTCTTTGCTAAATCATATCGGAACACTATTCTTAATTCTATACATGTTTCTTAATGGAACATACATTTTCTTTATTCTTGCATTAAATTGTGAGCTTTATAGGACTTGTCGTAGTAATTTGGTAATAAGCATACTGGTTTCAAGCTTAAACAATATTTGTTTGTGGTGCAACTTCTAAGCTACAAGATAAGTAAGACATTTTTTTGAAATTTCAGAAAGGGGGGCTGGCACCCTAAGTTCTCGCTTCAACAGGGGGTGTATCTAGCTCGTGCAACATATAAAAATTAGTGAAAATTGGATACATTTTTTTATATGCAAATTTAGATTTGGCTGGAACCAAACATTCACTGGCTTTCACCGCTTGTGTTAGCACGTACAACATTTCAAATTATGACATGATGAAAAAGTCAGGCCTACGTCAGACCAGTCTACTATGATTATTACAAACAAAGCCCTTAGCAACGTTATTAATAAATTCAAAAAATAACTTTAATCAGAAAAAAACTACTGATTACAACACGGGAAATATGAATATATTTCCCTTGGTTGGCTATACATCCTTTCGGCTTCGCCGTCGAGATGTAACTAGCTGACCTCAGGAAATAATCTCTTTATATTTTCCTATATTATATTATTCTTTATCATTCGCGCGAATAAATTACCGATTGTACTCTCTTTAATAATGCACAATTTTATCACTCATTGAAAAATAAATTATTTACTAGTTTTTATTGTTTTATTATAAAGTAATTATTTACGCAATTCAATTAAAATGTAAATACATTCATTCAATTGTAAAATAATTAAATTACAAAGTACCTTATTACTTTGTAATCGAAGGAATGTAATCAATAGCTTGCTAAAAGGGGTCCACATGCATCCCATGCTATTAGGCGAGTATAAAATTCACAAAAATTGTTGAGAAACAACTTTCTTCTAACAGGATTTGAATATTTTGTAAAGTTCATGATTCAATGTACAGTAAACACATTGGAGTCTTTGATTTTGGCGGTGTTGCTTTCAGGAATTAAAAAACGCGTCATTTGTAAAAATCTTTAAATCGGCAAAACATTTTGGGACAACTTGTACATGAATTTGTTACTTTTGCCACTGAAGTATTTACAACTTCATTTACATAAACTTTTAATTGTAGACTCATCTAACACTTTATGAAACATGTTTTCACACTGAACTTAAAACTGGTTTAAAATTAATACAACACTTGGTTTATTATTGTTTCACTGTTTGTTTTTATTTATAATGGACTAGTTTTGGTCAAACGACCATTATCAAAGTTATTACAAGACTTGTAATAACTTTGATAATGGTCTTCTGACCGAAACTATTCAGTTAAAACTAAAAACAAATAGTGAAACAACTTTGTTTTGTTTGTTTTATTAATTTTAAACCAGTTTTAAAATCATTTACAAGGGTGATTTTATGAAAGAGATTAGGAGGAAATTTATCAAATTAACGTATCATATTACGGTAATTTAATAAATTTTCTTTGAATCCCCTTGCTTATATGCAACACAAACAAAAAATAACTATATAATATACAAGATGATTTCCTATGATGTATCTTGAAAGCAGTCTGGCCAGATTTTATATTTTTGAGATTTTCTTTGATGCAAGCCTAAAATGTCTTCATAATTCTTCAAACAGTGAAAAAATATTAATAAACATTTGTAAAATTTATTAACATTAGGTGAATCAAGAGCAGTATATTTTGAACTCCAATGTAAATCTGTGTTGTATACTTATTGTACATGAATCAATATTTCTAGTTTAGGAACGCCTGAAAATGTTCAGGCTTTTATACACTTTTACTTTATGCTTAATCTAGCAGTGAAAACACTCGTTAGAAGATTCAAATTGAATGCTTTTATGAAAACAACAAATATTTGAAAGTTTGCCACTTATTCCTCAAGATATGTAACCTGAAAAGAAAAATCTCTGTTTGATAAACTAGTTCAGATATTTAACTTTATTTATGAAACCTAAAATTGATTGAATTCTGAGTAAAATTATTGAATATTACTCACGGGAGTGACAGTGAGGCGGCAAACATCAAATTCTTTGATGTTTGCCGCCTCACTCTTTGATAATCGCCGCCACTCGACTTGCTCGATCAAATTCTTTGAGGTTTGCCGCCTCACGGGCGACACATCAAAAGATTTATTGCTTCTCAATTATTCTAAGCATGGGGAACGAGAGCATATGAGGTGATTGAAAGAGAATAGCTATGGTTCCTGAGACGGATGCTGGGACTAGAGAAGTCGACACCGGGATATATACTGTTGCAGGAAACGAATAGAGAGAGATTGGAATGTGAGGCGGTGGAGAGAGTGGTGAAGTATGAAATGAAATTATGCGGAGTAGAAGAGGAGAGATTGGTGAGAATAGTATGGGAGGCGTGCATGAAAGTAGAAGGGGGGAGGTGGAGGGAAGAGAGAAGGAGAATGTATGAAAGGGGAGGACTGGCAGAGAGGAAGGTACAGGAATGGTTGGGTAGAGGGGTGAAGGTGGCGGCGTGGATGAGAGAGAAGATGAAGGAGGTGGAAGCGCAGGAGAGACAGGGACGGATAGACGAAAGTGAATATAATGATATGTTTGGGAGATGGCAAGTATATGGGAGGGTGCCGAGATACATGAGTGAGGATGGGTGGAACAGGGATGAAAGGGTGATAATGGCGAGGGCAAGGTGTGGGTCTGGGGAGAGGGGAAGGAAGAGATGGATGGGGGAAAAATATATGAGATGTAGGTTGTGTGAATGGGGGAAGAATACGTGGAGGCACTTGGCGGAGGAGTGTGAGGGTGTGAGTGAGGAATGGGTGGGAGTGAAAGGGAATAGAAGGGTGACAGAATGGATGAGGGAAGACGGAGCTAGGGTAAAGACGCTGGAGAAAGTGGGACGGGAGAAAGAGGGCAAGATGTGATATAGTGTCGACATTGTAAATAACTGTAGGATATGCCAATAAAGGACTTTTTTTTTTATTCTAAACTAGTTTATTCCAGATTATTCGTTCATTTTGCCTATATAAGCGGGTGGATGGCCCGAACGTTAGTTCAGTTCTATTTGAGCTACCGAGGTGATAACTTGGACAAGCTATATCCTAGCGAACTGCTCGAGCCGTCAACTTGCTTTGTGACTTTGTGTGCATCTTGAGTGGTTATTAACTATAGTTTGTTATTAAGTTTATTGAACGAAAAGTAAACAAAAATGATGTCTGGTGGAAAGAAACGAAAAGTAGATACAAAGGGTCACCATTTTCAAGAAAAATGGACTGAAGAATTCTTTTTTATCTTGCACAATGGTAAGCCTATTTGTTTGCTGTGTAATGAATCCATTTCAGTAATGAAAGAATTCAATATAAAGAGGCATTACTCAACTAAGCATGCTACGCTGCACTCACTGACAGGACAATTAAGAACAGACAAAATCCAGAAGCTTACCGCAAATTTAGAAAAACAGCAACAAATGTTTCATAAAGAACACAACTTGATAATGTCGTGAAAGCTAGTTTTATAGTTAGCTCAAAATTGGCAAAGGCATTAAAACCATTTGCCGAAGGAGAATTTATCAAGGAGTGTATGTTAGAAGTTTGCGGTATTATGTGTCCTGAAAAGAAAAAAGAATTTGAAAAAATTAGTTTGTCAAGACGAACTGTTGTTCGACGTATAGAAATGATGGCCAATGATATAAAAACAACATTGACTGACCGTATGGCTGGTTTTGAATCATTTTCCATAGCATTAGACGAGAGCACCGATTTGACACAGCTCAACTGGCTATATTTATTCGAGGTGTTGATAAGGAGTTCACTGTTACTAAGGAATTGCTTGCTTTACAGCCGCTAAAAGGAACCACTACAGGAGAGGATATTTTTATTGAAGTTCAAAAGGTATTCACAAGTTTTGGCTTGCCATGGTCAAAATTAATTGGAGTATGCACTGATGGTGCACCTTCTATGGTCGGCTTACATAAAGGTTTCATCGGAATTTTGAATGAAAAAGCAACAGAATTAAATGTGCAAAAAGATGATTTGATAGTCCTTCATTGCATTATCCACCAACAGAACTTGTGTTCTAAGTTCATCCGACTCCAGAATGTTATGAACGTGGTAGTAAAAACCATCAACTTTATTCGATTCGTTCAAGGCGTTTTTGGATGAAATGTCAGCTGAATATAACGACATAACATATTATTGTGAAGTCAGATGGCTGAGCAAAGGAAAAATGTTGAAACGGTTTTACGAGCTTAGAAATGAGATAGCAGACTTTATGAAAATAAAAGATAATCCACCACCTGAATTAAGTGACCCAAAATAGATATGTGACTTAGCATTTCTGGTCGATCTTACAGGCTATTTGAATGATTTAAATTTGAAACTTCAAAAACAAGGACAGTTAGTAAATTATTTGTACAGCCATTTAAAAGCGTTTCAGATCAAACTACGCTTGTGGGAGTCACAGATGCTGTCTGGTAACAGTTACCATTTCAACACGCTCTCTGCGTATGAAAATATTGCTTATGCTCAATATGCTCAAGAACTCAAGTTACTGTCGGAACAATTTTCGAACAGATTTTGCGACTTCAAAAACATGGAAGACTGTTTCAGTTTATTTGCTACTCCTACAACATATCAGAGCTGGGACAAATCCTTGTAAAAAGGATTCGAATCACAAATACGAATCACCTAATATGATTCAAATCACGAATACTCGAATAAAGGATTCGTAAGAGATAAATATGATAAATATGATAAATATGACATTGTAACCATTAATATATAAATATCGTTACCAGTTGTTATAACAGAAATATTCAAAACCTAATTATTTATTATTAACACTGTTGATAACAGTTGATAACAGTAAATATCTGATTCCCTGTTACTCTGATTAAAGGTGAATTTGTGTGCTTCTAAACTTCACTTCAAATGAGTGGTTTGTATGCGTGGCGCATGAAGTAAAATTTCGAGTTTAGAAAAGCCCGAAAATTTGTCTCGGGTCGCTGCGCGACCCTCGACAAATTTTCACGGGGCTTTTCTAAACTCGAAATTTTACTTCATGCTTAGCCTGGGAGTGGAAACACCCCTTCAAAACTTCAAATTGAACTCTATTATAAAATCGACGAATGCCTGAAAATTACCTTAATAAAAAATTCACTGAATATCATTAAAACCGGGAAAGTCAGAGAAAAGTCATCAGTTTATATTCAAATTGACCAAAACACTAACAGAAAAGCCATATGATATTATTAAATTTGTCAAAATCAGCAAGCAAATTACAAAACACGTAAAAGTTGAAAAAGTTAACTTAAATATTGACAAAAACAATGAAAACAATTTGACAAAATGGGGGTTTCCTCACAAAAGAAAGTTATATTAAAAGATCAGGGAAAAAAATCTTGAATCAGGGAAATGCCGGGAAAATTTTACATTTCAGATGGTTACTACCATATCAGTTTTACTTCAAATAATATTAAACAGAATTTTTAAAACTAGATTATTATCTTTAAAAACATTTTCTTAAATGACTGAAAATGTTTTTAAAGATAATAATCTAGTTTTAAAAATTCTTCTTATCAAAGCATTCAGTTTGAAGTTTCGAACGAGCCTTTCCACTCCCAGACTAAGCATGAAGTAAAATTTCGAGTTTAGAAAAGCCCCGTGAAAATTTGTCGAGGGTCGCGCAGCGACCCGAGACAAATTTTTGGGCTTTTCTAAACTCGAAATTTTACTTCATGCGCCACGCGTATAAAACAGTGATTTAACGAGAAATTTAAAAACACACAAAAGAAAAATAAGTTAATCCCTACAATTAATTCAAATTATTTTTTACGATTCAAAACCTTTTGTAAGTATTCGAATCCTTCTACAAATATTTGAATCCTTTTATAAGGATTCAAATCACCCACATTTGCATTCAAATACGAATCCTTTTAAAATAATGTAACGAATCCGGATCACGAATCCAGTTGAACTTAAGTATTGCCTCTTTTGAATCCTCTAAAAGGATTCGAATCCAGGATTCGAATCCTGAATGATTCGAATCCTGCCCAGCGCTGCAACATATATTGTACAAAATGCTCCAATACACTTACAAATGGAGTTGATAGAGATTCAAGAAAACTCACTCCTAAAATCCAAATTTGAAGACGTAGAGTTGTGCGATTTCTACAAAAAATACCTAGAAGAAGACAATTTTCCGCAGCTTAGAAAATTCGCAAGAAGATTGATTTATGCGTTTGGCAGTACTTATAAATGCGAACAGTTCTTTTCATTGATGAAAGTTAATAAATCAACACATCGTACAAGACTGACTGACGATAATTTGGAAAATTCTTTACGTCATTGTGTCAGTGGAATTAATCTAAATATTGATGGATTAGTTTCCCAAATTCAAGCTCAAGTGTCTCATTGATTTCGGTGTATTTAACTTTCGTAGTTTGTATCAATTGCAAATTTAACGATTTAATTATAATGTACCATTTTCTTAAATTTCATTTTGTTATTTTAATAAATTGTACTATAATAACATTGTCGTATTATTTCATGTCTAATATCTATCGCAAAAAATATTATCACTACTTTAAAATGCACTAAGTACTTTTAAACGCGGCCCGCGAACGTATTTGCACGCTAAAGTTTGGCCCTCAACATGTCAAAGGTTGCCCATACCTGAACTAAACATTAATATTAAATTAAATTTAAAATAAAATTAAGTATTTAGTTTAATTTTATAGTTTCATATTGTCATATTTATTTAAGTGTGCAATAATATTGGATAGAGTTTTTTTCACTCCTTGATCAATTATGAAGTAAATATTTCGAGTTTAAAAAAGCCTAAAAATTTGGATTGGTCATGTAGCAGGAGAGACGAATCCAAATTTCTATACTCGAAATATTTACTTCATGCGCCAGACATATAAACACTGATTCAGTGTAAAGTTTTAAAAACACTTTATTCATCTTAACAATAACACAAAATTATTCAAAAAGTAAAAATATTGTTCTATTCTTTATTTGTTATTATTTATGGTTAAAGATCTTTATATTGATAAAATGTCCTTAAATTTGGTAACACTGCATAGACGAGATCAACTTTTAAAAGGTATTGGATATTTGAGTGACGGGTACTTTAAATATGCATCACGAGTATGTGATGTAGACTATTGTGTGTAAGAATAACATACGAGGGTAAGGTGAAAAATTCTCGGCCTAGCACAAAAATGGCGTTGCTATCGATGATAATTGTTTTTGTTATGTTGGTACACGTATCCCAATAACGAATGGCAAGTGTCAAATTGATTGGTCAAATAGTTTTCTTTGTACGGATTTTTAAAGTAGAAGTGTCGTGTGTTATGTTAAAATGAAAAAATGGTGATGTGTCCATCATAGTACTTTCCCCCGTAAATTGCGTATTAAATCCCTTTTAAAATATTTGTAGCATTATTATTTTCAAAATGTCTTCAACTTTTTGATAACTACAACTTATATTTGAAACATTTTTCAATTGTATCAACACATACACTGAGACAAACCAATGACTAGATAAAAGAACATTATTTATTCATTTTCTTAAAAACTAAGAGTGCTATGACAAAAAGTGAAGATACAAAAAATCTTTAGTATTTCATTTCCTACAACTTTTATTGGAAACATTTTTCAATTGTATCGACACATACACTGTCACACACCAATAACTAGATAAAACACACAACTTTTGAAATATCTCAAAAACTAAGAGTGCTATGACAAAAAGTAAGTGAACAATACATCTTCATTTTGTTATTATCTACAACTTTTATTTGAAAGAATTTTTTGTTTGATGAACATTTATTGAAATAATCTGAAAAAACTGAAAAACGCTACGAGTAAAGTACCACTTCCGGTTTTCCGATTTTCACCAAAAGCTTTTCAGTTCTTCCGATTGTATCAAAAAGCTTAAGTTTCAAGTTTCATCTCGATATCTTTAGCGGTTTTTGCGGTACAGCGCACACAGACTCACACACAGACACACAGACACACAGACAGACAGACATTTTTCAAAAATGGTCTTATTCGACTCAGGGGACCTCAAAACGGATATTTCCGCAAAAATTTTTGATTCGAAAATTTTCACGGAAACAATACTTTCCCTTTGTATTACATACGGGGGAAAGTAAAAACTGGAATATCGTGCTGTTTGGACGGTTTGTCGCCAACAGAAATTTATCTAAAGTTGGTAAATGTTTATAAGGAGTCTTCTCCCTTCCCTTCATTTTCAATAGTGAAGAAATGGGCGGCTAAGTTTAAACGTGGTCGCATATCTCTTGAAGATGATCTACGTGAAAAACGAAGAAAAACTGCAACCACACAAGAAAATCGAGAAGGTGCACAATATGGTATTGGACAATTGGCGATTAAAGGTCTGTGAGATAGCTGAGGCCGTACGCATATCAGAAGAAAGAGTACGGTACATTTTACATAAAGAATGAAATATGAGAAACCTTTGTGCAAGGTGGGTGCCGCATTTGTTAAGTGCTGACCAAAAGCAAACACGCAAACGAATTTCTCAACGATGTTTGGACCGTTTTAAAAAGAATCCAACCGATGTTGTGCGATGATTTGTTACTATAGATGAGACATGGATCTATCATCATCACAAAAACGAAACAGGAATCAAAGCAGTAGGTGGAAGCCGGTGGCTCTGCACCAAAAAAGACAAACTCGATTTCATCTGCCTGAAAGGTCATGGCCAGTGTTTTCTGGGATGCGAAGGGGATTATTTTTATTGGTTACCTTGAAAAGGGTAAAACCATAACTGGCCAATACTATGCAAGTCTTCTGGACCAACTAGATCAGTGGTCTCCAAACTACGGCCCGCGGGCCAAATCCGGCCCGCCATTGTTTGTAATTTTTTTTGTAAATGTCATATTTTGAAATATTGTAACAATTGTTCCTTAAATTTTTCATAATTTTATAAAATTAATCGGATCTTGGCCGACTTTATTATGTAGAATTGTATTTGTGGCCCGCGAAGAAGATAGTTTGGAGACCCAGGAACTAGATAAAAACAATCGGAAGAAGAGTCCTGGATCGCAAAAGAAAAAAATCATTTTTCATCGGGACAATGCACCTGCCCACAAATGCGTTTTGGCAATGGGAAAACTGAGAGATTTGAAGTACGAATTGTTGGATCATCCACCCTATTTACCAGATTTGGCTCCCCCTAACTTCCACCTATCCTTAAATCTAAAGAAATTTGTAGCTGGAAAACGTTTTAAGTGAAGTGGAGAGATAGCAGCAGTAGATAGGTATTTTCCAGGCATTCCAGAATCGCACTTCAGGGACGAAATCCATTCATGGAGAAACGTTGGACAAAGTGCATTGTACAACAGGGGGACTACGCAGAAAAAAAAACTATTTTTGAGCCTAAAAACAGTCTTTCACTGCCAAGCCGAGAACTTTCCACCTTACTCTCATAATACAAATAAATTGCAAATTCAATATTAGATTTGGCAAATAACGACTCAATAATAACAATACTGATACTTACAGTGGCGGTTTAACACCCTGAGGAATCGTAATTGTATTGCCCTGCTTGACGTAGTCTAAAACCTCCGTATTGGTCAACCCTTGAAAAGGAAAGCTCCCGAAGGTGATGATCTCGTACAAGAGCACCCCGTAACTCCAAATGTCGGACGCTGGTGTAAACTTCCCGAGGGCCAAACTTTCGGGCGCCATCCACCTAACAGGCAACATCCCCCTCCTGTTAAACTTATAATAGTCATTCTCAAATGTAGGCCTGGTCATCCCGAAATCACCCAACTTCACCACCCTCTGTCCATTCAGCAAACAATTCCTAGACGCAACGTCCCTATGCACGTATTTTAACTCGGATAAATAACTTAAGCCTCTCGCGACGTCCAAAGCCATGGATGTCAGTTTTTTAGGCGAGACCTCGTCGGTTTCGTTAACATTGGAACCGTTCACTAAATGCCTGCGGGCTAGGAGGTAAGTCTTTAAATCACCATAGAGCATAAACTCCATTATTGTGTAAACTGGTTCTTCTTTCGTGCAGACGCCTAGTAGTTTGACGATGTTGGTGTGGTCGAAACGCTTCATGACCTCAGCTTCTGAAAGGAAGTCCAACTTTTGCTCCGTCGAAGACCCCATTTTTAAGGTCTTCACGGCCACTGGTGTCCAACCCGCGTCGGACAAATTAGCCTCACCACCGTAAACGGTACCGAACGCACCTTGTCCTAACTTCCTGTTAAGCACAACACACTCCCTTTCGATTTCCCACTTGTCTAAACCGATGTAATCGTTCCCCTTGAGTAAATGCTGCAAGCCCAACGACTGCATGTACTGCTCGGTTTTCATCACCCGCTTCTCGTACTTCTTCGAACGTTTTTTGATCACTATTATTACACTGCTTAGCGAGATGATTATGAAGAAGATGATGAATAGATTGAGGATGATGATGGCCATCTCGCATTTGACGTTGAGGAACTTGGCGAGGGAGTTGAGGGTGCACTCGACTGGTGGAGGGGTGCCGTCGTCGGGGACCCGGTTGTGGCCGTTCAACCAGATTATGGCGGTTTTGTTGAGGGTGAGGGTGCCGCCAAGGACTTCCGGCGCGGTCTCGGAGATGTTGGGCAGGAATTGTCCGACGATGCGGTTCTGGTTGTTGTACCATTGCATCACGTTGATTTTGGAGAAGCGCGAGGTGCCCCCGCGGAAGTTGATCGGCCCCGACACGCCAAAGAAGTCGATGTGCTTGATGATGTCGGTTAATTTGCTAAAAAAGAGAAAATTGTTGCAATTATTTAAAACATTAGTATCTGGGTTAATGATATTAGTGGTAATTTAGGTTGGTAATTACTACCGGTAATTTATCGTAAATTCTTCCGTGCGTATACTAGATAAAAAAAGAGAAAAAATCCTTTTCTAGAAAAAATACTATTTTATTTTTATTTAGGCGCATTTGCACCCCGACTGATTAACTTTAAACATCCACTAATCATTGATTAAACCTTTGATTAAGTCAACATTTTAGAATATAAGAATGTTATAAATTTGTATGATATCCTAAACATGTCTCTTTTATCAATATGTGACTGTGTAAAAAATGTATAAATACAATTGTTGTGTTTTTAAGAAGTACTAATCAATGATTAATTGACTTGGGTGCAAATGGGGATTACTCTTACATAAAAATAACAATTACTGAAGTGGTTTATTTTTTAATAATAGTCTATTTTAAACATCACATTAAATCGTTGTTGTACACGCGTGGCGCATGAAGTAACATTTCCAGTATAGAAAAACCAGAAAATTTGGATTTGCAGAGACGCGCAAGCGAAGCGAGTCGCTCTATATATTTTTTTATATTTTTATATGTACTATGCTTTTGATTTCTTTTGGTCTTGTAATTAGGAAATGTTTCCTGTTGGACAATAAATGGATTATTATTATATATCAGAGCTGGGCAGGATTCGAATCATTCAGGATTCGATTCCCGGATTCGAATCCTTTTAGAGGATTCAAAAGAGGTATTCGAATACTTTAGTGAAAACGGATTCGTGATCCGGATTCGTTACATTTTTTTAAAAGGATTCGATTCGAATCCAGACGTAGATGATTCGAATCCTTATAAAAGGATTCGAATTCTTATAAAAGGATTCGAATCCTTATAAAAGGAATCGAATGCTTATAAAATTCGAATCCTGATACATGGATTCAAATCCTCCTAAATAATTCGAATCATCGCTATTAAAGCTGGGATTCGAATTCGAATAATTCAAATAGTTAAATATTCTAATATGAATATTTAAATCACTAAATTATTCATATTTGAATATAAATATTAAAATTTTGGAATAATTCAAATATTTATAATAATAATAATAATAATAATAATAATTCTTTATTCCATTGACTGAACAGATACATATAGTTACATATATCGTACAGTATTAGAAGCGTCAAAAAAGAGAAATGTTACATAATATAAATTAGTTTCTTATAATTATGTTATACAATAAATATTATTTAATAATATGATTTATATCGTAATATAAGAGAAAGGTTTTTAAGCTCTTTTTGAATTTGTGAATAGATTTAATTGATTTTATATCATTCGGCAAATTATTATATAATTTAAGCCCTAATACATTTGGTGAATTTTGTCTTATATTAAGCCGGCAACGTTCTACATACATATCACCTACGTGTCTGGTGTTGTACGAATGAATGTCACTATGTTTAGTAAAGTTATGTTGATTTTCACGTGTGAATAATATTAGTTCGTACATCACCAGACAAGGGTAAGGCAAGATTTGAAATTTCTTAAAATAAGGCTTACAAGAATGTGTTGGTTGCACCCCTGCCATTGCTCTAATTATACGCTTTTGTCCTACGAATACGTATCGCCAATGGCAGGATGTGCCCCAAAAGCACACACTGTACACCATTCGTGATTGTGCATTTGCAAAATATACATTTAGCAATTGTTCCACTGTCAAAACCTTTCTTAGACATCTCATCTGATAAGCTGTTTTATTGAGGCATTTCACAACATGTTCACATTGTAATTTCCAATCACTAAATTGATCTATCTGGAGTCCCAAAAATATTGTTACTGCAGTTTGTTCTATTGTTATATTGTCAGTACTAATATTATTATTTATATTTATTTTAGACTGTTTTGTCTTAAATAGAATGAAATTTGACTTTTTGTCATTTAGCAATAATTTGTTATTTGAAAACCAGGAACATAATTTTTGTGTTATTTCAGTGGATTTATCAATCAAACCTTGCTCATGCTTTCCGCTCGTAACCACAGACATATCATCAGCATATATGAAGATATTGTCTGGGATGATATTGACAATGTCATTTATACAGGGTGTCTCAGACCACCCGTACCAGCCTTTTATTTCGACAACGCTTGGTCGAATGTGACTGGGACAAAAAATTTTATTACCAAAGTGAACCCAAGGAATCCACTAATGAATTTATTTTTTACCGGAATAAACCTAGTTATACACGGTTCCATTTGTTTCTGGATCTCGCCTAGCCATGCTTTCGTGTTGTTATGTTGCAGTATCAACATTTACATTTTTTATTAATTGGCACTCCTGATTCCTTATTTTAACAGTGTTGCAATAATTTATGATATCATAAGTAATCCTCTTTTTAATTTTCAAGAGGTTTATTATTAATCTTGCAACAATTATTTCGCCACGCGGTCGCTTCTTCGAGCATTTTATTATTAAATCAAATTAATCTAGTGTTGCAATGCTGTGTCAATGTCAAAGTGAAAAATAATTTCAGGCACATATTAAATATTAACATGCCAAAGATTATCTCTGAATCAAAAAGGTTACAAATTCTGAAATCCTACAAACATTTTAGGCAAAGTAATCCAAATCTACAAATGAATGACCAAAATTAAGGTGGATGGATGGAGTTGATCAAAATGTGTTAACGGGAAGACCCAAGCGAGAAATACAAATGGATGACGAAATAAGTTTGCAGAGCCGAATTCATTATATTTGTTATATACAATATTATTGCTGTGTTTGTATGTACAAAAACCAAGTAGTAAATTTTGTTAATCTTAAAACTGCATATTATTATCCTTTTATATCTGAAAATTTGTAAAACAGGCAACACTGTAAGATCACAATAGTCAGAAATTATAACCTTAAAATCGAACATCTGACAGTGACATTTAAAAACCCTGATTTAAAACACAACCAGCCCCATTTACAATACTTAAACTGTCACTTTTCCATAGCTAGGCGAGATCCAGAAACAAATGGAATATATTATATCCATGCAACACTCAATTTCTTCAAGTAGGCTTTGCTTTTTGTTGTCAAAATAATTGATGTTCGTGAATATTTGAAGTAACATAAATTATTATTATCAAAGTATTGAATGTGTCAACACGGTTTTTACAAACCTTGAAGGTTTTGATATGCTGATGATATTAGGTGAATGCGGCCAAAACTATCGTGCTGCTGAGCGAATTTATGTTGAGCGATACCCTCAACGAGCCAGTCAAAAAATGTTTTTCGGCGCCTTGCAGAATGAGTTAAGATAGTAAGCTACAGCCCAGCCACAACAACGGTCGAAGTATCAGAAAACGTGTACAAGATGAAAGAGCACCAGATATTCTTGCAGCAATTGCTCTGGACCCGAACATCTCGACTAGAAGAATTGAAATCGATGCTGGAATAAGTCGCTCTACTGCTTGGAGAGTTTTAAAAACAAACAAATTCGATCTACACCATATCTTTTTACACCAGAAACTTGAAGAGCGGGATTTTCAAGATAGGTTGAATTTTTGTGAATAGATGTCTCATAAAAATTATAATTTCCATTACAAAATTTTATGGACAGATGAGGCGACATTCAAAAGGAACGGAGTTGTTAATTTACAGAATGCTCACTACTGGAGTAATGAAAACCATCATTGGTTAAGAGAAGTTGATAATCAACACGTGTGGTATTTTAGGAAACCAAATAATTGGTCCGCATTTTCACCTAATATCATCAGCATATCAAAACCTTCGAGGTTTGTAAAAACCATGTTGACACATTCAATACTTTGATAATAATAATTTATTTTACTTCAAATATTCACGAACATCAATTATTTTGACATAACAAAAAAGCAAAGCATACTTGAGAAAATTGAGTGTTGAATGGATAACTAATTTTCAATTTAGTTTTTTTAGTTTATTTTTGTAAATATGCAAAATATTAAAAAAACATTTTAATAAAAGTTATTTCTTTTAAAAAGACCTATCAATTATATTATACTAATAATACTCGACCTATGTTGCCATTTGATTTTTTAAAGTTACTTCCGGTTCCGGGTACTTCCGGATTATTCCGGTAAAAAATAAATTCATTAGTGGATTCCTTGGGTTCACTTTGGTAATAAAAATTTTTGTTCCAGTCACATTCGACCAAGCATTGTCGAAATAAAAGGCTGGTACGGGTGGTCTGAGAACCCTGTATATAGTATAAATAACATTGCTCCAAGAATTGACCCCTGAGGTACACCAAGGTCAATGCTACGAGGGCTAGAGGTTGATATATTGCTGTTACTTACAATGCGAACAAAATTTTGTCTATTTTCCAAGTACTGGCAAAACCAGGATTGAGCCACACCGCGTATACCATACATATTCAGTTTTTCAAGCAAAATTTTGTTATCGACACAGTCGAAAGCCCGACTAAGGTCTAGAAACACACCTATGGGAAATTCTCCACTGTCTAGATAAGCCAGTAATATTTTATAGAATGAAGCAATCGCTGTCATTGTAGATCTCTTTGCAAGGAATCCATGTTGACTGTTGCTAAGGACGTTATTTTTCTTAATAAAATGTAACAACCGTTCCAGCATGCAAAGTTCAAAGATCTTAAAAAATGCAGACACTAAGGATACTGGTCGGTAATTACTCATGTACTGTCTATTTCCCTTTTTATATATTGGTACAAACAGGCTATATTTTAGTTTAGTAGGAAATGTTCCTGTTTCCAGGGAAATGTTTATTAAGTATGTTAGTGGTTTCACCAATTCATTAATTGAACGTTCAATTATAAAATCAGGGACATCATCGAAGCCTGGTGCTTTGTTGCTTTTAAGTTTGTATAATATGATATTGATAACTTCAGCCTCTGTAAATGGATGCAGGAAAATGGTATTCGTAAGCTGAGCGACAGAATTATAACATGGTTCATTACGTGAAAAGGTTGAATGTATTTGCATCAGTTCCTCAGCAAAGAAATTATTAAATTTTCGGCTATGCCTAAAGTGTTTATGATGGTAGAGTTATCCGCTTCTATCTCGAATTTATTGTTTTTATTAAATTTATTTATTGAGGTTAATTCTCTGATCGTATCCCATGTTGCTTTTTGTACATTTGAAGAAGAAAATATTTTATTTTAGTAAAATTCTTTTTTTGTTGTATTCACCAAAATTGCATGTTCTTTTTTTCTTCTTAAGATATTGACTCTTATGTTGTGGGAATTGTTTTTGAATAAGAAAGTGATTATATAATTCTGTACTAGATTCTAATATTTTAGTATTAACCCATAATTTTTTATTGCAAGAATAGTTTGATGTTTTAAAAAGAGGAAAGCATACATTAAAGTGATATATAAAGGTAGCGTGAAAATTGTCGAATTTAGAATTGAAATCATTTTCTGTATACATATCAGACCAGTTTTCGTGTTGTATAGCAGCTATAAAATTAGTTATATTTGTTTCATTAAATGATCTTTTTGTCCTAATAGTGTGATGTTTAGATGTTTTTCCTATATTGGTATTTAATAACAATGTTTTATGATCTGATATGTGATTGGTGATGGTCATATATGACATGTCGCTTGTTATGCTGGAGTAGATATGATCGAGTCCAGTAGCAGATGTATCAGTTATACGAGTGGGCTCTTTATTTATCAATTTTACATTAAAAGTTTCAAGGACTGCCACTAATTTACGTAAGATTTGTGATTTTATCATGAAATCTATGTTAATGTCGCCACATATGATAATTGGAATATTTACAGAAAATAAATGCTCTAATAAAGAATTCAACTGAGAAATAAAAACATTTTGACAACCTGATGGTGGACGGTATATGCAGATTACTTGAATACTCGTATAGCTATCAACTACCCAGATTATTCCGCAAAGCTCAATAATATTATCAATAGAGTAAAAAGTAATTTGTAAAGGTTTAACATCTATATTTCTATCGCACCAAATTGCGACTCCGCCGCCCCGGCCCTGCCGACAATAATACGACTCTAATACATAAATACCTAGATTATTTGTTAATAAATACGTAAGACAGAGGAGGAGCGGACTCCAACCACCCTCTCAGTCGACCAGGTGGCCGGCGGCAGCGGATCACCAAGCGAACCCCAAAGGACACATCCTAGGCCTACATCGGCCAAGGGTAAGGGTCCACTAAGGGGCAAGGCACACCCAAAGAGGGGCGGTAAATCGACCTTCCGGTGAGCCAAATCACCGTCGGGTAAGTGATGTACCCGACGGTGAGATGTGTGCAGGCCAACCTGCACCATGCCAAAGGAGCCTCTTTTCTCCTTGGCAAACGGTTCAGAGAAGAGCGTGCAGATATCGCCTTCATACAGGAGCCATGGGTGACTAGCACAGGCCGGATAAGCGGCCTGAGCAACATACCAGGTAAGGTAATTACATATAGTTCGGGGCAAAAACCCAGAGCTTGTATATTAATCCGTAAGGACATTAAATACTTTCTGTTGACAGGATACTGCACCAGAGATGTAGTCGCCGTGCAGCTGAAACTCCCGGTGGGGAAGAGCAGGCTGGACGTAATAGCCTGCTCGGCATACTTCCCGGGGGACAGCGCAGATCCACCACCTCCAACAGCTGTGAGAAGACTGGTGGCCCACAGTAAGAGGGAGAATATCCAGCTTGTTGTGGCATGTGACGCCAACGCACACCATCTAGCGTGGGGCAGCACTGACACCAATCCGAGGGGTGAGTCTCTATTAAACTTTATTATGGGGGAAGGGCTAGCTATACTTAATACTGGCAACGAACCTACCTTTGTTACGAAAAATCGCGCAGAGGTATTGATATTACTTTCTGCTCAAACTACTTGAGCACAAAAATTTCCGACTGGAAGGTGTCAGAAGACCCCTCCTGCTCTGACCATCGGAACATTCAATTTAACATTGAAGCAGGCACTAGACTAATAGTGGAATACCGTAATGCTAGAAGCACTAAGTGGGACGGTTATACGCGTACACTTGGAGAGCTTCTGGGATCAACGGCACCCACTATTAAAAGTCATGAGGACGGCGGCGGAGCATATCTGTCGATCAATCGTCTCAGCGTACCATGAAAATTGTCCACTACAAAGGAAAAAGGACAGTAGAAATGTCCCCTGGTGGAACAATACATTAGAAAAAATGCGAAAAGAAGTCCGGAAACTATTCAACCGGGCTAAGGAGGCGGGCAAATGGGAACCGTACAGTACAGCTCTAACGGAGTACAATAAACAAATTCGCAGGGCCAAGAGGGAATCTTGGAGGAAGTTCTGATGGCTCACATACGGCCTCTGGTAAAGAGACGTTAGAGATCCTGGCCCAAAATCACTTCCCAGATTGTTCCCTTCTAAGTAACGAAACACCGGATACAATGCTTCCACGGGATCGAACTAAGAGACCGGGGAAGCAGGACTGGAAGGTGGTAAACAAAATCGTTACCTACAGATCAGTAAGTTGGGCGGTCAAATCCTTCCAACCATACAAAGCACCAGGAATAGATGGGGTCTTCCCTGTCTTACTCCAAAAAGGCTTGGAGAAAGTAATCCTCCACCTTATAAGACTGTTCAGGGCGAGCCTAGCGTGGAATTACATTCCAACTAGCTGGTCGGAAGTAAAGGTAGTCTATCTACCTAAGGTGGGAAAAACAGATCCCCTACCAAAATCCTTCCGACCTATAAGCCTGATGTCATTTATCCTAAAGACCCTGGAAAAGGTGCTGGATGGCTACATCAGGAGGGAGATACTGAGTATTAACCCTCTTAGTGTGCACCAGTATGCCTACCAAAAGTGGAAGTCAACGGACTTGGCGCTGAATAACCTAGCCGAGAAAGTTGCGCAAACCCTGGACTACAAGGGAATTGCGGTAACAGCTTTCCTGGAAATAGAAGGGGCCTTCAACGCTGCTCTGACGGGATCACTCTGCAAATCCGCGAGGGACAGAGGGGTTCCACCGGCTATTACAGGCTGGATCAGAGCAATGCTCGACACCAGAACCGTGACAACGTCACTATGTGGCGACACGGTCAAGCTGAGGACTGCCAGGGGATGCCCGCAGGGAGGGGTTCTTTCCCCCCTGCTGTGGTCTTTACTGGTAGACGATCTGCTTGCAATAATAGATACGCTTGACGTCGAAGTGCAAGCGTATGCTGATGACATAGTCATTCTTGCAAGGGGCACGGAAGAAAACCAAATCTGTGAAGCCATGCAGGAGGCACTGGATGCGACTCAGAACTGGTGTATAGGGGAACGGTTAAACGTAAACCCTAGCAACACATCAGTTGTCCCGTTCACGAGAAGGAGGATCCTGAAATTGAGACCTCTTACTCTACGGGGAGAAACCATACCATTTGTGGAGGAGGCGAAGTATTTAGGAATCAGCCTGGATAAATCGCTGAATTGGAACTCCCACTTGGACAAGACAATCCGCAAAGCAAGGTACGCCCTGTGGACGTGCCATAAAATTTGCGGGAAGTCATGGGGATTAAACCCCAAGCAAATGTACTGGCTATATGGTTCGGTCATAAAACCAATAATAACCTATGGCAGTATCGCCTGGTGGCCGATTACAACTCGAAAAACGGCCATATCAAGGCTCTCATCACTGCAGAGAATGGCGACAGTGGCGGTAACTGGAGCCATACGCACTACCCCATCAGCGGCGCTAGAAATGCTACTGAACCTCACCCCCCCTGCATATCCTAATACAGGGATCCGAAGGTGATAGTCTTCACACCAAATGGGCTGTCAGCTGCCATTGAGGCGGATGACACCCTAAGTATAAGGACTGACTACGCAGTCACGGACTACTGCGAGGATCAGCCGTACAAGGTCCTGTTCCCAAGCAGGGACGACTGGGAGCGACACAAAATCACCCCAGAAAAGGCTGACTCCTACTGGTACACTGACGGCTCAAAACTGTCCACTGGAACAGGAGCCGCAGTCGTCGGACCAAGGACTGAACTTTACTACAGCCTTGGCAGGTATGCTACCATACTTCATGTGCGCCCACGAAATCCTTTCAAAGGGTTGGGCGGGCAGGACAATAAAAATATGTTCTGACAGCCAGGCGGCCCTTAGGGCCCTGGCATCTTCTAGATGCTCCTCGCTGGCTGTACGGAACTGCAAGGAAGCCCTCTACCAAATGGCACAGGTAAACGGGGTCAGTCTGATGTGGGTGCCAAGCCACTCTGGCATGAAGGGAAACGAATTAGCCGATTCCCTAGCCAGAGAGGGGGCGCGTACAGCCTATATCGGACCAGAACCCGCTCTGGGGATACCCAGATCAACAACTAGAGACCGTAACAACGGATGGATGAGACACGAGGCACAGGATTTCTGGCAAAACCGCCCTGGGATGAGACATTTCAGAGCGGTAACGGTGGACCATCTGCGGTCAGGACGGCCTGATGGTTGAAGCTGAGCAGATCAGATGTTCACACATTAACTGCTCTCTTCACTGGACACAGCCGTCTAAGGCATCACCTTAACAAACTAGGACTAAGCGACACCACTGAGTGCCGCCTATGCCTAGAGGATGATGAAACAGCAGAGCACGTCATATGTGCCTGTCCAGCTGGCAACCAGATCAGGACCACGGTGTTTGGCACACCGAAGCTAAACCTGAAGGACCTGGAGAAAACTTCACCTGACAAGATCCTTGACTTCATCAAAAAGATGGACTTGGAAGGTGAGCTGTAAGGTCGGATGTTCGACCTTAATTGTGAGCCACAATAGATCCTTGCGGTCGCAGTGGAGGGTAGCATAACTACCCACTCACTTTCAATAGAATAGAATAGAATAATAAATACGTATCCTCTACCCAAGTTTCAGTTAGGCAAATAAAATTTGAATTGAATGTTATAGCATCTACTTAAATTTGATTAATCTTCTCTACTGATAACGATCTTACGTTTAATATTAAAAATTCAAATTTGTTTTGTTTTAGCGATTTATCTCTATCTGACAATTTACTTTAAAAATTGTAATCTGTTTTGCTTTAAAGAAGAAGCGGTTTATAAAAACATTCTTAGGCCAAAAGTTTGCGTTTATTATGTCCTTCTCGCATTCTGTAGGTACGCCGATCTGGAAAGACGAATATAGAGCTTCTTCGTACTTCGGCTTTAACTTCTTTACGGCAAAAGGATAATTTCCAACTCTAGATAAATATGTTTTTATATCTTCACATGTCACGTCCTTATGCAACCTCGACACGAAGATCCATTTTTTTGGTTGATATTCGATGACTGGTAGTTCATTGTTTGTGGCTCGCCCATTGAATTGATAGTTCTTGGCTTTTTTGTTATTCTTTCGTCGACGATTTACTTCTATCCATTCAGTTTTATTTTCATCGTCCTTGATTTCTTGCGACTGTTGATTGAGACGTCCAGTATCGGCCGTTGCACTCGGAGTGTTTTTTTGATTGTTGATATTTTTTTCGATTATATCTGGACCAATGTGTATATTAATGAGTTTTATTTTATTTATATCTGCATTGTTGTTGTCGAGTTCTTTAAACTGAGTCGATTTCTTTGAGTCGATTGGAACCTTGCTAGATTTGAGGTTATTCAACTCATGTGTAAGATTTATTATTTGTTCTTGTTGTTTAAGAATAATATTGTTCTGGTGACTTACTTGGCAGGATAGATTTGTCATCTCCCTTTTTAGTGTAATTAGTAGGGTACATTTCTGTGATCCATTCTTCACACATCTTGAACAGGCCATTGTACCAAATTTATCTTCTGATTTCGCGCAACCTTGATGATAATCCTGATCACATATATTACACTTGAATAAGTCACTTTCTATTGCTTCATCACACACAGTGCACGTGATTATTAATTTAATTAGACTTAAATTTTGCTCACTAACTGAAAATGATCGACTTATACGGCCCGCCATCTTGAGTTTTTCTTTGTGAATGCATATTTGGTTACTTAACCATGAAAAATATCCAACGTTAATAGTATATTTTTAACTTCACTTGAAATCAGTGTTTTATACGCGTGGCGCATGAAGTAAAATTTCGAGTTTAGAAAAGCCCCGTGAAAATTTGTCTCGGGTCGCTGCGCGACCCTCGACAAATTTTCTACGCGGGGCTTTTCTAAACTCGAAATTTTACTTCATGCTTAGTCTGGGAGTGGACAACACTCGTTCTTACGAGTTTCAAATTGAAGGATTACTCTAGATTACTAAGTTTATTACCGTTTTAAAAAGGCTACAGCTCAAAGGACCAACCATGGTCTTCGCAGAACGAAGGACTACAGGGAATCGAAGTTTTTTTACAAGAAAACAACGAATATCTGAAGGTTTACAGCATGGATAGGCAAGAAAACATCTAATTTTGAAAAAATATCGAAGTTGTGTTGGTTTTCAGTGCATTTTTAACTTCACTTTAAATCAGTGTTTTATACGCGTGGCGTATGAAGTAAAATTTCGAGTTAAGAAAAGCCCCGCGAAAATTTTCTACGCGGGGCTTTTCTAAACTCGAAATTTTACTTCATGCTTAGTCTGGGAGTGGACAACACTCGTTTGAATTTTAAATTTAACTCTTTTAAAAAATCGACGTATGTAATATAATAAATCATTCATTGAAATCATAGAAAAAGATGCAAAATTTTACCTAAAATTAACTTTTAGAGTTAACTTTATAATTTGTTCGGCTCTTAATGGGTGAATATTCTATTCCTAAAAAAATACGTTTTTATTTAATATTGAAGTTGCATTTATTACAATAACAAACTGAATAAATCGACATAAATCTAGAAATATCAAAAATCTCGACATGTAGAAAATCTTGACGGTCCACTCCCAGACTAAGCATAAAGTAAAATTTCGAGTTTAGAAAAGCCCCGCGTAGAAAATTTGTCGAGGGTCGCGCAGCGACCCGAGACAAATTTTCACGGGGTTTTTCTAAACTCGAAATTTTACTTTATGCGCCACGCGTATAAAACACTGATTTAAAGTGAAGTTAAAAACGCACTGAAAACCAACCCAACTTCGATATTTTTTTCAAAATTGGATGTTTTCTTTCCAATCCATGCTGCAAACCTTCAGATATTCGTTGTTTTCTTGTAAATAAACTTCGATTCCCTGTAGTCCTTCGGTCTCCGAAGACCATGATTGGTCTTTCGAGCTGTAGCCTTTGTAAATTGGTAATAAACTTAGTAATCTAGAGTAATCCTTTAATTTGAAACTTCTAAGAACGAGTGTTGTCCACTCCCAGAGTAAGCATGAAGTAAAATTTCGAGTTTAGAAAAGCCCCGCGTAGAAAATTTGTCGAGGGTCGCGCAGCGACCCGAGACAAATTTTCACGGGGCTTTTCTAAACTCGAAATTTTACTTCATGCGCCAGGCGTATAAAACAGATTCAAAATGAAGTTCAATAACACATATATCATCATTAATTAAAATCATTATATAATCAGATATTTAGTCGGTAAATGACCATGTTTGTTAATAGAATCTGATGGAATAAAATATTACTGGTTGCAAATAATAGATTCAAATTTATTTTTAAAGGATTTGTATCCGTGATTCAAAAATGAGGATTCGAATCTTTGATTCGAATCATATTTTTTCTACTGCTATACTTAAATTGATTTATTAGACAGTTACTAATTGTATCGAAATGAGGGTCATTTCGATACAGATTTTCATTTCGATACAGATTTTCATATTTTCATTCACATCGTAGCAAGCTCATGCTGGGTATGATGGAATGACAATTTAAAATTGTCAATTTGTCAACGTACGTAATTGTATAAACATCGACAAAATGAGCGATAGTGATAGTGAAATTGAAAATCTAATTCCTCCGAAGATTGTAGAACAAGCCTCAAAAACCTCAAATAATTTACTACCAGTAAAATCGGCAAACATTTATGAAAAATGTTACTCTCAGTTTATGGAATGGAGGAATAAAAATAAGGTTAGCAGCTTTTCTGAAAATGTATTATTAGTTTATTTCGATGAATTGTGCAACAAATTAAAATCCACAACCTTATGGACTCATTATTCCATTATTAAATCAACTTTATCCATTAAACACAAAGTGGACATATCCAAATATTTCAAATTGCTTGCCTTGTTAAAAAGAAAATCTGAAGGATATGTACCCAAAAAATCTAAAACCTTTACCACTGATAAAATAAAGCAATTTATTGGTGAAACCCCAGACGTAAAATATTTATTGACCAAGGTAAGTTAATTTTAGTTTAAAATTTATATTTTAAACTGTTGTTTTCACAGGTAGTATGAATCTTTGGTGTTATGGGAGCTTGTAGAAGGCATGAGCTGCACAAGTTGGAATTAAGAGACGTAAATGATTTTGGAACAACTATTTTAGTCACAATTAATGATACTAAAACAAAAACAACGCGAACATTTTCAGTTACCGGAAAATATTACGGTATATGCAAGAACTACATGAATCTTCGTCAACAACATTGTATAACCCCATCTTTTTTTACAAATTATACAAATGGAAAATGTACAGTACAAAACGTAGGAAATCTTCCAGATCCCAACTTATACACCGGACACTGCTTTCGTCGCAGTTCTGCAACAATATTGGTTGATGCTGGTGGTGACATCACCTCGCTAAAACGCCACGGTGGGTGGAAATCCACCGCAGTGGCTGAAAACTATATTGACGAGTCAATCCAAAATAAAGTCAACGTAGCCAATCAACTTTTGAATTCGATAGAACACAGCCAAACAAACAATTTTATAAACATTACTCCATCAGCATCAATAACAACATCCACCAACATTGTTTCAGAACTACCGAAAGTGCCACAGATTCATTTTAATAACTGTACAATTCAAAATATTAGTATAAATCAAAAAGAATGATTAAAAACCTGTCATTTTTATTTGCAAAGTTCTCATATATTGTAATTTAATTTTTTTTCATATAACGTAGTGTTTAAAAATAATTTATAAGTTGAACATAAATTTAATAAATTTTGAACATAAAACTTATTATTTTTCTATTGCAAGTAGTCGTAGAAAAAATAGTGTATGCAACTCTCATTTAATGGCTATTAAGACACTCGTATTCATTACGACACTCGCTCCTTCGTCGCTCGTGTCGTAATTCTCATACTCGTGTCTTAATAGCTGCCATTAAATGATCGTTGCATAATATACTATTTCACTTACGAATCCTTTATTCGAGTATTCGTGATTCGAATCATATTAGGTGATTCGGATTCGTGATTCGAATCATGTTTTTAAGGATTCATCCCAGCTCTGTTATATATATATATATATATATATATATATATATATAAACTTTATAAATTCACGAAAATCTCGAAATATTAAAAATCTCATGAAAATTTCATCAAAATTACGAGAATCTAATAAATTTACGAAAACTACCAAGGCTTTAAAAGTCGACTAAAAATTTAAATATAAAATGAGCAGTATATTTCAAACTAAATCAGTGTTCTATACGCGTGGCGCATGAAGTAAAATTTCGAGTTAAGAAAAGCCACAATTTGGATTTGGACGCTGCGCGTCCAAATCCAAATACTTCGGGCTTTTCTCAACTCAGAATTTTACTTCATGCTTAATTCAGGATTGGAAAACACTTGTTAGAGAATAACTTAGAGATGACTTTTTCAAGTTTTTAGTTGATTTGTAAAGACTTGATTGATTTCGAGATTTTCTTTAATTTTTTATATGTTAGCAGTTTGCGCGAATTTCTATCATTATCACAAATTTAAAAAAAATACTCCACCACGAATAGCTAAGATTTTCCTTTTTTTCGAGAATAAGTTTTCATTAGCTTCCTATAATTTCGTTAACTTAAAAAATGTTGAATTCTATGAATTTTGCCGATTTTAGTTGATTTTTAAATTATTTTCAATTTGTTGTATTCCTAAAATTTCCGTTGATTTTAAAAGTCTTAACGGTTATGTTAAATGTTAATTGATTTTTAAAATGTTGACAGTTTTCATGAATTTTCATAAATTGTTGTAATCTTTGCAGTTTTCATGGATATCCAGGATTTTCGTTCATTTTAAAATAATGTTTGGTGCTTTTCATAAAATTTTAAGATTTCTGTCGATTTTTAAATTGTTTACGGTTATTCTAAATTTCCCTAATCTTTGTTAATTTTTAAAATGTAATTTAAATGTTAACACTTTTCATGAATATTCGTCAATTTTTAAAATCTTATTAGTTTTCATTGATTTCATATTCATAAATATTCGTTAATTTAAAAAACAAATTAAATTTGTTAATATATAAAATTACGAAAAAACTATTCGTGAAAATGCAAACAGTGTCTTAATTAACAAGACAATTTAAGACGATAAATATCCATTGAAACAACTACTTCCCGTGCAAATACACTTCCGGATATTGAATTATACAATGAAATATTTAAAATCTTATTTAATTTGATTTGTTACAACGCTCTATTAAAGTATATGTAACGTTTACGTCAAATTCTCTTCAAACCAACTAACAATACAATTTAAAATGAAAGGAGAGATAGCAACAAATTAGAAGTGAAAGGACTTAGATTAAAAATAATGTCTTAGGCCATCTATAGACGCGTTTCGAGATTTATCTCTCTTCAGTATAGCTTTGCTTATGACGTTAAAAAAAATTAGAAATAAAATTAAAACAAACTTACTTGGAAAAAGTGTTGTGTGTAGAATGAACAGGTACACAAAAATGGAATGAGTGAAAATGATGGTCGGTATTTATAGGTAATAAAGGGGATTATGTCATTAGCAGGTATGAAGAATGTGAGACCTTATAAAAAAAAAAAACCTTTATTTGGCATTCAATTGAGTACCCATTACACCCATTGCAGTATATACAAAAATAAAAAAACAAAAATACTTAAAACAAATATACATAAATAACGTCAATTTCTCCTCGCATAACCCTTTCCGCGTCCATTTAGCTACCTCTCCCTGACTTCCACCCTCGCAACTTTTTACATAACTCAATCCCCTTTCCACTCTCGCTCAAACACTCTTCTCTGGACATTCGTCTTTCTCTCTTACTCATCCTTTCTCTTAGCCATTCACACTCATTCATCCAATGATCCCATTCGTCCATTCCATCCTTACAGTACACACATTTCCCAAACTCTTCTCCCATCCAAACCTTATTAGCTTTCTCCTCGTTTCCACATCTAAACCTCGCTAGCACTTTCACCTCATTCCCATTCAATCGAAACATGTACCGCGGTGGTCCCGTACAAACTTGTACTACCTTGTACCTCGGACACGTCTTGCTATTAGCAATTTTTTGTTGCCTTTCTTGCAGCTCTACATTAGCTAGGATTTCCGCTACTTTTTCTTCTATTTTCTGCCCCTGGGACAGCTTTTGCTCTACCAGTATCGATGACCACCCGGCCTTTCTATATAGCATCCCTCTATCCTTCATCCATCTCACACCCTCATTCTTTACCCATTCCCTGTAACACATAACCCACGCTTCCCTCGCCACTCTCTCTTCACCCATCTCATACATCCGTCTCTCCATTTTCACCACTCTTTTAGCTGCCATCCACCCCACCGACATTCTATGGCACTCCTGCAGCACTATGTAACTGGGAGTTGTACGATCCAGCCCTAAGATCTGTTTCAAGTACTGCAGTTGTACTCGCTCTACACTCTCACTCGCACTCACTCCCCACACTTCAGCCGCATACAACACCACAGACTTTATACATGCATCCCACCATACCATCTGCATTCTCACATTTCCTGCTAACACTTCACTCCATGTACTCCGCAGTCGCCCCATTGCCACTCTCGCCTTCTTACATACAAATTCAATATGTCGGGACGTGCCTCCAAACTCACTAAACACATACCCGAGATATTTAAACTCTTTCACTCTTTCAACTATCTCTCCCTGCCACACAATCTCTTCTTCCTTTCTCCTTCCACCTTATTATTTACCTTACGGTACAGTTCAAACAAGATTTTAAATATTTCATTGTATAATTCAATATCCGGAGGTGTATTTGCACGGGAAGTAGTTGTTTCAATGGATATTTATCGTCTTAAATTGTCTTATTAATTAAGACACTGTTTGCATTTTCACGAATAGTTTTTCGTAATTTTATATATTATGTTTAAAGTGTGCAAACTATAAGAAACGTAAAAGCTTATTTTCTCGAATTCAAATATTTTTGAATTTGAATTTATCTTGTTTAAATTTGTTAATTCATGAAAGGTATGACAAAAAATTAAGTTTGAAATAATAGAATAGTACTTACTTGGTGACGTTTAGGTTGTGTAAATTATTGATGGCTTCAGGGTCTTCTTTAATCAACTTGTCCAACGCCAACGAATAAGTCCAAACAGCATCGTAAGCGTAGCCAGCATAACTTGATATGCTTCCAATACTTTGGTTCGCATAGTTTCTCCTCCATTCGGCGACGGTGATATTTTCCTGCATTATATCATCATCATCGGCATAATATGCGTAAGTTATAGCAAAATGCCCATTAATAGCCTATATAAAGTACAAAATACTCATTAAAATTATATCAAATCTACAAGAGTTCTGTTGTTACCGGCGTGTCATTTAGACACGTCGCAACACGTTTAATTTTTAGTCCGCGTTTTAATTTTCTTCTATGTAACATCGGACCCCATTGCATTTCATTTCATTTGATATTTTAAGAAAAATTAAACTCTCATTTAATTCGAAAATCCTTTAAGATCGTTAAGAAATGTTTACCGTTTTGTTTTGTAAATATAGGGTCATAAAACAATAAACCGTCGGCGTATTTTCGGGAAGGTAATAAATCTTTTCGGATTAGTAAAATCTCCAAAGTTCAGCTGAGGCAGATTGAGAAGGTCTTCCAAACTCAGCTGGACAAGATTATCAATGTTTCCCAAAATTTTGGCAACGTGCGGATCGCGAAGGAACCCGGCTTAACAATTACAAAGGAAAAATTATACCGACTGTTACCGCCCGGTGTCCCAGTTCCGAAAATACTTCGACCCTAATTAAGGTATCGTAAACATTTCTTTAGCATAATACAGTTTAACCAAAACATATTTTTATCTGTTTCTCGTTTTACAAAATAATTTAATTAATTTATAAGTAACTAAGTTAATTTTATTGTATATAACTAGTTTTAATCTTTAATTGTAGAAGTGAAACAGATAAAATAATCAACTTGTGTTTTTGTATATGTATATGTTTTTTTTTGGATATATATTATGCAGAGCTGGGTAGGATTCGAATCCTGAATTCGAATCGTTTTAGAGGATTCAATAGAGGCATTCGAATACTTTAGTTAAAGTGGATTCGTGATTCGGATTCGTTACATTGTTTTAAGAGGATTCGTATTCGAATCCAAATGCAGGTGATCCGAATCTTTATAAAAGGATTCGAATATTTATAAAAAGATTCGAATACTTACAAAAGGATTCGAATCGTTAAAAATAATTCAAATTAATTGTGAGGATTAACATGAATAATTTGTTTCGTGTGTTTTTAAATTTCTGGTTAAACCAGTGTTTTATACGCGTGGCGCATGAAGTAAAATTTCGAGTTTAGAAAAGCCCCGTGAAAATTTGTCTCGGGTCGCTGCGCGACCCTCGACAAATTTTCTACGCGGGGCTTTTCTAAACTCGAAATTTTACTTCATGCTTAGTCTGGGAGTGGACAACACTCGTTCTTAGAAGTTTCAAATTGATGGATCACTCTAGATTACTAAATTTATTACTCAAAGGATCGTTTTACAAAGGCTACAGCTCGAAGGACCAATTGCAGTCTTTGGAGACCGAATGATTACAGGGAATTGAGGTTTAAAAAAAAACAATATCTGAAGGTTCACAGCGTGGATATGGAAGAAAAAATCCAATTTAAAAAAAAATCGAAGTTATGTTGTTGTTTTCAGTGCACTTTTTAACTTCACTTTAAATCAGTGTTTTATACGCGTGGCGCATGAAGTAAAATTTCGAGTTTAGAAAAGCCCCGCGTAGAAAATTTTACTTCATGCTTAGTCTGGGAGTGGAAGACACTCGTTACCTTAAAATATGCCACACGTGTTAAAATGTGTATCGTAACTGTCAGAATAATAAAAAAAATGGTGATGTGTCCACCATAGTACTTTCCCCCGTAAATTGCGTATTAAATCACTATTAAAATATTTGTAGCATTATTATTTTCAAAATGTCTTCAACTTTTTGATAACTACAACTTTTATTTGAAACATTTTTCAATTGGATCAACACATACTGACACAAACCAATGACTAGATAAAAAACACTATTTATTGAATATCTCAAAAACTAAGAGTACTATGACAAAAAGTGAAGATACAAAAAATCTTTAATATTTTATTACCTACAACTTTTATTTGAAACATTTTTCAATTGTATCAACACATACACTGACACAAATCAATGACTAGATAAAAAACACTATTTATTAAATATATCAAAAACTAAGAGCGCTATGACAAAAATGACAAATGACAAAAAATTTTAGTTTTTCATTTCCTACAACTTTTATTTGAAACATTTTTCAATTGTATCGACACATACACTGTCACACACCAATAACTAGATAAAACACACAACTTTTGAAATATCTCAAAAACTAAGAGTGCTATGACAAAAAGTAAGTGAACAATACATCTTCATTTTGTTATTATCTACAACTTTTATTTGAAAGATTTTTTTGTTTGATGAACATTTATTGAAAAAATCTGAAAAAACTGAAAAACGCTAAGAGTAAAGTACCACTTCCGGTTTTCCGATTTTCACCAAAAGCTTTTCAGTTCTTCCGATTGTAACAAAAAGCTTAAGTTTCAAGTTTCATCTCGATATCTTTAGCGGTTTTTGCGGTACAGCGCACACAGACACACACAGACACACAGCCAGACAGACAGACATTTTTCAAAAATGGTCTTATTCGACTCAGGGGACCTCAAAACGGATATTTCCGCTAAAATTGTTGATTCGAAAATGTTCACGAAAACAATACTTTCCCTTTGTATTACATACGGGGGAAAGTAAAAATGATATGTCTATCATAGTACTTTCCCACAGGTTAAATACTTGAGCTTTTTAAACAAATGTTTCTTATTCCTGTTAAACTTTGTTCATCTTTAACCTGGGATTGGAATCACTGTTCAAAACTTGAAATTGAACTCTTTTATAAAATCGACGAATGCCTCAAAATTACGTAAAAATAATTCACTAAATATCAATAAACCCGGGAAAGTCAGAGAAAAGTCATTGAATTTCATTCAAATTGAAAAAACTTTTGAATAAATCGCGAAAAGTAACAACATACACACAAATTATGAAAAACATCAAAACTATTGACATTTATTAAGAATCACATATATAACAATTTTCTTTCAAATCCACACTGTGAACCTTTTTTTTAAAACAACTTCAATTCCCTGTAGTCCTTGCGTCTCCAAAAACAACAACTGGTCCTTCGAGCTATAGCCTTTGTAAAACGGTCCTTTGAGTAATAAACTTATTAATCTAGAGCGATTCATCAATTAGAAACTTCTAAGAACGAGTGTTGTCCACTCCCAGACTAAGCATGAAGTAAAATTTCGAGTTTAGAAAAGCCCCGCGTAGAAAATTTGTCGAGGGTCGCGCAGCGACCCGAGACAAATTTTCACGGGGCTTTTCTAAACTCGAAATTTTACTTCATGCGCCACGCGTACAAAACACTGATTTGAAGTAAAGTTCAAAAACACACAATAACATCTTCAATCAGAGTAACACGGAATGAGATATTTAGTCTGTTATCAACGATTATCAGTGTTAATAATAAATAATTAGGTTTTTAATATTTTCCTTAAAACAACTGCTAGCAATATTAAAATGTTAATGGTTGCAAAAAAATAATAAAATTTAATTTATTCTTGAAGGATTTGTATTCGTGATTCGAAAAAACAGGATTCGAATCTTTGATTCGAATCATATTTATCTCTTATGAATCCTTTATTCGAGTACTCGCAATTCGAATCATATTTGGTGATTCGGATTCGTGATTCGAATTCTTTTTACGTGGATTCGTCCCAGCTCTGGTATTATGTAATTAATTAAGAATATCACATCATTTAATTGGGCTTTCTAATCGTGCCCAAAGAGCACGCAACCGTCGATCAGCGATTCACCAAAAACAAATCACCAACATAAAATTATAACAAGTATATACATAATTTAAATGAGCGGCAATTTATAAAAATATTGCAAACAAATATTTTTATAAATTGCAAAACGCAAATGTGACACTCTCAATTCCGCTGTTGCTCAAATGGCGCTAAACCAATGAGCGTCGAGGATTTGATCAGCCAATAAGGATGGAGAGTGATCACCCACACTAAGGGGTAACCAATGGGTTTCGGGGAGTAAGCATCCCTACCACGTCCTCAACCAATGAGGGAATGGTGAAGATGCTAGCCCCAACTCATCCCTTGGTTTATTTTCTGGCTATAAAATAGCACAATAGCCAGAAAATAGGAACAGTTATTTCATCAGCGTTCAACAGTTATTTCATCAGAGTTCAACAGTTATTTCATCAGCGTTCGACAGTTATTATCAGCAGTCAACAGTGAGTTATTTATCGGCATTCAAGAGTTATTAGTATCTAAAAGTTTAAGTTGTGTTTTTGGTGGTGGCCCAATCGACGGTTAATTTTCTATCATTTATTTTTTTATGAGACTTTTATTTTGTAAAAATAATGTTTAGTTCGTCAATTTCATTAATGCCCGGTATTATAAAACGTTTTATTCCCTAAATAAAATTTACTTTAGGAATAAATTAATTTATTTCAAAGATTTCGGTACACAAAATAACTTTATTTGGCTAATAAATGTCCCCAGTAAATTATTTGTTTGTTTGTCTACAAGTAAATTTTATTCTCTCAATAATTTAACAGTTAAAAGTCAAAATTCTACTACTTGTATTTATTAATTTCATTACGGTTATCATGTCTACCATACCATCTGTGTCAGATTTAAGTTCGCTCATAGTATCTTCTCTGACATTGATTAATTCAACCCACAAGACATTCAAAGGAGTCGAAGAGCTAAAGTTTTTCAATTCAGACATAACCAAGGATTTTAATACTTATGCATACGCTTTTTTAAAATTATATATATATATATATATATATATATATATATATATATATATATATATATATATATATATGTATCACTGTTTCTTCGGGTTTGGTCCCGCGTATTATCTTGGCTCTGGTCCATTTTATTTTTAATTCGACGTTTCGATGACGTCGCAGTCATCATCGTCAGGAATAACTATTAAAATTCCATTGCTCTAGCAACCACTTGTTTGACTTTTACGTACTACTTGATGCGTGAATTTCTTGTTTGGCTTCGTGTTACTATATATATATATATGGCGCCATACTCCTTGTGGAGTTTCGCCGCTTCTTCTTGAAGCCCTTACAATCCCTTTTCTTGGGGTGGATTAGTCCCCGTCATTCGTTGTTTGCTGTGCCGTCTGGTTGTTTATAATAGTCTTCGCTATTTCTCTCCATGATTTCCTATTTTCTACTTTCTCCTTCCAATTCGTGATTCCAATGCTGTTGATATCTGCTTCTACTTCATCTTGCCACCTACTTTTTGGTCTTCCTCTCCTCTTCTATTTGTTCGATGTCCACTCCATTATTGCTCTTGTGTTGCTCTGGTCTCCCGCTCTCCATACGTGTCCTAGCCACTTTATTCTCGCTGTCTTGATGGTACTTACAACATCAATTCCTTCGAGTACTTCCAGTATTTCTGCGTTATTTCGCCGTCTTACTCCCTCATCTCCTATTCTTATTGGGCCTAGTATTCGTCTGAGTATTGCTTTTTCGGCAACTTTTAGTTTCTGTTGTTCGCTTTTTGTCATCGTCATTGTTTCTGCGGCATGGGTTAGTACAGGTCTTATTACTGTCTTATAAATTTGTATCTTTGCTTCTTTACTTATGGATTTGTTTGTTAGTACTTTTCTATTTGCGTAGTATGCTCGGTTTGCTTTCTGTATTTTTTCTTCGATTTCCATGTTATCTCCGCTGTTGTTTATTGTTATTCCTAAGTACTTTATCTTGTCCACTTGATGGAATTCGTGGTTTCCTATTTTTATTTTTTGACTCTCAGTTTTGTTTCCCCTTATCATAAATTTTGTTTTCTCTTCATTTATTGTTACGCCATTTTACCTCCTTCCTTGACTAGTTCTCTTAAGATGTTTTCCATTAGCTTCCGTTGTTTTGTGATTATCACTAAATCGTCTACATAAGCGATGATTTGGTTTCCCTTCGTTCTAAGCGTTCCCTTTTTATTTATATTTCTTAAAACATATGCTAGTGCTATGTTAAATAATGTGGCTAACGGGGAATCGCCTTGTCTCAGTCCCTTGTTTATGTTGAACTCCTTGGTTTTCCTGTCTTCTGTTTGTACTTCTGCATTTGTTTTATTTAGTGTCATTTGTATCAGTTTAATTATTTTTGTTGGTATTCTGAAGTCTGTTTTATTTAGTTGTTTGCGGTTCACTGAGTCAAAGGCTTGCTTGTAATCTATGAATAATAAATCTAAGGTTATGTTCTGTTCATGAGCTTTCTCCAGTATCTGCTTTAGGCTGTGGATTGCATCTACTGTCGATTTTCCTGAGACAAAGCCACATTGGTAGTCTCCTACTATATTTTTTGTGTATTTGTTTAGTCTCTTTTGGATCAATGTTGTTAAGAGTTTATATGTCGTGTTCAGTAGTGTTATTCCTCTATAGTATTTACATTGAGTTTTATCTCCTTTTTTGTGAACCGGTATAATTGTTCCTTTGCTCCATTCTTTAGGCATTGTTTCCTTCCTCCATATTTCAGTGATTAATGCTCCTATTTCCTCTTGTACTTTTTCTCCTCCATATTTGATCAGTTCGATGTTAATGTTGTCTACTCCGGGTGCCTTTCCGTTTTTATTTTTTCTGATTATTTCGTTAATTTCATCTATTGTTGGTTCGTCTACGTTGTTGATTTCATCTGCCTCTTCGTATTGTTCTATTTGGTTTGTATTGTTTGTGGTTGTCAATAACTTTTTGAAGTACTCTTCCCATATTATTTTCGCCTCGTCTTTGCTGTCTGCTGTTCTTCCTTCGTGATTTATTATTCCTAGTGCTCCTCCTTTATTTTGTTTCCTTTCGTCATGTATTTGTTTATAGAATTTCTTTGTGTTGTGGTTTCTGTATTCGCTTTCTATTTCGTCCATCTTTTTTTGTAACCACATATGTTTCGTTTTCTTTATAAGTTTGTTACATTATTTTCTTTTCGTGACGTATTTTATTTTGTCCGTCTGTTTGTTATTTTGTATCCACCTTTGGCTAAGCTACCTTTTCTTCGACGTGTGCACTGCAGTCATCGTTCCACTATTCATTTATGTACGGTTTTTTTGCTACTCCAATTGTTAGGTTCGCGGCTTCTATTAATGCGCCTTTTAGCGTGTTCCATTTTGCGTTTATGTCTGTTCTTGTTTGTAATGCGTCGCTTTCTATTTGTTGTTCTACTATGGTTATGTATTCCTCTCTATTTTTATATTGTGTAATTGTTCAATATTCAATTTTTGGAGTTTCCAGTTTTCTTCTGCTTTGTTACTACTTGTTTAATTGTAGCTACCACCATGAAGTGGTCAGTATCTGCGTTTGCGCCTCTGTAGGATCTCACGTCTAGTATCGTGGATTCTCTGGCTCTCTTTATTAAAATGTGGTTAATTTGATTTCCGTAATGTTGTCCTGGCGACATCCATGTTATTTTATGCTCCTTTCGATGCTTAAATTTTGTGCTAACAATCTTGGTCTCTGTAGTTATTGCTAAGTTGCATAATCTGTGTCCGTTGTCGTTTGTGTTTTCGTGTATTGTATTCTTCTATGCTACTGATCTTATATATTCCTCCTTTCCAATTTGGGCGTTAAAATCTCCCGCGATGATCAGAGTGTCTTGTTTCGGTACATTGTTTGCGTATATGTTTTCTATTTCCTCGTACAGCTCTTCTTTTTTGTGCGTATATGTTTATGATAGATAGATTGTATGGGCTCATTTTTATTCTCAAGTACGCTATTCTTCCGTTTATTGGCTTAAATTCGATTATACTGTTATTTAGCTTTTCGTTTATAAGAAATGCTACTCCATTTCTACCCTGCTCCTTGTCTCCAGAATATAGTATAGTATAGTTTTTAAAATTAGTTCCATTTAAACGAGTGTTTTCCACTCCCAGACTAAGCATGAAGTAAAATTTCGAGTTTAGAAAAGCCTGAAAATTTGGTTTGGTCGCGTAGCGCGAAGCGCGGAGCGACCAAACCAAATTTTCAGGCTTTTCTAAACTCGAAATTTTACTTCATGCGCCATGCGTATTTAACACCGAAAACACTGAAACATTGTGAACAAGTGAACTTCACTTGAAATCAGTGTCTTATACGCGTGGCGCATGAAGTAAAATTTCGAGTTTAGAAAAGCCTGAAAATTTGGTTTGGCCGCTCCGCGCTTCGCGCTACGCGACTAAACCAAATTTTCAGGCTTTTCTAAACTCGAAATTTTACTTCATGCTTAGCCTGTGAGTGGAAAACACTCGTTTAAGTTTTTTATAATTTCTAATAAGCTGTCTTTTTCTTGTTCTGTGTAATTCTGTCCTATTCCACGGTTATTCTCCATTATTGTAAGGAATTATACTAAATTTCCAATTTGATTGACAATTTAATTGGAAATATTGACAATTCAATTTAACAAATTGGCGGTTCCAGCTATGGCCACAATGAAAATGTATAATTTCGGTCTGTAATCTACTAATTAAATTATTCATTTCTAGAATTGCTATTTATTTGGTAGGTTTGCTTTATAATACGCAATTTTATTTGCCTATTAGTTTACTACCTAAATAAATTTACTCCACAAATAGTTATCTAATGATTTATTAATCGTTTATAATACCGGGCATAAATGTAATTATTTGGTCTTTTTGTTATGTTTTTCTGTATTAACCCATTAGCGCCTTGCGTGCCATATATGGCACGCAAAAGAGTCGCATCATAAAAGCCCTGTGTATTATCTGTATCCAGTATTGTGCTATGCAATTTGCATCACATGTCGCGCGAAGGTGTTGCCTATCTAGTGAGCCAACACAGAGCCGTCAAAATAAACAAAATCACAGCACGTGGAGTGTTTTGTTCAGCGTCTGCTCTCCTGTTTGTTGTTTTTACCAAAATGGACGACCGACGACCGTAAGTAACACCGTTTTACACCAATTTATAGGGGACTATGTCCCGAACTATCATAGTTATCTTTCAATTGTATTGTATTATGGATATATACTGCAGCTTCACTTGAAAGTATTATGATTGCGACTATATTGAGAGTTCAAGATAGGTGTTCCATATATGGAACACTAGGCTATAACAACCGTATATTATATTTATTATATAATATTATTTTTAGGTTAACTATCAAAGAAATCACTGACATCATTGAATCTGAAGAGTTTTGGGAAGACAAGGTTTCAAACATTTATATAACTCCTCCAGGAGGAGACATTTCAGAAGAAGACTCTGCAGATGAAGATGGTGGAGGATTGGTGGACAGTTTATCAGGAAGACAATTACAAGCTTAAGCTGAAATTGTCTTCACAAATGGAAGAAGAGCATCAACAACTAAAGCAATCTCTGAAATTGCGAATGAAGTGGAAGGTGGAAATGAAGACAGTGTCGAAGAATGTTACTCAGATGACAGTGAGGACAACTTACCCTTGAACAGTTTCATTTCAAAAGAGTCAGTTCCTATTACCAACAAGCATAAGTTCCTCTGGTCAAAATCTGACATCACGGTAAACCAAAACATATTTCCAGAAGCAAATTACTCACATTACCGTGATATGACATCAGTTAATGCTTTTTTGATGAAGAAATTTTCGAGTTCTTAGCAGATCAGAGTAATTTGTATGCCGCATTCAAAAACTGTAATATATCTCAAAGTATCACGGCAAATGAAATAAGATGTTTCATCGGTATTCTATTTGTTTCGGGCTATAACAACCTCCCGTCCAAAAGATCATTTTGGGACTCAAAAGACGATATGAGGAACCAAATGGTTTATATAGCTATGAGGAGAGATAGATTTGACCTGATCATGCGTTACATGCACTGTGCAGACAATAATAAATTAGACAAAACTGATAAAATGGCAAAAGTGAGACCATTTATGGATTTACTGAAACTAAGGTTCAAGAACCATTTCATACCTGAACGTGAAATTGATTATGATGAAAGTATGATTGAATACTATGGACGACACGGATGCAAGCAATTCATCCGTGGGAAACCTATACGATTTGGGTACAAAGCTTGGTGTATCAACACAAAGTCTGGATACCTTATAAATTTTGACATCTACCAAGGAACAATGCCTGGAATACCAGAAAATGACAAGAAATTGTATGGCAAAGCAACTGCTCCATTACTGAAGTTCATAGAAGAGCTTACTCCAGAAATCAAAGTACTTCCATTCAGATTCTACTTCGACAATTTGTTTACCTCAATGGCTACACTGATTCACTTGAAAAGATTAGGCTATGGAGCAACTGGCACCATGCGTGAAAATAGAGTTCCTAAAAACTGTCCCATAAAAACTGTGAAAGAAATGAAGAAACTGAAAAGAGGCACCTTCGACTATGCAAGGACCAATGTGAACAATACTTCAGTAGTCATAACTAGATGGATGGATAATTCGGTTGTAACTGTTGGATCGACATGCCATGGAGTGTACCCACTTACAACTGCGAAAAGATATTCAGCAGCAGATAAAAAACATATATCCATCGAAAGACCAAGGAATATCTCTATCTAGAACAAGTTCATGGGTGGCACTGATCAGATGGATGCTAATCTGGGAGTTTACAGAATAGGTGTGAGAGGTAAAAAATGGTGGTGGTCAATATTCACTTGGCTGGTGGATGTGGGCGTACAAAATGCATGGTCACTGAAAAGAGCTGGGGGCAGTGATATTAGTCAGCTAGAATTCAGACGACAGATTGCGCAGTATTATCTAACACGATATGTAGTGCTGCCTAAACATGGAAGACGACCGCAAAGTTCTGGATCAACGTCATCGAAGATTCTGCCAGAAATTCAGTTTGATAGAACTGATCATTTCATCGAAAATGTACCTGGTATTTATATTTATATGTAATAGAAGGACGTAACAGGTAATACATTTCTGAACAAACAAAAATCTCAGGCCTTAATGGGCTAATATATATTTATAATCATCGTTGACTTTTAAAACAGAGTTTTATTCTTGTATTTTTGACCAATCAGAAACAAATCTCACAAATCCCCCGAGTGTGAAAGTGGTTCCAGCTAAAGAATTTACATTGTGAGTTTACAATTTTTATTAGTTACTAAGCTAACGGAAAGTGATAGGGCTTCGATCGGAAGTGGCATGTGTGCTAATTTAAAGATTTAATAATTCAAATAATATTTTACGTTTAAAACACACACACAACCACCCCCGGTTCGAGCGCCCCGTTACACTGTGAACGCTTCGAAAAATATATTATTTCAATATTTAATCTAATTTAGTTCGATTCGTCAAATTATTTGTTGAGGTTTAAATGTGAAAAATACTTATGATTTACAATTTTGCTTACCTCTATCATGTTAGCAACGGTACAATTAATGCCTTCGTTATTCATTTCGTTAAAAGATGTGGTGTTGTACCAAGTTGAGTTTAGCCAGGTTGGTAAGAACCACACGTAGCCTTGTTTTGCAGTCATGCCTAATTTATAGGCTTCACACATGACACTCCTTGCAGCTTCATCGAAAACGTCAGCTATGATAATCCGTGCTCGTTTGCGCTTCAAATCTTCCAAATACTAAACAAAAAACAATTATTAATGAATTATTTTATTGTTAATAGGAAGTTTTGCAGCCAGACAAAAATTGCTTCACATATCAAACATATTATAAAGGGAGTCTCAACAAGAGCGCCGGATTTAATATCAAGAAAAACATGTTTTTTTTCGAAGCAAATATTTATATTTCAACGTAAAGAGGAATAGTTGCGTCTGGTACAGCGTCATTCTTTTCTTAAAATTCTGGATAACGGTTTTGCATTACTGTGGCTTTATTTCGCCAATAATAATAGTAATAATTCTTTATTACGGAAACCATTTAAATTGTTACAAAATAGTTACAACGTATTATTTAAAAAGAAAAAAAAAAACAACTTGCACTATATTAACACAATAACCTAAATATAAATATCAATATACACCTAAGATTATGTTACATATCTTTACGTATGTTCACGTATTATCGATCGCTTTTAAACAATCTAGTTTAAATATTTTTAGATAAACTCCAAACACGTTTATAAAATTATAAAATGTATTCACACTTGTCATCATCCTTGCTTCCGGGCCATTTGAGCCATAAGATGTACCGTGGAACCTCGTAGCAAACAATTTATGCTGTCTTACCGATTGCTGAGGAATATTTAGAGATAAAAATGATAAAATTGAAGAACAACAAATTTGATTATTCAATATTGTATAAGAAAAGCAAAGCGAAAAGTAAACTCTACGTTTTTCTAGAGACCTCAGGCCGAAGTAATCCAGAAGAAGGTTGTAATTATTACTGTCATATTGCACGTGTGTGTGGAAGCAGATGAGTTTCACCATTTTCCGTTGAACCTTTTCCACACGCTCAATATGGCACATAAAATGCGGACTCCAAATTATACAGCAATAATCCAAAACTGGTCTCACTAATGTCACGTAGAGCGTGACAAACGTTCGAATGTTCTTAAAGTTGCTGGATATTCGCCGGATAAATCCAATGACTTGTAAGGATTTTGCAGTAATTTTTTGTATCTATTTGATGAATAAACTGCAGTTTATTGTCATATTCCCAAATCGTTAATTAAATCAACCCTTTCCAAAGTATTTCCATTCAAGGTGTAAATAAAGGGTATAACTGATGTATATTTCCTAGAGAAACGTATATGTTTACATTTGTCAGTGTTTAAATAAAGATCGTTATCAGAGCACCACGCTGAAATCTTCTCCAAATCATTTTGTAAAATGTTGCAGTCGTCTATGGTGCTGATTTTACGATAAACTTTCATGTCGTCAGCATACAGCAAAAACTTTGATTCAATGTTATTTCCAATATCATCGATGAATAAAATAAAAAGCAACGGTCCTAGATGCGAGCCCTGTGGCACACCAGACGTCGCACTGACCACGCTACTTGATAATATGGAATTGATTTTTACTACGTGCTCACGACATGATATAAATGATTTGATCCAATCGTACATATGTCCACTAACACCATAATTGCGAAGCTTATATAATAATCTACAGTGACTAACTCTATCGAACGCTTTGCTAAAATCTGTGTAGACAGAGTCTACTACAGCTCCCTGTTCCATTGTGTTCATTATGAAATTTGTGTAAACAAAAAGGTTAGTCACTGTTGATCTTTTAGGAAAAAATCTACTGATGCTCCGATATCATATGTCTATACACTGGCATCATCCGTTCGGCCACCAGTTTGTCCAGCAACTTAGGAAACACGATTGTATGGTTATTGCCCTATAATTCTCCACCGATCTTTTCAAACCCGACTTAAATATAGGTACAGTGTAGTATTTTTTCCATTCATATGGAAACACGCCATCTCTGAGAGATCGATTAAATAATAACATAAGGGGTAAACACAAAGCAGGTGTTCACAATTTGATCAAAAATGGTGGTATACCATCAGGACCAGGAGCTGAATTTGACTAAAAATCTGTCAAATTAATGCGCCGAATCTCTTCTTTAAGGCCTTCAACTGTTTGTGGTTTGTTCGTATATACTATTTCCTTCACGTAGCCTCAAGAAAGAAGTCTATCGGAGTTAAATCGCACAATATTGGTGGCCAATTTTGATCGCCAGACCGAGAGATGATACGGTCTGGAAATTTGGTCAGCAGTAGCACCATTGTTCCGCGTGCTATATGGCAGGTCGCACTGTCTTGTTGGATAAACATGTCTTCACATCAATTCCATACAATTCGGGGTACAAAAGTTCGGTTAAGATACGGCGCGGTATTTGTGAAATAGAGCGAAATAGAGCCACAGTTATACCAGAACGTTAGCCAGAGATTTCGTACTGGTCATTTGGCCGTATGTCCTATTCCATGTTTAATCGCAACTATTTCTCTTTACGTTGAAATATAAACATTAGCTTAATTAAAAAAAAAGTATTTTTCTTGTAAATTAAATCCGGCGCTCTGGTTGAGACACCCTTTATAATGAGAATTTTTCATTTTAGTATGAATATAGCTGTAAATGTTCAAGTATTCGTTGCTTTTATGAATAAAACAATTTGAAGCTTCTAGCAAGTGTTTACACTCCTTGATGAAGCATAAAGTAAAAATTCGAGTTTAGAAAAGCCTCAAAATTTGGATTGGTCGCGTAGCGAAGCGACCAATCCAAATTTTCAGACTTTGCTAAACTCGATTTTTTTTTTCAGTTTGAGGAGACAATTATTAAATTTCAATTATTTACAAATCTCCAGTATATGCCGGTATAAGGCTTTACAATATTTATCCAAAAACTGTTATGGTTGATTTAAAACACTTTAATTCCACTTTGAACTTATATTATTAGACAATGCCTTCTATAATATAATCCAGCTCAGATCTTTTTTTCAGTAACATTTCATAAATTGTAAACTGAAATGCCTTCTATTGTTTAATTATATCGTATGTTCAATAAAAAAAACCTCTAGAGTGCCATGGAAAATATTGTAGGTTGGCAACTATGAAATCATGTATTAAAATTATCATGTCTGACGTTTTATATGTCAATTTCTAAAGGGTGTAGCCAACTTACATTTTTAAAAAGATAAAATCATAGCACTCTAGAGGTTTTTTTTATTGAACATACGATATAATGTGTTCATTTATATAAAAAAATCCTAAAATCATAAGCTATTAACTAACACTAGATTATTCGTAAAATGAAAATGTCATCTATAACTTAATGAAAATATTTTTAACTGAAACATGACAAAAAATCACTTGTTTGTGATTTGATAACATTGAAAAAAAATTAAATTTATTGATTAATATCCAAACATTGAACTCGTTAAACTTGTGAAATTCACGAAAATGATAAGAATTGACGTACATTTTATTTAGCAGATTGTTGAATATTTCTTAAATTGCTCATTTACAAACACTGCCGAAAAAAGAAAAAATGCGGACCAAGAAAAAAAAAAGAATAAAACAATTTTACCCCCAAGAAATTCAAGTATATTTTCTATTTACAGTAGAATATGCTTTAATATTATGTTTTCTTTTATTTAGACAAACTTTTCAAGTTTCTTCAATTTCCATCTATAATTTCCATAAAAAAAACAATTATGTTGCATATTTAGAGTGCCTGTAAATGGGTCACTAATAACTTGACACACTTTATTATGAAAAATTTAATTGTCTATTATAATTTAAAGAAATTATGTATTCATTTAATTGATAACTGCAAAAAAATCAGAGCTAACACCAATTGAAGAGCGATATCTATTCCTAATCAAAATTGAAAAATTTTGCTAGTCTCGTTCGAATTTTCAAATTCTGTCATTATTTTGTAAAGTTCGAAATTCTAATATCCATACTGGATATTTAATTAAAACACTTGGTTTGTTTCACTAATTTATATTTTCTCCGACTAGTTTCGACCATTGGTCATCTTCGGGGAGGAAGCGCGTAGCGCTACGCGACCAAGCCAAATTTTCAGGCTTTTCTAAACTCGAAATTTTACTTCATGCGCCACGCTTACAAAACACTGATTTTATATGAAGTTCAAAATATTCTACTAAAGTAGTATGCTAAAAAAGTGTATTCTGAACATCACATCACATCAGTGTTAAGTACGCGTGGCGCATGAAGTAAAATTTCGAGTTTAGAAAACCCTGAAAATTTGGTTTTGGACCAAACCAAATTTTCAGGCTTTTCTAAACTCGAAATTTTACTTCATGCTTAATCTGGGAGTGGAAAAAACTCGTTTGAAAGTTAAGTTTGAAATATTTGTAAAAACAACGAATATCTAAAGATTTACAGCGTATACAGTATATTGAGATATGTATACTTCAAAGAAAAACTCTGTATATTTGAGATAGTAATAAGTAACATGTACAAAACATTTTTTCGGGAACCAGATAAATGCCAGGGTTGAAACGGTTATTAACATTGAAGAGTATTGATGAGAATCGTCATAATTTTACTATTAGATCTATGATTCTCAATTTAGACAAATTTAATACAGCATAATATACAGGGTCCTGCAACAGTGCGTCGGGCTTTCCTAGCGCCTTTCCCGTGAAAAAAACAAAAAATGTTTCGTACAAAAAGTTATTGATTAAAAAATCTTTATGGCGTAAAATTATTTTCAAACATACAGGGTGTGCCAATTTTGCGGTATAACAAAAATATTTGTTTTTTTTTTTAATGGAACACCCTGTATTTATTCAACTTTTCTAATGACATTTTTCAACCTCTACATTGGTATCCATTTAGTTTTTTATTATGTTACAGTGTTGCCAATTTACAATTTTTTTCTCCAGGTATCATGCATAAGCAAGCTCAACTTTAAAAAATCGTAGCGACCTCGTTTTTTGAAGGTGAGAATAACTTTTAGCAAATATCTCAGTGTAGTTAATAAGCAAGGTTTTATTAATGAGCAATTTAAATTTAGTAATACAGGGTGTTCAGAGAAACATGCCAATCTTTGCAAATTTCAAAGCGGTATTACCCTTTTTTTTAAATGGAATGCTCCCTATTTTATGTAATTATTCGAAAGGTCTATTTCTTCTCTTCAATTTGATGGAGCATATCTTATGTCTAAACCCCATAGTTGTTGAGATATTCAATATTTTTCACAAAAGTATCTATTTAATTACATTTCTATGCACTCTAGTAGGCCATGCTGAGACGAAACAACTGTCAAAATGTAAGTAAAAGTCAATGTGAGATGAATAAATACAGATAATACTTCAAAATTATTAATACAAAAGAGAAACGATAATACAGTAAATGTTTAAAATGTTTTCCATTTTCATTTAGGCACAAATTAATTCGCCGCTGAAAAGACCTATTCACTCTTCCTAACATTTCAGGTGAAATACTTGCAAAAGCATTAACAATTCGTTGCTGCATATTCATTGGGGTTGTTGGTGCTTCCTTATAAACAATTTCTTTTACATATTCCCACAAGATAAAATCAATTTTTGTTAGATCCGGAGATCTAGCAGGCCATCTAGTGGCTCAATTCCTACCAATCCATTGGTTGGGGAAAATACCACCAAGAAATGTCCTCACATCTCGCGAGAAGTGCGCAGGTGCCCCGTCTTGTTGAAACCACAGCCTGTTTCTTGTATGTTGAGGTATATGAGCTAATAACCCGGGTAATACATTTCGCATAAAGTGCAAATACATATGCCCATTTAGATGGCCTTCGAAGAAATGTGGACCTACCACATGGTTTCCAATAATTCCTCCCCAGACATTCAATGACCATCGATGCTGATGATCAACTTGTCTCATAACATGCGGATTTTCAGTTGAATAATAATAAAAATTGTGCCTGTTGACAGATCCGCTGTTATGGAACGTCGCCTCATTCGTGAATAAAACATACTGGAAAAACGCAGGATCCTCCTGTATTTTTAGTCTTGCCCAGATACAAAATTCGGAACGAAACTGAAAATCAGTATTACTCAGTTCTTGATGTAACTGAATATGATATGCATGATATTGATTTTTCTTCAGAATGCGTTGTACTGACCTCTCGCTTATACTGGTTGCTTCACAGATGTCTTTTTGGCTCAAGTTGGGATGCTCAGTTGCTGTTAAGAGCACTGAAAATTGGTTTTCCTCATTAGTGATAGGTTTTGTTCTTTCTTGTTTTCTGTAATGTACACTTCCCGTTTCAATAAATCTATTAAGCAGGTTCCTAAAACTTTTCTCTTCCGGATGCCTTCTGTCGGGATAACGTGTCGCGTAAATTCTAGCCGCCAATAAACAATTTCTATCAGTCTCCCCTAATACAAAAATCATATCGACTAGTTCGTCTTTTTCGAAATTCATCGTAATTATATGCTGTCTACTTTTACCACGAAACGAAGAATCACTTTACAAATCACAAATTAACGTTTCGAATTTCGACATAATCAAATGTCACACTGACACTTACATTACATTTTGACAGTTGTTTTGTCGCAGCATGGCCTACTACAGTGCATAGAAATGTAATTAAATGGATACTTTTGTGAAAAATATTGAATATCTCAACAACTATGGGGTTTAGACATAAGATATGCGGCATCAAATTGAAGAGAAAAAAAAGACCTATCGAATAATGACATAAAATAGGGAGCATTCCATTAAAAAAAAATGGGTTATACCGCTTTGAAATTTGCAAAGTTTGGCATGTTTCTCTGAACACCCTGTACTACTAAATTTAAATTGCTCATTAATAAAACGTTGCTTATTAACCACACTGAGATATTTGCTAAAAGTTATGCTTACCTTCAAAAAACGAGGTCGCTACGATTTTTTAAAGTTGAGCTTGCTTATGCATGATACTTGAAGAAAAAAATTGTAAATTGGCAACACTGTAACATAATAAAAAACTAAATGGACAACAATGTAGAGGTTGAAAAATGTCATTATAAAAGTTGAATAAATACAGGGTGTTCCATTAAAAAAAACAAATATTTTTGTTATACTGCAAAATTGGGACACCCTGTATGTTTGAAAATAATTTTACGCCATAAATATTTTTAAATCAATAATTTTTTGTACGAAACATTTTTTTGTTTTTTTCACGGGAATGGCGCTAGGAAAGCCCGACACACTGTTGCAGGACCCTGTATATTTTTTGATTGGTGGGCATCAAGATATTAGAGGTGGAACATGCCCAAAAAATAACTGGAAAATCAACATTTAAAAAATGAGTAACGTGAGATCAGTGTTTCCACCCGTGGCGCATGAACTAACATTTCGAATTTAGAAAAGCCGGATTTGCAGGCTTTTCTAAACTCAAAATTTTACTTCATGCTTCAACAAGAAGTGGAAGTCTTCACATCCCTTGTTAAATATTCAAAATTTAATGCTTCAAACCATGCTTGAAAATTAACAACCTATACAACGGAATGTATACTTAAAACAAAAATTCCCTGTATAGTTATCAATGATTTTGTTGTTAATGTCAAACATTGCAATGAGTGCAGAAATGCTTCACACAAAATAACAAAACGTACTGTTAATTTTAACTTGTAATTTTTATTTGTAAGAAAAGGAGACTTACCCTAGTCATCGAATCCTTCTCCCTTTTCCTAGGAAACTTAATATTAGCAATAAACGTAACATCATTCGCTTCCAACAGCTCCTGCAAATGCGCGATGTACTCTGTGTACTTCTGCCCATCTTCTGTCAGCGCGGCGACCCTAGTCCACCCCAGCTTCTTCAACAACTCCAAATACACGAATTTGTAATGCTTGTTCTCTCCTATAGTCCTCAAAAAGTAAGGATACTTATCGCGATCGGAAAACACCGCACCTTCCGCACTGTACGAAATCGTGATCATTTTATAGTATTTGGATAATCCAGCAATTGGTTCAACAGTTTCCGAACAGGCCGGCCCCAAAACGCCCACCAAGGTCTTGCTTTTTGTTAAATAATCGATGAAGGCTTTTATGACTTTATCAGCGCGACACATTCCGTCCGCAACCAGGAGTTCCATTTTGTAATCAGAGAGGATTGATGTGTTCGCGTTGACGGCTGCTATGGCCATTCTTGCACCTTTGACGATTCCACGCCCTGTGTAAGTCGAGCCCGAAATCGGGAAGATCCCACCAATCGCGATAGTGTTCTTCTCCTCCTGTACCCAGTACCTCCAAACCTCGGTGTTCGCCGTGATCCACTCGCAAGCGATCGACGAGTAGTTTTGTTTATTAATCGCCCCGTTGTATATCTCTATAAGCGAGTTGTAATTCTCAGTATCTAAAAAATTCATCGATTTCAACAAATCGACCGCCTGCTCCGATTTATCAATCACGAATTTCTCCCAGGCGTAAACCCCCGAGCGTTTCTTCTCGTAAAAGCAACCCCATGAAACCGTGTTGTTGTAGGAATCGCATCGGCCCATCCGGACGATAATGAAGTCTTTGGGTTGGAGGATCAGTCTGCTCGGGGACCAGCTGAGGATGGCGAAGCCCTTGCGGCTGGTTTTGTAGTTTTCTTTGTAGTACTCAACGGTGGAGTAGAAGTTGGGGCCTAGCCAGGCGACTTGGACATAGATTTTCATCGTCTTGATGTGCTCGATGACTGGGTAGGTGTTGTTGTAGTCGGTGGCTAGCAAGACAGCGCAGTCGTAGCCTTGGCACCATTCAGGGACGTACCAGCCGTTTTTGCATTCTTTCGATTTGCAGTAGTAACTGTAAAGAAACAAATAATATGTTAGAAGTTTATGTTTGTATAAACAGGGTGTTCTAAATGATCAGGCTACATTGGTAACTTTATTAACTTTGGAGCTACTAAGTCAATTAAATTAGCAAACTAGTAGTATTTTTTACGTACATTATTTATTTATTTATTTATTTATTTATTTATTTATTAGTTACGTGCCAATACAAAAATGTTTACACAAGTCAAAAAAAAAACATATAAAAGTATAAAATGCATTAATATCAAAAAATCTAAAAACGGATAATAATACTTAAATATCTAAATACATAAAAACACTACAAAATATGAGCAGTAAATTGAAACATGTTCATCTGATTATAGCATTGAGCTATTTAAGAACTCATCGTGTGAATAAAAAGCTGATGTTACTAGCACAGTTTTAATTTTCTGCTTAAAATGGCTAAGATCCAGTTCACGATAATGCATTGGTAGATGATTATAAAATCTGCTGCATAATATCTTGTGCCGCTTCTGGTAATGGATAGTCGTACATAATCTGGACATATATTCATTTTATTCCGCGTATTATAGGTATGTCTGTCTTCATACATAAGGTATTGATCTTTATGTTTATGTGTATGGATTAAACATTCGTAAATATAAATACAAGGGAGTGTAAGTATTTTAAATTGTGAAAATATTTCTCTGCAATCGGCTGTATAACTAGCCCCAGCAATAATACGAACAGCTCGTCTCTGGAGTGCAAAGATATCATGTCTGATGGAGGAATGGCCCCATGATAGAATGCCGTATGATATATGACTTTGAATTACTGCGAAGTATACGGTTCTTAGAACTGTTGTAGATATATTATTACTGAGGTTTCGAAGCAGAAAAATATGTGTGTTTAATTTTGATCTTAAATTATGCCCATGTTCGTGCCATAACAATTTATTGTCTACATACACCCCCAAGAATTTAGTGGAACTACCAAAATGTAAGCTCTCATTCAAATCAAGATTCCGTAGACTGAACATTAGGTTAGTTGTCTTAGATTCATTTAGTTTCAGTAGGTTTGACTGGAACCATTTACTGGCCTTCGACCGTGCATCCTCACTGAGGTGTAGAGTTGTCTGCAGATTATCATCAGATGTTAATATGGTGGAGTCATCGGCATATAACACGACTTTACTGTCAGTAAAACCATGGGGAAAATCGTTAAAAAATATTAAAAATAATAGTGGCCCCAAAATGGAACCCTGGGGCACCCCAATTTGTGTATCAAGATGATCAGATGTTCGACCATTTATTGATACACATTGCTTTCTGCCTGACAAATATGATAATAATAATAACCTGCAGCTTTCGGGATGGATATTGTACATATATAGCTTTCTCAGCAAAATAGTATGAGATACACAATCGAAAGCCTTTGACAGGTCTAAGAACGTTACATTCTGGTACTTCTTTTCATCCATACTGTTCATACAAGTACCTAATAAATCCTCGATTGCATGTGCCGTAGACCGTCCAGTTCTAAATCCATACTGTGAGTCATGAAATAAGTTATGCTTATCGAAATGCTCAGACAGTTGATCGTGCATAATCTTCTCAAATACTTTCGATATTATTGGCAATAGAGCAATAGGACGATAATTATCTGGATTATTTTTATTGCCATTTTTGAGAATGGGAATAACCTTAGCAGTCTTTAGGCAGTCTGGATTACGATGGTGTAAACAAAAAACAAGTGAACCTTAGGGGTTTGATTTATTCGCAAATACAATTTTTTTTTTAATACAAACAAAAAAAGCGTAATAAATGATTATCCTAAAATGTTTTTTCTACAATTTACTTAAATTTAGGGTAAGTGTATTCAAAATAATCATTTATTTAAAATAAGTATAAAATTTTAAATTAGATTGTAAGAAAATAGAATTAAAAAATAATCAACTAATGCATTTTTTAACATATAAACAACACTTTAATACTTCTTGGATTTTGGAGGCGTTCACTTCGTGGTACATCTTCAATTTTGATATAAAGAAAACTCTTAACTTTTTTATACCACTTTTAGTTTGAGAATGATTACCGTGTAATTGAAACTAGTCACTGAAGTAAAATAAAAGTGGTATAAAAAAGTTAAGAGTTTTCTTTATATCAAAACACTCTAATATGTCATATTTCTCGTTATGACGAAAGGCATAAAAAAATTACGATAATACAAGAAAATTGGCTAAACGTCGATAAGCATGGATACTTTGACAACATCCGACATACCAGGTGTTTGATTAAGCGTGGCCTCCGGCTGTATCCCAGAAACTATGTAGCGTAGCATGTTGAGGTAAAAAATTTCAGAGTGAAAGTGGCCAAAAGAAATCACTGGAAATTAGTTTTAGGTCCCTACCTCCGCCGCTAGAGGGCGTAACATCTATGGCCAAATTCATAAACAGATTTTTTTGAAAAAACTGCTAAATTGAGCTAGATTATAAATATATAAATGGTAATCTACGCTGAATTTAACTCATTTTTAACTACTCACTTGTTTCTATATCTCGCACATATAAAGCCGGGGAGAGCGGGAAAGTGTGATTATTAAACTGCGTTTAACTTTTGTTAGGATTAACCAAGATTAATCAAGTTAGTCTCATTTGATAAGTAATTGAAAGCACGTTAAACCACTGTTTACTCTCATTTACTTTAGTTCTTATAAAAAGCGGCAGAGGGCGTTTTTTGAACAACCCCCATATTTTCCAGATTTTCATAAAAATTTTAAATTATAAGCTATAGTTCTTCTACGCTAGGTTATTACAGTAAGGAATGCTGAGAAAAGTGATGAAAATCTCATCCTGATATCTTTATCCTAACCAAAGATATAGTAAAAAGTTTGGTAGATTTGCCCATTTTCGTCCGCGCACCATATAAAAATATATTTTAAAATCTAGTAGGCCTCTAGGCTTTTGTTTTTTATGTTCAAACGGTGAAAAACCATAATTTAAAGAATAACGGAGATCTCCATTTATATGTTTTGGAAAGCGAATATGTAAGTAAATCCATGATTATTTAAAATCTCAAAATATAATAGGCTTAGGATTAGTAGAATGTTTAAAACAGCGTATATTTACTGGCTAATTTTCTTTATTTCAACTTTTCATCATTTTCTTAGAGAATTTTTTTGTCGAGATTTTTGTTAATTATCTACATATAAAAAAAGTTATATGTCTATTATTTCTGTGTAATTTTAATGATTTTCATGTTGATTTTTTATATTTTTATGAACGTTTTCCAAATTTAGTGGAGTTTCTCTTTATGAACGAATTGAATGTTTACAATTGTTTTTTTAAAGAAGAAACTAGTAAAGATAAACATAATTTTAAATAAACTCTGTATAAAGTAAGATAAAATTAATTTACTTTTGAGTAAACTTATTAAATTTCATTTTTTTTTTAGATTTTAGTATTTTAAATATTCACCTTAATTTTCTTGAAATCATGTGTACATTAATTACTTTATTAAAGTGCATTTATAACAAAATTAAGTATTTAATCAAATTTGCTTCTTTCAGTACTTCATATTTATTGCAGTGTTCAATAATATTTCAACAAGTGTCTTCCATTCCCAGGTTAAACATGAAGTAAAATTTCGAGTTTAGAAAAGCTTAAAAATTTAGTTTGGTCCAAACCAAATTTTCAGGCTTTTCTAAACTGTCAATTAAAATTGAAAAACACATCAAAACATCATCTTTAATTAACTAAAATTATGTTTGAATTTATATAATAGTATGTATCATTATTTTATTGTGCCAATAAAGGTTAATTTCTTCTAATTAAAATAATACGAAATTCGATATATAGTCTATGTTCAGTGTTAATAATAAATAATTAAGTCTTTAAACACGGGTGTGAAGTTAGCAATAGATCCAGCAATAGATTTTTCAAAATTCATATCTCGGAAAAAACAAAAGCAAATTAAATGAAATTCGAAGATATAGACTTCAAATAGCCTAAATTATTACCCCAAGAAATATAAAACCCTTAACTTTTACCCTTCATATTTTTTCACCCCTTCCAAAAATATGTTACGATTTTTTTTTTAATTTGGCAATATTTCATAAAGTTACTTTTTAGCTCAAAACATCTCTATAATACCTTTTTTTGATAAGTAAATCAAAAAAACGTTTCGACACCCCGTTCGCCACTAAACTATTGTTTTACCCTAAGATTTCAAAAATTAATATCTCAGAGAAAAAAAATACAAATCGAATAAAATTTAAAATACACGATAAGAGATGTCTAAGTTATCACCCAAACAAAAATTGACCCATAATTTTTACCTATAATATTTTTTCACCCCTTCCAAAAACGTAATCAATATTTTTCTACTTTGGCAATGTTCCATAAAATTCATTTCCATCTCAAAATATCTCTATTCTACCCTCTTTTAGGTGTATAATCAAAAAAACGTTTCGTCACCCTGTTCACCCCTAAAATATTTTTTTATTCCGTGAATATCAGAATCAATATTTCCGAGAAAGCAAAATCAAATCAAACAAAATATTACTAAGGAATACATCTTAATTAATAGCAAAAAGAAGATCAACCCCTAAAATTACCCTTTCATTTTTTCTTGTCTTTAAATGTAATATATATATTTTTTTAAATTCACAATCTTCTTAAATGTTGATATGTATCATATATTATTTCTTTTTATCATGAGTGTGTTTACTCTAATAAGCAAAAGTAAAAAAAAGTGTCAGGCACTTCACCCCCATACAATAAAATAATAATCTCCTGCTCGTCGTATGGATTTATATGGGTATGGAATTATGTGCAACGAATTAAACATTATTTTTTCTGAATTTGGCAAAGGGCCATAGATAAATAAAAATTGTTATTCTTATCATTAATGTGTGTACTTTCATAATCAAAAGTGAAAAAAAACGTTTGGAGCACTTTTCCACCCCTGAAAAAAAAAAATCTCCCGCTCGTCACGTATGGATCCATATGCACTAAATTAAACATTATTTTTTCCGAATTTGGCAAAGGGCCATAGATAAATAAAAATTGTTATTCTTATCAATAATGTGTGTACTTTCATTATCATAAGTCAAAACAACGTTCGGAGCACTTTTTCACCACAAAAAAAAATCTCCCGCTCGTCCTGTATGGATCCATATGCAACAAATTAAACATTATTTTTTCCGAATTTGGCAAAGGGCCATAGATAAATAAAAATTGTTATTCTTATCAATAATGTGTTTACTTTCATAATCAAAAGTCAAAAAAACGTTTAGAGCACTTTTTCACCCCCGAAAAAAAAATTTATCTCCCGCTCGTCACGTATAGATCCATATGCAATAAATTAAACATTATTTTTTCCGAATTTAGCAAAAGTCCATAGATAAATAAAAATTGTTATTCTTATCATTGGTGTGTGTACTTTTATAATCAATAGTCAAAAAACCGTTTGGAACACTTTTTCACAACCGAAAAAAAATAATCTCCTGCTCGTCGTGTATGGATCCATATGCAACAAATTAAACTTTTTTTTTTCGAATTTGGCAAAGGGCCCTAGATAAATAAAAATTGTTATTCTTATCAATAATGTGTGTACTTTCATAATCAAAAGTCAAAAAAACGTTTGGAGCACTTTTTCACCACCGAAAAATAAAAATAATCTCCCGCTCGTCGTGTTATGCAATAAATTAAACATTATTTTTTCCGAATTTGGCAAAGGGCCATAGATAAATAAAAATTGTTATTCTTATCATTAATGTGTGTACTTTCATAATCAAAAGTCAAGAAAACGATTGGAGCACTTTTTCACCCCCGAAAAAAAAAAAAAAAAATCTCCCGCTCGTCACGGATGGATCCATATGCAATAAATTAAACATTTTTCTTTCCGAATTTGGTAAAGGGCCATAGATAAATAAAAATTATTATTCTTATCATTAATGTGTGTACTTTCATAATCAAAAGTCAAAAAAACGTTTGGAGCACTTTTTCACTCCCGAAAAAAAAAAAAAAAAAATCTCCCGCTCGTCACGGATGGATCCATATGCAATAAATTAAACATTATTTTTTCCGAATTTGGCAAAGGGCCATAGATAAATAAAAATTGTTATTCTTATCATTAATGTGTGTACTTTCATAATCAAAAGTCAAGAAAACGATTGGAGCACTTTTTCACCCCCGAAAAAAAAAAATAATCTCCCGCTCTGCACGTATGGATCCATATGCAATAAATTAAACATTTTTCTTTCCGAATTTGGTAAAGGGCCATAGATAAATAAAAATTATTATTCTTATCATTAATGTGTGTACTTTCATAATCAAAAGTCAAAAAAACGTTTGGAGCACTTTTTCACTCCCGAAAAAAAAAAAAAAATCTCCCGCTCGTCACGGATGGATCCATATGCAATAAATTAAACATTATTTTTTCCGAATTTGGCAAAGGGCCATAGATAAATAAAAATTGTTATTCTTATCATTAATGTGTGTACTTTCATAATCAAAAGTGAAAAAAAACGTTTGGAGCACTTTTCCACCCCTGAAAAAAAAAATCTCCCGCTCGTCACGTATGGATCCATATGCACTAAATTAAACATTATTTTTTCCGAATTTGGCAAAGGGCCATAGATAAATAAAAATTGTTATTCTTATCAATAATGTGTGTACTTTCATTATCATAAGTCAAAACAACGTTCGGAGCACTTTTTCACCACAAAAAAAAATCTCCCGCTCGTCCTGTATGGATCCATATGCAAGAAATTAAACATTATTTTTTCCGAATTTGGCAAAGGGCCATAGATAAATAAAAATTGTTATTCTTATCAATAATGTGTTTACTTTCATAATCAAAAGTCAAAAAAACGTTTAGAGCACTTTTTCACCCCCGAAAAAAAAATTTATCTCCCGCTCGTCACGTATAGATCCATATGCAATAAATTAAACATTATTTTTTCCGAATTTGGCAAAAGTCCATAGATAAATAAAAATTGTTATTCTTATCATTGATGTGTGTACTTTTATAATCAAAAGTCAAAAAACCGTTTGGAGCACTTTTTCACTCCTGAAAAAAAAAAAAATCTCCCGCTCGTCACGTATGGATCATCCACATGCAATAAATTAAACATTATTTTTTCCGAATTTGGCAAAGGGCCATAGATAAATAAAAATTGTTATTCTTATCATTAATGTGTGTACTTTCATAATCAAAAGTCAAAAAAACGTTTTTTTTTCGGGGTTGAAAAAGTGCCATAAACGTTTCTTTGACTTTAGATTATAAAAGTACACACAATAATGATAAGAATAACAATTTTTATTTATCTATGGCCCTTTGTCAAATGTGGAAAAAAATGTGTAATTTGTTGCATATGGATCCATACACGACGAGCGGGAGATTTTTTCTTTTTTTCGGTGGTGAAAAAGTGCTCCAAACGTTTTTTTGACTTTTGATTATGAAAGTACCTATATTAATGATAAAAATAACAATTTTTATTTATCTATGGCCCTTTGCCAAATTCGGAAAAAAATTGTTTAATTTGTTGCATATGGATCCATACACGACGAGCGGGAGATTATTTTTTTTTCAGGGGTGAAAAAGTGCTCCAAACTTTTTTTTGAATTTTGATTATGAAAGTACCCACATTAATGATAAGAATAACATTTTTTATTTATCTATGGCCCTTTGCCAAATTCGGAAAAAATAATGTTTAATTTGTTGCATATGGAGCCATACGTGAGGAGCGGGAGATTATTTTTTTTTTTTTTCGGGGGTGAAAAAGTGCTCCAAACGTATTTTTGACTTTTGATTATGAAAGTACACACATTAATGATAAGAATAACAATTTTAATTTATCTATGGCCTTTTGCCAAATTCAGAAAAAATAATGTTTAAATCGTTGCACATAAGGCGTAAAGTGCCTGACACTTTTTTTTTACTTTTGCTTATTAGAGTAAACACACTCATGATAAAAAGAAATAATATATGATAGATATCAACATTTAAGAAGATTGTGAATTACAAAAAATATATATATTACATTTAAAGACAAGAAAAAATGAAAGGGTAATTTTAGGGGTTGATCTTCTTTGTGCTATTAATTAAGATGTATTCCTTAGTAATATTTTGTTTGATTTGATTTTGCTTTCTCGGAAATATTGATTTCCATATTCACGGGGTAAAAAAATATTTTAGGGGTGAACAGGGTGACGAGACGTTTTTTTGATTAGGTTTATTAAAAGAGGGTAGAATAGAGATATTTTGCGATAAAAATGAATTTTATGGAACATTGCCAAAGTAGAAAAAAATTGATTACATTTTTGGAAGGGGTGAAAAAATATTATAGGCAAAAATTATGAGTCAATTTTTTTTTAGTGATAACTTAGACATTTCTTATCGTGTATTTTTAATTTTATTCGATTTGTATTTTTTTTCTCTGAGATATTAATTTTTGAAATCTTAGGGTAAAACAATAGTTTAGTAGCGAACGGGGTGTCGAAACGTTTTTTTGATTTCATTTATTAAAAGAAGGTATAATAGAGATATTTTGAGCTAAAAAGTAACTTTATAAAATATTGCCAAATTAAAAAAAAACATTACATATTTTTGGAAGGGTTGAAAAAATATGAAGGGTAAAAGTTAAGGGTTTTATATTTCTTGGGGTAATAATTTAGGCTATTTGAAGCGTTTATTTTCAAATTTCATTTAATTTGCTTTTGTTTTTTCCAAAATATGAATTTTTTAAAATCTATTGCTGGATCTATTGCTAACTTCATACCCGTTATTTTTTAAATGTTAATATACTACCTATTCAAATGTACAATTTTTTTTCTACATTCTCTATATAGGGTGCCCGTATTTCGACAGAATGTATGGGGATTTCAGTTATTTGAAGAGATAGAGAGTCGGTTAAATTAGAGCAAAGTTGCGTATTTTTGGGCCTAACAATAATATATGAAAACAGTTTTGAAATATATTTTTATTTAAAAACTACTGAATCTGGACATTTAGAACTTTGACAATATACAGGCACATTTTAATTACTAATCTAGTAGCATTTGTTTTTTAGATAACTATAAAATTTACCCGGGGACCATAGCTTTTGTTTTTCTTATAAGCGCCGTTTTGGATTTTTATATTTTTTGAAAGAATATTTTTTTCTGAACTCAGTGATGTATCACACTCATAATTTATTTAAGATTTGATATTTTCTTTTTTGCAAAGAGTGCCTTGGAAACAAAGACGTCATATCTGTTAATCAATAAAATCTTGTCAGCAGTCAATCATTGTTAGCACTCAAAATTAATTAATAACTGTCCATCTTTTGTAATAATAATAATAAGTATCGATTGTCACATAAAAGTTGCACAAACATAATTTATTCTACTTTTATTATTATTATTCCAAAACTATTCACAAAAAAAGTAATTCTTGCATTTTTTCGCTACATCTCGGTAAATATTGATCACCATCACATCTAAGCGTTATATATTTTTAACTTTAAGTTTAGAAAAGAGGGGCTTTTTCTAAACTCCAAATTTGACTTCATGCTTAGTCTAGGAGTGGAAGACACTCGTTAGTTTGAAATACATCACAACTGTTAAAATATGTATCGTCGGATGCCCGTCTTTAGGGGTGATATGTAAGCAAGTTTTGGGTCCTAGAAGTTGTCAAATAAGTAATTACTCAACTGTTTCCAAGGCACTTTTTACAAAAAACAAAAGAATACAATTTTACATATAAAATGTACAATAAACTAAAAGCGTGATACATCATTGAATTCAGAAAAAATATTGTTTCAAAAAAATATGAAAATCCAAAATGGCGGGGATAAGAAAAACAAAAGTTGGCTATGGTTCCTGGGTAAATATTATAGTAATCTTAAAATAAAATATGTTACTAGATTTATCTTTAAAAAGTGACAAACATAGCCTAATAGATATTTCATTGTTATTAAAATTAACCTATGTGATTAAAAAATACTGCAGTTACCAAATTAAATACGTATACTTTTTTTTAGTTTTTTTTAAGTTTCAAATAAATACATTTGGATAGGTGGTATTCTAACCTTTTAAAATGATCCACCATGTTGCCATTTAAAAAAATTGAGTTATTTAAAAAAAAACGATCGAATTAACATTTAAAGGTATCTGTTGGCCAAATTACCAAACAAAAGTTGGTAATATTTGTTTTACATACGTCTATGATATGAAACAAAAGATATTAGGGCAATCAGAGCAACCTAAATGAACTATAATTTTTGGAAAAAAATATGACACTAGTAATGTTTTATTTTTTAACAAATGTTTTTAATGTAAAATGAGATTTTGTACCAGAAAACAAACAAAAATTATAGGGTCTTCCATTTAAAATTTCGAAATTGAAGTCACTTCTGGTGAAACCGGAAGTGCTATTAAAGTTTCATATCACCACTGAATTCTAAATGGTTTCTAATTTAAATGTAGAAAATTTTAAATTGATATCTCAATTAATAAAAAAAACTAAAGGGGGTGATCCTGTTTTGTGTTACACACGGTATACTCAAAACATCGATCCAAATGCGCTCCATGTGGCTCCATAAGTTATAAATCGAGCTCCTCAAAAGTTACAAAAAGGCTACACCCGGCGCATTCACCAGTTATCAGTGTTATATACGCGTGGCGAAAATTTCGAGCTTAGATTTGGTTTAGTCGCTTTGCTTCGCTACGCGACCAAACTAAATGTTTACGTTTTTCTAAACTTAAAATTGTACTTCATGTTTACTCAGGGAGTGGAAACACTCTTTTAAAACTTCAAACTGAACGCTTCTAAAAAAGTAACGAATGCCTGAAAAATTACAGCTCCTACATTGGAATATGCACAAATTCCATGTTTTGTAGGGTATTTTCGTAACCCGAATAGTTAGACAATATCTGATATAAACGTCATGACCTATTTCTCTGAAAAAATATCAATGGCATTAAGTAGCTTGGCTAGCTTGATTAGTTTGGGCAATAGCGGGCGTTTTTCACTTATTGGCTATTTTAAAATACGTAATTTTCTTAATAACTACAAGGTATTCAAAAAAATGTTCAATAGTTATTTGTGTATTCAGAATATTAATTTTTTTTGGCTCGACGTTTCTTTACACCCCGTGGAATATTGACATATATCACCAATAAAAATCAATAAATTCACTACGGAAATGATAAAAGTTCCCTTTTTTCAACTTTAAAATTTTGACTAGAAACTTCTATAAAATCTCACTGATGCTGTTAACCATTGCAATCTTTACTGGTGACATTGGAGAAGTCGAAAGAAATGTTTGTTAAAGACTTCAAACTAACTTCAACTTAAAGTTAGATTTAACCGGATGACGATTATAACACACGACCACATTACACTTGGACTCATATGGATTTATAGAATAACTAACATAAATTAATACTCTTAGAAATTCATTTGGGCTGAATTCTAGTTTGTGTCAACGGCTATATTTTGCCGAAAAAACTGTTTGCTTACGTTGAATATTCCACATACTTCTAGTTTAGGTTAAGTTAGGAGAAAGGTTTGCAATAGAATAAAATGCGTAAATCTCTTTGCGCACAATGATTATTTTACAAACTGCTAGGACTCAATATTTTCAAAATTTTCAAACTATTTTTTTTTAAATTTATTTAACATTTTCGGTCGAAATTAATTGCATATCTAGATAGTACTCGTCGAGTACTTTCAAATAATATTATTTATATATTTTATACCTACGGGGTGTATGGTAAGAATTTTACCCACGGGGTGTGTAGTAAATTCTTACCATTTTTTTATTTCAACTTTTAATTTCCGAGTTATCACACAAAGTGGCATTTTTTTTTCAATGAAACACTCTGTATGTTTGTTTACGTCATTAAGTTGTATTTTAGGCCCCGTTACACATACGACGCAAACGCCGCCGCAAAACGCGACTCGTTTTGCCGCGAGATATACACGAATAAATGGGACGTGACACTCGAAACGCAGCCGCAATTGCTGAGTTTCGTGTGTCATGTCTCATTTATTCATGTACATTTTGAAAACGCCGCAGCAAAACGCGTCGCATTTTGCGGTAACGTTTGCGTTGTATGAGTAACGGGGCTAAATTAGATTTACATTGATATAACGGGTGTTCGATAAAAAAACTGCCATAACTGTTATTTATTGACCGATTTTATTGTTCTAAAAACCAAAGTCAATAGCGGTTTAAATACTAGGAAATTACATAAATATTTTTTTTTTTCAATAATAACTTCATATTCAAATAATAGCTAACTATCTAACATTTTTATATAACTGCCTACAATTTTTAAATTTTATTACATTATACATAATTTTTCTGAATCAAATAATGTCCAATTTCTTGTTTTTTGTTCAGTATTTTGGTTGAACAAAAATTTAAATATCGTCTATTTACAATTACATTTTAAAAAAATTATAATTGGTGTGCCTTGTAAAAAAGTGTCAAATGTAATTTATTGTGGAATTATGTCAAATGTGAGTTATTATTCACATTTGATTTATATTGAATTCGTGTGTTCCCTTAACTTTGATTGTAAGTTTGTTATTATTTTAAATATTATAATATTTAAGAAATGTTTAAATAACAAACGAAATTTTACTTCATGCTAAATCTGATATAACACTCATTCGAACTTTAAATTGAACTCTTTTTTAAAATCGACAAATGTCTGAAAATTTCTAACGTATACATTATGTATATTTAAAACAAAAAGAAGTATTTATTAAATATTAAAATTACATTTAAAAGAATAACAATCTTATAATCACAGTTAAGGGAACGCACGGATTTAATATAAACCAATAAACGGTATTAAAAGGCCATTTTTTTTTTCAAGGCACACTACATTTATTGCCAAAAATCACGTGAACAAGATTTTTTTTTTCTGGTATAAATATTAAACTAAAATCAACATATCGGGCATAACTAGATTAAGAAAAACAATCTCTAATATAATAAAATGAAAAAAGTATATGCAGCCATTAAAAAAATGTAAGTTGACTACTATTTAGCAATGAAGTTAATTTTGAAAAAAATATATAATTACTGCCAATTTATAGTATTGGAATAGCCATTGACTTTAAGGTTTATTCAAATTGGTTAATAACTAACAGAGTTATGGTGTTGGCCGTTTTTTTATCGAACACTCGATCAGTGTTGCCAGTGCTAGGGAAATTTCTCAGATCTAGGAAAAAATCGGTCCTATGAGGGAAAAAGGGAAATCTTTGATTATTTGGAGAAATTTTACGTTTTTAGTGAAAAATGTATGTACTGGCCGTTTTGGCACCCAAAATCAGATTATAAAAGCAAGGTAAGTTGGCAATTATTACGGAAAAAAGTTGATAATACCTTCATATCTACTTATCATGAAGAGGTATCATCGATGTTTCAAACCATTCAATTGTATGTTTATGCAAAAAAAGGGATTTTATTAAATGATTAACTAAGAAACGAGAAAATCCCCGAACAAACTTTTCACCCGAGGCTATAAAAGCCTAGGGCGATGATCCGGTTTTTACTACTTACAAAAATATTTTATATTTTGATTTAATTTTATTGTGAAACTGTTAATTTATGTGCAGTGAAAGTTCAATTCAGGTATGTATACCTTATTTTTATTAATATATAATTAAATTCAGTTGACAAAGCAAATTATTTAACATTTATAGTACCTAATTCAAACATTCGGTAGAATCTTCAAAAATAAATTAAATATTCAATTAATTCTTTAGATTCCCTTAAATATTTTTTAGTAGAGAAATAAACATTTTATAATAGTAATTTTTTAAATGTATATCTACAGTGTGCCCACCCTAAGAACTTACCACCCTTGTAAAATCTCTCATTTTTAATCGATTTTGATAAACTTTTCTTTGTTATGTGGGTTTCTGAAATACACATTTGATGAGCTGGTTATATTTTTTCAAGGTCTTAAAAGGACAGCTATGGCCACTTTTATGTACTCAGAATTCAAAAAGTACTATTAGGGACTTTTTTATTTAATATCTAATAACGGATTATTATTAAGGATCACCAATTTTGCACCAATTTTCCTAAAATATAGGGTGTCCATTTTTTTTGCAGAAATGAAGTTTTATTTTTTTAAATTATGAAACAATTTGATAAAAAATGCACAGTTTAAGTTAGCTTGGGTTTGTTGAGTTTTTTAAGTATTACTTAAGACGAATCTGTGCAATTATAATTATAATATTACAATTTTTCTCGTACGACTCTATTTTAGAATATTTAAAATCGATTCAAATATCTAATGAAAAATATGCAATTTGTATTAAATTCCTTCATAAATTTAAAAAAATGGTATACAAAAGGGTTGGTATATATTAACGGCAGCTGTTGTATTCTGATCGTTAATACTTTGCATGGTACCGTAGGTATCTACATTTCATTTTATGTATAACCGATTATTTAGTATATACCTAGGTAGCTGGCAGGGTTAAGATATTAAATTGTTTTAACAGCTCTTTAGATTCATTTCTATACTGCACACCAGCAATAATGCAAATTATTTTTCTCTGCAAACCAAAGATTCGATTTCCAAAAGCAGAATGACCCGAGACAATTATTGCATTTATTTAACCAAAACCTAAAATTATGTGTCAAATTTCATTATTACCAATAATCTAGGGAGTTATGGCTTGTCGAATTTAGGAAAAATCTGGGGATTTTTTCAAGATTTTGTTAGGGAAATTTAAATGTAGGACCTGGCAACACTGCACCTGGTATATAGATAATATTTGGTTAGATCGCTCCGCTTCGCTACGCGACCAAACCAAATTGTCAGGCTTTTCTAAACTGGAAATTTTACTTCATGCTTAATCTAGAAGTAGAATACACTCGTTTGAAAGTTCAATTTGAAATAATTGAAGAAACAACGAATATCTGAAGATTTACGGCGTATACATTATATTGAGATATGTATACTTAAAAGGAAAACTCACCGTATATCTGAGATAGTAATAAATAATATGCAGTGTACAAAACATTACTTGGGGCACCAGAAACATTCCAGGGCTGAACGGGTTAATAGTAATTTACAAATCAAGTGCGGGAATACAATTTTACCGGGTGAGTGCACTTTTGAAGCAGATTTTGACAAAATCGTTACAGTTATGGAAAATGTACAAGATCACGTATAGAAAAATTCTAAATGTTGATTACGATTGTATTATGTTGCCTAATCTAAAATTATCCAAAAAAATCAATAAACACTATGATAGCACTAATAATATTTTAACCGATTATTAGAATTAATTGTTAAAAGTTGACCGATGTTCCTTTTATAAAATATTTTATTTGTTCTTCCTTTATCTAGGAAGATTAATTATTCTGTTATTCATTATTTCATTGTTCCAATCATACACGATTGTTTCTCCATTGTCATTACTTAGGACTTCATTTAAATATGTGTAATTAATAGTTAAATTGGCCTATTTCTCTGTATCGATTATTATCATTTGAATATTTTATTTTTATTTGAGTATGGTGAACTTGTAAGCATGTCTTGGAATGATTACATCAATTTTAAATACATTACCTTATTACCGCGACGTCATAACTTCTATCTATTTTCAATGAATAGATTCTAATTGAAACAGAACATCTTCAATTGCTTAGCACGTCGGATGTTAACATTTTGATACGTTATTATGACATTCATGATGTATGTCAAAATACTTGAATTGCATCGAAATGACGAAATTTCTCAAAATCAATATTCCAACTGTGACAAAAAGAATTCTTAAAGAAGAAACATATCTGATTTCCAATAGTGGGTGATAGGTTCGCATTAGAATTATTGCTCCCCTTTAATTTGAAAAAAATAGAAATAACGAGGACCAACAGAGATTGAATACTTACAATTTGTCGCAGAACCAAGGGTAGACAATGCTTATGGGAGAACTGGATTCCGAGGATAGAAAAGGAGGGACTGTAGTAGGGAAGTGGGTCCATCTACTTATGAATAGAGTAAAGTTAGAAGTATTCTAGAGAAAACTGCTCCGGTTGCGTCTACACACACACACACAAACGCGCTCGCTCTTATTCTACACCACTTGTACGATGATAAATTTGATGACCTTCAGAAAAAATAAACTGTTCCGAAACATTTCTTTTATTTTCAGATTTCCAGCGTGTTCAAAATTATGGACTTTGGGAATCAGATATATTTAAAAAGCTCCTAAATAAACCTAAAATTTAACTAAAAATCAAAATATAAAATTGAATGAGTTTACATTAAAGAATTCATTTGATATTATTTTTATTTTGATTTTTTTTTTATTCTTTATAAATTCAATTAAAACTTTGGTATGTACCAAATTTGGCAAATAATTTATATTATTGATTAGTTATACAGACAGTTTTTTAAATATAAATAACTCAATATACAGAATACACTGTACATTTTTCTGGGCTTTTCTAAACTGGAAAGTTTACTTCATGCGCCCCGCGCACAAAACACTGATTTAACGTGAGGTTCAAATATACTTAAATTTCACAATATTTTAGTGTTTTATACGCGTGGCGCATAAAGTAATATTTCGAGTTTAGAAAAGCCCCGAAAATTTGTCTCGGGTCGCTGCGCGACCCTCGACAAATTTTCACGGGGCTTTTCTAAACTCGAAATTTTACTTCATGCTTAGTCTGGGAGAGGAAAACACTCGTTTAGAGCATCAAATTGAACTCTATTAAAAACACAACGAATATCTACAGATTTAAATAAAATAAAGTGAATTTGAAATATGTATACTTTAACGGAAAACTTCCTGTATATGAACTGTGGTAGACAAAAAATAAAATTTATTATCACCACAAAAAGTCTATTCGAAAATATTTCTTTTATTTTGAGATTTCAAGCGTGTTCCAAATTATGAAATTCGGGAATATATTTTATAACAACAAATTTACAATGAAATTAACAATTCTAAAATATATTTTCAACGTTTTTAGTTATTTTATATATTTTTAATAAAAAATTGTTAAAATTATTAGATTAATAGATTATTGTTTCAAATACTCATAATTTGTATAAATAAACAAAGTCATTTTACAATGAAAAAATGAAAATATATTTCCAACATTTTTAGTTATTATATATATTTTCAATAAAAACGTGTTTAAAAATTAATAGATTTTTAATATATTTATGTTATTAAACATTTTTTATTTAAAAGTTAGATAAATACAAAAAATTTGTACAATGAAAAAATCAATTTAAAAAATGTTTGATGGGTATTTTAATTGGAATTGATAATAAAAAAACAGAAATTATTTCAATAAAATAGATAAATTATTTACGAATACACAAAACTAAAAACATAGCAATATAGATTCATATAAACATTCATGTATACAAAAAACTAACAAACATTAAAAAACTATATTAAATATACATATAACTGTTTTCTTATTTATTAACGATATTTTAGAAGCAGTTTTTTGTTGTTTTTTTTTTATTCAGTAATAATTATACAGAATTGATCGAAGTGTAACACAAAATCAACAGAATATATTTTAAATAAAAAGCCAACAAATCAACACCTCGTCACTTGCTTGTTTAATTTCATGACACTCCGGTTTTTAAAAATGCAATAAATAGCAAAGCTAGGTGTGTATATTTTTACTCTAATCAAATGAATATCATAATTTCCCTGAAATAATTAGGGAAGATAATATTTTAATTTTGAGAAATTAACATTAAAAATGCTACGTTCCGTTTCATCCATTTACACTCTGAATAACGTGTATGAATATCGAATTAACTCTTTTCCTTGACTATTTTCTTTTTGGACAATATTCATTATTTTAGTGTGGATAGCTTTATAGAAGGGATGAAAAATCAAATTCTTCGAAGTGATCTATCTGTTTTTACCTATTTGTAGGCATTTTTTCGACCACGTTTTTATTATGGTGTATACCCTCAAGTATTGCGCGACCAGAACAATACCACTGCAACTTACAGATAATCCGCAACCTTCTAAAAACCATAAATATTTTGGGATTTAAAAAGATTATTTACTGTTGACACATTTAATCCGTATCCGCAGAATCCAATTCGGTAATTTCTTATCATGTTTTTCACTAACCGATATTTTAGTTAGACACTTTTTGATCGGGTTTTCTTAAATCATTTTGAATTATTTTTACTTACCTATTTAGTCTGTAACATAATCCCATCGGTACCTTTTGTAAATGTAATCTGACTGAGAATAAAACCATTGAAATAATTGAATTAACCTGACATACAAAACGTAAACTGGAAATAGAGTATTCAATAATTTTTGCAATTACACTTCTCAGAGAAAATCTATTATACTTATTCTATTAAAAGACATCTTGTTGTTTTCTAAGTGTTTTTGATTATCATCACTTAACGAGACTTTTCAACATATTTCAATATTTGAGCCAATTATCTCAAATATTAGAGATAACACTTGTTTCTGATTCCTGGGACAATAAAACGTATATTTCCGTACAAAAAAAGATAGCCATGAGGTCGCTAACAACTATTAAAATGTAAAATTTATAATGTTATTAATGTGACTAATTACTTGATTTAACAAGTTTGTTTCGCAGTTTTTGATAATATTCTCAATTATAAAGTTTCATGATTTTTATATAATTTGTACTTTCTCTATATAACATTACGTGTATCTCGGGAAGTATTGAGAATATCGAAAAATATTTCTGCTTATTCTTTTTCAAATTATCCCCATGCAGCCGCACGACGGATGCCATTAATTTTAATCCAAAAATTAGGTAACATCATAGTGCCCGCTGAGTGTTGTCGGTGTTGGTCAAATGGCACACAATAAGCGTTTATAAAATTTCAATCGGAAAAGTACAAGTTGATCATGTAACAATCGTTCAAAGTAAACGGATAATTAAAGTAGTCAGTGCAAAAACCACAAATTTCTGAAACTGTTAATATTTATTAAAAGTATGGTTCATTTAATAAAATACGCATCGTGATTAAAATATATACTGAGTCCATTTTGAGATCTGATTTTTTTCTTTTGCAGAATAAACACTCATGTTGAATTGAATTATTGCTTTGTGTTCTAATAAATTTGATGCCAAACACTGACTTTTCGTAGCAACTACTGTTTTGACGATTTTATTTTCGTATAATCGTCCACTATTTTCAAGCTATATTTCAAATGAAACTGAGGAGAACTCAAAAATATTACCTCGAAAATACTGCTAGTAGGTAAAGAAATGATTTTAATTTTATTGTAATCGTTTTGGTTCAATAAGCGATACAAACTCAAATTCCAATTACATTGGAAATCTTTACATGAAACATACAATGCGCCTCGAAACGGGACACATAGTATATTTAAAACTATTTTAACCCATTAACGGCCAAGCAATTTTAACTCTAAAAGTTAATTTTAATTAAAATTCTACACTGTTTTTGTAATTGCTATGAATTACATACTGTGAATTTTTTCTTTAATTACACATAATGTATACGTGAATTTAATAAAAAGTTAAAAATCATAAATAGTTTATTATTATTATTATATTTAAGTGATAATGGATTTTCAAAAAATTAGTGCCTCAACAATGCAATGTATACGCTGTCAATGTTCAGGCATTCGTCGATTTTATATAAAAACGTGCAATATGAAGTTAAGAACGAGTGTATCCACTCCCAGACTAAGCATGAAGTAAAATTTCGAGTTTAGAAAAGCCTGAAAATTTGGCTCGGGCGCGTAGCGAAGCGGAGCGACCGAGCCAAATTAGGCTTTTCTAAACTCGAAATTTTACTTCATGCGCCACGCGTATAAAACATTGTAATATTGTGAAGTATTTATTATACACTTTATATGACAAAATATTTAAATTTTTCTTGGTACATTTTCAATTCAGATCAAATAATATAATATATCAAATAAACTTATTTAGTAACTTAATTATCAAAAAATAATAATGTTGCGTGTATGCATCAACGGCGCTTAATGGGTTAAAAACTTCAAACGGTAATAATTCAAAAACTAAAAAAAAAATGAGAACTGCATTTTGCACTGACCCCTTTAATTAAAAAAGAAACCCTTATCGATCAGTAGATTTGATCTGATCAATAGGATTGATCTGATTAGTTAATAAAATGATAAGTTGATGTATTTGTTTTACTTTTTATCAAAAGTGAAATAGTTTTGTTTTTTAAGTTTTTTGTACAAAATATATAATACTTAATGAATTTTACAACGTTCACATATAATTTCGTAAAATCTATTCTCTAATAACGCAGAAAATAAAATTGTAGAAGGAAACACATGAATGAATGTAACACGCATCCTTAGCTCGTTAAAAGAAAAAAAAAACGTGTTTTCAAGATTGAAAAATCAACATCTGGAATATGATACAACGAGAAGCGCGGAATAGAGGGAGAAAGAAATTGTCTCTCTCTCACTCTCCCTCTGAGACTTGATTTCGCGACATCTGGAGTAAAATAGTCGTAACCGACCGACCGCAGGAAGCCAGACTGGTGTATATAGGCATCCAGCGCTCTGCTCCCATTCGCGTGTACAAAAAAATTATATGGGGACTGGCTAACTGGATATATATGAACTGTGGTAGAACCAACCGAAAATTATTGTAATTGAAAACGCATATTTTCTTGAATCCAACACTATGCAAGCACATTGTTAATATCCAATTTAACAGAGGTTTACTGCTTTTTCGAAAACTAGCGAAGTCGGATCCATAGCCCTACACATCAGATATAATGATATATATTATGTAATTACGAGATCAAGCGGTGGTTTAAATCTGAGGAGATATTGTTATAAGATCTCCGAAGATTTTAATGTAGCTTGATTTTTGAATTGCATATATTATTTGATTTCATTTCGTATTTCTAATTTAATTTATTATGTTTAAAATTCGTTTGTATAGTAGAATTCGGAAGAGATGTCCTATGACTCATTCACGTGGAATGTGTGGTTCAAATTTTTCAGAGAGTATGCCGACACTTGTATCTGTAACGATTTTTCCTAGTTGTGTCAAATTTTGACCTTACAATACAATGTCATACTGTTTAGGTCGCGAGTATACCGGGTGTTGACCTGGCGGACGCAACATGGGAAATCCCATGTAAATTTTGAAATGTGTAAATGTTAGCTTCGCTATTTATTTTAGAAACAAAATGTATTTACCTTTTTAGTGGGGGTAAAAATTATAATTTCATTCGTATTAACGTTTGTCACTTTAAGTTTCTCTAAGTTAAAATAATTAAGAAAAAGTAATGCGATTTTATAAAAATAATGACATGCCATAGAATTGAAACAATAATTGTGGATGTCAACATGGCACTAGATATCGCTGTCACTTTATTGAGGTAAATGTTTTCGAAATGATTTACACTACACAAGAAAAAAATGCTCCTAATTAAATACAAAGTCAATTTTTTGGCTATAGTTGTTTTTTGATCTATTTGATTTTAATCATGATTTCCGCCCAATTAAATGATCTGGAATTTTCAATATTTTAGTCTATTTTTATAATTTTTAAAGTTTTAAGATTTTTATTAATTCACTAAATATTTATGACTCGTTAATTTTTATGATGTTCATCAGTTTGCGTACATTTCGGTGGTTTTCGTTAATGTCGAATCATTAGTCATAAGTTTTCAATGTGCGAAGATTTATCAATTTTCAAGACTTTCTTTTACGTATTGGTGTTTTTTGTCAATGTCGAATCATTAGTCATAAGTTTAATATTGTCGAATTACATGGTTAATTTTCTTCATTCCGTATTCTCAATATCATTAAAAAAAATGTGAAAAATTGGGACCTAAAATACAGGTCCGCCACACAAAATAGTTTGAGAAGCGCTGTTGAAAATCATTTCGAAAACATTTATTTTAATCAATTGTCAGCGATATCTTGTACCATTTTGTCATCCGCAATTGTTTCAATTCCATGGCATGTCATTATTTTTATAAAATAACATTAATTTTTCTTATTATTTTAACTTAGAGAAACGTAAAGTGTTAAGTGTGAACAATAATAAGTTTAGAAGTTTTCCCTCTACAAAAAAGTTAAATGCATTCTGTCTCGAAAATAAATAGGGGAGCCAATATTTGAACAAGTCAAAATTAACATGCGATTTCCTATGTTTCGTCCATCAAGTCAACACCCGGTATATATCCCAATTATGTGTTGTAGATTTTTAAATATTTGTTGTTTGCTTACAAGAGGTCAATTTGAAGTTTAAACGAGTGTTATCCACTTTCAGGTTAGGCATGTAGTAAAACTTCGAGTTTAGGCAAGCCTGAAAATTTTGTAGCACGCAGCGCGGAGCGACCAAACCAACTTTTCAGGGTTTTCGTTCACAATATTTCAGTGCTTTCAGTGATTAACACGCGTGGCGAATGAACTAAAATTTCGAGTTTAGAAAAGCTAGAAAATTTGGTTTGGCCTCGTAGCGCTTCGCACTACGCGGCCACACCACATTTTCAGGCTTTTCTAAACTCGAAAATTTACTTCATGCTTAGTCTGGGAATAGAAAACACTCGTTAGCCTATTTAAAAAAAAGTTTATGCATATGTACACCTAATAGAAAATTCTCTGTATGTATACTTAAAAGAAAAATTCTCTGTATTAACAGATTAATCCGATGACTATTTGCCAAATCTACTGATTCAACTAACATTTTCGTTTGAGCTTACACAAAATCAACATAAATGCATTATTTATTTCTGTAAATACCTAAACTATTTAGTAGATGTGAAAATTGCAATTATACCACCTAAACTCACATTTGAAACGATTGTGCACATTAATTAAAATGATTTGTGGCTGGGTTTTTGCAGATTTAGTATTATGAAGACATTGTCAAAATGTGACGTTTACCCTTAAAATTTGAAAGCTGAATACCGGAACATACGTTTTCGCATGTTCCTTCTAAAAACCATAGCAGACAATGATCTTAAAAAGACTTGCAGAATTGGAACAATCCTCCCGCAATAATAATATTAGAATTATTGGCCTGCCAGAGGAAACCAATGAAAATTTAGATAATAAACTTAAGCACATAATTAAAACTACAATGTTAATAAGTGATGATATTAATATTACTAATTGCTATCGTATTGGTAAATTTGGTAAAAAACTTCGCACGGTTATCGCTTCATTCGCAAACCGACCAACGGTCGATACATTAATGAAAAAGCGCCCGCTGTTAAAAAGTAAAAACATTATTTTCGCGGACGACTTAACACCGCAACGATATCGATTACTGAAGCTATGCCGAGAAAAATTGGGAAATCGCAATGCATGGTCTTATCATGGACAAGTCTTTGGAAAAAACACACAACATGGAGAAGAAGTGAAACACAAGATATCCACAGAATCTGAAGTCGAATTAATATTTCAAACTCATGCATGAATGTATTCTTAGTACTTGTTATTAATAATGCTGATATTCTATTTCAATTAATTTTTATTTTTTAGTTACATTTTTTATATACTAAGGAATAAGAGAAGAATCTAATTTAATTCAATATTATTATTATCATTTCTGTACCCTCTCAACCACAGGATTATTTTTTTTATTATTATTATTACTTATGATAGCGCTATACAACTTAGTTTGAGTTCATTTATATATATTTATCAACAACAAAAAATAGTTATTTATACAGTTTAATGCATTTCTCATTGTGTCATTTAAATGTCCGTTCTTTGGTTTCTAACTTTATTAATCTCAGGGCTCAAGTAATAGCCAATAATTATGACTTAGTTGCGCTAACTGAGACGTGGCTTAGCAACTCCAATAATGATTCCTCTTTACACATTAATGGTTACACATTTGTTCATAAAGGCAGGGCTGTTGGTCGAGGTGGTGGTGTAGCACTTTATATAAAGAATAATTTCAAATTTGATATTATATCAGATTTTGGAACTAGTATTAGTTTTGAAGAATTGTTTATCATATGTAAACTAGGTACTAAACGTTATTGCATAGGAGTTATATATAGGCCACCGACGTTAAATATAAATTCGTTTATTGAATCTTTTGATATAATTGCCAGCTATATTCTTCCAATCTGCGATGATATACTTTTCTTAGGAGATTTCAATATTAATCTACTAAATATTGATTCTAATCTTACTACTAAATTTAACACCTTTATTGAGACTTATGGATTACATCAGATTATAGAAGAGCCAACAAGAGTTACTGCCAACTCGGCAACTCTACTCGATTTAATTGTAGTTTTAAACAAATCACATATTGTACAATGCGGCGTCAAAAAAATTCATGATATTGCGGATCATGACTTAATCTATTGTAAGATTGCTATTGATTCAAGAAAACCTGTTTCTTTCATAACTTATCGAAGCTTCAACGATATAGATAATCATTTGTTTTTACACGACCTAAATTCAACTCAACTAAACGAATTATTCTATTTACACAGTATTAATGAAAAAGTAGCATATCTTAATGATTCCCTAATATCTTTATTTGACATTCATGCTCCTTTAATAACATCTCGAGTAACCAAAAAACCGGCCCCGTGGTTAACTCCTACAATTAAAGCCATGATGGTGGACAGAGATCGTGCCTATGGGAAATTTAAAAATAGTCGTACACATGAGGATTATAACACTTATAAATTATTCAGAAATATGGTAAATTCGGCTATAGTAAGAGAAAAGAAAACATATTTAAGAATTAAGATATCGAGAGATCCAAACTTCCTATGGAAATATATAAAAACAAATATAAAAAAACACTGTGATATACCTGCGAGGTTTAATGATGCAGAGGCTGCTAATGCATACCTAATTAATTCAGTAAAAAGTATTGCTGACCCTAACTTAATATCTTTTTATGAAAACAAAGTTCATCCAAACTCTAAATCTCAATTTAGCTTTTCATTAATAACTAATGACATAGTGTCAAATCTGCTACTAAAAATTAATACAAATGCAGTGGGTACGGATGGCCTTAGCGCAGCAATAGTGAAATTATGTTACCCTTACATTACCCAATATTTAACGCACATAGTTAATTGTTGTCTTGAAAAAGGAATTTTTCCTCGTGCGTGGAAGTTAGCAACAATAACATTAATTCCGAAAAAGGATAATCCTGATACATTTAAGGATTTCAGACCTATTAGTATTTTACCGGTACTTTCTAAAATCCTTGAAACTGTAATGAAGGATCAGTTGACTAGTTTTATAGAGAATAATAATCTCCTTCCTACCAACCAGTCTGGTTTCAGATCTGCATATAGCTGCTCAACTGCTTTATTGAAGGTAACTGATGACTTAATTAATGCTACTGATAGAGGATTACTGTCTTGTCTAATACTAATTGATTACAGTAAGGCATTTGATACGCTTAATCACGATCTCTTATTAGCAAAGTTAAAATACATCGGCCTTGATGCAAATTCTTTAGACTTGGTCAGAAGTTTTATTTTTGATCGTCGACAGCAGGTTAGAATAAATCGGATCACATCCAGCCAACTAAGTATTAATGCGGGTGTGCCTCAGGGGTCAATTTTAGGTCCACTTTTATTCTCTATTTACTCATCGTTTATTCCCTCTACACTTAACTTTTGCTCTTGCGTTCAGTATGCTGATGATACACAAATTTTATATACATTTTCCCATAGTAACTTGATCGAGGCTAATCGTAATATAAACCACGACCTTTATAATCTTTCTCTGATATCAGAAAAGCACTCTTTAATAATAAATCCAACTAAAACATCTGTCATTCTATTCGGCCCTAAGAAACTTCTTACAAACACAAGACTGTCATTAAATATTCAACTCGATAACATCTCGATACCTATTGTTAAATTGGTACGGAACCTAGGATTAATCCTAGACTGTGATTTGCGTTTTAAGAGTCATATCAACCAATGTATTACGCGAGCTTACAACAGTTTAAGAATGATATACTCATACAGGAAAATTTTAAATAAAAACACTAAACGTACCCTTTGTGATACGCTAGTATTAAATCACTTCAATTTTTCTGATGTAGTTTACAGCGCTTGCCTGGATAAGGTGACGAAAGATCGTATACAAAAAGTCCAAAATTCTTGTATACGATTAATTTTAGGGATAAGAAAGTATGAACACATCAGTGGCAAGTGTTCTGAACTGAATTGGTTGAATATGGCTGATCGAAGAAAACTTCACTCTTACACATTATATCATAAGATAATCATTCTTCAGAAGCCTCCCTACTTGTACCGCAGAATTGTCTTTAGAACCGACATTCACAATATTAACGTCAGGTCTCGGGGGCTAATATCACCTCCGAAATATAAAACTGCCTTCTTTCTAAGAAGTTATACTTATAATATTTACAAGTTATACAACATGATCCCCTCATACCTGAAATCTGCGACATTATTAGCATTCAAAAAACAGATGCGCAAATTAATATTCCAAAATGAGCTCTGAGATTATTAAGGTATAGAAACCAAAGAGACTATAAGATTTTTTGTACATGTTTATGAATACTCACTTTATAACCTTTATATATTTTAACTGGCATAATTATAATAGGTTAAGTGGAAGAACAGTAACAGATAATGCTGACTGAACTTCGCCTATTCTTTTACACATTTTGTTTTGTAAAATTACTCTTAATTTGAATAAAGACGTTTATTATTATTATTATTATTATTATATACTATGAAGTTTTCTGTCTATTTTCACACACGTAATCTGATGACATCAAACTATTTTCGTATTACATGTATTGGTGCACAAAGCACTACAAATCAAAGAAACCATTATGTACTAGTTAATTAAACTGTGATAAAATGTAAATTCTCTCTAACCGTCGACAAATAGTTTTATTTTAACTTGTGTTGTGGAGTTTTTATTAATTTTCTAAAGAGATATTCAATCATTGTAAAAATAATCATCATTTATAATTAGGAACTCTTATTAATATTTTACAAAATTTTAGTCATAGTTGATGGTGTTTTCTTTTTACTAAAGAATTTGTATTTAGTTTTGTGAAATTATGAGAATTTATAGGAATTTTATTTTGTCAATTATAATATGTGCAGAAAATAAAATGTTGTGGTATCTGTACGTTATTTTTATTTTATAGAAACAGAAAATAATGTATACAGGGACTTTTTCATTTATGTATACACTACAGCGCAAATGCTGTAAATTTTCAGATATTCGTTGTTTTTCTAGAAGAATTCAATTTCAAGCTTTAAACGAGTGTTTTCCACTCCCAGATTAAACATGAAGTAAAATTTCGAGTTTAGAAAAGCCTGAAAATCAAAACGGAATTTTAGATTCCTGAACTTTTAAAAATGTCAAAAATACCAAAACAAGTCTTTATATTCCGAACAAAAATATAATATTAATAAAAATTTATTTCGCAAAAGAAAATCTGTGATGCGGCCCTTGAAACTTTCTGAGTGTTAATTTTGGATCTTGAAGCAATTTGGGTTGGCCAGCCCTGGGTAACACGGAATCGCACACAATCTGATATCTGTGTAATGTACCTATTAATTAATTCATATATATATTGTCATTTTCATATTTCCTATTTCTTATTTCTGATAATGATATGAATGGTTTGTTTACTTTGTTAATCTCTTCAGCTTCGTGAAAATATCATTACCAGAACTACGTTTGTACAAGAGGGCACAGATAACCCTGGGAAGAACAAATAATCAATTAGTTTCCAAATAATACAAAGTTCACCACGGCTTATGCGTGCCCCCACTTATCTAATATTATCATTCCTTTCATTATTGTAAATTACTATTTTCCAAGACACTTCTATTTCTGATCTTATACGAAACACTCTTAATTCTACGTTTATACAAATTCCGCATTCGTTGTACTTATAAAATTTATTTAATCATCGACAATAAATATAATACGTTTAAAGTTTAAATATTATATATACGTTATTAAACCATCACTAATCCCCGCTCGACCATTACATCTGTCATTAATTGAAAATGTAATATGTGAGTGATTAGAATTTTATATCTGCTGCCTCGCAACTGCATAAACAAGCCAGTAACATGGCAAGGCAGTGAATGTGACCTTCTCAATATGTATTTTACCGACTTTGAATTAGTTCTACATTTAACTGACAATTCAGCTGACCGTTCAGTGCTGCCCACCTTATCAGCGCTGACAACCTAATTTGAGTGTGCATTTTTGACTTTTCATGACGAGTGTTGAAAGTACTGATATCGAAAATGCGATTTTAAGGGGATTATTGCAGTGTAACACGCCGATCGTGTTGGAAAGACCCACATAGTTTAGAGTAGCTCATCCGATGCCAAATTTACAGCACAAGTGGGGAGAATACAATCAGAGAGAAAAGCGGCAGTTCGCTGTGCATTTGTGCATTGCTCCTTGGCATGAACGGATGGGGTCACGCGTCGCGTGGAATAGACGAAAAAACAAAGCGTATAAAAAAGACGGATCGAACGAAAGTGTCGATTCGTATTATTTAAACACGCTGATAATACATACAAGCTATGTATTGTTTTCAATTCGTTAGAAAGCGTTATCGGATCCTGTGTTATTTTTCGGTATTTACAAAACTGATGATTCTTATTCTTGTCATTATAACACATTATTTTTACTTTTAAGACTCCAGTTTCGACAGCCGAACAAACTATGTGTTTTATTTTATTAAATTATAGATTATTTCTTAAAAATATAATAATAAAATAATTCATGTTCATAAGCTCATTGTGAATATTTATATGCCGCACATATATGAAAAAAAACATAGGATTTTCAATCATATTTTTTAAATGGGAATATTATCTTCCCTAACTGCTATTGCCATGAAAATAATGTGTATTAATTTGGCCTCTGCCCAATTGGGTAAATACCCCCAATTTTGGGGAGAATTTCAATTTATATTCGGTCAAATATTCTAGTTTTTATGAATGCAACAAATAAATAATAGATTGAAAAAAATTAAACGGAAAGCTGCCCTGTTTTTTTTTATGTTTAGTACAGGGTTTACAAAATGATGATGTGTATAAATAGGCTCAGTCAACTTAGCCCCCCGAAGTTCGACTTTTTTGAAAAAAGCGATTGCGCTAGACCGGCCTTAGATAGCGCCACAAAAATTAGAGCTAGCGCCATTTAGACAAGAAAACTACGGGGATTTGAACTTTCGGGGGGCTAGGTTGATGCTAGCCCCCCGAGTTTGGATTTTTTAAGTTTTTTTACACTATTTGGATTCCTCAGAGCTAGCGCTACCAATTTAATAGCCAACGCCACTCCCACAGCCCCAAAAAATGATAAAACATTTTTAACCCTGGCCCCCTAAAATGAGATGTTTTTAATCAAATTGGGTGGAAAATATAACTTAGAGCTAGCGCCAACAGAATATGACAAAAATATTCTCTCAAAAATATCAGGTAAAAAAAAGTTCACGTCCAAATTTTGATGCAAGAGCTTTCAGATCCTGTATGCGTATTACCATTTACTTCCTGAATTTTAATACAAAATGATGTTTGCCATATAATATACCGCTTTCAACAAATAGTTCGGCGTTGTAATTACTTTATTTATGTTCATAGGCACTGGCTATTAGAAACATGATGCCTAGTAGACAGTAGCGTAACTGACAATTGTGTTTTCACTCCTAGCTAATTTAAATCGTTATTACGCAAGAACTTACCGTACGATTTAAGAAACTCTTTTGGCATTGTAATTACTATACTAATATTTATAAACACTGGCAACAAGATAGCTTGCACTAGTAAGACAGTGGCGTAACTGACGATTGTTTTTGATAATTGAGATCGTTATAACTCGGAAACTAACCGTACGATTTCAATTTATTTTTAGGCATTGTAATTGCTATACTGAAGTCTATAAACACTAACAACGACATAGCTAGTGATATTAAAGGATAAATTAAAATCACTTGCTTTGTTTCACTATTTGTTTCTATTTACTCGACTAGTTTCGCTTTTTACGGCATTATCAAAGTTCACTCTTGATTCACTCTTGATAATGCCGTAAAAAGCGAAACTAGTCAAGTAAATAGAAACAAATAGTGAAACAAACCAAGTGTTTTTAATTTATCCTTTATTATTATTTCAAAATGTTTCACCAAGTGATAAATGAGAAAGTTATTCAAGAGATAGCTAGTGCTAGCAAGACAGTGGCGTACCTCACGGTTGTTTTTTTTATGATAACTTAAATCATTATTACTCGGTGGAAAACACTCGTTGGGAGTTTCATACTGAACGCTTTTCAAAAACAATGAATGCCTGAAAATTTACCTAGTACACATCGGGTTATGTATGTACCTAATCAAAACATGGGTATCTTTTCGATGCTACAAAATTGTGATTAAGCTCCTTTCGTTGCTATTCAATTGACTTTTTTTTCATTCTAACACAATCTATCTCAATATCCTGATTCTACGATATACAGGGAGTTTTTCTTTAAAGTAGACGTATTCCAGATTCACTTTATTTTGTTTAAATCTTTAGATATATGTTGTTTTTACAGGAATTCAATTTGAAGCTTTAAGCGAGTGTTTTCCACTCCCAGACTAAGCATGAAGTAAAATTTCGAGTTTAGAAAAGCCCCGTGAAAATTTGCCGAGGGTCGCGCAGCGACCCGAGACAAATTTTCTGGGCTTTTCTAAACTCGAAATTTTACATCATGCGCCACGCGTATAGAACACTAAAATTTTGTGAAATTTGTGTATATTTGAACCTTACTTGAAATCAGCGTTTTATACGCGTGGCGCATGAAGTAAAATTTCGAGTTTAGAAAAGCCCAGAAAATTTGTCTCGGGTCGCTGCGCGACCCTCGACAAATTTTCACGGGGCTTTTCTAAACTCGAAATTTTACTTCATGCTTAGTCTGGGAGTGGAGAACACTTGTTTAAAGCCTTGAATTGAACTTTTGCACCCAATTTGATTAAAAAAATCTCATTTCGGGGGGCTAGGGTTTAAAATGTTGTATAATCTTTTGGGGTTGTGGGGGTGGCGCTAGCTTTTAAATTGGTAGCGCTAGCTCTGAGGAATCCGAATACTGTAAGAAAACTTGAAACATCCAGCATCAACCTAGCCCCCGAAAGTTCAAACCCCCGTAACTTTCTTGTCTAAACGGCGCTAGCTCTAATTTTTGTGGCGCTAGCTAGCGCTAGCTAAGGCCCGTCTAGCGCAACAGTTATTTTTTAAAAAGTCGAACTTCGGGGGGCTAAGTTGACTGAGCCGTATAAATAGAGGATTGCAATAACATTCAATTTCAATTCATTTATTCCTTATTTACTTACTATCAAAATATCACTCATCATAAATCAGCCAAATTTGAAAAAAATATATTGGGCTCGGTGCAATGTTGACCAAGAAGCTTATTATTTGAAATGCATTATAATAACAACCTTATTATTATTATAGTTCTATTTTTTCTAAAATAATTAACAATGAATATGCACGCAGTTAAACCCTACATTTTTTTAAACATTCGTCGAACAAATATTACCTGTGCTCAGTAAAAAATAGTTGATTTGTAACATTAATCTACGACAACGTCATATTGGTGTTATTCTTACTACTCTTATAGTTTTGATATCATTGATTCGTTGATGAAGTCGCAGTTGGTTCAAATAGGTCCGATTGCTAGAAACTTTACAATTTACTTTAATAGTTTTATTGCGAGAAGTTTAATGGCATTTAACAACTGCTTTAATAACATAAGATTTAAGACGAAATAATGATTTGAACAAGACTGATTGTTATTCGATTGCTTCTGGCTTATTAATCAGCTTAAAAAAATTTAAAAATAATTTAATAATACCGACACTGTCAAATAATAAGGAAAGCCAATATTAAAGGTATATTACACATCTTTATTTAAATTAGTGAAACATTTCGTGTTTTCTATATTAGTGAACATGCAGTATAAAAAAATACTTATTCCATTAGTAGTCAGAAAGCATGAAAATAAAACACTAGTACAATAAAATATCGATTATAATTGCGAAATATTAATTTTACAAGAATAAATGCTAACGACGCGAGCCGTTTTTGTTAACTATGATTGAAAAAAGAAAAGAAAAACAAACGCGAAGCCGCACAGCGTTCACCAGCCCAGAGATAAACGCTGGCCGCATGCTGCTCTCCCCTCCAATAATTGTGCAGATGAGTGTACAACGCGTTCAACTAAGAGAAGATCCGCAAGGCGGCGGTATTTTACGGTCTTATTTTTCAAGATTTTTATTTTAACCTGACTTGGGCATGAGCTATCGCATCCTTATGAAATGTTCACATTATATTCCTTATAGTATAAACTAGTAAGATATGGGAATATTTTTTTTAATTTTGAAAAATTTAACATTATTTTTTTTCATACCTCTGAAAGCAAATTGTTTAAAAAAAAAGTACTTCGATATTTTACTAGATAATTAGGCTTAATATACGCTGTCAAAATTTCAACTTTCTAGGACCTTTAGTTTTTAAATAAACCTAACATTAAATTTCAGACCACTGTTATATTCCCCTTAAGTTGTCAAAACAGTGTCCAAAACGTCGCTTTCGAGGCGGTGCACAGTGCGGCCAACATAAGTCGAAAAATCTAATATGTTTCTACAGTTTTAAATGAAATATACGTAGACATAGTTTAATTTATCGAAAATCGTATTATTAAAAAAAAAACCATTTACATAATGTTTACACAGCGTTTAAAGTGCCCTAATAGTCATGACGCATCTATTAATTTACGAATTGAGTCTGGATGTAAGTGCTTGTGTAAATCTTATTATCTTAAAAAAATGAACCGTGATGAAAAATAGCCACCAAGGCATGTACTTTTAGTTTTTGGGTAAAAATAGAGTTGTCAGACAGATATTAAGGCATGATTTATAATATATGCACAGGAAAACTAATAAAATGTCAATGTTGTTCCATAACTTTGATTAAGCTTTTAGAAAATAAATTCAAATTCAAAACTCTTTGAATTCGAGAAAATAAGCTTACGCTTCTTATAGTTTGCACACTTTAAACATAATATATAAAATTACGAAATTACGTAATTTTATATATTAAGCTTTTAGAAAGTTTGACTCAATAAATCCTGTTTTCAATTTTACACGATTATTCACATCTTCTCGATTCAAACTCTAAAATAACATTTTGCGGGAAACTGCAATCTTCGCTGATGTTGATTTTGAGCAGAAAAGGCAAAAAGTTGACAGAACTTCGTGCAAAAACTAAAACTATTGTGAATATCGCTAAGCGTTGCGTTTTAATAAGTGAAGAATTTGACTCATTTTCTGAATAGTACTGTTTAGGTTTAAAAAAGAAGTAGAAGGACTGTCATCGCTCCCGTAAAACACGTTATCAACATCATCAACAATCCCTAGTAGAAATAGATCTTAAGTTTACGTTATAGCAATATTGTATCTATTTTTATATCTTGAAATTGTATAAATTCAGTATAAAAGTAATTCAGTATTCTATATGGTATCTACAATGAACATCAATGATAGATATTCTGTACAATATTGTGTCAATAATAACTATAATTGAACACTAAATAATAGATATTCAATGCCTGGACACTTATTAATAATTACTATTGATCCTTTAATATAGATATTTAATGCATGTACAATATTGTATCAATAATGAATATCTTGATTACTACTCATTTAGAAAAAGTATTTTTAAGTGTATTTCTATCTTCGCAATATTTCAGTGTTTAATACGTGTGGCGCATGAAGTAACATTTAAAGTTTAGAAAAGCCTGAAAATTACGCGACCAAACCAAATTTTAGGCTTTTCTAAACTCGAAATTTTAATTCATGCTTAATCTGGAAGTGGGAACACTCGTTCGAAACTTCAAACTAATTGCTTTAACCAAATCGACGAATGTCTGAAAATGAACAGCGTATACATAATGTATATTTAAAAGAAAAATTCCCTGTATGTAATACATATAATAAGTTATTCATAGAAATCATATAAATAAGTGCAGAATTTTACATAAAATCAATTTTAAGAGTTAACTCAATAATTGCTCGATCGTCGTTAATGGGTTAATAATAAATACCATTGATCCTTCAATATAGATATTCAATCTATGCACAATATTGTTTTAATATTGAATACCATTGATCATTCAATAAAGATATTTAATACATGTCAATATTGTATCAATAATGAATAACATTAATCATTCAATTTTGACCACGATCGACTGACGCGAATGAGAATACAAATATAATTTCAATAACGAGTTTCATGTTTTAATTCTATATTGTTAGGTGGAGAAAAACAGGCATTTGTTCGCCGCTTGTTTTTTCCCCTACACAACAATATAGAATTAAAATATGAAAATCGTTATTGAGAATATATTTCAAACAAAATCCTATGATAGTCCAATATAATATATATATAAGTGATTCGACTCACTTAACAACCTAATGCAAGTGGGGGTTTGATAGTAGTAGTGGGCACAGTACAAATAAACAGAAATTCGCTCAAAGTTCAATTCAGACATACAAATATTTATTTAAAGTGGCTTTGGTTCCATTATAATTAATAGATATAAGTCATGACAGACAGCAATGGGCAAACACAATTGAAATTGAGGATTTTGTCATTAAATTACTCGATCAACTGTATATTGACATTTGTAACATTTTAAATCTTAATAAATTGCTTGACTGTCTTTGGACTATCATAGGATTTTGTCATATTATATCTTTATTGATTGACCAAGTAACTTACAATCACAATAGTCAAGATTGTGACTGTAAGTTACTTGATTGACTGTCTTTTGACTATGCTAGGATTTTGTCTGATTATGTCTCTCTATGGACTGTATTTCGACTATTGTGATATTATGATTCTAAGTAACTTAAATCACTATATCAAATACAGTCAGTATAGTGATTTAATGACAATAAATAAGTCAAAAGACAGCCAACCAAGTGACTTACAGTTATAATACCAAAATAGTCAAAAAACAGTCCATACAGACATAATCAGACAAAATCTTACCATAGTCAAAATACAGTCGACCAAGTTACTTACAGTCATAATGTCATAATAGTAAAAATGGCAATTTATGACTGTAAATCACTAGGTTGACTGATAGAAGTCTACCGTTTCAGCTTGACATAAGTCGGCGCTAGTCAACATTTAGTCCATCGTGTTAATACAAGCCGGCGTTAGCCGACATTTGGATTATAATGATAGTTGACATAAGTCGGCGGTAGCCGACATTTGAACTATAATGACAGTTGACATATGTCGGCGCTAACCGACATTTAATCCATCGTGTCAACTTGAAATAAGTCGACGTGAGCCGACATTTGGAGTATAATGACAGTTGACATAAGTTGACGCTAGCCGATATTTAGTCCATCGTGTCAACTTGAAATAAGTCGGCGTCAGCCGATATTTAAACTATAATGACAGTTTACATAAGTTAGCGGTAGCCGACATTTGGACTATATACACCGTTCCATTTGTTTCTGGATCTCGCCTAGCCATGCTTTCGTGTTGTTATGTTGCAGTATCAACATTTACATTTTTTATTAATTGCCACTCCTGATTCCTTATTTTAACAGTGTTGCAATAATTTATGATATCATAAGTAATCCTCGTTTTAATTTTCAAGAGGTTTATTGTTAATCTTACAACAATTATTTCGCCACGCGGTCGCTTCTTCGAGCATTTTATTATTAAATCAAATTAATCTAGTGTTGCAATGCTAAATAATAAAAGTGGAATGAGGGCTTAAAAATTGTATGACATGAAAATTATCAGTAGCACAAGAGGGTGGGAATAAATTTGCAATTCTACAAAAAAATACTGAGGGCCAACAGAAGAGAGAATGACCAAAATTAAGGTGGATGGATGGAGTTGATCAAAATGTGTTAACGGGAAAACCCAAGCGAGAAATACAAATGGATGACGAAATAAGTTTGCAGAGCCGAATTCATTATATTTGTTATATACAATATTATTGCTGTGTTTGTATGTACAAAAACCAAGTAGTAAATTTTGTTAATCATAAAACTGCATATTATTATCCTTTTATATCTGAAAATTTGTAAAACAGGCAACAGTGTAAGATCACAATAGTCAGAAATTATAACCTTAAAATCGAACATCTGACAGTGACATTTAAAAACCCTGATTTAAAACAAAACCAGCCCCATTTACAATACTTAAACTGTCACTTTTCCATAGCTAGGCGAGATCCAGAAACAAATGGAATATATAATAATAACAGTTGACATAAGGACTATAATAACAATTGACGTAAGTCGGCGGTAGCCGACATTTGAACTATAATAACAGTCGACATAAGTTGGCGCAAGTCGACATTTAACTAATCCTGCCAACTTGACACGAGTTTTAATTGAACTATAATGAGATCGCCATGTTATTGTTTTTCTTTGTGACAGTTACGATACACAATTTAATAATTATGATGTATTTTAGGGTAACGAGTGTCTTCCACTCCCAGACTAAGCATAAAGTAAAATTTCGAGTTTAGAAAAGCCCCGCGTAGAAAATTTGTCGAGGGTCGCGCAGCGGCCCGAGACAAATTTTCACGGGGCTTTTCTAAACTCGAAATTTTACTTTATGCGCCACGCGTGTAAACCACTGATTTAGAGTAAAGTTAAAAATATATAACGCTTAGATGTGATGGTTATCAATATTTACCGAGATGTAGCGAAAAAATGCAAAAATTCCATTTATTGTGAATAGTTTTAGAATAATAATAATAAAAGTAGAATAAATTTACTTTGAACATATTATTCATACTGTTGATATTTAAATCATCGTATCTTTTTTAACAGGGATGGACACATCACCATTTATTTTTTATGTTTAATATAATGTTTAACTTATTGTTCAGCTCGAGAATATTAAATGTATTTGTTAAATATGCACATCATTATTATAATGATTTATAATAGGTAAAATATGCTTAATATATTCAGTTCTTGTCATTTTAAATATAAATTACTTGAAAATGAAAATAATTTTCATTTTTGACTCGAGTATAGACTTTCTTCCAAAATATCATCATGTGGCCGCACTATGCGGTGAGAGTAAATAATAATTAATTTAAAAATTTACTAAATTTCACATTTCTATGTAAGAATAAAATGGAATAACTGGAAACGAAATTGCAAATTTTATTTCCAATATTGGACACGAAGGGTATATTTCTATAAAAAAATGGAGTAAAGTTTACAAGAAAGGAAATTAAAGCTTTTGAAATTGATTTCGAAACCTTATACAAATTAAGTGATAAAAGACGTTGATGTTAATTTCTTGAGATACTCTAATTTTATCTTAAAAAAACGCTTAATTTTAATAGTTACAACTTACTTTCTTTGTCCGTTTTCTTCGATATACATATCCTTCTCGATGAAATTTAAGTTGGTCGGCCTGAGGGACTTCATCCACTTGGCGTTCTTGAAGTGGTTCCAGTGGACCTCCAGGCTATTCCGATCCCAGCCCTTGTAGTTCTCGCTGATGGCCTGCGAGAACTCCTTGGGGATGTACCAGCCGAAGCGTCCGGGCGGCGTAATCGTGCCCATGTCGTGGGCACACCTTAGGTCTATATTCCTGGCAGTGAAATCCGGAGGGACGGGTATTTCCAAATTGATCATAGCTTTTGGCAGGACACTAAATAAAAATACATAAAGCAAAGCAATAATTATAAGTTGGGAAATTTTTTACATGCAATTTTTAATATTTATTTAGGTTTCATCTAGCGGCGTCAGGAGAATGTAAAATATTCTTATTTTACACAGAAAATCACTCCCACTTTAGACCTCGCTATCGTTTAAAACATGATTAAGAGTAGGCTTTGAATTATAAATAAGATTGGCACTACTGACTGTTAACACATAGTTTGCCATAACCTTAAATGTATTCCACCATACAATTAGCATTCTGGGCAATCACACAAATAAATGCCGCCTACTCTAAATTATAATTTAATCGATAGCACGCTGTGTATTCGTACATAGGCCCGCCGCAACCAGCGTGCACTGCACGCGGGCCTTTGGACTAGGGGGGCGCCACATTGAGCTTGACAGGAAAAATCATATGACAAATATCTTTAATATAACGATGTTAAAACATTAAACCAACCGTGGATGTATTTTAAACATTTATAAAAATCTCAAAACTTCGAAAATATTACGGATGTTGCTTTTGTAAACTGATAAAAATCGAGAGAATTGACAGAATCAAAATAAGACAAAAAATTTGTATGTGCTAAAGGTTTTCCAATGTTTTTTTTTTGCTGTTCTTACAAAAATTGCTTTAAGTAATTTTTACGTAAATCGATTTTAATCACTCAGAATGTAATCGACTCAGACTTTAATAAGCTTAAAGTTGGCGTAACCTGCATTTTTCTAAGTTGAAGATTATCTTTTTGGTATGCATTTAAAGTTGAAATTTATTTTGTTGTTATACTTACCTAAAAACACTATGTTTCCAGATACTTCTAGAATAATAAAAACGTTTTTTCAAATCACCGCACGGAAAACATTTGTTTGTACGGTCATTCCGTGCGCTGACCATATTTCCATGCCAACAATGTATTTTTCACTGACGTTTTATTTTCCGTCCGTAAAAGAAATTGATTAAGTAGCTGATATTCCGGATGATATATTAACTTGTGACGCTTACAAGTGTGCAAAGAATTACAACTAGTAAAATCGAGATATGGACACGAACACTGACACAGTTTTAATAAATGGCGGATTATTAAAAATGTATTATATGTGAGTGACGATGTATAACCTCTACTTTATTTTTCCGAAAAGGCAAACTCTATTGATTGATAAGGCTGATAAATGTTGAAAGTTCATCTTCACTTTTATATAAATAAAATAAAATAATTTAAAACTTTCAAATATATATTGTAAACTCGCTACAATTGTTTCGCCACACTGTGGCTTCTTCAGGCGAAGAAATGATAAATTACATTTGTCAGTACAGGTATATATACAATGTTTATGGGGGGGTGGGTTTTTCAGCGAAATTTAAATTTAGGAGTGGTGAGTTTGTTAAGTCTAATTGGTCGTTCAAAAGTTGTCCTGTGTATTTTCTTTTATTAATTTCCATGCTCTCCAAGATGTTAAGTTTCCGGCCTTTTTCTTCTCTGTGAAGCACTTTGAAGTTTTCGTCGAAGTGGTGGTTTTCTTCGATGAGGTGGTTGGAGTATGTGGAGTTGGTTTTCCTTTGTTCATAAGAGGTTTTGTGCTCTTTGATTCTTTCTTTGAACGACCTTCCGGTTTGTCCTACATATGTCTTAGGACAGTCTTTGCAATTTAGCAAATAGACTCCACTTTGTTGAGTTATACAGGTTTTATCTTTGTTATTTTTAATTATTTTCCCTATTGTATTATTTGTTTTGAATGCTACCTTAATATTTATTTTTTCTAACATTTTCGCGACTTTATTGCTTATTTCTCCTGTGTATGTTAGTGATGAATAGTTTTTTTATAGATTTGTCTTTGATAATAGGGTAAATAGAATTAATTGTTTTATGTCTTTGTTTTGTTTGTACTATTTTTTCAATTATAGATTTTTTGAAACCGTTTTTGTATGCAATTTGAAAAATAATGTTTAATTCTTTATCATAATTGTGTTGTGCCATTGGGATTGATAGTAACCTATGTACCATACTATGGTAAGCAGCTAATTTGTGTGAGATTGGATGGTTGGATTTATAATTAATCGTTGTGTCTGTATGTGTTGGTTTGTGAAAAATTGAAAAATCATGTCTATTATTAATTCTTTTTATGGTTAAGTCTAAAAAATTTATGGAACCCTCTGTTTCTATTTCTTTTGTAAATTGTATTTTAGTATGTTGTGAATTTAACAGATTTAAAAATGAATCTTAGGGTCTGTCGGTATTTTATTTTATTTATATAAAAGTGAAGATGAACTTTCAACATTTATCAGCATTATCAATCAATTATTTGAAACAATCCAGTGATGGCGAATTGGCTAAATGGTATTTCAAATTACGATTGAAGTACAAAACGTGCGAACTAAACATATGGTTCGAACATCAGTGCAAGGAAAACGACATTACACCACAACACATATCCCTCAAAACTAACAACATAAGCAGACCCGCGAAGAACGGCCAAAACATAGGACAACGAAGATGGTTACGTGACGAAATCGCCATCCTCAACGCCAAAAGAGATATGCTGTCCGCCTACTTGAAGGTATGTCAGAGTGAATTAGCGAATAGATTACACAATGTTGAGTTTGATATTATAGATAGAGATATTAGAGATAAAGTCAATCAAATTACATTTTCAAAAAGTAGAATTCAAAACGACAAAATTAAACGATTAATAAAACAAAAATCAACTCATCAAATAACCGAACAATATGTACAAGAACATATTTTTTTCAATAGATTCATAAATTTATCAAAGGTCAATTTCAACAAAAATCAAATAGAATTGTTAGAAAAAGGTTTCAAATACAATATTAAACAAAATCAAAATATTAAACAAATTGAACTATCAGCAACAGAAACCGAACTTGCGTTAAATAAAATAGATAATACTTTCCTAGAAAAATATAAATTCGCGAATTACCTGAAGAACAAAAATAATATCAAATGTGTTAATCATTATAATAATGAAATTAAAATAGCGAAATCAATTATAGAACTGTCAAAACTACATAATTTAATTTTTACTAAAGCTGATAAAGGTAACACGGTAATAGCAATAGATAAAAATGAATACATCAAAAAAATAGAAACCTTTTTCACGGATAATAAAATCACATTAATCACTAAAGATCCGACAAAACAATTCCAAAAAAATGTAAAAGCAGCAATAAATAACTCTAACGCATTGTTCTCTGAAAAAGAAAAATACTTTTTGACATGTATGAACCCGCAAGCCCCTAAGTTATATGGATTAATTAAACTCCATAAAGAGAACAGCCCAATCAGACCGGTTGTGTCATATGTTAATGCCCCATGTACCCGACTAGCTAAGAAGTTAAACAACATTATTATAGAACACACTAAATTCAAATCAAAGTTTTCAATTAAAAATAGCGTAGAATTAATTAATAAAATCAAAGACATATATTTACCTAACACAACAAAACTAGTGTCATTTGATGTTAAGAATTTATTCACGAACGTGCCTCCGACCGAAGTTTTCGCATTGATTAAAGATAGGCTAATAAAAAACAACACAAATCCCGTAATAAAATCGGAAATTCTGAACCTTTTGGAAATCTGCGTCTCGCAGAACTATTTACAGTTTGATAATAAATGTTTTCGCCAGAAGGAAGGCTTGGCCATGGGAAACCCACTAAGCCCCCTCATGGCGGAGATATTTATGGATAACTTTGAAGAGGGATTATCTCAGTTGCCGGTCTTTAAGAAATGCGTTTATTGGTTCAGGTACGTCGATGATGTTATTTTAGCGTTCAATGGCACCGACAGACAATTAGATTCATTTTTAAATCTGTTAAATTCACAACATAATAAAATACAATTTACAAAAGAAATAGAAACAGAGGGTTCCATAAATTTTTTAGACTTAACCATAAAAAGAATTAATAATAGACATGATTTTTCAATTTTTCACAAACCAACACATACAGACACAACGATTAATTATAAATCCAACCATCCAATCTCACACAAATTAGCTGCTTACCATAGTATGGTACATAGGTTACTATCAATCCCAATGGCACAACACAATTATGATAAAGAATTAAACATTATTTTTCAAATTGCATACAAAAACGGTTTCAAAAAATCTATAATTGAAAAAATAGTACAAACAAAACAAAGACATAAAACAATTAATTCTATTTACCCTATTATCAAAGACAAATCTATAAAAAAACTATTCATCACTAACATACACAGGAGAAATAAGCAATAAAGTCGCGAAAATGTTAGAAAAAATAAATATTAAGGTAGCATTCAAAACAAATAATACAATAGGGAAAATAATTAAAAATAACAAAGATAAAACCTGTATAACTCAACAAAGTGGAGTCTATTTGCTAAATTGCAAAGACTGTCCTAAGACATATGTAGGACAAACCGGAAGGTCATTCAAAGAAAGAATCAAAGAGCACAAAACCTCTTATGAACAAAGGAAAACCAACTCCACATACTCCAACCACCTCATCGAAGAAAACCACCACTTCGACGAAAACTTCAAAGTGCTTCACAGAGAAGAAAAAGGCCGGAAACTTAACATCTTGGAGAGCATGGAAATTAATAAAAGAAAATACACAGGACAACTTTTGAACGACCAATTAGACTTAACAAACTCACCACTTCTAAATTTAAATTTCGCTGAAAAACCCACCCCCCCATAAACATTGTATATATACCTGTACTGACAAATGTAATTTATCATTTCTTCGCCTGAAGAAGCCACAGTGTGGCGAAACAATTGTAGCGAGTTTACAATATCTATTTGAAAGTTTTAAATTATTTTATTTTATTTATATAAAAGCCAACTCTATTAATTCGTCCACTTTATGGTGTCGAATCGCCATGTTAAAAATATATTTGGCTTAATAAAAAAGAGGTAACCTGAAAATTTTTCGAAAAACTGATATTAAATTTGATCTTCTTTGGAATTAGTTCTATATTTTACAACTATAGATGTTTTTGCATTGAAAATAAACAATAATTTAAATATTTAGTTTCAAGTTGTTGTTTTCAGATAAGTATAACAGAAAATTGCGTTCATTACACGTCCAGAAATGGATGTTTCCGTGCTTGCATGACTTCCCGTATTCGGTTACGCGTCACAGAGAAATGTCACGCGCGCACGGAAAATCCTTTTTTCACTACTAATGAAATATACTATGATTGAAGAAGTAAAGGAAAAAAAAAATTTTTTATAAGAAAAAAAAATCTCTATAATCTGTTTAATAACTAGGAGGAGCGTTTTAAATTTCACGCGCCAAAACCTACAACTCTGATTGGACGAGAGCGCGCCCATTTTACACTATGCTAATTACGTAATTATTAGACGCAACAGCTGACATAACCTTAATTCAAAGCGTTACCGAGTTGCAACTTTGTCTGTTTCGTAATAACCTTTTGTGCGGTGTTTCTTTAGCATAGTTAAAAGTTAGTTTTGTTTATATTGTTGTGATGGATTATGGGTCCAGTACAAGCTTGGTGATAATATCACCTTCACCTCCAAAAAAGCGTAAGAAGTTGGATTTGGGTCATTTATATCTGTCTGAAAAACAGTGCATAATAAATATGTATAAGCAGATGATAACAGATGATCCACATACGCAAATGACTGCTTTTGTATCAGACATTGTTGGTGCAATAGGTGAGATATCAAATAGCACAAGAATATGCATCAAATAATAAAATGTTTAATTTTTATGAGTTGTAAATTCCACTGTCAATCGTACCATTAGCGAATATAAGAAATCCAGAGAGATTTGTAGCCCTAAACAGCTTGGAGGACATAATTACAAGTTTTGATGACGTAGTAAAGAGATCCGTGTATAGTTTCTTCAATAAAAATGAACTGCTAACTTTGAATAAAGTTTTAAAAGAAGTAAACGATCATGCAGGCATGTCGAAGATGAGTTGTTCAACCTTGTATAGTTTTATGAAACAAATCAATTTTGAGTAAGATAGAGAAAAGAGCTGGGCAGGATTAAAAGGATTCGTATTCGAGTCTATATGTGGGTGATTCGAATCCGTATAAAAGGATTCGAATCCTTGTAAAAGGATTCGAATACTTACAAAAGGATTTGAGTCGTCAAAAATAATTCGAATTAATTGTGAGGAATAACATGAAAAATGTTTTGTTGTGTTTCTAAATTTCTCGTTCAATCACTGTTTTATGCGCGTGGCGCATGACGTAAAATTTAGAGTTTAGAAAAGCCGAGAAAATTTGACTCGGGTCGCTGCGCGACCCTCGACAAATTTTCACGGGGCTTTTCTAAACTCGAAATTTTACTTCATGCTTAGTCTGGGAGTGGAAACGCTCGTTCGAAACTTCAAAGTGAATGCATTGATAAGAACATTAAATGATTGAATTTTTTTTTTTTTAAGATAATAATCTAGTTTTCAAAATTTTGTTTAATATTGTTTGAAGTAAAACTGACATGGTAGCCACAATCTGAAATGTTAAATTTTTTCGACATTTCCCTGACTAAAGATTTTTTCCCTGGCCTTTTAATATAACTTTTTTCTGTGGGAAACCCCTATTCAGTTTAATAGTTTTCATTGTTTTTTGCCAATATTCAAGTTAATTTTTTAAATTTTTACGTGTTTTGTAATTTGCCTGCTGATTTTGAGAATTTAATAATATCATATGGCTTTTTTGGTAGTGTTTTGGTCAATTTGAATATAATTTCATGACTTTTCTCTGACTTTCCCGGTTTTAATGATATTCAGTGAATTTTTTATTTACGTAAATTTTAGGCATTAGTCGATTTTATAATAGAGTTGAATTTAAAGTTTTGAACGAGTGTTTCCACTCCCAGGCTAAGCATGAAGTAAAATTTCGAGTTTAGAAAAGCCCCGTGAAAATTTGTCGAGGGTCGCGCAGCGACCCGAGACAAATTTTCGGGCTTTTCTAAACTCGAAATTTTACTTCATGCGCCACGCGTACAAAACACTGATTTGAAGTGGAGTTCAGAAACACACAAATACATCTTTAACCAGAGTAACAGGGAGTCAGATATTTAGTCTGTTATCAACGATGTTCAGTGGTAATAAATAATTAGGTTTTGAATATTTTTGTTAAAACAACTGGTAACGATATTTATATATTAATGGTTGTAAAAATTATAAAATCAAATTTATTCTTAACGGATTTGTATTCGTGATTCGAAAAAACAGGATTCGAATCTTGTATTCGAATCATATTTATCTCTTACGAATCCTTTATTCGAGTATTCGTTATTCGAATCATATTAGGTGATCCGGATTCGTGATTCGAATCCTTTTTACGAGGAGTCGTCCCAGCTCTGATAGAGACACATTATTATATAAATTGCATATAATATTATGAACATAATGAAAATATGTTTTATTTCACAGATTATGGCGAGATGCCGTATAAGCATTTTAATTGACGGTATCGTACGATGGAAAAGAAAATACTTAACCACAATTAAGAAGTACAAAATAGATAATTAATTTTATTTAAAGAGTAATTATGAAATTATTTAAAATTGCCGCTATATTTAGCTAGTGATATTTCTGGTAACTTTTTATTGTGTAAACTGGGCTTTGGCACTTACTCCTTCTAGTTTTTAAACAGACTATAGATAATTGTTGTCAACCTTTTTTATTTTTTAAAAACATCAAAAAAGCAATACACCCAGCAAAAATTAATTGTGATTGCTTGTTTTAAGCACAATTATTATTTTTCCTTTTATATTTCACTTGCTTTTTAGGGTATGTGTGGTTGGTAGTAATACCCCGGTTACTACCAACGATGAGGCATTTGTGAGCTAATATAGCCGAAACTTTGCGCCTATGCGCTTTGGTCTTCCGTTAACACTCTTCTAATTATGCTGCACGTTTTTAATATTACAGCTTTCTGCATGGGTATGTATATATTTTTATGCAGGTTTAGTTTTAAGTGTTTTAGGTATTTCTCCGGTTGCTCCAAGTATTACTGAGACGATGACGACGGGGGTCCAATACCCACATTTGTTTTATGTCATCTAAGAGTGGTAAGTGTTTGTTAAATTTTTCACTATGTGATCTTCTTATATTTTCAGGGACAGGGACGGCACTATCTATTATGTAAGCCTTTTTTGTTTTTTGAGTAGCAAGACTATAGGATATTGTTTTGTCTGTAATTATCTGTCTATCCCAGTATAGTTGTGCTACTCTGTTCTCTAATGTAGGCAGAGGTTCATACTGGTAGTATGGAACCGGTGTTGCATGTTCCTGTAGGTGCATTTTAATCAGCTCTTGATGCACAATCTTGGCTACATAATTATACCTTTCCAGGTACGCTTTGGGCACCAAAACTTCGCAAACTCCTATCAAGTGGTCCAGACTTTCTTCTTTTTTTTCTGACATAGACGACACATGGCTTGCACATTCTATTTAAGGATGCGTTTCCTGTAGGATCTGGTGGGTACCACTTGGTCTTGGATAGCTATTAGTGATCCCTCTGTCTCTTTGAAGAGATTACCATCCTTAATCCATCTGAGTGTACTGTCCATGTCAATGTGTTCGCTCTCTAGTATTGCCCTATATTTGCCATGAAGTGGCTTACCTTTCCATCGGCTAATAAGGTCCGTAATTTCCTCTGCTTTTGCTAGCGGTTCGTAGGTCTTGTTAGCTAGCTGGAGTAGAGTTGCTCTATTGTCCTGTTTTACTATAGTACTGTGGAGATTACTTGGTGCCCTATCATAAAGGGTTATTCACCGGAAAGTAGTGTCTGGCATGGGCGCTGAGGATACCTCTTCCTTCATGTTTTCTCGGAAAATGGAATTCCTCGACTGCGCTATGCGCCGACAAACTTGTATACGATTGGCAAGCCGGTAATTGGGCGATATTTGGCCGGGTCTTCGCTCAGGGTCTCTGTTTTTGGAAGGAGGTGTGTTATACCCTGAGCCATAAATTCTGGCATTAGTTGTGGGTTGTTCAGGAGGTTCGTGAATTCTTGTGCAAGGCGCTCATGCGTTGTGAATTTCCTTAGCCAAAAATTATGGACTTTATCAAGTCCAGGGGCTTTCCAATTCTTAGTTCTTTTCGCAGCCTCCGTTACTTCTTTCTCAGAAATTTGCCAGTCCAGCATCGTTGAGATCTTATTCCTGTTGTTTTTTGTTTCTGATATCTAGTGATTTTCATTCTAAATTTTAATAACTGATATATTGTTGACATTTAAATGCACGACAAGCAGGCGGGATAGCTGGGCATACTTGTTGTTTGCGTTGACTTGGTGAGCAGTCTCTCAAGTATAAAGAAAACAATCTCTTTTTTTTTTAACAGTGTTTATTTAAAACATTTGTTTGTTTTCTCACTCCAAACATTATTCATTTATATAATGCACTTTATTTATTAATCAATAAATATATAACAATGTTTACTTTTCTTAATGGTAGTAGGAAAATAATATGTTGTTATTTCGACCTACTGTTTTTTCATATGTAGAAATCTCGTATATAAATATAGGGTGTTTGATTGTAATAAGTCATTTTATAACTAAACATTCTCTTAGTATCTTGAATGCACATGAATAATTCAAACGTTAGCAATAGGTTCAATATTATAATAATTTCAACAATAATATAAGAGCGAACAGCCCACTATTAAAATTTACATTAGGAAATGTAAACACCAACTTAATATTCATGATTACCATCTTAAAACCCTCTATGCACAAACTTTCTACTAAAGACCAGCTTTTTGACCTTTTTGTCCACTGTGCAGAGGTCAAAAGCAGAAACCTTAAGTTTATAATTTTTTAACATTAAAAGTGCGATTCTTTTCGCAATCTACAACAAGTTAGTCTTACAAAGACTATATCAAACACTCATTGAAACAACTACTTCCCGGGCTAATACCCCGACGGACATTGGATTATACAACAAGTGTTTGCTGTTACATACAGTAACCTACTGCAAATGTAACAATTTGGGTCAAATTATTCAGGCCATCTATAGACGCGTTTCGAGATTTATCTCACATCAGTATAGCTTTGCCATTCCCTCTAAACAATTTGACACCTTAGACTGGCGGTTGCCATTCCCTCTAAACAATTTGACACCTTAGACTGGCGGTTACGTTACCGTTCAAACATAAGTATACATGAAATTGCCAATTCTTCAATGAGTGTTTGATATAGTCTTTGTAAGACTAACTTGTTGTAGATTGCGAAAATAATCGCACTTTTAATGTTTGAAGTATTCTGCTACCAAGAATTGGCAATTTCATTTATACTTATAATTTTTTGTTTGTGAATGTTAATATTATTTGAAGAGTACAGGGGAAAAACAAGCAAATGTCAGATTTTATACATTCTGAGAAAAACACGATTTTAAGTTAAACATTTATGTTATGTAAATACTACTTAGCAGTTTAGTTTCATTTTTAGCATACTATTGCTTTAACATGTTTTTAGTGCGTCATATAAAAATATTTCAGGCAGCATAAACAAAAACCTATTTTTTGATATCTTTATTAACTAAGGTGAAGAAAAAAGGTCAAAAATGAGGAATGTCATTTATTATTATGAATAATGATATTGTGTTTAACCTTAACTATATTTATTCATGTGGCAGGCTGTCAAATTAGGTGCATCCTTTTGGATAAGATTTTTTTTTTAATCTTGTAGGTTGGCATACTTCATAGCTGAGAGCGGTAACAAATCTGAAGAAAAAAATTAGAATGGCTAACAAGAATTTTAAAAAAATACTTTTGTAATCTTGCTGTGGATAATAAAATTCAATATCATTAAGCTTAAGCTTATTATCAGCTGTTGTCCTTTTTGTTATCTTATTCTAATTCACCATAGTACGACGAGCGATGGATCAACATTCGAGGGTGAGCAGCTTCAACTGCAACATCTCTAAATTCTTGGACTTTAAAAGGATACTTAGCCACATAACAAAATTCGGTGTTTAATAACAAAAAGTTGATCAAAGCTTGGTTAGAGATTGGTAACCAGGTTTTGATCAACTTTAATCACAATAAAGGCTTCTGGTTTTATTCGCGACGTTTTAAACAAAGAATACCATTGAGTAGCTCTTTCTATTTTTTTTTCTTGAGATTAACAATTCCAACATTTTTATCGCATTCCTTATACGAGTGTCCTCGTATTGGAAATGTAATCTTTACGGAATCAAATCTTTTAAAATGATGAACTGTTTAATAGATAAATTTAAATACTAAATAATTCTTATTTTGGCTACCGGCCGAGTCGCAGAAAATCTCAAAATGCCTAACTCTTTCGTCTAAGATGTTATAAACGAAGTGATATAAAAAAGAAAATGTATGATAAAGATATGGATGTTAAAACCATACATACTCAACTGGCGTTTGTAGTAAACATCACAAGTAGTTAATGTTTGGTAAGGGAACATTCTTTTGGAAGTCCGTAGCAATAGCCTAATGCTCGATTAGATTTTTCTTTTGCTTTAGCATTTCTTTTTCGGTTATAAAACACTTGTGCCTTGTATTTTATGGAGCTCGTTGAGGACTATTAAGTTTCGTTTTTCTGTTTCAGAAATTTCTGTTCGTTGTTCCAGAGCTTTCATCTTCGCTAGAAACTGTCGCAAATGCTATAAGTGTCGCTACGCGGATGTATAAACGAAATATTACATTTCTTAAAGACAGTACGATAGGTTTAAGAAATAGTGACATCGGAGTTAGCTTCCTGAAACACATTAAACATTTTTTTTACGTTAAGTTCTTCTGGTAAATACATTTTCGAAGGCTTTTTCGTGCTGTAATGGATTGTTCGTCCTTTAAATGATTTTATATGAGTTTCAATTTTGTAAAAAATTTGCTCCGATATCCTTCGGTGTCGGTTTTTGTGCGTGCATCGTGCATCTTGAGGAGATTGTCTAGTAGATTTCAAGGATTATTAAATGTATTCAATTTTACTTCTAGTGGTACCATGTATTGAGGCAAATGCCTTTGCATAAACTGGAACTTCCACAATCTTCTCATTGTGATTTACTTTTACCCCGTATCCCTATAAAGCATCATGAAGCACAACTCTGTTCTCATCTTGTCTTGGTCTTCTTTGTTAAATATTATTAACGGTCATTAAAGAAGTCAAATGAATGTTTTGTTTATTATTGTCACGCATTAAATTAAATCTGCCTTAAAAAGACTTCTTTCTGCTTCGGATACCTGTTGAAAACATTTCAATCGTTTGCAGTTGCAATCATCTCCCATTTCGTGACACTGCAATTTCAGTTCCTTGAATAAAAATGTCATTCTTCCCAAGCAAGGCTTTCGTTTCTCTGGCGTTTGTGTTTAAGAAGTATCGTCTCTTTCACTATTAGACTGTATCAAAATCAGGTTGCAAAATCAGAACTTAAAAATACAAAACGACCTACCATTTCTAATTTTAATTACTATTAACAACAATAACACTAACCATCAACAACTCAAGCGACAAGCAAGAATAAGGACCAAACGGAAACAAAAAAATTATGACACCACCGATGCAGTACATGCGATAGTGTTGACATTCCTTGTTTTTATACTAGAATGCGATGACATTTTTCGTCGTTTTCCTGTATCGGTCATTTAGAAGCGTAATAATGCATTGACGTTCCATTTTTTCCCCTGATTAGACACAACAGTCAATAGTCCTCAATTTTTCCTACCAGATGACGTTGTTAGTCAAAATTGTTGAAAAAATTACATACTTTTCTTGTTTTCCCCTGTACTCATTATTTTATTTTGTTTATATATTAAAAAAAATCAATACATATTTTGTAATAAATATTTTGAAGAGTATTTAGTCAGTGTTAACGTATTAGCTAGTATTAAAATGCATTTTTGCTAAGGTAGGGGCGCCTGTGACCGCTTAGCACGCGGGCGCAATTTTCCTTTGCGACAGGGTAAAATAAAAACAATATTGCATTATTGCATAGGTTAAAACAAAAAGTAAAACTATGTGAGTTATCATTTTCTCCAACATAAAATCTTGAGACCTCCTGCTGAAATTAAACTTCTTTTCAAAAAGTTGGCATTTAATAGATGCTCATCTTTGAGCGTTGTACAGGGTGCAATTTTCAAGTCACAAAAATACAAGCTTAAAATTAGACTCATTTATGAATATTAATTTCAAATCACTTGGTTTGTGTTATTCAAATTAATATTCATAAATATAATCTGTTTTTTCAATTAAAATGACCAATCAAATTTTACATTTCAAGAATGTAGTGGTGTGATGCAGGATGTGTGTTTTAGGTTTGGACAAGATTAATTACATGTTATGTTGTAAATCAACTTTTAATTTGTAGGTTATGTGAAGGGAAATCTGACATTAATATGACAATTCAAAAAACTCACATTGATTACGATTACAAATGTGTTTAACTATCACCGCCTCAAATTATTTATATCTACTACCAATTTAATAAAGTGTCTCTGAGGATCAGGTAGAATAGAAGGATCAGGTAATATTCCTTGCTCATAAATATCTGTCTTCTCTTTATCTGCCCATTTATATGTTCAAATTTTAAAAAAGTTCTAGATATGAGGAATTATTCTTTTAGGTATACGTGTTACGATTTTTCAATGTAAATTTTCAGACATTCGTGATCTTATTAAAAACTTTCAATTTATAAACTCTAACGAGTGTTTTCCACTCCCAGACTGAGCATGAAGTAAAATTTCGAGTTTAGAAAAGCCTGAACATTTGGCTTGGTCGCGTAGCGCAGCGGAGTGACAAAGCCAAATCAGGCTTTTCTAAACTCGAAATTTTACTTCATGCGCCCGCGTATAAAATAATGATTTAAAGTGAAGTTCAAAATACTCTGCTTAGTTCTGATCACATGTTCATTAATTTTTCAAATGTTTATATGGAATAAGTGAGATTATACTTAAAGAAAAAATCCCTGTATGTGTTGTGAAGTTGCATGTTGTAGCATTCTCTTTTTTGAAAATCTCTGCATCGTGACAATTTACTTGACAAATTATGGCTTATTTGTCACATTGATAATCATTTACCAACATCTCAAAATTTGATGTTTAAAATACCCTACTGTTAAAGCAGTACTGCAACTGTTTGCAGTAAATACACCCTATAATCTGTTTAATAACTAGGAGAAGCGTTTTAAATTTCACGCACCAAAACCTACAACTCTGATTGGATGAGAGCGCGCCCATTTTACACTATGCTAATTACGTCATTATTAGACGCAACAGTTGACATAACCTTAATTCGAAGCGTTACCGAGTTGCAACTTTGTCTGTTTCGTAATAACCTTTTGTGCGATGTTTCTTTAGCATAGTTAAAAGTTAGTTTTGTTTATATTGTTGTGATGGATTATGGACCCAGTACAAGCTCGGTGATAATATCACCTTCACCTTCAAAAAAGCGTTAGAAGTTGGATTTGGGTCATTTATATCTGTCTGAAAAACAGTGTATAAGCAGATGATAACAGATGATCCACATATGAAAATGACTGCTGTTATATCAGACATTGTTGGTGCAGTAGGTGAGATATCAAATAGCATAAGAATATGCATCAAATAATAAAATGTTTAGTTTTTAAGAGTTGTAAATTCCACTGTCTATCGTACCATTAGCAAACATAAGAAATCCGGAGAGATTTGTAGCCCTAAACAGCTTAGAGAACATAATTACAAGTTTTGATGACGTAGTGAAGAGATCCGTGCATAGTTTCTTCTATAAAAATGAACTGCCAACTTTGAATAAAGTTTAAAAGTAGTAAACGATCATGCAGGCATGCCGAAGATGAGTCGTTCTACCTTGTATAGTTTTATGAAACAAATCAATTTCAAGTATGTTAGAGACTAGAGCTGGGCAGGATTCGAATCATTCAGGATTCGAATTCTTTTAGAGGATTCAAAAGAGGCATTCGAATAGTTTAGTTCAACTGGATTCGTGATCCTGATTCGTTACATTTTTTTAAGAGGATTCGTGTTCGAGTCTAAATGTGGGCGATTCGAATCCTTAGAAAAGGATTCGAATCCTTGTGAAAGGATTCGAATACTTACAAACGGATTTGAATCATCAAAAATAATTCGAATTAATTGTGAGGAATAACATGAAAAATGTTGTTTTGTGTGTTTTTAAATCTCACGTTAAATCACTGTTTTATGCACGTAGCGCATAAAGTAAAATTTCGAGTTTAGAAAAGCCCAGAAAATTTGTCTCGGGTCGCTGCGCGACCCTCGACAAATTTTCAAGGGGCTTTTCTAAACTAGAAATTTTACTTCATGCTTAGTCTGGGAGTGGAAACGCTCGTTCGAAACTCCAAAGTAAATGCTTTGATAAGAACATTAAATGATTGGAAATGTGTTTGAAGATAATAATCTAGTTTTCAAAATTTTGTTTAATCTTCTTCGAAGTAAAACTGACATGGTAGCCACAATCTGAAATGTTATATTTTTCCGACATTTCCCTGACTAAAGATTTTTTCCTTGGCCTTTTAATATCTTTTTTCTGTGAGAAATTTCCATTCTGTTTAATAGGTTTCATTGTTTTTACCAATATTTAAATTAATTTTATAAATTTGTACGTGTTTTGTAATTTGCCTGCTGATTTTGACAAATTTAATAATATCATATGGCTTTATTGTTAGTGTTTTGGTCAATTTGAATATAATTCCATGACTTTTCTCTGACTTTCCCGGTTTTAATTATATTCAGTGAATTTTTTATTTACGTAAATTTAAGGCATTAGTCGATTTTATAATAGAGTTCAATTTGAAGTTTTGAACGAGTTGTTCCACTCCCAGGCTAAGCATGAAGTAAAATTTCGAGTTTAGAAAAGCCCCGTGAAAATTTGTCGAGGGTCGCGCAGCGACCCGAGACAAATTTTCGGGCTTTTCTAAACTCGAAATTTTACTTCATGCGCCACGCGTAAAAACAGTGATGTAAAGTGGAGTTCAGAAACACACAAATACATCTATAACCAGAGTAACAGGGAGTCAGATATTTAGTCTGTTATCAACGATGTTCAGTGGTAATAATAAATAATTAGGTTTTGAATATTTTTGTTAAAACAACTGGTAACGATATTTATAGATTAATGGTTGCAAAAAAATAATAAATTTAAATTTATTCTTAAAGGATTTGTATTCGTGATTCTAAAAAAACAAGATTCGAATCTTTGATTCGAATCATATTTATCTCTTACGAATCCTTTATTCGAGTATTCGTGATTCGAATCATATTAGGTGATTCGGATTCGTGATTCGAATCCTTTTTACAAGGATTCGTTCGAGCTCTGATTATTATATAAATTGCATATTATATTATGAACATAATGTAAATATGTTTTATTTCACAGATATATGGCGAGATGCCGTATAAGCATTTTAATTGAACTGACATTATCGTTCGATGGAAAAGAAAATACTTAACCACAATTAAGAAGAACAAAATGAATATTTGATTTCATTTAAAGAGTAATTATGAAATTGTTTAAAATTGCCGCCAAATTTATCTAGTGATATTTCTGGTAACTTTTTATAGTGTAAATTGGGCTTTGGCACTTACTCCTTCTAGTTTTTAAACAGACTATAAGTTTGGTCATATTAAAAAAAATACAGAGTTTATATAATTAATCATGTTTAACCAAGCGATTGATGAGAACATAGTGGAAGATAGACTCATTTAATTCTAAATCTTGTTCTAATTATGGTATATTTAATTAATTACTTAAAAATGTCAAACAAACCAAGTGTTTTAATTAAATATACCATATTTAGATTCAAAATGTTTTACCAAGGGTTAAGTGAGAAATTAATTAATTATATAAGTAGTTGCTCATTAATGCCTATTATACCTTAAGGCTAGGCCCCCCTAACCACCCGCATTGCGCCTAGTTACGCCGCTGGTTTCATTTTGTTATTTTCTTACCCGATACACCGTTCACTTATGCAGCTCTCTAAGCAGTTGAATCTTTCGATTATACGGGAGGCGTTGTAGTCGTCATTTTCAATGATTTTGACGCCGGCGTAACCGAGAACTTCCTCTAGAAGGATGCGGTAGACGTGGGTGACCAGTTGATGGGTTATCCTTGAGGATACCTCCAGCGAAATGGTCTTCTTCTCGCCGATGCTTAAATGTCGCCTTTGTGACAACTCTAAAATTAATTTAAAAAATGAATTACCATTTTTCACACTACTAATTTAATTTTTCGATAATCTATGATAACACTGAACAACAAATTTTAACTTTTTGTGAGGACTTCTGATACTTATTTTTGACCAATTTTGATTTCAAAAATCGTTTCTAGAATTTGATTAGTCTGTATAAACAGGATTAAAGTTGCTCTATAAAAATCATAGAGCCTAATATATAAAATTACGAAAAAAACTATTTGTGAAAATGCAAACAATTTTTCGCATTTTCACGAATAGTTTTTTCGTAATTATATATATTATGTTTAAAGTATGCAAACTATAAGAAGCGTAAGCTTATTTTCTCGAATTCAAATAGTTTTGAATTTGAATTTATCATAGAGCCTATTCAATCAAGAAAAATGATAGTAGAATAACCAAAATTCTATCTAAAAACTGCAAATTATGTAGGCTAATTTAGCAAAACTAATTTTCCTATAGCGGCATTAAACCCTAGCGCCGGCAATGATCTAAATTTCCATATCGAAATAGAGTTATTCTATTTGTATGAACTGTTCAATTAATACGAAATGTTAGTATCATGTTACATACACAATATTCTGGTATCTTAACTAGTTTTAAACTGTAGTGCGATCGTTTAAATTATGATTAAGAGTAGGCGGCATTTTTTTGTGTGGTTCCCCAATATGTTAAATGAATGGTGGAATAAATTTGAGGTTATGGTAAACCATGTGTTAACAGTCAGTAGTGCCAATCTAATTTAAAATTCAAAGTCTACTCTATATCATGTTTTCAACGATCGCACGGTGTAATGATATTACCTGCAATTTTATTAATAAGGCTGTTAAAGTTTCGAATACATTGTTATTTTTTTGTAAAACAATTCTGAAAATCATCCTAGAGCTTTTTAAAACTGATCGTCAAATAAAATTGAGAATTTAAGTAAAGTTTCAACATATCATATGAAAATTACTATTTGGTCATTCATCTATTGTACAAAACTAGAAAAACGTTTTTTTATAAAACTCTGGGAAATTGAGAATTAAAAAGAAAGTATAAAACTTGACAACAATTTTATAAAATTCTGAGATATGAATGCATTTGAATTTTATTAGTTACTAAAATTAAATTTTAAACAAAAAGTTTACCTTTTCCGGTTATGCATTTTGGAAAATCGGACTCCGCAAAAGTCGTCGACATCAGAACAGCCAAGAGTGTCAAGAGATATATTACACTCACTCTTTCTTTTCTTCTTGTGCGTGTTTGAGACATGATGTTGTTGGATCATCTAAAACAAAACAAAAAATACAAACCAATTAATAAATCCTAAAATCATAACAGCATTTCTTTGAAAGATTCTTGGATTAATTAGGCATAGAACAATAAATCTGTCGTGTAACTCAAATATTAATTGTATAATTCAACATCTGTCGGGGTATTTGCTTGAGAAGTAGTTGTTTCTATGAATATTTGGAGTAGTCTCAACGAGATTAAGTTTTGCAGAAAGTCCGTATTTTTTATTTATTTTATTTATTTATTTGACGCCAAAACAACATTTTACATCGATTACATTAATACACATATACCTAAAAAGAACATTTTATATGGATAGCATTAATGTACATAAACTAAACTTAAATTTAAAAATGACTACGAACAAACAAAATGCCGAGCGACCGATTTAAATCTGATAAGGGATACATAAAAAAAGTTAATTTTATCACAATATTTGTTTACAGAGTTGCACATTCTTACAATCGGGCTAAACATATTATAGGATGTACGACAGAATGGAATATGTAATAACTGCAAGTTATGTGTGGAATACTGTGGTATATTCAATGAAAAACATTCCAAGCACTCAGATGAGGTTATAAAATTATTCAAAACTTTATATGAGAAGCTAATGTCATAGAATTCACGTCTTTTAGATAGTCTACTTAAATTTACATAAGATCTCACTTGGTCTACATTCAGAAATATATTATGAAAACATAATTTAAATCTGATGTATTTCAAAAATTTCATTTGTACATATTCCAGTCTGTCTATGTAACAGTTGAAGTGTGGTGACAATTAAATTAATTTTAATTTATTTTTATATTTTGTATATATTCTGCAAACTATGGGCAAATTCAATGTTTCTTTATAGTAAAGTTTTTTTATTTTATTTTCAAAAAATAAAGTTCCCACGCCCTACCCTGTATTTTATGCTTTTTAATATTTAATTACGTTCACCGAGTGATCGCTGTGAAACAAGGTAAAGAATTTTCAAATGTAATATCAAATTACATGGAATATTCCACTAGCATAATAATTTGTCTTTTTCATCATTTAATAATTGATATTAATTTAAAAATATGCTACCAAATAAATACGCACTTACACGACATTAATCACCAATAATTACGCAAAATTAAATTAAACAACTTTCAAAATATGCGTCGAACATGCACAAGCAATTGCTGGGACAATTTATTCTCTTTTATTCTCGGACATTCTCTTTCGTCGGCCGATTATCATGCAAAAGTTGTCTCACGAGTACGTTGCGATTTTTTTATGCGGCAATTTACTTTTATGGCACGAACTTGAACGCATACCCGAAATTTTCGGAAATTCCAAGAAAGGGACAGTGAATGTTTAAATTGGTGTGTAATCACGGAGCTAAATATTTTCTCCAAAACGGTTCGCGTTTGTGCAATTAAAGCCGGAAATGCGCTTTCCAAGTATGTTTTAGTCACACAAGTTAATTTGGAATTGTTTAATTGCGCATGTGATTAATTCTGATATTTGCGGTGTAATAACTGCATATTTGGGATTGTTTAGTTTTATTATGCGTAATTTATAAATAATTTGAGATTAAACATTTATGCTATCGCAAGGACAAGGATGAATTATTCACTTGACAATTTTTAATTTTGATTCACTTATCAACCAAACTCGATAAAGAACAATATTTGAATTTTCGATTTTTTTCTTAATATTCATCATTTCTTAATAATGCATATTTTCTGTTAAAGAAAACATAACAAAAAAGCCATTAAATATTTTCTAACGAGTGTTTCCAAACCAGGATTAAGTATGAAGTAAAACTTCGAGTGTTTTTAATCCCAGATTAAGTATGATTTAAAATTTGGAGTTGGGATAAGCCTCAACATTTTGATTGTTAGTCTTTTTTAAACTTGAAATTTTACTTTATGCTTAATCAAAAAGTGGAAACTCTCATTAGAAGTTTCGATATGAACGCTTTTCGAAACAACGAATACTTGAAAACTTACACAATCTTAAACATTTCTGCAAACCTCAATAAATAAAATTAACATCTGGACTAAGCAATGGCGAATCAAATTGAATGAGACTAAATCGGTCCACGTCAATTTCACAAATAAAAGGAATCAACATATCCCTGTTAGTATGAATGATATCCAGGTACCATATGCTGATACAGCAAAATATTTGGGTTTTACACTGGACGCTAAGCTACGCTGGAGAGCTTATGTCAAAAAGAAAAAAGAAGAACTGGACATCAAATTTCGAAAAATGTATTGGCTGCTTGGTCGGAACTCCACCTTGTCAATCTACAATAAATTACTGCTGTATAAACAAATTCTTAAGCCCGTTTGGACATATGGCATCCAGCTGTGGAGTTGTGCCAAAAAGAGCAATATAGAAATAATCCAGCGATACCAAAATAAAGTACTGAGGAGTATTGTCAATGCTCCTTGGTATTTCCGAAACAATGACCTCCACAGGGACTTGGAAATGGATACTGTTAATGAGACAATACACACATTTGCCAAGAGTCATGAACAGCGACTTCTTCAACACGTCAACATCGAAGCCATCCAGCTCCTCGATAACACGAATTTGACCAGAAGACTACAGCGGACTAAACCGTTCGAGTTAGTTTAATATTGTGTTAGTGCAAAAGCAGAGCATAGTGCTAGTGTACACATTAATTAGTGTAATTAAGTTATTAAAATCTAAGGGATACTAATGAGTAAACCCTTAGTATTAAACCTTTAGTAAATTTAGTTAGCTAAATATTACTCATTGATCCATTTGCGAGCAGATTGTAATTATAGTAAAATACAACTAAGTGTTTTGCAAATAATAATAATAAAAAAAAATCTTAAACATTTGGTATCGAAAAGTATCGATGTTTTGAATATTGATATTTTTCAATATGATATTTTGCCGTATCGATACTTTACAATAAGATATAATCGATTCTCAATATCAATATTTTTTTTTTGGTTCGGAACACAACAACTTTTGACAGTTCGGCGAAAATAATAAATTACTGAATCATGTTTTTAAATTTTCAAACATAAAAATGTACTAATATAGGGATTTTTTTGTTGCCAACCTCGGACATATGAGATTGCCACGCTCTATGTAACTGTATTTAGATTAGATTGATTCACAATTGTTAGGTTGACAATTTACAAATCTGGATAGTGTTAGGTTATACAGAGAGTTTTATGTAACACCGAGCATGAGCATTTTTCGTTTAAGTATACATTTGCCGACGCTCGGTTTATTAAAATAATGTAATTTGAAGCTTTAAACCAGTGTTTTCCACTCCCAGGCTAAGCATGAAGTAAAATTTCGAGTTTAGAAAAGCCTGAAAATTTGGTTTGGTCGCGTAGCGCGAAGCGCGGAGCGGCCAAACCAAATTTTCAGGCTTTTCTAAACTCGAAATTTTACTTCATGCGCCACCGGTACAAAACACTGATGCAATGAAAAGTTTAGCGGTGTGGTTTAAACTTCGTAATGTCAGTGTTTTGAACCGGTGGCGCATGAAGTAAAATTTCCAGTTTAGAAAAGCCTGAAAATTTGGTTTGGCCGCTCCGCGCTTCGCGCTACGCGACCAAACCAAATTTTCAGGCTTTTCTAAACTCGAAATTTTACTTCATGCTTAGTCTGGGAGTGGAACACACTCATTTTAAGTTTCAAATCGAACTCTTTAAAAAAAACGAGTATCTAAAGATTTACGGCATATGCGCTGTAATTGGGACATGTATACTTGAAAGGAGAACTCCCTGTATGTACATGTTGAGGCATTAATTGCGATTGATTGGCTACAACATGTAATGGTCATATAGGCAACTCAATTTACACATTATTCTAAAATTAAATGTGTCAAATTGTATTGGATAAAAATATTCCGTGTTACATGAAACTCTCTGTATAATAGACTAACCTAAAAATAGTTACGCATAATCTAACCCTACTTCACCATCTGTCATCTAACTTAACCCTATCACAATAGGCAACTATTTGGATTACTTTCCGGATATATAAATGAGTTTTTCAAGTTAGTTGATGAGCACTTTAATATCTGGTGATTAATACAATCTAAATATCTAGCAGGTAACATGGCATCTTAAGTTAGATTGGCTACTTTTGTAACTGATAATGCAACTTAAAAATTGGTAATCATGACCTAACTCAATCTCACGGCATCTCTTCGGCTTAACTGACAGCTAGTTAATTCATTACCTGAATACTTAGTTTTCTGAACCCAAGGTTAAGATTGTTGCCAGTTTCATAGGTTAGTTGTTCTTAAGGCTATAACTGGCAGGTGATAAGCCATTCTGAATAGCTTAGCCTATAAAATTGTCAACCAACTTAACTTAATATACTATCTCATTTAAGTAATCGGTAACTCTAGTAACTAGAAAATAACCAAATTTTAGTAAGTCATCTGAACTAGCAGTGAAGTGAGTCGCCATAAATTGGTGCCGCAATGTTTAAAAGTTTGAGAACCGCTGATCTAGATAATAAAGTATGCAGGACTTGAAAGGGATACGAATTCCCCCAATTAAGTAAACAAACTAGTAATTTATTTTAACGTCGTGTAGTTTAATTTAAATTGAATTCAAATGTGGGACTTCCCAGGCGTGTTCTTTAATTATCAACCGATTGACATTTCGGGACCTCCTGTAAATAGAATTAAAAGCCGATTCCGGTTCGCGGCACTCTTCCTTTCTCTCTCGCTCTAGATGATAAAATCTAAAGCGGTTATTGTTTCCTTTTACATGTGTCCGTGCGCCTGCCTCTATTCCGTTCTTTATTTCGTTTTCCTCCTCTTCTAAAACTGTCGGCTAGTTCGCCTTGTCGCACCAAGAATACACTCCGACTTATAGGGTTACCACTTGTATTTACAATCAGAATAAGAGAGGCAGATAAAATAAATAAACTGTCTGTTAATCTTTTGAATTTGATACACTTAAAGGACTTTTTGTTTTGGCTATTGGATCGTAAGCTACTCGACTATTACTCTTCATTTACGCATAGTAATGGATCACGCAAAGATTATATTTCGATCTGCTTCCAAAAAAATCATCACGATTCATTCATAATAGCACGCAGATCAGATATTAAGAACATAGAAAACAAATGTCCTTCAGCTATAACTCTTATTCCTTCTGCTGTTCTTGAAGTAGTCCATCATTCTTCGGCTATTCTCGAAGGACTAATTCTTCTTTGGCTTTCCTCGAAGGGCTAATTTTTTTGTTAATTAGCAAAGAGATATAGAGTTTTGATTGATAGGTACTGCTGCCCAGTATATTTTCTGAAAATTCACATAACTATTTGGCTAACTTGTTTGTTGGTTTTAAAATGTGTCGTTTAATAAATATTGTAAAAAAGCCAGTAAAACATGTTCTGTTTAAGTGTTGTTTTATTTTCCAGCATAGTCCATGGTGGCGACAAATTTGAAATGTAGCCCTGACTTTTACCTGACTCTTCCATGATTCCAGATTCCCTGACCCCTTAAAATAATTTCATATAATTAAACCAAAAATAGCGGAAAAAAGTTATTCATTAGTACCACCGGAATCTGATCTAACCTAATCTAACCCAAACACGACATCAAAATCTAATACAACTCCACAAAAGAAATTGCAACCTAACACTAACTCCAACAACTAACATCTAATGTAACGCAACTCTACAAAGAGACATCTAATCTAACTCGACTCCACAGAGTGACATATAACCTTACTAAACCCAACTCTACAAATACAATTCTAACTTAATTCCATAAAATTACATTTAAACTAACCTAATCCGACTCCGTAAAATACATATAACCTAACCCAACTAAACCCAACCCAACTTCAGAAAATGAATTCTAACCTAACTCGACAAAATAACATCTACCCTTACTCAATCTCAAAATGGAGTTTGGTTAGACAAACTCCACAAAATGACATTTAGACCAAACCCAGCTCTATATAAACGTCAATATTCTCAAATGTCATTTCAATTTCAAAGTAAAATACAATTCTTTTGTCATCGCCATACCGGCAGTAAGGACAACACATGACCAATAAAATTATATTATTAGCGTAACTTGACAATTTTAACATAATTTTCCAAAATTGATATTTCATAAACAAAAACGGATGTATGTTGATATATGATGTAGAAACGGTAATGTTATTTTAAACAACAACACCTTAAAACGTCAATTTATGTCATTACTTTAAAAATTGAATCGGATAACTTACCTATATATTTTGATAAAGTTAAACAATCGGGATCCTAACCTAAAATTAGTAACGTTTTACGGTAAAAATTAGACTCGACTAACCCACAAAAATAATGATTTGACATTTCTTATACTTTAGACAGTTTTAATATTTTACGTTAAAAATGACACTCAATTTGAAATTTTGACGTTTATCAATAACCGGACACATGCCAATAGTGACAGGTGACATAAGCCGGTGTCAGCCGAGGACAACGACGATTTAGTCCAAGTATGACAGTTGACGGTATTAGTTGAATGTCGATTTTGACATTGATAATATCACTTTTTGACTGTTAGTGTTGTCTAGACGATGTTTACTGTCGTTTAAAGATTACACCTTCTTTACAAATTGTTTTCAAGATTTCAAACGCCTTGACTCGCTTGTTTTGACATTTAGAATAAAATTAAACAAGTAGGTAATTCTACAGATCAAAAACTTGAATTTGAAACTTTATTTTTTGTTCTGTATGTGAAAATTATACTTAATTAATATTGTCGAATTTGCCAATTTTTGTAGATTTGATCAATTTTTACTTTGGTGTTTATTTGTGATTTTCGCGACTTTGCCATTATTCCTTATTTTATTTATTTTTTTTATTATGTTTGTTGATTTTTGAAAGTTTTACTACTACTTATCATCTTTATTAGGAAATAATTAACATACAGAGAGTTTTATGTAACACCGAACATTTTCATAACGAGAATTTTTCATTAAAGTATCCATATGCATACGTTCCATATTATTCGATGCTCGGTTTATTACAAGAATTTAATTTAAAGCTTTAAGCGAGTGTTTTCCACTCCCAGGCTAAGCATGAAGTAAAATTTCGAGTTTAGGAAAGCCTGAAAATTTGGTTAGGTCGCGTAGCGCGAAGCGCGGAGCGGCCAAACCAAATTTTCAGGCTTTTCTAAACTCGAAGTTTTACTTAATCGCCCACCGGTACAAAACACTGACATATTACGAAGTTTAAAACATACCGCTAAACTCTACATTGAATCAGTGTTTTGTACCGGTGGCGCATGAAGTAAAATTTCGAGTTTAGAAAAGCCTAAAAATTTGGTTTGGCCGCTCCGCGCTTCGCGCTACGCGACCAAACCAAATTTTCAGGCTTTTCTAAACTCGAAATTTTACTTCAGGCTTAGCCTGGTAATGGAAAAAACTCGCTTAAAGCTTCAAATTTAATTCTTTTAATAAACTGAGCATCGGAAAATGTGCAACGTATGCATATGGATACTTCAAAGAAAAATGCTCGCTATGAAAATGTTCGGTGTTACATAAAACTCTCTGTATATAAATAAACATAGATTAATGTTAAATATTTTCATTGCTACTGGGCTATCAACCCGCGGTCTCCCTGTATTGAGTTTTTAATAATCAGTTATAATGTATGAGTGATAAATAATGAAAGTTTTATTTATAATAAAAATTATTACTACTTAACACTTTAAACGCATTTTCTTAAAATACTAAGCCAAAGTTAAAATTATACAATAAAATCAACGTATTTAGGAGAAAATTTTCTTTGAAAAAAATGTAAAAAATCAACAGATTATCATATCAACATAAAATTCATAGAATCTACACAGAAATGAATAAACTTTGATTGGCTGTAATTAAAATTTAAATATCATTACAGGATATTTTAAAATACCAATTCAAAGTTACATTTTGGTTTACTTTATGAGTGTATTTTATTATTTAATTAAATTCTATTCAATATGAATTTCTGATCATTTTGAACTACTGCAATTTTGTTTAAAAAATGTTCAATTTATTTTGTTCCTACGTTATATTAAAAGTTGATAAATTAATAATTTATTATTCTGTGTGATTTTATTATTTAAATTGGTTCTTTGGTAGGTAGTTAATTTATTAAGCTTAATTTTACATGATTTCGGTATAATTTAAGCTCTTCCAATTTGTCAAAGTTTAGTAGCACATAAATAATACACCCGAATTTGTTTACGTTCTAAATTTGAACTAAAAAAATAACATCAACACTATTTATTTTATGTCATAAATTTGATTGCAAATTAAGTTTCTGGTTGATCGTCTAACGAGGATTGCCACTCCCAGATTAAATAGGAAGTAAAATTTCTAGTTTAGAAAACCCTAAAAATTTGGGTTTGCTGGGGCACGCGAGCAAAGCGAGTCGCGCCCCAGCAAATCCAAATTTTCAGGCTTTTCTAAACTCGAAATTTTACTTCATGCGCCACGCATCTAAATCACTAACTTTAAGTGAAATCTTTAACTAATTGGTTGGAGTGAAATAAATTTAGTATGCCAATTATCAATTGTTAAAATTACGGGGAAAGTGCTATGATGGATACTTCACTATTTTCTTATTTTGTTTAATATTATTTACTGTGTCAAATTCGTGCTCCAAACAAAACTAACAATTTGTCAATTCTTTATTCGTATTATTTGCATATTTATAATTATTATTTATTTAAACATTTAGTGACTTTTTGCTAACAACACCGAATTGTCCTGACTTTTCCCGACGAATAAAATCCCCTGACGTTTCCCTGACTTTCCCGGTTGGTCGCCACCCTGTAGTCTCCTTTAAGGGCTATAAACAGTCCAGCGAGTTTCCAATGTTTTAATCTTGTTAAAAAAATAAACTCTCTGAAATTCTGCATAATACTCATTCGGGGTGATGATGTCCTTACTCGACACCGATGTTAAGATAGCCATAGATTTTCCAACCACGGATTTGCCCGGCGTATCCACCATCGATCGTAAATTAAAATAAATGTTTTTCTTAATAGAAGGCATATTATTAATGAAACAAAGAAAATTAAACTAATTCCAGCCCTAAGAATATAGCTCATCCAAACATAAATTTATTTTTGTATATAGGCTTTATTAATTTTAATCACAACTACATACTTTTAATTCAAGTTTGAAATCTGGTCATTTTATTCGAGTCGTTTGGTTGAAAAAAATTTATAAAAAATTCATTTAACATTATTGCCAACATTTTATAGCTTAAATGGCTTAGTTAGGCTTTAAGCTACACGTCAGAGTTAAAAGAAATAATTTTAATCACAACTACATATTTTTAATTTAAGTTTGAAATCTGGTCATTTTATTCGAGTCGTTCTGATGGAAAAAATTTATAAAAAATTCATTTAACATTATTGCCAAAATTTTATAGCTTAAATGGCTTAGTTAGGCTTTAAGCAACACGTCGGAGTTAAAAGAAATAATTTTAATCACAACTACATACTTTAAATTTAAGTTTGAAATCTGGTCATTTTATTACATGCTTTTGGGAGGACTATATATTTGTGTTTGATAAAGCCTATATACGAAAATAAGTTTAAGTTTGGATGAGCTATATTTTTAGGGCTGGAATAAGTTTAGTTTTCTTTGTTTCATTAATAATATGCCTTAAATTTAGAAAAACATTTATTTTAATTTACGATCGATGGTGGATTCGCCGGGCAAATCCGTGGCTGGAAAATCTATGGCTATCTTAACATCGGTTTACTCGACGAGAGTTTCCTTCCATCGAGCTAAATTTTTAAGTTTGGGAATGGAAAGATATCTCACGTGATCATATCTGGAGAATAGGATGGGTGGAGTGAGATCAATTCGAAACCCAATTTGTGTAATTTTTGTGTACAATTGTTTTATCGCTGCATGGAATTCTTTCGTTTTTTTTTTAATTTTTTGCAGAAACTGCATGCCACATCTGCTTGAAATTTGACCTAAAGGGGATTGAAGAGCGGATTTTTCGAAATGTCACGTTACCACGTCACGAAATGTCACGTTACCAAATGGATTACCACCATTTCATACAAATGCACCATACCTAACCCTTCCAGCCCTGGAATTTTTCTGGTGCCCAAAATAAAAAATGTGTAAACTGCATATTATTTATTACTGTCTTAGATATACAGCGAGTTTATCTTTTAAGAATACATGCCTCAATATACTGTATAAGCTGTAAATCTATTCGTTGTTTTTACAAATATTTCAAACTGAACTTTCAAACAGTGTTTTCCACTCCCAGAGCCTGAAAGCCTGAAAATTAGGTTACGCGACCAAACCAAATTTTCAGGCTTTTCTAAACTCGAAATTTTACTTTATGGGGTATCTGAGAGTGGAAAACATTCGTTTGAGACTTAAAATTAAACTATATTAAACAACAAACGATTATCGGAAAAGTTACAGCTCATTCTACAAAGATATATTTGTATTTAAAAGAAAAAAATCCAGTTTGTTTACCAAATTTTAGTGGTGGCAAATGCCACCATCAGGGCCGAAAGGGTTAAACATTAAAACTGGATTTTTCATTTTTATATTAATCATTACATCGCTTTGCTTACACGTGATTCAATTAAATTTTGCCTTAAACTATTTATATCAGCATTTATAAAATGTATTCTTTACACAGGGTTTTCATTATGTATGGAACCGGCTAAATATCTCCAAAACTACTTGTCGGATTAACATGAAATTTGGTATGAGAATTCAATTAAGTAAAATCTTTTGATGAACATTTTTCGAAATGTTTATCTGTCATTTTCAAGATACAGCGCCAACTTGATTTTTTTTTTTAAATAACACTACTAATCAACATTTTCCACATTCAATAGCTTATTTTTTTTCTAGATTCTAGAGTGTGGATATACGAAAATTGGACGCGAACATAAGGACGCGCGACTTTGGGACGCAGTCTTTTGGACGCGCAACTTTTGGATGCGACGAGAATTGGACGCGACGACATTTAGACGCGTGATATTTGGACGCGCGACATTTGGACGCTGTCGCCTCGTGCAACTTCTAGTGGAGATAGCTTTAGTACTTTATAGTGTCCCTATATAAAAAAGTACTACAAATTGGCATCCATTTTGACGCGCTAAAAGCGCCAAATTCAAACTAAGCATTGTACACTAAATTAAAACATAATTTTTACTGCTCGTGGTAATAGGGTAGATGAATTATGTGTGAAAAAACCTCTAAATCGTCAAACACAACTATATAAACAAATAAAATCTATTTTAAACCTTTCTCCTAACCTAACTTAACCTAGAAGTGTGTGGAATAAGGATCGTGTGCAAAGGAACAATTTATTCTATTGCAAACCTTTCTCCTAACCTATCCTAGAAGTATGTGGAATAGGCATCGTGCATATGCAATTTATTCTATTGCAAACCTTTCTCCTAACCTAACCTAACCTAGAAGTATGTGGAATGTGCATCGTGCACAAAGAAACTTACGCAATTTATTCTATTGCAAACTTTTATGGTAAACTAACCTAACCTAGAAGTATGTGGAACCGGCATCGTGCGCAAAATGACATGTGCAGTTTATTCTATTATTGTCGAATGATATAAATACAGGGTTATTTAAAATGAAGGAACAGATTTCAAACATTTACTCCTTCCAAACTACAAAAGATAGAAACACAATTCCAACGTTCATGGACCACCATGTGTTACAGGATAAATATCAAAATGGTGGCTCATTTCTTGCCACACACGAATCAGCTGGTCTCTAGTTATTGAATGCACAGTTTCAACAATTCGATGTAGCATATTTTCAAGAAAGGTTTTTGGACTTTTTTTCGTAAACTGTACGAATACGCTCGACATTTTCATTCGATGTGCATAGACAACCCGTGCTTTTCTATTTGCAGATGCAACCAGCATCTACGAATTTTCAATGCCACTAGTAAATCTGCTCATGACGAGGCGGTTGTTTGTTAAAATAACAGCGAAAATCACGTTGAACTTCAATAATGGACTCTACTTTTGCTTTTGCAGCACACAAAATGATTTTTCTTGTTGTGTCGCCATTTTACTACAGACAATCAGCAATGACATGTAACAGCGCCAATGCGGCCGTGGTTAGACCTTCTGCCTGGATTGATCAAATTTCAAACTTTTATCTGCCCAGGCACGTTGGAAGTATGGTTCTACCTTTTGTAGTTTTTAAGAAATAAATGTTTCAAATCTGTTCCTTCTTTTTGAATAACCCTGTATATGTAGGCGTCCAAATATCGTGCGTCCATTTGTCTCGCGTCTATATGTCGATACGTTCAATTTTCGTCGCGTCCATTTTTCACGCGTCCAAATAACCGCGTCCTAAAGTCACGCCTCCATATGTCCGAGTCCTTTTGTCGTGATACCCTTAAGTATAATTACTTGTATCGAAACATTGTCTAATAAACGTCAAAAGTTATCATAAATGTCTACAGAGTAGTGTCAAAAATGGCGAAATTAGGCGAAAAAGAAAGAATAGAGCTTATTATGTATCTGTTCTTTTGCGCCAATCCAAAAATATCTTGGTTACATTTTAAGTAGCAGCCTATAGCATATGATACATTTTGGAAACCTAATTTGATTTTCTGTACAACAATGTGTAGTTTATTACTTAAAGAATAATAATAACAATAATTATGGAGAAACGCAGAATGAATTTAGGTGTCACACAGAGGTTTTTGGATTGGCTCTAACATGAGAGCTCTCTTCTTCTTTGCTTAATTTTACCACTTTTGACACTATTCTGTTGACAGTTATGATAACTTTTATGTCTGTGAAGCTAGCAATATTTCCAGCACCAACCCGACGCCTCTACCATAGTCACCCAGAAATGTTAATTATTATCTTTAGTGACAAATAAGGAAACAACCTCTTAAATATAATATGAGTTAAATAAACACTACAAAGCAACATTTGTCTATTTTTAAGTACCCATATCTACCTTTCGATTGCGTTATTTTGAGTTAATATCTTTATAGATTATTAAAGCAATGTCTAAAGAAGAGTATTGAACTACTGAAAGTAAAGATATTTAAAAATTTAATACAAAAAATCAACTTATTGCTGGGCTCGATGCGCCTTGGATGGAACAAATAATTAAAAAATCATAAGTACCTTTGGCCCGCGTTATTTTGAGTTAATTTTTTTACCGATTGTTTCAACAATGTCTAAAGAAAAGTATTAAACTACTTAAAGTAACGATATTTAAAATTTTAATACAAAAAATCAACTTATTGCTGGGCACGACGCGCCTCGGATGGAACAAATAATAAAAAAACCATGCTTACCTTTGGCCCGCATTATTTGAAGTTATTTTTTTTAGCGAATGTTTAAACAATATCCAAAGAAAAGTATTTAACTACTGAAAGTAACGATATTTAAAAATTTTATAAAAAAAATCAACTTATTCCTGGGCTCGATGTGCCTCGGATGGAACAAATAATTCAAAAATCATAAGTACGTTTGGCCCGCGACAATGTCTAAAGAAAAGTATTAAACTACAGAAAGTAGCGAAATTTAAAAATGTAATACAAAAAATCAACTTATTGCTGGGCTCGATGCGACTCGGATGGAACAAATAATTAAAAAATCATATGTACTATTTTTGACTTTGAGCGCTTATACTGTACACAATTTGTAAGCCACAAAACTGCGCAACAGCTTAAAATAAACCCCATTCAATTCTGGACATGTCGTTTGAAAGAAAATTATAATTATTTTAAGAATCGATTTTTTTATTAACAGTTTTCATTTGAAAATCTTGAACGATTGAAATTCTTTACAGATAACAAGAAGTTTATATTTTAAGCGCTTGTAATCGATATAATTTTCAAGTCACAAAGAAACGAAAGTTTAAATTAAATCTCGTGTAATAACAATTATTCTGTTTTAAGATTATCACAATATACACAGAGAATTTTTCTTTTATTTGTAAATTTTCAGACGTTCGTTATTTTTCAAAAGTTTTTTATTCTTGAACGAAGGTTTCCAATCCTTCACTAAGCATGACGTAAAATTTCGAGTATAGAAAAGCCTGAAAATTTGGCTAGGTCGCGCAGCAAAACCAAATATTTTAGGTTTTTCTAAACTCGAAATGTTACTTCATGCGCCAGACGTATACAACGCTGATTTAATGTGAAGTTTAAAATATACTGCTTCGGCAATAATTTTTGAACTTTACACTGAAAATGTTAATATTTTTTTTAAAACATTTTTTACGGGAAATTGCATTTTTTCTGTACGAAAACCTGAATTATTAGATATATTTTTTTTAAATTAACAAATCACATCCATTTAAATCAATGTTGGTATCGTAGTTTTAAAACTGAAAACATTTAACAAATTAACTTATAAATTAAATTTCAAGCAAAAGATAACCATTTACCACTGTATGCATTTTATTAATTTTTAAATAAATACATAGATATATTTGAAGAACCGTGTGGTAACCCTAGTGTGAAAGGTGGTCGAACCGCGAGCGTCCTCTGCTCGCCGGTGGTGTTCGGGTTCACTGAGGCTGTGAACCTGACAGGTGTCTTAATTACCCGCCTCTTTCGAATCCTCCGGCACCCCTCGCCTCACCGCCGACAGCGCGTATATCTGGTCTTCTTGCACGCACTTACGCAACGCGCACGCACATGTTTCCCATTGTTCCGGACCGTTTAAATAAATAATCATCTGGATAGTGGCTAGCATACATGCACAAAACATGTTTTCATAAGAATGAACGAAGAGAAAGACCATAACAGAGTTTCTAGGTGGTCATTTGTACAAAAATAATAACAATTTAAAATTATTCCAAACATTAAGAGTGATTGTTTATGCAATCTACAACAAATTTGTCTTACAGAGATAATCTCAAATACTTATTAAAACAACTACTTCCCGAGCTAATACCCCTACGTACATCGGATCATACAGAAAGTGTGTGCTGTTACATACAGTAACATACTGCAAATGTAACAATTTGGGTGAAATTATTCAGGCTATCTATAGACGCGTTTCAAGATTTATCAAAATTGTTAAAGAAAATTACTAACTCAACTCAACGTAATCCATTTAGAAAACTCAAAAAAACTTTGACATTCACTGCAATGTGGGTAAAGTTGATAAAGAGACAAGAGAATTGGACTGGATCGCATTAATTTACCAAAAAGTTTGAAACGAAACTCGTTTCTTCGATAATCAACACGCGGTTTTTTTTTTATCACGTAATTAATACCCATAAACGCCGTGCGAAACGGCTCTTTTATGACGCGATACTTTCAAAAAGAAAAAAAAACCGCTCGCATAACAAAATCGCGTAAAATTTCACAAAGAATAAAAAATTACGATCAATTAAATATTAACAATATTGCAATTAAACGAATAATTAAAACAGTAACGTAAAGAGAGAATGGATGAAAGTAATGAGTATTAAAATATATTCGCCTTTTCTTAAACACACTTAAAGTTTAGTATTGTGTTTACACTCGTCAAGTAAAAAACGTAATAGACATGTATTTCTGTATGCAAATTTAGGGAAACGTTTAAAATAAGGTATATTCAATAAAAAAAAAACCTCTGGAGTGCCATTGAAAATATTCTAGGTTGGCAACTCTGAAATTATATATTATAATTATCATGTCTGATGTTATATATGTCAATTCCTAAAGTGTGTTGCCAACTTGAATTTAAAAAAAAGGTTAAATCGTGCCATTTATACTAAATGAACACTTTTAAATTAACAAGTTTTACAGCGGCGTAGCTACGAGGTCTAAAGTTGGTCACAGCAATTTCGTCTAAAGGTTGTGCAGAGTTGCCAAATCAGTGTTCTTGTCATCAAATCTGGTGTTTTCCACTTTCAGATTCAGAGAAATTGTTTGAAATTCAGACGTGACTAAATTCTGGTGTTTGTTGGAAGTTTTTAATGGCAATCTAGTGATTTACTGTCATCAGGAAGTGAATAAAGTTAAAACAGTCGAACGTGGCAAAATACTGTCAAACTATCAAAAATTGGGAAATATTCAGCATATCAAATTGTTTCTAATTCAGACGTAGCTAGATTCTGGTGTTTGTTGGAAGTTTTCAGTGACAATCTAGTGATTTACTGTCATCAGAAAGTGATTAAAGTTAAAACAGTCGAACGTAGCAAAATACTGTCAAAACTATCCAAAATTGGGAAATATTCAGCATATTATTTATAAAATTGTCCTTGTCTAAATCGTCGAATGAGAAAGAATCATTTTTGATCAATCTTGTACGAATCATTTCTAAGGAGTATATTTTAAACGACATTTGAATTCAGTGTTTTGTACGCGTGGCACCTGAAGTAAAATTTCGAGTTTAGAAAAGCCCTGTGAAAATTAGTCGAGGGTCGACAAATTTTCTACGCGGGGCTTTTCTAAACTCGAAATTTTACTTCATACTTAGTCTGGAAGTGAACCATCAATATTTTCAACATGTCGAGATTTTAGATAATTCGAGATTTTCGTCAATTTATAAAATTCTTATCAGATTTTCAAGATATCAAGATTTTCATCAGATTTTCGATATTTAGAGATTTTTCTTGATTTACAAAATGTTTGTCAATTATTAATTTTCAATATACTAAGGAGTATATTTTAAACGTCAATTGAATTCAGTGTTTTGTACGCGTGGCACATGAAGTAAAATTTCGAGTTTTGAAAAGCCCCGTGAAAATTAGTCGAGGGTCGGTAGCGCAACCCTCGACAAATTTTCTACGCGCGGCTTTTCTAAACTCGAAATTTGACTTCATACTTCGTCTGGGAGTGGACCGTCAAGATATTCAACGTGTCGAGATTTTAGATAATTCGAGATTTTCGTCAATTTATAAAATTCTTATCAGATTTTCAAGATATCAAGATTTTCATCAGACTTTCGATATTTCGAGATTTTTCTTGATTTACGAAATGTTTGTCAATTATCAATTTTCAATATACTAAGGAGTATATTTTAAACGTCATTTTGAATTCAGTGTTTTGTACGCGTGGCGCATGAAGTAAAATTTCGAGTTTTGAAAAGCCCCGTGAAAATTAGTCGAGGGTAGGTAGCGCGTCCCTCGACAAATTTTCTACGGGGGCTCTTTTAAACTCGAAATTTTACTTCATACTTAGTCTGAGAGTGGACCGTCAGAATTTTCAACATGTCGAGGTTTTCGATAATTCGAGATTTTCGTTATTTTATAAAAATCTCATCAGATTTTCAAGATATCAAGATTTTTATCAGATTTTTGATATTTTAACATTTCCTTCTTTTTGGGAACTTCGATTTATTTGCGCTTATAATATTTTTCGTGCATCGTTAAGTATATTGTAGTTTAATTTAATTTTAATAGCGCGGCACGTATTTCGCAAAACAAGCAGACTATTTGTAATGTCGATTAATTAAATACGCGTTCATTTATCAGCGATCACAAACATATTGTTTATAATAATAACTAATTACGGACTATCTATTAAAGTTATTCAATTACAATTGCAGATATCAATTGCAGAATTTATTACGCTGGACGTTTTGTAATATCGCATTCAATTGCTTTAATTTATATCAATGAAACAATACAGTTGGAAGTGAATGTATTGAAACTTTAATCATTTCTAACTTTGAGATATTATTTTTATTATTAAAGTTTTGAATAAGCTTAGTTCTATGTATATTATTGATTTACTTTTAATAATCATATGTGATACCTATCCATAAATCCAATTCTAAATTAAACGTAGAAAACTATAGGCCTATTTCCACCCTGTCGACTATAGCGAAAATATTTGAGAAAGAAGTTTACAGGCCAATCTATGGCACCTTTAAATCGATCATTGTGGAACAACAGCATGATTTTTATGCAAGCAGATGAACACTAACCAACTTATTCATATATACGGATTACATACATTGAGCTCTAGATCATAATGCTGAAGTCCATGCAATTTACACGGACTTCAGCAAAGCATTTGACTGCGACGACACGAAAATATCTAAAATTTTCAGATTTCTATCTCGTTCCTAAAATGTTGGAGGGTAAGGGGAAAGAGACCGAGTACTCAGGGGGTAATCCATTATGAACACCAACCGCATTTTTTGATGTCAATGTCAACCCGATATTAGCAGGTAGTAAGAAGTCTATTTGTTTTCAGCCAGCGCGTAGCGTTATATTTTGTCCGACTTGGGGTGGTTGAATTTTTTAAAACGTATCTGACGATTACATCTCGATAAATATTGATCATTACATCTGAACGTTATATATTTTTACTTTACTGTAAATCAGTGGTTTATACGCGTGGCGCATGAAGTAAAATTTCGAGTTTAGAAAAGCCCCGTGAAAATTTGTCTCGGGTCGCTGCGCGACCCTCGACAAATTTTCTACGCGGGGCTTTTCTAAACTCGAAATTTTACTTCATGCTTAGTCTGGGAGTGGACAACACTCGTTCTTAGAAGTTTCAAATTAAAGAATCACTCTACTAAGTTTACTAAGTTTATTACAATTTTACAAAGGTTTCAGCTCGAAGGACCAATCATGGTCTTCGGAGACCGAATGACTACAGGGAATCGAAGTTTTTTTACAAGAAAACAACGAAAATCTGAAGGTTTACTGCATGGATAGGAAAGAACACATCTAATTTTGAAAAAACTATCGAAGTTTTGTTGGTTTTCAGTGCATTGTCAACTTCACTTTAAATCAGTGTTTTATACGCGTGGCGCATGAAGTAAAATTTCGAGTTTAGAAAAGCCCCGTGAAAATTTGTCTCAGGTCGCTGGGCGACCTGAGACAAATTTTCTAAGCGGGGCTTTTCTAAACTCGAAATTTTACTTCATACTTAGTCTGGGAGTGGAAAACACTCGTTAGTTTAAAATACATCACAATTGGTAAAATATGTATCGTTGGATGCCCGTCTTTAGGGGTGATATGTAAGCAAATTATAGGTCTTAGGAGTTGTCAAATAAGTGAGTTACTCAACTGTTTCCAAGGGAATCTTTACGAAAACAAAAGATTAACATTTTACATATAAAATGTACAAAGTGAGAAACTCGATGTCACAGCTCTATTAAAAGGGAAGAAACACCGATAGAAAAATGGTGATGTGTCCGTCATAGTACTTTCCCCCGTAAATTGCGTATTAAATCACTTTTTAAAGTTTGTAAAGAGGCTAATGAATCACCCTGTAGAAAATTGTGTTTGAAAGTTCCCGAAAAACGTTCTTCTTTTTATAACATATTACGAAGTGGTCCTCAATAACTAGATAAAACACACAACTTTTGAAATATCTCAAAAACTAAGAGTGCTATGACAAAAAGTAAGTGAACAATACATCTTCATTTTGTTATTATCTACAACTTTTATTTGAAAGAATTTTTTGTTTGATGAACATTTATTGAAAAAATCTGAAAAAACTGAAAAACGCTAGGACTAAAGTACCACTTCCGGCTTTCCGATTTTCACCAAAAGCTTATCAGTTCTTCCGATTGTAACAAAAAGCTTAAGTTTCAAGTTTCATCTCCAATATCTTTAGCGGTTTTTGCGGTACAGCGCACACAGACACACACACAGACACACAGACAGACAGACACACAGACACACATTTTTAAAAAATGGTCTTATTCGACTCAGGGGAACTCAAAACGGATATTTCCGCAAAAATTTTTGATTCGAAAATTTTCAGAAAAACAATACTTTCCCTTTGTATTACATACGGGGGAAAGTAAAAATCTGAAAAGAGGTTCATAATTGGGATTGAGTAAGGTTTATTTTAATCCAAAATTGCATATTTTTCTAAATTTTAAAAGTGAAGTAATGACGTCATCGAATATTTTTTCCCCAGAAACATACCTATATTTTTGGATATTTCAAAAGAGCTATATTTTCTGAACTTTGTAGAGAAAAACATGTGCTATCTTCTTTCGTTAAAAAGTTAAAAGCAAACTTAAAAAAAAGTATTATCAAAAATTCCAAATTGTCACGACTTAAGCAAGTAGCATTTGGAAGCAAATAACAAAGCCGCACCTGTCAATAATTAAACTAATGGTTAACAAATATTGTTTTGTTGTCATTTGATTTTAGATTTCAGATGTTTCTATCGTTTTTCTTTTTCATATAATAGAGCGGAGACATCGAGTTTCGCTCACCCTGTATAATAAACTATAAGTGTGATACATCATTGAATTCAGAAAAAAATATTCTTAAAAAAAATATAAAAATCCAAAAGAAAATCCAGAAAATGTGAACGCCATCTACTCCCAATAGCATTGTCGATGGTACTCACAGAATTACTATTATAAATGTCAATTGATTGTGCATTTTGAAATCCAGAAGGAAACTGAACTTTTATAACCATTTTAGTAGTCATATGCAATTTTCATATAAATTGACGATGTGAACGCCATCTGCTGCCAATTTTTGAGTAGTATCGTTACAGCTATTAACAGTAGATGGCGTTCACGTCGTTATTTTAAATGTAAATTACATATGAGACTATTAAAATGAATAAAGATGGTTAGTTTTCTTCTGGATTTCAAATTGCACTATAAATTGGCAATTTTAATAATCATATGTAATTTACATTTAGGTTGACGACGTGAACGCCATCTACTGCCAATAGTCTTGTCTATTGTACACACAAAATGACTATTATAAATGTCAATTGATTGTGCTGTTTAAAATTCAGAAGAAAACTAAACATCTATAACCATTTTAGTAGTCATGTGTAACTTACATATAAAGTGACGATGTGAACGCCATCTGCTGTCAATTTTTGAGCAGTGCTATTGACAGTAGATAGTGTTCATGTCGTTAATACAAAAATAATATATATGTTCATTATAGAACTTTTTCCGTCATTTAAAGAATTTATGATTGTCGTACTAAACTTATTTCACTTGCTAATTGGTTGGTTATAGACCATTTCACATTAAATCAGCGTTTTATACGAGTCGCGCATGAAGTAAAATTTCGAGTTTAGAAAAGCCTAATTTGTCTCAGTCGCTCTGCTGCGCTATGCCCGAGCCAAATGTTCAGGCTTTTCTAAACTCAAAATTTTACTTCATGCTTAATCTAGGATTGGAAACACTCGTTAGATGATCGATCATAACCAGGGTTGTTATGTTTAAAACACTTTGTTTTAAAATAGTGTTTTAAACATGTTTAAAAACAGCCGTCATGTTTTAAACGGTTTTGTTTTAAACATGTTTTTAATCTTAAATTTGTTTAAAACATGTTTTAAACGTTGGATTTGCTTTATTATCTTAACTGATAAAAATAAATATTTGCTAAATTATATTTTATATTACTTCATTAAAGTTTTTTGTTTGTTTTTGAATTCTAGCTAAATTGTTAAAGATATTTCAAATTACATTATCAAACATAACATTTTATTACAATAAAACTGTGTCTGCATAAATGTGGTACATAAGCATTCACTGTAAATTTTTCGACGTTCGTTATTTTTTGTTCAAGATTTCAATTTGAATCTTTAAACGAGGGCTTTCCACTCCCAGACTAAGCATGAAGTAAAATTTCGAGTTTAGAAAAGCCTGAAAATTTGGATTGGCCGCGTAGCGAAGCGGAGCGGCCAATGCAAATTAGGCTTTTCTAAACTCGAAATTTTACTTCATGCGCCACGCGTATAAAACACTGAAATATCGTAATGTTTAAAATATACGGCTTTAGCAATCTAACATGTAAATGTGGATAAAACGTGAGTTAAATTCTGCGCTGAAAAAATTGTTTAAAGCAGTGATTATAGACAACCCATAAACTCTAACGTATATTAGGTTGCCTATAACCGTTGTTGTAAGTGTGCGTTTTTTGAACTTCACTGTAAATCAGTGTTTTTTAGCGTTTCGAGTTTAAAAAAGCCTAATTTGGATTGGCCGCTCCGCTTCGCTACGCAGCCAATCCAAATTTTTAGGCTTTTATAAACTCGAAATTTTACTTCATGCTTAGTCTGGGAGTGGAAAACACTCGTTTAAAGTCTCATATTAACCTCATTAAAACAACGATTTCCCACAACTTTTAAAACGCTGTACGTGTCGGGGTATGTATACTCAAAAGAAAAACGCCCTGTGTATTCTGTTTTAAACACGTTTTAAACGTGTTTTAAACATGTTTTGAACACGTTTTAAGCCCATATCATAACCTTATTTTGCATTTTTTTTATTGCTAGACTAGCGTGCTCTATTTAATTGATTTGATTAAAACGTAACTAAATAATACCATTGCATAATATATTGATTAATGCGTTAAATTGTTGGAGTCATCAAATGAACATGAACGACCGTTTAAAACGCTTTAAAAAGGGCAAAAAGGGAAACTACCTGCTATTCAAACAGATAAAGTCAGAAATTGTAACATCAACACACCATAAATTGTGGTTTCTTTTCTTCCATTATGCTCCTGCGCTTGTAGAGGGTGTCTCTCTTTAAAATTTGCTGGTTTAGAGATTTTGTAGAGGCCCTATTTGACTCTGTCAACCATGTTATTCTCATCAAAAAATGCAAGCAAGTTACTAAACTGGCTAGTAACATATTTGTTAGAGAAAAAACAATATGTTAAAATTAAATCCTACCTCTCAGAACCATACATATTAACCTCCGACGTTCCACAAAGGTCTAACTTAGGACCATTACTATTTATCATTTTTATCAAGTATAAAAATTCAAGAAGATATTAACTCAGTCAAAAAATGGTGTGCACTGAATGATATGCAGCTGAATATCAACAAATGTAGTTTTATATGTTTTTCGCGTAAGAGGAAGGAAATAATATATAACTACAGGTTAGATAACTTAACACTGAGTGAAGTTTACTTAGTAAAAGATCTTGGGATCATGCTTGCTTCAAAGCTGTCATTTAAGTCACACCTTGACTTTGTAGTCAATAAAGCAAATAAGGCGCTGGGATTCATTAAGCGTTTTACGAAAGATCTGGTCGATGTACGCACTTTCAACATCCTGTATAACTCCCTTGTTCGGTCACATTTTGATTATTGTAGAACGAATTGGTCACCCTCATACGTCACATATGTCAACAGGATGGAAAAAGTGCAAACTAAACGTATTTTTTTATAAAAAGATAAAATAATTAAGAGGATAAAAACTGAAAACTTTATACCTAAACATAATGAAAAATACTTACATATATCTGGGTTTCTTTAGATAAAATTAAAAATTGCCAGATATCGACTTGTAAAATGTTTGTAAATAAATAATTGTTTGTTATTAAAAATAGAACAGCTAACGTTATTGATTTCCAAATGTTATATATTTTAATTCTAATAAGTATAAATAAATAGCATGTAAGCCATTTGTGTTCGTTTTAAAATTCACACAAGAATTTTTTTTGTCGATGAAGAACATTTTCAAATATAATCTTGATTTATAATTTTTTTCCAAAATCTATTCTTTGGTTTTTTAAATTTGAGTGGATAGCAAGTGCACAAGAATTTTTATTCAATTTAGTATCACATTTGTGTTTACTTAACCGTGAACGTAACCATTGGCTGGTCTGGCCTACATAAACCAAGGGACATTCTAAACAAAGAATTTTTAAAAAACAAAATATTTATTTATAAACATATTACACGTCGATATCTGAGAATTTTTAATATTATCTAAAGAAGCCCAGATATATGTAAGTATATTTCATTATGTTTAGGTATAATGTTTTTTTTCTCCTCTTAATTATGTTTTCTTTTTATAAAACAATATCTTTGTATTTATTTATTTTAGTTTTAATTTGGCCTGAAAAAGCTGAAAAAATCCAGCGAAATATTGGCTAGATAAAAATAAAGTTTTCTGGCTAAAAAGAAATTTTTTTGAATTCTGCCGCATTTCCCCAAAAAAGTATATAGAATTTTTTTTATAATAACAATAGCACTTTATTACATCTAATCTGTAAAATTTAGTTTTTGTTTTGAATACAATAGTAACGCATGTCAACCCAATTAACCCTAATTTGAAAATTATGAAAAATACGACTGATAGTACTTGAGTAATAAGAAACTCAATTGACTGCAATTGAGTAATTGAAAACTTGACCGACAGCATTTGAGTAATGTAATAGTTTTACATTACTCAAATGCTGTCGGTCAAGTTTTCAATTACGCCGACTACAATTGAGTAACAAAAAACTCGACAGTTTTGTACCAACAGCAATTAAATTATGAAAAACTCGACCGATAGAAATTGAGTAATAAAAAACTCGACTGGCAGCATTTGAAGAATAAAAAACTCGACTAACAGCAATTGAGTAATGAAAAACTCAACCGACATCAATTTAGTAATGAAAAACTCTATCGTCAGCAATTAAATAATACAAAACTCGATCGACAGAAATTTAGTAATGAAAAACTTGACTGACAGCAATTGAGTAATGATGATTAATAATGAAAAATTCTACCAACAGCAATTTTATAAAGAAAAACTCAACCAACAGAAATTTAGTAATGAAAAACTTCACTAACAGCAACTAAGTAATGAAACATTATTCCGTTACTTAAATAACTAATAATTTTGTCAAGTAAGTATAAGTTATTAATGGATTCGATAGCTAACGCCATATATTGCTCCATAGTGGCATCACCGGAATACTAAACACAAATTCAATTTTAAAGTATAAGTTACTCAATATAAGCGGAAAAAGCATAAATATATTATCTACCGTGCGATCGTTTAAATTATGATTTAGAATAGGCGGCATTTTTTTTGTGCGGTTGCCCAGAATGCTAATTGAATGATGGCATAAATTTAAGGTTATGGTAAGCTATGTGTTAACAGTCAGTAGTGCCAATCTAATTTAAAATCGAAAGCCTACTCTAAATCATGTTTTAAATGATCGCACGGTATTTAAATCGATAAATATAATGAATTCTACCCTTTTGTTATTAAATTACTCTTGACATGAAATAACAAGCCTTTACATACAGCGCTATCAATTTTTCCATGAATATATAATTCCCGCAATTGAACAAACGCAGGATCTCTTTGTTTGTATGTTTTGTTTTGTTTTGTTTTTTTCTACCCTAACGAGGTAAATAATATATAGGACGGAGTGCGTCGTATTATTTAGCCATTATAAAGTCGCATACAAACGATAATGGTTCATTATTTATAAGGTGTACGGCGAATGCAAATGATTCCGAATAAATTTCCATAATTCACGTGCATTCAACGATATCATCTACTAATGTATTCCATTGTAAATAGTTTAATAAGTGTGAAAATGTTCACGACGCGCACATTCGTTTATTTTGTTTTGTTTTAATTTAATTAAAAACACTGTTGGGAGGTGGGAAAATAATGATTTTTATTTAAATATTGCAATTCATTGGGAGTATTGCCAACTAAAACGATGAAATTATTACATGACAGATGTAGATTACTTTTCAGCACTGCTGCCAAAATTATGACTGAAGGTTGTAGCTGCTGAATGAATATTTTCACGCACTAATGCTAAATTGTAACAATGCATTCTTCATTACTACATAGCAAATGTTGACAGATTACTTTAATACATTGTTGCATTCGGTAGTAGCCAAATGCAACAATGTATTTTTCATAATTAAGCGGCAGATGCTGAAATATTACGTTTACGCACTAGTGCGCCAACAACAACAATGTCATTTTCTTGGCAAAATAGCAGATTATTAGAATATTAAACCATGGTCTTCGCATAGTATGGAACTATTTTCCTAATAAATTATATGATATATAAACAGTCCATGAAATTTATTGTGTAAATAATTTAATCTTATCAACCATTTCAAACTCCATCGCAAAATGTAATCAAATCGTATTTACACATGTACACACAAACATATTTTTATCAAAATCTGGGATTCATTCATGTTTGATACACACAAATTCGTTTACTGCTTTATCTAGTTTTATTGTAAACAAAACGTTCAATGACGCTGTTCAACTATTTTTTTTCTATAATCCAAAACATTCAACCGATTTCTAATATATCAAGAAATGATGGTCATGAAGTTTAGGGGGAATTTTTCTTTTAAATATACACATCCCGATGTGCTTACATTTTTATGCATTCGTTGTTTTTGAAAAGCATTCTGTTTGAAGCTTCTAACGAGTTTTTCCACTCCCTGATTAAACATGAAGTCAAATTTCGAGTTAAAACAATAAATGGCGTATAATAAATAACTAGTATCGTATGTAACGATAACGACCATATTCGATCGATTATTTTGCACCAAAACATCGATATTCCAAGATATGGATACAGGGTGCCGGTATTTCAACAGAATGTATAGGGATCTCGGTTATTTGAAGAGATAGAGACCTGGTTAAATTGGGACAAAGTTGCGTATTTTAGGGTCCAATAATAATCTTAGAACAAATTTGAAATATCTATTTTCGTTTTTGAGATATTGTCAAAAAACGAATTTTTTGAAATGCCGTTTTTATTTTACTATTCAAAAACTATTGAATCCAGACATTTACAACTTTGACTTTATACAGGCACTTTGTAACGAGAAATCTAATAACATATTTTATTTTAGGATAACTATAACATTTGCCCAGAGACCACAGCTAACTTTTGTTTTTCTTATAGGTGCCATTTTAGATTTTTATATATTTTAGAAGAATATGTTTTTCCGAATTTAATGATGTAGCACACTTATAGTTTATTGTACATTTCATACGTAAAATTTGAATCCTTTGTTTGTTGTAAAGAGTGCCTTGGAAACAGTTGAGTAACTCACTCATTTGAAAACTCCTAGGACCGATAATTGTTGTTAAAATACATTACCAATTGTGACGTATTTTAAACTAACGAGTGTCTTCCACTCCCAGACTAAGCATGAAGTAAAATTTCGAGTTTAGAAAAGCCTCGCGTAGAAAATTTGTCGAGGATCGCGCCACGCATATAAACCACTGATTTACAGTAAACTTAAAAATATATAACGCTTAAATGTCATGTTGATCAATATTTATTGAGATGTAGTGAAAATTTAAGAATTACTTTTTTGTGAGTAGTTTTGGAATAATAATAATAAAAGTAGAATAAATTTAGTTTGTGGAACTTTTTCATACTGTTGATATTTAAGTCAGCATATCTTAAACAGGGAAAGTGCTATGATGGACACATCACCATTTTCTTGATTTATGTTTTGTGTGATAATCGATTCTTGTTATTATTATTACAAAAGATTGACAGCTATTAAATAATTTTGACTGCTAATAATGATTGATTGCTGTCAAGATTTTATTGATTAATAGATATGACGTTATTGTTTACAAGGCACTCTTTGCAAAAAAGAAAATATTATAGTTTTAAATATTAAATCTAAAATACATTATAAGTGTGATACATCACTAAGTTCAGAAAAAAATATTTCCAAAAATATGAAAATCCAAAATGGCACCCATAAGAAAAATAAAAGTGGGCTATGGTATCCGAGTAAATGTTATAGTTATCTATAAAAAAATATACTACTAGATTCCTCATTACAAAGTGCCTGTATATTGCCAAAGTTCTAAATGCTTAGACTTAGTAGTTTTTGAATAAAAAAATTAAACGATTTTTAAAAACATCAGTTTATTGTTGAGATCTCGAAAACAAAAAAAGATATTTCAAAATTGTTTTGAGTTTATTGTTAGACCCTAAACTACGCAACTTTGCCTTAATTTAACCGACTCACTATCTCTTCAAATAACTGAGATATCCATATATTCTGTCGAAATACGGACACCCTGTATAATATATTAAGAAATACAGTTTCTAAAAAGAACAAATCGTATGAATTTCGAAGATTTTAGGAGGACGCAATTTAATCAGCCTAATAATCAAGTCATGTAGTTTGAAAACAATTCAAAACTTGTTCTACAATAGATAACTAACTAAATACCTTTATTTATGAATATTGAACATAGTTTATTTACAATTGACTAATAAAATAATATGCTGTATTAAAAAAACACAACATTTACAAATTGGCTATCGACCAGGGGTTTTTCAGCTTTACATTATATATTTATTTATAAATGTAATAAATACATTAATTATTAAATAATGCTAATGCTACTATTAAATATAATATGTTTTTATTCATTAAATATTGCACAAACAAACTTAATTTGACTAATTCTCTAACAATTTTCTCATTTCGCTTAGATAAATTTACATCAACACCTACAGAGCATTTGCAACTAAATGGCTACTTGATTCCAATTTTTCCTCTAATAATTGTGACTGATATGAAATGTTTGCCGAGCCATTCGAATTTACGACGGAAAATTTGTATGCGCGTGCATAATTTTCTGCAATTAAATATAATCAAGGAATTTTTTTCTTAGCGCGCAAGTCCTTTCCCTTTCCTTTCTCCATTCGCAAACGGCACGAGTGCTGACAAATTGTCAGCCCCGAGGAAATTGGACATTCATTACGATCGGCTTGCAGTTTCCGCAATTTTAACAAATTGTCTTAGTTAAAAATAATATATTATTGCTCAATACTCATCATTGTGCGGCACAGGTAATATAAAAAGGATATACCTACACTTTGTAATTGTTATTTATGATGACGCCACAATAACATCTTGTACATGCTATTAGTCAGAGCTGGGCAGGATTCGAATCATTCAGGATTCGATTCCCGGATTCGAATCCTTTTAGAGGACTCAAAAGAGGTATTCGAATACTTTAGTGAAAACGGATTCGTGATTCGGATTCGTTACATTTTTTTAAAAGGATTCGTATTCGAATCCAAACGTAGATGATTCGAATCCTTATAAAAGGATTCGAATTCTTATAAATGGATTCGAATCCTTATAAAAGGATTCGAATTCTTATAAAAGGATTCGAATCCTTATAAAAGGAATCGAATCCTTATAAAATTCGAATCCTGATACATGGATTCAAATCCCCCTAAATAATTCGAATCATCTCTATTAAGGCTGGGATTCGAATTCGATTAATTCAAATAGTTAAATATTATATTAAATCACTAAATTATTCATATTTGAATATAAATATTAAAATTTTCGAATAATTTAAATATTTGTGAATGCATATTTGGTTACTTAACCATGAAAAATATCCAACGTTAATAGTATATTTTTAACTTCACTTGAAATCAATGTTTTATACGCGTGGCGCATGAAGTAAAATTTCGAGTTTAGAAAAGCCCCGTGAAAATTTGTCTCGGGTCGCTGCGCGACCCTCGACAAATTTTCTACGCGGGGCTTTTCTAAACTCGAAATTTTACTTCATGCTTAGCCTGGGAGTGGACAACACTCGTTCTTAGAAGTTTCAAACTGAAGGATTACTCTAGATTACTAAGTTTATTACCGTTTTACAAAGGCTACAGCTCAAAGGACCAACCATGGTCTTCGCAGAACGAAGGACTACAGGGAATCGAAGTTTTTTTACAAGAAAACAACGAATATCTGAAGGTTTACAGCATGGATAGGAAAGAAAACATCTAATTTTGAAAAAATATCGAAGTTGGGTTGGTTTTCAGTGCATTTTTAACTTCATTTTAACTTCACCCGCGAAAATTTTCTACGCGGGGCTTTTCTAAACTCGAAATTTTACTTCATGCTTAGTCTGGGAGTGGACAACACTCGTTTGCATTTTAAATTTAACTCTTTTAAAAAATCGACGTATGTAATATAATAAATCATTCATTGAAATCATAGAAAAAGATGCAAAATTTTACCAAAAATTAACTTTTAGAGTTAACTTTATAATTTGTTCGGCTCTTAATGGGTGAATATTCTATTCCTAAAAAAACCGTTTTTATTTAATATTGAAGTTGCATTTAATACAATAACAAACTGTGAATAAATCGACATAAATCTAGAAATATCAAAAATCTCGACATATAGAAAATCTTGACGGTCCACTCCCAGACTAAGCATGAAGTAAAATTTCGAGTTTAGAAAAGCCCCGTGAAAATTTGTCTCGGGTCGCGCAGCGACCCTCGACAAATTTTCTACGCGGGGCTTTTCTAAACTCGAAATTTTACTTCATGCGCCACGCGTATAAAACACTGATTTAAGGTGAAGTTAAAAACGCACTGAAAACCAACCCAACTTCGATATTTTTTCAAAATTGGATGTTTTCTTTCTTATCTATGCTGTAAACGTTCAGATATTCGTTGTTTTCTTGTAAATAAACTTCGATTCCCTGTAGTCCTTCGGTCTCCGAAGACCATGATTGGTCCTTCGAGATGTAGCCTTTGTAAATTGGTAATAAACTTAGTAATCTACAGTAATCCTTTAATTTGAAACTTCTAAGAACGAGTGTTGTCCACTCCCAGACTAAGCATGAAGTAAAATTTCGAGTTTAGAAAAGCCCCGCGTAGAAAATTTGTCGAGGGTCGCGCAGCGACCCGAGACAAATTTTCACGGGGCTTTTCTAAACTCGAAATTTTACTTCATGCGCCAGGCGTATAAAGCACAGATTCAAAATGAAGTTCAATAACACATATATCACCATTAATTAAAATCATTATATAATCAGATATTTAGTCGGTAAATGAACATGTTTATTAATAGAAACTGATGGAATAAAATATTACTGGTTGCAAATAATAGATTCAAATTTATTTTTAAACGAGTTGTATCCGTGATTAAAAAATGAGGATTCGAATCTTTGATTCGAATCATATTTTTCACTTACGAATCCTTTATTCGAGTATTCGTGATTCGAATCATGTTAGTGATGTAGTAGGTTCAAAGAAGAAGAAGAAACAATATCTACCTAATAATGTTGATCTCCATTTACTATCGACTAAATTTAACAAACATTTTAATGAAATTTCAGAAAACTTAAGCCATTTTTTTGTTAATAATGAACCCTATGTATGTGAAATACCTATCAACAATAATTCAATATTTCTGGAGCCTATTACAGAGCTTGAACTAATTAATATTGTGAATAACATCCAAAATAAAAATAGTACAGGTTACGATGAAATTCCAATATGTGTCATCAAAAAAAGTATATTCTGTATTGTAAAGCCACTTTTGTGTATTATTAATGCAATGTTCGAGACTGGCATTTTTCCGGAACAGCTTAAACATTCGATTTTGGTGCCTATTTTTAAAGGTGGGAATTCAGAGGAACTGTCCAATTATAGGCCAATTAGCATTTTAAGCAATATATCTAAGTTATTTGAAGATATAATTTATAGACGCCTTAAACATTTTTTTATAAGATATAAATTAATATCTGACAATCAACATGGATTTCTCACCGGTAAGAGTATAGAGACCGCTTTATTTGATTATGTTAACTTAATACTAAACGCCTTAGAGGAACGACAGATTGCGTGTGGTGTTTTCCTCGATGTTTCCAAGGCTTTCGACTCAATTGACTTCAATATTCTACTGTCCAAGCTCTTTAATTATGGCATTCGAGGTGTTGCCAATAACCTGATAGAATCATACCTTAAAGGGAGGTGTCATGCAACAAAGTTGAACGACAATACTAAGGGAGTCAGTGTTATGTCAGAAGTCTTGGGGATGTCGGCGGGAATCCCGCAGGGTAGTGTCCTTGGCCCTTTTTTGTTTATTGTCTACATTAATAATTTATTTCTAAATAAACCAGATCATTTGAACATACTAAATTATGCCGATGATACAAACCTCTTATTAAAAGGCAGTGATATAAATTATATTGAAGAAGCCGGAAATCTTGGTATGAATTATGTACTCAGTTGGTTCCAGGATAATAAACTCTTAATAAATGTAAATTAAACAAAATGTCTATTTTTCAAGACAATCCAGTCAACTACAATGCCAAATTGTTTAAAATTAAATGATATTAATTATCGTACTACAAGTACTGCTACATTTTTAGGAATTACTCTCGATGAAACCTTGACATACGAGACACAAATTAATATTATATCTTCAAAAATTAGTAAATCGATTTATGGTTTGAGAATGCTGCTAAGATACAGTCATTTCTCCATTTCAAAAATATTCTACTACTCCAATATATATTCGCATCTTAGATACGGGATTATATTCTGGAGTAGTAGTACAGATGCTACTAGAGTATTCATTTTACAAAAAAACGCCGTTCGAATACTGTATGGACTCAAGTACCGCGAGAGCTGCAGAAGTATTTTTCGTAGTAATTGCCTCCTTACGCTATATGGCTTATACATATTCGAATGTGTCAAATTTCTTTGGCGTAATAAGCATAAATTCAGTGGAAATGTTATGGAAAATAGTCGTAATACTAGACATGTTCAAGTTTATCGCTTACCGAAACATAGGCTAACAGTGTATGAAAGGGGTCCGTTTTACTCTAGCATTAAGATATTTAACTTGTTACCAAAAGAAATAAAAGAAACAACTCGATATAATATCATGAAAAGTAAACTACATGCGTGGCTATGTTCTATTGAACCCTATTCCTTGGCAGAGTTTTATGCATCGCTGTAAACATAATAGTTATTTTAAGTATCATGTGTGTGTTTATATACATATAATGGGAGATTTTAATATTAATTTCTTAAATAATAGTAACGATACACAAAGATTTAAAAATATCATTAATGAATTCGGGGCTACGTATTTGATCCAGCAACCAACGCGCGTTACAGATATTAGTAGTACTTGTTTAGATAACATTATCACTAATATAACTAAAATAAATGAAATTAAAGTCGTTCACACTGGCTTCTCGGATCATATGCCTCAAATATTAAAGTTAAGTGTCACTGTAGAGAATAAGAAAGAACATAAGTATATACGTGTAATAAATAATGAAAACATAAATCAATTTCGTGAGAATTTGGCTCAGGAACATTTTTCTGTTATATATAATTCGTCATCTGTAAACTCTAAGTTTGAAAAGTTTTCAAGTTTAATGATAAGGTATTTTAATAGTTATTTTCCTAAGGTAAAAAAACAAGTCAACAAAAAATATAATTATATACAATCACCAGAAATTGAACAATGTAGGAAAGAATTAGTTTTATTGCAAAACATGTCAAGAATAAATATAAATCTAAAGGCACAGTTTAAGATAAAACAAAATCAATACAATCAACTTTTGAAACATTTCAGAAACGAATCAATTAAAAATAAACTACTAATTTCAAATAATAAATCAAAAGTAATCTGGAATGTTATTTCTGAAAACATTGATAGAGCCAAAATTAATAAATTACCAACTACTGATAACTTTGAGACATTGGCAAACAACCTTAATGATTTTTTCAATAGTATTGCAGATAAATTAGTATCAAACTTGAATTACAATGACGGGGGTAGTGACTATGTTAAACATAATCCGTACTCGATGTACCTACATCCTGTAACAGAACATGAACTAATAAGTGTGGTGCACCAATTTTCTAATAAATCCAGTTCTGGTTATGATGAAATTCCCATGGGGGTTATAAAGAGTTGTATTGACATAATGGCTGCTCCTATGTGTCATATTATTAATTCATGTTTTGAAGAGGGAACTTTTCCCGATATCCTCAAATTTTCTATTATCACGCCGATATTTAAAAAAGGCGATAGTGACGATATTCATAACTACCGGCCTATAAATATTTTATTTAGTTGGGCAAAAATCTTTGAAAAACTAATTGCAACTCGAATAATTGATTTTTTCAATAAATTCGCACTTTTTGACAATGCTCAACATGGATTTATTCCTGGTAAGAGTACCGAAACCGCAATATTTGAATATATCAATTAAATAGTAACAGCTCTTGATAACAAGAAGATAACATGTGGTATTATGTGAGACCTTACTAAGGCATTCGACTGCATAGACCAAAAGATGTTACTATTAAAACTTGAAAAGTATGGCCTGAGAGGACAAGTACATGATATATTAAAATCTTACCTACGCGACAGATATCATTGCACAAAAATAACAACCATCAATGGTAATACACTCCTCTCGTCGAAGCGTATATTGAATATAGGAATCCCTCAAGGAAGCATTTTAGGGCCATTACTTTTTATCATTTACATAAATGACTTAAGTAAGGCCGTTCATAATAGTAAGGTCATAAATTATGCTGACGATACAAATATAGTGGTAAATGGAGACACCTTGAACCAGCTTACAACGGTATGTGATGATAGCATGAACATGGTAAATAATTGGTTTCAGCAAAATAAACTTGTATTAAATGAAACCAAATCAAACTATATGTTATTTAATAAATCATTAAATGTAGAATATTTAACACTCGATGGCATTAAATATAAGTTAAATAGCGATGCTAAACTATTAGGGATAACAATAGACACAAAATTAAATTTTAATGTACATATTGCCAACATATGCGCTAAAATATCTAAAAATATTTTTGGGTTACGCATATTGATAAAAAGTACTAATCCGTTCATTAGTAGAATTTTTTATTGTAGTAATATATACTCGATTATACGATATGGTATAATTTTTTGGGGCTCCAGCTCAAACCTAGATAAAGTTTTTATGCTTCAAAAACGTGCTCTCAGAGTTATGAAAAACATGCATTATCTAGAATCCTGCAGACAAAAATTTAAAAACGAACGTCTACTCACAGTGCCAGCCATCTATATGTATGAATGTGTTATATTCCTCAAAAAGCACTCTCACTACTTCTCAGATAGTGTTATGAAAAGTAATTACTACACTAGGCAATGCAATACGTACGTAATTCCTAAACACAGGTTGACTCTATATGAAAAGGGCACATTTTATTCATGTATAAAAATATGGAATAGTATGCCTGATACACTAAAAGAATGTAAACCTTTAAATTTATTAAAAAAACAATTATTTAATTATCTGTGCGAATTAGAGCCCTATTCAATTAATGAATTAGGTATTTGATTTATATACATTTCTCGTTTTGCTTTGTTTTGACCCTATTTTAAGTTCTTTTCCATAGTATCAGAATATATGTTTTGTATATCTGTATATCATGGGGAACTATAAAATAAAGAATGCTTATTATTATTATTATTATTATTAACTGAAACTGACAATTTTCTCGCTACAATGTAACATTTGTGTAAGTTTGTATTGAGAAATAAATACTATTCTATTCTATTCTATTCTATTCTATTAGGTGATTCGGATTCGTGATTCGAATCATGTTTTTGAGGATTCATCCCAGCTCTGCTATTAGTTAATTCTTAACTATTAATAAAATGGCAATATCGCATTTTAACTCTACATACATTTAAAGTAATTTCGAGATTATATTAAACTGTTTTTGTTTACCTTTGTGAAATCGGGTTTCAACTGCTGAAATATTTAATTGAAATTTGCTTATAACGAGTGTTTCCACTCCCCGATTGAGCATGAAGTAAAATTTCGAGTTTAGAAAATCCTGAAAATTTGGTAGCGAAGCTGAGCTATCAAACGAAATTTTCAGGATTTTCTAACTCGAAATTGGCTAAGAACATAAATGATAAATTCATATTGGATTTTAATCTTATTAAAAATTATCGAATCTTGGGGTGTTCAAACATTTTTCAGGTATTACTGAAAGTAAGAGTTTGCTTTGTTTTTGTATAAACAAAGACACAATTTTTTAATCAAGTAATAAATTACGAGAAATCTAACTTGACTAAGAATATTTAAAATTATAAAAACAGGAAATTCATGTTATATTTAAAAAAATTATTAAATATTACTCAATCTTGGGATTTTCATATTTTTTGAGATAGTATGAAAAGAAATAATGAGCTTTGTTTTTAGGTAAACAAAGATAAAATTCCTCAACTGAGAAATAAATTACGGAAAATTTCACTAATATTATTTAGGAATCATAAAACAGTAATAAATCAATAAATATTACTAAATTTTGCAGTTTTTGTAAAAATTTTAAGTACCTATTATAAAAAGAAAGAATGAGCATTATTTTTGAGTTAGCAAAGACAGAATTCTTCAACTGAGAAATACATTACAGGAGGTCAAAGTTGACTAAGAATATTTAGAAATACAAAAAACAAGAAATGCTTGTCGTTTTTAAAATATATAAAAAAATACTGAATTTGTAGATTTTCACAATATTTTCCGGTATCATAATAAGAAAGAATGAGTTTCATTTTTTTGTTAGCAGAGATAAGATTCTTTACATTACAAAAGATAAAAGTTATAACAGAACTATAATATGTTCTTTTATAACTTTGATCTTTTGTAATGTTAAGAATTCATAGAAATTATTAAATTATTCAATAATAACTTTCCGCTAAATTATTAAAATTATAAATGCTAATATTAACACAATAAACCGTAATAATCGCATGCAACATATTTGTTCAACATGCAAATTTAATGTTTTCATAACTCGTTAATAAACACCCTCATTAATTAAACTAAATTAAACAAATAAACGACACAAGTTGCAATGGAAAATAGACGCATAATTTGTTTTGAAGTAACGCGAATGATAAAAATGCTTTTGATATATTTTTTTTTTATTTCCAAACTGGTCGAATGGAAATTCCGTAAATTCCCGACTGTATAATAAAATGTCGATTAGCATAAGGCCAGTTTTATTTATACCATTCGGAATGCGGTTCTTTTTTAAATTTTCGATTTCCCTGTATGTGTTATAATTGATGAATAACGTTAATATTCAGAATGTTTTAAATCTTGCGAAAACAAACAAGCAGATCTCATTCAAATTGTTGAAATTCATATTAGCATCGGTTTGAACGCAAATCCCATTAGGTACCAACGATGATTTGAATATTTAATATTGCTAGGAATTAATTTTCATTAAAAATGAAAGACACATTGCGTCTCTCATTTTTAATGAAAATTAATTTCTTTGAGTACGGTTCAAGATATGTTATTAACTTTTTGAAATATTTAAGTGTTCATTTAAGAATATTTAATTTTATTCAATAATAATACTCAAGTTTAAATTTTTAAATCCCATGTATGTATTCTTCTTATTTTATTATGTTGGACATTGATTTTCTGAATTCCATTATGCCCAATATATTGATTTTAATTTAGTATTTATGCTAAAAAAAAAATTATAATAAATCTTGCACGCATGATTTTTTGACAATAAATGTAGTGTGCCTTGAAAAAAAAAACTCATATTGTTCAAATTGTTTATTGGTTTATATTTAATCCGTGTGTTACGGTAACCAATTTATTATACATTCACTGGTAGATATTACTTTAAATGCAACTTTTCTTAGAAATAAAATATTTACCCATTAACGGCCGAGAAAATGATAGAGCTAACTGTAAACGTTGATTTTAGGTAAAATTCTACACTTATTCTTTCTAATTTCAATTACATTAAATACTGCGATTTTTTCTTTTAGATATACAAAATGTATACTCTACCGGGTGTTGACTTGGCGAACGCAACATAGGAAATCGCATGTTAATTTTAAAGTATTCAAATATTGGCTTCCCTATTTATTTTAGAGACAAAATGTATTTCACTTTTTTGTAGAGGGAAAAATCATAAATTTATTTATGTTCACACTTAACACTGTACGTTTCTCTAAGTTAAAATAATTAAGAAAAAGTAATGCGATCTTATAAAAATAATGACAACAATTGCGGGTATTCCCTGTTATTTTGTAAAGTTCAATTTAAAGCATTACACAAGTGTTTCCACTCCCAGACTAAGCATGAAGTAAAACTTCGAGTATAGAAAAGCCCCGTGAAAATTTTCTGGGCTTTTCTAATCTCGAAATTTTACTTCATGCGTATAAAACACTGATTTCGAGTGAGGTTCAAATATACATAAATTCACAATATTTTGGTTTTGTACGCGTAGTGCATGAAGTAAAATTTCGAGTTTTGAAAAGCCCAGAAAATTTGTCTCGGGTCGCTGCGCGACCCTCGACAAATTTTCACAGGGCTTTTTTTAATAATAATAATAATAATAGTAATTTATTTTCAAGAAATAAGTAATTACAAGGTAATACATATAAATGAAAATGTGTCAGCAAAATACAATTTAAAAAATATAAAATTAAATAAATAGAAACAGAGTTAGAGAATATAAAATTAAATAAATAGAAACAAAGTTAATAAACGGGAAACAAACTCAAAATTTGACTTCATGCTTAGTCTGGGAGTGGAAAACACTCGTTTATAGCTTTAAATTGAACTCTTTTAAAAATCAGAGAATGTCAGAAAATTAACAGCTAAAATAATTAAGAAAAAGTAATGTGATTTTATAAAAATAATGACATTTTTCTTCTATAGTGTAAATCATTTCGAAAACATTTACTTTAATCAAGTAACTACGATATCTTTTGCCATTTTGACATCCGCAGTTGTTGTTTCAATTCCAGAGCATGTCATTATTTTTATAAAATTACATTATTTTTTTTTTTTCATTATTTTAACTTAGAGAAACGTAATTTGATCAACGTTAACACGAATGAATTCAGAATTTTTTCCTCTACAAAAAAGGTAAATACATTTTGTTTCTAAAATAAATAGAGGAGCCAAAATTTAACCATTTCAAAATTTACATGGGATTTCCTATGTTGCGTCCGTCAAGTCAACACCCGGTATACATTTTTAGGCATTCGTCGATTTTATACAAGCATTCAATTTAAAGTTCGAACGAGTGTTGTTACTCTCAGATTAAGCATGAAGTAAAATTTCGACTTTAGAAAAGCTTTAAAATTTGGATTGGTTGACCAAACCAAATTTTCAGGCTTTTCTAAACTCGAAGTTTTACTTCATGCGTTACGCGTATAAAAACTGAAATATTGTGAAGTTAGAATTACACTTTAAAAGGGTGTAACGTGTCGTTTTCAATTACTGCAAAATTTTTCGTTACGGTCCTGTCACATTTATATTTTAAACGACGAAAATTAGAAATATTGAAATACCGAGCGCGAGCGAGGGTTTTTTTTGTCTTCCGCGAGAAGAGGGGTTCTGGGAATGGACGGCAGAGCGTGCGGACGTGTGTGCTAGGTGAGCGTTTTTGTTTGATTTTCAAATAGAAATTATGAGGATTAATTAATTTATCACGTAAATAATTTGATCACGTATAGCCTTAAGAGTTAATGAGGGAAATCGTTTCGATTTGATGTTTGTTTGATAACGGTGTGGCCGTTGGTTTTTTTTTTATCGCCTTGTAGTGGCGGAATACGAATTGAAAGTGATTATAATGAATTTCGGGTTCGATGAAATGATACCGAACTAAACCTCCCTGATGAAACTCTGGTAACTAAAATTCGATATTGCTTAACACACGCTACCCCGCACGGTTAACTCCGTCCGGACGTTTTTTTTTTTGTTGGTTGTATTCGTTAGTAGTGGCTTAGTATATATGTGTGTGTGTGTGTGTGTGTGTGTGTGTGTTCAAAGATGTCGAATTAGACAAATAATAATATAATATCCTCCTTATCTTTAAATTCAATCTAATGTTCTATATAAGTAATTTTATTGATTAATTGAATTTTGTTTTATATTGTTGTAGCGTAATTTCTATGAGGAATTAAATTCAATTAATTAATTTATAATGGTATTCATCGTAAGTAATTTTGCTGAGGGTTGCTAGCGATCTCCTTCTTTTTTTTCTCTTAGGTTATGATTTACCGACTTCCCTTTATTAATTTTATTTAATGTTAATGATACTAATTTTTAACTTAAATGTATTCCTTCTCTTTAAATTAAATTTGTTAAACTTGTTAGTAATTGCCTGGCTCTTTTAGTAGCGTCTAATTATACCTTTCCTCGCGCAAGCGTCGAAGAATTTTTTATTGTATTCATCTAATAGCCACGTAGGGCCTCATGACAAAACAAAATTCTGCAGTATATTTTTCGCTTGTAGTACATTCCCGAGTTGGTTGAAGGTTCAAAGGAGAATATCCGAGTAAGAAGAGCTAAAGAGGGCCCCGTAAACGAGAGAGGACAGGAGCCATAGCTGCTTGTATACAATCCTGCACGCGGCATGATGCACTAAAACCTGCTTATTCCTCTGCTTCTACTGCTCTGGGCGCGACTAGACCAAAATCCCTAAAATCTACCGATTTCTATCTCTTTCGTAAAATGTTGAAGGGTAAGGGGAAAGAGACCGAGCACTCAAGGGGTGATCCATTATGAACACCGACCGTTTTTTTTTAGTGTCAATGTCAACCCGATATTAGCAGGTAGTAAGAAGTTTTCAGCCGTTTTTTTAATATTTATGGAATTATTTAAAATGAAATTATAATTAGTACGACATTTGTAAAATAAAATTAATAATATAATTAGTTAAAATATTTTTTGTTGTTTAGTAACATTAATTTTTACAAATAATATACCTAAACTAACCCAACATAACCAACTGAACTAACTTAATAAACTTAACTAACGTAACTAACTTAACTAAAATAATTTATGGAAGAAACCACCGTTGAATTTGTCCTGCAAACCAAATTAGGAACAAATTAGAAATATTGGCATTGAATAAATATTAAAAATTTATAAAATTATGAGTGACTAGTGATGTAAAATTACAGGTAATTTAAAATTGGGTAATATTTTCAGTAATATTACTTAAACAATGGTAATAATTGGTAGTTTTAAGTTAGACATAAAACTACACGATCGCGTTTTGAACTTCACATTAAGCTAGCATTAACGCGCCTGTCGCATGAAGTAAATATTTTAAGTTTAACAAAAACCTAAAAATTTGAATTGGTTTCTTCGCTACGCGGCCAATCCAAATTTTCAGGCTTTTCTAAACTCGAAATATTTACTTCATGCTTAATCAGGGAAAGCAAAACATTCGTTAAGAAATCAAAATATTAAAAATCAAGTTTACCTAACATATGAATATATCAATTGTTTTCTAAGCTAATCACATTGACTGTCATCATCAATATTTACAAAATAACAATTTTAAAGAAAAAATAATTTAATTTTATATTTGCATAGAATTCAGTTTATTTTTTATATCATTATTATTAATATTTAAAATGAAACCTGTTGAAATAAATAATAAATATACTTCAAATTGAATCCAGACAAAATGTAAACATTAATATTGCGAAATTGCGAAATCAATAAAATTAAAAAAAAACAAATTTCATACATGATAACAGTCACACATATTTTATTATAATATTGTGATTATTAATTTGATTTAATAAAATCATTAAAAGCAACAAACATCATCAAAATTAATAAAAATCTTCACAATTGTCCAAATTATCACAAATTGACAAAATCGCAAAAATATTATAAAATAGCCAAACTTGACAAATAAATAAACTTATTACACAATTCGTAATAATTAAAAAAATCAACAAAAATTGATATATATATATATATATACGTAAACTATAGGAATACAAATTGTCAAAATTGATTTGTAAAATAAGTTAAAGTCCTAAATGTAATAAAGTTAGCTAACTAAAATCGTTAAAATTTTGAATTTTAACAAAATTTGTGGAAATTGATAAACTCAATATAAAATGATAAAAATCTTTATTATTTAAAATTACATAGAAATTTATTTACATTTGACATAATGACTCATTGGTTAAACATGATGTAAAATTTTGAGTTTATAAATGTCAGAAAACTTGGGTTTGCCAAATTTTCAGACCTTTCTAAAATCAAAATATTGCTTCATGCGCCATGCGTGTACGCCGATTTGATGTGAAGTTCGAAATAGACTGTTATTGATAATTTTTAAATAAATCACTTTAATAATTATTATCATTATAACAGTAAATAAAAATATAATGCCGCCATTCCATAAATAAGTGCACACTTTTTGGGGGTAAATCAGGGATTTTAGCGAATTTCACATATATTATCATCTAGCTATCAAGACATGGTGTTTGGTTGTTACTAGAGGTTAATCAAATTATTGTATCAAAAGTTATAACAATATAAACTATTAGTACACTTTTATTTTGAACTCAAAAATATCGTAAACCGTTACCTATACAAAAAAGTTATTTAGTACTTTTTTGTGCTTAAATGTTCAAAGTTTAAAATAATTTTTTTTTTTTAAACGAAAAACTTTATTTATATAGATATTTTGAATAAATAAAACATATCTCAAAAAATAATCAAATACTCATGTTTTAATTTTCTTTAAAAAAATATATGTTGTACCCTGATCCTTCCTAAGAATTTTTCCGCTTTTAAAAGTGTGGGCACTTTAAAACTTTTTGAGATATAATTTTTTTAACCGAGCGCTACATTGACATGAGGCGCTCCCGCCAATGGTGTAATGGCCCGGATCACGGTGAGCGCCTCGCTTTAACGCAGCGCTCGGGTAAAAAAATCATATCTCAAAAAGTTTTAAAGTGCGAAAAGTTATATGCAATCGAAAATGATGTCTACGTGTATAATTTTAGGTCAATAGGATTTTTTTAAATGTATCTGACGTTTAATTGTTCAAAATAAAACTATTGGTAGTATTTTTCTGAATGTATTAAATAAACTTAAGTTGCTTATATCAAGCTGAAACTAAATTTTCTGTAGTAGTTCTGATGCAAGGAATATATTCCTCTAGGTTCGTTCTAAAGAAAACTGTTATGGCCAAATGTTGCTAAATCATTATTTCTAGTAGTATTCGTAATATTAAAATTATTATATAGAAAACGTAAATTGCAAGTATTTTTGTATGAACAAAAGTTGTTATGTTTGATATTTCGATTAGAATGCGAAGAGTTCAGTGAGTAATGCTTAGCAATTATTTTGGATTAAACCAATATTTTTTGAGAAATTTGAAAAATGTTTGCAGATCTTTTTTTTAAAGACCAACAAGATTATGATTGGCATACTAAACGTATTTCACTTGTTAATTGCTTGGTTATAAACCATTTCACACTAAATCAGCGTTTTATACTCGTCGTGCATGAAGTAAAATTTCGAGTTTAGGAAAGCCTAATTTATCTCAGTCGCTCTGCTGCGCTACGCGCCCGAACTAAAGTTTCAGGCTTTTCTAAACTGAAAAGTTTACTTCGTGCTTAAACTGGGATTGGAAAGACTCGTTAGATGATCAATCATAAACTTATTTAGCATTTTTTTGTTATTGCTAGATTAGCGTGTTTTATTAAATCGATTTGATTAAAGCGTAACCAAATAATACCATTGTATAATATATTGATTAATGTAGTAAATTGTTGAGTCATCAAGTAAACATGAACGACCGTTTAAAACGCTTTAAAAAGGGAAAATAAGGGAAACTACCTGCTATTCTAACAGATAAGGTCATAAATTGTAACACCAACACCCCATAAATTGTGGTTTCTTTTCTTCCATTATACTCCCGCGCTTGTAGAGGGTGTCTCTCTTCAAAATTTGCTGGTTTAGAGATTTTGTAGAGGCCCTCTATGGGCTGGAAGACCACGCGACGACACGAAAATATCTAAAATTTTCAGATTTCTATCTCTTTCCAAAAATGTTGGAGGGTAAGGGGAAAGAGACCGAGTACTCAGGGGGTAATCCTTTATGAACACCAACCGCATTTTTTGATGTCAATGTCAACCCCAAATTAGCAGGTAGTAAGAAGTCTATTTGTTTTCAGCCAGCACGTAGCGTTATCTTTTGTCCGACTTGGAGTGGTTTTGATAGGAATATTTATTTGATATTTATGAAATTATTTAAAATGTAATTATAATTAATACGACATTTGTAAAATAAAGTCGAAATTATGTCTACGTGTACAATTTTAGGCCAATAGAATTTTTTAAAACGTATCTGACGTTTACATCTCGGTAAATATTGATCATCACATCTGAACGTTATATATTTTAACATTACTGTAAATCAGTGGTTTATACGCGTGGCGCATGATGTAAAATTTCGAGTTTAGAAAAGCCCCGTGAAAATTTGTCTCGGGTCGCTGCGCGACCCTCGACAAATTTTCTACACGGGGCTTTTCTTAACTCGAAATTTTACTTCATGCTTAGTCTGGGAGTGGACAACACTTGTTCTTAGAAGTTTCAAATTAAAGAATCACTCTACTAAGTTTACTAAGTATATTACAATTTTACAAAGGTTACAGCTCGAAGGACCGATCATGGTCTTCGGAGACCGAAGGACTACAGGGAATCGAAGTTTTTTTACAAGAAAACAACGAAAATCTGAAGGTTTACTGCATGGATAGGAAAGAACACATCTAATTTTGAAAAAACTATTAAAGTTTTGTTGGTTTTCAGTGCATTTTTAACTTTACTTTAAATCAGTGTTTTATACGCGTGGCGCATGAAGTAAAATTTCGAGTTTAGAAAAGCCCCGTGAAAATTTGTCTCAGGTCGCTGCGCGACCTGAGACAAATTTTCTACGCGGGGCTTTTCTAAACTCGAAATTTTACTTCATGCTTAGTCTGGGAGTGGAAAACACTCGTTAGTTTAAAATACATCACAATTGGTAAAATATGTATCGTTGGATGCCCGTCTTCAGGGGTGATATGTAAGCAAATTATGGGTCTTAGGAGTTGTCAAATAAGTGAGTTACTCAACTGTTTCCAAAGGAATCTTTACGAAAACAAAAGATTAACATTTTATATATAAAATGTACAAGGTGAGAAACTCGATGTCTCAGCTCTATTAAAAGGGAAGAAAAACCGATAGAAAAAATCTGAAAAGAGGTTCATAATCGGGATTGAGTAAGGTTCATTTTAATCCAAAATTGCATATTTTTCTAAATTTTGAAAGTGAAGTAATGACGTCATCGAATATTTTTTTCCCAGAAACATACCTATATTTTTGAATATTTCAGAAGAGCTAATTTTTCTGAACTTTGTAGAGAAAAAAATTTGCTATCTTCTTTCGTTAAAAAATTAAAAGCAAACTTAAAAAAAAGTATTATCAAAAATTCCAAATTGTCACGACTTAAACAAGTAGCCTTTGGAAGCAAATAACAAAGCCGCACCTGTCAATAATTAAACTAATGGTAATTTTTTGTTGTCATTTAATTTTAGATTTCAGATTTTTCTATCGTTTTTCCTTTTCATATAATAGAGCGGAGACATCGAGTTTCGCTCACCCTGTATACTACACTATAAGTGTGATACATCATTGAATTCAGAAAAAAATATTCTTAAAAAAAATATGAAAATCCAAAAGAAAATCCAGAAAACGTGAACGCCATCTACTCCCAATAGCATTGTCGATGGTACTCACAGAATGACTATTATAAATGTCAATTGGTTGTGCATTTTGAAATCCAGAAGGAAACTGAACTTCTATAACCATTTTAGTAGTCATATGCAATTTTCATATAAATTGACGATGTGAACGCCATCTGCTACCAATTTTTGAGTAGTATCGTTACAGCTATTATTCACGTCGTTATTTTAAATGTAAATTACATATGAGATTATTAAAATGAAAAAAGATGGTTAGTTTTCTTCTGGATTTCAAATTGCACTATAAATTGGCAATTTTAAAAGTCATTTGTAATTTACATTTAGGTTGACGACGTGTACGCCATCTACTGCCAATAGTCTTGTCTATTGTACTAACAAAATGACTATTATAAATGTCAATTGATTTTGCTATTTAAAATCCAGAAGAAAACTAAACATCTATAACCATTTTAGTAGTCATGTCTAATTTACATATAAATTGACGATGTGAACGCCATCTGCTGTCAATTTTTGAGCAGTGCTATTGACAGTAGATAGTGTTCACGTCGTTAATACAAAAATAATATATATGTTCATTTTAGCACTTTTTCCGTCATTTAAAGAATTGATGATTGTCGTACTAAACTTATTTCACTTGCTAATTGGTTGGTTATAGATCATTTCACATTAAATCACCTTTTTATACGAGTCGCGCATGAAGTAAAATTTCGAGTTTAGAAAAGCCGAATTTGTCTCAGTCGCTCTGCTGCGCTATGCCCGAGCCAAATGTTCAGGCTTTTCTAAACTCAAAATTTTACTTCATGCTTAATCTGGGATTGGAACCACTCGTTAGATGATCGATCATAACTAGGATTGTTATGTTTAAAACACTTGTTTTAAAATAGTGTTTTAAACATGTTTAAAAACAGCCGTCATGTTTTAATCGGTTTTGTTTTAAACATGTTTTAAATCTTAAATTTGTTTAAAACATGTTTTAAACGTTGGATTTGTTTAAAACCGTTTTTTGATTATCTTAACTGCTAAAAATAAATATTTGCTAAATTATATTTTATATTACTTCATTAAAGTTTTTTGTTTGTTTTTAAATTCTAGCTAAATTGTTAAAGATATTCCAAATTACAGTATCAAACATAACATTTTATTACAATAAAACTGTGTCTGCATAAATGTGGTTTTTAAATACAGGGATTTTTTCTTTCAGGTATACATAAGCATTCACTGTAAATTTTTCGACGTTCGTTGTTTTTTGTTCAAGATTTCAATTTGAATCTTTAAACGAAGGCTTTCCACTCCCAGACTAAGCATGAAGTAAAATTTCGAGTTTAGAAAAGCCTGAAAATTTGGATTGGTCGCGTAGCGAAGCGGAGCGGCCAATCCAAATTAGGCTTTTCTAAACTCGAAATTTTACTTCATGCGCCACGCGTATAAAACACTGAAATATTGTAATGTTTAAAATATACGGCTTTAGCAATCTAATATGTAAATGTGGATAAAACGTGAGTCAAATTCTGCGCTGAAAAAAGTGTTTAAAGCAGTGATTATAGGCAACTCATAAACTCTAACGTATATTAGGCTGCCTATAACCGTTGTTGTAAGTGTGTGTTTTTTTAACTTCACTGTAAATCAGTGTTTTTAAGCGTGGCGCATGAAGTAAAATTTCGAGTTTAGAAAAGCCTAATTTGGATTGGCCGCTCCGCTTCGCTACGCGGCCAATCCAAATTTTTAGGCTTTTCTAAACTCGAAATTTTACTTCATGCTTAGTCTGGGAGTGGAAAACACTCGTTTAAAGCTTCAAATTAACCACATTAAAACAACGATTTCCCACAACTTTTAAAACGCTCTAATTATCGGGGTATGTATACTCGAAAGAAAAACGCTCTGTGTATTCTGTTTTAAACACGTTTTAAACGTGTTTTAAACACGTTTTAAACGTGTTTTAAACATGTTTTGAACACGTTTTAAACTCATATCATAACCTTATTTTGCATTATTTTATTGCTAGATTAGCGTGATATATAAATTAATAAAAGTCGTAAAAACATAGTAATAGTTTCATTTAATTTTTTCTCTAATTATTAAACTTAAATAATACATGTAAATTGTCATATTTTTAAAGAATTTATTAATCTTTGTTCATGTTTCAAGTTAGATGGGAGATTTGTTTATAAAGTATCCCTATGGTGTTTGCGATAATTCTAATTGAAAACCGTTGTATTCACAACATTGTCGCGCTAATGGAAGATAAATGAAACAATCAGGGAAAGTGCTTGCTTGAAATTCAAGTAAACACATTGCGCATTTCTCCTCGGGATATTTCATAAACACGATAATGTTATAAAAATGTTCTCCTTTTCCTAGAAATGCACTTGCGAATGAATTTAATTTAATAAGCTTATCATTTTATTTATTTGTATGTTTACTACACTTACTTCAAATTAGATATGATAAAAGATCAAGGAGTGGAAACACTCGTTAGAAACTCTAAATTGTAAATACGTTTAATGCATAAAGCAATTCATAAACAATTCATTACAGCGGATGCACATTCTCTGTATGATAAAACATTTCAATTGTTTGCGATCTATTTATTTGTGTTTGTAATTAAAATAAGCTTAAATCTTTAACTTGCCTTTATCTTTTTCTTTTTATTTTTCATACAAATAAATAATAAAAGCGGAAATCCTGAACCTTTTAGAAATCTGCCTTTCTCAAAATTATGTTCAATTCAAACAAGAATGATTCAAATTCTAAACTATTTGAATTCTAGAAAATAAGCTTACGCTTCTTATAGTTTGCACACTTTAAACATAAAATTACGAAATTATTTTCAATTCGACAATAAATGCTTCCGCTTGAAGAATGGTTTAGCCATAGGAAACCCACTAAGTCCGCTGATCGCGGAGATATATATGGACCATTTTGAAGAGTGATTATCTAAACTACCCGTTTTCAAAAATGCATTTATTAGTACGGGTACGTGGATGATGTGATTCTGGCATTCAATGGTACTGACAGGCAACCAGATTCTTTTTTAACTGTAATAAATTCACAACACGAAAAAAATGCATTTACAAAAGAAATAGAAGTAGATAATTCAATTAACTATTTAGATTTAACAATAAAAAGAAATAACAATAGGGACGATTTTTCAATCTTTCATAAACCAACACACACAGATACTACTATTAATTTTAAATCCAACCATCCAATAGCACATAATTATGTCATTGTTTGCATTATAGATATACTGAAAATTGCTATAATTTGAGTTCATGTTTTCTTTCATTTTGTTTTTTAGGATCTTCCAGAGTTCTTTTGATTTGTTGGTTGCATTTTGTATACGGTTCGAATTGTAATTTTTAATTTCATGCTGTAAGAGCGTTTTGTAATTCTTTTTCGTGGATTTGTAAATATTGTTGATACATTGATTTTTGGTTTGGTTGTAGATTCGATGAAAGAGTTCCATTTTATTTCTAAGTTGTCTCAGTTTGTCGGTGTTCCATGGTTTCCGACTTTTAAACTTGTTGCAAATTTTAGTTTTAAGTGAACAACATTTATTGAAAGCAGTAAAGAATATGTTATCGAATTCACCTAAATACTGTTCTGCATCTTTGTTTATATATTGCAGTTCATTCCAATTTATTAAACTAAGTTCATTGTTTAAGAGTTGTATGGATATTTCGTCTATTTTTCCTACTTTGATAGTTTTTGTCATTTGCTCAGTTACTGATTCTATTTGTAATAGTTGCCCTCGATGGTCTGATATGTTTGCTTCTACTGTGGTTGCATTTGTGTAATTCAGGTTTGTTAAGATGTTATCGATGCATGTATTGCTATTATTTGTAACTCTTGTGTATGATTGTATGGTGATTGTCAAGGTATAACTCTCTGCTAGATTTAAAAATGTAGTTGATTTTGGGTCATTTATTTAAAGTGTCTATATTGAAATCACCACCAATCAAAATAGATGATTTTTAGTTTTAACTTGCCCTGAAGAAGCTGGAAAAAATTCACTGAAATATTGACTAAATAAAAAAAAGTTTTCTGGCTTAAAAGACAAATATGATTTTTGATTTCTGCCGCTTTTCCCCAAAAAAGTTTATAGAAGTTTTTGATAACTTGACGGCAAAAAACTAGTAAAATCTGTGGCTTATAGCGAGCGCAGGCAAAACATGTAAGAATTATTTGGAAAAAAACGGTTAAAAAGATATTTACATTTTAATTATCAAGCTTGAGCTTTCAAATCCTGTATGCGTATTTCCATTAGTGTATTTGAATTATTACGGTAAATGCGAATGCAAGCACAATAAAAACTGTGACGTAGTGACTGATTTAAAACGTAGTAACTCCAACAAATACCAACAGATTTCAAAAATTCTTTTAAATTATAATTTACCAATGCATTGCTTATAAATGCGATGACCGAGAAAACAAGCACAAGAAATACAGTGGCGTAGTAAGGGATTGATATTTAACCCTCGAATAATTTGAAATGTTATAACTGCAACAAATACCAACAGATATCAAATATTCTTACAAATTTAAATCACCAATGTATTGTTTATGAATGCTGTGACCAGAAGGCCGAGCACAAGAAAAATAGTGGCGTAGTAAGTGATCGATGTTTAACCCTTGGATTATTGTGATTTGATAGAAACATCGAATTTGGCGTAATAATTCAAATACACGAATTTAATTACGCATATAGGATTTTAAAGCTCACGCCCGATAAATAAAATGTAAATATCTTTTTATCAGTTCCCTTTTTTCAAATAATTTTTGCATGTTACACCTGCAACAGCTCTAGGCTACAGATTTCCCTAGAAGTAATAAAATAATAATAAAGTGGGGGGCTGGGATTCAAACTAGTTTTGAATTTTAAGGGGTTGTTATCAAATCAAATCATATAAAAGAAGTTAAAAAATCAAAACTGGGGGACAAACGTTAACTTAGCCCCCCATATTTGAAACTCCCATAACTTTTTTTTACCTTCTGTGTGCTTGCTCTAATTTTTGCTGTGCTTGCTTACGCTAGCTAAGGGTATTTCTGTGTTGTATACGTGTGGCCAATTTGGTTTGATCGCTTCGCTTCGCTACGCGACCAAACCAAATTTTCAGGTTTTTTTACTAGAAATTTTACTTTATGCGCCACGCGTAGTAAACACTGAAATATTGTGAACAAGAGAACTTAACTCGAAATCAGTGTTTTATACGCGTGTCGCATGAAGTAAAACTTCGAGATTAGAGAAGCCTGAAAATTTCGTTTGGTCGCTTCGCGAAAGAAAATGTTCAGGCTTTTCTAAACTCAAAATTTTACTTCGTGCTTAACCTGAGAGTGCTTAACCTGAGTTTGAAGCTTCAAACTGAACACTTTTAAAAACACAGATAATTGGGATATGTATACTTAAAAAGAAAAACTCCCTTTATGTACGAAGTTTGGTTTAAATTGCCCCAGGCGTTCAAGAATATTTAAAGAATATAAAAACATACATAAATGTAGTGTCTTTTATATTATACATGGTGGCTGATTTTGAGTGTCCAGCTTATATCTGCTAAAATATTGAAGATACAAAAAAAGGTTAATATGAAACTTATCATATCATATGCAACGTGATCTATAAGATGGAACAAATGTTATTTTTATATGCGCCACCTATTTTACAGAAAAAGTAAACATGTTTTTTTTAAATAGCATGCCCTGAATATTTCCGAAAATAAGATTCTTAATGAAATTCTCTTTACAATGATGTATCACATGTACCATTTTACTTGAAGAATTATTTAAAAAAATGAAAACCTGTTGATAGCACAGTATATCAATGTTTTAAACATTGTTTATTTTTCTCTAAGAAGTAGGTACAATTACACCGATGAAAGCTAATAACTTTCAAATGTGACAAGTATTTGCTAATATGATCAAATTTGACAAGCAATTACAATATATGAAACAATATCACATGATTACAATAATTCCGTTATTAGGCATAATTTAAAATATATATATACATATATATACATATATATTTTCTTATATATATGTATATATGTATATATGTATATATGTATATATATATATATATATATATATATATATATATACATATATATATTATATATAAGAAAATAGTATAATATTTACTATCATGGTGTAATATACAAAATATGAGCAAACGCGAATCTTGTACAATTTTGTATAATGGAAATAGGACAAATTCTGTACAAGAAATTACCAAATATTTCTTGTACAGTATTTTTGTACAAGAAAATAGTTTCGTCTAATAAAAACTTAAGAATATGATTCTCAAGACATATACAAGGCATTCCATATGAAAAAATAAATTGCTGACATTTTTCCAGAAAATGTGCAGGCCATGAAAGAAATAATGTGTTCCATCTTGTAGATCACGTTACATATAATAAGTTTCATATTAAAGTTTTTTCTATATCTTTGATATTTTAGCAGATATAAGCTGCTAAAAAATCAGCGACCCTGTATACTTATGAATAAGATAGATAAAGATATGACAGATTGTTACAGCTCTGTATACATTATCTTTTCTTTCACATAAATTAAAGAAATTTTAAAAATTCGTTGGTAATTAGAATTCTCCATAATCCAGGTGTGAAGTTTCTCGGACCCAAAATATTTGTTATCCCGCATCCGGCACCTTTTCCAAGTGCACACAAGTGCTCCCATTATTATTATTTTTTGTCATTCATGCCACCGTACAAACTTTATATTAGCCTGAAAGGAAAATCTACCTGAGTGCACCTTTACCTAATCCATCATCATTTCCCTCTTTTGTGGTGCGTTCTAGCATAATTCTCGTTTGTGAAGCACGTGATTACAATCGACTAAATTCGAGGTAACTTTTTCCATTTCTTTCTAGAAATTCCCACGCAAAAAAGTGGAAACAGGAAAATGATATACAGATACGAGTATTGTACTCGTAAGACATATTATTACCGGGATTTTTAGTGATCTCAGCCAACTTATATGAAAATCATATAATATATTATATATATTTATGAAAGGAAACGCTATTTTATCAATTTTCAATGAACTTACATCTTCTGTAATTTATTCTCCTAAGTTTTTCTTATTATGTACAGTTGCGAGAGAAAAAAACCAGCACAGCAAAATATTTGGCTATGTAAACTGGACTCACTTTGATTTTTTAAAATATCAATCAAATTGACAAATCTGCGGAAGTGTCAAACATAATTTAAGTAACGTCGACATGCTTCAACTAACTAAAACGCAAAAAGCGATAATAACGATCCGTTGAGAGACGGTATTAGCATTAGAAACATTCCTAATGAAGTGCATGTCTAAGAAAAAAAATGTCGTTAACCTGTACATGAGAAGTTTGTTTTACCAGAAAAAAATACGATATTCTACAAGTGGCTAAAGCTACTGCTGTACTAGTATTTTTCTCTCGCAACTGCACTTCGTTTATTCTTAACAATCACTGTGATTTCTATCAAAAGGACCTGTCCTTTTGATTTTTTATGTATTTTAAATGAAAGGCAATTTTTATGTAATTTAAATAATTTTGGTTGAGCTTAATTTGTTTATTACAAATTTTATGTTTTCCGACATTAAACCAACGCTAGTTTGTTTCTTAACTTTAACAATTACTTTGCATTTTATGAAAATAGTTGATCTTGTTGATTTGATTATTTATTTCAATCAACCTTCTGTAATTTTGTGAACAAATGATTATTCAAATCAGTTGTTTAAGTTGTTTGAATCTAGAACTGCATAATCTTAAAAGATTTTCAGATATACTGTTTGTGGCATAAAAACAATAGCAGATTTAAATTGCTTATTTTAAACGGATTGTATATTATTTGCTTTTTAACTCTCTCCATACAAATTGAATGTTATTTTATTAAAAACATTCGATCTACTAATTATACCGTTTCAGAGTGATTCGAGATTTATGGATAAAAACGACGTTTGCAGTGGTTTGGTAAACCTAAAATACATGTATACCTCAAATTAAATAAGATACAGAGTGGCCAATTTCGACATTCTCTTCAGCATTCAGCAATATCGTTTGCTCTATAAAGCTCACTTGACTTAGGTGGCTGTATAGAATACTGACAGTTCAAAGTTTAAAAGTTTTCAATTAAATGAAACTTGATTTATCAAATAAAACCATATACTTTATTTAATTTTAATATATAAAATTACGACAATGTTCGTGTAAATGCAGGGTTGTTAAAAAATTTTTTTTTTTTCATTATATTTAAAACAAAACATTTTTTTACAAAACGTGTTTTTTTTCCCTGAAACCTGTTTAATAATTAACAATTAAAAACATGAGTAAAACGTGTTTAAAACATAACCAGCCTTATTAATTTAGCACACAGTTCTAAGGATGATGTTGACATTTTTGGATTAATAAAATATTTTAGTAGATTACTATTGTAAGATTACAATTAATAATTTAATAGCCCTAGTTTAAGTCTTATACATAACCTCAATTGTCATAACAAAATAGGGTTGTTTAGAATTTATTTAATAATGCAATAAATCATGAATGTATAAACCTTATTTGAATATTTTAAACTTCACTTGAACAACCAGGGTTGTTAAAAAAACACGTTTTTTTTTTTATTTTAATTAAAACAAACATGTATTGTTTTACAAAACGTGCTTTTCATTGGAACAGCGTTTAAAACATTAACAATTAAAACCATGTTTAAAACACGTTTAAAACTATTTTATATTATGTAACATTTCTCTTTTTTGACGCTTCTAATACTGTACGATATATGTAACTATATGTATCTGTTCAGTCAATGGAATAAAGAATTATTATTATTATTATTAAAAAATAACATGTTTAAAACATGAGGTTAAAATCCCATTTATGATGTGTTTTAAAAAATGTAAATAATTACCAAAACGTCGGATTTTTCAAAGAAAACGTTCTTCAAAAATTGTTAATTTTATTGCATAATTTCAACTTTTGCAGAATATTTACAGAAAATACGTCAAGAAAATTATATTTTCTTCCTATAAGATGTAGGCCTAATCAATTCTAAGTAAATTGTGTAAATTTCACGTTGATGGTATAAAATTTTATTTTTTACAATTTTTGTAAAAAAACATTCTCCAAAAATTGTGAATTTTATCGCATAATTTCTACTTTAGCTTGATATTTTGGAAAATCCAGTAGAAATATTTAAATTTCTATAACGGCCAATCAAAGTTTATTTATTTCTGTGTAGATTCTATGAATTTTAGGTTGATTTAATAATTCGTTGAATTTTTACAATTCTCTCGAAATGAAGTTCTCTTAAAATCGTTGAATTGAGCCATTCGTTATTTTATGTAAAAGTTTAAATTGAAGCTTTAAACCAGTGTTTTCCTCTCCCAGGTTAGGCATGAAGTAAAATTTCGAGTTTAGAAAAGCCTGAAAATTTGGTTTGGTCGCGACCAAACCAAATTTTCAGGCTTTTCTAAACTCGAAATTTTACTTCATGCGCCACGCGTGTAAGACACTGAAATAATCTGAAGTTTAAAATACACTTTTTCAGCAGCATACTGATTTAGAAGTATATTTTAAACATCACAATCTGTGTTTTATACGCCTGGCGCATGAAGTAAAATTTGGAGTTTAGAAAAGCCCAAACATTTGGTTTGGTCGCGTAGCGAAGCGAAGCGACCAAACCAAATTTTTAGGCTTTTCTAAACTCCAAATTTTACTTCATGCTTAATCAGGGAGTGGAAAACTATCGTTAGAAACTTTAAATTAAACTTTAAGGAAAAATTGCATTGTTTCAACTTTTGCTTAATATTTTGGAAAAATGCGCTGTCCAAATTTAATTTTCTGTAAAGCATATGCAACTGCAATTGATTCTAAGTATATGTTATGTTGATTGTATAAAACTTGATTTTTTAATGCACACGAATTTATGTGTGTTCTAAAGTTAAACAAAAAATGTATTTTACGTGTTTAGGTTTACAATTTTAATGTTTTTGAAATTTTTATGTCTATTATAATTTGTTGACATTATGTTTTTTGGAATGATATGTTTGGGGTTGTTGTATTAAATTCAAGGGAATAGTTCGTTGGTTAATGTTTTTATTTACAGCGGTGCGTATTTACAATGGATTTATTTACACATTTATATAGATGCAGGTGCTGCGATTCAGCGGCCCTCCTGCTCCTCGTTTGGACGCTGAATCTGCGGGGGTCCTGTAGGGAGACTCCTAGCGGGTCGATCCCGATGTATAGCAAAGGCGGCGCGTGCAATCGCCGTAGTGTCGGGTAGGCCGGTGTCCTCGGGCTGTTCCTGTCGACGGGACCATGACGTGGTGGTCCCTCCGCGATCCTCCTGCGTGCCTTGCGGGGTGACGGAGAGTATTGTTATGGTTGAGGCAGAATCCGGCATTACCGTGTGGATTCTGTTTGGGCCTAGTGTGCTATGGTAAGCTCGCTTAGCCTGTTCCTCTACTTAGCTAGCTAGAGTAGAAGGAACTGATGCTGCTTGTGGGGGTGTGCGCGCTATTTAAGCCTTGCGGTCCGGCTCTTTTATCCCCGCTCGTACCGCGTGACGTAGGTGGGCACGCGTGCGTTCGCTCGCCGCAGGGTGGTCAGTCACCCTACTGGCGAGCGCTTTTCGCGCTTTTCGCGGCGGGCACTGACGTATCTCCACAATATGTTTAAACGGAACAACGTTTTTGGATATTTTTCGACAATTATATTAAAATACTCGACTTTAGTTTACCTAAATATTTCCATAGCATTCTACTTTTGTGTCTTTCATTTGAAAATAACTCGAAAAGTGCCGACGAATTATTTTGTATTTTTCACATATTCTGAAAGAACAATGTCTTTTTAACATTTACACGAAATTTCATGAACATTTCTTAAAGAATTTCCATCTTTTAAATGTCTAAAACTTTGATTTCCCTAAATATTTCTAAAAAGTTCTACGTTTTTGACTTTGACTAATTGTTTTAAATAATGATATTAAATAACCTTAAACAGTTCTTGAATCTTAAATAGGTGAGAGATTTTATAACTTATAAATTATTAAAAAGTTTAGATCTATAAAAAATCAGAGACAGATAATTCGATATTTAGAAGTCGTCTTACATTATTTTTGTTTGTGAAAATGTATGTCACCTGCTAAATTATATCACTAACATTTACTTCTAGCAAGTGTATCCACTCCCAGATTAAACATGAAGTAAAATTTCGAGTTTAGAAAAGCCTAAAAATTTGGTTTGGTCGCGTAGCGCTACGCGACCAAACCAAATTTTCAGGCTTTTCTAAACTCGAAATTTTACTTCATGCGCCACGCGTATAAAACACTGATTTCAAGTAATATTCAAAATATATTGATAAGGTATGTACATTTGTAATCATAGCATAATTAAATATATTTGGTCAATTTAGCCAATCTATTAATTTTCAATTGCCTTCTTTAAAGCTCAAATGAGGAGCCCAGCTTGAATTGCCTGCCTTTAAGCTCAAATTGTCCCCCTTAAAACTGTCTATACAGGGGTCCCGACCAATTTATACACAAAATAAAAGGTCGCAAACTGAAAAAAAAATTGCGCACCACTAGAATAAACTATAATTTTATATTGAAGTATTTTAATATTTATTACATAAAAAAGTGTATATTTGTAAAAAAATATAGGTATGTTTATATTACTTCAGAATAACTTTTAAATTGCATATAGAAACAGAACTGCCTCCAGCATCTCAAAAATTGGCCTAACCCTACAAGGCCATAGCCAGAAAAACATTTCGGAGAGAGTTATAAAAATTTCTGAGGAGGTTTTAATGGTAAAAATATTGTGTTTACTCTAGCAGGGCTGCTTTTACGCACAAAAATTAACAAATTTGACTCAAAAATTAAGAAACGAAAGTAGTATAAAATATAGTTTATATAATTTAAGACAATAAAAAAAAACGTTTTAAACAAATTTAACGTTTAAAACATGTTTAAAACAAAAGCGTTTAAAACACGACGGCTGTTTTTAAACATGTTTGAAAAACCGCTTTAAAACAAAGTGTTTTAAACATAACAACCCTGTTTTATACGTGTGGCGCATGAAGTACAATTTCGAGTTTAGAAAAGCCTAAAAAATTGGTTTGGCCGCGTAGCGCTACGCGACCAAACCTTCTACTTCATGCTTAGTCTGGGAGTGGTGACACTCATTAGCAGTAAGTTTCAATCTAATAATATATCAGAAGAAATATATTTATTTAATTTTGAATAATTGTCAGTGTTGATATCTATTACATTAATTTATTTAGTCATACATTGTACTTTTCCACATAAATTGATATTTTATCCGTAGATTGTCAATATCGACGTACATAGCCATTATTCTCATAAATTGTCGTTTTTGACAGAATTTGATCTTGTCCTAAACCGTTCATCATCAGAGAGGGAACATTTTTGCTTCTTGTATTAGATAATAAAAAATGATTTGAGTGTTTAAAATAATTTTGTATAATGATAAAATATAAATTAATTTTTGAATGATATATGTGTATTACGTTTACTCTTAATTTATAATTATATATTATACCGGGAGATTTTATTTTAAGAATACATATCCCAATTATATACTGTAAATCTTCAGATAATCGCTGTTTTTTTAAAAGAATTACATATGAAGTTTTAAACGGGTGTTTTTCACTCCCAGGTTAAGCATGAAGTAAAATTTAGCGTTTAAAAACTAAATACAAATACAAAAAATGTCTAAAAGAAAATCTATTATTTTCATTTATGCAAATCTACTTTAGGGTCTAATAACTTGAAGACGTGAAAAGATTATATTTTTTGTGTCGAATATTAAAATATGCGTATTTCTTAGTGGATCTTGAACATTTTAAATAAATTGGACTATCGATATGTTTTTGGTAAGATATTCTATGTAACGTACAATATTATGATCATTCATGATCTAGCTATCATCATTGGTATTAGTGCTGTTCTAAATATTTTTTAACTGCCAACTTAAACTTGCTTAAATTAAGTTTTTTTCAATTCATTCGGAATTAAATTATATAACTTGTATATCTGAAAAGAAAATGATCGTTCCTATAGAGAGGTACGGTGTGTAGGAGGTGATAGGCGCCCTTTAAACCGGGTATTTAAGGCATGCACATCATCACAAAATATTATTTTGTTATAGAGGTAAGGTGGTGATTTGTTGGTTACACTGGTCTGCAAACAAATTTTTTTTTTCGAGCCCTGACACCATTCCTGCTGATTCTTATGTAAAATGACCTCCTGAATCCGAATATGACCTCCGTTTTCCCCCAACACCCACCGATTTCGGGGGAGGCCCCCCACCTATTTTTTATCACTTTTCGATAATTTGGAGGGATGAAAAGGATTATTTTAGCCTTTACATTTCTTCTGAGGGGCTAGAGAGGTGAAAAGTTCAAAACATGTAGCAAGGAGGTAGATTTGGGGGGGGGGATTTGCCCCCTTAAATTGTAAAAAAATCATTAAAAATGATCAATTTTCTCCGTTTTTTTCGCAGTTTTTTCACTTATTTTCTACATATTCCAGCTTTCAATCCCCCTCATCCTCCCCTAAACACCCCCAAATAATAAAAATATATTGCAACAATATATAGCAACAATAATAAAAATATATAGCAACAATAATAAAAATATATACCAACAGTTCGGAAGATTCACTGTACCACGCTGGCGCTCTCAATACTCCCCCCGTTTCCCCCATCCATTGGAGGGGTGAAAAGGATTATTTTAGCTGTAAAGAATAATAAATAAAAAGTAAAATATTAAATGTAAAATAATAAATGTAAAGAATAATAAATAACTAAGATAAGTACTTTCATTTGGTGCTTGCTTTCCTTTTGTACCCTGAGGTAGAAGTTTCTCGTATCAAAAACCAGTAGTACTCTGGTAGCATGCTCGCATTCCACTTCCCCGAAAATTTCCTCTCGAACTTAGAGATGTTTTGATGAAACCGTTCCCCGTGTTCATCCGAAACTGCTCCTAAATTTTCAGGGAAGAAGTCCAGGTGTGAGTGAAGGAAATGCACTTTAAGAGACATGTTACACCCCATGGCCTTGTACGTTGACAGCAATTCCTCGACATGAGCGACATAATCATCACTTTTGTTGTTACCCAAAAAGTTCTCACACACGTTTTGGAATGCAATCCAAGCTCGTTTTTTTTTCGATTCAGGTGTTCAATAAACGTCGAATCTTGGAAAAGTTGTCTAATCTGGGGGCCCACGAAAACTCCTTCCTTGATTTTAGCCTCACTAAGACGAGGGAATCTAGTTTTCAAAAATTGAAATGCATCACCGGTCTTGTCCATTGCTTTCACAAACTGTTTGATCAATCCGAGTTTGATGTGCAAAGGCGGTAAGTAAATATTTTCCTTCGGGACCAGAGGATCGTGAGCGAAGTTTTTCTGACCGGGAGTAAAACTTTCTCGCAGAGGCCAGTTCCGTACGATGTAATGTTTGTCTCGGGCTCGGCTGTCCCATTCGCATAGGAAGCAGCAGTATTTTGTGAAGCTCGATTGCAGGCCCATGAGTAGAGCAACAACTTTTAAGTCAGCGCAAAGTTTCCAATTATAATCATGGTATTTGATTTTATCAAGGATCCGGCTGATGTTTTCGTACGTCTCCTTCATATCCACAGAGTATGCAACCGGTAGTGATGGTAACTCATTCTCATTGACCAATAGGACAATTTTCAAGCTTGTCTTTGATGAGTCTATAAACAGTCTCCATTTGTCTGGGTCACATGGCATCTTCAGTTCTATCATCAATGCATTTGAATTAGGGCAGAACACTAAGCCTTCATCTGCCGAAAAAAGTAATTTCAGGGTTGACTGCCTAGTCCTGTAAGAAGAGATTTTTACACCCTTTTCTAAGAGAATCCACTGCTGAAGTCGAGATCCAAGAAGTTGAGATTTACTCTTAGGTAACTCCAAATCCCTGACGAGATCATTCAATTCCGACTGAGTAACGAGGATGAGCTGAATCAGCAGAACACTCTTCATCATCGGTGAACGTATCATAAGATGGTCCAGGCTGTGGCTCAAAGTCTTTCAAATCCGTTTCTGGCTCTACAGTATAGGTTTTTGGGGGCACTGGGATTGGCAAAGATTCGTTGTGAGGAACTGGTCTTAGAGTTGAAGGGATATTAGGATACTGAATTGTATGCTTACTTTTGCTAGATAACCCGACGGTGGAAGTCATACAAAAGTAACAATCTGTGAGATGACAGCGAGGTTCGCGCCAAACCATGGGCACAGCAAATGGCATTGATTTACGGGTACCTTTGAGCCATTTGGTCAAGCTACTGTAACAAGTAGTGCAGCAAACTGTTGGAGCCCAATTCTTGCCTTGATCGCCAACTTGGCAATCAAAGTAAAATTTATAAGCAGTTTTAAGAAGCGGAGAAAGGGGTTTTCGTTGCGCTTTTAAAGTCAATTCCCCGCAAACATAGCAGAAGCTATCGGGATGATTTTTACACTCGCGTGGCATAATTAAACAGTAAATAAATGCTCGATATTAATCACAACTCACACTCACGTACTGTAATTCACTTGGAAAAAGCCGGAATTAAAAAAATGTCTACCGTTATACACAATTTAAACAACTTGGAAACACAGAATCCCCACCTAGAGCACCGACAAGTTGACTCTACGATCGCTAGAGATGTACTGAGAGAAGATAAGGATTACAGTGCAGGTCTATAGTGACAAGAGCAATGCAAGTTTAAACCTGTCAAAGCATGAAAATTCCTGGGCAAACCTGTGCGCGCGAGGTATTGAGAGCGCCAGCGTGGTACAGTGAATCTTTCGAACTGTTGCTATATATTTTTATTATTGTTGCTATTTATTTTTATTATTGTTGATATATATTGTTGCTATATATTGTTTGGGGGAGGATGAGGGGGGATGGAAGCTGGAATATGTAGAAAATAAGTGAAAAAACTGCGAAAAAAACCGAAAAATCGATAATTTTTAAGGATTTTCTTACAATTTAAGGGGGCAAATCCCCCCCCAAATCTACCTCCTTGCTACAAATGTTCATGTTTTGGAACTTTTCAGCTCTCTAGCCCCTCAGAAGAAACATAAAGGCTAAAATAATCCTTTTCATCCCTCCAAATTATCGAAAAGTGATAAAAATAGGTGGGGGGGCCTCCCCCGAAAACGGTGGATGATGGGGGAAAACGGGGGTCATATTCGGATTCAGGAGGTCATTTTACATAAGAATCAGCAGGAATGGTGTCAGGGCCGATTTTCATGCCGACCAGTGTTATCAATTCATGAAATAAACACAACGTCTGATGTTTCCGTTTACCAGCCAAATTATCCACCCTGTATAAATAAGTTTATGTCAAATCCTATCGAACTTTCTGATTCCAAATATAAAACGTAGGCACGAATTTTAGACTTTTTGTATACAGTTAGAAGTTATTTTGTCAATGGCAGAATTATAAATTGGTGAACTATATGTGAACTGAGACAGAACAAACGCATTGCATAACATGATCTTTATTTCGATAGATAGGAATGAACGATGAGGATGCAATCTTTTTAAGTTAATATAGGCTGCACTAATATATCTACTGACATGTTTTTTATATCTAAAAGAATTATCGATAACTATACATAGATTTTTTACTTCTGTAACGTATGGAATGTCAGCTTTATTTATTGTTAATCTAATATGACTATGGATTAGGTTACACGACTTATGTTTTCCTAAAAGAAGAAATGCAGATTTAGTAGGATATAGCGTTAAGTCTAACATGCACGGATGTTCGTAAATTCGTTGTAAGTCGGAATTCACACATATTTCAGCCTGACCAAAAGATTCCGGTGTAAAAGAAAGGTAAAGTTGGCTGTCATCTGCATACATATGCCCATGGCAAAATTTTAATTGAGAGAGTATATATGATGTATACATGGAAAATAACAGAGGACCAAGTACAGAACCTTGTGGTACCCCTTGATTAATGACAGAAGCTTGATGTGGCTTTGTTAAGTTGCACACATTGTTTCTGTTCACTTACGTAGCTAGTTAGTAGTGAGACAGCAGATTTTTCTATACCTATGTATTCTAATATTAGCTTAAGTGTATCATACGTAACAGTGTCGAAAGCCTTACTGTAGTCCAAAAGTACCATGTCCATTGTCAGTCGCGATTAAGATTTTATCAATGATTTTTAGTAAAGGAGTCTCACAACTGTAGCCCACTCTAAACCTAGATTCCAGATCATAATAATTAAACTTTAAAAGTCAATTTAGTTCATAAGAATAAATATCAAATTAAAGCGATTTTACATCAAATATTTCGGTGTCAAACTTTGAATTAACTCATTTATGGCCGAACAATTATAAAGTTAATTCTAAAAGTTGATTTTAAGAAAAATTCTGCTCTTTTTTAATGATCGCTATGGTCGACTTATTATATTACATACTGGAGATTTTTCAATTTTATGTACATAACGTATACGCTGTCATTTTTCGGGCATATGCCGATTTTATAAAAGCGTCTAATTTAAAGTTTCGAACGAGTGTTTCCACTCCCAGACTAAGCATGAAGTAAAATTTCGAGTTTAGAAAAGCGCCGCGTAAAAAATTTGTCGAGGGTCGCGCAGCGACCCGAGACAAATTTTCACGGGGCTTTTCTAAACTCGAAATTTTACTTCATGCGCCACGCGTATAAAATACTAATTACCAATAAAATTCATAAACATACTTTATCTATAACATTAATATCGTATGTTTATTTAAAAAAAAAACCTCTAGAGTGCATTGATTTAATCTATTTTAAATTTAGCCGCATTCATTTTTTTTTAATGATCGCTATGGTCGACTTACGAGGTATGGAAATTAAGTGATGAGACTGATTTCTTAAATTAGTTTTATTTGAATAAAATTACAATTGAATGTTGTCTCCTTCAAAGTAATTCCCTTGGGAAGCCACACAGCGTTGGAGACGTTTCTTCCACTCCTCATAGCAGTGCTGGAACTCGGATACTGGGATAGCCTTCAGCTGGTCGTTTACAGCCGTTTTAATGTTTTCGAGTGTCCCAAAATGACGTCCCTTCAGATGAATTTTCAATTTAGGGAAGAGGAAAAAGTTAGCAGGACTCAAGTCAGGTGATTAAGGAGGCTGAGGAGCCACAGGAATATTTTTATTGGTCAAAATCTGATTTATTGATATTGCTGTGTGACACGGCGCATTGTCATGATGCAGGATCCAATTATTCTTGATGTGTGATCTCACACGAATGATCCTTTTTCGGAGTCTTTCAAGAACCTCGCGGTAAAAGTGTTGATTTACTGTTTGGCCTTGAGGCACAAACTCTTTGTGGACGATTCCCTGGCTATCAAAGAAACAAATCAGCATGCATTTAATTTTTGATTTGCTAATTCTTGCTTTTTTGGGCCTTGGAGAGCCTGGCGTGCACCATTGCATGCTCTGGCGTTTTGTTTCCGGGTCGTATTCAAACACCCAACTCTCGTCACCAGTGATGACATGTTCCAAAAAATGTGGATCATTTTCAATCGATTCCAAAAAGTCAAGGCACCTTTCCCTTCTAATGTCCTTTTGTTCCTGCGAAAGGTTTTTTGGAACCATTTTCGCGCAGATCTTTCTCATCCCCAATTCATTGGTCAAAACGTGATGAACGGTGGTGTGACTCAAATTCAACTGTTCCCCCATCATTCTGATCGTTAACCGACGATCTGAACGCACAAGTTCCCGGATTCTGTCGACATTTTCATCGGTTCTTGCTGTTGCAGGCCTTCCGCTGCGTGATTCATCTTCCAGCGACTCTCTTCCTTCTGAAAATGCCTTAAACCATCGAAAAACCTGGGCTCTTGACAAAACACTGTCTCCGTAGGCCTGCTGAAGTTTTGCAAAAGTTTCTGTTGCACTGTACCCAAGTCTCAAGTAAAACCTGATAGCACACCGTTGCTCGAAATTAATATCACTCATTTTTAGAACGCACTTCAAAATACGGTTTCACGAGAACAATGACTACGCACAGCGTAATGACTCGATCAAGTTCAAACTTGTACTGAACGCCTATCGCATGTCCATCTGTCACCCCTCCAAGCCACGTGCTTCCAGTGTTGCCGTATCGAACGCTATGCTGCCAATCTCATCACTTAATTTCCACACCTCGTATTATATTACATACTGGAGATTTTTCAATTTTATGTACATAACGTATACGCTGTCATTTTTCGGGCATATGCCGATTTTATAAAAGCGTCTAATTTAAAGTTTCGAACAAGTGTTTCCACTCCCAGACTAAGCATGAAGAAAAATTTCGAGTTTAGAAAAGCGCCGTGTAAAAAATTTGTCGAGGGTCGCGCAGCGACCCGAGACAAATTTTAACGGGGCTTTTCTAAACTCGAAATTTTACTTCATGCGCCACGCGTATAAAATACTGATTACCAATAAAATTCATAAACATACTTTATCTATAACAATAATATCGTATGTTCAATAAAAAAAAGTGCATTGATTTAATCATTTTTAAATTTAGGTTAGGTAAAACGTCAGACACAATAATTATAATATATAATCTCGGAATTGCCAATAGAATATTTTCCATGGCACTCTAGAGGTTTTTTTTATTGAACATACGATACATTACAATTCATGAATTTATGTTATTCTGTGAAGCAAATTTAGAAAGTTAACTAAAACTGACGAAAGTAATCAACATTAAAGACCATTGAATCATCAATTTGTATGTACAAATAAGTCTAAGAATTCCAATTTTGACCGACTTATTTTGCACAATATCTGATTTTGATTCTTTATGATTTTCTTAATTGTGCGAGATTTTATGTAGAAGCAATTGGAGTTTCTAAGTTTTAAACTAAATTTGACATCTTGCGGATGCCCAAGACAAAAATAAATATCAACATTGAATTCGTCACACTCAAAACCCCTATGAACCCTAAAATATAATTAAAAATAGAAGATATTATAAATCTGAACTGAAATCCAAATAAATATTACAACCGGCTGCAGTAAAATCTTCAATTAAAATTAATGCGGCTTGAATTCACCGTAACCTATGATCCCATGGACATTTTTTCTTAAAACTGAACGTAGAATCAGAAAAAATTATACCCTTTAAAAAAACCTCCTTACAGTTCGGCCCGCCCTAATACGCTTATTTCAAAAAGAGTCTAATTTGAAGCTTTCAACGCGTGTTTTCCACTCCCAGCATGAAATAAAATTTCAAGCTTTTCTAAACTCGATATTTTACTTTCTGCACCACGCGTATTTAACACTGAAAACACTGAAATATTGTGAACATGTAAACCTCTATTGAAATCAGTGTCTTTACGCGTGGCGCATGAAGTAAAATTTCGAGTTTTGAAAAGCCTGAAAATTTGGTTTTGCCGCTCCGCGCTTCGCGCTACGCGACCAACCCAAATTTTCAGGCTTCTCAAAACTCGAAATTTTACTTCATGCTTAACCTGGCAGTGGAAAACACTAGTTGAAAGCTTCAAACTGAATCCTTTAAAAAAAACAACGAATATTTGAAATTTCACAGCACATATTTGGGATATGAATGCGTCAAAGAAAAACTTCCTGTATTTAATAATTATACGAAAAATGACAAATAAAACTTTCACTAACATAAACATTAATAGAAATTGCATGTTTATTTTCATAAATGTTACAAAATGAAATAAATGCTGTAATAATTTATGAAAACAATAATTTTATAAGATTTAAATGGTGTTTTACTATTACTTAACATCTTTAATAACAATTACATACAATATAATATACAGAGCATTTTTTTTTTTAATTATACATATCCCGATGTATACACTGTAAGTTTTTTTTCCTCCTTGGTTAAGCATAAGATAAAAGTTTAACATATACCTGTTAACTTTGATCTCACGTTGTTTAATTTTACAAATATTTATTTCGTCTAACCAAATTTTGCACTTTTAAAATTCAAATAAAGTTCTTAACAACAGATCGTTGAAATCAATCGTAACTAGTATATTTTGAACTTTACTTTAAATCAGTGTTTATACGCATGGTGCATAAAGTAAAATTTCGAGTTTAGAAAAGCCTGAACATTTAGATTGAACCAATCGAAATGATCAGGCTTTCCTAAACTCGAAAACACTCGTTAGAAACTTCAAATTGAACGCTTTTATACAAAATATCGAAATTCTGAACAATTACCCAACACTGTAATGATCGGAGTATGAATAATTAAAAGACAAATTCCTTATATTTCAAATATTAACATTAATTGCTACTGGGCTATCGATCTGAGGTCTTTATGCTTTAGTTAATTAAATATGTATATTTATAAAAATTATGCGTCTGCCTGTTAAAACTACTGTGGCGAAACATGTTGCAGTATTCAATAATAAAGTGTTATTATAAAAATGTTAAAAACATGTAATAATGTGTTTTATTTATTATATAATATTTATTCTTTATTATATTTGCACTTTTTTCAGTAAGTAAATACTGTTTGTACACATAAGCAGCTTGATATTTATAATGATTATGATGAGAATCGTTTTTTATAATCTTTTCGGAGGGAGGACGCCGCGAAGGGGCGCAAATCGACTTACGACAACAAAGGGAGAGCTAAATCCAATTTTCTCGTGTTTTTTTTTCCTCCTCACTCGACACTTAAAGTATATCCACGTAAAAATAATATAAAACTCCACCCACTTAATTACAAAAAAATTGTAAAACAACACAAATAATTTTACACAACACAACACTAGACTTGCGTTTTAGGCACTGTTTCTGTTTATAAAATGCGCGAACACAGTGGGGAATGTGCGTAGAGTTTTGACACGTCGCGTTCGAGCGCTCGTTTTCTACTGAGTGACTGGAGGAAGAGTGTGGAGGGTGTATCGAATCTAGTTGGTGTGTGTGTGTGTGTGTGTGCGAAGGGCCCGAGGAATGAAGCGGCCCTCCGGCTTCCTGATTCCGGTCACGTATCGGCTCTTTCGCCTGTGCCTCGGCGATGCCGCCTCGGCCTAATAGCGCCCTAGTCTCGCCGCCCAAATAAAGGGCGTACGCTGTGAAGGGTTTTTGGTTCAATACTGGAGCGCGGTTAAACGCGGCCCTTTTTTGGCATAGTTGAAGTTTTCGCGATTTCACAGAAGGATCGTTTAAAATTGATTTTTACTCATATTTCCAAGATTTTATTAAGTGGCTATTCAAGGTATTTTAAAGGATAAACCATTTAACGATGTGTCCTTTTCTGTACATCCCTTTCTACATTTATTCAAAATTCAAAGGAATTGGTACAAATTGCATTCTGAAATTAACCGGTAGTTTAATTTTTTTCTACCGGTATTTCGGTGAATTAAATAACGCTATTTTGCCCGTTGTTCGTTTCTTTAGAGATATTTAGCAATTCCGACAAACACATTCCGCTTGAAATTCTACACCACGCCGACTTTATGAGTCGCGCCCGGCTTTTAGTTGTGTTTCCTCGTATTCCTATTTTGAATATTTATATCTGAGGTGAAAATTGAAATTTTCTGCAATACATCCCATAGCTTATCAAGTGCGGTATATAAAATCAGGCTAGAATTTGCGAAGGAATCGATTTGCGCTGACAGAATTCATTGCTAATGGGGCTAAAATTATATTTTCTTATTTTAAATAGTAAAGTGATTTAAAAAAGAAAACACTTGGTTAAATTTCACTAATATTTTGGTTTTTTATTCAAACTAGTTTCGACTTTCTCAGTCATTCTCAAGGAGTACTCCTTGAGAATGACTCAAAGTCGAAACTAGTTGGAACAAAAAACCAAAATATTAGTGAAATTTAACCAAGTGTTTTCTTTTTTAAATTATAATCAAATATGTTTCACCACGTGAAAGATGAGAAACTTGTTCAAGATAGAAAAGTGTTTTATTTCTCTGAAAACTAGATAAGTATATTTAAAATAATTCGTTTGTTTAACGATATTTTTAAAATCCGACAATTACAATAGATTTGCCTCGAAATTATTTCACGTGTCATTTGATTTGATACGCAAAATTCCCGCCTATGTTAACATTTACAGGATGATTAAGACAATTATCTTTCAAACACAGTTTAAAAATGTAGGTTAATTTCCACTAATCAATTACTCCTTTGGAAATTTACATGTTTGTTGATTTGGCAAATTTGTACATTATTTGTCAATTTATCCTAATTTTCAGTTCTGAAGTTTTTGTAAAATTTAAAAAAAATGTGCGTTGGTTTAGACGATTTTATATAAAATAGTAATTATTATTAAAAATTTGTGATTTTTGTTAACTATTGACAAATATGTTTTTTTTCTTTTAACCCATCAAGTGCCATTGATGCATACACGCAACATTATTAATTTGTTGTTAATTAAATTACTAAATAAGTTAATTTGATATATTATATTATTTGACCTGACTTGAAAAAAATGAAGAAAAATGTAAATATTTTCTTATTTAAATATTTCGATTATTACTCATTTCAAATATATATATATCAGTGTATTTCTAACTTAACAATATTTCAGTGTTTTATACGCGTGGCGCATGAAGTAAAATTTCGAGTTTAGAAAAGCCTGAAAATTTGGTTTGGCCGCTTCGCTTCGCGAAGCGACCAAACCAAATTTTCAGGCTTTTCTAAACTCGAAATTTTACTTCATGCTTAGTCTGGGAGTGGAAACACTCGTTCTAAACTTCATATTGCACGTTTTTATATGCAATCGACTAATGCCTAAAAATTTACAGCGTATACATTATGTATATTTTAAAGAAAAATGCACAGTATGTAATACGATAAGTCGTTCATAGAAATCATAAACATAAGTGCAGAATTTTATCTAAAATCAACTTTTAGAGTTAACTCTATAATTGCTTGGCCGTTAATGAGTTAAGTATACTTTCACAAATTCTATATAAACATTTTTAAATAATGAACATGTGATTAAACCTAAGCAGTATATTTTGAACTTCACTTTAAATCAATGTTTTACACGCGTGGCGCATGAAGTAAAATTACGAGTTAAGAAAAGCCTGAAAATTTTACTTCATGCTTGATTTAGAATTGGAAACACTCAATTTGAAAATTGTCAATAAAACCACGAATAATACCCATTTTTAACAATTTTTAACAGTGGCCTATCCTGAAGTTAGGCTGCGAGCCGTCGCACAGTGGGCGGAAACGGCCAAAAACCCGCGCATGGGGTATTTCTTTCGAATTTGAAACGAAACATCTTGAAAAATAAGGGTTTTCTAGGGTTTTTGGGGTCGCTGATAACGAATTTGAACCTAGATTTGAAAAATTCAAAATGGCGGATACAATATGGCTGCCGAAAAAATTAAAAATGATCTAAAACCGCTAAAAACCTGTGTATATGGGTTTTTGAGGTTGCTGATAACGAATTTGATACTAGATTTGAAAAATTCAAAATGGCGGATCCAATATGGCTGCCGAAAAAATTAAAAATGATCTAAAACCGCTAAAAACCTGTGTATATGGGTTTTTGAGGTTGCTGATAACGAATTTGACACTAGATTTGAAAAATTCAAAATGGCGGATCCAATATGGCTGCCGAAAAAATTAAAAATGATCTAAAACCGCTAAAAACCTGTGTATATGGGTTTTTGAGGTTGTTGATAACGAATTTGACACTAGATTTGAAAAATTCAAAATGGCGGATCCAATATATTTAGACATTTATCACTATATTGAAACCTCTTGAAATGGTGTCAATTAGCATTAAGTACTTATCAATCGTCCTGCGTCTTTTCTGCGAAATACTGCAAGCGCCGAAATCCTTCACTGGTGGTTTCACTTGATCTTTTTCGCGAACCGTATAACTCTCCGTTTAAGTACTCTGAATGACTTCTTTCAAGAGCAGATTCCATTCGCGAACATTTTTTCCACAGTGCTGTTATTTTTGCCACAAAATTTTTCGCTTTATTTTCTTCGAAAACACCTTTTTCTCTTGCAGCATGTTCGATATCTTTGATTATTTCGCATTGTTTCTTATTTGCTGATTTCACATATGTCTTAAAAAAGTATCTGCGATTCAAATCGGAAACGTTTTCGACCGTGTTATCCATGGTACTACGTGATGAACACTGACTTTTAACATTTGAAGAAGTTTGTTTACAGACAGAAATGGGTACACACTACATGTAGAGAGTTTGAAATTCAAAACATTTTAGTTAACGGGTAAAGATGGAGCCACTCTCCATGGTGCGATACAAAAATTTGAAATTCTATATGGTTTAAAAGATAATTGTTAAAACGATTATTATAAATGATCACCCTCAATTGAGTTGAGTTGAGTTGAGGGTGCCAGTCGACTCAAGAAATTTGTACCATTTATATCAATGATTTATAATTTTCAATAAGTTAAAATGTGTTTATTTTTCCTAATAAAATTGGTATATATAGATTTTTGATCCGCCATATTGTATTCACCATTTTTAATTTGAAACATCTGAGCTTCAATTCATACTTAAAGACCCCCAAAACCCCGTGGAAGATACATTTCAGGGAATTTTACCCTGAAACATAGTTGGGACGTTTTCTGTCCCACTACGAGTGAAAGGGTTAATGAGGGGATTCGCAATAAAAAATGCAGCGAAACGTATCCAAAAATGTGTAAATAGGTATCTCTTCAATTCCGCAAAAGTCCTATGATATATACCAATTGTATAATTAACTATTGTTTAAACAATTAATTTTGCCAAACAAAAACATACTGGTAATTTTGTTTTCAGTTACGTTAAGAATCATTCAGATAGTTTGTCTAAATATAAGCTGGGTTCTGCTTGAGCCTTAATAGGGTAAAAGCTTTTAAAGATAGTTCTCGCTGCTTGCTTTTTTTTTGAATAATTCGCCTTTTCTAAGCTTGCAGGACATTGCAGATGGCACTATGTGAACAACGCAGGAAAATGTCCATATTTTAGCGGAATATAAGTGACGCGGAGAAGTTTTGAGAAGTTTTTGAGATCTGCTATTAGACAGGGGAAGATTAAAAAAATTAACAGTCTAAACTAGCACGTTGTATTGTATCAGTTGGCAACAGCCTTTGGCCAGAAAAATATGTATATATATATATCCCAGAGAAGGTATTGGTTATCGTAGATGTGGTAGAAATCAAGGTATAGTGCTGCAAACAACGATATTCCACATTCTCGAATTATTCCAGTTTCAGACCAATTTCAACTTAAAGTAGTATTTATTTCGGCACTTTTGGGTTTCAAACATCAGTTAGTGAAAAATCTTACTTCTCAATGATTCTAGAGACGGTATTTAGACGTACGAATTATTCGGTGAACCTTTCATTTTTCATCCGATGCGCGCATTTTCACCTCTTTCCGCCCACTGTGCGTCGCTAGTTTGTGATAACTTTAGAAAAAAAAGTTTCAACTAAAACTCATAGTAATAATTTAAGTTACTAATTAACAATATTTTTTCATATACAGGGTGATTTATTTTCATGATGCACGTCAAACTTACATTTTTTTAAATGTAACACGCTATATATTTCATTGGTATTCAATAACAAGAGAAATTGAAGGTTACCAGTGATGCATTGTAGTATTTCATACTGTAAATGAATCCCGAAACAAAAAAAATTAAATCGATTTGTACGAAAAATTACATTCATGAAAAATTTGTCAATATTTATAAATTTTATTGTTTGATAAATGTTTGTGTTTGTTGCTTTTGACGATTTCATTTCATATTTATGTTTTTTTTTTGGCAAAATTTACCGTGAGAACGAAAAAAATTATTCAGAGTAGGCCTTGACTAGAACAACACGATTGGCTACACTGGTTCTAGAATCCCTATGAATTATAATGTGACAGTGACATTTCAAATGCAAGTCAAACGTCAATGGCCCAATCAGATTTAATAATTTAGTTTGGTTGCGAACTCCTAGATAGCGCCACTTTACACTTTAAGAGAGAGACAGGTAAGATGCTATGTATTCCTTTCTTTGTCAGTTTTTACAACGTCTGTCAAGTGTATTTTTTTTTTAGTGTAAACAATAATTTGTAAATAAAACACTTTTTACTTTGTTTAACCACTGAATCTTACATTTAATTGTGTGACTAGTTTCGACTATCTAGTAGTCATTCTCAAACTAAACACTTTAGTTTGAGAATGACTACTAGATAGTCGAAACTAGTCACACAATTAAATGTAAGATTCAGTGGTTAAACAAAGTAAAAAGTGTTTTTCTACTCCTATTTGTGAAATACAATTTTACACATCGATAAAAATGTGTGAAATTTGATTTTTCATGCCGATGCGTGAAGTGCAATGCAATTCTTATGGGATTTATTTCACGCACCGCTGCCATAAGAGCCAATACACTTTTCAGCATCGGTGAACAATTTTTAGATGGCGGTGATTTTTTAAATGACACATGTCATTTAGTTAAGTTTGTGCTGTTTTGTGTGTTGGTGAACATTGGTGAACGTTAAAATGCAGACATCACTATCTCCAGAGAGGCCTAATACCCCACCAAGGATTATTGCGGCAGCAAACGCTGCTAGTTCGTCGCTATTGCCGAAAAAATCTCTTGATATTTATGAAAATATTTATAAAAAATTCATGGAACAGCGCACTGAACATGAAATTAATTCATTTTCGGAAAACGTAATTTTATCATATCTCGCAGAACTGGCGACAAAATTCCAACCCTCAATACTTTGGAGTCACTATTCAATGTTGAAAAGTACAATATATGTTAACCATAACATAAACATTGGTAATTATACTAAAGTAATATCATTTTTAAAGAGAACAAGTGAAGGATATACTCCAAAGAAATCTCGAGTTTTGGATAAAGAACATATCCTTAAATTTATAAATGAAGCACCCGATAATATATATTTATTAAATAAGGTAAGTGGAATGCAGCATAGTTTTCAAAATTCTTATTTATTTTCTTACTAAAGGTCGTTTTAATTTTTGGACTTGCTGGTGCTCTGAGAAGAGACGAATTATATAAATTGAATGTAGAGGTTATTCAAGATTTTGGATCATCTCTTCTCATAGTTGTACCAGACACTAAAACTAAAATTTCAAGAAAATTTGCTGTAACACTACATTTAGAAGACTACAGAAAATACTTAGCTCTACGCCCTAAAAATTACGTTGAAAAGAAATTTTTCATTAATTATCAAAAAGGAAAATGTACCCGTCAAGTTATCGGCATTAATAAAATTGGAAAGGTACCCGCAGATGTTGCAAAATTTTGTTGAAGCTGGTGCCGATCTGTTAACTTTAAAAAAGCACGGAGGCTGGAAAAGTTCAGCTGTTGCAGAAAGTTATGTTGAAAATTCGATAACAAAGAAGCAAGATGTTTCAAACAAAATTTTGAATATTTGCAATAATAATAAGAATAGTTGTCTAAATACTACATCCAACGAAGGTTCTGGTGTAATGTACCTAACCAACTGCACTGTAACAATTAATAATAATTATTATAAAGATAAATAAATACTTTACGTTAATAGTTTCTTTGTGTTTTGAAATTTATTAAATCGTGTAGTCGTAGAAAAAGTATAGTGTGTAACACGTGCGTGAAGACTTTTTTACACTCGCGTGATTGCTTCACTCGCTTCGTTCGTTTCGCAATCTTCACGCTTGTGTAAAAAAGTCTACTTCACGCACTAGATACACAATATACTATTTATTTACAAGTGTATTTAAGATGTACCACAAAGTGAACGCCTACAACACCAAACAGTTAAACAATAATTGTGTTCAGTGTTATCTCCTTGATCTCATTTGAACAATACAATATCGAAATCAACTGCTATTAACATTGGGTAGAGTAAAGTTTCTTAATACTCAGAGAATTGTTATTATTTTTAGCCTACATAACTGAAAATAGCTTTAGTGTAATGTGTTGTAGTTTCAATTTGGCTGTTAAACTTTAGTAATTCATTTCAATAAAAGCATTAAATTCAATGTTATTTATTTTATGATTCATTTAATTGAGGTAAATATATCATTTTGTGGGTAAGTAAATGTTCTTATATGTTTTTAATTTCTCCAATACGTTTCATATTACTTAATAAACAAAAACAATATAATTAAGGGCTACATAAACATTTTGAAATGTGTTCATCTCTAAATTGCAGTTAAAAATAACATTTTCTATCGTTTAATGTCATTTTGAATTCTATTCAGAATAGAACTTAGTTCAAAATATTTATGGAATTTTCCCCAATTCACATATCGCATGTTCAAATAAAAATCTCTAGTGTGCTATGGAAAATATTCTAGGTTGGCAACTCTGAAAATATACATTAAAATCAAGGTACATCGATGGGCGTAACAAATATGTGTTACAAGGTATGACAGAATTGGATCTTTCCATGTTTTCCCCGCATGCCATAGTTCGTGCGAGAAAGAACAATGACGTTGTATTTGGTTACGTTTTTGAGTCTATCATAACCTCTCTTTCCGGTTTCGCTGTACTTTCATAGATAGTTTTTTTAATATTTTGTGTTAAAAATAAGTGTTATTAAGATAAGACTTTGTGTTAGTGTTAAGTATAATTAAACTAAGCTTTTTTTTAAGAGTTCAATTTGAAGCTTAAACGAGTGTTTTCCAATACCAGACTAAGCATAAAGTAAAATTTCGAGTTTAGAAAAGCCCCGTGAAAATTTGTCGAGCGTCGCGCAGCGACCCGAGACAAATTTTCTGGGCTTTTCTAAACTCGAAATTTTACTTTATGCGCCACGCGTATAAAACTATTTACCTTTAGTAAATTAAGTTAGCTAAATATTACTCATTGATCCATTTGTGATCAGATTGTAATTATAGTAAAATACAACTAAGTGTTTTGCAAATAATAAAAAAAAAAACGCGTATAAAACACGGATTTCAAGTGGAGTTCGAATATACATAAAATTCACAATATTTTAGTGTTTTATACGGGTGGCGATTTTGGAGTGGGGGTAGAGTAAAGATCGCTTACGTCACAAATGCGCGCTGAATTTGAATGTGGTTATTCCATGGTAAACTTTAGGTAAACATGAAAAGCTGTACATTTTCTGACATTCGTTATTTTTAAAAAAAATTCAAATTGAAGCTTTAAACGAGTGTTGTCCACTCCCAGACTAAGCATGAAGTAAAATTTCGAGTTTAGAAAAGCCCCGTGAAAATTTGTCGAGGGTCGCGCAGCGACCCGAGACAAATTTTCTGGGCTTTTCTAAACTCGAAATTTTACTTCATGCGCCACCCGTATAAAACACTAAAATATTGTGAAATTTATGTATATTCGAACTCCTCTTGAAATCTGTGTTTTATACGCGTGGCGCATGAAGTAAAATTTCAAGTTTAGAAAAGCCCAGAAAATTTGTCTCGGGTCGCTGCGCGACCCGAGACAAATTTTCACGGGGCTTTTCTAAACTCGAAATTTTACTTCATGCTTAGTCTGGGATTTTAAAACACTCGTTTAAGCTTTAAATTGAACTCTTAAAAAAAAAGCGTATGCATAAGTATACAACTTAATTAAAACAATCCTGCAAACCCAATCAACGTCAACATCGATCTGTACCCCCACTCCAAAATGTTCGATTCTGTCGATCCTTCTTACCGTATATTCGGCCGTCCTTGCATTATAATTATTATGTCTGACGTTTTATATGTCAATTTCTGAAGTGTGTAGCCAACTTAAATTTAAAAAAAGATTAAATCATGGCACTCTAGAGTTTTTTTTTCATTAAACATATGATACTACTCATACAATCAAACAAAAAGCGGATCCATGTGTATGGAACAGTGAGTGTGTGTTAGTATTAGTTTGGTTGAGAATTACTAGATGGCGCTAGATCGAGCCTTAAAACAAGGACAACGGGATGTCGCTTCTGTTTTCTTCCATGAGTCAGTTTTGCAATCTTGTTCCCAGAATTATTTAAGTTTACCGTTGTAATGCTAGTGTAATTCTTTTAAAATGTTTGAGTTGGAGCACAAAACCTTTATCCTGGAAAGTTATTTCAGGAACGGCGAGAAACTGGCAAACAGACAATGGTCATATTCTGTTGGGCTTTGTGTTGAGGAATTTAGTAAGAGATTTCCGGATTGTGCAGTGGATTAACATAAATTGATTTTAGAAATTCATTAATGTGTTGATAAGTTCCGTAAAATGGGCAGTGTAACCCGTCAAACCGGAAGTAGCCGTCTAACAAAGAGAACATCTAAGATGTGCAACGAAGAATGGAAGATTCCCCTAAAATTCTATTCGTAGGCTTGCACAATAAACACATCTATCATATGGTACTTGTTAAACAATTTTAAAGAAGGATTTACATATGATCGCATACAAGATAACTGCAGTTCAACAACTTTTACTATGAGATTTTCGTAGAAGAACCGAGCACTGTCAATGGTTCCTAAAACATTTAAATAATGATGATATCCTAGATAAGAGCTTTTTCTCAGATGAATCATGGTTCACTCTTTCGGGATATATTAATAAACAATCCTAGTTTTCAGTTTATTTTCTAAATATAAATACTGTTTTGTTTTAATTTATTTAACATTTATTGTATTTAATCAATTTGATAACCTCTAATCGAGGCCCGCTCTGAATCTGCCCCAGGAAAAGTAGGTACTTTTCTAAATAATTTTAACAGATGTCGCTTATTTTACATATAGAACAAAAATAGTTGTAGATGTTGAAACGTTCGTATTTCAACGGTATATTGAAGACTTTTTAAATGTCATGTATCCTACAAGAACGAATTGTTAAGTAAAATGATTCTACTAATATAAAATTAACCGTACAGATAATATGGCTGCAATACTGGTACAAGAGAAGTGGACGCAAGTATATAGAAGGCAAACACCAAACAAGAATTGGATTTTGAAATTGATTAATAGATTTGAAAGAACTGGTGATGTAACGAATTAATGCAAGAACAATATTAGCCGGAGAAGATCAATACGAACAATTGAAAATGCGGCGGATATCCATCCAACGTTAGTGGAATTTATACGGTAGGTTTTTCACACGTTTACACCAGAATGTTGGATTGCATTGAACAAGAAGACAACCAATTCGAGAACCTACTATAATCGAAATATATAGATTCTAAAGACAGTAGCTAATAAAATAAATTATAGTATTTGGTGGCAGTGGTGGCTAATCGTGTCGCGGGATTTTGTATATTTTTGAATATTTTGAAAACGGAATCAGGGATAAATGTACACGAAATGAACGAATCCGAAGTCGGTGTCTGAGAAAAACTTACCGTTTGATCACAATTCGCATTTAAAGTTCCAATTTTGGGGTTATAATTGATCAGATTTTCGACTTAATAAGCACATTACGAGTATAAATCGCACACATGATGATATTAAATGATTATTTATTTTATGTGTCAAAATTCATTGTTGATATGTCATAATTTGATACGACTACGGCGGCTATTGAAATCAATATCTGAAATAGGCAGAAATAATAGTCGATTATTCCTGCTTTTTCATTCTGTCTCTCTCTTCTGCCTCTTCTTCTTGTTCCTTTCTATGACATAAAATTACGAATAGTAGTCTGTGCTTTCACTCACCAATAAATACAAATAAAAGCAAGAACATTTTGTGAGGCTAAAAATTACAAATGAAGTGATACCTGAAATTTCAAAGGATTGGGCTTGGAATATGCGGAAGGTGAACGGGGATGACTATAAGGAATATATAATTAAAGTTATGTGAAATTAAACTGCGAAAAGTTATTTCTGCCTCTTCTTCCTCTTTCTCTCCCTCTCTTCTGCTTCTTCTTCTTCTTCTCCCTTTCTACGCCATAAAATTACGAATAGTAGTCTGTGCTTTCACTTTGACATTTGTTATAAAGTCATAAAAATGGCAGAGTTAGGAGGAGCATCAACGGCAGAAACTGACGAATTTGTTAAAAAAAAAAACTCCTTACTAATAAATACCAATAGAAGCAAGACAAGTGTATGGCGTCAATTTAATAAATTTTGTGAGGATAAAAATTACAAATTGGAGGAAGCAACTTCAAATGGAATGGTAGCTGAAATTTTAAAGGATTGGGCTTGGAATATGCGGAAGAAGAATATATAATTAAGTTTATATCAATGATTCAATAAATAATCTTTCTAAATATAACACGATCCTTTGAAATAGCGACTATTATTTTTCAAATAATTTATCCCGAAGTCTTGCATTTTTAGACAATTCAATTCTACATATCAAGCATTAATAATCAAAGATAAAAGCCTTCGAGCTAAAGCTCTCGCGCTTTAATCAGATTATTAATGCTTGATATTTGGTCTCGTTTGAATTGTCAAAATGCCAGCCTTCTCGATAAATTAGTAAAAAACAATAGGCGGCTATTTGAAAAGGTCTTGTTATATTGCTGTTGACTATTACCGATAAAGTGGATCATCAATCAAGATGGCCGGCGTGCAAGACGGTTGTGAAAATCAGCGCAACAAAAGTTCGAATAGTGCTAATCAGCCAAGTGATTCAAATATAAAGTTATGTGCATGTGGCACCATAGCCAAATCGGGATCACAGTGTAGTGTGTGTAGTTCGTTTTATCACACAAGTTGTGTTAGAAGAGTAAAATCGTGTTGTGGTAAACCACTAGCAGGTTGGGGCAATTCCAGTAGTGACGAACCCATCGATTTTGAAAAAGAAGCTTACGCGAGTATAAAGGAGCGTTTAAAGGAACTTAAATATGCTAATGAACTAATGCATGAGAAAATTATTCGTCTTGAGGATGAAAATAAAAAACTCCGCATGGAAAACATAGTTAAGTGCAACCGGGATAGCGATAAATTCAACGAAATACCGAGGCGCCGAAACAATCGTGAAGTTGCTGCGGATACTCGTTCATCACCAATAGTGCTACTAAATTCCCCTGCTAATAGTGTAACCAACGTGTCCGTCGGTCCAAACAATAGTGAAGTTGCTGCGGTCAGTCGTTCAACACCAACAGTGCTATTAAATTCCCCTGCCAAAAGTGTGACTAACGTGACCGTCGGCCCACTGAGTGCACGGAGCGCAATGAGCGGTGTAAACAATCAAGCTAACGATGCTAACCTCAAACATGCTGGGAATGCGAGCTACAGTGATGTGGTAAATAAAAAGCTTAACGTCAAAGAAGATGATGACTTCATAATGGTTTCCCATAAGAAGAAGAAGACAGCTTTGCAGAAAAAAAAAAAACCTTGTGATAGGTAGTGGATGTTCCATAAAATCTAACCTAGTGGCTGAACCAAAAAAAACTTGGCTCTTTTTAAAAAGAGTGAGTAAACTGACCTCACTCGATGATGTTAAAGATCATATTAGAGAAATTATAAAATCTGATAATTTTATATGTGAGAAAGAAATTACAAATACATCGCAAACTGCGTTTAAAATAGGGGCTGATTGCAAGTATCGTGACCAACTAATTGATCCTAAAAATTGGCCTCACGGTGTTACTTTAGATAGATATATTTTTAGACGAACCGCCAAACCTAAGCCCAAAGGATAATGAACCTTCTCAGTATTGTAAAACAAGTAGTAATAAACTTGATATAATTTTCATAAATGTGCAATGTCTTAGGACAAAAGCACATCAATTTGAAGCGCATCTAATAGAAAACAAGTATAAATATAACTACCTATGTTTTTGTGAACACTGGCCCAGGGAGCAGGAAATACCCTTATTTACATTCAATGAATACAAAATATCCTCTTATTTCTCTCGGAAACAGTACATACATGGAGGTGTTCTCCAGTTAAGTAAATCTAATATTGCATTTAAAGCTCTTGACTCTCTCAATCAATTATCAACAGAAATGGACTGTGAAATAGCTGCTACACTGACTCCGGTCTATAATTTAATTATAATAACAATATATCGATCACCTCTAGGTAATTTTAATATTTTTTTATGCATATTAGGAAGACTATTAGACATGATAGATCTAACTAAAAATATTATTGTTGGTTGGATTTTAATGTGAAATTTAATACAAATGATTCTAGGATCGTATCATTATGTGACCTTTTCAACTCATATGGCTTGTCTCCCAGGGTTAAATTCAATACCAGGGGACCAAACTGCCTGGATAATGTTTTCTGTAACGTACATGAGTCAGTAATCGCCGTCGAACGAGTGGAAGAGGAGTTATCGGATCATATTGGTATTCATGTCAGCATTCAAACGACTGTAAGTTCTAATGCCATTAAGTGTACAACTAGACCCTTGACTGAAACGGGTTATTGCAAACTACATTATTATCTTAATCAAACCGACTGGAATTTTGTCTATAATGACTACACAGATGTAGAAGCTAAGTTTGATATGTTTATTAACATACTACACAAGTATATTATATTATCCTTTCCTGTAAAAAGTAGCGTAAAACATAAAAATAATAATAAAGTCAAGTGGTACAATGATGACCTTCGACATATGCGCGAAACTTTATTATTCCTTAAAGATGCCAGTATTCGTTGTACTAACTTAGTTGCAGTTTATGCTGATTATAAGTTAAAGTATAGGGGATCTCTTAAAAAAGCCAAATTTAATGCCAACGAAATGTTTCCAAAACAAGCAAACTTCCAGCCAAAAGCATTATGGTCCTTAATTAAATCTAATGGTTCCAACAACTTGCATAGCCACTGTGATATTGAACCAAATACGTTTAACAACTTTTTCGCAAATACCGCTAGCGATATAATTAATAAATTGCCAAATGTTAATAACTCACCAATTGCATTATTAGCTAAAAGTAATGCAAACACGGCAAAATCGCATTTTGAGTTTAAGGAAATAAGTGAAGTCGTAAGGGATGTTATTCACAACTGACGTCAGTCTGAGAGCCGTGATATTTATGGCATGACTACCAGACTGCTAAAGCGGATAACGAATATAATCATAACCCCTTTCACTAAATTAATTAATTTGTGCATAACATCTTGTGTATTTCCTTCGTGCCTTAACGAGCATATGTTATACCTATCTTTAAAAAGGAGGATAAATCTGACATTAATAACTACCGCCCAATTTCTCTTCTACCTATCATCTCAAAGGTTCTTGAACGTATTATATATCAGCAAATTGTAGATTTTCTAGATTCTAATAATATAATTTCAAGTAATCAGTACGGCTTCCGCAGAAATAAATCAACCAGGGATGCAATCATCGCTTTCACTGAGGAAATATACGATGGCTTCGAGTCTGGAGGAACGTCGATGGCCACCTTTTTGGACCTCAGTAAGGCGTTTGATTGTGTCTCTCATGAAATACTTTTAGAGAAATTATATTATTACAACTTCTTGCCGAAAAGCTGCCGAATGATAAGCTCATAGATGAGTAAACGCACGCAGCAAGTATTTATAAGGTAGAACATCTGATGGGTGCATTCATCAGATGTTCTACCTTATAAATACATCATGGGGTTCCGCAAGGCTCAATTTTAATGTTCCTTATTTACATCAATGATCTGCCCGGACAGCTGCAGAATTCTTCAATAGTACTCTTTGCTGATGATACTACAATCAAAAGCTACTCTGCACAAGAACACACAGCTATTCAGATAAACAACGCCGAAATTAATACAGCAACAAATTGGTTTATGTCGAATCGATTGCTTGTTAATGAGGATAAATATATATATAATATTTACGTTTAATAAGATTTCTGAAAGTTACAGTGACAGTACGAAATTTTTAGGTATGCATATTGATCACAAACTTACGTGGCATAAACATGGCACTGTAACAGCAAACAAACTTTGTAAATCTGTATTTCTACTCCGACATCTTAAACTATCTATCGAAGAAAAAAAATTCACCAAGATACTTTGTGAAAAAATTACATCAAAACACCCCGACGTGTATTCATCATTCAAAGTAAGCGCACCTGTAGAAGATATACCCAGGTTGAAGGATCCAGAAACGTGGCCAAAGGGAATATCCATCAATCCTTTTTTTCAGTGGCTCAAGCAAACAAATCCACGACGCTAACAAAAAACAATGAATTAAAAATATTAAACTTAAACATACAATCAATGGGGAATTGTGTGAATGAACTTTCTGTCTTTACGCATGAGCATGATTGTAACTTTGTATATTTGACAGAACACTGGCAAACATCTGAACAGCTTTCGATGTTAACAATTACAAACTTTAAATATGTCTCAAGTTTTTGTCGTCCTCGCCTAAAGCATGGTGGAGTAGTATTATATTGTAATGAAATGTTCACATTTACAGAACGTGTAGATATCTGTGGCCTATCAGTAATACGAGAATTTGAATGTGCCAGTGCTAATTTTAAAATTAATAATACAAAAACTATAAACATATCATGTATTTACCGATCACCAGATAGGGATGTCAACGTTTTTTTCACTAAACTTGACCACTTGCTGACAATATTACTAAATACAAATGAGAATTTCTTTATATGTGGAGATTTTAATATAGATATCTCAAAAAATGATAAAACAGCTAGTGAATTTTATGAATTAATCCAAACGTATAATTGTAAATTCCTCATGAACGAATATTCTAGAATAACCAGCAAAAGTAAATCATGTATTTATAATATCATTTCAAATTATGAACATATATCATCTTCAAATGTCCTGAATACAGGGTTCTCAGATCACTGCGCGCAGATAGTTTCTTTTATAATAAAAGTAAAAGAAGCACCTTCTCTTAAGAAAACTAGAAATATATCAAATCATAACTTACAATTACTAAGTGAATCATTAAGTGGAGAATCTTGGAACAATGTATACAGTGAAAAAAACGTTGATTATCAATTTGAGATGTTCATAAATATATTTTTAAAATATTTCAATAGTATATGTCCACTGCGGACTGTTCAAAATAGCTATAGAAAACAATCACTAATACTGTCAGAAGATACAACAAAATGTAAAAATGATCTTCTTTTATACGACACTCTATCTAAATTCAGCGAAGATTTTAAACCCAAACTAAAACAATGTAAACAGGAATATAATAGACTTCTCGAAAACGACCGGAAGCAGTATTACAGCAAAAAAATCTTCGAGTCAGATAATACTACAAAAACTGCATGGGCAGTTGTAAAAGATATAACGGTTAGGAAAAAGAAGACTCATTTAGACAGCGTAAATTTTAACTGTGACGCTGACAAGTTGAATAATCATTTTGTAAATGCGGCAAAAAAACTTATCACAACTACGGGTACTGACAATAGAAGTAGTGTGGGTGTGGACATGAATTTGCACTCAATATTTCTAAATCCAATCACGCTTCAGGAAGTAAAAATGCTAATTTCAACTATGCCAAATAAAAAATCTTTTGGAATTGATGGGATCTCGATGTATGTTATAAAAAAGTGTCTACATGAAATATGTGATCCTCTTTGTTTCATTATAAACAGTTCTTTGTCGAATGGAATATTTCCAAAAATACTTAAAGTTGCTGTTGTTAAGCCATTGCTTAAGGGCGGCGATTGTACCAATATTGACAATTTTAGGCCAATCAGCCTACTGTCTACGTTTTCAAAAATTCTTGAAACAGTAGTTGCCCAACAATGTAAAGTGTTTTTCAAAAAATTTAGCCTATTTTCTAAACACCAACATGGATTCATGGAAGGTAAAAACATAAACACAGCCATGTATGACTTTACACAATCAGTTCTAATGGGAATGGAATCCGGCGATGTGCCCTGTGGTATCTTTTTGGATCTCTCTAAAGCTTTCGACTGCATCGATCACCAGATGCTACTATCAAAATTATATAACTATGGAATCCGCGGAATAGCGTATAATTGGTTCGCTACTTATTTAACCGAAAGGAAACAAATAGTGGAGGTGCCGTGTGATGGTGATGCAGTTAGGTCCTCTGAATTGGGGATAACGATGGAGGTGCCACAGGGTAGTGTGCTAGGTCCATTTTTATTTAACATATATATTAATGACATGTTCAAAATCATTGATGATGAAACGATACAAATTGTAAACTACGCTGACGATACCAATATATGTGTTCGAGGGGAGAATATTCTAGATGTATCAAATAAATCAGAGATACTGTTGGAAAACATGATCGTGTGGTTTACGGATAACAAAGTCATATTAAACGAAAACAAAACAAAATACATGTTATTTAAGAAAAGTGAGGCTACAATGTATCCTCAATATTTATTAATTAATAACGTAAGTGTCGGTCTAACCACCCATGCTAAGTTTTTAGGAGTATACATTGACAATATGTTAAAATGGCGGCAGCATATTGAGTACATATCTACACGACTATGTTCAATGTGTTATATGCTGAGAATTCTTAAAGCGAATGTGTCATTTTCAATATTAAAACTAGTCTACAATTCAAATTTTATGTCCATAGTCCGTTTTGGTGTTATGTATTGGGGTAGTTCTACTAATTTCAATAAAATTTGCTTAATCCAGAAACGAGCATTGAGAATAATTTTAAATTTGAAACAATCTGATTCATGTAGATCAATGTTTTCGAGTTGTGGCTTACTAACAGCAACAGCTGTGTATATAATGGAGTGCCTACTATTTATACGTAAGCAAAATACCTATTTCAATGATAGCAGAGGCGTTCATAGATATGGAACCAGAAACACAGAACTGTTAACATATCCTATACACAAATTTTCCATTACTGAGAAAGGAGTGCATTATTCGTGTCTACGCCTTTACAATAAACTTCCTATTTTTATAAAAACGGAAAATAATTTTGTAAAATATAAAAAGTATGTTTATAATTTACTATGTCAAATAGAACCATATAGCATTGAAGAATATTTGACTTATAAGATTAACTAGTTATTAGTCACACACATCTTCGACGATTTCTAATATTAAGTGTCTGTCAATATTTGTACATATTGTATTAGCTCATTTATATTGGAATAAAGAATATTATTATTATTATTATTATTATCACTCCCTCAAGCAGTCTTAAAAACAGCTTATTTTGCGCTATGCCAGAGTATGGTCTCCTTGCGTGGGGTCATTCGAGCATAGCTGCCAGGCTCTTTGGGTTACAAAGACGCGCTGTAAGAGTTATAGATGGAATAGGTTACAGAAATGATTGCCGTGATTCATTTACAAAACTAGAAATACTCACATTACCAAGTTTGTATGTTTTAGAAACTTTAATCTATGTGCATGAAAATCGATCATTATACACCAAACACAACGACGTCCATGAGTACAACACAAGATCTAATGATCATATATCCTCACTTCTTTAGATTGTCTAGGTCACGTAACGGTATAAAGTATTATGGTCCAACATTTTATAATCCACTGCCATCCACTATAAAAACTCTACCAACAAAACAATTTAAATCTATTATGAAGCGCTATTTCATTAAAATGTCTTTCTACAGCATTGATGAATATACAAAAACAATGGAGCATGACAATAATGTCATCTTATAAACTATTTCAATGTTTTTACTAATTTTTAATTTGTTCTACACTTATTTATTTATTTATTGTAATCGTTAATAATTTCTAATAATTTACACTTATACATGTATTTAATTATTTTATATTGTATTGTCTATTTAATTAGCAAGGTAATATTTTCTGTATATCTGACGTATGTAAACCTAGGTATTAACATTAATAAAGCACTTACTTACTTACTTACTTACTTACTTACTTACTAAAGCAAGGATATTGTGATTTTCCAGTAAATTACAGTTAAACCGACATCGACAGCAAAATTTACCAAATTACCTATAACTGAAAAAGTTTCAATCCCTACTAGTAACTAGTTACCAAAGTATTCATGTGATTATTCAATTCAAACCTAAATAACGGATTTTGATTAGTTGTCATTACGGTGTTTCCGTGAAAACATTTTCTATCGCAGTAGTCTTTCCTAATTCGTCTTATCATTTTTTCGTTATCGCGTACGTAAATCTGTTACCTGTCATATTTAATCTTTCATTTTATAATGAATCGCTTCGGCCACAAAACAGATCAAGAGATTGATGAATTAGTAAAGAAAAGAATTCCAATAAACACCGTGAAAAACCATAAATATATTTTGAAACAATTCTTATCATTTTGTAATGTCCACATCTTCGATTTGACGGCAAACAAATCGCAAGCAGATCTGGCAGGTATTTTGAAATTATGGGCATGTAACATGCGAAAACAGGACGGTTTAGATTACAAAGAAAGTGCAGTCAAATTGATATGGAATGTCACTGCAAATTTGCTTGAGGAATTGTATTTTAAATAATTCAAGATTTTATTAGATCCTTTTAAAGATGCTATATTCCAAATTGCCCAAGATGCCTGCAATGCAAAACGAAGTCAACTAGAACCAATTCCGGAAAAACGAAACTTAAATATTATCGCTGCATCATTATCGCAGATTCGTGAAATGAGCATGTTATATGAGGAAAATACTCCAGACGACTTACAATAGAAATTGTTTCACATAGCAGTTTTTGAATTGGCATGGCGTGGAGGTGAAGCCGTTCAATGTTTGACCAGTAATTTTACGGAGGAGATGGATATGAATGGAATGAAAACAGGTAGAATTGAATACAATAAAGTATTTAGTAAGACTGCTCAGGGCGGAAACAAAAAGTTGTCTGATAGAAAGTGGTTAACTCCATATAGCGCTAACGAAAACTTCTGTCCTGTAAGACCACTGATCTCTATATAACACTGGATTGGGCATAGGCCATATTCCGTTATCTGATAGCGAGCCTATTTTAACGGCAGCAAATTGAGGTTTTGTGACAAGATTGAGCGGCAAATTCAAATCTCATCAATAGACTATTTATAGTATACATGCATTAAATATTTGTTTTATACAGGGCTATTCAAAATGAAGGAACAGATTTCAAACATCTATTTCTTCCAAACGACAAAAGATAGAAACACAATTCCAACGTTCCTTAAAAGAGAAAAGTTCAAATTTTATGAATTCATATGTGTTACACAACAAATATCAAAACAGTGTAATTTTTTGACACACACGAATCAGCTGGTCTCTAGTTGTCGAATTTACAGCTTCAATAATTCGATGTCGTATATTTTCAAGAAAGGTGTTTGGGCTCCTTTTCGTAAACTGTACGAATACGCTCGACATTTTCATTCGATGTGCGTGGACACCCCGTGCTTTTCTGTTTGCAGATACAACCATCGTCTACGAATTTTCGATGCCACTGGTAAATCTGCTCATGACGAGGCGGTTGTTTATTAAACTGACGGCGAAAAGCACGTTGAACTTCAATAATGGGCTCTAGTTTTGCTAATTGGAGCACACAAAATGATTTTTCTTGTTGTGTCGCCATTTTACTACAGACAATCAACATGACAAATAACAGCGCAAATGCGGCCGTGTTTGCAACTTCTGCCTGGACTGTTCAAATTTTAAACTTTTATCTGTCCAGGAACGTTGGAATTATGGTTCTAACTTTTGTAGTTTGAAAGAAATAAACGTTTGAAATCTGTTCCTTTCTATTGAATAGCCCGCGACCAGACCAAAAACTCTAAAATCTTCCGATTTCTATCTCTTTCCTAAAATGCTGGGGGGTAAGGGGAAAGAAACCGAACACTCAAGGGGTAATCCATTATGAACACCAACCGCATTTTTAGGGCGTCAATGTCAACCCGATATTAGCAGGTAGTAAGAAGTCCATCTATTTTCAGCCGGCGCGTGGCGTTATCTATTGTCCGCTTTGGGGTGGTTTTGATAGGATGATTTATTTGATATTTATGAAATTATTTAAAATGTAATTATAATTAATACAACATTTGTAAAATAAAGTCGAGAATTATGTCTACCTGTACAATTTTAGGTCAATAGAATTTTTTTAAATGTATCTGACGTTTACATCTTGGTAAATATTGATCATCATCACTTCTAAGCGTTATATATTTTTAACTTTACTGCAAATCAGTGGTTTATACGCGTGGCGCATGAAGTAAAATTTTGAGTTTAGAAAAGCCCCGTGAAAATTTGTCGAGGGTCGCTGCGCGACCCTCGACAAATTTTCTACGCGGGGCTTTTCTAAACTCGAAATTTTACTTCATGCTTAGTCTGGGAATGGACAACACTCGTTCTTAGAAGTTTCAAATTAAAGGATCACTCTAGATTACTAAGTTTATTACCATTTTACAAAGGCTACAGTTCGGAGGACCAATCATGGTCTTCGAAGACCAAATGACTACATGGAATCGAAGTGTTTTTACAAGAAAATAACAAATATCTGATGATTTACAGCATGGATAGAAAAGAACACATCCAATTTTGAAAAATATCGAAGTTGGGTTGGTTTTTAGTGCGTTTATACTTCACTTTAAATCAGTGTTTTATACGCGTGGCGCATGAAGTAAAATTTCGAGTTTAGAAAAGCCCCGTGAAAATTTGTCTCGGGTCGCTGCGCGACCCTCGACAAATTTTCTACGCGGGGCTTTTCTAAACTCGAAATTTTACTTCATGCTTAGTCTGGGAGTGGAAGACACTCGTTAGTTTAAAATACATCACAATTGGTAAAATATATATCGTTGGATGCCCGTCTTCGGGGGTGATATGTAAGTAAATTATGGGTCTTAGGAGTTGTCAAATAAGTGAGTTACTTAACTGTTTCTAAGGCACTCTTTACAAAAACAAAAGATTAACATTTTACATATAAAATGTACAGGGTGAGCGAAACTTGATTCTCTATTATAAGAAAAGGAAAAACGATAGAAAAAATCTGAAAAGAGGTTCATAAATGGAATTGAGTAAGGTCCATTTTAATCTAAAGTTGCATATTTTTCTAAATTTTTAAACTGAAGTAATGACGTCATCGAACATTTTTTCCCCAGAAACATACCTATATTTTTGGATATTTCAAAAGAGCTAATTTTTCTGAATAAACTTTGTATACAAGAACATTTGCTATCTTCTATCGTTAAAAAATTAAAAGCAAACTTAAAAGAAAGTATTATCAAAAATTCTCAATTGTCACTACTCAAACAAGTAGTCTTTGGAAGCAAATAACAAAGCCGCATCTGTTAATAATTAAACTAATGGTTGAAAAATATTGTTATGTTGTCATTTGATTTTAGATTTTGTCTATCGTTTTTCCTTTTCATATAATAGAGCTGAGACATCGAGTTTTGCTCACCCTGTACAATAAACTATATGTGTGATAAATCATTGAATTCAGAAAAAATAGCATTGTCGATGGTACTCACAGAAAGACTATTATAAATGTCAATTGATTGTGCATTTTGAAATCCAAAAGAAAACTAAACTTCTATAACCATATTAGTAGTCATATGTAATTTTCATATAAATTGACGATGTGAACGCCATCTGCTGCCAATTTTTAAATAGTATCGTTACAGCTATTGGCAGTAGATGGCGTTCACGTCGTTAATTTAAATGGAAATTACATATGAGACTATTAATATGAATAAAGATGGTTAGTTTTCTTCTGGATTTCAAATTGCACTATAAATTGACAATTTTAATAGTCATACGCAATTTACATTTAGGTTGACGACGTGAACGCCATCTACTGTCAATATTCTTGTCTATTGTACTCACAGAATGACTATTATAAATGTCAATTGATTGTGCATTTTAAAATCGAGAAGAAAACTAAACATCTATAACCATTTTAGTAGTCATGTGTAATTAACATATAAATTGACAATGTGAACGCCATCTGCTGCCAATTCTTTAGTAGTATCGTTACTGCTATTGACAGTAGATGGTGTTCACGTCGTTAATTTAAATGTAAATTACATATGAAACTATTAAAATTGATAAAGATGGTTAGTTTTCTTTAACTTTAAATTGACTTTAACTTGCACTAAAAACTATAAGTGTGATACATCATTGAATTCAGAAACAAATATTCTTTCAAAAAATATGAAAATCTAAAATGGCTCCCATAAGAAAAACAAAAGTTGGCTATGGTGTAATGTCAAAGTTGTAAATGTCTGAATTCAAAAGTTTTTGAATAAAAAAAAACGAAATTTCAAAATATCCGTTTTTTGACAATACTTCAAAAACGAAAGAAGTTATTTCAATTTTTTTTTAGATTATTATTGGGCCCTAAATTACGCAACTTTGCCCCAATTTAACCGACTCTCTATCTCTTCAAATAACCGAGATCCCCATACATTCTGTTCAAATATATAGAAAACGTAAATGGCAAGTTGTTTTTTTTTTATAAATAAAAGTTGTTTTGCTTGATTTTTCGATTAGAATGCAAAGAGTTCAGTGAGTAATACTCAATAATTATTTTGGATTAAACCTATATTTTTTAAGAAATTTGAGTTTATAAATGAGGATTTTCTAATTAAAAAAAATAATATCTCGAAAATGTTTGCAGATCTATTTGTTTAAGACTATCAAGAACCTTCCCCCCTCCTTGTGCTTCTTTTGTTTTAAACCCGTTATAAGAATATAATAAAACGACAAATTAACCACAGTAATTAACCACTGTTAAAATATATTGCTATTATTTGTTTTTAATAAATACGATCATACATACCTTGTTTTAGTGGCGTAGATAGCTTTTAGTGATTGGGGGGGGGGGGGATTTGAGTTAGTATGTTGTTTCAATAATTAATTTTTCTAAAGTTATACAAAAACGAGTAAAAAAAATGAACTTATGTTCATTGTAGCATTTTTCCGTCATTTAAACAATTGATGATTGCCATACTAAACGTATTTCACTTGTTAATTGGTTGGTTATAGACCATTTCACATTAAATCAGCGTTTTATACGTGTCTCGCATGAAGTAAAACTCAAAATTTTACTTCATGCTTAATCTGGGATTGGAAACACTCGTTAGATAATCAATCATAACTATATTTTGCATTTTTTTATTGCTAGATTAGCGTGCTTTATTTAATTGATTCGATTAAAACGTAACCAAATAATAATACCATTGCATACATTAATGTGTTAAATTATTGGAGTCAAAAACCGCTTAAAACGCTCTAAAAAGTAAAAAAGGGAAACTATCTGGTATTCAGATAAGGTCATACATTGTAACATCAACACCCCATAAATTGGGGTTTCTTTTCTTCCATTATACTTTCGCGTTTGTAGGGTGTCTCTCTTCAAAATTTGCTGGTTTAGATATTTTGGAGAGGCCCTAATAGCCCTATATATGTAAATGTGCATACATGAACGTTTATTGGTAAATTTTGATACAAAAAAAAACAATAATATTAATATCTGAAAATATTTGCAAACTTCTTCTTAGTATCAGTATTTTCACCTTTATTTTTAGCATTGTAGTCTTTTATAATTACATCAGTAAGGGCAATTGTTTTTTTACTCTTAGTGGAAAATAGTCGGGGTCGTGTATTTCTTGTTTTGCTTGAGCGCAGATGCAACAAAATGTTTGAAACACAATCTTATTGTTTTGATTATTTTGGTATTTGGCAAACCCATTTGTTCCAGCCATTTTTTGGATGATTCTTCATCGATTGGAAATCTTAGGGCCGATGTGAAGTTTACGGGATGTTCTCGAAAATTGATTTTTTATATTGATACTTGTAGAATCGCGTATGGAATGGCCGAAAATGACGAAAAAAAAGTGCGGAAACCACGTTTAGCCCCATTTGGGGGCTCCGAAAGGGTGAAAATTGGTGTATTTCAACAGTGTTTTTTGGTGTGTACAAAATAAAATGTGGTGATTATATGTATTCGTTTCACAAAACTAAATGGTTTAAATGTGTTTTTATAAGGATAGGACTTACAGTTTGCTTAAAACTTTCACTTAAATATTACGATTTTTGACAGGTTATGTTATCACCTACTTCCATTGTTATTCATAGATATAGCACAATTGATGCTAAGGGACCATGGTTTTGAATCAAATTTAAGGTTCAATTTCTGTACACCAGGAGGCAGCAGCAATATTTTAAAAAACATTTGATAAAAATCAAGCAGTGAAAATAATAAAAACAATTGATTGGAATTAGAGTTTCATAATTTAATACACACATGGAGAGAATAACTCTTCTTAGTTTATTTAATCTTGTCCAAAATAAAGAGGAACTTATAAAACAATTACAATGTTGGGGCTTAATTCCTAAAGAGGAAAATTATATTTGCAAAAAATGTGTTCCCATCACATATTCTTTTTTTTTTTAATTTATAGTGAGCGTTGGTACTTTACTCCTGGAAATGACACCAGGGTGCGCCTATCTCTTGTTCTGGGCAATTGTGAACCAGTTATCACATTCCATTATAGTATTATTGGTATCATTATGTTATATCTATGAATCAACAAAAGAAGTAATTGTCAACAACTTAACCTGCCAAAAATCGTAATCTTTAAGTAGAAGTTTTAAGCAATCCGTAAGTCCTATCTTTATAAAAACACATTTAAACAATTGAGTTTTGTGAAACGAATACATATTATCACCACATTTTATTTTTTTCCGGCTAAAAAACACATTTTAAGTAAACGGATTTCCAACCTTTCGGGGCCCCAAAATGGGGCTAAACGTTGTTTCCACACTTTTTTTTCGTCATTTTCGGCCATTCCATCCGCGATTCTACAAGTATCAATATAAAAAATAAATTTTCGAGAACATCCCGTAAACTTCACATTAGCCAATCTTAGTAGTTACATTATAATATAACAATATTAATAGATGATATTTACTTTGACAGTTTATTTCGATGTACTTACTTGCGCAGCTTCAAATTTCCCGATGAGTCGGGTTTTTTCCGCAGAAACTGGAACTCTATGTTAACAAACACTGATTGACGCGTTCATTTCAAATATCACAGCATACTGGTATCACAAAACCTCAATTTTGGCCAACATGGCGGCGCCCATGTGGGAACGCGACGTAGCGGTTAAACCCAATCCAGTATTATATAGAGATCAGTGTGTAAGACTGTTTCATTTATTAATTTTACCTATCCGCAGATGTCAAAACTGACAGATTTTTTTTTGACGCCAAATCTTTCGTGGAAAGTATCGGGAAAATGGTACAAACATTGTCCCATTGGCCCCAATACCATCGGAAAATGGACGCAACGTTGATCTGCAAAGATTGGGATTGATACAACCAGGTTGAAGATCATTAATCATTAGAACCGCGCGGCTGCAGTTTCTACCTTGGCTAAGACAGGAATGGGCGAACAACAAATTACTAAAATTACAGGAAATAGTTCAGCAGAATCACTAAAGCCCCATTTAAATTTATATAAGTATCATCACGAAAACATATTAAACGCAATGCGAGGATCTTCTGGTTCAAGTGAAACAAAAGTAGATTCTTCCTCGAATATTTCATTAAATAATTATTAGAAAACCACCCGTTGTTCGAAATTTTCGTTGAAAATGACTTTGTTTTTATACACTCGCTCTACGAGCTCATACCTTTTTCAGAGACAGTTTCATCTCGTTCCATTGCTAGGTAACTGAGCTTTCGTTAAAAAACAAAGTCTTCGAAAATTGTAAACTAGTGGTATTACATGTGAAAAGAGGTGTTTGCTGATTAATACAAGTTATAATCAAACACACGTCAGTGGATAATAGTTATTATGCAATGAATTTTTTATAAAAATCCATCAATAGTTATTTGGCTTTAATTTTATGTGAAATTTAATAAAAACGAAATCAATTTTTAATAAAAAGCAACTATTAAAAGTTAATTTCAGTATCACTTTACTTCTGTTGAATGCATTTTTTCATTGCATCTAATTTTAAAAGTACAAACGCATTTCTACCCAGCCTATTATTTTCGTGAAATTAATAAAGGTCGTAAATAAAAGAGGGGCAAGGGCCTATTTACATACCGAAACCGTCGGGTACAAATTGTTGTCGGAACTGAATAAATTAGGGAGGGCCAGAACCGATCCACCAATCTTTATCTATATCCAGCTCATGGAATATTCATTAAAATTCATATACAAAAAACTAGTTCCACTGCCAATTGACGCCCCAATTTCGATCCCTCTATACCTAAGGATCATTGCCCCCGTGAACGACCCCTTAAGGGCACGTTTCCTGTCTAGTCTGCATTCATACACGACCATTACTCCCTTTTATTTATTTTTTATTTTACATGACACCTCATCCACGTGTGCATGCATTCTTTCTGAGATAGAGAGATATATCTCGAATTTAACTTCCTGTGGAGGTATTTGCTTATCTAAATTTTGTGTTAAAAATATGTATAAATGAATTATGCAAAGGGAATGAGGCGCAAATGGGTTTTTGATGGGGTATAAAATTAATCAATAGAGATAAGGAATAAGTTTAGGGATAGTAATCGTACATTTTACTCTATAAAATCTACCGGTAATTTTTCGATTTTTTACCGTTATTTTGGTAAATTTAATTAAACTATTATTTTGTTGAATCAATTTAATATAGAGTATTTCAAATAAGGCTTAAAAGTAAAAAAATATCCAATGTGATATTTTCACTTTCTTTCAACTACGACAAAACGTGTACGTAAATTTGGTAAAATTTGTGTTGGTTAAGTCTTTGTAAACTCAGTGTTGTTAATAAATGTGTCAAAAATGTCTAACGAGTGTCTGCACTCCTTGTTTGAGCATAAAGTAAATATTTCGAGTTTAGGAAAGCCAGAAAATTTGGATTGGTCGCGACCAATTCAAATGTTCAGGCTTTTCTAACCTTGAAATATTTACGTCATACGCCAGGCGTATAAAGCACTGACTTATTGTAAAGTTCTAAAACATACTTTATTTATAATAATAATAAAAAATCGATAAATGAAAAAAATGTGAATGAGATTTTAAGAATAAAAATAATAGCATTACATAAAACCAAATTGCCAACAACGAGGAAAATTGATGTGTGTTTTAATTTTTCATATTCATTAACTTGCTATGCCCATGGCCATAAGTATTGAGAAAGTAATCGAATGTATGCACTCCCTAGTTACGTTTATCAATTTTGTAAACCCCAGTGAAATTACAAAGATTTTTAATAAAACTAGAGTTTCTAACAATTCTGTCACTTAAAAAAATGGAGAAGATTCATGATAGACAAACTCAATTCAAATAATTGAGTAAATTCCGAATACAGATATTTATAATAATAATTAGTAACTAAAATATCGTTGGGTTATAAATAAAATTAAGTAAGTTAAATTAATGTCTTATGTACTTAATGATTTTTTACTTTTAATCCAACGATTTCTTGTGTACTAAAATTCAATCATTAATTCTCTGAGTTCGTTCTTTGAGAATTAAGAGAACGTTTCGAAATGAATAAGAGCAATGGGTAATAAAAAATTCATAACTCGTACATTATATTTTTCGTCGATGGATATTCCTCATCCTTTATGGGACATTAAAATGATGAATGGGTCAATTTAAGCAAATCATCCAGCGAAAAAGGGCGAAACCAACAACCCTCACTCAAGCCCTTCGCACACAAAATATTTCAGCCGCATTAAACTAATGCTCCATTCCACTTTCACTCTAGCACAAATTGCAAAGAAAATTATTATTGCTTGTATTTTAACAGATTTACTTATCTTGCTTTTTGTATGAACGAATAGTTTGATCGTATTGATGTTATTTATTTATTTTAATAAATAAATAAAATAATAAATATATGCTTTAGTTAGTAAAACGTCAGAAATGTTAAATGATCAATACCAAGAAACTGTTTAACGTTGATTATACAACTTATCGTAAATTTGGCCAATAGTAATTGAGAATTTTACTTAGCTACCAGGTATAGATAAACGGATATACCCTTGACGACGTGGTTTAATCACTTCGGTTTTTCGGTGGGTTTAACAAAATAAAAATAATAGATAATAATTTAAATCTAGAGCCATGATTTAATAATTGTCATAACAACATCGTTTTTTATTTATCAACAAATGTCAAATAAAATCGCAATGAATCGCTTCGGAAAAGCATAAGGTTCAGAAATAAGCGAAGCAATTGATTCTTTAACGCCTGCGAACACTATGAAAACGCACGAAAGCATTTGGAAGCAGTTTTTGGCGTTTTGTGAAGAGCGAAAATACGATTTTGTTGAGCAGACTTCGGACGAACACTTGACAGGTATTCTCAAAAACTGGGTTTTCAACATGAAATGCTATACCAATTATAAGAAGGGAGCTGTGAAGACGATTGAGAATATTTCCGCAAAGCATTTGAAATAACCGTCAGTACACGTCACATTTAGTGTAAAATTAATATCGTGATTTTAATACTACAATTTTGATTAATTACGTCATCATTTTGAGAATAATTTCATCATGTGTAAGATTTAGAGCTGTAATGTGCTTATTGGCCCGAAAATACCAACCTAAATAATCCTAAAATTGGAACTTCAAATACAATTTGCGGCTAAGCGGTAAGTCTCTGAAAGAACTTTATCTCAACATTTGTGCGTCCTACACACGCTTACTCAAAGTTCCGCTAACAAACTGTCAAAAATCTAATATTTCGTTGTGGAGAAATCCCACTACAAACACTTCCTGATAAAATACTCAAAGTTCCGCTAACAAACTGACAAAAATCAAAATATTTCGTTGTGGACAAATCGCACTACAAACACTTCCTGATAAAATAAAATCCAGTTCTGCAGCTCTGACAACTCTGGCAAGATTGTGGAAAAATATGACAAAAACTTACCGGACGGCTTACAAAAAAGTTTTATCAAATTTCTGCAGTCGCGCTCCTGTGGCGTGGCAACAAAGCAACCTTCTGCCTAGTAGAATGTTTCAAAAACAAAGTCGACATATATAGTGAACTAACAGGCCGTATTGCAGCAACTAAATGCTTAACATCGAACCAAGAATATCAAGACAAGTTTCCAGGCCGTCTATTACAGAAGATGTTAAGCAAAAGGACATCAAATATCAAAACGAATCGATTATTCTTAACTCCAAATCCGGATTAGAAGAAGACAGGAATTTGGTATGAAAATTGCCTAATGGGTATTAGGCGCGCAGAATATTGGGATTGATACCAAGAAGATAAAAATAACCAATTACTCAAATCGTTCTTCCGCTGTAAGCAGTTTGATAAAATCTGGAGCAAACTTACAAGAAGTAAATTCTGTATTGTGGAGGCTTCTACTTCGTTATACATGTTAATTACACAATGAAACACTTTTAACTTTGTTTGTATAACACGTTTTATTAATGTGACTGCAGTTTCGACAAATTTAGCTTGTCATTATCAAACATGGAGTAACTTAAACTAGAGGTTTTACAGGTATATATACACAATTACAAAACAGCGGTAAAAATGGGGGTGTACATTAGGTCAACCTGGTCGTTAATTAAGGGAATTCCCGGATTAGCGCGGGCTTTGTGTATCTGTAGTGCTTCTAGCAAATTCATTTTACGACCCTTTTCGGCATGATGGATTATGGTAAGTACATCTTTTTCAAAAGTGTGATTTTCGTCTAAAAGGTGTTTTGCAAAAGAAGACTTATCACTCTGTTTAAGCCGAAAAGAGCGTAAATGTTCCCTCAATCTTATGTTGAAATTACGACCAGATTGGCCAATGTATATCCCTTGACAATCTGCGCAAGTTAATTTATATATTCCGGATTTATTAAATTTATCTAATTTTGTTTTACTATTAAAGATATGGTTATTGATTTTACAGTACGGTTTAAATGCAACTTGAATATTATGCTTTTTTAGGATATTTTTAACGTGAAAACTGACATTGCCAAAATAAGTTAACGATTTATATTTAATTGTTTCTTTTTCAAATGATATTCCGGCGTATAATAAATGTTTGATGTTATTAAATTTCTGTTTTTTAAGAAGTCTATCAACCAAATCACAACCACAACCATTGTTAATAGCCATAGCTCTAATCAAGTTAATTTCCTTCTCGAAAAAATTAGCTGACAAAGGGATTTTTAAGGCTCTATGAATCATTGAATTGAATGCAGCAATTTTATGTTTATAGGGATGTCTGAAATGGTTAGGGATAATTGAGTCGGTAAAGGAAGGTTTTCTGAAAATGTCAAAAGAGAGTTTGTTATTTACTCTGGTAATAGACAGATCTAAATATTTAATGTTGTTATTGATTTCGGTTTCAGCTGTGAATTTAATTTTAGGGTGAAGTTTATTTAAGAAATCTAAAAATTGAGTGAGTTGTCTATCAGTTCCCTGGAAACAAGCTAATATATCATCGACGTAACGGTGCCACATTTTAATATGTTTTTTAGCTAGTGACGAATTTAATATTATTTTTGTAAAATTATGCAATACAGAATTTAAATTATTAGAATCTGGCCCCAAATATTCCCCACATGTCATTTCCAATAGTTATAAAGAAACACTGATCGTTGAATCAGAATTGGCCCTCAAAGAGGTAAACAACTCTGATTCAACGAAATACAAAATTGCCAAAATAATTAAAAACAGTACCACCAGCAAACCCATAGATCAAAAAACAGTAAATTCAATTAAAAATAAAGTAAAAGTGAGCGATTTAATAATAACAAAAGCAGACAAAGGGAACTCGGTTGTTATTTTGCATAAAACAGAATATTTACAAAAAGTCCAATTATTCCTGGATAGCTCAGATATTGTTGAATTGAAAAAAGACCCAACTACTGAATTACAAACTTCTCTAAAAGAATGTTTTAAAAAATCACACGCAATTTGTAATTGTAATCAATTTTCTTTATTTCCGATGAATCCGATTCCTCCCCGATTATATGGCCTAATCAAAATCCACAAACAAAATACACCGATCCGTCCCGTAGTATCCTATATGAATTCCCCAGCGCGTAATATGTCCATCCATCTTAATTCAATTTATAAGGAACTAACCGAGTTCAGAGATCCTCATTCAGTTAAAAATTCAGTAGAATTAACAACAAATTCAACTAACTTTAAAATGGAACCAGGATATAGGCTTGTATCATTCGACGTAACTAATATGTTTGCTAATATTCCTCCATCAGAGTGTATTAAACTAATGGAAGAATCTTTCGATAAATGTAATATTAATGTCACAGTAAAAACAGAATTTTTGGATTGCTTAGAAATCATCTTCAATAATAACTTTTTTTCATTTAACAAATTTTTTTTTTTAACAAATAGAAGGCCTAGCAATGGGGTGCCCTTTAAGCCCATTGCTAGCAGATATATTTATGCATAATTTTACAAAAATAATATTAAATTCGTCACTAGCTAAAAAACATATTAAAATGTGGCACCGTTACGTCGATGATATATTAGCTTGTTTCCAGGGAACTGATAGACAACTCACTCAATTTTTAGATTTCTTAAATAAACTTCACCCTAAAATTAAATTCACAGCTGAAACCGAAATCAATAACAACATTAAATATTTAGATCTGTCTATTACCAGAGTAAATAACAAACTCTCTTTTGACATTTATAGAAAACCTTCCTTTACCGACTCAATTATCCCTAACCTTTCCAGACATCCCTATAAACATAAAATTGCTGCATTCAATTCAATGATTCATAGAGCCTTAAAAATCCCTTTGTCAGCTAATTTTTTCGAGAAGGAAATTAACTTGATTAGAGCTATGGCTATTAACAATGGTTGTGGTTGTGATTTGGTTGATAGACTTCTTAAAAAACAGAAATTTAATAACATCAAACATCTATTATACGCTGGAATATCATTTGAAAAAGAAACTATTAAATATAAATCGTTAACTTATTTTGGCAATGTCAGTTTTCAAGTTAAAAATATCCTAAAAAAGCATAATATTCAAGTTGCATTTAAACCGTACTGTAAAATCAATAACCATATCTTTAATAGTAAAACAAAATTAGATAAATTTAATAAATCCGGAATATATAAATTAACTTGCGCAGATTGTCAAGGGATATACATTGGCCAATCTGGTCGTAATTTCAACATAAGATTGAGGGAACATTTGCGCTCTTTTCGGCTTAAACAGAGTGATAAGTCGTCTTTTGCAAAACACCTTTTAGACGAAAATCACACTTTTGAAAAAGATGTACTTACCATAATCCATCATGCCGAAAAGGGTCGTAAAATGAATTTGCTAGAAGCACTAGAGATACACAAAGCCCGCGCTAATCCGGGAATTCCCTTAATTAACGACCAGGTTGACCTAATGTACACCCCCATTTTTACCGCTGTCTTGTAATTGTGTATATATACCTGTAAAACCTCTAGTTTAAGTTACTCCATGTTTGATAATGACAAGCTAAATTTGTCGAAACTGCAGTCACATTAAATAAAACGTGTTATACAAACAAAGTTAAAAGTGTTTCATTGTGTTACAAGAAGTAATTCAAATTACTGATCATTCTTCAAGTGAGTCTCTTAAGCTATACCTAAAGCTAAGCAACGAACATCATTTTAACCCTGTTGAAAAAATGAAAAAAAACCCTGCTGTGCTTTACCAATATGGCTAGCTCAAACTCAAGCTCATCGACAGATAATGTTTCAAATATTACTTACAATAATTGTACGTTCAATATTAATACAAAATAAATTATAAGTATAATAATTTATTATTACCGGTCTATTCATTATATCGTATGTTCAATAAAAAAAAAACCTAGAATGCCATGGAAAATATTGTAGGTTGGCAACTCTGAAATTATGTATCATAGTTATTATGTCTGACGTTTAAATGTCAATTGGCACTAGAGGTTTTTTTATTGGACATTTGATATAATCGTAACGAATACTACTCGAGCAATCGAAAATAATGATTATTTCTGACTCCTAACTCGACATAATCCTTAAAAAAAGCAGATTACGTCTCGTTACTCGTAAAATAATCGATTATCTTTGATACTCTTGTGATATTATAACTGAATAATAACATATCCTTACTTTTGAACGTGTCAATTTTTATAATATTAACTTGTATGATTTTCGTTAATTTTCACAATGTTCTTAATTTTCTTCGTTCATTTAAAATATCTTGAAATAAAACACTTTTTCTCCTTTCTTCACAAGGTTATTTTATACCAGATGTTTGTTTGAAAAATGAACTATTGAATTCAAAGACATTGCATTCCATCACCAGTTCTGTGAGTTCTAGGTATTCGTTCACTTGATCATTTGGAATTTCATTCTTCCTTAAAATTTGTTCTAGGATGGAGATTGTGTCTTTGATTGGGATGCTCAAACAAACCTTTGGAACTGCCATGGGAAACCCCTTGTCACCTTTCCTTGCCAACATATTTTTAAATCACTTCGAGAATATTGCCAAAAAGTCACTTTCCCATTTTCCGGATGTTTGGTTTCGATATGTCAATGACATTTTTGCTGTTGTTAAACCTAGTTTCGATATTCCTGACTTCCTCTCCTCTTTGAATAACATTTATAACAGTATTAACTTCACCTACCAGCTAGAAAACAACAACTCCTTGCCCTTCCCAGATATTCTAATAATAAATAGCAACGGCATATTTGAATTCGATATATTTAGGAAACCAACACATACCTTCAATTACATTCATTCGCAGGCCTATGCCCCAATGAAATATAAATTATCTGCATTCAATAGCATGATTCATAGAGCCTTCAGCATTCCGTTATCCCCCCAAAATAGGGAAAAGGAATTCAACGTCATTTATTCAATTGCAAATAGTTTAAAATATGATAGAAAAACGATACAAAAACTGATTAATCGACATTCACAGAAGCACAGAATGCTAAATACAACGACATTAACACCTTCAAACAACGAAAAAGATACGAAATACGTCAGACTAATTTATTCCCCGGAAAACGAAAACCATTTCAACAAACTTTATAAAATATGTTACTGGGTTAAATATGTTAAATATGTTACCTTTGATCGAATAGACGACATGGAACAATCAGGAATCTATTCTATCAATTGTAGCAATTGCGATAAAATGTACATTGGACAAACGCAACGTAACATATTAACAAGATTTAAAGAGCATACAGCACACATTAGATATCAAAATCCAGACAAATCCGCAGTAGCTAACCATGCAATAGAGACGGGGCATAAATTCACTTTAGATAGAGTTAAATTGTTAAAACAATCAGCACATTGTAAATTAAACATGCTAGAGGCCATACAAATGAAAAAACACGAAAACAAACTGTTAAATTTTGACTTAAGCCCCCTAGATAATGTGTTATTGGAATTTGTTAATCCTCCCTAATTGTTCACCTAATAACTTGTAATCCCATCTGCGCTACCTAGATAATGTTATTAGAATTTGTTAATCCGGAATTGTTTGTGTCAACTAATAATTGTAACCCCACTTACGCCACTTGTTAATCTTAATGATGTTTTCCGCTAATAACCTTTACTTGTCCGTACCAACACTAGTTAATCCGCCCCCATTTTGTATATATATTGTGTAATTTCATTTTTCTCTTCAGTATCAAACCATTGATAATGGTCACATGGTGACCGAAATGTACATCTGGTATAAAATAACCTTGTGAAGAAAGGAGAAAAAGTGTTTTATTTCAAGATATTATCATCTTCACGTAACTCACCCAAACTCATTCATTTAAAATATGTTTTTTTGTCAGTTTTGACTCACGTCAATTTTAATGAGTTTCATTAGTTTTAAATGTGCTGAAATTTTTATTAATGTAATAAGATTTTCGCCAAATTGACAATTTTTTTTAAGAATTTCTCCAGTTTTTACTGAGTTTTGTCAACTCTTAGTCAAATCTACTAAATAACTTCATAAAATTAGATACATTTTAACTTTTCTAAAAACTTGATCGCATTTGGTTTTAAAACTTGTCAAAACACTTCAATATGTTTGCTTATATCTGCCTGCAACAATTTTAAATGTATGATTTCTTGGTGACTAGAGGGGAGGACACCTTCCCTCCTTGGCTACGCCCATGTAAAGAAATGCAATGACTTCATGTTTTCATGAACTTATAATTTCTTATCGTATTTGTCCAGCCAATATGTGAGTTTAGTTCAAACTTGCTTTATATCTTCATCCAATTGTATTCGGAACCAGATTAAAACATCCACAGAGAAGAATATCAGAGAATGAAATTTTAAAGAGCGGAGATTTCTTACACTAAATAGATCTTTTGTTTTAGTATAGTTTTTAAAATAAAATCAACGCGATTGGTTTTAAATAAAATATTTACAGTTTGCATAACATTAAGCACAATACTTTTAAATTTAAATTGCATTTTTAAATGGAGAAATTGAAGAATATTAACAGATATTTACATTTATAAAAGATAGTACATATTAGTTGCACTCTAGTTTTTTTATTTATGAGAAATTATCAAAATTATTATGTAAACAAATTAATAAGGCCCAGCTAAAGAGTTACCTTTGTATTCATCTTTTATCTTCTTATTACTTAATAAATACGTTGTTTTTAATTTATTTGATAATTTAAATTTATCTATTAATAACATTAATAAATTTGAGTAAATATGTAATCGAATTCTGGCCGGGGCGCAAATGAAGTTTGTCGGGCTGTAATGATTAAGGGTGAAATTAATGGAAGAGGCGAAATATTGGCTTCTTGTCCCTGGTGAATGCCTCCAGTTAATAAGCCCTGAATGAGCGATGATTCAGCCTTTTCTTTCACCCTTTCATTTCTCCTTAGCCACACCATTAAATTCCTCATATAATTAACAATAGAAAATTAACCAATAAGTCTATATACATGAATTTCTATACAAAAACGTAATGGAATTATAATTTTTATATAACAAATTTAATTAATTATCAACACACTACAAATATTTTACCTTTACATTTTATTTGTCTGTAATCTGCAAAGTTGTGTTAACTACACCTCAAGTCTGATTTTAACGTATTCATTTTGAGATGTTGCGTTGAAGAATCGCTTCATGCCTAGATTAACAATACTACTATAATCTGTTTAAAAACTAGAAGGAGTAAGTGCCAAAGCCCAGTTTACACAATAAAAAGTTACCAGAAATATCACTAGATAAATATGGGGGCAATTTTAAATAATTTCATAATTACTCTTTAAATAAAATTAAATATCTATTTTATACTTCTTAATTGTGGTTAAGTATTATCTTTTCCATCGTACGATACCGTCAATTAAAATGCTTATACGGCATCTCGCCATAATCTGTGAAAAAAAACATATTTACATTATGTTCATAATATAATATGCAATTTATATAATAATGTGTCTCTATCAGAGCTGGGACGAATCCTCGTAAAAAGGATTCGAATCACGAATCCGGATCACCTAATATGATTCGATTCACGAATACTCGAATAAAGGATTCGTAAGAGATAAATATGATTCGAATCCAAGATTCGAATCCTGTTTTTTCGAATCACGAATACACATCCTTTAAGAATAAATTTGATTTTATAATTTTTTACAACCATTAATATATAAATATCGTTACTAGTTGTTTTAACAAAAATATTCAAAACCTAATTATTTATTACCACTCAACATCGTTGATAACAGACTAAATATCTGACTTCCTGTTACTCTGGTTAAAGATGTATTTGTTACTCTGGTTAAAGATGTAGGAATTGTGTGTTTCTGAACTCCACTTCAAATCAGTGTTTTGTACGCGTGGCGCATGAAGTAAAATTTCGAGTTTAGAAAAGCCCGAAAATTTGTCTCGGGTCGCTGCGCGACCCTCGACAAATTTTCACGGGGCTTTTCTAAACTCAAAATTTTACTTCATGCTTAGCCTGGGAGTGGAAACACTCGTTCAAAACTTTAAATTGAACTCTATTATAAAATCGACTAATGCCTAAAATTTACGTAAATAAAAAATTCACTGAATATCATTAAAACCGGGAAAGTCAGAGAAAAGTCGTGAAATTATATTCAAATTGACCAAAACACTAACAAAAAAGCCATATGATATTATTAAATTTGTCAAAATCAGTAGCAAATTACAAAACACGTAAAAATTTATAAAATTAACTTGAATATTGGTAAAAACAATGAAAACTATTAAAGGGAATAGGGGTTTCCCACAGAAGAAAGTTATATTAAAAGGCCAGGGAAAAAATCTTTAGTCAGGGAAATGTCGGAAAAATTTAACATTTGAGATTGTGGCTACCATGTCAGTTTTACTTCAAACAATATTAAACAAAATTTTAAAAACTAGAATATTATCTTTAAAAAAAAAAATCAATCATTTAATGTTCTTATCAATGCACTTTGAAGTTTCGAACGAGCGTTTCCACTCCCAGACTAAGCATGAAGTAAAATTTCGAGTTTAGAAAAGCCCCGTGAAAATTTGTCTCGGGTCGCGCAGCGACCCGAGACAATTTTTCTGGGCTTTTCTAAACTCGAAATTTTACGTCATGCGCCACGCGCATAAAACAGTGATTTAACGAGAAATTTAGAAACACACAAAAAACATTTTTTATGTTATTCCTCACAATTAATTCGAATTATTTTTGACGACTAAATCCTTTTGTAAGTATTCGAATCCTTTTACAAGGATTCGAATTCTTTAATACGGATTCGAATCTCCCACATATAGACTCGAATACGAATCCTTTTTAAAAAAATGTAACGAATCCGGATCACGAATCCAGTTGAACTAAAGTATTCGAATGCCTCTTTTTAATCCTCTAAAAGGATCATGAATCCTGAATGATTCGAATCCTGCCCAGCTCTTTTCTCTATCTTACTCAAAATTGATTTGTTTCATAAAACTATACAAGGTTGAACAACTCAGCTTCGACATGCCTGCATGATCATTTACTTCTTTTAAAACTTAATTCAAAGTTAGCAGTTCATTTTTATAGAAGAAACTATGCACGGATCTCTTTACTACGTCATCAAAACTTGTAATTATGTCCTCCAAGCTGTTTAGGGCTACAAATCTCTCTGGATTTCTTACATTCGCTAATGGTACGGTTGACAGTGGAATTTACAACTCATAAAAATTAAACATTTTATTATTTGATGCATATTCTTATGCTATTTGATATCTCACCTACTGCACCAACAATGTCTGATACAAAAGCAGTCATTTTCGTATGTGGATCATCTGTTATCATCTGCTTATACATATTTATTACGCACTGTTTTTCAGACAGATATAAATGACCCAAATCCAACTTCTTACGCTTTTTTGGAGGTGAAGGTGATATTATCACTAAGCTTGTACTGGGTCCATAATCCTTCACAACAATATAAACAAAACTAACTTTTAACTATGCTAAAGAAACACCGCACAAAAGGTTATTACGAAACAGACAAAGTTGCAACTCGGTAACGCATTGAATTAAGGTTATGTCAGGTGTTGCGTCTAATAATTACGTAATTAGCATAGTGTAAAATGGGCGCGCTCCCGTCCAATCAGAGTTGTAGGTTTTGGCGCGTGAAATTTAAAACGCTCCTCCTAGTTATTAAACAGATTATAACTAGAGATAGGCATAACTGCTACTTTTGAATTACGTTGCTACTTGTGATTGCTACTTTTTAATATCAGTTATTTTAAACTGCGGGGTTCAAATTAGGTTTCTTGATGACAAGAGTTCACAGATAGTTGTCTCATCAAAAGTAAAAATAAGCCGTGAATGAGCAAAATGACCAAACCAAATTTTAAGGCATTTCTAAACTCTAAATTTTACTTCATGCGCCACGCTTATAAAACACTGATTTAAAGTGAATTTCAAAATTCTCCTACCTCTTATATTTAATCTTCACGTTTTTACATTCTACAAATGTTTACTATTTAGTAATATACTTATACACCTTTTGTTGTAACTTTTGGATTTTAAGATATTGGCTTTTTCATATTTAATCGTCATTTCAATTACGAGGAAATGGTATTTTAAATACATAACCAATTTTTTTGTTTCATTTTTTGACTAAAATTTTAAAGAATAATTGATTGTCTACTGGAAATAAAATGATAGTTATTTAAAGTAAAGTTCTGATTGTTTTTGTATTTGTAAAAATATACGTTATTTTCAAAATATCTTGTACGTACTTTTCATGAATTTTTATATAGTATATCAATATAATTACTTACTGTTTATTGTTTTATAACTATTGAGTAAACGTAATTACAGTATAATTAATAATAATTATCACGGTGTTCGTATGTGGTATGATTTATGATGTAAAATCCATCTGGCATTTTGCGGAACATCCGAACATCTGCCTTTTTATCTCCCTCGCTGAAAGAAACTCTCGCTCAACAATGCCTCCAATTTTTGTCACGATCTTTGATTTCTTTTCTTTCCTCTCTCCAAATTACAGCCGGCAGATGTTAGGCATTTCTCCCCAAGAAAACTAATAATAAATCTCCAAAGTAGCGAGAGCACACATGGATTAAATTCTGCTCATATCTATATGAATGATTTTTGTTCAAATAATAATGTATTGTTAAGGTAAATTGAAATATTTTTTTTATGTTTGAAAATTGTATTTTATGTATAGATATTTGTATTTTTGCTTTGTATATTGAAGTTTTAATATCTCTTGCACTTTTTTATAAATGGCTATCTATGCACAGGGAATATTTCTTTTAAGTATATACACGGTGTTTTAATTAAAATGCTTCAATACGGGTTAAGTAAGAAATTAATTAAAGATACTTTTTTGATATCAGTAATATTTGAAATATTTAAATAACAAAATATTTACATTTTTCATTACACATTCTCAAGTCATAAAGACATAAAGTAATTTATTATTTATAAGGAAATAAAAGTTCATATAAAGATTCAATTTTCACCGTTTTATTATATAATGGTCATTCTTGACGTGTGAAAGACAAAAAACAATACATCGAAGTGATAATCTCTCTGGATTTGAAGTAGTTTTGCTTCCATATAACCAATTTAAATGTTCCGCCATCTTATATGACATTAAGATATGACGCTTTCCTCTTAATTTGAACGTTCTGCCCTCTTATATGACGCTGAACAGTGACTATGAAGTTCAAGCGATGTTTGAGCCAAAATTGACAACTCGTACAAATTATTATTTATTTTCGTGTTCCATTTACAATATAAAATACTACAATTTTATTGAAAATTTAAAAAAATACGCTAAAAAATTAATATAAATTGTATAGAAACGTTGAAATCAATAAAATGAAAAGATAAATACAGGAAATTCTTCTATTAGGTAAACATATCACGATTCTCCTATTTGAATTTTCAGACATTCATTGTTTATTTAAAACTTTCAATTTGAAGCCTCTAAAGAGTGTTTATAATCCCAGATTAAGCATGGAGTAAAATTTCGAGTTTAGAAAAGCCTGAAAATTTGGTTTAGTCGCGTAGCGAAGCGGAGCGATCAAACCAAATTTTCAGGCTTTTCTAAACTCGAAATTATACGTCATGCGCCACACGTATAAAACACTGATTTAAAATATACTGCTTAGGTTTGATTACATGTTTATTTTCTTTACAAATTTATATCGAATATGTGAAAGTAAACTTAAAAGAAAAAAATCCGGGGTTTAAATATTTAGCAAAAAATCACAAACTATAACTAATTATTATCATTTTGAATAAAATCGTCAAAACCAACACTTGGTTTAAAATTCCAAAAAAACTTCAGAACTTTGAAAACTTGGGAAAATTGACAGAAATGTAAAAATATACCAAATCAACAAATATCTAAAATTCCAAATATATAATTGATTAGTGAAATTTAACCTGAATTTTAAAACTGTCTACAAAATATAACTTTGTATTATTAGAGTTACAAAACGTTAATGTGGAAATTTTACTTTGAATGGCTCTAATTGTATTTCCAGTTAACAATCAATTATTGTTTAAATCACATATAGGCAACCCCCGGCCCGCGGGCCGGATCCGGCCCGCTGAAAGATATGATCCGGCCCGCGAGACATTTTGAAAAAACCTAATTAAAAAAATATTACATTAGGTACTTATACTCACGGGAGTGACAGTGAGGCGGCAAACATCAAATTCTTTGATGTTTGCCGCCTCACTCTTTGATATTCGCCGCCACTCGACTTGCTCGATCAAATTCTTTGAGGTTTGCCGCCTCACGGGCGACACATCAAAAGATTTATTGCTTTTCAATTATTCTAAACTAGTTTATTCCAGATTATTCGTTTATTTTGCCTATATAAGCGGGTGGATGGCCCGAACGTTAGTTCAGTTCTATTTGAGCTCCCGAGGTGATAACTTGGACAAGCGATATACTAGCGAACTCCGTCAACTTGCTTTGTGACTTTGTGTGCATCTTGAGTGGTTACTAACTATAGTTTGTTATTAAGTTTATTGAACGAAAAGTAAACAAAAATTATGTCTGGTGGAAAGAAACGAAAAGTAGATACAGAGGTTCGCCATTTTCAAGAAAAATGAACTGAAGAATTCTTTTTTATCTTGCACAATGGTAAGCCTATTTGTTTGCTGTGTGATGAATCCATTTCAGTAATGAAAGAATTCAATATAAAGAGGCATTACTCAACTAAGCATGCTACGCTGCACTCACTGACAGGACAATTAAGAACAGACAAAATCCAGAAGCTTACCGCAAATTTGGAAAAACAGCAACAAATGTTTCATAAACAAAGAACACAACTTGATAATGCTGTGAAAGCTAGTTTTATAGTTAGCTCAAAATTGGCAAAGGCATTAAAACCATTTGCCGAAGGAGAATTTATCAAGGAGTGTATGTTAGAAGTTTGCGGTATTATGTGCCCTGAAAAAAAAAAGAATTTGAAAAAATTAGTTTGTCAAGACGAACTGTTGTTCGACGTATAGAAATGATGGCTTATGATATAAAAACAACATTGACTGACCGTATGGCTGGTTTTGAATCATTTTCCATAGCATTAGACGAGAGCACCGATTTGTCTGACACAGCTCAACTGGCTATATTTATTTGAGATGTTGATAAGGAGTTCACTGTTACTGAGGAATTGCTTGCTTTACAGCCGCTAAAAGGTACCACTGCAGGAGAGGATATTTTTATTGAAGTTCAAAAGGTATTCACAAGTTTTGGCTTGCCATGTTCAAAATTAATTGGAGTATGCACTGATGGTGCACCTTCTATGGTCGGCTTACGTAAAGGTTTCATCGGAATTTTGAATGAAAAAGCAACAGAATTAAATGTGCAAAAAGATGATTTGATAGTCCTTCATTGCATTATCCACCAAGAGAACTTGTGTTCTAAGTCCATTCGACTCCAGAATGTTATGAATGTGGTAGTAAAAACCATCAACTTTATTCGATCCCGAGGGCTTAACCATCGTCAGTTCAAGGCGTTTTTGGATGAAATATCAGCTGAATATAACGACGTAACATATTATTGTGAAGTCAGATGGCTGAGCAAAGGAAAAATGTTGAAACGGTTTTACGAGCTTAGAAATGAGATAGCAGACTTTATGAAAATAAAAGATAAACCACTATCTGAATCAAGTGATCCAAAATGGATATGTGACTTAGCATTTCTGGTCGATCTTACAGGCTATTTGAATGATTTAAATTTGAAACTTCAAAAACAAGGACAGTTAGTAAATGATTTGTACAGCCATTTAAAAGCGTTTCAGATCAAACTACGCTTGTGGGAGTCACAGATGCTGTCTGGTAATAGTTACCATTTCAACGCGCTCTCTGCGTATGAAAATATTGCTTATCCTCAATATGCTGAAGAACTCAAGTTACTGTCGGAACAATTTTCGAACAGATTTTGCGACTTCAAAAACATGGAAGACTGTTTCAGTTTAGTTGCTACTCCTACAACATATATTGTACAAAATGCTCCAATACACTTACAAATGGAGTTGATCGAGATTCAAGAAAACTCACTCCTAAAATCGGAAGACGTAGAGTTGTGCGATTTCTACAAAAAATACCTAGAAGAAGACAATTTTCCGCAGCTTAGAAAATTCGCAAGAAGATTGATTTGTGCGTTTGGCAGTACTTATAAATGCGAACAGTTCTTTTCATTGATGAAAGTTAATAAATCAACACATCGTACAAGACTGACGGACGATAATTTGGAAAATTCTTTACGTCTTTGTGTCAGTGGAATTAATCCAAATATCGATGGATTAGTTTCCTAAATTCAAGCTTAAGTGTCTCATTGATTTCGGTGTATTTAACTTTCGTAGTTTGTAACAATTGCAAATTTAACGATTTAATTATAATGTACCATTTTTCTTTAAATTTACTTTTGTTATTTTAATAAATTGTACTATAATAACATTGTCGTATTATTTCATGTCTAATATCTATCGCAAAAAATATTATCACTACTTTAAAATGCACTAAGTACTTTTAAACGCGGCCCGCGAACGTATTTGCACGCTAAAGTTTGGCCCTCAACATATCAAAGGTTGCCCATACCTGGTTTAAATAGTCGTGTTGTCCTTTTGTCTATCAATCTATGAACTTCATTTCTTTCGGATTTTTGTTTGTTCTGCCTCTATTATTTCCAGTAAACAATGAATTATTGTTTAAATAGTCTTGTTGTCCTTTTGTCTATTAATCTATGAACTTCATTTCACTCGTTTTTTTTTGTGAAGAAACAACTTTTATAAGAATTTATCCCGCATCTGGTCGGAATTTCACCGTAATTGCTACGTATTAATATTTCCCATTTTTCTGCACACGAGATTTACGACCAAGTCGAGTGCGTAATTTAATCGGAGTTAATCATTAATGCTTTAATTCGCCGCTAAATCCCAATTAGCAATTAAGATTTTGCAAAAATGGGCAAACACCCGACGTGGAAAAATTATTACCGAGAGAAATTACGCTCTCATTAAGCAAGAACACTAATTGAACTAGATTAATTACGCTCTTAACGAATTCTTGAAATATACTCAAACTTTGATAATTATGAAGTTTTTCGAATGAAATGCATTTTTAAATGAAGATAATTACAGTTAGGGATTGTACATTTTCAATTAGCGATAATTCTGTAAATTTTTGAATCAAAACCGATCATTTACCGGTAAATTACAATATCGTTGTGCAATGCCATAGCCAGGGGGGATAAGAGGGTTTAAATCGCCCCGAAATTTTGAAAATGTTAAATTCTTTGTATGTAAAAGCGGCCAAGAAAAAGCAAAAACAATATTTTCACCAGTAAAACCCCTCCCCCGAAATATATATATCCCCCCCCCGATTTTGTTTTTCTAGCTACGGCCTTGTCGTTGTGTAAAGGGTAAGAGTAATTAGTTCATAGAACATTATTGACATTCAATGAGTCACCTTTAACAAAAATATCTGCCACTTGACTGAAATAGCGAGACGCGCCGGCTAATCCAAATTTTCAGGCTTCCCAAACTCGAAATTTTACTTCATGTTTAATCTCAGAGTAGAAACACTTGTTAGAAGCTTCTAATTGAACGCATTTATAAAATCAATGAATACCTCAAAAATTGACAGCTAATACATCCTAATATGTTAACCTGAAAAACAAATTCCCTGTATGTATGATTGAATTTATAACATTCTTAGCATTATCAATTTTTTTCTATTGAAAAAATTAATATTATTTTGACAAATAGTTTTTGTTTACTTATCCCTCGAAACTCCGTTTTGTATAAACCTACCGTTTAATCACTGAAACATTTAAAATATGCTAATGGAAAGGGGGACGTTTTTATTGGATTTTGGTTTTATTAGTCCTCTGCGTTTTATAGGCACGGATACGCTTTTATGGCGCCCAATTAAAAACGCATTTTCCTCGGTTCTGCACGCATGCCATTTCCACATTTACATAACGTACACCAAACAAATGTTCGTATAAAATACATCCACCGCAGTCTGTAAGCCCGTACATAGTAGAATTTTATTGCCCACTTTAAAACAGGTGGATAATTTTATAGTCGGATAGTTTAATGTAATTTATTACATTGATATGATCAAATCAAATTCAACACAAAGTTGTGGCCGAGCGGTTGAGCCGTTGGACTCGCCCAAACGTCCACCGCGGAAATTGTAGTTCAAATCCACGCAGGATTCCATGGATGCAGATCTGTGGCACAGATACCTTCGCGTAGCGAAGCGAAGCGACCGAAGCAAATTAGGCTTTTCTAAACTCAAAATTTTATTTCACGCGCCACGCGTCTATAACGCTGTTTTAATTTGAAATGGTCTTTCACCAATTGACAAGTTAAATAAGTTTAGTATGTCAATTATTAATTGATTAGATGACGGAGAAAGTGATTTATGGACACATGGTGAATGGTGAATTTCCAGTATACAATATAAAAAAATGCATAATAACATCAATAAAAAATATTAAAAGAACCCACAACAAAACCTGGCAAAAATATAAGAATAGATATATTAGTAAATTTAAAAAATGAAAAGCTTTTATGGAAACAACAATTGCCTGAAAATATACAGCAAAAATTGGAATATGCAATAGCTAAAACAAAATTTCTCTGTATCATAAAAGTGTATTTATAAATAGGAATGTGCGAATAATAATGTTTTCTATTTTGAAAAATCAGGGTGGTCATGGGATTTTATTCCAAAGTCTTGCTTCCTGAACTATACAAATCTCGAGCGATATTTGTGACACATCAAAATTGTCTTTTACTTATTAAAATAAATAATGTCTTTTATATGTTTATTGTACAGGGAATTTTTCTTTTAGGAGTACATATCACGATTTTAGATCTAAATTTTCAGACATCCGTTGTTTTAATTAAATCTTTCAATTCGAAGCATCTAACGAGTGTTTCCAATCCCAGATTAAACATGAAGTAAAATTTCGAGTTTAGAAAAGCCTGAAGATTTGGTTTGGTCGCTCCGCGAAGCGGAGAGACCTAACCAAATTTGCAGGCTTTCCTAAACTCGAAATTTTACTTCATGTGCCACGCGTATAAAACACGGATTTAAAGTAAAGTTCAAAATATACTGCTTAGGTTTGATCACATGGTTATTAATTTTATAAATATTTATATAGAATATGTGAAATTATACTTAAAAGAATATGAATGGGTTAAGTTAAATTTTAGTATACACGTATATTTAAAAATCTATCTTTATATTTATTGACAAGATAAATTAAAATTTACTATAAGTTAATAATTTTAGACTATTCATTATAAAAGTAATTAAGTCTAAAGTTATCATTTTTCAAGAATATATGATTTTTTGTTATAGTCGTTAAGTTTCATGACAATATTGCAGATTTGTTTAAAAAAAAAACAAATAGTTTACTTACAATCATAATACTTTTTCAGTATAAATGAAATTGCCAATTCTTGGTTGCAGAATACTTCAAACATTAAAAGTGCGATTCTTTTCGCAATCTACAACAAGTAAGTCTTACAAAGACTATATCAAACACTCATTGAAACAACTACTTCCCGGGCAAATAAACTAACTTGTTGTAGATTGCGAAAAGAATCGCACTTTTAATGTTTATAATACTTTTTCATTTGAGGTTTTTTAGTTAAAAATAACTAATGTTTAGTACTTTTTGTAAAGTTTTTCTGTTTAACATATTTCCAAAAACGTGGATCACACTATATTTATTTTTTTTCTCTTTGAGCAAAGACACACCTTATACTTAGCAAGTATAGACATTGATTTAAAAGACGATGGATGATTTGAGAGCAGCGAAGACGAGGCTCGGTCTTGTAATTAGTTAATACTGTTATTTACATTCGCCGGCCTTGGTTTAATTAAGGCCTATTGTGTCTATTTGTGACACTCTACTTGCTTACCTACGTTGTAGGAAAGTCGGTCTCAGACGAGCGGGACAGGAGGTCAATCAATTCATCAATTTCCACGAGGGCGAGTAAACACATTAGCACGCACAGAAGGAATGCCATTTGCGACGATTCGCTTTAAATGCTCGAATTAACGGCGTGATTCACTAATTGTTTCATTCAGTTTAGTTAAAATACTCCCACATATTATTTAGCAGAGCTGGGCAGGATTCGAATCATTCAGGATTCGATTCCTGGATTCGAATCCTTTTAGAGGATTCAAAAGAGGTATTCGAATACTTTAGTGAAAACGGATTCGTGATCCGGATTCGTCACATTTTTTTATAAGGATTCGTATTCGAATCCAGACGTAGATGATTCGAATCCTTCTAAAAGGATTCGAATTCTTATAAAAGGATTCGAATCCTTATAAAAGGATTCTAATTCTTATAAAAGGATTCGAATCCTTATAAAAGGAATCGAATCGTTATAAAAGGATTCGAATCCTCATACACGGACTCAAATTCTCCTAAATAATTCGAATCATCGCTATTAAGGCTGGGATTCGAATTCGATTAATTCAAATAGTTAAATATTCTAATATGAATATTTAAATCACTAAATTATTCATATTTGAATATAAATATTTAAATTTTCGAATAATTCAAATATTTGTGAATGCATATTTGGTTACTTAACCATGAAAAATATCCAACGTTAATAGTATATTTTTAACTTCACTTAAAATCAGTGTTGTATACGCGTGGCGCATGAGGTAAAATTTCGAGTTTAGAAAAGCCCCGTGAAAATTTGTCTCGGGTCGCTGCGCGACCCTCGACAAATTTTCTAGGCGGGGCTTTTCTAAACTCGAAATTTTACTTCATGCTTAGTCTGGGAGTGGACAACACTCGTTCTTAGAAGTTTCAAATTGAAGGATCACTCTAGATTACTAAGTTTATTACCATTTTACAAAGGCTACAGCTCGAAGGACCCACCATGGTCTTCGGAGACCGAAGGACCACATGGAATCGAAGTTTTTTTACAAGAAAACAACGAATATCTGAAGGTTTACAGCATGGATAGGAAAGAAAACATCTAATTTTGAAAAAATATCGATGTTGGGTTGGTTTTCAGTGCATTTTTAACTTCACTTTAAATTAGTGTTTTATACGCGTGGCGCATGAAGTAAAATTTCGAGTTTTGAAAAGCCCCCCGAAAATTTGTCTCGGGTCGCTGCGCGACCCTCGACAAATTTTCTACGCGGGGCTTTTCTTAACTCAAAATTTTACTTCATGCTTAGTCTGGGAGTGGACAACACTCGATTGAATTTTAAATTTAACTCTTTTAAAAAATAAGCCAGACAGGCTCGTCCAAAAGGATAAGGTTCGTAGACGAGGCTCTCCTCGGGGCCAAGAAAGCGAGGATAGGCTCCTCTCCAAAACCTACTACACGACCCCTAAACCGCCAATACAGTGACATCCTTAAGGATCATCTGGTGTGGGCGGTCAATGATAGGAGCCACAAGGAGGGAACCATATCACCAGCTAATTGGATGCTGGTATAGATGGGACTCCTCAAAGCATACCTGGATATTCTCCGGAAGAATCCAGGTCCTGTCCCCAGGCGCAGAGATGCTGGTTCGCACCAGGGACATGTCAAGCAAGCCATCGGGGAACTGGGGGAAGTATGGCCCGGGGCTAGAGTTGAGGCTGGGACCATATTCTGACCAGACCGAGATCTAGGACCTCGATCCCAGCGAAACCCTCTGATCCGTCCACAATCCTGGAGAAAATCAAGGTCAGCAACCCCACGCTACCCACCCAAGAATAAAGCGTGTTCAAAATTGGTGAGGCTAAGGGCAACACGAGGCAGTGTATCATTGTAGTTGTAGTCATTGTAGTAAACGAGCGAAACCGCAGAGTTTCGGATCTATCACCCTAAGCATATATAAAAAGGACTAAAAGACTTCCAGTCCCAAAGAGAAAGTCTGGGCACAGTCGATGGAGACTACATGGGCTCCAACATCGGACAGTGACTCGCAGTCTGATCTTGGAGTTTGGAGGACCCTCCGCCCCCTGGGCCTTGATGAGAGCGCAACGGACAATAATCTGCTACTCTCCTCCGACACCGACGACTACAACGATAGAACGGTCGTCGAGGCGTCGGAAAAACATCCAAAGGGTAGAAGAGAAGAGACCACAAACAGGAACCATAGGTCGTGGGAGACAAGATCTGTGGGTTAGGCATCAAGGCTATTCCACGTGCAGAAGTCAGGTAAGCCACACTTCTGCATGCTTATAAGTAAAAGGTATAGTGTTTTTGTTCTGCCATATTTCAGTAACGGTGACAACGTCGCTGTCTTACTAGAGTACCAGAATTGTACCCTCTGGCTGGTCTCCTATTATGCAAATAATGCAGACATCCCTTCTAGGGGTCTGTGTGGGCTTTTTGATGCAGCCAACCGTGAAGGAGTAGGCGTCATCATTAGGGCTGATGCTGAATGATTCAGACAAGGCTATATTATGACATAGAACGTGAGTGTATTTTGACAAAGCGGAGCGACCATGCCAATTTTTTACTCTTTTCTAAACTCGAAATTCTACTTCATGCGCCATGCGTGTAAAACACTGATATAAAGTGAAGTTCAAAATATACTGCTTAGGTTTGATCAAATATTTATTAGTTACAAATTTTTATACAGGGTGTCTACGCTAAACCGTTCGTTAAAAGTTTATGGGGTGGCCGTTGCACTAAAAATTTGAAAAAAATCCTTGTCATACGGTTAAATCAGTTCTCCTCATGTAAAATATTTTTAACCTTATATCACTTCCGGTTCCACCGGAAGTAGGACTAAATTTGTTATTTTAAACAGAGCACCCTATATATTAGTAATTTTTTGGATTACTCGTTTAAATTGCAACATTTTTTATTTGGGCATATGTACACTTATCTCTTATAGTTTTCAAGCAAAAAAAATATTTCCAAAATTTTAACCTCTAAAAGGCATCTTGAAAATTGTCTGTAACTTTTCTTGAGAGTAAGATAAAAATATGATTTATATCTCTACTTGTACCTAGAGGTGCCTCTATAGGTATATTAATTGGAAACTGTCAATTTTGCCAATAAGTGTTCTAAAAATGTCAATAATGAAGTGCCTTCTTTAATATCTTGTAATTCAATTTTTTGATGGAATGACCCATTTTTTCACGTGGTACGATTGGTGGGAAGATTTCCTACAAAAAAGTATTAACAACTATACCCCTAAAGCAAGTGGTTTTCAAATTAGTTCGAAGATTCGTTTTTCGTCGCATTTTTGCAGGGAATAATGTGCGCATAAGTCGCAACTGAATTTTAGTAGGCAAGTAGTAATGGTTTTGTTTTGTCGCGTATGTAATGCGAAATGTCAAATAATAAAAACAATTAGTACAAAGTTATACAGAAATCAACAAAATGAATAAATACACCCATCAACAAATTACTAATTTATTCTTTATACATGGCAACGGCGATAGAATTGTTACTCGAAAATGTAGAGTATTTAATGAAACTTATCCACATTTGCCGCCGATGAATAAAACAAGATTTAGAAGATTGGAATCAAATTTACATATGCGGGAAGAGTAAGAGAGGCAGTAATAAAAAGCAAACCGCATGGTGGACAGAAACAGTTAAAGCAGAAGTAAAAAACAAGAAACAATCATGGAAAACTACCTTTACAATAAAACAAATGAGAACTATGAAAAATATAAGAAATTGAGACAAAAAGTAAAATCACTAATAAAAAATGAAAAGGCGGAGATGTGGAACCGATTTGGACAAAAACTTGAAAACGACAGTAAATCTAATGTGAAATTATTTTATGCAGCATTAAAAACAATGATAAGAACTAGTAATAAATATAAAGAATACAAGAGACGAAATACTAACGAATAGTAAAGAAATCATAAAGAGGTGGAGAGAATACTTTATGAAACTATCAACAAGTGAAAAGATAAATGAACCAGTAGTGATCGCGAAATATGATAAGACAACCTATGAACCAGAAGTTACATTTAAAGAACTGAAACAAGTAATTAAAAAAACTAAAAAATGGTAAAGCTCCAGGAAGAGACAGACTGACAACGAAAATGTTTAAGCGATTGGATGAAAAAGAAATTAACATACTGCTAGAAATACTAAATAAAGTATGGATGTATAAAAGAATAATAACATAATGGACAGATATATTATTACTGCCGATTTACAAAAGTGGAGACAAAAAAAATTGCAATAACTACCCGGAAATTCATATTTTGAACAGAATCATAAAAATATTCGAACAACTACTTGAAAGAAGAATACGTAATAAAGTGGAGAGTAAATTACATGAATCACAATGTGTTTAGGAGGGGTATCAGTATCCAGGAACATATATTTACGATAAGACAGCTCATAGAGAAAATGCATCAACAAAAACAGAGTACATACCTGGCATTCATCGATATATAGAAAGCATTCGACACAGTACAAAGGAAGAAAGTGTGGAGTATACTAGACAAACAACAAATGGATCGCAAATTAATAAGACTAACCAAGTACATATATGATAAAAACACAACATAAGGTATGATTCACGAGGGGTGTCCCATGATTTCCTTGTATTGGTGCAGAAAGCACAACAACTTTCTGCACCAATACATGTAATACGAAAACAGTTTAATGTCATCAGATTACGTGTGTGAAAACAGACAGAAAACTTTATAATATGTCTGCTATGGTTTTTAGAAGGAACGTGCGAAAACGTATGCTCCGGTATGCAGCTTTCAAATTTTAAGGGTAAACGTCACATTTTGACAATGTCTTCTTAAAACTAAATCTGCAAAAACCCAGCCACAAATCATTTTAATTAATGTGCACAATCGTTTTAAATGTGAGTTTAGGTGGTATAATTGCAATTTTCACATCTACTGAATAGTTCAGGTATTTACAGACGAAAATGTTAGTTGAATCGAGTGCGCATTCAGTAGATTTGGCAAATAGTCATCGGATTAATCTGTTAATACAGGTAATTTTTCTTTTCAGTATACATACAGGAAATTTTCTATTAGGTATACATATGCATACGCTTTTTTTAAAGACTTTAATTTGAACCTTAAAACGAGTGTTTCCACTCCCAGACTAAGCATGAAGTAAAATTTCAAGTTTTGAAAAGCCTGAAAATTTAGTTTGGTCGCGTAGCGCGAAGCGCAGAGCGGCCAAACCAAATTTTCAGGCTTTTCTAAACTGAAAAATTTTACTTCATGCGCCACGCATATTAAACACTGAAAGCACTGAAATATTGTGAACAAGTAAACTTGGCTAGAAATAAGTGTCCTATACGCGTGGTGCATGAAGTAAAATTTCGAGTTTAGAGAAGCCTGAAAATTTGGTTTGGTCGTTCCGCGCTACGCTACCAAACCAAATTTTCAGGCTTTTCTAAACTCGAAATTTTACTTCATGCTTAGTCTGGGAGTGGAAAACAGTCATTTAAACTATAAATTGACTTCTTTTAAGAAAACAACGAATATTTAAAAATTTACAACACGTAATTGGGATATGTATACTCACAAGAAATTATGATTTAAACCTTTTCTACAAGAAAGAACACTAAATACTCGATGACTATACATCATAATCAACAACAAGATATTACTACTATTTAAGACAAATGATAGGCTAAGGCAGGGTAGAGGTTTGAGTCCTCTACTATTCATAATATTTATGAACGAAATAATAAAATCGTGCAGCACCAAAACAAAGAGTATACGTGTGGGATAATGCTAATTAAATGCGGTCAACATATTGGAGGAAATATTTGCAGATGGCGTCGTTTTGTATACTAGGAATAGTGAAGAACTAGAACACAACATCATAATATGGAACAGTACACTAAATGAATCTGGCATGAAAATTGGCGATTGGAGAAGAAGAGGAATAACTGAACATATGGATAGACGAAGAACAAATACAACAAGTTCAGACATATAAATATCTGGGAGTGATATACTCTAGACGCAAACGGAACACATGAATTGGAAATAAACACCCGAGTAGAGAATACAGTAAAGTTATTTACTCAAATTTATTAGTAAGAAAGAAATATCAAAGGAAACAAATATAAAGCATTTAAAACAATATACAGACCAATACTGACTTTCAGATGTGAGATTTGGACAATGAATAGTGAGCAAAAAAGTAAGATACGGGCAGTAGAGATGAAATACTTGAGGTGTGTTAGGGGAGTAACAAGAATGGACTGATTAAGAAATACACAAATAAGGGAAAACTTGAAAGTAAACAAAGTACTTGCACAATAATAATTTATTAAAAGAAAAGAGATGAGTTGGTGGGGATAACAGAACAGTGAAGAAGATGTGGCAGGCTAGGATAACGAAAAAGAGGAGACAAGGGTGGCCCAGAAGATCATGGAACACAGTAATAGCGAAGATGTTTGATGAAAAAGGAATAGAATTTCACAAGCTAGGAAAAGTGCAAAAAACAGAAAGAAGTGGAGAAAAATAGTGCACGGAATTCAGTAATACCGGTAGATAGAATTACCCGACCCCTGAAAGGGTAAATGGGATTTTGATTATACAGGGTGTCCGAATTTCAACAGAATGTATGGGGATCTCGGTTATTTGAGGAGATAGAGAGTCAGTTAAATTAGGGCAAAGTTGTGTAATTTAGAGCACAATAATGGTATGGTATGGTATGGGGTCGGTGGGTCGTGTGGCCTCTGGGCCTTTCGAAGTTACCTCGACCTAAAAGATCTTTTGTAACTATCCCTGACCTACTTGAGTCCCTCAATGTCTAGACTTCTTATGAAGTCTACTATAACTTGAGGGTTAATGTGTACCAGTTCCTCGGTGTTTAAAGTGGCCGATGACAGGTAGTTCCCTCTTTGAAGGGACAAGGCAGGGCATTCACAAAGTAGGTGCTCTGCTGTTTCTTGTGCCTCGTTGCAGAACCTGCAGTTGGCATCAGTTGTCTGACCCATCTTGGTGAGGTGGTACTTCAGAGGACAGTGTCCAGTTAGAAGGCCGGTTATGAGCCTTAGGTTGCCCTTGCTTAACCTGAGAAACTGCCCGGCTCTTACGGCAGAGAAGGCGATGAACCTTTTCGCCTGCCGCAGACCAGGTGTGTTTCTCAGGTGAGTACTTTTGGCAGCATCTTCCCATTCCCGGATCATCCCCTTGATGCGGACTTTAGTTATTCCACTGTAAGGTTCTGGTCCGACAAATGGAGTCTTGGACCCTTCCTTGGCAAGGTTGTCGGTAATTTCATTGCCTTTGATCCCTGCGTGTCCCGGAACCCAGACTAGTTTGACTCTGTTGTTCCTAGCCAGCTGCTTTAGGGATAGCTTGCACTCCCAGACAGATTTAGACTTGCATGTAGGCGATTTTATTGCCTTTAATGCAGCTTGACTGTCTGAGCTGATGCAAACCCTCTGTTTGTTGTATCCCCTGTCTAAACATATGTGGGCGCATGTGTTCAGGGCCTCGATTTCTGCCTGAAATATCGATGGGGATCGTCCCAAGGCCCTTGATAACTCGCATCGAGGGCCAGTGATACCGATTCCGACTCCGTTTTCAGTTTTGGATCCGTCAGTGAACCAAACTATCGAGGAGCCTTGTAACTGCTTGACCCTCGCTCCAACATCATGGCGGCCATGGATGGCCACTTCAATCGTTGTGTCGAAGTCGTAGTCAGTTGACATGTAGTCTTTGGGCATGTATATCGCTCTTTCACACACGGTGTTGAGGATTTTTAGGTGCCCGTTAAGGTATCCATATTTTGGTGTGTCTGTCTGGATTATTCTTAATGCGTCTAGTGCTGCTTCCCTTTTCACGTGCAGATGCAGAGGTGTGAGATTTAGCATAGCCTCCATTGCTCCAGTGGGGCAGGTGTTCATAGCCCCTGTGATGCCCAAACATGCCAGCCGTTGAACCTTGCTGAGCCTTGCTTAGGTTGTGATCTCCGTTGTCTTCGTCCACCAGACAACGGAACCATAGGTGATTATTGGTCTTATCACCGTAATGAAAAGCCAGTATATCATCTTGGGGTGTAAACCCCATCGTTTGCCAAATAGCCTGCGGCAAGCCCATATTGCCCTTACTGCTTTGGCAGTGATGTTATCTACATGGGTTTTCCAGTTTAGCCTCTGGTCGAGCACAATAATAATTTAAAAACAGATTTAAAATATTTTCTTTCGTTTTTGAGATATTGTCAAAAAAAGGATTTTTTGAAATTTCGTTTTTATTTTTTTATTCAAAAACTATTGAATCTAGACATTTACAAATTTGACATTATACAAGCACTTTTTAATGATAAATCTAGTAACATATTTTATTTTAAGATATTAAATATCACCCCTGAAGACTGTCATCCGACGATACATATTTTAACAGTTGTGATGTATTTTAAACTAACGAGTGTCTTCCACTCCCAGACTAAGCATGAAGTAAAATTTCGAGTTTAGAACAGCCCCGCGTAGAAAAATTTCGCGGAGCTTTTCTAAACTCGAAATTTTACGTTATGCGCCACGCGTATAAACCACTGATTTTTAGTAAAGTTAAAAATATATAACGCTTAGATGTGATGGTGATCAATATTTATCGAGATGTAGCGAAAAAATGCAAGAATTACTTTTTTTGTGAATAGTTTTGGAATAATAATAATAAAATCGCCGAAAGATCGGCCCTTAGAGTGTTGACCAAAATCCGACACCCCCAAAACCCCCTACATAACCCATCCAATACCCTACTTTATGAACTAACAGCAGTCACTCCCATCGAAACCCGACTATCACACTTAGCTGAAAAATTCGCCTTAAATCCTATCCTCTACAATCTCCTTCACCCTTTATGTATCCCTCGAAACCAAAACACGTTTCACTATCACCATTCATGATTTCATTGCATCATTCCATGACATTAGTGATCATGACGATTTGTAAACAGTAATCATCTGACAGACATTGGATGACACTAACAAACAAGAGGTTTTTACACAAGAACGGACAAGGACAAACAATTAAAATTCAGGCGGAAAGACCAATGGTCGATAGCCAATTGGCAGAAGAATTTATTTGTTATTTTAGCCATCAGAATTATTTTTATGTTAATTATTTATTGTACAATCTGCCAATAAAGATTTATATATATATATATAATAATAAAAGTAGAATATATTTAGTTTGTGCAACTTTTATGTGATAATCGATACTTATTATTATTATTACAAACATGTTATTGACAGTTATTAATTAATTTTGAGTGCTAAGAATGATTGACTGCTGTCAAGATTTTATTGATTAGCAGATATGATGTCATTGTTTCCAAGGCACTCTGCAAAAAAGAAAATATTATAATTTTAAATATCAAATCTAGAATAAATTATGAGTGTCATACATTACTGAGTTCAGAAAAAAATATTCTTTCAAAAAATATGAAAATCCAAAATAAAAAAATGTTATAGTTATCTTAAAAACAAATATGCTACTAAATTTCTAATTAAAAAGTGCCTGTATATTGTCAAAGTTCTAAATGTCCAGATTCAGTAGTTTTTTGTTGATATCTCGAAAACAAAAAAAATATATTTCAAAATTGTTTTCAGATTATTGTTAGGCCCTAAATTTCACCGACTCTTTATCTCTTCAAATAACTGAGATCTCTATACATTCTGTCGAAATACGGACACCCTGTATATATAAAAATCGTCAAAACCAACACACATCATAAAATTTAAAAAAAACTTAAAAACTGTAGAAATTAGGATAAATTGACAAAAATTTAAACATTTCCAAATCAACAAAAATGAAAAATTCTTAACAAGTAATTTATTAGTGAAATGTAACTAAAATTTTGAAACTGTCGTTGAAAGATAATTATTAGGAATTCAAATTTTAAAAGCCCAGAATTAGGTTTAAAGAAATAAACATTTATAAATGTACATTTTTAACGTCAGATAAAAGATTTTTTAAACATGGCATTTTTTTAGAAATACCTATTACATCAAGTGATGTTATTATTATTATTATTATTATTATTGCACTAACTCATATGTGTACGTGTACATTATTCCGGTCCAGGTATTATCCTTTTATCCCAGTGTGTCTGGCAATGAAATAGGATTCAGGAAGCATAAGGGTGGAAGGGCGGAGTGAGTACGATATTGGCGTTCGTTGCGTTGCAGACCGAGGGAGGTTTTAGTGAATGCGCTCTCCCTGTACTATACCATACTATATATACAGGGTGGAAAGGGGCGAAGGGAAAGGGCAAGGGCATTGCACTCCGGTCGGAGTTCATTGTCACCGTTCCACAATTTTGCCCGTTTCGTTTGTACACACAACGTCTGCAGTAGTTTTCTCTTCTCGTGTCGCAGATGTCCCATGAAATCACGGGGATATTAATAGGACGCACGGGACGCGCGAAGGGAAAAACGCGCCAGAAGTAGCTTTAGATTAATGGCTATTTTTAAATTAGTTTTCCAGATGGAAATTGGATGGATTAAATTCACCGCAAAAGATAATTTATTGTTAAAATATTGCAAAAGATTTCTTAAGATATGTACTGAAGAGTTATTTTATAATATATTGGCAAGGTACAGTGGCATAACTAATGGGTGCAAGAGGTATGGCGACGACACGAAAATATCTAAAATTTTCAGATTTCTATCTCTTTCCTAAAATGTTGGAGGGTAAGGGGATAGAGACCGAGCACTCAGGGGGTAATCCATTATGAACACCAACCGCATTTTTTGATGTCAATGTCAACCCGATATTAGCAAGTAGTAAGAAGTCTATTTGTTTTCAGCCAGCGCGTAGCGTTATCTTTTGTCCGACTTGGGGTGGTTTTGATAGGAATATTTATTGGAATTTATGAAATTATTTAAAATGTAATTATAATTAATACGACATTTGAAGTATGTCGAAATAAAGTCGAAATTATGTCTACGTGTACAATATAGGTCAATAGAATTTTTTAAAACGTATCTGACGTTTACATCTTGATCATCATATCTGAACGTTATATATTTTAACTTTACTGTAAATCAGTGGTTTATACGCGTGGCGCATGAAGTAAAATTTCGAGTTTTTCTACACGGGGCTTTTCTAAACTCGAAATTTTACTTCATGCTTAGTCTGAAAGTGGACAACATGCGTTCTTAGAAGTTTCAAATTAAAGAATCACTCTACTAAGTTTACTAAGTTTATTACAATTTTACAAAGGTTACAGCTCGAAGGACCAATCATGGTCTTCGGAGACCGAAGGACTACAGGGAATCGAAGTTTTTTTACAAGAAAACAACAAAAATCTGAAGGTTTACTGCATGAATAGGAAAGAACACATCTAATTTTAAAAAAATATCGAAGTTTTGTTGGTTTTCAGTGCATTTTTAACTTCACTTTAAATCAGTGTTTTATACGCGTGGCGCATGAAGTAAAATTTCGAGTTTAGAAAAGCCCCGTGAAAATTTGTCTCAGGTCGCTGCGCGACCCTCGACAAATTTTCTACGCGGGGCTTTTCTAAACTCGAAATTTTACTCCATGCTTAGTCTGGGAGTGGAAAACACTCGTTAGTTTAAAATACATCACAATTCAGGAGTGATATGTAAGCAAATTATGGGTCTTAGGAGTTGTCAAATAAGTGAGTTACTTGTTTCCAAGGCAATCTTTACGAAAACAAAAGATTAACATTTTACATATAAAATGTACAAGGTGAGAAACTCGATGTCTCAGCTCTCTATTAAAAGGGAAGGAAAACCGATAGAAAAAAATCTGAAAAGAGGTTCATAATTGGGATTGAGTAAAAAAAGTCCAAAATTGCATATTTTTCTAAATTTTGAAAGTGAAGTCATGACGTCATTGAATATTTTTTCCCCAGAAACATACCTATATTTTTGGATATTTCAAATAAGCTAATTTTTCTGAACTTTGTAGAGAAAAAAATTTGCTATCTTCTTTCGTTAAAAAAATTAAAAGCAAACTTAAAAAAAAGTATTATCAAAAATTCCAAATTGTCACGACTTAAACAAGTAGCCTTTGGAAGCAAATAACAAAGCCGCACCTGTCAATAATTAAACTAATGGTTAACACATATTGTTTTGTTGTCATTTGATTTTAGATTTCAGATTTTTCTATCGTTTTTCCTATTCAAACAAGATAAATTCAAATTCAACACTATTTGAATTCGAGAAAATAAGCTTACGCTTCTTATAGTTTGCACACTTTAAACATAATATATAAAATTACGAAAAAACTATTCGTGAAAATGCAAACAGTGTCTTAATTAATAAGACAATTTAAGACGATAAATATCCATTGAAACAACTACTTCCCGTGCAAATACACCTCCGGATATTGAATTATACAATGAAATATTTAAAATCTTTTATAATTTGATTTGTTACAACGCTCTATTAAAGTATATGTAACGTTTAGGTCAAATTCTCTTCAAACCAACTGACAATACAATTTAAAATGAAAGGAGAGCTAGCAACAAATTAGAAGTGAAAGGACTTAGAATAAAACTAATGTCTTAGGCCATCTATAGACGCGTTTCGAGATTTATCTCTCTAATTTTTTTAAACGTCATAAGCAAAGCTATACTGAAGAGATATAAATCTCGAAACGCGTCTATAGATGGCCTAAGACATTAGTTTTATTCCAAGTCCTTTCACTTCTAATTTATTGCTATCTCTCCTTTCATTTTAAATTGTATTGTCAGTTGGTTTGAAGAGAATTTGACCTAAACGTTACATATACTTTAATAGAGCGCTGTAACAAAATTATAAAAGATTTTAAATATTTCATTGTATAATTCAATATTCGGAGGTGTATTTGCACGGGAAGTAGTTGTTTCAATGGATATTTATCGTCTTAAATTGTCTTATTAATTAAGACACTGTTTGCATTTTCACGAATAGTTTTTTCGTAATTTTATATATTATGTTTTTCCTTTTCATATAATAGAGCTGAGACATCGAGTTTCGCTCACCCTGTGTAATAAACCATAAGTGTTAAACATCATTGAATTCAGAAAAAAATATTCTTAAAAAAAATATGAAAATCCAAAAGAAAATCCAGAAAACGTGAACGCCATCTACTCCCAATAGCATTGTCGATGGTACTTACAGATTTACTATTATAAATGTCAATTGATTGTGCATTTTGAAATCCAGAAGGAAACTGAATTTCTATAACCATTTTAGTAGTCATATGCAATTTTCATATATATATTGACGATGTGAACGCCATCTGCTGCCAATTATTGAGTAGTATCGTTACAGCTATTAACAGTAGATGGCGTTCACGTCGTTATTTTAAATGTAAATTACATATGAGACTATTAAAATGAATAAAGATGGTTAGTTTTCTTCTGGATTTCAAATTGCACTATAAATTGGCAATTTTAATAGTCATATGTAATTTACATTTAGGTTGACGACGTGAACGCCATCTACTACTAATAGTCTTGTCTATTGTACTCACAAAATGACTATTATAAATGCCAATTGATTGTGCTCTTTAAAATCCAGAAGAAAACTAAACATCTATAACCATTTTAGTAGTCATGTGTATCTTACATATAAATTGACGATGTGAACCCCATCTGCTGTCAATTTTTGAGCAGTGCTATTGACATTAGATAGTGTTCACGTCGTTAATACAAAAATAATGTATATGTTCATTATAGCACTTTTTCCGTCATTTAAAGAATTGATGATTGTCGTACAAAACGTATTTCACTTGCTAATTGGTTGGTTATAGACCATTTTACATTAAATCAGCGTTTTATACGCGTCGCGCAAGAAGCAAAATTTCGAGTTTAGAAATGCCTAATTTATCTCAGTCGCTCTGCTGCGCTACGCCCGAGCCAAATGTTCAGGCTTTTCTAAACTCAAAATTTTACTTCATGCTTAATCTAGGATTGGAAACACTCTTTAGATCATCAATCATAACCAGGGTTGTTTAAAACACTTTATTTTAAAACAGTGTTTTAAACATGTTTAAACACAGCCGTCTTGTTTTAAACGGTTTCGTTTTAAACATGTTTTAAATCTTAAATTTGTTTAAAACATGTTTTAAACGTTGTATTTGTTTAAAACCGTTTTTTTATTATCTTAGCTGCTAGAAATAAATATTTGCTAAATTATATTTTATATTAATTCATTAAAACTTTTTGTTTGTTTTTAAATTTTAGCTAAATTGTTTAAGATATTTCAAATTACATTATCAAACATAACATTTTATTGCAATAAAACTGTGTGTGCATAAATGTGGTTTTTAAATACAGGGATTTTTTCTTTCAGGTATACACAAGCATACACTGTAAATTTTTCGACGTTCGTTGTGTTTTGTTCAAGATTTCAATTTGAATCTTTAAACGAGGGTTTTCCACTCCCAGACTAAGCATGAAGTAAAATTTCGAGTTTAGAAAAGCCTAAGAATTTGGATTGGCCGCGTAGCGAAGCGGAGCGGCCAATCCAAATTAGGCTTTTCTAAACTCGAAATTTTACTTCATGCGCCACGCGTATAAAACACTGAAATATCGTAAAGTTTAAAATATACGGCTTTAGTAATCTAATATGTAAATGTGGATAAAACGTGAGTCAAATTCTGCGCTGACAAAATTGTTTATAGCAGTGGTTATAGGCAACCCAATAACTCTAACGTATATTGTTGTAAGTGTGTGTTTTTTTAACTTCACTGTAAATCAGTGTTTTTAAGCATGGCTCATGAAGTAAAATTTCGAGTTTAGAAAAGCCTAATTTGGATTGGCCGCTCCGCTTCGCTACGCGGCCAATCCAAATTCTTAGGCTTTTCTAAACTCGAAATTTTACTTCATGCTTAGTCTGGGAGTGGAAAACAACCGTTTAAAGCCTGAAATTAACACGTTTTAAACGTGTTTTAAACATGTTTTGAACACGTTTTAAACCCAGATCATAACCTTATTTTGCATTTTTTTTATTGCTAGATTAGCGTGCTCTATTAAATCGATTTGATTAAAACGTAACCAAATAATACCATTGCATAACATATTGATTAATGAGTTAAATTGTTGGAGTCATCAAATGAACATGAACGACCGTTTAAAACGCTTTAAAAAGGGCAAAAAGGGAACACACCATAAATTGTGGTTTCTTTTCTTCCATTATACTCCTGCGCTTGTAGAGGGTGTCTCTCTTCAATATTTCCTGGTTTAGATATTTTGGAGAGGCCCTGAGGTATGGACATAATGTATATTAACGAACAATTAAAATTTAATATAACAATAATAAACATAATTATGATAAATTAATTTCGCACTTAACCCGTAGTGAAACATATTTAAATAACAGTAGAACTTTGATTAAAGCACTTGGTCACTGATAAATCAGTGAACCAAACCCAGTATTTTAATTTGACGAATAAAGCACTAATAACCTTTCTTTAACAGTGTTAATCCATTGATAATGGTCACTTTGTGTCCGAAATGTACATTTGGTAATTCAAATAAAAGTGTGAAGAAAGGTTATTAGTGCTCTGTATTCGTCAAATTAATTTGATCTTCACGTAACTCACAATCAATTTATTTAAGTATTTTAATCAAAGTATTCAAGTATTCAATGACTTTCTCAATAATTATGGCCATGAGTATAGTCAGAATTTTCACCAGGATGGGACAAGAGATAAGAAATGAAACTCAAGTTCGTTAAAAAATTTAAAAAAACATTTTCCACATAAACTGTAACAAACTGATAATTATCATGAACAATAAAAACATCCATAAATTGGTGTGATTTATTAGGACCTGTTTAGAATCGATTATATAATTCCAATTATTCTAATTAATTTTTGGATTGATTGAGTTACTTGAAGATAATTATAACTTTGATTAAAACACCTAGAACCTTTCTTCAACACTTCATTTTGTAACCAAATATACATTTCAGACACAAAGTGTCGATTATCAATGGTTTATCAATGGTTTCATCCGAAATTTACATTTGGTTACAAAATAAAGTGTTTAAAAGAGGTTTTAAGTGTGTTAATCAAAGATTCTGATTAACTTTCTTCATTGTTGGTGATGTTTTTATTTGTATTTAATGCTATAATTTTTATTCTCATAAAATAAAGACAATTTTTTTTATATATGATGAAGTTTTATTCATGGCCTATAAAGTACAGATTTTAAGTTTAAAAACTGCATTTTTTTTAATCCGGGGACACAGGGTAGATACGCCACTGGCAAGAAGCTCAATGAAATTGGCTGTAATTATGGAGACATCGAGGATCAAACATTTTTAAATATACTTTATGGAATTTAATAGTTGAGGCTGTTACTTGGTGAAATTCCATATCGACACTTTTAGTAAATAACACACTTGAATAAGATTTCACTGTTTATTGATTGACACTGCAACAAATTTTTCGCCACACAGTGGCTTCATCAGGCAGATGAATAATTATTCATCTGCCTGATGAAGCCACTGTGTGGGGAAACAAGTGTTGCAGTGTCAATCAATATACAGTGAAATCTTAACCAAGTGTGTTATTTACTAAAAGTATTTTTACTTTATGGTATTTAACAATTTAACCAATTGTAAAACTGAGAATATTCGTATAAATTGTGACAAATGGATAAATCAATGAGTTATATTTGAATTTAAATAAAATAAGTATTTTATTTTCCCTAACCCTAACAATTAAGGGACCCCTCGAAGTAATTTTAAAAGGATTCTCTCGAAGAGATGGGCTTGGGGAGATTCAACAATCTGGAGATACAAAACTGTACACTATTTATTTCCTGTATAAGATATTTAGCTATATATACTGAATTAAATGAATGAATTGAATCTTACCAATATGTGGGTTGTCAATTATTAGAAACGTACCTGAAACAAAAGAAAGAAAACAATTAAATTAGTTGTCCATAATGACTTCATTCATAACCTTATTTATATTTAACCTACATTTTATTCATTAATTTATTGAGATAGGCGACGTCAAAAGTTTAGTCGAGAGTTATGTTAGGTATACAACTGTCAACTTAGGTTAGATGACAATTAGTGAAGTTGGGATATAGGTTAGATTAGTTGTCAGTTGCATATCTTACATATGCAACTGTCGACTAATATATCCTATAATCTGTTTAATAACTAGGAGGAGCGTTTTAAATTTCTCGCGCCAAAACCTACAACTAGACGCAACAGCTGACATAACCTTAATTCGAAGCGTTACCGAGTTGCAACTTTGTCTGTTTCGTAATAACCTTTTGTGCGGTATTTCTTTAGCATAATTAAAAGTTAGTTTTGTTTATATTGTTGTGATGGATTATGGACCCAGTACAAGCTCGGTGATAATATCATCTTTACCTCCAAAAAAGCGTAAGAACTTGGATATGAGTCATTTATAATTGTCTGAAAAACAGTGCATAATAAATATGTATAAGCAGATGATAACAGATGATCCACATATGAAAATAACTGCTGTTGTATCAGATATTGTTGGTGCAGTAAGTGAGATATCAATTAGCATAAGAATATGCATCAAATAATAAAATGTTAAATTTTTAGGAGTGTAAATTCTACTGTCTATCGTACCATTAGCGAATATAAGAAATCCGCAGAGGTTTGTAGCCCTAAACAGCTTGGAGGACATAATTACAAGTTTTGATGACGTAGTGAAGTGATCCGTGCATAGTTTCTTCTATAAAAATGAACTGCCAACTTTGAATATAGTTTTAAAAGAAGTAAAGAATCATGCAGGCATGCCGAAGATAAGTCGTTCTACCTTGTATAGTTTTATGAAAAAAATCAATTTTAAATAAGATAGAGACCAGAGCTGGGCAGGATTCGAATCATTTAGGATTCGAATCCTGGATTCAAATCCTTTTACCGGATTCAAAAGAGGCATTCGAATACTTAGTTCAACTGGATTCGTGATCCGGATTCGTTACATTTTTTTTAAGAGGATTCGTATTCGAGTCTAAATGTGGGTGATTCGAATCCTTATAAAAGGATTCGAATCCGTGTAAAAGGATTTGAATACTTACAAAAGGATTTGAATTGTCAAAAATAATTCGAATTAATTGTGAGGAATAACATGAAAAATGATGTTTGTGTGTTTTTAAATTTCAAGTTAAATCACTGTTTTATGCGCGTGGCGCATGACGTAAAATTTCGAGTTTAGAAAAGCCCAGAAAATTTGTCTCGGGTCGCTGCGCGACCCTCGACAAATTTTCACGGGGCTTTTCTAAACTCGAAATTTTACTTCATGCTTAGTCTGGGAGTGGAAACGCTCGTTCGAATCGTCAAAGTGAATGCTTTGATAAGATCATTAAATGATTAAATTGTTTTTAAAGATAATAATCTAGTTTTCAAAATTTTGTTTAATATTGTTTAAAGTAAAACTGACATGGTAGCCAAAATCTGAAATGTTAAATTTTTCCGACATTTTCCTGACTTAAAATTTGTTCCCCAACCTTTTAATATAACTTTCTTCTGTGGGAAACCCCCATTTGTTTAATAGTTTTCATTGTTTTTGCCAATATTCAAGTTAGTTTTATACATTTTTACGTGTTTTGTAATTTGCCTGCGGACTGACAAATTTAATAATATTATATGGCTTTTTTGTTAGTGTTTTGGTCAATTTGAATACAATTCCATGACTTCTCTGACTTTCCCGGTTTTAATGATATTCAGTGAATTTTTTATTTACGTAAATTTCAGGCATTAGTAGATTTTATAATAATTTGAAGTTTTGAACGAGTGTTTCCACTCCCAGGCTAAGCATGAAGTAAAATTTCGAGTTTAGAAAAGCCCCGTGATAATTGGTCGAGGTTCGCACAGCGACCCGAGACAAATTTTCGGGCTTTTCTAAACTCGAAATTTTACTTCATGCGCCACGCGTACAAAACACTGATTTGAAGTGGAGTTCAGAAACACACAAATACATCTTTAACCAGAGTAACAGGGAGTCAGATATTTAGTTTGTTATCAACAATGCTTAGTGGTAATAATAAATAATTAGGTTTTGAATATATTTGTTAAAACAACTGGTAACGATATTTATATATTAATGGTTGCAAGCAAATAATAACCGAAAATTTATTCTTAAAGGATTTGTATTCGTGATTTGAAAAAACATGATTCGAATCTTCGATTCGAATCATATTTATCTCTTACGAATCCTTTATTCGAGTATTCGTGGTTCAAATCATATTAGGTGATTCGGATTCGAATCGTGATTCGAATCCTTTTTACGATGATTCGTGCCAGCTCTGATAGAGACACATTATTATATAAATTCCATATTATATTATGAACGTAATGTAAATATGTTTTATTTCACAGATATATATGGCGAGATGCCGTATAAGCATTTTAATTGAACTGACGATATCGCACGATGGAAAAGAAAATACTTAACCACAATTAAGAAGTACAAAATGGATATTTGATTTTACTTAAAGAGTAAATATGAAATTATTTAAAATTTAAAATCTAGTGATATTTCTGGTAACTTTTTATAGTGTAAATTGGGCTTTGGCATTTACTCCTTCTAGTTTTTAAACAGACTATAGTCGACAGTTGCATTTGTCACCTCTTTTCGACATTTGTAATTCACACTTTTCACACATTCTATATTTAACGCTATTTTGACACATATGACTTTAAAATAATGTGAGGGAGTAAAGAATTTAAAAAAGCCTTCTAACCCAAGAGTCGCGGCTTCGAGTCCGGAAGGGTGGGGTTATTTTAAAGTACAACATGATTCCACCTGGGTCCATGGATGTGTGTGAATCTGTTTATAGCGTCTAAATATTCGTAAATTCGTAAATATAGTTAAATTACAAAATATAAAGGTGTATGGTGGAATGATTAAGCACCAATATTCAATACAAATAAAAAAAAAGTTTTTTTCAAAGATAAACAGTGGTATGGTTTTCATTTTTTTTTTTGACAATAATGAAACTGCTGTTAACATAAAGTTGTAATCGCTAGTAGCTCGTTTGTTTTGACAGTTAAAGTGAAACTTCAAAGATGAAACAGTGGTGGTATGGTTTTCATTTTTTTTTGACAATAATGAAACTGCTGTTAACATAAAGTTGTAATCCCTAGTAGCTCGTTTGTTTTGACAGTTAAAGTGAAACTTCAAATATGAAATTTGTATGAATTACAGTGTTGTTTTTATTTTGTTTAGAATTGAGATAATTGTCTAAACAAATATTTTTAGTGATATAACTCTTGTTTTTTACAGTTATTGGCAAAAAAACCTAAGTAGATGCATCTAAATGTACTCGACGTCATTTTACGGTCTAAAAACGCGTGTACTCATGGACTGAGTACCGAGTACATGAAAAGTACAAATTTTGAGTACTTGTACTCGAGTACTGCCCAGCTCTGTTTACATGAAGTTTTCGAAAGCCTTAATTATATTAGTTAGTCTGGGCATTACATTTTCTATAAAAGGCCCTGTATATTTACATATAATATTTGCAAAAATTTAAAAATCTTCATTCATCTACGTATGATTTATCACTCCTTATTTCACGAAAGCAAAAAAAAATATGTTGGGGGCATGAAAACGCCATGCATTTCCATTCAACGTAATATTCCATTGCAGCGATAATGACCGAAAAGCGCACAATGACTTCGGCAATCAAAATGATTTATGGGCGAAATCGCCGGCCTTTTATGACGACCACACGTTATTCATCATTACGTTTAGGTTTTCTATACGTAACGCACGCCATTCAAATCGGATTTTTCCCGCATAATCTCGAAAAACATCAACAGCGACATAAAAGAAAATGCCCGTAAATGTGTTTTCTGTATTAATATTCTAATGGAAATTTTTTTTTTGAAAGAGGGATTATCTCTAATGTATATATGAAAACTGTTTTATAGCTGGAAATTCATTAATGCCATATAACCGTATTTTTCAAGAGAGATATGAAATTGATATATAAAATGAATATTTTAACATTTAGTTAATTAATTAGTGATTATAGAAAATATAAGGTAGATTACAGGTAAATATGTTGTAGTTTTTAGTTATTTATTATTGAGGGATCCGCGAAACGGAGCGCCCAAACCAAATTTTCTAAACTTGAAATTTTATTTTATTCCTAATCTGGGAGTAAATACCACTCGTTTATAACTTCAAACTGAACTTATTTATAACATACCGAATGCTGAAAAATGTACAACTAATGCATATGTATACTTAAAAAAGAACATCGGAAAAAATAAATATGTATTTTAAAGGGAAAGAGTTGGGCTTTTTGGTAAAATAATTATATTTTACCATAGATGAAGTCAGATTCTACAAATCTGTTAATTATACCTGTATTCCTAAACCGAACATAAGAAATTAACATGGGAAAAACGTTATTTGCAGATTGCTGCTCCCCATTTTAATTTAAAGCGTTTATGATTACACCAATCGTCTAATGATATCCGAGTTAGTTAATTTTCAGTTGCATTTATTTATTATTGTATGGAAACATCGGGATAAGTCTGGATTAAAAAATCATATTTTTGAAATGTATTGGTAATTAGAAAATAAAGAACTAAAAAAGCTGTAGTTAAATAAATAATGCTTGAAATCAAGTTATCAGTTTATGATAACTGTCATTAGTTCTTCTTTGTAAAATGTATTCCATTGAGGAAAAAGTATTCATAGTAAAAAATTTACAGCGGAAATAGTTACTGTAGGGTAACTAGAGCACTATTCCGTTAGTATCGACAATATCTCACTATGGTTGTTTATTAGAACATCGCAGAATTACCAAGAAATTGTTGTAGGAATGGTATCTGGAAACCTTCGACTAAGTACAAGATCTATTGCTATAGAATGTGGTAAATCACAAGGAACTATCTGCAAAATGTTAAGAAAGCAGAGCTGGGCAGGATTCGAATCATTCAGTATTCGAATCCTGGATTCGTATCCTTTTAGAGGATTCAAAAGAGGCATTCGAATACTTTAGTTCAACTAGATTCGTGATCCGGATTCGTTACATTTTTTTAAGAGGATTCGTATTCGAATCCAAATGTGGGTGATTCGAATCCATATAAAAGGATTCGAATCCTTATGAAAGGATTCGAATCCTTATGAAAAAATTCGAATCCTTATGAAAGAATTCGAATATTTATAAAAGGATTCGAATACTTACAAAAGGATTTGAATCGTCAAAAATAATTCGAATTAATTGTGAGCATTAACATAAAAAATGTCTTTTGTGTGTTTTTAAATTTCTCGTTAAATCGCTGTTTTATACGCGTGGCGCATGAAGTAAAATTTCGGGTTTAGAAAAGCCCAGAAAATTTGTCTCGGGTCGCTGCGCGACCCGAGACAAATTTTCACGGGGCTTTTCTAAACCCGAAATTTTACTTCATGCTTAGTCTGGGAGTGGAAAACACTTGGTAAAGGTAAATCTTTAAATTCTATTAATTATCCACGTAACGTATTTTATGAATTTTACCCCTGAAACAACGATATAATGATTTCTTGGTGAAATATCGGTAAACCGATTTAGATTCATTAATTTATTGAATCACGGGAAATTTACAATTCTTCATAAATATACTCAATGACATTAGAAGCGTAACACCAAGAAGGAATGATTTTTTTGAATTCATATTTTAGCAACAGAGTGACCATATTTAAAGCATACATTGATAACAATTTCAACCTTGTGCCTTTTATATTTATTGTGAAAAAAAAATATTTCACTTTTTCTTTTTTGATAAAACTATTTATATGAGCTGTTTAGTACAGATGTTTTTTGTTTTCGTGTTTCCGTTGAGTGTGTTAAGCTTAAATAAAATGCCTCGAGTCCGAAGACGTCCACAATATCACCATTTGAGCGATTTTGACCGGGATCGAGTTGTTGCTTATCGAGATGTCGGTATGTCCTATCGCGAAATTGCCCGCCGTATTGATTCCACTGCAGCAACTGTAATACGTGTGTATCAGGTATGGACAGAAGAAGGTAGAGGAGCAAGAAGAAGACCAATTGGTCAACCAAGGCGTACCACAGAACGTCAAGATCGGCGCTCAAGACAAATAGCCCTGCGAGACCGTCAAATCGCGTCAAATCGCGTCAAATCGGTGATCAATGGATTGGAGAAGAAGGTAGGCCCGTTAGTATGCGAACCTTATATCACCGCATTCAATCCTTTGGGCTTCTTTCGTACCGTCCAAGATTAGTGCTTCCTTTAACAGCGAGACACTGTCGCCAAAGGTTGGACTGGTGCAGAGAACGGCAGCATTGGGAGGCAGAATGGCACGATGTCGTATTCAGCGATGAATCACGATTTTGTCTAGGCACGCATGATGGCCGTAGAAGGGTACGACGCTACCGTGGAGAACGACCTGATCTTAGGTTTGCTATTGAGAGGCATGTACACAGGACTGCTGGAGTAATGGTTTGGGGGGCTATTGCTTATGGTAGTCGATCACCTCTTGTATTCATTCGAGGCAGTATGACAGCTGCGCGTTATGTTGAAGACGTCATACGACCGACTTTGTTGCCTTATTTAGATGGCCGCCCAGACGTACTTTTTCAACAAGATAACGCACGTCCCCATATTGCTCGTCGAACTATGAACTTTCTTAATGAAGCTGGTGTTAATGTTTTGGCGTGGCCGCCCCGTTCGTCGGATTTAAATCCCATTGAACATGTGTGGGATATCATGGGAAGAAGAATATTCTCTTTGCACCGTCCTCCACAGACTCTAGCACAGTTGATCGATGAAATTCAAGTTACTTGGAACGAGATGCCTCAAGAAGACATCGACCATCTCATTTTGTCGATGCCCAGACGTCTACAGGAGTGTATACAGCAAAGGGGTCGCCAAACACATTATTAATTTTATTTAGATTGTTTTTTAATAAAATTTCTGGAAAATGTAATCATTTTATTCTTGATGTAAGACTACTTTACTGGCAAAAAATCAAGTTAAAATAATAACTCCTTCTGGGTGTTACGCTTCTAATGTCATTGAGTATATATGTTTATTTATTAAGAATTCTAAATTACCCGTATATTTACCCTGTATTAGAAAAGGAAGGAATCAAATTAAAGCGTATTTAGTTATTAATCAATAAGTTAAAAAACAATTACTAAGCGTTCATTTTGAAGCTTAAACGAGTGTTTTCCACTCCCAGACAAAGCATGAAGTAAAATTTCGAGTTTAGGAAAGCCTGAACGTCCAAATCCAAACTCAGGCTTTTCTAAACTGAAAATTTAACTTCATGCACCACGCGTACAAAACGCTGATTCAGTGGAAAAAGTTTTAAATTTAGATGCTTGCGATTTATGGCGCCCAACTAGGGGCAACAGTGTTAGCACCAGGTTGGGCGCCAAAAAACCTCAAATGCAAGCGTTTTAAGTATTTTTAAACGAGTGCTCTCCACTCTTAGCTTAGACATAAAGTAAAATTTTGAGTTTAGAAAAGCCTGAGCGTTTTGATTTAGACCCGTAGCGTCCAAACTCAATCTTATCTAAACTTGAAATTTTACTTCATGTGCCACGCGTACAAAACTCTAATCAGTGTGAAGTTTTTAACTTTTACTTTCACAATTTATGGCGCCCAACAAGGGCCAAGTGTCAACATGGCCCCAGGTTGGGCGCCAGAAAAACTTCAAATCTATGCAAGTATTGGACAATTTCTAGATAATTAAGAACACATTTACACCGTTTAACCGTTTCGTAAAGCATAATCTGAGATATGTAATTTGTTTTGAAAAGCAACGTTTTCATAGAGTTTTTATTTCTCTATTATATAATTCTTCAAGTTTTGATTAAAAAGCAGTTGGCAAGTCCATTTTTAGTGTCTCTTCATTATAATTATTTGTTCAGTTTACACTGTCATGGTTGCTTTCATAACACTGTAAAATGACCTCCTGAATCCGAATATGACCTCCGTTTTCCCCCCATCACCCACCGTTTTCGGGGGAGGCCCCCCACCTATTTTTATCACTTTTCGATAATTTGGAGGGATGAAAAGGATTATTTTAGCCTTTACATTTCTTCTGAGGGGCTAGAGAGGTGAAAAGTTCCAAAACGTGAACATTTGTAGCAAGGATTTTTTTACAATTTAAGGGGGCAAATCCCCCCCAAATCTACCTCCTTGCTACAAATGTTAATGTTTTGGAACTTTTCACCTCTCTTAAGTATTTTTAAACGAGTGCTCTCCACTCTTAGCTTAGACATAAAGTAAAATTTTGAGTTTAGAAAAGCCTGAGCGTTTTGATTTAGACCCGTAGCGTCCAAACTCAATCTTATCTAAACTTGAAATTTTACTTCATGTGCCACGCGTACAAAACTCTAATCAGTGTGAAGTTTTTAACTTTTACTTTCACAATTTATGGCGCCCAACAAGGGCCAAGTGTCAACATGGCCCCAGGTTGGGCGCCAGAAAAACTTCAAATCTATGCAAGTATTGGACAATTTCTAGATAATTAAGAACACATTTACACCGTTTAACCGTTTCGTAAAGCATAATCTGAGATATGTAATTTGTTTTGAAAAGCAACGTTTTCATAGAGTTTTTATTTCTCTATTATATAATTCTTCAAGTTTTGATTAAAAAGCAGTTGGCAAGTCCATTTTTAGTGTCTCTTCATTATAATTATTTGTTCAGTTTACACTGTCATGGTTGCTTTCATAACACTGTAAAATGACCTCCTGAATCCGAATATGACCTCCGTTTTCCCCCCATCACCCACCGTTTTCGGGGGAGGCCCCCCACCTATTTTTATCACTTTTCGATAATTTGGAGGGATGAAAAGGATTATTTTAGCCTTTACATTTCTTCTGAGGGGCTAGAGAGGTGAAAAGTTCCAAAACGTGAACATTTGTAGCAAGGATTTTTTTACAATTTAAGGGGGCAAATCCCCCCCAAATCTACCTCCTTGCTACAAATGTTAATGTTTTGGAACTTTTCACCTCTCTAGCCCCTCAGAAGAAACGTAAAGGCTAAAATAATTCTTTTCATCCCTCCAAATTATCGAAAAGTGATAAAAATAGGTGGGGGGGCCTCTCCCGAAAACGGTGGGTGATGGGGGAAAACGGCGGAATTGTGTCAGGGCCGATTTTCATGGCGACCATTGTAATCTAATGAAATTTTTCTGTGACGAAATTTTTTAAACCAACTTTGACATTTTCATTTGTCATAGCTCCTTTATCGAGAAGACTGCAACTATTTTTTTGCCAATTTGGTTTTTTTTTTCAATTGGAACCTATACAGCGTGCAGTGATTAATGTGTTTATTTTTATTTCGAACATTTTTAATTGTTTCAACTGAAAAATTGTCATCATTTATCTGCCTGTGTGGCAAAACAAGTGTTGCAGTGTCAACTAATAAACAGTGAAATCTTAAGCGAGTGTGTTATTTACTAAAAGTGATGAAAAATTGTTACGCAAAAATCGTGGTCACTAAACTTTAAACTCTCTGCACATATAAAATGTTTTTATGTTATAATGCTTAGATTATTAACAAACTTCATCATTTCTATTAACCCGCACAATAATAACGACATTAAATATCACTAATTACTAATAATATATTTTTTCAGGAATAACTTGATTCTTTATTCCATAATTATAAGTTTTTAAGAATCTTTCAACAAACTGTTATTGTTCTCTAAGAAAGAAGATATTTACGAAAAAACTTAGAGATAGAAAAATTGTCCAAAATTTTCTTATCTAAAACTTTCGTTTTAACGATTTTTTTGTATTCCTATTATTTATTGAATTATTCGCAACTTTTGCGAAATACAAACCGTAAAATTTCGAGTTTAGAAAATCCTGAAAATTTGGATTGGTCGCGTAGCGAATTTTACTTCATGCGCCACGCGCGTAAAACGCTGATTTATCCCGAAGTTCAAAAACATACACAAATTCCAATAAATAGTTCTAAGAAGTTATTTCATGATTTTGTGAAAATTATAAGTTTTTTACGAAGCTTTCAACAAACTGTCGATTTTCACCAAGAAAAAAGATAGCTACGAAAAAACTTCAAGATAGAAAAATTATCCTAAATTTTATTATCTAACACTTTTATTCTAACAACTTTTCTGCATTCCCATTAATTATTGAGTTATTCACAACTTTTGCGAAATGCAAAAAAGCGAGCGCGCTCGCCTAAAGTCCCGGCATTTTTCAACTTTGAAAAAAAAAAACGTTATAACTCAAAAACTATTCGAGCTACAGAAAAGTATAATACACGCATTGAGGCTATTGTGGTGAGATCTACAAGATGGGCGTATTTGTTTTTATACAGGGTGATCCATAAAGTATCTAAAAGAAAAACTCGATTGTTTTTTTCTTCTAAATCAAGAAGGCGAGTGTTTATCAAAAGTTATCGATATTATATACAAGACTGTTTTCCACTCCCAGACTAAGCGAGAAGTAAAATTTCGAGTTTAGAAAAGCCCCGTGAAAATTTGTCGAGGGTCGCGCAGCGACCCGAGACAAATTTTGGGGCTTTTTTAAACTCGAAATTTTACTTCATGCGCCACGCGTACAAACCACTGATTTGAAGTGAAGTTTAGAAACACACAAATACATTTTTAATCAGAGTAACAAGGAATCAGATGTTTAATCTTTTATCAACGATGTTTAGTGTTAATAATAAATAATTAGGTTTTAAATATTTTTGTTAAAACAACTGGTAACGATATTTATATATAAATGGTTGAAAAAAAATAAAATCAAATTTATTCTTAAAGGATTTGTATTCGTGATTCGCAAAAACAGGATTCGAATCGTTGATTCGAATCATATTTATCTCTAACGAATCCTTTATTCAAGTATTCGTGATTGGAATCATATTAAGTGATTCGGATTCATGATTCGAATCCTTTTTACGAGGATTCATCCCAGCTCTGTAAGAAAGTACGGCTATCGTCCGTACGAGTTTTAATGTCATCAAGAACTATTGCCGTTTGATGAAGAAGCTTAGCAAACCTTTTGTAACATATTCAAGAACCTGCTAATGCGAATCGCAATTTTCTCTCGTCGATTTGCTTTACGGGTGGATGTACAGGGTGGCCCAAATTGGATGTTACTACAGGGAATCTCGGTTATTAAAAGGGATAGAAAAAAATTGATGGCGCATCCGATGGCGCTCTTTTTTCGAGACAAACTCAATGCCTAAAACAGAAATTAACTATTGTCTTTTGTTTTCAAGTTATAACCAAAAATTTAATATTTTCCATTTTCGATTTTTATTAATATGTCAGTCATTTATTATTTTATCAAGATAAGAATTGTATGTTCTTTTTCGAGAAGAATCGAATGCAATTTACAGCTTATTTCTATCTTCATTTATAAAAAAGATACAGCCCAAAGTAATATTTTTTAAATAGAAGTCATAGTTGGCTGTGCTATTAAATAAATCGTTATTTTTTGCCCTTTTCATTGATAGCTAACATGTTGATGTTTTATTTAAAATTTATTGATATATATTATATTTTATTAAATTTGAAATATTCTTATCAATCGCAGTAGGCATGTTTAATATTAAATTAATAATTGCTGGAATTTGAGTAGGCTTATATTAGGATGTGATAATAATTACAATTATTTCGAAAAAAATAAATGAAAATAAATGGATATTATACCTAGGTTTTGTTAATTGACCAACCAGATTTCAGATTTATTTTTCTTAGGTTCTTTGATTATTTGTCATGAAATGACATTAATATATAAATGCAATGTTGCCATTGATTAATTATTTGACAAAATGTGGGATTAATAAATTAAACCTGTTCCGCCGCGAAATTAATCTTTACGACAGGGTAATTAAGCACATGGCAACCATCTGTAAACATAACCTCAAATTTATTTTAAGACAAGTCACACTAACAACCAGAGTATCCAACTTTATTAAATAATCACCAAATCTGGTTGGTCAATGCAATAAAAACAATGATTATACTAAAGATTGACAGAAAAATTACAATATATGCTCAAATTGATTGCCATTTTTTTTAAATGCATGAGTCACATCTATTTATGACACTTCTACATGCATTATGAATATGAATATGATATATAGAATTACAAGATTAATGAAATTTTGTCGTAAGATATTGATATTGTTGTTTTTTAATTTATATAAACTGTCCTTTATATAGCCCCAAAAAAGAAGTCCAGCGGTGTTAGGTCCGGAGATCGCGGAGGCTATTTTACCGGTCCATTTGTGCCTAATTATTTTGCTCCAAAATTAACATTTAATAAATTTGTCACTTCTCTGCAATTATGGGGAGATGCGCCGTCTTGTTGGAAATACAAATGTTCCCCTTGAACTAATGGCAAATTGTCCAAATAGTTCTCAATAATATTTTGATTTTTCAACAAAATATTATTGAGAAGAATTTCTGTATATTTCCGTCTATTCAAGTTTCCCTCATAGATTTTGTAACACAAGATTCGGTTTCCCAGTAGAGCACACGAAACACTAAAACCAAATCTACCTTGTGCCTTAACATCAACAGTCCGATGAGGGTTAGAATCGGCCCAATAATGGGTATTGTGCTTATTAAATATTCCCGCGCAGCTTATGTATGCCTCTTCGGTCCAAATAATGTCGTTGTAAAAGTTTGGATTTGTGAAACATATAGCTTTGTACCAGTTACAAAATTCTAATCTTCGTTCAAAATCCTCAGGGTTCAAATGGTGTCTTTTTTGAATCGTGTAAGGACGATATTTTTTTTTTCAGAATCCTTAAGGCACGATTTCTTGAAATTCTTTATCGTCTTCTATTTGCCTACTTGATATTTCTGGATTTTCAATTACAGCCTCAATAACACTAAACCCAGCTTCTTCGGCGTCTAATATATTATATGTTCTGGATCTCGGGATAGTAAAGGAACCGTGGTTGATGAGATTCGTCTTCAACCGCTGGAATATGGATTTATCGGGCTGTCTTCTCTCCGTATATCGAGTATAATATGTTTCCAATGCAATATTAGAATGACTGTTGCTTTGAATAAAGCATTCTAACATATCAAACGTTTCGTAATGTTCGCACTTCATGTCTAAACACTTAGTTTATTAATACACAACACAATACAACAAACAACTAATATAATAACAACGTTATTGTTTTTTGTTTTATGCGTAACAGGCATCATTTTATATACAAGCCTACTGCGTTTAATGAGAAATATTTAAAATTTAATAAAAATATAATATATCTCAATAAATTGCAAATATAACATCAACATATTATATATCAATGAAAAGAGAAAAAAATAACAAATTTATTAATAGCACAGCCAACTATAACTTCTATTTAAAAAATCATAACTTTGGGCTGTATCTCTTTTATTAATGAAGATAGAAATAATCTGTAAATTGCATTCTTGATAAAATAATAAATGACTGAGATATTAATAAAAATCGAATATGAAAAATATTGAATTTTTGACTATAACTTGAAAACAAAAGACGATAACTAATTTCTGTTTTCAACATTGAGTTTTCCTCAAAAAAAGCTCGAGGATGCGCCATCGATTTTTTTTCTATCTTTCTATCTCTTCTAATAACCGAGATTCCCTATAGTAACATCCAATTTGGGCCACCCTGTACAGTTGTGAGAGAAAAAAACTAGTACAGCAAAATATTTGACTATGTAAACTAGACTCACTGTGATTTTTCAAATTGTCAATCAAATTGACAAATCTGCGGAAATGTCAAACGAAATTTAATTAACGTTGACATGCCTTAACTGACTGAAACGCAAAAAGCGACAATAACGACCCGTATAGAGACGGTATTAGCATTATAGACATTGCTAATGAAGTACATATCAACAAAAGCACCGTCTTGTTGGCCAAAAAAAAATTGTTGTTAACCTGTACATGACAAGTTCGTTTTACAAGAAAAATAATACGATATTTTAGAAGTGTCTAAAGCTCCCTGCTGTACTAGTTTTTTCTCTCGCAACTGTACCTCTACCTTAAATAACGAACCGAACGTTCAGAGTGATAGATACTGGGCACAGGAGAATCCTTATCTGAATTTAAATCTTAGAACGCAATACCCTAAAAAAATTAAAATTTGGGTAGGCATTTTTAATTCTCATATTATAGACCCTTTCGAAATTATAGGAAATATAAATTTAGAAAATTATTTAGATTTATTAATGCCTCAGGTTGGCCTTGCAATTGAAGACGTGGTACGCCCAAGCCAGGATATCTGGTTCCAACAGGACGGATGTTCAGTTCATTTCGAAATATATATCAGAGAATATTTGAAGAATTAATTTCCAAATCGATGAATTCAACGAGGAGGTGAAATTAACATGCCTGCTAGTTCTCTTGATTTCGCACTGTGCGATTTCTTCTTGTGGGGTCACCCGAAAAGCCCAACTTATAAAACCCGCCACCCAAACATACATTCTTTGAGGAATGCAATATTTAAGGAGTGCAGGTTAGCAAACGTCATAAATTCGTTTTACAATGGGGCATTGTTGTAATTGTAAATGGGTTTAACGGGCGAGGAATTGTAGAGTTTACTCTAAAAGTTGATTTGAGGTAATCTTGCACTTCTTTTTATTATTACTATGAATGACTTATTGTATTACACACTGAAAATTTTTCTTTTGGATATACGTAATGTATACGCTGTGAAATTACAGGCTATCCTCGATTTTATAAAAGTGTTCAGTTTGAAGTTTCGAACAAGTGTTTCCACTCCTAGATTAAGCATCAAGTAAAATTTTGAGTTAAGAAAAGCCTTAAAATTTGGTTTGGTCGCAGCGGAGCGACCAAAGCAAATTTTAAGGCTTTTCTAAACTCGAAATTTTACTTCACGCGCCACGCGTATAAAACACTGAAATATTTTGAAGTTAGAATCACACTGTAAACAGTTTTTTTGTAAGTAAGTAATAATCGAAATATTTAAATAACAAATGAAGGTTTATTCACGTTCTTAAATTATTAATTTCTAATTATAGTTTTTGTCATAACTACGATCTTTGTGCTTTATTTTAAATTGATCGAATTGCATACTGCAAAACATTGCTCCCCAGCAATACTTGTTGTAATGTAATCTTTTGCATTTATTGTCATTTAATACAAAACAATTTATGTTATTTTTGTATAAACAATGTTGTAATAAATACGATGCAGCAGATGCTAATGAATTTTACATTTACCAGAAATTCAATCAGGCTTTTTTTAGTCCTTTACAACATTTCCAATTAAATTCAGTAAAGAAAATTGAACATTTTAAAATCATAGTCGCTAACGGCATAATGAATCAATCACGAATGACGTTTTAATCTGTTTATTGTCACGTTACAGGAGTCACGGCTCAACATGATTTTTCGAATTAGATTTATTGCGAATTGTTGAAAAAATAATGACAAATATAACTGAAAATTAACTAATTCGCATATCATTAGACAAGCAAAAAAGTCTCCTTTTGATTGGTCATTATAAACCGTCTAAGTTTAAATGGGGAGCAGCAATCTGCAAAAAAAAAACATTTTTCAATGTTAGTTGCCTTTATTGGATTTTGCAATATTCACTGGGTATAAACGTTGCGAGGTTGGCGGTCTCTTACGATTTTCCTTATAATAATAAAATGTATCAGTCCCATTATAAAATCCATATGGAAAATTAATTCTGATAGTATAGACTTCAATACCTGTACCATAAACATTCCATTTTAAAAAAAATATGAGAAGTTTAAATTTTATCTCTGGAAAACGCGCTATTTAAACTTTTACCTTCTCTTTTTAAATAACAGTTTAAAACTAGATTTTTTTTCAACTTTTTAAATATGTTTTTGTAAAGTAGAAACCTTCAGCTTCCATTTCCACCCAAAATTGTTTTTGTAGAAGCATTTTCAACGACGTGAGATAATTTTTAATATGAAAGTTTAAATTCCGCATTTTCCAGGAATAATTCAAACTACTCATATTTTTTTCCAAAAACTCGAAATTAAATGTTTATGGTATAGGTATTGAAGTTTATACCGTCAGAATTAATATTCTATATGGATTTTCAATGGGACTGATACATTTCATCAATATGTGGGAAATTGTAAGATACCGCCATAACATTTAAAACATTTATGTTTTTTCCTTGTGCAAATTTATCAGAAATCGATGTTTTCCGTTTATTACCCCCAATGGGGGTCATTTTCGGGGAAGCCCGAGAGTTGGAGTGGTAAACTTTTGTTCATCTTATTAGGAGTCCAGTACTTGACACGCATACACATTTTCAGCTGATTCGGGCGATTTTTGTAGGTCAGATCTCTGACGACTGGATTATTATGTAATGTTACATAATGTATATTATATTAGTATATAATATATATTATATTAAATTTACTGTTCAGTAAATTTAATTTAATTTTATTTTTTCCAACAAAATATGTTTTTAACTTTAATCTTCTCTTACACAAAAGTATGTTACCAATGTTACCAAAACAGCTGGGTAATATATTGCACTTTACGATAAATTCCCAGTGGTAATTTACAGTAATTACCAGTGGTAGTAAGAAAAACTTGCGCCCGGGGCCAAAAATCCAATTGGCGCTTCCCAACTTGACAGTCATAATAAATGTCATGTGTCATTATAAACTAAATGCCATCTAATGGTTTAATTATAAATTATAAAATAAAAAAGTCTACTGATCCTCTACTTGATGATAATTATCATCATATTTCTAATGAGATTTCAATTAATTTAAATTATTCACTTAGCTCACTAAATTCAGAATATATTCAATGAAATAAAACACTTTAACTTTGTTTGTATAACACACTATTTTTATTTTCGTGACTGCAGTTTCGGCAATACAACTTGCCATTATCAAACAGAGTAACTTAAATTACGGTATGGTACAGGTATATATACACAAAATGGTTATTTACAAAATAGCATTAAAAATGGGGGTATACACTAGATCGACCTGGTCGTTAATTAGGGGGATTCCCGGATTAGCGCGGGCTTTCTGTATCTCCAGGGATTCTAGGAGGTTCGTTTTTCGGCCCTTTTCGGCATAATGGATGATCGTAAGTACATCCTCGCCAAAAGAATGGTTTTCATCGATTAGATGTTTGGCGAAATTTGATTTTTCTATTTGATTAAGCCGAAAAGAGCGCTGATGTTCTTTGAGCCGAGTGCTAAAATTACGACCAGATTGACCAATGTATACTCCTTCACAATCGGGACAAACAAGTTTATATATACCGGATTTACTAAGATTACAATGTTTTGTTTTGTTATTAAAATTGTGGTTTTATGTTTTACAATATGTTTTAAAAGCAACGTTAACATTATGTTTTTTAAAGATGTTTTTAAGATTTGTATGCACGTCATAATCTTGACATATACAAAGAAAAATTGCCGAAAATGTAAAACAAAATACAATGAATGATACCAATTTTTATATAAATTGTCATCATCCTGATGTGTGTGCTATGGTATGTGTGTATCTGTAAAAACTGTCAAAATAGAAAAACAAACAAGGTTTAAAATAGTCATTTTTTGTTATTGACTCGGAAAACTTTGCTTTCGTTGTTGTTTCCACAATTTTTGCGCGTTTCTCTTTTTTCAAGACAAGTTTTTACTTATCATTTTACTTTGGACATGGCATTTAAGAGCATCAATTAAATAGATTGCGTATAAAATGAAGTTAAAGTTAACTTTAACTTCACTTTATACGTAATCTATTTAAGTTGTCAAGATATAGGCAGTCAGTATAGTCAAATTAAATAGACTTTAACTTTGTACGCAATCTATTTAATTGATGCTCTAAAATACCATGTCAAAAGTAAAATGATAAGTCAAAACTTGTGTTGAAAAAAGAAAAACGCGCAAAAATTGTGGAAACAACAACAACGAAAGCAGAGTTTTCCGAATCATTATTGACAGTTGATATATTTAACAAAATAATGACCATTTTTAAACTTGTTTGTTTTTCTATTTTGGCAGTTTTTACAGACACACACTTACCACACACATCAGGATGATGACGATTTATATACAAATTAGTATCTTTTTGATGTTGGTGATAATTTTTTTGTAATGTGTAAAATTATCGTTGATATGACGTGATAATGTCAGTTGTAAAGATATAGGCAATCAATACGAAATATTAACGAAAGTATGCATTTCTCAACTCATTAACAAAAGAAAAGTAGTTAAATGTTTTTAAATTAGAAAATAACAATGTCAATGTTCAATGGGAATCATTTATTAAAAGTTTTTCTTTAATGTTTAACTCTAGTTTTCCATTAATCCGCAAAATAAACTCTAATAACAAAATAAACAAATATCAAATACACCCGAAATTACTCAATTTAAATCAAAATTAGATAAGTTGTATGTATTAGCTAACTATAATGAACAATTCAATTCAATTCAATTCAATTCAATTTATTCAATTCCAATAGATTTTTTACAGATCATCACACTTATATATTACATTTTTATTATTTTTTTGTTATTACTTATTTCCTAATTTGTTGCGTCCAATGGTCTACATTTTAAGTACAAGTACTTGTTTTATGCATTCCATTTACTTTTAAATCTATTAGAATTTACTTATATAAACTAGCTAAACTAGAAAAATATAAAAACAAAATAAGATAGAAAACAAAAAATAAAGGTCTACAATGTATAAAAATATTTGTAAAACATAATTATGTGTATATATATAACTATATAAAATAAAGTGTAAAAATATTAGAATATTTGTTGGAAAAAAAAACAATGTATCTAAAGGAGAAAAAATAACCATTTGTTCAAAATATATATTATAATTTGTGTAGATATGCAAAGATATCTATAGAAAAGAAAAATCAGAATAAGACAAATTACTCACAAAAACCAAACAATAAAGATTAATAATCAACTAAACTCTGCTCCCAATAACACCAAATGCACATGGGACATAATAAACAGACTAACTGGAAAAAATAATACACGACACGGCTATAATTTTGATGAGAATTGTTCTACAATGAGTAGAAAATTTAGTGATTATTACACAAACATGGCAAAAAACGCAGTTAGCGGCCTACTTAATGTTCCATATTCGGATAATATAAATAGATCTAACGTGACAATGTATCTATTTCCTGTTGACGAACACGAAATAATCGCAATTAGTAAGAACTTAAAAAGCTCACATTAAAGCGAAATAGATGATATAACAACATAAAATTTAAAATCATGTGTACATCTTATAATTGATCCACTAGTATATATTATAAACAATGACCTAATTAACGGTATAGTACCAGATCAGCTAAAAATTTCAAAAATTATCCCTATATTTAAAAAAGGGGATATCCACGAAGTAAACAACTACCGACCTATTAGGTTGCTGACATCTTTTTCAAAAATATTTGAGTCTGTAATCTCTATCAAATTGTCCGACTTCCAAAATGCACAACAAATTAACCAGGCACAACACGGCTACATAAGAAATAAAGCAATAAATACAGCAATCTTCACATTTGTAAATGAAATCCTAGCAGCACTGGAAAAAAAAACCTGTGTCTGAGTATATTTATGGATCGCTCGAAGGCTTTTGACACCGTTGATCACAATATACTCTTAGACAAATTAGAATATGTTAGAATTAGTCAATGGCATCAGATGAATTGGTTCAAATCATACCTTAGTAACCAACAACAAAACATTATAATAAAATCAAACAATATGACAACTGAGTCAAAACTAGAGAGGTCTTTCATCGGTGTACCTCAAGGCAGCATTTTGGGACCATTGCTGTTTATTATATACAACAAAGATATGGACACACTGTTTTCAAATTTAAACTGAAAAATAATTAATTATGCAGACGATACAAATATAATACCGCAGATAACTATATAGATCTAAGATTCCATCTAAATTATATTATGAACACGCTATCAACATGGTTCATAAAAAAATCGTTTATTCCTGAATTCAGAAAATACAACACTGATACTTTGTAAAACAGCGAGATCGCCTATAAAAACACCAGTAGGGGAATTATTAGGAAATACATATGTTGAATATGTTAAATGCACACGATTTTTGGGTTTAAACATAGACGAAGTACTAAACTGGAAAAATCACATAGAATTGCTTCTACCAAAAACCAACAGAGTGGCTTATGCCATCTGTGTGGCTTCTCGACATGCCAACATAGATACGTTATTAAAAATGTATTATGCTAATTTCTATAGTATAATAACATTTGGAATTCTTTTTTGGGGTGCATGTAGTGGTATTAAACAATTATTCACGGCCCAAAAAAAAATTATAAGGACAATATCCAAACTGTCATATAATAGTTCATGTCGCACTCAATTTTAAAACTAAATATCTTAACAATTCCTGCAATTTATATAATGAAATCATTGATGTTCGCAGCTAAACAGCAATATTACTTTGTAGACTGTGAATATAAACACAACTACAACACATGTCACCATAACTATAGAATTCCACAACATCCACAAAGGGTGTAAACTTGAATGAAAACACTAACACTTTCTTCACAATAAGTTTTTATTTTGCTAGATGTACATTTCGAATACTAAGTACTCATTATCAATAGCTTACTGACTAGAATCTAGTCAGTAAGCTATTGATAATGAGTACTTAGTATTTGAAATGTACATCTAGCAAAATAAAAACTTATTGTGAAGAAAGTGTTAGTGTTTTAATTTAAGTTTAATTTATATCTTCACGTAACTCAAAAAACCATATTCCTAACACAAAATAAGTCGCTGTACATATTCAAAAGTGAAATTAAGGAACTTCTAATTCGAATTGAATCCTTTTGTACTGACAATTTTAATTTACACGTTGTATATATTGTATCCACTGTGTTTATTTGAATAAAGTATATTATTATTATTATAGTCCAATGGCTATCAATACCTAACGTAACCATTAACATTCCTCAGTTTACGAGTTTTTATTGATCTTCTGTGACAGTTACGATAGTTTTGGAAAGTCTTTGACAATTATAATATCTCAGATAGTGCCAATAATGACTTTCTGTGACTATATTAGAATTTTATTTTCGACATATGGATTGGATTTCTTGACAGTATTGTATATGTATAATTACTCTATATTTTCGTTACTGATATTAACTGAATGAACCTCTCTGACTGAAATAGAATATTATTTTCGACATATAAATTGGCATTATTTGGCAGTATTGTATTAATTATGATTTGATTCGGTTATTGTGATATTTTATTTTGATACGCTACGTTTTTCGTGACTAGTAATCTTTTATTAGTATACATTATACAATTATGATACATTTCCGACATTTTTTTAGCAGTTAGAAATAAAATATAATAAAGTTTTGGAATAATAGGAAATAGTCCATTTTTGGCATACGTGCGTATGTAATGATGCCTGTATAAGTAACGTTTCCTTATAATCTTAATAAATAAATGTCACGCATAATTGACATTATGTTTTTTAACGTAGGTTTCCACTCCCAGACTAAGCATGAAGTAAAATTTCGAGTTTAGAAAAGCCTGAAAATTTGGATTTGCAGGGGCGCGCGAGCGAAGCGAGTCGCGCCCCGGAAAATCCAAATTTTCAGGCTTTTCTAAACTCGAAATTTTACTTCATGCGCTACGCGTATAAAACACCGATTTAACGTGAAGTTTAAAAAAGGGCTGGGAATTCGTAAATACTCAAATATAAAACATTCAAGTTAGTCAAATATTTAAACAAATAAACTATTTAAATTTATAAATTGTTTTGTTTCAGAAAATATTTTAGACATTTTCTAACACTAATTTATTGAAATATTTAAATATTCAAATAGCTAAACTAATTAAATATGTGAAAAAGTGAGTGATTTAATAATGTGGTATTGGAATATTCGCGAATATTTAAATTCCCAGCCTTAGTTTAAAATATAGATTATGAAATTTCGATGGCACCCCTTTGCTTGATGCGTCTGTGGCCGTCGCCCCTCGGCCCCCTCCTTACTGCGGCCCTGGTGGTAATTACCGACGTAAATTACCACTAACATCACTAGTTGTGATAACACTTGGTACTCATATTTAAGCAAATATGATGAAGATATTGTATAAATAAAACTCTGAATAACTTTTTGATATTTTTTAACCCAAAAAGTTATTCAGAATTGTATTTATACAAAGTGAATATGGATTTTCAACACCACAACGCCTTATCAATCAACCTATGATAAGCATTGTTACAACTGTCTATTTTTGTTGAGAACAACAGAAAATAAGAGAAAACCTATTTATTCAATTGAATTTAACTGACAATGTTGACAGCAGCAACATATTAAAGCGAATTTATCATCTTTCTACAATAATTTTGTCTCGTCTCGGACTTTTCCAAATATTTATTGAAACAACTATTTCAAAAGTCTAAATGAGACAAAATTATCGCAGAAGGTCGAGTACTTCGCTTTCATATATTTTTTTAAATATTCTGAAAATTTGCCACTTGATTACTATTTAAAATGAACACCTAGTGTTCGAAATGTACAAAATGTAGTATAATAAAATAAATAAGTGAAGATAGGAACTACTACAATAATTAATAGAAAACACTTCACATAACTAAAAGAAGAATATTCTAAAAATAATTGGAAAATTGAACCTTATTTATAATAATTTGATTAATTCCTATTTATAAATAATTATATTCTAATACTTTTAATTAATTCCTATTTCATATTATTTAATTCAACGCGAGACCTTAATAAATGTGTTTGAATAATTATATTCTAATACTTTTGATTAATTCCTATTACATATTATTTAATTCAACGCGAGTCTTTAATAAATGTGTTTAAATAATTATATTCTAATACTTTTGATTAATTCCTATTTCATATTAATTAATTCAACGCGAGACCTTACTAAATGTGTTTGAATAATTATATTCTAATACTTTTGATTAATTCCTATTTCATATTATTTAATTCAACGCGAGTACTTAATAAAATCATTGAACATGCAATCAACAACAATTTTAACCGTCCAATAACAATAATTCCGAATTAGGCGCGCATTAAAACCAGTGTAAATCGGGCGCGTATTACAGTTATTGCGTATTTATTCGTGGTTTGATGGTCGTCGCGTTTATTGGCTCATTGGTATCGATTAGAACAATTAGTGACGACATCTGGCATCTGGCATCTGGTTGACACTAAATTGATATCGCCTTGTTATCAGGATTAACGGACCGTGTGAAACGCCAGGAAAACATTCGGCACGACTTTTCAACCTTCGCCGAGCATCTCTAAACTCAATAGATTCATTCATGGAAAATATACATTTGATTTGACTTGATTGGCTTTGATTTAGTAAAGTGGGTTTAATTAAATATTACATTTTAGGTAATAGAAAAAAAGAATGATTTTAATTGCGTTAAAAATAGTAAGTATTGCTTATGACATTTATTAAATAACAAGAATAATTCAAATTCAAAACTATTTGAATTCGAGAAAATATACTTACGCCTCTTATAATTTGCACACTTTAAACATTATATATAAAATTACGAAATCTTCGTATAAAATGCAAACAATACGTCTTAATTAATAAGAGAACTTAAGACAATAAATACCTATTGAAACAACTACTTCCCGTAAAAATACACCTCCGGATATTGAATTATACAATGAAATATTTAAAATCCTTATACACGAAGATTTCGTAATTTTATATATTGGTTAATTAACATTAAAAAAACGTATGTCATAAACAAAACATTCGTTTCCTTATTTATTACCAAATTATTTTCCCACTTTATTGTTGTTAAATTTATATTATGCTTTGTTTTTTTTTTAGTTTTTCTAAATTTGTGAAATAAAATAATATTTTTTTTTTATAAAAACCAATCATAAATTTGGCCTTAAAAATGTCACCTAATGTTTATTACCCCTAAGTAATAGAGTTTTATTTTATTAATGTGAAGAATTAAAACACTGTTTTAATAATAATAATAACAATAATAATAATAATCTTTATTCCAAACAGATAATTACATCTTCCAAGGAAATATTAGGTAGATAGTAGTTAATGAATGTTTTATGAATTTTTATCAATTTTCAAAACTGTTTCTGATTTTCCTTGATTTTCTTTTATTTTACAAATCTTGACAGTTTTCATGAAATTAAATTTTCTAAGATTAGACTCCAATCGCAATTTTTTTAAGATTTTTATTAATTTTAAAAATATTGACACTTTTCAGAAATTTCCAATATTGTCGTTAATTTTCAATATTTTGCCAACTTTCATGCATTTTTTGAGATTTTTGCAAATTTTTAAAATTATGACGTTATTCACGAATTTCCAAAACATCCGTTAACTATCGAAATATTGATATATTTCTTAAAATTAATACATTTCCCTTATTTTCCAAATTCTTAACAGTTTTCGTTTGTTAATTTTCAAAATCTTGATGTTAAAACAAGGTCAAGAATATTTCAAGATTATTATTATATTATTAGATTATTAAACTATTAAATTATTAGATTATTAGATTATTAGATTATTAGATTATTAGATTATTAGATTATTAGATTATTAGATTATTAGATTATTAGATTATTAGATTATTAGATTATTAGATTATTAGATTATTAGATTATTAGATTATTAGATTATTAGATTATTAGATTATTAGATTATTAGATTATTAGATTATTAGATTATTAGATTATTAGATTATTAGATTATTAGATTATTAGATTATTAGATTATTAGATTATTAGATTATTAGATTATTAGATTATTAGATTATTAGATTATTAGATTATTAGATTATTAGATTATTAGATTATTAGATTATTAGATTATTAGATTATTAGATTATTAGATTATTAGATTATTAGATTATTAGATTATTAGATTATTAGATTATTAGATTATTAGATTATTAGATTATTAGATTATTAGATTATTAGATTATTAGATTATTAGATTATTAGATTATTAGATTATTAGATTATTAGATTATTAGATTATTAGATTATTAGATTATTAGATTATTAGATTATTAGATTATTAGATTATTAGATTATTAGATTATTAGATTATTAGATTATTAGATTATTAGATTATTAGATTATTAGATTATTAGATTATTAGATTATTAGATTATTAGATTATTAGATTATTAGATTATTAGATTATTAGATTATTAGATTATTAGATTATTAGATTATTAGATTATTAGATTATTAGATTATTAGATTATTAGATTATTAGATTATTAGATTATTAGATTATTAGATTATTAGATTATTAGATTATTAGATTATTAGATTATTAGATTATTAGATTATTAGATTATTAGATTATTAGATTATTAGATTATTAGATTATTAGATTATTAGATTATTAGATTATTAGATTATTAGATTATTAGATTATTAGATTATTAGATTATTAGATTATTAGATTATTAGATTATTAGATTATTAGATTATTAGATTATTAGATTATTAGATTATTAGATTATTAGATTATTAGATTATTAGATTATTAGATTATTAGATTATTAGATTATTAGATTATTAGATTATTAGATTATTAGTTTATTAGATTATTAGATTATTAGATTATTAGATTATTAGATTATTAGATTATTAGATTATTAGATTATTAGATTATTAGATTATTAGATTATTAGATTATTAGATTATTAGATTATTAGATTATTAGATTATTAGATTATTAGATTATTAGATTATTAGATTATTAGATTATTAGATTATTAGATTATTAGATTATTAGATTATTAGATTATTAGATTATTAGATTATTAGATTATTAGATTATTAGATTATTAGATTATTAGATTATTAGATTATTAGATTATTAGATTATTAGATTATTAGATTATTAGATTATTAGATTATTAGATTATTAGATTATTAGATTATTAGATTATTAGATTATTAGATTATTAGATTATTAGATTATTAGATTATTAGATTATTAGATTATTAGATTATTAGATTATTAGATTATTAGATTATTAGATTATTAGATTATTAGATTATTAGATTATTAGATTATTAGATTATTAGATTATTAGATTATTAGATTATTAGATTATTAGATTATTAGATTATTAGATTATTAGATTATTAGATTATTAGATTATTAGATTATTAGATTATTAGTTTATTAGATTATTAGATTATTAGATTATTAGATTATTAGATTATTAGATTATTAGATTATTAGATTATTAGATTATTAGATTATTAGATTATTAGATTATTAGATTATTAGATTATTAGATTATTAGATTATTAGATTATTAGATTATTAGATTATTAGATTATTAGATTATTAGATTATTAGATTATTAGATTATTAGATTATTAGATTATTAGATTATTAGATTATTAGATTATTAGATTATTAGATTATTAGATTATTAGATTATTAGATTATTAGATTATTAGATTATTAGATTATTAGATTATTAGATTATTAGATTATTAGATTATTAGATTATTAGATTATTAGATTATTAGATTATTAGATTATTAGATTATTAGATTATTAGATTATTAGATTATTAGATTATTAGATTATTAGATTATTAGATTATTAGATTATTAGATTATTAGATTATTAGATTATTAGATTATTAGATTATTAGATTATTAGATTATTAGATTATTAGATTATTAGATTATTAGATTATTAGATTATTAGATTATTAGATTATTAGATTATTAGATTATTAGATTATTAGATTATTAGATTATTAGATTATTAGATTATTAGATTATTAGATTATTAGATTATTAGATTATTAGATTATTAGATTATTAGATTATTAGATTATTAGATTATTAGATTATTAGATTATTAGATTATTAGATTATTAGATTATTAGATTATTAGATTATTAGATTATTAGATTATTAGATTATTAGATTATTAGATTATTAGATTATTAGATTATTAGATTATTAGATTATTAGATTATTAGATTATTAGATGATTATTATTACTATAGTATACAGGGTGTTTCAGCGAGGTCGGAAAGATCTATAACTCACTAAATATTAAAAAATACAAAAAAATGTTTAAAATTAAAGTTGCAAGGAATAATTTTTGTTAGAACATAAAATTATTTTCACATATACAGGATGTCCCATATTTACTGCACGCCACACGGTGGGGCAAATTCCCAAAAAAGCTGGCCAAAATTCAAATTGAGATATTATTCAAGTAAAAAATGCGTTATTTGTGTAAATATACAGGGTGCCCGTATTTCGACAGAATGTATAGGGATCTTAGTTATTTGAAGAGATAGAGAATCGGTTGAATTGGGGTAAAGTTGTGTATTTTAAGGCCTACGGATAATCTGAAAACAATTTTACAATATCTTTTTTTGTTTTCGAGATATCAACAAAAAACTGATTTTTAGAAAAATCGTTTTTATTTTTTTATTTAAAAACTACTGAATCTGGACATTTAGAACTCTGACAATATACACACACTTTTTAATGAGAAATGTAGTAGTATATTTTTTCTAAGATAACTATAACATTTACCCGGGACCATAGCCAACTTTTGTTTTTTTATGAGCGCCATTTTGGATTTTTATATTTTATGAAAGAATATTTTTTTCTAAACTCAGTGATGTACCACACACATAATTTATTTTAGATTTAATATTTAAAATTATATTTTCATTTTTGCAAAGAGTGCCTTTGAAACAATGACATCATATCTGTTAATCAATAACATCTTGACAGCAGTCAATCACTGTTAGCTCTCAACATTAATTAATAACTGTCAATCTTTTGTAATAATAATAAGTATCGATTATCACACAAAAGTTCCACAAATTTAATTTATTCTACTTTTATTATTATTATTCCAAAACTATTCACAAAAAAAGTCATTCTCGCTACATCTCGGTAAATATTGATCACTATCACATGTAAGCGTTATATATTTTTAACTTTACTGTAAATCAGTGGTTTATACGCATGGCGCATGAAGTAAAATTTCGAGTTTAGAAAAGCCCCGTGAAAATTTGTCTCGGGTCGCTGCGCGACCCTCGACAAATTTTCTACGCGGGGCTTTTCTAAACTCGAAATTTTACTTCATGCTTAGTCTGGGAGTGGAAGACACTCGTTACTTTAAAATACATCACAACTGTTAAACATGTATCGTCGGATGCCCGTCTTCAGGGGTGATATGTAAGCAAATTATGGATCCTAGGAATTGCCAAATAAGTGAGTTACTTAACTGTTTTCAAGCACTCTACAAAAAACAAAAAAATAAAATTTCACATAAAATGTACAAAAAACTATAAGTGTGATACGTCATTGAATTCAGACAAAAATAATGTTCCAAAAATATGAAAATCCAAAATGGCGCCCATAAGAAAAGCAAAAGTTGGCTATGGTTCCTGGATAAGTGTTATAGTTATCTTAAAATAAAATATGTTACTAGATTTATCGTTAAAAAGTGTAAATGTCTGGATTCAACAGTTTATGCATAAAAAATGAAAACGAAATTTTAAAAAATGCGTTTATTGACAATATCTGAAAACGAAAAAAGATATTTTAAATTTGTTTTTGGATTATAAATTACGCAACTTTTCCCCAATTTAACCGACTCTCCATCTCTTCAAATAACCGAGATCCCCATTCATTCTGTTGAAATACGGACACCCTGTATAGAAACCACTGATGAGGTCGCCTAAATGTTTATTGAAAATTGATAAATAGCCTGCTTACAATGCGAAGTGTCGGTGTTAAAATAAAAATATTTAGAATGGTTAAAAAAATAATATTAATAACAATCACTACTAATGAAATAAATACAATTACAAACAAATGATATATGTCAAACATTATAGACGCGTTTCGAGATTTATCTCTCATCAGTACTGATGAGAGATAAATCTCGAAACGCGTCTATAGATAGCCTGAATAATTTGACCCAAATTGTTACATTTGCAGTAGGTTACTGTATGTAACAGCAAACACTTGTTGTATAATTCAATGTCCGTCGGGGTATTAGCCCGGGAAGTAGTTGTTTCAATGAGTGTTTGATATAGTCTTTGTAAGACTAACTTGTTGTAGATTGCGAAAAGAATCGCACTTTTAATGTTTGAAGTATTCTACAACCAAGAATTAGCAATTTCATTTATACAAATGATATATGTATTTCGATTATTTTACTCCGAGAAGTTATCCTCACTGGAGTCACCAGATGCATCGTTATCATTTGAATCCTCTGAGGTGGTTAGTATTTCTAGAGGAACTAACAAATTTATGACATTTGCACTAAATGTTTTTAATTTTTATTGAGCAGTTTTCGCATGCTTGAAATTAGAGGATCTGATGCTAGTAGAATTCGGTTGAACACGTCTTCGAATGTTTTCACTCTTGATCATTTCCTTGCATATCCCTCCCGATATTTTTTATTTCTATATTCAACGCCATCTGCGCCTATATTGATAGCTAACCAATCGGTAATATTGCCGATGCAATTACTTCAGGGCCATGTATTAGTATTTTATGTACAGTAGTTGGCATATTGTAGCATGGATAGATATTCTTGTACAAACAGCCTGGCTGTTGTTATTGCATATTATTCAAACATTTCTATATTTATACTATAGCCAATGCAAATGGTTTCCAGAATAACGTTGAATCTTTTGATAATTTCTGCATTTATTCCAGTTATTGTGGACGGAGTTTCTACATCTTAAAAAAATCTTCGGGATGTATTTCCATCATTGGAGCTGCCAAAACCAAGCTTGGGCCGATCTACCATAAGACCCATCTTTGTTTTAAATTCCTGCTGAATTTTTCTCTTTGTTTCTGCAACTATTGTTTTACCTTTATTTACTCTAGCTTGCCAATTTTTGATAGGTAATTTACATGCCACATATAAAAGGCATTCGAAGAATCTTATTCTTGCATGGAGAGGTGATAGTCCGAAGCTAAATTTTAAATGATTGACTTTTGCCTTTCGTTCTAACATGAGGTCAATGTTATTAACGGGAGGGTAGCAAAGAAGCACTTACAAGAACGGTCGCCTAGATGTAGCTAAATTCGCATTTTCGACCGGCATTGGTGCAATAAATTATAGAGAGATTTGTGGTCTGTCAACAAAACCCATTTATTGTCCCAAATAATGTATTTATTAACCTTTGTGTTAGCCGTACATGTTTTCTTTGGGCAATGAACTTAAATACCCTCAATAAAATTAGAATCATTTTATAAACGTGTAGCTACCGAATCTGCAGGAGAGTAACCCCGCGCTCCAACCCCCGCAGGTTGGAGCGGTGCGACAAAGTCGTTTAATCGTTACTTCTTCAGCTCTCACAATATGCTAATTATTTATACCTGCTTTCCCTGGAGGGCAAAAATAATCTCTTTGGTATATTTTCTTCGAACCGATACTGATCCAGGTTTAGCTGGTTTTTCTATTGGAATTTCAATTTAAACTCTCTCTTCCACTATCCCACAAGTTGAACAATTTTAAATTACCAGTAGTAAACTTTTTTTAGAAAATCGATTCCCAAGAATAAACCTATTTTTCAATTTTACCTTTATATAATCAATTCGGTTGTTTCGTTAGTAAAAATAAATATTCAGTAATTTAAATAAAAACCGGCGCTCGTTTCGAGAAGCGCTCCCCATAGCGTTATTTGAACAGATATCAATTATTTCTATTTAATTTGAAAAAAAATGCAGGGTGGAAACCTTAACTGGAATAAATTCGGTATTTATGAAATGAGAAGTTCCAGAAAAAAAATCCTCGGACAGGTCGATTTTTGTTCGTTATTGCGCACTTTTTAGCGTCTTCAAAACAAGTATGACGTCGCTAGCCTTTCACGTATGACGTCATAGGCAAGTTTTTAAAATAGATTTTTTTTTATTTCACTAAATTTGTAGCCCTTTTCATTCTCTTTACGACCATGTAAAAATATTTAGTTTATTAATGTAACAAATGTTCAAAATGAGTACCGTTTCTCTCTTGGCACATAGCCAATCGGTGATAAATTCCATCCCTTCTTACATTTCATTTTGAAACAGTTCCGGTAAAATATATAAGTTTTTCTTTAAGAATTTTTGTTTAATTTTTTAAATAAAAAAATTTAAAAAAACATAATACCTTTACATGGTCGTAAAGAGAATGAAAAGGGCTACAAATTTGGTAAAATAAAAAAAAAATCTATTTAAAAAAATTTCTATGACGTCATACGTGAAAGGCTAGTGACGTCATACTTGTTTTGAAGATTCTAAAAAGTGCGCAATAAAGAACAAAAATCGACCTGTCCAAGGATTTTTTTCTGGAACTTCTTATTTCATAAATACCGAATTTATTCCAGTTAAGGTTTCCACCCTGTATATTTATTTTTAATTAATTAATTTTAGAAACAAATACTCAGAATATTTACAAAATCACAAAAAACTGCTATAAATATGGACATTTGATAGTAATGTGAACACCCGGAAATTATAATTATTAATTAATTAATTAATTATTAATTATAAATTGTTTCATAAACCGTCAGGCAAAAATATATTTTAATAAGCATTCGGTTTCTCGTCGATGGTGAAATTCGTTAGTTATTTGAGAAAAGAAAAACCATTATACAGCCCAACGAAGGGTCAGCCGAGCCATCTCATTTATGGCCTCCAATAAATCTTCGGTCCTTCGGACAAGTGACCGTTATATGACGACGGTATAAACGTTAACACAGAAACATCATTTAATAAAATTGCTTATTAATATGCAAAGAATCTCAGCTATTTATTAACAGATTGCGATAAAATTGGCCTCAATTAAAGCGTAATTATTGTGTTTATGCTACTACAAAAAATTAATAATCTGTTGTAAAAATAAAGTAGAAAAAAGTGGCAAAACGGTGAAAAACAATATATTTTTTTTAATTAAGAGCAAATAACTTCTTTATACATGATGTAAATTATATCAAATTTACTCATGACATGTAACAATGTTATAGCTACTACTCTGTAAAATTTCGGTATTTTATATAAGTAATTACTCAAAATTCTTTGCATTAACCTTATTTCTTTGTTTAAAGTTAGAACTAATATTTTTTTGAATATACTAGATTCTTATGACTAGGATAATAATATATGTTGCAGTCGTTAATTTATTTATTTAAACAAAGTGTAAGGGATTGGTTAAACAATGCAAGAAATGCAGTGCTACCCTCCCCATAAAGGACTTTGAAGTTTCTCCACATATATAACATGTTTGAGTAGAAGTTGTCGAGGATGCTGCATTACTGCCCTTACCGTCAATCATTGTAAAGACTGAAGAGTGGGACATGTTAATAGATTTGTCTACCATATTCACCAAACACGAATTAAATTGTTTATTTGATTTTCAATACAGTTTTTTTCAGCAATTGTTATATCTGTTGTCTCGTTAATATATGGAAATATGGAAGCCTAATAAGACGACAGAAACGTAGTGAAGATGTTCGTGGATTTTGCCAGACAATTATTTTGTTATCCGCATTTTGATAATTACACTCTAATTGCAATGGTACAAAAGTTGTTTGCGTTGGAATCTTCGTCATCCTCAAATTCCTCCTTTTACTGACCTTGTCCAGAGCTTCCGTCACAACCCCACTTGGATATCAATACTAGACTGTTAAGCTGTTCTGTTGTCAGTCTTTTTCGCAGAACATCTTTTTTGATCTGGACAATTCGACTAATTGTGTGATCTAATAAAGCCTGCTAATTAACTTCTGCTCTTTTTCAATTACTACGATTGCTTCACGGTCAGGACAGCATTTTTTGCTTCTTGGACCTTTTTTTGGCAGGAAACTTTTTTTTTATCACAACTCCTAATTAAATCACACTGGCGACTGGTTCATTTTGCCCCGAAAAGTAGTGATAAGGCCTCATCAGCTGTAAGTTCTGTGACGTTGGTTCCACTCTCTTTAATAGTCTTATGATATTTATGTGCTCGTGTTGGCGATGAAAACTAAATTTTCTTGAGAACATTTGCGCCATCCGCGTTTCCTTTCGTATGAAGGCTCATTTGAGCGGCATAAACTAATTCAGAAGAACTCGAAGTCGATCGTAGTGCTCCCGTTTTTCGACGTTTGGAACGTTTACTGCTCTTCTTAAATGCAAGAGAAGGACGTCCAATTTTTGCAGGAGTACGAGCCACGGATAATGGAAGAGTAATACTGTTCAACCAAAATTTGTGTTGTATGATAAATCTTTCTCCTTTTCCATTGAGCAGTCTTATATTTCACCTTAAAGTCCGCAATGAAGTGATGTATCTACGTTTCATGGCTGGAAATTCTTCACTCAGACAATATGTTCTTTCTTTAAGGTATCTATCCTTAATTTTTGATGAAGGCGATTGTAGCTTTATGTCCACCAAAGCTCTTCTACTGGTTGTCCAAAATTAATTAAAGTTCTGCTTGGCTGTGGAATCACACATTATTGATTCGATTCGTACTTCACAAAAAATTATTTGAAATCTGTCGTTTATAATCTGACGTTTGTCATAACCAAATTCAGAAAAAGACCGTTATTTGTTTCCACAGCCACCCATGACTTCAATAATTTTTGCACAGAATCAATTATGTGTTACAATTTCGAAATAATTCCCTAATTGTTTAAATAATAATTGAGTTATGTGGAGTATTTAATCACAATGAAACACTTATTATTCCTTACTTCACTTTTATTGTTCGAATAAACATGAACATTGCAAAAAATTGAAAACGGCATATTTTCTTTGTAAATTTCAGTTAAAATACTTTTTAATTGCCGCGTTTTTTTCCATAAATTTTCGAAGACTGTTAGCTTCGAAAACGATTTAAAAATCGAAAAACTTAATCAGTAAACGCTACTTTCGTATGGCGTATTTCGGCCAAAAGTCACTGGAACTTGCAACATTTTATAATTCTTTATTTTGATGTGTATAATGCAATAGATAAAATGTAACAAATAAAAGTTGATAATTTCTATTTTTCGTTCAATGTGCTACATTTAAATTATTTTTTTAATAACGCTGTTAAACGCTGTAAATGTTTTTGCACTTTATAATAGCAAAGCAATTGAACCAAAAGACTATATACAGGTTTTTGTCCGCCAATGCCGCCAAAGTTACTAAATGTTGAATAAAAATACATATTTACTATTATTTTTTTGAATTATGTTTATATGCCTAAAAAAATATAAAACGTAGTATTACATTTCAAATTTGTACACGAAAGTACAGTACTATGTTGTAACTATATCCAGGTCGCAAATCCATTTTTAACCACTTAAAACTTAGTCATTTCGCTCACAAATTACAACACTAATTCATCGTTACACTTGTACTCAACATTATACTGTGCTAAGTATAGGGGTAACAGTCCCACCTCATCTAAGCTAACGGGGCACTATGAGCAGATACCACAGTTCATATATATCCAGTTAGCCAGTCCCCATATAAATTTTGGGTACACGCGAATGGGAGCAAAGCGCTGGATGCCAAATTGGTGTATATGGCTGCCTATATACACCAGTCTGGCTTCCTGCGGTCGGTCGGTTTTACTCCAGATGTCGCGAAATCAAGTCTCAGGGAGAGAGTGAGAGAGAGACAATTTCTTTCTCCCTCTATTCCGCGCTTCTCGTTGTATCATAGATGTTGATTTTTCAATCTTGAAAACACGTTTTTTTTTCTTTTAACGAGCTAAGGATGCGTGTTACATTCATTCATGCGTTTCCTTCTACAATTTTATTTTCTGCGCTATTAGAGAATAGATTTTATGAAATTATAAATGAACGTTGTAAAATTCCTTAAGTATTATTTATTTTGTACAAGAAACTTAAAATACAAAACTATTTAACTTCTGATAAAAAGTAAAACAAATACATCAACTTATCATTTTATTAACTAATCAGATCAATCCTATTGATCAGATCAAATCTACTGATCGATAAGGGTTTCTTTTTTAATTAAAGGGGTCAGTGCAAAATGCAGTTGTCATTTTTTTTTTTTTAGTTTTTGAATTATTACCGTTTGAAGTTTTTAACCCATTAAGCGCCGTTGATGCATACACGCATCATTATTATTTTTTAATAATTTAGTTACTAAATAAGTTTATTTGATATATTATATTATTTGACCTGAATTGAAAATATACCAAGAAAAATTTTAATATTTTGTTATTTAAAGTGTATTATAAATACTTCACAATATTACAATGTTTTATACGCGTGGCGCATGAAGTAAAATTTCGAGTTTAGAAAAGCCTAATTTGGCTCGGTCGCTCCGCTTCGCTACGCGCCCGAGCCAAATTTTCAGGCTTTTCTAAACTCGAAATTTTACTTCATGCTTAGTCTGGGAGTGGATACACTCGTTCTTAACTTCATATTGCACGTTTTTATATAAAATCGACGAATGCCTGAACATTACATTGATGAGGCACTAATTTTTTGAAAATCCATTATCACTTTAATATAATAATAAACTATTTATGATTTTTAACTTTTTATTAAATTCAAGTATACATTATGTGTATTTAAAGAAAAAATTCACAGTATGTAATTCATAGAAATCACAAAAAGAAGTGTAGAATTTAAATTAAAATTAACTTTGAGAGTTAAAATTGCGTGGCCGTTATGGGTTAAAATAGTTTTAAATATACTATGTGTCCCGTTTCAAGGCGCATTGTATGTTTCATGTAAAGATTTCCAATGTAATTGGAATTTGAGTTTGTATCGCTTATTGAACGAAAACGATTACAAGAAAATAAAAATCATTTCTTTACCTACTAGCAGTATTTTCGAGGTATTATTTTTGAGTTCTCCTCAGTTTAATTTGAAATATAGCTTGAAAATAGTGAACGATTATACGAAAATAAAATCGTCAAAACAGTAGTTGCTACGAAAAGTCAGTGTTTGGCATCAAATTTATTAAAACACAAAGCAATAATTCAATTCAACATGAGTGTTTATTCTGCAAAAGATAAAAATCAGCTCCCAAAATGGACACAGTATATATTTTAATCACGATGCGTATTTTATTAAATGAACCATACTTTTAATAAATATTAACAGTTTCAGAAATTTATGGTTTTTGCACTGACTACTTTAATTATCCGTTTACTTTGAACGATTGTTATATGATCAACTTGTACTTTTCCGATTGAAATTTTATAAACGCTTATTGTGTGCCATTTGACCAACACCGACAACACTCAGTGGGCACTAAAATGTTACCTAATTTTTGGATTAAAATTTATGGCATCCGTCGTGCGGCTGCATGGGGATAATTTGAAAAAGAATAAGCAGAAATATTTTTCGATATTCTCAATACTCCCCGAGATACACGAAATGTTATATAGAGAAAGTACAAATTATATAAAAATCATGAAACTTTATAATTAAGAATATTATCAACAACTGCGAAACAAACAAACTTGTTAAATCAAGTAATTAGTCATATTAATAACATTATAAATTTTACATTTTAATAATTGTTAACGACCTCATGGCTATCTTTTTTCTGTAGGGAAATATACGTTTTAGGGTCCTAGGAATCAGAAACAAGTGTTATCCCTAATATTTGAGATAATTGGCTCAAATATTGACATATGTTGAAAAGTCTCGTTAAGTGATGATAATCAAAAACATTTAGAAAACAACAAGATGTCTTTTAATAGAATTAGTACTAACAATTTAAAACCTCTTATACATTCAGTCCAATTAATTCCCGATTTTTGTTCAGACCACCTCTCCATATCATTTAATATGAAAATAAATCAGAATCCCACACAAATACTACCTGAATCCATTCCAGACTACAAACATTCAAACATACCACTTATAACAAACGATCTCCTGCAATTTATCTCCAACCATTCTGATATAGATCCGTCAACCATTTCAAAATTTAATTGCCTTTTATCCAAATCAATAGATCACCACACTCCTAAGATCCCTAGACAACATTATAAATATCCATTGCCCAAATTCATGCTACGATTAATTAAATACAAAAGACAGCTGTATAGAGACTATAGACAGTTACAAGACGAACAAATCAAAATGACATTTAATAGACTGAACAAAGATATTTAAAAAATGATATTGGAATACAAAACACATAAATGGATAGAAGCTTGCAGTAATATCAACGACTTACAAGGGAAAAAATATTGGAATGAAATAAAAAAACTTAGCAAATATAAATCTCACAACAGTATAACAGAAATTATTGACCCGACAACGAAACTGAAACGAACAACGGACAAGGACATAGCAGAAACATTTGCAAACCATTTTCAAAAAATATACAGAATGACATTTGACACATCATTTGATCACGCATTTTACCATACAATAAATAACTGGTATGAAAACCATTTTTGCACTAACCCACCAACCTCCCCTCCTACAGATGACATTCTAGACGAACAGACTTACTACGAAATTCTTAAAAAATGTAAAAATACAGCTCCTGGACATGACAAAGTACATCGACAAATTTTAAAAGCACTCCCTCATCCCATCCACTCATACATCCTTCAAATGCTCAACTACAATTACTTCCACCAGATATTCCCTTCTGAATGGAAACACGGTATTGTCACGTGTATCCATAAACACAACACAGATCCCCTAGCAGCACACAATTATCGCCCCATCACCCTCCTACCTGTCCTTGGAAAGATGTATGAATCTCTACTAAAACACAAAATCCTTAGTCAAATAAAACAACATATTCCCCTTTACCAATTTGGATTTCTCCCTAAACGCTCCACAACACTCCCCTTAACTATCCTGACATCCAACTGCCAAACCACTCACCTAGAAGGTAACAAATCCGCCGTGCTATTCTTGGACATAGCCAAGGCCTTCGATTCCGTATGGCATCGAGGCCTATTGTATAAGTGCAGCACCCTTAACCTCCCTAATCACCTCATTATCCTCATCCAAAAATTCCTCCAAAATCGTACACTACAAATCCGAATCCGAAAAACTTTATCCTCTACATTCCACCCTGAACAAGGTGTACCCCAAGGATCCCCACTATCTCCACTTCTTTACAATATATATTGCTACGACCTATATCACCCTAATCCCAACTTCATCAACTTCAATCGCTATCCCCTCCAGTTTGCCGATGATACAGCCCTAATTTCCCATTCTTCTACCCTGCCACGAGCCTTAGATTCCCTACAAAAAATCATAGATAAAAGCTCCAGGTGGTTCTCCAAATGGAGATTAAAAATAAACCCTAACAAATCCCAACTGCTACTACCCTATCATCGAATACCACCCAATCCTCTATCAGTATCCATTAACGGAACAATAATTACCCCCTCCCCCATTTGCAAATACTTTGGTATCCATCTAGATCCTAAATTCTCCTTTAAAAAGCACACCTCATTAATTAAACCAAATGTTATAAAGCGAGCCAAAAATTTCCGCTGTCTCACCTACAAAAATCTAGGAGTCAGTACAATGACCTGTACTAAAATATACAAAATGATATGCCGCCCTATCATTGACTACAGTTCAATCCTATATATCAACCCCTGTAAATCCACCCTGAATAACCTCGAGGTAGCGGAGAGATCTTCCCTGCGCACGCTAACCAAGCTTCGCCATCCTCAGAACCCGCTCCATAACCCTTCCAATATCCTTCTATATCAAACAACAAACATAACACCAATAAAAGATAGACTGCGATTTCTCGCTGAACGTTTCGCATGTAACGAAAGCAACTTCGAATTATTAAACAAATTATGCATCCCGAGAAACCCCCATATACCCCCCAAATATAAAAACCCTCCCATAACCCTATTCGAATACATTTCCTCATTACATCCCAATTTCCAACCTTGAAACGGAAACGCATTAATATTAAGTCGATGGGCAGAAAGGCTTTTAGTCGATAGCCCTTACTTGGAACCTACATGCGTGTCACAAACCAAATATTATTACTAAAATGTATTATATATAACAACTTAAATTAATGTATGTTCTAGAGTAATAAAGATTTGATAGTAGTAGAATTAGTAAAATAGATTTTCTCTGAGAAGTGTAATTGCAAAAATTATTGAATACTCTATTTCCAGTTTACGTTTTGTATGTCAGGTAAAGTCAATTATTTTATAGGTTTTATTCTTAGTCAGATTACATTTACAAAAGGTACCGATGGAATTATGTTACAGACTAAATAGGTAAGTAAAAATAATTCAAAATGATTTAAGAAAACCCGATCAAATAGTGTCTAACTAAAATATCGGTTAGTGAAAAACATGATAAGAAATTACCGAATTGGATTCTGCGGATACGGATTAAATGTGTCAACAGTAAATAATCTTTTTAAATCCCAAAATATTTATGGTTTTTAGAAGGTTGCGGATTATCTGTAAGTTGCAGTGGTATTGTTCTGGTCGCGGAATACTTGAGGGTATACACCATAATAAAAACGTGGTCGAAAAAATGCCTACAAATAGGTAAAAACAGCTAGATCACTTCGAAGAATTTGATTTTTCATCCCTTCTATAAAGCTATCCCCACTAAAATAATGAATATTGTCCAAAAAGAAAATAGTCAAGGAAAAAAGTTAATTCGATATTCATACACACACATTCAGAGTGTAAATGGATGAAACGGAACGTAGCATTTTTAATGTTAATTTCTCAAAATTAAAATATTATCTTCCCTAATTATTTCAGGGAAATTATGATATTCATTTGGTTAGAGTAAAAATATACACACCGAGCTTTGCTATTTATTGCATTTTTAAAAACCGGAGTGTCATGAAATTAAACAAGCAAATGATGAAGTGTTGATTTGTTGGCTTTTTATTTAAAATATATTCTGTTGATTTTGTGTTACACTTCAATCTATTCTGTATAATTACAGCTGAATAAAAAAAACGAAAAAACTGCTTCTAAAATATCGTTAATAAATAAGAAAGCAGTTATATGTATATTTAATATAGGTTTTTAATGTTTGTTAGTTTTTTGTATACATGAATGTTTATATGAATCTATATTTCTATATTTTTAGTTTTGTGTATTCGTAAATAATTTATCTATTTTATTGAAATAATTTCTGTTTTTTATTATCAATTCAAATTAAAATACCCATCAAACATTTTTCAAATTGATTTTTTCATTGTAAAAAGATTTTTGTATTTATCTAACTTTTAAATAAAAAATGTTTAATAACATTAATATATTAAAAATCTATTAATTTTTAAACACGTTTTTATTAAAAATATATATATTAACTAAACAAGTTGGAAATATATTTTACATTTTTTCATTGTAAAATGACTGTTTATTTATACAAATTATGAATATTTGAAACAATAATCGAATAATCTAATAATTTGAACAATTTTTTATTAAAAATATATTATATAACTAAAAACGTTGAAAATATATTTTAGAATTGTAAATTTAATTGTAAATTTGTTTTTATAAAATATATTCCCAAATTTTATAATTTGGAACACGCTTGAAATCTCAAAATAAAAGAAATATTTTCGAATAGACTTTTTGTGGTGATAATAAATTTTATTATTCGTCTACCACAGTTCATATACAGGAAGTTTTCCTTTAAAGTATACATATTTCAAATTCACCTTATTTTCTTTAAATCTGTAGATATTCGTTGTGTTTTTAAAAGAGTTCAATTTGATGCTTTAAACGAGTGCTTTCCTCTCCCAGACTAAGCATGAAGTAAAATTTCGAGTTTAGAAAAGCCCCGTGAAAATTTGTCGATGGTCGCGCAGCGACCCGAGACAAATTTTCCGGGCTTTTCTAAACTCGAAATTTTACTTCATGCGCCACGCTTATAAAACACTAAAATATTGTGAAATTTAAGTATATTTGAACATCACGTAAAATCAGTGTTTTGTGCGCGGGGCGCATGAAATAAAATTTCGAGTTTAGAAAAGCCCAGAAAAATGTACAGTGTATTCTGTATATTGAGTTATTTATACTTAAAAAACTCTCTGTATAACTAATCAATAATATAAATTACTTGCCAAATTTGGTACATACCAAAGTTTTAATTGAATTTATGAAGAAAAAAAAAACAATCAAGATAAAAATAATATCAAATGAATTCTTTAATGTAAACTCATTTAGTTTAATTTTTTGATTTTTAGTTAAATTTTAGGTTTATTTAGGAGCTTTTTAAATATATCTGATTCCCAAAGTCCATAATTTTGAACACGCTGGAAATCTGAAAATAAAAGAAATGTTTCGGAACAGTTTATTTTTTCTGAAGGTCATCAAATTTATCATCGTACAAGTGGTGTAGACGGGATCAAATTACACGACGAAATAAGAGCGAGCGCGTTTGTGTGTGTGTGTGTGTGTGTGTGTGTGTGTGTGTGTGTGTAGACGCAACCGGAGCAGTTTTCTCTAGAATACTTCTACGTTTACTCTATTCATAAGTAGATGGACCCACTTCCCGACCACAGTCTCTCCTTTTCTATCCTCGAAAACTCGGAATCCAGTTCTCCCATAAGCATTGTCTACCCTTGCAGATACTTCAGCACTATGACTCATAGGTTATAAATGTGAAATTGTGTATTTAAAAATTTAGTGTCTTGGTCAGGTTTTTGTGAATTTGCTCTACTGTGCGCCATTCAACTTTATTATTTTAAATAGAACGCCCTATATATTATTCACTTTTTGGATTCCTTGTTAAAAATAAATGACAGTTTCTTAATATAATATTCGGTCTAAGTAGTACCATTTCAGAGTTATTCGACATTTTTTTAAAAAAATTGACGTTTGCAGTTGTTTCATAAACCTAAAATATCTCTGAAATTAAATGAGATAGAGAATTGCAGTTATCGTCATCCTCTTGAGCAGAGAGGGCACTGTCACCAACGCTATAAATTTGCCGCGAGAGAGTTAGGTGGCTATGATATAAAAACAGTTGAGTTTATAAATTTTCAATCAAGGGTAATTTGATTATGGGAATTGTTAGTATTATTCAGAACATTAGTATATAAAAGAATTATTATATAAAAATATGAAATTAGCCGCCCCAAAAAGTGCTGCCCGGGGCAGCCCGCCTTACCGCTCTCACTACGCTACGCCTCTGATTTTTATATAAATAGTTGTTTCGGGATTTTTTTCTCTATCTTCGCAATCTCTTTGGTTTCGAAAATGTCTACTCAATTTTAGTATTTCGAAAAGTGTATAATTTTTCTTAAAATACTTTTTCGCAGGGTTGTTATGTAAAAACTTTGTTTTAAAACACTTTGTTTAAAAACAAGCTTCGTATTTTAAACGGTTTTGTTTTAAACGTTTATTTTGTTTAAACGGTTTTGTTTTAAACGTTTATTTTGTTTAAATCATGTTTTAAACGTTAAATTTGTTTAAAACGCGTTTTTTTCATAAGGTTAAATACGCTAAACTATTTTTTGTTTTAAACGTTTATTTTGTTTAAAACATGTTTTAAACGTTAAATTTGCTTAAAACGCGTTTTTTTTATAAGGTTAAATACGCTAAACTATTTTTTGTTTTAAACGTTTATTTTGTTTAAAACATGTTTTAAACGTTAAATTTGCTTAAAACGCGTTTTTTTCATAAGGTTAAATACGCTAAACTATTTTTTGTTTTAAACGTTTATTTTGTTTAAAACATGTTTTAAACGTTAAATTTGCCTAAAACGCGTTTTTTTCATAAGGTTAAATACGCTAAACTATTTTTTAAACTACTTTATTAGGGTTTTTGTGTTTTCATTTTAAAATTTCAGCTAAATTGTTGAAGATATTTTAAATTATATCAATCAATATCCAATTTTATCACAATATAATGGTACCTCACAATTATGTGTGCATAAATGTGATTTAAAATGTGTTTTAAATATGTTTTAAACACGTTTTAAACATGTTTTAAATGTTTTATGTTTTAAACGCTGCTTTAATGCAAAAAAACGTTTTGTAAAAAAACTCCTTTGTTTTAATCAAAAGGATAAAAACGTTTTTTTTAACAACCCTGCCTTTTCAGTGCTTAAAAATTGTATATAATACAAGCGCCTAAAGTTGAATTTTTTTGAATTATTTAAAAAAAAAATTAAAAGTAAATAAACGGGAGATTATTGTTTCATTAGGTGTTCTTTGTAATGTTTAAAAGAATATTTGTGATTTGTTTTAGATTTTTAACACCCACTTAACACCCCCTAGTTAAGCCGCCGATTTTTAGTTATTTTTAAGAGAGATAAAATGAATGAAATGATTTTAATCATTTTTACGTATACGCCAATATCCTTATTTTAAAATGATAAAAATACCAGTCCTTGAATGCAAATACCAAATTTATTTAAAACAATCCTTTGCTCTTAACCTATTCACACACCAACACTTAAGACGCAATATGCTTATTAGACCTCAAGGATAATATCCGTCTGCTTTCTAAAGCAGTCCGGCGAAATTCTTCGCGAAGACTTCCTACTTTCTCGAAAAACGGCTACCTCTTCCTAGAATCTCTGCTTTTCGGCTAATACCAATAACAACAACAATAACAATCACGGACGATGGCGATGATAAAACAAAACGGGATCGCAGACTGCCGTCGTCCCACTTGTTCCTCCATTCACAGCGAAAACAGGAAGTGAAGCGCTCCGCGGAATGCGTCATTTCGAAATTGAACAAGGTTAACAACGCCAAATAACGGTCGGCTCGTGATTGTTATTTGCAAACAACAATGACTCAAAAAACTGCTGTTGCTAGTGAATGGGAAGTAGATAGAGATGGGCAGAGTCGGTTGGGTTTTTTTTTATTGCAATGTCATCGGTTTATGGTTTGAAATGTACAGTCGGCGCAACCTAAATCTAGGGCCTCTCCAAAATATCTAAACCAGCAAATTTTGAAGAGAGACACCCTCTATAAGCGCGGGAGTATAATGTAAGAAAGAAACCACAATTTATGGTGTGTTGATGTTATAATTTATGACTTTATCTGTTAGAATAGCAGGTAGTTTTTAAAGTGTTTTAAACGGCCGTTCATGTTCATTTGTTGACTCCAACAATTTAACTCATTAATCAATATGTTATGCAATGGTATTATTTGGTTACGTTTTAATAAAATTGATTAAATAGAGCACGCTAATCTAGCAATAAAAAAAATGCAAAATAAGGTTATGATCTGGGTTTAAAACGTGTTTAAAAATGTTTAAAACACGTTTAAACGTGTTTAAAACATGTTTAAAACATGTTTAAAACACGTTTAAACGTGTTTAAAACAGAATATACGGGGCATTTTTTCTTTTGTGTACATATCCCGATAATTACAGCGTTTTTTAAAGTTGTGGGAAATCGTTGTTTTAATGCGGTTAATTTAAGGCTTTAAACGAGTGTTTTCCACTCCCAGACTAAGCATGAAGTAAAATTTCGAGTTTAGAAAAGCCTAAGAATTTGGATTGGCCGCGTAGCGAAGCGGAGCGGCCAATCCAAATTAGGCTTTTCTAAACTCGAAATTTTACTTCATGCGCCACGCTTTAAAACACTGATTTACAGTGAAGTTCAAAAAACACACACTTACAACAACGGTTATAAGCAACCTAATATACGTTAGAGTTATTAGGTTGCCTATAATCACTGCTTTAAACAATTTTGTCAGCGCAGAATTTGACTCACGTTTTATCCACATTTCTATATTAGATTGCTAAAGCCGTATATTTTAAACTTTACGATATTTCAGTGTTTTATACGCGTGGCGCATGAAGTAAAATTTCGAGTTTAGAAAAGCCTAATTTGGATTGGCCGCTCCGCTTCGCTACGCGGCCAATCCAAATTTTCAGGCTTTTCTAAACTCGAAATTTTACTTCATGCTTAGTCTGGGAGTGGAAAACACTCGTTTAAAAATTCAAATTAAAATCTTGAACAAAACACAACGAACGTCAAAAAAATTACAGTGTATACTTATGTATACCTGATAGCAAAAATCCCTGTATTTAAAAAACACATTTATGCACACACAGTTTTATTGTAATAAAATGTTTTGTTTGATAATGTAATTTGAAATATCTTAAACAATTTAGCTAAAATTTAAAAACAAACAAAAAATTTTAATAAATTAATATAAAATATAATTTACCAAATATTTATTTTTAGCAGCTAAGATAATAAAAAAACGGTTTTAAACAAATACAACGTTTATAACATGTTTTAAACAAATTTAAGATTTAAAACATGTTTAAAACGAAACCGTTTACAACACGACGGCTGTTTTTAAACATGTTTAAAACACTGTTTTAAAACAAAGTGTTTTAAACATAACAACCCTGGTTATGATTGATCATCTAACGAGTGTATCCAATCCCTGATTAAGCATGAAGTAAAATTTTGAGTTTAGAAAAGCCTGAACATTTAGCTCGGGCGACTGAGACAAGTTAGGCTTTTCTAAACTCAAAATTTTGCTTCATGCGCTACCCGTATAAAACGATGATTTAATGTGAAATGGTCTATAAGTAACCAATTAGCAAGTGAAATACGTTTTGTACGACAATCATTCTTAAAATGACGGAAAAAGTGCTATAATGAACATATACATTATTTTTGTATTAACGACGTGAACACCATCTACTGTCAATAGCACTACTCAAAAATTGGCAGCAGATGGTGTTCACATCGTCAATTTATATGTTAATTACACATGACTACTAAAATGGTTATAGATGTTCAGTTTTCTATTGGATTTTAAAATGCACAATCAATTGACATTTATAATTGTCATTTTGTGCGTACAATAGACAAGACTATTGGCAGTAGATGGCGTTCACGTCGTCAACCTAAATGTAAATTACATAGGACTATTAAAATTGTCAATTTATAGTGCAATTTGAACTCCAGAAGAAAACTAACCATCTTTATTCATTTTTTTTTTATTTATTTACGGAAAAATCCATTATACATAATATATTATAGTAATACAATTCAAAATTCATAATACAAAATATATATAAATACAAAAACATGTCTACAAATTGGCAAATTAAAGAGAACAACAAACATTTAACCGCTTAAGATTAGATATAAATTTAGGATACGAATTAACAAAAAGATCGAAATTTGGATTTAGGGATAATTTATTTGACGTACGCATGAACCGAGAAAGTGGACTATTAAGACCGTAGTTGGATTTATGGAACGGAATGGAAAACAGTGTTGGATGTCTGATTTGTCGATTCGAAGGGTTAATACAGAAATTAATTTGATTAAATAGATATAAACAATCCGCTTGGTTACTAATTAATTTATAAAAGAAGCTCAAGTCCGCGAAAGTTATTCTACAACATAATTTATCGATAGTAAGCTCCTGATGAATTAAATTTATATTTTTAGATTTGTTGTAACCTAATTTAAATAGCATTATTTTCAAAAATGTATTTTGAATTGTTTCGATCTTATTGCTATACGTTACTTGATATGGTGACCAGACACATAATCCATATTCAAGAACGGAACGAACATAAGCAAAATAAATGACTTTGAATGCTGTTGGAGATAAATCGACTGCCAATCGTCTTATATAGCCAAGCATCCTTAGAACGTTATGCCCAAATCCACAATTTCATCAAGCTCATCTAATTCAAAACCGTCTATAAAGTAAGAAGGAGAAAAATCCAAAGGAGTAAATTTCCTGGAAAACCTCATTATTTTACATTTATTAATATTAAATAAAAGATAGTTTTTGCAACACCAGTTGTGAATTGAGAATAAGTCCTCTTGCAACAATAAGCAATCATTTGGTGAGTCGATTCTTTTGAATAGTTTCAAGTCATCAGCAAAAAGCAAAAAAGACGAATGTTTAATGACTCGATGTATATCATTAATAAAAATTAAAAACAGCAACGGCCCGCAATGTGATCCTTGCGGAACACCCGAATCCACTTTGATTTCCTTAAAAAGATGGTTTTTAATTTTTACGCACTGAATACGATCAATTAAAAAACTTCTAAACCAATTGACTACATCGGCATGGATTCCTAGGGCAGTAAGCTTTCCAATTAGTATTTCATGATTGACACGATCAAATGCTTTAGCAAAGTCAGTAAAAATCGTGTCGACCGAGCTATTAGCTTCAAATGCATTTATAATATATGAACTGAAAGATAAAAGGTTAGTTGAGGTAGATTTGCCAGATCGGAATCCATGTTGCTCATTTATGAACATATTTTTACACATCCAATTCAATTGAGTTGAGACTAAGCTATCGAACAGTTTCGGAATAACCGATTGTAATGAGATGCCTCGGTAATTTTTAATGTCATCTTTTTTGCCGGATTTAAACAAAGGTATAATATAACTCTTTTTCCAGCAGTTAGGGAAGACATTTTGCGACAACGATGCTTCAAATAATAAAAATATTGGAACTGTGATGGAGTAAATACAATTTTTAAGAAATATGGTGGGTATTCCATCAGGGCCTGTGCTCTTGCTGTGTTTTAAATTTGATATAGCCTCAAATATTTCGCTTTTGGATATTTTAAGTGGCATATGAATAACTTCTGATGAAACATTGAAAGATGGCATGTTTAAAGGTTTATCTTTGCTATAAACTGAGGAGAAATAGTCCGCGAATAAATTTACGCAATCTGAACCATTGGTGCTGGTCTTAGAGTTAAAACGCATAACGTTTGGAAAATCAGAAAGCGAATTTTTAGACTTCACAAAGCTCCAGAACTTCTTAGGATTACTATGTATGCTTACATTTACTGAATTTACATATTTAGTGTACAAGATATTTCTTAGATTTACACATTTTGTGCGCAAATGTTTGAATTTACTGTGATTTTCAGAAGTTTGGCACTGTTTGTAGTTTTTGTGAGCGGTCCGTTTTCGATTAATTACATTAATTAGTTCAGCATCAAACCAAACTGGATAACTTGATGGCTTGATGCATTTCAGTGGTATATATCGCTTAAGAACATTATATAGTATACCGTAAAATGAATCAACCATCATATCAATCGTACCGTCTTTAATAGTCTCATATGTAATGTACATTTAAAATAACGACGTGAACTATTTATGAAAAGGAAAAACGATAGAAAAAATCTGAAATCTAAAATCAAATGACAAGAAAACAATATTTGTCAACCATTAGTTTAATTATTGACAAATGCAGCTTTGTTATTTGCTTCCAAAGGCAACTTGTTTAAGTCGTGACAATTGTGAATTTTTCATAATACTTTTTTTTAAGTTTGCGAAACGAAAGAAGCAAATTTTTTTCTCTACAAAGTTTATTCAGAAAAATTAGCTCTTTTGAAATATCTAAAATTATAGGTATGTATCTGGGTAAAAAAAATTCATGACGTCATCAGTTTCAAAATTTAGAAAAATATGCAATTTTGGATTAAAATGGACCTTACTCAATCCCATTTATGAACCTATTTTCAGATTTTTTCTACCGTTTTTCCTTTTCTAATAATAGAGCAAAGACATCAAGTTTCGCTCACCCTGTACATTTTATATGTAAAATGCTATTCTTTTGTTTTTTGTAAAGAGTGACTTAGAAACAGTCGAGTAACTCGCTTATTTGACAACTCCTAAGACCCATAATTTGCTTACATATTACCCGTGAAGACGGGCATCCAACGATATATAGTTTACCAATTGTGATGTATTTTAAACTAACGAGTGTCTTCCACTTCCAGACTAAGCATGAAGTAAAATTTCGAGTTTAGAAAAGCCCCGCGTAGAAAATTTGTCGAGGGTCGCGAAGCGACCCGAGACAAATTTTCACGGGGCTTTTCTAAACTAGAAATTTTACTTCATGCGCCACGCGTATAAACCACTGATTTACAGTAAAGTTAAAAATATATAAAGCTTAGATGTGATGATGATTAATATTTACCAAGATGTAAACGTCAGATACGTTTTAAAAAAATGTATTGACCTAAAATTGTACACGTAGACATATTTTTCGACTTTATTTTACAAATGTCGTATTAATTATAATTACATTTTAAATAATTTCATAAATATCAAATAAATCTTCCTATCAAAACCACCGCAGACCGTACAAAAGATAACGCCACGCGCCGGCTGAAAACATGGACTTCTTACTACCTGCTAATATCGGGTTGTCATTGACACCCAAAAAATGCGGTTGGTGTTCATAATGGATTAACCCTTGAGTGCTCGGTCTCTTTCCCCTTACCCTCCAACATTTAAGGAAAGAGATAGAAATCGGAAGATTTTAGAGTTTTTGGTCTAGTCGCCCTAAATCTGAACGCCAAATTTGAATGGTGTAATTTACATTTTGCATCATAGTCGTTCGTCGCAATTAAATTTGACGGCTCTTGAAAATTATTGTCAAATAATTTTTCAAAAATGCCTCAGCATTTAAGTAAAACGGTTTTTGTAGTTTTATATTGTTTTAATTGTTATATTGCACATTCAATGTAGATAAGACCGATTCGATAAAAAGGCAATAATAAAAGTAATATATTTCTGCTCTTAATATTCTCCCCTCTCTTTGTAATACCACTGGCCAAAGCCAGAATTACAAGAATGAATTTCAGTAACAAATACCATGAAAACCAAAGAGCGTTCACATTTGGGTTGCGTCGACTGTACGTATGTTCAGTAAAATAAAACCTCTGAGTGTCATGGAATATATTGTAGGTTGGCAACTCTGAAACTATAAATTATAATTATTATGTCTGACGTTTTATATGTCAATTCCTAAAGCGTGTAGCCAACTTAGATTTTAAAAAAGATTAAATCATAGCACTATAGAGATTTTTTTTATTGAACATACGATATAATTATCGTAAAATATATTTTTATTGTTTTTAGTGTTAATGTGGTAAATCAAAAATTTGACGTTTCAATCATTGTTTTGATATAGTCAACACATTACCCTTTAACCCTGACGTCATTAACTTCTTTCTGTTTTCAATCAATGGATTATGGTTGAAACAGAACATCTTTAATTGCTTGGCACGTCGGATGTTAAGTTTGAGTTTCTATCATCATGAAATTGATGGCACCTGTCAAAATACTTCAAATGCACCAACTATACAAAAATGCTCAACATCTCATTCGAACTGTGGTAAAATTATTGAAGGAAGAAACATATCGGATTTTCAATAGTGGGCAAAAGGTTTGCATTCAAAGTAAGTAAAAGAATAATTGAAATGTTAGAAATAAAAAGAATCCATATAGATTGATCACTAACAACTTGTTCACTGTGGAGGCTTCTACTTCGTTATACATCATTATTTACACAAATAAGACAATTAACTTTGTTTGTATAACTGAGGATTTTATTGTGACTATAGTTTCGACAACTTTAACTTGTCATTATCAAACAAAGTAATTTAAAACAAACAATTCGTCAGGTATATATACGAAAAAATTACGGTTACAAAACGGCTTTAAAAATGGGGGTGTATATTAGGTCAAGCTGGTCGTTTATTACGGGAATTTCCGGATTAGCGCGTACTCTGTGAATTTCCAGAGACTCCAGGAGGTCCATCTTACGACCCTTTTCGGCTAAATGTATTATTGACAGTACATCCTCGCCAAAAGTATGATTGTTTTCAATCATATGTCTAGCGAATGACGACTTATCAATCAAATTAAGCCGAAAAGAGCTAAGATGCTCTTTGAGTCTGATTTTAAAATTACGACCAGATTGACCAATATACACTCCTTTACAATCGCTACAAGTTAGTTTATATATCCCTGATCTGTGAGCACTGGGTATTTTTGTTTTCGGATTAATAATACTGTATCTAATTTTTGTAAAAGGTTTAAAGGCTATTGAAATGTTATGTTTAGATAAAATGCTTTTAATTTGTAATGAGATGTCACCAAAGTAGGTAAGGGATCTGAATATTTGTTCTTTTTTAGATGTGTCCTTGCCTGCATATATATACTTAGTTACTTTTTTCATTCTATATTTATTAATCAATGAGTCTATTAATGCTGAAGTATAGCCATTTGAAATGGCTATACTTTTAATTATATCAATTTCTTTTTCAAATGGTGTTTCAGAGAGTGGAATGTTGAAAGCACAGTATATCATTGAATTGAACGCGGACAATTTATGTTTTCGTGGGTGATTCGAGGAATTAGGGATTACACGGTCACTAAATGTAGGTTTTCTATAAATTTCAAATGTTAGTGATTCGTTGATTTTGGTTATTGCAAGGTCTAGGAATTTGATATTATTACTAATTTCTGTCTCTACTGTAAATTTTATATTCGGGTGTATGTAGTTAATAAATTTGAGGAATTGGGAAAGTTCCCTATCTGAACCTATGAAGGAAGCTAGAATATCATCGACGTATCTAAACCACATGTTTATGTGCTTTTCGCCTAACGGGGACTCTAATATAATGTTTGTTAAATTGCACATGAAAATTTCAGCAAGCAAAGGACTCAAAGGCGAGCCCATTGCAAGCCCTTCTGTCTGTCTGTAAAATTTATTTTCGAATGAAAGGTGATTATTATCTAAAATTATTTCTAATATACTCAATGACATTAGAAGCGAAACACCAACAAGGAATGATTTTTTTTAATTCATATTTTAGCAACAGAGTGACTATATTTAAAGCATACATTGATAACAATTTCAACCTTGTGCCTTTTATATGTATTGTGAAAAAAAAATATTTCACTTTCTCTTTTTTTGATAAAACTATTTATATGAGCTGTTTAGTACAGATGTTTTTAGTTTTCGTGTTTCCGTTGAGTGTGTTAAGCTTAAATAAAATGCCTCGAGTCCGAAGACGTCCACAATATAACCATTTGAGCGATTTTGACCGGGGTCGAGTTGTTGCTTATCGAGATGTCGGTATGTCCTATCGCGAAATTGCCCGCCGTATTGATTCCACTGCAGCAACTGTAATACGTGTGTATCAGGTATGGACAGAAGAAGGTAGAGGAACAAGAAGAAGACCAATTGGTCAACCAAGGCGTACCACAGAACGTCAAGATCGGCGCTTAAGACAAATAGCCCTGCGAGACCGTTTCGCTACTACGCGTCAAATCGGTGATCAATGGATTGGAGAAGAAGGTAGGCCCGTTAGTATGCGAAACTTATATCGCCGCATTCAATCCTTTGGGCTTCTTTCGTACCGTCCAAGATTAGTGCTTCCTTTAACAGCGAGACACTATCGCCAAAGGTTGGACTGGTGCAGAGAACGGCAGCATTGGGAGGCAGAATGGCACGATGTCGTATTCTGCGATGAATCACGATTTTGTCTAGGCACGCATGATGGCCGTAGAAGGGTACGACGCTACCGTGGAGAACGACCTGATCTTAGGTTTGCTATTGAGAGGCATGTACACAGGACTGCTGGAGTAATGGTTTGGGGGGCTATTGCTTATGGTAGTCGATCACCTCTTGTATTCATTCGAGGCAGTATGACAGCTGCGCGTTATGTTGAAGACGTCATACGACCGACTTTGTTGCCTTATTTAGATGGCCGCCCAGACGTACTTTTTCAACAAGATAACGCACGTCCCCATATTGCTCGTCGAACTATGAACTTTCTTAATGAAGCTGGTGTTAATGTTTTGGCGTGGCCGCCCCGTTCGCCGGATTTAAATCCCATTGAACATGTGTGGGATATCATGGGAAGAAGAATATTCTCTTTGCACCATCCTCCACAGACTCTAGCACAGTTGATCGATGACATTCAAGTTGTTTGGAACGAGATGCCTCAAGAAGACATCGACCATCTCATTTTGTCGATGCCCAGACGTCTACAGGAGTGTATACAGCAAAGGGGTCGCCAAACACATTATTAATTTTTTTTAGATTGTTTTTAAATAAAATTTCTTGAAAATATAATCATTTTATTCTTGATGTAAGACTACCATACTGGCAAAAAATCAAGTTAAAATAATAACTCCTTCTGGGTGTTACGCTTCTAATGTCATTGAGTATATATTTAAAAATTCTGCTTTTACTGAAATGCTTACGTTTAGTTTGTCAAAAGAAGTTTTTATTAGGTCTATGCAATCGTTTGGTGGGATTTTAGCGAACATATTAGATACGTCGAATGATACTAACTTATGATTTGGAGGAAAGTGGTGGTGTTTAGTTTGTTACGTAATTCTTTGGAATTTTTTACTGCTCTAGGGTCTTTTAAATCAGTTATCTCTCTATATAAGGTGTTTAGGTGGCATGCTATTTTATGGGCCGGCGAGTTGAAAAAAGGGACTACAGGTCTTATAGGAGAGTTTTCTTTGTGAATTTTTAATAATCCATATAATCTGGGACATACGGGGTTCATGGGGAAGATCCAAGATTTATTACAATTCTCAACGATTGAGTGGGATTCATTAACAATGAATTTAAGGGATTTTTGGAATTTAGGAATGGGGTCTTGTTGCAATTCAATGATATCCAATGCTTGCAGAAAATTGTTAATTTTTGAATTGTATGTTGATTTTTCTAAAAGTTAAAGTTGTCTAAACTATAGTCACAATAAAATCCTCAGTTATATAAACAAAGTTAATTGTCTTATTTGTGCACTAACAACTTGTTGCAAAATCAAGAGGAAATTATTATTATTTAAAACGCATATTTTCTTGAATATAGTCACATAATTCAAGAAAATATCCAATGTGCTAATGTCCAATTTAACTGAGGTTTGTGTTCTAGGAATTTCCGTTCGTTCTTGTTTGTAGTTTCTTCTGCGGAGAGTTTTTCTTTTGAGTATACATAACCCAATTACACCATTTATGCTTTAAATGTGCAGATATTGCTTGATTTAGTGTTAAATTTCAAGCTTTAAACGAGTGTTTTCCACTCCCAGGTTAAGCATGAAGTATCATTTCGAGTTTAGAAAAGCCAGAAAATTTGGTTTGGTCGCGTAGCGCGAAGCGCGGAGCGACCAAACCAAATTTTCTGGCTTTTCTAAACTCGAAATTTTACTTCATGCGCCACGCGTATAAAATACTGATCAAGCTTAAGCAGTATATTACGAACTTCACTCTAAATGAGTATTTTATACGGGTGGCGCATGAAGTAAAATTTCGAGTTTAGAAAAGCCTAAAAATTTGGTTTGGTCGCTCCGCTTCGCGAAGCGACCAAACCAAATTTTGAGGCTTTTCTAAACTCGAAATTTTACTTCATGCTTAACCTGGAAGTGAAAAACACTTGTTTAAAGCTTCAAATGAACTCTTCTAAAAAACAACGCATGTCAGAAAATTATCATCGTATGCATATGTATAGTTAAAAGACAAATTTCCTGTTTATAGATGATTTAATTTTCCATTGATAAGTTTGTCTAATAAATGAAGTAATAAAATCAAACAAAAAGGTAGACATGCGTTTATGATGCTGTGTTTTGTTTTTTGTGACGTCAGGGTAAAAGGGTATTGTGTTACCTATACTATGTTGCTTGTTTTAGCTATATAATTCTTAGTTTTAAGAAATTTTAAATTGTGAAACCAATTGAAAACACTTGACATTGAAAATCTTTACAAAAAGTAGTCGGTAGTTTTTTTTTCTAGATCATTTTTTTTACTTTCCCCTATATGCAAAATAAAAGAAAAGTATTGTTTTCGGGAATATTTTCAAATCAAAAAATGATTTTGAGGTTCCCCAAGTTAATTAGGACCATCTTTTAAATATGTCTGTCTGTCCTTAGGTACACTTCTATGCAATAAAATTAAGCACACAAAACATGTTATAGTTTAAAACGGACGTGATGAGTTTCCTAGTTACAAAAATATGTAAATATGTCAATTTCCTTAATGTCAAAATGCAACGTCATTTAGATGACAATTCAAAAACTCGAATTCTAACTAAAATAGAAGATGGTTTTTCTATTTCGGATTTGTTGTATTTATTACGAGCGTTTTTTAAAAGTTTTGGTTTTTTGATAAAGGTGTTATTTTCAAGTTATGGTGTTTTATCATTTATTGAAACTGCTGCCAGGCAATAAACCCAGACCCAAATTATACAGCTAGAATATTGTGAAAAATAGTTATAAGCCTTGTGCTTAATTTTATTGCACAAAAGTGTAATTCTGTCCTTCTGTCGCCAAGATAAAGTCTCAAATGATTGAGTTATAAACTTACTTTACTTTTGGTAAAAATGCGGAAATCGAAAGTTTTAGTTTACTCTTAGCATTTTTGATTTTTCTTTAATATTGATCATATAAAAAATTATTGTTAAAAAAAGTTATAAATAATAAAAATTATTTAATATATCTGAACATTTTATAAATCCTTAAACACTTATATTGTTACAGAATTATTGTAATTTAATTATTATTATATTTTTATACAGAGTTTGTGACAAGCTTAGAAAAAAATGATTCAAATGAAACTTATAGCTGCTAATTTAAGCTACTAATTGACAATATTTTTAAATATATAGGGTGGTTCATTTTCATGATGCATATCAACCTTACCTTTGTTTAAATGGAACACCCTATATATTTCATTGGTATTCGATAACGTGTTAAAATAGAAAGTTACCAGTAAAAACCGCATTTTTTAAGTTGATCCGTTCATAAGTTACATATTAATGCAAACATACTTTATTGATAAGAACTACAGGGTGTTCTAAATTATCGAGCCACCATTGCTAACTTTGTTATCTATGGAGCTACGAAGTCGGTTAAATTACCAATCCAGTAGAATTTTGTACGTATATTACGATGGTAAAACAAGCGAGCCTCAGGTTTTTGATTTATTCGCAAAAACACGCGCCCTGTATATTTCGACACATCCAGAAAGCGAAAAATACATTAAAAAAAAGTTTAAATAAATGATTATCCTAAAATTGAAAATAAAGGTGTTATAGGCCATTAAAATACTGCATATTTTATAATTGGATTACCCACTCAAAATCAAAATGGTGATAAATAAATGATATCGGATGTTGTCAAAGTATCGATACTTATTGACGTTTAGGCAATTTTCTTGTATTATCGTGATTTTTGCCATGCTTTCTTGTCATTACGAGAAATGTAACATGTTAAGAGTGTTATTTATCATGTTCAAAAAAATGCAACTGAAACGGCTATGTGCTATGCAGAATTATTTCCTGGCCGGGTTCAACCAAACTAGACTTATTTGTTAAGGTTGCACAGGGAATGTAGAATTAATACAGATGTATTATTAATGAAGAAACTGAAATCATTGTGGTTGCGTATTTTGAAGCCTACGATGAAAATTCGGCCAGAGATATTTTACGTGAAATAATTTTACCAGTAAGTACAATAATTTCAAAACAATCGAAAAAACTCCCGTCTTCTTATTTGGTCACCTGGCAATAATGTCTGCATGACACTATACTTGTAAAACTTTAATTTATGTTTTTTTTAATATTCGGTAATATTAAAAAAAAAACAAATTAAAGTTCTACAAGTATAGTGTCATGAAGACATTATTGCCAGGTGACCAAATAAGAAGACAGGAGTTTTGTCGATTGTTTTGAAATTATTGTCAAGCGGACAGAAATAATTTTAAGCACCTATTGTAGACCGATGAAGCCAACATTCAAATTTAACCGTAAAAAAAACATTATTGGATTTTGTATTGTGGAGGCTTCTACTTCATTATACATGTTAATTTATCAATAAAAAACGTTTTAACTTTGTTTGTATAACACAATTAATTTTTATGGTACTGCAGTTTCAGCACATTTAGCTTGCCATTATCGAACATGAAGTTCGTGTTCGTGAAGTTCATGTTCGATAATAGAAAGCTAAATTGCAGTCACATAAAAATAAATTGTGTTATACAAACAAAGTTAAAACGTTTTTTATTGAGACATTATTGGAGTAGAGAAAACGTATTCCCAATAGACCCCAGGAATCCTTACCGTAGACTTAGTTTGAACGTATGATGCGGAATAATCGGAATAATTGAGTCTAAAATTATAGGACCGTTTTTCTATGAAGAAAACTTGACGGGTATACGATACTGACTTTTTTTATGAGCTTAATTTTAATGTTAGAAGATATTTGTATGAAGATGGAGCGTCCCCCACATAATTATAACGGAACACACGACTTATTAAACGAAACATTCGGTGATAGGTGGTTAGGAACCAATGGACCTGTTAGATTTATTGGGCTATTTGAAAGACAAAATTTATATGGGCAGATATAATAGCAACGATAACTTGCAAAACAAAATAAAGGAGGAAATTATTGGAATTGATGATACAACAATTCTCAAATCAAGCAGTGATGTTCGTAAGAGAGCTAAAAAATGCATCGAACAAGATAGCAACATTTTCGAAAATCAATCAATCAAGTTTTTGATTTCTTATCAATTCTATTTTTTTAAATTCTAATTCCAAATCTTATACTCACTTTAAATACGTGCACACTAAATTTGAGTAACTTGTAGAATAAACTTTTTTTTCAGTTACATTTTAGGATAATTATTTATTAAGCCTATTTTGTTTGAGTATTTTTTCTCTTGCTAAATATGTCAAGATATACAGGGCATCTTATTAGAAAAAAATGCTGTTTTTGCGAAAAAAATCAAAAACCTGAGGTTCACTTGTTTTCCTACTTATACCATCGTAATGTACGTAAAAAATACTACTAGTTCGGTAATTTAACCGAATTCGTAGCTCCCAAGATGACAAAGTTACTAATGGTAGTCCGATAATATACAGCACCCTGTATAACGTTATCATGTAAATATTCAACTGTTTTTGCCTTCCTCCCTTCAATTTGACTCTATTCCAGTGTATTATAGAATTATGACAGTATGCCACTTTCCGATTGATATTTATCAGTTTCTTCTCCAGGGTGTCCTTATTTCGACAGAATGTATGGGGATCTCAGCTATTTGAGATAGAGAGCCGGTTAAATTTGAAATATCTTCTTTCGTTTTCGAGATATTGTCAAAAAACGGATTTTTTGAAATTTTGTTTTTATATTTTTATTGACTCCACTCCCTGACTAAGCATGAATTAAAATTTCGAGTTTCGAGGCTTTTCTAAACTCGAAATTTTACTTCATGCACCACGCGCAGAAAACGCTGATTTAATGTGAAATAGTCTTAATCAATTAACAAGTGAAATAAGTTTATTATGTTAATTATCAATTGTTTAGGTAATGGGAAAAGTGCTATGATGGACATATCACTATTTTTTACTTAATTATCTGGAAAATATAAAATAATTTAGCTAATCAACCGCAATTTTCATTATTTAGATCCAATTTTATTTCTTTTAAGTCTTATCTAAATAGGGTAGCGCATTCGTATATACCGGGTATTCGATAAAAAAAAACGCCCAACGCCATAACTCCGTTATTTATTGACAGATTTGAAGGAACAAAAAAACAAATTTAAGGGCCGTTTCAATACTATAAATTTACAGTAAGTTTATATTTTTTTTCACAACTAACTTCATTTCCAAATAGAATGAACTTTAAATGTTTAAATGGCTGCATATCTATTTCTTATTTTAATATATTACACATTTTTTTTTTCCGAACACAATTATGCTCTATATGTTGATTTTAATGTAATATTTATACCACAAAAAATAATAATAAATCTTGTTTACATAATTTTTGGTAATGTAGTATGCCTTGAAAAAAAATTGTGCACTTTTTTTAATGATTTTATTGAATGACGTATTATATTACATACTGGGAATTTTTATTTTAAATATACACAATGTATACGCTGTACATTTTCAGGCATTCGTCGATTTCATAAAAGAGTTCAATTTAAAGTTTGAACGAGTGTTTCCACTCTCAGAATGGTCGCGATCAAACTAAATTTTGTGGCTTTTATAAACTCGACATTTTACTTCATGCGCATGACATTTAATGTATATTGATCAAGTAGTAATTTAGTTTGCATCAATGTCATGTTACTATCAAAAATTATTGAATAAATAAGTTGTTCTTTCATGCTCATTGTTTATTTTGTTGGGGCGTAGGTAAAGTATCGTACGTTTCTCGAGTGGAATGGCTATTACATATTCGCGGAATACTGCACTAGCCGCTGCGCGGCTCGTATGCAACATATCCGCTCATATGATATATGCTGCATACCACTCTCGTTACGTAATATATTATTAAATATGAGTAATAATCGAAATATTTAAAAAACAAAATATTTATATAAATTCAAATTCAAAACTATTTGAATTCGAGAAAATAAGCTTACGCTTCTTATAGTTTGCACACTTTAAACATAATATATAAAATTACGAAAAAACTATTCGGAAAATGCAAACAATGTCTTAATTAATAAGACAACTTAAGACGATAAATATCCATTGAAACAACTACTTCCCGTGCAAATGCACCTCCGGATATTGAATTATACAATGAAATATTTAAAATCTTATATAATTTGATTTGTTACAACGCTCTATTAAAGTATATGCAACGTTTAGGTCAAATTCTCTTCAAACCAACTAACAAATACAAATTTAAAATGGACGGAGAGATAACAAAAAAAATTACAAGTGAAAGGACTTGGATTAAAACTAATGTCTTAGGCCATCTATAGACGCGTTTCGAGATTTATCACTCTTCAGTATAGCTTTGCTTATGACGTTTTTGAAAAAATTGGGAATAAATTAAAATTAACTTACTTGGAAAAAGTGTTGTGTGTGGAATGAACAGGTACACAGAAATGGAATGAGTGAAAAATATGGTCGATATTTATAGGTAAGAAAGGGGATTATGTCATTAGCAGGTATGAAGAATGTGAGACCTTATTATTTACTTTACGGTATAGTTCAAACAAGATAAATTCAAATTCAAAACTATTTGAATTCGAGAAAATAAGCTTACGCTTCTTATAGTTTGCACACTTTAAACATAATATATAAAATTACGAAAAAACTATTCGTGAAAATGCAAACAATATCTTAATTAATAAGACAACTTAAGACGATAAATATCCATTGAAACAACTACTTCCCGTGCAAATACACCTCCGGATATTGAATTATACAATGAAATATTTAAAATCTTATATAATTTGATTTGTTACAACGCTCTATTAAAGTATATGTAACGTTTAGGTCAAATTCTCCTCAAACCAACTAACAAATCCATTTCTGTGTACCTGTTCATTCCATACACAACACTTTTTCCAAGTAAGTTAATTTTAATTTATTCCCATTTTTTTTCAAAAACGTCATAAGCAAAGCTATACTGAAGAGAGATTAATCTCGAAACGCGTCTATAGATGGCCTAAGACATTAGTTTTAATATAAGTCCTTTCACTTCTAATTTTTTTTGTTATCTCTCCTTCCATTTTAAATTTGTATTTGTTAGTTGGTTTGAAGAGAATTTGACCTAAACGTTACATATACTTTAATAGAGCGTTGTAACAAATCAAATTATATAAGATTTTAAATATTTCATTGTATAATTCAATATCCGGAGGTGTATTTGCACGGGAAGTAGTTGTTTCAATGGATATTTATCGTCTTAAGTTGTCTTATTAATTAAGACATTGTTTGCATTTTCACGAATAGTTTTTTCGTAATTTTAAAATATTTATATTTTTCTATACATATTCTCAAGTCAGGTCAAGGAATACAATGTATCAAATTAACTTATGTAGTTAGTAATTAAAAAATAATATAATAATGTTGCGTTATTGCATTAATGGCGCTCAATGGGTTAAATTAAGCTTTATTCTACATTAAGTTGTAACTTCGGCACTTATTTTTTGGGTCATTATTATTCATGTTACACCTTATAATAAATGACATTTGTCACTTTTTACAAGGGTTTTTACAAGGCACATTAAATATATTTTGTTAAAAATATAATCTTAAATAAAAGGTTTATTTTAAATTTTTTTTGACAAAAATATTAAACAAAAAACAAGAAATTGACGATTGTTGGATTTATAAAAATAATGTATAATGTAATAAAATTTAAACATTTTAGGCAGCCATTTGAAAATGTTGAGTTGGCTATTATTTGGAAATGAAGTTATTATTGAAAAAGATCAATATTGATGTAATTCCTTATTTAATTTAAAATGTTGAGTTGGCTATTATTTGGAAATGAAGTTATTATTGAAAAAGATCAATATTGATGTAATTCCTTAGTATTTAAACGGCATTTGACTTTGGTTTTTAGTTCAATAAAATCGGTCAATAAATAACAGAGTTATAGCGTTGCGCGTTTTTTTATCGAACATCCATTATAAATGAATATTATATTAAGTTATTTTAGTTAATCTTATAGTATTCAATATGATTTCTTTTAGTTTAGTTTACTGTGCTGTTTATGATATTGAAATTCATTTTGTTTCCTTTTTGATCTGATGTAATTTGCTACATTTAATTATTTATTAAATATGTTTTAATTGTGATAATTTAAGTTTAAATATATTTTAATATATTAGATTTTTTGTATATATATTTATATTGTTTATATGTATTTAAATAATTTTATTCAATTAAAATAATTTTGTTTAGTTTAATTTAAAATAAGGTATTGTATATTATAAAACATTAGTTCTTGTTTTTATAATGGGGTTTCTCGTATATAAATAAATAAATGAAAATAGGAAAAAAATAGTACAATAAATATTCCGCACTACAGCGCCATCCACAATGATTAGAAAAAAAAGTTCAAATAAAAGTAACTTCTTTTCGAGTTAACTATACGAATCAAAAATAACAAATGGGTTGCCATTTTAAGTTATGAAGTTAACCCCCGTGAGCCCTCATGGGGGCTTCTAGGATCTTCTTCCCACTACAGATCAATTTGCCCCTCTAAAATATAGGGTGTTTGTAACTTTTCTCATAAAATCATTAATTGTTGAGATATTTGAGTGTCTCAGGATAAATGACTCACCCTGTATTTAAAAAGTCTGAATAAAGATAAGTGTCTCTCTCTCTCTCTGCAAATAATTTTCAAATTTACTCTTATTAAATGTGCACAGTATTTTTTGGCTATTTTTTTTCAATATCTATAATCTGTTTAATAACTAGGAGGAGCGTTTTAAATTTCACGCGCCAAAACCTACAACTCTGATTGGCAAAGAGCGCGCCCATTTTACACTATGCTATTTTCGTCATTATTAGACGCAACAGCTGACATAACCTTAATTCGAAGCGTTACCGAGTTGCAACGTTGTCTGTTTCGTAATAATCTTTTGTGCGGTGTTTCATTAGCATAGTTAAAAGTTAGTTTTGTTTATATTGTTGTGATGGATTATGGACCAAGTACTCGGTGATAATATCACCTTCACCCCCAAAAAAGCGTAAGAAGTTGGATATGGGTCATTTTTATCTGTCTGAAAAACAGTGCATAATAAATATGTATAAGCAGATAATAACAGATGATCCACATATAAAAATGACTGCTGTTGTATCAGACATTGTTGGTGCAGTAGGTGAGATATCAAATAGCATAAGAATATGCATCAAATAATAAAATGTTTAATTTTTAGGAGTTGTAAATTCAACTGTCTAGCGAATATAAGAAATCCAAAGAGATTTGTAGCCCTAAACAGATTGGAGGACATAATTACAAGTTTTGATGACGTAGTGAAGAGATCCGTGCATAGTGTCTTCTATAAAAATGAACTGCCAACTTTGAAGAAAAGAAGTAAACGCGTGCATACATGCATGATAGGCATGCCGAAGATGAGTCGTTCTACCTTGTATAGTTTTATGAAACAAATCAATTTTAAGTAAGATAGAGACCAGAGCAGGGCAGGATTCGAATCATTCAGGATTCGAATACTGGATTTAAATCCTTTTAGAGGATTCAAAAGAGGCATTCCAATACTTTAGTTCAACTTGATTCGTGATCCGCATTCGTTACATTTTTTTTAAGAGGATTCGTATTCGAGTTTAAATGTGGGTGATTCAAATCCTTGTATAAGGATTCGAATCCTTGTAAAAGGATTCGAATACTTACAAAAGGATTTGAATCGTCAAAAAATATTCGAATTAATTGTGAGGAATAACATGAAAAATGTTTTTTGTGTGTTTTTAAATTTCACGTTAAATCACTGTTTTATGTGCGTGGCGCATGAAGTAAAATTTCGAGTTCCTCGCTGGCTGTACGGAACTGCAAGGAAGCCCTCTGCCAAATGGCACAGGTAAACGGGGTCAGTCTGATGTGGGTGCCAAGCCACTCTGGCGTGAAGGGAAACGAATTAGCCGATTCCCTAGCCAGAGAGGGGGCGCGTACAGCCTACATCGGACCAGAACCCGCTCTGGGGATACCCAGATCAACAGCTAGAGACCGTAACAATGGATGGATGAGACACGAGGCACAGGATTTCTGGCAAAACCGCCCTGGGATGAGACATTTCAGAGCGGTAACAAGTGGACCATCTGCGGCCAGGACGGCCTCATGGTTGAAGCTGAGCAGATCAGATGTTCACACGTTAACTGCTCTCTTCACTGGACACAGCCGTCTAAGGCTTCACCTTAATAAACTAGGACTAAGCGACACCACTGAGTGCCGCCTATGCCTAGAGGATGATGAAACAGCAGAGCACGTCATATGTGCCTGTCCAGCTGGCGACCAGATCAGGACCACGGTGTTTGGCACACCGAAGCTAAACCTGAAGGACCTGGAAAAAACTCCACCTGACAAGATCCTTGACTTCATCAAGAAGATGGACTTGGAAGGTGAGCTGTAAGGTCGGATGTTCGACCTTAATTGTGAGCCACAATAGATCCTTGCGGTCGCAGTGGAGGGTAGCATAACTACCCACTCACTTTCAATAGAATAGAATAGTAAAAATACCATTAAATAGTAACCAAAACAATTGATTTTTTGATCATCGACGCAGTTCATTTACATGATCAAATTCTGTGAATTTCATTAAAATCGTTCAATAAATACTTTGTGTTCTGATTTTTTTGAAAGGCAGTATATATAAATATTGTTACCAGTTGTTTTAACATAAATATTCAAAACCTAATTATTTATTATTACCCCTCAAAATCGTTGATAACAGACTTAATTTCTGACTCCTTGTTACTCTGGTTAAAGATATATTTGTGTGTTCTGAACTCCACTTCAAATCAGTGTTTTGTACGCGTGGCGCATGAAGTAAAATTTCGAGTTTAGAAAAGCCCGAAAATTTGTCTCGGGTCGCTGCGCGACCCTCGACAAATTTTCACGGGGCTTTTCTAAACTTGAAATTTTACTTCATGCTTAGTCTGGGAGTAGAAAACACTCGTTTAAAGCTTCAAATTAAACTCTTTTAAAAATCCACAAATGTCAGAAAATTTACAGCTAAAACAATCAAGAAAAAGTAGTGTGACTTTATAAAAAATAATGACATACCATGGAATTGATACAACAATTGCGGATATTCCCTGTTTTTTTTTTAAATTTAATTTAAAGCTTTAAACAAGTGTTTTCCACTCCCAGACTAAGCATGAAGTAAAATTTCAAGTTTAGAAAAGCCCAGAAAATTTGTCTCGGGTCGCTGCGCGACCCTCGACAAATTTTCACGGGGCTTTTCTAAACTCGAAATTTTACTTCATGCTTAGTCTGGGAGTGGAAACACTCATTCGAAACTTCAAAGTGAATGCTTTGGTAAGAAGATTAAATGATTGAAAATGCTTTTAAAGATAAATATCATATTTTCAAAATTTGTTTAATATTGTTTGAAGTTAATCTTACATGGTAGCCACAATCTGAAATTTTAAATTTTTCCGACATTTCCCTGATTAAAGATTTTTCCCCTGGCCTTTTAATATAACTTTTTTCTGTGGAAAACCCCCATTCTGTTTAATAATTTTCATTGTTTTTGCCTATATATAAGTTAATCTTATAAATTTTTACGTGTTTTGTAATTTGCCTGCTGATTTTGACAAATTTAATAATATCATATGGCTTTTTTGTTAGTGTTTTGGTCAATTTGAATATAATTCCATGACTTTTCTCTGACTTTCCCGGTTTTAATGATATTCAGTGAACTTTTTATTTACGTAAATTTCAGGCATTAGTCGATTTTATAATAGAGTTCAATCTGAAGTTTTGAACGAGTGTTTCCACTCCCAGGCTAAGTATGAAGTAAAATTTCGAGTTTAGAAAAGCCCCGTGAAAATTTGTCGAGGGTCGCGCAGCGACCCGAGACAAATTTTCGGGCTTTTCTAAATTCGAAATTTTACTTCATGCGCCACGCGTACAAAACACTGATTTAAAGTGAAGTTCAGAAAGACACAAATACATTTTTAACCAGAGTAACAAGGAGTCAGAAATTAAGTCTGTTATCAACGATTTTGAGTGGTAATAATAAATAATTTGGTTTTGAATATTTATGTTAAAACAACTGGTAACAATATTTATTTATACTGCCTTTCAAAAAAATCAGAACACAAAGTATTTATTGAACGATTTTAATGAAATTTACAGAATTTGATCATGTAAAACTGCATCGATGATCAAAAAATCAATTGTTTTGGTTACTATTTAATGGTATTTTTCCTTGATTTCACCATTATGAAGAGCTGCTGATTTTTTAATGTAATTGCTTCTAATATCCAAGTAGCCTCTGAGTAGTTTGACGTTTCAGTTTGTAAAACATAAAAAGATGCCCCGTGTTCGTCGGCGTGCACAATATCATCATCTAAGTGAATTTGAAAGGGGTCGAATTGTTGGAATGCGAGAAGCGGGTTTTTCGGTTCGTGCTATTGCTGAAAGGGTAGGCCGTAGTGTATCGGTGATCGTACACTGCTGGTCTAGATGGTCCGAAGCTGGGGAGAATCGACGTAGACTTGGATCAGGACGTCCAAGAAGCACCACTGAGCGTGAAGATCAAGCTCTTCGTCTTACAATTTTAAGGGACAGATTTACAACGTCGCGGGCATTGGGAAATGACTGGTAGGCTCTAAATGACCAAAGAGTATACATGGCTACTGTTTACAGAAGAATCCGCAGTTTTGGTATAAGATCCTACCGTCCATAATTGTGTCTACCTCTTACTCCGCAGCATCGCAGAGCAAGACTTGATTGGTGCAGGGAAAGACAACATTGGACCCATGAATGGAATAACATTATCTTCAGCGATGAATCTCGGTTCTGTTTATGGGCTCATGATGGTCGCAGAAGAGTGAGACGTCGACGCGGTGAATGCAGAATTTTACAATTTGCTGTTGAAAGACATACGGCTCCTACACAGGGAGTTATGGTTTGGGGGGGCGATAGCATATGTTAGTCGGTCTCCTCTAGTTTTTTTAGAAGCAAGTCTTAACGCAATTCGGTATATTGACAACATTTTACGGCCCTATGTAAATGGCTTGCAGAACCCCATTTTTCAGCAAGATAATGCTCGACCTCACACAGCGGCCATTACAAGACAGTTTTTTGATAGTGCCGAAATCAATTTGTTACCTTGGCCATCTCGTTCTCCAGATCTATCGCCAATAGAACATGCTTGGGATATGATAGGTGTTAGAATAAGTAACTTACAGCGCCCCGCTAACACTGTAATGGAACTTAGAGGTCAAATTATCGAAGTTTGGAATGAAATACCCCAAGTCGATATTGACAACCTGATTTCTAGCATGCCTCGACGTGTTAATGAGTGTTTGGGAAATCGTGGAGGCCCAACACGTTATTAGTTTTTATTCATTTGTTTTTTTGTTCTTCAAGTTGATTTTTTGATCATCGATACAGTTCGTTTACATGATCAAATTGTGTAAATTTTATTAAAATCGTGCAATAAATACTTGGTGTTCTGACTTTTTTGAAAGGCAGTATATTAAGGGTTGTAAAAAAATTATAAAATCAAATTTATTCTTAAAGGATTTGTATTCGTAATTCGAAAAAATAGGATTCGAATCTTCGATTAAAATCATATTTATCTCTTACGAATCCTTTATTCGAGTATTCGTGATTCTAACCATATTAGGTGACTTGGATTCGTGATTCGAATCATTTTTACGAGGATTCGTCCCAGCTCTGATAGAGACACATTATTGTATAAATTCCATATTATATTAGAGACATAATGTAAATATGTTTTATTTCACAGGTATATGGCGAGATGCCGTACAAGCATTTTAATTGAACTGACGATGTCGTACGATGGAAAAGAAAATACTTAACCACAATTAAGAAGTACAAAATAGATATTTGATTTTATTTAAAAAGTAATTATGAAATTATTTAAAATTGCCGCCAAATTTATCTAGTGATATTTCTGGTAAGTTTTTATAGTGTAAATTGGGCTTTGGCACTTACTCCTTCTAGTTTTTAAACAGACTATAGTTCCACATAATTATTTTTCCAAAGAAATATAGGATTCTATGTTTAATTACGCAATGCGCAATATTTGCATCTAAATCCAAAAGGTACATATCTCTACATCTATAGTGGTAGGAACGTTATTACAAGTCCCTATAGCAGCGTGGGAGTTTTAAGATATATCTCGATCCATTTAACCAGACGAGAAATGCAGACATAGTTTTATCTCTCAATTAATTAAGACATAAATCTTGTTTGCGGTTTATATAAATCTTATCATAATATTTTATTCATATCTCAATGAAGTTTATATGTATGCGTGATTAATGCAGTGATTTGCCTTAAAAAATAGCATTTCCATTTCGTAATTCACATAAATTAAGTTAAACAAGTCACTTCTTAGGATTTTTTGTATTATGTGCACAAATGTATTCTTTTTTCCCACCTAGTTAAATGGAACGATCTATATTACTCTATAGAAAGACTTGAAAATGAGCGAACAAAACAACAGTTGTAAATAATATTTTTTTTTTAGTTTTTATAAGAATGTTACAAAATAACACATAATCTTATAGTTCTAAGCTAGCTACGTATTTAGTCCTACCACAGACAACTATACAGACAGTCTATGGGATAGGTAATTGAGGAAACTAAATTATGATTAAAACAAAATATTACAGATGGCACCTCCATTTTCAATTTCATCATTAATCAGATATAATAACACAGGTTTACAAAAAAAAAAGTCCGGATTATTTGACCGGACCATGGTATCCCGGGGTATTTTTGCGTCCTGAATCCGATCCCGGGGTCAGCTGAGCCCCATCACGTCAGAAAAACGAGATTTCAAGGTCACTTAGAGGTTAAAATGGTCATTTTTTGGAACTGGACCCGGGACAATATTGCCGCATGAAATTAGTTCGTGTTTTCGATCTGGGGGCACCACTATACAAAGCGACCCATTTCTCGATTTATAACAACACTATAAAACGAATATTATTGAGATATATGAAAAATGTTATTAATAAAATATATTAAATGTTTTTTTTAATTAGGCGGAATGTATTCCGTTTTTTGATTACATAAATTTGATGATTTTAAAATCCATTATAAAACAAATATAAAAAAATAAAATGCATTGCGCATATATCAGTAATAAAATAGGCTTATTTTGTACAATCAAGTATCTAAATGTTTATTATAGTTTAATTAACAACGAACTACTGTTTTTGTATTTAGGCAACTCAATATACACTGCCAGTTTCAAATCCATTAGCTCTATCTTTTTCTCCATTGGAGTAGCACTGTCAACCTCTCGAGTGAGCTTTCACAAGCGACTGGTTTCTGTTGGTCATTTAATCAAGTGTTTTCGGCTATTCATTCCATTTATTTTAAAGAGAGAAGAACTCAGGCTATTCCGGCACTTTAACTCCAACTTCCCGGGAAGTGGAAAATCACTCGGGAAAATGGCTAAGTGCTTGAAGAATTGAGAGTCTTTCTGTGTTCTGTGTGGGGAATATCATCTTAAGACGAACTTGGTGAATTTCACAGAGACCATATCTACACAATTTAAGTCGTGTTTTCCTAATTCCGAAGGTCCAGATAACAACCCATGGGCCCCAAAAGTTCTTTGTCGCACATGCCAAGCGCGTTTGAGATGTTGGCAGACTGGCTCTAGGAAAATGATGTTTTCTTCTCCTATGACCTGGCGGGAACCAGAAAATCACGAATGCGATTGCTACTTTTGCAGAAACGTTAACCCTGGGTTAAATTCCAGGAACAGAAAATCGCTGAATTACGTGGTCACCTCGTCGGTTACCATGCCAGTGATAGCTGATGTTGACCTTGATGAACGTATGGTTGTTGATGGCGAAGATGAAGGAGGTAAGGAAATAGAACCGGAGCAAAATGAAGGGGAGTTCTCACAATCTCCAATCGACGTGGACGATGACAGCGAGAATGATCAACTCCAGAATTCAAAGTGGAATCAAATGGAACTCAATGACTTGGTTCGAGATCTGGGGCTATCTAAGGACCAGTCTGAACTGTTAGCTTCTCGTTTAAAAGAAAGAGGTTCTCTGGAGAAAGGAACAATCGGGACCTATTACAGAAATAGGGATGAGCCTTTCCGGAAATATTATGACCAGCATGATTCATTAGTATTTTGCAGAGATATAGAAGGTCTATTCGGCGAATTCGGAGTTGAACATGATTCGGATGATTGGCGGCTATTCATTGATTTATCAAACAGGAGTTTGAAAGCTGTTTTGTTGAACAATGGCAATAACCTCGCGTCAATTCCAATAGCTTACCCGACGATATTGAGTGAGAACTACTGCAATCTGGACTATTTGCTCCAAAAAATTAATTACAGCAGGTACAAATGGAAAATATGGACGGATTTGAAGGTAGTAACAATACTTTCGGGACAACAGAGTAGATTTACAAAATTCCCTTGTTTTCTCTGTGAATGGGATAGTCGAGCTCGTAATGAGCATTAGGAAAGGAAGGTTTGGCCATCAAGGGAGAATTTTCTGGTTGGTCAGAAGAACATAGAGCAAGAACAGTTAGTGGATCTCAAAAGTATTTTACTACCTCCGCTCCATATTAAATTAGGGTTGATAAAAGAATTCATCAAGGCTCTTAAAACAAGAAGTAGCGAAGCCTTCCAATACCTCTACAAAAAATTCCCAAAGTTGTCAGATGCCAAAATCAAAGAAGGGGGTTTCAATGGGCCGCAAATAAGGGAACTTATAAAAGATCCAGAATTCCCGAAGACGATGACGGTGGATGAGGAAGAAGCATGGAAGAGCTTCGTGAATGTTGCCCAGAAATTTCTTGAAAACAATAAATACCCAAACTATAGGGAATTGGTGGAGGGCTTGCTCCGGAATTACAAAGCTATTGGATGTTTGATGAGCTTGAAGGTCCATTTCTTGGATTCACATTTGGACAATATCCCAGAAAACCTTGGACATTATAGCGAAGAACAAGGTGAAAGATTTCACCAAGATATAAAAGAGATGGAAAGACGCTACCAAGGTTTCTGGGACATCAACATGTTGGCAGACTACTGCTGGAACTTGAAGAGGGATACGACCAAGGGGCATAAGAGAAAGGCACTTAGAAGGAGTTTTGAGCAAACCTGCAGACCCCATAAACAAGCGCGGAAAGATTGAAAAATTAGGAGGGAGAAAAGTGAGAGGCAAGGGGACTCACTGTAAACAAGCACCTCGAAGGGAACAGAATCTGCAAAAATTGGGAGGGAGAAAAGTGAGAGGCAAGGGAACTCACTGTAAACAAGCACCCCGAAGAGACCAGAATCTGCAAAAATTGGGAGGGAGAAAAGTGAGAGGCAAGGGGACTCACTGTAAACAAGCACCCCGAAGGGAACAGAATATGCAACGTCCACGTCGTTGTTCCTGGGTGATGCTAATAGCAGAGTTCAGTTTAATAGCAGGGCTGGGTTCCCTGTCAATATCTCACAGCGAACGGATTGCCGGAATTGGATGCCTTGACAGGGAGATCGAAATCCGCGAGATAAAACAATCATGGCAACATTTTATCCACTGGGGTGGCACTGTGATAGTCCCGATCGAGATTTAGGGCTCCTTGCCGATGTTTGGAAGATATTCAAGACCTAAACAGTTACCCTCTAACTTAATAGATCGCTTGAGAAATTGTCCCAGGTCCAGTTCCAAAAAATGACCATTTTAACCTCTAAGTGACCTTGAAATCTCGTTTTTCTGACGTGATGGGGCTCAGCTGACCCCGGGATCGGATTTAGGACGCGAAAATACCCCGGGATACCATGGTCCGGTCAAATAGTCCGGACTTTTTTTTTTTTGTAAACCTGTGTAATTCTAAATTTAAAGTATGCAATCTATATATTGGTTGTTATTTTATTTGAACGTAAAAGCCTCCCAAAAACTGTCTCGCAATGTAATTATTGATTCCATTTATTGGCATTCAAATAATTACATTAGACTGTATTTTATTTTATTTTATTAATGTATGATGTATGTCTGTATAATTATCTGTGGTTGTACTCAATTTAAATAACTATTATGAAAACCACAGAAATCCAAACAATAATATATCTAGTAACCGACAAACATTAATTACCATCAATTAGATCTCGTGCGAACGAGAGCATTGTTCGACTGTCAGTTTACTTGCCTAATCAGGCTGCTATTTCTGCCATTATCTGCATCGACATTACTCAAATTCAAAGCTCTCCATTCCTGCTTCCTAATTTAATTACCGACCGCAACATTTGCGTTATCAAATACAGCACACGCACGATTAGAATTAATGCGACATGTTATACCAACTATTTCAATAATAGCGCATTATTCATACTATCATAATAATCGACTAACTAATTATTAATATTTTATTTATAAAATGTACAATTACTTCCTTTCAATCTACCCATATACAGAGTTTTCAAACTAAAGTCGGCACTATTGCTAACTTCGGTATTATTGGAACTACAAAGTCAGTTAAATAGGCAAACTAGTAGTATTTTTTCCGGTGATTATGATGGTGAAACGAAATAAAAATTGAACATTGCGTTCGCGAATTATGTCAAAATGTTTAATTTTTTTCAAATGAGACTGAGTATACAATATTTCTAATCGATAGAAAATTGAGTTCTGAACAAAAATTTCCCTAGGGCATTTTATTCTAAAGTAAAAAATGACAAAATTGTGTTAATTGTATAGGTTTGTCAAGTTGACAATACGCTAATATGAATGTGTGATTATATTTTGATTTTGTTTGTATGCATTTGTACGGTTTAATATTCCCTATAATAGGAATGCTGTTCTGTATTGTGTCTGTATAAAAAAAAAACTGAAAATATGACCAAAACAATCGCATCAAATACAAGTAATGTTCATTAAATGCTAAAAATGTTAAAATAATCAAAATTACAATTTTTAATATATCATAATTGACGTAAAGGTTAAATAGTTAATTTTTTGCCAATAAACTATCCCTCCATAGTGGGATTAGATGGCGTTAGCTATCGAATCCATTAATAGTATCCCTTAGTTATTAGATTTATGCTAGTTTAAGGTTTTATACCTAAACTATTGTAATTAATGTTTATATTTAAATTTTTGCTTGCATACATTTGACTAATAAATAAATAAACTATTAATGTAATATACATTAATTACTATTAATGTAATATGTATGTGAATTGAGAAAATGTAGGTTTTTATTCATAATTTTAAAAAATGGTTACAAACAGTATCGCATAAAACTGCTTGGATTTTATCTTTTTTTACAGTCTGCATTTTTGTTGTACATTTAATACAATTATTATTTTTACAGTTAAGTCATATGGGAACATAAGGATAAAATAGATGAAAAAAAAAGAAAAATGAGAAGGAAGATTTTTATAAAAATAAATATAAAAAAACTTAACACAAATAAATTGTCTCTTGCTGTATCGGTTGTCATTTCTTAATTTTGATAATAGTTGTGAGATAATCAGTCCTTGACTATTGTCTACCAGTTTTGATGTATTTTTTATCAACATCTCAAACTTTCTTCAGTCACTACTGATATTTTTACGTTAAAGTAACTTTTGCAGTTCACATAAAATTAGTATTATGTGCAAACATTTTGTTTTCAGGTTCATTTTATTTCCTTTTAGGAAAACAAAACAAAAATGTACAAACGCAATTCAGTTAAGCTGAAAATTACGCAATTGAAATAGAAATTCATTTCCCAAGGAATCCAAAGTAAATTCATCTTGATTGTATTTAAAAAAAAAATGGTTAAATAGGTCGTTCGATTTCCTTATGGTTTTTTGTATTTAATTTGATGATTCCAACATACAGTGTGGAACAGAATGATTTTCATCAAGTTACATTTGGAATATTTTCACATCTCATTTTTCTTGTGCCGCTATACTCTTTATGAATTAACCAAGTAGTTCTATCAATAAATGTAATCAATCAATCAAAGTAAACATTATTAAAATTTATGTATTCTTTTAGGTTTTAGATTTATCATAATCCTGCTGAAACCCCATTTTTCTAACTTATTTATAGTCTGTTTAAAAACTAGAAGGAGTAAGTGCCAAAGCCCAATTTACACTATAAAAAGTTACCAGATATATCACTAGATATATTTGGCGGCAATTTTAAATAATTTCATAATTACTCTTTAAATAAAATCAAATATCCATTTTGTACTTCTTAATTGTGGTTAAGTATTTTCTTTTCCATCGTACAATATGGTCAGTTCAATTAAAATGCTTATACGGCATCTCGCCATATATCTGTGAAATAAAACATATTTACATTATGTTCATAATATAATATGCAATTTATATAATGATGTGTCTCTATCAGAGCTGGGACGAATCCTCGTATAAAGGATTCTAATCACGAATCCGAATCGCCTAATATGATTCGAATAACGAATACTCGAAGAAAGCATTCGTAAGAGATAAATATGATTCGAATCGAAGATTCGAATCCTGTTTTTTCCAATCACGAATACAAATCCTTTAAGAATAAATTTGATTTTATTATTTTTTTGCAACCATTAATATATAAATATCGTTACCAGTTATTTGACAAAAATATTCATAACCTAATTATTTATTATTACCATTGAACATCGTTGATAACAGACTATATATCTGACTCCCTGTTACTCTGGTTAAAGATGTATTTGTGTGTTTCTGAACTCCACTTCAAATCAGTGTCTTGTACGCGTGACGCATAAAGTAAAATTTCGAGTTTAGAAAAGCCCGAAAATTTGTCTCGGGTCGCTGCGCGACCCTCGACAAATTTTCACGGGGCTTTTCTAAACTCGAAATTATACTTCATGCTTATCCTGGGAGTGTAAACACTCATTCAAAACTTCAAATTGAACTTTATTTTAAAATCGACTAATGCCTAAAATTAACGTAAATAAAAAATTCACTGAATATCATAAAAACTGGGAAAGTCAGAGAAAAGTCATGGAAGTATATTCAAATTGACCAAAACACTAACAAAAAAGCCATATGATATTATTAAATTTGTCAAAATCAGCAGGCAAATTACAAAACACGTAAAAATTTATAAAATTAACTTAAATATTGGCAAAATCAATGAAAACTATTAAACAGAATGGGGGTTTCCCAAAGAAGAAAGTTATATTAAAAGACCAGGGAAAAAATCTTTAGTCAGGGAAACGTCGGAAAAATTTAACACTTCAGATTGTAGCTACCATGTCAGTTTTACTTCGAACAATATTAAACATTTTTTTTTTCCTTTTACAAGGACTCGAATCATTTATAAGGATTCGAATCACCCACATTTAGACTCGAATACGAATCCTCTTAAAAAAATGTAACGAATCCGGATCACGAATCCAGTTATACTAAAGTATTCGAATGCCTCTTTTGAATCCTCTAAATGGATTCGAATCCTGTCCAGCGCTGGTCTCTCTCTTACTTAAAATTGATTTGTTTCATAAAACTATACAAGGTAGAACGACTCATCTTCGGCATGCCTGCATGATCGTTTACTTCTTTTGAAACTTTATTCAAAGTTGGCAGTTCATTTTTATAGAAGAAACTATGCACGGATCTCTTCACTTCGTCATCAATACTTGTAATTATGTCCTCCAAGCTGTTTATGGCTACAAATCTCTCCGGATTTCTTATATTCGCTAATGGTACGATAGACAGTGGAATTTACAACTCCTAAAAATTAAACATTTTATTATTTGATGCATATTTTTATGCTATTTGATAATTCACCCACTGTACCAATAATGTCTAATACAACAGCAGTCATTTTCATATGTGGATCATCTGTTATCATCTGCTTATACATATTTATTGTGCACTGTTTTTCAGACAGATATAAATGACCCAAATCCAACTTCTTACGATTTTTTGGAGGTGAAGGTGATATTATCACCGAGCTTGTACTGGGTCCATAATCCATCACAACAATATAAACAAAACTAACTTTTAACTATGCTAAAGAAACACCGGACAAAAGGTTATCACGAAACAGACAATGTTGCAACTCGGTAACGCTTCGAATTAAGGTTATGTCAGCTGTTGCGTCTAATAATGACGTAATTAGCATAGTGTAAAATGGGAGCGCTCTCAGCCAATCAGAGTTATAGGTTTTGGCGCGTGAAATCTAAAACACTCCTCCTAGTTATTAAACAAATTATAGAAGTATATTATAGTTTATGCTATTAAACGCTTTCTTAAAGTCAGTGTGAATAACATCAACTTGTGTTCGCTTATCGAGGTGATATGAGGCAAATTCTGTGAAGTTTAATAGGTTGGTAGTAGTAGATCTTCTTTTTATAAAACCGTGCTGTCTAGTGGTAATGTGGGCTTCAACAAAGGAGTATAACTTGTCAGCGATAATTCTTTCAAATAACTTAGCAAAATATACAAATATATAGGGAATTCAAAAAATACTGCTCAATAAGATTTGCGAAAGATCCAAAAAATAATAAACATTAATTTAAAAGTCAACTAAAAATAATAAAAACCGATTTAATTAAATTAAGAAAAGTTTAAAATTACACAAAAATTGATAAAAATGACAAGTTAAAGATTTATTAACTTTGGTGATATGTATGCACTTTAATAATCAAATATTAACAAAGAAACAAATGAAATATAAATTAAGCACAGTTTAAATTGAGAGAAATATTGATAATTATCATGACAAATTCAGAACGTAATTTCTTAGTTGATGTTTGTTTACTTCATTAAACAAATATTAATAAAGAAAAGGCTAAAATTTATTAAAAAAATCAAAATTGTAGAAATCGTCTTAACTTAAAGAATTTAAGAAAATTTGGATTTTTATAAATTGATAAAACTTGTAGTAGAATTTACAAAAAAATTGTGAAATTTAATAAAAAGGATAAAAATTAATCAAAATCAATTGAATCTAAAATTTGTCTAAAGACATGAATTTTAAATGAAATCGTAAAAAGCAACAAACATAAATATTATATTTACCAATCAATAAAATTTGCAATTATAAGCTTTCGATGTCTAATTTTTCTTACAAATCGATCTAATTATATTTTTTTTCAAGATTTATTTACAATATAAAATACTAAAATTTTATTGAAAATACTTATTGGAATTAAGAAGAGTACGTTAAAAAATATTAATAAAAATAGTATACAGGGACTTTTCCTTTTAGGTATACGTATCACGATTTTTCGATGTAAATTTCTAGACACTCGTTGTTTTATTAAAAACTTTATATTTCAAGCATCTAATGAGTGTTTCCAATCCCAGATTAAGCATGAAGTAAAATTTCGTGTTTAGAAAAGCCTGAAAATTTAATTTGGTCGACCAAACCAAATTTTCAGGCTTATCTCAACTCGAAATTTTACTTTATGCGCCATCCGTATAAAACACTGATTTAAAGTGAAGTTCACAATATACTGCTTTAGGTTTGATCACATGTTCATTAATTTTACAAATGTTTATATATATATTATTTGAGAGTATACCAAAAAGAACAAATCCCTGAATGTCAATATTTAATAAAAATCAAAAAATTATTACTATTTTTTAAAATAGTAATAATTATTTCAAATTTATGATTTTATTTATAAAATCGTCAAAACCAACACACATCATAATATTTTACAAAAACTTCAGAGGATGATGCGTTTTGCAAATTTGTTACAGTTTTGAAAATGTTGATTTATTTGCTAATTCTATAAATACTTTTAAACGTAATTTGCTGCGTATTGATTTATAATGTATTCTTGCATAACTCCATCACCTCTATATTTTGTGTTCCTCATTATTGTGCATAATGTACCTATTTTTAAGTAAATCGAATTTAAAAATTAGATATAAATTATGCTTTGTAATCAATGTATAAAATTGGAGATTTTCCGTTTTCGAAATAAATAAATAAACTGTGAAAATGAGGACATATTAAAAAAAGTATAAATTTAAAAAATCCAAATTTAAAACATCTAAATTTAAAACGGTCTAAAAAATAATTGCAAATTGCTCTCTGGATCCGCTCCTGATAGGGATATCGATGTATTATTACAAAAATCTATGTAAGTATTCAAACAATACAAAATTACAATTAGTCATAAAAAATATTAAACACATTTTATATGTCCAATATTTTTGATTCCAATTTCGATAAGTATGTGAAATAAAGTTAGTAATTGTTGATATATGAATTATTCACAACTGTTTAAAATAAATAAGTATTCTATTTTTCTCTGATCCGTCTCAAAAAATGTAGTGAATGAAATACATCAGGAGAAGAGCGGAATTTTCCGTGGGAAGCTGAGCCTGTGGAACAGATAATTGCTAATGAATTAAACATAAGTGTGAGAGCGCAGTAAGGTGTTTTTTTTGTTTGTTTGTCAGCAATCGCAATTAAGGGAGTCAACATTAATGATGCAACTCATCAATTATTCACGTGGAGTGAAATTGAACGTTTGTACTTTCATCAAAGTAATTCTTAAAAAATATAAAGTTTATGAGAAAGTTATGAATTCTAACAGCAGATTTTGTAATAGCATTAAAAGCTCTTTAAAATATTAATATTTTAAAATTTGCATTGCTGTTATATGTCTAAATTTAAAAAAATGGATAAATAATTAACAGTTTCATTTTAAGAATATGAATTTGTGTTCTGTACTCATTCATTCATGAGTATTGAACACAAACTCATATTCTTAATATTTGTATTCTATAAAATAAAACCTTATTGTGGACGAACAATTGCTTTATACACACGTTAGTTTGCCTGCTTTTGACGATGCTACTTGAGCAAATGGGCATTAGATAGCGTTTACGCTTTCGAATATATGTAAGTTTCATATTAGTTATTAATCAATCTACAAAAAAAATACAGTGTGCATTTAAATATTAGTAAGCTAAAATTAGCACTGCTGTTATAGGTCCAAATTATAAAATTTATCAAAATAAGCTAAATAAAACAGATTCATATTAGTTAGTTATCAATCAATCTAGAAAAAAATACACAGTGCATATTTATTGAAAGGAAGAGAACACTTTGTATTGTTTCACAAAGTTTACATGTAATTAGGTCTATTTATTACTTATAAAAATTGCTTTTAGAAATGATGATTGCATTGGAATTTACTAGTTTCTTTTTTTTTGGTCTGTTAAACAATTTTCAAAGAAATAAATTGTACTGTTTTGTGCTACAGGTGTTCACTTTGTGGTACATCTTAAATCAGTGGCGTAGATAGCTATTTGCAATGGAGGGGGTGACTTTGTTTAATAAATGTATTTATCTGAAGTTCTTCAAAAACAAGTACCAAAATGAGTCATGGCTCAAAAAGAGGTGCATATTTCGAACTGAGTCACTTGGCACACAAGCTCACTTCACTGAGCCGACTCTTTGAGTCGACTCGCTCAGAAGTTACCCATCTCTAGTAGGGACAGTCGCGTTGTCAAAATACGACGTTCGGCATTGCAGGAACAATCTCGTTGTCAAAATATGACGTTTGGTTTTGTTGTCAAAATATTGGCGTAGTAGAAATTTTATTATCTTATTAAACTTAGTCGAACGCGTCGTATAGTTGTCAAAGTAGTCAAAACGTCATTTTGTCGTGTTGAATTTATTGATATATTTATTCTTCAACAGACAAAGGACATTTTAAACTGGATTTAATTATAAATACTTACATGCTGAGTTAGTGTAAAACTATAAATATAACAACCAATAAAATCCTGTTTTATAAAAAAAGAAACGTGTTTGTTATTTCTTTCAGACCTGGAGTTTTTCTGGTGCCCAAAAAAATGATTTGTACACTGCATATTATTTATGACTATCTCAGGTATACAGAGAGTTTTTCTTTTAAGTATACATATCTCAATATATTGTATACGTTGTAAATGTTCAGATATTCGTTCTTTTTACAAATACTTCAAATTGAACTTTCAAGCAAGTGTTTTCCACTCCAAGATTAGGCATGAAGTAAAATTTCGAGTTTAGAAAAGCCTGAAAATTTGGTTTGGTCGCGGAGCGCGTAGCGCTACGCGACCAAACCAAATTTTCAGGCTTTTCTAAACACGAAATTTTACTTCATGCGCGACGCGTACTAAACACTGATGTGAGGTGATGTTTAGAATAAATAATATTATAATTATAATAATAAAATATTTTTTTCAAATTTTCAGGCTTTTCTAAACTCAAAATTTTACTTCATGCTTAATCTGGGATTGGAAAACAATCGTTTAGGACTTTAAATGAAACTATTCTTAAAAACAAACAATTATCGGAGAAGTTGCAGCTCATGCATACATGTACGTTTATTTAAAAAAAATACCTAGTATGTTTACCAAATTTTAGTGGTGGCAAATGCCACTATGTTCAACCACAGTGGTTCAACAAATTAAACGTGTTTTATTTACAAGAATAAATTGTAACATGTTTCACCATGTGCCAAATGAAAAATGCATTCAGAAAATTACAAAAAATGACATTTTTGTATTATGTGTGCAAAATCAGTGTTTTTTAACGCATCGAGAATGCATTTTTAGTCGAGACCGCAGGTCGAGACTAAAAATGAATTCGAATGCGTGAAAAAACATACAGATTTTTCGCACAAAATACAAACATTTTTTCTACAACCGCTAAAGAAGAAATTCTACCATAAATAAGTTTTAATAATTAAATAATTCATTTGAAAGATCTTATTATACTTAATTGCCTAAATTAATGTAACCATGGACACGAGTTTGTTAACAAAAACATTAATCAGTGAACGAATTTGTCAACATTTCTCCAGTTTGTGTTCGTATTGATGAATTACGACGATTTTAGTGGTAGTGATACTCTCACGGAGATCGAGGCAATTGCCGAAGAAATCAAAAACGCAATACAAAAAAACAAATTGCCGATTTCGTGATTGGTGTGCGAAGAAAAAGATAGTAAACAGTTCCAAGTGCGTACTTTTGGCCCATTGAGAAGAGAAATCTACAAATTCAAAACCACCTACGTTATGAGCAGCTATGGACAATTAATTACTAGGTATCGCATTAAATAAAAATTGCTAATTTATATATTACATTGTTGCCGCCATATTGAAATTTAGCGTGAAAAAATAACATTTTTTCACGCCAAATTATTCGATTTTTTCACGATCAATAAATAGCACACTTTTCAAATTAAAAACGTTGTATCAATGTCACCTTTTTTTGACGGTTGTAGAAAAATACATTTTCCCTATTCTTTAAAATACTTGATTTAATATGAATAGGAGTTAACCAACCATAAATAATTTATTACGCATATAAATATTTTACATTATTTGTTATTCATATAATTTGTATAAACATATTTTACTATCCTATATAAATACAGTTATATAATACTTTTTGTTGTTGAATGTTCGTGTTCGTTGCACCCTTGGGAAAGGGAGAGGCGAACTTACGCATTCCATTTGGACTTTACGAACCGAAAAATAATAAAAGTCGTCAAATCCATAAAAGTGCGGACGGTAATAAAAATCCGGAAGATTTAAATGGCGTCGTAAAACTGGCCCTATTATTTCACAGATAAGGTTCAGTTAATTAGTTACTGTTTGTCTTGCTGCTTATATATAAAATTTAGTTTTCTGAATTATTTATGTGAGTATTTTTGTCAGTGGCGCAGCCATTATATCATCTTATTTTATTATTTTTGTCGTATTGTATTATTTTTGTCAGTGGCCCAATCATTATTTCGTCATATTTTAGTATTTTTTTAAATTTGTCTAAAATATTAACTTATTTACATGAAAATTGACGAAAAGTTGAAGAAAATTATGAAAAAACTGGGAAAAATCTTGTAAATTATTACAAATCTATTCGTATTTGATTTGCTTCTTAATATTCGCATTCACTAAATTTACTGCAAATACTCGAATATTATTAAATATAACCAGAAGAAGTTCAAATGAAAATCGTCGACTTATAAACATGGAAAATATCAAACTCTTAATACTATTTTGTTAATTTTGTGTTATTAATAAGATTAATAAAGAATTTATAAAATCTCCCACTAAATCAGTATTTAATACGCCTGGCGCATGAAGTAAATATTTCAAAATTGGCAAAAGCTTAAAAATTTATCCAAATTTTAAAGCTTTACTAAACTTTAAATATTTACTTCATGCTTAATCAAGAAATGGAAAACACTTATTAGAATATTAATAAACACTTAAATCAATATGAAGATCTAAAAGTAATAAATTTATTTGCTTAATTTAAAGAAAACCTTGTTATTAAAATTATTAAGCCACAATTAAATTTGATTTGCAAAGAAAATGGTTATTATGGAGAATGTTTTGTTTGAAAATTGTTCGCAAAATCGGCATGAAATTTAATGAGTTTAGACAAAACTACTTTATACAGAATTCAAACATCTAGACTAGGTTTTCCAAAAATTCATGTTATTCTTTAAATTTTAGAAAGAGAACATTTCATTGTATTTACTTTTAAAACAAAATGTTCAGATTAATCGATTGTTTAATCTTAAACTTATTTTATGGATAAAGAAAAAAATACCACACGTTTTTACTGAAAAAAAAAAATTACTAAATTAAAGAATAAAATCATGTCAAAATATGTGCGACATCAAGAGATCATAAAATTCACTAACTTATTTCAACTGAATTCACGTTTGTGCATTTCATTCCATGTTATTAGAAATTATGTTTGTACTACATTAATCTATTTTCTCAGGTATCTTAAAAAAAAATATGTTTTTATATGTACTCGTATTTTAAAAGTGGAGACAAAGTTTGTTTCTAAATTTAATGAAACTACTAGAGGCCATTCGAAAACTAACTGGATATTATAAATGAAAAATTAAAAGACAAAATTATTTGAACACATTGGCAGTTTTAAGGCATATTGTCAATTTAACAAACTTAAAATCCTTTACGTTCTTCTAGTCTAAATTAATTTGTTGATTGCTAAGATTATCTTCTAAATCATAAAAAAGTACCTTAATTTCGAAACTAGTTTGCGTAACTTCTGGGGCTTCGCAAGGAATCCACTTTGGGCCAATAGTATTTTTTGTGAATGAAACCTCTAACAAGTGTTTCCACTCCTTGATTAGGCATGAAGTAAAATTTCAAGTTTAGAAAAACGTGAAAATTTGGGTTTGGTGGCGCGCGAGCGAAGCGAATTTTTAGGCTTATCTAAACTCGAAATTTTACTTAATGCACCAGGCATATAAAACACTGATTTAGTGCAAAGTTCAAAATATACTGCTTAGGGTGTGTACCTTTACTTATACGTAAACAAAAAATAAATAATAAAACATCTAAGCATCGGGAAAGAAATATAAACTAGTTTTACAAAATGTTGTCTGAGTTTGATATACACAAAATAAATAATATAATTTTAAGCATTTGGCAAAAAAACATAATTTTGCGAAATTGAATGTGAGTTTATTGTGAGAATGGAAGGTATTTAGCAAGTTTAGTTAATAAGGTATACGAGACAATATTAAAATTAGAAAGGAAAATTATTCATACAGGAAATGTGTCTTTTAAGCATACCTGTATATCTAAATGCAAATAATTTCCAGGCGCTCGATTTTTGATAGATTTGATTTGACGAAATAAATATTTAGAATATGATAAAATCTATATGTGAATTACTTGATATAGGGTTAAATAAATTGAGAATTATTCAAATAACGTGAACTACAAAAATTATATTTTCCCTATTTGAATAGTATTGAGCGTCAATACGTGGTAATCCATATTAAATAATCAATATTAAGAAGTGTTTCAATGTTTTATACCACTTTATTTTAATATTTTTACGACTCGACACTATACAGGGTGTCTGTATTTCGACAGAATGTATGGGGATCTCAGTTATTTGAAGAGATCGAGAGTCGGATAAATTGGGGCAAAGTTGCGTATTTTAGAGCCTAACAATAATCTGAAAACAGTTTTGAAATATCTTTTTTGTTTTCGGGATATCAACAAAAAACTGATTTTTTGAAAAAACTACTGAATCTGGACATTTAAAACTTTGACAATTTATACGCACTTTTTAATGAGGAATCTAGCAGCATATTTTTTTTAAGACAACTATAACATTTACCCGGGGACCATAGCCAACTTTTGTTTTTCTTATGGGCGCCATTTTGGATTTTCATATTTTTTGAAAGACTATTTTTTTCTGACCTCACTGATGTACCACACTCATAATTTATTTTAGATTTGATATTTAAAATTATGATATTTCCTTTTTTCCAAAGAGTGCCTTGGAAACAATGACGTCATATCTGTTAATCAATAAAATCTTGACAGCAGTCAATCATTGTAATCACTCAAAATTAATTAATAACTGTCGGTCTTTTGTCATTATTATAATAAGTATCTAGTATCACACAAAAGTTGCAAAAACTAAATTTATTCTACTTTTATTATTATTATTATTCCAAAACAAAAAAAGTAATTTTTGCATTTTTTCGCTACATCTCGGTAAATATAGATCACCATCACATCTAAGCATTATACATTTTTAACTTTACTGTAAATCAGTGGTTTATACGCGTGGCGCATGAAGTAAAATTTCGAGTTTAGAAAAGCCCCGTGAAAATTTGTCTCGGGTCGCTGCGCGACCCTCGACAAATTTTCTACGCGGGGCTTTTCTAAACTCGAAATTTTACTTCATGCTTAGTCTGGGAGTGGAAAACACTCGTTAATTTAAAATACATCACAACTGTTAAAATCTGCATCGTCGGAAGCCCGTCTTTAGGGGTGCTATCTAAGCAAATTATGGGTCCTAGGAGTTGCTAAATAAGTGAGTTACTCAACTATTTCCAAGGCGCTCCTTACAAAAAACAAAAAAATTAAGATTTTACATATAAAATGTAGATTAAACTAAAAGTGTGATACATCATTGAATTCAGTAAAAAATATTCTTCTAAAAAAACATGAAAATCCAAACGGCGCCCATAAGAAAAACAGAAGTAAGCTATGGTCAGGGGGTAAATGATATAGTTATCTTAATATATATATATATATATATATATATATATATATATATATATATATATATATATATATATAAAATATAGTTATCTTAAAATAAGATATTTTACTAGATTTATCGTTAAAAAGTGCCTCTATAATGTCAAAATTGTAAATGTCTGCATTCAATAGTTTTTGAGTAAAAAAATAAAAACGAAATTTAAAAAAATCCCATTTTGACAATATCAAAAAAACGAAAGAAGAAATGTCAAATTTGTTTTTGGACTATTATTGGGCCTTAAATTACGCAACTTTGCCCCAATTTAACCGACTCTCTATCTCTTCAATTAACCGATATCCCCATACATTCTGTTGAAATACGGACACCCTGTATATGTCCAAACTAGATTCGTAAAAATATTCAAATAAAGTGGTATAAAACATTGAAACACTTCTCAAGATTGATTAATTTATATTTTCCCTGTTAACTTTTCTAGACAAAACGTGAAAACAGTTTATATTCAAAAATACCATTTTCTAATAGAAATCCCCCTATTTTTAAACCATATTAATTATACTCACAGTATTTCACTATTTTAATAAGTTTATTTCGTACTTTTTCCAATCCACAATCATCTATGTAATTAATACTTTCAGAATTTTCTATGTAACTTTGATAATTGGGTAAAGTGTCAACAAGAAATCAACTCAAACTGCTTTTCCAACTTTTTATTTGCGGACAACATCACGAGCGATGGAATAACTTCGCAAAGCGCTCTCTTTGTTTTCTGGTTTTGAGCTCTCCACGAAAGACAAACACGATGCGTTCAAACAGTGAAACTTTTCACGAAAACTCAGGCTGGATTTAATAAAAGTCCACGGGGCCCTCTTTATAACTAAATCATTACTGTAATATTACCCCCATATAACTTGTGGTTATAATTTGAGATTGTAAGCCAGTTTACCGATAATTTACCGGTAAATCATAATATTGTTTTAGGGGTAAAAGTAATTAAATACATTGTATTAAATAATTTTAATGAAGGGTTCCACCAGTTGCACATAGGGGTATTTCCCAAATCTGGAAGGCCATAAGCCGATTTCGGAATATTTAACGTAGATTGAAAAAGTTAGTAGAATACTTAAGTTATGTCATTAGGGAATTATGCAGTACCCATTTTCGATAATTATATTAAACAATAAGCCATTAAACGTATTCGACAGTTATCGTCAATTTGAGTACAATAATTTGTCAAATGATATTTTACTCATTAGGTGTTTCAAATAGACTAATTTTAATTTTTCCGCGGATTGTAAAAGTAAATAACTATAAACAACGATGAATTTTACACAAAGATTAGTTGGGATAAAACATGTTTAATTAGTTTAAGAATAATTTCAAAAAACAGTTTTTAAGATACATTTTTCTGGTATTTTAAAAAAATTAAAATAAAAAAATGATACTTCCAAATCGTTCCGAACATTATGTTTTTTACTACGGTAAGTTTAGTTCTTTTACATTATGTTTTTGCTAAAAACAGTCTCTACTTTTCTCTTCTTTAGTATATATTAATTTAAAATTGTTAATGGTCAAAATATAAGATTTTGAATATTAACATTTTTATATATTTGCTATTTGTTTTATTTCGTCAATATTATGTTATTTTCTATTATTATAGGACCACCTAGCGTCAAAGTAATAATCAGAAGAAAGTTGTTTAACATCATACAGCAACAAAATCTTCCAAACGTTATGAATAAAAAGTGTTTTTTATGGAAAACTATTAAATTGGTTCTGAAATAAAGAAACCAGAGATACTTTGAGTCTCAATTAAAAAGTCGATGATGAAAAAGTCGATGAAATCATTCGATGAAATCAATCAAGATAAATTAGTTAACATGGTTTGAAGGACTAGTTACCAAAAGTAATGGTGCGACAAGGGAAGCTAACAAAATAATTTAGTGATGCAGTGAAGGGTCTAAGCGGAAAAAAGCGGACATTCTAAGGGGATCTACTGATTTGGAAAAACTTGGACATGGCATCCAAGCAAAGTTAAAAGCCTCTGGGAAGGGAGATACTGCTCAATTCTACGAATTCTAGTTTTAACCGGACCAAGGCTATTACCTACTGAACCCGGCAAGTGAAGCCCGAGACACGAAAGAATCAGACCCTGAATATGAAAACAATTTCGTTTTAGTAAATAATGCTTTCAATTTAAAGAACATACAGTGGGAAGCATTTAAGCATTTATTTTTGCTTATTGTTAAAGCCAAAAGTTGCATGGAAATTTTACTTTTAATTGTTTTTATATATTAACATATATAATATTGGTTCTATTATTTTCTACAAATGTATATATTCATCATTGACCAGGTGTGTAAAAGATGATTCAACAAAATAAATAATTTATAAGTTCGTTTACAAAGGTCATAGCGTCGAAAAAATTTTGGCCGCCCAGATCATTCAAATACCCCACTGTGCGTTGGTTAAGCATGAAGTAAATATTTAGAGTTTAGAAAAGCCTGAAAATTTGGTAATATTTCTTAATGCTTAGTATTAGTGCATAGTTCGCCGTTTTTTTTAATTTAAATTTTTACTTGATTTAATAAATAATTATCTCAATTTAGTTAGCTTTGTTCTAATCTTAAATCCACTACTGGGCAGCTTGGTGGTGTAGTGATTAGAGTGTTGTACTGCCACGCCACGGACCGGGGTTCAAATACCGGCCTAACAAGTTGTCTGCATTTATATAGGTTAGGATAAAAATGCCAAACACTCCGTCTTCTCGGATATGACGTTAAATGCATGTAGGACCCGTGTACTGCCTGGATGTTGCGTGCACGTTAAAGATCCCTACCGGTGGGTTGGAACTCCCACCGGGTTCGGCAAAATTCCCGGATAGCTGTAGACCTAATCTCCGGCGTCATGATTGGCCTTAGCAGCGGAAATAGATGACGTAAAACCCAAAAAAAAAAAAAAAACCTCTACTGACAGTAATAAAGTTAGCTCTTGGTTAGATGCACGGGGGATATCCTGAGTAAAGATAAATTGGCTTGGAGTGTGAACAGCCTCTGAATTACAGATGGCTGCGGATATTATCAATCCCTGGTTGGAAATAATATTCGAAGCCTGCTTAACTCTTTTGTACATCCCGCAGAGGTGGAAAGAGACTAATGTGGTGTTTATACCCAAAGCGGGAAAAATATCTCACTCAACACTGAAGGACTATTATAGGCCGATTAGCTTATCCTCCTTCCTACTCAAGACGCTGGAGAGGTTAGTGGAGGCGTACATAAAAGAGCGCATACATCCAGACCTCTGGTCGACTAGCCAACACGCGAACACTAGGGGCAGATCAGTAGACACAGCTCTGCACGCCCTCCTAAGTCAGGTTGAAAATTCCATGTGTAAGAAAGAGTTCACGTTGGCGGTATTCCTGGATATCGAAGGAGCCTTCAACTTCGTGCGCCCAGGGGCGATTTTGTCGGCCCTTGGCAATCTGCACATGGACGAGTCGATATGCCTCTTCGTAGAGGAGCTGCTAACGAGGAGGCACATTGTCTCTGCGGGGGGGTGTCCTCTCTCCACTACTATGGAATATAGTTATGAATGAACTACTGAAAGGACTAGAGTCTACGGGGTGTAAAACAATTGCCTATGCTGATGACGTGACCCTCGCGGTCTCTGGTAAACACGAAGGCATCCTATCTGAACTTATGGAGAGGGCACTCCACAAGGTAACCCGCTGGTGTGAGGAATGTGGACTGGGGGTAAATCCCCTCAAAACTGAGCTTGTACTCTTCACCAGAACGCATAGGATACTAAACTTCAAAACTCCCGTCCTAAACGGCACGGGACTGGTGGTAAAGGAGCAAGCCAAATATTTGGGCACCTTAGTCGATAGGAAGTTAAGTTGGAAGCCAATATTCAGGAGAGGGTACGGAAAGCGCAGGTCGCGCTGTACTCGTGCAAAAGAGCTGTGAGCAAGAACTGGGGACTGAAACCAAGCGTTGTCCACTGGATGTACACGACTGTGGTGAGACCCATTCTGTTCTACGGCGCTGCAGTCTGGTGGACTGCTCTTGATAAGAAAATTCACCGGACCGCACTGGGTAAGGTACAGAGATCAGCCGAACTGCTCATAACAGGCGCGGTTAGATCTACCCCCTCCAAAGCGCTAGATGTAATACTAAATCTAGCTCCTGTTGACCTTTACTGCAGGTATGCTGCAGCTACCACAGCGATCAGGATCAACTCGGTCGGGATATGGAATAGTAGCAAACAGGGCCATGGAAGGATCCTGAATGAGCTTGTCGATATCCCACTGAGGACTGATAGCTGTCTTCCAGAACTTACCCTTGGAAACAAGTTCTGCATTTCCATCCCAGACAAAACCGAATGGGTAGAGGGCAAGATTGTTCAGGGAAATGAAGTCTGGCTCTTCACGGATGGCTCCAAGTCCGAAAACAGAGTAGGGGGTGGAATTTTCTCACATAAGTTCAACCTCAAAAAATCTTTTCGACTCCCAAACCACTGCAGCGTCCTACAGGCGGAAGTCATGGCTATCCGAGTGGCAGTGGACTGGATAGGTAAAACCGACCTTCAGGTAAACCATATCAGGTTCGTCACCGATAGCCAGGCCGCCATTAGGACATTAAATTGTCCCTACTGCACCTCCAAGGTGGTCAGAGACTGCAGAAAAGTGCTTAACAAGCTCGCTAACAGCTGTGATGTGGGGCTCATCTGGGTACCAGGTCACAGCGATATCAAGGGAAACTCAATTGCCGACGGCCTCGTAAGGAAGGGGGCAAGGATGAGAGACCTATCTACTGAACTTTCCGCCGACATTCCTCTTGGGGAATGCAAGAGACTATTAAGGGACTAAATGACATCATAGGTTAACCTTAGGTGGAAGGAAGAAGACACGTGTCACATAACAAGGCAGCTATGGCCTATGTGTGGCACTATAAACAGTAAAAGATTAATTGCACTTAGCAGAATCGACATAAGGAAGGCAGTAGGCATCATCACGGGTCACTGTTTTCTGGGTGGACACGCACAAAAGATGGGTCTCAAATACAATGACTACTGCAGAGAATGCCTAGATGAGGAGGAGGAAGAAACAGTACTCCACTGTCTAGGTCAATGTCCTGCTCTTGAGGGGAAACGAATGAAGTACCTCGGTCTGCACCACGCAAGTGAACTGGCGGAGCTCTCACCTATAAAGGTGGGAGATCTGATCGGATTCATTAGGTGCTCAAATTGGGTTGCATAGGGGAAGGATCTCTCATGGTATCACAACGGGCCCTATGGGCCTAAGTGAACAGCCTCGGCTGTTGCCATATAAACCTAACCTAACCTAGATGCACATCCAAACACATTAAAAAACAACACAAAAATAGTACAATTTTTACAAAATTTTAATTTACGTTACACTTTAACTTAAACACGAAAACTGTCGTATCTCTAATTGGAAATTTAATAAAATAAATATTGGTATTAAACATAGCATTTATATTCAATTCAGTCCTAATGATTTTTGAATATTTTTACTAGTAGTGCACTTTCATTATACAAATATAACACATTTAACTTTTTGTCAACAACGTTTTAATGTGTAAATTGCCATTTGAAGGTAATCTTAAATGTTTTTGATGAGGATGTGAGAATTATCCAATCAGCGTTCACTTGTACAATAAGAAAGTGTCGTCTCTATTCAATTTCCTCTCAATCCACCTTGTAATTGAACCACGAGAAGTATTGACAGCGCACAGTATACGATTTGACTGTTCTAGCGGGACAAAATTCAAATTATAAAAATATGAAAATTACAAATGCATCGCCACAAATTATTCATATACATCAGAAACAGATTCCTGATACAAAATATTACAGTTTACATTCAATTCTCTGCGATATCAAGTAGCAACATTAAAATAAACAACTAATTCCATTTTCAATTAATTACTTTAATTATCAATTATTTTAAATTGCATAGTTTGATCAAAAAATATTAATATTATTTTCTTAATAGTATTAATATTAGTTTATATTAATAATATCATTTTCCTTTTGGTGCCTTTTTCTGCAAAAGTGTAGTTACAATATATATAAAAAAATATAATATAATATAACAAAAACATAATAATTTATTCAATTTATACAAAAATTAATATAATTATCTGATGAAAAACATTTTATGTTTTATGTCATACTTCGTCATAAATTAGTACGGTTTTCTAATGTTCCTCAAGATGTCTTATTTGCGACATATCTTGTTAAGTTGAGCGATTTTTTTGCGACTACTAAGATATTTAACATTTTTGTTAGGAGTAAACATTAAGTGAAAACGCCGTATTTATTGTCAATATTTCTTAAAATACTGGTAATACTCAAAATATCTCCAAATAAAAGTTGCAGGTCTCATAAAAATCTACAAAATGTATATATTATACTTTTCTACAGCTCTATTAACTAAAAATCTATGCCATTTTTTTCATAGTTAGAAATATGCACTTTTGTTTAAATCAACTTATCGGATACTATTTTGAGTAACTCAAATAATAGTTTTTAACTTGCTATATACTTTATATAAGGAGTTCTTCTTTTAAGTACACATATGTCAATTACTGCGTATATGCTATTAATCATCAGACATTTGTTGTTTTTTTTTAAGAGTTCAGTTTGAAGTTTTAACCCTTTCGGCCCTGACGGCGGCATTTGCCACCACTAAAATTTGGTAAACATATTGCGATTTACTTTTAAATATGATACATGTATGCATGAGCTGTAACTTTTCCGATAATCGTTTGTTTTTTAAAATAGTTTAATTTGAAGTCTTAAACGAGTGTTTTCCACTCCCAGACTAAGCATGAAGTGAAATTTCGAGTAAGCGCAATGCGACCAAACCAAATTTTCAGGCTTTTCTAAGCTCGAAATTTTACTTCATGCGCCACGCATATAAAACATTGATTTTAGGTGAAGTTTAAAATATTCTACTAAAGCGGTATGCTATAAACGTGTATTCTATACATCATATCATATTAGTGTTTAGTACGCTTGGCGCATGAAGTGAAATGTTGAGTTTAGAAAAGCCTGAAAATTTGATTTTGTCACTCCGCTTCGTCACGCGACCAAACCAAACTTTCAGGCTTTTCTAAACTCGAAATATTACTTCATGCTTAATCTGGGAGTGGAAAACACTCGTTTAAAAGTTCAATTTGAAATATAAGTAAAACAACTAATACCTGAAGATTTACAGCGTATACAGTATACTAAGATATGTATACTTCACACAGAAACTCTCTGTATATCTTTGATAGTAATGAATAATATGTAGTGTACAAAACTTTTTTTTGGGCACCACAAAAATGCCAGGGCTGAATGGGTTAAACGAATGTTTTTCACTCCCAGGCTAAGCATGAAATAAAATTTCGAGTTTCGAAAAGCCTGAACGTTTGGCTTTTTCGGGCTTTTCTAAACTCGAAATTTTACTTTATGCGCTACTGATATATGTGAAATGTAAAATATTCTTGTTTAGCAGTAAATTTTTAATCCTACTTCAATAGTATTTTTTTTAATATTGATTTAAGTGTACTTTTGATTTCACAATATTTCAGTGATTTATACGCGTGGCGCATGAAGTAAAATTTCTAGTTTAGAAAAGCCTGAAAATTTGGTTTGGTCACGTAGCGCTACGCGCTACGCTACCAAACCAAATTTTCTGGCTTTTCTAAACTCGAAATTTTACTTCATGCTTAATCTGGGAGGGGGAACACTCTTTGAAAGCCTTAAATTAAAACGAATGTCGGGAAACTTGCAACATATACACCCTGTATAAATTTTTTTTTGTCAAAGTCAATCGCTTGTGATTAGTCTAAATCTATACACAGTGGTACATAATATTAATAAGCAAAACTCCACAACATGAGTTGAGTGATAAACATAATGCTAAATTTATGATTTTGCATAAGCTAGAAGATTTTTTTTTATTTTGTTGATAGCACATCTCTTACTGAATAGGATTATTGACTCATTTAAATCATTTTTTTTAAACTATTTAATTTTATATCACATTAATCCAAAATGGACCAGAAAAACTTGTCCTAAATTAGTTAAATCGTATACAGTGCAGTGCCTCACAAATGTTGATTTTAGAAAATAATTTAAAACCTAAAATTAATTAACCAAAAATTAAATACACGATCTCTCAAAATTGACAAATAATTTTCAATTGTGGGAGATTATATATTTAATTTTTAATTAATTCATTTAAAAATAAATTATGAATTATTTTTACAAAATTATTTGAATATGGTCTGTCGTGTACAAAATAAACAATTTTTGAAAGTTATAAACAAAGTGTTTTACTTAAAGTAATTATAGCTTATGTTTGTATTTCAATTGTTCATTATAGCTTCTGTTTGTAGAGATATAAGTATTATTTTTTTGTTTGTTATTATTTATATATGTTAGGTATGGATGGAAGAACAGGTGGGCGAAAGCCTAACTAAATCCCGCCTAATGGTTCACTTGCTATATGAATGGAATACTGTAACTGTGTACACAAAAATCTAACTTGTGAATAAAGATTATTATTATTATATTCAGATTATATGCAACGACATATTACAATGATATCTTTGTTCTATAGAATGCTGCTATAACATAATATATGCTGTAAGGTTTTCTTTACATGCGTGTTTTTCCTTTCAATATGTGTGTGCAGTTAATGCCATCTGTGCAAATAATGATGAATGGTAGCAAACAACAGCAGTTTTCCGCGTTTTATTGTCCCTCGCGAAACCAATTTGTAGTTGTCACGTTTCACCACTGGGATCTGATGCATCCGTGTAATTGTATCGAATTTCAAACACCTGTCTATATTTCTCATGGAGAGGAAATAAAGAAAACCACAATGGCCAATTTGGAACACCCATTTATAATAAAGTCTATACAATGATATTTGATATTTCAGCAGAAATTATTAGTGTATAAAAATTGTAACTCGAGGGTTGAAATAATGATATTGATTGTGAATGTTTCAAGTTTACAATATACAGCGAGTTTTTCTTTAAAATATACATATCCCAGTGTATACGCTTTTAAAGTTAGACGAAATAAACATTAGTAAAATGTATTGAACTGATTATTATTTATTAACGTAAACAGTATATTTTAAACTTCACAATATTTCGATGTTTTATACGCATGGCGCATGGAGCCAAATTTCTAGGCGTTTCTTAACTTAGACACTTCAAATTCAAAGCTTTAAAAAAACATACATCGGGATAGGGATGTTCGAGATATATCGATATGTTGAAATATCGACATTTTCATGCAAAATAATCGATATTTCATTTTCCATACCATATGGTCAGTATCATACGATACTCGTAATTCATTAGACGCTATTTATTGTATAAAATTCAGAAATTCATTTAAAACAATTCATTCTGTATAAAGTAGAAACTATGTCCATATAAAACTAGGCTTATGGATTTAAAGGGAATTACCTGTGTTTCGCAAAACATTTTTCTAGTTTAAACTTGCCGAAAATAAAAAGCTAAAATGTAAAAAAACGGATTTTTTTTTTAAGTATGCCTACATATCACAAAGCATATTGCCAGAGGCCATCAAGTTTTCAAAGATTTGATAAGCATTAGATTTTGAACTTCACTTGAAATACTTGTTCTATACGCGTGGCGCATGAAGTAAAATTTCGAGTTTAGAAAAACCTGAAAATTTGGTTTGGCCGTGTAGCGCTACGCGATCAATAGGATATTTCATTAGGAGTGCAGAACACGGGATTTTTTCGTGCGCGCGTGACATTTCCCGTGTGAGGCGAAGCCATGCAAGCACGGAAAAATCCATTTCTGGACGTGTAATGAACGCTATTTTTATTATACTTATCTGAAAACATTATACTTATCTGAAAACTTAAATAATATTTTTATTTTCAAACAAGTAAGAATTATGAAGTTGAATGCCAGAAATTCGAAATTTGATTTGGTTAGCACTTTTTTTAAAGCCAAACATCTTTTTAACGTGGCAAATCAATACCATAAGGTGAACGATTTTATGAATTTGGCCTTTTTAGAAAAATAAAATAGAAGTTATACAACGTCACTCACAATTTTCATGTTTTTCATAGTTCCCGTTCCGCCTGTGTTCGTATCTATGTCTGGATTTTACTAGTAGGAATTCTACGCTTACTTATGCCGCTTGGGTTAAAATATCATCTAAAATACCATCTACAAAATCAATTTCTTCTAAGTCTTCGTACATTTCAACCAAACTTATGTATTTCACTGACGGAAAACAAAACGTCAGTGATAAATACATCATTGCTATGGCAACATTTGAGAGCGCACGAAAAGAGCGCACAAACAAATACTTTCCGTGCGGTGGCTTGAAAAAGCGACGTTTTCATTATTCTAGAGGCATATGGAAACGAAGTGTTTTCAGATAACTATAATAAAAACCAAATTTTCAGGCTTTTATAAACTCGAAATTTTACTTCATGCTTAATCAAGGATTGAAAACCCTCGTTGGAGCTTCAATTTGAACGCATTTATCGTTTTGATCATCTAAATACAACTATGTTGAAATTAAGAAACGATTGACAAAAATCATTAAACCTTTTGCAGAAAAAAGAAGAGTAATTTCAGTTAATACCTTTTTAAGAATTTTGTCGCTTTAATAAATCTTTTGAGGTTTTCATATAAATAAACTTTCATATATATTTTGTATAATTTTATTTTTTTCCAAAATTAATGATATCAGGATATTTGAAATTATTATAAACAATGCAAGTAATCGTCGAAATTGAAGAAACTGTAAAATAAACTTTCTTTGAAATTGTGTGTAATAAACATGATTTTTGGTAATTTTCCACGAATTTAATTATTTTTTTCAATTTTGATATTAATCATTTTTGTCTATTTTTACCCTAATCAATTTTGTCGATAAAAAAATTATAAAATAAAAGTTCTTGGAAATTTTGTGTAAAAAGCATAATCACCCTTATTTGCGAATTTTCAAAATATTACACAACTTTAACCATCTCCGTCTATTTTTGTCTTTTTCAATTTTGTTAAAACTGTAATGATAATAATATAATATAAACTGTAATGATATAATACTGTTGGGAATTGTGGTCCAGGCAAACCAATGAATGCTACAAATCGATAAATGATTGTGCAAATGTAAAAACTGTAACAAGTTAAATTGAACTGTCCATGACAGACATTTAAAAATTGACCAACTGACTACATATTGAATATTTTCGACATCTTTGTTAGCGGAAGCAGTTAAACATCATTATTAACTACTTTTGCGTTTAGCACTATTAAATAAAATTATATTTTACTGGAAATAAAATTGCAAACACTTAAATTAAACTAAAATATGTATAATGAAGAAAACAGGATGGAAGGAGTTTTAATTTATTTTAAATACTTGACAAGAGACCATTTTTTACTAACACTGATTTAGTATAAGGTTCAAAATGAACTGCTTATGTTTTGAACTTCACATGATTATATAGTAGATTGTTTGACAAGTTTCGAACGCTTCGGTTTGCATGCGAATACCAATTTCCATTTGCGAGCCATTTGCGACTAAATGCAAGGTATGAGCATGCATTGTAGCTTTTAGAACGTGTTTAACACTCTGCTTTTCTTACGACTAAACAGCGGCGGCGTTAATTCTTCTTCGTCACTACTCATTTTATTTTAATCTGATTCTGATCAGAATTGTTTACTCTGAATTGGTTGAAAAAGACTATAAAAAATAGTGAAAATTGGTCTGGTGAAAGTGGTAGCAGTTACGGAAGATCTAAAAGAATTTATTTCGGTGAATTTCCACTCCGAGTGCCACGCTCAAGGCTGCGAAAAAACAAAATAAAAAAATTCAAAAATCCATTCATCGTTCTATACGATTCAGACGGGTCAACGGTCGTTGATCAATTTTTATTAATTATTTTAATATTCCGTCTATTTTTTTTTTTTTTTCATTCCTTGCTATTTTCTTGATGTTATACTTAATTAACACCTGTTAAATCCAAATATTTGTTTTTATAATTATGTTCCCCGTTCCGTGGTCCACCTTGTTTGTCTATTGTCAGTCACCATGACAGACTCCATGGTGTGAAGCGAATATCACTGTTTTATTTTTCCGTCACAATTAATTTCCTACCTGTATCTGTTTGTTTATAATTTATCGACTAACATATTAAAATGAACAACTGCTGTTGCTTTTGTTGTAACACCGCTGAAGAGGAACATATGTGTGTTAATTGCTGTATATGTAAAAAAATATACAGATTTAAATGTGTTGACATCTCGAAAGCCGAAGCTAGAAAGATCAAGTTGAAAAGCGGACTTTCCTGGGCCTGTAATCTTTGTAAATCGTTTGGGAATGACCTTAATGGTCTAAAAGCAGCAATAGTTGGTCTACAGAACGAGATTAAATTATTAAAATCCAGTTCTCCATCAACCCTTACATTAACTCCTGAAATTAATGAAGAACCCATTCAGGAGATTACTGAGCGCAATAAGCGAAAAAACAATCTTATTATTTATGGATTGGAAGAAATAGAAGATAGTTCTAAGGCTGATCAGATTAAGTTCGACGAGAATATAATATCGGAAATTTTACCAATTGTAAATGTTGCCGCTCCTTATACTTACGTAGCTAGGCTTGGCAAATTTTATTCTACGATTCTACGTAGGAAACGGCCTATCAAAGTTCAACTCGATAAGGAGGAATCTGTCATCATGGCCCTTCGAAATTATAAGAAGCTGGCGTCAACTGATAAATTCAAGTATATTAAGATATCGCGTGACCAAACTCCAGCTCAGCTTGAATATTACCGGAATATCAAGAGTGAACTAAACAGAAGAGTCGAAGAGGGAGAGAAAGACCTCAAAATTAAATACGTTCGTGGCGTTCCAACAATTTCTAGCGCCTCGGAAAACTGAATCAGCCCTACACCACCAATGTCTACCCTACACTAAGCATCTACTATCAGAACACACGCGGTCTTCGGACTAAAACACATGATATATTTACTTCTTCGCTTGACTCGGAATTCGAAATTATTGCATTGACGAAGACTTGGCTGAATGAGTCAATTTTAAATAGTGAAGTGATCTCCGGTGCGTACCAAGTCTTCAGATGTGATCGACGCTTTAATACCACTGGCCGCTCAACAGGAGGAGGAGTACTACTCGCACTTACTGCTAATCTATACGCTGAAGTAGTTGATATGACGCATATTACTGATTTGATACCGTTGGTAGACATCATCGCTTGTAAATGTATACATAATAATTATCAGTTTTATATAATCTTACTTTACATTCCTCCGGATATTGCATGTGATTCATTTTCCATTCTTTTAGAATCGTTAGAACTGTTTATATTTGATAAACAGGTTCTGATCTTGGGTGATTTCAATATACCTCAATTTAATATGTGTTTGCGTACTATTCCTCCTAAATTAAGTTGTCTGCATAATTTTATTCTCTCCTTAGATTTAAAGCAATACAACACAGTCTCTAATGTAAACGGCAAACTATTAGATTTAGTATTCTCCAATATAACTGCCAATTTCCATATCGAGCGAGAACTACTACCTTTTGTACCTGAAGATAATTATCATCCCACTCTAGATATAAGTTTACAATTATATAATGCTACTAAATCTGCATAATTCTCCGCTAGTAATAGCATGTCTTACGATTTCCGCAATGCCGACTACCTGGAACTATACAATTCACTACTGTCTGTCGATTGGTCTGTCTTAGATACTTTTAAGGATGTTAATGAGTCGCTGGATGTATTCTACTCTTTAATCTCTAACGTTTTGGATTCTACGGTTCCGTTATATCGCCAATCCGGTTCTACCTATCCCGCATGGTTTACTCGCGAAATTAAAACCGCCATCAGGCTTAAAGCTTATTATCGGCGTAAGTGGCTATCCACAAAAATGAATGTGTATCACTCACACTTTAACAGAACCAGACGAATTTGTAAAAATTTGATTAACGCTGCCTGCCTATCGAGTTTACATAGCTGTACCTGAACGTGATATTGTAAGTAATCCTAAGAAAGTATGGAACTTCGTACAAACCAAAAGTGGAACCTCGAGAATCCCTGCTGAGATGCATTATGATGATGTTACTTACAACAAACCGGATGATATTGTTAATTCATTTGCTACTGCATTCTCTAATGTTTACTCCGCGCCCACTAATAACACGATTTCTGAACCATGCACATAGAGTAACTCATTCGATCTCTCTAACGTCGAGGAATGCGAAATACTTGCTGATTTTAATAAATTAAAAAATAATAAAACCTCTGGTGGAGATCAATTGCCAAGTTTCTTCATAAAAGACTGTAAATTCATATTTGTCAAACCCATGTTGTCAATCATTAACCTGGCCATTTGGACGCAAACGTCTTCCCATTTGTGGAAGCGTGCGCGTCTGACTCCAGTATATAAAAAGGGTGACAAGTCCAACATATTAAATTATAGACCAATAGCCATTTTGTCGAAGTTTTCCAAAGTCTTTGAACACGTGCTGTATAAACCTTTTTATAATCATATTAGGTCATCAATTTCTCCACATCAACATGGCTTTATTCAGGGTCGATCTGTAGTTACTAATCTAGCAATTGTCACCCAATATATTAGTGAATCATTAGAAAATCGTTGTCAGACAGACGTGATGTACACTGATTTCGCACGGGCGTTTGACTGTGTCGATCACAAAATACTACTAAATAAACTTGCAACCTTTGGATTTGGGCAACGTACCATTAATCTTATGACATCTTATCTGTCCTATCGGTGTAATTATGTACATTACAATGGGTATAAGTCTTTTGAATTTACTTCTACTTCCGGGGTACCCCAAGGTTCGAACCTGGGGCTTCTTTTATTCGTCATTTTCATTAATGATCTTCTTAATTCTTTATCCTGTAACGTCCTGGCATACGCGGATGATTTAAAGATATTCTCAACTATTAGTGATTCAAAGGATTCAATTATATTGCAAGATAATCTTGAAATGACATACAAGTGGTGCAAGGATAACAACCTGAATCTTAATGTAAGCAAGTGCTCCACCGTTACGTTTGCTCGCGGACGCTTGGATCGAATGAACTACCATTACAACATTAACGGGCAAGTTTTACAGAAATTACCAGAAATAAAGGATCTGGGTGTGCTTTTTGATAGTGAAATCACTTTTAAACAGCACATTCTATCTGTATGTGCATCTGGCTAAAGAATGCTGGGCTTCGTTATGCGTACGAGGAAACATTTCAACAGTTGTGACGTCATTAAAATGTTATATTTCGCATTTGTTCGTAGTCGTCTGGAATATGCTTCTTAAGTCTGGTACCCTCACTATAATTACTTGTCACTTGCAGTGGAAAAAATACAGAAAAGGTGCTTAAAATTCCTAAGTTTTAAATGTGACGGGTCTTATCCAGAGAGAGGGATAGACTATAAATCTCTCCTACAGCGGCATGATTTTCACTCTCTATTTAAACGTAGGGAAGCTTCCAGTGCTACATTTATGCATTGCTTAATCCACAACAAAATTGATTGTCCTGTGCTGTTATCAAGGGTTAACTTTTTGGTATCGAGGTTTGCGTCACGGCATGTTGTTACTTTTTACACTCCCACTGCCAGAACGATTACATTACAAAAGTCACCGTTACACGTAATCAGTAAAAATGCGAATAAATTATTTGATGACAATTTTGTATAGGCGCCCCTGCAGTGTCCCGGTTTTATGTTGTTATGGTTGTACTATGGTTGTATATTACATAACTTAATCTTGAAATGTAACTTGTAAGTTATAGGTTGATTCTGTTGCGTCATTGATATTATTATTTTTGTTTTTTTTTTGTTCCTAATGTAGTTCAAATTTATCATTACTAATTAGCTTTAGTTTTATTTTATTATGATTTTATTGATTTTTGATTATTTTTTGTTGTCCTGTTATTGGTGTATACTGTTGGGTAATAAAGTTGGTATTATTATTATTATTATTATTATTATTAATAATTGTGTCACTGACGTTTGAGAATTTTACTTTTAAAAAAAGTTTTGAAAATTCAATTTTCAAGCATGAAATTACTTGTCAAAACACAAATATGCATAATATATAAAATTACGAAAAAACTATTCGTGAAAATGCAAACAATATGCAATTGACAACTCTTTATGCAAAGGTATTGCGACAATATGTTTCGGGAGCGATCGTAGGAAAAATACTTTTCCTACTCCTACCCTGAAATTCATATCATATTTGCACACTTAAGTGTAAAGATATATGCCGTATATACCACATGTTTGGTTAGTTACGTTTGTTTACGTATCCGGGTAACAACTCGGACTGAGTTGATTGAAGTTTTTTAAACGACACATGTCAAAACGTTCAAATTGTCCTTATAATCAATAAGATTATGGATAGTGAGTGTGAAAGTGATGTGTGCACTTCTGTAAAGTTGTTTCAATATTTTGCTAAAGATACAGAGCAAGAATACTTGCCTAAAAAAAATGCGAGAAAAATAATAAAATTGTGAAGACCCCATAAACCAAAGGATATAATTGCAAAATTTATAAAATTAAAGGTAAAAGTATGAATATTATTATAACATATTGAATGCAAATATTTCTTAAATTACTACTTATCTTTTGTAAACTTTAAAATACATTTTCTTAAAATCAGGTTATATGTCTCCTTTGCTTCAGCGTCCTCATATAAAAAATATAGATTAGTATACTACCAAAAAACTAAACCATATTACTAAGAATGATATGCTATGTTGAATAAAATGAATAGTTATGAAATTAGTTTTGAACAACTTACACATAATACCACTGAATACGTTCACTGGACTTTCTATAATTCCATTTTTATGTCCAACAAATAATTTTTGTAATAATGTTTAAGTATTCATTTAGTTCCTTTTACTAGTCGTAGAAAAGGTCGACTGTAAAACTAGAGTGGATATGGCTTATATCTCACTCGGCATTTGGGGCACTCGCCTACAGCGTCGTACACCAAACTTGCCGTCGTGAAATATAAGCATCATATCCACTCTCGATATACAATATACTATTAAACGCCTGGGGCATGGTGTAAAATTTCGAGTTTAGAAAAGCCTGCAAATTTTAGAAAAGCCTGCAAATTTTAGAAAAGCTTGCAAATTTTAGAAAAGCCTGCACATTTAAAAAAAGCCTGCAAATTTTAAAAAAGCCTGCAAATACAAACAGGTTTAGGGCGCTACGCTTCGCTCCGCGCCCAAATCCAAATGTTCACATTCCTAAACTCGTAATTTTACTTTATGCTTTAATCAAGAAGTGAAAACTAGCGAATGACTAAAAAAATATAATATAATAGTTAAATGTCACGTCACCAACGTTTTCTCGAAATAACTCAAGTAGCACGAAAATCAAATCATTTATTAAAAAAAAGATTAACGGTATAAGTGCAATTAATTTCGTATATGTATACGTTTACCTTTAAATTAATGTTTTTTTTTGTTTGTTAGAGAAATCACACATTGTTTGAATTTTCAAAAATTGCATTCATTTTAATAAACTTAGAGCCTCTGTAATAACGTGATATGCCACAAGTAAACAAAAATGAGTTATTGGAGTTTGCAATTAAAAAAAAAAAAATGTGTAAAATGTATTACAATCAAATTTAAAATTAAAGCATTTTTAATAAGTTTATTTGGTATCTTTTTGACAAAGACGCTTAGAAAGGGGATACAATGTAATTGTCGTCCGAAAAACAATTTTATTTGAAAATATTGTGGTTTATCATGTTATTGCCTACAAAAACAAGTGTAAATGCATTTACAAGAAAATATGTAATTCTATATTGTTAATATTTGCCACCACACAAATCTGCATTAACTGTTAAAAAATGGAAAGCACTGCTTTAGTAGCATATTGTGAATTTCGTAATATTTCAGTGTTTTATACTCGTGGCGCATGAAGTAAAATTTCGAGTTTAGAAAAGCCCCGTGAAAATTTGTCTCGAGTCGCTGCGCGACCCTCGACAAATTTTCTACGCGGGGCTTTTCTAAACTCGAAATTTTACTTCATGCTTCACCTAGGAGTGGAAAACACTCGTTTAAAGCTACAAATTTAATACGATATACAGCATAAGACACAAGACAAAACGACATAAAATCTGTACGTCGTTACCTTAAGGAGTAGCTATGTCTGGTTGATATTTGTTTAATGTAATGTGTAAAATGTATTACAATGAAATTTAAAATTAAAGCATTTTTAATAACTTTATTTGGTCTCTTTTTGACAAATATGCTTAGGAAGGGGATACAATGTAATTGTCTTCCGAAAAACAATTTTATTTGAAAATATTGTGGTTTATCATGTTATTGCCTACAAAAACAAGAGTAAATGCATTTACAAGAAAATATGTAATTCTATATTGCTAATATTTGCCACCGCACAAATCTGCATTACCTGTTAAAAAATGAAAAGCACTGCTTTAGTAGCATATTTTGAATTTCGTAATATTTCAGTGTTTTATACTCGTGGAGCATGAAGTAAAATTTCGAGTTTAGAAAAGCCCCGTGAAAAGTTTGTCTCGAGTCGCTGCGCGACCCTCGACAAATTTTCTACGCAGGGCTTTTCTAAACTCGAAATTTTACTTCATGCTTCACCTAGGAGTGGAAAACACTCGTTTAAAGCTACAAATTTAATACGATTTGTCTAATTTTTTGTTAGTAATTAGATATTATTTTAATATCTATTTTAATTTAAGCTCGGTGAGCAATCACCTCTTTTGTAAATGGTGTAACCCGTAAATTTGAATAAAATAAAATATACCCTGTAATAGGAAAATGTATATTTAAAAGAAAAACTAATTATTGCTCACATTCAAAAATACTAATATTTTCTACGCGGGGCTTTTCTGAACTCGAAATTTTACTTCATGCTTCACCTAGGAGTGGAAAACACTCATTTAAAGCTTTAAATTTCATACGATATACAGCATTAGACACAAGACAAAACGACATAAAGTCTGTACGTCGTTACCTTAAGGAGTAGCTATGTCTAGTTGATATATGTCTAATGTTGTAATGTGTAAAATGTATTACAATGATATTTAAAATTAAAGCATTTTTAATAAGTTTATTTGGTATCTTTTTGACAAATATGCTTAGAAAGGGGATACAATGTAATTGTCTTCCGAAAAACAATTATATTTGAAAATATTGTGGTTTATCATGTTATTGCCTACAAAAACAAGTGTAAACGCATTTACAAGAAAATATGTAATTCTATATTGTTAATATTTGCCACCACACAAATCTGAATTAACTGTTAAAAAATGGAAAGCACTGCTTTAGTAGCATATTGTGAATTTCGTAATATTTCAGTGTTTTCTACTCGTGGCGCATGAAGTAAAATTTCGAGTTTAGAAAAGCCCCGTGAAAAGTTTGTCTCGAGTCACTGCGCGACCCTCGACAAATTTTCTACGCGGGGCTTTTCTAAATTCGAAATGTTACTTCATGCTTCACCTAGGAGTGGAAAACACTCGTTTAAAGCTACAAATTTAATACGATTTGTCTAATTTTTTGTTAGTAATTAGATATTATTTTAATATCTATTTTAATTTAAGCTCGGTGAGCAATCACCTCTTTTGTAAATGGTGTAACCCGTAAATTTGAATAAAATAAAATATTCCCTGTAATAGGAAAATGTATATTTAAAAGAAAAACTAATTATTGCTTACATTCAAAAATACTCTACATTTAGGACTGATAGAAAACATGTCACATTAATATAGCTTCTGTTATTTTTGCTAAATTATTTAAACTGGTTATTTCTTGAATAATATTAGTGCAATCCCAATTTGAAATTGCTGATTCCCAATTTAATGTTGTTTATTCCCAATTTGATTGTAATTAAACTGCCAGCTATGCTTGGAGTTCCAATTTAATGTTGCTTATTCTCAATTTGATATTGATTAGTCTTAATTTGTAGAAATTAATTCATGGGTATTACTAATGAATAAAGAGAATATTATTAGTTAATCAATGGTATTACTGAGTTTTTCTCTGCAATTGTTTGTGCATCTGCATTAGAGATGGGCGAAATGGCTCTTTACAGTGAGCTGGATCAAAAGATCTGACTCACTCTAAAGAGCTGGTTCAGTGAGCCAGCTCAAAAGAGTTACATGACTCAGTTACGAGCTAGCGATTCGCCGAGAGTTCTGACCCTTAGAAATCCATCTGATTTGCCAACTTATTGAATTGAGCGAGGTGTTGATTAATTATTTCGATTATACAATGATTGCAATAATTTAATCATAATTTATATAAAAACGTAAGTGTGAATATTAAATCATAATTGTAATAAACGCGTATTCATTTCGTGCAATTACACTTCAAGTGTGTTTAAATATATTGAATACGTGTGCGCGCTTATCAAAACACACATACATACATTCAGCACATCGCGATCCAACTACAAACCTCGGAGTTGGATCCCGATGAGTGAGCTATGGATCAGTCGCATTCAAGATCTCCGTAAAACGAGCTAGTTCAGTTGGATTCGAAAGCCGTCGTGAATCATCGCTATCCAACGCCGAACCGCGGATCTTTTAGAGTCGATTCGCCAAGTCAATGGGTTTATTTAACTCCATTCGCACGCGCCGTAATCCGAATCGATAATGCTGCAATAACATGATAGCATCATAACGATAGCTATTTTCTTACTACAATAACAAACGCTTCTTATTAAATTTACAATTTTGGTTGGTTACAAAAAATGGTGATGTGTCCATCATAGTACTTTCCCCCGTAAATTGCGTATTAAATCACTTTTAAAATATTTGTAGCATAATTATTTTCAAAATGTCTTCAACTTTTTGATAACTACAACTTTTATTTGAAACATTTTTCAATTGGATCAACACATACTGACCCAAACCAATGACTAGATAAAAAACACTATTTATTGAATATCTCAAAAACTAAGAGTGCTATGACAAAAAGTGAAGATACAAAAAATCTTTAATATTTTATTACCTACAACTTTTATTTGAAACATTTTCCAATTGTATCAACACACACACTGACACAAATCAATGACTAGATAAAAAACACTATTTATTAAATATCTCAAAAACTAAGAGTGCTATGACAAAAAGTAAGTGAACAATACATCTTCATTTTGTTATTATCTACAACTTTTATTTGAAAGAATTTTTTGTTTGATGAACATTTATGGAAAAAATCTGAAAAAACTGAAAAACGCTAAGAGTAAAGTACCACTTCCGGTTTTCCGATTTTCACCAAAAGCTTTTCAGTTCTTTCGATTGTAACAAAAAGCTTAAGTTTCAAGTTTCATCTCGATATCTTTAGCGGCTTTTGCGGTACAGCGCACACAGACACACACACAGACAGACAGACAGACAGACAGACATTTTTCAAAAATGGTCTTATTCGACTCAGGGGACCTCAAAACGGATATTTCCGCTAAAATTTTTGATTCGAAAATTTTCACGAAATCAATACTTTCCCTTTGTATTACATACGGGGGAAAGTAAAAAGGTGACAAAAGAATAACTGCACTTGGAATATTTACTAGATAGTAAAAAACAGCGTTTGCTTATGATATTGTAAATTGTAGTATCTGTGAACTAAGATGAGGCAACTCTCAATCTAAATAAACGAATAACGCAGGTTTAGAAATTGACGTGAAAAATATTCAGCTTTTAGAAAAAAATTGAGTAGTGTACAAATGGAAAAAGTAAAAAGTGCTGTTCAGTACCGCTGAGAGTAGCCGGCCTGTCGATCTATGAGCCGCGTGAAAATCAAGATCTGTGAAAACATTGCGAATTTACATTCACTCTAGAAGAGCGGGCGAATCAAAATGAATCATGGGTCAAAAAGAGCTATATATTTCAAATTGAGTCACTTGGCTCACCATCTCACTTCACTGAGCTGACTCTTTGAGTCGATTCGCTCAGGAGTTACCCATCTCTAATCTGCATGGTAAACCAAACTAACGAGGTTTAGTTCTTTTCTTGCTTTTTGCTGTTGAATATTTTGTTCCTACTTTTCTCCTTCTTTTTCATATGACTTTCGTGTCTATTTTTGTTTCCAAAGAAATGCCGGTTTTTTTCAGATGTTGTTTTTGTTACTCTGGTTAATGCCGTGTTAAAAATATTGTTTTTTTTGATTAAACATGATATGCCATAAAAAAGAAATAAAATACATAGCTTACTTGTATCCGAAGGCCAACCATCGTTTAGTAGCACAAAGTCTTAATCAATAACACTGTTGGTAATTGTGCCATGAATTTCATCACTTGAACTCAAACTCTCAAACGAAATCTATTTTTTGACGAGTTTTGAAAGCAGAAGGTGGTACTTGTTGCCATTTTGATGTGGCTTATCATGTTTTAAAGTGATATTTATACAAAACCCTAAAAATTTAAAAACTTGATTTTAGGTATGATGGATGATGACCACGATTTATCTACTGCAGAGCTGGGCAGGATTCGAATCATTCAGGATTCGATTCCCGGATTCGAATCCTATTAAAGGATTCAAAAGAGGTATTCGAATACTTTAGTGAAAACGGATTCGTGATCCGGATTCGTTACATTTTTTAAAAAGGATTCGTATTCGAATCCAAACGTAGATGATTCGAATCCTTATGAAAGGATTTGAATTCTTATAAATGGATTCGAATCCTTATAAAAGGATTCGAATTCTTATAAAAGGATTCGAATCCTTATAAAAGGAATCGAATCCTTATAAAATTCGAATCCTGATACATGGATTCAAATCCTCCTAAATAATTCGAATCATCGCTGGCTGGGATTCGAATTCGATTAATTCAAATAGTTAAATATTCTAATATGAATATTTAAATCACTAAATTATTCATATTTGAATATAAATATTAAAATTTTCGAATAATTCAAAGATTTGTGAATGTAAATTTGGTTACTTAACCATGAAAAATATCCAACGTTAATATATATATATATTTTGAACTTCACTTGAAATCAGTGTTTTATACGCGTGGCGCATGAAGTAAAATTTCGAGTTTAGAAAAGCCCCGTGAAAATATGTCTCGGGTCGCTGCGCGACCCTCGACAAATTTTCTACGCGGGGCTTTTCTAAACTAGAAATTTTACTTCATGCTTAGTCTGGGAGTGGACAACACTCGTTCTTAGAAGTTTGAAATTGAAGGATTACTCTAGATTACTAAGTTAATTACCGTTTTACAAAGGCTACAGCTCAAAGGACCAACCATGGTCTTCGCAGAACGAAGGACTACAGGGAATCGAAGTTTTTTTACAAGAAAACAACGAATATCTGAAGGTTTACAGCATGGATAGGAAAGAAAACATCTAATTTTGAAAAATATAGATGTTGGGTTGGTTTTCAGTGCATTTTTAACTTCACTTGAAATCAGTGTTTTATACGCGTGGCGCATGAAGTAAAATTTCGAGTTTAGAAAAGCCCCGTGAAAATTTTCTACGCGGGGCTTTTCTAAACTCGAAATGTTACTTCATGCTTAGTCTGGGAGTGGACAACACTCGTTTGAATTTTAAATTTAACTCTTTTAAAAAATCGACGTATGTAATATAATAAATCATTCATTGAAATCATAGAAAAATATGCAAAATTTCACCTAAAATTAACTTTTAGAGTTAACTCTATAATTTGTTCGGCTCTTAATGGGTGAATATTCTATTCCTAAAAAAACCGTTTTTATTTAATATTAAAGTTGCATTTAATACAATAACAAACTGTGAATAAATCGACATAAATCTAGAAATATCAAAAATCCCGACATGTAGAAAATCTTGACGCTCCACTCCCAGACTAAGCATGAAGTAAAATTTCGAGTTTAGAAAAGCCCCGCGTAGAAAATTTGTCGAGGGTCGCACAGCGACCCGAGACAAATTTTCACGGGGCTTTTCTAAACTCGAAATTTTACTTCATGCGCCACGCCTATAAAACACTGAGTTAAAGTGAAGTTAAAAACGCACTGAAAACCAGCCCAACTTCGATATTTTTTTCAAAATTGGATGTTTTCTTTCATATCCATGCTGTAAACCTTCAGATATTCGTTGTTTTCTTGTAAATAAACTTCGTTTCCCTGTAGTCCTTCGGTCTTAGAAGACCATGATTGGTCCTTCGAGCTGTAGCCTTTGTAAATTGGTAATAAACTTAGTAATCTAGAGTAATCCTTTAATTTGAAAATTCTAAGAACGAGTGTTGTCCACTCCCAGACTAAGCATGAAGTAAAATTTCGAGTTTAGAAAAGCCCCGTGAAAATTTGTCGAGGGTCGCGCAGCGACCCGAGACAAATTTTCACGGGGCTTTTCTAAACTCGAAATTTTACTTCATGCGCCACGCGTATAAAACACAGATTTAAAATGAAGTTCAATAACACATATATCATCATTAATTAAAATCATTATATAATCAGATATTTAGTCGGTAAATGTACATTTTTGTTAATAGAAACTGATGGAATAAAATATTACTGGTTGCAAATAATAGATTCAAATTTATTTTTAAAGGATTTGTATCCGTGATTCAAAAATGAGGATTCATCATATTTTTCACTTACGAATCCTTTATTCGAGTATTCGTGATTCGAATCATATTAGGTGATTCGGATTCGTGATTCGAATCATGTTTTTGAGGATTCATCCCAGCTCTGATCTACTGTGGCTTATTATATAACTGCTTAATCGAATCCAACAATAAAGCAGCATTTTTGTTTGTGTGGCTTATCATGTTATTATAATAAGTCCTTCAATTGTATTTTAGTTACTCTATTTTCATCTATTTTCTCTTTATTTTCATGTTTTCAATGTAATAATTTAATTTCAAAGAAAACATCCGTGTCTTCTGAACTTTTAAGTGTCAGCAACTTTATTTCTACTTGTTAAATTTTTCAAACTTAATATTTTATTAATTTTTTAAAAATTGTACAATTGAAGATAAAATTATATTATAAAAGTATATTTCTCAATAATCTCTTTAAATTTAATCGAAATTTGGGTTTCATTTTTTGAGAAGATACGAAATTTCTATAATAAAAATCGTATACCATTCGTTTCGTTTATCGTGCTCACCATTGGGATTTTGTAAACTATTAGATACGAAAACAATTAAATCTACTTTTATTAAAAAATAAGAATACGTTAATAAATTTAATCTAGCGTCATTTGTTTTCAAAATATAGCGAAAAAAGTAAAAATCGACAAAAAATTATTTTTAGTATAACTTTGTTAATTAGAAAGATAATAAGCTGATATTTGAAACGTATTCTAAATAATATTAGAGAAACACAAATGTATCGGCAAATGGTATACATGGTGTCCCATTTTCAAGATAAATCAAAGTTACATTTTTCTAACGGCAGCTATATTGGATTTTTATATTATTGAATAAAGCAGGCAAATATAGTTGGAAATTATGTGTCATTTGTCAAAAAAATAACTGCAATATCTAAAGAAACAAAATAGGAGATCCTGTATAAAATTTGTTAATTCCAATATATTACTAAGGACTAGTTTAGGATATGTATAAAATCATAATTCCCTATCACTTTAATTAACAAAGTTATTATGAGAATAACATTTAATCGATTTTCACTTTTTTCGTCACATCTTTAAAATAAATGATGCTACATGATTCTTGTTGAAATAGTTTTACTCATAGTCAAAAGTATAAACTTTTATCTAATTTAACCAATTTAGTGTTTTAAATAGTCTATGATTTATTTCAAGGATATGATGAAAAAACTGAAAATCGAGCAAATTTTATTTTAATTATAACTTTATTAATGAAGGTTATAATGAGCTAATATGTTTTTCTTAGTCTAAATGAGTCGTTAAAAACACGAAGAAATTCAGATTTTATGAAATATGACAATTGCCATTTTAATTCGACATATTACACATTATTTCTTACTAAATTTTTTTGCTCTATTCAATGGTATAAAAATCCAATATGGCTGCCATTACAAAAATTGAACTATTACGTCGTATCTTGAAAATGGGACAAGGGTGTCCAGAAATTTTATACAGAGCTATAAAATCCGTCAATTTACCTGTGGTCCTCAGATCTCATTCAGGGTACATTTCAAATTGCAGCTAACTAAATAACAAAGTTTAAACAAAAACAAAATATGGTCAATTTTCACTTTTCTAGCCATATCTTGAAAAAAAAATTACGCTACCTGAATTTTGTTAACGCAGTTTTATTATGTATTAGAAATGGAAACTTTTGTCTAATTTAACCGTCTTCGCATCTGTAATAGTTTAGAAAATCCCAATGGTGAGCACGATAAAGCAAACGAACGGTATATTATAATTTAAGTGTCTGCATTTTTATTTCCACTTAATCAATTTTCATATTTTCAACGATCCTATAAAGGTTGTTCGTTTCTCAATAATCATTGTAAATTTTATTACAATACAAAGTTTTGGTAAATTACAAAATTATTATCTTAAAAATGCTACCAAATTTAATTTACTATAAAATACACATACAAATATTAAGAAATTAACAAACTTTTTCAATTGTAGATGCAAAACATTAATTTGTGTTTTTATATTGAACAGAAAGAGCTAGTATACTTCTATTTTTAAAAAATCAGCCACTCAAATAATTTTTACTCCTACTTTTACAATTAAGAAAATTACAAAATAAGATTTTGATCATTGCTTAAAGAGTGTTTCCACTCCTTGATTAAGCATGAAGTAGAATTTCGAGTTTAGAAAAGCATGAAAATTTGGGTTTTAGGCTGTTCTAAACTCGAAATTTTACTTCATGCGCCACGCTTATAGAACATTACTTTAAAGTAAAGTTTAAATTCATCTATTGAATAATCATTATTGTTATTAATTGTCGTTAATTTTGTAACTGTCATTAAAATGTTCCTGGCAATATTAGCTATCGTAGGTGAAGGCTTTGAAAATATAATTACAAGTTTTAAGTAAATATAAATATTAACCGATGTTAAGATAGCCATAGATTTTCCAGCCACGGAATTACCCGGCGCATCCACCATCGATCGTAAATTAAAATAAATGGTTTTGTAAATTTAAGGCATATTATTAATGAAACAAAGAAAACTAAACTAATTCCAGCCCTAAAAAAATAGCTCATCCAAACTTAAACTTATTTTCGTATATAGGCTTTATCAAACACAAATATATAGTCCTCCCAAAAGCATGTAATAAAATAACCAGATTTCAAACTTAAATTAAAAGTATGTAGTTGTGATTAAAATTATTTCTTTTAACTCCGACGTGTTGCTTAAAGCCTAAATAAGCCAGTTAAGCAATGAAATTTTGGCAAAAATGTTAAATGAATTTTTTATAAATATTTTCCATCAGAACGACTCGAATAAAATGACCAGATTTCAAACTAAAATTAAAAATATGTAGTTGTGATTAAAATTATTTCTTTTAGCTCTGACGTATAGCTTAGAGCCTAACTAAGATATTTAAGCTATAAAATTTTGTCAAAAATGTTAGATGAATTTTTTATAAATTTTTTCCATCCGAACGACTCGAAAAAAATGACCAGATTTCAAACTAAAATTAAAAATATGTAGTTGTGATTAAAATTATTTCTTTTAGCTCTGACGTGTAGCTTAGAGCCTAACTAAGCTATTTAGGCTATAAAATTTTTGCAAAAATGTTAAATGAATTTATTATAAATTTTTTCCATTCTAACGACTCGAATAAAATGACCAGATTTCAAACTAAAATTAAAAATATGTAGTTGTGACTAAATTATTTCTTTTAACTCTAACGTGTAGCTTAGAGCCTAACTAAGTCATTTAGGCTATAAAATTTTAACAAAAATGTTAAATGAATTTTTTATAATTTTTTTTCCATCCGAACGACTCGAATAAAACGACCAGATTTCAAATTTAAAAATATTTAGTTGTGATTAAAATTATTTCTTTTAATTCTGACGTATAGCTTAAAGCCTAACTAAGCCATTTAGGCTATAAAATTTTGGCAAAAATGTTAAATGAATTTTTGATAATTTTTTTCCATCCGAACGACTCGAATAAAATGACCAGATTTCAAACTTGAATTAAAAGTATGTAGTTGTGATTAAATTTATTTCTTTTAACTCTGACGTGTAGCTTAGAGCTTAACTAAGCTATTTAAGCTATAAAATTTTGGCAAAAGTGTTAAATAAATTTTTTATAAATTTTTTCTCTCCGAAAGACTCGAATAAAATGACCAGATTTCAAACTTAAATTAAATATACGTAGTTGTGATTAAAATTATTTCTTTGTGGCTTAAAGCCTAACTAAGCTCTTTAAGCTATAAAATTTTAACAAAAATGTTGAATGAATCATTTATACATTTTTTCCATCCGAACGAGTTGAATAAAATGACCAGATTTCAAACTTAAATTAAAAATATGTAGTTGTGATTAAAAATATTTATTTTAACTTTGACTTGTAGCATAGAGCCTAACTATACATACTTTTAATTTAAGTTTAAAATCTGGTCATTTTATTCGAGTCGTTCAGATGGAAAAACTTTATAAAAAATGTATATAACATTTTTGCCAAAATTTTATTGCTTAAATGGCTTAGTTAGGCTTTAAGCTCCAAGTCAGAGTTAAAAGAAATAATTTTATTTACAACTATATACTTTTAATTTAAGTTTGAAATCTGGTCATTTTATTCGAGTCATTCGGATAGAAAAAATTTATAAAAAATTCATTTAACATTTTTGCCAAAATTTTATAGTTTAAATAGCTAAGCTAGGTTTTAAGCTACACGTCAGAGTTAAAAGAAATAATTTTAATTACAACTACATATTATTAATTCAAGTTTGAAATCTGGTCATTTTATTCGAGTCATTCGGATAGAAAAAATTTATAAAAAATTTATTTAACATTTTTGCCAAAATTTTATAGTTTAAATGGCTAAGCTAGGTTTTAAGCTACACGTCAGAGTTAAAAGAAATAATTTAAATTACAACTACATATTTTTAATTCAAGTTTGAAATCTGGTCATTTTATTCGAGTCGTTCGGATGGAAAAAATTTATAAAAAATTCATTTAACATTTTTTCCAAAATTTTATAGCATAAATGGCTTAGTTGGGCTTTAAACTACACGTCAGAGTTAAAAGAAATAATTTTAATCACAACTACATATTTTTAATTTAAGCTTGAAATCTGGTCACTTTATTCGAGTCGTTCGGATAGAAAAAAATTATAAAAAAAATCATTTAACATTTTTTCCAAAATTTTATAGCTTAAATAGCTTAGTAAGGCTTTAAGCTACACGTCAGTGTTAAAAGAAATAATTTTAATCACAACTACATATTTTTAATTTAAGTTTGAAATCTGGTCATTTTATTCGAATCGTTCGGATGGAAAAAATTTGTAAAAAGTTCATTTACCATTTTTGCCAAAATTTTATGGCTTACATGGCTTAGTTAGGCTTTAAGCTACACGTCAGAGTTAAAAGAAATAATTTTAATCACAACTACATATTTTTAATTTAAGTTTGAAATCTGGTCATTTTATTCGAGTCGTTCGGATGGAAAAAATTAAAAAAATTCATTTAACATTTTTGCCAAAATTCTATAGCTTAAATGGCTTAGTTAGGCTCTCAGCTACACGTCAGAGTTAAAAGAAATAATTTTTTTCACAATTACATATTTTTAATTTAAGTTTGAAATCTGGTCAATTTATTGGAGTCGTTAGGATGGAAAAAAATTATATAAAATTCATTTAACATTTTTGCCAAAATTGTATAGCCTAAATGGCTTAGTTAGACTCTAAGCTACACGTCAGAGTTAAAAGAAATAATTTTAATCACAACTACATATTTTTAATTTAAGTTTGAAATCTGCTCATTTAATTCGAGTTGTTCGGAAGGAAAAAATTTATAAAAAATTCATTTCACATTTTTGCCAAAATTTTATAGTCTAAATATTCTAGTTAGGCTTTAAGTTACATGTCAACATTTAAAGAAATAATTTTAATCAAAACTACATATTTTTGATTTAAGTTTGAAATCTGGTCATTTTAATCGAGTCGTTCGGACGGAAAAAAAATATAAAAAATTCATTTAACACTTTTGCCAAAATTTTATAGCTTAAATGGCTAAGGCTCTAAGCTACACGTCAGAGTTAAAAAAATAATTTTAATCACAACTACATACTTTAAATTTAAGTTTGAAATCTGGTCATTTTATTCGAGTCGGTCGGATGGAAAAAAATTATAAAAAATTCATTTAACATTTTTGCCAAAATGTTATAGCTTAAATGGCTTAGTTAGGCTTTAAGCTACACGTCAGAGTTAAAAGAAATAATTTTAATCACAACTACATACTTTTAATTTTAGTTTGAAATCTGGTCATTTTATTCGAGTCGTTCGGATAGAAAAAATTTATAAAAAATTCATTTAACATTTTTGCCAACATTTTATAGCTTAAATGGCTTAGTTAGGCTTTAAGCTACACGTCAAAGTTAAGAGAAATAACTTTAATTACAACTACAAATTTTTAATTTAAGTTTGAAATCTGGTAATTTTATTGGAGTCGTTAGGATGGAAAAAATTTATAAAAAATGTATTTAACATTTTTGCCAAAATATTATTGCTTAAATAGCTTAGTTAGGCTCTAAGCTACACGTCAGAGTTAAAAGAAATAATTTTAATCACAACTACATATTATTAATTTAAGTTTGAAATCTGGTCAATTTATTGGAGTAGTTAGGATGGAAAAAATTTATAAAAAACGTATTTAACATTGTTGCCAAAATTTAATTGCTTAACTGGCTTAGATAGGCTTTAAGCTACAAGTCAGAGTTAAAAGAAATAATTTTAATCACAACTACATACTTTTAATTCAAGTTTGAAATCTGGTCATTTTATTCGAGTCGTTCGGATGGAAAAAATTTATCAACAATTCATTTAACATTTTTGCCAAAATTTTATAGCTTACATGGCTTAGTTAGGCTTTAAGCTACACGTCAGAGTTAATAGAAATAATTTTAATCGCAACTACATATTTTTACATAATATATAAAATTACGAAAAAACTATTCGTGAAAATGCAAACAGTGTCTTAATTAATAAGACAATTTAAGACGATAAATATCCATTGAAACAACTACTTCCCGGGTAAATACGACTCCGGATATTGAATTATACAATGAAATATCTAAAATCTTATTTTACTCCTATTTTTATTTAAACGTCATAAGCAAAGCTATACTGAAGAGAGATAAATCTCGAAACGCGTCTATAGATGGCCTAAGACATTAGTTTTAATCCAAGTCCTTTCACTTCTAATTTGTTGCTATCTCTCCTTTCATTTTAAATTGTATTGTTAGTTGGTTTGAAGAGAATTTGACCTAAACGTTTCATATACTTTAATAGAGCGTTGTAACAAATCAAATTAAATAAGATTTTAAATATTTCATTGTATAATTCAATATCCGGAGGTGTATTTGCACGGGAAGTAGTTGTTTCAATGGACATTTATCGTCTTAAATTGTCTTATTAATTAAGACACTGTTTGCATTTTCACAAATAGTTTTTTCGTAATTTTATATATTATGTTTAAAGTGTGCAAACTATAAGAAGCGTAAGCTTATTTTCTCGAATTCAAATAGTTTTCAATTTGAATTTACATATTTTTAATTTAAGTTTGAAATCTGGTCATTTAATTCGAGTCGTTCGGATGGAAAAAAATTATGAAAAATTAATTTAACATTTTTGCAAAATTTTATAGCCTAAATGGCTTAGTTAGGCTCTAAGCTACACGTCAGAGTTAAAAGAAATAATTTAATCACAACTACATATTTTTAATTTTAGTTTGAAATCTGGTCATTTTATTCGAGTCGTTCGAATGGAAAAAATTTATAAAAAATTCATTAGCTTAAATAGCTTAGTTAGGCTCTAAGCTACACGTCAGCACAACTACATATTTTTAATTTAAGTTTGAAATCTGGTCAATTTATTGGAGTAGTTAGGTTAAAAAAAATTTATAAAAAATGTATTTAACATTTTTGCCAACATTTTATTGCTTAACTGGCTTAGATAGGCTTTAAGCTACAAGTTAGAGTTAAAAGAAATAATTTTAATCACAACTACATACTTTTAATTTAAGTTTGAAATCTGGTTATTTTATTCGAGTCGTTCGGATGGTCAAAATTTATAAAAAATGTATTTAACATTTTTGCCAACATTTTTTTTTACCTAAATGGCTTAGGTAGGCTTTAAGCTACACGTCAGACTTAGAAGAAATAATTTTAATCACAACTACATGCTTTTAATTTAAGTTAGAAATCTGGTCATTTTATTACATGCTTTTAGGAGGACTTTTATTTGTGTTTGATAAAACCTATATACGAAAATAAATTTAAGTTTGGATGAGCTATATTCTTAGGGCTAGAATTAGTTTAGTTTTCTTTGTTTCATTATTAATATGCCTTAAATTAAGAAAAACATTTATTTTATTTTACGATCGATGGTGGATGCGTCGGGCAAATCCGTGGCTGGAAAATCTATGACTATCTTAACATCGGGTAAATATTAAATCTAAAATATCTGGTATTTAGAACTAACGATATTTTGAATATCGATACTATTCAATACGATTTTTGCTGTATTGATCCTTTGCTATACAATATAATCGATATTCAATATCGTTTTAAATTTTTCGAGATCAGGATACATTCCTACACCAGAATATGTATACTTCAAAGTAACATTCCTTGTATGTATGTATATTGTAGGGTTGTTATGTTTGAAACACTTTGTTTTAAAAAACATGTTTAAAACAGCCGACATGTGTTTAACGGTTTTCTTTTAAACATGTTGAAAATCTTAAATTTTAATTTTAATTTACAAACCATTATATTTTAAAATGTTTTACCAAGTGATTAATGAGAAAAAAGTGTCCGATATCTTAAATTTGTTCAAAACATGTTTTAAACGTTAAATTTGGTTATAACGTTCTTTTTTAATTTTCTTAAATTTGCTAAATTATATTTTATATTACTTCATTAAAATTTTTTGTTACTTATTTAAATTTTTGCTAAACTGTTAAAGATTTTTCAAATTACATTATTAATCACAACATTTTATTACAATAAAATATCACAACTGTGTGGGTATAAATGTGATTTTTAAATACAGGGAATTTTTTTTAAAAAATTTCAATTTGAATCTTTAAACGAGGGTTTTCCACTCAGAGACTAAGCTTGAAGTAAAATTTCGAGTTTAGAAAAGCCAGAAAATTGGGATTGGCCGCGTAGCGAAGCGGAGCGGCCAATCCAAATTAGGCTTTTCTAAACTCGAAATTTTACTTCATGCGCCACACGTATAAAACATTGAAATGTCGAAAACTTTAAAATATACGGCTTCAGCAATCTAATATGTAAATGTAAATATAGCATGAGTCAAATTCTGAACTGAACAAATTGTTTAAAACAGTGATTATAGGCAACCAAATAACTCTGACGTATATTAGGTTGCCTATCATTGTGTTGTTTTATGTGTGTATTTTTTGAACCTCACTGTAAATCAGTGTTTTTATACGTGGCGCATGAAGTAAAATTTCGAGAATAGCTTAATTTGGATTGGCCGCTCCGCTTCGCTACGCGGCCAATCCAAATTCTTAGGCTTTTCTAAACTCGAAATTTTACTTCATGCTTAGTCTGGGAGTGAAAAACACTCGTTAAAAGCCTCAAATTAACCGCTTTGAAAAAACGAATTCCCGCAAATTTAAAAACCACTGTAATTATCAGGTTATGTATACTCAAAAGAAAAATGCCCTGTATATTCTGTTTTAAACACGACGTTTTAAACGTGTTTTACACATGTTTTAAATTGTTAATGTTTTAAACGCTGTTTCAATGACAAAAAAACACGTTTTGTAAAAAAACTGTTTGTTTTAATCAAAATGAAAAAAAAAAAAACGTTTTTTTTAACAACCCTGGTGTATTGATGAAAACAGCTTAGACTCTTTTAAACTGAATAAATTTCTCCTCGATAACTTGAAGTATCACCTTTCAAAGAGTTATACTGATGTCATAATATTCCTCTTTCATATTTGATTAATACTAAATTTCTAACTTTAAACAAAACCAATACATGATCTCCCAAAATTGACAGTTACCTGCTAAATTTAGGATATTTGTTTATTAATTGAATTTATTATTTTAAAACCCCGTGTTTTTTAAATAATTAATTTTATGATTGTAAAAAATCAAAAATACTCGATCTGCCATATTCAAATAATTTTGTAAAATAATAGAAAAATTATTTTTAATTTAAATAATCAGTTAAATACACGATCTCTCATAATTAAAAATTATTCGTCAATTTTGAGAGATCGTGTATTTAATTTCTGGCTCACACATTTTAAGTGTTAAACTATTTTATTAAATCATGTTTAATTGTGAGGCAGTGTCAAAACTTCTCGTGGTTAAATTACAACCACAAATACACAAATTGAGACGAAAATGGAATAGAGACGACACTTTCTTATTATGCAAGTGCACGTTGATTGGATAATTCTCACATCCTCATCAAAAACATTTAAAATTACCTTAAAATGGCAATTTACACATTAGGACGTTGTTGACAAAAAGTTAAATGGTTTACATTTGTACAATGAAAGCGTACTAGAAATATTCAGAATTCATTAGAAAGAAGTGAACTCTCCGGAATAATATTTAATAAGAACTGCTTGAGATTCATAGAATTCACTTAAACAGAATTCACTCTTATACAGAGAATGTATATTCGTTTATTCGAATATACATACTCTGTTTAATACCACTCTTTATGTTAGTTCCTACAAATTTAGATTGGTATTATCAAACATGAAGTTCTCTTCATGTTTGATAATGACATACTAAGTAAAGACAAAATAAAATGTGTTTTATTGTAAAATTATACATGTTAAACAACAGAAGCCTCCACAATACTGAAAGAGAAATAATTCTATACACGTTATAATAAATATGAAAAATGTCTGTGAATCTATCCACTTGAAAAATCACCAACCGTTGAATTAATCAGCAATTTTTCACACAAAATAAAGATAATTTCCTCAGATATAACCATTACTGTAAGAGCAATGCAAAGATAATCATCTTAGATATTCCTATAAGATAAAAACCGGCAATTCTTCCTCCTTTTTTTTCCCTTAAGTCCCCATTAGTTCGTAAGGGGATTAACCCTCCGGCATGTGAACTATCGAGATATTAGGAAATGATAGATGCACGAATGTGCCATAACTCAGCTGCACGCAATTTCTGAAAGCAACTGCTGCATTGGTGAGTATGCGGCTTAATAAATCTCCCAACGCGGAAATACGTCACGTCTGCGGGGCAGATCCCTTTCGCCCTTTTGGCCCTTTGGTATTATCGCAGAGGGGGATGGAGAGTGCACCTTTAAAAGTCGGATGGAATTAACGGGAATTGACGTTCAGTGAAAGAGATACGGCATGCGAGGCTTGTGTAAAGTTAATTTGATATGAAAATTAAAATTTTGTGTGTTTAGTCAGTGCGAATATTGAATATATTAATATAAAGGTCACTGGTGTAGATAGCTATTTACGATGGAGAGAGAGAGAGAGAGAGAGAGAGAGAGAGAGAGAGAGAGAGAGAGAGAGAGAGAGAGATGATTTAACTAACTATTTTGTTTCATAAATTTAGTTTTCTAAAGTGCTTATAAAATAGGTATCAACATTTTAATATTTTTGATACAATGATACAATGTATCAAATTAACATATTTAATAATTTAATTAACAAAAAAATAATAATGTTGCGTTATTGCATCAATGTCGCTTAGTGGATGAAACAAAGTTTGTTTTGCATTTTTTAACCCCGTTTAAAACCCGTTTTTGTTATTATTAAATTAATAGTTAACTTAACTTGATACATTAGATTTGTAAATTAAATTCACTTGGTTTTGTTTCACACATAAGTGAAACAAAGCCAAGTAAATTTAATTTACACAACCAATATCTTTGAAAATGTTTTAAAAAGTGATTAAAGAGAAAAAAGTATCCGATATATTACTTTAATAAATTATATTTTTTGATCTAACTTGAGAAGGTGTGGAGAAAATTGTAAATATTTTGTTATTTATATATTTCGACTATTACGCATAAAAATATATTTTTAGTGTATTTCTAACTTCACGATATTTTATTGTTTTATACGCGTAGCACATGAAGTAAAATTTAAGTTTAGAAAAGCCTAAAAATTTTACTTCATGCTTATTCTGGGAGTGTTTCCAAGTCGTTCTAAACTTCAGAATAAACCCTTTTATAAAATCGACGAATGCCTAAAAATGTACAGCATATACATTATGTATATTAAAAAAAAATCCCAGTATGTAATGTAATAAGTTCTTTATAGAAATCAACTTTTAAAGTTAACTCTATAATTACTCGGCCGTTAATGGGTTAATATATTTCATGAAAATACATTATTTATAATAATTCCAAATAAAAATAGATTATTACGCAGAAAATGACGGAAGGATATAATATCAGTGCGTTCGAATTCGTAATATCGGTTTTATAGATTCGTCCTTGTTAGGCGCGAACAAAACACGCACATTAATGAATATTATTTATTCGAAAGGTCCATTTTCTATTCTCATTTTATTGGCCCCGGGTCAATACCACCAGCTGGCGAATATTTATCGCATCCGTCGAATAATAAAAATAAAATGATGGAATAAGAAATAAGAAATTTACATCAAATGTTTCCCATTGCCATATAAAGAGACGAACAAACGAATACGTTTATTTGCAAAAACAAAAGAAAATGATAAAGTGAACCGAAGCAAATGAAAATAATTATAACATTATTGTGTACTGTTATCTGAGAGTAGAAACAACAATTAAATTGAAGACAAAGAATTGTCTAAATGTAACATTATTAAAAATGCCCTTTTATCTTTGAGAAGTAAATTATCAATTTCCAACGAACCAATCGGTTTTATGTAGTAAACACAAATAAAGTAAGATAATCAAATGATTAAAAACAATCGAATACTTCTATTTTATGAAAACACAAATAAAATAAAGTGATCGAAAGAAATGGAAAGAAATAAAAATAATTGTGGAAATTTAAAATTAGTAGAATTGATCAATTATCTTGGAATAGTAAAATACAAATCTTCCTTGTACATTAATTATTATATTTATTTGCTACTTAAGGTCGAAAATTTACATGTTATTTAGCCATAAGAATGAACAACGATTAAGAGGGCAAATGTTTGCTGGTAGTGTGTTTCTGGGATACAAGACGGCGCAGAGATAACAAAATTGCAGAAAGTAGTTTTGACTATGTATTAGTTTAGAGTGCCTGCCGAATCTTATCACAACGAATAATAAAAATTATGAGTACGGAGCGCGTTGTTTGTTTGTTTACGTAGCATCGGGAGAATAAATGAATTGGTATTGAATTACAGTAAACACAAGTAAATTGGATAAAAATTCACGATTTTAATTTCTCTTGACATATATACAACTGTTTTTACTTGTTTCATTTCGAATACTTATTTTTATTATATAATTATGAATTATAATCAATTAATATAAATACATATTGCATATAAACATTTCTTTATCAGTATACAAATAAAGAAAATATAATTAATGTATATTAATGCCGACCATAAATCTTAGAAAAAATCTGACTAAGGTGTTGCTATCAAATTATTATAAATTAATAAATACTAATTTCATTTTGATTTACAATTATTGTGATTTTAGAATCGTCTATGTAGATAAACAATCTAAAATATAGTTTTAATAAATTGATAAAAGTGAATCTTGAAAAAGATTGATATTTAATTAAAATTATTTTTGTTGGTAACAGGGAAAACATCGAAAATTCAGAAACTCGTATTCGCTTAAACTTTTTATTTTAATATAGCATAAAAAAACAATCTTAAAAATATACAAATCTAATATTTTAAACTTTACCTTATAACAATATCGTGAGTTTAGATATATGCAATATATTTATTATTTTGTAAAAGAGTGTATGGATAACGTTATTATTATTAATAATATAGATTTAGTTAAATGAGTAGACGTGCAGTTTTTTGTGTATACTATAAATTTCATAACGCAAAAACAATATTTTTGTATTTCTTTCTTAATAATCTCTGATAATTATGTGGTATTAGGTTGGGTTAGATATCAGTTGCGTAGAATATGCTTGGGGCCATTAATGATTATTTCCCAATATTGTAATTGAACTTGGTCAATAAATCAATAGATTAAATTATAGTGCATTAAATTCGTGTTCAGTTTAAAAATATGGAAAATATATTATCAACATTTTTGCAAGAGCATTTTTATATTGCAATGTCATTAAATTGATTAATTTCCATCAATTTTCACAACTTAGAACATTTTTAAGACTTTAACAACTAGTGTAACAATCGCTATAGTAAACTAATTTATCTACACTAGTTTGGAATTGTTTATCATATTTTTGCAGAAGACTGGATGACCTAGGGAGAAATCCTGATCTGTTAACATTTAAGAAAGTTTATGAATTGACGTTAAGGTTAACTTTGAATATTGACAAAATGTGTGATTTCTTGTTATTCATCTTTCTACATTTATAACGTTGTACTAAATATGATACTTTCGTTTTTCTTGCATTCATATTTTTTTTTTAATTTTTGAAACTTTCAATTTCGATGAAATTCGTAAAAACTAGAGAAAACATGTGTGTGCAAACAAACAGGGAATTTTTGTTTCAAGAATACTCATTTTGATGCGTATGCATATTGAGGCATGTTGTTTTTTAATGAGTTCGATTTGAAACTACTAACTATTGTTTCATGATTAAGCATACAGTAAAATTTTAGGCTTTTCTACTTAAACCATATTACTAAAAATGATATGCTATTTTAAATAAAATTAATAGTTATGAAATTAATTTTGAACAACTTACACACAATACCAGTAAAGACGTTCACTGTACTTTTAATAATTACATTTTTATAACCAACAAATAATTCTTGTAATAATGTTTAACTAATTTAGTTTTAGTTTTAGTTTCTTTCACTAGTCGTAAGAAAGCATGTAAATATTGTAAAATTCAAAATACCCATGTTTAGCAGTTTATTTTTAATCCTGCATTAGCGGTTTATTTTTAATATCGTTTTAGCAGTATATTTTGAATTTCACAATATTTCAGTGTTTTATACGCATAGCGCATACGTTTAGAAAAGTCTGAAAATTTGATTTGGTCGCTCCGCTTTTCCTAAACTCGAAATTTTACTTCATGCTTAATCAAGGAGTTGAAACATTTGTTCGAAACTTCAAATTGAACGCTTATAAAAAAAGCAATTAATGCCAAACATTTTATAGTGCATGTATCGGAATATGTACACTTAAAATACAAGTTCAGTCTATTTTAATAAATAGTAATATTTTGCGATTATTATAGAAATTGCAAAAAACACAAAATTAGACTTAATTTTTATGATTTTTATTTGGTTTTAAATGTTTTATCAAATTACATATCTTTTTAGGTTCATTAAATGCTATTAATTGTTTTCCTACTTCTGCACTAAAATTCATATCATATTTGCATACTAAAGTGTAAAGATATATGCCGTATATACCACATAGGGTATAAATGTTTGGTTAGTTACGGTTGTTTACGTGTCCGGGTAACAACTCGGACTGAGTTGATTCAAGTTTTGTAAAAGACACATGTCAAGAGAATGTAATTAATTATAAGAACCATTTGAACATTTTCTTGTGACGGAATCACAAGAAAATGTTCAAATGGTTCTTATAATTAATTACATTCTGGATAGTGAGTGTGAAAGTAATGTGTGTACTTCTGTGGAGTTGTCTCAACATTCTGCGAAAGATACAGAGCAAGAATGCTTGTCTAAACAACAGCGCGAAAAACATTAAAATTGCATATGAAGACCCTATAAGCCGAAGGATAGAATGGCATCATTTATAAAATTAAAGGTAGAAGTATTAATATTAATATAAAATGTTGAATGCAAATTTTTAAATTACTACTTATCTTTTGTAAACTATAAAATACATTTTCTTAAAATCAAGTGTTATGCATCCCTTTGCTTCTAGGATCTTCATATAAAAAATATACATTAGTATACTACTAAGAACTTAAACCATATTACTAAAAATGATATGCTATTTTAAATAAAATTAATAGTTATGAAATGAATTTTAAACAACTTACATACAATACCAATAAAGACATTCACTGTACTTTCAATAATTACATGTTTATAACCAAGAAATTCTTCACGCTATGAACGTACCTTGACGTGGTGTGGGGGCAAGGAAAGGTTGAAGGCCAATGAGCGGAGTGCGGAGATACGGGCCTCCTCTATGGAGACCCGGACCCCTGTGCTGCTGTGAGGTGAGACCTTATCGCTAAACGTTCCGAGGCTGATACAACCTCCTTGCTGTTACAGTCTCCTTTGTAGAATCGCTTTACAGCCACTCTTGGCAAACTCTTCAATCATTTCTGGATCCCCTTCAGTTCCCGAACTGATCGGGACTCAAAGGGGGATCCAAACCCAGCTTGTAATCTTTGAACTATCAATCTTCTTCTATACACTCAAAAATAGACAAGCAAAACGTAGGAACTAGTCTCCAGGTGGGTACTCAAAAATCCCACCCTGCGTCAGCGGGCTGGAATGGGCTAGGAAAATAATTAGGGAACACGGGGAGAAACCCGCTGCGACCGCAACGCCCAAGAGGCAGCGATCGCATGGGAGACCCCACTGTGCCCTAAAAAGGTAAGGAGGACCAAGCCCTCTCCGAAAATTACACCAGGCCGCACCTATAGTGACATCCTCAAGGAGCACACTATATTTGCGGTAATAGATAGGAGCTACAGGGAGGGTTCAATCTCGCCGGCGAACTGGCAGAGATGGCCCTCCTTAAAGTCTATAAGGAGGTTCTGTCTGCAAATCCAGGAACGGCTCCCAAGTGTCGAGACGCAGGTTGGCACCAGGGTCACGTCAAACTGGTGGCCTGTGCAGATCAGAGGTCTGCTGACCTGTTCAGGCTGGCCATAGGGAAGGTAGGTGAGGTCTGGCCGGGTGCTGCTATCGAGGCTGTTACCAGGGACAAGATCCCGAACAGACCTCGGTGCAGGGCCTGGGATCGAAGAATTCATCCGTATGAGCAACCCGGAGTTGCCGACAGCGGATTGGATGGTGGTCAGTGTAGGGGAGGCGAGAGGCAATACCAGACCGGTGAAAATCACCGTTAACGAGGAGTCCGTCGCCCTTCTAGAGACCTGTGGAGGGGTGATAAGCTATGGCTTTGGGGCGATCACCCTCAAAATCTATAAGAAGGATCGGGAGACCGCTAATTCCAAGAAGGAGGCGGCCTCTGAGGCGCCGATGGAAATAGCTCCACACCCTGGTGTGGAAACTGGTCCCCACACTGATGTGGACAGTGAGCCTGTACTGGAGGCTATGAATCGCCTGCGTACGCACTCGGAGAAGACGGGGGAGAGTGAAGGAGACGAGGATCTCGCTCTCTTCTCCGGATCCGATCCGGATGATGACGACCTGAACACCACGGTCGTCAACCCCTAAAGCAGTACGATGGCGAAGGTGATTCAGATTAACTTGCATCACTGCAAGGCAGCCTCGGCTGCGCTAATCCTTACCCTAGGAAGGGATGGGTACGATGTCGCCCTGATCCAAGAACCATGGATCGTAGGAGATCGGGTTTGCGGACTGGGCTCAGCTGACTTTAAGGTCTTTTACAAACAAGGGGTTGGTATACCCAGATCGTGTATCTTAATAAAGAAAAGGCACTCTGCTTTCCTGCTTCCCTGTTTCAGCGACTGTGACACAGCTGTCGTCTCCATGGAGAGTGGCCCTTACCAGCTTTGGGTGGCCTCCTCCTACATGGCCCATGACAAGGGAACCCCCCCCCCCCCCAGAAGGCATGGTAATGGCGGTGGGAGAAGCTAACTGGAAGGGGGTGGATCTCGTCATCGGCGCTGACGCGAACGCTCATCACCCAATATGGGGGAGCTCCGACACAAATGACAGAGGTGAGTTGCTACTTGATTTTATTCTGGCCACTAACCTTTCCATATGTAACATTGGTAGCGAACCGTTTATTACCTCCAACAGACGCGAGGTTCTAGACATAACTTTGGTCTCGGACCAAGCGCACAATAAAGTTAAAAACTGGAAGGTCAGTGGTGAACACTCCTTCTCCGACCACAGGTATATAGAATTTCAGGTGGATATGCGTATCCCAGTAAATCCTATAATCACAAACAAAAGATTAACGAACTGGGATACTTATAGGGCCGTCCACACTAGGGTTTTGCCTAGCGATACACCACGCAGACCTTCCACTGAGGAGGAGTTGGATTGCTTGGTAACTACCCTCACTGATGCCTGTAATAGCGCAATGGGCGCAGCCTGTCCTGGAAAAATCCCTAGAGGAAAAAAGAAGCCTAAATGGCGGAACCTGGAGATTTCCTCCCTAAGAAAGGAGTGAAATAGGCTGTTCAACAGGGCAAAACAAACCAGCGAATGGTCTCTGTACAAGGACAGCCTCAGAGCCTTCAAAAAGGCTGTCAGGCAGGCAAAGAGAGCCTCCTGGAGAACTTTCTGCAACAAGATTGAGGGCCAGCCGACTCAGAAAAATACTATCGGGTAACCCAGCTATCCCGGGTTTTCTCATGAAGCAGGGTGGTGAGTGGACCACCTCATGCGAGGAGACCCTAGAGGTGCTAATGGAGACTCACTTTCCCTCCGACGCTGGTGGAAGAGGGGCTCTCCGGACACCCAAGAGGAGCTGCCCGACGGGGGATATCCTGAGCAAGGATAAATTGGCTTGGAGTGTGAACAGCTTCAAGCCCTTCAAAACCGCAGGCCCGGGCGGGATTATTACTGCTGAATTACAGATGGCTGCGGATATTATCAATCCCTGGTTGGAAATAATATTCGAAGCCTGCTTAACTCTTTTGTACATCCCGCAGAGGTGGAAAGAGACTAATGTGGTGTTTATACCCAAAGCAGGAAAAATATCTCACTCAACACCGAAGGACTATAGGCCGATTAGCTTATCCTCCTTCCTACTCAAGACGCTGGAGAGGTTAGTGGAGGCGTACATAAAAGAGCGCATACATCCAGACCTCTGGTCGACTAGCCAACACGCGTACACTAGAGACAGATCAGTAGACACAGCTCTGCACGCCCTCCTAAGTCAGGTTGATAATTCTATGTGTAAGAAAGAGTTCACGTTGGCGGTATTCCTGGATATCGAAGGAGCCTTCAACTTCGTGTGCCCAGGGGCGATTTTGTCGGCCCTTGGCAATCTGCACATGGACGAGTCGATATGCCTCTTCGTAGAGGAGCTGCTAACGAGGAGGCACATTGTCTCTGCGCTGGGCGGCTCACGCTCAAGAAGAGAGGTCAGTAGAGGTACCCCTCAAGGGGGTGTCCTCTCTCCACTACTATGGAATATAGTTATTAATGAACTACTGAAAGGACTAGAGTCTACGGGGTGTAAAACAATTGCCTATGCTGATGACGTGACCCTCGGGGTCTCTGGTAAACACGTAGGCATCCTATCTGAACTCACGGAGAGGGCACTCCGCAAGGTAACCCGCTGGTGTGAGGAATGTGGACAGAATGCATAGGATACCAAACTTCAAAACTCCCATCCTAAACGGCACGGGACTGATGGTAAAGGAGCAAGTCAAATATTTGGGCACCTTAGTCGATAGGAAGTTAAGTTGGAAGCCCAATATTCAGGAGAGGGTACGGAAAGCGCAGGTCGCGCTGTACTCGTGCAAAAGAGCTGTGAGCAAGAACTGGGGACTGAAACCAAGCGTTGTCCACTGGATGTACACGACTGTGATGAGACCCATTCTGTTCTATGGCGCTGCAGTCTGGTGGACTGCTCTTGATAAGACAATTCACCGGACCGCACTGGGTAAGGTACAGAGATCAGCCGAACTGCTCATAACAGGCGCGGTTAGATCTACCCCCTCCAAAGCGCTAGATGTAACACTAAATCTAGCTCCTGTTGACCTTTACTGCAGGTATGCTGCAGTTACCACAGCGATCAGGATCAACTCGGTCGGGATATGGAATAGTAGCAAACAGGGCAAGATTGTTCAGGGAAATGAAGTCTGGCTCTTCACGGATGGCTCCAAGTCCGAAAACAGAGTAGGGGGTGGAATTTTCTCACATGAGTTCAACCTCAAAAAATCTTTTCGACTCCCAAACCACTGCAGCGTCCTACAGGCGGAAGTCATGGCTATCCGAGTGGCAGTGGACTGGATAGGTAAAACCGATCTTCAGGTAAACCATATCAGGTTCGTCACCGATAGCCAGGCCGCCATTAGGACATTAAATAGTCCCTACTGCACCTCCAAGGTGGTCAGAGACTGCAGAAAAGTGCTTAACAAGCTCGCTAACAGCTGTGATGTGGGGCTCATCTGGGTACCAGGTCACAGTGATATCAAGGGAAACTCAATTGCCGACGGCCTCGCAAGGAAGGGGGCAAGGATGAGAGACCTATCTACTGAACTTTCCGCCGACATTCCTCTTGGGGAATGCAAGAGACTATTAAGGGACTAAATGACATCATGGGTTAATCTTAGGTGGAAGGAAGAAGACACGTGTCACATAACAAGGCAGCTATGGCCTATGTGTGACACCATAAACAGTAAAAGATTAATTGCACTTAGCAGAATCGACATAAGGAAGGCTGTAGGCATCATCACGGGTCACTGTTTTCTGGGTAGACACGCACAAAAGATGGGTCTCAAATACAATGACTACTGCAGAGAATGCCTAGATGAGGAGGAGGAAGAAACAGTACTCCACTATCTAGGTCAATGTCCTGCTCTTGAGAGGAAACGAATGAAGTACCTCGGTCTGCACCACGCAAGTGAACTGGCGGAGCTCTCACCTATAAAGGTGGGAGATCTGATCGGATTCATTAGGTGCTCAAATTGGGTTGTATAGGGGAAGGATCTCTCATGGTATCGCAACGGGCCCTATGGGCCTAAGTGAACAGCCTCGGCTGTTGCCATATAAACCTAACCTAACCTATTTATATTATTGATTTTTTTACTGTATTTATTAACTTTAACGATTTATTGAACATAATATAAAAAAATGATAATTGTCAAGTGTAGTAACATTCAAATTTTTCATATAAATTTAGACCATTTCCAAGTTCTAAAACTATACCATTTTACAACAAACTTCATTTTGTAAACATTTTATTGATTCTAATCATATTCATAATTTCTATACATTTTGTTGTAATTAATTTCGATATTTTACATGATTTCTGAAAACTTTGTTGTTTTTTACGATAATAAAATCAAAAACATCGTAAAAGTTGAATAGAAATAAAAAAATCATCACTAAAATGGTTTTTGTATTTCTGTTCAATTTCAACGATTTTGTTGATTTTAGCGATTTTGATAATTTAATCCGATTTTGTTGTCACACTTGAGAAAAGTGTGCCCTCTCTTAATTATCTCTGATAATTATATTAAATCAACGCGTTTTTTTGAATTTCTGAATTTTTTTAAATAGAGAAAACAAATCATTATCATTTAAAAAATACACATATACTCAATGACATTAGAAGCGTAACACCCAGAAGGAGTTATTATTTTAACTTGATTTTTTGCCAGTATGGTAGTCTTACATCAAGAATAAAATGATTACATTTTCAAGAAATTTTATTAAAAAACAATCTAAAAAAATTAATAATGTGTTTGGCGACCCCTTTGCTGTATACACTCCTGTAGACGTCTGGGCATCGACAAAATGAGATGGTCGATGTCTTCTTGAGGCATCTCGTTCCAAGCAACTTGAATTTCATCGATCAACCGTGCTAGAGTCTGTGGAGGAGGGTGCAAAGAGAATATTCTTCTTCCCATGATATCCCACACATGTTCAATGCGATTTAAATCCGGTGAACAGGGCGGCCAAGCCAAAACATTAACACCAGCTTCATTAAGAAAGTTCATAGTTCGACGAGCAATATGGGGACGTGCAACAAAGTCGGTCGTATGACGTCTTCAACATAAAGCGCAGCTGTCATACTGCCTCGAATGAATACAAGAGGCGATCGACTACCATAAGCAATAGCCCCCCAAACCATTACTCCAGCAGTCCTGTGTACATGCCTCTCAATAGCTAACCTAAGATCAGGTCGTTCTCCACGGTAGCGTCGTACCCTTCTACGGCCATCATGCGTGCCTAGACAAAATCCTGATTCATCGCTGAATAGGACATCGTGCCATTCTGCCTCCCAATGCTGCCGTTCTCTGCACCAGTCCAACCTTTGGCGACAGTGTCTCGCTGTTAAAGGAAGCATTAATCTTGGACGGTACGAAAGAAGCCCAAAGGATTGAATGCGGCGATATAAGGTTCGCATACTAACGGGCCTACCTTCTTCTCCAATCCATTGATCACCGATTTGACGCGTAGTAGCGAAACGGTCTCGCAGGGCTATTTGTCTTAAGCGCCGATCTTGACGTTCTGTGGTACGCCTTGGTTGACCAATTGGTCTTCTTCTTGCTCCTCTCCCTTCTTCTGTCCATACCTGATACACACGTATTACAGTTGCTGCAGTGGAATCAATACGGCGGGCAATTTCGCGATAGGACATACCGACATCTCGATAAGCAACAACTCGACCCCGGTCAAAATCGCTCAAATGGTGATATTGTGGACGTCTTCGGACTCGAGGCATTTTATTTAAACTTAACACACTCAACGGAAACACGAAAACTAAAAACATCTGTACTAAACAGCTCATATAAATAGTTTTATAAAAAAGAAAAAGTGAAATATATATTTTTTTCACAATAAATATAAAAGGCACAAGGTTGAAGTTGTTATCAATGTATGCTTTAAATATAGTCACTCTGTTGCTAAAATATGAATTCAAAAAAATCATTCCTTCTTGGTGTTACGCTTCTAATGTCATTGAGTATATTTTAATCAATTTCAAACAAATGTGATTTTGTATCAATTTAGTGTTTTGGTAAAACCAAGTTCATTAATTTCCTTATAATTTTTAGGAATTTTATCAAATTTTGACGCTTTTTGATTTTTTGGAAGAAATCACACGATTTCTGCACTTTAAAGAAATACTTACATTTCAGTCAACTTTGACCAACTGTAATTACGTTGTCATTTAATTTTGTTTTTCCTATCGTTGGTACAAAGTGTATTCATTTTCTAACGTTTTTGAAACTTTTCCTGCATGTATTTGATTTAACTTGAGCAGTTGCAATTTCTCTAAGAGTCAATCAATTTTGTTTTTTCAACGTCAGAATAAAGTTTATTGATTTAAAAAACAGATGTTTTATTAGCTTTTTTAGCTTTTTTTAAATCACAATTTTTGAACACTTTGAAAAAAGAATATTTAATACTAATTATGATTTACCTATTCATTACCAAAATAGAATATTGCAATTGCAATGAAGCACCTGAAACGCATAGATTTGAACCCCAGACCTCTAAACGCTATGCTGAGTAAGCAGCCAACAAACGCGCATGGTATAAATAATTTGGTAAATTACAATAATCCACATCAGAAATATCAGATACCTTAAAATGCTAAGCGGAACAAGTCCACGGTCAACAACACGCCAATTATTCAATTTGGTAAATTACAATGTAAATGAATGTATTAAAATTGGATCGAAGGCATTTTTCCAACTCAACAAGACTTGAATCGTTATTTACCAGAATTCCACATTCCACATCCTACTCTTAATATGAATCCAGAAATGCAATTATATTTACAAAATGTATTTGGAAATATTTTAATAATGTTTTTCTTTGTTGTCTATCAATAAGAGAATTATCAAACGGTCCGCGGCGGATAAACTACATTCGCTGTACTGTACACGAATTCTCCATATCAAACCTAATTTCTATTTATATATTTTTGGAAATCACAGTATATTTCTAAGATATTACTTAAATGGCACGATACCGCCCTCTATTTATTTAAAGCATAATCAAAAATTGCATTGCTTTTATGGAGATTGCTAAGCAACGGTTAATTTTATTTATCATTTATTTTAAATCAATCAATTTATTGCAACATGTTTATAATAATTACTTCAACAATTTAAAGCGCTATGACGAAAAACTAATGTTTCCTACTTAACCATTTCATGAATTTATGAGATCATGTGGCAGAGTTACATTATTTAATTTATAATTTATTTAGGAAACATCTTTTTGAGAAAAAAAAAGTGTCAATTTAACCACAAAACTGCAATGTACAATATGTTAAAGTATATTATGACTATTTTGAAAGATTAATCGTTGTACGTTCTTGGGCCAAATAATATGTAAATTTCCGACCTCAAATAGTTTCACTACAGTTCGAATGAGATGTTGAGCATTTTTGTAAAATTGGCGCATTTAAAGTATGTTGACAAGCATCATATTTGATTATGATGATAGAAACGCAAACTTAACATCCGACGTGCCAAACAATTGAAGATGTTCTGTTTCAACCAGAATCCATTGATTGAAAACAGATAGAAGTTAATAATGTCAGGGTAGAAGGGTAATGTGTTTTCTACACCCCAAAAACACACGACCAGCGAAAATTGGCCAGGGCCTCTCCAAAATATCTAAACCAACAAATTTTGAAGAGAAACACCCTCTCTTCAAAATTTGTTGGTTCCATCGCGAAAGTATAATGAAAGAAAAGAAACCCCAATTTACGACCTTATCTGATTAGCAGGTAGTTTTCCCTTTTAAACGGTCGTTCATGTTTATTTGATGACTCCAACAATTTAACACATTAATCAATATGTTATGCAATGGAATTATTTGGTTACGTTTTAATCAAATTAATTAAATAAAGCACGCTAATCTAGCAATAAAAAAATGCAAAATAAGGTTATGATTGATTCTCTAACGAGTTTTCCAATCCCAGATTAAGCATGAAGTAAAATTTTAAGTTTTACTTAATGCGAGACGCGTATAAAACGCTGATTTAATGTAAAATGGTCTATAACCAACCAATTAACAAGTGAAATACGTTTAGTATGCCAATCATCAATTGTTTAAATGAGAGAAAAAGTGCTACAATGAACATAAAATCATTTTTTGTACTTGTTTTAGTATAACTTTAGAAAAATAAATTAATGAAACAGCATACTAACTCAAATCCGCCCCAATCACAAAAAGCTATCTACGCCACTAAAACAAGGTATGTATGATCGTATTTATTAAAAACAAATAATAGCAATATATTTTAACAGTGGTTAATTACAGTGGTTAATTTTTCGTTTTATTATATTCTTATAACGGGTTTAAAACAAAATAAGCGTACCTTAGTTCTAAGAGTGTTTTAATATAAATTAAGATCACACAAGGAGGGGGGGGGAAGTTCTTGATGGTCTTTAAAAAATAGATCTGCAAACATTTTCGAGATATTATTTTTTTTAATTAGAAATTCCTCATTAATAAACTGAAATTTCTCAAAAAATATTGGTTTAATCCAAAATAATTATTGAGCATTACTAACTGAACTCTTCGCATTATAATCGAAAAATCAAACAAAACAACTTTTATTTATAAAAAAAAACTTGCCATTTACGTTTTCTGTAAATTTGAACAGAATGTATGAGGATCTCGGTTATTTGAAGAGATAGAGATTCGGTTAAATTGGGGCAAAGTTGCGTAATTTATGGCCCAATAATAATCTAAAAACAAATTTGAAATATCTTCTTTCGTTTTTGAGGAATTGTCAAAAAACGGATATTTTGAAATTTCGTTTTTATTTATTCAAAAACTATTGAATTCAGACATTTACAACTTTGACATTACACCATAGCCAACTTTTGTTTTTCTTATGGGCACCATTATGGATTTTCATATTTTTTAGAAAAATATTTTTTTCTGAATACATCATTAAATTCAGAAAAAAATATTCTTCCAAACTTCCACACTTATAGTTTTTAGTGCAATTTAAAGTCAATTTAAAGTTAATAGAAAACTAACCATCTTAATCCATTTTAATAGTTTCATATGTAATTTACAGCAGTAACGATACTACTTAAAAATTGGCAGCAGATGGCGTTCACATCGTCAATTTATATGAAAATTACATATGACTACTAAAATGGTTATAGAAGTTCAATTTTCTTCTGGATTTCAAAATGCACAATCAATTGACATTTATAATAGTCATTCTGTGAGTACCATCGACAAAGCTATTTTTTTCTGAATTCAATGATGTATCACACATATAGTTTATTGTACAGGGTGAGCGAAACTCGATGTCTCAGCTCTATTATATGAAAAGTAAAAACGATAAAAAAATCTGAAATCTAAAATTAAATGACAACAAAACAATATTTGTCAACCATTAGTTTAATTATTGACAGATGCTGCTTTGTTATTTGTTTCCAAAGGCTACTTGTTTAAGTCGTGACAATTGTGCATTTTTGATAATACTTTCTTTTAAGTTTGCTTTTAATTTTTTAACGAAAGAAGATAGCAAATTTTTGTCTTCACAAAGTTTATTCAGAAAAATTAGCTAATTGAAATATCCAAAAATATAGGTGTGTTTCTGGGGGATACATTTTCGATGACGTCATTACTTCAGTTTCAAAATTTAGAAAAATATGCAATTTTGGATTAAAATTGACCTTACTCAATCCCATTTATGAACCTCTTTTCAGATTTTTCCTATCGTTTTTCCTTTTCTTATAATAGAGCTGAGACATCAAGTGTCGCTCACCCTGTACATTTTATATGTAAAATGTTAATCTTTTGTTTTTTGTAAAGAGTGCCTTAGAAACAGTTGAGTAACTCACGTATTTGACAACTCCTAAGACCCATAATTTGCTTGCAAATCCCCCCTGAAGACGGGCATCCAACAATATATATTTTACCAATTCTGATGTATTTTAAACTAACGAGTGTCTTCCACTCCCAGGCTAAGCATGAAGTAAAATTTCGAGTTTAGAAAAGCCCCGCGTAGAAAATTTGTCGAGGGTCGCGCAGCGACCCGAGACAAATTTTCACGGGGCTTTTCTAAACTCGAAATTTTACTTCATGCACCACGCGTATATAACACTGATTTAAAGTGAAGTTAAAAACGCACTGAAAACCAACCCAACTTTGATATATCCATGCTGTAAACTTTCAGATATTCGTTATTTTCTTGTAAAAAAACTTCGATTCCATGTAGTCCTTTGGTCTCCGAAGACTATGATTGGTCCTTCGAGCTGTAGCCTTTGTAAAATGGTAATAAACTTAGTAATCTAGAGTGATCCTTCAATTTGAAACTTCTAAGAACGAGTGTTGTCCACTTCTAGACTAAGCATGAAGTAACATTACGAGTTTAGAAAAGCCCCGCGTAGATAATTTCTCGAGGGTCGCGCAGCAACCCGCGACAAATTTTCACGGGGCTTTTCTAAACTCGAAATTTTACTTCATGCGCCACGCGTATAAACCACTGATTTACAGTAAAGTTAAAAAATATAAAACGCTTAGATGTGATGATGATCAATATTTACCAAGATGTAAACGTCAGAAACGTTTAAAAAAATTCTTTTGACCTAAATTTGTACACGTAGGCATAATTCTCAATTTTACTTTACAAATGTCGTATTAATTATAATTACATTTTAAATAATTTCATAAATATCAAATAAATCTTCCTATTAAAACCACCCGAAACCGGACAAAAGATAACGCCACGCGCCGGCTGAAAACAGATGGACTTCTTACTACCTGCTAATATCGGGTTGACATTGACACCCAAAAAATGCGGTTGGTGTTCATAATGGATTACCCCTTGAGTGCTCGGTCTCTTTCCCCTTACCCTCCAACATTTTAGGAAAGAGATAGAAATCGGAAGATTTTAGACTTTTTGGTCTGGTCGCAATTTGGCCCTCTTAATAAAAAAAAATATTTCTTAACTACAATACATCACAATTAACATAAAATGCAGTATGTTCGAGTTGTCTAAACAATTGCTTAAATACATCAAGCACGTGCCGCATTCATCTTCTCATTCATACATAATTCCTTGAATGAAATCGAAGCCTCCCCCCAACTATAAATAATACCCACACATGTGTGGAAACGTGAATGAAAATAAAAACTGATACAAAATAAAAATCTGATGCCACTACATGTTATTTTAGTATCATATCCGTTAATAATACGTGTGGTACTTTTTCTTAACAGCATATGTTCAATTCGAAGAAGAAACAAAAATAATTAACTAATTAGTTACTTGGGAAGCAATATCAAGAACATACAACTATTTCGTTATTAAAGAAATATAATAAATGCAATTGTTTTGTAAAGCATGTAACTAATTGTCCACGTACTTGATTACTTTCACCCCTATAACAACAATATTATATTGTAATTTACCGTTAAACCGGTTTTGATTCACAAATTTAATGACTTATCACTTATTGAATAAGCCGGAAAATTTAGAATCATTAATCTAGAAGTAATTTGTCTTAGGAGATTAGTAGATTGTGAAAATTTTTGTATTTTTATTGGGCAATTCTTGAAATATTCTAGAATTGGCATTATTATTATTTCTTATATCAAAACGGTGGCGACGCGAACACCGGTTAATCGGCTCCGTCACAGTGCATTTTTAAAAAGGTTTTTATAGCTAAAATAGACTTGTGAATTCATCGAAAACAGGGTAAAGTGTTGTTGGAAATAGTACAATTAAAAAACAATACATTTAATAATCTGTATATAGATAATTAAATATAAAACAGAGAGAGGTTAAGTGTAAATAACGTGCGGTAAAAAAAGTGATCTCGTAGTCTGGCTCCGAGGGGCGGACCCGGCTAAGATACACGAACGCGGGCATTTTGAATAACCGATCACACGGAGTGGATGTGGAAAATCCACTGCGCGCGGCAACCGGCAGACTGAAATCGAGCGTATTGTATAAATAAACAGATGAGCGGAAAAAGAGGTTTCGTGGACGGCGAAAACGAGGAAAACATATTTAATAACAGCAAGAAAATATTAAGATCACCGGAGCAGAGAAAAATTGAAGAGGAAAGATTAACACTACAAGCCAAACAAACAAATAATATAAATAAAATCATGGATAGTGATTCGACAGAACTTACTGAACTAAAAGAAATGATGAAAGAAATGATTAAAGAATTAAAGAATAATAATAAAGAGTTGAGAAATGAAATAGTAGAATTAAACAATGAAATAAAAAGAAATAATACAGAATGGGAACAAGAGAAAATCACATTAAAAAAATAAAATTGATAGACTCGAAGATTATGTAGAAAAAAATGAAAAAGAGAAAAAGAAGAAAAACGTGGTAGTAAAAGGCCTGATACTCAATGATGGAGAACATTTAAAAATTAAAGTAGACCAATTAATGAAAAAAGAACTTGATGTAGAAACAAACGTAAACAGAGTGACAAAAATTAACAAGGGCACACATGAAGAGATGATAATAGTGGAAATAGAATCGTGGGAAAAAAAGCAAGAAATTATACAAGCAAAACATAAACATAGAGGTAAGAAAATTTACATAGACAATGATCTCACAAAAAACGAGAGGGAAATACAAAGGCAAATTCGAAATATTGCGATAGAAGAAATAAGTAAGGGAAACAAGTTAGAACAGGGTATCATCAAAAGATGTTAATTAACGGACAAAGTTATAAATGGGATTCGAATCTTAAAGGGATGATGCCCATTGAACAACCAAAAAACTAGAACAAAAGGTACACAAACAAGATAATACACAAAAACCTGAACATGACAAAACAAACACAAGCGAGAACAAAGAAATAAAAATAGGTACATTGAACAAAAGAAGCTTAATAGAAAAAGAAACTGAAAATATGAGTAAAACCACAACAACGGCAAGGATAAAGGACACTAGAAAAAGACACATGCGACAAACTGAAAAGACAAAGAAAAACAGATGGAGAATTGGAACATGGAATGTGAGAAGCATACAAGGTAAAGAACAAGAACTAGAAAAAGAATTCGAAAAAGCAAATCTGGATTTATTAATCATAACAGAGACAAAGAAGAAAGGAAAATTAATTAAAAGAACAGAAAATGAGCATACGGTAATTTTTAGTGGAGTTGCGAACAAACAGAGAGCGGCAGCGGGAACAGCGTGTCTAATACACAGAAAGCATGAGCACGAAATAGATAGTTGGGAAGCAATAAATGATAGAATGCTTGTTATAAGAATAAAAAATCAAAAGAGAATATAACAATGACAATAATAGGGGTGTATGGACCTAATGAGGATGATACTAAAGCAAACAAAGATACATTTTGGAAACAACTAACTGAAGCAACAGAAAAAGCGAAAGGCGAGATATACATAATGGGTGATTTTAATGGACGGGTAGGAACAAGAGATGAGAAATACAGCGGAGTTATAGGAAGACATGGTGAAGACCATAGAAATAATAACGGAAAAATAATTATTGAATACTGCATAGTTCAAGATCTAATAATAAGTAACACGTTTTTTGAACATAAAGAAAACCATAAGTATACAAGGGAACAACAAAGCAGAGGCGAGCGATCAATAATAGACTACATCATAACAGAAAGGATAAACAGAAGAAAGATAAGAGATATAAGGGTTAGAAGGGGATATGAAATAGGAAGTGATCACTATCTACTAATAGGAGAAATTGACCAAGAAGATACAAGAGAGGCTAAAGGGAAAGGTGAAGGAAAATCATATGATGAAGTTATAAGAGCATACAAATTAAAAGAGGAAGACGTAGCTAGAAAATATGAAGAAGAAATAAGTAAGGCAATAAATGAACTAACAGAGGTAAAAATGCAAAGGATAGACGAAGAATGGGAATCACTAAAGACAATAATAATAGAGGCAGCAAAACGAGTATGTGGGACAAACAAACAAAGCAGGTACAAGAAGCAAACAGCATGGTGGACAATGGAAATAAGAGAGCAAATTAAAAGTAAAAAAGAAAAATGGCAGAAATACCTTAGTACGAGGACCCAGAGCAGCTATGATGAATACAAGAAAGAATCAAAGCAAAGAAAATGATACTGAATGAAAAACAAAAGACCTGGGAAGAATTTGCAAACAAGATGGAAGAAAACGCAAATAAAAACCAGAAGATATTCTACAAGACATTAAAGAACGTAAGAAATGACAAGAAAGATGAGTTGTAACGTTCTAGAAGAATAAAATTAAATTAAAAATTAAAAACGTTAATGTATTATAGGCAACTTAAGCATCACTAAACATGTAAACAACAGAAATTTTGTTTAGGAGTTATTTAATTAATTATAAATGATTCTTCACTTCCACGACGTTTCCTCTAATGGGAAATATTGAATAACAATGCCCAGCGGTCTGCGAGTCCTCGTTCGTTACGTAACTGCACCAAAAGGATCGTCACTGGAATTTCTACAAAAAATGGTTTTCTTTGAGTAAATAGGCAATGGTATCGAATTAGAAAGATAGTGTAGGGCTTATGAAGGGATTTTATTTAGGTACATGGTGTCGTATCAAATTAATAAGAAGGGGAGATAGAATAAAATAAACTAACCTCAAAAGAAAATGTCGATTTCTGATTACGGAGGTTATTAATTCTTCGTCGCTATTAATCCAGGTGGTGAATGTTGGTTCTGGAAGGTGCTGATTATGAAACACTTCATATAGATTCACTTCATTGTTGTCGAGCTTGTCATTAATTTAATTAACCTTTATTCATTGATTAATAGGGAGCAGTCGCACTTATGTGATTTCGTTGCGCGGATTTGTGTTGTTGGTTTCTGGTCAGGCACATTTTGTAATCAATTACACTAATCTCCTGGGAGAGGTGTTTGCCCGAACGTGTCTTCGTCATATATTTATAATTTCCCGTGCGGATATTTTATCGGTTCTAATGGGAAGAATAATTGTTTAGTGGAGCGCCGTCTTAATGGTCGGTATATCGAAATTACCAACAGGTTAATTAGTCCGAGTAGGGGGCGTGGAATTTGAGTAATCCGCGGATTAATTCACTTGAATCCTGAGAGTGATCTCGTGAAGAGCTGTGTGCTTGCAAATCGAAAACACGTGCTGTGTGCAGTGTGCTGAAGTTCATTTTCTGAAAGTATCTGTGTGATCGCTTCAGGGATTTTCTAAATATTAATAAATTCACGTGAGGCCGCATTACAACTACAGGTAATCGACCATATTTTGCATATTCCTATTTTTTTATCCTAGTTTTGTAATTTTTTTTGTGGAAAAAAAAGGGGGGAAACTTAAACTAAAAATTCAAATACGACTTTTAGGCCTCGTTGTACGATTCGATTGTAATCGAAGTATTGAAATTCCTTTAAATTCATCCCCGTGTAGTTCCGCAATTTTCCTGTTTGGGCGAATTTTCTTGTAGAGAGAGAGGGTACCCTTTTTGACGTTCCGGCTGCTGCAGTCGTTGGAAAGTTAATTGAGAAGTGGATTCTCGGTGTTTTTGGCAGTGAGAGTGAGACAAATACTGATGGAATTTCAGATAAGTGATAAAAAAAGTGTATTAAAATAGTGAAATTCACATAATTTTCATTTCATTTAAGAACTAATATTTATTAAAGCCGAATAGCCATCGTTGCTATATTTTTTATTATTATTATTTGGTGTATTGTGTTGTGGTTTAAGAGACCAACGGAATTTGCTATTTTTTTATTATTGCGGGAAATATTAAATGTTTCGTTTATGTGCATCATGATTAAAATAATTGGTTTTGCGTTATCGAAATTTGATCGAGAATATAAACTATTAATTTGTTATATGAAAGATGTAAAGAAAGGTGACGTCATTATTTCTATTGCTCATTAAGTTGTATTTACTGATTGATTTAATCAACATTATATATTTTTTTAAATTATGTTTAAGTTATGTTTTGGGAAAATTAATAGCAACCGTGGTAAAAATTTGCGTATTTTTGTGTCTCGATAATTCTTTGTTTACTTTTGATTATTTAATATTTAATTATTTTATATGAAATCAATTATTTGTTATTTTTTGATTTCTTTTATTAAAACATTATTTAACCTTAAATTAATTACTTGTTACTTTATACCAACTTTCCTGCATTTCTTGGTTTACAGGAAGATAAACTAGTTAAGGTCAATTAGAAACCAAGTGGCGCCCAGAAGTTAATTTTTATTATTTTTGTGTGAATATTTTTTTGACCCACGACGCCGCCGATTAATAGCTGCCGTTCGCAGGTCACAGAGTATATAAGAATAAAAGACGATATAGGAAGACTATTAATGACGGGGAAAGAAACAATGGAAAGATGGAAGATATACTTCGAAGAACTACTGAATCGAGACTACAAGCCAAATCAAGAAGCAGATGATGTAACAAGAGATGACACAGAAACACCACAGGACGACATAACAGAACAAGAAGTAGAAGAGGCAATCAAAGGATTAAAAAGTGGAAAGGCACCAGGAGTAGACAAAACAACAGATATAATGATTAAGAAAATGGGAAATTTACGAAAGAAAAAGTTATGGAGACTGATGAATAGACTGTGGAAAGAAGAAAAAATACCAAAAGAGTGGGAAATAGGAATGATAGTGCCCATATACAAAGCTGGGAACAAAGCAGATTGTAACAACTATAGAGGCATTACACTAATTGGTACGACAACAAAAATATACGAAAAAATTTTAGAAAAAAGAATCAGAAAAATAGTACAAAACAAAATATCAGATATTTCTTGAATAATTTTCTCACTTATCACTTGGTGAAACATTTTTAAATATTGATAATGAAGGTTTAAATTAAATTACACTTGGTTTGTTTCACAATTTTTTACTTTACTATTTACTCGACTAGTTTCGCGTTTTACAGCATTATCAGGAGTCCACTCCTGATAATGCTGTAAAACGCGAAATTAGTCGAGTAAATAGTAAAGTAAAAAAAAAAAATTGTGAAACAAACCAAGTGTAATTTAATTTAAACCTTCATTATCAAAAATATCAGAAGCACAGAGCGGATTCAGACCAAGGAAAAGTGCACAAGACCACATATTTACACTGAAAACGATAATCAATAGGACACTGGAAACACAGAACTCTATATTTATAGCATACCTGGATATGGAAAAAGCATTCGACAAAGTGCCAAGAAGAAAAATTTGGGATGGCCCAAGAAAAATGAACGTCAATAAGAAACTAATAAGAGCGACACAGAGTATTTACAAAGAAACAAGAAATATAATAATAGCTAGAAACAAAAAATCGGAAGAATTTAGAACCAAACAAGGAGTGAGACAGGGAGGAAGCCTAAGCCCGTTGTTATTCATAATATACATGGACCAAATAATAAGGGAAGTTAACAACGAAATAAGACCTACAAACATTGGTTACAGAGACATGAAAAGAATTGGAATACAGCAATGTGCATTTGCAGATGACATTGCAATAATAGCACACCGGCAAGAAGAACTCCAGGAAAAGTTACTAATATGGAGTAAGACATTACAAAAATATGGAATGAAAATGAACATCAGGAAAACCAAAGTGATGGCAATATCTGACCAAGAAATAAAAATGAACATTAAAATAGAGAACAATATAATAGAGAAAGTGAGACAATACAAATACCTGGGAGTGATCATGCAAGACTCAGGTATGCAAGAAGCGGATATAAATAACAGAATAAACAATACAAACAAATTGTACTACACCCTGAATAAATATATAACAGGAAAAAGAGAAATTAAGACGAGCACAAAAATAAAAGTATACAAATCTATATATAGACCAGTACTAACATATGGAAGTGAGACATGGATACTGAATGAAAGACAAAAAAGTAAAATAAGAGCAGTAGAAATGAGATATCTGAGAAGAGCGTACGGCGTCACAATAATGGACAAAATGAGGAGCGAAAGAATAAGAGAAGAACTACAAATAAGAAGTATAGAGGAATACATAGAAGAGAGACAATTAGGATGGTAGGGACATTTACAGAGGATGGACAAAAACGAACAAACCAGAAAAGTATGGGAAGCTAGAGCACAAGGAAAGAGAAAAAGAGGGCGACCAAGAAAGACATGGGAAGGAACAATAAACGATATACTAGAGAAAAGAGGCATCATACGACAAGAAGCAATAAACATGTCTAAAGACCGAAAGACCTGGAAGGAATTCATAAAGAAATAAAAATAAAACAAACACAAAACCCGACGCCCATGCGGGTAGAGCGGGGTCATTGAATATATATATATATATATATATATATATATATATATATATATATATATATATATTATTTCTTATAAACATTAAGAACCAGTTGTTCAATAGTGTTTTAAAGTTTAATTTAATTTACATTTACCGTGATGGCATTTAAATCATGTACAAACCATAATTGTACAGGGTGGTGCATTATGGAGTTGCCACATATGGAAAACTGTTTTATTTAAAGCGAGCCAGAGTCACTTTTTCGTGTTTAACTTAATGGTGAAAAAAAATTGATCTATCTCTAACCGTTTCCGCTCTATAACCAAAAGTTGATAAAATGTCGTTTTTATGCAGTTGCTGTAACTCAGTTGTTTTTAAAGCTATAACCAAACTGTAAAAACTTTCTTGTGGTAACTTTTTACGCCCATTAAAATGACGTACCTGTTTTATTTCACGGACGTTTCGTTTTTGTTTTCTTATATCAAAATCACATTTTTCTTATAGGCGCATATTGAGATATGCACACCATTAAATAGTATTTTTAACACTGATTTCAATGATGTGCCACATATCTACTTTTGTTAAAAAAAGTCATTGACAAAGTTGTCATGACAACCGGTAAACATTTTTTTTTGCTTGCAATTTGTTTAAAAATATGACTATCGATGTGGTATATTTTGTTTCATAAATAAGCACTCTTGATTGACATAAACTGCTACTTTGCTAGTCGTATGTAACAAAAAATATTTTTTTCACAAATGGCACATCGTTGAAATCGCCATCAAAAATGCTGTTCAATGATGTGCATATCCCATATTCACCCATAAGAAAAAAGTGAGTTTAGTGTAGGAAAACAAAAACGAAACGTCTTTGAAATAAAACACGTACATTATTTTAATGGGCGTAAAAAGTTGCCATAAGAAAGGGTTTACAGCTTGGTTATAAGTTTTAGAACAAATGAGTTACAGTAACTTCATAAAAATGACATTTTATCAACTTCCGGGTAAAGAGCGGAAACGGTTAGAGATAAATCAATTTTCTTTCCACTATTGATTAAAACACAAAAAAGTGAAAATTGAATTTGAGATCAGTATTCCGGCACTAGATACCCACAGATCCAGTGCTGAGGAATACTGAACATTTCTGACTATATCAAGCCACAAACAGAGTTTAGCTCCGTGGACGAAACAGTGACCTGTATATGCACTTTGTGCACCGTGTCATTGACGATGCCACTACGGGGCAGTAGATGGCGTTAGCTATCGAATTCATTTAATAGTGTTTACATATTGGCTTGATATAGTCAGAAATGTTCAGAATTCCTCAGCACTGGATCGGGACCACACTGAAGAGGACCTTGAAGTCCAAAACGCGTCTGTGGGTATCTAGTGCCGGAATACTGAACTCAAATTCAATTTTGATATTTGTATTCTGGTTTCACAAACAGAGTATAGCTCCGTGGACGAAACAGTGACCTGTATATGCACTTTGTGCACCGTGTCATTGACGATGCCACTATGGGGCAGTAGATGGCGTTAGCTATCGAATTCATTTAATAGTGTTTACAAAAAAGTGACTCTGGCCCGGGAAAACGATATTTTAATATCTGATTATAGAGGCTTCTACTTCGTTATACATTGTTGAACATAAATAAAACACTGTTTATCACTTTGTTTGTATAGCAATTGGTTTGTTATACAAACAAAGTGATAAACAGTGTTTTATTTATTTTAATATCTCTTTAAATAGTGACTCGCGAAAACGGTTTTGCAATATCTCTTCAAATAAAAAAGTTTTTCATATGTTGCAGCTCTAAAATGCACCACCCTGTACAACTGGCCCTGAAAGTTTTAAATAATAGTTTGAGATTAATTACAATTAAAAATGCATCCAAATTGATTATGTTTAATTAAATGTTATTGAATTTATTAAAGGAATTCGTCGAATAACGTTGTAAGCGCCAACTTTTGCAAAGTAAGATTATACGGAATATTGGAATATCATCCTATGGAATTTTCCTTTCTTTTCTAGGTTAAAAATGGCATCAATAAACGTGCTTGCGATTTAAAACCTATAAATGAAAGACAAATTCAATAGAATATTCCGATATTAACGAATTACTTATTTGATGAAAAGGTTCACTTTAAATTATTTTCATCATAAAATTACTTGATATGATGAATCAATAAACAAACAGTGAATAACAAATCATCAATCATTTGATTTGTTAATTAATAACGATATATAAAACGTCTTTCGAGATTGTTTACAAGGAAAATTTTCAGCTGACATTATAAAATAAAACTTCCATCCACGTGACCGCTCAAACTATTTACACGTGAGCCTTCTGACATTATGTGAGTGACATTTAAAGTGGCCATTTCTATATCTGTAATACACGTGTTGTGCGTTTATTATAGGAGACAATTATTTTTTTATATTTAATACAATTTTATTATAACAATCATTTTCAGTGATAAATATGAGATAAAATTAGTATTGTTTTTGTAATTATATAACGACATTTTTACTAATAAATATGGGGAAAAATTGTTATTACAATTTTATGAAAATTACTCAGTAATAAATATAGGAAAAGTGTTGATATTATCATATTTAAACCATTTTTTTTATTTATTGATTTGATATTTATGCGATTGTAAAATACCGTACGATCATTTAAATTATTTTCAGAGTAGGCGGCATTTTTTTGTGCGGTTGCCCAGAATGTCAATTAAATTATGAAATAAATTTGAGGTTATGCTAAACTATGTGTTAACAGTAAGTAGTGCCAATCTAATTTAAAACTCAAAGCCTACTCTAAATCGTGTTTTAAACGATTGCACGGTATTCAGGGTGCCCGTAATTTGACAGAATGTATGGGGATCTCAGGTATTTGAAGAAATAGAGAGTGGGTTAAATTGAAGCAAAGTTGCGTATTTTAGGGCTTAACAATAATCTGAAAACAATTTTGAAATATCCTTTTTTGGTTTTCGAGATATCAACAAAAAACTGATTTATTTTTTGAAAACTCCTTAAATTCAAAAACTACTAAATCTGGACATTTAGAACTTTGACAATATAAAGGCCCTCGTTTTTACAAAGAGTGCCTTGAAAACAATGATGTCATATCTGTTAATCAATAAAATCTTGACAGTAGTCAATTATTGTTAGTACTCAAAATTAATGAATAACTGTCAAACTGTTGTAATAATAATAATAATAATAAGTACCGATTATCACATCAAAGTTGACAAACTAAATTTATTCTACTTTTATTATTATTATTCCAAAACTATTCACAAAAAAGTAATTCTTGCATTTTTTTCGCTACATCTCGGTAAATATTGATCACCATCCCATCTAAACGTTATATATTTTTAACTTTACTATAAATCAGTGGTTTACACGGGTGGCGCATGAAGTAAAATTTCGAGTTTAGAAAAGCCTCGCGTAGAAAATTTGTCGAGGGTCGCGCAGCGACCCGAGACAAATTTTCACGAGGCTTTTCTAAACTCGAAATTTTACTTCATGCGCCACCCGTAGATACCACTGATTTATAGTAAAGTTAAAAATATATAACGTTTAGATGGGATGGTGATCAATATTTACCGAGATGTAGCGAAAAAAATGCAAGAATTACTTTTTTGTGAATAGTTTTGGAATAATAATAATAAAAGTAGAATAAATTTAGTTTGTCAACTTTGATGTGATAATCGGTACTTATTATTATTATTATTATTATTACAACAGTTTGACAGTTATTCATTAATTTTGAGTACTAACAATAATTGACTACTGTCAAGATTTTATTGATTAACAGATATGACATCATTGTTTTCAAGGCACTCTTTGTAAAAACGAGGGCCTTTATATTGTCAAAGTTCTAAATGTCCAGATTTAGTAGTTTTTGAATTTAAGGAGTTTTCAAAAAATAAATCAGTTTTTTGTTGATATCTCGAAAACCAAAAAAGGATATTTCAAAATTGTTTTCAGATTATTGTTAAGCCCTAAAATACGCAACTTTGCTTCAATTTAACCCACTCTCTATTTCTTCAAATACCTGAGATCCCCATACATTCTGTCAAATTACGGGCACCCTGAATACCGTGCAATCGTTTAAAACACGATTTAGAGTAGGCTTTGAGTTTTAAATTAGATTGGCACTACTTACTGTTAACACATAGTTTAGCATAACCTCAAATTTATTTCATAATTTAATTGACATTCTGGGCAACCGCACAAAAAAATGCCGCCTACTCTGAAAATAATTTAAATGATCGTACGGTATTTTACAATCGCATAAATATCAAATCAATAAATAAAAAAAATGGTTTAAATATGATAATATCAACACTTTTCCTATATTTATTACTGAGTAATTTTCATAAAATTGTAATAACAATTTTTCCCCATATTTATTAGTAAAAATGTCGTTATATAATTACAAAAACAATACTAATTTTATCTCATATTTATCACTGAAAATGATTGTTATAATAAAATTGTATTAAATATAAAAAAATAATTGTCTCCTATAATAAACGCACAACACGTGTATTACAGATATAGAAATGGCCACTTTAAATGTCACTCACATAATGTCAGAAGGCTCACGTGTAAATAGTTTGAGCGGTCACGTGGATGGAAGTTTTATTTTATAATGTCAGCTGAAAATTTTCCTTGTAAACAATCTCGAAAGACGTTTTATATATCGTTATTAATTAACAAATCAAATGATTGATGATTTGTTATTCACTGTTTGTTTATTGATTCATCATATCAAGTAATTTTATGATGAAAATAATTTAAAGTGAACCTTTTCATCAAATAAGTAATTCGTTAATATCGGAATATTCTATTGAATTTGTCTTTCATTTATAGGTTTTAAATCGCAAGCACGTTTATTGATGCCATTTTTAACCTAGAAAAGAAAGGAAAATTCCATAGGATGATATTCCAATATTCCGTATAATCTTACTTTGCAAAAGTTGGCGCTTACAACGTTATTCGACGAATTCCTTTAATAAATTCAATAACATTTAATTAAACATAATCAATTTGGATGCATTTTTAATTGTAATTAATCTCAAACTATTATTTAAAACTTTCAGGGCCAGTTGTACAGGGTGGTGCATTTTAGAGCTGCAACATATGAAAAACTTTTTTATTTGAAGAGATATTGCAAAACCGTTTTCGCGAGTCACTATTTAAAGAGATATTAAAATAAATAAAACACTGTTTATCACTTTGTTTGTATAACAAACCAATTGCTATACAAACAAAGTGATAAACAGTGTTTTATTTATGTTCAACAATGTATAACGAAGTAGAAGCCTCTATAATCAGATATTAAAATATCGTTTTCCCGGGCCAGAGTCACTTTTTTGTAAACACTATTAAATGAATTCGATAGCTAACGCCATCTACTGCCCCATAGTGGCATCGTCAATGACACGGTGCACAAAGTGCATATACAGGTCACTGTTTCGTCCACGGAGCTATACTCTGTTTGTGAAACCAGAATACAAATATCAAAATTGAATTTGAGTTCAGTATTCCGGCACTAGATACCCACAGACGCGTTTTGGACTTCAAGGTCCTCTTCAGTGTGGTCCCGATCCAGTGCTGAGGAATTCTGAACATTTCTGACTATATCAAGCCAATATGTAAACACTATTAAATGAATTCGATAGCTAACGCCATCTACTGCCCCGTAGTGGCATCGTCAATGACACGGTGCACAAAGTGCATATACAGGTCACTGTTTCGTCCACGGAGCTAAACTCTGTTTGTGGCTTGATATAGTCAGAAATGTTCAGTATTCCTCAGCACTGGATCTGTGGGTATCTAGTGCCGGAATACTGATCTCAAATTCAATTTTCACTTTTTTGTGTTTTAATCAATAGTGGAAAGAAAATTGATTTATCTCTAACCGTTTCCGCTCTTTACCCGGAAGTTGATAAAATGTCATTTTTATGAAGTTACTGTAACTCATTTGTTCTAAAACTTATAACCAAGCTGTAAACCCTTTCTTATGGCAACTTTTTACGCCCATTAAAATAATGTACGTGTTTTATTTCAAAGACGTTTCGTTTTTGTTTTCCTACACTAAACTCACTTTTTTCTTATGGGTGAATATGGGATATGCACATCATTGAACAGCATTTTTGATGGCGATTTCAACGATGTGCCATTTGTGAAAAAAATATTTTTTGTTACATACGACTAGCAAAGTAGCAGTTTATGTCAATCAAGAGTGCTTATTTATGAAACAAAATATACCACATCGATAGTCATATTTTTAAACAAATTGCAAGCAAAAAAAAATGTTTACCGGTTGTCATGACAACTTTGTCAATGACTTTTTTTAACAAAAGTAGATATGTGGCACATCATTGAAATCAGTGTTAAAAATACTATTTAATGGTGTGCATATCTCAATATGCGCCTATAAGAAAAATGTGATTTTGATATAAGAAAACAAAAACGAAACGTCCGTGAAATAAAACAGGTACGTCATTTTAATGGGCGTAAAAAGTTACCACAAGAAAGTTTTTACAGTTTGGTTATAGCTTTAAAAACAACTGAGTTACAGCAACTGCATAAAAACGACATTTTATCAACTTTTGGTTATAGAGCGGAAACGGTTAGAGATAGATCAATTTTTTTTTTTTTTTTTTTTTTTTTTTCACGAAAAGCCTCGTGAAAATTTGTCTCGGGTCGCTGCGCGACCCTCGACAAATTTTCTACGCGAGGCTTTTCTAAACTCGAAATTTTACTTCATGCTTAGTCTGGGAGTGGATGACACTCGTTACTTTAAAATACATCACAACTGTTAAAATATGTATTGTCGGATGCCCGTCTTCAGGGGTGATATGTAAGCAAATTATGGGTCCTAGGAGTTGTTAAATATGTAAGTTACTCAACTGTTTCCAAAGCAGTCTTTACAAAAAACAAAAAATTAAAATTTTACATATAAAATGTACAATAAACTATAAGTGTGATACATCATTGAGTTTAGAAAAAAATATTCTTCCAAAAAATTTGAAAATCCAAAATGGGCGCCATTTTGGATTTTCAAATTTTTTGGAAGAATATTTTTTTCAGAAAAACAAAAGTTGGCTATGGTCCCTGGGTAAATGTTATAGTTATCTTAAAATAAAATATGTTACTAGATTTAACGTTAAAAAGTGCCTTTATAATGTCAAAGTTGTAAATGTCTGGATTCAATAGTTTTTGAATAAAGAAATAAAAACGAAATTTAAAAAATTCCGTTGTTGACAATATCTTAAAAACGAAAGAAGAAATTCCAAATTTGTTTCTAGATTATTATTGGGCTCTAAATTACGCAACTTTGCCCCAATTTAACCGACTCTCTATCTCTTCAAATAACCGAGATCCCCATACATTCTGTTGAAATACGGAGACCCTGTATAATAGTATAAAAAAATCCTAAAGCAAATTACTCTAGGCGCTTGAATGTTTGAAGATTTTGTTACCTAAAAAAGCATTTGTAATATTTATTACCGCAAGATCAAATTAAAGCAGTATATTTTGTACTCCATTTTAAACCCGTGTTTTTATACGCATGGCGCATAAAGCATTTAGAGTTTAGAAGAGCTTTTCTAAACTCGAAATGTTACTTTATGCTTAACCAAGAAGTGGAAACACTTGTTAGAAGCTTAAATTAAATTGAAGTCAATTCACAATGTTGAAATTATTTTGAATTTTATTCTAAAATTAAACGTACATATTTAGTAAATACTAATAGTAGATACTATTAAGCGTGTTGTATAATGATTAATGAAGTTTATAAACTCTATGTAAACTTCTATTAATAAGGCACAAACACTTGTACACTTCTGTGCAATAAAATTAAGCACAAGTCTCATAACCATTTTTCACAATATTTTAGTTGTATAATTCGGGTCTGTGTTAATTGCTTAGCAGCAGTTTCAATAAATGATAAAACACCATAACTTGTAAATAACGCCTTTAGGAAAAAAACAAAATTTAGAACTTTTGATAAAAACGCCCATAATAAATAAAATAAACAAAGCCGAAATAGAAAAACCAATTTCTATTTTAGTTAGAATTCGAACTTTTGAATTGTTGTCTAAATGACGCAACATTTGGACATTAAGAAAATTGACATATTTACATATTCTTGTAACTAGGAAACTCATCATGTCTGTTTTAAACTATAACATATTTTGCGTGCTAAATTCTATTGCACAGAAGTGTACCTATTTAGAAAATAATTAATTTTAATTCACATCTTTGATAATCAATTCAAACCAAACAAGAAAAAATATCAATTAAACAATATGTAAATATAATTACCATAATATAAAACTTGTGTTGATAATTAAATCCGTTAACCGGTTTTCAAAAGGTGAAAAACGCACACACATACAAATTTTATGCACACACTCTAATAAAATCACACGACACTATTACAAAACGAACAATTTGTAGTCTCTTTTTTATTGTCAATTTACAAAAGAATTGACTGTCAATAATACAGTATTAAAAGAAACAATTTATTAGCCTTGTTTCTTTTTCGAAAATTGGCAGTAAGTTGCAAATTTTGGAAACGCGCGCGCGACCGCACACGGAGCGACCAAAAATATGGCTGAAGGTTACTCGCATTTTTGTATATATTTTTTTTAACATACGGTCGCGTTTGCTACGCATATTTTCTGATAAGATAACAAAACATACATTACTTTATCATAGTCGATGTTATTATCAAGTTTTGTGTATTTTTTGGACAGACCAAAACATTGTCCTAATTATAGGTATCTATATTAGGTACATTTATTCGTTTTAAAGGGACAAATAAAATAATTAAGTGCATGGGACGTCAAAAGCATTCAATTAATTTTACCCAACCTAACTTCACTTCGCAATTTGTCTCGTAACTTATGATAACTCCTCAATCTATTTTCTAGCTTGGTGTTTCTCAATCTTTTAGAGGAGGACATTTAAATAATAATAATAGTAATGAAGAATCTTAAGTATTTAAGAAAAATATAATACATATTGGCGGACTAGCGTCGAAACAAAGAAATTAACATTAATTTCATCTATTTTTAATGTTAGGGAAACATATTATTTATAAAATATTGATTATACTCTCCTATACAGGGTGGCCGTATTTCGACAGAATGAATGGGGATCTCAGTTATTTGAAGAGATAGAGAGTCGGTTAAATTGGGTATATTGGGGCCTAACAATAATTTGAAAACAATTTTGAAGTATCTTCATTTGTTTTCGAGATACCAACAAAAAACTGATTTTTTGAAAAATCGTTCTTATTTTTTTATTTAAAAACTACTGAATCTGGATGTTTAGAACTATGACAATATACAAGCACTTTTTATTGAAGAATCTAGTAGCATATTTTTTCTAAGATAACTATTACATTTACCCGGGGACCATAGCAAACTTTTGTTTTTCTTATGAGCGCCATTTTGGATTTTCATATTTTTTGAAAGAATATTTCTTTCTGAACTCACTGATGTACCACGCTCATAATTTATTTTAGATTTGATATTTAAAATCATGATATTTTCTTTTTTGCAAAGAGTGCCTTGGAAACAATGACATCAAATCTATTAATCAATAAAATCTTGACAGCAGTCAATCATTGTTAGCACTTAAAATCAATTATTAACTGTAAATCTTTTGTAATAATAATTGTAAGTATCGATTTATTCTACTTTTATTATTATTATTCCAAAACTATTCACAAAAAAGTAATTCTTGGATTGTTCTCTACATCTCAATAAATATTGATCACCATCACATCTAAGCGTTGTATATTTTTAATTTGACTGTAAATCTGTGGATTATACACATGGCGCATGAAGTAAAATTTCGAGTTTAGAAAAGCCCCGTGAAAATTTGTCTCGGGTCGCTGCGCGACCCTCGACAAATTTTCTACGCGGGGCTTTTCTAAACTCGAAATTTTACTCCATGCTTAGTCTGGGAGTGGAAGACACTCGTTACTTTAATAATAATAATAATAATAATAATGTTTATTGCCCAACAGGAAACAAATTCCCAATTACAAGACAATTTAGTATAAACAAACAAGTTTTAAAACTATGAACTAAAAATAATAACATTTTAATAACATTTTACTACGTAATTAACAAAATTCTAATATGGATGTCAATGGTTGAAAAAATACGTCACAAGTTGGTGGAAGTTGATTAAACGAATTGCAGATCACATTAATAGGCGATTTTAATCCAAAATTTGTTCTATTATACATAATATTAAATGTGGTCTTATATCTACTATTGAAAAATGGAATATGCAAGCCAACTAGCTGTAAAATATCAGGGCTGTCAATTCTATCATGCAGAAGCTTGTGTAAGAAGGTGATGCTTTGTCTGTGACGTCGGCATTCAAGAGATTCTACATTAAATTTATCTAGCAGTAGTGAATGATCACAGCCTCTGTCAGGATAAAATCCCTCAACTTTCAAGTGCAAAAACTTCAGGAACTTACGTTGAACACTTTCTACTAGGTTAATCTGAAGTTGAGTTTGAGGATACCAAATTAAAGATGCATATTCCAACTTGGAACGGACATAAACATTAAATAGAGATTTCAAAGCATTAGGATTTCGCAAATTTGTAGAATTTCGAAGTATAAATCCTAATGCTTTAAAGGAACTCTTTACGAGTGTTTGAACATGAGGATTAAATGTAAAATTGTCATCAAACCAAATCCCTAAATCTTTGAAGACTGTGACTTGCTCAATAGAATTATTGCTAACTATATAATTAAATGAGATTGGTTTAGATTTTTTGGTAAAGGATATGAATTTGCTCTTATTGCTATTTAAATTAAGATTAATAATACTACACCAATTCGAGATAACATCAAATTGATTTTGTAAGCGTTGACAGTCAGCAATGTTAGCAATTGTTGAGTAAATCTTTAGGTCGTCCGCGTATAAGAGGTGTTTACACTTTAATAAATCAGAAAGATCATTTATAAAAAGGTTAAAAAGTAAGGGACCCAAAATCGAGCCTTGGGGTACCCCTGAACTTGGAAAGTATGAGTCCGATTTAAAGTTATTTATTGCGACATACGTTTCACGACCTGTAAGATAAGATGCTATAAGCGAGGTTGAATTGTCACAAAAACCAAAGTAGCTAAGTTTACCTATTAACAATTGATGGTCCACCCTGTCAAACGCTTTCGACATATCAGTATATATTACATCAATTTGCCCAGCTGAATCTAGTGATTTGGCTATATCATGCGTAATAATGGTCAAATTAGTTACTGTAGAACGTTTTGGAATAAAGCCATGCTGTTGATAAGATAGGTATGGAGAAACGTGGAAAAAGAGTTGATTATAGAGAGTTTTCTCGAATATTTTAGCGATGTGAGACAGTATTGCTATTGAACGGTAGTTTGTTATATTCCGTTGATTAAGTGACGTTTTTGGGATGGGACAAATCGATGCAATTTTTAATTTACTAGGAAATTCAGATGTTTTTATAGATAGGTTAAATATTATTGAGAGCGGGTAGCATAGAATAGAAGCACAATCTTTTAATATAAAGGCTGGTACATTATCATTGCCTGATGAAAATGTATTTGGTAATTGCTTTAAAAATGTAAATACAGTTTTATCGGATATTTGCGCAAATGAAAAAGAAGGGATATTGTTAACGTTCGGAACTGTGGTTCCTACAGATGGCATTATGAAAACTGATTGAAAGTATTTTCGAAATCCAGTAGCAATATGTTCAGGTGTTTGATAAGCCTCATCTTCATAAATAAGTTCTGCAGGTATTCTTGAAGGATTAGATTTTTTACAATTAATATATGACCAAAATTGTTTTGGATTGCTAGTAAGCTGTGACTCTATGTTTAAAATATAGTCTCTATGTGCTGAATTAATTTTATTCTTAATAAGTGATCTAAGTTTTTTAAATCGTCCCCCTAGCGTAGAGTCGCGCTTAACATTTTTACGGCAATAATTTTTCTCCTTAATAAGCAGTATAATGTCATTATCAAATCATGGAGGATATTTTCGTTTTTGTTTAAATTTACGTTGCGGAATAAATTTGAAAAATGCTTCATGAAGAACTTTATAGAACTGATCCAGAGCCAAACTAGCGTCAGAACACTTTAAAAGAAAACTCCAATCAACAGAAACTAAATAAAAATACAAAGACAAGTAATTTCCTTTTCTGAAGTTTAGTTTGGTAACATCTATGTTCATAGGAGACATGTTAGAGGTACATTGTAACGATATTGAGATAGAAGGATGATATGTGTCCTCGTGTACTAACGGATCGAATTCTCTTCGAATGCTACAGTCTATATTGGAATATATCAAATCAAGAATGTTACCAGAACAATTTTTAATCACATTGAATTGTTGCAATCCCAGAAACGTACACGCATTTGAAATAGTTTGTGCTTTTTCTGTCATATTACCCATCAATAAAATACATCACAACTGTTAAAATATGTATCGTCGGATGCCCGTCTTTACGGGTAATATGTAAGCAAACTAGGATATTATGGATTTTAGGAGTTGTCAAATAAGTGAGTTACTCAACTGTTTCCAAGGCACTCTTTACGAAAAACAAAATAATAAAATGTTACATATAAAATGCACAATAAACAATAAGTGTGATACATCATTGAATTCATAAAAAAATATTCTTGCAAAAAAATATGCAAATCCAAAATGGTGCCCATAAGAAAAATAAAAGTTGGTTATGGTCCCTGGGTAAATGTTATAGTTATCTTAAAACAAAATAAGTAACTAGAGATATCGTTAAAAATACAATTTCTACCATAAAATGCACCCAGATGGGACGGCCCATAGAGGAACAGCAAAAATAATAAAGAGTAATATAAAACGTCACTTAATTAGTTCATACTCCACAAACGAAATCCAATCGACAAACATAGTATTAGATGACTCGTTAGGCCCGCTCAAGATCTCTGCAGTTTACAGGCCTCCTAAACACACTATTTAGAAAAGTAAATATGAGGAATTCCTGACAACACCGGGCCATAAATTCTTAGCTGGAGGCGACTACAACGCTAAGCATTCTGCATGGGCTCCATAATTATAAATCCTAAGGGTAGACAATTACTCTCAGCTATAGAAACACTCCACCTCAAAACATTTTCTACCAGCGAGCCCACTTATTGGCCAACAGACATTAAGAAAAAACCTGACTTACTCGACATCTTCATCAGTAGCAACATTTCAATCCCTAATGTCATTTGTAAATCCAGCTTTGACCTCTCTTCGGATCACTCACCAGTTGAGCTAACACTAAACAGGCAGTTCTCAAATACAGCTGAAAAATGCAGTTTACTCAACCACAGAACCGACTTTACCTATTTTAAAATCCTGATAACCTCTTCACTGAATAGGAACCTGCCGTTAAAACGGACAATGATATTAAAGAAGCAGTAGAAATCGCCAAGCTGCTTGGAAATCGACGCTTGAAACTGTATCATCATCCAGCTCCTACTGCTCAGTACCAATAAGAGAACTAATTGCGGAGTAACGTCGTACCAGAAAAAGGTGGCAACTTACTAGATTCCCCAGTGACAAATCCTACCTAAACCGCCTGACAGCTCAACTAAAAGACCTCCTGCAAAAAGACAAAAATACAAATACCCAACAATACTTAAAACATCTTGACACCTCAAAACAACAGACTATTCCCTATGGAAAGCGGCAAAAAAATTAAACACGAAACTTTGTTCAAACCACTCCTTCGGACAAACAACAACGAATGGGCAAACAGCCGGAGTATTTAAACCCAACCCTATAGGTGAATCTACCAAAATAACAGAGGTTTCAAACCTGTTAAGTCAACCATATCAACTCGACCTGCCGATACCCAAAGTCAATAAAATTGAAGTCACCTCGATTATTAGGAAACTTAAACTAAAAAAATCCCCAGGGTACGACCTAATAACATCACGGATACTACGTGAATTACCAACTGAAGGTATCGCCTTTCTTACTCAACTGTTAAATGCAATTCTACGCATAGAATCAGTACCACGTCAATGGAAAGTTGCCCAAGTGGTAATGATTTCTAAACCTGGCAATAAGACTGAAGATATAAAATATTACCGCCCCATCAGTATACTACCAACTTGTTCAAAGGTAATGGAGATCTTGTTTCTTAATAGATTTTAACCTATTATCGAATAAAAATAACTCATTCCACCATACCAATTTGGGTTCAGGAAAAAGCACAGTACCATTGAACAAGTACATAGGCTTGTGCAACAAATAAACATCCTTCAAAAAGAAACAATATTGTACAGCAGCATTCCTATAATCTGTTTAATAACTAGGAGGAGCGTTTTAAATTTCACGTGCTAAAACCTACAACTCTGATTGGACGAGAGCGCGCCCATTTTACACTATGCTAATTACATCATTATTAGACGCAACAGTTGAGATAACCTTAATTCGAAGCGTTACCGAGTCGCAACTTTGTCTGTTTCGTAATAACCTTTTGTGCCATGTTTCTTTAGCATAGTTAAAAGTTAGTTTTGTTTATATTGTTGTGATGGATTATGGACCCAGTACAAGCTCGGTGATAATATCACCTTCACCTCCAAAAAAGCGTTAGAAGTTGGTTTTGGTCATTTATATCTGTCTGAAAAACAGTGCATAATAAATATGTATAAGCAGATGATAACAGATGATCCACATATGAAAATGACTGCTGTTGTATCAGACATTGTTGGTGCAGTAGGTGAGATATCAAATAGCATAAGAATATGCATCAAATAATAAAATGTTTAGTTTTTAAGAAATCTAAATTCCACTGTCTATCGTTCCATTAGCAAATATAAGAAATCCGGAGAGATGTGTAGCCCTAAACAGCTTAGAGGACATAATTACAAGTTTTGATGACGTAGTGAAGAGATCCGGGCATAGTTTCTTCTATAAAAATGAACTGCCAACTTTGAATAAAGTTTTAAAAGTAGTAAACGATCATGCAGGCATGCCTAAGATGAGTCGTTCTACCTTGTATAGTTTTATGAAACAAATCAATTTTAAGTAAGTTAGAGACTAGAGCTGGGCAGGATTCGAATCATTCAGGATTCGAATCCTTTTAGAGGATTCAAAAGAGGCATTCGAATACTTTAGTTCAACTGGATTCGTGATCCTGATTCGTTACATTTTTTTAAGAGGATTCGTGTTCGAGTCTAAATGTGGGCGATTCGAATCCTTATAAAAGGATTCGAATCCTTGTGAAAGGATTCGAATTCTTACAAAAGGATTTGAATCATCAAAAATAATTCGAATTAATTGTGAGGAATAACATGAAAAATGTTGTTTTGTGTGTTTTTAAATCTCACGTTAAATCACTATTTTATGCGCGTGGCGCATGAAGTAAAATTTCGAGTTTATAAAAGCCCAGAAAATTTGTCTCGGGTCGCTGCGCGACCCTCGACAAATTTTGAAGGGGCTTTTCTAAACTCGAAATTTTACTTCATGCTTAGTCTGGAAGTGGAAACGCTCGTTCGAAACTTCAAAGTAAATGCTTTGATAAGAACATTAAATGATTGGAAATGTGTTTAAAGATAATAATCTAGTTTTCAAAATTTTGTTTAATATTGTTCGAAGTAAAACTGACATGGTAGCCACAATCTGAAATGTTATATTTTTCCGACATTTCCCTGACTAAAGATTTTTTCCCCAGCCTTTTAATATCTTTCTTCTGTGAGAAATTTCCATTCTGTTTAATAGGTTTCATTGTTTTTGCCAATATTTAAGTTAATATATGGCTTTTTTGTTAGTGTTTTGGTCAATTTGAATATAATTCCATGACTTTTCTCTGACTTTCCCGGTTTTAATGATATTCAGTGAATTCTTTATTTACGTAAATTTAAGGCATTAGTCGATTTTATAATAGAGTTTAATTTGAAGTTTTGAACGAGTTGTTCCACTCCCAGGCTAAGCATGAAGTAATATTTCGAGTTTAGAAAAGCCCCGTGAAAATTTGTCGAGGGTCGCGCAGCGACCCGAGACAAATTTTCGGGCTTTTCTAAACTCGAAATTTTACTTCATGCGCCACGCGCACAAAACACTGATTTGAAGTGGAGTTCAGAAACACACAAATACAACTTTAACTAGAGTAACAAGGAGTTAGATATATAGTTAGAAAAGCCCCGTGAAAATTTGTCGAGGGTCGCGCAGCGACCCGAGACAAATTTTCGGGCTTTTCTCAACTCGAAATTTTACTTCATGCGCCACGCGCACAAAACACTGATTTGAAGTGAAGTTCAGAAACACACAAATACAACTTTAACTAGAGTAACAAGGAGTTAGATATATAGTCTGTTATCAACGATGTTCAGTGGTAATAATAAATAATTAGGTTTTGAATATTTTATTTAAAACAACTGGTAACGGTATTTATATATTAATGGTTGCGAAAAAATAATAAAATCAAATTTATTCTTAAAGGATTTGTATTCGTAATTCGAAAAAACAGGATTCGAATCTTCGATTCGAATCATATTTATCTCTTACGAATCCTTTATTCGAGTATTCGTGATTCGAATCATTTTAGGTGATTCGGATTCGTGATTCGAATCCTTTTTACGAGGATTCGTCCCAGCTCTGATAGAGACACATTATTATATAAATTGCATATTATATTTTGAACATAATGTAAATATGTTTTATTTCACAGATATATAGCGAGATGCCGTATAAGAATTTTAATTGAACCGACGATATCGTACGATGGAAAAGAAAATACTTAACGACAATTAGGATGTACAAAATGGATATTTGATTTTATTTAAAGAGTAATTATGAAATTATTTAAAATTGCCGCCAAATTTATGTAGTGATATTTCTGGTAACTTTTTATAGTGTAAATTGGGCTTTGGTACTTACTCCTTCTAGTTTTTAAATAGACTATAGGCATTACACAAGCTTTTAACCGAATCTGACTAGTAAGCTAGTAAGCCATCATACTAGCTAAACTAAAAACAAGAATACCAACAAATTATTTTATCTTCATCCAATTTTACCTAAGCAACAGACACTTCTTTGTGAAACAAGGTGAAGAGACGACCAACCTTTACAAAATAGAAGCTAGTGTCCCCCAAGGCACCGTAATTGGCCCAACATTATATTTACTATACACAGCTGATCTACCAGAACTGGATGGAGTAGATACAGGAACCTTCGCAAACGACACGGCAGCTCTAGCAGCTGATCAAGACCCGGTGGTTGCCACAAAAAAAAACTCCAAGCGTCCCTTGACAAAATCTCTAAATGGTTAAATAACTGGCATATATAGGCCAACATATCCAAATCCGTTCAAGTAACCCCCATCACGAAATGCGTAACATGCTGTTGGATACCGGGAGTGAAAAGTCAATGTTGCACTTAAACACTTAACTTAACTTTATTCTTATAACAATAATTACAATACAGCATGTATTCAGAATGACGGTTGGGTACTAACTAACTGCTTAAGTTCTAGAAAGGGTATATATATGGAGGTAAGACCACACGCGTGAGGACAGACAGAGGCCCGTTTTTGGGGACGTTCCCACGAGGGTGGTATTTACCTATCGTCGATACAGAAAAAGGCTTTCAGACTTAAGGGTGCCTAATAAATACAGGTCTAAGACATTAATGGTAAAAGTTACTTGATGAAATTAAAAGAGAATGGTACCTAATAAATATACATATATCTACGACACTAATGGTAAAAGTCACTTAATGGAAAATAATGAAATGTAATACAAAAAGGGTGTCTAGTACACCTGCTAAACTTAAGATACTATATAATGGGGTTGTTTCCCACGAACGTTAGGGTAGATAGTCTTTATATGGCGACAGTCCGTCTAGCACTTGGGTGGTCATCTAACACCTCCCCGCTGAAGACGAAAGATGGGGGGAAGACACAGGTTTCGTCCTACAAAGGAACGGTGCTGCGTCTGGATTTTGGGAAACTCCTGTCGTCTCGTCTGGGAGCTGAGGCCGTTACTGCATTGTAACGAGGTGGTTGAAGTTCGATTTCTTCGGAGGCACGTTCGTAAATTGCAATTTCTCCGGTGTGATATTGACGTTCAGATCGGAGGTCCGATTCGAAGTTGCAATTGACGAAGTTTTTTATAATGGGTGGCATCAATTCTCCATTCCTTGGATTCCTTGTGAAGCAGCAAAGACGTCTTAACAAATTCCACCAACCACACCAACGACAGATGTTACAACACAACATTAGCGTTAATGTAACACCTAGCAGGCTAAGGATTAGTGTATACCAGCTAGTATGTTTTACGATGAACGGTTTGTTCATTTCGTGGTCTAACAACTCGTCGAATTCGTTGAGTTTTTTATCTGCATACTTTAATTCGGTGAGGTCGATATTTGATAGTTTAATGGGTTGTATTCGAAGTGGTATGGAATCGTTGATTTTCTTGTCGACACAGCATTCGTCTTGCAAAATATTAATTTTTGGAACGTAGTCGACGGATATGTTGGAGAACATTTCGCTGGTTGCTTCGAGAACATAGTAATCGGTGTATCCCTTGCAACCGGGATACAATCGGATGATTCCTGTTTTATTAAGAATTACGTCCTCCATGTGGTCATCACAGAGGATTGTTAACGTTGTTGATTTCAGCAACACATATATCCATTCGTTATTCCGGATGGATTTCCAAGTCTGGATATCGGCTCTGATGGTTCTAGTTGAACATTCTTCTGGAATCTTGGAGAGATGCGGCGACAACAATTGGATTTCGCAATTGGCGATTTCAGTTCTTCTTGTGGTGGAGACTCCTTGGCAGATGAACGATCCTTTGATGAATTCGTCGCATTTATTCAAATCTTGCATAAGGTTATATAAGGTTTTTGGTTGTGATATTAGGAGATATCGATAACTAGGTTGTATGTAGGAATATATTAGAGGATCTTGATGTTGCATAGGTAACGGGATCATTTCAAAAATAGTGTAGGATAGTTTGTCTAATAACGGAATATTCAATGCAAATATGACAATGTTTCGCTCATCAACAATGACATCTAAATGTATTAATTTGTAGTAAGTTAGAGCGTTTTTATAAGATGGTGATAAAGGAAGTTCATATTCGCCTTTGTATTTCAATAGCTCATTAATTAAGATTTTTGGAGTGACAATCTCCGGAGATAGAATTCCATGTTTAGCAATATTAATGGCGTGAATATAATTATCAAATTCCTCCATTACTCTATTTGCAAGACTGGATAATGTTGAAATATGTTGAATAATGATTGAATCCAATTCTAAATCATTGGTTTTTCCTTGATTGTTTTGTGCAAGATTTGCAATTTTGAATAAATTTTTATTTAATTTTGATTCGTTTTCCTTTAATGCAACAAAAGAGTTATTAAAATTTCGAATCGTGCTCGAAATTACTTGAATTTGTGATTTTAAGAGACCGTTGATTTGCTGTCTATCGTCTATTATCGAGTGAATACTATCGGAATAATATTTCGCATCATTGGCATCGGGTGTACCAATTAGCCAACGTAGTGCTGTAGATACGCCATTTATTAAACCACGGCGTTTCCTGTTTTCTTTGCCAATATAATGATTCAATATTTCTTGTTTTTTATAAATTAGTTTTAGTTGATCGTTAATGTTTCCTAAATTTTGTTCGCAATAAATTGACGAATGTGAATTCTTATTGCCTTTTGATAGAGAACCACAAAGATTTATTGATTTGAGGATTGAATTCTCAAGTGTTCCGCGAGCCTCAGATAAGAAAGAAATGTTTAAATGGGATAGTAATGTTATTTTTGAATTTGATATTCTAGCGTTTCCTAAATTATTGTAGTAAATTCCGCTTGTTTGGTTTAATTGATATATTTGATAGAGATCATTACAATGGACCAGGATCGGTAGGATCGATAGGATCAAGATTACAATCGTCGTCATCTGAAAACGAGGAAGGTTTCAGTAAGTTTTTATGATATTTTACCTTTTTGTTTTTCAATTGCAATTCTACTGTTTGGTTATCGAAGATTCGTGTTATTTTGTATGGTCCTTTGAAATTCGGACAAAGTTTCTTGGAAAGTTTGGGGTTAGTTGATTTGTTTTTAATGTAGACTTTATCGTTTACCTTAAATTCACACGAGTTATTCTTTCTATCGTAAAGACGTTTGCTTGAGTTTTTTGAATTTATTATATTTTCGCGGGCTATTTTGAATGAATTGTTTAATTTGTTTTGTAGTGACTTGACGTAATCATCATAAGTGTAGAGTAGTTTAGGTTCCTGTGTTATGGAAGATGGCAAATATGGTTTATGACCAAATAATAGTTCGTAAGGGGTATGATTAGTCGATTTATGAGTAGAACTATTATAGCTAAACATAGCAAAATGGATGTATTCATCCCAATCAGACTGATTAGGTTTGATGTAATGTTTTAGGTAATCTTTTAAAGTTAGATGTGATCTTTCCAATGCCCCGTTAGTTTGAGGATGGTAAGGTGTGGTGGATATATGTCTAGTTTTAAATAGTCGCGTTAATTCCTTAATTAATTTGGACATAAAGTCTGGACCTTGATCGGTTAATAAAGTTTTAGGAATTCCGAAGTATGTGATTATTCGAGTGAGTGCACTAGCAATTGTTTTAGATTCGTGATTGGGGACTGGTTCGGCGAAACTGAATTTAGTTAAATCATCTTGGGCTGTTAAGATGAATCGATTGCCATTTTCTGTTATTGGTAGGGGACCTACAATATCTAATGCTAAACGTTCTAGTGGTTCGGTTGACGTAGATGTGATCTCCATAGGTTGTCTTGTTGGTTTAAAATCGGTTTTATTAATCTGACATGACTGGCAGTTCTTAATGTATTTTCTTATGTCTGATTTCATTGAAGGCCAATAGTAACGTTCTTTAATTTTTGAATAGGTTTTGTTGAATCCGTAATGTCCTGAGAATTTGCTGTCGTGATTGTCAATTAATATTTGTTTTATCTCGTCTTGATTCTTTGGAGTGATTTTAGTTGTGTTGTATATTTTTATTAAATTGTTTTTAAAGACAAATTTTAGCATTTCATACAATTGCGGTAATTTAATGTTATTATGATGATCTGGTGGTATTAAAGTGAATTCATTATCTTTAATCGTTTTTCTAAATGTTTGCAAGCAATGTAAAATGTTCTTGTATTCGAGTTTATCGAAGTGAAAATTAGTAGGGAATAGTAAATAGACAGTTTGTTTAGAATTACTCAGTTTATTACAACCGTTTATGGTTGGTTTAATATTTTCTAAATTAAAATGACTTTGAATAAAATCTGAGTATGGATTACTTTCATCGAGATCCTGAGACCAAAACATTACTATAGGAGTTTTTATTGAAGTTAGTGGTCGATTTTCCTTATCATAAATAATCACTTCTTGATTGTTATAATGGAATTTAATGAATTCTCCATAAGAATCACTGTTAACATAGTTAACAATTCCTGTTTCAGGAAATAATCTACTAAGTCCATCGGCGTTTGAATTTATGCGTCCAGGTTTATATTTTACTTCATACTCATATTCGCTGAGACGAAGTCTCCAACGAACGAGCCGTGACGAGGGATTTTGCATGTTAAAGAGCCATTGTAATGGCCTATGATCGGTGTATATGGTAAATTTTCTTCCATATAAATAAGGACGGAAATGTTCTGTGGAGTTTAGAATAGCTAGAAGTTCTTTTTCCGTGGTTGAATAGTTTGTTTCCGCTTTATTTAATGACCTGGAGTAATAGGCGATTGGGAGGTCTTCTCCGTTTTTCATTTGTGAAAGAACACCACCGACTCCTACGTTCGAGGCGTCTGTAGTTAAGATAAAGGGTTGTGTAAAATCTGGATATTGCAATATAGGCTCTCGAATTAATTTATTTTTTAGGGTTTGGAAGCTTGTTTCTTGTTCATCTTTCCAATGAAATTCGACATCCTTTTTTAATAACACCGTCAGGGGTTTGGCTATTGTGGAAAAGTTATTAATAAATTTGCGATAGTAGCCGATCATGCCTAGGAAAATTTTGATCTGTTTCGGATTTTGTGGACGAGGTACTGATTTAATAGCTTCTATTTTATTAGGATTAGGTTTAAGACCTTCGTCTGAAATTATATGTCCTAGATATTGACACGATTTGTTCAGAAATTCGCATTTGTCTGGCTGTAGTTTTAAATTGTTCTGCCGTAAGCGAGAGAATATGTTTTTTAATTTACGGTTATGATCATCGAGTGAGACTCCATAAATGACAATATCGTCGAGATAAACAAAACATTGATTGTGAGTGAGCCCCATGAGTACGTTATTCATTAGCCTCTGAAAACAACTAGGCGCATTTTTTAATCCAAAAGGCATCCTCGTGTATTCATAGTGGCCATTGGGGGTGCTGAATGCAGTTTTTGGACCATCATCAGTGTCCATTAATATTTGATGGAATCCGCTGGCTAAATCTAGCGTCGTGAAATATTGTGCGTGCCCTAATTGGTCTAAGATATCTTCGATGTTAGGTAAAGGGTAGGCGTCACCGACCGTTTTTTCATTTAATTTGCGGTAGTCGATAACTATCCGCCATTTCCGTTCGCCTGTGGCGTCTAGTTTTTTCGGGACAACCCATAAGGGGCTGGACCAAGGGCTGGTGGACGGTTTTATTATCCCTTGACTTAACATCTTCTCGATTTGTTTATTTACTTCGTTCTTGTGTACCTCTGGATATCGATAAGATTTTGTATGAATTGGAAGCGGGTCTGTAATGGGAATTTTATGACAAGTAGCGTTTGTATAACTTAAGTTATCGTTTGGTAAATAAAATAAATCTTTAAATTCTCGACAAATTTTCGTGATTGAAGTTTTCTCTTCTGAGTTGAGATGATCAAGCCTTAAATTTTGATTTAGTAGTTTTTCTCTTTCAGGATTGTTTATGCAATTTTGATTTATTTGAAAGATTGAATGAGTGTTAGAAATAGGTTCAATTGATATAGAAGGGACTGTGACAATTTGTTTTATTGATGATTTGTTTATTAGCGTAATTAAACACTGATTTTGGTCATTGATATAGACCATTGAATTTGGAATTAAAAGAGATTGATTGGCTGCGAGATTTTGATTAATAATTATACCCTCTTTGAGGTTGAGTGGATTATTTACGTTGATTCTGACGACAGTTTCCGTTCGAGGTTGAACAGTAATATTTATTGATGATGATTGAGGCGTATTACGATGAATTGGAATTGGAATAGAAATTGAATTTAGAATTAGAGAAAAAGAACTATAGTCGATTTTTGCGCTATGCGTTCTTAGAAAATCGTCGCCTAGTAAGCCGTCGAAAGGGATATTAGTGATTGCATCTATGATTTGGAAATTAGATTTTATTCGTTTATTGTGAATTTGGAGGTTGATTTCGGTTTCACCTAAGGTGTAAATTGGAATGTTTGGTGCTAATCCGTTAAGAGCAACTGGATTTTTATCGTGGATTTTGAATTTTGATAAGCTCATAGCTTTAATTAAAGATATGGAAGCGCCCGTGTCGATTAATAATTTAATCGTTTTATCTGGACAATTGGACATGTCAGATTGAAATGTAACATAAATTAAATCATTTGAACTGAAGAATGAATTAGAAATATTTACGTGTTGGATCGTTTCAACATTTGATTTTGTATCTTCATTAGTTATGGGATGCAACTTAGATTTAGGATTTGATTTAATTTTTATTAGAGATTGATTCTCTTGGATGTTTGATTTGGATTTAGGATTTGCGATTGCATGCGAGTTTGAATTAGAATTTATTTCGGAATTTGCGATTGGATGCAAGTTTGAATTCATTATAAATGGAATTGTTCCAGTGCTTGAGTGATTTGATTTTGTTGGTTTGGTATAGGAGGAGGGGCTCGATTTATCAGTCGCTCCTGAAAATTTACTGACGCATTTTGATTATTTTGATTTTGTGATGTTGATTTTTTTGAATTGTTATATTGCCTTTTACGACATTCCTCGAGTACGTGACCTGGCCTTTTGCAATATCTACATTGTTTTTGTTGATTCGCTGGATTTCTAGGAGTTTGATAGTTATGAGAATTGTTAGAGAAATGTATAGATTTCGTGCGGATTTGAGGTTTATTGCGGAAGCAATCTTTTGTAAGGTGATTATTTTTTCCACAAGTTTTACATTTTATTTCAATAGACTTGTAAGTTAATCTCAACGCTTTTTCCTCGGCAATTGCTGCGGTAAGCGCTTCGTTAATAGTTTTAAATTCGCGATACCTTAACATTTGAGATAAATTAGGATTCGAGTGATAGATGAAACGGTTCAATGCAATGTCTTCAATCATTAGGAGGCGTCCTTTTAGGCGTTCTTTATCATTTTCGGTTGAATGTATAATAGCTAATGTACGGGAAGTTAAATCTTCTAATCTCTGGTAGAATTGTGACACGTTTTCATGTTGTTCGTGTTTAATATTAGTTAGCTCTTCAAGTAATTGATCAAGAGATTTCCTATCCTGATATAAATTAATTAATAATTCTGAAATATCCTCCCATGTGGTTAAGTTGCAGTGAATATCGATCTGTTCGCGAGCTTTACCCGTAATTTTACTTTTGACAAATAAAAGAAGTGGAGGTATTTGTTGATCACTAGCGAGTTCGAAAACCGAATCGACTTGCTTAATAAAACTTCTTATTTTGTATCTATCTCCGTCGAAGTTATTCGGAATAAGTTTAATTAAGAAATCAAGTGAAAGTGAGTTAGCATTGTCATTTTGTTCGGAGTTAGGCATGATGTTTTTGTTTGTTTAGGAAAAAAGAGTTAAGGATGCAAGACTGAATAAAAAGCGACTCACCGTTGTTCCAATATTTTCAGACAGTCGGAATGTTGCTGATCGCCGTTCTCTGGATCGGGCCTGAAATCTTCTTATGTTGCACCAGGAGTTTCCTCTGGGAAGACGAATTCGTTGGCTTATTTCGCGAACCGGATGAACGTCCCGACTATCCCACTTCTGACACCAATAATATGTTGGATACCGGGAGTGAAAAGTCAATGTTGCACTTAAACACTTAACTTAACTTTATTCTTATAACAATAATTACAATACAGCATGTATTCAGAATGACGGTTGGGTACTAACTAACTGCTTAAGTTCTAGAAAGGGTATATATATGGAGGTAAGACCACACGCGTGAGGACAGACAGAGGCCCGTTTTTGGGGACGTTCCCACGAGGGTGGTATTTACCTATCGTCGATACAGAAAAAGGCTTTCAGACTTAAGGGTGCCTAATAAATACAGGTCTAAGACATTAATGGTAAAAGTTACTTGATGAAATTAAAAGAGAATGGTACCTAATAAATATACATATATCTACGACACTAATGGTAAAAGTCACTTAATGGAAAATAATGAAATGTAATACAAAAAGGGTGTCTAGTACACCTGCTAAACTTAAGATACTATATAATGGGGTTGTTTCCCACGAACGTTAGGGTAGATAGTCTTTATATGGCGACAGTCCGTCTAGCACTTGGGTGGTCATCTAACAATGCCCTCTTGCCCTATTGTATGGAAAAACAGTAGCTCAAGCTTCGGAAACTAAATATCTTGAAATATACTTGGATCGAAAACTTAGATTGCGAAAACACATCTTCAATAAACGATTAGCCCTTGGTCTCCAATTCCGTAAGATGCACTGGATGAGTAACAGAAACACACAACTATCGCTTGAAAATAAATGACTTCATTATAATAATATCCTGAAGCCTATATTGTCTTACGGCCTTCAACTTTGGGGCTCGGCAGCAAATTCTAACATCTAAATAACACAAAGATTCCAGTCCAAGGTTCTGCAAACAATTACAAAAGCTCCATGGTATGTGACCAACAAATTTCTACACCGAGACCTTAGTATTCCCACGGTCCAAGAGGAAATAAAAACTACAGCTCAAACCTACAGCTATCGTCTGAAATCCCATCCAAATATGCCGAAGTCTGAAGAGGAAAACACCTGCAGATCTGATGTAGTTACAAATTTAAAAATAAACAAGAATTCGGATGGATTACTGGATTTACACCGAGCAGGACTACTATTACTCACTTAATCTAATACTTAATGTCTTTGGATAGATTGTATTGCTAATTAAAAATTTTAAAAAAAATATAGAATATACACAGAAATGCATAAAATTTGATTAGCTATAATTGAAATTTAAATATCTTTACAGGATATTTCAAAATATCAAATCAAAGTCAAATTTTTGTTTCAAATATTTATATTTATTTTATGAGTATTTTTTATTAAATTAAATTCTATTCATTGTAAATTATTTATGATTATTTTAACTTTTGTTCGATTTAATTTTTTTACATAATATCGATATAATTAAGCTTTTCCAATTTGTTCGTCGAAGTTTAGTAGCACATAAATAATGCATAGCAATTTGTTTTTGTTCGACATTTCAACTTAAAAATAACATCAACTCGATTTATTTTATGTCAGAAATTTGTCAACAAAGAAAACTGCAAAATAAGTTTCTGATTGATCGTCTAAGGAGGGTTTCCACTCCCAGATTAAGCGTGAAGTAACATTTCGAGTTTAGAAAAGCCTTAAAATTTGGTTTGGCTACGCGACCAAACCAAATTTTTAGGCTATTCTAAACAGGAAATTTTACTTCATGCGCCACGCGTATAAATCACTAACTTTAAGTGAAATCTTCAACTAATTGGTTAGAGTGAAATAAATTTGGTATGTCAATTATCAAATGTTCAAATGACGGAGTAGTTACTCTACTACTACTAACAAATAAATGATAAAGCGTCTATCATAGCACTTGCTATGATAGACGTTTCACTATTCATTTTTTATTTTGTTTAATATTATTTAATGTGTCAAATTCGTGCTCCGAACAGAACTAATAATTTGTCAATTCTTTAATCGTATTATTTGCATATTTACTATTAATTATGAATTTACAAAATTCCCTGTCTTTTCGCTAAAAAGGCCGAATTTTCCTGGCTTTTCTAAGACTTCCCGATGGATAAAATCTCCTACTTTTCCAAGACTTCCCGATGAATAAAACCTCCTGACTTTCCAGGTTTTTCCAGTTGGTTGCTTTCCTGAAAGTTGCATTAATTTTTGTTTATAAACAAAGAAGTTCGACAGGTTAAAGTTGTGTTAGTCGTGAAACGACTTAAATATATCTACGCCTATATCTGGGGCGCGCGAGCGAAGCGAGCCGCGCCCCAGCAAATCCAAATTTTCAACCTTTTCTAAACTCGAAATTTTACTTCATGCGCCACGCATATAAATCACTAACTTCAAGTGAAATCTTCAACTAATTAATTAAAGTAAAATAAATTTAGTATGTCAATTATCAATTGCTTGCAGCACCATCTATCAAAGTAACAACAAATGTATTTAGCTAAAACTTACTTTTCCACGGCCTATCTAAATCTTTAATAAAAAGTAGGGGTTTGTATTTAAGATTCTTTTTAAACACGTTTTACAGTAATAATTTATCAAGTTATTCAATAACATTAAAACGTCGGTGTGTTATTTTAACCTTTAAAATTCTTTTTTTTTTCGTTACTTTTTAAACACAGGGGTCAACACTTTTGAAATTTGAAATATTAAAAACAAACTGACAAATCCACCAATTCTGCAAAAATAGTTGGGTACTTGAAATGATTGTAATAATTCTTGCTTGTATGTTTGTAAATAAGTTATGGTAAACATAAAACCGGATCTAAACGAAACTTTGATCTCGACAATTCAATAAAACAAACACGACACGTTTCGAAAAACATTTCAAGCCCGCGCGATAACAATCGGCCGTTTTATCAAAAGCCGATAATCGAACACACACATACAACAATCGAGTTGTTTGTGCTAACAAATGACGGTGGTCGAAAAACGGTCGCGGTGACGCAGCGCCTCCGGCGCCAAAAATAGAACGCGTACATTTCGATTTTAATTATGAATGGCGCATCCTCCAATGACTATTTAATGACCGGAGTTATTAATAGGCGCATTCCTTATGATGACAATGGCAAGGAGGAGGATGCGGGATGTCTATTTTTGGACGCGTCAAGAAATTGCAAGAAAAAAAAGAGAAAAGTGTGTTCACGTGGGCGTTGAATAATTGCACGATTTGATTATCTATTTGTCTGCGTTGGAAATATGTTGGCACCGGATGGAAGGAGATTGTTTACAGAAACGTAAATTCCAGAATGCGTGATTTAAATGTTATGCTTTAGAATAAATGTTCAAAAACTATAAACATTATAATTTTTACATTATAATTCTGAAATTGCATTTTCTACCGACCGCACTTCTGTTCGATCAAAAATTGACCTTCTCATTTTTCTTTTACGGTTTTACGGATTTGATGTCCCAGGAATCCGAATCAAGTGCTATCTGGCCTCAAGCGCATCCAAGGGATTGACGCCATTAAAGCAAGAAATTCAAAATTTCATAAACTTAAATAAGAAATTATAAATTATATATTTTTAACTTCACTTTTAAACGGTGTTTTATACGCGTGGCGCATGAAGAAAAATTTCGAGTTTATAAAATTATAGAATTAACCTACTTTGTGATATTTCATCCTAGTTACAATTCCTTGACCTACTAAGTCAATTTCGAAAAATATTAATTTTGAAGTTAGTTTTAACGTAAATATCAACTTGTTGTACATCATTGGAAAGGGAATGAAAAGACGAATATTACTAGCGAGAAAAAAAGTTGGGGTTGTAGTTTAAAATAAGAAAAATGATATCACTTCCAGCAAAATAGTATTCCTAGTTAATACTATACCAAAATCAGACTATAGTTAAATTATATATACATCCTAAAACTCAAATGTTTACCATTTATATTGCCTAAGGAATTGTGTAGGCAATACTTTCATGTCCACCAGGTATAGTCGAGTGATCTTTGCCCTATGCTTAATTTCATTTACGCGACAACTGAATTTTCCTGGTATTATAGTAATGATTGGGCCTCATATGGTTTTCTCTTTTGTTTTACGCTTTAATTCTAACCTTGTATATATACAGGGTGTCAACATTTAAAGTACCACCTAGAATATCTTCAGAACCATGCACCGAATGAAAAAATGTTTCAAATAAAAGTTTATTGATTCGGAGGGGGACATCCAATTCTGTAAGAAAATTCAACCCCTCACCCACAAGGGAGGCTAGGGAGGGGGTAGCCTTGAAATCTTAAATGCGCATCCCAACTTTTTATTAAAGATTTGAATAGAGCATGGAAAAGTAAGTAAGTTTTATCCTAAAGCATTTTTTGTTACTTTAGTAAATGGCAACAAAATTGTTTTTATTATGAAAATTTCTCGAAACCAATGAAAGCGGTGTGCGCTCGTGCTTTTTGTAAATATAAAAATAATTAAAATAAATAGAATCTACACAGAAATGAATAAAATTTGGTAGGCTATAATTTAAATTTAAAAATCGTCACGGGATATTCTAAAATATCAAATAAAAGTTAAATTTTGATTTGAAATATTTATGAGTATTTTCTTCATTAAAATAAATTCTATTCATTTTGAATAATTTCTGATCATTTTAAAATTTTACAATTATTTATTAGGTTATATTTAGAATAATTTAAGCTTTTCGAATTTGTTCGTCGAAGTTTAGTAATGCACAGTAATTTGTTTTCGTTCTAAACTTGAAATAAAAAACACATCAACTCTATTTATTTTACGTCATAAATTTGACAATAACGGAATTTGCAAACTTAGTTCCTGATTGGTCTAACGAGAGTTTCCACTCCCAGATTAAGCATGAAGTAAAATTTCGAGTTTAGATAAGCCTGAAAATTTAGATTAGCTGGGGCGCGCGAGCGAAGCGAGCCGCGCCCCAGCAAATCCAAATTATCTGGCTTTTCTAAACTCGAAATTTTACTTCATGCGCCACGCATATAAATCACTAACTTCAAGTGAAATCTTCAAGTAATTAATTAAAGTAAAATAAATTTAGTATGTCAATTATCAATTGTTCAATGTTGTTGCTTGCAGCACCATCTATCAAAGTAACAACAAATGTTTTTATCTAAAACTTACTTTTCCACGGCCTATCTAAATCGTTAATAAAAAGTAGGGGTTTGTATTTAAGATTCTAAGCTGCCATCTTCCCAGCTTCCGCTGGGGGTGGGGGGTTGAATTTTCTTGCAGAATTGGATGATCCCCTCAAAATCATTAAACTTTTATTTGAAACATTTTTTATTCGGTGCATGGTTCTAAAGATATTCCAGGTCGTACTATTAAATGGGACATCCTGTATGTACTTACCTACTTTGATAAAAGCATTATTTTTTTTTTAAGCGTGTTTTATTTTGACATTTTCAGAGCTAGTACAAAAATATGTATTTATATGATAAATTAACAATATTTGCATCATCTCTGTAATGGTCCATTGTGTCCATCCCTCGGTCCTCGCCTCGTGATGCATGAGTCGAACCCGATCCCGGGCTATCGGTATTGAAGGATATCTGGTTGTTGGTCTTCCATTAGTTTCCTTATTATATTTCATTATTTATCACTTTGTTTTTTATTTTGAGTTTGAACGGAACTAATTTCAGTGTTTTTATATGTGTTGATAATTTGTTGTATTTGTGTATTATGTCTGTTGTCAGGTGTTGCGTGTATTTTTTTGTTTTGAATTTGTCAGTTCGGAGGTCTGATTTTCGTCTAGTTTTGTAATTGTGTACTTGTTTGTTTGTTTTGAATTTAATTCTTGTTTTAATTAGGTTATGGTAGTTGACTCCCCATCTTGTAGAGGTTGCAGCATGGAAGACGAGACTGCATGGCATTTTCTTTGTGAATGCCCGGCACTATCGTCAATCAGAGAATCCATATTGGGTGATAGATGGCCTACAATGGCCTACATAAGAGATCTACCCACCTTAGCTATGCTAGAATACCTAAACAAGGTGGGCTGGCTATACTGAGGATGGATGATCTACGGGAGGTGGCACAATGGGCCTAATGAGGCCTAAGTGCAGTGCAGAATTGCACACTCCCCTTTGCACCAGAACCAGAATTAGGTTATGGTGTATTTTATATAATAGCAATAGGTTGTTATATACAATTATTTTTTCTATATCCATTTCTCCTGTGCATTCGTATAGGTATTTAGTAGTTGTCTTTTTGTCGAGTATGTATATTATTTTTAAGATTTTGTTTTGTTGTCTTTGGATTTTTGCTTTATTTTCCTTTGTTGTATTTCCCCAGATGGCTGATAGGTAATTAATATTTGAAGTGAATAATGCATTGTAAACTGCTTTTTTCCTATTTTCTGGAATGTATTTTCTGATTTTCCACAAGGCCGCTATAGTGGTCGAATTCTTTTTGATTATTTTGTTTATGTGGTCGTCCCATCTTAGGTTGTTTGTTATGTTTAGTCCTAGATATTCTGTGTTGTCAATTTCTTTTATATTTTTTCCATTTATTTTAATTGTTAGGTTTGTGTGTTGTTTTTTGTCTGGAATTTCATGAAGGTGGTTTATTCTTCATTAATCGTCAATAAATTGTTGTAAAACCATTGTTCAAGCTTTGATATATCTGTTTTAATTTTTTTCTCGACTTCGTCTTGATCGTCTCCTGTGTATATCATACATGTATCGTCGGCATATAGAAAAGGTGTTCCAAGTAAGTTTTGTTCCATCATATCATTAACATATATAATATACAGGATTGGTGGTAGGTTTCCTCCCTGCGGTATTCCGTATTTTGCATATTTGGGCGTACTTCGGGTGTCGTTTATTCTCGTAATTTGTGGTCTTTCGTTAATGTAGGATTGTATTAGTTTTAGTTCGGTGTTTTTTATTCCCATTGCGCTTAATTTTTCTATTAGTTTTGGTTTCGATATTGTGTCAAATGCTTTCTTCATGTCGATAAAGACCGCTAATACTATTTTCTTCTTATCTAAATTCTTTTTTATTGTGTCTATTAATTCGTAAGTAACAGACAAGGTTCCTGAATATTTTTGGAATGCGTATTGTTCTTGTTTGATTAGTTTGTGCTTGGTCAGGTGTTCGCATAGTTGTATCTGTATTACTTTTTCGAGTATCTTGTTTAATGAATTTATTGAAAGAGCTCACAAATAAAATAGATATCGTCGATTTTTCAATAATGCATTTTTATTAATAACTACAAAGTTTTTCAAAATGTCTGTTTTTCTATAGAACTTTAGTGAGCACATAATTCTGCACAACTTTCATTAACTAAGCAATTTTTTTTAAATTCATATTAACAAAGTTACTCATATTATCCTAAAAGTGGTGCACCCTGTATATATTTTTGAACAAAAAATATCAGTATGTGTTTTATTTAGAGGTAAATAAAACACATACTGACGTTTTTTGTTCAAACATATATACAGGGTGCACCACTTCTAGGACAGTATGGATAACTTTGTTATTATGAACCTTCAATTTTCCTATTTTGTGCTTTGCTAACGTATTCGTACCGTCTGTGATTTAATATCAACTTTAAAGAAGTTTTGCCCAGTGTGAACAGAGTCATGTAGTGAACAGAGTCATGTTGAGCGCAAAAAATTTAACAATCCGGGCATCTTGTCGAATTTTCCTCTATCATCGTGGATTTTTTTTATCTATTTGTCAATTTAAATATTCAGAAAAATAAACAATTTCAAGTATTTCTTGCAACTTATTATTTAAATACCGGGTGTTCGATAAAAAAGGCCCAACGTGTAACTCTGTTAGTTATTGACTGATTTGAATGAACTAAAAAACAAAAGTCAATGGCCGTTTCAATACTATGAATTGACAGTAATTATATATTTTTTAAATTTTTAAATGGCTGCATAAACTTTCCTCGTTTTATTATACAGGACATTGCTTTTCTAAATCCTATTCCGCCCGATATGTTAATTTTAATTTAATATTCTTGCCAGAAAAAAATATATAATAAATCTTGTTCACATGATATTTTGGCAACAAATGTAGTGTGCTTTGAAAAAAATATTGGCCTTTTAATACTTTTTTAAATTGTTTATTGGTTTATATTTAATCCATGTCTCCCGTTAACTAGTTTATTATATATTCACAGTTTATTATTATTTTAAATGCAACTTTAATATTTAATAAATACTTCTTTTTTATTTTAAATATACATAATGTATACGCTATACATTTTTAGGCATTCGTCGATTTTATAAAAAAGTTCAATTTAAAGTCCGAACGAGTGTTTCAACGCCCGGAATAAGCATGAAGTAAAAATTCTAGTTTAGAAAAGCCTTAAAATTTGGTGGTGACCAAACCAATTTTTCAGGCTTTTTCTAAACTCGAAATTTTACCTTATGCGCCACGCGTATTAAACACTGAAATATTGTGAAGTTAAAAATACACTTTAAAAATGAGAAATAATAAAAATATTTAAATAACAAACATTTTTCTTCGCACATTCTTAAGTTAGGTCAAATGATACAATGTAACAAATAATTATTTATTCGGTCATTTTTATTCATGTTTGACATAACCTCATAATAAATTACATTTGACACGTTTTTTTGCAAGGCACACTAATAATTGGTTACTTTAAAATATGTCTTTATCTTAATAACAATAAGATATACAAAAAAAAAACACTTCAATAATTATTTATGTAGTTTTCAGCGTAGAATGCAGTAACGTACCTATTTTTTTATTCGGACTTTTAATTTCTGAGTTATGACATAAAGCTGCATTGTTTTAAATTGAACACCCTATGTATTTTTATGTTATTGAATAGCATAATAAATTAGCTTTACATTTTTCTACAAATGTCTTTTTTTTATTGAAAAATTGTGTTTTTAACTCTGAAGCTTTTAGATAAATATTTGATAATACATACTATTATAATCACAGAGATATTAATATTATTTATTAATAATGAAGTGATCTGTAGACTCAGTAATTGATCGCAAAACACTACAAAAATTATAAAATTAATATTAAAACTAACTTAGTTTTTAATATAATCGTTTTTTTTTTGGCGTATTTTTAAGAATTTTTGTTAAGTATGTACATCAATGAAAAGCTAATTTAAAATGCTATTTAATAACATAAAAAACATATAGGGTGTTCCATTTAAAAAATGCAACTTTGTGTCATAACTCTGAAATTAAAAGTTTAAATAAAAAAATAAGTACACCCCCGAGTTCTACGTTGAAAACTACACAAATAACTATTAAACTATTTATTTGTATATCTTATAGTTATTGAGAAAAAGACGTATTTAAAAATGTACAGGGTGGCCGAAATTCGATATTTTTATAAGGTATCTCAGCAACCCGAATAGTTAGACAAAATCTGATATACATGTCATGACCTCTTTTTCAGAGAAAATAACAATATCATTAACAGGTCATAGTTAGCTTGATTAGTTTTCGAGATATCTAATCAAGCTAACTATGATCTGTTAATGATATTCTTATTTTCTCTAAAAAAGAGGTCATGTAGACACCTTATAAAAACATCGAATTTCGGCCACCCTGTACATTTCGAGACACAAGGTACTCATTATCAATTACAAACTGACATTGTCAAAAATCAGTAAAATGTGTTAATAACTAAGATAATTGGCACAAATATTGAAAAGTCTTGTTAAGGGATGAAAATCAACAACATTTAGAAAACGACAAGATATCTTCTAATTTAGTAATGTAACACATTTCTCAATTTTTGACATCTAGACATGAGAATCAAGGAATATATCTTTCAAATAATAAATAAATAATAATAAACCGTGCAATGTTTAGGCCTTCGTTGATTTTATGAAAGGGTTTAATTTGAAGTTTTTAAGGAGTGTTTCCATTCCACAGTAAAATTACAAGTTTAGAAAATCCTGAAAATTTTGATTTGCCGGGGTGCACAATTTCAACGCATCTTGCACCCTTGGTACCCGTTTGCATTAAGGATAATTTTAGATTGAGCTACATAAGACAACAGTTATCAAAATTAAGAATTTTTATATAAGTGATCTTGCACATTTTCCATGACAGCATTATTGTCATGATTTCGCTAGTTTTAAAAAAATATTTTACAATCCTCGTGCGTGAACAATTTTCCCGAGTTTATGCATTTGAAGGCACTCGCTCCTTCGACGTGCTTTAAATATGCGTTTACTCGGGAAAATTGTTTTCCCGCACTTGTTTTGTAAATAACTATTTTCTTCCCATTATTTGGTTTAATTATATGAAGTTATTTTTGAGGGTTAGGGAAACAAATCTGGAATTAGAGCAGAATCGGGGAAAAGTCAAGGAAATATAACATTTCGAATTGGTCGCCACCATGAACTCTACAAATAAACAAATTAACTAGTTGTGATTCCATTGGTATAAAGATAAATTATCTTTATATTTTAGAAATTGTAAATAATTTCTATTCTTAAAGATATTAATTTATTTATAACAATACTATATCTTCCTTAGTGTTCATATAATCGTGTTTTTATTACAATAATACGATAATTATAAAGTGACAAATTGTGACAAAATAGTATCATATGTTTTAAGTGGTATTCCCTTAAGTTAGTTAGTATATGAGTAATCAAAAAGAAGCGCATAGGAAAAATGCATACGAAGTTATCGAAGTTATTTCCATGTCGGTTTTTTTCCTCGTAGAGTAATTTCCACGTGTGGTTTTTTTGTCTCTTGCTTGAATTTCCGCTTGGGTTTTTTTCCGAGTAGGATTTTATTCTGTGCATTTGTTTTTATTCGATTTATTTCTCGTGGTGTTTTACTTTTCCCAGTGTGTAATTCAAACAAATACAAAAGATTTGTGGAGCTTAAGATTGATTTCTTGAATTTTTAAAACTTAGTTTTATAAATCTGCGAAATTTTGAAGGCGTTCAGTTCAGATGACAGATAGAAGGAACAAATCTTTAAATCTCACTATTGATTTCTTAAAATTGCCTTCTCTATTGTCTTCTCGATGAATTTAATTAAGACAAAGACTAGTCTTGAAAACACGTTCTTCGTTAATTTAGGTCTACAGTTCAAAAGACCAAAGACAGAGGTAACACATCTATAGTCTGTTTAAAAACTAGAAGGAGTAAGTGCCAAACCCCAATTTACACTATATAAAAAGTTACCAGAAATATCACTAGATAAATTTGGCGGCAATTTTAAATTATTTCATAATTACTCTTTAAATAAAATCAAATATCCATTTTGTACGTCTTAATTGTGGTTAAGTATTTTCTATTCCATTGTACGATATCGTCAGTTCAATTAAAATGCTTATACGGCATCTCGCCATATATCTGTGAAATAAAAGATATTTACATTATGTTCAAAATATAATAAGGAATTTATATAATAATGTGTCTCTATCAGAGCTGGGACGAATCCTCGTAAAAAGGATTTGAATCACGAATCCGAATCACCTACTATGATTCGAATCACGAATACTCGAATAAAGGATTCGTAAGAGATAAATATGATTCGAATCGAAGATTCAAATCCTGTTTTTTTGAAACACGAATACAAATCCTTTAAAAATAAATTTCATTTTATTATTTTTTTTGCAACCATAAATATATAAATATCGTTACCAGTTGTTTTAACAAAAATATTCAAAACCTAATTATTTATTATTACCACTGAACATCGTTGATAACAGACTAAATATCTGAATCATTGTTACTCTGGTTAAAAATGTATTTGTGTCTTTCTGAACTTCACTTTAAATCAGTGTTTTGTACGCGTGGCGCATGAAGTAAAATTTCGAGTTTAGAAAAGCCCGAAAATATGTCTCAGGTCGCTGCGCGACCTTCGACAAATTTTCACGGGGCTTTTCTAAACTCGAAATTTTACTTCATGCTTAGTCCGGGAGTGGAAACACTCGTTCAAAACTTCAAATTAAACTCTATTATAAAATCGACTAATGCCTGAAATTTACGTAAATAAAAAATTCACTGAATAATATCATTAAAACCGGGAAAGTCAGAGAAAAGTCATGGAATTATATTCAAATTGACCAAAACACTAACAAAAAAGCCATATGATATTATTAAATTTGTCAAAATCAGCAGGCAAATTACAAAACACGTAAAAATTTATAAAATTAACTAAAATATTGGCAAAAACAATGAAAACTTTTAAACAGAATATGGATTTCCCACAGAAGAAAGTTATTTTAAAAGGCCAAGGAAAAAATCTTGAATCAGGGAAATGACGGAAAAATTTATCATTTCAGATGTAGCTACCATGTCAGTTTTACTTCAAACAATATTAAACAAAATTGTGAAAACTAGATTATTATCTTTAAAAACATTTTTAATGTTCTTATCAAAGCAATCACTTTAAAGTTTCGAACAAGCGTTTCTACTCGCAGACTAAGCATGAAGTAAAATTTCGAGTTTAGAAAAGCCCCGTGAAAATTTGTCGAGGGTCGCGCAGCGACCTGAGACAAATTTTCTGGGCTTTTCTAAACTCGAAATTTTACTTCATGCACCACGCGCATAAAACAGTGATTTAACGAGAAATTTAAAAACACACATAAAACATTTTTCATGTTATTCCTCACAATTAATTCGAATTATTTTTGACGATTCAAATCCTATTGTAAGTATTCGAATCCTTTTATAGGGATTCGAATCACCCACATTTAGACTCAAATACAAATCCTGTTAAAAAAATGTAACGAATCTAGTTGAACTGAAGTATTCGAATGTCTCTTTTGAATTCTCTAAAAGGATTCGAATCCTGAATGATTCGAATCCTGCCCAGCTCTAGTCTCTATCTTACTTAAAATTGATTTGTTTCATAAAACTACACAAGGTAGAACGATTCATCTTCGGAATGCCTGCATGATCGTTTACCTCTTTAAAAACTTTATTCAAAGTTGGCAGTTCATTTTTATAGAAGAAACTATGCACGGATCTCTTCACTACATCATCAGAACTTGTAATTATGACCTCCAAGCTGTTTAGGGCTACAAATCTCTCCGGATTTCTTATATTCGCTAATAATACGATGGACAGTGGAATTTACAACTTCTAAAAATTAAACATTTTATTATTTGATGCATATTCTTATGTTATTTGATATCTCACCTACTGCACCAACAATGTCTGATACAACAGCAGTCATTTTCATATGTGGATCATCTGTTATTATCTGCGTATACATATTTATTATGCACTGTTTTTCAGACAGATATAAATGACCCAAATCCAACTTCTTACGCTTTTTTGGAGGTGAAGGTGATATTAACACCGAGCTTGTACTGGGTCCATAATCCATCACAACAATATAAACAAAACTAACTTTGAACTATGCTAAAGAAACACCGCACAAAAGGTTATTACGAAACAGACAAAGTTGCAACTGGGTAACGCTTCGAATTAAGGTTATGTCAGTTGTTGCGTCTAATAATGACGTAATTAGCATAGTGTAAAATGGGCTCGCTCTCGGCCAATCAGAGTTGTAGGTTTTGGCGCGTGAAATTTAAAACGCTCCTCCTAGTTATTAAACAGATTATAGTACACCAACAGTGTTTACCTCAAAGCCAAGAAATGTTCGTTTTTTATGTTACAATTAAATTACATAAAAAAATAAACATACAATAAAAACACTTTTATTTTTATTCGTTAGATGTACATGTCATTGTAGCACTGGTGTCGGTGTCGGTGTGAGCTCCGAAAAATTAGTGAATCCTTAGTGATATACATGTTAGATTAAATTTTAAAGTGAATTAAATAATGAACAGTTAGTCAATGTGTGGGGGTGTAGAATTAGTATAGTCAGTCTAGTAGCGGTAAGCGTGATATTTAATTTTATCGCATCTTGCCAAGTAAACGCTGATGTTAAAGAGGAGAAGGCGAGGACGAGGCATTGTTTTTACTGGAGTTTTTGTATTTACTTGTTTTTTATTGGCACCTCGCACTACATCTCATTGCAGGTGTTTATATTCACATCCATAGGCGTACCTCGCATCAGATATAATTAAATATTATACTAATCAAAACCAACATCATCTGCAAACTAATTTCTTTATCGTATTAACAAAATTCCTTCGTTCTCTGGTGTGTTCCCCCCGTCGCCTAGTCTTGTTTGTGTAATTATTAGCCGCCACCACGGGCGCGGTTGGCGTGAAGTATTGTATCCTCGTTCAAATCCCTATCAAAACCCAATCACCTATTATCCAATACAACCATCTTACATTTATTCAATACGCGATGGAATGTAAATGTTGTTCAGCTACGTTAACTGACAACAATTGCATCAAATGTTATGTGTGTAGAGGCACATATAGCACAGCTTGTGTGAAATTAAATAATACCGAAACAAAATTCTTACGATCCGCCAAGAATATTAAATGGACATGCGGCGGCTGCTGTACATCGGATCTAACAGATCACATTCTCGCGCTTAAGGATATGGTGATCAATCTCCAACGCGATATTGCACAAATGAAACAACCTGCTCAATCAGATTCGAAAATAATAGACGAAGTTGTGTGTGAAATAAGAGAACAAAAACGCAGAGAGTGTAATGTGATTATGACTAATATACCCGAAGGCTCCACAAAGGAAGAAGATAAACAAACTGCACTGAATATTATAAACAAAACCAATACTACTCCTTTATCTAAAAACCGTATTAAAACTTTTCGTCTTGGGGTCCAAAGAAATGGCCCCAAACCAAGGCTGCTCAAGGTAGTATTTGATTCAGCGTTCATTGCTCAGGATACTCTACAGAACGGCAAGAAGTTAAAGCTATTCAACGAATATTCTAACATCTACATCAACAGGGATCTGACTCCACGCGAAAGCGAAGAACGGAAAACAATTCTAGTAGATTTTAGATCACGTAAGATTTCCGGAGATAACGTGTCTTTGAAATACGACAATGGCCTACCCCGTATAATCGCAAGAAAAAACGTATTACAACCCAGCGTCCAAATATAAATACTTACTACCAAAATGTCCGCGGGCTTAATACCACGACTTTTACATTTTACCACAATATTTTGGCTTCCGATAATTTAGACATAATTATACTAACCGAAACGTGGGGAAATGATTCCTTATTGAATGCAGAATTATTCCCTCCACATTTCAATGTTTTTCGCAAAGATAGATCGCACGGTCGAGGTGGCGGTGTTTTAATTGGTACCAGGGAATGCTTTAAAGTCTCTGAAATAAACGTAAGTGTAACGGATTTGAATATTGATATATTGTGTGTACGTGCATGTGTGTTGAATGTTTATCTGAACATAATTGCTATTTATATACCGCCCCAAACACCACATCATACGATACTTTATTATCTGTCCTAGAATCGCAATCTCTCTTCGAAGGTGAATATATATTTGCCGGCGACTTCAACTTGCCGGGATATCCTGATGATACAAATAAGAAATCGTTGTCACTCTTAAATTTCATTGATTTTCATGGCGCAAAACAATCGAATGCATGTAGAAATAATATCAACGGAATACTAGATCTTGTTATATCCTCTAAAAATGTCGAATGCTTGATAGAACGCAGTGATCTTCCCCTTGTTTCGGAAGATAACTACCATCCATCGTAAAATATTTCATGTACAATATCCTGTGGCATCCATATCAAAAAATTTAAGTCAAATAAACCTGTCTACAATTTTAGGAAAACAAACTTTTTAATGCTGTATAAACTGATATCAGAAACACATTGGGAACCAGTTATCGTGCTAGAAGACCCCAATGAGGCATGTGAAGCATTTTACAAAATACTAAACAATTTTATAACCTTATGTGTGCCCATGAAAATACAAAGTAAAACGAATTTTCCGTCCTGGTACTCAAGCTTAACAATACGAAACATCAAACGCAAACAACACTACTATACAGTTCTGAGAAAGCATAAAAATATTTTCAATACACGTCAATACTCTGCATATAGAAAGCTTGTGAAAAATAATATTAAACATGACTTTAATAACTATATCAACACTGTTGAAGAGGACATTAAACAAAATCCTGCAAAAATGTGGTCGTTTATTAATGCTCGTAAAGGTAGGTCAAGAATTCCCGGATATATGAAAAAAGACGATGTCGAACTCGATCAACCACAGGACATAACAAATGGATTTGCAGACTATTTTTCCTCTGTATATCGTACAATCAGTAATTCTAAAAACATGAACAATACAAATTACATTTTCTCACAAACGCTCTTAGTAAATATTACAAATTTTAGTCTAGATGAGTTTGTTTCAGCTGCTAAGTCACTAAAACAAAATCTAACAATGGGTACCGATAATATACCAACCATGGTCGTCACAGACTGCAGATATGCATTAGCAACAGCCTTACTTCACATATACAATATGATGCTCAAATATAATATATTTCCAACTATTTGGAAAACATCGAAGGTTATACCAATTCACAAAAACAAAAGTGTTGATGATAGCCACAATTACAGGCCTATTTCGCTAATTAGCAATTTTGCTAAAATATTTGATATTATGTTGTACAAAGTATTATATACTCATGTTGCTCAACATTTATCACCAAACCAGCATGGATTTATGAGTGGAAAATCAATTACCACAAATCTCTATACTTTTACCAATATTGTGTCTGAGACCTTGGATGGACGCTGTCAAATGGACGTCATCTATACCGATCTATCGAAGGCCTTCGATACAGTACAACATAATTTGCTAATAAAGAAACTGCACATGTTTGCACTAAGTGATTTTTTAATAAAACTGATAACATGCTATTTGTCAGATCGAACAAATTATGTGGAGTACAAAGGCCATCGATCTTATACAAATGTATCAAATAGTGGAGTCCCGCAAGGATCAAACCTGGGCCCCTTGTTGTTTTTATTATTTTTCAATGACGTTGCAAATAGTATTGGATCTCGATGTCTAATGTATGCTGACGATTTAAAAATGTTTAGAGCCATTGATGTACCTAATGACTGCTCAGTACTGCAAAATGACTTAAATAACTTTCTTGATTGGTGCACACAACAATGGATTACAACTGAACATAGCTAAATGTAAAGTAATTACCTTTAACAGAAAACAAACCATCAGAGAATTTCCTTACTCAGTTAATAACACGCTGATAGATCGCGTTCAATCTTTTAAGGATTTAGGCGTCTTATTTGACAGCAAGCTTACGATCACAAAAATGATTACCAGCAAATCCTACAAGCTATTGGATTTCATAATTAGAAATACAAAAATTTTGAATAGTCTGGAACCTATTATTAATTTCTTTTACGCGTATATACGCAGTAGGCTAGAGTATTGTTCAATAGTTTGGAGCCCTGTGTACAAAGTATACTCACTGGAAATCGATAAGGTTCAGAGAAAATTCCTGAAATATTTGTACTTCAGAAAACACCATGTCTATCCTGTGCAGGGTTATCCGTTGAATGTACTCGAAAGTGAGTTTGGAATCGCTTCACTTCAATATAGAAGAATCTTGTCGCAAATTATATTTGGGTACAAGTTAATCTATCACAAAATAAACGATCCGTATTTGCTCTCTCAATTAAACTTTAAATTCCCCGTTTAAATGGCAGACAAAAATTAACCTTCTATGTTCCCTCAGCGAATAGCCATCGTCATTTAAACTCGCCAATATTATGTGTAATACTGTTAACACATATTGTACTAATCAGGACCTGGACATGTTTGTGTCAGCGAAGCTGTACTGAGATCACAGTTACAATAGTTTCCTTTTTTCATATATAAGTAATTATATGTATAATAAATTAATTTTATGCATAGGTGCGCAAAAATATATCCGCGTGGGTGTGTATATGTATGTATATATAAATGTTTACGATTTTCTCTATTTATTATAATAATTTCAATTTAATAAAGATATATCGCGCCAATAACAATATTTTCTCTCTAATCATAATGTATTTTCGATATGTATTGTAGTTTTCTTTGCGTATTGTACTTAAATATTTAGTTTGTCAAATATAGCAATTGTCTTGATGTGTATATCACACACTGATTTATGTTAAAGCTATTATATTAATTATCTGATGTCACTTTACTTACATGTTATGAATTAATTTTTAAGTTATCCTGTAATTGGCCTTCTTGGCTGTTGGGTTAAATAAATAAATTAAAAAAATAAATAAATAAATGTCGAGTGCTAAGCACTCATTATCAATAACTAATGATCTAACAACAAGGTGCGCAATTGAATAAACTGCGTGCAATGAGTGTGACAAATGTTACATAGGCCAAACCCAAAGGAATCTGTTAAAAAAATGCAATGAACATATGTACAATGTCAAAGATAAAAAAACATAGATAAATCCACTTTAGCTGACCATAATTTAAAAACAGGACATTATTTTTCAACAAACAATATTAAATTATTAAAACAATCTTCACATTTTCGATTAAATATGTTGGAAGCCATCGAAATGCACAAACATAAAGATATATTATTAAATTTTGATTTAAGAATTTAAGCCAAGTTCCGAAAAATTGTAATCTCCGCAACAGTTTGTAATGTAATACCCTTAATGTATCCAACCTTGCGACACCGATGTAATTAAAAATAGGTTTTTCCCGTTTCCCAATTTTTGTCATGTATATATAATTGGGCACCTTGTTGTAAGATCATTAGTTATTGATAATGAGTGCTTAGCACTGGAAATGTACAGCTCACAAATAAAAATAAAAGTGAAGTAAGGAACAAAAAGTGTTTTTATTGTGATTAAATACTCCACATAACTTAAATAAATCCAAATCCAAATCCAAATTATGCTGTCAACGGTAGTTTTGTATAAAATTGTATACATTTTTGGGTTCAGCCTAACAAATTAGATAAATGTGTCGATTACATTTTTTCGATTTTAAAAAATGTTACCTTATAAATAAATCAGCTATATTTTTAACTCTATATCAACTTACAAACTCCGTTATCACCAGGTTACCGGTAAATTACCGAGAATATTAAACCATTTTAAGTTAGCGGCAATTCTAATCACTTTACGTAGAATTTTGAGATATTTACCTGATTAGATGTTGCTCAGGAACTAACACTTTATACTTTTCAAGCGTGGCATGTAGAAGATTGGTTCTCCTGTAAACAAAATTAAATTAGATTAGTTGCACTTAGTTGCATGTCTGTTAATTAAAATCAGGGTTGTTAAAAAAATACGTTGTTTTCAATTTAATTAAAACAAACAGTTTTTATTACAAAACGTGTGTTTTTCATCGAAACAGCGTTTAAAATATTAACAATTAGTTTAGAACATGTTTAAAACGTGTTTAAAAACAGAACATACAAGGCATTTTTCTTTTGAGTATACATATCCCGATAATTACAGCGTTTTTTAAATTTGCGGGAATTTGTTGTTTCAGAGCAGTAAAGTTAAGGCTTTTAACGAGTGTTTTCCACTTCCAGACTAAGCGTGAAGTAAAATAACGAGTTTAGAAAAGCCTAAGAATTTGGATTGACCGCGTAGCGAAGCGGAGTGGGCAATCCAAATTAGGCTTTTCTAAACTCGAAATGTTATTTCATGCGCTACGCTTAAAACCACTGATTTACAGTGAAGTTTTTAAAACACACACACATACAACAGCGATTATAGGCAACCTAATATACGTTAGAGTTATTGGGTTGCCTATATTACTGTTTTAAACAATTTGTTAAGTGCAGAATTTGACTTATGTTTTATTCACATCTACATATTAGGTTGCTAAAGCCGTATATTTTAAACTTTACAATATTTCAGTATTTTATACGTGTGGCGCATGAAGTAAAATTTCGAGTTTAGAAAAGCCTAATTTTCAGGCTTTTCTAAACTCGAAATTTTACTTCATGCTTAGTCTGGGAGTGGAAAACCCTCGTTTAAAGATTCAAATTGAAATCTTTAAAAAAAAATAACGAATGTCGTAAAATTTACGGTGTATGTATATGTATACTTGAAAGAAAAATTCTCTGTATTTAAAAATCACATTTATAAATAAAATAAATAATATAACAAAATATTCTGTTTAATAATGTAATTTAAAATATCTTTTAACAATTAAGCTAACATTTAAAAACGTAAACAAAAAATCTTAATGAAGTTGTAAAAATATAATTTAGCAAATTTAAGATGATAAAAAAAAACGTTTCAAATAACTTTAACGTTTAAAACATGTTTTAAACAAATTCAAAATTTAAAACATGTTTAAAACAAAACCGTTTAAAACACGACTATTTTTAAACATGTTTCAAAACAAACACTGTTTAAAATTAAAGTGTTTTAAACATAACAACCCTGATTAAAATAGATGATAATTGCTGAGGTTAACGTCCATTGAAAATAAGTTAGACGACAGATACGGTTGAATAAAAAAGATTGGAAAACTATAATCTAAACCAACCTAACCCAATCACAAAAAATACTGCCAGATAGGGAATTGTTTAGGTTTGTATAGCTTTCTTACATAACCCAGTAAGAAAGCTATAGAAACCTAAGCAATTATCTATCTGACAGTTTTTTTTTATGATTGGGTTAGGTTGGTTTAGATCAGGTATGGGCAACCTTTGCTTAGCTGAGGGCGCAATTTCGGGACCTAATCAGGTAGGTAAGAAATAAGTAAGTAGTAGTAAATAAAAATACGATAAAAATTCGCATATTTTTTTATTTATTAGAATTATAATAGCACAATCAAACATATAAAAAGCAAATGAACAAAAAAAGATAGAAGAATAAAATGAAAATTAATGAGAAACTTGAGTTTGAATGATGATCAATATTAGGGTCAATATCACTAGTACATAGGCTCAAAGTGTTTTCTAAATTAACATCTGTAAGCCGAGTACGATGCTTGTTTTTGTTAATTTTCATGACTGAAAAAAGGGTCTCACATTTATGCGTGCTTCCGAATGTGCAAATTATTTTCTTGCGAAAACTAATTTGATGAAAATGAATGTTTCCAATCATTAAAGAAGCTGCTAATGTAACTTCAACTTTATTGCCACAAAAGTCTTGTAATCGGTACGAACAGGAATACAAGCATTTCAAAGAGTGGCAGAAAAAAAAATAGTGTAATTGGAATAACAGAAGATGTTCTGCTGGTCTACATCAATCAACAACAAGGGAAGATATTTCAAACTATAGAGGTATATCGATCCAATCTGTGATTCCGAAGATGTTTGACAAACTTATTACACAACAATTAATTTGGTCTTGTAAATATTTGGTGTGTGAGGAACAACATGGATTTTCTAAAGATAAATCTACCATGACTAATTTATTATGCTTTCAATCATATATAAGGAATGCGTGGGAAAGTGGAAGCCAGGTTGATGCAGTGTACGCCGACTTCGCTAAGGCATTTGACAGAGTTTGTCATAAAAGATTAATTAATAAATTAGCTCACCTTGGCTTCGGACCTGCAATAACGAAATGGATTTTTAGTTATTTAAGCGGGAGACAACAATTTGTAAAAATTAATGATGTTGTATCTAAACCAATTAGCGTTCTATCTGGTGTTCCGCAGGGTTCTCACTGCGGCCCGATTCTATTTTCATAGTTTATTAATGACATAGTTAATTGTATAAAACATTGTGAAGTATTATTGTTTGCGGATGACTTAAAATTATTCAGATCAGTTTCAAATACCCAAGACATTGAACTAATCCAAGAAGATCTTCAAAACTTAAACTACTGGTGTGCGAATAATTGTTTATTTTTAAACATTAGCAAATGTTATTATATACAATTTTATAGAAATAAGAGTACACACTCCCAGTATGTATTAAATGGCCAAGTATTAACATAAGTTAGCGTAATACGTGATCTTGGGGTTATATTTGATAGTAAACTCTCATTTGCTAATCACAGAGACAGTATTTGCCGTAAGTCACTTCAAACTCTAGGATTTATCAAACGATTCGGCAAAGCATTTTCTACAGACACTATTAGGATGTTATATTGCTCCTTGGTAAGACCTATATTAGAGTATGCTACCTGTATCTTATCGCCGCACTTTGATAATTCTATTTACCAGATTGAACGTATGCAAAATAAATTCTTACAACAAATGTTTTATCGCATCAGATCACATGGCGAAATCTATAGTCGCAGTAGTATGCTTGCTCATATTAACTTAAAATCATTGGAAGAGCGACGCATTATAATGGATCTATGTTTCTTGTACAAATTAGCTAATGGTTTGATAAATTGTGGTCATTTATTAGCACGCCTAAATTTTATTATACCATGTAATACACGTAGTAAGTTACTGTTTCGCGAGAATTTCTGCCGTACAAAGTATGGTAGAAATGAACCCATTAATAGAATGATGCGTTACTACAATAATATATATAAAGTTAATCCGAATCTTGATATGTTTAATATTCCAATTTCAACATTTAAAAATAAATTAAATTGTATGACTCTTATTTAGCTCTGTTGTATTAAATTATGCTAAGTGTACTGTAATTTAAGTTTACTTGTTATCAATTTGTATATATATTTTTTTTCTTGTTATATTTTATTAAAATAAATAAATAAATAAACTCTCTAAGAAATTTAGCCCTACATAATTGTGGTCAAAATGGTCAATGCTGAAGAATTGCTTGCGCATTAAGGATAATGTTCAAGTTTAAAGGTATGCTTTATTATTGAATATAGAAGAATTTGACACTTATTTGACATTTGTAGGTTTCAAAAGAAGCATTTCTAAAACGAAAGAACTAATGACTAAGTTAAGCGATTTCTGTTAGAAGCTTCTGAAGAGCATTGGCTGCTTGCAAAGATTATTACTATATTCGGAATCTTTGGTTGTTGCGATGTGAAGAACTTGTTTCTCTTACCATAAATAGTGTAGAAGATATGGGCAAATATATTATAGTGACATTAAGACAAACAAATAGTTTAACAACCAGAAGATTTACTAAAACGGATGACGGTTGTAGCTTCAAACCCTGTTTATTGTACAGACAATATGTAAGTCTCCTTCGGGAAAAAAAGAAACTTGTGATTATTTTTAACATACCGGAATGGAAGAAGCATTTCTCTCAATTCTGGGCAGCATACTATTAGCTTTGTCCTGAAACAAATTGCAAAGTATTTAGATTTAAAAGAACAGAGCTATATACTGGTCATTCTTTCCGTCGAACTGGGGCAACTACAGTAGTAGATTCAGGTGGAGATATTTTGGCACTAAAATGTGCTGGAGGATGGAAATCCAGCTAAATTGCAACGAGCTATGTTAACGATTCCATCAAAAAAAAAATCGAAATGTCGAAACAATTATTTCCAAATGCTGAATCAACAAATGTGTCGTTGCCATCTACTTCAAATTCTGTAGTTTCCGCACCCGCAAATACAATTTCAAGTGTTTTATCTTCGAACGTGTGTATTAACGAAAGTAGTAATTGTACTATGATTTTTTATATTTGTGATAAAAATAAATCATAATTTTCGAATGTAAATAACTCTACTAACCAGTAAAAAAATACAAGTCAGTGTACTGATTTGTAGTTTTTTACACGTTAGTAGCTTGTTAAAATAAGCTTATTTGATCGATATGGTCTTTTAATAACTTGATGTTTACAAATGAGTGACAAATAAAGAAATTTATCACTTTTCAAATAAATAATGTGTTTAATTTAAAAATTTAATCTGGCGCTCTTATTGGTACACCCTTCTTTTGTTTTGAATTAACGCATAACCGTATTAAAATTAAATACTGGCTTTATTGTTTTATCTTAAAATGTTAATTAAAAAATGATCTCATCTGTAAGTGGAAAACAATAATAGGAAGTCTAACTTAATTTATTCAAGTGTTTGCAAAGTAGATTTTACTTAATTTAAAAAAATATTACTTGGTTTGACTTTAGCTTGATTATAAGTAAAGTGAAGCAACTTGAAAATCAAGTCCAGAAATGAAACTAAATGTTACTCTTCACAGGTAAATGATGATTTGACTAATGCCAAAAATATTTCCACGAATTTTGTTGATGTTGATGTATGGGCTCCGTTTTTTTGAGGGCGTTTCCGTTAAATGTTTAGGTGGTCGGTTTCTAAGAATAGACACACAATAAGTACGTAGCATACAGGGAAGAAGATAACGCGAAATAGCGGCGCTATCTCGGAACGGACGTGTCAAAAGATAAGGGCTGCCATTCACATAAAATCATTATGAATGACTTACTCGCAACAATTCCACCGTTATTGCAAGGTAAACAGAAATAAACGAGAGAACGAATGTTAACACACGATTCAACTACTATAGTGGAATGTAGAAAATACAGGGTGTATTTGAATTGCTTTGAATGGCTCTGACGTATAGGGATATGGATGTGGCCAAGAAAGGGCAGGGGGCACGCCTCCTTCGTTCCGCGTCTATATCCATTTTCAGGCTTTTCTAAACTCGACATTTTACTTCATGCTTAATCAAGGAGTACAAACACTCGTCAGAAGTACATTTCAAGAAATAATAAATAATACAACAGTATAAAGTACATTATTAAATAGTTGCGCATTATTGATTAGCTAAATAATTTAGAACTAAGTGCTTATAATTAAGATTAAAATTAAAATAATCGGTAATGGTAAAATAACATATTAATATGCATACATAAATATAAAAGAAACTAATATATACAGATAAATCTCTGATAAAAGAATATACAAGACGTGAAGACACTTCCATATACAATATAATTAAATTAATAATGAATAAGTTATCAGTCAAAATCACAGTTCTAGAATAAATAGTCTAAAATATTATATTAACCAGGGTTCTAACATTTCAACGTCAAACAATCTTGCACATAATAAAATGCATGGATTAACAGATATATTTTTATAATTGCCTTAAATCTATCTATAGGAAGTGACTTTATTGTATTAGGAAAAAGATAAACTGACTTCATTGTGTAACTGCATTGTGTGACTTTTCCAATCGATAATGGCTGGTACATAATAAGGTCCCTGATATTGTATTATGAGAATAAAGATTATTATGTTGTGTGTACATATGTATATTATTAAATACATACATTATACATTCAAGCACATATATACTTGGGAGGGTTAATATACAGTACTGTGTGAAGTATACACGACAATCATCCTAATAATTAGCCGATGCTAAAACTCTTATTGCTCGCCGATGTACACTTAATATATGAGACATTATAGCAGAATGACCCCACGCCAATATAATATACAGAGAGTTTTATGTAACACCGAACATTTTCATAAAGATAATTTTTCTTTTAAGTAGTAAGGTTTATCAAAAGAATTTAGTTTGCAGCTTTAAACGAGTGTTTTCCACTCCCAGGCTGAGCATGAAGTAAAATTTCAGGCTTTTCTAAACTCGAAATTTTACTTCATGCGCCACCGGTACAAAACACTGACATATTACGAAATTTAAAACACACCGCTAAACTTTAAATTGAATCAGTGTTGTGTATCGGTGGCGCATGAAGTAAAATTTCGAGTTTAGAAAAGCCTGAAAATTTGGTTTGGCCGCTCCGCGCTTCGCGCTATGCGACCAAACCAAATTTTCAGGCTTTTCTAAACTCAAAATTTTACTTCATGCTTAGCCTGGGAGTGGAAAACACTCGTTTAAAGCTTCAAATTATTTTTTTTAACAAACCCAACGTCGAAAAATGTACGACGTATACATATGTATATTTAAAAGAAAATTCTCTTTATGAAAATGTTCGGTGTTACATAAAACTCTCTGTATGTGAGATGACTGTGACATATAGCAAAATAAGCTGATCTTAGGACATGGCCCGGAAATTCAGATTTCAAATTTCTTAATAGATATATATTGTGGCAGATTTTGTTAGATACATTGTGTTCGTGACTATATAAATATATATATATATATATATATATATATATATATATACCTAGAAATTTCACGTTATTATTCGTGTCCTCTTCTAGAGAGAAGGTAATCTTGGTTGATTTGTATGGATTTACATTTAGTTTGTTAGCAGCAAACCATTCACTTGCTTTACTCTACAGATAGTTCGTTTTTATCTACTAAATCATCTTTACTATTAGAGATATCTTTGATGGTGGTGTCCGCATTTAAAATAATTGATGACGTTGGTAACTGACTAGGTAGATCGATTATATATACATAAGGAACAACAGGGGCCCAAGAATTAACCCTTGAGGCACACCGTGTTTTAGTTGAGTATTATCTGAAACTTTGTTCCTAAACTTAACACACTGATATAGATCACTTAGATAGAAATTTATGGTACGAACGCTACTTGGATGGAAATTATAGTAGAACAGTTTCCTCAGAAGAATGTCATGAGAGATACAATCAAAAGTTTTACTTAAGTCCACAAAGTGGTGGCAAAAAACAAGCCTGCCTCGAAGCTTTTAAGGATCTGTCCAGTAAATGCAATGATTGCGTCGCTCGTTGACCAACCCCTTCGGAAGCAATATTATTGTTCGTTAAGATGTCATGTTTGTCTGGAAAGTTAACTATTTGATGGAATAATATATTTTCTAAAATCTTTAAAATTATAGGCAGTAAGGAAATTTGTCTGAAATTGTTAGGACCAGATTTATTGCCTTTTTTATGTATGGGGATAACAATGGCACACTTAAGACAACCCGAAAAAATCCCAGATCGCAGAGATGAGTTAATTAATTTGGCAAGCGTGTTTTTTTTGTCACATGAGGTGGTGTCGCTTAGCGTCCCTGCACTGGGGTCTCCGTGGCCTCTGGATGGCTTACTTTATATATACTTCTGTGTCTTCTATGAACTTCAGGAGTTTCAGCCAGGGGATTTTCTTGAGCTTTATTTCAAGAAGCACAGGCTTCCCGAATGGATCCGTGCGTTGCCTTCTATAAGCTTCGCATGTACACAATAGGTGTTGGGGAGTTTTCTCTTCCAAACACCCACGAAATAGGGGCCTTTTCTCAATTCCCATCCTATGTTTGTGCTTATTCAGGTCACAGTGTCCAGTGACTAGTCCTGTAATTCTTCGTAGTTTTATTCTACTCAGTCCTGACAGCGTCAATATGCTCCCAGGTACCGGACCATCTAGGAAGAGTTTTGTATGCCCCATTCCCTTTTGGTTGTGCCATGCCTTTTTTTGCTCCTCTGCTAACTTGCCTCGGATTATTTCTATTCCGGTTTCATGAGGTATTCCGAAAGTAGGTTCAGGTCCTATAAATTCCCTTGATGCCCCTTTTTTAGCCAGCAAGTCGGCCGCCAAGTGTCTAATAATTCTTTGGTCCTTGGGGTATCCATACTAGCTGTGTTTTTACTGTTGTCGACAGTGCGTCCAGCCTGTCTATGCAGACAATAACCAGTCTGGACTGCACCATCGGCGAGGCTAGCGCTTTTAGAGTTCCTTGGCTGTCCGACATAATGATAATTGTACCGTTGTTGTATCCCGATTCTATTATGTGATGAGCACACCAGTCAATGGCGGCTATTTCAGCCTGGAAAGCGGTTTAATTGATGTGTCAATTACTTCTTTGAGAAGGTTAGTGGTTAACGCATATATATCCCTACCTAGACCTTTTTAACTGTTTAATTGTTTCTCTTATTGGTATTTGGCTTCAAATACAAGATGGAAATTGCCGAAATTTTGCTCTAGTTCCATTAAAAGTGTAGTTGAATTGACGTGCGTGTTTGGTAATTTGTCAACGAGTTTATACAACACTAAAAAAGTAATTATTAAAGGTATCAGAGTCAATATCACATCGAGTATTAGCTGCTATGCGTGCATCTCTTAGCTCTGATTTGTATTTATTTTTGTACTGCTTATAGAATGATAACAACTCATTATTGCCTAGACTAGCTTCTTTTATTAACATTAATGTCTCTCGCATTTGTTGTAAATCTTCAGTATACCAGGATTTTCATTTGCGTTGTTCGTTAAAGTTTTTTTCATGAAATGATTCATTCAGACAATATTTAATGTAGAGGGTGGCCCAAATTGGATGTTAATATAGGGAATCTCGGTTATTAGAAGTGATCGAAAAAATTCTATGGCGCATCCTCTAGCTATTTTTTCGAGACAAACTCAATGCCAAAAACAAAAATTAGCTATCGTGTTTTTGTTTTCAAGTTATAGTCAAAAATTCAATATTCTCCATATTCGATTTTTATTAATATCTCAGTCATTTATTATTTTATCAAGATAAGAATCGTACTTTTTCGAGGAGAATCGAATGCAATTTACAGATTATTTCTATCTTCATTAATAAAAGAGATACAGCCCAAAGTTATATTTTTTTGAATAGAAGTTATAGTTGGCTGTGCTAAATAAATAAATTTGTTATTTTTTTCTCTTTTCATTGATATATAATATGTTAATGTTATATTTGCAATTTATTGAGATATGTTATATTTGTATCAAATTTTAAATATTTCTCTGGAATCCATTTATTTTCATTTAATTTTTTCGAAATAATTCTTATTATTATCACATCCTAATATAAGCCTACTCAAATTCCAGCAATTATTAATTTAATATTAGACATGCCTACTGCGATTAATAAGAATATTTAAAATTTAATAAAATATAATGTATATCAATAAATTTCAAATAAAACATCAACATGTTATATATCAATAAAAAGGGAAAAAAATTACAATTTTTTTAATAGCACAGCCAACCATAACTTCTATTTAAAAAAATATAACTTTCGGCTGTATCTATTTTATTAATGAAGATAGAAATAATCTGTAAACTGCATTCGATTTTCCTCGAAAAAGTACCTCATAGTATTCCCGCGCAGTCCTTTACTAAGAAGGCCGGTATTTGATCCATTCCCATGGTTAAATTTGGTTTAACTTTTTTCATGGCCTGTAACACAATATCTTCTGAGGTGTTATAATCGCCTATATGAGTAAATCTGCTAAATACTGGTTCAGTATTTTTCGATGGCCCGTAGCTCTTGGCAAAATGGTCAGCAAATGATGAAACAATAGCATCTGTATTCGATAGTGACTGGTTATCATATGTCATCTCACCAGGAATTTTTGTGCACTTTCTCTTCTTATTAATGAATGACCAAAAGCGCGCGGGTTTGTTACTAATTTCATCTTCTGACTTTTTAATAAATATATTGTAAGCAATTTTGGATTTCTGTTTAAATCTTTTTTGTACATCCGTTAATAAAAACTTATTATAGGTGGTTGGATGTCGCTTACAACGTCTTCTTTGGAATTGTTTACGCTTTAAAAGTCGAATCAGTTCCAGATTATACCACGGAGGATGCGATTTATTACGGATTTTATATTTTGGAACATGAGCATCAAACATTGAATATAATAATTTGTAGAACTCTTCACAAATATCATTTACGTTAGAATTTGGATTAAATATCGAATTCCAATCAGCGGTGCATAGTTCGCTATAAAGGGAATGTAGATTCGCCTTTTTAAAATTGTATTGTCGCATAAGGTCCCCTTTAAATCTAGGTACTTTCACCTTACAGGGTAGTGCAATAGTTATAAGTAGAGCTGGGTGATGTGGGTCTTCCCTTACGGCTGGGTCAAGGGAATGTTCTACCTTACAATTAATGGCTGGTGATGTCATAACTAGACCTAATAATCTACCATTCGAATTGAATATAATATTCTGTTGAATGAGGCCGGTATAACTGATAAAATTGTTCAATATCACGATTTCTCACTGTAAATTTATAGATATTCATTGTTTTTATGAAAGCTTTCAATTTAAAGCTTCTAAGGACTGTTTTGAATCCTTGATTAAACATTAAGTAATATTTCAGGCTTTTCTAAACTCAAAATTTGACTTTATGCGCCACGCGTATAAAACACTGAAATATTGTAAATTTTAAAATATTCTTAATTAGCAGTATATATCGAATTATGCTTTAGCAGTATATTTTTAATACTGATGTAGCAGTATATTTTTAATTTCACAATATTTCAGTGTTTTATGCGCGTGGCGCATGAAGTAAAATTTGGAGTTTAGAAAAGCCTGAAATTTTACTTCATGTTTAATCAAAGTGTGAAAATACTCGTTCGAAAAAGAAAAAGGTCCAGTATTTAGCGTCCTTAAACAATATTTAATTATTTTTAATTAAAAGTGAATTTCATTTGTTGAAAAGAGAAAGTTCTTTGATAAATCGTGAAATATGTTAATACAAAACTGACATGTGGGATTTTCATTTGATAAAAAAGGAATTTCATTTGTTAGATGGTAGAAATTTAATGAAAAACCATGTAAAATATCTTATTACATAATTTCTAGTACCGATGCTTAAGTATAATTTGAACTTTTTCTCTTAGCGTTTGTCAAAATAGATTAATTTCATAATACTTTCAGTATTAACATTGTTTTATATTATTTTTTAGTTGAACCAAATTTTATTTTAATTGTAGTTGCATTTTTTATAGTTTCAACTAAGATCGAATGCGTTTTAAAAAAATAAAACTCATTTTTTATCAAGAATTTTAAAAAATAACCCTTTCGGCCCTGGCGGTGGCATTTGCTACCAATAAAATTTGGTAAACATACTGGGAATTTTTCTTTTAAATATACATACATATACGTATGAGCTGTAATTTTCCGATAATCGTTTGTTTTTTAAAATAGTTCAAGTCTTAAACGAGTATTTTCTACTTCGAGATTAAGCATGAAGTAAAATTTCAGGGTTTTCTAAACTCGAAATTTTACTTCATGCACCACGCGTATAAAACACTGATTTTAGGTGAAATTCAAAATATTCTACTAAAGCAGTATGCTAAAAACGTGTATTCTGAACATCACATCACATCCGTGTTGAGTCACATCCGTGTTGAGTACGCCTGAAAATTTGGTTTGGTCGCTCCGCGCTTCGCGCTACGCGACCAAACCAAATTTTCAGGCTTTTCTAAACTCGAAATTTTACTTCATGCTTATTCAAGGAGTAGAAAACACTCGTTCGAAAGTTCAATTTAAAATATTCGTAAAAACAACGAATATCTGAAGATTTACATGGTGTACAGTATATTGAGATATCAGAGATATTTGATATAGTAATAAATAATATGCAGTGCACAAAATATTTTTAGGGGCACCAGAAATATTCCAGGGCCGAAAGGTTTAAATAATAAACTTAAATAATATAAACTGAGCAAAGTGTAATCCGTTACTGGTTTCCACATTTCTGATTTTAATAATAAAATACTCTACGCGTTTTCTTCTATTTGCTAAAAATAATTAAAGAACTGAACTTTCGAGAACACACTAATGGGACACCCTGTATAATTAATTTTAGGAAATTTTGAACAAAACAAAGTTTACTTTCCCACTATGTAATACAAAAGGAAAGTATCGTTAAATCTCAATTAAGTAAATTTCAACTCCTTGAAACTCTCTAAAATAAACAAACCCTTTGTAATTTGTTAAGGCGCCAAGAATTCCATAAAATTCGCCCCCAGACAGTTTGTTGCGTCTGAATGGCTTTATATAGGTATTAATGAACGGGGGAAAATCGGTCAAAGGGATTTTTTTCCTTTAGTGTCTGGTGGTTTGATTTAAGGGTCTGCTTGCACAAAGGGCACCGACGTCTGATCTTTACATGTTAGAGGGAGGACTTCTTGGAAATGCTTGAAATACAGAATTGGGAATATAAATATTTATCTTTGGACAGAATCAATCATAAATAAAAATAAGATAATGACTAGTATTTCAGAAAAGAAATCATAAAATAACTGTTTTTTCTACAACCGTCAAAAAAAGGTGACATTGACACACCGTTTTTAATTTGCAAAGTGTGCTATTTATTCACCGTGAAAAAAATGTAATAATTTAGCGTAAATAAATGTCTTATTTTCACGCTAAATACCAATATAGCGGCAATTAATGTAAAATATAAATTAGCAATTTTTATTTAATGGTTTTGAATTTGTAGATTTCTCTTCTCAATAGGCCAAAAGTACGTACTTGAAAATGTTTACTATCTTTTTTTTCGCACACCAATCACGAAATTGGCAATTTGTTTTTTCGTATTGCGTTTTTGATTTCTTCGGCAATTGCTACATCTTTGATCTACGTGAGAGTATTACTACCACTGGAACACAAACTGTAGAAATTTTGACAACTTCGTTCACTGATTTATGTTTTTGTTAATGAACTCGTGTCCATGGTTACATTAACTTAGGCAGTTAAGTATAATGAGATCTTTCAAATAAATTATATAATTATTAAAACTTATTTATGGTAGAATTTCTTCCTTTGCGGTTGTAGAAAAAATGTTGTTTGCATTTTGTGCGAAAAATCAATATGTTTTTTGACGCATTTAAACACTGATTTTGCACACATAATACAAAAATATGATTCTTTTCAATTTATTTAGACTTTTCTTGTATGTAATACAGAGAACATATTTTTTTGTAAAAAAACTCAAATAAAAATTGTGTATAAAAAATATTTATTTAGTACACAGATCTCTTTTAGCAAATTATATATTATTGGAAAAAGAAATATTTAAATGAGAATTAAATCTAAATACACAATTTTACCTTATCAGAAACAATTTTTATTTTTCAATGTTTGTTCGTATATTTTTTAACATTTATTTATTCAAAAATTGCATTTCTTTAAAATTACCTCTTTTTAATCAAATTATGGTATATACCAGTGATGGGGAAACTACGGCCCGCGGGCCAAGTCCGGCCCGCGGAAAGGTTCAATCCGGCCCGTTTAAGAGTGCCGTGGTGAGAATGTTTGAACGCGTTCTTACTTCGTAATGTGACTACCCGCATAAAAACTACCTACCTACAATTAAGCATTATTCTTTGGCCCGCTACGATTGTCTGGTTATTACAAATGGCCCGTCTTAAAAAAAGTTTCCCCACCACTGGTGTATACCATATATCTCCGGATAACTGCCCACATCGATTAAAGTTTTTTTATTATCAATTTTTCAAATAAGTCATTCTTTATAAAAACGTTTTGCCTCTCTTAAAAATACCATTACAATAAAAGGCATTAAAATTTTGATATAAGGGCCTTTACAATGGATAAAGAATAAAATTAGCTTATAAGAGAAGCAGTATCATAGATATGAGGGGGGGCGGGGGATTTTGGGGATTAATCCCCCTCCCCCATGAGTCTTGAAAAATAAGAGAATGAAATTAAAGGGCACTGCACGTCCAAATCCAAATTCTTTGGTTTTCTTTTCAACTCGAAACTTTACTTCATGCTTAATCCGGGAGTGGAAAACACTCGTTAAAGAATAATTGATAGCTTTTTAAAGTTTTTAGTTGATTCATAAAAACTCCATTGTTTTCAAGAATTTCGTCAGTTTTTAAAATGTTTGCAATTTTCGTGAATTTCCAACATTATCATTAATTAAAAAAAAAACAATTCATGAATATCAAATATTTTACTTAGTGAATTTTCAAAAAATAGTTTTCTTTAGCTTAAAAATTTTCTTTAACCTAATAAATATTGACGACATTTTCGAAAAAATATAATGCAATCTTATATTTGCATAAAATTTAGTTTATTGTTTGATATCATTATTATTATGTTGTTGTAAAAAGGTGAATAAATAAATCGAATTCAATCCAAACAAAACTTTAACATTAATCACAAACTCCACAGTTAACAATTAACATTAATAGTATTAAATTTTGAAATAAATCAAATTAAAAAACAAATATCTCAAACATTTACAAAAATCATACATTTTTAATTAAAATAATATTTTTTAATGTCAAATAATAATTATTATTTGTTATAACACTGAACAACGTTAATAACAGATTTAATATCTAATTTCGTGTTACTCTAATAACGATCTATTTGTGTGTTTATAACTTCACTTTAAATCAGTATTTTTTACGCGTGCCGCATAAAGTAAAATTTCAAATTTGAAAAAGCATGAAAATTTGGTTTGGTCGAGTAGCGCTACGCGCTACGCCACCAAACCAAATGTTCAGGCTTTTCTAAACTCGAAATTTTACTTCATGCTTAATCAAGGATTGGGAACACTCGCACAAAACTTTAAATTGAACGATTTTCAAATACAACGAATGCCTTAAAACTAATTAAACACTTAAAAGGCTTTTTAAATAAATCGTAAAAATAATAAAATATAAAGAAATTATAAAAAATTTCAAAATTGATGACTAGATGTCTATATTAATCAGATATGGATTTAAAATGACTGCAATCCTGAAATTGTAGCTTTAAAGTTACGGCAGATCGCTATTATGTACTATTAAGGTCAGGTTTTGACAATTAAGAGACTAATCATAATATTAAGAAAAATTGAGTTTGCCCATAGTTTGCAGAATATTAACAAAATATAAAAACGAATTAAAATTAATATCGACTTTCTGCAAAAATGTTTAGTGTTTGGATATTAATTTTAATTCGTTTTCATATTTAATCATAATATCCGTTTAACGTAATTACAGATGATTTTATATTAGTCGTATTTTGGTTTTCAGGTGACTGCAGACGACTAGAATAATAATATTTCGACTTTAAAGTATTTGAAAATAAATATAGATGACTAATGCCTGGTATTATAAACGATTAATAAATCATTAGGTAACTATTTGTGGAGTAAATTTATTTATCTAGTAAACTAATGGGCAAATAAAATTGCGTATTTATTTATTTATTTATACATATAGACGGTCAAGCCTTTTTGAAGATAAAATACAGATTTTTAAAATATTACAATTAAAACAAATATAAACATAAAATAAAAACACCTACATACTAAATACAATAAATAACATACAATATTTCTTTTATAACGAGAACAGATTAAATTAAATTAAATTAAGTGCATTAAGTGTGCCTTGAAAGTGTTGAGGGAGTTTCCAAAAAAATCGAGGGACAATGCGACACTGTTAACATGCCTGGCGATCCGTGGCATGGGACTGTTCATACCGTACGTGGTTCTATGGTGACCTATATGTAGATAAAGCTCGACCCTGCACATTGAGGTTAATCAAATTATGCAGATTTATACAATTTATCATCCCATTAAGTAATTTGTACATAAATGTTATGTCCATTCCCTTCCTTCGAATGTGCAATTCAGTAAGACCAACATATTGACAGGATTGCTGGGGCGTAAGATATATGCCAACAATACTCAACTTATATGCTAAGACCTTGGAAAATTTGTATTGAATAGACTCTAATCTGTCTACATGCGTTTTGAAGGATGGTGACCAAATAAGGCAGCAATAATCCAGGTGTGATCTGACTAGTGCATTATACAAAATCACAAGAGCACGTACATTAATAAAATCAGTTGTAGATCGTTTAATAAACCCTAGCATTTTATTAGCCTTGTTCACTATGTAGTCAATATGTAGCCTGTAAGACAGTTTAGAGTCCAACAGCACTCCAAGGTCCCGGATACTATCTACTCTGCAGAGAGAGGTATCATTCAAATGATAATTAAAATATGTTGGTACTTTACAGCGTGAAAACGGTATAAACTGACATTTACTTATATTTAGTGCCATATCATTATTTGTGCACCAGCATTGTATTAATAACAGATTATGTTCAATGATTGAGCAATCATTGATGTTGTTTATTTGGAGGAATATCTTGAGATCATGCGCGAATAATAAGTGTGGACAAGTAAGTATATCGGATAGATCATTTATGAAGATCGAGAACAGAAGCGGTCCTAAGCGAGAGCCCTGCGGAACCCCTGATGTTGCCCATATTTCATTAGAAATGTACCCATTAATTTTGACGTATTGAACTCTCCTAGTTAAATAAGATCCAAGCCATTTCAGTAATGAATCACCTACACCATAAGCATGCAGTTTATGCAATAATATTGAGTGATTGACACAATCAAAAGCTTTGCTGAAGTCCGTATAAATAGAATGGACTTCAGCTCCGCTTTCGAAAGCACGGACTATATAATCAGTGTAAATAAGAAGATTTGTTTGCGTAGAACGACTAGTATAAAACCCGTGTTGATTATCGCTAATAATGTTTTTAAAAGTACTGAATAACTGATTATATAGTAGTTTTTCAAATATTTTCGGTATGACTGATAATATGGAAATTGGTCTGTAGTGTTTCACATTAGATTTCGCGCCTGATTTGCGAATTGGAGTTATGAAGGCAGATTTCCATATATTAGGAAAGATACCAGAGCTTAATGACAAAGAAAATAATTGGTGTAGTGGAATATAAAGTGAATTACTACAATTACGTAGAAATATAGAAGGTATGTTATTAGGGCCTGGACCTGCAGTGACGTTTAACCGAGAGAGTTCAAATAAAACTTGATCAGCCGTTAAACATATGTTGTTCAGATTAGTTGATATGTTAAACTTAAAGTCCGATGCTATTACAGATTTTACTTTATAAACTGAAGAAAAGTAAGTAGCGAATAGGTTTGCAATATCTTGACCTGACGATACACTAATTTCGTTGAGGGACATCATTAAGGGAATTCCCGAAGACTTGTTCTTTTGATGAACGATAGATTGTTCAATATTATCCAAATACTGTCTATAGCAAAAATTAATTTCAGTTTTGCAAATCCTTCTAAGATTTTTAAAGGAGTTGTAGTCTGAAATAGATGAAGAAAGTTTCCACTTTTTGTGGGATTCCTTTTTAAATTTTAATAAATTGATTAACTTACTTGAGAACCAGCTCGGATAAAAATCGTGTCTTGTGCGTTTCTTTGGTACGTAGAGGTCAAATACAAGGTAAATATTGTCATAAAAGATTTGAGTTGCCTTGTTAATATCTGAACAATCATATAAACAGGACCAATCGACACTTGATAATAAGTTATTGCTATTATCAAAATTGGCTCTACTGAAATCTGGTTTAAATTTATAATAAGTTTCAAGCATATCATGTTCATCTACTAATACATCGATAATTATTGGTGGATGATGACAATCTGGTAAAATTATTGGTAGGCATTTAATTACTGTTAAGTGATCATAATTGGAGAGGCACAGATCTAGCACAACATCATTAACATTTGTTATAGAATTAAATTGATTCATACAAATAGAGCTTAAGCTATCACAAAAAATAACCTCAATAGGAGAAGACACGTTCGTTGGAGTTAAGCCGTAGCTATCGCAGTCATTGACCCAAGTAATATTAGGCAAATTGAAGTCACCCATAATAATGATTTTGTAATCAGGATAATCTGTTGATATTTTTTTCAAACGCTTTACAATAGTTTTCATATGAGCATGGGGAAGAGTTCGGGGGAATATAACAGCAACATATGATCAGCTTAACAGAGCCCTTGTTAATGTTTATGGATACCATTTCCAGACTATTATCTGTTACAATTCTGATAGATTGAATATATTTTTTTATGGCAATGAGCACACTACCTCCTCTTGCTTTATTACTTGTAAGCACTGAGCGATCTGTCCGATATAACACATAACGACTATCCATAATTTCATTGTCGAAGATGGAATCGTGTAAACAAGTTTCAGTTAGAGCAAGTACGCAGTAATACTCAGATAAGCAGGAGTTATAGAAATCAACCAGTTTAGTGCGGAGACCTCTTACATTCTGGTAATACAGCAAAAGGCCCTGTGCAGTTTTATTTACGACTTTGGATTTGATGCATTTGATGTCTGAAAATTTCCCGCTTGATCAGCTTTGTTCCGACGACGAGGAAAAAATTCCTTTACCGCGAGTCCTGTTGGCCACAAACTTGGATCTAAAAGTTGTTTAACAAGTGATTCTTTCACACCTAACTTGTATTATAAAGCAAACCTACTAAATAAAAAGCAATTCTAGAAATAAATAATTTAATTAGTAGATTACAGACCGAAATTAAACATTTTCTTGTGGCCATAGTTAGAACCACCAATTTTTTAAATTGAATTGTCAATATTTCAAATTAACTTGTCAACCAAATTGGAAATTTAGTATAATTCCTTATAATTATAGAGACTAACCGTGGAATAGGACAAAATTACACAGAACAAGAAAAAGAAAGCTTATTAGAAATTATAAAAGACTTAAACGAGTGTTTTCCATTCCCAGGCTAAGCATGAAGTAAAATTTCGAGTTTAGAAAAGCCTGAAAATTTGGTATGGTCGCGTAGCGCGAAGCGCGGAGCGGCCAAACCAAATTTTCAGGCTTTTCTAAACTCGAAATTTTACTTCATGCGCCACGCGTACAAGACATTGATTTCAAGTGAAGTTCACTTGTTCACAATATTTCAGTGTTTTCAGTGTTTAATACGCGTGGCGCATGAAGTAAAATTTCGAGTTTAGAAAAGCCTGAAAATTTGGTTTGGTCGCTCAGCGCTTCGCGCTACGCGACCGAACCAAATTTTCAGGCTTTTCTAAACTCGAAATGTTACTTCATGCTTAGTCTGGGAGTGGAAAACACTCGTTTAAAACTTTAAATGGAACTAATTTAAAAAAAAAAAACGTATGCATAAGTATAAAAATCCCTGGTTAAGCCTGACTTGAAAAACTCTAGGTCTTCGACTCCTTAGAATTAATCACTGTCAGGGATGATACTATGAGCGAACTTAAATCTGACATGGATGATATGGTAGACATGATAACCGTAATGAAATTAATAAATACAAGTAGTAGAATCTAAAGTATACTCAATGACATTAGAAGCGTAACACCAAGAAGGAATGATTTTTTTGAATTCATATTTTAGCAACAGAGTGACTATATTTAAAGCATACATTGATAACAATTTCAACCTTGTGCCTTTTATATTTATTGTGAAAAAAAAATATATTTCACTTTTTCTTTTTTGATAAAACTATTTATATGAGCTGTTTAGTAAAGATGTTTTTAGTATTCGTGTTTCCTTTGAGTGTGTTAAGCTTAAATAAAATGCCTCGAGTCCGAAGACGTCCACAATATCACCATTTGAGCGATTTTGACCGGGGTCGAGTTGTTGCTTATCGAGATGTCGGTATGACCTATCGCGAAATTGCCCGCCGTATTGATTCCACTGCAGCAGCTGTAATACGTGTGTATCAGGTATGGACAGAAGAAGGTAGAGGAGCAAGAAGAAGACCAATTGGTCAACCAAGGCGTACCACAGAACGTCAAGATCGGCGCTTAAGACAAATAGCCCTGCGAGACCGTTTCGCTACTACGCGTCAAATCGGTGATCAATGGATTGGAGAAGAAGGTAGGCCCGTTAGTATGCGAACCTTATATCGCCGCATTCAATCCTTTGGGCTTCTTTCGTACCGTCCAAGATTAGTGCTTCCTTTAACAGCGAGACACTGTCGCCAAAGGTTGGACTGGTGCAGAGAACGGCAGCATTGGGAGGCAGAATGGCACGATGTCGTATTCAGCGATGAATCACGATTTTGTCTAGGCACGCATGTTGGCCGTAGAAGGGTACAACGCTACCGTGGAGAACGACCTGATCTTAGGTTTGCTATTGAGAGGCATGTACACAGGACTGCTGGAGTAATGGTTTGGGGGGCTATTGCTTATGGTAGTCGATCACCTCTTGTATTCATTCGAGGCAGTATGACAGCTGCGCGTTATGTTGAAGACGTCATACGACCGACTTTGTTGCCTTATTTAGATGGCCGCCCAGACGTACTTTTTCAACAAGATAACGCACGTCCCCATATTGCTCGTCGAACTATGAACTTTCTTAATGAAGCTGGTGTTAATGTTTTGGCGTGGCCGCCCCGTTCGCCGGATTTAAATCCCATTGAACATGTGTGGGATATCATGGGAAGAAGAATATTCTCTTTGCACCATCCTCCACAGACTCTAGCACAGTTGATCGATGAAATTCAAGTTGCTTGGAACGAGATGCCTCAAGAAGACATCAACCATCTCATTTTGTCGATGCCCAGACGTCTACAGGAGTGTATACAGCAAAGGGGTCGCCAAACACATTATTAATTTTTTTTAGATTGTTTTTTAATAAAATTTCTTGAAAATGTAATCATTTTATTTTTGATGTAAGACTACCATACTGGCAAAAAATCAAGTTAAAATAATAACTCCTTCTGGCTGTTACGCTTCTAATGTCATTAAGTATAATTATAATAATATAATAGACTTTTGACTTTTAACTGTCAAATTATTTAGAGAATAAAATTTACTTGGTAGAAAAACAAACAAATTATTTACTGAGGAGATTTATCAGCCAAATAAAGTTATTTGTGTTTATAATACCAAAATATTTGGAATAAATTAATTTATTCTTAAAGTAAATTTTATTTAGGGAATAAAACGTTTTATAATACGGGGCATAAAACAGTCAGACTTTGAGATTAGTGGGACCACAAATGACTCTATAATAGTAAGATCATGACTTTATGGTAACCACATATCACATTGCCAGATTTTGGCTTTAAAATCATTATAGATACCAGAATAGTCAGACAGATAATATAGATCACAATAGTAGTCAAATTTGGCTATTAAAGCGACTACAAATGACTAAAATAGGCATTTTCACTTTAAAATGACTGCACATCACTGTAATACAGATTACTCTATTAGGAGATTATCATATTAAATTGACTTAAGATAAGTATAATTATCATATATTAATATAATAAATAAATAAATAAACCTTTATTCACGGATGTACCATTTTACAGAATATATAAATATTTTACAAAATAACAATTTAACACACAAAAGATAGAAACAAAAACATTAATGACAACAGAGTAATCTTTTAACAATTCTCATATACTGGGGAAATGTATTAGAAAAAATATCAAAGTCAGGATAAATTAATAAAGAATTAGCTGTACGCATAAGACGTGAAGTCGGAGTGTGGAAACCATAATTTGTGTTATGGAACGGTATGCGAAACAGCGGCGGGTTCCGACATAGGCGATTGTCAAAGTTTACAGAAAAACACATGCGAGAAAGAAGAGCCGGGTATTGGATGTCCCCATTAAATAGTTTGTAAAGTAATGACATATCAGCAAAGTACTGCCTGAAACATAGTTGATCAATATTTAAATTAACGCTAACATTTACATTATTTACATTATTATGTCTCGACTTAAATGTTAGATATTTAATAAATTTGCTTTGAACATCTTCAATACGTTTGATATAAATCTTTTGATACGGACTCCATACACATGAAGCGTATTCTAGATGCGAACGAACGTATGCAAAATATACAATTTTAAATGACAATACCGACAGATCCCTAGACAAACGTTTAATATACCCTAGCATTTTAGTCGCGCGATTACATATAAAATTAATATGATGTTCGAAATTGAGTTTAGCGGCAAACCAAACCCCAAGGTCCTTCATTATATTAACTTTTGAAACCATTTTGCCCTCAATATGGTAATTAAAATCGCATGTTACTATCTTACGTGAAAAAGTTAGAGATTTACACTTGTCAATATTGAAACTGAGACCGTTTAAAATGCACCAGTTAGCTAAGGAGGAAAGATCATTTTGTAGTAAAAGGCAGCCACCAATATCACGTATTTCTCTAAATAACTTTAGATCATCAGCAAATAATAAAAAAAAATGAGTATTTAATTGATAAAGAGATGTCATTAATAAAAATAAGGAATAATAAAGGACCACAGTGCGATCCATCAGAGAGATGGTTTTTTATTTTGACACATTGTGAACGGCCCTGTAAAAAGTTTCGAAACCATAAGATGACTGATTGGTTAACTCTTAATGCACTTAATTTTGATAATAAGATATTATGTGATACCTTATCAAAAGCTTTAGAGAAGTCCAAATACACCGTGTCAACTGAACACCTATTTTCCATAGAGTTTGTAATATAATCTTAAAAACACAATAAATTGGAAGTGGTAGACCGGCCTCCACGAAAACCATGTTGTTCGTCAATTAAAACATGTCTAGTCATCCATTCCAGTTTTGATGATATAAGTTGATCTAAAAGCTTGGGTATACAAGATTATATTGTGATACCTCTATAATTACAAATATTGTCTCTACTGCCTGATTTGAAAATAGGTGTTACATAACTTCTTTTCCATATGTTGGGAAAGATACTTTTATTTAAAGAATAATTAAAAATTAGGAAAAGAGGTGTAGTTAATGAATAAATACATATTTTTATAAAAATAGAGGGGACACCATCGGGCCCTGGGTTACTATTAGCTTTAATAGATTCAATGCCACTAAACACTTCACTTTTAGTGATATTCCAAGGAACATCAATCACTTCTTTGTCAAAATTCTGCATAGGTATGTTTGACGTTGAATCGTAATTGTAAACTGATGAAAAAAAAATCGCAAAAAGATTTACGCACTCCGAACCGTCACTGCTAGTTTCATTATTGTAGTGCATTACCTCTGGGTAACACGAATCGCGATTTGTGGCCCTTACAAAATTCCAGAACTGCTTCGGGTTGTTTGAAATATTGGAATTGACTGATTCAATGAATTTATTATATAAATTAATTTTTAGATGATCACAAGCATTTCGCAGTTGTTTAAATTGACGATAATTGTCAGAAGTTTGATTGCATTTATATCTTTTATGAGCATTTTTTTTATCATGAATGAGCTTAATCAGATCATTCGTAAACCATGATGGATATGATGATTGTCTTATACGTTTGATTGGGGTAAACGCAGAAATAACGTCAGCTACTATTTTATAAAAACATTCCGCAATAACATCAAAATCATCACCCTTCAAAATGTTTACCCAATCTACCGAGGCAAGATGGTGGTTAATAGCAATATAATTGGCTCTAGAAAAGTCGTAAATATATTCTTCAAATTGAAGGGGTTTTGTTGTTTCACTAAAATGTGAACTTATGCAGTATGGAATATGATGATGGCTTATGGGAAGAATTAAGTCAATCGCTTTAGACACAGAGCACTCCGGTCTTCAAAAAACTAAATCTAAAAAAAACATTATTCTCGTTGGGAATTGAACAAAGCTGGAGTAGATTGTGATAGACAAATCGAGAAATAATTATATTTGCTGGTTCAGGATTACAAGTGTTGTACAATAATCCTAGATCATCATTAGTTCAACGTGCTGATGGAATATTGTAGTCACCGCATATAAGAAGTTTCGATTGACTATAGTGGCTAGCGACGATATCCACTGTATCACAGTGAAATTCGTGCTTTTTCTAAAGATGAGTTAGGTGGGATATAGACGGCACCCACAACAAGCTTTTGAGATCCAAAAACAATGTTAACAAACATTTGCTCTACGCAATTATTAACTATATTAACCTGTTCGCTAACAAGACTGCTGTGAACTGCTATTAACACGCCACCGCCACGAATTTTATTACTTGTATTAGGACTACGGTCTTCTCTATACACGATATAATTATTCAATTTTAATTCACAACTAAGTATTACTTCGCATTTAACGTTATTTCGCGCATTTTTGTACGGAGTCCTCCAGCATTTTGGAAAAACAGATTCAGTTTTTTGAAACCCTAGCCATTTTAGGGGGTGCTATTAACACTTTAGGAATTCCAGATATATACTGCCTTTCAAAAAAATCAGAACACCAAGTATTTATTGCACGATTTTAATAAAATTTACACAATTTGATCATGTAAACGAACTGTATCGATGATCAAAAAATTAACTTGAAAAACAAAAAAACAAATGAATAAAAAATAATAACGTGTTGGGCCTCCACGATTTCCCAAACACTCATTAACACGTCGAGGCATGCTAGAAATCAGGCTGTCAATATCGACTTGGGGTATTTCATTCCAAACTTCGATAATTTGACCTCTAAGTTCTATTACAGTGTTAGCGGGGCGCTGTAAGTTACTTATTCTAACACCTATCATATCCCAAACATGTTCTATTGGCGATAGATCTGGAGAACGAGATGGCCAAGGTAACAAATTGATTTCGGCACTATCAAAAAACTGTCTTGTAATGGCCGCTGTGTGAGGTCGAGCATTATCTTGCTGAAAAATGGGGTTCTGCAAGCCATTTACATAGGGCACTAACACTGGCCGTAAAATGTTGTCAATATACCGAATCGCGTTAAGACTTGCTTCTAAAAAAACTAGAGGAGACCGACTACCATATGCTATCGCCCCCCAAACCATAACTCCCTGTGTAAGAGCCGTATGTCTTTCAACAGCAAATTGTAAAATTCTGCGTTCACCGCGTCGACGTCTCACTCTTCTGCGACCATCATGAGCCCATAAACAGAACCGAGACTCATCGCCGAAGATAATGTTATTCCATTCATGGGTCCATCCAATGTTGTCTTTCCCTGCACCAATCAAGTCTTGCTCTGCGATGCTGCGGAGTAAGAGGTAGACACAATTGTGGACGGTAGGATCTTATACCAAAACTGCGGATTCTTCTGTAAACAGTAGCCATGGATACTCTTTGGCCATTTAGAGCCAACCAGTCATTTCCCAATGCCCGCGACGTTGTAAATCTGCCCCTTAAAGTTGTAAGACGAAGAGCTCGATCTTCACGCTCAGTGGTGCTTCTTGGACGTCCTGATCCAAGTCTACGTCGATTCTCCCCAGCTTCGGATCATCTAGACCAGCAGCGTACGATCACCGATACACTACAGCCTACCCTTTCAGCAATAGCACGAACCGAAAAACCCGATTCTCGCATTCCAATAATGCGACCCCTTTCAAATTCACTTAGATGATGATATTGTGCACGCCGACGAACACGGGGCATCTTTTTATGGTTTACAAACTGAAACGTCAAACTACTCAGAGGCTACTTGGATATTAGAAGCAATTACATTAAAAAATCAGCAGCTCTTCATAATGGTGAAATCAAGGAAAAATACCATTAAATAGTAACCAAAACAATTGATTTTTTGATCATAGATGCAGTTCATTTACATGATCAAATTCTGCAGATTTCATTAAAATCGTCCAATAAATTGTGTTCTGATTTTTTTGAAAGGCAGTATATATTTAATTGTTAAATTCTCTTCCCCGTTCCTTTTTCTTTCACGCAATTCATTTTTGGCAACTTGAAGTTCATCTCTCTGAATTTTTGTCCTATCGAAACCGAATTTAATAGTATTATCCCTTAACTTGCTGGTTTTAGTTATTATATTCCGGACGTATTCACTGTTGTCAAAAATCAATTTAAGTGGTCTACATTTAGATTTAGATTTTACCGAACCAACGCGGAAGGTTTTTACTGGCTGAACATCAATATCAAGGGGGGTAAGAACTGATTTAATTAGAGAGAGTTCCTCTTGCTGTCTATATTTAGGTGAAGACGACTTGGATTCCTCAACATTGTAAACCATGAGGTTGTTTTTACGCTTGTTGCGATTTTCTAATTCATTGTAAATATTAACTTCGTTTCCATTTTCCACTGGAACTTGATTCTGTAAGTTAGTAGATTCAGAATTTTTAAGTAAATTTTCAATGATATTAATTCTATGTTCTAGTGAAGTATGTGACTGTTCTATGGCTTCAAGTCTATAATTAAATTCATCTTTTAAGTCTCCGATGGCATTTTGAATTTCTAGTTTTAAAAGAGGGAGAAATTCCTCTCTAGATACTGTACGAATTGAATCGATTAGGCGCTCGTTGGGATCTGCATTAAATGGAGCGGGGATAGCTGATTGTGCGCCAAGAGATGAGCGCGCCGCGCGCACTGGCTGAGTGCACTTATTGCATTTTCACTTGGACCCGTTACCATTTTTTTTTGACGCTTCAATGTAAGATGCTACATCTTCTAGGGATAATTCGGTTAAGCAATCGACGTAAAAACGTAAATTACAATTGCCACATTTTAAAGCTTTACTGCGAGGTGCTAAATAACAATTACAGCGACCACAGGCACGAGACATAATTGACGAGTTTGGCGAAATAAAAGACGGGATAGATGTAAAAAATGAACCTGTACATATAGAAAAATTATTCAATAAGTTACAGGGACACAATACCCAGGGGGCGATCAGGGTGATTAACTGACACCAAGACAGGTAGCCCACGGACTAGGAACACAAAATGAGTACAGAGGATAATGCTAGTGTATTGACCTCTACAAAATAATTGGCCGATACCGATTTACTCGTGCCTGTAGAAAAAGGCATTAATTTAATATCAGTATGGAAATTTTCCATAGAGAGAATTTAGGAATAATTTTGCTTTTTTACGCGAATTTTTAGTTCGATCAAACTGAGATTTTTAAAATATGTACGTGATAGGATACACAGTTAGCTCACCAAAATTCAAGAATTAAAATTGGGTTCTTCCAACTAAAAACATACTATAATTAAGAGCACTGTCACTGTTGCTTTCGTTTATCTTTGTTCGAAGGTGAGAGTGAGTAGGTTAAATATCAAATAGCATAAGAATATGCATCAAATAATAAAATGTTTAATTTTTAGGAGTTGTAAATTCCACTGTCTATCGTACCATTAGCGAATTTAAGAAATCCGGAGAGATTTATAGCCCTAAACAGCTTGGCGGACATAATTACAAGTTTTGAAGGCGTAGTGAAGAGATCCGTGCATAGTTTCTTCTATAAAAATGAACTGCCAACTTTGAATAAAGTTTTAAAAGAAGTAAACGATCATGCAGGCATACCGAAGGTGAGTCGTTCTACCTTGTATAATTTTATGAAAAAAATCAATTTTAAGTAAGATAGAGACCAGAGCTGGGCAGGATTCGAATCATTCAGGATTCGTGTCCTGGATTCGAATCCTTTTAGAGGATTCAAAAGAGGCATTCGAATATTTTAGTTCAACTGGATTCGTGATCCGGATTCTTTACATTTTTTAAGAGGATTCGTACTCGAGTCTAAATGTGGGTGATTCAAATCCTTATAAAAGGATTCGAATCCTTGTAAAAGGATTTGAATCCTTGTAAAAAGATTCGAATACTTACAAAAGAATTTGAATCGTCAAAAATAATTCGAATTAATTGTGAGGAATAAGATGAAAAATGTTGTTTTGTGTTTTTAAATTTCTCGTTAAACCACTGTTTTATGCGCGTGGCGCATGACGTAAAATTTCGAGTTTAGAAAAGCCCAGAAAATTTGTCTCGGGTCGCTGCGCGACCCTCGACAAATTTTCACGGGGCTTTTCTAAACTCGAAATTTTACTTCATGCTTAGTCTGGGAGTGGAAACGCTCGTTCGAAACTTCAAAGTGAATGCTTTGATAAGAACATTAAATGATTAAAAATGTTTTTAAAGATAATGATCTAGTTTTCAAAATTTTGTTTAATATTGTTTGAAGTAAAACTGAGATGGTAGCCATAATCTGAAATGTTAAATTTTTCCGACATTTCCCTGACTAAAGATTTTTTCCCTGGCCTTTGAATATAACGTTCTTCTGTTTGGGGTTTTCTGTTTAATATGTTTAATACTTTTCATTGTTTTTGCCGATATTTAAGTTAATTTTATAAATTGTTACGTGTTTTGTAATTTGCCTGCTGATTTTAACAAATTTAATAATATCATATGGCTTTTTTGTTAGTGTTTTGGTCAATTTGAATATAATTCCATGACTTTTCTTTGACTTTCCCGGTTTTAATGATATTCGGTGAATTTTTTATTTACGTAAATTTCAGGCATTTGTCGATTTTATAATAGAGGTTAATTTAAAGTTTTGAACGAGTGTTTCCACTCCTAGGCTAAGCATGAAGTAAAATTTCGAGTTTAGAAAAGCCCCGTAAAAATTTTCGGGCTTTTCTAAACTCGAAATTTTACTTCATGCGCCACACGTGCAAAACTCTGATTTGAAGTGGAGTTCAGAAACACACAAATATATTTTTAACGAGAGTAACAGGGAGCGAGATATTTAGTCAGTTATCAACGATGTTCAGTGGTAATAATAAATAATTAGGTTTTGAATATTTTTGTTAAAACAACTGGTAACGATATTTCTATATTAATGGTTGCATAAACATAATAAATTCAAATTTATTCTTAAAGGATTTGTATTCGTGATTCGAAAAAACAGAATTCGAATCTTCGATTCGAATCATATTTATCTCTTACGAATCCTTTATTCGAGTTTTCGTTATTCGAATCATATTAGGTGATTCGGATTCGTGATTCGAATCCTATCTACGAGGATTCGTCCCAGCTCTGATAAAGACACATTATTATATAAATTCCATATTATATTATGAACATAATGTAAATATGTTTTATTTCACAGATATATGGCGAGATGCCGTATTAGCATTTTAATTGAACTGACCATATCGTACGATGAAAACAAAAATACTTAACCACAATTAAGAAGTACAAAAGGGATATTTGATTTTATTTAAAGAGTAATTATGGAATTATTTAAAATTGCCGCCAAATTTATCTAGTGATATTTCTGGTAACCTGTTATAGTGTAAATCGGGCTTTGGCACTTACTCCTTCTAGTTTTTAAACAGACTATAGTCATTAACTAAGGCTTATTCTGAAGTTTGCTGAATAAATAGAATAGAAAATTTAAAAAATCTGAGATTAAATTATAATATGTATTTTTAAAAAGTATTGTAAACAAAACATATTGTTGAACTTTGATCGTAGGTATTTTATATTTATGCGAATTTCATTAAAATCTAGGGTTTCGCAGAATAAAAATAGTACCCCACTATATTGCAAAAAAACAAATTCATAATTAACTTTAAATTCTTCAATTGTTAGTTAGTTTTGAACTATTCATAAAATGATCCTGACAACATCGCATTTTCATTTATACCAACATTTGCATTTTGAGGTTGTGTTACGCTGTTTCTGATTATGTTTGTGAAAATGTATTTCGTCTGTTGAATTATTTAATTGACATATACTTGTAACAAGTATTTCCACTCCATGATTAACCATGAAGTAAAATTTTGAGTTTAGAACAGTCTGAAAATTTGAGACAAATGTTTAGACTTTTCTAAACTCAAAACTCTTCACGCGTCAAGCGTATAAAGACTGATTTTAAGTAATTCAAAGTATACTGATTAGGTGTGTACGTACATTTATGATTTATAGCATTATAATTTACTATAATAAATTATTAGAACTGTCTTAAAGCTCTTATGATAACGTCTATTAACGAAGCTCTAAACATTTGCATACACATGTTTTATTTTAACAATATGACATCGTAGTTGATTGCATAAAAATGATAAATAATAAGTAAACCGTGTGAATTTTTTCTTGTGATATCAGTGAGAATTTCTTATGTATTCGGTTCAAGGATAAGAAATTCTCAGTAAGGCAAACTAGATTATTCCGAAGAAATTGGGTCAGCGGGTCGGAAAAGGGAGCATTACCATCTGCACACCCCTGTAAGGTTCGCACGCCCTCTTCTGTACACATCGCACACTTTGGCCAATTAAGCGCACGCGAGTTTTCCATTCAATCTCTCGGTGTAATTAGGTAATGCTTGCAAACTACGTAGAAACGTTTTATTAAAACCATTTAATGTAATGGTTAGAGAGTAACATTTCCCAGAGTTTCGTTGTTCCCGGAAAAAAAAAATTAAAATATTATTTATGGGAATGTTGAGAATCCAGGGAAAATCCAAAATAATAAACAATTTTATTTTCAGTATAATTAAATAACGTCATCAAATATTTACCATAAATTCGCGTTATTTTCCCAATTTTGATTCGACTAAAAATAAAAATTAATTTTTACGCCATGCATTGTAGTCTTTTTTATAGTTAACGGCGTAAGCAAATTGATCTAATCGCATGTTTACAAGCTCGTTTATGAATCGTTATGTGCAAATAATTGTTTGCATATTTCTTTAATGACATTGATGGATGGAAAAAACGTAAATTGCGTTATTTACGAGTATAGGCTTAATGAGAAACATTATTTCGTATCAAAATGTATTTGCTTTTACAAAACAATGTTACCTTTTATCAAGAAATTATTATTTATGTGTCAAACGCGTTTAAATATTTTCTGGTTGATTGCTTTTTTGAACTTTTAGTGCATGTAAAACGATTTATTTGAAATGTAATATTAAATGATTTATGATTTATTGTTTTTTTAACATTTAGTGCATGTAAAACGATTTATTTAAAATGTAATATTAAATGTATTCTGAGTTATACATTTTTTAACATTGGGCGCATTCATCAGAAAAATATACTCTCAACACGTTTGTTTCTTTTTACGCTTTACGCTGGTATTTAGTGAACGCTACTCTGTCAATTCTATTCTGTACGCTTCCAAAAATGACGAACGTGTTTGCTGTTGACAGTTCATCAAAAAAATCCCCAACTGTTGCTATCAAACTCCCAACAGTTTTATCTAATGAATGCGCTATTTAGTGTATGTTAAACGCATTATTAAAAATTTAATAATTTTTTTATGCACACGCTGTATTTCTAAACGCTTTTAATTTAAATCTACTAACAAGTGTTTTCACTCCTTGATTAAGTATGAAGTAAAATGTTGAGTTAAGAAAATCCTGAAAATATGGATTAGCCGATGCGAAGCGAAGCGTAGATACATTTCTAATTTATTGGCCTTGGCAACTAAGCCCTTGCAACCAGCCAGTTTTTATTTGGTTCCTAACTGAATTAAAAGTACGATCATCAATCAAATAACGCACATAATTTAAACTCAATTAATTAATCCGCAGCGTAAAGCGGTACAAAATATTTAAAACATCCAACTTCCTGATATCCTAAGCCAAAAAAAAAGTAATCCAACTCGCACTTACAATTTTTGCTTGTAGTGCCAGGATCAAAAATATTTTCCGCCGCTTCACTTGTTTGTTTGATATCGGCAAACGTAAACAACGCACAGCTGTCGGCCTCTTATTATAACTCAATTTAAATAAAGTCTGTTTTTACGCGTAATTGCGCGTTTATATAAACTATTTTAATTGCCCAAGGATAAATGATTTCTCCTTTTTTGCGCCTTCCCTATCAGTCCTTTTCGTGGCATTTAACAAACAATCACGCTAAAAGGCCAATCTATCATAATCACAAACACTCTGGCCATTATGAGAATTGCTTTATTTGTATATAAAGCGTGATAATTATTTTAATTTTAATGCTGTGGAATTGTTTTTGCTTGATTGTCATGGATTTAAGTTGTTTACTTTATGTGTACATGTATATGAATTTAAGTGATACTAAAATTATACTGGATCTCGTAACTGTCATCATTAATGTATAAATTATTGAAAATCAGCCACAACTAAAAGTTTCATACTAGAGTTTTCCTGTCCTTCGAAAAGAAAAGTAGTGAATACATGAACATTTTAAAATTAAAAACTTTAGCCGATAAATATATCAATTTTTTAAACCATTCACTAACACTGTAAATCGGTGATGCCAAATAATATCGCTCGATAAATACCAAAAGGTTATTCTAAAGTTTTACTTATTATACAATTTTTTCATCTGAAAATGTATTTATTTATGTGTTAAAATCAAGTATATTTATTTTAACACAGAAATAAATACATTTTCAGATGGAAAAATTGTATAATAAGGAAAACTTCAGAATAACCTTTTGCTATTTGTCAATCGACATTATTTGGCATCAACGATTTACAGTGTTAGGAAATAGTTTAAAAAATGAATATATTTATAGGAACAAACACATTTTTGGTGTAATAATTCTAACTTATAAATAATAAAATTAGGCAAATGAGTTAAGGCCTGTACTCGTTTTAGTTTTATTTTTGATCACCATCACGATCAATGTTTATCGAGATGTAGCGAAAAAATGCAAGAATTACTTTTTTTGTGAATACTTTTGGAATAATAATAATAAAAGTAAAATAAATTTAGTTTATGCAACTTTTATGTGATAATCGATACTTATTATTATTACAAAAGATTGACAGTTATTAATTAATGTTGAGTGCTAACAATGATTGACTGCTGTCAAGATGTTATTTATTAACAGATATGACGTCATTGTTTCCAAGGCACTCTTTGCAAAAAAGAAAATATCATAATTTTAAATATCAAATCGAAAATAAATTATGAGTGTGATACATCACTGAGTTCAAAATAAATATTCTTTCAAAAAATATAAAAATCTAAAATGGCGCTCATAAGAAAAACAAAAGTTGGCTTTGGTCCCTGGGTAAATGTTGTAATGTTCGAGCGGGGAGCGGATTAATTCTATTTTTATAGATTAAAGTTTAACGTTTGAATTTATGTTTATTTAGTGTTTTAATATGATAGTTACGAATATTGATACAGATAAACGTTCTTTAGATATATTAATATTTTAGATTAATAAATAGAATTGCCCGAACTTAACACAAATCAATTATTAATTAACTTATAAGGATTTGACAATAAGTTATAGTAGGGATAATTCTGATCGTAGACTGAATTGAGACTGTTATAAGTCTGACCCGAGAGTAGGAATAAGACTGACTTTTGAGATGTACAAATGTTGTTCTCAACGCTTCTTCACAGAAGAATCCCTACTACTTTTAGATAACAATAACCAATAGGATTAGAACACGCATAACATGGGAGAACAAAGTCTAGTTTCGGAACTGCAAAATATTTACTTATAATCACGCGGAACCAAATAGGCCTGAGCGATATTTACAAAACGATACAAGAAGAATAATAGAATTTGAACTAATGGACTACTGTTGTTTCCGATGTTATCTGTGCTGAGCAAGTCAATAATCAATTTTGAGAAATACAATACAATTTGATAAGAGTAGAAATTAATACGTAGAAATATAATATACAGTGTGTTACAAATATAATAATAATAATAATGGTTGTTATTATATTTTCGGTACATTACAATGTTATAGTCATCTTGAAAAAAATATGCTACTTGATTCCTCATTAAAAAGTGCCTCTATACTGTCAAAGTTCTAAATGTCCAAATTCAGTAGTTTTTGAATAGAAAAAATAAAAACGATTTTTCAAAAAATCAATTTTTTGTTGATATCTCGAAAACGAAAAAAGATATTTCAAATTTGTTTTCAGATTATTTTAGGCTCTAAAATGCGCAACTTTGCCCCAATTTAACCCACTCTCTATCTCTTTAAATAACTAAGATCCCCATACATTCTGTCGAAATACGGACACTCTGTATACGCTGTAAATTTGCAGCCATTCGTTTGTTTTACAAAAGGTTTAACTTAAAGATTCTAACGAGTGTTTCCACTCCTTAATTAAGCATGAAATAAAATTTCTAGTTTAGAAAAGCCTGAAAATTAGGATTGGTCGCGTAGCGAAGCGAAGCGACCAATCTAAATTTTCAAGCTTTTCTAAACTAGAAATTTTACTTTATGCGCCACGCGTATAAAACACTGAAATAGTCTGAAGTTGAAAATATACTACTTTAGCATTCTGATTGAGAAGTATATTTTGAACTTCACTTTAAATCAGTGTTTTATACGCGTGGGGCATGAAGTAACATTTCACTTCATGCTTAATTAAGGATAATAACGAGTGTTGTTAGAAGCTTCAAATTGAACAATTTTTAAAAACAACGAATGTTCGAACAAATGAATAAATATAGCGTATATATCGGGATATGTATACTTACAAGAAAAAATCCACGAATCTGCCATTTATAACTGTGTTTTAGTTTCTTTAATATATAATTCAATGTATCTTTAACTTTAAATATGAACATTCCAACTAATTTTCCAAAATTGTTGACTTACAGTTGAAATGGTGAATTCAACAGAATTAATTTTTAAATAGATTTGTCAAAATGTTAAATTATTATAAATATAAAAAAAAGTTTACCGATGTGACCAATACTATAAAGATATATCAATTTGTTTTTAAAAATAATTTAGCTAAAGCTTCTTAAAAATCCTATAGATTTTTATCAAAAGATGTTTGAGAAATTATACAAAATTAACAAATGATTCAATAAACATAAATATCAGCAAATGTAAAGAGAATATATTTAACTTTTGCCTTCTTTAAAGAAGAATTAAATGAGTGATTCGTATTTTAAAAATATTAAATGATGTCAAACAGTTTAAAACAATTAAACATTAGTTTAGAAAATTCTGTTTTAAAAACTACTAATAAATATAATTCAGTATTTATTATTAACACTAGTTTACAAAATATTATAAAAATCTATACATTTAATGCCACTATATTTTTGTATGTATTTTGGCCCGCTAAACTCGAAAATCACATTACGAATTTTATTATAAATAGGTTTTCGAGATATGAAATTTTGAATTGTTCTTTTTTTTGTAGGTAGCTTCACATTTTAGGCCATATCTTGAATTAGACACGTCCGATTGGATCGCACAAGATATCAAATTAAAGGTAATAGAATCTTCAACAATAGCTTCGAACATTGTGTTCCAATGGGTTCAGTAGTTTTAGTGATATGGGCCAAAATATATGAGTAACTTCGATTTTTTAGGCCAAAATAAAAATCGATAATTCACCTCATTACCTCTATGAACCTAGCCGCCTACTTCAAAAAATCTTTTAAAAAACAATGCAGCATAATGCACTCTTTATGCACTTCTTATTACCGTTAGACATTTTTTTGCACCCCTTTAGTTTAGTAGTAATTTTTAGTGGGGGGGCTGGCGATACGTATAGTTAGCCCGTCCACCTAGTATACAGCGTGTAAACGAAGTACTGTACAGGCTCTCTACCACATAAGGGGCAGCGTTTAAATAAACAATACCTGCATTTGAAATTACCATATCTTTAGTAGATAGCTCACAAATAATTATTAAAAATAATTAATAATAATAGGCCACATGTTTGTGGTATCTGGTATACGCGCACATTGCGTATTTTAAGAGAGATTCCACATAGACTGGTAGTTTTTAAACGATTTGGATATCGAATTACACCATCCAGAGAAAAGTGGGTCAGATTGTGAAGAATTATGTCTATGTTATCGTTTTCATAAGTACCCATTGCTGACTAAATTCCGAATATTTTCTAAACGTGTTAATGAAATTCAATATTTTTCCTTATTAGGTTCACACTTCACTTTATCTCCACTCTTATTGAAAATTGAAATGTTTAGATAAGAGCGGCGAGGGTGGATGATTTTTAAACATAAAAATAGTTTGCTGTTTAGTCTATGGTGAAACTTATTCCATGAAGCATCTACATTTTGTAACATAGCGCGATACGTTTATTCAAACATTGAATTGGCAGACATGTTTCTTATTTACGGTGAAACTCGGTGTAATTTCGCGGAAGCTGTAAGAATTTATCAAGAGCGATTTCCTGAACGACACTTACCACCGCCAAACCGATTTAGAAATTTATTACAAAGAGCACGCGACACTGGAAGTTTGCAGCCCGTCGCGGTCGCCGGAGCCTCCGGAGGTGGTGACCGTCCAATGCGATATTTGCGAGCGGAAGATGAAATTTCGAATCTGTTGGAAGCGGATCCTGGTTTAAGTACCCGTATTATCGCCGCTCAGCTAAATGTATCGCACACATTTGTCAGCAGTGTTATACGAGACAATAATTTTTATCCGTATCACTACCAGCGTGTACAACATCTTCAACCCCATGATTTTCCCAAAAGAATTGCATTTTGTCAATGGATTTTGGCACAAAATGTTTAAAATCCTAACTTTACCAAAGACATTTTAGTGAGCGACGAATCGTGCTTTACGCGTAATGGAAGTTTTAATTTCCATAATATGCATGTTTATGCAATAGAAAATCCTCGTGTTACGCGTAGAACTCATTTCCAGCATCGCTTCTTCCTTAATATCTGGGCAGGTATTTTAAATGATCAATTAATTGGGCCATTTATGTTCCCATTTAATTTGAATGGAGAACGACATTTACGATTTTTGCAAGATGACCTTTTAGATCTTCTAGAAAATGTACTCTTAGCGGTTCTTAGAAGAATGTGGTATTTGGAAGATGGTGCGCCAGCTCACTATGAAAGGCGCGTTAGAAGATATTTGGATGATGAGTTTCCAGGACGTTGGGTTGGTCGTGGAGGCCCTGTACCATGGCCTCCAAGAAGTCCGGATTTAAACCCCTTAGATTTTTTCTTTGGGGATACTTTAAAAGTGAAGTCTACACTACGGAAATTGACAATGCTGAAATGCTGATACAACGAGTAAACGCCGCGGCTAATACCATTCGTGAAAAACCTCGTGAAATGTTTGCTACTGTTCGTGCAAATTGGATACGTAGAGCCCAAATGTGCATTGAGTGCGGCGGACGTCAATTTGAACACTTATTGTGATTTTTTTTATACGTGACCCAGTTTCATCTAGTAATTCTATACAGTGTGTGTGTGTGTGTAGTGCGTGCTAAGTGATTTATACGTCTCGCAGTAGTAACAGTAAATAAACAATACCACAAATGAGTGACCTAGTTTCATCCAGTCATTCGAGACAGCGTGCGTGTTTAGTGCGTGCGAAGTGATTTATGCGCCTCGCAGTAGTAAAAGTAAATAAAAAATACAACTTACGCATCCACGAAAAATTTCATGAACACAGGTAACCAGAAGTTCTCAAAAAGTAAAAAATGCATGCAAAATTATGAAAAATCCAATATTTTTTTCCGATTTTATTTTTGCTGCAATTGGTGTCAAAATATTTTGAGTATACGCCCTTAAGAGTACATTAGGTCGATTACACGCTGTGTAATAACTTAATCGGAAAAAAAGTATGCCTAAATAATGCACTAATAATGCACTTTCGAACGGTGTTAATGACAATTTTTGCACCAACCTAAATTTCGAGAAAAAAAAAATCAATATTTTTGCCGTTTGCACAATGACATTTGTTTATAAAATAATAAATAATAATAATAATTAATGATTAATATAATTTACTTTGAAAATACTCGAACTATGCACTTACTATGCACTTTGTACAAACACCCTTCTCGAAAAAATAACTATTTTCCATATTCTAATTTTCCCAAAATAAAAGATATTTATAAAATAGTTAAAAGTTGATGGAATTTCATTAAAATATTTTATAATAATGCCCCTACTATGCACCATATTGCATAATAAAAAATTATGAATTTTTCGAGTAGGGGATGACTGTGAAAATTGCTTCTAACGTTGTTCGATAGTGCATAGTGGGTGCATTATTATAAAATATGCTAATGGAATTACATCAATTTTTAACAATTATATAAATATATTTCACTTTAGGGAAGTTCGAATATCAAAAATAATTAATATTTCGAGTAAGCGATGACTGTTCAATTACTTTCACTTAACTTAATCCCAATCACTGGTATATAAGCAAAAACACTAATCTAATACATGTTCTGGTATCTAAGCTTATCATAACCTCATTCATTATTATCTTACATAACCTATAAATATGTTTGATATCTAACTTATTTTAGTTACGGTAGGTTAAATAACCTCAATGACTGTAAAGTCAATTACTCTTATTTAACGTAATCCCAATTACAGGTATACAACCCAATTAGGTTATGCAGTAAAATCTAACCATCCAAGGCCGTAGCTAGAAAAAAAAATCGGGGGGAGGGGTACTGTTAAAAATATTGTTTTTGCTCGTTCAGGGCCGCTTTTACATACAAAAATGTAACATTTTAAAATATCCCATATCCCCTCCCTGGCTACGGCCTTGTAACCATCTGACCTGTATTACCTCAATTTAGGCACAGTTGCACCAAAAACATTGAACTCGAGTTTAAGTTGAACTTGAGTTCAAGATAACAGTTCCTATTGTTCTATTGTCACTTTAAACTCGAGTTCAGAGTTGAACCAGTTCAACGTGTTTGGTGCAACTGGCCCTTAGAGTAATTGGATAAAGCTATAGTTAGGTTAGATGTTAGTGAGTGGTGATTATGTTCCAACTATAAGTTAGACTTGATACCATCACTCACTACCGTGTATGCCTTTTATCTAACTTAACTATAACTTAAAACCAGTTATCTAAACTAATATTAGTCACTGTTTCTTAAATAATCACAACCTCTGTTCTTGGTATCTAACCAAATCTATCTGATTGGTGGCCAACCTAACCAAAATCTAAGCTAAAATTACATTAATATTTACCAAGCTTAATTACATTTCTGAATTAGATTGAGTTTATTGAGAGTTTCTGAGATTAGGTTGTAGTTAGGTTAGTTTGTCTGATATATATACTAACCATAACCTAAACCTAGATTAAATTGAGAGTAATTGGGATTAGGTTATTTGTTTAACATAATACTCAATTATTTATTTGCTAACATAATACTCAATAAAGATAATGTAGGTGTATTTATTACTTTATTAACTGCGTAACTTACAATGAATTGAAGATACAGTGATTTTTTTCTTTAGGTAAACATGCATAAGCTGTAAATTTTCGACATTCGTTGTTTTTTGAAAGAGTTCAATTTGAATCTTTAAACGAATGTTTTCCACTCCCAGACTAAGCATGAAGTAAAATTTCGAGTTTAGAAAAGCCCCGTGAAAATTTGTCGAGGGTCGCGTAGCGACCCGAGACAAATTTTCTGGGCTTTTCTAAACTCGAAATTTTACTTCATGCGCCACGCGTATAAAACAGAGATTTTAAGTGAAGTTCGAATATACATAAATTTCACAATATTTTAGTGTTTTATACGCGTGGCGCATGAAGTAAAATTTCGAGTTTAGAAAAGCCCAGAAAATTTGTCTCGGGTCGCTGCGCGACCCTCGAAAAATTTTCACGGGGCTTTTCTAAACTCGAAATTTTACTTCATGCTTAGTCTGGGAATAGAAAACACTGGTTTAAAGCTTTAAATCGAGCTTAAAAAAACAAGGAATATCTAAGGATTTACAGAAAATAGGCTGAATTTGAAATACGTACACCTAAAAAACTCCCTGTAAGTTTCAGGACAGTATTAATCTTAATTGTTTTGAAATGCTGATGTCTTACTTTGGGCAAAAAAGTATGTTCCACATTCCCACACACTGCACCATAAACGCACAAGATTTAATAACTGACATATTTTATTTTGACGTTACCTGTACCCTATTAACATTAGTCCTAATTTGCATTAGAACTACTAAAAATCGTACTGTTAAAAATATTGTTTTTGCTCGTTCAGGGCCGCTTTTACATACAAAAATGTAACATTTTAAAATATCCCATATCCCCCCCTGGCTACGGCCTTGTAACCATCTGACTTGTATTACCTTAATTTAGGCACAGTTGCACCAAAAACATTGAACTCGAGTTTAAGTTGAACTTGAGTTCAAGATAACAGTTCCTATTGTTCTATTGTCACTTTGAACTCGAGTTCAGAGTTGAACCAGTTCAACGTGTTTGGTGCAACTGGCCCTTAGAGTAATTGGATAAAGCTATAGTTAGGTTAGATGTTAGTGAGTGGTGATTATGTTCCAACTATAAGTTAGACTTGATACCATCACTCACTACCGTGTATGCCTTTTATCTAACTTAACTATAACTTAAAACCAGTTACCTAAACTAATCTTAGTCACTGTTTCTTAAATAATCACAACCTCATTTCTTAGTATCTAACCAAATCTATCTGATTGGTGGCCAACCTGACCAAAATCTAAGCTCAAATTACATTAATATTTACCAAGCTTAATTACATTTCTGAATTAGATTGAGTTTATTGAGAGTTTCTGAGATTAGGTTGTAGTTAGGTTAGTTTGTCTGATATCTAAACTAACCATAACCTAAACCTAGATTAAATTGAGAGTAATTGGGATTAGGTTATTTGTTAGATTGAGAGTGATTAAGATAAAGGTAAAGTTAGGTTAGGTTAATTGTTATTCAATAATCTCATAATTGCTCCAACTTAGGTTATTTGTTAGATTGAGAATGATTAAGATAAAGTTATAGTTAGGTTAGGTTATTTGTTGTTAATTTATATCACAGATATCACATATCACTGTAACTTAATCTAACTTTAACCTAATCATAGATTACATAACTCAACCATCTGGTATCCAAGATATCCTCTAGCACACATATTAACCACGTACATAATAATATTTAGCCTCTAACCCTTATCATTTTGTCATAACTTGTCACTAGCATCTAATAAAAAAATCTGTACCACTTAACCCTTTTGGCCATGACGGTGCCATTTGCAATCGCTAACATTTGCTAAACATACTGGGAATTTTTCATTTAAATATACCTTCATGTTTGCATGAGCTGTAACTTCTCCGATAATCGTTTGTTTTTTTTTTTTATATTTTAATTTAAAGTCTTAAACGAGTGTTTTCCACTCCCAGATTAAGCACGAAGTAAAATTTCGAGTTTAGAATAAATATTGGACAAACCGGCAGATCTTTCGAAATCAGAATGAAAGAACATAAAAAATCTGTTTTAGATAATAAACCAACAACTGGCTTTTCCAAACATTGCATCGCATTCAATCACTTCTTTAATCCGCATAATTTTAAGATTTTGCATTCAGGTAATAAGGGATACGCACTAAACCTCAAAGAGGGCCTGGAGATTAACAGGGCCATAAAAATGGGGAAAAATATCGTAAATGACAACGAGGAGATTTGGAATTCCCCAATTCTGACTTCTCTTATTAGCTGAAACAAAAATATTGTATATATACTTAGGAAATAATTTTTTCTGTACATTCCTTTGAAAATGGTCTAACAAACCGAAACTAGTCGGAATAAAGATTTAATTGTGAAACAATACCAAGTACCTTTCCTTTAATTAACTTTACATAGTGTAATATGATTCACCAAGTGCCAGATGAGAAATTAATTCAAGAAATTATTTAGAATAAAGCCTGAAAATTTGGTTTGGTCGCCTAGCGCTACGCGACCAAACAAAATTTTCAGGCTTCTCTAAATTCGAAAACGGGCTTCCTGTATACAAGCATATTGAAGCCCCAATCTTTAAAAATGAAAGCCAATATTTTGATTTTACTGTATTCTTCGGGACATTTTTAAAAATGTTTGTCGCGGTAAACCCGTGGTGTTCGACCAATAGAATTTAACTATTTCAATATTGAGTTGAATTCTGTCTTTTATTCATAATTTTAAAGATTATCAGGATATCTTCATGAAATTTTGTATGGATGTTAAGTAAATATTGCTCTTTCAGAATATATCAAAATATAAAAATACCTCATCAATAGTTTTTAGGTTATTTTCAATTAAACTTCATTCATAGGTGATTTAATATAATTTCTAATGAAATTCCACTGTCAGATATTCCTAACTTTAGACATTTTTAGGATATCGTCATGAAACTTTGTGGGGATATTAAGCAAACATTGCCCTTTTAAAATATACCATCTGAAAATACCCCATCAATAGTTTATGAGTTGTTTATAAAAAAAAAGCGGCAATGGAAGTTGATTTTATCTAAGTTTCAATGCAGTTCCAGTTTCAGACGTTCATAACATTAGACATTTTCAGGTATCATCATAATTTGTTTTGTAAATTAAAAAAAATGGCCACTTTAGACCTAATATGTTTATAAAAATTTTACTTACCTGTTTTTGATAAAACACATACTATACATATAAATGCTTTAATTTAGGAACCGTTAGAAAACTAATTTGACCGCAATTTAGATTTTTTGTTGACTTGGCAATACTATTCAATTAGTCTGAGTGTCAACCAATCTACTATCCGAAAATAAATATACAGAGAGTTTTATGTAACACCGAAAATGCCAGAAAATATTCAATGTAAATTTTCCTATGTTTGATGTGTTCTGGGATGCATCAAAGCATTGAGTGCGATTTCATTGGCTGATTTTAGTCGTTCTAACGCAATTTTAGTTTTTAGTAGTTCTAACGCAACTTACATTTAACCTCAAAATGAAATATGTCATTCAATAATCGCCTACATCACTAATGGAATGTTAACATTAAACAGAAAAGAAAAATGTGAAAGAGGAGAACAGATTTAGCTTGATCGCAAAAATAATAGAAAAACAGATTCCTGTTTTACAGGGATGTTTCGAGATTGATAAAATAAGCATGAATTTAAAATTAATATCGACTTTCTGCAAACATTTTGTGTCATAGAGACAAGTCTCTAATTATTCTTGAACAAGTTTCTCATCTTTCATGTGGTGAAACATATTTTACTATGATTTAAAAAAGAAAACACTTGGTAACATTTCTTTAATATTTCAAGATAAGTTTATACATTGCTTCAATTTCACTGGAGATTATTAAGAACTTCGATTCAGCGAATTGTGTAAACCATTTGATCAGGACCACCCCAAGTACGTTGCTTTGGGTGTACCAGCAAAAACTGCCTGGTCCTTTGAGGAGTGCGCATTTCTACACTGCACTTAGGCCTCATTAGGCCCATTGTGCTAACAAACCGGCCTTTCGGCAGCTTTAAATATAAATATTCCAAATTTGAAGAGCGTGGCAAGGCAGGTTTGCAAGTACCGCACCTAGTATTGCTGCCAAACATTGCAATTTTCATTTATTTGCTAACATAATACTCAATAAAGATAATGTAGGTGTATTTATTACTTTATTAACTGCGTAACTTACAATGAATTGAAGATACAGTGATTTTTTCTTTAGGTAAACATGCATAAGCTGTAAATTTTCCGACATTCGTTGTTTTTTGAAAGAGTTCAATTTGAATCTTTAAACGAATGTTTTCCACTCCCAGACTAAGCATGAAGTAAAATTTCGAGTTTAGAAAAGTCCCGTGAAAATTTTCTGGGCTTTTCTAAACACGAAGTTTTACTTCATGCGCCACGCGTATAAAACAGAGATTTTAAGTGAAGTTCGAATATACATAAATTTCACAATATTTTAGTGTTTTATACGCGTGGCGCATGAAGTAAAATTTCGAGTTTAGAAAAGCCCCGTGAAAATTTGTCTCGGGTCGCGCAGCGACCCGAGACAAATTTTCACGGGGCTTTTCTAAACTCGAAATTTTACTTCATGCTTAGTCTGGGAGTGGAAAACACTCGTTTAAAGCTTTAAATCGAGCTTAAAAAACAAGGAATATCTAAGGATTTACAGAAAATAGGCTGAATTTGGAATACGTAAATACGTATACCTAAAAGAAAAACTCCTTGTAAGTTTCAGGACAGTATTAATCTTGATTGTTTTGAAATGCTAATGTCTTACTTTGGGCAAAAAAGTATGTTCCATATTCCCACACACTGCACCATAAACGCACAAGATTTAATAACTGACATATTTTATTTTGACGTTACCTGTACCCTATTAACATTAGTCCTAATTTGCATTAGAACTACTAAAAATCATAACCAATGAAATCGCACCCAGAAGAATGTAAATTGAGTTGACTATATTACCATTGGAAGTCGTAACCAATCACATCGCATTCAATGCTTTGATGCGTCCCAGAACACATCGAACATAGGAAAATTTACAGTGAACATTTTCTGGCATGTTCGGTTTTACTTAAAACTCTCTGTGTAATTATTAAATATTAGTAATTAACATTGTAGATTTATTTATTTATACATTTTTTGTTAGTTCTTTACGTCTTCAAAATTTATTGAAGACATTTAAAAAATAATGAGCGAACATTTTCACATGTCGCGTAAAGAAACAGGAAAATAAAATAATGCTGAGGCTATCAATCATAACCATGCACACCTTAGCAGTATATTTTGAACTTAACACCATTTCAGTGTTTTACACGCCTGTCGCATAAAGTCAAATTTCATGTATAGAAAAGCCAAAAAATTTGGATTAGTCGTTCCACTTTCCAACCAAATTTTTAAAACATAAAATGTTACTTCATGCTTAATCAAGGAATAAAAATATTGTTAGAAGTTTCAAATTAAACGCATTAGTAAACACTTAACTCTTTCAGCCATGACGGTAGCATTTGCCAATAAAATTTGGTAAACATACTAGGAATTTTTCTTTTAAATATACATACATGCATGTATGCATGAGGTGTAACTTTTCCGATAATCGTTTGTTTTTTAAAATAATTTAATTTGAAATATTAAACGAGTGTTTTCCACTCCCAGATTAAGCATGAAGTAAAATTTTGAGTTTAGAAAAGCCTGAAAATTTGGCTACGCACTACGCGACCGAACTAAATTTTCAGAAGTTATTTTTATATGTAAAAGTCGATAAGCTTATTTTCTTGAATTCAAATGGTTTTGCATATAAATTATTCTTATCGATTTTGATATTTCGCAGAGGTCACAAATATCACTCGATATTTGTATATTATTTCTACACTCTGTTGTGAGTTAATTAAATATAATATTTAATATTGAAGTAATTATCATATATTATTTTATATTAGTAGACAAGTAATATTTCTTTACATATCACGACTTTCTCTGTAAATTTTCAACATTAGTTCTTTTTATAAAAGCTTTTAATTTAAAGCTACTAATGAGTGTTTCCAATCCTAGATTAAGCATAGAGTGAAATTTCGAGTTTAGAAAAGCCTGAACATTTCCAGGCTTTTCTAAACTCGAAATTTTACTTCATGCGCCACGTGTATAAAAACCTGATTTCAAGTGAAGTTCAAGATTTACTGGTTTAGAATATTGCTTAAGCAAAATATTTTAAACTTCACAATATTTTAGTGTTTTATACGCATGGCACATGAAGTAAAATTTCGAGTTTAGAAAAGCCTTTCAAGCTTTTTTAAACTCTGAATTTTAGTTCATGCTTAATCTGGAAGTGGAAACTTCGTCAGAAGCTTTCCAAAAAAAAAAAAAAATGTGCGAATTTGAATCCTTTTTGAAGATTCGAATCCTATTTGAGGATTAGAATCACCTACATTTAGATTAGAATTCGAATCTTTTTAAGAAATTGTAACGAATCCTTTTTCAAAAAAGTATTCGTATCCCCCTTTTGAATCCTCTAAAAGGATATTAATCCTATCTAGCTCTGACAAATTTTAATCAAAATTTTTGTTCACTAAAACCATTTTGACAAATATCCCGTGTGTATACAAGGAAGTCTAGTGGAGAAAACTTCCGATTGTTTAATATTCATAATTTGAATGAAATTCATTCATTCACATTGTTATCTACGTACATTTTCCCAAAGCTATGTGTAGCGTAAAAATCAATAATTTGGATTAACATGTCACCTGCTGACATTGTGTCAACAGAGAATAGCACGCATACACACCTACATGTTTTATGCATGCATTTGGGAGCAGCGCAAACGAGAACGAATGATGAATGACGAATATGCAAATGCATAGTAAAACCGTGTAAATACTCACGTGGACTGGAGTCGAATGCGAATACATCGACATCAAATCTCTTCCTGGTTTTCTTTCGTCGTCAGCTTACGGAGGAACTCATTTTTTGTTAAATTACTTCTACGAAGACCACATTCTGAAACAACAAATAATTATTATAAGTTAACATTTAAAATAGTTATTAAATGTGGTCGTATATAAAGTATAGTACATATTCTTTGTAAAAGGGGTTTCCCGTGAGAGAATAAATAAATAAATAAATCGAGTTGAAAAGCAAATTACACATATGTGTAAATTGCATCTTTCCACTCTTGTCATGAAATATACTATTTTACTTCAGTAGAACTGTTTACTCAGAAATATATTTTTTTTTATAAAAAGCATAAAATCACGATTCTTGCATTGTTTCCAAAAATCCTTAAATTACAAAGAAGTATTCGTTTCTTATCGGATTACACAATCTTTAATTTCAAACTGTTGTGCGATCATTTAAAACATGATTTGGAGTAGGCTTTGAATTTTAAATTAGATTGGCACTACTTACTGACTGTTAACACATAGTTAACCATAACCTCAAATTTATTCCATCATTCATTTAGCAATCTGGGCAACCGCTCAAAAAAATGCCGCCTACTCTAAATCATGATTTAAACGATCAGACGGTATTTGTTTTACATTACACATTAATATCAGGTGTTCATTTAAAAACCCGATCGAGAAGGTGTTCCTATTTTAATAGAGCGCAGCTTAATAAACGTTTTGTCATACCTGCGATAAATGTCAGATTATGTTAATCAGTAGCTCATTAATTTGCCTTGTTTTTATAGTTATTGTGTTGTGTCTTCTTTTTTCGTGTGAGTGGGCATTAAAATACCGAATAAAATAAAAAAAACTATTATAAAACCGGTTTAGATTAACATTGACAGAAGCGACTGACAAATTCACATTTGACCTACTTCACAATGTTTTGAACATTTCATAGCCAACTCGATCGGGTTTTTAACTGAACACCTCATATGTAAACTCTATTTTTTTTAATATAACCAAACCTAGGGTGTACTTACTGCGAACAGTCGCAGTCCTACATTAACAGTAGGGTATTTTAAACATTACATTTTGAGATGTTGGTAAATGATTATCAATGTGACAAATAAATCATAATTTGTCAAATAAATTGTCACGATGCAGAGATTTTCAACAAAGAGAACGCCACAACTTGCAACTTTACAACACATACAGGGTTTTTTTTTCTTTTAAGTATACTTTCACATATTCCATATAAACATTTGTAAAATTAATGAACATGTGATCAGAACTTAGTCGAAGTATATTTTGAACATCACTTTAAATCAGTGTTTTATACGCGTCGCGCATGAAGTAAAATTTCGAGTTTAGAAAAGCCTGATTTGGCTTTTCTAAACTTGAAATTTTACTTCATGGTTAGTTAGGGAGTGGAAAACACTCGTAGAGTTTTTAAATTAATTTTTTTTAATAAGATCACGAATGTGTGAAAATTTACATTGAAAAATCGTTACATGTATACCTAAAAGAAAAATTCCTTGTATTTATAGCTTTTTTTTAAATTTGAACATATAAATGAGAAAATAATAAAGATGACAGATATTGCTGACCAAGAAATATTACCTAATTCTAATATCATACCTTATCCTCAGAGACACTTTATTAAATTGATAGTAGATACAAATAATTTGATGCGGTGATAGGTAAATACATTTGAAATCATAATCTTTGTGAGTTAATTGAATTATTATATTAATTTCAGATTTCCTTTCATATAACCTACAAATTAAGAGTTGATTTAGAACATAACATGTGATTAATTTTGTCCTAACCTAAAAAACACAACCTGCATCACACCACTAAATTCTTGAAATGTAAAATTTTATAGGTCATATTAAAAAAATTCAGATTATATATGCGATTTATTTACATTCTTGGGTAAAAATATTCTTTTGTTTACTCAACTGACAGAATTATGTTCAATTGTCATTTTATTCTAAGGTTATTAGCATCATAAAACTAGGAACAATAACCGTTAAAGACAAGTGTAATAAATGTGTGTAATATTAGAGTAATTGTCCAGCGATAAACGGACCAACAATGCATACAAGATTGTTTATTGGTATATGAGATATGAGTTTAAGTGAGTTTTACAGCATGTTTAACCCCATTTCGACGAGCCGTAAAATTCGAGTTGGTACTACTGCATGCGTGTGCGTTTATAAACAAGTGATCCAACATATTTTTAGAACGGAAGTATAAAAATATCAAAACTGCGCTCCACATCAATCAAAGAAAGTCAATTAATATTGACTCAATTAATAATAATAATTTACAAAAGTTGAAATGATATAATACATATTATAAAATTAACATAAAATTCAATAGCACTAAACTAAATAGTAAATAGCAACAGAAGAAATGTAAAACTAACTAATAAAGTTTAATTAAACTATAACTATTTAAACCTAATTTAAAATAAATTCATTGTTACATTGTTCAATCACAAATCACTTTAAAGTTTTGTAAATTATTATTAAATATGTCATTTAGAGAAAATAGATTAGAATTTTTAAATGTTTACAAATTTCAGCGAAATAGAACTTCTTCAAGCTTTTCCTAAATTGCAAATAAAGCAAGAAATAACAAAACAAATAAAAAACCATACCTTAAAACATACCTGTTCTTTTTTAAACACAGGTATCCTGACGATGCAAATTTTCATTCATTTTAAAAAATGAATGAATGATAAAAGCGTTAAACTTAAAGATTCTAACAAGTGTTTTCACTTCATGATTAAGCACTTTACACTTTTCTAAACTCGAAATTGTACTTCAAATTTCAAGTTTAGAAAAGTGTAAAAATTTAGTTATGTTAAATAAAAATAAAAAAATAATTAGAAATACAATGTATTTCAATCATCCTCTGTTTTTAATTTATCATACCTCACTTATTAATTCATTAATATATCAAATACTTTAGTAAATATAATAATCGTTAAATAACATGTTATTGCTGAATTAACGACTTGACTACACATTTTATCTGCCAATAATAATAATCGTTTGTAATCATTTAAATGTGTTTGATAACAAATAAACGAATAATTACGAGTTTTTCTCGGCGCAATTTAATCAACGTTCGATTATCAAATGAGTACTTTACACGATTAAATAAATATGCAAGCTTATCTTAATCGTTCAATAAACTACCTTTTATACACAATCATATGGTCAGTTTAAATGTAAAACTCATTAAGTACGATTGATTTTGTATATGTTTTATTAAGGGAAGTTTTCATTTAATTTTTCATATGTAAAATTTCAGGTATTTATTGCTTTTATAACAAGCATTCAATTTAAAGTTACGAACGAGTGTTTCCACTCCTTAAAACTAAATTTTCAGGCTCTTCTAAACTCGAAAATTTACTTCTGCTTAATCTGGAAGTGAAAAACACTCGTTTAAAAGTTCAATTTGAAATATTTGTAGAAGCAACGAATATCTGAAGATTTACAGCGTATACAGTATATTGAGATATGTATACTTAAGGTCAGAAATTCATATGTTATTTGGCCATAAGAACGAACAACGATTAATATTCCACAATAATTAAAATAGATCTTTAAAACTTATACATATTGCACATTGAAGCTTTGCGAATGAATTGATGCTATTCTATTAAAAAAAAAAACAAATTTAAATCAAATATTGCAACACTCTTAAATAATTACATAAATCCGTGCAATACTGCCATATAAAACATTATTTCTTCTTCATATTGCTTTAATTTATTAAAATAATTATTATAAACATGTTGTATTAAATAGAGTAGTCTAAAATAAATGATAAATAAAATTAATCGTTGCTTGGAAATCTCCATAAGAGCAATGTAAATTTTTAATATGCTTGTAATAAATAGGGGGCAGCATCCTGCTATTTTAGCAATATCTTAAAATTATACTGTAATTTCCAAAAACATGTGAAAAGAAATTGGGTTTGATTTGTAGAATTCGTGTACGGCATTTGTCGCGACACGGGTTGCCGGTGCGCGGCCTTGAATTGCGAATGTAATTTTTCTGCCTCAGACTGTTCATTGATTATGTTGTTGATACACAACAAAAAAAGACATTATTAAAATATTTCCCAATACATTCTTCAAATACAAGTGCATTTCTGGATTCATGTTTTGAATAGGAATGTGGAATGCCGGTATTTGTTGATTCAAGTGATGAGTCGGAAAAATTGCTTTTTAATTTATTTACAAAATTGAATGTGCGACACTCGGCGATTTGATTACCCAGGCACTTAGTTAGCGTCTAGAGTTCGAATTGGGTTATTGTAATTTCTCATTTTTGTACGGCGCGCGGCTTAGCCTACTCAGCTTGAAGTGTCGCCTACCCAGCTTAGAGGGTAGACCTCCTTTCGTGTTCGCATCTATTCCTTTTGTGTGCTTCATTGCAATTTACCAAATTAAGGAGTGCAGCAAACGATAGTTCGAGTTTAGGAAAGCCCTGCGAAAATTTGTCGAGGGTTGCGCAGCGACCCGAGACAAATTTTCTAAACGCGAAATTTTACTTTATGCGCCACGCGTATAAAACACTGATTTCAAGTGAAGTTCAAACATACATACATTTCAAAGTATTATAGTGTTTTATATGCGTGGCGCATGAAGTAAAATTTCGAGTTTAGAAAAGCCCAGAAAATTTGTCTCAGGTCGCTGCGCGACCCTCGACAAATTTTCACGGGGCTTTTCTAAACTCGAAATTTTACTTCATGCTTAGTCTGGGAGTGGAAAACACTCGTTTAAAGTTTCAAATTGATTTTTTTTTTAAAAACAACGAATATCCAAATATTTAAAGAAAATAATCTGAATTTAGAAGACGTATACTTTCAAGAAAAACTCCCTGTATATACTCATATGGAATATCAAACTAAAATCATTGTAAAATCAATAATGGTGAAGGCATCTGTTTCGTTATACAGTTGTATGTATGTCGATAGAAATTAAAATTGTGAATATTTATCCAGTTTACTGTCTTCTGTAATTTAATACCCATTCATTCATTCGCACGGCGCTATGTAAACAAACAAACAATGCGCTCTGCACTCATCATTTTTATTATTCGTTGTGATAAAATTCGGCAGGCACTATAAACCAATTCATAGTCGAAACTATTTTCTGCAATTTTGCCATCTCGTATCCCAGAAACACACAACCAGAAAAAATTGGCCCCCTTAAAAGAAAAACTCTCTATATATCTGAGATAGTAATAAGTAATATGCAGTGTACAAAACATTTTTTAGGGCATCAGAAAAAATTCAGCGCTGAAATGGTTCAGCTACTAAAAAAAAAATTCTTGCTGATTGACTGACTGACTTGACTTGTTTAACTTGTAAGTAAGTAAGTAAGTAAGTAAATTTATTCTTGCTGTCACCAAAGGTTTACAAACGTCAATACAAATAAGGTATAAAAGTTAAGTTAATACAAACGTGAAAATATAAAATACCAGATACAAAATAAATACTTTACATAATACTACATGTTAAAACCATTTAAAAAAAATCAATAAAAAGCACCAATTATTTGGTTACAAGATCTGTACATTTTTGAGTAATACATTCATTAATGCTGAAGAAAGCCTTGGATATTAAATATGCCTTTACACTTTTCCTGAACTTTATATGGGGGAGAGACTTTACAGCCTGTGGTAGATAGTTATATAATTTAGGCCCATAAAAATTATCACCACTCCTAGACTTAGATAGCCGTAATTGTTCTTGATAAATGTGCTCACAACCTCTCGTGCTGTGTTTATGTACTTGATCAGTTTTTTTGTAATGATCTACGTTTTTATGAACATGTAGCAAGCATTCGAATATGTACAAACTGGGTAACGTAAGTATCCCATGACTCCTGAAGACATCCTCGCAGTTGTCTCTGTAACCTATGCCCGCTATTACTCGAACTGCTCGACGTTGTAGGCCGAATATCCTAGGGGCTATACTAGAGTGTCCCCAAACAAGTATGCAATATTGAATTTTCGACTGGAAGAGAGCATGATAGGCGGTGAGTAGTGCGGGTTTATCAAGATTGCTACTCAAATTCCTAAGCAGGAAAGTAGTCCTACTAAGTGCCAGACTAAGTACCTTTTCATGCTCCCTCCAGCTCAATTTAGAGTCGATGTTGATGCTTAAAAATCTGCAATGTCCATGTTCGTTATTGCCTGATTTAAGCGTAAATAAAAGGCGAACCGTCTTTGCAGTGTTTAGCGAGAGTTTATTGGGAATAAACCACGCTAATGCCTGATTGTTTATGAGCTCTCTCACTTGCAGTGTGTTTTGCAAATCTGTGCCTCTATTTATAGATGTCGTATCGTGTGCGTACATTAAAGTGTGACCTTCTTCTATGTAGGCCGGTAGGTCGTTTACATATATTAGGAACAGGAGTGGTCCTAATATCGACCCCTGCGGCGCGCCGCATGACACTGTTGCAAAATTTGATGTCTGCTCCTTAACTTTGACTTGTTGTGTTCTATTCTGGAGGTTGGAAGTCATTAAACGACAGCTCTCGGGACTGAAATTATAGAAATACAGCTTTCGGAGTAGGACGTCGTGAGGAACGCAGTCAAAAGCCTTACTGAGGTCAAAAAATAATGCTGCTGTGTATTGGCCAGCTTCTAAGCCATAGATCAATTCCTCAACAAGAGCTCGAACCGCATCGGTAGTTGAACGTTCCCTCCGAAAGCCATATTGATTATCGCTTAATACATCGTTTTCCTCCAGAAAATTCAGTATTTGTTTTAGGAGCAATTTTTCAAAAATTGTTGATAATATAGGCAATAACGAAATTGGACGATAATTACCAACATCAGCATGCGAACCCTTTTTATGCAGAGGGATGACAGTAGCTAGTTTTAAACTTGTTGGGAAAACATTATTTCGAATGCAGTTATTTATCAGCTACTAAAATGTACTGAATTAGGCTAGAATTTACTTTATTTATAAGCTCCTGGACTTGGTTTTCATACTACTTAATTTGCTTTCCAAGCTACTTGACCCAAATGATAGATGGATCAAGTAGCTTGGAAAGCAAATTACTTGATGTGTTTAACTTTATTTTCAAGCTCAATTAGGTCTAATCTAATTAAGCTTGAAAATCAGGTTATATAGATCAAGTAGCTTGATAGATACCACTTGACCACTTGATAACTTGCTATTAAGGTACTGAACTCGATGTTCATATTACTTCAGGAGATTTTCAAACTACTTGACTTAATTTTCAAATTATTTGATTTGTGTAACTTGATTTTCAAGCTACTTAAATGAATTCAAAAATACTAAGCTTCACTTGGTTTTTAAGCTATTGGACTCGATTCCTATAATACTTTCGATGATTTCCAAGCAACTTGACTTGATTTTGAAGTTACTTGATTTGTTTAACTTGATTTTCAATTGATTTGATTTAATTTGATTAATTTGATGTTCAAGCACATAATCAAGAGACATAAGTTTCGAGTTTCATGATTTGATTTTAAACTCTTTGACCTTATTTTAAAACTTGATCAAGCTACTTGATTTTATGATAATTGATTTAATTGATAAGCTACATGACTTGATTTTAAGCAATTTTACTTAATTTTCAATAGTCTTGATTCAAACTATATGACTTGATTATTAAGCTACTCAACGTAGTTTCAGCAAAAAATAATTTAGAAAATCACTAAAACTGTCATAAAAATAGTTGTGTAATGCATTTAAAACTCCTATTACTTATATTTTTGAATATACAGAGAGTTTTCTTTAAAGAATAAACATTCCAATTACAGCGTATATGCTGTAAATATCCAGATTTTCATTGTTTTTTTTTTTTCAAGAGTTTAATTTGAAGCTATGAACGAGTATTAGGCTACTCAACGAAGTTTCAGCAAAAAATAATTTAAAAAATCACTAAAACTGTCATAAAAATAGTTATGTAATGCATTTAAAACTCCTATTACTTATATTTTTGAATATACAGAGAGTTTTCTTTAAAGAATACACATTCCAATTACAGCGTATATGCTGTAAATATCCAGATTTTCATTGTTTTTTTTTTTCAAGAGTTAAATTTGAAGCTATGAACGAGTATATATGTTTGAAAGCGTAAACGTCATCTAATGCGCATTAGCTTAAGTAGCATCGTCAATACTGGCAAACTAAACATTTGTATACACGATGCTACTTAAACTAATGGGCATTAGATGGCTTTTACGCTTTCAAACATACAGGATAGGGCAGAAAAACCTATCCGATTTCAAAACGTTATAAAATTAAAACCACTCAACTTGACAAAAATTTTTTTTATTAACATATCGCAAATTTTATGCCATTTTTAAATTTAAGTTTTGAAAAGCACATCACTCAAATGTCGTCCTTGGGAGCGGATACACCGATTTAAGCGCTTGCGGTAGCTTTCCATGACTTTCACCGTCATTTCCACAGGAATTTCTTCAATTGCCCGAGCAATTTCCCTTTATAAAGCAAGAAAGGTCCTTGGTCGATGCTAGAATACCTTCGATTTGAGGTAACCCCAAAGGAAGAAGTCACATGGAGTGAGATCCGGTGAGCGCGGCGGCCAGCCAATATCACCTCTTAGAGAAATGAGGCGTCCGGGAAACATTTCCCTAAAAATGTCCATTGATCGTCGTGATGTGTGGGCGGTTGCACCATCCTGTTGAAACCACACATTTTCCACGCCATTTTCTTCAATTTTAGGTTGAAGAAAATTTTCCAGCATGAAACAATAGCGCTCGCTGTAGACCGTTACGGTTTGCCCATTTTCTTCAAAAAAGTAAGGCCCCCAGACGCCTAGGCGGGAAAAAGCACATCACACAGTCACTTTTGGGATATGGAGGGGTTTCTGATGGATTTCCCGAGGATTTTCGTCACTCTAATATCGAAAATTCTGCCTGTTTACGGCGCCACAAAGGTGAAAATGGGCTTCGTCCGTGAAGAGCACAACAGCGTCTATTGGGAGTTCTCGGAGATCGCGACACAGGTCAAGACAGGTTTCAAAATCCCTTTTAATTAATTCCTGTGCAACAACAACCATTTTGTAGGAATGCATTTTGAGGTCCCGGTGCAAAATTCGCCGAATACTGCGGTTGGAAATCGCCAAATCGAGCGAATGTTTTCGTGCCGAACGACGCGGGGAACGTTCAATCGCGGTTCTCACATTGGCCACGTTTTCAGGTCCTGTTGCTGTCCTGGGACGTCCAGGCGACTTCTTTTTTAATGCTGAACCCGTCTGTCGAAAATTTGACACCCACACTTTAATCGTAGCGTGATGTGGAACAGGATCATGACGCCCGAGTTCGAAATGAATTCGAAAAGCACGTTGTGTAGCAATTATCGGTTTTCGATAAACCGCTCAATAACAAAAGCACGATGTTCACCAGACCAAGGCATGTTGACTAATGACAAATGGCATAAAACCGGCTTTCTAACGGTTTTTACCCCACTACTCTACCTGTTCCCTCTTCTGAGAAAAAGGGATTTGAAATCGGATAGCTTTTTCTGCCCCTCCCTGTATGTAAATTGCATATCATGATCACTACGTTGAAGCCTGAAACGCGCATATAGTTATCTGGGGAATGGATGAGTACTGATCACAAATTCATATTCTATAAACACTCCCGGATTAAGCATGAAGTAAAATTTAGAGTTTAGAAAAGTCAATTTTCAGGCTTTGATTTGGCGGAGCGACTAAACCAAATTTTTAGGCTTTTCTAAATTTCAAATTTTACTTCATGCGCCACGCGTATAAAACACTGATTTAAAGTGAAGTTCAAATTATACTGCATAGGTTTGATCCCATATTCATTAATTTTACAAATGTTTATATGGAATATGTGAATGTAAACTTAAAAGAAAAAATCCCTGTATGTATTTTAATTTAAAGACTTAGAAAACGTATAATATACAACTCATGTGTGAAACAAAATTTCTATGTAATAATGTATTATAAACTTTGACGCATTAGTTACACAATATACTATTTTATAATATATAAAATTACGAAAATGTTATTCGTGAAAATGCAAACAATATCTTAATTAATAAGACAACTTAAAACAATAAATATCCATTGAAACAACTACTTCTCGTGCAAATACACGTTGTTTCAATTGTTTCAATGGATATTTATTGTCTTAAGTTGTCTTATTAATTAAGACACTGTTTGCATTTTCACGAATAACATTTTCGTAATTTTATATATTATGTTTAAAGTGTGCAAACTATAAGCAGCGTAAGCTTATTTTCTCGAAGTGAAATAGTTTTGAATTTGAATTATTCTTGTTTATACTATTTTATATAAAAAAAATATTAATAGTTGTTACAGAGAGTTTTAAAGCAGTACTAACAATTTAGTTACATTGTCGCAACTCTCTTCTAAAATTGATTAATGAAATCGCACACAATTATTTGCAAAATAATTAGCAATGAATTTGCAATTTAACTTTATTGACTTTATCTATTGTTCAACAATGATAAAGCTATTTCACAAAGCGCTGTAATAATGCATATTAATCTCAAGGAAAAAACCTCACCAATGCTATTAATACTGAATACAAAACGAGCTAACATTACTGTGGCAAAATTCGGGTTTTACCCACAACTCGAATAATACCATCTCACGATTATCCATATTTGCTTTATTAAACCGACTCCGGGTTAAAATTCCCAAGTCTCATTCTAAAAATAAATTTGCAATTAACGTAACCTACCGTAACAATTAAAACATATTTGCATGAATTTTGCACGGTTTTGCGCACATGGTAATTTGCCTCTTTTCGTTTATAATTCCGTTTCGGCCGCGACGCAAACAGGTGACTTATCTATGCAATAAATTAAACAAACAAACAACTCGCGAACTGGTCTGAGCCAGTTTTGCTCATCGGACGACTAACTGCAACTGTTTAAACGTAAAGTCCAAAGATTTAATTTAAACAAAAATATATCATGGAAACCTAAGGTGTGTAAATTACACAGAAAGTGTTTTTATTTGTTATTATCATATTCCTTGGTCACTTAACCCATTAAGCGCCATTGATGCATACACGCAACATTATTCATTTTTTGTTCATTAAATTAGTAAATAAGTTAATTACATTATATTATTATATTATAATATTTCACCTGACTTAAAAATCTTTGAAGAAGAATTTAAATATTTAGTTATTTAAATATTTCGATTATTACTCATTTCAAAAAAAATAATGTGAGTGTATTTCTAGCTTCACAATATTTCAGTGTTTTATGCGCGTGGCGCATGAAGTAAAATTTCGAGTTTAGAAAAGCCTGAAAATTTGGTTTGGCCGCTCCGCTTCGCGGAGCGGCCAAACCAAATTTTCAGGCTTTTCTAAACTCGAAATTTTACTTCATGCTTAGTCTGGGAGTGGAATTACTCGTTTTAAACCTCATACTGCACGTTTTTATATAAAATCGACGTATTCCTGAAATTTTTCAGCATATACATTACGTATATTTAAAAGAAAAAATTACAGTATAAATTACAATAAGTCATTCATTGATATCATAAAAAGAAATGCATAATTCTACCCTAAAGTCAACTATTAAAGTTATCTCTGTAATTGTTCGGCCGTTAATGGGTTAAGGCAGTGCTACTTAACCGGGGTTCTGCAAATGGTCATTAGGGGGCCGAGACAGATTAGATGTATTTCGTTTTATAAAAAATGGTGATGTGTTCATCATTGCATTTTCTCCGTTAAAGATATAAGGTTTCAAATATTAAAAATGTAAAAATTATCTCAATACGCTTAGTTATTCTACTGTTATTATTATTAGATAATATTAATCCATCACATCTAAGCAGTGTATCATAAAGAAAAATTGAGTTTGCTAATAGTTTGCAGAATATTTACAGTATATAAAAGAGATTTAAAATTAATACCGACTTTCTGCAAAAATTTAATCTCATTGAGTCAAGTTTACAATTATTCATTGAAACAACTACTTCTCGACATATATTGAATTATACAATGAATATTTGAGTTTCACGACAGCTTTACTGTTCTATGCATGATTTATAGGCAAAATGTAACATGAGGTCAAATTATTCTCTCACCAATATTTCAATTTCTTATTAAATAAAAGAATTGAGTCTCCTTTCTTCACAGGATTTATTTAAAAATCGCAAATGTACATTTCGGTCACGATGTGACCATTATCAATGCTTAACTATTTACAAAAACAAACGGAAAATGTATACCATGGATACAGATTCGGATTATAATTACAATGTTTCGGGTGACTGGGATTAGAGCGCTGGGATCAATTCTAGAAAAGGATTTACTAATGGGCTTAAATCAAAGTTTAATAGCCTGTTTTCCACTTTTTTCATTTCTATTGTTGGTTCATTTAGTTCGGTGAGAGAATAAATTGACCTGATGTTGCATTTTGTATATAAATTATGCATAGAACAATAAATCTGTCGAGGAACTCAAAAATTCATTGTATAATTCAATATCTGTCAGAGTATTAGCTCAAGAAGTAGTAGTAATCTGCGGAAATGTCAAACGAAATTTAATTAACGTCGACATGCCTCATCTGACTAAAACGCATAAAGCGATAGTAATGACCCGTTTAGAGACAGTATAAGCATTAGAGACATTGCTATTGAAGTACATGTCAACAAAAGCACCGTCTTGTTGGCCAAGAAAAAATTGTTGTTAACCTGTACATGACAAGTATGTTTCACAAGAAAAAAAAACGAAGTTAAAGTTAAAAGTTAAAATACTAGTTTTTTTCTCTCGCAACTGTACCTACATACTGTGGTAACCGAAAATTAAAATACCTCATCTGAATTTTAAAAAGTATTGAGCCAAAGTAGAAAATTTACGAACTGTGAGTTTTATAAATTTAATATTCAATTACACTAAATTAAATGTTTGCTATTGAAGTACATGTCAACAAAAGCACCGTCTTGTTGGCCAAGAAAAAAATTGTTGTTAACCTGTACATGACAAGTATGTTTCATAAGAAAAAAAAAAACGAAGTTAAAGTTAAAAGTTAAAATACTAGTTTTTTTCTCTCGCAACTGTACCTACATACTGTGGTAACAGAAAATTAAAATATCTTATCTGAATTTTAAAAAGTATTGAGCCAAAGTAGAAAATTTACGAACTGTGAGTTTTATAAATTCAACATACAATTACACTAAATTAAATGTTTGTACCAATAACTCGAAGAATCATGCATGGATTTTTCTAAAACTTTTGTTGGGTGTTAAGAAAACTATTATTAAAGTGTGTGAAAATTAGAAAACACCGATTTCTCAGTTTCTGAGTTATTTTTGCTCGATGTGAAAAGTGTATTATTTTACCCTGATTTTAAATGTCTTTGAAAGATAATTGTCCACCCACAAAAATTGCTCTCTAGATCTACTCCTGTCTGTAACATATGTTAAAATGCACATAATATTAGTTCTCATAAAAATGTAATTAATTCTATAGACTAATCAACTTTAAAATTACTAAAATAATCTATTTATTAATTATTCAAAATAGATTGTAGTCTATGACTTCCTTTGCTTATTCATCGCGGCGCAATCTAATTTTGTTTATTTACATGCGTCGCGATGACGACGCCTTTGGAGTGTGTTGGTGGCAAAAGTACATTGTACTAAATTTACAAATATGATATTTGGGTTAGTTTCGTGTCTGACTGTCTAAATTTAGTGCATCCGTCGCCGCCGCCGCCGGCCGTTTTGCTTCATTCCCAAAAACAAAACCCAAAGGCTCTCCAGGCATCCACAACAAATTATTCTAAACATGAAAAGAAAAGGTTTCGAACAGAAAATAGAAGTAGTGTTCTTCAGCAAAACAAAGGGATGTTTGATTAGGAGATGTGTAATGTTTATCGTCCACAACAAAGCGATTAATAATAATAATAATTTTTAAGATAAAAAGAGATGAGTAATGCATAGTAATACAGTTTTAATCAAAGTTTTAAAACTTTTTGAAAATTTAGTGCATCTAAAACAACTTATTTCAAATGTTTAGGCATTCGCTGTTTATTATTTAGATTTTATTTTATATTTAAATATAGGTGCGAAATTGTTAATACATTTTTGGATTACATGGCAACGTATCATATGTTCAATTAAAAAAAAATCTTTTTTCAAATTTAAGTTGGCTACACACTTATGAAATTGACATATTGTAACGATTCAAATATATATATAGGTTAACCAACCACCACCTAACCTCGGGTAAGTCCAGGTTTCGTGGAATCAACAGAGTTACGGGTTAAGCACAATAAATTTGTAACACTATTTCAAAATTTTATATTTATTGAAAGTACAATTTAAAATACAATTCCCGCCTTCTTGCCTTAACGGCGTAACCCAACGTACGCGCGTCCGTACGTCTCTCGCGTCGATACAAGATGGCTCTGTGAAAACAAATTAATCACACAAATAATTAAGACAGTTTTGTGCAAGAAGCATGTATGTTGTTTTGGTACTATTTATTGTCAAGTTATTATCTGAGAACCATTTTGTTACAACATCTAATTCCTCATTGGCCTTACGTTCTAATTGATTTAGGTCTTTTCCATTAAAGAGGATACATGTATCATCAGCGTAAACATATATGTTGCCAGTAATGTTCAACTCGAATATATCGTTGATGTACGTGATATACAATGTCGGCGGTAGCACTGCACCTTGTGGTAGTCCATATTCTGGGGTTTGTGAGTCACTGAGAGTGTTGTTTACTTTTGTTTGCTGTCCTCTTCCTTTTAAGTAGGTATTTATAATGTTGAGTTCTTTTCCTCGGATCCCAAGTTGATTTAATTTATCTACTAGAAGTGTTGGTGCGATAGTATCGAAGGCTTTTTTAAATCAATAAAAATTATAAGCACGTAGTTATGTTGGTCGAGTTCAGTTTGTATTTTATATGTTATGTCTATGCATGCTGTTGCAGTTCCGCGTTTTTTTTTTTGAAAAGCATATTGTTTTGGGCTTATGATTTTGTGACGGTAGATATGATTTTGTAGTCGCGTCAGTATTACATTTTCTGTTATTTTTGCTATAGCTGATGATAGTGCAATCGGTCGGTAGTTTTCAGGGTTGGATAGGTTGCCTTTTTTGTGGATTGGTGTAATGACTACTTCTTTCAATTCATTTGGATATAAACCTGATGATAATATTGTGTTTATTAGTTTGCATAGTATGGGAGCAATTTCATCTGCGAGTTGTTTTATCAAAACATTTGTAATTCCGTCTTTACCGGGCGCTGAGTATGTTTTAAGGTTGTTAATAATTCCTAGTATCTCCTCTTCAGTACTGTCTTTGAATTTGGCGTTTGTTAATATGTGTTTTTGCAGAGTATTTTTCTGTAAGTGAAACTGTTTTGCGAGATTTTTTCTAATTGTAGCGAAGTATGTGTTAATTTCGTTTGCTATATCTTTGTCGTCTTTTAGTATTGTTCCACTAGAGTCTGCTATTTCAGATATACTATTGCCTTTAGTTTTGTTTGATTTATTCAAAATTTTATTGATTTCATACCATGTTTTCTTTTAATTTCCTTCTGCAGTTTTTATTTTGTTCTCATAGTATGTTCTTTTTCTATGCTTAATTAAAGCAAAAGTAGCATTTTTTCGTTGTATGTAAGATGTCTTCAGCACTTCATTATCAGGGTTATTTTTGTGTCTTTTGTACAACTTTTCTCTTTCTCGAATGGATACTACAATTTCTTTATTTACCCATTCAATATTAGGTTTTCTTTTAAAAGTAGATATTTTGGTTTCGTTTCTGACAGTTTTATTAAGTCTTTAAATGTGAGTATTGATTTTTTGTTGATATTTTTAAATTTGGATTTTATTTTATCATAGTTTATTTTAATTTTATTCACTTTTTCATATAGAGGTTTTGGTGTATTTGTTATCCATTCGCAGATGATTGCGTTATGATCAGATATTGAAGTGTTTTGTATGTTACATTTAATATGTTGATTGTTTTTTGTAGTTAATATGTGATCTAGTATTGCATTTTCCCTAGTTTGGTTTTGTGAATTAATGGTGTACCCTTGTTCTTGTATTATTTGTTGATATGTTTTGGTGATGTTATTGTTTTGCAGCAGGTTTATGTTAAAGTCGCCCATTATTATATGATTACTTTTTTCTATTAAGATATGTTGCTCTAGTAGATTCCACAAATTATTGCAATTTATGATAGGTGGTTTATATATATAAGTGTTAGATGTGAGTTGCATGAACTTAAAAATATTTTTATAATTTCTATGCCTAATATTGCGGCAATTATTGTGATTTTGAATTGAATATTGTTTTTATATATAATACAAAACCACCACCCCTTGATTCTCTACAATTGAAAACAGCGTTGTAGTCGGTTAAATTAAAGTACGCAGTCTCTTCATCGTGAAGCCAGGTTTCTGTAATAGCAATAATATCTAAGTTTTTATATAGTAAAGGTAAAGTTTTGATATGATCGAATTTGTTTTTTAAACTTCTAATATTTAGTAAATATAAACTATGGACCGCCATCTTGATAACATTTTTTTTTTTAATACGAGAAATTATACATTTTATTAGCCGCATAACCTTGTTTTTTAATGTTTTCAATATCAGAACTTTTCCTAATTTGTATGATTTTAGTTTGTTCATCTTCTCTTACAAAAATTTTCCCATTTTTTATCCAAACAAACCTATAACCCTTATCTTTCAATCCACGTGCTTCATAAAAGAGCTTGCTTATATAGCTTGTTAGTAGTTCATTAAAGTATATCACATTGTTTTGACCATTTAGCTTACATTCTGCTACTTTAATGGATTTAATTTGTTTTCTTTTTTCAAGAACATTATCTCTTATTTGCTGAGATTTGAATTTAATAACAATAGGATTATCGTCTTTTCCTTTTCTATAAGTTTCTTCTATGTCAGTGTTTCCAATTCTGTAGTTTATGGCTTTCATAACTTTTTTTGTTATTTCCTCGACATCCTCAACTTCTTTTTTATTACCTTGGTTTGGTATTCCATTTAAAGTGATACTTTTGCTTAGATGTGCTTGCTCAAGTTCGCCACATCTACCTTCTAACTCGGTTACCTTTCTTCTTAATTTTTCATTTTCGAATTCAAATTCTTTTAGTAATTCTTTCAATTCTTCGTTCTGTTTTGAATTTTCATCAAATTTATTTGACATATACTCCACGCTCTCTTTTAATTTTCTGAATTCTTTTATTAAATCTGGCATGTTTTTTATATCGTTTTCCGCGTTGCTATCATTTGAGTCCTTTTTCTTTCCAGGTCCTCCCATTGTGTATGTAGTTTAATTTTTACAGTAACGCACAAAAAAAGACAGGGATATTTATTGCACCTAGGGGCCTGTCAAGGTGACTTGAAAAAACATACAAATCGGGCCACGGATTAGGGTTTGTGTGTTAAGACAGAGTAGTTAACAATACATAAATTTATATTATTATGTTAATTTAATTGTATTAATTTTAATATGCACTTTCAATTGTCTAGTATATATTTTTATTAGATTATATTTATGATTAAGTTCATTGACTTTTGAGTCGATAGGTTAATCGGCACAAAAAATTAAATAAATCCGAAACGACCGCGATCGCAAAAAAAGAAAAAAACCATGGATGCGATTTTGATGCCGTACAGCGGCTCTCGGTTTATATTAGAATTTTCAATCTACTCACAAATTACTGGATGCATTCAGTCAAAATTTAGACTGTGTTTATAACGCACTCAGCGTAGTATGTAGTTCAAAAATTGGGATTTATATTTCACTTTTAACCAATCTAATCACTTTCAAACACAGAACAACTCATTTTCACTTTCGTCTCACACTGTCACAGTTGAATGTGAATGAAGAAAGTGATAAAATCATCAAGCTGACTGCTGTAAAAATCTTTAAAAATTATTAAAATATCAATAAATTTGAAAATTATTCTAAAATAGCTTAATTAAATGGAAATTAATATTCTTCTTTTAGTTACGTGAAGTGTTTGCTAATAATTATTGTAGTATTTTCTTTCTTCACTGATTACGTTTATTATAGTAATTAAATTGACAAATATTAATATTTGTCAATTAATATTTGTCAATTAATATTTATCAATTTAATTACTATTGAAAATAAACACCTAGTGTTTGAAATGTACATTTCATTTCAAACACTAGGTGTTTATTTTCAATAGTAATTAAATTGACAAATATTAATTGACAAATATTAATATTTGTCAATTTAATTACTATTGAAAATAAACACCTAGTGTTCGAAATGCACATTTAGTATAACAATAGTGATCAGTGAAGAAAGGAATTATTACAATAATAAATAAAAGGAAATTAGTTTTAATTTGAGTAGTTTTAATTTTAATGATTCTATCTTTTCAGCAATGATATTTACTGAGCGAACTTATATGATTTTTTTAAGGCCTACATTATTGTTTATATTGTTAGGAACAGCTGCAAAATGTTTAAGGTTTTTTTAATAAAAAGTGTTTTACGGGTATTCAAAAGTTTGATTTTCAGGTGAAAATTCTGTTTTTGATTTTCCATCATATGTAAAACAAAAAAAAAGCTAAATCAACATTTTAAGTGGATATATCCATTTTGAGGTCCGTCTGTCTGTCGCCAATGAATATTGAAACCGATCGAGATGTTAAAATGATACCATAAACTGAAGCTTTTTATTACAATTCTAGGAGCGGAAAAGCTTTTGCTGAAGATGCGAAAACTGGAAGTCGTAGTTTACTCTTAGCATTTTTTTTATTTTCATTAATCTTGACCGTATAAAGGAATCTATTTAATAAAAGTTGTACAGTGCGATCATTTAAAACATGATTTAAAGTAGGCTTTGAATTTTAAATTAGATTGGCACCACTGACTGTTAGCACATAGTTTACCAAAACCTCAAATTTATTCCATCATTCAATTAGCATTCTGGGCAACCGCCTACTCTAAATCATAATTTAAATGTTCGCACGGTAGATAATCAAACAATAAGCATTTCATGTGTATACACTTTTTGTCGTAGCTCTATTGATATTTTTAAATATTATTTTAAAATGTGTATTTTTAAATTAACTGCTCTGAATCAGTGAGCATTGATACTATACACCGTTCCATTTGTTTCTGGATCTCGCCTAGCCATGCTTTCGTGTTGTTATGTTGCAGTATCAACATTTACATTTTTTATTAGTTGCCACTCCTGATTCCTTACTTTAACAGTGTTGCAATAATTTATGATATCATAAGTTAAAAAGAGGATTTTTAATTTTCAAGAGGTTTATTGTTAATCTTGCAACAATTATTTCACCATGCGGTCGCTTCTTCGAGCATTTTATTATTAAATCAAATTAATCTAGTGTTGCAATGCTGTGTCAATGTCAAAGTGAAAAATAATTTCAGGCACATATTAAATATTAACATGCCAAAGATTATCTGTGAATCAAAAAGGTTACAAATTCTGAAATCCTACAAACATTTTAGGCAAAGTAATCCAAATCTACAGCATCGCAATATTATTACGATTTTAATAGATATTTTTGGGGTATGTCTAGTATTTTAATTATCATATATATTTAATTAAAGATAATTACGTTTCAGGTAGGGAGATCTTCATTACAATTAATTTTACGACAAAGACCTGACGAATTGAAATCTACTACTTCTGACAAACGATCTAAAAACAGCCATTTTTGGAATCACCTAGCTAGAAAAGATCTGCAACAACTAATTTGGCAATATAACTCTAGAAATCAGTATTTTACTTTGAGAGATCTTTTGAATGATATGAAAGAAAATTATGAGTTCCATGGGAGTAGAACAACACTTTATAGGGTTGTTAAAAGTATGGGGTATAAATTCAAATTAATTAATGGGCGCAAAATTCTCTGTGAACAAACACATGTTGTTGCAGCTAAAATTGTTTTCCTTAGAAAATTTTTACAGTATCAAAATTCCAGTGAACATATCCAATTCGTATACTTGGATGAAACATGGATATATCAGAATGGATCCGTGGTTCGACGCTGGGTACATGAAACGGATATAAAAAGTAATCCAACTAAATTCAAAAATGAAGGCAAACGCTTCACCATTCTACATGCTGGGTATAGGGGTGGGTTTTTGGATGGGTGCGATTTTTTATTACATTCGAAAAACAATGACCGAGATTACCATGCCACAATGGATGGTAATACTTTTCAAAATTGGGTGGTTAATCAACTTATTCCTGCTTTGGCTAAGCTTTCAGGGAAATGTGTAGTTATTATGGATAATGCTGCATACCATTCTGTGCAATTAAACAAAACTCCTTCATTTTCTTGTAAGAAATGCGAAATGCAGGAGTGGTTGGTTAAACACAATGTAAAATTCAATCCAAAATTAACCAAAAAGGAACTATGGGCTTTATTTATACCTTTTCGATCAAATGACAAAATTTACGTAGTTGATGACATTTTGAGAAAGAACGGGCACGAAGTTCTTAGATTACCGCCATTCCATTGTCAATACAATCCAATTGAAATGGCATGGGGGTTTTGTAAGACTTACTACAATAAGCACATAAATTCTAAGCAACCATCTAAGGATCGTGTTCAGAATTTATGGCTTGAGTCTCTCTCAAAATGTACATCCGATATGTGACAAAATTTCTGTGATCATTGTGAAAAACTTATTTCGGATGACTGGACAAAACACATGGGGAACCTTTCTTTTGAAACCATTCCTCCTCTTATTATTTCGCTTGGGGAATCTGGCTCAGAACAAACATCAAAAGATTCAGATGCAGGTTCTCTTGACTAAATAATAAAAGTGGAATGAGGGCTTAAAAATTGTTTGACATGAAAATTATCAGTATCACAAGAGGGTGGGAATAAATTTGCAATTCTACAAAAAAATACTGAGGGCCAACAGAAGAGAGAATGACCAAAATTAAGGTGGATGGATGGAGTTGATCAAAATGTGTTAACGGGAAGACCCAAGCGAGAAATACAAATGGATGACGAAATACGTTTGCAGAGCCGAATTCATTATATTTGTTATATACAATATTATTGCTGTGTTTGTATGTACAAAAACCAAGTAGTAAATTTTGTTAATCTTAAAACTGCATATTATTATCCTTTTATATCTGAAAATTTGTAAACCAGGCAACAGTGTAAGATCACAATAGTCAGAAATTATAACCTTAAAATCGAACATCTGACAGTGACATTTAAAAACCCTGATTTAAAACACAACCAGCCCCATTTACAATACTTAAACTGTCACTTTTCCATAGCTAGGCGAGATCCAGAAACAAATGGAATATATTATAGTTAATGGGTTTCACATTGACATGAAAAATAATAACTACTTGCTCTATTTCGTAGTATTCTGTTCCAAGCAGCCTACAACCATACATTAAAAATCCTGATATTTATACAATTTAAATTTAATTTTAATCGAGATGAGAAGTTAAATGTTTGAAAACGTTGAATTTAGATTTCGTTTCGTTGAAGACAAATCTGTACAAATTCTGTAAAATTGGATTTCCTCACCAAACTAAAGATGAAATTTGGTGGCTTCCAAATTGGATATTCGCAAAGACGAATACTTTTTCTAAATATTCAGGAATAGATACAAAATGTAACAGTTTTGTTTTTCTTTGTTTATTTAATAATCAAATTAAACGGTCTTAATTTTGATGAAATTTAGCTAAAGTGTGAATAGAGCAAATATGCTTATTTTTTTAATAAAAAATAATTTGAAAAAGATGGTGGTCTACAATATTTTAGGATGTTCTGTATACAAGGTGAGTCACTAACCGGAAATCGGTCTATAGTGGGCGTATCGTTGAAAATAGCAAAAAAAGTTTCAAATAAAAGTTGTTCAGAATCAAGTTTTTCATAACCTAAAATTATTGCTAAATATGGCGGCCTTGCGGTTATACCGGAAGTAAACACCAACTTCCTTATTTTAAATAGAACACCCTATATATTTTTACATTTTTAGATTGCTAGTTAAAAATAAACATGAGTTTATGCACACAACATGGGGTCTCAGTTGAACCAATTTCGAGTTATTTCATTTTTTTTGATAAATTTGACCATTTTAGAGCTCGACGCCATTAACAATATCTTCAAAACGAAATAAGTCAGAGTTGTGCGGCTTACGGTTCTGGATTCGAGAAGAAATGTAGTATTTGTTTAGGTTTTTGCCATTAGTCAGATTTTCTAAATTGAACGGAGTCCGTCGACGGTGTTCTTCAGTACTTCAAACATGCATTACTTCATTTTTTTAAATGGAACCATCTATCTTGAGATACTTTATCTGATGCGAAATTAAATTTCCTTTTTATTGATACCGGGTTGTTGCCATATCCTTGGAACAGTTTTTGAGAAATTTGCGATTTTGTAAAAATTTTAATACATTTCGTATTATCGCGTTAGCCCTAGATACTGATGATGTTTGATGATTTTGTTTTGACATTTAGTTAGTCATTGAGATATTCCCTGTTTTTTTTTTAAGTTCATTTTAAAGCTTTAAACAAGTGTTTTACTCTCCCAGACTAAGCATGAAGTAAAATTTCGAGTTTAGAAAAGCCCCGTGAAAATTTGTCGAGGGTCGCGCAGCGACCCGAGACAAATTTTCTGGGCTTTTCTAAACTCGAAATTTTACTTCATGCGCCACGCGTATAGAACACAGATTTTAAGCGAAGTTCGAATATACATAAATTTCACAATATTTGAGTGATTTATACGCGTGGCGCATGAAGTAAAATTTCGAGTTTAGAAAAGCCCAGAAAATTTGTCTCGGGTCGCTGCGCGACCCTCGACAAATTTTCACGGGGCTTTTCTAAACTCGAAATTTTACTTCATGCTTAGTCCGGGAGTGGAAATCACTTGTTTAAAGCTTTAAAATGAACTTTAAAAAAACAGGGAATATCTTAATGACTAACTAAATGTCAAAACAAAATCACCAAACATCATCAGTATCTAGGGCTAACGCGATAATACGAAATGTATTAAAATTTTTACAAAATCGCAAATTTCTCAAAAACTGTTAGAAGGATATGGCAACAACCCGGTATCAATAAAAAGGAAATTTAATTTCGCATCAGACGCCTACTATAGACCGATTTTCGCTTAGTGACTCACCCTGTAGTTTGTAAAATTCATACAATTTTCCTAAATATTCGGAAATGGTTGCAAAATTCAATGATTTTGTTTTCTTTTATAATCAAATCAAGCGCACTTAATTTTGATGAAATTTAGTTAAGCTGTGAATAGGGTGAAAATGCTTATTCTTTAATATAAAAAATAAACTATCATTTGCAAAGAAGGTGGTCTATGATATTTTAAGATTTTCTGTCCAGTTTGTAAAATAAAATTAATTTAAATTTATTAAAAAAAATACGAATATTACTTTGGTTTTATAATAATCCTCAGAATTTTTAAATTCGTTTATTTTTATTTCTGAAAATTAATCAAGGAAACAAAATTCATAAAAAATATAAATGTACCAAGTTATCTTCAACTATATTGTTATTTAATACTTGGGGCGCTAGGTTTTTACAAAACCAAACAATAATAATTAGTTTAGTTTAAAATATATGAAAGAATGTGAGTTTTTGCTCCATCTGTTTTTTTTTTTCAGTATACAAATTGCAGAATTAATTAAATCTGACGAAAATAATCAACATCAAGGAATACATTTAGAGAAACTTATACAGAAATTAATAAACTTTGATTCAGACGCTTAAAGTTAAATAAAATGTTATCAATGAGTAAATAAAAACATATTAAATGGTAAATTTTCTCGTTTTCTGATCTAAGAGTACGAAAGACATTTGGAATTTTAATAAAATTATCAGCGATTGTCGATGAATGAATAAACTTTGGGCTAAAGTTGAAAAAAAAAACAAAATCGGGCGATTTTTGACTAAGTTTTTGATTCATCGTCTAGCGAGTGGTTCCAATTCCAGATTAAGCATAAAGTAAAATTTCGAGTTTAGGAAAGCCTGAAAATTTGGCTTGGACGCGTAGCGAAGCGGAGCGACCGAGCCAAATTCCAATTCCAGATTAAGCATAAAGTAAAATTTCGAGTTTTGGAAAGCCTGAAAATTTGGCTTGGACGCGTAGAGAAGCGGATTTGTTAAATTTGAGATATTTAACAAATAGTGTTTTTTATCTTGTCATTGATTTGTGTCAGTGTGTGTGTTGATACAATTGGAAAATGTTTCAAATAAAAGTTGTAGGTAATGAGATATCAAAGATTTTTTGTATCTTCACTTTTTGTCATAGCACTCTTAGTTTTTGAGATATTCAATAAATAGTGTTTTTTATCTAGTCATTGGTTTGTGTCAGTATGTGTTGATCCAATTGAAAAATGTTTCAAATAAAAGTTGTAGTTATCAAAAAGTTGAAGACATCTTTAAAATAATAATGCTACAAATATTTTAAATGTGATTTAATACGCAATTTACGGGGGAAAGTACTATGATGGATACATCACCATTTTTTTCATAAATCACAAAGCTTCGTACAAAAATTAGAAACAACCAGGGCTACTTATTTTATTTTAAATAGATACACCAATTTTTTTCACCTTTACAAACTATTCGGAAATAAAATTATTTGGACAATTTGGGTCGAGCTGTTTGAAGAAAACATTTTTTGATTTTGATAAAATTATTAGCGATTGTTGATAAATGAATAAACTTTGGGCTAATGTTGAACTAAAACAAAATCAGGCGATTTTTGACTAATATCGTTTAACGAGTGTTTCCAATCCCAGATTAAGCATGAAGTAAAATTTCGAGTTTAGAAAAGCCTAAAGATTTTGTTCGAGCGCGTAGCGAAGCGGAGCGAAAGGGCCAAATTAACACTAATTTAATGTGAAATGGTCTTTAAGCAATTTACAACTAAAATAAGTTTAGAATGTCAATTATAAATTGTTTAGTTGATGTGCTATGATCGACACATCACTATCTTTTTTATAAATCACAAAGCTTCTTACAAAAATTAGAAACAACCTGGGCTACTTATTTTATTATAAATTTTTTATTTTTTTATTTATTTTTCTAACTTTCACAAACTATTCGGAAATAACATTTTTAAGAAAATTTATGGCTATTTGAAAAACATTTTAATGAAAAAAATAAATAATTCACATAGTTTTTATTATTCCTAAACATGTCTATGATTATTTTCAGATTTTTTATAATATAAAAATTGAGTATCTTTGCAAAACTTGATTTTTTGTGTGAAAAAATTAAGTTGTTAATTTTCTTAAAAAAATCATACAATCTTAAAAATAATATAAATAATCGGTGCTACTAATTTTTGCGAGAAATTAATCCAACAAAATCGAAAATTAAGCGGCTGTGCTAAGCTTCATTTTTAAGGTAAAACAGTTATTTATACCTCAAATCAAAGCTAATTTAATGAAGAATTAATACAATTTCGAAGAAATATAATTACAAATTCTAATCTGAAGTAAATTTTCTTTAACGATTTTGTGATTTACTTAATGGCGAATTATGAGTAAACCGGGTTTGATTCATAAATTTCCCAAATTACCGGTAATTGAAAAAGTCGGTAAGTCTACAATCCCTATTCAATACAATCCTCTTTAACATCAAAAGTTTTATAATTTCCTATATTGACTAATACATTTTTAGTAGTTTAACATATTAGTCTACGTTTTTATTTCTTGAAACACTCAAGGGATGATGTTATTTATTTAAAGAAAACGATGCAAACTTTATCATAAAACAACCAATACTTTTAACCGTGTATAATAATCTGTAATTTAAGATTATGGATGTTGAAACGGTGTTAAATGAGTGCGAGAATGAACTATAAACTACGAACATAAACAAATTTTACGTCTTGTGAATTCCGCGTTCGCATCCGGTTTCCCCGTGGATTCTGCGTCCGTCCTCCCCTAACGGGAAAACCGGATTGATTTTCCGACCCATAGAGGAAAAACGCCGTTTCCCCCTCCACCCGGCTCTGGGGGAATTCGAAAGCCCTACAACTCTAAATTACGATTATCCGGCCGTAATTTCCAATAATGCTCGACTTAAGTGCGACCATAAATCGTTAATTACTTCATCAAGTTTTATGACATACTTTTATTAACAGTGGTTTGTTGCAAATTAAAATTTTGATAAACCTTTTTTCCTATATATTTATAGGCCCCTTTTTCAGATAACAGTATGAGTGAGACCACAGTTCATATATATCCAGTTAGCCAGTCCCCATATAAATTTTGGGTACACGCGAATGGGAGCAGAGCGCTGGATGCCAAATTGGTGTATATGGCTGCCTATATACACCAGTCTGGCTTCCTGCGGTCGGTCGGTTACGACTATTTTACTCCAGATGTCGCGAAATCAAGTCTCAGAGAGAGAGTGAGAGAGAGACAATTTCTTTCTCCCTCTATTCCGCGCTTCTCGTTGTATCATATTCCAGATGTTGATTTTTCAATCTTGAAAACACGTTTTTTTTTTCTTTTAACGAGCTAAGAATGCGTGTTACATTCATTCATGCGTTTCCTTCTACCAATTTATTTTCTGCGTTATTAGAGAATAGATTTTATGAAATTATATGTGAACGTTGTAAAATTCATTAAGTATTATTTATTTTGTACAAGAAACTTAAAATACAAAACTATTTAACTTTTGATAAAAAGTAAAACAAATACATCAACTTATCATTTTATTAACTAATCAGATCAATCCTATTGATCAGATCAAATCTACTGATCGATAAGGGTTTCTTTTTTAATTAAAGGGGTCAGTGCAAAATGCAGTTGTCATTTTTTTTTTAGTTTTTGAATTATTACCGTTTGAAGTTTTTAACCCATTAAGCGCCGTTGATGCATACACGCAACATTATTATTTTTTGATAATTAAGTTACTAAATAAGTTTATTTGATATATTATATTATTTGACCTGAATTGAAAATATACCAAGAAAAATTTAAATATTTTGTTATTTAAAGTGTATTATAAATACTTCACAATATTACAATGTTTTATACGCGTGGCGCATAATTTTGCTCGGTCGCTCCGCTTCGCTACGCGCCCGAGCCAAATTTTCAGGCTTTTCTAAACTCGAAATTTTACTTCATGCTTAGTCTGGGAGTGGATACACTAGTTCTTAACTTCATATTGCACGTTTTTATATAAAATCGACGAATGCCTGAACATTGACAGCGTATACATTACATTGTTGAGGCACTAATTTTTTGAAAATCCATTATCACTTTAATATAATAATAAACTATTTATGATTTTTAACTTTTTATTAAATTCACGTATACATTATGTGTATTTAAAGAAAAAATTCACAGTATGTACTTCATAGCAATCACAAAAAAAAATAGTTTTAAATATACTATGTGTCCCGTTTCAAGGCGCATTGTATGTTTCATGTAAAGATTTCCAATGTAATTTGAATTTGAGTTTGTATCGCTTATTGAACGAAAACGATTACAATAAAATTAAAATCATTTCTTTACCTACTAGCAGTATTTTCGAGGTATTATTTTTGAGTTCTCCTCAGTTTAATTTGAAATATAGCTTGAAAATAGTGAACGATTATACGAAAATGAAATCGTCAAAACAGTAGTTGCTACGAAATGTCAGTGTTTGGCATCAAATTTATTAAAACACAAAGCAATAATTCAATTCAACATGAGTGTTTATTCTGCAAAAGATAAAAATCAGATCCCAAAATGGACACAGTATATATTTTAATCACGATGCGTATTTTATTAAATGAACCATACTTTTAATAAATATTAACAGTTTCAGAAATTTGTGGTTTTTGCACTGACTACTTGAATTATCCGTTTACTTTGAACGATTGTTACATGATCAACTTGTACTTTTCCGATTGAAATTTTATAAACGCTTATTGTGTGCCATTTGACCAACACCGGCAACACTCAGCGGGCACTAAAATGTTACCTAATTTTTGGATTAAAATTTATGGCATCCGTCGTACGGCTGCATGGGGATAATTTAAAAAAAAGATAAGCAGAAATATTTTTCGATATTCTCAATACTTCCCGAGATACACGAATTGTTATATAGAGAAAGTACAAATTATATAAAAATCATGAAACTTTATAATTGAGAATATTATCAAAAACTGCGAAACAAACAAACTTGTTAAATCAAGTAATTAGTCACATTAATAACATTATAAATTTTACATTTTAATAATTGTTACCGACCTCATGGCTATCTTTTTTTGTAGGGAAATATACGTTTTAGGGTCCCAGGAATCAGAAACAAGTGTTATCCCTAATATTTGAGATAATTGGCTCAAATATTGAAATATGTTGAAAAGTCTCGTTAAGTGATGATAATCAAAACCATTTAGAAAACAACAAGATGTCTTTTAATAGAATAAGCATAATAGATTTTCTCTGAGAAGTGTAATTGCAAAAATTATTGAATACTCTATTTCCAGTTTACGTTTTGTATGTCAGGTTAATTCAATTATTTCAATGGTTTTATTCTTAGTCAGATTACATTTACAAAAGGTACCGATGGGATTATGTTACAGACTAAATAGGTAAGTAAAAAGAATTCTAAATGATTTAAGAAAACCCGATCAAAAAGTGTCTAACTAAAATATCGGTTAGTGAAAAACATGATCAGAAATTAACGAATTGGATTCTGCGGATACGGATTAAATGTGTCAACAGTAAATAATCTTTTTAAATCCCAAAATATTTATGGATTTTAGAAGGTTGCGGATTATCTGTAAGTTGCAGTGGTATTGTTCTGGTCGCGCAATACTTGAGGGTATACACCATAATAAAAACGTGGTCGAAAAAATGCTTAAAAATAGGTAACTTCGAAGAATTTGATTTTTCATTCCTTCTATAAAGCTATCCCCACTAAAATAATGAATATTGTCCAAAAAGAAAATAGTCAAGGAAAAAAGTTAATTCGATATTCATACACGTTATTCAGAGTGTAAATGGATGAAACGGAACGTAGCATTTTTAATGTTAATTTCTCAAAATTAAAATATTATCTTCCCTAATTATTTCAGGGAAATTATTATATTCATTTGGTTAAAGTAAAAATATACACACCGAGCTTTGCTATTTATTGCATTTTTAAAAACCGGAGTGTCATGAAATTAAACAAGCAAATGATGAGGTGTTGATTTGTTGGCTTTTTATTTAAAATATATTCTGTTAATTTTGTGTTACACTTTGATCTATTCTGTATAATTATTACTGACTAAAAAAAAAACGTAAAAGCTGCTTCTAAAATATCGTTAATAAATAAGAAAACAGTTATATGTATATTTAATATAGTTTTTTAATGTTTGTTAGTTTATTGTATATATCAATGTTTATATGAATCTATATTTCTTTGTTTTTAGTTTTGTGTATTCGTAAATAATTTATCTATTTTATTGAAATAATTTCTGTTCTTTTATTATCAATTCCAATTAAAATACCCATCAAACATTTTTCAAATTGATTTTTTCATTGTAAAAAGATTTTTGTATTCATCTAACTTTTAAATAAAAAATGTTTAATAACATAAATATATTGAAAATCTATTAATTTTTAAACATGTTTTTACTAAAAATATATATAGTAACTAAAAATGTTGGAAATATATTTTACATTTTTTTATTGTAAAAGGACTTTGTTTATTTATACAAATTATGAATATTTGAAACAATAATCGATTAATCTAATAATTTTCACAATTTTTTTATTAAAAATATATTAAATAACTACAAACGTTGAAAATATATTTTAGAATTGTACATTTCATTGTAAATTTGTTTTTATAAAATATATTCCCGAATTTCATAATTTGGAACACGCTTGAAATCTCAAAATAAAAGAAATATTTTCGAATAGACTTTTTGTGGTGATAATAAATGTTATTATTCGTCTACCACAGTTCATATACAGAAAGTTTTCCTTTAAAGTATACATATTTCAAGTTCACCTTATTTTATTTAAATCTGTAGATATTCGTTGTGTTTTTAAAAGAGTTCAATTTGATGCTTTAAACGAGTGCTTTCCTCTCCCAGACTAAGCATGAAGTAAAATTTCGAGTTTAGAAAAGCCCCGTGAACATTTGTCGATGGTCGCGCAGCGACCCGAGACAAATTTTCCGGGCTTTTCTAAACTCGAAATTTTACTTCATGCGCCACGCTTATAAAATACTAAAATATTTTGAAATTTAAGTATATTTGAACCTCACATAAAATCAGTGTTTTGTGCGCGGGGCGCATGAAGTAAAATTTCGAGTTTAGAAAAGCCCAGAAAAATGTACAGTATATTCTGTATATTGAGTTATTTATACTTAAAAAACTCTATGTATAACTAATCGATAATATAAATTACTTGCCAAATTTGGTACATACCAAAGTTTTAATTGAATTTATGAAGAAAAAAAAAACAATCAAGATAAAAATAATATCAAATGAATTCTTTAATGTAAACTCATTGAATTTAATTTTTTGATTTTTAGTTAAATTTTAGGTTTATTTAGGAGCTCTTTAACTATATCTGATTCCCAAAGTCCATAATTTCGAACACGCTGGAAATCTGAAAATAAAAGAAATGTTTCGGAACAGTTTATTTTTTCTGAAGGTCATCAAATTTATCATCGTACAAGTGGTGTAGACGGGATCAAATTACAAGACGAAATAAGAGCGAGCGCGCGTGTGTGTGTGTGTAGACGCAACCGGAGCAGCTTTCTCTAGAATACTTCTACGTTTACTCTATTCATAAGTAGATGGAACCACTTCCCGACCACAGTCTCTCCTTTTCTATCCTCGAAAACTCGGATTCCAGTTCTCCCACAAGCATTGTCTACCCTAGGTGAGACGAAGAAAAAATGCAAACAATTCAGTGTTGAATATATGAAATATGGCTTTATTCCGTCACCATGAAATAGTACTTTACCTGACTTATATGCAGTAAAACGATTCAATGAAACCTTCTAAGCTATAGTGACAAACAAGATAAGGATTTAACGTTTTTTCAAACACTCACAGAAAAATATTTGAAAACACCGACATTGCAAGAACTCATAGGAACAACATCTAAGAGAGATGACGATGGACTGAGTGATTCTTATATTTCTTTAATGATTACGAAGCACACTATTGGCGCAAAACTATTGGCAAAGAACTTAACTGGTGGAAGCTGTAAGTGAGGTATTACCGTGTTACACAAACCAGCTTTTGATATTACAAAAAGAATTCCGCTGAGTAATAATACTGTACGAAGAAGGATCGATGAAATGGCGCAGTGTGTAGAAAACTCTTTAAGTGACTTCTTAAAAACATATAAATTCTCTATACAGCTTGACGAATCAACATTACCAGGAAATTAAGCTTTACTTTTACCTTATGTGAGATTTTTAAAAGAAGAAAAAAATTCCCAAGAATTGTTATTTGCTAAATGTTTGGAAACTGATACGAAAGGTGAAACGTTATTTATTGAATTAAAAAGATTATTCGATGTAAAAGCTATACCCTTGACTAATAACATCTCCGTTGCTACTGACGGTGCTCCGGTAATGATAGGACGACACCGAGGCTTTCTGGCATATTTAAAACAAGCTATATTGAATGTATTGGTACATTGTGTCATTCAACAACATCATTTGGTCGGAAAAACCTTAGTGAACGTTTGCATGAATCACTAAATTATGTTATTAGTGCAGTTAATAAAATCAAAAGGAATGCCTTAAATGAGAGATTATTTGTTCAACTTTGTTTGAAAAATGATGATGAATATAATCCTGTATTGTGGAGGCTTCTACTTCGTTATACATGTTAATTACACAATGAAACACTTTAAACTTTGTTTGTATAACACGTTTTATTTAATGTGACTGCAGTTTCGACAAATTTAGCTTGTCATTATCAAACATGGAGTAACTTAAACTAGAGGTTTTACAGGTATATGTACACAATTACAAAACAGCGGTAAAAATGGGGGTGTACATTAGGTCAACCTGGTCGTTAATTAAGGGAATTCCCGGATTAGCGCGGGCTTTGTGTATCTCTAGTGCTTCTAGCAAATTCATTTTACGACCCTTTTCGGCATGATGGATTATGGTAAGTACATCTTTTTCAAAAGTGTGATTTTCGTCTAAAAGGTGTTTTGCAAAAGACGACTTATCACTCTGTTTAAGCCGAAAAGAGCGCAAATGTTCCCTCAATCTTATGTTGAAATTACGACCAGATTGGCCAATGTATATCCCTTGACAGTCTGCGCAAGTTAATTTATATATTCCGGATTTAATAAATTTATCTGATTTTGTTTTACTATTAAAGATATGGTTATTGATTTTACAGTATGGTTTAAATGCAACTTGAATATTATGCTTTTTAAGGATATGTTTAACTTGAAAACTGACATTGCCAAAATAAGTTAACGATTTATATTTAATTGTTTCTTTTTCAAATGATATTCCGGCGTATAATAAATGTTTGATGTTATTAAATTTCTGTTTTTTAAGAAGTCTATCAACCAAATCACAACCATAACTATTGTTAATAGCCATAGGTCTAATCAAGTTAATTTCCTTCTCGAAAAAATTAGCTGACAAAGGGATTTTTAAGGCTCTATGAATCATTGAATTAAATGCAGCAATTTTATGTTTATAGGGATGTCTGGAATGGTTAGGGATAATTGAGTCGGTAAAGGAAGGTTTTCTAAAAATGTCAAAAGAGAGTTTGTTATTTACTCTGGTAATAGACAGATCTAAATATTTAATGTTGTTATTGATTTCGGTTTCAGCTGTGAATTTAATTTTAGGGTGAAGTTTATTTAAGAAATCTAAAAATTGAGTGAGTTGTCTATCAGTTCCCTGGAAACAAGGTAATATATCATCGACGTAACGGTGCCACATTTTAATATGTTTTTTAGCTAGTGACGAATTTAATATTATTTTTGTAAAATTATGCATAAATATATCTGCTAGCAATGGGCTTAAAGGGCACCCCGTTGCTAGGCCTTCTGTTCGAGAAGGAAATTAACTTGATTAGAGCTATGGCTATTAACAATGGTTATGGTTGTGATTTGGTTGATAGACTTCTTAAAAAACAGACGCTGGAATATCATTTGAAAAAGAAACAATTAAATATAAATCGTTAACTTATTTTGGCAATGTCAGTTTTCAAGTTAAAAATATCCTAAAAAAGCATAATATTCAAGTTGCATTTAAACCGTACTGTAAAATCAATAACCATATCTTTAATAGTAAAACAAAATTAGATAAATTTAATAAATCCGGAATATATAAATTAACTTGCGCAGATTGTCAAGGGATATACATTGGCCAATCTGGTCGTAATTTCAACATAAGATTGAGGGAACATTTGCGCTCTTTTCGGCTTAAACAGAGTGATAAGTCGTATTTTGCAAAACACCTTTTAGACGAAAATCACACTTTTGAAAAAGATGTACTTACCATAATCCATCATGACGAAAAGGGTCGTAAAATGAATTTGCTAGAAGCACTAGAGATACACAAAGCCCGCGCTAATCCGGGAATTCCCTTAATTAACGACCAGGTTGACCTAATGTACACCCCCATTTTTACCGCTGTTTTGTAATTGTGTACATATACCTGTAAAACCTCTAGTTTAAGTTACTCCATGTTTGATAATGACAAGCTAAATTTGTCGAAACTGCAGTCACATTAAATAAAACGTGTTATACAAACAAAGTTTAAAGTGTTTCATTATGAATATAATCGTTTACTACTTAACACAGAAGTACGTTAGTTATCTAAAGGTGCATATTTGGAACGCTTCTATTCCCTCTTTGATTCAGTGTTGGAATTTATGGAGAGTAATAAAGATAGTGATTTGCGGCACAATTTATTTATCGCAATAAATGACATCGCCTTTGTGACTGATTTATTTGCCAGATTTAACGAGACTAATTTGAAACTACAAGGTGACATATTAAATTTAATCAAAACTAAAAGTGTAATATCTCCGTTTATTGCAAAACTTTTGCTGTACAAACAAAACTTGGGAAGAGAAGTATGCTCTCAGTTTCCTTTCTTTCAAAATTGCAAAATAGAGATGAAGATTTGTTTACTTATTTTCAACGCTTAACAGCGCTTCATTCGGACCTTAACCAAAGATTTGAAGACAATCTTCACTTTAATATTCCCGACTGGGTGTTGAACCGTTTTGCAAGTAGTCAAACGCAGAGCACAAATACAGATGAAGACATACTAATCCAGAAGCAACTTATTGAATTATTGACAAATGAAGAGCTGAAACAAACAAGGATACGACAAGTTCTGGATACAAAAACAGATCCCAATTTTATATCCGGCATTATGGGTTATTGTACAGAAGCGGTTGGTTGCTTTTCAGTCTTCCTATTTGGTAGAACGTGGATTCAGTGCCGTTATCAGTCTCATCACAAAAAAAAAACTGACTAGAAATTAGTACTCGTGGGGACTGGCGGTTACTACTCACAAACATTGAGCCATTGGTTCATTCAAGTCATACATTTGTTTTTGTATGTGAAAACAAGTTATAATTCAATTCATTTAAGACATCAAAGATATATTAGTATTATTTCTATTATGCATTTATGTAGTTTTACACCCAGGGGTCCGTGGGCAAGTTTTGAGTATGAAAAGGGGTCCGTGAGCCAAAAGAGTTTGGGAACCACTGATCTAGACTAAGCTAAGCTTCTAGCAAAAAAGCAAGGCATTACATTTTTCTAATATTTAATTGATGAAGCCACTGTGTGGCGAAACATGTTGCAGTGTGATGTTTAATTTTAAGTGTTATGTGTTTTAGTTACCCAACGTAATCTAATAGTGACTGGCAATTATCTAACGATACCTTGCTTATTAGCATCTAACTAAACCTAAGCTTTTAAGCTACGTTTCTGGCATATAAATATACTCAATCAAAGTAGACAATTATTACCTAGCCCAAGGTAAGTAATATAATGTATAAAATTGTCTAGCTTAATCGCTATTAACAAAAATATTAAAAAAAAGTGCACAATACTTTAAGACATGATATTTTGTTGTACAGGTTTAACCTAAACTAAATAACTGGCATCTAACACAACCTATAAAGTTGTCATCTAGTCAACTTACCTAATCCAAATTGAAACATTCTCCTAGTGGAACATCAAACTATGTAATTAGTTGAGTTTTTTTTACCTGCAAATAAAAAGACATACATTTTTAGTTTGGTTCTTAAATTTCAAGTAAAAACAACAGAATACGTTTCAATGATACAATTTTTTATATTTCAAATATTTTGCTGCTACTATATTCTCGTTAGGTATAGTTGTTACTGTTAAATATTTAATACATCAACAACTAATTTTTTGCCGCTGCGATTATTTCAGTATCTCGTTGTCGAAAATAGATTTAAAAATGGAGTGGAATGTAATTGGATGAGTCGGAAAATGTAAAAAAAATGTTTTATATTTTTGTGCGCGTTGTGTTGTTCACACATTTGATAAATTGATACCGCTGGCGCCACTCATTATTGTCAGTGGACCGATTCGGCCAGATTACAACTATTAAAGCTGCCGCTTATGTTGTTTTCGAAAATACCCACACCGCTCTATTCTATTACTATTCTCTACGGGATCGTTGACATGTTTTTTTAAAGACGCAATATAATTTTTTTTTAATGAAAATAAAGTCATCTTGCTTCATTGTAACCAATATACATCTCAAAGAATTTTTTGAAGTGTTCAGGCCATTCGAAATATAATTCGAATAACTTATTCATTCGAGCTTTCATCTGTACGATCATTCGAACAGACCATTCGAGAGATATTTCGAGCTTTCTTCGAGAGACTATTCGTGCTTTCGATTTTCGATAATTTAAGCAGTCTTTCGAAACATAATTCGAACAAACCATTCGACTTTTTATTTACGGGAATATTCGAGCGATCATTCTAAAGTTCATTCGAGCTGATAAAACCACTTTTTTACCAATCTAATTGATAAATACTGTATAATTTAAATATGAGTACCCATAAGCGTAAACAGGATTTTAAGTAGGGTTGGCTTCGTTATAAAAATATTCGAAATCCAGTAAATAGTCAGAATAGATGAATATCAGGAAATTGTGCATTTTTAAGTTCATCCAGATTAAAAATGTTAGACTTAATTGTATAATTATGATGATTCTTATCAATTATTTGTATGTTTATAGTTATAGTTTATTACAACAATTCTTAATTTAATTTTAAATTTATGATAGATTATTGTTATTGTTGAAAAATTAAATGTTTGCTGTAAAAAGAAATAAAAGTCAGTAATTGAGTTTTGTCACAAGTAAAACCACTAGAGGTTTATTGTTTTCAAGCAATCATTGAATATTTCACGATAACTTTGTTAATTAATGTTTATTAATTTTTAACGAAAGAATAGTCATGCCATAAATCGCGCGACCATAGGTCGAGCGATTTGGTGACTTTGCTCGAGTTAAATGTAAAAACTAAGTTTAAGTGCAATATTCAAATTTTGCTGTCATAATTATTTTACGAAAACGCATTCCTGCCATATAAATCCTTAAATGAACAAAATATAATTTTGAAGTTAATTTAAAATATTACCTTATTCTTTAATAGATTGGGTGCTATAAGCTCGAATTAATATGTATTGCAGAAAACTGTAATATGCTTCCAAAATTCCAAAGCTTGTGTGTTTTGGACTAAATCCTGATTGCGCCACTAATAAAATCTATTTTTTTCTGAACAAGCGTTACTCATTTGAACGAAATCCGGTATTCAGTTGTTTATAAAATGCATCAAATTTATATTTATAGAATACTACGTATACTAGTAGATTGAATATTCAATCAAAGTATATAGATAGACATGATTACAATAGTAGTTCAGCGTGCATTTGTCGAAACTTACGTAAGCGCTTGAAAATAGTCGTGCTCCATTGAGCGCATGAATGAATGATTGTCATTGGATGAGTCAAGTGGGTAAGACTTACGTTCGTTCGGCGCGCTCGGGCACATTTAGACATTTACAAGCTTCGAAATGAGGAGATGTTATTGCACGCCCACGCCGTCTCTGCCAATAAACATCGGATTCCTTTCTGTAGCGCAAACACTCCAAACTTCGAAATGCGAATACACGCCAACGCGTGCCAATTAAACTAATTTCTCCATAGAATAACTAGAGCTCGACTGAATTATTCACTGTGTGCGAACGCTAATTACTATCTGAGGTTTTGCAAATAACCCTTGATATATGAGTGTGTTTGTGTGGTAAAATCTTTGATGTGAATATCTAAATTTCTAGTTTAAAGGAGCTTTATTTTTTTTCAAAAGGAAAATAATCTTCTATCAGTAATTTAGTGAAACATATGACGCAGTACATACTTCATAAATACGTTAAAGTTAAATTACAATTTTATAAGTATACTTTAATATTAATGTTTTTCACGCTTTCTTTTAAAGACAATCCAGAAAATTATGTTAAATTCCACTAACCAATTACTCCTTTGGAATTTTACATTTTTGTTGATTTGGTAAATTTTTATATTTTTGTCAATTAGTCCTAATTTTCACGGTTCTGAAGTTTTTGTAAAATTTTAGAATGTGTGTTGGTTTTGACAATTTTATTTAAATTAGTAATAATTATTTAAAATGTAAATATTAACATACAGCGATTCTTTTTATTTTAAGTATACTTTCACATATTCCACATAAACACTTATAAAATAAATGAACATGTGATCAAATATAAGCAGTCTATTTTGAACTTCACTTTAAAGCAGCGCTTATACTCGTGGCGCATGAAGTAAAATTTCGAGTTCAGAAAAGCCTGAACATTTGGTTTGGTTGCTCCGCTTCGCTACGCGACCAAACCATATTTTCAGGCTTTTCTGATCTTGAAATTTTACTTCATGCTTAATCTAGGATTGAAAACACTCGTTGGAAGCTTGGAATATTTGAAATTGAAAGATTTAATAAAATAAATTACTCGCACTACCCTAAGCTACTAAAAGATAAATTCATGTATTTATGCAAAGTATATAACGTCATTGAATCTTTACCACCTCCTCCACTACCCATTCCTTGCATTAATTGTGGAAAATTAATCTTATCGAGGAAACTTGCTCCGAAGACAATATATGTGCAGAGGGTAATGGTTCACATAAAACATCATCATGTACTTCTTCATTAATAGAAAAATGTACTTCTTACAGGAAAGAAGGTCATGGAACTTGGTCGACCAAATGCTTTAATTGCCCGCTCAAACCTATAGAGGGAATCCCTAACGTCAAACTATACTCAAGTAATAAGAAATCTGCGGACATAGATACTGCCTTAAAATCATCATCTCGTCTACACAAACCGATAACACATAATGATTACATTATTGACACTTACATCACAAAACTAAACTCACCCAAATGTACTAATCATACAGCTTTAATCAAAAGATTAAAAAAAATTCATTGAATCATTTAAAATTGATAGATGCGTTTCAATCTATAGTAACAATATTTTCATTGTATTGTTCGACTTCACTCAACCTGAAATCATCCCTCTAGTTTTCCCGATCTCTGGTGTACGCATAGCTCACTTTTCAATTAGAAATGTATAGTATAAAATTCATGTATTTTAACATCAATGGACTAACAAACAAAAATTACCTTTTTAATCACTTCCAAACATATGATAATGTTCAAGTTGTGATGTTGGTGGAAAACAAATGCTCTTTACCTTCTATACTTCCCAACTGACACTCTCTTATTGCCCCATCTATAATCTGTTTAATAACTAGGAGGAGCGTTTTAAATTTCACGCGCCAAAACATACAACTCTGATTGGCCGAGAGCGCGCCCATTTTACACTACGTCATTATTGGACGCAACAGCTGACATAACCTTAATTCAAAGCGTTACCGAGTTGCAACTTTGTCTGTTTCGTAATAACCTTTTGTGCGGTGTTTCTTTAGCATAGTTAAAAGTTAGTTTTGTTTATATTGTTGTGATGGATTATGGACCCAATACCAGCACGGTGATAATATCACCTTCACAAAAAGCGTAAGAAGTTGGATTTCGGTCATTTATATCTGTCTGAAAAACAGTGCATAATAAATATGTATAAGCAGATGATAACAGATGATCCACATATGAAAATGACCGCTGTTGTATCAGACATTGTTGGTGCAGTAGGTGAGATATCAAATAGCATAAGAGTATGCATCAAATAATAAAATGTTTAATTTTTAAGAGTTGTAAATTCCACTGTATATCGTACCATTAGCCAATATAAGAAATCCGGAGAGATATGTAGCCATAAACAGCTTGGAGGACATAATTACAAGTTTTGATGACGCAGTGAAGAGATCCGTGTATAGTTTCTTCTCTAAAAATGAACTGCCAACTTTGAATAAAGTTTTAAAAGAAGTAAACGATCATGCAGACATGCCGAAGATGAGTCGTTCTACCTTGTATAGTTTTATGAAACAAATCAATTTTAAGTAAGATAGAGACCAAAGCTGGGCAGGATTCGAATCATTCAGGATTCGAATCCTAGATTCACATCCTTTTAGAGAGTTCAAAAGAGGCATTCGAATACTTTAGTTCAACTGGATTCGTGATCCGGATTCGTTACATTTTTTTAAGAGGGGTCGTATTCGAGTCTAAATGTGAGTGACTCGAATCCTTATAAAAGGATTCGAATCCTTGTAAAAGGATTTGAATACTTACAAACGGATTGAATAATTTGAATTAATTGTGAGGAATAACATGAAAAATGTTATTTGTGTTTTTAAATTTCTCTTTAAATCACTGTTTTATACGCGTGGCGTATGACGTAAAATTTCGAGTTTAGAAAAGCCCAGAAAATTTGTCTCGGGTCGCTGCTCGACCCTCGACAAATTTTCACTGGGCTTTTCTAAACTCGAAATATTTTCAATATTACTTCATGCTTAGTCTGGGAGTGGAAAAGCTCGTTTGAAACTTTAAAGTAAATGCTTTGATAAAGATACAAATCTAGTTTTCAAAATTTTGTTTAATATTGTTTGAAGTTAAACTGACATGGTAACCCCACTATAAAATCTTAAATTTTTCCGACATTTCCCTGACTAAAGATTTTTTCCCTGGCCTTTTAACATAACTTTCTTCTGTGGGAAACCCCCATTTTGTTTAATAGTTTTCATTGTTTTTGCCAATATTTAAATTAATTTTAAAAAGTTTTACGTGTTTTGAAATTTGCCTGCTGATTTTGACAAATTTAATAATATCATATGGCTTTGTTAGTGGTTTGGTCAATTTGAATATAATTTCATGACTTTTCTCTGACTTTCCCGATTTTAATAATATTCAGTGAATTTTATTTTACGTAAATTTCAGGAATTAGTCCATTTTATAATAGAGTTCCATTTGAAGTTTTGCACGTGTGTTTCCACTCCCAGGCTAAGCATGAAGTAAAATTTCGAGTTTAGAAAAGCCCCGTGAAAATTTGTCTCGGGTCGCGCAGCGACCCGAGACAAATTTTCGGGCTTTTCTAAACTCGAAATTTTACTTCATGCGCCACGCGTACAAAACACTGATTTAATGTGGAGTTCAGAAACACACAAATACATCTTTAACCAGAGTAACAGGGAGTCAGATATTTAGTCTGTTATCAACATGTCTGTTATCAACACGTTCAGTGGTAATAATAAATAATTAGGTTTGAATATTTTTGTTAAAATAACTGGGAACGATATTTATATATTAATGGTTGCGAAAAAATAATAAAATCAAATTTATTTCTAATCTTCGATTCGAATCATATTTATCTCTTACGAATCCATTATTGGAGTATTCGTGATTCGAATCATATTAGGTGATTCGGATTCGTGATTCGAATCCTTTTTAGGAGGATTCGTCCCAGCTCTGATAGAGACACATTATTATATAAATTCCATATTATATTATGAACATAATGTAAATATGTTTTATTTCACAGATACATGGCGAGATGCCGTATAAGCATTTTAATTGAACTGACGATATCGTACGATGGAAAAGAAAATACTTAAGCACAATTAAGAAGTTCAAAATGGATATTTGATTTTATTTAAAGAGTATTTATGATATTATTTAAAATTGCCGCCAAATTTATCTAGTAATATTTCTGGTAATTTTTTCTAATGTAAATTGGGCTTTGGCACTTACTCCTTCTAGTTTTTAAACAGACTATAGTATATCCAATCGAAATAATCGAGTTGGCTCCCTATTTACTACTACTCTAAATCTTCAGCAAACCCTCCGAAAATTAATAATCCATTAAATTAGGTCTTACATTTTATATTAAAATTAGATAACCTACTCATTCATGTCTGCCTAGTTTACATTCACCCTAATTCTAAAATTGATAATTCTATTTTTGTAAAGGCATCACAATTGTATAATTGTAGGTGATTTTAATATAAACAAAATCAAATTGAAACATTTAAACTCTTTCCATTTTTAATCCAATTTTGTAAAAATACAAACCCCTCTAACTTTTGTAATGCCACAAAACGAAATCACATCTCTTTTCAATATATTTATCACCACATTTAGGTACTGATCATCTCGCTATTAATTTTAGTTTGAAAATTCCCTAAGTACCTATCAGTCCTCTTTCAAAATATATTATGGACTTTAAAAATTAAGACTTTGAAAAAATATCCTTTGATATGACTACTTTTATAAATAATAACAAACTAATAAATCCATTAGTCATTCAAAATTTCAGCGAGACGGGTTCAAATTCAATTAACAAACACACACCTCTCATTAAAAACAAATTTTTAAATATCCACTTCCAGAATTTATTCTTCAGCTAATAAAATATAAACGTCGGTTATACAGAGAAATAAAATTGAGCAATGGTTCAGATCTTAAAACAAAATTCAATAAGTTAAATAAAAGTATTAAAGACCTAATAGAGGAATTTAAGAATGATGGTTGGTTAACGACTTGTAAATCAATAGATGACCTGCGTGGTAAATCTTATTGGTCTACAGTGAAACGATCAATTACTGATCCCGACACAAATAAAACCACAACAGACAATCGCCCTCATCTGACATTTAAAAAATTGGACCAATCAAAATGGCGTATTACTTAGAAATTAGCCAATCCCATACGAAGTATGTGAATATTTTGACAGCGAATATTTTTCCAGGCAAAATATTCGAATATTTCCCGCCGAGATAACTAGATACCTAATTTTCAATAAATTTATTATTAAACGTAAATAACAAGAATATCAAAAATAAGCATTTAGAGCATGTGTATTTATCAGAGCTGGGCAGGATTCGAATCATTCAAGATTCGAATCCTGGATTCGAATCCTTTTAGAGGATTCAAAAGAGATATTCGAATACTTTAGTTAAACTGGATTCGTGATCCGGATTCGTTACACTTTTTTAAAACGATTCGTATTCGAATCCAAATGCTGGTGATTCGAATCCTCATAAAGGGATTCGAATCCTCATAAAAGGATTCGAATCCTCGTAAAAGGATTCGAATCCTCATAAAAGGATTCGAATCCTCATAAAAGGATTCGAATCCTCGTAAAAGTATTCGAATCCTCATAAAAGGATTCGAATCCTTATAAAAGGATTCGAATATTTACAAAAGGATTCGAATAGTTACAAAAGGATTCGAATCGTCAAAAATAATTCGAATTAATCGTAAGGATTAACATGAAAAATTTGTTTTGTATGTTTTTAAATCTCTCGTTAAATCACTGTTTTATACGCGTGGCGCATGAAGTAAAATTTCGAGTTTAGAAAAGCCCCGTGAAAATTTGTCTCGGGTCGCTGCGCGACCCTCGACAAATTTTCTACGCGGGGCTTTTCTAAACTCGAAATTTTACTTCATGCTTAGTCTGGGAGTGGACTACACTCGTTTGTAAGTGATAAAATCAATTAAACTAATGATTTGTGTCAAATTTAACAGATTTGAGATTTTTAATTGTTTTTCGGTAATTGCGCCAAATATAACATTTTGATGAATATGAATTGACATTCCCAATAAAATTTTTACACTTAACATGTCGATTTATAACATTTTTATAAGATTTTCAACAAATCGATATTTTCATAAAATTATCCTTATTGCGAGATTTTCGTCGATTAATCAAATTTTTATCAGATTTTGCAATATTTCCTCAATTTTCCTTAATTTATCGAATGTTGATGAAATTTTCAATATATCGAGATTTTTAATTTATGAAAATGTTTATCAGATTTTTAACATATCTTGATTTTTGATAATTTGTCATTTTTATCGATTTATAAAATTTTGATGAAATTTTCGATATTTCGAGATTTTCTCGTCAAATATATAAAATGTTGATATGTAAGATTTTCAATATTTTTATTCAGATTTGTAACGATTTTCAAAAATTATTGAATCATTATTTGAACACACAAATTTGAGATTTTTTTTTTCTACAAGACATATTTAATTATTTTTGACATTGAATGACATTAAAATAAAAGTAGAAAGGTTAAAGGAAGAAACAATTACAGAAAAATACGAACTTGAAATAACGGAGGTGCTAACAAAACTGGAATAGAAGAAAACCAAACACTCACATTAAATCAAAAATGGACCAAACTAAAAAACACCATGATAGATACATCTAAAAAGATATGCGGAGAAAAGAAAATAACAAGTAACAGCAAGAGAACAAAATGGTGGAACAACGAAGTAAAACACAAAATCAAACATAAGAAAGAAGCATGGAAAAAATACCTACAAACAAGGAGAAGTAAAGACAAAGAAGCATACATAATAAGAAGAAACGAATCAAAAAGAACACTGCATGAAGCAAAAAAGAAAAGCTGGGAAGAATTCGGGAAAGAAATCCAACAACTAAGCGAAACAGACAACAGAAAATTCTGGAAAGCAGTCAAATCCTTAAGGAAGAAAAGAGAGAAGAACATAAGAAGTGTAAGAGATAAAAACAGGTGTATACACAGCGAAACAACAATGATAGTAAAAACATGGAAAGAACACTACGAAGAAAAATTCTCACCAAAAAACAACACGAAAGGTGAAACACGAACAAATGAAGTAGAGGGAAAACAAACACAAGACGAAGAAACAGAAATACAGATGGATGAAGTGACATATGCAATAAAAGAACTTTGACATTATAGGCACTTTTTAACGATAAATCCAGTAACATATTTTATTCTAAGATAACTATAACATTTACCTAGAGACCATAGCTAACTTTTGTTTTTCTTATGAGCGCTATTTTGGATTTTGATATTTTTTGGAAGAATATTTTTTTACTGAATTCAATGATGTATCACACTTATAGTTTATTGTACATTTTCTATGTAAAATTTTAATCTTTTGGTTTTTCAAAGTGTGCCTTGGAAACAGTTGAGTAACTCACTTATTTGGCAACTCCTAGGACCCATAATTTGCTTACACATTACCTCTGAAGACGGGCATCCGACGATACATACTTTAACAGTTGTGACATATTTTAAAGTAACGAGTGTCTTCCACTCCCAGACTAAGCATGAAGTAAAATTTCGAGTTTAGAAAAGCCCCGCGTAGAAAATTTTCACGGGGCTTTTCTAAACTCGAAATTTTACTTCATGCGCCACGCGTATAAACCATTGATTTGAAGTGTAGTTCAAAAACACACATATACCTCTTTAATCAGAGTAACACAGAAATTTAGTCTGTTATCAACGATGTTCAGTGTTAATAATAAATAATTAGGTTGTGAATATTTTTGTTATAACAACTGATAACGATATTTATATGTTAATGGTTGTAAAAAAATAATAAAATCAAATTTATTCTTAAACGATTTGTATTTGTGATTCGAAAAAACAGGATTCGAATCTTTGATTCGAATCATGTTTATCTCTTACGAATTCTTTATTCGAGTATTCCTGATTCCTGATCCTGATCAGGTGATTCGGATTCGTTATTCGAATCCTTTTAACGAGGATTCGTCCCAGCTCTGGTATTTAGAAATTGGAACAGTTGGTGAAAATTAAAAGTATAATTATAATAAACATTTCGATGATTTTCTTTCATTTCGTTCACCAAGGTTTTGCATTCAATATGCGAATTATTTATATTAATCCTTGTGTCGATTCTTAATTCCTGGCGTGATATTCCTCGTCAAATTGCAAGTAAGGTTTTATAGAGCTACTGCTCGAATGTCCAAATATCTTGATCAAGTTCAGGAATGCCAGCTGTTGCCAGATGAGAAATAGCAGATGATCGGTGGGAATGATTTGAAATGTTTACTTGCTTTGTATTAATACCAATAGCTTCTGCGGCCAAATATGTCCATTTCTGTTTTGCTATTGAGTTCTACATTTGCTTCACAACTAATTCCTTATAGTGCGTCCCATTAGACTTCCTTATGTTATACACCCAATCCAATAAAATATTCCGTTTTTTAATCGGTAAAGCTTCAATGGTAACATGATCACCACAAAATTCTTCAAACTGTGCCCATACAGATATTCTTGATTTTACTGTGTTAAATGGAGCATAGCTTTTACCTTCCTTGTTGATTTTTTCAAGGCAGTCGGAACCAAACCGAGAAATCATATCTTCTTTGCTATATTTTGCACGAAATTACGAGATGACAAGCAGAAGTGCAACATTTTTCAAACATTTGAACAACTCATCGCCATAACAATCAATGACAGCTACTTACTCAAACTATTTGATATATTTCTATAAATTATTTTTGTTCTAGCGATTGTCTGAACAAATATCCCTCGTGCAGAAATATATATTCCGCAAATGTTCCCTTGTCTCACATGCGTGTTTGTTGCCCCTTGAAATATGCCCGCGCGCTTTGCGCTTGGGCAACTCTTGTTGCAACAAACACTTGTGTGGCAGGTCGGGAAAATTTTCGGTAATATGCCTGGCACTTGGGATATTGTACAGGGAGGGGCAGAAAAAGCTATCCGATTTCAAATCCCTTTTTCTCAGAAGAGGGAACAGGTAGAGTAGTGGGGTAAAAACCGTTAGAAAGCCGGTTTTATGCCATTTGTAATTAGTGAACATGCGTTGGTCTGATGAACATCGTGCTTTTGTTATTGAGCGGTTTATCGAAAACGGCGGTTCGATAATTGCTACACAACGTGCTTTTCGAATTCATTTCGGACTTGGGCGTCATGATCCTGTTCCACATCACGCTACGATTAAAGTGTGGGTGTCAAATTTTCGACAGACGGGTTCAGCATTGAAAAAGAAGTCGCCTGGACGTCCCAGGACAGCAACAGGACCTGAAAACGTGGCCAATGTGAGAGCCGCGATTGAACGTTCCTCGCGTCGTTCGGCACGAAAACATTCGCTCGCTTTGGCGATTTCCAACCGCAGTATTCGGCGAATTTTGCACCGGGACCTCGAAATGCATCCCTACAAAATGTTTGTTGCACAGGAATTAATTGAAAGGGATTTTGAAACCCGTAAGAACCTGTGTCGCGATCTCCGAGAACTCCCAATAGACGATGTTGTGCTCTTCACGGACGAAGCCCATTTTCACCATTGTGGCGCCGTAAACAGGCAGAATTTTCGATATTGGAGTGACGAAAATCCTCATAAAATCCATCAGAAACCCCTCCATAGCCCAAAAGTGACTGTGTGGTGTGCTCTTTCCCGTCTAGCCGTCTGGGGGCCTTACTTTTTTGAAGAAAATGGGCAAACCGTAACGGTCAACAGCGAGCGCTATTGTTTCATGCTGGAAAATTTTCTTCAACCCAAAATGGAAGAAAATGGCGTGGAAAATGTGTGGTTTCAACAGGATGGTGCAACCGCCCACACATCGCGACGATCAATGGACATTCTCAGGGAAATGTTTCCCGGACGCCTCATTTCTCTGAGAGGTGATATTGGCTGGCCGCCGCGCTCACCGGATCTCACTCCATGTGACTTCTTCCTTTGGGGTTACCTCAAATCGAAGGTATTCCAGCATCGACCAAGGACCCTTCTTGCTTTACGAAGGAAAATTGCTCGGGCAATTGAAGAAATTCCTGTGGAAATGACGGTGAAAGTCATGGAAAACTACCGCGAGCGCCTAAATCAGTGTATCCGCTTCCAAGAACGACATTTGAGTGATGTGCTTTTTAAAACTTAAATTTAAAAATGGCATAAAATTTGCGATATGTTAATAAAACATTTTTTATGTCAAGTTGAGTGGTTTTAATTTTATAACGTTTTGAAATCGGATTGGTTTTTCTGCCCCACCCTGTATATGAAAATATAAGTCAAGCGTCACATGACTACATTCCCTCCAATCAGAATCGCTTGTTTCCGTAGATACATGTTATCACAGCCGTGATAGACTCCCATCACCTTGTTTTGGTCGTTGCTACGAAAATTATTTGTCAAATCTGGCAGTCGGTAATTAAAAATGTCAACGGGGCGATGGGTTGAGGTTTCGAAGACGGAAATGTAGTGAAATTTGTTATATTCTCTCATCGAATATAACTCGAGGTATGATTAATAATCGATAATATTTATTCGTGAAACCGGAGCAGCACATTCAACTCGCCTTTCGGGCTCGTTGAATCTGCAGCTTGGTTTCACTCATGTATATTATCGATGATAATCAGACCACTTGTTATATTACAGCTGACAATACACAAATTGCTAATATTTTCGCAAAATATTTCCAATCACAATTTAAACTTTCTGTAAGCAACGAATTTGACGATTTTCAATTTCAGATAATAAATTCTTGGTATAATTCGTTTAGACAGCAACTTCCTAATTTAAATCCTCCAAATGACGATTTAATGAAAAAGACTTCGTATTAAAACTCAAATCTGAAAAAAAAACAGCTCCCCTGGCTTTGATGGCATTTCACTCGGAGTACTAAAAAACACCTAATATTCATAATGACATCGTCAATGTTTACAACTATGTAGATGCGAACAATAAATTTCCTTTTATTTGGAAAAAAGGCATAAATTGTTTGCATTCAAAAACCTAATTCTAATCCTTCCTTAGTTGCTAGCTTTCGAACTATAACACTTCTTCCAGTTCATTAAAAGTGCGATTCTTTTCGCAATCTACAACAAGTTAGTCCTACAAAGACTATATCAAACACTCATTGAAACAACTACTTCCCGAGCTAATATCTCGACCGACATTGAATTATACAGCAAGTGTTTGCTGTTACATACACCTTCTGCAAATGTAGCAATTTAGGTCAAATTATTTAGGCCAGCTATGTTTGAAGTATTCTGCAACCAAGAATTGGCAATTTCATTTATACTTGCGTTTGAACGGTAACGTGACCGCCAGTCTAAGGTGTCAAATTGTTTAGAGGGAATGGCAAAGCTATACTGATGAAAGATAAATCTCGAAACGCGTCTATAGATGGCCTGAATAATTTGACCCAATTTGTTACATTTGTAGTAGGTTACACTTGTTGTATAATTCAATGTCTGACGGGGTACTAGCTCGGGAAGTAGTAGTTTCAATGAGTGTTTAATATAGTCTTTATAAGACTAACTTGTTGTAGGTTGCGAAAAGAATCGCACTTTTAATGTTTGAAGTATTCTGCAAGCAAGAATTGGCAATTTCATTTATACCTAAATATTTATATGGCTAACATCGATTATCAAAGAATTAATTCAGCAACATTTATACGTATTAATTAGAACATTAATTGTGAGTGCGAACTATGAAATAAATCTTTTTAATCTTTGTTAACATGTAAAATTCATTTAATAAACACAATTAATTTTCAAGAAATTTATTTTCAGGACTTATTTGACATATGAAATTCCCACGTAAATAAGAATTTTATTTTAGCCAATTAACCTAGAAAATAATGTTAACGATGTCCTCGAGACGTTTATAATGCTGTTTCATATATTTTTATATAATTTCGTTTTCATAAGCTGAAAATATTCTCGCCTGCAAAAAAAAGAAAATGGAAATCCATGTTTTGTTTGTGCGTTGTGAAAGCGCCTTACCTCCCACTCGTTCCTCAAGGAGAACTTAAATATAGCCCATAATTTGAATTTTTCATGAATACGAAATCTGTGTTTTTTCTTACTTATATTATAGAATATATACATTTTCTATGTGTTTATAATAGAAATTATTATCATTGATCAAGTAATAGAAGAATAATGCATTAACTTTAATAAAGTGATTTACAATTTTTTATATTTCTTTTAACTACAAGTGTTTTGCTACTCTGTCGCTTCTTCAAGTAAAGAAATTTGAAATCAAAATTCTGTAACGAATTCAAAGTTGGCATTTAATCTATAGTTTAGAATTTAAAGTCGACAGTTAAGCTTCGAGAAATGAGTCGAAAATACATTATGCTAACACACATTAAGGAGCGTATTACGTAACTTTAGCGACTGATCCGACCACATATCAGAAGATAGCAAAAGTTATACTTTTCTAGTACGCAATATTATAAAACAAAAACAGTAACTACCACATATCTCAAAACTTATTTAGATAGATACTGTGCAGGTAATCCTAATAAAACGAGTTGTGGTAGTTGCGGATGATGGAATGGAGTACGAGCAAGTCCATTGACCCAAGCCTCCTCGTATTATTATAATTATAAACTACGTAGTTTCTTCTATATAGGTATGTATGTGAGTATGTGAGTGATAGTGTGTGTGTATATGCGCACCATCTCATTCCACCATTCCACATTCTTCGCGGTCGGTTTGTAAACACCGGACACACCTCCTATGTTTTGACTGCGCTTCCATGACAAACAAGACCAACAAAAGGTATTCTTCTATATATAGAAACGGACCAGACGTAAAAAATTGTCGTCTAGATATATCTGCGCGTTTTAACATATTTTCTTAAAATAGTGCAATGAAATATAATTTAAATCACAAAGAAAGTGGATGAGATGTTCCTTATTTTAAACTAGGGTTTCACCAAACTCTGAATGAAAACATCAACACTTTCTTCACAATATAGTTAGGGTTTCATCATTACTAATTGTCGTTTTAATCATGCACATTATGTAATAGTTATATATTTTAAAATACTTTTACTGAATAACACACTTGGTTAAGATTTCACTGTTTATTGATTGACACTGCAACAATTATTTCGCCACACAGTGGCTTCATCAAGCAGATGAATAAATGTGTGGCGAAACAATTGTTGCAGTGTCAATCAAAAAACAGTGAAATCTTAACCAAGTGTGTTATTTACTAAAAGTGTTGATATGAAATTTCACCAAGTAACAGCCTAACTATTAAATATTTTAAAATGTTTTTTGATATTGCCAAAAATATTTTCTACTGCCTAAATCGGTGATGTAAATAGCTTTTTGTAATTCAAATAAGTATTTTGTTTCATAAATTTATTTTTCTAGTTATACAAAAACAAGTGCAAAAAATGATGATGTGCCCATCATAGAACTTTTCTCGTCATTTAAATAATTGATAACTGACATGCTAAACATATTTCACTTGTTAATTGGTAACAGACCATTTCACATTAATTTTATACGCGTGGCGCATGAAGTAAAATTTCGAGTTTAGAAAAGCCTATTTGGCTCGGTCGCTCCGCTTCGCTCCGCTTCGCTACGCGACCGAGCCAAATTTTCAGGCTTTTCTAAACTCGAAATTTTACTTCATGCTCAATCTGGGATTGGAAACGCTTGTTAGACAATCATTATAAACTTATTTAGCAGTTTTTTTATTGTAAAATATATAATTAAAATAAATAGAGTTGATGCTTTTGTCAACTTTTAGCGTAAACGATTTTTTTTAACGTTGAAAAAATAGTCATATTCATTTTTGTGAATTTCATACAAGTAAATTTGAAGTTAAGTTGATTTTTTTAATAAGGTATTTAATATTACATAATATAAATTTTAACTTTTTCATAAATTACCATTTTTGATTATCCAGTCCAGAAAACGATAATATTGTATTATTATGTTAAGTTGTGAGACCCTCAAATTTCACACATTAATTCAAAGACTTACCAAAAACGTATCGATAATGGAATGTATTTAAAATGTTCAAGATCCACTAAGAAATAAGCATATTTTAATATTTGACAGAATAAATATCTAATTCTTAAGACGTGAAAAAATTAGATAGTTATGAGACCCTAAAGTAGATTTGAATAAATGAAAATAATTTTCTTTTAGACATGTTTGTGGTTATATTTGTTTATTTATTTCAAAATCTCTTATTGAACACAATACATTATAAACATAGACAGATCAAGATAACATGAATGAAATACAAGAAATTTTTCTTTTAAGTATACATATGCATATGCTTTTTTTAAAGAGTTCAATTTGAAGCTTTAAACATGCGTTTTCCACTTCCAGATTATCTAAGCAGTATATTGTGTTTAATAAAGGCTGAACGTTTGGATTTAGATGCGTCCTAGATTTAGACGCATCTAAATCGAAATGTTCAGCCAAACCAAATTTTCTGGCTTTTCTAAACTCGAGATTATACTTCATGCGCCACGCGTATTAAACACTTAAAATACTGAAATATTGTTAACAAGTGAACTTTACTTGGAATCAGTGTTTTATACGAGTGACGCATAAAGTAAAATTTCGCGGAGTGACCAAACCAAATTTTCAGGCTTTTCTAAACTCGAAATTTTACTTCGTGCTTAATCTTTCATGCTTAATCTTTACAGTATATAATTGGGATATGTGTACCTAAATAAAAAATGCCCTGTATAAAATATATAATTATAAATTAAGAGTAAATATGATACGTATGTATTATTAAAAAATTAAATTATGATTATAATTTATGACTAAATAAATTGACGTAATACATATCAACACTGAAAATTATTTCCAATTAAACAAATACACTTTTTTAAATTAACATTTCATCCTAATATCGTAATTGTAATTTACAAATAACATCTTATTAACTGACATTTTATATCAAAAATTGACGTTTCAATGATGATTGTTACGCATAACAATGATCTGCAATTTTTAAACATTTTTTTGTTCTTTGCAAATGGTGTATCTGAATGGATTTTTTGCATAGATTCCGAAAATGATCTTAAAAATTCTGCATCACGTCAGGTTTTTCTACAAATAACGGACATGTAAAAATAATATAAAAAATTATAACAAAATAAATTGCTAAGACTATTTTTCGTCTTTTATTTCATTCTATTATTTTTCAAGAGTCATGGAGGAGGGACTGATTCAAATCAAAATGTCGGTTCTGATAGCTATTTTAGTTGACTCAAAAATCGCTGTTGCGTATATTAAAACACAGAGCTCTACAGTTATCTTTGTTATTTGTACTATACTCGTATATTTAATTATTTTATAAAAACAGCAATTTCTTAGACATTTATGGAATTTTAAATAAAATGTTTTACGTGCATCAAAAGTTAACTATTGAACGTTGAATAAAAAAAATGTTGTGACAACATTGAAACTTATAAAAAAAAATAATAGTATATCTTCAAGATACAATATTATTTCTACATGCAGAGATTTTTTCTTATAAGTATACATATCTTATTGTATCAGCTGTAAATGTTATGGCATTCCTTGTTTCTTTTTTTTTAAGAGTTCAATTTGAAGTTTATAACGAGTGTTTCCAGTCCTTGATTAAGCGTGGAGTAAAATTTCGAGTTTAAAAGAGCCTGAAAATTAAGATTTTGGCGCAAACCAACTTTTCAACATTTTCATCAATTTGTTGCTCATTTTTAATTAAACGAAGACATACTTTAATTAATTTTTTACAATATTACCGAGGAATATTTCGATATTGTTTGTTTACAAAATCTTCAAACATATTTTTTATAAAACTCGTATGGGTTCAAGAAAAGAATATTATTTTTGTTTTAATAAAAAAAAATGTGTGCAATGTCGACAATTCCAATCCCTTTCCGATATTTTTCAATTTTAATTTACTTTGAATTTTGACTCTAGTCTAAGTGTATGCCAATATTTTCAAAATTTATAAAAAAACAGTCTACAGTATTACAAACTGCAGTTATTTTTGCAATCTTTTTGATTTTTATTTTGATTTTCGTCGATTAACACAGTATCATTTTTGTTGTTTCATTGTACAAAATATTAATGAATTTATCAATTACAATAATTTATTTGAATAACCATAATTACAGCAGGTTATTTTAATGTTTTTTTTTTATAAAATATATACATACTATCTTTAAATTATACACGACATCTCGGTTATTTCAAAAAGTCTAAAGAAATATTTGTTAATAAAATTACACTGGTCAACAAATTTAAACATTTTTTAAGTGACATTTATGAAAATAGGTGTATATAAAGTATTTTGTGGTCCTAAATCCGAAAATTATATGCTAAATAATGTAATATGTACAATTTTTTGTTTTGAAGTTTAATGTTCAATTAATATAAACATACCGGGTGACCATGAAAGTATTGCCTACGTAATTACTCAGGCAATATAAATGTTAGACATTTGAGTTTTGGGAAGTATATATAAATTAACTATAGCTTGATTTTAGCATAGTATTAACTAGGAGAACCACTTCTGATTTAGCCGGAAGTGATATCATTTTTCTTATTTTAAATTACAACCCCAACTTTTCTCTAACTTGTAATATTCGTCTCTAAGTTCCCTTTCCAGTGATGTATAACAAGTTGATATTCACGTTAAAACTAACCTCAAAATTAATATTTTTCGAAATTCACTGATATAGTGAAATAGTTATGTTACCTAAAAACAATTTCTAATAACATCGAATATTTTTTCCAGTTGCCGGCAAAAAAAGTTAAATGCCAAAATGAAAATGTCCGACATTCAAATTTATAAACACACTATAATATGAAAATTTTAAATAGTACACCTTGCTCTTTTCGTAATCATAAAATTCTGTTTAAAATTCCCTATTCAATTATGTTTTGCAAGATGATATTAGTTCAAGAGTTGACCGTATTAGAGATATTAAAAGTTTGCACTAAGTAGGCTTTATAATAGTAATAGCTAAAAAATTAATGGTAGGTTGTTCTTTGATAAAACAAAGGCGTTGAATGGAGTGTTATAGACATTTCACGGCCCACTTTATGATCTTTCATCCTAGTTACAATTCCTCGGCCTATGTGAATTTCGAAAAATATCAATTTTGAGGTTAGTATATATCAACTTGTTGTACATCATTGGAAAGGGAATTTAGAGAGAAATATGACAGGTTAGAAAAATATTAGGGTTGTAATTCAAAATAAGAAAAATGATATGACTTCCGGCAAAACAGTAGTATTACCAGTTAATACTACGACAAAATGAAACTATAGTCAATTATAAATACATCCCAAAACTCAATTATATTGCCTGAGTAATAGCGTAGGCCAGTGGCGTAGCCAGGAAGGGGTTACGGGGGGTTAGAACCCCCCCTCTCTAGTCGCTGTTATCAATTTTATTTAGTCATTTTAAAATCGCCGCGTATTAAAAATCATGAAAAAATGCGCGTTAGTAAGCATTTGCACACGCCCTGATTTAACGGGAAATTATATTATAAATTGATGTGTTTTGTGCAAATTATATTATTCTGTGTAAACTGTTTTTTCTTTTCTTTCTGCGCTTCAGTTAGTACGCCCCCCCCCATGTTTAAATCCTGGCTACGCTACTGGCGTAGGCAATACTTTCATGGCCACCCGGTATAAAAGATGTTACATTTAAGCAAAAACATTTTATTAAGATTTTTGTAAATTAAATTCACTTGGTTCGGCTTAGTGCTATTATCAAGAATAATGTACAAATGGATTTGTTTGAGAATATATACAGTTTTGAGTTTTATTGGGTAATTAGGGCATTTAATATTGGAGAATTCCAAAGGTCTTCGTTGTCGTTGACTACAAAACTGTATATTCCCAAACAGATCCATCTTGATAATGGCATTAAAATTAATTCTACTGTTGAACGAAATATCTACATAAATGAGGATTTAAACAAAAACACACAAATGCTCATTCGTATTTCAAGTATTGAGGATGTAGAAGAAATAATATATTTTTAACTTGGTTATCACGTATAAGTAATTATTATTGCTAAATTAAAATGTCTTGCTTAAATTTCGTTTACTAGCAAAATGTTCGAGGCATGCATTCAAAAATACAACGGATTTACAAAAACTCGTTCGACACTGGTTATGATATTATTTGCCTGACTGAAACGGAAATTCTACATCGCAATTATAATATATTTCGCCGTGATCGTGAATCCACAGATTCAACAAAAAGTAATGGTGGCGGGGTTCTGATAGCAGTTAAAACCGAATACTGTGCAACTGACCAAATTTATGGAGATCTGGATCGGAAGACTTATGGGTTACAGTAACTGGAGAAAATTCTAAAAAAATGAACATTTGCTGCGTAAAGCTGCCACCAGGTCATGATGCATCATCATTTTACGAGCGTTTGTGCGACATTTGTGATTTACACAGTGATGAACAGTTTTTAATACTGGGTGATTTCAATCTTCTTGATGTACATACAGTGGTCAAATCATCGAGGTTCCACGTTGCAACCAAATAATAAAAGTGCCACGTTTGTTGATACAATGTTTTATTGCGGCTTAAGACAGTTCAATTACATTTTTAACTCAAATGATCATCTATTAGATTTAGTTTTATGTAACAGTAACCTGGTTTCGGAAATATCTGTATGCCCTCTGCCATTACTACCAGTGGATATACACCATCCTCCGGTCGAATTTTTATTAAACTTTGCAGCTTTATCAATTCTTAAACATTGCGATACTGGTTCTTATTTATTCAAAAAATCAGATTTCACAGCTATTAATAGTTTTCTTAGTGAAACTGATTGGTCTATTTTAAATAATACATCTGTGGAAGGCGCTGTTAATTTATTTTACAATGTGATATTTGATGTTATTAAGAAACATACTCCTTTTCGTCGTTTTGACAACATTTATCTTTCTTGAATAATTTTCTCACTTATCACTTGGTGAAACATTTTTAAATATTGATAATGAAGGTTTAAATTAAATTACACTTGGTTTGTTTCACAATTTCTTTACTTTCGAGTAAATAGTAAAGTAAAAAAATTGTGAAACAAACCAAGTGTAATTTAATTTAAACCTTCATTATCAATAACATTTATCTATCTTGGTTCTCTAAGGATACTATGAAATCAGTTAAAGGACAGCAAAAATATCATAGGAAATGGAAAAGGTATTAAAATGACCTGGACTATTTAACTTTTAGTAATCTTAGATGTATTTCTAAGTTGAACATATACCAAGATTATAAGCAGTACATTATCAATGTGGAAGACAATATTAAACTGCATCCTAGGCATTTTTGGAAATGTATGAGCAATAAAAGAGTTAACTCGGGTATACCTAATACGATGACATTCTACGATAAGACAGTATCTGGTGGTGATGACATTTCTGAACTTTTTTCTGAGTATTTTAAGTCTGTTTTTACTGACGGCGAACTTATTGGATTTATTGCTGGTACACCCGCAAATTCTTGTCAGCAATATATTTTAGAATCAGATACTCTTGAGGCACCGATTGCGTTAGATTTAATGAAAGAGTCAGGCCCAGATAGTATTCCGTCGCTTTTTTTACGTAACTGCAGTTCAACCTTAGCGGAACCACTCACTTTTTATTTAACAAGTCGATCTGTGAAGGAGTTTTCCCGTCATGTTGGAAAAAGGCCAATGTAATCCCCATTTTTAAGTCTGGCGATAGAAATGTTGTGACCAATTACCGTCCTGTATCAATTTTGTCACCCATTCCTAAAGTCTTTGAGTCTATAATACATTAAATTAATGTCTATAATACATTAAATTAATGTATTATAGACTCAAAGACTTTAGGAATGGATGACAAAATTGATACAGGACGGTAATTGGTCACAACATTTCTATCGCCAGACTTGAAAATGGGGATTACATTGGCCTTTTTCCAACATGACGGGAAAACTCCTTCACAGATCGACTTGTTAAAAAAAAGTTACTGCTTTAAAGTAAAAAATAACATAATTGAAGAACAACATGGTTTCGTTTCCGGGCGTTCTTTCGAAATAAATTTGGGAACTTATCTCGAATTCATCTCCAAATCATTAGACTGTAGAACACAATTTGACTCCATAAACACTGATTTCAGTAAGTCATTCGACAGGATTGATCACAACATTTTAATTAAAAAGCTAATTTTGATGGGAATCAATGGAGACCTTTTGCGTTGGATTTCCTCATATATAACAAAAAGGTCACAGGTTGTGAATGTTAGTGGACATTATTCTTCGTAGGTAGTTCTAACCTCAGGGGTCCCCCAGGGTAGTCACCTGGGCCCCCTATTCTTCACAATATATATTAACGACATATATGCGTGATTTAGTTATAGCTACAGTTACAGTTACAGTTTTTACTGTACGCCGACGATTTAAAGATTTTCTCGAAGATTCATTCTATACAGGACTGTCATAACATGCAAGAAGATCTGTTGCATCTGGAATTATATTGCTCCGCAAATAAACCAAAATAAATGTTTTAGCATTACTTTTTTCCAGAAACAAAAGCATTTTGAACTTCCAGTACACTATTTCATCTAACATATTATAAAGTGTCTCTTACATAAAAGATCTCGGGGTGGTATTCGACAGAAAGCTGTTATTTGACAAACATGTACATACTGTTTGTGCACAAGCTCAGAAAATGTTTGGATTTTTAATTCGATCATCGCGAGATTTTAAAAGTTTAACATCTTTAAAGCCTGTATATTATGCATATGTATACAGCGTCATAAACTATTGCAGTGTCATTTGGAATCTGATCTATCGTCGTCGAATGTCGGATGTTATTTGCTTGCATAAGATAGTACAATACCACATTGCAGAGCTGGGATGAATCCTCAAAAACAGGATTCGAATCACGAATCCGAATCACCTAATATGATTCGAATCACGAATACTCAAATAAAGGATTCGTAAGTGAAAAATATGATTCGAATCAAAGATTCGAATCCTCATTTTTGAATCACGGATACAAATCCTTTAAAAATAAATTTGAATCTATTATTTGTAAACAGTAATATTTTATTCCATCAGTTTCTATTAACCAAAATGTTCATTTACCGACTAAATATCTGATTATATAATGATTTTAATTAATGATGATATATGTGTTATTGAACTTTATTTTAAATCTGTGTTTTATACGCGTGGCGCATGAAGTAAAATTTCGAGTTTAGAAAAGCCCCGTGAAAATTTGTCTCGGGTCGCTGCGCGACCCTCGACAACTTATCTACGCGGGGCTTTTCTAAACTCGAAATTTTACTTCATGCTTAGTCTGGGAGTGGACAACACTCGTTCTTAGAAGTTTCAAATTAAAGGATCACTCTAGATTACTAAGTTTATTACCATTTTACAAAGGCTACAGCTCGAAGGACCAATCATGGTCTTCGGAGACCGAAGGACTACAGGGAATCGAAGTTTATTTACAAGAAAACAACGAATATCTGAAGGTTTACAGCATGGATAGGAAAGAAAACATCCAATTTTGAAAAAATGTCGAAGTTGGGTTGGTTTTCAGTGCGTTTTTAACTTCACTTTAAATCAGTGTTTTATACGCGTGGCGCATGAAGTAAAATTTCGAGTTTAGAAAAGCCCCGTGAAAATTAGTCTCGGGTCGCTGCGCAACCCTCAAAAAATTTTCTATGCGGGGCTATTCTAAACTCGAAATTTTACTTCATGCTTAATCTGGGAGTGGACCGTCAAGATTTTCTAAATGTCGAGATTTTCGATATTTCTAGATTTATGTCGATTTATTCACAGTTTGTTATTGTATTAAATGCAACTTTAATATTGAATAAAAACGGTTTTTTTTAGTAATAGAATATTCACCCTTTAAGAGCCGAGCAAATTATAAAGTTAACTCAAAAAGTTAATTTTAGGTAAAATGTTGCATCTTTTTCTATGATTTCAATGAATGATTTATTATATTACGTACGTCGATTTTTTTAAAAAAGTTAAATTTAAAATTCAAACGAGTGTTGTCCACTCCCAGACTAAGCATGAAGTAAAATTTCGAGTTTAGAAAAGCCCCGCGTAGAAAATTTGTCGAGGGTCGCGCAGCGACCCGAGACAAATTTTCGCGGGGCTTTTCTAAACTCGAAATTTTACTTTATGTGCCACGCGTATAAAACACTGATTTAAAGTGAAGTTAAAAATGCACTGAAAACCAACCCAACTTCGATATTTTTTCAAAATTAGATGTTTTCTTTCCTATCCATGCTGTAAACCTTCAGATATTCGTTGTTTTCTTGTAAAAAAAACTTCGATTCTCTGTAGTTCTTCGGTCTCCGAAGACCATGGTCCCATGGTCCTTCGAGCTGTAGCCTTTGTAAAATGGTAATAAACTTAGTAATCTAGAGTAATCCTTCAATTTTAAACTTCTAAGAACGAGTGTTGTCCACTAAGCATGAAGTAAAATTTCGAGTTTAGAAAAGCCCCGCGTAGAAAATTTGTCGAGGGTCGCGCAGGGACCCGAGAAATTTTACTTCATGCGCCACGCGTATAAAACACTGATTTCAAGTGAAGTTAAAAATATACTATTAACGTTGGATATTTTTCATGGTTAAGTAACCAAATATGCATTCACAAATATTTGAATTATTCGAAAATTTAAAAATTCAAATAGGAATAATTTAGTGATTTAAATATTCATATTAGAATATTTACCTATTTGAATTAATCGAATTCGAATCCCAGCCTTAATAGCGATGATTCGAATTATTTAGGAGGATTTGAATCCGTGTATGACGATTCAAATCCTTTTATAAGGATTCGATTCCTTTTATAAGGACTCGAATCGTTTTATAAGAATTCGAATCCTTTTATAAGGATTCGAATCATCTACGCCTGGATTCGAATACGAATCCTTTTAAAAAAATGTAACGAATCCGGATCACGAATCCGTTTTCACTAAAGTATTCGAATACCTCTTTTGAATCCTCGAAAAGGATTCGAATCCGGGAATCGAATCCTGAATGATTCGAATCCTGCCCAGCTCTGCCACATTAATTCTTCGTTCCTATTGTCGCGGATTAACTTGAGTGTTACTGCTTATACCACTCGATCAGTTGCCATTTTCAAAGAAGAGAGGTTTAATACTATCTCGAGGGTCAATTCACTGTGATATTTTTGCCTTCAATAAAAAACAATTTAAACAAATGATTAAGATCGCAGTTCCAGAGCAATAATGTTGTTTGTTATTATAATTGCTGTTTGTTACTTTTTGGTCCCACTTTGTTCATACTCCATTCAGTCATAATATACGTAACAATTTTAGATTTGCCATCATCATTCCATAAATGTAACTACTTTTGTTTGTTATTTACCATAATTTTGTTATGTTAAGTTTAGAATATTTATATTATTTTTATTGTTATATGATGTTATTTAATAGTTGTTAGATACTATTTTGGGACTTATCCTGTCTGTATCTAATCATTTTCTTAAATAAATAAATTAAGCCAAAACTAGTAGAACATAAAATACATATAATTGAAACAAAACTAAGTGAAATTAATTTACAAACCAATATAGTTTTGAAAATGTTTTACCAAGTGATCAATAAGAAAAACGTGTACGATACACTTTTTGTTATGCTGAAAATTGACCAAACATATAGTATTCTAGTAACAATAATATTCTAGTATTTGATTTAATAGTTTAATTTCGATCATTAAAAAGATTCAAGTCTTTTATGGTAGAGTTTCATTTGATTTTTGAAACAATGTTTTTCAATGCTTGATTAAGCATGAAGTAAAATTTCGAGTTTAGAAAAGCCTGAAAATTTGGATTTGCCCGGGCGTGCGAGCGAAGCGAGTCGCACCCCGGCAAATCCAAATTTTCAGGCTTTTCTAAACTCGAAATTTTACTTCATGCGCCATTCGTACAAAACATGATTCAAAGTGAAATTAAAAATATATACCCCTTAATATGTTCGATAGTATAAACTAATTGACGATTATTAAAAACTTAAAAATATTTTGTTCAGAAACACATATTTATCTTTTCAGAATCACCTAATACGAAGAAATAATAATATTTTCTCATATGCATATAAAGTAATTTTAAAATATATTATTACTTGAACTCATGTAGGAGCAAATATTATTTATAATGTTGTAATTTTTGTTTTCCGGAAGTATCGAGAAATTGATTTTAAATATCTCATTTTCCGGGAACAAAAAATTAATTGAATTGATTTCCCTGGAACAGGAAATATCCAGGAAATGTTACGCTCTAATTACTTCTATACTACCAACAATTAAATATCAGTTAAAAACACAAATAGATCGAGAATGTATGTATGTATCATAATACGATGTGATCGTTTACATTATGATTTAGAGTATGCAACATTTTTTTTGTGCGGTTGCCCTGAATGGTAATTGAATGATGGAATAAATTTAAGTTTATGGTAAACTATATGTTAACAGTCAGTAGTGCCAATCTAATTTAAAATTCAAAGCCTATTCTAAAGCATGTTTCAAATGATCGCACGGTACTACGAGTAGAAAAAATCTCGTTTGAAAATGTATTGTTAATTACTTTGATAAATCTCTTTTTGAAACGCACTTTCAAATATTCATCAGTGACAGACGAACGCCCGAAAATATCCGATTGAGTAATTTGGTGGTTATTTCGAAGTGTTGTTGTTGTTGGGTGGTGGTTTATTTCTGGCGAAGCGGGTGTACAAATATAATCCATCCGATATAATAATATAAGCTGCATCTATTTCAATTGTGTCAGGTATTCGGGATCAGAAATAGATTCAAATCCACGTCGAAACGAAAATAAACACTCCTCTCTACAGAATACACACGCATAAAAAAAGGTTTCAAATTGTTATTTTTAAACGTTGTTTTGCTTTGAGTTTTTGCACAATGGATTTTTCAAACATGCTTAATAATTATATTTTCTTGTAGTCGAGAAGTTTACTATTCTAAAAGTTAACTTAAAACTCTCTCCGAATCTCTATTAATTAATTCTGGATATTTAATTATTTTAATTAAATATCCAGAATTTGATTAAAAAATGTTTCACTGCAGGTTAAGTGCGAAATTATTAAACATTTCTATTAATTAAGCCTAAAACTATACACATTAAAGTAAAGTTTTAGTTAAAAATCTTTATTTATTAAGCCTGAAAATTTAAACATTAAAGAGTAAAATTAATTGTTTATAATTGTATAAATGGTGCAATTAAATTACTATTACGTTTACAATTTCCGGAATTGATTGCTTTATTTTTTTAGTGTCCGTCATGCATAGAATTTTACATTGAGGTTGCTTAAACGGATGATTAATTGGATCCACGATGACTGTTCGCATTTCTCTAATGGCATGTTATAAGTAAATTGAGGTTTGCAATTAAGTAATGTGTTTACAAATACTAAATTGTAAACAACGATAAGGACATCGGGCATACCGCATTTTTATCGATTTTCCACGCACTCGCAACATTCTAAGAATATTACAATATTATATGTTTTTCTACAGAATATATGCAAGAGCTTATACAAAACAGTTATAATGTTTCAATTTAACTTGTTACAGGCTTTTACATTTGTACAATCATTTATCCATTGGTTGCATTTATTACTTTTTCTGGACCACATCATTATACTCAGTATATGGGTCAATCCATTAGAAATCACCCAGACCACGTTGCTCAACATTTTTGTTTTTCCTAATTTTTTACCAGTTATTCCTCAATACTAGGTGAGTTCAAAACTCTAGTAAGAAACATTTTTAGACTCTACTATTTTACGGACATTTTAAGTTTGCTTCGTAACCTTTTTTCGGCCGAAAACAAGTTTTACGTAAATGTATTTAACTCTATTAATTTTATAGATATCAAGACAAAATAAAAACCAAAATCATCAGAATGATGCTCTAGACTTTTTATCTTTACATAATATTACCTAAGTAGTTAGGAAAGTGAAAAAAATCACAACTTTGAATTGAAAATGTATTAAAACGGAAATTTTGATTAAAAGGAAGAAAGACTTACCCATAATGTTTTTTTTTGCATAGATTTATTATAGGTATACTTGCTGTAGAAGTTTGAAGTCTAATAACTTTGCCCTTTTTTTAATATAATTTTTCGAAAATACCAAAAATTCTATTTTGGCAATATTTAAAGTAGAATATCTCAAAAGAGACTAAGTAAAATTATAGAAGTAATACAGATAACAACTCTTTATGATATAAACATATAATACAAATTTAGTGACAGACTTAGCTAGTTCTATAATCTGTTTAATAACTAGGAGGAGCGTTTTAAATTTTACGCGCCAAAACCTACAACTCTAATTGGCCGAGAGCACGCCCATTTTACACTATGCTAATTAAGTCATTATTAGGCGCAACAGCTGACATAACCTTAATTCGAGGCGTTACCGAGTTGCAACTTTGTCTGTTTCGTAATAACCTTTTATGCGATGTTTCTTTAGCATAGTTAAAAGTTAGATTTGTTTATATTGTTGTGATGGATTATGGACCTAGTACAAGCTCGGTGATAATATCACCTTCACCTCAAAAAAAGCGTAAAAAGTTGGATTTGGGTCATTTATATCTGTCTGAAAACAGTGCATAATAAATATGTACAGGGCTTTCATTAATTCCCGAACCCCACGTGACTAAATTTAAAATTGCCGCGTAAATTATTGTATTTGTACGTTGGAGGCTTTGAAAAAAGTAACCAAACGTTACTAAAGTCAAATTTGACATAAACGTTTATGCGCGGTGCATCGTTAAACCAACCTTTGAGATCTTACAAGATTCGCCCGGAATTTTCAGGTAAGCAAAAATTGTTTAATTATTCTGAAACATTGAGTTTTATTTCTATTTATTTTGCAGAGTCAATTTGCTAGGATAAGCAAATACTGCGAAAATGGTATTTACAACGGAGCAAGACGCGTTTATTTTGATGGCACATTTTCGTAGTGCTTCACGTAATATTGACGGCAACTGGAGTTATTCTCTGCAGTCTTGCATTGAGCAGTTTCATGAAGAATTTCCAGATGCGGTAATTGCGTATGATACTTTTAAACATCATAAGCAAGTTCTTATTAAAAGATATGAAGACAAACATTGCATTTGCAAAGGAAAATCCACTGGTAGACCGACAGTCTTAACTAATGATGTTGTCGAAGATATTCGAGTGAGGATGGAACGAAGTCCTAAGAAATCCGTACCGAAATTGGCAGCCCAATCAGGTAAAACAAATCCTATTGTTTGGGGTTTTTATATTTAAAAATTCCAGTATAAATTAACCGTGAATTAATAATTAGCTTCTTTATAGGACTCTCTGTTGGAACCTGCCATAAAGCACTCACAAAATCACTAAATATGCATCCTTACAAAGTCTCAGTAGTGCATCAATTACATCCACCAGACTTTATTCAGCGAGTACGATACTGCCAGTGGTTTAATGAACAGTTAAATAATGATGACGTACTTGATCTTCCGTTTTTTTCTGATGAAGCGTGGATACATTTATCTGGGTACGTGAACAGCCAAAATTACAGGACATGGGCGACAGAAAATCCCCATGTATTGGAGGAAACACCTCTGCATACCCAAAAGCTAGGAATTTGGATAGCTATGTCTAGGAGAAGGATAATTGGCCCAATATTTTTTAGAGAAACTATCACTGCTGAACGGTATCGGTTAATTTTAGAAGAAGCTATTGGACAAATGCACGACGATGAGCTTCGATTGGGCTATTTTCAGCAAGATGGGGCCACAGCACATACTGCAAATGCAACCATTCGGTATTTAGCTGAATTTTATGAAAACAGAATAATTAGTAGAGGTGTGTGGCCTCCTCGCAGTCCAGACTTGACACCTTTAGATTATTATCTATTTGGTCGAATAAAAAGTAATATCTTCAAAAATAGGATCCATACTCTCGAAAATTTAGAAGTAGCAATTATGCAAGAGGTACAAAATATCACCGAAAATGAACTCCATCATGTGTTTGATAATATGCGGCGTAGGATAAATTTATGTGTAAGAGAAGAAGGAGGACATATAGAACACTTATTATATATTTTTTTTAATTTTAAGCTATTAATCTTTTTAGTTATTAGGTTTAATATTTGTTGTTTCTTTATTTGTTGTTAACTTTGTATGTTCTGTTCGTGTTTAAGAAAAAAAATTAATAAAAATTAGTTACATTTTTGAAGATGAGCCTATTTTTTAATCATTTTAAATATAATATTTTCAGTCGTCATAAAAATACGCCGGCGAATAAATATTTTTAAATCTAGGGAATTTTTGTGTGAGCCATACCACCTTGTACATTTGGTTGCCTATTATTTTTGGTCACGTGGGGTTCGGAAATTAATGAAAGCCCGGTATAAGCAGATAATAACAGATGATCTACATATGAAAATAACTACTGTTGTATCACACATTGTTGGTGCAGTACGTGAGATATCAAATAGCATAAGAATATGCATCAAATAATAAAATGTTTAATTTTTAGGAGTTGTAAATCCGGAGAGATTTGTAGCCCTAAACAGCTTGGAGGACATAATTATTTTTTGTTTTGATGACGTAGTGAAGAGATCCGTGCATAGTTTCTTCTCTAAAAATGAACTGCCAACTTTGAATAAAATTTTAAAAGAAGTAAACGGTCGTGCAGGCATGCCGAAGATGAGTCGTTCTACCTTGTATAGTTTTATGAAACAAATCAATTTTAAGTAAGATAAAGACCAGAGCTGGGCAGGACTCCAATCATTCAGGATTTAAATCCTGGATTCGAATCCTTTTAGAGGTTTCAAAATAGGCATTCGAATACTTTAGTTCAACTGGATTCGTGATCCGCATTCGTTACATTTTTTTAAGAGGATTCGTATTCGAGTCTAAATGTGGGTCATTCGAATCCTTATAAAAGGAATCAAATCCTTGTAATTGTGAGGAATAACATGAAAAATGTTTTTTTGTGTGATTTAAAATTTCTCGTTAAATCACTGTTTGATGCCTAATTATTTATTAGTACCACTGAACATCGTTGATAACAGACTAAATATCTGACTCCCTGTTACTCTGGTTAAAGATGTATTTGTGTGTTTCTGAACTCCACTTTAAATCAGTGTTTTGTACGCGTGGCGCATGAAGTAAAATTTCGAGTTTAGAAAAGCCCAGAAAATTTGTCTCGGGTCGCTGCGCGACCCTTGACAAATTTTCACGGGGCTTTTCTAAACTCGAAATTTTACTTCATGCTGTCTGGGAGTGTAAACACTCGTTCGAAACTTCAAAGTGAATGCTTTGATAAGAACATTAAATGATTGAAAATGTTTTTTAAGATTATAATCTAGTTTTCAAAATTTTGTTTAATATTGTTTGAAGTAAAACTGACATGGTAGCCACAATCTGAAATGTTAAATTTTTCCGACATTTCCATTAGTAGTGTAGGTATTTCTGAGGAAGACAGTATGGAGAAAAATCGTCGGGCTTTGCTTCAGACTAATGAATATTTTGAACGAAATAAATTAAAGTTAAACTTGGACAAGACAGTGAATATGGTTTTTACACTACGTCACATAGAATCTCTAGCTTACTCGGAATCAGTGAAATTCCTAGGTATATATGTGGATCAAAAACTTACTTGGTCAGAACATGGTAACCAACTATCTAAAAAATTAAATACGGCGGTCTATTTATTAAGAAGGCTCAATAATGAGGTGTCTGGCGATGTCCTGAAAACGGTCTACCATGCCATCTTCAAGTCTCATTTGCGCTATGGGCTCATAGTGTGGGGACATAGCGCTGCGAGACATCGAATTTTTGGCATTCAGCCCAAAGCCGTACGTATATTGTTAGGGGCAGGTTACCGCGATAATACTAAACCACTCTTTCAAAAGCTTAAAGTGCTTTCTTTGCCTTGTTTGTATATCATGGAGTGTCTCATCTACGCAAAAAGTCACTTGCATGAATTTGAGAGGCACCAGGATATACACACATACAATACAAGGTTGAAAAATAATCTATGTCTCATCCACAATCGTCTAGAAAAATCACGGACAGGAACACGATTTTATTCTTTAAAATATTACAATGCCTTACCAGAAACAATTAGAAGTTTAGACCTTCAGAAATTTAAACTAAAATTAAAACACATTTTTATTACAAAAGCATACTTTAACTCAGACGAATTTTTAAGCGACATCAGCAGATATGCTTAATCGTAGCGATGCCAATAATATACGTTTTTTTACCTATTTTATTATTGATTATTTATGTCTTTTTCTATGTGATATATATATATGTCTAAATGTATTTATTAATTTAATACGATTTTAACCTATTTTGTATTATCAATTTTATTCCAAATTTATACGTGCATTCTAATTAATTAGCAACTTATTTGACTTGTCTAAACATGTAATTATGTACAAGCATCAATAAACATTATTATTATTATTATTATTATTATTATTATTATTATTATTATTATTATTATTAAATTTAATAATATCATATGGCTTTTTTGTTAGTGTTTTGGTCAATTAGAATATAATTCCATGACTCTGATAGCGATACATTATTATATAAATTCCATATTATATTATGAACATAATGTAGTATAAGCATTTTAATTGAACTGACGATGGAAAAGAAAATACTTAACCACAATTCAGAGGTATACAATGGATGTTTGATTTTATTTAAAGAGTAATTATGAAATTATTTAAAATTGCCGCCAAATTTATCTGGTGATATTTCTGGTAACTTTTTATAGTGTAAATTGGGCTTTGGCATTTACTCCTTCTAGTTTTTAAACAGACTATAGAGTTATAGTGCATTAAATTTGGCAAAAAATTGCGTTATACGCACACAAAATTTAAGGGTAATTATTGGTAAGAATCCTCTTAAAATACAAAATTTTATTAAAATTAAGTGTGTTACACAAATAAAGTTCAATATATACATTTCATCAGTTAGCATGACAAATTTATAATTTCCTCCAAGTATTGTAAAGTGTCGAAATTTCGGTGTATAGTTGTTTTGTAGTGTTGTGAGTTCTGTCCGAAACCGTGTTAGTTCTGTAGTAGTAATCTTCCTCAAATCTTTACCTACTGGAACCTACACCATGTCCTTTTTAAATATGCGAAAGGTATTTTTTGGGCCAGGTGGATGGCAAAAGTAAACTAATACATCAGTATTTTGATCGCGCTAGTCTTTGACTAATTGACTATGCCCATGTTTCCAAGCGAAGATATGTTAGTAAACACAATTGAAGTTTTGTGCTTATCAAATTGTTTACATGTTGATGTGGTGTAACATCTGATTTGATTATCACTTATAGGAAGGAATCGATGATACCCTCTTGTTCCTGTTACAAGCAAGCAAAGTTCAAATCTTTTTATTAATTTAGCTTCAGTTTGATTAATTTCTTCGGCAGAGACAAAAATGAATTTTATTCTGATTATTTTTTATTTATTGCAGTATTTTAGCATGTCCTGTGGAGTAAGAATTTAGTCATAGTATTTTATTTAGTCTTTGCATGCTGGCTCTAGTTACTTCTCTTTTAGTGGTACCATCAGAAGAGTTCTCTCCATGCGATGTAGCAAAGAAATTCCATTCAACGTTCAAGCCAAAATCATTCTCATGTTGGCACAAACTAATAAAGTTTTTCTTAAATTTGTATTAGCTGCAGGCGCCATCATTGAAGTACATCATCTTTTTGACTTCGGGTAAAACATTCTTCACTTCATTGATAAGATGCTGGTTCTGGTTTTGGTTCTTTCTTGATAAGATGCTTTTGAAATGCATTAACTGTAGAGGTGTCATGAATGAGGAAGTCGCTTATCATACAAATACTTTTGCAGCCAATTTCACCTTCTTTTTTGAAATAAATAAAACGTACGTAAAATGTAAACGTAGCCTGGTTGTTGGTCCAGTGGTAGCTTTGAATTTCATCCTGAACACAAAATATAAAGTTTTCTGAAAAATCACAAATGACCAAATATTCACTGCTTTGAGATTATCTTTAAGTTCTTTGAATTGATTAGATTGTACTTTTGAAACGAAATAGCGAGATTTTAGTTTTGATATCTCTTCCACAAGATTTAGAATCTCATCATTTGGGAGTAGTTGAGTGATAAGGTCTGCTCTGTCAGTTCGCACCCACTGCCTAAGAGCTACTTCCTCCGGTAAATTATCAATTTACTTCATTAGAACTCCCAGAAGCCTTTCTGATGCAGGACATTCCGAGCACTTGTCCAGCATGCAACATTTATTCTCAAAGTTACACACGAGAAATTGCATCATTTCTCTGTAGTTTATTTTAAGCTTAGCTTCTTTAATCATGAGCTTCACGTTCTCATGGTATCTACAGACACACACATTATCTGTGCCAGATGATCCTGGAAAGACACACCACTTCGGTCGCAGAGCAAAGAACACTGACCGTCTAATTTTGTGGTTAGGATATTTTGTCTGAAAAGGGTAAACAGCTCATTTAAAGTTAGTAGGATTAACCTTTTTTGTTTTTGAACTCTGACATTGTCAATGATGGTTGAAACACACTTTTTTTCAGGGCACAACTGACTGTTTTCCTTATCCTCGTAAAATTTCATTACATTTTTTATGACTTCTTCACCTATTTTTTGGTATTTATTTTTAGACAGGTGTAGAAGGATACCTTGCTGTTTCATAAGTTCTTTTGCTAATTTTACAATATAGTCGGATACACCAAATTCATTTACTATTATATTTCTTGACTATGAATCAGGCAAAAGGTTGATAGTTTTAATTTTATCGTCATTATTGGAGAAACTGCATTTTTCTTTAAATTTTTGTATAAAAATATTCATTCTCTGTTGTCATAACTGCTCAGGTCTTCTTCATCTAAATCTTCAAGAACGAACTCTTCTAATTTTCTCTTGACAGCACTTGTTATTTTAACAGTAATTTTCTTTAATAATAAATAATCTTTCTATACCGGGTGTTCGATAAAAATCGCCCAATGCCATAATTCTGTTATTTATAGATCGATTTTATTGAACTAAAAACCAAAGTAAATGGCCGTTAAAATACTAAAAAATGACATGAATATTGATTTTTTTCAATAATAACTTGATTGCGAAATAATAGCCAACTTAAAATTTTTAAATGGCTGCCTATAATTTTTAAATTTTATTACATTAGACATTATTTTTCTCAATCCAATAATGCCTAATATCTTGTGTTTTGTTTAATATTTTTATCAAAAAAAATTAAATAAAACTTCTATTTAAAATTATAACTAGTATGCCTTGTAAAAAAAGTGTCAAACGTCATTTCTTGTGAGGTTATGTCAAAGATGAATAATAATGATCCAACAAATAAGTACCTACGTTACAACTTAATATAATATAGAATAAATAAGTAGTGCTGGTATTAATTTAAAGTATTAGGCGCCATTGATGTAATAAGGCAACATTATTATATTATTTTTTAATTACTAACTAAATAAGTTAATTTGATACATTTTATTATTAGTCCTGATTTGAGAATGTGTGAAGAAAAATATTTGTTACCTAAATATTTCGATTATTACTCTATCTTAAAGTGTACATCTAACTTCACAATATTTCAGTGTTTAATACGCGTGGCGCATGAAGTAAAATTTCGAGTTTAGAAAAGCCTGAAAATTTGGTTTGGTCGCGTAGCGCTACGCGCTACGCGACCAAACCAAATTTTAAGGCTTTTCTAAACTCGAAATTTTACTTTATGCTTAGTCTGGGAGTGGAAACACTTGTTCAAACTTTAAATTGAACTCTTTTATAAAATCGACGAATGCCCGAATATTTACAGCGTATACATTATGTATATTTAAAACAAAAAACAAGTTAAATATTAAACTTGCATTTAAAATAATAGCAAACTGTGAATTTATAATAAATTAGTTAACGGAACACACGGATTAAATATGAACCTATAAACTATTTAAACAGTATTAAAAAGCCACTTTTCTTTTTCAATTCACACTATATTTATTGCCAAAAAATCTCGTGAACAAGATCATATTTTTTTTCTGGCATAAATATTGAATTAAAATCAACATATCGGACATAAGTGAATTCAGAAGAACAATGTCTTATATAATAAATTGAGAAAAGTATATGCCCTCATTTAAAAATTTAAAGTTGACTACTACTCAGATAAATGTACATCCATAGAGAGTAGACATGTTCCTTGTAGCTCCGGAAAAATCAGTTCTTTTTCACGGAGATTTAACGTTATTTAACACTGTTAAAGTATAATCAGTGCCATTCTAATTGTGCTTATCGACAACTTATCAGTGAACTGTCCAAAACCACCAAACAACTGTGTAATTCCAATCGGAATTAATATAATAACATGGGCATATTCACGGAGAGACAAACGACGGAGCTGAAGAACATAGCCTTCGAGGCGATAACAGAAAGTTTAAAAGATAAAACACTGCTGGACTCACTCGCAGAAAAGTTATCTGCCAGGGTCGCGGAAAAAATGTCTGCAGAAATTAATAAACTGGAATTGAAAATAACATTAGAAAAAAGGATCGCCGAAACGCTAAAGGATAATGATGAAATTCGTTTGAAAATGGACGACATAGAGCAGACTACCAAAGTATGCAACTTAAGAATAAGCGGCCTACCGGAAGAGCACAACGAAAATATAGCGGAAGCAATCAATACATTGGTTATTAAAAAACTTAATGCAGGAAATATACAGATCAGCCAATGTTTTCGCTATGGTCAATTCAACAAAGACGCAGAATATCCTCGACCAGTTCTTGTAAAATTCTATAATGAGAATAATCGTAACAAAGTTTATATGAATAAAAGAAAACTCAAAGGAAGTAATTCAATTATAAACGAGGATCTCACTAAATCAAGATATACTCTTTTTAAATCAGCGCAAGATGTACTTGGCAAGAAGAGTGTATGGACCAACGGTGGATTAATCTATACAATCATCAACAATCAGAAGCATCGCATTAAATCTACCGAAGACCTTCTAAAGCTACAATGATTGCCCGGATTTTACAGGAGTACGCTATTTTCGTGTTGTTTTTGTATATTTGTTTTGTTTTGCAAAAAAAAATTTTTTTCAGTGTATATGTAATAATTGAATAACTTTTTTTTTCTCTTTCATTATTATTATTGTTCCTTGTTAATGGAACAAGACATTGAGAGCATGGTTGCAGAGCTTCCAATGATAAATGACATTTTCATAGAAGATATTCACAAATGTCATTCTCACATAGAATGTTTCACCAGGGAATGTAAAGGGTTTTCGATTCTGCAAACTAATATTCGCAGTGTAAGTAAAAACTTTGATCATTTACTGATTTACCTTAGCATTATTAATATAACTTTTGATATAATTATTCTGACCGAGACGTGGATCTGTGAGGAAATTAATTACTTTAACATAGATGGCTATACACTATATTATAATAACAGTGGAATAAACAAATGTGACGGAGTTTTTGTTTATGCTAAAAATAATATGCCGCAAAGCAATGAGATTGTATGTATCAACAACTTTATTTTCATGAGAACGTGTGTAAAACGTTATGATGTGGATATTGCTATCACATCGGTGTACCGAACGCATACTTCTAGACCTGAAGAGTTTATTCATTCTCTGGGTTTCTATGGGTCAAAATATATGACTAGTGCTTTGGAAATGTTGGCAGATGATACCAATATTAACACTAAACTCGTTGACTCGCATATTTCTAATGAATACGTAAATGTATGTTATCAGTTAGGATTACATCATTGCATAACTAAAAATACTAGAATTGATCAAAATTCCGAATTATGTATTGATCACATTTGTGTAGGAACTAATTTAGATTTGGACAAACTGCAACCATTAATATCCAGTAGTAAAATAAGTGATCATTTTCCTGTAATACTCTCATTAAATTTAGGAAATAAAAAAAAGAATATATAAGTAATGAAATTATGGAAATAACATTAATCAATAATAACCAACTGATAGAAAAAATAGGTGCAATCAACTGGGAGTTTGTCTCAGACGCTGATATTAATAGAGCATTTTCGATGTTTTCAGATAGTATAAAGCGATGTATAGAATATTCTTCTTTCAAAAACCAAATAAAACCCGTATCTAGAAAACGTAAACCATGGATGACTAATAGTATAATTGTTGAAATTAAGCAACGTGATGCAATCCATAAACTCTATTTAAAAAATAAGAATAATAATGACTTATACCAGCAATATAAAACGAAAAGAAATGAAGTAAACACACTTATTAGGAAAGAAAAAAATATATTCTTTCAAAAGAAAATTGATAATACTAAAAGCATTAAAGAATTATGGAAAATTACAAGACAGTCTGTAAATATTGAGAAATCCAAAACAAAATAAACAGAATTGTTACGTGCGAGAATTCAACCTTAGTAAAAGATTTAGAAATAGCTAATGAATTCAATAAATATTTTGTTAACGTATCTAAGGATATTATGAATAGTATAAATCCTGATCCGCTGTACAGGTCCAAAGAGATTAGTTTTGAAAAATCTTTCTTGTTATTCCAGTATTAGAAACTGAGATTACATCTATAATTAAGAACCTAAATTCTAATAAAAGTCCTGGAATAGATGGTATCACGGTAAGAGTCTTGAAGCAGGTTTCTGAATTTATTTCTGGGCCGCTTAGCGAGTTATTCAACAGATGTTTTTCAGAGGGGTGCTTTCCAGACTGTTTAAAAACTACTATAATTATATCTATTCACAAAAACGGTAAAGTTGATATTCTCTCCAATTACAGGCCTATTGCACTAACATCGTGTATTACAAAAATTTTTGAAAAAATTATTAAATCCCAAATGCAAAAATATCTGACAACACACAATCTACTATCCCCGAACCAGTTTGGATTCAGAGAAGGCTTAGAAACGGAAGATGCTTTGGCTACGTTAACATCATATATATACCGAAATTTAGATTCGTTAACACCATCAATAGGTATATTTTTGGACTTAGCCAAAGCATTCGACACTGTTAACTATTCTAAGCTGTATGAAAGACTGGAATTATTCGGGTTTAGGGGCCTAGCTTTGCAGTTGTTTCAAAGCTATCTGACTAACAGAATCCCAGAGCTGGGATGAAGCCTCAAAAACAGGATTCGAAACACGAATCCGAATCACCTAATATGATTCGAATCACGAATACTCGAATAAAGGATTCGTAAGTGAAAAATATGATTTGAATCAAACATTCGAATCCTCATTTTTGAATCACGGATACAAATCCTTTAAAAATAAATTTAAATCTATTATTTGTAATCAGTAATATTTTATTCCATCTGTTTCTATTAACAAAAATGTTCATTTACCGACTAAATATCTGATTATATAATGATTTTAATTAATGATGATATATGTGTTATTGAACTTCAATTTAAATCTGTGTTTTATACGCGTGGCGCATGAAGTAAAATTTCGAGTTTAGAAAAGCCCCGTGAAAATTTTCTACCCGGGGCTTTTCTAAACTCGAAATTTTACTTCATGCTTAGTCTGGGAGTGGACAACGCTTGTTCTTAGAAGTTTCAAAGTAAAGGATCACTCTAGATTATTAAGTTTATTACCATTTTACAAAGGCTACAGCTCGAAGGACCAATCATGGTCTTCGGAGACCGAAGGACTACAGGGAATCGAAGTTTATTTACAAGAAAACAACGAATATCTGAAGGACAGCATGGATAGGAAAGAAAACATCCAATTTTGAAAAAATATCGAAGTTGGGGTGGTTTTCAGTGCGTTTTTAACTTCACTTTAAATCAGTGTTTTATACGCGTGGCGCATGAAGTAAAATTTCGAGTTTAGAAAAGCCCCGTGAAAATTTGTCTCGGGTCGCTACGCGACCCTCGACAAATTTTCTACGCGGGGCTTTTCTAAACTCGAAATTTTACTTCATGCTTAGTCTGGGAGTGGACCGTCAAGATTTTCTACATGTCGAGATTTTCGACATTTCCAGATTTATGTCGATTTATTCACAGTTTGTTATTGTATTAAATGCAACTTTAATATTAAATAAAAATGTTTTTTTTAGGAATAGAATATTCACCCATTAAGAGCCGAGCAAATTATAAAGTTAACTCTAAAAGTTAATTTTAGGTAAAATTTTGCATCTTTTTCTATGATTTCAATGAATGATTTATTATATTACATACGTCGATTTTTTAAAAGACTTAAATTTAAAATTCAAACGAGTGTTGTCCACTCCCAGACTAAGCATGAAGTAACATTTCGAGTTTAGAAAAGCCCCGCGTAGAAAATTTGTCAAGGGTCGCGCAGCGACCCGAGACAAATTTTCGCGGGGCTTTTCTAAACTCGAAATTTTACTCCATGCGCCACACTGATTTAAAGTGAAGTTAAAAATGCACTGAAAACAAACCCAACTTCAAAATGTTTTCAAAATTAGATGTTTTCTTTCCTATCCATGCTATAAACCTTCAGATATTCGTTGTTTTCTTGTAAAAAAACTTCGATTCCCTGTAGTCCTTCGGTCTCCGAAGACCATGGTTGGTCCTTCGAGCTGTAGCCTTTGTAAAATGGTAATAAACTTAGTAATCTAGAGTGATCCTTCAATTTGAAACTGCTAAGAACGAGTGTTGTCAACTCCCAGACTAAGCATGAAGTAAAATTTCGAGTTTAGAAAAGCCCCGCGTAGAAAATTTGTCGAGGGTCGCGCAGCGACCCGAGACAAATTTTCACGGGGCTTTTCTAAACTCGAAATTTTACTTCATGCGCCACGCGTATAAAACACTGATTTCAAGTGAAGTTAAAAATATACTATTAACGTTGGATATTTTTCATGGTTAAGTAATCAAATATGCGTTCACAAATATTTGAATTATTCGAAAATTGTGAATATTTATATCAAAATATGAATAATTTAGTGATTTAAATATTCATATTAGAATATTTAACTATTTGAATTAATCGAATTCGAATCCCAGCCTTAATTGCGATGATTCGAACTATTTAGGCGGATTTGAATCCGTGTATGAGGATTCGAATCCTTTTATAAGAATTCGAATCCTTTTATAAGGATTCGAATCATCTACGTCTGGATTCGAATACGAATCCTTTTAAAAAAATGTAACGAATCCGGATCACGAATCCGTTTTCACTAAAGTATTCGAATACCTCTTTTGAATCCTCTAAAAGGATTCGAATCCGGGAATCTAATCCTCAATGATTCGAATCCTGCCTAGCTCTGCAGATTCCAAATGGTCACCATAAATAATGTAAATAGCACCAAAAGAAGAGTTACATGCGGGGTACCACAAGGCTCAGTACTCGGTCCTGTACTCTTTATAATATATATATATAAATGAACTGTTACGAACAAATACAGACGTCAAATGCATATCATACGCCGATGATACAGTAATATATATTAATGGTCCAACATAGGAAAAGGTTTTTCAAAAAGCCTCATTGCATTTGTCAAGGATTAAATACTGGTTAGATAACAATTGCCTATGCTTAAATTTGAAAAAAACTGTCTTTATGCCATTTGGTTCATATATTAATTGTCTTCCTGCAACTGAGAGTGTTAAGTTACATGAATCAAAATGTGATAGTCAAAATTGTAATTGCAGCATTATAATCACTTCTGTAACGTCAACCAAGTACTTAGGCGTAACCTTGGATTCACATCCAATGTTTAAACAGATAAGATGTGTGCTGAACAAGAAGATGTTACTAACGAATTACTATGGCTTTATTCAATCTGTCCTAAATCATGGTTTATTGGTATGGGGCTCAGCAAGTAATGTCTATATGAAAAAAATAAATGCGGTTCAGAATATTATTTTAAAGGTTATGTTATCAAAAGAGATTTTATACCCAACTACTCAACTATATTTAGATGCTAAGGTTTTTAATGTAAATCAGTTATATTTTTTGAGTCTATGCAAATACTTGTATAAGCATAGACATGTACCATCACTTCTTCATTTACCTGAACATCAGTATTCAAGTCGCAACAAAGTTAACAATTTCTCGAATTCCCTACTTACCAGAAAGGCCATTGGGCAACGTACATTTTTATATAATATACCACGCGTTTATAATTATTTGTTAGAGAATAACCTATTACATTCTCAAACTACTGTCTCGATACAGAATTGTATAATAAACATTAAACGATTTGTGGCAAATTCAAACCAAGAGGAAGTGTTATTAATCATTCGAAGATAGAAAGGATGTCCTATCGGACTTTTACATATATTTTGATACGTATGATACACATTATTTTCATGAATTCTCTCTTTTATGTTAAAAATAAATTACTGCTAAATTATCTACAAGCCTTTTTAGCTTCGACTATTTGGCAGATAATAATTGGGATATTGTAAATTGCACCTTACTTTACTTTACTTTATTTAATTCTCTTTTTCATATTTTTTCTTTCTTTCTTATATGCTATATATATATATATATATATATATATATATATATATATATATATATATATATATATATATATATATATATATATATATAATGTATTGTATTATGTTAACTGAGTAATTAAATAAATAAAAAATAAATAAATAAATTTGGCAATGAAGGTAATTTTGGCAAAATATATATTTACTGTCAATTTATAGTATTGAAACAGTCAGTGACTTTGTTTTACAGTTCATTTAAATCGGTCAATAACTAACGGAGTTATGGCGTTGGGCGTTTTTTATCGAACACCCGGTATTTAATTTGGCTACCTTACATAAAGGCGACAAATTTAAAGTCACATACTGAGCAAACATTGTGTAAAGTGGTTTCATTGACCACCTCATACGCTTCAGGCATGAAGTCTGTATCCTTCTCTAAATTGTCAGGCTCTTTTGCAAATATTTTTGAAAAGCATGTTGGGCAAATAGATTACCCGGGTATTAAAACAACTTCAAAATTTGTTTCCCTAGAAAGATGATGAAGAATTTTTCTCAATCCAGTTTTAATTGGCTTTTTATGTACACTCATTGGATCACAACATTTTCTTCCAAAGATGTGGTTGAACTTGCCTAAATACTTAATTTTATGATAATGGCAAATATTTCTGATTTCGTTTTGAACTCTCAAGTACTTCATTTAGCACAGTTTTATAGTCTTGTTTGTGACAGTGCTCATGAACTAGTTCTTCCACAAAACAACTCATCATATTAATATAAATTCACTGGTTAACCTACAAAAATCTATATAAATGTACAATTATCTTAACTTAATTCCAGGTTACAACCATTTTAGTTTTTCTTATTTAGGAGCAAACAAAATATCTACACTGCTCCAAGAAATTAACGCTCCACCTTACAATATTTATAACTTTAAACTTTGACCACTTAAGGCAAATTTCACATTACTTACATTTGATGTGTTTAAACAACTGCAACCTATCAAAATAAACACAAGACTGAAAGGATTCTTTGTTATAAAGACGCTAACGTGAAATACACAAAAATAGTACACATTTCTAAAACTTTCGAGTAATTGCAGATGGTGCGTTAATTTCTTGGGGAAGTGTATTATAATCCGGACACTATACATAAAACATCTATAAAATAAAATAATAATATATTTAAAATGAAATCAAAATATGAAAACATTGTTTAAAATCTAACAACTTTAAAAATATGTTATTATAAAACTTCAAACACAACTGCAAGTGGCACAGTTCACTTAGAAAGGAACTAACAGCTACTGAGCCTAACTTTAATTTGAATTAGGCTCAGGCAAAGAACAAGTATTGATATGAAAGTTTTAGGAACTTAAATTGAAAACTTCAACCAGTATGCATAAATAAGAAATTCGCAACAAATATCTAGTTCAAAAGATTAATTTATTATTTACTTATATTAAAAAAAATAATTATTTTATTATTGTTCGGTTGATTTAAGACATCTTTTGTGCAAATTTTTACTGCCTGAATTGAATTTATTGAATGACAAAAACATTTGTTTACTGTTAAATATTAAGAAAATGGATTCTTACCATTAATTGCCGTTAAATTTTGTGTGCGTATAATGCAATTTTTGGCTAACTTTAATGGACAATAACTCTAGAAACAGCTAAGTCTCAGTGACCAAATTTGTATTTTATGTTTATGTAAAGAGGTGTTATCTGTATTCATTTCATAATTTTTCACGCAGTCTCTTTTGAGATATTCTACTTGAAATATTGCCAAAATACGATTTTGGCATTTTTGAAAAATTATATAAAAAAAGGACAAGGTTCTCAACCTTCAAACTTCTACAGCAAGTAGTCCTATCTATGCAAGAAAAAAAAAGTAAGTCTTTCTTCCTTCCAATAATTTTGCAGCAGTAAAACTCCCGTTTTTGGTTAATTTTCAATTTATAGTTGTGCATTTTTTTCGTTACTTTCCTAACTACTTAGGTAATATTATGTGAGGACAAAAAATCTAGAGCATCATTCTGATAATTTTGCTTTTTATTTTGTCTTGATTTCTATCAAATTAATAGATAGAATTAGTAGATATAATATATTCCATTTGTTTCTGGATCTCGCCTAGCCATGCTTTCGTGTTGTTATGTTGCAGTATCAACATTTACATTTTATATTAATTGGCACTCCTGATTCCTTATTTTAACAGTGTTGCAATAATTTATGATATCATAAGTAATCCTCTTTTTAATTTTCAAGAGGTTTATTGTTAATCTTTCAACAATTATTTCGCCACGCGGTCACTTCTTCGAGCATTTTATTATTAAATCAAATTAATCTAGTGTTGCAATGCTGTGTCAATGTCAAAGTGAAACATAATTTCAGGCACATATTAAATATTAACATGCCAAAGATTATCTCTAAATCAAAAAGGTTACAAATTCTGAAATCCTACAAACATTTTAGGCAAAGTAATCCAAATCTACAGCATCACAATATTATTACGATTTTAATTGATATTTTTGGGGTATGTCTAGTATTTTAATTATCATATATATTTAATTAAAGATAATTACGTTTCAGGTAGGGAGATCTTCATTACAATTAATTTTACGACAAAGACCTGACGAATTGTAATCTACTACTTCTGGCAAACGATCTAAAAACAGCCATTTTTGGAATCACCTAGCTAGAAAAGATCTGCAACAACTAATTTGGCAATATAACTCTAGATATCAGTATTTTACTTTGAGAGATCTTTTGAATGATATGAAAGAAAATTATGAGTTCCGTGCGAGTAGAACAACACTTTATAGGGTTGTTAAAACTATGGGGTATAAATTCAAATTAATTAATGGGCGCAAAATTCTCTTTGAACAAAAACATGTTGTTGCAGCTAAACTTATTTTCCTTAGAAAATTTTTACAGTATCAAAATTCCAGTGAAGATATCCAATACGTATACCTGGATGAAACATGGATATATCAGAATGGATCCGTGGTTCGGCGCTGGGTACATGAAACGGATATAAAAAGTAATCCAACTAAATTCAAAAATGAAGGCAAACGCTTCACCATTCTACATGCTGGGTATAGGGGTAGGTTTTTGGATGGGTGCGATTTTTTATTACATTCGAAAAACAATTACCGAGATTACCATGCCACAATGGATGGTAATACTTTTCAAATTTGGGTGGTTAATCAACTTATTCCTGCTTTGGCTAAGCTTTCAGGGAAATGTGTAGTTATTATGGATAATGCTGCATACCATTCTGTGCAATTAGACAAAACTCCTTCATTTTCTTGTAAGAAATGCGAAATGCAGGAGTGGTTGGTTAAACACAATGTAAAATTCAATCCAAAATTAACCAAAAAGGAACTATGGGCTTTATTTATACCTTTTCGATCAAATGACAAAATTTACGTAGTTGATGACATTTTGAGAAAGAACGGGTACGAAGTTCTTAGATTACCGCCATACCATTGTCAATACAATCCAATTGAAATGGCATGGGGGATGGATGGAGTTGATCAAAATGTGTTAACGGGAAGACCCAAGCGAGAAATACAAATGGATGACGAAATAAGTTTGCAGAGCCGAATTCATTATATTTGTTATATACAATATTATTGCTGTGTTTGTATGTAAAAAAACCAAGTAGTAAATTTTTTTAATCTTAAAACTGCATATTATTATCCTTTTATATCTGAAAATTTGTAAAACAGGCAACAGTGTAAGATCATAATAGTCAGAAATTATAACCTTAAAATCGAACATCTGACAGTGACATTTAAAAACCCTGATTTAAAACACAACCAGCCCCATTTACAATACTTAAACTATCACTTTTCCATAGCTAGGCGAGATCCAGAAACAAATGGAATCGTGTATAGTTAGATACATTAACGTAAAATATGTTTTCGTCCGAAAAATGGCAAACTTAAAATGTCTGGCAAAAATAAAGTATGAGCCTAAAAATTGTACTTACTATAGTTTTGAACTCACCTGATATAGGACAGTAACTGGTAAAAAAATTAAGAATATAAAAAATGTTGAGCAACAAATTTTATTCTATTTGGGTGCTTTTAAGTGGATTGGCCCATATGCATTTTTAATATATTACAGAAATTTGAAAGTCAAAACTGAAGATCTGAAGAAACAATTAATTACGTAGCGGAGCGAATAATACAAATGTTCAAACTCAAATGTTTAAACTCGAAATTTTACTTCATGCGCCACGCATATAAATCACTGAAGCAGTATGCTAAATACGTTTTTAACTTTACAATAATTTAGTGTTTTATACGCGTGGCGAATAAAGTAAATTTTGAGTTTGGAAAAGCCTGAAAATTTGGATTTGCTCTCGCGCCCAGTCAAATCCAAATTTTCAGGCTTTTCTAAACTCGAAATTTTACTTCATTCTTAATCTGGTAGTGAAAAACACTCGTTTAATGGCTTAAATTTGAATTCTAAAGAAAATAACGTATGTATATTCAAAAGAAAAATTCTGCGTATGCTCAAAGACCAAGGATTGATAGCACTTTAAAACTCAAGGGCTGAAAGATCCAGGACCAATAGCACTTTAGAGATCAAGGACTGATTGACCAAATGTTAATTATTCTTCAAAGATCAAGGGCTGAAATATCGACATTTCGAAAAATAAGTGTCACTTCAAAAATCAAAAGTTGAGAGACTAAGCGTCGAGAATATTTCCAAGATTAGTGGCTTAGGATCCAGTGTCAAAAGCCAAGTTGGGGTGAGAGCTCTTTAAAGACCAAGTGCTGAAAGACCCATGACGAGTAGCACTTAATAGATTAAGGACTCGATGAACCAAAAGTCTGTTCTTTATAGATCAAAAGTCGGGCTGAGGGCTCTTCAAAGAACAAGTGGTGAAAATAAAACGTGAATAAAATAGATAAAATAAAGTAAATAGATAAAATATGTAATAAAATATGACAAAAACAACGCATAGTTACCAAATAAAATATAACAACACATTGATGTCTGATGAGATCGTATTATCAAAACAATTTTACAGAAAAACAGGCTGACTTAGAAAGAAAGAAAAAATTTACATAGCAAAGTACGTATGTGAAAGGGATCATTAAGATATTCATCCCAATTGAAATATGCTGTGTGACTTAGAAGTTGTTTAAGTCGTTTGTATGGTAAACTTCTAATTTCAGAAAGGAGTTTGTTCAATAATTGTATTCCCCAATATTTAGGTCCATTTCTAAATGTAACTAGTATTTTTGTAGTTATACATACATCTTTTCTTTTTTCTGGTGTTGTATGAGTATATGGTATTTGCCAGAGCTGGGACGAATCCTCGTAAAAAGGATTAGACTCACAAATCCGAATCATGTAATATGATTCGAATCACGAATACTCGAATAAAGGATTCGTAAGAGATAAATATGATTCGAATCAAAGATTCGAATCCTGTTTTTTCGAATCACAAATACAAATCCTTTAAGAAGAAATTTAATTTTATATTTTTTTTGCAACCATTATAATATAGCTATCGTTACCAGTTGTTTTAACAAAAATATTCAAAACCTAATTATTTATTATTAACACTGAACATCGTTGATGACAGACTAAATATCTGATTCCCTGTTACTCTGATTACAGATGTATTCATGTGTTTGTGAAATTCACTTCAAGTGTTTTGTACGCGTGGCGCATGAAGTAAAATTTCGAGTTTAGAAAAGCCCGAAAATTTGTCTCGGGTCGCTGCGCGACCCTCGACAAATTTTCACGGGGCTTTTCTAAACTCGAAATTTTACTTCATGCTTAGTCTGGGAGTGGAAAACACTCGTTTAAAGCTTCAAATTGAACTCTATTATAAAATCGACGAATGCCTGAAAATTACGTTTATAAAAAAATCAGTAAATATCATTAAAACCGGGAAAGTTAGAGAAAATTCATGGAATTTTATTCAAATTGACCAAAACACTAACAAAAAAGCCATATGTATTATTATTTTTGTCGAAATCAACAGGCATCATAAAAATTACAAAACACGTAAACATTTATAAAACCAACTTAAATATTGACAAAAACAATGAAAACAATTTCACAAAATGGGGATTTCCCACAGAAGAATGTTATATTAAAAGGCCAGGATAAATAATTTAGATTGTGGCTACCATGTCAGTTTTACTTCAAATAATATTAAACCAATTTTTAAAATCTAGATTATTATCTTTAAAAACATTTTATCAAAGCATTTAGTTTGAAGTTTCGAACGAGCATTTCCACTCTCAGACTAAGTATGAAGTAAAATTTCAAGCATTTGGATTTCGAGTTTGGAAAATTTTCTAGGCTTTTCTAAACTCGAAATTTTACTTCATGCGCCACGCCTAAAAACACTGATTTCAAGTGAGGTTCAAATATACATAAATTCACAATATTTTTGTTTTGTACCTGTGGCGAATGAAGTAAAATTTCGAGTTTAGAAAAGCCCAGAAAATTTGTCTCGGGTCGCTGCGTGACCCTCGGCAAATTTTCACGGGGCTTTTCTAAACTCGAAATTTTACTTCATGCTTAGTCTGGGAGTGGAAAACACTCGTTTATAGCTTTAAATTAAACTCTTCTAAAAAAAACAACGTAAATATTTTTCTTTTAGGTAAACATATGCATAAGCTGTAAATTTTACGACATCAGTTGTTTTTCAAAAGAGCTTAATTTAAAACTTTTAACGAGTGTGCACACGCTTTTTTTTAAAGCGTTCAATTTGAAGCTTCAAAGGAGTGTTTTCCACTCCCAGACTAAGCATGAAGTAAAATTTCGAGTTTAGAAAAGCCCCGTGAAAAATTGTCGAGGGTCGCGCAGCGACCCGAGACAAATTTTCTGGGCTTTTCTAAACTCGAAATTTTACTTCATGCGCCACGCGTATAAAACAGTGATTTAACAAGAAATTTAAAAAGACACAAAAGACATATTTCTTGTTAATCCTCACAATTAATTCGAATTATTTTTGATGATTCAAATCCTTTTGTAAGTGTTCGAATCCTTTGTAAATATTCGAATCCTTTTATGAGGAATCGAATCACCCGCATTTGGATTCGAATACGAATCCTCTTACAAAAATGTAACGAATCCGAATCACGAATCCAGTTTGACTAAAGTATTCGAATGCCTCTTTTGAATCCTCTAAAAGGATTCGAATCCAGGATTCGAATCCTGAATGATTCGAATCCTGCCCAGCTCTGGTATTTGCGATGGGGTGGTCGTTCATATTGCGCTTGATATACCGGGTGATTCATTTAACCTGAAATAGCGTATATCTCGACAAATGCGCATCGTACAGAAAAAATAGCAGAATCCATGTTTAATATGTTCTTGTGAGGAATCCCTTAAAAGTAAAATTAGAACTTCTCGCCCCCTCTGTAGGCGTAGTGCAACTTTGAATTCTTAAATAGGAATCCCCATTTTTTATCTCATATTCGGACACTACGTCGAAAACTATGTATTTTTTATCAGTAACTTTTTATTCAGATTCACGACAAATAGGCTGTAATGACGTTTGCATTTTTATTAAATGACAAAACATTTTTTTCTTTATGCGCGACGCATACAAGACACCTTTTCAGCGTAAGGTCCGAAAACAGACACGCACAAACCTGGTACTTGTTCGTGTATGGTCGGGTATGATCGTGTTTGGTCGTGTGTGGTTAAACACTTTACGTTATACTGTTTTTGTTTATGTTTGTGAAAATGTTGAATTTTCATTGAAATTCACTTCTAACGAGTGTCTTCCACTCCCAGACTAAGCATTTAGTAAAACTTTTACCTTTGATCTTTGAAGGGCTATTGACGCAAGGTATTCAAATATTAATCACTGAGGTGTCTATTGATCCTTGGTCTTTCAGCCCTTAATCTTTTCTAGGCCATAACATCTTGGATATTTTCTGCCATTGATCCTTGACAAGTTTTCATCGAGTCTTTGTTCTATGAAGTGCTATTGGCCATGAATCTTTCAGCACTGTATTTTTGAAGAGGTATCAGACCAACTGTAGGTCTTTTAGCTCTTGAGTTTTAAACTTATTTTTCAGCCTTGTCTTAGAAAGGGTATTTACGCAAGGTATTTCAAACCTCGATCCTTGAAGGGTCTGTAGATCCTTGAACTTTTAGCCCTTAATATTTAAATAGCTATTGCCCTATTTTTTTTAAATCATTGATCTTTGAAAAGCCGTCGAGTTCTTGATCTTTGAAGAGCTATTGACGCAAGGTATTGAAACATTAATCACTGAAGTATTTATTGATCCTTCGTCTTTCAGCACTTAATCTTTTGTAGGGCACAAAATCTTGGATATTTTCTGCCATTGATCCTTGACAAGCTGTCATCGAGTCTTTGTTCTATGAAGTCCTATTGGCCATGGTTCTTTTAGCACTTGATTTTTGAAGAGGTATCAGACCAACTGTAGGTCTTTTAGCTGTTAAGTTTTGAACTTATCTTTCAGCCTTATGTCTTGGCAAGGGTATTGACGCAAGGCATTGCAAACCTCGATCCTTGAAGGGCCTGTCGATCCTTGAACTTTTAGCTCTTAATCTTTAAAAAGCTTTGGGCCCTGGGTATTTAAGCTATTGATCTACCTAACCTTTGTTCTATGAAGAACAGACTTTTGGTTCATCGATTCCTTGATCTATTAAAAACACTTACAAATTGCAGGTTAAGTCACCGTTTTTATTACCTATGGATTGGAGCGGTTTAGATCACTTTCTAATGGAAGAAAATGAATTGCTCAGGGGGCTCGTAAGTGAAATGCGTCACGGAATATTCACTTTACAGGGTCGTGCTGTAAGTACAACTTTGAAATCTTAAACAGGAACCCCCATTTTTTATCTCATATTTGGATACTACGTCAAAAGTATGTACTTTTTATCCGAAACTTTTTTTTTGATTCACGATAGATGGCGCTGTAATCATGCATGCATTTTTTTTTTAATTTTAAACAGTATATTTTGAATTTCAATTGAAATCAGTGTTTTATACAAGTGCCGCATCAAGTTAAATTTCGAGTTTAGAAAAGCCTTACTTTGGATTTGGACGCTTCGCGTCAAAATCTAAACGCTCAGAAAATCCTAGAAAATCCTGGAAATTTACTTTATGCGCCACGCGTCTAAAACACTGAAATATTGTTAAGTTTACAATATGCTACTAAAACAAAATACATATATTTTAAACTCCACTTAAAACATACGTGGTGTATGAAGTAAAATTTCGAGTAGAAGAAAGCCTGAAAATTTGGCTGAAAACTTCAGGCTTTTCTAAACTCGAAATTTTACTTCATGCTTAACCAAAGGGTGGAAAACACTCGTTAAAGTTTCAAAGTGAACACTTTCGTGAAAACAACGAATGTCTGAGCATTTACAGTGTATGACTATTTTTTACCGTCAAGTTGAAAATATTTAGCGGCGGTGTGTAAATTTAAAAATCTTAATTAACACACCGCTGCACAGTGAGGTATTGACTAAATTAAGGGACCAACATTATATTTGCTAAATATTTACATTTATTTATGCCGATATTCAATAACTATCCTATACTTCTTCATCTGATGATGAAATATACTCCTCCATGTCTGAAGAAACGGTAAAATCTTATCTATATTTACAAATTCTGTTGATTTATTTTTTCATTGGTAATGATCGTAATCATCAACATCTCTGTAACAAGTGTCTCTAGAAAATATTCTTGAAAAATGTAATAACAGGGTGTCCATATTTCCTGGAAATGCATATGGATCTTGGTTATTTGAAGAGATAAACAGTCGGTTAAATTGGGACAAATGTGTGTACTTAAGAGGCCAATATTAATCTAAACCAAACTTTAAAATATATTTTCTGTTTTCGAGATTTTGTCAAAATCACGGTTTTTTCAAATTTCGTTTTTATTTCTTAATTCAAAAACTATTGAATCTTGAAATTTAAAACATTGACACTATACATTAATGTCTAGTAGAAAACTCGGTTTGAAGATAACTCTATTGCGCCATTTTAGATTTTAGTATTTTCTTAGAGTATTTTTTTCTGAATTCAGTAATATATCACACTCATAATTTGTTTTTGAAATGGAAAATGGTTATTTTTGTTTCATTTTTTTCTTCCACGGAATAAATCTTTATGTCTAATAGGCAGTTATGTAGCAAATTTTTGATAGCGCATAATTTCTAACAATTTCATTTTAAATATACTTATACTTAAACTTTCAGTAGTGGGACCCTATCAAAACATCCACACTATTTTTACCACCCGTAATGCTGATCTTCAGGACCAGATCAAAACTTCTACACAGTTTTTTGCCATCCCGAGAGCGAAGTGGTAAAAAAGAAACACTATTTATTTAAATAGGTTTATGGGTTTCCTAAATGATAGAAAAATAAAACTGGAAAAATATATTCATTGATTTATTAACTGGGGATTCGAATCCATTTGTAAGTATTCGAATTATTTTAGAAGGATTCGAATCACCTACATTTGAAATTTAATACGAACCCTTTTAAAATATCGTAACGAATCCGAACATTAAATCCTCTTTGACGAAAGTATTCAAATACATCATTTAAATCTACTAAAATTATTCGAATCCTGATTTATTTTTTAGGTGCATAAATATTTGCATGTATGTAACGAAACAACAAACATTAAAACCGGTTTCAATCAATAAATCCATTCGCTTATCACCAAACACACAAAAAACGCAGGCGAAAATCCAGCATTCTTGATAAATTTGAAGAGCGCCTCTATTCATTCCACTTTTTAAACTCCAGCTAAGGTCGTGTTTGCACTTTTTAAAGAACACTGATCGGTTTTCGAATAGATTTCTCGTTTTCAAGTGCTTGTGTTTATTTAATTATCTCACTGTCATAGATTGTTATTGTCGGCAGAGCTCCAAGGAGAAGAAGAATAAGTGCTAGTGTTTTGATTCGTTAGTGAACTTTTACTTAAAAGATTATTGGAAATAAAATCCAGCACGAGATGTTTGGATTTAAAGGATTGTCCATTAATTAAAGGTTAGTGCAATGGTTTGATTTTTTTTATTTAAGGATGTTGATCGACAGGGCTTTGAAGCCAGTTTTGTTAAAACTGTTGTTAAATTTGAAAAAATAATAGTTTTAAAAGAGCTTTTGAAACAAAATTGCGGGAGCACTTAAAAATGCATCAGTTTTTCTTTATCTGTTTTGCACTTAAAGAAAGAATAAACATCTTTCATTTTCTTCCTCATCATTCAGTGTCATCTGTTTCCATTTTTTTTTTTTTGACTATTTAGGAAATGAATAAATCAATTTATCCACTTTTTTACTCTTTTAGAAACCTATAAACCTATTTAAATGATGTGTAAAATATTTGTTTTGAAGTGAGTGCGTGCTATTGGGGTGGCAAAAACTGTGTGGATGTTTTCATGGGGTCTCTGGTCTTCTATCTACTTTTTTGACATAATTTTGATAATTTCATCTAAATAAAACATTAAATTAAAACTCGTATATACTAACTTTTAAAAATATAAATACCTGCAATATTTCTCAGTTTCTCCATTAAGAAATGCAATTTACATTAAAAATAGTGTGCTTAATGCTATGCGAATTGTAAGTATTTGTATAATCTAATCGTGCTGGTTTTGTTTTCAAAGCTCACTTTGCAAAAGCAAAACAATATACATTGTTCAAGAAATCTCTGCTCATTAAAATATCATTCTAAGGCATTCTTCAGAAACCGTGTGGATGTTTTTATCGGGTCCTTTCAAACGGACCTGAAGCAAAAAAAATATATAATAATTTAATAATAATTGAAATAGGTGAGTTCTAAGCTTTAAGCAACTTTATTTCAAGAATGTCCCGAGATGCCACCTAGATTGTTTACATAGTCTTGTAGGTAATGCTTTCTAGTTTACTCTCAAATAAATATAATAATTCGGACACATCCGGAAGCATAACAAAAACCTTAATTTATTTCATACATTGTATAAATGCAAGAAAACTATCTAGCTATTGTTGTTTTAATTCATAATAATTATCAAAATAATACGCATTATGAATAATTCTTAAATACCTGCCGAAGTATAATCCACAGCAAACAAAAAGTTACACTTCCTCGTTTAATAAATTTCTTTGATGAAAACAATCAATTACTTGAAATGCCGCCACAACAAAACTCGACTATCAAAAATCATCAAATTCAAATTGACATTACTAAACAGCAGAAAGCGTTAGAGCGACGGAACAAAAAGCATATAACGCACCAAGTATTATACTACTGTAATGTACCCATCTGTATATTTATTTCATTTATATAATTTAATACTTTAGTATCGTGCATTTTTAATAATCATATTTAAAGTTATTTATGTTTGTTTCACTTATTGATGTTTGTTGTTTATTTTTACTTAAATATTATTCATTTCTAAATGTTATTATCAGAATGCATTTGCTAATGCTAGAGCACAGATAAGCCTGGGAAGAATAAATAGTTAATTAGAATTTCTACTTAATGGAAAAATTCCGCTAAAGATGATAAAGTTCACCCCGGCTTATGCGTGCCCCTTCTTACGCATTGTTTGCTTAACTAAGAACCATTATTCAATACTATTAGATTTTATTTCGGGCACTTCTGATTTGACTCTCGAGCGCAAGACAGTAAAAATATTACTTACTCCGATTAAATTCAATAAACTTCGTTAAGCAAGCTAGTTAAAGTTTCTAAATATATTATATTGTACTATTCACAAGTTTCTCCGTTAAGAAAATAGAATTGATATTCGTTATATAAAAACATCAAGTTATTTTAACCTCACCCAGAATAAAAGAACCTACTTAATATTAAATAAGTGTTAAATATTGAAAATACTAAATAATTAACATTACACTACCTAAAATAACAATTTATTTGCGTCTCTCATAAATTTCGTAAACCTACTTTTGGCCACTTACATCCTGCATATACTTCATAGTGCGCCGCTAAAAGCAATAATACTATTAATATTTACAGTGTATATACGTATATCGGAAGATATATATACTTAAGAGGGCCAATTTTTGCTGGTTGTGTGTTTCTGAGATACGAGATGGCGCAGAAGTAGCAAAATTTCAGAAAGTAGTTTTAACTACATATTGGTATATAGTGCCTCCCGAATTTTATTACAACGAATAGTAAAAATGATGAGTGCGGAGCGCGTTGTTTGTTTGTCTACATAGCGCCGTGCGAATGAATGAATGGGTATTGAATTTCAGAAGACACAAGTAAACTGGATAAATATTTACGATTTTCATTTCTATCGACATACATACAACTGTATAACGAAACAGATGCCTTCACCATTAATTATATTAGTTTGATATTCCATATGAGTATATACAGGGAGCTTTTCTTTAAAGTATACGTATTCTAAATTCAGATTATTTTCTTTAAATATTTGGATATTCGTTGTTTTTAAAAAAAAAATCAATTTGAAACTTTAAATGAGTGTTTTCCACTCCCAGACTAAGCATGAAGTAAAATTTCGTGTTTAGAAAAGCCCCGTGAAAATTTGTCGAGGGTCGCGCAGCGCCCCGAGACAAAAACACTAAAATACTGTGAAATTTATGTATATTTGAACCTTACTTGAAATCTGTGTTTTATACGCATAGCGCATGAAGTAAAATTTTGAGTTTAAAAAAGCCCAGAAATGATTTATTTATTATTTAATTTAAATTAATCTATTTAATAAAACTTGTTTATAATAATTACTTCAATAAATTAAAGCAATATGAAGAAGAAATAATGTTTTCTATGGAAGGATTGCACGGATTTATGTGATCATTTAAGTGTTCCATTAATTGATATATATATATAATTTAAGAAACTTTTTTTAAAAGAATACTGTTAATTTATTCGCAAAGCTTAAATGTGCACTATGTATAAGTTTCAAAGATCTATTTTCATTATTGTGGAAGATTAATCGTTGTTCGTTCTTATGGCCAAATAACATGTGCATTTTCGACCGTAACATTTACAGTGTAGATACGTATATCGGGATATATACTTTAAAGAAAAATCCGCTGTAAATATTATTACACATACAAAAATAATATCTATGCAAACGCTAGTAAGTAACTTTGTTTGCGTTCTATTGCTTGCTTTTACATTTTATTTCTTGAATAACTTCCTCATTTATCACTTGGTGAAACATTTTGAAATTATATTAAAGGATAAATTAAAAACACTAAACAAATAGTGAAACAAACCAAGTGTTTTAAATTCATTCTTTAATATTGCTTTTCAAATTTAATATATTTCTAATAATTCAATATTTATAGTATTAGAATCACAATATGGGAAAAAACAGGAATAGGAAATTTGACGTTCACACATTTAACGTTTAATTTACTATTTTTTTAAGACACCATTACAAAATGAAAACACCGATTAATCTTAATAATAAGGCATTTTATTTAACATAATATCCGACAAAAACATCTGTTTTTATGGTTGAGTGCTCCTTGCAACTTTAGGTAGGAACACGCAATAGAAAATTGTTTTCTTAGAAGTAATTTCGGGATATTTTTTTCCGGTAAGGAAATTTGTGATTACTTGGAAATAGTACCAATTACGCCACTACATAATGCCTCGTACGTAATTTGTTTTGAGACGTTAAATATTTAAAAAATATGCGTGCGTCAGATGCGAGCAAAACGTCTGATTATATGCTCTATTCAAATATAAATATTACATATCATGGAATTTTGAATATTTATTATACGCAAAGGCGCAAATATTTTATGTATGTATTGTGGAGGCGTATACCATGTTATAAATATTAATTTAACAATGAGCCCGTTCATCATAGACAACAGTTGGGAGTTTACTGCCAACTGTTGGGGAATTCATTAAAGATCCAACATACATCACAAACAAACCCAAACATGTTAAATGTTGAACATTTTGATGAACGGGCCCATTAAAACACTATTTACTTTATTCACTATTTGTTTTGAGTTATGTGAAGTAATAATTCACTAATAAAACGCGATTTAATTTCCATCCTTCACTTATTTATTTTTATTGTTAGATGTACATTTCGAGTACCATGTACTCATTTTCAATATTGAAAATGAGTACATGGTACTCGAAATATACATCTAACAATAAAAATAAATAAGTGAAGGAAGGAAATTAAATCGTGTTTTATTACTGTTTACTTTGTTTGTATTTATTTTATGTTATATACAAATAATATTTCATTTTAAATAAAATCTAATAAACAAATTTTACTTAACTAAAAGAATAAGAAAACTATAAATATTTCAATTTGTTTAATTTTATTTATAAAAACTTTAGTTCATCTCTGAACTTCGGATCTATGTAGGTTTGCCATATTTCTTGCTCCTAAAATCAGGAGAATGATTAGCAACAAAAAGTGTTATGTCAAGAGATCGTATAAAAAACATTTTTAAAGTTTGTTATATTTTTTTAATCATGTTATGTTTTATAAGCCTAAGCCTTACACTTGTCAGTACATTTTTGAAGCTTAAAAGTTAAGTATAAATAATATATAATTAAATAAAAATAATGTAAAGCTAGCTAAAAATAACAGCTTGAAGTGACAAACTTTAAAGGGGACGCAGTGACAGCAATAATACCAGGATTGTTAAAAAAACGTTTTTTTCACTTTAATTAAAACAAACAGTTTTTCTTTCATTGAAACAGTGTTTAGAACATTAACAATTAAAAACATGTTTAAAACACGTTTAAAACGTGTTTGAAACAGAACATACAGGGCATGTTTCTTTAGAGTATACATATCCCGATAATAACAGCCTTTTTTTAATTTGAGGGAATTCGTTATTTCAAAGCGTTTAATTTGAGACTTTTAACGAGTGTTTTCCACTCCCAGACTAAGCATGAAGTAAAATTTCGAGTTTAGAAAAGCCTAAGAATTTGGATTGGCCGCGTAGCGAAGCGGAGCGGCCAATCCAAATTAGGCTTTTCTAAACTCGAAATTTTACTTCATGCGCCACGCTTAAAAATACTGATTTACAGTGAAGTTTAAAAAGCACACATACAACAACGATTATAGGCAAACTAATATACGTTAGAGTTATTAGGTTGCCTGTAATCATTATTTTAAACAATTTGTTCAGCGCAAAATGTGACTCACGTTTTATTTACATCTACATATTAAATTTCTAAAGCCGTATATTTTAAACTTTACGATATTTCAGTGTTTTATACGTGTGGCGCATGAAGTACAATTTCGAGTTTAGAAAAGCCTAATTTGGATTGGCCGCTCCGCTTCGCTACGCGGCCAATCCAAATTTTCAGGCTTTTCTAAACTCGAAATTTTACTTCATGCTTAGTCTGGGAGTGGAAATCCCTCGTTTAAAGATTCAAATTAAAATCTTTTAAAAAAACAACGGATGTCGTAAAATTTACAGTGTATGCATATGTATATGTAAAAGAAAAATTTCCTGTATTCAAAAATCACATTTATGCACACACAGTTGGGATATATTATTGTAATAAACAAATTCCAGATTTAAAACATGTTTACAACAACACCATTTAACTTTGATTAAAAAACACTTAGAACCTTTCTTCAATACTTTATTTTGTAACCAAATGTACATTTCGGACACGAAGTGTCCATTATCAATGGTTTGATACTAATACGAAAAATATACATTTTACACTGATATATATATACACTAAAAAATGAGGGAATTAGAGGGTGTCGGTTGGGGGTGTGGTTATGGTGGTAATAAACTAATTTTAGCCGAAAAAAGGTTATCTGTGGGTAAGTAGGTACGTGTTTGTTGGGGATTCCAAGGGATTAGGAAAACACCCGAGTTTCAGGTGGACACACTAAATCTAATAAAACATTTTCGATTAAATCGAAATTTAACAGTAGGTTTTTTCATTTGAATTGCCTCCAACATATTTAAATGATCGTGTGTTGAATGTTTCAATAATTTTACGTTTTCTAAAATGAACTTATGGCCCATTTTAGAAAACCAAAATTATTGAAACATTCAACACACTATCATTTAAATATGTTGGAGGGAATTCAAATGAAAAAACAAGAAAACCTACTGTTAAATTTCGATTTAAGTCCGCTCGAAAATGTTTTATTAGATTTAGTGTGTCCACCTAAAACTCGGGTGTTTTCCTAATCGCTTGGAATCCCCAACAAACACGTACCTACTTACCCACAGATAACCTTTTTTCAGCTAAAATTAGTTTATTACCACCATAACCACACCCCCAACCGACACCCTCTAATTCCCTCATTTTTTAGTGTATATATATATATATCAGTGTAAAATGTATATTTTTCGTATTAGTATCAAACTATTGATAATAGACACTTCGTGCCCGAAATGTACATTTGGTTACAAAATAAAGTATTGAAGAAAGGTTCTAAGTGTTTTTTAATCAAAGTATAATTATCTTCAAGTAACTCAATCAATCCAAAAAAAAAAACACCATTTAAAACACGACGGCTGTTTTAAAACATGTTTAAAACACTGTTTTAAAACAAAGTGTTGTCAACATAACAACCCAGAATAATACACAAAAAACACAATAGCGAGAATTAATAAAATAAAAGTGTCTGTAAATTATATCTACTCAGGTTGAAGTTAAAATCGAACATACAGACTACAGAAAAGATAAAAAACAAATAATAAATAATTAAACAAATAAATCGATTAATAAATAAATACAATGGCATTGGCATTAAAATAAAACACACAAATGTTTAAAATTAAGTTAAGATAAAATCAATAATAATAAAAAGTAGTTTAAAACAAAATGAAATAAAAATAACACACACTAAACGTTACAAATTAGTCACTTAATTAAATAAATATATTAAAAAAATAGATAAAAAAAGGTATATATCACATAATTTCGATTTAAAATAACACACACAATTTAAAATAGGCCAAGTAGTGTAAAAACGAGTTTATGAACTTAAATAATGAAGAAGAAAATGTACCATATAAAAAAAGATTATTTTTGTATTCATAACACTGAATTAAAATTATAAAGCATTAGTACCTGCTAGTCATAAAAGGCATTTTTAACTTAAATACATTTAACATGGTTTTTAGATATATTAAATAGCAACTCCTTAATACCGTAATACCATACTCCCGTTTGAGATTTGGTTAGCCTGATTGAGTTTGGGTATATATTCTCACCTTATCTGGTAGAGTAGTTGTTACAGCCTGGATGTGTTTTGTACAGATTTAAGTTTCTCTTAATATGTGTCAGACATGCGTAAATATACTGTGCGTTTTATTCAAGTATGGCCATGGGGATCTCCATAGTAAAAATTGTACCCCATATTATTTTTTGTTGTCGTATAAATTTGAAAAAAAAAATTATGTTTTTATTAATAAATGAAACACTTTTCTACAAAATGTTCATTGTTAGAAGGTTATAAATTTAACTTTGGTTTGATATTTTTTCGAAGCACGTTGATATATTTCAATCTTATTTGTTGTAGGACAAACTGTTTGATTTATTTTCTTATGTAAATTTAGGTAAATTTATCTTGGTTGAAAAATGTATATTTATTTACATTCGTCTACGTATAAACACAAATCACTCCTTGAGATTGACTTAAAGTCGAAACTAGTTGGATTAAAAAACCAAAATATTAGTGAAATTTAACCAAGTGTTTTCCTTTTTAAATCATAAATCTGACATAACAGTGATAATCGGGTATTTTTAGATTGTTGCATATATATTTTTGAAGAGCTAAGATACGTATTTACCATCCACACAAAAGTTTGTAACAATGTTTCAGTTAATAAATGTATGCCAATTATACTGAAATAAATTACTTGAGACTAAGCTAAAGCTAAATTTAGGGATTTGCGTAAAATTTATTTAGAAAAATGCAATTTCCACGAAAATCATAATCGTTAAGCGGCATACCACGAAGGTCAAGCATCTGCCATACAAAAAGCGTTCGACTCTGTATGGCACCGAGGTTTGCTGTTTAAGTGTCACCTCCTAAATATTCCTAAACATCTTATCTTACTTCTCAACAATTTCCTATCCCATAGAACCTTAAAAGTAAAAGTTGATAATCATTTCTCCACAACATTCTCCCCTGAGCAAGTGGTTCCACAAGGATCACTCCTCTCTCCCATATTATACAATATTTTCTGTTTCGAAATGTATAACCCTGACCCCCGAATATGCCGACGATACCGCTCTCATAACTCACGAATCCTCCTTTTTGAAAGCCCTACAAACAATGCAGCAACTGATAGATAGACTCGAGGCATGGTTTACGAAATGGCGCAGAAAAATTAACCTCAAAAATCCCAACTTTTAATTCCTTTTCACCGACTCTCCCATAACTATCTTATAACCTATTCATCTCACAAACTCTTATATTCCCCTCCCTTAACATTAAATACTTAGGTCACATTGGACACTAAGTTGAAATTTAAAAAGAAACGCGGCAACTGTTAAAAAGAAAATAATTAGTAGAGCGAAGCATTTTAAATGCCTAACTTATAAAAATAAGGGAATATCCACCCTAACCGCTACCCGCATCTACAAGATGATCTGTCGTCCACTCCTTGATTACGCATCCATACTGCTCTTCCAATCTTCAGATCCAACTATAAAAAACATACAAGTTAGTTAACGATCATCTCTCCGAGCCCTTACAAAAATACGATGTCCTAACAACCCTTTGTACAACCCATCAAATCAACTCCTTTACACTACAACGCATATTTTCCCAATTGAAAACAGACTACTGCACCTTGCAGAAAAAAAATCGGAAAAAACCCTTAAAACTTCCAATTCCTTTAAGAATACTGTAAACGCCTAAACCCTCATATTACCCAAAAACAAAAAAAAAACCCACATCTACCATTTTTGACTTTATTTCATCACTTCAACCACACTAACAGACAAAGAAAATAACAAAATGTTTTTTGCATTTTTTCGCTATATCTTAGTAAATATCTATTACATCATAGCAGTTTATATTTTTAACATTGCCTTAAATCAGTGGTTTATACGCGTGGCGCATTAAGTAAAATTTCAAGTTTAGAAAAGCCCCGTAAAAATTTGTCTCGGATCGCTGCGCTATATCTTAGTAAATATCTATTACATCTCAGCAGTATATATTTTTAACTTTACTTTAAATCAGTGGTTTATACGCGTAGCGCATGAAGCAAAATTACGAGTTTAGAGTTTTCGAGTTTGTCAGACAAATTTTTACGCAGCTTTTCTAACCTCGAAATTTTACTTCATGTTTGGTCGAGGAGTGGAAGACACTCGTTAGTTTAAAATATGTCACAACTATCAAAATGTGTGTCGCAAGTGTCATAAAGAAAAACAATAACTTGACCATCTAATGCAAGGATGTTATATCTATGGATCGCTTACTTTCGCTAAAAAAGTGAATCCAGTGGTGGGGGGAAGGCGCCATTTGCCGGGTAGGAATTTCAATTGTTGAAAATTCGCGTTTGTTGAATTTACTGTCAACTTGACAGATTGAAACGCAACCTTTTAGGGCCGGTATTTCAATTGATAGTTAACTTTTAGGTTTACAAACTAACGGTCAAGTTTTACCACTAGTTAACTCATAGTAAAATTATGTATATGTATTTCAAGTATTTGAAAGTTTTGGTTTAGTAACTCTCATTTCATCAAAATTTCATTAGAGTGGCAATTCTGACTTCTGTCAAAATCACACTTAAACGTCAATATCATTTATCAGTCTTTGGTCACCTGCTGTTGCTGGTGGTGATTTATTATGCATAAAAATGAATAAAACCTCCCAGCAAGTAAATGAAACAAAAAGGACACCGAATTTCACGTATAAAGAAGAACATTTGCTGTTGGAATTTGTTGAGAAATACAAGAATATTATAAAAAATAAGAAGAGTGGCAGTGTTTTATGGCAAGAAAAAGTAAAAGCGTGGACTCATATCGAAAACTCGTTCAATCCGGCAAACGATGGTGTATTCAGATCCAAACAAATAATAAAACAAAAATATGCCAATTTAAAGAAACTATCCAAAACCAAATTATCACACAACAAAAGGGAACTAAATAAAACCGGTGGTGGTGATTCTAAACTATATGCCATAACAGACGTAGATAATTTTATTGAAAGAATTTTAGGAGAAGATCAAATTTGTGGTCTTAAGAACAACTTCGATTCTGACAGTAAGTATAAGGTTACTTTTTATGAAATTTATCATTATAAATGGTTTATTTTCATTAGGTGTACAAGCTCATCAAGCCGGACCATCTAATGCGAATTACATTGTTATTGGCTCACCTGATGAAAGTCTTTCTAACCCTAAAGAAAATGTTGTAGAAATTACTGAATGTAAGTGGTAGCGTAGTAATATCCTAGCTGTTGGTACATTTTAAGAATGAAATATTCTTATTAATTGTGTTTTTTTTTTTAGATGAATTGCCTGAGAAAACATTTACTCCTACTATTATCAATCAGACAAATAATGAAAATGTGGAAATGAGCAATAGTAAAAAACTGTACAATATATTATCTATGTAATTTTTCACACAATTTTTGTAGGAACAACAGAAACCGATGACGACTGGTCTACCTATAGCCCACAAATGCTGAAAAAACAACCAAATAAAAGAATAAAAATAGGAAAGAAAAAAATTGCGTACAAAAAATTAATTATAAATGAGTTGTTAATTAAGGAAAAACTGGAGTTTGTATGACTTCAGAGAGAAAAGTTTTTAGAAGAACATGAGATAAAAATGAAAATATTAAAACTTAAACTGCAACTTAAAGAAGCAAAAATGAGTAATTTCATAAATAATTGAAAACAGTTAGGGCAAATAATAATAAATATATTTATTAATTTGTTTTTTGAATAAATTGTTGTATGTTGTATGTATTGCGTGATAATAATTAAGTAATAATATTTATTTATTGTAAGTTAAAAAAATAATTTTGTATTAAATGTCTGAAAGTATTGTTTCTTATTTGATTATTATTAACGATATTGTTTTGATCTGGTGGGTTATTATTTACTAAGTTTATTGCATGATTTTCATCATCAGTTATGTCTGGTACTTTTTCATTTTCATCACATGCAATATTATGTAGTATTGCGGTAGCAACTATAACGGCTTGAGTAGTATCTAAATTTGTTCTAAGTCCTGCAGCAAGTCCAGGAAATCTTCGTTTCCATACACCATAGCACCTTTCCACAGGATTTCTGGTACGTATTTGTGATTCGTTATATAGATTTTCTGCTGGTGTTCTTGTTTGCAATAAGGGTGTAAGAAGATAATTTTTACAAGGATATCCGCTGTCTCCTACTAGAACGGAGTTGTGACCAAATTCATTTTGTTTAAATCGATTCATAATACTTGAATTTCTAAAAATATGGGCGTCGTGCGTAGATCCTGGCCATCTAGCCACAATATCCATTATTTTCAGATTGGCATCAGATACTGTTTGCACGTTTATGCTAAAATATTGTTTTCTATTTCTAAAAATCTCTGCTCTATTGCCTCCTGGTGATAAAATTTTAACATGACTGCAATCAATTGCTCCAATGCACATAGGAAATCTAGCTTTTAAATAAAAGTCTCTTTTACATTCTAATCTTTCTTCTTCTGTGCTTAGCATTTTTATTATTCGAGGACGTAAACTTGCCAAAGCAAAGCTAACTCTCTTAATTACTTTACTGGCCGTGCATTTATGCACACCACTTCCATCTCCGACAGTAGTGAAGAAAGCACCAGTTGCGTAAAACCTGAGTGCTAGCAATAATTGATCAGTTGAAGACAGAGCATCATTTCTAAAATAATGGAATAGAGTTTTATGTGATATTTCTAACTATTGGTAATACCTTTGAGTTGGATATTTTATAAGGTCGTCAATTTCTTCGATGATGTTTTCTACAGTTCTTGGCGATAATCTGAACCTTTGAAATAATAATAATAATTCCCATTTTTCAAAATGATTTACTCTATCTCTGACTACTCTCTGTTTTCTTAAAGGCACTTCTTCGTCGTCACTAAACACATGTATGTCATAATCATTCATTGTAATTGATAATTGATTTAATATTAACAAAATATTACACTGACGTCAAATGAAATGTCAGGTAACCAAGAGTTAACTGATACCTACATATTAGTAAAGATTAATTAAAGTTAACTGAAAGTAAGATATTAATCATAATTTGAAATACATGCAACACACTTTCAACTCTGAGTTAACTCCCAATTGACAGTTAACTATCGATTGAAATACCGGGCCTTAGTGGTAATATTGTGACTTGTGTGAGTTTCTGTATTTATTCTTATATTATAATTATAACAGACAATATGGTAGTTTCGCGTAGTCAAAGACTGTAAAAATCGGCATTCTAAAGAAAATTGAAAACAATTTTTCCAGTAAGTATCATCATAATTGTTTTAACATTACTAAAATTAATAAAAAGTAGGCCTTTGCACCACGTATTTAAGACAAACTTTTAGTATGTAAAAAATAATATAAATATGCAATTTTATTTTTGAGAAGTTCGCGCGCAAAACTCGATAAATCGCAGGCGATTTTCACATTTCGACGGTTACTTATAATTTTGGGTGACTTCTACACAAATTCATTAACAGTTGTGAGCAATTCTCCCTAAATATCCTATAAAATTCAAATCAAAATGTCAATTTGATAGATATATTAATTGACTCAAAACTTTTTGTGTGTATTAAAAAATTTAGTTTAGTTAGAGCTCCACATTTGTGTAATCTTGTTAGGAAATGTGATAGTTCTTAATAATTTTGTTGTGTTTTGAAGAAGAACTAAACTGATTACGTTGTGTGTTGCAAGTTGGCAATTTGAGAAATTTACTAAATATTAAATCAATTTTAAATGGTAAATACAGTTATACATAATGTTATTGTAGTTTTCCATTGAAAAATAAAGAGATTTTACCACTATGGCTTAATGCTGTTGGAAGGAAACATTTTAAAACCTTCAACCTTCAAAATCATCAAGAATTTGCAGTGACTATTTCTTGGATCATGATTATTTGGTGAGACCAGGAACTTATGTGAAACATTCAAAACATGAGCCAGTACGGTCCATATTTCCAGAAAGAATTGAGAGAAATGAGCCACATAAGTTGGCTTTAATTTTAAGCATTGTAGTAAAGTATTTCAAAGTTCTATTACATACTTACGGAATATTCTACTCCAAAAATGTGTTAAATCCTGTCAGAAGAAAGCATGAATTCACAGAAAAGATTTTATTTATAAATTCATAATGTTTAAACCTATATATACAGAGAGTTTTATGTAGCACCGAACATTTTCATAACCAGAATTTTTCTTTGAAGTATCCATATGCATACGTTGCACATGTTCCGATGCTCGGTTTATTAAAAGAATCTAATTTGAAGCTTTTAACGAGTGTTTTCCACTCCCAGGCTAAGCATGAAGTAAAATTTCGAGTTTAGAAAAGCCTGAAAATTTGGTTTGATCGCGTAGCGCGAAGCTCGGAGCGGCCAAACCAAACTCGAAATTTTACTTCATGCGCCACCGGTACAAATCACTGATCCAATGTAAAGTTTAGCGGTGTGTTTTAAACTTCGTAATATGTCAGTGTTATGTACCGGTGGCGCATGAAGTAAAATTCCGAGTTTAGAAAAGCCTGAAAATTTGGTTTGGCCGCTCCGCGCTTCGCGCTACGCGACCAAACCAAATTTTCAGGCTTTTCTAAACTCGAAATTTTACTTCATGCTTAGCCTGGGAGTGGAAAACACTCGCTTGAAGCTTCAAATTAAATTCTTTTAATAAACCAAGCATCGAAAAATGTGCAACGTATGCATATGGATACTTCAAAGAAAAATTCTCGTTATGAAAATGTTCGGTGTTACATAAAACTCTCTGTATATTTATGATTTTATGTTAGTTATGTCCAATTATTTTAAATTTCCCACCCAAAATTCCTACCTGACAAATGGCGGACTGGCTTCACTTTCGAAAAGCGGTTATGATGTAAGTTAGCAATCCTTGATCTAATGATATATTTCAAATAATAGTTACGTCAAATTGACAATAATCGGCTGAGGCCAATTTGTGTCAAGTTTGATATATTGGACTAAACGTCATTTCAAGTTGACAGAATAGACTAATGTCGACTGACGGCGACTCATGTCAAGTCCTCAAATTCATCACTGCACCCACACTAACAGACAAAGAAAATAACAAATTCATTATCATCAATTCTCGGCGGAAAGACCTCTGGTTAATAGCCAGTTATTAAGAGGAATTTAAGTTTATTTATTTATTGTATAGAATAATGTATTTATTTATTTTGTATCCTCTGATAATAAAGATTGTTTTTGTTGTCATAGTCAATATATTTAATAAAACGAATTAACAAGCGTTTCTACATATTTATTAAGCATGAAGTAAATATTTCCAGTTTAGAAAAGCCTGAAAATTTGATTCAGGCTTTCCTGAACTAGAAATGATACTGAATGCTTAACCGAGAATTAAAAACACCCGTTTAAAGCTTTAAATTGAACGCTTTTATAAAACCTATAAATACATGAAGATTTACAACGTATACATTGGGATATGTATACGTAAAAGAAAAATTGTCTATATCTAATTATTTACATATCTGCTTTACTTTCGCGTAAATTAATTTAGACAATTATTTACCAAGTAATATGTTATGGCAAACATTATTAAATTTCACATAAACATGTTTTGTCAGTAATAGTCGTCACAGGTATTACCCAAATGTTTACATTAGAAATGAACAAAAAAAAACCATCCAGTGGAAAACAAGTGTAATGCTGAGACTGTCACCGTGTTTGCGTATTAAATTCCCGTTATTGACACAAAGTTGGAGGATAAAGTGCTAAGAAAATCTCTAGGAATAATACATTTATTTTAACACCAGTGGTGTGCGAAAAGCCTGAAATTTTGAAGAAAAAAAAATTGGTAAATCCAAATGTCCCTCTAATTATATGATTGCTAATTAATATATTTTTTACAAATATCAAGAATATGAATTTGTGTTCAGTGCTCATTTATTTTCTGGATAACTATATACGCGTTTCTGGCTTCAACGCCATCATTAGTATAGTCCCGAACCACTGCTTGAAGAATAGTGAACGTCTTTGTCCATTTATTATGGCCTGTGCAATTTATATATGTTCGACTGCGACATATGTAAATACATTTTTTGTTCATAAAATTTATTACAAAATCGATTTAATTCCGTGTATTGATATCAGCATTAGTTAATCTAATCACTGATCAACACAACAATATATCACACAGTGTGGTCTCTGAATTAATACATTAATGGAAAATAATCTTCGTGGCGCACGATTAAAATCCACCCCTCGTCAATTTAGCGACCTTTCCGAGTCTCTCGCCCATACCTAATTTGGTAATGCCAACATGAAACTTTTCAGGGAGAGAGGGCAAAAGAGAGCCGAAGAATTAAATATTAATTGCGTTACACGCATTTTGCCATCGATTTACTATTAAAAACGGGCATGCGGAGGGTATTTTCGGTGCAGGGGATTAAATCGACCCCCATCCGAGTGTTCATTCCCCATGACTGATAAATAACTGAATACCGGTTATCCATAACAACCTATCAACTACACATAATTGAATTAGGTAATTTTCGAATTTTCGATGTGATCGATGTAATTCCTAGGGGTTAGTAATGGGAATAATGGTTTGAACAAATGTTGGAATTTGTAACAGTGTTGCGAAACTATCAGAAAATCCATGAATTTCGAATAAAAATTCATTGGTCACAAATCCTTCGCAAATGCAAATTCTAAGTCGATTTCAGGGCTTCGAACCTGAACTGAACCGTAAACCGAAAACCTGTTATTTTTGTCGGAACGAAAACCAAAACTGAACCGAATAAAAAATTCAATTTATTTCGGTTCAAACACGTACATGAACACTTTAACACTTTATTGATAATAATAATAATCATATATATTTATTGACGTGTGTAATTTTATTCATGCCAATACAAACGTTTACACACGTCAATAAATATATATATATATATATATATGAGACATTTTAAACAGATCAAATAATTTAAAAACCTCACTGCGCAGTATAGGTAAAACTAGTGTATAAAAACTGTTTGTTACATATATAAAATAAGAATGTATAAATAGATAACACACAAATTATATTTTGGGAGACGATAACTAACACTTTAAAATAAGGCGATCAACCGGACTAGATTAAATCATATAAAACAATCATACAGCATATGAATAGTAGTCAATAAGTATGTAGTCAACCTAATCGATTATGAGTTGATGTTTTAAAATGTTGTCGTTAAATGGCAGTCAATATAGTAAAGACTGTCAATATAGTCAACATGTTCTCTATAGAATTGAATGGCACCTAATAATTTGACTATCACGACATTTTGACTACAATCACTGGTCGTTTGTTTTTCTATCCCTATCAAATTTTAACTTAAAATTGCTTGTTCGGCTGTCGATCGTATCATGATCATAAGTCACTGTTTCAACTATTTTTTTACTATGACGTATCGTATATTCAATAAAAATATTGTAGGTTACCAACTCTGATTTCATATAATAAATTGATTACAGCCAACTTAAATTAATAAAAATATTAAATCATAGCACTGTAGAGGGTTTTTTTAAATTGAAAATACGATTTAGTAATTACATGTCTATATCGACTTTATATTGACTATTGCAATATTGACTACGATTAGATGTTAATGCCATGTTGCCATTTATCAATTATTTGACAATAAAGTGAGAATACTAAATGAAACCTGCAACATTTTCGATGGTTTCTTTAAGTAAAGTACCATAAATAAAATATAAAAACGAATTAAAATTAATATCGACTTTCTGCAAAAATTTTGTCTCCAAATATTCATTGAAACAACTACTTCTCGAGCCTAATACCCCGACAGATATTGAATTATACAATGAATATTTGCGTTACACGATAGCACTGCTGTTCTATGCATAATTTATATGCAAAATGCAACATCAGGTCAAACTATTATCTAACCAAACTAAATGAAACAAAAGGAAATTGAAATAAATTGAAAAATTACAGGGAATGAATTTTAATTGTCTTACGAGGGTTGCCTTTTATATTTCGGGATTGGGCAACCCTAGTGTTGCAATATGGCAACTGAAAGCTCTATCGTAAAGTTTGACATTTTTGAGGTTATACGTACTCAGAACGTTTTGACATATGAGCGTTATTTGTGTCGTTTACACTAACTTAAAAGATTTATCTCGGCCAAAGAATGGAATTAAATCGTGAACATTTTCGTGCGATTATTTTTTACAACTTTCGACGTGGATTAACTCAACAACAGTGCATGGATGAACTTAATTCAATTTTTGGCGATGAAGCTCCATCAAGGACCAGTGTTTATCGATGGTATGGTGAATTCAACCGAGGTCGTAGTTCACTCTAAGACGAATTTCGTGGAGGTCGTCCAAAATCAGTTGTTGTTCCGGAAACCATTGATGCTGTGCGCAAACAAATACTGCAAGATCGTCATGTGACCTATCGTGAGATTGAGACTACCTTAGGTATTAGTGGGACCAGCATACATTCAATATTGCATGAACATTTGACTGTCAAAAAAAATTGTTCGCGTTGGATCCCACACAATTTGTCAATCGCTCAAAAAAAGGCTCGTGTCGATTGGTGCAAAGAAATGCTCAAAAAATACGATTGCGGTGCTTCGAAACACGTCTATGACATCGTGACAGGTGATGAATCATGGATTTACGCGTATGAGCCCGAAAGTAAACAGCAGTCGACCGTATGGGTGTTTCAAGATGAGCCAAATCCAACAAAAGTTGTTCGCGCACGAAGCACTTCCAAGCAAATGGTCGCCTGTTTTTTCGGAAAAACTGGACATGTCGCAACCGCACCACTAGAACAACGCAGAACAGTCAATTCTGAGTGGTACACAACCATTTGTTTGCTAGTTGTCATCCAAGAAATCAGGAAAACCAACCGCCGAAAACGGATCACTCTTCACCACGACAATGCGAGCTCTCACACATCGGCTCAAACAACTGCATTTTTGAGCACGCAAAACATCGATTTGATGAGTCATCCGCCATATAGTCCTGACTTGGCACCGAATGACTTCTTTTTATTCCCATCCGTAAACAATAAAATGAGAGGTCAACGTTTTTCGACACCTGAAGAAGCGGTTGATGCGTTCAGAATGCATGTTTTGCATCAATCAGAGTGGCAAAAGTGCTTCGACAATTGGTTCAAAAGTGTATAGATCTTAATGGGGAATATTTTGAAAAACAATAAAGAGATTTTCAATGATTAATATTTATTTTTGTTCTCTAATCCCGAAATATAAAAGGCAACCCTCGTAAGCCATCTATAGACGCGTTTCGAGATTTATCCCTCATCAGTATAGCTTTGCTTTAGACTTTCAATACAAAAAATATTAAAATAAAATAAACAGGAAACTTACAGGAATGTCGAAGTGTGTCGTCGAAACAGGTACACAAAACTGGGGCGAGTGAAAATGAAGGAATGTTATTTATAGGTAAAAGATTAAGTCATTAGTGGGTGCAAACAATTTGATACCTGAGAGAGAGTGACATACCGCCTTTAACGGTACAGTTTCACATAAAGACAATTTATCATAAAGAAAAATTGAATTTGTCAATAGGTTGCAGAATATTTACAAAATATAAAAACGAATTAAAATTAATATCGACTTTCTGCAAAAGAGAGAGAGAGAGAATAGTTTGACCTGATATTGCATTTTGCATATAAATTATGCATAGAACAGCAGTGCTGTCGTGTAACGCAAATATTCATTGTATAATTCAATATCTGTCGGGGTATTAGCTCGAGAAGTAGGTGTTTCAATGAATATTTGGAGACAAACTTTTTGCGGAAAGTCAATATTAATTTTAATTCGTTTTTATATTTTGTAAATATTCTGCAACCTATTGACAAACTCAATTTTTCTTTATGATAAATTGTGTTTATATGATACCATAAACAAGATTGATAGACAAAAACTAACATATACTTCCAAAGCTCTTTTTTACAGCTTATTCCATATGCCTAATTAACATTTTTCTAGATTCAATTGTTTTCAAGATATACGTCAAAACTCAAAATTTAGCAATTTAGACATATTGCAATAACTTTTTTATTTATAAAGATATTGACATACGGTAAATACATTCTTACGGCACTTTTTAAGTAGAATATGCTGACCATATCAGATTTTGTTTAAAGTTTAACTTTTATAAGATATGACATAAAGTTGTATTATTTTAAATAGAAATCATAGTTTACTACGACTTCAGTCGATTGCAGTTTTTGTTATCTTTTCAAAAATGTGTTCATCGTATTCTACTTAAAAAATTGCATTAAAAAAATATATTAATATATTCTACATGAATTTAACACTCGTTGGTCATACAAAAACAATGACATTTTTTTTCGAAATAATTGTAATTATTATCACATCCTAATATAAGCCTACTTAAATTCCAGCAATTATTAATTTAATATTAAACATGCCTACTGCGATTAATAAGACTATTAATAAAATATAATATATATCAATAAATTTCAAATAAAACATCAATATGTTATATATCAATGAAAAGGGAAAGAAATAACAATTTATTAATAGCATAGCCAACTATAACTTCTATTTAAAAAAATATAACTTTAGGCTATATCTCTTTTATTAACGAAGATAAAAATAATATGTAAATTGCATTCGATTCTCCTCGAAAAAGTACCTGTAGAACATTCAATTCTTATCTTGATAAAATAATAAATGACTGAGATATTAATAAAAATCGAATATGCAAAATATTGAAATTTTGGCTTCAACTTGAAAATAAAAGACGATAGCTAATTTCTGTTTTCGACATTAAGTTTTCCTCGAAAATCGAGCTCAAGGATGTGCCATCGATTTTTTTCTATCTCTTGATTGTAGTGAACAAAGCAGAAATATGTATATAACTTTCTTATTTCTTATTTTTAGAATGATGTATTATAACTTTTTGGTTAAGAATAATCTTCTTTATCAATCGGCAATAGAATGTAGAGGGTATGTAATTTAAAAAAAAACGGTTATTTCCTTAATATCTTAAAAATCTAACCGGTAGCTATACCGAAATTCTTTCTACGCTTGCTTCTGCGACGCTTGATATAAAACGTCTCAACGCAGACGTTATCTTGGTCTACAAACTCTTATGTGGCCGTATAGACTGCCCTGACTTGCTCGCTCTTCTAGGGATCTACGTACCCCCTCGAACGTTACGAGGGAAAATGTCAAAGCATAACTTAAAATTTGTGAGAGCGAACGTATTAAAAACATTTACATAAAATATTGAGAAGTGAAATAAATATGTTTTCAGTAAAATTAATATTAAAAAATCAACAACATCAAAACAAAATAGTTTTGAATTTGAAATATAAATCATTCAGTTTACTGTAAAGTTTCCAAAAACTATTGAGAAATTGATAACTGTTCTATCAAATGTGGACAATATTGTTGAGTTGATTTGTGTTTGTTTGAATATTAAACAGAGAGGGTATACTTTTTACTTTCCCCCGTATGTAATACAAAGGGAAAGTATTGTTTTCGTGAAAATTTTCGAATCAAAAATTTTAGCGGAAATATCCGTTTTGAGGTCCCCTGAGTCGAATAAGACCATTTTTGAAAAATGTCTGTCTGTCTGTCTGTCTGTCTGTGTGTCTGTGTGCGCTGTACCGCAAAAACCGCTAAAGATATCGAGATGAAACTTGAAACTTAAGCTTTTTGTTACAATCGGAAGAACTGAAAAGCTTTTGGCGGAAAGCCGGAAGTGGTACTTTACTCTTAGCGTTTTTCAGTTTTTTCAGATTTTTTCAATAAATGTTCATCAAACAAAAAATTCTTTCAAATAAAAGTTGTAGATAATAACAAAATGAAGATGTATTGTTCACTTACTTTTTGTCATAGCACTCTTAGTTTTTGAGATATTTCAAAAGTTGTGTGTTTTATCTAGTTATTGGTGTGTGACAGTGTATGTGGCGATACAATTGAAAAATGTTTCAAATAAAAGTTGTGGGAAATGAAAAACTAAAGATTTTTTGTAGATTCACTTTTTGTCATAGCACTCTTAGTTTTTAAGATATTCAATAAATAGTGTTTTTTATCTAGTCATTGGTTTGTGTCAGTATGTGTTGATCCAATTGAAAATGTTTCAAATAAAAGTTGTAGTTATCAAAAAGTTGAAGACATTTTGAAAACAATAATGCTACAAATATTTTAAAAGTGATTTAATACGCAATTTACGGGGGAAAGTACTATGATGGACACATCACCATTTTTTTTATAAAAAATCATCCGCTCTATAAAGTTAATTCTACAATGAGGATTTGTACTCCTTGTTTAAGCATGAAGTAAATATTTCAAGTTGGATAAACGACCAATCCAAATTCCCAGTATTTTTGAACTGGAAATTTTTTATAGGAATTTTGTGTAAAAACAATAATGTTATGGCCAGTGCAACAATAAAAATGGTTGATCATCAGTGATTTAGAACATTTTAACACATATGTTTGAACCGAATCGAAATAAACCGATATTTTTGTTTCGGGTTAGCTCCAATTAAAATAACAGTTTTTTTCCCTTTTTCGGTTTGCGGTTTATCCGGTTCGAGACCTGAGCGATTCATAGTTTGCGATGAAAACAAAAAAGGACTCAAGGAAAGAGTTATTATGTTAAAAAATATAAAAACGAATTAATATCGACTTTCTCCAAAAAAAAAATGATTTTATATTTATAATTAAAACTAAAGGGTGTCCCAACAAGAGCGCCGGATAAATTTGCCGCCATTTTGTTAATACGAGTTGTACGGTGATTTTTTTTGACAGTTGTCAATTACAGACCACGCGAATTAAGAATATGGAGAAGTATTCAAACGAACAACGTTTAATTATTGTAAAAACACATTACAAAAATAGTGAAAGTTTTGCGAAAACAATTCGCATATTACGTCAAGTTTTCGGTCGCCATTATGCGCCAAATGAATAGACAGTGAGGCGTTTAATTAAAAAATTTGAGACCAAATTTACGCTGATGGATCAGAAGACCATTGTTCGTCGTCGTCCTTGTCGGTCACTCGAAAATATAGACACAGTAAGGGAATCTGTGGCCGAGAATCCAGGAACTTCCATTCGGCATCATGGTCAAGAATTAAACATTTCCAAAACCACTATGCAACGAATTTTGGTAAAAGATCTGCATTTGCACGCGTACAAGATTCAATTGGTGCAAGAAATCAAGCTAAGGGGCGCGCCGTGGATTTGCTGATTGGGTGTTGGAACATCCATGGACTTTTTTCTTTGGGGCTATGTGAAGCAAAAGGTGTAACATATGCAAATAAGCCTGAAACAGTTCAATATCATAAAGAGGAAATCCGGCGAGTTATTGGTGAAATACAGCCACATTTATGCGAAAACGTTATTCAAAATTTCAACAAAAGAATAACCCTGTTCCAGAGGTTTCGTGGTGGCCATTTGCCTGATGTTGTATTTTATGTTTAATCGGAACTATTTTTCTTTATGTTGAAACAAAAATGTTTGCTTAATTCAAAAAATAAATATGTTTTTTTTATAATTAAATCTGGCGCTCTTGTTGGGACACCCTTTATATAAATATTTGAGTTACCGAATAGAAGATTTTCTATGCATAATTTATAAAACAATTAGTTTCTTTTAGGTAACATATATATTCATATGCCATAATATAAATTGTTATACATTCTTTGTTTTTGAAACGAGTGTTTCCACTTCCAGATTAAGCATGAAGTAAAATTTCGAGTTTAGAAAAGTCTGCAAATTTGGTTTGGTCGCGTAGCGAAGCGAAGCGACCAAACCAAATTTTCAGGCTTTTCTAAACTCGAAATTTTACTTTATGCGCCACGCGTACAAAACAGTGGCTTCAAGTAAAGTTCGCAATATACTGCTTTAGAATACTTTAAACTTCACTATATTTCAGCATTTTAGACGCGTCGCGCATGAAGTAAAATTTCCGGCTTTTCTAAGTTCGAAATTTTACTTCATGCTTAAACAATCAGTGAAAAATCGAATGCCTAAAAAACAAACAACGAATACCTAAACATTTTCAATGTATGGTATATATCGAGGTATTTATACTTAAAAGAAACATTCCCTGTATGCAAAATGTAGCATCAGGTCAAATTATTCAGTTAGCAAACTAAATGAACAAACAGGAAATTGACAAAAAAAATCAATTTCCTATCTAAGGCTGCGCTCCACTCGTACTGTCAATTCAATTTACAATCGTTTAATAATATGAAGTTGTGGTTTCAAAATATTTATTTTGGTACATAATTATGCACTCTTGTTGGAAAAAATGCAGTTATCCAGTAAAATGGTCTGCATTGATATTATGAACGAAAAAGTGAATTTTTTGATAACTATACATGTTATGAAAAAATGATATAAGAATTATATAATCACACAATTTTTGTGGGGGGCATAATGAAGTCACATTTTAGAGTTATTTAATTTTCAAATATTATTTTAAACTATACTAAAATAAAAAAATAAAATGAAATATCATGCCCTTTGCAATTTAATTTTAGATAGATGTGTAAAGAAAGAATTAAATAAATTCAAAATAATAACAAAAAATCAGTATTATTTTCAACCATACTAAAATAAAAAAATAAAATAAAATATCATGCCCTTTGCAATTTAATTTTAGATAGATGTGTAAAGAAAGAATGAAATAAATTCAAAATAATAACAAAAAATTTCATACGGTAAACCTAATTTTTAACAAAAATAAATTAAAAACATATGCATCAAAAATCGGCACAAATCTATTGCATTCAGTGTTTTACATATCAACAATAATACTAAGGTTTTCGAAGTTTTTTTTTACAGATTTATCATTTGAAAATAAACACAAGTGCTGAAATGTTTTCAATTTAATACAGATTAAAATGCCAATATAAACAAATTCTTTCAGAAACTCAAGTGTGATTAGTTATTTACAAAATTATTTGTTTCGGTGTAATCAAATCAAAGTGTACAATTTGTCATAGTAAAAAATGATATATTTAGCAAGCGCTTTATCGCAGTGTACGAGTACATACCACAAAATTGGCCGATAAAAAGGTCTAGCTTTGGCCTTGCCATCCAGGACGAAATTATCGCTAATTATCTACTCTCTACGCCAGCGCCATGACGAATCGGAAAATTTGTTATTAAATTCATTCGTAAATAATTTCAAAATATTCATTTTGTAATTAACATGTGACAAATTTATGTGATTTTAACGAACAACAACACTTACAAGATTAGAACTTCAAAGAACTAATTTTTTTATTAAAACAAAATTTAAATAACATATAGAATATAAAATTGTGGATATAAGAGCGGCTAAAATAATAAATTTGTTGAAACTAAAAAAAACAATTTAGCTAAAATGTTGCCCATTTATAATTAGTTTTAAAAAAGAAATTCTAACTCCTAGCATCTACCACAAAAATAATTGTTATGCTAGAAACAATTAATTAACATCAATTTCAAGCGTATTTATTTACGATTCGACTACTTTTAAAATAAATAAAATTGGTTCAGACTTGAATACATTGTTAGGAATACAGTTCAAAAAGAAATGAGTATGTTTTTCTTGATATTCTCAATAATCATAAATTTCATTAACCCATTAACGCCATTGATGGAATAACGCAACATTATTAACTTTTTTGTTAATTAAATTAGTGAATAACTTAATTTGATACATTATAATATTTCACCTAACTTCTGAATGTGTAAAGAAAAATGTAAATATTTTGTTGATTGAATATTTTTATTATTATGCATTATAAAAATATATTTATGCGTGTATTTTTAGCTTCACAATATTTCAGTGTTTTATACGCGTGGCGCATGAAGTAAAATTTCGAGTTTAGAAAAGCCCCGTGAAAATTTGTCTCGGGTCGCTGCGCGACCCTCGACAAATTTTCTACGCGGGGCTTTTCTAAACTCGAAATTTTGCTTCACGCTTAGTCTGGGAGTGGAAGACACTCGGGCAATTTCATGTTAGATCAACACACTTGCAATTTTAGATATTTTTTAAATTTTGTTTCCTTAATACCTTTATATAGAGAAAGAAAATATATCGTTAACTTGTTTCTCATTGATCACTTGGTAAAACATTTCTATTAATATATAGGTATTTGATTGAAATTCACTTGGTTTGTTTTACTAATAAATTGTTTTTTTTCAACTAGTTTCGGCTTAATGCCATTTTCTTGAAAATGGCATTAAGCCGAAACTAGTTGAAAATAAAACAATTTATTAGTAAAACAAACCAAGTGAATTTCAATCGAGAAAAAAAATACCTAATTTTAGGATTAAATGTCAAGCCGTTTTGACGATATTCGCATTTAAATTTTACAAAAATGGGCTGAAATCGATCAATTTTTAAGCTCCAAACTGAGCTAGAGATGTAAAACAGGTCTATTTTTTTAGCATTTTTCCTAAACTTTTATATAATACCCAACATAATATTTCGCTACTTTATTCTATTTTTTTTTTAATTTTAAAACAAAATTTTGATTTTGAATTTCTTAAAAATTACATTTTCAAAAATGTTCAAACAATATAATATACTATACAGGGTGTTGATTCTATCAGATTTACATGGGGATTTAACATGTAAAATCACATTTATGTATTTTCCTGCTTCATTTAATAGTGTTCATTTAATAGTGTTCACATATTGACTTGATATAGTCAGAAATGTTCAGTATTCCTCAGCACTGGATCCGGACCACATTGAAGAGGACCTTGGAGTCCGAAACGCGTCTGTGGGTGTCTAGTGCGGAATACTGAACTCAATTTCAATTTTGATATTTGTTTTCTGGTTTCACAAACAGAGTATAGCTCCGTGGCCGAAACAGTGACCTGCATATGCACATTGTGCACCGTGTCATTGACGATGCCACTATGGGGCAGTAGATGGCGTTAGCTATCGAATTAATTTAATAGTGTTCCCTGCGTATACCTGATCGAATCAACACCCGGTATAATAGTTCATGCAATTGTTAATTATCCCTATAAATTTCAAAGTGGGATCATGATGAGTTCATATTGAAAAAAAATAAACTCGTTGAGTTTTATTTGCAAAATATTTTTTAGATATAATAATATTTCCTAAATAAAGCTCAACGAGTATATTTTTTTAATATGAACTCGATATGATCCTATTTTGAAATTTAGATGGATAATTAACAATTGTATGAACTATTATATATAATATTTTTAACATTTTCAAAGATGCGGTTTTTGAGAAATTCAAAATCAAAATTATGACTTTAAATAAAAAAATTGAAAAAAAAATAGAAGTTATTTGTGTTGTATATCATAGGACATTTCATGAATAACGCTACAAAATGAGACCTGGTTCTCATCTCAATTTGAAAACCAGTAATCGGTATTTAACCCTCTCATGCGCAACTTTTCAAAATTAGATTTTGTGGTGAATCAAAAATTAATTTTGGTTGGAATTGAGCTTTATATTGATAAGAATAATAAAAAAGTTGAACATTTTTGAAAACTTCAATTATTTTGAGAAAAAATAGAATGTACACATATGTGTACACAGTGCACTTATGGTAAGAAATAAAGACACATATAATATTATGCTTTAAATGTATTGTTCACGTAGAATCTGAAATATTCCATTTTATTATGTATGATATACCTCAAAACATTCGAGACACAGCGCTATTTCGCATCTTTTGCACATATATCGTGTTCTTTTTGAACAATTTACACTTTTGCAAACGTGCCGCATTTTTTATTTCAAGTTTTTTTGGAAAATGTGGCCCTTTATCTAATCTTTTCTCCGTGGGAACCACTGTACGCTTTCATTTTTTATAGCAGGAGGAGTTGTACTTTTTGGACGACCCTTTTGTCGTGTCATCTGTCCATCTCCACGGAAAATTAGAGCAGTTGCAATGCGACTTTTGAATTGTCGTAAGTCCAACTTTTCGATTAAATTGTTCTTATCCAAACGCAATAAAATCCAAAATTTACTATAGCTACATTTATTATGTGGTAAAATATTCTAATATACCACCTGCAGTTTCTTGTATGGTTAGTATATAAGGCTGTTAGAGTCCATCAGATCAACACCTCCCATGTGTTGATTGTACAATTTTATTGAAAATGGTCGAGGAACTTGTATTCGTTGTTTCTCTTTGCGCCAAAATCTTTCAGCAGTATCGATGGGGAATACTCCTTCGTAGTTGGATACGGTGTGTACTAAGTTATTGTCGTGCCACCTTACCACTGTGATGTTATTATCAGATGTTGCAAACGAATAACTTCCATCTTTTTTCAATAACTTCTCCGATTTCAAAATTTTGTCAGCTCCTTTCAACCTATTTGATCGCATTGTTCCCGTATATCAAATTTTTTTCTGCGTTAACGCATCTATCAAAGGGATATTTGAAAATAGATTATTAGCATAAATTTTGTAATTTTTGTTTTCAATATCATGACATAATCTTTTCACGACATCTCCGGCTGCCCAATTTCAGAAATATCTTGCCTATTACCAGAAATACCTTGAAATATTTCAAAACAATACACATATCCTGATGTGCCTGCCCGGACCCATATTTTACATCCCCAATATTTTGGGCTTTTTTGGTATTATTTCAATGATGAGCGTCCTTTAAAAGATACCATCATTTCATCAATTGACATACAGAGAGCTTTATGTAACACCGAACATTTTCCATGTTTATTTTCGTATGTTCGATTTCTCAAACCAAAGCATTCAATACACCTTTAATTTTTAGGTATGACCATTAAAAATTATAGCCAATTGCAATCAACGCTTCAACTTATTTCAGTACAAATTGTATAAACAGGGAGTTTATCTATTAAGTCCTAATTATAACGTGTGTGCCGTAAATCTTTAGATGATCCTTGTTTTCTTTAAAGAGTTCAATTCAAAGCTTAAAACGAGTGTTTTCCGCTCCCAGACTAAGCATGAAGTAAAATTTCGAGTTTAGAAAAGCCTGAAAATTTGGTTTGGTCGCGTAGCGCGAAGCGCGGAGCGACCAAACCAAATGTTCAGGCTTTTCTAAACTCGAAATTTTACTTCATGCGCCACCGGTACAAAATCCTGACATATTACGAAGTTTAAAACACACCGCAAACTTCACATTGAATCAGTGTTTTGCGGCGGTGGCGCATGAAGTAAAATTTCGAGTTTAGAAAAGCCTAATTTGGCTCGGTCGCTTCGCTTCGCTACGCGCCCGAGCCAAATTTTCAGGCTTTTCTAAACTCGAAATTTTACTTCATGCTTAACCTGGGAGTAGAAAACACTCGTTTAAAGCTTCAAATTAATTTCTTTTAATAAACCAAGTGTCGGAAAATGTACAACGTATGCATACGTATACTTAAAAGTAAAATTCTCTGTATGAAAATTAACATTGAAAATGTTCGATGTTACATAAAACTCCGAAAATTGTTCAGGATCAACAGCCGAATGAAAAGTTTCATGAAGATGATCAATTACAGGACGTAGGCGAAATAGCTTATCCGTATTATTTTCTTTGATTGTTGAAGCATCTACAAAATGTAAATATCTTCGAATTTCTTCAAACCGTTTCTGAGACATAGCATCTGCTATGAAATTCATCCTCAATCCACCTTCAGAAGACCAATATTGCCTAATTCTTGGGTATTTGATGTATGACATCATAGTTGTAATATCCAAAAATATTTTGAGTTCACTGTCAGATTGAAATTTATTTTGTTATTCTGATATGCATATAAATTTGATTGGAAAACAATTGTGTCTCTCAAAAATGAATCAGAAAAAAAAATTGTTGAAGTAATCTATTGGTGATTCACCAATAGAACTTTATGTTCTTTACTGGCGTTAAGAATATTAGCACCAAATAAATGTTCTTTATTTAGAACCCAATTAGGCGAGCAATCAGGTTTCTGGGTAGTATTTTTTTTTTCTTTTTTCTGGGTCCAAATTTTTTTCTAGTTGTGTTTTCTCCATATCTGCCTCTTCAATATCATGCTCCTCTTCGACAATTTCTTCTTGATCGCCATTATTTTTAAACACAGACTCTACGTCTTCAGAATCGCTATCTGATATGATTCCATCTTCTGAGTCATCGGTATATAACATTGACTCAATTTCCGCGTCGGTCAATAGACGTCGTCTTTCATACTCGCTATATTTCATTTTTTTCCTTTACTTGTGACGTTGATAGATTTTTCAGTCGTTTTGCTTTCTTTACTTTTCACGTTGATAGATTTTTTAGTCAAGATATTGTCAATTTTATTATGTTTATTTTTTTCTTTTCCATCAGAATCTTCTTCACTATCTTCAGGTAAATATTCTAATTCACTATCCGATGGCATCAATATTTTCTCTTGCGATAGAGAACGTTTTGGATCAATCTTTCTGCTTGAAGTCGAAGCAATAGGTGAAAAATTTGCTGTAATTTTGGTTAGTGATTCATCATACAGATCACAATATTTTAGTAATCGATCCATCTGTTCAGCAGTAATACTATTTTCTTCATGATCCATTTTTAGCAAACACCACTTCTACTGAAGTTACAAAAAGAAAAAAAGTTATAAAATATATATTTATACAAATAAAAATAACATTACATGAGATATTTCAACGTATGTTTTCTTTTTTCTAAAAACGTTGTTTACAATTTTTATGCGCGTTTTGTCCACATATGTGTACAAATATATTTTATCAATTTTCGTAAATATAACGGACTATTTTTATAAAAGAAAACAGTTTTTACTTACCTGAAAATACTTTATTTTGCCGTAAACCGACTTTTTTTCTACTGTCTTTGCACAAACTAACTATAAACACACAGAGCATAGGGAGACTTGTTCACAAACGATTATAATATGCAATTCAGTACAACTGCAGCAATCTATGAATAACTAGCGAAAATATATGTCCACAAATGTGTACTAAGATCACTTCTATAAGAATTCAACTGATACTTTTGGAAATAAATAGAAAAACAAACGTGTCCACAAACGTGGACGTGGCGCATGAGAGGGTTAAAAAACAAGTCGTAAATTTACGATTTTGATTAATTTTTCTAACATTTAGATGCGTATATCTTCAAAACGGCATGACATTTTATCCTGAAATTAGATATTTTTCTATTTCTGTATAATGGCAATAAATAAACAACATTTAGAAAAATCTGAGATGGTAAGGTGAAAGACTGTGTTGATTTGACATGGAATTACCCACTCGATAGTTTTAAATACGTCACAACTATCAAAGCATGTGTCGTAAGTGTCATAAAGAAAAACAATATAACCATCTAATAATATATTTCAAATAATAGTTTATTTATTTACGATACCAACAATTTTTAACAATATTTAACAAAAAACAAATTCCTAAGTAAACAAAATTAATGAAATCTATACTTTAAAATCAATAATAAATTAGAAAGATGAACAAATGACGAAATTATTTTTGTTTAATCTGCAAATAATAAGGCCCAATTAATAAGACCACTAAAAAAGACAATAAATATCCATTGAAACAATCACCTCCCTCGCAAACACACCGCCGAACATTGAACCATCCAATGAAATATCCAAAATCCTATTTGTTACAATTTGTTGCAGTTGATATGAAAAAAAATATATAAATTAGTACAAAATAAGCACGAAATCAACAGATCACACAAATCGCTGAATGTATTCCTTTTATTCACTCATTTCACGAGAAACCTTTTACATACACTACTAAACTAAGTAACTAAAGAGGAATATGAATAACCTAAAACGTTGTATCCAAGTTTATGACTATCAAAGCTCTCCAGAATAACAAATAATTATTGGTAAACAGGTCAAAATAAGGCGCAAGCAGTTTGCTGAGTGCATTAATCTAGATACGGGATTATTACTACAGTACGATGTCTTGTATATTTATTCTCTAAATAGAACTATTTTTTTAAAGTTGGATAAAGTTCTAGTTAGAAATCTTCTACCCGGATGCCAAAAGTCTAGATTTCCCAAAAGAGATGAGCAGTTAATTAACCCGTTTAGAATCTTATACAGAAAGCATACATAGTTGTATCAAATTGACAATAGTCAGCTAACGCCGATTTGTGTCAAGTTTGATACATTGGACTAAATGTAATTTTAAGTTGTCATAATGTCGGCTGACGGCTACAAATTGACACAACGGATTAAATGCCAACTATCGTCGTCTTAAGTCAAGTTGACACGATAGACTAATGTCAGTCAATATAGCGACTTACAGTCATAAAGTCATAATAGTGAAAATACAGTCGATATAGGGATTTAATGACAAAATCATATCATAATCAAAAGACAGTAAACCAAGTGACTTACAGTTATAATATCGCAATAGTGAAAATACAGTGAATTAATGACAAAATTCGAATAAGTTGAAATACAGTGAACCTAGTGACTTACAGTCATAATATCACAATAGTAGAAATACAGTCGATAAAGACATAAAACGACAAAATCCTAACATAGTCAAAAACAGTCAACCAAGCGACTTACAGTTATAATGTCATAGTATCAAAATAAATACATTTTATGATAAAATTTTAGCCTAGACATAAAACAGCGAAATCCTAATAAGTTAAATTACAACCAACCAAGTGACTTACGATTATAATAATAATAAATCTTTATTGTCCAACAGGAAACATATCCTAATTACAAGACAATATAGTTAAAAAGAAAGTAAATTAATTATAAAACATACAAAAATATATAAGTAATCAATATACGAATGTGTAACAACTTGCTTAAATCTATACAAGTTTCATTTTACTAAATATAGTGTATATAATAATTATAAGTAAGAAATTATAATTGATTTAAGGCTGTCAGTAGAGTTTTCAGAGTATCATGAAATATATCACAGGAAGAAGAAATGCTATTAAAACATCTGGACACAATACTGACAGGTGATTTCAGACCTATATCAGTTCTATGTGCTACTAAATTAAATGTAGAAGACTGTCTACTATGAAAAGATGGAATATGCAGCTCAATTCTATTTAAGAAGTCAGGAGAGTCAACAGAATTGTGCAGAAGTTTATATAGGAAAGAAATACATGCTTTTTGTCGGCGAGATGCAAGACTTTCAAAATCATATTTACGTAAAAGTATATCGTGATCTATACCTCTGTTTGGATAATATCCCTCCGACTTATAAGATACAATTTTTAAAAATTTGCGTTGTACACTTTCTAATGCACTAATCTGACCCTGGTTCTGCGGAAACCAAACTATGGCCGCATATTCCAACTTTGATCGTACATATGCATAAAACAATGATTTTAATGCATTGGGGTTATGGAACTGGGAAGAGTTACGACAAATGAAACCTAGAGACCTTGAGGAGTCTTTAACAATATGGTCAACATGGACATTAAAAGTTAAGGTGTTGTCAAAGTAAACTCCCAGATCTTTAAAAACTGTGGCACGCTCTAAGATATTACCATGAATTGTGTAATTAAATGTAAGCGGATTGGATAGCTAAGTGAACGACATGTATGTACATTTTGAGATGTTTAGGTTGAGTCTATTTTTTAGACACCATGATGATAAAGCATTAAGGTTATATTGTAAGACTTGACAGTCGTTGACATTTTTAATGGTACTGTAGATTTTTAAATCGTCGGCGTAGAGTAGGTGCTTACAAGATAGGGAGTCAGAAAGATCATTAATAAATAAGTTAAATAGTAGTGGGCCTAAAATAGAACCTTGGGGTACCCCAGAAGTTGGACAGTATTCAACAGATTTAAAGCCATTGACTACCACGTATGCTTTGCGTTCACTAAGATAAGTCTGTATTAATGACAGCGACGACGCACAAAAACCAAAGGTACTTAACTTTGACAACAGAATATTGTGTTGAACTTTGTCGAAGGCTTTCGACAGGTCCGTATAAATTACGTCGATTTGTCCCTTTGCATCAATAGTTTCAGCAATATCATGAGTTATAAGTGTAAGATTAGTCACAGTTGAGCGATTAGGGATAAATCCGTGTTGTTTATCAGATATATAAAGTTTAGTATGATTGTAAATTTGGTCAAATAGTAATCGTTCAAATACTTTTGCAATATGCGGCAGAATAGCAATGGGTTCGAAAATTATTAATGTTTTGAAGTTTAAAAGATGTTTTTGGCACAGGACAGATTGCTGCAATTTTCAGACATCGCGGAAAGGTACACGTTTTTATTGATAGGTTAAATAATGTAGCAAGTGGTACACAGAGTAGCGTAGCACAATCTTTTAATAAAAACGAAGGTAATTTGTCGTCCCCAGATGTAAAATTATTCTCTAGTTTTCTAAGTAGCTTAAACACAAGTTGATCAGATGTGGAGACGAAAACGAAATTAGGAATTAAACTCACATCCGTACCAATGTGATTATTCGTTGGTGTACTATGCACTGACTCAAAAAACTCGCGGAAACCATAATGTCACAATAGAAAAACAACAGTCAATAGAAAGATTAAATGACAAAATCCAATCATAGTTAAAAGAAAGTCAACCAAGTGACTTACAGTCATAGTGTCACAATAGTCAAAATACAGTCGATAAAGATATAATATGACAACACCCTATGATAGCCTAAAGTCAGCCAACCAATTAACTTACAATCAAAATGTCACTGCTTCGCTACGAGACCAAACCAAATTTTCAGGCTTTTCTAAATTCGAAATGTTACTTCATGCTTAATCTGGGAGTGGAAAACACTCGTTTGAAAGTTTAATTTGAAATATTTGAAAAAACAACGAATATCTGAAGATTTACAGCGTATACAGTATATTGAGATATGTACGAGGTCTGTTCAGGTAATACCCGAACTTTATTTTTTTAAACTTTATTATTCATTTTTCAAATAATTGTTCCCTTCAAAGTATATCCCCTCCCCTATTTACACACTTTTCCCAGCAATGTTTCCGATTCGCGAAGCACTCCTGAATGACTTCATTTAACAATTTGAAATAAAACAACACAGTTGGGAGGGTTTCACTTTAATTGTTGAACACTGCAACATGTTTCACCACACAGTGGCTTCATCAGGCAGATGAAATAATGATTTGACAAAGTACAGGTAAAAGCTTATATACTAATGCAATTAAGTTAATAGAAGGGGGGGGGGGTAATGAGGTAATTAGGCTGAAACTAATACAAACAATTTTGAGCGACTAAATATTGATTAAGGGTGAATTGTTTACTTCTATTTGGTCATTTAATAGAATACCTTTTTTGTTATATTTATTAATTTCTAATCCTTCTAAGTTTAATTTACGACTTTTGTTACATTCGTGCAAAATTTTGAATTTAGGGTTAAAGTTATGTTGATATTCGATTAAATGATTGGCGTAGGTTGAAGAGATTTTTTTAAATTGAAAGCATTTTTGATGTTCTGAAATGCGATCTGGGAAGCTACGTCCAGTTTGTCCAACGTATACTTTAGAGCAATCCCCACACTCGAGCAAATACACGCCAGAGTTCGTAGTTTTATCAGATTTGTCCTTAGAATTATTAATGAATTTATTAAGTGAATTGACCGTTCTAAAGGAAGGAGTTAGGTTTAAGGATTTGAGTTTTTTGCTGATGGCAATCGAAGGGGGACCGTTAAATGTTAATGAGCAATATTTATTATTCTGATTTTGAAAATTGGTGGGATATACTAATTTCAGGGATTGTTGTTTTTGTTTTTTAAAAAGGATGTCTAAGATAAGCTTTTGACGAAAGCCGTTGTTATTAGCTATTATGAGAATTCTGTTGAGCTCATTATTAAAATTATTAATTGATAGGGGGATAGCCTATGCAACATGGAATGGTAAGCTGCTAGTTTATGTTGCATAGGATGGAATGATGTGCTATGGATCGTAGTATCTGTATGGGTCGGCTTGTGAAAAATATTGAATTCATGTTTTTGACCTGGGTGTGAAATTGTTAAGTCTAAAAAATTTATAGATTTATTAGATTCGATCTCCCTAGTGAATGAAATATCCTTGTGAATTGAATTAATGAAATTTAAAAGTTGATCTAACTGTCTCTCCGTTCCTGTGAAACAGGTGAGAATATCATCAACATATCTAAACCAGTATAGGCATTTATTAAACAGTGGGTGTTTACTAATTATTTCTTCTAATGAATTCATGAAAACTTCGGCAAGTAACGGACTGAGGGGATTACCCATCGCTAATCCTTTGTTTTGGATGAAGAAGTTGTTATTGAATTGAAAGTAATTTTGTCGTAAACATTCATTAAGGAGATCAAGAATCTCCGACCCAACAATCGGATTAGTACCCCGGGCGGTCAGCAATCCCTCAACCAGGTTTACCACCTCTTGAGGCGGCACACTAGGGAAGAGATTACTGACATCAAAGGACACCAACCGGCTTTTCATCGGAACTTTGAGGTCTTTAATTCTACTGATTAGGTCTAATGAGTTTTTAATAGCAAATGTGGATTTGAATTTCGAGTGTTCGCAAATCTGACTAATTAAATATTTTGAAATATTTCGACAAAGAGCCGAAACATATGATACTACTGACCTAATAGGGGAATCTTCTTTATAGATTTTTAACAATCCATAAAGTTTTGATGGTTTGGGACTTCATTTAAGTGACGAATTTACTTCGGGCGTGGGGATTTTTTGCCTATCCATTGTGACAAATGTCTACTCGATTGTATTTCTGCTGTTCGGTCATCAAACAAGGAACAAATTTTGCTGCAACTCTACCCATGTTCAATTTTTCAGTCAAAATTGTATAACATGATCCAGTTGAGATAAATTCTCTGGCAGTCAAGCGGAGATTTACACGCAACAGATTGTTAATTTTGTTAACGTGAGAGTCATCAGTTGAAGTGACAGGCCTTCCTGGTCGAGGATCAACTTCAATTGACTAACGACAACTTTTAATTCGTGAAAACCATTCGTAACATTGCGTACGATCCAGAGAATCATCTACCGAAACTTGTTTCAAAAGATTAAACGTCTCTGTGAACGTTTTCCCCAGTTGTCCGCAAAACTTTGCGCTGCATTGTTGCTCCAGAAACTCGTACATTTTAAAAATCGCCACTAATACTTAAACACGTTGCACTAGAATAAGAATATCATGAAATATAAATGAGATATCAACAATGCAAGAACATGCTATTACAGAGGAAGTTATGCACAAGGGAGTGCTGCTAACAGCATATCATTAAATATCTCCGTTGGCTCGTAAATCAAAATGTTCAGTTATCTGAAGAGGCCTCGTATACTTAAAAGAAAAACTCTCTGTATATCTGTGATAGTAATAAATAATAAGCTGTGATCAAAAAATTTTTTTTGGACACCAGAAAAATTTCAGGGCTGAAAGGGTTAGGACAAAGTCGATTTGTTTTCTACAACAATTTTCAACAAATCAGTTGATATTTTCGAAAATCCAGTGAAAGTATTTAAATTGCGATTGCAACCAGTCAACGTTTCTTGTTTTCTGAGTAAGTTTATTCTTTGATGTCTACTATTATTTACGTCAGGTTTAGTTAATTCTGTAATTTTTATTCTAAAAAAAAGAGGCAGAACGAAAATTCAACTTTTTTCAATGCAGAATGAAAACTAAAATTTCTACGACAAAAAAAATCAGATAAGGTCTCAATCGAGTGAAGGGACCTCGACACAAAAATTGCAAAAAAGTAGAAACTGTTGTAAAATTAAATAAGTGATCACGTGCGTGTTTGAACCGAAATAAACTGATTTTTTTTTCGGCTCAGCTCCGGTTTTCGTTTCTACAAAAATAACGGTTCTTTCCGGTTTTCGGTCTACGGTTCAGTTCTGGTTCGAAGCCCCGATTATTGTTACTAAAACAATAATCAAAAATGCAGCAATTATTCGTATCGTCAACTCTCTGTCGTATCGTCAACTTTACCTTTACAGGTAAATGATAAGGGTTGGCCCAAACACCCTTAAACGAATACTTTATTATTCTCGAATATGTTCACTATACGATAGTCACAATGAACTGTAAACACGATTTCGTTGTTTTTTTTTTTCGGTATCATCTGCGCCTGGTGAAGTGATTAAAACACTTAATTGATCTTAAATATAATACAAGATCACTAATAATGTATTAATAGATTGAAGTTTTTGAAGTTAATAAATCAACGATAAAAATGATATTTTTTCATTGATATAAACTCGGTATAATATATACAAATAAAGAGAGTTACAGTAGGCCACCGACGTACGTCTTTCAGTATTGCACATCTTGATTAAATATTGCTTCAGTGATATTTCCTGCAACAATGCAACATAATCGTAACGGGATATGAACTGATGATGCATGTAGAAAACGGTCGTCGCTGATGAGAACGTGTAGCGTACGGGTAGTAAGTAAGTAAGCAAGCAAGCATTTGTAAGGTTGTTTCTCTCCGTCTCGGCATTTTCCGGTCCACGGCCCTCGTGGACGGCGATGGCAATTCATTCAACCGGCCATTTCATTCATATATCCAGGTCATGACTAATACTCTCTCATTCACTCATTCCCACCCACATGCACCGGGTATGCCCCTTCTCTGTTACCGCACACGAGCATTAAAAATTCGCCGACCTACGACCAAACAATCAGCAGGATCTTGTGATCACCACGTCAAGTGGATTTCGTCATCGTTTGAGGGCCTCTCCAAAATATCTAAGCCAGCAAATTTTGAAGAGAGACACCCTCTACAAGCACGGAAGTTGAATGAAAGAAAAGAAACCACAATTTATGGGGTGTTGATGTTAGAAATTATGACCTTATCTGTTAGAATAACAGGTAGTTTCCCTTTTTAAAGCATTTTAAACGGTCGTTCATGTTTATTTGATGACTCCAACAATTTAACACATTAATCAATATGTTATGCAATGGTATTATTTGGTTACGTTTTAATCAAATGAATTAAATAAAGCACGCTAATCTAGCAATAAAAAAACTGCAAAATAAAATTATGATCAGGGTTTAAAACATGATTAAAACACGTTTAAAACGTGTTTAAAACAGAACATACAGGGCATTTTTTTTTTTTGAGTATACTTATCCCGATAATTAAAAGTTACGGGAAATCGTTGTTTCAATGCGGTTAATTTGAGGCTTTTAACGAGTGTTTTCCACTCCCAGACTAAGCATGAAGTAAAATTTCGAGTTTAGAAAAGCCTATGAATTTGGATTGGCCGCGTAGCGAAGCGGAGCGGCCAATCCAAATTATGCTTTTCTAAACTCGAAATTTTACTTCATGCGCCACGCTTAAAAACACTGATTTACAGTGAAGTTCTTTGAACACACACACACTTACAACAACGATTACAGGCAACCTAATATACGTTAGAGTTATTGGGTTGCCTATAATTACTGTTTTAAACAATTTTTTCAGCGCAGAATTTGACTCACGTTTTATCTACATTTACATATTAGATTGCTAAATCCGTATATTTTAAACTTTACAATATTTCAGTGTTTTATACGCGTGGCGCATGAAGTAAAATTTCGAGTTTAGAAAAGCCTAATTTGGATTGGCCGCTCCGCTTCGCTACGCGGCCAATCCAAATTCTTAGGCTTTTCTAAACTCGAAATTTTACTTCATGCTTAGTCTGGGAGTGGAAAACCTTCGTTTAAAGATTCAAATTGAAATCTTGAACAAAAAATAAACGAATGTCGAAAAATTTACGGTGTATACCTGAAAGAAAAAATCCCTGTATACTGAAACGTCAAACTACTCAGAGGCTACTTGGATATTAGAAGCAATTACATTAAAAAATCAGCAGCTCTTCATAATGGTGAAATCAAGGAAAAATACCATTAAATAGTAACCAAAACAATTGATTTTTTGATCATCGATGCAGTTCATTTACATGATCAAATTCTGTAAATTTCATTAAAATCGTCCAATAAATACTTTGTGTTCTGATTTTTTTGAAAGGCAGTATATTTGCATTTGTGTATGCCTTGCAACAAAGGCGATTCATATTGAATTAGTGAGTGATCTTTCAAGCGATACTTTTTTAAATGCTTTGAAAAGATTTGTGAGTAGAAGAGGATTGTGTCACAAAATTATGTCTGATAATGCAAAAACATTCATTGGTGCAAAAAATATACTTTACGAAATATTTCATACAAACCAAATACAAAATTATCTAACCAATAACAAAATTTGTTGGCTTTTTATTCCTGCAGGATCACCTCATTTTGGTGGGTTATGGGAGGCTGGAGTAAAAAGTACAAAATACTTTTTGAAAAGGTTAATGAATGATAGAGTATTGACTTTCGAAGAATTTTATACTTTGTTAACTCAAATCGAGTCAGTTTTAAATTCAAGACCAATCACTCAAATTTCATCTGACATTAATGATTACGAACCACTCACCCCAGGTCATTTTCTCATAGGTTGTTCTCTCAATGCGGTGCCCCAATCAATGGTCAATAACGTCCCATTGACCAGCCTACGACGATATGAAGCCTTACAGAAGATGTTGCAAGATTTTTGGAAGAGGTGGTCAAAAGATTATCTGAACACTCTCCAGCAGAGATACAAGTGGACATTTTAAAAAAACAAATCTCGCAGTAGGAGCTCTGGTTATTTTGAAAGAAGACAATTTACCCCCCAACCGGTGGAGAATGGGTCGAGTTGTGGAAGTTCACCAGAACCTGATGGATTAGTTCGAGTAATTTCGGTTAAATCGAAAGGCACAATACTTAAACGTGCTATTACTCAAATTTGCCCCTTACCAATAACCTGAAAATATTTATTATAAAAATTGCGTCAATATTGTTGAAAGCGGATGCTTTCAATGGGGGCGGTATGTTCAATTATCTTCAGTTATATGTAACTTTATTCATAAATATTATTATTCATTTGTAGTTGGCTAATTTATCAACCATTTATGTAACCATAGAAATGAATTATTATTAAAAAGAAAAAAATATCAATTATCAGCGTGAAGACGCATTTCATTTTTGTCTCATATCATTTAAAGAAAATACAGTCCGCTTATCAATACAGTGCAACAAGCACAAACCCAACAAAATGTTTAAGACTTCCGTTAATTTTAAACATTTTTACTCCTTCCGTAAATTTCTAAGATTATTGGTAACTTTTAACATTCGTAAAGTTTTTGTGGTTTGTATTTTTTTAACTAATTTCAATAACTCTGTTTTATAGGCGGTCGCGGGATAAGTAATCTTTTAAATAAATAATAATAATACTTTATTAATGCTAAACACAATTGTGGTACACAGGTCAATGGAAACTACGCTAATACAAAAATATAAACGTACAATAAATATAAATATATATAAGTTTAACGTCATAATAAATTACCTTCTGTGCACATTTTAATGGGGTTAAAACTTCTCCATTATCTTTCTCTCTTTCAAAATAATCTAATAAATTTGCTACAAACTTCTGGGAATGGGATCGAAATCCTTTACCTTTCACGCTCATTGTAACAATCGCAATTGATTTATATTTTATTTTAAAACATAAACAAACCAAATGTTCAAACTATCAATGTCAACATATTTTGTACAACGTTAGTCAAATCAAGATCTAAAAAATAGACATTCAAATGTATATCTGTCCTTTTTTCGCCACATGTTCATTTTTCAACCGAGCATAAAACACTTTTATCCATAAAGAAAGGCTACTTCAGGGGCTTTTGGAATCACAAGGCAAACAAACAAAATGCTTGAAAATTAGTGAAAACTTGTGAAAATTAGTAATACAGTTCAATCTTTCTTTCAAAATTTCTGAGTTAATAGCTCAGAAATTAAAGCCACACAAGAGCAGAATCTCTAATAATACCACCTAGCTCTGAAATAATAACAATTATGTTTGGAGAAGAAGCTTAAAATGACATTTTAACGATTCCAGAATCTGATATTACTCTCAGAAGAAGAATAAATGATATGGCCTGCGACATTGAAAAAAAAATAATTGCCAGTAACCTTGAGCACTTGTCTTTTACATTGCAAGTAGACAAATCGACTGACATCAGTGGCAAAACGCAACTCTTGTGCTTTGATCGATTTATTTTTGAGAACAAAATAATAAATCAATTTTTATGATGGAAAGAGCGTTCAGGACGTGCCACTGGCCAGGTCATATTTGACACAACGACGTCGTATTTAAATACTCTATGTTTATCCTGTAATTATTGTGATGGTATCTGTACCGATCAAGCAGCGACGATGGAGGGATACATTAAAGGATTTGTGACTTTGGCTAAAAGCATAATTCCAAATATAATGTTTTCCCATTGTGTTTTGCATCGAGCAGTTCTCGTCATAAAAACAATGAATGTGAAGCAAAATGAAGTACTAACTCAAGTCGTGTCTATGATATATTATATTAAAATAAGACCAATGAACAGCCGAATTTTTAAGAAAATTTGTTCAGGTATGACCGAAAACTTCGAAAGTTTACTTCTTTACACAAAAGTTAGATAGTTATCACGCGGAAAAGTTTTAAATCGTGTATTGCTTCTAAAAAAGAACTACGATATTGTTGGCCACAGAAAAAAACGAACCGTTTTCAGCATGCCAGAAAAACATTGACTGGTACAATCGTTTGGCGTATTTGGCGGATATTTTTGCATACTTCAATACTGTCAACATAAGTACACAAACAAACAATGAAAAGGTACATCATCGACTGACAAATTATGTGCAATGAAGAAAACACTTTTGCTTTGAAAGAGGCACGTCAATGATAAAAACACAGAAATGTTCCCTTCAATGTAGGTACAAATGGAGACATCTCAAAGAAAATTTGAAAAAGTATATTCCAATAACTTAAACCGAACAATTTGATTGGATCAGAAATTCGTTTGTTGCATCCGATATATCCATTTTTTTCTTTAACCCGGAAAAGGACCTAACGTCGCTTTCTGCAGATCGAGGATTAAATTCGAAGTTTGATGAGAGTATGGTTCAAGATTTTTGGATATCTGTTAATAAGAAATAGCCTGCACTTGCAAAACAGCCTTACATACAAGGAATTTTTTAAATATACATATGCATACACGTTTTTTAAAAGAGGGTAATATTTCCACTCCCAGATTTCGAGTTTAGAAAAGTATGAAAATTTGAAACCGAGTTTTCAGGCTTTTATAAACTCGAACTTTACTTCATGCGCCATGCGTATTAAACACTGAATAGACTGAAATATTGTGAACAAGTGAACTTCACTTCAAATCAGTGTTATACGCGTGGCGCATGAAATAACATTTCGAGTTTAGAAAAAGCCTGAAAATTTGGTTTGGTTGGACAAAACCAAATTTACAGGCTTTTCTAAACTTGAAAATGTCCTTCATGTTTAACCTGGGAGTGGAAAACACTCTATTAAAGCTATAAATTGAACTTTTTTTTAATAAACAACGAATATCTGAACATTTACAGCGTATAATTATGATAAAAGAAAAACTTCTTGTATATTACTATTGTTTTCAATTTCTTACCTTTGCGAGTCAGGATTTTCATCAATGGTAAATATAAAAACAAACAAACACGAGAGATTGGAAAATTTAGAAGAGAAGATGCGATGGCATTGTCTTTCGTTCGCACTAATATCGTTAAAATATGCCACAAGCACCAAAGTCTGTTTTGTATTAAAATTACAATTTTACTTGTTTGAGTTATTCAATTTTTTTGATTAAAATTTGTATACCATTTTTTAAAATTTTCATTACCCTGTTTGATAATAAATATTTACTACAAACCGTAATATTTGTAACATTTGATTTCCTTCCTTGTATTTAAATGCATTAGGCATAATATAAATACAAATAATTATCATAATAATAACAATAACAGGAACTTTACATCATTTTAAAATGTAGGTGTTCTGCGGGCAAAAAGGTTTGACTTCAGTGTTCTGCGACTTCAAAAAGTTTGAGAACCAAGGGTCTAGAGATAATCTAGAGACCGAAGTCTGCAGACTAAAGTCTACATTCAGAACTATAGAGTGCTGCCAGACTGCCAGACCAATTTAATATTCATTCAATTCAACTATCTGGAGATACAAAACTGTACATATTCTATTTATTTCTTGTATAAGATATTTAGCTACCTATATTGAATAAATTAAATCTTACCAATAGGTGGGTTGTATTACAAACGTACCTGAAACAAAGAAAAAAAAAACAATTAAGTTAGTTGTCCATAATAACTTCATCATATTGTAACAATATAGAACTAAAATATGAAAATCATTATTAAGTATATATTGGTATTTTATACTGAATTATTATTGCATCAAGATAATACATACATGTTGAGACACTATTGATTTAATGTTTTAATATTTTAATTCTATATTGTTAGGTGAAGGAAAAACAGGCGGCTAACAAACTCCTGTTTTCCTCCACCTAACAATATAGAATTAAAATATGAAAATCGTTATTGTTCGTGTCAGTTGAGTAGGAATCAACAATCTTACAATTGCGCATTCGTGGTCAAAATTGAATGATCAATGTTATTCATTATTGATACAATATTGACATGTAATGAATATCTTTATTGAATGATCAATGCTATTCAATATTGAAACAATATTTTACGTGGATTAAATATCTATACTGGAGGATCAATAGTATTAATTATTAACTCTTAAACGACCGAGCAAATATAGAGTTAACTCCAAAAATTGATTTTAGGTAAAATTCTGCACTTCTGTTTATGATTTCTATAATTGACTTATTATGTTACATACTGTGCATGATTTTGTTATAGCAATTAATTTGAAGTTTCGAACGAGTGTTCCACTCCCAGAGTAAGCTTGAAGTAAAATGTCGAGTTTAGAAAAGCCTTCAAATTTGGTTTGGTCGCGACCAAGCCAAATTTTCAGGCTTTTCTAAACTCGAAATTTTACTTCATGCACCACGTGTATTGACACTTAAATATCTGCTCGTATATTAAAGGATCAATGGTATTCATTATTTATACAATATTGTAGATGCATTAAACATCTATATTGAAGGATCAATAGTCATTATTATTGATACAATATTCTACAGAAATTCTATATCAATTATTGAGTGTTCAATTATATTTATCATTGACACAATACTGTACAGAAACAATATTGAAAACGGAATTACTTTTATACTGGATTTATACAATATTGTAGCTATGATAAATATTAATGCAGTATCAATACACGCAAACTGCATTGTAAAAATATTGAGTGTACATTGATTAATAATTTTAAGATATAAATATAGATACAATATTGCTATCACGTTAACTCAAGATTCATTTCTACTAGGGTAGGTACTCTCAATGACTGCCCTTTGAAGTAACAGTCACTGAAGGGACGGTACTTAGGTTTAGCAGTTATATAACTTAGAATATGTTAAATGCTATTCAGTTTTGTTAGGTTAGATTGCCGTTGTGTCCGTTAAGTTATATGACCCTCGGGTATTTAAAATGAGGAAACCAATTCTTCAAAATAAAACAAGACTAATTAGAAAACACTTCCATAGGAATATACAAATAGAGCTTATTCCATTTAAGTAGACGAGAAATTAAGAGAAATGTGGAGATTTTTGTATATCTGTGGAGTTTATCTGTGCAATTAATTAAGTGATTTTCCTAAAAAGAATGCCATTTAGATACCGTAATTAACTTTTTATCAGTTAAACAAGTCGCATCCTATGACTTTATATGTTATGAGCACACACGTGTCCTAATTTCTTGCCTAGTTTAATTGAATGAGCTTTACTACACATAAATTCAATACAAGGATTCGCATATAATGTGAAAAGCATGATATTCATTTCAATGCATTTAAAATTTAAGATTATTGGGAATCAAGAATGTTGTTATTAATTTAAAAAAATAATAACTCGTTTCAAAAAATACAGCAGATAAAGGATAGGTTCGTCTGTGTGAGCGCGTATGAGCTGAACAAATATTTTCCACACGGCGCGCGCCTTATCGCGCGTGTTTTGAGCGCAGATAAGGGCGAAAAATTGAAAACATTTTTTTTAAAATAGGATGATACCGGTGCGATGTCAACACGCAAGGTTATCGTGCTATGCTTTACATATATTGTAAATACTATCCCGTGCATACTGAGTGTGTATTTCGTATGTGTGTTTTTTACGATAAATTCGTAAGATAGGTTAGTGACCAAATCAAGGAACAAAATCTTGAAATTTTCTAGTCATGTATTTTTATTGTAGAAAATACTGGTCGTACAAATTACATTCAAAATCAACATATCGGTCATAATTGGATTCAGAAAAACAATGTCTAATTTAATAAAATAAGAAAAGTATAAGCGGTCATTTAAAACTTTTAAGTTGACTATAAATAATAGTCAACTTAAAAGTTTTAAACAAAGTTAATTTTGAAACAATGCATAATTACTGTCATTCTGTAGTATGTAAACAGCTATAGACTTTGTTTTAGTTCATTCAAATCGGTCAATAAATGACAGAGTTATGGCGTTGGGCGTTTTTTTTATCCTAAACCCGATATGTTATATATCGGAATAAGTATACTTAAAAAAAATCTCTGTAAATGTAAAGGGCTTTTGCGTAGTTCTTGCTTTGGCCTTACAGCTCGTGCCCCAAACTCGCAAATCGTGCGCAAAATCCCTACTTCACACACCAGTTACCTAAATAACTATTATAGGGATAAAACGGTTTTAGATTTACAAAATTCAACTATTCTATTATATTTTTTGTTGTAAGTATTGAATTGTATACTCTGCGTGTGTGTTTTGTAACGGAAAGGAAGTGAGTTCGCAAGTTTGTTTGTTGTGTCGTGTTTGTACGTACGCTGTATGAATGTTTAATCGTGCAAAAGGTGAACCTTGCGAATCCCATAAATGTAGATTTTATTTGCGCCGAATTTTAAATTCTAATTTCAGCGACCCGATAGACCCGCCAAGGTTACCAACCTTTCGCGCCCACACAACATTATCAAATTTTTGCGCACTAAACGAACGGTGTTTATTGCCGAATTAGTAAAAAGAAAAAACATTCAAAAGTTTAATGAAAAGGATGAGGAAATTGGTTTTATTGAGTTGTTTCTAGTTCTAAGATTCTCCTTAAATATATTGTTAATCCTTTTTTTGGGGGGTATAATTTGTGTAACATGTGGAGTGGAGCGAACCCCAAACTATCGGGTCGATATTTTGAAACAGGGTAACGTAGCAGGGATTATCGTGGAAAATCCGGGGTTAACCACCCCTGCGAATTCTGCGCTCGTTCAATACTCGGCTTTGGCACGCACAAAAAATATATACAACTTAAGGAACTTTACGAACAAAAAAAATTAACAACATAATCAAAAAGGTGAATTATGATTCATAACAAACTTATTTCATAATTTATGAAATAAGTTCGTATAAGATATGAGTAAGTTTTTAGATAATAATATAAATAATAACACGAAATCATACAAAATAATAAATTTAATACTAGGTATTGGAATACAGGAAAATTGGTATACCGGTCAAAAAACAAAAATTTAAACAAACATTTTTACCGGTATTTCGGTAAACTAGTTAGTGCAATTTAAATGCATTTCTGGTACTTTTGATACTTATTAATTGTTATTTAAATTAATTTTAAAGTGTATGTGTTTATTAACTTCACATTGAGTCAGTTTTTGATACGCGCGGTGCATGAAGTAAAATTTTGAGTTTAGAAAAGCCTGAAAATTTGGATTTACTAGGGCGCGACTGGCATCGCTCGCGCGCCCCGGCAAATCCAAATTTTTAGGCCTTTCTAAACTCGAAATTTTACTTCATGCTTAGCCAAGAAGTGGAAAACACCTGTTGAACAAATATTTAAAATCTGTAAATCCCAATTTATTACAATTTGAATTAATCATCATTCATTAAGTGAATATAAAAATATTAAATTACTTGAAACATACTAAAGTGGATTTGGGGGTTTTTGGAAATAGGTGTCTCAAATAGTCGATGTTGTGAAATATCAACATATAAATAGTAGTCAATAATCGGTACACAGGGTGATTCAGTATGATGTTCCACCCCCTTCTAACTTTTTTATTTTGCTAGTAAAGTAAAACAAACTATATATATTTGTAAACAGCAGGAAATTCTCTAATTAATAGCGTCACTGAATTGACAATACGATGACAACTGTCAAGGTAGCGATAGTCAATATTTTTTTGTCAAATGACACCATACCTATTTTTTGCTCAATTCAGATTGAGGGCACTTGTCTACATCCGCATGTTTATCACTACTTAAGCGTATAGATAACAAACAAAATTAATAAATCGGTTTATATAATAAAAAAAACTCATATGTTTATAGAATAGAAATATGAGGATTTACCAAAGTATCCACTTTTTTGTATTCATTTGTGGCTATTTTTTTTAAAGCTTGTTTCAATTTCTTAAATGACCCACTTTCTAGAATTAAACACTTAATATAATAGTTTCCTTAATTTTTTATAATTTTGTTAGCCACATATGATTCTTTTTTTTATTTTTTTTTTGTTATCTAAGCGTATAGTTGTAAAGGATATTCGAATGCAGTTCTAACTGAATTGAACACAAAATAGGTAGAGTGTCATTTGAAAAGAAAATACGTTTACTTGCTACTTTGACATTTATCGTCGTATTATCAATACAATTATCAAATAGAGAATTTGCTGCCGTTTACAAATATATATGGATTGTTATACTTTACTCTCAAAATAAAAAAGTTAGAAAGGGGCGGAACACCATACTGAATCACCCTGTATAGTCAACCTAATCGATTATTGATGTTTTCAAATGTCGTCGTCAAATAAAACTCAATATAGTAAAGACTGTTAATATAATCAACATGTAATCTATAAAATAAAATGAGACCTAATAATTTGACTATGACGACATTTTGACTATAATCACTGGTCGTTTGTTTTTCTGCCGCTTTAAAATGTTAACTTAAAATTGCTTGATTGGATGTCGAATAATTGTATTATGATTATAAGTCACTGTTGACTGTTTTTTAACTATAATGTATCTTATTTTCAATACAAAAAACTCTAGAGTGCCATGGAAAATATTGTAGGTTGGCAAATCTGATTTTATATAATAAATTAATGACAGCTAATTTAAACTAACAAAAAGATTTAATTATGGCACTCTAGAGGTTTTTTCATTATAAACATACGATTTAGTAATTTATTTCTTTATCAACTGTATTGTTATGGAATGCAATTAATGTGAATGTGCATTCCATTACTATTTGGAAATATTTTGGGAATTGTCTCGAAGACTTTCTAATATAGTTCCTAGAGTAGTTTTCCTTAATACTTAATTACATACTTTCATTTATTTTACGTTATAAATATTAAACTTTAGAAATTAAGAGCCAGTTTTGTACAAGTACGCTAAGACGGTAAGACTAACATTGTATTGATACTGTACACAGATGTAATAAAATGCGAGTAGTAACTTATCATTGAAGATACAAAACCCTTACCTAGTGGAATTCATCTCCGGGGAGTGCGTTTGGCAAGTGGTATCCTCGTCAACATAAAATACCACGGGAGTAAGGTTGCGAAAGTACCAACTCCACAACAGTATATTGACTATTACAACATTAACTATAAGTAGAGCTCGGAGTTCTAAGCACAAAAAATTGAAAAAAGCACCGATTTTAGCAAAAAAAGCAATATTTTGTGCATTTTTTTATGCAAAAAGCATTATTTAAAGCAAAAAAAGATTATTTTAGAAGTGCTGAAAATATTAAAAGAAGCCCTGAAAATATTAAAAATTGTATAACAATGCACAGAACGATGAAAATCACTTTAAATTTTACTGACAGATACAATAAACAGATTTGGTTTTGATCATTTGTTAGAATTCTCTTTTGTTTTTAGGGCTTCTTGGTTGTATTAAACAAAACAGAAATATTTGAATAAGAATAATCTTCTTTATTGGTCGGTAATAAAATTTGCAGGGTGTTCAATTTCAAAAAACTTGTATCTTCTTAATATTTCAAAAATACGATGTTCAATTGTTTCTCTGATTTGGCCATTGTGATTTTCATTAAATGTCCTACTACTTTGCTTATTTAATCGACTCTGTAACTAAAATAATAACAAAGTTAACAATGGTGCACACATAATTCTAAACATCATCAAAGTGTTTCAAAGCACCCGCATACGAGTTCTTTTCTAGGACTGCTAGTCCTAGAGAGTTGGGACAAAAAAAATATTACAAAAGCCGTATTAATAAATCGGATGGTAATATTGTTTTTTCCCAAAAAAGATGATATTCCTAAGAATTTGCTTAAAAATGTCAAAATTACCTGCTTCCTGGGCTTAGAGGAAAAGTACAAGAGCAAACAAAAATTAAGAAAAAAATGAGGCGACACAAAGCAGGGGCGGCTAATAGAGCCAAGGAGTCTTGGCACTACTTGCAATTTCAACCTCAGCGAGAATATTAATTTCATTCTAAAAATACTTTTTACTCATTTTAAATGTTAAACAATGCGTAAGTTTAGCGAGTAGAGGAAAATACAACGTATTTGTTCCCCAGCGCAACGCCGCGCTGGGGCCGACTTAGTTCTGGCTCAGCATTTCCATAGTATAATGGTGGTACCGGGCAGACCGTGGGTTGGGGGAGAGTCGCGTTTGGAACGTGTATTTGGAGCCAAACAATCTCGTGCGACGACGATGTGTAATTATATTTTGATAACGCAAAGACAATACTCTAATACTCTAGAGCCGTAGTTCCCAAACTATGGGTCGCGACTCACTGGTGGGTCGCGAGCAAATATTGAGTAGGCCCTGATATGTAGGACGGATTAGAACCTTGTTCAGCAGCACACATCCGCGACCGAAAAAGACTTGACCCATTCGGCTATCGCCGCTGTAGGATTCTGTGGTTAAAAGTTATATTTAAGTTGTGAAAAGTGGTGAAGCTTAGGTTAAAGCTTGGTGCGGAAGCCTATCCCCTCTTACTTTCCCGGTTAGCATCACTGATGAGGGACGGTAGGAGCCAATCAGAGAAGAGGTGCGAGAGAGGGTGCAGGCGAGTGCAGGCGGGGGCGTCTTTTGTTTTTGTGAGGTTTCGTTTCGCGTGTGTGTTGTATTGTTTACCGTACGCCACTGTAATCTTTTTAAAAACAATTATTAACATTTGAAGATAATCATAAACAAGTGGTTGAAACACATCGCCAGTTGATTACGAACAAAGTAAAGAAAAGACAGAAGATGCTCTATTACGTGACAAAAGTGGCACTGAATCTGACTTCCAAGCTCCCTCAACGAGTTCACATGAAAAGAAGCGCCGGAAAGTTGTACGAAAATATGACTCTCAATATTTGAAATTAGGATTCACTTGTAATCATGACACGTTAGATTCGCATCCTTAGTGCGTGATTTGCTACGAAATATTAGCGAAGGAAAGTTTGCGTCCAAGTAAGTTAACGCGTCATATAGAAACTAAGCATTCTCAAAAACAAGTCAGTAGACTTTTTTCAAGGAAAATTATTGGATATGAAATCTTCAAAAAATATTGTTTCATATTTCATTAATATTATTGAAAATGCTGTGTGCCTCGTACCTCATTAGCTTGAGGATTGCCAGAGCGAGAAAACCGCATACCATTGGCGAAAACTTAGTCTTACAATTGATTATAGATGCTGTTGAAGCCATGTTTGGCGAAAAAGAAGTAAAGGAAATCGAGCGCATGCCACTATCCAATAACACTGTTGCACGACGAATTGACGAAATGGCTGAGTGGGCAGAAGATGAATTAATACGAAGAGTAGTTGGTAGTAAATACTATACTATACAACTAGATGAGTCTACTGATGTTCAAGGCCTGTCTCAACTACTTGTTTTTGTGCGTTATATATGGCAAAACGACGTGCATGAAGATATTCTGTTCCGCAAGCCAATTAGTCGCGGAACAGGCCAGGAAATTTTCAATTCAATTGATTCCCATATAGAAGGAAAATGTTTAGAATGGAAAAACTGTATCGGTATATGCACTGACGGTGCGCGGGCTATGTGCGGAAAAAATAGCAGTGTGGTTACAAGAGTTCCCTGAAGAAAGTCCCTGTGCTTTGTGGACTCATGGTAGTCTTCACAGAGAAGCACTGGTTTCAAAAGCATTACCCGATGATTTAAACACTGTGCTAAATACAGCTGTAAAAATTGTAAATTATATTAAGACAAGGCCCTTACAAGCATGTTTGTTTCAAAAGCTGTGTGAAGAAATGGGTAGTCTTCATACATCTCTTCTTCTCCATACGGAGGTACGTTGGTTATCCAGGGGGAAAGTACTGACACGATTAGTGGAACTACGGAATGAAGTAACAATTTACTTAGAAGGAAAAACAGAATATCTTGAACATCTACTGGACGAAGAATTCGTTCTCAAGTTAACATATTTGGCGAATATTTTTTCCAAGGTTCTGTGGTGCACAGTGGGATAAATCGAATAGGCGCTGGCCCGCCAGGCGTAGCCATGGAAATGGCATAATAATAAAAAATTTATTATTATTATTAAAAATGAAAAATCACAAAATGAAATAAAAAGTCGTTTTCGTGCAAGACTCCTGTTTTACCTTTATTGAACGGCGACTACGACACTACAAATGGTGACCCCGACGTGATCGCTAGTGAGACATGCGCAACACCGTCGCAGCAACTGTTACTCCTAACCCACTTCACAGCTGGTGACTCCTCTTCAGAGACCACCGCAGAATCCGTTCCTGACCTCACGTGAGGACAGCAGCCGTTCCCGACCACCGCACGAAAAGACAGGAGCCATTCCCGATCGAATGCCAAATTCCGTCTCTCGACCTTTCCCTCCGACTTCGAAGACTTCGTTATTTTCCCCGCCGCCAGTCCGATTTATCTCAGGTGACATTTACCCCCACGTATTTCAAGGACCTTCCACCTTCTTCTGACCTATTCTTTATTCTACTTTGCTTGCTTCCCTTACTTTTTCATCTCCTACGTCATGGAAGAAGCACAATTCGACCCTGCCGTTGAGAAAGTCAGGTGTAGTTTGCCACACATACAGATACCTTTCAGTTTGCATCGACCGTTTTACACGTTGGCCTGATTAACCAGCTTGCCGCTACAACTCCACGCAACAAACCACTTATCTGGTTACAAGCCACTCTTCGAGCATTTACAACAGTTAAGACTGCACTCGCCGACTGTGCTATGCTTGGTTTACCTGACCCTGTTGCGGAGTTAAGCATGATGGTTAATCGTCACACTGTATCACCAATAGCTACTTTTCCTGATCCTGACGACCGTTTCACCGACATATACATCGACATCATCGGCTCCTTGCCAGTTTACCTTTTAGTTTGCATCGAAATTCTAAATTTTTACGTTAAATGTTTGGCATTATTATACTTCACAAGTTTCGGTCACCACTTTTACAAAACAACACTCTGATTCTCCTTTTTCACACACCACACCTCTTAAATCAATCCTTAAACACTCTGAACCGAACCGATATTATAAACGCTTTAAACGTGTAATGTTCTCTTTCTCTGTTTCTTTTTCTTCTTCCTTTTTCTAGGTCGGGGGTTGTGTGGTGCACAGCGGGATAAATCGGATAGGCGGTGGCCCGCCAGGTGTAGCCATGGAAATGGCATAATAATAAAAAATTTATTATTATTATTAAAAATTAAAAATCAAAAAATGAAATAAAAAGTCGTTTTCGTGCAAGACTCCTGTTTTACCTTTATTGAACGGCGACTACGACACTACAGTTCAAACGGATCCGACATTTTTAAAGTTAACGATAAAATTCGAGCGTTCATGAAAAAGCTTATTTTGTGGGAGAGTTGTATTAAGAATGGTAAATATGATTGTTTTGAAACACTTGAGACCTTTATTGTAGAAAACCAAGTGCAGCCAAAGATGAACGTACTCTCTGCAATGTCCACTCATTTATTATTGTTAAGAAATAACTTTGACACCTATTTCGGGGAAGAAACGAAAAAGCTCGAAACGTCGTATTGGATTTGTAACCCATTTCAGTACAAACTACCAACTAATATGTCAACAAAAGCAAGTAAAGAGCTCATTGATTTATCAGAAGATACATCACTGAAAAATACTTTCAATGGCAAGCAATTAACGAAATTCTGGCTCTCGGTTGCTGGGAACTATCCTTGCCTGTTTATTGAAGCTATGAAAGTCCTCCTCCCCTTCACTACCTCATACCTATGTGAGGCTGGATTTTGGCTCTGGTTAACATTAAAACTAAATACCGAAATAAATTGAACGTATCAAACTCACTGCGATTAAAAGTAACTAAAATTGAAATTGATGCTAAAACTGTAATGACAAAAAATAGAAAACAATGATGATTTTGTCATTTAATCACTATATTGACTGCATTTTCACTATTGTGACTTAGTCGTCAAAAATTGGTATCAGATGACGTTAGGACTATTGTCAATTTGAGACAACTATTATTTGAAATATATTACTTGATGGTCATGTTGTTGTTTTTCTTTATGACACTTGCGACACACATTTTATTAGTTGTGATATATTTTAAGCTAACGAGTGTCTTCCACTCCCAGACTAAGCATGAAGTAAAATTTCGAGTTTAGAAAAGCCCCGCGGAGAAAATTTGTCGAGGGTCGCGCAGCGACCCGAGACAAATTTTCACGGGGCTTTTCTAAACTCGAAATTTTACTTCATGCGCCACGCGTTAAAAGCATTGATTTAAAGTGAGGTTTAAAACATACTGCTAAAGTTTGAACTGACGTTATTTATCCCGACTCCCTCCTAAGACGAAATCCTGGCAGCGTATTGTCATGCTTGTTCCAAACCAGAAGAAGCAAAAATGTTCACCAATGCATATTCACGATTACTTTATTTGATTCATCTCGGTTTCTTAAACAAATACTCTTAAAAATATTGCATCAAAGTATTTACGAGCCATAATTAATTGCTTAGTTTTATTTTTATTTTCTGCACTGGCGACACTGCCGCTCTAAACACTGTATTAATTTGTTGATGAATATACATTTAAAATAATGCATAATCTTGATTTCTTACTTAAAACGCGCAAAATTGCAATAAACATTTTCCCATAAGTTTAGCGATCGACTTGGAACGAACCGTGCTTGGTAATAACCCATATTATGCCCTCGTTAAACAACTCGCTATTATTACATTCTATCCTCCTACACGTTTAATATATAAACATCAATTACTTCAAGTCTATAAAGTAAAGTAATGCCGTGCAAGTAATGATATTTGCATTTGACCCGTGTAAACATGCTGAGCCAGGGATGATGGAAGAGGAAAGGAGGACGCATATATAATGGAATTGGAGGAGCTTATTACGATCGATGCGAAAGATTATTACATCCCCCAGGAGAGGGGAGTAATAATATTATTCCATTTCCCAATGAAATTTGAATATTAAATTTGTATTAAAGTATGTTATGCGGTAATTTAAAACGTAACAGAGATCAATATTTTACTTTTGCATATTATTGAATTAAATTTTACCTCGTTTTATTTATTAAGGGTAATTGTTTTAAATAAGTATTTTAAACAATAAACAAGACTGTATTTCCTATTTATAACATTAGTGAAAAATGCCTAATGTAAAATTAATATTTATTTACATTTTTCTCTGTCTACATCGTTTTCAATATGCCAGACTTTAATAAATCGTATCATTAACGTGAGATAGAAAATGAAATCAGGCCGAGTTCGCCACGAAACATCAAGGTAGGTAAGTAGTATATAAAATCGCCCTCGAGATTTTGTTGGATTTACAGGTTTTAGAGTTAGAAAAGCACATGTTTACTTTCCCCGTATGCAGGGCCAGAGCGAAGCGAGTCGCGCCCTAGCAAATTCAAATTTTCAGACTTGTCTAAACTCGAAATTTTACTTCATGGGCCACGCGTATAAAACACTAACTTCAAGTGAAATCTTTAACTAACTGGTTATAGTAAAATAAATTATTAATTGTTCAATGTTGTTGATTGCAGCGCCATCTATCAAAGTAACAAAAAATGTCTTTAGATAAAACTTACTTTTCTATGCTCTATCCAAATCTGTAATAAAAAATAGGGGTTCACATTTAAGATTTCAAAGCTACCCCCTCCTCAGCCTACCCTTAGGATGAGGGGTTGAATTTTTCTTACAAATCATTAAACTTTTATATGAAACATTGTACGGTTCTGAAGGTATTCCAGGTGGTACTTTAAAATGGGACACCCTGTATATAAAAGAAATGGTTTTATTAGGTTGACAGTCCAAACTTTTAATTATTTTTTTTTTCATAAGAAATCAGTTAAAAACACGCATTTAAAATTTTAATTAAAACACACAATATCCTTCACAAGTTGCATAAAACTGAACTAAAGCTGTTATTTAAATGTAATTAAAAATCGACAAACAACACAACTGTAACAATAATTGCCAATTATAACGCACAACGGTTTCAGATTCAAGCATAAACACGAGGCGAATAAAAAAAGTAATTAAAGTACAAAACAACAGGAAAGAAAAGAAGTAATCATCTTTTTAACTTAATAATTTCCAGGATATAACCGGCGATTAATTTTTAATGCGGCTGTTTATACGGGAATTACGCGAATTCGGCGAATTTCCCTCTTGAAAGGAAAAAAAATATGAGTTTTAACGAGAGAAAAAAAGATATTTCTGCGTTTGACCGTGACGGAGTCTTAATTACTCTGTTCGCAGATTTTAATTGAGATATTAATTTTGATGTTCAGAGTAGGATATTTCAGAAAAATTAATTTCGATTTTATTTTTATACATAATTTAAGATAATGAATAAAACCGGATATGGCTTTAATCTCAGTAATGAATACTACAGAGAGTTTTATGTAACACCGAACATGCTAGAATGTACTCAATGTAAATTTTCCTATGTTCGATGTGTACTAGGAGCCAATCACATCGTACTCAATGCTTTCTTTGATGGAGTACGATGTAATTGGCTACGATTTCTAATGGTAATATAGTCAACCCACTGTACACTCTTACTGTCAAAAATAAATTTAATTTGTCAATTATTATATCAACCACAATATGTTGTATTTTAAATATTTTAATTCAACGGAATGCTTATCAACTTTTGTTATATTTTTAATCAGTAAAATACTAATTAAAGAAGGTAGGAAGATATAAACGCTTCATCAGTAAACACAATTTTTCGCAACATTTCGTTGTTTAATTTAACATATTAAATATAAATTTACAAACATTTTATCGCTTAATTTTATCATACGGCAAATAATACTGTTGGCATTTGTAGGACCTAAACTTAAATTCTTGTAGAACTCTTATGTACAGACAATTTTTACATATTAAATAATTTGCAATAGTAAGGATATTATTGGATACTCTTCGACATAACATAGATTGTTTAATTTCATCTCTTCCAATAATATCGACGGACTTCTAACTCCTCGCTGAAATTTATCCCAACAAACTGTTTTATAAGGTTCGAAATGGTTGAAATAAATGATATTAGTCAATCAGAAAATGTTACAGTAAATGATTCACGGGAATTTCTTGAACTGTTTTCTCCATGGTATAAGTTTACCGAATATGTTCAACTCTCCGTTCTTCGTCTACGTCTGCTTCAAGTGATAGAACAGCAAATATCATTTGCTTGCGATAACTGACAGGGTACATTTATTTTTGAAGGGAAGGTGTAAATTGGGTTGACTATGTTACAATTAGAAATCGTAGCCAACCACATCGCATGCAATGCTTTGATGCGTCCCAGTACACATCGAACATAGGAAAATTAACATTGAGTACATTTTAGGATGTTCGGTGTTACATAAAACTTTCTGTATATAATTATTATTATACATTGCAAAAAATAAATGAAGTTGTATTGTTATAATAAATAATGATAATAAATGCCTTTATTTATCAAATAAAAAAAATATATATTCCTATAATCTAGGCTATGATAAAATCCCCAGATTAATTTAAAAAAAAACTACCCTATGATATCCATGTAGTAATCCTAAAAATGTATAACTACTGTTACCCCCATCAATACTTTCCCTCCAAGTGAAAGCAAGGGTTAATTACCTGTATTCTTAGACCTAAAAACGATCCTTGCCTTATTTCCAGTTATCAGCCCATAACACTTCTCCCAGTATTAGGTAAACAGTTCGAATCCCTAATTAAACAAAAACTACAGCTATCCATAAATTCCATCCCCCAATACCAATTCAGATTTCTCCCCAAAAAATCAATTATACTACCTCTTTCTATTTTAACCTCCAATATACAAACCATGCATCTAGAAGGTCAAAAAACAAGTATCGCTTTTCTTGATATAACTTAAGCTTTTGACACCGTTTGACATATTCGCCTCTTATAAAAATTCTACAGCCTTAACATTCCAAAGCGTCTAATAATCCTTAATTTTCAATTCCTAACAAATAGATCCTGTAAAGTAAGAATCCGCCAAACTGTATCTCGCTCATTCCCTCTCTTACAAGGTATCTCGCAAGGCTCTCCTCTATCCCCACTACTTTACAACATATTTCGCTATGACATATTCAATCCTAACTATTTCTACTTTAATCCAACGAAATACGCCCTCCTCTTGTTGATGACACTGACCTTATCTCCCACGCTTCAACAATCCCAAAATCTCCTTTAAAAGTCTTTAAATTCCATACAAGAATAGTGCGAAAAATGGCGAATACAATTAAATATTTCCAAAGTCAAATTATTTATCCCTTACCATAAAATCACTCCACGTTCTACGAGTACTACAATAGTAATCAATAGCACCATAATTCTTCCATCCTATTCCTGAATTTGATTCAAAACTTTCTTTCCTCCCACATACTAAATCCATCAATACCAACATCAAAACAAGGGCTAGGCATTTCCGATCTTTGACTTATAAACAAGAAGGCATTTCGACAAAAACAGCAGTTAAAATATATAAAACGATACGCCGGCCCTTGTTAGATTACGGTGCAAATGTATTCCTTCATATCCGTCCTTCAATTTCACACCATATCCAAGTCGTCGAAAGATCAGCCCTACGAATCCTCACAAAACTTACGACACCCAAAGAATCTTCTCCATAATCCCTCAAACAATATCCTTTACCAAACTACCCAAGTAACACCAATCTCCTAACGCATATTAACCCTCATCGAAAAATTCGCTGCACACACCTATAACTTAGAACTCCTAAACAAATTCTGTACTCCAAGAAACGTAAATATCCATCCCAAATATAAACATCCTCCTCTCACTATACATCAATGTATTTGTTCCGTTCATGAAGACAGTTCACAAGCCTAGAAACTCAACTACATATTTTTAGAATAAATTAAATTCAAGACAGGGCAGAAAGACCTCTAGTCGATAGCCCAGACAGACTAACTCTATATTGTATATATATATATATATATATATATATATATATATATATATATATATAAGTGTAGGCCAAGTTCAGTCAGCTCAACCTCTTACTGATCTACTTATAGCCTACGTTTACATTTATATATTAACCATTAATGTAGTTTTTAGTAGTAATCAATATTTCATTATTATTTTATATTGTTTCCTTACTTATCGTTAATTAAAATACATTTATCATATAATAATTTAATTGCCAAATTGAGTATTAAATTATCTTGACGAAACTCAATAAGTAAGCGGAGATAACTTAACAAATCGTAGAACACGTTAAGCTTGGTTGAAAATACATTATGGTAAACGTAATTTAAACTGAGCCTAAAGTAAACATAGTTTAAGCCACTATTGAATAACTGAGCGTTAGAGTTTGGGATAGATTTTGTTTTTTTAACATTATTGTTAGTGGACTTCTCAACAATTCATGTTACTTTTAGAATTTTTTGCCAATTATTTTAATGAATAAATAATCTGTAAAAAAAAACTTAAAACTCTCATAAATTGTTAAGTCTGCTAACAATGATGTCACAAATCTATAAAATGTCTTTATCGATTGTATTTTAATTACTGTGACATAACTGTAAGTCGCTTGATTGACTGTGTTTGTTGATTTTGTCATGTTATATCTCTATCGACTGTATTTCGACTAGTGTGATATTATGACTGTAAGCCACTTGGTTTACTGTCTTTTGATTATGGATTTCTGATTAGATCGCAGGGCGTAGCGCATGGCAAATCCAAATTTTCGGGCTTTTCCAAACTCGAAATTTCACTTCATGCGCCACGCGTAAAAATCACTGAAATATTGTGAAGTTTAGAAACACACATCATCATAAAACAAGATTAAATATATTAAACTGACGAAAATCATTAAGAATGTTAATTTGGAGAAACTTTTATTTAAAATTATTGTGAGGAAAATATGTTTTCTTTTTTATTTAGATGGCAAATAAAATGATTCAAATTCGTTGATATATAAATTATATTGATATTTGTATTGGCTAGTTTCTGTTTGTAAAGGAAAGTATTGTTTTCGCAAACATTTTCAAATCAAAATTGTCAAAAATGTTACTGGATATATCTATGTTGAGATCCCGAGTTGATAAAGACCCTTTTTGAAAAATGTCTGTCAGCAATTCTGTCCTTTTGTCGGCACGATAAAGTCTAAACCGATGCTGTTAAGATGACATTATAAGCTTCAGCTTTTTATTACAATAGTAGTATTCGATCAAATTTGGTGAACATGCGGAAACCGTCATATAAAAAAATCTTGTTAGGAAAAGTTGTAAATAATCAAAAAATGACCATTTAGGGCGCTTTTATATGGACGTTTTGTGAGCGGAAGCGGAGCGGGACGGATTTTCCGCTTTTAGCTCTTATACGGAGCGGATTGAACGCGTTTTGCAAGCGGGTGCTAGGCGAGTTCGCCGCCGAGCCTTCGGTGCCGTCTATCATTCAGTTGTGCTACGCTGTGTAATAAGCATGGACGAAATAGATTTAATTGCGTCATATTATTATTTATTTATCCTTCATTATTGATAGACTTTACTGTATTTGTGTATTTAATGTTTTTATAAATATAAATATTACTTACCTAAATTCCACATGCACTTCGCCCACTGAGCAAAAAACACACAAATAACGTTATATCAACAGTGCAGAAACATTAAACGTTGTTTTAATGTTGATGAAACATTACTTAAATGGATTTGTTCCTTGGGCGGTGCCTGTATTTCTAAGATAAATCTTTCTGTATCAAACATACTTATAAAATTACGTTTTAGCGCTAGGATATAGACAATCACTGTTTTCCTTTTATTTAACCCGTAACCGGTATACAAATTTCTGTCAAAAATTTCACACACTATGATGGGTAATAACCTGCATATTAAAAATAGACTGTGAACTGGGCATTTCCCTAGTATGTTGGCCAATTGGAGAGTCAGGGAAAAGAGAAGCTGCTGGCGACACAAAATTTACGAGCACAGAGACCGCTCTCAAAAAAATGATTATTAATTCTTTTAATTATTTTGTTCTCATCACACGTCTACGGACTCTCATATAAACCTATGTGTTAAAACGCAAACGCTTGCGCCCGCTCCCGTTCCGCCTCGCGTCGTTAGCGTCGTTAGCGACGCTTTTTGTAAATTACTCAAAAACTATCTACGGAGAGTTTTGATATTTTTATATATTTTAAAAGAGCAATTTTTAGTTGATTTTTATACAATATTTGATAACGATATCCTGAAAATTTCAAAAGTGAAACTGGAATTGCATTAAAACTAGGATGAAATCACTTTACAGTGTCGTTTTTTTTGTAAATAAGTCAGAAACTATCAATAGAGTATTTTGATAATTTGAAATATTCTGATAGAGCAATATTTCCTTAATATCCATATAACATTTTGTAAAGATCTCACTTAAAATGTTAAGGTTATAATGTTTTTAAATTTAACAATTAATAAAATTAGATTTGAAAAAAACACTTTCGACAATCAGATGGAAATAACTCAAAAACCATCGATAAAGTATATAAAAACTATTAATGATTTCGATAGCTAACGCCATCTAATGCTTCATAGTGGCATCGAATGCACAAAGTGCATATACAGGTCACTGTTTCGTCCACGAGCGAGCAGAACTCTGTTTGTGAAACCAGAAAACAAATATAAAAATTGAATTTGTGTTCAGTATTCCGGCACCAGGTACCCACAGACGCGTTTCGGACTTCAAGGTCCTCTTCAGTGTGGTCCCGACCCAGTTCTGAGGAATACTGAATATTTCTGACTATTTCAAGCCAATATGTGAAAACTATTAATGTGTCACTGACGATGCCACTATGAAGCATTAGATGGCGTTAGCTATCGAAATCATTAATAGTTTTCACATATTGGCTTGAAATGGTCAGAAATGTTCAGTATTCCTCAACACTGGGTCGGGACCACACTGAAGAGGACCTTGAAGTCCGAAACACGTCTGTGGGTATCTGGTGCCGGAATACTGAACACAAATTAAATTTTGATAAAGTATATGTTAATTTTCACATATTTTGAAAGAGCAATGTTTTCCTAACATCTACACAAATTTTTAGGAAGATCTAATGAAAACTATTAAAATTACGATCGTTTTAATTTTTATAGTCCATTAAATTTGATTGAGAAAAAAACTAGCCTTTTTTAATTACACAACGAAAATAATCAAAGTTGTCGAGTAACAGGTAATTTAGTCATAATAGTCAATATAGTCAGAGAACAGTCGATATTGTCAATTTTGTTAAACGATAATTAATATAGCCAACATAGTCAATGTAATCGATTCAGTTGGTACTGTCAAAATAGTCAACATAATCGATGCAGTCAATAGAGTGTTACTGTCAAAATGGCCAATTTAACCGACCTGTCAATATAATCAGTAATGCCAAAACAGTTAACATAATCGATACAGTCAGTACTGTCAAAATAGTCAATATAGTCGAAACAGTTAGTACTATAAAAATAGTCAACATAATCGATATAGTCAATATAGTTAGTGCTGCGAAAGTGGTCTATATAATCGATGTCAATATAATCAGTAATGTCAAAATAATCAACATAATCGATACAGTCAGCACTTTCATAATAGTCAATATAATCGGTACTATCGATATAGTCAGTACTGTCGAAATAGCAAACATAATCGACACAGTTAATATAGTCTGTCAATATTATCAGTAATGTCAAAATAACCAACAGTCGATATAATCTGTACTGTCAAAATAGTTATTATATTGAATACAGTCAATATAGTTAGTCGATATAATTGATCTGTCAATATAATCAGTAAATCAAAATAATCAACATAATCCATACTGTCAAAATAGTCAATATAATCGATACTATCAATATATATTCAGTACTGTCAAAATAGTTAATATAGTCGATACAATGAAATGCAAGTCTACTTATAGTTAGTACAGTCATTATAATCAATACAGTGGTATCACAATATTTCGTGTGTTTTTTTTATCACAGTGTAGACATTTGTCAGTGTCATTATTAGTTTAAAATTTTTAAATTTTCAACGCAAAACGACAATTTTGACCTACCATGGCATTTCAGGACATTTCTGACAATTTATAATGTAATAAAATTAAGTTAGATTATGTGACAAGTTGTAATGAAACTAATGTTATTTTTCTAACCTAACCCGTCCTTTTTCCATCATGACATTTTGATTATACCTGATTATATTTGAATTAAGGATAATTGTGACATTACTGTGTCAATTGTTTATTGACTAATATGAAATGTTATTTTAAAATCATTTAGCCTTTTGACTGTGATAGTAATTTCATTATTAAATGACTATTGTAACATTTGATAGAATTTCATCATTAAATTACTATTGTAACATTTTGAAGGTAATTTCGGTATTATGACGTTTCAATAGTATTTCAGCATTAAATGTCTATTGTAACATTTTGACGGAAATTTCGCTATTATGACATTTTGATAGAATTTCATTATAGTCGACTATTGTAATATTTTGACGGTAATTTTACTATTAAGACATTTTGATAGTATTTCATCATTAAATAACTATTGTAACATTTTGATGGTAACTTCGCTATTATGATATTTTGATAGTATTTAATCATAGTAGACTGTATTTTCACTACTATGGCATTTTGATAGTTTTTCATCATTAAATGACTATTGTATCATTTTGACGGTAATTTCATTATTATTATATTTTGATAAAATGTCATCATTAAATTGACTGTAATTTACCTATTATTATTTATTTAATCCTTTTTAACCTGTATCAAAATGGAAATTCCGTTTTAACAATAAAGAACATTCTTCCTCAATAAAACGACAATAAACTTATTACGTCAATTTTTAATTGTTTTAATGATTATACAAACGAGTGTCTTCCACTCTCAGACTAAGCATGAAGTAATATTTCGAGTTTAGAAAAGCCTACAAATTTGGCTCTGGCGCGGAGGGAAGCGGAGCCAAGCCGAGCGAAGCGGAGCCAAGCCGAGCGACCGAGCCAAATTAGGCTTTTCTAAACTCAAAATTTTACTTTATACGCCACGCGTATAAAACACTGATCTAATGTGAAATGGTCTTTAACCAATTTACAAGTGAAATAAGTTTATTATGTCAATTATCAATTGTTTCGGTGATGGGGAAACTGCTATGATTGACACATCACTATTTTTAAAGAGTGTTGTTAAGTTACTACTGTTAATTTATGTTAATTTCAAATCGTATACTTACTTTAAATAAGTAATTACCTTAAATACACACACACTAAATTTGAGTAACTTGTAGAATAAACATTTTTTTTAGTTACATTTTAGGATAACCATGTATTAAGCCGTTTTTGTTTGTGTATATTTTCTCCTTCTAAATATGTGAAAATATACAGAGCATCCCATTTAAAAAAATGTTGTTTTTGCGAATAAATCAAAAACTTCACTTGTTTTTCTATTTACACCATCGTAATGTACGTAAAAAATACTACTAGTTTGCTAATTTAACCGAATTCGTAGCTCCTAAGAAAACACAGTTAGCAATTGTGGTCCGATCATTTAGAACACCCTGTATTTTAAACTAACGAGCGTCTTCCGGTCGCAGGTTAAGAATGAAGTAATGTTTCTAGTTTAGAAAAGCCTGTACGATTTGGTTTGGTTTGGACCAAACCAAATTTTGCAGGCTTGTCTAAATTAGAAATGTTACCTCATGCGCCACGCGTATTAAACGCTGTATTAGTGTGGAGTGTTAGAAACACTTTATTTATCTTAACAATAACACAAAAATTGACATTTTCAACAGATTATACATATTTTGTAATTATTTATAATTTCTATAAAGTATAAAAGTTGTTGTATTTCACGATGTTAGTAAATCTTAGGGCCAGTTGCACCAAACACGTAGAACTGGTTCATCTCTGAACTTGAGTTCAATGTGACTTTAGAACAATAGAAACTGTCATTTTGAACTCAAGTTCAAAGATAAACCAGTTCAGCGTGTTCTAATGCAACTGAACCTTATTAAAACTTATTAGAAATTCGTCCATTTTTACTGCTTCAATTTTAAAAATTCTATTGTGTTACATTCTCGAAATTCGGTCAAATGCCTTAACTTAAAAACGTTCATGTAGTGTAATTTTATCTCATTAAACGCTCAATAGTTTCAAATCCACATCAAATTTCCTCTTATTTTCAAACTTTTTAAAATATTAACTATTCCTTTTATTCTACTTTAAAAAAATAAATGCGATAAATAGCCAAGCTCCCCCCTTGACTGCGTCCCTGAGAACAAGCAACAATTTTTAGTAAAAATTGTGAATTAAAAAAACTTGTCATCTATGCAATATTAAAAACCATTTTTTATTACTCGTATTTATTTTGATACATTATTTTTCTGCTTAAATCAACGTGATAAACAAGCTTGTATAAAGCCGACGATAATGGCTATTTAATTAATGTAATTGACAACGGCAAACTGTACGCTTTTATGGGATGGTGTGTGTGTGTGTTCTAGACACCAGTTTATTAATTGAAGTGTGTATCTGTGTGTGAGTTTTATTATTATTATTCGACGACGACTTTTTAAAATATCGCAATTCATTGTGTTTACTGTCTTTTCAACTGATACATTAATTAAATCCTTGATTTGCAAAAGTAAAACTCACAAAGTGCTTCCTGCTTGTTGTGTACTAAATCAGTTTCACTTTTCAGCCAGCTGTTTGTATGTATTATGTACGTGTGTATATTTAGTGTGTTGATAAATAAATATAAACAGACAGATTTTCGGTTATTTTTTTTTGTTTATTGCAGTTGAAAATGTTTAATTTAAATATACCGTTTTCTTCCATTATCTTTATTTCAATTGCGGTTGTTTTGCATGAAAATCGTTACAAATCGTTGCTAACCTACTTGTATTATTGACATGGATAGTTTTGTTTTGTTTTGTTGGGTAATGACTTTTAGGAAATTTGTTAATTTGTTGGGTAGCCATAAAATAATGGTTAATTGTAATGTTAAAAATATTCATATTCATTGATTGTGTTTAACTGCTCGTTAGTTTTACTTCAAATAATTTTCGTAAATGTTTACAATATTATTTTTGATTTGTATGAAATTTATAAATTTATTAAGAAGCGATAAAATAATAATTAATAGTTAATTGTTTTGTTAATAATATTCATATTCATTGTGATTAACTGCTCTTCATTTTTCCATTAAATAGTTTTTTTAAATATTTGCAATATAATTTTTGATTTTCAGGACATTTCTAAATTTCCAATAAAAAAGTAAATACTAAAAAGTAATCAGTATTAATTATTTGAATATTTACAATTATCACAAAGTAACCACCTCCACTACAAGATATTTCTAAATGTTATTCGTTGCGATAAAATGATATTTAATTGTAATGTTAAAAATATTCACACAAGGAGAAATTAACAGCGTATAAGGACATGTTGAAATGTTTCTAAACTTGAAATTTTACTTCATGCGCCAGGCGTATAAAACACTAAAATGTTATAACTTTCAAAATATTCTTGTCTATATATATATATATATAGTTATATATATATATATATATATATATATATATATATATATATATATATATATATATATATATATAGTTATATATATATATACAAGGTGGCCAGAAAAGGTGTGATAATCTTCAGGTAGAGTGGTTCATTGATTAATTTCAAGCAGAAAATTTAAGTAAAAAAATATTGTATTGTGGCTTATAACTCCTCACGAGCCAATTTAAAGAAATGTAAATTTGGCAACAATGGATCAAACAAGTGTTTAATTTAATAATAATCATAAATTTAACAAATCTACAAAAATTAATATTTGAAGTATACATCAAAAATGAAAGATTAAAGTAAATGTTCAAATTGATAACCATCCGTTTCTAAGCAGATCTGGAGCCGTCGTGGGATAGAATTAATTACTCGGAGCAACATCTCTTCAGTAATTAATTCCACTGCAACACGAATTCTATTCATGACGGGTACATTGTCCACTGGAGGTGTTGCATACACCTTTTCTTTTAAAAATCCCCAAACGAAAAAATCAAGTGGATTCATATCCGGCGACCTTGCTGGCCATAGTATGGGTCCATTGCGCCCAATCCATCTATTTGGAAAATGTTCGTCCAACCATTCTCTTGAAATTCTTGCTGTATGAGGTGGTGCACCATCATGCATGTACAGCATGTTGTTTACTAAATTTAGTGGAACATTCTCCAAAACTTCTTCTACAATATTTACATAATTTAAGGCATTTAATCTTTGATGAATAAAAAAAGGCCCAATTACACGTAAATTTAGAATACCAAGCCAGACGTTAACTGAAAATTTCCTTTGATGTCCCATTTCTCTAACCGCCCGAGGATTTTCTTCTGCCCAAAAGTGATAATTATGACAATTAAATACCCCATCTCTAGTGAATGTACATTCATCACTCCAAAGAATTTTAAATAAAAAATTTGGTTCTTCCCGAATTTGATCTAAAATCCTGTCACAAAACATACGTCTACGCTCGTTATCATTTTCATACAGTGGTTGAACTTTTCTTGCATGAAATGGACGCATTCGATTTTCTTTCAATACTGCATGGACTGTTGTTTTACTGGGGACATTTAACTGTTGAGCTATTTGTCTCGTACTAATATTGGGATCTTCTTGAACTGCATTCAATATCTGTTCTTCTAGGTGAACAGTGCGACGTTCCCTAGGTCTCCCTCCATCTATGTTATTATAAACGAACGACCCAAAAGTACGTAGCCTTTGGTCTAATTTTCTAAACGTATTTACGCAGGGCTGTTGGCGATTTGGATATCTTCTTTGGTACTCATCTTTGGCACTAGTTGCATTACCATTGCAGAATCCAAATATCATGTACATATCCGCATACTCGTTGAATGTGTACATCTTCAAAAAGTATGATGAACTTATACAAACTTACACAAATAAATTATGACAAGTACATGTCAAAGTCAAGTGAAATTTAATAAGGTTACATATGAAAATACATAGTTGCCAGGTCTATTTTTATTAAAAAAATGCTTCTGAAGAAGTTATTACTTTGTTAAAGGTTCCAATTTATTTATCACCTATGTCATTTAAATTTTACAAATGTGTAATTGATTGTAAGTTCTATTGATTTTTTTCGAAAATAATACAAAATAACACTAATTTCCAGAGATACGTTTAATATTTTAACGACCTCGTGAGATGTTACGAGGAAGAATACAATATTTTTTTATTTAGATTTTTTATCCAAAATTAATCAACGAATCACACTACCTGAAGATTATCACACCTTTTCTGGCCACCTTGTATATATATATTTTTTTTATCCTGCTTTAGTAATTTATTTTTCATACTCGTTTAGCAGTATATTTTAAACTTTACAATATGTCAGTGGCGACTAGAGCAAAAACTCTAAAATCTTCCGATTTCTATCTCTTTCCTAAAATGTTAGAGGGTAAGGAGAAAGAGACCGAGCACTCAAGGGGTAATTCATTATGAAAACCAACCGCATTTTTTGGGTGTCAATGACAACCCGATATTAGCAGGTAGTAAGAAGTCCATCTGTTTTCAGCCGGCGCGTGGCGTTATCTTTTAATAATAATAATTATTTACGCTAACTGCATTTACAAGATAGATTAAAAGTGGATATATTTACACAATATAAAACAAATTACTATACTATAGATAAATAAATAATAAATAAGGTCATTCAATATGTCTTAGCTGGGCCTTGAACGTTGAAAAGGGAATCCCAACCACCTCGAGTGACGAACCCGCGTTGTTAACGTTTCTGGCGATCCACGTCATGGAACCATGCATGCCATAATTAGTCCTGTGGTGATTCACGTACAAGAAGTTCTTGCATCTCAACTCACGACTTGGTACATTAATATTTACTAAATTTAAAAGATGTTCCGAGTCAATTCGCCTTTTGTCCGGTTTGGGGTGGTTTTGATAGGACGATTTATTTGATATGAAATTATTTAAAATGTAATTATAATTAATACGACATTTGTAAAATAAAGTCGGGAATTATGTCTACGTGTACAATTTTAGGTTAATAATTTTTTTTTTAAATGTATCTGACGTTTACTTCTTGGTAAATATTGATCATCATCACATCTAAGCGTTATATATTTTTAACTTTACTGTAAATCAGTGGTTTATACGCGTGGCGCATGAAGTAAAATTTCGAGTTTAGAAAAGCCCCGTGAAAATTTGTCTCGGGTCGCTGCGCGACCCGAGACAAATTTTCTACGCGGGGCTTTTCTAAACTCGAAATTTTACTTCATGCTTAGTCTGGGAGTGGACAACACTCGTTTTCAGAAGTTTCAAATTGAAGGATCACTCTAGATGACTAAGTTTATTACCATTTTACAAAGGCTACAGCTCGAAGGACCAACCATGGTCTATGGAGACCGAAGGACTACATGGAATCGAAGTTTTTTACCAGAAAATAACGAATATCTAAAGGTTTACACCATGGATAGAAAAGAACACATCCAATTTTGAAAAATATCGAAGTTGGGTTGGTTTTCAGTGCGTTTTTAACTTCACTTTAAATCAGTGTTATATACGCGTGGCGCATGAAGTAAAATTTTGAGTTTAGAAAAGCTCCGTGAAAATTTTCTACGCGGGGCTTTTCTAAACTTGAAATTTTACTTCATGCTTAGTCTGGGAATGGAAGACACTCGTTAGTTTAAAATACATCACAATTGGTAAAATATATATCGTTGGATGCCCGTCTTCAGGGGTGATATGTAAGCAAATTATGGATCTTAGGAGTTGTCAAATAAGTGGAGTTACTCGAATGTTTCTAGGGCACTCTTTACAAAAAACAAAAGATTAACATTTTACATATAAAATGTACAGGGTGAGCGAAACTTGATGTCTCTGCTCTATTATTAGAAAAGGAAAAACGGTAGAAAAAATCTGAAAAAAGGTTTATAAATGGGATTGAGTAAGGTCCATTTTAATCCAAAATTGCATATTTTTCTAAATTTTGAAACTGAAGTAATGACGTCATCGAAATGTTTTTCCCCAGATACATACCTATATTTTTAGATATTTCAAAAGAGCTAATTTTTCTGAATAAACTTTGTAGAGAAAAAAATTTGATATCTTCTTTCGTTAAAAAATTAAAAGCAAACTTAAAAGAAAGTATTATGAAAAATTCACAATTGTCACGACTTAAACAATTAGCCTTTGGAAGCAAATAACAAAGCTGCATTTTTCAATAATTAAACTAATGGTTGACAAATATTCTTTTGTTGTCATTTGATTTTAGATTTCAGATTTTTTCTATCGATTTTCCTTTTCATAAATAGTTCACGTCGTTATTTTTAATGTACATTACATATGAGACTATTAAAATGAATAAAGATGGTTAGTTTTCTTCTGGATTTCTAAATGCACTATAAATTGACAATTTTAATAGTCATATGTAATTTACATTTAGGTTGACGACGTGAACGCCACCTACTGCCAATAGTCTTGTCTATTGTACTCACAAAATGACTACTATAAATGTCAATTGATTGTGCATTTTAAAATCCAGAAGAAAACTGAATATCTATAACCATTTTAGTAGTCATGTGTAATTCACATATAAATTGACGATGTGAACACCATCTGCTGCCAATTTTGGAGTAGTGCTATTGACAGTAGATGGTGTTCACGTCGTTAATACAAAAATAATGTATATGTTTATTATAGCACTTTTTCCGTCATTTAAAGAATTGATGATTGTCGTACAAAACGTATTTCACTTGCGAATTGGTTGGTTATAGACCATTTCACATTAAATCAGCGTTTTATACGCGTCGCGCATGAAGCAAAATTTCGAGTTTAGAAAAGCCTAATTTGTCTCAGTCGCTCTGCTGCGCTACGCCCGAGCCAAATTTTCAGGCTTTTCTAAACTCAAAATTTTACTTCATGCTTAATCTGGGATTGGAAACACTCGTTAGATGATCAATCATAACTAGGGTTGTTATGTTTAAAACACTTTGTTTTAAAACAGTGTTTTAAACATATTTAAAAACAGCCGTCGTGTTTTAAACGGTTTCGTTTTAAACATGTTTTAAATCTTATTTAAAACATGTTTTAAACGTTGTATTTGTTTAAAACCGTTTTCTTTATTATCTTAGCTGCTAAAAATAAATATTTGCTAAATTATTTTTGTAATATTGATGCGTGGACAAATAGACAATTGATATAAAAATAGTTTATTATTAACAAAATTATATATAACAATTCAAATCTTATAATTACCTATAAAAATAGAATAGAATAAAATGTCCTTATTTGACAATGACTTTTCACAAACACACAATAACAATTATTGAAACATAGCCACCTACATACATACAAAAAGAACAATAAATTATCTAATTTATACTTCCGCTGATCGAGAACTCTTTTTCCCAACTAAAAAGAGTAAGGCACCAACTTGCAACTATGGAACAAATTGGCTTCTCTTCGTTTCTTGTTACATTCTACTTCATAAATTGATTTGGAAACTCGTTTTTTTATAACAAAAGGTCCACTTCTAACTTCATCCAGTTTGTTTCTATTTTATTTATTTCCATTTGACACATAGACTAAATCTCCTTCTGAAAAATCATATTCCTTCTTATTTTGATCTATTTTCTTCTTGTTTTTTCTAAAACTGTTTTCCGAATTTTTTAATGCCTCTTCCCTATCTTCTTCTAAATTATATTTCCTTTCTAACAATTTTGGAACAATCTCAGACCTATCTCCATATAGCAAATATGCCGGTAAACATTTTGTTGTGCCATGAATAGTACTATTATACTCCTCAACACATAATTCAGCGATTCTTGTCCATGGCATTTTATCGTTATTGCCATTTAATTTGCAACGTATTCTATTAATCAAGGTCTGGTTTAGGCGTTCATTCAGTCCATTAGATCGTGGATTATCTACTGAAGTAAATATTAGCTTAATATGTTTACTTTTTAAGTATTCTTTAAATTTCGTAGAATTTAATGAACTATATTGATCTACTAACAGCATTTCTATTTGATTACCTTCTGTAATTGGATTAATTAATTTAATGAAATCATCAGCAATTTGTCTGCTTGACGTTAATATCCATGCATGTCTACTAAAGTGATCTACTAGCAAATGCAAATACTTCTTGACAGATCTATTGCCACTAAATCCACCGATTGTATCTATAGACATAATCTGGAACGGATATTTTGCCGGGCCTAATTTTGACAATAATCCAATTGCTGTGCGTGATCTAGATTTATTTTTTATACAAATTTCACAATTTCTACAAAATTGTATTATCATATCATCCATATTCTTGAAATAGTAAAATGAGCGAATCTTTTCAGCTATTTGATTGCTGCCAATGTGTCCATAAAATGTGTGAATTTTATTTATTAAATGTAAACCGAAATTTTGTGATACATAAATTCTTTTTCTATTATTTAATATTTTAAAATGTACATCACCCTCTTTTAACATCTGATTTGAACTTACAATTTCATCATGAATTGAATTTTGATCATAAATTATTTCTTCCAATTGTATCATATTCACCACTTTTAAGCAATCATCTAAATTTTCAAACGTCTCCAAAACTGGGTTTCTTGAAAGAGAGTCAGCTTCAATATTATCTTTTCCTTCCTTATAAACAACTTTAAAATTATACTGAGATAAATACAGCATCAAATCACCCATCGCTTCATCGGTTCGTGATTTTGATTTTAAATTCATAAGCGGTTTATGATCAGAAGTTACTATAAATTCTCTACCTATAAGATAATGTTGCCAATACAATATTGCCTCTTTGATTGCAAGGCATTCCAAATACATTATTTTTTTCTTTATTTGACCTGGAGTTAGTTTCTTAGAAAAATATCCAACTGGATGTAAGATGCCCATCTTCTAGAGGTTGCTTCAATACTGCACCCAAGCCAGAACGACTTGCATCTACTTCAATAACAATATCCTTTGCCTGATCATAAATGGCTAAAATCGGTATCAAGCATAGGTAACTTTTGATTTCTTTGAAGCTGTTTTCACATTTTGTAGTCCATATAAATTTTTCATTTTTCTTTAATAGATTATGTAATGGTGCTAATCTTTCTGTACAATGGTCTATGAATTTATGATAAAAATTAATCTTTCCTAATAATTGCCGAACCATTTTCTTGGTTGAAGGACGCGCGAAATCTTTGATTGCAATTAGATTATCTTTAATTGGATAAACTTTACCATTCTCAATTACATGACCTAAATATTTAACCGAGTTTTTAGCAAAGTTGCATTTCGTCAATTTCATCTTTATTCCCTCTTTCTTAACTGCTTCAAAAACTAATCTAATATGTTCTAAATGATCATCAAATGTTTTTGAAAAAATCAATATATCATCAATATAATTTACACAGAATTTATCTAATTTATATCTTCTAATTATATATGTCCTCTGAAAAATAGCAGGCGAGTTCTTAAGACCAAATGGCAGTACTTTCCATTGCCAATGACCTTTCTGAGTTATAAATGCAGTTTTTTTTTCGATCTTTCATTCTAATTGGTATTGACCAAAAAGCTGAGTTGATGTCTAATGCAGTGAACCAACTGCAATCGCCTACATTCACTACTAAATCGTCTATTCTAGGAAATGGTTGAGATTCAGGAACAATAATTTTATTTAGTTCCCGGAAATCAATACATAAACGAGTTCTTCTTCCATCTTCCTTCTTAAACGCTAATGTCACTGGAGATGCAAATGGTGAGTTAGATTCTTCTATTAAATCATTTTCCAATAGTTTAGAAATTTGAGCTTCTATTTCCTCCTGATCAGGAAAAGGACATCTGTAGGGTTTCTTTGAAATGTATTTATCTTCCTTTAATTTAATTCCTGCTTCCCTTGCTTTCATTAAACCAATATCAAATTTATTTTTAGCAAAACAGCATTTATAATTACTCAACATCATTTCAGTTATTTTGCTCTGTCTATCTTTGTCTAAGTGCTTTATGTTTATTTCAAAATAAAATCATTTTTTATATTATTCAATTGTTTCTCAGATTCATTCATTAATTCATTATGTTCTAATTTTTCTCTATTATTTGAATCATCTAGATTTATTATTTTGTCGTTTAATTTTTGACTAATTCTTAAGTTTTCGTCTTGAATCAATTTAAATTTCTTTATAGCATCTAAGTCAAGCAACAAATCATAATTAAATGTATAATTTTTCACAACAACTAAATCTATTTTATCTTCTATTTCTCCTATTTTAACATGTAAGATAGCCCGGCTTCTGCAAAAATCCACACCACTTATAGTTTTTAAAATACTTTTATTATAATTTTATTTTGCCTTTAACAACTTTACAATATTTTCATTAATTAATGAACACGTAGACCCATTATCGTAAACTGCCTTTACCAATTTTCGTCCGTCTACAAGTACTTTAATTTTAATTAATGAGCATGGTGGGGATTCTTCCGGGCAAATTAGTTTGTTTGTTGTTGTCATTTTCTTCTATTTCAGTATTAAATGTTCCATTCTCAAAACCTTCGTCTGTTTCATTCAGATTAATTTTGTTCAAAGTTTTATTTCTACATATTTTTATTGGGTGATAACGATTTTTAAAACCAAGTTTTTCACAAATTACACATGGTTTTCGTTCTGACTCAGATGTATTAATAAATTTATTTTTTTCAACAAATTTCTTACCCTCCATTATTTTCTTTTCTTCAAAATTCTTTTTTGTCACATATGAATCATTAAATGTTTTTAACTTCTCCACTAAATCTTCAACAGTCTCAATTTTATCTCTTTCTAGTTTATTCTGCACATCTATTGGCAAATTATATAGAATTTGATAGATTCTAAATAATTCTGGCATATCCTTATCAGCCTCAAGCAATAATCGTTCTTTCTTAAGTACAAAATCAATTAAAAATCCAAATATATATCTGTAATTAAATGCAGTGCGAATAGAAAGCCAACTTTTTTTACCATACACAATTAGGAATGACGTTTTCCAACTATCCCAGTCAGATGACAGCTTCATTAAGTTAGCATAATACCATTCCAATACGGTCCCATCTATAAACAATTTCAATACTTCTACTTTTGTAGCTCCATCTACTATTTTAAATCTAGTGCATTCTTTTTCAAATAAATCAATCCAACATGTAGCTTCTTGTTTACCATTAAACTTATTTAATAGGAATTTTCTTTCAATATCACTAAAACTTATATAATTTACTAATGACATTTGTTCCTCTAATTCTTTAATTCGCTTAAACAAAAAATGTTCGTTTGTAGATGCTGTCAATTCATTCGCAGCCTCTTCTAAATATTCTTCTAAATAGTAATCCTGAATACAAAAATTATCCTCCTCGTCGAAATACTCTTTTATCAATTCTGGTGTAAGTGTTATTGCAATTTTTCTATAACCACCTACCTTCGATTGATTTCAGACTATTGCGTACACTTTTTAATTGTAATAACTCTTTGTGTAGCTTTAAATCTTTGAGTTCTTCTGGTATACCAAACCATACAATGCGGCCAATTCTGATTTGTTATCTCCTCGCTTTATAATGTGGATGTAGATTTTCTTTGGTGAATCCATTTTATTCTATTTGTAATATTGATGCGTGGACAAATAGACAATTGCTATAAAAATAGTTTATTATTAACAAAATTATATATAACAATTCAAATCTTATAATTACCTATAAAAATAGAATAGAATAAAATGTCCTTATTTGACAATGACTTTTCACAAACACACAATAACAATTATTGAAACATCTAATTTATATATTTTCTATTAATTCATTAAAAATTTGTGTTTGTTTTTAAATTTTAGCTAAATTGTTTAAGATATTTTAAATTACATTATCAAACATAACATTTTATTACAATAAAACTGTGTGTGCATAAATGTGGTTTTTAAATACAGGGATTTTTTCTTTCAGGTGTCCATAAGCATACACTGTAAATTTTTCGACGTTCGTTGTGTTTTGTTCAAGATTTCAATTTAAATCTTTAAACGAGGGTTTTCCACTCCCAGACTAAGCATGAAGTAAAATTTCGAGTTTAGAAAAGCCTGAAAATTTGGATTGGCCGCGTAGCGAAGCGGAGCGGCCAATCCAAATTAGGCTTTTCTAAACTCGAAATTTTACTTCATGCGCCACGCGTATAAAACACTGAAATATCGTAAAGTTTAAAATATACGGCTTTAGCAATCTAATATGTAAAAGTGGATAAAACGTGAGTCAAATTCTGCGCTGAAAAAACTGTTTAAAGCAGTGATTATAGGCAACCCAATAACTGTAACGTATATTAGGCTGCCTATAACCGTTGTGGTAAGTGTGTGTTTTTTGAACTGCACTGTAAATCAGTGTTTTTAAGCGTGGCGCATGAAGTAAAATTTCGAGTTTAGAAAAGCCTAATTTGGATTGACCGCTCCGCTTCGCTACGCGGCCAATCCAAATTCTTAGGCTTTTCTAAACTCGAAATTTTACTTCATGCTTAGTCTGGGAGTGGAAAACACTCGTTTAAAGCCTTAAATTTAACCGCATTAAAACAACCACAACTTTAAAAAAACGCTGTAATTATCGGGATATGTACACAAAAGAAAAATGCCCTGTATATTCTGTTTTAAACACGTTTTAAACCCAGATCATAACCTTATTTTGCATTTTTTTTATTGCTAGATTAGCGTGCTCTATTTAATCGATTTGATTAAAACGTAACCAAATAATACCATTGTATAACATATTGATTAATGCGTTAAATTGTTGGAGTCATCAAATGAACATGAACGACAGTTTAAAACACTTTAAAAAGTGAAAAAAGGACAACTACCTGCTATTCTAACAGATAAAGTCATAAATTGTAACATTAGCACACCATAAATTGTGGTTTCTTTTCTTCCATTATACGCGCTTATAGAGGGTGTCTCTCTTCAAAATTTGCTGGTTTAGATATTTTGGAGAGGCCCTATGTCAGTGTTTCATACGCGTGGCGCATGAAGTAAAATTTCAAAACATTTTTTTGAATTCTTGATAGATGGCGGTGTAGTCGCAAAAATGAAGACGTTTCCGGAAAAAATAAAAAATTGCCTTCAAAAAATCAAAACAAACAATTCGACGACGCTTGCTTGGGTATTTTAATTCCGACTAGTTTTTCAACGGCATTTACGGGGACCGTGAGTCATAGAATGAAAATAAGTAATAATTAGTATGTAAAATATACTTCACGAGTCTTTTTAACTCCTGGTAGATAAATAAATCTTGTTTTTTGTCAACGGGCAGACGGATTGCAACACAAAATACCTATTCATAATTTTGTTCACTATCGACATAGGAAGCGTCATCTTACCGCCGGCATGTTAGGTCGGATTTTTTAAATTTATTTAAACATTAGTCTTTTTACAATAATTCTTTTGTACATCAAGTAGCCCTAACAAGGGCTGACATTTCAACAGCCATTTAAGCAATTAGATGCTCAAAAGTCGCACCATTGTTCTCATGACAAAGATGAATTCGACGTTCAAAATTCCTCACTGTATGCAAAAGGGTGTTGCGCGGAATACTGTTGCACGCAGCTTGGATCCTTTGAATCATGTCGTCTCTAGTAGTTGGTCTTTCTCGATAGACAGTATCTTTCAGGAACCCCCACAAGTAGAAGTCGGGAGCTGTCAGATCTGGTGACCTTGCTGGCCATCTAATTGTACCCCCTCTCCCTATCCACTTGCCAGGATACGTTTGGTCTAAATATGTTTTCACTATATTTGCAAAATGTGGAGGAGCACCATCTTGCTGAAACCACAGTCTCATCCTTGTCTCCAGATCCACATGTTCGATTAAGCCGGGAAGATCGATTCAAGTAATTCGCACCGGTTACAGTGCCCTCGAAAAAATATGGACCGATTAAGTACCCGTTGACAATACCGCACCACACATTCACAGTCCAGCGGTGTTGGTGGTCCACTTGCTTCATCCACTGAGGGTTTTCCGGCGACCAATAGTGACTGTTATGGAGATTCAATAACCCGTCACTGCGGAATGTAGCCTCGTCAGAAAACATCACGAATTTGAAAAAGTCTGCGTCATTCTGCATTTGCTGTATTCCCCACTGACAAAACATTTGCCGTTGCTCATGATCCTGTTCACTTAATGCCTGGTTCAAACACACGTGGTACGGGTGATACTTCGAGTGTTTTAAATATCTTCTCGCAGTCTCTCTCGGGATGCCAATTTGGTGCTGTATTTCGCGAAGTGATATCTGGGGGTTCAAATGGATCATCGCTAAAACTGTTAAAATGCGCGGATTCATACGATGATCATTGATGGGGTTTCGCTGTCGACGTTGAATATTTCCTCTCCTACATCTCGATTCAATATGACGAATCGCTGAATGATTGGGATGATGCTGCCGTTGGGGAAATCGTCTTCTGTATAATGCCGCAGCTCTTCGATAAGAATGGCGACATTCTCCTAGGACAAGGAGAATATCCACCGTTTCATTCGGAGAATAATCGCTCATTCCGGATTCTTCTACAAAGCGTTCTCAGTTCTCACGTCACAAGACATCGAGGTTTGTGTACGAAGTGTCAGAAAAACTAGTCGGAATTAAAATACCCAAGCAAGCGTCGTCGAATTGTTTGTTTTGATTTTTTGAAGGCAATTTTTCATTTTTTCCGGAAACGTCTTCATTTTTGCGACTACACCGCCATCTATCAAGAATTCAAAAAATGTTTTGGATAAAACCTACATAATATTTGCCGTAGAATCCGAATCAGAAATACAAAATAGGGGTTCCTATTTAAGAATTCAAAGTTGCCCCCCTCCTCCACCCCCGGGAGGATAGTCGTGGCGAACATTTCATGGGATCGGATGGCCACCTCGAAACTATTAAACTTTTGTTCGAGACATTTATTTGTACGATGCATATTTGTCGAGATAATCTAATGGATAAATTAAGCGAATACAGCGCCATCTATCACGAATTCAAAAAAAATTCTCGTATAAAACCTACGTCATTTTTGGTGTATAATCTGAATCTGAAATAAAAAATAGGGGTTCCTATTTAAGATTCTAAAGTTGCCCCTCTCTCCCACCCCCCGGGGAGTGGGGGTGAGGAACATTTTATAGGATCGGTTGGCCCCCTCGAAACCATTAAACTTTTGTTTGGAATATTTTTTTCTACGATGCATATTTCACAAGATATTCCAGTGGATAAATTAAAATGGGTCACCCGGTATAAAATTGTGTTTATCATGTGATTAAACTTTGGCGTTGTTTTCATAATATTATAGAACTTCACATGAAACAAAAAACTTTATCAAGAGTTTGTTAAACAATTCATCTAAAGTGTAGTTATAAATTATTATAAATAACTCCAAAAATAATCTTCAATTGATTAAATACAAAAACTACAATTATCTAAATTTGAAATAAACATTGATATTATGAATATCTAAAGTTTTCTTCATTCATTTGCTCTTTGCTTAGACTTTTCATAAAATAATCACCTGAAGTTTATTTATGGCCAAAATGGCTTTATATTTTTATAAATTACTTAACAATAATCATTTTCAATTATCCAATACAAAAAATAAAAATTATCTATCCAGAATAAAAATTGTGAGCATTTAAAATTAAACAGTTTATAAATTAATTCGATCTTCGAAAACTCACCCGATATTTATTAATTGTTCATATTTATAATGTAAGCATTTAAATTGAATTGATAAACTGCAAAATCAAAAAACAAGTAATAAAAAAGGTTAATAATAATAATTAATAGGAAAAGTTATGAAAATAATAACATTATATTATTAATGAAAGAACATAAAAACTAAAACCTTTGACTAATAAATACCTAAATAAAAATGTCCAACATTCGCTGTTATTATAGAATCGTTAAATTTGTAACTTCTAACGATTGTTTTTACGTATACATGAAATTGCCAATTCTTGGTTGCAGAATACTCCAAACATTAAAAGTGCGATTCTTTTCGCAATCTACAACAAGTTAGTCTTACAAAGACTATATCAAACACTCATTGAAACAACTACTTCCCGAGCTAATACCCCGACGGACATTGCATTATACAACAAGTGTTTGCTGTTACATACAGTAACCTACTGCAAATGCAACAATTTGAGTCAAATTATTCAGGCCATCTATAAACGCGTTTCGAGATTTATCTCTCATCAGTATAGCTTTGCCATTCCCTCTAAGTAATTTGACACCTTAGACTGGCGGTCACGTTACCGTTCAAACATAAGTATAAATGATATTGCCAATTCTTGGTTGCAGAATACTTCAAACATTAAAAGTGCGATTCTTTTCGCAATCTACAACAAGTTAGTCTTACAAAGACTATATTAAACAGGTTACTGTATGTAACAGCAAACACTTGTTGTATAATTCAATGTCCGTCGGGGTATTAGCTCGGAAAGTAGTTGTTTCAAAGAGTGTTTGATATAGTCTTTGTAAGACTAACTTGTAGATTGCGAAAAGAATCGCACTTTTAATGTTTGATTGTTTTTACTCTTCGCTTAAGCATGAAGTAAACTTTCGAGTTTAAAAAAGCCTGAAAATTTGGTCCGATCATTTTCCTGGAAATCACGATAATGTTGTTTTACGGATAAAAGTTTTTAAATGAATGGAAAATGAATCGCATTTAATGATTTTCCTAGAACGAAGGGTTTTCACTCCCAGACTAAGCATAAAGCAAAATTTCGAAAATTTGGTTTGGTCGCTCCGTTTCGCTATGCGACCAAACAAAATTTTCAGGCTTTTCTAAACTCGAAATTTTACTTCATGCGCCACTCGTATGAAACACTGATTTGATGTGAAGTTCAGAATAGTAGACTCGACTTGATTTTATATTTGATCTCAACTAATAAATCAATCCACATTTTTAGGTTTTCCTAAACTAGAAATAATAGTTAATCAAGGATTGGAAACACATGTTAGAAACTTAAAATTTTAAAATTATTTATAGTGTATATGTATACTTAAAACAAACATTCACTGTATGTAAAATAACATATTGTTTTCGTATTTGTACTAACTGCCAATCCTTCTACAAAAACTAGTACTTAGCCATAAAACATTTTGTCAACATTTCATAAATTAATTATTTCGTATTTCATTCATTCCATTTGGTCTCCTGGATTCTGCTTAAAACTTCTATTTGGAAAAGATTTTAAAATATCATTCCCAAAACGCACAAGTTAAATGAGAATCTGACAGTCGCTGCCAATTTGCGAGTGGTGTTTGGGTAATCGCAAAAAACAGTTGAATTTGCGCATACGAATTAAAGTTTGCGTATGCGAATATTTTCAAAAAAACCTATTATTGAAAAGTCATTCGCAAGTGCATAATTGCGTGCAGGAATAATTTCAAATAAACTCCCCCCTGGGCCAAAAGGCAGGGCCTCTATCCACTACCCCACCGGGGTCGTCAAACCTAACTTTAATAGTGAATGAAATGTGTTGAGAAATTTGGACTTTTTTTTTCTTAAACTTATCAATTTTAGTAAACTTCTAAAACTTATTGTATAAGAGGAATTACGGTAATCTTAAAAATAACAAAAATTAAAGAGTTCCGGCCCTTTCTACACTCGAAATTTTACTTCATGCGCCACGCGTATGAAACACTGACATAGGGCCTCTCCAAAATATCTAAACCAGCAAATTTTGAAGAGAGACACCCTCTATAAGCGCGTATAATGGAAGAAAAGAAACCACAATTTATGGTGTGCTAATGTTACAATTTATGACTTTATCTGTTAGAATAGCAGGTAGTTGTCCTTTTTTCACTTTTTAAAGTGTTTTAAACTGTCGTTCATGTTCATTTGATGACTCCAACAATTTAACGCATTAATCAATATGTTATACAATGGTATTATTTGGTTACGTTTTAATCAAATCGATTAAATAGAGCACGCTAATCTAGCAATAAAAAAAATGCAAAATAAGGTTATGATCTGGGTTTAAAACGTGTTTAAAACAGAATATACAGGGCATTTTTCTTTTGTGTACATATCCCGATAATTACAGCGTTTTTTTAAAGTTGTGGTTGTTTTAATGCGGTTAATTTAAGGCTTTAAACGAGTGTTTTCCACTCCCAGACTAAGCATGAAGTAAAATTTCGAGTTTAGAAAAGCCTAATTTGGATTGACCGCTCCGCTTCGCTACGCGGCCAATCCAAATTCTTAGGCTTTTCTAAACTCGAAATTTTACTTCATGCTTAGTCTGGGAGTGGAAAACACTCGTTTAAAGCCTTAAATTTAACCGCATTAAAACAACCACAACTTTAAAAAAACGCTGTAATTATCGGGATATGTACACAAAAGAAAAATGCCCTGTATATTCTGTTTTAAACACGTTTTAAACCCAGATCATAACCTTATTTTGCATTTTTTTTATTGCTAGATTAGCGTGCTCTATTTAATCGATTTGATTAAAACGTAACCAAATAATACCATTGTATAACATATTGATTAATGCGTTAAATTGTTGGAGTCATCAAATGAACATGAACGACAGTTTAAAACACTTTAAAAAGTGAAAAAAGGACAACTACCTGCTATTCTAACAGATAAAGTCATAAATTGTAACATTAGCACACCATAAATTGTGGTTTCTTTTCTTCCATTATACGCGCTTATAGAGGGTGTCTCTCTTCAAAATTTGCTGGTTTAGATATTTTGGAGAGGCCCTATGTCAGTGTTTCATACGCGTGGCGCATGAAGTAAAATTTCGAGTGTAGAAAGGGCCGGAACTCTTTAATTTTTGTTATTTTTAAGATTACCGTAATTCCTCTTATACAATAAGTTTTAGAAGTTTACTAAAATTGATAAGTTTAAGAAAAAAAAAGTCCAAATTTCTCAACACATTTCATTCACTATTAAAGTTAGGTTTGACGACCCCGGTGGGGTAGTGGATAGAGGCCCTGCCTTTTGGCCCAGGGGGGAGTTTATTTGAAATTATTCCTGCACGCAATTATGCACTTGCGAATGACTTTTCAATAATAGGTTTTTTTGAAAATATTCGCATACGCAAACTTTAATTCGTATGCGCAAATTCAACTGTTTTTTGCGATTACCCAAACACCACTCGCAAATTGGCAGCGACTGTCAGATTCTCATTTAACTTGTGCGTTTTGGGAATGATATTTTAAAATCTTTTCCAAATAGAAGTTTTAAGCAGAATCCAGGAGACCAAATGGAATGAATGAAATACGAAATAATTAATTTATGAAATGTTGACAAAATGTTTTATGGCTAAGTACTAGTTTTTGTAGAAGGATTGGCAGTTAGTACAAATACGAAAACAATATGTTATTTTACATACAGTGAATGTTTGTTTTAAGTATACATATACACTATAAATAATTTTAAAATTTTAAGTTTCTAACATGTGTTTCCAATCCTTGATTAACTATTATTTCTAGTTTAGGAAAACCTAAAAATGTGGATTGATTTATTAGTTGAGATCAAATATAAAATCAAGTCGAGTCTACTATTCTGAACTTCACATCAAATCAGTGTTTCATACGAGTGGCGCATGAAGTAAAATTTCGAGTTTAGAAAAGCCTGAAAATTTTGTTTGGTCGCATAGCGAAACGGAGCGACCAAACCAAATTTTCGAAATTTTGCTTTATGCTTAGTCTGGGAGTGAAAACCCTTCGTTCTAGGAAAATCATTAAATGCGATTCATTTTCCATTCATTTAAAAACTTTTATCCGTAAAACAACATTATCGTGATTTCCAGGAAAATGATCGGACCAAATTTTCAGGCTTTTTTAAACTCGAAAGTTTACTTCATGCTTAAGCGAAGAGTAAAAACAATCAAACATTAAAAGTGCGATTCTTTTCGCAATCTACAAGTTAGTCTTACAAAGACTATATCAAACACTCTTTGAAACAACTACTTTCCGAGCTAATACCCCGACGGACATTGAATTATACAACAAGTGTTTGCTGTTACATACAGTAACCTGTTTAATATAGTCTTTGTAAGACTAACTTGTTGTAGATTGCGAAAAGAATCGCACTTTTAATGTTTGAAGTATTCTGCAACCAAGAATTGGCAATATCATTTATACTTATGTTTGAACGGTAACGTGACCGCCAGTCTAAGGTGTCAAATTACTTAGAGGGAATGGCAAAGCTATACTGATGAGAGATAAATCTCGAAACGCGTTTATAGATGGCCTGAATAATTTGACTCAAATTGTTGCATTTGCAGTAGGTTACTGTATGTAACAGCAAACACTTGTTGTATAATGCAATGTCCGTCGGGGTATTAGCTCGGGAAGTAGTTGTTTCAATGAGTGTTTGATATAGTCTTTGTAAGACTAACTTGTTGTAGATTGCGAAAAGAATCGCACTTTTAATGTTTGGAGTATTCTGCAACCAAGAATTGGCAATTTCATGTATACGTAAAAACAATCGTTAGAAGTTACAAATTTAACGATTCTATAATAACAGCGAATGTTGGACATTTTTATTTAGGTATTTATTAGTCAAAGGTTTTAGTTTTTATGTTCTTTCATTAATAATATAATGTTATTATTTTCATAACTTTTCCTATTAATTATTATTATTAACCTTTTTTATTACTTGTTTTTTGATTTTGCAGTTTATCAATTCAATTTAAATGCTTACATTATAAATATGAACAATTAATAAATATCGGGTGAGTTTTCGAAGATCGAATTAATTTATAAACTGTTTAATTTTAAATGCTCACAATTTTTATTCTGGATAGATAATTTTTATTTTTTGTATTGGATAATTGAAAATGATTATTGTTAAGTAATTTATAAAAATATAAAGCCATTTTGGCCATAAATAAACTTCAGGTGATTATTTTATGAAAAGTCTAAGCAAAGAGCAAATGAATGAAGAAAACTTTAGATATTCATAATATCAATGTTTATTTCAAATTTAGATAATTGTAGTTTTTGTATTTAATCAATTGAAGATTATTTTTGGAGTTATTTATAATAATTTATAACTACACTTTAGATGAATTGTTTAACAAACTCTTGATAAAGTTTTTTGTTTCATGTGAAGTTCTATAATATTATGAAAACAACGCCAAAGTTTAATCACATGATAAACACAATTTTATACCGGGTGACCCATTTTAATTTATCCACTGGAATATCTTGTGAAATATGCATCGTAGAAAAAAATATTCCAAACAAAAGTTTAATGGTTTCGAGGGGGCCAACCGATCCTATAAAATGTTCCTCACCCCCACTCCCCGGGGGGTGGGAGAGAGGGGCAACTTTAGAATCTTAAATAGGAACCCCTATTTTTTATTTCAGATTCAGATTATACACCAAAAATGACGTAGGTTTTATACGAGAATTTTTTTTGAATTCGTGATAGATGGCGCTGTATTCGCTTAATTTATCCATTAGATTATCTCGACAAATATGCATCGTACAAATAAATGTCTCGAACAAAAGTTTAATAGTTTCGAGGTGGCCATCCGATCCCATGAAATGTTCGCCACGACTATCCTCCCGGGGGTGGAGGAGGGGGGCAACTTTGAATTCTTAAATAGGAACCCCTATTTTGTATTTCTGATTCGGATTCTACGGCAAATATTATGTAGGTTTTATCCAAAACATTTTTTGAATTCTTGATAGATGGCGGTGTAGTCGCAAAAATGAAGACGTTTCCGGAAAAAATGAAAAATTGCCTTCAAAAAATCAAAACAAACAATTCGACGACGCTTGCTTGGGTATTTTAATTCCGACTAGTTTTTCTGACACTTCGTACACAAACCTCGATGTCTTGTGACGTGAGAACTGAGAACGCTTTGTAGAAGAATCCGGAATGAGCGATTATTCTCCGAATGAAACGGTGGATATTCTCCTTGTCCTAGGAGAATGTCGCCATTCTTATCGAAGAGCTGCGGCATTATACAGAAGACGATTTCCCCAACGGCAGCATCATCCCAATCATTCAGCGATTCGTCATATTGAATCGAGATGTAGGAGAGGAAATATTCAACGTCGACAGCGAAACCCCATCAATGATCATCGTATGAATCCGCGCATTTTAACAGTTTTAGCGATGATCCATTTGAACCCCCAGATATCACTTCGCGAAATACAGCACCAAATTGGCATCCCGAGAGAGACTGCGAGAAGATATTTAAAACACTCGAAGTATCACCCGTACCACGTGTGTTTGAACCAGGCATTAAGTGAACAGGATCATGAGCAACGGCAAATGTTTTGTCAGTGGGGAATACAGCAAATGCAGAATGACGCAGACTTTTTCAAATTCGTGATGTTTTCTGACGAGGCTACATTCCGCAGTGACGGGTTATTGAATCTCCATAACAGTCACTATTGGTCGCCGGAAAACCCTCAGTGGATGAAGCAAGTGGACCACCAACACCGCTGGACTGTGAATGTGTGGTGCGGTATTGTCAACGGGTACTTAATCGGTCCATATTTTTTCGAGGGCACTGTAACCGGTGCGAATTACTTGAATCGATCTTCCCGGCTTAATCGAACATGTGGATCTGGAGACAAGGATGAGACTGTGGTTTCAGCAAGATGGTGCTCCTCCACATTTTGCAAATATAGTGAAAACATATTTAGACCAAACGTATCCTGGCAAGTGGATAGGGAGAGGGGGTACAATTAGATGGCCAGCAAGGTCACCAGATCTGACAGCTCCCGACTTCTACTTGTGGGGGTTCCTGAAAGATACTGTCTATCGAGAAAGACCAACTACTAGAGACGACATGATTCAAAGGATCCAAGCTGCGTGCAACAGTATTCCGCGCAACACCCTTTTGCATACAGTGAGGAATTTTGAACGTCGAATTCATCTTTGTCATGAGAACAATGGTGCGACTTTTGAGCATCTAATTGCTTAAATGGCTGTTGAAATGTCAGCCCTTGTTAGGGCTACTTGATGTACAAAAGAATTATTGTAAAAAGACTAATGTTTAAATAAATTTAAAAAATCCGACCTAACATGCCGGCGGTAAGATGACGCTTCCTATGTCGATAGTGAACAAAATTATGAATAGGTATTTTGTGTTGCAATCCGTCTGCCCGTTGACAAAAAACAAGATTTATTTATCTACCAGGAGTTAAAAAGACTCGTGAAGTATATTTTACATACTAATTATTACTTATTTTCATTCTATGACTCACGGTCCCCGTAAATGCCGTTGAAAAACTAGTCGGAATTAAAATACCCAAGCAAGCGTCGTCGAATTGTTTGTTTTGATTTTTTGAAGGCAATTTTTTATTTTTTCCGGAAACGTCTTCATTTTTGCGACTACACCGCCATCTATCAAGAATTCAAAAAAATGTTTTGAATAAAACCTACATAATATTTGCCGTAGAATCCGAATCAGAAATACAAAATAGGGGTTCCTATTTAAGAATTCAAAGTTGCCCCCCTCCTCCACCCCCGGGAGGGTAGTCGTGGCGAACATTTCATGGGATCGGATGGCCACCTCGAAACCATTAAACTTTTGTTCGAGACATTTATTTGTACGATGCATATTTGTCGAGATAATCTAATGGATAAATTAAGCGAATACAGCGCCATCTATCACGAATTCAAAAAAAAATTCTCGTATAAAACCTACGTCATTTTTGGTGTATAATCTGAATCTGAAATAAAAAATAGGGGTTCCTATTTAAGATTCTAAAGTTGCCCCCCTCTCCCACCCCCCGGGGAGTGGGGGTGACGAACATTTTATAGGATCGGTTGGCCCCCTCGAAACCATTAAACTTTTGTTTGGAATATTTTTTTCTACGATGCATATTTCACAAGATATTCCAGTGGATAAATTAAAATGGGTCACCCGGTATAACCAATTAATCGCCGAATATTGTGGCGATTAAAAACAAAACTACAGAAGCTGAAAATGAAATATAATTAAGATTAATTATAATTGAGATGCAAGAACCTTGTCGAGACTAAATAGTGTTTTACCGAAGTAAAAATTTTGCAAGATATTTCAATTTTTATGAAATGTTATCAAAGTATTGGGAGTGTTATTCCAATTTGTATTATTTTCGTAGTAAATATATACGACTTGTTAACCTTCTCTTCAGAAAATTTACCATGTTCTTTTGTACTTTTGATTTGATATTTGTTAAAATTTGATGTATAATAATATGTTAAATATCATTAGACACAGTCAAATTTTTCAAGTCCACATCTGTAAAGTTTTTCTATGTGATTAATTAAGTAAGCAAATAATGACATTTCGATATCATATAAAATTTACTTTTGATGAGTTAAACAAGTCAATTTTTAAGGATTTTCGTGTTAAGTGCACAAATGCGTTTTTATTTCTCGCCTAGTTAAATAAAACGAACTCTAACTTTATAAAAGCGTTCAATTTGAAATTTATAAGGGATGTTTCGTATCCTTGATTAGGCATGAAGTAAAATTTCAAATTTAGAAATCCTTGAAAATTTGATGATACTTAAATTTCAATTATGGCCAATGACAGTTTATTTATTCATTTCTGTGTGGATTCTATGAATTTTATGTTAGTTTGATAATCTGTTGATTTTTTACAATTGTTTCGTTCCTCTAAAATTGTTGATTTAATTGCATAATTATAACTTTAGCTTAATATTTTTAGAAACTGCGTTGAGATAATTATTTTTTTTAGAAATTTGAAGCTTCTAACGAATGTTTCCAATCCCAGATCAAATGCAAGATTATGTTATATCTCGAAACTAATGTCGATGAAAAAAATCTGATAACATTTTATTATTTAGTGTAAAATTATCGGAAACTTTGCTCTTTCCAATTTTTTTCTAGATTTTTTAACAACCGAGAAAATACGATTTAAAAAAATCGACACTTTCGACTGTTTTCTCGAAAACTAATGCCGATAGAAAAAATCTGACAACAATTTATTATTTAGTGTAAAATTATCTGAAACTGCTCTTACAATTTTTTTGCTCATTTTAATAACCTAAAAAACGATTTAACAAAATCTGCACTTTTGACATTTTTCTCGAAAAAAGTAGAGCGTTCGATCGATCAACATCAGCTCTTGCTTGTTGTGCTCAATTTATCATAAATGATTTAATATAAATTACAAAGGTGCTGGTGACTAGTTAATTAAACCAAGTAATCAATTATCTTGTGAAAATATAAGTAAAAACGTATGTAAGTACACACTTTTATAAATACTTGCATCCTAACCTCTAACCAACGTGCCTAAACAACTTTACGCGCAGGCATAAATATCCTTATTCACTAATCCGTGGTCTGTGTTCACCTTGTTTGTCACTATAAAGTCAGCATGACGGACCCCGTACTGTGAAACGTGTGTACATCGTCATTTCCTTATATATCACCCAAACCTTTGTTTTATTTCCGTGATTTGTTCTATTTACTTAAATTCAGCTATTTGTTTGACAACTAGCTTGTAATATGACGCCTAATTGCCATAAATGTAAAGGTCCTGTACAATCAGGCGTTGTATGTACGGATTGCTTCGCTAACTTCCACCGCAGCTGTATTTCTTGTTACAAAAATTTTAATAATTTATCTAGCGATAGCAATTCAGTATCCCAATGTCCGAAGTGTGTTAGAGCAGCGAGAAGCATTAGTCTCTCCGCGGACCAAGTGTTTTATGACAATGCGCAGAATCCCCCCCCAACGCTAAGCCATCCCTGCTCCTGCGCGACGAGTCAAGCGTTATCCGCATTAAAAAGCGAAGTGTCGTTACTGAAGGAGGAAATTGTATGCATGAAATATGCACAACAGGACTTCTTAGCACAAATAACTAAAAACATAATTGGTGAATTAAAAATTGAACTCACCGATTATATTAATAATATTCACCATAATTTTATACCGAAAAAATCATATTCTGAATCTCCGTTAAATACTACCAATAATTTAACTCAAAATAACACAGTCGTGGGCCCATCTCACTCATCTGATTCAATCAACTCATCTGATGCAACTACCAGCTCGATAAATACTACAACCGCAACTACAACTGCTAATATTTCGCCAATCACAACTGAAAACAACACTTTACTGAATTATACAAACCCAGCAATCAACAATAACAGCATTCGTATATCCGCGGAAACAGGAAAATCAAATAAGAAAAATCACAATAGGCAAAAAAACTCGTCTCCGGCTTCAATTATCCATGGCAGTGCAACGAATCTTGGAATTACAGGTGCTAGTAAACGACTTTATTACCATGTGCATAATTGCAGTCCATCTACAACAGCAGAACTTATGAATTCTTTCATCAAAGACCACATTGGCATCGAACACTTTTCGTGTTCAAAACTTACTGCAAACTCAATGTACTGTTCCTTTAAAGTTTGCATTACTGAAACGGATCGGAGTCAATTTTTGCTCGTTGATAAATGGCCAGAGAATGTTGTGATTCGGGAATTTAAAAACCACCAACGTAAATTTAAAACTAATAAAAATCGTGAAGTAGTCACGGAGAATATCAACTACCAAAATCATAAAAACACCACGAACACATTGTTAAAACCATACTCAAACCATACTTTTAGTCTATTTTATCAAAATGTACGTGGACTTCGTACCAAACTCTCCGTTGTAACGAAATCCGTTTTATTGTTTAACTACGACATAATTATGCTCTGTGAGACCTGGTTAGATCATGATATATTTGAGGCTGAACTGGGTCTACTTAACTATAATGTATATCGCTGTATATCGCAACTGCGTGTTCTCGGGCAAACAGCGTGGAGGAGGCACACTTATCGCTGTTGCTCGCCATATTAAGTCACACAGTGTTAGCGCTACGTCAGCTCATTATGAAGAGCTTTTCGTTTCCATTAGTAACGACGAAGATAATATTTTACTGGGTAGTGTATATATTCCACCCAACTCGTCGCTATCAACTTACCAGCAACATTGTTTATCGATTGAAAACCTTGCTGACACTCTCCCTGGACATCAAATTTGTATATTGGGTGACTATAACCTCCCAAATGTAAGTTGGTTAACAGGGAATCATGGAGTTTATACAGATTCGACAAATCATACAGCGCTATTAATCGCAGATACGTATGGGTTCATTAATACGTTTCAAATTAATAATATTACCAACACCAATTCCGTATTGCTCGATCTCTTTTTTATGCAGACGGAAGCTATTGAACAATACGTTGTTTCAGTAGCTGCTTATCCATTGGTACCATGCGACTCACATCATCCTGCATTAGAATTAACTATTTCCAATAAAGCCAATAGTACTACGAAATCTATTTGGGAACCTAATTTGAAATACGATTTTGCAAGATCTGACTTTTCAGGAATAAACGACTACCTAATTAATTTTAGTTGGGGTAGCTTCTGGAATAATAAAACCGTAAATGACCAAGTTCATGGCTTTTATAATTATCTCTACGAAGCAATCAGAACATTTGTACCCATAGTGGAAATAAAAAATCCAACAAGTTTGTGTTTCCCAAAATGGTTCAGCGCAGCTCTTAAAAGTAAATTACTCTCAAAAAAACGCCTTCACGCACAATTCAAAAAATCGAATCTGGAGTCTGATTATGAATCTTTTAGGAAACGTAAGTCAAATGGTCTTCCAAACTCTTTCGAACACAATGGAATCACAACAAGTGACCAGAACGAAATCGTAAATCATTTCGCTACATACTTTGGCTCTGTGTATAAGGACTCGACTAACTCCATTGGCGCGGGTCTTAGCGATACACATTTGAATTTACATTCTATATCCGACATTAAAATATCAGATATACTGCAAGAACTTTCGAGCCTCAAAGAAAACAATTCCATGGGCTCGGATGGCCTTCCAGCATTATTTATTAAGGGGATTATTGCAGTGTAACACGCCGATTGTGTTGGAAAGACCCACATAGTTTAGAGTAGCTCATCCGATGCCAAATTTACAGGATAAGTGGGGCGAATACAGTCAGAGAGAAAAGCGGCAGTTCGCTGTGCATTTGTGCATTGCTCCTTGGCATGAGTGGATGGGGCCTCGCGTCGCGTGGAATAGACGAAAAAGAAAACGTATAAAAAAGACGGATCGAAGGAAAGTGTCGATTCGTATTATTTAAACACGCTGATAATACATACAAGCTATGTATTGTTTTCAATTCGTTAGAAAGCGTTATCGGATTCTGTGTTATTTTTCGGTATTTACAAAACCGATGATTCTTATTCTTGTCATTATAACACATTATTTTTACTTTTAAGACTCTAGTTTCGACAGCCGAACAAACTGTGTGTTTTATTTTATTAAATTAGAAATTATTTATTTAAAATATAATAATAAAATAAATCATGTTCATAAGCTCCTTGTGAATATTTATATGCCGGATATGCCGGGTGTTGACTTGGCGGACGCAACATAGGAAATCGCATGTTAATTTTAAAGTGTTCAAATATTGGCTTCCCTATTTATTTTAGAGACAAAATGTATGTCACTTTTTTGTAGAGGGAAACATTTTAAATTTATTAATGTTCACACTTAATACTTTACGTTTGTCTAAGTTAAAATAATTAAGAAAAAGTAATGTGATTTTATAAAAATAATGACATACCATGGAATTGATACAATTGCGGATATTCCCTGTTATTTTTTAAGTTCAGTTTAAAGCTTTAAACAAGTGTTTTCCACTCCCGGACTAAGTATGAAGTAAAATTTCGAGTTTAGAAAAGCCCCGTAACAAATTTTCTGGGCTTTTCTAAACTGGAAATTTTACTTCATTCGCCACGCGTATGAAAGACTATAATATCCTCAAATTTATTTAAATTCAAACTTCACTTAGAATCTGTGTTTTATACGCGTGGCGCATGAAGTAAAATTTCGAGTTTAGAAAAGCCCAGAAAATTTGTCTCGGGTCGCTGCGCGACCCGAGACAAATTTTCACGGGGCTTTTCTAAACTCGAAATTTTACTTCATGCTTAGTCTGGGAGTGGAAAACACTCGTTTAAAGCTTCAAATTGAATTCTTTTAAAACTCAACGAATGTCAGAAAATTTACAGCTAAAATAATTAAGAAAAAGTAATGTGATTTTATAAAAATAATGACATACTATGGAATTGATACAACAATTGTGGATATTCCCTGTTTTCCCTGTTCAATTTTAAGCTTTAAACAAGTGTTTTCCCAGACTAAGCATGAAGTAAAATTTCAAGTTTAGAAAAGCCGCGTGAAAATTTGTCGAGGGTCGCGCAGCGACTCGAGACAAATTTTCTGGGCTTTTCTAAACTCGAAATTTTACTTTATGCGCCACGCGTATAAAACACTATAATATTGTCAAATTTATGTATATTCGAACTTCACTTAAAATCTGTATTTTATACGCGTGGCGCATGAAGTAAAATTTCGAGTTTAGAAAAGCCCAGAAAATTTGTCTCGGGTCGCTGCGCGACTCTCGACAAATTTTCACGGGGCTTTTCTAAACTCGAAATTTTACTTCATGCTTAGTCTGGGAGTGGAAAACCCTCGTTTAAAGCTTCAAATTGAACTGTTTTAAAAATCAACGAATGTCAGAAAATATACAGCTAAAATAATTAAGAAAAAGTAATGTGATTTATATTTTTGTCGTGGTCTGCATAATCCCACTTTATTAGGAGGATTTTTTCTTGTATAGTGTAAATCATTTCGAAAACATACACTTCAATCAAGTGTATGCCATTTTGACATCCGCAATTGTTGTTTCAATTCCATGGCATGTCATTATATTTATAAAATCTCATTACTTTTTCTTAATCATTTTAACTTAAAGAAACGTATAGTGATAAACGTTAACACGAATGAATTTAGAATTTTTCCCTCTACAAAAAAGGTAAATACATTTTGTTTCTAAAATAAATAGAGGAGCCAAAATTTGAACATTTCAAAATTTACATGGGAATTCCTATGTTGCGTCCGCCAAATCAACACCCGGTATATGAAAAAAACGGAACATAGGATTTTAAATGATATTTTTTATATAGGAATATTATCTTTCCTAACTGCTATTGCCATGAAAATAATGTGTATTAATTTGGCCTCTGCCAAATTGGGTAAATACTCCAAATTTTGGGGAGAATTTAAATTTTTATTTCATCAAATATTCTAGTTTTTATGAATGCAACAAATAAATAATAGATTGAAAAAAATTAAATGGAAAGCTGCCCTGTTTTTTTATAATTAGTACAGGGTTTACAAAATTATGATGTGTATAAATAGAGGATTGCAATAACATTCAATTACAATTCATTTATTCCTTATTTACTTACTATCAAAATATGACTCATTATAAATTAGCTAAATTTGAAAAAATATATTGGGCTCGGTGCAATGTTGAGCAAGAAACTTGTTATTTGAAATGCATTATAATAACTACCTTATTATTATTATAGTTCTATTTTGTCTAAAATAATTAACAATGAATATGCAGTCTAGACTGTGCCAAAAAAAATCGACATTTTTTGATTTCGCTCTTCCTCTAGTATATGATTCCCCGTTCAAAATCCGGCGGGTTCCCAAAATCTGAAGTCAATCGGCTAATATTTAGAGGAGCATCAAGTCTAAAACGTGTTTTTAAAATTTTTTCCTCGATTTTCGAGAGGTTTTAGCTTACTGTTCCAAAATAACGGGATGTTTGACGCCTGAGACACATTATTACATTCCAATACAAAGTATTCAATGCGTTTCAGTCGCCAGATCTACTTTCGGAAAGATATATTGGCCAAAAAACCCATTTTTTTAAGGCCTAAAAACCGTGACTTCAACTTTCGAGTTCAATAACTTCATATTTTTAGGTCCGCGATGCGTCAATTGTTGTTTGAACATAGTCTAGTATCACATAGCATTATTTGAATTCAAAATTCCAGAGAAAATCGGCCATCAGTTGAAATAATCTTCACTCGAGGGAAAACACGCACTACTTGAAAATGGACCAAAATGACAAAAATTCAGATTGCAATAACTCAGCTGTGTTTAGTCGATTTTTGCGGCCCTGCCTACTAGCTGTTAAAGTTAAACAGCTAGTAGGCTGTGAAAATCATGAAAAAATGTTTTTCTTATCGGAGTGGGAAATGGTGAAATGGATTTCGTATCACAGTGATATGCATGATATTTAAAGGGAAGATCCCAACCTATTTAGAACTCAAAGATTCATACAATTTCGACTAAACACAGCTGAGTTATGGCTATCTAAATGTTTGCCCTTTTGGTCCATTTTCAAGTAGTGCGTGTTTTCCCTCGAGTGAAGATTATTTCAACTGATGGCCGATTTTCTCTGGAATTTTGAATTCAAGTAATGCTATGTGATACTAGACTGTGTTCAAACAACAATTGACGCATCGCGGACCTAAAAATATGAAGTTATTGAACTTGAAAGTTGAAGTCACGGTTTTTAGGCCTTAAAAAATGGGTTTTTTGGCCAATATATCTTTCCGAAAGTAGATCTGGCGACTGAAATGCATTGAATACTTTGTATTGTAATGTAATAATGTGTCTCAGTCGTCAAACATCCCGTTATTTTGGAACAGTAAGCTAAAACCTCTCGATAATCGAGGAAAAATTTTTAAAAACACGTTTTAGACTTGATGCACCTCTAAATATCAACCGATTGGCTTCAGATTTTGGGAACCCGCCGGATTTTGAACGGGGAATCATATACTAGAGGAAGAGCGTAATAAAAAAATGTCGATTTTTTTGCATATTATGCACGCAGTTAAGCCCTAAATTTTTTTAAACATTCGTTAAACAAATATTACCTATGCTCAGTAAAAAATAGTTGATTTGTAACATTAATCTACGACAACGTCATATTGGGGTTATTCTTACTATTCTTATAGTTTTGATATCATTGATTCGTTGATGAAGTCGCAGTTGATTCAAATAGGTCCGATTGCTAGTAACTTTACAATTTACTTTAATAGTTTTATTGCGAGAAGTTTAATGGCATTTAACAACTGCTTTAATAACGAAAGATTTAAGACGAAATAATGATTTGAACAAGACTAATTGTTATTCGATTGCTTCTGGCTTATTAATCAGCTTAAAAAACTTTAAAAATAATTTAATAATACCGACACTGTCAAATAATAAGGAAAGCCAATATTAAAGGTATATTACACATCTTTATTTAAATTAGTGAAACATTTCGTGTTTTCTATATTAGTGAACATGCAGTATAAAAAAATACTTATTCCATTAGTAGTCAGAAAGCATGAAAATAAAACACTAGTACAATAAAATATCGATTATAATTGCGAAATATTAATTTTACGAGAATAAATGCTAACGACGCGAGCCGTTTTTGTTAACTATGATTGAGAAAAGAAAAGAAAAACAAACGCGAAGCCGCGCAGCGTTCACCGGCCCAGGGATAAACGCTGGCCGCATGCTGCTCGCCCCTCCAATAATTGTGCAGATGAGTGTACAACGCGTTCAACTAAGAGAAGATCCGCAAGGCGGCGGTATTTTACGGTCTTATTTTTCAAGATTTTTATTTTAACCTGACTCGGGCATGAGCTATCGCATCCTTATGAAATGTTCACATTATATTCCTTATAGTATAAACTAGTAAGATATGGGAATATTTTTTTTAATTTTGAAAAATTTAACATTATTTTTCTCATACCTCTGAAAGCAAATTGTTAAAAAAAAGTACTTCGATATTTTACTAGATAATTGGGCTTAATATACACTGTCAAAATTTCAACTTTCTAGGACCTTTAGTTTTTAAATAAACCTAACATTAAATTTCAGACCACTGTTATATTCCCTTTAAGCAATGCTCATTGGCATTATGCCGTCCCCTTTGGATTATATTTAATAATTCCTTGAAAACTGGCGAGTTCCCAACCTACTGGAAAGAGGCGATTATCAATCCCATCCATAAGAATGGTTCTAAAAACATAATCGACAACTATAAGCCAATATCAATTTTATCTCATATTCCCAAACTATTTGAAAAATTTATAACTCATCAATTATCCCCTATTATTGATCCATTGATAGTTAATGAACAGCATGGATTTCGACGTGGACTATCAACGGCCACGAACCTACTTGTATACGGGAACTTTACAACAGATGCCTTGGCAAACGGTCAACAAGTTGATTCTGTATATACAGACTTTGCCAAGGCAAAGATAAAGTTGACACGGTATATTGCTCTCTAAACTGCTTAAATTGGGCATACATGGATCCCTCTTCAAATGGATCCATTCTTATTTGGATGGTAGAGCACAGAGGGTTCGAGTGGGAATGTATAATTCGGCATTAATATACGTGTCTTCTGGTGTACCCCAGGGGTCACACTTGGCTCCACTACTCTTTAATATTTTCATAAATGATAGCACTACATGTTTTCATCATTCGAAGTGCTTGTTGTTCGCAGATGACATGAAAATCTTCACAGCGTTGGAAAATAATTATTCATTTCATCTTCTTCAGAAAGATCTTAATAGATTTCAGTCCTGGTGTGCATTAAATAGAATGCAACTAAATATCGATAAATGTAATGTAATGTCTTTTTATAAAAGTAGGTCACATGTTGTGAATAATTATTTTCTAAATGATAAGCGCCTCACGCCATTAAATTCAGTAAAGGACCTAGGTGTGACCCTAACTAACAATTGGAACTTTTCTACTCACATTAACTTAATAACATCAAAAGCCTTCCAAATGCTTGGATTTTTAAAAAGAAATTCATCTGAGTTTCAAAATCCAGCTACACTTAGTAAACTTTACGAGGCTTTAGTTCGCTCAAACCTCGAGTATTGTTCCATATTCTGGAATCCTTACACGTTAATGGACATAAATAATATCGAAAGAGTTCAAAGAAGATTTACGAAATTCATATCATACAAATTTGGCTATGACGATAACCACTCTGTTGTCTTGAACAAACTTAACTTGCACACACTAGAGCATAGGCGATTTTGTTGTGATGTGATATTTGCTTATAAACTGTTAAATGGCCATATAAATGCAATTATTTTATAAGAGTACATTTATATTCACGTACCATCTAGACCACTCAGAACTAATTATACATTCTTCGTACCTGCTTCTAGGACTGATTATGCAAAGCAATTTGGTACTCGGCGTTTACTTCACAACTGCAACAAAGTTCAAATAGATTTATTTCACACAACATTGGGTAAATTACGTAATTATTTATTTAAAGAAATAAATGTTAATGCTTAGAAATTGTATACCAATTTATATTGACTCAGTCCTCGTTCAATTTTATGATGTCATTCTAATTTTGTTTGTGATTTTAATGTGTTATATTTTTTGTAGCTAGATGTAAACAATTTATATATGTTTTTGTCATTTCTTTATTGTATTTGCATGGCTTTTTTTATAGTTATCTTTAAATTATTGTACCTATATTTTTATACTACATGTATGTTGCTGTAAAATGGTTGATCCGTGAATAAATATTATTATTATTATTAAAACTAATAATAATAATAAAAAAAAATTTGAAAATTAACGGAAATCTTGAAAATTTTATGAAAAACTTCAACGTTTTTCAAGTGAACGAATATTTGAGAAATTCATAAAAATAACCGATAATTTGAAAATTGAAAAAAATGTTGAAGAAGAAATTTCGATAGTAAATTTTTTTTTAATTAACAAAAATTTTGGAAATTCAGGAAAACCGTCAGAATTTTAAAAATTAACTAAAATCTTGCAATTTCATGAAAAATCAGCATTTTTTTAAATTAACGATTATTTGGGAACTTCGTGAAAATTGCCAATAATTTGAAAATTAAGGAAATTTGAAAAATGTATGAAAAGTATTTAAACTTTTAAAATCAACCGGAATTCAGGAAATACGCCAGAATATCGAAAGTTAAAGGAAATCTTGTAAATTTACGAAAAACGTTAAAAATTTAGTAAAATTATGGAAATTTACTAAAAATCGACAAAACTTTAATAATGACTTAAAATCTTGAAAATACATCGACAATTTCAAAATATTATATTCTAACGAGTCTCTTCCACTCCCAGGCTAAGCATGAAGTAAAATTTCGAGTTTAGAAAAGCCCCGCATAGAAAATTTGTCGAGGGTCGCGCAGCGACCCGAGACAAATTTTCACGGGGCTTTTCTAAACTCGAAATTTTACTTCATGCGCCACGTGTATAAAACACTGATTTATCCCGAAGTTTAAGTTCAAAAACTCTCACACAAATTGGAATAAATAATTCCAAGATATTCCGTGATTTTGTAAAAATTGTAAGTTTTCACGAATCTCTCAACAAACTACCGGTTTTCTCCAAGAAACAAGACAGCCACGAAAAAACGCAAAAAAAATTGTCCAAAATTTGATTATCTAACACTTTTATTCGAACCATTTTTCTGGATTCCGATTAGTTATTTATTTAAGTATTTCAACGTCTTGCCATTTACATTAAAAATACAGTTATCGAGTTGTTTGTAACTTTTGCGAAACACAAAAAAAGCGAGCGTCCTCGCGTGAATTCTCGGCGTTTTTCAATTGTCACAAAAAACGCTGTGACTCAAAAACTAATAACATTTTAAGGCTTTTCTAAACTTGAAATTTTACTTCATGCGCCACGCGTATAAAACACGACATTAATGTTAAGTTTAAAAGATACTGCTTATGTCTACTTAAGCTTGATATGTATGCACTTTACTTTTTTAATTTTGAACCCACATCCCGGTACAAGATTCAATAATCCATCGGCCTTTTGCCACACTTTTGGATATTCCTTCAAGGAAAAAAATGCTTTTATTTACTTAAACCACCGATTTTTGTAAAAATGTTAAAAAAATATTCTTTAGCTCTATATTTGCAATACCACATTGTGTGAAGTATATTATATAGAATTAATTATACAAAAAATGACAATCAACTGACAAATAAAAATTGCCAAATTATCAAAACTATGAAAAACATTACATTTTACAGAAAATTAGCAGTGTTGGCATATCGCATCTTTTGCGTGCCATCATTACAATATTCGTGTAATTTCAAATAAGCCACCCATCGCAATTTTTCAATACGTGTGCGAATTTTAGTATTCGCAAATTATCGCATGCGGATTTTTACGAGTGATTTCAAATAAACCCCCTCAGGGTTCACGGGTTCGAGTCCCGCCGGGTGGGGTCATTTTAAAACCTAAATGATTCTACCTGAGTCCCAGGATGTATGAATCCAATATCCAATAAATGTATAAAAAAAACTTAGTTTTTTTTCTCTAAAACTAGATTTAAATCTAGAACTTAGTAGTTTTGTATTTATTGAAAAAAAGAGAATGATGTGATATAAAAATTATTTCATTGGATGGTGATTTATAAAATCTGTTTACTAACAGCTTTAATGTCAAGGTTCTTGTCGTTTCTTATACATATTTTTTGTAATATAAATTAATTTAATGATCATTTATTCGCTTGCTATGACGGCAAAACGGTGACATTAATTCTGGCCAAAATGCAAACCTACTTAAAAAATCAACACGATCGTAAAATAGCACTAAAATTTAATCGTGTTTTTAAAACATTTACCGTGAAACATCTTATTGATATTACAGTTTTTTAGGAAGGCGTTTCAGCAAACTATCTTAGCAAATTATGGAATAAACAAATGTAAAATTAAAATTTATGCAGAGGCTTTTTATGAAATTAGCTTTACATATAAAAAACCGTATTTTAAATTAATATTACATACAATAAAACTATATTTTTGTCAGCTGATGAATTTTATTATATTTTAAAGTCATTTAAACAATACTTAAAATAACTTAAATATTTGGTTGTAGAATTTAACAAACATTTTAAAAATGCGATTCTTTTCGCAAATCTACAATTAGTTTGTCTTACAAGACAGATAGTATTTACGGAATCTCCACTTAACATACTTATACAAGTACATTTTCATGTAAATACACAGCGAATTTTTTTTTAAAGTATACATATCCCGATGTATACTTTGTAAATGACATTTAGTAATTTTTTTTACCGTCAAGTTATTGAAAACTTCTATAAACTTTTGGGGAAAAGCGGCAGAATTCAAAAATTATAGTTCTATTTTTTAGCCACAGCCTTATTTTAATTAGCCAATATTTCGCTATACATTCGTCAGCTTCATCAGGGCAAAGTTTAAACTAAAATAAATAAATACAATGATATTTTATAAAGAGATACACAAAGTTAAGAAGAGAAAAAGAGAGAAAACATTATACCCAAACATAATTAAAAATACTTAATTTAGATTTGGAGAAAAATTATAAATCAAGATTATTTTTGGAAATGTTGTACATTGACCAACAAAATTCTTGTATGAATTTTAAAACGGACACAAATGGCTTACATGCCATCAATTCATACTTGTTAAAATTAAAATAAACAACATTTAGAAATTTGATATCAATAACGTTAGTTTTTCAATTTTTAATAATAAACAATTATTTATTTACAAATTTTTACACGTCGATATCTGACAATTTTTAATTTCATCAAAAAAAACCCTCTTTTTCTCTTCTTAACTAGAAGAAATCATTGTATTTATTTATTTTAGTTTAAACTTTGCCCTGAAGAAGCTGACAAATGTATAGCGAAATATTGGCTAATTAAAATAATGTTCTGGCTAAAAAATAGATCTATAATTTTTGAATTCTGCCGCTTTTCCCCAAAGTTTATAGAAGATTTTTTACTTTGTAAATGTTCAAACGTTCTTTATTTTTATAAAAGTGTTCAATTCAAAACTTCTAACGAGCATTTTCACCCCTTGATGAATCATGGCGTTAAATTTCGAGTTTAGAAAAGCCTGCACTATTTAACGGCACTATTTTTTTATAATTCACTATTTAATAAATAATCAATCTTTATTTTTAGAAATAAATAAATACAAATTATATATCCGTATACAGGGTGTTTCACCTAAAACTCCCCAGATTAAGAAACTTAAAATTGTTACGGGGTGGGGTGCTTCGTAGTTGGAATTTAAATAAAATCTTCGTTAAGCAATTGAGGTGTTAAACGAAGACCCACATCGTAACTTCCGGCTAGCTATTTAGTCACTGAATAATAAAATTATGCTTACCAGGGTAATCACTTTACTGATTCTAAGTTAAAAGGTAAATGAAAGGTTTGAAATTGAACTTTAAAAGTAAATGAAAACTTTAGTCAAAGAGTAACAAAATGTATTAACACGAAACAAATTAAACAACGAATATAAATTTACAAATAAAGATAGAAAAATAAACAAGCAAAAAAAAACAACAAATACAATTTAAAAAATAACTTACGTACGACCACTGGGTCGTAAAGAATACTTGTAAAAACTTTCGCGGACGCGGACCGAAATTTAGCGTAGTGACGATGCACGGTTCGAAGACTTTTTCGAAGTGATGTTGACGGGTCAACAGACTTTTTTGAAGTGATTTTAGCCCTTGAGGCCGGCGGTATTTATTTGGTTTTTGGTCAACCCTCTTCCTTTCTTACCCCGAAAGAAAAATGGCAAAAATAAATATTAAATATTAATATTTTGAAATACAAAATATGTCATTATATGCGCGATATGATTCTGCGTCCGGGCATATATGATATATTTTGATTCGAGCTAAGAACGGGGTTTAATAGACGTTTAATTTAATTAAGCCGAGGGGGTTGACCGAATTTGCCTAAAAGTAATACCAACGATGTGGAATGATAAAGCACATCATTTGGTATACCTAGCAACAATATGCATAAACAATTACGCCTACCAACTCCAAAAAACATATAAACAATAGGGGTGTATGCCTGGACTTAGAAAATGTATAATAATAAGGAAAATACTGAATAGAAGTTTATGAAACTTCGTCCAAGCATAACGAGGAGCATAGTAATTGTTTATACATATTTGTTGCTATGTGGAACCTCGTCTAAAAGCAAATTAGTAACAATTAAATATCATGACAACTCGCGGTTTATATCCTTCTGGTTCGAACTAACCATATCGTGTTTGGTGTCGTTCGAATCGTCTTCTTCTTAGTTATCCGATGAGGGTTGTGACGTTCGCATATGTATTCTACATATGCGAACCACGTAGGGGATGTTCCTATCCCTCGCATTCGGCGGTTTTATAACCCCTGACGTCATGCCCGATTCTTTTTTGAAAATAAAAGAGAATGAAGCAATATTGTGTACTGAAAAATAGAATGAGGTGAATTGGGACCGTTGTTCCGAATATTAAAATATGTAACAAAATAACACCCGTGGTTATGTTGCAGCTGAAATATTGCTGAATGAACAAGTTGAGGACGCTTACGGAAAAGCGCCGGTAACAAAATGTTATTTGAATTTTGTTTTTTGTAATCAATAGATATTATTCAAGGCTTCAAATTAAGATAAATATCTTCAATTTGGTTCTCATTAATCACTTGATGAAACATTTTTACAATATTGTTAATTAAATAAAAGTCACTTGGTTTATTTCACTATTATTTTTTTATTCTCTCTAGTCGGAGAGAATAAAAAAATAGTAGTGAAACAAACCAAGTGACTTTTATTTAATTAACAATATTAATATAGAATTCGTATCACTCATAATTACGGTTTAGCTGTCAGAGGCGTGAGAAAATGTCATTCGATGATCAGAACTTTGTAAGTGACTTTTTCCAAAAGAATGCGGTATTTTAAAAGTTTTTTATCATTTGCATGTTTTAAATTGCATTGGCTATTTTTAAGTTATAGCCAATTTTTATATTTTCAAGAACTTTTAATACAAACATTTAAAGTTGTGCGACTTCTCAAAATTTGCCTATCTAACAATAAAAATAATAAAAATACATTAAAAATTACATAAAGATAATAATAACAATAATATAACTCAATTATAGCCGACAATTCTTATAAAAATTGACACATGTCAAAAATAGTCAATATTTTGAAATTGTTATCATTTATGACAGATCTTCCAGTATCATAAAAGAAAGTGTAAAGACCTTGATTGTAAACATACAGAGAAAAAACAGCATACAAGGAAATCGTTGCAACGCTAAAAGAACTAAAAGAATCGGTAGATTATATGAGTAATAAACTCGATGAACTACAACAAGATAACAAATCATTAAAACAAAAATTAAAAGAATCCGAAAAGACCAACGAACACTTGAAAGCGCGAGTGCAATGTTTGAAAAATCAAATGGAAAAAAATAGAAAGTGAGAAGATACAAAATAACTTAATAATAACAGGAATAGCAAGACAAGAAAAACAAGAAAAAACTGAAGAATTGATAACAAAAGTCCTAAAAGGTATACACGTTAAAATTGAAAAAGAAGACATTGACAGCGTTTATAGAAAAGATCATTTTAACGAAAAATGTCCCATTATAATAAAACAAAACAAAAGAAGCAAAATTAAAAGTGCTAGAAGCTAGAAAAACTATAGGATCCATAACCACTATCGAATGCGGTCTAAAAGGTACCAATAGCGAAATTTACATAAATGAACAACTCACAACATTTAAAAACGCTCTGTTCTATAACGCAAGAAAACTAAAAAAAGAGAAAAACTACAAATACCTATGGACAAGAGATGGCTCTATTTACATAAGAAAAACAGACACAAGCGAAAAATATAAAATCAAAACGTATATCGATCTAGAAAAAAATATGTAATAGAAAAAAAAAATCTAACAATTCAACAAATATTAAAGACACCGCCATGGATAATATATACCTTCATAATATAAGAAGCTTGCAAAATAAATACGACGAACTAGAACTAATCCCAACTATATACAACAATCCATTAGTAATTGCAATAACAGAAACTTGGCTATGAACCCACAATGAACACCTCTATAACATAAATAATTATAAAACTGTATATAACTCTAGAAATAAAAGAGGAGGCGGAATCGCCTTATATGTCAGACAAGATACACAATTTGAAACAATAGCAAACATAATAAAACATAACATACAAATACTTACTATACAAATAAAAAACATTAAATCTACAATATCACTAATATACAAACCGCCAGAAGTTACGCTCGATCAACTTAATACTAGACTCAAACATCACCTAATAAATAAGAAAAAGAATCACATAATTATAGGAGACATCAACATCAACTTACTAGACAAATCCAATACAATGAGGCAATACAAAAATATCCTGCTAGAAAACAACTACACATTTATGAACAGAATAACGAAGTCAGCATACACGAGAGCAAATCCAAATGGAAAACATTCTATACTAGACCACATTATCACAAATAACGAGTCCCTTATAAATAGCATAAAAATATACCACACAAACATATCTGATCATAGCGCTATCAATATAGAATTAAACATACCAAACAAAACAAAATCAATGTACGAATATTTCCACCACACGAAAACAAATTATACACAAATAACGAAAGAAATTAAAACCATTGACATACTGAAAATAGAAACATTCGAACAACTGTCGAAAGCACTACAAAGAATAATAGAAAATAACACACACACAACAAAAATCAAGAGGAAGAAAGAATGTCCATGGGTAACCAAAGAAATAATATCAGAAATAAACAAAAGAAATAAAATGTATAAAAAACATCAAAAAAATCCTATAAACAAAGTTATCAAAGAAGCATACCAAAACCAGAATAAAAAAAACACTCAAAAAACTATTAAAAACATAAAAGAGCAGTACTATAAAAATAACTTCCAAAAATATAGCAATAACTCACACAGACTATGGAAAACCATAAATACACAAATAAACGCAAAAAATAAAAAGGAAATCCGTATACAAAAAATCCGAACAGACAACAAGACACTAACAACAGACGTAAAAGAAATTGCAGATACAATAAACTCGTACTTTGCAAACATCGGAAAAGTACTGGCAGAACAACAAATTAAAAACGCAACTATAAAACCAACCACAACACTAACAACGCGAACAGACATTCCAACTATGAATTTCAAACCAACCACATCTCATGAAATTAACCACATAATAACTAATTTAAAAGACCGAAAAGCACCCGAATTTGACAACATAACAAATGACATTCTAAAACAAAATATAGAAACCCTAACACCCATACTAACAAAAATAACAAACACCGTACTAAACGAAAGAACATTCCCAGACTATATGAAGAACACTATAGTAATACCGATACATAAAAAAGGCGACATATCAAACCCAGAAAATTACAGACCGATATCCCTCCTATCCTCATTAAATAAAATACTCGAAAAGCCAATTCAAATCCAACTATGCGATCACTTATACAAAAATAAAGTTCTCCACCATCAACAATATGCATTCCAGCAGAACTCTGGAACATTGTCGGCAGCGTATGAATTAATTGACACAGTAAAAAACAACCTAGATAAGAAGAAAATAGTGGCAGCCATATTTATAGACATGAAAAAAGCCTTCGATAGTATATCAAAAACAATGCTAACCGACAAACTTAACGCCATTGGAATCAAAGACATCGAACTAAAATTAATGCAGTCATATCTTACAAAAAGACCACAGGTGACAAGAATCAAGTGGAATACCACAAGGAGGGAACCTACCACCAATCCTGTATATAATATATATCAATGATATATTAGAACTAAATATAACAAGAATGCCATTTATATACGCCGATGACACGTGCATCATATATACCGGAAACGACGAAAAGAAAATAGAACGAAAAATAAATGAAGACTTAAAAATTTTAGAAAATTGGTTCTACAATAATCTGCTAACAATAAACGAAGAAAAAACCACGTTCATGATCTTCAATCCCAAAAAACAACCAGTAAAAATAACGATTAGAATAAATGGAAAGTACATTAAACAAATCAATAACACTGAATACTTTGGCCTTAGTATTAATATGAATTTAAAGTGGGATAATCACATAAATAAAATTTTGAAAAAAAACTCGACAACAATAGGAGCACTATGGAAAATAAGAAAATATATACCCGAAAACAGAAAGAGAGCAGTATACCATGCCCTATTTACTTCCCACATTAATTACCTCTCCAATATATGGGGAAATACAACCGCCAAAAACATTCAAAAGCTACAACGTCAACAAAACAAAGCACTGAAAATACTGTACATACTAAATAAAAGAACAAGAACGCAAAAACTATTTGAAATCACGAAAGAACTAGATATAAAAAAACGAATAACTTACAATAACCTATTACTTATATACAAAATACAACATAACTTAATAAAAACAAGGATCAAAATAAAACCCAACAAACAAATACACAGTTATAAAACCAGAAGAAAATCAGACCTCAGAACCGATAAATTCAACACCAAAAAGTACACGCAAAACTTGACGACAGACACGATAAACATTTTCAACAAACTTCCAAAATACGTAAAATCTCTAAAATGTATTCCATTCAAAATAAAAATAAAAAACCTACTAATAAATAACGAAATAAACTGACCGAAAATATGAAAATGGAAAACTCACAAGAATCCTTCAATACCGTTAGCCCGAGATCGGGTACTACCCAGACATCACGAGGCGAGGAAAGAAGGAATGAAACCCAAGGTACCAACTACAATAAGGCGCAGATGAATACAAATAATTTTAACTTATGTTTATATATACATATATATATATATATATGTATATATGTATATATGTATATATGTATATATGTATATATATATATATATATATATATATATACATATATATATATATATATACATATATATATATATATATATATATATATATATATATATATATATACATATATATATATATATATATATATATATATATATATATATATATATATATATATATATATATCGACGCTGGAGGCCCATTCAAAGCGAAAGCTTGGTATTACAATAAAGTAGATTACACACAGCTCTCCTGCCGTATTATTGGTCGAATGCCCTGTTAGGAAATTTTCCGAAGTCTGCCTATATATATATATATATATATATATATATCATTGTAATTGTACAAAATAAAGTCTTTAAAAAAATTGAAATTATTTCAGTTAAAAAAAATAAATGGTTCACTTTTGTCATAATTTAAACAATTAACAATTGGTTGAAGATTTCAATTAAAGTTAGTGATTTATACGCGTGGCGCATGAAGTAAAATTTCGAGTTTACAAAAGCCTGAAAATTTGGATTTGCAGGGGCGCGACTCGCTTCGCTCGCCCGCCCCTGCAAATCCAAATTTTCAGGCTTTTCTAAACTCGAAATTTTACTTCATGCTTAGTCTGGGAGTGGAATCCCTCGTTAGACGATAAATCAGAAATTTATTTTGTAGTAAAACTTATGACATAAAATAAATAGAGATGATGTTGTTTTATTTTGTTGTTCAAATTTAGAACCAACACAAATTTGTATGCATTATTTATGTTTTAGTAAAATTAGCGTCTACAATTTTGAAATATGAATCATGGTATAAGTTATAGAAAATGAACAAACCTTGTTTTATTGCAGATATAAATAAAATCGAACATTTGACAAACAAATGGGTAAAGCTTAAATTATACCGAAATTATGTAAAATAATGCTTAATAAATAAACTATTAAACAAACAATTTTAATAATAATATCACAAACATTATCTAATTATAAATTTAACAATTTTAATTCAAACGTTGAAAAAAACTTAATCGAACAATTTTTAGCAAAATTGCAAAAATACAAAATGATCAGAAATTATTTAAATGAATAGAATTTATTTAACTAAAAATGTACTAATATAATAAAAATGTATCACAAATAAAACACTTTTAGTTTAAAAATAAGAAGTTGATGTTGTTGAAACTATAGTAACTTAATAAAGTCTCAAATATAAAGAAGTTGAAACCTCCATGTTAACCAATATAAAGGGCGTTTCACCTAAAACTCCTTAGGCTAATTAACAAGAAAACATTTAATTTTTATTTTTATAACTTTTTTTCACCAATTAGATAAATAAATGTTAAGCAGAATTAAGTTATATTCTTGTTAATATTAGGTTTATATAATTTTTAATGTATTTTAAGTTATGTATGCTAATTTTGAGAACTTGTACTACTTAAAACACGTATATTAAAAGTTCATGAAAATATAAAAATTGGTTTTAACTTAATAATAGCCAATGCAGTTTAAAATATGCATATGCTAAAAATGCCTTCAAATATTCCATTCTTTTAGAAAAAGTCACTTCTAAAGATTTGATCATCGAATCACATTTTCTCACGCCTCCGACAGCGAAACTGTAATTATGAGTTATACCAATTCCATCTTAATTTAAAGCCTTGAATAACATCTATTGATTAAAACAAACAAAACCTTAATAATAATAATAATAATACCAACTTTATTACCCAACAGTATACACCAATAACAGGACAACAAAAAATAATCAAAAATCAATAAAAATCATAATAAAATAAAACTAAAGCTAATTAGTAATGATAGATTTGAACTACATTAGGAACAAAAAAAAACAAAAATAATAATATAATGACGCAACAGAATCAACCTATAACTTACAAGTTACATTTCAAGATTAAATTATGTAATATACAACCATAGTACAATCATAATAACATAAAACCGGGACACTGCAGGGGCGCCTATACAAAAATGTCATCAAATAATTTATTCGCATTTTTACTGATTACGTGTAACGGCGACTTTTGTAATGTAATCGTTCTGGCAGTAGGAGTGTAAAAAGTAACAACATGCCGTGACGCTAACCTCGGTACCAAAAAGTTAACCCTTGATAACAGCACAGGACAATCAATTTTGTTGTGGATTAAGCAATGCATAAATGTAGCACTAGAAGCTTCCCTACGTTTAAATAGAGAGTGAAAATCATGCCGCTGAGAGATTCATATCCCCCTCTCTGGATAAGACCCGTCACATTTAAAACTTAGGAATTTTAAGCAACTTCTCTGTATTTTTTCCACTGCAAGTGACAAGTAATTATAGTGAGGGTACCAGACTAAAGAAGAATATTCCAGACGACTACGAACAAATGCGAAATATAACATTTTAATGACGTCACAACTGTTGAAATGTTTGCTCGTACGCATAACGAAGCCCAGCATTCTTGAGCCAGATGCACATACAGATAGAATGTGCTGTTTAAAAGTGATTTCACTATCAAAAAGCACACCCAGATCCTTTATTTCTGTTAATTTCTGTAAAACTTGCCCGTTAATGTTGTAATGGTAGTTCATTCGATCCATGCGTCCGCGAGCAAACGTAACGGTGGAGCACTTGCTTACATTAAGATTCAGGTTGCTATCCTTGCACCACTTGTATATCATTACAAGATTATCTTGCAATATAATTGAATCCCTTGAATCACTAATAGTAGAGAATATCTTTAAATCATCCGCGTATGCCAGGGCATTACAGGATAAAGAATTAAGAAGATCATTAATGAAAATAACGAATAAAAGAGGCCCCAGGTTCGAACCTTGGGGTACCTCGGAAGTAGAAGTAAATTCAAAAGACTTATACCCATTGTAATGTACATAATTACACCGACAGGACAGATAAGATTTCATAAGATTAATAACATATTTAGTTTTATGTTAATTACTATGGGGAGTGAAACACCCTGTATGCATAAATATAAAACTTAATTAACTATTTAGGTATCGAATTTACTCTTCCTTCTGTCTTCGCCTCAAGAGAGTGGTCCAAAAGTTGGTCCGTCTTGGGCTGCTGGTATTGTAGGGTGCCTGGTGTATTTTCGCGTTTTCCTTTTTGCTTCACTTTATATTTGGTTGTGTATGAATAGGTTTTTAATATTCAGTTTAAAAGATGGGTATTTCAGTCTGTATGTGTTTGTCTATTTTGTTATATTATTGTATCGAATCCGTTGTTAGTAAATGTGCAAATTGTTTTGTTTTAAAGAGTTCTGTTCTGATGTTTGATTTTCTTCTCGTTTTATAGTTGTGAATGTTTTTGATTTGTATTAGTAATATACAGAGAGTTTTATGTAACACCGAACTTTTTCATAACGAGAATTTTTCTTTGAAGTATCCATATGCATATTTTGCACATTTTCCGATCCTCAGTTTATTAAAAAAATTAAATTCGAAGCTTTAAGCGAGTGTTTTCCACTCCCAGGCTAAGCATGAAGTAAAATTTCGAGTTTAGAAAAGCCTGAAAATTTGGTTTGGTCGCGTAGCGCGAAGCGCGGAGCGGCCAAACCAAATTTTCAGGCTTTTCTAAACTCGAAATTTTACTTCATGCGCCACCGGTACAAAACACTGATTCAATGTAAAGTTTAGCGCTGTGTTTTAAACTTCGTAATATGTCAGTGTTTTGTACCGGTGGCGCATGAAGTAAAATTTCAAGTTTAGAAAAGCCTGAAAATTTGGTTTGGCCGCTCCGCGCTTCGCGCTACGCGACCTAACCAAATTTTCAGGCTTTTCTAAACTCGAAATTTTACTTAATGCTTAGCCTGGGAGTGGAAAACACTCGCTTAAAGCTCCAAATTAAATTCTCTTAATAAACCGAGCATCGAATAATATGGAACGTATGCATATGGATACTTAAACAAAAATGCTCGTTATGAAAATGTTCGGTGTTACATAAAACTCTCTGTATTTGTTCTTATAGAGTTTGTTTATTTTATATAATAGCAGTATGTTATAAATAAATAATAGCAGTATGCTATAAATAATCTAAATGTAGTGTTATCAGGTCTTGTATGTTTAGTTCATTTGTTTTACTATAGAGCACATTATTGTTAGTTATGTGTGCTAATTTATATAGTGTCTTTACTATTTTGTTTTGTTGTATTTGCATTTTGTTTATTTTTTTTTGTTTCTATTTGCCTATATGTGTGAAAAATAGTTGCTTTTTAAAGAAAATAATGCATAGTAAATTTCTTTTCTTGTAAGGTTAGATTTTGCCGATATTGACCTCTTCGAGTCCGAGAAACGTATTTTTTTCAGGTCATCACTTTTGAAGTCAAAATATGGAAAAACCAGCTGTAATATATAAGAATCTGTGTGTTCTAATTGCTGTAAACAATTAATAAAATGCAAAAGCATAATGATGATGAAATGCGATAAACAAACACTTGTACGTACATGAAAATGTATGTACTGTATATGTATATACTATGTATGCATAAGTATGCATAGTGTTACCGCCTGGCGCGTTCACTTATCCAAACAATCTTTTCGCAAATTCGCACATCCACACATCATTGGAACGCGTTGCATACACATACACTTCCACGAAATTGTATTTTTAACTCGACAAATAAACAGTTTACGCATCATGTATATACTTATCGACCTTTTAATAAAATTACTGCCAGCATATACTGCGAGTTTATAAAATACGAGGTTTATACGGACATATAATAGTAGATTGTGTAACTAGAGCGTGAAGCCAAAGTATAAACACGAATGTGGAGTTTGCAATATAAGATGCAGAAAAATAATGTCTCCTAAAGATTTCCTTTGCTCATTTATATCCTCAACATTTTATTTTAACACTACTAGAAGTAGAGGGCGTTGCCCGAGTAATTATTTACCTAATTCTTGTATTAGATCCATAATTTATGCCTGCCCGGCGCATTCACCACTTTTGCAGTCCCGTTTATTTAGAGATCATAAGTAAACTACACAAAAATAAATAGGGTTATTGCTTGTACATACAGTTTAATTTCAGAAAAAAATGGGCTAAATGATAAAAAAATCGATCATCCCTTGGAGTAGTTACACGTTCCGATTCACTCTACCAGGTCTTCTTGACGCTGGTCTTGTTTGCTTTGACGAGTAATTGTTCTTAAGATCACACTTTAAGAGGTGGTAAAGAGTTCAGCGATTTTAAATTGCCGGGCGCCTCTTTGATGCATTCTTACCAAAAAATCAGTTTCCTCGTGTCTTGAATGAACTCTTTGCATTTTGTGGAGGTAATACAATCACAAAAATTAATCAAGATGCAGCAAACATATTTTTTTATTTCTCACGCCGCTACCACTTTTTTAATAATTTGTGACAGCAGTCTACTGTGATATTTTCTTTGCGAAAATGGTTTTAGTACTAAATCGCAAATTGCCTTTGATATAAAAAATGCAAAATCTTTTCTTTTTTTCTTAAATGGAAGTACAGGGTGGTTATTTTTCGTTGATATTATAGCGTATAGGCTAAACGGTAAGAGATACAAAAAAACTAAGAAATGTGTCCCGTTCTCTTTTTTAGTGTTTAGTTTAATAGCGCAATCAGATCTACGCTAACTAGATTTGTTTAGAAGATACAGGGTGATTCTCAAAATCTACTGGTTTTTATTAGCTCTTATGACTTGGTTAATTATGGAGATAAAGAAAATATTTTAGATACAATTTTTTTACTTTTTACGTAGAATCCAGTGGTGTACATAAAAAAGTTGTTGAGATATTATCAAAACTAACATTTTCTCAAATGGGACACCCTATATCTGAGTATCTAAAAAAAATGTATTTTTTCTTCTGATTACAACAATGTGTAACACTTAATATATTGTTTTGTCCTTAATAGCTAAAATACCAAAAAACAAAGACATAAAAGATTTTCTAGATGGCCATGATTTGAATGATTATTATTTTCTTTTATAATAGGCGTATTAAAAACCCAGTTAACAAGAATATTGAAACATTGATAAACTAAAAGAACAACAACCACAAAAAACAAACAAAAGTTTATAATAACTTAACAATTATCTCATATGCTTATACCGGGAATTTTTCTTTTAAGTATACGTATGCATGCGCTGCAAATTTTCCGATATTCGTTACTTATAAGTATAAATATAAGTTTATTAATTTCCAATTACAAATGATTACATTCCTGGGTGAGTCATAACAAAAACATTAAACTACGTATTATTAGTGCATACTTAAAAACTATGTTAGTGATATGGTAGATGAATATAATATACATGCATTTCAAATAAATTAGTAATAGTAAAAAAACGAGTTAAAACTTAAAACTAAGGTATATAACATTTTAAAATGATTTTGTATGTCGATAAAATTGTGTAAATCACAAATGGACACATAAATAGTACATGTAACACAAAGCAAATCAATATAAATTACTATAATTAATTTGCTTAACAAAATAAAATAATAGAAATGTGTGTAAATTACGGTAGGTTTATTATAGTAAAAAGGAGCTAGTTAAAACTTAAAACTAACATTATAAAAAGATTCAATATATCGCTAATATTGTGTAAATAAATAAATTAATAATAAATGAACCCACAAATGGTAAAACACCGAGTGTAAATAAATAGAATTAATTTGGATAAAAATTAATTTGTAAATGGGGACAGTACAGAATTTTTTTTTTATTATTATTGTTAGTTCTTAAAGAAGTTTGCAATGGTCTTCATATTCTTTAATAGTATAGAATGCATTTTCTTCTATAAATCGTTTAACGACTTTTATAAAATTACGTTTCGGCATGTCTTTTATTCTATCCGGGAGTTTATTATAGATGTTGATACATTGCACAATGGATGCATTCTTATAGTAACTATGTTTAAACTTTGGAGGCCTTAGAACTTTTTTCCTAACGTTGTGATCGTGTTTTACTTCATTTTCGTTAAACAGTTGTAGGTTAGACTTAGTAAATTTAAGCGATTCATATATATATAGGCTTATAATAGGCATTAGTTTCAATTCTTTGAATAATTGTCGACAGCTAGTATTCGGCTTCTTTCTGCAAATTGCTCGAATAAGTCTCTTTTGGACAACGAACACTTTGTGAATATTTGAGGTTGTGGTGCAGGCCCAAAATATTATTCCGTAGGCTAATTGAGATTGGCAGTGTGCAATATATACTGTTCTGGCAGCATCTTTGTGTACGTCCTGTCTTGTGGCATATATCAGATATGAGTATTTGGAAATGTGTTTGCAAATATTTCTTACGTAGTTATCCCACTTTAAATTGTTTTGAATAGTCAGCCCATGGAATTTTATTTCGGCTGTTTCTGTTATGGGTTCGCCGTTAATATTTAAGTTTATTAGTCCCACTGATTTTCGGAAGTTCATTATTTGAGTTTTGGCGGTATTTGCAACTAGGTTATTCATGTTGAGATAGGTACATAGTTCAATTAGTATTGAGTTTGCAGCACTATTTAGATTGTCTAGCCGTTCATCTTCTAAGCATAGTGTGTCATCAGCAAACATTGTTATATGACAATTTAAAGTAAGTGGCATATCGTTTATGAACAGCAGGAACATCAGTGGGCCTAATATACTGCCTTGTGGTACACCTACCAGAGGACTGGCCGTGTTTGATTTATAACTTTGGTTATTTATGTTTGCAACAGTTATTTGAGTTCTATTGCTTAGATAGGAAGTTAAAAGTCGGTGGCAATTTCCTCTTAACCCATACCGGTAAAGTTTGTCGAGAAGCAGTTGGTGTGGCACGCAGTCGAATGCCTTCGACAGACAGATCTAGGAATATTGACAGGACATTCGTATTCTTATCCAGATTATTTAATACAAAGGACAGAAAATTAAATATAGCGTGGGTCGTTGAGTTTCTTTTTCGAAATCCGAATTGGGAACTGGTTATCGTTTCGTTGACATCAGTGAAACCTGTTATTCTGTTGTATATTGCTCTTTCAAAAACTTTCGAGAACACCGGAAGAATGGAGACTGGTCTGTAGTTACTAATCTTATGGGTATCTTTCTTTTTGAAAATAGGAACAATTTTCCCAACCTTTAGAGTGGATGGAAATACACCTTACTCAAAAGCGATATTTATTGCATTGCTTAAGGGTTTGGCAATTTTTTCTTTTGTGTGTTTTATTACAACTATATTTAAGTCATCTACGTCTTTACTGTGTTTGTTTTTGAAATGTGTTAAGATATTTATTACTTCTTCTTCTGAGGCTGGATGTAAATAGATAGAATTGACTATGGGTTCTATCGGGAATTGTTATGTGTTACTGTAGTTTTAATGTTGCCAACGGTACAAAAATATTCATTAATTGGTTCAACTATACTTTGCGCATCATAGTTTTTTTCATTACTATTATTGTAGATATATGAAGGGATTCCTGCTTTAGTACTTTTATTGTTATTATTTTCGCTTATTAATTTCCAGAGTTCTTTTGATTTATTTGACGAATTATAAATGCGTTCACTGTTGTAATTTTTTATTTCATTATTAAGCAGTTCTTTATACTGTTTCTTGAGATAGATAAACTGATTTTTAACAGATATGTTGTTTGTGTGTATATATAATTTATGTAAGATTTCTATTTTATTTTTCATTTCTCTTAATTGTTAAGTATACCAAGGGAGTTTCCGCTTAAAATTATTTTGTTGAATATTTCTTATAGGGCAGCATTAAAAATGTGTAAATAAGTTGTATAAAATTGGTCAAAGTATAAATCTGTACTGTTGGTGTGGGGCAGTATTTCATCCCAGTTCAACTTATCTAGTTCTGAGGAAAATGTATTTAAGCTATTTGAGTTTATTGATCTGTAATTTTTTATCAATTTCTTCTTATGTTTACTTTTGTTTTCGAATTTGAATAGTTGACCCGTATGATCAGATAAATTGGTATTTATAACAGTAGAACTTGCATAAGCAAGATTCGTAATAATATTGTCTATGCATGTACCACTGGTAGGAGTTATAGGTGTGTTTGATTTTATTGTGATTTGTAAGTTATACCTTTCTAACATATCTATAAATATTGATGTTTTTTCGTCATTTACATTGAGAAAATTAATGTTGAAATCACCACCAATTACAATTTCTTTTTTTTTCTCTGCGATAATTTTGTATAAAACGTTCTCGAAGGTATTAAAAAAAACATCAAACTGACCATCCGGTGGTCGATATACTGCCAGTACGATGATGGTTCTGTTCGCTGAAACAAGAAACTCTGCACATGCAATTTCAATTGATATCTCTTGTGAAAGTGAACAGATATCATTTCTGTCCCTTGCATTTAAACAATCCGGAACCAAGATCGCCGCCCCGCCATCTTAGTATTGTTTACGTTTAAATATCGATATTGGTTTGTATTGTCCAACTAATGGAAATAATTTGCTATCTGTGACCCAGTGTTCAGTAATTACAACAAAGTGTATGTTAAATTCATTTAATATAGCATTGAGTTCATTTCTTTTATTTTTTATTGATTGTATATTTTGGTGTAGAATATTAATTAGCTCTGTTTGTTTTGCTAATCGCTGTTGTTTTTTTCTCTCGCGGGTGAAAATAACGCGTAAGATAAGCTCCGTGAGGCCATATATTTTCATCCATAGCCTTATCAAAGTTATTCAAATCAATGGTTACTTTGAATGAGCTATAAAATTGAGGATATTTACTTTCAAGTTGCTCGCATAGTGCTTCATTAAAATGGGGTTTGATATATTATTTCAAGAGTTCATCATTTTTGGTAGCTGGATCAAGACGTGAGACGTAAATGAACGCTTTCCTTGGAATGGCTGTGATGTTGGTTCTCTTTTTCGATGATCCTGTGATTGCCACGACTTTTGATTTTCTGCTCCTATGTGTCACGGTTTCCCACTTCCCGTCATTTTTCTTAGTCTCAGTTGGTTCGGGTTCAATGTCCACATTGGATTGGGTTGCCTGGTGTAGATTTGATTTCGGTGCTTTCGACGAGTTGGACCTATTTTGAGCGGACTCTGCATCGCTGCCGTCGGACTTCTTTTTATTTTCAAAAACGCTGTTTGATAGTGACCTTGTATTTGGACGATGATGACCAATTAATGGTGGCTCTTGTAAATAGATGTCACCAGTTATATTATTTGAAGCCGATTTTGTAGAGTTATTTTCAAGTCGAATTATTTTATCCTTTAGTTGGATGTTTTCTCAAAGAACTTCAGCTTTTTCTTCCATTTCGAGTATCACTTTATTAAGTAACTGTACTTGCCTCTTTAGTGATTCATTTTCCATCATCAATGTTGTTTTGTTAACCTCACTTTCTATCTGAGATTTACAGCATATCACTCGGGTATTATCCAAATACTCCAACACTTGTTATTTACTGCAGCTTCGGTGGAAGCTGTTTCCACATTTCACACATACTAGCACTTTACACTCTTTAGTGCTGCAACATGTAAGAAATGTTGAGTTTTCGTCAGGAGCACTACTATCGCTCTTCTTAGAAGAGTTCAATTTGAAGCTTTAAATGAGTGTGATCCGCTCCCAGGCTAAGCATGAAGTAAAATTTCGAGTTTAGAAAAGCCCTGTGAAAATTTGTCGAGGGTCGCGCAGCGACCCGAGACAAATTTTCTGGGCTTTTCTAAACTCGAAATTTTACTTCATGCGCCACGCGTATAAAACACTGATTTCAGGTAAGGTTTAAATATATATTTTTTACAATATTTTAATGTTTTGTACGCGTGGCGCATGAAGTAAAATTTCGAGTTTAGAAAAGCCCAGAAAATTTGTCTCGGGTCGCTGCGCGACCCTCGACAAATTTTCACGGGGCTTTTCTAAACTCGAAATTTTACTTCATGCTTAGCCTGGGAGTGGAAAACACCCATTTAAAGCTTCAAATAGAACTTTTTTAACAAACTACGCATATCGGAAGATTTAAGTATATACGCTGTAATTGGACCTGTATACTTACAAAAACTCCTTGTATAAGAATTAGCATAAGTGCTAAATCGCAAAAAGGGCTGAAAATGTGCCAATATCTTTCTCAATATTGCGGCTAGATACCGTCGGATCAGCAACAACAGAAGCTAATGAATTTATTTCATCTCTTTCTCTATTTTCTTTATTGTAAATTTTATCTCTTAGTTTGCCAAATGATCCATACTCACTTAAATTGTGATATAATTTTTGAAATATTGAATTTTCTAGCTGTCGTCGTTTCGGATAACGCTCAAAATATAGGTCTAAAGCTGCGTCTTTATTTTTATAACTGTCAATACAGCACTCAAACATGTTTAATTTTTCAAAGTTTTGAAAAATATTCATTTTATACTCCTTTTTTAAAGAAATATAATCGAAAATATTTCGTTAACAACGGAATATCAAAACCAATACGCAATTGTTATTGAATTTTATGACATGTAAAAAAACAAAAACAAACGCTTAAAGAATTCAATTCATGACCATCTAGAAAATCTTTTTTTGCGTTTTTTTAGTATCTTAGCTATTTAGGGCAGAGCAAACTTCTAAGTGTTACATATTGTTGCATTGACAAGAAAAAATGCAATTTTTGAGATCCTCAGATACAAGGTGTCCCATTTAAGAAAATGCTAGTTTTGATAATATCTCAAAAATAATAACATCTATATTTTTTTAAGTACACCACTGGATTCTACGTAAAAAGCCATAAAACTCGCGTATTTAATTTTTTTTTCTACATAAATAACCAAGTCATAAGAGATAATAAAAATCGGCAGATTTTGAAAATCACCCTGTATCTTCTAAACCAATCTAGTTAACGCAGATCTAATTGCGCCATTAAACTAAACACTAATAAAGAGAACGAGACACATATCTTAGCTTTTTTGCTGATCTTACCGTTTAGCCCATACCCTATAATATCAACGAAAAAAAAAACCACCCTGTACATGTTAGGTCAATATCCCTATTCAGTTTTGAGTAGTTTGGTATGTGTACAAGTTTAATTGAAATTGCTCCAAGCGAGTATATTATTAATATCATGAGCGTAGCCAGTATTATTACTGGACGGGGCCACGGGGTAAAAAAAATATGTTATACAGGTTGGAGCGGAGGAAAAGCATGTTTTTAACTTTAACTGCATTTAGTAATAGTACTTTTATTGCAGTTTTGAAATCTATACCTACTTGTTCGGAATAGCTTCAATTTCGTGACGAATGAAAATCTTGAAGTCATCGATTGTGCGGGGCTTGTTCCTGTATACTCTTGATTTTAAGTAGCCCCACAAAAAGATGTCACACATTGACAGATCGGGTGAGCGGGGGGGTCAACGAACATCACGAAATCGAGAAATGCAATGTCCATTCGTCACTGAATTAAAGCTATTCGGAACAATATGTTGAAGAGAGCCATGCGTAACATTTAGGAGAGGATCAACTATATGTCTAGCAAAAAGGACGTCATCGCGAAGAGATTATTTTTCGAACTTAATTAACGTATGTAATAGTATGTAGGTATATATTTCAAAAATGCAATAAAAGTACTATTACTGCATGCAGTTTTTTATTTTTTTAAGAAAACCAGGTTTCAGTTATCTAATTGTGAAAAGCATACGTTTCCTCTGCTCCACCCTGTATTTAAAACACAAAAGCTGATGGTAAAAACAAAAATTAGCGGTGATATTTCCAAAAGAGTCAATAGATGGCAACACAATCTAGCTTGATAATCCTTAACTGCAGTTACTCGCGAGTACAATAAAGTGTTTTTGAAAGTAATATGTGTTTTATTTAAATTAAAATCAAATTTAACTGGAGACTTTGTTAAAAAATAAAACTATTTTTCAAAATATTTCTGTGACCTAATTACTCAGGTTATCCTTTTAGTATTTATTTATAACTTAACACTAAATCAGTGTTTTATACGCCTGGCGCATGAAGTAAATATTCGAGTTTAGAAAAGCCTGAAAATTTGGATTAGCTGGCGCTTGCCGCTTCGCGGCGCGCTGGCAAATCCAAATTTTCAGGCTTTTTTAAACTCGAATTTTTACTTCATGCTTAATCAGGGAGTGGAAACACTCGTTAGAAGTTTTAAACTAAATTCTATGAGATATCTTTATGACATTTTGTTCAGATGATTGGAAAATATAGCTTTTTTAAACATGAAATATTATTTCTAAATTGTGTCTGTATGCACCGGGTGGTGCATTTTGGAGGTGCCACATATGGAAAACTTTTTATTTGAAGAGATATTGAAATATCATTTTCGCAAACCACAGTCACTTTTTAGTGTTTTACTTAATGATGAAAAGAAAATTGATCTATCTCTAACCGTTTCCGCTCTATAACCGGAAGTTAATTAAATGTCGCTTTTATAAAGTTACTCTAACTCACTTATTTTTAAAGTTATAACGAAACTATAAAAACTTTCTTATGGCAACTTTTTGCTCCTATTAAAATGACGTACCTGTTTTATTTCAAGGACGTTTTGTTTCTGTTTTATTATATCAAAATCACAGTTTTCTCAACCCTGATTTCAATGATGTGCCACATGCCTACTCTTGTCAAAAAAAAAATCATTGACAAAGTTGCTATGACAACCGGTAAACAATGTCATTACTAGGTGATGCTTGCAATTGGTTTAAAAATATGACAAAAAACTTCGTAACGGGGTAATCGACCACTAATGATAGGCAATTCTTAAATCCAATTAATTTATTAATTCCAAGCTTTCGGAGCGTTTTGGCTCCGAAAGGTTGGAATTAATAAATTATTTGGATTTAAGAATTGGCCTATCATTAGTAGTCGATTACCCCGTTACAAAGTTTTTTGTGTTTTCCCAACAAGTACGACCGTTACTTCCATCCGTGGTTTTTAAAAATATTACTACTGTCGATGTGGTATATCTTTTCTTATAAATAAGCACTCTTGATTGACATAAACTGCTACTTTGGCTTGTCGTATACAACAACAAATATTTTTTTTCACAAAGGTACAGAAGTGACACATTGTTGAAAAATTCTGTTCAATGATGTGCATATCTCCATATGCGCTCATAAGAAAACAGTAAATTTGGTGTAGGAAAACAAAAACGAAACGTCCTTGAAATAAAACACGTGCGCCAATTTAATGGTCGTAAAAAGTTGCCATAAGAAAGTGTTTACAGTTTATAACAAAACTGTAAACACTTTCTTATAGCAACTTTTTACGACCATTTCAAAACAAATGAGTTACAGTAACTTTATAAAAATGACTTTTTATCAACTTCCGGGTATAGAGCGGAACGGTTAGAGATAGATCAATTTTCTTTTCACCATTGATTAAAACACAGAAAAGTGATCCTGGCTCGCAGAAACGGTTTTGCAATATCTCTTCAAATAAAAAAGTTTTCCACATGTGGCACCTCCAAAATGCACCACCCTGTGCAGTTAAAAAGGTTTAGAACTTTGAAAAATAAGAACATAAAGTTGTATGTTGTATCATGCAACTTGTTATTCCTGTAAATCAGTTTAGATTACATGAACATACAGTTCATAAAAAAACTTTACAAAAAACCGTACAAAGACGCATTTAAAAAATAAAACAACCCGGAACTATAAATATTAAACAATGAAATGACGCGCCCGCAAATCCAAATTTTCAGGCTTATCTAAAGTCGATTTTTTATTTCATGTTTAATCGGTGAGTGGAAACACTCGTTGGAAGTTTTAAACTAAACGCCTTTCAAAAACAACGAATACTTGAAAATTTACAGAGTATTCATCGGAATATGTATACTTAAAATAAACATTTCTGTATGTTTTGTGCCATAGATCGTCACAATTTACTACCTCTTTTCTAAACTTAGAATTAAACTTATTAAAAAAAAAACAACAAATACCTCTAATACCGGATTCGCATTGAAATATGTAATGTATATTTCAACGAAAAATTCCCTGTATTTCTTGAATTAAGTTGACAAGTTATAAAGACAAAAAATCAGGGAATATCATTGTAGAAATCGCTTTGATACATCGCATTTTTATATTTTTTCAAATATTCTCCAATTAACAATTGGAAAATTCACTTTTATTTTATGACAAAAAATGACGTTTACTTAAAAATGAGGGTTCGGAAATATCATGATATTTATTTAAATATCAAAATATCGGATATGTATCCATATTTATCCGATATATATATATATATATATATATATATATATATATATATCGAACTAATGTACATCCTCTTAAGGGCGTATACACAAAATATTTTGACACCAATTGCAGCTAAAATAAAATCGGAAAAAAAATATTGGATTTTTCATAATTTTTCATGCATTTTTACTTTTTGAGAACTTCTGGTTACCTGTGTTCATGATATTTTTCGTGGATGCGTAAGTTGTTGTATTTTTTATTTACTTTTACTACTGCGAGGCGCATAAATCACTTCGCACGCACTAAACACGCACGCTGTCTCGAATGACTAGATGAAACTAGGTCACTTATTTGTGGTATTGTATATTTACTGTTACTACTGCGAGACGTATAAATCACTTAGCACGCACTACACACACACACACTGTCTAGAATTACTAGATGAAACTGAGTCACGTATAAAAAAAATCACAATAAGGGTTCAATTTGACGTCCGCCGCACTCAATGCACATTTGGGCTCTACGTATCCAATTTGCACGAACAGTAGCAAACATTTCACGAGGTTTTTCACGAATGGTATTAGCCGCGGCGTTTACTCGTTGTATCAGCATTTCAACATTGTCAATTTCCGTAGTGTAGACTTCACTTTTAAAGTATCCCCAAAGAAAAAAATCTAAGGGGTTTAAATCCGGACTTCTTGGAGGCCATGGTACAGGGCCTCCACGACCAACCCAACGTCCTGGAAACTCATCATCCAAATATCTTCTAACGCGCCTTTCATAGTGAGCTGGCGCACCATCTTGCAAATACCACATTCTTCTAAGAACCGCTAAGGGTACATTTTCTAGAAGATCTAAAAGGTCATCTTGCAAAAATCGTAAATATCGTTCTCCATTCAAATTAAATGGGAACATAAATGGCCCAATTAATTGATCATTTAAAATACCTGCCCAGATATTAAGGGAGAAGCGATGCTGGAAATGAGTTCTACGCGTAACACGAGGATTTTCTATTGCATAAACATGCATATTATGGAAATTAAAACTTCTATTACGCGTAAAGCACGATTCGTCGGTCACTAAAATGTTTTTGGTAATATCTTTCACAATGTTCTCATTAATCACTTGGTGAAACATGATTAAAATAAAATTTGAAATAAAAACACTTGGTTTGTTTCACTAACGTTTTACTTATTATTCCGACTAGTTTCGGCTTATAGCCATTATCAAGGAATGTACAGAGAATACTTTTTTACACGATATTTATATACAAAATCAGGTAATAAGGGCGTTCATTATTGGGGAGATCCATAGCTCGTCATTGTCATTGACCACATGTTTTCCTGATTTTATTGCTTTATTTATCTCCAAGCCTTCTCTGAAATTCAGTATACGACCCTCATTGCCTGTATTTCAAGAGATGTCCATATTTGATATGCTTGTTGTATAGTTTTTCTGGCTTCTTCTGGCAATAAGAGTCGTATACTGAATTTCAGAGAAGGCTTGGAGATAAATAAAGCAATAAAATCAGGAAATCATGTGGTCAATGACAATGACGAGCTATGGATCTCCCCAATAATGAACGCCCTTATTACCTGATTTTGTATATAAATATCGTGTAAAAAAGTATTCTCTGTACATTCCTTGATAATGGCTAGAAGCCGAAACTAGTCGGAATAATAAGTAAAACGTTAGTGAAACAAACCAAGTGTTTTTATTTCAAATTTTGTCTTTGGTAAAGTTAGGATTTTGAACATTTTGTGCCAAAATCCATTGACAAAATGCAATTCTTTTAGGAAAATCATGGGGTTGAAGATGTTGTACACGTTGGTAGTGATACGGATAAAAATTATTGTCTCGTATAACACTGCTGACAAATGTGTGCGATACATTTAGCTGAGCGACGATAATACGGGTACTTAAACCAGGATCCGCTTCCAACAGATTCAAAATTTCATCTTCCGCTCGCAAATATCGCATTGGACGGTCACCACCTCCGCCGGCTCCGGCGACGGCGACGGGCTGCAAACTTCCAGTGTCGCGTGCTCTTTGTAATAAATTTCTAAATCGGTTTGGCGGTGGTAAGTGTCGTTCAGGAAATCGCTCTTGATAAATTCTTACAGCTTCCGCGGAATTACACCGAGTTTCACCGTAAATAAGAAACATGTCTGCCAATTCAATGTTTGAATAAACATATCGCACCATGTTACAAAATGTAGATGTTTCATGGAATAAGTTTCACCATAGACTAAACAGCAAACTATTTTTATGTTTAAAAATCATCCACCCTCGCCGCTCGTATGTAAACATTTCAATAAGAGTGGAGATAAAGTGAAGTGTGAACCTAATAAGGAAAAATATTGAATTTCATTAACACGTTTAGAAAATATTCGGAATTTAGTCAGCAATGGGTACTTATGAAAACGATAACATAGACATAATTCTTCACCATCTGACCCACTTTTCTCTGGATGGTGTAATTCGATATCCAAATCGTTTAAAAACTACCAGTCTATGTGGAATCTCTCTTAAAATACGCAGTGCGCGTATACCAGATACCACAAACATGTGGCCTATTATTATTAATTATTTTTAATAATTATTTGTGAGCTATCTACTAAAGGTATGGTAATTTCAAATGCAGGTATTGTTTATTTAAACGCTGCCCCTTATGTGGTAGAGAGCCTGTACAGTAGTTCGTTTACACGCTGTATTCAATATCATAATATTCAAACTAAATAAAATAATTGAGTCGCCTATGTCCAAAAACCGATGAATCTATTGTTTTCAAATGCATTAAGGGGTTTTTGGAAATAGGCTGCTCAATTGTTGAAATTTTAACTTCATGTTTTTTAAACATCAAGTTACTTTTGCGCATTTTACATTTGTTTCTAAGCCCTGCCGTCCAAATATTTTCTTTCTAAAATATTCTATAAATAATATAATATTTATATGAAAATCACTCTAGGCGTTATTTTGAAAGTGAGTAAACCAATCGCGATTCGGCCTTGATGCGATTTCGGGGCACGTGAAATTCGTAAATGATAAACAAACGCGCGCCGCCGCTTCATTTTCTCAGGTTTCTGTCTCTTTCGCCCGAGACGGGCCCGATACATTTCTTTCCTTTCCCAATGCTGAAGCCCGCCAAGCGGACTTTTCAAGTTGTTTTTCTTTCTAGTCCGGCGGCCTTTAACGAAAATACCGGTGTATCAAGGTCGGGACGCGTTCTTAAATTACGCCCACCGCTTTTCCGGCATATATTGATTCCGGATTAGACGAAAAAATATAAATAAAAAATGTTAAAACATGGGTTTGTTAAAATTAATGAGCTTGCTTGTAATAATTGCAATCTGCAAGACTGTAGCCAGGAGGATGGGGGTTGGGGGGGGATGGGGGTTCAACCCAAAGCAATATTTTTACCAGTAAATTCCCCCCCCCCCCGAGTTTTTTTTTTTTGCGGCCTTGGCAATCTGTATATATAAATAATAAAGATGTTATACGCTGTGAATTTTCAGGTATTCGTTCTTTTTATAAAAAGTATTCGACTTCTAACGGGTGTTTCCACTCCCTGATAAAGCATGAAGTAAAATTTCTAGTTTAGAAAAGCCTGAAAATTTGATTTGGTCCAAACTAAATTTTCAGGCTTTTTTAAACTCGAAATTTTACTTCTTGTGCCAGGCCTATACAACACTTATTTAACGTGAAGTTCAAAATATACTAGTTTAGCAAAATGCAGATCATTAATGAAAATTGTGAACAAGGAAACTAACATGGACCCCAGTTTAAATATTATGATTTTTATGATAACCACAACATTCAAAAGAGAATATCACCTTTATTTGCCGTAAAGTGTTTTTAATCTTTATTCGGTAATTTAGCATACTATATGTTTCTTTTTTATCGTGGGCCATAGGATTTTACATGCTAAAAATGATACCTTGTATTATTTTTAAATAATTAACACTGATTACTTTTTGTATGTACTTTTTTTATTTTAAATTGTGACCAGTTTCGACTCGTCAGCGAGTTATTCTCAAACTAAAACTTTTACTTTTAGAATGACTCGCTGACGAATCGAAGTTGGTCACAAATAAAAATAAAAAATTGAATACAAAAAAGTAATCAGTGTTAATTAATTAAATATTTACAATGTATCATAAAGTAACCGCCTTCACCACAAGATATTGTATTATTTTATGATATAATTTTTATTGTTAGTAATAAATCAATAATTTTTCTAAGTAATGCGCTTAATTAGAATAACATAAACATGTTTTATTCCATTAAAAATTAAATTATTTGATAATATTTCAGTAAACAACAGAAAAAAAAACAATAACAATTAAAAAAAAAATCACAATAATTGTTCAAAATGCTTCTCTTCGGCGTTAAATTCCTTGTCTCACTAATCAATCTAACATTTTAAAATTTACTGAAGTTAATTAACGTATTAAATCCAACAGTTTTTTTTAACACAATTCAACTTTGATTGAAAATTGCTGATAAAGCGATTAGGATATTTTAATTTTATCTTTAATTTTTAAAGAGAACCTATTGCTAAACGAATTGCATAAGTTGTTTTAACGATTCCAACAATTTCTTTTAATTTTTTAACAAAAGTCTCCTTAAAAATAAGCAATTTTTCGTTTTTTGAACGAAATTTAACTTTAATTAAAAATCGCTGATAAACTTATTGAAATATTTAGATTTTCTGTTTAATATTTTGAAAAGCAGTTATTTCTAAGTGAATTCTGTGAGTATTAGGTAGTTATAGAGATTAAATAATTTCTTATAATTTTTAAAATAAATCTCCTCAAAAATAAGAATTTTTACTCTAACAAAATTCAATTTGATTAAAAATTGCTAAGAAAGCAAGAAATATATTTTAATTTTCTGTTTAATATTTTAAGCTGTTATTTTAAAGTCAATTCTGTGAAATTTGCAGCATTTTTTTGCTTTGCTAATAAAATGCAACTTTGATTCAAAATTGGTGATTAACCAACAGACATTTTTCGATTTTCTCTTTAATATTTTAAAGAGCAAATAATTCTGTGAGTTTTAAGTTGTGTAAGATTCAAAAATTTATAGTAATGTTTAAATAAAAGTCTTCTTAAGAAATGTGATTTTTTTCGTTTTTTCAATAAAATTCAAATTTGAGATAATGAGATTTGTACACAAGTCATTTAGCCTTTTTTTATATTTCCTCAATATTCCGATTTTTCTTGAGTTTTGTGTCAGTTATAGCAGTTTTTGACAATTATAATTTAATCATCGCTTTTCACTAAATTGAATATGTTGGTAGATTAAAGTAAGAAAGACAATAGAAAATGGAATTAATCTATTTTCATTTAAGTATAATTCTAACGAGTGCCTTCCACTCCCAGATTAAGCATGAAGTAAAATTTCGATTTAGAAGAGCCTAAAAAGTTTGGATACGTCCCGTAGCGACTTATCCAAATTAGGCTTTTCTAAACTCGAAATTTTACTTCATGCGCCACGTGTATAAAACACCGATTTGAGTTCAAGTTCAAAACCAATATTTCTTCTTTTATTTATTTATTTATTCAGTTAACTGAGGCTATTTGATACATCTAGTAATATACTGGGTGAGCATGAAAGTATTGCTGACGCAATTACTCAAGCAATATAAATGGCAGACATTTGAGTTTTGGGATGTATTTATAATTTAACTATAGTATGATTTTTGCATAGTATTAGGTATTAGGAATACTACTTCCGGCTTAGCTGAAAGTGATATTATTCTTATACTATGTCAAAATCAAGGAATAGTTAATTTATATATACATCCCAAAACTCAAATGTCTACCATTTATATTGACTAAGCAATTACGTAGGCAATACTTTCATGGCCACCCGGCTGATTTAAAACATTAAAATTATAAATATAAAACACAATCTAAAAATATAGCACATGCACGATGACAGTTTAAAATAAATAGTAAGTAAAAACAATTAATAAAGGTAAAAACATTAATATTTATTCAATCTTTCTAAATAATGTCAGAGAATAAGCGAAACAGTTGCTCATTTGTATAGAGACTAAATATCAGAGTGCCTTTAAAACATTCATATATTGTGTTTGAGTGTCCCAAGGTAAAAAAAAATGAGTCCTACTGATAGAAGATAGTCTATATTGTAGGCAAAAGTAGCGTAACATTTTTATATAACTCTCTTCAATCTCATCTCATCTCATCGCCGTGCTTAAAAGTTATCAATGTAAATCGAAATATACTCGAGTACACTCAAATGCACTTAAGTAAGTGAGGTCTAGAACCTAGATCCCAGCGGAACCCTCTGACCTCAACCATCCTGGAAATAACCCAGGCAATCCCAAGCTGCCCACTGAGAATTGTAGCGTGGCCAAAACCAGTGAGGCCAAGGGTAACTCTAATAGAATGCGAAGGGGTGATAAGTTTCGATTTCGGCTCTATCACCCTTAGCATCTACAGGAAGGACCAGAAGACCTCCAACCTCAAGAAGGAAGAGGTCCCTGGAACTTCTCGGGCCCCAGCGTCGGACAGTGACTCACTACCCGATCTCGAAGCCTGGAGATCCCTCCGCCCCCTGGGATGTGATGAGAGCACAGCGGACGGAAATCTGCGGCTCTTCTCTGACGACGACAACGATAAAACGGTCATCGAGGTGTCCAAATAACACCCGGGGTGGTGATGGCAGGAATAACTCAAGTAAACCCCCATCACTCCAAGGCAGCCTCGGCTGCTGTTCTCCTCCGCCTAGCGCAAAGGGGGGAGGACATCGCCCTAATACAAGAACCCTTGATCGTGGGTAACAAGATCTGTGGGGTGGGCTCCAAGGACTACAGACTCTTTCACGTACAGAAGTCAAGTAAGCCGCGCTAATGAATTCTCATAAATAAAAGATACAGTGCTTTTGTTCTGCATAAGTTCAGTAACGGTGACACTGTCGCTGTATCCATGGAGTACCAGAATTTCACCCTTTGGTTGGTCTCCTCCTACTTCGCCCACGACTCAGGCATCCCTCCAAGGGGTCTGTGTGGGCTCCTTAGAGCTGCCGACAGAGAAGAGGTAGGCGTCATCATTGGGGCGGACGCGAATGCCCATCACGATATTTGGGGCAGCTCGGATACCAATACTAGAGGTAAGTCACTCTTAGAATTTATCCACATTTATAATTTCTCTATATGTAACGTGAGGAATATCCCCACCTCTGCTAGACGTAAAGTTCTTGACATCACACAAACTTCCGAACGGTCGTCTCATATTGTCAGAAATTGGAGTGTCTGACCACAGATATATCGAATTTAACCTCGATATTCAAATGCAAGGATGCCCCAAATTTGTAGACCAGAGGAGAACTGATTGGGTCAAGTATAGAACTGCCTTTTCAAATGTCCTACCATCTGAACAACCAACCATGCCATTTACAACGGATGAACTGGATCAGACGGTGGAGCAATTCTATAATGCCTGCAATAAGTCTATAGAAGCAGCGACTCCAAGCGCGCTCAAAAAAGGTAAGAACAAACCACACTGGTCGACCTCAGAATGTAGCTCCCTAAGAAAGGATTATAGAAGACTATTCAACAACGCCGAACACACCAAAGAGTGGGCTGTTTATAAGGATAGTCTTAGGAACTTTAAAAAGGCAGTACGGATTGCGAAGCGGACAGCTTGGACGAACTTTTGTAACCAAATAGAAGATACTTCAGAAGCATGCTGTCTACGCAAAATCCTCTCCAAAGAGCCAGCAGTCCGAGGCTTTGTCATGAAAGAAGACGGCAGTTGGACGTGCTCTTGTAAGGAAACTCTTTAACTACTATTCGACTTCCACTTCCCGGGTGAAGAACAAGGCGCGCAATATACCACCGTAGTTTCCAATTCTCAATGCCCCGTCCAGAAGATAGTAAGCAGAGAGAAGCTATTTTGGAGAATCAAAAGCTTCAAACCCTTCAAATCGGTCGGGCCTGACGGAATCAGCCCCGTCAAGCTACAAGAAGCTCCGGACATCGTCATACCCTGGTTGGAAACAATGTTCGTGGCTTGTCTTGAGCTTTCTTGCATCCCTAGGATGTGGAAAGAAGTAAAAGTAGTCTTTATCTCTAAAATCAGGAAGATTTCCCACACAAACCCTAAGGATTACAGGCCCATAAGCCTATCCTCATTTTTGCTTAAAACGCTCGAAAGACTAGTTGACGTGTACATTAAAGGGACCAAAGAAAAATCTGTAGAAACGGTTCTATATTCCTTGGTTAGCCAAATTGAAAGATCAATGAGACACAAGGAGTGTACACTAGTGGCCTTTCTCGATATTAAGGGAGCGTGTAACGATGTGTTCCCTGAAGCCATTAAGTCCGCTCTAATAGCAACAGGAATAGAGAAAGCCGTGTGCGGTCTCATAAGAAAGTTACCCCTAGAGAGGGGTCCTATCTCCTCTCCTCTGAAACCTGGCACTCAATGAGTTACTCTTGGTACTAGAAAACTCTGCGTGCAGGGTAATTGAGTATGCTGACGATGTCGCTATCATCTCAGGTAAGGATTTGAACGTAATGTCGCAACTAATACAGCAAGCATTAGCCCTACTAGCCCAGTGGTGCACGAGGTGCGGCCTTGGTGTCAACCCTAAAAAAACTGAGGCAGTCCTCTTTACAAATAAACTCAAAATTCCCAGGTTCAGACGGCAAACCCTAAATGGACCTGAGCTGGTAATCAAAGAATAAGCTAGGTATCTAGGTACAATCCTAGACCATAAACTTAGTTGGAAACAAAATATTTAAGAGAGAGTACGGAAGGCGACTGTTGCGCTGTACTCCTGTAAGAAAGCGGTAGGTAAAAGATGGGGCATGTAGCCTAACATCAGCTACTGGCTCTACAAAGCCGTGGTTAAACCTATACTCTACTACGGTGCTTTCATTTGGTAGCCAGCATTCGGAAAAGGGTCCACCAGCAAGCATTCGGAAAGGTGCAAAGAATCGCCTTTACCTTCTAAGGCGTTGGAAACGATCCTCAACCTGACCCCCGTGGATCTCTTTGGCAAGCAGATCGCGCTAACAACTGCCGTAATTCTAAACTCAATTAGCAGGCTGACGCCGGACACACAAGAATGCTCAAGGAATTTGCTAGTATCCCCTTGAACATCGACCAATTCCTGCTTTCGGCAATATATTCTCTGCCCAAACACCCACTAGGATAGACTGTGAGGAGGACAGGTTGCCGGACATGGGCTCACTCAACGTCTTCACTTCTCACTCAGCGTCTCTTTTAAGGCCGAACCTCTGTGGTGTTCCTCTGGCGGAGGTGATGGCTATTATGACAGCTGCAGACTGGCTAAAGGCTAATGGGACTTCTGCTGGGAAGGTCCATATACAAACCGACAGAAAGGCTGCGATTAAGGCTCTTACAGGTATATGCAGCACCTCGAAAGTTGTAGCTGACTGCCGGAAGGCATTGAATAAATTGGCAGCTCAGGTACACCTCCAGCTACAGCAACAACCCAAGTAACAATACAGAGGACCAGCTAGCAAAGAACAGCGCGAGGCTACACTCGTCCTCAATAAATCAACATCCAGGAATTCTCTGTGTCATGTAAGGCGGTTCTCAATAATACCATTTCTTACATCACGAACAGTAGGTGGATAAATAAGAGCAGCTGTAGCATTGCCAGGCAGATATGACCTCAATGCGACAGCAAAAGAAGCGAGGCTCTTATCTCGCTAAAGAGAAGCGACATCGATCAGACCGCGAGCGTCATTACGGGACATTGCCCCATTGGCAAACATGCTCAAAGGCTAGGGTTACCCTAAAATGACAACTGTAGGGGGTGCCTTAATGATGAGGGGGAGAAAAGCGTGCCCCATTATCTCTGTCAATGCCCCTCTTTGGCTGGAATAAGAAGTTCCTCCCTCGGCCGATGCTATATCGACGGACTCTCTGATCTCGAGTTGCTAGACGTCAGAGATCTTTCAAAGTTTGTCATCGGCTCCAAATGGTTCCCGTGAGAGGATGGAAGTCGTGGTATCACAATAGGCCTTCTAGGCCTAAGTGTGCACCTCCTTGGGCGGTGCAGCCACTAAAACCTAAATAAATTTAATAGTTAAGTAATGTATGTAAGAACAAAAATATTTACTCGAGTACATTTTGCGCCCACAAAAGACATAATAAAAAATGTATTATCGAAAGCACTCATAACTGTCCCAAAAATTAATCATAATTGAAAAAATATCAAAGGCCCGACTTTAAAAATATCAATGGTTGGATTAGGTTAAATGTCACATCGAGAGTTTAATGAACTTTTTCAATTTGAATAACATAAAAACCAACCGAAATAAAGAAAAAAAAATTCTCTGTATGTATATACGCTGTTAATTTTCCTACATTCGTTGTTTTAAAAAAAATCAATTTGAAGCTTTAAACGAGTGTTTTCCACTTCCAGATTAGGCATGAAGTAAAATTTCGAGTTTAGAAAAGCCTGAAGAATTTAGATAGGTCGCATAGCGAAGCGAAGCGAAACGAAGCCGAGCAACCTATCCAAATTAGGCTTCTCTAAACTCGAAATTTTACTTCATGCGCCACATGTATAAAACACTGAAACATTGTGAAATTGAAAATATACTATCCGCTTGTTTTTGATCTCTAGCAAATTAATTTTACAAATGTTTATTTTGATTAATTCGAACGTCTAGACATTTTTTTTTAATGTGTTTGAAAAGTACAGTAAGAAAAAAATCACTGTGTTCATCTTTAATTTAATTTTAAATCGTAAGTCAAGAGGTTACAATCATATTTCCTTATTCACTCCATGTACTCAGTACTTTGTACTGATAAAAGTACTTAAGTACCTATTGTTACGTAGTTGTACTTAGTCTTCGAGTACATACTTCGCAGAGTACTTGTATTCAGTACTCGAGTACATTTTACTGGTACTCGGAACAGCTCCGGCTTAGACAATCAATTGCTAAATTATTTGAAGATTTTCATAATTCCCCTTGCGTTCCAAGAATATTAAAAAAATATAATTTTATTCAAGTATTATTAAAATCATAATGGTTGTAGTTTGCTGTTTGCATTTGTTATTATCATATTCCTTATTTACGCTATGTACTCAGTAATTTGTACTTATAAATGTAGTTAAGTACGTATTGTGGCGTACTTGTACTTAGTACTCGACTGCATATTTCATAAAGTACTTTTATTCAGTACTCAAGTACATTTTATTTGTACTCGGAACAGCTTTAGTAAAGTTCTCAACACATTAGCTGTGTTTTTTTTTTGAGGCAATAAAATCACAAAATCGTAAAAATGTTATTGTTCATAAAAAAATATTTAATATATAATATAGAATTAATTTTAATTGTATACACGTCATACAATGACCAGAATAATTTAACACGCGACATTAATTCAGGTGTAAAACATTACACGAGCGCAATCAGCAGCAACAACAAAAAAAAGTGGATAATAAAAATCAATTCCATTGATACATTCCTGACGTTAATAAACGAAATGACCCGTTCGAGAGAAAAATAAGCAAATAAAATGAAAACGTGCGTAGGTGAAACAATAAAAGTATTCCCATGCATAACTGAATGACGTAAAACATGTGACTGCACTAAATGTTGGCACGTGCCGGACAAAACGAATGCATTGCACTGTTCGGCTTGAGAACGCTGAATGGGCACGTTTCGCGAACTTTATCGCTTGGCCTGGGAAATGTGTAATCATTTTACAGCTTCACAATCAATTATATTTTACTATGAGACAGAGAAAATGCACGATTTTTTGTAATTAGTTTGCACTCGCACATATTTACAGGAATAACTTCGTTAGTGAATTATTTTACTGTACCTCAGGAACATTTTAATTGACATTACTACGTATAGCACATAACGACGTAATCAGTTAATGTATGTTGCTGGAAAACTGTGCTTATTACGCCAATTTTTAACTGTGAAAAGAGAAGCATTGTCGGCAACTATCAATCAATCTCAATTATTTCTCATATAACAAAGATTTTTGAAAAATGTATGACCCACTCTCTGTCTAGCTATGTAAATCTATAATTAGATGAAAATCAACATGGTATCAGACCAGGGGGAGGTTATTTAAAATCATTCGCAAACATGCGCATGCGAAAATTTGCGAATGCTAAAATTCGCACACGAATTTAAAAATTGCTATGGGTGGCTTATTTGAAATCGCACAATTATTGTAATGTTCACATGCAAAAGATGCAAAGGACAACCGCAAATTTGCTGTAAAATGTAATGTATTTCTATAGTTTTGATAATCTGTCAATTTGTGGTTGTCAGTTCATTGTTATTATTTGTATAATTAATTCTACATAATGTGTTTAACATAATGTGCTAATGCAAATAAAGAGCTAAAGAATACTCTATTAAACATTTATTTTAAAGCGGTAGCCTAAAAATGGATGCAGTAATGTGTTTCCTGATTGCCTCAAGATAGCTAATGTCATTCCTTTACATAAAAAAGGGTCACATAATGATATTAATAATTTCCGACCCATTTCTTTATTGCCTATTATTTATAAAATATTTGAGAAAATACTGTTTAATCAAATTATCATATTTCTAGATGATAACAATTTACTGGACGTCAATCAATTCGGCTTTCGCAGAGGACGACCAGCTGGGGACGCAGTCCGAGTCCTTGTAGAAGAAATTACAAACTGCTATGAGACAGAAAAATACTGTGCAACATCTTTACTCGATCTTAGCAAGGCATTTGACTGTGTCCCAAGTGACGTTCTACTGCGGAAGTTATATTTTTATAATTTTAATCTGGAGAGTTGCCGTCTACTTAATTCCTATTTGCAAAATAGAACTCAACGTGTTGTATTTAAAGAAATGTCATCTGAACCAGCTAGTATATCATATGGGGTCACTCAAGGTTCCAATCTTGGCCCCATGCTCTTTTTGATATACATCAATGACCTACCTGCTCACATCGATGATGGAATTATTATAATGTACGCCGATGATACCACTGCATTGAACACATCGGATACATTTAAAGATGCTCAGAATAACAGGAGCATTGTAAACAATAAAGTGTCCGACTGGTTCAATGCCAACTGACTTTCTTTGAATACAACTAAAACTATAAATGTTACATTTTCTCTAAAACAAGGCAATGAAGAGAATCGTACTGCTAGGTTTCTCGGGGTTACACTTGATTCCAAATTAAACTGGAAGGAACATGTGAAACTCCTTGGTAATAAACTGAGTAGAAACACATACCTTTTAAGAAATCTAAAAACTACTCATGCTAGCTACTGCATTTTGGTATGGAGTCACTCCAGTGAGACTATGAACATTTTCAAACTACAATGAAGAGCTCTTAGAATATTAGGAGGGATTTGATATCGTGATGACTGTCGAAGCCAACTCAATCAATTCAAAATAATCACGATACCAAGTTTATTTATATTGGAGTCTCTATTATATGTTCGCAAAAACGTTAATAAATATATAACGCACGATGGCATCCACGGACATGATACTAGAGGTAGTCATTTTATATGTATTGCACGAGCGCGATTGCAGAAGGGCTAAAATACATATAATTATTATGGACCAAAAATATTTAATCTACTGCCCCCTTCAGTAAAAGCTAAGTCCTATGATAACTTTAAAAAAGTATAAATGTTTTTGTTTTTGTTTATTTTGCTCTCGTAAACAAAGCATTTTCAGCATTGAGGAATGTATTTCTGGTGGATTTGAAGATTTGAAATTTTAATCTGTTTGTACTGTGTTGTTTAATATTTTATGTAATTTAGTTTTATCGATTGCTTTATACTGTATTTATTTTAAACTGATTTGGTAATGCCAAATATTATTTAGTATACCATACAGAGAGTTTTATGTAACACCGAACATTTTCATAACGAGAATTTTTCTTTTAAGTATACATTAGCCAGAGCTGGGCAGGATTCGAATCATTTAGGATTCGAATCCTGGATTCGAATCCTTTTAGAGGATTCAAAAGAGGTATTCGAATACTTTAGTTAAACTACATTCGTGATCCGGATTCGTTACACTTTTTTAAAAGGATTCGTATTCGAATCCAAATGCTGGTGAATCGAATCCTCATAAAAGGATTCGCATCCTCGTAAAAGGATTCGAATCCTCATAAAAGGATTCGAATCCTCATAAAAGGATTCGAATCCTCATAAAAGGATTCGAATATTTATAAAAGGATTCGAATAGTTACAAAAGGATTCGAATCGTCAAAAATAATACGAATTAATCGTAAGGATTAACATGAAAAATTTGTTTTATATGTTTTTAAATTTCTCGTTAAATCACTGTTTTATACGCGTGGTGCATGAAGTAAAATTTCGAGTTTAGAAAAGCCCCGTGAAAATTTGTCTCGGGTCGCTGCGCGACCCTCGACAAATTTTCTACGCGGGGCTTTTCTAAACTCGAAATTTTACTTCATGCTTAGTCTGGGAGTGGAGACACTCGTTCGTAAATTTTCGAATTATCATAAAGTTGTGTATTTATTTTCAAAAAAATCTTTCTCGGTTTATTGAACAAAAACAAAAGAGCTGAGGTGAAAAGTGTTTAGGTAAAAGTGGTTTATTTTTTCGTTGGCTACAACTTTTGTTTGAAACATTTTTTCATTTAGACGTCGAAAGCCATATTCGGTGAATTGTTGATGTCCACTAGATTTTTTAGTTTCTAATTCAAAAACAAAAGAGCTGAGGTGAAAAGTGTTTAGGAAAAAGAGGTATATTTTTTCGTTGGCGACAACTTTTGTTTCAAACATTTTTTGACTTAGACGTCGAAAGCCATAGTGAAATTCGTTTAATAAAAAAACATCTAATGATTTCTAGTGATTTTTAACGCAAGACTTTTAAACATTTAATGGTATAATTAATATTGAATTACTGAAATAAGTATTTATTTTTAATAGAGTCGTAAATATACGGTAAACAATGTAAAATATTTATTTAATTTAAATATTTAGAAAATAACAATACAATAAATTGTATATTATTATTATTATTATACTGGGTATCAGTTTTTAAACGGAATGTATGGGGATCTCGGTTATATAAAGAGATAGAGAGTTCGTTAAAATGGGGCAAAGTATCTTACTTCCTTAATGAGATATTGTCAAAAAACGTATTTTTGAAAATTCGTTATTATTTCTTTATTCAAAAACTATTGACTCCAGACATTTACAACTTTGACATTATAGACACTTTTTAACGATAAATCTAGTAACATATTTTATTTTAAGATAACTGTAACATTTACCTAGGGACCATAGCTAACTTTTGTTTTTCTTATGGGCGCCATTTTGGATTTTGATATTTTTTGGAAAAATATTTTTTACTGAATTCAATGATGCACCACACTTATAGTTTATTGTACATTTTATATGTAAAATTTTAATTGGTTTTTCAAAGAGCGCCTTGGAAACAGTTAAGTAACTCACTTAATTGGCAACTCCTAGGACCCATAATTTGCTTACATATCACCCCTGAAGACGGGCATCCGACGATACATACTTTAACAGTTGTGACATATTTTAAAGTAACGAGTATCTTCCACTCCCAGACTAAGCATGAAGTAAAATTTCGAGTTTAGAAAAGCCCCGCGTAGAAAATTTGTCGAGGGTCGCGCAGCGACCCGAGACAAATTTTCACGGGGCTTTTCTAAACTCGAAATTTTACTTCATGCGCCACGTGTATAAACCATTGATTTGAAGTGTAGTTCAAAAACACACAAATACATCTTTAATCAGAGTAACACAGAAATTTAGTCTGTTATCAACGATGTTCAGTGTTAATAATAAATAATTAGGTTGTGAATATTTTTCTTACAACAACTGATAACGATATTTATATGTTAATGGTTGAAAAAAAAAAAAATCAAATTTATTCTTAAACGATTTGTATTCGTGATTCGAAAAAACAGGATTCGAATCTTTGAATCTTTGATTCGAATCATATTTATCTCTTACGAATCCTTTATTCGAGTATTCGTAATTCGAATCATATTAGGTGATTCGGATTCGTGATTCGAATCCTTTTCACGAGGATTCGTCCCAGCTCTGACATTAGCATACCTTGTACATTTGGTGACGCTCGGTTTATTAAAAGAATGTAATTTGAAGCTTTAAGCGATTGTTTTCCACTCCCAGGCTAAGCATGAAGTAACATTTCGAGTTTAGAAAAGCCTGAAAATTTGGTTTGGTCGCATAGCGCAAAACGCGGAGCGGCTTAACCAAATTTTCAGGCTGTTCTAAACTCGAAATTTTACTTCATGCGCCACCGGTACAAAACACTGATGCAATGTAAAGTTTAGCGGTGTGTTTTAAAATTCGTAATGTCAGTATTTTGTACCGGTGGCGCATGAAGTAAAATTTCGTGTTTAGAAAAGCCTAAAAATTTGGTTTGGCCGCTCCGCGCTTCGCGCTACGCGACCAAACCAAATTTTCAGGCTTTTCTAAACTCGAAATTTTACTTCATGCTTAGTCTGGGAGTGGAACACACTCGTTTAAAGCTTCAAATTAAATTCTTTTAATAAAACGAGAGTCGGCAAATGTACAACGTATTTCAAGTTTAAAATTGAACTCTCTTAAAAAAACAACGAGTATCCAAAGATTTACGGCATATACGCTGTTATTAAGTCATGTATACTTAAAAGAAAAACTCCCTGTATGTACAAGTTGAGGCATTAATTGCGATTGATTGGCTACAACTTTTAATGGTCATGTAGGCAACCCAATTTTACATAATTTAAAAATTAAAGGTTTCAAATTGTATTGGATGAAAATGTTCGGTGTTACATAAAACTCTCTGTATATTATGACAAATGTAAGCCCTCTGGTGAGACATGAATAAATTACTTTACTTTACATTATTTTCCTTCGAGGATGCCCAAAACTGTGGTAAAAGACCGATGGATTATTGTATCTTTTATCGGGAGGTATTTTCAAATAAATAAAATTTACGAAAACGAATTTAAAAATTAACGAATATCTTGTCATTTTACGTGAAGTGTCAGTATTTTAAAAGTTGACAATAATAATTTAAAAATAATACGGATATCCGCATTATCGGGATATTCGCATTATCCGAATATCCGCAATATCCGGATATTCAGGATTGTTAGGGATTATCCGAATATTCGTTATTCGGATATTTCGGATAACAAATATCCGTTTTATCCATTAAACATTAAAGGCCTGCAAAATTGTAATCCCCACCTATTTAGAAACTAGAAACTGTTTATCCATTAGGTTATATGTTGTTATTTAATGGATAAACAGTTTTTAGTTTTTACATACAGAATGAATTAAGTTAAGCATTACGTATTTTATGTTTTGTATAAGGAGGTAAAACTAAACTTTGAAACTAGTAGGAGTACAAATAAAATTATGGACAGTTTCTAAATAATTTAAAAATGTTAATAAATTTAATCTGTTATATTTCTTATTATTTTTGTTATGGTCGTATTTCAAAATGTGTGTGTAATGGCGTTATGAATAATTTATACGAGTAATAATAGTGTAATTTGTTGAAAAGCTTTGGTATTTTCTTAACGGCAATAATTTAACAGCACATCCGTGACAAAACGACCGCCGGAATTTACAGTCGCGTGCATTTGCGCAATTCACCATGGGGAACGTTTGTTGCAGAACTAATTGCGCATGTGGCAAGTGTCACATGCGGTTTTAAAACTAATTTCCTGCTCAAATATTTTACACGACCAGACTTGATAAAAAATGTAATTGCGATCACATTTTTTTAAAGTAGCCGTGGCGGTAGTTAGAAATAAAATTACGAGGGCGGATAATTTGTATTTGAAATATTATCCTATCATATTTACAAACATGAAAATAATAAAGTTTCTCAATTCAGTTCCGTTGATTTAAATTACTTTTTATTGGAATATTTTTTCCTAAAATGTTACAAAATATTACAATATAATACACAAATTACACTGATAAACAGATTGTAAAACCCCCCTTGGTTAAGTGGGCCAAAAGTCGCCAGATGTTGACATATTTTATCTCAAAGTGGTCAAAATAAGCCATTTGTGGCGTTTTTGGGCTCCCAGTAATGTAACTTCTGGCCGGCAAGTAATGACGCGTTTTAAAGACAGATCTATACTTTTAGAATAAAAAAGAAGAATAGTATTAACCCGCTTATTTTTTGAGCAATCTCAAAAACCGTGAGCCATGTTTTAGTTTATTTTGCTCTTAAAATTAAAAAAACGAACTGTTCCTCTAGAGTCAAAATAAACGCCTTTACACAGCCAACGGGCTCTCGGCGAGGGCTGTTAGTCGTTTCGCGGGGAAATTTAAAATTGTCAATTGACGGTTGAATTTTGATTGCGAATCGCAATTTGCGATATACAAGCAAATTTATCATTATTGCAGGGATCCGCTTTCTTGATCATCATACAAACAAATTACAAATACAAAATGCAGTAATAATACATTTATTTATAAATAAGATGGGAACGACTAAAACGTCCTCCTCTTCAAGACTGCCCTTCCAAACAAAAACAAAACCAAACAAAAACAAAAACAAAAACAAACAAAAACAAAAACGTGGTTTACAGTTTTTAAGATTGCTTAAAAACTAATCAGGTTAATTGTATTATCTTTTTTATTCTAAAAGTATAGATCTGTGCCTTTAAAAGTCGCCATTACTCGCCGGCCAGAAGTCACGGGAATTTTAGTTACTAGGAGCCAAAAAATGCCACAAATGGCCCATTTTGACTACTTTGAGATTAGATACCTCAATAACTGTGCGTTTTTGAGATTTACATGAAGTGATTATTACACTAAAAAAGACTGTTATTCCTTACTTGACTTTTTATTTTTATCGTTAGATGTACATTCTGACTTGTTTACCGCACAAAAATTCTGGTTACGCCACTGTTTATAATATGTAAAATTCTATATTTTGTTATTATTTTAAATTTACTGTTTATCATTTGTAAAATTCTATATTTACTTTATCCATTGTTTTTTTTTTTTGTTATTTTTGTTATTGTACAGTTGCGAGAGAAAAAACTAGTACAGCGATCACATTTGGCTATGTGAAGTGGACTCATTTTGATTTTTCAAATTTAATTAACATCGACATCCCTCAACTGACTGAAACGCAAAAAGCGATAACACGACCCGTTTAGAGACCATATTAGCATTAGAGACATTGCTAAAGAAGTTTATGTCAACAAAAGCACCGATTTAGATATTTAAGAAGTGGCTAAAGCTCCCTGCTGTACTAGTTTTTTTCTCTCGCAACTGTACGTTGTATTTTGCTATTATTATTATTTGTAATTTTCTTTTTTGCAAAAGAATCGATAGCAATTGTCACTAAGGCTATCATGCAAAACAAACGAGTGATGAATTATTTGTTTTGACAGTTGGAGCAAGTTTGCCAAATTTAGCGCATTAAACGTACATTTCATCTAAAAGGTTGGCTTTAACTGTAAAAATAAACGGGTGTGAAGTTAGCAATAAATCCAGCAATAGATTTTAAAAAAATCATATCTCGGAAAAAACAAAAGCAAATTAAATGAAATTTGAAGATATACCCTTCAAATAGCCTAAATTATTACCCCAAGAAGTATAAAACCCTTAACTTTTACCCTTCATATTTTTTCACCCCTTCCAAAAATATGTTATGATTTTTTTTTTTAATTTGGCAATATTTCATAAAGTTACTTATTAGCTCAAAACATCTCTATAATCCCTTCTTTTGATAAGTGAAATCAAAAAAACGTTTCGACACCCCGTTCGCCACTAAACTATTGTTTTACCCTAAGATTTCAAAAATTAATATCTCAGAGAAAAAAAAAATACAAATCGAATAAAATTTAAAATACACGATAAGAGATGTCTAAGTTATCACCAAAAAAAATTAACCCTTAATTTTTACCTATAATATTTTTTCACCCCTTCCAAAAATGTAATCAATTTTTTTCTACTTTGGCAATGTTCCATAAAATTCATTTTTATCTCAAAATATCTCTATTCTACCCTCTTTTAATACACCTAATCAAAAAAACGTTTCGTCACCCTGTTCACCCCTAAAATATTTTCTTTACCCCGTGAATATGGAAATCAATATTTCCGAGAAAGCAAAATCAAATCAAACAAAATATTACTAAGAAATACATCTTAATTAATAGCACAAAGAAGATCAACCCCTAAAATTACCCTTTCATTTTTTCTTGTCTTTAAATGTAATATATATATATATATTTTTATAAATTCACAATCTTCTTAAATGTTGATATGTATCATATATTATTTCTTTTTATCATGAGTGTGTTTACTCTAATAAGCATAATTTTTATAAATTCACAATCTTCTTAAATGTTGATATGTATCATATATTATTTCTTTTTATCATGAGTGTGTTTACTCTAATAAGCAAAAGTAAAAAAAAAGTGCCAGACACTTTACCCTCATATAATAAAATAATAATCTCCTGCTCGTCGTATGGATTTATATGCGTATGGAATTATGTGCAACGATTTAAACATTATTTTTTCTAAATTTGGCAAAAGGCCATAGATAAATACAAATTGTTATTTTTATCATTAATGTGTGTACTTTCATAATCAAAAGTCAAAAAAACGTTTGGAGCACTTTTTCACATTAATGATAAAAATATCAATTTTTATTTATCTATGGCCCTTTGCTAAATTCGGAAAAAATAATGTTTAATTTGTTGCATATGGATCCATACACGACGAGCGGAAGATAATTTTTTTTTGGGGGGGGTAAAAAAGTGCTCCAAACGTGTTTTTGACTTTTGATTATGAAAGTACACACATTAATGATAAGAATTACAATTTTTATTTATCTATGGCTCTTTGACGAATTCGGAAAAAATAATGTTTCATTTATTGCATATGGATCCATACGTGACGAGCGGGAGATTTTTTTTTTGTTCGGGGGTGAAAAATTGCTCCAAACGTTTTTTTGACTTTTGATTATGAAAGAACACATATTAATGATAAGAATTACAATTTTTATTTATCTATGGCTCTTTGCCAAATATGGAGAAAATAATGTTTAATTTATTGCATATAGATCCATACGTGACGAGCGGGAGATTTTTTTTTTTTCGGGGGTGCTCCAAACTGAAAGTGCTCCAAACGTTTTTTTGACTTTTGATTATGAAAGTACACACACTAATGATAAGAATTACAATTTTTATTTATCTATGGCTCTTTGCCAAATTCGGCAAAAATAATGTTTAATTTATTGCATATAGATCCATACGTGACGAGCGGGAGATTTTTTTTTTCGGGGGTGGAAAAGTGCTCCAAACGTTTTTTTGACTTTTGATTATGAAAGTACACACATTAATGATAAGAATTACAATTTTTATTTATCTATGGCTCTTTGCCAAATTCGGAAAAAATAATGTTTAATTTATTGCATATAGATCCATACGTGACGAGCGGGAGATTTTTTTTTTTCGGGGGTGGAAAAGTGCTCCAAACGTTTTTTTGACTTTTGATTATGAAAGTACACACATTAATGATAAGAATAACAATTTTTATTTATCTATGGCTCTTTGCCAAATTCGGAAAAAATAATGTTTAATTTATTGCATATAGATCCATACGTGACGAGCGGGAGATTTTTTTTTTTTCGGGGGTGGAAAAATGCTCCAAACGTTTTTTTGACTTTTGATTATGAAACTACACACATTAATGATAAGAATAACAATTTTTATTTATCTATGGCTCTTTGCCAAATATGGAGAAAATAATGTTTAATTTATTGCATATAGATCCATACGTGACGAGCGGGAGATTTTTTTTTTCGGGGGTGAAAAAGTGCTCCAAACGTTTTTTTGACTTTTGATTATGAAAGTACACACATTAATGATAAGAATAACAATTTTTATTTATCTATGGCTCTTTGCCAAATTCGAAAAAAATAATGTTTAATTTATTGCATATAGATCCATACGTGACGAGCGGGAGATTTTTTTTTTTCGGGGGTGGAAAAGTGCTCCAAACGTTTTTTTTACTTTTGATTATGAAACTACACACATTAATGATAAGAATTACAATTTTTATTTATCTATGGCTCTTTGCCAAATATGGAGAAAATAATGTTTAATTTATTGCATATAGATCCATACGTGACGAGCGGGAGATTTTTTTTTTTCGGGGGTGAAAAAGTGCTCCAAACGTTTTTTTGACTTTTGATAATGAAAGTACACACATTAATAATAAGAATAACAATTTTTATTTCTCTATGGCTCTTTGCCAAATTCGAAAAAAATAATGTTTAATTTATTGCATATAGATCCATACGTGACGAGCGGGAGATTTTTTTTTTCGGGGGTGGAAAAGTGCTCCAAACGTTTTTTTGACTTTTGATTATGAAACTGCACACATTAATGATAAGAATAACAATTTTTATTTATCTATGGCTCTTTGCCAAATATGGAAAAAATAATGTTTAATTTATTGCATATAGATCCATACGTGACGAGCGGGAGATTTTATTTTTGTTCGGGGGTGAAAAAGTGCTCCAAACGTTTTTTTGACTTTTAATTATGAAAGTACACACATTAATGATAAGAATAACAATTTTTATTTATCTATGGCTCTTTGCCAAATTCGAAAAAAATAATGTTTAATTTATTGCATATAGATCCATACGTGACGAGCGGGAGATTTTTTTTTTTCGGGGGTGGAAAAGTGCTCCAAACGTTTTTTTGACTTTTGATTATGAAAGTACACACATTAATGATAAGAATAACAATTTTTATTTATCTATGGCTCTTTGCCAAATTCGAAAAAAATAATGTTTAATTTATTGCATATAGATCCATACGTGACGAGCGGGAGATTTTTTTTTTTTCGGGGGTGGAGAAGTGCTCCAAACGTTTTTTTGACTTTTGATTATGAAAGTACACACATTAATGATAAGAATAACAATTTTTATTTATCTATGGCTCTTTGCCAAATTCGGAAAAAATAATGTTTAATTTATTGCATATAGATCCATACATGACGAGCGGGAGATTTTTTTTTTCGGGGGTGGAAAAGTGCTCTAAACGTTTTTTTGACTTTTGATTATGAAAGTACACACATTAATGATAAGAATAACAATTTTTATTTATCTATGGCTCTTTGCCAAATTTGGAAAATATAATGTTTAATTTATTGCATATAGATCCATACGTGACGAGCGGGAGATTTTTTTTTTTTCGGGGGTGGAAAAGTGCTCCAAACGTTTTTTTGACTTTTGATTATGAAAGTACACACATTAATGATAAGAATAACAATTTTTATTTAGCTATGGCTCTTTGCCAAATTCGGAAAAAATAATGTTTAATTTATTGCATATAGATCCATACGTGACAAGCGGGAGATTTTTTTTTTCGGGTGTTGAATAGGGCTCCAAACGTTTTTTTGACTTTTGATTATGAAAGTACACACATTAATGATAAGAATAACAATTTTTATTTATCTATGGCTCTTTGCCGAATTCGGAAAAAAATAATGTTTAAATCGTTGCACATAATTCCATACGCATATAAATCCATACGACGAGCAGGAGATTATTATTTTATTATATGGGGGTAAAGTGCCTGACACTTTTTTTTTACTTTTGCTTATTAGAGTAAACACACTCATGAAAAAAAGAAATAATATATGATACATATCAACATTTAAGATGATTGTGAATTTAAAAAAATATATATATTACATTTAAAGACAAGAAAAAATGAAAGGGTAATTTTAGGGGTTGATCTTCTTTGTGCTATTAAGTAAGATGTATTCCTTAGTAATATTTTGTTTGATTTGATTTTGCTTTCTCGGAAATATTGATTTCCATATTCACGGGGTAAAGAAAATATTTTAGGGGTGAACAGGGTGACGAAACGTTTTTTTGATTAGGTGTATTAAAAGAAGGTAGAATTGAGATATTTTGAGATAAAAATGAATTTTATGGAACATTGCCAAAGTAGAAAAAAATTGATTACGTTTTTAGAAGGGGTGAAAAAATATTATAGGTAAAAATTATGGGTCAATTTTTTTTGGGTGATAACTTAGACATCTCTTATCGTGTATTTTAAATTTTATTCGATTTGTATTTTTTTTTTTTCTCTGAGATATTAATTTTTGAAATCTTAGGGTAAAACAATAGTTTAGTGGCGAACGGGGTGTCGAAACGTTTTTTTGATTTCACTTATCAAAAGAAGGTATTATAGAGATGTTTTGAGCTAAAAAGTAACTTTATGAAATATTGCCAAATTAAAAAAAAATCATAACATATTTTTGGAAGGGGTGAAAAAATATGAAGGGTAAAAGTTAAGGGTTTTATATTTCTTGGGGTAATAATTTAGGCTATTTGAAGGGTATATCTTCAATTTCATTTAATTTGCTTTTGTTTTTTCCGAGATATGATTTTTTTTAAATCTATTGCTGGATCTATTGCTAACTTCACACCCGTTAAAAATAAGTAAACTACCATATATAGAATCATTACATGTTTTGTGTTATTAAATGAATAAACGAACAGTGAATTTTCGTTATAAATCGATTGCAATTAATCAGAACTGAAATCGGTCTAAAAAAAAGCGAGATACGAGTGGTAATTTTTTCTATTGACAGTTGACGCGGTTTTTACATTCGTTGTTAAATTCTAGTCCTAATTTAATTTATCATCATCTCTAGCTTTATCTTCAACACTATTTTTACTTTTTTGTTTGGCAATTTCCGATATAAAACTCCCAAACTGTAACTATTTTGTTTTACCATGTATATTAATTTTCACAAATTTCCAAAATGTCCGACTATTTTGACATATTTTTCAATTTTGACATAAAGTGATAAAGTTACACTTTTATTATATTTGCGCAGATGCGTAATTTTTTGTGAACTGTTCTTGTTAACAGTTTTTGTATACAATGTATATTGCATTAAAAAAATCTTTTTTGATTTTTATCATTTCATGACACTGGGACTCTTTTTAAACTTTGATTTGAACGTTTTATAAAAAATGGCTCTTAGCTATAAAAAGATTGCCGACCCATGAACTAAACGAAACCGAACTGTAAATATTAGCCTTTTTGTTTGCTTCTACTTACAACTTTCTGGAAGAATTCAGTGTAAAAGAAGATTGGCAAAACTCACCTAGAAATAAATATAAATATGTATTATGATATAGAAATAATCGTAAGTAGGTACGATACATACAAGAAATGTTTCTTTTAAGTATACATACCCAGATGTATACGTTTTTAATTTTCAGGAGTTCGTTGTTTTATTATAGTGTTCAATTTGAAGTTCATAACGAGTGTTTTTCACTTCCAGATTAAGCATGAAGTAAAATTTCGAGTTCAGAAAAGTCGGAAAATTTGGTTTGGTCGCGTAGCGAAGCGGAACGACCAAACTAAATGTTCAGGCTTTTCTAAACTCGAAATTTTACTTCATGCGCCACGCGTATAAAATACTGGACTATTGTAAAGTTTGAAATATAATATTATAAAAAAATACATAAATAACTATAAAATATAAAAATAAATATTACACATATGTGAATAATGCCAGTAATTTTGCAGTTTATTCATTGGGGTATGTATACTTATAAGAACATTTATTAATATTATATTACATAATGAAAAAAAAGATAATGATTCTAAAACGCAATGCCTGAAGAATTAATACATTTTCGATGTAAAAAAATATAAAATATTCAATTTTATGATGACATATTATATTACAACAATGTCATTTCAAAAATTATATCAACAGTAAAAGATAGTAGTATCCTATATTTCTTGAAAAGATAATAATTCTTGATTTTTAAAATGTACGCACACACTTTTGAAAATCAAGGTTCTTTTGTTAACAACAATCATATCGTTATTAAAAAAAACCTTGATTTACAAAAGAGTGTGCGAAAATTTTGAAAATCAAGAATTATAATCTTTTCGATAAATATAGGATACTATATTTTTTACTGTTAATATAGTTTTTGAAATGACAATGTTTTAGTATAAAATGTCATAAAATTTAATATTTTTTTTTTCAATATTTATTTATTTATTTATTTATTTACGGAAAAATCCATTATACATAATATGTTATAGTAATACAATTCAAATTTCATAATACAAAATATAAATAAATACAAAACATGCTGTACCACAATCCCCGTACCGCTGTCCTGAACAACATTGAAGTTGCAGAACGCTCTGCTCTTCGAGTTCTACCCAAAATCAGACACCCTAATAATCCCTTATATAACCCTTCAAATGTACTTTTGTATGAAATGTGTAACATCCCGCCAATTACAGACCGCATCGAACTCCTATCTTTAAAATTTGCAACTAATCCTTACATACCCAACATTATTAAACACCTCTGTATACCCCGTAACCCCAACATTCAACCCAAATTCAAGTTCCCAGCATCAACGCTTTACCAATTCATCTCATCTAATCATCCGGACTTAGACAACGACGTTAACGATCATGACCTTTGAAAAACCGACATGTACCTGACAAAGACAGTCTGAAAGACCCCTGGTCGATAGCCATTTTGTGAATTTTGTTAATTGTTTTTTAAATATATTCTAATATTTGTTTTCAATATTTAATTATAACTATATTATGTACATAATTCATAAATAAAGATGTTTAGTTAGTTACAAAAACATGTCTACAAATTGGCAAATTAAAGAGAACAACAAACATTTAACCGCTTAAGATTAGATATAAATTTAGGATACGAATTAACAAAAAGATCGAAATTTGGATTTAGGGATAATTTATTTGACGTACGCATGAACCGAGAAAGAGGACTATTAAGACCGTAGTTGGATTTATGGAACGGAATGGAAAACAGTGTTGGATGTCTGATTTTTCGATTCGAAGGGTTAATACAGAAATTAATTTGATTAAGTAGATATAAACAATCCGCTTGGTTACTAATAAATTTATAAAAGAAGATCAAGTCCGCGAAAGTTCTTCTACAACATAATTTATCGATAGTAAGCTCCTGACGAACTAAATTTATATTTTTATCTTTGTTGTAACCTAATTTAAATAGCATTATTTTCAAAAAATTATTTTGAATTGTATCGATCTTATTGCTATACGTTACTTGATATGATGACATGATCCATATTCAAGAACGGAACGAACATAAGCAAAATAAATGACTTTGAATGCTGTTGAAGATAAATCGACTGCCAATCGTCTTATATAGCCAAGCATCCTTAGAGCTCTCATACAAATTCTATTAATATGGCCACCGAATGTCAATTTTTTGTCGAACATTATGCCCAAATCCACAATTTCATCAAGCTCATCTAATTCAAAACCGTCTATTAAGTAAGAAGGAGAAAAATCCAAAGGAGTAAATTTCCTGGAAAACCTCATTATTTTACATTTCTTAATATTAAATAAAAGATAAATGTCGAACTATTCATAGTGGCCAATCGAAAACGAAGCACTCAGTTAAGAAATGCTTTAAAATGGCTCTGATTCGTTCTCGGGTGGTCACCTTGTATAGAAATAGAACCCTTTAAAGTATTTTTCGCGTAACGGTAAATTCATGTCAACTGGGCGGCGACATCTGTGTGTCCGGCGGTATACTAACATTATCGTTTCACTATAGTCTGTTTAAAAACTAGAAGGCGTAAGTGCCAAAGCCCAATTTACACTATAAAAAGTTACCAGAAATATCACTAGATAAATTTGGCGGGAATTTTAAATAATTTCATAATTACTCTTTAAATAAAATCAAATATTCATTTTGTACTTCTTAATTGTGGTTAAGTATTTTCTTTTCCATCGTACGATAATGTCACATTATGTTACATTATATTCATAATATAATATGCAATTTATATAATAATGTGTCTTTATCAGAGCTCGAACGAATCCTCGTAAAAAGGATTCGAATCACAAATCCGAATCACCTAATATGATCACGAATACTCGAATAAAGGATTCGTAAGAGATAAATATGATTCGAATCAAAGATTCGAATCTTGTTTTTTCGAATCACGAATACAAATCCTTTAGGAATAAATTTGAATTTATTAATTTTTTCCAACCAATAATCTATAAATATCATTACCAGTTGTTTTAACAAAAATATTCAAAACCTAATTATTTATTATTACCACTGAACATCGTTGATAACAGTCGAAATATCTGACTCCCTGTTACTTTGGTTAAAGATGTATTTGTGTGTTTCTGAACTCCACTACACATCAGTGTTTTTACGCGTGGCGCATGAAGTAAAATTTCGAGTTTAGAAAAGCCCGAAAATTTGTCTCGGGTCGCTGCGCGACCCGAGACAAATTTTCACGGGGCTTTTCTAAACTCGAAATTTTACTTCATGCTTAGCCTGGGAGTGGAACAACTCGTTCAAAACTTCAAATTGAACTCTATTATAAAATCGATTAATGCCTTAAATTTACGTAAATAAAAAAATCACTGAATATCATTAAAACCGGGAAAGTCAGAGAAAAGTCATGGAATTATATTCAAATTGACCAAAACTAACAAAAAAGCCATATGATATTATTAAATTTGTCAAAATCAGCAGGCAAATTACAAAACACGTAAAAATTTATAAAATTAACTTAAATATTGGCAAAAACAATGAAACCTATTAAACAGAATGGAAATTTTCCACAGAAGAAAGATATTAAAAGGCCAGGGAAAAAATCTTTAGTCAGGAAAATGTCGGAAAAATATAACATTTCAGATTGTGGCTACTATGTCAGTTTTACTTCGAACAATATTAAACAAAATTTTGAAAACTAGATTATTATCTTTAAACACATTTCCAATCATTTAATGTTCTTATCAAAGCATTTACTTTGAAGTTTCGAACGAGCGTTTCCACTCCCAGACTAAGCATGAAGTAAAATTTCGAGTTTAGAAAAGCCCCTTAAAAATTTGTCGAGGGTCGCGCAGCGACCCGAGACAAATTTTCTGGGCTTTTCTAAACTCGAAATTTTACTTCATGCGCCACGCGCATAAAACAGTGATTTAACGTGAGATTTAAAAACACACAAAAGAACATTTTTTATGTTATTCCTCACAATTAATTCGAATTATTTTTGATGATTCAAATCCTTTTGTAAGTATTCGAATCCTTTCACAAGGATTCGAATCGTTTTATAAGGATTCGAATCGCCCACATTTAGACTCGAACACGAATCCTCTTAAAAAATGTAACAAATCAGGATCACGAATCCAGTTGAACTAAAGTATTCGAATGCCTCTTGTGAATCATCTAAAAGGATTCGAATCCTGAATGATTCGAATTCTGCCCAGCTCTAGTCTCTAACTTACTTAAAATTGATTTGTTTCATAAAACTATACAAGGTAGAACGAATCATCTTCGGCATGCCTGCATGATCGTTTACTACTTTTAAAACTTTATTCAAAGTTGGCAGTTCATTTTTATAGAAGAAACTATCTCTTCACTACGTCATCAAAACTTGTAATTATGTCCTCTAAGCTGTTTAGGGCTACAAATCTCTCCGGATTTCTTATATTTGCTAATGGTACGATAGACAGTGGAATTTACAACTCTTAAAAACTAAACATTTTATTATTTGATGCATATTATTATGCTATTTGATATCTCACCTACTGCACCAACAATGTCTGATACAACAGCAGTCATTTTCATATGTGGATCATCTGTTATCATCTGCTTATACATATTTATTATGCACTGTTTTTTAGACAGATATAAATGACCCAAATCTAACTTCTAACGCTTTTTTGGAGGTGAAGGTGATATTATCGCCGAGCTTGTACTGGGTCCATAATCCATCACAACAATATAAACAAAACTAACTTTTAACTATGCTAAAGAAACATCGCACAAAAGGTTATTACGAAACAGACAAAGTTGCAACTCGGTAACGCTTCGAATTAAGGTTATGTCAACTGTTGCGTCTAATAATGACGTAATTAGCATAGTGTAAAATGGGCGCGCTCTCGTCCAATCAGAGTTGTAGGTTTTGGCGCGTGAAATTTAAAACGCTCCTCCTAGTTATTAAACAGATTATAATTCAAACAAGAAACAGAGATAGAATACAATTAAATCAGTGGAAAGGAAAAATTAAGTTGTACATCGAGGTGCATACTAGAATGTAAGGAATATTAGGTGCTCGGTTGTTAATTTTAGCTTAAACATCGCTTGAACTTCATAGCCACTTTTTAACGTCATCTTGAACGTTCAAATTAAGCGGGGGCAAGTCACTTGAACTTCTTATGTCACTTCTTACACATATAAGACGGTGGCTCATTTAAATTTTTTGTATGGAAGCAAAACTACTTCGAATTTAGAGAGATTATCGCTTCGATGTATTGCTTTCTGTCTCTCACACGTCAAGAGTGACCATTATATAATAAAATGGTGAAAATAGAATCTTTATATGAACTTTTATTTCCATATAAATAATAAATTACCTTATGTCAAAGTATACCTCTAAACAAACAATATTTCGCGTTAAACAAAACAGTTAAAAAAATCTGTTTCCGCAATTTTGATACGAAAGGTTCAATGCATATCTTTGTAAAACATTGGTAAAATATTATTTTACAACAGCGCTAGAACCAAAGTCCCAACATACAAATTTTACATGGCCCAACCCCCCTCCTAAAAAGGATGTGACAAAAAGAATAATGAAATCTATCCAAGCATTTGGCTGCACGTTTTAATGTTTGCGCAGCGTTCTGGCCTGCTTGGGATCTGACCGTGATCTAATGGATTTAATACCATTTTTCATGTTTCTAATTCTTGTAAAGATTAATCAATACTATTTTTATATGCATATTTTATATAAATTTGTGTTATTTATTATCAGTTCTTGGAATCAATCCGAGTACATTTAATGTTACATCACTCGTCCTTGATGATATTACGAACCGCGCGGACCTGTGTGTGTTTTCACGGAGTTTGTACTTTTTCCCGTTGCCGACCACAACAAAAACAACGCATTAAAATCTTATTAAAACATCATCACCTATCGCCGATCAAAAATAATCAACACGAAACAATGCCTAATCACACTTATTTCAATTACAATCATCAACGATAATAATATTATTAATTATTTTATACTACAATTATAAAAGAATGAAGCACGAGAACAGCAGAATCTTTAATGATGAAACAAAACTAATAAATATATTAGTGTAATAATTCGAAGTTATACAATTTTAGTGGAATAAAAAATAATGCGTGTAGATGGTATAGCTCTCGTTGAAATACTTGAAATCTATATATTATACTTTTCTGTAGCTTGCATTGATTACAAATTAATCCGTTTTCTTTTTTATAAGACAATGCACCCCAACCGTTCCAAAAAACGGCGACAAAAATCTGACAAGACGTCAGAATTGCCAATACTTTGAGCCCTCATCACCAGGGCTTCGAAGCATTATTTTTTGGGTTCCGGTTTTCTTTCCGGTTCAGTTAATAAAATATATCAGGTCGGTTTCGGTTTTCGTTCCAGAAAAAATAAGGATTTTGCCATTTTCGGTTCAGTTCCGAGTGATTGTTTTAATTTTTGAAATGTTTTTTTTTTCATATTAAAAAAAATGTTGATGTGTCGATCATAGCACTGTCCTCGTTATAGATATGATGATTTAAATTTTAAGAACATGGAAAAGTGTCTCAAACTAAGTTTTTTCTACTTTTACTATTATTATGATATTTACAAAATATTCACAAAATAAATATTTTTTGCATTTTTTCGCTATATCTTAGTAAATATCTATCACATCTCAGTAGTATATATTTTCTTCTTTACTTTAAATCAGTGGTTTATACGCGTGGCGCATGAAGTAAAATGCCGAGTTTAAAAAAGCCCCGTGAAAATTTATCTCGGGTGGCTGTGTGTGTCGAGCTTTTCTAAACTCGAAATTTTACTTCATACTTAATCTGAGAGTGGAAAATGCTCATTAGTTTAAAATATGTCACCACTATCAAAATGTGTGCCGCAAGTGTCATAAAAAAAATATAAACATCTAATAATATATTTCAAATAATAGTTGTGTCAAACTTGATACATTGGACTAAATGTAATTTCAAGTTGACAGGATAGACTAATGTCGGCTGACGGCGACTCATGTCAAGTTGACAAAATGGACTAAATACCGACTATCGTCGTCCTATGCCAAGGTGGCATGATAGACTTATGTTAGTCAATATAGTGACTTACAGTCATAAAGTCACAATAGTGAAAATACATTCGATACAGTGATTTATTGACAAAATCATATTATAATCGAAAGACAGTAAACCAAGTGACTTACAGTCATAATATTACAATAGTGAAAATACACTGAATTAATGAAATAATCCGGAGAAGTTGAAATACAGTCAACCTAGTGTCTTACAGTCATAATATCACAATAGTCGAAACATAGTCGATAGAGACATAAAATGACATCACCTAATGCGCTGATTATTCACTCTGGAAAGCTACTAAGAGACTGAAGAGACCAATCTTGCAGAATTCTCCAATTAGAAGTGCAGATGGGAGATGGGAGATGCAAAAAGCAATAATCAAAAGGCTAATAGGTTTGCCGAATATCTTGAATGGACTTTCCAACCGAATGAGGGTGTAGCCATTCTGGACTGGGAAAATATTACCCAGGAAGAAGGTGAAATCAGACCCTCTACCCCAAGAGAAATTGAAATGATAATTAAAGATCACATTACCACTAAGAAAGCTCCAGGATTTGACTTAATTACTGGCGAAATTCTGAAACAACTACCTCGTAAAGCAATAGTAAAACTTACATATCTTATTAATGCATCGTTTAGATTAAAATATGTTCTTAAGATATGGAAAGTAGCAGAAGTGATAATGATTCCTAAACCTGGAAAACCACCAGATGAAGTTTTTTCGTACAGACCAATCTCTTTATTACCTGTAATCTCAAAAATGTTTGAAAAAATACTTTTTAAAAGATTAAAACCAATTATTGAAGGCAAAAACATAATACCAGAACATCAGTTTGGTTTCAGAGAATGTCATTTAACTATAGATCAAGTCCACAGAATAACGAACGTAATTGAAAAGTCACTGGAAGAAAGAAAGGTTTGCTCTACTATCTTTCTTGATGTAGCGCAAGCTTTTGACAAAGTGTGGCACGACGGACTTAAATACAAATTAAGAAAACTTCTACCCAGACTATATTCACAAATACTAGAATCATACATTTCAGATAGAGTTTTCAGAATTAAGCAGGAAGATGCTTACTCTGAACTAAAAGAAATAAAGGCAGGTGTGCCACAGGGCAGTGTGCTAGGACCAGTCCTCTACCTATTATACACCAGCGATATACCTGAATTAGACTATGATACGATAGCCACATCTGCCGACGACACTGCTATATTGGCTGTAGGCAAAGATCACGAAGAAGCAGCAGTAAATCTGCAAACCTCGATAAATAAAATTAACATCTGGACTAAGCAAAGGCGAATCAAATTGAATGAGACTAAATCAGTCCACGTCAATTTCACAAATAAAAGAAATCAACAGGGATATGTTGATTTCTATTTATTTGTTAGTATGAATGATATCCAGGTACCATATGCTGATACAGCAAAATATTTGGGTTTTACACTGGACGCTAAGCTACGCTGGAGAGCTCATGTCAAAAAGAAAAAAGAAGAACTGGACATCAAATTTCGAAAAATGTATTGGCTGCTTGGTCGGAACTCCACCCTGTCAACAATGAATTACTGCTGTATAAACAAATTCTTAAGCCCGTATGGACATATAACATCCAGCTGTGGGGTTGTGCCAAAAAGAGCAATATAGAAATAATCCAGCGATACCAAAATAAAGTACTGAGGAGTATTGTCAATGCTCCTTGGTATTTCCGAAACAGTGACCTCCACAGGGACTTGGAAATGGATACTGTTAATGAGACAATACACAAATTTGCCAAGAGTCATGAACAGCGACTTCTTCAACACGTCAATATCGAAGCCATCCAGCTCCTCGATAACACGAATTTGATCAGAAGACTACAGCGGACTAAACCGTTCGAGTTTTTTTTTTCCACATGAGGTGGTATCGCTTAGCGTCCCTGCACTACGGTCTCCGTGGTCCTTTTGTGCTCCTCTGGTTATTTTACTCCCTGTATATTCCTGTGTCTTCTAAGAAGTCCAGGAGTTTGGGCCAGGGGATGTTCTTGAGCTGTTCTTCAGGAAGCACGGGCTTCCCGAGTTGCTCCGTGCGTTGCCGTTTATAGGCTTCGCATGTGCACAGTAGGTGTTGGGGAGTTTCCTCTTCTTCCAAGCACCCACGGCATAGGGGGCTTTTCTCAAGACCCATCCTATGTTTGTGCTTATTCAGGTCACAGTGCCCAGTAACTAGTCCTGTGATTTTTCTTAGTTTCATTCTGTTCAGTCCTGACAGCGCTAATGCGCTATCAGGTACCGGGCCATCTAGGAAGAGTCTCGTGTGCCTCATTCCCATTTGGTTCTGCCATGCCTTTGTATGCTCCTCTGCTAACTTGCGTCGGATTATTTCCTTTCCGGTTTCATGTGGTATTCCGAAAGCGGGTTCAGGTCCTATAAATTCACCTGTTGCCCCTTGTTTGGCCAGCAAGTCAGCCCCCAAGTGTCCAATAATTCCTTGGTCCTTGGGTATAATTCCTTGGTCCTTGGGTAAACCGTTCGAGTTAGTTTAATATTGTGTTAGTGCAAAAGCAGAGCATAGTGCTAGTGTACACATTAATTAGTGTAATTAAGTTATTAAAATCTAAGGGATACTAATGAGTAAACCCTTAGTATTAAACCTTTAGTAAATTAAGTTAGCTAAATATTACTCATTGATCCATTTGTGATCAGATTGTAATTATAGTAAAACACAACTAAGTGTTTTGCAAATAATAAAAAACCTAATGTGCGGAAGGTTTCTCGAACGGAGCAATGATTTTGAAAATAAAATTTGATGATTTAAACAAGTTGTTCAACGCTATAATTTTTCATGATAATTTGCCATACACTACTGAGTAATTTACATTAAATTTAAAAGATGTTGCTTTAACAACATGGAAAATATAATCTAACAAAGTTCCAGCGTCGATATTAAAATACCCTTTATTACTAACGTATTAAACACTAAGAAAAACCTTTAAAAATATTTATTAAAAAATAAATATTATTTTTTTTAATTATAAACATAACAAATAATATTGATTCCTAAAATTCTTCAAACAATCTAAGATAAAAAGATAACTTAAACAACTACTTAAAATTTACAAACAATCCATAATAAAAAGATAACTAAAAAACAACTTTAACTGTATTACAATTATTCAAACTTTACTTTTCTGGTTTTAACAGTTGCAAATTCTTTCAATGAATCTAGACGGTCTAGTTTTTCTAATAAGTCGTACATATTGATTAACCACGAAGTAAAATTTCGAGTTTAGAAAAACCTGAAAATTTGATTTGGTTGCGTAGCGAAGCGGAGCAGACAAACCAAATTTTCAGGCTTTTCTAAACTCGAAATTGTACTTCATGCGCCAGGCGTATAAAACACTGATTTAACGTATAGTTTAAAATATACTGCTTTAGCATAGTACTTTAACAGTATAGTTTGAACTGTATAATATTTCAGTGTTGTATACTAGGGCTACGAATAAAATTGAGATATTCGTGGTATCCGAATATTTGAATATCCGTATAAAATAAAAAATATTCGAATAGCCGAATATTTGTATAGCAACTACCCGGATAATAGGTTATTCGTATTATTTGGATATTCGCATTATGGGGATATCCGCAATATTCGGATATTTTGAATATAAAAAAATATAATATATATATAATAATATAATATATCCGCATAATTATCCACAGCGATACGTAGAAGCAACATTGCTTCAGCGTGGTGAGAAGACGAAGATGATGCTTTGTTTTCCCCTGCCACACTCTGCTCTTTTTAACATTGCAATCGCTGAAAGATTTAAAAACACTACGTACATATTTAAAACTTCATGCACACGAAAGTTCCTGTAAATTCCGAGATTTAATAAAATCTAATTTACGTTCCGGCATACTAGATCCGTCATTGTGAATTTAAAATCTGACCTCAAAATCGTAATCAGCGACCCTATTCTCAACTTTTTTCAGGTCGTGTCTCCTCATAACTTATTAAAATTAAAAAAAACGGATTTCCGCATTATCAGCATATTCGCATTATACAAATATCAGCATTATCCGAATATATGTATTATCCGGATATCCGAATATGTTGTTACGGACTATCCGAAAATTCGTTACCCCAATAATTCGAATAACAAATATCCGTTATATTCGTTAATCGAATATTCAAATAATTTGTATCCGGATAACCGCTGCCCTATTGTATACGCGTGGCGCATGAAGTAAAATATCTAGTTTAAAAAGCCTGAAAATTTTGTTTAGTCCAAACCAAATTTTCAGGCTTCTCTAAATTCGAAATTTTACTTCATGACTAACCAAGGATTGGAAACACTTGTTCGAAGCTGCAAATGGTACGCTTTTCACAACGGAAGCCTGAAAAATTACAGCGTAAGCATCGCGATAAGTATGCTTACAAGCATTTCTTGTACTCTGTAGCAGAGCTGGGCAGGATTCGAATCATTCAGGATTCGATTCCCGGATTCGAATCCTGTTAGAGGATTCAAAAGAGGTATTCGAATACTTTAGTGAAAACGGTTTCGTGATCCGGATTCGTTACATTTTTTTAAAAGGATTCGTATTCGAATCCAAACGTAGATGATTCGAGTCCTTATAAAAGGATTCGAATTCTTATAAATGGATTCGAATCCTTATAAAAGGATTCGAATTCTTATAAAAGGATTCGAATCCTTATAAAAGGAATCGAATCCTCATAAAATTCGAATCCTGATACATGGATTCAAATCCTCCTAAATAATTCGAATCATCGCTATTAAGGCTGGGATTCGAATTCTATTAATTCAAATAGTTAAATATTCTAATATGAATATTTAAATCACTAAATTATTCATATTGGAATATAAATATTAAAATTTTCGAATAATTCAAATATTTGTGAATGCATATTTGGTTACTTAACCATGAAAAATATCCAACGTTAATAGTATATTTTTAACTTCACTTGAAATCAGTGTCTTATACGCGTGGCGCATGAAGTAAAATTTCGAGTTTAGAAAAGCCCCGTGAAAATTTGTCTCGGGTCGCTGCGCGACCCTCGACAAATTTTCTACGCGGGGCTTTTCTAAACTCGAAATTTTACTTCATGCTTAGTCTGGGAGTGGACAACACTCGTTCTTAGAGGTTTCAAATTGAAGGATTACTCTAGATTACTAAGTTTATTACCGTTTTACAAACGCTACAGCTCAAAGGACCAACCATGTTCTTCGCAGAACGAAGGACTACAGGGAATCGAAGTTTTTTTTACAAGAAAACAACGAATATCTGAAGGTTTACAGCATGGATAGGAAAGAAAACATCTAATTTTGAAAAAATATCGAAGTTGGGTTGGTTTTCAGTGCAATTTTAACTTCACTTTAAATCAGTGTTTTATACGCGTGGCGCATGAAGTAAAATTTCGAGTTTAGAAAAGCCCCGCGTAGAAAATTTGTCGAGGGTCGCGCAGCGACCCGAGACAAATTTTCACGGGGCTTTTCTAAACTCGAAATTTTACTTCATGCTTAGTCTGGGAGTGGACAACACTCGTTTGAATTTTAAATTTAACTCTTTTAAAAAATCGACGTATGTAATATAATAAATCATTCATTGAAATCATAGAAAAAGATGCAAAATTTTACATAAAATTAACTTTTAGAGTTAACTTTATAATTTGTTCGGCTCTTAATGGGTGAATATTCTATTCCAAAAAAAAACCGTTTTTATTTAATATTTAAGTTGCATTTAATACAATAACAAACTGTGAATAAATCGACATAAATATAGAAATATCAAAAATCTCGACATGTAGAAAATCTTGACGGTTCACTCCCAGACTAAGCATGAAGTAAAATTTCGAGTTTAGAATAGCCCCGCGTAGAAAATTTGTCGAGTGTCGCGCAGCGACCCGAGACAAATTTTCACGGGGCTTTTCTAAACTCGACATTTTACTTCATGCGCCACACGTATAAAACACTGATTTAAAGTGAAGTTAAAAACGCACTGAAAACCAACACAACTTCCTGTCCATGCTGTAAACCTTCAGATATTCGTTGTTTTCTTGTAAATAAACTTCGATTCCCTATAGTCCTTCGGTCTCCGAAGACCATGATTGGTCCTTCGAGCTGTAGCCTTTGTAAATTGGTAATAAACTTAGTAATCTAGAGTAATCCTTTAATTTGAAACTTCTAAGAACGAGTGTTGTCCACTCCCAGACTAAGCATGAAGTAAAATTTCGAGTTTAGAAAAGCCCCGCGTAGAAAATTTGTCGAGGGTCGCGCAGCGACCCGAGACAAATTTTCACGGGGCTTTTCTAAACTCGAAATTTTACTTCATGCGCCAGGCGTATAAAACACAGATTCAAAATGAAGTTCAATAACACATATATCATCATTAATTAAAATCATTATATAATCAGATATTTAGTCGGTAAATGAACATGTTTGTTAATAGAAACTGATGGAATAAAATATTACTGGTTGCAAATAATAGATTCAAATTTATTTTTAAAGGATTTGTATCCGTGATTCAAAAATGAGGATTCGAATCTTTGATTCGAATCATATTTTTCACTTACGATTCCTTTATTCGAGTATTCGTGATTCGAATCATATTAGGTGATTCGGATTCGAATCATGTTTTTGAGGATTCATCCCAGCTCTGCTCTGTAGTAGTTCTAGAGGTGCATAAGAAAAAGAAGATGGTCTTTGAATATAGAATCTATATGCAAGAAGATGGTTTTAATGTTTTTAATTCTAAGTATAGTTGCGAACAATGTCACTTTGATTTTTGACATTTTCTGTAACTTTAGATCTAAATCCATCAAATTTTTAACAAACTTGAACCACTTTAACTTTAAAAATCTGTACAAAATCCGAAAAAGTATTTAAAATTTAGTTGTGAATATATGGAGTAATTTCATTCAGGATGCTTATAATTAAAAAGTTTTGAAATTTTGTATTTGAAAAAAGTGTTGGCTTACGACGAATATGAACTGATTCTGAAAATACGGGTTTAATTTCTAAATGTTTATTTATTTATTTCTTAATAAATAAATAAATTAGATGTTTTCTTTCCTATCCATGCTGTAAACCTTCAGATATTCGTTGTTTTCTTGTAAAAAAAACTTCGATTCCCTGTAGTCCTTCGTTCTGCGAAGAACATGGTTGGTCCTTTGAGCTGTAGCGTTTGTAAAACGGTAATAAACTTAGTAATCTAGAGTAATCCTTCAATTTGAAACTTCTAAGAACGAGTGTTGTCCACTCCCAGACTAAGCATGAAGTAAAATTTCGAGTTTAGAAAAGCCCCGCGTAGAAAATTTGTCGAGGGTCGCGCAGCGACCCGAGACAAATTTTCACGGGGCTTTTCTAAACTCGAAATTTTACTTCATGCGCCACGGGTATAAGACACTGATTTCAAGACACTGATTTCAAGTGAAATTTTTAACAAACTTGAACCACTTTAACTTTTAAAATCTGTACAAAATCCGAAAAAGTATTTAAAATTTAGTTGTGAATATATGGAGTAATTTCATTCAGGATGCTTATAATTAAAAAGTTTTGAAATTTTGTATTTGAAAAAAGTGTTGGCTTACGACGAATACGAACTGATTCTGAAAATACGAGTTTAATTTCTAAATGTTTATTTATTTATTTATTAAGAAATAAATTTTAGGAATTAAAAAATCATATAAAATACAAACAAGTGAAAACAATTTTACCCATTATACCTATACGTAAAAAAATAATATGTTATCAACTACTTAAATGAAATAAACGTTGAATCAAAATTAACGACAGCAACAACTTTGGTTTGGTCTAGAATATTTATACAACTTTCATCATTGAAATGATTTAATCAAAAGATAAATCAAATTTTCGAGGCAATTAAAACCTGTTTGATATTAAAATATGAACTTTGTAGTAATTTACCTAAAATATAAATATTAGCAAATTATAATAGAGCAAATATTTTGTTTGCTATTTTGTATTTTTTATTTCATTTAATAAAAGAAATAAACAATTACGTTTTTAATAAAAAAAAAATTGTTCACATGGAAATAATTAACCCTTATCTCATTTAGCTCCAATTTACAATATTGTCTGTAAGAAATTTTAAAAAAATATGTCATATGAAAAGACGCAACATTTAGGATTTACGGGGAGAGCGAAGCTTTTCTAAACTCAAAATTATATTTTATGCTTAATCAAAGAGTGGAAAACATTCTTAAGAGTTTTGTTGTAGCTGTATTTATTTTTGTCCGAATTATTAAATATACAAATCTATCTAAAAATCTTAATTTTCCCTAAGAAAAGCTACGATCTAATTTAAAATTCCGAGAAAAAAATCACATTTTCCCTTTCTATTAGAGACACTTATTCTCAACAAAAAAATCACTGCTTACATCAGACCTAATTTTTAAGTCTAAACAACTTAAATTAAAACGTATTTAATTAAGATAAATTCAAATTCAAAACTATTTTGAATTCGCTTCTTATTATTAATTAAGACATTGTTATTATTAATTAAGACATTGTTTGCATATTCATGAATAGTTTTTTCGTAATTTTATATATTACGTATTTAATTGTTAAGAACCTAGTGTTAAGCCTTGAGTTGTAAAACATGCTTAAAAATTGTAAATTGTTTTAAATATTTGGAAAAAATCGCAGAATTTGTTTATGGCGTTAGACCAGAGCTGGCCAACCCGCGACCCCCATGCGGCCCTCCGAGCGCTTCTGTGCGACCCGCGGCCTCAAACAGCATTATTGCAAATATTATTCGTATTGTCAAATAACCGATTTATCAACTAGGAAAATGAAAATACAAATATGTTAATACTTTTTGGGTTGGTTTTATATTATTGTAAAAATTAAGTATTTTTTGCACTTTAAATCCGGCGTTGAAGTTAATATTTCGAATTTAGAAAAGCCTGAAATATTTACTGCATTTTTGATATATTATATGCACTTTTTAAAAAGAAGGAAATCAAACTAAATACGTAATTTTATTTTAAATGTTATTGAACAAATTAGTAAATTGGGCAAAGTTTACCACTTGTATTGTTCCATGCTTTTATTTTCAGTTGCCTGACACGTGTTTCGATCCGTTACGATCATTTTTAAAGTTTTATCTTTGAAAATGATCGTAACGGATCGAAATACGTGTCAGGTAACTGAAAATAAAAACATGGCACAATGCAAGTGTTTAACTTTACCCAATGTGAAAATCTGGTTCCATCAAGAAAGTAGCAGAACAAGTATCGAATATAAATTAGTAAATATTTATATGAGCTTTGAAAAAAAATAACGAGTTTTTCAAAATTTAGTAATTATGGAGAATATTTACAATATTCTGGGGAAAAATAAAATTCAATGAGTTTACTGAAAAGAGATTGAACTTTATCTTACATTATATAGAGTTCATGTGATAAACATTTTTATGTTGACTTAGTTTTTCTTCAAAAATTCAATTTTAATTATACAAATTTTCATAAAGAGTAAATCCACTAAATATAGGAAACGTTTATTAAAATCGAAACAAAAATCACTTCTGTGCAATAAAATTAAGCACACAAAATATGTTATACTTTAAAACGGTCATGATGAGTTTCCTGGTTACGAAAATATGTAAATATGTCAATTTCCTTAATGTCAACATGCTGCGTTATTTAGACAGCAATTCAAAAATTCGAATTCTAACTAAAATAGAAGATCGTTTTCTATTTTGGCTTTGTTGTATTTATTAGGAGCGTTTTTTCCAAAAGGTCTTAGTTTTGGTTTTTAGCTAAGCTGATTTTTTCAAGTTATGGTGTTTTATCATTTATTGAAACTAAGCAATTAACAGAGAACCGAATTATACAACTAGAATATTGTGAAAAATAGTTATGAGACTTCTGCTTAATTTTATTGCAGAGAAGTGTACATAGAAATAATAGACCTTTAACTTTTTTTTATAGATAATAAAAAATCTCGACAAGGTATTTAAGAAAAGGATGTAAAGTTAAAATAAACCAAAAACTAGGATAACATATGTGCAAAATGAACAAAAGATTCAACATAAAATTCACTGGAATTACCCATAATATATTAAATTTCAATATTTTCTATTAATTTATTTTTTCAAAAATTTAAATAAAGAAAACATTAAAATTGTAGTGCTCAATAAAAAAATATAGTGGTATGAAACAAAGTGAAACCTATCTAATTATAATTTATAATAAAGAAATTATGTTTAATTATACTTAATGATGTTAGTTTTAGCTAAAAGATATACTTTTTGTATATTTTAGCATGTTTTTTTACTTAAATAAAAAGTGTTTTTTTTTAATATTTAAAAAAAATAATTACATTTGACAATTTGATCATGAAATAATGTTTATGCTAATTAAAATAATCACCCCCCCCCCCCTCACCGAAATTTTCAAAATGTGCAATTTGTGTAAGTATAAATAACAAAAACAATATTTTTACTTCCAGATTTTCACGGAGCTTTGAGATATCTAGGAAGATTAAAAATCCGCTGTTATAATTAAATAATGACAAAATGTATACTCTTCTGACCTTCGACAATTTTTGTTATATATATATTCTTAATAGATTTTGAATTATTGTCAAAATGGTCGCCATTTATAATTAGAAATTACTCTATTTTTTATTATTTTACTTAAACTTAATCAAATTTAATAAGTTGCTAATTTATTTATTATTTTTTTTTTGAAAATATTAATTGGTTTTGAATTTTCTTTTATTGATTATAATATATGCAGAAAAAAATTTTTGTTGAATTTTAGTTATAAAGAAACAGACAAAATCTTTAGATTTAAAGGGTATTTTTTATATTTAAAAAGTTTAATTAAATTATCTAATCAAAATTTGATTTAGTTTTATTATAAAACAAACGATGAAGTTTCCCAATGCATTTCCACTACATATAACTAATTGTTTTTTTCAAGTGGTTAATTTGACGCTTAGAGCGAGTGTTTCTACTCCCAGACTAAGCATGAAGTAAAATTTCGAGTTTAGAAAAGCCTGAGCATTTGGATTTGGATACTCAGGCTTTTCTAAACTCGAAATTTTACTTCATGAGCCACGCATAATTTGAAGTGAAGTTTAAAACTTATTACTTATTTCATATGTAAATGACGTTTGAACATTTTTCAGCATATATGCAGAGATATATACTGAACAACTCCCTGCATAAAAGAAACAATTAAAAGGAAATTTTAGATTTTTTATCTTTTAAAAATGTCAAATACGCCAAAACAGTTTATATATTTTCTGAATAAAAATATTTTAAAAACTTGATTTTGCAAATGATAACTATAGTGCAGCCTTTAAAACATTTCAAGTGTTCATTTTGGCTCTCGAAGTAATTGTTTTTAAACTATGCATTTATTTAAGTTTAAAATTGCGTTCTTGGTGGACGCTCAAAGTTGTAATTTAATTGTTACAGTAATTCTAAGTTTATTAATTTCTATATCTATTATATTTCGTGTTATTTACGATTTGGTTTGAATATAAATTACTTAAGACGATTTTTGTAAGATTAGCAAAAATAAAGAATTTTGTAAGATTAGCAAAAATAAAGAATTTTGTAAGATTAGCAAAAATAAAGAAAATCATTGGAATACCATTAGTACAAAGGAATATTTTATCTCGTTCTGATTCTGTTAATTCGTTAATTATCTTTAAAAAAAATAAGCACAGTTTACCTGCGGAAAATCATTATAACTCGAATCCTCCCTATGATATAGGACTATAATAAACACATCACCATTTCATTTTACTATTATTCAAAAAATCTAATTTAGAAAAATTGCTAGTAATCGAATTAAAAAAACAATTTTAGTTCACACGACTAAAGTTGTTTCATCAAGAACTTAATCTGTTTTATTTAAAAATAATCTTGTCAAAATAAAAATAAGCCCTAATTTTAATCAAACAAACGAATTGTCTGTATGAAAATTGTAGCTTTTTACACCCTAACATCCTATTGAAGCATCGAGTAATAACAATTATAAAACAAATATTGTCGTTTATTTAAAAAAAGTATGATTATTATCGTCGCCATAGTAAGTTAGCTGACATTTCACACATTCCATTCAAGATTAATTGATCAATCGATACACTTAATTGAACGGCAACTGGGACGTGAACTCAATTGGTATTTTAGTTGATTGCTTGAGCGCGACTTGTAAACAACTGTTTATATATATATATATTTGCAGATCTTACGAACAACAAACATATCTATTTATACGCACGTACATTCATATAAATAGATTCGATATAAACGATTCTAGTCTAGGATCTTTGGGATGACTATTATTATACTTTTCCGTCGAGACCTAAATTACATCAACGTTACTACTTGAGATTAACTACCCAGGAAATCGGTTATAAAATGATGATAATTGTAGAAATTCTTTAAAGAAGACCAACATTTGTAAAAATTGGAAAGGGTGTATTTGTTAGACTTTGGGTAATTTAGGCTATACTAGCAAAAATACAGTAGACTGTATGAAAAATTCCTTCATTTGTTTCGTAATCGAAATATCAAATATTGACAAAAGGTGGTAAATGTGCATAGATGGATGCTATGTCCACGTGACACCCGTGCAAACTAAGGCTGGAATTCGAATACCAATAATTGAAATATGTAATTGAATATTTTAATCAAATTATTAATTTTTGTTTTAAATTAGCGTTGTTTTTATCTAGAGATTTTTTCACTATATTGTTATGTCCCTATATACACTGTTTTCAATATGTGAATTATTTATTAATGGTTTTCGTGATTATTCATATACACTTTATATATTTTATTATTTACCCCAAGTTAGGCTTCCACTATTATAAAAACAAATCTGTCTATTATACGGGGAGTCGATATTTTAGCCCGTATTCATATTATGTGGCCATTATTATTATTTGTATTGACAAGTGTGAAACAATTATGTTATTAGCACGAATAAAGATTTATGATTTGTGATTTATTCAAATGCGAATTATTTCAATCACTGAATTTTTCACATATTTAATATTTGAATAATTTCAATATTTAAATATTTCAATAATAAAAATATTTAAACATTTCAACCCTTTGTAAAAAAAAACTTTAAGCTACTCGTCTTGATGAAATTCTAAATTATTAACTATTGCTTATTGGATGAGCAAATACAAATTGTAAGCCATGTTGTAGCTGAAAAGACAACAATGTGATGTTATTTGCGTTCGGCTCGTAAAACCGTCAACGGATGAGCTAATTTCGCAATGCGCGCCTGTCAAAATATTTATGTTTATTCTTTCAATTCGCCCGCGCCCGCCGCTATCTATCCTTCTTTTCTTGCATACGTTACGTCTGATATTATAACATGGATCGTTTCATAAAATACAAATAACGACGCAAAACGGTTTTCCAAACAGAACTAGGCCGTCTCTAGGTCACGCAATATGTGAACAGAAAAAAAATCCTGCCGAGTGGTTGGCAAGGTTGGTATTATTTATGTGGATTATGATAAGAGGATTTTTCATTTGAGTTTTATTAGTTGTAATGATTTTTATACAATTTTGTAATTACCTTCAAAAATGTAAATGGGAATAGCATTAATAAACAGCAAGGGGAGCCAATACTTATGGAAGAACTGGAAATCGAGTAGAAAAGGAGAGACTATGGTCGGGATGTGAGGTAAGAGTAAAACAGACGGCTATATACACCAATCACCGGTCTCGCTTCTGGATGCAGCATCCAAACGCGGATACGAAATTTTATATAGAGACTGGCTAGCTGGATAAACAGGGTGCCCGTATTTTAGCAGAATGTATAGGAAACTTGGTTATTTGAAGAGATAGAGAGTCGGTTAAATTGGGGCAAAGTTGCGTATTTTAAGGCCCAATAATAATCTAAAAACAAATTTTAAATATCTTCTTTCGTTTTTGAGATATTGTCAAAACACGGATTTTTTGAAATATAGTTTTTATTTTTTTATTCAAAAACCGTTGAATCCAGACATTTACAACTTTGACATTATACAGACACTTTTTAACGAGAAATCTAGTAAGGTATTTTATTTTAAGATAACTATAACATTTACCCAGGGACCATAGCCAACTTTTGTTTTTCTTATGGGCGCCATTCTGGATTTTCATATTTTTTGAAAGAATATTTTTTTCTGAATTTAATAATGTATCATACTTATAGTTTATTGTACATTTTATGTGTAAAATTTTAATCTTTTGTTTTTTGTAAAGAGTGCTTTGGAAACAGTTGAGTAACTCACTTATTTGACAACTCCTAGGACCCATAGTTGTTAAAATACATCACCAGTTGTGATGTATTCTAAACCAACGAGTTTTTCTACTCCCAGACTATGCATGAAGTAAAATTTCGAGTTTAGAAAAGCCCCGCGTCGAGGGTCGCGCAGCGACCCGAGACAAATTTTCACGGGGCTTTTCTAAACTCGTAATTTTACTTCATGCGCCACGCGTACAAACCATAATATAACGCTTAAATGTGATGGTGGTCAATATTTATTAAGATGTAGTGAAAATGGAAGAATTATTTTTTTGTGAATAGTTTTGGAATAATAATAATAAAAGTAGAATAAATTTAGTTTGTGCAACTTTTCCATACTCTTGATATTTAGATCATCATATCTTTAACGGGGAAAGTGCTATGATGGACACATCACATTTTTTTTAATTTATGTTTTGTGTGATAATCGATACTTATTATTATTACAAAAGATTGACAGTTATTAAATAATTTTGACTGCTAACAATGATTGACTGCTGTCAAGATTTTATTAATTAATAGATATGACGTCATTGTTTTCAAGGCACTCTTTTTAAAAAAGAAAATATTAGTTTAAATATCAAATCTAAAATAAATTATGAGTGTGGTACATCACTGAGTTCAGAAAAAAATATGCTTTTAAAAAATATTTAAATCCAAAATGGCGCCCATAAGAAAAACAAAAGGTGGCTATGGTCCCCGGGTAAATGTTATAATAATAATAATAATAATAATAATATAATAATAATAATATATTTAATTGTGCTAAGAACATCAGTTTTACACAGGTCAAGATAAGTATAATAAAATGTACAATATAAAATAATATTCTATGACAGCCAAGCAATAAGTTATAGATATAGAATTAACGAACTTAGACACACATATTAAAATCAAAAGTAAATAAATTACACACACATATTAAAATCAGATATATTATAGGATAGTACACGCGCTAAAATATTCCTCAGATGTGTAAAATGCATTTTTAATTAAAAAGGACTTACACCAATTTGTAAAATGACTATTAGGTAGATCCTGAATATGACTAGGTAAAATGTTAAAGAATTTTACACAATAGTATCTTGTGCCATTTTTGGCCTTTGATAATCGAAAAGAATTCATTCGTATATCTTCCTTCCTACGTGTATTATAAGCATGGATTGATTTGTTGCAAGTAAACTGTTCTCTGTTGTTCCTGATATACAGAAGACACTGCAACATGTATACACATGGAGTTGTCATTATGCCTAGTTGTATGAAGCAATTTCTGCAGTCTTCCCTATATTTCAATCCACCCACAATTCTTATGGCACGTCTTTGAATTTTGTAGATGTCGTTTCGTATAGCAGAGTGACCCCAAAGTATGATTCCATACATACAATGCAAAATATGTTTTTCTAATCATTTCCTGTGTGACTGACCTGGACACATTTTTCAGCAGGTACACCTGTTTACAAAGCTTACTCTGCAGTTCTAAGCCATGTTTTTTCCGTGTAAGTTGGTTGTTAATGTGGAAGCCTAGGAATTTGGTTGAGGTGGTTGCCAATGCTTCTTCACTACTCTGATTAAAGATGTATTTGTATGTACTATTTTATCTGTATTAAATTTAAGTCTGTTACTAACAAACCAACTATTTGCACGTTCTAAATGAGTATTTAGCTGTTCCCTAACAGCATTGGTTGTACTGCCTTTGCAACAGATAGTTGTATCATCTGCATATAGTATTGTCGATGCATTTGGAACATATGTCGGCATATCATTCACATATATCAGGAACAACAATGGACCCAAAATCGATCCCTGGGGTACCCCATTTGGGATTAAGCGCTCCTCTGAAAGTATATTATTAAAATAAACCTTTTATTTCCTGTTAGTAAGGTACGATAGCACCATTCTACAGCTGCATGGGCTAACATTGTAACAATATAATTTCCTTATCAAAATCGAATGAGTTACACAATCGAACGCTTTAGTTATCTTAAAAAAATATATGCTACTAGATTCCTTATTAAAAAGTGCCTGTATATTGTATAAGTTCAAAATGTCCAGATTTAGTAGTTTTTGAACAAAAAAAATAAAAACGATTTTCAAAAAACAGTTTTTGTTGATATTTCGAAAAGAGAAAAAGATATTTCAAATTTTTTTTTAGATTATTGTTAGGCCCTAAAGTACGCAACTTTGCCTTAATTTAACCGACTCTCTATCTCTTCAAATAACTGAGATCCCTATACATTCTGTCGAAATACGAACACCCTGTATATGAACTGTGTAAACAGTTTACAATTTCAAAATTAAATTTTCTTCTCCGGAAGTTTTCTGAACAAATACTAGATTAGAAGCAGATCCGCAAGGACCGCAGGGCAGGCGGGCGCCGACCGATAGGGGCGCCGCAAAATGTCATCTTGAAAAAGTTACCAAATGCTTTTCACAGATTTGTATATTCAGTATATCTGTAAAACTTGTTATCTATTTTGTTATGTTATATTTCCATTATTTTGATGTATTTATTTTAGATACATGTAACTTTATCATAGCATTTTTTATTCTAAATTGTAATAGTATTTTTCATTAGCAGTCCAGAAAAAAGATTTTTTCCTTGCCCGCGTGACGTTTCCCTCACACGGGAAGTCATGCAAGCACGGAAAAATCTATTTCTGGATTCGCATTTCCGTTAACCATGTTTTTTTTTACTTCTTTGGATCGCACCAGCATACAAATTTCCACACTCGCTAATGCCAAGGCTAGCGATTAGCAATTGTTGTTATTAATTAGCGGCTAGTTGTTTGTTATTGTTTTTGTCTTGCGAAATGCAGGTATTTATTGTATAAAATGAATCGCGAGCGCGCCGGCCGGTTTGCGGCGAGCGGTTGGGAATTTGTTAAATTGTTTAATGCTTATTTGTGTTCATTTAAACTTCACAATCACGTGACGTGGGTTATGTCACGTTGGCACATTTACTGTTTGCATAATGTTTTAATGTGTATCGGATTATACGGCTGTTTGGGAAAGTTGTGGGTTTTATTTGTGTATCGGTAATTTGTAATTTAAAAATTTACTGTTGTTGAATTTAAAGGGGTTTCCATTTAATTGTTGGAAATGCATTGCTGATAAGATATTTAACCTGTTATCAGAGCTAGGACGAATTCTCGTAAAAAGGATTCGAATCACGAATCCGAATCACCTAATATGATTCGAATCACGAATACTCAAACAAAGGATTCGTAAGAGATATTTTTGATGTTTTTTTTTATTACGAATACAAATCTTTTAAGGATAAATTTGATTTTATTATTTTTTAGCAACCATTATTATATAAATATCTTTACCAGTTGTTTTAACAAAAATATTCAAAACCTATTTTTTTATTATTAACACTGAACATCTTTGATAACAGACTAATTATCTGATTCTCTGTTACTCTGATTAAAGATGTATTTGTGTGTTTCTGAACTTCACTTCAAATCAGTGTTTTGTACGCGTGGCGCATGAAGTAAAATTTCGAGTTTAGAAAAGCCCGAAAATTTGTCTCGGGTCGCTGCGCGACCCTCGACAAATGTTCACGGGGCTTTTCTAAACTCGAAATTTTACTTCATGCTTAGCCTGGTAGTGAAATCACCCGTTTATATATATATATATATATATATATATAAACATCTTTATTGTGCACTAAGAAAAATAGAGTTTGTTTATTTTTACACTATATTTATTTTTTTGGATCCTTGGCTATCGACCATCGGTCTTTCAGCCTGAGTTGTACTTGTCCTTGTCTTGTCAGTTAGGTATGATTCATGTGAGATGAAATGAATTGATAAATGGTGGTTTCTGGGTTGTTGAATTTAGGAGAAATATTGGGATTTCGTACTAAACAGAGGTGATTAAGGATGTCATGGATGTGTGGGTTAGATGCGAATTTTTTGGGATAGTTGGGTAAGTCGTTGTTGGATAGGGATTATTTCTGTTTTTTCATACAATAAGGTATTGGAGGGGTTGTGGAATGGGTTATTGGGGTGTCGGATTTTTGTGAGGATTCTATGGGCTGATTGTTCTGCGACTTCAATATTATTTAATGTTGAGGGACGAGGGTTAAGCAAGAGGATTGCAGCATATTCTAATAGGGGGCGGCAGATCATTTTATAGATGTGGACAGCTGTTTTTGTCGTGATCCCTTTATTTTGGAAGGTTAACGATCTGAAATGCCGCGCCCTATTTTGAATTTTTGTTTTCATGGTTTGGAAATGGAGTTTGAAGGATAGTTTGGGGTCGAAAGTGATGCCAAGGTATTTCCACGCAGGGGATGGGCTGATTACGGTGTTTGATATGGTTATGCTAAATGGGAAATTGAGCGGTCTGTGGAAGGGTATGAATAGACAGGATTTATTGGGATTAATGGATATTCTCCATTTGGCAAACCAAAGAGATAGCGAATCTATTAGCCCTTGGAGAGTGGAGAGAGCTTTAGGAAGGGTGAGTTGGTGTGTTATAAGGGCAGTGTCATCGGCAAAGAGCAGAAAATATGCTGAGGGATTAAGGTACTGTGGGTTGGGGTTGTATATGTCATGAACATAGATATTGTATAGGAGCGGAGATAATGGAGAGCCTTGGGGAACACCTTGTTGAGGAATAAAGGGCCGGGAGATGGTATTTTGGACGCGGACATTAAGGAGTCGATTGTTTAGGAAGTTATCAATGAGATAAATTAGGTGTAATGGGATATTGAGGGAGTTGCACTTAAACAGCAAACCTCGATGCCAGACTGAGTCAAAGGCCTTTTTTATATCTAGGAATAGTATAGCTGTTTTTTTGTTTTCGAGGTGTGCTGTTTGGCAGTTGGAGGTTAGGATAGTGAGTGGGAGAGTGGTTGACCTATTTTGGAGGAATCCAAATTGATAGGGAGGAATGTGTTGGGCGATATGAGCTAGGAGTTTATTTTTAAGGATGGATTCGAATATTTTTTCCAGAACTGGAAGCAGGGTAATTGGTCTATAGCTAGAGACTTCTAGCGCGTCGCTATCGTGTTTTAATATGCACGTAATTATACCCTGCTTCCATTCTTGGGGGATGGTTTGGGTTTGGTAAATGAAATTGAGGATTTTGATGATATATTTATGGATGTTTTCTGGAAGCGATTTAAGGATTGATCTAGGAATGTTATCATAACCAGGCGCGCTGTTTTTACCTTTAAGTAGGACAGTGAAATATTCTTCCTCTTCTATGTCATCATCAGGGAGATAGGGATTATGGTTATTTATGAAGGATGCGTACCAGGAGTTTACGGTATTATAAAAATCGTCATTATATGTCATCGTCTGTTTCTCAGAAAAGTTTTCTTCGAAATACCCGGCAAATATGTCGGCCATTTCTTTGGAGTCACATGTCACTTCGGTTGTTGTCGGATGTCGTAGTTTCTGTAGTATGTCAGTCCTTCTGTATTTAGATAGCTTTTTAATTTGGTCCCAGTAGTTTTTGCCCTGTCGTCTGTTTATTTCTTCGCAAGCCGGTATCCATTTGTCTTGTTTGTAGTCTTTGATTAATTTGTGAATGTCTTTATTTAGTGCATTAAATTTTTGTTTTAGAGTTTGTTTGTTCGTCTGTTGTATGTCCCTGTATAGTTGTCTTTTATATTTAATCAGTCTAAGGATATATTTTGGGAGGGGATATTTATATGTAGGTTTTGTATACGTCAGAGTGTTCTTTTTAACTGAGTCAGAGTACTGTAAGGAATTAGGAAATAGTGGTGTTTGAAATGTTGTCGTAAATGGATATAAATTTAGTAATGTCTTCTGTCACTTGGTCTATGTCACAGTCCTTATGTCTGTACAAAGTTTTTGGACGGGTGGGTATTGAGGGATTTGCTTGTAGGGAAAATATTATTGAGAGATGATCGGAGCATATGTCAGGGATTAGGCTGATGTCTGTAATTAGGTGTCGGATGTTACTAGTGCATAATAGGACATCGGGAGTGGAAGATTGGTTTTCGGACATAATAAAGGTGGGAGGAGTGTAAACTCGGACAAAGTTAGAGTTTGACATAAAAGAGGAAAGCTGTTTCGATTTCGTTTTGTTGATATTAAGGTCGCCGATTATGATGACGTGGTCATATACGGATGCTTTCGTTAAAATGGTTTGTTCAATATTGGAGAAGGGGTGGATATAAACTAGGAATAGGTGTAGGGTAAATTGTGGTAACTCAATGGTACAGTGTTGGCATTCGTTCGGAATGTTATTGATTTTGGGGGGGTTAGCTTTGCCTAATTTAATTTCGGGCCTAGCTGCAACAATTGACCCACCACCTTGATTATGAAATGGAGCGGATGCGGGAATTTGGATTGAGGACCAGTTTTGAAAGGTATAGGGTGTATTTGATTTAGTTTCCACCATCATTGATACATAGATAGGATTGTTATAAAGGAAATGGGAGAGAAGGTGGGATTTATGATGTAATGAGTTGATGTTTGTATATATGAAATTCATGTTAGCCATTTCTGACAACCTCTGTGGTACTGATGCGGACTCCCGTTAATGGCTCAACGGGGGGGATAATGCCAGGGTCTTTCATGTCGAACATTACTATGAACATCCTGTTGCCAGAAAAGCTAACATGAGTGTCTATGTGAAATGCGTCGATGAAGCGTGATTTTAGTTTTTTTATTAGGTCATGTCTGTCTATGTTGGATGGTCTGTTTATTTCAGTGGTGTAAGTGTCAATGATATAGTCATGGTGCGTGATTGGTGAGTGAATGCGGGATGATTTAGTGAGTTTTGTGTCCATGTCTGCAGATTTTTTGTTGGCGTTTTGTATCCTTACGTTGGGTATGCCCTGTATAGGTACGAGTGGTCTCTTGGGGCATTTTGTTGACCATGCTCCGTGGGACGTGTCTCCGCATGCCTTGCATTTGGGTCACCCGTTTAAAACTTTAAATTGAACTCTATTATAAAATCGACGAATGCATAAAAATTACGTAAATAAAAAATTCTCTGAATATCATTAAAACCGGTAAAGTCAGAGAAAAGTCATGGAATTATATTTAAATTGACTAAAACACTAACAAAAAAGCCATATGATATCATTATATTTTGTCAAAATCATCAGGCAAATTACAAAACACGTACAAATTTATAAAATTAACTTAAATAACAAAAACAATGAAAACGATATAACAAAATGGGGGTTACCCAGTTATACAAAATGCCAGCGAAAAAAATCTTGAATCAGGGAAATGTCGGAAAAATTTAATCTTTTAGATTGTGGGTACCATCTCAGTTTTACTTTAAATAATATTAAACAAAATTTTGTAAACTAGATTATTATCTTTAAAAATATTTTCAGTCATTTAATGTTCTTATCAAAGCATTCAGTTTGAAGTTTCGATCGAGCGTTTCCACTCCCAGACTAAACATGAAGTAAAATTTCGAGTTTAGAAAAGCCCCGTGAAAATTTGTCGAGGGTCGCGCAGCGACCCGAGACAAATTTTCTGGGCTTTTCTAAACTCGAAATTTTACTTCATGCGCCACGCGTACAAAACAGTGATTTAACGAGAAATTTACCAACACACAAAAGACATTTTTCATGTTAATCCTCACAATTAATTCGAATTATTTTCGACGATTTAAATCCTTTTGTAATTATTCGAATCCTTTTATAAATGTTCGAATCATTTTATAAATATTCGAATCCTTTTATAAATATTCCAATCATTTTATAAATATTCCAATCATTTTATAAATATTCGAATTCATTTAGAAATATTCGAATCCTTTTATAAGGATTCGAATCACCCACATTTGGATTCGAATACGAATCCTCTTAAAATAATGTAACGAATCCGGATCACGAATCCAGTTTAACTAAAGTATTCGAATACCTCTTTTGAATCCTCTGAAAGGATTCGAATCCAGGACTCGAATCCTGAATGATTCGAATCCTGCCCAGCTCTGCCTGTTATCAACGATGTCCAGTGTTAATAATAAATAACTAGGTATTGACATTTTTTATAAAAACTGATAGCTGTTGGTTTTTCTCAGAATTTTTGAAAATGTTTTTTCTTTTATGTATACGAACAAATCACTAAACAAATTGCTTACATCACGTTAATAAACTGTAGAAAACTTACAGAAAAAACACTTAATTCTTATAAAATGCAATATTCTTACTACATTTTTAAATTTCAAAGACTTATCCTGACAAAGTTATATTTTGATTGCTTTAGTATTTCAGTATGTTCGGCACTTTATCATAATTTCTCAAAATTTAATATTTTATTATTTATCAAGCTTAAAGTGAGCGTTTTCTACTCCCAGATTAAGCAGAAAGTAGCGTAGCGCGTAGCGCTACGCAACTAAACTAAATTTTCAGGCTTTTCTAAACTCAAAATTTTACTTCATGCGCCACGCGTATAGAACACCGATTTTAAGTAAAATTCAAAATATAAATCTTTAGCATACTGCTTTAGTAGCATATTGTAAACTTTACAATATTTTAGTGTTTTATACGCGTGGCGCATGAAGTAAAATTTCGAGTTTAGAAAAACCTGAAAATTTACTTCATGCTTAGTCTGGGAGTGGAAAACACTCGTTTAAAGCTTCTAATTTAACTTTAAAAAACAACGAATGTCAGAAAATTTACAGCGTATGCATATTTACGAGTAGACTTAAAAGAAAAAAATCCTGTACCGTCGTTTTTCCATGAGAAAAACAACATCATATTAAAATAACTCAACGAAATAATGAATTGTCAAATTTCTTCTACATTTTAAGGAGCATTTTTACAAATTACCGGTAAGTTGGTACACCGTATTACCGTTATTAAAATCTCCAAAAAGGATGCAGAATATGTAAACGTAATGAATGATTAAATTTCTAATACTTTAAATAATTCCCGTAACTCAACAAATATTCGCCAACTATAAATGAAATTCTGATTGGACTATAAAACTGAATCAGTAATATTGAATATGCGTTTAAAGCTGAGCAATATCCCGGCGTATGCACCATTGTACCAATTTCATTTTTAAATATTTTTTATAATAATTTTAAATTCTTTTAATTAAAGCTACTAAAGTACAGGGTGGCCCTAATTCACAGGTGTGAAGTTATCAATAGATTTCGCCAATAGATCATAAAAAAATTAAAAAACAATATATTTGATATTTTTCTTCACAGGCCTACTCATTGTACTCCATTCTAAATGATAACATTGATAAACCCGGTTTACTACCCCTTTCTACCCCTATACCTCCCCTAATTCCGTTTGATTATCAATTTTAATTATGTGCTCCTCAAAATTTTCAAGCTATTTTTATATACACATGTTCCCCATAAAAGAAAAAACATTCACATCGCACTCCCGTAACCCCCAATAAAATAAAAATGCATACTGGATTAATAACTATTTCTCGCCATTAAATTTTCCAAATATTAAAACTGTTTATGCACACTCGTATTGCTCGCCTATGTTTAAACAAATATAAAATAAAAAACAAACTACCCCCACCCCCATATAATCTTATTTTTTTTCATTTTTTTTTTCGAAACATTATTTATTTGCGGTAATTGCTCCTCTCACTATTAAAAATATTTACTTACAGGCGTTTTCTTCATACTTCAATTGTTCATTTTTGATAAAAATATTTTTCAAACCGTAGTTCTCCCACCCCTAAAATATGCGAATTTGAAAAATGACTCGATTTTTTATGACAAATAATTAGTTTTCAGTAATTGCTCCTCTAAATTCTAAAAATATTTTTACACTTGCGTGTTCCCCATTCTTCATTTGTACAGATTTTATTAACAAAATTTTCACACCGAACTTCCCCCGCCCCTAAATAATTGCGAATATAACACGTGATCATCTCTCGATGTTTATGATAAATAATTACTTTTGAGTAATTGCTCCTCCGAATTTTGCAAATATTTTTACACAGGCGTGTTTCCCATACTTCATTTATTCGGATTTTTCAATCAAATTTTTCACACCGAACTTCCCCCACCCCTAAATAATTGTGAATATAACACATGATCATCTTTCGATTTTTTATGACAAATAATTAGTTTTCAGTCATTGCTCCTCCGAATTCTAAAAATATTTTTACACAGGCGTATTCCCTATTCTTTATTTGTTCAGATTGTATTAACAACATTTTCACACCGAACTTCCCCCGCCCCTAAATAATTGCGAATATAATACTTGATCATCTCTCGATGTTTTATGATAAATAATTAGTTTTCAGTAACTGCTCCTCCAAAATTTTAAAATATTTTTGCACAGACGTGTTCGCCATACTTCATTTATTTAGATTTTATAATCAAATTTTTCACACCGAACTTCCTCCACCCCTAAATAATTGCGAAACACATGATCATCTTTCGATTTTTTATGATAAATAATTAGTTTTCAGTAATTGCTCCTCCGAAATTTGAAAATATTTTTGCACAGGCGTGTTCCCCATACTTCATTTATTCAGATTCCACAATCAATTTTTTCACACCAAACTTCCCTCACCCCTAAATAATTGCAAATATAACACATGACCATCTTTCGATTTTTTATGATAAATAATTAGTTTTCAGTAATTGCTCCTCCGAAATTTGAAAATATTTTTGCACAGGCGTGTTGCCCATACTTATTTTATTCAGATTCGACAATCAACTTTTTCACACCGAACTTCCTTCACCCCTAAATAATTGGGAATATAACACATGACCATCTTTCGATTTTTTATGATAAATAATTAGTTTTCAGTAATTGCTCCTCCGAAATTTGAAAATAATTTTGCACAGGCGTGTTCCCCATACATCATTTATTCAGATTCTACAATCAAACTTTGAAAAATTTAACAACAGGTCGGCCGAACCTGTGCGAACCCACTGAATATCACCATTGCTTAAAACCATGTTTAAGTTGGTTGTGTTGAGGTAATTAAATCATATGATGTAATTTATACTATAATACTACAGAAAGTACACTTCAAACCAGGTTTTACTTGGTTGTGCTGGGGTAGTTTAATTCGACCATTCGATTTATATAAGGAAGCAAATAAAATATCATATTTTACTTTTTAAATAAGGTTAAAAATAATTATAGAGGTATAACTGGTTGGTTAATAATTAGTTAATAATTCTTAGATCCAATTGAGTTCAGTTTTTGATAGTTTAGTACTATGGTCGGTCTTTTTTTTTTTAAATAAGATAAAAAAAATTATTATTGCATAATTGATTGGTTAATAATTAGTTAATAATTTGTAGATCCAATTGAGTTCAGTTTTTCATGGTTTAGTACTATGGTCAGGCTGGCTTGATATCAAGCTGGCCCGACCACTGTATTTAAAAAAAAAATAGGTTAAAAAATTAAAATTGTGGTAATTAAATAGTTAAAAAATAGTTAAAAAAGTCCATAATGTTTTCATTTGGTTGTACTAATATGGTTCTTTCAGCTTGATGGAGCTCTGACATTGTTTGTTTTATTTGTATATTGGTTCTGATTTTATATTGTAACTTATTTATTACTTTTAATTTATTGTTAGTATTAAGCATTATTTTCTAAATGGAATTTCCGTAAATAAGCACTAAGCATATAAATTAAATGTGACATTAGACAAAATTTCAACTATACTTTTAATTTATTGTTAGTATTAAGCATTATGTACTTTAAATGGAATTTCCATAAATAAGCATTAAGCATATAAATTAAATGCAACATTAGACTAAATATCAACTGTCAAGGGCGTATTCAAGTTTAAATATATCATAATTGTCAATATTTGCAACTAAAAAAAAAATAATTATATTTTTTCCGAATTCTGATAAATGTTAATAGTATCCAAATAAAACATCAAAATTAAATATAAGTTCAAAAAAAATATTCCAAAAATTACAAATTGTGAATTTTAAATAATAACTTTGATTTTATATAAATAAAACTTGGAAAATTCAATTGATATTGACAGCAGTTTACAAATCTATAAAATTGATCAAAATGGCAGTTTTTCACAAAATGAATTTATATTAAAAAGACAGGGAACAAGTTTATTAATAATGCCTAAATGAGAGGACGGCAAATTTGGCTTCCGCCCGGGCAGCTGGAACCCACGCTACACCACTGTTTCTCTGGGAAAGTTTTTGGCATATTTTTATCCCTTGCGCATGCACACCAAAGAACGTTACTAATGTTACCGAAACATCAGGGTAAACTGTAATTGACGATAAATGACCGAGGTAAATTACCATCACTACTTAGATGTATATAACAATAAAATAAAAACATTAACAAAGTACATCGCTAACAGAAAAACAGCCTATTATATAATTTTTTTAAGGCTCATGGGGGGGGGGATTAATGTACGCCACTGTTTAGAAACACATAAATAACATCAACTCTATTTTCTCATGTTTACAAAGGAAACTGCAAAATCAGTTTCTGATTGATCGTCTAACGAGGGTTTTTACTCCCAGATTAAGTATGAAGTAAAATTTCGAGTTTAGGAAAGCCAGAAAATTTGGATTTTGCTTCGCTCGCACGCCCCAGCAAATCCAAATGTTCAGGCTTTTCTAAACTCGAAATTTTACGTTATGCGCCACGCTTAGAAATCACTAACTTTAAGTAAAATCTTTAGCTAATTGGTTAAAGTGAAATAAATTTAGTACGTTAATTATCAAGTGTTCAAATTATCTTTATATATATATATATAGAACATTTTTATTTATAGAATAATCATAATAATTAAAAATTCAACAGATAGTAAAACTATACAGAAATTAAAATTAATTATACAAAATGGCGCTCGACCATAGTTCCTTCAGCCAATTATTTTTATTTTGTTTAATATCATTGAATGTGTCAAATTCGTGCTCCGAACAGAACTAACAATGTGTCAATTCTTTAATCGCATTATTAGTATTATTAATTTAAAAATTCTTTGACTTTTCGCTAAAAAGGCCGAATATCCCTAACTTTTCCAAGACTTTTCCCGATGAATAAAATCTCCTGACTCTTCCGTTTTTCCCGGTTGGTCGCCACCCTGCTTTTGATTATTACAAAAAACTGGAGGAAAAAATTAAAAGTCGAGCGTATAATTACCAATTAAATAGTTTTTATAGCTTCATACGGACTATTTAATTAATAATTACTCACTCAAGAAAGCCGAACGTTTTAATTTTTATCCAATTAGTAATAAAATAAAATGAAATAAACTGTTGTATTGAAATAATTAAAGAAATTTTAATACTGACCTTTAAAACGTGCCGAAAAAATGGCCACCCAATGAAAAAATTAAAATGCGTGTTAATCCAAAAAAAAAATACACGAATCCTCACTATTTTTAAAAACTCTCACACTCAATAAAAACCACTTATCACTAGATATATCACTATAAATTACACTAATAAAAATCGTTTTATTATTCCTTATAACTAATCCACCACTGTTTAACTTTTTTTTTAATACACACGACGTGGACAAAGTGCTAAATTCTCACACTGAAGTCGCAGTATATCCCAGTAAACTAATTGAATTAATCACTTGTGTATTATTTACGTAATTTATTTTTGGTATCGCGTCCGAGAGAAAATATAGCGCGCTCATGTAACGAGGTATCGCGACTCTGGCGCTCGACTGAAGCGCGGAATCGTGGAATGGGATTCGGATTGGAAAGCGCGATTCGCCGAATGTCACATCGGCGATACCGTAAAAGAAAGAGAAAGGGTTATTTCTGTGTGTTTGTGTGTATTTTTGTGCGCGCGTGTGTGTTGGTTGGAATTTTATTGAGTGAAAAATTTGGCCAATTTCGCTTTTTCGAGAGTGGGATGAATGGTGTTGTTTCTTTTTTTTTAGTTGTGTATGTGTGTTTGTGTGCGAATTTGGAAATTTGAATGTTCGGTTTCGCGATAATTGATTTACCATTCGTTTTGCTATGGTTGTTTTTGACGGATGAAATAATTTCATTTGAAAAAGCAACATTAATGTGTGTTTAATTAATAAAATATATAAGTCTGGGAATTTTTCAAATTTAACAACCCTGATATAACCGCACCAAATTTCAAATGGATATTTCAAATAATAAAAAAACTAAGGGTGTACCAGTTTTGGGTTACACTCGGTATATTCGACTAGTGGAATATCCAAATATATGAATAATTAGAATATTCGAATAATTAGAATATTTGAATATATTTATCAATGAATATTCGAATCATTCAAAAATATATTCAAATATTCTAATTATTCGAATTATTCGAATATTTTAATTATTGAAATATTTGAATATTCCACTAGTCAAATATACCGGGTGTAACCCAAAACTGGTACGCCCTTAGTTTTTTATTATTTGAAATATCAGTTTGAAATTTGGTGGGTTTATATTAGGATTGTTAAAAAAAACGTTTTTTTTTTTATTTTAATTAAAACAAACAGTTTTTTTTTATAAAACATGTTTTTTGTTGAAGTAGCGTTTAAAACATTAACAATTAAAGACATGTTTAGAACACGTTTAAAACGTGTTTAAAATAAAACATTCAGGGCGTTTTTCTTTTGAGTATACATATCCCGATAATGACAGCGTTTTTTTAATTTTGCGGGAATTCGTTGTTTAAAAGCGGTTAATTTAAGGCTTTTAACGAGGTTTTCCACTCCCAGACTAAGCATGAAGTCAAATTTCGAGTTTAGAAAAGCTCCGCTTCGCTACGCGGCCAATCCAAATTAGGCTTTTCTAAACTCGAAATTGTACTTCATGCGCCACGCCTAAAAACACTGATTTACAGTAATGTTAAAAAAACACACACATACAACAACGATTATAGGCAACCTAATATACGTTAGTTATTGGGTTGTCTATAATTATTGTTTTAAACAATTTGTTCAGCGCAAAATTTGACTCACGTTTTATTCACATCTACATATTGGATTGCTAAAGCCGTATATTTTAAACTTTGAGATTTTTCAGTGTTTTATACGTGTGGCGCATGAAGTAAAATTTCGAGTTTAGAAAAGCCTAATTTGGATTGGCCGCTCCGCTTCGCTACGCGGCCAATCCAAATTTTCAGGCTTTTCTAAACTCGAAATTTTACTTTATGCTTTGTCTGGGAGTGGAAAACCCTCGTCTGAAAATTTAAATTTAAATCTTTTTAAAAAGCATATGTATACATGAAAGAAAAATTTCCTGTATTTAAAAATCACATTTATGCACACACAGTTGTAATATTTTCTTGTAATAAAATGTTATGTTCAATAATGTAATTTGAAATATCTTCAACAATTTTGCTAAAATTTAAAAATGTAAACAAAAAATCCTAATGAAGTAGTATAAAATATAATTTTGCAAATTTAAAATAATAATAAAAAAAGTTTTAAACAAATTTAATGTTTAAAACATGTTTTAAACAAATTGAACATTGTATTGGTTGTGATATTTTTTATCAAATTTGGATACAAGATTGAGCTAAGTACAGTTTTCATATTTCTTAACTTTGATTGGGATCAACTCATTACTTTTAGTATAATAATTGATTTTAATATTTTAATTTGTGCGTGATCCAGCGATATAAATTCCGTGATCGCTTTTTGTGCCGATGAAATATTCCTTGAGGTTATTCCACTCGGCGTATTAATCAGAGGTCAACGTTCATTGATTAATTTATTTACCTGCATCGGAGATCGATATGCAATAATTACGAATTTTTTCTGAATCCTTCTACTTACTACACCTTTGTTCTCTTTATGTATGCCCTACCGTGGCCCTTGTCTACCTTGTTTGTGTCTTATTATTGTTAGTCACCACGAAGGGTCGCGTTGGTGTGAAGAACTTGTTTTTTCCATTCTTTCCTAGTTTATTTTAATTTTGAATCTATTTCGACTTACTGCTTGAAAGATGAAATGCGTAGGGTGTGATCAGTTTGTCCACCCGGCACAATTTAAATCAGGAGCACTAAAATGCCCTTCGTGCACCGGATGGTATCACATTGATTGTTCCGGAATTGATTCGGACTATATTCAATACTATTCAACAGAAGCTCCTAAAACAGACGGCGACAAATGGGTATGTAAGAAGTGTAGCAAATCGAATGCAATAGATCGAAATTTATCTGAACTGAAAGTCGCGATTGATAAAGTACTTAAAATTCAAATTCAACAATTTAAAGAAGAGCTTATGAAGACTCTTTCGACAGAATTGCATAAAATTCATGCAAACATTGATTCTATTACACTGAAACAAGATAAAATGCAATCTGACATCGATGAGTTAAAGAAACAAGCAAATAATGGATCGGTTGAAGATTACTCTATGGAAATCGAAGAACGTAGACGACGCAGCAAAAATATAATGATCTTTAATCTGCCCGAATCTGTTAAAACAAGAATCGAAGAAATTAAGAAGGACGACTATAAGAAGGTTGAAGATATCCTTTGTGAACTTGATATACCTGATGAGAAGCCAGTCGCAATGTTTCGTGTTGGCAAAAAGTCTAATTCAGCCCGCCCAACGAAGATTATTTTTTCCAAGAAAGAGGATGCCATTGATGTTCTCAAAAACAGCAACCGGGTAGTTAATAAGGAGATCCATATCAAAGCGGATTTAACAAAAAATCAAAGTGCTTATTTAAGGCAGTTGAGGGAGGAACTAAATAATCGCAAATCGAATGGCGAGACAAACCTTACGATAAGTTATGTTAATGGTTCCCCCACAATAATATCGACTAGCATCAAAAAAAACTAAATAACATAAATATTTATGTTCATAACGTTGGTGGCTTTTCTAATAATTTAGTTGAATTTTCATTGAGAGTTTCGACTTCGGATTATGATATAATAATTATAATAGAAACATGGTTATCGGACAAAATTGCGGATGGTGAAATTCGGGTTCCGAACTACAATATATTCAGGGCTGATAGAACTCCCCTAACAAGCAACAAATCAAGAGGAGGTGGTGTATTGGTGTTGGTGAAAAAACAGTTTAAAGGTGCATTTATTCCCGTTTTGATCAAATCGGTTGATCACTTGTTTGTTAAAGTTAATTTAAATGATAAAAATTACGTGGTGGGCGCTGTGTATATTCCTCTGGAGTCACCCATTCATCTATATGAATATGAATTACACGGCCAGGCAGTCGAAGAAGTTGCTGATAATAATCGTGTTGACGAATTTTTGTTGTGTGGAGATTACAATTTACTATCAGATAAATGGGATAACGACGGTTTCGGTGTGTGCGTTAATTCCTCATCCTCAGTGCGCGCTCGGGCACTTACTGATAGTTTTAGCTTTTTAAATCTAAGCCAAATCAATGCCATTCCTAACGAAAATAATACATTTCTCAACTTGGTTTTTTGTAACAATTTAAATATTACACCTACTTTGGCAACTGATTTGCTTTGCGATAATAAAAAAGATCACTTTGCTTACAACATTGCCCTTAACTGTAATTGTATAAACGATTTTGCCTTCTGTGATATATATTATTATGATTTTAAAAATTCCGATTACTGTGAAATTAACAAGGTGTTTGCTAGTATTGTATGGATCGATTATTTTAAATCATGCTTAGATGTTAATAGTGCTGTGGATGCTTTTTATTCAGTACTATACGCTGCAAGAGATTCTTTTGTGCCGAAAAAAAAGGTACACTATGGAAGCAAATACCCAAAATGGTTCAATTATGAGTTAATAAATTTGATTAAAGACAAAATATGGCCCATATTTCTTTTAAAAATTCAAATCAAATAGAAGATTATCTTATATTTAAAGGGCTGCGCCAAAAGTGCAATTCTCTAAGTAAAGAGTTATATTCTAATTACATCCATATGACGGAGAGTAATATTCGGCGTAATAGCAATAATTTTTGGAAATTTGTCAAAGAACACAAAAATATAAAGAGCATACCCTCCAGTATGTTTTTAAATGGCGCTAAAAGTATAAATTTGCAAGAATCCGCGGATCTGTTTGCTATATATTTTTCGAGCGTTTATTGTGAAAACCTAACAACCAGCAGTAATAGTCCTAATCTAGAGCAGTGTGTTGACCCTTCATTTACTTTTAGCATTGATTTTATGAGCGTTTTCAATGAGTTATTTAATTTAAAACAAACTTTGTCTTGTGGCCCGGACGACGTTCCAAATCTATTTCTCAGAGAATGTGCATATACAATTTGCCATCCTCTTACTATCCTCTATAACCCCTCTTTAGAGCAACACTGTGTACCATCTGTTTAGAAGAGGAGTTATATCACTCCGATTTTCAAATGTGGTGACCGCACTAATATTAGCAACTACCGTGGAGTTTGCATACAATCTGCGATTCCAAAAATTTTAGATCGTATTGTAAGTAAGCAGTTGGGATGGTCATTAAAGAATGTAATTGTTGACGAACAACATAGGTTTTCTTCGGGTAAGTCTACAACCACGAATTTATTGATCTATCAGGATTACCTTTTGAAGGCTTTGGAGTTTCAGTAATAGGTAGATTCTATCTATACTGATTTCTCCAAGGCCTTCGATCGAGTGAGTCATGATATCCTGATTCAAAAGTTATGCTATATCGGATTTTCCGATAAGGTTGTTAAATGGATAAAAAGCTTTCTTTCTGACAGATATCAAATGGTCAAACTAGGTAATTGTATTTCAACTAAAATCAAAGCTACCTCTGGTGTACCCCAAGGCTCCCATGTTGGTCCAATCTTATTTAACTTGTTTGTTAATGACCTCCCCAATGGCTTAAAGTTCTGCAAATACTTGTTATATGCAGACGACCTAAAGTTATTTCATTCCGTACGATCTATTTACGATTCCAATAATATTCAAGAGGACTTAAATTATTTAAATGAGTGGTGTTCAAATAATAAGCTATCTTTAAATATAGCCAAATGTAAATGTATTACATTTAGTAGGACCAATAATACAATTCACAATAATTACAGTATCGATAATATACTTTTGGAACGGGTTTCGGACATAAACGCATATATTATCCATAACCAATAAAGCTTACAAGATGTTGGGTTTCATTTCTCGAATTGGTTCTGACTTTAATACTGACACCTTGAGACTTTTGTATTGCACCTTGGTTCGGCCACATTTAGAATACGCTGCAACAATATGGCATCCTCATCAAACCTATTTGCTTAATACATTGGAGATGGTCCAGAAAAAAATCCTACGTCGTGTTGCGTATAGTGTGACTTCCGGTTTCTCTAATTAGTGCGGGGTGGGTGAAGGTTCAAAACAAAAAAATAAATAAGTTATTTTAATTCAAATCGAATTTATTAAAATTACTTCAATAAAAAAAATATAATTCAAATTAAATTTATTAAAAAATTTAAAAAAACGCCATCTTGTGATTCAAACACAAATTAAAAATTAAGTATTGCATTCGCGGATGTGAGTGGAAATAAAAATGAATTCAAGTAAATAACGTAAAAAAAAAACATAACGCAAGTATCTTAACAAAAACGCATTCCATAAAAAACTAAAATTAAACTAAACTTACAAAACTCTGACAAATGGGCGCCACCCAGAATTATACGTCTGGGACGTAATATATTAAAGCGTCGCGACGCGATTACGAAGAAAAATAAAAAAAAAAACTCGAAATGCCGCAACTTAAGTTTCCTTTCCCTTTTTTTTGTTTCACTATTATTTTATGCACTTATCTGTTATCCGGTGTGAAGCAATTAAGGGCGGTTGCGACGGAGATGACGGCAGCTGCGGTGGCACGGCAACAGCGGCGATAGCAGTGACGGTCTACGGCAGCAGCAACAACGGTAGCAGCAACAACACAGCGTCAGCGGCAACGGTCACAACGGCAGTCGATAACGACTTAAATGTTCCTCCCTGATTTAACTCCCGGGTTGCATCAACACTATACGTACAAAATGGCTGCGAAACTTCGCACTTAAAGGGTTCCTAAATATTTATTTAGGCGTTACTAACGTATATATAGATATACATACATACACATACTAGAATTAGTCCATAACATCATTTATTTGCAAAATTGACAGAGAAATAATGTAATTACCTTCGTTAAGAAGAACCCATCGGTAAAAAGACACGATAACGGCAAATTAACATTCAGAACGGCCAGTCCGCTCCTCCTCGAGCACAGATCCCGAAGGTCGCGTCTTGCATTTAATCGGCGCGAGTGCCCGATACGACAAAAAACATATATTTTATTTGTAAACAATCAATATCTACAACCCGACTAGCAGACTTGCAATTAAACTCAAAAAAACCAAAGAGTATTAATTAAGGCCTAGTTAGACGAGAATTATTTTGTTATAATAGGATGAATATATTGAATCCACAGCTTAACTATAGTTTGCTTAGAGTTAATTTAGATTTATCGACGTTACTTTCCCGCAGAAATTATTTTGATATGTGTTTTTTGTATAAATTAATAAACGGGTATATTTGGTGTCGCGCTGTTGGCAGGTCTTGATTTTTGGCACCAAAGATCGGGACCTTTAACAAGACAGCAAATCTTATTTAGAGAGAAATTGCATCTTGCTACGTACGTTAGGAACAACCCGTTGTCCAGATTAACCCGCACCGCCAATTGTTTACTACCCTCTGTAAATTTTGACTTATTTGCCGCTAATTATTCATGCTTTCGTAGGGCGGTAGTGGTCGTTAATCTGGATTTAATTTTCATTTACTTTAAGTCCTTCATTTTGTTATGGGGAAATGTAATTGGTGTTACTTCAGTACGTTATTTTTCAATTCTTTGTTGTATTGTATTAATATTAATTTTATGTTTGTAAAGATATTTTCGTTAATTAAATAAATAAAATAAAATAAAACATGTTTAAAACAAAACAGTTTAAAACACGACGGCTGTTTTTAAACATGTTCAAAACACTGTTTTAAAACAACGTGTTTTAAACATAACAACCCTGGTTTATATAAAGAAGAAATTTGTGTATAGTGGACACTTTGGTTGCACTTCTGGTTTCACCGGAAATGGAATCAATTTTCAAAACTTAGGACCGTTTTACGCACACAAGAATTCTCGCAGAGATGTAAGGTAGTCAGTGTTGCCAACTCTAGACTACCAGATGTCTAAAAATGTCGCTTAAAAACACCAGATTTTATATTTTGTTATAACATAAATAATTATTTATTAGTGCCATTACAAAAAGTTTACACACGTCCCCAAAATATGAATTAAATTACCTATGTTAAAATAAATTAATTACTAATAAAATTAAAAAGAAAATCTGCTTATAACAATATAATATATAAAATAAATTGGTTTATCTTAAAATTTAAATAATCAGAATGTTATAACATACGACATAAACATTTTAAAATAAAATTAAACAGGTCTAATAAATAAATTATCGCACAGTACAAATTTAAAATGATTAAGTAGAGTAAACAAATAATAATAAAAAAATTTATAAAATCTTAATGTTACATTATATACATATATCAACATTTTAAAATACAATAAACAAGTCCAATAAATAATAATACAAGTACAAATTTAAAATGATTCAATAAATTAAATAATTAGTGTTCATGCACATTACAATATGTTGTAGTTATCTGACATTAGATCCTCTATCGTATAGTGACTTTTTTTAATAAAATAGTTTCTGATCGTCCTTTTAAACTGCTTAATATTAGGTGATTTTATTGGTTCTGGCAGTTTATTAAAAATTTTTGGACCATAGTAGTTGACTCCATTTTGAAATTTTGATAATCGTAATCGGTACAGACAGATGTCTCCTTTATTTCTGGTGTTGTAGGTATGCATTTCTTCATGAGAACGATAACTTCCAATGTTTTTACGGATATATAATAAACATTTCAAGATGTATATTGATGGTAAAGTCAATATTTTCGATCTAATAAATTCATTTTTGCAGTCATCTTTATACCCAAGCCCTGCTATTATTCTAACGGCCCTTCTTTGCAGTCAAAATAACCTGTGCATGATTGTCGAGTGCCCCCAGGTTATAATTCCGTAGGTTAGATGAGATTCACACAACGAGAAATATACGCAACGCCGAAATTATTGAGGTAGACTGTTCGATAGATGTCTTAACAAGTAAATATTTTTACACAATCGCGAGGCCATTTTATCCCCGTGTGAATGCCACGCTAACCTGTTATCTAGACACCAAGAAATCTTGTGGATGTTTCTGTGATAATGTGTGCAGATCTTAAGAAGAAGACCAAATCAACAGTTTTATCATTATTTATTGTTAGTTTATTATTTACAGACCATTCAACAACTTTTTGTTTGGTGTTTTCGATCCTATTTAAACATGCGTTTAAATGGGTATCGCTATTAGTCACTAAGGTATCGTCAGCATAGAGGAAGATTGATACAGGGAGTTTTTCTTTAAAGTATACGTATTCTAAATTTAGATTATTTTCTTTAAATATCTAGATATTTGTTGTTTTGTAAACGAGTTCAATTTGAAACTTTAAACGAGTGTTTTCCACTCCCAGACTAAGCATGAAGTAAAATTTCGAGTTTAGAAAAGCCCCGTGAAAATTTGTCGTGGGTCGCGCAGCGACCCGAGACAAATTATCTAGGCTTTTCTGGACAAATTTTCACGGGGCTTATCTAAACTCGAAATTTTACTTCTTAGTCTGGGAGTGAAAAACACTCGTTTAAAGCTTCAAATTGAACTCTTTTAAAAAACAACGGATGTCGGAAAATTTACAGCGTATGCATATGTTTACTTAAAAGAAAAATTTCCTGTATTTATATTGTAGACAAACAGTTAAATTCTGGGAACATGTTATTTGCAACTACATAAGTGATTTAAATAATTACTATCAAAAATCAAATATCATACATGACTGTCGCGTGCTCCACTCCTTAATTTGGTAAAATACAATGAACCCAATAAGCAAAAAAAAAACAAATAACGTTATATCAACATTGTAACAACATTAAACGTTGTTTTAAAGTTGTTTAAACATTACTTAAATGGATTTGCTCAGTGGGATGCACACAAAAGGAATAGATGCTAAGACGAGAGGTCTACCCTCAAAGCTGGGTAGGCGACACTTCAAGCGGAGTAGGCTACGCCGCACAATGTGCCAAATCCGAGCGCGAGCGCCAGGGGGGGATTTGGAGGAAAAAAATTAAATTAAAAATTTCGAGAAAAAACATATCCACTCCATTGTAGATACATGAAACCCTTATAATCTTGCACGTTTATATTTTTTAACCCCTTATATTATTAACAATTAACGCTTAAAGTTGAGCAATTTAGAAAACATCAATTTTACGGCATTTCACTCGCAAGTTTAAATAATTTATTACATGGATAGTAGGCGTACTATAAATATAACATTATACACTATTGTTTATAACATAATACTGTATATTATGGTTGAAAGATCAAGTCTCTAAATATTATAGAAAAAAAGTTAAATAAATTTGAACATGAAATATATTTTAAATATAAATTTTAACTTTAGAAAGTGTTATAAAAAAATGCCAACTCGATGAGGTCTGTGACTATCACTAAAAATGAGTTCTATGTTTTCTCTAACTACCCTCAAAATTTCGTATCTCCACCGGTGCGCTTTTAGGGTCTTTTTAATTTTTTTATTCGACGCCACCAATTAAAATTGGGTCGGGCGAGGCCCGTGTGCGGTGAGCATCGCGGAGTCGAGCGCGCTATTCTCGAGTAGCACGCAACATGATTTCTACGTTGGCCCCTAACAAAAAAATAATAAAAACGCACTTAAAACGCACATGTAAAAATTCAAAAAAATTAGGGCTGTTACAGAAAATATTGACAAATGTTTATATAATAGACATAATCCTCACAATCTACAATTTTTCTAATATACAGGTATATATCATTGTGAAATTATTTCTTCTCTGAGTATTTTTTGCACCATTTAAATCACATTTACAAAAATAGTTTTATGGGTTTTTTTCTTATTGATATATAAGGGTGTACATCTGTTACTGATAAAGGTCATCTGGTTTGTGTTTACATTTTTATTATGGGTCCGATTGGAGCTGTCATTTACCGTAACAAATGGCATTCTTGTCACACAGTTTTTACGGTTTAAGTATCTGAAATGGATTATTCTTAATTTTCTTGAAAGCAAAATATGCGTTTAGTGTTGAACGAAGTCTCCAACAGTTCACATATTTTTCTGATCCCTAAGCGAAGGATTGAACATTATAAAGTAGTTATTAATTAAGTTAGTGTTAAGTGTTATTTAATTGGTTGACTATATACTCTTTCTTTGAGTTAATGTTTTTTTGTGTATAAAATAGTTTAGTTTAATGTTTAATAGTTTACTTTAATTAAACTAGTGTTTAGTGTTAGTGTAATTTAATTAATCCAAAACGCTGAGTGATAATGGAGAAAATTAAAATTACAAACGATGATTTATATAAGGTATGGTACGAACTAAAACCTAAAAACCTTATTCAGTCAAGAAATACTACTGATTATTTAATAAAATATATTGAAAATGTTTCGACGAAAAACAATAGTGAAAATGATGAGAATCTTAAAAAAGTTAAGGGTGTCTGCGGTACTCTTAATAGAAAGTGGAAAATGTGCTCAAGATCTCATATCAATTTCATTAAAAAAAAATAGAAATTGGTTACTGCTGCCTTTTAAATACAACGAGGGTTCTGCCTTAATTGAAAATACAAATATAGAAAATATTTCACCAATACCAAGTACATCTGGTACACAGTTCACAATACAAAGTAATACATCTAAAAGAAGACAAACTAATTTATTGATCACCGAAAATACACCAGAACAAATATTTTCAGCAGCAAAAAATATTTTACGCGATAAAGGAAATATACCAGCGGCCAAATTAGTGGAAAGTGCTTCCTCGGATTCACAGGAAAAAATAAAAAAAATCTTAACTTATTTAAAAACAAATTAAGTTGAAACTGTAAAAAATTTACAGATGAAGAAGCTCTATCAATTTTTATTGATTCAAAAATGACGGCAGCAAGTTATAAAAATTTAAGAAAAACACTACGTTCTCATGGAGCAAAAGACCTTTAACCATCTTACAATAAAATTAAAATAATGAAGACAATGTGTTACCCAGCTAATATTTCTATTTCTCAAAATGGAGCATCAGTACCTTTGCAGGGCCTTCTTGAGCATACTTTATGTAGATTAATATCAACAATTAAATTTCCTCAAGATACATCATTTAGTAAATTAATTTTGTTGTGTAAATATGGTTGCGATGGCAACTAAGGGCACTCTACTTATATGCAAAAGCCATCTGATGATAGCAGTACAGATGAAGAAGAAATTACAGAGAAGAATGTCTTTGTGTTTTCACTGGTTCCACTTAGATTATTTTCTGATGAAAGTGTTATTTGGAAAAACGAAAAACCTTCATCTATTAAATTATGTAGACCGATAAAATTTATTTATGCTAAAGAAACAAAACAGCTTATTCTAGATGAAGTTAAGAGTATGAGGCAAGAGGTAAATTTTAGGAAAAACAACAAATTTATATTAATGGTAACCATGTAGAGGTAAAATTTAATTTGTTGTTTACAATGATCGACGGCAAAGTTATAAATACCTTAACAAATACTCCGAGCTCAAATTGTTTTATATGCAAATGTTCTCCGAAGGAGATGAATGATATTGAAAGAATTAAAAATATTCCTATTATCGAAGATAATTTAAATTATGGTATTTCTTCCCTCCATGCATGGATAAAGTTCATGGAATGTGTTCTTCATATCTCCTATAAATTAGATTTGAAGAAAACAACTACTCACGGATGTACGATAGAAGAGAAAAATAATATATTTAGTCGGAAAACTAGAATACAAAAACTATTACGTAAAGAGTTAGGGATAAGGGTTGATATTGTTGTGCAAGGAGCAGGTACTTCAAATACTGAACAGATTTTATACAATTCTTATAACAATGTCGAGTTCTCGTAAAATAAATGTATTGATGTTTGATAAATATGCAGAATATGGTATAGAATGCCTCCTAGTGTCCATAAAATTTTAATTCACGGGAGCAAAATAATTGGACAATGTCTTTTACCAATCGGAGAACTTTCGGAAGAGGCACAGGAAGCAACCAATAAAATATATAAGAGAGTTAGAGAAAACCATACTAGGAAAAACTCTAGGCTTAATACAATTCGAGATTTATTTAATATGCTTCTTGTATGTTCTGATCCAATAATTTCTTCTTTGAGAAGCGATGTAAAAATTCATAAAAAACAACTACCTGCAGACGCTAAAAAATTAGTTATTTGTGAAACGGACACAAGAACAGACTGATGAGGATACTGACAATTTTTCATTTTAAAAAATTAAGTAAATAAAACAGTATAAAATACATAACTTCGTTGTGCAAAATCAGAAAAATGTAATGTATATTCTGATTAAAAATTCATATTTTAAACAACAGAATAAATTATTTATAAACTACAGCAGATACTTTTCAAATTTGTACGTTTTTTTGAGGTGCTTTATTTTTTATTAGGCGCAACCGATAAAAATCGACTCGGTCATTCGCAAAAACCTGACACAAAACGCACATGTAGAGATACGAAGTTTTTAGGGCATTTAAAAACATACCACATTTTTTGGTGAAAGTCACAACCTACGTAATGATTATAACAATTGTATATAATTTTGCTGCCTTGAATTATTATTATATTATTTTTTTTATAAGATTGCAAACCGGAAGAACTGTGACTATCATATAAACATTTGTTAATATTTTCTGTAACTGCCATAATTTTTTTGAATTTTTACATGTTCGTTTTAAGTGCGTTTTTATTATTTTTTGTTCGGGGCCAACGTAAAAATCATGTTGCGTGCTGCTCGAGAATAGCGCGCGCTCGACTCCACGATACTCACCGCACACGGGCCTCGCCCGACCCAATTTTAATTGGTAAAAACGCACCGGTGGAGATACGAAATTTTGAGGGTAGTTAGAGAAAACATAGAACTAATTTTTAGTGATAGTCCCAGACCTCATCGAGTTGAAATTTTTTTTATAACACTTTCTAAATTTAAAATTTATATTTAAAATATATTTCATATTCAATTTTTTTAACTTTTGATCTAAAATATTTAGAGACTTGATTTTTCAACCATAATATACAGTATTATGTTATAAACAATAGTGTATAATGTTATATTGATAGTACGCCTACTATCCATGTAATAAATTGATGTTTTCTAAATCGCTCAACTTTAAGCGTTAATTGTTAATAATATAGGGGGTTGAAAATATAAACATGCAAGATAAGAAGAGTTTCATGTATCTACAATGGAGTGGATATGTTTTTTTCTCGAAATTTTTAATTTAATTTTTTCCTCAAAATCCCCCCCTGGCGCTAGGGCTCGGATTTGGCACATTGTGCGCCGCCGCGCGCCGTACAAAAAATGATAAATTACAATAACCCAATTCAAACTCTAGACACTAAGTGCCTCGGTAATCAAATCGCCGAATGTCGCACATTCAATTTGGTAAATAAATGAAAAATGAATTTTTCGGACTCATCACTTGAATCAACATATACCGGCATTCCACATTCCAATTCAAAACATGAATCCAGAAATGCACTTATATTTAAAGAATGTATTGTGAAATATTTTAATAATGTCTTTCTGTGTTGTGTATCAGCAACAATTTATTTTCACATGTTTTTGGAAATTACAGTATAATTTTAGGATGTTACTAAAATAGCACGATGCTGCCCCCTATTTATTTAAAGCATAATCAAAATTTACATTGCTCTTATGGAGATTTCTAAGTAACGATTAATTTTATCTATCATTTATTTTAGATTAATTTATTTTATTTGTCTCTCATTTGTAAACGTCAATTTATCAATAAACAGTATTAAACAAGTAAGGTTATGTTTTCAAGCTACTGACTTGTAAAATTTTAACAAGTCAGTATACTAACTTGTTAAAATTTAACAAGTTAGTACTGGAATAGTAATTTATAGTTTTTCGTGATCTGAATTTATTAAAGCAAAATTCAATAAATACTATTATTCTTAAAATAATAATTAAGAAAATATATATTTTCTTAATTATTATTTTAATAATGCACTGCAACGATATAACACAATTTATTCACTATTAATCTCCTTTATTTGTATTATATATATTAAATATACAGTTTGTACTTCCAGTAATGGAAATCGAACCACCTGGCGCACAAATTGATGAAGGCATAACACTAGAAGCAAACTTCTAACAAAAAACGTTCCACCTCTCCCTTACTTAATACTTTGGCTTTTTTTGGAGTATACCGCTCATTCTTTCTTTTGAGGAATGCAATTACTTTCTGAAACCTACAAATATTAATGAACACCACTTTTTTAATATTTTAACATTGAATACCTGTGAACTGGAACATTTTCCTTCATATTTAAACAGCTTTTTAACATTGACCATTTCGTCGATAGCGAATTAGGGCTACATTTTTCAGCAATGTGACTTATATATGCCAATATCACATCTTATGTCACGCCAATCACGTCACTTTCTTTCTGCCATATTTTAAAGTCCGTATACTCCCGCTCATATCTCATCGTTGACTTTACTGGCAGCAAACTTGAAACAACTCTTGCGGCTGCCTCAGTAATTGCTGCAGGCACTTTCGGAGGCACGCTCATGTTAAACGAATTGCGAAATAATTTAATTTGATTTAATCAAATAAACAACATAAGTATCCACGTAAATGTTTCATAACTTACTACATATTTTTTGTAATTCCAATTTGATTAAATTTACCAAATAATTGTATTTTAATTAATTACAAATTAACAAATAAAATATATAACAATATACGCAAGTTAACGGGTTTTACTGGCTCCAGAAGGTGACTGGCTCGTCAGTCATATCCTTCTGTCCGCCAGTAAAAACCGTTTTAACAATGCTAATAATGTTAAATACTATAATACAACATGTTCATAATAATTACTCCAATAAATTAAAGCAATATGAAGAAGAAATAATTATGTTTATGTGATAATTTAAGAGTGTTTCATTATTTGATTTATATATAATTGCAGAAACATTTTTTTGAAAAAAGAATAGTGTCAATTTATTCGCAAAGCTTCAATGTGCAATATATATATATATATATATATATATATATATATATATATATATATATATATATATATATATATATATATATAAGATTTAAAGATCTATTTTCATTATTGTAGAAGATTAATCGTTGTTCGTTCTTATGGGCAAATAACATGTACATTTCCGAACTTACGGGTCTTTTTTGATGTACGAAAATCGTCATTTTTTATTCCAGCCTTCCCAGAAAAGCTAGAGTTACGAAAAAATTCATACATAATCTTGACCCCATTTTAGGACCCGCGTACATCGCTTATGATTCTAGCTATTATCGTTTTTCTGAAAAAAAATCATAAAAATTGCAATAATTTTTAATCACGAAATAATCTTAAAAAATTCTCACGGATTTGCAAAACCGATGCACACCGGACCTATTTTTACCCCCTGAACATTTCTGTAAAGTTAGATTTTCACGAAATCGCCTGGGAAGGCTCAAATTAAAATTTTCACTCGTTTTGCAATTTTTCGCATACCGTCGCGCCACCTAATGGTTGTATAGCGGAAATGGGGTATTTTTCAGTTCAGGGTGTCTTTAATAGATGGCGATCTTACGTGACAACAATTTGCGGGATTTCTTTGAAAAGGTCGTTATCTTAACGATTCTAAGAGACTGCTCGCAGATTTTTATGATCTGTTCTCGTGGCTTTTTAGATATTTTGCACTTTTTCTAATCTTTGCTTTTCAAACTGCTGTTTTTACTGCAAACTTATTACGAAATTGCTATCTTGATAGCAATTCTGTGTTGTTTTCACAACTTTCATTATTTTATTATAGATTTTTTTTACAACTTTGTGTTTTTTTTTTTAGCGCCAACAGTGTGAGGGTGTGCGGAAATTCAAAAAGAATGGTTCGCAAGCGTATTGTGCAAAAGGCTAAAATCAGGAGAGTGTTTAAACACAATTTGCAAATAAATACACGGAAAGAACATTTATTGTCACTACGAAATTAATTCACGATGTCGTTAGAATGCGCTCAATGTTAAACTACAATAACTCCTAAAAACGTTTCGTTATCGATAAAATGTTTAGGACCATGCGGTGATTGGTATCATGGAAAATGTGTAGACGTTACAGATAAAAATCTTGCGTTTTATCGCGCTGAAGATAAAAAAACTAATGGTTTGAAATGGTCATGCCCTATGTGTTACCCCTCATTTGTTGCAATCAAATCAGTTTTTCGCCAAGAATTTACTTCGTTTAAAGATGAAATATCTTCAAAATTATCATCGATGGTTGACACTATATCAACATCAAACGCTAGACTTTTCGAGATTGAACAAGAAAATAAAAAACTAAAAGATGAAGTTGAAAAACTCAGTAATAGAAACAATAATGAAAATATAATAAGCGAAATAGCTGATAGAGAACATAGGAGTTGTAATATTATTGTATACAACTTACAAGAATCGTCATCTGAAAATCCAAGTACACGCAAAAACGATGATTTAAATGCGTTTATTGAATCTACAAAAAATATTGAAATGGTTGAAGTTACCAATGCTATTAGATTAGGGACGAAATCAGCTAAACCAAGGCCTTTAAAAATTACTCTGAGTAATAAAACCCATGTGGAGAATATACTAAAAAAATCCAAGATAATCAAGGAACAAACTAAAACAATTATTAATAAACCTGATTTTACCATTAACCAACGAGATTATATTAAAAATATGTACACGGAATTGAATGATCGCAAAATCAATGGTGAAACTGATCTTTATATTAAATATTTTAATGGGTGCCCCTCCATTCATAAAAAGAAGTATCCATCAAATACAGCGCTTGTGCAAAAAAACTAATTATTTACTATCAAAACATGGGTGGAATGAGAAGTAAACTTGATAATATAATGATTAATTTAAATGTAACTACTTTTGATGTAATTGTTTTAACAGAAACTTGGTTGGACTCATCTATAAATGACGCAGAATTGAAATTTCGTGGATTTAACATTTATAGATGTGACAGATCAATTTTATCGAGTAACAAAAGTCGGGGTGGAGGTGTCTTGATTGCTGTTTGCAATCGGATGTCTTCTAAGAAAATTGCTACACCATCTAGCATAGAGGAAGTTTTTGTATCAATTGCTGGAAAATATATTGTTTCTTCAGTATATATTCCTCCTGCGTCCGATGAACTACATTATAGAACCCATTCTGAATCTATAGAATTAATTTGTAACTTATACTCTGATCATAAATACATATTCTGTGGAGATTATAATTTGCCGCGTGCTGCATGGGATTTAAATGGGATAAATGTTTTATGTGATGAGAATAGTTCCACAAATGCTCAAATTTTGGCAGAAAACTTGGAATACTATAACCTACGACAAAAGAATACAATTCCCAACAAAAGAGGTGTTTTTTTGGACCTATTTTTTTCTAATATTGTGGATATACATATTTACATTTCAAACGATCCTCTCTCCTGCAGTTCAATGCATCATGAATCATACACAATTGAAATAAAAGAAGATCGGACTTTAATAAACAATAGGTTGGAAGATGAAGATTTTGTATTTGATTTTAAAGCAGCAAATTATGATGACATTAATATGTGTTTATCAAGTGTAGTATGGTCAGAATACCTAGTAGACACGGATGTAAATATTTTAGTTGATACATTTTATGAAGTTTGCTTTTCCACTTTTAATAAATACATTCCAGTTAAAAGCATTAAATCCTCCACTTACCCAAAATGGTATAATAATGTATTAATCTTTCTTACGAAAAGAAAACAATCAACGCATCGTCAATTCAAGTATAGCGGCAGAGTTGATGACCTACATACATTTACCTCACTAAGAAGAGAATGTAAAGACTTAGCGAGACAATTATTTGGGAACTATATTAATAATCTGGAAAATGAATTAATTAGTAAACCGAAGAATTTTTGGAATTATGTCCGTACATCAACAAAAACTGATGGCTTACCTAAAAACACGTTTCTGGATGAACGGAAATCGACTTCAGGAAGTGAATGTGTGAACTTATTTGCAGACTTTTTTGAATCAGTATATTGTGGTAGTAAAGTTCATACAGTGCGTAATAATCATATTTATACTTCTGATAATATAATGTTAAATAGGTTACAATTAAATATAATTGATGTGTTTAATGCTCTGTCATCTTTGCATGACTCTTGCTCTATATGCCCTGGTGGCATTCCAGCCTACTTTCTTAAAAGATGTGTCTATTCTTTGTGTCAGCCCATTTATCTTATATTGAAATCATCTTTAGAGGGTGGCGTGTTCCCATATATTTGGAAAAAAAGCTATATTGTTCCTTTATACAAAAGTGGCAACCGTGAGAATATCAGAAATTATCGTGGAATTTGCAACCAATCAGTAATTCCTAAAATATTCGACAAAGTAGTATCTGAACAACTTATTTGGCATTGCAAACAAATTATATGCCCAGAACAACACGGTTTTTGTAATAGTAAATCAACTGTTACTAATTTACTAACATTTCAAGCATTCCTTTTAAACGCTTTTGAAAATAATAAACAAATCGACGCCATTTACACAGATTTTTCAAAAGCTTTCGACCGTATATCGCATGCAATTTTGTTGAGTAAATTGGGGAATTATGGCTTTGGAACTGCAGTTTTAAATTGGCTTTCGAGCTTTCTGACGGAACGAACACAATTTGTTAAAATAAAAAACTTTATATCACGAACAATAAAAGTATCATCTGGTGTCCCTCAGAGATCGCACTGCGGACCAATCCTATTTTTGTTGTTCATTAATGATATAGGTAGTTATATCAAAAAAAGTAATTTCTTGCTTTTTGCTGTTGATTTTAAACTTTTTCGAACTGTTTCTTCAATTGACGATATACATTTTCTGCAACAAGATATTAATCACTTAAGTGAATGGTGTGCAGACAACGATCTTTCATTAAACTATAGCAAATGTTCAGTCATGTCATTTTGCAGAAGTAAGAACCCTATACTACATAATTATATCCTAAATAACTGTATTCTATCTCGTGTTGGTTCCGTTAGAGATCTTGGAGTGATTTTTGATACGAAGCTCACATTTATGAATCACATAAACCATATTACAAATTTAGCTCTACAATCACTTGGATTTATAAAACGTTTTGGCTACAAATTTTCTATTAACACTAAACGAACATTGTATTTGTCATTAGTAAGATCTAAACTAGAATATGCGTCGAATATTTGGTCGCCATATTATAAAAATTCTGTGAACAGCATTGAAAGAGTACAAAACAAATTTTTATTAAATATTTCATTCACTCTGGGCATATCTCGCGTTAATTACAACAGATCACAAATGTTACCACTTTTAAATTTAAAATCACTCCATGAAAGAAGGATTTATTTGGATTTATGTCTCTTATACAAAATAGTAAATGGTTTATGCGATTGTGTTGAGCTTCTTAACATGATTAATTTTAGTATCCCTACCAAGATCCAAACTAACTTTTAGAATTAAAATGTTTAAATCAAATTATGGGAACAATGAACCACTTTCTAGAATGTGTCGATATTGGAACAAAATATGTGATAGTAGAAACATTTGTATCTTTGGTAACACATTTAATAAATTCAAAAAATTATTATTAAATACTGATACATACGTCTGTTTATAATGTTATGTATTCTTATTATTTTTTTTTTTAGACTTAGATACATATGAATGTATTTTTATGTATTTCTTTTTTTGTTCACTGCCTACATTTGTATCTATTTTCTATTTGTTTTTTTATATCATTAAGTATCATGAATTAAATTTATATTGTATTATTGTAAAATGGTGATAAGCCGTCAATAAAGTAAATTAAATTCTTCTTGTAAGATGACTGCGGGTGTATTGTAGTGTTATGTAAGTGTTCAACATGTTATTAATAATATTCGAGTATAAATAAACTTTCGATTAATTTAAAACAAATATATATTTCATTACATGCGACTACAGGATATGGATATACAGTTGTTTTGTAATAATAATGTATATAGGCATTCTAAACATGGTGACTATATACCTTACACTATAACAAAAACTTTGAAAGGGAAAACTGCAGAAGAGGAACAAAACGGAAATGATCGACAGGTACAATTACACAATATTGAATTATAATGCTTTTGGTATTTTTAATAAGATAATTGCATGTCTGTTATAACATTTAAAATATCTCTTAGAAATTCAGGTAACTCTGTTGTACCAAAATTTATTAATGAGAACATATTGATATGTGTTCATAAAATATAAAAGATTACGATTTAATAGCTCAATTTCATGGAATGTAACTTTCTTAATAGGGTTGCATGAATGAAGGTAGGTTTATAAAATAAAATAATTAACAATGAGTAATAACAACAACATTTAATAATAGTTTATATACAGGAACAAAATTTAATAACTATAATTATTTAACATTGGCGAAACAAACTTTTGACAACTAAATTTAATTATAAATGAAAAGTATGGCATCAATGAATTGTGGTGACCCACTGTATTTAGACTATTTATCGTTATTAATTCATTCAGTACATTTCACGTTTTCATTAGCTGTGTTTTTATTTTTCTGTAATTCATTTATTTTTATGGTTTTATACAATCTCTGGGAGATTATTTTTATTTAACGATCTTATCACTTCTGCTAACTACTACTTCTGCCATATAGTTGTAGATATGAAACTCTTATTTTATTTTAATAATAAATAAATATATCATAAACTAAAGATATAATAATTATTTAATTATTTATTAAGTTCAAAACTAAGAGCTAATTCTGCAATTTGTAAAAAATCGCCTTAATAGAACATTTACTGCAGAGCTGCCACTTCAAGATGGAATTCAATGGACGGTTTGAACATCAATGAGAGGATCGATCTGACCAGTGATGAGGACATGCCATTCTTGGTGGAGAGAGGTAACAGAGAAGATCCGTATGATGTTTCTGGTAGACGGATTGTGAACATTGCCTCATTTTGTTTTAGAATATTTAGAACATAACTGCTCATATATTGCTCAATGCTAACTCAAACAAAATATTATGCCACTTATTAATTATATACAGACTCCACCAAAAAAATGTATTTTTTGTGTTTGTTTTACATTTATATACTGATCACACATGTAATACTGTCTTCATTTAAGCACATAGTTACTTTAGATGTTCAAAATGTTGGCCGTTGGCAGTCAGACAGATAACAGAATGACAAGTGGTCGCTGCAATTTACATCGGTCAACGTTTCAATGGTGCTTGCTGCACAAGCCACTGTAATCTCCCGGCGAAGGTCCTCCAGCACCTACAAGACCGTAGGCAGGTATTTTTTTTAACTACGAATCCCCCCCGAAATATTCAAATACTAAAATTTTTAAAAATTTTAAAATCTTCGCTGTTATTTTCCAAAATGGAATTATTGAAAATTTCGGGGAGTGAATTTAAGCTACCCTAATCCTCCCCTTGACTACGGCCTTGTTGGTACTGGAGGAACTTCGGCAGCAGATTACCGCGGCTCGTGTAGCGATCTTTATTGACACGTTGACCGACATAACTGCGAGGACCGTGGCGTTACTTTATGCGACTGGCCGCCAAGGGCCAACATTTTGCACATCTAAAGTAACCATGTGCTTAACTGAAGACTGTACTACATGTATGATGAGTATTTTAATGTAAAAGAAACTCACAATACATAGTTTTCGTTCTTTAAAGAGTGTATACATTTTTCTGGCGGACTCTGTATGTATAGTACTCGTAACATTTACTGTAATTTCCTGTAGCTAACTTTTTGAACTTTTCTACGATAACATTTATTTATAAATGTAAACGTAAAATAAAGGTTTTTATTTAGGTAACCATTCTTGTCTTTTGTGTTCCTTGAGAATTGAAGCATGGGCTTATATGCTGGAGAAAACAAATTGTAGTTAAGTCCATAAGCAATAAAATAGAATGGATTATTCATCGAGTGTTACATTGCAAGTGCTGATTACTTTAATCAGTCAGCGATTAAACTTCTTAAAAAAGTATTTTTGTTCACAAATTGTTTATACATTTGCATTACGATAAAAGAGACATGCTTAAGATATCTTACAAATTTAAAACATTTTGTCAGCTGTTGATTTAATTGTGGTTAACTTTTCAGCCACGATTAAGTTCCTGCAGTGCAGGCGGGCAAAAGCCTGAATAACACACTATTCTGTCACCGTTTCTGCCTACTAAAATACCAATAACATAAGTATTTGCTAGTATTGCTACTTTTGATTTCCAGTGCAAGTAAAAGTGATGGTTCTCAATGATCAGGGGGTCTATTCACAGCATTGATGCAATTTGTCGTCAGTGAGAACTGAAACGTCGTTTTGGAAACAATTTACTAAACCGTATAGAGTAATTTCAGTGCAACTTCTCACTGATGATAAATTGCGTGGGTGCTGTGAATATCCCGCGAGTATTTTTGCAAATACCAAAATATAAACAAATATTAAATAACCTCCTTATCCATTTGCCTCTCAGTTATGTGATTATTACAGCAAAACCCAATACTAATAAGTAGAGTCAAACTTGAATCCTAAAATATCGAAATCACATTACGATCACATATTATTTTATTTTCACTTTCACTTTATATAAAATCGGATACACAATTCAAAATAACCTACCAAACTATGAAATTGCAAGGATTTGAAAGAAGTAAAATTAAAAGAACAGCGCAAAACGTTAGAAAGAGATGGATGCACAGCTAGTCTGGCTCGAAAATAAAAATGTATCGAGAAATGAATAAATGTTTTCCCCTTTTACCCCCCTCAACCCGCCAACGCGTAAAAAACCGGTTCCGTGCCTCTAACAAACGAAGTATCGCATGACGAGTAATTTTATAGAAATCATATATGATGAACAACTGTGTTGTAAAACCAATTCCATGTCCACCATCGCCACCAGGGGCGCATTTTCCTTTAGACTCGATTTCGTCAAGGTCAAAAAGTGAAAAAGACCCTTAACCCTGATACTACTGCTGCGCTACACTTATAACAACCCATAATATATGCAACACAGTGTACAGCAAAGTGTAAAGGTAAATAAACACAGGATAAAAGTTACAAAAAGGGACTAGATGTAGGACACACCCTTCCCAACACGCGGTCGTTCATCTTGACTTAAAAAAAACACAAGACTGGATAGATAGACCACAGAATGGAGGGAACTTACTGCTTGAGCCGGTCACGCCGTATAGGTTAAGTTATAAAAACATTATATTAATCAGCAATGATTTTATACTTACCCGTCAAATTGAGTAAAACAATCAGCTAGAACCTAATCAAATGCATTATGCATGCATTGGAGAAAGTTAGACTCGCAATTTAATTTAATTTGATAAATCTGTGGTTTTGAGGAAAAACCAGGTAAGTGACGTTTTGGCCAAATTGAGTTATGTGCGGACAGTGATAGGTATTTACGTCTATTTTTACTTGATGAACTCCAAATGATATTATCTGTTTTACACATTTAGCACAATTTATACAAAACCTATCCAGTTAAGTGTCATTTTTGAGGAAAAACCAGTTATGTGACATTTTTTGAGGAAAAAACAGTTATGTTCCATTTGAATGCATATTAAATGTATTAACCTTCAGTTTTCACCATATATGGCTAACGTTTATACATATTCAATGTATATAATTCATGAAAGAACATATATGAGTATTATAATTCGATATACAAGGTGTAAAAGGGTTTTAAAAAATAAGCCACAGAAATTATGCAATAAACGTAACTTTATCTTACAGATAAAAACAATTGGTTACAATTTTCTATACACATCATGTAACGCAGTACAGTAACTAATTAATCGAAGAGTAATCGACAGGTTGACGCGAAGAAATTCGGTTAGATCTTCTGACATTAACCTTAATCGCATGTACAGTTTTCACTTTTTTAGGTTGCTTGTTTCATTCGCTTCCGGAAATTTTTCAGTTGAATCGTCGTCGTCTAAATCCGGATCAAAAATTTTCGCACTAGAAATGTCACTCGTACTGAGGAGTTTGTAGAAGTCGTGAACTTCCGGTCTCAAAAGATCCAACATTGAGAGCAAGTCTTGTTTCTTCTCGTGGCTTATGTCGTGGGGCCCTGTGTATCTAAGTTAAAACTGTTCGTTTTGAATATTACAAGTATTACGTCTGCGTACATGTAATTCAGAGAACTCTTCATCTTGAAAATTCTGTTTATAGAAAGTCAAACCTTGTTCTTTTAGGTATCTAATCCATTTCATTTGACGCATTGTTTTGTCGGTTAATGAACACGTTTTTGAACAGTACCTCGAAGTCATAAAACATTTCTTGTGTCATCTCTTCCTTCTTACAGTTTCGAACCAGGTCATACCAGTCATTTGGGTGATGAACTTCAAATGCTTGAGATTTTTTAGCTCTTTCAATAGTTGCGTGGTCGCTGTGGTACTTTCGCATAAGGTCGAATACCATAAGATCGAATCCCATTAGGTCGAAGCAAAAAGGTAGAAGTCTCATAAAGTCTAATTTGTATTGCAAAAAAACAACTTTTTCTGCGAAACAACTTTTATTTAATTAGTTTGAACGATATTAGTGGCAATCGCAACTGTTTTGAAAAAAATAATGATATCTTCGTCTATTAATTATGAGGCCTGTCTAATAAAGCACAAATGCTTGATGTGAAAGGTTTCAAATTGAATACATTGCTTAAGTATCTTTGCACACGCTAACGATGTTACATACTTCTAGGTTTGGTTAGGTTAGGTTAATAGAAAGGTTTGTAATAGAATAAATTGCGCAAGTCATTTTGCGCCCGATGCCTGTTCCACATGGACGTGGTACTTATACAACTAACGAACAAATGAATACAAATTTGCTGGCCTCATACTTAATAGACGAAGATATCATTACTTTTTTCGAAACAGTTGCGATTGACACTAATATCGTTGAAACTAATTAAATAAAAGTTATTTCACAGAAAAAGTTGTTTTTGTTGCAATCCAAATTCGACCTTATGGGACTTCTACCTTTTCGCTTCGACCTAATGGGATTCGATCTTATGGTATTCGACCTTATGGAGGGGATCCGTCGCTGTCGCACTCCATATGAGTATGACCAGCTCCAGAAACTTATGGTCCACACTTTTAACTGTCGGATGGTTAGCAACTACAGCAGAAAACATTCCAGTAAAAATTTTGTTCTTATTTTGACACCCGCACGAGTATGAGAAAACGTCACGTGTTCGACCTTCGGGTCAACATCTTGCAGGAATTTGTAGAGACATGACGCGACTTCATTGGCACCTCTTTTCGCATCACCTTCGTGCCACATGTAACATGTCATCTTCGGTGTCGTGTTGTCGTTGACGGTCAAGTTGTAGGTCCACAGTTGTCTCTTGTAGAAAGCTACAGTTGGTTACAAGGAAGGTGTCGGCAAACACTGTTGCAAGTCGAAGGTGTAGAAGACGTGGGTGCCCTCGGATGTTTTGGCCTCCTTCTTATCAGCAGATTTACTTGAAAACGCCGTATTTGCTGCTTCTTGGTGATCCTTTTGCAGTTGTCGTGTCTTTTCTCGTCTATTTTCGTTAGTTTCGTACCTTATGTGTGCATGGAACATGTCACACTTATGACACTTGTCAAGTTGTGGTTGTTTGAATTTAAGACCTGTTTTCTTGAACACATTATAATATATCCAGTACTTAACAGGTTTCTGCACTTCATTTTTTTATAGAGCGTACATCTTCTGAACAGTCAGCCCGATTGGCAAATACCTTTTTGTCGTGTGACGACGCGAATAGTGGCTTTCATAAGCCGGAAATTTTCAATGTGAGCCTTAACTTCTTAACTTCTGCAATAAGTGTGTCCGAGATCTTATTTTTAGGAACTCGTTTTCCTCTCCGATCACTCAAAGGCAACTGACCCATCTCCTTCCACATGTGAGTTAGATAATTTTCAAACAAAGACTCGGTCTCGCTAAGAGTTAGTCGAAAACACTTACGATAAATTTTTTGGTCGCTGGACTCGCTGCGCAAATGATACACCGCTATGAATTGTTTTCGCCTCAAGGTCCCTTCGCGCTTTTTTACAGGTTTGACTGTTATTAAGCCTCTCACAAAATCGCGTCGTTTCAAGTACGTTCCCTGCGCCCAGTAGAAGTCGAAAATTCTAGCCTGATCCTCGTTTGATATATTAGTCGCGCACTGTGCTCGGCATTGTGGCAATCTTGATCTGACTCTCTGTTTACCAGATTTCCCTTTGGCAGTTCGGTAAGCTTTACCGTAGTTTCTTTTACGCTGTCGACCCTTTCTTCCGGGCATGGCAGGGTTTGATCCAGATCCAGATGACTGTGACTGTTGAATATCTGAAGAAAAAAAAAATAACAATTGTTTTAATTTACATATTCAGTAAATAGTGCATGAAGTAAATTCTCATAAAATAAACATTATTGACATACAGGGTGTTTACGCTAAACCGTTCGTTAAAAGTTAATGGGGTTGCCGTTGCACTAAAAATTTGAAAAAAATCCTTGTCATACGGTTGAATCAGTTCTCCTCATGTGAAATATTTTCGACTTTATATCACTTTCGGTTCCACCGGAAGTAGCACCAAATTTGTTATTTTAAATAGAACACCCTATTTATTAGTAATTTTTTGGATTCCTCGTTTAAATTGCAACATATTTTATTCTAACATATGTACTCGTATCTCTTATAGTTTTCAAGCAAAAAAAAATATTTCTAAAATTTTGACCTCTAAAAGGCCTCATAAAATCTGTCTGTAACTTCTCTTAAGAGTAAGATAAAAATATTATTTATATCTCTACTTGTACCTAGAGGATGCCTCTATCATTATATTAATTGAAAACTGTCAATTTTGACAATGATTGTTCTTAAAATGTTAATTTCGAAGTGCCCTCTTCAATATCTCGTAATTCAACTTTTTAAATAGAATGACCCATTTTTTTATCATGTGGTACGATTGGGGGGACGATTTCCTACAAAAAAGTATTAGCAACTATACTCCTAAAGCAAATGATTTTCGAATTATTTCGAAGATTCGTTTTCCTCGCATTTATGCAGGGAATAATGCGCACATAACTCGCGACTGAATTTTAGTAGGCAAGTAGTATGTTTTGTCGCGTATGTAATGCGAAATGTCAAATAATAAAAACAATTAGTACAAAGTTATACAGAAATCAACAAAATGAATAAATTCACCCATCAACAAATTATCAATTGATTCTTTATACATGGCAACTGCGATAGAATTGTTACTCGAACATGTAGAGTATTTAATGAAACTTATCCACGTTGCCGCCGATGAATAAAACAAGATTTAAAAGATTGGAATCAAATTTTGTTCAATTAGCAGTTGCCATCTATAAAGAATAAAGTGATAATTTGTTGATGGGTGTATTTATTCATTTTGTTGATTTCGGTAAAACTTTGTACTTATACTTTTTATTATTTAACATTTTGCAATACAATCGCGACAAAAGAAAAGCATATTACTGGCCTACTAAAATTCAATTGCGACTTATGCGCGCATTATACCCTGCATAAATGCGACGAAAAACGAATTTTCGAAATAATTCGAAAACTACTTGCTTTAGGAGTATAGTTGTATAATACTTTTTTCTAGGAAATTTCCCCCCCAATCGTACCACGTAATAAAAATTGGGTCATTCCATTTAAACAAATTTAGTTACTAGATATTGAAGAGGGCATTTAGATATTGACATTTTAAGAACACTTATTGTCAAAATTGACAGTTTTCAATTAATTTACTCATAGGTACAAGTAGAGATATACATCATATTTTTATCTTATTCTTAAAAGAAGTTACAGACAGATTTCAAGATGCCTTTTAGAGGTCAAAATTTTAGAAATATTTTATTTTCTTGAAAACTATAAGAGATAGGTGTACATATATTCGAATAAAATATGTTGCAATTTAAACGAGGAACCCAAAAAATTAGTAATATAATGGGTGTTCTATTTAAAATAACAAATTTGGTGCTACTTCCGGTGGAACCGGAAGTGATATAAAGTAGAAATTATTTCACATGAAGAGAACTGATTCAACCATATGACAAGGATTTTTTTCAAATTTTTAGTGCAACGGCAACCCCATAAACTTTTAACGAACGGTTTAGCGTAGACACCCTGTATACATACCCAAGAAATCATCTCCTAAATATTAGAAATCTGAATTGTCTCCTGCAATTTGCGCCACAGCTTCTAAACGGTCGTCTGCATTTTGCGCCGTGACACCGGAACGGTTTTCCGCATTTTCCTCCTCAGAATCAGGATCGTCGCCTCCATCACCTACCAGAGTACTCGAATCCTGCTTTGTATCGTAACAGTAATGAAATTGTAACCATTTTTAAGAATATTTTGCAATTTGTTCAATATAAAATGGTTGGTTGAAAAAGATTTTTAAATAAATGACCACCTACTTAAATAAATACCTTGAAACGTCACATCTCCAGAAGACAAACTTAAGTTTTCCATCGATAGTTCATTTTCAAGAAGACTTCTCTGCAATTGCTCGTCTTTAGAAACGGTCGAAGAATCTTTTGATCGCTGTTAACAGGACTCGAGAAAAGTTACATTTACCAACCTGACGATTCCGCAAATGAGTCCTGAGCACCAATAACATAATGCCCCAACTGAACATTTTGTAGCGCCGTCGAATTCAACACTGTAAAAAGGCCAACAGTGTTAAATAAGTTATGTCGTGATCGTTGTCAACAGTGTTACACAAAATGCATTTACTAACCTGGGGATTCCAAAGACGATTCCTTCGCACTGCTCGAGTATTGTCGGATTAAATCCATTTGTTATTTAAAGTCAGGCTTTTTGTGAGTTGTTACACTTTCATTTTAATCAATAGGTCGGTGCTATTATGAGTTGTTGTCAAATTTTGGGACTTGGATCTCCAGAACGTCGACGCCGCCAACTGGTATTCATAAGCAAAGCTATACTGAAGAGAGATAAATCTCGAAACGCGTCTATAGATGGCCTAAGACAGTAGTATTAATCCAAGTCCTTTCACTTCTAATTTGTTGCTATCTCTCCTTTCATTTTAAATTTGTATTGTTAGTTGGTTTGAAGAGAATTTGACCTAAACGTTACATATACTTTAATAGAGCGTTGTAACAAATCAAATTAAATAAGATTTTAAATATTTCATTGTATAATTCAATATCCGGAGGTGCATTTGCACGGGAAGTAGTTGTTTCAATGGATATTTATCGTCTTACGTTGTCTTATTAATTAAGACATTGTTTGCATTTCCACGAATAGTTTTTTCGTAATTTTATATACTGCCTTTCAAAAAAATCAGAACACCAAGTATTTATTGCACGATTTTAATAAAATTTACACAATTTAATCATGTAAACGAACTGTATTGATGATCAATATCGACTTGGGGTATTTCATTCCAAACTTCGATAATTTGACCTCTAAGTTCCATTACAGTGTTAGCGGGGCACTGTAAGTTACTTATTCTAACACCTATCATATCCCAAACATGTTCTATTGGCGATAGATCTGGAGAACGAGATGGCCAAGGTAACAAATTGATTTCGGCACTATCAAAAAACTGTCTTGTAATGGCCGCTGTGTGAGGTCGAGCATTATCTTGCTGAAAAATGGGGTTCTGCAAGCCATTTACATAGGGCACTAACACTGGCCGTAATATGTTGTCAATATACCGAATCGCGCTAAGACTTGCTTCTAAAAAAACTAGAGGAGACCGACTACCATATGCTATCGCCCCCCAAACCATAACTCCCTGTGTAAGAGCCGTATGTCTTTCAACAGCAAATTGTAAAATTCTGCGTTCACCGCGTTGACGTCTCACTCTTCTGCGACCATCATGAGCCCATAAACAGAACCGAGACTCATTGCTGAAGATAATGTTATTCCATTCATGGGTCCAATGTTGTCTTTCTCTGCACCAATCAAGTCTTGCTCTGCGATGCTGCGGAGTAAGAGGTAGACACAATTGTGGACGGTAGGATCTTATACCAAAACTGCGGATTCTTCTGTAAACAGTAGCCATGGATACTCTTTGGCCATTTAGAGCCAACCAGTCATTTCCCAATGCCCGTGAAGTTATAAATCTGCCCCTTAAAGTTGTAAGACGAAGAGCTCGATCTTCACGCTCAGTGGTGCTTCTTGGACGTCCTGATCCAAGTCTACGTCGATTCTCCCCAGCTTCGGACCATCTAGACCAGCAGCGTACGATCACCGATACACTACGGCCTACCCTTTCAGCAATAGCACGAACCGAAAAACCCGCTTCTCGCATTCCAATAATGCGACCCCTTTCAAATTCACTTAGATGATGATATTGTGCAAGCCGACGAACACGGGGCATCTTTTTATGTTTTACAAACTGAAACGTCAAACTACTCAGAGGCTACTTGGATATTAGAAGCAATTACATTCAAAAATCAGCAGCTCTTCATAGTGGTGAAATCAAGGAAAAATACCATTAAATAGTAACCAAAACAATTGATTTTTTGATCATCGATGCAGTTCATTTACATGATCAAATTCTGTAAATTTCATTAAAATCGTCCAATAAATACTTTGTGTTCTGATTTTTTTGAAAGGCAGTATATATTATTACGTTAATATTTGACAATATTCTCAAGTAAATTCACATCAAGAATGTTTACATTGCTTTTAATATGAGTAGATAAATAGCTGCCTTAAAACTGTAGGTTACTATATTCTATTAGGTTGGAACCTTTCAGTTTTAAGAGAGCGAAATTATTAATCGATTAGAACAAAACATTTCATTAAAACTCATTTACAAAAAACGTTTAATAAAGTTTAATTAAATCACAGTAACAAATTCGACTTAATTTTATCTATCACTTCTGAAGTACTAGCTGTACCTCCAATATCCACAGTGCACACCCGATCGTCTTCTATTGTCTTCCTGATTGCTTCCTCCAAAGAGCTTGCATGAAGTTCAAGATTAAGGTAGTATAACAAATCAATTGCTGCGTTTAATACAGCAGTTGGATTCGCTAAATTTTTCCCTAACAACAAATAAATCGTATAATAAAAAACAAGAACAGTTTTGACATGATTCTTAAACATAAGGAATAAAGAATAATAATAATATTTATTGTCCAACAGGAGACACTCCCAATTACAAGACAATATATTTACAAAAAATAGGTATAAAGAATATAAATACACAGTAACATGAAACAACATGCAGATAATAAATATAAATAAATTAATAATGACAGACGATAATGTGTCAACAAAAATATCACAAGTTGATGGTAATTGTTTAAAAATATAGCAGATTTTACTGAACGGTAAGAGTCATAAATTGTGTGATTGAAAGCAACATTAAATGTGCTTTTATTCCTACTATTAAAAAGAGGGTTATTATGTTTAAAACACTTTGTTTTAAAACAGTGTTTTAAACATGTTTAAAAACAGCTGTCGTGTTTTTAACGGTTTTGTTTTAAACATGTTTTAAATCTTAAATTTGTTTTAAAGATGTTTTAAACGTTAAATTGTTTAAAACTTTTTTTATTATCTTAAATTTGCTAAATTATATTTTATACTACTTCATTAAGATTTTTTGTCTACGTTTTTAAATGTTAGCTAAATTGTTGAAGATATTTCAAAGTACATTATGTGTGCATAAATGTGATTTTTAAATGCAGCGAATTTTTCTTCCAGGTATACATAGGCATACACTGTAAATTTGATGACACTCGTTGTTTTTTTTAAGATTTCAAGTTGGATCTTTAAACAAGGGTTTTCCACTCCCAGACTAAGCATGAAGTAAAATTTCGAGTTTAGAAAAGCCTGAAAATTTGGATTGGCCGCGTAGCGAAGCGGAGCGGCCAATCCAAATTAGGCTTTTCTAAACTCGAAATTTTACTTCATGCGCCACACGTATAAAACACTGAAATATCGCAAAGTTTAAAATATACGGCTTTAGCAATCTAATATGTAGATGTGAATAAAATGTGATTCAACTTTTGTGCTGAACAATTTGTTTAAAACAGTGATTATAAGCAACCCAATAACTCTAGCGTATATTAGGTTGCCTATAATCGTTGTTGTATGTGTGTGTTCTTTGAACTTTACTGTAAATCAGTGTTTTTAAGCGTGGGCATTTTTCTTTTGAGTATACATATCCCAATAATTACAGCGTTTTTAAATTTGCGGGAATTCGTTGTTTCAAAGCGGTTAATTTGAAAAAATTTCGAGTTTAGAAAAGCCTAGTTTGGATTGGCCGCTCCGCTTCGTTACGCGGCCAATCCAAATTCTTAGGCTTTTCTAAACTCGAAATTTTACTTCATGCTTAGTCTGGGAGTGGAAAACACACGTTAAAAGCCTCAAATTAACCGCTTTGAAACAACGAATTCCCGCAAATTTAAAAACGCTGTAATTATTGGGATATGTATACTCAAAAAAAAAATCCCTGTATGTTCTGCTTTAAACACGTTTTAAACATCTTTTAAATTGTTAGTGTTTTAAACGCTGTTTCAATAAAACAAAAACACGTATGGTAAAAAAACTGTTTGTTTTAATTCAAATGAAAAAAAAAAACGTTTTTTTAACAACCCTGATTAAAAGTTGGAACACGTAGACTGATAGAATTAAGAATGACGGGACAATCAATTCTATTATGAAGAATTTCATATAAGAAGGATATTCCCACTTTGTGTCTACGCTTTTGAAGTGCGTCAAGATTGAATTTATCTAACAGTACTTCTTGAATGAAACCTCTTATTGGGTTATAAAAGCTTCAAAAATTTGCGCTAGACGCTTTCAATAAAATTAATCTGATGCGTATTCCAACTTTGATCGCACAAAGGCAGCATTAAAAAGTGATATCAAAGCTGTGACATTCTGAAGATCTAAGGGGTTGCGGTAGATGAAACCTAAAGCCATAAATGAGCTATGAACAGTTTCTTGCACATGCATATTAAAGGTAAATGAATCATCAAACCCTACACCCAGATCCCTGGATACCTTAACCTCTTCAAGATGATTATTGCAAATATTATAATCCAACGTGACAATGTTAATATTTCTATAATCTGTTTAATAACTAGGAGGAGCATTTTAAATTTCACGCGCCAAAACCTACAACTCTAATTGGCCGAGAGCGCGCCTATTTTACACTATGCTAATGTCATTATTAGACACAACAGCTGACATAACCTTAATTCGAAGCGTTACCGAGTTGCAACTTTGTCTGTTTCGCAATAACCTTTTGTGCGGTGTTTCTTTAGCATGGTTGAAAGTAAGTTTTGTTTATATTGTTGTGATGGATAATGGACCCAATACAAGCTCGGTGATAACATCACCTTTACCTCCAAAAAAGCGTAAGAAGTTGGATTTGGGTCATTTATATCTGTCTGAAAAACAGTGCATAATAAATATGTATAAGCAGATGATAACAGATGATCCACATATGAAAATGACTGCTGTTGTATCAGACATTGTTGGTGCAGTAGGTGAGATATCAAATAGCATAAGAATATGCATCAAATAATAAAATGTTTAATTTTTAGGAGTTGTAAATTCCACTGTCTATTGTACCATTAGCGAATATAAGAAATCCGGAGAGATTTGTAGCCCTAAACTGCTTGGAGGACATAATTACAAGTTTTGACGACGTAGTGAAGAGATCCGTGCATAGTTTCTTCTATAAAAATGAACTGCCAACTTTGAATAAAGTTTTAAAAGCAAAACTATACGGTCATGCAGGCATGCCGAAGATGAGTCGTTCTACCTTGTATAGTTTTATGAAACAAATCAATTTTAAGTAAGATAGAGACCAGAGCTGGGCAGGATTCGAATCATTCAGGATTCGAATCCTTTTAGAGGATTTAAAAGAGGCATTCGAATACTTGAGTTCAACTAGATTCGTGACTTGGATTCGTTACATTTTTTTAAGAGGATTCGTATTCGAGTCTAAATGTGGGTGATTCGAATCCTTATAAAAGGATTCGAATTCTTGTAAAAGGATTCGAATCCTTGTATATGGATTCGAATACTTACAATAGGATTTGGATCGTCAAAAATAATACGAATTAATTGTGAGGAATAACATGAAAAATGTTTTCTGTGTGTTTTTAAATTTCTCGTTAAATCACTGTTTTATGCGCGTGGCGCATGATGTAAAATTTCGAGTTTAGAAAAGCCCAGAAAATTTGTCTCGGGTCGCTGCGCGACCCTCGACAAATGTTCACAGGGCTTTTCTAAACTCGAAATTTTACTTCATGCTTAGTTTGGGAGTGGAAACGCTCGTTCGAAACTACAAAGTGAATGCTTTGATAAGAACAATAAATGATTGAAAATGTTTTTTAAAGATAATAATCTAATTTTCAAAATTTTGTTTAATATTGTCTGAAGTAAAACTGACATGGTAGCAGAGCTGGGTAGAATTCGGATCATTCGGGATTCGAATCCTGGACTCGAATCCTTTTAGAGGATTCAAAAGAGGCATTCGACTACTTTAGTTCAACTGGATTCGTGATCCGGATTCGTTACATTTTTTTAAGAGGATTCGTATTCGAGTCTAAATGTGGATGATTCGAATCCTAATAAAAGGATTCGAATCCTTGTAAAAGGATTCGAATGCTTACAAAAAGATTTGAATCATCAAATATAATTCGAATTAATTGTAAGGAATAACATGAAAAATGTTTTTTTGTGTGTTTTTAAATTTCTCGTTAAATCACTGTTTTGTGCGCGTGGCGCATGACGTAAAATTTCGAGTTTAGAAAAGCCCAGAAAATTTGTCACGGGTCGCTGCGCGACCCGAGACAAATTTTTTCAGGGCTTTTCTAAACTCGAAATTTTACTTCATGCTTAGTCTGGGAGTGGGAACGCTCGTTCGAAACTTCAAAGTAAATGCTTTGATAAGAACAATAAATGATTGAATATGTTTTTAAAGATAATAATCTAGTTTTCAAAATTTTGTTATTTATTGTTTGAAGTAAAACTGACATGGCCACAATCTGAAATGTTAAATTTTTCCGACATTTGCCAGACTAAAGATTTTTTCCCTGGCCTTTTAAATCAAATCGAATCAAATCAAATCAAACTTTATTCAAACATAGTATATACATGTGATATAAATTCTAATTTATCCGCATATGTATACTGTTATGAAAACGTCATAACTATATAATTAAACTAACCATAGAAAATATAACATATATCAATAATACACATTCAACCAACGCAAAAAATAACAATGCAGTACTGATAACGAAAATCAACTTCTGTATTTAAAGATCGTCGAGGCTATATGGTTCGGTTTCTAGAAGAAATTGTTTCAGTTTTTTCTTAAATATCTTGAGTGAATTAATTTCTTTCAGATAATGTGGCAGTTTATTGTAATATTTAATTACACAATATTCCGGCCCGCGGAAAGGTTTAATCCGGCCCGTTTAAGAGTGCCGTCGTGAGAATGTTTGAACGCGTTCTTACTTCGTAATGTGATGACCCGCATAAAAACTACCTACCTACGATTAAGCATTATTCTTTGGCCCGCTACGATTGTCTGGTTATTACAAATGGCCCGTCTTAAAAAAAGTTTCCCCACCACTGGTCTATGTGAAGATACATTGTAGTTAATTAGGTGGCGTGTGTTGTACATATGTTCTTAAATATAGTGGTTGTTTTGAGTTCCTTGGGGTCATCACCTACAGTTATTAAGGTGGTATCGCCGGCATAATTGAGTAGGGTAGCATTCGGTATTTGCATGCTATTAGGTAGGTCATTTATATAAATAATGAACAATAATGGGCCCACAATACTGCTTTGAGGCACCCCAACGTTTAGGTATTGTAATTCCGACTGAATATTGTTGATTTTAATTTTTTGACTGCGATTTTCTAAATAGGATATTAATACATTGTGGCAATTACCTCGTATACCATATAAATACAGTTTATCTAGTAGGATTTCATGATCCATTGTGTCAAATGCTTAGGATATGTCCAGAAAAATGCCTACTGGCATTTCTCCCCGCTCCAGAGCATTCGAAACCGTTTGAATGAAATCGAACAGTGCCGTGGTGGTTGATTTGTGTTTCAAGAAGCCATGCTGCACATCATTAAAAAGTTTGCATTGAACAAAAAAGTCAGTTATGCGGGTTGCAATAATTTTTTCGAAAATTTTAGAGAAAGTGCTAAGAAGTGTTATTGGTCGGTAATTGGAAAAATCTGTATGTACACCTTTTTTGAAGACTGGTTTTACAATACCTAATTTTAGCGTTCTAGAAATATTCTTTGTTCGAAACTGCCATTGATTAGATCCCGGAGTACGGGTATAAAAACATCCGACGCGACGCAGATTTTAAAGTTTGAGATGATATTTCATCGAACCCCGATGACGATTTGTTTTTAAGGGATCTTATGCAATTGAATATTTATTTCACCGTCGCACGTTGGCTTCAAGAACATAGTATTCGTGTTTTTCTTTACGTTATATATCCCATTATTTTGAGGTAAATCATGAACTAATTGTGATGCTACATTAGCGAAATATGTGTTTATAAGTTCTATGTTTTCGACTACGTACTTTTCGTGTTGATCTGTTTTTTTTGCGTTACCAAGGTGTTTATTTATAATATGCCATGTTGTTTTGATTTTATTGTCACTACTCACTATCGCGTTCATCATACTTGTTCTTTTAGCGTCTTGGATTAGCTTTACTTATTCTTTATTAACTGAATTGTACAACTGCTTTGCATTAATGGTTTTAATATAACTTTCTTCTGTGGGAAACCCTCATTCTGTTTAATAGTTTTCATTGTTTCTGCCAATATTTAAGTTAATTTTATAAATTTTTGCGTGTTTTGTAATTTGCCTGCTGATTTTGACAAATTTAATAAAGTGTTTTGGTCAATTTGAAAATAATTCCATGACTTTTCTCTGACTTTCCCGGTTTTAATGATATTCAGTGAATTTTTTATTTACGTAAATTTCAGGCATTAGTCGATTTTATAATAGAGTTCAATTTGAAGTTTTGAACGAGTGTTTCCACTCCCAGGCTAAGCATGAAGTAAAATTTCGAGTTTAGAAAAGCCCCGTGAAAATTTGTCGAGGGTCGCGCAGTGACCCGAGACAAATTTTCGGGCTTTTCTAAACTCGAAATTTTACTTCATGCGCCACGCGTACAATACACTGATTTGAAGTGGAGTTCAGAAACACACAAATACATCTTTAACCAGAGTAACGGAGTCAGATATTTAGTCTGTTATCAACGATGTTCAGTGGTAATAATAAATAATTAGGTTTTGAATATTTTTGTTAAAACAACTGGTAACGATATTTATGTATTAATGGTTGCAAAAAAATAATAAAATCAAATTTTTTGTTTAAAGATTTGTATTTGTGATTCAAAAAACAGGATTCAAATCTTCGATTCGAATCATATTTATCTCTTAAGAATCCTTTATTCGAGTATTCGTGATTCGAATCATATAAGGTGATTCGAATCCTTTTTACGAGGATTCGTCCCAGCTCTGCATGGTAGCCACAATCTGAAATGTTAAATTTTTCCGACATTTCTCTGACTAAAGATTTTTTCACTGGCCTTTTAATATAACTTTCTTCTGTGGGAAACCCCCATTCTGTTTAATAGTTTTCATTGTTTTTCCCAATAACTAACTAACTAAACATCTTTATTTATGAATTATGTACATAATATAGTTATAATTAAATATTGAAAACAAATAGAATATATTTAAAAAACAATTAACAAAATTCACAAAATGGCTATCGACCAGGGGTCTTTCAGCCTGTCGTTGTCAGGTACATGTCGGTTTTTCAAAGGTCATGATCGTTAACGTCGTTGTCTAAGTCCGGATGATTAGATGAGATGAATTGGTAAAGCGTTGATGCTGGGAACTTGAATTTGGGTTGAATGTTGGGGTTACGGGGTATACAGAGGTGTTTAATAATGTTGGGTATGTAAGGATTAGTTTCAAATTTTAAAGATAGGAAGTTCGATGCGTTCTGTAATTGGCGGGATGTTACACATTTCATACAAAAGTACATTTGAAGGGTTATATAAGGGATTATTAATTAGGGTGTCTGATTTTGGTTAGGACTCGAAGAGCAGAGCGTTCTGCAACTTCGATGTTGTTCAGGGCAGCGGTACGGGGATTGTGGTACAGCATAGCAGCATATTCGAGCAGGGGACGGCATATCATGGCGTATATATGGACCGCAGTTTTTGTGGAAATGCCCTCATTTTTGTATGCCAATGCCCTGAAATGCCGAGCCCTACCCTTTATGCTAGCTTTTAGGTTTCGGGTATGTGTTTTAAAAATAAATTTAGAATCAAATGTTATACCTAAGTATTTACAATAGGGAGATGGTGAGATAGGGTGGTTATTAATTAAAATATGGTATGGAGAATTTGAGAGGCGGTGGAAGGGGATAAGGAGTTGCTTTTTATTTAGGTTTATGGATATTCTCCATTTCGCAAACCAGGTTTGTAAGGTGTCAATGAGCTCTTGCAAAGTGTTTAACGCTTTTGAGATGTTGGGAGCGTGAGCTATTAATGCGGTGTCATCCGCATATAGGAGGGGATACGCGGAGGGATTAAAGTATAATGGGTCGGGGTTGTACAGGTCGTGAACAAATATATTATATAATATGGGAGACAGTGGTGACCCTTGGGGAAGCCCTTGCTGGGGAGTGAATGATTCTGAATGGGAGTTTCGGATTCGGATTGTTAGATATCTGTTTGTTAGGAAACTGTCGAGGATATGAATTAAATTAGGAGGGATGCCTATCGAATTGCACTTAAACAACAGGCCTCGGTGCCATACTGAGTCATATGCTTTTTGAATGTCTAAGAATGCGATGGCTGACTTCTGGTTTTCGAGGTGGGCTGTTTGGCAATTCGATGTAAGGATTGTTAATGGAAGTGAGGTAGCGCGGTGTTCAATAAAACCAAATTGGTACATAGGGATGCGGTCGATGATGAGGGATGACAGTTTTTTTCTGGATAATAGACTCAAATAACTTACCAAGGACCGGATTTTTCCCAATATTTAAGTTAATTTTATAAATTCTTAGGTGGTTTGTAATTTGCCTGCTGATTTTGGCAAATTTAATAATATCATATGGCTTTTCTGTTAGTGTTTTGGTCAATTTGAATATAATTCCATGACTTTTCTCTGACTTTCCCGGTTTTAATGATATTCAGTGAATATTTTATTTGCGTAAATTTCAGGCATTAGTCGATTTTATAATAGAGTTTAATTTGAAGTTTTGATCGAGTGTTTCCACTCCCAGGCTAAGCATGGAGTAAAATTTCGAGTTTAGAAAAGCCCCGTGAAAATTTGTCGAGGGTCGCGCAGCGACCCGAGACAAATTTTCGGGCTTTTCTAAACTCGAAATTTTACTTCATGCGCCACGCGTACAAAACACTGATTTGAAGTGGAGTTCAGAAACACACAAATACATCTTTAACCAGAGTAACAGGGAGTCAGATATTTAGTCTGTTATCAACGATGTTCAGTGGGAATAATAAATAATTAGGTTTTGAATATTTTTGTTAAAACAACTGGTAACGGTATTTATATAATAATGGTTGCAAGAAAGAAATAAAATCAAATTTATTCTTAAAGGATTTGTATTCGTGATTCGAAAAAACAGGATTCGAATCATATTTACCTCTTACGAATCCTTTATTAGAGTATTCGTGATTCGAATTATATTACGTGATTCGGATTCGTGATTCGAATCCTTTTTACGAGGATCTGTCCCAGCTCTGATAGAGACACATTATTATATAAATTCCATATTATATTATGAACATAATGTAAATATGTTTTATTTCACAGATATATGGCGAGATGCCGTATAAGCATTTTAATTGAACTAAAGTTATCGTACGATGGAAAAGAAAATACTTAACCACAATTAAGAAGTAGAAAATGGATATTTGATTTTGTTTGAAGAGTAATTATGAAATTATTTAAAATTGCCGCCAAATTTATCTAGTGATATTTCTGGTAACTTTTTCTAGTGTAAATTGGGCTTTGGCATTTACTCCTTCTAGTTTTTAAACAGACTATAGTAAATCTCATAAACTTACACTTGCTACCATTCAGAAATAAATAGTTTGAAGTACACCAGTTTGAAACTATTTCTAGTTGATGTTCTAACTGCTCACAGTCAGTCAATAATGACACAGATGTATACAGGCTCACCATTGGTATCTCGGAAACGATAAGATACACGAGGTCGTTTAAATTAGAGAAAATTAGCTCATTATAATGGCGATTGAGAATCTGAAAAAAAAATGATTATTTAGACAGGTTCATGATTTATCGCAAAAAAACTGAAAACCGTGATTTTAGAAAAAAAATAATATCTTCTCTGCCATTGGCGGTATTTTTATCAAACTTAGCAACATAACCTCCGATTTCCAAAAAAAAAAAACCTGTAGGAATTTAAAACAGAATGTAAATATTAGCTTAAATCACGACTGTTTTGAAAAACAACTGGAAGAATAATTAAAGTGACAGTTGGTAGTACGTGTTTTTGTTATGGCCGCCATTTTGGATCTTAACATTCTTAGATAAAAAAAAAATGTTTTTTTTTAAAATAGTATCAACTTAATATTTTTAATAATAATAATAATAATCCTTTATTTGCATAATAATAACAATCTCAAAAATGTACATATGTATAAAAAAAATAAAAATTGAAAAACACTTGATTGTTAGTAAACTCACATCATAAAGCGGGATTCAGTGTTGGGGTAATCCTTAAACTGTTCTACCATCCAAACCTTCATATAACAAAATAAATAAGTATATATGTGTGGAAAATATTATAAACGTAATAATTACAAAGTAATAAAAATATATACAAATATTAAATTATTGTATGTAACGTACAATTTACATATCGTGATCATTCATGCTCTAGCTATCATTATTGGTATTAGTGCTGTTCTAAATATTTTTTTACTGCAAACTTTAACTTGTTTAAATTACGTTTTTTTAATTCATTTATATAACTTATATAAATAATGATATAACTTGTATATCTGAAAAGAAAATGATCGTTCATATAGAGAGGTACGGTGTGTAGAAGGTGATAGACGCCCTTTAAATCGGGCATTCAAGGTATGCACATCATCACGAAATATTATTTTGTTGTAGAGGTGGGGTGGTGATTTGTTGGTTATCAATTTATGAAATAAATCCAACGTCTGATGTTTCCGTTTAGCAGCCATATTTAGCCACCCTGTATTAATAAGTTTATGTGAAATTCTATCGAACTTTCTGACTCCAAATATAAAACGTAGGAACGAATTTTGGATTTTTTGTATACGCTTAGAAGTAATTTTGTCAATGGCAGAATTATAAATTGGTGAACTATATGTGAACTGAGACAGAACAAACGCATTGCATAACATGATCTTCATTTCGATAAATAGGAATGAACGATGAAGATACAATATTTTCAAGTTAATATAAATATAGGCTGCACTAATATATCTACTGACATGTTTTTTATATCTAAAAGAATTATCGATAACTACACCTAGATTTTTGGCTTCTGTAACGTATAGAATATCAGCTCCATTTATTGTTAATCTACTTTGACTATGGATTATGTTTTCCAAAAAGAAGAAATGAAGATTTAGTAAGATTAAGCGTTAAGTCTAACATGCACGGATGTTCGTAAATTCGTTGTAAGTCGGAATTCACACGAATTTCAGCCTGACGATAAAATTTCGGTGTAAAAGAAAGGTAAAGTTGGCTGTCATCTGCATACATATGCCCATGGCAAAATTGAGAGAGTATATGTGATGTATAGATAAAAAATGACAGAGGACCAAGTACAGAACCTTGCGGTACCCCTTGATTAATGTCTAAGAAGCTTGATGTGGTTTTGTTAAGTTGCACACATTGTTTCCGTTCACTTACGTAGCTAGTCAGTAGTGAGACAGCAGATTTTTCTAGACCTATGTATTCTAATATTAGCTTAAGTGTATTAAACGTAACAGTGTCGGAGGCTTTATTGTAGTCCAAAAGTGCCAATATAGTTAAAAGTCCATTGTCAGTTGCGGATAAGATTTCATCAGTGATTTTTAGTAAAGCAGTTTCACAACTGTAGCCCACTCTAAACCTAGATTGGAATTGTGGCAAGATTGTATTTTTTTCAACGTACTCCAATAATTGCTGTTTTATAAATTTTTCAAATTATTTAGAAAGGGCGGGCAAAATGATAATGGATCTCAGTAGGTTTATTGACTTTAGGAATGGGTTTACTTATGGCAAGCTTCCAGCAATCTGGAAATACACCATCTAAAATACAGCAATTCATAATAAGAGTGATAACAGGCACACTATGGGGACAACACATTTGAAGCATTACAGTATTAATATTATCGTGTCCAGTTGAGGATGATTTAATTTGAAATAAAAGTTTGTTTGAAATAGCTATACTGAAGAGAGATAAATCTCGAAATGCGTCTATAGACATTAGTTTTAATCCAAGTCCTTTCACTTCTAATTTGTTGCTATCTCTCCTTTCATTTTAAATTTGTATTGTTAGTTGGTTTGAAGAGAATTTGACCTAAACGTTACATATACTTTAATAGAGCGTTGTAACAAATCAAATTAAATAAGATTTTAAATATTTCATTGTATAATTCAATAGTCGGAGGTGTATTTGCACGGGAAGTAGTTGTTTCAATGGATATTTATCGTCTCGAGTTGTCTTATTAATTAAGGCATTGTTTGCATTTTCACGAATAGTTTTTTCGTAATTTTATATATTATGTTTAAAGTGTGCAACTATAAGAAGCGTAAGCTTATTTTCTCGAATTAAAATAGTTTTGAATTTGAATTTATCTTGATTAATATCGTGAGTAATTAGGATATGATGCATAGGTAAGTTATGGTAAGTTATTTAAATCATCTTTAAAAGCAGTCATATTAATGTTACGAACATTTCGAGAGGTATATTGCTGTTCTTGATGTTGCGCATAATTGTGTTTAAATGTACAATAAACAGCAGCATGATCAGAGAATGAACAATCAAATACGCCATGGCTGCTAAGATTAATATTTTTAGAAATAATAATAACATCTAAAAGAGATGAGGAAACATTGGCAATTTTAGTAGGTTTGTTGATAATTTGTATTAATTCAAAACTATCAAGTTCATCATATAACAGAGAACATAAATTAGTTTCCGGTTTGAATAGATCAGTATTTTTATATCACCGCAGCATATAATATTATCAGTGAGAGGAATACAGTTTGCTAATGAATTTTCAAATTCATTCAAAAACTGCTGATTCTGCAACTTTAAAATTATGTTCTTTTACCACAATCGAGATAATCTTAATGCCAGTGTCCAATGCGACGCGATTGTAGTTTAATCCTTTTTTGATAAATATGGCCACACCGCCTCCTATCGTCAAACGCTCATTTCTAATAAAATTGTAGTTGTCAATATTTACATCATTATCGGAACCAGTTGGATTTAATCATGTTTCTGAAATAGTTAAAATATCAATATTGTCACAAATAGAAAGACTGTTATTCCTTACTTCACTTTTTATTTTTATGTTAGATGTACATTTCGAGACACAAGGTGCTCATTATCAATAACAAACTGTTTGTTATTAATAATGAGCACCTTGTGTCTCGAAATGTACATCTAACATAAAAATAAAAAGTGAAGTAAGGAATAACAGTCTTTCTATTTGTGATTAATCACTTCACGTAAACTCGATACAATACAGTTATCAATATTGTGAAGATATTTAAGATCCTTAACTCGCAGCAATTTAGGAAGTAAAGATCTAGCATTAATATGAGCAATTTCAAGTTCATGTGGCAACATTTCCGTCAATAAAAGTTATACATGTTTCAGTGAACTTTGGTTAAGTTGAATTTAAATTTGCATATAGTAGACAAAAAAAAACAGCATGAAATTAAACACAGATTGACAATTATATAATTTAATATGTATATTTATACAGTCTGTTTGATTTATTGTGACACAGCACATATGTCTGTTATTAGTACAGATATTAAAAAAAGTTAAAGACAATAGTTTTAGTATTTTTCATGATCTATTCAGTAGCATTGTCAGAAAAACAATTGAAAATCAAATAAACACGTGAAAGCTATTAGCTTTATTTTCTTTAATGGAACACCCTGTATATTTTGTTTATTTCAAATAGGTAATAACCTTAGCTTTATAATGATACCACATAAGTGCCCCTTCATTATACAAATAACGCGACAATTGCAAATAAATGAAATTTATCAGTTGCCATGGATAACAATTGACATAAAACAATTTGTTAATGCTTTAATGTCAAAGTGGTGTAGTAACTTCCCGTCTTGCGTGTTGTTGATTCAAATCTTTAGAGATGGGTGATAATTACTATTCTAATGATGAAAAAATGGATATAAGGTCTTCGTTAGATGCAACGATAATTCTAGAGAAGCTAGTATCACTTATGGAAACATGTATCCAGAAAGAAGACAACCACATTATTGCACTTTTGCAAGACTTGAACAAAACTTACGGAGAAATGGGTGTTTTAATAATAAATTACGAAGGAGAAGACAAGAAAGAGAAGATAATAATGAAGTATTGATATTGGCCTATTTTAGAGCACATCCACGTAATTCAATACGCGAAGCAGTGGCTGACTTAGGAATAAGTATGCATAAAATATTTTCTATTCTGAGAAAACATAAAATGAGACCATATAAAATTAAGTTAGTACAAGGTTTAAGAGATGGTGATTCTGACTGGAGGATAGTATTCTGTAATTAGCTTAGCAACAATCAACATTTATTAAATTTAATTCTTTGGAGTGATGAATCAAATTTCAACAATAACGGAATCTCCAACCGAAAAAAGACCATTACTGGGATACTGAGAATCCACGTCAAATTCGAGTTAGCAGATTCCAACAAAGATTTGCAGTTAATGTGTGGCTTAGTGTGTTAGGTGATACCATAATAGGACCATTTTTTTATCAAGGAACGTTGAATGCGGAGCGATATGCCAACTTTCTTACGATAAAATTTGAAGATTATTTAGATGATATCCCCCCTAGAAATACGTCGAGATATGTGGTTCCAACAAGATGGAGCTCCTCCCCATAACGCAAGAAATGTCAAAGATATTTTGGAAAGAAAGTTTGGTTTGAAATTGATTGCAAATGGTGGCCCCATAAACTGGCCAGCAAGATCGCCAGATCTGTCTATTTTAGATTTTTTTATTTGGGGATTTTTAAAGCAAAAAGTTTATGTTACTCGTCCAGAAAATCTAGACGATCTGAAAAATCGTATTCGTATGGCATGTGGCCAAATAACACCACGGATGTTGCAAAAAACACGACGAAATTTAATGATGAGATGTGAAGAATGTATTGCAAACAATGGATGTCACTTTGAACAGACACTTTAAATAGTTATTCATGTCAACTGATAAATTGCATTTATTGGCAATTGTCGTGTTATTTCTATAATAAAGGGGTACTTATGTGGTATCATTATAAGGCTAATATTAATGCCTATTTGAAATAAACAAAATATACAGGGTGTTCCGTTAAAGAAAATGAAACTAATAGCTTTCACGTGTTTATTTGATTTTCAACTGTTTTTCTGACATTACGATTGAATAGATCATAAAAAATACTAAAACTTTTGTCTTTAACTTTTTTTTATATCTGTACTAATAACGGACATATGTGCTGTGTCACAATAAATCAAACAGACTGTAGATAAAATAAATGTGATAAATTGTAAATTTAGGAAAAATAACTAAACATATAATAATAATTAAACGTTGAAAATTAGAAGCAAAACAGTGCTCTTAAAAAAATTATTATTCCACACAAAAAACAGTAGACACAAATTCTAAATACGAATGGATATATAATTTAATATGTATGATAGGTAGATAAATCAAATGTGACAATTTATAAATTAAGGAAAAATGATAAATAACTAAAAATATAATTGTATGAATTTTTTTTGTAAAACGTAGAAAATTAGAATCAAAAAAGTGCTCTTAAAAAAATTATTATTCTACACAAAAAACAGTATACACGAATTCTAAATACGAATGATTATATAATTTAATATGTATAATATATAAAATTACGAAAATGTTATTCGTGAAAATGCAAACAATACCTTAATTAATACGACAACTTAAGACGATAAATATCCATTAAAACAACTACTTCCCGTGCAAATACACCTCCGGATATTGAATTATATAATGAAATATTCAAAATCTCATTTAATTTGATTTGTTACAACGCTCTATTAAAGTATATGTAACGTTTAGGTCAGATTCTCTTCAAACCAACTAACAAATAGAGATTAAAATTTGCACGGGAAGTATCGTATGTTCAATAAAAAAAAAACCTCAAGAGTGCCAGGATTTTATCTTTTTAAAAATTTAAGTTGGCTACACGCTTTAAGAATTGGCATATAAAACGTCAGACATAATAACTATAATGTATAATTTCATAGTTGTCATCCTACAATATTTTCCATTGCACTCTAGAGACTTTATTTTATTGAACATACTATAGTTGTTTCAATGAACGTTTATCGTCTTAAGTTGTCTTATTAATTAAGACATTGTTTGCATTTTCACGAATAACATTTTCGTAATTTTATACATTATGTTTAAAATGTGCACACTATAAGAAGCGTAAGCTTATTGTCTCGAATTCAAATAGCTTTGAATTTTAATTTATCTTGATTAATATGTATGTTTATATAAATATATTTTTAGAAGATAGCTAGATAAATCAAATGTGATTATTTATAAATTAAGGAAAAATAATAAATAACTAAAAATATAATTGTATGAATTTGTTTTGCAAAACGTAGAGAATTAGAAATCAAAAAGCGCTTAAAAAAATATTATTCCACACAAAAACAGAATACACGAATTCTAAATGCGGATGTTCAATGTACGAAATCGAAAGGTGAACTCATTGTACATATAGATATTATTTAATAGTATCAAGATCACGGATTTTATGAATTTTCTTAATGCCATATGTTACCTTAATGTAGACATTACCTAAATTTGTAAATAAGTTTTTGTTCGTAAGTTTTGTCGAGGTTGCTTTGACTAGTGCCAATCGAGATGATGTAAGGTCTTACCTAAGAACAATTTTAGTACCTTTCAACTGCCTTTAAGGGTAAAGATATTATTTCGTAATTGGCAGCTGTAGAAGGACACAATTACGGAGGAATCATTACCATGTTTTGTGAGTTGAAAACGTTGCAAATCTCTGGAGGACACGGGAATGTCCATTATTGTGTTACACATACTGATGAAACAATCTTCTAGTTTCTCTCCTTCTTCTTTAGGCCGAAAACCCTTAAATTGCATCCCTTTTGTTGCTATTCTAAAACATCCACCTTTTCTTGCAGTCGGTTGACGTCATGTTCAAGAGAGGCCACCTTTTTTTCTATCACCTTGATATTAATTTTTAGGTTCCCATGAGATTGTTGATGAATTCTGGATTTGATATAATTCGTTCGACGACTTTTTGTATGAGCAAACATTTTATTAATGTAACTTTAACGAGATAAGTAAAAAAAACATAAGTAGATAATTATAATTATTTATATTGTTCAAATTGTAAGCCGTTTTGCCTGATGCAAAGATTGGTCCTAAGATTCATTTCATCCACTGCTTTTTGGATTGTTCACTTTTGAATTCAGTCGAACGCATTTCTGATTTTCAGTCGGATATGTTCGATATCTTCAGTTTCAGTTGAATAAACAAGATCTTTGACAGTGCCCCACATAAATAATCTAAAGGATTTAAGCAGGGCGTGCTGTCGGCCAACGAACAGAACCAAACGTGCCGAGCCATGAACATGGAAACCATGCATTTAAATAATCGCCAACAATGCGGGAGTTGTGAGGCCCAGCTACGTCTTGCTGATACCACTCAAGATTTTGAATTGTGGTATATATGCAGCACCATTTAAACGTCCATCGAGGAAAATGGACGAAGAATAGCATTATCTAATATACCAGACCATAAGTTTAAAGAATATCGGACTTGCGGCCTTGTTTCTCTTATTAAACGAGGATTCGTCGTTGCGTAGTAGTGTAGATTTTTTCTATTAAAGCTTCCGGAATTTGTGAATATACACTTATCGCTCCATAATATTTTTCTTGGAAAATTATTATCATGCCGCAATTTTTCGCGAAACCAATTGTAAAACTCCAATCTTCTATTTGAATCACCAGGATGAAGAGTTTGTACTGGTCTGAATTTGTAATCGTGATACTTATGTTTTTTTTTATAATTTCCACTCACATATGAGTCTTCAATACCTCAATCTTTAGATATTTATTGACTTGAAGTTGTTGGATCAATCATAACGTAAGCCAACCCATTTACTTCATTCAGATTAATATCTTTACCATACTGCTCCCGCGGTCTTTTAAATCTGCCACAAATCGCCAAATTCCTCGAAATCCGTTAAATCAGAAAACAAAATTTCTACTGCCCTGGATGTAGACTTCGTACATGTCCTGCTTTTCCTCGTCGGTGTACATGTTTAATTAAACCAAGAAACAACTACTCTGCATACGCACTTGTGATCGCTCTGATAGTCGCACTACCAACTATTACTTTAATTATTCTTCCAATTGTTTTTCAAAGCATTCGCGATTTAAGCAAACATTTACATTCATTTTTAAACTTCTAAAGGGTTTTTTTGTAAATCAGAGGTTATGTGTGTGTTATGTGTGTTACCATTTTGAAAAGCTATTTTTTGGTCTACCTAAAAGTGTGAAAATCCAATATGGCTGCCATAAGAAATAAAAATGGTGAATATCGTACTCAAAATCTAGAGTACCTACAGAGTGTTCAAAAATACACCGTTGTCAAGTTTGATGAAAATACTGCCAATGGCGGGGAAGATATTAATTTCTTTCTAAAATCACAATTTTCAGTTTTTTGCGATAAATCAGGAACCTATCAAAATAATCATATTTTTTTTCAGATTCTTAAAATGATCTATTTTTCTCTAATTCAAGCGATCTCGTGTATCTTATCGTTACCGAGATACCTATGGTGAGCATCGACAAATTCACCACCCTGTATAGCTTCAAGTTATCGGCATATAAAAAATGTTTACACTTAGGTGCAGCCAAGAGATCATTCATAAATAAATTAAATAGTAAGGGGCCCAAAATAGATCCCTGTGGAACGTCTGAGCATGAGCGTGGAATGTGCGATTTTGATTTAAAATTATTAACAGAGACATAAGTTTCACGGTTATTCAGATAATATCCCAAAAGCAATAGTGGACAAGTGGTGAACCCAAAACAGTCCAACTTGTTTAACAGCGATTTGTGGTCGACTCTATCGAACGCCTTAGAAATATTCTGTGTACACCACATCAACTTAAACAAGAATAATATTAAATAATTTAAAAATCTACAGTTTGAAAAAAAGGAACAATTCGATATAAAATTACGAGAGTATTCGGATAAACCGCAATAATAATTAACTATAGAATTAACAAATTTTTAATGATTGAAATAAATCAATCAGTGACGTAGCTACATATGCAGTGCTCCGAAGCAAATTAAATCGGTGCACTCCACACTAAGACTGGGATTTTTTAAAATTTAAGTATTCAAATATTCATTCAAAATATATTCAAATATTCTAGTTATTCAAATATTTGGATATTCAAATAGTTGAATATTCAAATATTTCAATATTCGAATATTTAAATATTTGAATATTTAAGTATCCGAACATTCCTATTCAAATATTTAAGTGTTTGAATATTTGAATATTGGAATTATCAAAAATTGAAATATTCGAATATTTAAATATTCAAATATTTGAATGTTAACAAATATTCAAATATAAAAATATCCGAATTTTTTAATTCACAGGTTTAAATAAGAAGAGAAATTAGTTACAGAAATCAGAAATTTCATAAATTTTAAGCAGAAATTTAAAATTATGTAAGTAATTTATATTATAAATTTCATTTTAAATTGGTGTTTTATACGCGTGGCGCATAAAGTAAAATTTCGAGTTAAGAAAAGCCTAAAAATTTGGATTTGCCGGGGCCCGACTCGCTACGCTCGCGTGCCCCTGCAAATCCAAATTTTCAGGCTTATCTAAACTCGAAATTTTACTTTATGCGCCGTGAGCATACAACACTGATTTATTGTAAAGTTCAAAAGCAGCTCATTCATCTTTTATTGTTGTCAAAAGTAAAGTTACAGATGTTAAATAAATATGCAGGATGTGAAAATACGATAACAAACAGCTTTAAATAGGTTTTGTTTTCATTTAAAACAGTGTGTTAAAGATGTGTTTTGTTTTAAACGTTTAATTTGTTTAAAATGTTGTTAATGAAATGTACATTAAAAAATAAAACATTTTACTACAACCCTGATTAGCGATTTATTTGGTCATTAATTTTATTTTCTTATTATTTCTATCTAAGTAAAAAATATAACCATTTTATTACTTGTTTTTGAAGAACTTCAGAAAAAAACATTTTTGAAACATATTACTAAGTCAAATAGCCCTCCTTCCATCGCAAATACGTATCTACGCTACTGACGCGTATAAAACACAAAAATATTGTGAAGTTTAAAACAAACTGCTTGTTTTTATCTTGTGTTCATAGATTTTCAATAGTCTGTATAAACAGGAATAAAGATGATCTATAAAAATCATAGGGCCTATCAACTTTCAAGAAAAGTGATTAGGTTGTTCGGAAAAAATGCCGTTAAAAATGTCGTTTTTTTTTAATTTACTAACTTTGTTTGCAAGGAATCGAAATATGATTTTATAATTTACAAATTAACAAGATGGCTCTTTTATAAAACAACACTCGATGTATACAGGGCGAGGCCGTAGCCCGGGGGGGGGTACGGGGTTAAAACCCCCCCGAAATTTTCAAAATGTTATATTGTTGTAAGTAAAAGCGGCCCTGTAATAGGTAAAACAATATTTTTACCATTAACACCTAGCAAGAAGCTGCTGTTGCCTACTAATGCGCGTAGGACATATAATGAAATAGATGAGAGTATCACAGAACAATTAATTCTGCTATTTAATATGCGATACCACAGAGGAAAGAATAACGCCTGTAACTCGGAATCCACAGTTTGCATAGTGTAGCCATCTCTGAGGCAATTATCAAAACATTTACCTATTAAAACCTTCAACCAAAACAGTTTCCTGTAATTTTGATGGCGATTTAAGGCACAAAAACATATGTTAAAGGATGATTCGTTCATTGGAATGTTAATGTAAAAATAAATATACTCATATTTCAATAGACCCATACACCAATTTACTGCTGACTGACAGATGTGAAATAAAAACATTATTGGTTTAATGCGTTCAGTTTATAGATAATTTCATCTTTTATATCTCCACTAATATATAGCCACAGAGTAAACAATAATATTGTTTCCTCTGCGATTGAGCAAAGTTCTCCGCCACCGCCGAGGTATTACCTGAGAACTAATTATGTCAATCAGGCACGGATCCACGGAGGGTAACTGGGGGAGCTTATAATATGATATTTGAAAAATAAAAACGTGTATTTTGAACGGTTTATTTTATTATTATCGGTGTTCATGAGGGAACAAGAGTGATTAAAAAGAATACGTTTTTTAAACATCTCATTAAATCAGTGTTTTATACGCGTGGCGCATGAAGTAAAATCGAGTTTAGAAACGCCTGAAAATTTGGATATTTTGTTTATTGTATAATCAAATTTAATAAATAAAATTGATGATTATTTAATACATATATTGTCTTTGGAATTAACGCCTACAATTTATTGTTCCTATATACATATTCTTGTAATGAAAAATATTAAAATTAAGTAAGTATATAATATTTAAGTACACATTTTCCGACTTTCTATTGTTTATAAAAGTTCAATTTGAGGCTATAAACAAGTGTTTTCCACTACCTGGTTAAGCATGAAGTAAAATTTCGAGTTTAGCAAAAAAATTTGGATTTGCCGGGAGGCAAACACTGAAATGCTTTTTGTAATATTTTCAAGTTCAAAATTGACATTTAAACGAATTCCATGAAGGTTTACTAAATTTAAAAAAAAGTTAAATAATCTATACAGGGTGTCCCGATTAAGCAGCCCATGCATAGGTATCTTCTAAATGGTAAGAGATAGAGATTTGGTTAAAGGGGAGAAAATATGCAGGACGATGAGTACTAGCTATATCCGTTATATAATTAACAAAACAGTTGAAAGTTCAGACCATACTTATTATTAATGATAGAAGGATAATATTTTGACATTATTAGGGCATTTTTTTATGCTTTTTAATAATATGTAGTCAGATTTATCATAAAGCCAATATTTTCCAATATATGCATACTAACTTCATTTTTTTATATGGGCGTCAAAGTTGGGCATGAGCTAATTTTATAGATTTTTAATTCTCTTTAATTTGGTATATCATATAGTTATGTAATGGTATCCACATACCAAAATGCTTAGAAGACAGTTCCCAGGAATGATGCGCCTTATCGCAGGCACGTTCCAGAGCGTCCCATTCTTCATCATGGACAATTATCTCATGCATGAATTAATTACAATCGTACTTTCGTTCGGAAAGCATCTCCGTGTCCTTTATCGTTATAACCGTTGCGACAAATGAAATACCTTTGTAACTCAATTAATTAAGTGAAATAAAAACTTTTTAAAAAATTAAAATTTCAAATCGTGAAATTTAACTGGCGCTGCGAACAGGATATTCGCGACTGAACTGTTAATCAATCGACGGGATTGACCCACGAAAAGTGATTTCTATCCCTGGTGAAAGACAGTAACAGGTGGCTTTCAAGTCTTTGTGCGAGAATCCAACGAAGAGGAAAGAAGATACATCTAGGGAAATACACACCACACGATGCAGATCCTAGTGCTGTAAGTCCTTTGTTTTCTTCCATCCCAAAAGTGTAATTGTTTCAAAAAAAAAAAAAAAAATAATAATCAATTCAATTTTATTTAATGTCCGATACCGACATTGAAATAATTGCTGACGATTTAGATACGTTAGAAAATTCAACACCTAGATATAAGATAAAACCAAGTATTTTAGGCAACGTTAGATTTAGTCCGATTCCGCAAAATCCAAAAATGACTAATACAAATTCGAGTGTAAATTCAAGTAATCTAATTACTGACAAAAACGAAATTTCATTATTAATGAACGCGATTCCAGAATATTACCCAGGCCAAAATTTATCAATTTTTATAACCGAAGTTGATAATTTGCACAAACATTTAGAATGCAGATTATCACCCGATTTAGCTTATGCAGTTAGTTTTTCTCTCAGATCAAAAATAAAAGGAGATGCTAGAGATTTTATCGCTTATCAAAACGCATTTGAATGGAACGCCATTCGTAGTGCTTTATTAAGAAAATACGGTGATCAAAGAAGCGAAGAAATTCTAGAATCTTCATTGAGACAGTGTATTCAACAAAAAAATGAAACCTACTTAGATTATTACAGTAGATTATTAAAAGCTTATAATGACTTAATGCAACATATTTCTTTACACAAAACAGATCCAAGTTATTTAAATTACAAGAAAACTGATTACGATAAATTAACATTAAAAACTTTTCAAATAGGTTTGTTAGAGCCATACAGAAGCTATTTAAGTAATTTTCAATTAGATACCATCGAACAGTGTTTAAATAAATGTACATTCTTCGATAATCAAAAACAAGAATGGGAATATTGCGAATTCATCCGAAAGTCCAATGACAACAGAAAAAATCCTAAATTCACCAATTCTCAAAATCAATCACAATTGACCAGATTTAACCAAAATCAATACAATAATTTTTCACAACCACGATTTTCTCAAAACCCACATTACCGAAATTTTCAACATAAATTTTCTCAACCGAGACCCGTTCAACAACAAAATTTTCCAAATCAATCGTACGTAAAACCAAACGTATTTGCGCCACGAGCGGCACAACCAAATATTTATCCTACAAATAAACAAGTTTTTGGAACTCAAGCTTCCTCAGGAATGTCTAGACTGAATAAACCAACACCAATGTCTGTTCAATCTAGAGTAAGAACTAATCAAGTACCAAATTATTCAAATCAAAGACAAAATATAAACTATTCAGCTCTTTATAATGTAGAAACTGACTCTGTTTCCCCAGTTTACCCAGTTTCTCCAGGGTCCCAACTCTCTCAAGATTATGAATCAGTCCAACAATTTTCAGATACTGATAATTTTGCAGATCAAACAGAAATGTACGAGTATGAGATTAACGAAAATGATAATGACGAACAAAATTTTGAAAATTTTCCTATAACAGCCTCACCGAAATCAGGAACATAGATCTAAATTCAATCAAAATAAAATCAAAATTACCATTCATTTATTTGCCCAATTTAGATTTAAGAATTCTAGTAGATAGCGGAGCAACAAATTCCGTTATAAATTCAAAACTTGCATACGAGAAATTCTCTCAATATTTGTATCAAAAACCGTTTACAGTTTCCGGTTTAGGAAATCAAATTCATTGCCAAGATAATTTAAAATTTCCAATTCTTAAAGAATTAGGTATACCAGCCGATATTCATTTACATGTCGTTGACTGGCACCCAAAATTTGACGCATTAATAGGTACGTCCGACTTAGAAAAATTAAACGCGACAATTAATTACAAAACAAACACTTTAGAATTGTGCGACATAAAAATTCCTTTTTATTTAGAACTGAATAAAAAATCAATTTCTCCTCACAAAATTAATAAAAGCAATTATGTAAAAATTCCAGTGACAATAGATAATGGTGAAGTCATCATACCGCAAATAAAAATATCAGAAGATTATTGCATACCCGAATGCATTGCAATTTCGAAAAATGGTTATTGCATGTTACCATTTGACGAGAATTTAGATGTAGATTTAAATTGTTCAGAACGTATAGACGTGATGCCCATTTTGAATCAAGAAATTAGGAACCCACCAAAAACACTACATAAACAATTTAACATCTCAGAATTAATTCGAACAACACATTTAAATTCTGAAGAAAAACACGAAATTCTTAAAATTTGTAAAAAATTTCCTGACATATTTTATAACGAAAATTGCAACTTAACATTCAGTAACGCTGTTAAACACGAACTACGAACGAAAACCGATGAACCAATTTATGTAAAATCGTTTCGACACCCACATAGCATGAAACAAGAAATTGAAAATCAAATTCAGAAATTATTAGATAATAAAATAATTCGACCCTCGATTTCACCCTACGGAGCTCCCGTATGGTTAGTCCCAAAAAAAATCAGACGCTTCCGGAAAGAAAAAATTTAGAATGGTGATTGATTATAGAAAACTCAATGAAAACACAATTGAAGACAAATACCCACTTCCACGTATTGAAGAGATATTAGACAATTTAGGCAAGTGTACGTACTTTACTACTCTTGACCTAGCCCAAGGTTTCCATCAGATTGAAATGCATCCTAACTCTATCGAAAAAACCGCTTTTTCAGTTAACCAAGGACATTATGAATACCTCAGAATGCCCTTCGGATTAAAAAATGCTCCTAGCACATTTCAACGTGTTATGGACAACGTCCTTCGAGAATACTTACATGTATTTTGCTTTGTTTACATGGACGACATTGTAATTTTTTCCAAATCCCTTCAAGATCACATTAATCATATTAGACTAATTTTCAGTAAAATCCGAGAATTCAATTTAAAAATACAGCTCGATAAATCAGAGTTTTTAAGACGAGAAGTATCCTTTTTAGGTCACGTAATAACACCAGACGGAATTAAACCAAATCCTTCTAAAACTGAAGCGATAACAAATTACCCGTTACCCAAAACCACAAAGGAAATAAAATCATTCCTAGGCCTTACAGGTTATTATCGAAAATTTATTTCAAATTTTGCTAAAGTAGTATGCCCATTAACTAAATGTTTGAAAAAAGGTTCAAAAATTAATATTTCCGACCCAGAATATATTCAAGCTTTCAAATTGTGCAAAGAACTTCTTTGTAATGCTCCAATTCTTGCTTATCCTGATTTTAATAAGCAATTCAAATTAACCACCGATGCATCGAATGTATCGATAGGAGGTGTATTATCACAATCAAATCGCCCAATAGCTTACTATTCAAGAACTTTAAATTCGGCGGAAAAAAATTATTCAACAATTGAAAGAGAACTGTTAGCTATTTTAGATTCAACCAAACATTTCAGACCATACCTTTTCGGTCGCAATTTCATTGTAGAAACAGATCATAACCCACTTGTCTGGCTTTATAAAATTAAAGAACCAAATTCTAGACTTGTGCGTTGGAAATTAAAATTAGAGGAATTCGATTTCAAAATAATTTACAAAAAAGGAAAAGAAAATAAAGTAGCGGATGCCCTTTCCAGAATCGAAATTCACAATAGAGAAGATGAAGAATCCGTTATTGCAAACATTGACGAATTACCCGATATCAATGACGAAGAAATAGAACGAATTATTAATTCCCAAGTAGAAGACCCAATTGAATATGCCAAAACACTAGAAAATTTGCGATCATCATTAACTGAACAAAATGAATGCGACAATACTGTACATTCAACTGATGAAGACAACGGTAAAACCATTCCAATTTCAGAAAGATCTTTAAATATATTTCCTAATCGAATATATTTTAATACCGGCGAAACATATAAAAACCGTTTTACTAAACCCTTTAATAGAAATACTTATAAAGTAACCATTTCCAAAAATTCAATTGATCAAGATTTATTAACTTTCATGAAAGACACATTAAAACCAAATTCAAGTTATGGAATATATTTTACTGACAATAATCTCAGACGTCCTTTTGAAACCCTTTGCAAACAACATTTTAACAATTCAATAAAATTATTCATTACCAATAAAATCACCAGTGACGTAACTGATAACGAATTACAAAAAGAAATTGTTACAGAATACCACGATTCAAATCATAATGGTATAACCGAAACTTACAACAACCTCAAAGACAAATATTTCTGGCCAAATATGAAACAAACTATTACAGATTTAATCAATAAATGTGACTTATGTTTACAGTCAAAATATGAGAGACATCCGTATAAATTAAAATTTGACGGACCGTTATTAGCAAAGAGACCTCTAGAAGTGTTACACATGGACACGTTTTCCTTTCAAAATTCCAAATTTTTGACGATTATTGATTTATTTTCAAGATATGGACAATCATACTGGATAAAAGACGGTACCAGCTTGACTGTTTTAAATAAATTAAGACACTATTTCGCTCACCATAATATTCCACAAAAAATAGTTTGTGATGCGGGGCGTGAATTTCAAAATAATACCTTCAAAGAATTTTGTAAAATGAACAAAATTGAACTTCATTTCACAACAGTGAATAACCCGAGTTCTAATTCCCCAATAGAGAGATTTCACTCAACCATTATAGAAAAATTAAGAATACTAAAACTGAAAAATCCCAATGAAGTTCCATCAAATTTAATGATTTCAGCAGTTTCGATTTACAATCAATCAATACATTCTTCTACCGGATTTTCACCCTTTTACCTACTATACGGCCCTTACGAGAGAACTCCAGAATTCGATTTAGACATGACTGTATTCGAACAGTATAATGAAAAAAGAAAACAAGAAATTCTACCATTCTATGATCAAGTATACCTCAAAAACAAGCAATTAGCCGAAAACATTTTAGAAAAACGTAACGAAACCCGCGTTGATCCGCCTAACGTAGAAAATCGCGAAGTTTATGTAAATAGGAAAAAACCCAGTAAAGCTAATCCTATATACGACAAGGTAATTGTTGAAAAACAAGAATCGAATAAAATTTTTGGAAAAACTCAAAAATCAAGAAATACCACAGCTAACATTAAAAAGGTTAAGAAACTAAGAAAAACAACTTCTTTACAGGTTCCCGATACTGGCGGTGACGATCCTCCAGATTCACCACAACCAGGCCCTTCAGGTCAAACCCATTAAAAACAACGGCTATTTTCAAGAAATCATAGGCCCAGTAAAAGTAATGGACCACTACCATAATTTTCTATTTTTCGTAAATACATCAAAATTAGAAATAGGATTCAAACAGTTATTAGCAAACACTGAAACTCTAAAGAAAGATGCTTCAATAGATAAACTAACATACCAAATTTATAAACAACTTGCTTTAAATTGTAGAAATATTGAACTATTACTGAGAAAATTAAGTTATAAATCAAAACGAGCATTGGCTAATGTTCTAGGAAAAACCATCAAATTCATTACAGGAAATCTCGACGACGACGACTTGCAAAATATTAATGAAAATTTACAGAAATTACATAATAATCAAAATTCCGAAATGAAACAAATAAATAAACTAACAACTTTCGCAAATCATTTATCAAAAAGATATTCATGTGATTTAGAAATCTTAATGTCAAATTTAAACAAAACAAAACATTTTATTGAAGGTTTAACGTTTATCGAAGATACAAGAACATTATTACAAAACGAAGTTTATCATTCAGAACATTTAATAAAAACGTTAGAATTGCTTGAACGCGCAATCAGCTTGTCATGGAAAGGAATTCCAGATTTAGAACTTTTAACGGTAGATGAACTTATAACTGTTCAAAATTACTTGACGAAAATCTATAATCCAAAGCAATTGTTGCCAATTGAAACGACTCAATTATTAAACATTTTAGAGTTATCAAAACTTATGGTAATAGGAACAAAAGAAACAATTACATTCCTTCTCAAAATACCCATTTTAAAACCAATTTCCGCAAATTATTCTCAAATCTACCCGATTCCGAATTATCAAGATATCGTTATTGTCCCACCAAAACCATTTCTAATCGAGATGAACAACTTAAAATACTGGACTAACGAAGATTGCCAGAGTTTCCACATCATCACCTTGTGTCTGCAACAACCGACCCAAGAGGATTGTAATTTATTGAATGCCAACAAATGCAAAACAATAAAAATTGCTAACGATTACCAAATTACATCTGTACTGCGTAATAGACAATTACTAGTACTATCAAAGAGAAAACTTGAAATAATTGAAGATTGTCAAGGACAACTAGATAGAACATTTATACAAGGACCAAATTTAATCAGTTCACAATGCCGAATAATATTGGAAAAATCCACATATGTCAACACTACACCTACGTACGAGTTAACATTGTACCACATTTCAAATGAAACATTGAAGTTTTATCAAGAAGCAAAACTTCAACTGCGACATCTCAAAGATCCAACCATTCTTCAACAAGAGGCTGAAGAACTCAAGAATCAACCACTACATTTGGAACCACTGGTTCACATAATTCATTATGGATTTACCGGCCTTGTATTATTGTTAATAATACTTGCCACGGCCATCATTATCAAATTCAGGACACGCATTATCGACCTTTTCTGCAAACCAAGAAAAATCATTCGCATCAAGATGGTCGATCCAAATCAAGAAGACACCCCCGCATTGCCGAATTGAACGAGGTCGTTCAAACCTAAGGAGGGAGGAGTTATGTAATGGTATCCACATACCAAAATGCTTAGAAGACAGTTCCCAGGAATGATGCGCCTTATCGCAGGCACGTTCCAGAGCGTCCCATTCTTCATCATGGACAATTATCTCATGCATGAATTAATTACAATCGTACTTTCGTTCGGAAAGCATCTCCGTGTCCTTTATCGTTATAACCGTTGCGACAAATGAAATACCTTTGTAACTCAATTAATTAAGTGAAATAAAAACTTTTTAAAAAATTAAAATTTCAAATCGTGAAATTTAACTATATGATATGTTTATTTTTTCAAAAACAAATAACGCTTTATGTTAGTATTGTTATTGTTATTATTTCATTTATTTTGGTATATTCATAGCCAACTTCAAATACTATGAAAATATCGTCCAGTTTTTCTATTAATGAAAACAAACCTACCATATGATACATCAAATTAAAAAAGAAATGTATACAAAATGATATCATGGCCAACTTTGACGCCCATATAAAAAAAATGGTGATGTGTCCATTATAGAACTTTCCCCGTTTAGATTTAATATTTTTGAATTAAATGTAATTAAATATAAATTAATAAAAAAGAAAAAGCAACCGGCGACTGCATTTCAAACCGGGACCTTTCGATTATGAGTCCTATCGATGTTATAACCAACAATAATTATCTAAAAAAACACTATTTTTAAATAACTCCTAAACTAAGAGTGCTATGATAAAAAGTGAATATACAATATATCTTCATTTTTTATTGTATACAATGTTTATTTGAAACATTTTTTAGTTTTGTGAATATCTGGAAAAAACTAAAAAACGCTAAGAGTAAAGTACCACTTCCGGTTTTCCTTTCAAAAAGCTTAAGTTTTAAGTTTCATCTCGATATCTCCAGCGGTTTTTGCTCTATATCGTTCTATCATCAATAATAACCAAGTTATAAAGGAAAATTAAAAAATCGCAAAAATCAGTTTTTTCGCAATGTGCTCTGATGGTTCAACTTTTTTGTTAATTTAACACCGGGAATAGTTGGTACTTATCGTCTTGCATATTTTCTGCCATTTAACAGATTTGTATCTCTTGCCGTTTAGAAGATACACATGCATGGACTGCTTAACCGAGGATGTACACTTCTTTACATTTCCTGTAAATAATAGCAAAAGATGTGATCATTGGTTAAAAAATTGTGGTAATATGGATCTCTTTATTTTGTCCGAAAAGAAACTTTCTTCAATGCGCCTGTGTAATAAACATTTTCGAGCAAGTGATTTTACAAATTACCAACAAAATAGACTGTTAAAATCAGCAATTCCAAAACCATTTGACATATAAGTGATTCGGATTCCGATTTAGAAGTGTTAAAGCCCATTCACATGTACACCCGAAAATTGGAAGAGGATTTGCCATCTACATCGAAAGAAGTAAGGTTTTTAACCCCAAAATTAAACAAAATTTTTTAATATATGACATAATAATTTACTTTTTCTTATATATCATATCCTTATATATTCGTATACCCTGTACATTTGCGGACATTCGTTAATTCTATAAAAGAGTCTAATTTAAAATTCGAACGAGTGTTTTCAATCCCAGGCTAAGCATGAAGTAAAATTTCGAGTTTAGAAAAGCCCCGCGTAGAAAATTTGTCGAGGGTCGCGCTAGCGACCCGAGACAAATTTTCACGGGGCTTTTCTAAACTCGAAATTTTACTTCATGCGCCACGCGTATAAAACACTGACATATTGTAAAATTCAAAAACACTAAACTTTATTTTGTTCGGTTGATTGACAAATTATATTGAATATTAAATTTTATTTATAAAATCTTGGCAAAAACTTGAAACCTGTTACAACATTTCAAAAGAAGTGGATTAATAAGAAATCGTGGAAATTAGTGATAAACCTATTTAAAAAATCTATAAATATAAAACATGGATTTGTGTGAGTGTTTTCCACTCCCCGATTAAGCATGAAGTAAAATTTCGAGTTTAAAAAACCCTGAACATTTGGATTTGGCGGCACGAGCGAAGCGAGTTCAGGCTTTTCTAAACTCGAAATTTTACTTCGTGCGCCACGCGTACAAACACTGATTTATTATGAAGTTCAAAAAAACACATAATCGATCTACTATTTTTGTCAGAAGTATAGTTGAAGATGTGAAATAAATGTACATAATGTTGATATGATTTACCAAAATACCGGTCGTTTTGAAGAGCAATTTTTGCGATTAACCGGTATGCCGGTATTCCAATCCCTACCTGTATCATATAACTGTATTTATTTTAATTTAAATTGCATTACATGAGAGTTAATCTAGATTTCAATATTATATGTGGAATTAAAAATTGAATGGTGTAGATTCACGCTCGATTTGTTTATTTTGATAAAATAAACAAACCGAGCGTCATCATTTTTCGTTCCGTCGGTACCGTTAGAGAGGAAAAAATATAAACATTCCTCTGCGGATCCGATATACAAATGAATTGGGAAGAGTGGGGAAACCTAGTAGTTACTCTAAATCACACGCCTGCTGGGTGAGCCACCTGACAGAGCCGCCCCCCCTAACCCCGCACAGCCAGCGTGAATACTCTGGTTACTCCATACTCTGTGGCGATACGCAAAACATAATGAAAAGTTGATTCTTTGTTTAACTAAAAGAAGGAACCCAAGATATTTAAGTATCATATTGTAATCATGATAAAATACATGACAGCGAAAATAAATCAATTTTATCATTTTATGTTGTACATTTTCTAGCCGATCTACGTGACATTTATAATAAGGTGACCATATAATTGCTCAGTACTCCATAGTAGGCCTTACAAAAGATATATAGAGAGATACAAAAGTTCTAATTGAATCAAAATGTGAAGTGAACCTACATATCAAAACAAACATCTGCAACGCTTTGGCCGAGATTATGTTGATGTGATTATTAAACTGAAGTTTGGCATCAAACAAGACTCCTAAATTATTAATTGAGTCAACTCTCTGAACAATAAGATTATTTAATGAATACTAAAAATGTAATGTTAAGTCTTTTTACGCAAAAAAACGCATGGACTTACAATTCCTTATATTTAAATATAGATTATTCTCATTACACCAAACCGTGATCTGATCTAGATCATTTTGAAGGGTATTACAATCATGTACTGACTTTATATTACGAAATACTTTCATATCATATGCGTATAGAAGAATATTTAACGCAAGATTTTTACTAATATCATTTACAAATATAAGAAAAAGTAACGGTCCTAAATGGGAGCCTTGTGGCAGCCCTGTGGTTGCGTTAGTTATAATATCAGAGGTGATATTATTTACTTTAACTAACATTTTCCAGTTACAAATAAAGGACCGTAGCCATTCAAGCATGAGTCCCGAAACGTCATATGAGCAAAGTTTATACAATAGCCTGGTTTGGTTAGCCCTGTCGAAGGCTTTGGAGAAGTCGGTGTAGATAGAATCCATAACCGAGCCTTCTTCCAAAGTATCCGGTATAAAGTTTAAATAAATAAAAAGATTTGTTTCTGTAGATCTGGATGGAACGAATCCATGTTGTTGATTAATTATTGTGGGTGAAAAGTGCAGCATCATATATTTATAGACAATTTTGTCAAACAGGTTCGGGATACATGAGTGAATGGCTATAGGATGATAATTTTGTACATCCTTTTTGATACCCGACTTAAAAATAGGGACGACATAGCAAACAGTAGGAAACTTACCAATTTGAAGAGATTTGTTAAACAGCTAGGTTAGAGGAATGCATAACTCATTGGTACATGCTTTAATTATTAACGAAGGGATTCCACCAGGACCAGGAGAACTGTTTGCTTTGATATCAGAACTTGATTCTGCGATATCAGATTCAGTAAGATGAAGATAATTGAATGTTGTATTTGACTCTACGGTAAAAATAGGACCCACACTGGAATGATTAGAGTGTGACTCTTGAAAAAACTGGCGAATAAATTGTCTATATCTATATTAGAAGTAGCCATCGCTGTTCTTTTGTACATACATGATGGAAAAATACCATCCCTATCTCTTTTAGATTTGCAGTTTTTACAAAAAGCATTAACATTATTTGGTATGTTATTTTCAGTATTACGAATGTAGATAAGGTGGTCATTTTGAATGAGTCTTTTGCAATCTGATCTTAATTTAGAAAAGGTGTTGTAATCTTTTATACATCCAGTATTCTTAAATTTTTTGTGTGCAAGACGTTTACTTATAATTAACTTAATTAACGATGGCGAAAACCATTTAGGAAAATTAGACTTTACTTTTCTTATAACTGGAACATGTTTATACAAGATATTGTATAATATTTCATAGAAAATATCAACAGCATCATCAATACAATTAAATTCTAAATGGTATACCCAATTGATACTGCTTATTTCATTACAAATAACATTAATATTACAGTTCGTAAAGTCCAAATAAAATTCCTCATTTGAATCATCATTAGCAATTGCAGCATTAAAGTCAATATGCAAAGGCGGATGGTAACTATCTGGATTACATATAGGATCACCTTTGTCACAACTTATATTAGGGTTATTAGAAAATATTAGATCTAAGATATTACAAGTACTATTTATATTGTTATTAAACTAATATAAAACATTGCTCATAACACCATCACACAAAAGGTTGTACCCGCCTTTTGTGTGATGGTCACTATCAACACTAGTTGATAAGAATCCTACGCAATCTTCTTCTAGAATCCATCTAACACTAGGTAAGTTGAAATCTCCAACCATAAGTAATCTTACGTTACTTATGGTTGGAGATTTCAACTTACCTAGTGTTAATGATATCTGATAATGTGTTTACGTGTCCAGCATAAGTGTCCTCATGAGATCGCGGAGGACGGCAAACATAAATAATAATATAATATTAAACTATAATCCAGATCTCTTCCCGATTTCAAGTATTGATAGATATTAGTGACGACTGTAGATTCCTCTTCACAGCGATAAAAACCCCTCCATCTCTAGTAGTATCACTCGTATCATATCACGATCACGGCGATGTAAAATATATCGATCATCAATAATTTCATTATCTGAAATATTGTGATGTAACCAAGATTCAATAACGCATATAATATCATAATCATTTGCTGGAGTACTGTTACAAAATTCAAAGAGTTTAGTTCTAAGACCACGCACATTTTGATAAAAGATAGATAATTTGAATTTCTGTTTGTTGTATCCCGGCAGTTTGAAAATGGCGGTTTTGGCGAGGTAAACTCTTTCAGAGCTACACCTGGAGGCCATTTCGAAGAGTCCATAAGAGAATTAAAGTGAGGTTCATCGATTCCAAGTTTAAATGATGAAGATTGATCAGAATTCATAAGACGAAAACATTTCATATCGGCATTTACGTTTAATATTGTTTTAGCGTGATTTACAATCATTTTAGGTTCAACGTTTGGTTTGACTCTGTAAACGGGTAACCATTTTTTCTTTACAATACTCGATTGAAAACCATAGTTTGGAACATTCCTTGATTCGTCAGTTGTAGAACTCGAGTCAATTATAATAGTATTTATATTATTATTGCGCTTTTTCTTATACTTATTATTTTCTTCAGTGATAGTATTAGGTTGAGTTAATCTACTATCCTTAGCAATTACAAAATCTACATCATTATCCATACGCAAACCATTACTACTATTCCTATTTAAGGACTCGACATTTATAGATGGTCGCGGAATATCTATTGAAACAGTTTCAAGCTCTCTAAATTGTGTATTTGATACAGCATTTATTAAATCAGCACATTTATTCGCAGATATATTTTCTTTTAATTCAGTAAATTCCTTTGATAAAGATTCCAGTTTATCTATTACCTCCGTTTTAAACAAATTGAAAGCGGAAATAAGGCTTAACAATGTCTCATCATCATTGGACAAAATGTTCTTATCAGCAGAATTTACACTTTTAGAACGGTTGGGTTTACGAGTACAACAGTCAACAACTCTTCACTTACAGTCAAGATATAATTTAATCGAGTTGCACAAGCAGCATGAAAAGTTGAGTTACAATGATTGCAACTAACATATCTACCAGAAATAGATATTGGCTGATTACATTTAGAGCAGAAAATATAAGTAGTATTAGGATTGGTCAACATTATTACATTAATTTAATTCAATTAAATTGTAGTAACAAGTAAAAACACAGGCTACACAGGGACACACGCTTAATAGTACGTAAGACAAAGGAAGACCACGGTAAAAGGAACAATGTAAATAATGTAAATAAATCGTTAATTAATTAGTACTAATACTATTGTTTAAACAAAAACAGGAATAATAGTATAAATGAAAATGAACGTAAACAAATCCTTGATTAATAAAAATATTATTGCCTTAGCAAAAAATCATCTGGTGAGAACAATAGAACAGCTGTGCTGATGGATATTGACTCCACGACACAATTAAACGAAAAATAATAAAAATGTAATTTGAACACTAATATCATCGATTGATAAGTAAAGTTAACACGTAAGATTACTATGTTATTAAATCGAATTAACATGCACTTAAACATTCATTAACACGAGAGAGCAAATCACCTTGCACGCACCACACCTCTTGTGTGTTATAGCTATCTTAGAAAAAAAAAACTACTAGATTCCTCATTAAAAAGTGCCTGTATATTGTCAAAGTTCTAAATGCCCAGATTCAGTAGTTTTTGAATACAAAAATAAAAACGATTTTAAAAAAACAGTTTTTTGTTGATATCTCGAAAACAAAACAAGATATTCAAAATTGTTTTCAGATTATTGTTTTGCTACAATTTAACCGACTCTGTATCTCTTCAAATAACTAAGATCCCCATACATTCGGTCGAAATATGAACACCTTGTATAAGTTCACCTTGTTATCGAGTTCCTGATTTGGAGAAGCTTTTTGGATTGAAGATGGGTTCTGAGTTGGAGAGAATTCTGAGTTGGTGGATGTCCTGAAGGTTGGAGAGGGAAACTGGTCGGACTTGGCTGGAGATCAGATTAGATCAGATAAGCCTGAACTATTGTTTTTTATATATATATATATATATATATTTGAAAAGTATCCATATTTATTAAATTATTTAATTATATATATATAAGAGGCGTAGCATATTAATTGTACGACTATATAGACTGACAATTTAAAGAACAAAAATAAATCTTTATTTATTGAATCAATGTAAGACTTATCCTTAGCGCTAACGGACAGTTATATAACTATATAAATATTATCATTATTATTATTACAGATTTAAGTTTATTCTGTTGAGCTCTATAGTACAGATCATTGTTTTATTTTATTATTGTGAAACCATTACGAACCAATTTAATTATTTGAAATCAACTTAAATACTTAATATTTATTTAAAATTAAACCCTTAATTTAAATTATTATTTGGGAAATAAATCTGTTTATTATTTTTGGGGAAACTAAGTATTTTCGTTTTTACTGCCTGTCTAGTGTTGGTTTAATATTCATTTTCTTGATTTGATTTATGCTCTGTGGTAATTTTCGTCATTAAATCACGTGGCGCACATAATATAATTAAAATCTATCAAACTACCCCATCTTCATTGAGCAGGTCGGCCGACGATTACTTAATAACATCGAGCAGAGCTGGTAGATGCGTCAATGTTACAAATGTTTTAACCAATTTTAAAAAAGATCAAAAATAACGGAGATATAGGCAGTTTTTAATATCGAAATGACAGTTTTTTAAATTACATCGAAACAATTGAAGATAATTGAAATATGAAAACATATTATAAGTAAGCACAGTGTAGCTCGAAAAAGGGTCACCTCGTATAATTTATGTGTAATCATTTTTAATTTAAAAAAAACGACATTTTTTTCGAACAACCTAATATCTAAAATTCTATGTAAAAAAACATACTATTTAGCAGCATAAGCCCTAGCACCGGCACTGATTAACCTTCACTTGTTTTACTTAAAATCCTTTTGTGAGACAGTTGTTTTTACACTTTTGTTTACCTGCTAGTGGTGTTCCCGTACTTCTCGAAGCCGTTTCAAAAGCCGCGTAATTGTCGCCGTAGTTCGAGCCGGAAATCAGGCCAGCGCCGCCGTTCAAGCCGCAAACGACATTGCACAGAATCGAACCGTACAAATTTGGGCAAATCATGACGTCGAACTGTTTCGGATTCGACACCATTTGCATGCAGCAATTGTCTATTATCATGTCGTCCACTTGGATCTCGGGATGACGCTTCAGCACATTTTTCACAGTTTTCAAGAATAAACCATCGGACAATTTCCTATACAGACAAACAATTCAGTAATAATAGACTTTTATAAACAAAATCTTAAAAAAGGAATATACAAACAAAAATTTACGAAAATACCGCAAATTCAGTTGAGATATTTAAATTGCGATTGCAACCACTCAACGTTTATTGATTTCTAAATAAGTTTCTTCTTTGGTGTTGACTATTTTCGTCAGATTTTGTTAATTCTGTAATTTTAATTCTAAAAAAAAACCGAGTTGGAACGCATATTCACTATTTTAAAGCCGAACGAAAACTAAACCTCGATACGAATATTTCCGAAAACAGTTTTGATTTAAAAATTACAAAAAAGTAGAAACCGTTGTTGAATTAAATAAGTGTTCAGGTGCGTGTTTCAAACGAAATAAACCGATATTTTTCTTTGGTTCAGTTCCGGTTTTAGTTCTGACAAAAATAACGTTTTTTTTCGGTTTTCTGTTTACGGCTTAGTTCCGGTTCAAAGCCCTGGTTGTGGTAAATGATATTTTGAACTGTGATTTTTTATTACCACAAGTGTAGTTAAAGATGTGCAATAAATATAAAGTATAAAGTTGTAGTCCAAATTTATAGAAATTTTGAAGGGTCTCAATTAAATCTGTTACAATTTCATACAATAATAATAAGTTTATTCATGACTTAAAGTAATTGTCTTCACATACAGAGTAAAAACTGGTGTACATAGAGGGTCACGGTGGCATTTGAATTTATAAGGTGGGCCATGGTCAAAAATGCGTGGGAAACACTGAGATAGGGACATTGCTTGTCATGTGACTCTAAAATTACACAGGTTTACAAAAAAACAAAAAGTCCGGACTATTCAGCAGCTGAGCCCCATCACGTCAGAAAAACGAGATTTCAAGGTCACTTAAAGGTTAAAATGGTCATTTTGTGGAACTGGACCCGGGACAATTTCTCAAGCGATCTGTTAAGTTAGAGGGTAACTGTTTAGGTCTTGAATATCTTCCAAACATCGGCAAGGAGCCCTAAATCTCGATCGGGACTATCACAGTGCCACCCCAGTGGATATAATGTTGCCATGATTGTTTTATCTCGCGGATTTCGATCTCCCTGTCAAGGCATCCAATTCCGGCGATCCGTTCGCTGTGAGATATTGACAGGGAACCCAGCCCTGCTATTAAACTGAACTCTGCTATTAGCATCACCCAGGAACAACGACGTGGACGTTGCAGATTCTGTTCCATTCGGGGTGCTTGTTTACAGTGAGTCCCCTTGCCTCTCACTTTTCTCCCTCCCAATTTTTGCAGATTCTGGTCTCTTCGGGGTGCTTGTTTACAGTGAGTCCCCTTGCCTCTCACTTTTCTCCCTCCCAATTTTTGCATATTCTGTTCCCTTCGAAGTGCTTGTTTACAGTAAGTCCCCTTGCCTCTCACTTTTCTCCCTCCTAATTTTTCAATCTTTCCGCGCTTGTTTATGGGGTCTAGTGTTGCAGGCCGCTTCTTAGGGACTATATCGGACCGGCAATCCTGGGTGTCAAGTTGACACTCCGCTTTATGGACTTCGTGGTGGGTGGGCACCGGAAATGTGACGTTTAGAGATCACCTGATATATACACGATTCCATTTGTTTCTGGATCTCGCCTAGCTATGGAAAAGTGACAGTTTAAGTATTGTAAATGGGGCTGGTTGTGTTTTAAATCAGGGTTTTTAAATGTCACTGTCAGATGTTCGATTTTAAGGTTATAATTTCTGACTATTGTGATCTTACACTGTTGCCTGTTTTACAAATTTTCAGATATAAAAGGATAATAATATGCAGTTTTAAGATTAACAAAATTTACTACTTGGTTTTTGTACATACAAACACAGCAATAATATTGTATATAACAAATATAATGAATTCGGCTCTGCAAAAAAACGTTTGCCTTCATTTTTGAATTTAGTTGGATTACTTTTTTATATCCGTTTCATGTACCCAGCGTCGAACCACGGATCCATTCTGATATATCCATGTTTCATCCAGGTATACGAATTGGATATCTTCACTGGAATTTTGATACTGTAAAAATTTTCTAAGGAAAATAATTTTAGCTGCAACAACATGTTTTTGTTCACAGAGAATTTTGCGCCCATTAATTAATTTCAATTTATACCCCATACTTTTAACAACCCTATAAAGTGTTGTTCTACTCCCATGGAACTCATAATTTTCTTTCATATCATTCAAAAGATCTCTCAAAGTAAAATACTGATTTCTAGAGTTATATTGCCAAATTAGTTGTTGCAGATCTTTTCTAGCTAGGTGATTCCAAAAATGGCTGTTTTTAGATCGTTTGCCAGAAGTAGTAGATTTCAATTCGTCAGGTCTTGGTCGTAAAATTAATTGTAATGAAGATCTCCCTACCTGAAACGTAATTATCTTTAATTAAATATATATGATAATTAAAATACTAGACATACCCCAAAAATATCTATTAAAATCGTAATAATATTGTGATGCTGTAGATTTGGATTACTTTGCCTAAAATGTTTGTAGGATTTCAGAATTTGTAACCTTTTTGATTCAGAGATAATCTTTGGCATGTTAATATTTAATATGTGCCTGAAATTATTTTTCACTTTGACATTGACACAGCATTGCAACACTAGATTAATTTGATTTAATAATAAAATGCTCGAAGAAGCGACCGCGTGGCGAAATAATTGTTGCAAGATTAACAATAAACCTCTTGAAAATTAAAAAGAGGATTACTTATGATATCATAAATTATTGCAACACTGTTAAAATAAGGAATCAGGAGTGGCAACTAATAAAAAATGTAAATGTTGATACTGCAACATAACAACACGAAAGCATGGCTAGGCGAGATCCAGAAACAAATGGAATGGTGTATAGACAACGTTTAAACAACCATAAAAAGAGTGGACGAGCCACTTGGTTCGCAACTTAATTTGATGCCATTGGCAAAAAGTACCCCTACCAGAGCTGTGGCTGGGTCTTCAGGCACCCCGCTGTCTTTAGTAGGCGTGATCCTCGGGTGTACCAGCAAGTGGTCAACCTGCGGCCGGTCCCTCAGGATGACCTAGCTGATTTCACTCCTGTTGCCACCAAGTGGAAAAGGAGTCGCATTTGCGGAGCAGATGCCAAGCGAAGGAGAAATAGGAGGCTGGCTGGGACATGCGCAGACTCAGTGAAAACGACTGAGGCTGCGGACTTCGCCCAGCCTCTGAAAAATCCGAAGCAGGCGAAGCCCAGGCTGGGTAAAACCACCCAGGGCAAATCGATCCCTGCCAAGCAAGGAAGGGAAACTAAAGACCAGGGCACCAAGAGGTTGCTTTTCAGCACCTCCTCTGACTCAACCCCGAAAAGCTAGCAAGGCCAACGGGTGGGGGCTAAAGCGGTAGGAGGAAGGATAGTCCTTCTGGTATCCTACAAAGATGCGGCGGAAAGTCTCCTCAGGCTGGTGATAACGGATGGATCCAACCAGGGCAAGCTATTCCAGGAAAGGGCTACCTTTATTAGGCAGGCGCTTTTCAGGGTGCTTGACTCGGTGGTGTTAAACTTACCAACCGCCACATCTAGTTCTTTGCCGAGATTCAGGGCCTGGTCCTACGCGGGTGAATTTGTTAAAGTTCACTGCGAGGATCAACGTATTGCTGATTGGCTTGTGAGGACGGTGGCGGTGATCAAGCCATGACCTGAGGCTAGATTACTAGCCATAGTCGAGAACCACCTTCCTAAAATCACAACGTCGACGCTTTGGGTTTCAAGGGAAGATTTTGAGACTACGGAAGGCGAAGAAATTGTGCTCAGGAGATTGGCGGGGCAAAATCCTGAGCTCAAGATACGGGATTGGCCGATCCTTCACCGGTCTGTGACAGACAACCCACCTGGGTAGTTGTTCATATTGGGAGTGGGGGAGGAGGATCCTAGGCGGAAGAGGTAACCGTATTAGTTACAAATATAGCTCTTTAATCCTGAGGGTCGAGGACCCAAAGAAAGAAGAAGAGAGGAAGGTGAGTGGGGTGAGTCAGGCGGTGGCTGAGAGCCAGCCTGAGACATTCAACTCGCCGCTTCTCAGAATGGAAGCTCCCAAACAGGGTGAGCAGGTGGCTGCGACATCCGTGTCGATGCAACCACCAACCTCGCCGGTCAAGAAGGAGCGTCCGGAGGATGTGACGATGGAATCACTGCTATCGTCAGAAGTGTCCGACGCTAATCCTTCCGATTCTGACGAATCCACCCTCGTAGAATCGGTGGAAGACTTCCAGAGCAGGACCGACCACACATCATCTAAATAATGGCCATGGTGATGCCATAGTGATGCTCAGATCTCGACTCCCTAAAAGATGAGGCTAGGAAAGCATTTAACAGAGCTTAACGCTCTAAACTGAGCTCCGACTGGGCCATTTATAAGGCCCGCCTTAGAGAGTACAAAAAAACTCATAAGGCAATGTCACCGAGCATCATGGCGTGCTTTCTGCGAAGGTATAGAAAGCACGTAGGAAATTAGCAGGCTCAAGAAGGCTCTCTCACAGGACCATAAACAATCTGTGGGAATCCTGAAGAAGAAGGACGACGCTACGACCGACGACCTCCATGAGAGTCTGCAACTATTGCTCAACACACATTTCCCGGGTTGCACTATACTTAATAGGAACTTCGGGGAAGAACCTGAAACCACCTCAATAAGATCGGAAGACTGGCAAATAGCCCAGCAGGTGGTTAACGAGGAAAACACCCTAATGGCAATAAACAGCTTCTCCGCCTTTAGAACACCTGGACCGGACGGCATATTCCCCGCCCTACTACAGTGGGAACGGGATGCACTACATAGTGATGCTGTTCCGGTCTAGTTTAGCGCTGGGACATGTTCCAAAAGTCTCGAAACAAGTTAGGGTTGTATTCATACCGAAGCCTGGTAGAGCAGACTATAATGCATACAAGGCGTACAGACCAATCACACTCTCTTCGTTTCTCTTGAAAACGCTGGAGAGAATCTATGAAACGTATATAAGAACGTCAGCACTTATCAGTCAACCGCTGATGTCATCGCAATACGCTTACACACGAGGAAGATCTACCGAGTCAGTCCTACATAACGTAGTGAGTAGAATCGAGAGATCAATAGATAACAAAGAATCCGCCCTGCGTGTTTTTGTTGACATTGAAAGTGCGTTCGATAAAACGACCATACCGAAGATAAGAAACGCGCTAAACAAGCGCGGAGTACCATAAAAAATGTGTGACTGGATTGGCAATGCACTTGCCAACCGATTGGTCACAGTGGAGGAAGGTGGAGAACGTATTACCTGCAAGATTGACAGAGGCTGTCCACAGGGAGGTGTTCTATCTCCTTTACTACTTTACTATGGAACATGGTGCTGGACAGCCTCCTAGAACAACTTCAGCAATTAGGCTTCTTTGTGATAGCCTATGCTGACGACTTAGCCATTATAGTACATAGCAAATTTGAAGACGCTCTTTGTGATCAAATGCAGGAAGCTTTAAATACAGTTTCGCGGTGGTGCAATGATCACTCCTTGTCGGTTAATCCGGCTAAAACGGAGTTGGTCATGTTCACCAAGAAAAGAAAGGTCATGAAAAGAGCACCAAAGCTACTGAATACAATTCTGCAGTACAGCGACAAGGTGAAATACCTTGGCATTACACTCGACAGGAAACTGAGCTGAAAAACGCACATCGAAAGCTGACAAAGCTTTAAAAGCCTTCTGGCAATATTGTCGGGCAGTGGGGAAAACCTGGGGGTTGATACCGCGCACGACGATGTGGCTGTACACAGTTGTCATAAGGCCTATGCTAACATACGGAGCTTCAATTTGGTGGCCCAGGATCAAACAAGTAATGACTGTAAAGAGACTAGCGCAAGTGCAGCGGACAGTCTGTTTAAGCGTAACAGGCGCCATGCACACAACTCCGACAATGGCGCTGAAGGTCATGCTATGCCTTCCGCCACTTGATATTCACGTGGAAAGGGAGGCTATTGCGACGATACTTCGCCTCAAAAGTAGCGGGATTTAGAACAGTAACAAATGTAGGGAAGTCAGAGGTCACCTCTGGAGGATGTTCTGCGACGATATACCTCTATTAGAGGCTGGCACTGACTGCATACCGACACCAATACGGAATGCGCCCTACACTGTTAATATCCAACCCACGAAACATATGAGAGAGTCGGCTATAAGAATCTAAGGAATTGGAGTTTTCTCTAGAACCCTGATGATCCATACGTAAATCCCTTCGGGTAAGTATGCGACCGTCGCTCAACTGGAGATGATGGGTATAACACTTGCGGCTGACATCATTTTAAGCCGTAAAGTGTCAAACGAAGCCATACTGATCCTAACAGACAGTAGGCGAGCCTTGATGTCTCTGAAGAAGTTATACACTACTTCACAGACAACACTAGATTGTCATAAAAAACTACGGCAGGTAGCAATGCATAACAACATTGAAATCTGCTGGGTGAAGGGGCACGATATAAACATAGGTAACAGGAGGGCTGATGCACTGGCCAGAGCAGCGGCTGGGATGAACGTCATCTCATCGGAGCCGCTAGTGCGATTGATACCCCTGTCACTATGTAACATGTTATATTCCAACACACTTGATAATTTCAGGAAGCGTTGGGATGATACGGGAAGCTGCAAACTCTCGAAGGAGACATTACTGTACTCCAACAAGATTTCAGCTAAACAGTATCTGCAGATGACTACAAGGAAGCTCAGACGGATAACCGCTGTTCTAACCGGACACTGCGGGCTCAATGGACACTTATACAAGATAAGAATAGTTGACTCCCCATCTTGTAAAGGGTGTGAAATGGAAGACGAGACTGCCAGGCACATCCTCAGCAAATGCCCGACACTTTCGTCTACGAGAGGATCTATACTGGGTGAAAGATGGCCGACGATAGACATCATCGGGGATTTGCTCACCTCCGTAATACTGGACTACCTACACAAGGTGGGATGGTTGAGCTGAGGGTGGGTGAACCATAGTGGGTGGCAGCACAATGGGCCTAATAAGGTCTAAGCGCAGTGCAGCAATGCGCACTCCCCTTTATACCAGATACCAGACTATATGTAAAAATTATTGGTAAATTCACTTAAAAATAACTTCAAACCTTTAATACTTTCACGTATTTCACCATCACAACCCACAATATACCAACGCGAACATGTATAGTATTTTTAATACCTATTTAGAAGTAATAGTTGTTTTAGTGAATTAACGTATGCGGCTTCTTGAACACACACACACACACACACAAAATTAGGTTAGGAACTTGTCATGTCGGAATGGCCGACATCTAAACCAGTATTCTTAGGGCATTGATGGAGTAACTTGGTATTCAAATAAACTAGTGGCGGCGAATATGATCATTTATATGGACGTTATGCTGTTATTTTATTATAATACAACTAAAAGTTGCACAAAACATTATACAAATGTTTTCATTTTTAGCAATTGATATTTTTTGAAAAATAAAATTATCTTCAACATGATTCCAGGCATTTGCAATAAATGTTTTCTTCCGTCCTGCTTTTTGAAGCTGAAGCCCATTTTTTTAATTCCCAAATATATAGAACATTTCGAGATCTCAATTTCTGATAATTCTTCCATAAATTGTCAGTGAATAGTTTCTAAAGTAATATGTTTCTTTCGGGCATACATTTTATAAATCACTTCCCTTAAAAAATGTTGAGAATTCTTCGGATTTCGAGTTTTGGCCAGGGAAACGTTTGCAGACATATTCCTTCTAAATTCTAAATCCGTTGATCTGTTTTTATCTTGTAGGTGGTATAATGCGCTTTGTGGAACTATGCGGACTTCGGACGCTTTTTGAATTGCCTTATATCGAGATCCTAATTCATTTTGAAAATAACTTACTACATTAAGTATTAGCTTTTTGGATTCATCGGAATATCGCATTTTGGTAGTGTATTTTTGCGTTATTTAATGACATTAACAGACATCAAACTTTTGACGTAACATCTATTTAGTAATCGACGATCATTTTTGTTGGTAATTTTTTGTTTCATCTGATTCATAATTGATAATTAAGGATGGGATTATTCCAAATGGGTATTAAAAATACTATATTGTCGAATACACACTGTTTATGGTCCCTTTTATGAGCATTTAACTACATATTTGCTAGATTAATTCTTTTTATGACGGTACCTCTCTCTACAAAAAAATCATAACTTGTAAAAGTGCAGTCAGAAGCAGATGACCCTTATAACATTTTGAAGTATGTTAATGTACTAATAAGGGGATAACACCCCAAAACGTTTTGATACGTTTTTTTTAAGTCTCTGCAAAGTTTGTAATCGAATAAATTTTATACTAAATTTAGGAGTTTGATTAAAAATTATTTGCGGAGTAAATCGTACACCAACAGATAAACTTTAAATGATATCTTAAACTATATACCCTGGGCTATAGAATCCATCATAAATTATTTAAAAACACTTCGTAGCAATTGTAGTACAACGCCTAGAACAATTGATAAAATAGAACTGATATTAAAGACAAGTACCCGCTCAATCATTGCCTCGGTTTGAGAGTACATTAATAAGAAATTAGCGAAAGACAGGTAGCTGTTAAATGGAATTCTTGGAGTAATGGCTTGTCCACTTTACTGTGGTAATATGAAAATCCTTTAAATTAAATGTTCATTTTTTGATTTTTGTCCATTGCTCGAAACACTGTGCGCCGCTGGGATAAATATTTAATAAACATTTAAATTCTCCTTACATAATATTTGCTTTATGCACGATGGTAATCTTCTTTCTCTTGTGCAATTTGGCCCATTTGACCGTCCAATTGGCGATCCTCTCTGAATTAAAACGGGTGCATACTTTCATGCTCTCGGCGACCCCGTTGACGTTTTCGTGCTCCATCATCGAGTATTCGCCCTCGGTATTCTGCCTGATAACGACTAAGTCCAAGTCTTTATACTTGCACCTGATGTTCCGGTAAGATTTTATTATGTTTAAGTTCGCGAATAAATCCAACTTTTTTCTGATCGCCACATTCGGCGAACTCATGAGCGCGTCTCCGTATTGCTGTTGTTTATCAAATATGTCGATGTTACCTGTAAATTAAATATTGATGTGAAGAAATAATGGTTGGTAAAAAATTCAAATTTGATTCAAAATAAACAGATTTTTTTTCGGTTCAGTTACGGTTTTTGTTCCGACAAAAATAACGGTTTTTCCGGTTTACGGTTCAGTTTCGGTTCGAAGCCCTGATAAAAACGAATACGTGTCCCGGGTGCGCCGTTAGAATCGGGACAAAATTGTATTGGAAGTTTCAGTTAAATTTGACTTCGGGGTTAAGCGCTATTTGAAGTTAGCTAAATATGTCAGTAACCCAAGCATGGAGTATGATAGAAGAGCGGCGATTATAGAAAGCCTTTGTTCCGAAAGAACGTCTGCTCATACGAGCCATTTAGTAAAAAATGTTCTCTCTGACAACGTTGACATGTTTTGGTCTAAGAACTTTTGGCCTCTTACCAGTCCCAACCTAAGCCCTCTGGAATACTAAGTGTGGGGCGTAGTCGAGAGACAAACCAACAAGTCTAAGCAACCTAACGACAACTCCCTGCGGGCCGCTATCGAGGTAGAAGTTATGTCCATGAACTGCGATCAATTGAAAACAGCGTGCTTGCTCTTTAGGGCAAAGATCGAGAAGGTGATGGAGGCACAGAGAGTGGCTATATAGAATAAAAGTTCTCAGCTAGAATCCTATGAATGAGATTCAACAATATTTTTTGATATCTTTGTATATTTGCTTAAATTAACAACTTTTTGCACAAAACATTTTTTGTCCGGATTCTAAAGGCGCATCCTGTATTGACCTTGACAAATCTTAATCTAAGCATGAATGATGAAACAATTTACCCGGCGCATGCACCATAAGCAATATCTTGTAACTGCCACTCGTGAACCTGCATTTTGTTGTCTGAAAGTTCTTTAAATATTTCTCAATACAGGGAATTTTACTTTTAAGTATGCAGAGAGTTTTTCTTTTAAGTATACATATCCCAATTATACTGTCAATATTTCCACATTCGTTTTTTAAGAGTTCAATTCGAAGTATTAAACGAGTGTCTTCCACTATCAGATTAAGCATGAAGTGCAATTTCGAGTTTAGAAAAGCCCTTAAATTTGGTTTGGTCGCGTAGCGCTAATTGGGATATGTATACATTTAAGATAAGCTCCCTGTATAAAACTAAGAAAAATGCGAACAATAACGAAAGAAATAAAAACGAAATAACCAAAACTCAATGAACCACATTTTCAGGCTTTTCTAAACTCGAAATTTTACTTCATGCTTAATCTGGGAGTGGAAACTACTCGTTAACAGCTTCAATTTGAACTTATTTAAAAAAAAATGGTGATGTGTCCATCATAGCACTTTCGCCGTAATTTGAATAATTAATAATTGACACTCTAAATTTATTTTGCTTCAACCAATTGGTTTCGAGTTTAAAAAAGCCTAAAAATTCGGATTTGCTAGGGCCCGACTCGGTTCGCTCGCCCGCCCAAGCAAATCCAAATGTTCAAGCTTTTCTAAACATAAAATTTTACTTCATGCCAAATCTGGGAGTGGAAACACTTGTTAGACGATCAATCAGAAACTTATTTTGCTGTTTCCTGTAGTGTCAAATTTATGACAAAATAAATATAGTTGACGCTATTTATTAGTTCAAATTAAGAACAAAAACATATTCGTGTGCATTAGTAAACTTTGACGAACAAATTGCAAAAGCCTAAATTCTACTGACATTTTGTAAAATACATACATTTAATGTAACGTTTGAATAATTTTAACCAACTATACGTTTCTGTAACTTTTCCCCAAATTAACACATTTTGTTTAATCTTACGTAATAACAAAGCCCTGTAACTTTTTTAATAATACCCGCAAATCTCATAAAAATCTGATGTTTCGCTAATTTTTCAAAATTCTTGAAACGAAACATCAATTTAATGAGATTTTGTTCACTTTTTCATAATATGAATGATCTTTTAGATTCTGTACCTTTTCCCAAAGTTAACAGATTTTGTATAATCTAACATAGAAACAAAGCTCAATCTTTTCTCCATTAACTTCTGTAAATGCCATAAAAATCGGGTGTTTCGGTACGTTTTAAAAATCCGTTAAACAAAACATGAATTTATTGTGATTTTTTTCCATTTTTTTAAATAAAAAATCAGGCGGTAATTAGATTTAAATCAAATTCATTGATGTTATCAATCGGTTGACAGAATGCGCTCAGCACTAGCGCTCACTTTAGTGGATTTATTGTTGCAAACAATTGGCGTTTTTGGAAACAAAAACCTCAAATTGTTTATAACATTGTTGTTTATCTACGATAATTTTTTAAGATTTAAAAAAATAGAAAGAATAGACAAAAAAAATCTTTATTATTTAGGGGAAAATTTTTATTTTTCCAAATATAACTAAATCGGATGTGTTGGGATTAACCTGTTGTTTTTTTTCCTACTAAAACAATAACTATCATAGCAGCTCTTTTACGCATTTTATTTATTTATTAATTAAGAGTATTTTGAAGAAATAATCGACTTAAATTTTATTTATTAATTCACTAAAGATATTTTAAATACAAAACCGACTTGAATTAAACTCGTAACTTTGTGCTAGCCACAATTTTAAATTAAAAAACATGCACTTCATCTCAAATTAAAGCAATTTTTAATTCAACGCTAAATTCAATTTTTAACAATACTTATTTCAAGAAACGCCAGTTTTACGATTTGTTTTCCTTCTTTAACTTTGTACTCGTATAATTTCATTTCCAGCGACCGGATTTTGTTTTTTCAAACAACAGAACAAAATTTGTTTATTTCTTAAGAAAATACATTTTGAAACAATGCTTTTTTATTTAATTATAAAAAATCAGCCAAAAGGTGGATTCTTTATAATAAAATGAAAAAGCATTGTTTTCTTATCATAACAATTAAGTTTAAAATGATTTTACAACGATGAACGTCGGATTTTGTTTTTTTAAACGTCAGAACAAAGTTTGATTATTTCTTAAAAAAAATCGTCTTGATTTTATAAAGATTCAGTTTTTGGTTGAGTTATTATTAATATTAAAAACATTTATCTAATTTAACCGTTTTTGTATCTCTATTAGTTTACAAAATCCTAATGGTGAGCACGATAAAGTAAACGAACGGTATCGTTTACTTTATCGTGCTCACTGGGAGATATCGGAAGTTTTAAACATTTTTTAATTAAAATCAAAAATGTAAATCTGAATGTAATGGAATCTTTCAGTTCAATTTTCATCTACTTGCCGAACTACCGAAATGTGTGAACATTAACAAAAATTAACCAATATTAAAGTTTTCTGTACTTTAGTACGCGATTAACGTGGTTTTTTGTCTTTTTTAGACTATATTTTTTAACGATCCCACGTCCCCTCTCTGCCATCTCAACGCCCCCTGATTTTCTCTGGGTCTTCTACTGCCCCCCTGAAAGTCTCAAACGCCCACAAGGACGCGTTATCACCCTCATTGAGATAGTGTCCCTGTATTTAAGAGAGTAGCGCAAACTGTCATCCATCTTGACGCTTTTAGGCGCCAAATTCAAACTAAACTAATCATATTCTATAATGATTGACGCGCGTCCTGTGAATTTAATTTAGTTTCAATCTGGCGCCTAAAGGCGTCAAGATGGATGCCAGTTTGCGCTACTCTCTTAAACACAGGGACACTTCGTTGAGAACCTACGGTTTAGACTTTATCGTGGCGACAGAAGGGCAGAATTACAAAAGGAAAGAAAGACATTTTTCAAAAATGGTCTTAATCAACTCAGGAACCTCAACATGGATATACAGTCTGTTTGATTTATTGTGACACAGCACATATGTCCGTTATTAGTACAGATAGAAAAAAACGTTGAAGACAATAGTTTTAGTATTTTTCATGATCTATTCAGAAGCATTGTCAGACAAACAATTGAAAATCAAATAAACACGTGAAAGCTATTAGCTTCATTTTCTTTAATAGAACACCCTGTATATTTTGTTTATTTCAAATAGGTAATAACCTTAGCTTTATAATGATACCACATAAGTACCCCTTCATTATACTAATAACGCGACAATTGCAAATAAATGAAATTTATCAGTTGCCATGGATAACAATTGACATAAAACAATTTGTTAACGCTTTAATGTCAAAGTGGTGTAGTAACTTCCTGTCTTGCGTGTGTGATTTAAATCTTTAGAGATGGGTGATAATTACTATTCTAATGATGAAAAAATGGATATGCTAAAGGTCTTCGTTAGATGCAACGATAATTCTAGAGAAGCTAGTATCACTTATGGAAACATGTATCCAGAAAGAAGACAACCACATTATTTCACTTTTGCAAGACTTGAACAAAATTTACGGAAGAATGGGTGTTTTAATAATAAATTACGAAGGAGAAGACAAGAAAGAGAAGATAATAATGAAGTATTGATATTGGCCTATTTTCGAGCACATCCACGTAATTCAATACGCGAAGCAGTGGCTGACTTAGGAATAAGTATGCATAAAATATTTTCTATTCTGAGAAAACATAAAATGAGAGCATATAAAATTAAGTTAGTACAAGGTTTAAGAGATGGTGATTCTGACAGGAGGATAGTATTCTGGAATTGGCTTAGCAACAATCAACATTTATTAAATTTAATTCTTTGGAGTGATGAATCAAATTTCAACAACAACGGAATCTCCAACCGAAAAAACGACCATTACTGGGATACTGAGAATCCATGTCAAATTCGGGAATGCAGAGTCCAACAAAGATTTGCAGTTAATGTGTGGCTTGGTGTGTTAGGTGATACCATAATAGGACCATTTTATTATCAAGGAACGTTGAATGCGGAGCGATATGCCAACTTTCTTACGATAGAATTTGAAGATTATTTAGATGATATCCCCCTAGAAATACGTCGAGATATGTGGTTCCAACAAGATGGAGCTCCTCCCCATAACGCAAGAAATGTCAAAGATATTTTGGAAAGAAAGTTTGGTTTGAAATTGATTGCAAATGGTGGCTTCATAAACTGGCCAGCAAGATCGAGAGATCTGTCTATTTTAGATTTTTTTATTTGGGGATTTTTAAAGCAAAAAGTTTATGTTACTCGTCCAGAAAATTTAGACGATCTGAAAAATCGTATTCGCATGGCATGTGGCGAAATAACACCACGGATGTTGCAAAAAGCACGACGAAATTTAATGAAGAGATGTGAAGAATGTATTGCAAGCAACGGACGTCACTTTGAACAGACACTTTAAATAGTTATTCATGTCAACTGATAAATTTCATTTATTGGCAATTGTCGTGTTATTTCTATAATAAAGGGGTACTTATGTGGTATCATTATAAGGCTAATATTAATGCCTATTTGAAATAAACAAAATATACAGGGTTTCTATTAAAGAAAATGAAACTAATAGCTTTCACGTGTTTATTTGATTTTCAACTGTTTTTCTGACATTACGATTGAATAGATCATAAAAAATACTAAAACTTTTGTCTTTAACTTTTTTTTCTATCTGTACTAACAACGGACATATGTGCTGTGTCACAATAAATCAAACAGACTGTATACATATATTCACTAAAATTTGGAAGTTTTCGGAAAAACAATACTTTCCTTTTGTTTTGCATATGGGGGAAAAGTAATAACGAATATCTGAAGACTAACTCTTAACTTTTTTTCGTTATATTGGTTATTTTCAGCTATTGGTTGCTCTCCAGATCGAAATACTCCGGTTTTTGAATTGTTTTAGATTGAGCCGGGTGTAAACATGTGTGGGATACACAAATGTTAGTATACATTTCTTGCGCAGACTTACCATTTAGCCGTAAATTGTATTTTAAGTCCCGATTTTGAGGTTATATACTTTGGTATTTTTGGGTGAATGAGCATATTACAGGTATAAATTGTACACATAATGAAATTATTTCCAAAATTGTAACATAGTTAATCCAAATTGTAATATTATCTGCATTTATACAGCCAAAACCACAATATTAATTTCACACTAAATCTGACGTCTACTGACGTTTATTTAAACTATTGGTTATATAATTCTAGATTGATTATTATTAATGTTTAGATTATGAGTACATTATTATGAGTACATTACCTAAACACTTTAGTGAGTGGTAACTTGGTTCTTTCAAACCATGAACCCCTTGCAATACGCATATTTAAATTGTGGCCCCCCTTGTTGCATCTAAATGCTCGAAGCCCCGATTGCGTTGAGGTGAAATTCATTCGTTTTTTGTGCCTTGAGCACATTTTTGCATTTGGCAAAAAACCATTGCCCTGACAGTATCTGAAGGCTCGCTCTTCGGTGCCAAACTCCTCAATGAACTTTTTCTGGTTCCACATTCTAGTACATTAAGTTTTAGAAGGATATAAATATTGCAAAGTGTTATAAGAATAGTAGTGTTGAATTTATAATACGAGGGCAATCCACAAAGTGACAGTCGTTTTGAAATTAAAAATAAACGAAGTGAAAAAACTAATTTTTATTATATACATTTTGAAGGTAAACTCTTAGGCTATTTTTCGACGTAATCGCCATATAAATTAAGGCATTTATTATATCGTTTTACAAGATTTTCAATGCCCTCTTTGTAGAAATCTGCCGCCTGCGAGTTCAACCACTGGTTTACACCAGCATGGAATTGAGCGTCAGTGTCAAAGCGTTGCGTACCGAGCCACGTCTTCATCTTTGGGAACAGATGGTAATCGCTCGAGGCCAAATCCGGGCTGTATAGCGGATGACTGAAAATTTCCCATTCAAAATCATGCAAGAGCTCTTGAGTACGATTGGCTGTGTGTGGACGAGCGTTGTCATGGAGAAACAAAATTTTCTCGTTAAGTTTTCTCCGACGCTTGTTTTGTATCGCGCGTCTTAATTTTCGGAGTGTTTCGCAATACCTCTAAATTTATTGTTTGACTACGTTCAAGAAAATCAACCAAAATCTCCCTGAGTATCCCAAAACACAGTAGCCATGTTTTTTCTTGCTGGCAGCGTCTGCAGACACTTCCTCGGTTTCTGGGGCGAATGCGTGTGACCCCATTGAATCGACTGCCGTTTTTGTTTCGCAGGTAACGTACTGTACCCAAGTCTCGTCACCAGTTACGATAGATCGAAAACATGGTTTCCAATTTTGTCGTACTCTTCCAGAAATGTCAGTGCTGCAGCAAGTCTTTTGGTTTTGTGGTCTTCCGTTATAATTTTCGGAATCCACCTGGCACAAAATGTGTGGTATCCAAGTTTAGCAACTACGATTTCATGAACTAAACTCCGTGAAATTTGGGGAAAATGTTCCGAGAGTTCCGTAATGGTGAATCGACGATTTTCACGGATTTTTTAATTAATTTTTACCAACTATTCATCACTCACAAGACTAGGCCCATTGGTTCGGCCATTTTTAAAATCAATGCACCACTGCCTCACTCGGCTTTCACTCATTATTCCATTGCCGTACACATCACAAATCTGGAGATACATTTCAATAGGTTTGTAATTTTTCGCCAATAAAAACCTTATCACACCACGCACTTCACAACTGGCGGGATTTTCAATTGCACCGCTCATTTTAAAACGCCACTGTATAAAAAGTACAATATGCACGAGTCTCTAGTCACCACGGCTGGTTGCGTACTAGGTGTAGAAAAATTCTGTATCCAAGATGGTGGCGCCAGTGCCGCCAACTGCCGCGCTAGGCCAAAACGTCTGTCACTATCTGGATTGCCCTCGTATGTAAGCAATTGAAATTATGCAGAATAATCATGCTAAACAATTGGTATAGAACTTATATCTCAATTAATTAAAATATTAAATTTGATATTATTTTTAATAAAAATAAATGGTTTGACTTACTTTCAATTCAAAGTTGCCAACATATAAACACTTAAAAGTACTGTTTTAACACTTTTTGCACTGATCAAACTAAATTACGTGTATGATGACACGAAAATATAATATTTTGTAATAATAAACAAGAAAACAAAAACATTTCAGACTTTCCTCTTTCGGTCGGTAAAGTAGGCTGCAAGTTGCTAACGTTAAGTCATTAAACAAAATTACAATTTAACTTACATCATTACATTTTATTCATTATAAATTATTGAATAAATTTATAAATGTATTATTATTTGCGTGGATTAATAAATATTAGAATATGATTTGCTATCATAATATTTTCGTTTTCGCGTAAAGGTAGCGCCATCTATTTTTTTATATCATAAATTAAAATACATGTAATTTTTTAATGGATCAAATTTATGTATCCATTATTTCAAATAAACGTCAGTACACGTCATACTTAGTGTAAAATAAATATCGTGATTTTAGCTGTATAAATTAAGGTAATACTATAATTTTGATTATTTACGTCATAATTTTGGAAATATTTTCATCATGTGTACAATTTATACCTGTAATATACTTATTTACCCGAAAATACCAACCTATTTATCCTCAAAATTGAAACTTAAAATACAATTTGCGGCTAAACGGTAAGTCGTCGCAAGAACTTTATTTTAACATTTCTGCGTTCCACACACACTTACTTCCAGTTCCGCTGGCAAACTCTCAAAAATCTTAGTATTCCGTTCTGGAGAACATCCCAGCTATTTACTACCTATAAAAACAAATGTACCTTTGATGCAACATCCATTTCGCAAAACTGAAGTAATAGCCTCTTTAAGATCCACTTGCGTTCCAATAGTGCTGATAGTTTCAAAATCTACGGGAACCGTCATTAATTTGAATATATCCTTGACGTGATTCATCATTTCAGGTCCGATTCCGTGACCCGGCAGCATCGTCACGAAATGTCTTCCTCCGTAAAGAGCCGGTGGTAAATACTTGACCTTTTTCGCCCTTCCAGATAGGACTATTCTTTTTTCGATCGGATCAGAAGCCAGCGTCGTTCGAATAAAACGTTTGTGAATTGAGATTTTCTCGAAGACATTGCGAAGCGTTGAAATTAAGTTTTTGTTAAATGGCATTTTACCGTCAAAATGAATAAATAAGGTTGACGTTAAATTTTGCGATAAAATATTTTTGTTTACATAGATATTTTGACTTTTTATACAGTGAATCTTTCTTCATAATTCTCATTAATTCTCATTAAAATTGAGGATTTGCTGCCCCCGTACTTTAGATGCAATTTACTAAGCCCTCGTTAGAAATGTTGACTCGATAAAGGGTGCAATGTGTTCGTCGTGTGAACAACTATAGTTTAAGTCATTTACAACGCAATTTCGGTGAACACCATTTTGTGAAGAAAATAAAATGTTTTCAATTGTGTCCAATACGTTACCGTCCTAAACCAATTTTGACATTTTTAGTCAGATTTATTTTAATGTAGAAACCGTAAATGAACAAATTTGAAGTCGGTTTATTGTTGAAAAAGATTTAACTTTTAAGGGATACATATTATTTCACAACATTAAATGAGTAATCGTAAAAAAATGCAAATATCTCGCTGACCCAAAGTTTTGTCCAATACGTTACCAAGGGTTTTAGTAGACATTTTTGAACTAATCAAAAAATAATATTTGCGGATGACCTGACACCACACAAATATCGTCTATTGAAACTATGCCGTGAAAAAGTGGGAAATCGTAACGGTTGGTCCTATCATGGATATCATCTATGGGAAAATAATTCAACACGGAGAAGAAAGAAAACACAAGATTTTCACAGAATCGGACATTGGATTATTAGTCAATAAATAATAATCATTCATGTATGAATATACCATTGCTTTTCTCTATACTCATTCTATAATTCATTCATGCATGCTCTTATATATTTTTTTTATTATTATTTGCTTTACATTATTTACAACTTTTGTTTAATTTAATTTATTCAAGGAATATAGTGGTTTTTTTTGTTTACTTTTCGTTTATTTTTAATAAGACAGGATTTATATATATTTTTAGCACTCTATATAAAAAATAACCTGAAGTTTGATATTATATCAGATTGTTTGACATTGTTTGCATTTCCACGAATAGTTTTTTCGTAATTTTATATATTATATTTAAAGTGTGCAAACTGTAAGAAGCGTAAGCTTATTTTCTCGAATTCAAATAGTTTTAAATTTGAATTTATCTTGGTTATATCACAATTTGATAATCCTGTAACTTTTGAAGAATTGTTTATAAAATGCAAACTTGGTACCAAATAGTATAGGAGTTATGTATCGACCACCGTCTTTAAATATAAATTATTTTATTGAATCTTTCGATACAATAATTAGCCATATTCTACCAATTTGTGATGAAATATTATTGTTAGGAGATTTTAATAACAACTTGTTAAATACTGATACTATCCTTACCAAGCAATTTTGTAACTTTATAGAAACATATGGATTGCATCAGATTATAGAGGAACCAACCAGAGTCACTGCCAATTCGGCTTCATTGCTCGATTTAATTATCGTTTTAAATAAATCAAATATTTTTCAATGCGGGGTCGTAAAAATTCATGATATTGCAGATCACGACTTGATCTATTGTAGGCTTGCCATTAGTTTGCTAAAAACCAGTAAATTAATTGCTTATCGTAGACTCAGTAATATTGACCATATTATGTTCTTAAACGAGTTTCATTCATTGCAGTTGGACAACCAATTTTACGTACAATGTATATATGATAAAGTGGCATACCTTAATGATTCGCTGATACATTTGTTCGATATGCATGCGCCACTAATAACTTCACGGATTACCAGAAAACCAGTCCCTGGTTAACGCTTAGAATAAAAGCTATGATGATGGCATTAAAAGTCAGATTCTTTTCGCAATCTACAACAAGTTAGTCTTACAAAGACTATTTCAAACACTCATTGAAATAACTACTTATCTTGCTAGTACCCTGACGGACATTGAATTATACAACAAGTGTTTGCTGGTACGTAAAGTAACCTACTGCAAATGTAACAATTTGGGTCAAATTATTCAGGCCATCTATAGACGTGTTTCGAGATTTATCTCTCATCAGTCTGGCTTTGCCATTCCCTCTAAATAATTTGACACCTTAGACTGGCGGTCACGTTACCGTTCAAACATAAGTATACATGAAATTGCCAATTCTTGGTTGCAGAATACTTCAAACATTAACAGTGTGATTCTTTTCGCAATATACAACAGTTAGTCTTACAAAGATTATATCAAGCACCTATTGAAACAACTACTTCCCGAGCTAATACCCCGACGGATGCACTTTAAATGTTTTAAGTATTCTGCAACCAAGAATTGAAAATTTCATTTATACTTATGTTTGAACGGTAACGTGACCGCCAGTCTAAGGTGTCAAATTGTTTTGAGAGAATAGCAAAGCTATATTGATGAGAAATAAATCTCGAAACGCGTCTATAGATGGCCTGAATAATTTGACCCAAATTGTTACATTTGCAGTAGGTTACTGTACGTAACAGCAAACACTTGTTGTATAATTCAATGTCCGTCGGGGTATTAGCTCGGGAAGTAGTTGTTTTAATGAGTGTTTGATATAGTCATTGTAAGACTAACTTGTTGTAGATTGCGAAAATAATCGCACCTTTAATGTTTAAAGTATTCTGCAACCAAGAATTGGCAATTTCATTTATACCTATGATGATAGATAGAGATCTTGCTTATAGGAGATTTAAAGACAGTCGCAAAACCACTGATTATAGTACGAATAAATTTTTTAGAAATATGGTCAATTCAGCCATAGTTCGCGAAAAGAAAACGTATCTGAACAATAAGATAGACAGTGATCCTACATTCTTATGGAAATACATGAGAACTGCATCGAACACAAAACAAAAAAAATACGATCTACCACCGAAATTTATTAATGCAGATGTTGTTAACGCTTTCTTAATTAACTCCGTAAATAGTGTCACTCATCTTAATTTATTATCGTATTATGTAAACAATCGTCATCCTAATGCTAAAAGCAAATTTAATTTCTCATTGGTTGATACCGATCAACTCAGCGCCGCAATGATCAAAATGTGCTGTCCCTACGTTATTCAATATTTAACACACATAATTAACTGCTGCCTTGAAAAGGAAACATCTTAGACCTATCAGTATCCTACCCGTACTTTCAAAAATCTTTGAAAGTATAATGAAGGATCAATTAACTGACTTTGTGGAGAATAATACCTATTAATCAATCTGGTTTTAGAGCTACATACAGCTGCACAACTGCTTTATTGAATGTTGCCCATGACATAATTAAAGCTACTGATAAAGGATTACTGTCATATTTGATTTTAATGGATTATAGTAAGGCATTTGATACTCTCAATCACGATCTCTTATTAGCTAAGCTGAATTATATTGGCCTTGATTCAAATGCTCTAGATTTAGTTAGTAGTTTCATATATGATCGCCTGCAACAGGTAAGAATTAATCATTGCACATCTAATGAAATAAATATGAATGCAGGTGGCCCTCAGGGTTCAATTTTAGATCCTCTATTATTCTCCATTTATTCATCATTTATTCCTTTAGCGCTTGATTTTTGTGTTTGTAATCTGTATGCAGATGACACTTAACTTTTATATTCCTTTTCCTTCAATAACCTAAATACGGCTAATAATAATATAAATCAGGACCTATCGAATCTTTCTTTGGTATCCAAAAGACATTCCCGAACAATAAATTCTACCAAAATATCAGCCATTTTATTTGGTCCTAAAAAAATAGTCTCATCTGCTAAACGCCTGTTTAATATTCATCTTGAAAACACCATGATACCATTTATAGACTCCGTATGGAACTTAGGATTGATCTTAGACTCTGATTTACGTTTTAAAGCTCATATTAGACGATGTATTTTGTAAGCCTACAATGGTTTTAGAATGATTTATTCGATTAGGAAAATGTTAAATAAAGACACGAAATGAGTTCTCTGCGATACACAGTAGATCAGAATCCCGAAAAGCTGGCCAAAAATAAATAAACAAAAAATACTATCTGTGGATTTTGACATTACTATTTCGATAGATGAGTATTAGCTCTATTAAATTCTCTATGCAGTTACCGTTTATATCTTTTACCTAACCGTAGTGCCAATTTTAAAAGTAACCCTGGAGCGGTGCACATCTGGCGAGCACGATTGCGGGATTTTTACGCGTTTTGTATTCGTGGACTGATAAGCGTGTAGTTAACGAAATTTAGATCTGTGAAATAGATTCATCTCCTTAAAGTAAGTAGAATTATTGACTGCATGATACAAATTGTTAAAATAATTTATTATTTTAATAATTAACAATCTTTGCTAATAAAAATCTGCATAAAAAATAATAAAATTATTATTTTATAGAAGAAAAAAGTTATTTGTTCTGCCGTGTTCGGTCGAAAGTCTAACGCCACCTTTTTTGTAATGCTATTGTGAAAATAAACAGCAAAAAACTAGGTGCCATTAGGTGTCATTTCGTTTGCAGTGCAGCTTTTTTTTAAGGGTCCTCAATTTCAACTAAACTTTTCTGCTGGTTTTTTTGTTGCTAAACAAAAACTATCATACATATTGAAACAATTCTAGTCTATCATATGGAGAAAGCATTTCTAAATACGAAAAGCAAATGTTCGAATGTAATTCGGTAAATATTATGTTAGTAATTACTTCCACCAGATAAAAAAAAATGTTTTCAGGGAAACCCGTCCACGATATTGACTGATTAAAATACATGTTTCAAAATATGTATTTTATTCAGAAGTGCACGAAACATCAATATTATTTGTATATGGATATGTATGAAGGTTCTTAAACAGTCTTGAATGGGATCGGCACTTGTCAGAGTCATCTTAACGTATAGGAAGAAAAATTTGGTAGAAACAGGAGGGCCAAGCTACAATAATTAAGAATATAAAGACTAATACAAGTTTTCAGAATAGTTATTTTTAAAGTCCATGTCCATCATAGCACTTGGGGAAAGTTAAAGATATGATGATTTAAATATCAACATTATGGAAAAGCTGCTCAAACTAAATTTATCTACTTTAATTATTATTATTCCAAAACTATTCACAAAAAAAGGATTCTTGTATTTTTTCGCTATATATCGGTAAATATTGATCACCATCACATCTAAGCGTTATATATTTTTAACTTTACTATAAATCAGTGGTTTATATGCATGGCGCATAAAGTTAAATTTCGAGTTTAGAAAAGTCCCGTGAAAATTTGTCTCGGGTCGCTGCGCGACCTTCATGCTTAGTCTGGGAGTGGAAGACACTCCTTACTTTAAAATATGTCACAAGTGTAATGTATATCGTAACTGTCACAACGAAAAAAAAATAACACGGCGATCTCATGCTTGCACCGACTTGTGTCAACTATTATTATAGTCCAAATGTCGGCTAGCGCCGATTTGTATGTCAACTGTCATTATAGTCCAAATGTCGGCTGACGCCGACTTAGGTCAGGTTGACACGACGCACAGTGGTTTTCCCAGCGGTCATAATTCGAAGATATTTATATCAACATAATTGCATATAACATTGCTTACTACTTGATAAATACTCTTACTTAATTGAGGTATAAATATATAAAAATTAAACCTGTAAACAAGAGCAATCTCTTGTTTTTCTACATTCGAAGTGACAGTTCGTCGCTAGTGCCCAATTGAGTTTTCAGTGCATCATCAGAAACCCAATTTTCTTTATTATCCTTGATTCTTGCAATTGTTTCGCAATGGATTTTCAAGAAGAAGGTATGTCTTTTTGCATAGCCTGTATGTCACCATAGCATGTACACATAAACCAAAATTTATAAAATATTTGTACTTATGTAAAATGGAGATTCCGTTAATAAATAAATAAATAAATAAATATCTCTGTTTATTTTTTCCTTAGTTACTTTTTACAAATATTCCTTAAAGTGGGGGAAGTAGGGCATCAAGTGATGGAAATACTGCTAGGAAATGTTTCGCCAACGCTTCTGCATAAAGTATAAAATATTATTGCTTTATGTAGCGCCTTGCTCAATTACGTCATCAGGCTATAGCATAAATAATGATAAATTTAAAACTTTGGCGTTACATGTAACGCCAAACTCGTCCAGAAATATCTCTGGTAAAGTACCGATTCTTGGGTCTGAGATAATTGGTCATGCATTGCTACGTTTAGACGAGTTATCTGAAGAGGCTGGGAAAATAAAAATATTAAATTGTTAAAAATGTCACGCCTCGTGACTAACATCAACTTTCTACACAGACTTCTTCTTAACTCAGACCCTTATATTACTGGTTTAAGAAAACTGTCTTCTAAAAAAAAAATCTGTGTTGTGTTATTTAAGGATGTGATAAATCGATTAAATGTTCAATTTATTAAGTAGTGCTTTAAATTATCATTATATGATTGATATTATTATTTTACCATTTATTCTATTATAATAGTGGCACTATGAAGCATTAGATGGCGTTAGCTATCGAAATCATTAATAGTTTTCACATATTGGCTTGAAATAGTCAGAAATGTTCAGTATTCCTCAGCACTGGGTCGGGACTACACTGAGGAGGACCTTGAAGTCCGAAACGCGTCTGTGGGTACCTGGTGCCGGAAGACTGAACACAAATTCAATTTTGATATCTGTTTTCTGGTTTCACAAACAGAGTTCTGCTCGCTCATGGACGAAACAGTGACCTGTATATGCACTTTGTGCATTCGTGTCACTGACGATGCCACTATGAAGCATTAGATGGCGTTAGCTATCGAAATCATTAATAATAAATTTAACTAAAATAGAATTTAATTTAGACGAACAAACATTATTAGAAAAAGGCCTTAAATATAATCCACACATTGTAACAAAATCAGATGTAGAATCAGTAGCTATAAACGCTGAAATAATTTTAAATAAACTAGGAAACGATCAAAAGAGATCAATATCCCAACATAAAGTATCAAACATAATTTCAGAATATAAACATACAAACTATAACTAATATTAAAAATAAAATTAAAAATAACAATTTGATTTTAACTAAAGCTGATAATGGCAATACAGTAACAGTAATTCATAAAAAAGAATATTTAGAAAAATGGATCATTTATTAAAAACGGATAACTTTATAACAATGAAAAATAACCCTACAGCCAAATTTCAAACACAACTTAAAAATACTTTAAAACAATGCAATAACTTGATTACGGAAATAGATAGATTTAACTTAGTGAAAATGAATCCAAGAGCGCCTATTTTATATGGATTACCAAAACTACACAAAGAGAATGTTCCGATGAGGCCGGCAGTGTCGTATCTGTACGCACCAACTTACAATTTATGTAAATATATTAACAATTTACTACCCTCATTTATAAACTTTAATTCACCATATTCAATAAAAAATTCACTAGATTTGGTAACAAAATTAAAAGAAATAGAAGTTCCCAACAACGCTAAACTCATCTCATTCGATGTAAAAAGCCTCTTCACGTCAATCCCAATAAAAGAAATAAAACACATTCTTGAAATAGAAATTAACTAGTCAAACCAGCTAAATATATATATTAAAACAGGAATTAAAAATGCTAATAGATATATGCCTTCAGCAAAATTATTGTGAATTTAATAATTTAATATATAAACAAACAGATGGTTTACCCATGGGTTCACCGTTCTCGCCGTTACTTTCTGAAGTATTTAAATAGTTCTGTCCTTTTAACCTCGCAAAAATCAAATCAAATTACAGGGAGGCCAACTTCACGCTCATGTTATTTTAGAACGTTTATAACTTTATTATTGACTTTAAAACAAAAATGCATCTGAATAATTGATAGAACTCTTTGGGGGCAACTAGAACTCTAATCAAATTTAAAAAAAAAGAAAAAAACACCCCTCTCGGACTTGTACAAATTAAATATTATAAAAGTTTAAGCAATCAGAACTTTTCTGTTATTAATAATAAATAATTATTTCATCAAAATAATCTACAAAACTCGTTGGGAGGCAACCAGAACTCCAGTCAAATTTACAAAAACTTGAAAAAAATCATCCTCTTAGGACTTAGTAATTTTAATATTTCAAAAGTGTAAGTAGCCAGAACTCTTTAATTAATGATAATAGAGAATTAATTTATAAGAATAATCTGCAGAACTCGTTACGGGGCAAGTAGAACTCTGGCCAGATTTACAAAAATTAAAAAAAATTATCCCCTTAGGACATTAAATTTGAATATTACAAAAGTTTAAATAACCAGAACTTTTTTATTAATGATAATAGAGAATTAATTTATAAAAATAATTTGCAGAGCTCGTTGGGGGGCAAGTAGAACTCTAGTCAGATTTACAAAAATAAAAAATAAATCCCCTTAAGACTTTATAATTTTAATATTACAATAGTTTTAGTAACCAGAACTTTTTTATTAATAATAATAGAGAATTAATTTATGAGAATAATCTGCAGAACTCGTTGGGGGGCAAGTAGAACTCTGGCCAGATTTACAAAAATTAAAAAAAATCATCCCCTTAGGACTTAATAATTTTAATATTACAGAAGTTTAAGTAGCCAGAACTTTTTTATTAATGATAATAGAGAATTAATTTATAAGAAATTTATAAGAATAATCTGCAGAACTCGTTTGAGGGGCAAGTAGAACTCTGGCCACATTTACAAAAATAAAAATAAAAATCATCCCCCTAGGACTTTATAATTTTAATATTACAAAAGTTTAAGTAACCAGAACTTTTTTATTAATGATAATAGAGAATTAATTTATAAGAATAATCTGCAGAACTCGTTAAGATGCAAGTAGAACTCTGGCCACGTTTACAAAAATAAAAAAAGAATCATCCCCTTAGGACTTTATAATTTTAATATTACAAAAGTTTAAGTAACCAGAACATTTTTATTAATGATAATATAGAATTAATTTATAAGAATAATTTGCAGAACTCGTTGGGGGCATATAGAACTCTGGTCAGATTTACAATAATAAAAAAAAATATCCCCTTAGGACTTTATCATTTTAATATTACAAAAGTTTAAGTAACTAGAACTTTTTTATTAATGATAATAGAGAATTAATTCAAAAACATAATTTGCAGAACTCGCGGGGGGCAAGTAGAACTCTGGCCAGATTTACAATAATAAAAAAAATCATCCCCTTAGGACTTAATAATTTTATTTTTGCCCAAGTTTAACTAGCCAGAACTTTTTTATGAATGATCATAGAGAATTAATTTATAAGAATAATCTGCAGAACTAGCTGGGGGCAACTAGAACTCTAGTCAGATTTACAAAAATAAAATAAATATCATCCCATAAGGACAATAATTTTGAAATTACAAAAGTTTAAGTGGCTAGAACTTTTTTATTAATGATAATAGAGAATTAATTTATAAGAATAATTTGCAAAACTCGTTGGGAGACAAGTAGAATTCCGGCCAGATTTACAAAAATTAGAAAAAATCATATCCTTAGGACTTAATAATTTTAATAGATTTAATAGATTTAGGAGTGACATTCGATAATAGGCTTGCATTCAACTCACATATCAGTAACGTTTGCTCCAAAGCTTTAAAAATGTGGGGTTTTGTCTGGAGGGTGTGTAAAAATTTGGGTCCATCGTGTTTAAAACGATTATATTGTGCATTGGTTCGCTCCAACGTTGAATATGCTTCGGTAATATGGTCTCCATATCAATCAACACATATTAATAGATTGGAACAAATACAACATACGTTTTTACGTAGCATGGAGTTCAAATTGGGTAGATGTCATAAGCAAGGTTGTTACGAGGAAATAATGACCGATTTGAACATTAGACCTCTAGCTGATCGTCGCTTAAAAGCAGATTTATGCATGATCTACAAAATAGTAAACAATTTAATTGATTGTCCTAATATTTTGGAGCAACTTCATTTTTATACTCCATCCAACTGCCGAAATCTGAGGAATAGGCCCATTTTCCGCTTGCAGACATTCACTACAAACTACTCCCACTACAATCCATTGGCCAGAATGATGAGGACAACAAATAGCTTGGCCGATAGGGAGTGGTTCGATTTATTTAATTCAAATGTTGATAGTTTTAAGTGTAAACTGAAGAGGATGCTTTAGATTTGTGATATTTATTGTTATTATTTTGTGAATAGTTTTAATTTTTTTTGAATGGCTCGAATTAATAATATTAATAGTATTATTTAATGTAATGTAATTTTGATTGTTGTTTGAATTATTAGTGCTCTATTTTTGTTAAAAGGGGTTTTCCCGTATACATAAATAAATAAATAAAATGTATAAATATTACAAAAGTTTAAGTAACCAGAACTTTGTTATTAATGATAATAGAGAATTAATTTATAAAAATAATTTGCAGAACTAGTTGGGGGGCAAGTAGAACTCTGGCCAAATTTACAAAAATAAAAAAAAATCATCCCCTTAGGACTTAATAATTTTATTATTGCCCAAGTTTAACTATCCAGAACTTTTTTATGAATGATCATAGAGAATTAATTTACAAAAATAATCTGCAGAACTAGCTGGGGGGCAACTAGAACTCTAGTCAGATTTACAAAAATAAAATAAAAATCATCCCTTAAGGACAATAATTGTAACATTACAAAAGTTTAAGTGCCTAGAACTTTTTTATGAATGATAATAAAGAATTAATTTATAAGAATAATTTGCAGAACTCGTTCGGGGCAAGTAGAACTCTGCTCAAATTTACAAAAATAAAAAAAATCATCCCCTTAGGACTTAATAATTTTATTATTGCCCAAGTTTAACTACCCAGAACTTTTTATTTATAAGAATAATCTGCAGAACTAGCTGGGGGGGCAACTATAACTCCAGTCAGATTTACAAAAATAAAATAAAATTCATCCCCTAAGGACAATAATTTTAAAATTACAAAAGTTTAAGTGGCCAGAACTTTTTTTATTAATGATAATAGAAAATTAATTTATAAGAATAATTTGCAGAACTTGTTGGGGGACAAGTAGAACTTTGGCCAGATTTACAAAAATAAAACAAATCATCCCCTTAGGACTTAATCATTTTATTATTGCCCAAGTTTAACTGGTCAGAACTTTTTTATGAATGATCATAGAAAATTAATTTATAAGAATAATCTGCAGAACTAGCTGTGGGGCAACTAGAACTCTAGTCACATTTACAAAAATAAAATAGAAATCATCCCCTTAGGACAATAATTTTAAAATTACAAAAGTTTAAGTAGCCAGATCTTTTTTATTATTGATAATAGAGAATTAATTTTTAAGAATAATTTAAACTTCTGCAAATTATTCTTATAAATTAATTCTCTATTATCATTAATAAAAAAGTTTTGGCTACTTAAACTTCTGTAATATTAAAATTATAAAGTCCTAAGGGGATGTTTTTTTTTTTATTTTTGTAAATCTGGCCAGAGTTTTACTTGCCCCCCAACGAGTTCTGCAGATTATTCCTATAAATTAATTTTTTATTATCATTAATATAAAAGTACTGGCTACTTAAACTTTTGTAATATTAAAATTATAAAGCCCTAAGGGGATGATTTTTTTTTTATTTTTGTAAATCTGGCCATAGTTCTACTTACCCCCCAACGAGTTCTGCAGATTATTTTTATAAATTAATTTTCTATTATCATTAAGAAAAAGTTCTGGCTGCTTAAACTTTTGTAATATTAAAATTATAAAGTCCTAAGGGAATGATTTATTATTTTTATTTTTGTAAATCTGGCCAGAGTTCTACTTGCGCCCCAACGAGTTCTGCAGATTATTTTTAATAAATTAATTCTCTATTATCATTAATAAATAAGTTCTGGTTACTTAAACTTTTGTTATATTAAAATTATAAAGTCCTAAGGGGATGATTCTTTTTATTTTTGTAAATCTGGCCAGACTTCCACTTACCCCCCAACGAGTTTTGAAGATTATTTTTATAAATTAATTTTCTATTATCATTAATAAAAAGTTCTGGTTACTTAAACTTTTGTAATATTAAAATTATAATGTCCTAAGGGGATGATTTTTATTTTTATTTTTGTAAATGTGGCCAGAGTTCTACTTGCCCCCCAAACGAGTTCTGCAGATTATTCTTATAACTGAATTCTCTATTATCATTAATAAAAAAGTTCTGGCTACTTAAACTTTTGTAATATTAAAATTATAAAGTCCTAAGGGAATGATTTTTTTTTATTTTTGCAAATCTGGCCAGAGTTCTACTTGCATCTCAACGAGTTCTGCACATTATTCTTATAAATTAATTCTCTATTATCATTATTAAAAAAAGTTTTGGTTACTTAAACTTTTGTAATATTAAAATTATAAAATCCTAAGGGGATGATTTTTTTTTTATTTTTGTAAATCTGGCCAAAGTTCTACTTGCCCCCCAACGAGTTCTGCAGAATATTCTCATAAATTAATTCTCTATTATCATTAATAAAAAAGTTCGGGTTACTTAAACTTTTGTAATATTAAAATTATAAAGTCCTTAGGGGATATTTTTTTTATTTTTATAAATCTGACTAGAGTTCTACTTGCCCTTCAACAAGTTTGGCAAATTATTCTTATAAATTAATTCTGTATTATCATTAATACAAAAAGTTCTGGTTACTTAAACTTTTGTAATATTAAAATTATAAAATCCTAAGGGGATGATTTTTTTTTATTTTTGTAAATCTGGCTAAAGTTCTACTTGCTTCCCAACGAGTTCTGCAGATTATTCTTATAAATTAATTCTCTATTATCATTAAAGAAAAAGTTCTGGTTACTTAACCTTTTGTAATATTAAAATTATAAAGTCCTAAGGGAATGATTTTTTTTTTATTTTTGTAAATCTGGCCAGAGTTCTACTTGCCTCCCAACAAGTTCTGCAGATTATTCTTATAAATTAATTCTCTATTATCATTAATAAACAAGTTCTGGCTACTTAAACTTTTGTAATATTAAAATTACCAAGTCCTAAGAGGATGATTTTTTTCAAGTTTTTGTAAATTTGGCTGGAGTTCTGGTTGCCCCCCAATAAGTTTTGTAGATTATTTTGATGAAATAATTATTTATTATTAATAACAAAAAAGTTCTGATTGCTTAAACTTTTATAATATTTAATTTTTACAAGTTCGAGAGGGGTGTTTTTTTTTTCGTTTTTTTTTTAATTTGATTAGAGTTCTAGTTGCCCCCCAAAGAGTTCTATCAATTATTTAGATGCATTTTTGCTGTAAAGTCAATAATAAAGTAGTTATAACGTTCTAAAATAACATGAGCGTGAAGTTGGCCCTCCTCTAATTTAATTTGATTTTTGCGAGGTTAAAAGGGCAGAACTATTTTTTACATGTATAGGAAACTCTAGAACTATGTGGGGGGCAATCAGAACTCTAATAATTTTTAAGTTTGGGGGCCAACTTCACATGGGTGTATTTATGTCCCATTTTGAAAAACATCTCTTATAAAAATCAGAAAGTAAAGAAGTAAAGTTTTGGGCTCGATATGTTGATGATGTGTTTTGTGTTTGGACGGGCACTTCAAGACAGTTGGAACATTTTACCGAATTCATAAATTCAATAAATCCGAAAATACAATTTACCACAGAAATGGAACAAAATAATAGTTTAAATTTTCTAGACCTTATAATATCCAAAACAACAAATAAACATTTAAAATATAATATTTACAGAAAAGAGACATTCACTGATTTAATTATACCAAATTGCTCAAACACACATGATCACATAAAATTTAGTACTTTCCACTCATTTATACACAGACTTATAAATATACCGCTTACATTAACAGATTATGAACAGGAAGTAAATACAATAAAAGTAATAGCAACTAAAAATGGTTATAGTACTGATATCATAAACAAATTAATTAAGAGAAAAAAACACAAGCAATTCTTAAAATATTTTTATAACGACAGTTACATTGAAACCAAAAACTGGAGTAAATTAACTTTTATCAACGGCCTTTCACAAAAAATAAAAAAAATGCATAAAGGGAAAAGAATTTAATATTATTATGACGAACCTACTCAACCTGAGAAAATTATTTGTAAATAATAAACCGCCAATTAATAAAAATCAAAAATGCGGTATTTATGAAATCAAATGTAGTGAATGCGATGCAATATACATTGAACAAACGGGTAGAAGTTTTGAAAAAAGACTAGATGAAAATAAAAAATCCATCCTAAATAACAAACAAACAACGGGGTTTGTCCGTCATTGCATTGCATCCAATCATTTTTTTTTAATTCAGACGATTTCCAAATCTTATATTCAGGTAATAAGGGACGAAAATTGAATTTTAGAGAAGGCCTGGAAATTAGCAAGGCAATAAAACAGGGAAAACACATCGTAAACGAGTACGAAGACATCTGGAACTCCCCAATTCTTAAAGCCCTTATTACCTGACCTAAAATATGTATATATAACTTGTAAAATATTTTTCTCTATTACTCCTTGAGAATGACGATAAGTCGAAACTAGTCGGAGAGAATAAAAAAAAAATATTAGTGAAACAAACCAAGTGACTTTTATTTAATTATCAATAATGACCATAAAATTCTCGCATTCTTCTGATTAAGAACTTTTATGTATTTTCTTTAAAAAATGTTTATATATTTATATTAAATTATATATTAAGAATAACTGATCCTCTCTAAAATATAATTACTTTATTGTATTGGATCTGCGCATTTTTAAGTTTAGATTCTCACTGAGAAACCTCAAAAACCCGATATCCGAAATGTCATTAAATAATTTCAATGATTATAACTTATGTCCGCCATTTTGTCTTTCAAACTTTAAATTTCAGGTTCCTAATCAGCGACCACGAAAAAACCTATATTCAAAATTTTATGTAAGTATGACAATTTTTAAAATTTTTGGCAACCATTTTATTTATTTTATTTATTCCTTTGCCTATCTACCTTTCGGTGTAAGGCTTACATTACTAATTTTTATAGTATTCTCTCCACTTCTTCCTGTCCTTTGTAATTTCATTTATTTCTTCCCACGTGTTCCCTTTTCTTGTTGCCTCTTCTTTTATTACGCTGTTCCATTCTCTTCTTGGTCTTCCTCTTTGTTTTTTTCCTGTTGCTCGTGTCTCATATATTTTTTTGGTATTTCTTTCTTCGCTCATTCTTCTTATGTGTCCATACCACCTCATTTGTCCTTCCGTGATTTTTTCCTGTATTGGCTTTATTTGTAGGTTTTTCCTATGTGTTTCGTTCCTTATTCTGTCTCTTATTGTTTTGTGTTCGATTTTTCTTAGGAATCTCATCTCCATTGTATTAATTCTTTTTATTTGCTTTCCTGTCATCGTCCATGTTTCACTACTGTATGTTAGCGTTGGTCTAATTACTTTTTTCACTATCTCTGTTTTTGTGTCTCTTGATATTTCCTTTTTACTAAAAAATGTGTTTTTCAACATGTTATAGAGTTTTGCCGTTTTTCCTATTTTATCATCAATTTCTTTATCTAGTTTGCCATTACTCTGAATAATGGTTCCTAAATATCTATATTGTTCTACCTGTTCGATTTTTTACCGTGTATTTTTATTTCGTGTTTCTTTGTTCCTTTGGCAATTATCATTGTTTTTGTCTTTTCATAGTTTATTTTCATGTTTATTTTCGTAAGTTCTTTCTCTATTATTTCCATGTTGTTTTGTAGGTCTTCTTCTGTTTCTGCAATTATTGCCATATCGTCTGCGAAGAGTAGTTCCGCTATTTTTGTGATTTCCAGTTTGTAATATCCAACTTTCAGCATCTTCATTTTTTGTTTTGCTTTTTTCATCGCCGTGTCCAATACTATTGTAAATAGTAGAGCGCTTAGCACACATCCCTGTTTCACTCCTTTCTTCGTTTCGAATTCCTTTGATTCCTCGTTATTTGTTCTTACTATATTTCTGTTGTTTTTGTACATGGTTTTAATTACATTTATTATTTCATTCTCTATTCCTCTTTCTGCTAGTTCTCTCCATATGTCTTCTCTTTTTATCCTGTCAAATGCCTTCTCGAGGTCTACAAAGCATATGTGCATTTCCCTATTTTTCTTTATTAATTTTTCACTTAGTTGCCTAAGTATGAATATTTGGTCTTGTGTACTTCTCCCTCTTCTGAATCCGCATTGGCTGTCCTCTATTGTTGTCTCTAGTTTGTCTCTCATTCTTTTTTCTAGTACTCTGGTCATTATTTTGCTTGGTATGCTTGTTAGCGTGATCCCTCTGTAGTTTTCGCATTTTCTTTTATCGCCTTTCTTATGTATTGGTAAAATTATTCCTTTACTCCATTCTCTTGGTGTTTCCCCGCTCATTATTATTTCGTTTATTAGTTTTGTTATTTGTGTTATTCCTTCCTTTCCCATGTATTTTATCATTTCCGGGGTTATGTCGTCGATTCCTGGTGCTTTCCCGTTTTTTAGCTTTTTTATTGCTTCTTTTACTTCTTCTTCTTTAATTTCCTCAAATTTTTCTGTTCGTATTTCCTGTGGCTCTTCTTCCCGTTCTTGTGTTTCGGTATCTTCTTCTTCTTGTTCGGTTAATTCTTTGAAGTATTGTCTCCATCTTTCTATTATCTTGTCTTCATCCGTAATTATTGTTCCATTTTTATCTTTTATGTTCATCATATTGTGTTCTTTTTTTTGTTTTAGTCGTTTTAGTGTTCCATAAAATAGTTTTTGGTTCTGCCTGAAGTTCTCGTTCATTCTTTTTCCGAAGTTCGTCCATGATTGTTGTTTGGCTTCTTTAATTATTCTTTTTGTTTCATTTCTCTTTTCTTTGTATTGTTCGTAGTCTTCGCTTTTTTTAGTTTGTAGGTATCTTTTCCATTTGTCTTTTTTGTCTTTCATCTCCTTTTTGATTTCCTCTGTCCACCAGTTTGTCTTTTTAATTTCCTTGTTTCCTATTTTTGTTGTTCCGCAGCACTCCTCTGCCGCTTCTAGTATATTTCTTTTGAATGTTTCCCATTTTCCTTCTATGTTTGTCCTTATTTCGTTCTTCCTCAACTTATTTTGTAATATCTCTTGATATTTCTCTTGTATTTGTGCTTCTCTTAATTTGTATGTTTTTATTTTCTCTTTGACTATTGTCCTCTTCTTGTCCAGTTTTTGTATTTCCTTCCATTTCATGTCTATTCGTAATAGGTGGTGGTCGCTTCCTATTTCTGCTTGTCTTTTTACTTTTACGTTCGTTATTTTGTTCCAGTTTTTCCTATTAATTAGGTAGTAGTCTATAATCGATCTTTCGTTTCTATTTGGTTTGGCAACCATTTGGTTATTTAAATTTGTAATTAATAAGCGACCTCAAAAAGCCTTATATTCAAATATTCATAAAAATATGACAACTTTTATAATTATTGTACGCTATATTGAATCCGCCATTTTGTTTTTCAAATTTTTAATTTCAGATTCTTAATCAGCGACCTCAACGACCCCGATATACTAATTTTTATACAATTCGGATAACTCTTTCATATTTTGGCCATATTTTCGGCATTTGGGACCATTGTGCGACACTTTAGTATTAAGTTCTGATGTAGTCTATGGTGCTTGCTTGGATAAAGTGACAAAAAATCGTATACACAACGTGCAAAACTCTTGCATACGGTTAATTTTATGAATCAGCAAGTATGATCATATCTCTGGGAAGTGCTCTGAACTAAACTGGCTAAATATATCGAAGAACGCTACACTCTTATACATTATATTATAAGAAAATACACTTTAAGACGCCTCCCTATCTCTACCGATAAATTGTTTTTCGAACTGACGTGCACAATATTTATATCAGGTTTTGAGGGCTTGTCTCACCACCGAAGCACAAAACATCTATCTTTCTAAGATGTTTTAGTTACAATATTTATAAACTATACAATACTCCCCTCAAATCTAAAATCACTACCAATTGAACGATTTAAACAAGTGCGTAGTTTGCTGTTGCAAGGTGGTCTTTGTGATCGGTGAAATTAGAAACCAAATGTGCTGTAGAATATTGTTTTTCTTTTCTAGTAATATTCACATGTATTACTTATGTTATGTTTTAAGCTGTAAAATATTGTTTTTTTTTCTTATAAAATACTCACTTATTACCTATGTTATGTTTTAAGTAGGTTAAGTGGAAGAAGAATATATATTAAAGTAAAGTAAATTTATTTACGGTAAACACCATTTGTACATAAAATTACAACGTAATATAATTAATTTAAAAAAATATATATATAAAAATCAAATATAACAGCTAATCGACGTAATTGTGCGTGTATATATAGTAATTATAGAAATAACATAAATTGAATAACATAAATCATAGAAATAACATAAATTGCACAAACTAGAAATGACGTTTTAACCTAAACTTTAAATTAGATAGAGTTGTGTTGAAAAGGTCAAACCATGGATGGGCACAATATTCATTCGCAAGAGCCATTAAGCGAGTCATCGAATTGTGAGATCCGGAAACTGTCCTGTGAGACTCAAGATAAAATAATTGTTTTGATCTTGTTGTCCTGCATGGGACCAACAAATTTATTTGCTCCAAGAGGAAAGGTGATTCCAAAGATCCATTAATTATCGTTAGTAGTGTACATAAGTCAGATGTTATCCGGCGATCATGAAGTGTTGAAAGGTTTAGTTCGTTCAAGATGATCTCGTAGTCACCGGGGACATGTTGATATCCTTTCTTGTATTCCATGAAACGAAGGAATTTCTTTTGAACTGATTCTACCAAATTGATATGCAAAGAAGTTGATGGTGTCCAGATACAGGTTCCGAATTCCAAATGACATCGTACGAGCGAACAGTATAAGGTGTACATACATTCAATGCTTAAGTTTCTTCCAAACTGCCTCACAAAACCCCACATTCGTAGAGCTTTGTTAGAAATATTTTGAATGTGTGTGGCAAAGGAGAGTTTAGAATCGAAGGTAATACCTAAATCCTTGATTGAATTAATCTTTGTGAGATTGGATAATCCGATGGTGTAGGTAAAGTTGACTTGGGTTTGGCGTCTTGTAGTGGACATTGAATAACATTTAGCGGTATTTTAACGTAACTTATTTGAAAAACACCACTCGTTGATACGACCCAAATCTTCCTGTATCAAGGCGCAATCGTCGATAGTATTTACTATTTTAAATAGTTTGAGGTCATCAGCATACAATAAACATTGACAATGTTTAATGGTCGTTGTTAAGTCATTAATAAACATGTTGAATAATATAGGACCACAATGTGAGCCTTGGGGAACACCTGATGTTACCGGAAAGGGGTTTGAAATAAAATTATTTATACGAACATGTTGAATTCGATCGGACAAAAACGATGACAGCCATTTTACAGTATCCAAGTTTACACCATACGCTCTTAATTTTTCTAATAACAGATTGCAGTCTATTCGATCAAATGCCTTGGAGAAATCTGTATATATCGTGTCAACTTGACATCGTGATTCCAAGGCATTTGAGAGGTACTGTTTGTACTCTAATAGATTGGATGTATATTGTATCATACGTCTTTTTTTTAATAAAAGCATTTATTATTATTATTAATCTTCTTGTTACAAACGCGTACAAAACACTGGTTTTAAGTGAAGTTCCAAATACACGTCTTTAGCATACTGCTGTAGTAGGATATGTAAACTTCACAATACTCTAGTGTTTTAAACGCGTGGCGCATGAAGTAAAATTTCGAGTTTAGGGAAGCCTGAAAATTTGGTTTGGTCGCTCCGCGCTTCGCGCTACGCGACCAGACCAAATTTTCAGGCTTTTCTAAACTCGAAATTTTACTTCATGCTTAATCTAGGAGTAGAAAACACTCGTTTAAAGCTTCTAAATTGAACTCTTTTAAGAAACAACGAATATCTGAAGATTTACACCATATATGCGGTAATTGGGATATGTATACATTTAAAAAAGCTGCCTGTATACAACCAAGAAGAATACGAACAATTATGAAATGAATAATAACGAAACAAACAAAACTCAATAAATTAGTCACTGAAATCTCTTGAAATATCTAAAGCGGAGGAATCCGATTCAACATTTGTATTCATAGTAATTTGCTCAAAATTAGAGGCATCGCAAATCTACATTAATTTCGAAGCTTCTTCAGTTAGAACTGCATGTTCTACTGTTCAATGGTAACTTGTTGAAGTGATTCTAAAAATAAATATCTTTTTCTGGTTTTGAATTAGTTGAAGGTACTACTTTATCATATTTTCTTTTGCATTTCGACCATACCAAAATATCGTATCTTCAATTCATGCCATGATTTAATCTTTTTTAAAATTCAAGTTGGCTACACGCTTATTATTTTTTAGCTATTCAAATCATTTTTAATTATTCCAGGACTTGGTTGGCATTTCTTCTGCTACCTAACTGTGGTAACTTACAGTATCCATAATAAATAATTAATAATTTATCATTCAAATTTGAAATCAATTCGTCTTAAGGGGATTATTGCAGTGTAACACGCCGATCGTGTTGGAAAGACCCACATAGTTTAGAGTAGCTCATCCGATGCCAAATTTACAGCACAAGTGGGGAGAATACAGTCAGAGAGAAAAGCGGCAGTTCGCTGTGCATTTGTGCATTGCTCCTTGGCATGAACGGATGGGGTCTCGCGTCGCGTGGAATAGACGAAAAAAACAAAGCGTATAAAAAAGACGGATCGAACGAAAGTGTCGATTCGTATTATTTAAACACGCTGATAATACATACAAGCTATGTATTGTTTTCAATTCGTTAGAAAGCGTTATCGGATCCTGTGTTATTTTTCGGTATTTACAAAACTGATGATTCTTATTCTTGTCATTATAACACATTATTTTTACTTTTAAGACTCCAGTTTCCACAGCCGAACAAACTATGTGTTTTATTTTATTAAATTATAGATTATTTCTTAAAAATATAATAATAAAATAATTCATGTTCATAAGCTCATTGTGAATATTTATATGCCGCACATATATGAAAAAAAAACATAGGATTTTCAATCATATTTTGTAAATGGGAATATTATCTTCCCTAACTGCTATTGCCATGAAAATAATGTGTATTAATTTGGCCTCTGCCCAATTGGGTAAATACCCCCAATTTTGGGAAGAATTTTAATTTATATTCGGTCAAATATTCTAGTTTTTATGAATGCAACAAATAAATAATAGATTGAAAAAAATTAAACGGAAAGCTGCCCTGTTTTTTTTTTATGTTTAGTGCAGGGTTTACAAAATGATGATGTGTATAAATAGGCTTAGTCAACTTAGCCCCCCGAAGTTCGACATTTTTGAAAAAAGCGATTGCGCTAGACCGGCCTTAGCTAGCGCCACAAAATTAGAGCTAGCGCCATTTAGACAAGAAAACTACGGGGATTTGAACTTTCGGGGGGCTAGGTTGATGCTAGCCCCCCGAGTTTGGATTTTTAAAGTTTTTTTACACTATTCGGATTCCTCAGAGCTAGCGCTACTAATTTAAAAGCCAACGCCACTCCCACAGCCCCAAAAAATGATAAAACATTTTTAACCCTGGTCCCCTAAAATGAGATGTTTTTAATCAAATTGGGTGGAAAATATAACTTAGAGCTAGCGCCAACAGAATATGACAAAAATATTCTCTCAAAAATATCAGATAAAAAAAAGTTCACGTCCAAATTTTGATGCAAGAGCTTTCAGATCCTGTATGCGTATTACCATTTACTTCCTGAATTTTAATACAAAATGATGTTTGGCATATAATATACCGCTTTCAACAAATAGTTCGGCGTTGTAATTACTTTATTTATGTTCATAGACACTGGCTATTAGAAACATGATGCCTAGTAGACAGTAGCGTAACTGACAATTGTGTTTTCACTCCTAGCTAATTTAATTCGTTATTACGCAAGAACTTACCGTACGATTTAAGAAACTCTTTTGGCATTGTAATTACTATACTAATATTTATAAACACTGGCAACGAGATAGCTTGCACTAGTAAGACAGTGGCGTAACTGACGATTGTTTTTGATAATTGAAATCGTTATAACTCGGAAACTAACCGTACGATTTCAAATTTTTTTTTGGCATTGTAATTGCTATACTGAAGTCTATAAACACTAACAACGACATAGCTGGTGATATTAAAGGATAAATTAAAATCACTTGCTTTGTTTCACTATTTGTTTCTATTTACTCGACTTGTTTCGCTTTTTACGGCATTATCAAAGTTCACTCTTGATTCACTCTTGATTCACTCTTGATAATGCCGTAAAAAGCGAAACTAGTCAAGTAAATAGAAACAAATAGTGAAACAAACCAAGTGTTTTTAATTTATACTTTATTATTATTTCAAAATGTTTCACCAAGTGATAGATGAGAAAGTTATTCAAGAGATAGCTAGTGCTAGCAAGACAGTGGCGTACCTCACGGTTGTTTTTTTTTATGATAACTTAAATCATTATTACTCGGTGGAAAACACTCGTTGGGAGTTTCAAACTGAACGCTTTTCAAAAACAATGAATGCCTGAAAATGTACCTAGTACACATCGGGTTATGTATGTACCTAATCAAAACATGGGTATCTTTTCGATGCTACAAAATTGTGATTAAGCTCCTTTCGTTGCTATTCAATTGACTTTATTTTCATTCTAACACAATCTATCTCAATATCCTGATTCTACGATATACAGGGAGTTTTTCTTTAAAGTAGACGTATTCCAGATTCACTTTATTTTGTTTAAATCTTTAGATATATGTTGTTTTTACAGGAATTCAATTTTAAGCTTAAAGCGAGTGTTTTCCACTCCCAGACTAAGCATGAAGTAAAATTTCGAGTTTAGAAAAGCCCCGTGAAAATTTGTCGAGGGTCGCGCAGCGACCCGAGACAAATTTTCTGGGCTTTTCTAAACTCGAAATTTTACTTCATGCGCCACGCGTATAGAACACTAAAATTTTGTGAAATTTGTGTATATTTCACCTTACTTGAAATCAGCGTTTTATACGCGTGGCGCATGAAGTAAAATTTTGAGTTTAGAAAAGCCCAGAAAATTTGTCTCGGGTCGCTGCGCGACCCTCGACAAATTTTCACGGGGCTTTTCTAAACTCGAAATTTTACTTCATGCTTTGTCTGGGAGTGGAGAACACTCGTTTAAAGCCTTGAATTGAACTTTTGCACCCAATTTGATTAAAAAAATCTCATTTCGGGGGGCTAGGGTTTAAAATGTATAATCTTTTGGGGTTGTGGGGGTAGCGCTAGCTTTTAAATTGGTAGCGCTAGCTCTGAGGAATCCGAATACTGTAAGAAAACTTGAAACATCCAGCATCAACCTAGCCCCCGAAAGTTCAAACCCCCGTAACTTTCTTGTCTAAACGGCGCTAGCTCTAATTTTTGTGGCGCTAGCTAAGGCCCGTCTAGCGCAACAGTTATTTTTTAAAAAGTCGAACTTCGGGGGGCTAAGTTGACTGAGCCGTATAAATAGAGGATTGCAATAACATTCAATTTCAATTCATTTATTCCTTATTTACTTACTATCAAAATATGACTCATCATAAATCAGCCAAATTTGAAAAAAATATATTGGACTCGGTGCAATGTTGAGCAAGAAGCTTATTATTTGAAATGCATTATAATAACTACCTTATTATTATTATAGTTCTATTTTTTCTAAAATAATTAACAATGAATATGCACGCAGTTAAACCCTACATTTTTTTAAACATTCGTCAAACAAATATTACCTGTGCTCAGTAAAAAATAGTTGATTTGTAACATTAATCTACGACAACGTCATATTGGTGTTATTCTTACTATTCTTATAGTTTTAATATCATTGATTCGTTGATGAAGTCGCAGTTGGTTCAAATAGGTCCGATTGCTAGAAACTTTACAATTTACTTTAATAGTTTTATTGCGAGAAGTTTATTGGCATTTAACAACTGCTTTAATAACGAAAGATTTAAGACGAAATAATGATTTGAACAAGACTGATTGTTATTCGATTGCTTCTGGCTTATTAATCAGCTTAAAAAACTTTAAAAATAATTTAATAATACCGACACTGTCAAATAATAAGGAAACCAATATTAAAGGTATATTACACATCTTTATTTAAATTAGTGAAACATTTCGTGTTTTCTATATTAGTGAACATGCAGTATAAAAAAATACTTATTCCATTAGTAGTCAGAAAGCATGAAAATAAAACACTAGTACAATAAAATATCGATTATAATTGCGAAATATTAATTTTACGAGAATAAATGCTAACGACGCGAGCCGTTTTTGTTAACTATGATTGAAAAAAGAAAAGAAAAACAAACGCGAAGCCGCACAGCGTCCACCGGCCCAGAGATAAACTGGCCGCATGCTGCTCGCCGCTCCAATAATTGTGCACATGAGTGTACAACGCGTTCAACTAAGAGAAGATCCGCAAGGCGGCGGTATTTTACGGTCTTATTTTTCAAGATTTTTATTTTAACCTGACTCGGGCATGAGCTATCGCATCCTTATGAAATGTTCACATTATATTCCTTATAGTATAAACTAGTAAGATATGGGAATATTTTTTTTAATTTTGAAAAATTTAATATTATTTTTTCATACCTCTGAAAGCAAATTGTTTAAAAAAAAAGTACTTCGATATTTTACTAGATAATTGGGCTTAATATACGCTGTCAAAATTTCAACTTTCTAGGACCTTTAGTTTTTAAATAAACCTAACATTAAATTTCAGACCACTGTTATATTCCCCTTAAGGGGATTATTGCAGTGTAATACGCCGATCGTGTTGGAAAGACCCACATAGTTTAGAATAGCTCATCCGATGCCAAATTTACAGCACAAGTGGGGCGAATACAGTCAGAAAGAAAAGCGGCAGTTCGCTGTGCATTTGTGCATTGCTCCTTGGCATGAACGGATGGGGTCTCGCGTCGCGTGGAATAGACGAAAAAAAAGCGTATAAAAAAGACGGATCGAAGGAAAGTGTCGATTCCTATTATTTAAACACGCTGATAATACATACAAGCTATGTATTGTTTTCAATTCGTTAGAAAGCGTTATCAGATCCTGTGTTATTTTTCGGTATTTACAAAACTGATGATTCTTATTCTTGTCATTATAACACATTATTTTTACTTTTAAGACTCCAGTTTCGACAGCCGAACAAACTATGTCTTTTATTTTATTAAATTATAGATTATTTCTTAAAAATATAATAATAAAATAATTCATGTTCATAAGCTCATTGTGAATATTTATATGCCGGACATATATGAAAAAAACGGAACATAGGATTTTCAATGATATTTTTTAAATGGGAATAGTATCTTCCCTAACTGCTATTGCCAAGAAAATAATGTGTATTAATTTGGCCTCTGCCAAATTGGGTAAATACCCCAAATTTTGGGGAGAATTTCAATTTATATTCGGTCAAATATTCTAGTTTTTATGAATGCAACAAATAAATAATAGATTGAAAAAAATTAAACGGAAAGGTGCCCTGTTTTTTTTTTATGTTTAGTGCAGGGTTTACAAAATGATGATGTGTATAAATAGGCTTAATCAACTTAGCCCCCCGAAGTTCGACATTTTTGAAAAAAGCGATTGCGCTAGACCGGCCTTAGCTAGCTCCAGCTAGCGCCACAAAAATTAGAGCTAGCGTCATTTAGACAAGAAAACTACGGGGATTTGAACTTTCGGGGGTTAGGTTGATGCTAGCCCCCCGAGTTTGGATTTTTTAAGTTTTTTTACACTATTCGGATTCCTCAGAGCTAGCGCCAGCCAGCGCTACCAATTTAAAAGCCAACGCCACTCCCACAACCCCAAAAAATGATAAAACATTTTGAACCCTGGCCCCCTAAAATGAGATGTTTTTAATCAAATTGAGTGGAAAATATAACTTAGAGCTAGCGCCAACAGAATATGACAAAAATATTCTCTCAAAAATATCAGGTAAAAAAAAGTTCACATCCAAATTTTGATGCGAGAGCTTTCAGATCCTGTATGCGTATTACCATTTACTTCCTGAATTTTAATACAAAATGATGTTTGGCATATAATATACCGCTTCCAACAAATATTTCGGCGTTGTAATTACTTTATTTATGTTCATAGACACTGGCTATTAGAAACATGATGCCTAGAAGACAGTAGCGTAACTGACAATTGTGTTTTCACTCCTTGCTAATTTAAATCGTTATAACTCAAGAACTTACCGTACGATTTAAAAATCTCTTTTGGCATTGTAATTACTATACTAATGTTTATAAACACTGGCAACGAGATAGCTTGCGCTAGTAAGACAGTGGCGTAACTGACGATTGTTTTTGATAATTGAAATCGTTACAACTCGGAAACTAACCGTACGATTTTAAAAAAAATTTTTGGCATTGCAATTGCTATACTGAAGTCTATAAACACTAACAACGACATAGCTAGTAATATTAAAGGATAAATTAAAATCACTTGGTTAGTTTCACTATTTGTTTCTATTTACTCGACGAGTTTCGCTTTTTACGGCATTATCAAAGTTCACTCTTGATAATGCCGTAAAAAGCGAAACTAGTCAAGTAAATAGAATCAAATAGTGAAACAAACCAAGTGTTTTTAATTTATCGTTTATTATTATTTCAAAATGTTTCACCAAGTGATAAAAGAGAAAGTTATTCAAGAGATAGCTAGTGCTAGCAAGACAGTGGCGTACCTCACGGTTGTTTTTTTTTACTACGTGATAACTTAAATCGTTTTACTCGGTGGAAAACACTCGTTGGGAGTTTCAAACTGAACGCTTTTCAAAAACAATGAATGCCTGAAAATGTACCTAGTACACATCGGGTTATGTATGTACCTAATCAAAACATGGGTATCTTTTCGATGCTACAAAATTGTGATTAAGCTCCTTTCGTTGCTATTCAATTGACTTTATTTTCATTCTAACACAATCTATCTCAATATCCTAATTCTACAATATACAGGGAGTTTTTAAAGTATACGTATTCCAGATTCACTTTATTTTCTTTAAATCTTTAGATATATGTTGTTTTTACAGGAATTCAATTTGAAGCTTTGAGCGAGTGTTTTCCACTCCCAGGCTAAGCAGGAAGTAAAATTTCGTGTTTAGAAAGGCCCCGTGGGCTTTACTAAACTCGAAATTTTATTTCATGCGCCACGCGTATAGAACACTAAAATTTTGTGAAATTTATGTATATTTGAACCTTACTTGAAATCAACGTTTTATACGCGTGGCGCATGAAGTAAAATTTCGAGTTTAGAAAAGCCCAGAAAATTTGTCTCGGATCGCTGCGCGACCCTCGACAAATTTTCACGGGGCTTTTCTAAACTCGAAATTTTACTTCATGCTTAGTCTGGAAGTGGAAAACACTCGTTTAAAGCCTTGAATTGAACTTTTTTTAAAAAAACAAGAATATCTAAAGATTTAAAGAAATTAAGCTAAATTTGGAAAACGTATACTTTAAAGAAAAACTCCCTGTATGTTATTATGTTGTATTCAACTTAAATATTATTAGGTTATTACTCATATTAAGTTTAAGATTCATTTCTTGCCTGATGAAGGAGCAACTCTCTAAGCAAACCTAAATATCTAATCCATGTTACATATCAAATATTTAGCTTAAATGTTTTGATAGTTCTTGCTTACATTATACGGCTCAGTCAACTTAGCTCCCCGAAGTACGACTTTTTTGAAAAAAATTTGTTAGTTAGGCTACTGTTTTCTAGGCATCATCATTGTAATAGCCAGTGTCTTTGAACATAAATAAAGTAATTACAACGCCAACATATTTCTTGGAAGCGGTATTTTATATGCCAATCATGATTTTGTATTGAAATTCAGCAAGTAAATGGTAATACGCATACAGGAGTTGAAAACTCTCACATCAAAGTTTGGATGTGAACTTTTTTTTACCTGATATTTTTGAGAGAATATTTTTTTCATATTCTACTGGCGCTAGCTCTAAGCAATCTTTTGCACCCAATTTGATTAAAAAAATCTCATTTCGGGGGGCTAGGGTTTAAAATGTTTTACAATCTTTTGGGGTTGTGGGGGTGGCGCTAGCTTTTAAATTGGTAGCGCTAGCTCTGAGGAATCCGAATACTGTAAGAATACTTGAAAAATCCAAACTCGGGGGGCTAGCAACAACCTAGCCCCCGAAAGTTCAAACCCCCGTAACTTTCTTGTCTAAACGGCGCTAGCTCTAATTTTTGTGGCGTTAGCTAGCGCTACCTAAGGCCCGTCTAACGCAACAGTTATTTTTTTAAAAGTCGAACTTCGGGGGGCTAAGTTGACTGAGCCGTATAAATAGAGGATTGCAATAACATTCAATTACAATTCATTTATTCCTTATTTACTTACTATCAAAATATGACTCATAATTAATCAGCCAAATTTGAAAAAAATATATTGGGCTCGGTGCAATGTTGAGGAAGAAGCTTATTATTTGAAATGCATTATAATAACTACCTTATTATTATTATAGTTCTATTTTTTCAACTACCTTATTATTATTATTATAGTTCTATTTTTTCTAAAATAATAAACAATGAATATGCACGCAGTTAAACCCTACATGTTTCTAAACATTCGTCAAACAAATATTACCTGTGCTCAGTAAAAAATAGTTGATTTGTAACATTAATCTACGACAACGTCATATTGGTGTTATTCTTACTATTCTTATAGTTTTGATATCATTGATTCGTTGATGAAGTCGCAGTTGGTTCAAATAGGTCCGATTGCTAGAAACTTTACAATTTACTTTAATAGTTTTATTGCGAGAAGTTTAATGGCATTTAACAACTGCTTTAACAACAAAAGATTTAAGACGAAATAATGATTTGAACAAGACTGATTGTTATTCGATTGCTTCTGGCTTATTAATCAGCTTAAAAAACTTTAAAAATAATTTAATAATACCGACACTGTCAAATAATAAGGAAAGCCAATATTAAAGGTATATTACACATCTTCATTTAAATTAGTGAAACATTTCGTGATTTCTATATTAGTGAACATGCAGTATAAAAAAATACTTATTCCATTAGTAGTCAGAAAGCATGAAAATAAAACACTAGTACAATAAAATATCGATAATAATTGCGAAATATTAATTTTACGAGAATAAATGCTAACGACGCGAGCCGATTTTGTTAACTATGATTGAAAAAAGAAAAGAAAAACAAACGCGGAGCCGCGCAGCGTTCACCGGCCCAGGGATAAACGCTGGCCGCATGCTGCTCGCCCCTCCAATAATTGTGCAGATGAGTGTACAACGCGTTCAACTAAGAGAAGATCCGCAAGGCGGCGGTATTTTACGGTCTTATTTTTCAAGATTTTAATTTTAACCTGACTCGGGAATGAGCTATCGCATCCTTATGAAATGTTCACATTATATTCCTTATAGTATAAACTAGTAAGATATGGGAATATTTTTTTTAATTTTGAAAAATTTAACATTATTTTTTTCATACTAGATAATTGGGCTTAATATACGCTGTCAAAATTTCAACTTTCTAGGACCTTTAGTTTTTAAATAAACCTAACATTAAATTTCAGACCACTGTTATATTCCCCTTAACATTTAAGCATTTAAAACGTTGCGGACTGGGTGCAGGGTATTATTTAGCAATTGTTATAGAAATTATATCTCGCGGATCGAAAATAGTATTAGATGTAATTCAAGCGCGTTTTGGAAATATGTTAATTCGACTAGATCTAGTTGTTCGTTATTGCCTGATTCATTTGTCAGCAATAGAGTCACGATTTCGGGCCAAGATAACATTTTAAGATTATTTTCAGATTTATTTTTGGTTCTGTATATATTTCGTATGTTCCTTTAATAACGGAACATTCTTTTATTGACTTAAATCACATCAATTTACAGCATAGTCCTGAAATTGCAATTTCTACTGTATACGAAGAATTTGCAAAACAAGGCACCGAACTCTCTCGGTCCGGATGGCTTGCCGAGTACTCAAGGAATGCGCATTCGTGCTTAGCAGACCTATTTGGCTATTATATAATGTATCTCTAAGACTGGGATATTTTCAGTCCTGCTGGAAGTATGCACTGATCACGCCAATTCATAAGTCTGATCCTAAGAATAATGTTAGTAATTATCGACCTGTCTCCATCTTGTCAACAATTTCCAAGATCTTTGATAAAATGATGTCACTATATCTGACTTACCATTTAAACCTAGTACTGATAGAACATCAACATAGTTTCAGACATGGTTGCTCGACTGCAACCAACTTGTTGGTTTATGGTCAGATATTGCGGATGCCTTGGAAATTGGTCTTTGGTTGACGCTGTCTGTACTGATTTTGATACCGTTGACCATAAACTTTTGCAACGTTTGATACCGTTGACCATAAACTTTTGCTACGGAAGCTTCACAATATTGGGATTGGTGGTGGTTTATTTAGGTGGATTGAGTCGTATCTAACAGGCAGAACGCAATCTATTCGTATTGATAATCTAATATCAATCCCTATTAAAGCTATCTCAGGTGTGTCTCAAGGGTCCCACCTGCGGCCTTTATTATTCAATATATTTATAAACGACGTTTCCAACTGTTTTAAATACTGCCAGTACCTACTATTTGCCGACGACATTAAGGTTTGTCTTAATATTAAAGATAACACTGAATCGCAGGAACTAAAATAGAAGATAGTTTTTCCATTTTGGCTTTGTTGTATTTATTATTAGCGTTTTTTTCAAAATGTGTTACTTTTGGTTTTTTAATAAAGGTGTTAGTTTTAAGTTATGGTGTTTTATCAAATTATACAACAAGAATATTGTGAAAAATAGTTATGAGACTTGTGCCTAATTTGATTGCACAAAAGTGTACATCTGAGATGCGGAAAATCCATTTGCATTTTTTGACAGATAATAATTTAAGAGGAGATACAGATTTTCTAAAGATATTATTGCACAGGTTTAATTACGATTAGTAGCAGGATAGTTGGAAAAGGTAAACTATCGTGGTTGTCCCTTTAAATCGATTGAACAGTTGCTAATTTGTTTACGATACCACGCTATAAGTAGTTTTTAGGTTAAACCCTCATTTATATTATTGGTTTGTTTTGTTTACCCGCAATTTTTGCTCAAATTGTTCAAGACAAAAAGTACGCATTATACATTATTTTTACAAATGTTATTTTATTTCAGGCAGTTTGTGGTTTGGTTGGGAATCGTACTGCGCACCGTTTATGTTTCCCAAATCCTCTGCTTTTCTTGAACAGTCGCAATATATTCTATATTTATCAAGAGTAATTCTTTACTGATGTTCCCAGCAATATTTTTTCTTATTCACTATAATGTTTAATATTTATTACAATTTACCATTTCCACAAAAAATTAATATATATCACGTAAATAAATTAAAACCAAATGTAAACAATAGTAAACCAAACGTAAAAAATAATAAAAAAACACAAGTATAAGTTAAGTTATTACTGACTACTGACAATACTGACAAAAACCGCCACCGGGGCCAATATAAATTTGGTGATATCACTAGATCAGGAATTGAAGCGACGATTCGTTAAAACCACCCGAATCCTAGATTAATCCGAGAATTGGGTTATGTCTATAAGTACGGTCGTAAATCTCAATTTTGATTAACTGTAAATTAAATTGTAAATCTCGGATTTAATCCCCGCTTAGCGCACCTACACCCAAATCCAAGTTTTTAAAACTCTAGCGCAAAAATTTAATTTATTAAACATATTCAAAGACAAACCCAACTAATTAACCATTGCATTATTCAACGATATCTCGATTGTTGTACAATATAACGTTCAGCATCAAATTCTCGACATTTTCGCCTAAACAATTTTTTCCATAGCACGCTCCGTTTACGAGATAATCGACTTAAATCGTGAAAACGTCAACCTTACCTAACTCTACTCCCCGTTCCCTCCAACTACTTGTGTATCATTTGTATATATAGAGTCCCAAATACCGATATCATTGATTTTATACACATAATCTCAAAAGCTTTCACTCTATCAAAGCAAACATTTGTAATAATTGCTGGTGACTTCAATATTAAGTTCGATACCACTGACGGAGATTATCTCCATCTGCAAGATGTGATAACATCATACGGGTATGAAATCACTATCTTTGAAAATACAAGAAAAAACAATTGCATCGACAACATCTTGATAAATAAAGCAACTAGTCAAAATCTAAACTCCCAGTCCTCTGTCATTGGGACCGGTGTGCCCGATCAGTACGGACAAAAACGAAACTAATTTGAAATATTAACCAAACAAAACAGTTAATTTAAAATTATCCAATCAATAACTGAATTAGGATTAACAAATCTGTTCCATGAACTTGACACCACGAACTGGGAATTCGTTTACATCAGTGATGATGTAGATGAATGCTTTGAAAAGTTGATAAATATTATTCAAAACTCAGTAGATAGCGCGTTTCTAAAAAAACTCATTAAAACTGAAAAAACTCATTAAAACTGAATATATGGTTTAATGAAAAGCTAAGAAAAAATGCGTGAAAATGTAGTTCTTCTCTCAGACTTTAATAATAAATACGCTAATCTCAAATTTCAGGAGTCAGTAAAACATTGTAAAAAACGGTATCGTCAAGAAATTTTAAAACAAAAGCTAGCAGCCACTGTACATGTATATGTACATAAATAACTCTAACAACTTACCTAAAGCTATATGGAGTGTATTAAACTCAAAATTAAAAACGAACACTCATTGTGATATCGACCCAACTAAATTCAACGAATTTCCTTGCTCCATAGCCGAACAAATTGTTCATAATCTAGAGTAAAGTAGTGACACAGCATGTGAAATTAATAAGTGTAACTCAATGAAATATACGAATCCAACAATCAACGACAATAGTTTTACAATAGAACTGGTATCAGAAGTTGAAATAAGAGATATAATTAATACATTAAGTAACTCTAACAGCACTGATGTCTTTGCCTTAAATAGTAAAATCATTAAACACGTTAAAAATATTATAATCCCCCATCTCACGAAACTAATAAATAAAGCTATTAGGGTAAATACATTTCCAAAACCGTTAAAAATATCTCTAGCGATTCCCATATATAAAAAGGGCAAAAATTGAGTTTAGAAAATTACAGACCAATTTCAATTATTCCAACATTTAGCAAAATCATTGGGTAACTCCAAAATCAAGGCTTCTCGGGTATTTTGAAAACAATAATCTGTTCTCGAACAGCCGATTTGGTTCGAGAAAACAAGAGTACAATCTCTGCAATGATCGAGTTTGTTTCATAAATATATTCTCACATTGACAGTGGCCACTATGTAAGCACTCTACTCTGCGATTTGTCCAAAGCATTTGACTGCATATCTCATGAGATACTTCTAAAAAACTAGCATGCTATAGTGTAGATGAAAGCTCTATTTCTTATTTCAGCTCATATTTCTCAGACCGTTTTCAGTATGTTGAAATAGACAATAACAAATCGCCTTTGTCACGTATAAGTAGGGGTGTCTTACAAGGATCTGTTCTCGGCCCATTGTTTTTCGTAACATACATAAATAATCTGGAAGAATGTGTCGGTGAAACAAACTTGATCATATACGCAAATGACACTTCAGCCTTAAATTTTACTAATGACATTGATACTCTTAAATCCCGCACCGATACAACAAAAGAAAAACTGAAAATTTGGTTTGGTGCCAATGAATTATCTCTGAATGAATCGAAGACGCAAACACTGATCGTTGGTACTCAACCTATAGAGTACCATTTTAAAGAGCAACGGGGAAAGCTCTTAGGAATAAACTTTGAACCTACACTAACATGGTTCACTCATTGCGACCAGCTTGCAAAAATATTAAATAATAATAAATAAAATATTACTGCCTCTACAAAGGTTTTGCTAAATGTAGTCCTTCGGTCTCCGAAGACCATGGTTGGTCCTTCGAGCTGTAGCCTTTGTAAAATGGTAATAAACTTAGTAATCTAGAGTGATCCTTCAATTTGAAACTTCTAAGAACGAGTGTTGTCCACTCCCAGACTAAGCATGAAGTAACATTTCGAGTTTAGAAAAGCCCCGCGTAGAAAATTTGTCGAGGGTCGCGCAGCGACCCGAGACAAATTTTCACGGGGCTTTTCTAAACTCAAAATTTTACTTTATGCGCCACGCGTATAAAACACTGATTTCAAGTGAAGTTAAAAATATACTATTAACGTTAGATATTTTTTATGGTTAAGTAACCAAATATGCATTCACAAATATTTGAATTATTCGAAAATTTAAATATTTATATTCAAATATGAATAATTTAGTGATTTAAATATTTATAGTAGAATATTTAACTATTTGAATTCATCGAATTCGAATCCCAGCCTTAATAGCGATGATTCGAATTATTTAGGAGGATTTGAATCCGTGTATGAGGATTCGAATCCGTTTATAAGGATTCGATTCCTTTTATAAGGATTCGAATCCTTTTATAAGAATTCAATCATCTACGTCTGGATTCGAATACGAATCCTTTTAAAAAAATGTAACGAATCCGGATCACGAATCCGTTTTCACTAAAGTATTCGAATACCTCTTTTGAATCCTCTAAAAGGATTCGAATCCGGGAATCGAATCCTGAATGATTCGAATCCTGCCCAGCTCTGTTAGTTAATAAGGTTTAGTATTTTTTAATAAATACTTATTTGTTTTTCAAGTACTTTGCTTAATTACTCTTCATGCATGGGCCATTAAAACCCCAAATAAAAAGTCTCATGTTGATGAATAAAATCAAAGTAGGCTGATTTGTACAAAAATGTAAAGTCTTCCATAACTTTTAATTCTAACAACTTTTTCTAATACATTTTTGTTATATCTGCTAAAATAAAGACAGTTTATTCTTGACTAATTTTTAGAATTTCGTCTAAAAACACCATGTTTATTAATTGATTTGGCTCATTTTTTCAATATCTTAGTTTGAGACTAAGCAGGATCGATCCTCAGAACATGAAGTTCCAACTCTAAAAAAAATTGTCATTTACACCTTATATGCACTCAATCCGCGGGCACACTGTATATACATTTCTACCGATAACGCTAATTTACAGAATTCTATATTTAATTGACGCCATCTATTATGTTCAACGGAAACACATCAAGAAGTTATAAATTTCTGTAATTTTTTTTCTCAAAGGTTTCTGTAATTGTTAAAGTTTTCTATTTGCTCATAGATTCCTGTAATTATTATAGTTTTCTGCATTCACTACAGATTTCTGTAATAATCATTTTTCTATCACAATTACAGTTTACTATAATAGAAAAATAATAATAAAATCAGTTCTTGTTATTTATTATACACACAAAGGTGAATCTGGGATAAAGTGACACTCGGAAAGTTTTTCTCTGTCTTTTGAAGGTCACACCATCATTGGTGTTTCGTTTCTACGATAAGGGCAGTGTTTAGATTATACTTGATTATTAGCTGAACCCTTGAAAGATGAGACGGTACAACAGTTCTCAAATGTACGATCGTATACGCACTGAAGGTCCTAGCTACATTTTTAGGTGGTGCGAGATCTCATGGTGGCGCCCCTCCAAATTCAAAAATTAGAGTTCTTTTTCGTTATCGACTGTTTTCGGCGCTGCCCCATGACAGCGCCCGGTGCGGCCGCACCGCCCTAGGGCCGCCACGTTTGCACAGGGGTAATAGTTTTGGAAATAATGGTTCGAGCGGGCGCGTGCTGCTTTACAAATGTTTTATATTTTGTTTACAACAGCGGGCCCGCTTGAAGGATATAATATAATATCGCCTTTCTCTCTTATCCTTCTCTTTTAACGAACCTAAGTGCCACTTTAGAGCAGATTGGGGTTTACAGGGATATTTTCTTTCTTTTAAGTATACTTTTACAGATTCCACATAAACATTTGTAAAATGAATTAACATGAGATCAAACCTAAACAGTATATTTTGAACTTGACTTTGAATCAGTGTTTTAAACGCGTGACGCATAAAGTAAAATTTCGAGTTTAGAAAAGCCAAAAAATTTAGTTTGATTGGTCAGTGAAATTTCTGAATTCGAAATTTTACTTCATGCTCAATCTGGGATTGAAAACACTTAAAAGCTTCAAATTTGAAGTATTTATAAAAATAACAAGGGTCTGAAAATTTATATCAAAAAACCCTGATAAATATACAAAAAAGAAAAATTCCCTGTATCATAAAAATGTACTTTTTAAGTAAAATTAATAACCATCATAAATATTTATACAGTTATTTAGAATTTAATTTAATCGTTTACATAATATCAAGAAAATGCGATGATAAAAAGTAAACAAAGAATTAATAGAGAAAAAATTGTGTTGTTAATAATTTTATTTAGAAATATATTTGGTTTTTATCATACAAAATACAGATAAATCTAAAAATAACGCATACATTACAATATGTTGTATACATGCAAAAAGGCACTTAATCTAAGGAATGTTGTAAAAATCCCCATGTCCGACAAAAAAATGTATATGTAGAGGAAAAAAAACTTGTGCATTCACAGAAACAAGTGACGACCACGCAGACCCGCCAGCCTCTCACTTGGGACAAATAAATAACATACAAAAGAAGCAGATCATCACACAATCGAGAAAAAAATTCGACTCCACCGGGTATATATATATATATATAATAAAAAAAGGGAAACAACCAACGGACGCACACGCGATCATCAACGTAACGGTAAAAAAACTAAACATTAACAAAAATTTATCACAAGTTATAAATATGGATATACGCAAATATGTATATGCAATAAATTAGTATCGAGGGCTTATTAATTAAAAGGTATCCTATCTATATATATAAACGCCCTAGACAACAGGAATTTAAACGAAAAAGTAATCCGAAAGAAACTAATAAGTAAATAGTAAATAAAAATCTTTTTTTTTTCTTAGTAGGCTTTTAATTAAAACTATAGTTTAAAATCATCACGAAAGCTGAATGTACACTTCTCCGAGAAACGACAAAAGTGCGTTTTTATTTAATAATAAAAAATAAAGAATATATAATAAGTTTTTCTTTTCTGTTTAATCACTTGAATAAAAGTTTATCTTTATATATAAAAATAATAATATACACTTATCACTTGCCTTATTTTCCTCCCTCCGAAACCAACAACTTTATTGCCATTCAAATGTTTTCATTTCCACTCCCTCTCAGTATAATACTCACCCTGTTTTGTTTTTGTTTTTATTTTTATTATCATAATATAATTTAACGCTTAATTAATAGTTAACTTTAATTAAAACAGCTGCGAAGGCTGATTAATACTCGAGGTTGTTTTATTTTTATGTTTCGTTTGTTTCAAAAAGACGTGGTGCTGATGCTCCTATTGAATTTTTTGCCGATGAGCCGCGAGGATAGCCGGGTCACACCGTTGATTTTTGTCTCGGGCGCGATTGATTTTATGCACTTCGCCGCTTCGACCAATTGTTTCGAGAGGATCTCGTTCTTGAGGCGTTCGGCGTACAGCTCGCGGTGCAGTTGTGCCTTTGATTTGCTGCCTTCCGGCGACAGGGCTTTGTGTTGAAGAACCTGCAAGAAAATTGGATTATGAGAGAAACGTACCTAATAATGTTGTGGGCGTTTTATTTTAAAAACAAGAACAGAGAATTGTGTAAAGAATTTTCCAATTTTTTAAGTTTTCTAATTTCATATTGCATGATCAAAGGATATTAATAATATCAATGATTGTTATTTTTTTTTTTTAAAGAAAAATTGGGAAATTGGGTTAAGGGATGAGATAGTTATTAGGGAATTGACTTAGGCGGTTAGCCCTTTAGTCACGACCAGTTTTACTATTTGGGTTTTTCATATTAATGAAAATGTGGACAACACAACTCATGGCAGCCGGAATGAATATTTTTCGTTAGAAATTTTTTTGCCTCAGGCGAGACTCGAACTCGCATTTCTGCAGTGGACGATTGGTCCAGTCAAACGACTCAACCACTCGGCCACCACAGCCCCCGATGACCATTATTATTCACATAATATTGATAGTACAACGAACGCTTCAATGATGACTCAAATGATATCACAAATAATCACTGGAATGACTCAAGTGATCACACGAATGGTTGCGCATATGATTGCTCAAATGATAATTTAGATAATAATCTATTGCAACATTTCTCCAACTGTAGACCGTCAATCGATTTTTGGTGGGTTGCGACACAAGATCTTGAATGTACGTTTACTTATTAGTAATGTGCAGGATTGTGTATCTCAATAATAGAGTAAACGATAATATAACTTATTTATCGATCACCCATAAATCATTAAGTAACCTAACATAAGCAGTATATTTTTAATTTCACATCTAATCAGTGTTTAATACGCCTGGAGCATGAAGTAAAATGTCGAGTTTAAAGAAGCCTGAAAATTTAGATTTGCTAGGCTCGCTTCACTCCAACCGGCTAATCCAAATTTACAGGCGTTTCTAAACTAGAAATTTTACTTCATGCTTAATTAAGGAATAGAAAACTCTCTAAAATTACAACTAATGCATCCACTCCTGTATCAGAACCAACCCCTATTAACCATATTAATATTCCTATTTCAACAAATATCTGCATTTTGGGAAATAGAACAGGATTTAGACAAAACAATGCCGCTTCCTTCAGAAGAAAACAACTGCGAAGTTAATTTCGTTAAAACTACTAGAAGACATACTGATGGTAGATTCATTGTAAGCATTCCATCAATTAGGCGATTCTCATAAACTTGCCCTAAGGTGCTTTTACTTGCTTGAGGTTGAACTAAGTAGAAATTGTGAGTTGAGAAAATTATAGTTGCAGTTCATGAGAGAGTATAAGCAACTAGGCCACATGTCGTGCGTTAATGAATAACCATAATCTTATAAAAATAATAAAATAAATTTTATTTACCTCACCACCCTATTTTAAAACAAGACAGTTTAACTAATACTTGAATTTTGGAGGCGTTCACTTCGTGGTACATTTTCAATTTTGATATAAGGAAAACACTTAACTTTTTTATACCACTTTTATTTTACTTTCGTGACTAGTTTCAATTACACGGTAATCATTTTTAAACTTAGTACTTAAAACACGGGTTACACAAGCTTCGAAGAGTGGGGTCAACCTGCTCATTAAGGATGGAAATTCCTGGATTAATTTTTGTTTTGTGGATTTCAAGGGCTTCTAGTAAATCCATTTGTCTACCTTTTTCGGTGAGATGGATAACCGAAAGTACATCCTTGCCGAAATTATGGCTTGTTTCTAACAAATGATTTGCAAAAATTGAATTGCCATGTTTTAACTTTTACGATCTATAATGTTCCTTTGATCGGGTTTGAAAATTACGACCTGATTGTCCGATGTACACTCCTCCACAATCTGGACATGTTAATTTGTAAATTCCTGACTTATACATAATATTAATTGGAGTTTTTGCATTAAAAATTAAGTTACAGAGTTTATTATTCGATCTAAACACAATGTCAATGTCTCGTTTTTTTAAAATATTTTTAATTTTTAAACTAATTGGACCAAAAAATGTCAAAAAAATGCGTGTAGTGTTTGATGGATCAGCAAAGTCTGATTCAAACGTATCATTAAATTCAATTCAAGGTGTAAGTTCTACAATTGAGTGTGACCTCTGTTCAATTTTACTGAGATTTAGAACTTATACATTTGCAATTACAGCTGACAATGCCAAAATGTACAGACAAGTTTTTAGTTATTCCTGAACACAGACTCTTTCAGCACATTCTTTGGTGACAATCTCCAAGTGAAAAACTAAAAACTAGTCTGTTATGAGTTAAACATGGCACATCTTCAGCGCCGTTCTTAGCCATTCGCTGTTTAAAGCAATTGGCAATACAAAATCGAAATGCTTTTCCTAACGCATCTTCCATCATAGAAAATGTTTTCTATGTGGATGATTAATCACTAGGTATGATTTAATTGAAGAAACAATTTTAATTCATGAGCAAGTATCTAATATTCTTAATTCAGCCAGTTTCGAATTGCGAAAGTGGTTCTCTAATAACAGTTTAATTTTGCTCGGAATATCGGACAAATGCCACATGGATGATTTCATCCTATTATCAAATTTTACTGAAATCAAGACTAGAGATAATTTGGAACTGCTAATAAAACATATTTCTTTATTCAACGAACTATTCTCTCATCTATTGCTCAAATATATGACCTGCTAGGTCTTATAGCTCCCAGGACTTGTGGCAACTAAAGTTGGATTGGGACGAACCAATTCCAACAAATTCGCATACAAAATGGTTAGATGTTATAAAAAACTTGAATTTCATAAATGAAATTCAGTTTAATAGACATGTACTATGTAAAAGTACTGCTCGAATAGAAATTCATGGGTTTTGTGACGTTTCTGAAAGATTGTATAGCGCTTGTTTATATTTAAAGTGTTGGCATAAATTTGATAATCCACATGTTCAATTATTATGTGCTAGATCAAGGGTAGTACCTCTTCAACAAAAAAGCATTCCAAAATTAGAATTATGTGGAGCTTTACTACTAGTTAGGTTAGCAGAAAAGGTCTGCAATAAATTAGATATCAAATTTAGTAAACAATACTTTTGGTGTGACTCAACTATTGTTCTCTGCTAGATTCATTCTTCCTGTAATCAATGGAAAACTTTTGTTTCTAATCGAGTTAACTGGCATCATATTAGAACCAGGGTTGTTATGTTTAAAACACTTTGTTTTAAAACAGTGTTTTAAACATGTTTTAAAACAGCTGTCGTGTTTTAAACGGTTTTGTTTTAAACATATTTTTAATCTTAAATTTGTTTAAAACATGTTTAAAACGTTAAGTTTGTTTAAAGCGGTTTTTTATTATCTTAAATTTGCTAAATTATATTTTATACTATTTCATTAAGATTTTTTGCTTACATTTTTAAATTTTAGCTAAATTGTTGAAGATATTTCAAATAACATTATTAAACATAACATTTTATTACAAGAAAATATCAAATATGTCTGCATAAATGTGATTTTTAAATACAGAGAATTCTTCTTTCAGGTATACATATGCACATACCATAAACTTTACGACATTAGTTCTTTTTTAAAAAGATTTTAATTTGAATTTTTAGAAATCATGAAGTAAAATTTCGAGTTTAGAAAAGCCTAAGAATTTGGATTGGCCGCGTATCGAAGCGGAGCAGTCAATCCAAATTAGGCTTTTAAACAACGAATTTCCGCAAATTTAAAAAACGCTGTAATTATCAATATCTATACTCAAAAGAAACATTTTAATTCTTAATGTTTTAAACACTGTTTCAATGAAAAAAAACACGTTTTATTAAAAAAAACTGTTTGTTTTAATTAAAATTAAAAAAAACGTTTTTTTAACAACCCTGATTAGAACAGACGATAGTCCGGCCGACTTATATCGCGTGGTACTATTCCTCAATTGTTGAAAATTTCCAATATTTGGTTATCAGGACCTAATTGGTTAATTGATGAACATACAAATTAGTTTTCAAATACACAAAAAATAGAGATTGATGAAATTTTTGAGTCTCGCCAACTACAAATCATTCGACATTATTGCCCGATTTTCAAGTTTCAATAAAATTCAAAGATCAATAGCATATTGTTTCAGATTTGTTTTCAATTCATTTCATTCGCTAGAATTTAGGCGCCAAGGTCCTTTAACTGTCCAAGAATTAAATTCAGCAAAAGTAAAACTTGTTAGATTATCACAATTAGAATACTTCCTTGTTGAAATACAAGCACTAATTGCTGGAAAACCAATTAGCACAAAGAGTACATTACTTAGTCTCAATCCTGTAATAGGTAAAGATGGTGTTCTAAGAGTACGAGGTCGCTTACGACATTCACAATGTTCCTACGATACAATGCATCGTTTTATACTACCAGCAAAACATAAATTATCATATCTTTTGGCAAAAAAAAGCACATTAAACGTGCACATTGTGGTCCTGAAACATTACTTTCCCTATTGAGAAATACATGTTGGCTAATTTCAGGCAGGAGTATCTGCAAGAAGGTTGTACATAATTGCGTAGTGTTTTAGAGCTAGACCTATTAACATAAGACATCAAATGGGTGATCTTCCATCAGTACGGGTAACACAATCTCCACCATTTCACACGCGTGGTGTGGATTACACTGATCCATTTCTTGTGAAAGACAAAATTGGACGAGGTTCAAGAACTTGTAAGGTATATTTATGTTTATTTGTTTGCTTTGCAACCAAGGCAGCGCATTTAGAGTTGGTTAATGATTTATCGACTAATTGCTTTATAGCAGCCATGCGAAGGTTTGTGTCATGACGTGGTAAACCTCTCAATGTTTACTCTGACAATGGTTCAAATTTTATTGGTACAAAGTCAGAGTTAGCTGAATTACCAAAAATGTTTACCTCTTGCTTTGAATAAAATAGAAATAATCAACTCCGCGAGTAAATATTCCACGAACTGGCACTTTATACCAACACGATCACCCCATTTTGGTGGTGTGTGGAAAGCCGGAATAAAATTGGAAATATATTATTAACTTACGAGGAACCACGAACATATTTAATGCAAGTAGAAGTAGTCCTTAACTCCCATCTTTTATCCCCCTTTCCAACAATCCAAAGGACTTAGAACCTTTGATACCTGGACATCTCCTAATTTCACGACCATTAACTGGAATTCCAGAACCTGATTTAACTCACATCTCAGAAAATAGACTCAATCAGTATCAGCTGATCCAAAAAATTATTCTACATTTCGGGACCAGGTGGTCCAGAGAATACCTGGTCAGATTACAAACAAGACCAAAATGGAGCAGCATAATCCAGTTGGCAATCGACAAAACAATATGGTATTAAATAATGATGACAACGTATCCAGTGGAAGCTTAGACGAGTCACAGATGTGTTTTAGTCACATGTTACCATAAGATGCTCAGTAAAATCTTTGCCCCCACTCCTTTATACAAAAGACTGATCTTCATGTTTTTATAACTTTATATCTTTAGGTATTTTAAAAGGCCTTAAGCCTTTCAAAGGTATGTTCCAGTTTTTATATTAAGAGCTTAATTTTAGTTGCCATGTAAAGAATAAAACAATGACACTACTGTTTTGACAATAAAAAAAACAGTTTTTTTTTTCATTTCTTTAGGTATTTCAAAAGACCTTAAGCCTTTCAAAGGAGGCAGTATGTTCCAGTTTTTATATTGAGTCAGCTTAATTCTAGTTGCCATGTAAAAAATAAATCAATGACACTACTGTTTTGACAATAAAAAAAACATCTAAAAAAGAAGACAGTTACTTTGTTTCGTACAATTATCCGAAACCACTGATCGTGTCTTAGAACCAGAGGACACTCAAACGATCGGATCAAATAATATTCTTGGTGTTACTTCACAGTGTTGTGCCCCCTGTTTATTAACTTTTAGACTTGCTTTACTATTTTATTCATTATTTCAAGACTTTTGTGCTTTCGTGTTAGTCAATAGAATAGTTTTGTTTTATGTAAAAAATTGAATTTGTATTCAGTATTCCAGCACTGGATACCCATATTTGTTTAGTATACAAAAGAGAATATTTATTAATACAGATAATAAAATATATTCGTATACATTAATTTTGCAAGGAGTGCGATTTCAAATGTTCCCGCTTAAATTCATACCACAAGAAGGCAGACACTTGCCTCACTTTGTGAATCCATCAATTTGACAAGTTAGTGATCTATGTACATAACATCCTTAATTCCGCCAGTTAATTAATCTTTATGATAGGGTAATTAAGCACGTGGCAACCATGTGTAAAACATAACCTCAAATTTATTCTGAAGGCAAAGTCAAAATTACAACCAAAGTATCTAACTAAATATCCTACATTATAAAGAAAGGACCAGATCTGGTTGGTCAATAAAAAAAACCGGGTAACCGAATATACTTCCTGCCTTTACGAAACATAAACAATAGTTGCGATAAATTTCACTTACTTGAATGGCGGTGGGTCGGGTTGCGGGATCTGGATGAATCATGGACTTGATCAGCTCGACAAAGTCTCTCGGCAGAACCTGGGGCAATGTCGGGATCTGTGCTTTCCTGATCTTGTGCCACTCGACTCCGTTCTTCGGCAGAGTTCCCGATCCGGCCGCCTCGATTACCGTCAATCCCAGCGCGAAAATGTCCGCCTTCGTCAGGTGGGAGAAATCTTCCTGCAGGATTTCTGACGATAAATACCTACAATCACCTTCTTCAACCTGTACAAAAAAAACATACATCGTCAAAAATCAAAAAGTGCTTATTCTCATATACATAGAGAAAGTACAGAAATTGTCAAAAAAATCAACCTCGAAACTTTGATGGATCTCTACATTTTGGACCTTCCTAAATCTGATAAGCTCGTTTTGGAGTTATGTCTGTGTGTCTGTCTGTGTCCAGTTAACATATAACTCAAAACCGCAATGATAGACTTACAGCATTTTATACTTAGCCTCTACACAAAAATTGTAAATCTTCATCAACTTTTACTGTTGGCATTTTTTTTTTCATCTTTTCAAAGTATTTAAAGATGTTTCAAATAAAAGTTCGAGATATGAAAATAATGCACAACCTTATCTTAATACTTTTTATCGTAGTTTTTTTGATTTCTGATATATCCACCATATTTAGCTAAATCAAAAATATTTCAAATAAAAGTTGTAGACAACTAAAAAATATACAATTTTTTTTGTAAACTCTTTTTTTAATATGGCCAAACTTAAGGTGTATTTACTGCGAACATTTGCAGTCCTGCTTTAACAGTAAAGCACATCAAATGGATTAATTTTATGAGTTAATTGAATTATCATATTACTGTCAGATTTCTCTACACATAACCTACAAATTAAAAGTAGATTTACAACCATTAATCACATAACATGTGATTAATCTTGTCCGAACCTAAAACACACAACCTGCATCACACCAATAAATTCTTGAAATGTCGAATTTGATGGGTCATATTAAAAAAAATAGATTATATTTTATTAGTTAATTGAATTGTCATATTACCGTCAGATTTCTTTTTAGATAACCTATAAATTAATAGTTGATTTACAACATAACATGTGATCAATCATGTCCTAACCTAAAACACACAACCTGCATCACACCAATAAATTCTTGACATCTTAAATTTGATTGGTCATATTAAATAAAACAGATTATAAACAATTTTTACCGCAGCTCATTTTTTTTATCATTACCATATTTGTGTTAAAACTTCGATATGAGAAAGTCTATAGAAGAACACTCCGAATTTTTTTATTAAGTATTCATATTTCTATTTACTTATATTTTGTACTTCAACTGCATCAGTTTTATGTGAAAAAAGCACCTATTATATTTCATCAACGGTAGACACCGTAAAGTGAAAATGGATCGATTATTGTCAAAGTTGGTTGAAAGATTTACTTACTTGTGGATTCGATATCGATGTGACGTGCCCCAGGTCTCCGATTTTATATGTGAGCTGCTCCTCCTCGCATTGCGACTGCTCGTCCAGATCCTCGAAGCCGTCGTCAGCCGAATCGTAGTTCGTGTGTATCTGCATACGCTTCTCTTTGCTGATAAAGATGTTGCCCGGCTTGATGTCCAGATGGACAAGGCCCTCAGAGTGGATGTAGCGAAGACCCTCTGCCACGTGGGCCAGCAAGCGCCGCAGTTCAGACGCGCTCAGCGCCTCCTGCGCGATCTTGTCGCTCAGCGCTCCGCCGTTGCAGTACTCGTTCTGGATGATCATGTGATTGTCCTCCGCCCAGGCCGAATAGTACCTCACTACGTGTTGGTGTTTACCTATATTTCATGGAAAATTATTATACTGAGTTTATAAAACTTTGGTTATATTCCACTGAGTTGATAAAACTTTGGTTTTAAAGTTAAACCATAGTATAAAAATAAGCAGTAACTGTAAAAATAAGTAACTTGGCATCCGAATTGCAAGAGTGTTTTATAATATACAGGGTAGGTCACAGGAATAGGGCCAAAAATAGGTGGGTTTTTTTGGACACAGGATGGGTGTCCGAAAATCGGGAAAAGCTCATTCGATCTGTTAGATTATGCCATTTAGTTATAACTATGGAGCAGTGGAGTGTCGTTCAGCGTGTGTTTGCTTACGACGCATTTGTGAAAAACAACGAATCGGTAGTGAAGGTGCAGCTTGCCGTTTTTTGGACTGACTTTCTTCGTGCTACGAACAGATTGACGTCATATGCTCGATGTTCTTTTTAAAACTTAAAATCGCACTTATTTATATAAAATAAAATATATATAAATAAAATGGGTGTACGTCTAAAATATCTCGAGTTATGTCTATGTGTTTTTGTACTTTTTGACCAACCCTGTACAGGGTTTTATAATATACAAGCGATTTCAAGCGATCTCTTGATCAATCATTTAAGTCTGTCTCGAGATGTTCAATTATTTTCGTAATCGAACAAACCGATTATTGAAACTATTACATTTGAAAAACACATAAGATCACAACCGACAGCATTTTAGAAAATGCACTTAAATTATGAAAAGTTTTATATTGAAATTACCTGGATAGTATAAAATATGAAAAATAAAATGTTGAAAATGTAATATTATTAGAATACGTAAATATGTCGACTCACCTAAAACTGCGTGCGCATAAACCTCATTTAAAGCTGTCTTTTCCAAGACGCTGCCCGCCACCGGCCTGGTTGATTTTTTGACGGCGTATGTGCACCCATCTAAACGGTTGATGCACTTGTATACGTCGCCGAACTGCCCGCGTCCAATCAACTCGATCTCCAGGAACTCCTTATGATACCGTGAAATGTTGCTTTCCTTTAGAAAAAACAAATATAAAAACAAAATTTACATATGTCATCTGCTTCATTTAAAGGAGTTTTCTATATAATAAAAAATATAAGCTATAATGTCCCCGATTCTGTAAGCAAAATGTGTGTTATTCTCAACTTCACATTCTAAGTATACATAATACTGAATCCACTTAGAAGGTGATGTTTAGAATAAAGTCGCATAATTTAACATCTCGCTTACAAAATCAGCCCGATCGTTAAGAAATGTATGTTTTTTACTTACTTGGAGAGCCACTCTCTTCGTCGGCTGTTCTATTTCCGAATCGTCCGACAGGTCGGAATCATTCAGCTTGAACTTGGGAACGGTGAGGACTGGTGAGCGCCCGTTTTGTGTATTTGTGCGTGTCCTCTTCTTGTTTAAAAGCATACCTGTAATTTTAATGAAATACTTTTTAGTGTTACCAAAAAGATTACCAAAAGTTTAAAAAATATTAAATTCGGATATTTTTGATTTGCTGAACGAATCAACCACTAGGTCGGAATCGTTCAGCTTGAACTTAGGAATGGTGAGGGCTGGCAAGCCCCCGTTGAGCGTATTCGTGCGTTTCCTGAACGAATCTTGTTTAAGAAGCATACCTGTATTTTTAATGAAATATTTTTTAGTGATACCAAAATAAATTCCAATAGTTTTAAAAATTTTAAAATCAGATAATTTTGTTTTTAAGTTAAAGTTTTTAAGTAAAACAAATGTGAAATTAATGGTAATAATTTGACAGAACACAAACAATACTAAAAAGGAATTAATTTACATAAAATAAGAAGTCAAATCTACAACTTATTTGTCTTATAAAGCAGGGTTCAGATGATATACATCATCAGATATCTATCATGATATTTATTATGATATATATCGATATTTATAAACTACGATATTTATGAAATGCGCAAAACCATTAAATTAAGCGTCACTGAGTATTTCCCCATTTTTCAAATATAAAATTTCTCAATATTCGTTGTTGTTTAATAGAGTTCAATTTGAAGCTCTAACCACTCCAAGACCGAGCATGAAGTAACATTTCGAGTTTAGAAAAGCCTGAAAATTTGCCGGGCGGAGCGAAGCGAGCCCGGCAAATCCAAATTTTCAGGCTATTCTAAAATCGAAATTTTACTTCATGCGCCACCCGTATAAAACACTAATTTTACGAATATCAGAAAACTTACATGCTGTATTTACGATATTTATACTAAAAAAAAAAACCTGTTGCATAATTAATAAATAATATAAATATTTACGAACAAGAATAATTATCAAGAAGTTGATATATCAGATAAATATCCATATGTATCCGTTATTTTGATATTTATATAAATATTATATTTCCAAACCTTGTTACAGAGACGGATTCAATTGGGTGTTTAAATTTGTTTTTGTAAGATAAATTAGTTGTAGATTTTCAAAAAGAATAATATTTTTTATTCAATTTTGTTAATTTAAATCGACATTATTAACTCCATAACAACCATAATAAACAAGGTTTTATTCACTAGTGAACTAAATTTTTTTTTAGGTCACTAGTGAGTTAAAAAATGTATTTAAAAATAAATGTAAAATACATTTTCTTTACAAATTCGTCAAAATTGAATAAAAACATATATACGCCACGTGAATTAAACACCTTTTTTCACTCAAAGAAATGATTTCACTCGCACCGAGGCGCTTGTGAAATCAAAAATCTTTTCGTGAATAAAATCGTGTTTAATTCACTTGATGTATAATATTTATAATAAAATAACAACACAAATAAGAAAACCAAATTTGAACTTCACATTAAATCAATATTTCGTACGCCTGGCGCATTAAGTAAAATTTCAAGTTTAGATAAGCCTAAAAATTTAGTTTGGTCGTTTCTGGTTCGCTACGTGATCAAACAAAATTTTCAAGCTTCCCTAAACTCGGAATATTACTTCATGCTTAATCAAGGCATGGAAGAAATAAAATAAAACACTAATAATTGACATTTCTTATATATAAAAATCCACCTATAAAGTCACACCTGGTGCGGACTTGCACGTCATGTTAATAGCTGGTTTTATTTTCTATCATTTTAATATTTGGATTATTTCCATATTTTCAAAAGATAATTTTTCAAGTTCAATCGATAACGACCATGTCAGTTATAACTGTTGTACGTATGAAATAATTTTGATATTTTTGATGATTTTTCAGATTATACGTGCTTATAAAGTTGGTTACAAATAAATTGCTAGTGCACATTGTGCGTTGAGTAACACGATTATAAAATGTATTTTTAAATGAATGTGAGAACTTCCTAATTATCTGCTTTTCTAGTATTCTGCTAAGTAAATAAATATAGTTGGCTTAAACGTCTGTAAGTGCTATTAATTTTTCATATACTTACCGAAGTTTAGCTTGAAATTACAGATTTAATATTTTCTCCATTGCCTTTGTTCATTATTTACTCACCATTAGGTGTGAACGGATTAACATTAGCCGTGGGCTTCTCCATGGCGTATGCACTGGCCACCGCTCTGGGCTTCTCTGTCATGGGAAACAGCCTTGCCCTGGGAGCAGGTGTCGTGCACGAGGACGACTTCTCGATGATGGTCTTTGGTGTCAGGGGACTATCGTATAACCTCAGAGCCCTCACCCTTTTATACGGTGGGCTCAAGCATGGAGCGTTCTTCGGCTTCGGCGTGTTCAGGTTCTCGTTAAAGTTGAGCCTACGGGGCCCCATCGCTGGCGTGGGGCTCAACATGTTGGAATCACTCGACAGTTCGAAACTCATATCGCAGCCGCTCGACGAATCGAAGTCGTCGCACTCGTCCAGAAACTCGCTGTGTAAATTCCTGGCGACACTCATGATTTTCCCTGCACACAAAAGGTGGTCTCTTGTGGGCTATAAGTTCACGCACGCACTCGTTTTTCCCTCGATTTCCTTGCCATACAACACTCCAAAACTAATGAATTACTACGTACGCGAGTCAATTTCGTGATTTCCAAGTATTGTTTGCGATTAAACGTAATGTGGAAAAAGGTTAAATACGGGAACGCAACGAGACTTTCACTTGTTGTAAAAGATGCAACGGTTAATGGCGTCCCTGTGTTGGGGGATTCAAGTCGGCCAATCAGGTGCGCTGTTACAAACCGGTTGTGTGTAACGAGGGTTGCTATTGGCCGGCGGCAGCTGCAGTTGATGCGTCTGTTCGGTTTTCACGCCGGTGTTTACCGAGAGGATTGAATTAAAATTTTATTTTAATAATTTTATTCATTAAAATCACGCAAGTAGATTAAAAATGGATTTATAAATAAATTTCGCGAGTGTTCGCTGAGAAGTTTTTTAAAATTACGTAAATCACGTTGGTTTAAACAATAAATTGTGATTTGTATTGCTGCCGATGTTACCCGAAGACATTTGTTTGTTTATTTTTTCGTTTTTAATATGAGCATTTTGAAAACGAATTACAGAAATCCATTGTTTAACGATTTAATGATTAACAAGAGATAAATAAATGAAAGATTTTAAAATAATCGTTTATCTATAAATTTTGACAAAATTGAATATATGTTTCACCCCTTTTCATTTGAAAGAAAAGCACTGTCTAGTATTTTTATCCATATTATTAAATTAAAATTGGACTAATCAATAAATTAGAGATATGCTTCTTTAGATTATTGTCAAAATTTGTAATAAATTATGCTTGAAGAAACAAATGATGTTTTGGATGGTTTCCGATGTAAACCGAAGAGCATTAGTTCATTTTTACATGATTTGTTTAAAGAAATTTTCAAAAATGATTTAAAGATATGTCTAATTAATTTATTATTACATTATTTACGTATGAATCAGACAGTGTATATTAAATTACTTGGTAATACATGAATATTAAATTTAATTATAATTCCATTCTCGATGTTAACCGAATGATTTTAATAATTGTTTTTTGTTTCAAAATCATGTATCATGTAGCTCTTCAATTAAATGAAAACAAATTGAATAAGTAACGTTTATAACATTTAATGTTATGTAAAAAGGTATCCGATTACAACCGTACGTAATAATTTTTGTTCTATAATATAATTTTGTTACTAAGGAACAAGATGTTACTTTTAACCAAATATTTAAACATTTCTTAAAGAATTAACAAAAAAATAAAGCAATTAATCAAATTAAATGAATTTTTAATCATACTTACATATAATTTCCGACGTTATCCGACGGAAAAGCAGGAATGACATTTAATGTTTTCATTATATTTTTAAATGAATTTCCACATAATTTAAATAGCCTATATTTTTTATTGCTACACATGTTTTTGGTATAAATATTTTCCATTGTGGTTTAATTTAGTGCGTTCCGAAGTTAACCGACAGTTTTTAATTTGTAAAGTTTCTTTCATTTATTCCCGCGAAAATTTAAATAATAATATTCACCTTGTCAACATTTGTAATCTATTTATTTATATTTATTAATTAGAAAATAGTATAAATTTATGGATACGCTTTATTAATAACGTATACAAATATGTTTTTACGTTGTTAACTGTGTAGGCTTCTAATTCGCTGTACGTCATAATTCAAAAATTAAAATCAAGTGAGAAATTAATTAACCCTCTCATGCGCCACGTCCACGTTTGTGGACACGTTTGTTTTTCTATTTATTTCCAAAAGTATCAGTTAAATTCTTATAGAAGTGATCTAAGTACACATTTGTGGACATATATTTTCGCTAGTTATTCGTAGATGGCTGCAGTTGTACTGAATTGCATATTATAATCGTTTGTGAACGAGTCTCCATATACTCTGAGAGTTTATAGCACAGTTCATATATATCCAGTTAGCCAGTCCCCATATAAATTTTGGGTACACGCGAATGGGAGCAGAGCGCTGGATGCCAAATTGGTGTATATGGCTGCCTATATACATCAGTCTGGCTTCCTGCGGTCGGTCGGTTATGACTATTTTACTCCAGATGTCGCGAAATCAAGTCTCAGAGAGAGTGAGAGAGAGACAATGTCTTTCTCCCTCTATTCCGCGCTTCTCGTATCATATTCCAGACGTAGATTTTTCAATCTTGTAAATACGTTTTTTTTTTAACGAGTTCAAGATGCGTGTTACATTCATTCATGCGTTTCCTTCTACAATTTTATTTTCTGCGTTATTAGAGAATAGATTTTATGAAATTATATGTGAACATTGTAAAATTCATTAAGTATTATTTATTTTGTACAAAAAACTTAAAATACAAAACTATTTCACTTTTGATAAAAAGTAAAACAAATACATCAACTTATCATTTCATTAACTAATCAGATCAATCCTATTGATCAGATCAAATCTACTGATCGATAAGGGTTTCTTTTTTAATTAAAGGGGTCAGTGCGAAATGCAGTTGTCATTTTTTTTTTAGTTTTTGAATTTGTACCGTTTGAAGTTTTTAACCCATTAAGCGCCGTTGATTAATTAAGTTACTAAATAAGTTTATTTGATATATTATATTAGAGCAAGAGCCCGTGAACCCCAGACCTACGTTATTTTATAAAAGCTGAAAGTTTGTCAGCGGATGCTCCCAACACAGGTAAGAACGATGGAGCATTATGGAGTTTGGGTTATAGTGGCTTTGGCAGGTAAGCGGTACTAAAGGTGTGTAAAATACCGATCTAAATACGTCAAATAATAAAGTGCAATTTTTCGGTATTACCTTCAGAATATTATTAAAAATCACGTTATTCATTGCCAGACACTTAACATAGTGGCAACCCCTTGCCAGACACCCTTAATGTTCATGAAATTATAATTTTACTTACGTTATAGTATAAAAGCTGATTTTTATATATAATACTTAGCTAATAAGTAGATGATGTTTCCTCATTAGCCAGACACTTTTGATAGTTCCAACCCTTTGCCAGACAAGCTTGTAGGGTAGCTGTAGGAGAGCGCGAGACAGTATGCATATGGGTTTTGTGCGAGTGAGATGGCGAGTTAAGTCTACCGCGGCTCCTCACTGCGCAGTTGTTGTTGCAAAAAAAGACATTCCATGCTACAACTACCTTAAATTGTTAAAAAAATTAATTTATTCTGTCAATAACAGGTTTAAAAAAAAAACATAATAAAATATTCCTTAAAAATTTAATTAAAAATTGGTTAATGAAACAAGTTATTATAAAGGATAAATAGAGCATGAAAGATAATATTATTTCATTCATTATCATTATTATCACCAATGTTATCAATTTCTTCGTCACTGTTACTCCATTCGATATCGTGATCTTCTTCTTCTTCGTCAGTTTCTGTAAAAATGTAAAAAAAGTTAATGGAATTAAAAGTATTAAAAAAAAAGAAAAATAGATTGAAGTATTTATACCTGAGACAGTTTTCAGTGAATCTCTAACGAAATTTGGTAACTGATCACCTTCGAACCATTTAAAATGGTACTGATTATTTTCGAGTACCCATCCATTATTCTCAGGTTGATAAATTGTTGGAATTTGCTGATTTGCATTATTCCAAATGCTAGACACATAGTTGGCTCGCAGAAATTGTTGTAGCAGTTCGGATTTACACGGTGGCAGACTACTAGCATCAAAATTTCGTAGTTTTTTACGACTAAACGCCTCATTAATATTTAAAACCTGATAAGTATTAATGAAAAGTTGAAGTCGTGCTGCATCAACATCTATTATCGAACTGACATTATAAACCTCACATATAAACTGTTGAATAATATCAAAACATTTTTGTCGTTCAATTTCATTTTCGAATAATTTGTTTTTACCTAATTTAATGAAAGCTTCTTGATATTCTTCCGTTCTTTGTAATATTTTAAAAGGCTTCAACTTTCCTTTTCTGAAAAATGCGGGATTATAATCACACCCTGTGATTGCATGGAATCCTGGTAAGCTCTTACAAATAGATTGTCCTATTTTGACGTATATCTTCGTGAGGTCTACGTATCTCAAGTTATTCCCAGTACCTATCAGCATCCAAATAAGTGAATCATTTTGTAGATGGTGCATATGACCAAGCATAATGGCTGCAATGTCAGTGTCGACACTTCTGATCACAATATTCACTTGATTTGAAATACTGCACGCATGGTAGACTATTTTGGTATCAGCCTCTTCATGTTCTGGACATGATAACTCTTCTACAACCCTTGTTACTATCTTATTAGAAGCATCAACAACAAAAGAATGGCACTGTTTAGAATTGATGTGAATAGTTTTGTTTCTAATGAAGGGTATTATTTCATCACTGACCCAATGCAAAATGAAAAAAATTACCAGAGCTTGTTTAAAATTTGAATTTTTTAATTCTTTTGTAAAATCACTCGGACGTGTTTGATCAGGTCCAGTTATGGTGTAGCTCAATTGTGCTGATTCGAAACGCTGAGAATGTTCATAATCTTTGATCGATGGAGTCAGATATTGATCAAAAATAACGTCAATTCTTGGTGCTTCAAATTTGGTGACCATTTGTAACATTTTCTTAGAAATGTCCCCAAACTTATTTGGAACATTTTTCATTGTGTGTAATAAAAAAAAACCATCAATTATTACGACATCTATAGTAGTTGGTGGCTGATGCTGGACCTCCTTTTCCAAACACTTCATTAGGGCAGATTTATCCGTCTTACAAATAGTACCATTTAAATGGCACATGGATAAAGGCACATCGCTAATTGGGTATGACAACATTTTTGAGATATCCACATTATAGTCCATCGAGATCCCTAGCATACGGCCAAACAAATCTCGTTGAATTTTTACCTCTTCAATTGTACCACCGATTTGAATTTTCTTCTTTTTTTCCAAATCTTTTAAAAAATTATTAAGAGCTGTTTTTTTAATAGATTTTTCAAATCGACTAATGTCCGTGTGACATTCAGAAATAAACGTATTCCGAAGACAATCACCATTCTTTTCAATATTGAGAAGAAATGACTCTACCAGTTCCGAAGCAGCTTTACCAGATGAAATGTTTATTAAATGATCTTTTGATTCTTCTGAGCTGAATGGATTAATAAATTGTTCAAATGTTTCAATAAATTTCTTTAGTTGTTTTATATTTTTCTGAATATTGTGTTCATTCAAGTCCGAAGAAACATCTTGGTGAGTTTGTAGCCCCAATTCTTGGTAAACGTAACTAATAACTGTAGATCTTACATCATGGTTTCGAGCCCACCGTTGACGGGCTGAAATTGAATTTGTAAAGTGTATAACTCCTGTAAGTCTTCGTGCAGCATCTGCATTGATAGTCTGCTCTAAAACCAGATCAATGGGTTGTCTTGAAAATTGCTTAGTTGTCCTTTTAATACCGAAGTAACCGCATTGAAACCCTTCAAATAAATCAGGATGGGTTTCTGCTACATTCATCAAATTATCAGTATATTTCACTGTCCATCGAGCATAGTTCTGCTGATTACAGATAAAAAATAAATTTGTCATTTTAGGTAAAACTAACTTAAAAAGTTCGAAGTCTCCAACACGTATGCTTCGTGATAGTTGTAGGTAATGATTAATCAGATTAATATAAATTGCATAAAATTGTTGAGTCTTTCCATACTCACCATTGAGACTTCGTTGTTTATAAATACAGTAATTATTCATCAATTCTTTTAGCTCTTCATGTTCTATATTGAATGATGATATTTTACAGTTTTGTAGTCTGTAAAGTTCTTCAATCATATCATCTGTTACTGACGTATTACTCATTTTAAGAAAGGATTTAAATTGTAATATTTCCAATCCTAATGCCACCAAAGGATGCAGTCTTTTGCAGCGATTGAAATGCTTACCGTCAAGATATCCATTTACTGATCCATTCGCCAATAAGCCACTTTCCACCATTACATTTGTTAATCCACAGTCACAAATCACCTTACCAACTGCCTTGAAATAAGCCATCATAATGTGAAAAGGTCCTAAATGTATAAATAAATTATCATAAGTAGGTTTTTCCGTTGCTTGTATTTGGAGAGCGACTTTGGCTATAGCCAAGTCATATGTTATTTGAATGGATGGTTGATTTAACTCTTCAGCAATTTTCTTACTTTGTTGCATGGTTTCTTAAACCACAGAATAACTTGTTGGTGAGGCATTTATCGGAGTCAAATAAGATATGTGTTGTTGCAGAGTGTCAATATCATGAATCCTACAGTTAAAACCAACCCACATTGGAGTGTCAAGTAATTCTAATGCATGACTAATCATCCAAATATTATCAATTTCTGTATACAATCGTAAATTATTGGAGTCTACATTTTCAATTTTATCGGTCGTTACTTGCAAATTACTTGTCATTTTTGGTTTTTTTGGATAAAAAAGTTCTTCTGAAGTTATTGCCTCAAAAGTTCTTCTTCTCCTCTTCCTCTTCTGTGGTGAATCGTTTCTATTAGTGGGAACCGGTACCTCGGATATTTCAGATTCTTCAGATGTATTTAATTCGATGTTCTGATAAATGATTCCGACGGTATCATGTAAAGTGTCCTTCCCACTAGTAGTTTCAACGAATCGGTCAAAATTATCATAAGCCAGTCCAGTATAAAGTGTAGGTGTTTTTTTAATTTTTTCAGGGCATAAACTTGACTTTTCAATGGAAGCATAGGTAATTTCTGTTTCAAGTTCTTCGACACTTTGATAGCTGATACAATGACCATATCTGTTGACTATATCTATAATTTTTCTGCTACTAGTTAAACTCTTCAGAGTCATACCCAGCATAATATGTTTAGACGTCTTGACTTGACCATTATGAATTCCATAAATAATATCTTGACAGTAAGACCGTACTTGACGAACACATTTTAAGCTACTTTTTCGTTTCTGTCTAGAACCACCTATGAGAGTAGAATAAAAATCATATAATTCTTGCGGTATAGAAGCTTCACCTGCAATTAAATGCTCTACTGAAAGATTTTTATATGGTAATTTTGTCTTGTCCATTGTCAAAATAGTTTTTCGTAGCATTAATGCCGCTTTTTGTAAAATATTTTCCGATTTTAAGTTGTCCAATACTGTTTCGTCAATCGTCTTCATATAATTGGGTGCTATTATTTTTTTATGTCGGATTGTAAAAAATTTAATATCTTTGGAAAACTTCTTATCAATTTTTTCTTCAAGGTGTTGTGCAGTAAAAGTAGCATCCATTTCAATGGAATTCTCTGCATAAATTCTTTCCAACGAATCAGTATATAATTCATGTAAATATTTCAATAAATGACAGCGTCCGTTGTTAATAATATCTTCTTTTATAATGCTACTAATTTCATTAAAAGCTTCTTGGTGGTACTTTCGATTATGATGCCAATCACTTTGAACAGATATTTTCGCCGACGAAGATATTTTATTATCAAACTGAACCCTACATGCAGTATGATAGTATATTTTCGGACCTGCAATACTATCCAATTTACTGAACAACTCATTATACTCTTCTTGATTTTCGATACTAGACATTATGCGAGACTGAAATTGATTTTTATCACCTTCATGGAGTGAAAGCATTTTTGATCTCACTTGTTTTTTTTTTTTATTGCAAAATAAACAAACATTTGTACTCATATCAACACTGGTGTCACTTTGAAATGAATTATTTACTTCAGTGGTTGCATTAGCATTTTTACTCACTTCTTCAAGTTCAATGATGTCCACAGCTACCTGGGAAGGTTGAGGTTCTGTTGATTGAGAAGCTGAAGGTAGTTGTGATACAGTTGACTCAGCCAAATGCGATGAACCCGGTATTGAATCGTCTGTTGATGTATTAACGTCTTTAGATGCATCTTTTTCGTGCTCTGTTTCAACAGTCTTTTGAGCCTTTTTTGGTTCTGAGGTAAAATATTTTTTCATCAGCCCTGTGAATGATTTATAACATTCCCTGTGATAGCCACCGTCGGTATATTCACGTGGAAGAATGATGTCATTATATTTGAGGTTATGTTTTTTTCGTAATTTTAAAATTAATTCACATTTTTTCAATGTCTCGTCAGAAAATAATGTTATTTTATTACTACTTTTGTTGCAAATAACACAAATTGATGTATCACCCATGACTTGTTTTTTGAAACAAACTCACTTTTATTTACAAAGTCACATAAACGGGGTAGTGTGAAAAACAAACTCACTGCGCAGTAGAAATAACAACTGCGCAGTGAGGAGCCGCGGTAGACTTAAATCGCCATCTCACTCGCACAAAACCCATATGCATACTGTCTCGCGCTCTCCTACAGCTACCCTACAAGCTTGTCTGGCAAAGGGTTGGAACTATCAAAAGTGTCTGGCTAATGAGGAAACATCATCTACTTATTAGCTAAGTATTATATATAAAAATCAGCTTTTATACTATAACGTAAGTAAAATTATAATTTCATGAACATTAAGGGTGTCTGGCAAGGGGTTGCCACTATGTTAAGTGTCTGGCAATGAATAACGTGATTTTTAATAATATTCTGAAGGTAATACCGAAAAATTGCACTTTATTATTTGACGTATTTAGATCGGAATTTTACACACCTTTAGTACCGCTTACCTGCCAAAGCCACTATAACCCAAACTCCATAATGCTCCATCGTTCTTACCTGTGTTGGGAGCATCCGCTGACAAACTTTCAGCTTTTATAAAATAACGTAGGTCTGGGGTTCACGGGCTCTTAGACTATATTATTTGACCTGAATTGAAAATGTACCAAGAATAATTTAAATATTTTGTTATTTAAAGTGTATTATAAATACTTCACAATATTACAATGTTTTATACGCGTGGCGCATGAAGTAAAATTTCGAGTTTAGAAAAGCCTAATTTGGCTCGGTCGCTCCGCTTCGCTACGCGCCCGAGCCAAATTTTCAGGCTTTTCTAAACTCGAAATTTTACTTCATGCTTAGTCTGGGAGTGGATACACTCGTTCTTAACTTCATATTGCACGTTTTTATATAAAATCGACGAATGCCTGAACATTGACAGCGTATACATTACATTGTTGAGGCACTAATTTTTTGAAAATCCATTATCGCTTTAATATAATAATAATAATAAACTATTTATGATTTTTAACTATTTATTAAATTCACGTATACATTATGTGTATTTAAAGAAAAAATGCACAGTATGTATTGCAATAAGTCATTCATAGAAATCATAAAAAGAAGTGTAGAATTTTAATTAAAATTAACTTTTAGAGTTAAAATTGCTTGGCCGTTAATGGGTTAAAATAGTTTTAAATATACTATGTGTCCCGTTTCAAGGCGCATTGTATGTTTCAGGTAAAGATTTCCAATGTAATTGGAATTTGAGTTTGTATCGCTTATTGAACCAAAACGATTACAATAAAATTAATATCATTTCTTTACCTACTAGCAGTATTTTCGAGGTATTATTTTTGAGTTCTCCTCAGTTTCATTTGAAATATAGCTTGAAAATAGTGAACGATTATACGACAATAAAATCGTCAAAACAGTAGTTGCTACGAAAAGTCAGTGTTTGGCATCAAATTTATTAAAACACAAAACAATAATTCAATTCAACATGAGTGTTTATTCTGCAAAAGAAAAAAATCAGATCTCAAAATGGACTCAGTATATATTTTAATCACGATGCGTATTTTATTAAATGAACCATACTTTTAATAAATATTAACAGTTTCAGAAATTTGTGGTTCTTGCACTGACTACTTTAATTATCCGTTTACTTTGAACGATTGTTACATGATCAACTTGTACTTTTCCGATTGAAATTTTATAAACGCTTATTGTGTGCCATTTGACCAACACCGACAACACTCAGCGGGCACTAAAATGTTACCTAATTTTTGGATTAAAATCTATGGCATCCGTCGTGCGGCTGCATGGGGATAATTTAAAAAAGAATAAGCAGAAATATTTTTCGATATTCTCAATACTTCCCGAGATACACGAAATGTTATATAGAGAAAGTACAAATTATATAAAAATCATGAAACTTTATAATTGAGAATATTATCAAATACTGCGAAACAAACAAACTTGTTAAATCAACTAATTAGTCACATTAATAACATTATAAATTTTACATTTTAATAATTGTTACCGACCTCATGGCTATCTTTTTTTGTACGGAAATATACGTTTTAGGGTCCCAGGAATCAGAAACAAGTGTTATCGATAATATTTGAGATAATTGGCTCAAATATTGAAATACGAGGTGTGGAAATTAAGTGATGAGATTGGCAGCATAGCGTTCGATACGGCAACACTGGAAGCACGTGGCTTGGAGGGGTGACAGATGGACATGCGATAGGCGTTCGGTACAAGTTTGAACTTGATCGAGTCATTACGCTGTGCGTAGTCATTGTTCTCGTGAAACCGTATTTTGAAGTGCGTTCTAAAAATGAGTGATATTAATTTCGAGCAACGGTGTGCTATCAGGTTTTGCTTGAGACTTGGGTACAGTGCAACAGAAACTTTTGCAAAACTTCAGCAGGCCTACGGAGACAGTGTTTTGTCAAGAGCCCAGGTTTTTCGATGGTTTAAGGCATTTTCAGAAGGAAGAGAGTCGATGGAAGATGAATCACGCAGCGAAAGGCCTGCAACAGCAAGAACCGATGAAAATGTCGACAGAATCCGGGAACTTGTGCGTTCAGATCATCGGTTAACGATCAGAATGATGGGGGAACAGTTGAATTTGAGTCACACCACCGTTCATCACGTTTTGACCAATGAATTGGGGATGAGAAAGATCTGCGCGAAAATGGTTCCAAAAAACCTTTCGCAGGAACAAAAGGACATTAGAAGGGAAAGGTGCCTTGACTTTTTGGAATCGATTGAAAATGATCCACATTTTTTGGAACATGTCATCACTGGTGACGAGAGTTGGGTGTTTGAATACGACCCGGAAACAAAACGCCAGAGCATGCAATGGTGCACGCCAGGCTCTCCAAGGCCCAAAAAAGCAAGAATTAGCAAATCAAAAATTAAATGCATGCTGATTTGTTTCTTTGATAGCCAGGGAATCGTCCATAAAGAGTTTGTGCCTCAAGGCCAAACAGTAAATCAACACTTTTACCGCGAGGTTCTTGAAAGACTCCGAAAAAGGATCATTCGTGTGAGATCACACATCAAGAACAATTGGATCCTGCTTCATGACAATGCGCCGTGTCACACAGCAATATCAATAAACCAGTTTTTGACCAATAAAAATATTCCTGTGGCTCCTCAGCCTCCTTACTCACCTGACTTGAGTCCTGCTGACTTTTTCCTCTTCAAATTCATCTGAAGGGACGTCATTTTGGGACACTCGAAAACATTAAAACTGCTGTAACCGACCAGCTGAAGGCTATCCCAGTATCCGAGTTCCAGCACTGCTATGAGGAGTGGAAGAAACGTCTCCAACGCTGTGTGGCTTCCCAAGGGAATTACTTTGAAGGAGACAACATTCAATTGTAATTTTATTCGAATAAAACTAATTTAAAAAATCAGTCTCATCACTTAATTTCCACACCTCGTATGTTGAAAAGTCTCGTTAAGTGATGATAATCAAAAACATTTAGAAAACAACAAGATGTCTTTTAATAGAATAAGTATAATAGATTTTCTCTGAGAAGTGTAATTGCAAAAATTATTGAATACTCTATTTCCAGTTTTCAATGTTTTGTGTGTCAGGTTAATTCAATTATTTCAATGGTTTTATTCTTAGTCAGATTACATTTACAAAAGGTACCGATGGGATTATGTCACAGACTAAATAGGTAAGTAAAAATAATTCAAAATGTTTTAAGAAAACGCGATCAAAAAGTGTCTAACTAAAATATCAGTTAGTGAAAAACATGATAAGAAATTACCGAATTGGATTCTGCGGATACGGATTAAATGTGTCAACAGTAAATAATCTTTTTAAATCCCAAAATATTTACGGTTTTTAGAAGGTTGGGGATTATCTGTAAGTTGCAGTGGTATTGTTCTGGTCGCGCAATACTTGAGGGTATACACCATAATAAAAACGTGGTCGAAAAAATGCCTACAAATAGGTAAAAACAGATAGATCACTTCGAAGAATTTGATTTTTCATCCCTTCTATAAAGCTATCCCCACTAAAATAATGAATATTGTCCAAAAAGAAAATAGTCAAGGAAAAGAGTTAGTTCGATATTCATACACGTTATTCAGAGTGTAAATGGATGAAACGGAACGTAGCATTTTTAATGTTAATTTCTCAAAATTAAAATATTATCTTCCCTAATTATTTCAGGGAAATTATGATATTCATTTGGTTAGAGTAAAAATATACACACCGAGCTTTGCTATTTATTGCATTTTTAAAAACCGGAGTGTCATGAAATTAAACAAGCAAATGATGAGGTGTTGATTTGTTGGCTTTTTATTTAAAATATATTCTGTTGATTTTATATTACACTTCGATCAATTCTGTATAATTATTACTGAATAAAAAAAACGAAAAAACTGCTTCTAAAATATCGTTAATAAATAAGAAAACAGTTATATGTATATTTAATATAGTTTTTTAATGTTTGTTAGTTTTTTGTATATATGAATGTTTATATGAATCTATATTGCTATGTTTTTAGTTTTGTGTATTCGTAAATAATTTCTGTTTTTTTATTATCAATTCCAATTAAAATACCCATCAAACATTTTTCAAATTGATTTTTTCATTGTAAAAAGATTTTGTATTTATCTAACTTTTAAATAAAAAATGTTTAATAACATAAATATAATATATTCCATTTGTTTCTGGATCTCGCCTAGCCATGCTTTCGTGTTGTTATGTTGCAGTATCAACATTTACATTTTTTATTAATTGCCACTCCTGATTCCTTATTTTAACAGTGTTGCAATAATTTATGATATCATAAGTAATCCTCTTTTTAATTTTCAAGAGGTTTATTGTTAATCTTGCAACAATTATTTCGCCACGCGGTCGCTTCTTCGAGCATTTTATTATTAAATCAAATTAATCTAGTGTTGCAATGCTGTGTCAATGTCAAAGTGAAAAATAATTTCAGGCACATATTAAATATTAACATGCCAAAGATTATCTCTGAATCAAAAAGGTTACAAATTCTGAAATCCTACAAACATTTAGGCAAAGTAATCCAAATCTACAGCATCACAATATTATTACGATTTTAATAGATATTTTTGGGGTATGTCTAGTATTTTAATTATCATATATATTTAATTAAAGATAATTACGTTTCAGGTAGGGAGATCTTCATTACAATTAATTTTACGACAAAGACCTGACGAATTGAAATCTACTACTTCTGGCAAACGATCTAAAAACAGCCATTTTTGGAATCACCTAGCTAGAAAAGATCTGCAACAACTAATTTGGCAATATAACTCTAGAAATCAGTATTTTACTTTGAGAGATCTTTTAAATGATATGAAAGAAAATTATGAGTTCCATGGGAGTAGAACAACACTTTATAGGGTTGTTAAAAGTATGGGGTATAAACTCAAATTAATTAATGGGCGCAAAATTCTCTGTGAACAAAAACATGTTGTTGCAGCTAAAATTATTTTCCTTAGAAAATTTTTACAGTATCAAAATTCCAGTGAAGATATCCAATTCGTATACCTGGATGAAACATGGATATATCAGAATGGATCCGTGGTTCGACGCTGGGTACATGAAACGGATATAAAAAGTAATCCAACTAAATTCAAAAATGAAGGCAAACGCTTCACCATTCTACATGCTGGGTATAGGGGTGGGTTTTTGGATGGGTGCGATTTTTTATTACATTCGAAAAACAATGACCGAGATTACCATGCGACAATGGATGGTAATATTTTTCAAAATTGGGTAGTTAATCAACTTATTCCTGCTTTGGCTAAGCTTTCAGGGAAATGTGTAGTTGTTATGGATAATGCTGCATACCATTCTGTGCAATTAGACAAAACTCCTTCATTTTCTTGTAAGAAATGCGAAATGCAGGAGTGGTTGGTTAAACACAATGTAAAATTCAATCCAAAATTAACCAAAAAGGAACTATGGGCTTTATTTATACCTTTTCGATCAAATGACAAAATTTACCTAGTTGATGATATTTTGAGAAAGAACGGGCACGAAGTTCTTAGATTACCGCCATACCATTGTCAATACAATCCAATTGAAATGGCCCCATGCCATTTTTGTAAGACTTACTACAATAAGCACATAAATTCTAAGCAACCATCTAAGGATCGTGTTCAGAATTTATGGCTTGAGTCTCTCTCAAAATGTACATCCGATATGTGGCAAAATTTCTGTGATCATTGTGAAAAACTTATTTCGGATGACTGGACAAAACACATGGGGAACCTTTCTTTTGAAACCATTCCTCCTTTTATTATTTCGCTTGGGGAATCTGGCTCAGAACAAACATCAGAAGATTCAGATGCAGGTTCTCTTGACTAAATAATAAAAGTGGAATGAGGGCTTAAAAATTGTTTGACATGAAAATTATCAGTATCACAAGAGGGTGGGAGTAAATTTGAAATTCTACAAAAAAATACTGAGGGCCAACAGAAGAGAGAATGACCAAAATTAAGGTGGATGGATGGAGTTGATCAAAATGTGTTAACGGGAAGACCCAAGCGAGAAATACAAATGGATGACGAAATAAGTTTGCAGAGCCGAATTCATTATATTTGTTATATACAATATTATTGCTGTGTTTGTATGTACAAAAACCAAGTAGTAAATTTTGTTAATCTTAAAACTGCATATTATTATCCTTTTATATCTGAAAATTTGTAGAACAGGCAACAGTGTAAGATCACAATAGTCAGAAATTATAACCTTAAAATCGAACATCTGACAGTGACATTTAAAAACCCTGATTTAAAACACAACCAGGCCCATCTACAATACTTAAACTGTCACTTTTCCATAGCTAGGCGAGATCCAGAAACAAATGGAATATATCATATATTAAAAATCTATTAATTTTTAAACACGTTTTTATTAAAAATATATATTATAACTCAAAATGTTGAAAATATATTTTACTTTTTTTCATTGTAAAATGACTTTGTTTATTTATACAAATTATGAATATTTGAAACAATAATCTATTAATCTAATAATTTTAACAATTTTTTTATTAAAAATATATAAAATAACTAAAAACGTCGAAAATATATTTTAGAATTGTTAATTTCATTGTAAATTTGTTTTTATAAAATATATTCCCGAATTTCATAATTTGGAACACGCTTTAAATCTCAAAATAAAAGAAATATTTTCGAATAGACTTTTTGTGGTGATAATAAATTTTATTATTCGTCTACCACAGTTCATATACAGGAAGTTTTTCTTTAAAGTATACATATTTCAAATTCACCTTATTTTGTTTAAACCTGTAGATATTCGTTGTGTTTTTAAAAGAGTTCAATTTGATGCTTTAAACGAGTGTTTTCCTCTCCCAGACTAAGCATGAAGTAAAATTTCGAGTTTAGAAAAGCCCTGTGAAAATTTGTCGAGGGTCGCGCAGCGACCCGAGACAAATTTTCGGGGCTTTTCTAAACTCGAAATTTTACTTCATGCGCCACGCGTATAAAACACTAAAATATTGTGAAATTTAAGTATATTTGAACCTCACGTAAAATCAGTGTTTTGTGCGCGGGGCGCATGAAGTAAAATTTCGAGTTTAGAAAAGCCCAGAAAAATGTACAGTGTATTCTGTATATTGAGTTATTTATACTTAAAAAACTCTCTGTATAACTAACCAATAATATAAATTATTTGCCAAATTTGGTACATACCAAAATTTTAACTGAATTTATGAAGAAAAAAAACAATTAAGATAAAAATAATATCAAATGAATTCTTTAAGGTAAACTCATTTTTATTTTTATTTTTATTTATTTATTTATCACTTTAGCTACAATAAATGTTGAATAACATAGTTGTAAGATGTGAACGGCAAGGAAGAGAAGTTACAAAAATTTGTACTACAGATATGTTTAATTATTACCACTGCCGTCGATGGAAGTAGGGAATAACAATAAGTAGTTGTCAACTGAGTAAACAGGATGAGCTATAAGTATATTTTTTATATATTTTTTAAATTTAGAATAATCTAACTTCTTAACATTATCTGGAAGTAGATTAAACATTTTTTTCCCTTCGCAAAAATATGCTCTATTCATAAGAGTTGTGTGCGATTTATCTAACCGCAGTAGATTACAATGTTTAGTTTCATAATTGTGATGTTGACTTGACGTAGGGAAAACATTAAAATTTTGTTTTATGTAACATAGCATCTTGTAGACATATATTCCATACAGTGTTAACATTTTTTTTGCTACCAATACATGTTTACATGTATCTAGTCTCTGAAGACCAAACATTGATCTAATAATTTTTTTCTGTGCCACGAATACATTATGAGCATCAACTGCTCTTCCCCATGCCAGTATATTAAAAGACAGGTGAGGGTAGGCAAATGCATAGTACAGAGTCATTAAAGTATTTTCTTCTGTTTCGTCCTTCATTCTAAGGATTACAAAATGTGCCTCACTTAACTTTCTACAAACATGATCGGTGTGGTTACTCCATGTCAATTTCCGATCTATGTGCACACCTAGGTACTTCACACAGTCTACGAGCGGGTATTTGATGTCATTTACTATGATTTTGAAGTCATTTGGCAGTTGACGTTTCTTACCTATATGCATGCATACATACCGTTTTAGACGAATTTAATATTAAGTGATTGGCGGCACACCATTCATTCATTCTGTGTATGACATTTGTTATTTTGTCAATTAATTCAGTACGACTCGCGACTGTCCGCTGTCACTAATATTGCGGTGTCATCAGCAAATAATAATGCGGTTTCTATCAAGTATTCCGGAAGGTCATTGATAAATAAAAGGAACAAAAGTGGGCCTAATACTGACCCTTGCGGAACACCATAAAACGTTTGTTTACAAGTAGATTTAAATTTATTGACTTCAACAAAGAAACTTCGGTTTGATAGGTAAGAAAGTAACCATTTAGAAAAATGACCTCTAAATCCATATGCTTTAAGTTTTGTTATTATAAAATTTATATCAACACAATCGAAAGCTTTCGTCAGGCCGAACAGCAAAAGCACAACGTATTTTCTTTTATCTAGTTTATTTATGACAAAATCTATAAATGAGCAAAGTGCTGTTTAGACCGACTTTTTAGGCGTAAATCCATGCTGGTTACAATTTATAATGTTGTTAATTCGTAAGTATTATTCATTCTATTACTAACTATCTTTTCAAATATTTTTGAAAATAATGATAGTAATTGTATAGGCCGGTAGTTGCTCAAGTCTTCCTTACTACCCTTTTTAAATACTGGTGTAACACGTCCTATTATTAAACAATCAGGAAATACAGATTCTTTAATAGACTCATTGTATAGATATAGTAAGTGTGGAAGAATACTACTTGTGATTGATTTTAATGTGGTAAGTGAAATTTCATCTGGACCAGGTGAATTATTAGAAAATGTATTAATTACTTTAATAATGTCAGCTTCAGTAATGGGTTCAATATAAAATGAATTTGAGTTTACCAAATTTGTTATAGTGCATTTGCCTAAATGTGAATTTTGGAACATTTTTTGTACTAAATTTGGAACAATATCCGAAAAGTAATTTGCGAAGCTTTCTGCAATTTCTATGGAAGAAGTTTTTATATTATTATCAACAATGATTGTTTGTGGACTTCTATTTTTCTTAGCGCGGCCAATTTTCTTATTAACAATTTTCCAAGTGGTTTTTATGACGTTTCTCGAGCTATTGATTAAGTTAGAATTAAGTCTCTTTTTTGCAGACGATATATCAGCTTTCAAATCTTTCTTCTTTTGTTTATATTGAATTTTATATTTTGATTTTTAGGTAAATTTTAGGTTTATTTAGGAGCTTTTTAAATATATCTGATTCCCAAAGTCCATAATTTTGAACACGCTGGAAATCTGAAAATAAAAGAAATGTTTCGGAACAGTTTATTTTTTCTGAAGGTCATCAAATTTATCATCGTACGTTCTATAAAAATAGTTTGTTCTCAAAATTAATAACTCGCCCTTACAAAATAGTCCGTTATATTTACGAAAATTGATAAAATATATTTGTACAATTATGTGGACAAAACGCGCACAAAAATTGTAAACAACGTTTTTAGGAAAAAGAAAACATACGTTGAAATATCTGAAGTAATGTTATTTTTATTTGTATAAATATATATTTTATAACTTTTTTTCTTTTTGTAACTTCAGTAGAAGTTACTTTAAGTAAAACACTTTGTTTATAACTTTCAAAAATTTCAATTTTTGAAAGTTATAAACAAAGTGTTTTACTTAAAGTAATGAATATGAACTTTCAACAACTATCAGCCACCTCGATTAATTCAGTAGAAGTGGTGTTTGCTAAAAATGGATCATGAAGAAAATAGTATTACTGATGAACAGATGGAACGATTACTAAAAGATTGTGATCTGTATGATGAATCACTAACCAAAATTACAGCAAATTTTCCACCTATTGCTTCGACTTCCAGCAGAAAGATTGATCCAAAACTTCCTCTATCTCAAGCTGAACTAGAGAAAATATTGATGTCATCGGATAGTGAGTTAGAATATTTACCTGAAGATACTGAAGAAGATTCTGATGGAGAAGAAAAAAATAAACATAATAAAATTGACAATATCTTGACTAAAAAATCTATCAACGTGAAAAGTAAAGAAAGCAAAACGACTGAAAAATCTATCAACGTCGCAAGTAAAGGAAAAAAACGAAATATAGCGAGTATGAAAGACGATGTCCATTGACCGACGCGGAAATTGAGTCAATGTTATATACCCATGACTCAGAAGATGGAATCATATCAGATAGCGATTCTGAAGACATAGAGTTCGTGTTTAAAAATAATGGCGATCAAGAAGAAATTGTCGCAGAGGTGCATGATATTGAAGAGGCAGATATGGAGAAAACACAACTAGAAAAATATTTGGACCCAGAAAAGAGAAAAAAAATCTACCCAGAAACCTGATTGCTCGCCTAATTGGGTTCTAAATAAAGAAAATTTATTTGGTGCTAATATTCCTAACGCCAGTAAAGAACATAAAGTACATGTTCATGGTGATTCACCAATAGATTACTTCAACCATTTTTTTTTTCTCTGATTCATTTTTGAGAGACACAATTGTTTTCCAATCAAATTTATATGCCTATCAGAATAACAAAATAAATTTCAATCTGACACTTAGTGAACTCAAAATATTTTTGGATATTACAACTATGATGTCATACATCAAATACCCAAGAATTAGGCAATATTGGTCTTCTGAATAGAATAGAATAGAATAGAATAGAAATATTTATTCGTGCTAATAACAATAACAGTCTTACACACGTCAAAAATAATACAATTAAATAATTACATCATAGAATATATTATAATACATAGAAAATTAAAATAATCTTATGTTAATAACCTTTAACATGTAAAGATATCGATACTCATTGTATGCATAAATTCATCTAAGGAAAAAAAAGCATTGTCAATCAGAATTTGTTTCATGCGAGATTGGAAGGCTTTAAGCGGCAGACATTTCAAATTATCAGGTAAGACGTTAAATAACCGAAATGAGTGAAATCGCGGTCCCGTTTTAGCTTTGGTTAAGCGGAACGATTTGTAGCGATAGTCCTCTCGTTTGCGGGTTTCATACTCATGGATGGCTTTATTTTTCGAGAGTAAGTATTAATTTCTTTTAATGTAAGATAAACATTCAAGTATGAATAGGGAAGGTGCAGTTAAGATTTTGAGTTGAATATATGCTTCACGACATTCTTGTTGGTAGGACAATCCAGCCACTATACGAATTGCTCTTCTTTGGAGCTTGAAAATATCGCTCATTATTGTTGAGTGACCCCACACAATAATGCCATATAGTATGTGAGATTGTACTAAGGAATGGAAAGCTGATTTAACCATTGCTAGTGAAACCGTATCCTTGAGATTTCGGAGAAGAAACATATTCTTTGATAGTTTTACTTTTAGTTCGTGTCCGTGAGATTCCCATGTTAATTTATGGTCAATGACTATACCAAGAAGTTTTGCAGACTTGACTGGCGAAGGTGGAATTGGCTTTAATGAGAAAGTAAGCTCGACTGTTTTACTTAGATTTAATTTTAGTTTATTTGAATTAAACCAGTCCAAAATAAGCTTTTTGTCATCCAGTAGATCTGCAGAAGCTTGTTCAGGTGTTACCCCCTTGGCAGATACAGTCGTATCATCTGCATACATGATCAAAGAGGAGTGTATGGTACTAGATGGTAGATCATTGATGTACAGTAGGAAAAGCAGTGGTCCAAGAACAGAGCCCTGAGGTACCCCATGCTTTAGATCTGCTACTTCTGACCTGACATCACCTAGATGGACAATTTGCTTACGCTCAGTCAAATATGACATTATTAATTTAATGACACTAGGATCGAAGTTGTAGAAGTAAAGCTTGCGATGTAGAATGTCATGCATTACACAATCGAAAGCTTTACTTAGGTCTAACAGATTAGTTGTAATTACCTTGTTTTGTTCAAAGCCGTCAATAATGTCATTAACAAATGTGTCAACAGCCATCGTTGTCGATCGACCAGTTCTAAAGCCAAACTGAGCATTATTTATATAATGGCTATGGTCTAGATGTAAATTGATTTGTTCAAGCATTATCATCTCAATTACTTTTGAAAAAATTGGCAAAATTAGAATTGGTCGATAGTTGTTTGCATCTGAAGGGTCACCTTTTTTAAAAATGGGGATGCATTTTCCGATTTTTAATATATCAGGAAATACGTTTTCAGAGAGGCACATATTTATTAATTTGGTTAATGGACTGATAATAACATCAATGATATTTCTTACTATTTTGAGATTAATTCCATGAATGTCCGTACTACCCATGGATTTTAATTTCATTATAGTCAATCTAACCTTCGCACAAGAAACTAAAGCGAATTTCAAATAGTTACCGGAGTGGTTGTTGAGAGATTTGGCTGTTAATTCAATGGGGTTCGTATCGGTATCTGTAACTGTGCTGATGATGTTATCGGCAGCTGTCACAAAGAAGGCATTCCGATTTTCCACCGTTATGCCCACAGCAGTTTGCAATTTATTGTTAGTTGGGCGTTTAGAGTTCAATATTTCCCACATTGCTTTATTACGATTGGAAGATGAATTAATATATCTTTCATTTGCTAATTTTTGTTCGTCCTTTATCGCAGTTTTATATGTAGTTAAAACCGCTTTATAATGCGTTTTAAGTTGTTGTGTGGGTGAATATCGACAAGCCTCTCTAATAAGGTTTAAGGAAGATGGATTGAGGATGAATTTCATAGCAGATGCTATGTCTCAGAAACGGTTTGAAGAAATTCGAAGATATTTATATTTTGTAGATGCTTCAACAATCAAAGAAAATAATACGGATAAGCTATTTCGCCTACGTCCTGTAATTGATCATCTTCATGAAACTTTTCATTCGGCTGTTGATCCTGAACAATTTAGAGAGAGTTTTATGTAACATCGAACATTTTCAATGTTAATTTTCATACAGAGAATTTTACTTTTAAGTATACATATGCATACGTTGTACATTTTCCGACGCTTGGTTTATTAAAAGAAATTAATTTTAAGCTTTAAACAAGTGTTTTCCACTCCCAGGTTAAGCATGAAGTAAAATTTCGAGTTTAGAAAAGCCTGAAAATTTGGCTCGGGCGCGTAGCGAAGCGAAGTTTGCGGTGTGTTTTAAACTTCGTAATATGTCAGTATTTTGTACCGGTGGCGCATGAAGTAAAATTTCGAGTTTAGAAAAGCCTGAAAATTTGGTTTGGCCGCTCCGCGCTTCGCGCTACGCGACCAAACCAAATTTTCAGGCTTTTCTAAACTCGAAATTTTACTTCATGCTTAGTCTGGGAGTGGAAAACACTCGTTTTAAGTTTTAAATTGAACTCTTTAAAGAAAACAAGGATCATCTAAAGATTTACGGCACACACGCTATAATTAGGACTTAAAAGAAAAACTCCCTGTTTGTACAATTTGTACTGAAATAAGTTGAGGTGTTGATTGCAATTGGCTATAATTTTTAATAGTCATACCTAAAAATTGAAGGTGTATTGAATGCTTTGGTTTGAGAAATCGAGCATACGAAAATAAACATTGAAACTGTTCGGAGTTACATAAAACTCTCTGTATGTCAATTGATGAAATGATGGTACCTTTTAAAGGACGCTCATAATTGAAACAATACTTACCAAAAAAGCCCAAAATATTGGGGATGTAAAATATTGGTCCGGGCAGGTACATCTGGATATGTTGAAATATTTCAAGGTATTTCTGGTAGATATTTCTGAAATTGGTGCAGCCGGGGATGTCGTGAATAGATTATGTCATGATATTGAAAACAAAAATTACAAAATTTATGCCAATAATCTATTTTCAAATATCCTTTTAATAGATGCGTTAACGCAGAAAAAAATTTGATATACGGGAACAATGCGATCAAATAGGTTGAAAGGAGCTGACAAAATTTTGAAATCGGAGAAGTTATTGAAAAAAGATGGTCTTGGAAGTTATTCGTTTGCAACATCTGATAATAACATCACAGTGGTAAGGTGGCACGACAATTACTTAGTACACACAGTATTCAACTACGCAGGAGTATTCTCCATCGATACTGCTGAAAGATTTTGCCGCAAAGAAAAACAACGAATACAAGTTCCTCGACCATTTTCAATAAAGTTGTACAATCAACACATGGGAGGTGTTGATCTTATGGACTCTCTAACAGCCTTATATACTAACCATACAAGAAACTGCAGGTGGTATATTAGAATATTTTACCACCTAATTAATGTAGCTATAGTAAATTCTTGGATTTTATGGCGTTGGGATAAGAACAATTTAATCGAAAAGTTGGATTTACTACAATTCAAAAGTCGCATTGCAACTGCTCTAATTTTCCGTGGAGATGCACAGATGACACGACAAAAGGGTCGTCCAAAAAGTACAACTTCTCCTGCTATAAAAAAGAAGAAAGCGTACAGTGGTTCCCACAGAGAAAAGATTAAATAAAGGGCCACATTTTCCAAAAAAAAAAAAAAACTTGAAATAAAAAATGAGTCACCTTGCAAAAGTGTAAATTGTTCCAAAAAGAACACGATATATGTGCAAAAGATGAGAAATAGCACTGTTTTCCGAATGTTTTGAGGTATATCATACATAATAAAATGGAGTATTTCAGATTCTACTTGAACAATACATTTAAAGTATAATATTATATGTGTTGCGCAAGTTGTATGAAAATATCCTAAAAAATAAACTCCTTACTTATGTCTCCAACCACATCCCTCCATATCAATTCGGATTTATGGCAAACCGCTCTACCATTCTTCCCCTAGCTATACTCACCTCAAACCTACATACAACTCACCTGCAGGGTTATAAATCCGCGATCCTGTTCCTTGACATCAAAAAATCATTCGACACAGTATGGCATCAGGGTCTACTATATAAATGCGCCCACCTTAACATCCCACCCCACCTAATAAATATCCTATACAATTTCCTACACAACCGTTCCCTTAAAGTTAAAATAAGAACCTCCTTCTCATACTCTTTCTCCCCACTTCAAGGTGTCTCTCAAGGTTCCCCGCTATCTCCCTTGCTCTACAACATATTCGTCCACGATATATATAATCCTAACCCAACTTACCACAATCCCTCTTCCTATATTTTACAATATGCAGATGATACTGCTCTAGTTGCTCACTCTTCCACAATAGCAAAAGCCGTCTACACTCTTCAGATCCTAATCAATAAAACAATAAATTGGTTCAACAAATGGAGGATATCCATCAATATCCAAAAAACTAAGCTGCTTATTCCCTATCATAATTTTCATAACTCTCCTTTCACTATTTCCATACATTACATTCCAATATCCCCCTCACCTACATGTAAATACCTTGGAATTCTGTATGACACCAAAATAACCTTTAAAGCCCACACCCAAAATATTAAAGCCGCGGTCAAGAAGAGGGCTAGGCATTTTAGATGCCTCACATATAAAAATGATGGAATCACAACACAATCTGCTGTGACTATATATAAAATGATCTGCCGTCCACTTCTTGACTATGCGGCCATCCTTTACTGCAACCCCCATCCCACAGCCCTAAAAAATTTACAGGTAGCAGAAAGATCGGCCCTGAGAGTGTTGACGAAAATCAGACATCCCAACAACCCCTTCCACAACCCCTTCCACAACCCCTCCAACAACCTCCTTTATCAAAAAACACAAGTGACTCCTATAGAAACTCGAATTATCCACCTAGCCCATAAATTTGCATCCAGACCCACTAACCATGATCCTATAAACCACCTTTACCTACACAGAAACCCCAACACAATCCCCAAATTTCAATTTCCCCATTCCACCATCGCTGACTTCATCTTAGAAACACCTACTAACTAGAACGACATTTATTCATACTATTCATTCATTACCATCATCTATTCATAACATACTTTAAAAGCACAAGCACTCACTAAAACAATGGTAGAAAGACCTCGGGTCGATAGCCTATGATATAAGAATACAAGATCATATTATATTAAAGAATAATGTACATAAATTCCTTGAATAAAGATATTTGTATATTATATGTGTCTTTATTTCTTACCATAAGTGCACTGTGTACACATATGTGTACATTCTATTTTTTCTCAAAATAATTGAAGTTTTCAAAAATGTTCAACTTTTTTATTATTCTTATCAATATAAAGCTCAATTCCAACCAAAATTAATTTTTGTTTCACCACAAAATCTAATTTTGAAAAGTTGCGCAAGAGAGGGTTAAATATATAATTAAAAACGTTTTAACTTGGATTATATTTTCATGCCAAAATTATAAATAATGGAAGAATTGTCTAATAATTAATAACAAAATAAGAGATATCTTTACCCACTGAACAAACACATTTACGCAATGTTTTATCAACTTTAAAATAACGTTTAATGTTGCTTCAATGTTGGTATAACGTTATTTGTTTGTTTTTTGCTCAGTGGGTATTTTATTTTATTATAAAAAATAGAGAAGTTTTAAAACTCGTCCCTAAAAACTCTCTAATTTAAGATACCTCTGTTTCTTGGTGAAGTCTGTAATACCAGTTTACAGTGTACATTCATAAATAAATAACATCCTCAGTAAAACCTGATCTCTTAATTAATAAATACGACCACCATATGGCGCAGCCGGGATCGAATCCCTAATTAATAATTTAAAAAAGTGCGATTCTGTGAGAGAGGCGAGGATGTCGAAGGATTTCCGCGGAATACAGCCGATGAGCATGGCCGGAGACCACGCGGCGAATTGGAAAGCGTGGAAGAAAAGGTTTGAAAATTATCTCATCGCGTCTGAAATCAATAAAAAGGGCGAAGAAATTCAGTGTGCTCAATTATTACACTACATCGGTGAAGAATGTTTCAATAAAATATATAGTACATTCAAGTTTGCGGCTGGAGAAGAAAATAAATTATCAGTGTTGTTTGGAAAATTCGAGGCACATTTTAAACCACGTCTGAATGTATCATTTGAGAGGTACACATTTTTCAAAAGTAAGCAGAAGGAAGGCGAGACAGTGGAGCAGTTCGTCGTAGATCTCCGCAACAAGGCGCACTCGTGTAATTTTGGAACATTAGAAGATGAACTTATCAAGGACGCACTGATACTCGGAATAAAGGACGTGGAAATAAGGGAAAAACTTCTTCAGGAGGAGAAATTAGCGATCGAAGAGGCCCTCAAGATATGTTTAACAATCGAGACAGCCAGGAGTTATCGGGAGCAGATGAGCGGTGTCGTGCAAGAGGTCTACGCTGTAGGAAGTTCGCAGCAGAAGAAATCAAACACCACGGAGAAAGGGAAACAAATTCAAAATTGTAGGAGGTGTACGTATACTCACGAAATAAATAAATGTCCTGCGTACGGAAAAACTTGCAATAAATGTAAAAATTTAAATCAATTTTCAAAAGCATGTTGTAATATTAAATCAAAACATGAAAATAATGAAAGAAAGGATGTAAAAATAAACGAAATGAGAATTCAGTTTGATGAAATTGAAAATAAGAATAAAGGAAGTATGAGTTGGTACAGCTACATTTCAGTTACAAATAAAAGAATTAAGTGTAAATTAGATACAGGTGCAGTTGTAAATGTTATGCCTTATGAAGAACTTAAAAAATTAAAAATAACTTATAAATTAGATCGGGTAGATATCAATTTAGTTTCGTACACTCAAAACAAAGTGCCAATTCTAGGCAAAATTAAGTTAATATGTCAAAGTAAATTAATCAAAGAGGATTTAATCTTTTACATAACTAGCCTTAAGACTGATACGATTTTGGGGTTAGAAGCGTGTGTTAAATTCAACTTAATAAATAAAATTGATGTGAGTGACAATAAATTAAAAGATACTGACATTTTTGAAAGACATAAGGAATTATTTTCAGGTATTGGTTGTATAAAATATCCGTATCATATAGAAATTGATAAAAATGCTGGCGTATCAACCAAGAAAAATTGCATATGCGTTAGTAGAACCACTTAAAGAATTAATAAATGAATTCATAAAAGAAAAAATAATAACTGAAGTACCAGATTCGGGGGGTTGGGTTAATCCTCTGGTAATAGTAAGAAAACCGAACGGATCTTTAAGAATTTGTCTTGATCCAAAAGATTTAAATGCAGCAATTAAAAGACAATTCTACCAATTACCGACAATTGAAGATATAACACATAAATTATCAGAAGTAAACGCAGTCGTTGTTAAGATCGCACGCTGTCAAGATGTAATACCAGTTTACAGTGTACATTCATAAATAAATAACATCCTCAGTAAAACCTGATCTCTTAATTAATAAATACGACCACCACAGTCTTAGTACTCTCTAATAACATCTGTTAAAAGGCAGATCACCTTTGAGTATAAAACAAAAATCTGGTATTATTTATTCAAAATTACAAATTTTAAATTATTCAAAAAGTTGAGAAGAAATTTTAAAGATTCGTAGTATCTATAAAGTCTACAAACTCATAAAAGAGTTATATTCCAAGTGAAACCTTTAGTGGTAATATACTTATTGAGTCTTTTAAAATACCTTTTAAATAATTTGAAATTTTTGCTATAGAATTTATAAATAAGGCCAGATTTTTGTTGGTTAGTTACCAGGAAAAAAGGTAATAGGTAACTTTAAATATTTAAATACACAGAGCAGTGATAATGCCGAGTGATTTTCAACTAATTTACATATCTTTCTAACAAATAAATAAAATAAATATTCATGAGTCGATAACCTTAAACTAACGAACTTATTTCTTGGTGCTTTAAATTAGTGTCATTACTGCTTTAATGAGGGCAATTAAATTAAAAAATTAATATTGAATGCTAAAAGGAACAATAATACACAATGTTAGTTATCTATGATTTAAATTAACAAATGGGCCATCTAACATTTTGAATTGAAGAATTTGATATTAATGTAGGAATCTGTAATTAACAAAATTGTTTTTTATAGCGTTAGGCGGGTAATTAAAAATTATGTTATAGAAAATGTAAATCATAATTATCCTCAATCTTCAAAAATTCAAGAGCTTGGAGCAATTTGTTTTTGGATTTATACTTTTAATTATACTTAGCTATCTCAAAGAAAACTGCTGGTATTTTGATAGCGTAAGATTTGGTTGGACGAAATAAATAATTGTAAAATTTATGAATGTGAGATAAGTATATTTTAAACTTCACTTTAAATCAGTGTTGTATACGCGTGGCGCATGAAGTAAAATTTCGAGCTTAGAAAAGCCTGAAATTTTACTTCATGCTTAAACAAGGAGTGGAAACTCTCGTTACACGCTTTTACAAAATGAAAGAATGCTTGCAAACTTATAGCGTATAAAATAGGAAATGTATACTTAAAATAAAAAATCCCTATATAGTGGAAATTGGGAGAGATGTCCTATGACTCATTAATGTGAAATGTGTGGTTCATATTATTTAGAGAGTATGTCGACAGTTGCATCTGCAACGATTTTTCATAGTTTTGTCAAATTTTGACATTACATAACAATGTCATACCGTTTAGGTCGCGAGTATACACGTTGCCTCCTGATATTTTGAATATGAATAATGTAATGTATTTATAGGCACTTTTATTTTGTTCTCGATTATTATAACAGGTTGCTATGACTGTGATTACAAAATGCGTGTCAATATGTCTCAGATAGCTTCCAATTTGATACACTTAAGTTAAGTTAATTTTTCTTTTCAAAATGTTAACAATGGAGCAGAAAACTCGAATTATTGAATGGTTTTATGGAGGTAATTCCATTATTGAAATGGCAAATAATTTGTTTATTCTGGCATACGATGTGACAGTGAATACCAGGTTGGTCTTCCATGTTATACATTTGTTTGAAGACACTGGTTCTGTAAATCAACTATGTAGCTCAAAACGGAGGCCTTAAGGCGAAGAAACTAAAATGTGAGAAACTATGGTTCGCAATATGATAACACAAAATGACACTATATCAACAAGAGCCCCTGTAGAAAATCCAGAAATTAATGCTGACTGGCTGACCATGGTCGTCGAATAGAATTTTGTGAAGATGTAATGGATAGAGTAATCAATAATTACGAATTTCTTCAAAATATTCTGTTTAGTGACGAATCTACTTTTCCGTTACATGGTCGTCATAATCCTTCGATAGTGAGATACTGGTCTCAAGAAAACACGCTCCGAAAAATAAATGTAAGAACTAAGTACCTCAAAAAACTTAACGTCTGGACCGGTATTCTTTGGGACACTAAAAAAAAAAAAAAACAGTTATTTACAATGTCGACACTATATCACATCTTGCCCTCTTTCTCCCGTCCCACTTTCTCCAGCATCTTTACCCTAGCTCCGTCCTCCCTCATCCATTCTGTCACCCTTCTATTCCCTTTCACTCCCACCCATTCCTCACTCACACCCTCACACTCCTCCGCCAAGTGCCTCCACGTATCCCCTTCCCCCATTCACACAACCTACATCTCATATATTCTTCCCCCATCCATCTCTTCCTTCCCCTCTCCCCAGACCCACACCTTGCCCTCGCCATTATCACCCTTTCATCCCTGTTCCACCCATCCTCACTCATGTATCTCGGCACCCTCCCATATACTTGCCATCTCCCAAACATATCATTATATTCACTTTTGTCTATCCGTCCCTGTCTCTCCTATTAGAGGGCCATTTTTAATTAACAGGAATCTAAATGGCCAAAATTATTTGGAACTGCTTGAGAGCCAAGTGATGCCAGCAGTACAAGTCTCATAGAATATTGATATTGGTATCAGCACAACGGATGTCCTACTTATAATGCGGCTAGGGAATATTCAAATCAAATATTTCCTCGTCACATTATAAGCATCAAAGGAGACATAAAATGGCCACCAAGATCTCCTGGTTTGTCCCCAAATGGTTTTTTTCTTTAGGGCCATATACAGCAAACAATTTATACCCATCAGCATCAAAGAGCATGGATGATCTTCAATTAAAATTTTTTAAAGCTACTCAAAATATCACTCCTACGACGTTAAGAGATATGCGACAAGAATTTTATGACCGTTTGGAATATTGTTTGGTTCAGCAAGTAATTGTTTTAGAACATTTAATAAGATGAACATTGTAGCTATTTGTTATTCGTTAAGTTAGCATTGTGTTTGCTAAAATTTAAGTATAATTTGTAATATTAAAATATCGTGTAAATATTTTTCACTTTGATTCCCTATTTTATTACAATTTAGAAATTACTAATTATTACCTGTTGTTTGCATTAAAATATTTGACTCAGCTATGCAAAAAACGAGCGTGGTAATTAAGCACTAAGTAATGCATTCAAATGCCTGTATTCAAAATTTCAGGGGACAACGCATTACATTACTCATATTCAAAATTTCAGGGGACAACGTGTATTAGTGTTTTTTCTTTTACAAAAGCTCTAAATCATAATTTCTTGTGAATTTTTTCTTTGAGTATACATATTCCAATTACGTGTTGTAGATTATTAAATATTCTCGTTGTTTTCTTAAAAGAAGTCAATTTGAAGTTTAAACGAGTATTATCCACTCCTTAAGGGGATTATTGCAGTGTAACACGCCGATCGTGTTGGAAAGACCCACATAGTTTAGAGTAGCTCATCCGATGCCAAATTTCCAGCACAAGTGGGGAGAATACAGTCAGAGAGAAAAGCGGCAGCTCGCTGTGCATTTGTGCATTGCTCCTTGGCATGAACGGATGGGGTCTCGCGTCGCGTGGAATAGACGAAAAAAACAAAGCGCATAAAAAAGACGGATCGAACGAAAGTGTCGATTCGTATTATTTAAACACGCTGATAATACATACAAGCTATGTATTGTTTTCAATTCGTTAGAAAGCGTTATCGGATCCTGTGTTATTTTTCGGTATTTACAAAACTGATGATTCTTATTCTTGTCATTATAACACATTATTTTTACTTTTAAGACTCCAGTTTCGACAGCCGAACAAACTATGTGTTTTATTTTATTAAATTATAGATTATTTCTTAAAAATATAATAATAAAATAATTCATGTTCATAAGCTCAATGTGAATATTTATATGCCGCACATATATGAAAAAAAACATAGGATTTTCAATCATATTTTTTAAATGGGAATATTATCTTCCCTAACTGCTATTGCCATGAAAATAATGTGTATTAATTTGGCCTCTGCCCAATTGGGTAAATACCCCCATTTTTGGGGAGAATTTCAATTTATATTCGGTCAAATATTCTAGTTTTTATGAATGCAACAAATAAATAATAGATTGAAAAAAATTAAACTGAAAGCTGCCCTGTTTTTTTTTATGTTTAGTACAGGGTTTACAAAATGATGATGTGTATAAATAGGCTCAGTCAACTTAGCCCCCCGAAGTTCGACTTTTTTGAAAAAAGCGATTGCGCTAGACCGGCCTTAGCTAGCGCCACAAAAATTAGAGCTAGCGCCATCTAGACAAGAAAACTACGGGGATTTGAACTTTCGGGGGGCTAGGTTGATGCTAGCCCCCCGAGTTTGGATTTTTTAAGTTTTTTTACACTATTCGGATTCCTCAGAGCAAGCGCTACCAATTTAAAAGCCAACGCCACTCCCACAACCCCAAAAAATGATAAAACATTTTTAACCCTGGCCCCCTAAAATGAGATGTTTTTAATCAAATTGGGTGGAAAATATAACTTAGAGCTAGCGCCAACAGAATATGACAAAAATATTCTCTCAAAAATATCAGGTAAAAAAAAGTTCACGTCCAAATTTTGATGCAAGAGCTTTCAGATCCTGTATGCGTATTACCATTTACTTCCTGAATTTTAATACAAAATGATGTTTGGCATATAATATACCGCTTTCAACAAATAGTTCGGCGTTGTAATTACTTTATTTATGTTCATAGACACTGGCTATTAGAAACATGATGCCTAGTAGACAGTAGCGTAACTGACAATTGTGTTTTCACTCCTAGCTAATTTAAATCGTTATTACGCAAGAACTTACCGTACGATTTAAGAAACTCTTTTGGCATTGTAATTACTATACTAATATTTATAAACACTGGCAACGAGATAGCTTGCACTAGTAAGACAGTGGCGTAACTGACGATTGTTTTTGATAATTGAAATCGTTATAACTCGGAAACTAACCGTACGATTTCAAATTTTTTTTGGCATTGTAATTGCTATACTGAAGTCTATAAACACTAACAACGACATAGCTAGTGATATTAAAGGATAAATTAAAATCACTTGGTTTGTTTCACTATTTGTTTCTATTTACTCGACTAGTTTCGCTTTTTACGGCATTATCAAAGTTCACTCTTGATAATGCCGTAAAAAGCGAAACTAAAGTAAATAGAAACAAATAGTGAAACAAACCAAGTGTTTTTAATTTATCCTTTATTATTATTTCAAAATGTTTCACCAAGTGATAAATGAGAAAGTTATTCAAGAGATAGCTAGTGCTAGCAAGACAGTGGCGTACCTCACGGTTGTTTTTTTTTATGATAACTTAAATCATTATTACTTGGTGGAAAACACTCGTTGCGAGTTTCTAACTGAACGCTTTTCAAAAACAATGAATGCCTGAAAATTTACCTAGTACACATCGGGTTATGTATGTACCTAATCAAAACATGGGTATCTTTTCGATGCTACAAAATTGTGATTAAGCTCCTTTCGTTGCTATTCAATTGAATTTATTTTCATTCTAACACAATCTATCTCAATATCCTGATTCTACGATATACGGGAGTTTTTCTTTAAAGTAGACGTATTCCAGATTCACTTTATTTTGTTTAAATCTTTAGATATATGTTGTTTTTACAGGAATTCAATTTGAAACTTTAAGCGAGTGTTTTCCACTCCCAGACTAAGCATGAAGTAAAATTTCGAGTTTAGAAAAGCCCCGTGAAAATTTGTCGAGGGTCGCGCAGCGACCCGAGACAAATTTTCTGGGCTTTTCTAAACTCGAAATTTTACTTCATGCGCCACGCGTATAGAACACTAAAATTTTGTGAAATTTGTGTATATTTGAACCTTACTTGAAATCAGCGTTTTATACGCGTGGCGCATGAAGTAAAATTTCGAGTTTAGAAAAGCCCAGAAAATTTGTCTCGGGTCGCTGCGCGACCCTCGACAAATTTTCACGGGGCTTTTCTAAACTCGAAATTTTACTTCATGCTTAGTCTGGGAGTGGAGAACACTCGTTTAAAGCCTTGAATTGAACTTTTGCACCCAATTTGATTAAAAAAATCTCATTTCGGGGGGGCTAGGGTTTAAAATGTTGTATAATCTTTTGGGGTTGTGGGGGTGGCGCTAGCTTTTAAATTGGTAGCGCTAGCTCTGAGGAATCCGAATACTGTAAGAAAACTTGAAACATCCAGCATCAACCTAGCCCCCCGAAAGTTCAAACCCCCGTAACTTTCTTGTCTAAACGGCGCTAGCTCTAATTTTTGTGGCGCTAGCTAGCGCTAGCTAAGGCCCGTCTAGCGCAACAGTTATTTTTTAAAAAGTCGAACTTCGGGGGGCTAAGTTGACTGAGCCGTATAAATAGAGGATTGCAATAACATTCAATTTCAATGCATTTATTCCTTATTTACTTACTATCAAAATATGACTCATCATAAATCAGCCAAATTTGAAAAAAATATATTGGGCTCGGTGCAATGTTGAGCAAGAAGCTTATTATTTGAAATGCATTATAATAACTACCCAATTATTATTATAGTTCTATTTTTTCTAAAATAATTAACAATGAATATGCACGCAGTTAAACCCTAAATTTTTTTAAACATTCGTCAAACAAATATTACCTGTGCTCAGTAAAAAATAGTTGATTTGTAACATTAATCTACGACAACGTCATATTGGTGTTATTCTTACTATTCTTATAGTTTTGATATCATTGATTCGTTGATGAAGTCGCAGTTGGTTCAAATAGGTCCGATTGCTAGAAACTTTACAATTTACTTTAATAGTTTTATTGCGAGAAGTTTAATGGCATTTAACAACTGCTTTAATAACGAAAGATTTAAGACGAAATAATGATTTGAACAAGACTGATTGTTATTCGATTGCTTCTGGCTTATTAATCAGCTTAAAAAACTTTAAAAATAATTTAATAATACCGACACTGTCAAATAATAAGGAAAGCCAATATTAAAGGTATATTACACATCTTTATTTAAATTAGTGAAACATTTCGTGTTTTCTATATTAGTGAACATGCAGTATAAAAAAATACTTATTCCATTAGTAGTCAGAAAGCATGAAAATAAAACACTAGTACAATGAAATATCGATTATAATTGCGAAATATTAATTTTACGAGAATAAATGCTAACGACGCGAGCCGTTTTTGTTAACTATGATTGAAAAAAGAAAAGAAAAACAAACGCGAAGCCGCACAGCGTTCACCGGCCTAGAGATAAACGCTGGCCGCATGCTGCTCGCCCCTCCAATAATTGTGCAGATGAGTGTACAACGCGTTCAACTAAGAGAAGATCCGCAAGGCGGCGGTATTTTACGGTCTTATTTTTCAAGATTTTTATTTTAACCTGACTCGGGCATGAGCTATCGCATCCTTATGAAATGTTCACATTATATTCCTTATAGTATAAACTAGTAAGATATGGGAATATTTTTTTTTAATTTTGAAAAATTTAACATTATTTTTTTCATACCTCTGAAAGCAAATTGTTTAAAAAAAAAGTACTTCGATATTTTACTAGATAATTGGGCTTAATATATGCTGTCAAAATTTCAACTTTCTAGGACCTTTAGTTTTTAAATAAACCTAACATTAAATTTCAGACCACTGTTATATTCCCCTTAACCTGGAGCAAAGCCTGAAAAGTTAGTTTGGTCGCATAGCGGAGCAACTAAACCAAATTTTCGGGCTTGTCTAAACTAGAAATTTTACTTCATGTGCCACATGTATGACACTGATTTCAAGCGAAGTTTACTCGTTCACAATATTTCAGTGCTTTCATTGTTTAATACGCGCTATGCGACTAAACCAAATTTTCAGGCTTTTCTAAACTTGAAGTTTTACGTCATACTTAGTCTGGGAGTAGAAAACACTAGTTTTAAGCTTCAAATTGAACTCTTTGAAAAAAACGTAGTATATGTATACCTAATAGAAAATTCCTTGCATGTATACTTAAAAAAACAATTTCCTGTAGTAACAGATTAATCCGATGACTAATTGCCAAATCTACTGAATGCGCATTTTATTTATTTATTTATTTATTTATTTACGGATTTCTCCTTTTTACAGTATTACAAAAAAAAAGGTACATATAAATTACAATATATAAATATCGCGCTCAACACTAATAAATTGAACTAAACAGAAATGTTAGTAATTTATAATAACATCCAAATCAATGAAAGATAAGTGGCGTTTAATCACATTATATGAGTTATATGAGTTAAAATATACTAATTAACAATATCCAGATTAATAAGCTGTAAATGGCGTTTGAATACACTATAAGAATTACTAAAAATGTAAAAGTTAGGATACAACATAAGGACATTACAATACCGCATTATACGTGCCACAGGATTATGGGAACCATACACTGTTCGATGGAAGTTTAAACGAAATAAGGGCCTACAACGAACTTGATTCAAATAACATTTTCGTTTGAGCTTAAACAAAATCAACGTAAATGCATTATTTATTTCTGTAAATACCTGAACCATTTAGTAGATGTGGAAATTGGAATTATACTACCTAAACTTACATTTAAAATGATTGTGCACATTAATTAAAATGATTTGTGGCTGGGTTCTTGCAGATATAGTTTTACGTATACATTTTCAAAATGTGACGTTTAACCTAAAAATTTTAAAGTTGCATACTGGAACATACGTTTTTGCATGTTCCATCTAAAAACCATAGCAGACATATTATATAGTTTTCTGTCTCTTTTCACACACGTAATCGTATGCACCAAAAGCACTACAAATCAAGTAAACCATGGGACACCTCTCGTGAATCGTACCTTAGGTATGTTATTATAACGTGATTGTAATAACATACATACCTAAGGTATGTGTTGTTGTGTTGTCTTTTAGTTGGGTAAGGTAAGAGTAAGAAATACAAAATAAAACACATCTAATTTAGTTATTGTTAATTTATCAAGCAACTTTAGTATAGTATACAAATAATATATAAACATAAAAATTAACATATAGGTACACATTTGTTCATGAGAAAACAAACCAACGAACGATAAAAGTGTAATAATATAGTTACATGTAAAAAATATGGAAAAAGGAAAACGTACATTATTAAAAAACACATGTAGTAGTAAAAACAAAATGAAAACAGAAAACCGCTCGACACTTATAAGTCCTTAATAAGTTTTCGTTTATTATATATGAAAAGCGTATGAAATGTTAATACAAATTGGTGCTCGGCTACACAAACGCTACATTAGCTAAATACTTTTTTTTGTTTTCATTATTATTTATTATTCCTCATCACTATAATAAATTTGTTTATCGATCCGAACAGAACAAACTCATCACAGAAGCTTGTAGTATTCCCCTTTACTTCAGTTTACCCAAAAAACAAAAAGCGTGCACCTATAACTTATTTATAAGGCATTAGTAATTTTTTCTCTCTCTCCCTTTCTCCCTATTTACTTTTTATTATTCAGTTCAATCTTCATCCGAAAATATAAAATATTCATCTAACTTTCCTATAAATATTGAGCTTTTTTTTATACTTTTGAGTAAAATGAGTAAACATAAATACTGCGGTAAAGCACATATTTTTTTTGTTTTTTACATTTATTTTTTTTTATATCCGTCCAATTAAATGCAATCGTTCTTCTTTCACACCCAAGGCAGCGCAGCGGCGGTTTCTTTAAAATTTATGTTTTATACTTTCGGTAATTATACAAACGCTTAAATTATTACATTTAGAAAGGGTCGACGATTGCAACAAAATAACACACATTCCACGTAGACATTTTTTTAACAATGAATTTTTTCTTCCTACAAATAACAGACCTCCAAAATTTAATCAATCATATTACAATTATGCCTAAGGCTGGAATTCGAATACAAATAATTTGAATGGTTGAATATTCAAATAGGAGTATTGCAATTACTAAATTTTTTCGACATTTAAATATCCAAATACTTAAATATTTCAATATTCGAAGATTTCAAATATTGAAATTACTTTATAAATGAATAATTGAATATTTCAATTTGAAAAAATCGCAGCCTTAATAGTATATTTTAAACTTCGCTTGAAACCAGTGTTTTATACACCTGGCGCTTGAAGTAAAATTTCGAGTTTAGAATAGCCTGATAATTTGCTTTGGTGGACCATACCAAACTTACGAGGCTTTCCTAAACTCAAAATTTTATTTCATGCTTAATCAAGGAGTGCAAAACATTTGTTAAACAGCTACTAGAACTTTTTTGACAACACTGATTTCTCAAAGAAAATGGAAAACAAACAAACCGTAGATATTTTTATAATCTATACGAGCTTCGTTAATTATCTTGTTCATTTTTTTTTTTAAATCTGGTATTGGCATTAATGTTGATAGTATTTAATGAGGGTTTTCCAATCCTTGATTAAGCATGAGTTTAGAAAAGCGATTAACCTTTTAATTTTTTTTTCTGTAAATATGTGAAGCTTTTTTTCCCATAATCTGTATTAATATTAATATCTTTGCCTAATTTATTCCCAACTTTATTCATTGTTAAAAAATTATTTACAACACCCTGTAAATCATGAATCAGTCGACGCACACGAAGAATTCCATTACCATTATTTATTATTTTTTTCATCTAAAATATAAACTCCTCAAATTTATTCATCCAAATTTTTAATACCTAACTACTGAGTGATAGTGCTTGAAATTTTTATTCTCAATTTCCATGTTTTGTTCACCGGTTTTATTTAATTTAATTTTTTTACTCGAAGCTTTCATAAATTCACACGTGGCTAAGCTAGCTGGTCGTTTGTTACGTTCCGAAGGCAAACGCCAGCGTCACAAAAACATACACTCACATCAATACAAATTAACAAACAAAACGCAGGAAAACTAAAATAAAAAAAAAAATCTCACACACGCTCCACGTCTGCCTTCGGTGCAACCACACAATCTCCAATCATAAAATTAACAAATGAATAAAAATATTTTAGATAAATTCGCGAACATCATCGCAGGTTTATAATAGTTAAAACTAAATTTTTACGAGAATACGTAACTTATGCTTAATCTCCCTCATTAAATTTAATCCCTTCTTCTCCAACTATTAAACGTAAAATTGAAACACTCCTCGGGGGGTTTAAAAAATGAGTATCTAATGTAAAAAACTAATTAAAAAATGTTTACATACGAAATATAAAGGGGTAATTCATCACGCAGCTTTTTTCCTTCAGTCTAAAAAGAGACGAGAATTGTTGATAAACATAACCGACCGTTATTGTTTTACAAGTGATATCTGTACCAAGAGGCTTTTTAACTCCGAGTACGGTAAATTAAAAGCTGAAAATGTTTTTTTTTCGTGCTGGGCCGGGCGAGGCGGGCCGCTTATCCAGATGAGGCGGTCACCTGTTGGCTGGCCAAGAGGTTGGCCTTATTCTGACGGACGGTCTCCGCACGTCTCTCCTAAATAAAATAAATTGATTTATAAAAAAATGTATTTATAAAAAAACAGAGAATATTGTTTCTGAATGTTAATTATGGCATCTTTAATGTTTAAAATAACCAACAGCAGACAACAGTAGTTGAGTAACAAATTGATTATCCCTGTGAATTATTATTATTATTATATTAAATTAATCTTAGTTAGCGTTTCCAATTGGATTAGGTTAGATGATGCATTGTAAAGTTAGGTTACATTATGCATAACTATTTTTATGTTAGATTAGGTTGCCATGCAAAGTATGTTTTTGAATTTTGTGAAGAGTATAATTATCAAATAATTAACACTCTTGTATCCTTTCTTCACACTTTATTTTATAATAAATTATTAATTGGTAATGAGTGCTTAGCACTCGAAATATCTATCTAACGATTAGAAAATAAAGTGTGAGGAAAGGATACAATAGTGTCAATTATTCGTTAGGTTAGGTTATCAATTTCTTAGGCTAAGTTGGGCGCCAGTTACTTAACACGCTGATCGCCGCACGGCATTCACTTGTGGAGCAGTTAAATTCACGTTTAGGCCCTGCAGCATGTACCTTGTGCCGTATCCAGAAACAACTTTCAAAACATTGTGTTGCCTGTGTCGGGGAACTAGTATAACTATATAGAACTATATAGACATGTTATAATAAAGCAAACATTTAAAGGGACATTAACTTTTATAAACGTTTAAAAAAGTTTATGTCCCTTTAAATGTTTGCTTTATTATTCTGTATAATTGGAACAAAAACTTAAGCAGAGGCCTGAGGTAATATCTTTATTGTTATAAAGGTGGCAATCAACATGTTAAGTAACCATCAACTAATTTGACTTGAGTGGCTGGTAGCTAAGCTAATCTAGCTAGGGTTAAGTTAGATAATCTGTTGACAATTAATTTGACCTACGTAACTGTTAACCAGTTTTATACAGCTAGGCTAGGTTAGTCTATCATGTAACCTAACACTTGCTGCAGTGTTGCCACTTCTAGACTGCCAGATTTCTAAAAATTTCATCTAAAAAATCTCTATAATTCACCAGATTTTATGTTTTGTTATAACATGAGTAAACCAAATACATATTAACAGAACAACACTATTTAACATTAATGAATAAAAAACGTATAATAACTAAAGATGCATTATACTGTAATTTACCTATGTTATAATAGTATAATTATAATAGTATTATATACAGGGTGTCCCATTAGTGTGTTCTCGGAGGATATCTTGACTCACGTTGAAGAAACAAAAGTTTATTCACCGAAGTTGCTTAGTTTTAAGAGCTCTTTTAATAACTCCGAAACAGTATAACTTAAACCGAATATTTTTATTAAAAGTACACTCAATTTTCATGAGGGATTCAAAAACCTATTAATATACAGGGTAATCCATTTAAAATAAGCAAGTTGCATCCCCTACTGTCTTTATGGTGCACCCTGTATACATAAAAATATTTTTAGGTCCAGTCAGGGGGCAACACTACCAGTTTAAAATATGGAACAAAACAAGTGTTCTTGGATTATAGATCTGTTTGTGACATAAACTAGTTAAACTTAACTGTGTTCGCTTGCTGCACTAATCATGAACTTTCTGGGCTGTGTTTTAATTCGTGTTTGTGCCTCTATGATTAATTATTTGCAATATACTTGTAAAGAACAGGTTTATGCCGGGTTTCACCATCGTCAGTTAAATCATCCAATAGTTATTCATCAATTAAAATCTAGTAATAGTTACATACACGTCAAAAATCAATCAATACAGATGACACTGAAGGAAAATGTTTATTCCAATCGACAAATAAATTTAATCTACTAATAAGATTAAATTGAAGTTGGTGAAACCGGACATTAGACTGTTGTTTATTTATTTATTTGTAATACAACCCCAGAAATTTATTTTACAAAATTTTCTATATTATGTAAATTACGAGGATTCTCCCTGTATTTAATGTTTCTTTTTGAAACATTAAATACAGGGAATTGGGAAAACAATTGACATTACATAAGTTTTTAACTGCATTGGCATGATTTTACTCTTCGAGACATTTTAAAACAGATTTTTTTTTAAGTTTATTGCAATATCTTATTAGGTATACAGAATATCTCAACATTTTTTCAATAAAAGATGTCGATTTTAGCAAAATAATCAAAATCCAGATATATTGCTTTTTGGAGGTTGAATAGTTTTATGTAAAACGAGGCGTTTACAATGTTCGGATTTTCCGTTGTTTTGTTCTATTGGAGTTTGCGAAAATCGGCATACCTTAAAAACTATTCGAGCTACAGAAGAGTAGCTGATTCTGAGTATTTTGCAGAGATCTACAACTTTTATTCGGAAGATTTTTTTGATATTCTGAATACTTACCGAGATATTGCAATAAACAAGCGTTGGTCAAACAACTGAAGAATCGAGCTGAACGAAGAGATCGAGTAGGCGATCTTTATTAATTGATCTTGAATGTACTACACATATCTAAGCAGTATATTTTGAACTTCTCATCCACTCAGTGTTTTATGCACGTGGCGCATGAAGTAAAATTTCGAGTTTAGAAAAGTCTAAATAATTGCCTGAAGCTTTTCTAAACTCGAAATTTTACTTCATGCTTAGTCAAGAAGTGGAAACACTTGTCAGAAGGTTCAAATTGAACACTTTTACAAATTAATCGAAGTAACTGATATTCCAATCAACCTAATAAATAAAGAACAAACTTAACCTAAAAAAAACAGTATCGTATAACATAACCTAACTTCACAATCCAGCAAGTCTGGGTTGCCAAATAAGTGATTTTGTCACCAAATTTGGTGGTTTCAACTTTTAGATTCAGACAAATTGTCTGTGATTCAGACGTGGCTTTATTCTAGTGTTTGTTGGATGTTTTTAGTAGTGATGGGCAAGATCAATCAAAAAAGATCGATTGATCGATCCCTGCAAGCGATCGAGCCGCTCGATCTTTTCGTGTCACTCGATCTTTTTGATCGGCTCGATCTTTTTGATCAGCTCGATCTTTTTGATCGGCTCCATCTTTCTGATCGACTCGATATTTTTGATCAGCTCGATCTTTTCAATCGGCTCGATCTTTTCGGGCGGCTCGATCGTTTCAGGCAGCTCGATCTTTTCAAACTTGTCGAGCTAGTCGATTGATCAATATTTTACAAAATGTTAGTCGTGAAGATGGTGTTTTCTTTTTACTAAATAATTTGTACTTAGTTTTCTAAAATATTGATAGTAATTTTATTTTGTTAATTATAACATACACAGAAAATAAAATGTTGTGGTATGTGTACATTATTTTTATTTTAGAGAAACAGAAAATAATGTACTGGGAGTTTTTTTATTTAGTATACGCATTCCAAATTCAGCCCATTTTCTATAAATCTCTAGATATTCCTTGTTTTTTTTATGTTTAATTTGAAGCTTTAAATGTGTATTTTCCACTTCCAGACTAAGCATGAAGTAAAATTTCGAGTTTAGAAAAGCTCCGTGAAAATTTTCTGGGCTTTTCTAAACTCAAAATTTTACTTCATGCGCCACGCGTAGAAAACACTAAAATATTTGAAATTTATGTATATTTGAACTTCACTTGAAATCTGTGTTTTATGCGCGTGGCGCATGAAGTAAAATTTCGAGTTTAGAAAAGCCCAGAAAATTTCACGGGGCTTTTCTAAACTCGAAATTTTACTTCATGCTTAGTCTGGGATTGAAAAACACTCGTTTAAAGCCTCAAATTGAACTCTTAAAATGAACGAATGTGAGAAAATTTACAGCTTATGCATATGTTTACCCAAAAAAATTCACTGTATACAGGGAGTTTTTCTTTTAGGTATACATATTCGATGTTTTTCTAGAAGAATTCAATTTAAAGCTTTAAACGAGTGTTTTCCACTCCCAGATTAAGCATGAAGTAAAATTTCGAGTTTAGAAAAGCCTGAAAATTTGGATTGATCGCGTAGCGAAGCGAAGGAAAATACACGTTTAAAGCTTCATACGTCACACTAATTTAAAGTGAAATTCAAAATATACTACTTATTTCATATGTGAATCATGTTTGAATATTTTTGAGCATATGCGCTGTAAAAAAAAAAAACAATCAAAATGGAATTTTAGATTCCTCAACTTTTAAAAATGTCAAAAATGCCAAAACAAGTCTTTAAAATTTCTGAATGAAAAATGAAAATCTGTGATGCGGCCCTTAAAACATTCTAAGTGTTAATTTTGGCCCTCGAAGCAATTTGGGTTGGCCAGCCCTGATGTAAATATTGTATTGTGGCAGGTCGGGAAACTTCTAGTCTGCAATTTATTTATTAATCCTCACTTTTTCGTATTTGTTCAATTTTTAATTACAATTTCAATATTAATTATAATTACACTAAAAAGCATAATTTACACTTATTATATTAATTCATTTAGTCATTAACTAACGAGTATTTAAATAACAAGTATTTTTTTAGTGATGATCAAATACGTTCGTGTGCGCGATCCGCTAGATCCTTGGAAATGATCGAGCTGCTCGATCGGCTCTTTTTGATCGGATCGATCTTTTTGATCGGCTTGATCTTTCCGAGCGGCTCGATCTTTTTGATCAGATCGATCTGCTCGATACTTCAACTGATCGATCATTGCTTGATCGATCCTTGAGATACTCGATCTTGCCCATCACTAGTTTTTAGTGACAATCTAGTGATTTCCTGTCATCAGAAAGCGATTAAAGATAAAACAGTTGAACATGCCAAAATACTGTCAAAACTATTAACATTCGGAAATATCTATTTTTATATTCATAAAAATGTCCATGTCCAAATAAATCTTAAATCTTAAAATTTGGATTGGTCGCTTCGCTTCGCTAGACTACCAATCCAAATTTTCAGGCTTTTCTAAACTCGAAATTTTACTTCATGCTTAATTTGTGAGTGGAAATACTCGTTAGAAGCTTTAATTGAACGCTTTTATAATCTAACCTAAGAAACTCTTCAATAATTTAACCTGACAAATTGAGAACTAACATAACCTAAAAACAAATACAGATCACATAACCTAACTTACCAATCAAGCTAGTGAGGTTAGATCAAATTAGTTAATGATGAATTAAGCTGATGATTACTTAAATAACTGGCGCCCAACTTAATCTAAGAAATTGGTAATCTAACCTAACCTGAAAATGGTTACGCATAATCTAAAATAATTTCAGGATGATACAACCTATCCCTAGCTCAAATGCCAACTACGTAAATCCATTAAATTAAAATTGCTACAAAAATCAACAATATGAATTTGTGTTCAATACTTATTGATTCACCGGATAACTATATATGCGTTTTAGGCTTCAACGTCATCATCAGTATAGTCCAAACCAGTGCTTGGCACAGGCCATAGTAAATGGTTAAAGATGTTCAGTATTCTTCAAGCACTGGTTCGGGAGTATACTTATGATGGCATTGAAGCCTGAAACGTGTATATAGTTATCCGGTGAATGAATAAGTACTGAGCACAAATTCATATTCTTGATATTTGTATTCTATAAAATAAAGCCCTGTTGTGAACGAAGAATTGCTGTATACAAAAGTTTAGTTTGCCAGCTATTGACGATGCTACTTAAGCTAATGGGCATTAGATGGCATTTATGCTTTGGAACATATGTAAATTGTTACAAAGGCTCAGCCGTAAGTTAACCTAACTTTTAATCTAACTTTGGTGGTTACATGTTATCAAATCTTTCCTAAGTAAATGCTACGTAAAACAACCTAAACAATTCTCTCTAAAGTTCGATAAACTTTATTAGATAGGCATCAGTTAATCCAACTTATGTAACTGTTATTCAATCTAACCTAACTTTTGCAACAGTTATTCAGTTTAACCTAACTTTTCATCATATGAAATAGCAAGTTAGATTGGGTTAGATATGATAACATGCACCATATTATCATATCTAACCTAATTTGTTATCTAACTTTACTGTTATCATTGTCACATTAGATAATATTATTAGATATCAGGTTCTATGTGACATTTTTTTCGATTTTCAATTTGTGATGTTACAAGGCTCTATGTGCATACATATAGCCTTGTAACATCACAAATTGAAAATCGAAAAATATGTCACATAGAACCTTGTAATATTAAGCCAGTGATATGCTAAATAATCTAAATTTTTATTTATCTTAATCTGGTTTATCAGTAAAAATATAATATAAATATGCTCCTTATACTTGCATATTTTTAAGGGGAAATTGGGTTTGAATCCTACAATCTTGTTGGTATTTCACTCAAATTTAGTACATGTCAAACCTAACCTAAATTGTCAGTTAACCTAAGCAAATGCTATCCAACCTAATTTCAATACAGATTTGTTAAAGATAAGTAAATGTTCATAGTTGTTGAGTCTAAGACATTAAGCTCTTTACAGGGTATCCCATTATATATTGGCTCAGGTTAAAGATGTATAAAATATAGTTTTTTTGTATAAAAAATGAATACCTCATGCCCGTTTGCACTAAAGTCGATCAACTTAATCAGTGATTAGTCCTTCACAAAACATTTATTTTATTTACAAATTGTTTACACAATTCCATATTGATGAAAGAGACATGTTTTAGATATCTTACAAATTTATAACATTCTAAAATGTTGACTTTATCAGAGGTTTAATCAATGATTAGTGAATAATTAAATTTAATGAGTCAGGGAGCCTTAGTATTGTAACTTTAAAATCTAGGTTTATATTTTTGGTCACTCTGTCTTTATGTGAAACTATAAATTTATTGTAGATATGCCACTGGAAAACTAATTAGGCATAAACACTAATGCCCATTTGCACCCAAGTCAATTAACTTAATCAGTGATTAGAACTTTAAAAAAACACAACAATTGTATTTACAAATTGTTTATACAATTGCATATGATGAAAGAGACATGTTTAGGATATCTTATAAATGTGTAACATTCTTATGTTCTAGAAATTTGACCTAATCAGAGGTTTAATCAATGATTAGTGAATGATTAAAGCTAATCGGTCAAGGTGCAAATGGACCTCAGTCTTAAATTCTCAACACCCAAAGTCATGACATTTTCAATTATCCTTTAAAAACTCACATGAAAATATTTATCTTGACTTTTAAATAAATACACGCTCATTTGCCGATTTACGGCAACTCGCGCAATGTGAGCAAATTTCAGTTGTTGACATTTAAAGCAAAGTGAAATATTTAGGACACACTGTCTCCACAAAATATCGGTGATTTAACAATAAAATTCAGTCAGTAATAAGGAAACGACTTTTACCTTTATACTGGTGACATAATAAAATAAGTAGTTATTAATCAAGCAATTATTCCATTTTATAGTTTAAGCTCTTCCATACCAAAAATTGTCTGTACTTATACTTTAATACATGTCTTAATAAAAATAAGTTACTTGTATTTATTTAAAAATTGTATATTTGGGGATAGTAAGTTGTGAAAAAAGGAAAGAAATGTTTGTTCACAAATGATCACCAATGAGCTTTCTCAAAATGAAGTCATTTTAGTAAGTAATGACCAGAGCTGAGCAGGATTCGAATCATTCAGGATTCGAATCCTGGATTCGAATCCTTTTAGAGGATTCAAAAGAGGCATTCGAATACTTTAGTTCAACTGGATTCGTGATCCGGATTCGTTACATTTTTTTAAGAGGATTCGTATTCGAATCCAAATGTGGGTGATTCGAATCCATATAAAAGGATTCGAATCCTTATGAAAGGATTCGAATATTTATAAAAGGATTCGAATATTTATAAAAGGATTCGATAACTTACAAAAGGATTTGAATCGTCAAAAATAATTCAAATTAACTGTGAGGATTAACATGAAAAATGTCTTTTGTGTGTTTTTAAATTTCTCGTTAAATCACTGTTTAATACGCGTGGCGCATGAAGTAAAATTTCGAGTTTAGAAAAGCCCAGAAAATTTGTCTCGGGTCGCTGCGCGACCCTCGACAAATTTTCACGGGGCTTTTCTAAACTCGAAATTTTACTTCATGCTTAGTCTGGGAGTAGAAAACACTCGTTTAAATGAAGACAACCTTATACAAGCAATGGCGGATTAACGCACAGGCGCATGAGGCGCTCGCCTGTGGCCTCCGAATAGCACCGGCCTCAGACCGGCCTCAAAAATAAAAATTAAGAGGAATGAAAAAAGGCAATATGCGTGGAAGTGCGGAAGTCTGAATAGCACCAGCGTCAGACCGGCCTCAAAACTAAGCGAAATGAGAAATGTGTGCTAGTACGAGAAATGCTAAGGAGCGGCTAGAGCCTCCTTCAAATACCACGCGAGCCTAGTGATATGACGCGCATGAAATATGCGCACCGGCCTGCCGGCGAAGATTTCTAGTCTAACCTAACTTCCTCACTTATGTTTGTCAGTTTGTGTATAATGTTTAAAGTTTAAAAGTTCGATTAAACAAACCGTGATCCTGTGTCCTTTGAATTGTGAACGACTACAACTACATAGGTACTACGATATAACGTTTAACGTTTGTATCATTGTATCTGCTGTCTGTACGTAAAAAAGTAAGTAGTAAGTAGTAATACATTATACATTTTTGATTTCTAAATATTAAAATATTTCAAAATTTAAATTAATTAATTAAAGCTATTTGCTGTTTGTTTGTTAAATGGTCAAATGAATATTGTGTATGTGTATCGTGTAATTACGTATTAAGTATGAAAAAATGTGTGAAATATCAATTTTTCTAATTTACACTATTGACAGTGATTTCCATCCATCATGCCGAAAATTATTGCCCCTTAATACCAACTATCATTTATTCATTCATTTTAGGCCATGAAAAGAAGATTTGAAGGTGGTGCTGCCAAACTACGGAAAAAATGCGATAGAAAAATGCGCAGAACAGCAGAGGAATTCTCTTGCGCCATTTCTCGATTTCCCAAGCCCAAATGAAAATTCTGCTTCTGTGTCTAATGTGTCGTTTTTTAATGATGCTTCTTCTTCTAAAAACTCTGTCGATGATAATGATGATGATGACATTGATATTTATGACGGTGATATAGAATTTGCAGTTGGAGAAAATGAAGTGAAAGTGGAAAGTGAAAACCAAATAGAAAAAAATGTGATAGTCGTGAAAGAAGAAACCGAACCTGAAAATGATGTCCTTCAAGTTCAAGAAAATTTAGAACCTAAAACATTTCAAAATAATATTGGATTATGGCCGAAAAATTTGTCCAACCAAGAAATTGAGTAATATTTAATAAATAAACCGCTTAATATAGGGGACATTAATAATTTAAAAATACCTTATACTGATAGAGATAGAGTTTATTATAGAAATATATCAGAATCAGACTTCTATTGCCTCAAAATAAACGGCTCTAAGGAATTACACGAATGGCTTATATTTACGGAAAGTAATAAGTGTGTCTACTGTTACATATGCAAAATGTTTTTCAATGTGCAGACGAAATTTACAACAGGATTTAGTGACTGGAAAAATGTAAAGCGCCGATTAAAGGAGCACGAATCTTCCAACGATCACATCAAAGCTATGTTAACCTTTCAAAAACGAAAAACACAAATTGGGCGTATTGATGAGCAATTAGTAAAGCAGATAGACTCCGAAAAGAAGTATTGGCGGGAGGTGCTAAAAAGAATAGTTGCTACTGTGCGACTGTTGTCCACTATGGGTTTGGCGTTTCGAGGACATAGGGGATGCGCTAATTCTAATCGAAGAGGAAATTTTTTCGAGTTGCTTAGAATACCTATCAGAATTCGACAATTTTCTAAAGAATCATCTTGAAAAATATGGTTATTCGTTTAAGGGTAATGTTAATTATTTGTCGCATAGTACATGCGACGAATTCATAACTTTGATGGGCAACGAAGCTAAATCTTATATAGTTTCTGAAGTAAAGGAAGCGATATATTTTTCCATTATTGTGGATTCTACTCCTGATATTAGTCATGTGGACCAGCTGACTTTCGTTTTAAGATTTGTGAATAAAAAAGGAGAGGTAAAAGAAAGGTTTCTTGGCTTTCTTCAAATTGAACAACACGACTCTGCATATTTGAGCAATGTAATATTAACGTTTTTAAATAGCTTAGACATAGACATAAACAATTGTAGAGGTCAAACTTATGACAACGCTGCAAATATGTCTGGCAAATACAGGGGATTACAAGCCAGAATTAAAGAACATAATGCAAAGGCCACTTACATACCATGTGCTAGTCATAGTATAAATTTGATAGGTAATCGTGCTGCAGAGTCTTGTTCGGGAAGTCAACATTTTTTCTATTTTATTCAAAATAATTATGTTTTTTTTTCTTCATAAACTCGTCGGTGGAATCTGCTTACAAGTAGTTATTTAGATAAATCAAAACATATTAAGCGATTGAGTGATACGAGATGGTCAGCGCGAGCAGATGCTGTTTCTGCCCTAAGAATGAATTTTAAAAAAAAACCAGCAAGTGCTAATGGACATTGGCGAATGTGAGCTAGAAAAACCTTTGAGCAAATTGGAAGCTAAAAAATTATCAAAATATTTTGATGAATACGAAATAGCTATATTAACGGTGCTATGGGATACACTTTTGCAGCGCATAAATTGTACGAGCATATCGCTACAAGATATACAATCAAATTTGCTACAAGGAGTAACGCTTCTTAAATCACTCTCTAAGTTTGTGGAGGACATTAGAAATAAATTCGAAAATATTGAATTAGAGGCAGGTTTGCTAACTAATAGTAATTACAAGGAAATCAGACAAAAGAAAAGAAAATTTCAATTTGACGAAACTCGTGAAGGTGACACGATCTTCACTTGTAGAGATGCGTTCAAAATAAACACATACAATGCTATATATGATAATATTATTTCTGAAATATCTGCAAGAAGTTTGGTTTATAATGATGTTTTTAGTGATTTCGAGCTATTTTTTAATTTCAAAATGAACGAGAATGATGCAATACAATGTATAACTCGGCTGTGCCACAAATATGAAAATGATATCGACATTGATTACTTTAGAGATGAAGTTCTTCAGTTCATTGCATTTGTTAAGGAAGAAAATGTATCCAATCCGATGGATATGTATAAATTATTAATGGACGGGCTGCAATCCACCTTTCCCAACGTGGAAATTTTAAAAATTTTCTTGACTATGCCAATATGTAATGCTAGCGGCGAACGCTCATTTTCTGTATTAAAAAGAGTCAAAAATTACTTACGTAATAGTCTTGGCCAATTGAATGTAAGTAATTTATCAATTATGTTCATAGAAAGTGATATTGTCACTAAATATATTATGATGATATAATTGATAAATTTGCCAAACAAAGGGCTAGAAAAGTGCCAATATAAAAAAGTGCAATATATATCTCAAAACATTTAATGTTGCTTAATTTAAATATTTATTTTATACTTTTATGTTTGTTAGTGTTGCTGTTTACCAATGCAATAGTGATTATATGTTGTATGTTATATTGTTATTTATTACACGTTTTTTGCGTGCATTTTTTGTTAATAAATTTGGTGTTTTTTTTGTTTTATTTTTATTTTTTAAATAAATGGCGGCCTTAAAATCGAGTTGCGCCTCTGGCCTCCAAACTGTTAAATCCGCCACTGTATACAAGACTGTCTCAGTTTAAGCCGAGTCGACCTTATACAGTAATGACTTTGATTTTCCGGTCATGTAAGAATTTCCGCACGTGATAAGCTCGGCTCGGTTTAAATCGAGACAACCTTGCACAGTACTGATCTTGGTTTTGACGTCACGTACGGAATTCCACGCGTGACGACATCAACCAAGGTGTAAGTAAGTTTGTCTTGATTTAAAACGAGCCGACTTTGTATTGTTTAATTACCTTGATTGTTGACGTCACGTGAGGACTTCCACGCGTGACGTCAACAATCAAGGTGGTTAGTGTACAAGGTTGTCTTAATTTAAAACCGAGTCGATCTTGTTAGTTTAATTACATTCACTTTTCACGTCACGCGAGGAATTTGCTATGAAATTCAAACATAATAATATTACAAATTTTGACGTATTTTGTAATTTGCCTGCTGATTTTGACAAGTTTAATAATGTCATATGGCTTTTTTTGTTAGTGTTTTGGCCAATTTTAATATAATTTCATGACTTTTCTCTGACTTTCCCGGTTTTAATGATATTCAGTGATTTTTTTATCTACGTAATATTCAGGCATTCGTCGATTTTATAATAGAGTTCAATTTGAAGCTTTAAACGAGTGTTTTCCACTCCCAGACTAAGCATGAAGTAAAATTTCGAGTTTAGAAAAGCCCCGTGAAAATTTGTCGAGGGTCGCGCAGCGACCCGAGACAAATTTTCGGGCTTTTCTAAACTCGAAATTTTACTTCATGCGCCACGCGTACAAAACACTGATTTCAAGTGAAGTTCAGAAACACACAAATACATCTTAAATCAGAGTAACAGGAAATCAGATGTTTAGTCTGTTATCAACGATGTTCAGTGTTAATAATAAATAATTAGGTTTTAAATATTTTTGTTAAAACAACTGGTAACGGTATTTATATATAAATGGTTGAAAAAAAAATCAAATTTATTCTTAAAGGATTTGTATTCGTGATTCGAAAAAACAGGATTCGAATCTTTGATTCGAATCATATTTACCTCTTACGAATCCTTTATTCGAGTATTCGTGATTCGAATCATATTAGGTGATTCGGATTCGTGATTCGAATCCTTTTTACGAGGATTTGTCCCAGCTCTGGTAATGATTAACCACCACACAATATTATCAGTTAAGGGCATGATTTTGTTGATACCTTTGCATACGGTATTTTACATATAGTCGATTAAGTTGCTTATGTTATATTGGTAATTGTAAACATTAATGTAAGGAGCAAAGAAAAGAACTATTCGTTCTGGCGCGTGTTTTTACCAAGTCAGAGATAGATAAAACGCGAATGACAGCGGAGCCGATTGCGAAATTGCGAAACATGTATGCACTAGAGATGGGTAACTCCTAAGCGAATCGACTCAAAGAGTCAGTTCAGTGAAGTGAGCTAGTGAGCCAAGTGGCTTCGTTCAAAATGTTCAGCTCTTTTTGAGCCATGACTCATTTTGATGCGCCCGCTCTTCAAGAGTTACACGACTCACCTTGAATGCTGATTCGCACTGTATTAACGGTTCTTGATTTTTACGCGGCTCGTCGATCGGCAGGCCGTCTGGGCTCGGCCTTGCTGAGCATGCACTTTTTACTTTCTGCATTTCTTAGTCTGCGGCATTTTAGTGAATCATCTTTAATTTTTTTCAATTATGTGTGTTATTATGTTTTGTTATGTAGGTAATTCAAACATTTCTATAATTAAAATAAAAAATATGAGAAATATTAGAGAAAATAAAAATAATGTTTATAGTTGATTAAATAACTTAGTAAGATTAGATATATAATTAAAATTAATTTGTAAGTAAGTTTAATTTGGCTTGGGACCCGACCGCACTACTTAATTGATTTCTAAAAACAACATTTTTCACGGCATTTCCTAAACCTATGTTATTTGTATATTGTAATTAAAATTCGCCTCTATTAATTCACATATACTACAATTTAAAATATCATAAGCAAACACCCATGTTTACTGTATAGTAATCATTAGAAGTCTAATTTTTCTTTCGTCGCCTATTTGTAACCAAAATTGTAAATTTAATAATAAGTGTTTGTTATTGTAGTAAGAAAATAGCTATCGTTATATTCTTATCTTATTTTATTGCCGCATCATGGATTCGAATTTCGATGCGTAAACCCATTGAGCTAGCGGCGATTCGACTCTAAGGGACCTCTTAGATGGACGTGTTCAACGCGACGCGGAACGTGAGCGGGAGCAAGTGTTTGCGTTTTAACACATAGGTTTATATGAGAGTCCGTAGACGGACGGGTGCGAGGCGGAGAAAACGCCAGCACTCGCGTCTGTTTAAATTTGAGCGGAGCGGGACGGACGCGTTTTTCAGCTTTAACACATGGTTTCTTATGCGCCTTCTTATACGGCAGAGGATTCGAATCATTCAGGATTCGAATCCTTTTAAAGGATTCAAAAGAGGTATTCGAATACTTAAGTGAAAATAGATTCGTGATCCGGATCCGTTACACTTTTTTAAAAGGATTCGTATTCGAATCCAAATGCGGGTGATTCGAATCCTCATAAAAGGATTCGAATTCTCATAAAAGGATTCGAATCCTCGTAAAAGGATTCGAATCCTCATAAAAGGATTCGAATCCTCATAAAAGTATTCGAATACTTACAAAAGGATTCGAATCGTCAAAAATAAATCGAATTAATCGTAAGGATTAACATGAAAAATTTGTTTTGTATGTTTTTAAATTCCTCGTTAAATCAGTGTTTTATACGCGTGGCGCATGAAGTAAAATTTCGAGTTTAGAAAAGCCCCGTGAAAATTTGTCTCGGGTCGCTGCGCGACCCTCGACAAATTTTCTACGCGGGGCTTTTCTAAACTCGAAATTTTACTTCATGCTTAGTCTGGGAGTAGACGACACTCGTTTGTAAGTAATAAAAACAAAAATCAAGTAAATTAATGAATTGTTTCAAATTTGACATTTTGATAAATTTTTATGATTTTTGCCAGATTTGAAATTATTAATTGTTTTTCGGTAATTTCGCCAAATATAACATTTTAATGAATATGAATTGACATTCCCAATCAAATGTTTACACTTAACATATCGATTTATAACATTTTTATAAGATTTTCAACAAATCGATATTTATCATTTCGAGATTTTCGTCGATTAATCAAATTTTCATCAGATTTTGCAATATTTTCTCCATTTTCCTTAATTTATCAAATGTTGATGAAATTTTCAATATTTCGAGATTTTTAATTAATTTATGAAAATGTTTATCAGATTTCCAACATATCTTGATTTTTGATATTTTGTCATTTTTATCGATTTTGATGAAATTTTCGATATTTCGAGATTTTCTCCTCAAATATATAAAATGTTTACATGTAAGATGTTCAACATTTTTATTTAGATTTGTAACGATTTTCAAAAATTATTGAATCATTATTTGAACGCACAAATTTGAGATTTTTTTTCTACAAGACATCATTTTTGACATTGAATGACATTTTTGATATCTTTTACCTATTGAGATGATTTAACACAATAAAATACTTTTAACTTTGTTTGTATAACACAATTTATTTTTATGCGACTGCAGTTTCGGAAAATTCAGCTTGCCATTATCAAACATGTTTGATAATGGCAAGCTGAATTTGCCGAAACTGCAGTCACATAAAAATAAATTGTGTTATACAAAGTTAAAAGTGTTTTATTGTGTTAAATTAACATGTATAACGAAGTAGAAGCCTCCACAATTCAAAATATATTGAGTAGATATTTTTGACAATAGATTATATTCTTGATATTAGACTACGTTTTTTGACATTAAATGACATGTTTCACATTTTTTACTTTTTTACTATTTCTGATGTTGACATTAAATGACGTATTTGACATTAGATGGCAGTTCTGACATTTTATATTTTTTTATTTTTTTGACATTAGACGACAATTTTGACATTTGATATTTTTGATATTACATATTTACTTGTTTTACATTAGATGACAATTTTTATATTATTAGACAACTTTTTTGACATTATTACTAATTTTAACAGAAATTTTCGTTTTTGTAAGAACGTTTTTGTCAAACTGTCACGTACTGACATAAAATAATAATTTTGACGTAAATAGATTTTATTAACACGCCGAATTTTTGACGTGTTTGATATTTTTTATATTTACGAGATGACATTTTGGTCATTATATTGTTTTTGGCAATTTTAAGTAATTTTGACATATTTTGATAACTTTTAAAAGTGAAAACAGTTTTAATGTTTTTAACTTTACTTGAAATCAGTGTTTAATACGCGTGGCGCATGAAGTAAAATTTCGAGTTTAGAAAATCCCCGTGAAAATTTGTCTCGGGTCGCTGCGCGACCCTCGACAAATTTTCTACGCGGGGCTTTTCTAAACTCGAAATTTTACTTCATGCTTAGTCTGGGAGAGGAGACACTCATTCGTTCATTTTCGAATTATCATAAAGTTGTCATAAAGTTGTGTATTTATTTTCAAAAAAATCTTTCTCGGTTTATTGAACAAAAACAAAAGAGCTGAGTTGAAAAGTGTTTAGGTAAAAGTGGTTTATTTTTTTGTTGACTACAACTTTTGTTTGAAACATTTTTTGATTTAGACGTCGAAAGCCATAATCGTTGAGTTGTTGATCTCCACTAGATTTTTTAGTTTCTAATTCAAAAACGAAAGAGCTGAGGCGAAAAGTGATTAGGTAAAAGAGGTTTATTTTTTCGTTGGCTACAACTTTTGTTTCAAACATTTTTTGACTTAGACGTCGAAAGCCATAGTGAAATTCGTTTAATAAAAAAACATGTAATGATTTCTGGTGATTTTTAACACAAGACTTTTAGACATTTGATGGTATAATTAATATTAAATTACTGAAATAAGTATATATTTTTTAATATATTCGTAAATAAACGGTACACAATGTAAACTATTTATTTAATTAAAATATTTAGAAAATAACAATACAATAAATTTTATATTATTATTATTATACAGGGTGTCCGTATTTCAACAGAATGTATGGGGATCTCGGTTATTTAAAGAGATAGAGAGTCGGTTAAATTGGGGCAAAGTTGCATAATTTAGAGCCCAATAATAGCCTCAAAACAAGTTTGAAACATCTTCTTTCGTTAATGAGATAATGTAAAAAAAAGTATTTTTTGAAAATTCGTTTTTATTTTTATATTCAAAAACTATTGAATCCAGACATTTACAACTTTGACATTATAGGCACTTTTTAACGATAAATCTAGTAACATATTTTATTTTAAGATAACATTTACCTAGGGACCATGGCTAACTTTTGTTTTTCGCCATTTTGGATTTTCATATTTTTTGAAAGAATATTTTTTTACTGAATTTAATGACATATCACACTTAAAGTCTATTGTACATTTTATATGTAAAATATGAATCTTTTGGTTTTTCAAAGAGTGCCTTGGAAACAGTTGAGTACCTCACTTATTTGGCAACTCCTAGGACCCATAATTTGAATACATATCACCCCTGAATCTGACGATACATACTTTATCCATTGTGACATATTTTAAAGTAACGAGTGTCTTCCACTCCCATACTAAGCATGAAGTAAAATTTCGAGTTTAGAAAAGCCCCGCGTAGAAAATTTGTCGAGGGTCGCGCAGCGACCCGAGACAAATTTTCACGGGGCTTTTCTAAACTCGAAATTTTACTTCATGCGCCACGCGTATAAAACACAGATTTAAAATGAAGTTCAATAACACATATATCATCATTAATTAAAATCATTATTTAATCAGATATTTAGTCGGTAAATAAACATTTTTGTTAATAGAAATTGATGGAATAAAATATTACTGCTTGCAAATAATAGATTAAAATCTTTGATTCGAATCATATTTTTCACTTACGAATCCTTCATTCGACTATTCGTGATTCGAATCATATTAGGTAATTCGGATTCGTGATTCGAATCCTGTTTTTGAGGATTCATCCCAGCTCTGCTATACAAGTACATTTGTTTTGCTTAGTACCGATTTTGGTCATTAGAGGTGACAAGCTGCTACTCGGCGCATTCTAGGGGCTAAAATCTGTACAATTAAATCAGGTTTTTATTATTCAATCTAAATAACTCCGCCCTCTAACACCTGACTCCGGAGCAATATAACATTCAGAAACAATAAAATAACACAAATTCTCTTCAAATGTATCCATGTGATGAAATAATGAATACACACACATTAAGCATGAATTAAAACAAACATCGATCAAGCAAAGCAACAATCTTGTTGCATGTATACGTACGTTCTTTTTGATATTCTCCAACTTCTTCTGCGTCTCCTTTTCCCTCTTTTGCTCCGCCGCGCTCAGTTTCGTCTGGATCTGTTCCGATTTCTCGCTCTTGCGCGTTTCTAAGGCTTGTTTTACCTCTACCGTGCGTTCATTCTAAATTGTTTGAAATAAATATAAAAAATGATAATAAAAATCGGCTCAACTATATTTTGTTTTTTGCTTGGCTGTGATCTACAGCAGTTGTAAGCATAAGTGGAGGGTGGATTTTCAATAAACATAGTTAATAATGAGATTTTTTTAATTCTTTCTTTTTTTCTCATCATACCTAACTAAAATAATAATACTTACGATATAATTCTTGAACAGTTCTTTGGAAAATGTGGTAAAAAGGCTTGAGAACCCCCCAAAAGAAACTAGTATTCACGATCTTTACATTATAATTGATCGTTCTATAATTCTTAAAATTTATGATAAGGATCTAAATATAAAATCTCACTTTTAGAGCTAATATAAATACGATAGAAATACGATAGTGAAAGAACAATTAAAGTCATACTGACTTGCACTTCACCTGTTCTATATTATATATAATATATTCCATTTGTTTCTGGATCTCGCCTAGCCATGCTTTCGTGTTGTTATGTTGCAGTATCAACATTTACATTTTTTATTAATTGGCACTCCTGATTCCTTATTTTAACAGTGTTGCAATAATTTATGATATCATAAGTAATCCTCTTTTTAATTTTCAAGAGGTTTATTGTTAATCTTGCAACAATTATTTCGCCACGCGGTCGCTTCTTCGAGCATTTTATTATTAAATCAAATTAATCTAGTGTTGCAATGCTGTGTCAATGTCAAAGTGAAAAATAATTTCAGGCACATATTAAATATTAACATGCCAAAGATTATCTCTGAATCAAAAAGGTTACAAATTCTGAAATCCTACAAACATTTAGGCAAAGTAATCTAAATCTACAGCATCACAATATTATTACGATTTTAATAGATATTTTTGGGGTATGTCTAGTATTTTAATTATCATATATATTTAATTAAAGATAATTACGTTTCAGGTAGGGAGATCTTCATTACAATTAATTTTACGACAAAGACCCGACGAATTGAAATCTACTACTTCTGGCAAACGATCTAAAAACAGCCATTTTTGGAATCACCTAGCTAGAAACGATCTGCAACAGCTAATTTGGCAATATAACTCTAGAAATCAGTATTTTACTTTGAGAGATCTTTTGAATGATATGAAAGAAAATTATGAGTTCCATGGGAGTAGAACAACACTTTATAGGGTTGTTAAAAGTATGGGGTATAAATTCAAATTAATTAATGGGCGCAAAATTCTCTGTGAACAAAAACATGTTGTTGCAGCTAAAATTATTTTCCTTAGAAAATTTTTACAGTATCAAAATTCCAGTGAAGATATCCAATTCGTATACCTGGATGAAACATGGATATATCAGAATGGATCCGTGGTTCGACGCTGGGTACATGAAACGGATATAAAAAGTAATCCAACTAAATTCAAAAATGAAGGCAAACGCTTCACCATTCTACATGCTGAGTATAGGGGTGGGTTTTTGGATGGGTGCGATTTTTTATTACATTCGAAAAACAATGACCGAGATTACCATGCCACAATGGATGGTAATACTTTTCAAAATTGGGTGGTTAATCAACTTATTCCTGCTTTGGCTAAGCTTTCAGGGAAATGTGTAGTTATTATGGATAATGCTGCATACCATTCTGTGCAATTAGACAAAACTCCTTCATTTTCTTGTAAGAAATGCGAAATGCAGGAGTGGTTGGTTAAACACAATGTTAAATTCATTCCAAAATTAACCAAAAAGGAACTATGGGCTTTTCGATCAAATGACAAAATTTACGTAGTTGATGACATTTTGAGAAATAACGGGCACGAAGTTCTTAGATTACCGCCATACCATTGTCAATACAATCCAATTGAAATGGCATGGGGGTTTTGTAAGACTTACTACAATAAGCACATAAATTCTAAGCAACCATCTAAGGATCGTGTTCAGAATTTATCCCTTGAGTCTCTCTCAAAATGTACATCCGATATGTGGCAAAATTTCTGTGATCATTGTGAAAAACTTATTTCGGATGACTGGACAAAACACATGGGGAACCTTTCTTTTGAAACCATTCCTCCATTTATTATTTCGCTTGGGGAATCTGGCTCAGAACAAACATCAGAAGATTCAGATGCAGGTTCTCTTGACTAAATAATAAAAGTGGAATGAGGGCTTAAAAATTGTTTGACATGAAAATTATCAGTATCACAAGAGGGTGGGAATAAATTTGCAATTCTACAAAAAAATACTGAGGGCCAACAGAAGAGAGAATGACTAAATTAAGGTGGATGGATGGAGTTGATCAAAATGTGTTAATGGGAAGACCCAAGCGAGAAATACAAATGGATGACGAAATAAGTTTGCAGAGCCGAATTCATTATATTTGTTATATACAATATTATTGCTGTGTTTGTATGTACAAAAACCAAGTAGTAAATTTTGTTAATCTTAAAACTGCATATTATTATCCTTTTATATCTGAAAATGTGTAAAACAGGCAACAGTGTAAGATCACAATAGTCAGAAATTATAACCTTAAAATCGAACATCTGACAGTGACATTTAAAAACCCTGATTTAAAACACAACCAGCCCCATTTATAATACTTAAACTGTCACTTTTCCATAGCTAGGCGAGATCCAGAAACAAATGGAATCGTGTATATTTCTCCTTTGTTTTTTTTTTCAATTTTAAATAAGGACAATTTATTATCATTATTTTAATGTAATCTAATGATGGTATTATTAATTTTTAACATTTTCATAGGTCTTTACCATATATCAAAAATGTTGACCTCAAAAGGAAGGAACGGTCGTTGCAATACCGCTGTGTCTTGTATCAAAAATATCGTAAAATGTTTGTACATGTCATTTATAATTGCTTTAATCAATGGCAGGCAATAGCTCATAATTTAAATGTAAGTGACTAACATAGGAGCGTTCTAATATAAATTGTTGTTGATTAAAGCATTTACTCCTAATTTTTATTGAAAATTCCCCTATAAATGACTCAAAACAAAAAGAGAAAAAACCAAACTACTAACATATTTCTTAGCGGCCTCTAACTTCCTCTGGATCTCCTTTTCCCTGTTCTGTTCGGCCACCGTGAGCTTGATTTCTATCTGGGCGGACACTGAAGTTTTGCGCTCTTCGACCGACTGTTTGATCTCGACAGGGCGCGTGTTCTGCATTTATAAACACCGACAAAGCCGAAAAAACAAATGGTATGGTGAAAATGTGAACGATGCAGCCGAAATAAAAAAAAAAATACAATAACGAAAAACTCACGTGATTGCGGAGCTTCTCCTTCTGCTCCTGTTCGATTTGTTCGCGCCTGGTCTGGGCGAGCTCCAGTTTTTCCTGGACGGCGGTTTCCAACTGTTGGAATTTGACTGAGTTCGAGGTGCGAACGCGCTGAACCTGGTCTTCCTGTTGTTGTTTCGTATGTACACAGAACGTGCAATGATGAATTTTGTTATTTGAGGGGAGAGGGAGATAAAAAAGAGAAAAAAGCATGTGAGGTGATTGATGATGGGTGCTATTGGTTCGTGGTACTTACGTGTTCCTTCAGGCGTTCCAGCATCTTCTTGATGTTTTCATCCCTGTGAGCGGAGGCCGACTTCAATTTCTCCTCGATCGCCGTTCTGACCTCGTCCGTTTGCTGTTCCAGAGTCAGTCGGGTTTTTTCTACGTTTTCAATGTGATCCTACGTGAAAATAAAATACAAAATGTATCCTTTCATAGTTAAAGTGTTAAAAAAATAGTAAAACAAATAGAAAAACATTACTATTTATCAATTATCCATATTGTAGGTATTTTTATGATACAACTGATGGATTTGAGTTCTTGTATTAACTGGGTTTTTGTCGAAAGAAAGCCAAGATTTTAGAAATAATTTCAGCAGATAAAGGGTGTTCCAATAGCTTGGACCGATTTCAAATGTGAATAAGGCTTAAACGCTATTGATTTTTGACATCTGGTTTTGACATTTAACAAGTTCAGTCTTTGGCAATTCCAACAATGCAAAGATTAACAATCGAACAACGCGAACGTTTTAAAGTTATTGAAGCCCATTACGAAAATGAGCGGTTAAACAAAAATGCATTTCGCACACTTCGCGATTTTTAGTCAGCCTGTTTTTGGTCAACCGCAATAGAGCTAATGAAAATCCAAGGGCGATTATTGAAAAGCCGATGCATCCACAAGAACACTTGGGATTATAAGTGTTTTTTTTGTATATTCTCCTGCCAAACCTGCAGCTCAACTTCCCTTAACCTCTCCCTAAATTCTACTTCCAGCTGTTCCCCCGTGCTATTTTCTCTTACTATCACCCCTACTCCTTTCACCTGCCATTCTCTGTAACAAGCACACCAAGCTTCCCTCGCCAGTCTTTCTTCCCCTAACACCCATTCCACTGACATTCTTTCGCACTCCTGCAATACTATATAATTCGAAGTTGTCCTGTCCAGACCTAGAATTATTTTTGAATATTGCAGTTGTGCTCTCTCCATTCTCTCGTTTCCACTCACTTCCCATACCTCAGCCGCATACAACAAAATTGCCCTTATACATGCATCCCACCATGCCATTTTCATACTAACATTCTTCCCTAACATCTCATCCCATATTCTCTGCGTCCGCGCACATGATAATCTCACCTTCTTACATACAAATTCCACGTGTTGGGCTGTACCACCACTTTCAGAAAACATATACCCCAAATATTTAAATTCTTTCACCTGTTCCACATTCTCCCCCATCCATTCAAGCTTCTCTATCTATCTTCCTTCTACCACCCCCATTCTTACATCTACTTTGTCTTCTTAACATTCACACTCAGTCTTCTTTTCATAAAATACCTTTCAAGCCTCTTTCATTTTCTTCGGTTCGCTCATAGTCCAGCCACATCATCAGCATACGCTAAGCTCCACACTTTTTTGTTTCCCACTACAATTCCTCCCGCCTGCCCAACTCTAACATTCTCTGCAAATCGGCTACGTACAGATTGAACAGTAGTGGGCTAAGTGGACACCCCTGCCTCACTCCTCGCTCTACTTTAACACTCAGATACCATTCCATTACACCACGATTCTCTATATAAATCATTCAACCAATTCACAATTTGCTCTAATACACCCATTCCTTTCAAACACCCAATAACAGTCCTCTCTCTACCGAATCATACACCGCTTTTAGGTCCACAGACAACAGGTATACTTTTCCTCTTTTTAACAACTCTCTCTCTCTCTCTCAATAAGCCAGTTCAATGTAGCTATTTGCTCCACCGTTGAGCGCCCTTTCCTAAATTCTGCTTGGACCTCTGGTAGTATGCATTTTTGCTCTACTTTCCTCTCCAGCCTCTGTTTCACAATCACCATCACGATCTTATAAAAACTCCTTTTTATGTACAGGAACCACAACTCCTTCCCTCCACTCTTTTAGAAACTCCACCTACCCTCTCTAAATACCGTTCAGTATACCTAACATTTTTCTTTTTCCCTTAACGGTGCACAACTTCCAAGTCTCTGCCTTTATACTGTCCGGCCCTGCCGCTTTTCCTCTTTTAACCATAGTCAACGCCCACTCTAACTCTTCCTTAATAAAGTCCTCTGCTCTACTAAACCTCCCCCTCTTATCTAAAATTCTTCTTTCACTGCTTTCCGTCTCAATCAGCTCCTGGAAATATTTTCTCCATTCGTCAATTGCAATGCTTCCTCCTTTTGTTTTTTTCTTTAGTGTCCTTTTCTGTATGTATGTCCACAGCTGTTTTTCATCCCTTATCTGTCCAACTTCCTCCAACTCCTCCAGTTTTTATTACTTCTTTTGCATGTTTCGTCAAACTCAATCTTTGCCGCTCGCATCTCCTCTTCGTCTTCACTATACGCTCTTACTATACGCTCTTATTGCTCTTCGTAGCACTTTCAATGCACCCCTGATCGAACCACTCAACTCTGCTTTGTTGCCCTATCCACACTTTTTGTCTGGTCGTCGTCTGCTTAACCCCTCTCCTCAACTGCTGTAAAAATTGTACCTCTCCAAAACACACTTCCTTTATTTTTTCCCTGAAGTTATTTTTCACATTATTTGACCTACACCATCTTTCTCTTTCCTACACATCTGTTTTCTTCCGCTTCTCCCCTACCACTACTGACACTGGAAAGTTATCTGATCCACTCCGATCTTTCACTTTAAAACTGTTTATCTGGATTCCTCTCGGTCTCACATAAGTTATTTCCCCCTCCTAATCACCATCTGTACACTCATTCAAAACTTGTAACCCTTGTCCATCAGCCCACTCTATCCACTGCACTCCTTCTTTAATTACTGTCTTATCCTTGGATTTCAACGTTTTCATCGCCTTTCCCTCTTAGTTTAACCGCTGAGTCTCCAAACCTCCTATCCTTACATTCCAATCACCCCTTATAATTCCATTCCCTGGATTCTCTACCTCTTGCTGCACCCTGGCTATACAGTCCATAATTTCCTTCCTTCTTTGCTGATTGTAGACAGTTATTATTCTCCATTTCTGCTTTCGCCTACTAAGGTTTGGCTTACAATCCCTACTACTACCTCTCTTCGCCAAGTTTGTTTTATGTCACCAAAATCATTACGAATTCCGCTGATGATTCCTCCTTTTACCCTTCCCCTTGTCTTTTTCACAAAAGGTCACTGTTTGGTGTGCATTTTTTTTGCTGGCGGAATCATTGGACCGTTTTGCCTCAAAAATGATGCTGTGAATTCTGTTATGGTGAATTGTGAGCGTTACTATGCCATGATATCCAATTTTTTATGGCCTAAATTGATTATGATTTGTGGTTTCAACAGGACGGGGCCACGTGCCACACAGCCAATGCAATAGTGACTTTATTGAATGAGAAGTTCCCAGGTCGAATTATCTCTCAAAACATTGAAGTCAGTTGGGCACCAAGATCTGGTGATTTGACTCCTTTGGACTTCTTCCTTTGGGGGTTATCTCAAGAGTAAAATCTATGTCAACAAGCCAACAACAATTCAACAGCGAAAGGATAAGAAAATAAGGCATATTAGTGCGATTATGTAGAGATGTCAAAAATGTTGACCATCGAGTGGAGGTGTGCCGCCGAAGCCTTGGGTAATATTATCTTTCACGCATAATTGCCATGTGTCAAATAACATGATCAAATAAAGAAATTACATTTTCTGTACAAATAACAGTGACTTATTTAGTGTTAACATCGATCCGTCTTATTGAAACACCCTTTAGTTTCCTTGTAGAGGTTTTCAAAAATTAATACAAGTCTAAAAATATTAGCTTTTGATTAACGTTCATTTTGCGATCTTTTACATTCACCCGATGGATAAAGTCCCAGTTTTAGCTGGGTTTACGTCGAAACAAAGTCAAAATTTCGGCAATAATTTCAGTAGATGGTTTTCTTTCTTACCTTTAATTTCGTTTTTAAGTCTGTAATGTAAGCCTCGCGTTTGCCGACGTGCGTCTCCATCTTCTGCTCGAGAGCGTCCCTGGTGTTCATGATGAACTGGGTGGTCTGCTCGTCCTTTTTGCGGGAAGCCTCTTCGATCTTCAGCATTTTGGCCGAGAGCGCCGCGATCTTGTTTAACTCTAATTGCTGGCGAAAGGAAATAAAAATTGAAAATTAAAATCCCTAATTGCTCATAAATATGAGCCAATACATATTAAATTTGAAGAATGAATTGAATTAAAGGAAACAAAAAATATTATAATAGTTAATCAAAAATTGACATCTCCAACTGCTTCTCTTGAGGTCCGCATATAAAAATCAGGGTTGTGTTTTAAAAAAGTGTTTTAAACATGTTTAAAAATATTCGTTATTCGGATAATCCGGATAACGAATATCCATTATTCGAATATTCGAATAATTAGTATCCAGCCCGGTAACCCCAGCCCGGTGAAGTGTGAAGTGGACTTAAAATCGTCTAGTCAACTAGATATTATAAATCTGCATTTTACATAAATATTTGAACAGCAGTTCATTTCTGCACTACAGATGAATTTCAAAATTTGAATTCTACTAAAATGGCAGGAAAGAAGAACTTAAGTTCTTTTTTTTACATAACTGGTGAAAAATCGTCAAGAGGATGGATTATAAAGATTAGAAGTGGTAGGTAATTTGACTTACCTGTCTACGTTCTTCGGCCGCGCGTAGTTTTTCCTCGATGTCCTGGACGGACACGTTTTTGTTTGGAGGGGAGGACGTCCTCTTGGGCGGAGTGCCCTTGGCTTCCGGTTCGCCCAGGATGACCTCGTAACAGAGACCACCGCGGGTTTTCTCCTGACATCTTACTTCGGTCGCTGTAATCAGAACAAAAACAAAATTTAAAAACTGCTATTGAGATTCAAAGTAAAAAGTTTTTAATACTGGGCATTTTTCTTTTAAATATAAATGATGTATCCGCTGTACATTTTGAGGAATTCGTCGACTAATTTAAAGTTTCGAGCGAGTGTTTCCACTCCCGAATAAGCATGAAGTAAAATTTTGAATCCAAATTGTCAGGCTTTTCTACTCGAAATTTTACTTCATGCGCCAGGCGTATAAAACAGAAACAGCTATTTCATCTTTTATGCCCCGAAATTACCAAAATAAGAGTTCTAATTCTTTACAAATATTCATGTGAAACAAAAATCTTAAAAAAATCAATTCAGCATTGGATTAAGGCTTAAATGGGCTTTAATTTAAGAAGACACTTTCTATTATCACACCCAAATAAGTAGCATCTTATACGGATGCTTAATGTAAAAAATGTTGGTGAATTAATCTGTTTTCGTTCAAGTCCTCAATATCATGTTAACGAATGTGTATCACTCCTTGATTTAGCATGAAGTAAAATTTAGAGTTCAGAAAGGCTTTAAAATTCGGATTTGCCAGGGTATTTCATCTTTTATAACCTGATGGTACCAAAAATGGACTTACGGATAAAGAGTAAGAACACCTTAAAAAAAGATCCGTTATTGAATACAATTTTGGAGGGCCTTGAAAATATCACAACTATTCTGACAGACACTGCTTTATGGTGACTCACCCTGTACGTGGAAAAATTATACGTAACAAAACGTAGTACGTCAAAAAATCGTACGTGAAAAAAATCATACTTGCCCATACACATTATTTAACATGATCAAGAGAATCTAAAAACACACCTATTTAACACGGCTGATTGAGTTTTTATTTTTGTTGTTTGAAACGAAACATTGTCAGTGTTTAATTTGTATTGCGTGAATATTTCTGGTTGATTTAACTATAATTTACCAAGTATTACCAAGTTCCTGTTCATTAACTAAGTCAATATATTAATTGGCACTCCCAACTTCATGCTATATGTAGGGATAGATTACCATCAGTGGCTACATATCATGGTGATTTCATATCCAAATCATTTATGTGTATGAATAAATGTGGAAATTGGGAATTCGTGGTGATTAATAGGCTCGCGATGGCAACTAGCTGCAATTCCCTGGTGTATGAAATGCGTTGACACACGCGAAAGAGATTGAATTCATTATATTTTTTTAAAAGCTAAAATTGTTAGATTTTTATCAGAAACAAAATCGAGAGATACTTTTGTATTTATTAACCCAATATTTTATCGCAAAATACAATACTTGGAATTTGTTTTAAATATTGCAAGATTAGTAAACTAATCGGAAGTATAAATATTAAATCGAACAAAAGTTTTCATTTAATAGAATTCTAAAATAGTTAAATAAATGCATTATTAATTGATATTGATGCAAATGGCAATGTTTATTTAATTTGACAAATAAATTTAACTGACATTATTGTAACCCCTTATTACAACGCAATTAGTAGGCAGTTTTAGGAACTCCACTAACCACCACTTATGCTTACACTCCTTAAGCATAAATACACATATAATTATGTAACGTAGTTTTTACCACTTACGTACCTATGGTGAATGCGGCAGGTGTAGAGATGAACAATTTTAATGTTGATTTAAGTATATAGTAGAAATCACGAAACTTGAGCCCTGTCTGAATTTGCAAAGACAAACGTCACCACCAAAAATATATTTAACAAGTAAGGAGAAAAAGGACAGATATACATTTATAGTATGGTTTAAACATTTGGCTTTTCTAAACTCGAAATTTTACTTCATGCTTAACCAAGGAATGGAAACACTCGCTAGAAGCTTTAAATTTAATAAAAAAACGAATGCCTGAAATTTAAAATTGGTGCTTTTATATGCAAATGCCTACACATTTATTAAATTTCAAATTAATTTGGTGCAGGTACAAAAATTCATTTAAAATTTAATAAATTTGTAGGCGTTTTCAATTTTAAATTTCAATCATTCTGTGTTTTATTAAAAAAAATGAAAATTACAGAAAGCCATTTTCTGTAGCTATATCATTGGTCTATATTATTAATTGTTTTAATTTTTAGTATTAATAATTAATTGCCATTCTAAAGATTAAGAAATTCTATTTTTCAACTTATTAATCAAATTTAATGTTCTCGTTTCGTTTTTGTGTAATTCGTTCACTAATAAAATGTATCAGATGTCAGACGAATTAAGATTACATTAGCTGAGTCCAGCCGTGCAAATTTAACCGGGTTAGTGCAGATTATACGAGGCGTGCCAAAAAAAAATATAGGTTGATAATCACCGAACTTGATTTACCCCTTTTTTGCCAGTGGGCCGAGTGAACAATCGCGTGTGTTCCACCACTTACGATTCATTTACAATTCACAATTTTTCGGAGTCGGCTTTTCATCGTTCGGTTATATAAATTACAGACACACACACACATACATGCATGCATACAATTTAAAACACAAATCCGCAATGCAGATTAAATACAGATATTTTTCATTGAACTTTTTTTCTCGTTTTTCTCGAAATCCTGGGTTTGAATCGTACGAGGCATTATATAGGCTTTTGTTCTAAAAAATACTCATACATGGTAGCGGCCAATTTGAGATGTTAAATTTTCCTGACTTTTCCCAGATTTCAGATTTTTTTTCCCTGACCCCTTAAAATAATTTCATATAACCAAACCAAATATTGGAGAGAAAAAAGTTATTTACTAGTTCAGAGGTCGGTAACGCGCTACCCCGAAGCAATTTTAAAGTCCTGTCATGTAAATATCAAAATATTTAAACATTAAACACTCGTAGTTGCAGTGGCGGATAATACGAGTGAAAGATTTCGAACGCGAGCGTTAGCGAGCTTGAGGAACCACGAGTATCAAATTTTCATTCTAACCGAGTAACAGACTATATTTTCTCCACGACCAGAAAGTATGAATCTATAATAACTAAATAAATGTGAACAAAACAAGTTATTTATTGAAACATTTGTATTACATTGTATTAATATTTATGAAATGCAGAATGCAATTAAAACATTTTTGAAAAAGGAGCCAGTTTGATTTTCTTGCTGCCAATTCCTTAACAGTGTATAATACTTTTCGTACTCTTGTCTCGATTTTTGCTGCAGCAGGTTCTCGCTTATATTATTTGAGTAATTTGTAATTTCAGTTTGAGTATTATCAAATTCTATATCTGATTCACTTCATTTGTCACACATTATTTTACTTATTGAAATTTGTTTAAAAATAATTATTACGACGTCGCGACTTTCATCTGACACTGGCAGTTTTGAAACTCAAGGCAACCTCTAACGTTTAGTTCGATTACGGAATATTCATTCTGTAACTTGTTACAGAATGAAAATATATACAAAACACATAAGAAGTAAGTGTTTCAGAATAAATATTCTAACTCAAGAGTGAGAATTTTTACATTTTATTATTAAAAATAATTTCGGAATTATTACATTCACTAATGCTCATGGAGAAAACATATTATAAGCAAGAATTTAGAAATTGCAAGATATGATAATACTTTTCTAAAATTTATTAACGCGAAATTAAACATAAGGAGTATATTTTCAACTTCACTTAATATGGCCGACTCGAGTAGTGTCTGTGATAAGTGCAAAGAATGTATTGACTTAAATAATAAGCAACTTATGAAATGTAATGGTTACTGTGGTAAAGTGTTTTATGCACGTGTATTGCAGCAATAAAGAATTGTGAATTGAAGCTCCTCAGCTCCAAAAATCGCTTCCTTCTCTGGATGTGCGAAATATGCAAGGCAGTCCTAATGGATAAGAAGAACATCTTAACGGTCCTTATGGGTTTGAAGGAACAAATACAGATACATTCAACAACCATCGAGGCTTACAGTAAGAAAATTCAAAATCCTCTGGAATCCACAACCAAACATAACCAAGAACAACAAACCAAACCTACAACGGATAACGAGGTTCTAATTGCAAACAAAGTAACAGTAAGCGACATCTGTGATTGGGAAGCGAATCAACCTCAAAGTATACTTAGCGAATACTGCGACATGGGTGATAAAACCATGACACAGATTTCTGCAATTGATAATAATTCTTTAAAAACTGTAACGCACAAGACAAAACATAGCAACCAAAAGCAGCAAATAATAATGGGTAAGGATGAAAACACTGAAGATAAAACGTATGTGGTCAAGAAGACGAAGAGAATCTGGATTCATGCATCTCGAAGCAGAAGCTCAACTCAAAGATGCAATCAGTAGGAAAACATCTATCAACAACATATATTATGAAAAAATCGTTCCAAAGGGCAACTACGTTATATATAGTTCTTTTAAAGTTGGAGTTGACGAATCTTACAAAGAAGATATCTACAATTCAAACCAGGGCTGCTGATTTAAAAAAATCAAAATGGTTTCATTTTTATTTCTTCTTTAAAACAAATACTTCGATTCTTATGGATTATACCAGTAGCATAAAAACGAAATCCGAAATCCAATCAATAGAAAATAAACTAACTTAATTCGAATTTTTACAAAGTTTGGACATTTGGTATGACATACTGAATTAAGTAGACATCAAGCATTAGTCAAGAACGATTAGCTTTTAAAGACAGTTTTAAAATTTAGCTTAAATTTCACTTTGGAATTTACACTTTTGCTGATTTGGTACAAATTTCCATTTTTGTCATATGTCCTAATTTGTAATAATTATTTAACATTTGTGATTTTGGTGAAATATCAAGATACGGGGAATTTTTTTATAACCATTTGTAAAACTAATGAACATGTAATCAAAACCTAAGCAGTATATTTTAAAATTCACTTTAAATCAGTGTTTTATACGCGTGGCGCATGAAGTAAAATTTCGAGTTTAGAAAAGCCTGAAAATTTGGTTTGGCCGCTCCGCTTTGCGGAGCGACCAAACCAAATTTTCAGGCTTTTCTAAACTCGAAATTTTACTTCATGCTTAATCTGGGATTGGAGACACTCGTTAGAGGGTTCAAAATTAAAACTTTTAATAAAATGGCGAATGTTTGAAAATGTACATTAAAAATTCTGATACATAAAAGAGAAATTGCCAGTTTCATTTTATTCATTTTAACATTTCTATACTATTTTTATTAATCATTTTTTAATTCTATGTATTTTATATTGTAGATGGATCTCGTAAAAAATAAATAAATTTAATTTGTTCGATTTGTACAAAAAATTACAGACATCAAAAAAATTATAACTACATTTTCTATTTGGTTAAAATTGTCAATATTTACGAGTTTTATTGACTGGTAAATTTAAATGAATTTGTTGCTTTTGACGATTTCATTTATAATTCATATTTTTGACAATTTCTAGAAAATTATATTATATTTGATTTTGATTACGTTTTACTGTTTTTTTTTTTCTAAATTTCACTATTTGTTTATCAATTCTACAAAGTTATCGATTTGTCAAAATCACATTTTCTGTTTCGTTAGACTTTACGATTTTTCCAATATTAATTTTTGTAAATCAAATTTATTCATTTCTTTGTTGATATTCAAATTTAGCTATTTTTTTGCTGCATCTGGGCCTGGGGCCACTCAGACTCATTTTCTTTCAGGTCGATTTTTCGATGTAAATTTTTAGACATTAGTTGTTCTTATAAAAGCTTTCTATTTGAAGCTTCTACCGAGTGTTTCCAAACCGAGATTAAGCATGAAGTAAAATTTCGAGTTTAGAAAAGCCTAAAAATTTGGTTTGGTCGAGCGGCTCAACCAAATTTTCAGGCTTTTTTAAACACGAAATTTTACTTCATGCGCCACGCGTATAAGATACTGATTTAAAGTGAATTTCAAAATACAACCACCCCTTATGTTTGATCCCAACTTCAATACATTTTACAAATGTTTACTATTTATTTGTATACTTATACACTTTTCGTTGTAACTCTTGGATTTTAAGATTTTTTTTTCCATATTTAATAGTCATGTTATTATCGAAGAAATAGTAAACCTTTTTTCGTATCATTTTGTTGTCGTTTGACTATTGGAGGAGGCATTTTCCCCTTTCCCCCGTGGATCTGCGCCTGTTCAAGGCCCCGCAACTTAAGTTAGCATCGAGCACTGCTTTTGTTTAGGCCGGCCCTGATTCGAGCAATTGGCCGAAGGCATTGCCATTAGTCCATTTAATTTTTTTCGAGGCAACAGAAAGCAACACAAAATTATATATTAGAAATGGACCAACAAATTGAAATTGAATTTAAACTTAATGTCAGTCACGTAAATGTTCAGGGAATCTTTAATAAAATTGATGTAATTGATTTATTCAACTTAAATAACAACATACATATACTTTGTGTTTCAGAAACGTGGGCATCGTCCTCAGCTGAGTTAGAAAGTTTGGCAATTTCAAATTTTCATTTAGTTTCCAATTATTGGAGAACCAAGAGTAGGCATGGTGGCGTATCAATATTTTTTAGAACAATAGTCGGGTAGCTAATAATTCAAAACATGTACATGTAAACTTATTTTCAGTCGAAAACAATATTGAGTTGTCTGCAAATATGATGACACTGCAAGATAAACTTCAGAATTTTAACTATATATAAGTGTCCGACTAGGGACTTCGATGTGTTCTTCACCAACATGTCATTGTGTTTAACATATGTTAAGAATAAGTATGACTACTTAGTAGTTTGTGGCGACCTTAACATAGACTTTTAAAAAAAATTCTATTCATAAATATCTTTTAGCTGATTTGATTAATTCATTCCAGATTACTGTTCCGGCAAATTATATGGTATCCGAACTACCTCATGATACTTATACAGTCAGCATTGTTAACCCTATCATTGCTGATCATTTTTCCCATATAATTAAAATAACCCTATCATCTCCCACAAATCTTAATCTACCAAAAAAACAATTCATCAGAAAAAGACTTGTAAATGGCTCAAATTTAGAATATTTCAAAGCAATGATTGAAAAAGTAGATTGCTGTAATATTTACGAATTGGATGCAGACTCTGCTTTCAGTTTTTTTTCTTCGAAACATTCCAATATTTGTTTGAGTTAGCATGTCCCGCCCAGACAAGTAATAAACATAGCAATAAAAACATAAACTCAAATAAGTGGATATCTCAGAAAAATCCAGACAAGTAATAAACATAGCAATAAAAACATAAACTCAAATAAGTGGATATCTCAGAAAATTATTGACTATAGCAAGGAAGCAAAAAATATATTTGGGTTGTGTCGGCAGTTTAAAAACGAAAACTTATGGAACGAATACAGAAATAGGAAAAAACTATTGAATAAAACAATAAGAGAAGCAAAACGCAATTGCCTTATAAGTAAAATCAATAATGCTTCTAATAAAACCAAAGAAACTTGGTCGATCATTAACACTCAACTAAATAGAAAAATGAAGAGTCACGGCGATATCTCGTTAAAAGTAGATGATAAATACATATCCAATCAGTGCGACATCCCGAATCAATTCGTGAGCCACTTTTTCTTCAGTAGCTAATACACAACTGCGAAAACATTTTGTAGAAGTGTGTCAAATACCGGCACAGGTGGCGACTTCATCAACACTAGCTTCTTCTTCATCCCAATTTCAGAGGATGAAATGTTGAAGTGTATAAATAATTTAAAAAATGTAAACTTCACCAGAGTAGATGAAATCTCGGTAAAAGTTTTAAAGTTCGTGGTAAGTGGAATTGTGAAACATCTAACACATATCGTAAACCTAGCCGTATCCAATGGCTAGTTTCCAGATTTTCTAAAAATCGCGTCTATTGTATCGATTCACAAAAAAGGAGAAAAAACTAAATGTATTAATTATCGAGCAGGGGCATTACTCAGCATATATTCAAAACTTGTGGAAACCCTAGCATCTAATCGAATGATTACCTAAAAAAAATAAATCTACTATACGAGTGTCGAAATGTCTTCCGATCAGGAAGATCAACAGCAATAGCCACTATCCAGTTAGTTTAGATTTGTCCTGAGCCTTTGATACGATAAAGATTGATTTTATCATCAATAAATTAACTTCACTTGGTTTTCGTGTATGTTTTTTAAACTGGCTCGACTCCTACTTGTTCAATCCAAAAATTCGGGTTAAGTTAGGCGAGTCCATCTCTGATGATTTTACAGTCGAGATAGTGGTTCCACAGGGATTGATGCTGGGACCGCTAATATTTTTGCTTTATGTCAATGATCTACCTTCATACGTAACATCAGGGAACTTAATTATGTATGCTTATGACATATCAATAGTGGTCTCAGCGTAGACTCCTGAGGAACTTCATAGAAAAGTAACGGACACTACCAGCGAGTTTGACTCATGGTGTTCTAAAAATCGGTTTATACTAAATTACACCAAAATGGAATATGTTTATTTTTCAAATAGGCGTACTCCGTCAGCAGGTATTGTAAGTTTTGGATTATCAGCAACAGCAAAATCTCTGGACACCATAGTAGATATACACTTAAGATGGGATGACCATATTAGTTTTGTCTGCACGAAACTGGCAAGTGCTTTATTGCCATAAGGCAATTGAAATGATTGAACAAGGCCACTCTTTTCACTATTAATTATTCGTTGACATACTCGTTTTTAAATTACAATGTATTAGTATGGGGTAATGCAACTAATATTCGAAGGGTATTTGTTCTCCAAAAAATATACTACGCCTAGTTTGCGATCTTAAGCCTAAAGACTATTGCCGACAATATTTTATAAGATTCGGCTTACTAACTCTACCATGTTTTTATATCCTTAATGGTATTCTACTTGTTAAAGATAATTACCAAACTTTCTCTATGAACTCAACAAATGATTAGCATAACACAAGGCATAAAATTCAATTAATAGTTAAAACACATCAAACGCGTTTGTTTGAGAAATCGCCATACTATGTCGGCACCCTAATGTATAACAAATTACCTAATGACATTAAGTCAACTTCAAATCGTAACACTTTCTGTAAAAAATTAAAAGCATTTCTTCTCGACAAATGTTTTTATTTAATTTCTAAATTTCAAATTAGTTATGTTTGTTTTTGATTTTAACACGATAATGTAATTGCTTATTGTGATAATATTTAATTTAATTTATTTCATTTCACACAACAATTTTAATTATTATTTGACCTCTCACATCTATTTTATTTTAAATAGCCTAAGTGAATAAAGATTTGATACTCGAAATAAGTGTTTTATACGAATGGCGCATGACATAAAATTTCGAGTTTAGAAAAGCCTGAAAATTTGGTTTGGTGGCTTAGCGGAGCGACCAAACTATCATCGCTGCATAAGAACTTCCACACACGATCAAGCAAGTTTGCCAAATTTGGCTTATCTACCCTTTTTGACATGGAAGTTTGATCGTGAATGGGTTTAGTTTGTGAATTGGGTAGGTTGATGATAAGTTTGTACAGCTTAATGATTTTATCTGAAAAGTAATTTAACGAGTGACGGTAAAGCCTTCATGCTCTTTGTCAAACTAGCATGACAAACTTTTGGCTTTATCGTCTATGCAAAAAAAAAACCATTAGGAATCCAGGTTTAATTATTCGCCCCTTCAAATAGGGTATTAGGTTTTGACAATCATTTATGTTATGGACATTAAGCATAAATGATATATTTATAAAGTAAACAGATCAGTTCCTTCAGTAAATTCAATCAATTTAAGGGAGGAATGAACGCATCATCAACAATTGACAGTGGCAGTAACACTAAAGAAGAAGCAGAGTGGTGGCGGATGGGGGTTGAAATTGAGGAGGGAGCGTTTGGTTGCCGAGGCCTTATTGATCCCCCTCCGGCGCAGCCGGGTCTCTCGCACAGACGACGCTCGGCGTCGCATGTTGCGTCATCGGGAATGAATTGGAGAGTGTGTGTGGTCCTTAAGGAAAACCCGTCGGACACGCAATATGTCCGACTCGTAGTGTGACGTCACGGGCACCTCTCCCCCACCTCACAAATATTTTATTTCTCATTTCACGCCCCCGTGAAGTGGGTATGTGGCCAGCCACAAGTTCAATTTTGCTGATGGTTGTTTCCAATTGAAAATAAAACTGGACGTCTAACGGTTATGCTTTCTATTACTTTTTGATAGGTCATCAATTTGTTTTATGTTGGATAAAATACTCGATTTTCTATCAAATTATCCCTGCACATCCAGCATTTTAAATTCCTACAGAAAAAACTAATAGTGCTTTTACACATGTACATTTTCAGCTGCCCCCAGTATAGCCAGGGTGTTAAATTTTCAAAATGTTAATTCTTTTAATGTAAAAGCGGCCCTCTATTGTGCCGGAATTCAAAATGCTGGATGTGTAAGGAAAATTTAATAAAAAATGGTGATGTGTCCATCATAGTACTTTCCCCCGTAAATTAAAAAATATTTGCAGCAGTATTATTTTCGAAATGTCTTCAACTTTTTGATAACTACAACTTTTATTTGAAACATTTTTCAATTGTATCAACACATACACTGAGACAAACCAATGACTAGATAAAAGAACATTATTTATTAATTATCTCAAAAACTAAGAGTGCTATGACAAAAAGTAAAGATACAAAAAATCTTTAGTATTTTATTACCTACAACTTTTATTTGAAACATTTTTCAATTGTATCAACACATACACTGACACAAATCAATGACTAGATAAAAACCACTATTTATTAAATATATCAAAAACTAAGAGTGCTATGACAAAAAGTGAATCTACAAAAAATCTTTAGTTTTTCATTTCCTACAACTTTTATTTGAAACATTTTTCAATTGTATCGACACATACATTGTCACACACCAATAACTAGATAAAACACACAACTTTTGAAATATCTCAAAAACTAAGAGTGCTATGACAAAAAGTAAGTGAACAATACATCTTCATTTTGTTATTATCTACAACTTTTATTTGAAAGAATTTTTTGTTTGATGAACATTTATTGAAAAAATCTGAAAAAACTGAAAAACGCTAAGAGTAAAGTACCACTTCCGGTTTTCCGATTTTCACCAAAAGCTTTTCAGTTCTTCAGATTGTAACAAAAAGCTTAAGTTTCAAGTTTCATCTCGACATCTTTAGCGGTTTTTGCGGTACAGCGCACACAGACTCACACACAGACACACAGACAGACAGACATTTTTCAAAAATGGTCTTATTCGACTCAGGGGACCTCAAAATTTTTGATTCGAAAATTTTCACGAAAACAATACTTTCCCTTTGTATTACATACGGGGGAAAGTAAAAATCGAGTATTTAATTGAACATAAAACAAATTAATGACCTAAAAGTGTATTATGGAGCAAAAAAAGGAAAGGTAGCTGCTGAATGTAGCTCGTTATCAGAGCTGGGATGAATCCTCAAAAACAGGATTCGAATCACGAATCCGAATCACCTAATATGATTCGAATCACGAATACTCGAATAAAGGATTCGTAAGTGAAAAATATGATTCGAATCAAAGATTCGAATCCTCATTTTTGAATCAAGGATACAAATCCTTTAAAAATAAATTTGAATCTACTATTTGCAACCAGTAATATTTTATTCCATCAGTTTCTATTAACAAAAATGTACATTTACCGACTAAATATCTGATTATATAATGATTTTAATTAATGATGATATATGTGTTATTGAACTTCATTTTAAATCTGTGTTTTATACGCGTGGCGCATGAAGTAAAATTTCGAGTTTAGAAAAGCCCCGTGAAAATTTGTCTCGGGTCGCTGCGCGACCCTCGACAAATTTTCTACGCGGGGCTTTTCTAAACTCGAAATTTTACTTCATGCTTAGTCTGGGAGTGGACAACACTGGTTCTTAGAAGTTTCAAATTAAAGGATCACTCTAGATTACTAAGTTTATTACCATTTTACAAAGGCTACAGCTCGAAGGACCAACCATGGTCCTCGGAGACCGAAGGACTGCAGGAAATCGAAGTTTTTTTACAAGAAAACAACGAATATCTGAAGGTTTACAGCATGGATAGGAAAGAAAACATCCAATTTTGAAAAAATATCGAAGTTGGGTTGATTTTCAGTGCGCTTTTAACTTCACTTTAAATCAGTGTTTTATACACGTGGCGCATGAAGTAAAATTTCGAGTTTAGAAAAGCCCCGTGAAAATTTGTCTCGGGTCGCTACGCGACCCTCGACAAATTTTCTACGCGGGGCTTCTCTAAACTCGAAATTTTACTTCATGCTTAGTCTGGGAGTGGACCGTCAAGATTTTCTACATGTCGAGATTTTCGATATTTCTAGATTTATGTCGATTTATTCACAGTTTGTTATTGTATTAAATGCAACTTTAATATTAAATAAAAACGGTTTTTTTAGGAATAGAATATTCACCCATTAAGAGCCGACCAAATTATAAAGTTAACTCTAAAAGTTAATTTTAGATAAAATTTTGAATCTTTTTCTATGATTTCAATGAATGATTTATTATATTACCTACGTCGATTTTTTAAAAAAGTTAAATTTAACATTCAAACGAGTGTTGTCCACTCACAAACTATGCATAAAGTAAAATTTCGAGTTTAGAAAAGCCCCGCGTAGAAAATTTGTCTCGGGTCGCTGCGCGACCCGCGACAAATTTTCTACGCGGGGCTTTTCTAAACTCGAAATTTTACTTCATGCGCCACGCGTATAAAACACTGATTTAAAGTGAAGTTAAAAATGCACTGAAAACCAACCCAACTTCGATATTTTTTCAAAATTAGATGTTTTCTTTCCTATCCATGCTGTAAACCTTCAGATATTCGTTGTTTTCTTGTAAAAAAACTTCGATTCCCTGCAGTCCTTCGGTCTCCGAAGACCATGGTTGGTCCTTCGAGCTGTAGCCTTTGTAAAATGGTAATAAACTTAGTAATCTAGAGTGATCCTTCAATTTGAAACTTCTAAGAACCAGTGTTGTCCACTCCCAGACTAAGCATGAAGTAAAATTTCGAGTTTAGAAAAGCCCCGCGTAGAAAATTTGTCGAGGGTCGCGCAGCGACCCGAGACAAATTTTCACGGGGCTTTTCTAAACTCGAAATTTTACTTCATGCGCCACGCGTATAGAACACTGATTTCAAGTGAAGTTAAAAATATACTATTAACGTTGGATATTTTTCATGGTTAAGTAACCAAATATCCATTCACACATATTTGAATTATTCGAAAATTTCAACATTTATATTAAAATATGAATAATTTAGTGATTTAAATATTCATATTAGAATATTTAACTAGTTGAATTAATCGAATTCGAATCCCAGCCTGAATAGCGATGATTCGAATTATTTAGGAGGATTTGAATCCGTGTATGAGGATTCGAATGCTTTTATAAGGATTCGATTCCTTTTATAAGGATTCTAATCCTTTTATAAGAATTCGAATCCTTTTATAAGGATTCGAATCATCTACGTCTGGATTCGAATACGAATCCTTTTAAAAAAATGTAACGAATTCGGATCACGAATCCTGCCCAGCTCTGCTCGTTATGACACTCGCTGTACGTCGAACTTGTCAGTTTATCAGACTGATGACAGATAATAGTATTTTATAAAAGAAGATTCGGTATAATGCCTATTTCGTACGATTTAAACTCAGGACTTGGAAAACCTATTGATAATTTATACCAGGGCTTCGAACCGTTCTGGTTTTCGTTCCAGTTCAATTAATAAAATATATATATATCGGTTCGGTTTTGGTTTTCGTTTCGGAAAAAATAACGATTTTCGGTTCAGCTCCAAGTGATTGTTTTAATTTTTGAAATGTTATTTTATATTGAAAAAAATGTTGATGTGGCCATCATAGCACTGTCTTTGTTATAAATATATTGATTTAAATATTAAGAATATGGAAAAGTGTCTTAAACTAAATTTGTTCTACTTATATTATTATTATCACATTTACAAAATATTCATAAAATAAATATTTTTTGTAATTTTCTCTATAACTTAGTAAATATCTATCACATGGCAGCAGTATAAATTTTCAACTTTACTTTAAATCAGTGGTTTATACGCGCGGTGCATAAAGTAAAATTTCGAGTTTAGAAAAGTCCCGTGAAAATTTTCTACGCGGGGCATTTCTAAACTCGACATTTTACTTCATGCTTAGTCTGGAAGTGGAAGACACTCGTTAGTTTAAAATATGTCACAACTATAAAAATGTGTGCCGCAAGTGTCATAAAGAAAAACAATAACCATGACCATCTAATAATATATTTCAAATAATAGTTGTCTCAAATTAACAATATTCCTAACGCAGTTGACGCCGATTTGTGTCATGTTTGGACTAAATGTAATTTCAAGTTGACAGGATAGACTAATGTCGGCTGACGGCGACTCATGTCAAGTTGACACAATGGAATAAATGCCCACTACGTCTTACAGTCACAAAATCACAATCACATAGTGAAAATACAGTCAATGTAGTAATTTAATGACAAAATCATATCATAATCAAAAGATAGTAAGCCAAGTGACTTAGTCATAATATCGCAATAGTGAAAATACAGTGAATTAATAACAAAATCCGAATAAGTAATACAGACAACCTAGTGACTTACTGTCACATGATAAGCTTATTTCGTATTTAAAAAACTATAATTTAGCATCAAATGTTATATCGGCATTACATTCATATTTATTGGATAGACGCCTCTTTGTCGGTTACATGGGTTGTCAGTCCGGGACATTTGTAGCAACAAGCGGTGTTCCGCAGGGATCCAATCTTGGCCCTTTGCTTTTTTCAATTTTCATTAATGAAGTTGTAAATGTCTTGGACTGCAAATTCTTAATGTATGCCGATGATATTAAATTATATCAGACAGTTAAGACCATCGATGATTGTGTTAATCTTCAAAATAACTTATGTGAAATGTCAGCATGGTGTGTTGAAAATGGACTGAAAATAAATACCTCGAGGTGTCGTATTTTGTCGTATAATAGGTTACAAAATAAAGTGCATTTCGATTATACCCTTAATACTACACCCGTTCAGAGGGATAACTGTTTTAAGGATCTTGGTGTGTTGTTTGACAGCAAGCTATCATTTAATATGCACATACAAAAAGTAATCAATGAATCGTATAAATTGCTTGGATTTATAATTCGCAACTGTTCCGACTTTAAAAATAGTGTACCGGCAATCCGATTGTACGATTCATTTGTTACTAGTAAACTGATGTACTATGCCACTGTTTGGTCACCCGGCTATAATAAATACATTGAGATGTTGGAGAAAATACAGCGGCACTTTTTGAGGTATTTATATTTACGTAAATTTTACATTTATCCAGATCATACAATATCGTATGAATCGTTATTGCGGGAATTTGATATGCTATCAATACAAAATAGACATAAATACATCTTAATCTATGAGCTGTACAAACTAATTCACTATCACACTGATAATTGTGAATATTTAAATCTTGTGAAAATTTCAGTTCCTAGATTATCAAGTCGAAATAAGTTAACATTTAATTACTGTACACCTCGAACCATGCACCATTCCTATTCCCCACTGCAATGTATGTTCAGGAAGTACCATGAGGTACAACATACTGTTGATATTTTTAATCAAGATCGAAATGCATTTTTGTTAACTTTGAAATCATCGCTATGTTGAATAATTTCTATAATTTTGTCATAGTCTCATTAATTGTTATGTTCAGGATTTTTTGCTACTTGGTTTGTCGGTATATTGGTATCACTTTGTAAACATTATTTGCTGTTAGAAAGTCAATTTATTTTAATTTAATGTATGAAATGTTCCCTTGTAATTAGGCTACGGCCTGTGACGGAAATAGATAGATAAATAATATCACAATAGTCGAAATATAGTCGATAGAGACGTAAAATGAAAAAATCATAGCATAGTCAAAAGACAGTCAACCAAGCGACTTACAGTTATATCATAGTAGTCAAAATACGACGGTTATGTCACACTAAAAAAAGACAGTCAATCAAGTAACTTACAGTCATAATGTCAAAATAGTCAAAATATAGTCGATAGATATAAAATGACAAAATCCTATGATGGCCTAAAGTCAGCCAACCAATTGACATACAATCAAAATGTCACAAATGTCAATATACAGTCAACAGAGCGATTTAATGACGAAATCATACTTAGAGACAGTCGATAAAGAAATGTAATTACTAAATCGTATGTTCAATGAAAATCTCTAATGTGCCATGATTTAATATTTCAAGTTGGCTGTAATTAATTTATTATACAGGGTGAGATAATAGGCAGGGCATATCTTATAAACGGTTAATAGTATCAACATGAAATTTGGAGCATTTAAATGGTTCTAGTTGATGAATATTTCTATAGAAATAATGTTTTTTTCTCACTTTTCATTCCCGAAGAAATGCAAAAATTTCAAAAATTTAAATTTGACACCCTGTATATTTTTAGATGTTTATAAAGATAAATAAAAGACAATTTAATGATACCAAATTATATAGGATTTCCTTGATACATAATGCAGTAATAATTAAATTTAATAATCACTAAGAGATGGAATAACAAAAAAAAAAACAATATTACGTCTAATTTGATTTTTTTTGTTAATTTGAAATATCATAAATAATCACTGTGTAATAGAATAACAAAAGAAAAACAATGGTTTAAGATGATGAAAGCCTCGTGTACTCGAAATCTTTTGACGAGATTTGGATATTGTACGAATGGAAGTGAAAATCAGTTTGAACATATTATAGTTGAGTTTAAAAATTTTAATTTATGATATGGTTCTTAGTTTTGTTAGATTGTTCCTATATTGTTTTGTTAATTGATGCGACAATTATTTCATTTAATTATTACTGCATTGTGTTTTAATAAAACCCTATATAATTTAGAATTATTTAATTCCTTTTTCAATTATCTTTAAAAAATATATATAGATATACAGGGTGTCTCATTTAAATTTTTATAGTTGGTGACATTTCTTCGGAAATAAAGAGTCGAAAATTATTCGCCATTTTGAGCCAATTAAATGTTCTAAATTTCATATAGCAATTTTAAGTAAATATATCGAAAATAAAATGGAGATAATTAAATCGCGATTGCAATTGACTGGTTGCGTTTATTAATTTTTAAGTAAATTTATTCTTTGATGTCTGATCTTGTTAAATCGATTTTTTCAGTGTTTTCAAATTACATCGAAACAATAGAAATGTGGAAGTAGATAATTAAGAGGCAACTTTGCTTAATTCACCAAATAAGCGAGATCCCCATAGTGCAACTCGAAAAACGATCACCGTGTACATCTTGTTTACTTAATTTACTTAATTAACAAAATGAATTTTTGGCCCGGGAGCAAATCTAACTTTAAAAAATTGGCTCGGCTGCTAAATCATGCTACCCATGATCTAAAGTGTAATTTTTATCTGAAAATTGATATTAGAAACTTCAAATATCGATTGAAGTTAAAATTTAAACACCCTGTCTGTATTTATTAGTAATGGATCTAAAGAGCAATTTAGTACGATCAAGTAAGCATCTCGGTTATTGAAGAAGTCCCTCGATTTCTATATTTGTACTCGCACCGTGCTAATCAATCAAACGTGTCCTCAATTCCTATATTTTCCGTATATAGCAGAGCTTTTTTCCTCTTACAAGCACTTACACAAAAGAGCCAACAGACGTTGGTGAATCATATTTAAATACATAATTTTAAATCATTTATTTTTAACGAGGAAACATACAAGTTTGATAGTGGTTTTCTTTTATATTTCGGTATAGTAATTTAAATTTGAAGTTTCCCATAAATTGATATTTTTATTATAATTTCTTCATTTCTCATGATCTCTTAACAAGATTGTCATTATTGAATGTTAAAAAATGTTTCAAACAAAAGTTGTCGACTATTAAAGATGAATATTTATTGTATACAGTTTTTTTACACTTTTAGATTTTGAGAAAACCGAATTAATCTCTATAAAGAATATTTAAAATGTTTTAAATTAAAGTTTTAGATCTGGTAGAAATATTTGAAATCGCTTTTATGTATAGCGAATAGTATTGGAGATAATGGCCGACAAAAACCTGACAGAACAAAAGAATGGTCTTTAATATATTCGATACTTGTAACGGATCAAAACAAGTGTCAGGCCACTGAAAATAAAAACATGGAATACAGGCGTTTAACTTTATATAATGTGAAAGAATTGTCGCTTGTGTCAACTTGCTAATTAGTTTTCGATTTAGTTACGAGTAAGTAAGTAATTATAATTTCGCATTTCTTTTTTTCTCAAGATCTCTTAATAATTCCAGCGATTTTCAAAACTTTACAGCGTTTAATTAATGTTTTACCAATATTTCTATTGTAACTTTATACTTATGCCGTCAATTTCCATTTTTTTAAATTCCATGAAAGTTGTTCTTTTCCATGGTGGCGACCAATTTGAAATGTTAATTTTCCCTGACAATTCCCTGACTCTTCCCTGATTCCAGATTTATTTCCTGACCCCTAGGAAATACTTAATTTTGTGAAAAAGCCAAATATAAGGGAGAACAAAGTTATTTGATAAAGCAATTTTAAAGTGTCCGCCGTTAAAGTATCTAAATTTTAGTTATTTGAACAACAAACATTCGCAATTGCAGATTTAAGAGGTGAAAAGAAAACATCATAAAGTACCACTTTAGAAATTGCAAGATTTGATAATACTTTTCTAAACCTTATTAACCCGAAACCAAATACAGTACTCTCTCGCTAATCCGCCGCTCCATAATCCGACAACTACTATAATCCGCCGTTTTTTCGCAAGTTGATCCAATCTATAGACTCTCTGTAATCCGCCGTTATTGAACGAGTTTGGTTCGGTAATCCGCCGCCGCAATCACCTCCCTCTCTTTTTTTTCTGGAATGTTCTATACATCGCCGTTTAGTCGTAAACAACTACTCGTTAGTCCACCACTAGGAACAAAAACGAACGGTCGCGCGTCTTTCTTGTTGTTCATTAGCAAAAAAATGGCTTCTTCACCACAATCGCGATCTACTAAACGAAAGCACGAAACTTTAACTTTAATGGAAAAGATGGAAATCTTAAAGAAAGTGGATAGTGGTGTGCCTTTTACAGACATAGCAAATCAGTTTCATATTGGGCGGTCAACAGTTTACGATATTCGGAAGAACAGAAATAAGATCGAAAACTATGTCACTAACGCCGAGTCTGGAATAGGAAAACGTCAAACGATGAGAACTGGTGAATATCCACAGTTGGAAGAAACACTTTTTTCGTGGTTTTTACAAGAGCGTCAACGTCACACACCGATAACTGCTGAAGTGTTGCGACAGAAAGCACTCCAGTTCTATGAGAAAATTTATAAGAAAAATGATTTCAGAGCTAGTGAAGGATGGCTTACAAAATTTAAAGCAAGATTTGGAATCAGGTTGCTGTCCATAACTGGAGAGAAATTGTCCAGCAATGAGGCTGCTGTATCACCATTTCTTGAAGTTTTTATGAAAAAAATTGAAGAGCTTAATTTGACGGCGGATCAAGTTTACAATGCCGATGAAACTGGCTTATTTTGGCGACTTTTACCACATAAAACGTATGTTCACAGAAGTGAAACGTGTGCTCCAGGCAGAAAAGTATCCAAGGAGCGGATAACCGTTATGCCTTGTTCAAATGCAAGTGGCAGTCATAAGTTGAAACTCTTAGTTATTGGAAAATCTAAAAACCCTAGGCCATTCAAGAACATATATCTCCCGGTTGTTTATATGAGTCAAAATAAAGCCTGGGTAACCAAAGATTTGTTTTACGACTGGTTTCATCATGTTTTCGTGCCTGAGTGAAAAAATTTTTAAAGTCGCGAAATCTACCACAGAAAGCTCTTCTTGTGCTTGATAATGCTCCTGGACACGGCCCAAATGACGAATTATCATCTAGTGACGGCTGTATAAAAACACTCTTCCTTCCTGCTAATTGTACGCCTCTGCTCCAACCAATGGATCAAAATGTGATACAAATGATGAAAAACAATTACAAAAAGAAGATTTTACTTAACGCCATAAGTCGAGAGGCAAACATTTCTGAAACTCTGAAAATGTTGAATATCAAAGATGCAGTTTTTACAGTTTCTGATGCCTGGGACGAAGTTGGAGAAAGAGCAATCAAATCATCATGGAAACAATTGTGGCCTAGAATTTGTGAAGATGATGACACTTGGGAAGAAGAGGATCTAATTCCATTACAGGAATTGATACAGTTTGCAACAAATCCTAATGCAGGTTTAACACGTGAAGATGTTGAAAATTGGTTTAAAGAAAACCCAGAAATATATGAGCCACGTTTAACCGAAGATGAGCTTGTAAATGAATCATTTGACTCATCCTTTGATAGCTCATCAGACGAAATGTCGGTACATGTAGATTGCACTGTCAAATCAGAGGACGCTTTGGAAAGTGTTGACACTTGCATTAAATGGGCTCAGGAAAATGGAATGACATACGATATGGTTAGAAATTTACGTAAAATGCGTGATCAAGTAATTACGAAGATTTATTATGGCAAAAAACAGGCCAAACTAGACCAGTATTTTTCAAAACCTGAGTAATCAGTTACGTGTCAGTTTATTTTCTAATTTCAATTCATTTTTGTAAACCTACATACTAATACAAAATATATCTGCATATGAGTAAATATCTACATATGTTTTTTATTTTTTTGTTCCTAGACACTATAATCCGCCGTTTCCAGTAATCCGCCGATGGTCCGGATTTTATGGTGGCGGATTAGCGAGAAAGTACTGTATACGCAAAATATTTTGAACTTTGCAATATTGATGTTTTATACGCGTGGCGCATAAAGTAAAATTTCGAGTTTAGAAAAGCCTGAAAATTTGGATTTGCCGGGGCGCGACTCGCTTCGCTCGCGCGCCCCAGCAAATCCAAATTTTCAGGCTTTTCTAAACTCGAAATTTTACTATATGCTTAATCTGGGAGTAGAAAACACTCGTTACAAATTTCAAATTGAACTCTTTCATAAAATCAACGCTTGCTTGAAGGATTACACGGTGTATATCGGGATATGTATAAGTAATTAAAAGAAAAAATCCTCGATTGTCGTGTGTAAATGTCAAAACTTGAGAAATGTTAAAATGTCGAGAAAATATAGAATGTGTTGAATTATTAAATTAAATGATATATTGTCGTTTTCTAAATGTTTTTGATTTTTACCACCTAACTAGACTTTCCACCATTTATTAATATTATGCCAATTATTAACACATTTTTATGATTTTTGACAATGTTACTTTCTCCAAAATATTTATAAAAATCATTAAAATGTAATTAAATCAAATAATTACTTGATTTGCAATGAATGTTTGTTTGTTTCCCAGTTTTTGATGATTTTTAATATTTTAAAGTTAATCACGTAACATCAAATTTTCCAAACATTAACATACATTTGTGTTAACTGAACAATTTGTTGATTTTTATACAATTTTTACTTTCACTATATAATATTTTGCGTATCTCGAGGAGTATTGAGAATATCGAGAAATATTTAAATAAAAAGTTGTGAGAAATACTTGAAATTGGTTTGTGGTTATTATTATTTTTAAAATTAACAAATTGATACAAAATCCATATATTTTCTTAAATATTGTTTATATAGAAAACAAAAACAATTAAAAGTAGATAATAATAATAATATTTTTTTTATTGTACAACTTTTCATTTTATCGTAGAAATCTTATTTTCACTTAATTTGTTTTTTTAGAATAAACATTACATAATTAATTAAATCTGACGAAAATAGTCAACATCAAAGAATAATTTGGATGAACATAATTTAATAAACTTTGAGTGCTTGCAATCGAAATTTTCCAAAATCACAAATAAAATAATATATAATTTTTTTTTTAAAATGTATGTGGAATGAACAGTTCACAGAAATGGATTGGGTGAAAATTATGATCGGTATTTATAGGGTAAAAAGGGGGTTTATGTCATTAGCAGGTATGAAGAATGTGAGACCTGATTATTTACCTTACAGTTCCAACAAGAGTAATTCCAATTCAAAAATATTTGAAATCGAGAAAATAAGCTTACGCTTCTTATAGTTTGCACATTTTAAATAATATATAAAATCACCAAAATGTTTTTCCACACACAACACTTTATCAAGTAAGTTTATTTTAATTTTATTCCTAAAGTTTATATTTTTAAAGTCTAAGCAAAGCTATACTGAAGAGTGATAAATCTCGAAATGCGTCTATAGATGGCCTAAGACATTAGTTTTAATCCAATTCCTTTCATTTCTAATTTCTCCTTTTATTTTTCATTTTTATTTGTTAGTTGGTTTGAACCTAAATGTTACACATACTTTGATAGAGCGTTGTAACAAATCAATTAAAATAAGATTTTAAATATTTCATTGTATAATTCAATATCCGGAGGTGTATTTGCACGGGAAGTAGTTGTTTCAATGAATATTTATTGTCTTAAATTGTCTTATTAATTAAGACACATTGTTTGGATTTTACACGAAAAACATTTTAGTAACTTTATATATTATTTAAAGTGTGCAAACTATAAGAAGCGTAAGCTTATTTTCTCGAATTAAAATATTTATAAATTGGAATTATTCTTGCCAAATAAAAGTTTGAATTTCGTAAAAAAAGTGATTGAGGGATTGATTTTACTACGAATTTAAAAAGAGCAATCAACATAAAATTCATAAAACTTATTTAGAACTGATTGCACTTAGATATAAAATTTGCCTACAATTGAAATTTAAATACTCGACTGGATTTTTTTAATTATCGTAAAAACAGTGATTTACCATACTTTGTTTGAAAAAAATGTAAAAAATGAAAATTTTATTTTATCAACATGAAATTTACTTGAAATTCATTGCACTTACATAGCGTCGTTGTTTTGCTGAAACCTATGTGGCATTTTTTTTTATACAAAATACTGTTTTATTATCAAGGGACTCTACGTTATTAGCCCGATGAGTTCATGAAACTTCGTATGTAGTAAAGTTAACTCTTAAATCTTGTACAAGGATTCATTACAAAAATTGTGTACAAAGGACTACGTAACTATTTTTTTTTTAAAACAGTTTTTGTGTTTTCGTAACATGTTTGTTTAATTCATATAAGAGGTTTTATCAAGTAACGACGATATGCTCTAAGGACAATGCAATTATCTCAATGCATTTTAAAAAAAATTAAGCCTAAGTTGAAATTATGCAATAAAATCAACAAGTTTAGAAGAATGTTTTCTTTGAATAATTGTAAAAATGATTATCAAATCAAAATAAAATGTATGGAATCTACACAAAACTTAATAAACTTTGATTGGCTGTAATTAAAATTTAAATATCGTCACGGGATACTTCAAAATTTAAAGTTAAATTTTGATTCCATTCATTTAGAATGATTTGTGATTATTTTGAACTTTTGCAATTTTGTTAAAAATTGTTCGATTTAATATTTTACAACGTAACAATAAAAGTTGTTAAATGAATAATTTATCAATCTGTGATTTAATCATAAACATTGGTTCTTATTTATTAAGCTTTATTTTACCTAATTTATGCTGTTCTGATTTGTTCGTCAGTTTAGTAACATACAAATAATACACAGGAATTAGTTTTTCTTCTAAATTTGAACTAAGATATAACATAAACTCTATTTATTATACGTCATAAATTTGACAATATAGGAAACTGCAAACTAAGTTCCTGATTGATTGTCTAACGAGGGTTTCTAATCCCGGATTAAGCATGAAGTAAAATTTCAGTCTTTTCTAAACTCGAAATTCTACTTCATGCGCCACGCGTATAAATCACTAACTTCAAGTGAAATCTTTAACTAATTGGTTAGAGTGAAATAAATTCAGTATGCCAATTATCAATTGTTCAAATTGCGAGGAAAGTTCTATGATGGACACTTCATCATTTTTTGTTTTGTTTAAAATTATTTAATGTGTGAAATTCGTGCTCCGAACAGAACCAACAATTTATTAATTCTTTAATCGTATTCTCTGACTTTTTGCTCAAAAGGCCAAGTTTTCCTGACTTTTCCCGACGAATAAAATCCCCTGACTTTTTTCTGACTTTCCCGGTTTTCCCGATTGGTCGCCACCCTTTTTTCTTTATAATATCTGAAAAACGTTTTCTTAATGTTCTACTATTTTTTTGTTAATAAACGCGTTTTTCAATTTTAAATAATTATTTCTGTTTGTTTCATGTACCGGAATTTTATTTCTGTAACGTCATCGTGTTTTTATTTATTTCCCATTAAATAATTGCACAACATTTTTGTTCTTTCTTTTCTCTAAATTTGAACAAAAAAACATCAACTCTATTTTATGGCATACATTTTACAATTAAGGAAACTGTAAAATACGTTTTTAATTGACTGCCCAACGAGGGTGTCCACTCCCAGATTAAGCATGAAGTAAAATTTCGAGTTTAGAAAAGCCAAATTAGGCTTTTCTAAACTCGAAATTTTACTGAAATGGTCTATAATCAATGATCTATAACCAATTGAGTGAAATAATACTAAACTTAATAATTGTTTAAATGACAGGGAAAGTGCTATGATGGACACTTTTTTTTTAAATTAGATTGACCTACGCAAAACTGTGTTATTGGTACATAAGAAATAAATATTATTATTTGAATTCAAATAAAAGTCTTCATAAAAAAATAATGTTGTGTGTCATTGAAAAGAAATTACTTTACTTGTTCTTATCATGAGAATCAACTTCAGGACCTGCAACAATGTGTACTCAATGTGTGAGGAGTTGACTCTTGTCTGATTACGAGAATAACAAAATATTTACTTGTGTTGAACAGTTAATATTTACACACGTTTTATGTAGCAAAAGCAATGTGTGAGCAATCAACAGTCTGTACAAATTTGTAATAATTTAATTTATTAAAGATGATATTAAAAATATGATAAACACCAATATTAAGTAAATAATATTACTAATCGATTATTTGAATACATTCACTATTTAAATGAGTTAAAGTGATTACACATGTAAACATTAAACCTCTTTATTTAAGTTTACAGAACAATAATATTCAACTTAATTTATAGAATTACACATTTCATACACTTTCCGATTATTTTCAGGAAATTGTGAATATTTTTTACCCCGTATATTAGTGGTATTAAATAATTGATATCAATTAATAGCACTTTCAGGGCAGAAAGACCAATGGTCGATAGACCAGACAGGGACGTACTATCACATTAATAGAATTATAAATAAATAATGTAACTGTAAATAGTATGCCTGAATAAAGATGATGTATACACCGCGTTTTATTTAAGTATAGCCATAGGGATTTATATGGTAAAAAATGTACCCCATGTTAACTTTTGTTGTCGTACAAATTTGAAACAATTTTGTGGTATTAAAAATAAATTAACATATTTTCTATGAAATTTACAATGCTAAAAGGACATAAATATGTGAGATTTCTTTTTTTTCCGATTTGTAACAGAGATGGGCAGGATTCGAATCATTCAGGATTCTAATCCTTTTAGAGGATTCAAAAGAGGCATTCAAATACTTTAGTTCAACTGGATTCGTGATCCGGATTCGTTACATTATTTTAAGAGAATTCGTATTCGAATCCAAATGTGGGTGATTCGAATCCTTATACAAGGATTCGAATATCTATAAAAGGATTCGAATATTTATAAAATCATCGAATACTTACAAAACGATTTGAATCGTCAAAAATAATTCGAATTGTGAGGATTAACATAAAAAATGTCTTTTGAGTGTTAAATTTCTCGTTAAATCACTGTTTTATACGCGTGGCGCATGAAATAAAATTTCGAGTTTAGAAAAGCCCAGAAAATTTGTCTCGGGTCGCTGCGCGACCCTCGACAAATTTTCACGGGGCTTTTCTAAACTCGAAATTTTACTTCATGCTTAGTCTGGGAGTGGAAAACACTCGTTTTAAGCTACAAATTGAACTCTATTAAAAATCAATGAATGTCAGAACATTAACAGTTAAAATAATAAAGAAAAAGTAATGTGATTTTATAAAATTAATGACATATTATGGAATTGATTCAACAATTGCGGATATTCCCTGTTTTTTTTTCAGTTCAATTTAAAGCTATAAACAAGTGTTTTCCACTCCCAGACTAAGCATGAAGTAAAATTTCGAGTTTAGAAAAGCCCCGTGAAAATTTGTCGAGGGTCGCGCAGCGACCCGAGACAAATTTTCTGGGCTTTTCTAAACTCGAAATTTTACTTCATGCGCCACGCGTATAAAACACTAATATTGTCAAATTTATGTATATTGGAACTTCACTTAAAATCTGTGTTTTATACGCGTGTCGCATGAAGTAAAATTTCGAGTTTAGAAAAGCCCGAAAATTTGTCTCGGGTCGCTGCGCGACCTTCGACAAATTTTCACGGGGCTTTTCTAAACTCGAAATGTTACTTCATGCTTAGTCTAGGAGTGGAAAACACTTGTTTTAAGCTACAAATTAAACTCTTTTAAATATCAACGAATGTCAGAACATTAACAGTTAAAATAATAAAGAAAAAGTAATGTGATTTTATAAAAATAATGACATCGTGGAATTGATTCAACAATTGCGGATATTCCCTGTTTTTTTTTAAGTCAATTTAAAGCTTTAAACAAGTGTTTTCCACTCCCAGACTAAGCATGAAGTAAAATTTCGAGTTTAGAAAAGCCCCGTGAAAATTTGTCTCGGGTCGCGCAGCGACCCGAGACAAATTTTCTGGGCTTTTCTAAACTCGAAATTTTACTTCATGCGCCACGCGTATAAAACACTAATATTGTCAAATTTATGTATATTGGAACTTCACTTAAAATCTGTGTTTTATACGCGTGGCGCATGAAGTAAAATTTCGAGTTTAGAAAAGCCCGAAAACTTTACGGGGCTTTTCTAAACTCGAAATTTTACTCCTTCTTAGCCTGGGAGTGGAAAACACTCGTTTAAAGCCTCAAATTGAATTAAAAAAAAACAACGAATATCTAAAAATTTAAAGAAAATAATAAAATAATTTCTTTTAGGTAAACATACGCCTAAGCTGTACATTTTCCGACATTCGTTGTTTTTTAAATAGGTTCTATTTGAATCTTTAAACGAGTCTTTCCACTCCCAGGCTAAGCATGAAGTAAAATTTCTAGTTTAGAAAAGCCCCGTGAAAATTTGTCGAGGGTCGCGCAGCGACCTGAGACAAATTTTCGGGCTTTTCTAAACTCGAAATTTTACTTCACGCGCCACGCGTACAAAACAGTGATTTGAAGTGAAGTTCAGAAAGACACAAATACATCAGAGTAACATGGAATCAGATCTTTAGTCTGTAATCAACGATGTTCAGTGTTAATAATAAATAATTAGGTTTTGAATATTTTTCTTAAAACAACTGATAACGATATTTATATGTTATTGATTGCAAAAAAATAATAAAATCAAATTTATTCTTAAAGGATTTGTATTCGTGATTCGAATCTTTGATTCGAATCATATTTATCTCCTACGAATCCATTATTCGAGTATTCGTGATTCGAATCATATTAGGTGATTCGGATTCGTGATTCGAATCTTTTTTACGAGGATTCGTCCCAGCTCTGATTTGTAAGTTGAAATAAATAATACAAATAATTAAGCCAAAAAATCAACTTGGCGAAAATGTCATAATGTAAGTATTTGTTTGGCTAAACTTGAAAGCTAAAATAAAGAATTGTAACATGTTTATGTCCTTCTAACAATGAACATTTCGTAGAAAAGTGTTTGATTTATTAATAAAAACAAAAAATTGTTTCAAATTTGGACAACAAAAGTTAACATGGGGTACAAGTTTTACAATGTAAATCCCTTTGTCCATACTTAAATAAAACGCACGGTATATATAATAGCACTTATTGAATCAATAAAATACAGATTATTGGTTCAAAAAGCTTTTAAATGATTATTTAAATACATTTACTATTCACGGGGCGATTTAAAGTGATTACACGTGTACACACAGCCATAAATAAATGTGAAATGAGACAACATCGAAATGGAGTGCAAGAAATGTAATTTGAGGGACAAACTCGAGCGAAGGGGAGCATAAAAAATGCACCCCAATAGGAAGGGCAGGGGGCAAAGCTATGCATGGACGAAGATCGTTGTTTGGAAGGAAACAAAATAAAGAAATCAATAAGTGCATAATAAAGTTTGGCATAAACAAGAACATTATATTTTATTAAAAAAGCAAATATAGTGTGATAAAAATATGGCCGGAACACCTGAAATATCTTGCAAAATACTTTACAAAAACCCTTGGAGGTGTCCTAAGGATTGTAAATTTGTTATAGTTTGAAATACTATAGAAGTATATACAGGGTGAATGGGTAACTTTGTTATTATTAATGATAAAGATTCGGCTAAATGGGCAAAGTTGTATACTTTTATATGCATATTTAGATTCCATTAAAAACATGCTGGCGACCAATCTGAAATGTTAAATCTCCCTGACTTTGCCCCGATTCGAGATTTTGTCCCTGATCCCTTAAAATAATTTAATTTTGCAAAATAGCCAAATACAGAAAAGAAATGAGTTATTTCATAAAGTGCCCGCCGTTAAAATATCTAAATTCTAAATTTTAAATATTTGACAACAAACTATGAGTGTTTGTTGTCAAATAGTTAAGAGGCGAAAAGAAAACATATCATAAAGCATGAATTTATAAATCGTAAGATTTAATAATACGTTTCTAAAATTTATTGACAAAACGGTATTTTACAAGATATTTCAAGTGTTTTAGAATTTTTTACTACACTGCATAAATAAAACACTAGATGAAAATAGAAAGAAAAACAAAAGTAAAATAAGAAAGTATTTATTAAATTATAGTAACATCTACAAAACTAATAATTAGATATAAAACAAAATACATAAATAAATATATACAGTGAAAAAAATAAATAACTTTAAACAAGTAATATGTTTATATACGAGCCTGCCAAGTAACGTGATTCCGTTAATCATTCTAACTTGTTTGAATGTTTGATTCAAACATGTTATACAAGGCATTCAACGTGTTTTTTGCAAATATTTCGAATACAAAGCATTTTACGCAGAAAATACCACAGTGAAAAATAATCGTATATTGGTTTTCTCACAGGTGGCGCTGTTATCGCTAAAACAATGACAATCGATTTTTTTAACGGGAACCCCTATATTTGATTGCAGATTCAAATTTCTTTAAAAAAATTTTTAACTAATTATCTTGTCAATCTGATAGATGGCGCTGTAATCGCGAAAACTGATAATGCGTTCGGATGTTCGTGTGCGGGTAGAATTAATTTAAAATATATTGGCTGGAAAAAAAAGAAAGTGTTTTGAAACAGGCAGAAGTTATTTTTTATTTTTGTTCAGTTGAAAAAATCATCCACAAAGCAATATTGGTCAAATTCCAGTTATATTTTTTAAGTAATATGATACAGCGTTTCATTCTGAGACACCAGAACATCTTTAATGTTTCACCTGCCTCGATTACAGCGCCATCTATCAGGCTGACAAAAAAATAAGTTAAGTAAATTCTTATTTTTTACGAGGAATCTGAAATTGCAATAAAAAATAGGGGTTTCCAGTAAAATAAAATTGAGTTGACCTTGTTTTAGCGACAACAGCGCTACCTGTGAGAAATTCAATATTACATAATTATGGCCCCCTTTCGTACGATTATTTTTGACTCAGGTCATTTTTGCGTGAACTGCTTTGTTTTAGAAATATTTACGAAAAACACATTAAATGCCCCATCAATATTCTAACAAGTTAGAATGTTTGACGGAAACACGTTACATGTTTGAATCAACCACGTTACTTGGCAGGCTCGTATATTTTGTTCAGTGTAAATCTGTATATGGGAGGTAAACTACAGCAAGTCACAATTTTGAAATTTGATTCGATAGAGAAAACATTTCTGATTCCAAAAGTATAAAAGAAAACGGTTTTTGAAAAACATGTGACCCACCTACAGAAATATAATATTGATAATCAATAAAAAATGTAGCTACTAATAACAGGATTACACGTTGATGTGTATTGTTTAACGCAACATTAATTGAAATTCGATTTAATTAAAAAAGTGAAAGCATAAATAAAACACATTTTCCCATTATAGAGTTTTTATATAAAGTAGACTTTTAAAATTGTATTTGTAGCATAAATATTCTTCGGTTGTTCCGGATAGTAGCGTTAAATTGATTAATCTGTTTGGTTTACTTATTTTTTTGGCAAGATTCCAAAGCATGTTTTAGCTACAGAGCTTTTTGAGTTTTCAATTAGGCATTATTCCAACTTCCATAAATTCAGCGAATTCTCTTACGATCACTTATATTAAATGCATTTTTTAGATTAACAACTAAATTCTTCTTTTTTAAATAAAATCAGAATGAATTGGAACAAAATAGTTTACGGTTGTCTACTTTAATTTGTATATCTGTAAATTTTAAGGCATTCGTCGTATTTTTTTAAAAGTTCAATTTGAGTTGCTAACGAGTGATTCCACTCCTAGATTAAGCATGAAGTAAATTTGCAGGCTTTTCTAAACTCGAAATTTTACTTCACGCGCCACGCGTATAAACTACTGAAATATTGTGAAATTTATATATACTTGAAATCAGTGTTTTATACGCGTGGCGCATGAAGTAAAATTTCGAGTTTAGAAAAGCCTAAACATTTGGTTTGATCGCTCCGCTTTGCTACGCGATCAAACCAAATTTTTAGGCTTTTCTAAACTAGAAATTTTACTTCGTCCTTAATCTAAAAGTAGAAAACACTCGTTTATAGCTTCAAATGGAATTCTTTAAAAAAAAAACAATGAATATCTAAAGATTTACTGTACGCTGTAATTGGAATATTTATACTTAACTAACATTCATTGAATAAATTGCATTGTATATATGAGTGGCCTATTTCCAAAAACCCCTAAATCCATTTGAAAACAATGGATTTAGGGGCTTTTGGAAATAGGCGACTTATATTTTTAATAATTCTGCAAATAAAAAAAATGTACTTTTATTTTAAGTTGTTTTAATGAATATTTAAAAGTTTTATGTCGGGTTTCACCAACGTCAATTAAATCGACCCATTAAATTAAATGAAAATCAATAAAACATTGATGTTTATGGCATGGAAAATGTCTATTCCAATGGACAAATAAATGTAATCAACGAATAAGATCTCTTTGAAGTTGGTGAAACCGGACATCAATATAATATATATATATATATATATATATATATTTTTCATTTTCAAAAAATATTTTTTTTTTAAGTAACGAATTACCTAAAGTGCCGATAATGATATATCTTTGTGTAGGTTATTTAAAGGCGGATCAAATAAAAAAATAATATATAGGGTGTTCCATTTAAAATAACAAAGTTGGTATTAAGTAGTGAATAATGGGACACCCTGTATATTTGAAAATAATTTTAGGTTATGCAGCTCTTCAAATCAAGCAAATTTCGTGAAAACATTTTTTTTCTATCTTTAACGAGAGCTGAGATATCTTCCGGGACCGCACTAATGGGACACCCTGTATATATATATATATATATATATATATATATATATATATATATATATATATATATATAAAGAATGGGTAATCATTAGCATTTTATTTTTTCGAATAAACTTTAACTGAAATTAGTAATATTGGATATACGTGTATTTAAGATACTTTTATAATATCTAATTCCTGTAATTAATAGCAATACTTTCTATTTTATTCATAAATATAAACTTAATTCTTAATATAAATAAATAAATACATAAATCTACATGAAATAATAAGAAAATAAATCACACAAACGACTGAAATCACTTCGACTTACTGACAAACTGGACTTTCTTCGGTTGTGCGGTCCTCGGTTTTGCCTTCACCTTGGCTGCTAATCCTTGATGGCGTCGTTGCACTGCGTAAATAAGTACATAATCCTTGAATGCACCGCAATTTGCATAAAAATATATCATTCCTTTGTGTATTTCATCAAGAAAAAACTTCAATCAATAACGATATCGGCATTAAATTATATTCGAAATGAGGAACATGTGCGAACAGATATTAATTCTTTGTGCTCATATTTTATTTTCGATTTTATTAACGAAAATATTGTACACCTCCTGGAAGTTACAATTTCGCACACATTGATTTTGAATAGTATTTCGCAGACAGTTTATATCATTTTAAGTACATATGATGAGTAAAAATTTTGCTACGCTCGTTTTGAAAAAAAATATCGAAGTCAAAGACTAAACAAATCGCAACGCTTGTTTTGAAAACACACACCAGCATTTACAGATTTTAATCTCCCTTGTTTATATTCAAGCAGGTATATTTACCTTCATTCACTTTTCTTTAAAAAGAATAATGTAAAATACATGCAACCATCCAATGGTTTGCACAATTGTGAATAAACTTTAACTTCATGCACATGTTGCAGAATATACTATTGTGTTCTGGTTTTCTCATATGCCTAACGTCAAAATTTTCATATCCAAGACTACATTCCATATCGAAAGCTCAATTGAACCAACACAAATAATTAAATTCCAGTTAAATTACATTAGTGACGTAAAAGATAATTTTTAATGCTTATTTACGGTAAATCCATTTAAAAGTACATAATGCTTAATACTAAAAATAAATTAAAAGTTATAAATAACTTATAATATAAAATAATTTAAGTTGCTTAGCTTGAGTGCAATTGAGCATTATACTTCACTTACATATATGTAGGAAGTTTTGCAGTTATCGTGTTTTACATATTTATTGATAACTCATAAAGTATAAAATACTCGTATGTACCGGGTGATTAGTATCAACCGTCCTGAGTTAGCAATACTAAATTTAAGGTGGAATGATTAAATAATTAGCTATCATGATTAAAGATTAAAACCGGATATAGAATAAATCAAAGGAAGGTTCTGTTTTTGTTATGTTATATGGATGGTATTTGTATTCGTTATTTTCATATTTCACAAAGTTCTACGAGACATAAAATGTTAACAATATTAAAAAAAAACAATTTTCTTCGAAGACTTATTGATCCTTGCAATCGTAGCTGCTTTCATTCAAATAAATCTTGAGTCGAAGATTAGCTAAACAACATAATTAACAGATACTATTTTTGGTTAAATGTTTCTATTTAAAGCAAAGTGATCATATTGAACTTGTAATTATCACGATTACATAATTAGTGATCACAGGTATGACACCGTCAACAATATGCCTACCAAGCGGACAAGTCGTGTGAACTAGCAATCCACCAGCTAGTGAGCACATGCGAAAGGACCATATAATGTAAAGACATTGCGTTGGGGGCCTTCCTAGACATTGAAGGTGCGTTGGACAACACAACCTTTAACTCCATAGCAACAGCAATGGAGAAAGAAAGGATTAACCCGCAAGTGCGACACTGGGTGAACAATATGCTCAGAAGTCGGACTCGAACAACTACTCTATATGGAAAAACAGAAAAAACAATAGTCGCTGGCGGGTGTCCGCAGGGAGGCGTTCTCTCGCCGCTCCAGTGGTACCTCATGGACGACCTTCTGCTGCTACTCGAAAACTAAGGCATTTATGCCAAGAAATATGCAGATGACCTGACCATTCTAGTAAGCGGGAAGTTTGGGACCACTGTATCTAACTTGATGCAGAGAGCACTAAGTACCGTAGAAAGTTGCTGCAAAGACGAAGGGTTAGCTGTAAACCCGACCAAAACAGCGATTGTCCCTTTCACTAGGAGACCTAAAATCGTTCCGCATGTATGGAATGGAAGTCCCCCTCAAAAATGAAGTAAAATACCTAGAGGTTATACTTAATACCAGATTGAACTTCAACTTTTACCTAGAGAACATCACCAGAAAGGCCATGAGAGGACTTTTTGCGACCACAAAAATGGTAGGACGCACATGGGGACTGAGACCTAGTATGACCAAATAGCTATACGCCGTGCTCGCATAGGGAGAAAAGACCCAAACTAAGAGTGCAGCCGGAAAACTTGCTAGACAGGCAGCCTACAGGCCCGGAAAGGAAATAATCCAACTCTAGTTAGCAGAGGAGCACAAAAAGGCATGGCACAACCAAAAGGGAATGAGGCAGACATGACTCTTCCTAAGTGGTCCGGTACCTAGCAGCACATTGACGCTGTCAGGGCTGAGTAGCATAAAACTAAGAAGAATCACAGGACTAGTCACTAGACACTGTGACCTGAGTAAGCACAAACATAGGATGGGAATTGAGAAAAGCCCCCTATGTCGTGGGTGTTTGGAAGAGGAGGAAACTCCCCAACACTTACTGAGTACACGCAAAGCCTATAAAAGGCAACGCACGGAGCAATTCGGGAAGCCTGTGCTTCCTGCAATAGAGCTTAAGAAAATCCCCTGGCTGAAACTTCTGAACTTCATAAAAGACACAGGAGTACACAGGGAGTAAACCATCCAGAGGCGCACAAAAGGAGCACGGAGACCGCTGTGCAGGAACGCTAAGCGACACCACCTCATGTGACAAAAAAATCACAGCTATGAATGAAAGCATCTCGTGATAGTGCAATCTTATACAAAATACAGAAAAGTACGTACACAGAGTTCAAGTAATTTTATTATCATGTAGTTAAGGAAGTATTAATACAAAAACACATATTTAAAACAATCTTTTTAACGAAAACATTATTTGTGAAGTAACAAACAAAAATAAATGTCAAGAATATGACGATGCTACTTAAGCTAATGGGCATTAGATGGCGTTTACGCTTTGGAACATATGTAAAAATAAATGTACAAACATCCATACTGACTAAACCAAATGTTCAAAATGACCACATTCACAGTCTAAACAAAGGTTGACAAGCCTTTTCATATTGCTAAAAACAGATACCAATGTTTCCGGTGAAATATTTACTTCTTCAGTAATTGCAGCTTCAAGTTCTTCTAAATTATGCATTCGATGGATAATCACTCTGTTTTTTTAAATAACCAAACAAGAGTATGTCCATTTGCTATCTTAGTTCTGGGTTCTACTTCGAAAGTGCGCCATAACAATAAATATATCATGCGGTATTGTAAACGGCAGTAAACACGAGTGACAGCACAACGCCTGACGGTTCGGCGGAAATAATACTGAATAATGTTTGTAAACTTTCAAACAAACAAAATTACTAATGTAGGGATTTTTTTGTTGTCAACTCCGGACACTTGAGATTGACCACGCTGTATGGTACACCTAAATGCACAAAATAGGAAACATGAAAATTTAACATTCTCAGATTGTTATTTTTTGCTTGGTGTATACAGATCTTGTTGTATACGGTGTATATTTTCAGGCATTTGTTATTTTTTAATTTTCAGACATTAGTCGCCTTAAAAAGCGTTCAATTTAAAGCTTCTAACGAGTAGTGTTTTTACTCCTCGATTGAACATGACGTAAAATGTCGACGTTAGAGCCTGAAGCGTGAACATTTGGATTTTATAGGCTTTTCTAAACTCGAAAATTTACTTCTCGCACCACGCGTATGAAACACTGAAATATTATGAAGTTTAAAATATACTGCTTGTATTTTATCTCACGGTAATACAGTTTATAAACGTTTATTTCTTTAACTAAATATTTCGCTTTGAAGTTTTCAGATTCGAAATTTTACTTCCAGCCTAATGAAGAAGTGAAAGTACTTATTAGAAACTTCAAATTGAACAATTTTAAGACATCAAATGCCTAAAAATTCGCACCGATGATGTGGAAACTTGCAATACAATTTAACAGTTATTATCGTCATGTGTTGCTCATTAGCTATTTTCGTATGATCATGGGCATGGGAGAGTGTAGTTACTTTATGTTAGATACCGCTCTGTTGCTCTCTAAGAGTATCGTAATAAACTAAAAATACCAAACTATTTTGAAGCTTCATTTTAACAAAGAACTGAAATAAATAAAAACGCCAAAGAGAAGACACTTTTTAATGAAGACTTGTGAAATTTCAAGGTATATCTAAAATATGGAGACAACGGGAATTCTCAACCTTTTTTTTAATCCCGCTTCAGCAGTGTATTTTTAATACTGATGTGTACTCCACTCATTTTAAGAAAAATGTAACTAGAAACCTGGTTTATGCGGCTAAAAAATGGCGAAATTTGGTGAGATCGTTGGGCGCGGAATTTAAAATTTAATAGAAAGGTATATTGAACCGGAATCGGTTAGACCAACATTCATTTTTAAAGAAAACATTTTCAAACAAAGCTGTTCAGCAACATTATTTAAAGTTAATTGCTCCTTTGAATATCATATGACTCCCTTTTACAATATATTTTTTTTTAAATTTCAAATTTAGAAAAGCCTAAAAATTTGGTTTGTTCACTGCCAAGCCAACTTTTCAGGCTTTTCTAAACTCAAAATTTTACTTCATGTTTAATCAAAGAGTGAAAACACTTGTTCAAAACATTAAAAAAATCGCTGTATTAAACGTCCTTACACATTATTTAATTATATTTAATAAATTCCCGTTTTATTTATTTGATAAGAGGGTAAGCCATTTGAAAAATAGTGAAATATGTTGATAGAAAATTGACATGTGGAATTTTCATTTGAGAAAAATGGAATTTTATTTGATACATTGTAAAACTTAAACGAAAAATCTTGTAATTAATATACAATAAATATTTTCTTTAAACAATTCTGCAATATTATGCAAATTGATATAACCATAAGCATTTTTTCAGAGATGAACTAAAGTTCAAACAGCTATACAACTATTATACAATAAACACCAGGGGTGTACTTTATCACGATTACAATTTGTATATTTAAAATATTCCAGCAACCTTCGTGCGCCATCCTTTCCTTTTAGGGAAAAAAAAAGCGCAGCTCGCTCAGATTTAGGGTAATAAACAAGGAAACGGTGTTATCGGCCTGTTCATGGGGACCGGAATTCCCTTTTTCCCCCGACCCCAAGTGACTCATCGCCCTTTTCTATGACATCTTCATGCTCCCCCAATTCGAAGCCCACCCCCCGAACAGACCGGCTGATGTGGGCGCGGGCCGGGGGTTCATAAATTATACAGCAATGTTTCCACTTTTTTAATTGGAAAGTAACAACCAAGCCACATTACAACCCTAAGGGGAAAAAGTGGATAACTGCGTACAAGTAAATGACTCTACAATTAGTGTAAATTAAAGCAATGTACGTAATAGAATCAACGCATGAAATATACAGGGTGTTAGGTGAATGTACGGCTAACATTGAACTGTTAATAATAAGTATTCATCAAATATGACATAAAAGCTTAGTAAAATTTTTGAGGAAAAGTTGCGTAGAAACCATTAATTAGTAAAAACAGTCCCTAAATTTCGTTACCCGTCTGTAATTAACTTCACAAAACATAGCAACAAGGGCCTGTTAGGTAACATTTATTCTAGAGTTATCTTTCAAAAATTAATGTATTGTCAATATTTGTCTATTAAAAACAGGGTTGTTAAAAAAAAAACAACGGTATTTCATTTTAACTAAAACAAACGGTTTTTTTTTTACAAAACATGTTTTTTCATTGAAACAGTGTTTAAAACATTAACAACGTGTTTAAAACGTGTTTAAAACATGTTTCAAACGTGTTTAAAACATGTTTAAAACATGTTTAAAACGTGTTTAAAGAGTGTTTAAAATATGTTTAAAACGTGTTCAAAACATAACCAGCGTTATTAATAGACGTTAACATACAGCTTTAACATAGTTCTAAGGATGATATTGACATTTACATTGACATAGTTTACAACTAATAATTTAATAGCCCTAGTTTAAGTCTTATACATAACTTAATTGTCATAACAAAAGGGGATTATTTAGAATTTATTTAATATTGCAATAAATTATAAATGTATAAACCTTATCAGTACATTTTGACTTTCACTTGAAATCATTGTTTTATACGCGTGGCGAATAAAGTAAAATTTCGAGTTTAGATAAGCCTGAATATTTGGTTTGGCCGCGTATTGCTACGTGACCAAACCAAATTTTCAGGCTTTTCTAAACTAGAAATTTTACTTCATGCTTAGTCTGGGAGTGGAGACTCTCGTTAGAAGTAAATTTCAATCTAATACTTTATAAGAAATACATTTTCACAAACAAACAATAAATCAGTGTAACATACCTTCTAAATTACTCGATTACAATAAAGTTTGAACACATGGAAATGTAATGTTGCCACGTTCATGTAATCATTATTTCAAAACTAACTAATGTTAGTATCGTGTTTGTATGCGTCTAGTAGAGATTAACTAGCAATCAACTATAATGATATTAACGGCAATTCTATTAATAAGGCTGATGATGTTTCAAACATGTTTTTAATCGCATTTATGCACACATAATTGTGATATTTTATTATGATACATTTTTAATTTTTAATAATGTAATAACAAAACCGTTTACAACACGACCGCTGTTTTTAAACATGTTTAAAATACTGTTTTAAAACAAAGTGTTTTAAATATAACAACCCTGAATGATTGTCATTGAAAGGCCCTTTTTTGTTCCTGCGTTTTGTAAAAATTTGTAGACGGTAATGAAATTTGGGGATCTTTTTAAACAATTTTTTGAAAGGTTTTTGAACAAGCTTTTATTACATTTGATGAGTACTATTACCAGTTAAACGTTAGAAGTACATTTATCTAACATCCTGTATTGAAAGATGTCTTTAGTTTATAAAATATAATTTAGAAGTCAGATCAGTTTGAAACTAGAGTTGTGAACAAATATCTCCCTCTGTGCAGAAACAAGTGTCTGATTCACTTTAACTTGGTGTTAAATTGCTTTTGTAAAAACAACGAATACATGATAATTTACAGCGAAACATCATAAGATGTTTATTTAAAAGAAACATTTTCTGTAGAAGTCTAAAAATGTCTTTATTATTTTGTTCGACCATCCAAGTTACAAAATGAATATTGGAAAAATATATGAGAGAATATTGGACAGAAGACTTACATGCATAATAGAACCGCAGATGGATAAAGAACAAAGTGGATTCCGAAAGGGAGGTAGCACACAAGACCACATATTCACAATTAAACAATTGATTGAGGACAATTTGTCGACTAACTATATGTGGCATTCTTAGACTGGGAAAGCGTTCGATAGGGTACCCCAAAGATTGGTCTGGGAAAGTTTAGAATCGAGAGGGGTACGTAATAACTTAAAAACGCCATCAAAAGTGTATATACGGACAACAAAATGTACATTAGGAAAGATAATTAACAGTCAGCAGAGTTTGATATAAATGATGGTTTGCGTCAAGGTAAAATTTTGAGCTCTATCCTATTCATACTAATTATGGATGATATCATGAAGGAAATGAAGAAAACAATACAAGTAGCGCATATAGGGTACTACAATCAAACCCCAATAAAAATATTTCACTGCGCATTTGCAGACGATATTATGATATGTGCACCAATAGAGAAAGACCTGGAAAACAACTTAAAAGGCATGGGAAGCAGTACTGATAAAGAGAAACATGCGAATACATGCGACAAAGACAAAAGTAATGGTTTTTGGCAGAACAAAGAAGGTCAATATTAAACTAGCAGGAAAAAAACTTCACCAGGTAAACAGTTTTACATACCTAGGTGTAAACATCCAAAGAGAAGGTAAAATGGATGGAGAAATAATTGACCGAATAAATAAGACACCACGAATATACATACCATTCTTTAAAAAGTAAATTCATCGATAAACAGGAGGTAGACAAAACAAAAAAATTACATTTTTTAAAACTTACAAATCGAACGAAGAAGGATTCAGAAAAAAAACAGTTGCAATGGTATGAGCACGTAATACGGATGAAAGACACAAAAGCAGCAAAACTCATATGGCAAAATAAAATCCAAAAGGCGAAGATCAAAAGAAGATTTGGGAAAATGAAGTGGCTACAATACTCAGGAAAAGGAACATGGACAGAAGCAAGAAGTTTGGCAAAAGATCGGAAGAAATGGACTAAATTTATAAATGATAAAGAACATTGAAGTACAAAACTAAATAACCCTTACACCATAGGGACATTGATTATATGTATATATTCTGTTCTGAATAAATGAAACGAATTTTCATCATATTAATAATCTTAAATTTCAATGTTCTGGTAAAAGAACATTGACATTTCAAAATGCGTTCAATTTACTGTCGGTCTTGCTGCTTCCCTTTATATATTTCGCCCTTAAGGGCTCGACATCGATTTGTATTAGTTTTCCACATGCGGAATTCTCAAGAATATAAAATATTTACATAGAATGTAGGGAAAGGAAAGGGACGATACAATTATGTAAATGCTGCGGCACTTTGCCTTGTTCTGTTTCATTGGAGTGGAGTGTTTTAAATTGAACACGAGTTATTGTATGAGAAATATTTCACTTGACAAAGAAATTGTTTATAAATGATATAAATTGACATATATATGTTTAGAATACAATAATGACACGAGACATAAATGCAAAAGGCCGAATTGGGCCTTTTGATGGGTCAATTCCGACGTTCCGAGACAAGGCCGATACAACGAGACCTTTTCCGATGCTCATTTTTACTTGTAAAATGTATTTGCTTAAAAATACGCCTAATTGATGCGGAATTCAATTTTAAGAATTACCCATCTACCTCTAATCATGTTCTCTCTTTTAGGCACACTTCCCTACGTAGACGCCTTAGGGCAAATATTCTTCCAATCCGTTATAGTTGTCTCTCTGTATCGTAGCTAACACCTGTAGCTCACTTACGACAAACTCATTCAGCATGTAGTATACTTTACTTGTTATCTTCACACCAATAACCCTTTTTGCAAATTTCTCCAAATACATTATTTTTGTCATTCTTTAAAAACCATAAGTTCTACAATCCATAATCTAATGATAATTCAACTAAAATATCAGTTCATAATTTTAACTTTGCTGAACTCGTGTCGAAAGTGAAACACCGGAAATGCGACTTTCGAGTTATCAAAACGGTGTTCGGAACCTCACTATCGAGGCGGCGAGTTCAAAAATATTTTTATTGTCACTCCAGATGATAACCTTTCTTTAAAAAAACCTGACTTAACCGGTATAAATTTGGTTATATTTGACATACCCTAATTTTTGATTTGTCCGAACATTTTATGTACACCGATGGTATATTTAATCGTTGATTTTTTAAGATTTAACTGAGGTTCGTGAAATCGGACAAACAAGTTTTAGAAACAAATAATCTTCAAGAATATTTAGCCTGTCTAAAGTATTCGTTGAAGATTTATTACTTCCAAAAAACTCGTAATAAAATTTAATGAAGACTTCTATTAATCTTAAATATTTAAACATCAACATTCCCAACTTTCAAACACCGCGTCGCTAGTATTATTATTTTTAGAACGAACAAAGTTTCGAGGAAACCAGAGCAAACTCTAACGACACTTTCATGTGACTTGTTTTAATCACACCTAAACAGCCTAATTACACATTCAGGGTGGGAGAATCACGTGTGAATGTGTGGCGAAACCAGCCCTTTCAAAAAGCCATCGTTGTATTCGTCAGAAAGTTGTCGCGTCCTCGTTCCGGGCCTTGGCCTTGCCACCCTGCGCCCTGCCGGAAACGAAAATCAATGTAGACGAACGGTATGAGCAGTCCTAGAATATCCGTTTCTAGATATAATCCGAAATGCGACAGACGCTGCGTTTGTTCACAATTAATTATTAATTGCATGGCATGAAAACGGGGGATTATTGATTGTTTGAAAGCGGATTAAAACGGTTTGTTTGTTAGCAAATTTATAAATACATTAATAGGCTCCCTCTTTTGGGATTATATTCGTGTATTCGGTACAAATGTAGAATAAAATGTTTGTAACCAAGTGAATGCTAATGAAACTGGCTAAAAAAATGGTATTTTAAGCATGAAGGACAAATCAAAATCAGTCATTAATTTTCGCAAATTAAATAATGACATTGTGGTCAAAAGCCCCCTCCCCCCTCCAATGGTCATGCAGAAAAAAAGGAAAAATGGATATGTACAGCCGCGGAATCAATATAGTGTATACTTTAGTTCCTCCAGTGTAATAGAAAGAAAAAAAAAATAGGTTGACAAGTAAGTGTCAAACATTTTCAAGATGAAGCTTTAGTGGAACATATAAGGCAAAATCCTTTTTCTACAGCAGTGGAGGCTCGCGAGGTAACTAAGTTCTCGGGGCATTTGCGTACGGCAAGAAAGGGAATAAAAGAAGCAGGTCCGAAAAACTCCGCTGCACCTAGAAAACCATTTTTACCATGTATTTTATAGCAAAAACGGGTTGAGTTTCGCAACAGATACATAAACAGCGATGCAAATTTTTGGATTTCGGTAGTTTTCTCAGACGAGAAAGTTTTTCAATGAAGGCATAGTGGAAGAGTTAGTTTACAGGCCAAGGAACTGTAGATTTGAGGTAAGGTATGCCCAGCAGACGAGGAACAGTGGTAGGTTTTCCGTAAATGTGAAGGCATGGATAAGTGTAGAGGGACAAGGCATGTGCTTTAGAATAGACGAAAGAAACACCCGCATATAAAAATATTTTGGAAAATGTAATGTTAGAGAAAGGTTTCCTGACAATTTCATTTTTCAACACGACAACGCCTCAGTACACACAGCTGGAATTGTTAGAGACTGGATTGAAGAAAATGATATAAATGCACTTCCTTAGCCGGCAAGGAGTCCCGACCTCAACCCAATTGAAAATGTTTGGGGTTACTTGGTAAAAATACTACAAAAAAGGGATATTCGACCTTACAACAGATATGAGCTTTGGCAAGCCATAAATGAAGCGTGGAATGAACTTAAAAATTACATGATGAACCTAGTGCAATCAATGAACCGAAGGCTGCAAATGATGATTAACAAAAATGGCACTGCAACAAAACATTGACAAACGTTCATTGTTTAGTTTTTTTTAATTTCTTTAATTATTGTTGTTGGTTCGCTAATACAAAATTCTATAAATCTTCTATGTTTTATTTAAATAACGAGTGTATAAACTGTCGGCATCTCGGTTGCTTTGAAAAAAAATTACATATCTTAGATTATGTCATACAAAACGGAAACGTTAACTACATTTAATTATATGTCATTGGCTAGCAGAGCTGGGACGAATCCTCGTTAAAAGGATTCGAATCACGAATCCGAATCACCTAATATGATTCGAATCAGGAATACTCGAATAAAGGATTCGTAAGAGATAAATATGATTCGAATCAAAGATTCGAATCCTGTTTTTTCGAATCACGAATACAAATCGTTTAAGAATAAATTTGATTTTATTATCTTTTTACAAACATTAACATATAAATATCGTTATCAGTTGTTTTAACAAAAATATTCACAACCTAATTATTTATTATTAACACTGAACATCGTTGATAACAGACTAAATTTCTGTGTTACTCTGATTAAAGATGTATTTGTCTGTTTTTGAAGTACACTTCAAATCAATGGTTTATACGCGTGGCGCATGAAGTAAAATTTCGAGTTTAGAAAAGCCTCGTGAAAATTTGTCTCGGGTCGCTGCGCGACCCGAGACAAATTTTCTACGCGGGGCTTTTCTAAACTCGAAATTTTACTTCATGCTTAGTCTGGGAGTGGAAGACACTCGTTACTTTAAAATATGTCACAACTGTTAAAGTATGTATCGTCGGACGCCTGTCTTCAGGGGTGATATGTAAGCAAATTATGGGTCCTAGGAGCTGCCAAATAAGTGAGTTACTCAACTGTTTCCAAGGCACTCTTTGAAAAACCAAAAGATTAAAATTTTACATATAATATGTACAATAAACTATAAGTGTGATACATCATTGAATTCAGTAAACAATATTCTTCCAAAAAATATCAAAATCCAAAATGGCACCCATAAGAAAAACAAAAGTTAGCTAAGGTCTCTAGGTAAATGTTATAGTTATCTTAAAATAAAATATGTTACTAGATTTATAGTTAAAAAGTGCCTATAATGTCAAAGTTGTAATTGTCTGGATTTAATAGTTTTTGATTAAAAAAATAAAAACGAATTTTCAAAAAATACGTTTTTTGACAATATCTCATTAAGGAAATTAGATATTTCAAACGTGTTTTTGGGTTATTATTGGGCCCTAAATTATGCAACTTTGCCCAATTTAACCGACTCTCTATCTCTTTAAATAACCGAGATCCCCATACATTCTGTTGAAATACGGACACCCGGTATAATAATAATAATAATAATATAAAATTTATTGTATTGTTATTTTCTAAGTATTTTAATTAAATAAATATATATAAATAAAATAAATACTTATTTCAGTAATTCAATATTAATTATACCATCAAATGTCTAAAAGTCTTGTGTTAAAAATCACCAGAAATAATTAGATGTTTTTTTATTAAACGAATTTAACTATGGCTTTCGACGTACAAGTCAAAAAATGTTTGAAACAAAAGTTGTAGCCAACGAAAAAATAAACCTCTTTTACCTAAAAACTTTTCACCTCAGCTCTTTTGTTTTTGAATTAGAAACTAAAAAATCTAGTGGAAATTTGTTGATCTCCAGCAGTTTTTTTAGTCACCGATTATGGCGTTCGGCGTATAAATCAAAAAATGTTTCAAACAAAAGTTGTTGTTGCCAACGAAAAAATAAACCACTTTAACCTAAACACTTTTCACCTTAGCTGTTTTGTTATTGTTCAATAAACCGAGAAAGATTTTTTTGAAAATAAATACACAACTTTATGATAATTCATTTACGAACGAATGTGTTCCACTCCCAGACTAAGCATGAAGTAAAATTTCGAGTTTAGAAAAGCCCCGCGTAGAAAATTTGTCGAGGGTCGCGCAGCGACCCGAGACAAATTTTCACGGGGCTTTTCTAAACTCGAAATTTTACTTCATGCGCCACGCGTATAAAACAGTGATTTAACGAGAAATTCAAAAACATACAAAACAAATTTTTCATGTTAATCCTTACGATTAATTCGAATTATTTTTGACGATTCGAATCCTTTTGTAACTATTCGAATCCTTTTATAAATATTCGAATCCTTTTATGAGGATTTAAATCCTTTTATGAGGATTCGAATACTTTTACGAGGATTCGAATCCTCGTAAAAGGATTCGAACCCTCATAAAAGACTGGCAAACACTTGTTCCTTTTATGAGGATTCGAATCACCAGCATTTGGATTCGAATACGAATCCTTTTAAAAAAGTGTAACAAATCCGGATCACGAATCCAGTTTAACTAAAGTATTCGAATACCTCTTTTGAATCCTCTAAAAGGATTCGAATCCAGGATTCGAATCCCGAATGATTCGAAACCTGCCCAGCTCTGTTGGGTAGTACCACAGTGCTAAGTTTAATTACGACGTATGTTTCTGAAGTCAAAACTTACTGGGATGCCGACAGTTTATAGACACTCGTTACTATTTAGTAGTTTTGCTTGTATAATAAAAAAATACATTGACATCAAAAACCACATTTAAAATATGCAAAAATTAAAACAACCGCTAACTAAATGTAGTGCGCATTTAGTTAGCGGTTGTATATATTGATTCCCCAACTGTACCTACAATACTAATTACAATAACTTGATTTTTCGTATAAAACAAATTACAAATGCTTTTTTTAGTTTGATTAAAACAAAAAAATCATAATTAATTCAAATATTACCAATTTTCTAAAAAATAAAAATAAACTGGAGAATACCGAGAAGAAATTAACAAACTGTAGTATCACATGAAGAACATGAAAATCCAAATAATTGAATTCAAGTGAGTTGAGTTCAAAGTTGACAAGTTTTCACATGTCGACAGTTTCATTCATTTGTTCGATTAAAAATCATAAATAATTCAATTCTCAACGGATTTTCTCGAAATTTAAGAATTTTGTATAGAAAATTATTAATAAACTTTATTTCTTGAATAACAGAAAATCCAACCAATCGAATTAGAATGAGGTAAATTCAAAGTTTTTCTGTGAATGTGAAAACGTGGCATTTATTAGTTCAAAAATCGAAAATAATTCAATATGATTGTTAATGAATATTTTAACAATTAAATTTGAAAAATGGACAGACTTAATATTATATTTTAAACTTCACATTAAATCAGTGTTTTATACGCGTGGCGCATGAAGTAACATTTCGAGTTTAGAAAAGCCTAATTTGGCTTGGTCGCTCCGCTTCGCTACGCGACAAAGACAAATTTTCAGGCTTTTCTAAGCTAGAAATATTACTTCATGCTTAATAAGGGACTGGCAAACACTTGTTAGAGGTTATTATTTTTTTTGGAAGGGTAATATTTGCTTAACATCCACATAAAATTTCAGGAAGATATCTTAAAATATTGTCATCAGAATGATTCGAATGATTCTGATTAATAAAAAAATTGTAAATAAAGAAAATTTCAACGGATTCTCTTTAAATTTCAAAATTATAGAAAGAAATTAATTAACTCATCACATTGAGAAAAATAAAATCTATAGCAGCATACAAATAGCGGGAATTCAAACTTAACTATTTTATACAAAAAATTGTTTGAATTCACCTTTAAAGTTGATTTTGCTCTTTTAATAATTCGCCAATTTAGGAAAAAACCATAACGGTTTTCACAGGAAATGTTATTTTTTATGAATCAGACTGAAATATTAACGGTAAAATTATGTATAGTGAGTGTCACAAAGCCTTGTGAAAATAATGATTAAACCATTGATTTTTATGTTTTTCGCTTTAATTTTTCATATTCTAATCTAATTCAGGGGCTTAGTGAAAAAGTAGTACAAGTGCTATTTTTTTAAAAATTGGTATAAGTACATCTACAAATGAGATTCTTATTTAGTAATAGAAAAAATGGTACAATTGAATATGTGTATCTATCAACATAATATACAATGTTATTGATTAGACGTCCACAGATTTTTCTAAAAAGTTAATTTTTATCTCCAATTTACACAAATAAATCTCATGTCACTTGTACTACTTTTCCACTAAGCCCCTCAATTGTAAAAGTAAACCACGACCAAGGCCGTAGCCAAACAGGGATATGGGGGTTCAAACCCCCCAGAAAATTTCAGTGTTTTCAGTTATATATTCTTATTTGCACAAATATATGTGATTTTTATAAGTTTTCGTAATTAGGATTTAACTACTTTATAAAATGTTCAATTAATATTTCACTTATTCAGTGGATTTTAACAATTATCGCATAATTACATAAATATTATCAATATTGTTAATTAATTAGTTTGATAAACAACGCAATATTCACGGAATTTTTCTATTAGGTATACATATCACGATTTTTCGCTGTTAATTTACAAACATTTTTTGTTTTTGTAAAAGCTTTCAATTTGAAGCTTCTAACGAGTGTCAAGAATCCCAGATTAAGCATGAAGTAAAATTTCGAGTTTAGAAAAGCCTGAAAATTTGGATTGGTCGCGTAGCGAAGCGGAGCGACCAATCCAAATTAGGCTTTTCTAAACTCGAAATTTTACTTCATGCGCCACGCGTATAAGCACTGATCTATCGTGAAGTTCAAAACATACTACATAGATTTAATTTTATGTTGATTAACTTTACAAATGTTTATATGGAATATGTAAAAGTTTACTTAAATGAAGGAAAAAAAACAGTATATGGTTCTTAATATTAATATTTATACAAATTTAATGAATGTTACCGTTATTATTAATATCACTTTTGGTTATTTTCATTAAATTACTCAACAGTTGCTAATTTTTATCAATTTACATGTATTCTGCTTTTTGTATCTTACTTTATTATCGGCGAGCTTTACTTTTTAACAAACAAAAAGTCTAAACATTGAATCTTTGTAAAAGTTTAATTTTATTAAACATTTCTCGACTTCTTTTTACATTTCTAGTTCGAAATTCAAAATAGTTTGTAGGTAGGATTACAAACTATTTTGAATTTCGACCATTACCTCTTGTGCTTGTGTATTTTTTATATATGTACATTTTTGTATGTAAAAGCGGCCGCAAGAGCAAAAATAATAACAAATGAGCTCCAGATTACCAATTTATTTAATCAGATTTGTATTAACTTAATTTGTACTGAAACAATTTATAGTGGCAGAAGACCCAGAAGTCTGCTCAAAAACAAACAATTGCCATCTGGTCAGTTACTCAAAACAATTTTGCATTTTGACAATGATATATTTTCATATTTTAGTAATCAGTAAGAAGAAAACCAATTATGATAATAAAGGAAAAGTCAAATTTACTGTAATCTGAGAAAAGTAATAAAAGTTCCGTTGGTAAAACGAGCTCCAGATTACCAATTTATTCAATCAGATTTTTATTAAATTAATCTGCACTCCGACCAATGACCCATACTCAAAAGTTTATTATAGAAAGCAATTGGTCAGACCAGTTCTTTTCTTCTTTTCATTTTTTATTACTTAAACCAGCCTATCAGATACTCTTTTAAGAAGAAGAAAATGTTGTCATTGATTAAGAAAGAAGGAAAAAACGAGTGTTGAAGTACGGCAACTTATTTGGCATCTCCTGAGTTTTCCCTTTTCAAGTAAAAGTGTGCGGCGCGCACACACACTTTCTTTCTTGCTCTGCAGGATGATGCGCTGTGCATCGCGAAATGTTGCGCTTCAGGTTTTGCAATTTCGTTAATGGTATTCTTTTATGTGTAAGAAGAAATATGTGCATTTCTAGTTTATTCTAGGTTCGGACTAGTAATGGTTTTTTGATGTTTACAGTTATTGGTTTGTTGCATGAATGGGGAAAAGCATTATTTTCTTAGATGTTCAAGTTTATTTATTCATCATGTCTCTTCTTAACATACAGAGAGTTCTATGTAACACCGAACATATTCATAAAGAGAATTTTTGTTTTAAGTATACATAATGCATACGTCGTACATTTTCCGACGCTCGGTTTATTAAAAGAATTGAATTTGAAACTTTAAACGAGTATTTTCCATTCCCAGGCTAAGCATGAAGTAAAATTTCGAGTTTAGAAAAGCCTGAAAATTTGGTTTGGTCGCGTAGCGCGAAGCGCGGAGCGGCCAAACCAAATTTTCGGGCTTTTCTAAACTCGAAATTTTACTTCATGCGCCACCGGTACAAAACACTGACATATTACGAAGTTTAAAACACACCGCTAAACCTTACATTGAATCAGTGTTGTGTACCGGTGGCGCATGAAGTAAAATTTCGAGTTTAGAAAAGCCCGAAAATTTGGTTTGGCCGCTCCGCGCTTCGCGCTACGCGACCAAACCAAATTTTCAGGCTTTTCTAAACTCGAAATTTTACTTCATGCTTAGCCTGGGAGTGGAAAACACTCGTTTAAAGCTTCAAATTCAATTCTTTTGATAAACCGAGCGTCGGAAAATGTACGACGTATACATTATGTATACTTAAAACAAAAATTCTCTTTATGAATATGTTCGGTGTTACATAAAACTCTCTGTATGTAGATATAAAGTTTTAGATGTGGAAGTGCTTTTATATAATAATGATTTCTCTTTTTGAAGTATAGTTAATATAAAGTTTTAGATGAAGAAAGTTTTTTATATAATAATAATTTATCTTCTCAACGTACAGTAGATATAAGGCGATGAGGCCAAGAGTGGCCTAACCTACAAAAACATAAAAATGCCAATAAATCTAGATTCACCATCCCAACTACACTCTATTGATATTTTACAGTAATAGAATATTGATTGTCAAATCGATTTATAGATAGCAGCACCTTGGCCTATCACAAAACCCTGTAAATAAAATTTGTATTAATGCAACACTGGCCCTAAGCGACATAGCAACTGTCACTGTATCATTCCTCAAAAGATTTGTAAAAAAAGCATAACGAGAAGAAAGATATCTAAGGCCAAACAAAAGGTAGAGTAGATTAAATTTTTTTGATAAGATTTGAAAGCAACGTGCTATTTTGTCTAAAATTCAAACCAAGAAGACGTATACTTTAATGAATTTGACCTACACAAAAGAAATTCACCAGCCTTAAACACTTTGGAGTTGTTGTATCCAAAGAGAAACTGTATCAAGTGTAGAAAAAAAAAAGACCTTCTCCAGCGCATGTCTTTCGGAGTACATTTCATTAGATACCAACATACATCACAAACAAATCCAAGCATGTTGAATATTGAACATTGTGATGGTACACAGGATTTTAATTATCAGAGATTATTAAGAAATATATAAATTTTGTTTTAACGTTCGAAAAATGAAAATCAAGTGACTAAAAATAAAATTGCATTAAGCATGAAGTAAAATTTGGAATTTAGAAAAGCCTGAAAATTAGGATTTTCCGAGGCGCGCGAGCGAATCAAGTTGTGCCCCGGTAATATAAGGTGTCCCATTTAAAATAATAAAGTTGTATGGGGCCCAGAAATAATGGAACACCCTGTATATGCAAAAATAACTTTAAGTTGTGAAGAAAATGATTTCATGTAACTTGTATTTGAAAATGTTTTCGTATTTTAAATATTAAGGGGGTCTTCCGGTAAATTTTTTTCAAAAAATCGATTTTTTTTGTATGAAATCAAAGCTAAACATGTCTAGAATATGTGGGTAAAAGGATATTTCGATCTGGCAAATATTTACGTCGCTACAGGCCTTTGAATGCATCGCCGTCCCGAGCGGTATGGGTCGTGCAGGTATAACTTTAATCTCGAATTTCATAAATTTTGATGAGTATGAGTTTTTTGGTCCGCCATATTGGATCCGCCATTTTAAATTTTTAAAATTTGACCTCAGATTCGTATTCAGCGACCCCGAAAACCTGGATATTGACTGTTTGCGAATTTTCCGCCGAATACTTTGAATTACACAGAAAAAATGTTTCGCAAACTTTAAACGCGTTTTTCTCGAAACTACATTTTTCAAAACTGCGAGCATTCTAGTGTTTGAACGGTTCAACCAATTGACTTCGTTCTTTGCTTCCGTTATTGAAAACACTTTTCTTCATGGAATGAACTAACCTCCCGGTGCAATTTGTAATTTTAAAGATTTTTTACAGCCTGTCAAACTCAAAAAATCGACCGAAAAACAGTACTTTTTTTCAAATGCCCGTCATTTTGTCAAATTTTGAGTTTTTTCAAAATTTCGTAGTTCATTCCATTCTCTGAACTATACTCTTCAAGAAACTGAGCTGATTTTGTTTCTAGGTGACGAATAGCGACCCCTAGGCTGCTCGCAGTTTTGGAACATTTCCGCCGGGCAGCCGTCATATTGGACGCCATTTTGTTTTTTTCGACTCGACAAAAATCCCAATTGTAGAGCAAGGATGAATAAAGATTTTAAAAAACCCCAGGTCTCTAACTCTTACCAGTTCCCTGGAAAAAATACAAAGTTTGGGTCAATTATACCGGAAGACCCCCTTAAGGGAAATATCGAGCTTTCCATCCTCGCTGAAACACCCTGTAGATAATTAAATCACAGAGCAAATTGAACGTCCAAAAACATCACATACATAAAAATGTACAGCGTATACATAGTAACATTCACCAAGTGATAAGTAAGAAATTAGTTTAAGAGTTAAATTTCCTGTATACACATCAAATATTTGTTAATTCAGCAAAGTAGAATCAAAATTTAAAAGGTACAATTAGCTCTAAATATTGGCTGATTAGTCTGATTAGCTGAAGAAGAGAAAAAAAGTAAACGATATTTCATTCTCTGCATCGACTAATCACCAAATATTTTAAGGTTAGTAAAAATTGTTGATAGCTTATGTTACGTGACTTCTCTTTCTACTTCGACTAATCACCAAACAATTGTTAGAACGTCAGCAATAAGTTAAGACTTCTCTTCATATAAACAACTCTTTATTAGAGTCGCCCAGATGCAAAACCAGCCATACGTGTTTGGACAAATTTGTGGCAAAATGAGAAAAACCGATTTTGCAGCGTGTTTTCAATAAATCAAAATAGTGTTGAATGAGCGTTGTATTAAATAGGAACAAGAAAAATGATGTAAAACTAAGTAAGAAGTTGGTAGAATTTGCAACTGAAAAAATATGTCAGCTTTTGCAACCGAGAAATGTAGCAGGTTTTGCATCCGACAGGATTTTTCAAACATAATTTTAAAAGATTTATTTACGAAGGGTTTTGAAGATCAATTTATTTTAAAAATTGTAGCCTAAGACAAGCAGAATTCAGGGATATCAAAACCTTGAAATAATAAAAGAAAGGTTTATAGCTGGTTTTGCATCTGGACGACTCATTTGAAGTGGCATAAAAAGTTTGATCTGCAATTAACCTCTGAACTGCAGATCAATATCAATTTCTTGTCATTCAAATAAAATACAAACTAAACTCGAAATATTTGCTTTATGCGCAAGGCGTATTAACTAGTGTCACTGTATTCAGAGAGTAGGGCAAACTGGCATCCATCTTGACGCCTTTGGGCGCCAAATTCATAGTAAATTATTGTACACTAAATTAATAAATATTATACATCAAGTGAATTAAACACGATTTTATTCACGAAAAGATTTTTGATTTCACGAGCGCCTCGGCGCGAGTGAAATCATTTCTTTGAGTGAATAAAGGTGTTTAATTCACGTGGCGTATATATGTTTTTATTCAATTTTGACGAAATTGTAAAGAAAATGTACTTTACATTTATTTTTAAATAAATTTTTTAACTCACTAGTGACCTAAAAAAATTTCAGTTCACTAGTGAATAAAACCTTGTTTATTACGGTTGTTATGGAGTTAATAATGTCGATTTCAATTAACAAAATTGAATAAAAAAATAATTCTTACTGCCCGTGGTAATGGGTAGATGAATTATGTGTGAAAACAACCTCTAAATCGCCAAACAAGTATTTGAACAAATAAAAAGCACGCGTTATTTTCAGCGAAATGGCGTTTGTACCTGACGTTTGTCGAAACATAGTGTTCCAAGTAATGATAGGCAATTACAAACTATAAACATTTCATCAATTAATAAATTGTGATGATAATTTCTTTATTCATTTCTGCTGAGAATTGCTAAATTGGGTTTAAGTACATTCTTTTATTAATAAATATAATGCACCTATTGTTTTACTGGACATGCACATGACTGTTTCAAGCGTTGTGATGGAACAGTCATGACGCCATGTTGACGCCCTTACATTAGTCTTATCAATTGCGGTACTCTCTTACACAAGGGGACACTAGTATTAACCATCAATTTAGCTTAAAACTTAAAACCATTTGTATCATTTTTATTGAATTATAATAAAATTTGACACAGATCTAAAGTTTAGGAATTAACAACTAAAAATGTCGGTCGAATATTAAGGCAAGACAAAATAATTGAGAAACTTTGATCTGCAATTAATCTATGAACTATAGATCAAGAAATTGTTCTTTTCATTCAAATGCATGCAATAGAAATTTGACAATAATCTAAAATTTAGAGATTAACCCATTAGCTGCCGAGCAATTATAGAGGTAACTCTAAAAGTTGATTTTAGGTAACATTCTGCATTGCTTTTTATGATTTCTATGAATGACCTATTATATTACAAACGGGGATTTTTTTAAAATATATGAGTCACCCAAATACAAAACCAGCCATACACTTTTTGAGATTTTGGTATCCTTGTATTCTACTTGTCTCGGGCAACAACTATAAAAATAAATTAACCTTCTAAACCCATCTTAAACCCTATAAAATTAAGTTTTAAAAAACCTGTAAAATGAAAAGCCTGCTACATATTTCTCGGTTACAAAACCTAGAATATTTTTTCAGTTGCAAAACCTGCGAACTTTTTACTTAGTTTTACGTAATTTTTCTTATCCCCATTCGATACAAAGCATATAAGACACTGTTATCATTTATTTAAAAGGCGTCGCAAAATCAGTTTTTGTAATTTTGCCACAAGTTTGTCAAAACACATATGGTTGGTTCTGCATCTAGACGACTCATATAACCGCGTGTAATTTGATGTTTCGAAATAGTGTTTCCACTCCCATGTTAAGCATGAAGTAACATTTCGGGTTTAGAAAAACTTAAACATTTGGTACCTATCGCTTAGTTAAGAAATCCAAACTCCAATTTGGATTTCTTAGGTACCGTCAAATATTAGTTGATTAGTCGATATTGGCAGAGAAGTAATGTAAAAAATTAAAATAGGAGAAAACTCAGTTGTATTAATATTTAAAGTGCAATTATCCCATTAAGCGCCATTACCAAGTAAATAAGTTAATTTCATACATTGTATTATTTGACCTGACTTAAGAATGTCTGAAGAATAATGTAAATAATTTGTTATTTCAATATTTTAATTATAACTCATCAAAATAGTGTTTTTAAGTGTATTGCTAACTTCACAATATTTCTATGTTTTTACGCGTGGCGCATGAAGTAAAATTTTGAGTTTAAAAAAGCCTGGACGACTTATATAACAGCGTGTAATTTGAATTTTTGAAAGAGTGTATCCACTCCCAGGTTACGTATGAAGTAAAATTTCGAGTTTAGACAAGCCTGAAAGTTTGGTATGACCAAATTTTCAGGCTTTTCTAAACTCGAAATTATACTTCATGCTTAGTCTGGGAGTGGAAACACTCGTTCTAAACTTCATATTATACGTTTTTATATAAAATCAACGAATGCCTAAAAATGTAAAGCGTACACATTATGTATATTTAAAAGAAAATTTCACAGTATGTAATACAATAAGACATTCATAGAAATCATAAAAAGAAGTGCAGAATTTTACCTAAAATTACCTTTTAGAGTTAACTCTTTAATTGCTCGGCCGTTAATGGGTTAAAGAAAGTGCTCTATGTTTTTTTGACAAAATCAGCTAATACGCGATGATGTCTCCAAATGTAATTTCTTGTGCTACGCGATAGATCCCAACTTTTTATTTTTTCTGCCCACTTCGACTTATTAGCAAATTATTGATGGTAAATGTTTCATTTTAATTTTGCCTAATTAATTAGCAAATATTTGTTAGTAAGTCTCCAATTTTTATTTCTAACGCTAAAGAAAGTTGTATTTCGAGAAAATCCTCGAAAATCCTTGATGATAAGTCTCCAATTTCGATTTCTTGTATTATATTTCTCTGTCTGCCTCGACTGATCAGCAGATATTTGACTGTAAGTCTCAAAATTTTAGTCGTGAAGCGAGGCAATTTTGGCTTTTATTACATGAATGTGCAAAAGCAGTAATTTTTTAGATGTCCCTAATTTCCTATTTCGACTATCAGCAAATCAATCAATTAGTTCCGAAACCTTGTAAGTCCAAAATGTCAAATTTTACAAAAGACACAAAAGCGTAGCGTAGCAGCGTAATCCTTCTGATTTTTTTATGGTAAATGTAACGTTATTATGACGGGTTTTTAATAAGTATTTTGAGTATATAGTTTATATTAATATTGGTCAATTGACAATATTTTCCTTGCGAGGTAAATGTTTTGAAAAATCTGGATTTAAGAGGTTTCGGAAATAGTTGATAAGTCTCAAGTTTTCGTTTTTGAAGTAAAGCAGTGTTATCTTTTTATTACGATTTATCAGCAATATCCGCTGGTCAGTATGAACTTTTAATTTATCTAGTTTTTAATAAATACATTTGTCAAGTCTTAACGTTCTTTCCTCATTGATTTCGATTCTCTGTCCCTGTGAAGCAATTTTATCTTTCTATTACGATCATCAGCAAATGTCCGCTAGTGAGTATGAACTTTCAATTTCTTTAGTTTAAAAAAATACAGTTTGTCACGTCTTAGCTTTTTCTTTCTCATTGATTTTGATCTTCTTTACCTTATGTATGGACCATTGATCGCGCATTGCACATGACCTTTATGTAATGTGTATGTGGACCTTGATGCGATTTATTTATTTAAATAAATAATTTTAATGCCTTTTTTATCGATTGATTGAAGTTTTTCCGTCAGTTAACACAACGAAATGGATTTAACTCGTACTTACCTGCTGCTGGTAGTGGTGCTCTGCAGGTGTGACAGAAGCACTGCATAACAGACTCTCTTACCAATCCGATCAACATTTTGATGGTTGTTTGTTTTCGCGAAGCACTAACAATAAATTACTACTAATAAAAATATATTATAGAGGCAGTGTCTCTCTTTTGTGTTTGTATGTGTGTGGAAAATTAGCCAGCAGTTCTGCTTCCTGCTCGTCGTCACGGAATAGAGCAGAGTGTGCAGGTGTGGTGCCGGCGTTTTTCTGCGGCGTCGCGGAAACTGCCCTTCAGCTGGTCGATATCCGCCGGCGTCGAATCGGCGGCGACGCCGGCGTCTTCGCCGTATATGCGTGAGCACGAAGCATGGCGCCCGGCGAGTCTCCTTCACGAATTATCAGCTGTGCCCTATCGACGCCCTTCGACGCCCAGCGACAGCCGCTAAACACTAACAACAGCATCAACAGAAAGGCACACTCAAATATACCCCATTATAAGACAAGAAACATTTGCAAAAGTTGCAGAGATAAATGTTCTCGTAAAAATTCTGATTTTATCGTTTATGGCGATTTGTAGTGGGCGAAAATGTAACCAATTAATTTTTCTTAGAATCTAAAATCAAAATTCCTTTACCTTCACCTTATATGCCTTTGCAACACACTCTAATTTTAACTTTTCAAAGTACATAAACCTTACAAGTCATTTCTGCAGACATTCAGACTTTTATGGATTAATCCATATCCGATATTTTTGGGTTACATTTGGTATGGCGTTAAATATCACTAAGTACTATTAATGTCCTATGCACTTAATAGTTTTTAACTTTAAGCCAACGAAATATGTACAGGGAGTTATTCTTTAAAGTATACATATTCCAAATTCAGCTCATTTTCTTTAAATCTTTAGGTATTCGTTGTTTTATAAAATTAGTTTAATTTGAAGCGCTAAACGACTGTTTTCCACTCCCAGACTAAGCATGAACTAAAATTTCGAGTTTAGAAAAGCCCCGTGGACATTTTCTGGGCTTTTCTAAACTCGAAATTTTACTTCATGCGCCACGCATATAAAACACTGATTTCAAGTGAGGTTTAAATATACATAAATTTCACAATATTTTTGTTTGTTATACGCGTGGCGCATAAAGTAAAATTTCGAGTTTAGAAAAGCCCTGAAAATTTGTCTCGGGTCGCTGCGCGACCCTCGACAAATTTTCACAGGGCTTTTCTAAACTCGAAATTTTACTTCATGCTTAGTCTGGGAGTGGAAAACACTCGTTTAAAGCTTCGAATTGAAATAATTTACTAAAACAACAAATTTCTAAAGATTTAAAGAAAACAAGCTGAATTTAGAATACGTATACTTTAAAAACTCCCCGTATTTTGAATGTTTTCATTTACTTAAGTATACCTACATATTCCAATTTGTACATTTTCAGACATTTGATGTTTTCGAAACGCATCTAAGAGGGCCAATTTTTGCTAGTTGTATGTTTCTGGGATACGAGATGGCGCAGAGATAGCACAATTGCTGAAAGTAGTTTTGACTATGTATTGGTTTATAGTGCCTGACGAATTTTATTAGAATGAATAATTAAAATTATGAGCGCGGAGCGCGTTGTTTGTGTAGATAGCGCCGTGCGAATTAATGGGTATTGAAGACAAGTAAACTGAATAAATAAATATTCAGGATTTTAATTTCAATCGACATCCATACAACTGTTTTTGCTTGTCTCATTTCCAATACTTATTTTTACTATATTATTATGAATTACAATTAATATAAACATATATTACATATACACATTTATTTATGTGTATAAAAATTAAGAAAATATAATTGATGTGTATTAATACCGACTTCATTCAGACTCCAATTCAAAGGCACAAATTCATTATTTGTGTTGAATCGAATTAAATTAAAAGGTGCACTTAACCAAGTAGCCATGGGGGATATGGGATACAACCCACCCCCTGCCGAAATGTTTAAAATGTTAGACCTAAACACAATAAGACTGCACTTACAATTTCTTATTTATTTTGTTTAAAATTTAAAACCGTGTCCAGTTAGTCTACAATTATTAGACCATTCAACATTTAAAAAGAATGCGTATGTAAATAATGAACATAAAATATTATTTGAAGACTTCTTGTTTCTTAAACTTTGCGAACACATTTGTTTTAGTTTCTTCAGATTTCCTCTTTTCGTTTCAACGATATGTTCATCGTTCACACAACCATTCTCCTCTAATTTCTGAACGATCATAGTAATTGTTGATTGATACTAAATAAGTCAGAAATACTAAGCACGTGAAGAATGTCCAGCAAAAGTCCATTTTATGATCTGATATTTTTCTTTTGTGGTATGAACACTTACAAACTTTAAATTTTTGCTTGCGAATTCTCTATGATGCGTCTTGAAACGAGACACAAACATATAGTTATGTGATTTTTTTAATGCCAACATTTATCTTTTTAGGATCTTTTAGGATCTGTAGAATATATATAAGAAATAAAATAAATGCGAAACGTTATAACACTTTATTTATTTTTTTGTCATATTTTTCAAATTATTTTTTATAGCGTTGTTTATGGTATCCGACTCATTACATTTTTTGCCTCTCGGAATCCTTTTTAATATAATTTCTGGCAAGACGCATTCTTTATAAAATGCACTTAGGCAAGGGAGCATGTGATTTATCCAAAGTTGGTTATATTTTTCAATTTTTTGAATAAAGATATCTCTATCTGTATCTACATATATAATGAAATAACAAATATTTCTTTTTGAAATATTAAACTGCCCCCGCAGTTACCGTTACAGTTTTGTATTCATAGCAACCTGGTAAACACAATCTGGTAACGTATATGGTAAGTACATAAAAATAGCAGATCGTGCAAACATGGTATTTACTAATGATAAAATAAAAGTGTGTAAAATATTTAAGTTGGAGCTAATGAATTATTTGGTGTTTCCAATATTATCTGTGCGATGAGATAATCTATAATCTAGTAGTAATTAAAGCACGAAAGTTATAGAGTGTGACAATATAAATATATGATACGATATAATAATTATTATTAATATATAAAGAGGTGTGTACACAACATAACAAAGTAGATGTCTCCACCATTAATGATTTGAATTCGATATTTCATATTATTATTTAAAATATTGTAGACAAACAGTTAAATTCTAGCAACATAAAATATAAATTCAAGTTATTTGCAACTGCATGGTTAATTTATATGATTACTATCAAAAATCAAATATTAATTTTGCATATTCAATTTGGTAAATTATAAATGAAAAAGGAATTTTTCACACTCAGCACTTGAATCAACATTTATTGGCATTCCACATTCCTATTCAAAACACGAATCCAGAAATGCAATTATATTTACAAAATGTATTGGGAAATATTTCAACAACGTCTTCCTTTATTGTGTATCAATAACATAATGAATAAACGGTCCGCGTCAGAAAAAATGCATTCGCAATTCAAGGTCGGGAGGCGGAAGCCAGGAGCCCGCGTCGCGACTAATATCGTACACGAATTCTACATATCAAATCTTATTTCTTTTCACATGTTTTTTTTTTAGAAATCATAGTATATTTTTAAAATGTCAGGAAAAAGGCATGATGCTGCCCCCTATTTATTGAAAGCATAATCAAATTTTACATTGCTCTTATGGAGATGTCTAAGCAAAGATTAGTTGTATTTACCACTTATTTTCGTTCAATCTATTTAATACAAGATGTTTATAATAATTACCTCAATAATTTAAAGCAATATGAAGAAGAAATAATGTTTCCAATGGAAGTATTTCACGGATTTATGTGATCGTTTGACAGTGTTCCATTATTTAATTTATATTTAAACTAAGAACCATTTTTTTGGAAAAAAATACTGTCAGTTTATTCGCAAAGCTTCAATGTACATCATGTATGTTTCAAACTGTGGAATATTAATCGTTGTTCGTTCTTATTGCCAAATAACATGTAAATTTCCGACCTTAATTTGAAGCTTCTAACGAGTGAAGTTCCCAGACCAAGCATGAAGTAAAATTTCGAGTTTTGAAAAGCCTGAAAATTTGATTTGGTCGCGTAACAAAATTTTCAGGCATTTCAAAACATGACATTTTACTTCATGCACCAAGCATATGAAACACTGATTTCTAGTGAAGTTCAAAATATACTGTTATAGAATACTGCTTAATCTGTATATTTTAAACTTCACGATATTTAACTGTTTTATACGCGTGGGGCATGAAGTAAAATTTTGAGTTTAGAAAAGGCTGAAAATTTGGTTTAGTCGCTTCGCTTCGCTACTCGTCCAAACCAAAATTTTCAAATTAGCAATTTTACTTCATTCTTAATCTAGGAGTGAAAATACTCGTTCATGTATCAAATTGGAAGCTTTTCAAAAACAACGATCGCCTGAAAATTTACAATGTATTTATCGAGGTATGAATCCTTAAAAGAAAAATTCCCTGTATATAAATGGATAGTGGTATGAGTACGGCGGGTTCGAAAAAGGAAATAACAGGTATGGCCAGCCAGCGACTAGGGGTCGCCTATACGCCTGAACTAAGGGCACACAAACACTAAGATTAGTGATTTCTGTTTATAATCTCAAAGGCTGCACATCTATATCATACTTCAAAGTTACATCTACCTAGTGTTGTGTTTAAAGTCACACCAATTATAGTATCCTAAGTCGCAAACAACTGTAATGTTTGTCATGCCTACTATGATCTCAAAGCCACACTTATTAGAAGATGCGACGTTTATAATCTCAAGACAGACATTTACTTTATTATCCAAAAACACCTCTGCTCTAATCTCAAAAACACGCCTAATATAATCTCAAAAACGCGCCTAATATAATCCAACAGTCACGCCTCTAATCTTTAAATTCACGCCCAGAATAGTATGTATTAAGTAACTCCCAATAGTGCTTCAAGTCACGCTTAGTATAGTATCAAAACTCATAATATTCTTACTATAGTCTCAAACACACTATGATAGTGTCTAAAACTAGCTCATTATAATCAAATAGGCATACTACAATACCAAACACACACTTTCTATAGTTCCTAAAAACCGGGCTATCACTATATTTATAAAGGCACACTAATAGGTCTGTACCGCTTTGGGCACTATCATACTACTACTATAGTGCCCAAAGCGGTACAGACCTAATAAAAAGTTTATTTTTAGAGTAATAAAACTTCTTTTACAAATATAATACATAAAAATCAATAAAACAACAGATGTTTTGCTTTTATTAGGTAACCAATGTAATGGCATATATGCCCGTTTGCACGCAAGTCGATTCACTTAATCAGTGATAAGTACTTCTTAAAAACACAATTATTTTATTTACAAATTGTTTACACATTCGCATATTATTGAATGAGACATGTTTAGGATATATTACAAATGTATTTTTATAATCTAGAACTTTGACTTAATCAGAGGATTAATCAATAATTAGTGGATGATTAAAGTTAATCAGTCGGGGTGCAAATAGGCCTTGGTGTTTAAAAATAATTTCGGGCATGTGACTGCTAGGACTGCGTCTTAGATAAACTATTCTATTGGTCCGATTTTTCATAACTTTTTCCAATGTGGCCAGGCTAGGTTAATCGTGTTAATTACGCGCCGAATGTTGGCATCTAAGTCTTCATTCGTTGCTGATTTATCAGTATAGACCAGTGATTTAACGTAGCGTCACAAGAAGTAGTGTAATGGGGTTAAATCACGAGATCTAGGCGGCCAATTTACAGGCCTATGTTTCGAAATAATTTGATCACCAAACGTCTCTGCCAACAATGTAAGGGTTTCACGCGCAGTTTGACAAGTTGCGCCGTCCTGTTGAAACCACTTAGTTCTTAACAGATTTGCATTGACGTTTGGGATCAAAACATTTCGAATCATTGAACTGTAGCGCTCGCAATTGACGGTAACATTGGCTACGTCTTCATTTTTGAAAAAGTAGAATGCAATCCACACCACACAGTAACTTTTAATTTTTGTAATGGGGTCGTGATAGTTCCGTGGGTATTGTTTTATCTCCAGAACCGACAATTTTGCTTATTCACGAATCCGTTTAGCCAAAAATGAGCCTCATCACAAAAAATTATTTAGCAGTAAAAACCAGGATCGGTTTGCAATTTGTTTTGAGCCCATTCGCAAAATTTACGATGCTCTCCATGGTCCCATAGCTTTTATTCCTGCACCAGTTGAATTTTGTATGTATGGATGCAAGGAAGGGTGGTTAAAAAAATGTTTTATTTAATTTTAATTAAAACAAACAGTTTTTTTTTACAAAACGTTTTTTCAATTAAACAACGTTTAAGACATTAACAATTAAAACATGTTTAACACGTGTTTTTAAAATAACCAGGCTTATTAATAGACCTTAGCATACAACTTTAACACAGTTCTAAGGATGATATTGACATTTTCGGATTAATAAAACGTTTTAGTAGATTACTATTGTTAGTTTACAACTAATAATTTAATATCCCTAGTTTAAGTCTCAGTCTCCTCAACTGTTATAACAAAATTGGGTTATTTTGGATTTATTTAATAATGCAATCGATCATAAATGTATAAACCTTATCAGTATATTTTGAACTTCACTTGAAATCAGTGTTTTATACGAGTGGCGCCTGAAGTAAAATTTCGAGTTTAGAAAAGCCCCGTGACAATTTATCTCGGGTCGCTGCGCGACCCTTGACAAATTTTCTACGCGGGGCTTTTCTAAACTCAAAATTTTACTTCATGCTTAGTCTGGGAGTGAAGACTCTCATTAGAATTAAATTTCAATCTAATAATATATCAGAAGAAATACATTTTCACAAACATAAAAAAAAAAACATCGACATACCTTCTAAATTACTTGATTACAATGGAGTTAGAACACATGAAAATGTAATGTTGCTACGTTCATTTTATCATTATTTCAAAACTAACTAATAAAGGGTGTCTCAAAATGATCTGACATTTTAAATTGGGTGCCATTTTTTTTTTGTAGCGAACATAGAGTATTAATCTTTGACAATTGGCATCAGGAAGTATTGGGGTTTAGTTATGAATAATTACACGATCGAGCAACGCCTAGAAATTGTAAAAATTCATTACAGAAATGGTAAAAATTTTGCAGAGACGGTTCGAAAAGTCCGCACGTCTTTTGGTCATCATGCCGCACCATCTCGCAACACTGTGGTGCATTTAATAAAAAATTGAGGTTAGTGGTTCAATTCTAACTGCGAAAAGCAGTGGCCGTTCTCGTACCGGACGGTCGATTGAAAACATAGCCGCATTGAGTGCTAGTGTTGACAAAAGTCGTTCCACCTCGATTCGCCATCGTGCTCTGCAATTGGACGTTTCAAGATGCTCTGTGCAGCGAATTTTGACTAAAGATCTGCATTTGCATGCTTACAAGATCCAATTGACACAAAACCTGCAACCAGCAGACCATGCGCAGCGCCGTACATTCGCCAATTGGATAGTGGAGCATCAACAAATCGATGGTGATTTTTCGAAGAAAATCATCTTCAGCGATGAGGCGCATATTCAACTTAATGGGTACGTGAATAAACAAAACTGTAGAATTTGAGGGACCGAAAATCCACAAGTGATCCAACAGCTTCCCATGCATCCACCACGAGTCACTGTTTGGTGCGGATTTTGGGTTGGAGGAGTGATTGGGCCGTGCTTTTTCGAGAATGCTGCGGGAAATGCGGTTATCGTCAATGGTGTTCATTATCATGACATGATAACCAACTTTTTATGGAATGAATTAAACGGCATAGACTTGGAAGACATATTCTTTCAACAAGATGGTGCAACCTGCTACACTGCGAACGAAACAATGCAGTTATTGCAGACAAAATTCCATGGTCATGTTATTTCGGCGATGTGAATTGGCCACCAATATCGTGCGATTTGACGCCATTAGACTTCTTTCTTTGGGAACTCAAGGAAGAAATTAGACACACCATTATTGAAATTAGTCCGCAATTATGCCAAAATGTCATTGAAAATTTTGCCAAAAGAATGACCGTTTGCAAACAAGGTCGAGGAGCCCATTTATCGGATATTGTGTTCCACACGTAACCTCCATGTTTGTATCTTATATTAAAATAAAAACATTCGTGCTTTTCCAATAAATAATATGTTTTATTACTAAATTAAAATGTCAGGTCATTTTGAGACACCCTTTAGCATGTAGATTTTGCTCTATTAATACGAAATGTTAGTATCGTGTTTGTATGCATCTAATCTAGTAGAGATTAACCAGCATTAAACTATAATGATATTAACGGCAATTCTATTAATAAGGCTGAACATGTTTAAAACATGTTTTAAATAACATCTATGCACACATAATTGTGATATTTTATTATGATAAAATTTGATTTTTAATAATGTTATTTGAAATGTGTTCAAATTTAACTAAAATTTGAAAACGTAAACAACAAAAGTTTAATAAAGCAGTATAAAAAATATATTAACTACTTTAACATAATAAAAAAACGTTTTAAATAAGTTTAATGTTTAAAACATGTTTTAAACGAATTTAACATTTAAAACATGTTTAAAACAAAACCGATTAAAACACGGAGGCTATTTTTAAACATGTTTAAAACACTGCTTTGAAACAAAGTGTTTTAAACATAACAACCCTACATGCGGGCCAAGATATTTCGTTAAAATTTTCCATGTAGTCAACGGGCATAGGCCAAGTTGTTGGGAACGGCGTCGAACTCAGATAAACGATAAAATGGACGAAGTGTTCTGTAAGTTTGATGGACCGTTTGATTTTAGAAACGATTACAAATTGTGGACATTTCACAGAGCGCGTATTTTGCAAATAAATTTCCAAATTAATTTGACAGATATCCATCGTCGAAATGTTATACCTCTAAAAATAACACCCTTTACATTTGTTGTTTAAAGTCCACACCTACTGAGGCTGGTCGAAATGTCCTAGTTGCCAAGGCCAATATACAGATAGATTTTTTTTAAGTAAACAAATCCTGACATATACGCTGTAGTTTTGTAATCATTTATTGTTTTTGAGAATCGTTCAAATATAAATTCTAGCGAGTGTTTCCACTTGCAGATTAAGCATGAAATGAAATTTCGAGTTTAGAATAGCCTGAAAACCGACCAAACCAAATTTTCATGCTTTTCTAAACTGGAAATTTTACTTTATGCGCCACATGTGTAAAACGCTAAAATATTGTGAAATTTAAAATATACTTTTAAATCAGAATGCTAAAGCAGAATATTTTGAACTTTGAGTATTTTAGTGTATTATGCGCCTGGTGCATGAAGTAAAATTTCTAGTTTAGAAAAGCCGGAAAATTTAGATTGGTCGCGTAAAAACTTTAAATTAAAGTTTCCCACAACCAAAGAATGCCTGAAAATGCACAGCGTAAGTATCGGAATATATATACTTGCACACCTTCCAGAAAGCAGGGTTGTTAAAAAAAACGATTTTGTCATTTTAATTAAAATAAACAGTTTTTTTTTACAAAACGTGTTTTTTTTTTTACAAAACGTGTTTCTTTTTCATTGAAACAGCGTTTAAAACATTAACAATTAAAAACACGTTTAAAACATGTTTAAAACAGAACATAGAGGCCATTTTTCTGTTGAGTCGATAATTACAGCGTTTTTTAAATTTACGGAATTTCGTTGTTTCATGGCAGTTAATTTAAGGCTTTTAACGAGTGTTCCCCACCCCCAGACTAAGCATGAAATAAAATTTCAAGTTTAGAAAAACCTAAGAATTTGGACTGACCGCGTAGCGAAGCGGAGCGGCCAATCCAAATTAGGCTTTTTTAAACTTGAAATTTTACTTCATGCGCCACGCTTATAAACTGATTTAAAATGAAGTTCAAAAAACACACACATACAACAACGATTACAGGCAACCTAATATACGTTATAGTTATTGGGTTGCCTATAATCACTGTTTTAAACAATTTGTTCAGCGCAAAATTTGACATACGTTTTATTCATATCTACATATTACATTGCTAAAGCCGTATATTTTAAACTTTACGATATATCAGTGTTATATACATGTGGCGCATGAAGTGTAATTTCGAGTTTAGAAAAGCCGCTTCGCTACGCAGCCAATCTAAATTTTCAGGCTTTTCTAAACTCGAAATTTTACTTCATGCTTAGTCTGGGACTGGAAAACCCTCGTTTGAAGATTTAGATTGAAATCTTAAAAAAAAACAACGTATTTCGTAATATTTACAGTATATGGGGCATTCCACACCAAATCGGATACCATTTGGCTTTTGCATCTCCGATTTTTTTCATAATTGTTTATGTTATAGTACCGAATGAGAGAGGCTTCCGTGATTTTTTTTTAATTTTATTTTTATGGCTGCTTTCGAGATATCGATTTTTGAAGAAAAAAACGTTTCTTTTTTTTAAAAGCTAATAACTTTGCGAAAAATGGGCCGATTTTAACCTTTTTTTTTTGAAATTTTTATTTTTCAAAACACTTTTCGAATATAAAATCCAAAAAATTTTAAAAACGATATTTCTATAAAATTTATAAATTTTTAATATAAAATGTTGATTTCCGAAAAACACGTACTGATCGATTTTCTTGATTTTTTTTTCTAAAAGACTGTTACTCATTCCGCAACTTTTAAGCCTAGTCCGATAAAGGGATAACAATAGGATCTATTTTTTTCGAATTTTTTAAATTACATGTTTCAGCTATCAGTACTAAAAGTTAATAATAACCTTTTTCTCAGGTCCACCAGAAATAGTTTTTGCCATTTATGAAATGTAGTAGATATGTCTTAATAATTTGATGGATTATAATCAAGGTCACTTATACAAAAATATTCGGAAAATATTTTTATAAAATTTTCAAATTTTTAATATAAAATGTTGATTTCCAATAAACACGTACTGATTGATTTTCTTGAATTTTTTTTCTAAAAAACTGTCACTCATTACGCAACTTTTAAGCCTAGTCCGATACTGGGATAACGATGGGAATGTTATTTTTCGAATTTATTAAATAAATATAACTAGAACATGTAATTGTAAAAATTCAAAAAAAATAAATCCCATCGTTATCCCAGTATCGGACTAGGCTTAAAAGTTGCGTAATGAGAGACAGTGTTTCTTTTTTCTGACGAAAAATACTCGTTCCGGATGCTATGGGTGTTAATTGTGTTGTCCGCGTTTTCATTAAAATGAAAATAACAACGAAATTGTCGTGACTGAATGGGAATTCCAAACTCAATTCTCTGAAATACATCTAATCTCCCAAACCGATTTTCCGTTCATAACCTTAAAAAAAATACTACCCCAGCATTTAAAATTGGTTCGATATTGAAGCATAAATGTTGTATTTTACCACTGGCATCTTGCTGTTACGAATTGGAAATATTTTAAAAATCAGCACATCTAAAGTATCCATAAATTGTTACTTCTATGGCAGCAAAATATTAATTTTATTGTTGCGCTGTGTAATCTAAAAGACACCTACGAGCAGAGCCGGCCAGCCCGCAGCCTTCATGCGGCCCTTGGAGCGCTTTTGTGCGGCCCGCGGCAACAAACGCCATTCTATGTTCATTAACGTATTTTTTTAAATATTCAAATAATTTTAAGTTTCGAGTAGGAAACCGGTATTTGATTTGGTTAAAATATTCACTTACTTTTCTATATTCGTATTCGCCAAATTTATTGCACATGCGTGAATATTACTTGCATTGGCAATTTTATTAAATTTGTTGAATAGAAATAACCGATTTATCAACTAGGAAAAAATCATCTTTTAATACTTTTTAGGTTGGTATTGTATTATTCTGAAAACGAAGTGATTTTTAAACTTAACATTAAATTCATATTTTACAAGCCTGGCAAAATTTCGTGTTTAAAAAAACCTGAAAATTTGGAATTACCGGGCGCTTCGCGCCGACAAATTCAAATTTATAGGCTTTCCTAAACACGAAGTTTTCTTCATACTTAAACAAGAAATGTAAACACTCCTTGGAATATTTTTGAACACATCAATAGATATGAAAGAAGGGAATCAAAATAAATATTACTATTTTTTTATATTCAATTTTTAAACGTGCATTTTTTGCATTAACAGTAAATCTACAAAACGCAGCAAAGTTTGTAAAAATATAATAAATCGATAGGAATAAATAATTTAATGGATTTATGCCCGGTATAATAAACAATTATTAAATCATTAGATATCTATTTCTGGAGTAAATTTATTTACATAATAAACTAATGGGCAAATAAAATTGCGTATTATAAAGCACTATCAAATAAATAGCAATTCTAGAAATAAATAATTTAGTTAGTAGATTACTTACCGAAATTATACATTTTCATTGTGGCGATAGGAGGAACCAGCAATTTTTAAAACTGAATTGTCAATTTATCAAATTGAATTGTCAATCAAATTGGAAATTTAGTATAATTCTTTATAATTATAGAAAATAACCGTGAAATAGGACAGAATTACACAAAAGAAGAAAAAGAAAGCTTGATAGAAATTATAAAAGACTTAAATAAATGTTTTCCACTCCCAGGTTAAGCATGAAGTAAAATTTCGAGTTTAGAAAAGCCTGAAAATTTGGTTTGGTCGCGTAGCGCGATTTTAAGTGAAGTTCACTTGTTCACAATATTTCAGTGTTTAATACGCGTGGCGCATGAAGTAAAATTTTGAGTTTAGAAAAGCCTGAAAATTTGGTTTGGTTGCTCCGCGCTTCGCGCTACGCAACTAAACCAAATTTTCAGGCTTTTTTAAACTCGAAATTTTACTTCATGCTTAATCTGGGAGTGGAAAGCACTCGTTTAAAATAGAACTAATTTACAAAAAGGCGTATGCATATGTATAAAAATCCCTGGTTATGTCAACGGGTTGCTTCTGACTTGATAAACTCTAGGTCTTCGACGCCTTAGAATTTCTTGTGATTCACATTAATCACTGTCAGGGAAGATACTATAAGCGATATTAAATCTGACACGGATGATTTGGAAGACATGCTAACAGTAATTAAATTAATAAATACAAGTAGTAGAATCTAAAGTAATTGTAATAATACATGTACTTTTTAACTGTCAAATTATTTAGAGATAAAATTTACTTGGTAAAAAAACAAACAAATAATTTACTGAGAAGATTTTCAGCCAAATAACGTTATTTTGTGTTTATAATACTGACATCCTTGGAATAAATTAATTTATTGGTAAAGTAAATTTTATTTAGCGAATAAAACGTTTTATAATACCGGGCATTATTATATTTTTTACAAACTTTGCTGAGTTTCGTAGATTTTCTGTTAATGAAAAAAATGCGCGCTTAAATCAACATAAGATTCACTGAATTTACATAAAAAGAATGGGATCTATAACTTATTTATAGATAAATCATTCTAAGAAAATTAACAGAAAATTAGGAAAAACTGTGCAAATTTAAAAAATAAATTATTCAATACAAAATTGCCTATATTTACACAGAATTGAATATATTTTAAGATTGTTTAATAAAAGGTTAAATACCTTGAATAGTTCTTTTACAACTTCGCGATGTTAATTTATATTTAAATAATTAACACTGATAATACTTTTTTGTATTCACTTTTTATTTTGTACTGTGAATTTATATTTTAGTTAAGATCAAGTTACTACGAGATAAGTTTATTTCAACTTAGTAAAAAAAATCAGTCGATTTTAAGTACTATGCAAATTTAAGACAAAATGTAAACTCTTTTAACCATCGGCAATTTTGTTAGTTTTTTTTAAACTCGTACTGTAGAGCTATTTTAAATTTTCGAAAGAGTTCTTAAATTTAGTAATGACTATCTCAACTAGTATATGAAGTCACATTAGAGCCCTGCACAGACCGATTTTTTTGGACTCGGTCCGCTAGCAAACTTTGCAGGCCCGGCCCGGCCCGGCAATTAAAAAGAAACGTAAAAAAAAACAGCCAGGTCCGGCCCGGTATTATATTTCGGATTGGAAGCCCAGCCCGGCCCGCTTAAAAAAAATCGAGGGCCGGGTCGGGCCGGGTCAAAGCCTGGCCCGTGCTGTACTCAAGTCACATACACAGGGCCTCTCCAAAATATCTAAACCAGCAAATTTTGAAGAGAGACACCCTCTACAAGCGCAGGAGCATAATGGAAGAAAGGAAACCACAATTCATGGTGTGTTGATGTTACAATTTATGACTATATCTGTTTGAATAGCAGGTAGTTTCCCTTTTTGCCCTTTTTAAAGCGTTTTAAACGGTCGTTCATGTTCATTTGATGACTCCAACAAATTAACTCATTAATCAATATGTTATGCAATAGTATAATTTGGTTACGTTTTAATCAAATCCATTAAATAGAGCACGCTAATCTAGCAATAAAAAAAAATGCAAAATAAGGTTATGATATGGGTTTAAAACGTGTTCAAAACATGTTTAAAACACGTTTAAAACGTGTTTAAAACAGAATACACAGGGCGATTTTATTTTGAGTATACATACCCCGATAATTACAGCGTTTTAAAAGTTGTGGGAAATCGTTGTTTTAATGCGGTTAATTTGAGGCTTTAAACGAGTGTTTTCCACTCCCAGACTAAGCATGAAGAAAAATTTCGAGTTTAGAAAAGCCTAAAAATTTTGATTGGCCGCGTAGCGAAGCGGAGCGGCCAATCCAAATTAGGCTTTTCTAAACTCGAAATTTTACTTCATGCGCCACGCTTAAAAACACTGATTAACAGTGAAGTTCAAAAAACACACACTTACAACAACGGTTATAGGCAACCTAATATACGTTAAAGTTTATGGGTTGCCTATAATCACTGCTTTAAACAATTTTTTCAGCGCAGAATTTAACTCACGTTTTATCCACATTTACATATTAGATTGCTAAAGCCGTATATTTTAAACATTACGATATTTCAGTGTTTTATACGCGTGGCGCATGAAGTAAAATTTCGAGTTTAGAAAAGCCTAATTTGGATTGGCCGCTCCGCTTCGCTACGCGGCCAATCCAAATTTTCAGGCTTTTCTAAACTCGAAATTTTACTTCATGCTTAGTCTGGGAGTGGAAAGCCCTCGTTAAAAGATTCAAATTGAAATCTTGAACAAAAAACAAAGAACGTCGAAAAATTTACAGTGAATGCTTATGTATACCTGAAAGAAAAAATCCCTGTATCTAAAAACCACATTTATGCAGACACAGTTTTATTGTAATAAAATGTTATGTTTGATAATGTAATTTGAAATATCTTTAACAATTTAGCTAGAATTTAAAAACAAACCAAATCTTTAATGAAGTAATATAAAATATAATTTAGCAAATATTTATTTTTAGCAGTTAAGATAATAAAAAAACGGTTTTAAACAAATCCAACGTTTAAAACATGTTTTAAAAAAATTTAAAATTTAAAACATGTTTAAAACAAAACCGTTTAAAACATGGCTGTTTTTAAACATGTTTAAAACACTATTTTAAAACAAAGTGTTTTAAACATAACAACCCTGGTTATGATCGATCATCTAGCGAGTGTTTCCAATCCTAGATTAACCATGAAGTAAAATTTTGAGTTTAGAAAAGCCTGAACATTTGGCTCGGGCATAGCGCAGCAGAGCGACTGAGACAAATTAAGCTTTTCTAAACTCGAAATTTTACTTCATGCGCGACTCGTATAAAACGCTGATTTAATGTGAAATGGTCTATAACCAACCAATTAGCAAGTGAAATAAGTTTAGTACGACAATCATCAATTCTTTAAATGACGGAAAAAGTGCTATAATGAACATATTTTTGTATTAACGACGTGAACACTATCTACTGTCAATAGCACTGCTCAAAAATTGACAGCAGACGGCGTTCACATCGTCAATTTATATGTAAATTACACATGACTACTAAAATGGTTATAGATGTTTAGTTTTCTTCTGGATTTTAAACAGCACAATCAATTGACATATATAATAGTCATTTTGTGAGTACAATGGACAAGACTATTGGCAGTAGATGGCGTACACGTCGTCAACCTAAATGTAAATTACATATGACTATTAAAATTGCCAATTTATAGTGCAATTTGAAATCCAGAAGAAAACTAACCATCTATATTCATTTTAATAGTCTCATATGTAATTTACATTTAAAATAACGACGTGAACGCCATCTACTGTTAATAGCTGTAACGATACTACTCAAAAATTGGCAGCAGATGGCGTTCACATCGTCAATTTATATGAAAATTGCATATGACTACTAAAATGGTTATAGAAGTTCAGTTTCCTTCTGGATTTCAAAATGCACAATCAATTGACATTTATAATAGTAATTCTGTGAGTACCATCGACAATGCTATTGGGAGTAGATGGCGTTCACGTTTTCTGGATTTTCTTTTGGATTTTCATATTAATATAATTTTTTCTGAATTCAATGATGTATCACACTTATAGTTTATTATACAGAGTGAGCGAAACTCGATGTCTCCGCTCTATTATATGAAAAGGAAAAACAATAGAAAAATCAGAAATCAAAAATCAAATGACAACAAAACAATATTTGTTAACCATTAGTTTAATTATTGACAGGTGCGGCTTTGTTATTTGCTTCCAAAGGCTACTTGTTTAAGTCGTGACAATTTGGAATTTTTGATAATACTTTTTTTTAAGTTTGCTTTAAATTTTTTAACGAAAGAAGATAGCAAATTCTTTTCTCTACAAAGTTAAAAAAAATAGCTCTTTTGAAATATCCAAAAATATAGGTATGTTTCTGGGGAAAAAATATTCGATGACGGCATTACTTCACTTTCAAAATTTAGAAAAATATGCAATTTTGGATTAAAATGAACCTTACTCAATCCTAATAATGAACCTCTTTCCAGATTTTTTGTATCGGTTTTCCTTTCCTTTTAATAGAGCTGAGACATCGAGTTTCTCACCTTGTACATTTTATGTGTAAAATGTAAATCTTTTGTTTTCGTAAAGATTCCCTTGGAAACAGTTGAGTAACTCACTTATTTGACAACTCCTAAGACCCATAATTTGCTTACATATCACCCCTGAAGACGGGCATCCAATGATACATATTTTACCAATTGTTTAAACTTTTAAACTAACGAGTGTTTTCCACTCCCAGACTAAGCATGAAGTAAAATTTCGAGTTTAGAAAAGCCCCGCGTAGAAAATTTGTCGAGGGTCGCGCAGCGACCTGAGACAAATTTTCACGGGGCTTTTCTAAACTCGAAATTTTACTTCATGCGCCACGCGTATAAAACACTGATTTAAAGTGAAGTTAAAAATGCACTGAAAACCAACAAAACTTCGATATTTTTTTCAAAATTAGATGTGGTCTTTCCTATCCATGCAGTAAACCTTCCGATTTTCGTTGTTTTCTTGTAAAAAACTTCGATTCCCTGTAGTCCTTCGGTCTCCGAAGACCATGATTGGTCCTTCGAGCTGTAACCTTTGTAAAATTGTAATAAACTTAGTAGTGATTTTTTAATTTGAAACTTCTAAGAACGAGTGTCGTCCACTGCCAGACTAAGCATGAAGTAAAATTTCGAGTTTAGAAAAGCCCCGGGTAGAAAATTTGTCGAGGGTCGCGCAGCGACCCGAGACAAATTTTCACGGGGCTTTTCTAAACTCGAAATTTTACTTCATGCGCCACCCGTATAAACCACAGATTTACAGTAAAGTTAAAATATATAACGTTCAGATGTGATGATCAATATTTACCGAGATGTAAACGTCAGATACGTTTTAAAAAATTCTATTGACCTAAAATTGTACACGTAGACATAATTTCGACTTTATTTTACAAATGTCGTTTTAATTATAATTACATTTTAAATAATTTCATAAATATCAAAAAAATATTCCTATCAAAACCACCCAAAGTCGGACAAAAGATAACGCTACGCGCTGGCTGAAAACAATTAAACTTCTTACTACCTGCTAATATCGGGTTGACATTGACATCAAAAAATGCGGTTGGTGTTCATAATGGATTACCCCCTGAGTACTCGGTCTCTTTCCCCTTACCCTCCAACATTTTAGGAAAGAGATAGAAATCTGAAAATTTTAGATATTTTCGTGTCGTCGCACATACACAAGGTCAAATCACTCCTAGTATAATCAAAAGATACACCTAATGTAATCTCGAAAACAAGCATATTACGCTTGTTTTCGAGATTGCATAATCTGAAAGACAAGACTACTATAATCTAAAAGACACGCCTATTATAATTCGACAAATCTACGATAATGCCTACAATAGTGTAATAAAGCTATGTCCACAAGTAAAAGCACGTAATTTTACTCTATACGATTTTATATTCATCGACGTCGTTTCAAAAAGTTATCTACGACAAAACTCATCAAAAATCAGAATAGACCTACAGACATGAATAAGCATGATTCATACAAAAAACCTCTGAAATCCTAATGCAATAGAAAATACTGCCTCCATATGCAGTAATTTTTATGGCATCAATTTTCTGCAATTACTTAGCCTAAAGCAATGGTAAATTTTCTATAAAAATTGACACAATCGTACAATTTATTTTAATTCCGTAATTCGTTATCTTTGGGCCTCCCCGAACACTGTTTTTAAACTCCCGAACAATGTTCTTAAACCACCGGGTAACCCATTTTATTTTATTCGCTGGAATATTTCGACAAATATGCATCGTACAAAAAAAATGTTCCGAACAAAAGTTTAATTAATTGTTTCGAGGGGGCATCCGACTTATGTAGGTTTTATCCGAGAAACTTTTTGGAAATTGTGATAGATGGCGCTATAGTCGCAAAAATTAAAACTTTAAGGTAAACCTGAAAAATCTGCTTTACTATAAAATTCACTTTTCTAATAACTTATTGAAGTTAATTTGTACAATAAAATGTCCGCTACTAGTAAAATGATTTTTTTTAACTATGTCGCTTAAAAAATACTTTCCTTCTTCCTAAAAAAATAAAACAATAGCATACACACCGTAGAAAAAAATAAGGATTTATCTGTTGGCATTAAAAAAATATATTTTTTTACCAAATAATCGAATTGTATGCGCCAATTTTAAAAAATATCTAATATTGACGATTCTACTGCCATCTATCAGGAGTTAAAAAAACTCTAGAAGTAAACTTTACATACTTTTTTTCATACAAGGACTCACGGGCTCTGTAAAGGCCGTTTTTCAGGTAAAACGTTCCCTTTTCATTTTTATGACTACAAAAGCAAGATTCCAAAAACATTTCTTGGAAGACGCCTACGTAATTTTTGGTAGATAATCCGAATCTTTAATAAAAAATCCTGCCCCCCTGAGGATGGGGGTGAAAGAAAATCCCTTTTTTACGATGTATATTTTTCTAGATTTTTCCAGTGGATAAATTAAAATGGGTCACCCGGTAAATCAGAAACTAAAATTCATAATGACACTTTCTATTGTACAAAAGTAATTGTTAATGATAGATTTTCAGTAAAAATTGCATGTAACTGGCGCGAAGTTGAAAAGGAAACTTTCATGCTCGGGGCCAGATGCATACAAACAGAAATGTAAATGTATATTTTCAACTAACGAAATAAATTATTATTTAAAGCCCTTCTGAAATTTGATGATTTTAAGAGTGCCCTTTTCAACTCAAAATCGATAATAATTTCATATCGTGACATTTACACGTAACAGGATCCCTTCCTCGCTCCGCTTATTCCCCTACTGATACTTTTACAGCCGGTAAAATAACAAATTCACGCATTCCCAGTGGATATTGTAAAACCAGGAACACAGAAACAGAAGGCGATGTCCGTCGTCGCCTTGCTGCACTGCACTCGGTTTCCGGCAACAAACCGCAAGCGCTCTCGGCGAGTCCTTCGTTCTTCGGACGTCTGGCTGCCCTTATAAGCAAATCCGTAATGTTGTTGTAATGCGGTAATGTGGACTGACTGGTTTCCATCTCGAAATCTCAATCCGTATGTACATACACAAAGATGTTGGGAGTTGGGAGCAGTCGCCTATATTTTTGTAAGTATGTTCAAAGAGAATGCGTTTCATCTGGTTGGGTGAATGTGAAGATTGCGGGGTCGTAGGATGGCTATAGTTGTTTGTAGCCCACGCGTGATTTAATAAATAGGGATTGTATACGAACGCTTTATTATGCATTGAAGAAAGCATTGTTCAGACCATTGAAACTTTAGCGAATTCTAAAGTCTCAACAATGCGTTCTTCCATAGGGTTTAACAGCATGATTATAAAAACGTCAGTCAGTAAACTAAATTTTATTTTAAGTCTCAGCAATCCGTCCTTCCATGAGGTAACCATGTTTGTGTTTGACGCAAAGCTTTAACTAGCAATTATTTCTTCATAAAAATACGTCGATCGGATGATATACACAGTCGCGGACAATTGATTGCAAACTTTTCTAATTTATTCGTTTCCGACATTACGACAAATTTAAATATAAAGATTTTACTAAGGCAAAGCTATACAAATCCGAAGAATTTTAAATAGTTTAATTGGAAACTAAATGTATAGAATTGTCATTATAAAATGTTTTAATTATAAATAAAAGTTTTACAATAATTAATCGATTGGAAACATTAATTTTTTTAAAACTTCGTCGCATATCCTTTACTCTTCCCTGATGCCAGACTTATCCCTGAACCCTTAAAATAATTTTAACATCACGATGGTTTTGACCGTTACTACCGTTACTACCACTTTTATTAATTTATATATAGGTGTAACATATAAATATAAACATATAAATATCACATATAGAAATATTTATATGTAACTATTTTTTTCTTTTCAGATTTTGAACAAGTAATATTAAACAGTTTTTAACTTTCATTATAATTTAATGCATTATAGTGACGAAAAAGGTAACTTTCGGTGGGCTATTTTGTTTTGTTGAAATTGGTATTCAAGATTTTTAAAATCAGCAAGTTAGAATGATATTTTTGTATTATGTGTGCAAAATCAGTGTTTTTTTGACGCATCGAGAATGTATTTTTAGTCGAGACCGCAGGTCGAGACTAAAAATGAATTCGAATGCGTCAAAAAACATACTGATTTTTCGCACAAAATACAAACAATTTTTTTTCTACAACCGCAAAGAAATTCTACCATAAATAAGTTTTAATAATTAAATAATTCATTTGAAAGATCTTATTATACTTAATAGCCTAAGTTAATGTAACCATGGACACGAGTTCGTTAACAAAAACATTAATCAGTGTACGAATTTGTCAACATTTCTCCAGTTTGTGTTCATACAAATATTGATGAAGTACGACGATTCCAGTGGTAGTGATACTATCACGGAGATCAAGGATGCAGCAATTGCCGAAGAAATAAAAAACGCAATACGAAAAAACAAATTGCCAATTTCGTGATTGGTGTGCGACGAAAAAGATAGTAAACATTTCCAAGTACGTACCTTTGGCCTATTGAGAAGAGAAATCTACAAATTCAAAACCATCTACATTATGAGCACCTATGGACAATTAATTACTAGGTATCGCATTAAATAAAAATTGCTAATTTATATTGTACATTATTGCCGCCATATTGGAATTTACCGTGAAAAAAAAAGACATTTTTTCACGGTGAATAAATAGCACACTTTGCAAATTAAAAACGGTGTGTCAACTTGCATTCTACTATATGACTGAGATTGTCACCTATATTAAGGGTCTTAAATGAACACCACTACCCTCAGAAGTACTGTCTACTTATTGTGCATTTATTGTTTGTACTATATTACTTTTTTATTATTATCCTAACTAACTTTTATATCTATTTTTTTTTTAATTGACTTGTCATATGTTATAAATATGTAACCTCGCATGACCAATAAAGATATAAATATGAATATGAATATCACCTTTTTTTGCCGGTTGTAGAAAAAATTTAATAATCGCCTTACAATTTTTAAATTCAAGCATTTGTCTAATTTTGCTGATATTTATGTTATCCGGCCCACAGTATGACGTTATAATTAAAATGGTTAAATATATCACAATCAATAATATTATAGTTATTCTGAAAATTGTAAAAAATCATAAATTTTTAATGAAATCGTCAAATGTACAAACAATACGTTAAAATATACAAAAAGTATAATAGATTTTATATATATTTTTACTTTTTATACTTTCTCAGCATTTTGAACATTTTTCAATTTTTGACATCTAGACATGACAATCGAGGAATTTTTCTTTTAAGTACTTATACATATCTAAGCTTGAAGTAAAATTTCGAGTTTAGAAAAGCGTGTAAATTTGGATTTGTCGGGGCGCGAGCGACCAAACCAAGTTTTCAGGCTTTTCTAAACTCGAAATTTTACTTCATGTTTAGTCTGGGAGTGGAAACACTTATTAGAATATTCAAATTGAACGCTATTATAAAATTAACAAATGACTAAAAATTAACAGAGTATAAATGGAGAAATGTATACTTAAAAGAAAAATTCCCTGTATGTATATTTATTTTATGAGTATATTTGTTGTTAAATTTAATTCAAATTATTTTAAATAATTTCTGATCATTTTAAAGTTTTGCAAATTTGTTAAAAATAGTTTGAATTAATTTTTTTCAACGTCTGTGTGATTTTATTAAAATTTATTCTTTAGTAGTTTATTTATTAAGATTTAGTTTTCATAATTTCGGTATCATTTAAGCTTTTGCAATTTGTTCGTCAAACACAAGAATTTGTTTTTGTTATAAATTTGAACTAAAAAATAACATCAACTCTATTAAATTTGTCATTAATTTGACAATAAAGAAAACTGCAAAATAAGTTTCTGATTGATCGTCTTACGAGGGTTTCCCCTCCCAGATTAGGCATGAAGTAAAATTTCGAATTAAGAAAAGTCTGAAAATGTTCAGGCTTTTCTAAACTCGAAATTTGACTTCATGCGCCACGCGTATAGATCAATAACTTTAAGTGAAATCTTCAATTAATTGGTGAGAGTGAAATAAATTTAGTATGTCAATTATCAATTGTTTAAATTACGAGGAAAGTGCTATGATGGACATTTCACCATTTTTTATTTTGGTTAATATTATTTAATGTGTCAAATTCGTGCACGGAACAGAATTATCAATTTGTCAATTCTTTTCAATTGTATTATTTAAATATTTATAATTATTATTAGTTTAAAAATTCCCTGACTTTTTGCTAAATAGGCCGAAAAATTCCCTGACTTATCCCTTATTTTCCCGGTTGGTCGCTACCCTGTTGATTCGATTGAGGGGCTTATTGTAATAACATAATATGCCACAAGTAAACAAAATTGAGATATTGGACTTTGAAATTTGATCTTAAGAAATAATAGTAGATTGTTTGACAAGTCTTGAAAGATTTGGTGTGCATGCGAATATCAGCATACTGCAGCTTTTTATAATACTGCTTAATCAAATCGAAAAATAATACAGCATTTTTTGTTTGTGTGGCTTATCATGTTATTACAATAAGCCCTTCAATTAATTTATGGTTGAGGGAAGCTGGATTTGTAATTATGGAGGGAAGCTGGATTTGTAATAATGGAGGGAAGCTGGAAATATATTCTAAATTTGATATTTTATTGTTAAGAGTTAAATTTTGATCACGTAAACGTCGCTCAAAATTTTCTATTGCGTTAAGATCAGACGACTGTGCTGGCCAATGCATAACCCTTATGCTGTTAATTATTAGACAACTTTTTTACACTTATTGCACTATATTTAGGGTAGAATTTAATCTAAAATCAAATGTAAAAGTTACCTCTATAATTGCTCGGCCGTTAAAGGGTTAATTAAGCGAAGAAACATTATTAGTATCTTTTTTGAGAGTTAATAGTTCCTTTGATAGTCTATAAAATCAATTAAATGTTATTAGTATTTCTGATTTACAAAAAGAAATAAACTAAAATCTGAACTCCTTTGACTTTTTTTCCTTCTCATAACTAAGAAGAAGATTGCCTGCATATTCGCTCACCTATTGTAACGTTAATAGAAACAGGTCAATTTCGGTCAAACATCGATTCTAAGGGGATACCTGGTGTTTATGTTATAGCAAATCTACCTGGATTCACTAAAATAGTAAGCTATGTATAGAAAACTACCTACAATACAACAGAGGGTATTGAAGATGTTGACAAATAATTCTGCCGAAGCATATTTTCTAAAGAATTTTATTTGTAATAATGGATAGGGCGAGATGCGAATGAACGGGCCTCACAGTGGATACAAATACGGCTAAAAATATTATTTCAAAAGTTTATTATTTAAAATGTTGAAGGCCTCAAAAGTATTATCTGTCCCGGGTATCGGATTTTCCCTCATAGACCACGGCTGTTTATATTAATCAAAAAATGTAATAAAATAGAGGATCGAAGGACCAACATTGGCAGCAATTATTACAACCAATTAACATTGGGCGCATTCACCAGAAACATTTGCTCTCAACATGTTTTTTTTTTACGCTTTACGTAAGTATCTGGTTAACGCTACTCTGGCCATTTTATTTTCGATCTAACCTAAAATTCCGCGTAACCTCTATAAAGTCCATGGCCTCCACAAATTATGCGCTTAACTATTTTCTGCGCTTGCAAAAATTACGAACGTTTTTGCTGTTGACAGTGCATTCACAAAAAAATTCCTTAACTGTTAACAACAAACGCCCAACAGTTGTACCTGGTGAATACGCCCATTGACAGTTAAACGTAAATAATAACAAAGAACAGTTAAATAAAAAAATATATTTTGGTATTTCACGATACACAGGGTTTTTGTCTAAAATTTTAGAGAATTCTGGTGATTTTCAATGTCACAGATTGAGTAATCTTGGTTAGTTGGCTAAATTGAAAATAAAAAGTGCACAAAAAATCGTTGAGTAGTTGGCACCAACGGTGTAGTCACCGCTGTAGCAGCTGACTTTCAATGTAGGCTCTTCAGGCAAGGAAGGCTCTTTTGGAGATATGTTTTCGCTATAAAGCCCACTTATCATCTGTTTAATAACTAGGAGGAGCGTTTTAAATTTTACGCGCCAAAACCTACAACTCTAATTGGACGAGAGCGCGCTTATTTTACACTATGCTAATTACGTCATTATTAGACGCAACAGTTGAGATAACCTTAATTCGAAGCGTTACCGAGTTGCAACTTTGTCTGTTTCATAATAACCTTTTGTGCCATGTTTCTTTAGCATAGTTAAAAGTTAGTTTTGTTTATATTGTTGTGATGGATTATGGACCCAGTACAAGCTCGGTGATAATATCACCTTTACCTCCAAAAAAGCGTTAGAAGTTGGATTTGGGTCATTTGTATCTGTCTGAAAAACAGTGCATAATAAATATGTATAAGCAGATGATAACGGATGATCCACATATGAAAATGACTGCTATTGTATCAGACTATGTTGGTGCAGTAGGTGAGATATCAAATAGCATAAGAATATGCATCAAATAATAAAATGTTTAGTTTTTAAGAAATGTAAATTCCACTGTCTATCGTACCATTAGCAAATATAAGAAATCCGGAGAGATTTGTAGCCCTAAACAGCTTAGAGGACATAATTACAAGTTTTGATGACGTAGTGAAGAGATCCGTGCTTAGTTTCTTCTATAAAAATGAACTGCCAACTTTGAATAAAGTTTTAAAAGTAGTAAACGATCATGCAGGCATGCCGAAGATAAGTCGTTCTACCTTGTATAGTTTTATGAAACAAATCAATTTTAAGTAAGTTAGAGACTAGAGCTGGGCAGGATTCGAATCATTCAGGATTCGAATCCTTTAGTTCAACTGGATTCGTGATCCTGATTCGTTACATTGTTTTAAGAGGATTCGTGTTCGAGCCTAAATGTGGGCGATTCGAATCCTTATAAAAGGATTCGAATCCTTGTGAAAGGATTCGAATTCTTACAAGAGGATTTGAATCATCAAAAATAATTCGAATTAATTGTGAGGAATAACATGAAAAATGTTTTGTGTGTTTTTAAATCTCACGTTAAATCACTGTTTTATGCGCGTGGCGCATGAAGTAAAATTTCGAGTTTAGAAAAGCCCAGAAAATTTGTCGAGGGTCGCGCAGCGACCCGAGACAAATTTTCTGGGCTTTTCTAAACTCGAAATTTTACTTCATGCTTAGTCTGGGAGTGGAAACACTCGTTCGAAACTTCAAAGTAAATGGTTTGATAAGAACATTAAATGATTGGAAATGTGTTTAAAGATAATAATCAAGTTTTCAAAATTTTGTTTAATATTGTTCGAAGTAAAACTGACATGGTAGCCAAAATCTGAAATGTTATATTTTTCCGACATTTCCCTGACTAAAGATTTTTTCCCTGGCCTTTTAATTTCTTTCTTCTGTGAGAAATTTCCATTCTGTTTAATAGGTTTCATTGTTTTTGCCAATATTTAAGTTAATTTTATAAATTTTTACGTGTTTTGTAATTTGCCTGCTGATTTTGACAAATTTAATAATATCATATGGCTTTTTGTTAGTGTTTTGGTCAATTTGAATATAATTCCATGGCTTTTCTCTGACTTTCCCGGTTTTAATGATATTCAGTGAATTTTTTATTTACGTAAATTTAAGGCATTAGTCGATTTTATAATAGAGTTCAATTTAAAGTTTTGAACGAGTTGTTCCACTCCCAGGCTAAGCATGAAGTAAAATTTCGAGTTTAGAAAAGCCCCGTGAAAATTTGTCGAGGGTCGCGCAGCGACCCGAGACAAATTTTCGGGCTTTTCTAAACTCGAAATTTTACTTCATGCGCCACGCGTAAAAACAGTGATGTGAAGTGGAGTTCAGAAACACACAAATACATCTGTAACCAGAGTAACAGGGAGTCAGATATGTAGTCTGTTATCAACGATATTCAGTGGTAATAATAAATAATTAGGTTTTGAATATTTTTGGTAAAACAACTGGTATCGATATTTATAGATTAATGGTTGCAAAAAAATAATGAATTCAAATTTATTCTTAAAGGATTTGTATTCGTGATTAGAAAAAACAAGATTCGAATCTTTGATTCGAATCATATTTATCTCTTACGAATCCTTTATTCGAGTATTCGTGATTCGAATCATATTAGGTGATTCGGATTCGTGATTCGAATCCTTTTTACGAGGATTCGTTCGAGCTCTGATAAAGACACATTATTATATAAATTGCATATTATATTATAAACTTAATGTAAATATGTTTTATTTCACAGATATATGGCGAGATGCCGTATAAGCATTTTAATTGAACTGACATTATCGTTCGATGGAAAAGAAAGTACTTAACCACAATTAAGAAGTACAAAAAGAATATTTGATTGTTGCCAGCTAGTGGCGTAGCTAGAGCTGTAGTCTGTTTAAAAACTAGAAGGAGTAAGTGCCAAAGCCCAATTTACACTATAAAAAGTTACCAGAAATATCACTAGATAAATTTGGCGGCAATTTTAAATAATTTTATAATTACTCTTTAAATGTAATTATGAAATTATTTAAAATTGCCGCCAAATTTATCTAGTGATATTTCTGGTAACTTTTTATAGTGTAAATTGGGCTTTGGCACTTACTCCTTCTAGTTTTTAAACAGACTATAGCTCTAGCTACACCACTAGCTGGCAACACAGATTCTAGCCATTAACAAAGTGCACAAAAACTACAATGTTTAGGAAGTAATTATCGTAATGAGCAAACGAATGAATAGCTCGTCGCGACAGAATCACAAAACCGTATAAATGATTTTCCAGTTCAAACGAGTCAACCAAACACCCACCCAGCTCTTGTTCCAGTTCTTATCCTATTCTCGATTATACCATTTATTTAAATGGTTGACGAGAAACAATGGGATTTTGGGTGGTGGTGCATACAATCCACACACACACATACACACACACAAGCGCGCGCGCCTGCACGCGTACACAAACACCAAGTGCACAATTCAAGACAACGACTGACCTGAGATGACCTCGAAACACACTCTTCTTTTTTTTCTCAGTTGCATTCTCATTTCATGTCTACTTATTATTTCTACATGAACCAGAGATGATGTAAATAAAACTAATTTAAATATTAATAATAAATATTAAAAAAGAAAAAAACAGACTATAACCTTTGTTTATTCAACTTTGAGATAAGTAAGAATAAAAAAATACGAGTAATTTAAAAAGTAATCAATAAATAACTCATTAACGACCGAGCAATTATAGAAATAACTTAAAAACAATCACATGATTAATTTTAGGTAAAATTCTGCACTTTATTTAATGATTTCTACAAATGACTTATTACATACAGGGAATTTTTCTTTTAAATACACATAATAAGGGGTGTCCCAAAACTAACGCAAGAGTTGAATTTGCCGCCATTTGTACCGTAAAAAAAAAACAATTTGACAGCTGAGTTAAGGGTTAGTAAAAATGAAGCGTTACACGATACAACAACATGTTTTCATTATTGAACAATATCTCAAAAATAATGAAAGTTTGGCGGCCACAATTCGAAAATTTATTATAAAGTATGGTCGGAATAGTGTTTTAACTTCGTCAACTGTAAAGAGATTAATTGAAAAATTCAAGGAGACTGGATCAGTTGAAGACTGTAATGTACCCTGTACATCATTATTATATTACATTTTATTATTATATTATTTCTCATTATTATTATTATTATGTATATTTCGCACAGATAACATTAGGGCAAACAAATAGTCAGAAACCGATCAATAACAATTTGTTTATCAGTACTTTCACTAAAGATGTTATTTCAAATCATTATCTTAAGTTAATGTTTTCTACCGCGCTCATTAGACATTGCCCCTAACGTTATGCGCGTCCCTTTTGTTATAATCTCTTTCTTCCAGAGCTTGATTAGAATAAGTTGTTAGTCTTATTTCAGACATCGCGAAAAGCACTCTTACTCTTGTAATCCGTTTATACTAATTCTTTTATATTAATAAATCTGTTAAAGTCATAAACAGTATATTAATAACAATTAATATCCGCCTCCCGCTCAACCATTACAAGACACTAAACGTCCTAAGTCGTCCAAAACAAGCTATTCAAATCTCAATATCGAAGTAGTGCGTGAGACTCTTGGTGAAAATTCTAGTACATCAATTCGGGGTCGTGGACAAGAATTGCAAATTTCAAGGAGCCCTCTACATCGTATACTCACAAAAGACCTGTGTCTCTATGCTTATAAAATTCAATTAACACAACAACTGAAGCCTAATGACCATGCACAGCGAAGAGAGTTTATTGAATGGATTATTGTACATCAACAAGTGGATGCTGATTTTTCGAGCAAAATCATCCCAAGCGATGAAGCACATTTTCATCTTGATGGCTTTGTTAATCGCCAAAATTGCCGTGTTTGGGGTTCGAATAACCCACATGTGATTGTCGAAAAACAAATGTATCCACAACGTGTCACTGTTTGGTGCGGATTTTGGGCTGGAGATTGGACCATACTGTTTTGAAAATGAGGCTGGTCAAGCAGTGACTGTTGCTGGTGCTCGATATCGCGACATGATAACACAGTTCTTTCTGCCGAAATTGGATGATATTGATGTGGCCAATATGTGGTTTCAACAAGACGGTGCCACATGCCATACAGCCCGTGAAACAATTCAATTACTGGATGAGACATTTCCTTCGTGTACTCTCTCGTTTTGGTGATCAGAATTGCCCCCCTAGTCGTGCAATTTAACACCATTACATTTATTATTATAGTGTTATTTGAAGTCAACGGTCTATGTCAACAAGCCCACAACCATCCGTGCATTACAGGAGGAAATTAAACGCTGCATCAACGAAATTCAGCCACATTTATGCAGAATGGTCAAGGAAAAATTCGACAAAAGATTGCGTATGTGCCAGCAAAGCCGTAGAGCTCATTTGCCCGATGTGTTATTTCATAAATAACCCTATCCTGTGTACTTTATGATTCAAGAAAAAATAACAATCTAAAGACTAAAACGGTGTTTTCTATTTAATTCAAATCTTGCATTAATTATGGGACACACTTTATATACGCTGCAAATTTTCAGGCGTCCGTCGATTTTATAAAAATAAATTCGAAGATACTAACAAGTGTTTCCACTCTTTGGTTAAGCATGAAGTAAAATTTCGAGTTTAGAAAAGCCTGAAAGTTTTCAGGCTTTTCTAAACTCGAAATTTTACTTCATCCGCGACGCGTATAAAACACTGAAATATTGTGAAGTTAGTAATACACGAAAAAATACTTTAACATTTTTTTTAAACCAGTAATATTTAAAATATTGAAATAACAAAATATTTACATTTTTCTTCACGCATTCTCAAGTTAGGTCAAATAATGCAATGTAGAAAGGAGATTTCCGTAAATAAATGAATTAAATTAAAGTATCAAATTAACTTATTTAGTAATCACAAACAATAATAATGTTGCGGTATTGCATCAATGGTGCTTAATCGGTTAAAATATCATCGATTTAATAGCAAAAGTAAAAAACTAAATCGAAAATAAATACCACTTCGAGATTTACGTCTATAACGCTAACGATATGAATGAAATATGGTTTTATATAAAATCCTCTATAATTAAATATTATTTTATCATTCAAAATGTAAGTAGCCACAAAAACCTCTGAGAGTAATCTTCCTTCAAAGATTTAATGTATTTATTATAAACGCCAATTGCATGAAGTAAGTCCAAATTGTTGTCAATTCTATAGGATTGATACTTTAACATTGCATCAGCAATTAAGAGATGATCGAACAATAGATCAAATCAATTGTATTTTTTATATGATGCCTGTTTAAATTCATCAACAAAAGCAAACCTATGCCAGTGTGAGACAAAACAGTCTTTGTTTGATCAACAAAAGTAAACCTGTGAGAAAAAAAACAGGAACTTATATGATGAACTGTTTTCATGTCTTTTTTTGGCTTATCAACATCAACTAAAGTGAAAGCAAGACAACATTACTATATTACTTATAAGATGGACTGCTTTGATGTCTTTGTTTGACTTATCAACAAAAGCAAACCTGTGAGAGAAAAAAATAGCCAGGAACTTATATGATATAAATTTGATGTTTTTGTCTTACCAACATCACCTAGAGTAAAAGTAAGCAAACATTATTCAAGTACTTACATGATGGAGGACTGCTTTGAACATCGGCCATTGTGAGCTGAAAACACCGGTTGTTGGCTTTAACTCTTGAAAATCTGTAAAGGAATGAAGGAGCTCGATCATGTTGTGGTAGTTGGTGTGCTGATTAATCAAGTCGCGGTGGAGTTAAATTTAGACGTGCCAGATGACGCACACGCACCACCAGCTGAGTAAGCCGGGGTTGTTTTAACTTGAGTAAGGACTTTTTTCAGTTCGTCTCCAGTTTACTTTGTATTGGATGGTAAAACCCGGTGGTCTCCAAACTTTTTTTGTATACATATCCCGATGTATACGCTGTAAATGTTGAGGAATTCATTGGCCTCGTTCATCAAAGACAACTGTTAGAAGTTTACTGCCGACTATTGGGGAATTCTCTGATGACCGGATTGTTAATCGTAAACATGTTAGGGGAGCGGTAGCCATTTTTGCAATCGTGCTAATTAGAAAAATTGATGTTGGCAATTGGTATTGGCGGGTTAAAGTTCCAAGCTAGTCGAGGTTATGGAGATGTGAAATTATTTATTTAAAAATATACATATACAGGGTGACCCATTTTAATTTATCCACTGGAATATCTCGACAAATATACATTGTACAAAAAAATGTTTCGAACAAAAGTTTAATGGTTTCGAGAGGGCCATCCGATCCTATTAAATGTTCTTCAACCCCGCCCTTTGGGGGTGGGGGTAAAAGAAAAAGGGGGCGAACTTTAAAATCGTAAACAGGAACACCGATTTTTTTATTTCAGATTCGGATTTTACCCAAAAAAATAAAAATGGTGATGTGTCCATCATAGTACTTTCCCCCGTAAATTGCGTATTAAATCACTTTTAAAATATTTGTAGCATTATTATTTTCAAAATGTCTTCAACTTTTTGATAACTACAACTTTTATTTGAAACATTTTTCAATTGGATCAACACATACTGACACAAACCAATGACTAGATAAAAAACACTATTTATTGAATATCTCAAAAACTAAGAGTGCTATGACAAAAAGTGAATCTACAAAACATCTTTAGTTTTTCATTTTCTACAACTTTTATTTGAAACATTTTTCAATTGTATCGACACATACACTGTCACACACCAATAACTAGATAAAACACACAACTTTTGAAATATCTCAAAAACTAAGAGTGCTATGACAAAAAGTAAGTGAACAATACATCTTCATTTTGTTATTATTTACAACTTTTATTTGAAAGAATTTTTTGTTTGATGAACATTTATTGAAAAAATCTGAAAAAACTGAAAAACCCTAAGAGTAAAGTACCACTTCCGGTTTTCCGATTTTCACCAAAAGCTTTTCAGTGCTTCCGATTGTAACAAAAAGCTTAAGTTTCAAGTTTCATCTCGATATCTTTAGCGGTTTTTGCGGTACAGCGCACACAGACAGACAGACATTTTTCAAAAATGGTCTTATTCGACTCAGGGGACCTCAAAACGGATATTTCCGCTAAAATTTTTGATTCGAACATTTTCACGAAAACAATACTTTCCCTTTGTATTACATACGGGGGAAAGTAAAAATGAATTCGTGATAGATGGCGCTGTAGTCGCAACATGAAAACTTTCTCCATAAACCTAAAAAAAGGCCTTCACGTGGACTTATATGAAAAAGAGTATGTAAGGTTTACTTCCAAAGTTATTTAACTCCTGACCGATGGCGATAGAATCTTAAAAATTAGATTTTACAAAATGCTACTAAAAAATTCCTTATTTTTTTCTATTGTGTGTATGCTATTTGTTTAGGCCGACGGGAAGTATTTTTATTTTAAGCGACAAAGTTGAAAAAAATCATTTTAATAGTAGGGGACATTTTATTGTACAAATTAACTTCAATAAGTCATTAGAATAATGAATTTTGTAGTTCTCTATTATTTTAATTTGCGGTCGGTAAATGTGTTGACCACAGCAGTTTTCTTTAGGTTTACCGGGAACGTTTTCATTTTTGCGACAAAGCACCATCTATCACAAATTCTTTTTTTTTTTCGGATAAAACCTACAAGATGTTTAGTGTAGAATCCAAATCATTGATTAAAAATAGGGGTTCCTATTTAAGATTTCAAAGTTACCCCCTACCCCCTGGGAGGTGGGGGTTAAGACAATTTTATAAGATTGGATGGCCCCCTCGAAACTATTAAACTCTTGTTTCAAAATTTTTTTGTACAATGCATATTTGTCGAGATATTCCAGTGGATAAATTAAAATGGGTCACCCTTTATATGAACTTACTAAATGTAAAAAGATTCGTGAAATGCAGCATCCAAACGCGGTTACCAAATTTTATATAGAGACTGGCTAACTGGATATACAGAGAGTTTTATGTAACACCGAACATTTTCATAAACAGAATTTTTCTTTAAAGTATCCATATGCATACGTTGCACATTTTCCGATGCTCGGTTTATTAAAAGAATCCAATTTGAAGCTTTAAGCGAGTGTTTTCCACTCCCAGGCTAAGCATGAAGTAAAATTTCGAGTTTAGAAAAGCCTGAAAATTTGGTTTGGTCGCGTAGCGCGAAGCGCGGAGCGGCCAAACCAAATTTTCAGGCTTTTCTAAACTCGAAATTTTACTTCATGCGCCACCGGTACAAAACACTGATTTAATGTAAAGTTTAGCGGTGTGTTTTAAACTTCGTAATATGTCAGTGTTTTGTACCAGTGGCGCATGAAGTAAAATTTCGAGTTTAGAAAAGCCTGAAAATTTGGTTTGGCCGCTCCGCGCTTCGCTCTACGCGACCAAACCAAATTTTCAGGCTTTTCTAAACTCGAAATTTTACTTCATGCTTAGCCTGGGAGTGGAAAACACTCGATTAAAGCTTCAAATTAAATTCTTTTAATAAACCAAGCCTAGAAAAATGTGCAACGTATGCATATGGATACTTCAAAGAAAAATTCTCGTTATGAAAATGTTCGGTGTTACATAAAACTCTCTGTATATGACCTGTGATCAAAGTAAATATTTTTTGCTCGTTTCTGATCATGAGTATTTAACAAATTTTATTCAGTAATCGAACTTAATTTTCTGTGCCATCAAATACAAGATACGGACGGCAATTGTGCATTATCCATCGATAAATGTATAAGTTAATATCTGGACTATCTGTCATCAGATACCAACATACATCACAAACAAAACCCAAACACGTTGAATATTGAACATATTGATGAACGAGCGAGCCTATTGATTCCATAAAAGCGTTCAATTGAAAGCTTCTAACGATTGTTTCGACTCCTTGATTAAGCTTGAAGTAAAAATTCAAGTTTAGAGAAGCATTCATTCCTGCAAATTTACCAAACGCTGTAATTATATAGACTATGTATACTTAGAAGAACAATTCCGTGTATATGGTCCTGAAAGAGCTAAGCAACACAAATATGTTTTATTTATGACAATTTCCATAAGTATTTTAAACAGAGTAGATCCCTGAACTGCAGTTTAAAATGAGAAAATGTAATTTTGAACTACAGACATTTGAAATGTTTACGCAATTGGCACTTGGAAAAACTATTGTGTCCACTATTTTTCAAGTGCATATTTTTCATAAAATCCACTTTAATAGACTTCACTTTCAGAACAAAATTGAATGATGGAAAGGCTTGAAAATGGGCGAACAAAAGATTTTTTCTAATTGTCAAATATAAGTTCTTGTACACATCTGATTGAAATTTGAGGAAATCGAGTAAATAATAATGTATGAATGAAATTCCCGTTGCTTGGATGTAGAATAGTTCAAAACATTAAAAGTGTGATTCTTTTCGCAATCTACAACTGCCGGTTATAGTACAACGTACAGAATAGCACTTTTAATATCCTTCAATACCGTTAGCCCGCGATCGGGTATCAAGCCAACATCACGAGGCGTGGACAGAAGGAATGAAACCAAAGGAATCAACTGCAATGAAGCTGGACGAAATCACCACTTATTATAAAATAAATGTGTATATATATATATGTCAATGTAATTGTTTAAAATAAACCAATTAAAAAAAAAAAAAGATAATTTGTTTTCTGACCTAGGCTCGGTGATTATCACCCCAACACCGACGAGAAGTTAGCCACACATTTCCAGTCACGGATTTTGACGCCTCCACCATCTTACTAATTATGAACAATCTCATTAAACAATTAGTGAACACATTTTGAATATAAAGTATGTGCCTTGGGAGATATGATTTTTTTTAATTTGGTATGTGTGGTGGTGCTAACAGAAATATATTGTTTAAAAATTATAACATATGAGAGTTAAAACTTTCTGATCATTTGTAACTGTTCTAGATATATTGTTTAAATAAGTAGTGAAGAAATTTTAAAAATAAAGTATGTGCCTTGGGAGATATGATTTTTCTAAATTTGGTATGTGTGGTGGACATACGCTAACAGAAATATATTGTTTAAAAAATATAACGAATGAGAGTTATAACTTTCTGATTGTTTATGACTGTTCTAGATATATTGTTTAAACAATTAGTGAAGACAATTTGAAAACAAAGTATGTGCCTTGGGAGATATTATTTTTTAAATTTGGTATGTGTGTGTTGGACTTACGCGCGACAGTAATATATTGTTTAAAAATATAACAAATGAGAGTTATAACTTTCTAATTATTTATATCTGTTCTACATATATTGTTTAAACAATTAGTGAACACATCGAAAATAACGTATGTGCCTTGGGAGATATAATATTTTTATTGGTATGTGTGGTGGACATACGCTAACAGAAATATATTGTTTAAAAAATACAACAAATGAGAGTTATAACTTTCTAATCATTTATAACTGTTCTAGATATGTTGAAAAAGAATTAGTGAAGACATTTTAAAAATAAAGTATGTGCCTTGGGAGATATGATTTTTTTAATGAGATTGTCCGTAATTAGAGAGATGGTGGAGGCGCCAAAATCACCCATGTGAAGGTTTAAAATAATTGGAGTTCTGGTTGCCCCGAACATAGTTCTAGAGTTCCCTATACATATAAAAAATAGTTTTTTAATTTTTTTTTTTTTGTAAATCTGACTAGAGTTCCAATAAGTTCCTAATGAGTTCTGCAGATTATTCTTATGAATTTATTCTCTATTATCATTAATAAAAAAGTTCTGGCCATATAAACGTTTGTAATATTAAAATTATTAGGTCTTTAAGGAATGATTTTTTTTAAATTTTGTAAATCTGACTAGTTCTAGTTGCCTCTCAATGAGTTCTGCAGATTATTCTTATGAATTAATTCTCAAATATCATTATTAAAAATGTTCTGGCTACTTAAATTTTTGAAATATTAAAATTTAGGACTTAATTGATGATTTTTTTTATTTTTTTTTTGTAAATATGAGTTCTAGTTGCCCCCCAATGAGTTCTGCAGATAATTCTTATAAAAAAATTCTCAATTATTATTAATAAAAAAGTTCCGGCCAACTAAACTTTTGTAATATTAAAATTAAGTCCTCAAGCGATGATTTTTTTTAAATTTTTGTAAATCTGACTAGAGTTCTAGTTGCTTTCTAACGAGGTCTGCAGATTATTTTAATAAATTAATTCTCTAATATCAAGAAGCTAGAGATCTAGAAACGACAACCAAAGCAAGGCACCCACCTTGAAGAAATGTCATTTGACGGTACCAGGGTGGGCTCTGACCTATATAAGAGGGGTTTTAGTGGGTAAAAAAGTCCCACACACCGGGGTATGGTCTCCCCTGAGGTGCATTAGCATTTCCCCTACGCCTATATAAAAAAAAAAATCAATATTTAAAAAGTTCTGGCCACTTAAACTTTTGTAATATTAAAACTATTAAGTCATCCCCTAAGGACAATTACAAAAGTTTAAGTGGCCAGAATTTTTTTTTTTAATTTTTCTAAATCTGACCAGTTGCCCCTCAACGAGTGTTGCAGATTATTCTTATGAATAAATTCTGTATTATCATTAATAAAAAAGTTGTGGCCATTTAAACTTTTGTAATATTAAAATTATTAAGTCGTAAGGTAATAATTTTGTTTTAATTTTCGTAAATTAGTTATAGTTGCCCCCTAACAAGTTCTGCAGATTATTTCAATGAATTTATTCTCTTTTATAAATAATGAAAAAGTTCTGACTTCTTAATCTTTTGTAATATTTAATTTATACAAGTCTGAGGGGATGTTTTTTTTTTTAGTTTTTTTTTTTAATCTGACTAGAGTTCTGGTTGCCCCCCTAAATAGTTCTATCATTTATTTACATGCATTTTTGCTGTAAAGTTAATAATAAAGTAGTTATAACATTCTTAAATAACATGTGCGTGAATTTGGACCCCCATCTAATTCAATTTAATTTTCAGAGGGTTAAATGGACAGAACTATTTTCTTACGTATCCGCCCATTTTCCCGAATACATTTTCCCGAATATATTTTTCCCGAATTACGTTTTTCCTGAATAATACATTTCCGGAAAACACTTTCCCTAATACTACTTTCCTGAATCAACTTTCCCGAATGATGTTTTTCCCGAACTAAACTATCAAAACCCAAATAGGGTTTTTCTAGTTTAGGTGAATACTTCCAGAAACTGAGGTCAGAATTTAGCTTATATTTACTGTTGGTGAGGCTGTTAGTTGTTAAAACTCCACAATATCACTTTAATAAAACACTTAATTTGTTTAGGTTTCAAAATTGTATTTATTGTATTTATTTCTTTCGAAAACGGAAAATCTCCAATTTTATACAATGATTACAAAATATAACTTATATCTAATACCTAAAGTCTATTTACCTAAAAATAGGTACATTATGCACATAAATGAGGAACAAAAAATATTAAGGTGATGGAGTTTTGCAAAAATACTTTCTAAATTGGTACGCAGCAAATTACGTTTAAAAGTATTTATAGAATCAGCAAATAAATCAAAATTTTCAAAACGCTGTAACAAATTTGCAAAACGCATTATCCTCGAAAGTGGACTGCTATAAGTGTAAACCGTACGATGATATTCTGTTCTAAATAGTTTATATTTTATTCAGGAACAATACCTTTCGGGAAATTGGATTCGGGAAATGGGATTAGAGATTTCTATTTTCAGGAAATATGGCGTTCGGGAAAAGGTCATTCGGGAAAATATATTCGGGAAAGTGTACGGTAACCATTTTTTTATATGTATAGGGAACTCTACAACTATGTGGGGGACAACCAGAACTCCAGTTATTTTAATAAAATTTGAAAGTTGGGGCCCAACTTCACAGGGGTGCCAAAATCCCTGGCTGGAAGTGTGTGGCCAACTTCTCGTGGACCACCCTAACCTATCCTTTCTAAACTCGAAATTTTACATCATGAGCCACGCGTATGACACTGATTTAAAGTGAAGTTCACTTGTTTACAATATTTCAGTGTTTTCGGTGTTAAATATGCGTGGCTAATGAAGTAAAACTTTAAGTTTAGAAAAGCCTGAATATTTGGTTTGGTCGCTCCGCTTCGCTACGCGACCAAACTAAATTTTCCGGCTTTTCTATACTCGAAATTTTACTACATGCTTAATCTGGAAATGGATAACAATCGTTTAGAGCTTCAAATTGAACTAATTTAAAAAAAGCATATAATATGTATCAGAGCTGGGCAGGATTCGAATCATTCAGGATTCAAATCCTTTCAGAGAATTTAAAAGAGGCATTCGAATACTTTAGTTCAACTGGATTCGTGATCCGGAATCGTTACATTTTTTTATTCGAATCCTTATAAAAGGATTCGAAAATTTATAAAAGGATTCGAATTTTTATAAAAGGATTCCAATATTTATAAAAGGATTAGAATACTTACAGAAGGATTTGAATCGTCAAAAATAATTCGAATTGTGAGGATTGACATGAAAAATGTCTTTTGTGTGTTTTTAAATTTCTCGTTAAATCACTGTTTTATACGCGTGGCGCATGAAGTAAAATTTCGAATTTAGAAAAGCCCAGAATATTTGTCTCGGGTCGCTGGGTATACAGATAAATGAAATTACTTAAAAATAAAAAAAAACTATGAAAAAAAACGAATTCCAATTGTGAGGATTGACATGAAAAATGACTTTTGTGTGTTTTTAAATTTTTCGTTAAATCACTGTTTAATACGCGTGGCGCATGAAGTAAAATTTCGAGTTTCGAAAAGCCCAAAATATTTGACCCTCAACAAGTGTTCGCGGGGTTGTTCACGAAATTTTACTTCATGCTTGGTCTGGGAGTGGAAATGCTCGTTCGAAACTTCAAACTGAATGCTTTGATAAGAACATTAAATGACTGAAAATGTTTTTAAAAATAATAATCTAGTTTTCAAAATTTTATTTAATATTATTCGAAGTAAAACTGACACAATTTGAAATGTTAAATTTTTCCGACATTTCCCTGATTCAAGATTCTTTTCCCTAACCTTCTAATATAACTTTCTTCTGTGGGAAACCCCCATTTTGTTTAATTGTTTTCATTGTTTTTGTCAATATTTGAGTTAATTTTATAAATGTTTACGTGTTTTGTAATTTGCCTGCTGATTTTGACAAATTTAATAATATCATATGGCTTTTTTGTTAGTGTTTTGGTCAATTTGAATATAATTCCATGACTTTTCTCTGACTTTCCCAGTTTTAATGATATTCAGTAAGTTTTTTATTTACGTAATTTTCAGGCATTCGTTGATTTTATAATAGAGTTCTATTTGAAGTTTTGAACGGGTGTTTCCACTTCCAGGCTAAGCATGAAGTAAAATTTCGAGTTTAGAAAAGCCCCGTGAAAATTTGTCGAGGGTCGCGCAGCGACCCGAGACAAATATTCGGGCTTTTCTAAACTCGAAATTTTACTTCATGCGCCACGCGTACAAAACACTGATTTGAAGTGAAGTTCAAAAAACACAAATACATCCTTAATCAGAGTAACAGAGAATCAGATATTTAGTCTGTTATCAACGATGTTCAGTGTTAATAATAAAAAATTAGGTTTTGAATATTTTTGTTAAAACAACTGATAACGATCTTTATATATTAATGGTTGCAAAAAAATAATAAAATCACAAAGTAAGGTTACATAAAACGTGTACATTTTGTAACCTTACTTTTTTAATACCCCTAGTAATAATGCTTACTACTAATACTAATTCCGAATATTCCTCAAAATTGCTATAAGAAATGCCAGCTGTGTGAGAAGTTTTTCAAAATTAAAGTTGATTAAAAATTATTTTAGATCAACAGTAAGTACTTTAAGGTTAACCAATGACTATCTTATCTATAGACGAATAAAGTTTTAGTTGAAGATAGAAGTTTTATCTACAATTTTATTAATTTTTTAATAAAAGTATATGCGGTAGTAGTATCATTCTAGTTCTAGCTTGAAGTTGATTTATGTCTTATATTCTATTTACTCTTCTATTAGGTGACCCTAAGTGACCGCCTAGGGGCACCCAAACCAAAGAGTGCCAGAACATAGAAAAATTGACAATAAAACTAGAAAATTGGTAAATATGTATATTTTCCGGCGAATGTATACATTTAATAATCCGCTAGGTAGATGTAGATAGTGTCCATAAAAGCGTGTTTATTTATACATTTATTGGTAAATGTGCACATACAGGGATTTTTTCTTCGAAATACGCTGTATTTTTTCAGGATTATTTTTTGTTTAATTTGAAATGTCTAACGGATGTTTCCATGATTAATCAGGAAGAAAAAATTCGAGTTTAAAAATTGTCAATAATTTAAAAAATTCCAAAAAATTATGACTGCATTTTTAACGTTTTTAATATCAATTAATAACAAAATAAGTTATTTATTAATAAGAATAATGGATTTTAAGAAACGTCGTAAAATGTACAATTTGTACATTTTAAAAATTGATGATATATTCGAAATATTCTTGACCTTGTTTCAACACCAAGATTTTGAAAATCAACGAAAATCTTGAATATTCATAAAAAAATAAACAAACGCGAAAATCGTCAAGAATTTAGAAGACAACGGAAATCTATTAAATTTACAATATGTTTATAATTAACAGATGATTTGGAAGGTTACGAATAACTCATTATTTTTAAAATTCGCGAAAATCTTAAAAAATTCATAAAATTAACGATAATCTTAGAAATTCGTGAAAAGCATAGGCGCCTAATTTTTGAAAATTCAATTTCACGAAAACTGCTAAGATTTGTAAAATAAAAGAAAATCAAGGAAATTCAGAAATAATTTTGAAAATTAATAAAAAATTTCGAAATCACGACATATGTCGAGATTTTTAAAATTAACTAAAACTGTGGAAAATTCATGAAAACCGTCGAAATTTTTAAATATAACAAAAATTTAGGAAATTTACGAAAACTATTAAGATTTTAAAAAAATATAACGATAAATCATGAAAAAAAGAACTGAAAACTGAGGCAATTTACGAGAACTGCCAAAATTAAAAAAATCTACGAAGATTCATTAAAAGTGTTAAGTATTTCAAAATTAGGGATTCAGGAAAACCGTTAGATTTTTGAAAATTTAACGGAAATCTTGGAATTTCATAAAAAAAAAACTTCAACATTTTTTAAGTTAAAGAATATTTAGTAAATTTATAAAAATTGCTAAGAATTTGAAAGTGTGTACTTTATGAAGAGTATCGAAATTTTTTTAAATTCACAAAAATGTAGGAAATTTAGGAAAAGCGTTAAAAATTAATCAAAACTTTGACGATTCTAAAATCTTAAAAATTTAGGAAGTTTGCGAAAACTATTAAGATTTTAAAAAAATATGACAAAAAATCATGAAAAAAATAATAATTGAAAATTCATAAAAAGTATCAACATTTTTAATGTTAACGTATACTAAGGCAATTTACAAAAACTGCCAAAATTAAAAAAATCTACGAAAATACATTAAAAGTGTAAAATATTTCAAAATTAGGGATTCAGGAAAACCGTTAGATTTTTGAAAATTAACGGAAATCTTGGAATTTCATAATAAACTTCAATATTTTTTAAGTTAAAGAAAATTTAGTAAATTCATGAAAATTGCTAAGAATTTAAAAATGTTTACCTTATAAGAGTATCGAGTTTTTTTTTAAATTAACAAAAATTTAGGAAATTTAGGAAAACCATCAGAATTTTGAAAATTAAAGAAATTTTAAAAACTTAAGGAAAGCATTAAAAATTAACTAAAACTTTGACGATTCTAAAATCTTAAAAATTAAGAAGTTTACGAAAACTAAGATTATAAAAAAATATGACGATAATCATAAAAACAATAAAAATTGAAAATTCATGAAAAGTATCAACATTTTTAATTAATTTTAACGAATACTAAGGCAATTTACGAAAACTACCAGAGTTAAAAAAATCTACGAAAATACATTAAAAGTGTAAAATATTTCAAAATTGGGAAATATTTCAGGAAAATCGTAAAATTTTTGAAAATTAACGGAAATCTTGGAATTTCATAAAAAAACTTCAACATTTTTAAGTTAAAGAATATTTAGTAAATTCATAAAAATTGCTAAGAATTTGAAAATTTTTACCTTATGAAAAGTATCGAAATTTTTTATATTTAAAAAAATTTAGGAAATTTAAGAAAACCGTCAGAGTTTTGAAAACTAAAGAAAATCTTAGAAATTTACGAAAAGCGTTAAAAATTAAAATTAAATATTGAAAATACATCATCATTTTCAAAAAAGCTAAACGATTGTCTTCCACTCCCAGACTAAGCAGGAAGTAAAATTTTGAGTTGAGAAAAGCACTAGGAATTTGGATTCTGCGTCCAAATCCAAATTCGGGCTTTTGTTAACTCGAAATTTTACTTTATGTGCCACGCGTAAAAAGCATTGATTTAAAGTGAAGATATTGGGATTTCAAACTGAGAAATATCACGAATGCCAACTGTCAATAATCTAAATGCTAGGTGACATTATAAGATAAATCTGACATTATAAATTACACTTGTTTGATCTATTTGTATTGTGTTTCTGATTTTATATTTTAAATGAAATTTCTGTAAATAAACATTAAATATAAAATTAATGTGACATTACAGACTAAATGTCAACCGCCATGAGCGTATTCACTTTTAAATATATCATACTGTCAACACTTGCAACTAAAAAAAAAATATATGTTTTTCTGATTTCTGATAAAATTTAATAGTATCCAAATAAAACATCGAAATTAAACAAAATTTTAAAACAAATACTTCAAAAATTACAAATTTTGAATTTTAAATAATAACTTTTATTTAATATAAAATTTGGAAAATTCAATTGATATCGACAGCAGTTGACAAATATGATGAATTAATTTCTCACTTAACCCGTGGTGAAACATATTTAATTAATACGCTTTGATTGAAACACTTGGTTTGTTTCACTGATTTTTTATTTTTACTCCACTAGTTTAGACATTAGGTCATTCTCAAGGAGATATGTACAAAATTTTACAAATGTATCGATATTTATACAAATTTTACAGCTAATTTCAGCAGACAAATCTTAAAAATTAATCAAAATGGGGGTTTTTCATGAATTTATATAAAAAAAGGCAGGGAAAAAAATTCTTGAAGTTTATTAATAATATCTATAATACCTAAATGAATTTGGACTCCGCCCCGGGCGGCTGAAACCCACGCTACGCCACTGGATTCTAGCCAGCTCTGATAATTTGTAAATGTTCTGTATATCTTCTAATAATAAAAAGATCATTATTTTAGATGACTTTCTTTCATTAAAAAAATACATATTTTAAAATCTTGTAAATTTGACTACCATTTTTGTATTTGTTGGTAGTGTAAGATAAATTTAAAATGCATATTCGTCCAGAATATTTAAAAATAGAATCATTGCCTATGTTTTTTTCTGTACTCTAAGCAGATTTTTGGTATTTTATTTAAAAAAAGTACATTTTTTAATAATTCTCAGGCTTTGCCCAATATTTAAAATGCAACCAGTGAAATATGGATTCAGTGAAATCTTAAAACTCGCCACTTACGTTTATTTGCTGCCCTATACTTTAATTTTGAAGCCACTGAAACGTGCCAGCAATATTCACAATAAAATTTAATTAAATCGGTGCTTAATGGAAGACAAGTGTTACATTTCTGGCCGATAGGGCTCAGTGAAGGCCATAAAATGGTTAAAAAAATGCGGTAGCATTCATTTTGTTAAGTCTTTTCGGATCAGACATTACAAAAAGTCAAAGCACAAGATAAAAAAATCCACTTTCATGCACGTGTCCCTCCAGTACTTACACAAGATAAAAAACTAGACGCAACAGGTTATTACCTAAGCGCAGGTTCATGCCGAATTCACCCCAACCCATCTGACAAATCTATCAAAAGCCTGACGGTGAAATTGTCAACCTAATCAATCAAACATTTTCGATAATTAAACAGTACTCACTCGAATAAAATCCAGACGAGCTTGTAAATATCCCACAACGGCGGCACAACAAAGACGGGGTTGAGCTGAGCGTTCGCACAAAAATCGGTTGAGGAACGGAGAAACTGGATGCAGCGTGTCGAATGCACTCTCGACTCTCTCGTGGGGACCCGTTTTATATAAACATCTGTTCAACGGCCACTCGATTGTGCACGTGGGAATCCGGCCGGTCTGATTGGTGCGTTTCCGCGGGTTAGACCTTTCATTGGCTAGTTTGAAAGGGCTAAGCGCGTTCAAAACAAAAAACCGGAAAATTTCGAACGTTTGCCGAAAATAAGCGCTCGCGCGCGCTTTTTGGCTGAGTAATACCACAAGCGCGTTCGAAGAACAAAGGGGGTTAGTCAATTTGGGTAAATTTAAATTGAGTGGTATTTCGTGTGAAGAGATGAAATGAAACGAGTTTTTGATGTGACTAAATATAACGCCACTTTCTTCAATTTCTTTACCTGTGTAATCTTAGGAAACGAATAGATTATCGCAGAATTACTAGAAAATTATAGGAGCAGTGTTAGGCAGAATTCGAATCCTGGATTCGAATAGTTCAATGAAAAAGGATTTGTGATCCGGATTCGTTACATTTTTCTAAGAGGATTCGTAATCGAATTTAAATGTATGTACTTCGAATCCCTATAAATGGTTATTTACAAAACAAGTGCGGGAAAACAATTTTCCCGAGTGACCGCATTTTTGAAGCACGAGCGACGAAGGAGCGACTGCCTTTAAATGCGTGAACTCAGGAAAATTGTTCACGCACGAGGATTGTACAATATTTTTTAAAACGAGCAAATTCATCACAATAATGCTGTCATGGAAAATATGCAAGATCACTTATATAAATAATTTTAGATTGAGCTACGTAAAGCAACAGTTATTTTTCAGCATTTTGATAACTGTCTTATCCCACTGAACAAACACATTTAAGTAATATTTCATCAACATTAAAATAACGTTAAATGATGCTACAATGTTGATATAACGTTATTTGTTTGTGGGATGTAGCTCAATCTAAAATAATCCTCAATGCAAACGGGTATAAAGGGTGCAAGGTGTGTCAAAATTGCGAGTCGGTCTGAAAATAATAATAATAATAACTTTATTTGCCCAACAGATAACCAATTGGAGGACAAAATTAAGTACAATATATATATATATATATGTGTATAAAACGTTTAAAAAATTACAGCATTAAATAGTTTCAAATAAGTAAAGAAATAGAAAACAAATACATATACAGGTGAATATTTAACTTTAAAGAGACATATTAACATAATTATGCTTACAAGTTTTTTACAATAAAAGATAAAAGAGTATTCCTAAGTTGACGAAAATTCACATTAAAACATTTACAGCTCAAAGTGACGGATATATTTTACTGTACAATCGTAATCAGAGAATATATCACAGCTCGTGTTTGTTAAAATTCTATTTGCATTTTCAACCATGTAATGTAAAGGAGCTTTTAATGTTACAACAGAAGGTGTGTTATAAAAAGGTGTATGAGAACGAGAACTATGGGTTGGAATGTGGAGATTGACTTTAGAAAGCATGTAAGGAGAATCTATTTTATTATGTAGAATTTTAATTAGAGTTAAGGGGAATATAACAGTGGTCTGAAATTTAATGTTAGGTTTATTTAAAAACCGAAGGTCCTAGAAAGTTGAAATTTTGACAGCGTATATTAAGCCCAATTATCTAGTAAAATATCGAAGTACTTTTTTATTTAACAATTTGCTTTCAGAGGTATGAAAAAAAGTATGTTATATTTTTCAAAATTAAAAAAAATATTCCCATATCTTACTAGTTTATACTATAAGGAATATAATGTGAACATTTCATAAAGATGCGATAACTCATGCCCGAGTCAGGTTAAAATAAAAATCTTGAAAAATAAGACCGTAAAATACCGCCGCCTTGCGGATCTTCTCTTAGTTGAACGCGTTGTACACTCATCTGCACAATTATTGGAGGGGCGAGCAGCGTGCGGCCAGCCTTTATCCCTGGGCCGGTGAACGCTCGCGGCTTCGCGTTTGTTTTCATTTCTTTTCTCAATCATAGTTAACAAAAACGGCTCGCGTCGTTAGCATTTGTTCTCGTAAAATTAATATTTCTCAATTATAATCGATATTTTATTGTACTAGTGTTTTATTTTTATGTTTTCTGACTACTAATGGAATAAGTATTTTTTTATACTGCATGTTCACTAATATAGAAAACACGAAATGTTTCACTAATTTAAATAAAGATGTGTAATATACCTTTAATATTGGCTTCCCTAATTATTTGACAGTGTCGGTATTATTAAATTATTTTTAAAGATTTTTAAGCTGATTAATAAGCCAGAAGCAATCAAATAACAATCAGTCTTGTTCAAATCATTATTTCGTCTTAAATCTTTCGTTGTTAAAGCAGTTGTTAAATGCCATTAAACTGCTCGCAATAAAACTATTAAAATAAATTGTAAAGTTTCTAGCAATCGGACCTATTTGAACCAACTGCGACTTCATGAACGAATCAATGCTATCAAAACTATAAGAATAGTAAGAATAACGTCACTAATATGACGTTGTCGTAGATTAATGTTACAAATCAACTATTTTTTACTGAGCACAGGTAATATATGTTTGACGAATGTTTAAAAAAATTTAGGGTTTAACTGCGTGCATATTCATTGTTAATTATTTTAGAAAAAATAGAACTACAATAATAATAAGGTAGTTATTATAATGCATTTCAAATAACAAGCTTCTTGCTCAACATTGCACCGAGCCCAATATATTTTTTAAGGCCCGGCTTGGCCCGACCCGGTCATAAAATAAAAGAGATTGAGTTTTGTGTGACGCGACCCGGTCAACATTTCAGGTCTAAATAAATAAAAAATATACTTATCTGATTATAGGCGTAGTATTTAGAAAAAGTAAAAAAAATATATAAAATTAAGATAATTTAAATATTGAATATGATACGGGAAAATCGCCTAAGAAAAATTCAGGCCCGTGGTGTGCTCCAATTGACATATCTTCCCTAAATATTTTAGATGACAAATCTCAAATATATTTTTTGTTGAGTATAAAATGTCTGCCTGAAGTCATTTTATTATTTATTTGTTGCATTCATAAAAACTAGAATATTTGATAAAATAAAAATTGAAATGCTCCCGAAAATTTGGGGTATTTACCCAATTTGGCAGAGGCCAAATTAATACACATTATTTTCATGGCCATAGCAGTTAGGAAAGATAATATTCCTATAAAAAAATATCATTAAAAATCCTATGTTCCGCGTTTTTCATACAGGGTGTCTACGGTAAACCGTTCGTTAAAAGTTTATGGGGTTGCCGTTGAACTAAAAATTTGAAAAAAATCCTTGTCATACGGTTAAATCAGTTCTCCTCATGTGAAATATTTTCAACTTTATATCACTTCCGGTTCCATCGGAAGTAGCACCAAATTTGTAATTTCAAATAGAACACTCTATATATTAGCAATTTTTTAGATTCCTCGATTTAATTGCAACATATTTTATTCAAATATATGTACACTTATCTCTTATAGTTTTCAAGCAAAATAAATATTTCGAAAATTTTGACCTCTAAAAGGCATCTTGAAATCTGTCTGTAACTTCTCTTAAGAATAAGATAAAAATATGATTTAAATCTCTACTTGTACCTAGGGGATGCCTCTATAGGTATATTAATTGGAAACTGTCAATTTTGACAATAAGTGTTCTTAAAATGTCAATATCGCAGTGCCCTCTTCAATGTCTCGTAATTCAATTTTTTTAAATAGAATGACCATTTATTTTATTACGTGGTACGATTAGGGGGAAGATTTCCTACAAAAAAGTATTAACAACTATACTCCAAAGCAAGTGGTTTTCGAATTATTTCGAAGATTTGTTTTTCGTCGCATTTATGGAGAGAATAATGCGCGCATAAGTCGCAAATGCATTTTAGTAGCCAAGTAGTAATGTTTTTGTTTTCTCGCGTATGTAATGCAAAATGTCAAATAATAACAGTATATTACGTAACCAGAGTAGTATCCAGTATATTACATATGAGCGGACATGTTGCGCACGAGCCGCGCAGCGGCGAGTGTAGTATTCCCCGAGTATGTAATTGCCATACCACTCGAGAAACGTACGATACTTTACCTACGCCCTAACAAAATAAACAATGAGCATTAAAGAACAACTTATTTACTGTAATAATTTTTAATAGTACCATGACAATGATGGAAACTAAATTACTACTTGTATAATATACAGGGAATAAAGCTGTACATTTTCCGACATTCGTTGTTTTTTAAAAGCGTTCAATTTGAACCTTTAAACGAGTGTTTTCCACTCCCAGACTAAGCATGAAGTAAAATTTCGAGTTTAGAAAAGCCCCGTGAAAATTTGACGAGGGTCGCGCAGCGACCCGAGACAAATTTTCTGGGCTTTTCTAAACTCGAAATTTTACTTCATGCGCCACGCGTATAAAACACTAAAATATTGTGAAATTTATTTATATTCGAACTTCACTTGAAATCTGTGTTTTATACGCGTGGCGCATGAAGTCAAATTTCGAGTTTAGAAAAGCCCAGAAAATTTGTCTCGAAATTTTACTTCATGCTTAGTCTGGGAGTGGAAAACACTCATTTAGAGCTTCAAATTGAACCATTAAAAAAAACAACGAATAACTAAAGATTTAAAGAAAACAAGCTAAATTTGGTATACGTATATTTTAAAGAAAAACTCCCTGTACATCAAAGAAATGTCGTTACCCTGCATAAATGCGACGAAAAACGAATTTTCGAAATAATCCGAAAACTACTCGCTTTAGAAGTATAGTTGTATAATACTTTTTTGTAGGAAATTTCCCCCCCCCCCAATCGTAGTACGTGATAAAAATTGGATCATTCTATTTAAAAAAAAAATGAATTACTTGATATTGAAGAGAGCACTTGATATTGACATTTTAAGAACACTTATTGTCAAAATTGACAGTTTCCAATTAATTTACTCATAGAGGCACTCTCTAGGTACAAGTAGAGATATAAATCATATTTTTATCTTATTCTTAAGAGAAGTTACAGACAGATTTCGAGATGCCTTTTAAAGGTCAAAATTTTAGAAATATTTTTTTTTCTTGAAAACTATAAGAGATAAGTGTACATATGTTTGAATAAGATATATTGCAATTTAAACAAGAAACCCAAAAAATTACTAATATGTAGGGTGTTCTATTTAAAATAACAAATTTGGTGCTACTTCCGGTGGAACCGGAAGTGATATGAAGTTGAAATATTTCACATGAGGAGAACTGATTCGACCATATGCCAAGGATTGTTTTCAAATTTTTAGTGCAACGGCAACCCCATAAACTTTTAACGAATGGTTTAGCGTAGACACCCTGTATATATCCGGCATATAAATATTTACAAGGAGCTTATGAACATGAATTATTTTATTATTATATTTTTAAGAAATAATCTCTAATTTAATAAAATGATAACATAGTTTGTTCGGCTGTCGAAACTGGAGTCTTAAAAGAAAAAATAATGTGTTATAATGACAAGAATAAAAATAATCGCTTTTGTAAATACCGAAAAATAACACAGGATCCGATAACGCTTTCTAACGAATTAAAAACAATACATAGCTTGTATGTATTATCAGCGTGTTTAAATAATACGAATCGACACTTTCCTTAGATCCGTCTTTTTTATACGCTTTTTTTTCGTCTATTCCACGCGACGCCAGACCCCATCCGTTCATGCCAAGGAGCAATGCACAAATGCACAGCAAGCTGCCGCTTTTCTCTCTGACTGTATTCGCCCCACTTGTCCTGTAAATTTGGCATCGGATGAGCTACTCTAAACTATGTGGGTCTTTCCAACACGATCGGCGTGTTACACTGCAATAATCCCCTTAAGACGCTGCTACATATTCTCCTAGAATCAAGACTACAATCATCGTTAATTAAAAGTAATTCACTATGTTCAATATTTCTAGGAGGATATGTGCCAATTTTAAGTTTGTAGATATATTTTAAAAATCGCCTTTGGACATTTTCTAGTGATTTTCTATGACACTTATAATGAGGGTGCCAGATGAGAGCAGCATATTCAAGCCTTGATCTGACCAAAGAATAGTACAGGTTGCTAATGGTTTCAGGATTTGAAAATTGTCTACAGTTGCGCAATATGAACCCTAGTGTCCTAGTGGCACGAGAGCAGATGTTATCAATATGAGATGTAAAATGTAATCGATTATCAAATAAAACGCCAAGGTCTTTCATTTCATTAGTCCTTTCAAGAATTGTGCCATTAAGGTAATAATTACATGATAGAGGATACGCCTTGCGGAAGTAAGACATAATTTTGCATTTTGCTTCGTTGAGTTTAAGACAATTCGATATACTCCACTCTTGAGTGTAATTCATATTTTGTTGCAACTTGTCTGCGTCCTCTTGACATTTAATTACATTGAAAATTTTCAAATCATCCGCATAAGCAAGCACATTACACGTTAGTGACTCAATTAAATCTTTTTTATATAAATGATAAACAATAAGGAGCCCAGGTTTGAGCCCTGGGGCACATCAGAAGAGGCATGATATTTGGGTAATTTGAAGTCCTTGTATGCTACATATTGGTATCTATCGGAAAGATACGAATTGAAGAAAGAGGTTAAACTATTGGAAAATCCAAATAAATCTAATTTAGCAATTAGAGTTTTATGATTAATTGAGTCGAAAGCTTTAGAAAAATCCAAATATGCAACATCGACTTGATCTTTTGTGTCAAAGGCCTCACTAATAAATTCCGTGATATGAACTAAATTAGTAACAGTTGATCTTTTAGATAAGAATCCATGTTGAAACTCAGAAATATGAGGCTTTAACTGCGTACATAGACCATTGTAGATAAGCTGCTCAAACGCTTTAGCAAAATTATTTAATATGGTGTCTGTAGTTTGCAATGTCTATTCTTTTCCATTTTTAAAAATAGGGCACACTCTACCTGTTTTCCATAACTCTGGGAAGGTTGATGTATTCAAGAAGAGGCTAAATAATATAGTGAGAGGAGGTGCAAGGGCATACGCGCAATCGCGTAGCAAATAACTTGAGATCTGATCGTCTCCAGCAGTTTTTGAGTTTTTTAAATCCCTTAGGCATTTGACTACATCACCTTCCGTTGGCATATATATCGATATTTGAGGACGACTAGTAAACTTGGTGTTTGTATTATTTGCAAATTGATTTTGATTATTGTATGTGTTTGCGAATAAATTTGCAAATGCATTAACAATACATTGTGGATCTTGGGTAACTTCGTTTTCAACTTTAATTGAATTGGGTATCCTGGACGGCCTATTTTTGGAATGTATATAATTAAATAATTGTTTAGGATTAGATTTTATTTCAAGCTCTCTTTTTTCTAAGTACGTATCGAAGGCTGTTTTTATTTTGGCTTTAATTAGTTTTCGCATTCGTTTAAATTCGTCAAAATAATAAGTGCTCTTGAATTTTTTATATTTACGATAATAGTAATCTTTGCATTTAATGTCACTGATTATACTAGGCGTGTACCATATAGAATATTTGCTACTCTTTTTTGCTGATAATGGCACGTGCTTACTAAAAATGTTAAAAAGATGAGTGTAGAAAGCATTGGTAGCTGAGTTAATCTCATTAAATTTGTTTAAAAATGTCCAATCCATTGTTAATAATTCATTATATAAGGCTTTATTAAAATTAAGGGAATTTGTTAACTTATTATTTGGGAATTGACACGAGGGAGATTTATCAAAGATTAAATCCAAAGAAATAGCAGGATGGTATTGATCAATAGGCACAATAGGATTATCTTCTTGCTCTAGCACATGGTTAATGTTTGTGAAGATTAAGTCTAGCAACCTTCCAGATATGTTGAAAATGTTATTCACTTGTTTAATATCCGTCATTTCTATGAATGAAATGCAAGTTTTACTTTTACGATCATGATTTAGAGTACTATAAAATAATGGAAAATTAAAATCACCTAAAATAATAAGAGGCATACCTAAAAACTGCAAACTCAATTCTTCGAAAATTAGACCAATATATTCCGCAGACAAATCCGGTGGAAAATAAATGACTAAAATATAAATATTAAAAGAATTAAACGTACATTTACCACATACTATATCTGCCAGAAAATCTATTGTCCTAATGTGCGACATATCAATAGGTTCTATTTTTAAGGATGAATTTACAGCCAAGAGCACACCACCGCCAGATCTACGTTGAGTGGCAGTACGATCTCTGTCACAGCGCAAAACGTTATAGCTGTCGGTGAATAGCTCCGAGCTGTCAATATCATCAGAAAGCCACGATTCAGTAATAGCAATAATGTCATAGTGAGAGCAAGAAAAAAAATGCACTTTTTGCGATTTTTTAAAGATTTCGAAAAACGAAAGAATAAACCACATAGGAAATCAAGAAAATCGTAAAACTTGATGAAAATCGATTGTCTTTTTTCGAACTCTGAAATAAAAATGTTAATTTCACAGCAATTTCTACTAATTTAAACAACAAATTTAGTTTATTTCTCATTCGAGTTCAAAACAAAACTTGAATATTCTAAAAGTGCGCAAGATCCAATCCGAATTGAAAATTATACCATGAATCGTAAAAACGAAAACTTCACTTTCAATCAGTGTTTTGTGCGCGTGGCGCATGAAGTAAAATTCTGAGTTAAGAAAAGCCCGAATTTGGATTAGGACGCTGCGTGTCCTAATCCAAATTTTTAGGGCTTTTCTCAACTCGAAATTTTACTTCATGCTCAGTCTGGGAGTAGAAAACACTCGTTTGAAGTTTCAAACTGAACGAATTTACGAAAACAGCTAATGTAAAAAATAAACAGAGCAAATAAATGTGAAATAAAATTAAAGTGAATTTTAAACATCACAAAGTATTGTGATTTTTGTAATGTTTTATAATTTAATTTTGTTGATTTTAAATATTTATTTATTTTAAGACGGTACCAGTCAACACAAAGAAGAATTATTAATGGTTTGATAAAAAAAATGTATTTCACATTGGAAATATCGCAAAATAAATGTTTTCATTGAACATAAAAAGGAATTAATTATGGTTTCATAAAATATTGCATAGTATTCAAATTATTGTAACAGTTGGCATTCGTGATTTTTCTCAATATAAAATGCCAACAATATCTTCATTTAAAATCAGTGATTTGTACGCGTGGCGCATGAAGTAAAATTTCGAGTTGAGAAAAGCCCGAATTTGGATTTGGACGCTGCGCGTCCAAATCCAAATTCCTCGGGCTTTTCTCAACTCGAAATTTTACTTCATGCTTAGTCTGGGAGTGGAAGACACTCGTTTAGTTTAGTTAATTTTCAAGATTTTAGTTAACCATCACCAAAATCAACAAAAACCATAAAAAAATTACCAAATCAACAACATGTGTAAACACCATACGAACAAACAATTACAATTATCATTTTTTGACTTCTGTAATTTTTCGTGCAATTCAGTAAACTTCAATTTATTCCAAACAAAACGCCACATCTACAAAAGAAGAACGTGGAAACAAAATGCCCAGTTTAAAGCTTCTTACAATTGTTTTTTATGCAAGATTAAGCATAAAGAATAAATAGTTCAGATAATCTGTACTCAAAATCGCATTCGAGAAAAAAAAAACTAAGAATTATTTGATTGGCTAACTCCAGTCGATACATTCCGAGAATGAAAAGCATATAGGGGAACTCACCCTGTTCGACTGTTTCTGGGGTCACCAGTGACGTCGTATCTCCCTTATTTTACAACCTAACTCTAATAAATTGAACAAATTCCCAGAATAAAAAGCATAGCAGGGAACTCACCCTACTTTACTCTGTCTGCTGTAATCAGGGCCGTCGTATTTCCCTTAATATGCAACCTAATTCTAAAAAATTCAACCAACTTTGAGAATAAAAAGCATAAAGGGGAACTCACCCTGTTCTACTTTTTCTGGAGTCACCAGTGACGTCGTATCTCGCTTATTTTAGAAACTAACTCTAAAAAATTCAATAAATTTCCAGAATAAAAAGCATAGAAGGGAACTCACCCTATTTTACTCTTTCTGTTGTTATCATGGCCGTCGTATCTCCCTTAATATACAACCTAACTCTAAAAAATTTAACAAACTGCTAGAATAAAAAGAATAAAGTGAAACTCACGCTGTTCTACTCTTTCTAGGGTCACCAGGGATGTCATATCTCCCTTATTATACAACCTAACTCTAAAAAATTCAAGAATTTCCCAGAATAAAAAGCATAGAATGAAACTCACCCCACTTTACTCTATCTGTTGTTATTAGGACCGCCGTATATCCCTTAATATGCAACCTAATTCTAAAAAATTCAACAAACTTTAAGAATAAAAAGCATAAAGGGAAACTCACCCTGTTGTACTTTTTCTGGAGTCATCAGGGGCATCGTATCTCCCTCGTTTTACAACCTAACTCTAAAAAATGCAACAACTTCCGAGAATAAAAAGCTTATAGGAGAACTTACCCTGTTCTACTCTTTTTCTCTATTACAACCTTCTCCCAAATATCGCAATCTATTCTCAAACTAACCCTTAATAACGAAACTTTGTACACTGAGGTTGCTCACCGGGGGGCCGACTCAAACTTGAAAAATAGATTTGCTTAAAAATACGCCAAATTGGCGCGGAATTCAATTCTAAGAATTACCCATCTATCATACCTCTAATTATGTTCTCTCTTCTTAGGCACACTTCCCTACGTAGACACCTTAGGGCAAATATTCTTCCTATCTCTTACAGTTGGCTCTCTGTATCGTAGCCTAAACCTGTAGCTCACTTGCGACAAACTCACTCAGCAAGTAGTTGTTATCTTTAAACCAACAACCCTTTTCGGAAACTTCTTCAAATACATTATTTGTTGTCATTCTTTAAAATCCACAACTTCTACATTCCATAATCAAATGATAATTTAACTGAAATGACAGTTCAGTTGTAAAATTTTGCGTGCGTGGATTTAACTTCCGGAACTCGTGTCGTAAGTAAAATGCTACTTTCGAGATGTCAAAACGGTGTTCAAAACCCAAAGCTGGGACGAATCCTCGTAAAAAGGATTCGAATCACGAATCCGAATCACCTAATATGATTCGAATCACGAATACTCGAATAAAGGATTCGTAAGAGATAAATATGATTCGAATCCTTCAACAATACATTTGATTTTATTATTTTTTTGCGACCATTAATATATAAATATCGTTACCAGTTGTTTTAACAAAAACATTCAAAACCTAATTAATTATTATTAACACTGAACATCGTTGATAACAGATTAAATATCTGATTCCCTGTTACTCTAATTGAAGATGTATTTGTGTGTTTCTGAACTGCACTTCAAATCAGTGTTTTGTACGCTTGGCGCATGAAGTAAAATTTCGAGTTTAGAAAAGCACAAAAATTTATCCCGGATCGCTGCGCGACCCTCGACAAATGTTCACGGGGCTTTTCTAAACTCGAAATTTTACTTCATGCTTACCCTGGGAGTGGAAAACACTAATTTAAAGCTTCAAATTAAACTTTAAGAAAAAACAAGGAATATCTAAAGATTTACAGAAAATAGGATGAATTTGGAATACGTATACTTAAAAGAAAAACTCCCTGTGTCTGTTTGCTCCGAAGAAATATGAATAATTATAAACCATAATAAAGATAACAATTAATTCTCAAAAAACACTCGTTTATTAATATTATACACAATTGATATTTGTTAAACAATGGTGGCGACAAATAAACAACATGTATTATTAATCTTCTAGTAGAAATTCGTTTTATGTTAAGTAAACTATCCATCTTTCAGCTAGTAATACAAGTTCTTTCTGCTAGCAGCAATTGTCCTTTTAGTAGTAGATGAAGCAACTACTATTTTGTTCCTTCTACTATTACTAGGACTTTCTGCAACTAGTTGTAGTACAGGCTCCGTCTGCTGGTGGCAAGACACGATAAGCCAGAACCATGTGAACAAGACGCTCTGTTAATAGCAGTAGTTCTTTCTGCTAGTAGAAATAGTGTTTTTTGCTATAAAAAATCGACTGCTAGGTCTTTCTGCTACTAGTAGTACAGGCTCCATCTGCCGGTGGCAAGATTTGAAGCTAGAACCATCTGAACCAGAAGCCCTGTCTGCCAATAGCAGTAGTTGTTTCTGCTAGTAGAAATATCGTGTTCTGCTAAAAAGTGAACGTTTCTATCAGTAGTAGTAGTTATTTCAGCTAATAGTACAATTTCTTTGTGCTAGTAGCGTTCGTCCTTTCAGTAGGAGAAAGAACAAGTACTATTTTGTTCCTTCTACTAAGAGTAGGTCTTTCTACTACTAGTACGGACGGAACCTGTACTACAGGTTCCGTCTGCTGATCGCAGAAGATCTGAACTAGAAGCTCCGTTAATAGCGGTCAATCAAAACGACTCATCAAATTAGATCACAGCCATAAGGTGCTCGAACTCACAAGGAACGAGCTGAGAACATTCACGGGACTCAGGGCACTGTGCCCTTCGGTACCATTTGTGGAAAATGGGAAAAGAGGAAAGTGCAAATTGCAGGTTATGTGATTCGGCAGATGAGACGACCGAGCACATACTCTGCACTTGCACTTTTTCACACTTCGGCAGGGACCGATTATCCCACGAAGAAGTGAGTAGCATCACTCCCAAGGAAGTTACCAGGTTCATAGAGGACGTGAGACTGCTTGGGAAGTGACTGGGTAAGGGCAGAACAATAGATCGGATAGGTCGCAGTTCACGAGAGGCTGACTCGCCTCACAATGGCCCTATATAACCTTTATAACCTATATAATAGCGGTAGTTCTTTCTGCTGTAGTAATTCTTTTAGCTAGTAGCAGTTGTTCTCAAAACCGTAGCCGGAGGGGGGGATGTGGTGGTTCAAACCTCCCCTGACATTTTCAAAATTATAAATTTTTGTATGTAAAAGCGGGACTGTAAGAGCAAAAAAATATTTTTTCTAACCCCCCCCCCACGAAATTTTTATAACCCCCTCCGATTTTCTTTTTCTGGCTGCGGCCTTGGTCGTTCTTTCAGTTTAAAAGTTGTTTTTTGTTCTACTACCACTAGTTTTTTCTGCTACTAGTAGTAGTACAGGCTCCGTCTACGGAACTAGAAGCTCTATCTGCTAATAGCGGCAGTTCTTTCTGCTAGTGGACAAATCGTTTTTAACTGAAAAAAAGTAAACGTTACAGTTTGTAGTACTGGTTCTTCCGGCTAATAGTACTTAGTAGTACTAGTACAGGCCTCGTCTGCTGGTAGCAAGATATCTGAAGCTAAAACCATCTGAGCTATAAGTTCTGGCTGGTAATAGTGCTAGTTGTTTCTGCTAGTAGAAATAGTGTTTTCCGCAAAACAGCTTATTTTATGTAAATCTTTAGATATTCCTTGTTTTTTTCTAAGTTCAATTCGAAGCTTTAAACGAGTGTTTTGCACTCCCAGACTAAGCATGAAGTAAAATTTCGAGTTTAGAAAAGCCCCGTGAAAATTTGTCGAGGTTCGCGTAGCGACCCGAGACAAATTTTCTGGGCTTTTCTAAACTCGAAATTTTACTTCATGCGTCACGCGTATAAAACACTGATTTAACGAGAAATTTAAAAACACACAATGACACTTTTCATGTTAATCCTCACAATTAGTTCGAATTATTTTGGACGATTCAAATCCTTTTGTAAGTATTCGAATCCTTTTATAAATATTCGAATCCTTTTATAAATATTCTAATCCTTTTATAAATATTCGAATCCTTTTATAAATATTCGAATCCTTTTATAAGGATTCGAATCGCCGACATTTGGATTTAAATACGAATCCTCGTAAAAATACGTAACGAATCCGGATCACGAATTCAGTTGAACTAAAGTATTCGAATGCCTCTTTTGAATCCTCTAAAAGGATTCGAATCCTGAATGATTCGAATCCTGCCCAGCTCTGTCAAAACCTTACTTTCGAGGCTGCGAGTTTAAAAAAGTATTTAAATACTTACAAAAGGAATACAAAGGAACTCGAATCATAAAAAAATATTCGAATTCATTGTGAGTTCAGTGGCGTAGCTAGAACTTTTTTTGCCCGGGACGGTCTCCAATTTGCCGCCCTTTCTAAGTTAATGAAATTGTGGTTTTTATAAATTAATAAACATAAATAAATAATTGTAACTGAGATAAACTATAGGTGGAGAACTTTGTTACCATTGGACGCCATATTTGAATTAGGCGTAATAAAGGAGGCCGCATAAGTTGATATACTTATAAATACAACTTAAAAAAAAAAAAAAAGATACTTTTTTAAAGGCCACAAGAAATTTACAGGGCTCGCAGGTTCCCTATATATCTATACCTAATTTAAAAAAAATGCCATTAAATATTTTTACTTTCCCCCATATGCAAAAGAAAGGGAAAGTATCCCACTGAGCAAATCCATTTAAGTAATGTTTCAACAACAATCAAACAACGTTTAATGTTGCTACAATGTTGATATAACGTTATTTGTTTGTTTTTTGCTTAGTGGGATTGTTTTCGCGAGCATTTTCAAATCAAAAACTTTAGTGGATATCTTCAATTTGGTTGGCGTTCACTTTGTGGTACATCTTCATAACAATTTAAATAAAACACTTAACTTTGTTTTACCACTTTTATTTTACTTTTCAGTGACTATAGTTTCGACTACAAGCTAGTCATTATCAAACTAAGTGACTTAGTTTGATAATGACTAGCTTGTAGTCGAAACTATAGTCACTGAAAAGTAAAATAAAAGTGGTAAAACAAAGTTAAGTGTTTAGTGGATATATACATTTTGAGGTCCCCCGAGTTTATTAATACCATCTTTGAAAAATGTCTGTTCTTCTGTAATTCCGTCGCCACGATAAAGTCTAAACCGATTGAGCTGTTGACATGACACTATAATCTCAAGCTTTTTATTACAATAGTAGTATTCGATCAACTTTTGGTGAAAATGCGGAAACCAAAAGTGGTAGTTTACTCTTAACAATTTTTTGGATTTTTCTTTGATATTGATCATATAAAAAATCTTGTTAAGAAAAGTTGTAGATTATCAAAATATTAGCATTTAATGCTTATTCACATATATTCGAAAATTCTATAAATAATTGAAATATTCATAAACATTTTATAAATTGACGAAAATCTTGAAACATTGAAAATCTCACAAAAACTTTATCAAAATTACGAAAATCTAAGATATTTACGAAAACGGCCAAGGTTTTAAAAGTCGAGTGAAAATTTAAATATTAATTAAACAGTATATTTTTAATTTGGATTTGGACGCTGCGCGTTCAAATCCAAATTCTTGGAGGTTTTCTCAACTCGAAATGTTACTTCATGCTTAGCCTGGGAGTGGAAAACACTCGTTATAATTAATAACTTTTTCAAAGATTTTCTTTCATTTATAAAATCTTGACGGTTTTCAAGATATTCGTCACATTTTTAAATTTGGCTGGATTGTACTTTGTGTCAACGGCGATTTTTCGACGAAAAAAAAAGTTAAATTTATATTTGGTGGGTTTAGGTGTATTATTTAAGCTTTAAATATACTTAAATATACCCCGGCAAAGTGTTTATTATGAAATCCGGCCTACCGTTTGGTCAACATTTCTTGTTGAAAATCACGAAATGTTAAATTTAGAAATATAATACATACACTCATATTTATTTGAAGTTACAAATAAAAATAGCAATATATACTAAGTTGATCCCGTTTGTATTGATAAAAAGGCAGCGTAAACACTAGTTTTTCAATAATTACACTTACATTTCGCTCACAAATTGTATCCGAAATTAACGCTTTTCTGAAAGGTTATGTTCGCCGTTCCCGATCTAATTCTTTACTTATTATGTAATAATCACCGATTTCTTCTTAATTTTACTACTGCTCACTTATTTTGAGATCATGCTTTGAATTTGATATAAAATAAGCTTACAAAAGGACCCCAAAATACATCTCAAGTCAATCAACTCTTTAATTGCTTTGATAGTAAACCTACATTGTCTAAAGTCAAATTGTGTAGTTATTAGGAGCTGATTAGATTTTAAATGGCTTGTTATTTGTTCATACAAAATATATTCCAGAATTTTTGAAAAAATAGGTAATATACATATTGGTCTGTTGTTATCAACATTAGCCCTATCTCCCTTTTTGAAAATTGGTATGCATTTAGCATTTTTAGTGCATTTGTTGTTTGCTTTACTTATACTGTGAGTTTGTGTGTTGTCGACTGAGACTAGCTCTTGAATAAATTATCAAATCAACATTAAACTCATAGAATCTACACAGAAATGAGTAGCGAATATAGCGAATCAAGCTATAATTGAAGCTTAAATATTTCCAATGGATATTCTAAAATAACAAATCAAAGTTTACTTTTCTATATAAAAAAAGGCGAATGCTCAAGGGATTTAATTTATTTGAAGAGTTATTTAAGACAAAATCAAACGTTTGTACATTATCAATTGAATGAAATATAATCAGTTTAACTGAACAAATATTATATATATATATATATATATATATATATATATATATTATCAAAAACCCCGTCTACCCATAAAGAGTGTGGAGTGTGTAAATTAACATATTAATTCTAAAAATAATTCTAAAAATAAAGTTGTATATAACAAAATAACATTTCTTAATTATAAATAGTTATGTGATTCTTTGTAATAATTCTGTTGTTATGTTCTGCATACGAAATTTGTCCAATTTTTCCTGTGTTTTGTCCATTCTTTGGCCTCTGTCCATGATGTTCCTAGGTCTTCCAAGATCTTCCCCATGGCGCTGTTCCATGATCGTCTAGGTCTTCCCCCTTTTCTGTTTTTGTATATTCGCGCTTCCCATATCTGTCTAGTTCCTCTTCCTGGATTTAGTCGGTGCAGATGGCCCCACCATCCGAGCTGTCTTCTCCCGATGTACTCTAAAACTGGCAAGGTATTCAAGTCATTTCTGATTATTTTGTTCCGTATTCTGTCAAATTTGGATACTCCCTTAACTGTTCTCAAATATTTCATCTCTAATGCTTGTATTCTGCTTTTTAATTTATTGTCCAGTATCCACGTTTCACAACCAAATGTGAGAATAGGTCGGTATATGGATTGGAATACTTTAAGCTTAGTCGATTTCGATATGTGTTTATTGTCTATAAAGTTCTGTTTCATTGTATAATATAGTTTAGTCGTTTTTTCTATACTTATGTTCAGTTCAAGGTCATATTTTCCGTTGTTATTTATCTGTACTCCGAGATATTTATATGATTTCACTTGTTCAAGTTTGTCGCCTTCTATGTATATATTTATTTGTTCTTCTTCGTCTCCTATTGTCATGACTTTAGTCTTAGTTTTGTTGATCTTAATTTTGTATTTCTCGAGTATATCGTTCCATATCAGTAGGTTGTGTTGTAGATCTTTTTCTGTACCGGCAATAACAACAACGTCGTCTGCAAACACACCTTCTGATATTTGTATTCTCTGTAGATGTCTGAATCCCACATAATATTCTTTTTCTCTGCTTTCGCATTCTTTTATTATTTCATTCATATAAATGATAAAAAGAGTGGGGCTCAGACTACCACCTTGCCGTAGACCCGTGTATGTTTTGAAATATTCTGAGTATTGTCCATTCTTTATAATTGCACTTGTGCTTGTCTCATATATGTTCTTTATAAGTCTAATCAGATTTGTGTTTATACCTCTCATGGTAAGAATTTCCCACAGTTTCTTTCGATTAACTTTATCGAAGGCTTTTTCTAGATCTATAAACCCTGGGTATATTTTTCTATTCTCTTTGATTGCCTTTGCTGTTATTTGCTGTATGATGAATATATGGTCTTGAATACTGCGGCCAACTCTAAAACCGCATTGTTGTTCCGCCCATGAGTTTTCTAGTTTGTTTCTCAGACGGTTACTTATTAATTGTTCTATTAACTTTATTATGGTGTTTATTAAAGTTATGCCTCTGTATTTGGAGCACAATAATTTATCTCCTGCTTTAAATATGGGTACTATAGTGTTTTTTGTCCATTCGCTTGGTATTTTAGCTTCCTTCCATATCTTGTAGTCATCAGTAACAGTATTTGTTTGCCTTGTTCGTCAATGTTTTTTATCATTTCTGATGTGATTGTGTCTGGGCCTGGCGATTTACCATTCTTCAACTTTTTTATTACCTCAGTCAATTCTATTTCCGTTATTTCAGGTTCGTTGTCAGTATTATGTTCTGTGTTTTGTTTAGGGTCATATCGGTTTTCTTGTTGTGTTTCGTTTTCATTGTCATTTAGTAATTCTGTGAAGTACTGTTTCCATCTCTCCATGATCTCATTATCAATCGTTAGGATATTTCCATTTTTATCTTTGATTTTCATTGTGTCTTGTGTCTTTGTGTCTCTCATGTTTTTAAGTGTCTTGTAAAATAACTTTTGGTTGGATTTACTGTCTTCTTCAAGTCTGTTTCCAAACTTTTCCCATTCTTTTTGTTTTGCATCTCTAGTAAGGTATTTTACCTTCTTTCTTGCTGCTTTGTATTCTTTGTAGTTCTTATCTGCTTTGTTGTTTAAGTATTTATTCCATGCATTCTTCTTCTATTTTATTTCTCTTTTAAGTTCAGTGGACCACCATGACGTCTGTTTCATTGTGCTGTTACTTATTTTACTTCCACAAATTTTAGTTGCAGTTTCTATTAATGATGTGTGGATAGTTTTCCACAGTTTTTCTGCATTCATTTCGTTAATAATTTTTGTGTTCGTCCATGTGTAGCTTAGTTCGTTTTTATATTTGTTTGCTATCTCTGGGTCTGTTAGTTTGTACGTTCTTGCTTTTGTGTATCTCACTACTTGTTGTTTATCGTTATTATCGTTTTTCTTCGTTTTTCTCTTAATTTCTACTAATAGAAGGAAGTGGCCTGATGCTATATCGGGGCCCCTCTTTACTCTGACATCGCATATTACCTTTCGGTTGCTCTTCTGAACTAAGATATAGTCAATAATTGATCGTTCATTTCTACTGCATACCTCACGTGTTATTTTATGAATCTCTTTATGTTTGAAGTATGTGTTCATTATCGATAAGTTGTTTAGTATGCAGTAATCAATCATTCGTTTGCCGTTGTTATTTCTTGTTGTCTCTCCGTGCATGCCTATGGTTTCTTTTAATGAGGGGTCCGGGTTTCCAACTCTTGCATTAAAGTCTCCCATTGTGAATATATGATATCTCCTTTTGCTGCTTCTGTTATTTCTGTTAGTATGTTCCAGAAATAGTCCCCTATTTTTTACTGATCAAATAATAAAATATTAAAAGGTAGAGTTTCTCGTTTTCTGATCTTAGATTACGAAAGACATTTCGGATTTTGATAAAATTACTAGCGATTGTCGGTAAATGAATAAACTTCGTGGTAAAGTCGAAAAAAAAATCGCGCAATTTTTGAGAACATTACAGGCTCCTTAAGTTGAATAAAATGTCACCAATAAATAAATAAAAAAATAATTAAAAGGTAAGGTTTCTCGTTTTTTGATCTTAGATTACGAAAGTCATTTCCGATTTTTATAAAAGTATCAGTGATTGTCGTGAAGGTAAAGTCGAAAAATACAAAATCGAGCTATGTTTGACGACGTTACAGACGCTTAAAGTTGCATAAAATTTGATCAATGAGTAAATATAAAAATATTAAAAGGTGCAGTTTCTTGTTTCTTGATCTTAGATTACAAAAGACATTTCAGATTTTTATAAAATTATCAGCGATTGTCGATGAATGAATAAAAAAAACAAAATCAGGTGATTATTGACTAAGTTTCTGATCCATTGTCTAACGAGTGTTTTCACTCCCAGGTTAAGCATGAAGTAAAATTTCGAGTTTAAAAAAGCCTGAAAATTTGACTCGGGCGCGTAGCGAAGCGAAGCGACCGAGCCAAATTCAGGCTTTTTTAAACTCGAAATTTTACTTCATGCGCCACGCGTATAAAACACTGATTTAATGTGAAATGGTCTTTAACCAATTGACAAGTGACATAAGTTTAGTATGTTGATTATCAATTGTTAAAATGACGGGGAAAGTGTTATGATTGACACATCATTATTTTTTATTTTATATTTATAAATTAACAATTTCATTTCTTTGCAAATTGTAAAACATATTTATATATTTACTCTTTTAACTTTCATAGTAGAAAAATCGTGTACAATGCTCTCAAAATTTTTATTATTTGTAATTTCTTGTTCTATGGACAATATTGCAAGATTTTGTAGCCTTAAATCACTTCTACTCGACGTCGGCACCATTGATGTCTCTATCAGAGCAAAATTTTAAGAGATAATATTTTCAACCCTACATTTTTTTTGTTTGTTTTTTAATTCTTTATTAGTGTATTAGAAAAATCCTTACACAAGTCAAGTAAATAGTATACAAGATAAATATTAAGTATGTAATAGTGATAATAACATAATAAAATAAGATGAAACCTGAGAATGTGTGAATAGTTGTGGCAAATTAAACAAATACTAATAACAATCTACTATAAATTAATCAATGAATAAGATTAAATTGAATATATAAATTCGATAAAATTGAATATACCTATAAGTAAGATAAAATGAATTATATAAATAAGATAAAATTGAATATATAAATAAAATAAAATTTAATATATAAATAAATAAATAAATTTTAAAACGAAATAGCCCGATTAAACAATACCTCCAAAAGTAATAAATTCCTCGATGTTGTAAGGCGATAATTCTAGCAGAAATTCTTTAATGACATTTTTAAATTTAATAAAATATAAATTACGTGTATTTTCTGATAATCTATTAAACAGAAGCGGGCCGAAATAATTAGTTCCCGTTTGTGATTTTTTAAGTCTAATTTGGGGTAGCTTTATTTCCTTTCGGTGTCTGGTAGGATACTCATGGTGTTCATTAGTTGTGTACGCGTGTAAGTTTCGTTTGACGTAACATAAACACTCCAAGATAAATATGGCTGGTAAAGTAAGAATACGGAGTTGTTTGAATTTTTCCTTACAGTCGTCTTGGTATCCAAGTCCGGTAAGGGAGCGAATAGCTTTGCGCTGTAAGCCGAAAAGCCTGTGTCGAGATGCCGAATGACCCCACACCAAAATACCGTACTGGAGATGGCAATGACAACACTCGTAGTACACAGTTTTGAGTATCCATCCAGACACCGAATTTGACAGACTTTTTAATCGATAAATGCCCCAAGACATTCTTTTTGCTATTTCAGCACCATGCTGTTCCCATTTTAGTGCATTGTCCAATTGTATGCCTAGGAATTTTGTGTTAGCGGGCTGGACAGCATCTGTTTTCTTTAGTGTAAAAATCATATTTACGGTTTTAGACGGATTAACCGTAAGCTTATTCATGTTAAACCATTGTCCAGCATTAAGAAGGGAAGTTTTGTTTTTGTCTTGAACATCTACTAGGGAGGATGCTACATTGACAATTGTTGTATCGTCCGCAAAAAGAAAAATATCACAATTTTCTAGGTGCAAGGGAAAGTCATTAATATATATCAAAAATAATAACGGCCCTAGCACCGATCCTTGTGGTACACCATGACTAATACGTCGGAAACTCGATGACTTCTGATTGTTGACTCATCTAACACTTGGTGAAACATCTTTACACTTTTTATATAAGGTTGATAGAATAAAACACTTGGTTTTTGTTTCACAAATTCAATATTTTATTTCCACGACTAGTTTCGGTCAGACGACCATTATCAATGTGGTTTACAAGGATTACTATGACTTCCCCCGAATGCATACTTTCTGTCTTCGATTGGATAGGTAAGATTGAATTAGATTACAGCTTGCATTATCAAACTTGTATTTGCGCAGTTTTTCAACTAATACAGAATGTTGAACGCAGTCAAATGCCTTACTTAAGTTCAGAAATGAGGCTAATGCATATTGACCACGCTCAAAACATTCCAGAGTATTTTGAACAAAGGCTTCAATAGCCAAGGTAGTGGATCGATTTTCTCGAAATCCAAATTGTTCTTTATTTAGTAATCCTTCATGTTCAAGAAAAAATGTTATTTGTTTCTTGATTACATTCTCAATAATTTTAGAAATGATCGAGACTAAAGATATTGGTCTGTAATTATCAATAAGATTGGCATCACCCTTTTTGAAAATTGGTATTACCTTTGTAAGTTTTAGTTCATCGGGGAATTCACCCGTAATAAGTATTTGGTTTACTAATTTAGTGAGAGGTAATACAATTATATCCTTAACTGATTTTATTAAATTACTGGAAAGACAATGGATATCCAAGCTTTTGTTATTTTTCAGATCATCGATCGCGTCTCTAATATCTATCTCTGACACCTTTTTAAAAGTGAATTGGTTTGCCACGTATGGTGTGAAGTTGGTTGGGTCAAATTTATCAGTCGGAAACTTACTCAGTAATTGATCCGCCACACCCGTAAAAAACAAATTAAAATCTTCACATGAAATATCACAATTAATATCACAGCTTATTGTATTTTTGGCAATGTTGATGACAGTGCGTAATGCATTTTGTTTGTTACTAGATGTTGAAATATAATTATCATTGGCTAGTTTTTTGGTTAATTTTATTGTTTCTTTGTAACGTCTTTTAAAAACATTTCGTGTTATTTTATTAGCATTTGATGGATACTGTTCGTACACTACATTAAGAAATTATAGGTGTTCTCTGAGATACCGCAATTCATCATTGAACCACACAATTTTTACAAATTTTTGTTTATTATATTGTTTCAATGGAAACGCAAGTTCATATTTTTCGGCTAGCTGACTGTTCGCGACGGACATTTTTTAATTTCAATACATTTCTTTCATTTGTATTTCTATTCTTCATTGTAATATCTATTTCTTTGTTACTGGAGACCAGGGCTGCATTCACAAGGGACGACCATCGCCAACCCCAATAAACAGACTGTAAAACTCTTTGTATAAAATTTTTCCTCCAAACCATTGTGTCTCGCGAAGACGTGCCTCAGCGCTGGCAATAAAGATTGTCAAGCTACGGAGTTTTACAGCCTAAAACTTGTAAAATGCAGTTCCTGAAAATCTAAAATTTCCAGAATATTCGTACGCTATCCTACTCTTTCTTGTACAATTTTCTTTCTTTCCTTTACCTACCCTGACTACCCCACCACATCCTTTCAACCAATCAAATCATTCCTCTAAAATTCACCCTGAGCCTCTTCTCCACAAGACTTCACTTCCAATCGACCAAGCGTACGAGTAAGTTATATCTTGTTTTTCATACTTGTGATTTTTGCAATTTGTAATATTTTCTAAGACTTCATTCATTTACTTTGTTCATTTTCTCATATATTTTAACTCTTTACACTTTCATCTTCATTTAATATTCCTTTTCAATTACCTTGTTATTTTGTTTGTATATATTTGTTTGTTCATCTTTGATGCACGTAGTTAATAATAAATCTTTATTTTAATTTTACGTGTTTAAGTAATTTTAAACCCAAACCGTCAATAGGCGTAAACACTGACGAATAAATAAGTTAATGATGAGGTTCCAAGCATCCTTATTAAAAAATGCATATGTACATTTAGTTCACCGATTCATCGTGTATTTTTAAAATCTCTTTCCACAAGCATATTTCCTATAACATGGAGAAACAGCTTCATAAAACCAATATTCAAATCCGGCCAGCGGAATTTGATTGAAAACTATAGGGGTGTGTGTGTCCAGTCCGTTATTCCAAAATTATTAGATGCAATTGTTGCAAAGCAACTATCATGGATGTCCCATCAAATAATATCGCCACACCAACACGGGTTTGTAAAAGGACGTTCCACGGTAACAAATTTACTTTTATATAAACAATTTCTGTCGGATGCTTTGGAGAAAGGTTATCAGGTAGATGCTTTATATACATACATTTTTCCAAAGCATTCGACACAGTGAATCAAATGTTGCTTTTGAATAAGATAAAACTTCTAGGTTTCAATACCATTACAATCTCTTGGATCGAGTAATTCATAACAAATCGACGACTTAGTGTGAAAATAGATAACTATCAGGCTGAGTACTTTTTTGCTACATCGGGTGTCCCTCAGGGCTCTCATTGTGGCCCAATACTATTCTTGTTGTTTATCAACGATATACAACATAATATTAACCATTCAAAGTTTTCGCTTTTTGCGGACGACCTCAAAATTTTTAAAATTATTACGTCACCGAATGATTGCATGGACTTACAAGATGATTTGTGCAGTGTTGATGAATGGTGTCATAATAATTTATTGCTCTTGAACGTCAAAAAGTGTAACTCCATATCTTTTTCCAGAGGTAGATCTACTATTGATTATACATATAGACTTAATGTCAACAATTTAAATAAACAATGTGTGGTAAAAGATCTGGGGGTACTCTTTGACACTCAATTAAATTTTAAGAATCACATTTCTGCAATATGTATTAAAGCAAATAAAATGTGGGGTTTTGTCTATCATGCTTGCAAAGATTTTGATAGTCACTGTTTAAAGTTATTATTTTGTTCTCTTGTACGCTGTAACCTGGAGTACGCATCACCAATTTGGACACCGAAATCACAGACGGACATTTACAAGATCGAACGGATCCAAAATAGATTCCTCCGTACCATAGAATGGAAGATGGGCAGACAACATTTACAGGGCTCGTATACAGAAATAAAAGCGGATCTTCATATTCACTCCCTGGAGGACAGAAGAACCTTCTCTGATTTATGCACATTATTCAGACTAGTCAATAATTTCAATGACTGCCCGGAACTACTCTCTCAGCTCAATTTTTATATTTCATCATCCACCCGCAGCCTCCGACACACACCGCTTTTCCGGATCCGCACTCATAATTCGGATTTCGCCTCTCACAACAGCATTACACGACTAATGAGTACAGCCAACGATTATAACAAGTTCTATTGGTTCCGACTATTCTCTGGCTCTTTACATTCATTCAAACGAAATTTATGTATACACACAAATTATTCTTAGTTCTATTAGTTACTTTATGGGTATTATTATTATTATTAATGTTTATTTAGTTGTACACTTTATGGTGATATTTTTCTTTTTTATAAATCTATTGTGTATAAAAGGGGGTTCCCGTCAATAAATATTATTATTATTATTAATTTTGAGATTAATATCGATGTCAAAATGCACAAAGTCCCAGTCAGCGTTTGATAATAACTGGTAAAATATAATTTTTCCTTTATTGGTAAATGGGCGACAATTCTCATTAGGCAGAATGTGTACTCCTAAGTTAGGCATGCAAATATTAAGTGATAAACCTATATGATCTGACATACTTGTATTACAGGGGTTGATAGAGTACTCGGTTTCAAAATTGATAAAAATATTGTCTATTCTATTAACACCCCTTGTATTAAAATCTACAATTGGAATTAATCCATAGCAAAGAAGCATATCAGACAAAGAAGTTATTTTACTGTCACTGCACAAATTGAAATTTATGTTGAAATCACCCCCTATGATAATAAAATAATTGTTAGTACTTAAGGTTTCTAGGTAAGACGTTATTATCTTCATAAATTCAGACCAGATCCCAGAAGGTGATCTGTAGACACAAATGATACAGAGATTCAGATTTGGGACATAACTGCAGGATATTTCACAATCTTTTTCTCTAGAACATAATTTAGTTTTATGGTTAAAATTATTATTTTTGATCTGACTGTCCACGTAAATAATTGACTTGACGATGAGGAATAATATTCGATATTCATAATTCGTAGAAATCGAATAGTAAACTTATGAAATGAACAACTTGTTTTTTACAACTAAAACTAAATATAAAAAATGCCGCTCCAAAATATGTGCCGCCTGGTGCGAACCGCACCCCCCTCCCCCCCTCCACCCACCTCGAGGTACGCCAATGTCGTTTTTCATGCTTTTAACCTTCACATTAAATCAGTGTTTTATACGCTATAAAAGAGGTCAATTTGAAGTTAAAACGAGTGTTTTCCACTCCAACGTTAAGCATGAAGTAAAATTTCGAATTTAGAAAAGCCTGAAAATTTGGTTTGGTCGCGTAGCGCGAAGCGCGGAGCGACCGAACCAAATTTTCAGGCTTTTATAAACTCGAAATTTTACTTCATGAGCCACGCGTATAAGACACTGATTTCAAGCGAAGTTTACTCGTTCACAATATTTCAGTGTTTAATACGCGTGCCGCATGAAGAAAATTTCGAGTTTAGAACGCGACCACCAAATTTTCAGGCTTTTCTAAACTCAACATTTTTCTTCATGCTTAGTCTGGGAGTGGAAAAGCTTCAAATTGAACTCTTTAAAAAAAAGCGTATGCATATCAGAGCTGGGATGAATCCTCAAAAACAGGATTCGAATCACGAATCCGAATCACCTAATATGATTCGAGTCACGAATACTCGAATAAAGGATTCGTAAGTGAAACATATGATTCGAATCAAAGATTCGAATCCTCATTTTTGAATCACGGATACAAATCCCTTAAAAATAAATTTGAATCTATTATTTGCAACCAGTAACATTTTATTCCATCAGTTTCTATTAACAAAAATGTTCATTTCCCGACTAAATATCTGATTAAATAATGATTTTAATTAATGATGATATATGTGTTATTGAACTTCATTTTAAATCAGTGTTTTATACGCGTGGCGCATGAAGTAAAATTTCGAGTTTAGAAAAGCCCCGTGAAAATTTGTCTCGGGTCGCTGCGCGACCCGAGACAAATTTTCTACGCGGGGCTTTTCTAAACTCGAAATTTTACTTCATGCTTAGTCTGGGAGTGGACAACACTCGTTGTTAGAAGTTTCAAATTAAATGATCACTCTAGATTACTAAGTTTATTACCATTTTACAAAGGCTACAGCTCGAAGGACCAATCATGGTCTTCGGAGACCGAAGGACTACAGGGAATCGAAGTTTCTTTACAAGAAAACAACGAATATCTGAAGGTTTACAGCATGGATAGGAAAGAAAACATCCAATTTTGAAAAAAATATCGAAGTTGGGTTGGTTTTCAGTGCGTTTTTAACTTCACTTTAAATCAGTGTTTTATATGCGTGGCGCATAAAGTAAAATTTCGAGTTTAGAAAAGCCCCGTGAAAATTTGTCTCGGGTCGCTGCGCGACCCTCGACAAATTTTCTACGCGGGGCTTTTCTAAACTCGAAATTTTACTTCATGCTTAGTCTGGGAGTGGACCGTCAAGATTTTCTACATGTCGAGATTTTCGATATTTCTAGATTTTTGTCGATTTATTCACAGTTTGTTATTATATTAAATGCAACTTTAATATTAAATAAATACGGTTTTTCGTAGGAATAGCATATTCACCCATTGAGAGCCGAGCAAATTATAAAGGTAACTCTAAAAGTTAATTTTAGGTAAAATTTTGCATCTTTTTCTATGATTTCAACGAATGATTTATTATATTACATACGTTGATTTTATAAAAGAGTTAAATTTAAAGTTCAAACGAGTGTTGTCCACTCCCAGACTAAGCATGAAGTAAAATTTCGAGTTTAGAAAAGCCCCGCGTAGAAAATTTGTCGAGGGTCGCGCAGCGACCCGAGACAAATTTTCACGGGGCTTTTCTAAACTCGAAATTTTACTTTATGCGCCACGCATATAAAACACTGATTTATAGTGAAGTTAAAAACGCACTGAAAACCAACCCAACTTCGATATTTTTTCAAAATTGGATGTTTTCTTTCCTATCCATGCTGTAAACCTTCAGATATTCGTTGTTTTCTTGTAAAGAAACTTCGATTCCCTGTAGTCCTTCGGTCTCCGAAGACCATGATTAGTCCTTCGAGCTGTAGCCTTTGTAAAATGGTAGTAAACTTAGTAATCTAGAGTGATCCTTTAATTTGAAACTTCTAACAACGAGTGTTGTCCACTCCCAGACTAAGCATGAAGTAAAATTTCGAGTTTAGAAAAGCCCCGCGTAGAAAATTTGTCGAGGGTCGCGCAGCGACCCGAGACAAATTTTCACGGGGCTTTTCTAAACTCGAAATTTTACTTCATGCGCCACGCGTATAAAACACTGATTTCAAGTGAAATTAAAAATATACTATTAAGGTTGGAAATGTTTAATGGTTAAGTAACCAACTATGCATTCACAAATATTTGAATTATTCGAAAATTTAAATATTTATATTCAAATATGAATAATTTATTGATTTAAATATTCAAATTAGAATATTTAACTATTTGAATTAATCGAATTCGAATCCCAGCCTTAATAGCGATGATTCGAATTATTTGGGAGGATTTGACTTCGTGTATGAGGATTCGAATCCTTTTATAAGGATTCGAATCCTTTTATGAGGATTCGAATCCTTTTATAAGGATTCGAATCGTTTTATAAGAATTCGAATCCTTCTATAAGGATTCGAATCATCTACGTCTGGATTCGAATACGAATCCTTTTAAAAAACGTAACGAATCCGGATCACGAATCCGTTTTCACTAAAGTATTCGAATACCTCTTTTGAATCCTCTAAAAGGATTCGAATCCGGGAATCGAATCCTGAATGATTCGAATCCTGCCCAGCTCTGATGCATATGTATACCTAATAGAAAATTCCCTGTATTAACAGATTAATCCGATGATTATTTGCCAAGTCTACTGAATTCGACTCAACTAACATTTTCGTTTGAGCTTACACAAAATCAACATAAATGCATTATTTATTACTATAAATACCTGAACTATTTAGATGTGGAAATTTGAATTATACCAGTTAAACTCACTTTTAAAACGATTGTTCACATTAATTGAAACGATTTGTGGCTGGGGTTTCGTAGATTTATTTTTACGAAAACATTGTCAAAATGTGAGGTTTAACCTTAATATTTTAAAGCTGCATACCGGAACATACGTTTTTGCATGTTCCATCTAAAAACCATAGCAGACATATTATGAAGTTTTCTGTCTCTCTTCACACACGCAATTTGATGACATCAAACTATTTTCGTATTACATGTATTGAAGCAGAAACCACTACAAATCAAGGAAGCCATGGGGACACCTCGCGTGAATCGTACCTTACTTCGTTAAATTTCACTAATATTAGTGAAATTCAATCAAGTGTTTTTTTAAATCATCACTAATTAACTTTAATCATTACTAATCATTGTTTAAACCTTTAATAAAGTCAAAATTGTAGAACATAAACGTGTTGTAAATTTGTAAGATATCCTAAACATGTTTCTTAAATGAATAATGCGATTATGTAAACAATTTGTGAATAATATTGTTGTGGTTTTAAGCAGTACTAATCTTGAAGAAGTTAAACGAGCACTAATTCAATCAAAATTGTACAAACATTCATTATAAAAAAATTATTCATCCGATAACTCACCCTCCTTTGATGATCTATTTCAAATAACAAGTGAATTTCTTCAATAGTGTTGTCCAGTTTGAACAATGTTTCCTTTTTTTACATGTTCAGCGCAACTTAACAATTTGTCTTCGATTGAAAGTAACAAATCTTTGTGAAAAGTTTATTCGTGTCGTCTAACTTTTAATTAATAAGTTTTTTTATTTCATCTTACCAACTAGAAAGAAATGGAAACTAAATTAGCGCCTGTTAGAATTTGCCCTCGATTTCAACCAATTAGAAAATAAGGCCAATTAGGCCCTATCTTTTTTTTTAGTACACTCTAATGTGGAAAAAAATATAGTTAGATTGATAAATAAATAAACATTTTCTGCACTTTCAAATACTATACTACCTCTGTTAAAAAATGATTGTTCTATGGGATGTTTTTGCTAATTATAAGCTTACAATTGAAGATTTTTTTTCTAGAGTTACTTCATTTAATTTAATGGGTTTTCGTAAAAAAAATATGCGGGAAACCTTATCTTTTATCAGGGATGCCAGTACTAGAGCTCCTGACTTACTGCCTTACTATAAAAGATATAAATCATATTATGAATCAGAGCTTAAGCGTGCTAAGATAAATGCTCATGATAAATATATTAGTGAATCCTGCAATAAACCGAAAGCCATTTGGTCATTGGTCAATACAGGCAATAATAAAGTTAAAACAAATTCAACAAATATTGACTGTAATGAGTTCAATACGTTTTTCACAAAAATAGTTAATGACTTGACCAACAAAATACCAGCCACAGACACCTCGCCAATTTTTTTAATGAATACAGTCGAGATGTCCAAAGGTAATGGTTACTTCCAATTTAAATCTGTAAGTCCCATTGTTGTGAGAAGTGTTATTGGATCATTAAAACAGTCAAAAAGTCGAGATATATACGGTATGAATTTACACTTGTTGTTGGGTATGCTGGATGTCATTCTTCTTCCATTAACAAAATTACTAAATCTCTGTATTGATTCTTCTGTTTTCCCTAAATGTTTACAACGTTCATCAGTGATCCCAGTTTTCAAGAAAGGTGATAAATCAATATGCAACAACTACAGACCCATCTCCATTTTGCCAGTACTATCTAAAGTGTTCGAAAAGATTTTATTTCAACAGATAATTAGTTTTATTGATAAAAATTCAATTCTCCATATCAATCAGTATGGCTTTCGCAAGGGTAGATCCGTGGGAGGTGCTATCACGGCTCTAGTAGAGCAAATATATAATGACTTTGAAAATCGTTCTTCCTCTATCGCAACCTTTTTAGACCTAAGCAAGGCATTTGATCGCATTTCCCACGAGATCCTCTTGCGTAAGCTTTACTATTTCAATTTCCACCCAAATAGTTGCCGTCTAATTAATTCTTATTTAAGTTATCGACACCAACAAGTAATCATTAATAATAAAAGATCGACTGAATTGAAAGTAAACCATGGTGTACTACAGGGCTCCATACTAGGTCCGTTAATATTCTTATTATATATTAATGATTTAGCATTCCAACTTAAAAAATCAGAAATAATATTTGCGGACGACACCACTATTAAAAGTTCAGCTTTCAACGATTACGATGTTAATCGAATTAACAACGAGTCAATTGATCACGTGTCTAAATGGTTTGCTGCCAATGCTTTAAGCATGAACTCAGATAAGACCGCAAAGATATCGTTTTCACTAAAGAACAATATTCCCACTAGAAGCGTTAAATTTCTTGGGCTGCACATCGATAATCAACTAAATTTTTCCGAACACGAAAACGCAACAGCTGCAAAACTATGCAAGGTATAATTTTTGCTAAGGCAGCTGGCAAGTCAAATTCCTGTATATGTATTAGTCCAGGTATATTATGCACTTTTCCACAGTCATCTTAAATATGGATTGATGACATGGGAGCACGCGGGAATTACAGTACGCCTTTTTCGTCTACAACGCAAAGCGATTAGAATCATTGGTAGATTGTCCTTCCAGGAAGATTGTACAGAAACTTTTAAAGCATTAAATATTCTTACCTTGCCATCATTGTTTATCTTAGAATGCTTAATGCACGTAAGAACACATCTGCATTCTTATGGAACTCGTAGAGAGATCAGTGGGCGAAATACTAGATCCGGCATATTATTAGATATACCAAAGCTGAGATTAACTAAGTCGCGCACTGGGATTTCCTATTTTGGACCTAAGCTCTATAATGCCTTACTAGAAGTATTAAAGTTTCTGCCACCTATTCAATTTAAAAACAGAATAAAACATTTTCTTGCACGAACCTGCGTTTATAGAATTGACGAATTTTTAAATAGTGACATGTCAACCATCTGACTTATTTGTCTGTTAACAAGTTTGTGAGATGTGTATTATATTTATGTATGACTTAATTTATTTTGTCAACTTTGATTTTACTTGGAACTTTATATTTAATGTATGTATATTTCATGTATTTGGCAATTTATAGCTTAAGCTATTTATTATATTATGTATTTTGACACGTGTAAAACCTTTATGTTATAGCACAAATATATTACTTATTACTTATTAATGCTTTATTATAAATGTTTTTATTTCTTGAATTTATTTAAGGGCGTATTACCTATTCTCGGCAGAGCACGTTTCTAATTTTAAAAATTAACAGACTTTACGTCCTCTTCTTCTAATTATAAGCTTACAATTGAAGATTTTTTTCTGGAATTACTTCATTCAATTTCAAGCTTATCTAAACTTGAAATTTTATTTCATGCTTAATCAAGGAGTGGAAACACTTGTTAGAGGTAAAAAGGTATTTAAAACAAAATCTGCTTTTCATAATTGGAAGTGATTCATTACACTAGCTTTCACCGTTTATATACCTTAGCTGAAAGTTATAACTTCTTATAGATTTTGAGCCACTGAGTCCAGAAAAAATATTTCAAAAAATTAATCACGTCATGTTAAAGAAATATTTAATTTATAATAATAACACAAGAGTACTTTCTAAATCAACAAAACAAAAAATTAAAAATGACCTATTCAACTTTGTTTCTTATAATTCGTTGGATAAATATCCCTTATAACGAACCAACAGTGATCCTCATACTTTCATCCCAAAAACCTTTATGCCGGTCTTCAAAAACCTTCAGATCCTGATGGAAACGCTCGCCCTGCTCGTTACTCATGCTACCTAAGTTTTCAAAAAAAAAAAGTCCAATGCGAGTGAAGGAAATGTATTTTAAAAGACATATTTACACCCATCTCGTGATAATTTCGCAATAATTCAGCAACAATTTCCTGATATCTCTCATCTTTTTTATTTCCTAAAAATCCTTTAAAACCGTTTTTAAACCATGTCCAAATATTTCTTTCTTTCAAAGACAACAGATTGTCAAATTCTTTATCTTGCATGATTTTACGTATCTGTGGACCCACAAATATCCCCTCTTTTGCCTCCGAAATACTTGAAAACATTTTTTGTAGATACTGGAAACCAGCACTGGTTTTATCCATAGCTTTCACAATTTTTTTTATGATGCCTAATTTAATATGTAATGGGGGCAAAATTATGTTTTGTAGATCTGCCAAAGATGTTTTTCTAACATTCATTTGTCCTGGAATAAATTCATTCCGAGCAGGCTATACTTTTTTTTATGTAGTGATGTTCTCTAGCCCGACTGTCCCATAAACACCGAAAACAGGCATATTTGGTATATCCGCCTTGTAAATCCAATAACAAGCCACCCTTACGTCTCCACATATTTTTCCGTTGTGCTGTTCATATTTTATTAGTTTAATTAGAACAGACATCGTGTCATATGTCTCTTTACTGTTCACAGCATGGCGAATTGGCAAAGATGGTTTATTATTACCATTATACGGCTTTTAAGCTATATTTCGAAGTATCAATGAATAACCGCCACTCGTTTGAGTCATATTCTTAATCAATCGCCTTGAAAAGTCCTGGAATATCAGGGCAGACACAAAACTCATACTTTTAATGAAGAAATCACTGTAACGTTTACTCCTTTTCCTATAATATGTCACTTGTGTGCTTGGTGTCAGCAGGTTCCATTGTTGTAATCGAGAGGCAAGAAGCTCTGCCTTGGATCTAGACAGCAACAAAATCCTGCTCCTCATTACTTTGGCTACGTGTCATACTTGGTAGGGTGTCTGAATGAAATATTGGCATTGTGACAGACAGAATATCAGGATAAACAATCTTATGATTGTTTTTAGAACTAAAACCACATGTCTGTGCATAGATTAAATAGTCTAAGTCATACAAAAGTAACAGTCGTTTTCATGATTCATGGGCTCTCGCCATAATACTTGAACCGCAAATTGAAGAAATACATATTCTCCTGACACCTATCGCACTAAAGTCACCCTACAACTTTCACAAAAAACGTGTGGTACCCATTTTTTCTCTTGATTAGACACTGCAAATCCAAAATAATGCAGATATGCTGTTTTCCGCGCTTCTGATATACAAAAAATAATTATTTGTAAGTTGATTATTCGATAATTATCGAATAATCAACTTAACTTCGAAAAATATTATGATATTTATTTCAAATAATATTATACCAATACCAATAATTGTTTCAGTCCTTGATTAAGACGAATTAAATATTTCGTGGTATTCAATCAATCATGTTTAGTTATTTTAGTTTGAAGTAAGAATTTTTGTCTGATTTTCGTGGTATTAAGGGGGTAGTACACTCTGTAGGCCTGAAAAAAAGGTGATTTTCGGGATTTTTTTAAAAGAAAACTATGAATGTATGTCAAAAATGGATTATATAGGTCTATTGTGCTGTGTCTCTACTACAAAACTGTATTTTTTGGCCTAAGTCCGGCAACTCCCTTGGCCGCTACATCAGGTGCAGCGTGGCACCTTCGACGGCAACCTGGTGTTTGGCGGGCATCTCTGACGCCGCACCGTTGGAGCTAGAACAAAATTGTTATTTTTCCGTTAATCTCTGATATATTTCCTGTCATCGTACGTACGATTTTTTGATTATATTGAAAAATAAAAAATTGACAACGGTTTGAAAAAAAAAGTCATTTTTTCGGATGAAAAAATGGACACAAAAGCTTGCACCGAAGAGCCATTTTTTAAGATAAAAAAAAAGTTCGTACGTACGATGACAGAAAAAGTTGTGTAGAATTCAAAAATTCAAACCGCGTTCAAATCGGACGAACCGTTTTTGAGTTATGATGCCCGCCAACTTTAAAAACATGGTTTCGAGATAATCGCGTTTGAAGTTTTAAGTACAGTTTTTCATCAAATTCGTCTACATACCTCTAGTCTGCTATGCCGGGACCATAAAAAATCCCTTCGGTAGCTTGTTCCTCGAGTTGTTGCTGCTTTCTGGCCCCCAAAATGCTCCTCCTGGCCATCTTCGCGCCTTCCGACAACCGCGCTTCAGCGCGATCGACGCGCTTGCTGTTGGCCTTCGCGCAAAAGGAATGACAGGTCTGCCCGATGTCCAGCTGCAGCACTCTCATAACTTTGAGAATCCCGTTCAGACCCTCGTTGAAATTGTAGGCCGCCAAATTTGAAGCAATTTCAACAACTTCCTTGCCGCTGTGAATAGTTTTTGGAGCCAGCGCCCAGATGGTAGCGTTAAAACTTTCATTGGCGTTTTGCGTATATCCGCCGAGACAACGTTCAAGCAGTTCATCGCGACTCAGATCTTGATAGACAGGAAGTATGGCTGTGTAAATTTCTTTTTTCATCGCTGGTTTGTGTTTGTAGTTGTTGAGCTCGTCGTAGAATTTCGCCTTCTGCCATGTGCACCACGAATCCGCTCCTTCCGGGCAGCCGTCATGTTGTGGTTCCTCATCTGTGGACATCTTGTGGTGCAATGTTGCCATCAGTTCCCTCTTCATATCCGCTGTAGACGCCGAGTTCCTCCTGATAGCAAGTCCATAATAGATGGTAAGCTCATCTATTAATTTTCCGGTCAACTTTCCCTTGCCGCTGAGTTCTTTGGTCTTCTTTACTAGCTGACGAAGTCGGCTCCCCATTCGCTTTTGCACATGATCGACGCACTCCTTTTTGCGCACGACCAAGTCCTCGTATGGCTGTGAATCCAGGATCCCCTTGAAGGTTTTAGTATCACCGTCTCCGATATAGTGACTATATTTCACATTGTGCAAACCGACCGATCTACGAAACATTTCAATGATCGAATCCACTTCCATTTTCCCAGAAGTCCCTTCGTGGTTTCGATGACAGCTGCTCTTGTGATCTTCGTACCATTCTTCAAATTCCGCGGTGCCTTCCTTTTGTTTCCACTGATCGCATGCTTTACAGACTTTACACTTTACATCCAGGTCAACAATCTGTCCGGTACGCCATCCAATAAGTGTAGAGACACCCAACAGCGACGAAAACCCCCTCTTCTTCCAAGAGCCGTCGCCGGAAACCGTCAACCCGCTCAAGTCGTTGTCCTCCTCAGATAGCTCCTTCTCTCTCTGCGCTGCTTTCTTCGTGATGATTTCTCGTACGGCTGTGGAGGCTGTATGCATAGCGTCAATGACTTTGTAGTACGCGGTCTTCACAATGGGGTTTGGCAGGCACATAAAAGCGCAAAATTTTGCTTGCCCGTTGTATCCAATTCCGAGTAATCTCAGGGTGAAGATGATACGACGATTGATGTCAAAAGCGTGGCTATTAAGTACCGGACTGGAGTTTATGTACTGCAGATCGCAAGTCGCACAGCACACTGCGATTTTAAACCCCAGGCCGCGTGTACCAGTTTCTTGGAACCTCACGTCGGAGCCGCACTTTCTGCACACTACTAAATCGGCCAGGGCAGTGAAAACGCTGAGGAATTCGACGAGCCGGTACCCAAAACTCTCATTTACGATGATCTCATCGTCTTTCGATGATCGAAGCTTTTTGGCCGAGGACGAAACACCGTCCACATCACCTTCCATGGAAAACCTAATAATATGAGTAATTATTCGGCTGTTTACAAGGGGATATACCCACATGAAAAAATCAATAAATACCGATTAAGTGGATGGCGGCCTCTCAAAGAACTGCGTCGTGACCGGCACTGATTATCCTTCGACCCTTTCTGCCTTAGTTTTAGCCGTTTATTTGTCATTGTTGCCGAAAAACTGCCGGCGTGCCCGAGAAACGTGTTTATCGAATGACAGGATACCACAGACTGTATGAAATGTGACGGGAAACCATCAAAACTGAGTTCATACGATACCAGAGCCATCCGGTAGTACGCGGTAATAATTGGAACTACAAAGATCGCCCGTTCCGTCGATAACGGTCGAGCTTTCCGGGCGCTCGCCCGAGCGCGCTCGGAGCGCCGCGACACGGCTTCGCATTTCGGCCTGTAACTTTGGAACGGAGTTACTGGCGGACTTCGGGTAAAGTTTATGATAAAGTAGACACTCCAAAGAATTTTTTAAGCCAAAAAAAAATCGATTTTTTGGAAACTTGCAGAGTGTACTACCCCCTTAAGTAAATTGTAAGTGAAAACCCCCTTATTGGACTTTCATGAAATTTGCTGTGGATATTAAGAAGATATTGCTTTTTATAATATGTTAAAATATACGATATTCATAGTTTTCGAGTTATTTCAATTGAAAGTCGAAAAATATAATTTTATGGAAATATTTAGGGAAATTTGAGCTTGAAACATTCACAACATAAAAATTCTGTAAGAAATCTTTTTGTGCTGATACTAAGAAGAAAGAGCAATGTTTCCAAATATGTCAAAAACAAAAAATACGCTATTGATAGTTCAAATCAAATTAAATCAAATCAAGTTTATTGGTCTAGTAAATTGTTCAATTACAATATTAGACAGGTAAGTTTTCGAATTATGTTCAACTGGAACTTGAAAAAAATTGAATTTTATGGAAATATTTAGGATAATTAAAGTTTAAAACATCCACAACATGGAAATTCCTTGGGAAATCTGCATGGAATTTCATGTGGATGATAAGACGATATTGCTCTTCCAGAATATTCGAGAAACAAAAAATTCGCTATCGAAATGAATGTTCAAAATATTCACAATATTAAAATTCTTTGAGAAATCTTCATGGAATTTTGTGTGGATGTTAAAAAGAAATTGTTCTTTCAGAATATGTCAAAAATAAAAAATATGCCATCGACAGTTTTCGAGTTATTTTCAATTGAAAATTGAAAAAATTGAATTTAATGAAATATTTAGGATAATTAAAGTTTAAAACATTCACAACATGGAAATTCCTTGAGGAATCTTCATGGAATTTCATGTGGATGATAAGACAATATTGCTCTTCCAGAATATGCGAGAAACAAAAAATACGCTATCGACAGTTTTCTGGTTATTTTCAATTGAAAGTCGAAAAATTGAATTTTATGGAAATATTTAGTGAAATTAAGGACTAAAACATTTATAACATGAAAATTCTTTGAGAAATCCTCATGCAATTTTATGTAGATGTTAAAAATACATTACTATTTCAGAATATGCCAATAACAAAAAATACGCCATCGATAGTTTTCGGGTTATTTTCAACTGAAAGTAAAAAAAAAAACAGAACGTTGGGGATATATCTAGAGAAATTAAACTTTAAAACATTCACAACGTGAAAATTCTTTGAGAAATCTTCATTTAATTTTGTGTGGATATTAAAAGAAAACTGCTCTGTTGCTTTCTGATTATTTTCAATTAAAAGTCGAAAAAATATAATTGTATGGAAATATTTAGGGAAATTAAAGTTTAAAACATTAATTAAAAATTCTTTGAGATATCTTAGTAATATTTTACGTGTGCGGGTTAAGAAATCATTGGTCTTTCAGAATACGTCAAAAACAAAGAAACGCCATCAACAGTTTTCGAGTTATTTTGAATTGAAATTCGAAAACTACGAATTGTATGAAAATATTTAAGGGGATTTTAAACTTTAAAACGTTCACAACATACACATTATTTCATAAATTTTCATGGAATTTTGTGTAAATGTTAAGAAGACATTACTCTTTCAGAATATATCAAAAACAAAAAATACGCCATTGACAGTTTTCGAGTTATTTTCAGTTTAAAATCGAGAAAATAGAATTTAATGGAAATATTTACGTAAATTAAAGTTTAAATAAATCGCAACTTAGAATTTCTTTGAGATATCTTAGTGAAATGTTGTGTGCGTCTTAAAAAATCATTGCTCTTTCAGAATATGTCAAAATCAAATAATGCGCCATCGACAGTTTTCGAGATATTTTTAATTGTATTTGTTCGACTAACAAATACAATTTTTTAAAAATATTTAGCGAAATTAAAGTTTAAATATTTACAACATTAAAATTCTCTAAGATATCTTTATAAAATTATGTGTAGATATTACGAAATCATTGCTTTTTTTAGAACATCTGAAAATTTCGAAATAACTCATAAATAGTTTTCCAGTAATTTCCATCTGAATATCGAAAAGTGAGGTATTTAATAAAATCATATAAATTTTAAAAATTAAGACAATTATAACTTAAAATGTTTGACGAGATTTTTCTAAAATTTTGTGAACATATTAAAAAAATATTGTTTTTTCCAAATATGTAAAAATCTAATACCCCAGATTGAGTTATTTCCAATTGAACGTTAAAAAGTGTGTTTTTAATCAACAGTTATGATTTAAGAACAAAAAAATGCACGATCTTAAAATATTGTGGGCGATCTTAATTAAATTTTGTAAGAAACAATATAAATCTATAACCTAAAACTCTCCATTTCAACCTGAATTCTTGAATTTTACTGTAGGTTTCTGTATGTTACAACGAACATTTGATTGTATAATTCAATAAGTAGATGTTTCAACGAATGCCAAATTTTAAGAAGTCATTATTGTCTGATGACATTAAAACAGAGCTTTACATTCTGTAAGCACTATTTAACATGTATAGTGGTGTTTTAAAACTGTTTACTAACATCGATTAATGCAGCTTTGAGCACCATTGAACTTTAACTCAGTTTTATTTTATAAGAAATAAAATGGAAAGAAACAATAAGACTATAATCCAAACTCTTTTCAAAGTATTGGACACTATTTCAACCTGAATTGGCAATTTTTATTGTAAAATTTGATAACACTGAAATAAAGAAAAATGTTTATTATTTATAATTTGATAGTGATACCAAATACCCACAACGCCTATACGTGACACCACGACCCAAAGATGTCAATCGTAAAAGGCTAATTATATCGAATAAAGGAGACCGTATAGCATTATTAACCTTTACTTTTGACTTCACATGAAGAATTCTACGCGCTACGTCATTGGACAAGGTCTTTAACCGCGTAAGACCGACTATATTGAATTAAGTCGACCTTATACCTTGATTTTTGACGTCATATGAAGAATTTCACGCGTGACGTCTACAATCAAGGTTATTAAATTGGACGAAGTCGATTATATTGCATCGAATCGACCCTATAAGTTTATTAACTTTGTTTATTAACGTCAACAACCAAGGTCGTTAAATTGGACGAAGTCGACAATATTGAGCTGATCCAAGGGTGTTATATCTATGGATTGCTTACTTCCGTTTTACGGGTGAGGCAAGTAGTGGGCGAAAATCAAGGTACGTCGATGGGAGTAACACATATGTGTTACAAGGTATGACAGAATTGGATCTTTCCATGTTTTTCCCTACCCCTTTCCCCGCAGGCCCTAGTTCGTGCGAGAGAGAACAATGACGTTGTTTTTGGTTACGTTTTTGAGTCTATCACAACCTCTCTTTCCAGTTTCGCTGTACTTTCATAGATAGATTATTTTAATATTTTGTGTTAAAAATAAGTGTTATTAAAATGAAACTTAGTGTTAGTGTTAAGTGTAATTACAATAATAGTTTGTCTAACGTGTAATTAAATTGAAAAAATATGTTGACGTTGATTGGGTTATAGTAAAATCATATTTGAAACAAATATTATTTATTAGAGTTAATTATTTAAATTACTAATAATAAGTTTTAAAAAATATCAAAGATTTTAAGAGCAAAATAAGCGAAAACTGAAAACCTCAAAAATTCGTTATTTTTTTTGGAATGAAAACCAGAACCGAACCGATAAATATTTTATTAATTGAACCTGAACGAAAACCGGAACGCAAAAAATAACGGTTCGAAATGCCTTCAGATTTAATAAATTTCAAATAAATTGTTTTATATGGACAAAATTATTTATTACTAGGTTTAAGAGTAAAACTCAATAAGTAAAAAAGATATTAATATTTAAATAAACTTCTCTTATTGTTACTATACAAATCTTAACCACTAATCTTAGAAACAAGTAAATTGAATTCTACAATTCGTGGTAAAGATTAACGACTCAATTCAGTTTATTACGGTAAATCAAGCGTAATGTTTAGATTGCATCTGATTTATTCCATTTCCAACAACAAAAACATCAACACCGAATCGTGACTTACAGAAATGGCAAAATCTAGTAACATCTCACCAAAAAAATGCATAAACAACTCTGCCCCAAATAGTCTCGAGCAGAGATATCTCACCTACATATTAATTTAATTAAGCGATCGGAAGCGGGTCATGCCGCTAATTTCCCTGTTTTTACGACATTCATTAAATTAAAGAAAAAAGCTAATAATTTTAGTCCAATTACGCGAATTTAAAATTAATTTGGCGCGATTTGAACTCGCCAAACGGCCAGGCGGTTTCGCTCGTTTGGCGGTGGGCGAGATTTTTTTCTTTCAACGGTTTTCATATAAGCGGTCTTTCCTTATATAGGATGAATTTCATCCGTTTCATATAAACGCATACAGAAACAACGTCTACTCGAGCGTTCGTTCCTTTGACCTTCTTCTGGTGATTCATGTCGTCTACTCAAAAACCGTTGAAAAGAAGTTTATTTACAAACGTGTAAATAGTTTTTCTGTAGATATTTGCATATCGTGAAATGGTTTTCGCTTTGCGGAAACTTAAAATAATCAGGGCCGGCTCTTCCATTAGACCAGCGTTTCTCAATCGGGTCGGTATCGACCACTTGGGGGTCGATGATGGACGAAAGGTTGATTGAGGGTCGATGATGGTCAGGGGGTCGGTTGGGGGTCAATGATCTTCAAGGGGTCAACATGCTAACTAACAGAAAAAACTGCTTTCCTTGCATGTACTCCATTTTTTTCAAATTGTCACTTAAACTCTTTGCTAGTAAGTACCCCATATAAAACAAACAGATTTTTAGAATCTGACAAACTCGTCAAAATTAGGAAACAATTATTGAAAGCTACAAATTTGTTGAAAATCATAAAGATAATCCAATTTTGTCGACATAAATGACAATTTCAAAAAATATTTAATCATATTTTAATGTGTTACAACCAGGGTTGTTAAAAAAAGTTTTTTTCATTTTAGTTACCACAAACGGTTTTTTTACAAAACGTTTTTTTTGTTTCACTGAAACAGTGTTTAAAACATTAAGAATTAAAAATATGTTTAAAACATGTTTAAAAATAACAAGCCTTATTTATAGACGTTAGCATAAGCATTAACACAGTTCTAAGGATGATTTTGACATTTTCGGATTAATAAAACGTTTAAGTAAATTACTATTGTAAGTTTACAACTAATAATTTATTAGGCCTAGTTTACGTCTTTTACATAACCTCAATTGTCATAACAAAATAGGGTTATTTAGAATTAATTTAATAATGCAATAAATCATGAATGTAAAACCTTGCCAAAATATTTTGAAGTTCACTTGAAATCAGTGTTTTATACTCGTGGCGCATGAAGTAAAATTTCGAGTTTAGAAAAGCCAGAAAATGTGCTTTGGCGACCAAACCAAATTTTCAGGCTTTTCTAAACTCGAAATTTTACTTCATGCTTAGTTTGGGAGTGGAGACACTCGTTAGAAGTAAATTTCATCCTAATAATTTATTAGAAGAAATACATTTTCACAAACATGAAAAAAAAACAGTGTAATACACCTTCTAAATTACTTGATTACAACGAAGTTAGAACACATGAAAATGTAATGTTACCACGTTCATTTTATCATTATTTCAAAACTAACTAATAGCATGTAGATTTTGTTCTATTTATACAAAATGTTAGTATCGTGTTTGTATGTGTTTAGTAGAGATTAACTAGCAATAAACTACAATGATATTGACGGTAATTCTATTAACAAGGCTGAACATGTTTAAAACACGTTTTAAATCACATTTATGCAGACATAATTGTGATATTTTATTATGATAAAATTTTATTTTTAATAATGTAATTTGAAATATCTTCAACAAATTAAGTAAAATTTGAAAACGCAAACAAAAAATGTTCAATAAAGTAGTATAAAATATAGTTTAACTAACTTAAGATAATAAAAAGAAAACGATTTAAGCAAATTTAACGTTCAAAACATGCTTTAAACGAATTTAACATTTAAAACATGTTTAAAACAAAACCGTTTAAAACACGGTTTTAAAACAAAGTGTTTTAAACATAACAACCCTGGTTACAACTCATTGAACACGGAAACATTTTAAACATTTCACGAATATTGAACATGATATTAAAATAAAACATTGTAATAAAAATATTACAACTAAGTTTTAACAACGTTGCAAACATTGAATAAACGCTTTCCGTGCAATATTGATTTATATACATTATCTAAATGTTGAAAATACTCAAATTCAACATTGTTTTCCAACGTTTTAAAAGTGTTGCGGCAAAGTAACACAACGTTGTATATATAAATAACCTTTATGTGGCATATACCCCAACCAATCACAATTATAATTATTTAAACTAAAATTTACAATACTTTCTTAAATGCACTATGAATACTGAATAATCCTCCTTCTCCACACCCCTTTTCTTAGCTACTCCTCCCTGGCCTTTGATTTACCACTTACATTATGACACCCATACCCCGTCTATTCTCACACATACTTTTATTCCATTCGTTACTTGCAAACCACTACATTCTCTCGACCAGTGTTCCCAGTCATCCTTCTCTGCCCAGCAAAACACACACTTCATATATTCTTCTTTCCTCCGCCATTTTCTTCCTCTTTCCTCGTTCCCACACCTAAACCGTGCCAGTATTCGTGCATCTTCTTTGTCTAGTCTTTGAAAATAACTCGGGTGCCCTACCATCACCTGTAATTCTTTGTAATGTGGGTTAGAGCTACTCTTGTCTATTTAACCTTGTCGTATCTGCAGCTCTACATCTCTTGCTCTCCCATACTCTATCTCAAGCCTCTCCCCCCCTCGCTACTTTCTGCTCCACTACTAGCCATAATAGGGTGGTTATGGCTAGTTAATGTATAAACCCTCCCTCTCAGTTATCCACCTTGCACATCTCTGCGCTATAACACGCACCGCAAGCTTCTTTAACCAACCTTTCTTCCCCTAACATACTTATCTTTCTCTCAACCTATACTACTCTCCTTGCTGTCTCCCATTCCACTGTCATTCTTTGACACTCCTGCAACACTATATAACTTGGTGTTGTAACCTCTACTCCTATAATGCTTTTTAAGTATTGCAGGTGTACTCTTTCTACTCTGTCATGCCCCTTTACTCCCCATACTTCTGACGCATGCATTATTATTGCCCTTATACACGCATCCCACCATACCAGTTTCATCCGTACATTTCCCCCTAACATTTTCTCCCAAACCTTTCGCATTCGTCCCATTGCCATTCTCGCTTTCTTACACACATACTCTATATGTTTATTCCATCCTCCATTTACCGAAAATATGAACCCAAAATATTTAAACTCTATCACCCTTTCCAGCCTCTCTCCCATCCACTTCAATTCCTCTCCCTTTCTTCTTCCACCGGTGTTCTTACACACCATCCATTTTGTTTCCAACACACTTACACTCAGCTCCCTTTTATTAAAATGCCTTTACAGTCTTCGTTTCATCTCATTCAATTCACTCATCGTTCTAGCAATCAATACAACATCGTCCACATACGCCAGGCTCCATATTTTCAATTTTACCACCACTATCCCACCTACATGTCCCCGTTCCAATGCCTTCTCCGTATCCGCTACAAACAGGATTAATAGTAGTGGGCTCAATGGACATTCATGTCTCAATCCACGCACTACCCTGATCCTCTCTGACTCACACTCACCCAATCATACCTTACACCACGTCTTCCTGTAGACCTCACTCACCAAATCTACACTCTACTAACAACTTTCTCTCAACCGAACCATACGCCGCTTTTAAATAGCATGTATACTGTTTCCTTCCTCGCCATCTTCCTCTTAATTTTCCAGTTCAGAGTAGCTATGTTATCCACTGTTCACCTTCCCTTTCTGAACCCGCAATGTATTTTGGGTAGCAATCCCTTTTCTTCCACTTTCTCATCCAATCTTTCCTTCACCATTCACATCATCACCTTATACAGCGTGTCCATCAAGGTAATGCCTCTATAATTTTTTGGGTTCTTATTGTCCCCCGCTTTTTCCTACCTCCATTCCTCCGGGAACTGTTCGTCACCCCGCCATATACTATTTAATATCTTCCGTATAGCGCTCTTCCCGTCTACACTGCACCATTTCCACACCTCCCCCTGGATCCCGTCCAGTCCTGCAGATTTGCCTCCCTTTATTCCTTGGAGAAGTCTTTCTAGCTCCTTCTCTTTGAAGTCTTGTGCTCTGTCAAATCTGCTTCTTTTATTCCTTCCTCCTTTCCTCTTATCCTCTCCCCTCAATAGTCCCTCGAAGCAGCTCCTCCACTGTACCATCTTTATCTCTTCTCCCCTTTTCACCACCTTCAGACTATTTTTCTTTACTAATGACAACAGCTGCTTCTCCCTCGTAATTTCTTGCACTTCCTTCATGTTTTCTTTCATCCATTACAATTTTCTACTCCTGCATACGCTTTCGTAGTTGAGCTTGGTTCATTTCCTCCTGTGTCCACCTCCCTGTCCTTCACTTGTTGGTTGCATATCTTAACCCCTTCATCCCGTATTTGCAACGGTTATCGAACCACCCACTTTTGCTCGATTTACCACACCACTCGTTTTGTCTCGTCATCGCTGTCTTGACTTCCTCCTATAGTTGCCTCATTGAGCTTTCTCCTTCGAAATCCACCTTCCTAATTTTTTTCATATAATTTATTTCCGCCTCCTCTGATCAACACCATCTTTCCCTATTTGTTGTTTGAATTTCCTTCCCCCCTCCTCCAATCTTTACCGTGACTGGAAAGTGATCCGACCCACTACAGTTTTCTACTACGAATTTTGTCACTTCTCTTCTCACATTTTTCGCTACTAGTATGTAATCAATTACTGATTTTCCACGTGGTCAGGTGTAGGTCACCTCTCCGTCCCAATCATATAATAAGCCCCGTGAAAATTTATCTCGGGTCGCTGCGCGACCCTCGACAAATTTTCTACGCGGGGCTTTTTTAAACTCGAAATTTTACTTCATGCGCCACGCGTATAGAACACTGATTTGAAGTGAAGTTAAAAATATACTATTAACGTTGGATATTTTTCATGGCTAAGTAACCAAATATCCATTCACAAATATTTGAATTATTCGAAAATTTCAATATTTATATTCAAATATGAAGCCATGAAAAATATCCAACGTTAATAGTATATTTTTAAATTCACTTGAAATCAGTGTTCTATACGCGTGGCGCATGAAGTAAAATTTCGAGTTTAGAAAAGCCCCGTGAAAATTTATCTCGGGTCGCTGCGCGACCCTCGACAAATTTTCTACGCGGGGCTTTCTTAAACTCGAAATTTTACTTCATGCTTAGTCTGGGAGTGGACAACACTGGTTCTTAGAAGTTTCAAATTGAAGGATCACTCTAGATTACTAAGTTTATTACCATTTTACAAAGGCTACAGCTCGAAGGACCAACCATGGTCTTCGGAGACTGAAGGACTGCAGGGAATGGAAGTTTTTTTACAAGAAAATAACGAATATCTGAAGGTTTACAGCATGGATAGGAAAGAAAACATATCGAAGTTGGGTTGGTTTTCAGTGCATTTTTAACTTCACTTTAAATCAGTGTTTTGTACGCGTGGCGCATGAAGTAAAATTTCGAGTTTAGAAAAGCCCCGCGAAAATTTGTCTCGGGTCGCTGCGCGACCCTCGACAAATTTTCTACGCGGGGCTTTTCTAAACTCGAAATTTTACTTCATGCTTAGTCTGGGAGTGGACAACACTCGTTTGAATTTTAAATTTAACTTTTGTAAAAAATCGACGTATGTAATATAATAAATCATTCATTGAAATCATAGAAAAAGATTCAAAATTTTATCTAAAATGAACTTTTAGAGTTAACTTTATAATTTGGTCGGCTCTTAATGGGTGAATATTCTATTCTTAAAAAGAAAACGTTTTTATTTAATATTAAAGTTGCATTTAAAACAATAACAAACTGTGAATAAATCGACATAAATCTAGAAATATCGAAAATCTCGACATGTAGAAAATCTTGACGGTCCACTCCCAGACTAAGCATGAAGTAAAATTTCGAGTTTAGAATAGCCCGCGTAGAAAATTTGTCTCGACCCGAGACAAATTTTCACGGGGCTTTTTTAAACTCGAAATTTTACTACATGCGCCACGCGTATAAAACACTGATTTAAAGTGAAGTTAAAAACGCATTGAAAATCAACCCCACTTCGATATTTTTTAAAAATTGGATGATTTCTTTCCTATCCATGCTGTAAACCTTAAGATATTCGTTGTTTTCTTGTAAATAAACTTCGATTCCTTGTAGTCCTTCGGTCTCCGAAGACCATGATTGGTCCTTCGAACTGTAGCCTTTGTAAAATGGTAATAAACTTAGTAATCTAGAGTGATCCTTTAATTTGAAACTTCTAAGAACGAGTGTTGTCCACTTCCAGACTAAGCATGAAGTAAAATTTCGAGTTTAGAAATGCCCCGCGTAGAAAATTTGTCTCGGGTCGCTGCGCGACGGGGCTTTTCTAAACTCGAAATTTTACTTCATGCGCCACGCGTATAAAAAACAGATTTAAAATGAAGTTCAATAACACATATATCATCATTTATTAAAATCATTATATAATCAGATATTTAGTCGGAAAATGTACATTTTTGTTAATAGAAACTGATGGAATAAAATATTACTGGTTGCAAATAATAGATTCAAATTTATTTTTAAAGGATTTGTATCCGTGATTCAAAAATGAGGATTCGAATCTTTGATTCGAATCATATTTTTCACTTACGAATCCTTTATTCGAGTATTCGTGATTCGAATCATATTAGGTGATTCGGATTCGAGATTCGAATCCTGTTGTTGAGGATTCATACTTAGGTACTGGGGTACTGTACCGCCTAGACTATACATTACTTTTTGTAAGAAAATGTTTTTCTTGGTTTTTTGTTACGAATATATATTTGTATTTTTTGATACAGAAATAAATATTCCATTAAGATTACGAGAGAAACATTCCTATAACGTTCACTTAATTGCTTTTCATCGTGTTGTATACCATACAGATTGTATGCATTCATCGTATGCAACCTAACATACATACATTTGTATGTTGGGTTGCATACAAATAAGAGTAATCTCTTGTGTTACATTTGTTAAAGGTGCAGCAAAATTTTTTTTAATGTTAGCATGCAACGTTCCTGCAGGCGGATATTCAGCGTTTATGCAACGTTTTTCAACATTCATGCAACTTAAGACGCAAAGTTTCGTGTTACGTGGCAACATTGATGCAACGTGTCATGTAACGTTTCTTTGCTCAGTGGGATAGTGAACCCACTGAGCAAAAAACAAACAAATAACGTTATATCAACATTGTAGCAATATTAAACGTTGTTTTAATGTTGATGAAACATTACTTAAATGGATTTGCTCAGTTTGGAAACAGTAATTGTGTGGGCAGCATAAATAGGGTGCATTTAACACTCAAGTACATTAAACACGGGATTTGCGTAATTAATGTGTATTTTTAACACAAATATAAATAATTGCCTAGTTCGATTTTTTGTCGCTATGCAGTAACAGCGCAGTGCTAGTCAAATCAGCTTCTTTTGTCTTACATTTGACCATAGTGGTGATGACGTCGTCGACGCCATTTTGTTAAAGTACGAAGTAACGCGTCAACATCTCCGCCAACATCTACGTCATTCTCACTAGTCGCGAGTGTTATTTTTTAAAGCGGAACAAACATAACACCGTAAAAACTCCATCCAAACGGAAGCGTTTGTTTTTTGTGCAAAGAGCGTGTTTCTATGTAACTTAGGCGAAAGGGTAGACTGTGTGAGTATTATTTATTGTTGAACGATTGTTCATATTTGTGTTGAAGTGAAATTAACCCTATTACACATTCAAATCATTATACCGCAATCTGTTATCATTTATCTGTCAAATTATTATAAAACAAAACCGACCATTAAGACTAACGTATTTGATAAATATAATAAATGTTGTGTTATATATTGTTGTTGTGAAAAAAGTATAGTGTGTAACTCGCATATAATGGCTATTAATCACGAGAACAACTTGCTCCACTCCCCTTCGGCTCGTTCCGCAAACGTTCGTTCTCGTGATTAATAGCCATCATTATAAGCTCGTTGTAGAATATACTATTAAACATGTGACTCGTAATGAATAAATAAATAAAATCGTTAAAAGCAACAATTATCATAAAGATTTACTAACTGATAGCGTTTGTAAAAATTGAAAATTCTAATAAAAAAAAAAAATACAATTATATTTTTATTCGATGTTTGTGATTATTCGTATAAATCCATAAAATTCAATTTTATATTTATTTATCATACACTGCAAAATACTTCAACTGAAAATACTAGAACCCAAAAAGATCAATAAACCGTCATTAGTTTATTGATCTTTTTGAACTTGAAATCGCAATTTATACAATCAGAAGATTACTACAACAACATTTGATTGTAATAATAAATTTGTATTATTATTGTAAAATTGAATCGTAAAAAAAACAAACATACAATATTACAAAACTTCAGAACTATCAAAACTAGCATAAATTTACAAACATGCAAAAAAAATCAAATTTCAATCAACAATAGAAGTATTAAGAAAACCGTCATGCCAATAATAACCAAATTCGACAATTTGTAAGTTAAATTGCATTAAACTCCACCATGGTGTTTCCTACCTTCTTTGGGGGTACTTACCGGACATGATTTGTTGTAGGCTTCGATGAAGGCGTTTTTGTATGTATAGTTGGCGTGAAGAAGGTTACATGATTCCTAGAGAAGGTTTCTATACTCAAGTCTATCTGTTCTACGAGGGTTCCTATATGCAACCATTCCTTCACATTCTTTGATTTGTATAGTGAATGTTATTCACCGATGGTCTGACATAGTTGCCTCATTGTGCACCCTCCAGTCTATTGTAGTGCGTGTTATGTTTTGTGATACAAGTGTAATACCAATCACCTCTTGACTCACTGCATTTATTGTTACCGGCACTTTTTTAACAAGTTCCGTCAACTGCTATTTTGTATATGTATTCATTATTTTCCAAATGAGTAAAGTTCGCGCCATACATTGATATTATTTAAGTTAGATAGGTTGCCTATCTAGGTGGAATCTCGTCAAATAGCGCCCTCGAACATCAGACAGCTCAAAACTCCTCTCGGCCATCCATGGTAGAACTCTAGGCATCCGCTATTTCCAGTTTCAGGGTTGTCCAAAATATATACGGATTTCCCGGTTATCCCCGAGTTCGCCACATCTGCGAAGGGTCGCAGCCATAGATTAAATTAGATTGATAACTCATAGGGGGCTCCACGTATCATGATTTTAGTTAACCGACCCACTCGATGAGACGGCGCTGCAATCGCAAATGACGTCATTAGGCGCGGGGAGCGGGCGGGATTCTTGCTAAGCGGGGTGTGCGGTGCAGGGGGTCATAACATTGAATGGTGGGTGCGGTGCGGGGAACATCGCACGGTATTAAATTACAGTGCGATGCGAAAAATACCAAAGACCTAATGAACATGTTAAATGTATATTTAAAAAGTTATTACAAATATATTTCGCTACATGTCAAAACCTAATTTCATTTCACATTTCAACAAAATGTCTGCAGTTCGTCAAAAAATGCATCTTAGAAATGAAATAAGAGGTTATCCGAATAAGGATGTTGGCGTAAGTAGTGTTCCATACAGTGAATTTTTCTTTAAGGTAAACATATGCATAAGCTGTAAATTTTCCGACATTCGTTGTTTCAAAAGAGTTCAATATAAAGCTTTAAACGAGTGTTTTCCACTCCCAGACTAAGCATGAAGTAAAATTTCGAGTTTAGAAAAGCCCCGTGAAAATTTGTCGAGGGTCGCGCAGCGACCCGAGACAAATTTTCTGGGCTTTTCTAAACTCGAAATTTTACTTCATGCGCCACGCGTATAAAACACTAAAATATTGTAAAATTTATGATATTCGAATTTCACTTGAAATCTGTGTTTTATACGCGTGGCGCATGAAGTAAAATTTCGAGTTTAGAAAAGCCCAGAAAATTTGTCTCGGGTCGCTGCGCGACCCTCGACAAATTTTCTCGGGGCTTTTCTAAACTCGAAATTTTACTTCATGCTTAGTCTGGGAGTGGAAAACACTCATTTAAAGCCTTAAATTGAACTTAAAAAAAAACAAGGAATATCTAAAGATTTACAGAAAATAGGTTGAATTTGAAATACGTATAAATACAAATAAAATATTTCTAGAAGAAAGTTATTGTTACTGCAAAAATGTTCAGCAAAAATATTAAAGGGAAGTATTTGGTATATAGTGAAACTTATTTCGTAAATCGGGAAATCTTTTGACTTATATTTGACAAGATGAAAGATATTTGGGATACAATGAATCTCATTTGATCAATAGTGAAATGCAACAGAAAAACCGTGTAATTGAATTTAAGACATTATTTTATGTTCTGGGATCGCACTTTGTGACTAGATGGAATTTCGGAATTGCTTGATCCAACAGCAAAGGAACATTCTCCATGGAAGTATGCTCCTAGCCCAGTGTGAAGAAAATCTCCACGTCCGTGGTTGTTTCATGCATAGTACTTGAAGATCATTCACGAATGCTAGGAAGAAATAAAGAGAAATAATGTAGACACACTGGTTTTAAATGTGTTTGACTGCAAATTTAATTAAAAGAATACGCAATGGCTTAAAAACTTAAAATATTACATATACTTGCGGTTTTAATTATTTATGTTAACGCCCATCTCCAAGTATTCAGAATTGCTGAATTCAACAACAACGGGGATACACTCCATGAAAAAATACTCCTAGTTCAGTATGATGAAAATATCCACGACCATGGATATTTAGTGTACTTGAAGATCATCCTCATGTACTAGGAAGAAATAAAGAGAAATAATGTAGTAACACCTTGGTTTTAAATTTGTTTGACTGTAGACTTATTTAAAATAATACACAATAGGTTAAAATTTAAAAATATTATACATACTTACGGTTGTAATTATTTTTATTTATTAACGCTCATCTCCAGACGATTTCGTCTTATCGGCGTTTTTGTGCCTTCAGATCCGACGGACCCGACAGCTGTTGATTGAAAACAAGCCCACGTTAGAAATTGCGGGAAATTTGAAGTTCCGACATATGCGCCCTCCCATCGAGTGGGTCGGTCAATTATATATGTGAACTTACAGAATCATATGGAGTCGACTGGGTCTGGTCGCAGCTACCTGGAGCCGAGCCGACCGTGCCAGCGAAATGTACGTGCGGGGAACAAGAGAATCGGGCATGACGTCAGAACGTAATAAAAGCGGCAAACACAAAGCCCCTATGATGTTCGCGAATCGTCGCGAAAGGGGCACACGTACGCGAACATCACATACGTCATCGTATAGTTGAGAGGAAGACCATTCCAATGACACTAAACACGAGGGGGTTATTTCAATTTTGTACGCTATAGAAGACGAGCTGTCAGGAGGATTAATTGTTATTAATTAAGATTCAGGCAAGGTTTAGTGTATCCCATATGTATAGGAACTAGAGCAAAAGTTGCGCATTGCAAGTTACTATTTTTTGACCTAAGTCACATTCTCGTTCGACTTACGCTTTCGGAGTTATTAAATTAAAACTCATGGAACCACCATTTTAGCCTCCGATCAACATGTGTGACATATGTACGGATGCATAATTTCATCTCACACATGTTGATCTACTTTATATTTCAATATTTTTATATTAAATATTTATTCTCATTATTTTTCTGTGGCGAGATATGGTGGGTACCTGAGAGTCACAGGGGTAGAGGGTTTGTTCTTTTCGATATAAAAGAGCTACCACTGGACCACAGAATTCACTCTGTATCCAGCATCCAAAAGTGTAAGTCGTCTGTAATTCTGTGTAAGTTATTTTTTTTATTCTTGTCTTGTTATTTGTTTGTTAATTTATTATTCGTGTTTTTAATGTATTTGTTAAAGTTGAGAGCCATTTTTATTTCAAATCGTATTTTTTCTTTTTATAAAATAGAATCAGTGCTTCTCGAATTTTCTTAATTAAGAATTGAGCTTGCTAGTCGGTAGTTACTTGGTGGTGAAATAGTTGCTATTTTTAATAACTATTTTAAAGCCGAAGTACCCACCCCGTAACATTATGAACGTTGGTTCGTTGCCTTTATTTAGTATGTTCAGAGATGTGCCTATTAGATATTCTAACAGTGTTTCACCTATTTGATTTATGTCGGTGCTTCTCCATACAGTATGGTGTGCATTGGCGTCGCAGCTAATGATCATTTTTTGCCTTATGCCTTACATTAGTTTACCATCCTCTCCAGTTCTGGTGTTGGGGGATGGTGGTGTGAGTTATAGGGTTGATAAGACGAGGCCAGATAGACATCGCTGCCGTCTAGCCTGATTACCGTTAGATCTCCAGGTGTCATGCTTGGAACGAGGTAACCTGTGACATTTGGAGGTAGGTCATGTTCTTTGTTTTAAGTAGGTGGTTGCAGATTGTGGTTACTGCCAATCTACAGTGTTGCAAGTTTGCCTAAATTATTGTAAAAGGTTGAGGGTACATCTTATAAGTAATTGTCAAAAGACGATATGTTAGGGTAAGTAAGCATTGTTAGAGATTTGCTCACCTGATTTTTGTGTTCCCTTAGTTGTGATCGTTCGTTAGGGGAACACTTGATTGTGGCGTTTAGATTGTGGGGTAGGGGGACTGCGCACAATGTGGCCGATCCGAGCGAACGCACCAGCGGTAGTTTGGGAAGGAAAAATAAAAGTAAAAATTGACTAATAAAGAAAATACTATTATATTGTAGATACTCCAAACCTCATAAAATTTCAAGTTTACGATTTTTTGGACACACTCTTTTTGCGCAATTAATGTTTAAAGTTGATCAATTTCAAATCGCAAACAACACGCGAAAAGTGGATGAGTTTTGATAATTGATTACATCGCACTCACCTAATATATCAACGCAGTCTTTTTAAAAGTTTATTAAACATACATTGTTCTATAATATACCACTAAGTGTGAATTAATCAATAATGTTTAACGATAGTTATAATTATTTAAACATAACAACTTTATTTTATTGTATTTAAACTTCTAAGTGGCCTATATACATTTTATAGAATCGCGGAGGGTAGGGCTTATCATCAAAAAATTGCTCAAACTTTCCTCTATTATACCTCATCAAAGTCATATTTTTGTCGATCCGTGTAAGGGGCGTTTTTATTTTTTTTATTCAGCGCGACCGTCTAGCGCAAAATCGTAGATACTCCAAACCTACTGTTTTTGTGAGCCACTTCAGCGTCTCCTAATCGGCGCAATTTACCCTCAGGATTTCTCCCAGGTGTGAGAGCCCTGGGGTGCTCAGTAGCCTACTGTCGTAGTTTTTACCATGCTGAGGTGTGCGGTTCGGGGTTTTGCCTCTTCCTCGTTGACCTTGCCGTATAGGTTGTCCTCAATAATGGCAATCCTCAGGCTTTGTTCAGCAGCCTCCTTGTAGCTTATGGGAGTTGAGCCAATGGGAGGTCGGTTAGTTTTGGAAGAGAGCCCTTCCCGGGGTCTTTTAGGGACCCTGGTGGCAGCGTCTGGCTTCAGAGGCGCTTACTTTACCGGCTACCCGGCGGATGACAGGCTTGCTGGTGTTTTCCCCCCCTTAAGACCGGAGATTTGTTCCAGTGGGGGTTACGGACACCCGCCCTTCTAGGTTTGTGGTGTTTTTGGCGGAAGTGGGAAACCCGAGGGCTCTTCCCCTCTTCCGGATGTACTGGGAAGTGGGAGGTCCGGGGACCCACCCTTCTCCGGTTCCATCTTCTTGGATTAGGACGCCATCAGCAACCGTAGTTTCGTTTTTCATATTTTTATTTTGCTTAGGATTTGTCTTTGTCTCTCTGTATCCACTTTAAGATTTAGGATTTTTATCAAGGTTGTACAGCTCTCCTCTTGGTCCAAGTGGTTAAGCTGAGACTCCCCGAGCCTACCCGTGCAGATGTGAGACATGACTTCTGGGGAGGAGACCCATGGTGTGACTAGGACATGGTGTAGAATAGTATTGGTCCTAGGCGCCGTAAACCCCAAGTTCAACCCCATGGCCACGACACGACAAATTGTTTTTGAGAGGAGTTGGTCCGTGGTGACTGTTTTTGTGCCACTATGCAGGGTTGTATTTCTTGAGCGGCACTTCATCCAAGGAAGTGGCATTTTCCTATCCACCACCTGGGTCGTTCTTGATAGCCCTTGACAGCCACAAGAAATAACTTGATTTAAAAAGTGTTATATAATTTATATAATAAAAATAAATGTTTACTTTTAATAACTGTTATAATTTGTGTACTTTACTTAAATCAACAAATACTTGAATGCCATTTTCCATTCAAATCAATTGTTTTTTTTAAAAACAAAACATAAGTTTTGTGATACTATTCCAAATTAAGAAGTTAACATTTCTTAGTTTTTCTAAATGATATTATAAAATATCACACGAAAGTTGTTGATTTCAGTTTTCTGTAAGTCTATGATACGAAACAAAACATTTTGCTGGGGTCATAAATACCTGGGTGCAATATTAATTTTTTTTTTTAAATATCTACACCTGTAATTTTTTTTCAAAAAAACAATCGATTGTATGTAAAATAGCATCTTGTATTTGAGCATCATTTGAGTTTTGAAAATTGATGTCATTTCGGGTAAAACTGGAAGTGCAACTAAAGTCTTCAGATCACCACTATACTTCAAATTTCGCTTTAACATTAACCTACCAAATTTCAAATTGATATCTCAAATAATAAAAAAATAAAAGGGGGTGTACCAGTTTTGAGTTACACCCGGTATACTCTAAAATACCCCTTAATTGAAGACTTCTCAAAAACCCACATATACCTTTAAATGCCCCCATTTGAGGTAAAAACACCACTGTCTACTGTCTAGAATAGATGTTAGAAATTGAGGTTAGGTTAAATGCTTTGGTTAGATGACAGGGTATAAAGTCAAGTTCATTTCTATCCGTCCATTCCCTAGTGTAAATTTTGCAAAATTGTGTTGAGTGAATAGAGGTTTAGTGTCAGTCTCAGTTATCAATGTATAAAACAAAAAGTTATAAAATGCACGATTGTACTTTGTATTGAGTGAACTCGACTTTAGATAATAAGATTTTTTGTAATTTAGCGCAATCTTAAGGTTATATTCCAAATTACAAAAAAACCAAAGTGTAGATTCAGGATAACAAATTGAGACAACAGAAAACTCAAAATATTTTTATGTAAAAACAGACTCGTTTAATCCATCCTCTCTTTTTTTGTTTTGTATATGTTTATGTATAAGTTTTGCAAAACCTTAAAAATATAAAATCCACGTCTGCGAATAATAATAATAAATAATAGTGATAACAACGAAAATTGCACAAACAAGTGACCGGACGAAGCCTCCGCCATCATTTGTCCCACAGCCCCATCTCCTTCATCTTGGTCTGGAAATACTGCTGGAGGTTGACCGCGCACTCGTAGTACATCGTCTCCGGGCAATTGTAGATCTTGCAATTGGTGAATATCCGCATCATGTCTGCAATGAACAGACGACGGGACACGTAGTACTGGGCTTTCAGACGTTCGCCCATTGTTTTCAAATCTACAGTTCAAAACAAATTATTGCGATTAAAATATAATTACTTGATTTTATTTTTATTTACTTTTCTCTACGATCTGTCCACATCGGCTCAACAAAAGCGCTCTCTCGAAGAGCCGGCATGAAATCGAACACAAGTTTGGTGGTTAGGAAACATAAATGGGACAGAATTGTTTATTTCTTCTCGGTCAGGTTAATGTTAGTTACAAGATAGAACAAAAAAACTAGTTATTGAGTTCATGCCGGCGCTTTGTGGAGCCGCTGTGGACCGCTTGAGTCATATTGAAGTGTGCTATCATACAACATAACCTCACTTTATATTAATTTAAACATAATACGTTTTTGTTTTGAAAGGGACTCACCCATAGGATATTTAATCAAGTCATAGTAATCACGGACCCTGTTTTTATTGACCGGTTGCCTGAAAGGCCAGGAGTCGTCGTGATTTTTCACAGCCTGCAGTACACTTTTCAGCATTTCAGTCAGCACGTCTAGGTCCTGGATCTCCTCCGTTCGTCGGTCACCCCGGGAGTCCCTCGGTGCTGGTGTCCATCCTGTCTCCTCGATACCCGGTATCGATTCAATAGGAATACTCCTCACACCTAAAAACAAGCAAAGGTAGTGAAACAAAAGAATCCATATTAATAATAAAAATTGGGCAGAAACATGTATTGTCACATTGAAAACCAAAAATGTACATTAAAATGATAACTTATTGACAATCACAAAAATGTCTTTATTTAATCCAATAAAGAAGATATAGTAGTAGTAAAAACAAAAATAGTTGTTAATAAAATTAAACATACAATTTTTTTAAATCTTGTTTATTGCCCTAGGACAGCGGTCGACAAACTTATTAATGCAAAGAGCCATTTTTATAAAATATTTAAATAAAAATTCACGATGACGTAGTTGCCTAAAATAGTTTTCCACGTTAAAAATATCAAATTATGCCAAAATGAAAGACATGTTGAAAAGAGCGGAGAGGTTCATGGATAAGAGAGGGATGCGTGTGAATGTGGAAAAAACGAAGTGGATGAAGTTCAGAAATAGAGGGAGGGAGGGGAAGATGAAAGAATTGGAGTGGAAGGGGGTGGTTATTGAGAGGGTAAAAAGTTTTAAGTATTCAGGGTTTATGTTCAAAGGGACGGTAAGGTATGAGGAGCATGTGAAATGGGTACAGAGTAAAGCTAGGAAAGCGTGGGCGATGGCTTGGGAAAAGTGGGGAAAGTCGATGGGGAATAATGTGAGAGTGGCATGTAAAATATGGGATGCGTGTGTGAGATCAGTGTTTATGTATGGAGTGGAAGTGTGGGGGACGAAAGGGTATGAGTGCAAGGAGAGGGAACAGATGTGGTTTCTGGAGCCCATGTTGGGGGTGGAAAGGTCCACGCCCAGCTACATAGTGCTTCCGGGAAACTAATAGGGAGAGTTTAGAGTGCGAGGCAATGGTGAGAGTGGTGAGGTATGAGATGAGATTGTGGGAACTGGAGGAAGAGAGATTGGTGAAGGATGTATGGGTGACGAGCGTGTGTGGGGGTGAAAGTAGATGGAGGGGGGAGAGGAGGAAAATGTATGAGAGGGTAGGGTTGTCGGAGGCATGGGGTGAAGGTGAATAAGTCGGTGAAGGGGTAAGGGAAGGAGGTGGAAGGGCAGGAAAGGCAAGGGCGTATCGAGAGAAGTGAGTACAATGAAATGTATGGGAGGTGGCAGGTGTATGGAAGAGTGCCGAGATATCTGATAGAGAGGGGAAGGAGTAGAGAGAAGAGGGTGATTGTGGCAAGGGCGAGGTGTTAATCGGAGAAGAGAGGAAGCAAAGTATGGATGGGGGAAGAATATGGAAGGTGTGTATTGTGTGGCGGAGGAATGCGAGGGGGTGAAGGAGGAATGGATGGGAGCGAAAGGGAGTAGAAGGGTAATGGAGTGGATAAGAGAGGATGGGGCAGGGGAAAGGACGTTGGAGAAGCTAGGGAGGGAAAGGGAAAATAGAAGGGAGGGTAGAAGGGAAGGGATTTAGTTTTAGAATAGAATGTAAAGTTTTGTTTGTAATGAAGAATGCCAATAAAGGTCTTTTTTTTGCTTAAGTCTAAAGTTTCTCAATATCTCCAGACATTTTTCAAAATGGACTCTAATGATCTCAAAACGGATAAAGTTTATGATTTGAGAACGTTCACGAAAATAATACTTTCGCTTTGTTTTGCATACGAGGAAAGTAAAAATGAATGTGAACAAAATATTTATTAGAAATTAGATAATAGAACAACAGCAAATGTAAAAAAGTCTGTAAATTTGTTATACATGTTGAGAAGAGCCACTTACATTAGCTCAAAGAGCCGCATGAGACTCGCAAGCTGCGGTTTGCCGACCACTGCCCTAGCATACTTGTCCATATGGACAGATCAATGACTTTGATTTATTTATTATTTTAAATATTTTACCTTCTTTGAAGAACGGTAATCCTGGATGGACTTTAGACGAGGATTTCTGCTGTTGATAAATTAAATATTTCACAATGTCTTTCTGCCGTCGCACCACCGAAATGAACTCTGTGTAAATAATTTTCGGGTTCAGTTCGCAGTGCATCAACGTCGCCCCCTTGTAATCCTTAATGTAACCTTGGTACGTGTTCCTCGGTAATTTTATATCCTTAGAAAATCCTTGTTTCTCAAAATAACCTACATTCAAAACGAATACTCAGTGCATAAAATTACTTGTTGTTGGCTTTGAATTCATATTTTCTAAAATTAATGAATAATTACACTGTAAGTATGTGATCTAAAGCTACCGATCCAAAACTACTGATAGAGTTAGCAGTAATTTTAGAATCCATTTTTTTTTTAGTTAGAATGAAATATGGAAACAAGTAATGTTAATTTAAAAATACATCAATTTGACGTTTTTAAGCAGGTTGGGCTATAAGAGTTGAATGACGAATAAGTAGAAGTCTAACTGAATGGTAAATTTAACTCATGTTAAACTTATGCAACCCAATGTACAAATTTTCTTTTCCCTTCCAGAAAATTGCGCTCTTTGATTCAACCAGGGGTCTCCAAACTACGCACCGTTATGATTCTGGCCCGCATATATTTTAGTTTAGTGTTACCATTTTTTAAAATTATTATACATATTTAATTGATGAGGCGGATACATGATGAAACTCCATAATACTATTTGAAATAAAACAACGCAGTTGGGAGGGTGTCACTTTTATTGTTGAACACTGCAACATGTTTCACCACACAGTGGCTTCATCAGGCAGATGAAATATTATATTATTTCATCTGCCTGATGAAGCCACTCTGTGGTGAAACATGTTGCAGTGTTCAACAATAAAAGTGAAACCCTCCCAACTGCGTTGTTTTATTTCAAATAAATTATTATACAATTAGTGATGTAAAATTAACTGTAATTTAAAATTGGGTAATATTCTCGGTAATATTACTGGAAACATGGTAACAATTGGTCATTTAAAGTTAGACATAAAACACACACTAATTCCAATTAATAATTTTAAGTTATTCCATGATTTTTATAAAATTATAAGCTAATAAGAATCTTTCAACAAACTGTCATTTTTCTCTTAGAAAGAAGATAGTTTCGAAGAAAACTTGAGGACAGAAAAATTGTCCATAATTTTATTATCTAAAACTTTTGTTTGAACCATTTTTCTATATTCCCATTAATTATTGAGTTATTCGCAACTTTTGCAAAATAAAAAAAAAATGAGCCCTTAAATTCTCGACATTTCTTACAACTCAAAAACTACGTGAGCTACAAAAAATATTAATACATGCATTTCAGCTATTTCGACGAGATCGGCATATTTATTTTTATACAGGGTGATCTGTAAAGTATCTAAATGAAAATGTCAATTGTTTTTTTCTAAATCAAGAGGGCAAGTGTTTATCAAATTTGTCAATGTTATACAAATTCCTTGGCTAATAATGGAGTAAAATTTCGAGTTTAAAAAAACCTGAAGATTTAGATATGGCCAAAATTTTCAGGCCTTCTAATCAAAATTTTACTCCATGCACATACGCATATAAAACACCGATTTGATGTGAAGTTCGAAATAGGCTGTTATTAATTATTTGTAAATGAATTACTTTATTAATGATTATTATTATTATGCAACAGTAAATAAAGTAAATAATTTTAAAAATGCTTATACAATTGTTTGAATCTTGGCCCGTTTGATTATGTAGAATTGTATATGTGGCTCACAAAGGAAAAAGTTTGGAGACCCCTGATTTATCCCATAAATGATCGCTTTTATCGCCCGCCCCACCTTCCCCAACATAGTAAAATAAAGATTAGATTAGAACTTGTCTAAGCTAATGCGCACAAAACGCGATTTGTCTGGACAAAATCAGAAATTATGTTTTACTTTGGACTATGTCTGTGAGTAGTAGACATTTCGCGTTTTGTCTAGACAAAACGAGTTTTGTGCAATTTCGAGTTTTGTCTATAGCATATACATTAAGTAAAGTTAATATAAAAATTATTATATGTAATATAATAACGGCCGGTTTCATAATCAAGTTAAAGCTACTTTAAATATTTAAAGTCTACTTTACCGTTGAATTCTGTTTCATAACGCAAATTTAAAGTAAATCTCGACTTTAAAGTAAATGTCGACTTTAAAGTTAAAGTGGGCTTTTTGACACTTTAAATAGATAAAGGCTTTAAAACTAACCAAAAAATGTTCTCAAATGTTAAAAAGAACTAATCGCGAGTTCGACAAAGCTGCAAAGCCATTGCCATTCATTTCACAGAAAAAATAGAAGAATGAATTTTGGATAGTAATTCTTCAAGCGATGAAGAAGATATTGTGATTAAAAGGAAAGCAGTATATATAATGACGAAAAATTGTGTTGATGCATTCAGCGGCACGGATTTTTTCTCCAAAATTTCGATTATCAAAGGCAACGGTAATAATGTTGTACCAAATTAATGATAAGATTCTACTTTAGACAATTTAGCAGATAATTGAACGCAAATTAATTGAAAATGTTTTATTTTTTCCGATTTTGACAATTTATTTGTTTTTCATTGAGCTGAATTATGTTCTTTTCACTTTAAATGGGATTAAATTAAAAGTACTTCCTCTTTGTTTATAAAATTAATTTCTCTATTTTTATTATTTTGCTTGTTTTGACATTTCCAATAACATAATTGAAATATAAGCTATCAAAATTAAGGTTATTCAAAATTATATAATAAAAATGGTGATGTGTCCATCATAGTACTTTCCCCCGTAAATTGCGTATTAAATCACTTTTTAAAGTTTGTAAAGAGGCTAATGAATCACCCTGTAGAAAATTGTGTTTGAAAGTTCCCGAAAAACGTTCTTCTTTTTATAACATATTACGAAGTGGTCCTCAATAACTAGATAAAACACACAACTTTTGAAATATCTCAAAAACTAAGAGTGCTATGACAAAAAGTAAGTGAACAATACATCTTCATTTTGTTATTATCTACAACTTTTATTTGAAAGAATTTTTTGTTTGATGAACATTTATTGAAAAAATCTGAAAAAAACTGAAAAACGCTAAGAGTAAAGTACCACTTCCGGTTTTCCGATTTTCACCAAAATCTTTTCAGTTCTTCCGATTGTAATAAAAAGCTTAAGTTTCAAGTTTCATCTCGATATCTTTAGCGGTTTTTGCGGTACAGCGCACACAGACAGACAGACATTTTTCAAAAATGGTCTTATTCGACTCAGGGGACCTCAAAACGGATATTTCCGCTAAAATTTTTGATTCGAAAATTTTCACGAAAACAATACTTTCCCTTTGTATTACATACAGGGGAAAGTAAAAATAACTATAAAAAGGCGTTACTAACCTATATTCGTTACCTTAAAGTCGACTTTTACTAAAATCAGATCAGGAATTGATCATGAAACGCATTAATATTTATAGTCAACTTTAACTTAAGGTCGACGTTTGTTAAAGTCACATTATCCCACTTATTATCACACCGTCTGTAAGTCATTCATAGAAATCATAAAAAGAAGTGCTGAATTTTACCAAAAATCAACTTTTAGAATTAACTCTATCATTGTTCGGCCGTTAATGGGTTAATTTCATTCTATCTGTGTCAATGTTATGCAGTATTATATCGTTCTGTTTCTTAAATTACAAACTCTAAAAAGGTTAGTTCACTGTCAGACTTACATATGTCATCACACAACTGACATGAATATGGCGTAACACGAAAAATACATGCTGCCGTAATGCGAATAATACGTGTTGCCGTAACACAAAAAATACATGAAATTGCACTACGATTCGTCATTCAACGCCATTAGTAAAAAAATATCCAGGAAAAAATTTGTTAAAATTTGCCTGATTTTTATATTTCACCAAGTTTCGACGTTAACTTGTTCTTATCAGAAACTAAAACTCTATGGGTAAAACAATTAAATATGAACATTTGATTACCTATAGCTAGTTTGTCAGCAAACGTTAAAAAATGATATATGTTTTTCCTGATGTGGTAGTCCTTCAAGTGGTTCATTAAGTGCGTGCCGTAACCCTTCACCTGTTGACTCGATGTGACCGCGCAGAATACGATTTCGGTAAAGCCCTGCGTCGGGAACATGCGAAAGCAAATACCGCCGATGGGTTGGTTATCTTTAATTAAAGCTAATGTTCTATGTTTCCTAAAAGAACACCCCTTCTTTTAAACAACTTATTACACTCTGCAAATCTGTACAGCATTTATGATCTTTACTTCAACCTTCGAGTGGGCACACTGATGTAAACTGTACAACAATACAAGAATGTGTTTTTATCGAAAAGGGAAAAAGCCATGTATAATCTGTTTTCTTTTTTAATGTGACCAATTAAATTTGACATTTCAAGAATTTATTGGTATGATGCAGGTGTGTGTGTTTTAGGTTAGGACAAGATTAATCACATGTTATGTTGTAAATCAACTTTTAATTTGTAGGTTATGTGAAGGAAAATCTGACAGTAATATGACAATTCAATTAACTCATAAAATAGATAATGCCCGGTTTCTCCAACGAATCTTAAAAAATGTTTTCACCAAATTTGCTTGATTTTAAGAGCTGCATGCCCTAAAATTATTTTCAAATATACAGGGTGTCCCATTATTCCATACTTAATACCAACTTTGTTATTTTAAATGGAACACCCTATATATTATTTTTTTATTTGATCCGCCTTTAAATAACCTCCACAAAGATATATCATTATCGGTACTTTAGGTAATTCGTTACTTAAAAAAAAATATTTTTTGAAAATTTTGGCAGTTTCAGTACTTTACTTAAAAATTCACTGTGTTCGTGATCTTCAACGAGAGCTGAGATATCTTCCGAGACCGCACTAATGGGACACCCTGTATATATATATATATATATATATATAACCTTTATTTTGCATAAAAGCACAATACATCTTATTATATACAATTATCCCATGTAATCATTTTTATAATACGTTTTATATAACTTCTTATTTATAGTTAATAGTTAAATAGTTAAATTTTGTATTCTGTTGCATCAAACAAATTTATACATAAAAATCGTACACCTATTCCGCCGGTTCAAAGTAATCATACCACAGCGGAGTAAATGAGCAAATAGAACATACTCGGAAACTTCAGAAGGAACCATCTGGTATACAGACAGCGCCAAAAATACAAAAAGAAACTGGAGCTGGAATTTATGGAGGCTGCAACCGGAGCAAACAATTTGCGGTTGCTGTGGGGAAACATGCCTCCATCTTGCAAGCTGAAACAGCCACCATTGACTGGTGTGCTCATCACATAACTCATCATTACTATTATGTCGGACAGCAGTCCTAAAAGTGGAAGCCTCGACGATAGTGCAGTCCAGGCTGGTTATGGACCAAAGAATTATTTGACATTTGGGGACCAACTTGCTGGCTAAACAAGGGGCATCAGAAAAATGTATAGGACCTGAACCCGCTTTCGGAATACCTCATGAAACCGGAAAGGAAATAATCCGATGCAAGTTAGCAGAGGAGCACAAAAAGGCATGGCACAACCAAAAGGGAATGAGGCACACAAGACGCTTCCTAGATGGTCCGGTACGTAGCAGCACATTGACGCTCTCAGAACTGAGTAGAATGAAACTAAGAAAAATGACAGGACTAGTCACTGGACACTGTGACCTGAATAAGCACAAACATAGGATGGGAATTGAGAAAAGCCCCCTATGTCGTGGGTGTTTGGAATTGGAGGAAACTCCCCAATACCTACTGTGTACATGCGAAGCCTATAAAAGGCAACGCACGGAACAACTCGGGAAGCCTGAGCTTCCTGAAGTAGAGCTCAAGAAAATCCCCTGGCTGAAACTCCTGAACTTCATAAAAGACACAGGAGTAGACAGAGAGTAAACCAGGACCACGGAGAATGCAGTGCAGGGATGCAAAGCGACACCACCTCATGTGAAAAAAAAAATGGTGCAAATGCACTTGTACACTTTCATGGTGCAACTTGACAATTTTTTGAATAGCAAACTTTGTGCACAAACAATGAATTATCAATTTTCAGATCGATTTGAGTGACTTTAAACTGACATTTTGTTGTTTGCAAATGCAACTTGCTGTTAAAAAATTGCACAACAAAAAGTTGCAGGTAAAATGTACAAGTGTAAAAGCACCATTAGGTAAGAATTGGTTACGCTTGGCAATGTCACTTGACATGTTTTCTAATGTCAAATATTTCTAACCGGTATCTGCCGTAGCCGATTGTTTAGTATCATTGAAAAAATTGTTTGAAACGCTAAAGGAAATGGGTGAATTTTGTGAAAAGTGAAAGTGGAAAGTATTAACGTACCCTGTGTTGATCCATAAAATAGTGGAACATAAACAACAAACACGTCAACCAACCGCAAAAAAGAAGAAGCTTGGGAGCTTATTACACAAAAATTTAACGTGAGAAAATTTAAAATACGCAATGAGAAAGAGTGCTGCTGAAAACAAGAGACATATTCATCCAGGAAGGATGGTAGAGGAAAATTTGTTGAAGAATATTTAACATACTTTCTTTAAAAGGCCTGAATCTAGAAAAAAACTGCTTGCAATCATACTCTTCGAAAAAGTTGTACTGTTGATAAATATGACGAAGTATTACTGGCGAGTTATTTTCTTCTGTAATATCTACCATATCTACGAAATCTACATCATTTTTAGTTATATAACACTTGAAATAATTCATCTGCCATCTTACAAGTTCATTAGGCAAGTTTGAAGTTACTCTGATTTTTAGGTTAGAAATCGCTTCTTAAGACGTGTCTTATAACCATAGATCTGATTTATGGTTGGTGCAATGCTTTAAGAACGTTTTTTTATAAGTTCGATTTTATCTAGTTAGGGTGTGCGTTGGAGAAATCGGGCGTTATTCATTTAACAAATATTCAGATTACAAATGTACCTATCACCACCTCAAATTATTTGTATCTACTGCCAATTTAATAAAGTGCCTCTGAGGATCAACTAAATGCTCCTTGCTCAGGAATATCTGTCTTGTTCATTATCTGCCCATTTATATGTTCAAATTTTGAAAAAGTTCTAAATACAAAGACTTTTCCTTTTAGGTATAATACATATTATGATTTTTCTATGTAAATTATCAGACATTTGTGATCTTATTAAGAACTTTAAATTTGCAGACTCTAACGATTGTTTCCAATTACATTTTAAGCATGAAGTAAAATTTCGAGTTTAGAGAAGCCTGAAAATTTGGCTTGGTCGTGTAACGCAGCGGAGCGACCCAGCCAAACACTGATTTGAAGTGAAGTTCAAAATATACTGCTTAGTTTTGATCACATGTTTAGTAATTTTACAAATGTTTATATCGAATATGTAAAAGTATACTTAAAAGAAAAAATCCCTGTATGTGTTGTAAAGTTGCAAGTTCTCATTCTCTTTTTTGAAACTCTCTTCATCTTGACAATTTATTTGACAAATTATGATTTATTTGTCACATTGATAATCATTTACCAATATCCAGTATTTCAATTTTTTTTGTTTAAAGTTTGGTCATATTAGTTAGTCATAAAAAAAAACAGTTTATGTGTAAATTGATGTTTTTGTGACAATTTCTGTGTACCGGGTGTACCATTTAAACTGACAAATCAAAATAACTCAAAAAATAGGCATCGTACGAAAAAACGTGCCCAGACCAAAAATTAATAGTACCTAAGGGGGCATCATCTTGTTCTAAATTCAGCCCCCTGCTCCTCCCCCGGTAGGTGGGAGGAGCAGGGCACTTATTAATACAGATTCGGATTCTATGGGAAAAAAATACATACGTTTTTAATAATACATTATTTTCATTCAGAACAGATGGCGCTGTAATCGCACAAACTAAATTTAACATAAATCAAAAGTTAGTGGCGTCTCGCTAGTCTCCATCGGGGTTCTTCATTAAATTAAATGCCCAAAATGATGTTCTTGAAGTTCAATGCAGTTGTTGAATCGTGCTACGAATTCCTGTACACATCTCATAAGCATGTCTGGTGTACTCACAAAAACATGCTGCAGTGTGGGTTTTTTGCACTCCAGTAATGCATATTATGGCAGTTAACATCACCGTGGTTTGTAAATCTGGATTCATCAGAGAATAGCACACAAGCAAAAAAGTTCAGATTTACTTATACTTGTACACATCCGTCAGTAGAAAAATGATTAACCACTCTAACGAAAGAAGAACGTGATCTAACGAAAGAAGAACGTGATCTAACGAAAGAAGAACGTGATCGTACTTTTTCAACAAAACGCCAAGCATACAAATTGACAGCATCTTCGAAATTTTGCCTGCATCCGGCATAAATGAAAATCATTTCAATTATTTCTTGCACAGATACATCCATGATGAAAAGTTAGAAGAGAATGGCAATGACAATGTGTGATGTACAATAATTGTGCTAAGCTAGCTTACCAGTATCTCGGGATTTGTAAAATGTGTTGCACATCTCACAAATACAAATTAAAATTTAAAAATGCATTAATTTTTAAATTTAAATTAAATGGGCTAAATTTAGAAAATGATGATGCCCCCTTTGGTACTATTAATTTTTGGTCTGGGAACGTTTTTTCGTACGATGCGTATTTTTCTAGTTATTTTGATTAAATGGTACACCCGGTATAGTGCAGAAATGTATTATTATTTACAATACAGCAGTATATCCATATAAAATTCAATTATCACCAATTCAATAATAATTTCGAAGGTTAAAATTAATAACAATAAAATAGTACTTTTGTATACATTTAAACTGAGAAAATAATGAATTACTTACGGATCGAATAAAAATTGTGTGATGTATTCCTTTGGCATTTTCGGCAGTTGATAGGATACGACGTTTTGTAAGCCTATAAGCCACAGCATCATTTGCTTCGACACCGGTTCAGTTAAACTGTTTCCCACCACGTGAAATTCGATCAGTTTTTTCTTTTCCTCTAATTTCGCAGCCTCGTCTCTTGCGGGAGCTTTCTCGGCAAACATCAGCTAAAAATGCAAAACGTTCATCAAATAACAGTTATATAGTATTGCGGACAGGTGCAATTTATTCAGTTAATAAATGTATTCCATTGAACCAAGTTTTGCTATTATTTTAAAATTTATTTTAGAGTTGTACATATTTTAATAAAACAATAGATAACTTTGATAAATATTGGGTATTATTGTGTTTATCTGTGCTTTTTCATTTGTAATTTGTAAAAATAAATTGTTATAATACCTAATTTGACAATAATTTTAAAATCAAATAAATTGATTTAAATTTTGTTTTGCATTTTTTTATGTAACAATAAAATTTTAATTGGCACCACTGATTAGCATTTTGAAACCTTTCTAATGATATATCACAAGTAGGGTCGTGCCATTTAAAAAAAATGGGTAATTGTGGCTACAGCCTAAGGTGTTGGTTGCAGAAGATTGTTATGTGGGTCAAAATGGTTCCCCCGCCATATCCTAGAAACGGTTTTGAAAAATTTTCTCTAACTGTTACGGTTCCAAAGATATTCTGGCTGGCTTGTTTTCAAATTGACACCCTGTGTATAGAGTTATCCTTAGAATATTGAATTTCATATTTGATCAGCGGGTATTTGAACAATAAAAGAAATAAAAACCTTAGCGCTAAAGGTACGTCGAAATTTCAAAGAAACATTTTTTTTTCTGGGATAATGCCAAAAATTATTTTAAATTATTTTTTGTGATCTAACGTTGTTTACATTCATTTATTAAACTATTATTAGTTATATTTATTTATGAACACTTGCTGAATATCATATTTTGGTTACGATTTCTTATTGGGGGAAAATATTTATCTTTTTTTTGGGTAATTAAAGACTTTTCTTTGTTGTAACATCCTTTGTTGTTAAAAAGGTGGTTTTTGTGATTTTGTTTGAAAGGTTCTGGCGGTAATCGTTATATAAAATCCGAAAATTTGACCCACCCTATCTTCACTAAGCGGGTCGGAAGGCGATTATCAATTATCACCAACCAGAACTATTAAGGGTGAGGACGTGACAAATAAATAAATGACTTACATCTGGTCCAGTCATATAATTCGGATCATCGATTATTGCGATGATCTCTGCTAAGGCCTCACTGTTCAGATCCTCGAATGGCTCCTCTTTCACCTTCACTTTCTTCTCCTCCGGTGGCCCAACAATACCCCCGCTACTGCTGCTGCTACAACTATTACTCTCATTTGTACTATTATCAAAATCAGCCGATCGTTTCGTAGAAGTAGCCGTCGAACTCGGAACATCTAAACAATAACAAAATAATTAGACAAAATATACATCCAACAAAATTTAACATTAATCTAGTAAATTTTTAGGTCAATTTTTAATTTTAAATTAACTGAAAGAGGTATTGTATAATTCATATTTACTTTTTGGATTGCTTCCTTCTATTATAGCCCGCAAATGTGGTGGAATCGGCGGCTTGTAGTCAGGATCCCAGATGGGAGAATTCTGCGAGAAAATCTCCGCGTCCAGCGAACTCAGAAAGGTGGGAAAATGCGTGAGTATCATCATCCGCCTCTCCGTCGGCATCCGCTCCCTTTCCTGCTGGAACTGGTCAAGAATCTGCTTCCTGATGTGCTTGAACACCGTCCGGAGCAGTGTCCTGCCGAACACGACGGTGGTGTCATAACGCGGCAGTGAATCGCAGAAGGCCGGCACGTGGCAGAAGACGAACCAGCGAGTGTAGAGGATCTTGTAGACGTTGGCCTCCTCCTGGCTGACGAACTGCTTGAGCCTCACCGACAGGCTGGTCAGGTAGTGGAGGAATATTTTGGCTAGTTTGTACATGATTGTGAACTCGGCCTGCGGCAGGTTGGAGTACTTGTAGAGCACGAAGTTCATGATCGCCCTTTGTATCGAGGGTTTTTCGAAGGGTGGCTTTCCGAGGGGACCTTCTATCACTGGGGGTTCTAATGTTAAGATGCATTTTCGTAACAACTGTAATAAATAATTTCTCAGAAACCTTAAAAGAAGTATAATAAAAAAAGATATCCATAAAATTTATAAAAATATTTAAGCCCTAAATCTTTTTAAATGCATATACAGTGTTATTACTAAAAAAATACATAAATATAGTCAAGACTTTTAAAAACACAGCAACACACTTCTCAGATAAAACTATTCATTTGAAAAAAAACTGCAAAAAAAAACTACATCTGACTTACCTTAAGTAAATAACTGTACAAAGTGATTGCGTCCGGGTTAACTTCTCTACTCATCGCCACATACATACTTTCCACATCAACCACCATCCTCAACAAAGTGTTTAGCTCTTGCTCCGTTTTGCTTCTTAAATGTGTAATATGCATCTCTAAAACAACAATAAATTAAAAAAAAAAAACAAATCAATAATATACTCAAGAAAAGGTGGAGCATATTCGAAATACATAACCTAAATAACTTTGACTTGACTACAGATACTTGTAACATTTGTTTCGATCAATCTTAAAACAATCCACCCTATACATTTGGGTGGATTTATTTAGGGTTGATTTCCTTTGGTTTTTTTATTGGCCAACCAGATTTGAGATATACTTTTCTTAGGTTTTTTGATTATTTGGGTGTCCCTACTGTTTGTCATGACATTGGTATATGAACACCACCATTTTGTCAAATAATTAATCAATTGCCAATGCCAAAACCAATGTTCTGCCACTCCATTAATCTTTATGATAGGGTATTTAAGTACATGGCAACCATATGGAAAACATAACCTCAAACTTATTTCGAAAGCAAAAGTCAGAATTACAACCAGAGTCTCCAACCAAATATCCAACATTATAAAAACATCACTCTGGTTGGCCAATAAAAAAAAACGAATATATACTTCTTATCGGCTATCTTGCACTTCGACATCCTGACTTTGCACCACCTAGCGCTAACAGTAAACAACTGGATTTCAAACACACAATGTTGCAAACGAATCATCCTCTCATTAGTTATAATGAATAACCTGAATTTCCTGTATACAGGGTGTCCGTATTTCAACAGAATGTATAGGGATCTTAGTTATTTGAAGAGATGGAGAGTCATTTAAATTAGGGCAAAGTTGCGTATTTTATAGCTTAATAATAATCTAAAAACAAAATATTTCTTGAATAACTTTCTCATTTATCACTTGGTGAAACATTTTGAAATAATATTGAAGGATAAATTAAAAACACTTGGTTTGTTTCACTATTTGTTTCTATATATAATATGACAACTAAAAATTTGGGCAAATCAGTGACATATAATACATACAGCAATAGCGAACCACGTGTGTTCGCTTAGTTCATTAAAGTTTTCTCTGAGTAAACACGATTCTGAAGTCGAAAATGCAGTCCTAGATTATAACTCTTTCAGGCTGAGCGCAAAATGAGTCCTAGTATACGACATTTATTTAGCGGGATAGCTCACAATTGCGTGGTTGGTGAGTGCGGGCGGGGGTTGGCGGAAAGTATCAACACGTGGTGTTAAATTAACGCTTGAACATGAAGCGAGGAGCATGCGTGTGTAAGACGCAGCCCGCAGGTAAGCACGCCACGCAGAAAAAAGCAACTCAGTTTTCTACAACGCCACGGCGTAAATTGAACCGTGAGTCACAGGTCGCAATTTTCTCATTTAAATACACGCTACATAGAAAATGCGTTGCTTTGTCCAGCTTTGTCGTGCGTCTTATCTATCGCTCGGCATTATGACTTGACTGCGTCACAGTTTGCTCCCGGTCTTATTTATAGAGATGTCAACTTCAAATTGTCTGCACATACAGGGTATTCTTTCAAAGAATATAAAAATCCAAAATAAATATAAAAAACAAAAGTTGGCTATGGTCCCCGGGTAAATGTTATAGTTATCTTAAAATAAAATATGCTACTAGATTCCTTATTAAAAAGTGCCTCTATAATGTAAAAGTTATAAATGTCTAGATTCAGTAGTTTTTGAATAAAAAAAAAATAAACACGATTTTTTTAAAAATCAGTTTTTTGCTGATATCTCGAAAGCAAAAGAAGGTATATTTTAAAATTGTTTTTAGATTATTGGTAGGCCCTAAAATACGCAACTTTGCCCCAATTTAACCGACTCTCTATCTCTTCAAATAACTGAGATCCCCATACACAAAATGGTTATCGACAAAATAGCATTAAAATTAATCAATCTGGTCGATAATTAAGGGGATTCCCGGATTAGCTCAAGCTTTCTGTTTTTCCAGGGACTCTAAGAAGTTCATTTTCGGCCCATTTCGGCATAATGGATAAACTTAGGTACATCTCGCTCAAGGAATTGTTTTCATCAATTAGATGTTTGGCGAAATTTGATTTTTCTGATTTATTTAACCGAAAAGAACGCTCTTTACAGTTAATTCAGACGGAAAAATTACATTTCGTCAAACATTTAATTGATGAAAACCATTCTTTTGGCGAATAGGCACGCTGACATCTGGAAGTAACGGGACGCCGGGTTTCGAGATAATTTCCTCGAACCCCTAAATATGCATTCCAACCGCCAAAGCTTTCTTTCTGAACATGCGCTAAATACCGCACCCCCACCTATTTTAAGATTCTAAATTTCTATTTTGTATATTTTTCGACAGATACATTTTTGTCACCATAGAGAAGCCCGCGTTTTGCAACTTATACTCTTTTTTTATCCTTTTGTTCATTTTGGAATTGTAATACCTTATTGTAATTTCGGTGTTTAAATACAACAGTTTTTTGGAAACTCTAATTTTATTTAATCGCCATTTCTGAAACTACCGGTTGTGTCTTAAAATCAGGAGACAACATACAATCGGACAAAACAGAAACCACAGTCACAAAAATACAAATGCTGTGTTATATAGTTATAAGTTATTGTCATCTTTGCACAATTTAGACCTTCTTTTAAAATTCATTGTCAAGTTAATGTATGTGTTTATTAATATATAGACTATGCATTATCTTTATTTTTTGTTTAACATGTATAATAAAAGTACAATCTTTAAATTTATATAGTTGTTTAATTTATATATTTTTTATTTAGATCATTTTTCTCGTATCTCAGATATACAGAACCCATACGATAAAAATATATTACATAAGTGTTTACACGAGGTGTAAACATGTTTCATTGCAACCAAGATGATTTTTTTAATTTAAATTGCAAAGATCGTTTTTAAAACGCTTTGTAATACGTAACGTACAATAATTTAAATACATTAGATATGTAGTTACATTGTTTGTATTTATTATTTATAATGTATTATTATTATTAATGTTACATTACTTTTATGCAAATAACATATGATATACTTTCACAAAATACTACATGTTTTACGTGACGGTAAGTAAATTGTAAAAAAAAAGGATTTGTATTCATGATTCGAATCATATTTTTCTCTTGCGAATCGTTTATTTAAGGATTTGTGATTCGAATCATATTTTTCTCTTGCGAATTCGTTATTCAAGGATTTGTGATTCGAATCATATTAGGTTATTCGGATTCGTGATTCGAATCCTTTTTTTTGAGGCTTTGGCCCAGCAGCTCTGCAAAGCACTTCCTAATTTCCTATTAGTAAACCTATCATTCTGTCTTTCTAATAATTTGAAATGAGCGGCTGTATTAATAGACGTCAATACAATGTTTTAAAATCCTTTACTAACCATAAATAATGATTTTTGAAATCCTTAAAACTGTCTATTATTGGATTCTTATAAGGTCTAGTGAGTTAACAGTTTAAACACTTGATTAAGTATAATGTTTAAAGCTTTAAACATTTTTACTAATTTTTATTAATAAGGTTGAAAATATTAACATTCCCGCCACTAAAAAAAGACGTTCGGCAATGTTGAGGGCTTGGAAATCAGGTATTTACTGTCAGCAGTAGGTGGAGGGAAAGTGGGGACCTCGACGGGACGGGACCTTCTCATCAGTTGATAAAACAATAAAATTCCATATTAATTACATTTAAAGAAAGTTAGTAATAATAATAAACTTACCTAATGTATGCTCACATCTACAATTATCTGTGAAAGTAGGTATTAACTCAATCCCTTCAGGCTTTTTCCATCCAGGACAATTACAATTTTCACCCTAAAAATTACAAAAATTAATTAACTTTATCTACAGGAATTTGAGAATTTTAAATAGAATCAAATAAGATTTATTAATGGACATTATTGGAAAACATTTTTATCCACCACTGTATTGTTCCACATTTCTTTACTCTATTTTGATAGAATTACGAAAACAATAACAAAAGACAGCTGATCAATATAGGTAATTGGATATCATGTTAAAAAGTAAAATTTAGACTAAAGCAATAAACCCATGCTTGTGTTATCAATAATAGTTTAATTAGCATGACACTGATGTTTTATTTACAACTTTGTCTCTTCAGTAGTTCAATTAAGATATTTTCGTGGAGATAAATAAAGTTTTGTGTTCTTTAAAACTATCCGCCCCTAAACTTCAATTGTGTAAACTAGGTTTTATCTAATTCCAATGAACATTCTTGTTGATGGTTAAATCATCTTTACCATTATTTCTAGTAATAACAAACGATACTTACACACTGTTGAGTAATATTTAAAGTATATTATTGTTTATTAATTTGTGAATTACCTGACATTTGGAGTAAGTACCCAACTTTGCCAGTTTCTTATCTAACGGAGCTCCGATTAGAGCCTGCTTCCGTAGCTGTATCCGTTGGAGGTTGTTGGGAAAGTTGAGGGGCTCCGCTGGTTTGCTTTCCGCGCTGCTCTGCGCGGTGCTGGGCTGCGGCGCGGTCTCGCTGTGGGGCCCAGGCGCTTCCGACATCGTCCAAAAAGTAAATATTAGGTTTCTAGGTTAGAGGAACATGCTTGTCAGGGATGGGGCGAACAGGGGGCGCGTCCGGCCTTAAAAGACGCGCACTGGCACCGAGGTGGGTTTACGTAACATTTTATTGCGATTAACCACGCGCGATGGTCGGAATTTTCGCGTCTTTGTTTATGTACATTTACACAAAAATTGATGTTGGAATGAAGTGTTTCGGGCAGGTGTATATTGGGTTGCATATGGTACTTGTCAGTTTGTTTTTTTATTGTTCGGAAATTATCGCAAATGATATACCTAATAGAGAAAATAATTCGAAGTTATAATTTATGAGAAAGCTTTGATTCTAAAGATATCATATGTTATGTGATGATTAGTTAATGGCAGTAGAGGTCATTTTGCAGTTCGAGAGTTTCTTCACGGTGTTTAACACACTGAAATGCAGTGGCGGCTGGGCAACGTTGGTAGAGTATATCTCAGGGGCTATTACATTAGATTTGTGACCTTGGAATCGTTCCATTTAACAGGGCACTTTTCCATGAAGTCAGCTATGGAAGTAAAATTAAAATGAAGTTAGCCGCTTCTCGTCGAACAAGGCGCAAGCAAGGTTGCCAGATTGGGCGGAATTCCGCCGTTTGGGTTGGAAAAGTTCATCTCGCGGGATAAAATTTGATTTCGCGGAATTTTTCTAAATTAATAACAAACACGTCCAATCAAGCAAAACGATCGGTTTAACGATGAAGAAACTGTAAAATGTTTTGCAATGTACTTAGGATGAACTTGGGAGAATAATTGACCCTCTCAACATGTAGACCCGGATACAAGGTGAGAACCGCCCAGGAAAAATACCTTCCTACCGCTTCATTAGTAGCAAAGGCTCGGGCTTGTCTTGATGTTTCACCTGTTGTATCCGGGCCTGTAAATATGTAACACTGCTCCACACACTACATATTATTTTTAGTGTCCCCTTTGACTGTACATTAGGTACACTAATTAATACTGTATTGATAGATATACATTTATTTTTTAAATGTTACCAAAAAAAACATTAAATTTAAATTAGTAAAGAGTATATTCAATATTATTTTATTGTAATAAATTATTAATAGAATTATTATTTAAGTGACCATACAAGCAACCATTTGATAATTATTTAAGTAATAATTCCTGCAATGTCTCAAACAATATTTCAGGGTAGTCATTGTAACGATCTCTGCAGCAAACATTTGAGCACTTATTCGATTATTACTTTAATTCAAATCACCATAATCAACAATCAATATAATTTGATTATGCCCATTGCCAGTTACAACACATGAAAGTTTATGAATGATCTAGTTTTTTATTGTGTAAGAGCTTTTTAAGATGTTATATATTGTTTTCAAAGTTATGCCCTATTTCTGTAATGAATGTATTGTATGTTCAATAAAAAAAAAACCTCTAGAGTGCCATGGAAAATATTGCTAGTTGACAACTCTGAAATTATGTATTATAATTATTATGCTTGACGGAAGTAAAGGTAGTCTATCTACCTAAGGTGGGAAAAACAGATCCCCTACCAAAATCCTTCCGACCTATAAGCCTGATGTCATTTATCCTAAAGACCCTGGAAAAGGTGCTGGATGGCTACATCAGGAGGGAGATACTGAGTATTAACCCTCTTAGTGTGCACCAGTATGCCTACCAAAAGGGGAAGTCAACGGACTTGGCGCTGAATAACCTAGCCGGGAAAGTTGCGCAAACCCTGGACTACAAGGGAATTGCGGTAACAGCTTTCTTGGACATAGAAGGGGCCTTCAACGCTGCTCTGACGGGATCACTCTGCAAATCCGCGAGGGACAGAGGGGTTCCACCGGCTATTACAGGTTGGATCAGAGCAATGCTCGACACCAGAACCGTGACAACGTCACTATGTGGCGACACGGTCAAGCTGAGGACTGCCAGGGGATGCCCGCAGGGAGGGGTTCTTTCCCCCCTGCTGTGGTCCTTACTGGTAGACGATCTGCTTGCAATAATAGATACGCTTGACGTCGAAGTGCAAGCGTATGCTGATGACATAGTCATTCTTGCAAGGGGCACGGATGGAAACCAAATCTGTGAAGCCATGCAGGAGGCACTGGATGCGACTCAGAACTGGTGTATAGGGGAATGGTTAAACGTAAACCCTAGCAAAACATCAGTTGTCCCGTTCACGAGAAGGAGGATCCTGAAATTGAGACCTCTTACTCTACGGGGAGAAACCATACCATTTGTGGAGGAGGCGAAGTATCTAGGAATCCCCCTGGACAAATCGCTGAATTGGAACTCCCACTTGGACAAGACAATCCGCAAAGCAAGGTACGCCCTGTGGACGTGCCATAGAATTTGCGGGAAGTCATGGGGATTAAACCCCAAGCAAATGTACTGGCTATATGGTTCGGTCATAAAACCAATAATAACCTATGGCAGTATCGCCTGGTGGCCGATTACAACTCGAAAAACGGCCATATCAAGGCTCTCCTCACTGCAGAGAATGGCGACAGTGGCGGTAACTGGAGCCATACGCACTACCCCATCAGCGGCGCTAGAAATGCTACTGAACCTCACCCCCCTGCATATCCTAATACAGGGCGAGGCCAGATTGGCAACGTATCGATATCACCACGCGGCCCTATTGGATCCGAAGGTGATAGTCTTCACACCAAATGGGCTGTCAACTGCCATTGAGGCGGATGACACCCTAAGTATGAGGACTGACTACGCAGTCACGGACTACTGCGAGGATCAGCCGTACAAGGTCCTGTTCCCAAGCAGGGACGACTGGGAGCGACACAAAATCACCCCAGAAAAGGCTGACTCCTACTGGTACACTGACGGCTCAAAACTGTCCACTGGAACAGGAGCCGCAGTCGTCGGACCAAGGACTGAACTTTACTACAGCCTTGGCAGGTATGCTACCATACTTCAGGCTGAAATATACGCCATTGAAATGTGCGCCCACGAAATCCTTTCAAAGGGTTGGGCGGGCAGGACAATAAAAATATGTTCGGACAGCCAGGCGGCCCTTAGGGCCCTGGCATCTTCTAGATGCTCCTCGCTGGCTGTACGGAACTGCAAGGAAGCCCTCTGCCAAATGGCACAGGTAAACGGGGTCAGTCTGATGTGGGTGCCAAGCCACTCTGGCGTGGAGGGAAACGAATTAGCCGATTCCCTAGCCAGAGAGGGGGCGCGTACAGCCTACATCGGACCAGAACCCGCTCTGGGGATACCCAGATCAACAGCTAGAGACCGTAACAACGGATGGATGAGACACGAGGCACAGGATTTCTGGCAAAACCGCCCTGGGATGAGACATTTCAGAGCGGTAATAAGTGGACCATCTGCGGCCAGGACGGCCTCATGGTTGAAGCTGAGCAGATCAGATGTCCACACATTAACTGCTCTCTTCACTGGACACAGCCGTCTAAGGCATCACCTTAACAAACTAGGACTGAGCGACACCACTGAGTGCCGCTGCTGCGGTTGCAGTGGAGGGTAGCATAACTACCCACTCACTTTCAATAGAATAGAATAGAATGCTTGACGTTTTATATGCCAATTCCCAAAGTGTTCAGCCAACTAAAATTTCATAAAATATGAAATCATGGCACTCTAGAGGTTTTTTTTTATTGAACATACGTTATAATGTCAATGGGCCACATGATTTCCCTTTCATTAAAATATTCATTAAGGTCTCGTTAACTAAGTAATTGATTAAATAAATAAAAACTGTAAACAATATTTAAATGGATGCCTTATGATTTTCTCAGTTTTAGTGATTCGTTTGTTAATTAATCTATTTAATGAGTAAAGTTTGGCAACATCGCACTTTACAATGTTGTGTTTGCTACATTGACATTCAGCACAAATTTTGACTTACGGTAGCAACAGAAACTTCAAAATATTAGTAAAAAATGTAATCAAATGAGCTTGCGACAATAGGAAAATTCATAAATTCCATAATCAACTAGAAAATGTAGATTCCTATTAATATTAGAAAAAACCTGATTGGTTAAACTTTTTAACGAACTTTACTCACTTATAAAAAATGTCAGCGAAGGCTTGCAGCCTAACTTGAGGGTAGGCCACAGCGCCAGGGCACACAAAATTTGAGGTTTGGATCGCGCTTTATAAATATAAAAATGTATAATAGAATCAGAATTAATATAAATAAAATATAAAGAACTACCAATAAAACACAGAAGCAAGTTTAAATCTTATTATATTTTACACGTTTGTAATAAAGTGCAACAGATTTTAGTATTTACAATTGGGGAATTCTATGCGTGCTTGAATTTCTATTGAATTGCATACCAATTCTCCTGACATTTTTTTTTAAATCAAATTTAAAGTTGAATTCTTTCTATTTTGGATGTGTGGGTCAGCGACAGCTCGCAGCCTAACTCCAGGGTCGGCCACAGCACCAAGGCACACAAAATTTGAGGGGGATCGCGCTTTATAAATACAAGGAATTGCATAACAAAGTCACCTTTCAATAACGGATACATATTACCTTGGGTCTCTGGCGTACCCTGAAGTTAGGCTGCGAGCCGCCGCTGGTGTGGGTATATTTATAGGTATACCATTGATATGTGATATTAATTTTCTTCCAAATTATTGTAAAACTCGACCACTTTTGACAAACGTCAAGTAAACGAATGAGTTAAAGAACGATCCCTGTTGTTTACAAAATTATTTAAATAAATTCACTGAAAACTGTCTCTAAGGCATTAATGAATTGTAAATCACAATGATTTTTTCGTTAAACCCTTAACGACTGTCTTTTTTTTCACCGTAAAGGAAATCATACGGCACAATGTCTTTTTTAAAATACATAATCTCTTATAATAATATATTACGTCACGAGAGTGGTATGCAGCATATTACATACAGAGAGTTTTATGTAACACCGAACATTTTCATAACGAGAATATTTCTTTTAAGTATATGCATTTCGTTGTACATTTTCTGACGCTCGGTTTATTAAGAGAATTCAATTAGAACTTTAAACGAGTGTTTTCCACTCCCAGGCTAAGCATGAAGTAAAATTTCGAGTTTAGAAAAGCCTGGAAATTTGGTTTGGTCGCGTAGCGCGAAGCGCGGAGCGGCCAAACCAAATTTTCAGGCTTTTCTAAACTCGAAATTTTACTTCATGCGCCACTGGTACAAAACACTGACATATTACAAAGTTTGAAACACACCGCTAAACTTTACATTGAATCAGTGTTTTGTACCGGTGGCACATGAAGTAAAATTTCGAGTTTAGAAAAGCCTAAAAATTTGGTTTGGCCGCTCCGCGCTTCGCGCTACGCGACCAAACTAAATTTTCAGGCTTCTCTAAACTCGAAATTTTACTTCATGCTTAGCCTGGGAGTGGAAAACACTTGTTTAAAGCTTCAAATTAAATTCTCTTAGTAAACCGAGCGTCGGGAAATGTACAACGTATGCATATGTATACTTAAAAGAAATATTCTCGTTATGAAAATGTTCGGTGTTACATAAAACTCTCTGTATAAGCGGATATGTTGCGCACAAGCCGCGCAGCTGCGAGTGCAGTATTCCGCGAGTATGTAATTGCCATACCACTCGAGAAACGTACAATACTTTACCTACGCCCTAACAAAATAAACAATGACCATGAAAGAACAACTTATTTATTTAATAATTTTTGATAGTAACATGACATTGATAAAAACTAAATGACTACTTAATCAATATACATCAAAGAAATGTCATTTGGTTGTGCGGTAATCAATCAGCTGTTCGGCTGTCAGCATGTAATATACAATCATACGTGTCAAGATGACAGTGTGGTATGATGCGGTTACTAGATAGGGCGTAGGTAAAATAGGTTTATTAAAAGTAGTTACGTTGACAAAGAAAAATGTAATTTATATAAAATATATTAAAGTGCCCTATCACAAATCTAAATAAACACTAAACGTACAAACCATAGAAAATGGGAAAACCGCGCACTACGGCACGCCAAGCCATCACTCCCCGTGACCTAGAAGATGGATCCCCACTCCTGGATTTTGAGTAAACATCGCGAGATAGGCCTACTATCCACCTTATTTATTAACATACTCTACATGACTTGGCGGCTAGGGGCCTAATTTCATTCGAGGCTCAAACCCAAGATACGAAATCTTAGATTGAATTTACTCTATATGCATTTTCTTTTTAAATGCTCTTTACGTCACAGAATGCGTCAGTATTACATGCATCTAGCAGCGAAATGGGCTCCGCTTTTAATTCCACCTTGGTATGTGAGTATCACATGAAGTTGACAGCCACTGCTGAAATGACGTCAATTTATTTTATATGGCCAAAAAGAAATCATTTGGAAACAAATATATGTGGGTAAAAAATTCATCGATATCAAATCAATATTTTACTTCCTACAATGTTCTTCGCAACGTAATACAAGAATTAACTTTGATTTTGTCCTAATATATACAGGGTGAGTTTTTTCGATGTTCTCTATGGGGATCTCGGAAACTATAAGAGATAGAAAAACGGTTAAATATGGAAAGAAGTGTAGTTTTATAGGACGAATAAAATGACACTTTCAAAATATTTGAAAAAGTCAAGGGTAACTAGATACTTTGAATCAAATAAAATGTGTCAATTTTTTGAAATCAATATATCTCTATTATTATCATAGATAGAAAAAAACTGTAATGGACAAAGTTGTAAAAAATTTTACACAGATTAATAACAAAAAATCAAAACAAAGATTTCGCTCATATTTTGGGAGATATGACACAAACTTATCTTTTTTTAAATGGAAACAATAGTTGGCTTTGGCCTCATTGGAAAGGTTATTTTTTTCCCTTTAATCCGATATAACATATGCCATAGTTATTTTTAAAATAAAATAAGTTATAGTCGTTTTAATTTTTCCATACACCAAAAAATAGTTAGCCATGAAAAAGACAAAAGTAAAACAATTGCGGTTGTTTATAGCAACGAAATCAATATTTAATTTATTATCTTTCTTTAGATTTGTCAAAAGCAACATAAAGTAAAATAATTCCAAAATTATCAAAATAATAATAGAAGAAAATTTTAAATATTACATAAGATGCTCAAAAAGTCCACCATTATTATTATGGCATAAAGTACATCTTTTTAAAATCGAATTTGTAACTTTTTTGACTTTTCTTCTGTCAATAGAATTAAATGTTTCAAGTACAGCTAGTCTAAGATCCTCCACGGATTGATATGATTGTTGATACACTTTGTTCTTCACATAACCCCACAGAAGGGAAGGGCTAGCTATACTTAATACTGGCAACGAACCTACCTTTGTTACGAAAAATCGCGCAGAGGTATTAGATATTACTTTCTGCTCAAACTACTTGAGCACAAAAATTTCCGACTGGAAGGTGTCAGAAGACCCCTCCTGCTCTGACCATCAGAACATTCAATTTAACATTGAAGCAGGCACTAGACCAATAGTGGAATACCGTAATGCTAGAAGCACTAAGTGGGACGGTTATACGCGTACACTTGGAGAGCTTCTGGGATCAACGGCACCCACTATTAAAAGTCATGAGGACATTGAGACGGCGGCGGAGCATATCTGTCGATCAATCGTCTCAGCGTACCATGAAAATTGTCCACTACAAAGGAAAAAGGACAGTAGAAATGTCCCCTGGTGGAACAATACATTAGAAAAAATGCGAAAAGAAGTCCGGAAACTATTCAACCGGGCTAAGGAGGCGGGCAAATGGGAACCGTACAGTACAGCTCTAACGGAGTACAATAAACAAATTCGCAGGGCCAAGAGGGAATCTTGGAGGAAGTTCTGCGAGGGTATTCATGATACTCCCCGTAGTGCAAGAATCCACAAGATTTTAGCCAGAGAGCCGGCGCAAGCACTTGGGTCGATAAAACGACCTGATGGCTCACATACGGCCTCTGGTAAAGAGACGTTAGAGATCCTGGCCCAAAATCACTTCCCAGATTGTTCCCTTCTAAGTAACGAAACACCGGATACAATGCTTCCACGGGATCGAACTAAGAGACCGGGGAAGCAGGACTGGAAGGTGGTAAACAAAATCGTTACCTACAGATCAGTAAGTTGGGCGGTCAAATCCTTCCAACCATACAAAGCACCAGGAATAGATGGGGTCTTCCCTGTCTTACTCCAAAAAGGCTTGGAGAAAGTAATCCTCCACCTTATAAGACTGTTCAGAGCGAGCCTAGCGTGGAATTACATTCCAACTAGCTGGTCGGAAGTAAAGGTAGTCTATCTACCTAAGGTGGGAAAAACAGATCCCCTACCAAAATCCTTCCGACCTATAAGCCTGATGTCATTTATCCTAAAGACCCTGGAAAAGGTGCTGGATGGCTACATCAGGAGGGAGATACTGAGTATTAACCCTCTTAGTGTGCACCAGTATGCCTACCAAAAGGAGAAGTCAACGGACTTGGCGCTGAATAACCTAGCCGGGAAAGTTGCGCAAACCCTGGACTACAAGGGAATTGCGGTAACAGCTTTCCTGGACATAGAAGGGGCCTTCAACGCTGCTCTGACGGGATCACTCTGCAAATCCGCGAGGGACAGAGGGGTTCCACCGGCTATTACAGGCTGGATCAGAGCAATGCTCGACACCAGAACCGTGACAACGTCACTATGTGGCGACACGGTCAAGCTGAGGACTGCCAGGGGATGCCCGCAGGGAGGGGTTCTTTCCCCCCTGCTGTGGTCTTTACTGGTAGACGATCTGCTTGCAATAATAGATACGCTTGACGTCGAAGTGCAAGCGTATGCTGATGACATAGTCATTCTTGCAAGGGGCACGGATGAAAACCAAATCTGTGAAGCCATGCAGGAGGCACTGGATGCGACTCAGAACTGGTGTATAGGGGAACGGTTAAACGTAAACCCTAGCAAAACATCAGTTGTCCCGTTCACGAGAAGGAGGATCCTGAAATTGAGACCTCTTACTCTACGGGGAGAAACCATACCTTAAAAGTGCGATTCTTTTCGCAATCTACAACAAGTTAGTCTTACAAAGACTATATCAAACACTCATTGAAACAACTACTTCCCGGGCTAATACCCCGACGGACATTGAATTATACAACAAGTGTTTGCTGTTACATACAGTAACCTACTGCAAATGTAACAATTTGGGTCAAATTATTCAGGCCATCTATAGACGCGTTTCGAGATTTATCTCTCATCAGTATAGCTTTGCCATTTCCTCTAAACAATTTTACACCTTACACTGGCGGTCACGTTACCGTTCAAACATATAATTGAAATTGCCAATTCTTGGTTGCAGAATACTTCAAACATTAAAAGTGCGATTCTTTTCGCAATCTACAACAAGTTAGTAGATTGCGAAAAGAATCGCACTTTTAATGTTTGAAGTATTCTGCAACCAAGAATTGGCAATTTCAATTATAGAAACCATACCATTTGTGGAGGAGGCGAAGTATCTAGGAATCACCCTGGATAAATCGCTGAATTAGAACTCCCACTTGGACAAGACAATCCGCAAAGCAAGGTACGCCCTGTGGACGTGCCATAGAATTTGCGGGAAGTCATGGGGATTAAACCCCAAGCAAATGTACTGGCTATATGGTTCGGTCATAAAACCAATAATAACCTATGGCAGTATCGCCTGGTGGCCGATTACAACTCGAAAAACGGCCATATCAAGGCTCTCCTCACTGCAGAGAATGGCGACAGTGGCGGTAACTGGAGCCATACGCACTACCCCATCAGCGGCGCTAGAAATGCTACTGAACCTCACCCCCCTGCATATCCTAATACAGGGCGAGGCCAGATTGGCAACGTATCGATATCACCACGCGGCCCTATTGGATCCGAAGGTGATAGTCTTCACACCAAATGGGCTGTCAACTGCCATTGAGGCGGATGACACCCTAAGTATGAGGACTGACTACGCAGTCATGGACTACTGCGAGGATTAGCCGTACAAGGTCCTGTTCCCAAGCAGGGACGACTGGGAGCGACACAAAATCACCCCAGAAAAGGCTGACTCCTACTGGTACACTGACGGCTCAAAACTGTCCACTGGAACAGGAGCCGCAGTCGTCGGACCAAGGACTGAACTTTACTACAGCCTTGGCAGGTATGCTACCATACTTCAGGCTGAAATATACGCCATTGAAATGTGCGCCCACGAAATCCTTTCAAAGGGTTGGGCGGGCAGGACAATAAAAATATGTTCGGACAGCCAGACGGCCCTTAGGGCCCTGGCATCTTCTAGATGCTCCTCGCTGGCTGTACGGAACTGCAAGGAAGCCCTCTGCCAAATGGCACAGGTAAACGGGGTCAGTCTGATGTGGGTGCCAAGCCACTCTGGCGTGAAGGGAAACGAATTAGCCTATTCCCTAGCCAGAGAGGGGGCGCGTACAGCATACATCGGACCAGAACCCGCTCTGGGGATACCCAGATCAACAGCTAGAGACCGTAACAACGGATGGATGAGACACGAGGCACAGGATTTCTGGCAAAACCGCCTTGGGATGAGACATTTCAGAGCGGTAACAAGTGGACCATCTGTGGCCAGGACTGCCTCATGGTTGAAGCTGAGCAGATCAGATGTTCACACATTAACTGCTCTCTTCACTGGACACAGCCGTCTAAGGCATCACCTTAACAAACTAGGACTAAGCGACACCACTGAGTGCCGCCTATGCCTAGAGGATGATGAAACAGCAGAGCACGTCATATGTGCCTGTCCAGCTGGCAACCAGATCAGGACCACGGTGTTTGGCACACCGAAGCTAAACCTGAAGGACCTGGAGAAAACTTCACCTGACAAGATCCTTGACTTCATCAAGAAGATGGACTTGGAAGGTGAGCTGTAAGGTCGGATGTTCGTCCTTAATTGTGAGCCACAATAGATCCTTGCGGTCGCAGTGGAGGGTAGCATAACTACCCACTCACTTTCAATATAATAGAATAGAATAGAACCCCACAGAAAAAAGTCTAAAACGGATAGGTCGGGTGATCTAGGTGGCCATAGGATTGGTCCATTTCTTCCCACCCATGAATTAGGAAAAGCATCATCTAAATAGTTTCGCACAGCCAACTTGCTATGAGGTGGAGCTCCGTCGTATTGAAACCACTTCAATCTTGCCCGTACTGATAAATTTAAATCATCGAGCATATCTTCAAATGTTTCTTGAAGAAAACGAAGGTAATCATTTCCATTCAATGTGTTATCAAAAATATATGGGCCGAGAATTCTCGATCCGAACCCACCGCACCATACATTAAATCCAAATTTAATTTGTGGTCTACGTTGTGCAACTTCTCGTGGATTCTCCTGACTCTAAACATGTTCATTGTGCCGGTAAAAAATCCCACAATTAGTAAATCGCGTTTCATCTGTCCAAATTATTTTTGTAGGGAACGAATTATCCTCTTGGCACATGTTTTTGTACCACATACAGAAGACCATTCTCTTATTGGTATCACCGTCATGTACATTTTGTGAAATTGATACCTTATATGGGTGATATTTGTGTTTTTTCAAAACTCGTACTACAGTCCGTTGAGATATGCTTGCTTCTGTTGCAATTTGTCTGGTCGATGTGGATGGATCTATCATCGCCAATGCTAATACGTTTATTTCCGAAACTTCATTAATTTCGTTTTTTTCAAGTTTCGGCTTTGTAAAGGATCCGTACTCACCCAAATTGTGGTAAATTCTTCTGAATGTTGGTAAATATGGCTGCCGACGATCGATATATTGATTATAATATTGTTCTGCAGCATCCGCAGCGATTTTATTACACTGAATGTAACAAACAAGCATATCACGCTTTTCTTCGTTGGAAAAATTCATTATCACTTTAAAAAACTTTCAACACCAAATAAATATAAAACAAACTTATCGAAACAAACCAAATATGGAAATGAATTAATATGTGTTTAGAATAAACAACTGCAATTGTTTTACTTTTGTCTTTTTCATGGCTAACTATTTTTTGGTGTATGGTAAAATTAAAAACGACTGTAACTTACTTTATTTTAAAAATAACTATGGCATATGTTATATCGAATTGAAGGGGAAAAAATAGCCCTTTTAATAAAGTCATAGCCAACTATTGTTTCATTTAAAAAAAGGTGAGTTTGTGTCATATCTCCCAAAATATGGGCGAAAGATTATATAGTGTTGAGTTACATCAAGGTAATTAGATGACACATATACTATGTATGTCATCCAATGACGTTGAAGTTAGTCACCCGACTTTAAAATTGCAAACGGGATCACCTCTCTTTTCTAAAATCTTGACCTTAAATATCAGGGAGGCTATTTACAGCACCCATGCAATTTGTCATCTGCACCCATGCAATTTGTCATTTGAGAACTTGTACCAAAATGACGTAATTTTCCTCCAAACGGTTTGGTGAATTCTACCCAAAATTATTTTAGTGCGACTTCTCACCGATGAAAAATTGCATCGGTACTGTGAATACGGGCCCAAGGAGGTTATTCACAATTCAATGCAGTTTATCGTTGCTGACAAGTTGCATCGAAATGACGTTATTATATTCCATACGGATTAGTAAATTCTTCCCAAAATGACGTCATTTCACTTTAACTTCTGACTGATGACAAATTGCATCGGTGCACTAAGTTCAAGTTTGTGACTTCTCCAGTTCAAGTTTATGTAACTTTACATTGACAATTGCAGACGTCCAATTCTGTGCAAGAAGTGCTGCACTAGTTCAAACCTATTACGTATGTAAGGTTCGATTGAACCATAATCTCAGCTTGGTTTCCATTTTGTAACTTTGAACCATCACAACCACGGTTAAATATAAGCAACACAATTTAAACAACTGATAACATAACAGTTACAGGTATTTTTTCTTTTAAGCATACTTTTACATATTCCATATATACATTGGTAAAATTAATTAACATGAGATCAAACCTAAGCAGCATATTTTGAACTTCACTTTAAATTAATGTTTTATATGCGTGGCGCATAAGGTAAAATTTTCGAAGGGATTGGGAACACTCGATAGAAGCTTTAAATTGAACAACGAATGTCGGAAAATTTACATTGAAAAATCGTGATATGTATACCTAAAAAAAAAACCCTGCATGTGTTTTACCCAACAATTATACCTTACAATTTTACCAATTATTGTCCTCTATAGCTAAGAGTCCCTGCACACTACAGACTTTAAATCGGCCTATAGTTTTGTTCGTTGCTTGTTAGTATGAATGCTTAATGTGAGTCCTCACACCCAGGCGATTTTAATGGGCCGATAGACTAAGAGAAAAAAGTTGGATAGGCTCCCCGATTCCCATTCAAATAAAAAGTTGGCCAACTATTGGCCGACTTCTTGTCAGTATAGTATACTATAAGAGTGTGCACACTCGCCGACTATCCAATCGCTGACCGGTCGTGTGACGTGCAAAACTGCAGCTCATATACCTACCCACTACAGTATTATTTTGGTTCAACATAGTTGTAACATTTTTGGCAATGTCGATAACTTATGAATCGTCTATAGAAACTTTGAATGAAGAAATTGAAAGAAAGTGCAGAGCTTGGTGTGCAGACTGCCCAATTGATTAATCGGACAGTCTTCGTTAATACAAACAACCAAACAGTTTAGTTTGTCTGGTGTGCACTTATGCATCCCAACCAGACTAAACTATCGGCCAATAGTTTTGTCTGTAGTGTGCGGGGACCCTAAGAAAATACACTCTGGTGGCAAAAGTCGGTTCGATAAGTAATTTTACTATGTACACTGAAAAAAATAAATTGTAACTATAATCAAGCAATATGTTTATATGCGAGTCTGCCAAGTAACGTGTTTTCGTCAAACATTCTAACTTGATTGGATGTTTGATTTAAACATGTTACTTGTTATACATTTTACATGTTAGTAGTAATTAATCATTTTATCTATTAAAAACACATTACCAATGTGTATATTATTTGTTCTCTTTTTCTCATTTTTATATTAAAACGTACTTTATAAATAGGGAAAAATGAAACAACAAGAAATATTTCATAATGGAATATTTATTTTTCATCAACGGTGAACAAGAAATAAAATCTGAGGTGGGGCCCTTCGATCGACCCGGGCCCCGACGAACATATACATACTCAGTACACCTATGAAATACTAAAATCAGTTCGCGCCAAAAAATAAAGTTAAAAAATAATTTGATTTAATTTAAACAGCTAACAGGTAGTAACTCTAATAACACATGTAACGCCTCTCCTCCCCTCGCACTCTCTCTACAGGGAATTTGTTCATATTTTAAAGACTCACTGTTTACGCAATCGAGTAATTTGAATTAAAATTAATCTCACTTGTCCCATAACCCCATCTCCTTCATTTTGGTCTGAAAATACTGCTGCAGGTTCACCGCGCACTGGTAATACTCAGTATCCGGCTTGTTGTAGATCTTGCAATTCGTGAATATTCGCATCATGTCCGCTATGAACAGTCGTCGGGACACGTAGTACTTTGTTTTTAAACGTTCCGCCATCGTCTTTAAATCTAAGATTAAAAAAAGCATGATAAAATCTCAAAATTGACATAAAATAACATGGTATAATTTAATCTAAAGTTTGTCCGAGAATGCAAGCAATATCTAGTTGTTTTCATTGCCATTCCGACATCTCTAAACTTCCTAAACGCAACGTTAAAGCAAGCGTTAAATATATGATGTTTTGTTGGTAATACCCCACAGCGTTGTTGCTTCATCACATTATTGTCAGCTGTTGGGCGTGAACCAGAAAACATCCCACCACTCGTAATAAATCCAGGCGAAGAATCCGAGTCCGAGGAAGAGTGAATCCTAATAAATATATTCTAATAATAATAAAACTTTAATTAATCCTTCTTTATATCGAACATTCTAACAAAAGAAACATAACTTTCAAAGAGACCCTCGTGGTATTATTATAATTGCAGGGGGAGGGGTCCGAATCATAGTCGCATCATAATAATGCCAATTAGTACTAACATTTCAATGCACGTTCAAATTCATATTAATAAATAGCAATTTGGTGTAGATCTGGGCCCCGTTCCTGCTGCGCCACTACAACTAAACCATAATTCACCACTTTTAAACCATTTATAATTCAACGTTAGGCATCTAGCACCTAACATTTTCGGACGAGTTTTTAGGTTATGTTGAGTGTTTACATGTACTCTTGGCAATAATGCTGGGACTTTAAACCCTTTAACATATTGCCTGGATTCTTGGATATAATGTATTACTAACTAATTGGTTATTAGAACTAAACTCTGTTAAATTAAATTATTAATTATGTAAAAAGAAGAAGAAAACATTATTATATTTTATTATGAATAACTATTGTTCAATTTATTTGACTGAAATAATCACTTAAAAATAATAAAATATATATTTACTAACCCATTGGATATTTAATTTTGTCATAATAATCAGGCACTTTATTTCTATCGACCGGCTGTTTAAATGGCCAAGCGTCAGTGTGCTGTTTAATCGAGTTGAGCACTATTTTCAGCATTCCTGCCAGAGTCTCGGCATCCTGAGATTCCTCCAACTGTTGGCAGCCTCTCGTTGCCCTAGCTGCCGGCCTCCAGGCCGTCTCCTCTATTCCAGGTATCGATTCTATCGGAATTACTCTAACACCTACAGAACAGTAAATAACAATAATTAAATGTATCGTCTAGAACAGGACCATCCAACCCAAATTGATTCGAGTGCTAAAATGAACGCCTAACATGTTTCAATTTATTTATTTACTTATGGAAATACCAGTTTATTTTCTTGTAAAATATACTCTCAAAGTCGAACATAGGCAATTAACATGTGTATTCAATTATTATGCTTTTCGCAATTATTTCTATAACAATATATATACATATATATATATATATATATATATATATATATATATATATATACAGCGTGTAAACGAACTACTGTACAGGCTCTCTACCACATAAGGGGCAGCATTTAAATAAACAATACCTGCATTTGAAATTACCTTTAGTAGATAGCTCACAAATAATTATTAAAAATAATTAATAATAATAGGCCACATGTTTGTGGTATCTGGTATACGCGCACATTGCGTATTTTAAGAGAGATTCCACATAGACTGGTAGTTTTTAAACGATTTGGATATCGAATTACACCATCCAGAGAAAAGTGGGTCAGATTGTGAAGAATTATGTCTATGTTATCGTTTTCATAAGTACCCATTGCTGACTAAATTCCGAATATTTTCTAAACGTGTTAATGAAATTCAATATTTTTCCCTATTAGGTTCACACTTCACTTTATCTCCACTCTTATTGAAATGTTTAGATAAGAGCGGCGAGGGTGGATGATTTTTAAACATAAAAATAGTTTGCTGTTTAGTCTATGGTGAAACTTATTCCATGAAACATCTACATTTTGTAACATGGCGCGATACGTTTATTCAAACATTGAATTGGCAGACATGTTTCTTATTTACGGTGAAACTCGGTGTAATTCCGCGGAAGCTGTAAGAATTTATCAAGAGCGATTTCCTGAACGATACTTACCACCGCCAAACCGATTTAGAAATTTATTACAAAGAGCACGCGACACTGGAAGTTTGCAGCCCGTCGCCGGAGCCACCGGAGGTGGTGACCGTCCAATGCGATATTTGCGAGCGGAAGATGAAATTTTGAATCTGTTGGAAGCGGATCCTGTTTTAAGTACCCGTATTATCGCCGCTCAGCTAAATGTATCGCACACATTTGTCAGCAGTGTTATACGAGACAATAATTTTTATCCGTATCACTACCAGCGTGTACATCTTCAACCCCATGATTTTCCCAAAAGAATTGCATTTTGTCAATGGATTTTGGCACAAAATGTTCAAAATCCTAACTTTACCAAAGACATTTTAGTGACCGACGAATCGTGCTTTACGCGTAATGGAAGTTCTAATTTCCATAATATGCATGTTTATGCAATAGAAAATCCTCGTGTTACGCGTAGAACTCATTTCCAGCATCGCTTCTCCCTTAATATCTGGGCAGGTATTTTAAATGATCAATTAATTGGGCCATTTATGTTCCCATTTAATTTGAATGGAGAACGATATTTACGATTTTTGCAAGATGACCTTTTAGATCTTTTAGAAAATGTACCCTTAGCGGTTCTTAGAAGAATGTGGTATTTGCAAGATGGTGCGCCAGCTCACTATGAAAGGCGCCTTAGAAGATATTTGGATGATGAGTTTCCAGGACGTTGGGTTGGTCGTGGAGGCCCTGTACCATGGCCTCCAAGAAGTCCGGATTTAAACCCCTTAGATTTTTTTCTTTGGGGATACTTTAAAAGTGAAGTCTACACTACGGAAATTGACAATGCTGAAATGCTGATACAACGAGTAAACGCCGCCGCTAATACCATTCGTGAAAAACCTCGTGAAATGTTTGCTACTGTTCGTGCAAATTCGATACGTAGAGCCCAAATGTGCATTGAGTGCGGCGGACGTCAATTTGAACACTTATTGTGATTTTTTTATACGTGACCCAGTTTTATCTAGTAATTCTAGACAGTGTGTGTGTGTGTGTAATGCGTGCTAAGTGATTTATACGTCTCGCAGTAGTAACAGTAAATAAACAATACCACAAATGAGTGACCTAGTTTCATCTAGTCATTCGAGACAGCGTGCGTGTTTAGTGTGTGCGAAGTGATTTATGCGCCTCGCAGTAGTAAAAGTAAATAAAAAATACAACAAGTTACGCATCCACGAAAAATATTATGAACACAGGTAACCAGAAGTTCTCAAAGAGTAAAAAATGCATGAAAAATTATGAAAAGTCCAATATTTTTTTTCCAATTTTATTTTTGCTGCAATAGGTGTCAAAATATTTTGTGTGTACGCCCTTAAGAGGATGTACATTAGTTCGATTACACACTGTATATATATATATATACAGGGTGAGTTTTTTTTCGATGTTCTCTATGGGGATCTCGGAAACTATAGGAGATAGAAAAACGGTTAAATGGGGAAAGAAGTGTAGTTTTATAGGACGAATAAAATGACACTTTCAAAATATTTTAAAAAGTCAAGGGTAACTAGATATTTTGAATAAAGTAAAATGTGTCAATTTTTTGAAATCAATATATCTCTATTATTATCATAGATAGAAAAAAACTGTAAAGGACAAAGTTGTAGAAAATTTTACACAGATTAATAACAAAAAATAAAAAAAAAAATTCGCCCATATTTTGGGAGATATGACACAAACTTATATTTTTTTAAATGGAAACAATAGTTGGCTATGGCCTCATTGGAAAGGTTATTTTTTTCCCTTTAATCCGATATAACATATGCCATAGTTATTTTTAAAATAAAATAAGTTATAGTCGTTTTAATTTTTCCATACACCAAAAAATAGTTAGATATGAAAAAGACAAAAGTAAAACAATTGCGGTTGTTTATAGCAACGAAATCAATATTTAATTTATTATCTTTCTTTAGATTTGTCAAAAGCAACATAAAGTAAAATAATTCCAAAATTATCAAAATAATAATAGAAGAAAATTTTAAATATTACATAAGATGCTCAAAAAGTCCACCATTATTATTATGGCATAAAGTATATCTTTTTAAAATCGAATTTGTAGCTTTTTTGACTTTTCTTCTGTCAATAGAATTAAATGTTTCAAGTACAGCTAGTCTAAGATCCTCCACGGATTGATATGATTGTTGATACACTTTGTTCTTCACATAACCCCACAGAAAAAAGTCTAAAACGGATAGGTCGGGTGATCTAGGTGGCCATAGGATTGGTCCATTTCTTCCCACCCATGAATTAGGAAAAGCATCATCTAAATAGTTTCGCACAGCCAACTTGCTATGAGGTGGAGCTCCATCGTGTTGAAACCACTTCAATCTTGCCCGTACTGATAAATTTAAATCATCGAGCATATCTTCAAATGTTTCTTGAAGAAAACGAAGGTAATCATTTCCATTCAATGTGTTATCAAAAATATATGGGCCGAGAATTCTCGATCCGAACCCACCGCACCATACATTAAATCCAAATTTAATTTGTGGTCTACGTTGTGCAACTTCTCGTGGATTCTCCTGACTCTAAACATGTTCATTGTGCCGGTTAAAAATCCCACAATTAGTAAATCGCGTTTCATCTGTCCAAATTATTTTTGTAGGGAACGTATTATCCTCTTGGCACATGTTTTTGTACCACATACAGAAGACCATTCTCTTATTGGTATCACCGTCATGTAAATTTTGTGAAATTGATACCTTATATGGGTGATATTTGTGTTTTTTCAAAACTCGTCCGTTGAGATATGCTTGCTTCTGTTGCAATTTGTCTGGTCGATGTGGATGGATCTATCATCGCCAATGCTAATATGTTTATTTCCGAAACTTCGTTAATTTCGTTTTTTTCAAGTTTCGGCTTTGTAAAGGATCCATACTCACCCAAATTGTAGTAAATTCTTCTGAATGTTGGTAAAGATGGCTGCCGACGATCGATATATTGATTATAATATTGTTCTGCAGCATCCGCAGCGTTTTTATTACACTGAATGTAACAAACAAGCATATCACGCTTTTCTTCGTTGGAAAAATTCTTTATCACTTTAAAAAACTTTCAACACTAAATAAATACAAAACAAACTTATCGAAACAAACCAAATATGGAAATGAATTAATATGTGTTTAGAATAAACAACTGCAATTGTTTTACTTTTGTCTTTTTCATGGCTAACTATTTTTTGGTGTATGGTAAAATTAAAAACGACTGTAACTTACTTTATTTTAAAAATAACTATGGCATATGTTATATCGAATTGAAGGGAAAAAAATAGCCCTTTTAATAAAGTCATAGGCAACTATTGTTTCCATTTAAAAAAGGTAAGTTTGTGTCATATCTCCCAAAATATGGGCGAATTTTTTTTTTTTGATTTTTTGTTATTAATCTGTGTAAAATTTTCTACAACTTTGTCCCTTACAGTTTTTTTTCTATCTATGATAATAATAGAGATATATTGATTTCAAAAAATTGACACATTTTACTTTATTCAAAATATCTAGTTACCCTTGACTTTTTCAAATATTTTGAAAGTGTCATTTTATTCGTCCTATAAAACTACACTTATTTCCCCATTTAACCGTTTTTCTATCTCTTATAGTTTCCGAGATCCCCATAGAGAACATCGAAAAAAACTTACCCTGTATACAGGGTGAGTTTTTTTCAATGTTCTCTATGGGGATCTCGGAAACTATAAGAACTTACCCTGTATACAGGGTGAGTTTTTTTCGATGTTCTCTATGGGGATCTCGGAAACTATAAGAGATAGAAAAACGGTTAAATGGGGAAAGAAGTGTAGTTTTATAGGACGAATAAAATGACACTTTCAAAATATTTGAAAAAGTCAAGGGTAACTAGATATTTTGAATAAAGTAAAATGTGTCAATTTTTTGAAATCAATATATCTCTATTATTATCATAGATAGAAAAAAAACTGTAAGGGACAAAGTTGTAGAAAATTTTACATAGATTAATAACAAAAAATCAAAAAAAAAAAATTCGCCCATATTTTGGGAGATATGACACAAACTTACCTTTTTTAAATGGAAACAATAGTTGCCTATGACTTTATTAAAAGGGCTATTTTTTTCCCTTCAATTCGATATAACATATGCCATAGTTATTTTTAAAATAAAGTAAGTTACAGTCGTTTTTAATTATTATTATTATTATTATTATCTGCCCATTTATATGTTTAAATTTTAAAAAAGTTCTAAATACAAGGAATTTTTCTTTTAGGTATACATGTTACGTTTTTTCAAAGTAAATTTTCAGACATTCGTGATCTTATTAAAAACTTTCAATCTAAAAACTCTAACGAGTGTTTTCCACTCCCAGACTAAGCATGAAGTAAAATTTCGAGTTTAGAAAAGCCTGAAAGTTTGGCTTGGTCGCGTAGCGACCAAGCCAAATTAGGCTTTTCTAAACTCGAAATTTTACTTCATGCGCCACGCGTATAAAACACATTTAAAGTGAAGTTCAAAATGTACTGCTTAGTTTTGATCACATGTTCATTAATTTTTCAAATGTTTATATGGAATATGTGAAAGTATACTTAAAAGAAAAAATCCCTGTAGGTGTTGTAAAGTTGCAAGTTGTAGCGTTCTATTTTTTTAAAATCTTTGCATAGTGACAATTTATTAGTCACATTGATAATAATTTACCAACATCTCAAAATTTCATGTTTAAAATACTCTACTGTTAAAGTAGGACTGGAACTGTTCGCAGTAAATACACCCTAACTTTGGTCATATTAAAAAATACAGTTTAGGTGCCATCTTTTGTAAATTTTGCTTTTAAGGTATCCCCACAAGAAGAAGTCGCAAGGTAGCAAATCTGGAGATCTGGCAGGCCAAATTATAGTACCACCTCTACCAAGCCGATGATTTGAAAATGTATTTAGAAATAATTTAACATCTAAACCAAAATGCACAGGACAGCCGTATTGTTGAAACAAGATTTCCTAATTTTCTCTTGCAACCTTTGTGACTAAAAGATCTAAATACGTTTCTTTTTTTTTATTATTATTTGCAAAACACTTAGTTGTATTTTACTATAATTACAATCTGATCACAAATGGATCAATGAGTATTATTTAGCTAACTTAATTTACTAAAGGTTTAATACTAAGGGTTTACTCATTAGTATCCCTTAGATTTTAATAACTTAATTACACTAATTAATGTGTACACTAGCACTATGCTCTGCTTTTGCACTAACACAATATTAAACTAACTCGAACGGTTTAGTCCGCTGTAGTCTTCTGGTCAAATTCGTGTTATCGAGGAGCTGGATGGCTTCGATGTTGACGTGTTGAAGAAGTCGCTGTTCATGACTCTTGGCAAATTTGTGTATTGTCTCATTAACAGTATCCATTTCCAAGTCCCTGTGGAGGTCACTGTTTCGGAAATACCAAGGAGCATTGACAATACTCCTCAGTACTTTATTTTGGTATCGCTGGATTATTTCTATATTGCTCTTTTTGGCACAACCCCACAGCTGGATGCCATATGTCCATACGGGCTTAAGAATTTGTTTATACAGCAGTAATTTATTGTAGATTGACAGGGTGGAGTTCCGACCAAGCAGCCAATACATTTTTCGAAATTTGATGTCCAGTTCTTCTTTTTTCTTTTTGACATGAGCTCTCCAGCGTAGCTTAGCGTCCAGTGTAAAACCCAAATATTTTACTGTATCAGCATATGGTACCTGGATATCATTCATACTAACAGGGATATGTTGATTTCTTTTATTTGTGAAATTGACGTGGACCGATTTAGTCTCATTCAATTTGATTCGCCATTGCTTAGTCCAGATGTTAATTTTATTTATCGAGGTTTGCAGATTTACTGCTGCTTCTTCGTGATCTTTGCCTACAGCCAATATAGCAGTGTCGTCGGCAAATGTGGCTATCGTATCATGGTCTAATTCAGGTATAATAATAGGTTTCTGAATTTGAGATTCTTTCAATTTCAAATGAACCGATAATATTATGATTAAAAATCCGAGCCCAGATATTAACTTTTTGAGGACACTGGGTTCATTATTTAGCGCGCCCTTGCATTTCATCAAAATCTCTTAATGACATGGCGGTTTATAGGGATGATATTTATATTACTGTAAAATCTTCCATACCCAAGCCTTACATAAACCACTTTGAAGAGAAATTTGTCGTAAGCTGTATATTGGATCTGCATTTATCATCGACAAAGCACGCTCTTCTGTCCTGTTAACTGTTTGTCGATTTCCCATGATATGATTGTTATATTAGATTATTTTAATGTTTTAATACATTTTTTAATACGCACCACCCCTTCTATCTGATTCTAGCGTAATTTTTGCAAGTCTTTCAAATTTATGTACATATTTTGATATAGTACTTGTAGATAGTATAGGTCTCGTATTAAACATAACGGCAAACAAATCTCAAACTCTCCGTAAACTATCACCACTATAATATGTTTTTATCATAAAAACTCGTTCTTCGTTATTAAAGGGTTTTCCATTAAGAGGTCCCATTTTAAATTCCCTGGCATTTTTAAACTGTGTCAGAGGGCCTTGATTGTTTCACACTTGTCAAGTGAAAAGTGTATAATTTGAGAAAACAGAATGATATATGCTGCAACAACGTATAGAAATACTGAAAATTCATCATCAATATGGTGAAAATTTCGCCTAAACAGATCGCAGCGTTCGTCATGTTTTCGGTCGGTATGAAATTTAAGCAAAATGGACAAATTACTGATGTAAAATTGCCAGTTCGTACTCGTATTGCCAGGTCAGCTGAGAACATTACTGAAATTCAAGCGCTTAAAGAAAATATTCGAGCGGTTATTGGTCAAATAGAGGCAAAGTTAAAATGCTAAAATGTGATGCAAAACTTTTTCAAAAGAATAGCCATTTGCAGAAGAAGCCGAGGTGACTATTTAACAGATGTCATTTTCCACAACTAATCGTGGAGTTTGTACTTTGATTTGAAATAAATATGTTGGCAGTATTTCATAAAATAAATATTGTTTTTAAATAATTAAAATAGGACCTCTTAATGGAAAACCTTATGGAATTATTCATTTTCTTGTAAATAAACCTTGACATAAGCCTAAACGTCAAAATGTTTTAAAAATGCTGTCCCATTTTAAAATCAAGACAACTTATATTTAAAAACTATCAAATTTTAAATTAGTATTTTCCAATAAAGATTCAACTTTCAATCTTGTTATAAGTGTCACTGGATGCGCAATAATTTTCTTTTTCTATTGATACCATTAGCTTTTCTGTAAGCTAAGGTGGCGAGCAGAAATCAGCAAAAACATCCAATACCATGTTAAATCCCTATGTTCGCATTTGAGAACGAATACGCGGTATAGTAAAATGACAAATAGTCTTGTAAATTTTGAAGTATTCGTTGTTTGTGTTTGTGGAAAAGTTCAATTTGAAGTATCGAACGAGTGTTTTTACTCCAAATTTTGAGGCTAACTCAAAATTTTTCTTCATGCACCAGGCGTATAATACACTGAAACACTCTAAAGTTCAAAATATACTGCTTTAGCATACTGATTTTCAAGTATATTTTGAACTTTACTTGAAATCAGTGTTTTATACATGTGGCGCATGAAGTAAAATTTCGAGTTTAGAAAAGCCTCATTTGGCGACCCAGTCAAATGTTCAGGCTTTTCTAAATTCCAAATTTTACTTCATGCTTTCAAGGGGTGGAATCAGTCGTTAGAAGCTTCAAATTGAACAATTTTCAAAAACAACGAATACCTGAACAAATACAGCGAACATGCCAGGATATGTATACTAAAAAGAAAAATTAACAACGATAATTTTATCAAAATTACATGTACTAGTGTAATTTTGAGCACTTATTTAACTCAAAAATCGAGAAAATCATTTACGTTTTTGTAGAACCACCCTTATATCAAATTTATTTATTTATTTTTAATCTTGCATACTTTAGGTATATTTATATTTACATTAACATTAAATATATTGGCGTTAAAGTGCAGGAGGTTTTGTTAAAATTCACAGAGATTCTTGTTATAGAGATTGTTGAGAAATGAATAAACTTTATTTTAACTCAAGAAATAAAAAATGTAATTGACTCTTAGGGCCAAACTGTAGTAGCTTAAGCCACTACAGTTTTGGTAAACTGCTTTTGAATTTCACATTATATCAGTGTTCTACACACCTGACGCTTCAAGTAAAATTTTGAGTTTAGAAAAGCCTGAAAATGTTACTTCATGCTAAATCAAGGAGTGGAAAACCCTTATTAGAAAACTATTAAAACCTTTAATGACAACACCAAATTCCTCAAAAAAATCACAATAAGATAATTAACGAAACTCATAAAAATTATGAAAATACCTAAACTCTGTATTTTTAATATGACCAAACTTACGGTGTATTTGCTGCAAACAGTCGCAGTCCTGCTTTAATAGTAGGGTATTTTAAACATCAAATTTTGAGATGTTGGTAAATGATTATCAATGTGACAAATAAATCATAATTTGCAGATGCAGACATTTTTTAAAAAGAGAACGCCACAACCTGCAACTTTACAGCACATACAGCGATTTTTTCTTTTAAGTATACTTTCACATATTCAATATAAACATTTGTAAAATTAATGAACATGTGATCTGCAGAAGCAGAATATTTTGAACTTCACTTGAAATCAGTGTTTTATATGCGTGGCGCATGAAGTAAAATGTCGAGTTTAGAAAAGCCTGATTTGGCTTGGTCGCTCCGCTGTGCTACATGACCAAGCTAACTTTTCAGGCTTTTCTAAACTCGAAATTTTACTTCATGCTTAGTCTAGGAGTGGAAAATACTCGTTAGAGTTTTTAAATTGAAAGTTTTTAATAAGATGTATGTAAAAATTCCTTGTGTTTAGAACTTTTTTAAAATTTGAACATATAAATGGGCGGATAATAAAGAAGACAGGAATATTACCTGACCCTCATATTCTACCTGATCCTCAGAAGCACTTTATTAAATTGGTAGTAGATACAAATAATTTAAGGCGGTGATAGGTAAATCACCTAATATGATTCGAATCAGGAATACTCGAATAAAGGATTCGTAAGAGATAAATATGATTCGAATCCTGTGTTTTCGAATCACAAATACAAATCCTTTAAGAATAAATTTGGTTTTATTATTTTTTTACAGCCATTAACATATAAATATCGTTATCAGTTGTTTTAACAAAAATATTCACAATCTAATTATTTATTATTAACACTGAACATCGTTGATAACAGACTATATTTCTGTATTACTCTGATTTAAAATGTATTTGTGTGTTTTTGAACCACACTTCAAATTAATGGGTCTACGCGTGGCGCATGAAGTAAAATTTCGAGTTTAGAAAAGCCCCGTGAAAATTTTTCTAAACTCGAAATTTTACTTCATGCTTAGTCTGGGAGTGGAAGACACTCGTTACTTTAAAATATGTCACAACTGTTAAAATATGTATCGTCGGATGCCCGTCTTCAGGGGTGATATGTAAGCAAATTATGGGTCCTAGGAGTTGCCAAATAAGTGAGTTACTCAACTGTTTCCAAGGCACTCTTTAAAAAACCAAAAGATTAAAATTTTACATATAAAATGTACAATAAACTATAAGTGTGATACATTATTGAATTCAGTAAAAACTATTCTTCCAAAAAATATCAAAATCCAAAATGACACCCATAAGAAAAACAAAAGTTAGCTATGGTCCCTAGGTAAATGTTATACTGGGTGGTCAACTAAGGAATTTCGATTTACAAGCGCTCTAAAATTGTTTTGAATAGGAATAGAGAAGTGGGGTTGGTCTTAAACGAAGGAGGGGCTCATGGAAATTCAGTCGCCATGGTTCGCTGGACGGGTGAGGAGCGTTCGTTCTGTGTGCGCGCTTATTACCAAAATCAAAATTCTTGCATTATTGTGCGTCGTCGTTTTCGTGCACATTATGCTTTGCACAATCTTAACCAATGTCCGAGTGCTCAACTCATTCGGAAATGGGTCAGAACATTCGAAGAAACTGGTTCGACATTGCCCCAGCGAGTGATAAACCGTCGACGGTCTGTGAGAAACGATGCAAACGTAGAGCGAGTGAGAGCATCTGTTCGCAACCAACCGGGCCTCTCGACACGCCGGCGCGCGGCCACTCTAAATGTGAAGAGATCGTCATTGATAAACATTCTTCATAAAGATTTACACATGCACCCCTACAAGATCCAATTAGTGCAGGAATTAAAGCCAGGGGACCATCAACAACGCCTTGATTACGTCAATGAAATGGTGAACCGATTTCAAGCATACGACAACATTTTTTTCTCTGATGAAGCCCATTTTCATCTGAACGGCTATGTAAACAAACAGAATTGCCGGTATTGGTCTTCAGAAAACCCCAAACAGCAACATGAAACTCAATTGCATAGTCTGAAGGTCACAGTTTGGTGTGCAATACACGCACAAGGCATTATTGGCCCGTACTTTTTCGAAGACGGACGCGGCCGAGCAGTAACAGTGAATTCTGATCGTTATGTGGACATGTTGAACAATTTTTTTGAACCAGCCCTTCAAGACTTTGATGGATACAATCGGGACACTTGGTTCCAGCAAGACGGGGCCACTTGTCACACTTCAAATCGGTCTTTACCTGTTATTCAGGCGCTTTTTCCTGAAAAATTGATTTCTCGGCGTGGAGACCTTCCATGGCCCCCCAGAAGCCCGGACTTGACACCTTGCGACTTTTACTTATGGGGATACCTCAAAAGTGTAGTCTACCGCAACAATCCCCGCACTCTAATTGCGTTGAAGGAAAATATCCGCCAGGAAATTCAAGCCATCGGTCCAGAAACTTTGCGACGTGTTTTTCTAAATGTCGGGGTTCGACTCGAAGAGTGCCAGCAGAAAAACGGTGGACATTTGGACAGCGTAATTTTTAAGAAATGAATTTCCAAAGAGCTGAACATTATTTGTAAAAAAAAAAATTATAATTGACTTGATAGTTTTTGTTTTATTTCTCTTTTAAATCGGAATTCCTTAGTTGACCACCCTGTAGTTATCTTAAAATAAAATATGTTACTAGATTTATCGTTAAAAAGTGCCTATAATGTCAAAGTTGTAAATGTCTGGATTCAATAGTTTTTGAATAAAAAAATAAAAACGAATTTTCAAAAATACGTTTTTTGACAATATCTCATTAAGGAAATAAGATATTTCAAACTTGTTTTCGGGTTATTATTGGGCCCTAATTTATGAAACTTTGCCCCAATTTAACCGACTCTTTATCTCTTTAAATAACCGATATCCCCATATATTCTGTTGAAAAACGGACACCCAGTATAATATAATAATAATATAAAATTTATTGTAGTGTTATTTTCTAAATATTTTAATTAAATAAATATTTTACATTGCTTACCGTATATTTACGAATATATTAAAAATAAATACTTATTTCAGTAATTCAATATTAATTATACCATCAAATGTCTAAAAGTCTTGCGTTAAAAATCACCAGAAATCATTAGATGTTTTTTTATTAAACGAATTTCACTATGGCTTTCGACGTCTAAGTCAAAAAATGTTTGAAACAGAAGTTGTAGCCAACGAAAAAATATACCTCTTTTACCTAAACACTTTTCACCTCAGCTCTTTTGTTTTTGAATTAGAAACTAAAAAATCTAGTGGACATAAACAACTTACTGATTATGGCTTTCGACGTCTAAATCAAAAAATGTTTCAAACAAAAGTTGTAGCCAACGAAAAAATAAACCACTTTTACCTAAACAATTTTCATCTCAGCTCTTTTGTATTTGTTCAATAAACCGAGAAAGATTTTTTTGAAAATAAATACACAACTTTATGATAATTCGAAAATTTTCGAACGAGTGACTCCACTCCCAGACTAAGCATGAAGTAAAATTTCGAGTTTAGAAAAGCCCCGCGTAGAAAATTTGTCGAGGGTCGCGCAGCGAACCGAGACAAATTTTCACGGGGCTTTTCTAAACTCGAAATTTTACTTTATGCGCCACGCGTATTAAACACTAATTTCAAGTAAAGTTAAAAATATAAAAACATATTAAAACTGTTTTCAATTTTAAATGTTATCAAAATATGTCAAAATTATTTAAAATTGCCAAAAACATCAAAATGGCCAGAATGTCATCTCGTAAATATAAAAAATATCAAAAACGTCAAAAATTCGGCGTGTTGATAAAATCGATTTACGTCAAAATTATCATTTTATGTCAGTACGTGACAGTTTGACAAAAACGTTCTTACAAAAACGAAAATTTCTGTTTTTTTTTTTTTTTTTTTTTTTTTTTTTTTTTTTTTTTTTTTTTTTTTCCAAAGTGAGTGGGTCGCTATACGGCCCTCCACTGCGACCGCGAGGGTCTATTGTGGCTCACAATTTAAGGCCAGTCGCGTGTCCTTATAGTTCACCCTCCAAGCCCAACCTCTTGATGAAGTCTACGAGCTTGTCGGGTGGAATCTTGTCAAGGTCCTTCAGTGTTAGTATGGATTGTCCGAGCACTGTGAGCCTGAGCTGATTTCCAGCGGGGCAGGCACAAATAACGTGCTCTGCTGTTTCATCATCTTCTAGGCACAGGCGACACTCCGTGTTATCACTCAGTCCCATTTTGTGCAGATGGTGCCGTAGGCGGCAGTGTCCAGTGAAGAGAGCAGTCAGGGTGTGTATACCCGACCTGCTCTGCTTCAGCCATGACTCTGTTCTGGAGGTGGATGCTTCACTTATCACTGCTCTGGAATGTCTCATCCCAGGGCACTGTTGCCAGTAGTTTAGCATCTGATCATTCAGCCATCTCCTGTTAGTGTTCTTGGCTACTACTCTAGGTATTCCAAGAGCAGGTTCTGGTCCGATGAATGCGGTATCCGCTCCCTTCCTGGCCAGGGAATCGGCTAGTTCGTTTCCCTGTATGCCAGAGTGCCCGGGCACCCACATCAGACTGACCCTGTTGTTCTCTGCCAGTTGGCAAAGTATCTGCTTGCAGTTCCACACCAGCAGGGATGAGGTTCGGGTTGTTTCCAAAGCCTTCAAAGCTGCCTGGCTGTCGGAACAGATATTAATTGATCTGCGCACCCAACCCCTTTGTAGGAGCTCCCGAGCGCACATCTCAATGGCAAATATTTCTGCCTGTTGTATCGTGGCATGTTTACCGAGGCTGTAGGAAAGTTCAGTCCTTGGTTTACATCCGACTACTGCGGCTCCTGTACCAGATGGCAGTTTTGAGCCGTCGGTATACCAGTAGGAATCAACCTGTCCTGGGGCGGTTTTGTATCGCTCCCAGTCGTCTCTATCCGGAAATAGGACTTTGTACGGTTGATGCTCACTGTACTCTGTGACTGTAGAGTCTGTCTTCATATTCAGACTGTCTTCTGACTCGATGGCCTTAGACAGTCCGTTCGGTATGAAGACTATTCTTTGCGGGTCTATTAGAGCCGCATGATGGAATCGATATGTTGCCAATCTGGCCTCCCCCTGTATTAAGATATGTAGAGGGGTCAGGTTCAGTAGCATTTCCATAGCTGCTGACGGTGTAGTTCGGATAGCTCCCGTTACCGCCACCATTGCCATTCTCTGCAGTGCAGTGAGCCTATTTATGGCCGTTTTGCGAGTTGTAATCGGCCACCAGGCAACACAGCCGTAGGTGATAATCGGTTTAATAACCGCACCATACAGCCAGTACATTTGTTTGGGGTTAAGACCCCAAGACCTGCCACATATACGACGGCATGTCCAAAGCGAGTGTCTCGCTTTGTGTATGGTCTTGTCTAAATGGGAGTTCCAGGTTAGAGATCTATCTAGGGTGACACCCAGATATTTCGCTTCCTCCACAAATGGAATTGTTTCACCGTGTAGGGTGAGAGGTTTTATTTTCAATTTCCTCCTTCTGGTGAACGGGAGAATTAGTGTTTTACTTGGGTTTACGCTAAGTCGTTCCCCTTCACACCAGCTCCTCGTCGCATCCAGTGCTTCTTGCAGGGCACACCAGACTGTGTTTTCGTCTGTTCCCCTTGCAAGGATGACTATGTCATCCGCATACGCCTGTACTTCCACGTCAAACGTATCTAAAATCGCGAGTAGGTCATCCACCAGTAGGGACCAAAGCAGGGGAGACAAAACCCCGCCCTGCGGGCATCCCCTGGAGGTTCTTAGCCTGACAACGTCACCACAGAGTGACGTCGTAACTGTCCTCGCGTCTAGCATTGCTCGTATCCAGCCTGTTACGGCCGTCGGAACCCCTCTATCTTTTACAGACTTACAGAGGGATTCCGTTAATGCTGCATTGAACGCACCTTCAATGTCAAGGAAAGCCGTTAACGCAATTCCCTTTGAGTCGAGGGTCTGCGAGACTTTCCCGACTAGATTGTTCAACGCCAGGTCCGTGGACTTCCCCTTTTGATAGGCATACTGATGTACATTGAGAGGGTTGGTACCCAGTACTTCCCTCCTGATGTATCCATCCAGCACCTTCTCCAGGGTCTTTAGAATAAAAGACATCAGGCTAATAGGCCGGAAGGATTTAGGCAGCGGATCCTTACGGCCCGCTTTTGGTAAGTATACCACCTTTACCTCCGACCAGCTAGTCGGTATATAATTCCAAGCTAGGCTAGCTCTGAAGAGTTTTATGAGATGGCGGATGACACTCTCCAAGCCCTGTTGAATCAGAGCTGGAAAGATCCCGTCCAAACCTGGTGCTTTGTAAGGTTGGAAGGATTTTACAGCCAAGCTTACAGTTCCATAGGTAACGATTTTATTTGCCACCGCCCAGTCCTGCTTTCTGGGTCGTTTGATTCGATCCCATGAGCGCACCGCGGCAGATGTAGTGTCACCTAGAAACAAGCAATCTGGGAAGTGATTTTGGGCCAGAATCTCTAACGTTTCTTTACCAGAGCCTGTGTACGAGCCATCCGGTCGTTTTATCGATCCGAGTGCCTGCCCCGGTTCCCTGGCTAGGACCTTGTGGATTCTTGCACTGCAGGGGGTATCATTGATATCCCCGCAGAATTTCCTCCAGGACTCCCTTTTTGCCCTGCGGATTTGTTTATTATATTCGGTTAGAGAAGTTTTATAAAGTTCCCAGTTGCCTGCTTCCCTAGCCCGGTTGAATAGTGTTCGGACTATTTCTGTTAAAATCAGTAAAAATGTCAAAAAAGTTATCTAATAATATAAAAATTGTTATCTAATGTAAAACAAGTAAATATGTAATATCAAAAATATCAAATGTCAAAATTGTCGTCGAATGTCAAAAAAGTAAAAAAATATAAAATGTCAGAACTGCCATCTAATGTCAAATACGTCATTTAATGTCAACATCAGAAATAGTAAAACAGTAACAAATGTCATTGTGTATCAAAAGTAACATCTAATGTGAAACATGTCATCTAATGTCAAAAAACGTAGTCTAATATCAAGAATATAATCTATTGTCAAAAATGTCATCTCAAAAGGTAAAAAATATCAAAAATGTCATTCAATGTCAAAAATGATTAAATATGTCTTGTAGATAATAATGTTTGAAAATCGTTACAAATCTAAATAAAAATATTGAAAATCTTAGATATAAACATTTTATATATTTGACGAGAAAATATCGAAATATCGAAAATTTCATCAAAATTTTATAAATCGATAAAAATGACAAAATATCAAAAATCAAGATATGTTGAAAATCTGATAAACATTTTCATAAATTAATTAAAAATCTCAAAATATTGAAAATTTCATCAACATTCGATACATTAATGAAATATTGCAAAATCTGATAAAAATTTGATTAATCGACGAAAATCTCGAAATAATGATAATTTTATGAAAATATCGATTTGTTGAAAATCTTATAAAAATGTTATAAATCGACATGTTAAGTGTAAACATTTGATTGGGAATGTCAATTCATATTCATCAAAATGTTGTATTTGGCGAAATTACCGAAAAACAATTAAAAATCTCAAATCTGGAAAAAATCATCAAAATGTCAAATTTGACACAAATCATTAATTTAATTGATTTTATCACTTACAAACGAGTGTCGTCCACTCCCAGACTAAGCATGAAGTAAAATTTCGAGTTTAGAAAAGCCCCGCGTAGAAAATTTGTCGAGGGTCGCGCAGCGACCCGAGACAAATTTTCACAGGGCTTTTCTAAAGTCGAAATTTTACTTCATGCGCCACGCGTATAAAACAGTGATTTAACGAGAAATTTAAAAACACACAAAACAAATTTTTCATGTTAATTGTAAGGATTATTTTTGACGATTTGAATCCTTTTGTAACTATTCGAATCCTTTTATAAATATTCGAATCCTTTTATAAGGATTCGAATCCTTTTATGAGGATTCGAATACTTTTACGAGGATTCGAATCCTTTTATGAGGATTCGAATAACCAGTATTTGGATTCGAATACGAATCCTTTTAAAAAAGTGCAACGAATCCGGATCACGAATCCAGTTTAACTAAAGTATTCGAATACCTCTTTTGAATCCTCTAAAAGGATTCGAATCCTGAATGATTCGAATCCTGCCTAGCTCTGGTAAATACATTTGTAATCGTAATCCTTGTGAGTTAATTGAATTGTCATATTAATGTCAGATTTCCCTTCACATAACTTACAAATTATAAGTTGATTTACAACATAACATGTGATTAATCTTGTCCAAACAAAGGTTCTAATAGCTGTCTAACAAGTGTTTTCTACTCATCGATTAAGTAAAATTTCGAGTTTAGAAAATGTTTAGGCTTTTCTAAACTCGAAATTTTACTTCATGCACCATGCGTATAAAACACAGATTTCAATTGAAGTTTAAAATATACTATTAAGGCTGGGAATTTTTCAAACTCAAGCATTCAATTATTCATTCAAAAGCATATTCAAATATTTCAGTTACTCGAATATTTAAATATTCGTTTAAAAACATTTTTAAATATTCAAATTATTAGAATACTCAAATATGTGAATAATTTAATGATTGAAATATTCATATTTGAATATTCAAATACCGTCGGCCTCATAAGAAAACCTCGTAACTCCATAATTCATAATTTTACATTTTTGAATCTAATTATGATATATTTAATTTAATGAACGTCTTGTAATTTTTTGTACATATCTCCATAAAAACGACTGAATACCATGATTAATTTACCTTCTTTAAAAAACGTTAGGCCGTTGTGTACTTTGGACACTGTGCGTTGTTGCTGGTACGTCAAATGTTTAACGATATCCTTTTGCCTTCTCAAAGCCGTCGAAAACTCCGTGTAAATAATGCTCGGATTTAGTTCACAGTGCATCAAAGTCGCACCCTCATACTCCTTGATGTACCCCTGGTACATGTTTCTGGCTAATTTGATTTCTTTCGAGAAGCCCTGCTTTTCAAAATACCCTGTAATAATTAAATAAGTACACCACCACAAAAAAACACCTTAATATCAGGTGTTCAGTTAAAAACCCGATTGAGTTGGCTATGAAATTTTCAAAACATTGTGAAGTAGGTCGTACTTGAATTTGTCAGTCACTCCTGTCAATGTTAATCTTAACCAGTTTTATAAAAGTTTTTTTATTTTATTAGGCATTCGGACCTAAATGTCAGATTGTGTTAATCAGTAGCTCATTAATTTGCCTTGTTCTTATAGTTGTTGTGTTGTTTCTTTTTCTTTCGTGTGAGTGGGCATCTCACACGAAAAAAAAAGAAACAACACAACAACTATAAGAACAAGGCAAATTAATGAGCTACTGATTAACACAATCTGACATTTATGTTAGGTATGATAAAACATAAATTAAGCTGCTACTTCACTATTTGTTCCATTTCCTTCTATCAAAAAAGGCAACGCCTTCTCGATCAGGTTTTTAAATACACATCTGATAAAGTCAAGCTCATTTCTTTCGTCCACTCCCTAGTGTAAATTTGGCATATAAACTGAAAAGTACTAAAATGCACGATTGCCAACCTTACTTTTTAATTAAGTGTATAGATAGAAACTAACTTGACTTTATTTGTGGTCATGCAGATTTTTGAAAAATGTCACAATTTTGACAATGTTCTAATTTTGTGTATAATTGATTTTGATTTTTTTATGTTTATCTAACACAATTCACAAATGGACAAGAATGAAATCTTTACTTAAGAGGAAATTATCTGAATAGTTTGAGATGTTCCATTAGTATTGTGTTTGACACAGTTTTTATCATATTATTAATGGGAATTATAGGTTATGCGACTTTAGTTGTTACTAGATTCATTAAATTGATAACAGAAGATTTTTTTCTCTATTAGTTTTCATTGGGATAAAAAAATGTTCGTAATTGTGTTTAAAATTTAATATTCAGTGACTTAAAGATTGTTCTGGTTCTTGTTCTTTGGGGCGTGTGCATTTCTGCACTGCAATTAGACCTCATTAGGCCCATTGTGCTTAAAGATTGTTACCAGAATTATTGAAGTAATGAAAATGTCGAATATTTTAGTTTATTTTATAACTTACCTATTGCTCTAACATCAGCAAACGTCAAAAAGTGATAAATATTTTTCCTAATGTGATAATCCTTTAAGTGGTTCATCAGGTGCGTACCGTACCCTTTCACCTGTTCGCTGGAGGTTATGGCACAGAAGACGATTTCAATAAAGCCCTGGCTTTGGAAGGTCCGGAAGCATATGCCGCCAATCGGTTGGTTGTTCTTTACCAGCGCAAGCGTCCTGTGTTTGCTGCAATCGTAAATTACAATATAGATTTAAAGTTTCACGGTGGGCTGTAAGAGGTGAAAAGTTCGTGATGTTTTTTTTTCTTGCTTATTACTAATTGCCAGTGAACATGCAAACCGTTTTTTTGCTCATGTTTTTAGAACTAGTAGCCTTTAGAAAATGTTACTATCAAGAAACATGCAAAAGTGGACTGTGAGTATAATAAGGTTAACTAGCTCTGATATACACTCACGTGCAAAGAAAATAGCCCACCCATTGTTTATTTTTTTATAATAGCAGAACTCTTGCGATTGAACCTTTGGTATTTTACAATAAAATAGACTATCAGGGTATAGAAAAAAACAACATATGGTACTTATCAGTTTATTTAATGAACAATAATCATCACAAATTAAATTTAGAGGTATGCTGTCCTCTCGGCAATATGCATAAAGTATTAAGATGGGGAGGGCAGGAGGATGAAGGAGTGGGTGATGGAGGAGGGATGGGAGGTTTTGAGGGAATGCTTGGAACGCGGGAGAAAAACGTACATCGGACCAAGAGGGGCATCAGTAATTGATTATGTGGTGGTCAAGGGGATAGAAATAAGAGATAAGAGGCATGGAGGTGGAAGAGGTGCTAGGATCTGACCACCTACCGGTAAGTGTGAGATGTGGATGGAGAAGGGAAGAGAAGAGGAAATATGGTAAGAAAACGAATACCTTGAGTGTGGGGTAAAGGCGATTGAGGATACGAGAAAAAGGCTGGCAAGGATTCAATGGGAAGAGGTCAATACAATAGAGGAGATGGAAAAGATGATAGTGGGATGTGGAAGGAAAAAGAAGGGAGAGAGAAGAGGGGGGAATACGTGGTTCGATGAGGAGTGTAGGCAGGCGAAGAGGGAGTTGAGGAAGGCTGTGGGAGAATGCGTAAGAAATGGAGGAGAAGAGGGGAAAGTGGTGGTGGCAAGGAAAAGATATGATGGTATATGTGAGAGGAAGAAGCTGCAGGCAGTGGAAAGAGTGAGCAAGGAATTGAGGGAATGCAGGAACGAGGCGGAAATGTGGAAGGTGCTGAGGAGAGGGGAAAGGAAGAGGCAGTTAGGAATATCGTTGAAGGAATGGACAAGGAAGTGCAGAGAAGGCAGTGGAGTGCCAGTAAGGATGGGAAAAGACAGGCGAGGGGATGGAGAGGAAGAGTTCATGGAAGAGGAGGTCGAAAGAGCATTCAAGGAGGTGAAGGGAGGGAAGGCAGCAGGAAGGGATGGGCTGAAGGCAGAGATGTGGAAGGAGATTAGGGAAGGGGGGAAGAAGAAATTCAGGGAGCTACTGAACCAGATGTGGAGGGGAAGAGTGAGGATACCGGCAGCATGGAGGGTGGGGAGGATGTGCCCGATACATAAAGGAGGGGATCAGAAGGATGTGGATTGCTATAGGGGGATAACAGTGATGAGCACGGGATACAAGATAGCTATGATGGTAGTAAAAAATAGGCTAGAGGAGGAGGTGGAAGAGAAGGGGCTGTTGCCGGAGATGCAGGGGGGCTTTAGGGAGCAGAGAGCAGGTCTTTACCCTGGCAAGAATGGTAGAGAAGGTGATGGAAGAGAAAGGAAAATGTTAGGGTGGGTGCGAGGAGTGTATGAGGAAACATGGGCTGTGGCGAAAGTGCGAATGGAAGAGTCAGAGAAGTTTAGGACGTGGGAGGGGCTTAGGCAGGGGTGCCCATTGAGCCCGGTGTTGTTTAACCTCTATACGAGTGAGTTAGAGGAGGTGATGAGGAAAGGACAGGTGGGGGGGGAAGGGATGAAGGATATGCTGAAAAGGGCGGAGAGGTTTATGGATAAGAGGGGGTTCAGCATGAATGTTAGAAAAACGAAATGGATGAGAAATAAAGGGAGGGAGGGGAGGGTGAACGAATTAGAGTGGAAGGGAGAGGTGATTGAGAGGGTTAAAAAATTCAAGTATTTAGGGTTTATGTTCAAAGGGACGGGAGGGTATGAGGAGTATGTGAGGTGGGTGCAAAGGCGTGGGGGATAGCGTGAGAAAAGTGGGGGAAGTGGATAAGGAACAATGTAAGAGTGGCGTGTAAACTATGGGATGTGTATGTGAGGTCAGTGTTAATGTATGGGGTGGAAGTATGGGGGACGAGAGGGTATGAGTGTATAGAGAGGGAGTAGTTGTGGATCTTGAAGTGTATGTTGGGGCTGGAAAGGTCGACACCCGGATACATAGTGCTGCAGGAAACGAATAGAGAGAAACTAGAGTGTGAGCAAATGGTGAGAATGGCTAAGTATGAGATGAAGTTATGGGACCTGGAGGAAGAGAGATTGGTGAAGGCAGTGTGGGTGGCTTGCGTGAATGGGAAAGAGGGTAGATGGAGGTGCGAGAGAAGGAGAATGTATGAGAGGGTGGGTTTGTTGGAGACGAAGGTGATGGAGTGGCTGCGGATTGGGGTAAAGGTGGATGCGTAAGTGAAAGACAACGATAGGTACGGGAGGAGGCAGGTGCATAGGAGAATGCCGAGGTATTTGGTAGAGGGGGGATGGAGTAGGGAGGAAAGGGTGGTGCTGGCGAGGACGAGGTGCGGGTCAGGGGAGAGAGGAAGGAAGGTGTGGATGGGCGAAGAGTATGGGAGGTGTGTAATGTGTGAGCGGAGGAGGGATATGTGGAGTCATTTGGCGGAGGAGTGCGAGGGAGTGAAGGAAAAATGGGTGGGAATAAGAGAGAATAGAAGAGTGACGGAATGGATGAGAGAGGATGGAGCCGGAGTAAGGACGCTGGAGAAGTTGGGGGAAGAGAGGGGGCAGCGATTACTGTAAATGTAGATGTAATGTAGTATTATGCCAATAAAGGTCTTGTTTTTTTTTATTAACATGTCTACGTTCTTCCACTGTTTTTGCTTTTTTGTTTTAATCTTCAGTAGATGTGGCAAATTTCCACTGAAGGTCTGAAGGTTGCTGTGTTCATTATGGTTTTAAATACTGTAGATTGTGCATGAGCTGTAGCTCTTTTTAGAAGCCAGTGGTACGCAGGGTTATGTTTAAAACATCTTGTTTTAAAACAGTGTTTTAAACATGTTTAAAAACCGTCATCGTGTTTTAAACATGTTTTAAATCTTAAATTTGTTTAAAACAAGTTTTAAACGTTAAATTTGTCTGAAACGTTTTTTTTATTATCTTAAATTTGCTAAATTATATATTATATTACTCCATTAAGATTGCTAAATTGTTGAAGATATTTCAAATTACATTATTAAACATAACATTTTATTACAACAAAATATTAAATATGTGTGCATAAATGTAATTTTAGGTATACATATGTATACACTACATTTTCCGACATTCTCTGTTTTTTTAAAAGATTTCAATTTGAATCTTTAAACGAGAGATTTCCACTCTCACACTAAGCATGAAGTAAAATTTCGAGTTTAGAAAAGCCTGAAAATTTGGATCCAAATTAGGCTTTTCTAAACGCGCCACACGTATAAAACACTGAAATATCGCAAAGTTTAAAATATATATATAGCCTAATTTGGATTTTCAAAACTCAAAATTTTACTTCATGATTAGTCTGGGAGTGGAAAACACTCGTTAAAAGCCTCAAATTAACCGCTTTTAAACAGCGAATTCTCACAAATTTAAAAAACGCTGTAATTATCGGGATATGTATACTCAAAAGAAAAATGCCCTGTATGTTCTGTTTTAAACACGTTTTAAACATGTTTTAAACACATTTTAAACATGTTTTTTATTGTTAATGTTTTAAACGCTGTTTCAATGAAAAAAACACGTTTTGTTGAAAAAAAAAACTGTTTGTTTTAATTGAAATGAAAAAAACGTTTTTGTTAACAACCTTGGTGGTGTGTGGCCAGAGTGCTTAATGTCAGTCGTTCTACTGTCCAATGTCTATTTGATAGTCTATTTTATCGTAAAATACCAAACGTTTTGTTTGTTGTATTGCAACAGTGATTTTATTATAAAAAATAAAAAAGAATAGGTGGGCTGATTTCTATGCACTTGAGTGTAGATACATAAGTCAAAATGTTCATGGGGGTAGTCAAAGAAGGGCGCTTGCCCCCCCTGGACATCAAGAAATCGTATATTTTAGACATTTCACATGAAAATAATTGACATATCATAACTTTTTATAGTATATATTTTGACTCTTGCCCCCCACCGGACACAATATTTTATATTTTTTTTTTTAAGAACATCAAAATCCAAATGATGAATTCAAGGGAAGCGAGTTCAAAGTTGACAAAATTTTCACATGACGGCAGTGTCATTTGTTTGATTAAAAATCATAAATAATTGGATACACAACGGATTTTCTTGAAATTTAAGAATTTTGTAAAGAAATTAGTAAAATTCATGAACTTTATTTCTTAAATAACATAAAATCCAACAGATCGAATTAGAATGAGGTGAATTTAAAGTTGACCAGCCTGTGAAATTGAAAACTTGTTAAATTTGAAAAATTCACAGACTTTATATTATAAACTTCACATTAAATCAGTGTTTTATACGCGTGGCGCAAAAAGTAAAACTTCGAGTTTAGAAAAGGGTTATTTGACTTTTCTAAACTAGGAGTTTTACTTTATGTTTAATCAAGAACTGGCAAACACTTGTTAGGGGTTTTTATTTTTTGGAAGGGTAATATTTGCTTAACATTCACATTCACGTAACTCAATCAATCAACTTCATAGATTCATTAGATTGCTAAGAATATAAGAAAATCACAAATAATTCAAATCGTAACGGATTCTTTTTAAATTTCAGAATCTTGGAAAGGAATTACTGAACTCTTATTATCAAATTAAGGCATAATTAATCTGTTCAGTAAAGTGTTCATTAGTTATTTATTCAGTAAATTTATAGGCCACCTGTAATTAATAAAATGATAGTACATATGTGAACAAAGGACAAGCTCTATAAATATCCTCAAGCAAGAAAGAGATAGTACTACTATTTAGTTATTCGAGGTTTGCACCAATGTTTGTTTGGGTGAATTATTAAAGTTCCTCTGTGTATTTATAAACTGTTGTCTCAAAGCGGCAATTTTACTGGTAACTTATTGAGCTGTTTTTGTATAAACTTGTGTTGTAAAGTTCGCGAACCAGTGCAAAAGCTCACAAAAATTTCCAACTGTTGGAAGAATGAATTTCTCTAGAGCAGCGGTTGGATGTAGGCAGAGCTGAGTGGTACTCTAGTACAAGTACTAAAAATTGTACTCTGAGTACTTTCCTTATACTGACTGAGTCCACAGGTACTGAGTCCACAGGTACTTTATTTTCTAGCAAAATATACTCGAGTAAATACTTTTGTACTTTGTACGTTTGGGTGTACTTAAGTTCAATTCGATTTACATTGAGAACTTTTAATACGTTGCTGATGAGATGGAAGAGAATTGTATAAAAACTTTACAGTACTTTTGTCTACAATATAAAATATCTTCTATCAGTGGTTCTCAACTTTTCTTACCTTGGGACATCCAAACATAAAATACGAATATTTTAAGGCAGACATTTAGTCTCTATACAAATAAGCAATTGTTTTGTGTATTCACTGGCTTTAACAAGTGTCCTAATAGATTAAAAATGTATTGTAATGTTTTTACCTTATTCCTTGTATTTGCTGACTATTTATTTTAAACTGTCATCGTGCATGTGTTATTTTTTAATTGTATTTTATATTTATAATTTTAATGTGTTAAATCTATATTACTAGATGTATCAAATAGACTCAGTTAACTGAATAAATAAATAAAGAAATATTGGATTTGAACTTGAACTCAAATCAGTGTGTTATATGCGCAACGCATGAAGTAAAATTTCGAATTTAGAAAAGCCTAATTTGGATAGGTTGCTCCGCTTCGCTACGCAATCTATCCAAATTCCTTAGGGTTTTCGAAACTAAAAATTTTATTTCATGCTAATCTGGAAGTGAAAGAATCATATTTAAATTAAAATAGATTAATTCCATTTTCTAGTGTCTTACTTAAATTCACAAACATACAGAGTTGTTATGCTTAAAATGCTTTGTTTTAACAGTGTTTTAAACATGTTTAAAAACAAGAGTTGTGTTTTAAACGGTATTGCTTTAAACGTTAAATGTGTTTAAAACGTTTTTTTATAATATTAAATTATCTAAACTATATTTTATACTACTTTACCTACGCTCTATCTAGTAACCGCATCATACCACACTAACATCTTGACACGTATGATTGACATTACCTACACATGCACGTAATAGCACAAGTATATTACATGTTGACAGCTGATTAATTACTGCACAATCAAATGACATTTCTTTGATATATATTGATCAAGTAGTAATTTAGTTTTCATCAATGTCATGTTACTATCAAAAATTATTGAATAATAACTTGTTCTTTCATGCTCATTGTTTATTTTGTTAGGGCAGAGATAAAGTATCGCACGCTTCTCGAGTGGTATGGCAATTTTAAATTTTACCTAAATTGTTAAAGATATTTTAAATTACATTATTAAACATACACGTTTATCACAACTGTGTGATTCAAAACAAGTGTAAAAAATTCACATCTTATTTATAAACATTAATCCGATTTTCATTATTTAAAAAACTACTGCTGATTGAAAGTTTGTGACATAAAGAATTATTATTATATACAATTCAAACAAAACACAAAATAAAAATTTGTAATATTTATTAACTTGAGATTAAACTTAAGAAGTATCTTTTGAACTTCACTTTAATTCAATTTTTTATACCGGTGGCGCATGAAGTAAAATTTCGAGTTTAGAAAAGCCTGAAAATTTGGATTTGCATGCTACGCCTCGCATCCAGATCTAAGTTTTCAGACTTTTCTAAAATCGAAATTTTACTTCATGCTTAATCAGGGAGTGGAAACACTCGTTAGTTTGAAATTATTTCATAAAACAACAAATGTCTCCAAATTTATTTAAATTATAATCTTTTTTTCATAATTGAAAGTGATTCATTACCGAATAATCAAGTTTCGTTTGATATTATTTAAAGTAAAAGTGATACCTTTAATTTTTTTTCTATGTATTAAACGAGGGTTCCCAGCCCTTGGTTAAGCATGAAGTAAAATTTCGAGTTTAGAAAAGCCTGAAAAAATTTGGATTTGGGCGCAGAGCGAAGCGAGCGCTCAAATCCAAATTTTCAGGCTTATCTAAACTCAAGATTTTACTACATGCGCCAGGTGTATAAAACACTGATTTAATGTGAAGTTTAAATTTGTTATTTTTCTGTTTGTGTTATTACTTAGTTATGCTTAAATTGTATCAATATTAATTAATTTACCGGTAGTTTTGTAAATAAATTTTAGCTAAATTGTTGACAATATTTCAAATGACATTATTAAGCATATCATTTTATAACTGGCTTAAAACGCATTTCAAACATGTTTTAAATATATTTTAAACACGTTTTTCATTGTTAATAGTTTAAACACGGTTTTAATGAAAAAAAAACACGTAGTCAACTTAGTGAAAAACCATGATGCGTTAAATTATAATTGTTGAAAAATCCTAAATTTGGCACGAAACTCAATGAATACGGAATATTGAGAAAATATCAAAAAAGACTATGTGTGGTTTGTAAAAATCTCATTATAACGGCCACAAAAGACATAATCAAAAAATTATTATCGAATAATCTCATAACTATCACAAAAGTTAATCAAAATTGCAGAATTGAGGAAATATCAATGGCTTATCTTTTGAAAATCAATGGTTAGATTAGGTTAGATGTCACATCGAGAGTTTGATTAACTTTTTTAATTTAAATAATATAAAAACCAACCTAAATATATTATACAGGGTCTTTATTTCAAAAGGAGCCACCCTGAATAACTCTGGATCTGATGTTAATAGGGTTTTAAGAAAAACCAGGTCAATTTTGTTTTCAAGGGGGAACTTGAAAAACACTGTTTTTTGAATTTTAACTTTCACCTCCTTACCTCCAGCTAGAGCTGGGACGAATCCTCGTGAAAAGGATTCGAATCACGAATCCGAATCACCTAATATGATTCGAATCAGGAATACTCGAATAAAGGATTCGTAAGAGATAAATATGATTCGAATCAAAGATTCGAATCCTGTTTTTCGAATCACGAACACAAATCCTTCAAGAATAAATTTGATTTTATTATTTTTTTACAACCATATATCGTTATCAGTTGCTTTAACAAAAATATTCACAACCTAATTATTTATTATAAACACTGAACATCGTTGATAACAGACTAAATTTCTGTGTTAATCCGATTAAAGATGTATTTGTGTGTTTTTGAACTACACTTAAAATCAATGGTTTATACGCGTGGCGCATGAAGTAAAATTTCGAGTTTAGAAAAGCCCCGTAAAAATTTAAGTTTTCTACGCGGGGCTTTTCTAAACTCGAAATTTTACTTCATGCTTAGTCTGGGAGTGGAAGACACTCGTTACTTTAAAATATATCACAACTATTAAAGTATGTATCGTCGGATGCCCGTCTTCAGGGGTGATATGTAAGCAAATTATGGGTCCTATGAGGTGCCAAATAAGTGAGTTACTCAACTGTTCTTGTGGCGTGGAGAGCTATCAAGCGCGTCCCCAGGTGGCGGATAGGGGATCGGCCATATCGACCCAGTTGAAATGGCTAGTGGTAGCTACAGGGATCACTCCAGGCCTAACATCCTGCGTGGTGGTACCGAAGGCTATCGCCGCGGACCAACTCCCCTCATCCCGGCTGTCGTATCGTGGCTAAGGGATTGCACTGAGGTTAACGATGCCGAGGTCCACATACTGCCTGGCAGTATGCCCTCGTAATACCATTCAATCTCTGCTGACGTGGTCATGTCTCGCGGGCAGAGATTGAGGGGGGTCGTGGCTTAACCGCGTGGACCAAGAGGAGGACACCTCAATAAAATCCTAAATCTTAAGGTAGGGGACTGGGCCGATAAGATGCGTGGCTAGATAGAAGGCTAGTCTTTACCGGTCCCAACCTCCAGGGAGATGGCGCCCCCTGGTTGCAACTAGCCTTCTCGTAGCATGCGGGGCTCTGTTACGGGTGACCTGTTACTTCCCTAGTTTCTCGTGGGACCAAATATGAGAACAAATAAGGAAAACAAAAAAGAAGGGGATACTACGTCCCCCCCCACGGATGTCACCGACATCCCTAAAAATCTGGAGCAGGCTGAGAGGCCTGGCCAGAACACAGAGGATCAATCCTCAACTAAGGGATTTCAATATCCCAAGTTAGGTGGTGCGGCAAAGAAGAGGTATAGATTCCTCCTGCGACAAGGGGTTACCATGGAGGAGGCCCGAGCACAAGCCGTAATTCCCCTAAATCCTCCCAACTCCAAGGAAGCGGGCCACAACAAAAGGCCCAGGTCCGATGGCAGTACCCCGGAGAAAAAAGCTCCAACTAAGAGGGTGAAGGCGGGGGAAAGACCTTCCGGCAATCAGACCGCAAAGGCTGAGGCTGGAGGCTCCAGACCTCGCACCTCTCCCTCTGCTGCTTCCTCCTCGGGAGCAGCAAAAAAACGGGCAGAGGCTACCAAATCAAGGCCTCCCCGTAAATCAACTGAAGGCGAAGGTCCGAAGCCTTCCTTCAGTCAGGCAGCAGGGAGCATACGGGTAGGTATAATGCCTAGTAAGTTCCCTGAGGCGTTAGCTGATGCGAATCAACTAACAATGCTTCAGGAAGCAATCCTGGATAAAATTGTGGAGCTAAAGGAAGGGGACATTCGCCCAAAATTCCTAAGCTCCAACAATAGACCAGGATGGCTTATGTTGGTATGCGCGGATAAGGCCACTGCAGACTGGCTAAAGTCCGTCGTGCTAGCACTAAAACCGTGGGATGGCGCCTTGCTGAAGCCACATACTTCAGCAAGGCGCCAGAAAAAGATTTTCCACATACGGATATAGTAATTGGCTACTTCCCATCGAGCGCAGGATACTCCAATGAGAGGATACTGCAGCTTTTAGAGGCCCAAAACAGCCTCAAAGCCTCACAAAGCTGGAGGGTGCTAAGGAGAACCTCCAATGGCCCCACAGTAGAGCTCGCCCTATCAGTGGACAGCATATCGTCGGCAAGCCTCAAAGAGGCTGCATATAGGGTGAGCTACAAATTCGGCCACATTCAATTAAGGCCGAAAAGGACCACGGGGGCAGATAAGACAGCCCCACAAAATGAGCCCGAAAAAGCGGATGCTCCAGAAATCATGGAGCTGGAGAACGCTCCAGAAACCATGGAGCTAGAGGAAAGGACGGACGAGATGCCCTACTCACCAGCTTCCGCACCCAATGCCGAGAAGGAGGTTGGACCGGCAAAAAACAACAAGCCGGACAGCCCATCCGTAGCAGGTGAGGGGATCGGAGAAACTGGCCCCAGGGGAAAAGGAACACTGAGTCCTGCCCCCGGAAAGCCAAAATGACCCGATCACCTCAAAAACTAACTTGCGTCCAAATAAACCTCCACCATGCTAAAGCGGCCTCGAGCGTACTTTCAAGGAGGTTTATTAAGGAGCAGTTAGACAAAGGGCTCATTCAAGAGCCCTGGACCAGAAGAGGCCAAATTATGGGACTCCAATCCAAAAACTGTAAGTTGATCTATAGTACCTTACACAATAACGTTAGGGCCGCTTTGTTATTCAAAGCCGGCACTAACTACATTCCTGTTCTAGAATTCATCACGAGAGATCTGGTCACAGCACAAATTAGAGTCACTAAGGGGACGAGCAAGAGGGCAATCATTATAGCCTCGGCCTACTTCCCGGGTGACTCCACATCCCCTCCACCAGAAGAGGTCAAACGCCTCATCACCTGGTGTAGGAAGGAAAACAAACACCTGGTCCTGGGCTGCGACGCCAACGCGCACCACACTGTATGGGGCAGTACGGACACCAACAGAAGAGGTGAGTTCCTGCTAGACTATGTTTTAGGTGAAAACTTAGATATAGTCAATAAGGGCAATAAACCTACTTTTATCACATCAGTTAGAAAGAAGGTATTAGACATCTCCCTAGCTGATAATTACATAAGCCAGTACATACAAAACTGGCACGTCTCAGATTACGTCTCACTATCAGACCATCAGCATATACGGTTTGACATCGATAGTGGTAATAACCACATCAATGGATTCAGAAATCCCAAAAATACCGACTGGGAGGCCTAGCAAGAGCGCCTTACGTCGGAACTTGCGGGACCACTGAATCCTATTGAAACAGTCGAGCAGCTAGAAGCAGCATCGACACAATTACAAGATGTAATCAACATCGCTTACGAAAGTAGTTGTCCACTAAAGCAAAGGGCTGTTGTTAGAGAAGTGCCCTGGTGGAACAGCGAACTCGCGAGCCTAAAGGCCAAAACTAGGCGTACTTTTAATAGGGCTAAAGCCTCTGGACAGTGGGAGGAGTACAGAAAGGCCCTTACGGAGTACAACAAAGAACTGAGAAAATCCAAAAGGAACACTTGGAGGACTTTCTGCGAGGGGATAGATGATCTACCTCCCGCACAACGCCTCCAAAAAGTCCTTGCAAAGGATCACACGAACGGTATTGGACTACTAAAAAAGTCCAACGGTGAATACACTGGAACCCTAAAAGAAAGTCTAAGAGTACTCCTAGAAGCTCACTTTCCTGGGTCCCAGGCAATTAACAGTGAAGACTTACCTGCCATCGGCTTTGAGGTAGAAGAACGCCCTACCAGAGAAAGCAAAAAACTGGCAACAAAGATCTTCACTCCAAGCATAATAACATGGGCGATCAACGGCTTCAAGCCGTTCAAATCCGAGGGGGCAGATGGCATCTTTCCAGCCCTTTTGCAAAGGGCAGGGGAGGAGTTATTACCACGTCTCACGCAAATTTTCAGAGCTAGCTACTCTCTTGGGTATATCCCCAAGCAGTGGAGGGAGGTGGCGGTGGTGTTTATACCAAAGGCTGGCAAACGCGAAATTGACGAGCCTAAGTCATATCGCCCCATAAGCCTCACCTCCTTTCTCCTAAAATCAATGGAGAAAATCATTGATAGAAATATCAGAGGGAAAGCTCTTCAGTCGTTTCCCCTTCACAAACACCAATTTGCCTATCAAGCAGGCAAATCAACAACAAATGCCCTTCACACACTAACAAGTGTAATAGAGAAGAGCATCGCAAGCAAAGAAGTGGCTCTATGCGCATTCTTGGACATCGAGGGTGCATTTGACAACACCTCCTATGAATCCATAGACACGGCCACCAAATCAAGAGGAATTGATGCCTCCACATCCAAATGGATCCATGCTATGCTCAAAGGTCGTAGGATCACACTGTCCATTGGCGATGAGTCGGCAACTGTGTTCGCAGTAAAGGGGTGCCCACAAGGCGGGGTTCTATCGCCCCTGCTGTGGTCACTAGTTGTCGATGAGCTAATATGGGTGTTATCCAACGACGGTTTTGACGTACAAGGCTATGCTGACGACATCGTCATCATAGTTAGGGGAAAGCATGACGATACGGTGTCCAACCGCATGCAGTCAGCCCTTCGGAAAGTAAGTACATGGTGCGTGCAGAAGGGGCTCACTATCAATCCCAACAAGACTGTAATTGTCCCATTTACAGGTCGTAGAAAATTAAATCTTAAGGCACTAACCATGAATGGGACACTCATTGGGCTTTCCAACACAGTTAAATATCTCGGCCTCACCTTTGACCAGAGGCTAAACTGGAAAACCCATGAAGATAACATCACTGCCAAAGCAGTAAGGGCAATATGGGCTTGCCGCAGGCTATTTGGCAAACGATGGGGTTTACACCCCAAGATGATATACTGGCTTTTCATTACGGTGATAAGACCAATAATCACCTATGGTTCCGTTGTCTGGTGGACGAAGACAACGGAGATCACAACCCAAGCAAGGCTCAGCAAGGTTCAACGGCTGGCATGTTTGGGCATCACAGGGGCTATGAACACCTGCCCCACTGGAGCAATGGAGGCTATGCTAAATCTCACACCTCTGCATCTGCACGTGAAAAGGGAAGCAGCACTAGACGCATTAAGAATAATCCAGACAGACACACCAAAATATGGATACCTTAACGGGCACCTAAATATCCTCAACACTGTGTGTGAAAGAGCGATATACATGCCCAAAGACTACATGTCAACTGACTACGACTTCGACACAACGATTGAAGTGGCCATCCATGGCCGCCATGATGTTGGAGCGAGGGTCAAGCAGTTACAAGGCTCCTCGATAGTTTGGTTCACTGACGGATCCAAAACTGAAAACGGAGTCGGAATCGGTATCACTGGCCCTCGATGCGAGTTATCAAGGGCCTTGGGACGATCCCCATCGATATTTCAGGCAGAAATCGAGGCCCTGAACACATGCGCCCACATATGTTTAGACAGGGGATACAACAAACAGAGGGTTTGCATCTGCTCAGACAGTCAAGCTGCATTAAAGGCAATAAAATCGCCTACATGCAAGTCTAAATCTGTCTGGGAGTGCAAGCTATCCCTAAAGCAGCTGGCTAGGAACAACAGAGTCAAACTGGTCTGGGTTCCGGGACACGCAGGGATCAAAGGCAATGAAATTGCCGACAACCTTGCCAAGGAAGGGTCCAAGACTCCATTTGTCGGACCAGAACCTTACAGTGGAATAACTAAAGTCCGCATCAAGGGGATGATCCGGGAATGGGAAGATGCTGCCAAAAGTGCTCACCTGAGAGACACACCTGGTCTGCGGCAGGCGAAAAGGTTCATCGCCTTCTCTGCCGTAAGAGCCGGACAGTTTCTCAGGTTAAGCAACCAAGGCTCATAACCGGCCTTCTAACTGGACACTGTCCTCTGAAGTACCACCTCACCAAGCTGGGTCAGACAACTGATGCCAACTGCAGGTTCTGCAACGAGGCACAAGAAACAGCAGAGCACCTACTTTGTGAATGCCCTGCCTTGTCCCTTCAAAGAGGGAACTACCTGTCATCGGCCACTTTAAACACCGAGGAACTGGTACACATTAACCCTCAAGTTATAGTAGACTTCATAAGAAGTCTAGACATTGAGGGACTCAAGTAGGTCAGGGATAGTTACAAAAGATCTTTTAGGTCGAGGTAACTTCGAAAGGCCCAGAGGCCACACGACCCACCGACCCCATACCATACCATACCATACTCAACTGTTTCCAAGGCACTCTTTGAAAAAACAAAAGATTAAAATTGTACATATAAAATGTACAATAAACTATAAGTGTGATACATCATTGAATTCAGTAAAAGATATTCTTCCAAAAAATATCAAAATCCAAAATGGCGCCCATAAGAAAAACAAAAGTTAGCTATGGTCCCTAGGTAAATGTTATAGTTATCTTAAAATAAAATATGTTACTAGATTTATCGTTAAAAAGTGCCTATAATGTCAAAGTTGTAAATGTCTGGATTCAATAGTTTTTGAATAAAAAAATAAAAACGAATTTTCAAAAATACTTTTTTTGACAATATCTCATTAAGGAAATAAGATATTTCAACTTGTTTTTGGGTTATTATTAGGCCCTAAATTATGCAACTTTGGCCCAATTTAACTGACTCTCTATCTCATTAAATAACCGAGATCCCCATACATTCTGTGGAAATACGGACACCCAGTATAATAATAATAATAATATAAAATTTATTGTATTGTTATTTTCTAAATATTTTAATTAAATAAATATTTTACATTGTTTACCATATATTTACGAATATATTAAAAATAAATACTTATTTCAGTAATTCAATATTAATTATACCATCAAATGTCTAAAAGTTTTGCGTTAAAAATCACCAGAAATCATTAGATGTTTTTTTATTAAACAAATTTCACTATGGCTTTCGACGTCTAAGTCAAAAAATGTTTGAAACCAAAGTTGTAGCCAACGAAAAAATATACCTCTTTTACCTAAACACTTTTCACCTCAGCTCTTTTGTTTTTGAATTAGATACTAAGAAATCTAGTGGACATCAACAACTCACCGATTATGGCTTTCGACGTCTAAATCAAAAAATGTTTCAAACAAATGTTGTAGCCAACGAAAAAATAAACCACTTTTACCTAACCAAAATCCAAATCTAATTCAAAATCTAATTCAAAGATCCAGAACAATAAATCGAATAAATCAGAAACTTTAAAAAATAACATCGACGTAGAATCTTACTTAACGAATGAAAACGGACTAGAAAATATTAGTCTGGCAGCATCAGCAGTTAAGGAGCAAACATCTGACTCAAGTGCTAAAAATAGTCAATCAAAGTCCTTAAAAAACAGCTATAGTATAAGAATGCACGAAAATGAGACTCATACTGATAAGAATAATGAGTGGCAATATGTTACTAATAAAAAATCAAGAAAGAATAATAAAACAAAAATTCATGGTGTTATGGATACGTCCTCTTCGAAAACTGCTATTTCTATTTCTGGAGTGGAGAGAAAAGCCCATCTGCACGTATACCGTATGGCACCTGGAACAACCAAGGAAAATGTCTGCAAGCACCTAACTAATATCAATATACAAAGGGCTACAGTTGAAGACCTACACAGTAAACACCCAGATATATATGCATCGTTCAAAATCTCAATTCCTTTCGACTTCCTGGAAGTGGCTGAAAACCCGGAAAACTGGCCGAGAGGTGTCATGGTTGATCGTTTTTTATTCCATCTTGGAAGAAACTCCAACACAAAACGAAAAATACAACAACTCGAGGGCAGACCAAATGTAAACCTAACGGCAACCACCTGAATTTTTTCTTCTTAAATATACAGTGTATACGAAATAAATTACATGAAATTGAATCCCTTTTCTGTGAAAACAACTACGCATTTGATGCCATTTGCATCTGTGAGCATTGGCTTACTGAAGCTGAAATTGTTGCGTCAGTCTATAGTAATTATAATCTCGCATCTTTTTTCTCACGCAAGAAATTTATACACGGGGGCGTGATGCAGTTGATTAAACACTCATTACCCTTCAGTTATCTATATGACATAAATAAAATGTCTATTGAAATGCATTGTGAATTAGCTGCATCTTTCATCCCCTCACATGATCTTATTGTTATTAATGTTTATAGATCCCCGACTGGTCATTTTAATATATTCATTGGTGTTATAACTGATCTGTTGGATGGTCTTAATATTAATAAGAGTATTATATTAGGAGGTGATTTCAATTTAAAGTTTCAAACGACTGATTCCCAGACTGCACATTTCTGTCAACTTTTAGCGTGTTATGGCTTGTACGGTGCTGTGAATTTTCCAACTAGAAATAATAACATACTAGACAATGTTTTTACCAATATTGACTTTGACTTTATAACAACATCCAGTGTTGATACTGGCTTTTCGGATCACCTTGGAATTAAATTCACAATTAAACTAAATCAGACAATAAATAACTCAACTGTAAGAATGGTGAGGCCTTTCACAGAAAAAGGTAAGCAAAAACTGTTTTCTTTAATTGGTAGTTCTGACTTCTCCTTTATTGATTACATTGATTGTGCAGAAACTGCCTTTGGTAAGTTTCTAGATATTTTAAAACTGTCTGTCTATGAGTGTTTTCCTTTACATAAATCAAAACATAAGTCAACTACTTATGTAAGGTGGTTTACGGAGGACTTAAGGCAGATGAGGGAAACGCTTTGTTTAATGAAGGAAGCGAGTTGTAGATTATCAGAGATAAAACCTCAATACATTAAATACAAAAACTTTTACAATAAAACACTTAAAGATAGACGAGTCTCTGCTAATGCCAAATTCGTTAAACAATCCGGTAATAACTTAAAAACAATGTGGTCTCTATTAAAACCAAATAAGCACTCGGTCAGTGACACAAGTAGTCATATCGATCCTAATAGTTTTAATAACTACTTTCACAATATTGCTAATAACATTTTATTAGACATGGCCCCAGGTAACATTGATCCCATTCAATATATGCACAAAATACCATTATATAACAGTAGCTTTGTTTTTCATGAGGTCAGTACTATCAATGTCAGAGATGCTATCAAAGCTTTAAAAAATACAACTTATCGCGATAAATACGAAATGTTAAGTGTACTACTAAAATATCTATGTGAAGTAATAATTTCCCCACTTACTAAGTTAATTAACAAATGCATAAAATCTGGCATCTTTCCAAAATGCCTAAAAGAGGCAGTTATTGTCCCTATTCATAAAAAAGGACCTAAAGATGACGTTCAAAATTATAGACCAATATCCTTATTACCTGTTGTGTCCAAAGTATTAGAAAAAATTATCTTCCACCAAATTATTAGTTTTCTTGACTCTAACTCGGTCCTAAATCATAACCAGTACGGTTTTCGTAGAGGTCGTTCTACAACTGATGCAATAAGGGCACTTGCTGAAGAAATTGAAACAGGCTTTGAACTAGGTGAATTTACAGTCGCCTCCTTTTTCGATCTCAGCAAGGCGTTCGATTGTGTGCCTCATTGTACATTATTACGAAAACTTTATTATTACAACTTCGAACCTCTTAGTTGTCGCTTTTTAAATTCTTACTTAACTGGTAGATCACATCAAGTAAAATTCAATAATTTATTGTCAGACGCGGCTACAGTAATCCACGGTGTTCCACAAGGTTCAATATTGGGTCCACTGCTATTTTTAATTTATGCCAATGATTTACCACCTCAATTCTGTAACTCGAAGGTAATAATGTATGCAGATGATACAACTTCCATCTGTAAGTCGAATAATCTGCAAGAAGCACTCAATATGAGTGAAAGTTTGGCTTCGCAGATGGAGGATTGGTTCAATGCTAATAGCCTCTCCCTTAATATAGACAAAACTGAAAAAATAACCTTCTCTCTAAGATCATGTGCAGGCGAACTTGGTACTTGTAGGTTTCTTGGAGTACAATTTGACTCCAAGTTGAATTGGCATAAGCATGTCACAGAATGCTGTAATAAACTATGTAAAACGACTTACTTAATACGCAACCTAAGCCAATCTTTGCCAACTGAATACCTAATGTCAGCCTATTACGCATGGTTTAATTCACATGTAAGGTATGGCATCTTAGTTTGGGGACATTCTCCGGCAAGCTCGAACATATTCTCTATTCAAAGAAGGGTAGTCAGAGTGTTAGCATCTATACCCTATCGAGCGGACTGCAGATCAGCTCTTATTGGATTGAAGATTCTCACTGTCCCGTGTGTTTTCATTCTAGAATGCCTTAAATTCACTCACACGAATATTCAATCCTATACAACTCATAGACAAGTACATACTCATAACACGCGCAATAAAAGTAACATCCATCCATGTCGCATACGACTGACTAAATGCAAAAATGGAATACATTTTTATGGCCCGAAACTCTTTAACTTACTCCCCCAACAAGTGAAGTTACTTCCTCATATTAAATTTAAACAGTTAATTAAAGAATACTTGTCCATTCAGGCATTTTATAGCATTGATGAATGTTTAGCTCACAAATTCTGTGATATCTCACCAACGGGTTACGAGTAAACCATTGTTTTGTATTTTATGTATTAGACTAAGCTCATTTTATTTCATTGTTTTTAACATTATTGTTCTTTGTTTTTTGTCTCTTTTATGTACGTAAACTAACTTAATCTTAATATCAATGTTTTATTTATAGTCTAATATTATTTTATAGTTCAAATACTCTTATATGACTAGTGTAAACTCTATGTACTGGCACGCAATAAATATTATTATTATTATTATTATAACTACTTTTCACCTCAGCTCTTTTGTTTTTCTTCAATAAACCGAGAAAGATTTTTTTGAAAATAAATACACAACTTTATGATAATTCGAAAATTTACGAACAAGTGTCTCCACTCCCAGACTAAGCATGAAGTAAAATTTCGAGTTTAGAAAAGCCCCGCGTAGAAAATTTGTCGAGGGTCGCGCAGCGACCCGAGACAAATTTTCACGGGGCTTTTCTAAACTCGAAATTTTACTTCATGCGCCACGCGTATTAAACACTGATTTCAAGTAAAGTTAAAAATATAAAAACATATTGAAACTGTTTTCAGTAATAAAAGTTATCAAAACAATTATTTAAAATTGCCAAAAACATCAAAATGAACAAAATGTCATCTAGTAAATATAACAAATATCAAAAACGTCAAAAATTCGGCGTGTTGATAAAATCGATTTACGTCACAATTATCATGTTATGTCAGTACGTGACAGTTTGACAAAAACATTCTTACAAAAACGAAAATTTCTGTTAAAATCAGTAATAATGTCAAAAAGTTATCTAATAATATAAAAATTGTTATCTAATATAAAACAAGTAAATATGTAATATCAAAAATATCAAATGTCAAAATTGTCGTCTAATGTCAAAAAACTAAAAAAATATAAAATGTCAGAACTGCCATCTAATGTCAAATACGTCATTTAATGTCAACATCAGAAATAGTAAAAAAGTACAAAATGTCATTGTTTATCAAAAGTAACATCTAATGTGAAACATGTCATCTAATGTCAAAAAAACGTAGTCTAATATCAAGAATATAATCTATTGTCAAAAATGTCATCTCAGAAGGTAAAAAATGTCATTCAATGTCAAAATTGATTAAATATGTCTTGTAGAAAAAAAAATCTCAAATTTGTGTGTTCAAATAATGATTCAAAAATTTTTGAAAATCGTTACAAATCTGAATAAAAATATTGAAAATCTTACATATAAACATTTTATATATTTGACGAGAAAATCTCGAAATATCGAAAATTTCATCAAAATTTTATAAATCGATAAAAATAACAAAATATCAAAAATCAAGATATGTTGAAAATCTGATAAACATTTTCATAAATTAATAAAAAATCTCGAAATATTGAAAATTTCATCAACATTCGATAAATTAAGGAAAATTGAGGAAATATTGTAAAATCTGATAAAAATTTGATTAATCGACGAAAATCTCGAAATCATGATAATTTTATGAAAATATCGATTTGTTAAAAATCTTATAAATCGACATGTTAAGTGTAACAATTTGATTGGGAATGTCAATTCATATTCATCAAAATGTTATATTTGGCGAAATTACCGAAACAAAATTAAAAATCTCAAATCTGGCAAAAATCATCAAAATTTATCAAAATGTCAAATTTGACACAAATCATTAATTTAATTGATTTTATCACTTACAAACGAATGTCGTCCACTCCCAGACTAAGCATGAAGTAAAATTTCGAGTTTAGAAAAGCCCCGCGTAGAAAATTTGTCGAGGGTCGCGCAGCGACCCGAGACAAATTTTCACGGGGCTTTTCTAAACTCGAAATTTTACTTCATGCGCCACGCGTATAAAACAGTGATTTAACGAGAAATTTAAAAACATACAAAACAAATTTTTCATGTTAATCCTTACGATTAATTTGTATTATTTTTGACGATTTGAATCCTTTTGTAACTATTCGAATCCTTTTATAAATATTCGAATCCTTTTATGAGGATTCGAATCCTTTTATGAGGATTCGAATACTTTTACGAGGATTCGAATCCTTTTATGAGGATTCGAATCCTTTTACGAGGATTCGAATCCTTTTATGAGGATTCGAATCCTTTTATGAGGATTCGAATCACCAGCATTTGGATTCGAATACGAATCCTTTTAAAAAAGTGTAACGAATCTGGATCACGAATTCAGTTTAACTAAAGTATTTGAATACCTCTTTTAAATCCTCTAAAAGGATTCGAATCCTGAATGATTCGAATCCTGCCCAGCTCTGCCTCCAGCCACCCCAACTTTATAATTTTAAATGGCACCCCCCATCTTGTGATACCTCAGTTTAAAGGGAATACAAATTAATATCCAGCAAACACTGTGGTGAATATATTACAAAACGGAAAAGCACAGATTTAGTTGCACCAACTGGTATTAATAAAAATACTTCACTACCGTTGGTAATAATAACTAGTATCGACTAATTTTTAGGTTATGTACTCTGCATCTGTCAAAAATTCTTTTTTACATTATTTTGAACATGCCCAATATTTTTCTCACGAGAATTATCGTGAGAAAAGTATTGTAAGAATTACTGTATTACACTTGCATAAACATATAATATTTTTTCCTTATTAAATATTTGAAATAAAACAACACAGTTGGGAGGGTTTCACTTTTATAAAAGTGAAACCCTCCCAACTGCGTTGTTTTATTTGAAATAGTATTATGGAGTTTCATCATGTATCCGCCTCATCAATTAAATACTTATTAAATATGTTATGAATTTCTGCGAGAATTTTTGTGTGTGTAAAATAACTCTAAGTCAGATCCAGAGTTATTCAGGGTGGCTTCTTTTGAAATGAAGACCCTGTATATAATTATAGGGAAACATCAGAAACACATTGTTATTAATTAATATAAGGAAATATAATATACAATCAGTTTTTATAGGGGTATACATAGTGAAAATGTATACCGAAAATAAAAATTTCCTCTATGTATATACGCTGTTTATTTTCCTACATTTGTTGTTTTCAAAGAGTTCAATTTGAAGCTATAAGCGGCAAATTAGACCAGAAGATCCCCCAATACATCTTCAACAAAAAATACACTGTGAACCCAAATGAGCAAACACAAACGAAAGACCACCTGATGTTCACAGATGGAAGCAAAACAAAAACAGGCTACTCGGAAGCCCTAAACATCCGCAAATGTCTTCCTATAGAGAACCATGCCACCGCAACATAGACCGAAATCTACGCAATCATGGAGAGCGCCAAACTAATCTCAGAAAAGCAACTGAGAAAACAAAACATAACTATCGTCACCGATAGCAAAGCTGCATTAGCAGCACTAGATAAGTTCAAAATAACATCAGAACTAATACATGAAGGCGTAGAGGCACTGAACACAGCAGCGTCACTTAACCGCATAACATTAACATGGAGAAAAGGCCACAACAACAACGAGGGGAACAACAACGCGGACGAACTTGCGCGTGATGCAGCATCATCAACAGCAAGAAACTATGCAAAAGTAGGACTATCCCCGCGGTCCTTGAGTAGACTCATGCGCGAGTTCACCGCTAAAAAACACAAATCCAGATGAGAAAACTTAACAACGTGCGGCCAAACCAAGGCATACTTACCAACACCTGACCGCAAAAAAAAACAAAGAAGTTCTTAGAACTCTTCAAGCAAAACTTACGTACACTAACCGGCTACATCACCGGACACTACAGCTTCCAAAAGCACCTCGCAAAAATGGGGATCACCAACGATACCACATGCCGAGGATGCAACGAAGAGGATGAGACAGCAAGACATACTTCACGAGTGTCCGGCCCTGTCAAAACTAAGGGATAGTATGTTAAGGGAAACTCAGCCCAAACGTGAAGGACCCGGATGGAACTGGTCCGTCGCACAAATATTGGCAATTGCCAGTAGTGCGGAATGGGTCTGACCATCAGGAGGGAGGCACTACAATTGGCCTAAAACTTGGCCTAAGTGGGTGCGGCTTTGGCGGCCCTCCCGACAACCAATCCTTAATCCTGAAGCTTTAAATGAGTGCTTTTCACTCCCAGATTAAGCATGAAGTTTGAGTTTAAAAAAGCCTTAAGAATTTGGATAGGTCACGTATAAAAGTACACTAAGAAAAAATCACCGTGTGCATCTTAAATGTAATTTTAAATTGTAAGTTAAAGGAATACAATCATATTTCCTTATTCACTCCATGTACTCGGTACTTTGTACTCATAAAAGTACTTAAGTACCTATTGTTACATACTTGTACTTAGTCCTTCAGTACATATTTGGCAGAGTACTTGTATTCAGTACTTGAGTACATTTTACTTGTGCTTGGAATAGTTCTGGCCACATTTGTTCGTCCATTCACAACAATTGTAAGCCTATCAAATGCTGCATAATTATTTATATCATTCGTAGGTACAGAGCAGAGCTGGGACGAATCCTCGTTAAAAGGATTCGAATCACGAATACGAATCACCTAATATGATTCGAATCACGAATACTCGAATAAAGGATTCGTAAGAGATAAATGTGATTCGAATCAAAGATTCGAATCCTGTTTTTTCGAATCACGAATACAAATCGTTCAAGAATAAATTTGATTTTATTATTTTTTTACAACCAATAACATATAAATATCGTTATCAGTTGTTTTAAGAAAAATATTCAGAACCTAATTGTTTATTATTAACACTGAACATCATTGATAACAGGCTAAATATCTGTGTTACTCTAATTAAAGATGTATTTGTGTGTTTTTGAACTACACTTCAAATAAGTGGTTTATACGCGTGGCGCATGAAGTAAAATTTCGAGTTTAGAAAAGCCCCGTGAAAATTTGTCTCGGGTCGCTGCGCGACCCTCGACAAATTTTCTACGCGGGGCTTTTCTAAACTCGAAATTTTACTTCATGCTTAGTCCGGGAGTGGAAGACACTCGTTACTTTAACTGTTAAACTGTTAAAGTATATGTCGTCGGATTCCCGTCTTCAGGGGTGATATGTAAGCAAATTATGGGTCCTAGGAGTTGCCAAATAAGTGAGTTACTCAACTGTTTCCAAGGCACTCTTTGAATAACCAAAAGATTAAAATTTTACATATAAAATGTACAATAAACTATAAGTGTGATACATCATTGAATTCAGTAAAAAATATTCTTCCAAAAAATATAAAAATCCAAAATGGCGCCCATAAGAAAAACAAAAGTTAGGTATGGTCCCTAGGTAAACGTTATAGTTATCTTAAAATAAAATATGTTACTAGATTTTTCGTTAAAAAGTGCCAATCATGTCAAAGTTTTGAATAAAAAAATAAAAACGAATTTTCAAAAAATACGTCTTTTGACAATATCTCATTAACGAAAGAAGATATTTCAAACTTGTTTTTGGATTATTATTGGGCTCTAAATTACGCAACTTTACCCCAATTTAACCGACTCTCTATCTCTTTAAATAACCGAGATCCCTATACATTCTGTTGAAATACGGACACCCTGTATAATAATAATAACAATAATAATATAAAATTTATTGTATTGTTATTTCCTAAATATTTTAATTAAATAAATATTTTACATTGTTTACCGTATATTTACGAATATATTAAAAAATAAATACTTATTTCAGTAATTTAATATTAATTATACCATCAAATGCCTAAAAGTCTTGTGTTAAAAATAACCAGAAATCATTAGATGTTTTTTTATTAAACGAATTTCACTATGGCTTTCGACGTCTAAGTCAAAAAATGTTTAAAACAAAAGTTGTAGCCAACGAAAAAATAAACCTCTTTTACCTAAACACCTTTCACCTCAGCTCTTTTGTTTTTGTTTAATAAACCGAGAAAGATTTTTTTGAAAATAAATACACAACTTTATGAAAACTTTATGATAATTCAAAAATTTACGAACGAGTGTCTTCCACTCCTAGACTAAGCATGAAGTAAAATTTCGAGTTTAGAAAAGCCCCGTGTAGAAAATTTGTCGAGGGTCGCCCAAAATATCAAAATGACCAAAATGTCATCTCGTAAATATAAAAAATATCAAAAATGTCAAAAATTCGGCGTTTTGATAAACTCGATTTACCTCAAAATTATCATTTTATGTCAGTACGTGACAGTTTGACAAAAACGTTCTTACAAAAACTAAAATTTCTCTCAAAATCAGTAATAATGTCAAAAAAGTTATCTAATAATATAAAAATTGTCATCTAATATATAACAAGTAAATATGTAATATCAAAAATATCAAATGTCAAAATTGTCGCCTAATGTCAAAAAATATAAACTGTCAGAACTGCCATCTAATGTCAAATAAATCATTTAATGTCAACATCAGAAATTGTAAAAAAGTAAACATTTCATTGTTTATCAAAAGTAAGATCTAATGTGAAACATGCCATCTATTGTCAAGAAACGTAGTCTAATATTAAGAATATAATCTATTGTCAAAAAAAGGCATCTCAAAAGGTAAAAAGTATCAAAAATGTCATTCAATGTCAAAAATGATTCAAACATTTACGAACGAGTGTCTTCCACTCCCAGACTAAGCATGAAGTAAAATTTCGAGTTTAGAAAAGCCCCGCGTAGAAAATTTGTCTCGGGTCGCGCAGCGACCCGAGACAAATTTTCACGGGGCTTTTCTAAACTCAAAATTTTACTTCATGCGCCACGCGTATAAAACAGTGATTTAACGAGAAATTTAAAAACATACAAAACTAAATTTCATGTTAATCCTTACGATTAATTCGAATTATTTTTGACAATCCTAATCCTTTTGTAACTATTCGAATCCTTTTGTAAGTATTTGAATCCTTTTATAAATATTCTAATCCTTTTATGAGGATTCGAATCCTTTTACGAGGATTCAAATCCTTTTATGAGGATTCAAATCTTTTTGTGAGGATTCGAATCCTTTTATGAGGATTCGAATCACCCGCATTTGGATTCGAATACGAATCCTTTTAAAAAAGTGTAACGAATCCGGATCACGGATCCAGTTGAACTTAAGTATTCGAATGCCTCTTTTGAATCCTCTAAAAGGATTCGAATCCTGAATGATTCGAATCCTGCCCAGCTCTGGTACAGAGTATTGTCTTTGTTCTTTCGACTTAAACCCAGTGTGCGCATTTTGTGGGCAGAGGCAAAGCGCACTGTTTTGCACTCGAGAGCGAACTTTACAACATTAGTTCAAATTACTATGAGGTAATATTAACTATAGAGAGCTATAAAAGTTTAATAATAACCACAATTAGTAATTGAATATTGCTAATTTACGCTTAAATAATTTGTTGAAGTATATATTAGTTAGGCGACACTGGCACAGAGGGCGTACCAACCCTCGTCTCGTTAGTGTCCCTTTATGTAAGAGAGTACCGCAATTGATAAGGCCAATGTGAAGGTGTCAACATGGCACCATGACTTTTCCATTACAATGCTTGAAACAGTCGTGTGCATGTTAAATATTAGGTGCATTATATTTATTAACCCAGATTCTCAGTTCATAACAGAAATAAATATTAATTACAATTTATTAATTGATAACATTTTCATAATTTGTAATTGTCTAACATTAGTCGGAACATTATGCTACAACAAACGTCAGGTACAAACGTCATTTCGTCAAATGATGTTTTATTTGTTTATGTAGTTTTGTTTGGCAATTTAGAGGTTCTTTTCGCACATAATTCATCCACTCTATTACCAAGGGTAGTAAAAATTATGTTTTAATTTAGTGTACAATCATTTAGTTTAAATTTGGCGCCTAAAGGCGTCAAAATGGATGCCAGTTTGCGCTGCTCTCTTAAATACAGGGACACTACGTCTCGTTACATAGATACATATCACAAATATGTCCATATTTTTCTTATGTATCACTGACTAAGAAAAATACATCAATATTCTTAGTCTATGATACCATTTGACATTCAAGTGATAGAAAAAGCAATATTACCGATACAAGTGACTAGAGATAGGCGCTACTAACAAGTATGTATTTAAACATGACTACTTAGTAACACCTTAATCGCAGGACCATGTAAAAGGCCGATAATGATTACTTACGGATCAAATAAAAACTGCGTTATATATTCTTTGGGCATCCTCGGCAACTGATGCGAAACGACGTTCTGCAACCCGATCAGCCACAGCATCGTCTGCTTGGAAACCGGCTCCGTCAAACTATTCCCCACCACATGAAACTCGATGGCTTTTTTCTTTTCCTCAATCTTCGCACCTTCATCTCTCGTTGGTAATTTCTCAGCAAAAACCATCTAAAATTTAACCTTTAAAAAAAAAACAACAAAATATAATCCAATATATTACATCAGGTCCAGATAGATAATTGGGATTATCTATAGTTGAGATAATTTCCGCTAAGAGTTCATTGCTGATATCCTGAAACGGCTCCTCGACCCTCCTTCGTTTTTCTTTCGCCGGTGAATTATAAATACCGGGCGTTCGCGATATGTAGCCGTTTTCACTACACAAGTTTTCATACTCGCTAGGTCTCTTCACTTGAGTCGATTCTGCAGGTTTATCAGATTATTAACATGAAATCCTCATATATTTAACACTTCTAAAGAAAATAGTGTCCATATTTTATAAGTTTATTAAACAACCTCAAAAACTTGATTTATAAATATCCAAAATGGCTGATATCTCAAGTGTTGGCACACACGTCGCATTCCGTTCCAGGCACCATTCAACACGTATGTTTAGTTAAAAAACGTAACAAATAACGGATAATAAAAACGGAAAAATGATGAAAATGCTGTACTAAACATATGTGTTGTGTGATTTGTGTGCCAACAGCCGAAAGCCAAGTGACAGCATTTTTGATATTTTTATTATATTGTGCAATTATTTAAATTATGATTTAGAGTAGGCGGCATTTTTTTTGTGCGGGTACCTAGAATGCTAATTGAATGATGGAATAAATTTGAGGTTATGGTAAACTATGTGTTAACAGTCAGTAGTGCCAATCTAATTTAAAATTCAAAGCCTACTCTGAATCATGTTTTAAACAATTGCACGGTATTTTGTCTGAAAAGTAGGATGACCACAAAAAACTTTCCGGTTTACATAGCCGAAATATAACCGAATATTTTGATGAGTCGGAAGAGGTAATACAGAAATACTTAGTTTAAACATATTAATAACACTGGTCAAACACAAGATGGGTAAATAGATGCAAAACTACCACTTGGTAAAAAAAAACGTCAGTTGTGATTTCAACATGACAGCCGCAATTTCGTGTGCTTAGATCTCTATGCTTCAGTATTGATTTGCTATTTCGGCGATCAATAAGGTTGCGTAATTTGATCAGATGATTTTTGTTGTAGTCCTCCTATTTTTGAGACAAACCATAACAAACAAAAAAATTGAAAATTTGACACTTCAATGTGAGAATACAACATAACCACTAAAAAATTTTACACCTTAATGCAACAATATAAAATAACCTCATTAAATTTATTGGTTGTATGTAGTTTTCTTTAAAACCATGCTATTTTCAACATCGCAATTATTTTCACTTACTTTTTGACTTTCCGCTTTCTAGCAACGGCTGCAGGTGTATCGAAGGCGGCGGTTTGAAATCAACGTCCCAAATGGGAGAGTTGGGCGCGTAAACTTCGGCGTCCAGCGTGTTAAGAAAGGCGGGGAAATGCGTTAGTATCATGACCCGCCTTTCTCGCGGCATTCTGTCTCTCTCCAAGTGAATTTGGTCCATGATCTGCTTTCGAACGTGTTTGAACACAAAACGTAGCAACGTTCTGCCGAACACCATCGTAGTGTCGTAATGTTTGAGGGAATCACAGAACGCCGGTATGTGACAAAAAACAAACCACCTACGATTTTAAAGCAGATGTAAACATAAAATGTTCGTTAATTAAAAAAAAAAACGAAATTATAAACAATATTAAATTAATTAAAGTTAGTGAAGAAAGTATTTACCGTATTAAATTTAGGGATGTATTTATTTATTCACTAAATTTAAAACATGCAACCTTATTAATAATATGCAGCTTTAACATGGTTTTAAGGATAATATTACCATTTTCGTATTAATAAAACATTTTAGTACATTACATTGTTAGTAGCCTCAGTTTAAAGCACGAGATCCGTATTATACATAACCTCAATGGCAGTACAAAATAGGTTTTTTTTAGAACTCATCAAATTATAATAAATGAATTATAAATCAAAAAAGTACATACATAATTAGTATATTTTGTATTTCACTTGAAATCAATGTTTTCACGCGTGACGCATGAAGTAAAATTTCCAGTTTAGAAAAACCTAAAAATTTGGATTTGCCGGGCTCACTTTGCTCTGCCTGGCAAATCCAAATTTTCAGGTTTTTCTAAACTCGAAATTTTACTTCATGCTTAATCAAAGAGTGGAAACATATGTTAGAAGTAAATTTCAATTGAATAATTCAGCAGAAGAAATCAACAATAACAGTGTAACATAACCTCTAAATGACTACAAATTTAACTAGAGTGAAGTTGCAACACATGAAAATGTCACTTTAATTTTATGAATAGCTCAAATTAACTATTGTAGATTTTTTCCTATTAATACGGAATGTTAGTATCCTGTTTGTACCGGTCTACTATAAATTAACTGGTATCAAACTATAATGATTTTAACAGCAATTCTATTAATAAGGCTGATGAAATTTCTTAAATTTAATTGACATTAAAAATTTATTTTTTGCAAACCTGGTATAGGACATTTTGTAAATCGTAGCTTCTTTAGGATTTGGTATGACTTGCGTGCTGGGCGCAGGAAAATCCCATGTGTTTATGCAGTGCAAGAATATTTTAGCCAGCTCATACATCGTATTCCACTCTTGCTGAGACAAGTGAGAAAATTTGTACAGCACCAAGTTCGTGACGGCTTTGTTTATGGAAGGTTTCTCGAAAGGAGGCTGACCGAACGGTCCATCTATTGTCGGAGTGTCCAATGTTAAAATACTTTTCCAAATTAACTAAAATTCACATTCTCGATCAAAGAAAATAATCGACATTACACAAAATCAAAGAAAAATCTATAAATTACTGTCCCTCCTAATTATTTTTACGTTTAAAATCGCATAATTTATCTTTTAAGATTTCTTAAATCATGTTTTTACCTTAAATAAATAATTATAAATTTTAACAGCGTCTGTGTTTTTCTCTCGACTCATAGCAGTGTACATATTTTCCACATCCACAACCATCCTCAACAGTTGATTTACTTCTTGTTCATTTTTACTCCTCAAGTGGCTAATGTGTGTTTCTGTTGTTAAAAATAAAATGTTAGTGAATTATACTAAAAACTGTTTAACACCGTCAATTGCTGCGCCAGAAATTGGCAAAGGTGCCATGAATCCGCACTAGATTTTCATGCCTTAGAACCAAATCTACCACAGAATCGTATACAACTCGCCATAGCCTAGAGTGCATGGGAGTTGCATTCAATTTGTGTCAATGTATTAAAAGCGAATTGGACTAACCTAAAATATGTTCACATTTGCAGGGATCGTTAAAACCTGGTGCAGGTGCCGTGGGTTCAGTCTTTTTCCATCCAGTACAATTACATTTATCCGCCTAAAATATACAGTATTAATAATCATGTATACAGTTATGAGACTGTAACACTACAGTCTATAGTAATCATGTATGTATACAGTTATGAGACTGTGACACTATAGACCAGTGGTCTCCAAACTACGGCCCGCGACTTGCATGAATCCGGCCCGCGATTGTTTGTAATTTTTTTTGTAAATGTCATATTTTGAAATATTGTAACAATTGTTCCTTAAATTTTTCATAATTTTATAAAATTAATCGGATCCTGGCCGACTTTAATATGTAGAATTGTATTTGTGGCCCGCGAAGAAGATAGTTTGGAGACCCAGGCTATAGACTATAGTTATCCACTAATTATCTCCTAATGTAAACACAAACAAACCTTACACAATAGAATAACTTGTTGCTTATTATTTACAAAACTTGCCTGACATTTTGAATACAAGGCCAGTTTGAGCAGTTTTTTGGCATACGGCAGCGAGAGCACGGCCTCTTTCCGCTGCTGGATTCGTTGTAGGTTTGTCTGCCTCGACGGCTGTTTCGTTTCTTCGGCCTCCGAGGCCCCATTCTCTTCCTTCTTCGGCGTCTCTGACATTTCTCCAGGTAAGGTTTGAGGTTATGTTGTTGTTTATATCAGATTCGACCGGATCGGTGCCTTAGCCGTCATCGTGGATGCCGTAAAATCGCATTTATTTCACCTCCGCGTTAAATTCCATTAGAGTTTGGTGGTTTTTGTGATTATTCGTGGTTATTTTTGTGTGGAGCGATTTTATTTTTGGAATGTCAAGTGGCTTGACAGTTCGTTTACCAACGGTAGAAAAATATGATGGCAGGTGTTCTAATAATGTATAATATTTGTGTAAATAATTGTTCAATTCACTCAAAATATTTGTTTTTGATGTAAATAAAATATTAGTTAAATATATTTTAATAATTTATTGGAAAATTGTAAGAGTTTGGGTATGTTGGGTTGTCTATAATGATAGCTAAATTGGCACTTAAATTAATAGATGATGCAATACATAGAAACTTGATAATTTTCCCAAAAACAAAATATTTATTTAGCCCGATTCCGTACACGAAATGTTAAATTTAACGTTAATTTTGTCACATCACAGTCTAAGCGCGTCTAGTAGTTGATATGTATACTTAGATTGTGAGGGTAAACGAATATGTTAAACTTAACATTTTGCGTACGAAATCGACACCGTACGCCAAATGTTAAATTTAACGTATACTTTATTAATACCGTCACAATCAAAATTTACATTTCAAGTAGTAAACGCGCTTGGACTGTGATGTTAAGCATTATACATTAAACTAAACATTTCATGTATGGAATAAACCTAAATATTTGTTAAAATGATTATGCCATTCCCTCTAAATATTTGTGTTATTGTAAACAAAATATTTGTTAAATATATTTTATTAATTTATTTTAAAATGATTAAAAGGTTTTGAATATATTGGGTTGTCTATAATGATAACTAAATATGCACTTAAATCAATAGATGGCATAATATATCAACATTTAATATTTTTCTCGGAAACTAAACATTGAATAAAAATATATATTTGTTAAAATAGTTCTACATTTTCCTCGAAATGATTGTGTTTGTTGTACACAAAATGTTAGTTAAACATATTTTATTTACCTATTAGAGATTATAAAAATATTGGGTGTATTGGGTTTTCTACAATAATCGTTAAGTTCGCGTTTAGTTTAATAGATGGCACTGTAAATAAAACTAGATATTTTTCCCAAAACTAAATACTAATCAAAATTAATAATATTTGTTTAAATAATTGTACAATTCCCTCAAAACTTTTGTATTGATGTACGCATAATATTTGTTAAATATATTAAATTAATTTATTTTGAATTGATTAAAACGTTATGAGTATATTGGGTTGTCTATAACGATACCTAAATTCCTCAGACCAAGTATCTCAGACCACAGTTCATATATATCCAGTTAGCCAGTCTCCATATAAATTTTGGGTATTATACACGCGAATGGGAGCAGAGCGCTGGATGCCAAATTGGTGTATATGGCCTATACAGGGTGTCTCAGACCGCCCGTACCAGCCTTTTATTTCCACAACGCTTGGTCGAATGTGACTCGGACAAAACAATTTATTACCAAAGTGAATCCAAGGAATCCACTGATGAATTTATTTTTTACCGGATTAATCCGGAAGTACCCGGAACCGGAAGTAACTTTAAAATTTCAAATGGCAACATAGGTCGAGTATCGTATTAATTGATAGGTCTTTTTAAAAGAAACAACTTTTATTTAAATGTTTTTCTAATATTTTGCATACTTACAAAAATAAACAAAAAAAAAAACAAAATTGAAAACTAGTTATCCATTCAACACTCAATTCCCTCAAGTAGGCTTTGCTTTTTTGTTATGTCAAAATAATTGATGTTCGTGAATATTTGAAGTAAAATAAATTATTATCATCAAAGTATTGAATGTGTCAACATGGTTTTTACAAACCTTGAAGGTTTTGATATGCTGATGATATTAGGTGAATGCGGTCAAAACTATCGTGCTGCTGAGCGAATTTATGTTGAGCGATACCCTCAACGAGCCAGTTAAAAAATGTTTTTCGGCGCCTTGCAGAATGAGTTAAGACAACTGGTAAGCTACAGCCCAACCACAACAAAGGTCGAAGTATCAGAAAACGTGTACAAGATGAAAGAGCACCAGATATTCTTGCAGCAATTGCTCTGGACCCGAACATCTCGACTAGAAGAATTGAAATCGATGCTGGAATAAGTCGCTCCACTGCTTGGAGAGTTTTGAAAACAAACGAATTCGATCTACACCATATCTCTTTATACCAGAAACTTGAAGAGCGGGATTTTCAAGATAGGTTGAATTTTTGTGAATAGATATGTCTCATAAAAATTATAATTTCCATTATAAAATTGTATGGACAGATGAGGCGACATTCAAAAGGAACGGAGTTGTTAATTTACTGAATGCTCACTACTGGAGTAATGGAAACCCTCATTAATTAAGAGAAGTTGATAATCAACACGTGTGGACCCTTAATGTTTGGTGTGGTATTTTAGGAAACCAAATAATTTGTCCGCATTTTCACCTAATATCACCAGCATATCAAAACCTTCGAGGTTTGTAAAAACCATGTTGACACATTCAATACTTTGATGATAATAATTTATTTTACTTTAAATATTCACGAACATCAATTATTTTGATATAACCAAAAAGCAAAGCATACTTGAGGAAATTGAGTGTTGAATTGATAACTAATTTTCAATTTAGTTTTTTTAGTTTATTTTTGTAAATATGCAAAATATTAAGAAAACATTTCAATAAAAGTTGTTTCTTTTAAAAAGACCTATCAATTAATACCATACTCGACCTATGTTGCCATTTGAAATTTTAAAGTTACTTCCGGTTCCGGGTACTTCCGGATTATTCCGGTAAAAAATTAATTCATTAGTGGATTCCTTGGGTTCACTTTGGTAATAACATTTTTTTTGTCCCAGTCACATTCGACCAAGCGTTGTCCAAATAAAAGGCTGGTACGGGTGGTCTGAGACACCAGTCTGGCTTCCTGCGGTCGGTCGGTTACGACTATTTTACTCCAGATGTCGCGAAATCAAGTCTCAGAGAGAGAGTGAGAGAGAGACAATTTCTTTCTGCCTCTATTCCGCGCTTCTCGTTGTATCATATTCCAGATGTTGATTTTTCAATCTTGAAAACACGTTTTTTTTTCTTTTAACGAGTTAAGGATGTGTGTTACATTCATTCATGCGTTTCCTTCTACAATTTTATTTTCTGCGTTATTAGAGAATAGATTTTATGAAATTATATGTGAACGTTGTAAAATTCATTAAGTATTATTTATTTTGTACAAAAAACTTAAAATACAAAACTATCTAAATTTTGATAAAAAGTAAAACAAATACATCAACTTATCATTTTATTAACTAATCAGATCAATCTTATTGATCAGATCAAATCTACTGATCGATAAGGGTTTCTTTTTTAATTAAAGGGGTCAGTGCAAAATGCAGTTGTTATTTTTTTTTAGTTTTTGAATTATTACCATTTGAAGTTTTTAACCCATTAAGCGCCGTCGATGCATACACTCAACATTATTATTTTTTGATAATTAAGTTACTAAATAAGTTTATTTGATATATTATATTATTTGACCTGAATTGAAAATGTATAAAGAAAAATTTAAATATTTTGTTATTTAAAGTGTATTATAAATACTTCACAATATTACAATGTTTTATACGCGTGGCGCATGAAGTAAAATTTCGAGTTTAGAAAAGCCTAATTTGGCTCGGTCGCTCCGCTTCGCTACGCGCCCGAGCCAAATTTTCAGGCTTTTCTAAACTCGAAATTTTACTTCATGCTTAGTCTGGGAGTTCTTAACTTCATATTGCACGTTTTTATATATAATCGACGAATGCCTGAACATTGACAGCGTATACATTACATTGTTGAGGCACTATTTTTTTGAAAATCCATTATCACTTTAATATAATAATAATAATAATCTATTTTTGATTTTTAACATTTTATTAAATTCACGTATACATTATGTGTATTTATAGAAAAAATTCACAGTATGTAATGCAATAAGTCATTCATAGAAATCATAAAAAGAAGTGTAGAATTTTAATTAAAATTAACTTTTAGAGTTAAAATTGCTTGGCCGTTAATGGGTTAAAATAGTTTTAAATATACTATGTGTCCCGTTTCAAGGCGCATTGTATGTTTCATGTAAAGATTTCCAATGTAATTGGAATTTGAGTTTGTATCGCTTATTGAACCAAAACGATTACAATAAAATTAAAATCATTTCTTTACCTACTAGCAGTATTTTCGAGGTATTATTTTTGAGTTCTCAGTTTCATTTGAAATATAGCTTGAAAGTAGTGAACGATTATACGAAAATAAAATCGTCAAAACAGTAGTTGCTACGAAAAGTCAGTGTTTGGCATCAAATTTATTAAAACACAAAGCAATAATTCAATTCAACATGAGTGTTTATTCTGCAAAAGAAAAAAATCAGATCCCAAAATGGACTCAGTATATATTTTAATCACGATGCGTATTTTATTAAATGAACCATACTTTTAATAAATATTAACAGTTTCAGAAATTTGTAGTTTTTGCACTGACTACTTTAATTATCCGTTTACTTTGAAGGATTGTTACATGATCAACTTGTACTTTTCCGATTGAAATTTTATAAACGCTTATTGTGTGCCATTTGACCAACACCGACAACACTCAGCGGGCACTAAAATGTTACCTAATTTTTGGATTAAAATTTATGGCATCCGTCGTGCGGCTGCATATGGATAATTTAAAATAGAATAAGCAGAAATATTTTTCCATATTCTCAATACTTCCCGAGATACACGAAATGTTATATAGAGAAAGTACAAATTATATAAAAATCATGAAACTTTATAATTGAGAATATTATCAAAAACTGCGAAACAAACAAACTTGTTAAATCAAGTAATTAGTCACATTAATAACATTATAAATTTTACATTTTAATAATTGTTGCCGACCTCATGGCTATCTTTTTTTGTACGGAAATATACGTTTTAGGGTCCCAGGAATCAGAAACAAGTGTTATCCCTAATATTTGAGATAATTGGCTCAACTATTGAAATATGTTGAAAAGTCTCGTTAAGTGATGATAATCAAAAACATTTAGAAAACAACAAGATGTCTTTTAATAGAACAAGTATAATAGATTTTCTCTGAGAAGTGTAATTGCAAAAGTTATTGAATACTCTATTTCCAGTTTACAATGTTTTGTATGTCAGGTTAATTCAATTATTTCAATGGTTTTATTCTTAGTCACATTACATTTACAAAAGGTACCGATGGGATTATGTTACAGACTAAATAGGTAAGTAAAAATAATTCAAAATGATTTAAGAAAACCCGATCAAAAAGTGTCTAACTAAAATATCGGTTAGTGAAAAACATGATAAGAAATTACCGAATTGGATTCTGCGGATACGGATTAAATGTGTCAACAGCAAATAATCTTTTTAAATCCAAAAATATTTATGGTTTTTAGAAGGTTGCGGATTATCTGTAAGTTGCAGTGGTATTGTTCTGGTCGCGCAATACTTGAGGGTATACACCATAATAAAAACGTGGTCGAAAAAATAGGTAAAAACAGATAGATCACTTCGCAGAATTTGATTTTTCATCCCTTCTATAAAGCTATCCCCACTAAAATAATGAATATTGTCCAAAAAGAAAATAGTCAAGGAAAAGAGTTAATTCGATATTTATACACGTTATTCAGAGTGTAAATGGATGAAACGGAACGTAGCATTTTTAATGTTAATTTCTCAAAATTAAAATATTATCTTCCCTAATTATTTCAGGGAAATTATGATATTCATTTGGTTAGAGTAACAATATACACACCGAGCTTTGCTATTTATTGCATTTTTAAAAACCGGAGTGTTATGAAATTAAACAAGCAAATGATGAGGTGTTGATTTGTTGACTTATTATTTAAAATATATTCTGTTGATTTTGTGTTACACTTCGATCAATTCTGTATAATTATTACTAAATAAAAAAAACGAAAAAACTGCTTCTAAATTATCGTTAATAAATAAGAAAACAGTTATATGTATATTTAATATAGTTTTTTAATGTTAGTTTTTTGTATATATGAATGTTTATATGAATCTACATATATTGCTATGTTTTTAGTTTTGTGTATTCGTAAATAATTTATCTATTTTATTGAAATAATTTCTGTTTTTTATTATCAATTCCAATTAAAATACCCATCAAACATTTTTCAAATTGATTTCTTCATTGTAAAAAGATTTTTGTATTTATCTAACTTTTGAATAAAAAATGTTTAATAACATAAATATATTAAAAATCTATTAATTTTTAAACACGTTTTTATTAAAAATATACAGCGTGTAAACGAACTACTGTACAGGCTCTCTACCACATAAGGGGTAGCGTTTAAATAAACAATACCTGCATTTGAAATTACCATACCTTAAGTAGATAGCTCAGAAATAATTATTAAAAATAATTAATAATAATAGGCCACATGTTTCTGGTAGCTGGTATACGCGCACATTGCGTATTTTAAGAGAGATTCCACATAGACTGGTAGTTTTTAAACGACTTGGATATCGAATTACACCATCCAGAGAAAAGTGGGTCAGATTGTGAAGAATTATGTCTATGTTATCGTTTTCATAAGTACCCATTGCTGACTAAATTCCGAATATTTTCTAAACGTGTTAATGAAATTCAATATATTTCCTGATTAGGTTCACACTTCACTTTATCTCCACTCTTATTGAAATGTTTAGATAAGAGCGGCGAGGGTGAATGATTTTTAAACATAAAAATAGTTTGCTGTTTAGTCTATGGTGAAACTTATTTCATGAAACATCTACATTTTGTAATATGGCGCGATACGTTTATTCAAACATTAAATTGGCAGACATGTTTCTTATTTACGGTGAAACTCGGTGTAATTCCGAAGCTGTAAGAATTTATCAAGAGCGATTTCCTGACCGACACCTACCACCGCCAAACCGATTTAGAAATTTATTACAAAGAGCACGCGGCACTGGAAGTTTGCAGCCCGTCGCCGTCGCCGGAGCCGTCGGAGGTGGTGACCGTCCAATGCGATATTTGCGAGCGGAAGATGAAATTTTGAATCTGTTGGAAGCGGATCCTGGTTTAAGTACCCGTATTATCGCCGCTCAGCTAAATGTATCGCACACATTTGTCAGCAGTGTTATACGAGACAATAATTTTTATCCGTATCACTACCAGCGTGTACAACATCTTCAACCCCATGATTTTCCCAAAAGAATTGCATTTTGTCAATGGATTTTGGCACAAAATGTTCAAAATCCTAACTTTACCAAAGACATTTAAGTGACCGACGAATCGTGCTTTACGCGTAATGGAAGTTTTAATTTCCATAATATGCATGTTTATGCAATAGAAAATCCTCGTGTTACGCGTAGAACTCATTTCCAGCATCGCTTCTCCCTTAATATCTGGGCAGGTATTTTAAATGATCAATTAATTGGGCCATTTATGTTCCCATTTAATTTGAATGGAGAACGATATTTACGATTTTTGCTAGATGACCTTTTAGATCTTCTAGAAAATGTACCCTTCGCGGTTCTTAGAAGAATGTGGTATTTGCAAGATGGTGCGCCAGCTCACTATGAAAGGCGCCTTAGAAGATATTTGGATGATGAGTTTCCAGGACGTTGGGTTGGTCGTGGAGGCCCTATACCATGGCCTCCAAGAAGTCCGGATTTAAACCCCTTAGATTTTTTTCTTTGGGGATACTTTAAAAGTGAAGTCTACACTACGGAAATTGACAATGCTGAAATGCTGATACAACGAGTAAACGCCGCGGCTAATACCATTCGTGAAAAACCTCGTGAAATGTTTGCTACTGTTCGTGCAAATTGGATACGTAGAGCCCAAATGTGCATTGAGTGCGGCGGACGTCAATTTGAACCCTTATTGTGATTTTTTTTATACGTGACCCAGTTTCATCTAGTAATTCTAGACAGTGTGTGTGTGTGTGTAGTGCGTGCTAAGTGATTTATACGTCTCGCAGTAGTAACAGTAAATATACAATACCACAAATGAGTGACCTAGTTTCATCTAGTCATTCGAGACAGCGTGCGTGTTTAGTGCGTGCGAAGTGATTTATGCGCCTCGCAGTAGTAAAAGTAAATAAAAAATACAACAACTTACGTATCCACGAAAAATATCATGAACACAGGTAACCAGAAGTTCTCAAAAAGTAAAAATTGCATGAAAAATTATGAAAAATCCAATATTTTTTTCCGATTTTATTTTTGCTGCAATTGGTGTGAAAATATTTTGTTTATACGCCCTTAAGAGGATGTACATTAGTTCGATTATACGCTGTATATAATAACTAAAAATGTTGGAAATATATTTTACATTTTTTCATTGTAAAATGACTTTGTTTATTTATACAAATTATGAATATTTGAAACAATAATCTAATAATTTTAACAATTTTTTTATTAAAAATATATAAAATAACTAAAAACGTTGAAAATATATTTTAGAATTGTTAATTTCATTGTAAATTTGTTTTTATAAAATATAAACCCGAATTTCATAATTTGGAACACGCTTGAAATCTCAAAATAAAAGAAATATTTTCGAATAGACTTTTTGTGGTGATAATAAATTTTATTATTTGTCTACCACAGTTCATATACAGGAAGTTTTCCGTTAAAGTATACATATTTCAAATTCACCTTATTTTCTTTAAATCTGTAGATATTCGTTGTGTTTTTAAAAGAGTTCAATTTGATGCTTTAAACGAGTGTTTTCCTCTCCCAGACTAAACATGAAGTAAAATTTCGAGTTTAGAAAAGCCCCGTGAAAATTTGTCGAGGGTCGCGCAGCGACCCGAGACAAATTTTCGAGGCTTTTCTAAACTCGAAATTTTACTTCATGCGCCACGCGTATAAAACACTAAAATATTGTGAAATTTAAGTATATTTGAATATCTCGTAAAATCAGTGTTTTGTGCGCGGGGCGCATGAAGTAAAATTTCGAGTTTAGAAAAGCCCAGAAAAATGTACAGTGTATTCTGTATATTGAGTTATTTATACTTAAAAAACTGTCTGTATAACTAATCAATAATATAAATTATTTGAAAAATTTGGTACATACCAAAGTTTTAATTGAATTTATGAAGAAAAAAAAAAAATCAAGATAAAAATAATATCAAATGAATTCTTTAATGTAAACTCATTGAATTTAATTTTTTGATTTTTAGTTAAATTTTAGGTTTATTTAGGAGCTTTTTAAATATATCTGATTCCCAAAGTCTATAATTTTGAACACGCTGGAAATCTGAGAATAAAAGAAATGTTTCGGAACAGTTTATTTTTTCTGAAGGTCATCAAATTTATCATTGTACGAGTGGTGTAGACGGGATCAAATTACACGACGAAATAAGAGCGAGCTCGTTTGTTTGTGTGTGTGTGTGTGTGTGTGTGTGTGTAGACGCAACCGGAGCAGTTTTCTCTAGAATACTTCTACCTTTACTCTATTCATAAGTAGATGGACCCACTTCCCTACCACAGTCTCTCCTTTTCTATCCTCGAAAACTCGGAATCCAGTTCTCCCATAAGCATTGTCTACCCTTGCTCAGACCAAGTATAACTCTATGCTAAATTCGCTCTTAAATCAATAGATGGTAAACTGTATCAAATTTTGAAAATCTTCCCGTATACTAAATATTTATTCAAAATATACAATAAATGCACTCGTATTTTACTATAAATAACCTATAGTATATGCATTCACTTGCTAGTATACATTTTCCTAATAGGTTTGGCGTAAAACAGGTTTTAAGGGAAAATCTGTGAAAATGTGTTAGATTTGTTAATGAGAAATGTATACAGAATGTTTTTCAAAATAACTGGACGAATAGAAATTATTTATACTTATTATTAGAGGATTTCACAGTATTTGAATTTAAAAGTAACAAATTAATTTTTATACACTGGCGAAAGAAATTAACGCATCATTTGTGATTTTTTTGATATCTTGGAATCGAGTTTTCTTTGAACACAAACATATTTTTACAATAAGAAATCTTATCAAGCATGCTGTTTTACATGTTGTGTTTTGTCTTTTGTTCTCATGGTTTTCTGTCAATAAATAAAATGAAACACTTTTCATTATTCTGACTGTAAGAAAGGTTCAAATAAAATTTCTTTTTGAGTTTGTTTTCAAGTAATTGTTAAAATTAAGTGCTAAATAGTGAAGAATGAATATGGATAGACGTCCGAATCTTAATTTAAGCAGTGAAGAAGCTGTGATTGTGGTTACACTTGCAGAAGAAGGTAGGAGTCAGCGTTACATCAGTCAGCGTCTTGGTGTTAATCAATCGACCGTATCCCGTGTCTTGAAGAGACATCGGGAAATTCAGGCATACTCAAGAAGGCCAGGACAAGGGAGAAAAAGGGCCACAACTGCTGTTCAAGACCGTTTTTTAATGATGCAGACGTTACGCGAACGGTTTATTACGGCTCCTAGGCTACAAAATATGCTCGCAGAGATCCACAATGTTCATGTAAGTTCCGCTACCATCAGAAAATGGTTACGTGGTTTTAATTTAACTCCGAAAACAGCGGCAAAAGGACCACAATTAACCGCAGACCATCGCAGAGCCAGGTTAACATTTGCGCAAGAACATGTAAACTGGTTACAGGCCGATTGGGCTAATGTTATGTTTAGCGACGAGTCCAGATTTTGTCTTTACGGCAGTGACAGACGAATGCATGTGTACAGACGGCCAGGTGAACGTTATGCGCAGTGTAACATTGTTCCGACTGTTATGTTTGGTGGAGGCTCTGTTATAGTGTGGGGTGGTATCACTTTAGAGGCTCGTACGGAGTTGGTGGTCATACCAAGAGGAAGCATCACGGCAGCGTCTTATATTGCAAACATTTTAGAACCATCCGTAATGCCATTTGCTCCCTTTGGAGGAAACGATTTCCTGTTTATGCATGACAATGCAAAACCACACAGTGCCCGAATTGTACAACAGTATCTTGACCTAGTGGGTATCAACACAATGCAATGGCCAGCCAGGAGTCCCGATCTTAATCTGATCGAACACCTATGGGACGCGATGGGCAGACGCCTTAGAGCACTTCCTCGGCGTCCAAGCAATCAACAAGAGCTTGGACAAAGATTGCAGGAAATTTGGGAAGATATTAACCAGGATGAAATTGGATCATTAATTAACAGTATGAGCCGTCGCTGTCAGGCAGTTATTCGAGCAAGAGGAGTAAACACTAGATATTAAGTCTTATAATCACATGTAAACTTTTTTCCTCTTTTTATTTATGACATTATTTTAGTCATTAATGAAATAAAATGTGTTGAAAATCATTATTATAGTTCAGTTGGTTTTGTTGTTATTTTTTTTGTTTTTAAACATCAAAACTTTATTTTTAAATTAAAAAAATTAATGTGATGCGTTAATTTCTTTCGCCAGTGTATATTAGGTTACTTATAATGACAACTGATGTTGGGATTCACTCACAATCAGCTAGATGTCACGGTTATTCAAGAATTGTTTTGTCGCGGAATTTGACTGAATATTTATTTAAAATATACAATAAATGCACTTACTTTTTAATATAAATAACGTATAGTATATGCATTTACTTGCTAGTATACATTTTCCACATAGATTTGGTGTAAATCCGGTTTTTAGGAAAAATCTGTAAAAGTGTGTTCGATTTGTTGATGAGAAATGTATATAAAATACTTACCAAACTTACATGAGGAATAGAAATTATTTATACTTGTTATTAGAGGATTTCACAGTATTTGAATTTTAAGTAACAAATTGTTTTTTTGTATATTAGGTTGCCTATAATGACAACTGATGTTGGGATTCAATTCTTGAATAACCGGGACATCTAGCGGATTATCTAGATGTCCCGGTTATTCAAGAATTGTTTTGTCGCGGAACTTGAACTTAAATAACTAAATATTTATTTAAAATATACATTAAATGCACTTACTTATTAATATAAATACCGTATAGTATATGCATTTACTTGCTAGTATACATTTTCCAAATAGATTTGGTGTAAATCCGGTTTTGAGGAAAAATCTGTAAAAATGTGTTCGATTTCTTGATGAAAATGTATATAAAATACTTTTCAAACTTACAGAAGGAATAGAAATTATTTATACTTGTTATTAGAGGATTTCACAGTATTGAATTTTAATTAACAAATTAAATTTTGTATATTAGGTTCCCTATAATGACAACACATGTTGGGATTCACTCATATTCCGCTAGATGTCGCGGTTAACCAAGAATTGTTTTTTTCGCGGAATTTAAATTTAAATATTTTCAACAAGGCGTATACAGTGTTATTGATAGAATTGCCGTATTTATTATTATAGTTTAGTGCTAGTTAATTTCTTCTAGTTACGCACAAACACAATACTAACATTTTAAGCACAAATCTACATGCTATTAGTTAGTTTTAAACTATTGATAAAAGTGAATGTGGCACTTTTATGTGTTCCAACTCCACTCTTTTTAAAGGGTAAATATTACACTGTATTCTTTTGTAATTTAGTTTCTAATAACTGGATTTTGATTCTCTAACTTTATGTACACTATTGTTTCTTTCTACTATCTCCGTTCGTGTCATACAAATTTGAAAAAATTGCACTCAAATTCAAGTTTAAAGAGGCAAACGCAAGATTTTCATATTAACAATAATCGTTAAGCTCTATCTTGGCAATTATTGTTAATAAACACAAATTTTGAAATTGTTAAATTTGATTAATTTGAGTAAACAAATTCTATTTTCATGCAATAACAAATTTGATAGAATAGAAATTGAAATAAAATATGAATAGAAATGAAATTAGAGAGGCTTAAACCGTTGTAAGTTTTCTATTCTATCGAATTTATTTTAGCATGAAAATTGATTAAGGTTGTGATTTATTATGGATAAAATCCAACGTTTATGGCAGTCACTAGTTCCAGTACCATTCATGTTCTGATTATAGGACAATATTACAGGATACATCAAAATAATCCTAAAACTTGGGGGATTTTAATGTCATCAATTTAAAACGATTAAGATATATAGCTTTTTGTAAAAAAATTCTGAAAATAGCTATTGTTTGAGTCATTTACTTACTCCTTTTTAGGCAACAAAAACTTGTACTACGTAAAATTCAAGGGTGGTACAAGTTTTGTTGCCTAAAAAGGAGTAAATAGATGACTCATTTATTTACTCCTTTTTAGGCAACAAAACTTGTACTACCCTTGAATTTAACGTAGTACAAAACTTGTACTACGTTAAATTCAAGGGTAGTACAAGTTTTGTTGCCTAAAAAGGAGTAAATAAATGACTCAAAAATAGCTATTTTCAGGATTTTTGTACAAAAAAACTATATATTTTAATCGTTTTAAATTGGTAACATTAAAATCCCTCAAGTTTTAGGATTATTTTGATGTATCATGTAATATTGTCATACATTCTGTATTCAATTAGCTCAACATTCTTAAAAAAAATGTCCATGATATATTACGTTTACCTTTTTATGCTGGAAATAGCAATATAGGTCTATCTCACTCTAGAAAATGGCTGGGCAGAGTCTGTCTCACTTCAGTAAACCGCAACCTTAACTTTATTTCTTAAGTATCGCTTGTGAGTTTATCTAATTTTTTTCTATGTTGCTGTATAAATCGAGCATAGCATATTACCTAAATAGGAAATACAATATTCAAAGATGTTTCTTAAATTAAAACCAATTTTTAGGCAAGTTGAATCAAACTGATAAAAAACCAAACAAATACCGTTTAATCAACATTGGTTCTTATTGAATAAACATTATTTAATGTGTTTTAATAGTGGGATAATTCTAGTAAACTTCGAGCTTCTGTAATATCTACTAAATCTATTTCGTTTTTTTTGTATACGTCAAGACAACATTTATTAATTTCTTAACAAACTTAATTTTATAAAAATTCCAAAATTTGTTGATATTTTCTGATATAAAAAAATAGTAATTGAATTATGAATACTTCTTACTAATCTTTTTAATTCAATTTCCTTAACAAACGGTTTTAACCGAGCAATTATAGAGATAACTCTAAAAGTTGATTTTAAGTAAAGTTCTGCACTTATTTTGATGATTTCTATGAATGACTTATTATGTTCATACTGTGAATTTTTCTTTTAAATATATACAATGCATACGCCAGTGGCATAGCGTGGGTTTCAGCCGCCTGGGGCAGAGGCCAAATTTGCCACCACCTCATTTAGGTATTATAGGTATTATTAATAAACTTCAAGAATTTTGTTTCCTGTCTTTTTAATATAAAAAAAAAACATTTTGATCAATTTTGAAGATTTGTCAACTGCTGTTAATATCAATTGACGTTCCCAAGTTTTAAATAAAATAAAAGTTATTATTTAAAATTCAAAATTGTTTATTTTTGAAATATTTGTTTTAAAGTTTTATTCAATGTTGATGTTTTATTTGGAAAATATTAAACTTTATCAGAAATCTGAAAAAATAAATATTATTTTTTTTATTGCAAGTGTTGACAGTTATGATATATTTACAGTTGACATTTAGCCTGTAATGTCACATTTAATTTATATGTTTAATGTTTATTTACGGAAATTCCATTTAAAGTATATACAGGGATTTCATTAATTCCCGAACCCCACGTGACTAAATTTAAAATTGCCGCGTAAATTATTGTATTTGTACGTTGGAGGCTTTGAAAAAAGTAAACAAACGTTACTAAAGTCAAATTTGACATAAACGTTTATGCGCGGTGCATCGTTAAACCAACCTTTGAGATCTTACAAGATTCGCCCGGAATTTTCAGGTAAGCAAAAATTGTTTAATTATTCTGAAACATTGAGTTTTATTTCTATTTATTTTACAAAGTCAATTTGCTAGGATAAGCAAATACTGCGAAAATGGTATTTACAACGAAAAAATTAATAAAAATTAGTTACATTTTTGAAGAAGAGCCTATTTTTTAATCATTTTAAATATAATATTTTCAGTCGTCATAAAAATACGCCGGCGAATAAATATTTTTAAATCTAGGGAATTTTTGTGTGAGCCATACCACCTTGTACATTTGTTTGCCTATTATTTTTTTGTCACGTGGGGTTCGGGAATTAATGAAAGCCCGGTATATATACAGGGTCCTGCAACAGTGCGTCGGGCATTCCTAGCGCCTTTCCCGTGAAAAAAACAAAAAAATGTTTCGTACAAAAAGTTATTGATTTAAAAATCTTTATGGCGTAAAATTATTTTCAAACATACAGGGTGTCCCAATTTTGCGGTATAACAAAAATATTTGTTTTTTTTAATGGAACACCCTGTATTTATTCAACTTTTCTAATGACATTTTTCAACCTCTATATTGTTATCTATTTAGTTTTTTATTATGTTACAGTGTTGCCAATTTACAATTTTTTTCTCCTAGTATCATGCATAAGCAAACTCAACTTTAAAAAATCGTAGCGACCTCGTTTTTTGAAGGTAAGAATAACTTTTAGCAAATATCTCAGTGTAGTTAATAAGCAACGTTTTATAAATGAGCAATTTAAATTTAGTAATACAGGGTGTTCAGAGAAAGCGCAAATTTCAAAGCGGTATAACCCATTTTTTTTATATGGAATGCTCCCCATTTTATGTCATTATTCGAAAGGTCTATTTCTTCTCTTCAATTTGATGGGGCATATCTTATGTCTAAACCCCATAGTTGTTGAGATATTCAATATTTTTCACAAAAGTATCCATTTAATTACATTTCTATGCACTCTAGTAGGCCATGCTGAGACGAAACAACTGTCAAAATGTAAGTAAAAGTCAATGTGAGATGAATAAATACAGATAATACTTCAAAATTATTAATAAATAAAATAAATAAATAAATAAATATGTTTTAAATCTTAAATTTGTATAAAACATGTTTTTAACGTAATATTTGTTTAAAACGTTTTTTTCGCCAAATTATATTTTATACAATGAAGTAAAAGGATTTTTTGTTTACATTTTTAAACTTCAGCTAAATTATTAAAGATATTTCAAAGTACATTATTAAACATAACATTTTCATACAAGAAAATGTTAAATATGTGTGCATAAATGTGATTTTTAAATACAGGGAATTCTTCTTTCAGGCATACACTGTAAATTTTACGATATTCGTTGTTTATTTTAAATGATTTTGATTTAAATTTTTAGAAGAGGGTTTCCGACTCCCAGACTAAGCTTGGAGTAAAATGTCGAGTTTAAAAAAGCCTAAGAATTTGGATTGGCCGCGTAACCAATCCAAATTAGGCTTTTATAAACTCGAAATTTTACTTCATGCGCCACACGTATAAAAAAACGAAAATATCGCAAAGTTTAAAATATACGGCTTTAGCAATCCAATATGTAGATGTGAATAAAACGTGAGTCAAATTCTGCGCTGAACAAATTGTTTAAAACAGTGATTATAGGCAACCCAATAACTCTAACGTATATTAGGTTGCCTATAATCGTTTTTGTATGTGTGTGTTTTTTGAACTTCAATGTAAATCAGTGTTTTTAAGCGTGGCGCATGAAGTAAAATTTCGAGTTTAGAAAAGCCTAATTTGGATTGGCCGCTTCGCTTCGCTACGCGGCCAATCCAAATTCTTAGGCTTTTCTAAACTCGAAATTTTACTTCATGCTTAGTCTGGGAGTGGAAAACACTCGTTAAAAGCTTCAAATTAACCGCTTTTAAACAACGCATTCCCACAAATTTAAAAAAAACGCTGTAATTATCGGGATATATATACTCAAAAGAAACATGCTTTGTATGTTCTGTTATAAACACGTTTTAAACGTATTTTAAACACGTTTTAAACATGTATTTAATTGTTAATGTTTTAAACGCTGTTTCAATGAAAAAAACACGTTTTATTAAAAAAAACTGTTTGTTTCAATTAAAATGAAAAAAAACGTTTTTTTAACAATCCTGGTTATGAATGGTAATTATTAAATTTAGATTTTATATAAAAGTATCTTACTATTAGTTGCATTAATAAAAGACAAATAAACTTATACTTCATAACAGAATAATTAATTCTCGCTAGATTGCCAAAATTTCGCACTGTGCGCCCTCCCAAAAGTGTCACCGAGGCAGGCCGCCTCCCCGCCGCCCCTACGCTACCCCTCTGGCATACTCCATACATTTTCAGGAACTCGTTGATTTTATAATAGTGTTAAATTTGATGTTTCGAACGAGTGTTTCCACTCCCAGGTTAAGCATGAAGTAAAATTTCGAGTTTAGAAAAGCCCCGTGAAAATTTGTCGAGGGTCGCGCAGCGACCCGAGACAAATTTTCACGGGGCTTTTCTAAACTCGAAATTTTACTTCATGCGCCACGCGTATAAAACACTAAAATATTGTGAAGTTAGAAATACACTAAAAAATACTTATACAAATAAATAATAATCGAATATTTAAATAACAAAATATTTACATTTGTCTTCACACATTCCCATTATCATATTTAGTAATTTAATAAAATAAATAATAATAATAATATTGCGTTATTGCATCAATTGCGCTTAATCAGTTAATTTTATTGTTGAAATTTTATTATTAAAATAGAAAATATTAACTGAACTGTACTTTTCAATCTTTTGAGTTAAATTGATGTTAAAAAAATCCACAGAAAAGTAATTAAATGTTGAAATCAATTTAACATGATTTATTATCCTAAAAAAGCTAACAATCCTCTAATTAAGAGTTATGATTTAAAATCCGCACTGTTATCAATTTTAAAAATCAAAATTGCTTAATATAGCACGTGTGAATTTAAAATGAACCAATTGATACTGTTACACCATAGGGGTAATTTAAAATATCAACCCCTAATTTTAAACACAACCTTATACATATACATTAATATCAATTGACAGAAAAAATAGCGATCGAGAATAAAAAGCCATTATGCACAATTGAACGATACACACCGCCATATCGGAAAAGAAAAATCTTTTCAAGTGCGGGTCTTTAACGAGCCCATTAACGCCCTCCGAATTCAAATCTCGATTGTACCTCCATATAAATAACAAATGATAATTTTAAAATTAAACACCATTCGCACAATTAAAGTAAACGACTTCACGGCAAATGGTCTCACAATTGAAAAATCCTCTCCTTGCATCATAATGTGAATTGCGTACGATATAATGTAAGTATAATAAAACGCGCGGAATAGAAAATGATTTAAGGGCATAATAATTCCATTAATAGAATTTACCATATCGATGGGTATTAATGTGCACCTGAATGCAATTAAAACCGAAAATCCCGGGTGTGAAATAAGTGAAAACTATGGGAAGTTGGCCATCTGCGTCTGTCTTTAACTGTCTACACAATTCACCATTCGAATAAATCAAACTCGGATGCACTCCTGTGTTTCTCGCTAACTAACTGCGAGGCTTTAATCACGTTTTAATACGCGGATCGAACGTTTATAGTTAGCGCTTTCAATTAACCGGCCTCTCTTTTGCTCTCGCGTTTGGTGTGAGGTTTCGGTCTTTGTCTCTTTTCATTAATTTTATCGAAAGCGTAATCCAGACATTAACGACCAGATTTAACTGATGTATAAACTCTTTGTCTTGGCATTGCAGAGTTATCTTTCAGTGTTTTTGAAAAATAGTTGCACAAATATGAACTTTAGTGGTTTTAATATAATTTTTGGATGGAAAACTTCTAGTTATTGTGGGATATTGGGAATTATGAATATAAGAAGAAATTGAAGACAGACTAAGGCATGGGCGTAGCTAAGAGGAGAGGAGAGGACAGTTGCCTCTTTCCCCCGGACACAGATAATTTATAAATTGTTCATCATAGCACTTTTCCCGTCACCTAAACAATTGATAATTGACATAATAAATTTATATCACTTGTAAATTGGTTAAAGACCATTTCACATTAAATCAATGTTTTATACGCGTGGCGCATGAAGTAAAATTTCGAGTTTAGAAAAACTTAATTTGGCTCTGTCGCTCCGCTTCGCTACGCGTCCGAGCCAAATTTGTAGCCTTTTCAAAACTCGAAATTTTACTTCATGCGCGACGCGTATAAAACACTGATTTAAAGTAAAGTTCAAAATATACTGCTTAAGGCTAATTTAAGAGTGGTCCCACTAGTTGAGTAACTACAGTAATTAATCTAAGTTAATACTGTGAGTGATTGTCCCATTAGTTCATCAAATTAATGCGCGTGTGCATGTAGTGTCGAGCCTACCCAAGTTAGATAAACGAGAACTGGTACTTATTATATTAATGTGACTCCGTTATTATTAAATTTTACCTATATCCACATTTGTAATTATTTTATCAGAGAACCTAGTTGTTCGAAAACAAACAATTTTTACCATTTGCATACAACAAAAGGGGCATCTGATAAACGGTCGGGTTATAAAAACAGTTGCACAACAATTCGCATGCGACATTTTTTCGTTGTTTTGTTCCGATGCGTAAAATTTATTGGTCGTAAAGTGTATCGGCCCTCGGTCCCTTATTCGCTCGAATGCCATTTCGGGATCATCCCGATAACGCGGCATGCAAATGGGGACCACCCCAAGAGATTCCTTTTGTCCGCGGCCGCAATCGGCGAGATTTTTATGTTTTTCGCACGTATTGTCATCCGTGGACCCCCGCGGCTCGTACTGAATTTTTATTTATTTATTATAACATTAAATGCGAAAAATTGATATGTTTATGATCGAGCGTATTGAAAACTTAATAATGGCACGGTTGTTTTTTTTAAGTGCTCGTTTGATATATTCAGATAGAAGACTCTCGCCTACAACGATGGGTTTTGTCTGATGTTCTGATGGTTTCTAGGTACTATAATCCGTTGATTTAACAATGATTGTTATTTAATAAGTAATGTGCGTTTGTGGTGTTAAATATAGGGTGGTCCAACGGTAAATAATACTTTTATTTTATTTGTAGTTTAAATTACAGTAATAAACGTTAAATGAGGTTAGATTACGTAACGACCATTAAGGGGAATATAACAGTGGTCTGAAATTTAATGTTAGGTTTATTTAAAAACTAAAGGTCCTAGAAAGTTGAAATTTTGACAGCGTATATTAAGCCCAATTATCTAGTAAAATATCGAAGTACTTTTTTTTTTAAGAATTTGCTTTTAGAGGTATGAAAAAAGTAATGTTAAATTTTTCAAAATTAAAAAAAATATTCCCATATCTTACTAGTTTATACTATAAGGAATATAATGTGAACATTTCATAAGGATGCGATAGCTCATGCCCGAGTCAGGTTAAAATAAAAATCTTGAAAAATAAGACCGTAAAATACCGCCGCCTTGCGGATCTTCTCTTAGTTGAACGCGTTGTACACTCATCTGCACAATTATTGGAGGGGCGAGCAGCATGCGGCCAGCGTTTATCTCTGAGCCGGTGAACGCTGTGCGGCTCCGCGTTTGTTTTTCTTTTCTCTTTTCAATCATAGTTAACAAAAACGGCTCGCGTCGTTAGCATTTATTCTCGTAAAATTAATATTTCGCAACTATAATCGATATTTTATTGTACTAGTGTTTTATTTTCATACTTTCTGACTACTAATGGAATAAGTATTTTTTTATACTGCATGTTCACTAATATAGAAAACACGAAATGTTTCACTAATTTAAATAAAGATGTGTAATATACCTTTAATATTGGCTTTCCTTATTATTTGACAGTGTCGGTATTATTAAATAATTTTTAAAGTTTTTTAAGCTGATTAATAAGCCAGAAGCAATCGAATAACAATCAGTCTTGTTCAAATCATTATTTCGTCTTAAATCTTTCGTTATTAAAGCAGTTGTTAAATGCCATTAAACTTCTCGCAATAAAACTATTAAAGTAAATTGTAAAGTTTCTAGCAATCGGACCTATTTGAACCAACTGCGACTTCATCAACGAATCAATGATATCAAAACTATAAGAATAGTAAGAATAACACCAATATGACGTTGTCGTGGATTAATGTTACAAATCAACTATTTTTTACTGAGCACTGGTAATATTTGTTTGACGAATGTTTAAAAAAATGTAGAGTTTAACTGCGTGCATATTCATTGTTAATTATTTTAGAAAAAATAGAACTATAATAATAATAAGGTAGTTATTATAATGCATTTCAAATAATAAGCTTCTTGCTCAACATTGCACCGAGCCCAATATATTTTTTTCAAATTTGGTTGATTTATGATGAGTCATATTTTGATAGTAAGTAAATAGGGAATAAATGAATTGAAATTGAATGTTATTGCAATCCTCTATTTATACGGCTCAGTCAACTTAGCCCCCCGAAGTTCGACTTTTTAAAAAATAACTGTTGCGCTAGATGGGCCTTAGCTAGCGCTAGCTAGCGCCACAAAAATTAGAGCTAGCGCCGTTTAGACAAGAAAGTTACGGGGGTTTGAACTTTCGGGGGGCTAGGTTGATGCTAGCCCCCCGAGTTTGGATTTTTCAAGTTGTCTTACAGTATTCGGATTCCTCAGAGCTAGCGCTACCAATTTAAAAGCTTGCGCCACCCCCACAACCCCAAAAGATTATAAAACATTTTAAACCCTAGCCCCCCGAAATGAGATTTTTTTAATCAAATTGGGTGCAAAAGATTGCTTAGAGCTAGCGCCAGCAGAATATGAAAAAAATATTCTCTCAAAAATATCAGGTAAAACAAAGTTCACATCCAAACTTTGATGTGAGAGCTTTCAGCTCCTGTATGCGTATTGCCATTTACTTGCTGAATTTCAATACAAAATCATGATTGACATATAAAATACCGCTTCCAAGAAATATGTTGGCGTTGTAATTACTTTATGTATGTTCAAAGACACTAGCTATTACAAAGATGATGCCTAGAAAACAGTAGCCTAACTGACAAGTTTTTTTCAACAAAGTCGTACTTCGGGGGGCTAAGTTGACTGAGCCGTATAATGTAAGCAACAACTATCAAAACATTTAAGCTAAATATTTGATATGTAACATGAATTAGATATTTAGGTTTGCTTAGAGAGTTGCTCTATCATCAGGCAAGAAATGAATCTTAAACTTAATATGAGTAATAACCTAATAATATTTGAGTTGAATACAACATAATAACATACAGGGAGTTTTTCTTTAAAGTATACGTTTTCCAAATATAGCTTATTTTCTTTAAATCTTTTGATATTCCTTGTTTTTTAAAAAAAGTTCAATTCAAGGCTTTAAACGAGTGTTTTCCACTCCCAGACTAAGCATGAAGTAAAATTTCGAGTTTAGAAAAGCCCCGTGAAAATTTGTCTCGGGTCGCGCAGCGACCCGAGACAAATTTTCTGGGCTTTTCTAAACTCGAAATTTTACTTCATGCGCCACGCGTATAAAATGCTGATTTCAAGTAAGGTTCAAATATACACAAATTTCACAAAATTTTAGTGTTCTATACGCGTGGCGCATGAAGTAAAATTTCGAGTTTAGAAAAGCCCAAAAAATTTGTCTCGGGTCGCTGCGCGACCCTCGACAAATTTTCACGGGGCTTTTCTAAACTCGAAATTTTACTTCATGCTTAGTCTGGGAGTGGAAAACACTCACTTAAAGCTTCAAATTGAATTCCTGTAAAAACAACATATATCTAAAGATTTAAACAAAATAAAGTGAATCTGGAATATGTCTACTTTAAAGAAAAACTCCCTGTATATTGTAGAATCAGGATATTGAGATAGATTGTGTTAGAATGAAAATAAAGTCAATTGAATAGCAACGAAAGAAGCTTAATCACAATTTTGTAGCATCGAAAAGATACCCATGTTTTGATTAGGTACATACATAACCCGATGTGTACTAGGTAAATTTTCAGGCATTCATTGTTTTTGAAAAGCGTTCAGTTTGAAACTCCCAACGAGTGTTTTCCACCGAGTAATAACGATTTATCACGTAGTAAAAAAAAAACAACCGTGAGGTACGCCACTGTCTTGCTAGCACTAGCTATCTCTTGAATAACTTTCTCATTTATCACTTGGTGAAACATTTTGAAATAATAATAAAGGATAAATTAAAAACACTTGGTTTGTTTCACTATTTGTTTCTATTTACTTGACTAGTTTCGCTTTTTACGGCATTATCAAGAGTGAACTTTGATAATGCCGTAAAAAGCGAAACTAGTCGAGTAAATAGAAACAAATAGCGAAACAAACCAAGTGATTTTAATTTATCCTTTAATATCACTAGCTATGTCGTTGTTAGTGTTTATAGACTTCAGTATAGCAATTACAATGCCAAAAAAATTAAAATCGTACGGTTAGTTTCCGAGTTATAACGATTTCAATTATCAAAAACAATCGTCAGTTACGCCACTGTCTTACTAGTGCAAGCTATCTCGTTGCCAGTGTTTATAAATATTAGTATAGTAATTACAATGCCAAAAGAGTTTCTTAAATCGTACGGTAAGTTCTTGAGTAATAACGATTTAAATTAGCTAGGAGTGAAAACACAATTGTCAGTTACGCTACTGTCTTCTAGGCATCATGTTTCTAATAGCCAGTGTCTATGAACATAAATAAAGTAATTACAACGCCGAACTATTTGTTGAAAGCGGTATATTATATGCCAAACATCATTTTGTATTAAAATTCAGGAAGTAAATGGTAATACGCATACAGGATCTGAAAGCTCTTGCATCAAAATTTGGACGTGAAATTTTTTACACCTGATATTTTTGAGAGATGTTTTTGTCATATTCTGTTGGCGCTAGCTCTAAGTTATATTTTCCACCCAATTTGATTAAAAACATCTCATTTTAGGGGGCCAGGGTTAAAAATGTTTTATCATTTTTTGGGGCTGTGGGAGTGGCGTTGGCTTTTAAATTGGTAGCGCTAGCTCTGAGGAATCCGAATAGTGTAAAAAAACTTAAAAAATCCAAACTCGGGGGGCTAGCATCAACCTAGCCCCCCAAAGTTCAAATCCCCGTAGTTTTCTTGTCTAAATGGCGCTAGCTCTAATTTTTGTGGCGCTAGCTAAGGCCGGTCTAGCGCAATCGCTGTTTTCAAAAATGTCGAACTTCGGGGGGCTAAGTTGACTGAGCCTATTTATACACATCATTTTGTAAACCCTGTACTAAACATAAAAAAAACAGGGCAGCTTTCCGTTTAATTTTTTTCAATCTATTATTTATTTGTTGCATTCATAAAAACTAGAATATTTGACCGAATATACATTGAAATTCTCCCCAAAATTGGGGGTATTTATCCAATTTGGCAGAGGCCAAATGAATACACATTATTTTCATGGCAATAGCAGTTAGGGAAGATAATATTCCCATTTAAAAAATATCATTGAAAATCCCATGTTCCGTTTTTTCATATATGTCCGGCATATAAATATTCACAATGAGCTTATGAACATGAATTATTTTATTATTATATTTTTAAGAAATAATCTATAATTTAATAAAATAAAACACATAGTTTGTTCGGCTGTCGAAACTGGAGTCTTAAAAGTAAAAATAATGTGTTATAATGACAAGAATAAGAATCATCAGTTTTGTAAATACCGAAAAATAACACAGGATCCAATAACGCTTTCTAACGAATTGAAAACAATACATAGCTTGTATGTATTATCAGCGTGTTTAAATAATACGAATCGACACTTTCGTTCGATCCGTCTTTTTTATACGCTTTGTTTTTTTCGTCTACTCCACGCGACGCGTGACCCCATCCGTTCATGCCAAGGAGCAATGCACAAATGCACAGCGAACTGCCGCTTTTCTCTCTGACTGTATTCTCCCCACTTGTGCTGTAAATTTGGCATCGGATGAGCTACTCTAAACTATGTGGGTCGTTCCAACACGATCGGCGTGTTACACTGCAATAATCCCCTTAAGGTTTGGCTTGGGCCGCTTTAATTTAAAAATATATAATATAATAATTCATTTATTTCCAAGAAGAATTTTTACATTCATGGGTGAGTCGACAGTGATGTTGAGCCAATTAACTTAATAATAGCATAATATAAGACGTACAATAATAGTAATGTAAAAATAGAATGAAAGTAATGTAGTTATAAATAATAACACATGCTTCACAAAAAATAAACTTATAACTAGGTGAACAGATTAAAATATTTGTAAATCTAAGATATAGTAACACTCACAAGTTCTAAAATAGATAAAACTCATAGCTAATAAGTATGTGTAGAGATAAAATACAGTAAAAAATAAATAAAACTTATAACTAACAATACAGATTAAAATATTTTTATAGAGACATAACACAGAATGCAAGAATGGTAAGCGATGAAACCACCAGTATCTATGCATTGTCACTGCAGTATCTAATATATTCATCTATTGTATAGAAGCTCTGTTCGAGTATAATGAGTTTTACCTGTTTTATTAGGTTTTTGGTAGGCAGTACTTTGAGGCAACGAGGTAAGTTATTGTATAGTTTGATAGGTTGTACCACACAGGAATGTTCTACATAGCTATGTTTGTGCTTCGAAATTGTAATATTTTGGTTTCTGACATTGTATGAGTGTGTATTTTGATTTTTATTAAATAGATGCATATTATTTGTTATAAATTTAATAGATTCGAATATATACAGGCTGATCAGTGGCGTGATCTTGAGTGTCTTAAACAACTCGCGGCAGATTGTATTTGGCTTCTTATTGCACATTGCCCGAATTAGCCGTTTTTGCATTACAAACAGTCTTAGAACATTCGTCTGTGTAGTACAACTCCAAAACACAATACCATATATCAACCGTGATGAACAATATGCCATGTATACCAACCTGGCAGCTTCTTGGTTAATATCGCTTCTAGTTGAATATATTAGATACGCATATTTTGAGATTGTTGAGCAGATTTTGTTTATATGGGTATCCCATTTCATGTCATTTTGTATCTCTATTCCTAAGAACTTGACGTTTTTGGTTTCATTTATCTTCTCACTATTTAAGGACACATTTGTTGCGCCCATTGGCGCTTTAATGTTCATGACATACGTCTTTGATGTGTTTGCCATTAAATTGTTAGACTCGAGCCATGCACTTAGTTGTCCTAAAATGTCTTCTGCTGCTATATTTAGCTCATTTAAGGATTTATCTTTTAAGCATAAAGTCGTGTCATCAGCGAACAATGTGATGTGAGCATTTATCATCGAGGGCATATCGTTAATAAATAATAGAAATAAAAGCGGACCCAAAATGCTTCCTTGAGGCACACCAACTGCCGGGCAAGCATCCGTTGACTTATATTGCCTATCATTTATATTTACAGATGTTATATGTTTTTCGCGCGTAGTTTGACCTGCGAATTTATTTGCAATGACTTTTGCTGTTGCTCCAGAGAGGTCATTACATGCTTTGTCTACATTTTTACTTTCAATGTAAATGATTTTATCCTGAAGGAGTTTATTGTTTTCTTTAAGGATAATATTTTTATCATTCGTCTCTGAATTGATCGTATTTAAAAGTTCGATTTGCGCCGAGTTTTCTGATAAGAGTAGTGTTTTGCTAACCTCACCGTCATGCTGATGTCCACAACAAATCACTCTGGTGCTATCCACGAACTCCAGTTCTTTTGTTTTGCTACTGCAGCTCCGATGGAAGCATTTACCGCACTTTATGCATACTAGAATTTTACACACAGTGCTGGTACAACACTTTAAAAATGCTGGTGATTCTTCCGGCGTACTAGCTTCGCCCGCCATACTCTCGTAAAAAGAGTTTTTGGATTAAAAGAAATTCTTAGACTTAATCTTAGCAGAAAATAACTTTTGTTTGAAATGAGACCAGTTTTAATCAAAATACTTCTTTATTCAATATGCTGTATGTTCATTTTCTTATCTATTTTTAATCGAAATACTTCAACCCCTATAAACCTACCAGTGGTATAAAAGAAAATTCAAAGCTAACCAAACGGAACGACCCCTTTTTCTCCACGCTTAGGTCGGCCCTGCACGTTAATCTCATTTTACGAGTAACTAGTGTGACGATCCCTTACAGTACTAACTCAGGGTGGTCTTGCATGTCAATTTATTTGGGCAATTAGCAAGCTCGGCACTACACGTTAATCGTAGTCCGAACTTAAGTATCACAATAACCGAAATAAATCATAATTAATACAATACTGTTAAATAATGCCAATTTATATGTCGAAAATGACATTCCATTAAGGTCAGAAAAGTTAATTACTAGCATAGATTAATGATATTTCAGTTAATGTCAATAATGAAAATATAAAATAATTATATACAATACTGTCAAGAATTCCAATCCATATGTCGAAAATGATGTTTCATTATGCTCACAGAAAGTCATTAATAGCAGTGTATGAGATATTATAATTGTCAAAGACTTTCCAAAACTATCGTATCTGTCACAGAAGATCTATAAACTGAGGATTGTTAATGGCAGTGACGGCTCGTGATCTAATGAAGTGGGTCGGCCGAATGTATATTGGCGCACACGCACTGAGACTTAACGGCCAGCCGTACCAAATCATACACCTTCGCTAGAATGATACTTTAAATTAAATAATTTCACCGGACTTTAAAAAATAGAAAGAGAATATTCTCGGAATTACAATAACCCGGACTTTAAAAAATAGAAAGAGAATATTCTCGGAATTACAATAACATTTTTAAACATGTTATATACATAATAATGTTATATAATTAAATAATTATAGTTATACACTGATATATTTCACATAATTTTCCTAAAATACCAAGGTAATATTTTGTAAATTACAATTAGGTAACTATTAAATGATTGTTCGCTTTTTTAAATCACATCAGTTGTTTAACGATATTTAAAAATGCGAGATATGTTTTGATTTGTTAATCAAAAAAAAGATTACAAAATTAAAGACGAATATTAATGACCAATTTGTATTAAAGTAAATGCCTATTTTACTTTTAAATTAAATAATATGAAAATAATGAGAAATACATTGGTAAGTAAATCCACTAGTTCTAGAATAAAAGTCTGTGATGTGTAACGTAACCAGTGACGGCTCGTGATTTAAGGAAATGGGTCGGCCGAATGTAGGCAAGCTGCATGTAGTCAACCTAATTTCTTGGTAGTTATTAAATAATAATTATTTACTGTCGATGCACTGTGTGGAAGTACGGTCCCGGCAAATTTGCCGTACTCAATTAAACCATTAGAACGAACGTCCACGCTGCGGGGGAAATGTTATGACCAGTGCTGCCAATCCTAAAATACCGGTTAGCCCTAACAGAAAATACCCCTTTTAGCAATACTTAGCCCCCAAAAATTTAGAATTTGCTCTGTATAAACAAAATTTAATTAAATGAAACAATATATATATATATATATATATATATATATATATAAATATATATATATATATATATATATGTATATTTCAAAACAGTTTTTTTTACTCTCCATCATATGCAAAACATAGGGAAAGTATTGTTTTCGCGAAAAATTTTAAATCAAATATCTTAGGGGATTTTGAGATCTTCCGAGTTAATTAAGACCATTTCTTGAAAAAAATCTGTTTGTCTTACGGCCTAAAAAAATCAAGATGTTAAGATGACATTAACTTAAGCCTTTTTCTACAATCCTAGGGTTGGCTTTTGGTGAAAATGTGAAAACCGGAACTCTTAGCATTTTTTTGGATTTTTCTTTAAAATGATTATATAATAAAATCTTTTTAATAAAAGTTAGCTTTTTATGTATGTTTAATTAACCAATTATGTGGGCTAAAAAATATTTTGTTTGTTTCAACCATCAAATAAGTATTATTGTGAAAAAATAAATAGAGGAAAATAGAAAGTTTCCTATTATTTTATTTTGAATGAAAGAAAAACGCAGTGTATTCAATTTTTTTTCTAAGTAATTTTTAATGAAAGAAAAAACGCAATGATTTTGATTTATTTCTAAGTAATTTTCAATATAAAGATAAACGTCGTTTTCATTTTAGGGTTTAAAAAGAAAATTCTGGTATAATATTAGATATTACATTTTTATACTAATATAACCCAAACGTAAATATTTAACACTATTGTTTTTTTTTTGTTAAACAAATAGTAACAAAAAGTATAATTGTTTTAGGGCGTGAAACAAAAATTCTAACCCAAATATAAAAAAGAGTGGTGATGCGTCTTTCCCCGTCATTTAAACAGTTGATAATTAACATACTTTTATTTCACTCTTACTAATTGATTGAAGATTCCACTTTAGGTCAGTCTTTAGTACGCGTGGTGCATGAAGTAAAATTTCGAGTTTAGAAAAGCCTGACAATTTGGATTTGCCGAGGCACGACTCGCTTCGCTCGCGCGCCCCTGCAAATCCAAATTTCCACGCTTTTCTAAACTCGTAATTTTACTTCATACTTAAGCTGGGAGTGAAACCCTCGGTAGACGATCAATCAGAAACAGAATTGTAAAAGTTCAAAATGATCAGGAATTATTCAAAATGAATGGAATTTAATTTTATAAAATAAATATAAATCAAATCAAATTTTAACTTTGATTTGATATTTTGAAATATCTAGTAAAGATATTGTTCAGTTATAACTAATCAATGTTTATTCTTTTCTGTGTAGATTCTTAGAATTTTACGTTGATTTAATAATCTAATAATTTTTTACAATTGCTTGAAAGAAAACACTTTAAAAATCGTTGATTTTATTGCATAATTTAACTTTGGCTAAATATTTTAAGAAAATGTCGTGATGTAAATGTAAATGTTCTTTTCACAAGATGTAAATGCAATCAATTCTAAGTAAATTCTGTGAATTTCATGTTGATGGTATAAAATATTACATTTTTAACAATTAAAAAAAATACAGTCTCCCAAAATTGGATATTTTATTGCATAATTTCAACTTTGGCCGAATATTTTAGGAAAATACGCCAAGATGATTTTATTTTGTTTCTATAAGATGTCAGATAAATACATTCCAAGTAAATTCTGTAAATTTCATGCTGATTGCATAAAACTTTAATTTTTCATTATTTACATTTTTTTTCACGAAATTTTAACTTTGATTTGATATTTTATTAAATCCAGCAGAGATATTTAAATTTATATTATAACCAATCAAAGTTTATTAATTTCTGTGTAGATTCTTAGAATTTTAGGTTGATTTGATAATCCGTCGATTTTTTACAATTCTCTCAAAATAAACATTCTTCTAAAGTCGTTCAATTTATTGCATAATGTCAACTTTAGCTTAATATTTTGAAAAAATACGTTGACATAATTTTATTTTCAACAAAGAAAACGCAGGTGTAATCAATTCTAAGTATATTCTGTGAATTGTATGTTGATTGTATAAAACTTGATTTTTTGATGCACAAAATTTGTTTCTTCTAAATTTAAACAACACATTTATTTTCTGTAATACGTTTTACAATAACGGAAATTGCAAAATACGTTTCTCATTGATCGTCTAACGAGGATTTCCACTCCCAGGTAAAGCATGAAGTAAAATTTCGAGTTTAGAAAAGTCTAAAAATATGGTTTGGTCGCGTAGCGCGAAGCGCGGAGCGACCAAACTACTGCTACTGCTACTGCAATTGTAAATAATGTATTAGGTCTTTATAGTTTTGAAAAAACAATACTTTTGTTACAAACAAATAAATTTTCTTTGATTGTTGATGAATCAACAGATCGAGGAACTATAAAACATTTAGCATTAGTAGCAAGAGTATTTAATGCAGGCAACGTTCAAGATTTATTTTTTGGTTTACTGCCAGTTCCAAGTGGCACTGCAGAGGCGCTTTATAATACAATTGTAGATTATTTCAAATACAATATAAATTATAAACAAAATTTAATTGGTTTTGGATCAGATAGTGCCAATGCAATGATATTGGTACGTAACTCTCTTGCTACTAAGTTGAAAAATGATATACCTGACATATTTTTAATGAAATGCATTTGTCATTCTTTTGCGTTATGTGCTAGTAAAGCTTGTGAAAATATACCGAGTATGGTTGAAGAATTAGCCAGAGATATACACACATATTTGCAATATAGTTTCAAAAGGCAATCAGAGTATACGGAATTTCAAGAATTTATTTCTGCAAAAACACATAAAATTTTACAATCCAGTCAAACAAGATGACTTTCTTTATTATCGGTAGTTAAAAGATTATTAGAGCAATATGATGCTTTAACTTTATATTATACGAACGCTCATTTAATAGAAAAGGCTGTCTCAGCAGAAAGAATTTTAAACCGTTTAAGAGACCCTTTCGTTAAGTTGTATCTTCAATTTTTTAATTTTAGTTTGCCATTTTTCAATAATCTAAATTTAGAAATGCAGTCAGAAAAAATTAAAGATCACTTTTAGATTGCTATATTAAAAAAGACTATTTAGACAAAACTCCCATCGAAAACGTGGAGTATAAAAATCCTTATTATTTTCTTGCGATTGATGAAATTTACTTAGGTGCCACCGTTTTTGGCACAATTGAAAATAAAAAACTCCAGTTTAACGAACAATATGTGTTAAATTTTAAACATAGATGTTTAGATTTTCTGAAAGAAGGTTGTGCTCAAATTTTTAAAAAATTTGACATTAAAAGCCAGTCAACATCAATTTTAAAGCAACTGTTAATTATTTCTCCATCAGAAGTTATTTCAAAAAAACACTCATCTATTGCACCTTTGGCGATGAACTTTTCATCATTAATACCAATCAATCAACATTTCTTAAGTTTCTCCATTCTCTGTCAATGTCCTCTTGACAGAGAATGGAGAAACTTAAGAAATGTTGACTTTTCAAAACTGCATGATCTCCATATTTGTGAGTTTGGGATAAACATTTCTAAACTGCAATATGGGGATGATGCAGTCATGTTCCCTCTGTTATCAAATTTTGTTTTTAATATATTTTGTTTGCCTCATTCGAGTGCCACAGTGGAACGTATATTTTCACAAATGAATTTAAATAAAACAAAAATTCGTAATAAATTATGCACAGATACCTTAAATGGCATTCTACATAGCAAAACATTAATGAAAAATCGAAATTGTTATGATTTTGAAATTAATAGAGATTTATTTATCAAATTCGACAGTAATATGTACAAAAAATTAAGCAGGAAAGTTTATACTATATATACAGAGTGGAAAATAAGGCTGGTCACCTGAAATAATTTCTTAAATATTAGTTTTAGACAAAAACTAATAAAGAGGTCAAAAAGTAAATCAAAGGGAGATCAATTTTTCTCTTCACTTCAACTAATATTCAAGAATTTATTTCAGGAGCTCCAATTTATATTCTACCCTGTATGTACGTATGTATTACCTATATAATTTTGTTTAATAAATAGTGTTTAAGCTTAAAACTATCATAATTTTGTATGTTTGTTTGTTAACTTTGTGTTTTTATTTTTTAATTTTAAAAGTAATATTTAATTTTAGTAGTAATGTCAAGTTTGTAAAACACATGTTATAAAAACATTTTATAAAAATACCAATAATTTTTTTTTTCTATTGCTAAATATATATGTTTGGAAAGAAATACATATTTGAGAACTACTATATCATTATATCGACTATTTTCTTAAGTATAGAAGTCTAGGGAAATCTAGCAAATTTCGACATGAAGATCTAGGGAAATAATTTTTATTCATCTGGCAACACTGACACAGGCATCGGTGTATTGTGTGGAAGAACGGCGAGTACGGCCCCGGCAAACTTGCCGTACTCGAGTAAACCATTTGCGGACGTACGTTCACCCTGCAGGGGAAATTTAACGACAGAAACTGCACTGACACTTGTGACGACGTAGCGCTTGCATTAATCTTCATAATCTGAAAATCTACGGCTAACCGATTTTGCGGATATGAAGTTGCTTAGTAAACGCATATTAAATTAAAATAAATTTCTATTTTTATCGGCTTTATGCTGGATACTTATTATTATTACTACATATTAGCCTTCTATATATTTATTACAAATAATGCGCAATATTTATTTCTGACAAAATAAAAATTTATAATTTTTGTTCAATCAAATTTAACGGTACGGCCCGGCCGACCCCGCCGTCCCTGACGAGCCGTCACTGGTTAATTAGTTATTGATAGCCATTTGACTATACTGACAATATCTTGACAACTGACACTGTTATATCGCGTTATATCAACGAGAATATAACTCATAGCCTACTAGAACGAATTTTAAACCAATGAGATGCAAGGAAAGCCGTAGGTACATGTCTATCACCGCGATGATAGAAAACAAAAGAAGCGGTGATAAGTTGTCCTGTCATTCGAAACGTCAAAATAGGTAAAGTTTCGTGCAGTGATATTAATAGAATAGTGAAAAGTACGACGCCAAAAAAACACCGTCAGTGGCGGCAGTTTACGAACTTTTGTGCGGTTAAAAAATGCTCAATCAATAGGGAAACAACAATATCTCAGCTGTCGATAGTGTTAAGGGACTCACATTATTTTATTCGTTATATTCTCTCACTAAATATAACTCATGATATGATTAATTATCGATGATATTTTGTCGTTGAAACCGAAGCAGCACATTCAACTCGCCCTTCGGGCTCGCTGAATCTGCAGCTCGGTTTCAACTCCAAAATATTATCGATAATAATCATACCACTCGTTATATTACGGCTGACTATATCCCGCCAAAGACGGCTAGCCGAAACACGAATGAATTAGAACCAATCAGCTTCTAGAAGTCGTTGTTGCCGTGATAACAAATTCATGTAGAGTTCGATTTCGGCACTGTGATTGGTTCTCTACTCGTGTTATGTTTCGGCACGTGATTGGTTATCCCAATTCATTGTTCAATTTTTGTAAATAAACTGAACGTCAAACTACTGTCAAATAAAAATTATACACTTCAGTTTTTGTGAACGCTATAAAAATGATCGCAAACACACGGTTCGGAAGTACACCTCTAGAAGCAATTCACGAAAAAGTAAGAAACGCCCAGCCTATAAATACATTATCATCGCAAAAATATATATGGAAACAGTTTAGGGAGTTTTGCGTGGAGAAAAATATTACGTTAAATGCGACTTGCACTTTGGAAGACATTTCTAAAAAATTGGAAAACTGGGCATACAATATGAGAAAGAGGGACGGCACGAACTATAAAGAAAAGGTAGTCAAGACGCTATGGAATACCACTGCTAAGTTAGTGCAAGAGAAGTACTTCAGTGAGTTTCAAATATTGTTTGATCCATTTAAAGACTTAATATTCAAACCGGCACGAAGCGCCCGCGATGCCAAACGCAAAGAATTGCAGCGGTTTCCTGAGAAGAGAAGCATGAGTTCTGCACCGTTTTCATCAGAAAAATTTCAAGCGATAGTTCTTCAATTTAACGAGGACAGTCCCGATGGGTTGCAAAGACAATTCTTTCACATAGCTTCGGTTGAACTCGCGTGGAGAGGAGGCGAAGGGACATCAACATTAATTCAGCACTTCAAGGATGAATTAAATAATTCTGCAGAATGGACTGGAAGAATAATGTACAATACCATATTTTCTAAAACTTCTCAGGGTGGAGGACAACGCTTAACCGAAAACAAATGGCTTACACCAAACAAGAGTAATGAAGATGTGTGTCCGGTACGATTACTTAAGAAATTATTGTCAAAACGTGGCGACAACATTAAAACAGATCGTCTGTTTTTAACTGTAAACAAGAGTTGGCCACCGGGAAAAAGCTGGTATAAAAATATGCCTATTGGCCGCAACGAAATTGGGAAGTCGGTTAAACAAGCGGCTCAGAAAATCGGTTTAAACACCAAAATGATTAAAATTAGCAATCACTCTAGTAGAGCAACAGCTGTGAGTCAATTAATGGAACAGGGAAGTAGTGACCAAGAGGTTGTTAAAATCACCGGGCATTCTAGTTCGCAATCACTTAAACCGTATTTGCAATTAAATTCTGACCATCATACTAAGATTATTAACAACCTCAGAATAAAAAACTCCAATACTCTAGTGGCAAGAAATGAACAACATAATGAACCCGATAAGCAAAATATAGTAAACAATAATTGTACAATTAAGGGGAATATAACAGTGGTCTGAAATTTAATGTTAGGTTTATTTAAAAACTAAAGGTCCTAGAAAGTTGAAATTTTGACAGCGTATATTAAGCCCAATTATCTAGTAAAATATCGAAGTACTTTTTTTTTAAACAATTTGCTTTCAGAGGTATGAAAAAAATAATGTTAAATTTTTCAAAATTCCAAAAAATATTCCCATATCTTACTAGTTTATACTATAAGGAATATAATGTGAACATTTCATAAGGATGCGATAGCTCATGCCCGAGTCAGGTTAAAATAAAAATCTTGAAAAATAAGACCGTAAAATACCGCCGCCTTGCGGATCTTCTCTTAGTTGAACGCGTTGTACACTCATCTGCACAATTATTGGAGGGGCGAGCAGCATGCGGCCAGCGTTTATCTCTGGGCCGGTGAACGCTGTGCGGCTTCGCGTTTGTTTTTCTTTTCTTTTTTCAATCATAGTTAACAAAAACGGCTCGCGTCGTTAGCATTTATTCTCGTAAAATTAATATTTCGCAATTATAATCGATATTTTATTGTACTAGTGTTTTATTTTCATGCTTTCTGACTACTAATGGAATAAGTATTTTCTTATACTGCATGTTCACTAATATAGAAAACACGAAATGTTTCACAATTTAAATAAAGATGTGTAATATACCTTTAATATTGGCTTTCCTCATTATTTGACAGTATCGGTATTATTAAATTATATTTAAAGTTTTTTAAGCTGATTAATAAGCCAGAAGCAATCGAATAACAATCAGTCTTGTTCAAATCATTATTTCGTCTTAAATCTTTCGTTATTAAAGCAGTTGTTAAATGCCATTAAACTTCTCGCAATAAAACTATTAAAGTAAATTGTAAAGTTTCTAGCAATCGGACCTATTTGAACCAACTGCGACTTCATCAACGAATCAATGATATCAAAACTATAAGAATAGTAAGAATAACACCAATATGACGTTGTCGTAGATTAATGTTACAAATCAACTATTTGTTACTGAGCACAGGTAATATTTGTTTGACGAATGTTTAAAAAAATGTAGGGTTTAACTGCGTGCATATTCATTGTTAATTATTTTAGAAAAAATAGAACTATAATAATAATAAGGTAGTTATTATAATGCATTTCAAATAATAAGCTTCTTGCTCAACATTGCACCGAGCCCAATATATTTTTTTCAAATTTGGCTGATTTATGATGAGTCATATTTTGATAGTAAGTAAATAAGGAATAAATGAATTGAAATTGAATGTTATTGCAATCCTCTATTTATACGGCTCAGTCAACTTAGCCCCCCGAAGTTCGACTTTTTAAAAAATAACTGTTGCGCTAGACGGGCCTTAGCTAGCGCTAGCTAGCGCCACAAAAATTAGAGCTAGCGCCGTTTAGACAAGAAAGTTACGGGGGTTTGAACTTTCGGGGGGCTAGGTTGATGCTGGATGTTTCAAGTTTTCTTACAGTATTCGGATTCCTCAGAGCTAGCGCTACCAATTTAAAAGCTAGCGCCACCCCCACAACCCCAAAAGATTATACAACATTTTAAACCCCAGCCCCTCGAAATGAGATTTTTTTAATCAAATTGGGTGCAAAAGTTCAATTCAAGGCTTTAAACGAGTGTTTTCCACTCCCAGACTAAGCATGAAGTAAAATTTCGAGTTTAGAAAAGCCCCGTGAAAATTTGTCGAGGGTCGCGCAGCGACCCGAGACAAATTTTCTGGGCTTTTCTAAACTCGAAATTTTACTTCATGCGCCACGCGTATAAAACGCTGATTTCAAGTAAGGTTCAAATATACACAAATTTCACAAAATTTTAGTGTTCTATACGCGTGGCGCATGAAGTAAAATTTCGAGTTTAGAAAAGCCCAGAAAATTTGTCTCGGGTCGCTGCGCGGCCCTCGACAAATTTTCACGGGGCTTTTCTAAACTCGAAATTTTACTTCATGCTTAGTCTGGGAGTGGAAAACACTCGCTTAAAGCTTCAAATTGAATTCCTGTAAAAACAACATATATCTAAAGATTTAAACAAAATAAAGTGAATCTGGAATACGTCTACTTTAAAGAAAAACTCCCTGTATATCGTAGAATCAGGATATTGAGATAGATTGTGTTAGAATGAAAATAAAGTCAATTGAATAGCAACGAAAGGAGCTTAATCACAATTTTGTAGCATCGAAAAGATACCCATGTTTTGATTAGGTACATACATAACCCGATGTGTACTAGGTAAATTTTCAGGCATTCATTGTTTTTGAAAAGCGTTCAGTTTGAAACTCCCAACGAGTGTTTTCCACCGAGTAATAATGATTTAAGTTATCATAAAAAAAACAACCGTGAGGTACGCCACTGTCTTGCTAGCACTAGCTATCTCTTGAATAACTTTCTCATTTATCACTTGGTGAAACATTTTGAAATAATAATAAAGGATAAATTAAAAACACTTGGTTTGTTTCACTATTTGTTTCTATTTACTTGACTAGTTTCGCTTTTTACGGCATTATCAAGAGTGAATCAAGAGCGAATCAAGAGTGAACTTTGATAATGCCGTAAAAAGCGAAACTAGTCGAGTAAATAGAAACAAATAGTGAAACAAAGCAAGTGATTTTAATGTATCCTTTAATATCACTAGCTATGTCGTTGTTAGTGTTTATAGACTTCAGTATAGCAATTACAATGCCAAAAAAAAAATTGAAATCGTACGGTTAGTTTCCGAGTTATAACGATTTCAATTATCAAAAACAATCGTCAGTTACGCCACTGTCTTACTAGTGCAAGCTATCTCGTTGCCAGTGTTTATAAATATTAGTATAGTAATTACAATGCCAAAAGAGTTTCTTAAATCGTACGGTAAGTTCTTGCGTAATAACGATTTAAATTAGCTAGGAGTGAAAACACAATAGTCAGTTACGCTACTGTCTACTAGGCATCATGTTTCTAATAGCCAGTGTCTATGAACATAAATAAAGTAATTACAACGCCGAACTATTTGTTGAAAGCGGTATATTATATGCCAAACATCATTTTGTATTAAAATTCAGGAAGTAAATGGTAATACGCATACAGGATCTGAAAGCTCTTGCATCAAAATTTGGACGTGAATTTTTTTTTACCTGATATTTTTGAGAGAATATTTTTGTCATATTCTGTTGGCGCTAGTTCTAAGTTATATTTTCCACCCAATTTGATTAAAAACATCTCATTTTAGGGGGCCAGGGTTAAAAATGTTTTATCATTTTTTGGGGCTGTGGGAGTGGCGTTGGCTTTTAAATTGGTAGCGCTAGCTCTGAGGAATCCGAATAGTGTAAAAAAACTTAAAAAATCCAAACTCGGGGGGCTAGCATCAACCTAGCCCCCCGAAAGTTCAAATCCCCGTAGTTTTCTTGTCTAAATGGCGCTAGCTAAGGCCGGTCTAGCGCAATCGCTTTTTTCAAAAAAGTCGAACTTCGGGGGGCTAAGTTGACTGAGCCTATTTATACACATCATCATTTTGTAAACCCTGTACTAAACATAAAAAAAAACAGGGCAGCTTTCCGTTTATTTTTTTTCAATCTATTATTTATTTGTTGCATTCATAAAAACTAGAATATTTGACCGAATATAAATTGAAATTCTCCCCAAAATTGGGGGTATTTACCCAATTGGGCAGAGGCCAAATTAATAGACATTATTTTCATGGCAATAGCAGTTAGGGAAGATAATATTCCCATTTAAAAAATATGATTGAAAATCCTATGTTTTTTTTCATATATGCGCGGCATATAAATATTCACAATGAGCTTATGAACATGAATTATTTTATTATTATATTTTTAAGAAATAATCTATAATTTAATAAAATAAAACACATAGTTTGTTCGGCTGTCGAAACTGGAGTCTTAAAAGTAAAAATAATGTGTTATAATGACAAGAATAAGAATCATCAGTTTTGTAAATACCGAAAAATAACACAGGATCCGATAACGCTTTCTAACGAATTGAAAACAATACATAGCTTGTATGTATTATCAGCGTGTTTAAATAATACGAATCGACACTTTCGTTCGATCCGTCTTTTTTATACGCTTTGTTTTTTTCGTCTATTCCACGCGACGCGAGACCCCATCCGTTCATGCCAAGGAGCAATGCACAAATGCACAGCGAACTGCCGCTTTTCTCTCTGACTGTATTCTCCCCACTTGTGCTGTAAATTTGACATCGGATGAGCTACTCTAAACTATGTGGGTCTTTCCAACACGATCGGCGTGTTACACTGCAATAATCCCCTTAATAATTATTATACTCAATAAATGTCTTCGTTTCTTTTGAATAGATTCCTTTTTTATTGTAATATTTTTGTTGGGATATAGTCTGATAAATTGCTCTCGTGCATTGGAAATTATCGCAAGTTTGCACTCTTTCGACAAACACAGTCGTATTGCTTTAGGCAACAGCCCCTCGACCTAAGGGATCGGGACTGTTGCCAAGCAATACGACTTTGTTTGTCGAAAGAGTGCAAACTTGTTACCGATAATTTCCAATGCACTTGTGCAATTACTGTTGACAATTTTACACATTACAAAAAAATTATCAACCAACATCAAAAAGATACAAATTTTTATATAAATCGTCATCATCCTGATGCGTGTGCTATGGTATGTGTGTATCTGTAAAAACTGTCAAAACAGAAAAACAAAGAAGTTTTAAAATGGTTATTATTTTGTAAATATCAACTGTCAATAGTGACTCGTAATACTCTGCTTTCGTTGTTGTTATTGTTTCCACAATTTTTGCGCGTTTTTTCTTTTTTTAAGACAAGTTTTGACTCATCATGTTACTTTTGGCATGGTATTTAAGAGCGTCAATTACATAGTCATTGTGTTTTGTTTTACATTTTTGACAATTTTTCTTTGTATTTGTCAAGATTGTGACGTGCGTACAAATCTGACATTTTTACGTATGTGTCGTATTTTTTTTACATATTTTTGACAGGTGACATTTTTGACAGTTGACGTTTATTGGACTTAAGTCGGCGTCGACGTATGTCCAATAGCATTTGTCAATAGTGACAGTTAACGCTAGTTGACATTTAGTTTATAATGACACATGACATCAATCCATTTGGGGGCGCCAAATGGAATTTTGGCCCCGGGCGCAAGTTTTCCTTACTGCGGCGCTGGGTGTTACCATACGGAATCTCGGTTATTAGAAGAGAGAAAAACGAAAACGGATGGCGCATTCTCGATCTCTTTTTTCAAGACAAAAAGAAAAATTGGCTATTGCCTTTTGTTTTCGAGTTGTAGCCAAAAATTAATTATTTTAAAATTTAGATTTGTATCAATATCTCGGTGATTTATTATTTTATGGTCACATTTGACCATATTTAAAACGTGATTTACGTAACTTTAGTTATCAATTCAAATGAACAAAAGAATAGCGAAATGATCGATGCATAATAGTATATTCTGTAACGAGGTTAGAATGAAAACATTGATACGAGTGGAAGATTCCGAACGCGAGCGTTAGCGAGCGTGAAGAACCACGAGTATGAAATTTTTATTCTAACCGAGTAACAGACTCTATTTTCTCCATGACCAGAAAGTATGAATCAATAACAATTAAATAAATCTGAACAAAACAAGTTATTTATTGAAACATTTGTATTACATTGTATTAATATTTATATTGTTGGTACAATTACTGAAATTAAAATCTGGTGCATTGGAAATATTTTCTGTAATATTTTTCGAAACAGATTGATTTCTAGAAGCAGACTTAACAATCGTATAGCAGGAAGAATTTGAGGTTGATGGGACGGTTACTGACGAATTAGATCCAGTAATTGAAGAAACTAATTGATTTGCTATACAGGGTGTCCTGTTAATGTGGGGAAATGGCTTAACCAGATCAAAATATGATAATTTAACATAACTTATCTATATCCAAAACTTTAGGGCTAATCCGGAATTAATTTTCAAAATTAAAAAAAATATTATTCATTTTATTTATAACAATTGAACGCTATATTCGATCCGACTAAAATTTGTTATGGCTGATTATGATAATATAATACACCATTTCAATTATTATATATGTGCGATGTCGTGCGATGCGGACGTATCGAACGCAGCTCCTCGCGACGTATCGAACGCAGCTCCTCGCGACTGCAATATCAAAGACAACAAAGTTAATTTTTGTATTGTGTGTAATAAAATAGCAGTGACCGGCGCTACTTGCTTAATATGTGGTAGAACAGCTCACAGTAGCTGCTCGAAACGGCAAAAACCTGCTGCGGAATAACAATGTCTATGAATGAGGAAATGTATCAAGAAACCATCAATGAGTGTGCTGATATCAACCTGATCAAACTGTTACTGATAGAACTAAGAAAATCAAATAAATTGTTGAGCGAAAAAACAATTAGACTAGAAATCGAAGTCAGTGTATTAAAATCTCAACTAATAAATAAAAATAAAATAAAACCCAATAACCATGTTAAAATGATGGAATCAAACACCGAAGGTAAACAAAAAACGACCTCGGCCGGGTCGAAAGATCAAATATTGACCGATAGTGCTACGATGGCCACGAAAATTCAACTTGAGCCCACTGCGCGCTCAACTCGCGCGCACAGCCAACGCAGTAATTCGTCCAGTGGCGGATCATCACTCTCAAATGGGAAGCAAATAAAACCATCAGAGTCAAGGATTTCTACAAAAAAAGGACCACAATTAACAATTAATCAATGTGTCAGTTCGGCGTTCGAATCATTTCTACAGTTGCTGGAACAATACTTTTTAACTGTTTCCCAACTAAAAAAACGTTAGCCAGAAATAATCATGTTGTTTGGTATAATAACAAATTGAAAACTATGCGTGAAAATCTCTCGCTAGTAAAGGAGGCAAGTACAAGACTTCCTGAGCTTAAACCAACATTAAACAAATTGAAATCAGAATACAAGACTGCCCTATGTAACTCTAAAAAAAAAGGCTAATGCAAATTATATTGATACATGCACAAATAAACCAAAGGCAATGTGGTCCTTAATTAATTATAAGAAATCGAACTGTGATAGCAATAACTGTGATATAGAACCGGACGATTTTAACGTGTTTTTTGCCGACGTTTTGGAATCCATAAAATCCGACCTACCGCAATCTCAGACAGACCCACTAGAATTAATTAAAACTGATACTTCCCTCACAAACTACCTCACATTTGAAGAAGTGGGCGAGATTGACGTGCGCGAAGCTTTAATGTCTTTAAAAAACTCAAATGCTCGAGACGTGTACGGTATGACATTTGGCTCAATTAAATATGCGATAGACGTAATTATAACTCCTCTAATCAAATTATTAAATGGTTGCAGTCGCAACAACGTATTCCCAACCTGCCTAAAAATAGCAACGGTCATACCTGTACATAAAAAGGGCTCCGTTGCAGATATCAATAATTACCGCCCGATTTCTCTTTTGCCCATCAATTCAAAAATATTTGAGAAATTGCTTTTTAAACAAATTTTACATTTCTTGGACGAAAATGAGATACTAACGGATAACCAGTACGGGTTTCGCGGTGGACGTTCTACGGGGAGCGCGGTTATTGCTTTTGTTGAGGAAATCATGACTGGTTTCGAATCTGGTCAATATTCAGCGGCCCAATTCTTTGACCTCAGCAAGGCTTTCGACTGCATTCCTCATGACGTCTTGCTGCGAAAGTTGTACTTTTATAATTTTAGTCCAGAATGTTGTCGGTTAGTGTGCTCATATCTACAAAATAGGACACAGCGTGTCACATTTAAAAACCGTGCATCAGCACTTGCTGAAATCACATTTGGTGTACCCCAAGGGTAGATTTTGGGACCACTGCTATTTTTAATATATGTCAACGACTTTCCTCCACATATTAGCACCGGTACAATAATCATGTATGCAGATGACACAACTTCAATAAACAAATCTAGTAACTATGAAAATGCGCTGCAACACAGAGATTATATAAATAACAAAGTCGCGATATGGTTCAACTCCAATAAGCTCTCAATGCAGCAAAGACGGAAAAACTTACTTTTTCACTCAATGCTGGCAATGAAGAACACGGGTCTTGCAAGTTCCTCGGTTTATGTCTTGACACCAAGCTAAGTTGGAGAGAGCATGAAAAAGACCTGAGCAGTAAGCTTAATGGCGTCACTTTCTTACTTAGAATGCTAAGTAAGTCTGTACCTTTATCAACACATATGGCTGCGTATCATGCTCTTTTCCAATCGAAAATCAGGTACTGTATCTTGGCCTGGGGACACTCGAGTATTGCTTCTCGTGTGTTCAGTTTACAACGTCGAGCAGTCCGTATCCTAGCGGGTATAGGATAGAATGCAAGAACCACTTTCAAAGCCTGAAAATCCTTACATTGCCAGGCCTGTTCGTTTTAGAATGTCTACTGCATGTTCATAAAAATGCAGATAATTATGTCACACATAACCAAATTCATGGACACAATACCAGAAGTCGTGATCAAATTTGTCCCCTAAAATCAAGACTATCTAGGTGCCAGAACAGCTCAAGATTTTATGGGCCAAAGTTATTTAACATCCTGCCAGAGACAGTGAAATCTCTCCCCAATAAGAAGTTTAAGAATATTCTTAAAAATTACTTAACAAATAAAGCATTTTTTTCTTGGATTGTAACGTGTACCCTATTTTATGTGATCAATGCTTAAAGTTTTATTCTAAGCCATTAATTATCTAGTCTGATGGGCCGCCTCTTTTTTAAAATGTCTGTGATTGTCTGGTGGATTTGTGATTTTGTGTTATTTATAGATACACTGATTTTATTCTACTTTACTTGTACACCTATTTTCTAGTTTTAATTAATGTATTTAATCATTAGTAAGATATTTAAGCCAGTAGTCTAGTCTGATGAACCGCCTAAATTTTGAAATGTTTTGCCGGTCTGTTTAACAGTGATCCGTATTTTATTTATATATACACTGACCTTATTTTATTTTACTTGCACACCTTTCATATAGTTTTTTAATGGCCCATATATATATATATATATATATATATATATATATATATATATACTTAGTTTATCTTACTCATTAATAGATTTTAAGTTTGCAATACTGCAATGTACATCCAGTTTAGGTATTCCTTCTCATATATTTACTGACGTGTGTAAACCTGTAAGTCTTAGCACGAATAAACATTATTATTATTATTATGGTCATCATTAATTGACAAGAAGTACAAAAAACAATAGTACCACAACATAAAAAATAAAATATGTTTTTATTGGCGCACCTTATGAAAATTAAAAAAATACACCTTAAGAGATTAGTTCATTTAAAAGCTTTTTTGGCTCTTAATAATGTTTGATATCTTGTACGGTTTTGCCACAAAAAAATAAAATGCAAATAAATTATTTTTTATTATTTAGTAAAAACGAAATTAGTTTTTCGGATGATTAAAAATACATGTTTTTTCTTTGTCGTCGCTATTGTTTAACAAACGTCAATTGTGTATAATATTAATTAAAGTGTTTTTTGAGAATTAATTATTGTCTTCATTATGGTTTATAATTAGCAAACAGATACAGGGAGTTTTTCTTTAAGTATACGTATTCCAAATTCAGCCCATTTTCTCTAAATCTTTAGATATTCCTTGTTTTTTTATTAATTTCAATTTGAAGCTCTAAACGAGTCTTTTCCACTCCCAGACTAAACATGAAGTAAAATTTCGAGTTTAGAAAAGCCCCGTGAAAGACAAATTTTTTGGGCTTTTCTAAACCCCAAATTTTACTTCATGCGCCACGCGTATAAACACAGATTTCAAGTGAAGTTCAAATATATATAAATTTTACAATATTGTAGTGTTTTATACGCGTGGCGCGTGAAGTAAAATTTCGAGTTTAGAAAAGCCCAAAAAATTGTCTTTCACGGGGCTTTTCGAAATTTTACTTCATGCTTAGTCTGGGAGTGGAAAACACTCGTTTAGAGCTTCAAATTGAAATAAAAAAAAACAAGGAATATCTAAAGATTTAGAGAAACTAGGCTGAATTTGGAATACGTATACTTAAAGAAAAACTCCCTGTATCTGTATGCTAATTATAAACCATAATGAAGACAACAATTAATTCTCAAAAAACACATTTTTGGATTGTAACGTGTACCCTATTTGTCGAGGGTCGCGCAGCGACCCGAGACAAATTTTCTGGGCTTTTCTAAACTCGAAATTTTACTTCATGCGCCACGCGTATAAACACAGATTTCAAGTGAAGTTCGAATATATATAAATTTCACAATATTGTAGTGTTTTATACGCGTGGCGCATGAAGTAAAATTTCGAGTTTAGAAAAGCCCAGAAAATTTGTCTCGGGTCGCTGCGCGACCCTCGACAAATTTTCACGGGGCTTTTTTAAACTCGAAATTTTACTTCATGCCTAGTCTGGAAGTGGAAAACACTCGTTTAAAGCTTCAAACTGAACTCTTTTAAAAAACAACGAATGTCGGAAAATTTACAGTTTATGCATATGTTTACATAAAAGAAAAACATCAGTGTATGTTGCTTGTATTAGGATTTTGGCAAGGAAATTGAGGATACCATATTCATATTTTATATTTGTGAGAATATAACTCATAGCCTACTAGAACGAATTTTAAACCAATGAGATGCAAGTAAAGCCGTAGGTACATGTCTATCACCGCGATGATTAATAACAAAAGAAGCGGTGGGTGTTAAGTTGTCCTGTAATTCGAAACGTCAAAATAGGTAAAGTTTCGTGCAGTGATATTAATAGAAAAGTGAAAAGTGCGATGCCAAAAAACACCGTCATGAATAAAGAATCACAGTGGTGGCAGTTTACGAAGCTTTGTGCGATTAAAAAATTCTTAATCAATAGGGAAACAACAATATCTCAGCTGTCGATAGTGTTAAGGGACTCACATTATTTTATTCGTTATATTCTCTCACTAAATATAACTCGTGGTATGATTAATTATCAATGATATTTTGTCGTTGAAACCGAAGCAGCACATTCAACTCGCCCTTCGGGCTCGTTGAATCTGCAGCTCGATTTCAACTACAAAATATCATCGATAATAATCATACCACTTGTTATATTACGGCTGACAATTTGTTTAAGCATATTTCCCAGTTTATTTATCTCAATTACTTGTCGTGTACATTTCTTTTTTTGGAAATTAATAAAAAAATTATCAGTAGGAACATTATCAGGTCTCAGAGCCCAGTATTTCTTTTCAACGTTATAAAAATCTCCTGTAATTGTAAACTTTCAAAGTTTTTTGGTTTTTGTATTAGGAATTGCAATTAGTATTGCGGATCCCAAATCTTTAATGTCGGAAATTTTAATGTTGCAAAGCTCATTCTTACGACAAGCCCCTAAAACACCAATGAATGACAAGGGCGACCCAAAAATGAAAACCAGATTTTAGTAAAATTGCTGTTTATATTATAATTTTTATTACCTTTGTAGCTAAATATCTCATCCGGAGCATTTTCTAAGAATTGCTTAACATTTTCTTCTGTAAAAACCTTCGATTTTTTAGCTACATACTTTTCAGAAGAACGTTTTAACAAGGTTTTTCATTTTTTGAATCTATCAATATCGAGGTCCCAATTTATCGTCACTTTTAGAATTGAATATACTTTCCATAGAGTCGAGGATTTACATTTATTTAATAAATCACCGGATAATGCAATTAAAACATTTTCCCAAAAGAAGTCAGTTTTATTTTCTTGCTGCCAATTCCTTAACAGTGTATAATACTTTTTATATTCTTGTCTCGATTTTTGCGGCAGCAGGTTCTCGCTTATAATTTTTGCGAAATTTGTAATTTCAGGGGAAGTATTATCTAATTCTATATTTGATTAACTTGATTTGTCACACATTATTTTACTTATATTAAAACTTGTTTAAAAATAATTATTACGACGTCGCGATTTCCATCTGACACTGTCAGTTTTACATAAAAAGCAAGCGTTTTAGAATAAATATTCTAACTCAAGAGTGAGAATTTTTACATTCTATTATTAAAAATGATTTCGGAATTATTACAATATTTACAACTTTATATCACTTCCGGTTCCACCGGAAGTAGCACCAAATTTGTTATTGTAGGAGGAAATCACATTATATTAAATTTGAATTTATCTTGTTTGAACTGTACCGTAAGGTAAATAATAAGGTCTCACATTCTTCATACCTGCTAATGACATAATCCCCCTTTTTACCTATAAATACCGACCATATTTTTCAATCATTCCATTTCTATGTACCTGTTCATTCCACACACAACACTTTTTCCAAGTAAGTTTATTTTAAATTTATTCCTATTTTTTTTGAAACGTCATAAGCAAAGCTATACTAAAGAGAGATAAATCTCGAAACGCGTCTATAGATGGCCTAAGACGTTAGCTTTAATCCAAGTCCTTTCACTTCTAATATTTTATTATTTCTTCTTTCATTTTTAGTTTCTATTTGTTAGTTGGTTTGAAGAGAATTTGACCTAAGCGTTACATATACTTTTATAGAGCGTTGTAACAAATCAAATTAAATAAGATTTTAAATATTTCTTTGTATAATTCAATATCCGGAGGTGTATTTGCACGGGAAGTAGTTGTTTCAATGAATATTTATCGTCTTAAGTTGTTTTATTAATTAAGACATTGTTTGCATTTTCACGAATAACATTTTCGTAATTTTACGCTAAACCGTTCGTTAAAAGTTTATGGGGTTGCCGTTGCACTAAAAATTTGAAAAAAATCCTTGTCATACGGTTGAATCAGTTCTCCTCATGTGAAATATTTTCAACTTTTTATCACTTCCGGTTCCACCGGAAGTAGCACCAAATTTGTTATTTTAAATGGAACACCCTATATATTAGTAATTTTTTAGATTCCTCGTTAAAATTGCAACATATTTTATTCGAACATATGTACAGGGTGGTCTAATTTCGATGTTGTGTTAGAAATAAACCGATGGCGCAATCGTGATCTCTTTTTTTGAGACTAGGATAATGCCGAAAACAGAAATGCACCATCTTGTTTTTTTCAGATGTTATAGGGCAAAATAGGGGTTTCTTGATTTTTAACTTTAATTCGTATCTTGCGTAATTTGTGAGATAGATAAAAATTATAAATACTTTCTTAAGACACTTTTCAAAGTAGAATCCAGTGGCGTAGGCATTTTTTAATTTTATGAACACATTTTCGAGTTATAGCCAAATTATTTTTTATTTAAATGTAAATCATAGTTGGCTTTGACACAGTTAAAAAGAGTGTTTTTCACTGATTTCAAAAATATATACTTTTATGAATTTATCTTGAAAATAGTGTTCCTATAGAATAGAAACTAAATTTTAATTTGCTAAATAATATAATACGGAAGACAATAGCCATTATAAATCATTTGCATGCTCAATTTTAATTAATTATTCCATTGCAACAGCAATGAGTTCTGTTCTTCCAACAAGATGGAGCAGATTACTTTTGGATGCAAAGGTGGCTTGCTAGATCTCCAGATCCAACACCGTTAGATTTTTTTATGGGATACCTGCAGGACAAAATTTACAAGCAGCCTAAATTAATTTAGACGTATTGGAACATTTTCATGATTTTTATAGGATCTGTTCCCAACATTCAAATTTGTATCGCCATTAAAGCTATAAGAGGTAAATACCAAAGATGCATTAAAAATAATGGCCATCAGTTCGAATAGTTAAAATAAGTTTTTTTTTCTTAATATATAAAAATTTCAATAAATATTAAAAATAATAAAATATTAATTACTCAAAAAAGGATTATTATTATTTAAAAAATCATTAGTTTATAATGTTTATCATAATTAAAACTGAGCATGCAAATGATCAAAAATGGCTATTGTCTTCCATAATATATTATTTAGCTGATTAAAAACTAGTTTTTACTCTATAGTAACACTGTTTTTTAAGATTAATTCACAAAAGTATATATTTTTGAAATCAGTGAAAAACACTCTCATCAACTATGTCAAAGCCAACTATGATTTACATTTAATAAAAAAAAACAATTTGGCTATAACTCGAAAAAGTGTGAATAAAATAAAAAAATGCCTACGCCACTGGATTCTACTCAAAAAAGTGTCTTAAGAAGGTATTTATAGTTTTTGCCTGTCTCACAAATTACGCAAGGTATTAATTAAAGTTAAAAATCAAGAAAACCCGATGTTGCCCTATAACTTCTGAAAAAAACAAGATAGCGCATTTTTGTTTTCGGCATAGTCCTAGTCTCAAAAAAGAGATCGCAACTGCGTCATCGAGTTTTCTCTAACTTTTGTATTTATCGAGATGCCCATAAGCAACATCGAAATTAGACCACCCTGTACACTTATCTCTTATAGTTTTCAAGAAAAAAAAATATTTCTAAAATTTTGACCTCTAAAAGGCATCTTGAAATCTATCTGTAACTTCCCTTAAGAGGGATAAAAATATGATTTATATCTCTACTTGTACCTAGAGGATGTCTCTATGAGTGTATTAATTGGAAACTGTCAATTTTGACAATAAGTGTTCTTAAAATGTCAATATCGAAGTGCCCTCTTCAATATCTTGTAATTCAATTTTTTTAAATGGAATGACCCATTTTTTATCACGTGGTACGATTGGGGGCAAGATTTCCTACAAAAAAGTATCAACAACTATACTCCTAAAGCAAGTGGTTTCCGAATTATTTCGAAGATTCGTTTTTCTTCGCATTTATGCAGAGAATAATGCGCGCATAAGTCGCAACTGAATTTTAGTAGGCAAGTAGTCATGCTTTTGTTTTGTTGCGTATGTAATGCGAAATGTCAAATAATAAAGCAATTAGTACAAAGTTATACAGAAATCAACGAAATGAATAAATACACCCAGCAACAAATTATCAATTTATTCTTTATACATGGCAACTTCGATAGAATTGTTATTAGAACATGTAGAATATTTAATAAAACTTATCCACATTTGCCGCCGATGAATAAAACAAGATTTAGAAGATTGGAATCAAATTTTGTTCAATTGGCAGTTGTCATGTATAAAGAATAAATTGATAATTTGTTGATTTGTGTAATTATTCATTTTGTTCATTTCTGTAAAACTTTGTACTAATTCTTTTACAATCGTCACAAAACAAAAGCAAACTACTGGCCTACTAAAATTCGATTGCGAGTTAGGCGCGCATTATAAATGCGACGAAAAACGAATTTTCGAAATAATTCGAAAACTACTTGCTTTAGGAGTAGAGTTGTAAATACTTGTTTGTAGGAAATTTTCCCCCCAATCGTACCACGTAATTAAAATTAGGTCATTCCATTTAAAAAAATCGAATTACAAGATATTGAAGAGGGCACTTAGATATTGACATTTTAAGAACACTTAGTATAAAAATTGACAGTTTCCAATTAATTTACTCATAGAGGCATCCTCTAGGTATAAGTAGAGATATAAATCATATTTTTATCTTATTCTTAAGAAATGTTACAGACAGATTTCAAGATGCCTTTTAGAGGTCAGAATTTTAGAAATATTTTTTTTTCTTGGAAACTATAAAAGATTAGTGTACATATGTTCGAATAAAATATGTTGCAATTTAAGCGAGGAACCCAGAAAATACTAATATACAGACTGTTCCATTTAAAATAACAAATTTGGTGCTACTTCCGGTGGAACCGGAAGTGATATAAAGTTGAAAATATTTCACACAAGGAGAACTGATTCAACCAAATGACAAGGATTTTTTTCAAATTTTTAGTGCAATGGCAACCCCATAAACATTTAACGAACGGTTTTGCGTAGACACCCTGTATTATATTCTATTAAATTAAATTGATCGGTAAATTACATACATTTTATTTTTGACACAAGACGATATTATTAATATTTTCACAGCTTTGATATTTTACTCATCTTTAATATACTATTCTCTTTACAAAATATATTTTAAATTAGACAATAGAAGAACAGTAAATGTAGAAAGTCTGTTAATCATGTCGAGAAGAACTGCGGTTTGCCGACCATTAGGTTAGGCTAACTAATACATAAGAAAACTAAGTTTGAATGAACACGTGTTGAATTTTTGCGTTCTCCACAAGACAAGTCCTCCAAGAATTGTCCGTACAAGAGGTTACAAAGTTCACGCTCCTTGCAATGCTTCGAAGCTGGCGCTATTAATCCTCCCAGTGTCAGTGCGCTCGTACTTGTATCATATTAGCGATTCTTTGCCCAAAGCCGGCGCGTTATTAATAATGAAAGTATTGTTTATTAGCATCCTCCCGGTCCTGCCTTAATAGACACGTACCACTGGTAATTACCATAAGTAGCAGGTTGCAGCTAGAACACCTTTTCTTTCTATTTTGAATACAATGCGCAAATGCGAGTGACTTAAGCTTTAACAACCAGCTAGTATGTCACGTGTATGTAAAAAAGGACTTTAGCCTGCACGGTGCGCGCAGGTGATAGAGATAGGGAGGATAGATGGATTGGATGGGATAGGAGCCGGTTGGTTGTGTGGCAGCTGAGGCAGTCTATTTTCTTTAATTCTGCCCTTTTTGCTCTATGATGAAGTATGTCACGGAAATTGCATAAAAGAAAAACGTAATTGCCGATCGCGGATTGCCAATTAGTATTAACGATTATAGCAACAAGTAAGCCTGGCTCGAATTTTATATTTATGTCGCTAATGAGCAAACGTCGGCGTAATGTGTTTGTTATTACCCTCGTTTGCAATGGGGTATTTTTGTTTCTCGCGAAGGGAAAAAGTGTAATTTAGATAGGAAAAAACTCAAGTGCTAATAAAGGTGAGATTTGTATGAATCATTATTACATTGAAGTATAACAAGATAAAGTGTGTTATTATTATAATTAGACCACAGACAATAATATACGTGAATTGCAATGTAAGATCTAAAGTAAAATCATTGTTTGATGGCGCATATGGTAAAAAAATGAATTAAATTTCACAAAAACACAGATTTTATTGTAAAAGAAACAAAAATAGACCAGACCACCCGTATGAGGCTTTTTTTTCAGAAAACGGCTAGTCCTTTAATCTGTTTAATAACTAGGAGGAGCGTTTTAAATTTCACGCGCCAAAACCTACAACTCTGATTAGCCGAGAGCGCGCCCATTTTACACTATGCTAATTACATCATTATTAGACGCAACAGCTGACATAACTTTAATTCGAAGCGTTACCGAGTTGCAACTTTGTCTGTTTCTTAATAACCTTTTGTGCGGTGTTTCTTTAGAGTACAGGGTGTCTACGCTAAACCGTTCGTTAAAAGTTTATGGGGTTGTCGTTGCACTAAACATTTGAAAAAAAATCCTTGTCATACGATTGAATTAGTTCTCCTCATGTGAAATATTTTCAATTTTATATCACTTCCGGTTCCATCAAGTTGCACCAAATTTGTTATTTTAAATAGAACACCCTATATATTAGTATTTTTTTGGATTCATCGTTTAAATTGCAACATATTTTATTCGAACATATGTACACTTATCTCTTATAGTTTTCAAGCAAAAAAAATATTTCTAAAATTTTGACCTGTAAAAGGCATCTTGAAATCTATCTGTAACTTCTCTTAAGAGTAGGATAAAAATATGATTTATATCTCTACTTATACCTAGAGGATGCCTCTATGAGTGAATTAATTGGAAACTGTCAATTTTGACAATAAGTGTTCTTAAAATGTCAATATCGAAGTGCCCTCTTCAATATCTCGTAATTCAATTTTTTTAAATGGAATGACCCATTTTTTATCACGTGGTACAATTGGGGGGAAGATTTCCTACAAACAAGTATTAACAACTATACTCCTAAAGCAAGTGGTTTTCGAATTATAACGAAGATTCGTTTTTCATCGCATTTATGCAGGGAATAATGCGCGCATAAGTCGCAACTGAATTTTAGTAGGTAAGTAATAATGCTTTTGTTTTGTCGCATATGTAATGCGAAATGTCAAATAATAAAAACAATTAGTTCAAAGTTATACAGAAATCAATAAAATAAATAAATACACGTATCAACAAATTATCAATTTATTCTTTATACATGGCAACTGCGATAGAATTGTTACTCGAATATGTAGAATATTTAATGAAACTTATCCACATTTGTCGCCGATGAATAAAACAAGATTTAGAAGATTGGAATCAAATTTTGTTCAATTGGCAGTTGCCATGTATAAAGAATAAATTGATAATTTGTTGATTTGTGTAATAATTTATTTTATTGATTTCTGCAAAACTTTGTACTAATTCTTTTTATTATTTGACATTTCGCAATACAATCGCGACAAAACAAAAGCATACTACTGGCCTACAAAAATTCAATTGCGACTTATGCGCGCATTATACCCTGCATAAATGCGACGAAAAACGAATTTTCGAAATTATTCGAAAACTGCTTGCTTTAGTAGTAGAGTTGTATAATACTTTTTTGTAGGAAATTTTCGCCCCCAATTGTACCACGTGATAAAAATTGGGTCATTCCATTTAAAAAAATTAAATTACTAAATGTTGAAGAGGGCACTTAGATATTGACATTTTAAGAACACTTATTGTGAAAATTGACAGTTTCCAATTAATTTACTCATAGAGGCATCCTCTAGATACAAGTAGAGATATAAATCATATTTTTATCTTATTCTTAGGAGAAGTTACAGACATATTTCAAGATGCCTTTTAGAGGTCAGAATTTTAGAAATATTTTTTTTTCTTGAAAACTATAAGAGATAAGTGTACATATGTTCGAATAAAATATGTTGCAATTTAAACGAGGAATCCAAAAAATTACTAATATATATGGTGTTCCATTTAAAATAACAAATTTGGTGCTACTTCCGGTGGAACCGGAAGTGATATAAAATTGAAAATATTTCAGATGAGGAGAACTGATTCAAACATATGACAAGGATTTTTTTCAAATTTTTAGTGCAACGGTAACCCCATAAACTTTTATCGAACAGTTTAGTGTAGACACCCTGTAGATAAAAGTTAGTTTTGTTTATATTGTTGTAATGGATTATGGATCCAGTACGAGCTCGGTTATGATATCACCTTCACCTCCAAAAAAGCGTAAGAAGTTGGATTTGGGTCATTTATATTTGTCTAAAAAACAGTGCATAATAAATATATATAAGCAGATGATAACAGATGATCCACATGTGAAAAAGACTGCTGTTGTATCAGACATTGTTGGTGCAATAGGTGAGATATCAAATAGCATAAGAATATGCACCAAATAATAAAATGTTTAATTTTTAGGAGTTGTAAACTCCTATCTATCGTACCATTAGCGAACGTAAGAAATCCGGAGAGATTTGTAGCCCTAAACAGCCTGGAGGACATAATTACAAGTTTTGATGACGTAGTGGAGAGATCCGTGCATAGTTTCTTCTATAAAAATGAACTGCCAACTTTGAATAAAGTTTTAAAAGAAGTAAACGATCATGCAGGCATGCTGAAGATGAGTCATTCAACCTTGTATAGTTTTATGAAAAAAAAAATAATTTTAAGTAAGATAGAGACCAGAGTTGGACAGGATTTGAATCATTCAGGATTCGAATCCTTTTAGAGGATTCAATAGAAGCATTCGAATACTTTAGTTCAACTGGATTCGTGATCCGGATTCGTTACATTTTTTAAGAGGATTCGTATTCGAGTCTAAATGTGGGTGATTCGAATCCTTATAAAAGGATTCGAATCCTTGTAAAAGAATTCGAATACTTACAAAAGAATTTGAATCGTGAAAAATAATTCGAATTGTTTGTGAGCAATAACATGAAAAATGTTTATTTGTGTGTTTTTAAATTTCACGTTAAATCACTGTTTTATGCGCGTGGCGCATGACTTAAAATTTATAGTTTAGAAAAGCCCAAAAAATTTGTCTCGGGTCGCTGCGCGACCCTCGACAAATTTTCACGGGGTTTTTCTAAACTTGAAATTTTACTTCATGCTTAGTCTGGGAGTGGAAATGCTCGTTAGAAACTTCAAAGTGAATGCTTTGACAAGAACATTAAATGATTGAAAATGTTTTTAAAGATAATAATCTAGTTTTTAATATTTTGTTTAATATTGTTTGAAGTAAAATTGACATGGTAGCCAAAACCTGAAATGTTAAATTTTTCCGACATTTTCCTTACTAACGATATTTTCCCTGGCCTTTTAATATAACTTTCTTCTGTGGGAAACCCCCATTCTGTTTAATAGTTTTCATTGTTTTTGCCAATATTTAAGTTAATTTTATACATTTTTACGTGTTTTGTAATTTGCCTGCTAATTTTGACAAATTTATTAATATCATATGGTTTTTTGTTAGTGTTCTGGTCAATTTAAATATAATTCTATGACTTTTCTTAAACTTTCCGGGTTTCATGATATTCAGTGATTTTTTTATTTACGTAAATTTCAGGCATTAGTCGATTTCATAATAGAGTTTAATTTGAAGTTTTGAACGAGTGTTTTCACTCCCAGGCTAAGCATGAAGTAAAATTTCGAGTTTAGAAAAGCCCCGTGAAAATTTGTCAAGGGTCGCGCAGCGACCCGAGACAAATTTTCGGGCTTTTCTAAACTCGAAATTTTACTTCATGCGCAACGCGTACAAAACACTGATTTAAAGTGGAGTTCAGAAACACACAAATACATCTTTAACCAGAGTAACAGCGAGTCAGATATTTAGTCTGTTATCAAAGATGTTCAGTGATGATAATAAATAATTAGGTTTTGAATATTTTTGTTAAAACAACTGGTAAAGATATTTATATATTAATGGTTGCAAAAAAATAATAAAATCAAATTTATTCTTAAAGGATTTGTATTCGTGATTCGAAAAAAACAGGATTCGAATATTCGATTCGAATCATATTTATCTCTTACGAATCCTAAATTTTGCAAAGCATATTTTCCCCCCCTCCAAGCACTACTCTGGACATGGAGGCAATAATTCAAGAAGTGGCAGAACGTGAAAACCGACGCGGCAACGTCATCATATACGGGGTTAATGAAATAAGCAACTCGATGCAAACAAATAAGGAATCTGATGAACTACGAGTATAAAGTATATTAAATCATTTATCTATTAATGCACCATCTCCCACTTTCTCCAGACTAGGAAAATTCGATAATACTAAAAAAAATAGAAGACCAATAAAGCTTAGATTTAAGGACGAACAGCTTGTGTTCAATATCCTAAAAAATCAAGCTTTATTAAAAAATGATGAAACTTTTAACGGCATCGCAATATCCAGAGACAACACACCGAAGCAAATAGAATATTATCGGAGTGTCAAGGAGGAATTGTCAAGACGTGTCGAGTTAGGGGAATCTAACCTACGTATAACAGTGATAACCAAGTGTTAAGAATATACTACCAAAACACTCGTGGCTTGCGAACTAAAACAACGTATACACTTCTACTTCTTCCTCTCACTATGACATTATTGCTATTACTGAATCGTGGCTTTCTGATGATATTGACAGCTCGGAGCTATTCACCGACAGCTATAACGTTTTGCGCTGTGACAGAGATCGTACTGACACTCAACGTAGATCTGGCGGTGGTGTGCTCTTGGCTGTAAATTCATCCTTAAAAATAGAACCTATTGATATGTCGCACATTAGGACAATAAATTTTCTGGCAGATATAGTATGTGGTAAATGTACGTTTAATTCTTTTAATATTTATATTTTAGTCATTTATTTTCCACCGGATATGTCTGCGGAATCTATTGGTCTAATTTTCGAAGAATTGAGTTTGCAGTTTTTAGGTATGCCTCTTATTATTTTAGGTGATTTTAATTTTCCATTATTTTATAGTACTCTAAATTATGATCGTAAAACTAAAACTTGCATTTCATTTATGGAAATGACGGATATTAAACAAGTGAATAACATTTTCAACATATCTGGAAGGTTGCTAGACTTAATCTTCACAAACATTAACCATGTGCTAGAGCGAGAAGATAATCCTAGTGTGCCTATTGATCAATACCATCCTGCTATTTCTTTGGATTTATTCTTTGATAAATCTCCCTCGTGTCAATTCCCAAATAATAAGTTAACAAATTCCCTTAATTTTAATAAAGCAAACCTTCCAGCCTTATATAATGAATTATTAACAATGGATTGGACATTTTTAAACAAATTTAATGAGATTAACTCAGCTACCAATGCTTTCTACACTCATCTTTTTAACATTTTTAGTAAGCACGTGCCATTATCAGCAAAAAAGAGTAGCAAATATCATATATGGTACACGCCTAGTATAATCAGTGACATTAAATGCAAAGATTACTATTATCGTAAATATAGAAAATCCAAGAGCACTTATTATTTTGACGAATTTAAACGAATGCGAAAACTAATTAAAGCCAAAATAAAAACAGCCTTCGATACGTACTTAAAAAAAACAGAGCTTCAAATAAAATTTAATCCTAAACAATTATTTAATTATATACATTCCAAAGATAGGTCGTCCAGGATACCCAACTCAATTAAAGTTGAAAACGAAGTTACCCAAGATCCACAATGTATTGTTAATGCATTTGCAAATTTATTCGCAAACACATACAATAATCAAAATCAATTTGCAAATAATACAAACACCAAGTTTACTAGTCGTCCTCAAATATCGATATATATGCCAACGGAAGGTGATGTAGTCAAATGCCTAAGGAATTTAAAAAACTCAAAAACTGCTGGAGACGATCAGATCCCAAGTTATTTGCTACGCGATTGCGCGTATGCCCTTGCACCACCTCTCACTATATTATTTAGCTTCTCCTTGAATACATCAATCTTCCCAGAGTTATGGAAAACAGGTAGAGTGTGCCCTATCTTTAAAAATGGAGAAAGAATAGACATTGCAAACTACAGACCAATCACCATATTAAATAATTTTGCTAAAGCGTTTGAGCAGCTTATCTACAATGGTCTATGTACGCAGTTAAAGCCTCATATTTCTGAGTTTCAACATGGATTCTTATTTAAAAGATCAACTGTTACTAATTTAGTTCATATCACGGAATTTATTAGTGAGGCTTTTGACATAAAAGATCAAGTGGATGTTGCATATTTGGATTTTTCTAAAGCTTTCGACTCAATTAATCATAAAACTCTAATTGATAAATTAGATTTATTTAGATTTTCCAATAGTTTAACCTCTTTCTTCAATTCGTATCTTTCCGATAGATACCAATATGTAGCATACAAGGAGTTCAAATAACCCAAATATCATGCCTCTTCTGGTGTGCCCCAGGGCTCAAACCTGGGCCCCTTATTGTTTATCATTTATATAAATGATTTAATTGAGTCACTAACGTGTAATGTGCTTGCTTGTGCGGATGATTTGAAAATTTTCGATGTAATTAAATGTCAAGAGGACGCAGATAAGTTGCAACAAAATATGAATTACACTCAAGAGTGGAGTCTATCGAATTGTCTTAAACTCTACGAAGCAAAATGCAAAATTATGTCTTACTCCCGCAAGGCGAGTCCTCTATCATGTAATTATTACCTTATTGGCACAATTCTTGAAAGGACTAATGAAATGAAAGACCTTGGCGTTTTATTTGATAATCGATTAAATTTTACATCTCATATTGATAACATCTGCTCTCGTGCCACTAGGACACTAGGGTTCATATTGCGCAACTGTAGACAATTTTCAAATCCTGAAACCATTAGCAACCTGTACTATTCTTTGGTCAGCTCAAGGCTTGAATATGCTGCTCTCATCTGGCACCCTCATTATGAGTGTCATAGAAAATCACTAGAAAATGTCCAAAGGCGATTTTTAAAATATATCTACAAACTTTAAATTGGCACATATCCTCCTAGAAATATTGAACATAGTGAATTACTTTTAATTAACGATGATTGTAGTCTTGATTCTAGGAGAATATGTAGCAGCGTCTTAACTCTAATTAAAATTCTACATAATAAAATAGATTCTCCTTACATGCTTTCTAAAGTCAATCTCCACATTCCAACCCATAATTCTCGTTCTCATACACCTTTTTATAACACACCTTCTAGATCAGTTGTAACATCAAAAGCTCCCTTACATTACATGGTTGAAAATGCAAATAGAATTTTAACAAACACGAGCTGTGATATATTCTCTGATTACGAGTGTACAGTAAAATATATCCGTTACTTTGGGCTGTAAATGATTTAATGTGAATTTTCGTCGTTGTAAAAAACTTGTAAGCATAATTATGTTAATATGTCTCTTTAAAGTCAAATATTCACCTGTATATGTATTTGTTTTCTATTCCTTTACTTATTTGAAACTATTTAATGCTGTAATTTTTTAAACGTTTTATACACATATATTGTACTTAATTTTGTCCTGTATTTGGTTATCTGTTGGGCAAATAAAGTTATTATTTATTATTATTATTGAGTATTCGTGATTCGAATCATATTAGGTGATTCGGATTCGTGATTCCCCTTTGATAGAGACACATTATTATATAAATTCCATATTATATTATGAACATAATGTAAATATGGCGAGATGCCGTATAAGCATTTTAATTGAACTGACGATATCGTACAATGGAAAAGAAAATACTTAACCACAATTAAGAAGTACAAAATGGATATTTGAATTTAGTTAAAGAGTAATTATGAAATTATTTAAAATTTCCGCCAAATGTATCTAGTGATATTTCTGGTAACTTTTTATAGTGTACCTTGGGCTTTGGCACTTACTCCTTCTTGTTTTTAAACATACTATAGAGAACTGGGACAAAAAAGTGTATTACAAAAGCCGTATTAAGGTTGCGATTTATTATGGGTAAAATCCAACGTTTTTGGTAGTCACTAATTCCAGCACCATTCATCTTCTGATTATGGGACAGTATTACATGATACAAACAAATAATCCTAAAATTTGGGGGATTTTAATGTCACCAATTTAAAACTATTAAGGTATTCAGTTTTTTTGTAAAAAAATCCTGAAAATAGCTATTTTTTGGGCCATTTATTTACTTCCTTTCACTCAACAAAAACTTGTACTACGTAAAATTTAAGGGTGTCCGTACATTCCGCAAAGCAATCAGTGTATGTGTCGATACAATACGCCTCCGCTTTTAAACATTAATATCTAAGTGCTTCGGCGAGTATATTTCTTGAGTTTTGAAGTGTCGTGAGTGTGTTATGTGTATCACTTGATGTGTTAATTATTTTGTTAGTAAGTAATTAACTTTGCGCTAATTCTTTAAAAAATTGTTTTAATATATTTAACATACGTACGTTGCACTCTATTCGCGTCCCAAGGTCGAGCTCTGTTTTTTGTGGAAACTGAGTTTTTGTGCTAGTCTGTCTTGGAAAGTTTTATTAATTTATATTTACTATTTTATACGTTTTTTCCGTATGTTTCAACACATCAAACCTTTCCGTTGCCTGTTTACCTTTGTTTGTTATTAATTAAGTCGCCGCAAAGGGCACTGCTGGCGTGAAGACTGTGTCCCAGTTTTTATCCATCTTTCTCATATATTTATATTATAATGGTTCAATGTAATGCTTGTCAGAAAAATATAAGTCCTCGCTCTCCCATGATTAAATGCTATAGTTGTAAAAAATGGTGCCATGTAACATGTACGCGCTTAGATGCCACACAACTTGAGTATTTTTATTACCAATTAGATAAACCTGATGGGGAAAAATGGGTTTGCTATTTATGTCTGCAATCAGAGAACGGTAGTTGTTCTGATTCAGCCAACTCGGATTCAGCTAACCCTAATTCGTCTAACTCGATTTCTACTAATTCTCTTGATGTTACCATTAGTCGAATTTTAAGGGAACAATTTGCAGAGCTTAAAATTGATTTCCTTACTTCCGTTCATAATGAAATCAAGCTACTTACAAATAAAATTGAATCGATCGAAAAGGAAAATGTTGAGTTAAAACAATCACTGCGGGAAGAAGCAAAATCTGAAGATTCCATGAAAGTTTCAGTAAACGTTATCAACGAAATTGAAGAACGCAACAGACGTGCTAATAATGTAATGATACTTAATGTTCCCATCTCTTAAAAAAAAACTCCCCCTGAAAAAATTCAAGACGATAATGACACTGTTGGAGCGATATTTAACATTTTGGGCGTCACAGCCGTGCCCAAGAAAATATTTAGGGTAGGGAAAAAGGATGCAACAAAACAGCTGATTAAAGTAGTGCTGCCAGATTCTGAATCTGTTGGTCTTCTTTTGAAGAGGGGTAATCAATTGAATAATGTTGACCGATATAAGGATGTACTTATTAAATCTGATATAACACCGAACCAACTAGCTTATCATAAGATTCTTCGAACTGAATTAAAAACGCGCCAAGCTGGGGAGGAGGATCTTACGTTAAAGTATTATAACGGCACACTAAAAATTGTAAAAAGAAAAAACTAATACAACCTCAACACACCTTAAATGTAAAATCATTAAGCTTTTATTACCAGAATGTTCGAGGGCTACGCACAAAAACAGCCACCTTTTACAACAATATTCTAAATAGTTGCTTTGATTTTGTACTTTTGACCGAAACTTGGCTGAACTCGGGCATCTCAGATAGTGAATTATTTCCTGAAAATTATATTGTGTTTCGGTCAGATAGGGAATCGGGTAGAGGAGGTAGAGATTGAACATCTATCAAAAATTGTATTCCTTGTGAACAATTAACAGTTAATATGGTTAATTTAAATATTGATATAGTTGCAGTTAAAGTTACATGTCATAAGTCAACACTTATAGTGATCTGTGTATATATCCCACCAAATACACCGTTACACGATTATCAACTTCTATTTGATATGAGAGAACAACATTTTGATTGTGACAATATTTTAATAACTGGTGATTTTAACTTAACAAACTATTATTCTTCTAAAGTGTATGGTGATTATTGTCCTAAAGTGGTCAATTTTCTGACCTTTCTCAGCTTTAAAGATCTATTACAACATAATAACATACTTAACAGTAATGCTAGAATATTAGACCTGATAATGACTTCTAGCAATTTTAATACATCAGTAACTAGATATGCAGATCCATTCGTTCAGGAGGATTCTCATCATCCAACGTTAACGTTTGAGTTGCTATTTACACACATACCGAACTTTTCTCCAATGTTTGGCAATCAGACCAAATTAAATTACAATTTTAGATGTGCACAGTTGAATAACCTATATTCGTCGGTATTGCACGTTGATTGGTCTCCAGTTCTTAATTCATGTGAAGCACATACGGCTTGTAACGAACTTTATAACATCCTATATAGTTTGTTTGACAAATTTGTTCCTAGAAGAAGACGTTGTAGTAGTGCACGCTATCCAGTATGGTTCATATTCATATTCATATTCATATTTATTGATGTATTAACAAAAGTAATTGTTTTACATATGTCACCTTAACCTACGAGTATCTAATAATAAAAAATATAATAACAATAAAACCTTATAAGCTAGTTTGTATAGTGAGAACAGAAACTTAATTAACCTACTGAATAAGAAGAATAAGCTACATCGACAATGGAAAAAACATAAAAACCTACAAATTAAGAATGAGTTCGAAAGAATTCGCAAGGAATTCAAATCCGCGAATACAACGGCCTACAACATTTTTATTAGAAATGCAGAAATGGACATCTCTAATAAACCACAATCTTTTTGGTCATTCATTGGAGATAAGAGACGTAAATCAAGAATACCTGGGAAAATGAAATGTGAAGATTGAACCCTAAGTACCCCTTTGGAAATCATTCAGGGTTTCGCGAATCATTTTAAGAGTGCTTACACAACAGATTCGCCTAATAGTGCATCTGTCCACGCACCTAGTATGGACCAAATGGGTGCCCACGTATTATCAGAAGAATCCGTCCTCAAGTCACTGAAGAAACTAAAACCTACCTTAACTATGGGACCTGATGATGTTCCGGCCTTCTTCTTAAAGGACTGCTCGCAACATCTTGTTACACTGCTTACATATATTTTTAATATAATCCTAAACAAAGGTACTTTTCCATCCTGTTGGAAACTAACCAGAATATGTCCAGTTTTTAAATCTGGTGATAAGTGTAATATAAAAAACTATCGTCCCATAGCCATTCTGTCTAATTTTTCCAAGGTTTTTGAAGGCATAATTTCTGATATCATACATATGGGCATCGATCAAACGCTTTCTCCTAATCAACACGGGTTCATTAGGAAACGTAGTACTCAAAGTAATTTACTTAATTTAACTCAGTTCATTTCCACTCAATTAGATCATGGTCTACAAGTGGATGTTGGGTACACTGACATAAGTAAGGCGTTTGATCACATGCCTCATTCTAAGCTCATAGATTATGTGAGCCAATGCAACATCAGTGGCAATATTATCTCTGTACTAAAATCGTACCTTGCGGGCAGACAGCAGTATATATCATATATGGGGTTTCAGTCTGATGGATCCGTTGCGACAAGTGGTGTGCCCCAGGGATCTAACCTTGGACTAATATTATTTTTAATATTTATTAATCAAGTTGCCGACGTACTTGACTGTGACCATCTAATATATGCTGATGATATCAAGCTATTTAGCGCAATACGTACTGAGTTAGATTGTATTCATCTTCAGAACAATTTACACAGATTAGCATCGTGGTGTACTGAAAATGGCTTGTCCATCAATACATCAAAATGCCGTATACTTAGTTATGGCAGAATGCATAATCGCACATTCTTTGATTATGAGATATCATGTCACTCTTATACGTGACAATGTATTTAAAGATTTAGGGATCACATTCGATGATCAGTTGAATTTCAGACATCACATTGAGAACGTCACCAATGAATGCGCACGTTTGCTAGGCTTCATAACACGTAATTGCAAAGACTTTCTTTCTGACGTTACGGTTATAACATTGTATAATTCTCTGGTTTTAAGTAAAATTAATTACTGTGCGTGTGTCTGGACACCTGAATCAAAACTCCATGTAGACATGCTTGAGCGTATACAGAAGCGTTTTCTTCGTTATTTGTATTTTCGTAAGTATGGCTCGTATCCCTCGATTGATATTAGACATAATGATCTACTAATTGAATTTGACTTTATGCGTATTTATGATCGTCATAGATTTATTGTTATCAACGAACTCTATAAAATTATTCAGTTTGGGTCTGATAACGCTAACTTTTTAAATTTTTTAAATATTACTGTACCAAGGTTTTCCTCTAGGGGTAGTAGAACATTTTATTATGCAAAACCGAATACAGCTCACCATTCCTGTTCTCCGTTATTAAAAATGTTGACATCATATCATGAGGTTCAATACGGTGTAGATATCTTTAATAATAGTAAGCCTGAATTTTTACGTAATCTTAATTTATGTTTGTTATAGGTTATAAATTTAAGTTATAGGTTTAAGTTGATTTATTGCATACTATTTTTTGTTTGTTTTTGCATTACTATATTTTCCTTTGCAGTTAGGCTTAATTTATATTTGTTATAGGTTTAAGTTGATTTATTGTGTACTATTTTTTGTTTTTGCTTTACTATATTTGCCTTTGTAATTAGGCTTAGGTCTGTTGAGGAAATAAATAAATGAATAAATAAATAAATAAATAAATTTAATTAGCTCAACATTCATTAAAAAACATGTCCATGATATATTACGTTTACCTTTTTATGCTGGAAATAGAAATAAAGGCCTGTCTCACTCTAGCAAATTGTTAGGCAGAGTCTGTGTCACTCTAGTAAACCGCAACCTTAAAGAATCGAGTGTTAATATTGTTTTCCGCGACCTACTAAAATTGTCTCTACTGACAAATCCGGCTAAAAAGTGACTCTCTATAACATCTGTATTTACCACAACACTTAGCGGTTGGAGTAATTTATGGCGTTCGAAAAGGGGCGTTCTTTATACCTTATTATACCTGCATTTCGTCTTTTTTGGCCGATTTTCGATTTAAATGCCAATAAAATTGTATTGATTTTTATTTCTTATTATCTGATTAATCGACATATCGCTGGGCTAAAATTATAAGGTACTATGTTTTAATTTTAACACTATACAAGTTAAAAGTAACAGACAGTTTTATGTTATCCACAGATCCTGTTAATCTACATTTGAGTTTAATCCGACATACCTTAAAGAATATATACGTTCTGAAATTTAGTTCTATGTAATCTAAACCGATTCATAGGAACAACAAATTGTATGATGGAACATACAACTTTATGTTCCTATTTTTCAAAGTTCTAAAACTTTCTAACTGTACATACAGATATAATTTATAAATCAAATTTCGAGATTAATCAGATCAGATCAATCCTATTGATCAGATGAAATCTACTGATCGATAAGGGTTTCTTTTTTAATTAGAGGGGTCAGTGCAAAATGCAGTTAAGTCATTTATTTTTAGTTTTGAATTATTACCGTTTGAAGTTTTTAACCCATTAAGCGCCGTTGATGCATACAAGCAACATTATTATTTTTTGATAATTAAGTTACTAAATAAGTTTATTTGATATATTATATAATTTGACCTGAAATGAAAATGTACCAAGAAAAATTTAAATATTTTGTTATTTTAAGTGTATTATAAATACTTCACAATATTACAATGTTTTCTACGCGTGGCGCATGAAGTAAAATTTCGAGTTTAGAAAAGCCTAATTTGGCTCGGTCGCTCCGCTTCGCTACGCGCCCGAGCCAAATTTTCAGGCTTTTCTAAACTCGAAATTTTACTTCATGCTTAGTCTGGGAGTGGATACACTCGTTCTTAACTTCATATTGCACGTTTTAATATAAAATCGACGAATGCCTGAACATTGACAGCGTATATATTACATTGTTGAAGCACTAATTTTTTGAAAATCCATTATCACTTTAATATAATAATAATAATAAACTATTTATGATTTTTAACTTTTTATTAAATTCACGTATACATTATTCATAGAAATCATAAAAAGAAGTGTAGAATTTTAATTAAAATTAACTTTTAGAGTTAAAATTGCTTCGCCGTTAATGGGTTAAAATAGTTTTAAATATAAAATATGTGTCCCGATTCAAGGCGCATTGTATGTTTCATGTAAAGATTTCCAATGTAATTGGAATTTGAGTTTGTATCGCTTATTGAACCAAAACGATTACAATAAAATGAAAATCATTTCTTTACCTAATAGCAGTATTTTCGAGGTATTATTTTTGAGTTCTCCTCAGTTTCATTTGAAATCTAGCTTGAAAATAGTGAACGATTATACGAAAATAAAATCGTCAAAACAGTAGTTGCTACGAAATGTCAGTGTTTGGCATCAAATTTATTAAAACACAAAGCAATAATTCAATTCACGTTGAGTGTTTATTCTGCAAAAGAAAAAAATCAGATCGCAAAATGGACTCAGTATATATTTTAATCACGATGCGTATTTTATTAAATGAACCATACTTTTAATAAATATTAACAGTTTCAAAAATTTGTGGTTTTTACACTGACTACTTTAATTATCCGTTTACTTTGAACGATTGTTACATGATCAACTTGTACTTTTCCGATTGAAATTTTATAAACGCTTATTGTGTGCCATTTGACCAACACCGACAACACTCAGCGGGCACTAAAATGTTACCTAATTTTTGGATTAAAATTTATGGCATCCGTCGTGCGGCTGCATGGGGATAATTTAAAAAAGAATAAACAGAAATATTTTTCGATATTCTCAATACTTCCCGATATACACGAAATGTTATATAGAGAAAGTACAAATTAAATAAAAATTATGAAACTTTATAATTGAGAATATTATCAAAAACTGCGAAACAAACACACTTGGTAAATCAAGTAATTAGTCACATTAATAACATTATAAATTTTACATTTTAATAATTGTTCCTGACCTCATGGCTATCTTTTTTTGTACGGAAATATACGTTTTAGGGTCCCAGGAATCAGAAACAAGTGTTATCGATAATATTTGAGATAATTGGCTCAAATATTGAAATATGTTGAAAAGTCTCGTTAAGTGATGATAATCAAAAACATTTAGAAAACAACAAGATGTCTTTTAATAGAATAAGTATAATATATTTTCTCTGAGAAGTGTAATTGAAAAAATTATTGAATACTCTATTTCCAGTTTACAATGTTTTGTATGTCAGGTTAATTCAATTAGTTCAATGGTTTTATTCTTAGTCAGATTAAATTTATAAAAGGTACCGAGGGGATTATGTTACAGACTAAATAGGTAAGTAAAAATAATTCAAAATGATTTAAGAAAACCCGATCAAAAAGTGTCTAACTAAAATATCGGTTAGTGAAAAACATGATAAGATATTACCGAATTGGATTCTGCGGATACGGATTAAATGTGTCAACAGTAAATAATCTTTTTAAATCCCAAAATTATATAGTTTTTAGAAGGTTGCGGATTATCTGTAAGTTGCAGTGGTATTGTTCTGGTCGCGCAATACTTGAGGGTATACACAATAATAAAATCGTGGTCGAAAAAATGCCTACAAATAGGTAAATAACAGATAGATCACTTCGAAGAATTTGATTTTTCATCCCTTCTATAAAGCTATCCCCACTAAAATAATGAATATTGTCCAAAAAGAAAATAGTCAAGGAAAAGAGTTAATTCGATATTCATACACGTTATTCAGAGTGTAAATGGATGAAACGAAACGTAGCAAATTTAATGTTAATTTCTCAAAATTAAAATATTATTTTCCCTAATTATTTCAGGGAAATTATGATATTCATTTGGTTAGAGTATAAATATACACACCGAGCTTTGCTATTTATTGCATTTTTAAAAACCGGAGTGTCATGAAATTAAACAAGCAAATGATGAGGTGTTGATTTGTTGGCTTTTTATTTAAAATATATTCTGTTGATTTTGTGTAATACTTCGATCAATTCTGTATAATTATTACTGAATAGAAAAAAAAAACGAAAAAACTGCTTCTAAAATATCGGTAATAAATAAGAAAACAGTTATATGTATATTTAGTATAGTTTTTTTAATGTTTGTTAGTTTTTTGTATATATGAATGTTTATATGAATCTATATTGCTATGTTTTTAGTTTTGTGTATTCGTAAATAATTTATCTATTTTATTGAAATAATTTCTGTTTTTTTATTATCAATTCCAATTAAAATACCCATCAAACATTTTTCAAATTGATTTTTTTCATTGTAAAAAGATTTTTGTATTTATCTAACTTTTAAATAAAAAATGTTTAATAACATAAATATATTAAAAATCTATTAATTTTTAAACACGTTTTTATTAAAAATATATATAATAACTAAAAATGTTGGAAATATATCTTAGAATTGTTGATTTCATTGTAAATTTGTTTTTATAAAATATATTCCCGAATTTCATAATTTGGAATACGCTTGAAATCTCAAAATTAAAGAAATATTTTCGAATAGACTTTTTGTGGTGTTAATAAATTTTATTATTCGTCTACCACAGTTCATATACAGGAAGTTTTCCGTTAAAGTATACATATTTCAAATTCACCTTATTTTCTTTAAATCTGTAGATATTCGTTGTGTTTTTAAATGACTTCAATTTGATGCTTTAAACAAGTGTTTTCCTCTCCCAGACTAAGCATGAAGTAAAATTTCGAGTTTAGAAAAGCCCCGTGAAAATTAGTCGAGGGTCGCGCGACCCGAGACAAATTTTCGGGGCTTTTCTAGACTCGAAATTTTACTTATGCGCCACGCGTATAAAACACTAAAATATTGTGAAATTTAAGTATATTTGAACCTCACGTAAAATCAGTGTTTTGTGCGCGGGGCGCATGAAGTAAAATTTCGAGTTTAGAAAAGGCCAGAAAAATGTACAGTGTATTCTGTATATTGAGTTATTTATACTTAAAAAAACTCTCTGTATAACTAATCAATAATATAAATTATTTGCCAAATTTGGTACATACCAAAGTTTTAATTGAATTTATGAAGAAAAAAAAAAACAATCAAGATAAAAATAATATTAAATGAATTCTTTAATGTAAACTCATTGAATTTAATTTTTTGATTTTTAGTTAAATTGTAGGTTAATTTAGGAGCTTTTTAAATATATCTGATTCCCAAAGTCCATAATTTTGAACACGCTGGAAATCTGAAAATAAAAGAAATGTTTGAGAACAGTTTATTTTTTCTGAAGGTCATCAAATTTATCATCGTACAAGTGGTGTAGACGGGATCAAATTACACGACGAAATAAGAGCGAGCGCGTTTGTGTGTGTGTGTGTGTGTGTGTGTAGACGCAACCGGAGCAGTTTTCTCTAGAATACTTCTACGTTTACTCTATTCATAAGTAGATGGACCCACTTCCCGACTACAGTCTCTCCTTTTCTATCCTCGAAAACTCGGAATCCAGTTCTCCCATAAGCATTGTCTACCCTTGTATTTATTAATTTCCTATTTTAAAAAAAAATGTGTTATCTTTCCCAAATGTTTGGACGTTTTTGTTTTAGGTTTTCATATTTTTGTTTTTGTCAAGTATTTTGGTAATTATTTTTAAGAATAGACTTCTGTAATGTAAATATGAATTCAAATCTGTCAGTGTTTTATACGCGTGGCGCATGAAGTAAAATTTCGAGTTTAGAAAAGCCTAAAAATTTGGTTTGGTCGCGTAGCGCTACGCGCTACGCAACCAAACCAAATTTTCAGGCTTTATTAAACTCGAAATTTTACTTCATGCTTAATCTGGGAGTGGGAGACACTCGACTTCGTGTAAGTTTTATACTTTTCACTCATTTGTATTGTAGTCTATTATATGTTGAGTAGAATTGTTATTTTAAATGACAAAAACAAAAATTCAAGAAGAATCTCTAAATTGGGATAAAATTCTATCAACTTGTTGAAATTTCAGCCTTAAAATGATTTTTTTTAACTAAGAGAAATTATTTAAATCTTATGAATTAAAATTTAATAAAGTTTATTTATTTATTACAGTATGTTATGAGAATCATAAAAAAAATATATTTTTATTTCAATAAAAAATTGCATAAAGGAAATTCAATTATAAAAATAAATGAGCAAGAATGATTATTAGTCTAATCGGTAGTAATGGTATTGTCTGTTTCAAATTTCAAGACAATGCATACATTTTTAAGATATTTCATTAATTTCTATTATTTTTCTCTTTATTGTGTATTAATATTGTAGCATAGATTAAGTAAATAATTTCAACATCGTATTAATTGAAAATACATTTTTGTTAAAATTATGAAAATAGACAATTTACTATACGGATTTTTAATTAATTTATCAAATTTCTTAAATCTAATCATTTTGTTTGATAACACAGAGTTTCATTAGAAATTTAGTCAGTTGTCAATGATTTTCAGTGTTAAATATAAATGTATCTTTTTCACAACTTGTTCTGATTGTAAAAATGTGAACTTTTTTTTTTGCTCTTCACTTATTGCGGTCCAAGTCTGTAATAATATTTTAAACGGTTGGATTTTGTCTTTTCTAACATTGAACAAAGTTAATTCTTTTCTTAACAAATTCCATCAATTTGATCAAAATGTGATATTAATTATCTTTTATGTAATAAAATAGAGAATATAGAATTTTTTCAATAATTGGTATTATCTAAGATATTCTTGTTTGAGTTACGTGAAGGTTAGTTTAATGGTAATTAGTTAAGTTATTCCTTTATTCCTTTTACTTCACTTTTTTATTTTAATTCTATATGTACATTTCTGGTACAATGTACCCTTTATCAATAGAAAAAATTAATTGACATTTTCGTAAATAAATAAAAATAGAAATACAACTATTTTCACAACCAAGTGCGATTTATTTGAAATCAGATAAAGGCAGGCTAGTTTAAGGAATTAAATTTAAAAATGGGTTGTTTAAAGGACTTAAATCAAAATTTAGAAGGTTATTCCTATTTTCGTGCATTTCAATTGCTTCTAACATGTTTAGTTGAAAATGGTTAGATTCTTTTAGTAATTTCAAATTATTTATAATAAATTTGTGTCCCGTGGTTAATGTATGATGAGCTATCGCAGATTTATCTGGGTTATGGTTTTTAGTATGGTAAATATGTTCTTTAAACCTAGTTTTTAAATTTCGTATAGTTTGTCCAATATATTGGTATTATATTGAATGATATTTATTCAATTTTGAATGTCTGTGAATTTTTTTTCTGTTGATACATTTTTTATTTTATAAAACCATAACAAACATTATTCATTTCTCAACGATTTCCTTTAATTTGCAAATATATCTAATATACAATTAATTTATTATGATTCAATTAATTAAAATTGATTTTTTCTATAATTGAAATTCATTTAAAATCATTTTTGTTAATTTTCGTCATTTATAATAATTTTATTTGTAATCGTTTAATTTTGTTTTGTTTGCAACCAAAACTGGGTTTGGTCAACCCGAATTGATATTATAAACATTTTTTAATTTAATGAGTGTCAAAATAAATTAATCTCTTATTTGTTCACAAACTTAGTCAACTTTTGAATATAAAAAATGTAATTGGATTGATATTTTGGCATGTATGTAACTATTACTAAATTTTATTTGATAAATAACTATGCATTATTCGATTTAACAGGGCCTCTCCAAAATATCTAATCCAGCAAATTTTGAAGAGAGACACCCTACAAACGCGAAAGTATAATGGAAGAAAAGAAACCCCAATTTATGGGGTGATGATGTTACAATTAATGACCTTATCTGAATACCAGGTAGTTTCCCTTTTTTATTTTAGAGCGTTTTAAACGGTCGTTCATGTTTATTTGATGACTCCAATAATTTAACACATTAATCAATATGTTATGCAATGGTATTATTTGGTTACGTTTTAATCGAATCAATTAAATAAAGCACGTTAATCTAGCAATCAAAAAATGCAAAATAAGGTTATGATTGATCATCTAACGAGTGTTTCCAATCCCAGATTAAGCATGAAGTAAAATTTTGAGTTTTACTTCATGCGAGACACGTATAAAACACTAATTTACTGTGAAATGGTCTACAGGGTGAGTCGGGAGGAGCGCACCAAACTCTAGGAGTGTATTATACACGTGAAAATAATGTAAAAAAACTCATTTGTTCTTATCCGATTTTTATTTGTTTTCAAGTTATAGCATATTAACAAATAAACAAGTTATTATACAAAAAATTTTCTTAATCATAGCGTTCTTTCAACAAATGTTCAAAAATACCGCCATTGACTTCTAAACATTTTCTGCTTCGTCTACGAAGAGCGTTTGTTGCTCTCCCAATTGATTCATTTCTTTCTTCTTTTATATGGGCTGCAGTATTCTCAATTCGTCTAATTAGTGATTCCCGTGTGTCCACTTTTATTTTGTAGACTTTATTTTTCATCCAGCCCCATAAACAAAAATCTAGTGGTGTGAGGTCTGGAGATCTTGCAGGCCAATTAATAGGACCTCCACGACCAATCCAACGCCCTGGAAAACGTTCGTCCAAATGTTGCTTGACTTGACGAGCGACATGTGCAGGAGCTCCATCGTGCTGATAGTACATCTGCATTCTAATATTTATAGGAACATCTTCTAGCAGGCCTTGTAATTCATTTTGTAAAAAATTGAGGTAGTTGCCTCCTGTGAGACGATTCTCCAAAATGAAAGGGCCGATTAAATAACTGTCAACCATACCACACCACACGTTTACAGAAAACCGATGTTGAAAATTGCTTTCGACTGTTGCGTGGGGATTTTCATCAGACCATACATGAGAGTTACGAGTGTTGTTAATGCCATCACGGGTAAATGTAGCTTCATCCGTAAAGAGTATACTCGATACATTACGATGATTATTATTTATCCACCGACAAAATTCCGTACGGTACTCTCTGAACGTGATAAGGATATAAGCCTTGCTCGTGTAGCGTGTTCATCACTCTTTTTTGTGGAATTGCCAATTGAGTGGCAATTCTCCGTGAGCTAGTAGTTGCATCTTCTTCTACTAGATGCAGAATATTTTCTACTTCTACAAAACCTTGTCGAGCAGCGCGCTCATATGTTATGTTAGCACTGGGAAGCTTACCAGTCTCGCACAATTTGTTGAAAACTCTAATAAATATGTTTTTATCAGGATGTCTTTGGTGTGGAAAACGTTCACGATATTCTTCAACAGCAGCTGTAGCATTTCCATTACAGAAACCATATACAAACACCATATTTGCATATTCTAAATTTGAATAAGTATGTGGCATTTTGAAACACTAACAATCACATTAATTCGAACTTAAACGTTCAGTTACTGTTCACCGTACACTGACAGTTCATCAAAACGTCAGAATTATCAAATGTTTATAAGCCTCGAACATGGCATACTTTGATAATGTTAAAATTCAGATAGAAGTGGAAAGCTAGATGAACATTTTTAATTACGCCATAACTTGAAAACAAGTGAAAATCGGATAAGAACAAATGAGTTTTTTTACATTATTTTCACGTGTATAATACACTCCTAGAGTTTGGTGCGCTCCTCCCGACTCACCCTGTATAACCAACCAATTAACAAGTGAAATACGTTTAGTATGGCAATCATCAATTGTTTAAATGACGGAAAAAGTGCTACAATGAACATAAGTTAATTTTTTGTACTTGTTTTTGTATAACTTTAGAAAAATAAATTAATGAAACAACATACTAATTCAAAGCCCCCCCCCCCCAATCTCTAAAAGCTATCTACGCCACTAAAACGAGGTATGTATGATCGTATTTATTTAAAACAAATAATAGCAATATATTTTAACAGTGGTTAATTATCGTCGTTCATTTTTCGTTTTATTATATTCTTATAACGGGTTTAAAACAAAAGAAGCACAAGGAGGGGGGAAGGTTCTTGACAGTCTTTAAAAAAATAGATCTGCAAACATTTTCGAGATATTATTTTTTTAATTAGAAAATCCTCATTTATAAACTCAAATTTCTTAAAAAATATAGGTTTAATCCAAAATAATTATTAAGCATTACTCACTGAACTCTTTGCATTCTAATCTAAAAATCAAACAAAACAACTTTTATTTATAAAAAAGAACTTGCCATTTACGTTTTCTATATATTTGAACAGAATCGATTATTTAAAGAGATAGAGAGTCTGTTAAATTGGGGCAAAGTTGCGTAATTTATGGCCCAATAATAATCTAAAAAAAAATTGAAATATCTTCTTTCGTTTTTAATGTATTGTCAAAAAACGGATTTTTTGAAATTTCGTTTCTTTTTTTATTCAAAAACTATTGAATTCAGACATTTACAACTTTGACATTACACCATAGCCAACTTTTGTTTTTCTTATGGGAGCCATTTTAGATTTTCATATTTTTTTAAAGAATATTTTTTTCTGAATTCAATGATGTATCACACTTATAGTTTTTAGTGCAATTTAAAGTCAATTTAAAGTTAAAGAAAACTAACCATCTTTATCCATTTTAATAGTTTAATATGTAATTTACATTTAAATTAACGACGTGAACACCATCTACTGTCAATAGCAGTAACGATACTACTGAAAAATTGGCAGCAGATGGCGTTCACATCGTCAATTTATATGTAAATTACACACGACTAGTAAAATGGTTATAGATGTTTAGTTTTCTTCTAGATTTAAAAATGCACAATCAATTGACATTTATAATAGTCATTCTGTGAGCACAATAGACAAGAATATTGACAGAAGATGGCGTTCACGTCGTCAACCTAAATGTAAATTACGTATGACTAATAAAATTGTCAATTTATAGTGCAATTTGAAATCCAGAAGAATTCATATTAATAGTCTTATATGTAATTTACATTTGAATTAACGACGTGAACGCCATCTACTGTCAATAGCTGTAACGATACTACTCAAAAATTGGCAGCAGATGGCGTTCACATCGTCAATTTATATGTAAATTACACATGACTACTAAAATGGTTATATTTCTTCTGGATTTAAAAATGCACAATCAATTGACATTTATAATAGTCATTCTGTGAGCACAATAGACAAGAATATTGACAGTAGATGGCGTTCACGTCGTCAACCTAAATGTAAATTACGTATGACTAATAAAATTGTCAATTTATAGTGCAATTTGAAATCCAGAAGAATTCATATTAATAGTCTTATATGTAATTTACATTTGAATTAACGACGTGAACGCCATCTACTGTCAATAGCTGTAACGATACTACTCAAAAATTGGCAGCAGATGGCGTTCACATCGTCAATTTATATGAAAATTACATATGACTACTAATATGGTTATAGAAGTTCAGTTTTCTTTTGGATTTCAAAATGCACAATCAATTGACATTTATAATAGTCTTTCTGTGAGTACCATCGACAATGCTATTTTTTTCTGAATTCAATGATGTATCACACATATAGTTTATTGTACAGGGTGAGCGAAACTCGATGTCTCAGCTCTATTATATGAAAAGGAAAAACGATAGACAAAATATAAAATCTAAAATCAAATGACAACAAAACAATATTTGTCAACCATTAGTTTAATTATTGACAGATGCGGCTTTGTTATTTGCTTCCAAAGGCTACTTGTTTGACTAGTGACAATTGAGAATTTTTGATAATACTTTCTTTTAAGTTTGCTTTTAATTTGTTAACGATAGAAGATAGCATATGTTTTTGTATACAAAGTTAATTCAGAAAAATTAGTACTTTGGAAATATCCAAAAATATAGGTATGTTTCTGGGGAAAAAATGTTCGATGACGTCATTACTTCAGTTTCAAAATTTAGAAAAATATGCAATTTTAGATTAAAATGGACCTTACTTAATTCCATTTATGAACCTCTTTTCAGATTTTTTCTATCGTTTTTCCTTTTCTTATAATAGAGCTGAGACATCAAGTTTCGCTCACCCTGTACATTTTATATGTAAAATGTTAATCTTTTGTTTTTTGTAAAGAGTGCCTTAGAAACAGTTGAGTAACTCACTTATTTGACAACTCCTAAGACCTATAATTTACTTACATATCACCCCTGAAGACGGGCATCCAACGATATATATTTTACCAATTGTGATGTGTCTTAAACTAACGAGTGTCTTCCACTCCCAGACTAAGCATGAAGTAAAATTTCGAGTTTAGAAAAGCCCCGCGTAGAAAATTTGTCGGGGGTCGCGCAGCGACCCGAGACAAAAAAAAAACTAACCCAACTTCGATATTTTTCAAAATTGGATGTGTTCTTTTCTATCCATGCTGTAAATCAGATATTTTCTTGTAAAAACACTTCGATTCCATGTAGTCATTTGGTCTCCGAAGACCATGATTGGTCCTCCGAACTGTAGCCTTTGTAAAATGGTAATAAACTTAGTAATCTAGAGTGATCCTTTAATTTGAAACTTCTAAGAACGAGTGTTGTCCACTCCCAGACTAAGCATGAAGTAAAATTTCGAGTTTAGAAAAGCCCCGGGTAGAAAATTTGTCGAGGGTCGCGCAGCGACCCGAGACAAATTTTCACGGGGCTTTTCTAAACTCGAAATTTTACTTCATGCGCCACGCGTATAAACCACTGATTTACAGTAAAGTTAAAAATATATAACGCTTAGAAGTGATGATGATCAATATTTACCAAGATGTAAACGTCAGATACATTTTAAAAAATTCTATTGACCTAAAATTGTACAGGTAGACATAATTCTCGACTTTATTTTACAAATGTCGTATTAATTATAATTACATTTTAGATAATTTCATAAATATCAAATAAATCATCCTATCAAAACCACCCCAAACCGGACAAAAGATAACGCCACGCGCCGGCTGAAAAAAGATGGACTTCTTACTGCCTGCTAATATCGGGTTGACATTGACGCTCAAAAATGCGGTTGGTGTTCATAATGGATTATCTCTTGAGTGCTCGGTTTATTTCCCCTTACCCTCCAACATTTTAGGAAAGAGATAGAAATCGGAAGATTTTAGAGTTTTTGGTCTGGTCGCGATTTAACTGACGTCGGTAAAAACCTGGCATAAATATTAGTGATGGGAATAATCGATATATTTTATGTTGTTACAGGAATTTTTTTTATGGGTGGTTGTTTCGGGGGATGGTTTTTCGCGGGTGGTATTTCGAAGGGTTGGTATTTCATGCAGTAAGTTTTATGGTTTTTTTTAGGGGATGACTTCAGAAAGGATTTTTCGTAAGGATGATTTTTAGGGGGATTGTTTCTTTAAGGAGAGATGTTTTTTTCGGGAGTGGTACTGATTTTCTAGGAATCTTTTTACATGGGGTAGTTTTTCATAACGTGTTTTTTTTCGTAGGTGTGATTTTCAATAAAAGTTTTTACAAGGGGTCTTTTAACGTGTAGGTTTTTGAGTGATTGATTTTTAGGGTTTGTTTTTAAGCTCGAGGTTTCATGAGCGTTTTTTCTGGGGGGATGTTTGTTAGTAGTGAAGATTAGAACTTTTATATAATTATTAATATTTAATGATTTAAAATACAAAACAACCGCCAAATCAGTAATTATTATTACTATGTAATAATTAGTAGTCCTGTCTATCGAGATAATAGGCGATACATTTGTTTATATTAATTAATAGTCCAGTCTACTGAGATATTACTGAATTATTTTAGTATACTAACGGCCGGTTTCATAACAATTGGGTTAAAGTGACTTTGATAAAAGTCGACTTTAAGTTAAATTTCTGATCTGACTTTAGTAAAAGTCGACTTTAAGGTAATGAATCTAGGTTGGTAGCGCCTTTTTATAGTTATTTTTATTATATAATGTTGCACAACCTTCATTTTAATTGTTTATATTTCAGTTATGGCATTCGAAACGTCACAACAAACAATAAGCAAAAATAATAATTATATCATTTTTATGACATGAGAAGAATATTTTAAACTTTAGAATAAATCAGTGTTTTTATACGCGTGGCGCATCAAGTAAAATTTCGAGTTGAGAAAAGCCAGAATTTGGATTTGGACGCTGCGCGTCCAAATCCAAATTCTTTGGGCTTTTCTCAACTCGAAATTTTACTTCATGCTTAGTCTGGGAGTGGAAAACACTCGTTCGACAATTGTCAATAGCTTATTTTGTGTTTTTCTGTTTTATACAAAAAAATGCGATATTAAGAAAAGTCGTGAAATGTTAAATATTAAAAAAAGCTGTTTAATATTTTAACAATGAAAAACAAAACTACGATTTTTCCAGTAAAAACTGACATCAATTTTTATAAAAATCTTGTAAACTCACAGAAAGCGTCAATATTTTAAAAATCGAAATCTTAAAAATTCATGTAAAACGTCCTAGAATTTGAAAATGAACAATAATCTATAAAATTCCTTATAAAACGCATGAAATTGTTACATCTTGGAAATTTGCATTTTGAAGATTAACGAACATCTTAAACATTCACGCAAAGCAACAAATTTTCAAAAATGACTAAAAAATTGTCGACAATTTGAAAATTAACGAAAAGCGTGGATATTAATGAAGATCGTCTACGTTTTTAAGTTGTACGAAAGTTTAAGAAATGCACAAAAACTGCCAAGATTCTAGTCATAAAAAATGTCGAATTTTTTAAAATTCAAGAAAATCATGAAAATCATCAACATTTTGAAGATTAACTGGAATCTTGTAAATATATAAAAAAACCTTTATAATTTTTAAATTTAATGATAATTTAGATAAAACGTGTGTTACGATTAACTAAAACAGACATAAATCATCAAGATTAAGTTCAACGTCCAAATTTTCATTCAAATTTATTGTAATAATGTATAAATAATATGTTACAAACATTTGCAGCTTTAATTTTAGCGTTTTATAGAAAAATAAAATATTTAATTATCCCTACAGTATTTCTAAAAAAAATCATTGAGCTTTAAGGAATAATTTGTTTTTAAAAATCACATGTTGTTAAAATTAGTTTAAATCATTACAACTTATTAAGAAAAAAATATTCTTCATATTGCCCTACAGAAATTTTACGTTTACAACCTGAAGATAAAGGTTTTTTAAGTATTTTATTTAATATAGTGATAAATAGTTACATGACACAAATTATAAATGAATAAAAAATTAAGTTAAAATGAAATTTACGTCAAAAGCAATATTCATTTCTAACTCAATGCAAAAATATCACTGAGAACTCCTTTAATTCTTTTTTGTTTTCTTACGCTATTTCTTTATAAGTTAAGTTTTTAAGGGAATGAATTCAACCTGTTAACGAAACAAAATATATTTAATAAATTAGCCTGGTCGATTCAAGTGAACTCTTATCTCTAATTTGCCTTTGATAATAAAAATGTATGTACCGCTGAATGCATTAACACAATATTTCCTCATTCTAAACACTGATTTCCTTTTAATCACATTATCCTTTTTATCGCTTAAAGGATTACATCCAAAATGCGATTTATTCTTCTATTTTTTCTGTGAAATTAATGACCCTGGCTTCGCAGCCATGTCAAACGCGCTATTAACGTTTGAGAATATTCTTTTTAACATTTGAGAATATTTTTAAAGTGCATCCAATTATCTATCAAATGAGCCGTAGATTAAGATTTTCATATTTTTCACATCGCTTAATTTAGCATTTATTTGATAAAAATTGTTTTACTCTTTTACTATAGAGATAGCGGCGAAGCTATGAACTTAAAAATAATTTCCAGCGATTTCTTTTGGCCACTTTTACGATGGAATTTTTTACCGCAGCACGGTACGACGTATAGTTTCTGAGATACAGCCGATTGACGATTGACTATTGCGAAAGTATGACTGTAAGTCACTGTCTTTTGATTATGATATGATTTTGTCATTAACTTACTATATCGACTGTATTTTCACTATTATGACTTTATGACTGTAAGTCACTAGATTGACTGAGATTAGTTTAACCTGTCAACTTGACTTAAGACGACGATAGTCGTCATTTTGTCAACTGAGTCGCCGTCAGCCGACATTAGTCTATCCTGTCAACTTGAAATGACATTTAGTCCAATGTATCAAACTTGACACAAATCGGCGTCAGCCGACTATTCTCAATTGTAGGGGTTAATTATGCGGTGGGTTAATTATGTATGTTATTGTTTTTCTTTATGACACTTGCGACACACATTTTAATAGTTGTGACATATTTTAAACTAACGAGTGTCTTCCATTTCTAGACTAATCATGAAGTAACATTAAATTAAAAACCACCGATTTAAAGTAAAGTTGAATATATAAACTGAGATATGACAGATATTTACTAAGATATAGCGAAAAAATGCAAAAATGTTTATTTTGTATATATTTTGTAAATGTGATAATAATAAAAGGGGAACAAATTTAGTTTGAGATACATTTCCATATTCTTAGTATTTAAATCATCATCGGCCGTATGCATAGTCCTGTGATTAAACTGTTACTAACGTGCGATTAACTAATTGCGAATAAGGTGTTACTAAGTACTCCGTATGCATAGTCATGTTTTAAAACATACTTGTTAGTAGCCTCTAACATTAGTCGCTCCTATCGGCAACATTGCTTTTTCTGTTTTTTAAATAGAAGCATAGACCAAGAACAATATAGATAAAAAATATGGATAATATTTATCTATGTAACGAAAGTTGCTACTAGTGATGGGAATAATCGATATATTAATTAGTAATTAGTCGATTATTGAAATATATCAATATAATCGATTATTATGCGGAAATGAGTATATACTTATTTAAGCGATTATTTGGTCGGGTAAATTAGTAATTACTAATTTAAGCGATTATTTGATCGGATAAAATAGTAATACTAATTTAAGCGATTATTTGATCGGGTGAAATAGATTGATAACCTGTCAAAGATGGCGTCGTATGAGTGTATACTCTGCAACACTGAGGTGAAAAAAGAAAACAGTCGACTTACTTGTGTGAAGTGTAAGAATGCGTACCATAAAGGGTGTTTCGTAAACAAACGCAGGAAGCATATGGTGTCAGTGAGCGAAGATAGCTTCATGTGTTGTGTGGAAACTGTGGATCCCAACCTCAAAATGGTAGAAAGCAGCGCCAAAATCACGGAAGAAACTAAGGACCCGAAAATAAGGGAAGTAGACCATCTCAAAGAAATAATTATTCAAAAAGACATAATTATTGCTGAAATCAAGGATCAAAACAACATACTAAAAAAAGAAATTGAATTATTGCACAACCTCTTGAAGCAACAATGGTTGCCATCTGTGGAAAAACAGACAAACAAGGATAAATCGCAAATTAAAAATAAGGATGATACAAATTTAAAACATACAGAACGCGGTAATCTAGAGAACAAAACTAATAAAACGTGTGGTAAATCAGAAAACTGTGGTAACGAATGTTCGGTCAGTCAAAGGTCACACTACAATGCTAATCTCAGTGGAATGAGTTTCGCAGAGATAGCAGATCCGAAGGCAAGAAATAATGAAAACAATAATAAAGGTTCAATGAACTCTACTTCTAAAATAAATCAAAATAAAGGAGAACGTAAAATTACAACCATCAAATTAAATGAAGCCCTAAATGAAGCAGAGACTGCAAATAAGATGCAGAAAATAATCAACTTAACTAAAGAACCTGATGAAAAGGGAAAGGAAAACTGGAATGTATCGAAAAGAAGAAGTTTTCGAAATACTTCTCAGAAAATAGCAAATGGGAATGCTGGCGAAACATCGGAAAGCAAGGGTTCTCTTAACAGACTAAAAGTGGTAGAGAGAAAGTCATGGATCTTTCTAGCCAATTTTAAAAATGAGGTTACGTGTGAAGATGTTCTAGCGTGCTTGAGAGAAAAAGAAGAAGGGGAATACAACGTTGAAAAAATAATTTTAAAATCCGAATCAATGGGGACTGCATTTAAAGTTGGAGTACCATTTTACCTCGAGAATACTTTTAACTCACTCAACTTTTGGCCAAGCGGCACGTTTGTCGACAAGTACTATTTCCCTCGGCATAAAAAAAACTGAGAATGAAAACCAAAATTTTCCAAAAGCCAACTCAAACGCACCAAAATCCATAAACAATACTAATCACTTCTAATAATAATTTATTTATGAAAATTGCACATCAAAATATCCAATCTTTGCAGAATAAAACGAATCAATTACTACAGTTCATAGAAGAAGAAAACAACATAGACATAACTTGTCTCACCGAACATTGGTGTGATAGCGCATTAATAAAATGTGTATTAATACAGGGTTACAAGCTAGCATCTCACTTTTGTAGATCAAAAAAACAAGGCGGAGGCGCAGCTATATATGCCAGAATGGAAACAAAAACACACGAGCTACACGACATCAATCAACTGGCTGAAGAAACAGTGTTTTAGTGTGCGGGTATCTTGTGTTGTGCATCGAAAGAACAAATCGCAATTCTAACTGTTTATAGTGCGCCAGACCGCGATATAAAATACTTTTTCGTTAAATTAATGATTATGCTTGACATACTAAGTGATAAAAAAATTTCGTTTATAATCTTAGGCGACTTTAATATTAATATTTTAAAAAATAATTATGAAACAAATTCCTTTGTAAATATTGTAAACTCTTATGGGGCAAAATTATTAATAAATGAGCCTACAAGAAAAAACAGTTATCTGGACAACATAATAACGAATATCGAATATGATTGTTCAGCAGTTGTTATAAGATCTGGGCTCTCTGATCATTTTGCACAGACTGTCAGTTTAAAAAATAATACACAGAAACAAATTCTCGGCAAGAAATATTTAACAAATGAAAATAAGATCAATTACTTTTGCAATCATATTAAGGATGAACGGTGGGAAAACGAAGCAAGTGTATCGGACGTAGATAGCAGGTTCAATTACTTTATAGCAAAATTCATTCGTTATTTTTTAGGCGCATTCCCACTAGTACAAATAAAAAGAAGAACTAAAAGAATTACGTTTTGCACAAAAAGAATCAAATTTTTAAAAATAAAATGTTAATGTATAATGCTCTGTCAATATATACTCCGGAGTACAAAAAGTTGTATACAAAATATAAACAAACATATGATAATTTATTTAAAGAACAAAAACGAAAATTTTATGAACAGAAAATGAACACAGCGGATAATAAACAAAAAGTAACTTGGGATATAATAAAGGAACTGACTCGACAAAATCAAGAAACTACAGTAGAGATTGAGATTGACGATTTCAATAAGTTAGCAAATAGCTTCAACACAAAATTTACTACAAAAGCGGAACAATTAGTAGCCACATTGCCTAAAGTAATATATACAAATAAAATACCGATGCTAAATAAGTGCATGTATTTTGCACCGATAACACCCACTGAATTAATAGTAAAGACTAAAAGTATGAAAAATAAAAAAAGTAGCGGTATTGATAACATTTCTAACTACCTATTAAAACATATAATACATATACTAGCAGAACCTTTAGCTAAACTTTTTAATTTGTCAATACAGGAAGGGATTTTCCCTAGGGTTTTTAAATATGGACTCATCAAGCCGATGTTCAAAAAAGGTGATAAGCAACAATTAGATAATTACATTCCGATTACCATGCTAAGTACATTTGCAAAATTATTCGAATCAGTGGTGTCAGACAGATTGCTTAATTTTTTATTCAAAAACAAAATATTAGACAATAGGCAATGTGGGTATTTGCCAAATAAAAACATTGAATTGTCACTTTTCAATTATGTCAGGGAGATAATGAAGTCGCTAGAAAAGGGTAATATAACATGTGGGATATTCAAGTGCTTTCGACACGATTAACCATACCATACTGTTGGACAAAATGAATCAATATGGGGTAAGGGGAATCCTAAATCAGTGGTTTAAATCCTACCTAACTGACAGGCAGCAGATTGTGGAAATAAAAAATCATGTGAAAACAGTAAGGTCGAGTAGTATGGTTCTGAACAGAGGGGTTGCACAAGGAAGTGTACTAGGGCCAATTCTGTTTGTAACCTATATAAATGACATATTTCTTCTAGAATCAGTTAATAAAAATTACATCACGTGCTATGCAGATGATACAAACTTAATAATATCTGCACAAAATATAACTGATTTACAAACAGAATTGACTCAAACATTAAACCAAATACAACATTGGTGTTTAGGTAACCAGATGGTCCTTAACTCAGATAAAACACACTACATAATATATAGAGCAAATAGAAATAGAAACTATCCGACTTATATAAATGAAATTGCGGTTAATCATAGTCAAGTTACAGTTGATGAGTCTGTTCGATGTTTAGGTATTTATTTGGACAGTAATTTAAATTGGAAGCACCACATCGAAATCCTCTGTAAGAAATTAAGTACCAAGTGTTTTTGTTTAAGAAAACTAAAAGAAGTTTTAGGGATCAGCGGATTACTGAATGCTTACCACGGCTATTTTTATGTCTCACGTCCGTTATGGTATAATTCATTGGGGGGCTTCAGCAGATATTATGCAGGTTTTTAAATTGCAAAAGAGAGCAATCAGAATTATTTTCCAAATAAAACAACTATCATCTTGTAGAGGAAAGTTTAAAGAAAATAATATATTAACGGTCCCAGGTTTATACATCTTTGAGTGCATTATATTCTGTCAAAAATTTAAACATCTGTTTGATACAACACAAAGGCAAATGTCGAGATACAAAAATAACGTAAATTACCCTACTCACAAACTGACTCTATCGGAAAAGTGCGCGTTTTATGCTTGTGTGAAATTTTATAACAAACTACCGATGAATTTATAAGCAATAATTAATTTTAAGGAATTCAAATCCAACGTATTTGATTTAATTTTAACTATTGAACCATATTCAACTGTAGAATTTTTAAATTATTTTAATGTGTATAATTAGTATAAGCATTTGTATTTTACTATATTTGTATATTAACCTTTTTTTTTTTTATTGACGCCATCAAATATGTTATCTGTTATGGTTATTTCTGTATTGATGTATTTCATGTTTCATATATTGAATAAAGACTATTTATTATTATTATATACTAATTTAAACGATTATTTGATCGGGTAAATTAGTAGGTACTAATTTAAGCGATTATTTGGTCGGGTAAAATAGTATATATTAATTGAAGCGATTATTTCGTCGGGCAAATTTCTAATTAGTATATTAATTAATTAATTACTATCTCGGTAGATTAGACTATTATTATAAACAAATGTATCGCTTATTATCTCGGTAGATAGGACTACTTATTATTATATATAGGGTCCGGCAGCGTTACCTGGCGGTTTTTAAAATAGCACAACTCAATCGATTTAGAAGATATTTTATTAAACAAAAATGTTTTGTAAACAGGAAGATTGGAGGGTTTATACCGTACACAAAAACTTAAAAAAAAACTCAAGTAGCGAAAATAGCATCAGGTAAATGACGACCTCCGTTTTCGATGCACAGCTGAAGTCGGGTAAACTTTTATTTGTGGGGTTATCTAAAGAGAAAAGTGTATTTTGACAAGCCTTGAAATTTGGCTCAACTGCGTGATAATATTCAGCGAGAAATTCGTGCGATTCCTCGAGTAACTTTACAAGGAGTGAAGACTAACTTATTTAATAAAATATCTTGAAAATTGATTGAGTTGTGCTATTCTAAAAACCATCAGGTATCGCTGCCGGACCCTGTAGTAATATTAATGATTACTGATTTGACGGTTGTTTTGTATTTCATTAAATAAATCATTAAATATTAATTATATAAAAATTCTAAACTTCACTACTAACAAACATCACCCCCAGAAAAAAAAACGCTTATGAAACCACAGGCTTAAAAACAAACCCTAGAAATCACTCTCTCAAAAAACTACACCTTAAAAGACCACCCCTTGTAAAAACTTTTATTGAAAATCACACCTACGAAAAAAAAAACACGTTATCAAAACTACCCCATCTAAACTTATTCCTGGAAAATCAGCCCCACTCCCGAAAAAATATCTCCCGAAAGGAACAATGCCCATAAACATCATCTTTACGGAAAACCATTCCTGAAATTTATCCCCCGAAAAAATCCCTAAACAAAAATCACTCCCTGAAATACCAAGCCTTCGAAATACCACCCCCGAAAAACCACCCCCCGAAACAACCACCCATAAAAAACGTTGCCTGTAATATCACCCCAAAAAATTCCCCCAAAAAACGACCCTCAATAAAACCCCTGTAAAAAACATTGTTTTACAAGATCACTTTATATCGCTTGTTTGTACTACATAATTATTTCGCCTTAATTTATTATTTATCATCATATTTTTCAACTGAAAGGTTAATAACTAATTTTCAACTACTAATTTAATCGATTATTAAAATATCTCGTTTCAAAATAATCGATTATTAAAATATATCGATTATTCCCATCGCTACGCCTTCTGTGCCAATGTCGCCAATTAATGTACATGTTTATAAATTATTTAAGTGCAAAATTATCAATATCGAATTACTAATTGTAGATTTTATTGAACTTTTACAGCAGGGGGCGAGTTTTTTCGGACCGGCCCGGCCCGCTAGCAAATTTTCAAGCCCGGCCCGGTCATTAAGTAATTGCCCGGTCAATATTTTAGTTTGAATAATTCAAAACTTTTACGGTGTTTCAAAACACTGGTTTATAAATATTTATCACACTTGTAAATATGCATATATTTACTTCTTAATGGATATAGTTTGCAAATAAAAATAGAAACAAACTTTCAAAAAATCAGTCAGGCCAGGCCCGGCTCTTGTATTTTTAATTGGAGGCCCGGCCCGCTGGAGAAATTTGTGGTCCTGCCAGCGCAGTGCTCTAATGGAGACATGAATAATTTTTTTAATATGAAATAAAAACATTTCAAAAATTAAAACATCACTTTGAGTTGAACCGAAAACCGCTTTTTTTAACACATATACCGTTTTTTTAATACATTTACTGGATATTGGTCTCAGACCATTTCACCTTTATATTTTTGTATTTAACTATATTTAGAGGCCACAAACACATTCACACACATCCATGGAGCCAGGTGGAATCATATTGTACTTTAAAATGACCCCAACCGGCGAGACTCGAACCCGCGACCCCTGGGTTAGGAGACAGGACCTCTACCCACTACCCCACCGGGGTCCCCAAACGTTATTTTTTTCGAAATGAAAACTGGAACCAAACCGATATATATATATATATATATATATATATATATATATATATATTTATTAATTGAACCGGAACGCAAAAAATAACGGATCGAAGCCCTGGTCCTAGGTATTACAGGACGTCCGTTACTGGTGTACTTAAAAATTCGAACGGAAATTTTCCGCCGATTTCCGCGCCAGAAGTTCCAACTTGAAGTCCGCTAATTATAATGTCGAGCAACATAACATTAAAAGTGAACTGCATTTAGTATTTCTAAATGTGCGCTCTTTACGTAATAAGGTTGATGAACTTGAAACAGCTTTAATTGACAAGACTTTTCAAGTACTAGCATTGTCAGAGCATTGGCTGTCCAAACAAGAGTGCCAAATGTGTAAAATCAATAATTTAGAAGCGAAAGCTCATTTTTCTCGCAATGCCAGCAACCACGGATTCTCAATGATACTAGTAGATAGTAATCTAGAGACACGTGACTACAACACTGTTACTGATATTGTAAGCATTGAAACGGATTGTGAATTGTCTTGTGTATTTATTCCTAAGTATAATATGTATGTCATTAGTGTATACCGATCGCTCTCGGGAAATTTTAATTCGTTTATTAAAGTATTATCATGTTTTCTAGATAGAATCAGGCATCTGCAATATTCCATAGTGCTAGGTGGTGATTTTAACGTTGACTTTAATGGCTACGATCCAAACGAGACGTCTCTGTCAGATTGTATGTATAGTTTTAATCTTAGAAAACTTATAACTTTTAACACCCGTAAGCTACGGTGTATTGATAATATATTTACGAATATTAATAACAACTTTATCCATGTTGACAGTTTAGATACTGCTCTGTCCGATCATATTGGACTTACGCTACGAGTAATTTTGTCTTCGAAAAGTCAACACTCAACCATACATTCATACCGACCAATCACCAAACTTGGAAAATTTAACTTCTTTCACTATGTTTCGGAAATTGATTATGATTTCATAAACTCAAAATCACTCAATATATAAGAAAAATGGTCACAGTTTATATCCGAAATTTGTCGTTGCAGGAACATGCCCGACGAGCAATTTCGGAAATAAAGCGGAATTCGACAGATAAATTTATAATGCGTTTGGAAAATGAGTCCAAAGCAGCGTGGTCAATTATAAATAGCCAACGAAGTCAACGCCAATTTACCATAAACCAGTGTGATATAACATGTGATGAATTTAATGTTTTTTTTACAGGCGTGGCTGCCAAGTTACACTCGTCTTCACCAGTACTAGTGAACAGTACTAACATTCAAATCCAGACTAATTATAGCATACATTTCAAATTTACAAATATTTCAGAAATCCATGTAAGGGGCGCTATTAGGAATCTAAAAAACAGTTCCGCCACCGATATACATGGCCTCAATATAGGTATAATCAAGTGTATAAAAGATGTTCTGGTAGAACCGATAACCAAACTAATCAATGCATCAATAGATTGCTCAGTATTCCCAGATATCCTAAAACTCGCTAAAGTTATACCTATATTTAAAATAGGTGATCGAAACGACATAAACAACTACAGACCCATTTCTGTACTGCCGATCGTGTCTAAAATCATTGAGTCTGTACTGAAAACACAAATTGTGCAGTATTTCAAGGAACACAAATTATTTTACGAGAAGCAGTTTGGTTTTAGAGCAAAGCAAAGTACTGTGAATGCCCTCGTAGATTTGTATAAATTAATAATAGATTGTTTTGAAAACAGAACGCACTGCATTTGCTCATTATTAGACATGAGTAAATCCTTTGATTGTATATCCCATAACCTACTTATCAGCAAGTTGGGAAAGTACCATTTTGAACAAAATAGTCTCGATTTGATATTGTCCTCCTTATCCAACAGGCAACAAGCAGTAGATATAAATTATAATAAATCATCATTGCTCCCAATAAATCATGGTGTCCCACAGGGATCAATATTAGGCCCTGTATTATTTCTAATTTACATTAATGATAGGCCTAAAGCTCTGGATGATTTATGCGTTTTACTATTTGCAGACGATACGAGCATAGTAAGCGTGGGGAATACGAAGGATGAAGCCCTTCAAACGAACAACGAACGCCTTGAAGTCGTTTGTTCCTGGTGCTCTAATACTAAACTGGTGCTAAATAAGAGCAAGACAAGAACACTGTCATTTTCTGTCAGTGGCACAGTAGACAATGATACGCCGGTTACATTTTTAGGACTACATCTTTACTCTGCTCTCACTTGGAACAATCACGGTAATGAACTTGCCAAGAACCTATCTAGAAACATATTTTATTTAAGAAACCTGTCTAGAAGGGCCTCACTGGATGTACTGCGTACAGCTTATTTTGGCCTCATCAAAACTTATATTCGATATGGTGCTCTGGTCATCATGTCGACATCGAATATTTTCGCTTCAAAGGCGCGCACTGCGGATAGTTGCAGGGATTGGTTATACAGCCGATTGCAGAAATTCTTTTACTAAGCATGATATATTGACATTTCCATGTCTCTATATACTAGAATGTCTCTGCTATGTCAAAACAAACCTGGCTGAATTTTCAGTACATAGCCATCACAGTTATGCAACACGACACAAACAAAACTTACTCCCAGAAATATTGAGGCTCTTAAGATCGCAAATGGGTACAAATCACTATGGGGTGAAATTCTTTAATAAACTTTCGACACAAACCAGAGAACTACCACTGAAATGCTTTAAATCAACGGTTAAACAATATCTGCTGCATAAAGCTTTTTATAGTTTTGATGAATTTCTGCAATGTAGCGTTATTTCGATCTGATTTGCAGAAATGTCAATGTTTTAATATGTTAGTAATGTGTATTTATATTTATTTTATTTTATTTCCTTTATGTTAATTCATTCACCCAGACACACTTTTTAAGATGCACCGATATGATGCCTGATAATATCTAGATTACATCTAATTTAATTGTATTTCTAATTATTATTAGTCTTAAATTATATACTGTGACGAATGTAAAATTTATATTACGACATGAATAAATTTGAAATTTGAAATTTGAAATTTGAAATTTGAAATTTGAAATTTGAAATTTGAAATTTGAAATTTGAAATTTGAAATTTGAAATTTGAAATTTGAAATTTGAAATCATTTCCTTTACATCTCATTGAATCTCTTGAATTATCAAAATTCTGCCAACGGTTGATCCAAGTCATAAATACCAGCAAGATAAATGGGCAAAAATTAGAAATCACCGATAAAACCGAGGTTTTACAGATCTTTGATTTTTTCCACCAACATAAACTCACCCATGTAAAATTCCTCCTTTTCCCCCATTTAATGATTTCACTTAATAATTACGCACTTGGCTCAATTGGATGGCCGGTAGTAAAACCCGCCATAATTACCGATAATACTCAAACCGAAGTAGTATATTACCGGCGATAATACGAATAGGAAAAACAAATAAGCGCAAGTGGTAATAGCAACGACATCGTTAGAGAGCCGCGTGGCGGGATTAGCATATATAAGATATTGGACATTTTTTTCTGCGCACACCCTCCCCGGATGAAATACGATGGCACCTGTTTCCCGCCTTAACATAATCAGCGCTATGTGCTTATAAATTATATATACCTGGGCTAATTGAATTTACTGCGAGTATTCTAGTTATGCTGAACGGAATAATACGGTTTGCGTTTCGGATTCCGGACTCTTTTTGCGCTTTTGTCCCTTACGCACCGTTTGCATTATTGATGGTATTGCTCCATTAGCGGTCAGATTTTTCACTAAGGTAATTAAAGTGTAACGAGAATTGAAAACTTATTAATTAATTCTGATCGGGTGTCTCTTTGAAAAAAATCGTCTCGGATTTATAACTGGAAAGACGTGAATGGATTGTTTGTTTTTTTTATGTCATATTGCATTTTTAATGTATAGCCTGCGACAAGTGCTGGATAATTGTCTTTTTGTTTTTTTTATGAATAGAATTCTTTTTTGTCAGAGCAGGAATAGGTAATTAAAATCAGTGCAAGTTCTTTCATAGAACTTACTGTTGGTGCTAAAAATATAGATAAAGCTGTATTCATTTAATTGATTATCTATAACTCTATTAGTGATCGATTTTTAATAAGCAATGTCCGTGAGTAATGATGATAGTTTTATGATTTATCTGCATTACCCACAGTACTGTCAAAATTATATTTAAACAATATATTTTTTTTAATTGTCAAATAAATGATAACATTTTGAAAACGTAAGATTTGGTTAGGCAAAATAACCATTTGTAACCAAAGAGCTTTAATAGCAGAGCTGGGACGTTAAAAGGATTCGAATCACGAATCCGAATCACCTGATATGATTCGAATCAGGAATACTCGAATAAAGGATTCGTAAGAGATAAATATGATTCGAATCAAAGATTCGAATCCTGTTTTTTCGAATCACGAATACAAATCGTTTAAGAATAAATTTGATTTTATTATTTATTACAACCATTAACATATAAATATCGTTATCAGTTGTTTTAACAAAAATATTTACAACCTAATTATTTACTATTAACACTGAACATCGTTGATAACAGACTAAATTTCTGTGTTACTCTGATTAAAGAGGTATTTGTGTATTTTTGAACTACACTTCAAATCAATGGTTTATACGCGTGGCGCATGAAGTAAAATTTCGAGTTTAGAAAAGCCCCGTGAAAATTTGTCTCGGGTCGCTGCGCGACCCTCGACAAATTTTCTACGCGGGGCTTTTCTAAACTCGAAATTTTATTTCATGCTTAGTCTGGGAGTGGAAGACACTCGTTACTTTAAAATATGTCACAACTGTTAAAGTATGTATCGTCGGATGCCCGTCTTCAGAGGTAATGTGTAAGCAAATTATGGGTCCTAGGAGTTGCCAAATAAGTGAGTTACTCAACTGTTTCCAAGGCACACTTTGAAAAACCAAAAGATTAAAATTTTACATATAAAATGTACAATAAACTATAAGTGTGATACATCCTTGAATTCAGTAAAAAATATTCTTCCAAAAAATATCAAAATCCAAAATACCGCTCATAAGAAAAACAAAAGTTAGCTGTGGTCTCTAGGTAATTGTTATAGTTATCTTAGAATAAAATATGTTACTGGATTTATCGTTCAAAAGTGCCTATAATTTCAAAGTTGTAAATGCCTGGATTCAATAGTTTTTGAATAAAAAAATAAAAACGAATTTTGAAAAATACGTTTTTTGACAAAATCTCATTAAGGAAATAAGATATTTCAAACTTGTTTTTGGGTTATTATTGGACCCTAAATTATGCAGCTTTGCCCCAATTTAACCGACTCTCTATTTCTTTAAATAACCGAAATCCCCATACTTTCTGTTGAAATACGGACACCCAGTATAATAATAATAATAATATAAAATTTATTGTATTGTTATTTTCTAAATATTTTAATTAAATAAATATTTTACATTGTTATATTTACGAATATATTAAAAATAAATACTTAATTCAATATTAATTATACCATCAAATGTCTAAAAGTCTTGCGTTGAAAATCAGCAGAAATCATTAGATGTTTTTTGATTAAACGAATTCCACTATGGCTTTCGACGTCTAAGTCAAAAAATATTTGAAACAAAAGTTGTAGCCAACGAAAAAATATACCTCTTTTACCTAAACACTTTTCACCTCAGCTCTTTTGTTTCTGAATTAGAAACTAAAAAATCTAGTGGACATCAACAACTCACCGATTATGGCTTTCGACGTCTAAATTAAAAAATGTTTCAAACAAAAGTTGTAGCCAACAAAAAAATAAACCACTTTTACCTAAATACTTTTTTCACCTCAGCTCTTTTGTTTTTGTTCAATAAACCGAAAAAGATTTTTATGAAAATAAATACACAACTTTATGATAATTCGAAAATTTACGAACGAGTGTCTCCACTCCCAGACTAAGCATGAAGTAAAATTTCGAGTTTAGAAAAGCCCCGTGAAAATTTGTCCAGGGTCGCGCAGCGACCCGAGACAAATTTTCACGGGGCTTTTCTAAACTCGAAATTTTACTTCATGCGCCACGCATATTAAACACTGATATCAAATAAAGTTAAAAATATAAAAACATATTAAAACTGTTTTCAGTTTTAAAAGTTATCAAAATATGTCAAAATTATTTAAAATTGCCAAAAACAAAATGACCAAAATGTCATCTCGTAAATATAAAAAATATCAAAAACGTCAAAAATTTGGCGTACTGATAAAATCGATTTACGTTAAAATTATCATTTTATGTCAGTACGTGACAGTTTGACAAAAACGTTCTTACAAAAACGAAAATTTCAGTTAAAATCAGTAATGTCAAAAAAGTTATCTAATAATATAAAAATTGTTATCTAATGTAAAACAAGTAAATATGTAATATCAAAAATATCAAATGTCAAAATTGTCGTCTACTGTCAAAAAAGTAAAAAAATATAAAATGTCAGAACTGCCATCTAATGTCAAATACGTCATTCAACATCAGAAATAGTAAATAAGTAAAAAATTTCATTTGTTTATCAAAAGTAACATCTAATGTGAAACATGTCATCTAATGTCAAAAAACGTAGTCTAATATCTAGAATATAATCTATTGTCAAAAATGTCATCTCAAAGGGTAAAGAATATCAAAAATGTCATTCAATGCCAAAAATGATTAAATATGTCTTGTAGAAAAAAAAAATCTCAAATTTGTGTGTTCAAATAATGATTCAATAATTTTTGAAAATCGTTACAAATCTGAATAAAAATATTGAAAATCTTACATATCAACATTTTATATATTTGACGAGAAAATCTCGAAATATCGAAAATTTCATCAAAATTTTATAAATCGATAAAAATGACAAAATATCAAAAATCAAGATATGTTGAAAATCTGATAAACATTTTCATAAATTAATTAAAAATCTCGATATATTGAAAATTTCATCAACATTCGATAAATTAAGGAAAATTGAGGAAATATTGCAAAATTTGATAAAAATTTGATTAATCGACGAAAATCTCGAAATAAGGATAATTTTATGAAAATATCGATTTGTTGAAAATCTTATAAAAATGTTATAAATCGACATGTTAAGTGTAAAAATTTGGTTGGGAATGTCAATTCATATTCATCAAAATGTTATATTTGGCGCAATTACCGAAAACAATTAAAAATCTCAAATCTGTTTTTGACACAAATCATTAATTTAATTGATTTTATCACTTACAAACGAGTGTCGTCCACTCCCAGACTAAGCATGAAGTAAAATTTCGAGTTTAGAAAAGCCCCGCGTAGAAAATTTGTCGAGGGTCGCGCAGCGACCCGAGACAAATTTTCACGGGGCTTTTCTAAACTCGAAATTTTACTTCATGCGCCACGCGTATAAAACAGTGATTTAACGAGAAATTTAAAAACATACAAAACAAATTTTTCATGTTAATCCTTACGATTAATTCGAATTATTTTTGACGATTCGAATCCTTTTGTAACTATTCGAATCCTTTTGTAAATATTCGAATCCTTTTATAAGGATTCGAATCCTTTTATGAGGATTAGAATCCTTTTATGAGGATTCGAATCCTTTTACGAGGATTCGAATCCTTTTATGAGGATTCGTATCCATTTATGAGGATTCGAATCACCAGCATTTGGATTCGAATACGAATCATTTTAAAAAAGTGTAACGAATCCGGATCACGAATCCAGTTTAACTAAAGTATTCGAATATCTCTTTTGAATCCTCTAAAAGGATTTGAATCCAGGATTCGAATCTTGAATGATTCGAATCCTGCCCAGCTCTGTTAAATAGTTAAAAGGAGGTATGCCCGTCTTTGTTGTGATTTCGTCATGCTGAGGAAATGAAGTGCGGGCGCCATTGTTTTATAACGTCACAGCTGTTTTTCGTCATCATTTATGTTAACTGTTTTGTTGTTTATTTTTCGAGATTTTAGACTCTTTTAATACGTTAAGTTGATTTAGTTAACTTATATTTAGTGCAGTGTAGCAGAGCCGGGCAGGATTCGAATCATTCAGGATTCGAATCCTGGATTCGAATCTTTTTAGAGGATTCAAAAGAGGCATTCGAATACTTTAGTTCAACTGGATTCGTGATCCGGATTCGTTACATTTTTTCAAAAGGATTCGTATTCGAATCCAAATGTGGGTGATTCGAATCCATATAAAAGGATTCGAATCCTTATGAAAGGATTCGAATATTTATAAAAGGATTCGAATACTTACGAAAGGATTTAAATCCTCGAAAATAATTTGAATTAATTGTGAGGATTAACATGAAAAATGTATTTTGTGTGTTTTTAAATTTCTCGTTAAATCACTGTTTTATACGCGTGGCGCAATGCTGTCTGGGAGTGGAAAACACTCGTTCGTAACTTCAAACTGAATGCTTTAATAAGAATAGTAATATATATTTTGTAATGATTTTTTTAATTATTATTATTATTATTTTTTATTTTTTTTAAATGCCGGACTACCCTCTTTGCCTATACGTCCCTGATACCGTACAGAGAGGGAGCCGCGTTTTCCAATAGCAACCTCCTCCAAACCTGGAGGTAAGGTAACTATTGGTTTCCGCTACTGTGGGCTCTAAGTAGACGAAGAGAGCCTAGGATAACCGCCTTTTGCATATGTCCGGCTAAAGTGTTTGTTGCCTCACGGCAGGCCGGAATGGTTTTTAGGTTGTCGACTAGCGCCCGGTGTATACCACCTAACGAACCAATTATGAGGACAACCAGCTTGACAGAGTAGCCTGAGTGCAGCGCGCTAAGCTCATATATAAGGTCTTGGTATTTCCTCCGTTTTTCCTCATGTTTCAAGACAATATTTGCGTCTGCCGGTGCAGAGAATTCGATAACAAACATTGTCTTGAGTTGGTGGTCCATGAGGTCTACGTCAGGCTTGTTTGCTTGTATTTGCCTAACTGTGGGGAATGAAAAGTTCCAGAATATCCGGCACCTTTCATTCTCCACGACGGAGTCTATTTCCCTAGGAGCGTAAGGCAGCACAGCAGTGTCATCTATGCCATACGAGTACCTGAGATGGAAGTACAGGACTCGCAGTGCCGCGTTGTGTCGATTGATGTAGGCCGAAGATGCATACACTCCGCAGGCAGAGAGTAAATGCGTTAAAGTCTCCGGCGCCCGATGGCAGGCTCTACAGCTTACATCGGGGACTTCTACACCCATTATGCGGCTACGGTATACTAGCGTGTTAATTACACCGTCCTGACATGCGATGATAAAACCCTCCGTCTCGGATTTTAGTCCAGCCGATCGTAGAAAACTAAAAGTAAGCTGTCTGGACAAGCCAAGTTCTTCAATATTCTTGAAGAAAATAGAGTGCATTGACTTGTCCATATGGCTTCGGAGCAGGTCCATGTTTTCTGCTTCTTTTAGCTGGGTTCTTAGTTTGACGGGAGATAGGTTGGCGAGCTCCCCGCGACCATTGCTGAAATCTAACCCATAGTTTTCCGAGACTTTTTGTGCTGCCTTGAATAGAAATGCTCCAGTGCCTGCCTTCTCATGCTCTCGCACCAAACGCAGTAAGGGATCTGAGCTTTTTGATATTTTACATGCTGTACATAAGACTACTCTGTCGTGTGCCCTTTCCAAGTTTATGAGTCCTCTGCCTCCTACTGAACGTGGTAAGTATAAGCGCTCCACCGAAGACCTAGGATGCAGGCTTCTGAAGAGGTGCATTCGCTTACGGGTGTCTATGTCGAGAGCGTGCGGTTCTTCTCTCGTCCACTTGATGACACCGAATGAATACGTAACAATCGGGACGGCCAGCATGTTTGTTGCTTGCACCTTATATTTTCCTGATAGCTCAGAATTCCATATTTGTCTGACCAGGTGTTTATACTTGTTCCGGAGAGTTGACTTAACGGCGCCCGTATCTTGGGAACGGTGTTGCGGTACACCTAGATATTCATAAGACTCTCCGGCATTCAAATGGTGCATTATGCTGCCGTCCACCAATTGCACGTCCTCTCTTAATCCATCCATTCGACCTTTTTTCAGATGTATCAAAGCACATTTGTCGAGCCCTAGTTCCATACCGATGGCATTCGTGTACTCTTGAACACATTTTAAAGATTGTTGTAAGTCTCTTTCACCGGAGGCGTATAGTTTTAGGTCATCCATGTAAAACAGATGGGTGACGTTGTGCCTTCGGTTACGCGGTGGACCACACGAGTACCCTCGAGTATTGCGAAGTACGACGGATAACGGTAAGAGAAAGATGCAAAATAGGAGAGGGCTGAGAGAGTCTCCTTGGAACACGCCTCTCTTATAGCATACCACGTCTGTACAAACTCGATGTCTACCTGATGTTATCGAAAACCGAGTTTTCCAGAGGGGCAATAGGTGTTCTATGCATCTCTCTATCTGTGGCGGCACAGCAAGGCACCGAAGAAGGTAGAGTAGCAGCTCGTGCGAGGTTGTGAAGAATGCCTTGCGGTAGTCTATCCACGCCATTGACAGGTTTCGTTTGAACTGTATGGAGTCCTGCGTAATACACCGATCTATTAGCAGGTTCTCCTTACAGCCAGCTACGCCTATCTTTGATCCGCGTTGTTCGTGGATTTGGTCGTACACCGCACCCGCTGCGTCAAGAATACGTGCGTGCAGAATTCTCGTGAAGATCTTGTAGCATGCATTGAGGCATGTGATGGGCCTATCGTTTTTTGGCTGCGACAAATCGCCCGATTTAGGAAGTAAGACCGTTCTCCCTTCTACAAACCACGCTGGAATTTCTTGGTCCCCGTCTAGCCAAGTATTAAAGATTCTGGCTAAGTGATGGTGCGTATTGGTGAGTTTCTTCCACCAGTAACTATTGATACCATCCGGACCGGGCGCAGCAAAATTTTTTGATCCTGCGAGAGCTGTTTTGATCTCATCACTAGTGACTGGTTGATATTGTGTGTGGTTTGTATGGGCTCTGCAGAAGTTACTAAATTGCTTTAGGGCGGGGGTGTCTAGGCTAATGGGGCGCTTCTGTTCGTAAATGGAGCGCCAGAAAGTCTCTATCTCTGCAACCTGAGGCGGATTCGGTACTGATTGCGGTGTTGGTTGAAAAAGGCGGGATGGTTGCTTACAAAATGCGACATTTTGTGATATTGTTTTTGCCCGTTTAATAAGTGATTTCTTCACTACGACCAGCATCCGAATTCGTTCAAGGCAACTATGCTTGATGTTGAGCAGTATCTCCCTATTGACTGTGTGATGGGTACGCCTAATTCCAGATATAATCCGGCGAACTCTGTTCGTGAAGGGCCGATTAGTTGTTACGTACTCCACCGCACATTGGATATGAGATGCATGTTGTCTTGCTTTTCGGATCTTCTCCTTCAATGTCTGTACTCGTTGCTCCTGTTTTTTGAGGTTAGCTGTACTGTTGGAGATACCTTCTGAAAGAAACTTTTGGGCAACGGAGTATACCCGACAATTTATCTGCCAGAGATTCGCATTTTCAGGCAATCCCTCTTGAACTTCTGCATTCCCATTAGCGATATCCTGTGGTCTTAACGGTCGTATCCGATGTAGTGCTCTGCGTTCATTTAGGCTTGAAATGTCTGATGTCCTTTCTTGTTGGGTCTGAGGTGGCCTTTCGGGGGTTACCGCTGTCGGTCTGCTTGTTCTCGGCGTGGCTACGTACCCCGACCTGCGAAGGTAAGCTGCGTAGTCGCGGAGAAATTGTGCGGTGCAGTCCTCATGCATGGGGAACATTTGGGCCCATAAGGGTCTCATTCGGCCCATGTAACCTCTCCTACCGGGTTCGCTTTCAATATAGCATTCCAACAGGCCATCTCTAAGCTCATCAGTCCACTCGAAGCGTCCTTGATCGTTGCTAGGGTCGTCATCTTGTTGAGGCGTATCATTCTCCCCATTATCATGCCTCTGACTCCTATCCGATTGAAGTTGACTTTGGGGGTCTCTTCTTGGTCTCACAACCATAGTCAAAGCTGACCTGGGGGTTAGCCAGTTTCAGCTCACGGCCGATATCAGAGAGCGTTTATGTATTTCCCTCCCGAGTGCGCCTGGGCTGCCGGTCCGATTTTACACTATTAGCGTCGGATAGGTGGTGTCGCAACTCACCAAAGATCAGAGATGTTTTGTGACCCTCCTGCCTTCTATTATTATTATTTTTTTTTTAGATCGTCAGCTGCTAGGGCTATTGGTTCCATCGTAAGGGTAAGTTAAAATTAAAATAAATCGTCATTGTGACGGTATGTTTCAGGTCTTCATGGTATGTGTTTTTATTTTGTTTTATTTCTTTAGTTCTAATATTTCTCTCAGTTTCAGGTACCTTCGTATTTCAGACGGCCTGGTGAGTATATGTTTATATTTCATTGTATATATTTATGTTTTTTAGGTATTTAAGGATTATTGTGTATTTTCCTGGATCCTTTAGGCTTTCTGCGGCGTTTCTTTCTTGTAGCCCTATGGAGAGGCGCTGTTCTCTGAGCTTAGGGCATTGGAAGATGTGTTCTACGGTTAAGGCTTCTATTCTGCACTGTGGGCATATTCTGTGTTGTCTACCTATGGGGAGGTGTCCATGTGTGATTCGTGTATGTCCAATTGAGAGTCTCGTAAGTATTATTCTGTTTCTTCTGTTATGTTCTTGTGAGTACTTACATAGGGCTAGCGAGGGTCTTATAGATCTGCGCCAGTTATTTTCCTTTTCATTCCATTGATCTAGCCATTTCTTCCAGGATATTGTTTCTGACCAGGCCAGTATTTCTTTTCGTATTGTGTCTGGTGTTTCTATGTCGTCTGTTGTTATACTTTCCCATATGGGACTGTCCTTAAGGAGAGTGTATAGGTGGAAAGTGGACGGTATTGTTTTTGTTTGAGCCCAACTGTAACAGTCAAGTATTTTGGGGTTTATTATATACTTTCTCAGTGAGTGGTTTCCTTTAAGAGCTATTTTGCTGGCGTATCTAAATTTTATTTTAGCCCGTCTTTCGTCAGGTGGTAGTATACCTGCTTCCCGGTAGACACTGTCTCGGGGTGATGTTCGAAACGCTCCTGTGATCATGCGGGCAGCCGTAAGGTATAATGAGTCGATACGTTTAAGGTGGGATTTTGAGGCGTTTCCGTATGCTACGACACCGTAGTCAAGTTTGGAGAATACAAGGGCGTTTATGATTTTGAAGATGGTCTTCTGTTCTGCGCCCCATCGAAAGTGGGTTATTGCCTTGAGTTGGTTTAGGGTCATTTTTGCTATTGTTTCCAGTTTTGAGATATGTTCCGTCCATGTAAGTTTATTATCAAGAGTGAGGCCTAAGAATTTAATTGATTGTCTGTATGGGATGGTAAACTGGTCAATTGTTAGGGTTGGTTCTACATGGGTCTTACGCAGTCTGCAGAAGTGGGCGCAATTTGTTTTTTGTTTGGAAACCTGCAGGCCCCGTAAGTTGGCTTCTTTTCAGATTATGTTAATACCATCTTGGATTTCTTTTCCTATTTCTTCCATGTTATCCCCTGCCTTTATTATAGCTAAGTCGTCCACATAGAGTAGGGGTATAACTCCATCAGGGAGGTTGTCAGCGATCTCGTTTATTGCGATTGCAAACAACGTGACGCTGAGAACCGAGCCTTGTGGTATCCCGTTGATCTGCTTAAATTGGCGAGAGGTTGTGTTCCCTACTCTGGTTTTAAATGTTCGGTCTTCAAGGAATGATTTTACCATAGAAGGTAAGTGACCTTTGAGTCCCCAAGCTTATAATTTTTTTAAAATTCCCATTCTCCAGGTGGTGTCGTAAGCTTTCGTGAGATCGAAGAATACTGCGAGGGAGTGTTTTCTCTCACAGAAGGCTTCTTTAATGATATTTTCAAGTCGGATAATATGATCAGTACAGGAGAATCCCTTTCGGAAACCAGCTTGATAGTGGCTAATGAGGTCTCTGCCTTCCAATATGTTTAGGAGTCTAGAGTTTATTATTTTTTCATATAATTTTCCTAGGCATGATGTCAGAGCTATAGGACGATAATTTTCGGGATCGCTGTGGTCTTTTCCAGGTTTAGGGATAGGGATAATGATCGATTCTTTCCAACAGAGAGGGTAGGTGTTTTTTTGAAATATGTTATTAAATAAGTTAGTAATTTTTTCTTTTGCAGCGTTGGATAGATTTCGTAGCATAGCATTACATATTTCATCTTCTCCTGGACTAGTATTTTTAGTTTGGGACAGTGCATCGTCGAGTTCTTTTATAGTTATGGGGCGGTTATAGTCTTCTTCTTCGCCTCCTTCTAGTGTAACAGGCGTTTGTTCCTTCTAGTGTAACAGGCGAGTATTGTTTGTGTTTAATGAATTCTTCCGTGTAGTTAGTGTCACTGCACACTTTCTGGAATGTTATACCTAGTATGTTAGACGTTTGTGTAGGATTCGTATGTGTTTGTCCGTTATGTTGGAGGATAGGTAGGTTTTGGCGCTGTCCTTTACCAATGATATTGTGGACATGTTTCCATACTTGCTGGATAGGTGTCTGTTCGTTAATGCTGGAAATGTATTCTTCCCATGACGTTTTCTGGGCTAGTGTTTTTTGTTTCCTCTCTTGGGCTCTACATTTTTTAAAGTGAATCAGGTCGTCTGTCCTATTGTGTTTGCGGAATCTATTTAGATATTTCTTCTTTTCTTATAATAATAATATTATTATTAATATTATTATTATTATTATTATTATTATTATTATTTTATTTTATTTTTTCTCAAACATGTCGGTTTGGTATAAGTAAGTTATTATTATTATTATTATTATTATTATTATTATTATTATTATTATTATTATTATTATTATTATTATTATTATTATTATTATTATTATTATTATTATTATTATTATTATTATTATTATTATTATTATTATTATTAACATCAAATGACTGAAAATGTTCTTAAAGATAATAATCAAGTTTTCAATCTGGAATGTTAAATTTTTCTAACATTTCCCTGATTCAAGGTTTTCTTCCCTGGCCTTTTAATATAACTTTATTCTGTGGGAAACCTCCATTATGTTAAATTGTTTTCATTGTTTTTGTCAGTGGAAATCCGTACGTGACGTCAAAACCAAGATCATTACTGTACAAGGTTGTCTCGATTTAAACCGAGCCGACCTTATCACGCGCGGAAATTCTCACATGACGTCAAAATCAAAGTCATTACTGTATAAGGTCGACTCGGTTTAAACTGAGACAATCTTGTATAAGGTTGTCTTTATTTAAACGAGTGTTTTCCACTCCCAGACTAAGCATGAAGTAAAATTTCGAATTTAGAAAAGCCCTGTGAAAATTTGTCGAGGGTCGCGCAGCGACCCGAGACAAATTTTCGGGCTTTTCTAAACTCGAAATTTTACTTCATGCGCCACGCGTACAAAACACTGATTTGAAATAAGTTTAGAAACACACAAATACATCTTTAATCAGAGTAACAGGGAATCAGATGTTTAGTCTGTTATCAACGATGTTCAGTGTTAATATTAAATAATTAGGTTTTAAATATTTCTGTTAAAACAACTGGTAACGATATTTATATATAAATGGTTGAAAAAAAAATAAAATCAAATTTATTCTTAAAGGATTTGTATTCGTGATCCGAAAAAACAGGATTCGAATCTTTGATTCGAATCATATTTATCTCTTACGAATCCTTTAATCGAGTATTCGTAATTCGAATCATATTAGGTGAATCCTTTTTACGAGGATTCGTCCCAGCTCTGCAGTGTAGTGTAGGAGCCTCGTTTTATTCTTTAGAGGCGCTATTAAGTTAGGTTATATGAACATTTCCCTCAATCTCTTTGTATTGTGTACAAACTTATAACGTAACTTAACAAAATTAATAATACATAAAGATCAATCAACTATTACATTAAAAAGCTTCTAATCTTAATGCTGCATCCACAGAAAAATCAAATGACGTTAATCGTCACATTATTTAAACTAAACTAAACTAAAAAGATAACAACTAACAAAATTAGTCTTTAATGTGACCGTAGCATAACAATTATTTTACATCAGGGTGTTTTGTTGTGAATAAATTTAATTGTTTTGCACATATTTTTGTAAATCTGATTCCACACATTCATCTAACAATTTTTGTGAACTCTAAAAATCTTGTGGCTATTTTAGCGTACTTTGGTGGTTATTACTTTATCGATACGGGACAAAATACCTTAGCATTGATTAAACACGCATAATATTAGGATAATATTTAATATTCCTAATCTTGTAAGGCAATAAAAAGCCTGAATGCCAAATGTTCATAAACAAATACAGCGTGTAATCGAACTAATGCACATCCTCTTAAGGGCGTATACACAAAATATTTTGACACCAATTGCAGCAAAAATAAAATCGGAAAAATAATATTGGATTTTTCATAATTTTTCATGCATTTTTTACTTTTTGAGAACTTCTGGTTACCTGTGTTCATGCTATTTTTCGTGGATGCGTAAGTTGTATTTTTTATTTACTTCTACCACTGCGAGGCGCATAAATCATTTCGCACTCGTCTCGCACTCGTCTCGTCTAGAATGACTAGATGAAACTAGCTCACTCATTTGTGGTATTGTTTATTTACTGTTACTACTGCGAGACGTATAAATCACTTAGCACGCACTACACACACACACACTGTCTAGAATTACTAGATGAAACTGGGTCACGTATAAAATAAATCACAATAAGTGTTCAAATTGACGTCCGCCGCACTCAATGCACATTTGGGCTGTACGTATCCAATTTGCACGAACAGTAGCAAACATTTCACGAGGTTTTTCACGAATGGTATTAGCCGCGGCGTTTACTCGTTGTATCAGCATTTCAGCATTGTCAATTTCCGTAGTGTAGACTTCACTTTTAAAATATCCCCAAAGAAAAAAATCTAAGGGGTTTAAATCCAGACTTCTTGGAGGCCATGGTACAGGGCCTCCACGACCAACCCAACGTCCTGGAAACTCATCATCCAAATATCTTCTAACGCGCCTTTCATAGTGAGCTGGCGCACCATCTTACAAATACCACATTCTTCTAAGAACCGCTAAGGGTACATTTTCTAGAAGATCTAAAAGGTCATCTTGCAAAAATCGTAAATATCGTTTTCCATTCAAATTACATGGGAACATAAATGGCCCAATTAATTGATCATTTAAAATACCTGCCCAGATATTAAGGGAGAAGCGATGCTGGAAATGAGTTCTACGCGTAACACGAGGATTTTCTATTGCATAAACATGCATATTATGGAAATTAAAACTTCCATTACGCGTAAAGCACGATTCGTCGGTCACTAAAATGTCTTTGGTAAAGTTAGGATTTTGAACATTTTGTGCCAAAATCCATTGACAAAATGCAATTCTTTTGGGAAAATCATGGGGTTGAAGATGTTGTACACGCTGACAAATGTGTGCGATACATTTAGCTGAGCGGCGATAATACGGGTACTTAAACCAGGATCCTCTTCCAACAGATTCAAAATTTCATCTTCCGCTCGCAAATATCGCATTGGACGGTCACCACCTCCGGCGGCTCCGGCGACGGCGACGGGCTGCAAACTTCCAGTGTCGCGTGCTCTTTGTAATAAATTTCTAAATCGGTTTGGCGGTGGTAAGTGTCGTTCAGGAAATCGCTCTTGATAAATTCTTACAGCTTCCGCGGAATTACACCGAGTTTCACCGTAAATAAGAAACATGTCTGCCAATTCAATGTTTGAATAAACGTATCGCGCCATGTTACAAAATGTAGATGTTTCATGGAATAAGTTTCACCATAGACTAAACAGCAAACTATTTTTATGTTTAAAAATCATCCACCCTCGCCGCTCTTATCTAAACATTTCAATAAGAGTGGAGATAAAGTGAAGTGTGAACCTAATAAGGAAAAATATTGAATTTCATTAACACGTTTAGAAAATATTCGGAATTTACTCAGCAATGGGTACTTATGAAAACGATAACATAGACATAATTCTTCACAATCTGACCCACTTTTCTCTAGATGGTGTAATTCGATATCCAAATCGTTTAAAAACTACCAGTCTATGTGGAATCTCTCTTAAAATACGCAATGTGCGCGTATACCAGATACCACAAACATGTGGCCTATTATTATTAATTATTTTTAATAATTATTTGTGAGCTATCTACTAAAGGTATGGTAATTTCAAATGCAGGTATTGTTTATTTAAACGCTGCTCCTTATGTGGTAGAGAGCCGAACTACTGTTCGTTTACACGCTGTATACTTGTGTAAAGCCAGGGCATGAGACTGAACATAACTGTAAATATAGATTTTCTTACAATTATTATTTTTTCTATAAAAAGTATTAATTCATTATATATTTTTAACACCCTTCTCTAAAAATTGGTTACCACTTAATAATCCTTAAGGATTTATTACTGGCCGAAAGCAATTATTTGGAGGAAGAGCTACTAATTAAACACATGCACCTAGAAATGTCAACAATTTTGAGAAATTTTTAATAGAGTTAAGATTGTAGGACGATTTAATGTTTAGACTTGAGGAAAATTACTGTTAAGCAATTTGTTAAAAATAACCAAACTGAGTTAATAAAAACGGTAATATTCATTATATTTATATAACTATTTATATTAGGAACTATATACTGTTTTTTTTAATTTAAGTTTAGTTTTACATATTCCATATAAACATTTGCAAAATTAATCAACATGACATCAAACCTAAGTAATATATTTTTGCACTTTCATCTTAAAAGTTGACACTTTACAAACTCTAATCAATGTCAAAAGGTGGCATTTAGCAAATGTTACATTGTTTATTTGTATCCAACCATAAAAGTGGTATCGAATGCATAAAGGAATTTCATGATACGCTGTCATCGAAATACCTGCTGTCAGAACAATCAATCAAATTTTCGCGACACGAGTACATCGATAGTAGTTCATCATGGAAGTGGATGATACATCCGACGCGGAAAGCTGCACACCACCAGATGTAGTAAAGGAAGCAGAGATAGCGAGTTTAGAACTACTACCGAAAAATTCAAGGGTAATATATGAAAAACGCTACCAGGAATTTATCAAGTGGTATGAATCTAGAACCATTAGAAGGTATTCAGAGAATACTTTATTAGCATATTTTGCCGATCTTTGCAGAAAATATAAGCCCTCTAGCATTTGGTCTATATTTTCAATGTTAAAATGCACCCTCGCTACAAAATATAATGTGCAAATTGGAAAATATAGCAAATTAATAGCTTTCATCAAACAGAATGGCGTAGGATTTAAGGCAAAAAATCTAAAACTCTCTCGAAATCCGAAATATTGGCATTTTTGAAGAAAGCCCCAGATGACAGTTTTCTTATGATTAAGGTTGGTTATTTTTAATTAAACCATTTTAACAATATATTGAAATAGGCATTTCAGGTGGCATTAATATTTGGGATTTTTGGGGCATGCCGCAGACACGAATTGTACAATATCTAGAAAGAGGATATAAAAGAAATTGACAATATGTTAATTATTAGCATTCCTGATACAAAAACTCACAATCCAAGAACCTTTACTTTTGTCAACGATAATGAATCTGATATAGATTATATCTCTTTTTACCAAAAGTATTCAAGATTGCGGACCAATAAAAGTGCGGCAGATAGAAAATTCTTTATAAAATATGCAAACGGACGATGCACCAATCAAGTAGTTGGCATTAACACGTTTGGAAGCTTTCTTTCTATTATTGCGAAATATTTACATTTAGAAAATCCACATCTTTTCACGGGTCATTGTTTTCGACGCTCATCCGCAACATTATTGGCCAATACTGGAGCTAACTTAGTACAAATTAAGAAACATGGTAGATGGAAATCGTCCGCTGTAGCCGAAGGCTACATTGATAATTCCCTTAATAATAAAATTAAATCAGCGGTCGCAATTATGAAAAATCAATCAGCAGCAGGTCCAAGTTCAAGGTATTATGTAGAACCCAGAATAGAAAATTTGACTACAAATGATAATATAGAATATATAGAACCCAATAAGGTAAAAGAAAGCACTATAATCGCACATAGTAGTTCTATTAAGGAATGCCAAAACCGTGAAGATGTGAATATTGCAAATAATATATCAGAAGCAAATGCCGATTCCCAAAATGTTATGTTACCAGCACTTACAGCTTCAGGAGTCAATATACAAAATTGCTCCCATTTTACTATAAACTTAACTGTTAATAATAACAAATAATTCCCATTGAAATTTATAGTCAAAATAAACCTTATTTTTAAATACTATATTGTACTTGTTTACGGTATGACGTGCAAAAAGTTATGTATGTAATGCATGTGTAAAATAAGCTTTATGGCATTCGTTCAGATGTTTCGTGAATCGCCTTGGGCTTGTCACGAAACATCATCTGAACTCATGCCATAAAGCTCAATTTTACACACTTAATACATAAATAACTAGTAAACTTCACAATATTTTAGTGTTTATACGCCTGGCGTATGCATTAAAATTTCGAGTTTAGAAAAGCCTAATTTGGATTGGTCGCTCCACTTCGCTACGCGACCAATCCAAATTTTCAGGTTTTTCTAAACTCGAAATTTTACTACATGCTTAATTTGGGAGTGGAACACTCGTTAGAAGCTTCAAATTGAAAGCTTTTACGAAAACAACGAATGTGTTTAAATTCCCTGATTATTGCATTATTTATCAAATTAATTAAATAATTAAACTGAAGATATTTGTATAATTGTCCGATAATTATTAAAATGCACTAAATAGATAAAATTGATTGAACAATTTATATTGGTTAGTGAATAGGTCTGTGCTCATGTGTCCCATTTGTGTCTTTGTATATTTTAAATGTCTCATACATTTTAAATGTTATGTTAGTATTAGTTAACTATTAAGTAACATTCTGTATTGACAAGTGTAAAGTTTTCTGCTGATAACACAATAAATTTAAAAAAAAAATCACGAAAGCTTTTCACATTCAAGTGAAAATAACTCAAAAACTATTATTGGGGTGTATTTTGATTTTTAGATATTTTAAAAGAGCAATAATTAAGTGATATCTTGTAAAGATATCTCAGTTATGAAGTCTTTGAAATCATTAAAATTGACTCCTGGTTCACGTTCAAGTGAAAATAACTCAAAAACTATCGATGGCGTGTAATTTGATTTTCACATATTTTGAAAGATCAATAATTGAGTGATATGCACAGCAAGTTATATAAAGACATCTCAAACATCTCAAGTTATGAACTCTTGAAATTTCTGTATCACTAAAAATAATCAAAATTTACTCAAAAACTATCGATGGCGTATAATTTGATTTTCACAAATTTTGAAAGATCAATAATTGAGTGATATGCACAGCAATTTTTATAAAGACATCTCAAACATCTCAAGTTATGAACTCTTGAAATTTCTGTATCACTCAAAATAATCAAAATTTACTCCCGTTTCGCGATCAAGTGAAAATGACTATTATTAGGGTATATTTTGATTTTCATAAATTTTGAAAGACAAATAATTGTGTGATATGCCCACCAAGTTTTATTAAAATATCTTAAATAATATCCAAGTTATGAACTCTTGAAATTTCTATATCACTGGGGATATTCAAAATTGCTTTCCGTTTTATGTTCAAGTGAATATAACTCAAAAACTATCGATTTTACCATATTTAAAAAGAACAATAATTGAGTAATATGCACATTAAGTTTTATACAGATATTTTAAATAGTGCCTAAGTTATAATCTCTTGAAATTTCAATATCACTGGAATTTATCAAAATTGACTCCCGTCCGACGTTCAAATGAAAATAACTCAAAAACTATTGATGGGGGTATATTTTGATTTTTACATATTTTGAAAGACCAATAATTGAGTATTATGCACAACAAGTTTTATAAACACATCTCAAACATCCCAAGTTATGAACTCTTGATATTTCTATATCACTCAAAATAATCAAAATTCACTCACGTTTCGCTATCAAGTGAAAATAACTCAAAAACAATTATAAGGGTAAATTTTAATTTTTACATATTTTGAAAGACAAATACTTTTGTGTTATGCAGACCAATTTTTATAAAAATATCTTAAATAATATCCAAGTTATGAACTCTTGAAATTACAATATCTCACAAAATACTCAAAATTTCTTCCCGTTTCACGTTCAAGTGAATATAAATCAAGAACTATTGATAGGGTACATTGTTACATATTTGGAAAGAACAATGATTGAGTAATATGCACATTAAGTTTTGTACGGATATCCTAAATAGTGTCTAAGTTATGAACTCTCGAAGTTGCAATATCACTAGAATTTATCAAAACTGACTCTCGTTTGACGTTCAAGTGAAAATACCTCAAAAACGATTGATGGGGTAAATTTTGATTTTTTCATATTTTGAAAGAACAATATTTGATTAATATTCACACAAAATTTTATAAAAAATATCACAAATAATTTCCAAGTTATAATCTTTTAAAATTTGTATCATACTCAAATTTATCAAATTTGTCTATCGATTAACTGAATATAACTCAAAAATTATTAATACGGTATATTTTGATTTTTACATATTTTGAAAGAGCAATATTTGATTAATATTCACACACAATTTTATAAAAATATCTCAAAAAGGTTTCCACTTGAAATTTGAATACCATTCAAATTGACTCACGTTTGTTGTCCAAGTTAATGAGCTATAAAATTGCAGACATTCATTGCTTCTTTTAAAAGCAGTCAATTTAAAGCGTCTAACGAGTGTTCCACTCCTTGGTTAAGCATGAAGTAAAATTTCGAGTTTAGAAAAGCCTAAAAATTTGGATTTGCCGGGGCGCGCGAGCGAAGCGAGTCGCGCACCGGCAAATCCAAATTTTCAGGCTTTTCTAAACTCGAAATTTTACTCCATGCGCCACGCGTATAAATCACTGATTCAGTGTAGTTAGTTAAAACACACACACATATCATCATCATCTATCTATCCACATATTCTCTATGTAACCTTATTTTAACTGCCTTAATTTTTGTTGAATGTTAATTGTTTCTACATATTTATGTTTGTGATTATGTTTTTTTTTACTACTTTTCAATATTTTGCTATATATTTGTATAACTATAAAATACTAAACTTCATTCATCTATAAATGTCTCATTCTATTTAGAAATAATTAAATAGACCTGAATAAAACACTTTAACTCGTGATTTATTCAGGTATATTTATTTATTTCCAAATAGAATGATACATTTATGGACCATTCAATACATTTATGGATGAATTAAGATGGCCTGGTTTTTTAAGACTTTTAATATTCGAGTTTTAGCCCTAAATCCTATTATTATTCGAGTTTAAAGCCCTTTTCCCGAATCGTCCCGATCGAAAAACAGTAATGTGAGAGCCTAAAAGTATTGTATGTTCAATTAAAAAAAATCTCTAGAGTGCCATGAAAAATATTCTAGGTTGGCAACTCTGAAAATATACATTATAATTATTATGTCTGAGGTTTTATATGTCAATTCCTGAAGTGTGTAGCCAACTTAAATTTGAAAAAAGATGAAATCATGGCACACTAGAGTTTTTTTTTAAATTAAAGGTATGATATTAAATGCCTAAAAGAAACCTTCTTAATCCGGTGTCAACAATATGCAGTCAAGCCACACAATCTTTGCGCGTAGCTTGACTCCATATTGTAAACAGGAATTACTTGCGTTTGTCCTTGAAAATGACGAATCTGAAATCCGTTTTTAGTGAAAACAATTTTGTTGTAGGTTTCATCCTATTTTTCACGATTTCATCCACATATTTAGTATAAAGTGAAATTGAGTTTGCCTATTGTTTGCAGAATATTTACAAAATATAAAAACGAATTAATTTTAATAATAACTATTCTATTTGAATATTTAAGATAATCTATATTAGTTTTAATTCGTTTTTATATTTCACACATTCAGTATTTAATGGATATACACAGCATAACTCTTTACAATAATTCAAACATAAGTTATATATTTACACAGTATTCATAATGAAACAATTTGCTAGAAAACTTATAAAAATCAGAGACATTGGTTAAAATAGGAATATTTTACGGAAATCTTCAAACATTTATTAAAAACCTGGAATAAGTAATCCTACGAAAACGATAAAAATCATGAGTCAGAAAAATTATAGAATAGAATAGAATAAATCTTTATGTTCAGAGTGTCAAGTTACATTAACAAATCAGTCGATCATTAAAAACTTATTGAAAATTGAAGAAATCAATAAAATAGACACAAAAAAGGAATATGCTTAAAATATGAATTATTTGTCTTTGTTGTATTTTTGTTAGTCTGTCTATTTACTATTTTTTGTTATACTTTTCTATAATTATATTGACTAAACTTGACTCACTCATAAAAGTATCATTACTTCTATTTTGAAATAAATAAATTAGATTGTATAGAATTGGATTTCATGAAAATTACCATAAAATATATTACTTTTATAAAAATTGAAATATCAAACAATAAACTTTAGAAGGATTTGAATTATGAATACAGGGAGTTTTTCTTTCAAGTATACATATTCCAATTACAGCGTATATGCTGTAAATCTTTAGATATTCGTTGTTATTTGTTTTATTCAACTGGAAGCTTTAAACGAGCGTTTTCCTCTCCCAAATTATGCATGAAGTAAAATTTCGAGTTTAGAAAAGCCTGAAAATTTGAATTGGTCCAAATTAGGCTTTTCTAAACTCGAACTTTTACTTCATGCGCCACGCGTATAAAACTCTGATTTAGTTAATTTTTTCAATGTTTTCAATCATCTCAATTATCAAGACGTTTCAAAAAATGTTAACTCCGTGTCAATATGTGTCGGGTTGTTTTCGCGAACATATTTACGAAAATCATTTAATTTCACTACATTTGTCAACTCTTGTGGAACTTTCATACATTTTATTAATTTTTATAACTTATGAATAACACCATGAGATCTCGCACCACCTAAACATTTGGGGCGCCGAAAACGGAAAACCAAACGCGGGAGGGGGGCACTATGAGATCTCGCACCACCTAAAAATTGTTACATTTGCAGTAGGTTACTGTATGTAACAGCAAACACTTGTTGTATAATTCAATGTCCGTCGGGGTATTAGCTCGGGAAGTAGTTGTTTCAATGAGTGTTTGATATAGTCTTTGTAAGACTAACTTGTTGTAGATTGCGAAAAGAATCGCACTTTTAATGTTTTAAGGATAATATGATTTTTTCAAATGGAACCATATATTTTTTTCGACACTATTCAACGCAAAGTTTAATTATCTTTTGTTTAAGTTAATCATTTTTATAAGTAGATATTAAATAATTTTCTTAAAACGTTGTAAAGGTACAAATTATGAACTTAATCGAAAGAGAAATATATTTTGAGTCAAATAGTGTCAAAACATTATATGGTTGTATTTGAAAAAATCATGTTATTCTCGATTAAAAATTATTATTTTTAATTATTTAAACTGTCATTATTGCACAGTTACCCAACTCAATCGAAGCAAATAGTGTTAACGATAGTGCGCTCTATGCTCAAGAGATCAAAGAAAACCACAACTCTCTATCTTATTTAGTTTATTTTTTCAAACCACCGTAGACGTTATTTTTATCCAAAAATATCGGATAACTCCGAAATAATACGACTTAGACCAAATGTTCTATTTAAATGACACTCATTTTTCGTAAAAAAATTAAATCCCGAATAATATACTGAGTGATCAGTTTTAAATATGCAAATTGCTTTCGCTACTGTTATAATAGAGCACCCTGTATATCTTTTAGGCTATGTAGTCCTTACAACCAAGCAACTTTGGCGAAGAAACGTTGTTTCTATCTTGAACGTGAGCCAAGCTATCCTTAGAGAAAGCACTAATGGGACACCCTGTATAATATATATTTGGAATATACTTAACCCCAAATTGTTGTTTATGACAGAAAACTGACAGTTACCAGAAAAATTGAGAAATAAACTTAGGCCACTTTCAAAATAATCATTTAAAGAGAAATGTCTTGGCACATTGTCCTGCAACAATTGAAGAGCTAAAAGCCGCATTCGAGAAGAAATAACAGGAATAGATGCAGAGCTGTTTCGAGTACAAGTAAAATGTAGTACTGAATTCAAGTACTCTGCAAAATATCTCGAGGACTAAGTACAAGTACGTAACAATAGGTACTTAAGTAATGTTATGAGTACAAAGTACTGAGCACATGGAGTGAATAAAGAAATAAGATTGCTACTCTTTGACCTACGATTTCAAATTAAATTTAAGATGCACACAGTGATTTTTTTCTTACTTTTATACATTATAAAAAATCTCCAGACGTTCAAATTAAACATTTATAAAATTAATTTGCAGTTCAAAAATAAGCGGAGTGTATTTTGAACTTCACAGTGCTTCAGTGTTTTATACAAGTGGCGCATGAAGTAACATTTCTTGTATAAAACACTAAAACATTGTTATCGCTTAGGAAGAAGACCACTAACTCTGAAATTTGATACCCGACTTTGCCCCTCTTAATAAATCTAGAGAATACGCGAAACAGTTGCTCATTTGTATAGAGCCTAATATCAAGGTGGCTTAAAATATTCATATTTTGTGTTTAGGTGTCCCAAGGTAATTAAAGTTGAGAACCACTGATAGAAGATACTCTATATTGTAGACAAAAGTGGCTTAAAGTTTTTATATAACTCTCTTCAATCTCCTCATGGATGTGTTAAAAAGTTCTCAATGTAAATCGAAATGTACTCGAGTATACCCAAATGTACTTGAGTATGTTGTACTATAGAAGTAATTACTCGAGTAATTTTGTGGTTAAAAGGGCGTCGAGTACAAGTACAAGTACTTAGTAAATAAAGTACACGTAGACTGAGTACTGAGTATAAAGTATAGAAAAGTACAAGTTTAAAGTACTAGTACTCGAGTACCGCCCAGCTCTGAATAGATGTAGACTTGCTTCGCCGGGTGATGCAAAATTTAGCATTCAAAATTGAAAGTTGTATTGAAGTTGATGGAGGGCATTTAAAAGACATTATTATTAACAAATTAATCAACTGTTTAGGTCAATATAAATCTTATAGAAGTTGTTGTTCACTAGTGTAATAAAATATTCGTTTAGTCGACTTAGAAAGTTTTTATTCGAATTACAAAATGGGTAGTTGAATATGGGAAACATTGTATAATTAAAATTGTAGTGATTATAGCTTTTAAATATTTCTGAAAAATTGAAATTAACTATTTTGTTTCATACCGAACTTGTCCTTAATATTTGTTTAATATTTTCTTCTACTATAGGTTATTTAAAATTTGTTATGTTATACATTTTTGGAAAGGTCAATTTATACAATACTGAATCAAATAAAAAAAAAAAATTATTATAACATCAACAATACATCCAAAATTGATATTATCCTGCACCCTTTCATTCCAATTGTGCAACCTTCACAGTTCTCAAATTCTAACGGCGTCTGTTCTGTTATTATCATCATCATAATCCAGGCATTATGTAAATTGTGCACTTCATAGTCCCATTGTGTGATGCGGTACCTTATCGCGCCCCCGAAAAAGCCGAACAACTGTCTAATTTTGTGTACCGCACGCTCGTGCCCTCGTGGTTGCCAGAACACCTTGTCATTTGGTATTCCGGAGGGTAAGTAGGTGTGTGTGGGTGCGGGGGTGGTCTTTTGACAATTTTATTAAACGTCGCCTTGTGCCGTAGGTAAGGGTCGGATAGGACAACCGAACACGCGTTAAGGGCCGACCCTTTATGTAAACACAATCCTTTTTCACGTCCGCACTAATCGTTACAATTGTTAAGATTATGTACCCAGCGTGTCGGATTTCAGTAAGTCAATATAAACACCACGACTACTGTGTTAACAGGATAAAATGGATTTTGATTGTTTTTTATAAACCCTTAGGAAAGTATAGAGTGCGCAGTTAGGATCCGGACAAGAAATGTTTTGTGCAAAAAGCTGTTTGTACCGGGTGTTCGATAAAATAATTTTGATATTTGTTTACCGATTTTATTGAACTAATAATCAAAGTCAATAGCCTTTTAAATACTAAGAAATGACCTCCATATTGATTTTTTTCAATAATAACGTCACTGCTAAATAATAGCCAACTTAACATTTTTGAGTGGCTGCGTATATTTTTTAATTTTATTCATTAGACATTATTTTTCTGAATCCAATAATGCTTAGTTTCTTGTTCAATATGTTTGTCGAAAAAAAAAAATTGAATATACTTTCTATTTAAAATTATATTTTTCAAAAAATTATAATTAGTGTGTCTTGTAACAAAATTGACGAATGCCATTTATTGTGAACTTATGTCAAACATGAATAATAATGACCCAACAAATAATATGATAGCATTAATCTATTATTTAATTAGTAATTAAATACGTGAATTTGATAAATTGTATTATTTAACCTAAATTGACAATGTGTGAAGAAATATGTAATAGTATATAACGTAACCAGAGTGGTATGCAGCATATTACATATGAGCGGAAATGTTGCGCACAAGCCGCGCATCGGCGAGTGCAGTATTTCGCAAGTATGTAATTGCCATACCACTCGAGAAACGTACGATACTTTACCTACGCCCTAGCAAAATAAGCAATGATCATGAAAGAACAACTTATTTATTGCAATAATTTTGAATAGTAACATGACAATGATAAAAACTAAATTACTACTTGATCAATATACAGGGAATTTCTTTTATTGATGAAAGAAACGTGTGAGGCGAGGCTCAGCATTCAAAAGGGAATTTCCCGAGAAGTAGCGAACAGTTAATTATAAAATTTGGTAAGGATGATTTACTGATTTACTTACATACACTATTTAATTTACATTGAAAACAGTGCAAGTCCTCCTGCATAATTCTTGTTTTATGTTATTCTATCCAAGCCTATTTTCTCGTTAACTCAATGACCTTTCTATTCCACTCGCTTAACTTATCAGTGCTGTATCTTTTTTGCTGGCACTGTGTCTAGGACAGTATCAATCCATTCATTTAAATTCATTCATGATTATTTATTTATTCTTTTTTTTTATTTTAACTGTTATTTTCCTATTGTTACAATAATTACCTCTCCGCGGCCGTCTTGTTTGTTTTGTTAGCCACCGGTGTGAAGTGTGTCCCTGTTCCTATCCCTTTATAACAGTTTACTTTATTTTATCTTTTGCTTGATCATTTAACTATCATTTATAATGAACTGTCTTAAATGTAATTCAATTATTGATTCCGGTGATAAATTTATAATATGCGATGGTTGCAATAAGCACATTCATGCAAAATGCTCCGATTTAAGTTCATCGGAAATTAAGTGTCTGGAATTACGTCAAAATCCTAAGCGACGCATTAAATACATCTGCCTGGATTGTGAGAAAGGGTTTCAGCAAATACCTAAGCTCATCACGCTAGTTAATGAGCTTACGGCTGAAATTAACGAGTTAAAAGAAAATTTATATAAGAATGTTACACCCGGAAATAACTCTTATATCTGTAATAACTCTGAAGAAATGATAGCAGAGATCTACGAACGCACTTAAAAATCCAGAAATGTCTTTAATTATAATTTACTTGAAGATGGTAAGTCTAATCACCAACAGTCGGAACTTGATACTGTATTTCTTAAAGTTATGCTGAATAAGTTGGATGTATCTGATTGTCAAGTTTCGTCTCAGCGATTAGGGAAATTTGATGTTACAAAACAGAACTCACGACTAATAAAACTACGACTGGGTTCTGCGGATTATGTTCACTCATTAATCAAAGGCTTTAAAAATCTTCAAAATAGTGCGGAGTACTCAAAAATCTCAGTGTCTTTCGATCGCACACCTAAACAAATTGCTTATTACAAATTAGTTAAAAATGAGTTAAATACAGGTGTTGATAAAGGCGAAATTAACTTAAAAATCAAACATAAGAACGGCATTCCTGTTATTCAGACGGAAAACCAATAGGCTCCAACAGGTTACTCAACCCAATCAGTATATTTTACCAAAACGTTCGTGTGTTAAAATCTAAAACCAATCAATTTTACAATAATTCCTGTAACCTAGATTCTTTTTAGTTTTATTAACAGAAACTTGGCTAAACGACTCGGTACTCAGCAGTGAACTATTTCCTGATTATTTCAATGTCATGCGCTCAGATCGAAATTTCCTACTAGTTAATCGTTCAAAAGGAGGCGGCGTCTTGTTTGCATCAAAAAATCACATCTCCGTTAGTTTAATTGATACTAACGAAATTACGAGCGCTGTTTCTCTTGTTGACTGTATTTTATGTAAATGTCATTTTGAGTCTAGTACTATTATTATTGGAGTTATTTATATTCCACCTGACATATCGTACAATAATTTAGAAATACTGACTTCACATTTGGAAGTTCGCTTACTACACCAAAATTTTTTACTTATTGGGGATTTTAATCTTCCGTCAACACAGAATGAACACATGTCTTCAAATTCGAAATCTTCTTGTTTTAAATATTTCACCGATATACTTAACATAAAACAATACAACAATATTCATAACAAATACAATTCGTTGTTAGATTTAGTGCTGTGTAACCAAGACATTGATTTCCCAGTAATGATAACACAAGATTCAATTTCCGTAGGGCTAACTTTATATCATTGTACATTGAATTTTGTAGCTTAGATTGGAGTATACTCAAATCATATAATGATGTCAATGAAATGGTTACCAAGTTCTATGATATAATTTACTCTGCTCTCTACAAACATGTCCCAACATATGAATCGAACAAACAGAATTATCCACCGTGGTTTTCTACGGAAATCAAATCAAACCTAAAATCCAAAGTTTATAATAGACATATGTGGCTGAAGACCAAAAACCTATATTTTTTTCAAGAATTTAAAAGATTGCGAAATCTAATTAAACAACAAATATCTGAAGCGTATACCATATTCATACACACTACTAAAACCAACCTAAAACAAAATCCTTCTGACTTATGGAAGGTCGTCTCTACCAAACGTGGAACTACTCGAATCCCTAGTGAGGTACACAATGACATCGAAGAATTTACTAATCCCAATGACATAGTTAATGGATTTGCTGATATATTTAATAGTCATTTCAATCCTATTTCAAATCCCATACTGTGCAACGAGTCAACTGTGTATCCGCCAATTCTGATTAATAATGTAGACGAATCTCAACTTATTAATATAATGTCACGTTTTCCAAATAAATTTACCTCTGGTGATGATAAAATACCCAGTTTTTTAATTCGCGATTGTAGATTCACCTTCGCCAGTCCATTGTGTACGATTTTAAATTTCTCAATAGCCGTCAGTTCCCCAACATGTGGAAACGTGCTAGACTATGTCCCGTTTTCAAGAATGGCGACAAATCCCATCTTCGTAACTATCGTCCAATATCGATCCTTACTAGCTTTGCAAAAATCTTTGAGATTGTGCTGCACAATGACATATTTAAAGGTGTGGGCTCCTTTATATCACAATATCAACACGGATTTATGCCGGCTAGATCTACAACAACAAATCTGGCGACTGTCTCCCAATACTTGGCTGATGCCCTGGATGCTCGTGGTCAAGTTGACGTTATCTACACTGACTTTTCACGCGCCTTTGACTTAATTGACCATGAGCTTCTAATTCATCGTCTTAGCCTGTTGGGTGCGGTCCCTGCGGTCACCAAACTTCTTCCAACTAAAATTCAGTTGCGACTTATGCGCGCATTATTCCCTGCATAAATGCGACGAAAAACGAATCTTCGAAATAATTCGAAAACCACTTGCTTTAGGAGTATTGTTGTTAATACTTTTTTTATAGAAAATCTTCCCCCTAATCGTACCACGTGATAAAAAATGGGCCATTCTATTTAAAAAAATTGAATTACGAGATATTAAAGAGGGCACTTCGATATTGACATTTTAAGAACACTTATTGTCAAAATTGACAGTTTCCAATTGATACACTCATAGAGGCATCCTCTAGGTATAAGTAGAGGTATAAATCATATTTATATCTTACACTTAAGAGAAGTTACAGATAGATTTCAAGATGCCTTTTAGAGGTCAAAATTTTAGAAATATTTTTTTTGCTTGAAAACTATAAGAGATAAGTGTACATATGTTCGAATAAAATATGTTTCAATTTAAACGCGGAATCAAAAAATTACTAATATATAGGGTGTTTCATTTAAAATAACAAACTTGGTACTACTTCCGGTGAAACCGGAAGTGCTATAAAGTTGAAAATATTTCACATGAGGAGAACTGATTCAACCGTATGACGAGAATTTTTTTCAAATTTTTAGTGCAACGGCAACCCCATAAACTTTTAACGAACGGTTTAGCGTAGACACCCTGTATAAGCCAATAAACAATTTGAACAGTATTCATTTTTTTTCAAGGCTCACTAGATTTATTGCGAAAGAAATCATGTGAACATGATTTATTATAATTTTTGTCTGGCATAAATTGTAAATTAAAATCAACATATCGGGCATAATTGAATTCAGAAAAACAATTTCTAATATAATATAACTATAAAAGTGTATACATCCATTTAAACATTTAAAGTTGGCTATTATGTAATATTGAAAGAGCCATTGACTTTGTTTTTTGTTTTTTAGTTCATTCAAATCGGTCAATAAATAACAGGCTAATGGGCGTTATTTTATCGAACGCCCGGTGTAAGCAAATGCACAAAGATATCAATTTTTTTGTTATATCTGATTTATAGTGGGGATGTTCAATATATTTCGATATTTTGAAGTATCGATATTTGTATGCAAAATAATCGATATTTCTTTTTTCTACTCCAATTATGAAATGCTTTACTTATGAGTCCTTCACTGATTAGTAAAAGTAATAGATTTGTTTTTATTGTGTGTCGACATAGAAGCCATTGTAGTTCTAGAGCTGGAATACCCATTTCCTTACTGTTTGCGCGCATGCCCAGTGGAGTATGAGCTGGAATACGTGAATCCGACTAAACGCTAGAAATTTCAAAATTCTATATGCTGGCTTGCTTCCCTCAGACCAAATGGTGAACCAGGGCTGCCAAGTTGATTAATCGCCAATTGGGCGATATCTTTGAGTTTACGACAGACATTCCTACATTTACGTTTAGCCTCCGACGCCCATGTAGGAATTCCTGTTGCAAAATCAAATATCATATCGCCCAATTTTTGATTTAGGCTCTCTAATAATCCGATTGTGCGATTTTGGGCGTTTTTATAATAACATTTCCAACTAAATGTTGGATATTAGTACTTATGAATTCTTTAAGATGGTATTTCAATTATTGTAAGTACTGTAAATTGCAGTTTACTGTTATATGTAATACTCTATCAATAATCTAGAACTCATAGAAAACGCGAGAAATTTTAGTTTTCTTAATTCTCATTTAATTTCATAAAATAATAACATACGGCCGTATTCTTTTCTTATGTTTATTTTAGTAATGCGTTGTTAAATTTTTTATTTGTCTCTCATTTGTAAACGTCAATTTATCAATAGACAGTATTAAACAAGTAAGGTTATGTTTTCAAGATACTGACCACTGAAATATAGTAATACTGGAACGCGCTCTGGCGACGCCAGCGCGAGCCGACAGAGATAGCGAGTAACGGGTCTTGTGTCTCCGTCGTACAGTCCGTTCCAGAAGTATTTTCAAGACTTTACTCCTATTGAACTTTGGCTGCCAGTGATTGTTGCACCCCTTTACACAGCAATGACGCACCATTTTCTTCACTTAATCCATTTACATTACATTTGCTACAATATGTTAACGCAAAACACCGGTTCGAATCGAAGATAAACAGAGATTCACTTTTGTGCCGTGATGTACGCCGCCTGACTTTAGTTCTAATGCGCATGCGCGAGGAGCGCGAGACAATGACACAAGACCCTTTGGTCGCTGTCTCTCTCGGCTCGCTTTCTTAACCCAGCGATCATAGGCAGTGCGCGTTCCAGTATTACTATATTTCAGTGCTACTGACTTGTAAAATTTTAACAAGTCAGTATACTAACTTGTTAAAATTTAACAAGTTAGTACTGGAATAGTAATTTATAGTTTTTCGTGAATTTAATTTATTAAAGCAAAATACAATAAATACTATTATTCTTAAAATAATAATTAAGAAAATATATATTTTCTTAATTATTATTTTAGTAATGCACTGCAACGATAAAACACAATTTATTCACTATTAATCTCTTTTATTTGTATTATATATATTAAATATACAGTTTGTACTTCCAGTAATGGAAATCGAACCACCTGGCGCACAAATTGAGGAAGGTATAACATTTGGAGCTAAACTTGATATCGAACCATCTAGCGCACAAATTGATGAAGGCATAACACTAGGAGCAAAACTTCTAACAAAAAACGTTCCACCTCTCCCTTACTTAATACGTTGGCTTTTTTTGGAGTATACCGCTCATTCTTTCTTTTGAGGAATGCAATTACTTTCTGAAACCTACAAATATTAATGAACACCACTTTTTTTAATATTTTAACATTGAATACCTCTGAACTGGAACATTTTCCTTAAACAGCTTTTTAACATTGACCATTTCGTCCATAGCGAATTAGGGCTAAATTTTTCAGCAAGGTGACTTACATATGCCAATATCACATCTTCTGTCACGCCAATCACGTCACTTTCATTCTGCCATATTTTAAAGTCCGTATACTCCCGCTCATCTCATCGTTGACTTTACTGGCAGCAAACTTGAAACAACTCTTGCGGCTGCCTCAGTAATTGCTGGAGGCACTTTCGGAGGCACGCTCATGTTAAACGAATTGCGAAATAATTTAATTTGATTTAATCAAATAAACAACATAAGTATCCACGGATATGTTTCATAACTTACTACATATTTTTTTGTAGTTCCAATTTGATTAAATTTACCAAATAATTGTATTTTAATTAATTACAAATTATTGACAAATAAAATATATAACAATATACGCAAGTTAACGGGTTTTACTGGCTCCAGAAGGTGACTGGCTCGTCTAGCGACTCGCCAGTCATATCCTTCTGTCCGCCAGTAAAAACCGTTTTAACAATGCTAATAATGTTAAATACTATAAACATGACATTCAATAATGACTCTATTCTTTTCTCGTGATTAGCGCTAATCACGACGATTTTAAATATGACAGCTGTCAAATTTAAACAAAACTTTTAAACACGACCGGGGCCGTCTTTAAAGTCGTGATTAGACGTGTTTAGAAATAAATCATGGCGAATTTTGTACGTAACATACAAGACATAGCTGCTGTGCGCGAAATATATGGACTTCGGCGTCAGATTGTTGTGCCAAGGGCTTTACGCGATCGAATCGATCCTTTTGAAGCGTTCAATGAGCGCGAATTCCGTAACCGCTATCGTTTAACTAAAGAAGCGGTGTATTTTGTGATTGAGTTGGTGGAAGAACGTTTAGTGCCCCTAAGCAAGCGCGGAATAAATATTTCGTCTGCCTTACAAGTACTTATTACGTTAAGATACTTCGCTAAGGGATGTTACCAGTTAGAACTTGGTAAGTACGTGTGGTTTAATAATTTTTCATTATTATACATATGGTAACGTATGTAAGATAATTTTTAAATTTTTAGGAGATTTACATGGAAGTAGTCAATCAACGGTCTCCAGGATAATAGCCAAAGTGTCCCGAGCAATAGCTTCTAAACTCGAGCTATTTGTAAAGTGGCAAAAACAACAAAGTACTAATGAAGCATTCTACAATATTGCTGGCTTTCCAGGTATTGTAGGATGCATAGATTGCACCCATATTAAAATTAAAAACCCTCATGGCAATCAACCTCTACTCTACTGCAATCGAAAGGGGTTTTATTCATTAAATGTGCAGGTATTACTTACATAATTTAGTAAATGTTTCCTTATTAACACTTCATTTTACAGATTATATGTGATGCTGCTACCCGGATTATTGATGTGGTTGCTAGATGGAGAGGAAGTACGCATGATTCACGTGTATGGAACAATTGTAAAGTTCAGGAGGCATTCGAGGTAGATTAATTTTCAGTGTTACAGAAGGATTTCTAATTATAAAATTTACAGAATAATCAAAAGAAGGGCATATTGCTTGGTGATAGTGGCTATGCCTGTACTCGGTACCTGCTGACGCCTTTATTGAATCCAGAAGGACACGCGGAACAAGCCTACAATAAAGCCCATAAATCAACTCGCGTTATTGTAGAATGTTGTTTTGGCCGACGGAAAGGTATGTTTAAAGCTCTCCAAAATGGCATGCAAATTTCATTAGAAACGGCCAAAGCATGCATTGCTGCAATGGCAGTGCTATACAACATTAAATTAGAGTTCGATGATAAGGATTGGAAATATGATGATGACGACGAAGAAGAACATGTTGAACACGAAGAGCCATTGCATCAACCTGCAGAGCAGCAGGTACCCGTGCGTGAAAACATCTTCAGGAATAGATTTATTGAGGAGCACTTTAATTAAGTAGTATTCCTGTAATAAAATGAAAATTTTTTCGCGTTATATCAAAACTTTTGGAAAATTTAAAACAAAATTCATCTCACAATATGTTATCAGTTTTCTTTTTTACTTAACTATTTTATTTGCTTAAATTTATTTACCAGTTTGTGCAAAGCTCATTTTAGGGTTTTTGAATTAGAGTTACATTACAATGAATAGTTACTAATTCATATTTTTAGAATAGAAGCATTATTGTATATAGAATATATATTTTATTTATGTTTATATATGAATAAATGTAATTTATAACAACAAACAATTTATTTTTTGAATTTATTATTTAAATGTTAGCAATATTTTGTAATGTATTACTATTTTCTAATTGTTTTTTTAATATTGCAAGCCTGGCAATTTCTGCTTCTTTTTATATTTCTAAAATTTCCAATTCTTTTTCAGTTATCTTCTTTTCATTTTCAATTCTTGCTTCCATATGTATTTTATTAAGGCGTAGCATTTCTTCTTCAAATTGAGTCATGTTCTTGTTTCTCTTCTTGTTCATTTTTTTCTTGTTGTATACTACAGGAAGGATTTTGAGTAGGTTCTGGAGATGGAATACTATAAAGACCAAATAGGTTTGTTAAAAATCACAATTTAAATATCAAGCGTAAATATTAAGTGTGCTCATCAAATTCTAAATAAATAAATTAATATCAAAACTTTCTTCATTTGCTGGTGTTCGGATTCAATATGTCCAGTGTCTGGATTTATTAATCCCTCAAAACGGTCACAAGTTGTTTCTTCAGGTGTGGGAAAAGCGACGCCGACGTTAGGAATTGAGTGCGTCTCCTGTATCTATAACAATTTATTACATACATTCAAAAATGTTATATGACAAAATTTTACTATAAGACTCACCTGAATTCTATCAGAGTCAAATATGGAAATATCTTCTATAAAATCAGCTGACGCAATGTTATAAATTGTCCAGTCAGTCTCTGATGGCACATCGTCCGCAGACGGTCCTTCACCACCACCTTGCGCTGCTCTTTTCTAAACTTAGATATTTTTGTTTTTGCTCCTTGCTTTATGCGGAAATAACTTTCCTTTTATTTGTTTGGGGATCGATTGTACCCTGCGGCTCTCATTTTTTCAGCTAGCGCTTCCCATAATTTTCTCTTCTTTTTGAAAATGTTGGGTTCGGCAGTTTTACTTTCTAAAATTAAGGCATTCTCTTTCACAAATTCAGTGATCTATCTCTTTCATCTACTGAAAAGTTCTGGTTCCTTAATCTTTTGCTTTTGGTCGTCATTCTAGGGTGTAAGAATTATAAAGGAATTATTATGGTTCAGTGCCGTGGCAAGGTAGTTTGTCGCATGGTGCTAACATTTTAAATAGCGCCTTTTTGTTACAATAGTATACAACAGAAAAGATTTGTATTGTTTTCATAAACATTTGCAAATAGAAAAATTTATTCGAAATCAGAAGCAGATTTGTATCTTTATAGCCCTATAGAAAATTGATATTGTAGTTCCAAATCGACTAATATAATGATTATCAACTGACGTCAATTTCGGCTGACACCGATTTATGTCCGTATGTCTCGATAAACGTCAAAAGTGACACCCTAAATTTCAAAACTTACGTCAAAAATACGAAAACTGTGTTAAAATATAAGTAGTGACAAGTTGTGTCAGATTATTTTATGCACAAAAAGTTTCAGAAATGTCAAAACTCCCCAAAAACGAAAAATGCGTAAAGTAGTGAAAATCGTCAAAACAATTTAATACATTTATTTATTAACTGCCATTTATTATTTTTTGACGATGTGTTATTTTTTAATATTTCGACTTGCTTGTTGTAAAGTCGATTTCTCGATTGCCTTTTGTCATTATGAAATCACGATACTTTATTCAAGTGTCTGACATTAAAGTACCTTCAAACGGGGTAAAGCGGGTCAAAATTTAACGTTTTTTAACATTTTTGCATTGTTAGGTACCTACTTAAATTCTGCAAAAATATATATTAATTGTGCATTCTTCTGCTCTCTGATACACCCATTAGTTTTTTTTTTTGCGATGCACGTACCACCTCAAATTTATTTTATTAGGGTGATCCGCTTTACCCCATAGTGGGGGGGAAAGCGGATCACCCATAATATTGGCTTGGAAAACCACTTTGAACGCATTGCGGGTAAAGCGGGTCATTAAATTTTTTTTTTTAAATGTTTCCATCGAGGTTTTCATGGAAACCGCAGGAGGGAGAGAGAGAGAGAGAGACAAAACCATGTGAAATAAATGTAGAGTCGGTTATTCACAAACATTTTAATGAAAATAAAATGGTTTTCTCTTATATAAATGACTGAAGAACTTCAGACTACTCTAATGAAAGTGAATCGGAAATATTTCTGAATGAGAATGCTCCCCTCCTCTCAGCATGTCCAACCACTTTCTTATATTATTTGAAATAAAACAACACAGTTGGGAGGGTTTCACTTTAATTGTTGAACACTGCAACATGTTTCACCACACAGTGGCTTCATCAGGCAGATGAAATAATACTAATACTAATAAAATACTTTCTTATATATTTGACACTTCTTCACGATCGCAACATCTTCAACTTCTGGGTAGACAAACATTATTTGTTTGGTCCCTTTCTTTTTTCTTAGCACATTGACTGTGTATCCATTATTGCGATTTTCGGATTCTATTTTACCAATATACAGCCTATCCCTCTTATTTGTTTCGAATTTGATGATGACGAAATTCCCTACGCTTATAGTTTTGGTTATATCTTGGGGCTCATCTTCTTTTGACGTTGAGGGTGAATTTTCTTTTTCTATGATATTATCTTCCTCTCCTTCGAAAATATTTTCTCCAGATATTCCGTTCAGCCCTTCGTCGTCGTTTATTTCTGTCTTGTTCCGAGTGGTTGTCATACTCGAGTTCGTCTGGCTCCGATTCAATTAATGTTGGTAGAAGATCAGCTGCTCCAATGCTCTTTCCTGCTGAAACATTAACTTTTTTACCTCTTTTTGGAGCCTGCTCACCTCCAGATCGCATCTGATTGAGATGTGTCACAATAGTATCGGACCACGTTGTTTCCATTGCCCTTTCAACATCTTGTTGTTCTTCCTGTGGTCTTACGCGAACAATTTTTCTCAAAACTGCATCTGGATTAAATGGAATGATGCCACAAGCCTTGAATCCTGCCTCAACATTAGCCGTTGTTCTGCCTCCAACTTTTTCAATTGTTTCATTCAACAATTTTGGAAACACTGTCTTCGGCAACACTCCTCGATTTTTCAACTTCCATTTTTCTAAGACATCGCGCCATGCGCCTTTGAATGGGCGGAAGAATGCGACATCTAAAGGTTGAAGGAGGTGTGTAGAATTAGGTGGCAAGAGAACAAATCTAATGTTATTATTTTCGCATTGCTCAATAACGCTGATAGTCAAATGACTACATAAATTGTCACCAATAATGACCTTGGGACCATCTAGATTACCCATGAAAGGTAAAGCAGTTCTTGTAAACCAATGTTCAAATGTGCATGAATCGAACTATCCACTTGGGGTACGGTTATATCTCGAACCTGGAAACCCGCATTCTGTCCACCCAGGATATAAATGCTTGGCTTTATATACAATATAGAGTGGTAGTAACTTTCCATCTCCTGATATGGCAAACATTACACTGGTGCTAGATTTGGAAGTGTCTATTATTCTATTGGCATGTTTTACCCCACGCTGAACTACAACTTTCACAGAACCCGGATTATCAGAGAAGTTCGTCTCATCATAGTTGATTATGTTAAACGGCAATACATCTTTCAAAGTGTTTTTCAATTCACTGAAATATGATTCTATAATTTCATAAGAAACAGCTGCTCGAACTCGTTTTGTATTCTCAGCTAATTTAATTGTTAAATTTGGATGCCTCAGCATGAAAGTTTTGAACCAGTCTAAACCGGGTAAGTTTTCACGGAACCTCGCCTCCCGCTTTCCATTGCGATTTAAATATTGCTGCACCATATACCTCACATCGTAACTTTTCATCGGAAATCCCCATTCGGCGCAAATCAAAATAATTTTAACCAATTTCTCCTCCTCCAAAGTGTTAAGCGCTGGCGGCCTACCATAAGCCGAAAGTTCATTGATTTTGTCATTCACCCATCGATTCAATGTTGTATAAGGAACTGCAAACTGTTCGGATGCTTGTCTAAAAGTTCCTCGACGTACCGCTGTCACTGCCCTTTTGAGATATTCTATATCGTAATTCCGATTTCCACGAGGTCCAATCTTCTTCCGATAATTTCGAGGCATCCTTACGTTTGAAAGATAAATTCTGGATTTCAATAAACCCTGATCCGCTTTACCCCAATAAAATACAATTTTTCAATAAAAAATCTGTAATTACATAAATGTCCAGTCTGTAGAAAAACTAAGGTTATGACTAGATTGCGGAAAGTTCATTACATAAACATGTCTTGCAACAAATTCACAGCTGTTTCCACTCACCTTGTACAACCGTTTGTTTTCACCACTTGTGGAAAACTCGAAATCTGGCAACAATTGTTTTCAATTAATTCCGGACGTTCGAACTAGGTTATAATTCAACAACTGGTAACAAAATCACAATAGACATCAGCTGATCAGTGGCCACATGCGCGCGCACTCTCCAGTGGCGTGACTTTGAGGATGCATAATTATTAGTAAAATAGTATACAAGTGATCCGCTTTACCCTGTATGATCCGTTTTACCCCATTTGACGGTACTCTTTCTTAAAAGTTTTTGAAACTTTCGTCAGAGCTATCAAATATCTCAGTTGGATTTAGATGACAGTCAAATAGCTTCATCGTATAGCTCAATCGAATAATTTCTAACTTAACTTAACATTATTAGATTCTGTCGATTTACAATTTTTTATTTGTTCTTTGTGTGTGTGGTTCTTTTTTTCATTCTACGTACCCTTCGATCGTCTCCACAATCACTTTTTTATGTAAGAATTGAACAAAAAATAATGTAAACATGATAATTTCAAAACTAAAATCGAGAAGAATCAAATCTGACAAAAGACTGTCGACATAGTTATTTTATCGGCAAGAATCGCCAGATAAATGAAATAAGTAAGATTATCAGAAATGTTAAGTAGTAAAAAATTAAGAAAGAAAAGTCGATAAAGTAATTTTATGTCACAATAACATTAAACAGAATCTCTTAGTTTTTGACAATATGCGTCACTTTTGACTATAATAATAGCTGAAGCACTGATGTATTATCAAAATCAGAGATATTTGCTATTTTCTGCGTTTTTAAAAGTTGAATAAATAAATGCCCTGAAAAGTCTGTCAATATTAAAGGTGCTTTACTATGTGCTACGTGAAATTAGGATAGTATTCGCCGTAGATTTAGAATCCGCAAATTGCCGTATTCTCGAAATAGTGTATTTTCATTATGCTCTTCAACTGTCTTTATTTATTACGTAACGTCAGTTTTGACAATCGCAATCGATCTCTTGGCAAATGTTAACCTACTTTGACGAAAACAACCGAGTTGCGCTCTTTAACTGTCTGTATTTATTATGTTACGTCAATTATAACCTAATTTGACGTATCTCACTCGTGACTTGTTTTCTTTGTTAAAAATTCAGACTTCTTGGATTTTTTTCACGTGTCTACTAGAAACTTGTCAGTAATGTGATGTTGACAATTTTCGAAATTCTTTAAAAAAATAACACTATACTATACTAACTATCATTTTACTATGCGATCTACGATTACATTGACTATTTTGACCATCATTTAGTAAATATTGTGACATACAGGGTGTTCGTATTTCAACAAAATGTATGGAGATATCGGTTATTTAAAGAGATAGAGAGTCGGTTAAATTGGGGCAAAGTTGCATAATTTGTAATTTAAGAACAAATTTGAAATATCTTCTCTCGTTTTTGAGATATTGTCAAAAAACGGTTTAATTGAAATTTCGTTTTAATTTTTTTATTTAAAAACCATTGAATCCAGATATTTACAACTTTGACATTATAGAGGCACTTTTTAAATCTAGTAACATATTTTATTTTATGATAACTATAACATTTACCCAGGGACCATACCCAACTTTTGTTTCTCTTATAAGCGCCATTTTAGATTTTCATATTTTTTTGAAGAATATTTTTTTCTGCATTCAATGATGGATCACACTTATAATTTATTGTACATTTTTTTATGGAAAATTGTTTATTTTTGCTTTTTGCAAAGAGTGCCTTAGAAACAGTTGAGTAACTCACTTATATGATAACTCCTAGGACCCATAATTTGCTTACATATCACCTCTGAAGACGGGCATCCGACGATACATATTTTAACAGTTGTGATGTATTTTAAACTAACGAGTGTCTTCCACTCCCAGACTGAGCATAAAGTAAAATTTCGAGTTTAGAAAAGCACCGCGTAGAAACTTGCTTTTCTAAACTCGAAATTTTACTTCATGCGCCACGTGTATAAACCACTAATTTACAGTAATGTTAAAAATATGTAACGCTTAGATGCGATGGTAATCAATATTAATCGAGATCTAGCGAAAAAAATGCAAGAATTACTATTTTTGTGAATAGTTTTGGAATAATAATAATAAAATGAATGAATGAATTAATTAATTAATTTTTAGTAATAACAATGATTGACTGCTGTCAAGATTTTATCGATGAACAGCCATGACGTCATTGTTTCCAAGGCACTCTTTGCAAAAAAGAAAATATCATTTGTTTCTTTTATAAGCGCCATTTTGGATTTTCATATTTTTTGGAAGAATATTTTTTTCTGAATTCAATGATGTATCACACTTATAATTTATTGTACATTTTTTATGTAAAATTTGTAACTTTTGCTTTTTGCAAAGAGTGCCTTGAAAACAATTGAGTAACTCACTTATATGAACTCCTAGGACCCATAATTTGTTTACATATCACCTCTGAAGACGGGCATCCGACGATACATATTTTAACAGTTGTGATGTATTTTAAACTAACGAGTGTCTTCCACTCCCAGACTGAGCATAAAGTAAAATTTCGAGTTTAGAAAAGCACCGCGTAGAAAATTTGTCGAGGGTCGCGTAGCGACCCGAGACAAATTTTCACGGGGCTTTTCTTAACTCGAAATTTTACTTCATGCGCCACGGGTATAAACCACTAATTTACAGTAATGTTAAAAATATGTAACGCTTAGATGCGATGGTAATCAATATTTATCGAGATCTAGCGAAAAAATGCAAGAATTACTATTTTTGTGAATAGTTTTGGAATAATAATAATAAAATGAATGAATGAATGAATTAATTAATTTTTAGTAATAACAATGATTGACTGTTGTCAAGATTTTATTGATTAACAGATATGACGTCATTGTTTCCAAGGCACTCTTTGCAAAAAAGAAAATATCATAATTGTAAATATCAAATATAAAATAAATTATGAGTGTGATACATCACTGAGTTCAGAAAAAAATATGAAAATCCAAAATGGCGCACAAAAGTTGGCTATGGTCTCCGGGTAAATGTTATAGTTATCTTAGAAAAAATATGATACTAGATTCCTCAATAAAAAGTGCCTGTATATTGTCACAGTCCTACATGTCCAGATTCAGTAGTTTTTAAATTAAAAATTAAAAACGATTTTTCAAAAAATCTGTTTTTTTGTTGATATCTCGAAAACAAAAAAAAAAATCAAAATTGGGTTCAGATTATTGTTAGGCCCTAAAATGCGCAACTTTTCCCCAATCTAACCGACTCTCTATTTCTTCAAATAACTGAGATCCCCATACATTCTTTCGAGATACGGGCACCCTGTATATCTGAAAATAGTTATAAATTTTAAACGTTAGAAACGTCGATTGTAGGTACGGATTTAAAGGGATGAAATGTCAAAAGTTAGGTTATATTAGTTGTCTTATTGACAGTTAGATTAGATAAGATGTCACTCTGTGGGCAAAATGTCGACCTACTGCGACTCTCACTACACCGGGTGATTCAGACCAGCCGTATCAATCATTTTTTTACTAAACGACTGATCGTAGAAAATTGGGCCAACCATTTTATGACAAAAGCTGCCTTAAAGAATCAAATGGTGCTATTCCTTTTTCTCAAAAATGTTGCCAACCTATAAAATATCCAGATTTTTGGATTTTCAAATAGTACGAGGTATAGATATAATAAAAATATGTTTTTTATAAAAAATTCTTATTTTTCAAAGACCTTTCTAATGCTACTACATATCTTCGACATATCTTTCCCTTAAAAAACCCAAAGGTTTTGACATTTTCATTTATTTTTTTAGATTGGCAACATTTCTAGGGAATAGAAATATCACCATTCGATTCTTCAAGACAGCTTCTGTAAAAACATTTTTTAGCCCAACTTTTAACGATCAGCCGTTCAGTCAAAAAATGACTGACGGAACTGAAGACCACCCGTCTGAATCACCCGGTAGTTAAAACTGTTATTGTGTTCGTACTCGAAAGTGCAATTTTCTTATCACTTTAGCTAAATGAGAAATCCGCATCTGGTGGAAATATTGGTCTTAATCTACTAAAGTGGCAGCACTGTGTCGATTTAGAACATTGTTGAAAAATATTGCAGTTCAATAAAGCAAATACTAGTAATGGTCAGGATTCAGATGTCAAAAATCGAACTCAATGATAGAGCAATTGAAGTATCGAACAGATAAAGCAAAAAGTCGAACCGCCAGAAACGATCTACAAAAATATTCCATCGTAGCGAGTCGTGGCGCCCCACTTTACTGACGCCTGGTGCTGTCGCCCCGTTCGCACCCCCCTTGCCGCGGCGCTGTTATGGTTTGTCTAATTAAATAATGATAAAAAATAAAAGCATGTAAAGTACGTATAAAGCACGATTCTTGTCATCATTTTAAGATGAATATAAACAGCTATGATGATATGCATTTTTATTTTCAAATATGGCAAAATTAATTGATTAGAGTTATTTTATTATATTGTGTTGAAAATATGTAGTATTTTTACTTACATCTTAATTTTTGTCCACACTAAAAACGTTACACACAACGTTCTGTACGTTGTTTTGAATGTTTTCCGTTGTTTTGTTTTACAATTTGAAGTGACGTCACGCTCATTACGTATTTGCGACGTTGCCATATCTATTTTCGCCTTTAAAACATGACGCGTCGTGATTAGCTAAATACGACATAAACATAAGAAAAGAATAGACCCGCTATTAAAGTTATGATTAGTGCTAACGTCGTGATTAACTAATAACAGCTTAGTTACGACTTTAATAACGAGAAAAGAATACGGCCCATAGTCTTTTCCTAAATTTTAAAATTTATCATTTTTTATGTCTGAAACAGAGCTGGGACGAATCCTTGTAATAAGTATTCGAATCACTAATCCAAATCACCTAATATGATTCGAATCACGAATACTCGAATAAAGGATTCGTAAGAGATAAATATGATTCGAATCAAAGATACGAATACTGTTTTTTCGAATCACGAATACGAATCCATTAAGAATAAATTTGATTTTATTATTGTTTTTCAACCATTTATATATAAATATCGTTACCAGTTGTTTTTACAAAAATATTTAAAACCTAATTATCTATTATTAACACTGAACAACGTTGATAACAGACTAAACATCTGATTCCCTGTTACTCTAATTCAAGATATATTTGCGTGTTTCTCAACTTCACTTCAAATCAGTGTTTTATACGCGTGGCGCATGAAGTAAAATTTCTAGTTTAGAAAAGCCCGAAAAGATCGTTCAATTTGAAGCTTTAAACGAGTGTTTTCCACTACCAGACTAAGCATGAAGTAAAATTTCGAGTTTAGAAAAGCCCCGTGAAAATTTACTTCATGCGCCACGCGTATAAAACAGTGATTTAACCAGAGCTGGGATGAATCCTCAAAAACATGATTCGAATCACGAATACTCGAATAAAGGATTCGTAAGTGAAAAATATGATTCGAATCAAAGATTCGAATCCTCATTTTTTAATCACGAATACAAATCCTTTATTAATAAATTTGAATCTATTATTTGCAACCAGTAATATTTTATTCCATCAGTTTCTATTAACAAACATGTTCATTTACCGACTAAATATTTGATTATATAATGATTTTAATTAATGATAATATATGTGTTATTGAACTTCATTTTGAATCTGTGTTTTATACGCCTGGCGCATGAAGTAAAACTTCGAGTTTAGAAAAGCCCCGTGAAAATTTGTCTCGGGTCGCTGCGCGACCCTCGACAAATTTTCTACGCGGGGCTTTTCTAAACTCGAAATTTTACTTCATGCTTAGTCTGGGAGTGGACAACACTCGTTGTTAGAAGTTTCAAATTAAAGGATTACTCTAGATTACTAAGTTTATTACCAATTTACAAAGGCTACAGCTCGAAGGACCAATCATGGTCTTCGGAGACCGAAGGACTACAGGGAATCGAAGTTTATTTACAAGAAAACAACGAATATCTGAAGGTTTACAGCATGGACAGGAAAGAAAACATTCAATTTTGAAAAAATATCGAATTTGGGTTGGTTTTCAGTGCGTTTTTAACTTCACTTTAAATCAGTGTTTTATACGCGTGGCGCATGAAGTAAAATTTCGAGTTTAGAAAAGCCCCGTGAAAATTTGTCTCGGGTCGCTGCGCGACCCTCGACAAGTTTTCTACGCGGGGCTTTTCTAAACTCGAAATTTTACTTCATGCTTAGTCTGGGAGTGGACAACACTTGTTCTTAGAAGTTTCAAATTAAAGGATTACTCTAGATTACTAAGTTTATTACCAATTTACAAAGGCTACAGCTCGAAGGACCAATCATGGTCTTCGGAGACCGAAGGACTACAGGGAATCGAAGTTTATTTACAAGAAAACAACGAATATCTGAAGGGTTACAGCATGGACAGGAAAGAAAACATTCAATTTTGAAAAAATATCGAAGTTGAGTTGGTTTTCAGTGCGTTTTTAACTTCACTTTAAATCAGTGTTTTATACGCGTGGCGCATGAAGTAAAATTTCGAGTTTAGAAAAGCCCCGTGAAAATTTGTCTCGGGTCGCTGCGCGACCCTCGACAAATTTTCTACGAGGGGCTTTTCTAAACTCGAAATTTTACTTCATGCTTAGTCTGGGAGTGGACAACACTCGTTCTTAGAAGTTTCAAATTAAAGGATTACTCTAGATTACTAAGTTTATTACCAATTTACAAAGGCTACAGCTCGAAGGACCAATCATGGTCTTCGGAGACCGAAGGACTACAGGGAATCGAAGTTTATTTACAAGAAAACAACGAATATCTGAAGGTTTACAGCATGGACAGGAAAGAAAACATTCAATTTTGAAAAAATATCGAAGTTGGGTTAATTTTCAGTGCGTTTTTAACTTCACTTTAAATCAGTGTTTTATACGCGTGGCGCATGAAGTAAAATTTCGAGTTTAGAAAAGCCCCGTGAAAATTTGTCTCGGGTCGCTGCGCGACCCTCGACAAGTTTTCTACGCGGGGCTTTTCTAAACTCGAAATTTTACTTCATGCTTAGTCTGGGAGTGGACAACACTTGTTCTTAGAAGTTTCAAATTAAAGGATTACTCTAGATTACTAAGTTTATTACCAATTTACAAAGGCTACAGCTCGAAGGACCAATCATGGTCTTCGGAGACCGAAGGACTACAGGGAATCGAAGTTTATTTACAAGAAAACAACGAATATCTGAAGGGTTACAGCATGGACAGGAAAGAAAACATTCAATTTTGAAAAAATATCGAAGTTGGGTTGGTTTTCAGTGCGTTTTTAACTTCACTTTAAATCAGTGTTTTATACGCGTGGCGCATGAAGTAAAATTTCGAGTTTAGAAAAGCCCCGTGAAAATTTGTCTCGGGTCGCTGCGCGACCCTCGACAAATTTTCTACGAGGGGCTTTTCTAAACTCGAAATTTTACTTCATGCTTAGTCTGGGAGTGGACAACACTCGTTCTTAGAAGTTTCAAATTAAAGGATTACTCTAGATTACTAAGTTTATTACCAATTTACAAAGGCTACAGCTCGAAGGACCAATCATGGTCTTCGGAGACCGAAGGACTACAGGGAATCGAAGTTTATTTACAAGAAAACAACGAATATCTGAAGGTTTACAGCATGGACAGGAAAGAAAACATTCAATTTTGAAAAAATATCGAAGTTGGGTTAATTTTCAGTGCGTTTTTAACTTCACTTTAAATCAGTGTTTTATACGCGTGGCGCATGAAGTAAAATTTCGAGTTTAGAAAAGCCCCGTGAAAATTTGTCTCAGGTCGCTGCGCGACCCTCGACAAATTTTCTACGCGGGGCTTTTCTAAACTCGAAATTTTACTTCATGCTTAGTCTGGGAGTGGACAACACTCGTTCTTAGAAGTTTCAAATTAAAGGATTACTCTAGATTACTAAGTTTATTACCAATTTACAAAGGCTACAGCTCGAAGGACCAATCATGGTCTTCGGAGACCGAAGGACTACAGGGAATCGAAGTTTATTTACAAGAAAACAACGAATATCTGAAGGTTTACAGCATGGACAGGAAAGAAAACATCCAATTTTGAAAAAATATCGAAGTAGGGTTGGTTTTCAGTGCGTTTTTAACTTCACTTTAAATCAGTGTTTTATACGCGTGGCGCATGAAGTAAAATTTCGAGTTTAGAAAAGCCCCGTGAAAATTTGTCTCGGGTCGCTGCGCGACCCTCGACAAATTTTCTACGCGGGGCTTTTCTAAACTCGAAATTTTACTTCATGCTTAGTCTGGGAATGGACCGTCAAGATTTTCTACATGTCAGGATTTTTGATATTTCTAGATTTATGTCGATTTATTCACAGTTGGTTATTGTATTAAATGCAACTTTAATATTAAATAAAAACGTTTTTTTTAGGAATAGAATATTTACCCATTAAGAGCCGAACAAATTATAAAGTTAACACTAAAAGTTAATTTAAGGTAAAATTTTGCATCTTTTTCTATGATTTCAATGAATGATTTATTTTATTACATACGTCGATTTTTTAAAAGAGTTAAATTTAAAATTCAAACGAGTGTCGTTTACTCCCAGACTAAGCATGAAGTAAAATTTCGAGTTTAGAAAAGCCCCGCGTAGAAAATTTGTCGAGGGTCGCGCAGCGACCCGAGACACATTTTTGCGGGGCTTTTCTAAACTCGAAATTTTACTTCATGCGCCACGCGTATGAAACACTGATTTAAAGTGAAGTTAAAAATGCACTGAAAACCAACCCAACTTCGATATTTTTTTCAAAATTAGATGTTTTATTTAATCCTTCAATTTGAAACTTCTAAGAACGAGTGTTGTCCACTCCCAGACTAAGCATGAAGTAAAATTTCGAGTTTAGAAAAGCCCCGCGTAGAAAATTTGTCGAGGGTCGCGCAGCGACCCGAGACAAATTTTCACGGGGCTTTTCTAAACTCGAAATTTTACTTCATGCGCCACGCGTATAATCCTGAATGAATCAAATCCTGCCCAGCTCTGGATTTAACGAGAAATTTAAAAACACCCAAAAGACATTTTTCATGTTAATCCTCACAATTAATTCGAATTATTTTTGACAATTTAAATCCTTTTGTAAGTATTCGAATCCTATTATAAATATTCGAACCCTTTTATAAATATTCGAATCCTTTTATAAATATTCGAATCCTTTCATAAGGATTTGAATCCTTTTATATGGATTCGAATCACCTACCTTTGGATTCGAATACGAATCCTCTTAAAAAATGTAACGAATCCGGATCACGAATCCAGTTGAACTAAAGTATTCGAATGCCTCTTTTAAATCCTCTAAAAGGATTCGAATCCTGAATGATTCCAATCCTGCCCAGCTCTGGCCTGAAATAAACAAAAAGGATATACATTTTTTAACTGAATTCTACTAAGAGCTGCATTAGCCCACCCCTGGTCTAGTATACAGTCATTTGAATTTGAAATTATTTTATGGGTCATCGCTAATTACTTGTATTTATCAGAATGAATGCGCGCTAAAACTAATCCTGGAAGAACTTATTTGTTACTCCAGATTGTCTGAGTCACGTACATGAACATGTTTGTATGTGCATACTGTTGTTATTGGCATGGAATTAGAACAGTTATCGACTTATCAAGGTGGTATCAACGGCAATGTGCCCTTGCGATTGCGGTACGTGCCGCGGCCGACCGAGTGTAGCACCTGTAGTTGAGCACAAGCTGCGCGGACTTATCAAAATGCAGTTTTGCCCGCGTACATGCGGGCTCGGCACGAGCCATACAATTCCATGCCATACTTATTTATTTCTAGGATCATTTTTCCCACTTTTGTCGGCTAGCTCGTATAAATTATATCTCACCACAACTGGGAAATAAACGAAAAAAGCATGACATTTCTCTCTCTTACATCAGAAAATAGAGTTCTTTAGATTGAAAAACCTAGGTTGATGATCTAGTACTTGTATACGTTTCTTCTATTATTTAAATTTTGTTTGTCTAAAGATTTATACCGCCAAACAATCTTTGCGGCAGCAAAAAGCTGTTTTATCAGACATACCATATAACGACAAAACTCCTTAAGTCTATAGAGAATAAATACCACTTAGTGACTTTTACTTTTAAAACAGCTATATAATCCCGGGAACAGTAAAAACTATGCACACTGTATGTATTAAACATTCATTCTCAAGTGCGTGTACGCATTCCTCACACGATTGCACCTGAGATAGTTGGACGTGTTTCTTCTTTAGGGTTCTACAAACCCATTCTAAATGTTCATATCTGATAACTCCTACGTTTTTCGCATTTTTTTCTACTTGTGTTTATGTTTTTCACCCTTCGAACATTGTACGTATGTATGTGTGTGTCGTGTGTGTTTGTGTGTGTACACGTCTCCTGGTTTTTATGTTTATTGCTTTCGGTAAATTGTTTGATTGATTTTAACTGTAGATAAAGGCGTATGTTGTAAAGTACAAGAAGCATCTTTTTGTTGTTATGCAGAATTAATATACAGGGTGTCCCAGACCACCCGTATCAGGCTTTTTTTGAGAAAACGGCTAGTCCTAGAAAATTGGATTAAAAAAATTATTACTAAAGCCTATTAATGAATCGAATGGTGATTTTGTCTTTTTCCCAAAAAGTTTCCTCTGAAAGTTTACTCAAAAATGTCCAAAACTCAATATTTTCAAATCGCATGATAGGTCAAAAGTGGCATCATTCAAAAAGAAAAATAAACAACTTTCGTAGGAAAAATATTTTTGTGACTGACGTCGGTTTTGAGTAATATTGAATTGAAGTTACCAAATTACAATATCTCATGGGTCCCTTATTTTAAGTGAAGTGTAAGGAATAACAGTCTTTTTTAGTGTAATAATCACTTCACGTAAACTCAAAAACATACATTAAATATTTTAAGTATGTCGAAATAAAAAAAAAATGATTTAGAGCAGGCCTTGACTAGAAGAACACTATTGGCTACACTGGTTTTAGAATCTCTATGAATTATAATGTGACAGTGACATTTCAAATGTAAGTTAGTTTTGCAATCTTGTTCCCAGAATTATTTAAGTTTACCGTTGTAATACTAGTCTAATTCTATCAAAATGTTTGCGTTGGAGCCCAAAACCTTTATCCTGAAAGTTATTTCCGGAATGGCGAGAAACTGGCAAACGGACAATTGTCATGTCCTGTTGGTCTTTGTGTATGGAAGCGACAAAATGTAATAGTTAATAACGACGTTTTCGTCTGGCGCGTTAAAGTTTGATAAATATTATTAAAATTAAACATGTTAACTTCAGGGTTTGATTTAATTATTAGAACATGTTAAGAAATAAATTACTTTATTTACATTTTGGATAAAATGAAGTTGGCAAGTTCAAAATAAAATTACTGTATCTAAAAAGATAATATACACTAAAAACTTCAAATTTTAAGGGCATGATTTTGTTGATAACTTTCTATACGGTATTTTACATTAAGTGAATTAAGTTGCATATGTTATACACCATTCAATTTGTTTCTGTATCTCGCCTAGCTATGGAAAAGTGACAGTTTAAGTATTGTAAATGTGGTTGGTTGTGTTTTAAATCAGGGTTTTTAAATGTCACTGTCAGATGTTCGATTTTAAGGTTATAATTTCTGACTATTGTGATCTTACACTGTTTTACAAATTTTCAGATATAAAAGGATAATAATATGCAGTTTTAAGATTAACAAAATTTACTACTTGGTTTTTGTACATACAAACACAGCAATAATATTGTATATAACATATATAATGAATTCGGCTCTGCAAACTTATTTCGTCATCTATTTGTATTTCTTGCTTGGGTCTTCCCGTTAACACATTTTGATCAACTCCATCCATCCACCTTAATTTTGGTCATTCTCTCTTCTGTTGGCCCTCAGTATTTTTTTGTAGAATTGCAAATTTATTCCCACCCTCTTGTGATACTGATAATTTCCATGTCAAACAATTTTTAAGCCCTCATTCCACTTTTATTATTTAGTCAAGAGAACCTGCATCTGAATCTTCTGATGTTTGTTCTGAGCCAGATTCCCCAAGCGAAATAATAAAAGGAGGAATGGTTTTAAAAGAAAGGTTCCCCATGTGTTTTGTCCAGTCATCCGAAATAAGTTTTTCACAATGATCACAGACATTTTGCCACATATCGGATGTACATTTTGAGAGAGACTCAATCCATAAATTCTGAACACGATCCTTAGATGGTTGCTTAGAATTTATGTGCTTATTGTAGTAAGTCTTACAAAACCCCCATGCCATTTCAATTGGATTGTATTGACAATGGTATGGCGGTAATCTAAGAACTTCGTGCCCGTTCTTTCTCAAAATGTCATCAACTACGTAAATTTTGTCATTTGATCGAAAAGGTATAAATAAAGCCCATAGTTCCTTTTTGGTTAATTTTAGATTGAATTTTACATTGTGTTTAACCAACCACTCCTGCATTTCGCATTTCTTACAAGAAAATGAAGGAGTTTTGTCTAATTGCACAGAATGGTATGCAGCATTATCCATAATAACTACACATTTCCCTGAAAGCTTAGCCAAAGCAGGAATAAGTTGATTAACCACCCAATTTTGAAAAGTATTACCATCCATTGTGGCATGGTAATCTCGGTCATTGTTTTTCGAATGTAATAAAAAATCGCACCCATCCAAAAACCCACCCCTATACCCAGCATGTAGAATGGTGAAGCGTTTGCCTCCATTTTTGAATTTAGTTGGATTACTTTTTATATCCGTTTCATGTACCCAGCGTCGAACCACGGATCCATTCTGATATATCCATGTTTCATCCAGGTATACGAATTGGATATCTTCACTGGAATTTTGATACTGTAAAAATAATTTTAGCTGCAACAACATGTTGTGTTGTTCTACTCCCATGGAACTCATAATTTTCTTTCATATCATTCAAAAGATCTCTCAAAGTAAAATACTGATTTCTAGAGTTATATTGCCAAATTAGTTGTTGCAGATCTTTTCTAGCTAGGTGATTCCAAAAATGGCTGTTTTTAGATCGTTTGTCAGAAGTAGTAGATTTCAATTCATCAGGTCTTTGTCGTAAAATTAATTGAAATGAAGATCTTCCTACCTGAAACGTAATTATCTTTAATTAAATATATATGATAATTAAAATACTAGACATACCCCAAAAATATCTATTAAAATCGTAATAATATTGTGATGCTGTAGATTTGGATTACTTTGCCTAAAATGTTTGTAGGATTTCAGAATTTGTAACCTTTTTGATTCAGAGATAATCTTTGGCATGTTAATATTTAATATGTGCCTGAAATTATTTTTCACTTTGACATTGACACAGCATTGCAACACTAGATTAATTTGATTTAATAATAAAATGCTCGAAGAAGCGACCGCGTGGCGAAATAATTGTTGCAAGATTAACAATAAACCTCTTGAAAATTAAAAAGAGCATTACTTATGATATCATAAATTATTGCAACACTGTTAAAATAAGGAATCAGGAGTGGCAATTTATAAAAAATGTAAATGTTGATACTGCAACATAACAACACGAAAGCATGGCTAGGCGAGATCCAGAAACAAATGGAATATATTATATATTGGTAATCGTAAAAATTAATATAACGAGTGAAGAAAGAAACCCATCCGTTCTAGCGCGTGTCTCTACCAAGTCAGAGATAGATACATATAATATATATATAATATAATATATAATCTGTGGCTAGATAAAACGGGGCTTTTCTAAACTCAAACTTTTACTTCATGCGCCACGCGTATAAAACACTAAAATATTGTAAAATTTATGTATATTCGAACTTCGCTTAAAATCTGTGTTTTATAAGCGTGGCGCATGAAGTAAAATTTCGAGTTTAGAAAAGCCCAGAAAATTTGTCTCGGGTCGCTGCGCGACCCTCGACAAATTTTCACGGGGCTTTTCTAAACTCGAAATTTTACTTCATGCTTAGTCTGGGAGTGGACAACACTCGTTTAAAGCTTCAAATTGAACTCTTTTAAAAAACAACGAATGTCAGAAAATTTACAGCTTATGAATGTTTACCTAAAGTTTAACATGAAGTAACCACATTTAAATTCAGCGCCCATTTGTTACGTAAGCGATCTCTACCCCCACTCCAAAATCTTCGATTCTGTCGATCCTTCTTACCATATACTCGACCGTTCTTGCACTCCAACATGTATGTACTGCTTGGAATAAGGAATAATAAAGCAATATTTTTCGTGCGTTCGTGTTCGGATTTGTGACCGACGCGACGTGTGAGAACTGGCCGAAGAGGCGGCGGCGGCATTAATTATGAGTCATGAGTAAGGATAGGAAACTAAATATCCTATATTTAAAATAGTCAAATATTGAGAAAAAACTATTTTAATAACTTTATGTCAGAAATAAGATTACATTATCTAGTTAATGAATTATTATTTTATAGTAAAATTTGAAATATAATTAATTTTGTGTTTTTGTAACATATGAAAATACCCTACCATTATTTTATGTATGACCCTACCATTATTTTATGTATGGTTTGATAAATAGTTAGTTAAATAGACAAATAGTTACTTATGAAATAAAATCTAAACAAATTTAGTTTATCCATGCTGACAAACTTCATACTTTTTAACATTAATGTCATGGGAAATATGGAAAGTATCTATTTCAATCCACAAATAGATCTAATTATTTAACTATTGCTTAGCCATTGTTTTCTTAGAAGAATCTGAATAAGTACATAAAACTACACAACTTTGCCCATTTAACCAAATCTCTACCATTAATAATAACTAACCTACTCAAAAATAGAACAGCCTGTATGTAAGAGAGCAGACATTTTGTATGTTTGCTATGTATTTAGGAATTTTCATGTTGTTGTAATGATTATAATTAAATATTTTTGCATCCGTTCTCTTTCTCATTTATAATTTTATTGAATGAATATGAATCATTATCGATTATTTTATTGGGATCAACCGCAATTGTTTTATAATTATGAAAATGTATTATTATTTCATTATTTAGTGTAAAATGATCCAAACTTTGTGTTTATCGTTTTTTTCTATCGTTTTTAATAAACGAGAAAAATCGATTTGAAAAAATTGACACAGTGTATTTTTTCTCTAAATTCCTTGTTACTCTTGACTTTTTTAAACAATTATATTTTGCAATACTGTTTTTCTATCTCTTATAGTTTCCGAGATCCCCATAGAGAAAATAGCTCCTCGCCCTGTATTCCGAGTGTTCAATAAAAAAACACCCAACGCCACAACTTTGTTATTGATTGACCGATTTTAATGAAGTAAACAACAAAGTCGATGGCCGCTTAAATACTACAAAATGACAGTAAATATATATTGTTTCAAAATTAACTTCATTGTCAAATAATAGTCAACTTAAAATATTTACATGACGGCATTTACTTTTCTTATTTTATTAAATTAGACATTGTTTTTCAGAATCCAGTTATGCCCGATATGCTGATTTTAGTTTTATATTTATGCCAGAAATATATAATTATTCCTTACTTCACTTTTTAATTTAATAAAAAGTAAAGTAAGGAATAACAGTATTTTTATGTGATATAATCACTTCACGTAAACTCAAAACATATAGTTATAAATCATTCAATTTATTGGTCTATTAGATTGCATTATACATATAATATTAGACAAGTCATGCAAACACATAATAACAAAAATCTTGGTCACATGATTATTTTGGCAATAAATGTAGTATGCTTTGAAATTTAAAAAAATGCAGTACACGATGTTATACACAGATGCAATTTATGTATTCAACAAAAATATTGACAAATGTCATTTATTGTATAGAAATGTCAATAAAAAAACAACATTTATATATTGGCTTTTTAATACTGTATAAATTGTTTATTGGTTTATATTAAAAAGTCGCGTGTTCCGTTAACTAATTTATTATATTATTTTAAACGCAACTTTAATATTTAATAAATACTTAATTTATTAAAAAGAATATTAATTTAACACTTGCACTACTTATCTATTCTATGCTACAAAAAGTTTCCAAATAAACAAGATTCGAGTAATTTAAGCTATAAATTTGATGTCAAGAAAAAGGATTTAACAATCGTTCTAAAATTGATTTAAACAATGTAGAGTCTTTGGTGGGTTATGTCAAACCTGAATAGCTAGACATAACCTCATAATAAATGACATTTGTCACTTTTTTTCCAAGGCACACTAATTATAATTTTTGAAAAATACAATTTTAAATAGAAGGTATATTTTAATTTTGTTTCGACAACAATATTTTTGAAAAACAATATATAACGCCATTATTGGGTTCAGAAAAATAATGTCTAAGGATGAAACGAGTGTTTTCCACTACCAGACTAAGCATGAAGTAAAATTTCGAGTTTAGAAAAGCCCCGCGTAGAAGATTTGTCGAGGGTCGCGCAGCGACCCGAGACAAATTTTCACGGGGCTTTTCTAAACTCGAAATTTTACTTTATGCGCCACGAGCATAAAACACTGGCTCAAAGTGAACTCTAGATTTTTAAAATTGATGTAAATAAAAGACCTTTATTGGCATAATACTCTATTACATCCATATCTACACTAATCACTGCCCCCTCTCTTCCTTCTGCTTTCCCTCTCGTCCCCAAACTTCTCCAGCGTTCTTACCCCGGCCCCATCCTTTCTCATCCATTCCATCATTCTTCTATTCCCTCTTATTCCCACCCATTTCTCCTTCACCCCCTCGCACTCCTCTGCCAGATGACTCCACGTATCCCTCCCCCGCTCACACATTACACATCTCCCATACTCTTCCCCCATCCACACCTTCCTTCCTCTCTTCTCTGACCCACACATCGCCCTCGCCAGCACCACCCTTTCCTCCCTACTCCATCCCCACTCAATCAAATATCTCGGCATTCTCCTATGTACCTGCCACCTCCCGTACCTATCGTTGTATTCACTCCTTTCTATATACCCTTGCCTTTCCTGTGCTTCTACCTCCTTCTCCTTCTCTTTCACCCACGCATCCATCTTTACCCTATTCCCCAGCCGCTCCATCACCTTTGCCTCCGACAAACCCACTCTCTCATACATTCTCCTTCTCTCGCTCCTCCATTTACCCTCTCTCCCATTCTTGCACGCCACCCAAACCACCTTCACCAGTCTCTCTTCCTCCAGGTCCCATAACTTCATCTCATACCTAGTCATTCTCACCATTTCCTCACACTCTAGCTTCTCTCTATTCGTTTCCTGTAGTACTATGTATCCGGGTGTCGACCTTTCCAACTCCAACATACGCTTCAAGAACCACAACTGCTTTCTCTCTATACACTCATACCCTCTCGTCCCCCATACTTCCACCCCATACATTAACACTGACCTCACACACGCATCCCTTACTTTACACGCCACTCTTACATTGTTCCCTATCCACTTCCCCCACTTTTCCCACGCTATCCCCCACGCCTTTCTAGCCTTCCCCTGCACCCACCTCACATGCTCCTCATACCCTCTCGTCCCTTTGAACAAAAACCCTAAATACTTGAATTTTTTAACCCTCTCAATCACCTCCCCCTTCCACTCTGATTCCTTCACCCTCCCTCCCTCCCTTTATTTCTGAATCTCATCCATTTCGTTTTTCTCACATTCACGCTCAACCCCCTCTTATCCATAAACCTCTCCGCCCTTTTCAGCATATTCTTCATCCCTTCCCACTCTCTTACCACCAGCACCATATCATCCGCATATGTCAACATCCACATCTTACTTCTACCAATTACCACCCCCCCCCCCCCCCGCCTGTCCTTTCCTCATCACCTTCTCTAACTCACTCGTGTAGAGGTTAAACAACACCGGGTTCAATGGGCACCCCTGCCTAAGCTTCTCCGACTCTTCCATCCCCACTTTCACCACAGCCCATGTTTCCTCATACACTCCTCTCACCCACTCTACCATTCCCTCACTCACCCCTCTTTTCCTCAGACACTCTAACAGTCCTACCCTTGGTACCGCGTCGTACGCCGCTTTCAGGTCCACAAACACCGCATACACGCTCCCTTTCTCTTCCATCACCTTCTCTACTATTCTTGCCAGGGTAAAGACCTACTCCCTTATCCCCCTACCCCTCCTAAAGCCCCACTGCGTCTCCGGTAGCAGCCCCTTCTCTTCCACCTCCTCCTCTAGTCTATTTTTTACTACCATCATGGCTATATTGTATCCCGTGCTCACCATCGTTATCCCCCTATAGCAATCCGCATCCTTCTGATCCCCTCCTTTATGTATCGGGCACATCCTCTCCACCCTCCATGCTGCCGGTATGCTCACTCTTCCCTTGAATTTCTTCTTCCCCCCTTCCCCAATCTCCTTCCACATCTCTGCCTTCAGCCCATCCCTTCCTGCAGCCTTCCCTCCCTTCACCTCCTTGCACGCTCTTTCGATCTCCTCCTCCGTGAACTCTTCCTCTCCATTCCCTCGCCTGTCTTCTCCCATCCCTATTGGTACTCCACTACCCTCTCTGCATTTCCTTGTCCATTCCTTCAACGATATCCCTAACTGCTTCTTCCTTTCCCCTCTCCTCAGCACCTTCCACATTTCCGCCTCATTCTTGCATTCCCTCAATTCCTCGCTCACTCTTTCCACCGCATGCAGCTTCTTTCTCTCACATATACCTTCATATCTTTTCCTTGTCGCCACCACTTTCCCCTTTTCTCCTCCATATCTTACGCATTCTCCCACAGCCTTCCTCAACTCCCTCTTTGCCTGCCTACACTCCTCATCGAACCACGTATTCCCTCCTCTTCTCTCTCCCTTCTTTTTTCTTCTGCATCCCACTATCATCTTTTCCATCTCCTCCATTGTATTGACCTCTTCCCATTGAATCCTTGATAACCTCTTCCTCATATCCTCCTTCGCAAAAAAGAAATTATAAAAAAAAAATTGATGTATTCGAATGTATTTTCCAAGGCACACTAATTTAATTTTTAAAAAATACAATTTTAAATAGAAGGTTTAATTCCATTTATTTTCGACGATAATATTTTTGAAAATCAACATATTGGGTATTATTGGATTCAGAAAAATAATGTCTAATGTAATAATGCGCGTTTGGCCGCATGATTTAATTTCGGTAATACCACGTGGCGGTCGTACGAAACTGCCATAAGTGATCCGACTAGAAACGCTTTACATTTATTTCATTGAAGTAATTTAGCGCGGTGGCCGACGGGTGTTACTCACTATATTGCTTTGTGTTTAGTTGTCTATCTTTTTACATCAACTATGATTGATCAACCTATCGGCAATCGTCTGAACTGAGAGCTGCTATTAGATGCGCCTTTTTTAGACAAACCAGATTATTCTTATTGATGGTTATAATACATTGGCGGGTACAAAAATATATATTTTCAATGTATTCAAGTGTAGATTTAAAAAGGAAGATTTTCCATATAATTCAACATTTGTTTAATGCTAATATAAAATTCTTTTCTGTAATAAATTAATTTTAGAAAAATATTTTTTCAATTTTTGTTGGGTTTTTCAAAATAATTTTTGTTGCCTCTGGTGAGTTATTAAATGAATTACCAATTTCTGTTTTTATTAATTAATAGTTTTAGCGCCAATATCACTGGTCTGCAAAAAAAAATTTTTTTCGAGCCCTGACACCATTCCTGCTGATACTTATGTAAAATGACCTCCTGAATCCGAATATGACCTCCGTTTTCCCCCATCACCCACCGTTTTCGGGGGAGGCCCCCCCCACCTATTTTTATCACTATTCGATAATTTGGAGGGATGAAAAGGATTATTTTAGCCTTTACATTTCTTCTGAGGGGCTAGAGAGGTGAAAAGTTCCAAATCATGAACATTTGTAGCAAGTAGGTAGATTTGGGGGGGATTTGCCCCCTTAAATTTAAAAAAAATTATTAAAAATGATCAATTTTTTCCGTTTTTTTCGCAGTTTTTTCACTTATTTTCTACATATTCCAGCTTCCATTCCCCCTCATTCTCCCCCAAACACCCCCAAATAATAAAAATATATTGCAACAATATATAGCAACAATAATAAAAATATATAGCAACAATAATAAAAATATATAGCAACAGTTCGGAAGATTCACTGTACCACGCTGGCGCTCTCAATACTCCCCCCGTTTCCCCCATCCATTGGAGGGGTGAAAAGGATTATTTTAGCTGTAAAGAATAATAAATAAAAAGTAAAATAATAAATGTAAAATAATAAATTCTTGGGCAAACCTGTGCGCGCGAGGTATTGTGGCGTGGAGAGCTATCAAGCGCGTCCCCAGGTGGCGGATAGGGGATCGGCCATATCGACCCAGTTGAAATGGCTAGTGGTAGCTACAGGGATCACTCCAGGCCTAACATCCTGCGTGGTGGTACCGAAGGCTATCGCCGCGGACCAACTCCCCTCATCCCGGCTGTCGTATCGTGGCTAAGGGATTGCACTGAGGTTAACGATGCCGAGGTCCACATACTGCCTGGCAGTGTGCCCTCGTAATACCATTCAATCTCTGCTGACGTGGTCATGTCTCGCGGGCAGAGATTGAGGGGGTTCGTGGCTTAACCGCCTGGACCAAGAGGAGGACACCTCAATAAAATCCTAAATCTTAAGGTAGGGGACTGGGCCGATAAGATGCGTGGCTAGATAGAAGACTAGTCTTTACCGGTCCCAACCTCCAGGGAGATGGCGCCCCCTGGTTGCAACTAGCCTTCTCGTAGCATGCGGGGCTCTGTTACGGGTGACCTGTTACTTCCCTAGCTTCTCGTGGGAACAAACATGAGAACAAACAAAGAAAAAAAAGAAGGGGATACTACGTCCCCCCACACGGATGTCACCGACATCCCTAAAAATCTGGAGCAGGCTGAGAGGCCTGGCCAGAACACAGAGGATCAATCCTCAACTAAGGGATTTCAATATCCCAAGTTAGGTGGTGCGGCAAAGAAGAGGTATAGATTCCTCCTGCGACAAGGGGTTACCATGGAGGAGGCCCGAGCACAAGCCGTAATTCCCCTTAATCCTCCCAACTCCAAAGAAGCGGGCCACAACAAAAGGCCCAGGTCCGATGGCAGTACCCCGGAGAAAAGAGCTCCAACTAAGAGGGTGAAGGCGGGGGAAAGACCTTCCGGCATTCAGACCGCAAAGGCTGAGGCTGGAGGCTCCAGACCTCGCACCTCTCCCTCTGCTGCTTCCTCCTCGGGAGCAGCAAAAAAACGGGCAGAGGCTACCAAATCAAGGCCTCCCCGTAAATCAACTGAAGGCGAAGGTCCGAAGCCTTCCTTCAGTCAGGCAGCAGGGAGCATACGGGTTGGTATAATGCCTAGTAAGTTCCCTGAGGCGTTAGCTGATGCGAATCAACTAACAATGCTTCAGGAAGCAATCCTGGATAAAATTGTGGAGCTAAAGGAAGGGGACATTCGCCCAAAATTCCTAAGCTCCAACAATAGACCAGGATGGCTTATGTTGGTATGCGCGGATAAGGCCACTGCAGACTGGCTAAAGTCCGTCGTGCCAGCACTAAAACCGTGGGATGGCGCCTTGCTGAAGTATGTGGAAGAAAAAGATTTTCCACATACGGATATAGTAATTGGCTACTTCCCATCGAGCGCAGGATACTCCAATGAGAGGATACTGCAGCTTTTAGAGGCCCAAAACAGCCTCAAAGCCTCACAAAGCTGGAGGGTGCTAAGGAGAACCTCCAATGGCCCCACAGTAGAGCTCGCCCTATCAGTGGACAGCATATCGTCGGCAAGCCTCAAAGAGGCTGCATATAGGGTGAGCTACAAATTCGGCCACATACAATTAAGGCCGAAAAGGACCACGGGGGCAGATAAGACAGCCCCACAAAATGAGCCCGAAAAAGCGGATGCTCCAGAAATCATGGAGCTGGAGAACGCTCCAGAAACCATGGAGCTAGAGGAAAGGACGGACGAGATGCCCTACTCACCAGCTTCCGCACCCAATGCCGAGAAGGAGGTTGGACCGGCAAAAAACAACAAGCCGGACAGCCCATCCGTAGCAGGTGAGGGGATCGGAGAAACTGGCCCCAGGGGAGAAGGAACACTGCGTCCTGCCCCCGGAAAGCCAAAATGACCCGATCACCTCAAAAACTAACTTGCGTCCAAATAAACCTCCACCATGCTAAAGCGGCCTCGAGCGTACTTTCAAGGAGGTTTATTAAGGAGCAGTTAGACATAGGGCTCATTCAAGAGCCCTGGACCAGAAGAGGCCAAATTATGGGACTCCAATCCAAAAACTGTAAGTTGATCTATAGTACCTTACACAATAACGTTAGGGCCGCTTTGTTATTCAAAGCCGGCACTAACTACATTCCTGTTCCAGAATTCATCACGAGAGATCTGGTCACAGCACAAATTAGAGTCACTAAGGGGACGAGCAAGAGGACAATCATTATAGCCTCGGCCTACTTCCCGGGTGACTCCACATCCCCTCCACCAGAAGAGGTCAAACGCCTCATCACCTGGTGCAGGAAGGAAAACAAACACCTGGTCCTGGGCTGCGACGCCAACGCGCACCACACTGTATGGGGCAGTACGGACACCAACAGAAGAGGTGAGTTCCTGCTAGACTATGTTTTAGGTGAAAACTTAGATATAGTCAATAAGGGCAATAAACCTACTTTTATCACATCAGTTAGAAAGGAGGTATTAGACATCTCACTAGCTGATAATTACATAAGCCAGTACATACAAAACTGGCACGTCTCAGATTACGTCTCACTATCAGACCATCAGCATATACGGTTTGACATCGATAGTGGTAATAACCACATCAATGGATTCAGAAATCCCAAAAATACCGACTGGGAGGCCTACCAAGAGCGCCTTACGTCGGAACTTGCGGGACCACTGAATCCTATTGAAACAGTCGAGCAGCTAAAAGCAGCATCGACACAATTACAAGATGTAATCAACATCGCTTACGAAAGTAGTTGTCCACTAAAGCAAAGGGCTGTTGTTAGAGAAGTGCCCTGGTGGAACAGCGAACTCGCGAGCCTAAAGGCCAAAACTAGGCGTACTTTTAATAGGGCTAAAGCCTCTGGACAGTGGGAGGATTACAGAAAGGCCCTTACGGAGTACAACAAAGAACTGAGAAAATCCAAAAGGAAAACTTGGAGGACTTTCTGCGAGGGGATAGATGATCTACCTCCCGCACAACGCCTCCAAAAAGTCCTTGCAAAGGATCACACGATCGGTATTGGACTACTAAAAAAGTCCAACGGTGAATACACTGGAACCCTAAAAGAAAGTCTAAGAGTACTCCTAGAAGCTCACTTTCCTGGGTCCCAGGCAATTAACAGTGAAGACTTACCTGCCATCGGCTTTGAGGTAGAAGAACGCCCTACCAGAGAAAGCAAAAAACTGGCAACAAAGATCTTCACTCCAAGCATAATAACATGGGCGATCAACGGCTTCAAGCCGTTCAAATCCGCGGGGGCAGATGGCATCTTTCCAGCCCTTTTGCAAAGGGCAGGGGAGGAGTTATTACCACGTCTCACGCAAATTTTCAGAGCTAGCTACTCTCTTGGGTACATCCCCAAGCAGTGGAGGGAGGTGGCGGTGGTGTTTATACCAAAGGCTGGCAAACGCGAAATTGACGAGCCTAAGTCATATCGCCCCATAAGCCTCACCTCCTTTCTCCTAAAATCAATGGAGAAAATCATTGATAGAAATATCAGAGGGAAAGCTCTTCAGTCGTTTCCCCTTCACAAACACCAATTTGCCTATCAAGCAGGCAAATCAACAACAAATGCCCTTCACACACTAACAAGTGTAATAGAGAAGAGCATCGCAAGCAAAGAAGTGGCTCTATGCGCATTCTTGGACATCGAAGGTGCATTTGACAACACCTCCTATGAATCCATAGACACGGCCACCAAATCAAGAGGAATTGATGCCTCCACATCCAAATGGATCCATGCTATGCTCAAAGGTCGTAGGATCACACTGTCCATTGGCGATGAATCGGCAACTGTGTTCGCAGTAAAGGGGTGCCCACAAGGCGGGGTTCTATCGCTCCTGCTGTGGTCACTAGTTGTCGATGAGCTAATATCGGTGTTATCCAACGACGGTTTTGACGTACAAGGCTATGCTGACGACATCGTCATCATAGTTAGGGGAAAGCATGACGATACGGTGTCCAACCGCATGCAGTCAGCCCTTCGGAAAGTAAGTACATGGTGCGTGCAGAAGGGGCTCACTATCAATCCCAACAAGACTGTAATTGTCCCATTTACAGGTCGTAGAAAATTAAATCTTAAGGCACTAACCATGAATGGGACACTCATTGGGCTTTCCAACACAGTTAAATATCTCGGCCTCACCTTTGACCAGAGGCTAAACTGGAAAACCCATGTGGATAACATCACTGCCAAAGCAGTAAGGGCAATATGGGCTTGCCGCAGGCTATTTGGCAAACGATGGGGTTTACACCCCAAGATGATATACTGGCTTTTCATTACGGTGATAAGACCAATAATCACCTATGGTTCCGTTGTCTGGTGGACGAAGACAACGGAGATCACAACCCAAGCAAGGCTCAGCAAGGTTCAACGGCTGGCATGTTTGGGCATCACAGGGGCTATGAACACCTGCCCCACTGGAGCAATGGAGGCTATGCTAAATCTCACACCTCTGCATCTGCACGTGAAAAGGGAAGCAGCACTAGACGCATTAAGAATAATCCAGACAGACACACCAAAATTTGGATACCTTAACGGGCACCTAAAAATCCTCAACACTGTGTGTGAAAGAGCGATATACATGCCCAAAGACTACATGTCAACTGACTACGACTTCGACACAACGATTGAAGTGGCCATCCATGGCCGCCATGATGTTGGAGCGAGGGTCAAGCAGTTACAAGGCTCCTCGATAGTTTGGTTCACTGACGGATCCAAAACTGAAAACGGAGTCGGAATCGGTATCACTGGCCCTCGATGCGAGTTATCAAGGGCCTTGGGACGATCCCCATCGATATTTCAGGCAGAAATCGAGGCCCTGAACACATGCGCCCACATATGTTTAGACAGGGGATACAACAAACAGAGGGTTTGCATCTGCTCAGACAGTCAAGCTGCATTAAAGGCAATAAAATCGCCTACATGCAAGTCTAAATCTGTCTGGGAGTGCAAGCTATCCCTAAAGCAGCTGGCTAGGAACAACAGAGTCAAACTGGTCTGGGTTCCGGGACACGCAGGGATCAAAGGCAATGAAATTGCCGACAACCTTGCCAAGGAAGGGTCCAAGACTCCATTTGTCGGACCAGAACCTTACAGTGGAATAACTAAAGTCCGCATCAAGGGGATGATCCGGGAATGGGAAGATGCTGCCAAAAGTGCTCACCTGAGAGACACACCTGGTCTGCGGCAGGCGAAAAGATTCATCGCCTTCTCTGCCGTAAGAGCCGGACAGTTTCTCAGGTTAAGCAAGGGCAACCTAAGGCTCATAACCGGCCTTCTAACTGGACACTGTCCTCTGAAGTACCACCTCACCAAGATGGGTCAGACAACTGATGCCAACTGCAGGTTCTGCAACGAGGCACAAGAAACAGCAGAGCACCTACTTTGTGAATGCCCTGCCTTGTCCCTTCAAAGAGGGAACTACCTGTCATCGGCCACTTTAAACACCGAGGAACTGGTACACACTAACCCTCAAGTTATAGTAGACTTCATAAGAAGTCTAGACATTGAGGGACTCAAGTAGGTCAGGGATAGTTACAAAAGATCTTTTAGGTCGAGGTAACTTCGAAAGGCCCAGAGGCCACACGACCCACCGACCCCATACCATACCATACCATATATATTTTTATTATTGTTGCTATATATTGTTGCTATATATTTTTATTGTTTGGCTGAGGATGAGGGGGAATGGAAGCTGGAATATGTAGAAAATAAGTGAAAAAACTGCGAAACAAACGGAAAAATCGATCATTTTTAAGGATTTTTTTACAATTTAAGGGGGCAAATCCTCCCCCCCCCCAAATCTACCTCCTTGCTACAAATGTTCATGTTTTGGAACTTTTTACCTCTCTAGCCCCTCAGAAGAAACGTAAAGGCTAAAATAATCCTTTTCATCCCTCCAAATTATCGAAAAGTGATAAAAATAGGTGGGGGGGCCTCCCCCGAAAACGGTGGGTGATGGGGGAAAACGGGGGTCATATTCGGATTCAGGAGGTCATTTTACATAAGAATCAGCAGGAATGGTGTCAGGGCCGATTTTCATGCCGACCAGTGTATCCAATGTTTGGAACACACTAGCGGGTAGAAATAATGGGTAAAAATAAATAAACCTAATTTCAGTGTTAAAAAAATTAAATACTGAAAATATATTTGCTCAGTATTTAATTTAAAATTTAACAGAAATTTTTTTGAAATGCAAAACAACTTTATTATAATTTGGGGAAAACAAAATCAATCAATTGGACATGAAGTTACAAAAGCTTAATGCTGAGAAAAATACATAAAATCATTATTTAATGTAAAGATTCATAATAATTGAATGTCAAATTTTCATATAACTAATGCAAATGGTTAAATAATTAATTCATTTGTTCGAATTTGAGTAAAAATGAAATCGATTAATTTGAAATAAAATTACAAAACCTCAAAGATTAAATGGATAAAAAAGTATTGATTTTCTTCCCTGAAAAAAACAATAACTAACAGTTGTAAATAAAATTATGAAAATGCTTGAATATAGAACATGCGATTCTTTTTGCAATCGACATCGTCATCGACTTATTAGTCAACTACTTTATCAATATTTTACTTCATTACTATCATAAGAAAGTAAAACCAATGTCAAACTTTGGTATACTCGTAGCTAACAGAGATGGTTAAAACAATATTATTTTAATTTGAAAAACATCAATCGATTCGAAATAAAATTACTAAAATTATGGAAAATAAAGAAAATCAATATTTCATCAAAAAAAAAACCAGTTAAGCGAGAATGTTTTTATCAAACTAAAAAAAGTGTATTACAATTTTAACAAGTTTTGGTGGCATGTAAAAAAGAAAACAAAATCGATGTACTAAAACCGAACTTAACGTTGATTAAACACTTTTAAATAATAATAAAAAAAAAACTAAAGATGTAGGCACCTTTAACAACTGTTTTAGAATAAAAACTTATGTTCTGGTACCTACATATCTATAATTACTTTTTTCCATCACTTATTAGTAAGTGTAATATATTATGATTTGGTCGTTGTCATAGAAACCATTGTAGTTCTAGAGTTACAATAGGTGTATTGTAACTCTAGAGTTGTAATGGTTTCTATAGCAACGACCACATAACAAAACAAATCTTAACTGAGTGCGACGTGTCAGAGAGTCTAACAGGAGCCAAACCCTAAACCGAAAATCAAAATATATCTGAATTTTTAACAGAACCCTAACTGGAATCGGAATGTAAAATTGTTCAATTTAAAAACCGACACCGGAATGAAAAAATAATAACGGTTAATTGCCTTTTTGTTTCTTTCATTAAATTAATTCAAAATGTTAAGGGTTGAATGAATGTTTATGTCAAGTTAAAAAATATATTTGACAGTTACTATACTTAAATCTTAAAATGTGATGAAAATAATAATCAAAAAATACGAAAAAAAAAAAAACGATATCATTTAATCAGTACAATATATGGACTCAGTATACTTACAATTTTGAATTTTGGTTATTTGTTTAAATTATGGAATATTTAAAATTAAGTTCCCAATCAGGAATAAAGGAATAGAGGGTTAGATAAAAAAAAACTGTAGAATAATATAATATATTGAGGAACAAGTAAGCATTTATAAACTTTTCAAAATATCTTGTGGTGGAGGCGGTTACTTTGTGAAACATTGTAAATATTTAAATAATTAACACTGATTACATTTTTGTATTCACTTTTTATTTATTTTATAAAAGTTAAATACGAAAAAGTAATCAGTGTTAATTATTTAAATATATCCAAAATATATTACTTAAAAATGTTTTATATCAGCAAATATATGTAAAAAATGAAATATAGTATTGTTTTTTTAAATTCTTCAGTCTCATAAAGTTTTAAATTATTTCAGAGTTTTTTTGTTGTTAATATTAATGTGAATTCCTTTAATAAAAGAAAAACAAATAAAATCGGGTGATTTCTGGCGATTTTTAAGATGAGACTTTTAGAGTTGAAAATACTGACCGTGGGTTAGACACCCCTGCTATAAATCGTTCTTGGATAATTTTTAGAATTCATGTTTCAAAATGTTTCACTTTTAAAATCAACACACATTATGTATTTGGGATGCAATCAACAATATGTTTAACCCATTCACATACAATGACCTATAAGAGACGGGAATTATTTTAATATGTAAAAATTGACTTTGCTGTGTCTGGTTTCATAATAGAAAAACTAATTTACATTTTTATTCATAATAGTATATTTCATTAGGAGTTCAGAAAAAGGGATTTTTCCGTGCGCGCGTGACATTTCCCGTGTGAGGCGTAGCCGAAAACGGGAAGTCATGCAAGCACGGAAAATCCATTTCTGGACGTGCAATGAACGCTATTTTTTATTATACTTATCTGAAAACATTATACTTATCTATAAACTTAAATTATTTTTTTATTTTCAAACTAGTAATTTTTATGGTAGTGGAAAAATACAACTAGTTCGAAAGAAAATGAAATTGAATACCAGGTTTTGGAAATTTGATCGAGTTAGCACTTTTTTTTAAAGCCAAACATCTTTTTATCGTGGCGAATCAACACCATAAGGAGTACGATTATGCGGATTTGGCTTTTTCAGAAAAATAAAATAGAAGTTATACATCGTCACTCACAATTTTTGTGTTTTTCATAGTTCCCATTCGGCCTGTGTTCGTGTCTATATCTGGATTTTACTAGCCGTCATTCTATGCTAACTTGTGCTGCTAGGGTTAATTTTTCATGCGAAATATCATCTACAAAATCAATGTCTTCTAAGTCTGCGTACGTTTCAACCAAACTTACGTATTTCACTGACGGGAAATTAAACGTCAGTGACAAAAACATTGTTGCTATGGAAACATTTCAGAGCGCACGGAAAGGCGCACAAACAAACGTTTTCCGTGCGGTGGCTTGAAAAAGCGACGATTTCATTATTCTAGAGGCATTTGGAAACGAAGTGTTTTCAGATAAGTATAATAAAAATACATTTTAATGATATAAGGAATTTTTCTTTTAGGTATACATATCTCGATTTGTCTATGTAAGTTTTTAGACATTCGTTGTTTTTATAAAAAACTTTTAATTTTAAACTTTTAACGAGTGTTTCCAATCTTTGATTAAGCACAAAGTAAAATTTCGAGTTTAGAATAGCCTGAACATTTAAATTGGTTGCGTAGCGAAACGGAGCTACCAATCCCAAAATTCAGGCTTTTCTAAACTCAAAATTTTACTTTATTCGCCAGGCGTATAAACACTGAAATATTGTAGAGTTCAAAATATTTTGCTTGTGTTTGATTTCGTGTTAAATAATTTTATAAATGTTTGTTTTGATTAATACGAAATACTAGAGCAATTTGTTTTGGAATTTGCAAAAGTATACTTAAAATAAAAATCCCTGCATGTTTCTTACGAGATGGCGCATAGATAGCAAAATTGCTGAAAGTAGTTTTGACCATGTATTGGTTCATAGTGCCTGCCGAATTTTGTCACAACGAATAATAATAATTGTGAGTACGGAGCGCCTGGTTTGTTAGTTTAGCGCCGGGCGAATGAATGGGTATTCAATTTCAGTAGGCAAATAAACTGGATAAATAAATATTCATGATTTTAATTTCAATCGACAAACTTTCAACTGTTTTCGCTTGTCTTATTTCCAATACTTATATTTATTATATAATTATGAATTACAATTATTAAAAATTTATATACAGTGAGTATCAACCAAATGGAATAAATTCGATAATAAATAAATGGGGGCGTATTAAAAAAAAGCGCTCGGACACGTTGATTGGTATTTTTAGTTGTGCACTTTTTTCAACAAATACTGTTCATATAGGGTGTGACAGTGTAACAGTGGCCAAAATCAGCTTTATTATTTTAAATGAAACACCCTGTATTTTATTCAATTTTTGGATTCTATTGAAAATTCTAAACATATTTCATGTACAATGTCTTATACCTATCGTTAACTGTTTCGGAAATATTAAGTGTTTTCAGATTTATTGTAAAAATTAACTTTATATATATATACTAGCACTGCGAGCCAAGTTGACCCATGGCTTGTTTAACTATTCTTTTCCATAGATTTCTATCCGTTGCTTTCGTTTTCCAGTCCTTAATGTTCAGTATTTGTATGTCCCTGTCTGTTTGATCCTTCCATCTTAGTTTAGGTCTTCCTCTTCTTCTTCTTCCCACAATACTACACTTTAACACTAATTTTGGTGATCTTATTGCTGGCATTCTCTCGACGTGTCCCAACCATCTTAAACGCTGAGCCTTAATCACTCCTACTATATCTGGCTCTTTATACATATCTCTTATTTCGAAATTCGTTCTTCTTGTCCATATACCGTCTATTTTGTTCCCCCCCAAATATCTTTCTTAGTATTTTTCTTTCCCATATCCCTAGAGTTGTTTCATCCGTTTTGTTTAACGTCCAAGTTTCACAAGCATATGTTACAATAGGTCTAATAACCGTCTGATAGGCTCTTATTTTTGCCTTTCTAGAGATACTTTTGTTTCTTAATACATTATTTAGCGCGCCTACACATCTATTTCCTGCCGTTATTCTTGCCCTAATTTCCATCGTATCCGGTTTTCTTGAAAAGAGTACACCCAAGTATGTAAACTTGTCTACTTCTTCAAGCTTGTATTCTTTCCCTCCTTCTCCATGTATTTTCAAATAGTTTCCCTCTTTAAAGTTTGTGTCAGTCCATTTCATGTATTTTGTCTTTTCCTCATTTATGTAGAGTCCCATTCTTTTTGTGGCTTTTTCTAATTTTGCTGCTATTGTTTTTAGTTCTTCTTCACTTCTTGCTATTATTACAATATCATCCGCAAATGCTAAGCATTGATGTTTTTTATGATTAATGATACCGTTTCGGTTGATGTTTGCATCTCTCATTGCTACTTCTAATACTATGCTGAATAATATTGATGCCAATGGATCACCTTGTCTCACTCCTTCCTTGATTCTAAATGTTTTCGATGTTTTATTATTTATCTTTACCATACTTTCAGCGCCACTGAGCGTTTAACCATATTTATCAACTTGATGGGCACATTTATTGCAGATAACGCTTCGTATATTTGATTTCTCTTGATTTTATCGAAGGCTTGCTTGAAATCAATAAAAAGGGCAACTGTCGCTTTTTGATGTTCGTAGCTTTCCGCTTGTATTTCTTTCAGAACAAAAATGTGGTCAGTCGTACTTCTCCCTGGCCTGAAACCACATTGATAGTCACCCATACTTACTTCTGTTGCTTCTATCAACTTATTCTTTATAGAAGTTGCTAGTATCTTGTAGGCCACATTCAATAATGATATTCCTCTGTAGTTCTGGCATTCGCTCTTATCCCCTTTCTTTAATATTGGGCAAATCATTGCCTGCAGCCACTCCTTTGGAAGCTCTTCTTTTTCCCAGATTGTTTTTATTAATTTGCAAAGCCTTTTTAGCAAACTCTGTCCACCATATTTAATGAGTTCCGCTGTGATCCCATCACATCCTGAGCTTTTATTATTTTTTAGTTTTGCAATTATTTCTTCAATTTCATTAATTGTTGGTGCTGTAATGTCTTCCTGATTTTCATTGTTGCTTCTTCTATTCTGCTTATTTTCTATTTCACTTTCCTCGTTAAATAGATTATCGAAATATTCTCTCCATCTGTCCAAGATATCTTCCTCTCCCGTTAGAAGTTCTCCATTCTTGTCTTTGTAGAACACTGTCCTCGCCTTTCTTTCATTTTTTATACCTTGGTATAAATTCCTAATATTTTTGTTCCTAAAGTTATATTCTATGTCTTCCAATATACGTTCGTAATATTTTCTTTTAGTATATCTGTATATTCTCTTTGTTTTATTTCTTTGGTGTTCATATTCCATTTTTGCTGTATCTGTTTCTTCTCTTAGCAGTTTTGTTCGCAATTTTCTTCTAATCTCAATTTCTCTTCTACATTCTTCATTATACCATTTCTTCCCTAATTCTTTTGTATCGTTATAAAAACTACTTGATGCTTGTTCTATCATTGTTTTCAGCTCTTCCCATTGTTTCTGTATTGCATCCCTTTCCACACTCTCTTGTAACATATTACTAAGTTTTTGTTCGTATTTTTGTTGATCTATATGTTTTAGTCGCGTCAATGATTTACCTACTTTTTTGCTCTTTCTATTGTTTCTAATGTCTGGTAACACTTGCACTATTTTTGCTCCCACCATAAAATGGTCGCTATCTGAATCCGGTCCTCTATATGTTCTTACATTTTGTATTGCTTTTTGTTCTGGCTTTTCTATCAAAATGTGGTCAATCTGATTAGTGTATGTTCCATTTGGCGCCCTCCACGTTCCCTTGTAGATATCCTTCCTTTCGAAGTATGTACTTGAAATTACCAGATTTTTTTCTTTAGCGAAGTCTATTAAAAATGTTCCATTCTCATTCGTTTTATCGTGCTTACTGTATTGTCCTATTGTAGGTCTATATATACTCTCTTTGCCTATTTTTGTATTTTCGTCTCCTAAGAGGATTTTCATATCATATTTTTTTATATTATCATATACTCTATCTAGTTCTTCGTAGAATTGTTCTTTTATTTCTAAATCTTTATCTTCGGAGGGGGCATGGAAATTAAGGAATGTAATCTTTTGATATGGCGTTGAAATTTACTACAAGTGGTTTGATTTTCTTGTTTATTATAAATCCAGTGTCCAACATTCTATTTTCTTCACCACTGTTAAAAAATATATATCCGTCAATTTCTATTATAAAAGTTCCCTTTTGTTTCGTTTCCTGCAGTGCGACAATATCAAATTGAAATTTCTTTATCTGATTAATAATGTGTTTTAATTTCCCCTCTTCAAATGTTCCACTTACATTCCATGTTGCTATTTTAATTTGCTCAAATTTGTTCGTTTTTCTCTTTCTAGTTTTCATGTTCGTAGTCTTAGTTGCATAATTCGTTATAGTAGTGTCTTTTCTCTTGCCAGCTAGTTTTTTGTGCTCTCTTCTAATCCTTGGTCCATCTCGTTTAGTGTCTTTAATGTATGATTCCATTTGTATAACCTATCGTTTATAGTTATTTTCCCGTAGCCTATTTTTACTCTATTTCCATTTTCTCTCTCCTCCTTAGCTCTATCTCTTATTACTTTAGCTATTTCTCTTTCCTCCAGAGTTAGGTCATCATTGATATAAATTCTATCGTTCTCTAAACTTTTTAACATACATCCTCATTATTTCGATTTTATTTTCTTTTGTTTTTAGTTCCACTAAACAAGCTTTTGGTCCCAATTTATATGCAGCTTTTATCTCAGCATTCACTTTAATTTCTGTCTGAAAAAAATTGTGCATTGCTTCTTGTAATCTTTTTCTTTCATTTGTATCTATTTTTAGACCTATTTTTAGTTCTTGTCTTACTTCCAAAAATTCTGTTTTTAGCCCTCGTATTTCCATAGTTAAGTTTTTCATCATCCCTATAATGTTATCCAGCTTATCTTCCTCTTTCGCTCCCCCTCGTATGGGTGTTCTATTTAGGTTTTTGTTTTTTGCAAATGGATCCTTTTCTTCGTCCTCCCTATTTCTTTTCTTGCTCCCATCATCAGTTGAATAATCATCGCTGTCTCTAGCTCCGTACATGTTTAGCGTTTATTATTATTACTTACTTAGAAATCAAAATGGTATAGAGTTTATTTATGTAAATTAAACAGTAATTAAAAACAATTATCGCTCTAACTAGTGTAATCAGATGTAATAGACTATCGGTCGTGCACCGCTGTATGTTGGGTTGCCTATGTTAGCTGCGAAAAGAACTCGCCCGCCTCTACGGCTCGGAAGCGTGATTCTTATCAATCCTAACCTAAACCTGGATAATCTTACGTATCTTCTGTATTGATGCTATTTTTATTTAAATCGTGTGATTTCTATATTGACTTACACTGCTTGTTGTTGAAGATAATATTTGCTCGTAATATTCCGAATTTTCGACTGTGTACTACGGAGCAATTAATTGTGTTATCTGCAACTTCATGCACACATTACATTAAATTAACTTTAAACAAAAGAAAATTATTTGATTACAGAAATTCATTACAACACACTCAGAATGTGAAGAATGTAAAAAAAAAAAACAATAAAACCATTAATATGAATGCAGATGTTCAAATTGCTTTAAAAAAAATAATCTAAAAACACTTAATATTTCCAAAACAGTTGAAGATAGGTATAAGACATTATACATTAAATATGTCTAGAATTTTCTGAAGACTCCAAAAATTGAATAATATACAGGGTGTTGCGTTTAAAATAAGACAGTTAGTATTGGCCACTGTTATATGACACACCCTGTATAAAAAGTTTTTGTTGAAAAAAATGCGCAACTAAAAATACCATCAACTTGTCCGAGCGTTTTTTTCGAACACACTCCCATTTATTTATTATCGAATTTATTCCATTTGGCTGATACACACTGTATATATATATATATATATATATATATATATATATATATATATAATATACAGGGAGTTTTTCTTTAAAGTATACGTATTTTAAATTCCGCGCCTATTTGTTGTAAATCTTTAGATATTCGTTGTTTTTTTAAGAGTTCAATTTGAAGCTTCAAACGAGTGTTGCCACTCCCAGACTAAGCATGAAGTAAAATTTCGAGTTTAGAAAAGCCCCGTGAAAATTTATCGAGGGTCGCGCAGCGACCCGAGACAAATTTTCTGGGCTTTTCTAAATTCGAAATTTTACTTCATGCGCCACACGTATAAAACACAAAATTATTGTGAAATTTATGTACATTTGAACTTCACTTGAAATCATCGTTATACGCGTGGCGCATGAAGTAAAATTTCGAGTTTAGAAAAGCCCAGAAAATTTGACTCGGGTCGCTGCGCGACCCTCGACAAATTTTCACGGGGCTTTTCTAAACTCGAAATTTTACTTCATACTTAGTCTGGGAGTGGAACTCTTTTAAAACAATAACGAATATCTAAAGATTTACAACAAATATGCCGAATTTGAAATACGTATATTTTAAAGAAAAACTCTCTCTATAATAATAACCATGGAAACGTGATAAAATGTCATGGTAAAAATTTTAAAATTTGCCAGAATTAAAATAAAATGGAAAACTGTCGAAAATCGATGAAATGTTTAAATTTGAAAAAATGCTAACACAATGTCAAAAAGTGATGATATATCAAGAAAGTTTGACAACAATTTAAAGTATGTGAAAAATGATAATCTATGATAAAAAAATGTTTTAAATATTTTTAACTTTACAATTAGTCAGTATTTTAATAGGCGTGGCGCATGAAGTAACATTTCGATTTGGATTGATTGAGTTACTTGAAGATAATTATACTTTGATTAAAAAACACTTAGAACCTTTCTTCAATACTTTATTTTGTAACCAAATGTACATTTCGGACACGAAGTGTCCATTATCACTGGTCTGCAAACATTTTTTTTATTTCGAGCCCTGACACCATTCCTGCTGATTCTTATGTAAAATGACCTCCTGAATCCGAATATGACCTCCGTTTTCCCCCATCACCCACCGTTTTCGGGGGAGGCCCCTCCACCTATTTTTATCACTTTTCGATCATTTGGAGGGATGAAAAGGATTATTTTAGCCTTTACATTTCTTCTGAGGGGCTAGAGAGGTGAAAAGTTCCAAAACATGAACATTTGTAGCAAGGAGGTAGATTTGGGGGGGGGGGATTTTCCCCCTTAAATTGTAAAAAAATCATTAAAAATTATCAATTTTTTCCGTTTTTTTCGCAGTTTTTTCACTTATTTTCTACATATTCCAGCTTCCATTCCCCCTCATCCTCCCCCAAACACCCCCAAATAATATAAATATATTGCAACAATATATAGCAACAATAATAAAAATATATAGCAACAATAATAAAAATATATAGCAACAGTTCGGAAGATTCACTGTACCACGCTGGCGCTCTCAATACTCCCCCCGTTTCCCCCATCCATTGGAGGGGTGAAAAGGATTATTTTAGCTGTAAAGAATAATAAATAAAAAGTAAAATAATAAATGTATAATAATAAATTCCTGGGCAAACCTGTGCGCGCGAGGTATTGAGAGCGCCAGCGTGGTACAGTGAATCTTCCGAACTGTTGCTATATATTTTTATTATTGTTGCTATATATTGTTGCTATATATTTTTATTGTTTGGGAGAGGATGAGGGGGATGGAAGCTGGAATATGTAGAAAATAAGTGAAAAAACTGCGAAAAAAACGGAAAACTCGATAATTTTTAAGGATTTTTTTACAATTTAAGGGGGCAATCCCCCCCCCAGATCTATCTCCTTGCTACAAATGTTCATGTTTTGGAACTTTTTACCTCTCTAGCCCCTCAGAAGAAACGTAAAGGCTAAAATAATCCTTCTCATCCCTCCAAATTATCGAAAAGTGATAAAAATAGGTGGGGGGGCCTCCCCCGAAAACGGTGGGTGATGGGGGAAAACGGGGGTCATATTCGGGTTCAGGAGGTCATTTTACATAAGAATCAGCAGGAATAGTGTCAGGGCCGATTTTCATGCCGACCAGTGTTATCAATGGTTTGATACTAATACGAAAAATATACATTTTACACTGATATATATACACTAAAAAAAAATGAGGGAATTAGATGGTGTCAATAGGGGGTGTGGTTATGGTGGTAATAAACTAATTTTAGCCGAAATAAGGTTATCTGTGGGTAAGTAGGTACGTGTTTGATGGGGATTCCAAGGGATTAGGAAACCACCCGAGTTTCAGGTGGACACACTAAATCTAATAAAACATTTTCGAGCGGACTTAAATCGAAATTTAACAGTAGGTTTTCTTGTTTTTTTCATTTGAATTGCCTCCAACATATTTAAATGATAGTGTGTAGAATGTTTCAATAATTTTACGTTTTCTAAAATGAACTTATGGCCCGTTTCAATTGCATGGTTAGCGACCGTAGATTTATCCGGATTCAGGTGTTTAATGTGTGAGACATGTTCCTTGAATCTAGTTTGGATGTTTCTTTGTGTTTGCCCTATGTATATTTTGTCACAATTCGAACATTTAATGGAAGACATTCCAGATTTTTCTAAGAAATGTGTTTCGTTAAAAGTGTTCCCTAGTAAATTGTGTAATTTTGTATTTACATAGTACGCTAGGGTTAAATTGAATTTCTTGTACAATTTTTTAAAATTATTTTCAATTGTGGGGGAATAACTTAGTCTGACATGCCAACGCATTTGCACCAATGAAATATAAATTATCTGCCTTTAACAGTATGATTAATAGAGCCTTCAACATACCATTATCACCCGAAATTAGAAAAAAGGAACTAAAATTCATTCACACAATAGCAGCACACCTTAAATACAACAGAAATACAATACAGAGACTAATTAATAGACATTCACGTAAATATAAACTCCGAAATATAACTTCACTTACAGATATAGAAACCATAAAAGAAACAAAATATGCCAGACTAAGTTATTCCCCCACAATTGAAAATAATTTCAAAAAATTGTACAAGAAATTCAATTTAACCCCAGCGTACTATGTAAATACAAAATTACACAATTTACTAGTGAACACTTTTAACGAAACACATTTCTTGGAAAAATCTGGAATTTATTCCATTAAATGTTGAAATTGTGACAAAATATACATAGGACAAACACAAAGAAACATCCAAACTAGATTCAAGGAACATGTCTCACACGTTAAACACCTGAATCCGGATAAATCTGCGGTCGCTAACCATGCAATTGAAACGGGCCATAAGTTCATTTTAGAAAACGTAAAATTATTGAAACATTCTACACACTATCATTTAAATATGTTGGAGGCAATTCAAATGAAAAAACAAGAAAACCTACTGTTAAATTTCGATTTAAGTCCGCTCGAAAATGTTTTATTAGATTCAGTGTGTCCACCTGAAACTCGGGTGGTTTCCTAATCCCTTGGAATCCCCATCAAACACGTACCTACTTACCCACAGATAACCTTTTTTCGGCTAAAATTAGTTTATTACCACCATAACCACACCCCCTACCGACACCCTCTAATTCCCTCATTTTTTTTTTTAGTGTATATATATATCAGTGTAAAATGTATATTTTTCGTATAAGTATCAAACCATTGATAATGGACACTTCGTGTCCGAAATGTACATTTGGTTACAAAATAAAGTATTGAAGAAAGGTTCAAAGTGTTTTTTAATCAAAGTAACATTTCGAGTTGAGAAAAGCCGTAGCGTCCAAATCCAAATTCTTTGGTCTTTTCTTAACTCGAAATTTTACTTCACGCTTAGTTTGGTAGTGGAAAACATTCGTTAACAAATAATCACTGGCTTTTTACAGTATTTTCATTAATTTACAAAATCTTGAGGGTTTTCAAGTTTTTGTTCAATTTTTAAAATCTTGTCAAATTTGGTGAATTTAGAAGATTTTTAATTAATTTTCAAAATTTTGACGACTCGGGAATTTTGTAATGTTTGTTATTTTTCAAACTTTTTTTTAATTTCCAAAATTTATAACAATTTTTAAGATTTTGACATAAATCATCCATTTTTCAAGATTATTGCTGATTTTTTTTTCTTGACTCCTTTCGGTACTTTTTATAACTTTGACGCCTTTTATGTATTTAGTGGCGGTCATCGGCACTTAATCGCCGACCGCCAAAAATGCATTGCGAACATTCGTTAATGTCAATACGTGAGGTTCGCAAGGTATTTACTATTGTTTACTACGTTGTGTCAGCTAAACAAATGCACATTCGAAATATAATTGTTATCATAACATATATGCAAACGTCAAACAATTATAATGTATATAATCTCAGCACTAATATTAAGAAGACATCATACAGATAATACGAATCATACAGAATACAGAATGTAGAATATCTCCTATTAGTTATAAGAAATCACCGAGCTGTTCAACTTGTGAAGAACAATAAATAAATTAAATAAAACCATTACAAATTCATGAATTTTTAAGAATTTCGTTAATTTTCAGGTTCGCAAATCTCAAAGAAATTTAATTGACAAAAAAATATGAGGCCTTTTTTCAAAACGTTTATCAATCGTTAACGATTAATATAACGTCTAAATTAATTAATCGATCCTGAAAAATTTATGACAAATTTTAATAATTATAAAAATTCACAATAAATTTTTATAATTTCCGAAATCTTGGAATTTTGAAAATTATCGAAAATCTTTGGATTTCACGAAAACCGTCGACATTTTGAAAATTAACAATAAATTTTGATAATTTCTTGCAAGTCCACACTTGTATGAAAATTTTGAATATTAACGGAAATCTGGGAATTTTGAAAATTCTTTGGATTTCACGAAAACCGCCGAAATTTTGAAAATTCACAATAAATTTTGATAATTTCTTGCAAGTTCACACTTGTATGAAAATTTTGAAGATTAACGGAAATCTTGGAATTTTGAAAATTATCGAACATCTTTGGATTTCACGAAAACCGTCGAAATTTTGAAAATTCACAATAATGTTTGACAACTTCTTGCAAATTCACACTTGTATGAAAATTTTGAAGAATAACGGATATCTTGGAATTTTGAAAATTATCGAAAATCTTTGGATTTCATGAAAACCGTTGAAATTTTGGAAATTTACGAAAATTTGGAAATTTACGAAAAGCGTTTAGATTTTTAAAATTGACTAAAACGTTGAAAACTCACGAAAAGCGTTTAGATTTTTAAAATTGAGTAAAACGTTGAAAGTTCACGAACATTTTTAAAAATTAACTAAAATTGTGGAAATTCATGAAAAATGTCAAGGAAATTCACGAAAATTGCTAACGTTTTAAATATGACGAAAATGAGAATTTATGAATAGCATCAACATTTAAGAAATTTATAAAATTCACAAAAACCGTCAGAATTTTAAAAATTAACGAAAATTTTAGAATTTCATAACATGCGTCAAAACTTTAAAAATGAATAAATGTCGTAGGAAAATTCACAATATGGAAAATTGGAAAATTGACGAAATATATCAACATTTTTAAAATTAAGAAAAATGTAAACAATTCAGGAATTTTAAAAATTAAAGAAAATCTTGGATAAGTTACGTAAAAAAAGTTACTTTGAAAATGAACTAAAATCTTCTAAATTCACGGGCCCCAATAATAATTATTATTTTAAATAAACATAATAAAAATCAATTAAAATCTTTTAAAATGTCAAAAATAACATACAAAAATTGAGAAAACTCTAAAATTTTTTCAAATCATCAAAAACATAAAAAATGTTAATTTTAACGAAAACAAAACAATACAAATAATAATACTATAAGTTTTTACTTATAAATAAAAAATAATGTAAGATTTCAATAAATTTGCAAAAATCAACAGCTCAAGTCAATTCTAACACAAGTCATCAACATTGACTTAAAAACAGGTTAAAATTGCTTAATTTAGCAGAAGTATAATTTATAGAAACGACAAGATTTAAAACATATCATCAAAATTGACATTCTTATTGAAAATTCGGTCAAATTGATAAATTCAATATAAAATGATTAGGATTGTAATTATCCAAGTATTCGTGATTTTTTAAGCTTTCAATTTGAAGCTTCAAACAAGCGTTTTCCACTCCCAGATTAAGCATGAAGTAAAATTTCGAGTTTAGAAAAGACTGAAAATTTGGTTTGATCGCGTAGCGCGTAGCGCTACGCGACCAAACCAAATTTTCAGGCTTTTCTAAACTCGAAATTTTACTTCATGCGCCACGCGCACAAAACACTGATTTATTCAAAGCTCAAAATATATTGATCATGTATGTACATTTACAAATCATAGCATAAATAAATATATTTTGTCGATTTTCAGCGTACTATAATAAATAATTGAGAAACCAGAATTCCATATGTGCGGGCGCTCACATGATCATAATAATTGTTGATTGATACTAAATAAGTCAGAAATACCTAGTACTCGAAGAATGTCCACTAAATATTCACGGGACCAAAAAAAAAAAAAACGCTAAGCTGACTCGGTGATCAAATCGCCGAATGCCGCACATTCAATTTGGTAAATTTCTGTATGGCTATAACAGCCCACAAAACATTTAATAAGATATGTTAATTCTTATGGCGAGTCTATAGATTTTTTTGGTGTCTCGTTGAACCGTTTTAAAAGACTTTCTTTAAGATAGATTAACTCCTCTTAAGGTCCTTTATATAATTATTTATTTGGTCCTCTTTTATTAGATGTAACTTCTGTCTCTGACTGTATTCATTTATATATTTTTTGTTTGTTTTTGTATTGTTTTGTGATTATTGTGTATATATTGTTGTATTTTTAATGGTCTCCCGTAATGAAGAATATAATATATATAATATAATGAAAAATGATAAATGAAAATAGAATCTTTGCGACTCAGCACTTGAATCAACATTTACTGGCATTCCATATTCCTATTCAAAACATGAATCCAGAAATACAATTATATTTACAAAATGTATTGGAAACCATTTTAATAATGTCTTTCTTTGTTGTGTATCAATAGCATAGAGAATGAATGAACGGTTCGCGTCAGAAAAAATATATTCGCAACTCAAGGTCGGGAGCAGGAAGCTCGTGTCGCGACAAATGTCGTACACAAATCAATCCTAATTTCTTTGCATATGTTTTTATAAATCACATTATATTTTTAAAATATAAAAAAGCACGATGCTGCCCCCTATTTATTGAAAGTATAATCAAAATTTACATTGTTCTTATGGAGATTTCTAAGCAACGATTAATTTCATTTATCATTTATTTTAGATCAATCTATTTAATACAACATGTTTATAATAATTACCTTAATATAGTAAAGCAATATAAGAAAAAAATAATGTTTCCTGTAGAAGTAATACACGGATTTATGTAATCATTTGACAGTGTTCTATTATTTAATTTATATTTAATCTAAGAAACATTTTTTTGAAAAAAAAATACTATCAATTTTTTCGCAAAGCTTCAATGTACAATATGTTTAAGTTTCAATGCTCAATTTTCATTATTCTGGACGATTAATCATTGTTCGTTCTTGTGGCCAAATAACATGTACATTTTATACTTTAAGCGAAAATCGACCGCTAACTAAACGTATAAAACTCTGCATATTGTCGTTTTAATTACATCCTTTTTTTTTTTTTTTTTTTTTTTTTTTTTTTCCAAAGTGAGTGGGTCGCTATACGGCCCTCCACTGCGACCGCGAGGGTCTATTGTGGCTCACAATTTAAGGCCAGTCGCGTGTCCTTATAGTTCACCCTCCAAGCCCAACCTCTTGATGAAGTCTACGAGCTTGTCGGGTGGAATCTTGTCAAGGTCCTTCAGTGTTAGTATGGATTGTCCGAGCACTGTGAGCCTGAGCTGATTTCCAGCGGGGCAGGCACAAATAACGTGCTCTGCTGTTTCATCATCTTCTAGGCACAGGCGACACTCCGTGTTATCACTCAGTCCCATTTTGTGCAGATGGTGCCGTAGGCGGCAGTGTCCAGTGAAGAGAGCAGTCAGGGTGTGTATACCCGACCTGCTCTGCTTCAGCCATGACTCTGTTCTGGAGGTGGATGCTTCACTTATCACTGCTCTGGAATGTCTCATCCCAGGGCACTGTTGCCAGTAGTTTAGCATCTGATCATTCAGCCATCTCCTGTTAGTGTTCTTGGCTACTACTCTAGGTATTCCAAGAGCAGGTTCTGGTCCGATGAATGCGGTATCCGCTCCCTTCCTGGCCAGGGAATCGGCTAGTTCGTTTCCCTGTATGCCAGAGTGCCCGGGCACCCACATCAGACTGACCCTGTTGTTCTCTGCCAGTTGGCAAAGTATCTGCTTGCAGTTCCACACCAGCAGGGATGAGGTTCGGGTTGTTTCCAAAGCCTTCAAAGCCGCCTGGCTGTCGGAACAGATATTAATTGATCTGCGCACCCAACCCCTTTGTAGGAGCTCCCGAGCGCACATCTCAATGGCAAATATTTCTGCCTGTTGTATCGTGGCATGTTTACCGAGGCTGTAGGAAAGTTCAGTCCTTGGTTTACATCCGACTACTGCGGCTCCTGTACCAGATGGCAGTTTTGAGCCGTCGGTATACCAGTAGGAATCAACCTGTCCTGGGGCGGTTTTGTATCGCTCCCAGTCGTCTCTATCCGGAAATAGGACTTTGTACGGTTGATGCTCACTGTACTCTGTGACTGTAAAGTCTGTCTTCATATTCAGACTGTCTTCTGACTCGATGGCCTTAGACAGTCCGTTCGGTATGAAGACTATTCTTTGCGGGTCTATTAGAGCCGCATGATGGAATCGATATGTTGCCAATCTGGCCTCCCCCTGTATTAAGATATGTAGAGGGGTCAGGTTCAGTAGCATTTCCATAGCTGCTGACGGTGTAGTTCGGATAGCTCCCGTTACCGCCACCATTGCCATTCTCTGCAGTGCAGTGAGCCTATTTATGGCCGTTTTGCGAGTTGTAATCGGCCACCAGGCAACACAGCCGTAGGTGATAATCGGTTTAATAACCGCACCATACAGCCAGTACATTTGTTTGGGGTTAAGACCCCAAGACCTGCCACATATACGACGGCATGTCCAAAGCGAGTGTCTCGCTTTGTGTATGGTCTTGTCTAAATGGGAGTTCCAGGTTAGAGATCTATCTAGGGTGACACCCAGATATTTCGCTTCCTCCACAAATGGAATTGTTTCACCGTGTAGGGTGAGAGGTTTTATTTTCAATTTCCTCCTTCTGGTGAACGGGAGAATTAGTGTTTTACTTGGGTTTACGCTAAGTCGTTCCCCTTCACACCAGCTCCTCGTCGCATCCAGTGCTTCTTGCAGGGCACACCAGACTGTGTTTTCGTCTGTTCCCCTTGCAAGGATGACTATGTCATCCGCATACGCCTGTACTTCCACGTCAAACGTATCTAAAATCGCGAGTAGGTCATCCACCAGTAGGGACCAAAGCAGGGGAGACAAAACCCCGCCCTGCGGGCATCCCCTGGAGGTTCTTAGCCTGACAACGTCACCACAGAGTGACGTCGTAACTGTCCTCGCGTCTAGCATTGCTCGTATCCAGCCTGTTACGGCCGTCGGAACCCCTCTATCTTTTACAGACTTACAGAGGGATTCCGTTAATGCTGCATTGAACGCACCTTCAATGTCAAGGAAAGCCGTTAACGCAATTCCCTTTGAGTCGAGGGTCTGCGAGACTTTCCCGACTAGATTGTTCAACGCCAGGTCCGTGGACTTCCCCTTTTGATAGGCATACTGATGTACATTGAGAGGGTTGGTACCCAGTACTTCCCTCCTGATGTATCCATCCAGCACCTTCTCCAGGGTCTTTAGAATAAAAGACATCAGGCTAATAGGCCGGAAGGATTTAGGCAGCGGATCCTTACGGCCCGCTTTTGGTAAATATACCACCTTTACCTCCGACCAGCTAGTCGGTATATAATTCCAAGCTAGGCTAGCTCTGAAGAGTTTTATGAGATGGCGGATGACACTCTCCAAGCCCTGTTGAATCAGAGCTGGAAAGATCCCGTCCAAACCTGGTGCTTTGTAAGGTTGGAAGGATTTTACAGCCAAGCTTACAGTTCCATAGGTAACGATTTTATTTGCCACCGCCCAGTCCTGCTTTCTGGGTCGTTTGATTCGATCCCATGAGCGCACCGCGGCAGATGCAGTGTCACCTAGAAACAAGCAATCTGGGAAGTGATTTTGGGCCAGAATCTCTAACGTTTCTTTACCAGAGCCTGTGTACGAGCCATCCGGTCGTTTTATCGATCCGAGTGCCTGCCCCGGTTCCCTGGCTAGGACCTTGTGGATTCTTGCACTGCAGGGGGTATCATTGATATCCCCGCAGAATTTCCTCCAGGACTCCCTTTTTGCCCTGCGGATTTGTTTATTATATTCGGTTAGAGAAGTTTTATAAAGTTCCCAGTTGCCTGCTTCCCTAGCCCGGTTGAATAGTGTTCGGACTTCTTTCCGCATTTTCTCAAGTGAGTGATTCCACCAAGAGGCATTTTTGCTGTCTCTTTTACATTTTAGTGGGCAGTTTTCATGATACGCTGAGACGATAGACTGGCAGATATGCTCCGCCGCCGTCTCAATGTCTTCATGGCGTTTAATTGTAGGGGTCGTTTGTCCCAGCAGATCACTAAGAGTACGCTTATATCCGTCCCAATTAGTGCCTCTGACATTTCGATATTCCACTACAGGTCTAAGACTGCCTTCAATATTAAATTGAATATTCCGATGGTCCGAACACGATGGTTCGGTAGATACCTTCCAATCGGAAATTTTTGTGCTCATAAGTTTGGAGCAGAACGTAATGTCTAAGACCTCTGCACGATTTTTCGTTACAAAGGTTGGTTCGTTGCCAGTGTTATTCACCTCTAGCCCTTCACCTATGATAAAATTTAGTAAAAACTCACCTCTCTGGTTGATGTCCGTGCTGCCCCACACAGTGTGATGGGCATTGGCATCACAGGCAACAACCAGGTGGATATTGTTCCTCCTGCTGTGGGCCACAAGTTGTCTCACCGCCGTAGGAGGTGGTAATTCTGCGCTGTCTCCCGGGAAGTATGCCGAGCAGGCTATTATGTCTAGCCTGCCGTTCCCCACCGGGAGATTCAGCTGGACGGTTACGATGTCCCTGGTGCAGAATTCTGTTAACAGAAAGTATTGGATGTTATTCCGGACTATAATACACGCTCTGGGTTTTTCGCCAGAGCCATATGATATTACCTTTCCGGATAGGTTGCTGAGGCCGTTTATTCGGCCTGAGCTGGACACCCATGGTTCCTGAATGAAGGCGAGGTCGATCCGCTCTTCAATAAATTTCTTGCCAAGGAGGAAGGATGCCCCCTTGGCGTGTTGCAGGTTTGCCTGCACACACTTCACCGGGGGAGTCATTTTCCCTCCGGTGGTTTGCGTCCTTTGAAGGTCGATTTACCGCCCTTCTTAGGATGCATTTTTCCCTTCGCAGGGCCTTTTCCTTTGGCGGATTGGGCTGCCTCAGGAACCACTGATTTTGTGGTGGTATTTGAGCCACTGCCACAGGCCTGTTCAGCTGAGGGGGGCGTTATTAGTCGCTCTTCCTCACCCTTTTTCGGCTCTGTGGCAGTGGTTTTGTCTTGGCTCTTGTCCCCTCCTTTGGTTCTGAACAGTACTTGTCCAAAACCAAAGTATGGTTTGAGCTGCATCTCCCTGAGACAGGCCATAGACCCGTCGTCCAGGGAGAATGTCCATGTTTGGCCGGGTCCTGCCGTCTCCTGACGTAGAACCGACCAATCGCGGGTATTAAGTCCCGGGTTCATAATCCTCAGACGTTTGAGGACAACATCCTGCGTAAGCCGATGTCCAGCTTCGTCATCCGGGATGTATGCCACGCAGATGTGTGGTTTGGGTAGCTCCTTACCCTGTACACATCTGAGTTTCGCGTTCTCCCATGGCTGGAGGCGTGTTATCGCGCTCCTAAGCCAGGTGACGGTCGACTCATCAGCGCACGTCAGCAGAAGCCATCCAGGTCTAAGTGAACAGGCCTGGAATCTTACCGAGGGGCCATCATCCGGGATGCTGTCCACCTCGGTTAGTATGCCTCTGCGCAGGGTCGATAGTTGTTCAGCCGTCAGGGCAGAGCCAGGATAATCAGCGTGGATAATGCCCACCCTGACGCCCCCAGCCGCTGCCCTGTATGAAGGCTTCGGCGCCGGCGCAGAGATATTTGGTGTATCCTGCTTGCAGGGTTTCTTAATATTATTTTCCTGCTCAGGTATACTGGTGTCGGAGCGTTGCCGTTTTTTGGCTGGCTTGGCAGTAGAGGGGGATTTAGCCCCCTCTGCCTCCCTGCTCTTACGGACTTGCTCCAGCACCGTATTCAAGGCAGTTTCGTATGGTATTCCGCTCTTGATGAGTTTGGAGAGTCGCTTTCTTGCAGCCCCTCCAAACCTCTTGTGTGTCAGCGAGAGGTTGCGCATTTTGTCGGCAGCCTCTTCGCTGGGCCCTGCCTCGGACACGGCGTGAGGAGAAATGATCTCCCGCTCACACCCTGCCTCGGACTCGGAGTGAGGGGAATTGGTCTCCCGCTCACGCCTTGTCGAGGTCTGGGGCTTGTTAGGAGTGGGTTCGACCCCAGTCTCCGTTTTGTCCTCAAAGTGAGGATCGAGGGTACCCCCCTCGTTGGGTTTTTGTTTTGAGTCGTTGTCCATTTTAGTCCCACGAGTCAGGAAGAAATAGAAGGTCGATCCAGGCAGTGCTCCTATACCTGGACAAGCCTATTTAGCTCTTGGAGGTCGGCCGGTATCCAGAGTTCGCTTAATAGGAACCAGACTTTCCCATCTGGCCAGCTACCGGCACACTGCCAGTAGCCATGGTCTTCGCATAAGCAGTTCCACGCTAACCATGGGGATTTGATGTTGAGGTTGTCTCCTCTCGGCCCGGGCAATTAAGCCAAGACCCCCTATACCACTACAGCAGAATGCTGTAGAAGTACGGTATGACTGCTACTGTGGTGCCAAAGCCTCACAGCAGCAGGCGCCGTTGGGAACCCTGTACTGACCCTTAGCCACGACACGACAGCTGGGTAGGGTTGTTGGGTGACAAGAAAGGGCATTATGAGGACTTCGGACAGAAGGCTCTTTAGTCGCCTTTTACGACAAGCGAGCACACTCTGGGTTTATTCTATTCCGAACCCAGACGGGTACATCCTTATTTAGGGATCAAATATTTTGAAAAAATTGGTATACTGTAAGGAAAGTACAAAGTTTGTGCTTATCTCACTAAAATGTTTTTTACCTTTACTGATATTTCATAAAAAAATATCAAACAGTACTAAAGTAGCATTACAACATCTTAGATTTTATTTTTTTCTGCAGTATCAATAAAAAATATTGGAAAACTAAATCTGTCACTTTGTAAAAGATTTCTTTGCAAAGATTTGTTTCTATTTATTTCTATACTACAATAAATTCGCTGGTATGTCGCGCGATAAAATAAGTTTATCTCGTAAGTCAAGGGATTAATAACGTTTTCTCCAGCATATTTTTGAATTAATTCGATAAAACGATTGTCAGATTTAAAGGTGACGTCCAGTAATGAAGCATTCTTTGTTGATCCTCCAAATCCTTTTGGATAATTTTTCAAAATCAAGTTTCAATAGTTAGGTCTCCCGAAAACAACACATTATTTAGCAGAAATCTATATTTTTAATTCAAACCAACAAAATCCTATCGTTTCTCATAATCTCAATCATTCTTTTAAAAAAATCAAGATTCCGAAAATCCGATACCGAGATTATTTCCGGTAAGCTCGTTACTTACACCAAATTAACCCCGATCAGGGTCCGCTTCAATTGCCTTATCGACTGCACCGATCTCGGGGAGGGTGATTTTTCCACTAAAACTGACTTTACTACCATTTCACAAAACTGGCGATGTCGGTGGAGATAAAATTGCAGGCTCCCACAAAACACAATAAATATGTCTCAATTTTTGCCCACCCCTCCTGCTCTCCTTGCATTATACCGTGTGGAGTGTTTCGAGTGGTTATTCTTACGTTTTCAGGAACGACCGTTGCGTGTTCGCTAAATGCGGTTAGACAATCGTTCAATTGGTTTAGTATTATAGTGCCTCTTGTATGATGTACAGTTTGTGTGAAATGATGCATGGTTTTATTGCCATTGTGTGAAGCGTTTGTTACAGGAGTTTACAGATGCATGATTTGTATACTCAATGGGATGGTTTATTAAATAGCAGAGCTGGGATGAATCCTCAATAAAAAAGGATTCGAATCACGAATCCGAATCACCTAATATGATTCGAATCACGAATACCCATATAAATGATTCGTTAGACAAAAATATATTTCGAATCAAAGATTCGAATCCTGTTTTTTCGAGTCACAAATACAAATCCTTTCAAAAATATATTTGATTTTTTTTATCTATTAACATTAATATCTCTACTAGTTTTTTATTAAACAAAAATGTTTAAAACCTAATATTTATTATGAACACTGATTATTGTTGATATCAAACAGAATATCTAATTCCGTTTTACTCCAATTAAAGATATATTTGCGTGTTTTTGACGCCACTATAAATCAGCGTTTTATACGCGTGGCGCATGAAGTAAAATTTCGAGTTTAGAAAAGCCTGAAAATTTGGTTTTGTCGCATAGCGCTACGCGCTACGCGACCAAACCAACTTTTCAGGCTTTTCTAAACTCGAAATTTTACTTCATGCTTAGTCTGGGAGTGGAAACACTCGTTCTAAACTTCAAATTAAACAATTTTCAACTACATCGAATACCTGAAAACTACCTAAAAGAAACATTTCCTGTACATCATTAAATCCGGGAAAGTCCAGAAATTTTATTCATCGGTCATAAAAAATGCAGGATAATTAATTTTGCAGCGAAGAGTCAAGGTTTTTTTAACGAAAATCTCTAAATATCGAAAATCTTCATGAACATTTTTTTTTTTGGTTTGTTTGGCATAGGTTTTACCATTCAGCCACTAACGATGATTTATATATCTATATACATATATTTGGACGTCACAGCACATTCACACTACACCCAGGGACACGACGAGATATTATTTTTAAATAACAACTCCCCGTGCTCGGGAATCGAACCCGAGTTTGTGGCTCGCCGAGCGATACAGCCCGACGACGTTACCGCTCGGCCACCACCTGCCCTTTGTGAACATTTTATAAATTGATAAAAATCTCGAAATATTGATGTCATGAAATGTTTCTAAATCAACTAAACGACTATTTAGGTAGTCGTTTTGTTGATTTAGAAAAATTTCCTGTACATCATTAGATCCAGGTCAGTCCAGGAGTTTTATTCATCGGGAAATGTTATGAAAAATTCAAAATAATTAAATTTGCAGCGAAAATTAATTAATTCTATAAACTGCTATTTGTCTTCTATAGACTGGGACCAAGTATTAGTTAATACGGACATAGACAGCGCGGTAGGTATGTTTTATGATGTAATTTACAATGCATTGAATACATATGTGCCAAGGAAAGTACTGAGGAACTCTACTTACCCGAATTGGTTCAATTCTCAATTAATTCAATTAGTAAAACAAAAAAAAGTGGCTCACGCCTCAACTACAGGATGTCTGGTTGCAACTCTGATTACTTAATTTTCAGTAAGTTGCGATCTGAATGTCGCCAATTAAATGATAGGTTATACAGATCACATATTGATAGAATTCAAGCTAATATAAATATAAATTGTAAACACTTTTGGAAATACATGCCTTTAGGTACACAGTCGTCAAATTCTCTACATGGTATTGCGAAATTATTCTCTAGTCATTTTATTAACACTTATATTGTTAGTGATTCAAAAGCCATTCACACATTTGAATTGAACCAATCAGTAGAGTTTTTCTCAATTAATGTTAGTCTTACGGAGGTATTTGAAGCTATGGCAAACTGACAGGAATTTGATGGAGTGGGTCCTGATGAAATCTCAGCGTACTTTCTAAAAAAACTGGAAATACTCACTTACAAAGCCTATCTGTGATCTTTTCAATTTATCCCTTAAATCTGGTGCATTTTCTAAATGTTGGAAACGAAGTTTTCTAAAGAAGATATATAAGAGTGGTGCAAAAGATGATATACAACACTACAAGGGAGTGTGTTTACAGTCGACAATACCAAAAATATAAGACAAATTAGTATCAGATAAATTAATGTGGATTAGCAAACACACTATAATAGACGAACGGCATGGATTTTTTAATGGTAGATCCACAAGTACTAATCTCATTTCGTACCACTCTTACATTTCGAATACTTTGGAAAACGGCTATCAAATCAACGCCATCTACAAGCTTTTGACCGTGTAGACCACGGTGTATTATTATCAAAATTATAAACACTAGGATTTGTCGGTAACATACTGCATTAGTTGAACAGTTATTTGACAGAATGAACGCAACAAGTTAAAATAGTCGATGTTATTTCATCGGAGATTAATGTGACATGTGGGGTCCCTCAGGGTTCATATTGCGGGCCAATATTGTTTTTACTGTTTATTAATAATATCGAACAAAATATTAGATCTAGTAAGTTTCTCCTGTTTGCCGATGACTTTAAGATGTTTAATTGGATAAAAACATCTGCAGATCAGGAACAATTGCAACATGATCTGAATAGTGTCAATGCGTGAAATCTGTAAAATTATTACAGTCAATATAATTTCAAAATATTTATAGAATTCGTTATTGTTTCAATTTATATACCTAATTTATAACGAGAATGGAAATTGTCAACATTGAAAATAAATAATGACAAAAATAAGTTTTGTCAATGCTAACAAGAACTGATTAAATTACAGACATTTTTAAACTGAATATAATGTTTTTTTAGCGTTTTAAAACGCTAATATTGAAAAAAACGTTTAAATCAAACTTATCAACAAAATATTGTCAATATTGGCAAATTTAAGAATAATGTTAGGTCATAATTAATTATAAATATAATTATTAATAATCAACAAACAAAATTTGAAAAAAACATCAACATTGACGTCAACATTAAAAAAATTGTTAACAATAATAAAAAAAATATTACACTTTTATTTTATAATTTTTCATTGTAAAATTAATGGTTAGTCTATTAGACTAGTTTTAATAATCCTAGCAAATGTATCATATATACCTTAGATAGATAATAATAAAAAAACATTAATCGAATTCATGAAAGTGATTCTAAACAAAACAACAATATTAATTAAAAAAAAAACAGGTAAACAAATCAAAATAATTATATATACATTCTTGTATACACTGCGTTTTATTTAAGTATGCCATAGGGATTTACATGGTAAAAAATGTACTCTATGTTAACTTTTGTTGTCGTACAAATTTGAAACGATTTTTTGGTTATATTGAGAAATCAACATCTTTTCTACGAAATGTACAATGCTAGATAGATGGACATAAACACTGTCTTTACTATTTTGACTACCATTTGACGACAACTTCGATTATTACCTAATTAGTAATATTGATAAACTCCACACAGAACTTTGGAGATAATAAGTTGTCCGCATTTCTCGCCTAGTTAAACGAAATAAAAATAAAAATGAAAATGAAATAAATAAAATAAATAATAGTTTAGTTTAGTTAAGTTTAGTTTATTGACGGATAATCACCTATTACAATAATATACCCAAAGAGTATAAGATAACAATATACAATATATATAGAAACTAAATTCATGTAACCTTATGAATGCACATTTAAACTCAATAATATTTAAAAACAGTTATCAGGTAAACTACATAACTAAAAGTAGTAATTTAAATAGAAAAAATAGGAGAAAGGGAAAAAATGGAGTTAATAATAATATAATAAAAATAAAATAAAAGATAGATTATAAACAAATATTTAAATCTATAAGCCACAAATGATTCTTAAATCTCATAATCGAGTCATCAAATACATCAAAATTAGGATTAGAATTTAACAATTACAATACTTCATAATTCTATTTATAGGACTATGTATTGCATAATTAGTGGTATGCGGCATTAAGCGAAATAATGCTTTGGATCGTGTAATCTTCGTGGAACAAAAGATAAAGTTATTAATTTATTAGATAACAACCCACTAAAATCAACAAAACCATTAATTAATTTGAAGCCTTATGATACATCATATATAATCCGCCTATACTTTAAAGATGTTAAATTGTAAGTTTGTAACATATTTGAATGACTAAAACTGACGTAAGATATTCCCAACTTAAATGAAATCATTCTCAAAAATTTACTTCGCACAGCTTCTATCTTGTTAGAGTGTATAGCGTAGAACGGATTCAAAATTATCGAGCCATATTCAAGTTGACATCTTACTAATATGATATATAAGAGATTAATAGTTTGAATTAAAAAATTAAAAGAATATCTACTTATTGCACCAAGTGTTTTAAAAGCTCTGTTCGAAATTGAAATGATATGAGAAGAAAAGGTCAATCTACAGTCAAAAAGGATACCCAAATCCAACTTCATCAACACATCTAAGTTCAGATTTATGAATGGTGTAGGTAAATTTCAACAATTTGCAACGACTAAACGAAATTGATAAACATTTTTTAATATTTGAATTAAATTTATTTACACTACACCAAGTTGAAATGTTGTTAATGTCATTTTGAAGTGCAATACTATCATTAACACTCCGTATTATTGTGAACAATTTCAAATCATCAGCAAACATAAGAAATTTAGAAAAACATATAAACTGGCTGATATCATTAATAAAAAGTAAAAACAAAATAGGCCCGCAGTGGGAACCTTGAGGCACCCCTGACGTAATATAAATCACATTAGATAAGAAGTTGTCAATTTTCACATACTGCCTACGAGATAAAAGAAAGCTTATAAACCATTGAAATAATATTTCGCTAAAGCTAAAATACAAGTAATTAATCCAAAGAATCAACTTGGCGAAAATTTCAGAATGTAAGTATTTGTTTTGCTAAACTTGAAAGCTAAAATAAATAATTCTAACAGGTATATTTTCATAAATTGATTTTGAGTTACGTGAAGATCAAATTAATTTGACGAATAAAGCACTAATAACCTTTCTTCACACTTTTAAGTATTAATAAAAACACCAAATTGTAATTTAAGTATTAATAAAAACAACAAATTGTTTCAAATTTGGACGACAATAAAAGTTAACATGGGGTACAATTTTTACTATTATATCCCTATGGCCATACTTAAATAAAACGCACGGTATATTGGCAACATTGGCAAAATCACATAAATTTTAAATACAATTATCAATAATAAGAAATATTGGCAAGTACAAAAGCAAATCAACAAACATTTAAAATTTCAACAAAAGAATATTATATTTTTCTCTATTTCTGAAGTTTTCTATCGTAACAAATTGATAAAACTCATTTGTACCCAAATAAAATGTCAAAATTAAATACAATTTTGAAAACCAATTTTATTATTATTATTATTATTATCTTAGAAATGACAAACGTTGAATTTCAAACTATAATTTTTATTTATTATAAAATTTAAAGAGCAACAAACAATTATGAAAATTGACAAAAATATTCAAAGTTCTTAAAATTAACACAAATCAAATATTTTCCAAATACCAAATTTAAAACTTGTTAATTGCTAAATTTCTACAGAAAAAAATACATGTAAATAATGGCAAAAAATTATGTCAAAAACGTAGTTAATACTAAATTGTCTAACTCAATAAAAAATACAAAAATTAATAAAAAAACAAAAAATCCTAAAAATGCGATTGCCAAGAATAAATTCGTATTATTTTTGAGCTCTCTTTGGAGAATTCGAATCATTTTGTAACTATTTGAATCCTTGTAAAGGTATTTGAATTACCTACATTTGGATTCGAATCCTCTTAAAAAAATATAACGAATCAGACTCACAAATAATTTTTCACTGAAGTATTCGAATAACGATTTCGAATCCTTTAATAGGATTTAAATTCAGGAATCGAATCCTGAATAATTCGAATCCTGCCCAGCTCTGTTAAATAGCTATAAATTTTTTTACATCATTCAAAAGAAGTTTTATAAAATACTGTGGACTAGATTGCTTAGTTGGATGTTTAAGATTAAATATTTTACTTTTAGATTTTTAAGAACAAGTATGTCGAGAAATACGATACTTTACTCCATGCATTTCTATGCTACAGTTAAAAGCTTCAACAATAATGTCTGCTTCCATGCTCCTTGAACTACTCTACTAGTTTTTGAAACAAGTATGCGATTTAGGATCAATATTTTTACTAAATGCTGTTGCACTAATGCTACAATAATTATTTCTTATTAAAAATTAAATGCACTTTTTAATCAATAAATGTATAGATATGTAAGTAGTTGAATTCCTTAATCTTCACTGTTGATTAAGGAATTCAACTACTTACATATTTATTACTAACACTTCACGTAACTCCAACAAGAATATCATTAATAAATGTATAGTTTTTAATACATACAGTTTTACTAATATCTTACAACTTCAGAATTGGCATTAAATGTGTGTTCATAAGAATGTTTCGACTATACTCCATCCAAATATCCTGAAATATATGGAATTCTAGGGTCATCTACATTATGCATGCTAAGTGTCTTTGTTTATGCTCTCATTCAACCACGATGATAGTGTTGATAAAATCTATGGAATAAAAGATATATTAGGAGTAGGAGTTGAAATCCTGTCCTTGAGAAAATCCAGACTTGTGCCGCAATGCAAGAAATGTCAAGCATATGGTCATACGCAAAAATACTGCGCGCTGTGTCAGATGTACCGGGAAGCACTTGACAATAAACTGTGATAAACCTAAAAATGCTCAACCAAAATGTATTCACTGTGGTGGGGAACACCCGGCTAACTACAGAGGATGCATGGTTGCAAAAGAAATGCAAAAGTTAAAAGACAAACGCAATAAAAAAACAACCCTTCCTAAACAGCCACAGAGAAATAACCAACAAGTACCTGTAGCCAGCACAATTACAGAGGAAAAGTCATACAGACAAGCAGTCATTAACAAGTCCGAAAATAATAATAAAAATGAATCCCAAAAGCAAGATCAAAACGATTTCATTCAAAGCACTCTTCAGAAGATTATGGAGAAATTAACAAAAATGGATGAACGTATAAGCAGACTTGAACATAGCACTAAAGGAGCTACTCCCAAAAACTCCAATGTCAAGTAACCTTACGATTATGGAATGGAATGCCAATGGACTCTTGCAACACCAACAAGAATTGCAAGCAATCCTAGATATACAAAATATTGACATATGTCTTATTTCCGAGACTCATTTTACAAGAGAGACCTTTATCAAATTCAATGGATATAAGGTATATCATACCATACATCCTGGAAATTCAGCCAGAGGTGGTAATGCTATCATAATCAAGGAAACAATTAAACATAACTAAGATATGGGATATAAAACAGATGAATTTCAAGCCGCTTCTGTAAATGTTAAAACAAAAATATACGATATCACTGTCTCTACAGTCTACTGTCCGCCTAGACATGCTCTCAAAAAAGAACAATATTTAGACTTTCTAAATTAACAGGGATATAGATTTATCATTGGAGGCGACATTAATGCTAAACACATTCAATGGGGATCTAGACTGACAACTACAAAAGGAAAGGAACTACTACAGGCAGTCAACCAACTAAAATGCGAAACAATTTCAAGTGGCAAACCAACATACTGGCCTACAGATCCTAATTAAATTCCAGATTAAATTGATTTTTTCATAACACGAAATGTGTCTGTTAACCACATGCACGTGGAAGAGGCTTGGGATATGAATTCTGACCATTCTCCGATTGTCCTCACTCTAAGCGATAGTATTATACAAAAGGATATACCTGCTAGATTGACTAACAAATTTCCCGATTGGCAGAGCGTTAAACTTCAACTTGAAGACACTATCAACTTGTCATCCGTAATAAGAAACGAAGACCAGCTAGACTATGAAGCGGAAAAATTTATTGATAATATCCAACAAGCTACATGGGATAATAATACCCCTATTATTACCCCACGAACCAAACGTAATATTTACTCCAAAGAAATTCGAGCCCTTATTTTCGAAAAGAGAAGACTCAGAAGAATCTGGCACCAATCTAGATGCCCAGCAGATAAAACTAGAGTAAATAACGCAACACAACAACTCAAAAGAGAGATTCAAAAAATTAAAAATGACTATTAGTGAATATCTAAGTGGACTAACAAATGACGGTAAAACTGATTATTCACTCTGGAAAGCTACTAAAAGACTGAAGAGACCAATCTTGCAGAATTCTCCAATTAGAAGTGCAGATGGGACATATGCAAAAAGCAATAATCAAAAGGCTAATAGGTTTGCCGAATATCATAAATGGACTTTCCAACCGAATGAGGGTGCAGCCATTCTGGACTGGGAAAATATTACCCAGGAAGACGGTGAAATCAGACCCTCTACCCCAAGAGAAATTGAAATGATAATTAAAGATCACATTTACACTAAGAAAGCTACAGAATTTGACTTAATTACTGGCGAAATTCTGAAACAACTACCTCGTAAAGCAATAGTAAAACTTACATATCTTATTAATGCATCGTTTAGATTAAAATATGTTCCTAAGATATGGAAAGAAGCAGAAGTGATAATGATTTCTAAACCTGGAAAACCACCAGATGAAGTTTCTTCGTACAGACTAATCTCTTTATTACCTGTAATCTCAAAAATGTTTGAAAAAATACTTTTTAAAAGATTAAAACCAATTATTGAAGGCAAAAACATAATATCAGAACATCAGTTTGGTTTCAGAGAATGTCATTCAACTATAGATCAAGTCCACAGAATAACGAGCGTAATTGAAAAGTCACTGGAAGAAAGAAAGGTTTGCTCTACTATCTTTCTTGATGTAGCGCAAGCTTTTGACAAAATGTGGCACGACGGACTTAAATACAAATTAAGAAAACTTCTACCCAGACTATATTCACAAATACTAGAATCATACATTTCAGATAGAGTTTTCAGAATTAAGCAGGAAGATGCTTACTTTGAACTAAAAGAAATAAAGGCAGGTGTGCCACAGGGCAGTGTGCTAGGACCAGTCCTCTACCTATTATACACCAGCGATATACCTGAATTAGACCATGATACAATAGCCACATTTGCCGACGACACTGCTATATTGGCTGTAGGCAAAGATCACGAAGAAGCAGCAGTAAATCTGCAAACCTCGATAAATAAAATTAACATCTGGACTAAGCAATGGCGAATCAAATTGAATAAGACTAAATCGGTCCACGTCAATTTCTCAAATAAAAGAAATGAACATATCCCTGTTAGTATGAATGATATCCAGGTACCATATGCTGATACAGCAAAATATTTGGGTTTTACACTGGACGCTAAGCTACGCTGGAGAGCTCATGTCAAAAAGAAGAACTGGACATCAAATTTCGAAAAATGTATTGGCTGCTTGGTCGGAACTCCACCCTGTCAATCTACAATAAATTACTGCTGTATAAACAAATTCTTAAGCCCGTATGGACATATGGCATCCAGCTGTGGGGTTGTGCCAAAAAGAGCAATATAGAAATAATCCAGCGATACCAAAATAAAGTACTGAGGAGTATTGTCAATGCTCCTTGGTATTTCCGAAACAGTGACCTCCACAGGGACTTGGAAATGGATACTGTTAGTGAGACAATACACAAATTTGCCAAGAGTCATGAACAGCGACTTCTTCAACACGTCAACATCGAAGCCATCCAGCTCCTCGATAACACGAATTTCACCAGAAGACTACAGCGGACTAAACCGTTCGAGTTAGATTAATATTGTGTTAGTGCAAAAGCAGAGCATAGTGCTAGTGTGCACATTAGTTAGTGTAATTAAGTTATTAAAATCTAAGGGATACTAATGAGTAAACCCTTAGTAGTAAACCTTTAGTAAATTAAGTTAGCTAAATATTACTCATTGATCCATTTGTGATCAGATTGTAATTATAGTAAAATACAACTAAGTGTTTTACAAATAATAAAAAAATGTGTCTTTTCTTTCTCTTCTTTGCCAGAATTTTCCATATTAGTCCATAGTGATCGATGCCAAATCTATAATAAATATAAAGTCACTTATATCGATATTTGTAAATAAAACTTAAATTTACTTGACCAAGCTTGTTTTCAATTTTGGTAAAATAATAACTAGATGGTGTTTGAATATTCATCACACTAAACAATTCATCGCTGTGCGAATATGTACTAACTGAACCATACTATATAGTTATCAGAGATTATTGAGAAAGGAATACAAATATATTGTTCTAGTGTTGGGAAATTTATAGTATACACTGTGTATACTATAAATTTCCCAAATGTATAATAAATTTCCCAATGTATAATACACATAAAACGGCACAGGTCTACCCATTTAACTAAATCTGTATTGTTAATAATAATAAAGTTATCCATACATATATTCAAAATTATAAATATATTGCAAATAACATAAAGACAATTTAACATAAAGAAAAATTGAGTTTGGCAATAGTTTGCAGAATATTTACAAAATATAAAAACGAATTAAAATTAATATCGACTTTCTCGCCCCAGTTTTGTGTACCTGTTTCGACGACACACTGCGACATTCCTGTAAGTTTCCTGTTTATTTTATTTTAATATTTTTTGTATTGAAAGTCTAAAGCATAGCTATACGGATAAAGGATAAATCTCGAAACGCGTCTATAGATGGCTTAAGACAAGTAAAATTTATTCACTGTAATTTTTTCAATTTTCTGTTTCATTTAGTTTGGTGAGAAAATAATTTGACCTGATGTTGCATTTTGCATATAAATTATGCATAGAACAGTAGAGCTGTCGTGTAACTCAAATATTTATAGTATAATTCAATATCTGTGTATTATTAGCTCGAGAAGTGGTTGCTTCAATGAATATTTGGAGACTTGTCTCAACGAGACAAACATTTTGCAGAAAGTCGATATTAATTTTAATTCGTTTTTATATTTTGTAAATATTCTGCAAACTATTGACAAACTCAATTTTTTTTATGTTAAATTGTTTTTATGTTAAACTGTACCGCTGAAGGCGGTATGTCACTCTCTCTCAGGTATTAAATTGTTTGGACCTACTAATGCCTTAATCCTTTACCTATAAATAACATTCCTTTATTTTCACTCGCCCCAGTTTTGTGTACCTGTTTCGACGACACACTTTGACATTCCTGTAAGTTTCCTGTTTATTTTATTTTAATATTTTTGTATTGAAAGTCTAAAGCATACCTATACTGATGAGGTTTTACATACGGGGAAAGTAATTATATAGTGGAATTCGGGAGAGATGTCCTATGACTCATTGATGAGGAACGTGTGGTTTACATTTTTTTAGAGAGAATGCCGACAGTTCTATCTGCAACGATTTTTCCTAGTTGTGTCAAATTATGACGTTACATGACAATGTCTTACTGTTTAGGTCGCGATTATATTAGTGTTCTTTCTTTTAGAAAAGCTTTAGATCATAATTTCTTGTGAATTTTTGCGTTTGAGTATACCTATCCCAATTACGTGTTGTCGATTTTGAATTATTCATTGTTTTCTTAAAAGAAGTCAATTTGAAGTTTAAACGAGTGTTTTACATTCCCAGGTTAAGCATGAAGTAAAATTTCGAGTTTAGAAAAGCCTGAAAATTTGGTTTGGTCGCGTAGCGCGAAGCGACCAAACCAAATTTTTAGGCTTTTCTAAACTCGAAATTTTACTTCATGCGCCACGCGTATAAGACACTGATTTCAAGCGAAGTTTAGAATATTTCAGTGTTTTCAGTTTTTAATACGCGTGGCACATCACGTAAAATTTCGAGTTTAGAAAAGTTTAAATATTTGGCTTGGCCGCGTGGCTTTTCTAAGTTTAAAATTTTACTTCTTGCTTAGTCTGGGAGTGGAAAAAACTCGTTTTAAGCTTCAAATTAAACTCTTTAAAAAAAGCGTATGCATATGTATACTTAACAGAAAATTCCCTGTATGTATACTAAAAAGAAAAATTTCCTGTATTAACAGATTAATCCGTTGACTATTTACCAAATCTACTGAATACTTATTCGATTTAACTAACATTTTTTTTCTGAGCTTACACAATATCAACATAAATGCAATATTTATTTCTGTAAACTATTTCTGAACTATTTAGTAGATGTGGAAATTGAAATTCTACTCACATTTAAAACGATTGTGCACATTAATTAAAACGATTTGTGGCTGGGGTTTTGCAAATTTAGTTTTACGAAGACATTGTCAACATATGACTTTTAACCGTAAAATGTTAAAGCTGCATACCGGAACATACAGAGAGTTTTATGTAACACCGAACATTTTCATAACAATAATTTTTGTTTTAAGTATTCATATGCATACATTGCACATTTGCGATGCTCGGTTTATTAAAAGAATTTAATTTGAAGCTTTAAGCGAGTGTTTTCCACTCCCAGGCTAAGCATGAAGTAAAGTTTCGAGTTTAGAAAAGCCTGAAAATTTGATTTGGTCGCGTAGCGCGAAGCGCGGAGCGGCCAAACCAAATTTTCAGGCTTTTCTAAACTCGAAATTTTACTTCATGCGCCACCGGTACAAAACACTGATTCAATGTAAAGTTTAGCGGTGTGTTTTAAACTTCGTAATATGTCAGTGTTTTGTACCGGTGGCGCATGAAGTTAAATTTCAAGTTTAGAAAAGCCTGAAAATTTGGTTTGGTCGCTCCGCGCTTCGCGCTACGCGACCAAACCAAATTTTCAGGCTTTTCTAAACTCGAAATTTTACTTCATGCTTAGCCTGGGAGTGGAAAACACTCGCTTAAAGCTTCAAATTGAATTCTTTTGATAAAATGTGCAACGTATGCATTTGGATACTTCAAAGAAAAATTCTCGTTATGAAAATGTTCGGTGTTACATAAATCTCTCTGTACGTTTTCGCATGTTCCATCTACAAAACCAAAGCAGACATATTATGAAGTTTTCTGTCTCTTTTCACATACATAATCTGATGACATACAACTATTTTCGTATTACATGTATTGGTGCAGAAAGCACTACAAATCAAGGAAACCATGGGCCACCTCTCGTGAATCGTACCTTAGGTACTTTTACTTCAAATAATATCAAACAAAACTAGATTATTTGATAATGAATCACTGAATTATGGAATGCAGATTTTTGTTATAAATTTTCAGTTATTTGGTAATTTTATGAAAGCAAATAATTTAAAGTTTGTAAGTACAATTTCCACTCTTTGAATAAGCATGAAGTAAAATTTCGCTCTTTAAAGATGTCACAAACGTTACAATGTAAAGAATTGAGGTAGTCCTTTGTAACCCTTCAAATTTCATACAACTTCTGTTTACCTAACTGGATAAACCTGTCTGACCTTTTCTTTTGTGCATCTATAAAGATGCACGCGTTAATATTTTTCCGATTGGGATAGGGTAGGTGTGTGCCTTGTGTGAAAGGATTAAAAGCTGAAACGGCACACGCCCGTGTTGATGTAATGTGATACAACAGAACAAGCAGCTGATTCCAGTTTTTAAAAGGACGATCCTCTCCTCTCTACTCGTCCTCCATCCAGCATCTGCATCGGCTGACTCTATTAACATGTAACATGGGCACGAGCACAAACAATTTACATTCAATGCCGCCGACATTACACATTCTTTGCACTCTATCAAATATTTACAAAGAATCTTGAATTTATGGTGAAGAATAAAGCAGACGACGGGTAGGACAAAAAGATGGATTTAAATGTTTATTGCTATTGAAAGAAGCCAATTTGATGTGACTTAAAAAAATGAGAAGATGACAGCGTTAATAAATCACTTGTTGATTGATGAAGCATTGACAAATAATTTTCTTTAGTTTCTGATTTGACTGTTTTAAAAAATAATATAGACAAATTATTTTGCATTTTCCTGTGGTTGTAATAAGTAAATATGTTCCAGTTACAGTGAGACCGGTTTCAGGATATTTAGAATTGATTGCAGAGTTGGGCATTAGTTGACTATATGTTTAGTCATGATTGAAACTATGCACTAATTTAGTCATGAATAATTTAGTCATGACTAATTTAGTCATTAATCATAAGTCCTAGTTATTATTAAAGCTCGGATTTCTAAGCACAAAAAATTGAAAAAAAGCGTTAATATGTTTATTGAGCCGCTCTACCAAACCGTTACATTGCGGATGATAGGTGGTTGTGGATTTGTGTGTAATGCCAAAAATTTTGCAAAAATGTTTCCAAACGTGAGATTGAAATTGACGTCCACGGTCAGTGAGAACCGTAGATGGTATACCGAAACGTGAGATCTAACAATTTAAAAAAGATTGAGAAACAGAGTCTGCAGTAATTTCGACAAGTGGTTGGACTTAAGATCAACGCGTGAATCGATCGATGCAGACTAAAAGATATCTTAATATATAAAATTACGAAAAAACTATTCGTGAAAATGCAAACAGTGTCTTAATTAATAAGACAATTTAAGACAATAAATATCCATTGAAACAACTACTTCCCGTGCAAATACACCTCCGGATATTGAATTATACAATGAAATATTTAAAATCTTATTTAATTTGATTTGTTACAACGCTCTATTAAAGTATATGTAACGTTTCATTTTAAATTGTATTGTTAGTTGGTTTGACGAGAATTTGATCTAAACGTTACATATACTTTAATAGAGCGTTGTAACAAATCAAATTAAATAAGATTTTAAATATTTCATTGTATAATTCAATATCCGGAGGTGTATTTGCACGGGAAGTAGTTGTTTCAATGGATATTTATCGTCTTAAATTGTCTTATTAATTAAGACACTGTTTGCATTTTCACGAATAGTTTTTCCGTAATTTTATATATTATGTTTAAAGTGTGCAAACTATAAGAAGCGTAAGCTTATTTTCTCGAATTCAAATAGTTTTGAATTTGAATTTATCTTGTTAAAAGATATCTGTATGTGTGACAAACTGGCAAAGGGCTGATAATGTCGATGTGGATGTCAGTGAATCGGTCGTCCGGATCAGGACACTTACCAATCGGGGATACTGTGTGACGGTGAATTTTGACTTTCTGGCACTGCAAACAGGATTTGACAAAATGTGTGATGTGGTGGTTCATCCGCGGCCATACATAGCGTGAATTTACTAGACGTTTCATTGCTCGAACGCCAGGATGAGTTGGCCCGTGGAGTGACGCAAAATGTTAAGTCGTAATTCTCCGGGAACATAAGGTCGTTTCGAAACAATGTCAATGTAAATGGGTGTGCTAGTGCCAGGCTGAGTGAACTGCTCCAGTTTCAGTGAAGTTGTGCCGTTTGTTAACAAAAATGTAAGCTCATCGTCTTCTAACTGAAATTTGGCTAGGTCCGGTAATTCTAAAATATTAATTTCGACACGCGATAACGTATCCGCGACGTCGTTTTCTTTACCGCGAACATACCTAACGTCAGTAGTGAATTGCGCGATAAAAGTTAAATGTCTGTGCTCACGTCCTGAATAACGATCTGAAGTTGAATTTATGGCAGCAATCAATGGTTTATGGTCTGTAAAAATGATAAAATTACGACCTTCGAGATAATATTTGAATTTTTTATTTGCCAAATAAACGGCCAGTAATTTACGACCGAATGTACTGTATTTGCGTTCTGTTGTTGAAAATGATTTTGAAATGAAAGCTAGCGGTCGAAGAACGCCAGATTTTTCCTTCTGCTGCAAGACCGCTCCAGCAGCGAAATCAGATGCGTCTACTATAATGCTTAACTCCGCATTTGGGTCTGGTAGGCTAAGCATAGCACAGTCGGCTAGTGCAGCCTTGACTGCCGTAAATGCTTGTAGTGCAGGTTGTGACCATACCAGGGGTTTGTTGCGTGGAGTTTGAGATGCAAGTTGGTTGAGCGGTGCAAGTATTCTTGAGCATGATTTTATAAATCTGTGGTAGAAGTTTACCATGCCAAGGAAACATTGAAGTGATTGCATCAACCTTAATTTGTAATGGTTTGATGCCTGAACTGTTAATTCTATGACCTAAGAAATTTAATTGTGGTTCGCCGAAAATACATTTGTCGTTATTAATTTTGATGCCAAAAGTTGTTAATGGTTGAAAAATTTGTCGGAAGTGTTGTACGTGCTCATGTTCGTCTTTACTGAAGACTAAAATGTCATCCAAATATACGAAACAAAATGGTAGCTCGCGAAGAACCGAGTCCATAAACCGTTGAAAGGTTTGTGCGGCGTTTCTCAAACCAACACTCATCCGCGTATACTTAAACAAGCCAAATGGTGTTGTGATTGCAGTCTTCGGTATATCATTAGGGTGAATTTTAATTTGATGATAAGCTTTAATCAAATCGATTTTAGAAAAGAGGGTATCGGTCAGGAATTGTAACCTTGTTAAGTGCACGATAGTCTCCGCATGGTCGCCAAGAACCATCGGATTTCGATACCAAGTGCAGCAGTGATGCCCATGGGCTTGATGAGGGTCGAACAAAACCAAGTTTTAATAAGTTATCGAATTCTTGTTTGGCAATTTTTAATTTGTGTGGCGGTAAACGCCTTGGTTTTCTGAAAACAGGTGGGCCAGAAGTTTCGATGCTATGTTGCACTTGATGTTTAACTGGGTTAGTGAGATCAAAAGGAGTGGTGAGATCGGGAAATTGATTGAGTAATTTAAAATATGTTGTATGATGATTGGATAATGAATTTATGATCGGCTGTTGCATCAGACTGGACGGTGTCCTCATTAATCGGTTATTGGCAATATCAACAATTATGTTGAAATGCCGGAGAAAATCTGCGCCAAGAATCGAGTGGTTTACGCGTGCAAGTATGAAATGCCACTGAAATGTTACATCTAAGCCGATGTTAACTGTTAGTTTAGATATTCCGAAAGTTGAAATTAAATTTCCACTTACGGTTTGCAATGTAAATTTTGTAGGGGGGTGAGTATAGTATTGGCATAGAGTTGATTCACCGCCAAAATGCTAACCTGGGCGCCAGTGTCGATAAGAAATTTAGTGCCAGAATTTGTATCGCGGATAAAAACGTCGACCTGATGGATGAACGGCATCGTAGGTCGACATCAAACCCGTTCTGAGCCGTTTCCGCAATCGCAAGGTTTGGTGCATTTTCGTGCATTGTCTTTAAAATTATAGTGATACCATCACAATTTGTGGTTTGGGTCATCACGTTGTACAGAACGAGACCTCGAAGAAGAACGGTTTCGACGTGGATATTTGTTTTTAGATTGTTGCAAAATAGAGGCAGTTAAGGTGGTTAAATTTTGAGTTAATTCCGAAATTTAATTCTGTAAACTTTGCACCGTTGCTTCGAAATTGCTAAATTTCATGTCTAATTTGGTGTTATTCGAAACTTGTTTGGAAATGCCAGTAGCACTGATGGACATAGGTGCTTGTTTTAATTACTGAAAACAACTGATTCTAAAAATAAACTTACAATTTTAAGCGTTTCAAGCCAAATGAATCATAAAGAGTTTGAATGAAAGTTTATTTAATTCTAAATATATTTCAAAACATTAAAAGTGCCAAGATTCTTTACGGAATTTACAATAAATTTGTCTTACGAAGACTTAATCAAGTATCAAATATATTTTTGTAAAAAATATCTTTACAAAAATATATTTGATTCAAAATTTATAATAAAATGTTGTAATTAATAATAAAGCTTTGATTTAAGGTGTGAAATGTTTTTCGAACTCAAAAATTACGCACAGTGCAAGAGCCCAAAGTTAAAATATAAAACAAACAAAACATTGATGTTTTTATGGATTAAAAATTGTGAAGTGTAAAAAAAATCAGTGTAAAAAAAAATAGTGTAAAAAAATGTTTCTAGTGATTTTATAAATATCTGTGAAAATGTTTAATAAACATTTTTTTTAGGAATTTGATTACAAAAATATCGATTAACGAATGAAAATGTTAGGTTCTTAAAGAATCTTACAAATTCCTATTAATGCTAAGAAACAATTAAATTCGCAATAAAATTAACAATTTAAGACCTACAGTTGGATTTTTTTTAATTTACAATTCCTTGGTCTACTAGTTTTAATGTAAATATCAACTTGTTTTACATCATTGGAAAGGGAATTTAGAGAGTAATATGACAGCTTAGAGAAAGGTTGGGGTTGTCATTCAAAATAAGAAAAATTATATCACTTCCGGAAAAACCGGAAGTAGTATTACTGGTTGTTACTATGGCAAAATGAAACTATAGTTAAATTATATATACATCCCAAAACTCAAATGTCTACCATTTATATTGCCTGAGTAATTGCGTAGGCAATACTTTCATGGCCACCCGGTATAGATTGCTTATGTAATTTAAAATTTCTAAATTAAATTTATAAAATTTCGGATCTTTGGCTTCGATTGCGCCCCCCTCTGCTTGATGTGTCAGGGCCTGCATCTAAGTGAAAAATATGTTGTAGGTGTGTTAAATAAAATAAGTTGTTAGACACTTGTATTTCACCGAATTTTATTTAACCGCCATGTGCTCACGAGTTCGCCATGTGACTACAACTGAACTTAACATAATGTTCTGTATAACTAACTTAATATGTATGTTGCATTACCAACAAAATTGAACCATTTTTGTGCTTGTTTTTGTAAACTTTAGAAAAATTCATGTATGAAACTAATACTAAGTTAAATTCCCCCTATCGCAAAAAGGGGGCGTAGATAGACCACTACTAGTGAACTGATTATTACTAATATTAGTATCTCTGTTTCTTGTCGGTTTAAAAAAATCCCTTTAGTAAAGTTAAAGATATCCTCAAAAATTAATTTACACTTTTCCTCCATACAAATTACGTCTAATTCAAACGGTAATAATCCGTTATTTAGCCGTGCCTTATCTCAACACGATCAGCATGTGAACGCGAAGAAAAAAGACTCGGGATAAAAAAGGAGCGCGCTTATCAGATGGCCAGATTGTGATCTTCCAAACATGGCGAATTCATTGAGCTTAAACGAAAGAAAAGGGTTGGTGCGAGTCTGAGGAACGACAACAATTCCTACTAATGTCTGACACCTCTGTGTGGTCCTTCCTCCATGCGGTCTGAATTGTGACGGTTATTGATAAAAATCTAGGAAATCTGTTTGCGGTCGTTCCCGTCGCACCCCCCGACACGATTTGCACAATATAACCCTCGCACGCTAGGGATAAACCAATTATTTTCCAAAAGTGACATTGTGAATTATGTGCAGCGAGGTCGTGTCCAGATAACATTATCCCACTGTGAATTGTTATTTATCAAGGTGGCTTTATTAAAATTTTCATTTTAATTGCTGTGCAGGATGAAAAAATATCAATTGTTCCTTTCTTTTCATACAAATAATGTTATAAAAACTAAACTTTCGAATAATACAATGAAAGAGATTTAAGAATGAACGTTTAAAACACGGTTTAGAGTAGGCTTTGAGTTTTAAATTAGATTGGCACTACTGACTGTTAACACATAGTTTAGCATAACATCAAATTTATTCCATCATTCAATTAATATTCTGGGCAACCTCACAAAAAAATCATACTACTACTCTAAATCATATTTTTAAATGATCGCACGGTATAATAAAGTACCAATATTTGATTGTAGAATATTTTAAAAATATCAAAAGTGCTCTTCTTTAAGAAAATCTACAACTAAGTTGTCTTACAAAGACGAATTTGAACACGTGTTCAACCTATTGAAATACGCGAGTTACTTTTGCATACCAAGTTATTTGGCGATCGACAGGTTATAGATAATACAAACAAAAACAAAGACAGTATATACAGAGATATTTTTTCAAAAGTATACCTTAGAATTTATTGTAAATTGCTTGAATTTTGATAGCGCGATATTTGGTTAAAATTTGGTTTTGTTTAATAAGCAGTATATTTCCAACTTCACAATATGTTTAGTGTTTTATACGCTTAACCCAAATCTGGGACTGGAAACACTCGTTCGAAACTTTAAATTGAACACTGTTGAGAAACTATGAATTACTAAAAAATTAACTAGGAATATGAATACGAATAGTCGTTGGATTTTGAGGCAATCTTGTTTGGCAATTATAAGAAAAGTATGAATTTTCAAAGCAACTCAAAAGCTTCAATTTTGCTCACAAATAAACATCCTTTAAGATTCTGAAAGTTAGGTTAAAATAAACCAACTAGTTTTTCTGATAAATCGTGTCAGAGTTGAGATTTAGTGAAAACATCCTTAGATTTTGAGATAATCTTGTTTGAAAAATTATAAAATAATTATGAATTATTGAATCAACTTTGAAAGCACCAATTTTGCTTTAAAATAAACAAGCTTAAAGAACTTGAAGTTGTGATTACAATACAGTGGCGGCTGGTCAGGAAAGGCAGGAGAGGCATTTGCTTCACCAAGCCATTTCTAATAGAAATTGGTATAGTATTATTACATTATTAATAGTAGACTGACAAAATTAATACAATGTGCAATAAATGAACACATATTAGGTGTTCAGTTAAAAACCCGATCGAGTTGGCTGTGAAATGTTCTAAATATAGTGAAGTAGGTCGTACGTGAATTTGTCAGTCGCTCCTGTCAATGTTAATCTAACCCAGTCTTATAAAAGTTTTTTTATCTTACTATATATTGCAATTGGCATTGTTTATTTAGCTGTGAAAACAGCTGATTTATAAGAAGAAATAACACAACAACTATAAGAACAAGGCAAACTAATGAGCTACTGATTAACACAATCTGACATTTATGTCTGGGATGACAAAACGTAAATTAAGCTGAAACTTCACCTTTTCGTTCCATTTCCTTCTATCAAAAAAGTAACGCCTTCTCGATCGGGTTTTTAAAAAATTTGGTTTGGTCGCTCCGCTTCGCTACGCGATCAAACCAAATTTTCAGGTTTACCAAATTCAAAATTTTACTTCATGCTGAACCCGGGAGTGGAAAACACTCGTTTAAATCTTCAAATTGAACTCTTTAAAAAAGTGTATGCACACTTCACAAAAAAAGCAATGTATGTATTAGGTGTTCATTTGATAGAAAGAAGTGGAACGAAAAAGTGAAGTCGCAGCTTAATTTACGTTTTTTTTTATCAACGAATATCTAAAGATTTAAATTGCGATATGTATACTTAAAAGAAAAACTCCCTAAATTAATAATTTATAAAAATTTCTGCGCAAGCACAAATCCATCTGTTTTTTAAATTCTAATTCTTTATTACTGGAGACAATTAAATACACTATATATACACAATAATCACAAAACAAAACAAAAAACAATAAAAAAATATACACAAATCAACACAATCAGAAACAGAAATTACATCTAATAAAGGAAGATCAAATAAATAATTATAATAAAGGACCTTAAGAGGAGTTAATGGAACTTGAACAAAGTCTTTTAAAACAGTTCAATCAGACACCAAAATTCTATTGACTTGCCATGAGAATTAACATGTCTTATTAAATTATTCTGTGGGCTGTTATAGCCATACAGAGTAATGTGGTGTACGTCAGAAGTTTTTGTTGTCTGGTTGTACAAATTGGAACGTTAATACCAATAGACGACAATATAGATGGGCAAAGTATCAGTCCATTCAGTATACGATGTGCAAAGCATAGCATAAAATAAATCCTTCGTTTATCAAGAGACAACAAGTCAAGATATGTACGATGTTTCGATTTAAAATAATGAAAAGAACGTCTAGAGTGGTATTCTCTTGTATGACGACTAACGCAAATGTTTGATCGTCACGAACCCAACTAAAACGACGTGGAATTCAATAAAATCACCCAACAATACTGTTCCGGATAACAGTAATATATCACCATGCGACTTTAACTCATGTTTTACTTCCATTGCTCAGGAAATAGAGAAATCACTAGGCAGCTGTGATATTAATCTACTTACAATAACACCATCAGTGATACACTGTGATAACTATTTTAGCTTCAAAAACGTCCCATTGAAATATGTCTTAGTAATCATCAAATCATTTAAATCAAACAAGAGCTGTGATATTTACGAACTGAATATAAGTGTAATAAAAGACGTTTCGGAGGTCATTGTAAAGCCATTGGCCATCCTTATAAACAAAGTATTGACAACTAGTCAATTTCCTGATGAATTCAAATTGGTATAAGTGATTCCCATTTTCAAAAAGGGAGATAAAGAAAATATGAGTAACTATAGACCAATATCACTACTTCCCGTCTTTGCAAAAATGTTAGAGAAAGTAATGTCATTACAAATTATTCAATACCTTGTAGAAAACAATTTGCTTTCGCATAATCAATATGGATTTCGTCGGCGGTTGTCTACGGTTGATGCAGTTATGGATCTGATCAGATTAAAGAATCCCTTGAAGCTGGTCAGTCAACTGTAGCCAACTTTATCGACCTCAGCAAGGCTTTTCACTGCGTTTCTCACGATCTACTAGTCGAAAAACTTCATATGTATAACTTTCATATAACCAGTCAACAGTTAATGCAGAGTTATCTAACAAATACAAAACAAGTTGTTTTCTACAATGGAATATATTCTAAGCTACAGAATACAGATAGTGATGTACCCCAGGGCTCAATACTGCGACCGCTTTTTTTCCTCATTTATATTAATGATTTTTCGAAATACATCGAAGGCAGTAGAGTAATTCAATTTGCAGATAATACCACACTTGTAGCATCAGGCCGTTCTGCTTACTTATCTTTGGTAAAAACCATTGCTAATGTAAGAATGTAAAGTTGGTAAATTAAAATTTCCGAAAAAAGTATTTGATTCACAATAGTTTAGGTTCTGTTCCAGGGCTTCAAATAAATGTTCATAGTCTAATGCAGTTAATGGTGAAAGAATGTGTACACAAAATAACAACATTACCTCATGGCCTGTGAATATTTTTAATATTACTAAATCAATATTATAATCATTTGACACTAAAACTAATTTCGATTTATACGAACTTTTAATAGATATGTGCTCCACCTCTTCCTCAAATTGAACGATCACATCGATAAACAGTATAATATGACGGAACAAAATCGGTATCAAGAATTCCCTTGTGTTACCACGTTTCCGTTGAACAGTATATGTCAAAGTTATTAGCACACACGTTATTATAAAACACTGTTGTTTTTGAAGCTAAACCTCTAATATTTTGGTAATACACTGATATAAATGTTTGTTGAGAGAAATTTAGTGTTTCTGGACAATCCTTGGAATATCAATAACATATTTCATCTTTAAATTGTTTTCCCCATATTTCAGTCTTCTTTTGAGCTCGGTTCGAATATCCTTATCGTACTGTATCTGCATTGGTGTCCTATCATTTCTAATTTGAATATCTTTGAACTACAAAGTTTCTCCAAGCTTCTTCGAATTTCTTAAGATGTGTTTGGCTTCGTCGGGGCTGTTAACAGTTAATCTAATTGGTCTAGCATTTTTTCCTTTGTGTTTCCCTAGCCTACGTATATTGTTAGGTTTAGGAAAAGTGTCCATGAGCGTCTTCAATATGCTATCGACTATAGACTGATCGTTTGTTACCTCTGCTGGCTCAGTAACGTTAAAAATTATTCCAGAATGTGCCCTTCTTTGCCTTTGTATAATTTCATCATAGATCTCATTATGTTCTGGTAAATTTGATTTATTGTTACTAGCGATCGTGTTATTAATTCTCAATTTGTTTTTCAGCAATTGGTCGATTTTATCATTCAGTTTTGTTACTCCTGTTTTAAAAAAAATCATTTCTGATAAAGTTTGATTTAATTCCACAATTTCAGACCTTAACTGGTCACATTAGGAAGATACAGACCCCAGAGATTGCTTAAGGTCCTTTATTATTGTCATAACATCCTTTAATGTAATTTCACAATCATGATTAACTAAACATGCCGAATAACAAGATTTATCGCAAATCGGGCAATTTGTTTTATTAGCAACTCTATTTCCACACTTAACAGCGCATATAGGATAATCAGATTGAGACGATTTATTACTTTTATCAAGTTTAGTAAACATTTTTTTTAAATATATTTTTAGAAGATTAGGAATGGGAATAACACACTTCACATCACAGTGCCTGGTGTGCTGACTATTCACAAGACAGAGAAAGGCAACGGATTGGGTTACAGTAGAGAGAAAGATTCCAAAAAAATAACGGATTTTGTCTATAAATGATTCTTTATTGATAATTTAAGCATTATTATTAAACGTAAAATTAATTGGTTGTAAATGAAAGATTAATGTCCACGAACTATTGATTTTTAATTCCACCAAATTTAAAGGACGTTTTTGTAGTATGTAACCTCGCTAATTCTGCGCTGACTCATGGAATTTTACATATGTAAGTTAATAAATTGGTATCTTAATATTTATTAATAATTGTTAAAATTCACTCATCGTATGTGACATTTATAATATTGAACTAGATAAATTTCATTAATTAACACTGAATTTATGCTACTAAAATCAACTAAAGAAGCAGAGAAGCACACAAAACCTGCACGCTCGTATTAATTAATTGACAAATAATAATAGTAATTAAATTACCACAACCATAATACCATAATAATTCTTCAACCTACCACAGCCATAATAATTCTTCACCCGTTCACATACAATGACGTATAGGAGACGTCAATTATTAAAATATGTAAAAGTCGATTTTGATGTATGACAGACGTCACAAATATTACTCGAGATTTGTATAATTCAGGACACAAATATTTGGAATAAAATTTCTGGTATTTTAAGATAATAAAACAATTACATTTTTTATTATAAATACGTTTTTATAATAAAGGAACATTTTCTTTTAGGTATACGTATCCTGGGTTTTGATGTAAATTTTCAGACATTTATTGTTTTTATAAAAGCTTTCAATCTGAAGCTCCTATTGAGTGTATTCAATCCCAACTTAAGCATAAGGTATAATTTTGAGTTTAGAAACCAAATTTTCCAATAAGATTTTAAATATATCATTGTTGTTTCAAGATATAGATATTTAATGTTTTAGTAGTCTTATTAATTAAGACTTATTGTTTGCAGTTTATAAGAACATTATCGTAATTGTATATATTATGTAGCATAGTTAGTAAATTAAGCTAACTATAATAAAATACTATTGCCACTTTTGTTAGTTGCACGTTGACTGTTTTAAGTTTAAACAGTTATACGTGCCAGATAAAATCAATTGAAGTCAAGTTTAAATTGAATTTCTAGAAAGATCAATTTGATTTTGTTTATCCTAATTTGATAGTATGTTAAACTGACAGTTATGTTTGAAGTCTTAGTCTCAATTTGAAGTTGAAAAGGTTTATAAGTTACTTTAGAATAAACGCAATTTTAACTGACTTTAAGCTAAACTTGGTTTAAGCGATAATTATACTAATTTAAACTAAGTTTGAGTAGGATCACTACTTATTAATCAACTTAAGCGTGAACTTGTATGTACTCAAAAAACTGTACTTGTGTGTGCTCAAAATTAAGTAACACCATCCGTTAGTTTAATATCCGCTTATCAGTTTTCTAATTAAAAAAAATGCAAATTGCCACGTCACTTTTATTGAATTACCTGGATCGACACCGCGTCCTCTCGTAAAAGCGAAATAAAATCAGCAAGAGCAGGCCAATAATTAATTCAGGTATAAATAGATTAAAGTGTATCAATTAATATTCATCACTTAGCACGTCTACGCATTAACTCGCTTGAAAGCATCAAATTGATTGTTGGCTAACTGTAGAAATTAAACTTTAGTGGTTTAGTGCAGGACATATTTGTACTTAATTAAATTTTAAAGTACACGTATAAACATCGAAATATTCATTAATGTCTAAATAATGTATTTTAAAATATTTACACCTTATTTTTAGTCTATAATATTTATATTCTAAGAAATGGCCAAACAAAATTACCATTCTACAAGAAAACATAACTTTACAATCTAATAAATGACCAAAAAACAAAATGACTATTCTTTATTATTAAATACCTACAAGAAAACAAAACCTTGAAAATTAAAATTATGAAATACAAATTTATGTAAAAAAAATGCATTTAATTGTTTAAATTATCTAATGCAGAAAACTAAAATATATTAATTTAGCCTCCACAATACAGAATATATTAATTTACATTTACATTAATCATTTATTTTTGTTAATTATTATGTGAAAATATGAATACAAGCACACATTGAAGTAATTACTTCCCTGGCTAATAGCCCTAAGAGCTTGGGCAAATCCTGAAAAAAAAAAGAATTTGAATCACGAATCCGAATCAGCTGATATGATTTGAATCACGAATACGAATGAAATAGCAAATCCCGCTACCTAAAGCGTTTTACTTATTTTCTGTCCACTATATACAGGGTGTCCCAAAAGTTTGGAAACGGTTGAATATCTCGAGAACACCTCATCGGATCAAGATGGTATAAAATACGACTTTCTTTATTTTTAAAGTTCTATTTAGGCATGCTGTGCTATAGCTACCCACACCCCTCTGGGGGGTGGTTCGAGGGGGTAGTTTTGTAAGGGTGCCACTTTTCCTCCTGCATTATGCGATGTACTGAAGTCTTGCTGATGCCTTGAGCTTGCGACACTCTCCTTACAGAAATATGAGGGTCTTCCACGAAATGCTGCAACACTTCCACCTTCTGATCTTCGTTTGATGCCGTTCTTGGCCTGCCACTGCGTTCGCGATCCCTCACTGCTCCAGTATCTTCAAATCGTTTCACTGTTTCTTGAACCGTTGATTTTGACACTGGATCACGATGCGGATTGGATGCATTAAACATCCTTGCCACCTCCTCGTAAGATCTCACATTCTCCCCGGATCCACGCATCATTAATAACGATATGCGTTCACTTTCCGATAACCTCATCTCAAAACGATAGATAGCAGCTTAATTAATTTAGCTTTAAAGTTTCTGAGCTATTACCCATTTCTTAGAATTTCACGGAGTCGTCGAGAACGTCAACATTGACAGTCCGAAATAAATGTTCAATAACTACACTTCTGTGCTCTCATTTAAAATTGTAAACATGACAAAATGGAAAAAAAATTTCGACGATAAACTGAGCGAAAACTTACTTTTTCCACCTTCCAAAAAGGGGTTAAGGTGTGGATATTTTGCAACTCCATAAGGAGTTTTTGATAGACAATGAAACTCTGCAAGAAAAATCATTTTTGTCTAAAATAAAATGGTGGTACTTTTTTTTAAAATACCACTTTTTCTACTTTTAAAGGGTGTGTGTGTGTGGGGGGGAGTGGCAATTTGAAAAATTCATAAACCATTTTTGATACAAAATGCAACAGTGCAAGCAAAATATATTTTTTCACGGAAAAATTCAAAACTACCCTTTCCACCATCGAACGGGATTGGGGAGGGACTGATAAAACAATTAAAAAATAGGAGTTTCCATTTAAGTTTTCTAAACTACCCCCTCGAACCACCCCCCAGAGGGGTGTGGGTGGCTATCGCACAGCATGCCTAAATAGAGCTTTAAAAATAAAGAAAGACGTATTTTATACCATCTTGATCCGATGAGGTGATCTCGAGATATTCAACCGTTTCCAAACTTTTGGGACACCCTGTATAGTAAATTGCATATGTCTTTTTGCACACACTGCGGCTTCAAGGTTTGGTTAGGTTAGTAGAAAAATTTGCAATAGAAATAAATCTCTTTGGGCAAATGTGAGGCAAGAAAGTGTGTCCGGGGCGAAATGTGCGGGGGCGAAATGTGCGGGGGCAAAATGTGTGGAGCGAAATGTGGCGGGGACGAAATGTATCAGGAGTGAAATGTGCGGGGGGAAATATGAGGTGCGAAATGTGGGGGCGAAATGTGGGAGGCGAATCCTAATAAAGGATTCGTAAAAAATTAAAAAAAAAATTAAAATTGTACAGTTAGTTCCCGAGTTATAACGATTAAAATGATTAAGGAGTAAAAAAACAATCGTCAGGTAGGCCAATTTAGAAATCGTACGGTTAGTAGAAAAACCAATCGCCAGGTGCGCCACTGTCTTACTATAGTCTGTTTAATAACTAGAAGGAGTAAATGCCAAAGCCCAATTTACACTATAAAAAGTTACCAGAAATATCACTAGATACATTTCGCGACAATTTTAAATAATTTCATAATTACTCTTTAAATAAAATCAAATATCCATTTTGTACTTCTTAATTGTGGTTAAGTATTTTCTTTTCCATCGTACGATATCGTCAGTTCAATTAAAATGCTTATACGGCATCTCGCCATATATCTGTGAAATAAAACTTATTTACATTATGTTTATAATATAATATGGAATCTATATAATAATGTGTTCTATCAGAGCTGGGACGAATCCTCGTAAAAAATATTCGAATCACGAATCCGAATTACCTAATATGATTCGAATCACGAATACTAAAATAAAGGATTCGTAAGAGATAAATATGATTCGAATCAAAGATTCTAAACCTGTTTTTTTCGAATTACGAATACAAATCCTTTAAGAATAAATTTTATTTTATTATTTTTTTTGCAACCATTAATATATAAATATCGTTACCGGTTGTATTAATAAAAATATTCAAAACCTAATTATTTATTATAACCACTGAACATCGTTGATAACAGACTAAATATCTGACTCCCTGTTACTCTGGTTAAATATGTATTTGTGTGTTTCTGAACTCCACTTCAAATCAGTGTTTTGTACGCGTGGCGCATGAAGTAAAATTTCGAGTTTAGAAAAGCCCGAAAATTTGTCTCGGGTCGCTGCGCGACCCTTGACAAATTTTCACGGGGCTTTTCTAAACTCGAAATTTTACTTCGTGCTTAGCCTGGGAGTGGAAGCACTCGTTCTAAACTTCAAATTAAGCTCTATTATAAAATAGACTAATGCCTGAAATTTACGTAAATAAAAAATTCACTGAATATCATTAAAACCGGAAAAGTCAGAGAAAGGTCATAGAATTATATTCAAATTGACCAAAACACTAACAAAAAAGCCATATATTATTAAATTTGTCAAAATCAGCAGGCAAATTAAAAAACACGTAATAATTTATAAAATTAACTTAAATATTGGCAAAAGCAATGAAAACTATTAAACAGAATGGGGGTTTCCCACTGAAGAAAGTTATATTAAAAGGCCAGGGAAAAAATCTTTGGTCAGGGAAATGTCGGAAAAATTTAACATTTCAGATTGTGGCTACCATTTCAGTTTTACTTTAAACAATATTAAAAAAAAAATTGATTATTATCTTTAAAAACATTTTCAATCATTTATTGTTCTTATCAAAGCATTCAGTTTGAAGTTTCGAACGAGCGTTTCCACTCCCAGACTAAGCATGAAGTAAAATTTCGAGTTTAGAAAAGCCCCGTGAAAATTTTCTGGGCTTTTCTAAATTCGAAATTTTACGTCATGCGCCACGCGCATAAAACAGTGATTTAACGTGAAATTACAAAAAAACATTTTTCATGATATTCCTCACAATTACTTCGAATTATTTTTGACGATTTAAATCCTTTTCTAGGTATTCGAATCCTTTTACAAGGATTCGAATCCTTTTATAAGGATTCGAATAACCCACATTTAGACTCAAATACGAATCCTCTTAAAAAAATGTTACGAATCCGGATCACGAATTCAGTTGAACTAAAGTATTCGAATGCCTCATTTGAATCCTCTAAATGGATTCGAATCCAGGATTCGAATCCTGAATGATTCGAATCCTGCTCAACTCTGGTCTTTATCTTACTTAAAATTGATTTGTTTCATAAAACTATACAAGGTAGAACGACTCATCTTCGGCATGCCTGCATTATCGTTTACTTCTTTTAAAACTTCATTTTTATAGAAGAAACTATGCACGGATCTCTTCACTACGTCATCAAAACTTGTAATTATGTCCTCTACGCTGTTTAGGGCTACAAATTTCTCCGGATTTCTTATATTCGCTAATGGTACGATAGACAGTGGAATTTACAAGTCCTAGAAATTAAACATTTTATTATTTGATGCATATTCTTATGCTATTTGATATCTCACCTACTGCACCAACGTCTGATACAACAGCAGCCATTTTCATATGTGGATCATCTGTTATCATCTGCTTATACATATTTATTATGCACTGTTTTTCAGACAGATATAAATGACCCGAGTCCAACTTCTCACGGTTTTTTGGAGGTGAAGGTGATATTATCACCGAGCTTGTACTGCGTCCATAATCCATCACAACAATGTAAACAAAACTAACTTTTAACTATGCTAAAGAAACACCGCACAAAAGGTTATTACAAAACAGACAAAGTTGCAACTCGGCAACACTTCGAATTAAGGTTATGTCAGCTGTTGCGTCTAATAATGACGTAATTAGCATAGTGTAAAATGAGCGGGCTCTCGGCCAATCAGAGTTGTAGGTTTTGGCGCGTGAAATTTAAAACGCTCCTCCTAGTTATTAAACAGATTATAGCTATCTCGTTACCAGTGGTTATGAACATCACTTTAGCAATTACAACGCCGAAACAAAAAAAAATTAAATGGTGAGTTTAGTTCTCGAGCTATAACGATTTAGATTATTCAGAAGTGAAAAATCTTGTCTTGTTAGCGGAAACTTTCTCGTTGTTAGTGTTTATAAATATCAGTATAGTTATTACAATGCCGAAAGAAGTTTTGAAATCGTTTGGTTAGTTTCCGGGTTACAACGATTTCAATTATCGAGTGAACAGATATTCGTATAGACATCAGTTATAATGATTTAAACTTTCCAAGAGATGAAAAAACAATCGTTAGTTACGCTACTGTTTTACTAGTGCAAGCTGCCAATTGTCAGTATTTATAAATATCAGTATAGTTATTACAATGCTGAAAGAATTTTTGAAATCGTACGGTTAGTCATCATTTTTCTAATAGCCAGTGTCTATGAACATAAATAAGCGGTATTATATATATCAAACATAATTTTGCATTGAAATTCAGCAAGTGAATGGTAATACGCACACAGGATCTGAAAGCTCTCACATCCTAATTTGGATATGAATATTTTTTTACCTGATTTTTTTGAGAGAATAATTTTTCATATTTTGCTGGCGCTAGCTCTAAGCTATTTTTTCCTCCCAATTTAATTAAAAAAATCTCATTTCGGGGGGCTGGGGTTAATTTTTTTAAATTATTTTTTAGGGTTGTGGGGGGTAGCGCTAGCTTTTAAATTGGAAGCGCTAGCTCTAAGAAATCCGAATAATATAAAAAAACTAGAAAAATCCAAACTTAGGAGGCAGCATCAACCTAGCCCCACGAAAGTACAAACTCCCGTAACTCTCTTGTCTAAATGGCGCTAGCTTCAATTTTTTTAACTGGCGATAGCTAAGGTCCGTCTAGCGCAAAAGTTTACTCAAAAAAGTCGAACTTCGGGGGTTTAAGTTGACTGAGCCTTGCCTGACTTACAAGAATCAAGGAATTAGTACCAATACCTGTACCAAAATTTATAAAATGATTTGCCGTACCATCCTAGACTATAGCTCTATCCTTTATATAAATCCATGCAATGTCACTGTACAAAACCTCGTAGTAGCCGAAAGATCCTCCCTCCGCACAAATCACCCCAATAAAAGAGAGACGAATAACTTAAAAAAATCTAGTACACATTTTTTTAAGTTATTCGTCTCTCTTTTATTGGGGTAATTTGTCTTGTTGGACCACTACTGAAAAACATATTTTTGCCGAGATGCAAAATACTTTTGAGCAATGTGGCTTGCAGTGGTGTAAATTAGTTGGATTATGCACAGATGGTGGCCTTCAATGGTCGGTTCACGAAAAGGTTTTATCGGAATTCTGAAGGAAAGAGCAACCGCTATAAATATGCATTATTCACCAACAAAACTTGTGCTCTAAGTCCATTCGACTAAAGAACGTTATTGATGTGGTAGTAAATACCATCAATTTCATTGGATCCCGCGGTCTTAACCATCGCCAGTTTAAAGCATTTTTGGATGAACTCTCTTCAGAACACAATGATGTGACATACTATTGCGAAGTAAGGTGGCTAAGCAAAGGCAAAATGCTTAAAAGTTTTTATGACCTTAGAAAAGAAATAGCTGATTTTATGGAAATGAAAGAGAAACCATTGCCGGAAATTTGTGATTCAACATGGCTTTGTGACTTGGCATTCCTGGTAGACATCACAGGACACTTAAACGACCTGAACTTGAAGCTTCAAAAACATGGCAATTGGAAAATCAGCTGTACAGTCAACTTTAAGCTTTTCAAAACAAAATTCGCATGTATGAAACACAAATGAGAAGTAAAAACTGTTTTTATTTTGTAACATTATCCAGTCACGAAAACCATTGATTACGGTCACTATGCTGAAGAACTGAAACTACTGTCAGAGTAATTCACTGATCGGTTCTCCGATTTTAAGAATATGAATAGCAATTACAATAATTTTGCAATTCCGTGTAAGTGTAATGTGGAAGATGCTCCGTTTCATCGACAAATGAAGTTGATCGAGCTTCAAGAAGACTCATATTTATAAATTTTGTGATGTGGAACTAAGTGAATTTTACAGAATATATCTTTCCGAAGAAAAGTATTCACATCTGAGAGTTTTCGCAAGAAAAATAATTTCCACATTCGGAAGCACGTATAAATGTAAGCAGCTTTTTTCAATCATGAAAATTAATAAAAATGAGCATTGTACTCGGCTTGCAGATGTTAATTTAGAAAACGCTTTGAGCCTATGTACTAGTGACATTGGCCCTAATATTGATCTTGTTTCTTATCTTCAAAGTGTCTCATTAATTTTCATTTGATTTTTTTATCTTTTTTTGTTAATTTGCTTTTTATACAGGGTGGAAACTTTAACTGGAATAAAATTCATAACTTCGATATAGACGATTTTTGCAAAAAATCCCGAAACACGCTAAGTATTGTTTTTTCTTGCCCTCATTTCTATGTATATGCTGCAAATCGATGATAACATGCATCTCTAATGTTTTGTAACATTTCTGGTGTGACTTGCCGTATTTCATGCCTAATACGTTGCTTAAGGTTCTCAATGTCGTTTGGTTTGGTTACATAGATCTTACTCTTGAGATATCTCCACAAAAAAATGTCAAGGGGACTAAGATCCGGAAATCTCGCCGGCCATTCAATGTGACCTCTTCTTCCAATCCATCTATTGGGAAAAACTTCGTCTAAATATCTACGAACGATCACAGCATAATGGGGTGGAGCTCCGTCCTGTTGATACCATATTCGTTCATCAGGTAAATCTGGATCTAATGGATTTAGAAATAAAGTGGCTAACGCTGGCATGAGGTCGTCTTGAAGAAACGTAAGATATGTTGCTCCATTAAGATTACCATCGAAGAATACTGGTCCTACAATCTGATCACCTATTATTCCAGCCCATACATTGACTTTTTGCGGGAACTGCGTATGAGTTTCTCGCATCCAATGAGGGTTATGATCAGCCCAATAACGACAATTTTGATGATTAACGTCACCATGTAAGGTAAAAGTACTTTCGTCGGAAAAAAGAATTGATGCTAATGAAATCTGGTTATTGTCGATCATGTTCATCAATTGCTCGCAAAATTCGATTCGGCGGTCCGGGTCATCCTCCGTTAATTATTGGAGTGCCTGCATCTTGTAAGGATACAGCTTGGCTGATCTAAGAATTTTCAGGACAGTAGCATGACTAATCTCGTTGTCACGGGTCAGTTGCCTGGCTGGAGTCACTGGATTTTCTTGAAGAGTTAATAATACGTTTAGCCTGGTATCTGCTTGAACAGTGGGATTTCGCTGTCTGGGCACAACCCTGACATGACCCAAATTGTTGTATTGTGTCTCAATTTTGCTTATGGTACCTTGGCTAATGGGTGATAAATCCGGATGCTCTTCTCGAAATAACTGAGCAACCTCAAGCTGACTTCGCCTTCTGTTACCATAACCGATCATCATCAGAATCTCGATTCGGAGATTTTCGGTTAAATACTGCATTTTAGAAATCACTTCGACAACTTGACGAGCGTATGTGACTGCTTTGGTGACTATTATTATCACTAGTAACTAAGCAACGCAGTTCCATAGCATCAAAACACATGTCAAAAACATACAACTTTACGCCGAAACATGTTCAATGTAAAAGTGGTTTTCTTTTTTTTATCACGTGGGCTTTGTAAATATTCAAGAAATAAATAGTGTGTTGTATTACTTGCGAAGAGACCTTTCAAACGAGGTGTCACTTGACATACCTTTCCATTTGAAAAAAAAGTCAGAGGTGGCTGCGCTCTTCCGGGAACAGATAAACAAGCAGCATATACATAGAAATGAGGGCAAGAAAAAACAATACTTAGCGTGTTTCGGGATTTTTTGCAAAAATCGCCTATATCGAAGTTATGAATTTTATTCCAGTTAAAGTTTCCACACTGTATGTTTCATTATGCTATTATAATTCTAATAAATAAAAAATGTGTGAATTTTTATCGCCTTTTTATTCACTACTACCTATTTATTTTTTACCTACGGTCCGTGACCTGATTAAGTCCCGATATTACGCCTTCAGCTAAACAAAGGTTGTCCATACCCGGTATATAGTTATATACTGTATTACAAAGTGCGAATAATAATAATGAAAAAAATTTAAAAGATTTTTATTTTTATTTTTAATTTCATTTATGGCCAATTAACGCTTGATTCGTTATCAATTGTAAAAGGTTTTACTTTTTCAGCCAATATTTAAGGTGTTGTCCAGCATCATTTATACCGCAAACTCATTTTTTTAAATAGCTAATTAGTAAGTAAGTTGCTATTAAATTAACAGTTAAAAAAAAACTTCAAATATTTTAGCTTGTTTTTTTAAATTGTTTTACTATTTCAGCCTATATTTATTCCGCAAAACCATTTTTTCAAATACCTAATTAGTAAATAACTTCTCATAAAACTAACAGTTAGTTAATTAAAGCTAGAGGATATATTAGTGTTCAAATCTTGACCATCGTATTTACCCGTATCTATTAGTAGCGAGAATCACATGATAAAAGGAAAGTCAATTAGTTTGAGGAGGCCAATAACATAATTGTTCCTTATCGGCAATTTCTTGCGCACTTCTTGCCACCTTTTCTTATCTGAAATTAGCGCTTATCCCGCGCCCCCGGATTGATGGGGACCATTAAGACAACGTAGGAGGATCGAAATGTTACAAATTACAATAAAACCGACTTTATCTTCCACTGACAACAAAAAACAAACGAAAGAGGGTGCAATTTCTTTTAATTGGCCATTAAACACTTTTTTCCTATCCGCAGAGCGAGCTTTGCATCCCACCATAAATAATATCATCACACACGGGAATAAAAGACTCGAGTGGTCAACTTGAACGGTAGTTCCCCTCGGACATATCACCACAGGAGTCCCAGCCAGCATATTGTGGCGCGGGGCTCACAAAAATAGGCTTTATGGCGGTTTTAAATAGGGTAATGAAATCAGATCCGGCGCACCCCAAACAGCACAATACACTTATTACATAATAGACAAAACACTGTAAATGATTCACTTTTGTTTTTTGAAGAGTGGTAAACAATGGGTAACTCTAGACCACTGTTTAGTGAGCAATAAATATTAAAAAGGACACAGTCTCCTCGTGGGAATCACCCCATAAACTTAACAATGCTCGTTGATCATTTCGGTGGAGTTATTGTTTTAGCTTCTGTAAATGTTACGTCTCAGATTAGCAATATTATTTTTAGATTGTTCACACGGTTCGAAATTTATAATTTGAGCCATTAAACTGTTCGTTTGTTTCATCGTGCTCACCATTGGGATTTCGTTAACTATAAGAGATACAAAGACGGTTGAATTAGACGAAATAAAACTGCATTAACATATTTCATCTACCGTCATTTGTTTTAAATATACTTTTGAGTTTAAAACAATTATACATAGCATAAAAGCCTTGTCTTTCAGTCGTTGTTATGTTTTTGTTTCGTGAGAATATCCCAGTTTTGGAAAAAGTGACAATTACAAGATATCACTTTTTTTTTCAAATAATTTAATTTCAATTTGTTTTAGATGAACCCGCATGTATCTAAGTAGCCATCAGCTACAAATTTGGGTTTATCTTAGTAGATTTTGATATTAAAATAAAATGTTTTATGCTGAATTAAATTATGAACATATGTTATAGTTGTTTACAAAATATGTTTATAATTTTTCTCGATTTAGACATAAAAAATATAATGTCGATCATATCGAAACAAATCGACATTTATTTATTTAATTATTGCAATTCTTTAAGTTGAATAACATAGAATTTTTAAAAATTAGTAGAATTGATGAAAGTTCCACAAGAGTCGATAAATGTAGTAAACTTTAATGATATTCGTAAATATGTTCGCGAAAGCAACGCGACACATTTTGACACGTGATTAAAATTGATCGAAATGTCCTAATAATTGAGATGATCGAAAAGTGCCCCCCCCCCTTGCCCATAAGTGCGGGCGCCCATGGTTGTAGAGTTCATTAGGTTAGATAGTGACTTCTTAAGTTTCATAAAAGTTAGATTACTTGATGATAAATTATATCGTTATAACTTAACTTAGTCATCATTGAAATAAAACAAAAGAAAGATTAAATTAATTAATAGAAACTAATTAAAAACCTTAGCCAAATCCAAACTGCTTTATAGGCTGAACGAAATCAAACCGCACTTTATTTCTTTTTTACTAAAGATCTTCGAATTAGATAATTCACACACTTCCAGTGTTTGATTTGTGCTTTATCGGTTCAGATTCGTACATAATGGAGTCTTCAGACCGCTAGCCCGCATCTGCGGTAATTAATCTAAATGCAAATCAACGGTCGTATTTTCCGTTTTCTGTTTTTATTGCTGCTCCCGTATTTTTTCTTACGACACTCGCATCCTTATAGAAATTATCAGCGCTATTCCGCGTCAATATTTGCAGTTTAACGTCGGTTTAATTAACGCCTAGTTATTATCGTTCGAGCTTAATCAATCCCGATGCTAAATGCAACCGTTTAATTACGATGACTGATAGGTTTATACAAAGTTGGATGATTTTTTTGCTGCTGAAGATGGAATTGGCTTACAAATAATCACCATACATTGCCATAGATCAATTAATCATTATTCATGAGTTGGTTAATGTTTCTTTATATGCGATAAAATCAATGATGAATAAACAAAAGTTACCTTTCTACCTATATCCTATATTTATGTCACGATATGAATGTCTAAATATAAAGATATACCGTATGCTTTTTTTAACGTGGGCAAAAGGATTTTACTTGCTAAAAATGTTACCATTATCATATTATTTTGAAGCAAATTTTTATTGTTAGTAATAAATGAATTATTGTTACACATAATTCGCTTATTTAGAATAACATTAACATGTTTTATTTCATTAAAAATGAAATTATTTAATAATATTTTAGCAAACAATAGAAAAAGAACAATAACAAAAAAATTAAAAAAATCACAGGAATTGTTCGAAACACTTTCCTTTGCGGGTTAATTACTTGTTGACATTACAAAATTTACTGAAGCTAATTACTGCTTTATATCCAACAAACTTTTCAACACAATTCGACTTTGATTGAAAATTGCTGATAAAGCGATTAAGATATTTTAGATAGATAGATATTTTTTTAAAGTCTAGAATTTTGGATTTGCCGGCTTAATTCACTTCGCTCCCACCAACAAATTAAAATTTTTAAGCTTTTCTAATCTCTAAATTTGATTTTATAATCAGGGCCGGTATTCCCGAATTGATCGTACGATTCGGTCGTATGATATCTGTCATTTAGATATAATCTGTTTAAAAACTAGAAGGAGTAAGTGCCAAAGCCCAATTTCCACTATAACAAGTTACTAGAAATATCACTAGATACATTTGGTGGCAATTTTAAATAATTTCATAATTACTCTTTGAATAAAATCAAATATCCATTTTGTACTTCTTAATTGTGGTTAAGTATTTTCTTTTCCATCGTATGATATCGTCAGTTCAATTAAAATGCTTATACGGCAGCTCGCCATATATCTGTGAAATAAAACATATTTACATTGTGTTCATAATATAATATGCAATTTATTTAATAATGTGTCTCTATCAGAGCTGGGACGAATCCTCGTAAAAAGAATTCGGATCACGAGTCCGAATTACCTAATATGATTCGAATCACGAATACTCTATTAAAGGATTCGCAGAGCTGGGCAGGATTCGAATCATTCAGGATTCGATTCCTGGATTCGAATCCTTTTAGAGGATTCAAATGAGGTATTCGAATACTTTAGTGAAAACGGATTCGTGATCCGGATTCGTTACATTTTTTTAAAAGGATTCGTATTCGAATCCAGACGTAGATGATTCGAATCCTTGTAAAAGGATTCGAATTCTTATAAAAGGATTCGAATCCTTATAAAAGGAATCGAATCCTCATACACGGATTCAAATCCTCCTAAATAATTCGAATCATCGCTATTCAGGCTGGGATTCGAATTCGATTAATTCAAATAGTTAACTATTCTAATATGAATATATAAATCACTAAATTATTCATATTTGAATATAAATATTTAAATTTTCGAATAATTCAAATATTTGTGTATAGATATTTGGTTACTTAACCATGAAAAATATCCAACGTTAATGGTATATTTTTAACTTCACTTGAAATCAGTGTTTTATACGCGTCGCGCATGAAGTAAAATTTCGAGTTTAGAAAAGCCCCGTGAAAATTTGTCTCGGGTCGCTGCGCGACCCTCGACAAATTTTCTACGCGGGGCTTTTCTAAACTCGAAATTTTACTTCATGCTTAGTCTGGGAGTAGACAACACTCGTTCTTAGAAGTTTCAAATTGAAGGATCACTCTAGATTACTAAGTTTATTACCATTTTACAAAGGCTACAGCTCGAAGGACCAACCATGGTCTTCGGAGACCGAAGGACTACAGGGAATCGAAGTTTTTTTACAAGAAGACAACGAATATCTGAAGGTTTACAGCATGGATAGGAAAGAAAACATCTAATTTTGAAAAAATATCGAAATTAGGTTGGGTTTCAGTGCATTTTTAACTTCACTTTAAATAATAATAATAATAAACTGTTTATTGATCAACGTATGCAGCATATAACACAATTAAAAAATGCAATACATATAAACACAATTGTTGATCAAAACGGCTGTATTCAGTTTAATTAAAAACAATTAATTAAACTGATCTTCCATACAACCGTTGGACATATTAATAATATAATTTAAGTGGGGGGCAAAAGTGCATTTATAAGTAAGAAAGAAGTAAGAAAACAGAAGAAATCTCACGTCAGCATTTTTTTTACATGTTTTGGAGTGCAAGGCGTCAGTTTTCCATCTGATATTAGAGTTCACCAAAGCAGTCTGCTCAATTAGTAAATTATTTCGCATCTTAATTTTGAAAGTAGCGGGGGATAGCATTTTGAATTGTTCAGGTATACTATTGTAAACTTTCATAATTTGGTAGGTAAAGGACCGTTCGAATATTTTATAATGACATTTTGGCGTAGATATCATGTGTCTAAAACGAAGATTGAAATTATGAACATCGGTTCTAAATGTTATCTTATTATAGAGATAAGAAGGTTGCTTGGTGTTGATAATTTTTTGATAAAGACAAGCCGCGTGTAATTTTCTTCTGTTTTCCATATTTAGCCAATTTAGTTTCTTGAGTGTGTAGGAGATTTTATTAAATTTACGTATTCCGAAAATGAGTCTCAGGTATGCATTTTGGACTTTCTGGATTCTTCGACGATCCGTGGCATTGATGCAGGGCCCATAGACACTGTCACAGTAATTGAAGGTAGAAAGAACCAGACTGTCGCATAACATGCTTCGCAGATTTACACTAAGGCATTCTTTACTCCCATACAACACTTTTAGTTTGCCATAGGAACACTGTTTTAGCTTGCTACCTTGTTGTTTAAATCTTAATTTAGTATCTACGAGGATACCTAGGTTCTTTGCACACTTAATGGGAAATATCTGTTCGTTTTCCAAGGTGAGAGATACAGTATTTTTTACTGTTATCAAGGTACTATCTTTTCCAAAAAGTAAAAGTGCAGATTTTGCTGGATTAATTTGTAGGCAGTGTTTTTTTACAAATGGTGCTTAGGTTGGAAAGATCACTACTCAGCTGACCAATTGCCCTGTCACTGTCATTAGCATTGAATGATAAATACACCTGCGTGTCATCAGCATACAGGTGATAGCGAGATTTGGTGTTTGCAAAGATGAAGCTGGTATAAATGCCAAACGATAGCGGACCCAGTACAGATCCTTGTCGTACTACCGAGCGGAGTTGCAATGGTTCGGACATAGTTGTGTCGAGTTTGACGCGTTGAAATCTATTTACCAAGTAGGCTTTGAAAAACTGCATAGCAGTCGTGCTAAGGCCAACGTAGTGCAGAATAGCTAACATCATATCGTGGTTGAGCGTGTCAAAGGCTTTAGAAAAATCAATCAATGTCAATGCTGTGATGTTGTTAACGTCTGTGGCCTTAATTATATCATCTATTACCATTAGAAGTGCCGTCTCGCAGCTATAAAGTTTCCTGAATCCCGATTGATTTTTAGGTAAGATATTAAATTTATGAACATGGCCTTGTAGTTGAATTTCTACGACTTTTTCGAGAATTTTTGATAAGGCTGGAAGGATGCTGATTGGTCGAAGGTCTTTCAGTTCAAGTGCAGTGGGTTTTTTGGGAAGTGGGATCACCAGAGCTTCTTTCCAAACTTCCGGACAGCATGACGAGGTTAAACAATGATTGATAATATGCGTAATGTACAGTAGAAGGTATGGAACGCATAAAGTGAGTAGTAGAATATTAATATCATCTACACCTGTGGATTTGGATTTGATCTTATTTATTATTTCGAGAATATTTTGTTCCGTAACGATTGTAAAATCGAACGTGTCTGTTATGCCATCTCTGACATTGCCTTTGTAGAAGTGCATGTAATGGCTATCAGGCGTATTTGTATTGCTTGATGAAGTCATAAAATAGTTATTAATTTGATCGGCATTACTAAGAAGTGGAGATATAGACCATGCCTTCCGCTTGTATATGTTAAGTGTATTTAAGTCTTTCCAAAGCTGTTTCGTAGAGCTGTTTTTTGCTACGTAGTTTAGGTAAGCGCGTTTTTCTTTACGTATTGAAGATGTAACTAAGTTTCGAAGGCTCTTATAGTAATCCCAGTTAGCTGGAAGACGAGTTCTCTTGAAGTCCTGCAGTGCTTTGTCGCGAAGTTTAGTCATTGTTCTAATGGTGTCAGTTAGTTTTATACGCGTGGCGCATGAAGTAAAATTTCGAGTTTAGAAAAGCCCCGCAAAAATTTGTCTCGGGTCGCTGCGCGACCCTCGACAAATTTTCTACGCGGGGCTTTTCTAAACTCGAAATTTTACTTCATGCTTAGTCTAGGAGTGGACAACACTCGTTTGAATTTTAAATTTAACTCTTTTAAAAAATCGACGTATGTAATATAATAAATCATTCATTGAAATCATAGAAAAAGATTTAAAATTTTACCTAAAATTAACTTTTAGAGTTAACTTTATAATTTGCTCGGCTCTTAATGGGTGAATATTCTATTCCTAAAAAACCGTTATAATTTAATATTAAAGTTGCATTTAATACAATAACAAACTGTGAATAAATCGACATAAATCTAGAAATATCGAAAATCTCGACATGTAGAAAATCTTGACGGTCCACTCCCAGACTAAGCATGAAGTAAAATTTCGAGTTTAGAAAAGCCCCGCGTTGAAAATTTGTCGAGGGTCGCGCAGCGACCCGAGATAAATTTTCACGGGGCTTTTCTAAACTCGAAATTTTACTTCATGCGCCACGCGTATAAAACACAGATTTAAAATGAAGTTCAATAACACATATATCATCATTAATTAAATTCATTATAAAATTAGATATTTAGTCGGTAAATGAACATTTTTGTTAATAGAAACGGAATAAAATATTACGGGGGGGGGGGGGGGACATTTTTCCCCACCTGTTTTTCCCCATGTCTTTTTTTCCCCACCTATTTAAAATCGGAATTATTTTTTCCCCACTCATTTCAAACATTCGATTGTTCGAACTTTTTTCGAACTTCTTTTCTTCATGTCACGTCTACCTTCATGTCAAACAAATTTAATGTCAAACGTCAGTTGTGTCAGTTGTGTCATCAAAATCAGTTGTGCTATCAATATGTCCGTAATTGAATTGATTCCTAATAAAACTGGATTTCTATCGCACGTCGACGGTTACCTCTATTATAAGCATACGGAAACATCAGGAGGAAATGTCAGGTGGAAGTGCAAGCAGAAACCTCGTTGTTATGCCTCGGCAACCACAACTGCACGCGGCCAAACTGTCGAAATTGTCCGTGGGGGACCGCTTGAGTCTGTTCACAAATGTATTCCAAATGCGGAAGAGGTTAGCGCGCTGAAATGCGTCAATGCAATGAAAAGAAAGGCTCTCGAACATCCTGAAGCTCCTCCAGTGCAGATTATGCGAGCTTTGAGCCTTCAGAAGTTCTGGCAGAGCTCCCCGAAAGAAGCAACTTGAAGAAAATCATCACGAGACAACGAAACAAAAATCTTCCTACCAATCCAGTCAATCTTTCCGATTTGGGCGAAATTCCTTCGATTTACAAAACTGCTTTGAGTGGTAATTTTTCACTGATCTGATTTCCAGTAATTCGTCACTAATTCCTTTTTCCAACTATAGGCGAGGCATTTCTGCTTTACGACTCCTATGAGGAGGCGGACTCGGATGAAGAAGTTGAAGATTCGGAACGAATTGTGATTTTCAGCACTCAACAAAATTTACACGCACTCGATAAATGTCGCACTTGGTTTTTAGACGGAACTTTCGAAACGGCACCCTCAATTTTTGTTCAATTATTTGCTATAATGGGTTCCGTAGTTCAAGTATCTAACACTGGCTTAGAACAAGAAATAGCTTTACCCTTCATCTACGCGCTGCTAGAGAGCAAAAATGAAACAGCGTACGCAACAGTCTTCGACGTGGTTTTATCGAAAGGCCGGGAACTTGGTCTTGCCATGCAACCTCAATACATCATGTCGGACTTCGAATTGTCAATAATTAATGCATGCGCCACTTTTAACGCAACTGTAAAAGGATGCTTTTTCCACTTAAAGCAATCAGTGTATCGTAAAGATCAAAGTGAGGGTTTAGTTACCGAATACACAAACACCGAAGACAGAACATTTAAAAAAAAATGTACAAATGATGACGGCGCTCGCATATGTACCTGTCGAAGACGTAGAACACTGCTTTGACATCTTCAAACGACATATTCCACCAAATTTTGCACCAATTGCAGAGTACTTCGAAGTTAGTCTCATTAGTCAAGTTAGTCTCACTATTTCACTTTAATTCTAATTACTGTATCTAATTAGGTGTATTATGTATGCGGAAAAAAAGCAGTTGGGCGACGCAAAGCCGTGAAACCCAGATACCCACCGTCTCTTTGGAGCGTCCATGAATCGGTTATCCAGAATCTTGCCCGTACGAATAACCTATCAGAGGGGTGGCACAACCGATTTCGTGTGGTGGTTGGAAAGAAGCATCCCAGTTTGTTCAATTTCATCAAGGAGATTCAGAAGGAGCAAGGAGACACTGAAGCTATGCAGAGAGAACTTCGACTAGGACGCGTTGTTAAAAAATTAAAACCCAAAACTCAACAATTGAAAGAAGATCGAATTTTAAAACTTGCTGCAAATTACGATACTGATGATACTGATGATGACGTTTTAACATATTTGGAATCCATTGGCTACAACATTCATTTTTGTTAGTTTTACACATTTTTACAATTTTACACATGTATTTGTACCTTTTACATCTTTTGTAATAAATGTATTCTCATAGCAGGGAAATTATTATTTACTGGGGAAAATTATGATGGGGAAATAAACGATGGGGAAAATAAGTAGTGGGGAAAAAATGGTAGGGAAAATGTAGGTGGGGAAAAAATGGTAGGGAAAATGTAGGTGGGAAAAAACGGGTGGGGAAAAATGTCCCCCAGTCAATATTACTGGTTGCAAATAATAGATTCAAATTTATTAAAGGATTTGTATTCGTGATTCAAAAATGAGGATTCGAATCTTTGATTCGAATCATATTTTTCACTTACGAATCCTTTATTCGAGTATTCGTGATTCGAATCATATTAGGTGATTCGGATTCGTGATTCGAATCCTGTTTTTGAGGATTCATCCCAGCTCTGAGGATTCGTAAGAGATAAATATGATTCGAATCAAAGATTCGAATCCTGTTTTTTCGAATCACGAATATAAATCCTCTAAGAATAAATTTGATTTTATTATTTTTTGCAACTATTAACATATAAATATCGTTACTAGTTGTTTTAACATAAATATTCAAAACATAATTATTTATTATTACCACTGAACATCGTTGATAACAGACTAAATATCTGACTCCCTGTTACTCTGGTTAAAGATGTATTTGTGTGTTTCTGAACTCCACATCAAATCAGTGTTTTGTACGCGTGGCGCATGAAGTAAAATTTCGAGTTTAGAAAAGCCCGAAAATTTGTCTCGGGTCGCTGCGCGACCCGAAACAAATTTTCACGGGGCTTTTCTAAACTCGAAATTTTACTTCATGCTTAGCCTGGGAGTGGAAACGCTCATTCAAAACTTCAAATTGAACTCCATGTTAAAATCGAGTAATGCTTGAAATTTACGTAAATAAAAAAAATCACTGAATATCATTAAAACCGGGAAAGTCAGAGAAAAGTAATGGAATTATATTCAAATTGACCAAAACACTAACAAAAAAGCCATATGATATTATTAAATTTGTCAAAGTTAGCAGGCAAATTACAAAACACGTAAAAATGTTTAATAGTTATTAAGGTACCGAGGGCGTTAGTAAGGAAATAATGCCTGCCGTCGACAGTGTACAGCCCGAGGGCCTCTGGCCCGAGGGTTGTACGTCGGCGAAGGGCATTATTTCTTACTAACGCTATGTGGTGCCTTCAGCGTTTTATGTCCTACCTGTTTATTAATTTAAAACGAGAAATATGATCAGTATTTTATTCCACATGGATCGTAGTATCAGCTGTCATGTTGACACTAAAATATTTGTAATATTTGACGGAGTAAATAGTTTACTTGAAACGTGTAATGGCTACAAGCAATTTACCAGAAGATGTGTTGCATCGAGTAAATAAAGCCAGAGAGGCGTTAGTGCCAATAAAATTAAAAGAAGCCTACGAAAAGGAATTTGATAATTTTAAAGAATGGTCCGAAATTCACGATATAGCGGAAATTAATGAAATGGTCTTATTGGGATATTTCCAAGATTTATACGAGAACTTTGCTCCTAAGTATTCGATGCTGAAGAAACAAATGATGGCTAAGAAATTGGTAAATATTTCTGAAAAATTTTTGGAATTAGAGGCGTTTTTAAAACAAAATTCAAAAAGTTATGTACCTAAAAAATCAAAAGTTTTGTCGCGGGAACAGGTAGTGTTATTTTTAAAAACTGCCCCTGTTGATGAATATCTTTTGGATATGGTAATTTTTTTCGGCGCATGTAGGCGTCATGAATTTCTACAAATGAAAGTTGGAAATGTTAAAGATATGGTTTCAAACATTGAAATTACAATTCCTTGTAGTAAAAATGGTCAACCAAGGAGCTTTGTAGTTATACAGGATAATGAAATTAATGCCGTTAGTCTCATAAGAAAACATGTACTTTCTTATGAGACTAACGGCATTAATTTCATGATGAGACCCAAGAATTGCAATATAGATAATTTTTTTCTTAATTACCAGAAGAAAAAATGTACACTAGAGTCCGTTGGCAAAAATAAATTTGGCAGTATACCAGCAAAAATTGCAAAATATTTAGGTTTGCCAGAAGCGTCTAGATATACTGGGCATTGCTTTAGGCGTACTGCTGCAACGTTACACTCAGATGCTGGAGGCAGCATAGAAAATTTGCAACGTTTAGGAGGCTGGAAGAGCAGAAGCATTGCACAAAGCTATGTAGATGCTAATATGCAATCGAAAATCAATAATGCGACATTGATTGCTGGATCATCGAGAGATGAATTTCATTGATGATGTCCAATATACAAACTAATAAATCGGTTAATGTTTCAAGTTCAGTTGCCCCTCTTATTTCGGGTTTTTTTACGAATTGTACGTTTAATATTGGCTATGATAAATAGTCATGTAGAATTTTTCGTTTAAATAAATTCAATTTTCATTCTGTCTGACATTTCATTTTTTGTCATTTCGAACCATATTACCATGACAACGAAGAAGTAAATAAAATAATTACCGGGCCATTATGAAAAATTTTGTCGCAGTATTCCATTATAAGTCCAGTAACGTTACAAAAAGGAGGTCTATTAATTGCAAATAATGCAGTGGTAGTACATACAATAAATAAATATTGGCAAAAACAATGAAAACTATTAAACAGAATGGGTCAGGGAAAAATCTTTAGTCACGGATATGTCGGAAAAATTTAACATTTCAGAATGTGGCTACCATGTCAGTTTTACTTCAAACAATATTAAACAAACTTTTAAAAACTAGATTATTATCTTTAAAAATATTTTCTATCATATAATATTCTTATCAAAGCATTCACTCTGAAGTTTCGAACGAGTGTTTCCACTCCCAGACTAAGCATGACGTAAAATTTCGAGTTTAGAAAAGCCCCGTGAAAATTTGTCGAGGGTCGCGCGCGACCCGAGACAAATTTTCTGGGCTTTTCTAAACTCGAAATTTTACGTCATGCGTCACGCGCATAAAACAGTGATTTAACGAGAAATTTAAAAATAATCGAATTATTTTTGACGATTCAAATCATTTTGTAAGTATTCGAATCCTTTTACAAGGATTCGAATCCTTTTATAAGGATTCGAATCACCCACATTTAGACTCGAATACAAATACAAAAAATGTAACCAATCCGGATCACGAATCCAGTTGAACTGAAGTATTCGAAGGCCTCTTTTGAATCCTGCCTCGCGCTGTTCTCTAACTTACTTAAAATTGATTTGTTTCATAAAACTATACAAGGTAGAACGACTAATCTTCGGCATGCCTGCATGATCGTTTACTTCTTTTAAAACTTTATTCAAAGTTGGAAGTTCATTTTTATAGAAGAAACTGTGCACGGATCTCTTCACTACGCCATCAAAACTTGTAATTATGTCCTCCAAGCTATTTAGGGCTACAAATCTCTCCGGATTTCTTATATTCGCTAATGGTACGATAGACAGTGGAATTTACAACTCCTAAAAATTAAACATTTTATTTTTTGATGCATATTCTTATGCTATTTGATATCTCACCTACTGCACCAACAATATCTGATATAACAGCAGTCATTTTTATATGTGGATCATCTGTTACCATCTGCTTACACATATTTATTATGCACTGATTTTCAGACAGATATAAATGACCCAAGTCCAACTTCTTTCGCTTTTTTGGAGGTAAAGGTGATATTATCACCAAGCTTGTACTGGGTCCATAATCCATTACAACAATATAAACAAAACTAACTTTTAACTATGCTAAAGAAACACCGCACAAAAGGTTATTACAAAACAGACAAAGTTGCAACTCGGTAACGCTTCAAAGTAAGGTTATGTCAGCTGTTGCGTCTAATAATGACGTACTTAGCATAGTGTAAAATGGGCGCGCTCTCGGCCAATCAGAGTTGTAGGTTTTGGCGCGTGAAATTTAAAACGCTCCTCCTAGTTATTAAACAGATTATAGGGATTGGACAGTTGGCGGGCGACCGATCGGTCGATCAATTTTAGGAATACCGGCCCAAGTAGTGTAATTCAATGCATATAAATATGATGGTGAATACGCCTGGTTAAAGCACACAATAATTTTGCTAAATTTTCAAATTTCTTATATTTTTTTGACGAGTGAACTCCTTAAGCCAGGGGTGTCCAACCTTTTACCTTCGTCAAAGATGAGTTGTCTTGGGCCCCAATAAGTGAAGAGCAAAACAAAAACGGTTTACATATCACGACACAAGTGAATAGTAAAAAAAAGTAAGCATTTATTATTAAAAATTAAAAAACATTGATAACATACTAAATTCGAGATTAGAAAATTTGCTATGGTCGCGTAGCGCTACGCTTAACCTGGGAGTGGAAACCCTCGTTCTGGGTAAATCACGTAATGTTATAAAACAACGTATCGTGATTTGCAGATACATTATAGGTAAACTAGTTTAGAATCCCTAATTTACCGAACCACCGGCAATTGAAAAAGTTATTAAATTTAAATAAAAAATGTTTAAAAGCATAATATTGACAAATATGCAAAAGCTGATAAAGATTTTAAAATATAATTACACAATATTTAAATAAAAAACATGTAAAAACCTATTCAACATAAGATAATTAACAGAAATATTTATGAAATGCATTACAACATTGTTTTAGTTTAAGAAAAACGCAAATCAACTCAAAATTTTACTTCATGCGCCACACGCATGAAACATTGAAATATTGTGAAGTTTAAAACATACTAAATAAACAATAAAAATTGATGACATATTTTTTTTATAAAAATTGATTGATAAGGCTGATAAATGTTGAAACTTTCAAATATATATTGTGCATTCGCTACAATTGTTTCGTTACACTGTGGCTCTTCAGACGAAGAAATGATAAATAAAATTTGTCGGGTCAACAATGTTTATGGGGGTGGGTTTTAAAAAAAAATATTTAAGAGGGGCAAATTTGTTAAGTCCGTTTGGTCGTTGAGAAGATGTCCCGTGTATTTTCTTGTATTAATTTCCATGGACTCCATGATGTTGAGTTTCCGGCCTTTTCTTTTTTGATGTAGGACTTTAAAGTTTTCATCGAAGTGTTTTTTTTCTTCTATGAGGTGGTTAGAGTATGTGGAGTTGGCTTTATTTTGTTGGAAGCTCATTAAGTGTTCTTTTATCCTCTCTTGGAACGATCTTCCGGTTTGTCCTACATATACTTTGGGGCAGTCTTTGCAATTCAGTAAATAGACGCCACTTTGTTGAGTTTTATTACCGTTGTCTTTATTGTTTCTAATTATTTTACCCAAGGTGTTATTGGTTCTATATGCTATATTTATATTTATTTTTTCTAACAATTTTCCGATTTTTATGCTATTTTTTCCGGTGTATATTAATGAAGAATAGTTTTTGAAAGAGTTTTCTTTTATAATCGGGTAAATGGAATTAATTAATTTATTTCTTTGTTTCTTATTTACTATTTTTTCAATTATTGATTTATTAAAGCCATTTGTATATGCATTTTAAAAATTATTTTTAATTCTTTATTATAATCTCCTTGTGTCATTGGGATCGATAATAACCTATGTTCCATACTACGAGCTAGCAGCTAATTTGTGTGTCATTGGGTATTTGGATTTATAATTAATTGTCATGTCTGTCTGTGTCGGTTTGTAAAAAATTGAAAAATCGTGTTTGTTCTTAATTCTTTTTATAGTTAAATATAAAAAATTAATTGAATAATCTACTTCTATTTCTTTTGTGAATTGAATTCTTTTATGCTGTGAGTTTAATAGATGTAAAAACGAATCTAACTGTCTGTCGGTGCCATTAAACGGTACAATTACATCATCGACGTACCTAGATTCGTTTTTTATTAAACTCACAGCATAAAAAATTCAATTCACAAAAGAAATAGAAGTAGATTATTCAATTATTTTTTCAGATTTAACGATAAAAAGAATCTATTTACTGAATTGCAAAGACTGCCCCAAAGTATATGTAGGACAAACCGGAAGGTCGTTCCAAGAGAGGATAAAAGAACACTTAACGAGCTTCCAACAAAATAAAACCAACTCCACAAACTCTAACCACCTCATAGACGAAAAACACCACTTCGATGAAAACTTTGAAGTCCTACATCAAGAAATAAAAGGCCGGAAACTCAACATCATGGAGTCCATGGAAATGAATAAAAGAAAATACACGGACATTTTCTCGACGACCAAACGGACTTAACAAATTCGCCCCTCTTAAATATTATTTTTTTTGAAAAAACCCACCCCCATAAACATTGTATGTCAGGTACTGACCCGACAAATTTTATTTATCATTTCTTCGGCTGAAGAAGCCACAGTGTGGCGAAACAATTGTAGCGAATGCACAATATATATTTGAAGTGTTTACATTGTTTTATTTATATATTTTTTATACAACGAATTTGCTCATTTGAGCTTGGGCCGCTTGAGTTTTATGGCTAGATTATGAAAAAAAAAAATGGAAAACATAACAATCATATGCAATGAGTTTATATTTTGTTGTCCCAGTAATCAATGTATTAAGAACAATATGGAAACATAACAAAATATATCTATTTTTTCAGGTAATCATTACAATTTCACACCTATAAATAATTTATGAGCGTTTTCTAAATTATTAAATATTCCGATAATTCTCATACGGGTACAATTCCAGATAAACAATTGATAAACATGTACAATGGAGATATCGATTTTTAGAAAGTGTGCAATCGTACATTATTCGCATACATTTATATTTACAATCAGAATCAATGACCTGCTGATGATTTCATATAACAGTTATTATTTTTCTTAAAATATGTAGGTACATAACTTTCTACAATTATGAAAAAAAAGATAAATATCGGATAGAAATTCAAATAGTTTAAGCTAATGTAGACAGAAGCACACATCATAGTTTTATTTCCAGTCCTTTACTAATAAAATTTAAATTTATATCTTTTGTAGAACTCTGTACTGAAATAATTATTATGATATTATTAGTAATTTAAATAAAGATATTTATCATAAATAAAACCACTATAAGTTTATTTCTGTCAGGAAAAATATTCATTTTTATATTTTTGCATAACGTTAGAGTTGGATATTGGTTTTGACATATTCAATTGGTAAGTGTCGCAAATTTCATTTTAACATAATTATTAAATTATAATTTGTGTCATGTAACTATTTATCACTATATTAAATAAAATACCTTTATCACTAGGTCGTAAACGTAAAATTTCTGTAGAGCAATAGGAAAAATAGTTTTGTCTTAATAAATTGTAATGATTAGAACTGATTTTTAAAAACATGTGGTTTTTTTTGAAAATAAATTATAATCAAAATCAAATATTTCAGTTTTCCATAAAACGCTAAAATTAAAGCTGCAAATGTTTGTTATGCAGGGTCTTCATTTTAAAAGGAGCCACCCTGAATAACTCTGGTAGATAGGGTTCTCAGAAAAAAAACACGTCAATTTTGTTTTCAAGGGGAAACTTGAAAAGTACTGCTTTTTTTAATTTTAACTTTCACCTTCCTCACCACAACTTTATAATGTTAAATGGGACTCCCATCGTATGGTACCTCATTTTAAAGGGCATACAAATTAATATCCAGCTAATAAAAAAATAATTAAAATCAGTTCACTTGTTTCAGAAAGAGACGGTCTTCATTTCAAAACGAGCCAGCCTGAGTCTCTGGATCTGAAGTAGACACGGTTTTGAAAAAAACACATTAATTTGGTTTTTAATGGGTAGCTTGAAAAACATTGTTTTTTTAATTTTAATTTTCAACCCCTCACCTCAAGCCACCCCAATTTTATAATTTTAAACGATATCCCCCATCGTGTGAAACCTCATTTTAAAGGGCATCAAAATACTATTGCGTTAATAAAAAATAATTTAAATCTACGCGTGTTTCAAGTATAGAAGGTTAAAGAATAATAGTGTATCTTCAATCCCGAAAAAAGAAAGAAGTGAACTGATTTCAATTACTTTTTGTTTGCTGGATAGTAAATTGTATGCCCTTTAAAATGAGGTATCACACGATATTATAAAGTTGGGGTGGCTGGGGGGTGAAAGTTAAAATTTATAAAACAGTAATTTTTAAGTTCCTCCTTGAAAACAAAAATAATATTAGTTTTCTTAAAACCCTATCTACTTTAGAGCCAGAGTTATTCAGTAATGAAGACCCTGTATGTCATTTATACATTATTAAATAAAAATAAGAGTAACATTTTCCAGTTTTAGTTAATCGTAACACTATTTAATTTTTTCAGAAATGAAGACCCTGTAGCAAGGGTAGACAATGCTTATGGGAGAACTGGATTCCGAGTTTTCGAGGATAGAAAATGAGAGACTGTGGTCGGGAAGTGGGTCCATCTACTTATGAATAGAGTAAACGTAGAAGTATTCTAGAGAAAACTGCTCCGGTTGCGTCTACACACACACACACACACACACAAACGCACGCGTTCGCTCTTATTTCGTCGTGTAATTTGATCCCGTCTACACCACTTGTACGTGATAAATTTGATGACCTTCAGAAAAAATAAACTGTTCCGAAACATTTCTTTTATTTTCAGATTTCCAGCGTGTTCGAAATTATGGACTTTGGGAATCAGATATATTTAAAAAGCTCCTAAATAAACCTAAAATTTAACTGAAAATCAAAAAATTTAATTCAATGAGTTTATATTAAAGAATTCATTTGATATTATTTTTATCTTGATTGTTTTTTTTTTCTTCATAAATTCTATTAAAACTTTGGTATGTACCAAGTTTAGCAAATAATTTATATTATTGATTAGTTATACAGAGAGTTTTTTAAATATAAATAACTCAATATACAGAACACACTGTACATTTTTCTGGGCTTTTCTAAACTCGAAATTTTACTTCATGCGCCCCGCGCACAAAAGACTGATTTTACGTGAGGTTCAAATTTTCTTAAATTTCACAATATTTTAGTGTTTATTACGCGTGGCGCATGAAGTAAAATTTCGAGTTTTGAAGAGCCCGGAAAATTTGTCTCTTACTTCTTACTTCATGCTTAGTCTGGGAGAGGAAAACACTCGTTTAAAGCATCAAATTGAATTCTTTTAAAAACACAACGAATATCTACAGATTTAAAGAAAATAAGGTGAGTTTTAAATATGTATACTTTAAAGGGAAGCTTCCTGTATATGAACTGTGGTAGACGAATAATAAAATTTATTATCACCACAAAAAGTCTATTCGAAAATATTTCTTTTATTTTGAGATTTCAAGCGTGTTCCAAATTATGAAATTCGGGAATATATTTTATAAAAACAAATTTATAATGAAATTTACAATTCTAAAATATATTTTCAACGTTTTTAGTTATTTAATATATTTTTAATACAAAAATTGTTAAAATTATTAGATTAATCGATTATTGTTTCAAATATTCATAATTTGTATAAATAAACAAAGTCATTTTACAATGAAAAAATGTAAAATATATTTCCAACATTTTTAGTTATTATATATATTTTTAATAAAATGGTGTTTAAGAATTAATAGATTTTTAATATATTTATGTTATTAAACATAAATACTAACAAACATTAAAAAACTATATTGAATATACATATAACTGTTATCTAATTTATTAACAATATTTTAGAAGCAGTTTTTTCGATTTTTTTTTTTATTCAGTAATAACTATACAGAATAGATCGAAGTGTAACACAAAATCAACAGAATATATTTTAAATAAAAAGCCAACAAATCAACACCTCATCATTTGCTTGTTTAATTTCATGACACTCCGGTTTTTAAAAATGCAATAAATAGCAAAGCTCGGTGTGTATATTTTTACTTTAAACAAATGAATATCATAATTTCCCTGAAATAATTAGGGAAGATAATATTTTAATTTTAAGAAATTAACATTAAAAATTCTACGTTCCGTTTCATCCATTTACACTCTGAATAACGTGTATGAATATCGAATTAACTTTTTTCCTTGACTATTTTCTTTTTGGACAATATTCATTATTTTAGTGGGGATAGCTTTATAGAAGAAATGAAAAATCAAATTCTTCGAAGTGATCTAGCTGTTTTTACCTATTTGTAGGCATTTTTTCGACCACGTTTTTATTATGGTGTATACCCTCAAGTATTGCGCGACCAGAACAATACCACTGCAACTTACAGATAATCCGCAACCTTCTAAAAATCATAAATATCTTGGGATTTAAAAAGCTTATTTACTGTTGACACATTTAATCCGTATCCGCAGAATCCAATTTGGTAATTTCTTATCATGTTTTTTACTAACCGATATTTTAGTTAGACACTTTTTGATCGGGTTTTCTTAAATCATTTTGAATTATTTTTACTTACCTATTTAATCTGTTACATAATCCCATCGGTACCTTTTGTAAATGTAATCTGATTAAGAATAAAACCATTGAAATAATTAAATTAACCTGACATACAAAACGTAAACTGGAAATAGAGTATGCAATAATTTTTGCAATTACACTTCTCAGAGAAAATCTATTATACTTATTCTATTAAAAGACATCTTGTTGTTTTCTAAATGTTTTTGATTATCATCACTTAACGAGACTTTTCAACATATTTCAATATTTGAGCCAATTATCTCAAATATTAGGGATACTACTTGTTTCTGATTCCTGGGACCCTAAAACGTATATTTCCGTACAAAAAAAGATAGCCATGAGGTCGGTAACAATTATTAAAATGTAAAATTTATAATGTTATTAATGTGACTAATTACTTGATTTAACAAGTTTGTTTGTTTCGCAGTTTTTGATAATATTCTCAATTATAAAGTTTCATGATTTTTATATAATTTGTACTTACTCTATATAACATTTCGTGTATCTCGGGAAGTATTGAGAATATCGAAAAATATTTCTGCTTATTCTTTTTCGAATTATCCCCATGCAGCCGCACGACGGATGCCATAAATTGTAATCCAATAATTAGGTAACATTGTAGTGCCCGCTGAGTGTTGTCGGTGTTGGGCAAATGGCACACAATAAGCGTTTATAAAATTTCAATCGGAAAAGTACAAGTTGATCATGTAACAATCGTTCAAAGTAAACGGATAATTAAAGTAGTCAGTGCAAAAACCACAAATTTCTGAAACTGTTAATATTTATTAAAAATATGGTTCATTTAATAAAATACGCATCGTGATTAAAATATATACTGAGTCCATTTTGGGATCTGATATTTTTCTTTTGCAGAATAAACACTCATGTTGAATTGAATTATTGCTTTGTGTTTTAATAAATTTGATGCCAAACACTGACTTTTCGTAGCAACTACTGTTTTGACGATTTTATTTTCGTATAATCGTTTACTATTTTCAAGCTATATTTCAATTGAAACTGAGGAGAACTCAAAAATAATACCTCGAAAATACTGCTAGTAGGTAAACAAATGATTTTAATTTTATTGTAATCGTTTTAGTTCAATAAGCGATACTAACTCAAATTCCAATTACATTGGAAATCTTTACATGAAACATACAATGCGTCTTGAAACGGGACACATAGTATATTTAAAACTATTTTAACCCATTAACGGCCAAGCAATTTTAACTCTAAAAGTTAATTTTAATTAAAATTCTACACTTCTTTTTATGATTTCTATGAATGACTTATTGCATTACATGCTGTGATTTTTTTCTTTAAATACACATAATGTATACGTGAATTTAATAAAAAGTTAAAAATCATAAATAGTTTATTAGTATTATTATATTAAAGTGATAATGGATTTTCAAAAAATTAGTGCCTCAACAATGTAATGTATACGCTGTCAATGTTCAGGCATTCGTCGATTTTATATAAAAACGTGCAATATGAAGTTAAGAACGAGTGTATCCACTCCCAGACTAAGCATGAAGTAAAATTTCGAGTTTAGAAAAGCCTGAAAATTTGGCTCGGGCGCGTAGCGAAGCGGAGCGACCGAGCCAAATTAGGCTTTTCTAAACTCGAAATTTTACTTCATGCGCCACGCGTATAAAACATTGTAATATTGTGAAGTATTTATAATACACTTTAAATAACAAAATATTTAAATTTTTCTTGGTACATTTTCAATTCAGGTCAAATAATATAATATATCAAAGAGACTTATTTAGTAACTTAATTATCAAAAAATAATAATATTGCGTGTATGCATCAACGGCGCTTAATGAGTTAAAAACTTTAAACGGTAATAATTCAAAATTAAAAAAAAAAATGACCTAACTGCATTTTGCACTGACCCCTCTAATTAAAAAAGAAACCCTTATCGATCAGTAGATTTGATCTGATCAATAGGATTGATCTGATTAGTTAATAAAATGATAAGTTGAAAGTTAAATAGTTTTGTATTTTAAGTTTCTTGTACAAAATAAATAATACTTAATGAATTTTACAACGTTCACATATAATTTCATAAAATCTATTCTCTAATAACGCAGCAAATAAAATTGTAGAAGGAAACGCATGAATGAATGTAACACGCATCCTTAGATCGTTAAAAGAAAAAAAAACGTGTTTTCAAGATTGAAAAATCAACATCTGGAATATGATACAACGAGAAGCGCGGAATAGAGGGAGAAAGAAATGGTCTCTCTCTCACTCTCTCTCTGAGACTTGATTTCGCGACATCTGGAGTAAAATAGTCGTAACCGACCGACCGCAGGAAGCCAGACTGGTGTATATAGGCAGCCATATACACCAATTTGGCATCCAGCGCTCTGCTCCCATTCGCGTTTACCCAAAATGTATATGGGGACTGGCTAACTGGATATATTTGAACTGTGCCTGTATGTTATTTATACATTATTAAATAAAAATAAAAGTAACATTTGCCAGTTTTAGTTAATCGTAACATTCTTTCATTTTCATTAAATTAAAAAATGATTACGGTTTTTCACGAAATAACAAGATTTCAATTAATCTTCAAAATTCTGATGATTTTCATGATTTTCTTTAATTTTAAAGTTTTGAACACTTTTTATGACTTTATGACGATTTTTAAAATCTCGGCAGTTTTTGTGCATTTCCTAAAATTTTGTAAAATTTAAAAGTGTAGACTATATTCATAAATGTAAATACTATTAGTTAATTTTCAATTTGTCGGCAATTTTTTAGTCCATTTTTGAGATTTTGTCGGTTTGAGTGAATTTTTAAGATTTTCGTTAATCTTCAAAATTTCGACATCTTGTGCAAATTTTCACGATGTAACAATTTGAAGCCCATTCATGATTTTTTTAGATTTTTATAAAAAGTTTTAATCTTGAAGGTTTTCGTGAATTTCATAGATTTTTCTTGATTTTTAAATTCTAGGACGTTTTTCATGAACTATCAAGATTTCGATTTCTAAAATGTCGACGCTTTTCGTAAATTTGCAAGATTTTTATAAAAATTGATGATATCGGTTTTTATAAAGTTTGATGGTTTCAATTTTTAATGGAGAAAATAATAGTTTGTTTTTTCAGTGTTAACAAATGTCATAGCTTTTCTTAATATTTACCATTTCACGATTTTTCTTAATATCGCGTTTTTTTGTATAAAAGTGAAAAACACAAAATAAGCTTTAGGCAATTTCCGAACTAGTGTTATTCAATCCCAGGTTAAGCATGAAGTAAAATTTCGAGTTGAGAAAAGCCCGAAGAATTTGGATTTGGACGCGCAGCGTCCAAATCCAAATTCTGGCTTTTCTCAACTCGAAATTTTACTTCATGCGCTACCCGTATAAAAACGCTGTTTTATTCTAAAGTTTTAAATATTTCTCTCATTTCATAAATATTATTATAATATGCGCATCAATTAAAATTACAATTATTAAAAATATTTAACACCTTTTTTTAACAATTGTCGCATTTTTTAAGGATTGTAGACATTTCATCCCTATTCGCAATTTTTGACATTTTTAATAATTTTGACATTTGATATGCCATTTTTGACATTTATCAACTCAGACTTAAGTTCATCGAGTCAGCAGATATTATCGGCGCTAGCCGACATTTTTCTAACGACACTTGACATAAGTCAGCTCCAGCCAATATTTCAACTAATAATGACAGTTGACACTAATCGGCGCCAGCCGACATTTGAAACAAAAAAAAAAATCAATTTTTTAATGAGAAAATTGCTTAGATAATATTGAAAAAATATTAGGTTAAAAATTACTCAATATCATTCGTAGTTTCCACAATATTTGAATTTTAAATTACTCATAAAATAATGTCTCCAAATTTAATAATAATCAATATTTTGGGAATATGGTTTTTTCAGTTACGTGAAGATTTTAACTAACTTGGAATGCAAACATTAACACTTTCTTTACAATATTTTTCATTTTGCTAGATGTACAGGGTGAACGAAACTCGATGTCTCAGCTCTATTATGAGAAAAGGAAAAACGATAGAAGAAATTTGGAAAGAGGTTCATACATGGGATTAAGTAAGGTCCATTTTAAGCCAAAATTGCATAGTTTTCTAAATTTGGAATCTAAGGTAATGACATCATCGAATATTTTATCCCAGAAACATACCTATATTTTTGGTTATTTAAAAAGAGCTAATTTTTCTGAATAAACTTTGTAGAGAAGAAAATTTGGTATCTTCTTCCGTTAAAAAATTACAAACAAACTTTAAAAAAAGTATTATCAAAAATTCACAATTGTCACGACTTAAACAAGTAGCCTTTGAAAGCAAATAAAAAAGTCGCATTTGTCAATAATTATACTAATGGTTGACAAATATTGTTTTGTTGTCATTTGATTTTAAAAAATATTTACGCACAACGAAAATGTCGACATGTTATAAGTTAATGGAGAAACTCAAAAGAACCCTTGAAAAGCAGTTCAGTTATACACCCAGAGATAGGGGGAAGTTTGGCAGATTCATACAAGGGGCACCGTCATACACTAGATATATCTAATGTTAGGCGCACATCAACTAAATGACTTATACATGTACGCGTAGCTTACTTATGTGTGTGGTTGCTGGCGGAGTTTGACAGCAGTCGGTGTGAAACGTGCGTCGGTGTGACACGGAACGTGATTCGGCCACGTGTAAGTAATTTAATAACCTCACTTTTAAGATCTTTTTTATAATGAAAGCTGCTCTCTAGATTATTCAGTTCTATTTTATTTAAAAGGTAATAGGGTCAAGTTTGTAAATTGATCTGTGAATAATTCTATATATGGTTGCCTTTTTTTTAACAATATTTTTATTTTATATCTTGTGATGGGGTAGGTCCATACAGAAGTATGCGGGTACATTCATACTGTATGAATGTGCCCCACTTTTCTATTTTACGATGGAACTCAGGAATTATTTTAGTTTGTAGAATTGAAGTGATATCATAATTTTGTTTTGCAGAACAATTATGGTCAGAAATTACAATAAAAAGGAAACTAGGAGACGAACAGGCAATGTTAAAAGCTATCGATGAAGTTTTGGAAAACAAGTTCTCTTTTCGGAAATCAGCAGCCAAATATGGAGTTAATGCACAAACACTACAAAGCCGTATAAAAAATTACGCAAAACACAAGATCTTGGTAACGAAACTCGTGTATTCGAATCTAAATTTGCATCGCAGCAAGTTTTTACAAAAACAGAAGAGGATCTTTTGAATAAATATATCTTAGAGTGTTCTAAGATGCACTATGAATTGACGTGTGTCCAAGTTAAAAAACTTGCATATGAATTTGCTAAGGCCAATGAGATTAAATATCTTGCAAGTTGGAATGATAATAAGATGGCGGGAGCAGACTGGTTAGCAAGTTTCCGAAATCGCAATAAAAATGTAAGTTTGCGTAAACCTGAAAACACTAGTGCTGCCAGATCATTCGGTTTCAACAAAACGGCAGTGAATGATTTCTTCCAGAACCTGGAGAATATATACCGCAAATACAATTTTACTGCCGATCGGATTTTCAACTACGACGAATCTGGTATTTCAACTGTGCTGAGCACACCTAAATTTTTTTCTGAAAAGTGCCAAAAACAGGTTGGTCAAATAGTGTCTGCCGAAAGAGGAGAGCTGGTCACATTTGGTGGTATTATATCAGCAAGTGGAAACACCATACCGCCCATATTCATCTTCCCTCGAGTACATTTTAAGGACCACTTTATAGAAGGGGCTCCAGAAGGCTCTTTGGGTGTAGCCACGACAAGTGGTTGGATAAACTCGAGCATTTTTGTTGATGTTCTAAAGCACCTCCAGAAACACACCTTATGTTCAAAAGAAAATCCAATAATGCTTTTATGTGACAATCATGAAAGTCACATTTCTATTGATGCAATCCACTACTACCGTGACAATGGGACTGTGTGCCTTTCATTTCCACCACACACGACTCACCGTCTTCAACCATTAGATGTTGGCGTATTTGGACCATTAAAGTCGAAATTAAAAACGGCATTTAATGACTGGCACGTTTCCAATCCAGGAAAGACACTTAATATTTATAATATCCCAAAACTTACAAAGATACCTTATTTAGAGTCATTCAATGGTAGGAATATTACCAGTGCTTATGAAAAAACCGGAATATGGCCTTTTAATAAGTTGATTTTCAATGATGATGATTTTGCGCCGGTTCAGGTGTATCATTCAAATCCTGTAACAAATCCCAATATAAGCACAAGTGGTGATGAGCTTGCAATAGCTGGTGATGAGCTTGCTACAGTTGGTGTTGAACTTGGTGATGTTACTGCTCGAACACCGCCGACTTTGTCCAGAGATGTCTCGCCTACAATGCTTTCACAACAGCTTGCATCAACAGTGATAGATCTTGATAACCCTGTACCATCTACTTCCAAAGTATTGAAGACGCCAGAAATGATAAGGCCTTTCCCGAAAGTTCAAAGACGCACACAAAGAATAGAATTGAAGAATTGGAAGACATCAAAGAGATGAAAAGATTAGAAAAAGAACGAAAAAGTAAAGCAAGAGAAATAAAGAGAGCGCTGTGTTTATTAAATGAAGATTATGTCAAATCAAGTAAACCAAAAAGAAATAAAACCAAAGAGATTGAAACAATTTGTAGCGACAGTGAAACAGATATCAGCCTAAGAGAAAGTTCTGCTTCACCTTTCGACGTGCTTGAAGAATGCCTGAAGTGCCTGTTGACCCTGAAAATGTCAAAGATGGTGACTATGTGCTTGTAACATTTGAAAAAAAGAAGTCCGTTATTTACTATGTCGGACAAATCATCAAACACTACAGTTTGACAGAAGTAATGGTTTCGTTTTTAAAGAAGAAACCAGGATTTTCTATGAATTTTGTCTTTCCAGACGTCAAAGATGAAGGCTCAGTAGATCTATCAGATATTGTTTTGATATTACCGGATCCTAAATCAGCTAAGACAGCTAGGACCACCAACATTTTTAGTTTCAACAAAGATCTTTCTTTTTATAACGTACATTAATATTATTGTTGCAAAGATAATTCCCTTCAAGATAATTAGTGTTTAACATTTAAGATTCCTCATGTTGATTGTGATATTTTTTTTAATTGTTCATTATTGATAGTATTAGTAAATAAGAATTAAGCAATACGTCACAGACATTTAAATAGTAGTATGACTGATTAGAAAGACTGTTAGGGTAACTTAGTTCCCTCTGTGCCATAAAAAAACTACCTATATTTATGTTATTCTCTCTTTATTATATGATTACTTAGTATTATTTGGTTATAGATACTATTATTGCTTTTGTTTTCATGAAAGTTGTGTTTTGATATTTTGATTTTGATAAATAAATAAACATTTCATGCTCAACTTGTGTATTTTCTCACATGTATGAATCTGCCCCATAGCCTGTATGAAAGTGCCCCGTATGTGGGGTACATACATACATTTTTATTTATTCTTTTAAACTGTTACAAAATGCCTTACAAGTGTATTTACACAACTTGCATGTTTTTGATATAAAGTCAGATAGTAAGAGTATTGATTTTTGATGAATCAATATAGATATCGATTACCGAGAAAATTCTATAAGACAAAATATAAAAACTGTATGAAGCTGCCCCACCTTCCCCTATCCTGAACGTGTTATTCCAACCTTAAAAATATTTGCAAGATTGAAACGCAATTTACGTGCAAACAATGAGGCATTTTCTGCTCGAAAGGGATGACAAATTGCTAAAAGGATCAATTCTGACAATATTGTTGCCACTGTTTTACAGTATTTTCAAGACCATCCAAGGAACTCGATTCGGTAAGCCTGTCGTTAGTTGAATTTAAAATATTGTTTGGTACGACAAATTTCGAAAGGAAATGGTTACCACGATTATAAACTTCACAACTTAGAACATTTGTCAGATCAACATCAACGAAGAATAAATTATTGTGTCCAAGTGATATTAAACTTAAAGATCAATGACAATCGATTTTTCCAGCATGTGTTGTGGACGGATGAAAGCCGTTTTGTTAGTAACGGTAAGCCCAATAAAAAATAAACATTTTTTGGCTACTGAAAATCCACATTTTGTCAATCCGATTGAAAACCAGGGACACTTCGGTATTAATCTTTGGTGTGGTATTATTTATGGGCATTTGATTGGTCCATATTTTTACGAAGGAGTTTTACGCAGTGAGCAATATTTGTCATTTCTTCAAGAACAAATTTCTGTGCTTCTCGAAAATGTGCCATTACAGCTGCGAGCAAACATGTATTTTCAGCATGACAGGGCTCCACCGCATAAAAAACGAGTTGTCTAACAATATTTAAATGAAACTTATGAAGAAAATTGGAAGGGTATAAATGGATCGATACAGTGGGCGCCTAAATCACCGGACTTGACCCCACTAGACTAATCCTTGTGGGAAACTTTGAAAAACAAAGTTTTCAAAACACCATCTGTTAACTTGGCACATTTAAAAAAAAATCAGACATGCTTGCGATGAACTATCTAGAGATATGTTACGTAAGGCTTTAGTAATAGAAGTAAGGCGGAGATTAGATTTATTTAGTTTACAACTCTTTGTTTTAAAACAGTGTTTTAAACATGATTAAAAACAGTCGTCGTATTTTAAACGGTTTTGTTTTAAACATGTTTTAAATCTTAAATTTGTTTAAAACATGTTTTAAACGTTAACTTTGTTTTAAGCGTTTTTTTACTTTCTTAAATTTGCTAAATTATATATTTTTCAAGATTTTTTGTTTACATTTTTAAATTTTAACTAAATTGTTGAAGATATTTCAAACTACATTAATAAACTTAACATTTTATTACAATAAAATATCACAACTGTGTGTGCAGAACTGTGATTTTTAAATAAGGGCATTTTTTCTTTCAGGTATACGTATGCATACACTGTAAATTTTACGGCATTCGTTGCTTTTTTAAAAGATTTCAATTTGAATCTTTAAACTAGGCTTTTCCACTCCCAGACTAAGCATGAAGTAAAATTTCGAGTTTAGAAAAGCCTGCAAATTTGGATTGGCCGCGTAGCGAAGCGGAGCGGCCAATCCAAATTAGGCTTTTCTAAACTCGAAATTTTACTTCATGCGCCGCACGTATAAAACACTGAAATATCGTAAAGTTTAAAATATACGGCTTTAGCAATTTAATATGTAGGTGTAAATAAAACGTAAGTCAAATTCTGTGCTGAACAAATTGTTTAAAACAGTGATTATAGGCAACCCAATACTCTAACCTATATTAGAATGCCTATAATTGTTGTTGTATGTGTGTGTTTTTGAACTTCACTGTAAATCAGTGTTTTTAAGCGTGGCGCATGAAGTAAAATTTCGAGTTTAGGAAAGCATAATTTGAATTGACCGCTCCGCTTCGCTACGCGGCCTATTAAAATTCTTAAACTTTTCTAAACTCGAAATTTCACTTCAGGCTTAGTCTGGGAGTGGAAAACACTCGTTAAAAGCCCCAAATTAACCGCTTTGAAACAACGAATTCGCTGTAATTATCGGAATATGTATACTCAAAAGAAATATGGCCTGTTGTTCTGTTTTAAACTCGCTTTAAACATGTTTTAAACACGTTTTAAACATATTTTTAATTGTTAATGCTTTAAACGTCGTTTCGATGAAAAAAAACACGTTCTTTTTTAAAACTGTTTGTTTTAATTAAAATGAAAACAAAACGTTTATTTTACCAACCTTGTTTAGAAGTAATAGGTGGTTACATTGAAATTAATTTTGTTGTAGTGATTAACTACATACTTTGTTTCTTTCTGTATTCATTTGTTTACTGTTTTTTGTTTAGTGTTAAGCGCGATATTTATTTATTGTAACTTTTGCGTATTATCATTTTGTTTTTATATATTTTTTGTAATGTTGTAAAAAGGAGAAATCCGTAGAATATTAAATAAATAATAGTAATATAGTAACACACTATGTGTTTTTTAATGTTTAAGTAATGACAATTAATAATATTAATTTATAATATTTCATTATTGATAGATGCGACTTTGATATTTGCTTCCAAAGGCTACTTGTTTAAATCGTGACAATTGTGAATTTTCGATAATGCTTTCTTCTAAGTTTGCTTATAATTTTTTAACGGAAGAAGATAGCATTTTTTTTTCTCTACTAAGTTTGTTCGGAAAAATCAGTTCTTTTCAAATATCCAAAAATATAGGTATGTTTCTGGGAAAAAAATATTCGATGACGTTATTACTTCAGTTTCCAAATTTAGAAAAATATGTAATTTTGGCTTAAAATGGACCTCATTCAACCCGTTTATGAACCGCTTTTCAGATTTTTTCTATCGTTTTTCCTTTTCTTATAATAGAGCTGAGATATCGAGTTTCGCTCACCCTGTAAATTTTGAGTACTATGTACTCATTATCAATAGCTTACTCGTAAGTAAGTAAGCTATTGATAATAAGTACATAGTACTCGATATGTACATCTAGCACAAATTATAGATACTGTGAAGAAAGTGTTAGTGTTTTCATTCCAAATCAATATTTTAGTTGAATTTATTAGTTTCGATTATGTCGGTTTTAATGTTGTTATTTTTGGTTGTCGACTCCTTGACCATTATCGACCCTTTGCCTATCCTCAATATTTATCGACCCCCAGGGGGTCCATAACGACCCCGTTGAGAAACGCTTTAATAAAACTAGACGAAAATCAGACCTCCGAACTGACAAATTCAAAACAAAAAAATACACGCAACACCTGACAACAGACATAATACACAAATACAACAAATTATCAACACATATAAAAACACTGAAATTAGTTCCGTTCAAACTCAAAATAAAAAACTAACTGATAAATAATGAAATATAATGAGGAAACTAATGGAAGACCAACAACCAGATATCCTTCAATACCGATAGCCCGGGATCGGGTTCGACCCATGCATCACGAGGCGAGGACCGAGGGATGGACACAATGGACCATTACAGAGATGATGCAAATATTGTTAATTTATCATATAAATACATATTTTTGTACTAGCTCTGTAAATGTAAAAATAAAACACGTTTAAATCAAAACATAGACATCACGTGGGTACAATGAACTTTAAATAATTGGAAAACCCCTCTAGACGCCACGCAAATCACGTGGTTTTTCCATTTATTAAAACACGTCATGTGGAGCAAATTCGGCCAATTTTAGTGGTTCTCAATACCTACAGTGAAATATTCTCCTTTAAAACAGTTGTACAGGGAATTTTTATTTTCAGTATTCTATTATAACCATGACTTCATTTAAGCATAGTAACATTACTTCCATACGTGTCGTCGATTATAAAGATCTTAAAGGGAATTTAGCACTAATCCTGTTCGGCGAAGAGGCCAGTTTCGGATAATTAGTCGTTTATGGTACGATTACTTGACATAATCGCGCAAACTTACCACTCAAACGGACATGCGCGCGTCATTGCCGCTAATTAGCTTACATTTTCAAAATCGCCATCAATCAAATGAACACCGCCCATGCTTGTAAAATATGCGGCCCGTCATCACCCGGCCGTCATACAATTTGACTTGGAAAAGGCATATGGTGACAAGGCGAATTTCAGAGTGAATAAAGAACTGTTTTAACGGAGTGGGCATGAAAAATTGGCATACAGCGTTCGGCATTATCCTGAAGTAATTGATATTCATTTGCGTGTCCTCAGGCGGCATTTTCAAACTATATTATATATATATATATATATATATATACATATATATATATATATATATATATATATATATATATATATATAAATATATATACACATATATATATATATATATATATATATATATATATATATATATATATATATATATATATATATATATATATGTATCATATATATATATATGTATCACTGTTTCTTCGGGTTTGGTCCCGCGTATTTTCTTGGCTCTGGTCCATTTTATTTTTAATTCGACGTTTCGATGACGTCGCAGTCATCATCGTCAGGAATTACTATCAAAATTCCATTGCTCTAGCAACCACTTGTTTGACTTTTACGTACTACTTGATGCGTGAATTTCTTGTTTGGCTTCGTATTACTCTTCTGTTTTGTTTTTCTAATGATGTAGTAGTGACAATTTCAATATTATTTTCGGAAGGGGTTTGATTTTGAATTTCTTGGTTGTTGTTCGGAGATAATATATTTTGACCAGAATTTATACAAGTTTTCCAAATTGGTGGTAGTCTTTTAGCATCATCTCTTTGATTTAGACTGTTCGGCCTCTTTTCAATTTCTATCGCTTCTCTAATAATCCTCGCGTGGAAGAAGTCTGTCTTTTTTAAAATTCTCGTTTTTTCGAAATTTATTGTATGTTTAGAAATGTTTACGTGTTGAAGATTATGGATCAGACTTTCTTACTGCTAAAATGTGTTTATCTCGACGAGTACTAATTTTTCGGTTTGTTTGTCCTACATAGCTCTTCTCACACATACCACATAGAATTTCATATACGCCTTGAGCTTCAAGTGGGATAATTTCTTTTGGAGTTCGGAGTAAATTTTGAATTTTTGTGTGTATATTGAAACAAGTTCTAATATTGTATTTGGAGAGGACTTTTCCGATTTTATCAGTTGTTCCTTTAATGTAGGGAAGGGTGACGTTGCTACACGGACATTCACTTCTTGTTTTTGGACTTTTGTTTCTGTTTAATTTATTGATTGTTTTTTTGGAAAACCCATTTTGCATTAATGCCTTTTTGACATTGGATATTTCACACAAGAAGTGAAAGTCCGTGTAGCAACATCACCCTTCCCTACATTAAAGGAACAACTGATATAATCGGAAAAGTCCTCTCCAAATACAATATTAGAACTTGTTTCAATATACACACAAAAATTTAAAATTTACTCCGAACTCCAAAAGAAATTATCCCTCTTGAAGCTCAAGGCGTATATGAAATTCCATGTGGTATGTGTGAGAAGAGCTATGTAGGACAAACAAACCGGAAAATTAGTACTCGTCGAGATGAACACATTTTAGCAGTAAGAAAGTCTGATCCACAATCTTCTTTATTTCAACACGTAAACATTTCTAAACATACAATACATTTCGAAAAAACGAGAATTTTAAAAAAGATAGACTTCTTCCACGCGAGGATTATTAGAGAAGCGATAGAAATTGAAAAGAGGCCGAACAGTCTAAATCAAAGAGATGATGCTAAAAGACTACCACCAATTTGGAAAACTTGTATAAATTCTGGTCAAAATATATTATCTCCAAACAACAACCAAGAAATTCAAAATCAAACCCCTTCCGAAAATAATATTGAAATTGTCACTACTACATCATTAGAAGAACAAAACAGAAGAGTAACACGAAGCCAAACAAGAAATTCACGCATCAAGTAGTACGTAAAAGTCAAACAAGTGGTTGCTAGAGCAATGGAATTTTGATAGTTATTCCTGACGATGATGACTGCGACGTCATCGAAACGTCGAATTAAAATTAAAATGGACCAGAGCCAAGAAAATACGCGGGACCAAACCCGAAGAAACAGTGATACATGTTACGCCCGCGAAAATCTACGTTTTAACACATATATATATATATATATATACAGGGTCCTGCAACAGTGTGTCGGGCTTTCCTAGCGCCATTCCCGTGAAAAAAAACAAAAAAATTTTTCGTACAAAAAATTATTGACTTACAAATATTTATGGCGTAAAATTATTTTCAAACATACAGGGTGTCCCAATTTTGCAGTATAACAAAAATATTTGTTTTTTTTATTGGAACACCCTGTAATTATTCAACTTTTCTGATGACATTTTTCAACCTCTACATTGTTGTCCATTTAGTTTTCTATTATGTTACAGTGTTGCCAATTTACAATTTTTTTCTTCAAGTATCATGCATAAGCAAGCTCAACTTTAAAAAATCGTAGCGACCTCGTTTTATTAAGGTAAGAATAACTTTTAGCAAATATCTCAGTGTGGTTAATAAGCAACATTTTATTAATGAGCAATTTAAATTTAGTAGTACAGGGTGTTCAGAGAAACATGCCAAACTTTGCAAATTTCAAAGCGGTATAACCCATTTTTTTTAAATGGAATGCTCCCTATTTTATGTCATTATTCGATAGGTCTTTTTATTCTCTTCAATTTGATGGGGCCTATCTTATGTCTAAACCCCATAGTTGTTGAGATATTCAATATTTTTCACAAAAGTATCCATTTAATTACATTTCTATGCACTCTAGTAGGCCATGCTGCGACGAAACAACTGCCAAAATGTAATGTAAGTGTCAGTGTGACATTTGATTATGTCGAAATTCTAAACGTTAATTTGTGATTTGTAAAGTGATTTTTCGTTTCGTGGTAAAAGTAGACAGCATATAATTACGATGAATTTCGAAAAAGACGAACTAGTCGATATGATTTTTGTATTAGGGGAGACTGATAGAAATTGTTTATTGGCGGCTAGAATTTACGCGACACGTTATCCCGACAGAAGACATGCGGAAGAGAAAAGTTTTAGGAACCTGCTCAATAGATTTATTGAAACGGGAAGTGTACATTACAGAAAACAAGAAAGAACAAAACCTATCACCAATGAGGAAAACCAATTTTCAGTGCTCTTAACAGCAACTGAGCATCCCAACTTGAGCCAAAAAGACATCTGTGAAGCAACCAGCATAAGCGAGAGGTCAGTACAACGCATTCTGAAGAAAAATCGATATCATGCATATCATATTCAATTACATCAAGAACTGAGTAATACTGATTTTCAGTTTCGTTCCGAATTTTGTATCTGGGCAAGACTAAAAATACAGGAGGATCCTGCGTTTTTCCAGTATGTTTTATTCACGGATGAGGCGACGTTCCATAACAGCGGATCTGTCAACAGGCACAATTTTCATTATTATTCAACTGAAAATCCACATGTTATGAGACAAGTTGATCATCAGCATCGATGGTCATTGAATGTCTGGGGAGGAATTATTGGAAACCCTGTGGTAGGTCCACATTTCTTCGAAGGCCATCTAAATGGGCATATGTATTTGCACTTTATGCGAAATGTATTACCCGGGTTATTAGCTCATATACCTTAACATACAAGAAACAGGCTGTGGTTTCAACAAGACGGGGCACCTGCGCACTTCTCGCGAGATGTGAGGACATTTCTTGATGGTATTTTCCCCAACCAATGGATTGGTAGGAATGGAGCCACTAGATGGCCTGCTAGATCTCCGGATCTAACAAAAATTGATTTTTTCTTGTGGGGATATGTAAATGAAATTGTTTATAAGGAAGCACCAACAAACCAAATGAATATGCAGCAACGAATTGTTAATGCTTTTGCAAGTATTTCACCTGAAATGGAAGGAAGAGTGAATAGGTCTTTTCAGCGGCGAATTAATTTGTGCCTAAATGAAAATGGAAAACATTTTGAACGTTTACTGTAGTATCGTTTCTCTTTTGTATTAATAATTTTGAAGTATTATCTGTATTTATTCATCTCACATTGACTTTTACTTACATTTTGATAGTTGTTTCGCCTCAGCATGGCCTACTAGAGTGCATAGAAATGTAATTAAATGGATACTTTTGTGAAAAATATTTAATATCTCAACAACTATGGGGTTTAGACATAAGATATGCCCCATCAAATTGAAGAGAAGAAATAGACCTTTCGAATAATGACATAATAGGGAGCATTCCATTTAAAAAAAATGGGTTATACCGCTTTGAAATTTGCAAAGTTTGGCATGTTTCTCTGAACACCCTGTATTACTAAATTTAAATTGCTCATTAATAAAACGTTGCTTATTAACTACACTGAGATATTGGCTAAAAGTTATTCTTACCTTCAAAAAACGAGGTCGCTACGATTTTTTAAAGTTGAGCTTGCTTATGCATGATACTTGGAGAAAAAAATTGTAAATTGGCAACACTGTAACATAATAAAAAACTAAATGGATAACAATGTAGAGGTTGAAAAATGTCATTAGAAAAGTATAATAAATACAGGGTATTCTATTAAAAAAAAAACAAATATTTTTGTTATACCGCAAAATTGGGACACCCTGTATGTTTGAAAATAATTTTACGCCATAAAGATTTTTAAATCAATAACTTTTTGTACGAAACATTTTTTTGTTTTTTTCACGGGAAAGGCGCTAGGAAAGCCCGACGCACTGTTGCAGGACCCTGTATATATATATATATATATATATATATATATATATATATATATATATATATAAACTGGGGTATTCATAAGGCAATAAGTGTTTTAATATTAATACAAACTCATCCAAATTTTATGAGCTTTATGAAAACTTGTGTTCAGAGATGATTCAATAAATAAATAGATAGTGATATTAAATTATAAATGATTTACTCTATATTGATATATTTTACAAGAATGAAATAATAAAATCAAATTTGATCGTGTATCAGTTTAAGTAACTTTTGGAATTCCTTAAAAAATCCCACTCTGGTCCAGTATTATGTATACTTTTAATGATTAAAACTTCTAACAAGTGTTTCCACTTCTTGGTTAAGCATGAAGTAAAGTTTCGAGTTTAAAAAATCCAAATGTTCAGATTTTTCTAAACTAGAAATTTTACATTATGTGCCAGGCGTATAAAACACTGATTTCATGCAAAGTTTAAAATATATTGCTCAGGATGTATAAGTTTACTTTTACAGAAAGGTAAAGTTTATTAAGTTACTTTTACCTACGACCTATCTAGTAACCGCATCATACCACACTGTCATCTTGAAGCGTATGATTGACATTACACATGCACGTACTAGCTTTGACAAGTATATTACATGCTAACAGCTGAACAGCTGATTGGTTACCGCACAACCAAATGACATTTATTTGATGTATATTGATCAAGTAGTAATTTAGTTTTCATTAATGTCATGTTACGATCAAAAATTATTGAATAAATAAGTTGTTCTTTCATGCTTATTGTTTATTTTGTTAGAGCGTACGTAAAGTATAGTACGTTTCTCGAGTGGTATGGCAATTACATACTCGCGGAATACTGTACTCACCGCACTATCCGCCCATATGTAATATGCTGCATACCACTCTCGTGACGTAATATATTATTACTGTATTTACTACTTTTATTTAAATTATGTTCTATTTGTAATACAAAAAATAATGTTATTTCTTTACCTTTTCTAAGCAGTAAAGGGTGAGCCCCCCTTGGAGAATGCAAAGTTTTTTACAAAGTTATAATCAAACTATAGTAATAATCAATATTTCAACTGTTAAAAAATATAAAAAAAATTAATTTAGGATGATTTTTAAGGACGTTCCGATCCCAAAAAAGTATCGATATTGTCGATACTCAATATCGATACTTTTTTGGGATCGTAACGTCCTTAAAAATCATCCTAAATTAATTTTTTTATGAAGGTATCGAAACGGTAAAATATCATAATGAAAAGTATCGATATTTAACATATCGATTCTTTCGATACCAGATATTTTAGATTTAATTTTGATTATTATTTATTAGCGCAAATTAATTAAAGAGTTCTACCTAAGATAAATAATAATGCAAGAAATTGTTTATTGATAGTTACGAAATTACCAAAATTCACCTTTTACAAAAAAAAAATATATATAATAAGTCAATGTTTTATACGCGTGGCGCATGAAGTAAAATTTCGAGTTTAGAAAAGCCTGAAAATTTGGATTTGCCGAGGCGCGACTCGCTTCGCTCGCGCGCCCCGGCAAATCCAAATTTTCAGGCTTTTCTAAACTCGAAATTTTACTTCATGCTTAATCCGGGATTGTAAAACACTTGTTAGAATTTCTCAAGGACTAGAATTGAATTGTCTGGCGTTAATCACAAATAATTGACTGAATAATAGGTGAGTTCATGGCCATAATCATAGTCCTAATTATAATTATAATCATACTAAACTCAAAACTGTTAACATTTTATCATAACAAATCGTCAAGAACTTAAAAATTACCGAAAATCGTGAAGAGTTTATTAAAGTCAAATATTTTTAAATATAACAAAAATTTAAAAATAGTCAACATTTTAAAAATTTATGAAAAGCATCAACATTTTTTAAAAATTGACGAAACTCTAGGAAATTTACGAAAACCATCCAAATATTTAAGAATGAATGAAAATCTGAGATATTTATGAAAAGCTTCAAGATTTTAAAAATAAACTAAATACTAAAAAAATCACGAAAACGTGCTAAGTATTTGAAAATCAATCAAAATCATGAAATTTCGTGAAACTCAAAAAACATTTTCAATTTAACAAAAATTTAGGATATTTACGAAAATTACCAAGATTCTGAAAATTAACGAAAAGTCAAGTGTCGACAATTTTAAAATTAACAAAAATCTACGAAATTTAGAATAACCGCCAGAGTTTTCAAAACCACTAGAAAATCTTTTCAAATTCCTTTTGTTTTTGATATTACTTTTGTTTTTCGAATTACGGCAAAACCATTTCTATATTGTTTATTGTTTATTTACGGATATCCATTTAAAATAAATACATAATGCTTAGTCTAAAATAAGTTAAAAGTAATAATTATGTTTTTTTTTGGCCTTGGTATCTAGACCATTAACCATCAATCTATTTATATATTTAACATTTTAATGTATTTTAACCAATTCTAATTTCGATAAATAGCCATTTACTCCTGAAACAACACAAACTCATTCACACTACATCCATGGACCCGGATGGAATAATTTATTATTCATAAATTATTCCACTGGACGGGATTCGAACCCGCGACCTCTTGGTCTGTGGGCAGGGTCTCTTCCCACTCGGCCACCGAGGCCCCAATAATTATGTTAAAATATATAAAATCACAAACAATATACACAACAGATTAAAATCAAAATGCTCATCACTATGCTAAAAGTAATAAATAAGGTTAAAATATAAATCACAAACAATATACAAATAAAACGACCAAAACAGAATGTGAACAAAAATAAAAATCTAATTTTTCTCACGGAGCATGGACTTAAGATTCTTTTTGCTTGTGGTAGCAAAGTCTATATTCGCCGAGTTGCAGTGCGCGGCAACTCTAGCCATGCCATAGTTTCTACCATAATTGGTACGATGAAATGGTACGTTGAAGAGGTCGAAGGAACGTAAACCCCTGCTAGGCACATTTCACAAACAAAACAACATAAACATTACAAATAACAACCAAAATCTTTGAATTTCATGAAAAATTTCGCCATTTTTTAGGAAAATTCATGAAAAGTCTCAAGTTTTTTTTAAATTAATGGAAATCTTGGTAATATATGAAAATCGTCTACATTTCTAATTTTAATAAAAATGTAGGGATTTCACAAAAAAAGTCAAGATTTAAAAAATGAACTAAACACCTTTTTTTTATGAATGTCCTTGATTTTAGTTAATTCTAAATCTTCTAACACTTTTCATGCCATTTCGTTATTTCTTAAAACCCTGGCAGCTTTTGTAAATTTCCAGAATTTTAATTGATTTTTAATATCTTGACGATTTTTATGAAATTTAAAGATTTTTATTAAAATGTTAACGGTTTACGTACATTTCTTGGATTTTCGTTAATATTAAATATAATACAGGGTTTCACTGAAGCGTAAGTAACTTTTTGGCCTTAAATATTTAAGAGAGAAAAATATGTTTTATATAAAAGTTGTAGATAATTATCGACTCTATAATCAGAAAATGTTTTTATGTATACAGGGTGCCCCACAACGGAAAGCCAACACAAACTTATGTTTTTTTTATTGGAGCATTTGGTATATTTTTGACTTTTTATGTGTAGTTTTTTATACTTATTAAACTGACAATAAATTGTTAATTGGGCTAAATTGAACCGTATCTAAGTTATTCTGGTTTTTAGAGCAAAAAAATCAATATTTGAACAGCCACAGAAAAATAATAAGTTAATATTTTAAAATTATCAAAGCCTTTTTTAACAATAGAAATGTTACATTTTTAGATGATTAGATTAATTTATGTAATTATATATTTTTTTTATGAAGTAAGAAGACCCTCGCCAAATGTAAAGAAACTTTTGTTTTTTTAACGGAACACCCAGTGTTTTTTAATAGAAATTTAAAGTCCTTTTTCTTGCCTTTCTAAAAATACCTAGTTTGCTAGGTCTATAAATAATACTTTAAAAGTTAATACACATTAAACTTTCGAATTAGTGTTTCAAAGTGGTCATGGGTAAATTAATTTTGTAATTTTCATTTCAAAGTGGCCATGTGTTAAACTTGTAATGACAAATATTGTTATTTGTCATTTCAATTTTGATTAAGTACAACTACTAAAGTCTAGCAGTAAAGTATCTGTCGGAATGCATATATTCAAAAAAATGAATGAGTTGACTATTAACTCATTCGTTTTTTGAAAATATGCATTCCGACAGAATAATGTACATTTTAAGTGGATGCAAACGCAATTGTTTATTGACAAAAAGGATTTACAGCGAATGGTATCTAGGTGATCGACTTTGATAACAAGAATGTTTGAAAAATTGAAACTAAGGTTTGAAAACTCTATGTGTTAATTACCGCAATAATCCGGTCGATACAAATTAAATAATACATTTAAAAAAATATTAAAAGCAAAATAAGTAAACTAAAATACATATTTAATACACATGCACGCATGGGCAAATATTTACAAAATATTTTCGAATATGTCTGCTCCCTGCGCCCTGTATAGCGCAGGGAGCGCCATACAGGGCGCAGACAAGTTTTAAATGTCACATTTACAAGGATTGCCTCCGGTATGTTTAAAAAGGATTCCATGATGCGTTGCTGCATATCTTTCCCGTGTTGTCGGTACATCCGTGTATACATTTTCATAGCCCTAAACCCCCAAAGAAAAAAATTGCACAAAGTTAAATCTGGCGATCTTGCTGGCCGTGCCACTGGACTGCCTCGGCCAACCGATTTTCGCGTTGTATGGTGGGGCTCCATCCTGTTGAAACCACATTTCTTGACAGGCAAGATGATCGACGTTTTGCAGTAAAATTAGTAAATCGTCTCTGAGAAAATCTCAATATCTTCGTTGTAAATCATATTAACAAATTGTTTTTTGGAAAGTTCAATATGACAGATACTAAGTAAAATAATTTAAGAAAATTGAAATGACAAATATTGTTAATTTAACACTTTACCACTTTGAAAAAAAAATTACAAATGGGTCCATTAGAAATCACCCAGACTACGTTACTCAACATTTTTGTTTCTTCAATTTTTTTTACCAGTTATTCCCCAATAGTAGGTGAGCTCAAAGGTATAGTTAGACAAATTTTCAGGCTTACTTTTTTTCTGGCGGACATTTTAAGTTTGCTTTGTAACCGTTTTTCGGCCGAATACAAGTTTTACTCAAATGTATATAACTTTAATAATTTTATAGATATACACCGTTCCATTTGTTTCTGGATCTCGCCTAGCCATGCTTTCGTGTTGTTATGTTGCAGTATCAACATTTACATTTTTTATTAATTGGCACTCCTGATTCCTTATTTTAACAGTGTTGCAATAATTTATGATATCATAAGTAATCCTCTTTTTAATTTTCAAGAGGTTTATTGTTAATCTTGCAACAATTATTTCGCCACGCGGTCGCTTCTTCGAGCATTTTATTATTAAATCAAATTAATCTAGTGTTACAATGCTGTGTCAATGTCAAAGTGAAAAATAATTTCAGGCACATATTAAATATTAACATGCCAAAGATTATCTCTGAATCAAAAAGGTTACAAATTCTGAAATCCTACAAACATTTTAGGCAAAGTAATCCAAATCTACAGCATCACAATATTATTACGATTTTAATAGATATTTTTGGGGTATGTCTAGTATTTTAATTATCATATATATTTAATTAAAGATAATTACGTTTCAGGTAGGGAGATCTTCATTACAATTAATTTTACGACAAAGACCTAACGAATTGAAATCTACTACTTCTGGCAAACGATCTAAAAACAGCCATTTTTGGAATCACCTAGCTAGAAAAGATCTGCAACAACTAATTTGGCAATATAACTCTAGAAATCAGTATTTTACTTTGAGAGATCTTTTGAATGATATGAAAGAAAATTATGAGTTCCATGGGAGTAGAACACTTTATAGGGTTGTTAAAAGTATGGGGTATAAATTCAAATTAATTAATGGGCGCAAAATTCTCTGTGAACAAAAACATATTGTTGCAGCTAAAATTATTTTCCTTAGAAAATTTTTACAGTATCAAAATTCCAGTGAAGATATCCAATTCGTAGACCTGGATGAAACATGGATATATCAGAATGGATCCGTGGTTCGACGCTGGGTACATGAAACGGATATAAAAAGTAATCCAACTAAATTCAAAAATGAAGGCAAACGCTTCACCATTCTACATGCTGGGTATAGGGGTGGGTTTTTGGATGGGTGCGATTTTTTATTACATTCGAAAAACAATGACCGAGATTACCATGCCACAATGGATGGTAATACTTTTCAAAATTGGGTGGTTAATCAACTTATTCCTGCTTTGGCTAAGCTTTCAGGGAAATGTGTAGTTATTATGGATAATGCTGCATACCATTCTGTGCAATTAGACAAAACTCCTTCATTTTCTTATAAGAAATGCGAAATGCAGGAGTGGTTGGTTAAACACAATGTAAAATTCAATCCAAAATTAACCAAAAAGGAACTATGGGCTTTATTTATACCTTTTCGATCAAATGACAAAATTTACGTAGTTGATGACATTTTGAGAAAGAACGGGCACGAAGTTCTTAGATTACCGCCATACCATTGTCAATACAATCCAATTGAAATGACATGGGGGTTTTGTAAGACTTACTACAATAAGCACATAAATTCTAAGCAACCATCTTAGGATCATGTTCAGAATTTATGGCTTGAGTCTCTCTCAAAATGTACATCCGATATGTGGCAAAATTTCTGTGATCATTGTGAAAAACTTATTTCGGATGACTGGACAAAACACATGGGGAACCTTTCTTTTGAAACCATTCCTCCTTTTATTATTTCGCTTGGGGAATCTGGCTCAGAACAAACATCAGAAGATTCAGATGCAGGTTCTCTTGACTAAATAATAAAAGTGGAATGAGGGCTTAAAAATTGTTTGACATGAAAATTATCAGTATCACAAGAGGGTGGGAATAAATTTGCAATTCTACAAAAAAATACTGAGGGCCAACAGAAGAGAGAATGACCAAAATTAAGGTGGATGGATGGAGTTGATCAAAATGTGTTAACGGGAAGACCCAAGCGAGAAATACAAATGGATGACGAAATAAGTTTGCAAAGCCGAATTCATTATATTTGTTATATACAATATTATTGCTGTGTTTGTATGTACAAAAACCAAGTAGTAAATTTTGTTAATCTTAAAACTGCATATTATTATCCTTTTATATCTGAAAATTTGTAAAACAGGCAACAGTGTAAGATCACAATAGTCAGAAATTATAACCTTAAAATCGAACATCTGACAGCGACATTTAAAAACCCTGATTTAAAACACAACCAGTCCCATTTACAATACTTAAACTGTCACTTTTCCATAGCTAGGCGAGATCCAGAAACAAATGGAATCGTGTATATCAATACAAAATAGAAAGCAAAATTATCAGAATGATGCTCTAGATTTTTTGTCCTTATATAATATTACCTAAGTAGTTAGAAAAGTGCATACAAAAATTCACAAGTATAAATTGAAAATTAACCTAAAACGGGAGTTTTAGTTCTGCGAAAATATTATAAGGAAGAAAGACTGACCTTTCATTTCATTAATACAAATAATACCACTTTATGGCATATACATATGATGTGAATTTGATGAGTGAGACTCAACTGGTTCCAGAGTTATAGTGCATAAAAGTTTGCCAAAAATTGCGTTATACGCACACAAAATTGAACGGTAATTAATGGTAAGAATCCTTTAAAACGCAACATTTTATTAAAACTAAGTGTGTTACACATATAAAGTTCGATATATACATTTCATCAGTTAGCATGACAAATTTATTATTTTCTTAAACTATTGTAAAGTGTCGAAATTACGGTGCATAGTTGTTTGTGCCCGAAACCGTCGTTAGTTCTGTAGGGGTAATCTTCCTGACAACTTTACTTACTGGAATCCACACCATATTCTTTTTAGATATGCGGAAGGCAGTTTTTGAGCCAGGAGGATCGAAAAAATGAACTAAAAATAATTTCTAATTACATCAAATATTTTTTCCAGATGCCGGCAAAATAGTTTAACGTTGATGCGTTAACGTTGAAAATTAAAATGTCGAACATTTCTATTTATGAACGCACTGTAATATGAATATTTTATATAGCACACCCTGCCTTTTTTGTAATCATGATATTCTGTTTAAAAATTCCTATTCAATTATATATTGCAAGTTGATATTAGTTCAAGACTTGACCGTATTAGATTTTTCAAAGTTTGCACTAAGTAGGCTTTATAATAATAATGGCTGAATAATTAATAGTATGCTGTTCTTAGATAAAACAAAGGCGTTTAATGGACTGTCATATACATTTCACGGTCTACTTTGTGATATTTCATCCTAGTTACAATTTCCCGGCCTACTAAGTCAATTTTAAAAAAAAATAATAATTTTGAAGTTAGTTTTAAGGTAAATATCAGCTTGTTACACATCACTAGAAAGATAATTTAGAAACGAACGTTACAAGTTAGAAAAACGTTGGGGTTGTAATTTAAATTAAGAAAAATTAAATCATTTCCGGCAAAACCGGAAGTAGTATTTCTACTTAATACTATACCAAAATTCAAGCTATAGTTAAATTGTATATGCATCCTACAACTCAAATGTCTACCAATTATATTGCCTTACCGCTTATAAAATTTTTCAAAATTCGATCAATTTGCGTTATATGTAAGTGTACTATAACGAAAAAAACCCGTCTATAATGTTTACTTTTTCTTTTCTGCAAGTTTTAACTTGAACATTTTTTCATTTCTTTCTTAATATAATAGATATGGCGTTTAATAAATAACTAGTATCGTATGTAACGATACCGACTATATTGTATCGATACTAGCGATATATCGGCAAATGAAATATTGATATAAATATCACTAATAATACACGCTTTGATTTCTTTTTTTCACGAACTTATTTTTCACTGTAAGATGTACACTTCAAGTACCATGTACCAGAGCTGGGACGAATCCTCGTAAAAAGGATTCGAATCACGAATCCGAATCACCTAATATGATTCGAATCACGAATACTCGAATAAAGGATTCGTAAGAGTTAAATATGATTCGAATCGAAGATTCGAATACTGTTTTTTTGAATCACGAATACAAATCCTTTAAGAATTAATTTGAAATTATTATTTTTTTGCAACCATTAATATATAAATATCGTTACCAGTTGTTTTAACAAAAATATTCAAAACCTAATTATTTATTATTACCACTAAACATCGTTGATAACAGACTAAATATCTGACTCACTGTTACTCTGGTTAAAGATCTATTTGTGTGTTTCTGAACTCCACTTCAAATCAGTGTTTTGTACGCGTGGCGCATGAAGTAAAATTTCGAGTTTAGAAAAGCCCGAAAATTTGTCTCGGGTCGCTGCGCGACCCTCGATAAATTTTCACGGGGCTTTTCTAAACTCGAAATTTTACTTCATGCTTAGCCTGGGAGCTAAAACACTCGTTTAAAACTTCGAATTGAACTCTATTATAAAATCGACTAATGCCTGAAATTTACGTAAATAAAAAATTCACTAAATATCATGAAAACCACGAAAGTTCGAGAAAAGTCATGGAATTATATTCAAATTGACCATAACACTAACAAAAAAGCCATATGATATTATTAAATATGTCAAAATTAGCAGGCAAATTACAAAACACGTAAAAATGTATAAAATTAACTTTAATATTGGCAAAAACACTGAAGACTATTAAACAGAATGGGGGTTTCCCACGTTATATTAAAGTTATATAAAAAGGCCAGGGAAAAAATCTTTAGTAAGGGAAATGTCGGAAAAATTTAACATTTCAGATTTTGGCTACCATGTCAGTTTTACTTCAAATAATATTAAACAAAATTTTGCAAACAAATAATTATCTTTAAAAACATTTTCAATCATTTAATGTTCTTATCAAAGCATTCACTTTGAAGTTTCGAACGAGCGTTTTCACTCCCAGACTAAGCATGAAGTAAAATTTCGAGTTTAGAAAAGCCCCGTTAAAATTTGTCTCGGGTCGCTGCGCGACCCGAGATAAATTTTCTGGGCTTTTCTAAACTCGAAATTTTATGTCATGCGCCACGCGCATAAAACAGTGATTTAACAAAAAATTTAAAAACACACAAATAAACATATTTCATGTTATTGCTCACAATCAATTCGAATTATTTTTGACGGTTCAAATCCTTTTGTAAGTATTCGAATTCTTTTACATGGATTCGAATCCTTTTATAAGGTTCGAATCACCCACATTTAGACTCGAATACAAATCCTCTTAAAAAATGTAACAAATCCGGATCACGAATCCAGTTGAACTAAAGTATTCGAATGCTTCTTTTGAATCCTCTAAAAGGATTCGAATCCTGAATGATTCGAATCCTGCCCAGCTCTGCCATGTACTCATTTTTTAAAATTGAATGGCTTAAAACTAATTACATTTGTTTATATAGGTACTGTGTCGTGATTAGTGGAAAACCTAAATCTAATTATGACTGCTATCTATTGGTGAATTGGGATTAGTGGTTATGGGAGAGGTGTCGGTAGGCTTCCATTTTTTTTTTTTCGAAATGGGATTTAACAGTGGGTTTTCTAGCGGGCTTAATTCGAAATTTAATAATCTGTCTTTACATTTGTATATTTCTATTGATTCTAACATGTTTAATCTGAAACTGCTTGATTGTTTTAATAATTTTAAATTGCGTAATGAAAATTGGTGTCAGGTTTAGAAATTATGGAAAGCTATTGCTGATTCATCTGGGTTTCGACTCTTGATGTGGTAATTGTGTTCTTTGAATCTCTTGAGTAAATTTCGTTTTTTCACAAATGTTACAATTAATTGAGTATATACCGGATTTTTGTAAATTATTGGTGTGTTGTGAGATAACATTTATTAAATGTGTTATTTATTGGGTGGTAAATGGTCGAATTATATATGAAACAAACGATGAAGATATAAATATCGATTATTTTGTATCAAAATATCAATATTCCAAGATGTCGATATATATCGAACATTCCTAATGAGGCCCTTTTGATAATATACCAATTAAATAATTCTAGTCAACATTGTAAATATAAGCGATTTGTATCGAAAACCCCTGCCAGATCTAAATCTGCGTCAGCTTTAGCTAGACTAGAAGGAATTTATCTAACCTAGAGACCTAGAACAAGTGTCTAGCCAGAGTCTGCGAATCCACCGCAATCTCGCCCGAGTCTGTCTAGCTTTGTCACGCGCGTCTGATTAACAGTTATTGCGTCATTAAGAACCCCTGCCCGTCGCTAGAACAACTCCTTACTCCTGCATACAACTGGTTTTCTAGACACAGATAAATCATCCAACGTGTACTCGCAGTCTCGAGCAGAAAAGAGAAGAGATGCGCGAGGAGAGATGAGACGCCAACCGAATCCTTTTTATTAATCCTTTTCCCTATTAAATTATTGATTGCTTCCTGCGGTTATGCCATGCAATCACCACTAATCCTAGGCTTTTAATCCAAAATTGCTCCTTTATTTAAATACGTTCATATTTCATCTAGGTCTATATCCATCCATGGCAACAGCACAAAAGTGTGCACCTTTGTGTGGTAGTTAGTTGATGTTTAATGATATAATTACGAGCGTGTGCCAGGCATGAGGGTACAGGTGATAAGGATGGTACTTTTTTCTATTTACAAGTCACGTGCACGTCTATCGACTAGCGCGTACGTTGGCTGGCGTTTTCTACTAACGGTCTTGATAATAAAATGCAACTCCACCGCACCGGACTCGCTCATATAAAACGATCACAATTTATTATTGGCGAATAATTACAGAGCCGCCTTAATTGAAACAAGGCCTCGCTCCTCATGTTTCTGCCAGGCAAATCTAATTACTTCGTGTGCATACAAATAATTGATCGGCACTGAAACGAAAAATGGAAGTAATTAATCGAAACGCATATTTCACTTATTGAAGGTACGAGTAATGAGCTGTGGACGTGTAATTAATATTTGGCGCAGTGTTCAGGGCATTTTATTTATTGCTATTGTTTATTTGTCATCAGATGTATTAATTAATTTTGCACGACATGAAGATAAATGAAATATACTGCGGCAGAAATAGACAACCTTTATTTTCTTGGAACACTGGCGCCTTTATCTGCAACTTTATATAAATGCCTTGGACTTGACAAATGGTCATTATCACATTTAATACAGCGTGATTCAGAATAGACAGGCGCGCACCCAGGGGGTTAGCTCGCGGGCTTGAGCCCCCCGCCCCTAAGACTAACTAAATTGTAGTATGTTGCGAACAAAACACGAAATACGGACAAAATGCGTTCTGTCTAGACAAAATGCGAATTGTCCAATGCTTTTAGACAACACTCGAATAAAATTCCATTGGTCTATCATTTCGCTCATTGTCTGGACAAAATGCGTTGTGTCTAAGGGCTATTAGACTTGCGTTCCAAGATTGTACATTAAAAAAAAAGTACTGGAAAACATAATTTTGTTTCATAATCAAATGATAAATTATTTATAAGGAATATATTTAGAACTTCACTTGAAATCAGTGTTTTATACGCGTTGCGCATGAAGTAAAATTTCGAGTTTAGAAAAGCCTGAAAATTTGGATTTGCCGAGGCGCGACTCGCTTCGCTCGCGCGCCCCCGCAAATCCACATTTTCAGGCTTTTCTAAACTCGAAATTTTACTTCATGCTTAATCTGGGAGTGGAAACACTTGTTAAAAGTCCAAAATTGAACGCTTTAATAATAAACCTTGCATAAAAAATCTACTTTTTATAATTGGGAGTAATTAATTATATATATTTCTATGTTATTGTATAGCAAAAGATGCTAAATAAAGATCATTATTATCAAAAACTTATTTCTCTGCTTATTTACTTTTTAAATTAAGTAGTTTTATTTTAATTTTAAATGAAAAAAGTGTGTAAATTTGAATAAAATCAACTCATTTGGATTAGAATAAAGTCAGTTTATATTTGAATTTAATTTAAAAAATAATAATAATTTTTTACCAATTGATCAATGATAAACTATACATTCATCAATAAATCCAATTTTTTTAAATTTTGAAAGTAAAGTTGTAATATTTTTGGACAGTCGCACAGTGGTCAAAACGCTCATTTTAGCCGAACATTTTGCTGTAAAGTGTTTTTCTTAAAAATGAAAGACGCAAAATTCAATTCTGTATTGATCTATATAAGCATTTCCTATACCTATTAGGGAATGCTAATATAGATCAATACAGAATTGAAATTTGCGTCAGAATATGTAAAAATATACATAGTGTTCTATCTAAAAAAAAAAGATTTATTGCTTTAAAGTTGACCCAATATCGGATGAAATTTTGAACTCTCAGTATAGTGTTATTCAAAAAATCATAATCACTGGGTACCTTTGAGTATTGGTTTTCTATAGCCAATATTACATCTCTTCGGTTTTCTTTTCTGCGGAGATACAAATTTAAAAATTAATCATAAAAAGCACTTTTTTTTAATGTCAAATATCTCGAACACGGTTAAATTTGGAGCTTATGAAAACTAATGTTTTTTTTTTCATAGAATTGTATGCAGAATCCAGTTTCCAAATAAAAAATATAGTTGGTATTGACTTCCGGTATAACTGGAAGTCAACTAATCCAGAAAATATTGTCATTAAAAATAGCACACTCGATTACAGATGTGTACATTAATTTCTGTTTCATTTATCTAATCTTCAAATTTGAATTCGAACTGGATTGGATGCGGTTTAATTCGTACCACTTAAATATAATTTTGAACTGAAAATTTAATTTGTTGCTTTAGTAAGTCTAGATTCTCACATTAGCTATCATTTAGAGGTAGTAATAATCTTAGATTTGCTATCGTCATTACATAAATGAAATTATTATTATTTGAAGATGGCTAACGGTACGGTTGTAAGTGGAGAAGCTCCACAAGAAAATCCGAAAAAGTCTTGTAAAATGTGTAAGAAAACTGCCGCAAGTGGCAGAATATGCATAAAGTGTGGTGCAATATTTCACACAAGCTGTGCAAATATCATAATTAAGTGTTGTGATACACTGCTGGAAGATAACCTAAATGCAGAAGATATAACCGGTGAGGATATTTTTCCGATAATGAAATTACTTATTATTGAACTTAAATCAAATAACAATTTCTTACTTGATAAAATAAACTCATTAGAAGCAGAAATTACCGACAAAAACAATGAAATTAAACTGTTAAATTCCAAAGTGCACGCAAATCCTACGTCTGAATACAGTAAAGTCGCGTCATCATCTGCACATATTAAATTGCCCAGTGTACCACTGCAGTCCCAGATCACTAATGAGATCGGGGACGGGCGGAACCTCCGAAAGAGACTCGCCAGTTCCTCGGATACTGCTAAAGACGCTGCCAACCTCACATCCTCTGCTGAAAGGCATTGAGAATCGACATCGATCATTAAAAACCAAGATATGCAACCAACGGTTACCAACCACACATCCACCGATGAATCCTCAACCAACGCTCAAGATGCGCAAGCGGACGATGAGGGATATAAAACTGTGAAGAGAAGAACTCGCAAACGTAAACCATTAATAGGCCGCGGGAATGACCTCGATGTACAAGGAGTGATAAAAATGGGACATCTTCATGTTAGCAGGGTTCAGATAAACATAACTGAAGAGAAGATCAAACAACTATTAATTAATAAATTACAAATGTTGAGTGTACGAAACTCACTTCTAAACATCCGGAAAAGTATTCAACGTTCAAGGTGTCTGTTCCACTAGACGAAATCGACGAACTACTTTCAAATCGCGACCTCTGGCCCCGCGGAATAAGTGTAAACAAATATTTTTTTGGGAGGGAAAAGAAAAAACAAAACAACTCGGTGAATCAAATGATACACTAAATATATTATTTTGCAACATTCAAAGTCTTAGAAATAAAATAGAACTATTAGAAGAACATGTATGGGATGGCAATTTTAATTTAATCTGTTTAGCTGAGTATTGGCTTACTATTCATGAATCTGAGAGCGTCAAAATTGATAATTTCGTTCTTGCGGAACACTTCTCACGCAGCGTGTTTATTCACGGTGGAGTGATGATATTATTAAAATATTATCATCATCACACCACACTTAACATCAATCATAACTCAGTTGAAAAAGATTGTGAAATAACAGGGATATTATTGGAAAATTCTAAATTTATTGTTATTACGCTATATCGTTCTCCCTCGGGAAATTTCAATCGTTTTTTGGAGATACTCAATAATGTTTTGTCTAACTTAAATGTTTTTAAATATAACGTTCTTATATGTGGCGATTTTAATTGTAATTTTAGTAATGTGAATGATAGTAATACTCAATGTTTAATAATAATAATAATAATATTTCTTTATTTTAAAGTTCACCAGATACACGTAATACAATATATACAAATACAGATTATGTGTAATATAGTCAGCCGATGTACATGATAAGAACTTAAAATAGTGTCAGAGGTATAGTAAGGTAATCATAATATTTTGAGTTTATGTGATTTCTTTAGTAGTTACCACATGTATGCTTTAGTAAAGTTTCCTACACGAGGTAAGTCCTGCCTGGACAATATATTTACTAATATCCACAACATAAACTTAGATGTCAGACCATTTAACATACCATTTTCAGACTATGATGGTATTAGCTTAAGTGTTGATTTGAAACCACCGCACATTAAAGACAGTTGTAGAATCGTTCGTCCAATTACGTCTTTAGGTAAATTTAATTTCTACAATTCATTAAATCGTACTAATTGGGACTTTGTTAACAGTCGTGATTCTAACTCGTCATGGCAGATATTTGTTGATATGGTTAGGATAGGTTACAAGTTTTCCTATAAAGGTTAAACGAAACAATAAGAACAGTCAAGAGTGTAATTGGTTTACTGCTGACTTGGAAAAAAGGCGGGAACAACTTAACCTTGTTCATGAAGCCTGTGCTAGAATGAATAATACTGGAATGAAAGAACTAAAATTAAAAATGAAAATGGAATATAAAGAAGCAATTAGAACGGCTAAAATCTCTGCAAATGATAGGTTGGTGGAGTCCGCAAATAGCCCAATAAAGGCTATGTGGAACATCATTAATAACCAACTACCTATCTGTGATATTGATCCAATGCAATTAATAATTCCAAACGTGTCGTGGGAACTCACTCAATTCAACTTTCAGCTAGTTTCTCAGGTAAGTGTGAGAGACACAGTCTATGAGATAAGATCTAGTGCGTCTGGTGATATTTACGGGATAACAATTAAATTAATTAAAGATGTTATTGATGTTATTATAGAGCCACTTACCAAACTTATTAATTCCATAATTATTACTGGTAAGTATCCTGATGTGCTCAAAATATTAAAAGTGCTACCAGTTCACAAAAAAGGTGATCCAAATGATTGCAATAATTACCGACCGATAAGCATACCTCCAATTTTCTCGAAAATTGTGGAGAAAATCCTGTTTAAGCAAATTATTGGACATTTTGAGGAAAACAACTCCCTAAGCGACGATCAATATGGGTTTAGGCAAGGCAAATCAACAACCAATGCAATACTAGATCTGTGCCAGAGCACTATAGCATCATTTGAGAAGGGTCAGTATTTGTTTGCCTCATACATTGATCTTTCGAAGGCGTTTGACTGTGTTTCTCATACATTATTATTGAGAAAATTATATATGTACAATTTCAGCCCACTAAGTTGTAGGCTGCTGATATCATTTCTTTCTACCAGATTACAATCTGTGTTTCACAATGGCGAAATGTCGGAATTGCTAGAAGTAAAAAGAAGCAGGATTCGAATCATTCAGGATTCGAATCCTGGATTCGAATCCTGCCCAGCTCTGGTATCAACTAATAAATAAGAATAACAATAATCATTGAGTAATATAAATTTGTACTTAGTGCAATAATATAAATATTGTAAACTTGACATAACATAATTATAGTAAATAATAATAATAATAATAATAATAATAATGTTTTATTAGTGTTATAGCAGAGCTTACACAAGTCAGAGTTTACAAGTTTTACAAGTTTAGGTATTTAAAATTTAATGATATAAACAATTACACAGATGCGTATACGAACAAAAAATTTAAATAAAAACGATTATTTATACATACGTACAGAGTAAATGAGCAGTACATCATGACTAAAATGTATGCATTAGAAAGTCCTCTATGATGTAGAAGGCATTTTTGATCATCAAAAATAATTCGAATTAATTGTGAGGAATAACATGAAAAATGTTTTTTGTGTGTTTTTAAATTTCACGTAAATCACTGTTATATGGGAGTGGGTCTGGGAGTGAAAACGCTCGTTCAAAACTTTAAAGTAAATGCTTTGATAAGAACATTAAATAATTGAAAGTGTTTTTAAAGATAATAATCTAGTTTTCAGAATTTTGTTTAATATTGTTCGAAGTAAAGCTGACATGGTAGCCACAATCTGAAATGTTAAATTTTTCCGACATTTCCCTGACAAAAGATTTTTTCCCTGGCCTTTTAATATAACATTCTTTTGTGGGAAACCCCCATTCTGTTTAATAGTTTTCATTGTTTTTGCCAATATTTAAGTTAATTTTATACATTTTCACGTGTTTTGTAATTTGCCTGCTGATTTTGGGAAATTTAATAAGATCATAAGGCTTTTTTGTTAGTGTTTTGGTCAATTTGAATATATTTCCATGACTTTTCCGGTTTTAATGATATTCAATGAATTTTTTATTTATGTAAATTTCAGGGATTAGTCGATTTTGTAATAGAGTTCAATTTGAAGTTTTGAACGAGTGTTTTCACTCCCAGGCTAAGCATGAAGTAAAATTTCGAGTTTAGAAAAGCCCCGTGAACAAACCCGACCCGAGACAAATTTTCGGGCTTTTCTAAACTCGAAATTTTACTTCATGCGCCACGCGTACAAAACACTGATTTTAAGTGGAGTTCAAAAACACACAAATCATCTTTAACCAGAGTAACAGGGAGTCAGATATTTAGTCTGTTTTCAACGATGTTCAGTGGTAATAATAAATAATTAGGTTTTGAACATTTCTGTTAAAACAACCGGTAACGATATTTATATATTAATGGTTGCAAACAAATAATAAAATCAAATTTATTCTTAAAGGATTTGTATTCGTGATTCGAAAAAACATTATTCGAATCTTTAATTCGAATTATATTTATCTCTTACGAATTCTTTATTCGAGTATTCGTGATTCGAATCATATTACTATCCTTTTCAAAAAGCGAGGCATGTCACTTTCGGATGCTGTATTTTCAAAAGAAAAAATCTTAGAAAATATATAAATACGTATCTACATTTCTTGGAATGTTCCTCATTTATTTTGAGAAAATTAAATTTTTATCACATTTATTTACTGAGATATTAATAAAAATGTTTTAAAAGGTACATTTTTGTGGATTTTTACTAAGATCAACTTTAATATTTTATATAAATTGATTGGCTACATATAAGAAATTAAAAAAAAATACATGTAATAGATCAGACTTATATTTATATAACGACGCAAATAAAAATTAAATGTGTCCACCCTTTATTCCCCGATTTTAAAGAAAGTCGACACCTACGTTCTCGGTTATTTTACAATCAATTTACATACAAATAACAGATATTATATATTACACAATTATATTACAAAATGTATAAAACAAATTATGAATATATCAAATATTCGATTTTTAGTGGATTAAAAATTGTTCAAAGAGATATAAAATAATGATGGTGAAAGTAAGGCGTGGGGAATAGAGGGGGTCCCGCTCGGTTCATCGTCGTTACGATGCGGACGATGATGAAAGGTTTATAACGAAAGGGAAGACATCAGTTATTTACAATTGGATTTATTTTATAATATTTATATTTACAACCACGATAATGGGATTATGGATTAAAGAAATACTTAATTAAAATAAACGTGTATTATCTTCATAATATTTTTTAAAAATAAACATTAATGAGACGGTTTCAAAGTTGAAATGAATAAGACAAATTTTAATGTAAATAAAATAAACTTGGCGAAAATGTCATAATGATTATTATTATTAACAAGTTAATGTTATTACATCACACGACAGTTTATTGCTGTATTGATAAAAATAAAAAATGTTTCTTTGTTCGACAACAAAAGTTAACATGCGATACAATTTTTACCATGTAAATCACTATGGCCATACTTAAATAAAACGCACGGTATATAAAATATTAAAATTAAAATAAAAAATATGTTTCAAGAAAAATACAATACAACAAATATAAAATAAATATTATAAAAAATTAAAAATGTACTATATAAAAGACACAAAATATAAGATAAATATTAAATATTAAAATTATTAATGTATTTATTTAACATTTATTAAATGTAGAAATAAATAAATATTTAAAACAAGGACAAAAATAAATTATTAATAAGAATTTAGAACAAAAATATAATTTTACATAAATATAAGAAACACAATTGTCATTAAAGTTATCCAGATTCACTTCCGCTTTCACTACCGGTTTCGCTGTCTGTCGATTCATCCGCTCTAATATTAATAATTAATGGTTCCACTGCGACATCAACCAAATGTTTTTTTTTTTTTATATAATCGTCTTCAATTTTCTTTGTATGTCTTATACAATTGGGCCACAAAGTATCAGGAACGTTTCCCATGGCTCCATTGCATACATTTAAAACATCATTTATTTTAAATGTTTTGTTCTTTTTTGCCACATAATTTTTAACAAATGACCAAATTAGCTCTATCGCATTAAACTCACAGTGAGCTACTGGTAACCAAATAAGTTTAACAGATTCTCCTCTAACCTCTTGTGCTATTTTATCTAATAGATACATTTTTGGATAATGGTGCACCTTTGCCAATGATAACAGTGCGAGTCTTGACATTTCGTCAAATGAATCATATTCGGATGGCAATCGTACATTCTTTTTAATAAGCCAGTCAACTATGTTTGCCTTTCTCCATGCAGTTGTTGGATTTCTAAAATCTGGATGCAACATAGTGTGATAAGGTGCTTGGTCAATGACTATCACTGAATTATCTGGTATAATTGTCAGAACATGTCTAAACCATTCTTCAAAATGTTTGGCATTCATCTCATCGTGGTAGTCATTAGAATTTTTGTTGCCAATAAAACACTTCATACATCCATCCAAAAAAACATCTTCACTCCCTATGTGGAGAATAATTACTCTTTTCCCAGCTCCCGATGGAGTTATTATTCCACCACGGTATCCATTTATTTCCTGGATGGTACCTCTGTAGTAATTATAATTGTCTCGTTTTTCATCCGGTAAGATCTATTCACACCAACCAAATTTTTTAGAGTGGTTGGCTCCACACCAAGTCTCGTCCGTATAAAATATTTTCCAGTTATCATTTCGATATCGTTTCATTTTATTTAAGAAATGTCTACGTGCTGCAGAAATTGTGTTGCTGTCCATTAAAATTGGCCGTTTATTCAGTTTCATATACTTGAAATTCAATTTAATTAAAAGTCTGTATAAAGTGGTAGATGAAAACTTGGGTAAATCGGCAATATCTTTATTCAGTTGTTCATGAACCATTTCAACGGATGGAAAAGACATTTCCAAATAGAAACTCATCACAGTACGTCTAATAACTCCTTGCAAAAACTCATCAAACACAATGGGTTTTCTTCCAGTTGATGTGCGGGGGGAACATATATCTTCGAATTTTCTTTGATCAGAACTAACACGACAAACACTACGAACTGAAATAGCTAAACACGAAGCTGTTTTATTTACGACAGATTCAATGTCAATGTTTTCCTTGCCGCATCGTTTCTCTTCTTCAAAAAACGTTCGCGCATTTACTATCATTTTTTCTCCTTACTTGAGAACGGTGACTTTCGTTTATCTTTCATTATTAACAATTTGTTCGCTCTGCGATTGTAGTTGTATATTAACAAAAAGTCTTAGACTGAATAATTATAACGAAAAGGGCAATACTTATAGAAACATGTAAACATAATTTACCTCCCACCTTCATAACAAAACATTTCTTAGTACCTCTTGTCAAGACAACCAATAATCCCTTTATAGCCTTTTCGAGTATTAACGAATGTGTAAACACAGAAATAGAACCCTTGATTACAAACATCCTTACGTAATAGACAAATAGGTCGTCTAATCCCTTAATCCCTTTTCGGCTAATTCGATACAACCTTTAATGGCTGTAATAAATTGTGGAATTTTTACGGTGGTAAAAATAGGTATTGCAGTTTTGTGATCGGATTATGTCATTCTAAATTTTAATCCAAGTAAAACTGTTTACAAAAAGTAGGCAAGTACCTATTTTTGTTTATATGTATATTACAGGCGCGCACCCAGGGGGGTGGCTGTTTACAAAAAGTAGGTAGGTACCTATTTTTGTTTATATGTATATTATATGTATAATATTATATGTATATATAAAACCACTATAAAGTTTTCCAAAACATAAACTTATAATTATATTTTATATAGTTTTTTTAATTTTACAGTTGTAATGGTTTATTTTAAAATTCGCTATAATGTATTTTTTGAAGATAACAGACAGACAGAATTTTGTTACACACCTTAAAACAAGTTTGAGGACCCCCCCCCCAGACAAATTTCTGGGTGCGCGCCTGTGTATATTCATATTTAATATACTTTATTTTCATTCCCACCAACAGAACACAATAATAAAATCATTTTGAAATATTTGAATTAAATATTTCATATGCGTTTCAATGCTTATTGAGAATCGTATATAGAAGGAATTATATAAAAATGTTCGTGTCAGTGCGGTTTGCCGCTTAGCATTAACGGCAAGCGTATGGTCGCCGTACGAACGCTGAGTTAGCATACTCGCATCTCTCTCGACGGCCTGAAAACTGATTTCGATATAAAAACACTACCTTTTTTTGGTAAACATACGCCGAATATATATTAACTTTGACATTATAATTCTAAAAAAAATCATCACATGTACAAATGATGTATCATTATGTGGTTTAAATTTCAAAACAATCGACCCCATCGACTTCAAAATATTTAACTTCAAAGTGACATGCCTCGCTTTTTGAAAAGGATAGTAGGTGATTCGGATTCGTGATTCGAATCATTTTTACGATGATTCGTCCCAGCTCTGGTTGATAATTATAATTAAATACTATCTTGGGATTTGTTCTGTCTGTATCTTATCATTTTCTCAAATTAATAAATATATAAATAAAATTTCAAAAAAATCATCATCTGACAAAATACGGCAAATGTCACATGTCAAATACCAAATGTCAAACGTCAACTGTCAAATGTGGAATGTGAAATGTCAAAATAAAATGTCAAATGTGAGATTATTGTTTTATGCGGGAACCGCGACCCTGGACAATTTTTTTCTTGGAGCTTTTGTAAACTCGAAATTTTACTTCATGCTTAGTCTAGGAGTGGACGACACTCGATTAGTCGATTTATAAAATTTTGATAAGATTTTTAACATATCGAGATTTTTTTCGATGTATACAAATCTCATGAGGTTTTCAATATTTCGAGATTTTTGTCGATTTATAAAAATTTCATGAGATTTTCATCAGATTTTCGATATTTCGAGATTTTTGTCCGTTTATAAAAGGTTGATGAAATTTTCGATATTTCGTGAGTTTCGTCAGTTTATAAAATGTTCATCACATTTACAACATTTTAAGATTCTCGTCAATTTATAAAAATTTGATCAAATTTTCATTATCCATAAAATTTTCAATATTTTGTGATTATTGTCGATTTATCAAAATTTTATGAGATTTTCAGTATTTTGGAAAGTTTGTTGTTCTAAAAAGTGTTTGCCAGATTTTTAATATATCGATGTTTTTATCAATTTATAAAATGTTTATGAAATTTTTAACATACGGAGATTTTTGTTGATTTATTGATGAAATTTTCAATTTTCAAAAATCAATGCGTAATTTATTAAATTAATTTATCAAATTCATCAATATATTCGGAAATTATTTCAACCATACATTTAAATTATATTACATTAGATGACATTTTTAATATGTAGCCAAGGGAAGCGGGGAAAAATTGACACAAAATTATGAAAATTAACAATGAAATTTGATATCGAAGAAAACTTTAAAATTGATAAATCTCCACACATTGAAAACCAATGACTTATGGCATTGACGAAAATCACCAATATTTACGTACATAATTGAAAATTACAGAAACTGATGACTTCCGTCTATATTTAGTTGATTGATGAAAATCTGAAAACGTTGAAAATAAGGAGCACTGTGTAAATCGACAGAATATGTGTATACTGACTAAAATCTTCGAAATCTTAGACAATTAAATTAGACAAATAGAGAAAGTTTATATAGATCGTGAAAATGGCTTCTCTTTTATAAATTTCTTAAAAAAAAAACAATTAATGAAGTTAAAAATCGTGCATGTTGAGAAAACATAGCTGGTGGCCTTGAAAGCATTGTCTACGCAATTACTCAGGCAATATAAATGGTCAATATTTGAGTTTTGGGATGTATACCGGGTGTTAACTAAACACTCCCAAAGCCATAACTCAGTTATTTATTGGCCCATTTAAATAAACTAAAAAACAAAGTCAATAGCTGTTTCAATACAATAATTATATATTTTTTCTAAATTAGCTTCTTTGAGAAATAATAGTCAACTTTAAAATTTTAAATTATTTATTTATTTATTTATTTATTAAACGGTATAACACCTTTTTACATAATAATAACAAAAGTATGTGATATGTTAAAGTAGAGTTAAGTTAAGTTATATACAAAATGAAAATTTTAAAAATTTACGTCCAAGCAGTCCGATTAGTATTACATTTGAAATTTGGTATTCAATCGATATTTAAAACTATTCAAAGATCCACTATATAAGTCTATGCTGGGAAGAATGCAATTTGCATTCGCCAATGACATTAGTCGAGTAGCTGAATTTTGGAAAGCGTAGTCAGTTTTATGTGTTTCCAAATAAAACGGCTGGTTCAAGCAAGTTCTTCTGCTGGGAACCGAAAATGTCAACGTTTCCAATAGAGATGGAGAATCCAACAATCCGTTGATGATACTGAATAAAATGCATAGGTCAGCAACTGTTCGTCGGTCTTCTAAGGTTATTATTTTCAGTTCCTTCATTATGATGTTATAACTGCCTTTTGCGTGCTTGATTCCTTGTTTGTACTCCATGCAACGCAGAAATTTCTTTTGCACCGATTCCATTAAATTAATATTAACTGATGCTGATGGAGTCCAAATGTAAGAACCAAATTCCAGATGACAGCGAACTAATGAGCAATAGAGTGTTTTCATGCAATCAATATCAAGGTCTTTGTCACATCGCCATATGAAGCCCCACATCCTCAGCGCCTTGTTAGTTATACACTTTATGTGGGATGTGAAAGTGAGTTTTGAGTCGAACATAATCCCTAAATCTTTGATTGTATCAACTTTGAGATATTGGATGAACCAATTTTGTATGAAAAGTTGGTTAGTTTTTTGCATCTGGAGGTTATCATTGAGTAGCATTTTTTTACATTTAGATATAGTTTATTATCTGTACACCATGCATACAGACGATCCAAATCTTCTTGTATCAAATGGCAGTCGTTGATATTATGAATGGTTCTGAAGAGCTTTACGTCATCCGCATACATCAAAAACTTGCAATGATTTATAGTTTCGCTTATATCATTGATAAATAGAATGAACAGTATGGGGCCACAGTGTGATCCTTGAGGGACCCCTGATGTTACTGATATTGCTTTAGATGTATGGTTATGTATTCGGACATACTTCACTCTATTTGATAAGAACGATGAAATCCATTTAATAGTATTAATATTAAAACCATACGTGTTTAATTTGCCAATTAACAGATCAATGTCAACCCTATCAAATGCCTTTGAAAAATCCGTATATATTGTGTCCACCTGGTAACGTGATTCCAAGGCATTTGATAGAACTTGTTTATATTCTAGCAGATTAGAGGTGATCGATCGATTAGGCATAAATCCATGCTGGTTGTTAATTATTATTTGACGTGAATACCACTGCGATTGACTAGCAATTAATCCGTCTAGAAGATTTGGTATTACAGACTGGATTGCTACTCCTCTGTAATTTTCTATATCATTTCTAGATCCCTTTTTATAAATTGGTATAATGTAGATAGATTTCCATTTCGTTGGCATTATTCCCGGACTTAGCGATTTTAGAAACAGGGAATATATAGGACGACATAGAGAAAATAGACAATTTTGAACAAAATAACTAGATATTCGATCAGGTCCAGAGTTATGAGATGGCTTAAGTTTCAAGATAGAATTGAACACATCTTCCATGCTAGCAATCAACCTGTTATCTTGAATTAAGTTTGTTGAGTGACGTGTGTCACATTGGTGGTCTTGATATTAGAGTGTACATAAACAATAGAGAAATAGTCGGAAAATAAATTTACTATATCAGGACCTGTGTTGGCAGAATTGCTTTTATAAGACATCTCGGATGGGTACGCGTCATCTTTTTTAAGTTCTTTTATATATTTCCAGAAATAATTCGGGTTAGATTTGACAGCTGATCCGACATGCGATAAATAACAATTGTAATTTGAGCCTGATAAACTCTTACATTGTTTTCGAAGATTTGAAAATATGCAATAATCGCTGTATAAAGAGGTAGATTTATATTTAGCATGAGCTGTTTCCTTTTTCTTTAATAGTGCTATTAATTCTTTCGACATCCATCGTGGGTAGATATGATTATAATTGTAAACGTATTTATACGGGATAAATTCATCAATTACAGAATAAATGATAGAGTAAAATATATCTACATCATCGTTGATGTCTATACTTGAAAGTAGAAAATCCCAATTTATTGAATTAAAATGTGTATTTATGGAATCGAAATTAGCCAAATGAAACATGTATTTTTTTTGAACACACTATGTTGTATGCTTCGTGATTCGTACTAGTATTTTAAAGCGGCTCATCTGAAGTCGATATAACTGCATCAGAAGCAGTGGTAAAACATAGGTCCAAGAAAATACCACGAGAATTTGGAATGTTGATAATTTGACGCGCGTTCAGGAAATTATAACAGTTAAGAAGAGTATTGGTAATAGTACAAGAGTATATATTGGGCATATTATCCCATTTAGTATGCGGTAAATTATAATCGCCACAAATTATAATATTATCACATTTATGTTCTTCACAGAGTTCTTCAATGCGACTACAATGTAGGAGGTACTTGTCAATAGGTGATGATGGTGGAATATAGACTCCGCCCACTATGTATGATATGTGATTAAGCTTAAGCAAAACCAAAAGATTTTCAATGGTGTTGTCATATGAGATACATTTAGTTGCAAAACATTTCTTGATTGCGATTAAAATTCCTCCACCACGTATTTCACCCCCTATAGAACGTTCACATCTATAAATGTTATAATTATGAAGTTGAAGTTCACTATTGGGCAAATTTTCATATAACCATGTTTCAACAAAAATGATTACGTCATAGTCCGTATTGTTAACATTCATTTGCAAGTCTTTTAATTTAGTTCTAATACCACTGCAGTTTTGATAGTAGATAGCTAGTTTCTTGTTGTAGACTGATCATTATTCCTGTTAGAATATTTTGTTATGTATGGCCTTCCGTTGCGATATGCAATGGGTAAATTTTCTTCGCCTTCACTCTTTCTTCTTACTAGTTCATTTTTAACATCACTGTAGTGATCTATTTGCATTTTAGTACGATCGGAAAGAAAGATGTATGCATCATTTGAAGCTTTAGTGGAGTTACTCTTTAGAACTACCTTTGCATCATCTTGCGAGTTAAATATAATTTTTAGAGGTCTAGTACTGCCATTGGTTAATCGTTTACCTAGTCTTATAGTTTTTTCTGGTTTTATAGAAATATTGCGCGATTCAAGTATTTTACTAACACCTATAATATCATGCTGTATACGCTCATTTAAGACGCTTGAAGGAGATTCTTTAAAATCTAGAAGAATTGCATTAGACAATCTGCATATACTCCTCTTATTTTATTATATTGGACATTGTTTTTCTGATTCCAATTATGCCCGATATGTTGATTTTAATTTAATATTTATGCCAGAAAAAATTATAATAAATCTTGTTCATATTTGACGATTTTTTGCAATTAATGTAGTGTGCCTTGGAACAAAATCGGCCTTTAAATACTTTTTTAATACTAATTTATTTACATTAACAATTTGTAATTATTTTAAATGCAACTTTAATATTTAGTAAATAAATTTTTTCATAAGAATAGAATATTAACCTATTAATGGCTGAACAAATTATAGAGTTAACTTTAATAGTTGATTTAAGGTAAAATTCTGCACTTCTTTTTATGATTTCAATGAATAATTTATTATATTATATACTTCGATTTTATAAAAGAGTTAAATTTAAAGTTGGAACGAGTGTTTCCACTCTCAAATTAAGCATGAAGTAAAATTTCGAGTTTAGAAAAGCCTTAAAATTTGGTTTGGTCGCGTAGCGCGTAGTGCTACGCGACCAAACCAAATTTTCAGGCTTTTCTAAACTCGAAATTTTACTTCATGCGCCACTCGTATAAAACACTGAAATATTGTGTTAGAAATAGACTTTAAAAATGATTAATAATAGAATTATTGAAATAACAAAATATTTACATTGTATCTTACACATTCTTAAGTTAGGACAAACAATACAATGTATCAAATTAACTTATTTAGTTAGTAATTAAAAAATAATATTATAATGTTACTTAATTGCATCAATGGCGATTTATGGGTTAAATAATTACTAGCTCTATTCTACAATAAGTTGTAACGTAGGTACTTATTTGTTGGGTCGTTATTATTCATGTTTGACATAACCTCACAATAAATGACATGTATCACTTTTTTACAAGGAACACTAATTATAATTTTTGAAAAATATAATTTTAATTAACAGATTTATTTTAATTATTTCTTACGACAAAAATATTAAACAAAAACAAGAAATTGGACATTATTGGATTCAGAAAAAAAATTTCTAATGTAATAAATTTAAAAAATTATAGGCACCTATTTAAAAATCTTAAGTTGGTTGTTATTGCCAACGAAGCTATTATTAATCAATATTGATGTCATTTTTTAGTATTTACACGGCCATTGACTTTGGTTTTTAGTTCAATAAAATCGGCCAATAAATAATTATGGTGTTGGGTGTTATATTTATCGAACACCCGGTATATAAATTAATTATAGCTTGATTTCGGTATAGTATTAACCCATTAACGGCCGAGCAGTTATAAAGTTAACTCTAAAAGTTGATTTTTGGTAAAGTTCTCCACTTATACTTTATGATTTCTATGAATGACTTATTGTATTACATTCTGTAAATGTTTCTTTTAAATATACATAATGTAAGTTTTCAGGCATTCGTCGATTTTATATAAAAAAAAAATAATTAAGTTTCGAACGAGTGTTTCCACTTCCAGACTAAGCATGAAGTAAAATTTCGAGTTTAGAAAAGCCCCGCGTAGAAAAGGGTCGAGGGTCGCGCAGCGACCCGAGACAAATTTTCACGTGGCTTTTCTAAACTCGAAATTTTACTTCATGCACCACGCGTACTAAACACTGAATTATTATGAGCTTAGAAATGCACTGACATTTTTTTTAAAAGTCAGGTCAAATAATATATAAAATACTTTCATATATTCCATATAAACAATTGTTAAATTAATGACATGTTATCAAAACTTAGTCGAAGTATATTTTGAACTTCACTTTAAATCAGCGTTTTATACGCGTGGCGCATGAAGTAAAATTTCGAGTTTAGAAAAGCCCCGTGAAAATTTTCTTCGAGGGGCTTTTCTATACTCGAAATTTTACTTCATGCTTAGTCTGGGATTGAAAAACACTCGTTAGGATTTTTAAATTGAAAGTTTTTAATAAGATCACGAATGTCTGAAAATTTACATTAAAAAATCGAGACATGTATACCTAATAAAAAAATAACTTATTTAGTAATTTAATTAACAAACAATTAAATGGCGCTTAATGGGTTAACTAGGAATACTACTTCCCTCTTACGCGGAAGTGATGTGATTTTTTATATTTAAAATTGCAACGCCAACTTTTTTCTAACTTCTAATATAAGTCTCTAAATTCCCTTTCCAATGATGTATAATAAGTAGATATTTACGTTAAAACTAACCTCAAAATTAATATTTTCTTGAAATTGACTTAGTAGGCCGAGGAATTGTAACTAGGATTAATGATCATAATGTTAATTTGGTAATTTTATTAACAGATAACTACTTTTAATATTAGTGAACAAAGAACTACAATATCTTGCCTTGAATTGAAGTTATAAGTCTTTAAAATCTTCCATTTATTTTAAGGAATAATTTTTGCTTAATAATAATTGATAACGACCATCCAATTTTTTTAATTAAATATCTTCTTTAAAATTGGGTTAATGAGATTCTAAAATGAGCATAATCACAATAAAAATAACTAATGATTTTTTAATAGAATTTCATTTGATAAAATCATTAAATAAATCTTGTGAAATCAAAAGAAGTTTAAATTATTCGATTTGCGAATATTGTGGAAACACTGACTTTGTGATACTATTATTATAATAAAATACTTGTAATGCAATTTCTAGTTTTACATTAAATTATAATTGTCATACCAAAACCTCTAAAAGTGTGCCCAATACTAGACCTACTCGAATCATTCGAAATTTATAAACTAACAAATAATTCTGAAACCTAATTGTTTAGATGAGATCAGATTGATCAAATTAATTTTTTAACCTTTATAAATTTAGTAAAACTAAAAAATTTAAAATACTGTAATTATCTATCAGTAATTCTTTTTTTGTTATGACTTTGGTAATTTAATGTAAAGTTTGACAATATCTTACTATGACAAAACTAAAACGAAAATAAAAGCAGTTTAAAAATTCTGTTTCTGATAATCCAACACAGAAAAGCAAAATAAGCTGTCTAAAATTGAAAATCTGAAAATCTGCATGACTTTACTTACATATAATTCTATAGAAATAACGGCTGAGTTGTTAAATTTCAATGTTAAATTCTCGATTTTGTAGAAAGGATCGATAAAGTTTATTGGCTTCTAAGAAAATTGTTTAAAATCTATATTTCATTGCAGAACTCTTATAAAAAACGATTAAACTTCATTTTTTATACAATCATAAGAAAGTATTGAGCATACGGTACCAAATGTTATTTATTTTAATTTTAACAAGTATAAATAAATGGCATGTAAGCCATTTGTATCTGTTTTAAAATTCTTACATGCCATTTATTCATACTGGTTAAAATTAAAATAAATAAAATTTGGAAATTTAGAAATCAATAACGTTAGCTTTTTAATTTTTAATAACAAACAATTATTTATTTGCAAACATTTTACACGTCCATATCTGAAAATGTTTAATTTCATCTGAAGAAGCCCAGTTATATGTAAGTATTTTTCATTATGTGTAGGTATAATGTGTTCTCTTTTTCTCCTATTAATTATGTTATCTTTTTATAAATATCTTTCTATTTATTTATTTGTATTTTAACTTGCTTTGAAGAAGCTAACAAAAATTCAGCGAAATATTGGCTAAATAAAAAATAAAGTTCTGGCTAAAAATGCAACTATAATTTTTGAATTCTGCTGCTTTTCCCCAAAACGTTTATAGAAGTTTTTGGAAATAATATGCAACATATTTATCATTTTATATAGGAAGGTATGAATAGCTTTATTAACTTTATTAAAGTTGTGCAGGTTTATGTGCATATTCAGATTCCATTTAGGAAATAATAAGATGTCTCCACGCTAGAACAATTTATTTATATTCCTTTCTTAATAATCTTTAATAATTATAACGAAACAAGACGTTTTGTTGATTGTCTGCGATTTTTTTTACAAGGAAACATAAGTTATGAGCACTTAAAAAAAAACAATGTTTAAGAAATTTCAAACAACTGTAATTTCGCTCCCAATGAATCAAATTTGATTTTTTTCTAACGTTTAAACTAAGTTCATTCATTTCCTAATAATTTTTATGAATTTTAGTAAATGATGACGCTTTGTTGAATCATTATCAGTAAACTTTAAACAACTGTAACTTCGTTCCAATCAATTTTCTTGTTTCCAATGTTGGTGCAAAGTTTATTCGTATGTAATACCACAAGAGGTTGGTTTTGGCCGGATATTTTTTTATTTAGACGAGTGCGTGGTTGCCTAGCAATTTTAACGAGAGAAAACTTGGATGACAAAAACACGAGAGCGAAGCTCGAGTGTTTTTGTCTATACAAGTTTTCTCGAGTAAAATTGGAAAACCACGCACGAGTTATTAAATGAAAAAATATCCTCCCAAAATCAAACCTCGAGTGGTATTTGATAAGATAATTCCATTCCAACCTAAAATCATGCATATTTGCTAACAAACAAAATCGCAGAAGTAAAAATGCAAGTGGATATTTTAAAATTATCTTATTTACGTTCTCCATGCCAACGACTGTACGATCACGCTGAATTAGTGACGTTAACTTCAATCCGTCAAATCACTACGTAATGCGGATGACAGATTTTAGAATGACAATACACCTTTGTCATGGAATTATCTTATCAAATACCACTCGAGGTTTGGTTTTGGGAGGATATTTTTTCATTTAATAACTCGTGCGTGGTTTTCCAATTTTACTCGAGAAAACTTGTATAGACAAAAACACTCGAGCTTCGCTCTCGTGTTTTTGTCATCCAAGTTTTCTCTCGTTAAAATTGCTAGGCAACCACGCACTCGTCTAAATAAAAAAATATCCGACCAAAACCAACCTCTTGTGGTATTACATACGATAATTCCATGACAAAGGTGTATTGTCATTCTAAAATCTGTCATCCGCTCTTGCAGCGTTGCCAATGTCCTATTAAATTTCTTTTAGTTTGTAGAAACGTTTCGCGCAAGAATAATTTATATTCAATGCATTAGTAATAATTAATCAGTTACGCACTTTTAAATTAAACAGCAAACCGCTATTAGAAAGTGAGGTTTATTTTTTCTCTTTATTGGGAACGGCATAATTTCCTCAAAATACTATAAAACAGGTCTATAATTTTATAACATATTTCTTACAAAAATGACTGAAATTATATATTATTAGGAACTATTAATATAATTATTTGTTTAAGGGAAATGAACAATTATGAAAAACACAATTATTGAAAACGTTTTGCCCCGTTGAGGAACACGTAGCTGATGAAGTTGACTGCATAGCTAAGGAGGGAGTTTCTGTCCGCAAGTTTTGGATGATATTTGAATGATGCTCTTGATCTAGTTGTAGATATGGTTTTATTAAAGTGGCCGTGCTGTGTCCTGTTATTTTAATTAGTTCTTGTTCGCTAACTCCTGCTTTACATAAATTAGACACAGCACTAGAGCGATGTGAATGATTTGTAATTTTCTTTTCTTTTATGTTAAGTCCAATTTTATTCGCCGATATTTTTGTCCACTTCATTATTTCATTAACACCTATGGGCATATTTTTAAACCATGGTCTCGAATGATCTCGGTCCCAAACTAGATTAGGCGTCAAAAATAATCTCTCACTCTTTATGTTCGGGGTTCTCTTACTTAAGATTTTGTTGAACAATCTGACAGGGCATAAATCTTTATTTTCTTTATTTTCAATGATCCATTTACTATCACTGCATTTTTTTGAGCCTCCCTGAGATGTCATTGAAAAAATAGTGTTGTATTCTATTCGTCCTGTTTGTACATTGTTATTGAGCTTTTCTTCCTTGAAGAAAGTAATTTTACATGTTGCTGCTTCCCCGCCTCTCCACGCTAATTCGTAGGAAACTATATGAAAACATTTCTTTTGGAGTCCAATTGGTGTGTTTTCGTCCCATAATAATGCCATTTTATTAATCTCTAGCTTAGTCAGAGCCACCGAACTCTCTTTTCTTTTATCAATAACAGCTTGCAATTGCTTACGCTTTGAATCACGAGCATCACGTGCTTTTTTAAATTCAATGTGCGAAAAAGGGTCAAAAGTTACTTTAAATTTTTCAAAATATAATTGCTGAAGTAATTTTGCTACCGTGTTGAACATTGTTTTTACCACATACTCCTTGTAGTCCTCTCCATTCCTTTTTTTCATGTTGAAACTCCAGCTCATCAAAATATTGGCGATGTCGTCAATTTTCTGTGGCGTAGTTATGTCAAAATTTTGATCCTTGCAAAAATGTTCAAATTGGGTCCAAATTGACGATTTACTTTTTTTGGTATTTAGCGGCACTGTTAAATTTATATTATTTATAATTTCCTCCTTGAAAATTGTTCCGAAACGATTTGTGTGACAATTATGCATTACGTAGTGATTTGACGGATTGAACTTAACGTCACTAATTCAGCGCGATCGTACAGTCGTTGGCATGGAGAACGTAAATAAGATAATTTTAAAATATCCACTTGCATTTTTACTTCTGCGATTTTGTTTGTTAGCAAATATGCATGATTTTAGGTTGGAATGGAATTATCATTTTTAAAGTTCATTAAAATTTGCGGCTAGTGCAGCAAGTGTTATACTCGTGGGAAATGGTATAATCTATGCTAATGATACAATACACTATTCATTACTTTTTCCTGCATCGCGTAAAGAATTGTTCTTTTTATATTTCTTGAAATATTCTACAACCAAGAATTACTGTTTTATTTATATTGAAATATCCGTGTATTCGCAATCTGATTTACAAATACTCAGCCAAGCTTTTTTTTTTAATTTTTATTAAATAAATACCAATTGTCGCAATAGTTGCTTTAATAATATTGATAGTGACCACACATAAAACGAATAGCAAGAACAAACAAGTTTTCCATTCTACAATGTCTGCAAAAATGTCTGCTCCGACAAAGGCGCTCACCGCTTGTGCCACTGATACACATCGAAGTGTATCAATCATATTTCGCCACGAGGTACGTTATTATCATACATGCCATACCTTGTGCGCATACTAAACGATATACCAGGAATGTTTTAAACAAGGGAACGAACGGATGAGTAGTAAATGGTATGCCACCAGTGTTGTATCGGGTACCTCGGTTCGAAAGGGTGGTCGACCGCTTCAGTCCGCTAACCCTTCATTATGTATAAACAGGGGTTAAATTACGCCATTGTTGGTGCCACTTAATACCGACTGTATTGACAGACGGATTTATGTGTGCTGAGCAGATAGAAATTAGTGGTTGTTCATTTTGTAAAATTGAAGCATTAATTAATAACATTCAAAAATACTAATTTAATAATGACGGGCAATTAAAATTGAATGATTCTTTTAATCAATGCATTTCACTAATTAATTAATTATTGAAAATACACATGTTATATATTTATCAGTAAAATGGGCGTGGCCAGGAGTTTATGCCGGAAGTAGCACGAAGGAAAAAATATGCCAAACTTTATTTAAACCAGGGCTTCGAACAGGAACTGAACCGTGAACCGAAAACAAAAAAAAAACGTTATTTTTGTCGGAATGATAACCGGAACTGAACCGAAAAAAATACCCGTTTATTTCTGTTGAAACATGCACGTGAACACTTATTTAATTTTCTATTTTTTGTGCAATATTTACATCAAAACTGTTTATGGAAATATTTCGAGTGCGTTATCTTTCTAATTAAGAAAGTTAAAGCAAAGTTAAAATTGATGAAAGTTAAATATGTCTCATTTATCCGTCGTCGTATCTCTAACATTATACGATATCCCAACAGTTATCATGATAAAATAATCGAACGATATAGGTAAAACAAACAAAGTGAATTTCAATTTAAAACGTATGTATTAGTTGAAATTTTTTACCAAGTGATCAATGAGAAATAAAGCAAATGATAGACAAAGTTTCTATTATTAAAATATTAATTTATAGAAAAATAAAAAAAATAAATAAAAAGAAACCATAACCTAAGTCTTTTTCTAAAATATATCATATTCTAGAAATATATTTGCACATTTGTTATTATTCCCTGTATGATTGAAGATAATTGCAAATATTATATACAGCCTGCTAGTCGAAGGCAGCAACAGCACGCGAGTGAATTAATTCTAACTTATATTATTAAGCAGATTTTTTTATGTGCAGGAGAAAAGTCTTGAAGATACCGCATGAAATTGTGCATTTACACGCAACGCGTTGCTATGTAATTACAAGGAGGAATTGGTGCATAATTAAAACTGCTGAGTCTCTACTTATTAGGTTTTTGTTTTAGTTGTTTCTACTGACTGGAAGAATCGTGCTTTATACTACTTATGTAGCTTGTTTCATTAGTTAAGTGTAGGTACGTATACTGGCTGAGGCTTTAAATCATATCAGGATAAGGAGAAGTAATTATAAGATATTTAGAAAATGTTATAAAATACTTCACTTCATGGGCCTTATTTAAATCGAATGAAGGGACAGGGGAAAAATGATTAATGTTTATTTTAAATGAAAAATAAGCTTTCTTTTTGAATCTTGGAGGCGTTTACTTCGTGTACCACAAAATGAACGCCTCCAAGATTAAAAAATAAAACTTATTTTTCATTTAAAATCAACATTAATCATTTTCCCCTGTACCTTTATTTGATTTAAATACGGCCCCCGAAGTCAAGTATTTTATTGCATTTTCTAAACATTTTATAATTGCTTTTCCTTATCAATTCAATTTTGATATAACGAAAACACAATTTTATAAAAAAGTTAAGTTTTTTCTTATAAAGGTGCAATTGTATCCCTGGGTGTTTTTCAATTTCATGTAATATCAAACACCTACTTTCAGTAAAGAATAAGAACAAAAATATCAATGATGCATTTTTGAACTAATTCTGGTTATATGCTTTACGAATCTTGCAGATTTAGTCAATTTTAAACACTTTCATGTTCTTTTAACCAGTGTTCAGTTATACATATGACGTCATATTGCTCATCTTCTATAACACAGTCTAGTTCATTATATTTATTGCGCACGGATTGTGTATTTATAAATAACGCCTTAAATATGATTAAGTTGTTGTTCTCGGATGGATTCTTCATAATATATTGATGTAGTTGTCTTCGATTTTGGTGGTGCCCTCTCAAAAATATATTTGCTGATTTCTAGTCTAGATGGTCAATTAGATGGATTAATTAACACAGAGTGTTCAGAAATGTCAGCTCCTATTTTGAAACTATTATATGTTTCGGATCTTGTCTTAATTTGTTCACAAATAAAATTTGTATTAGGTATTATTTTTCTTAAGTGATTTTCCATATTATTAATTGTTACGTCGCATTTTACACGGTTTATAAATAACCAAGTTTTTCGCGGTTCTGCTGATATGACTCCCGATTGGCTACTACCGGTAGTGATTAAATTACGTCTGTTTTAAAGAGAAAACCATCCGCATCTTTTTCGTTGTATTTTGGGGCATTCTTATTGGGCGCAGTGATGGTCAATTCACCACGCGTATCAGGGACTTTAGACTCTTCGATAGCGGATGGAGCCGTAGAGTTGTTTTTGGTTTTTACTTGTTTTCTTTCGTTTTGAGGAACCGTAATTTTAATGAGTTTATTGGAAGATTCTGACACCTGTTGAACATTTCCGACATCTCTTGGTGCAGTTATATTTATAGGTTTGTAACCTTGCTTATTTTGGAAAACAAGAATTTTATCTTTCAACAGACTGTTGTTCTCTATAAGAATTTCATTTTTGCTTTCAAGTTCTTTGATTATTTTTCGCAGTAATTTATTTTCTTCTGTAAGAAAACTCATTTGAATGGGACTTGCCGTTGTTGTAACTGGTGACTTAATCTCCATTTCTTGATCGCCAGAAGATAATGTCTGCAGTTTTCCACAAGCCTTACTTTGTATTTTTAGACAGGAAGGATGGACATCCAGTTCACAAACTACACATTGCACAACGGACACTGATTTGTTTTTGCATTTGTTGCACTTTTTCCGGACTCGTCCGCTTTAGCAGTTGACTCGTTCGCCATGTAGATATCTATCTATGTATATTTGAACCTCACTTGAAATCAGTGTTTTATACGCGTGGCGCATGAAGTAAAATTTCGAGTTTAGAAAAGCCCAGAAAATTTGTCTCGGGTCGCTACATATAAGTGAAACTTAACCAAGTGAATTTAATTTACAAACCATTATTTAAGTAAAAACTGACATTCCACAAATTCAGAAATTAAATTGTTTTCAGCGTGCACACAATTGTAATACAAAATTCCAATTTATAGTAGAGAAGAAGTGTCCTATGATTACAGATTTTAAATCTACGGTACAATTTTTCTTTCGGGTATTTTCATATTCAAATTATTTCTTATATTGCATCTTATACTAAACTCTCTTAACTATGAGATTCATGTTATTATAGTTACCTTAATTTAAACTTAAATGTCATAGGACACCTCTCGTGAGCTGTATTATACTCGAGATTTAAGTAAGTAGTAACTAATTGAAAAAATAATCACAGTATTGGCGCACTTAATAATTTTTGACCATAGGAAACTGTATTAAAAAATGTGTCATTTTGTGCATTAGAAATTTCTAAATATAACAATGTTTACAAGATGAAATGAAACCAATCTCTGCATTTAATAAAAGGGAAAATTTATGTGGTTGTAAAACATCTTCGCTATATTCTCCAATTTTTTCCAGATAGAATCCTGTTAGCATAGCCAACGCAATCAGGCGATTAGTGAAAGTATTTAGAACGGCCCTTTGGGGCAATCTCATGTAGCGGAGTCCAGATAGAGGGCAACCGGCAATAAAATATGATTTTTCACGTCCTCCCTGTATTTACGATTCGCGATGCGCCTCTGGTCGAACCAACGAGTAATGGCATAAATTATGAGCAGATATCAAGAACAGGTTACGAATAAAATACAACATATATTAAATGGGAAGAATTATATTTTACATCTTGTCCACATTCTATTGTCCATATAAAGGATACTCGTTTAACCTATTAAAATAATTTATTCCTCGTGACTAATTTAGTCGCGGCAATTATATAAAAGGACATTTAATTAAATTTTATGCGCGATAAGATCCTCCAAAGCCATATATGACAACACACACTTAGATACTCAACTTCTTTTATACTTGTTCTTATCATAAATCACCGCTTGTTTCCATTATTATATTCTTTCTTCATCAACTCTCTTTTATTATTTTTCTACCATGTTTTCATAAGGAATTAAATTCATAGATCATTTTATCACAGACAATACTAGTGGTATTTAATAAAATATACTTCAAACGTATATTTTATTTATTAGACAGAATTCAAGGTTGAATGGTAATTCAATTTTGAGGCCTTGAAATATTTTCGGTATTAGTGAACCTAATACACAGTGTTGTTGTGGCAAGAGGACTAAAAATAACATAAAATATTTAATTCAATAAAATCAATGAATGCATTTCAAGTAATATTAGAACAATTTAGTATGTCAACTAAAATGAAGTTCTGAGCTGAACCTCGGAACTCATCAACAGATCAAACCCAAGCAGAATATTTTGAATTTCACTTTAAATCAGTGTTTTATACGCGTGGCGCATGAAGTAAAATTTCGAGTTTACAAAAGCCTGACAATTTGGTTTGTTAAGTCAAGTGATATATCCGTTCAAAGAGAATAAAATCCCTTTTTAATGATGACATAGCCAACTATAGTTTCCATTTAGAAAAATTAAGTTTATGCATTTGTGTAAAATTTAATCAGATATTTTATATTGACATTAGTTTTTAAGATATAAGACGAATGTCAATATAAAATGTCTGATAAAATGTTATTATTTAGTGCAAAATTATCTAAAACTTTGTCATTTATAGTTTTTTTCTATTTCCTTTCATAACGAAGAGATATCTATTTGAAAACATCGACCTTTTTTAAATTTTTCACATTTTTTTAAATATCTAGTTACCCTTGACTTTTTCGAAAATTTTACAAATGACTTTTTATTTAGCTCGTGAAAATGCTCTACTTTTTCTATTTAACCGTTTAGCTATCTCTTAGCTCGATTTTGGGTCCCTTACTTTTTAACCTTTTTATAAATGATCTTTCTGATTTATTAAAGTGTAAACACCTCTTATACGCGGACGACCTAAAGATTTACTCAACAATTGCTAACATTGCTGACTGTCAACGCTTACAAAATCAACTTGATGTTATCTCGAATTGGTGTAGTATTAATAATCTTAATTTAAATAGCAATAAGAGCCAATTCATATCATATTTACCAAAAAATCTAAACCAATCTCATTTAGTTATATAGTTAGCAATAATTCTATTGAGCAAGTCACAGTCTTCAAAGATTTAGGGATTTGGTTTGATGACAAGTTTACATTTAATCCTCATGTTCAAACACTCGTAAAGAGTTCCTTTAAAGCATTAGGATTTATACTTCGAAATTCTACAAATTTGGGAAATCCTAATGCTTTGAAATCTCTATTTAATGTTTATGTCCGTTCCAAGTTGGAATATGCATCTTTAATTTGGTATCCTCGAACTCAACTTCAGATTAACCTAGTAGAAAGTGTTCAACGTAAGTTCCTGAAGTTTTTGCACTTGAAAGTTGAGGGATTTTATCCTGACAGAGGCTGTGATCATTCACTACTGCTAGATAAATTTAATGTAGAATCTCTTGAATGCCGACGTCACAGACAAAGCATCACCTTCTTACACAAGCTTCTGCATGATAGAATTGACAGCCCTGATATTTTACAGATAGTTGGCTTGCATATTCCATCTTTCAATAGTAGATATAAGACCACATTTAATATTTTGTATAATAGAACAAATTTTGGATTAAAATCGCCTATTAATGTGATCTGCAATTCGTTTAATCAACTTCCACCAACTTGTGACGTATTTTTTCAACCATTGACATCCTTATTAGAATTTCGTTAATTACGAAGTAAAATGTTATTAAAATGTTATTATTTTTAGTTCATAGTTTTAAAACTTGTTTGTATATATTAAATGGTCTTGTAATTGGGAATTTGTTTCCTGTTGGGCAATAAACATTATTATTATTATTATTATTATCTCTTATAGTTTCCGAGATCCCCATAGAGAACATGAAAAAAATTCACCCTGTATATGTACGTTTCTCTTTCTTTGCCTCTACACAATTTCAATATTTCTTATACAGACATGTAAGATAGTGATTTATGAACACTAGCATCCCGTGTAAGCGGTTTTTTTTGTTATATTTGCACCTATCATATCCGATATGGAACACACTTTGCGGCGGAACGAAGCGCCCGCAATCATCTTTGGTTTAATTAAGAACAATAAGCGCAAAAACATTTCTATAAATTATGCTGCGCGCATTTGCATGCTGCAATTTCAATAAGTCGGCTATAAATTTACATTATTGACCTTTATTATGATCGCAGCCCAGCTACAGGTGATTAATTATGAATGTTCCGACGCCACACAAATGAATATAATATTGGTAATAAAAATGAATAACCACACAATGGAAAGAATAGTTCATTAATAAAAATATAAAATAGAAATAAATAAGAAATTACATGTACGATTATAAATTAGTTTAGACAAATAATTATTACATCTGAACCAATCAATTTTGTTTTAAAAAACGCGAGACGACAAAAATGCAACGAAAAAATTGATATGTATTTATAATAATTTTTACTCGTCATTTAAATGACGATTAAATATGCAAAAGATAATATTTCAAAATCGAAAAGTTATAACGAAACGTGTATAAGTATATTAGTAAATAGTAACCATCTGTAGAATGCATTGACGTGATGATCAAACATAAGGAGTGGGTGTATTTTGAAATTCACTTTAAATCAGTGTTTTATATGCGTAGCGCATGAAGTAAAATTTCGAGTTTAGAAAAACCTGAAAATTTGGTTTGGTCGCATAGCGTTAGGCGCCATGCGACCAAACCAAATGTTCAAGCTTTTCTAAATTCAAAATTTTCATTCATGCTTAATCTGGGAGTGAAAACGTTCGTTAGAAACTTCAAATTAAACGCGTTCAAAACCAGGAATGCCTGAACATTTACAGCGTCAATATCATGATAGTATACTTAAAAGAAAAAATCCTTGTGTAATAGCTAGCACAGAAACTTCTTCTTGGTCTATAGTTAGATTTTAAATACTCAGATAATACAGATATTAGTGAATTTAAATATAAACTCTTAATTAAAACACTTGATATTGTTTCACTGATAAAATTAGTGACACAATACAAGTTGGAGTAAACATAAAAATAAATCAGTGAAACAAACCAAGTGTTTCAATTAAAGTTCTACTATTAAAATTGGTTAATTCTTGTAATCAGTAATATTTTAAAAACTGTTATCACAGGCACAGTTATTAAACATAAATAAAATTTTGGAGGCAATCAAAAAATTGTTTTATATTGAAATACAAATATAATATAGTATTTATCTTATTTATGTTTATAATACGAGGGCGATCCACAAAGTGACAGACGTTTTTAAATAAAAAATAAACAAAGTGAAAAAACTAATTTTTATTATATACATTTTGAAGGTAAACTTTAAGGCTATTTTTCGACGTAATCGCCATATAAATTAAGGCATTTATCATATCGTTTTACAAGCTTTTCAATGCCCTCTTTGTAGAAATCTGCCGCCTGCGAGTTCAACCACTGGTTTACACCAGCATGGAGTTGAGCGTCAGTGCCACGTCTTCATCTTTGGGAACAGATGGTAATCGCTCGGGGCCAAATCCGGGCTGTATGGCGGATGACTGAAAATTTGCCCATCCAAAATCATGCAAGAGCTTTTGAGTACGATTGGCTGTGTGTGGACGAGCGTTGTCATGGAGAAACAAATTTTTCTCGTTAAGTTTTCCCTGACGCTTGTTTTGTATCGCGCGTCATAATTTTCGGAGTGTTTCGCAATACTTCTCTGAACTTATTGTTTGTTCAAGAAAATCAACCAAAATCACTCTCTGAGTAGCCCAAAACACAGTAGCCATCATTTTTCTTGCTGACAGCGTCTGCAGACACTTCCTCGGTTTCTGGGGCGAATGCGTGTGACCTCATTGCATCGACTGCCGTTTTGTTTTGCAGGTATCGTACTGTATCCAAGTCTCGTCACCAGTTACAATACGATCGAAAACATGGTTTCCAATTTTGTCGTACTCTTCCAGAAATGTCAGTGCTGCAGCAAGTCTTTTGGTTTTGTGGTCTTCCGTTAGGATTTTCGGAATTCACCTGGGACAACATTTGTGGTATCTAAGTTTACCAACTACGATTTCATGAACTAAACTCCGTGAAATTTGGCGAAAATGTTCCGAGAGTTCCGTAATCGTGAGTCGACGATTTTTACGGATTTTTTCATTAATTTTTACCAACAATTCATCACTCACAAGACTAGGCCTACCACTGCGATCCTCATCGTGAACATTGGTTCGGCCATTTTTAAAATCAATGCCTTACTCGGCTTTCACTCATTATTCCATTGCCGTACACATCACAAATCTGGCGATAAATTTAAATAGGTTTGTAATTTTTCGCCAACAAAAACCTTATCACACCACGCACTTCACAACTGGCGAGATTTTCAATTGCACCGTTCATTTTAAAACGCCACTGTATAAAAGGTACAATATGCTCACACGGCTGGTTGCGTACTAGGTGTAGAAAAATTCTGTATCCAAGATGGTCACTATCTGGATTGCCCTCGTACATCTGTGGCTTCGAGCTAAAAAGGCCAATGTGGAAAATTCCGCATTTGAGAAAATGGCATTAAAGGGTTTTTTAATTATAATTTTAATTCTAAATGACATAAAGTATAAGTTGTATGTTTCACCATTGAAAATGAAAAAAAAAGGAAATGCTTGCTCCACAGCTTTAAAAACTTGGAATTAGGCATACCATTAATCATAGTTTAAGATGATGTACGCAGAAATTAAATACAGGAATTAAATACGGGAAAATTCATTTACATCCATTTTTTGTAGGATTTATGTTCGAAAATGTAAAAAGTTCTTGAATAGTGGCTTACGCCGAGTTTAGACGTGAATTCGGTTAAAATAAATGTTGATGTTTGTCAATCATGGCTTATTGCTAAGCAGAGGTTTAAACTTGAGTTTTCCTAAGCTGTCGACCACCACCGCTTAACGCCCAAGGCTCGAATTCATAATGTCAAACATCAAAAATAGTTGACGTTTTTAATACAGAATCGGCCACAGAGCTGGGACGAATCCTCGTAAAAAGGATTCGAATCACGAATCCGAATCACCTAATATGATTCGAATCACGAATCCTCGAATAAAGGATTCGTAAGAGATAAATATGATTCGAATCAAAAATTCGAATCCCGTTTTATCGAATCACGAATACAAATCCTTTGAGAATAAATTTGATTTTATTATTTTTTGCAACCAATAATATATAAATATCGTTACCAGTTGTGTTAATAAAAATATTCAAAACCTAATTATTTATTATTAACACTGAATATCGTTCATAACAGACTAAATATCTGATTCCATGTTACTCTGATTAAAGATGTATTTGTGTGTTTCTGAACTTCACTTTAAATCAGTGTTTTAAACGCGTGGCGCATAAAGTAAAATTTCGAGTTTAGAAAAGCCCGAAAATTTGTCTCGGGTCGCTGCGCGACCCTCGACAAATTTTCACGGGGCTTTTCTAAACTCGAAATTTTACTTCATGCTTAACCTGGGAGTGGAAACACATATTTAAAACTTGAAATGGAACTAAAAATTATAAAATCGACGAATGGCTGAAAATTACGTAAATAAATCATTCATTGAGTATCATTTAAACCGAGAAAGTCAGAGAAAAGTCATAGAATTATATTCTAATTGACCAAAACACTAACAAAAAAGCCATATGATATTATTAGATTTGTGAAAATCAGCAGGCAAATTACAAAACAAGTAAACATTTATAAAATTAACTTAAATATTGACAAAAACAATGGAAACAATTTAAAAAATAGGGATTTTCCACTGAAGAAAGTTTAATTAAAAGGCCAGGAAAAAAAATCTAGAATCAGGAAAATGTCGGAAAAATGTAACAATTGAGATTGTGGCTGCTATGTCAGTTTTACTTCAAATAAAATTAAACAATGTTAAACATTTAATGTTCTTATCAAAGCATTCAGTTTGAAGTTTCGAACGAGCGTTTCCACTCCCAGACTAAGCATGAAGTAAAATTTCGAGTTTAGAAAAGCCTCGTGAAAATTTGTCGAGGGTCGCGCAGCGACCCGAGACAAATTTTCGGGCTTTTCTAAACTCGAAATTTTACTTCATGCGCCACGCGTATATAACAGAGATTTAATGAGAAATTTAAAAACACATTTTTCATGTTAATCCTCACAATTCGAATTATTTTTGACAATTCAAATCCTTATGTAAGTATTCGAATCCTTTTATAATTATTCGAATCCTTTTAGAAATATTCGAATCCTTTTAGAAATATTCGAATCCTTTTATAAATATTCGAATCCTTTTATAAATATTCGAATCCTTTTATAAGGATTCGAATCACCCACATTTGGATTCGAATACGAATCTTCTTAAGAAAATGTAACGAATCCGGTTCACGAATCCAGTTGAACTAAAGTATTCGAATGCCTCTTTTGAATTCTCTAAAAGGATTAGAATCCACGATTCGAATCCTGAATGATTCGAATCCTGCCCAGCTCTGATCGGCCAGAATATTTACTTCATAAATATTCATAAATATTGTTTATATTGAATAATAAATTCATTTATTGGTATTCTTTCAGAATTCTTAATTTTGCCGATTTATTTCTCAGCATGAGTTGTGTAGAAAAACTTCATTTTTTTACGCGTAGTGCATAAGGTAAAACTTCCAGATTAGAAATTTAAATGTTTACGTGAAAATTTGGTTTGGAGCAATTTTGTTTAAAAATGTATAAAAAAATCAAATTTTACCGTAAAGCTTTAAAAACTAGCTAATTTATACAGAATTAATCAAAGTTCAAGATACAACAGGAATTAAATTCTTCACACAGACGTGGAATTATGGAAAATCAATTGAGAGTTAAGTGTGAAATGTTGAATATTTCAATGGAATTTTGTTTGAAAATTTGTAAAAATTTAAATATTATTTTAGAGCTTTAAAAGCTTAGTAATTTATGCAGAATTAAGCAGAGTTCTAGAATAAACAGCAATTAAATTTTCCACCCAAACGTGGAATAATGGCTAATTAATTGAGTGTGAAATGTTGTGGTTAAAATGTTGAATATTTGAATTGGATTTCGTTTGAAAATTTCTAAAAATATTAAATTTTACTTAAACACTTCAAAAACTTGGTAATTTATATAAAATTAATTTAAATAAAGATACACTCAACAGAAATTACATTCTTGTTTATTTATTTATTTATTTATTTATTTTATACGGTATCTCCTTTTTACATAAATTTTTACAAATCAATTATATAATTCTCAACTATTGTAACAAATTAATACAATGATTCACTACAATAAAAAATATAGATTAAATGAAATTAAATGAAATTACTATACATCAAAAATAATCAAAATAATCCCTAAACATATAAAGAAAAAAAAATATACAAAATATTAAAACAATATATTATTTTAAAATAATACCAAATGACTATAGGTTATCTGTCAAGACGATTTAACATATCTCTAAAATGTGCATAAGGTTCATTGAAAATATTTACATTATCACTGGCAGTAATCTAGTTCAAATATCTCAAAATCCTAGAAATGGGACTATTGAAACCATAATTTGTGGAATGTATTGGCACTCTGAATAGTGTATGGTGTCTTGTAACCCTTGTTACATTAAATCTACATAGTGACAATAAATGGTCACAATCAATAAGCCCATTTATGAGCCTGAAGCCGAAACAAATATCATTAATTTTGCGTCTATTTTTTAAAGATTTTAAATGTAATGTACTTAACATATTTGTGTGACTAAAAGCAATTCTAGTAAGACCTAATTTAAAATGAACAATTCTTAAAAATATGATCTGTACCATTTCGATTTTGTAAGACCATCGATCATAAGTAGGGTTCCAAATAACAGAACCATACTCTAGTTTTGTTCTAACTAAACTAGTGTACAACAATCTGCTGGTGTTAACGTTAAACATGGATGAAAATCGTTTAATTAACCCAAGAGTTTTTAGAGCATTGCCAGCAATGTAGTTAACATGTGGAATAAATGATAGTTTATTATCCAATATTATGCCTAGGTCTTTAATAATATCTGTACAATTTAAAGAGTTACTATTTAAATGATATGTAAATGGTACTGTTTCCGAACGACAAAATTTAATACTAGAACATTTGGAGATATTTAAACGTAACTTATTAGAAACACACCAATGCGAGAGACGGGTTAAATCCTCTTGTAATGCAACACAGTCATCAACATTCTTAATAGTAGTAAATAATTTTAGGTCATCTGCGAATAACAGGTAGTTGCAGTACCTAAAGGATTTTCCAACGCCGTTGATAAATAAAAGAAATAATATAGGCGCACAATGCGATCCTTGCGGTACCCCAGATGTAACGTTGATTGCTGAAGATATATAGTTCTGAATCTTAACAAATTGAGAACGCGATGAAAGAAAACTTTGAAGCCAGTTAATTACAGAAATGCCAAACCCTAGTTTTTTAAGTTTGAACAACAGCAAAGCATGATTAACACGGTCAAACGCTTTCGAAAAGTCAGTATAAATGGCATCAACTTGATAGCCACTTTCAAGTGCGTCTAATATAAACGTTTGGTAACACATTAAGTTGCTGATCGTCGAACGACCTTCCATGAATCCATGTTGCTTTGGGCATATAACATGTTTACACGCCCACATTAGTTGTTTGGAAACAATATCATCGAGCAATTTAGGGATTGTAGATTATATTCACCCAGAAGTGGAGTTACAGCTACTCAAAATGTATAAGACCATATATTCTAAACTTAACTTTAAATCAGTCTTTAATACGAGTGTAGTTTTACTTCATGCTTAGTCTGGGAGTGGAAACATTCTTTAAAAGCTTCAAATTAAACACTTTTAAAAAACAACGAATGTCGCTAAATTTGCAGTGTTCTCAATCTTTTTACTGTCGTGCGACATTTTTCAAAGAAGAAAATGTACACGGCAAGCCCTAATACTTAGGTTCATAGTCATAGAAGTACAAACATATTTATTTACTTAAAACATCCTTACTGATTGTTAAAAAGCACCCAATTTTAAATAGATTCTGTAATATAGTGTGATTATTACCCCAGGAGAAAACGCTATTCCTGTTTAAAGCCTAAAAAATATTTGTAAAAAAATCAGAACATCGCTCCAAAAAAGATGGTCAAAATTATTTTTTAACTTATAATTTTTATACCTGTTTGGTTTAATTAAATATTATATTAAAAGACGGTTATATCGAATTGTATAAATAAATTGTAATTTAAACTAGCAAAAATTTGACTAATGTTGTTTTTATACCTGTTTGGTTTGCTTAAATAGTAAAACAAAAGAAGGTTATATCGAATTTTATAAATAAATTGTAATCTTAGCAATAATGTAAATAACGTTGAGGAATCTGATTTGCTTCAAGTTAACATTTTATTTTTGACGATTTTTTAAATTTGAAGTATACATTCTATAAAGTATACATACATTCTATGAATATTATTCTAAATACATTAATTGCTTCAAATGTTTGTTACAAATTGATAGGGAGGGCTTTTTGCGCACATTATTCTCTGCCTAAATGCGATGAAATACGAATCTTCAAAATAATTCGAAAACTACTTGCTTTAGGAGTATAGTTGTGTAATACTTTTTTGTAGGAAATGTTCCCCCCAATCGTACCATTTAATAAAAAATGGGTCATTCCATTTAAAAAAATTGAACTACGAGATATTGAAGAGGGCACTTCGATATTGACATTTTAAGAACACTTATTGTCACAATTGACAGTTTCCAATTAATTTACTCATAGAGGCATCCTCTAGGTACATGTAGAGATATTAATCATATTTAAATCTTATACTTAAAAGAAGTTACAGATAGATTTCAAGGTGCATTTTAGAGGTCAACATTTTAGAAAAAAAAAATATGTTGCAATTTAAACGAGGAATCAAAAAAATTACTAATATATAGGATATTCTATTTAAAATTAAAAATTTGGTGCTGCTTCCGGTGGAGCCGGAAGAAGTGATATAAAGTTGAAAATATTTTAAATGAGGAGAACTGATGCAACTGTATGACAAGGATTTTTTTCAAAATTTTAATACAACGGCAACCCCATAAACTTTTAACAAACGGTTTAGCGTAGACACCCTGTATATCTACAGCATAAACGCTGTAAATTTTCAGATATTTATCGTTTTTGAAAATCGTTCAATTTGAAACTTCTAACGAGTGTCTTCTACTCCTTGGTTAAGCATGAAGTAAAATTTCGAGTTTAGAGAAGCCTGAAAATTTGGTTTGATCGCGTAGCAATTTTTCAGGCTTATCTAAAATACGCTGTCTTAATATGAAGTTCATAATATATTATTATTATTTATCAACGTTTCTATTTTGGCTAGAAAATAAAAAAAAAATCAAGCGATATATTAAAATATTTATTATAATGAATTAAATTATCAACTACATCTAAGGATTTCGAAATTATTTAATGACTCATTGATTTTTTGTCTATGTTTAAAAGAAATTACTTCCTAATTTTTTTAACTAAATGTAAACATTCACTTATAATTAATAATAATAATCTTTATTTTATATAAAAGCACGAAAAATACATTCGGGTATATTGTAAAAATAGTATTAAATAAAAACAATGTTTTCTATACGTGGAAAATATAAAATTCATCTGTTTTAAATTATATCATCAATATGTTTCTAATGTGTTCTACTCCTCGATTAAGCATCAAGTAGATATTATTAGATTAGAGAAATGTTAAGTATAATTATCTTTCTCTATAAGGTCCCTTAAATTAAAGATTAAATAATAATAATCTTTATTTTATATAAAAGCACGAAAAATACATTCGGGTATATTGTATAAATAGTGTTAAATAAAAACAATGTTTTCTATACGTGGAAAATATAAAATTCATCTGTTTTTAATTATATCATCAATATGTTTCTAATGTGTTCTACTCCTCGATTAAGCATCAAGTAGATATTATTAGATTAGGGAAATGTTAAGTATAATTATCTTTCTCTATAAGGTCCCTTAAATTAAAGATTAAATACACTCGACCGCAAAAAAAAACGCGCCACTTGAAAATTCACGTTTTTTCGTGAATATTCAAACAGCCATAACTTCGGTCGATGTGGATGAAATTTGATGAATTTTTGAGTTTTTGGAACGCTAAAGTTTTCTCTTTAAGGACACATAAGTGGATATAACGAAATTTAAGCATTTCTGCATTTAAAAGTCCTATCAACAAAAAAATGTTCAGAATGTTAAAAATGATAAAAGTTGAGAAGTTATACTGTGCCCAAAAAAAATCGTAGCTCTACTTCAAAAAAAGCGCAACAAAATTCCATCATTTTCCTTTGAAATAAGCGAAAAATCATGTCGATTTGACTTGAAGTTATGGCAGTTTTTTTAAAAAGTGTATTTTAGGACAAAAAATTGTGACCCAGCCAAAACATTTATTTGGCAGTAGGTTTTTTCGGTAGAGGTGAAATGCAAGTTTATGTAAGGCTTTTGCCTTATTTCAGGCCAAAATTAACTTCTGCTCATTGAGTTTTGGGAAAAAATCAATTTTTCTGAAATTGTCATAACTTTACTCCAAATCAATTTATCGATCTGAATTTTATTCTGGATGCCCCTTGCTCGAAGCCACGTTTTTTTGCGCATTGTACAAGTTAACAAAGTTAAAAGTTTTTAAGTAAAAACCTTTCATCGCCTTTAGGGGGTAGAAGGGGGTAAAATGTGCATGTTTGAAGATCTGACTAACATGCCCTTAAAGAGAAAACTTCAATCTTTTTAAATCGCATAATGTCACAGGTTTGCGAGCAGAGTTATGCCTGTCCGCCAAAGTTATGCCCCAAAATACACTTTTTAAAAAAAACTGCTATAACCTTGAGTCAAATCATTGGATCGACATGATTTTTCGCTTATTTCAAAGGAAAATGATGGAATTTTGTTGCGCTCTTTTTGAAGTGAAGCTACGATTTTTTTTAGGCACAGTATAACTTCTCAACTTTTATCATTTCTAACATTCTGAACATTTTTTTGTTGGTAGGACTTTTAAATGCAGAAGTGTTAAAATTTCGTTATATCCACTTATGTGTCCTTAAAGAGAAAACTTTAGCGTTCCAAAAACTCAAAAATTCATCAAATTTCATCCACATCGACCGAAGTTATGGCTGTTTGAATATTCACGAAAAAACGTGAATTTTCAAGTGGCGCGTTTTTTTTTGCGGTCGAGTGTATTCTATAATATTTATTGAAATTGTTAATATGTATATAACAAGGTAATATTATGGAAATGGATAGGGTTATTTTCGAAATTGATACACTGGGTTGGGTATTTTATTTATTATTTAATAGTTTTATTTTAACACACAATAATATTATCTACAGCACACGTCCGTAAGTATTACATATACCATGTTGGAACAGAGTATATTTACTACCAACATAACCTAAGCTACGCTTAAATAAGCTTAGCTGACATGTGATTCAGAAACGCATTACGAAATAAAGCCCAGCTTATCTAAAACAACAGTTTACGAAAACTGCAGCTTAAGCCACGATTTAACAACTGGCCCTTAGTAAATATTTAGTTTAAGTTACATTTTTGTCTATGTATTTTTTAATTGTGACAATTCACTTTAATGTATATGTATTGTATTAATCCTCTTCATGAGAATATGTTATTTTCTAAAGGACCTGTCTGCAAGTAAGTTATTTCAAAAGTCATTAAAGTGAATAAGTATCCACGATTCCATTTGTTTCTGGATCTCGCCTAGCTATGGAAAAGTGACAGTTTGAGTATTGTAAATGGGGCTGGTTGTGTTTTAAATCAGGGTTTGTAAATGTCACTGTCAGATGTTCGATTTTAAGGTTATAATTTCTGACTATTGTGATCTTACACTGTTGCCTGTTTTACAAATTTTCAGATATAAAAGGATAATAATATGCAGTTTTAAGATTAACAAAATTTACTACTTGGTTTTTGTACATACAAACACAGCAATAATATTGTATATAACAAATATAATGAATTCGGCTCTGCAAACTTATTTCGTCATCCATTTGTATTTCTCGCTTGGGTCTTCCCGTTAACACATTTTGATCAACTCCATCCATCCACCTTAATTTTGGTCATTCTCTCTTCTGTTGGCCCTCAGTATTTTTTTGTAGAATTGCAAATTTATTCCCACCCTCTTGTGATACTGATAATTTTCATGTCAAACAATTTTTAAGCCCTCATTCCACTTTTATTATTTAGTCAAGAGAACCTGCATCTGAATCTTCTGATGTTTGTTCTGAGCCAGATTCCCCAAGCGAAATAATAAAAGGAGGAATGGTTTCAAAAGAAAGGTTCCCCATGTGTTTTGTCCAGTCATCCGAAATAAGTTTTTCACAATGATCACAGAAATTTTGGCACATATCGGATGTACATTTTGAGAAAGACTCAAGCCATAAATAATTCTTGCAAGATTAACAATAAACCTCTTGAAAATTAAAAAGAGGATTACTTATGATATCATAAATTATTGCAACACTGTTAAAATAAGGAATCAGGAGTGCCAATTAATAAAAAATGTAAATGTTGATACTGCAACATAACAACACGAAAGCATGGCTTCGCGAGATCCAGAAACAAATGGAATATATTATATTTCTAGGTTTTTGTACCACTCCATGTTTTAAATGTGATAATAATACATACGATAAATAACAACTTTTGCAAATACGCTACATGGATGTAAAGAAAATTGTTTGGGAACCGCTAGTACGTATCACTTTTGTAAGGCGGGGCTTACAGCTTATCGGAACGATTTAGCTGGATGTACTTTAGATTAATTTGGATGCCAATACGAATCCTTTAAAATAATTGTTACAAATCCGAATCACGTATCTTTTTTTTCATAAAGTATTTGAATACCTCTTTTGAATCCTACAAAAGGATTCGAATCCTAAATGATCAGAATCCTACCCAGCTCTGGTGAGAAGTGAAAAGACACTCGAAATCAGGGCTTCGAACGGGAACCGAACCGTATGCAACGTGCACTCAACTTGGTTAACAAATAGTGTCCTATTTACACGCAGGAGGAAACTGAAGAGCCTAGTACCTCTGTTTCTAAACTTGGACTCAAAACTCACCTGGAACTCGCACATCTCAAAAATCGGACACAAATCGACAATTACCCTTGCGGTAATTAGACGAATGTACGGCAGGCAATTTGGGCTCAGACCAGGGATAGCTATATACAGAGTGGTCCGACCAACAATCATGTATGCTGCATGTTTAATTCATTTCTCACTTAACCCGTGGTTAAACATTTTTGAATCTAATTGTGGATATTTGATTAAAACACTTGGTTTGTTTCACTGATTTACATTTTGTCCGACTAGTTTCGACTATTGGTCAGCTTCAAGAAGGAATGTAAAAAAAATATCTAAGCAACAATAAATATACTGACTTTCAAAAAAATCAGAACACAAAGTATTTATCGGACGATTTTAATGAAATTTACAGAATTTGATCATGTAAATGAACTGCATCGATGATCAAAAAATCAATTGTTTTGGTTACTATTTAATGGTATTTTTCCTTGATTTCACCATTATGAGGAGCTGCTGATTTTTTAATGTAATTGCTTCTAATATCCAAGTAGCCCCTGAGTAGCTTGACGTTTCAGTTTGTAAAACATAAAAAGATGCCCCTTGTTCGTCGGCGTGCACAATATCATCATCTAAGTGAATTTGAAAGGGGTCGCATTATTGGAATGCGAGAAGCGGGTTTTTCGGTTCGTGCTATTGCTGAAAGGGTAGGCCGTAGTGTATCGGTGATCGTACGCTGCTGGTCTAGATGGTCCGAAGCTGGGGAGAATCGACGTAGACTTGGATCAGGACGTCCAAGAAGCACCACTGAGCGTGAAGATCGAGCTCTTCGTCTTACAACTTTAAGGGACAGATTTACAACGTCGCGGGCATTGGGAAATGACTGGTTGGCTCTAAATGGCCAAAGAGTATCCATGGCTACTGTTTACAGAAGAATCCGCAGTTTTGGTATAAGATCCTACCGTCCACAATTGTGTCTACCTCTTACTCCGCAGCATCGCAGAGCAAGACTTGATTGGTGCAGGGAAAGACAACATTGGACCCATGAATGGAATAACATTATCTTCAGCGATGAGTCTCGGTTCTGTTTATGGGCTCATGATGGTCGCAGAAGAGTGAGACGTCGACGCGGTGAACGCAGAATTTTACAATTTGCTGTTGAAAGACATACGGCTCTTACACAGGGAGTTATGGTTTGGGGGGGCGATAGCATATGGTAGTCGGTCTCCTCTAGTTTTTTTAGAAGCAAGTCTTAACGCGATTCGGTATATTGACAACATTTTACGGCCAGTGTTAGTGCCCTATGTAAATGGCTTGCAGAACCCCATTTTTCAGCAAGATAATGCTCGACCTCACACAGCGGCCATTACAAGACAGTCTTTTGATAGTGCCGAAATCAATTTGTTACCTTGGCCATCTCGTTCTCCAGATCTATCGCCAATAGAACATGTTTGGGATATGATAGGTGTTAGAATAAGTAACTTACAGCGACCCGCTAACACTGTAATGGAACTTAGAGGTCAAATTATCGAAGTTTGGAATGAAATACCCCAAGTCGATATTGACAGCCTGATTTCTAGCATGCCTCGACGTGTTAATGAGTGTTTGGGGAATCGTGGAGGCCCAACACATTATTAATTTTTATTCATTTGTTTTTTTGTTTTTCAAGTTGATCTTTTGATCATCGATACAGTTCGTTTACATGATTAAATTGTGTAAATTTTATTAAAATCATGCAATAAATACTTGGTGTTCTGGTTTTTTTGAAAGGCAGTATATGTATAGAAATTCAAACTATCACAAAACATCAGGTAATAAGGGCAGACATTATAGGAGAGTTCCAAATCTCTTCCATATTATTTACATTCGGTTTTTCCTGCTTTAGCGCCTTCCCAATTTCCAATCCCTCACGGAAGATTAAGTATTGACCCTTATTGCTTGGGTATATGTATGCTGCTTTGGTGTGGCGGCTTAAAGACACGCAACACACAACGATACAAATTTTCAAATTCAAAGGCTTGCTTGTATCAGCATAACGGGGGCTATGAGAACTACGCCCACTGTAGCCATGGAGATGGTACTAGACCTCATATCACTTCATATTTTGATAGTGGCGGAGGCGAGACGGGCACTCTACAGGCTGCAGTTATCACCGGTTAGCATAAGAGTTGATACCACACATAAAAGACTCTTGATAGACAAGGGGGGGCCTCTTCTGCAAATGAGGTCGGATCATATGACATTCAGATATCTTGAAAATATGCAAGCAAAGTATGATCTGGTATACGGATGGTTCTAAATCAGACACAGGCACTGGGTTAGGAATCTACAATGAAAACATGAAGACAGGTCATGCTCAATCACTGGGCAGCTTAGCATCAGTTTTTCAAGCCGAAATATTTGTAATTATAGAATGCGCGAGAACCAACATAGAAAAGGACTGTCGAGACAGGCAAATCTATTTCGTGTGGGCAGACTATATAATTTGTGGTATTTCTTCAGACTAAATTATTTTAACTTTAGATATTTTTAACTCCTTTAATTATAACCTTTGATTTACGTTTGATGAAGAAGATATCAATAACTGTGTTCCATTTTTAGACACAAAATTAATTAGAACTAACAATAATAATTATTTTATTATAACTCTAACCACTTATACAAAATAAAATTTAATACTATTTTAGGTCATTGTAATAGAGTGGAAAAAATTGTTATCCATCTTTATTAGAAAAAAAATTAATTTGCCTACAAAACATATTTCTAAATAATGGATACCCCAAAATCTTATTAAACAATTTATTGTTGAAAATAAAGAATCAAGACGTATCGAACCTTTAGACGTGAATGTACCTCCAAAATTTTAAAAATTACCAAATATTCCTTATCTGACGAATAGACTGATCAAAATTTTAAATAATAGTTACAACAATGAAAAAATTCGTAAACTTTTTTCAAAAGTTAAAGACAAGACTTCACTTTTGCTGGAATATAATGTAATATACAAAATTCATTGTTCAGAATGTTCCTTGATTTATGTGGGTCAGACCAACCAACTACGTTCATGATTAAGTAAACACAAAAGTGATACTAAATTAAATCTTCTTCTTATTCTTTCTTGTTTAATCGCCTTGGCAACTGGGCCCTTTCGACCAGTCTCTGCTATTACATTTTAAGTGATTTATGTAGTTTATTGGATTAGGAAGGTCATTAGTTGGTTAACATATAACAAACACTAGAAGAGAAAAGAATCATAGATATATATTATTTTCTAACATAAACTTATGTAAGATTAGGAAAGCTTTTATTGAACAGGATGAAATAACATAGTAGACATTGATTGGTGATTTAGAAAGAGTTGAAGAGAGAGAGTGATATAGAGCAATACATTTAGCATAATATTTGTTACAATCAAAGAATAGATGGTTGAGGTCTCCAACCTCACCACATTCACACAAAGGAGATGGAATTTGTTAAATACGAAATAAATGTGATGGAGCAGAATGATGACCCAGTCTAATTCTTATTAAAGATGTTATATATCTTCTACCCAGTACTTTACTGTCAAAAAACCAAGGACTGGCAGGTATAATTGGTTGTATATTATAATATTTTACATGAGATGAATTTGTAGTCCATTGATACTGCCATTGTGCCTTCATACTAAACACACCTTATTATAATCCTTATAAGGAGCAGGAATATTAGGATAAAAAGATAATCGACCCCTCTTTGCTGCCTTATCTGCTATTTCGTTACCAGAAATCCCTACGTGGCTCGGAATCCAACACAATATTATTTCTGTATTTTGTTTTTCAGACAGAGTATAATACAAATGTCTGATTTGAGCTTCTACTTGTGATATATTTTGAGAGGGTCTGGACTGATCTAACAGTTCCAATGCACTTTTTGAATCAGAGAATATGATTGCTCTATATATTTTATAATGTAAAACTAGAAATAAACACACCTTAATCGCATATAATTCAGCTGTAAAAACTGAACATATATCAGGAATTCTTTTAGTCATTGTTATTGAATTTGTTATATGTACTGCATATTAACAGTATGGAGGATCATAGTGTAGTTTGGCCATTTTTCATTGATTGTTGCTAAGAACTGGAGATTAGTACTGGTGGTAGATAATGTAACGTTTTTGGTGAAACCTAGGTTAAATTTAATTTTGATTGGATAAAGATATTCTGGGTAAGGATAACTATAACAAGGTAGATGATCATTTTTTTCCAAGTTAAGGCAGAATATAAGTTGAAAATCTTGCATCATTAGTGATATTTTTTTATTCTTACTTATTATATTTTTTTCCAAATCTTTAAATGAATTTAAAAGAAATCTGTTGTTAACGGATATAGTTTTAGAAAAATATTTTCTTGCTATTAAAGATAGCCTTAGTGAAATCGGAGGTATCCCGCTCTCAACTTCCACTAATCGAGAGGGAGATGATCCCATTGCTCCAGTTATAGTTTTTAAACATTTTAGTTGAAGTCTATCTATTTGTGTAAATAGCTTTTTTGAGATAGGGGACAAAGCAAATAAACCATACTCAATTTTAGATCTTATGAATGACTTATAGAATATAATATATAAAATTACGAAAAAACTAGTCGTGAAAATGCAAACAGTGTCTTAATTAATAAGACAATTTAAGACGATAAATATCCATTGAAACAACTACTTCCCGTGCAAATACACCTCCGGATATTGAATTATACAATGAAATATTTAAAATCTTATTTAATTTGATTTGTTACAACGCTCTATTAAAGTATATGTAACGTTTAGGTCAAATTCTCTTCAAACCAACTAACAATATAATTTAAAATTAAAGGAGAGATAGCAACAAATTAGAAGTGAAAGGACTTGGATTAAACTAATATCTTAGGCCATCTATAGACGCGTTTCGAGATTTATCTCTCTTCAGTATAGCTTTGCTTATGACGTTTAAAAAAATTAGGAATAAAATTAAAACAAACTTACTTGGAAAAAGTGTTGTGTGTGGAATGAACAGGTACACAGAAATGGAATGAGTGAAAATGATGGTCGGTATTTATAGGTAAAAAAGGGGATTATGTCATTAGCAGGTATGAAGAATGTGAGACCTTATTATTTACCTTACGGTACAGTTCAAACAAGATAAATTCAAATTCAAAACTATTTGAATTCGAGAAAATAAGCTTACGCTTCTTATAGTTTGCACACTTTAAACATAATATATAAAATTACGAAAAAACTATTCGTGAAACTGCAAACAGTGTCTTAATTAATAAGACAATTTAAGACGATAAATATCCATTGAAACAACTACTTCCCGTGCAAATACACCTCCGGATATTGAATTATACAATGAAATATTTAAAATCTTATTTAATTTGATTTGCTACAACGCTCTATTAAAGTATATGTAACGTTTAGGTCAAATTCTCTTCAAACCAACTAACAATATAACTGCAGATTGAATGTCTGTGGTTAATTTAGTTATACAATCCACTGTGCACTTTCCTCTTCGGAAGCCAAATTGTGAGTCCGGAAGTATATTAGTTTTTTCAGCCCACCAGTCTAGTCTAGATTTAATAATTTTCTCAAAAGTTTTTCTGACACAGGAAGTCAAAGCAATTGGTCGAAAACTGGAGGGAGAGTTAGGAGGTTTGTTAGGTTTTGTAATAGGGCATATTATATGTTCCTTCCATGATTTAGGTATTATTCCAGTATTAAATATATTATTAAATTCCTTCAACAAATGATATTTTATAGATAAAGGGAGATTGGAAATCATAGAATATGACACTCTATCCTTTCCTGGAGATGAGTCTTTTGTATTTTTGAGGGCATAGTTAAGTTCTGCAAATGTAATATCTGAAGAAAGATAAGATACTGAGGGTTCATTAAATGTGAACTCATATTGTGGTTCAACAATAGACTGTGTTAAGTTACAAAAGAAGGAGTTTAAGCAATCGGGATCATAAATTTTTGTTGAAGGAGGAACAAAGGATTTTCGATATATACGGATTGTTTTCCATACTGATGTTAAGGAAGTTCTTCTTAATAAAGTTTCACAAAAAGCTTTAAAATAATCTTTCTGATGCTATTGCCTTTTTTGCTTCTATGTAGTAGTGCATTGTACCTATTTGATAATATTTCTTTATAGCATTTTTTCTAAGTATCTTTGCATTATAACAATCTGAATCCCACCATGGACATGGTGATCTATAATATGAGTTAGAGGAGAAGTTCGGAATCCATTTATCAGCAGAGTGATTCATTATATCGATCAGTTCTGAGTATGACAAAAAGTCATCAAAAGAACTCTCAACTTCATAAGAGTAATTAGGCCAGTCTGCTTGCTTGAACTTTCTTTTTGAATTAACACTTATAGGATTATTTTGGTATTGATTATTTCCCGTGTATACGTTATTTATAATTGGAAAATGATCACTTCCATAAGTGTCGTCTAAGGTTGAGGAGTCCATCAGTGGTCCTAAAGTAGGGGAAGTTATAACCAAATCAATTATACTGTTTGTTATTGATATAGGGTTAAATCTTGTAGGCTTACCATCATTTAAGATTAAAAGATTATTATTTTCTATGCAAGCGGCCAGGATTTTACCCCCGGAATTACTAAATTTTCCATTTACCACTGATAGGTGGCAATTAAAGTCTCCCAACAAAATGAAGTCAGAGTCAATTGAAAATAGATATTGCCAACATGTGTCTGAAATTGTAGTGGATGGGGGTACATATCCAGAAATCAATGTGAATGATTGTAGTTTGACAGCGATGAATTGAGCTTGCTCTGGAATGTTAGCATTATCAAGAGAAGTAATAGAAAATGATATAGTTGGTTTTATTAAACAAGCTACTCCTCCTTTACCATCAAAGCGAGAGGTTATAATTGGTATAAAATTTTTGATTTTAATACTATTGTTTGCTTTTAGCCAAGTCTCTGATAAACAGATTATATCTGGAGAACATTTTTTCAAATAGGTCTAAGAGATTTGCACGATTGGCTTGATAACTTCTAAGGTTCCATTGCAAGATCTTCATCGCTGTGCTGTTCATGAGATAAGTTTGTTATTTGGGTGGTTAAGGGACGATTATTACTCAGAGTGTCGACTTCGATAAATTTAGATATTATTTCTATGAAGGATGCTGGATTAATTTCATATAATTTTTCAATAAGTTCTTCTAGTTGACCTTGATCACAGTCAATTACTGATTGTTGTGAACTATTGTCAAGTTCCTTATAACATATTTTTTTTGGGGATAGGAGAGAGGGTTATTGGGTATAAAATTTCATGATGCATTTTTTTGTCTCTGGATCTATGCCCTCACTTATACTTCTTTTATTTGTCTTAGCTACCTTTGCAACCGATACATAAGAGGAACCAATAGATGATGTTTTTGAGAAAGTGAAGCCAGACGTAATCGGTGCATTTGAATCTAAATAAGGAAAATTCCTGGGAAGAAGAGATGTTGGATTTTTTTATTTCTGTTAGCATAATGTGAAGCATAATTTTTTGGGAAAATACTAGTTGCTTCTGTAAATGAGACATTATGTATAGACATGTATTCTTTGATTTTCTTTTGTCTCGCATATTCTGGGCATATTCTATCTTTTGATAATGCGTTTGGTTCGGCTGAAAAATGTGCGCCTTTACAGTGCAAGCATATTGGGTCACTCCTTGGACAATGTTCTGTGTTATGTTCATTAGAAGCACATTTACTGCATTTAGTTTTTGTTGATTTGCCTAAGTTTTTTGTATGTCCAAAGAGTATACAACTATGGCATTGTGTAACAGGAAAAATGTATAATTCAGGTTTTTTGTTAGTACAGAACAATTTAACATTTGTCGATAAATATGAGAGCCTGAATGTTACATTAATAGAATAAGTATTTATGTATGTGGGATTTCCATCAGTAATTATTTTTCTTTTCCACCTTTTAACCTGGATAGACTGGATCAATTTATTGGCCTCAATGTAATTATTAAACACCACGCCTACCCGATTACGACCTCTTCTTGATGCTGTGACTTCAAAACCTTTTTTATACAATAAGTTTCCAATTACCATCTCATGGATGGATGGAACAGTATTTTCATCATTATTTATAGGTTTTTTTTCAATGTAAACCAGATATGGGCTTCTATCTGTTTTTGTAAAGAATTGTATTTCGTTTTGTTTTATATCGGGAGGTTTCGGGTCCGGGGGGGTGCTCCCCCCGGAACATGTGCTCATGTTTTAAGGTTAAATACTATTTAATTTGATGAGTATTGGATAATACTTATTAATAAATGAAATTAAACGATTATGTACTAATTATACTAAATATTTGCTCTACTGTTAGTAACTAAAGTGAAAATTAATAAATTCTTACGCTCACAACGACACAGGGATACAGTCACGGTGAAGGATTCAGCACGACCGCCTTGACGGTGTCTACTAAATTAAATAAAAATTCTTGTACGCTATCCACTCAAATTGAAAAAATCACACAATAGATTTAGATATAACAAACATTTCAGATTTATAAAAAAGTTATAAATCAAGATTATTTTTGTAAATGTTCTACATTGACAAACACAATTTTTGTATGAATTTTAAAACAGATGGCTTATATACCATTAATTCATACTTATTAACATTATAATAAATAACATTTGGAAATTTAGAAATCAATAACATTAGCTGATCAATTTTTAACAATGTAATGGGTCAATAGGAGTCAAGTGCAAATATTTTTTTGATTAAAATAATTTACAATATTAATTTTAAAACCATCCAAGAAAATAATAAAAGCAAAATCAACATTCAGTAAATTCGAGAATTACATCGATAATAATTTTTCGCATGAGAGAAATAACGACCGCAACATCGCCTTAAAATAACAAACAGGTACGGGCGCGTGGAGAGATGCTGACATTCAAAGAAAATTCGGTTCAAGGTTTAAAAAACACCAAAATCGGGTGGGAAACATAAGTTATAAAAGAGCGCGGAGCGAAAATCGAATAAAGTCAAGAGACAGTTTGGTAGAAGAATGGTTGAGGGAACATCATGTAAAGTAAGACTAGTTCCAAATCAAAGGAGAAAACGAAAATCAGGTTAACACAAAGAAATGGTGAAACAATCTTCAATATCACTTCAATCTCAATGGCTGATATACAATTATACAACAAAATAACAAAAAATTAACACAACAAAAACCAAAATTATACAACAAAAAGAACACAAAATAGCTAACTGTTAAGGTCGAGCTGTGCTTGGAAAACAAAGGAGTGTTCCCGCTAGTTAATTGCTGATCATAGTTAACGGGTGAGGTCGTTCCGAGTTAGTACTGCAGAGTTATGGTCCCGCTACTTAATAGCTCAAAAACAATTGACGGGTGAGGTCGAGCTGTGCTGTGCGAGTTATTTTCTCGTTAGTTAATACTACAAAACATTGACAAGTGAGGTCGGGCTGTGCGTGGAAAACGAAGGAGTGTTCCCGCTAGTTAATTGCCTGAAAACAATTAACGGGTGAGGTCATCCCAAGTTAGTACTGCAGAGTTATGTTCCTGCTAGTTAATACTACAAAACGTTGATGGGTAAGGTCGGGCTGTGCGTGAAAAACGAAGGTGTGTTCCTGCTAGTTCATTGCCTGAAAGCAATTAACGGGTGAGGTCGTCCCAAGTTAGTACTGCAGAGTTATGTTTCCGCAAGTCAATGACACAAAATACTCAACGGATGAGGTCGGGATCTGCTTGCTAAACGGAGGAGTGTTCCCGCTAGTTGATTGTCTGGTAAATTCCGGGATGGTTTTTGTGGGTTTCCCATCTCGTAATGCAAATGCAGGGGTTATTTAATTTTGCTCCCACAAGTAGAATCATATACTTTTTAAGTTTAACTAAAATGCACATGGCTTCTAAGTACCAGAGCTGGGCAGGATTCGAATCATTCAAGATTCGATTCCCGGATTCGAATCCTTTTAGAGGATTCAAAAGAGGTATTCGAATACTTTAGTGAAAACGGATTCGTGATCCGGATTCGTTACATTTTTTTAAAAGGATTCGTATTCGAATCCAGACGTAGATGATTCGAATCCTAATAAAAGGATTCGAATTCTTATAAAAGGATTCGAATCCTTATAAAAGGATTCGGATTTTTATAAAAGGATTCGAATCCTTATAAAACGAATCGAATCCTTATAAACGGATTCGAATCCTCATACACGGATTCAAATCCTCCTAAATAATTCGAATCATCGCTATTAAGGCTGGGATTCGAATTCGATTAATTCAAATAATTAAATATTCAAATATGAATATTTAAATCACTAAATTATTCATATTTGAATATAAATATTTAAATTTTCGAATAATTTAAATATTTGTGAATGCTTATTTGGTTACTTAACCATAAAATATCTCCAACGTTAATAGCATATTTTTAACTTCACTTGAAATCAGTGTTTTATACGCGTGGCGCATGAAGTAAAATTTCGAGTTTAGAAAAGCCCCGTGAAAATTTGTCTCGGGTCGCTGCGCGACCCTCGACAAATTTTCTACTCTGGGCTTTTCTAAACTCGAAATTTTACTTCATGCTTAGTCTGGGAGTGGACAACACTCGTTCTTAGAAGTTTCAAATTGAAGGATCACTCTAGATTACTAAGTTTATTACCATTTTACAAAGGCTACAGCTCGAAGGACCAACCATGGTCTTCGGAGACCGAAGGACTAATCGAAGTTTTTTTACAAGAAAACAACGAATATCTGAAGGTTTACAGCATGGATAGAAAAGAAAACATCTAATTTTGAAAAATATCGAAGTTGGGTTGGTTTTCAGTGCATTTTTAACTTCACTTTAAATCAGTGTTTTATACGCGTGGCGCATGAAGTAAAATTTCGAGTTTAGAAAAGCCCCGTGAAAATTTGTCTCGGGTCGCTGCGCGACCCTCGTCAAATTTTCTACGCGGGGCTTTTCTAAACTCGAAATTTTACTTCATGCTTAGTCTGGGAGTGGACAACACTCGTTTGCACTTCAAATTTAACTCTTTTAAAAAATCGACGTATGTAAAATAAAAAATCATTCATTGAAATCATAGAAAAAGATGCAAAATTTTCCCTAAAATTAACTTTTAGAGTTAACTTTATCATTTGCTCTGTTTTCAATGGGTGAATATTCTAATCTTAAAAAAAAACCGTTTTTATTTAATATTAAAGTTGCATTTAATACAATAACAAACTGTGAATAAATCGACATAAATCTAGAAATATCGAAAATCTCGACATGTAGAAAATCTTGACGGTCTACTCCCAGACTAAGCATGAAGTAAAATTTCGAGTTTAGAAAAGCCCCGCGTAGAAAATTTGTCGAGGGTCGCGCAGCGACCCGAGACAAATTTTCACGGGGCTTTTCTAAACTCGAAATTTTACTTCATGCGCCACGCGTATAAAACACAGATTTAAAATGAAGTTCAATAACACATATATCATCATTAATTAAATAATTATTATATAATCAGATATTTAGTCGGGAAATGAACATTTTTGTTAATAGAAACTGATGGAATAAAATATTACTGGTTGCAAATAATAGATTTAAATTTATTTTTAAAGGATTTATATCCGTGATTCAAAAATGAGGATTCGAGTCTTTGATTAGAATCATATTTTTCACTTACGAATCCTTTATTCGAGTATTCGTGATTCGAATCATATTAGGTGATTCGGATTCGTGATTCGAATCCTGTTTTTTAGGATTCATCCCAGCTCTGCTAAGTACAAACGAATAATAAAGTATTTTGAGAATATAAATAATTTAAGATATACAGATTACTTAGAAATGACATAATTGAGGTCAATAAACTTTGCATCTGTTAAACTTACATCCTGTTTTATTTACTGTCCACACATATTCCTGGTCATTAAAACGGAAGAAAGACAAAGTATTTACGACAATGCATATTGACACAAACAACGAATCTGTGAAATAAATTAAAAGGGTTACTACATATACAATACAATTGTTACCGGCGCTTTACTCTAAGCGTCGTTAACTCAACATTTTTCAAATTCATTGTAACAACGGTCCCATTCTCAATTCCAAAATGTTGCTTTACTTTAATTCAAATAAGTAAAGTTCGCGCCCCACGTTGGTCGCCATTTATCAACGGGTGATTTTAAGAACGTTGACTTGTGAGTCGCAATTCCCGATCAAAACGTAAATTTGTTGGCCAAACGTTTTAATCAGTTTCCCGTGATTACTTGATTAACTTAGGGTAGAGGTTACACACAATAAAAAAAAATAATAAAGAAGTTTATCTTACCTGGTTTTTCGTGAAGACGGAGAGCAGTTCACACCAAGTATCAAATCAATCAGTTCATCAACCAGTTCTCACCAAGTGCCGTCTTAAGTCCGCGTTATTGTTATTGTTGTAAGTTATTTTATTTTATTTTTAAATTGTTATTTCACTTAATTTTGTTTTCACTTGTATATTTGTTTTATTGCTCATTTTTGTTATATGTTATTTTCTTGTATATTCATTCACGACTTCTTTTCAATTTAAATTTTTCTTTAAATAAATTCTTTACTTGTTATTTTTCTTAAACAAGAATTTTTAATTCAAGTTACCTGACAGAATTATTGAGAGTCAATTAAACATAAGAATTTATTTTCATAAGTGAAATAAACAATTTAATCTGTTCATGTGTAAGCTGTTCCGTCTTCACAAAAAACCAGGTAAGATAAACTTCTTTATAATTTTTTTTATTGTGTGTAACCTCTACCCTGAGTTAATCGAGTAATCACGGGACACCGATTAAAACGTTTGGCCAACAAGTTTACGTTTTGATCGGGAATTGCAACTCACAAGTCAACGTTCTTAAAATCCCCCGTTGATACAATGTAAATTTAACACAAATTATAAATTTGTATAATACCCAGGGTCGAATCACTACAATAACAATTATTTATTTGCAAACATTTTACACGTCGATATCTGAACATTTTTAATATAATCTGAAGAAGCCCAGAAATATGTAAGTATTTTTCATCATGATTAGGTATAATGTTTTTTTCTTTTTCTCCTCTTAGTTATGTTATCTTTTTATAAAAAAAATGTCTTTGTATTTATTTAAGTTTTAACTTGCCCTGAAGAAGCTGGGAAAAATCCATCGAAATATTGGCTTAATAAATATAAAGTTGTCTGGCTAAAACGACAAATATAATTTTACAATTCTGCCGCTTTTCTCAAAAAAAAATTATAGAAGTTTTTTTATTAATAATAAAAGTAGAACAAATTTAGTTTGAGGCTGTTTTCCAGATTCTTAATATTTAAATCATTATATCTATAAGTGGACAAATCAATATTTTGATTAAAATAAAATAAAAACATTTCAAAAATTAAAACAATCACTTGGAGCTGAACCGAAAACCGCAAAAACCGTTATTTTTTCCGGAACGAAAACCGGAACTGAACCGGTATATATTTTATTAATTGAACCAGAACGCAAAAAACAACGGTTCGAAGCCCTGCTTGTATCTGCACTTTCAAAGAAATGTCAATATTGCCTGATTTAACAGTGATTTTAGGAAATACCATACTTACATATATACCAGAGCTGGGCAGGATTCGAATCATTCAGGATTCGAATCCTGGATTCAAATCCTTTTAGAGGATTCAAAAGAGGCATTCGAATACTTAAGTTCAACTGGATCCGTGATCCGGATTCGTTACACTTTTTTAAAAGGATTCGTATTCGAATCCAAATGCGGGTGATTCGAATCCTCATAAAAGGATTCGAATCCTCATAAAAAGATTCGAATCCTCATAAAAGGATTCGAATTCTCGTAAAATTATTCGAATCCTCATAAAAGGATTCGAATCCTCATAAAAGGATTAGAATATTTATAAAAGGATTCAAATACTTACAATAGGATTCGAATAGTTACAAAAGGATTCGGATCGTCAAAAATAATTCTAATTAATTGTAAGGATTAACATGAAATTTAGTTTTGTATGTTTTTAAATTTCTCGTTAAATCACTGTTTTATACGCGTGGCGCATGAAGTAAAATTTCGAGTTTAGAAAAGCCCCGTGAAAATTTGTCTCGGGTCGCTGCGCGACCCTCGACAAATTTTCTACGCGGGGCTTTTCTAAACTCGAAATTTCACTTCATGCTTAGTCTGGGAGTGGAAGACACTCGTTCGTACATTTTTGAATTATCATAAAGTTGTCATAAAGTTGTGTATTTATTATATATTATGACATTTTGATGAATTTTGATGATTTCTGTCAACTTTGACAATTTGATAAATTTCAATAATTTTCGTCAAATTAAACATCATTAATTGTATTTTAAATAATTCCCTCAAATATGATATTTTTAATGTTCGACGTATTCAATCGTATTCTGACAATTTTCGCACAAATTAATATTTTTGACGTTAGCAATCATATCAAATTTTGACAATTTTTACACGGATTGACATTTATGACGTTTCGAATTATATTTGGACCATTTTCCGATGAATTGACATTCCCAATCAAATGTTTACACTTAACATGTCGATTTATAACATTTTTATCATCATCATCATTTCGAGATTTTCGTCGATTCATAAAATTTTCATTAGATTTTGTAATATTTCCCCAATTTATCGAATGTTGATGACATTTTCAATATTTGGGGATCTCTAATTAATTTATAAAAATGTTTATCAGATTTTCAACATACCTTGATTTTTGATATTTTGTCATTTTTATCGATTTTGATGAAAATTTCGATATTTATTTATTTATTTATTCAACGGGATCCATTTACAAAACGAGACTACAGTTCAAGATTCTAAAACTAACAAAAGTACATATGGGACTAAAGTACAAGACAAAAAAAAATAATAATAAATATACAAATACAATGATAATATAATATATAATTGGCAAACTAGCCATTTACACAATAACCTATTCCTTTATTAGGAATGCGCGTAGCTGTTTCAATGTCCCATTAAAAATGTCAAAATTGACATTATTGCAATTAGCACAAATCCTAGTAATACCAAAATTATTGCAGTAGTTAGTTCTGTACATTTGTTCATAAAATGACTTACTGCTCCGTAATAGGCGACTTGGATCATGGAAGTTTACTAAACTTAACAGTTCTGGACAGATTATCACACCTGATATTAATTTTTGAAGAAAAATAACATCTGCATTTAAGCGTCGTCGCTCGAGCGATTGCAAATTAATAAACGACAATATATTTGAATAAGTGCTGTCAAGCTTGAATTTGAAGGTTATGTATCTAAGGAACCTATGTTGAACCCTTTCCACTTGGTTGATGTTTTGGGATGTATTTGGGCACCATACCAGGGAGCAATATTCGATATGCGGCCGAACGAGAGACACATACAGATTTACGAGAGTTCTTATATTAGAAAAATCTGTACACTGTCTTTTAATAAAGCCTAACATTTGCAAGGCTTTCGAGGCTACAGTGTCTATATGATTAGTGAAGCTCCAAGTGTTCGTAAAAGTAACACCAAGATCTCTTACAACATTAGTGTGTTCTAATGGTGTGTTATTAAGAGAGTAAATTCTGAGTCCCTTTAATCTCTTTTTAGAATAAGACACAACAAAACATTTGGAAACATTCAGCTTCAATTTGTTTATAATACACCAACGACTTAACGCTTCCAGGTCGAGTTGTAGCTTGTGGCTAGAATAATTGTCCTTAATAGGCATGTACAGCTTTAAGTCGTCCGCAAAAAGAAGGCAATTGGAATATTTGAAACACTTTACAATATCATTGATAAAAACATTAAATAGTAATGGACCAATATGTGATCCCTGCGGTACCCCCGAAGTTACAGGTATGGGACGAGAAGTGAAGTTACTGATGCGGACTGTTTGAGTTCTGTTGCTGAGGTATGATTTAATCCAATCGAGCAAAGACCCATGCACACCAGCCTCTAAAAGTTTTTCGACCAAGATTTGATGGTCAACACTGTCGAACGCTTTAGAAAAGTCGGTGTACACGGTATCAACCTCGTACCCCTCTTCCAGCGATGTAGTAATTGTTGCCCCAAAGATTAGTAAATTAGATACTGTAGAATGTCCTGGCCGAAACCCATGTTGTTTATCGGTTAAAATAGAGTTCAAGTCCCTACTAACGCAATCAGTAACTAGCTTTTCAAATATCTTGGGAATGTGTGATAGCAATGATATTGGTCTGTAATTCTCAACGAGGTTCCTCTTGCCCTTCTTGAAGATAGGTGTTATTAGTGAATGCTTCCATCTGTCAGGAAAAGTGCCAGATATAAGGGATTTATTAAATAAGAGCCACAAAGGTCTAGAGAGTGAAAACGCACACTTCTGTAAGAAGACGGGCGGTAAACCATCCCAGCCCTCTTTTCCACTAGAGGTCTGCCCTGACAGCTCCTGAAGTATGGCAGAAATAGAGATATCGTTAATTCGGTTGATCGATATATGATTAAGACTAGTCCTACACGAAGAGGGTTGAGAAAGCACTGGTTGTGAGGTATTATAAACTGAACCAAAGAAGTCTGCAAATATATTTGCTACATCCTGATTGTCGGTGTATGTACTCCCCTCTGAAACGAGGGTATCCGGGAAATCGGGTGATGACCTATTGGAGTTTATAAAACTCCAAAAGCGTCTCGGGTTATTATTAATGGACGACTCAATCGAATCAATGTAATTTTTGAAACAAGCCTGTGTGAGTTCCTTGCATTTTGCTCGTGTGGACTGGAATCTAGTATAGTCGATCACGTGTTGTGATTGTTTAAATTTCTTATGCTGTTTTTTCTTTAAAAATATCAAGTCAATTAGTTCCTTACTAAACCATTTAGGAAATTTAAACTGAGCTGACGACCTAATCTGAATGATTGGAACGCATTTTTCAATTGAGTTAAATAAAATATCGTAAAAGTAATCCAAGTCGCAGTTTACATTATCACTTGTTAGTAATGAGTCCCAGTGAGTATTTATTAAAATATCATTGAGAAGGTCAAAGTTACTGTTATTGAAGTCATATTTCAAACTACTTGAGAAATTAGAATTATTACTTTGGGCGAATAAGTTTAAATCTAATACAAGCGCGGGATGATGGCGATCACAAGTAACAAGCGGAACAACAGCTGCAGTAACTTCACTTTGTTCGGCCAAATCAGTTTGTAAAAATATAAGATCAAGCATGACCGCATTATCATTTAAGACGTTATTAGTTTGCATAGTATTGGCATAACCATAAGCCATAGCAACCTGATTAGCGAGCGGACAGGCTGATTCCGTATAAACACCAAAGCTGCTGTTTACCCAAATTATGTTTGGGAGATTAAAATCACCAAAAACACATACATTATGATGAGGATACTCTATGGTCAGTCTTTCGAGGTTAGCACTATGGTCTTGATACACAGACAAAGCAGACCCAGGAGGGATATAAACCGCCCCTAATATAAAATCCTGGGACTCAAATCTTACAGAAATAAAAATCTCTTCGTGAATAAAAGCTTCACGGTACAATAAATGAGAATTTAACGTATTTTTAATAGCAATACATACACCACCGCCACGCGATTTGCCCGACCTTTGGGGGTCGCGATCACACCTATAAAGTTTATAGTTTAGGAAACCCAATTCAGCGTCAAAAAAGTCTGACGTTAACCAAGTTTCAGTGAGAATAATTATATCGTATTCGTATAGAATAGACGACTTTTTTATTTCAAGCAATTTGGTCCTAAGACCTCGAACATTTTGGTAATAAGTGCGTAAGCATTTATTACCAGGCGCTAAATTATAGTTAACAGCCGCAGCATCGTCGATGATCGGATCCAGAGGGTGTGATTTAGTCGGGGTATCTATAACTGTTGGAAGGTTGTTCCTTCCTGAGGTAAAAAAAGTACTGGATCCTGTTGTAGATGATTTTATATTCCGTTTTCGGTTAGAGAATGGGCGAACTACTATCCCTTCAGGCCATTTATCGGCACTAAAAATTAATGGTGAATTTTCTGCGCAGATCCCGACTTGAAAGGAACAGTATCTAGCGTTGTTTATGAGTTGAATGCAAGATGTATTGGGAATGTTAATCTCGTTTAACCATATTTCGAGATTTTCTCCTCAAATTATATAAAATGTTTATATTTAAGATTTTCAATACTTTTATTCAGATTTGTAACGATTTTCAAAAATTATTGACTCATTATTTGAACACACTAATTTGAGATTTTTTTTTTCTTTAAGACATATTTAATCATTTTTGACATTGAATGACATTTTTGATATTTTTTACCTTTTGAGATGACATTTTTTGACAATAGATTATATTCTTAATATTAGACTACGTTTCTTGACAATAGATGGCATGTTTCACATTAGATCTGACTTTTGATAAACAATGAAATGTTTACTTTTTTACCATTTCTGATGTTGACATTAAATGATTTATTTGACATTAGATGGCAGTTCTGGCAGTTTATATTTTTTTACTTTTTTGACATTAGGCGACAATTTTGACATTTGATATTTTTGATATTACATATTTACTTGTTATACATTAGATGACAATTTTTATATTATTAGATAATTTTTTTGACATTATTACCGATTTTCAGAGAAATTTTAGTTTATGTAAGAACGTTTTTGTCAAACTGTCAAATGATAATTTTGAGGTAAATCGATTTTATCAAAACGCCGAATTTATGACGTTTTTGATATTTTTTTATATTTACGAGATGACATTTTGGTCATTTTGATATTTTGGGCGACCCTCGACAAATTTTCTACGCGGGGCTTTTCTAAACTCGAAATTTTACTTTATGCTTAGACTGGGAGTGGAAGACACTCGTTCGTAAATTTTTGAATTATCATAAAGTTTTCATAAAGTTGTGTATTTATTTTCAAAAAAATCTTTCTCGGTTTATTAAACAAAATCAAAAGAGCTGAGGTGAAAGGTGTTTAGGTAAAAGAGGTTTATTTTTTCGTTGGCTACAACTTTTGTTTTAAACATTTTTTGACTTAGACGTCGAAAGCCATAGTGAAATTCGTTTAATAAAAAAACATCTAATGATTTCTGGTTATTTTTACCAGAAGACTTTTAGACATTTGATGGTATAATTAATATTAAATTACTGAAATAAGTATTTATTTTTTAATATATTCTTAAAAATATGGTAAACAATGTAAAATATTTATTTAATTAAAATATTTAGGAAATAACAATACAATAAATTTTATATTATTATTGTTATTATTATTATACAGGGTGTCCGTATTTCAACAGAATGTATAGGGATCTCGGTTATTTAAAGAGATAGAGAGTCGGTTAAATTGGGGTAAAGTTGCGTAATTTAGGGCCCAATAATAATCCAAAAACAAATTTGAAATATCTTCTTTCGTTAATGAGATATTGTCAAAAGACGTATTTTTTGAAAATTCGTTTTTATTTTTTTATTCAAAACTTTGACATGATTGGCACTTTTTAACGATAAATCTAGTAACATATTTTATTTTATGATAACTATAACATTTACCTAGGGACCATAGCTAACTTTTGTTTTTCTTATGGGCGCAATTTTGGATTTTTATATTTTTTGGAAGAATATTTTTTACTGAATTCAATGATGTATCACACTTATAGTTTATTGTACATTTTATATGTAAAATTTTATTCTTTTGGTTATTCAAAGAGTGCCTTGGAAACAGTTGAGTGACTCACTTATTTGGAAACTCCTAGGGCCCATAATTTGCTTACATATCACCCCTGAAGACGGGCATCCTACGACACATACTTTAACAGTTAAAGTAACGAGTGTCTTCCACTCCCGGACTAAGCATGAAGTAAAATTTCGAGTTTAGAAAAGCCCCGCGTAGAAAATTTGTCGAGGGTCGCTGCGCGACCCTCGACAAATTTTCACGGGGCTTTTCTAAACTCGAAATTTTACTTCATGCGCCACGCGTATAAAGCACTTATTTGAAGTGTAGTTCAAAAACACACAAATACATCTTTAATTAGAGTAACACAGATATTTAGCCTGTTATCAATGATGTTCAGTGTTAGTAATAAATAATTAGGTTTTTAATATTTTTCTTAAAACAACTGACAACGATATTTATATGTTATTGGTTGTAAAAAAATAATTAAATCAAATTTATTCTTGAACGATTTGTATTCGTGATTCGAACAAACAGGATTCGAATCTTTGATTCGAATCATATTTATCTCTTACGAATCCTTTATTCGAGTATTCGTGATTCGAATCATATTATGTGATTCGTATTCGTGATTCGAATCCTTTTAACGAGGATTCGTCCCAGCTCTGATATATACATATATTTAGAAGCATGCATCTATTTTAAAATATATTTTTGGTAAGGTGTTTAACGAAATATTTATTATTAATTTACGTACAAGCTGCATTTTCATGAGCAAACATACATGCTTTAATTATTGTACATATTTATAAATGCAATATTTATTAACCATTATAATGCAATACAAAAAAGTTGAATGCAAACAAAACATTTGTGTACAAATCGTTAATAATACGCAATCGAATCGAAATAAATAAATATTTAATTTTTCCAGCTCGAATCGCGTGTTTGCACGTCTGCTGTAATTCGAATTCCACATTTTTCCAATTTTCATACCTCCGACAGCAATTTACATCGATTTACACTCGGCACCGAGGGTAACTGGTATTCAAACTCTCCTTTTTGTCTGGCACTAATGACCGTAACTCATTTTTTTCACTCTCTTTCCGATGTTCTTTAGATTAAATCATAAATCGTGATAAGTTGCTACCGTTAAGTCTCGGCGTGCGGTCCGGGGACGAACCCTTTGGCACCTTTTTCACCTTTGCCTTCATTGGCACACCATCACAAAGGGCTCCCATTCAGATGTCAGACAAAGAGAGATTAAATGGTTTTTTATTATTATTATTCTCAGCCGGGGGATAATAAAGTGATAATATTTCACAGTTTGATTACGTGCACACGTGGTGTGATCCTTTCTGCTGCACACATCTTCTTTTCAATTTTTTTTGTTCCGTCTTCGCGACACACGTCATTGTTTTTTTAGTGATAAGAATGCCACCCAGAATTGAAAAACAAAAAAATTACTTATAAAAAACGGTTCGTATATTTGATAAGTCTATTATTATTATTGTTATTATTATTACTATAAGTACAGTAAGAAGTAGCCTGGATACAGTATTATGCTATGGTATATCATCACTATTCGTAGTGATCATTAAATTCACTTTTTTTCAACGCTGAACGAAAACTGAAATTTCTATGACATAAAATTCTGAAATGGTCTTAATTGAGTAAGGGGACCTCGAAACGAATATTTTCGCAAACCGTTTTGATTTAAAAATTGCAAAAAAGTAGAAACTGTTGTAGAATTAAACAAGTTTTCACATGCGTATTTGAACCGAAATCAACCGATATTTTTTTTCGGTTCAGTTCCGGTTTTCGTTCCGACAAAAATAATGTTTTATCCCGGTTTTCAGTTTACTGTTCAGTTCCGGTTCGAAGCCCTGATTACAATTGTTACAAATGTTCACATGGTGAATGAAATGTAGATCTAGCTATTAAAATAATCCATTGATGAAAAAGGATATTTTTTTTAATTGATATTCAGCTTATTCTTTACGTAACTCACCCCGTAAATGATTGTTTCTGTTGCTATGATTTTCCTCTTTTAACATATTTTTGTTTTCCTCAAATAGAGAAAAGTAAAATGAAAAATACAAATAAAAACAGATTGTCTTTAACATTTTTTAATGATTTTGTGTTGATTTTTGATTTCTTGTTAAAAAAACCTGTTTTTCATTTTAATTAAAACAAACAGTATCTTTTAACAAAACGTGTTTTTTCATTGAAACAGCGCTTAAAACATTAACGATTAAAAACATGTGTAAAACGTGTTTAAAACACGTTTAAAACAAGTTTAAAACGTATTTAAAACAGATCACACAGGGCATTTTTCTTTCAAGTATACATATCCCGATAATTATAGCGTTATTTAAATTAGCGGGAATTTGTTGTTTCGAAGCGGTTAATTTTGGACTTTAAACGAGTGTTTTCCACTCCCAGACTAAGCATGAAGTAAATTTTTGAGTTTAGAAAAGCCAAGAATTTAGATTGGCCGCGTAGCGAAGCGGAGCGGCCAATCCAAATTAGGCTTTTCTAAACTCGAAATTTTACTTCATGCGCCACGCTTAAAAACACTGATTTACAGTGAAGTTCAAAAACACACACATACAACAATAATTATAGGCAACCTAATATAATCATAATAGTCATCAATATAATCAGTATCACGCTGCGAGTACACGCTTAAAACCTATAAAAGCGAAATGAGTAATAAGTAGCATATTATCATAACAAACAAACAATATAAATTCGCCAATCTACTGTGTTTGCATTAAGTTAATCAGCGCTTCAAATGCTATTGATATCTGTAAGTATTTAATAAAAAGTAATTATAATAATTCAATCTAACCTATATCTTCCACAATTCATTCATTTATTGTATTTCTATCATTGTTCTTTGATAGTAATTGTTATCTATTTCAAAGTCAAACATTCGCGAATATCTTCTCCTTTGTTTATACATATTCAAATTACCCATCCGTGGCCTTCACTCCTTGTTTGTCTCTTGGTTAGTCACCACGGCATGGCGGCAGGCGTCAGTGTGAATAGTGTGTCCACTGTTTTTTTCTCTTCCCTTCGTTTATGTTTAAATTATTTTGATAGCAATATTTTATTTTATTAATTTTTATTAATTATTAACTGCGATGGTCAATTCGTGTGGAATTTTTTACCGCGGTGTAACACCAAACACCCCATAATGTCTATATTAGATTCTCGGCCATTAGGGAGAAATGAAAAACTCTATCAAAACAATGTTACGACGACTATTTGTCTAAAGTTGGTTCATCCATAAAATCTAACCCACAGTACTTCGGGCAATATGCTAAAGATTTAAAAAATGTAAGTGGCTATCCTTGCGCTATGACATACAGAGATGTAACTGCTGACAATGGATTAGGTATTGCTAACCTGTTTTCCCAATATTTCTCATCGGTTTACTCCACACCAGCAAATAATATAGTTGAATTGGCGTTTGACAGAACACCTAGCACTCACATTCAGATCAATAACTTATCAATTGAAATCAAAGATGTTTTTGATGCAATCTGTGGTCTTAAGCCAACATACTCACATGGTCCGGATCAAATATGTAGCTTCTTCTTGCAAAATTGCATCTTTTCATTATGTCGCCCGATTTATGAAATCTTTGCTAAATCTCTGGCTTGTGGAGTGGTACCATGTAAATGGAAAGAAAGCTACATTATTCCACTTCATAAAAAGGGCCCTAGAGACATAATCGAAAATTATAGAGGTATATGCATCCAATCTACTATACCAAAAATACTAGATCAATTGGTAGCAAAGCAGTTAACCTGGTATTCTAAGCAGATAATTACCACCAAACAACATGGGTTTATCTGCGGTGGTTCTACGGTATCCAACTTACTGGAATACAAACAGTACATATCTAGTGCTTTAGAAGAACGCTGCCAAGTGGATACAATTTACACAGATTTCACCAAAGCCTTCGACACAGTTGATATTGGTATCCTTTTTGAAAAACTACAGGTCACCGGCATTAATGAAAATATACTTACTTGGCTTGCTTCGTTTCTGAATGATCGTGTGCAATTTGTGAAAATCAAAAATTTAATTTCAAAGCCGATAAATGTTTCATCAGGTGTTCCTCAGGGGTCACACTCTGGGCCAATTCTATTTATTTTGTTCATTAATAACTTACAGGAGATTATTAAAAACTGCCACTTTTTACTATTCGCCGATGATCTAAAACTATTTAAAATTATTCGATCGGAAAATGACTGCTATGCTATTCAAGATGATCTACTCCGTTTATATCAATAGTGTAAAGATAACAATCTATATCTTAATATTTCAAAGTGTTATGCAATGACTATCAATAAAAACAAACGTCAATTCAATTACGAGTATAATATCAATTCAATTCCATTGACTAAAGTTGATACAATAGAGGATCTTGGTGTCACATTCGACTTCAGATTCTCATTTAATAGTCATATATCTAATACAATTTCCAAAGCTTTGAGAATGTGGGGGTTTGTGTGGCAGATTGCGAAGAATCTTGATACGGAATGCCTGAAATCCTTATATTGCTAATTAGTTAGGTCTAATCTTGAGTATGCCTCAGCAATTTGGACGCCATTTACAATTAACAATGTGGAGCGTCTGGAATATGCATATCCGTGGCGAATATAGCTCAGTTATGCATGCTATAAATATGACATCACTTGAATCGCAGAGTAATTGCCGATCTTTGTATTCTTCATCGTATAATTAATGGACAAATCAACTCGCCCAATCTTCTAAGTGCTCTCTCATTAAACATACCTTGCAAAAATACACGAACTAACTCGCTATTTCATCTGGACACTCACCGGACAATAACTGGATCAGCCAACTCCATTACGCGTTTAATGAAGACTGGGAATGACTACAATATCCACAATTGGTTTGATTTATTTAACATCCCATACCATTCATTCAAGACCAAATTAAAATATTATTTTTGTGTGTGATGCTTCTTAATATTTTTTCTCTTCTGTTTTAATTTGTTAAATTTTTTAATTTGTTTAAATGCCAATTAACCGTTATTATTATAACTATTTCAGTGCTTTATTTATAAATTGTAGCTGCTTACACTCATACATATTTATGTGTGTGTGTGTATATGTATATATATATGTATGTGTATGTATATATATATATATATATATATATATATATATATATATATATATCTTCATTATTTTAATTATTTTATATACCTACTTTATCACCATTATTATCTATGTAAAAAGGCGATGCCGTAATAAACATTATTATTATTATTATTATAAGTTAGAGTTATTGGTTTACCTATAATCACTATTTTAAACAATCTTTTCTGCGAAGAATTTGACTTACGTTTTATTCACATCTACATATTAGATTGCTAAAGCCGTATATTTTAAACTTTACGATATTTTAGTGTTTTATACGTGTGACGCATGAAGTAAAATTTCGAGTTTAGAAAAGCCTAATTTGGATTGGCCGCTCCGCTTCGCTACGCGGCCAATCCAAATTTTCAGGCTTTTCTAAACTCGAAATTTTACTTCATGCTTAGTCTGGGAGTGAAAAACCCTCGTTTAAATATTCAAATTGAAATCTTTAGAAAAACAACAAATGTCGTAAAATTTACAGTGTATGCAGAAAAATGAAAGAAAGATTCCCTGTATTTAAACATCAATGCACACACAGTTGTGATATTTTATTGGAATAATATGTTAAGTTTAATAATGTAATTTTAAATATCTTTAACAATTTAGTTACAATTTAAAAATGTAAACAAAAAATTTTAATGAAGTAGCAAATTTTAGATAATAAAAAAAAAACGTTTTAAACAAAATTAATGTTTAAAACATGTTTTAAACAAATTTAAGATTTAAAACATGTTTAAAATAAAACCGTTTAAAACACGACGGCTGTTTTTAAACATGTTTAAAACACTGTTTTAAAACAAAGTGTTTTAAACATAACAACCCTGACAAAAAGTATAATTAATCAATATTTTTTATGATCTTGTATTAGTATAAATGCTCCTAATAATAAGAATAGAAAAATTACATTATGAACGATTCTAGATTATTTTAAATTATTAATTAGCGATTACGCGTTAATTTAAATGCGCCTATAATATTATTTAAACAGATAAGAAAATGCAGACGGCATTGATGAATCCAGGTGATAATTCGCAATGACTATTTTCTATGGATAGACGTATGAGATTAAGGCAGGTGTTTCCACTTGTAATTGATGTATATATACATTTATGGACTGTTGCCGCGATGTTTATTTCTTATTGCATGTGTATAATTATTGGCAGAAAGGGACCAACAAAAATCGTCGCATAAGCCAATCTTTGCGTAATCCGGTCTAATAAATAATAGTTGCCACCTGTTAGGGCTACTTACATCATATATCGATAAATACTAGTACAAACGCTCGTTTTACGCAGAACATCAAAATAATATTCAATCGTGATGCTCACTTAACTATGTAAAAAAAGGACGATATGATTTTAAAATCATATAATATATTGACGATGCCACTTAGCAAATGTAAAGTAGTAGATTTAAAGCAATTGATGCCTCTGGCGCAACCAAAGAGATATATATATATATATATATATATATATATATTGTATTGTTAGTTGGTTTGAAGAAAATTTGACCTAAACGTTACATATACTTTAATAGAGCGTTGTAACAAATCAAATTAAATAAGATTTTAAATATTTCATTGTATAATTCAATATCCGGAGGTGTATTTGCACGGGAAGTAGTTGTTTCAATGGATATTTATCGTCTTAAATTGTCTTATTAATTAAGACACTGTTTGCATTTTCACGAATAGTTTTTTCGTAATTTTATATATTGAATTCCTACATTGAATTATCTACATTGAATTATCTATGACATTCATCATTAATACAAGATGTAGATTCTTTTTTTTTATATTATTTGCAAAACACTTAATTGCATTTTACTATAATTACAATCTAATCACAAATGGATCAATGAGTAATATTTAGCTAACTTAATTTACTAAAGGTTTAATACTAAGGGTTTACTCATTAGTATCCCTTAGATTTTAATAACTTAATTACACTAATTAATGTGTACACTAGCACTATGCTCTGCTTTTGCACTAACACAATATTAAACTAACTCGAACGGTTTAGTCCGCTGTAGTCTTCTGGTCAAATTCGTGTTATCGAGGAGCTGGATGGCTTCGATGTTGACGTGTTGAAGAAGTCGCTGTTCATGACTCTTGGCAAATTTGTGTATTGTCTCATTAACAGTATCCATTTCCAAGTCCCTGTGGAGGTTACTCTTTCGAAAATACCAAGGAGCATTGACAATACTCCTCAGTACTTTATTTTGGTATCGCTGGATTATTTCTATATTGCTCTTTTTGGCACAACCCCACAGCTGGATGCCATATGTCCATACGGGCTTAAGAATTTGTTTATACAGCAGTAATTTATTAAAGATTGACAGGGTGGAGTTCCGACCAAGCAGCCAATACATTTTTCGAAATTTGATGTCGTTCTTCTTTTTTCTTTTTGACATGAGCTCTCCAGCGTAGCTTAGCGTCCAGTGTAAAACCCAAATATTTTGCTGTATCAGCATATGGTACCTGGATATCATTCATACTAACAGGGGTATGTTGATTTCATTTATTTGTGAAATTGACGTGGACCTATTTAATCTCATTCAATTTGATTCGCCATTGCATAGTCCAGATGTTAATTTTATTTATCGAGGTTTGCAGATTTATTGCTGCATCTTCGTGATCTATGCCTACAGCCAATATAGCAGTGTCGTCGGCAAATGTGGCTATCGTATCGTGGTCTAATTCAGGTATATCGCTGGTGTATAATAGGTAGAGGACTGGTCCTAGCACACTGCCCTGTGGCACACCTGCCTTTTTTTCTTTTAGTTCAGAGTAAGCATCTTCCTGCTTAATTCTGAAAACTCTATCTGAAATGTATGATTCTAGTATTTGTGAATATAGTCTGGGTAGAAGTTTTCTTAATTTGTATTTAAGTCCGTCGAGCCACACTTTGTCAAAAGCTTGCGCTACATCAAGAAAGATAGTAGAGCAAACCTTTCTTTCTTCCAGTGACTTTTTAATTATGTTCGTTATTCTGTGGACTTGATCTATAGTTGAATGACATTCTCTAAAACCAAACTGATGTTCTGGTATTATGTTTTTGCCTTCAATAATTGGTTTTAATCTTTTAAAAAGTATTTTTTCAAACATTTTTGAGATTACAGGTAATAAAGAGATTGGTCTGTATGAAGAAACTTCATTTGGTGGTTTTCCAGGTTTAGGAATCATTATCAATTCTGCTACTTTCCATATCTTAGGAAAATATTTTAATCTAAACGATGCATTAATAAGATATATACATTTTACTATTGCTTTACGAGGTAGTTGTTTCAGAATTTCGCCAGTAATTAAGTCAAATCTTGGAGCTTTCTTAGTGTTAATGTGATCTTTAATTATCATTTCAATTTCTCTTGGGGTAGAGAGTCTGATTTCACCTTCTTCCTGGGTAATATTTTTCCAGTCCAGAATGGCAACACCCTCATTCGGTTGGAAAGTCCATTCAAGATATTCGGCAAACCTATTAGCCTTTTGATTATTGCTTTTTGCATATGTCCCATCTGCACTTCTAATTGGAGAATTTCGCAAGATTGGTCTCTTCAGTCTCTTAGTAGCTTTCCAGAGTGAATAATCAGTTTTACCGTCATTTGTTAGTTCACTTAGATATTCACTAATAGAGTCATTTTTAATTTTTTGAATCTCTCTTTTGAGCTGTTGTGTTGCGTTATTTACTCTAGTTTTATCTGCTGGGCATCTAGATTGGTGCCAGATTCTTCTGAGTCTTCTCTTTTCGAAAATAAGGGCTCGAATTTCTTTGGGGTAAATATTACGTTTGGTTCGTGGGGTAATAATAGGGGTATTATCCCATGTAGCTTGTTGGATATTATCAACACATTTTTCCGCTTCATAGTCTAGCTGGTCTTCGTTTCTTATTGAGGATGACAAGTTGATAGTGTCTTCAAGTTGAAGTTTAAAGCTCTACCAATCGGTAAATTTGTTAGTCAATCTAGCAGGTATTTCCTTTTGTATAATACTATCGCTTAGTGAGGACAATCGGAGAATGGTCAGAATTCATATCCCAAGCCTCTTCCACGTGCATGTAGTTAACAGACACATTTCGTGTTATGAAAAAATCAATTAAATCTGGAATTTTATTAGGATCTGTAGGCCAGTATGTTGGTTTGCCACTTGAAATTGTTTCGCATTTTAGTTGGTTGACTGCCTGTAGTAGTTCCTTTCCTTTTGTAGTTGTCAGTCTAGATCCCCATTGAATGTGTAGCATTAATGTCGCCTCCAATGATAAATCTATATCCCTGTTTATTTAGAAAGTCTAAATATTGTTCTTTTTTAAGAGCATGTCTAGGCGGACAGTAGACTGCAGAGACAGTGATATGGTATGTTTTTGTTTTAACATTTACAGAAGCGGCTTGAAATTCATCTGTTTTATATCCCATATCTTGGTTATGTTTAATTGTTTCCTTGATTATGATAGCACTACCACATCTGGTTGAATTTCCAGGATGTATGGTATGATATACCTTATATCCATTGAATTTGATAAAGGTCTCTCTTATAAAATGAGTCTCGGAAATAAGACATATGTCAATATTTTGTATATCTAGGATTGCTTGCAATTCTTGTTGGTGTTGCAAGAGTCCATTGGCATTCCATTCCATAATCGTAAGGTTACTTGACATTGGAGTTTTTGGGAATAGCTCCTTTAGTGCTATGTTCAAGTCTGCTTATACGTCCATCCATTTTTGTTAATTTCTCCATAATCTGCTGAAGAGTACTTTGAATGAAAGCGTTTTGATCTTGCTTTTGGGATTCATTTTTATTATTATTTTCGGACTTGCTAATGACTGCTTGTCTGTATGACTTTTCCTCTGTAATTGTGCTGGCTACAGGTACTTGTTGATTATTTCTCTGTGGCTGTTTAGGAAGGGTTCTTTTTTTATTGCGTTTGTCTTTTAACTTTTGCATTTATTTTGCAACCATGCATCCTCTGTAGTTAGCCGGGTGTTCTCCACCACAGTGAATACATTTTGGTTGAGCATTTTTAGGTTTATCATAGTTTATTGTCAAGTGCTTCCCGGTACATCTGACACAGCGCGGTTCCATGGCGCAGTATTTTTGCGTATGACCATATGGTTGACATTTCTTGCATTGCGGCACAAGTCTGGATTTTCTCAAGGGCAGGATTTCAACTCCTACTCCTAATATATCTTTTATTCCATAGATTTTATCAACACTCTCATCGTGGTTGAATGAGAGCATAAACATATTTAGAGGTTGTTTTGTACCATATTTTAGTTTGGGGGTGGCTGCAATGAGTTTGTAGCCACGTTTTTTCATTTCCTGGATAATATTATCTGGGTTTATGGAATGATACAGCTTGTTGGCCATAACTTTAATCGGCCTATTTTGCTAATTCTCGTAAGAATTCCAAAGATATTCTTTTTCGTTCAATGCTGCTGAGAGCTTTTTAAACTCTGTCTCATTTTGGAAATTAATTTTAATGTGTTTATCATTAATGACTTTAATCTGAGCGTTAGGAATTTCGCTTACCATAACAAGAAGTTCATTAAAATTATTATTGATGACCACTATGATAGGTGGAGGTGCAAGTATTTTTTTTTGGGGTTTTTCGACAATGGCTCTGCTGGTGCTTTGTTTTGGTGGTGTCAGTGAGGTATTCAATTTTCTTTTCTTAGTATTTTTCGCACGAATCCACCCTGTCTCTCGAGCTAATTCTTCTTCATCGGTGTGGTATTCTTCTGTCAATTCTTGCTGCTGCTGCTGTAGTTGTTGGTTTTGTGTATTTAATAATTGTTGATATTTTTCTTGAATAGCAGCCGTTTGTTGCTTCAAGTCCTCAATTGTTTTGGTCAAGTCCTCAATTGTTTTGCTATTTTCTATTCTTTCAGATTGCAAGGTATTATATAGTACTTGCTCGTTTGGAGTATTTGGAATAAATTTCTTGGATATAATTGCGTTATAATTCGTTTATCCCGCTTTATTTATTATGATTATGATATTTAATCATGATTGTGAAACACATTAGTGCATTTGTTTCACATTCACTGTTATTGTTTTTAATGTTGCACTTGATCCACTATAATTGCAGCGCCGTGTCGTACGAAGGTCTGACACTGACTGATGTAGATGTAGATTCATTGAATATCTATTATTGAACGTTTAATGAAATTCATTTTTAAAACTATGTTGTACAGGGTGATTCACAATAAATGCCTCCACCCCCTCCCCCCCGAACCTGGTTATTTCTCAACCAATTTCAAAATTTAAAAAAAATAAAAAGAAATTTGAAATAGAATTTTCTAGAATTTTCCTATTTCGACTTCCCTTATTACCCGAAACAAAAATCTTTGGGCTCTACTTTACTTTACACCCCGTGGAATAACATGCATTATAATATAGATTCACACTGTATTGACATATATCACCAATTAAAATCAATAAATTCACTACGAAAATGATAAAAGTTCACTTTTTTAACTTTGAAATTTTGACGAGAAACTTCTATAAAACCTCACTGATTGCTGTTAACCATTGCAATCTTTACTAGAGACATTGGGCAAGTCGAAAGAAATGTTTGTTAAGACTTTAATCTAACTTCAACTTAAAGTTAGATTTAACCGGATGACGATTATAACACATTAACACATTACACTTGGACTCATATGGATTTATAGAATAACTAACATAAATTAATACACTTTTGGAAATTCATTTGGTCTGAATCCTAGTATGTCTCAACGGCTATATTTCGCCCAAAAAAAAATGTTTGCTCACATTGAATACTCCACATACTTCTAGGTTAGGTTAGGTTAGGAGAAAGGTTTACAATAGAATAAATTGCGGAAATCTCTTTGCGCACGATGATTATTTTACATACTGCTAGGACTCAATATTTTCAAAATTTCAAACTAATTTTTTTTATTTATTTAACATTTCCGGTCGAAATTAATTGCATATCTAGATAGTACTCGTCCAGTACTTTCGAATAATATATTTTTATCTATAATACCCGCGGGGTGTATAGTAAATTCTTACCAATATTTGTGTATATACTCAGACAGTAATTATATCTGTACACTTCTTTGAAAATGGTCTAACATACTAAAACTAGTCGGAATAAAGTTTTAATTTGTATAACAAAACCAAGTATTAATTTAATTTAATAACTTTACATAGTTTTCTAACGAAATTTTATACACTATATCTAAATGTACAGGTGGTCCAAAATAAATTAAATATTGAGTAGAAGTTATTTTTCTAATGGAACACCCTGTATTTAATGTAACAGTCGGTTAGAGATTTTAATTAGTAATACAAAGATTCCGGGTTATGTCAAACAACTGAGGATCCGCTATACCGGATCGGCTATTACCGATTTTCTGATGCATATGCTTAATGAGTGTGATGGACACACATAACGAAAATTTAAAGTGGTTATTAAAAACGATAACAAAAATGACATTATTCAAAACAGAAACTAATAATAATAATTTAATAAATAATAATAATAATTTAATCATTATCTAGAGACTAGGTAATTCTCTTATAAAATGTTAAGCAACGAAACTTACTGATGTTAATTCGAGATTGATACTAACTCATCATTCTCAGGGCCTATTTGATCGTTAGTTTTTTTGTTTATAACTTCGAATATTCCTAGTAGTATCATCAAGACTATAGATACATTAAACCTTACATCGTTGAAATCAGAATATATAAGGTATGCAATAAAATATATGAACGAATTAATATCGACTTTCTGTAAAAAATATAGTCTATTTAAGACTGTTCCAAATATATATTAATAAAACTACGCCCCAAGCGAATACCCCGACGGGTATTGATTTATACAATGATTATTTAAGTTACACAACAAATATACTATTTTTATGCATAATTTATATACAAAATGTAACATCAGGCCTAACCCAAATAAACAAAAAATTTAAAAAAATGGTTGGGAATGAATAATAATTGAAAGAATTTTAGGCTTTCTTGAAAAGAAAGACTTACGCCATGCAATTTTCGAGTGAATGAAATGTAATTACTAAATCGTATGTTCAATAAAAAGAACCTCAAGAGCAGCGTTACCCAAAACGTGTTCTGCGGAACCCTAGGGTTCCGTGGAAGGGTCAAAGGGGTTCCGACTTCTGTTCGAGAATTAACTAAAACGTTCGTAGAAAACAGTCATAACCATAGCGCGGATTTTTGCAGGGATCGCTCGTGAACCGTTGTCGCCCAGTCGAGTTAAGCACACGCACGCGACTTGACGCCAAATACACAAGCACAGCTCCAATCGTCCACTTGTACATTTGACTCACAATCGTTCGCGTTATATGACCAACTCGACTGAGCGGCCCCGGTTCACCAACAATCCCTGGTAAAATCCGCCCTGTAGTCATAACACAACCGCGCCGCGCCGTCACACACTGATCAAAACGCTCGCTCATTTTAGCTGAACATTTCGCCATAATGCGTTTTAGTCTACTTTAAATTGTTTGGAGTCGAAGAGAATATTTGATTAAAAATATAAATTACTCAATATTGAATAATTCTCCCCTTCACCTTCCCCATTTTACTTTATATTTTTTTACGAAAAATTGTTAAAATAAAATTTAAAGATAAATTCACCATTCGTATTTTTATTATACAATTTTTATCTAAAAATAGTAATTGTATTACAACCCCTTCTCTTCGAATTTTTAAAAAAATAAAAGTTTAAATTTTATAATCATATTAAATTTAATTACAAAATTATTCAAATAGAAACAAAAAGTTAAAATTGCATACATATCTATAAATAAGAATATACAATATATACAAGCAGTATGAAGAATCTAGGTACATCATACAAACAATTTACACTAAAGCCAGAAATTATTCGGAGTCAGAATCCTCTGCTTGTTCTGGTTCTACCAATAACTTTAACACCTCTGTGCTCAATTTTTGAATGGTAAGCGGTTGTAAAACCTTTGGATTTACCACTAGAACATCCAAGTTGGGGTCCATTTAGTAAACCTTTAATAGAGAACACATCCTTTCCGTTAAGCCACTTGGAATATTTATTTTCAAAATTTGAAATTGTTCTGTAAGAAGTTTGCCATTTGATTGTCAATTGTGCCGTAAAATTATTTATTTTATTTATCAACTAGCATTTAGCCCGATTTACCAACCGGGGAGCCGAGGGCCGAATCAAGGAAATGTAGAAATGTAAAGAGAATTGCATAATTAAAAAATAAATAAATGCTGTTGAAGAAAAATATGTGTATAATAGTAGCACGGGTAAAGGGAGGGGGAGAGGCGTTGGTGCATGAGCCGAATGGTGGTGACTGGATGGATGTAAAGGTCCGTGAAAAGGTTGGAAGAGATGGTCGCTTCGCTCCAGCCGCTCGCTTCGCTCGCTTGCCTTGCTCGCTTCGCTCGCTAGGGTGCTCGCTTCGCTCGCACATAGAGAGGGTAGTTGCTCCTTTATCCTCGCGAAAACAAATTTTCTCTATCGCAATTTTTTGACCGAAAATTTGCTGAAACACCGGGAAGGCGGCCATTTGTTGGCTCGAAAATAATTTGCTAAGCACCGCGAGGTCAAACCATACCACCCTACGTTTAAACAAATCGTTTTGGAGCATTTTAAGTCGGTCAAAAAAAAATAATCAAGAAAATCACTGTTTTAGATCACCCTGTATATACACGTTAAACTTAAAAATTAATTAATTTTAATTGTTTTGTTTCGTCTTGTTTCATCTTGTCGGTTGCGGATAATTATTCGAAATCGAAATGTGAAAACCAAATTTCTATATCGCAATTTTTCGACCGAAAATGTGCTGACAGCCCGTGAAGGCGGCCAATAAATAAAAAAAAAAAAAACATGTCCCAACACCGCTAAATTTATTCCTAGCGATCTGCGTTTAAACAAAACATTTTTGAGAAAAAATAAAAACCATCGATTAAATGCGAGATTTAGACACTCGGTATATATTTTTATGAAATTTCAATTGCAAAAAAAATACTTTTCCTCGATATAAAAAATTCTCGATAGATAGGTCGTGTTTCTAATGAAATTCTGAACACGATAGACGCAAAATTTTGAAAATCAAATTTTTTTTTTTGCAAAATTGATTGCGATATTTTTTTTAATCGGGCGATTTGAGCACTCGGAAGTGTCGCGTTGGAAAGCCCAGGTCAAATCCCATCGAAATTGTGCTATGCACGACCTGAAAAAGTTCCGTGTGAAGCAAGACCAGCGTGTAAAGTATTGAGGTTAGGAAATCTTCCGCCCGGCGTAAAATTAAAAAAATGATTTTAAATAGAAAACGCGGTCGGATTTGAACGCCGCTTAGCCTAAGACACGCGGAATTTTTTTTTTTCGGTCCTGTGAAAATTTGAACTTTCTAAAATGAATTCTTCGATTTTTCCACTCCCGGTGACAGTCGTCTCCCATAAGAGCAATGTAAAAGTGGTTGCCATGGCGACCGAATCGCAGCCTTCTCGGATCCCCGCTGCTTTAACGTTCTTATTATGGGAGATAAATCATAATTTTTAGTGTGCGGTACAATATCAATATTCATAATGTCAATCACAAAGAGATGGCCTGCTTTATATTTTTGTTCTAGCGTTTTTTGAGCGCGCCAAACAATGAATGATGTTCTCTGAAAAATGGCTACGCTACCTAAAAAGAAAACACTGCTTGTAAACGGGCAAAAACGGGCAGCTAAATATTATTTATATGTTAAAGTAATTTGTTAATATGTATAAAAAAAAATACTACTAAGAACGGCTAAGAATGTATACTTTAAACTTTTTCAAGTTTAACGTTGTAAAATTTCTTTACCTAATTTAAATTAGTGTATCTATACAGTCTGTTTGATTTATTGTGACACAGCACATATGTCCGTTATTAGTACAGATAGAAAAAAAAGTTAAAGACAATAGTTTTAGTATTTTTCATGATCTATTCAGTAGAATTGTCAGAAAAACAATTGAAAATCAAATAAACACGTGAAACCTATTAGCTTCATTTTCTTTAATAGAACACCCTGTATATTTTGTTTATTTCAAATAGGTAATAACCTTAGCTTTATAATGATACCACATAAGTACCCCTTCATTATACAAATAACGCGACAATTGCAAATATAAATGAAATTTATCAGTTGCCATGGATAACAATTGACATAAAACAATTTGTTAACGCTTTAATGTCAAAGTGGTGTAGTAACTTCCCGTCTTGCGTGTTGTTGATTCAAATATTTAGAGATGGGTGATAATTACTATTCTAATGATGACAAAAATGGATATGCTAAAGGTCTTCGTTAGATGCAACGATAATTCTAGAGAAGCTAGTATCACTTATGGAAACATGTATCCAGAAAGAAGACAACCACATTATTGCACTTTTGCAAGACTTGAACAAAATTTACGGAGAAATGGGTGTTTTAATAATAAATTACGAAGGAGAAGACAAGAAAGAGAAGATAATAATGAAGTATTGATATTGGCCTATTTTAGAGCACATCCACGTAATTCAATACGCGAAGCAGTGGCTGACTTAGGAATAAGTATGCATAAAATATTTTCTATTCTGAGAAAACATAAAATGAGACCATATAAAATTAAGTTAGTACAAGGTTTAAGAGATGGTGATTCGGACAGGAGGATAGTATTCTGTAATTGGCTTAGCAACAATCAACATTTATTAAATTTAATTTTTTGGAGTGATGAATCAAATTTCAACAACAACGGAATCTCCAACCGAAAAAACGACCATTACTGGGATACTGAGAATCCACGTCAAATTCGAGAATGCAGATTCCAACAAAGATTTGCAGTTAATGTGTGGCTTGGTGTGTTAGGTGATACCATAATAGGACCAGTTTTTTTATCAAGGAACGTTGAATGCGGAGCGATATGGCAACTTTCTTACGATAGAATTTGAAGATTATTTAGATGATATTCCCCTAGAAATACGTCGAGATATGTGGTTCCAACAAGATGGAGCTCCTCCACATAACGCAAGAAATGTCAAAGATATTTTGGAAAGAAAGTTTGGTTTGAAATTGATTGCAAATGGTGGCCCCATAAACTGGCCAGCAAGATCGCCAGATCTGTCTATTTTAGATTTTTTTATTTGGGGATTTTTAAAGCAAAAAGTTTATGTTACTCGTCCAGAAAATCTAGACGATCTGAAAAATCGTATTCGTATGACATGTGGCCAAATAACACCACGGATGTTGCAAAAAGCACGACGAAATTTAATGAAGAGATGTGAAGAATGTATTGCAAACAACGGACGTCACTTTAAACAGACACTTTAAATAGTTATTCATGTCAACTGATAAATTTCATTTATTGGCAATTGTCGTGTTATTTCTATAATAAAGGGGTACTTATGTGGTATCATTATAAGGCCAATATTAATGCCTATTTGAAATAAACAAAATATACAGGGTGTTAAATTAAAGAAAATGAAACTAATAGCTTTCACGTGTTTATTTGATTTTCAACTGTTTTTCTGATATTACGATTGAATAGATCATAAAAAATACTAAAACTTTTGTCTTTAACTTTTTTTTCTATCTGTACTGTTATATGAAGAATATTTAAAACTATGTTGTATATACAGGGTGTCTACGCTAAACCGTTCGTTAAAAGTTTATGGGGTTGCCGTTGCACTAAAAATTTGAAAAAAAATCCTTGTCATACGGTTGAATCAGTTCTCCTCATGTGAAATATTTTTAACTTTATATCACTTCCGGTTCCACCGGAAGTAGCAGCAAATTTGTTATTTTAAATGGAACATCCTATATATTAGTAATTGTTTTGATTCCTCGTTTAAATGCAATATAGTTTATTCGAACATATCTACACTTATCTCTTATAGTTTTCAAGAAAAAAAAAAATATTTCTAAAATTTTGACCTCTCATAGGCATCTTGAAATCTGTCTGTAACTTCTCTTAAGAGTAAGATAAAAATATGATTTATATCTCTACTTGTACCCAGAGAATGCCTCTATGAGTGTATTAATTGGAAACTGTCAATTTTGACAATAAGTGTTCTTAAAATGTCAATATCGAAGTGCCCTTTTCAATATCTCGTAATTCAATTTTTTTTAATGGAAGGACCCATTTTTTATCACGTGGTACGATTGGGGCGAAGATTTCCTACAAAAAAGTATTAACAACTATACTCCTAAAGCAAGTGGTTTTCGAATTATTTCGAAGATTCGTTTTTCATCGCATTTATGTAAGGAATAATGCTCGCATAAGTCGCAACTGAATTTTAGTAGGCAAGTAGTAATGCTTTTATTTTGTCACTTATGTAATGCGAAATGTCAAATAATAAAAACAATTAATACAAAGCTATACAGAAATCAACAAAATGAATAAATACACCCATCAACAAATTAAAAATGTATTCTTTATACATAGCAACTGCGATAGAATTGTTGCTCGAACATGTAGAGTATTTAATGAAACTTATCCACTTGTGTATTTGTGGGTTTTTTCGTTGGCTACAATTTTTATTTGAGATATTTTTTGATTAAGTTAATGTGTTTCTATATTTTTAACTTTACTTGAAATCAGTGTTTAATACGCGTGGCGCATGAAGTAAAATTTCGAGTTTAGAAAAGCCCCGTGAAAATTTGTCTCGGGTCGCTGCGCGACCCTCGACAAATTTTCTACGCGGGGCTTTTCTAAACTCGAAATTTTACTTCATGCTTAGTCTGGGAGTGAAAGACACTCGTTCGTAAATTTTAGAATTATCATAAAGTTGTGTATTTTTTCGTAGTCTGCAATTTTTGTTTGATTGAATCGATAAAATAGCTACAATTAATGAGTGATTAGCAAAATATATCAAATATATCGTTCTCGGTTTATTGAACAAAAGCAAAAGATCTGAGGTAAAAAGTGTTAAAATAAAAGTGGTTTATTTTCTCATTGGCTACAACTTTTGTTTGAAACATTTTTCGATTGAGACGTCGAAAGCCATAGTCGGTGAGTTGTTGATCTAAACAAGTTGTTTTAGTTTCTAGTTCATAAACAGAAGAACTGAGGTGAAAAGTGATTATATAAAATTTTGTGTTGGGTTTTGTTATTATCTTTTGTGTGAAACTTTTTTTGATTAGGCAACTAATAAAGTAGCAATTTGTAAGTGATTATCAAATAAATATCTCCCCTAGGCTCTTTCATAGTGATCATAAACAAAAGAGTTAAGGTGCAAAGTGTTTAGGTAAAAGTTGTGTGTTTTTTTATTACCTAGAACTATTGTTCAAAACATTTTTTGAAAAACTATAAAGTAATGTAATACATAGAGGAATGAGTAAGCATTAAATTTATAAAATTTCAAAAAGATATTGCTTGATAATGTTTATAAAAAAGTTTTAATTTGGCAAATATATGTCAAAAAAAAAGAAAATATTTTTGAAAATTCTTTAGTCTCAGAAAGTTCCTAATTGTTTTAGGGTTATTCGTTGTTAACATATTTGAAATTCGTTTTAAATAACCGAATAATATAATGATTTATGGTGATTTTTAACAAAAGACTTGCCCAACAGGAAACATTCCCAATTACACGACAATTAAGTATTACCAAAAAAGTTTTAAACAAAAGTTGTAGCCAACGAAAAAATAAACCACTTTTACCTAAACACTTTTCACCTCAGTTTTTGTTTTTGTTAACTCATCAATTGTAGCTTTATTATCGATTCAATCAAACAAAGCTTCAAATAAAAGTTGCAGACAACGAAAAAATACACAACTTTATGATAATTCTAAAATTTACGAACAAGTGTCTTCCACTCCCAGACTAAGCATGAAGTAAAATTTCGAGTTTAGAAAAGCCCCGCGTAGAAAATTTGTCGAGGGTCGCGCAGCGACCCGAGACAAATTTTCACGGGGCTTTTCTAAACTCGAAATTTTACTTCATGCGCCACGCATATAAACCACTGATTTCAAGTGAAGTAAAGAATATAGAAACATATTAACTTAATCAAAAAAAGTCTCAAACAAAAGTTGTAGACTACGAAAAAACACACATTTTTTATAAACAATTTTTACCTTAGCTATTTTGGTTTTGATCAAGAAACGAAAAAATCTAGCCCAGATTTATTCCTTTAGTAATCTCACTCACCAACTGTAGCGTTATTATCGATCGAATCGAAAAATTCAATAACAACTCACTGGCTATGGCTTTCGAAATAATTCGAAAACTACTTGCTTTCTGAGTATAGTTGTATAATATTTTTTTGTAGAAAATTACCCCCCTCTCCCCAATCGTACTATGTGATAAAAAATGGGTCATTCCATTTAAAAAAATTGAATTACTAGATATTGAAGAGGGCACTTAGGTAATGACATTTTAAGAACACTTATTGTCAAAATTGACAGTTTCCAATTAATTCACTCATAGAGGCATCCTCTAGGTACAAGTAGAGATATAAATCAAATTTTTATCCTACTCTTAAGAGAAGTTACAGATAGATTTCAAGATGCCTTTTACAGGTCAAAATTTTAGAAATATTTTTTTTTCTTGAAAACTATAAGAGATAAGTATACATATATTCGAATAAAATATGTTGCAATTTAAACGATGAATCCAAAAAATTACTAATATATAGGGTGTTGCATTTAAAATAACAAATTTAGTGCTACTTCCGGTGGAACCGGAAGTGATATAAAGTTGAAAATATTTCACATGAGGAGAACTGATTCAACCATATGACAAGGATTTTTTTCAAATTTTTAGTACAACGGCAAACCCTTAAACTTTTAACGAACGTTTTAGCGTAGACATCCTGTATACCAGTAGAATATATTTTCATCATTAAATTATATTTTGCACGAAACACAAATGTAAAAATAGAAATTAAACTTAGGCGTTTGGAGCCTGTAAAATCCGCAACTGAATGACGTAAACGATGCGTGCACTTTGGGTACTGATCACTACTGGACCAAAGGTCGGAGGGGTTTATGATTTTACCTGCGCACCATCTGGACATTAAACTACCCATATTTCAAGAAAAAATCTGTTTTCTAAACAGTTAATTTTCGGCGAAATGTTCAGCTAAATAAGCATTTCGACCAGTGTGCGTCGCTCCCCGCCGCTGTAGGTCAATATAGTATGGGTAATTCCATGTCAAATCAACACAGCCTCTAATCTTACCATCTCAGACTTTTTAAACATTTTTTTCACTTATTGCCTTTATACAGAAAAAGACAAATGTTTAATTCTATGATAATATGTCGAGCCGTTTTGAAGATATACGCTTCCGAATTTTAGAAAAATAGAACAAAATCGCAAATCGCTAAATTTTTAAATTACGATTACTGGTCTCCAAATTAAGCTAGAGATGTGAAACTTATCTTATTTTGTAGCATTTTTTTTAACTTTCTTTACATGCAACACAAAAAACTGCATTTAAAAAAAATATTTAAAGTCAAAATTTTGATTTTGATTATCTCAAAAATCGCATCTTCAAAAATGTTTAAAATAATATATATAATAGTTCATGTAATTGTTAATTAACCATATAAATATCAAAATGGGCTATAATAAGTTCATATTAAAAAAATTTAAAAAAATTAACTCGTTGAGCTTTATTTAAGAAATATTTAATTTTTGCATTATTGATTAAATCTAAAAAATGTTTTGCAAATAAAACTCAACGAGTTAATTTTTTTTTCAATATGAACCCATTATTATCCTACTTTGAAATTTGTAGTGATAATTAACAATTGCATGAATTATCATACCGGGTGTGGCACTTAAGACGCCTCGGACCATAGCTCCTTTACGATAAAAGCTATCGAAAAAAATCTAAGAGCAAAGTAGTGCATAATTACCGTCGCTATGTTTCAAAAATATTTCTAATCATCAGTGGCGTGCCGTACTCCAGTGGCGTACCAAACTTATGTTTTTTTAAATGGAATGCCCTATTTTTTATTGCAGATTTGGAAAGTTGCCGAAGAGTACTTATTTTTTTATCTAACATGTTATACCCTTCACTTTAGCGGTTTCGCTGTTATAACCCCTTCTTTCAAAATTGCGCCCCATTTTTGAGATTGTTTTGTAGTGAAACTAATTGACGCCGGCGCCTAAATTTTGAATTGAGGTACAGGTTAAGACCTCGTATACCTTCACATAATTTTTTTTCGGGTAATTTATGAAAAAAATATAATTTTTGATTGAACTTCGCATGTTGTCATTTTTTTCGAAAATTTCAAATTGCACCCCCCTAAAAAAATTACGGCGTTGTACAGCCAAAACTCTAAATTTTTCATTGGTACAAAAAAATACACATTGCAGAACAAAATTTCGGAGAAAAAAGGAATTTCATCGCAAATGTCGGGAAACGTTTTCCGTTGCCAAGAGTGCAATGAGAAAACAAAAACACAAATACGGTCAACATAATAGTATGTACCTATTTATTCAACATGGTATGAAAAATGCAGATAAAGAAAATTTAACAACTTAAACTAAATGTTCCAAATGACGACCTTCCTGCTGGAGGCATAACCGCAACTTCGACTCACAGGCTCTAGACACTGCCCTAAGGACTTCTGGTGATATACCGCGGAAAGCCGCGCGGATTCTCTTCCTCATATCCTCGACAGTAGTTGGTACCGTCCTGTAAACCTCGTCTTTGATATGGCCCCAAAGGAAGAAGTCAAGGGGAGTGAGGTCTAGTGATCTTGGCGGCCACCTCACAGGACCCCCACGACCAATCCAGGAGTCCGGAAACGTTTCATCGAGAAATTCTCGAACGACACGGCTATATGTGCAGGAGCTCCATCGTGCTGGAAAACTATCTGTCGTAGAGCGGCTAGAGGGACATTTTCCAAAAGATCATCCAAGTCGTCGCGAAGGAACCTCAAATAACTGTTGTCGTTCAGGTGCCCCTCGATGAAATAAGGACCTAAAAGGTGTTCTCCAAGTATGCCTCCCCAAACATTCAGCGACCATCTTTGCTGGTGGTTTATCATTCGCATGGCGTGTGGGTTTTCATCGGCGTAATAATGGTAGTTGTGGCGATTGACATGCCCATTTTTATGGAACGTCGCTTCATCAGAAAATAATACGCGCGTAAGAAATGATTCCTCCTGTTAAATTTTGTTGATAGCCCACAAGCAGAAATCTTGCCTCGCAAGAAAATCTTGAGGTTGCAATTCTTGGTGCAGTTGAATCTTAAATGGACGGAATTTGTAATTTTGAAGAACACGATGTACGGATCGCGTTGAAATATCGTGATTCCTACTAATATCACGGATACTGGTATGAGGATCTTCAATAACTGTCTCCAGAACCTTCAGTTCATTATTTTCGGTAAAAACTGTCTTCTTTCTAACTCTCCTTGGCCGTTTCACACTTCCCGTAGTAGTAAATCTCTCCAACACTTTTTGAAACGCACGTTCATTTGGATGTGCCCTGTGCGGATATCTCGCAGCGTACACTCGTGACGCCAAGAAACAATTCTTGTTACATTCTCCAAGAATAAATATCATGTCAACCATTTCCTCTTGAGTTCGGAACATTTTTAGAACGTTTATCAAAAATGACTTATGGCTGCTACTGGCGTCTAATAATTTACTTTGACAATTACCAATCTTTTGTTTTCTCATGGCACTCTTGGGAACGGAAAACGTTTCCCGACATTTGCGATGAAATTCCTTTTTTCTCCGAAATTTTGTTATGCAATGTGTAATTTTTTTTGTACCAATGAAAAATTTAGAGTTTTGGCTGTACAACGCCGTAATTTTTTTAGGGGGATGCAATTTGAAATTTTCGAAAAAAATGACAACATGCGAAGTTCAATCAAAAATTATTTTTTTTTCCATAAATTACCAGAAAAAAAATTATGTGAAGGTATTCGAGGTCTTAACCTGTACCTCAATTCAAAATTTAGGCGCCGGCGTCAATTAGTTTCTCTACAAAACAATCTCAAAAATGGGGCGCAATTTTGAAAGAAGGGGTTATAACAGCGAAACCGCTAGAGTGAAGGGTATAACATGTTAGATAAAAAAATAAGTACCCTTCGAGCACTTTCCAAATCTGCAATAAAAATAGGGCATTCCATTAAAAAAAACATAAGTTTGGTACGCCACTGGAGTACGGCACGCCACTGATGATTAGAAATATTTTTGAAACATAGCGATGGTAAATATGCACCACTTTGCTTTTAAATTTTTTTCGATAGCTTTTATCGTAAAGGAGCTATGGTCCGAGGCGTATTAAGTGCCACACCGGGTATATTATACATATAATAGTTCATGCAATATATCATGTAATATATTATTTTAAACATTTTTGAGAATATTTCTTGAATAACTTTTACATTTATCACTTGGTGAAACATTTTGAAATAATATTAAAGGATAAATTAAAAACACTTGGTTTGTTTCACTATTTGTTTCAATTTACTGGAATAGTTTAGCTTTTTACGGCATTATCAAGAGTGGATTACAGAAAAAACCGACCGGCTTATATATAATCAGGTAATAAGGGATTTTGCGATTGGGGAATTCCAAATCTCCTCGTTGTCGTTGACACGGTGTTTTCCACATTTTATGGCTCTATTAATTTCTAAGCTCTCTCTGAGATTTAAAATTGGTCCCTTATTAACTGAGCATAAAATCTTAATTATTGCTATCTATAAAATGATTGTTGTTAATACAGTGTTTGACAATTCCTGTATTATGTTTATTATCTAAGATTGATTTCTTATGTTCTTCTAATCGTGTATGAAATGATCGTCCCGTCTGTCCTATATATAGTGTAGTGAATGTGATGCAATATAAAGTAATCTGCAAGTCCTTACAGGGAAGAACCAAAACCACGTTTAAAGTAAGAGATATATGATCAATTAGGGTTCCGTGGCCAAAAGAAATTGGGAACCTCTGCTCTAGAGTGCCATGATCTAATGGTTTTGTTATTTTAAGTTGGCTTTAATTAATTTATTGTTTAAAATTAGAGTGGCCAACCTTTACTATTTTGACTGCAATTTGACGACAAAATTCAAAAACATCAGCTATTTTAATCGATTAGGTTGACTACATACTGATTATTGACAACTATTCATATATTGTCATTTAACAGCATTGACTATTGATGGATTGTTTAAAAAAAAACGATTGTATATTGACTATTGCAATATTGACTATAAGTCTCTAAGTATGATTTCGTCATTAAATCACACATTTGTGACATTATGATTGTAAGTTGCCTGACTTTAGGCTATCATTCTGTAAAATTATATCTTTATCGACTGTATTTTGTCTATTGCGACATTATGATTGTAAGTCACTTTGTTGGCTGCATTTTGACTATAATTGGGTTTTGTCATTAAATCTTTCTATTGGTCTTTTTTTTTATTGTGACATTATAACCGTAAGTCACTTGGTTGGCTGTTTTTTAACTTATTAGGATTTGGCTGTTTTTGTCTATGCTAGGATTTTATCATAACGTGTATTTATCGATTGTATTTTGACTACTATGACATTATAACTGTAAGTCGTTTAGTTGACTGTCTTTTGACTATGCTAGGGTTTTGTTATTTTATGTCTCTGTCGACTGTATGTCGACTATTGTGATATTATGACTGTAAGTCACTAGGTTGACTCTATTTCAACCTATTCGGATTTTGTCATTACTTCATTGTATTTTTCACTATTGCGATATTATGACTGTAAGTCACTTGGTTTACCGTCTTTTGATTATGATATGATTTTGTCCTTAAATCACTATATCGACTGTATTTCACTATTGTGACTTTATGACTGTTAGCCACTATATTGACTGACATTAATCTATCTTGTCAACTTGACTTAAGACGACGATACTCCATTGTGTAAACTTGACATGAGTCGCCGTCAGCCGACATTAGTCTATCCTGTCAACTTGAAATGACATTTAGTCCACTGTATTAAACTTGACACAAATCGGCATCAGCCGACGTTAGGACTATTGTCAATTTGAGATAACTTTTATTTGAAATATATTATTACTTCGTCATGTTATTCTTTTTCTTTTTGACATTTGCGACACATATTTGTATGTGACATATTTTAAACTAACAAGTGTCTTCCCCTCAGACTAAGCATAAAGTAAAATTTCAAGTATAGAAAAGCCCCGCTTCATACGCCACGCGTATAAAACACTGATTTAAAGTTGAGTTAAAAATACACATTGCTGAGATGTGACAGGTATTTACTAAAATACAGCGAAAAAATGCAAAGATATTTATTTTGTGAATATTTTGTAAATTTGATAATAATAATAAAAGTAGAACAAATTTATTTTTTCCGGAAAGAAAACCAGAACCGAACCGATATACCAGGCGATTCAGACCACCAGTTCAATCATTTTTTGACTGAACGGGCGATCGTAGAAAGTTGGGCCAAAACATTTGATCACAAAAGCTGCCTTAAAGAATCGAATAGTGCTATTCATTTTCTCCAAAAATGTTGCGAACCTGTAAAATGTTAATCATAATCTCAAGATTTTTGAAATTTAAAATCAATATTGGTATTGTTAAAAAGATCTTCGAAAAACAAATAACTTTTGTAGGATTTTTTTTACTGCTGACTTCCATTTTGACTATATTTTAATTACACTTATTAATTATCACTATTATTTCCCATTGCTGTTTAATAAATATCATCTACAATAGTGTCATAAATGTTCAAAATATCTTCCATTAATGTCTAAACATAGTTGAGCCAAAGAAGATACTATACGTGTATATGTGTGTTTATGTTTATATTAAACGTCCTAGAAGAGATAACGCCGCGAGCAGTGCCGATCGGAATCACATTAATATTTACATTCATATGTGTGACTGACAATAACCGCTAATAACTTTCGGAGCGACAGAGACGGAAAGGTTATATTCCCTCTCTCTTCAACCTCCGAGTCGATGTCTCGGTTGGAAAAACTGGTCCAGATTTAATACATTTGATTGCCTCTCTTTATAGTATCCTCTTTGTTTGACCCCTTCTTGGCGCTATCAGTATGCTTAAGTTACTAACGTATCAGCGTTTAATAAATTTATTTATCTATTACTCAAAATAAATACCATTTACAAAAATATGTTTTAAATAAAAGTTTCTTATTTTTCAAAGACCTTTCCAATGATACTACTATCAACATATCTTTCCTCTTAAAATCCCAAAGTTTTTGACATTTTGTTTAATTTCTTTTACGTTGACAACATTTCTAGGAAAGAGGAATATTACCATTCGATTCGATCCTATAAGACGACTTCTGTAATAAAGTTTTTTAACCTAGCTCTCTACGATCAGCCGTTCAGTCAAAAAACGATTGATAGAGGTGGTCTGAATCACCCGGTATATTTTATTAATTGAACCGGAACGAAAACCGCAACGCTAAAAATAACAGTTCAAAGCCTTGATTGTACTTAACAGTTTGGTACAGCTATTAAAAAAAGATTATTTGTTATATATTGATATTCACCAGACCTAATATATCATTTATACTTCTGTTTATATTTCAAATATAGTTATATTTATTTACAAGTAACGTAGGTCTCAAAAGTTTTGGCACGAAACAGAACTCTATGAAAAAAATAAAAAATATCAACATATCGAGTTGGCTTTGCAATCAAAAGTAATTGAATGATTGGTCATTTTAATGACAGTTTAGTTACCGAAACCGATTACGCTGCAATGGTATATAAATTAGTTTAAAACGTTTATAATTTACTTGGGCAGATACCTAAAGTTCAAATAGTCCAACTTTTTGAAAATCATAATGTATCGCAGAAAACCATAAATCGTGCGATAGCAGAATGTCAGCAAGGTATACCATGCCTAAATCTTCTGAAAAGTGGAAGACCTAGACTGTTAACTGAACATAGAGCAAACAAGTTAGTCGAAAGTGCGAAGAAAAAAATTGGACAGTCAGTGAGACTTTCACGGCGTCATAGTGTACAATTTCCAGAGAACTGAAGAGAAAAGGTGTAGAATATCGCAAAAGAGAGAAATCTCCTAAATATACGCCGAATGAGTTAGCAAGAACACCGAGATGTTGCCGTGCTTTAAGGCGTACTTATTTTGAAAATAACAAACTCATCGTCATAATTGATGAAAAGTTAAAGAAAACTACGGCTATTACACCAACAATGTCCAAGAATGTCCAGACAATATAAAATACAAACAAAAGGCCAAGCTTTAGTTTGGTGCGCGATATCAATTAGTGAAATTTGCAGACCTTATGTGGGGCGAGTTATGGGCGTAGCTGTGAACAGTCAACGTTATATTAACAATTGCTTAGCTAAATTGATTAAGTTTATCTACCAGAATCATGCTCAAAATAATATTATATTTTGGCCGGATTTGGCTTTCTGCCATTATGCACATGAAACTCAAAAATGGCTGAATGCTTACAACATAACGTATGTTGTGAGCATTCAGCCATTATTGAGTCGGAAATCGACAATCCCCCCAAATTTACCGCAGGCTCAGCCAATTGAAGATTTCTGAGCCATATTGCCTCGAAAAGTGTATGGTGGAGGTTAGGAACCAGAAAACGAGCAACAATTAAGACGGTGGATTTTTAGAAAAATTCGAGAGGTTGATGTTGAACCGGTCCAAGGCTTGATGTGAGATGTTCCCAGAAGACTGAGTATTGTTGAAGACTATGGACCTTTACATTTAGTTTAAAGCAAACATTTTGTTGTTTATATAGCTGTTAGTTATATCTGTTCTGAAAAATTTCAATAAAACCATTAGTACTTTTTAAAATGTTCTAAACAAATTTGTGCCAACACTTTTGAGACATACGTTAACTAACTACAATTAGTTTATACAAATTTAAATATTTAACTTACGAGGCGGATACGTGATAAAACCATAATACTATTCGAAATAAAAACAACACAGTTGGGAGGGTTTCACTTTTATTGTTGAACACTGCAACATGTTTCACCACACAGTGGCTTCATCAGGCAGAAGAATAATGAATCATTAGCCCTCACAACTGTGTTGTTTTTTTATTTTAAACACAAATATAAATCCAATTATTATAATATCAAATATAAATATTTATAAACGATATTGCGATATTAAAATAATCGCGATTTGAATTGGTAATTGTAGGCAAAGGTGCAAGAAGACATTGAATTACCGTTCGTGCAGTGGCGGACTTGAATTAATTTCGATTGGGATTCTTAAAGCTGTCATCCAGATGATTAATTCATTGCTCTCTTGCTCCCGCAAATTACCGCACGCTGTGTTTGTATACGTTTTCACGATGATTTATTAAAAATCCGAATGAAATATCTCAGATTGACGTTCGCTTACTTTTTATAAAGTTGATTGAGATTAATTCATATTAGCATGTTAATTTACCAATTTCATCTTAAAGTTATTAGCATATGCTGATTTTTGAAATAAATTCTGAACACATTTTCATTAATTGATTAGATCAGTTCTACAACCTCTTTTGGGAAAATTTGTATATAATTCTAATCAACTTTGAGTTTTTGTAGTCTTAAAACGACAATTTTTGACCTCTTTTGCGCACTGCACTACAAGAATATATACCATCTGCAAGTAAATCTCTTTACAATTTAATAGAATTGATATAATTATCAAAATATTTTATGCTGTTTGGAAACTAACTTCCTCGTAAGATCTTTAACAGCACGACTTCCTAAATATATCTCAGTACCTTTTTATTACTTTCCCGGTATGTACAGGGCGGTTTTTTTTCGTTGATATTATAGAGTATAAGCTAAACGGTAAGAGATACAAAAAAACTAAGATGTGTGTCCCGTTCTCTTTTTTAGTGTTTAGTTTAACGGCGCAATCAGATCTACACTAACTAGATTGGTTTAGAAGATACAGGGTGATTCTCAAAATATGCCGGTTTTTACTATCTTTTATGACTCGGTTATTTATGGAGATACAAACAAAATTTAAATACAAAAGTTTTATGACTTTTTACGTAGAATCCAGTAGTGTATTTAAAAAATATATAGATGTTTTAATTTTTGAGATATTATCAAAACTAGTATTTTCTTAAATGGGACACCCTGTATCTGAGTACCTCAAAAAATTGCATTTTTTCTTGGAATTGCAACAGTATGTAACACTTGATATTTTGTTTTGTCCTAAATAGCTATAATACCAAAAAAAAACAAAAAAATGATTTTCTAGATGGCCATGAATTGAATTCTGTAAGCTTTTGTTTTTGTTAAAATGTCATAAAATTCAATATTAATAACGTATTAGTTTTGATATTCCGTTGTTAACAAAATATGTTCGATTATATTTCTTTAAAAAAGGAGTCTAAAATGAATATTTTTATAAACTATGAAATTTAAACATTTTGGGTGCTATATTGAGGGTAATGAAAATAACGACGCAGCTTTAGACCTATATTTAGAGCATTATCCGGACCGACGACAGCCAGAAAAAGAAATATGGCACAAATAACTTAAACTTTTTAAAAACGTAAAGCAAGCATACGTATAAACCGTACAAAATAATCAAGGTTCATAACTTGCATCCTGGAGATAAAGAGCGGCGTTTAGAATTTTTTATCGACAGAACAATCGATATTGGTCAAACATAAATCCTCATCAAACGGTCGCCAGGGTGCAACAAGGACGGTTTGGGTTCCATGTATGGGTGGCGCTTTATCAAAACAGAGTCCTTGACTACAGGATTTTTAACAAAAATTTGAATGCTGAAGGATAAATCCAAATTTTGGAAGAATGTGTAATAATCGAATTGGATAACATGCCATTGGTTATAAGAAATAATGTTTATTTACAACATGACGGTGCTCCAGCACACAATAGCCAATGGTAGGGCACTTACTAACTGCCAATTTTAACGAAAACGTTTAATCTACTTGTGCCAATATATTTCTCAATATTAACTCTCGAGAAACTCTTGGTTTTCCAAATGATCCACACTCACTTAAATTGTGATATAATCTTTGAAATATTTCTTTTTCTGGCTCTTGTCGGTCCGGATAACGCTTAAAATATAGGTCTTAAGCTGCGTCTTTTTTTCTACGGCTATATTGAGGTTAACGAAAATAAAAACCTAAAATGTTTAATTTTTCATAGTTTTAAAAAATATTCATTTTAGACTCCTTTTTTAAAGAAGTTTAATCGAAACTATCAAAACCAATACGTAATTAATCTTGAATTTTATAACATGTAATCAAACAAAAACAATCGCTTAAAGAATTCAATTCATGGCCACCTAGAAAATATTTTTTTTGTTTGTTGGTATTTTAGCTATTTAGGACAAAACAAAATATTGAGTATTACATATTGTCGCAATCACAAGAATAAATGCAATTTTTTGAGGTACTCCGATACAGGGTGTCCCTTTTAAGAAAATAGTAGTTTTGTGAATATCTCAAAAATTAAAACTTCTATATATTTTTTAAGTCCGCCTCTGGGTTCTACGTAAAAAGTCATAAAACTTTTGTATTTAAATTTTGTTTGTATCACCATAAATTACCGAGTCATAAAAGATAATAAAAATCGGCAGATTTTGAGAATCACCCTGTATCTTCTAAACCAATCTAGTTAGTGTAGATCTGATTGCGCCATTATACTAAACACTAAAAAGAAAACGAGACACATATCTTAGTTTTTTTGTATCTCGTACCGTATAGCTTATACCCTATAATATCAACGAAAAAAACCACCCCGTACTTAGAACTCACAAATGTAACCACTTTTGTCAGCTCGCACCCAAAGTTTATAGCCTTGCTTTGTAGGCTTCATTGGCATGCATTGACGAATACTGCTTTGGCCTTTAAATTTATTTATTGATTCGTCAACTGTCTGGTACTCATTAATATGTTGGGCAGGGGTCTAATTTTATACAGTTTATCAAAATTTATATCATGGTTGCATAAAGTTGTAGTTGAGGTGCAAATTTGTAAGTAACCAAGAACATCTCGCTCTTGATATAGATGAACTAATTTTGCGGCAGTGGATAAGGCGTTGTGACTTTCGGGAATTAATTTTGATTCTCTATTTTGCGAACCAGTGTTTGAGGGTGTCAATCAGCATGGGAAATAGGAAGATATTGTAGATAAGTGGAGATAAAGGGAAACTTTGTGGAACCCCTTGCTCTGGTGTGAATGAAGAGGGGAAAAGGTTGTCAATTTTTACTTTGAGGGATCTGTTGGAGAGGAATGAGTGTAATATGTATATGAGGTGTGTAGGGATATTTAGGAGGTGACATTTAAAAAGGAGGCCTTTGGGCCATACAGAATCAATGGCTTTCTGGATATCGAGGAATAAAGCTGCGGAGGATTTACCTTTACGGTGAGTTGTTTGTAGGTTGGACGTAAGGATGGCAAGTGGTAGGCTACTGGAACGTTTGGGGAGGAATCTAATTTAATAATTGGGAATGTGGTCTGCAATTAGACAAAGGATTTTATTTTTGAGGAGGGATTCATATAATTTCCAAGGACTGGTAGGAGTGTTACTGGGTGGTAGCTAGGAATAAGTGATCGGTTTTGGTCACGTTTTAGTATACAGATTATAATACATGTTTTCCATTCTAGTGGAAAATAGTTATTTTGATAATTATAGTTAAGGATATTGAGGATATGGCCATGAATATAAGGTGGTAAGGATACGTATGTGGATGTAGTCAATGTTCGGGTGTAGTGTTTTTGTCCGTTTTTAAAATTTTGTTGTAGTTGTTTTCAGTAAATAAGTCATTTGGTTTTGTCATCTTTGATTTATCTTTAATTGTTGTGAAAAGTCGAGTTAATGTTGTCAATAAATATGCAGGATGTTAAAATATGATTTTTAAGGACTTCAGATCAGATTATGTTTCATTCAACATTCATCTTATTCTTAAAAAAAAAAAACACAATTTTTACAATTTAAACGTTTAAAACAAAACCGTTTAAATCACATCACTTGTTTTTTTATTCATATTTAAAACACTGTTATGAAACAAAGTGTTTTAAACATAACAATCCTGGTTAGCGTTTTTTGTTGTTATTAATTTTATTATATTTTTATTTCCATCTAAGTGAGAACCATATTGATTGGTACTTGCTTATGAAGAACTTTGGAAAAATAAATGTTTGAAACAATATACTAAGTCAAATCCCCCCCACTGCTGTGCGCCCTTGGTACAGGCCTAGTAGGCCTAATGGTTGTAGATAAATTAAAACAAATGATAAGTAGGGATAAACAGTTTTTTTGTAATTAATATTTTGAATGCTTTAATATAAAACTATATGGCCAGAATATAATTCCTCAGCGCATTTTATAGTACATCACAGGCGATACTAACTCGCATTCTGTAGTTTATGGATGAATAGATAATTACGTTTCTTCCAATGATAATCACTTTAAGGCTAAAACCGCATAACTGGAAATAGAGCCAGCGGAATTGTATGCTAATCTGAATCATAAATCCCGATAATTACTCTATTTTAAGGCATAAAAATTTCCGCGGGACAGATAAAATAGAGTTATAAAATCCCGGAGAATTCGCCATACGCTAGCGCGCCCAAGCGCGGAATGCAATTTGCATTCGAAAGTGGTCAAGTCGGCGCAGCAGCTTTTTGCTCATCGCCAATTAATAAAAAATCGCGGACGCGAATCAAACTGCTTTTCGTTTCGATTCGATTGGACATATCGATATGCGTTGATGAGATAAGCCGGACGCTAATAGATTTCGTTTTGTATCGGGCAGATGCGCCACTTCAACGTCAGCTCCACATCCTTTTGACTTATTTTACTTTTACCTTTTTACGATAATCTTCTCCTCTGGCTTCTTCTTCTTCTCGTTGGCAGCAGGGGCATTAAAACTCGGAGTTACCGGACGGGACTACCTCAATGTTGAAACGGTCGCGATGGTCAAGTCCACCACTTGCACTTGCACACTTGCTCCTAAAGATGGTATCGCGGTGATGTTATGAAAAGGTTAAAACCATCCACATGCGCTGCGTTATTATAATTTCTTTATTTTTCTCGGCCGCTAATACGAGATAATTTGATTTTAAGCCTTCACCTTTGCTGTAATTACTGTCAGGTCAAAGATCAAATTTACTTTAAGGTTTTCATACAAGCCTGTTCAACCACATGTCTTTAAATAGAATAGAATTATTATTACACATTTTCAGACTTATTTAAAAACAGAGCTTAATCAGTATTCAAATATTTTTAGACGATTCTAAAGAGGTATTCAAATCAGGAGCGGGTCCAGAGTTGAGTTTTTGGGGCCAGGGGTAGTGGCAATTATCTTTCAAAGGCAGTATTAAAATATAATTTACTCAGATACTCGTTTGGAGTTTTACATTTTTGTTGATTTGGTTAGTTTTTACATTATTGTCAATTTATTCTAATTTTTACAATTCTGAAGCTTTGTGAAATTTTATGATGTGTGTTGGTTTTGACGATTATATTTAAAATAGTAATACGGGGTGCGGCAAAATATACCCAACTATGGAATATTGTTATAATTTTGTAATTTTCTTATCAAAAGTGAGTTTTATATCAAAGTAGAAAGATACAGAATTTTATTGTGGACCGTTATTCGTCTCAAGAACTTACAGAAATTGTTAAATTGTATTTCAAAAACTCTTAGATAATTTCAACTGAACGCGCTTTTACGCGAGCGTATCCTAATCGAAGACACGGATAAACAATTAGACGTTTAGCAAACGCTATTTACAAAATGGGACAGTAAGTGATATATTAGTATATTTCATTAGGAGTCTAGAAAAAGGGATTTTTCCGTGCGCGCGTGACATTTCTCGTGTAAGGCGTAGCCGAATACGGGAAGTCATGCAAGCACGGATAAATCCATTTCTGGAAGTGCAATGAACGCTATTTTTTATTATACTTATCTGTAAACATTAAATTAGTTTTTTATTTTCAAACTAGTAATTTTTATGGTAGTGAAAAACTACAATTAATTCGAAAGAAAATGAAATTGAATACCAGTTTTTCGAAATTTGATCGAGTTAGCACTTTCTTTTAAAGCCAAACATCTTTTTATCGTGGCGAATCAACACCATAAGGAGTACGGTTGTGAGGATTTGGCTTTTTCAGAAAAATAAAATAGAAGTTATACATCGTTACTCACAGTTTTTGTGTTTTTCATAGTTCCCATTTCGCCTGTGATCATATATATATCTGGATTTTACTAGCAGTCATTCTACGCTTACTTTCGCCGCTTGGGTTAATATAACATGCGAAATATCATCTACAAAATCAATTTTTTCTAAATCTACATACGTTTCAACCACACTTATGTATTTCACTGACGAAAAATAAAATGTCAGTGACAAATACATTGTTGCCATGGAAACATTTCAGAGCGTAGCAAAAACGTTTTCCGTACGGTCGCTTGAAAAAGCGACGTTTTAATTATTCTAGAGGCATTTGGAAACGAAGTGTTTTCAGATAAGTATAATAAAAAGCATATAAGAAGATTTCTGGTTGTTCAAATAAATATATTGAGCTTGTTCGGGTTGATGTTCAGGAACAACCAAAAATTTCCACAAGCAGTCGTGCGATGCAATTAGGATTGTCTGGGCGGGCTTTAGGAATAATTCTGCATTTAGACTTGCATATGCATCTATACAAAATTCGAACCGTGTTCAAACTACGGCCAATTAATATTCAGAGACGTTTGCAATACGCACAAATCCTTACCAACTTAATGGAAGTAGAACCCAATTTTTGCGAAATTTGATAATGAGCGACGAAGTAAATTTTTGCCTTTCTGGTCGCGTTAACAAGCAAAATATTCGTATTCGGGAAACAAAAAAACCTTGTAAATAAAACACTTTTTACTTTGTTCAACCACTGGATCTTACATTTAATTGTGTGACTAGTTTCGACTATCTAGTAGTCATTCTCAAATTAAAGTGACTACTAGATAGTCGAAACTGGTCACACAATTAAATGTAAGATCCAGTGGTTAAACAAAGTAAAAAGTGTTTTATTTACAAGTGTATTTAAGATGTACCACAAAGTGAACGCCTACAACATCAAACAATTAAAAAAACCTTGACTTGTTTAAGAGAACATGCAGTTTGATCAAAATGTCGTTGTTTGGTGCACAATATGTTCAGAACAAATCATTGGACCCTTTTTTTTAAGATGCCATGGGCAATGCAATAACTGTTAACGGTGGTATCGAATAATGATACGAGCATTTCTTCAACTACAGTTGAAAGAACTTGGCATAGAAAATTTCTGGTTCCAGCATGATGGCGCTACATGCCACACAGCGTGCGAAACGGTCGCTCTTCGTAGAGACATTTTCCCTGCTAGACTGCTTTTAAAAAATAGAGATATTGAGAGGCCGTCTCATTCCCCTGATTTGACGGCACCAGATTTTTTCTTGTGGGGATACCTAATAAGTAGAGTCTATATAATACAAAAAATAATAATAATATGCATTTATTTTCCTTTCATTTCATATTAATCGCCCACAGGACTTAAAGACTAATATTCGTGCGGAAATTGCAAATTCCACCTGAAATATTGCGCAAAGTTATGCTACACGCTTAAAGTAAAGTTGGTCATTGTCTGTCTTGTCTTGGGGGTCATTTACTCGATGTTGTATTTCATAAATAATGCTAAATGTTTTATAATTAGTTATTATCAAAAAAAAACGTATTCGTTTTTGCTAAAAAATATATATATTTTGCCGCATCCTATAATTATTTAAAATTTGTGATTTTTGTTGAATATTGACATACAGAATTTGTTTTGTTTTAAGTATACTTTCACGTATTTCAAACAAAAATTCGTAAAATAAATGAACATGTCCTTAAACCTAAGCAGTATATTTTAAACTTCACTTTAAATCAGTGTTTTATACGCGTGGCGCATGAAGTAAAATTTAGAGTTTAGAAAAGCCTGAAAATTTGGTTTGGTTGCTCCTCTTTGTGGAGCGACCAAACCAAGTTTTCAGGCTTTTCTAAACTCTAAATTTTACTTCATTCTCAATCTGGGATTGGAAACACTCGATTAAGGCATCAAATTGTAAGTTTTTAGGAAAACAACGTATGTCTGAAAGTTATATTAAAAAATCGTAATAGGTATACCTAAAAAAAATTCCTGTATTTATTTTTTATTTTTTTAGTGGAAGGGTGACGGATGGAAATCGGGTTTGGGGATGAGATGAATATTAGGGAATTGACTTAGGTGGTTAGCCATTCAGTCACGACCAGTTTACTATTATAATGTTTCATTTTAATAAAAATGTGGACAACACAAATAACACCCATGGCATTCGGGACGAATATTTTTTATATTTTTATTTTATTCAGTTCAACATTTTTATACTATGTTTATTATTTATGTGCTTTTTAAATTCTAATACCTATTTTCAATAAAATTGTAGTATTCCATACTGTAAGTGGATTATGAAAATAAATTAATTAATTTAATTTCATCAATTTGTACAAAAAAATACAGACATCGAAAAAACTATAATTGCATTTTCTTTTCGGTTAAAATTGTCAATTTTCACGAAGTTTGGCAAAATTTTATGTTTGTTGCTTTTGACGATTTAATTTAAAATTAATGTATTTGTCAATTTTTATATAATGTATTATAATTGATTTTTATTACGTTTTACTATTTTTATAAATAGTAGTATAAATAGTCAAGATTTAACAAAACCGTTAAAATTTAAAGAATAAGAAAAATTTTTCATTTCTATAAATCGATAAAACTTGTAGAATAGTGCCAGTTTATCAATTCTACGAGTTTATCGATTTATAAAAATTTAAAAATGTTCTTATTCTTTAAATTTTAACGATATTTTTAAATCTTGATGTGTTTTATCAATTTCATTCGTTTCGTTGTTGATATTTGTTTAATAAAGTGAACAAATATCAACAAAGAAATGACTCCTTGAATTTGTCATGATTTATATATATATATATATATATATATATATATATATATATTTATAATTTTTGTGTCATTTTGAATTTTGCCTAATTTAATTAAATCTGGTTTTTATCGATTTTTATCATTTGTAGATGATTTTTAAATTAATGTTTATTATTTTTTAGAACTTTGACAAATCTTGTTAGGTTATCAGAATTTTTTGTAATTTTGAAAATTCTCTGTGTCTATTCTAAGAATAGAATAAGAATAAGCTTTATTCCAGTATAAATAACACATACAGAAATACAAAATATGATGGTTATTTGACACTAGAAATATCATTAGAATATTGAATAGAATTTATATCATATGAAATATATAATATGTCTTATTTAGACCTATTTTTCTGTTCAGAGGAAAGTGCTAGTGTAGTGCCGGCCAGCGATTTGCTTGTCTCTAATTCTCAACATCATTCTGCGTGTGTAATCTCCATAAATCTATTAGATAAACCAGAAGTCTTGCAAATATCTGATGTTATCTATATGTATAATAAAGCAGACTATGTCTCAATTAACAATGCGATTGCGTCAATAGATTGGGAATTGTTGTTTTTTAATTTAGGTTTAGATGATCAAGTTGACATTTTTTACAAAATTCTTGATGATTGTATCAGTAGTTTTATACCTAAAACAACTATTAAAATAGGAATTAACAAGTTTCCAATTTGGTTTGATAATAACTTAAAAAGATTGATAAGTCGGAAGAAAGGAGCCCATGCCAGATATAAAAATACAGGAGAGTTAAAATATTATGAAGAATTCCAAGACTTACGGCAACAATGCAAATATCTGAATAATGAATTACACAAGGTACACATTTTAAACTGTGAAAATAAAATCAACACTGATCCCAGCCTATTTTGGAAGTTTGCTAATTCCTATAGAAATAACACAAATATACCAAATTGTATGAAACTTGGTAATATAAAATGAATGGGCGGTTTGGAAATTGTAACAAATTTTTCAAATTTTTTTGCTTCTGTTTATTCTGAAGATGATTCTCCATGTTCTTCCAGCTTTGTGTTCGATAAGTCAGTTTTTGGTGATTTTATTCATCTTTCTTTGCGGGATATATACGAGGGTATTGAAAATCTAAAATATAATCATAGTTGTGGCCCCGATAATATTCCAAATAGTTTTATTAAAAACTGCATTTTTACTATTTCCAAGCCCATATACTTATTATTTGTTTGTTTGTTATTATTAAAAAATGGCTATGTGCCGAGTATATGGAAGAAAAGTTTTGTTACACCCATTCATAAATCAGGACGTAGTGACATTATAGAAAATTACAGGGGCGTATGTCTCCAATCTTCGATACCTAAGTTATTAGATAAATTAATGTCCACATTTATATTAAATCAATTTAAACATGTACTTGTTGAGGAACAACATGGCTTTGTGGAGGGTAGGTCCACTACTTCAAATCTTTTAGTGTTCACAGATTACCTTGTTAGTGCTTTTGAAAACAAAATGCAAGTTGATTCTATATACACAGATTTTTCGAAAGCATTTGACAAGGTAAATCACGCGATATTATTGGCAAAAATCAAAGCATACGGATTTAATGGAAGAGTTGTGGAGTGGATTGGCTCCTTTTTAAGTAATAGGGTTCAACAAGTTAAAATAAAAAACTTTATTTCAAAGGAATTCTCCGTTTATTCTGGTGTACCACAAGGTACACACTGTGGACCAATATTTTTCTTGGTTTTTATAAATGATATAATACACTCCATAAAGTCATGCAAAGCTATAATGTTTGCAGATGATTTAAAGCTATACCTAGCAATGTCGCAGCCTTCTGACTGCACATTGATACAGGACGATTTGAATAATATATTAAATTGGTGTGACAAGAATAGATTGCCATTAAACTTAAAAAAATGCCATGTAATATCATTTAGCAAGCGTCAAGTAGTCCATAAATATAACTATATGTTGAAAGGTGTCGGATTAAGTCGGGTTAACGAGATTAAAGATTTGGGTGTAACACTCGATTATAAACTTAATTTTGGACCACATATTACAAATATTACCAATAAGGCAAGTAGGGTTTTAGGTTTAATTTTTAGAATTGGCAAAACATTTTCAGTGCGAACCTTACAGTTACTTTATTTTTCATTGGTAAGGTCGATATTAGAATATTGTTCGATTATATGGAGTCCACACTATGCTATCTGGATAAACAAGCTCGAGAAACTCCAATCTACATTTGCACGAGTATGTGCCTTTAGAATGGGAATTTCTGGAGATAACTTAGAAATAAATTCATTCAAATCGACGATAAATCTAAAACCCTTGATTCACAGGCGCATTTATTATGATTTATGTTACTTGCACAAACTTTTTTCGGGCTATATTAATTCTTCTTTTCTTGTCTCCAAAATATACTTAGTAGTCCCAATAACTGACAGAAGAACGAGGCAACACTGTACATTTAAGTTCCAAAGTGCAACATGCAATTATAGCTTAAATAACCCGTTAACAAGATTATTCCGATTTGGTAATATTTTACTAGATATTAATTCCTTGTACCTCTTTCAAAAATCGGAAAATCTATTCAAAACCAAAATTAAGTTTATCAATTTCGAGCTTTTTACTTAATCCACATTAATTCGGTTGCATATATTAATTATTCTTTCCCTTAATAGAAGATGCTATTGTTTTATTAGTTTTATACTATAAGCTCGTGTAAAGTTTAGTTTAGTAGTGATGTAATTAGTTTTGTATACTTAGAGTGTATATTTTTTTTATGTTAATGTTAAAATGGTTTTTACCATTGCAGTAATATTGCATGCAAGTATTTTTTATATTTTACAATACCTAATTATGATCTTAAAAATAAAGGTGATTTAAACGCAAACACGAGTAATGAATACCTTTTTCGGTAATTGCAAAATTATTAATAGGATACATTAGAGTCCCCTTATTTCTGGCTAAATATTTATTGAAATTTTGTTTGGTATAAAATAATTCTTATGTTTTCTAATGAATAATAGCCATTCTATTATGTATATTGCAACTAGTGTTAAAAATCCGATTTTTGTGAAGTGAGTCCTGCAAGAGGCTATTGGGTTAAGATTTAATATTATTCGCAATGCACGTTTTTGAATAAGCATTATTTTAATGAAATGTGAGGAACTACCCCAATATACTATACCAAAACGCACAGTTGACAAGAAATTGGAGTTATATACTAATTTAATTATATTAAAGGATATGTTAGGTTTCAAGATTCGAAGCATGAAACAAGTTTTACTAAGTTATGATGAAATATAGTCTGTGTTGGTGCAATTTTAATTTACTATCAATAAATATTCCTAAGAATTTAGTGTGTTTTGTTATGTCAATACATGCGTTATTTATAGTAAAATGCGCTGAGATTTGTGTAGCGTCCGATTTTTTAATAGAATATAGTTCGTCTTGCTTTTATTTAAGATGAGAATATTGTTAATAAACCAATATTTTATCAATTTTAGTAAAATAGTGATTTAATTGTGTAATGAAGAAACATTTTTAGAACCTATGCAAATGTTTGTATCATCTGCATAGTTTACAATATTATATTATGGATTGTTTATTATTAAAAATATATTATAAATATATATATTGAAGAAAAAGGTCCTAGAACACTACCTTGTGGAACCCCCAAGACTATGTCGAAGGCATTCGACCGGTACACAGTATTCCCAGACACCACTTCCACTAACTGCTTTCCAGAGCTGGGCAGGATTCGAATCATTCAGGATTCGAATCCTTTTAGAGGATTCAAAAGAGGTATTCGAATACTTTAGTTAAACTGGATTCGTGATCCGGATTCGTTACACTTTTTTAAAAAGATTCGTATTCGAATCCAAATACTGGTGATTCGAATCCTCATAAAAGGATTCGAATCCTCGTAAAAGGATTCGAATCCTCATAAAAAGATTCGAATCCTCGTAAAAGTATTCGAATCCTCATAAAAGGATTCGAATAGTTACAAAAGGATTCGAATCGTCAAAAATAATACGAATTAATCGTAAGGATTAACATGAAAAATGTGTTTTTTATCTTTTGAAATTTCTCGTTAAATCAGTGTTTTATACGCGTGGCGCATGAAGTAAAATTTCGAGTTTAGAAAAGCCCCGTGAAAATTTGTCTCGGGTCGCTGCGCGACCCTCGACAAATTTTCTACGCGGGGCTTTTCTAAACTCGAAATTTTACTTCATGCTTAGTCTGGGAGTGGACGACACTCGTTTGTAAGTGATAAAATCAATTAAATGAATGATTTGTGTCAAATTTGACATTTTGATAAAATTTGATGATTTTTGCCAGATTTGAGATTTCTAATTGTTTTTCGGTAATTTCGCCAAATATAACATTTTGATGAATATGAATTACCTTTCCCAATCAAATTTTTATACTTAACATGTTGATTTATAACATTTTTATAAGATTTTTAACAAATCGATATCATCATTTCGAGATTTTCGTCGATTAATTAAACTTTTATCAGATTTTGCAATATTTCCTCAATTTTCCTTAATTTATCGAATGTTGATGAAATTTTCAATATTTCGAGATTTTTTATTAATTTATGAAAATGTTTATCAGATTTTCAACATATCTTGATATTTGATATTTTGTCATTTTTATCGATTTATAAAACTTTGATGAAATTTTCGATATTTCGAGATTTTCTCGTCAAATATATAAAATGTTTATATGTAAGATTTTCAATATTTTTATTCAGATTTGTAACGATTTTCAAAAATGATTGAATCATTATTTGAACACACAAATTTAAGATTTTTTTTTCTACAAGACATATTTAATCAATTTTGACATTGAATGACATTTTTGATATTTTTTACCTTTTGAGATGACATTTTTGACACTAGATTATATTCTTAATATTGACTACGTTTTTTGACATTAGATGACATGTTTCACATTAGATGTTACTTTTGATAAACAACGGCATTTTGTACTTTTTTACTATTTCTGATGTTGACATTAAATGACGTATTTGACATTAGATGGCAGTTCTGACATTTTATACTTTTTTAGTTTTTTGACATTAGACGACAATTTTGAAATTTGATAATTTTGGTATTACATATTTACTTGTTTTATATTAGATAACAATTTTTATATTATTAGATAACTTTGTTGACATTATTACTGATTTTAACAGAAATTTTCGTTTTTGTAAAAACGTTTTTGTCAAACTGTCACGTACTGACATAAAATGATATTATCAACCCGCCGAATTTTTGTCGTTTTTGATATTTTTTATATTTACTAGATGACATTTTGGTCATTTTGATGTTTTTGGCAATTTTAAATAATTTTGACATATTTTGATAACTTTTAATACTGAAAACAGTTTCAATATGTTTTTATGTTATTAACTTTACTTGAAATCAGTGTTCAATACGCGTGGCGCATGAAGTAAAATTTCGAGTTTAGAAAAGCCCCGTGAAAATTTGTCTCGGGTCGCTGCGCGACCCTCGACAAATTTTCACGGGGCTTTTCTAAACTCGAAATTTTACTTCATGCTTAGTCTGGGAGTGGAGACACTCGTTCGTAAATTTTCGAATTATCATAAAGTTGTGTATTTATTTTCAAAAAAATCTTTCTAGGGTTAAAGTAAAGTGAAGTAAAGTAAAGTATTTATTTACGGATATCTCCTTTGATATTACAAAAAAAGTTACAATAATAGAATTATAATCATAAAATTAATACTACGTAAATAGATATAAGTATATACCATAAGAATACACATAATAAAAACGGACCTATACAAAACCGAATAAAATGAACGACAAGTATAGATGATTGCACAATTTAAAATAGCTTCAAAACTTACAAAAACCACTCATTGGCGATTTAGAAATTATTTCACCAATATTCCCGTGTTTTAATTGTGACATAAAATGTGAGTGTGAACTATCAAATAAATCAAAATATGGATTTAGAGATATTAACTTTGAGTACCGCATAAATCGCGAAAGCAGGCTATTGTAGCCATAATTTGTCTTATGAGTTTTAACTCTAAATATTGGAATTTGCCTGATGGGACGATTTACCACATTATAGTGAAAATTGACATATGATAACAGTGCCGGGCATTTGACTTCGTCCGAAAATAGCTTATAAAATAATGACAAATCGGCATACATTCTGCGATAGCACAGCCTTTTGATATGTACGCATGAATAGATATTATCAACATTAAAGTTTAACCCTATATCAAAACCCAGTTTAAATGCCATTGTTTTTAAGAATTTCCTGTGTATATTTTCAATTTTATTGACAAGGGTTATTTGAGCTGGTGACCAGACGCATGATGCATATTCCAAATGGGAACGAACAAATGCGAAATAAACCAGCTTAAACGATATAGGTGACAAATCGTCGGACATTATTTTTATGAATCTTAGCATTTTTAATGCACGGTTACATATACAATTAATATGATTGGCAAAAATTAGCTTGGCATCAAAAGTTACACCCAAATCTTTGATTTCTGTTATTTTTTCTAAGATACTATTATTTATACTATAATGGCGAGGAATAGTATTTAATTTTCTAGAAAAAGTAATTGAATTGCATTTCTTAATATTAAAAAATAGATGGTTATCACAAGACCATTTGAAAATAGAGTTTACATCGTCTTGAAGTAAAATACAATCTTCGGCAGTTACAATTTCCTTAAAAATCTTTAAATCGTCAGCAAATAACAGAAATGAAGAGTTTTTAATTACTTGAGATATGTCGTTTATGAACAATAGGAACAGTAACGGTCCACAGTGCGAGCCCCGGGGTACACCTGAAGGTACAGAAATGGTATTAGATAAAAAGTTCTTGATTTTAACACACTGCGTACGGCAGGGATGCACAGACTTATTAAGACTAGGGGCTACTCGGGCAAATTATGAACTGATGGCGGGCCGCCAGAAGTATAGGTAATTAAAGACAATAAAGAATTGATAATAATGTATTAAAATTGAAAAAGAATTGATTAATTTGAAGCGTGGCACTGCATTGTGCTTACAATCTTTTTTATATTTGGCTCAAATTTACTTGTAGCAACACGTAAAACTGCTTGCAAACTTTCGTTTGCAAGGCGGTTTCGATTTTTTGTTTTATTATTATTTAGTATTGAAAAGGTTTGTTCACATATATAGGTAGAACCAAATAAGCTGGCACATTTCAGAGCGTTTATGCGCAACTCTTTGTACGTATTTTTATAAATGCAGCGGTAAAAGTTCAGCAAGTCTCCTTCGTTGAATTTGTTTCGTAAATCTTGGTCGTTTTGAATGTCGATAATTTCTAACTGCATTGACTCTGGCGCATTTTCAACTGAAATCGTGAAAGGATTGCTGAATATGTCCAACAGAGGTTTCACTTTTTTAAACTCCGAAAATCTGTCTTGAAAAGATTGAATCAAAATATATAGCTTTTCTACATAACTGAAATTAATCGCAGTTTTGTTGAATTTTTCAGCCATTTTCTTATAATTCGGAAAATGATTGTAATTTCCAGAATTCAATTGCGATCTGATAAGTGTCAGCTTGCATTGAAAGGATGATACATGAGCGTAGAGCTGGGATATCAGTTGATTTTTGCCTTGAAGCCGTGTGTTCAAGAGATTCAAATGATTTGTAATGTCAACTAAAAAAGCCAAATCACACAACCAATCAGGATTTTTAAGTTCCGGGACATCCCTTTGCTTTTCCGCCAGAAATATTCCAATTTCTTCTAATAAATTTAGAAATCGTTCCAGTGTCAATCCACGACTTAGCCACCTTACTTCTCTATAATACAGTAAATCTCCATATTCGCTTTCGATGTCATCAAGGAATTGTTTGAATTGCCTGTGATTGAGTCCTCGTGATTTTATGAAATTTACAGTCGAAACTACCACTTTCATGACATTTTGAAATTCAATGTTTTTAGAACAGAGGGCTTCTTGGTGTATAATGCAGTGAAACTGCATGAGATCTTCAGCGTTTATGTTTTTTTCTTGCAGATGCTTTTTCAGCAAAGTAACTAGCCCAGAATTGACACCAATCATCGAAGGAGCACCGTCAGTCGCAACTCCCGATAATTTTGATAAGTCCAAATCAGTTTTTGAACACTCATCCAAAAGTACATTGAGTATATCAACTCCTCTGGTTTGACCTTTCAATGAACACATTCCTAATAACTCTTCTAAGACTTCAAAATCTTGAGTAACACCTCGTATGAATATGAGAAGCTAAGCTGTGGAACTAATATCAGTGGATTCGTCGAGTGCTAATGAAAAAAATTCAATGATCTTAGTTTTTTCATTTAATTGTTCCGCAATATTACCTGACAAAGACATACTTCGTCTTTGGATAGTCATACGATTCATTTGAATTTTCTCAAACTTTTTTGCTGCTTCTGGACACATTTTCTTAGCGGCAATTTCTATGCATTCTTTTACAAAATCCCCATCATTGACGGGGCGACTTCGCTTTGCTATCATTCGAGAAATTTCATAACTAACTTCTGTAGCTGTTTCTGAATCTTGAATGGGTTTTGTAAACATAGCTTGCTGACCAGTAAGCTCCCGTTTTAAAGACAACATTTTTTGCTTTCTTAATTCGCCTGTAAACTTGGTAAAAATCTGTTGCAATCGCAACAGAATTCTTGCAAATTAAACAAACGACTTTGTTATGCGACCATACAAAAAAGTATTTCTCAGTCCTAATTTCTTGAAACTGCCGATTTTCATCTTTAACCTTACGTTTTTTACTAGGCCCTGGCTTGTCCATGTGCTATGATTAACACAGCACCTAAAAACAATTACAGTACCTACTTAAATTACCCATCCTTTTTTAAATTACCAAAAATAATTGATTAAATATGTAGGGAAACGCTTATTAATAACAGAGTTTTACTTACGATTTCACAACACAATTATACACGGCACTTGACGGGAAATCTACGTTGAATGTGGATCAAAATATATGACACCGGCTAGTCGAGTTAAAATCTACACTAGAACTATTGACACTTCACTCAAATTAAAACCGAACTGTCGGTCGCTGCGGTTAACGTGGCTTTTATACCGCGCGTATAGAGTCGAAAACTGTCTGGAGAAATCTCGAAACCGACTCTGGAAGCTTCGTGTATCTACCTACGCGAGCAATCGGGAATTCGGGACTATTGCTATCTCGCTTGCTCTAACAATATAACCCGTGGATAAGCCGCCACCGCGCTGCCGTCGTCGCCGCGCCGCCGGCCGCGGTGCTTCCTCAAGAAAACGAATTTAACCGAGATCGGCACGAACATTACCGACCGCTGTTTCCGACGCATGCACGGCGCACCAGGGGGTGTCGACTCTTTTAGGCACTTAAGAGCGCGCGCGCGAGATTCCAATTACTTTTCGAACATATTTTTTTTGGTTGTATTCTGGAATAGAATTCAATATTTTTCGAATGTATGAGAGTATTATTTTTGCTGTCGGCGGGCCACCAGTATTCGACCGGCGGCCGCATGCGGCCCGCGGGCCGTGGTCTGTGCATCCCTGATGTACGGTTAGTTAGGTAACTAGTAATCCATTTATTGAACAAAAACAAAAGAGCTGAGGTGAAAAGTGTTTAGGTAAAAGTGGTTTATTTTTTCGTTGGCTACAACGAAACATTTGAAACATTTTTGATTTAGACGTCTAAAGCCATAATCGGTGAGTTGTTGATGTCCACTAGATTTCTTAGTATCTAATTCAAAAACAAAAGAGCTGAGGTGAAAAGTGTTTAGGTAGAAGAGGTATATTTTTTCGTTAGCTACAACTTTTGTTTCAAACATTCTTTGACTTAGACATCGAAAGCCATAGTGAAATTCGTTCAATAAAAAAACATCTAATGATTTCTGGTGATTTTTAACGCAAAACTTTTAGACATTTGATGGTATAATTAATATTGAATTACTGAAGTAAGTATTTATTTTTAATATATTCGTAAATATACGGTAAACAATGTAAAATATTTATTTAATTAAAATTTTTAGAAAATAACAATACAATAAATTTCATATTATTATTATTATTATAGTGGGTGTCCGTATTTCAACAGAATGTATGGGGATCTCGGTTATTTAAAGAGATAGAGAGTCGGTTAAATTGGGGCAAAGTTGCATAATTTAGGGCCCAATAATAACCCCAAAACAAGTTTAAAATATCTTATTTCCTTAAGGAGATATTGTCAAAAAAAGTATTTTTGAAAATTCGTTTTTATTCTTTTATTCAAAAACTATTGATTCCAGACATTTACAACTTTGACATTATAGGCACTTTTTAACGATAAATCTAGTAACATATTTTATTTTAAGATAACTATAACATTTACCTAGGGACCGTAGCTAACTTTTGTTTTTCTTATGGGCGCCATTTTGGATTTTGATATTTTTTGGAAGAATATTTTTTACTGAATTTAATGATGTACCACACTTATAGTTTATTGTACATTTTATATGTACAATTTTAATCTTTTGTTTTTTCAAAGAGTGCCTTGGAAACAGTTGAGTAACTCACTTATTTGGCAACTCATAGGACCCATAATTTGCTTACATATCACCCCTGAAGACGGGCATCCGACGATACATACTTTAATAGTTGTGACATATTTTAAAGTAACGAGTGTTGTCCACTCCCAGACTGAGCATGAAGTAAAATTTCGAGTTTAGAAAAGCCCCGCGTAGAAAATTTGTCGAGGGTCGCTGCGCGACCCTCGACAAATTTTCACGGGGCTTTTCTAAACTCGAAATTTTACTTCATGCGCCACGCGTATAAACCATTGATTTGAAGTGTAGTTCAAAAACACACAAACACATTTTTAATCAGAGTAACGCAGAAATTTAGTCTGTTATCAACGATGTTCAGTGTTAATAATAAATAATTAGGTTGTGAATATTTTTGTTAAAACAACTGATTACGATATTTATATGTTAATGGTTGTAAAAAAATAATAAAATCAAATTTGTTCTTGAAGGATTTGTATTCGTGATTCCAAAAAACAGGATTCGAATCTTTGATTCGAATCATATTTATCTCTTACGAATCCTTTATTCGAGTATTCCTGATTCGAATCATATTAGGTGATTCGGATTCGTGATTCGAATCCTTTTAACGAGGATTCGTCCCAGCTCTGCTGCTTTCTACCTTTAAGATATTATTTGAACCATTCATGTCCGGTTCCTCTAATTCCATAGTTATACAATTTAGATAGTAGCACTATGTTAATACAGTCAAATACCTTGGACAAGTTAAAGAAAATACCACAAGTGAAATCGCCCGATTCCATTCCGTATAAAATGAACTGAGTAAAGTCATAAACCGGTGTGTTTATGTTTTTCCTTAGGTGAGCCATGTTGATGATTACAAAATAATTTGTGCTTTTTAAAAACGGATTTGCATTGCTCTAATATAATTTACTCAAATACTTTAATTAAAAAAAAAAAACTCTTAGAACCTTTCTTCAATACTTTATTTTGTAACCAAATGTACATTTCGGACACGAAGTGTCCATTATCAATGGTTTGATACTAACACATGTATTAGTATCAAACCATTGATAATGGACACTTCGTGTCCGAAATGTACATTTGGTTAAAAAATAAAGTATTGAAGAAAGGTTCTAAGAGTTTTTTTTTTTAATCAAAGTATAATTATCTTCAAGTAACTCAATCAATCCAAATATTACTCAAATATTTTCGAAATGAAAGACAGTAGACTGATAGGCCTGAAGTTTTCAATTTTTGAGAAATCTCCACTTTTGTGGATAGGTTTGACAACTGCAACCTTTAACCGTTCCGGAAAATTGCTAGGACTGATTGAATTATTCAATAGAAAACTCAATGGGTCACATAAGTTATCCATACATTTCTTAATAATAAACATAGATATATCATCAATACCATAGCTGTTTTTGTTAGGCATATGTTTGGTTACATTTTCTTTTGTCATAGTATGTAATTGATTTAAGAAACAGAGAATGTTGATGCATGTTTATTTTGTGGTCTTCTGTAAGTTTATTTTAATTAATCAGATCTGGTGCAGCATTTACAAAATATTTCTTTATATTGTTTATATCAGTATAGATGTCAGAACTTTTGAAATTTGTTACATGCCATAAATCCTTTACGATAGACCATGCAGTTTTGTTTATGCTGTCAGATTTTATAATTTTATTGTTATATTGTTGCTTATGGTTGTTTTTAAATAGTAAGTTATAACGTTGTTTACACAGCTCTAACTTTAGATTGCATTCCTCAAAATATTGTGAGAAAATATGATACGAATCCAACTCTTTTTTAGATGTAATAGTTCCTTTAGACATTTCTATTTCCTGATTAAATAACTAATTCCATGTTGTAAGAGACACTCATTATGAAAATGTTTTAAAATGATATGCATAAACTCCTCAAATTGCTCATTACGTTATTTTCTGTGTACATTGTTTGCCAAGTTTCAGATTTTATAATTCTATTTAATAATTTAATGCTGTAATCATACATTTTTTGATATTTCTTTAGAGATAAATTTTCTTTCAGTTAATATTTGAGTGTGGCAATTTGTGGGTGGTGATCTGAGAAATTCGTGTTTACAATTTTACAGCCTATTGAGCAATCATTTGTTATGATATTATGTAAGCACGATTTACTTGTGTTGGTAATTCTTGTATACTCATTCAGAAGAAATTGGCAATTGAATGATTGAATCAAATAGATTTATTTTTCTGGTATTTTATTAAATAAGTGTCGCATACCTCTTTTAAATATTTATTTCCGAGAGGATCGACGTCGAATCTTTTTAATCCACATGATAAGTGACCTTTTTCATCACAAATAAAGCACTGAATATGTATCTCACTTAAACTTATTTAGATATAACAGGTGATACAAGGTTCCGTACTTTTCACGGTCGGAGCCATCTTGGAACTTATTTGTAAGCTTTATTTATAAATTTACATCATTTTCAGGGTTTCCAATAATCTTGTTAAGGTATCAGTATTTTTTGTAATTTTTAAAATTCTCTGTATCTATTTGTGAGCTTTATTTATAAATGTAGATTATTTTCAGGGTTTTCAAAAACTTTGATATTTTCAACGAATTCTATAAATTTCTCGTAAATTCTAATAAACCCATTTATGCCCGATTTTATAATGTCTAGTTGACTAGAGGTTACAGTCCAACCGAAGGTCAACTAGAACTTTCCAGTTCTACAATATCAGGTTGACAGCCAACATCCACCTCAACCGCAGGTTGACTCAATCGATATAGCCCAACGTCATCGGATGACATACATATCATGTTTGTAGGTCCGACATAGTCGTACCTCGCTTTGGTTTCCATTCCGTAACCCCGCAGCGGTCTATGTACCCACTGACGTCATATGTTGCTATATTCAGTTCACAGATGTATTATGACAATGGCAGTAAACGTTTACAAGTTTACTGTCATGGGATATATGACTTGTCATTTAATACCTCATAATATTTCATCTTTTACGAAATTAATGGCCCTGGCGACCGTCTGAGTAATAAAAATCAGCTTTTTATCACAATTATTTGTATAGAAAATCGGATCCAGAGAAAAGAATAAAGGTATAATGAATCCAGTACGTTGCACAGGATACATTAGTTACGTAATTTTTCGTATGTGATCTGTGTTGTACCCATTACATCACGACCCTGCCCTTGCTTCTCTAGCGAACACGTCAAATTGTAACATTGAAAGTGCGATTCTTTCCGCAATCTACAACAAGTTAGTCTTACAAAAACTATATCAAACACTTATTGAAACAACTACTTCCCGAGCTAATACCCCGACGGACATTGAATTATACAAGTGTTTGCTATTACATACAGTAACCTACTGCAAATGTAACAATTTGGGTCAAATTATCCAGGCCATCTATAGACGCGTTTCGAGATTTATCTTTCATCAGTATAGCTTGGCCATTCCCTCTAAACAATTTGACACTTTAGACTGGCGGTCACGTTACCGTTCAAACATAAATTTAAATGAAATTACCAATTCTTGGTCAAATTGTGTCATACCTAGACACATGGTATATGTGTGTCATCCAATTACCTTGGATGTAGCCTCTGCTTATTATCCAATCAACACTTGATAGCAGCTAATCAACATCGATAGTGAGGTTACATGTATTATTTGAAAAAAATGTTCATAGGAACATAGATATTGGTAACATTAAGAATGCACAAGAATTTGCGTATGTGATTTCTTATGTTATAAAAATCTGTGTTCCTAAGAAAATTGGTTTACTGTGGCGATTTGTGCTTTTAAAATTGTAAAGTAAGTGAATATTATAATTATTAAACGTTTATATTGCTAATAGGAGAATAAATATAAAGGGCATTTTTCTATTAAGTATTCATATGCATACGCTGTAAAGTTCAAATTGAAACTTTAAACGAGTGTTATCCACTTCCAGATAAAGCATGAAGTAAAATTTCGAGTTTAGAAAAGCCTGAAGATTTTCAGGCTTTTCTAAACTCGAAATTTTACTTCATGTTCATGTACAATATAAACGTTTAATAATTATGTTTTTTACATCATATAATAGTGATGGGCTTTACATGCGATCATTGCTCTAGCAATATAAGCCCTAATTCATTTTACCTAAAATGTAATGGGCTATGCGATAAATGGTTTCACTCAAAATGTACAGGTTTATACAATGAAGAAATTGCTCAACTTAAGAATAACCGTAACAATAATTGGATCTGTAATAAATGTCAGCCGGTCGGCGCATTTAGTGAAAATCAATTATCACAGATTGAAACAATATTCGAGAACTTATTACAAAAGTATTTTTTACCCATTAAATCAGAACTGGATCAACTTATATCCACGTTTGATATAAAATTTAATTTATTGGACAATAAAATAAAAAAAATCGAAACTGATTTTTCTAATATGGAACGGAAACTAAACTCGTATGACTTAAGTGTTAATACTGAGATACCTACTTTGAAGCAATCTGATATATTGAATGAATTCGAAGATCGTTGGAATAGGAAAAATAATATTATGATTTATAATGTACCAGAATCATCATCGCCTGAGGGTGTTAATAAATATGATGATCTTTCTGCCATTCAAACCTCATTGAATCCGATTTCGGTGGAGTTTTCACCTTCAAAAATGTTCAGAGTTGGCCATAAAGGATCTCGCCCTAGAGCTATAAAAGCCGTACTGCAAAATCATGATGTTGTTAAGAACATCATTTATAAAACATCTAAGTTAAAAGAAAATGTTATCAAGTTCAATTATGACAACACTAAATTGCAACGTGATGAATACAAAGCAACGAAACTTGCACTGGAGCAGCGCAGGAAAAATGGCGAGGAGAATCTAGTTATTAAATATGTTTCGGGATGTCCAAAAATCATGGAGATGTCATCGTTATCGACTCGAAACTCGAATAAGGCCTCAAAAAACTAAATAATTTAAATATTTATTTCCATAATGTCGGCGGGATGAGAACTAAAATAAAACAATTTATGTTAAGTGCTAACTGTAGTGTGTACGATATTATAATTATTTGTGAAACTTGGCTGGACAAGGATATTAAAAATCTAGAACTTAAATTAAAAAATTATAACATCTATAGAGTGGATCGTTCTACCGATTCAAGTCATAAATCTCGCGGGGGCGGTGTAATGGTAGCTGTTCTTAAAAACGTAGGTAGTAATTTTGTTAATATTGAGCGTAATACCGTAGAACAATTGTTTGTATCAATTTCTTTACCCAATGTGAACCTTATTGTAGGCGCGGTGTATATTCCACCATCTTCCCCACTTGATAAATATGTAGATCACTGTTTAACTGTAGAATCTATCCTCGAACAATATCCTGAATCTAAGCTTCTCTTGTGTGGTGATTACAATCTATCTGCAGTTACCTGGTCCAATGATGAGCTTGGTTTGATAAATAACAACTCATCATCAATTCCAGCCCAATTAATTAGTGAGACATTTAGTGATTATAATTTATTTCAAATGTGCAAACTACCGAACGAAAATAATATTTTTCTTGACTTAATTTTTGCTCACGAAGGTTTTACAGTATCAACAGCAACCGAGTTATTGTTTGAGGTTAAACAACATCATATACCATATTTAATTTCTTTGCCTATGTGTTCCTCTGACGAAAGGCTTACATTCAATGAATACGTATATGATTTTGTTCGTGCTGACTATTCTGTCATTAATGACTATTTATTAAACATCGATTGGCAAATGATATTAGACGGTACGATTGATATGATGGTTGATTAATTAAGCGATCAAGTTATCCAGTTTGGTTCGATGCTGAACTAAATAATGTTATTAATCGAAAACGGACCGCTCACAAAAACTACAAACAGTGCCAAACTTCTGAAAATTACAGTAAATTCAAACATTTGCGCACAAAATATGTAAATCTAAGAAATATCTTGTACACTAAATATGTAAATTCAGTAAATGTAAGCATACATAATAATCCCAAGAAGTTCTGGAGCTTTGTGAAGTCTAAAAATTCGCTTTCTGATTTTCCAAACGTTATGCGTTTTAACTCTAAGACCAGCACCAATGGTTCAGATTGCGTAAATTTATTCGCGGACTATTTCTCCTCAGTTTATAGCAAAGATAAATCTTTAAACATGCCATCTTTCAATGTTTCATCAGAAGTTATTCATATGCCACTTAAAATATCCAAAAGCGAAATACTTGAGGCTACATCAAATTTAAAACACAGCAAGAGCACAGGCCCTGATGGAATACCCACCATATTTCTTAAAAATTGTATTTACTCCATCACAGTTCCAATATTTTTATTATTTGAAGCATCGTTGTCGCAAAATGTCTTCCCTAACTGCTGGAAGAAGAGTTATATTATACCTTTGTTTAAATCCGGCAAAAAAGATGACAATAAAAATTACCGAGGCATCTCAGTACAATCGGTTATTCCGAAACTGTTCGATAGCTTAGTCTCAACTCAATTGAATTGGATGTGTAAAAATATGTTCATAAATGAGCAACATGGATTCCGATCTGGCAAATCTACCTCAACTAACCTTTTATCTTTCAGTTCATACATTATAAATGCATTTGAAGCTAATAGCACGGTCGACACGATTTTTACTGACTTTGCTGAAGCATTTGATCGTGTCAACCATGAAATACTAATTGGAAAGCTTACTGCCCTAGGAATCCATGCTGATGTAGTCAATTGGTTTAGAAGTTTTTTTAATTGATCGTATTCAGTGCGTAAAAATTAAAAACCATCTTTCTAAGGAAATCAAAGTGGATTCGGGTGTTTCGCAAGGATCACATTGCGGGCCGTTGCTGTTTTTAAATTTTATTAATGATATACATCGAGTCATTAAAAGAATCGACTCACCAAATGATTGCTTAGTATTGCGAGAGGACTTATTCTCAATTCACAACTGGTGTTGCAAAAACTATCTTTTATTTAATATTAATAAATGTTAAATAATGAGGTTTTCCAGGAAATTTACTCCTTTGGATTTTTCTCCATCTTACTTTATAGACGGTTTTGAATTAGATGAGCTTGATGAAATTGTGGATTTGGGCATAACGTTCGACAAAAATTGACATTCGGTAGCCATATTAATAGAATTTGTATGAGAGCTCTAAGGATGCTTGGCTATATAAGACGATTGGTAGTCGATTTATCTTCAACAGCATTCAAAGTCATATATTTTGCTTATGTTCGTTCCGTTCTTGAATATGGATCATGTGTCTGGTCACCATATCAAGTAACGTATAGCAATAAGATCGAAACAATTCAAAATAAATTTTTGAAAATAATGCTATTTAAATTAGGTTACAACAAAGATAAAAATGGTGATGTGTCCATCATAGTACTTTCCCCCGTAAATTGCGTATTAAATCACTTTTAAAATATTTGTAGCATTATTATTTTCAAAATGTCTACAACTTTTTGATAACTACAACTTTTATTTGAAACATTTTTCAATTGTATCAACACATACACTGAGACAAACCAATGACTAGAGAAAAGAACATTATTTATTAAATAATGTAAATAAAGTGAGTAAAGATACAAAAAATCTTTAATATTTTATTACCTACAACTTTTATTTGAAACATTTTTCAATTGTATCAACACATACACTGACACAAATCAATGACTAGATAAAAAACACTATTTATTAAATATATTAAAAACTAAGAGTGCTATGACAAAAAGTGAATCTACAAAAAATCTTTAGTTTTTCATTTCCTACAACTTTTATTTGAAACATTTTTCAATTGTATCGACACATACACTGTCACACACCAATAACTAGATAAAACACACAACTTTTGAAATATCTGAAAAACTAAGAGTGCTATGACAAAAAGTAAGTGAACAATACATCTTTATTTTGTTATTATCTACAACTTTTATTTAAAAGAATTTTTTGTTTGATGAACATTTATTGAAAAAATCTGATAAAACTGAAAAACGCTACGAGTAAAGTACCACTTCCGGTTTTCCGATTTTCACCAAAAGAATTTCAGTTCTTCCGATTGTAACAAAAAGCTTAAGTTTCAAGTTTCATCTTGATATCTTTAGCGGTTTTTGCGGTACAGCGCACACAGACTCACACACACAGACACACAGACACACAGACAGACAGACAGACATTTTTCAAAAATTGTCTTATTCGACTCAGGGAACCTCAAAACGGATATTTCCGCTAAAATTTTTGATTCGAAAATTTTCACGAAAACAATACTTTCCCTTTGTATTACATACGGGGGAAAGTAAAAATATAAATTTAGTTCGTCAGGAGCTTACTATCGATAAATTATGTTGTAGAAGAACTTTCGCGGACTTGAGCTTCTTTTATAAATTAATTAGTAACCAAGCGGATTGTTTATATCTATTTAATCAAATTAATTTCTGTATTAACCCTTCGAATCGACAAATCAGACATCCAACACTTTTCTGTTTTCCGTTCCGTTCCATAAATCCAACTACGGTCTTAATAGTTCACTTTCTCGGTTCATGCGTACGTCAAATAAATTATCCCTAAATCCAAATTTCGATCTTTTTGTTAATTCGTATCCTAAATTTATATCTAATCTTAAGCGGTTAAATGTTTGTTGTTCTCTTTAATTTGCCAATTTGTAGACATGTTTTTGTATTTATATATATTTTGTATTATGAAATTTGAATTGTATTACTATAACATATTATGTATAATAGATTTTTCCGTAAATAAATAAATAAATAAATTGTACTTCATGCGTCAGGCGTATAAAACACGGATTTCAAGTGAAGTTCAAAATATACTGCTTACTTCGCAACAGGGTTGTTATGCTTAATACACTTTGTTTTAAATCAGTGTTCGAAACATTTTTAAAAACAGTCGTCGTGTTTTAAACGGTTTTGTTTTATACATGTTTTAAATTTGTTTAAAACATGTTTTAAACGTTAAATTTGTTTAAAAAGTTTTTTTATTGTCTGAAATTTGATAAATCATATTTTATACTACTTCATTAAGATTTTTTGTTTACATTTTAAAAGTTTAGCTAAATTGTTGAAGATATTTCAAATTACATTAATAAACATAACATTTTATTACAAAAAAATATCACACTTGTGTGTGCATAAACGTGTTTTTTAAATAAAGGGAATTTTTCTGTTGGTTATACATATCCATACACTGTACATTTTACTACATTAGTTGTTTCTTTTTAAGATTTCAAGTTGAATATTTAAACGAGTGTTTTCCACTCCCAGACTAAGCATGAAGTAAAATTTCGAGTTTAGAAAAGCCTAACAATTTGGATTGGCCGCGTAGCGAAGCGGAGCGGCCAATCCAAATTAGGCTTTTCTAAACTCGAAATTTTACTTCATGCGCCACACGTATAAAACACTGAAATATCGCAAAGATTAAAATATATGGCTTTAGCAATCCAATATGTAGATGTGAATAAAACGTGAGTCAAATTCTGCGCTGAACAAATTGTTTAAAACAGTTATTATAGGCAATTAAATAACTCTAACGTATATTAGGTTGTCTATAATCGCTGTTTTATGTTTGAGTTTTTTGAACTTCACTGTAAATCAGTGTTCTTAAGCGTGGCGCATGAAGGAAAATTTAGAGTTTAGAAAAGCCAAATTTGGATTGGCCGCTCAGCTTCGCTTCGCTTCGCTCCGCTTCGCTACGCGGCCAATCGAAATTCTTAGGCTTTTCCAAATTCTAAATTTTACTTCATGCTTAGTCTAGGAGTGGAAAACACTAGTTAGATGCCTCAAATTAACTGCTTTAAAACAACGAATTCCCGCAAATTTAATTCACGCTGTAGTTATCGGGATAAGTATACTTAAAAGAAAAATACTCTGTATGTTCTGTTTTAAACACGTTTTAAACGTGATTGTAACATGTTTTAAACTCGTTTTAAACATATTTTTAATTGTTAATGTTTTAAACGCTGTTTCAATGAAAAAACACGTTTTGTTAAAAAAAACTGTTTGTTTTAATTAAAATGAAAAATCAAAAAAAACCTTTTTTTAACAACCCTGCTTCACAATACTTAGTGCTTTATACGCTTGGCGCATGAAGTAAAATTTCGAGTTTAAATAAACCTGAAAATTTGGTTTGGCCGCTCCGCTTCGCGGTTCGAAACAAAAAGTTTTATTTTTTCCTAATTTACGAAATTGCTAATATACGCAATTGCTTAAACATGTTTCAACAAGTGTCATTAGATATTGGATCGATAATCTCTGATTATATAAATGTATAATTTGTTAAAATTCTAGAACCAGCGAGTGATCGCAACGATAGACGCATATCATTAGTCGTTTGGCAAGCGTTGACGTCACTGTCTTAAATTTTATGTATTAATATTCTATCGAACAACGATTAATCTTCTATAATATTAAAGTTATATCTATGAAACATACAAGTATTGTACTTGAGAAATTTATGAGCAAATTAAAGTGTTGGTGCAAAATAAATTACGGTAAAACGCCATTTATCGAAACTCTAGTCATCCCGATCGCCAAATATCTAGATTGATAGACTTAATAAATAAATATTAATTAATGAAGTTTCATGTTTAAAATTCTTGATCAATGAATTTTAAACATGAAACTATGAAACTGCATTAATTAATATTTATTTATTAAGTTTATCAATCTATTCATGTATGTGTATGTATTACTGCATTATTATTGACAATATTGTTTTATAATTATTTAAAAGTACATTTATAATATCATGAGTTTGACAAAATAATACTTTTAAGTATTTAAATGATGATTTGGAAAGTTGTTGAGCGCTTACAATTTCTTTATTATTCTGACTCATTTCACTAGTTTACTTGTGAGTGGTGTGATTTATATTTCGATCAAGTAGGTTAAAAACCAATTCATGTGGCTAGAAATCAAGTTGAATTAAAATCAAGTAGCTTAAAAATCAAGTCATGTAGCTAAAGATGAAATATTATAACGCGTGTTAACCACCAAACCTGGTTATATAGAATTTTAATAAAATATAATATGTTTATTAAAATTTACAGCAAATAAATCTCTCACTCTTAAAACCAGTACTTACCAGAGTAGAAGGTATTAATCATGAACACTCTTCTTCAATAGAATTATATTCATCTTTATGACAGAACTAACACTTAATACATCACATGACACAAAACACAAAGGTGTTATGGCTATAGTCATGGCAGCGTATTATACATAATTCAAGTTCTTAATAACGCTATTTTCCTACAGAGCTGGGACGAATCCTTGTAAAAAGGATTCGAATCACGAATCCGAATCACCTAATATGATTCGAATCACGAATACTCGAATAACGGATTCGTAAAGATAAATATGATTCGAATCAAAGATTCGAATCCTGTTTTTCGAATCACGAATACAAATCCTTTAAGAATAAATTTGATTTTATTATATTTTTGCAACCATTAATATATAAATATCGTTACCAGTTCTTTTAACAAAAATATTCAAAACCTAATTATTTATTATTAACACTGAACATCGTTGATAACAGACTAAATATCTGATTCCCTGTTACTCTGATTAAAGATGTATTTGTGTGTTTTTTAACTTCACTTCAAATCAGTGTTTAGTACGCGTGGCGCATGAAGTAAAATTTCGAGTTTAGAAAAGCCCGAAAATTTGTCTCGGGTCGCTGCGCGACCCTCGACAAATTTTCACGGGGCTTTTCTAAACTCGAAATTTTACTTCATGCTTAGCCTGGGAGTGGAAACACCCGTTCGAAACTTCAAATTGATCTCTATTATAAAATCGACGAATGCTTAAAAATTACGTAAATAAAAAATTCACTGAAAATCATTAAAACCGGGAAAGTCAGAGAATAATCATGGAATTATATTCAAATTGACCAAAACACTAACAAAAAAGCCATATATATGGCCGAAAATGGCCGACAAGCAAGAGAATTATCCTAGTGATTTATTAACAAATAATATAGTTAAAGTGTGTAAATGTGGCAGCATAGCCAAGTCTGGCTATGTTTGCACAAAGTGTGGTGCAACCTATCATAAAAGTTGCAGTGGAAGATCAAAGAACTGCTGTAACCAAGTTCTCTTAGATGCTCAGCAAAAATTAACCTCAAATGAGTGTAGTGATGAATCAACGCTGCTAAAGTCTCTGATTTGCGAAATGCGGAAAAACAACACCCATCTGGAATGTGAGGTACAGAGATTAGATTCTATTCTGAAATTAAAAGACAGAGAAATACAATCCCTTAAACCAGTGATGGGGAAACTACGGCCCGCGGGCCAAGTCCGGCCCGCGGAAAGGTTTAATCCGGCCCGTTTAAGAGTGCCGTCGTGAGAATGTTTGAACGCGTTCTTACTTCGTAATGTGACGACCCGCATAAAAACTACCTACCTACGATTAAGCATTATTCTTTGGCTCGCTACGATTGTCTGGTTTTTACAAATGGCCCGTCTTAAAAAAAGTTTCCCCACCACTGCCTTAAACAGTCGATTAAAAATCACACAAGTACGACAGAAGCGAAGAAACCTAGAGCCGAAATCGAAAATAATAAAATTATTGACAAGGAAGGAGAAATAAACGTTGGCTCTACTGCCAACAATAAGCCCCCTCCCTTATCCCAGTCAGTTCATTCAATCAGTTTCGCCGATCAGATCCAGCCGTTGAACGCAGACGCCCCAGCCTCCCATTCAAACGCAGACAATTTTAAGGATAACCGCGCTCAGCCGAAGCCAGCGCTCACGAGAAAAACTAAACATGCTTCTTACACTGATGATATGTCCGCAAAAAATGTGAATTCTGTTCTAACGCCAACTCGCTGCGCGGCTCAAATTAACGTAGCAGAAACAAACGAAGAATGGAAGGTAAAAACTTACAAAAAGAAAACACAGCACATAGTGACCGGTAAAAGGGAAACAGAAAATAATTTTCGCGCACCTAATAAAACTGCATGGGTTTACATTGGAAACTGCGACTCCAGCGTCAACACAGAAACGATAAAAACCTACATGAAGGACAATTACCCTGTTATTGACTCGGTACATATCGAGGAGTTAAACCTCAAGGGTCAAAATAAAGCTTTCAAATTAGGAGCGGATTTTAAGCATCGAAACATATTAATGAATGAAGAAACTTGGCCCTCTGGTATTAAAGTAAGAAGATTCATTTTCAAGCCGAATAACAATGCAAATTTTCCTTCACGCGAAGCGAGCAAAAGCGTAACATAGACACCGACTCGCCTGTTAGACTTCCAGCCAGTTCTAACCATGCTAGCTTGACCAGGGAGTTAAACTTATGTTTCATGAATATGCAATGTCTAAGAAACAAAATCAATGAAATTGAAGCATTTCTAAATAAAACACTGTTTATCACTTTGTTTGTATAACAATTGGTTTATTTGGTCCAAATAAATAAACCAAATAAACCAATTGTTATACAAACAAAGTGATAAACAGTGTTTTATTTATGTTCAACAATGTATAACGAAGTAGAAGCCTCTATAATCAGTGAATGAAGAATTTCTGTTTGAACATCATAACACGTTTCATTCTCTTTGTTTGAGCGAGCACTGGTTAGACAATCATGAAGCCCTGTCAATACATATTACCGATTTTCAAGTAGCATCTTATTATGCACGAAGCGCTCATATACACGGAGGGGTAATGCAACTAATCAGGAATAATATCCCCTTCAAACCATTGGAACATCTCAACGATTTATCGAATGAACTTCACTGTGAAGTAGATGCATCATTCCTGCCAGAACTAAATATTATTTTAATAATTTTATATCGATCACCCTCAGGAAATTTCAAGGACTTTTTAACTACATTAGGCTCAATACTAAATATGGTTGACATAAACAAACATATAATTCTAGGTGGAGATTTTAATGTTTTATTTAATTCAAATGATTCCAGGGCCACAGCTGTCAGTGACTTACTCAGTTCCTACAATCTTACCGGAAAAGTATTCTTTAAAACCAGATGCGAAAACACATTAGACAATATATTTACCAATATAAACTCAAACGACCTATCAGTAGAGGCTATCGATGCAGGACTTTCAGATCATATAGGTATAAATGTTAAGGTGAATTTAAACTTAGTTAATGACATACCCTGTAAATGCAAAGTAAGACCAATAACCCAGCATGGTCAGTTTACTTTTTACAACTTGCTGAGTATTCAAAATTGGAACTTCATCGATGATGTAAATAACAATATTGAAGATAAATGTAATGCATTTATCAGTATTCCAACTTTCAATCAATGAGTCCTTTCCTGAAAAAGAAGTAAGAATAATCAAAAAATCTGTCAAAATAAAATGGTACAATAATAGTCTAAGATTAATGCGAGAAAACCTGTTTTTACTAAGAGATGCTAGTTCAAGATATCCCGAATTAAGAAGTCAATATAAAGCATTAAAACATAAATATAATGTTAGTCTTAAAAACGCTAGGGTACTTGCCAATGGAAAATATATAGACGAGGCTGCAAATAGACCTAAGGCTATATGGTCATTAGTAAAATCTATGAACAACAAGACTTACTGTGATACCAAATGTGATATTAATTGCAATACTTTTAATACATTTTTTACAGAAGTGGTTAACAAACTAATCAACAGTCTTCCTGCCACAAACGACTCGCCAATCTTACTTATGAGTAAACTAAGGGCAAACAAACTCAAACATATATTTTAAGTTCAAAAAAGTTAGCCCTTTTGTTGTGAGAAACACAGTTTGTAAATTAAAAAACTCAAAAAGCCGCGACATATACGGAATGAATGTATCTATGTTAAAAAATATAATTGACGTTATTATACTTCCTTTGACAAAACTACTGAATAGCTGCATAGAATCGGGTATTTTTACAAAGTGTCTGCAACGTGCTATTGTTATTCCAATTTTTAAAAAGGGTGATACATCTAACTGCAACAACTACAGACCCATCTCGCTGTTGCCTATAATATCTAAAGTACTAGAAAAAATTATACTTGAACAGACTGTAGAATATCTTGATTGCTATAACCTAATTAATTGCAAGCAGTTTGGCTTCCGTAGGGGTCGGTCTGTTAGGGATGCAGTCATTGCGCTTACTGAGGAAATATACGAGGGATTTGAAACTGGATCGTGTTCCGTGGCAACCTTTCTGGACCTCAGTAAAGCTTTTGACTGTATCTCTCACGGCGTCCTCTTGCGGAAGCTATACTATTACAACTTCCATCCCGAAAGCTGCCGGTTAATAAATTCCTATCTGAGCTCTAGATTTCAACAAGAACATGTGAACAACACCGCGTCAAGTGAATTAGAAGTAACATGTGTAGTACCCCAGGGCTCAATCCTAGGGCCACTGTTATTTTTAATTTATATAAATGATTTATCATTTCAGTTGGATCAATCTTCTATTATCCTGTTCGCAGACGATACCACAATAAAATCTTGTGCACAAACAGATAGCGATGCAAAAATAATTAATGCTACTTCAGTGCAGAAAGCTTCCAACTGGTTTGTTGCCAATAGGCTATCTCTAAATCCGGAGAAATCTACGCACGTTGTGTTCTCCCTAAAACGGAATGCAGCTTTAAGTACTGTTAAATTTCTTGGGGTCCATATTGACAGCAAATTAAACTGGCACAAACACGAACTAGAAACTGCAAAAAAAGTATCGAAATCTGTATATGCGTTACGGCAGTTAAAAAAAATGGCTTCCTAATAGTGCCATACTTCAAGTGTACTATTCCCAATGCCAAAGTCATCTTACGTATGGCATATTGGTCTGGGGCCATTCCAGTATCAGTATACGGCTTTTCAAACTACAACGACGTGCAATAAGGGTTCTCGCATCTATCAATTATCGCGACGATTGTAGACAGGCCTTTATTAATCTAAAAGTACTAACCTTACCATGTTTATTTATCTTGGAATGCGTAACTTATGTACATACACATTTTAATTTATATGTAAAACAAAACCAAAAACATGAACATAATACTAGATTTGGAACCCTTATCGAGATTCCTAGATTGCGACTGAGTAAGTCACGTAATGGTCTAAACTATTGTGGGCCCAAGCTGTATAATGATCTACCAGAAACAGTAAAATCTCTCCCGTTAAACGCATTTCGGAAATCAATCAAACACTTCCTAATATGCAATGGATTTTATAGTATTGACGAGTACCTTTTAAGCGACACTTCACAACTAAAATAATTGAAGCCATTGAACATTGAACATTTTAATTATTTGTCATTGTTTTATATATGTAATTTTATCTTGTGATTAAGTGATATTGTTTTTTTTTTATACATATATATATTTTATTATATTTTGTATTTAACCTGTGTATAACCACCATGTTTTTAGCACCAATAAATATACTTACTTATTTACTTACTTACTTACATATGTTAGTGTTAATTTAAATATGTCAAAATCAGCAGGTAAATTACAAAACACGTAAAAGTTTATAAAATTAATTTAAATATTGATAAAAACAATGAAAACAATTTAACAAAATGGGGGTTTCCCACATAAGTTAATAGGTCAAGGAAAAAAATCTTGAATCAGAGAAACGCCTCAAAAATTTAACATTTCAGATTGTGGCCTGCTACCAAATAATATTAAAGAAAATTTTAAAAAGTAGATTATTATCTTTAAAAACATTTTCAGTCATTTAATGTTCTTATCAAAGCATTCAGTATAAAGTTTCCACCGAGCGTTTCCACTCCCAGACTAAGCATGAAGTAAAATTTCGAGTTTAGAAAAGCCCCGTGAAAATTTGTCTCGGGTCGCGCAGCGACCCGAGACAAATTTTCTGGGCTTTTCTAAACTCGAAATTTTACTTCATGCGCCACGCGTATAAAACAGTGATTTAACGAGAAATTTAAAAACACACAAAAGACATGTTTTAAGTTAATTCTCACAAATAATACGAATTATTTCTGACGATTCAAAACCTTTTGTAAGTATTCGAATCCTTTTATAAATATTCGAATCCTTTTATAAGGATTCGAATCACCCACATTTGGATTCGAATACGAATCTTTTTAAGAAAATGTAACGAATCCGGATCACGAATCCAGTAGAACTAAAGTATTCGAATGCCTCTTTTGAATCCTCTAAAAGGATTCGAATCCTGAATGATTCGAATCCTGCCCAGCTCTGTTTTCCTATGGCCAGCTTTGGCGGTTAACACTAGGTATAAATTGGTAGTTTTTTTTTATGATTAAGACAAATAAACGTACACATCAAAACTTTATCCTTTGAACTTCACAATATTCAGTATTTTATACGCCTGGCGCATGAAGTAAAGTGTCGAGTTTTGAAAAGCTTTCAAATTTGAATTTACCTAAGCAAATTCAAATGTTCAGGCTATTCTAAACTCGAAATTTTAACTTATGCCTAATCAAGGAATGGAAATGCTTGTTAGAAGTGACAAATTGAGTCCTTTTATGATTTATTCTCATAAGCCTATATATACTCTTTATTTTATAATGAAATTATTAACAGAATAATAATTAAAAAATAATGTATCTATATTTATTTAAACAAATATTTGTATAGTTTTTCTTTTCTTTGAAAATGTGTTTAAAACAATAAATTAAACAGCAAATATTATGTAACTCACCCCTCTCGGCAATGATCAGACTAAATGCAACAAAACGATGCACTGATTAGCGGAGTTTAGGGACCGGTCGGGATAAAATGGGAGGGCAGGAAAGAGGAGGGTTGGCAACCCTTATCGAGTGTGGGAACCTGCTAGATTGGTGAAGATCTTGACTTCCGCCAGATCAAAGCTTGATAAACGGAAGTAACGTTAAACTTGTTAAAAGGGGGAGGGATGCGTGCATGTGAACAATAAAGGCGCACACACACTGCACTCTATTGAACTAGCTTAATTATTAATTAAGCTAAAAAACTTAGATCAGAGTAATAAAAAATAATTGTGATGGTAATTAATGCGTCAATAATTGTTCTATAGTTTAAATATGAGATAAATTATTGCGGAAGTTTAGGCTCTAGTTTGTTTAAAATATTTACGTATATTATGAACTTTGCAATATTTCAGTGTTTTATACGCCTGGCGTATGAAGTAAAATTTCGAGTTTAGAACAGCTTAAACATTTGGATTGATCGCTCCGCTGTCATATTCTGCATCTATACCGATCGTTTGCGTGTAAATAGTAATAGTAGTAGTAGTAGTAGTAGTAGTTTTTTATTCATGTTAAGTGCATAATCAGCTTACATTCGTCAAGTGTGTATAATAAAATATAAAAAGTAGAACAAAACATTAAATAATGACTTCGTACAATACTGTGCATATATAATACAAAGTTGAAAAAAAAATACCTAAATACATAAACAAGACAACTGGTTGGTTATATAGTAAAAGCTAATGATTTATTGGATAGGGGACGCTTCCCGGGCACTTGCATTAAATTGTGTACTTATCGGTTAAGCATTCGTTCATGCTATAGAATGCTTGCCCCTTGAGGTAGTTTTTTATTGTGTTCTTAAATTGTTTAATACCAAGAGATTTGACCGGTTCTGGCAAAAGATTAAATATTTTTGGTCCGAAATAGTTTGTACCATTCTGTGACTTACATAAGCGAATGTTTGGTAGGCAAATGTTGCGACTTGCTCTAGTGTTGTGATGGTGTATGTCCGTATGAGTAGGATAAAATGCTAAGTTTTTTCGAACATGCATCAGACATTCCAGTACATACAATGAGGGGAGTGTTAGAAACCAAGATCTATGAATGTAGCTTTGCAGTCATGTTGGTATCCTAAACCCGATATTACCCTTACCGCGCGTCTTTGGAGGCCAAACATGCGCTGCATAGTAGCAGAATGTCCCCATGCCAGAATGCTGTACGATAGGCGGGATTCGCACAAAGCAAAGTATGCAGTACGTAAGGCTGCAGCTGGCAGACTTGATTTTAATTGACGCAGCAGGTATATTGACTTGCATAATTTCCCTCTGCCTCTCCATGTCCGTGCCACGATAATTTGTGATCTAGGCACACGCCCAGAAAACGTGCTGTTATGTGCGTTACGTGCTGGAAATGTCGGTTCGTAGCGAGAATGTTAAATCGACAGTTTTATTAGTGTTTAAGGATAGCCCAGGGATATGCGGATGACATTGTCATTCTCGTCACGGGAAAATATCCAACTACTATAAGCATCATGAACAATGCCTTTAAAACTGTAGACCGATGGTGTGGGGAGGTGGGGCTAAGCGTTAACCCCACCAAGACTACGGTCATCCCCTTCACAAAAAGAAGGAAATGCGCGGGCCTCAAACCCCCAACCTTCTTTAACTAAACTCTACAACTAACCAATGAGGTCAAATATCTAGGTATCTACCTAGATACAAAACTCACACGGAACCGTCAATTAAAGCACACAACCGACAGAGCAACAAGGACGCTAATGACAACAAAGCGTGCTCTGGGAAAAACATGGGGCCTTAATCGAAAAATGACTATGTGGATATATAATGCAATAGTAAAACTCATGATCACCTACGGATGCACCACTTGGTGGCCGATAGTAGAACAAAGTACTGCGCAGGTTTCAATGGAAACCCTACTAAACCTCCAACCGCTGGACCTAGTGGTTAAAAGCGAGGCCAGACTAGGGGCATATAGGTTGAGGACAACTGGAAACTGGCACCCTACAGGAAACCACTCCAGAATAGAACAGGTAGTTACCAAACCTCTATTACAAATGGGAAGTGACTACATGATACCACGCTACACCCTGAAGGGACCCTTCACAATAGAATGTAAGGGGGACAACAAGAAGCGCAACCCTTCACCTGGAACCCTGATCTGGTACACCGATGGGTCAAGAAGAGAAGGTGGAGCAGGCGCTGGGATTCACGGCGTAACCCCAAAATGTGACATCTACGTGTCTCTGGGGAGGATGGTAACTGCACATCAAGCCGAGATCTTCGCGATCAACCAATGTACCATGGAAAATCTGCGACGGGGATATAGGAGGCAAAAGATCCTGATCCTCACCGACAGCCAAGCTGCTTTAAGAGCACTCAACAGCTATAAGATCCAATCTGAGCTATCATGGGAGTGCATCCAAAACCTGACGAAACTGGCGACGGAAAACACCGTAACACTACGCTGGACGCCGGGACACACAGGGGAGGATGGCAACGAGAAAGCCAATGCTCTGGCAAAGATTGGATCACGCAGACCCTACATTGGACCAGAACCAATGCTACCGATTCCCAAAAAATCAATAAGACCAAGCGCAAAAGAGTGGACCCTAGAAAGACACACCGAGCGCTGGAAATACCTGACAGGGCATAGACACAGTAAACTACTGATGGAAAAACCCTGCCAAGAACTAGCAACTGAGGCCCTCAGACTCAGTAGAAACAACCTAAGAATAATCTCAGGACTGATAACTGGACACTGTACCCTAAGGAAGCACCTGCATAACATGAAACTGTTCACAGAAGATCCAATATGCAGACTATGCCTGGAAGAGGATGAAGACGCCTCACATGTACTATTCGAGTGCGAGGCACTTTCCACCTTGAGGGAAGCAAACCTTGTCCAAGGGAATCCAAACCACTTCCCGAAGGGAAAGATGATCGAAAGGCTGCTGGGACTAGCCAAGGAAACAGAGCTTTTTGATTAACTACGGTAACGGAAGAAGTACAATAAGCCACACGGCTGCGGTGCTAGGGCAGAAATAACCCTAACTTCCGTTTCCTGCCCCTAAAAAAAAAAAAAAATAGCCCATTTGACACAAACCAGTTACCAATCCTTTCTTTACATACCTCGTGTTCTATATTCGCTTGGAGGATATCATGTGATTTGCTGATGTATGTGGTATCGTCTGCAAATTGAAGGAATATAGAGGACATAGACGCAGATGGTAAGTCATTGATGTAAAGTAAAAAAAGGACCGGTCCGAGGATTGATCCCTCGGGTACCTCAAATTTTAGGTTAATCTGGTTAGATGTTCTTTGCCCTATGACGACTGATTGCTCTCGCTTAATTAAGTACGTATTAATTAAGCGACAGGTGGTGGGATGGAAATTATAAAAATACAATTTCCGTAAAAGGATATCATGGTCGATGCAATCGAATGCCTTACTAAGGTCCAGAAATGATGTCACTGAGTGCATACCAGCTTCGAAATTGCTAGTAATTTCCTCAGTTAGGTTCACGATCGCATCGGCCGTAGACTTCCCCCTCCGAAAACCGTATTTTGTGGAGGAAAGAAGTTGATGGGTCTCCAAAAAGTCTATGATTTGATTTAGTAAGACCTTCTCAAATACTTTTGCTACCACTGATAGTATAGCAATTGGTCGATAGTTGCTAACATTTTCCCGATCGCCTTTCTTAAAAATAGGAGTGATATACGCTTTTTAAGGGATGATGGATTAATAGTAAAACTGGTATTGTATTTCAATATCAGAAAACTATATTGTAACTAAAAAAATCTTTATACAAGTTGTTACTCTTTGTTTTTAGGTAACGATTTACACAAGTATTTTTGGTTAATTTTAAGGCGGTTACATTACTGGAATAATATTTCTCGTCCTCCATCTTTTGCTTAATTTTTATATCATGTATTTCAATTTCTATAAAATTACTCTAATTGAATGATACAAACTATGCTTAAATCATTTTTGCGTTATTGTTTTGTTTTTGAACTGTGAGGGTTTGAAACTTAAAAAAAAATAATTTTGGCCTTTCTGGATATTTAAGAAATTCAAATAAGTAATTCATGTGTTTAAGTGATGGACGCTTATTGAAGTTATTTTATTTTCCTATAATGTTTAAAATTCAAAAAATTCAGCATTTTTAAAAATGTGTGTTGCGGTAGACAGGAACTTTTTCTTTTGAGTATACATATCCCAATTACAGCGTATACCGGGTGTTCGACAAAAAACGCCTGACACCATAAATATTTATTGACCAAACACAATAAAACACTTTTAACTTTGTTTGTATAAAACACTTATTATTTTTGAAAAATATAATTTTAAATAGAAGATTTATTTTAGTATTTTTTTGACAAAAATATTGAATAAAAACAAGAAATTGGGCAATATTGGATTCAGAAAAATAATTTCTAATTAAATAAAATTTAAAAAATTAGAGTCCGCCATTTGAAAATGTTAAGTTGGCTATTATTTGGCAATGAAGTTATTATTGAAGAAAATCAATATTGATATCGTTTCTTAGTATTTAAACGGCCATTAAATTTAGTTTTTAGTTCAATAAAATTGTTCAATAAATAATTTGAATTGTGGAGGCTTCTACTTCGTTATACATGTTAATTTAACACAATAAAACACTTTTAACTTTGTTTGTATAACACAATTTATTTTTATGTGACTGCAGTTTCGGCAAATTCAGCTTGCCATTATCAAACATGATATGATTGATAATGGCAAGCTGAATTTGCCGAAACTGCAGTCACATAAAAATAAATTGTGTTATACAAACAAAGTTAAAAGTGTTTTATTGTGTTAAATTAACATGTATAACGAAGTAGAAGCCTCCACAATTCAAATTATTTATTGAACAATTTTATTGAACTAAAAACTAAATTTAATGGCCGTTTAAATACTAAGAAACGATATCAATATTGATTTTCTTCAATAATAACTTCATTGCCAAATAATAGCCAACTTAACATTTTCAAATGGCGGACTCTAATTTTTTAAATTTTATTTAATTAGAAATTATTTTTCTGAATCCAATATTGCCCAATTTCTTGTTTTTATTCAATATTTTTGTCAAAAAAATACTAAAATAAATCTTCTATTTAAAATTATATTTTTCAAAAATAATAAGTAGTGTGCCTTGTAAAAAAAGTGACGCATGTCATTTATTGTGAGGTTATGTCAAACATGAATAATAACGACCCAACAAATAAGTACCTACGTTATAACTTAATCTAGAATAGAGCTAGTATTAATTTAACCCATTAATTACCATTGACGCAATAACGCAACATTATTATTTTTTTAATTACTAACTAAATACGTTAATTTAATAGATTATATTATTTGACCTAACTTAAGAATGCGTGAACAAAAAAAGTAAACATTTTCTTATTTGAAAAGTTCGATAATTACTCATTTTTAAAGTGTATTTCTAACTTCACAATATTTCAGCGTTTAATACGCGTGGCGCATGAAGTAAAATTTCGAGTTTAGAAAAGCCTGAAAATTTGGTTTGGTCGCGTAGCGCTACGCGCTACGCGACCAAACCAAATTTTCGGGCTTTTCTAAACTCGAAATTTTACTTCATGCTTAATCTGGGAGTGAAAAGACTCGTTTAAACTTTAAATTGAACTCTTTAATATAATATATACGTTTTTTTTTATCGTCAAATAAGCAAGAATATATGGCGTCCCACCTATCTTAGGACAATCTGTACATATCTAACCTAACCTGTATGTATCATTATTTTCTAACCTAACTTCAAATACTCTAATTTATGCTAACTCAATATATACTTCTTCCTCAGTCATCATTCACTCCTGGATATAGGCCTCTTCTATCATCTGTCTATTCAAGGCAATTTGGTGCCAATTACCGCCGTTTGTTTTATATCTTCCAGCTACGGTTTGGCTAACCTAATACCATTGTTTGTTAGAAAAAAGGATCACGAATCTGAATCTTCTCATTTAATATCCCTAGTATAAATTTAATCTTGTATAAATGTTGAAAAACAATTTTAGAATTTTGTAAGGATATTTACATGTTTACACGAGCTCATATAATAACAATATTTAATTAAAATATGTAAATCATTATTGAGAATACCTTTGTAATCTATATTCAAAAATTATTATACCGAGATGATACACGTTGATACACTATTAATTCAATGTTTATACAAATTTAATACATTCTCATTAACGATTTTCGTATTTTAATTCTATATTGTTACAATATGATCTCGTATTATTATTGTTACAAGATTGTAAAATTGCTATTTATACAATTGTTCAGTTGTACTAAAGTAAATACCTAGAAATCAACATTATTATTATTTTTATATTGAAACTTATGAAGGGTGAGTCTTTGCCCCATTCTCTAAGTTGTTGGCCATGGCAATTTCCTGGTAGATTCTTCTGTGTTATTTGGTGATATAAATATAAATTTTAATTTAATTTTTAAATTTTGGGTTCACGCGAATGGGAGCAGAGCGCTGGATGCCAAATTGGTGTATATGGCTGCCTATATACACCAGTCTGGCTTCCTGCGGTCGGTCGGTTACGACTATTTTACTCCAGATGTCGCGAAATCAAGTCTCAGAGAGAGAGTGAGAGAGAGACAATTTCTTTCTCCCTCTATTCCGCGCTTCTCGTTGTTTCATATTCCAGATGTTGATTTTTCAATCTTGAAAACACGTTTTTTTTTTTTTATAACGAGCTAAGGATGCGTGTTACATTCATTCATGCGTTTCCTTCTACAATTTTATTTTCTGCGTTATTAGAGAATAGATTTTATGAAATTATATGTAAACGTTGTAAAATTCATTAAGTATTATTTATTTTGTACAAAAAACTTAAAATACAAAACTATACTGCCTTTCAAAAAAATCAGAACACAAAGTATTTATTGGACGATTTTAATGAAATTTACAGAATTTGATCATGTAAATGAACTGCATCGATGATCAAAAAATCAATTGTTTTGGTTACTGGTGAAGAGCTGGTGATTTTTTAATGTAATTGCTTCGAATATCCAAGTAGCCTCTGAGTAGTTTGACGTTTCAGTTTGTAAAACATAAAAAGATGCCCCGTGTTCGTCGGCGTGCACAATATCATCATCTAAGTGAATTTGAAAGGGGTCGCATTATTGGAATGCGAGAAGCGGGTTTTTCGGTTCATGCTATTGTTGAAAGGGTAGGCCGTAGTGTATCGGTGATCGTACGCTGCTGGTCTAGATGGTCCGAAGCTGGGGAGAATCGACGTAGACTTGGATCAGGACGTCCAAGAAGCACCACTGAGCGTGAAGATCGAGCTCATCGCCTTACAACTTTAAGGGACAGATTTACAACGTCGCGGGCATTGGGAAATGACTGGTTGGCTCTAAATGGCCAAAGAGTATCCATGGCTACTGTTTACAGAAGAATCCGCAGTTTTGGTATAAGATCCTACCGTCCACAATTGTGTCTACCTCTTACTCCGCAGCATCGCAGAGCAAGACTTGATTGGTGCAGGGAAAGACAACATTGGACCCATGAATGGAATAACATTATCTTCAGCGATGAGTCTCGGTTCTGTTTATGGGCTCATAATGGTCGCAGAAGAGTGAGACGTCGACGCGGTGAACGCAGAATTTTACAATTTGCTGTTGAAAGACATACGGCTCTTACACAGGGAGGTATGGTTTGGGGGGCGATAGCATATGGTAGTCGGTCTCCTCTAGTTTTTTTAGAAGCAAGTCTTAACGCGATTCGGTATATTGACAACATTTTATGGCCAGTGTTAGTGCCCTATGTAAATGGCTTGCAGAACCCCATTTTTCAGCAAGATAATGCTCGACCTCACACAGCGGCCATTACAAGACAGTTTTTTGATAGTGCCGAAATCAATTTGTTACCTTGGCCATCTCGTTCTTCAGATCTATCGCCAATAGAACATGTTTGGGATATGATAGGTGTTAGAATAAGTAACTTACAGCGCCCCGCTATCACTGTAATGGAGCTTAGAGGTCAAATTATCGAAGTTTGGAATGAAATACCTCAAGTCGATATTGACAGCCTCATTTCTAGCATGCCTCGACGTGTTAATGAGTGTTTGGGAAATCGTGGAGGCCCAGCACATTATTAATTTTTATTCATTTGTTTTTTTGTTTTTCAGGTTGATATTTTGATCATCGATACAGTTCGTTTACATGATCAAATTGTGTAAATTTTAATAAAATCGTACAATAAATACTTGGTGTTCTGATTTTTTTGAAAGGCAGTATATTTCACTTTAGATAAAAAGTAAAACAAATACATCAACTTATCATTTTATTAACTAATCAGATCAATCCTATTGATCAAATCTACTGATCGATAAGGGTTTCTTTTTTAAGTAAAGGGGTCAGTGCAAAATGCAGTTGTCATTTTTATTTTAGTTTTTGAATTATTACCGTTTGAAGTTTTTAACCCATCAAGCGCCGTTGATGCATACACGCAACATTATTATTTTTTGATAATTAAGTTACTAAATAAGTTTATTTGATATAATATATTATTTGACCTGAATTGAAAATGTACCAAGAAAAATTTAAATAATTTGTTATTTAAAGTGTATTATAAATACTTCACAATATTACAATGTTTTATAAGCGTGGCGCATGAAGTAAAATTTCGAGTTTAGAAAAGCCTAATTTGGCTCGATCGCTCCGCTTCGCTACGCGCCCGAGCCAAATTTTCAGGCTTTTCTAAACTCGAAATTTTACTTCATGCTTAGTCTGGGAGTGGATACGCTCGTTCTTAACTTCATATTGCACGTTTTTATATAAAATTGACGAATGTCTGAACATTGACAGCGTATACATTACATTGTCGAGGCACTAATTTTTTGAAAATCCATTATCACTTTAATATAATAATAATAATAAACTATTTATGATTTGCAACTTTTTATTAAATTCACGTATACATTATGTGTATTTAAAGAAAAAATTCACAGTATGTAATGCAATAAGTCATTCATAGAAATCATAAAAAGAAGTGTAGAATTTTAATTAAAATTAACTTTTAGAGTTAAAATTGCTTGGCCGTTAACGGGTTAAAATAGTTTTAAATATACTATGTGTCCCGTTTCAAGCCGAATTGTATGTTTCATGTAAAGATTTCCAATGTAATTGGAATTTGAGTTTGTATCGCTTATTGAACCAAAACGATTACAATAAAATTAAAATCATTTCTTTACCTACTAGCAGTATTTTCGAGGTATTATTTTTGAGTTCTCCTCAGTTTCATTTGAAATATAGCTTGAAAATAGTGAACGATTATACGAAAATAAAATCGTCAAAACAGTAGTTGCTACGAAAAGTCAGTGTTTGGCATCAAATTTATTAAAACACAAAGCAATAATTCAATTCAACAAGAGTGTTTATTCTGCAAAAGAAAAAAATCAGATCCCAAAATGGACTCAGTATATATTTTAATCACGATGCGTATTTTATTAAATGAACCATACTTTTAATAAATATTAACAGTTTCAGAAATTTGTGGGTTTTGCACTGACTACTTTAATTATCCGTTTACTTTGAACGATTGTTACATGATCAACTTGTACTTTTCCGATTGAAATTTTATAAACACTTATTGTGTGCCATTTGACCAACACCAACAACACTCAGCGGGCACTAAAATGTTACCTAATTTTTGGATTATAATTTATGGCATCCGTCGTGCGGCTGCATGGGGATAATTTAAAAAGAATAAGCAGAAATATTTTTCGATATTCTCAATACTTCCCGAGATACACGAAATGTTATATAGAGAAAGTACAAATTATATAAAAATCATGAAACTTTATAATTGAGAATATTATCAAAAACTGCGAAACAAACAAACTTGTTAAATCAAGTAATTAGTCACATTAATAACATTATAAATTTTACATTTTAATAATTGTTACCGACCTCATGGCTATCTTTTTTTGTACGGAAATATACGTTTTAGGGTCCCAGGAATCAGAAACAAGTGTTGTCAATAATATTTGAGATAATTGGCTCAAATATTAAAATATGTTGAAAAGTCTCGTTAAGTGATAATAATCAAAAACATTTAGAAAATAACAAGATGTCTTTTAATAGAATAAGTATAATAGATTTTCTCTGAGAAGTGTAATTGCAAAAATTATTGAATAATCTATTTCCAATTTACAATGTTTTGTATGTCAGGTTAATTCAATTATTTCAATGGTTTTATTTTTAGTCAGATTACATTTACAAAAGGTACCGATGGGATTATGTTAGACTAAATAGGTAAGTAAAAATAATTCAAAATGATTTAAGAAAACCCGATCAAAAAGTGTCTAACTAAAATATCGGTTAGTGAAAAACATGATAAGAAATTACCGAATTGGATTCTGCGGATACGGATTAAATGTGTCAACAGTAAATAATCTTTTTAAATCCAAAAATATTTATGGTTTTTAGAAGGTTGCGGATTATCTGTAAGTTGCAATGGTATTGTTCTGGTCGCGCAATACTCGAGGGTATACACTATGATAAAAACGTGGTCGAAAAATTCCTACAAATAGGTAAAAACAGATAGATCACTTCGAAGAATTTGATTTTTCATCCCTTCTATAAAGTTATCCCCACTAAAATAATAAATATTGTCCAAAAAGAAAATAGTCAAGGAAAAGAGTTAATTCGATATTCATACACGTTATTCAGAGTGTAAATGGATGAAACGGAACGTAGCATTTTTAATGTTAATTTCTCAAAATTAAAATATTATCTTCCATAATTATTTCAGGGAAATTATGATATTCATTTGGTTAGAGTAAAAATATACACATCGAGCTTTGCTATTTATTGCATTTTTAAAAACCGGAGTGTCATAAAATTAAACAAGCAAATGATGAGGTGTTGATTTGTTGGCTTTTTATTTAAAATATATTCTGTTGGTTTTGTGTTACACTTCGATCACTTCTGTATAATTATTACTGAATAAAATAAAACGAAAACACTGCTTCTAAAATATCGTTAATAAATAAGAAAACAGTTATATCTATATTTAATATAGTTTTTTAATGTTTGTTAGTTTTTTGTATATATGAATGTTTATATGATTCTATATTGCTATGTTTTTAGTTTTGTGTATTCGTAAATAATTTATCTATTTTATTGAAATAATTTCTGTTTTTTTATTATCAATTCCAATTAAAATACCCATCAAACATTTTTCAAATTGATTTTTTCATTGTAAAAAGATTTTTGTATTTATCTAACTTTTAAATAAAAATTTTTTAATAACATATATATATTAAAAATCTATTAATTTTTAAACACGTTTTTATTAAAAATATATATAACTAAAAATGTTGGAAATATATTATACATTTTTTCATTGTAAAATGACTTTGTTTATTTATACAAATTATGAATATTTGAAACAATAATCCATTAATCTAATAATTTTAACAATTTTTTTATTAAAAATATATAAAATAACTAAAATATATTTTAGAATTGTTAATTTCATTGTAAATTTGTTTTTATAAAATATATTCCCGAATTTCATAATTTGGAACACGCTTGAAATCTCTATATAAAAGAAATATTTTCGAATAGACTTTTTGTGGTGATAATAAATTTTATTATTCGTCTACCACAGTTCATATACAGGAAGCTTTCCGTTAAAGTATACATATTTCAAATTCACCGTATTTTCTTTAAATCTGTAGATTCGTTGTGTTTTTAAAAGAGTTCAATTTAATGCTTTAAACGAGTGTTTTCCTCTCCCAGACTAAGCATGAAGTAAAATTTCGAGTTTAGAAAAGCCCCATGAAAATTTGTCGAGGGTCGCGCAGCGACCCGAGACAAATTTTCGGGGCTTTTCTAAACTCGAAATTTTACTTCATGCGCCACGCGTATAAAACACTAAAATATTGTGAAATTTAAGTATATTTGAACCTCACGTAAAATCAGTGTTTTGTGCGCGGGGCGCATAAAGTAAAATTTCGAGTTTAGAAAAGCCCAGAAAAATGTACAGTGTATTCTATATATTGAGTTATTTATACTTAAAAAACTGTCTGTATAACTAATCAATAATATAAATTATTTGCCAAATTTGGTACATACCAAAGTTTTAATTGAATTTATGAAGAAAAAAAACAATCAAGATAAAAATAATAGCAAATGAATTCTTTAATGTAAACTCATTGAATTTAATTTTTTGATTTTTAGTTAAATTTTAGGTTTATTTAGGAGCTTTTTAAATATATCTGATTCCCAAAGTCCATAATTTTGAACACGCTGGAAATCTGAAAATAAAAGAAATGTTTGGGAACAGTTTATTTTTTCTGAAGGTCATCAAATTTATCATCGTACAAGTGGTGTAGACGGGATCAAATTACACGACGAAATAAGAGCGAGCGCGTTTGTGTGTGCGTGTGTGTGTGTGCGTTTGTGTGTGTGTAGACGCAACCGGAGCAGTTTTCTCTAGAATATTTCTACGTTTACTCTATTCATAAGTAGATGGACCCACTTCCCTACCACAGTCTCTCCTTTTCTATCCTCGAAAACTCGGAATCCAGTTCTCCCATAAGCATTGTCTACCCTTGGTGATACTCGGCGATCGGGGCTAATTTTCCCAACAGATAGAAGGGCTGTTAAGAGTGTCAATCCGCGCCTGTCTTAGGCTGAAGATTAAAGTCATTTAATAACGCATCTCCTTTATAGCAAATTTCAAATTGCAAGAAAGCAAGCAACTTATCTACATGCAGATTTTATTTTTAGGTTTAATTAAAACACTTAACTTTGTTTTTTCACTTTTATTTTTACTTTTCAGTGACTACAGTTTCGACTACAAGCTAGTCATTATCAAACTAAGTGCCTAAAATTATGTGTACATTGCTTTTATATTACAGCATCAAAGAGAGGGGCATACATGATGTCGGTCTGGTCATTATGAGAGGAATTTCCGGATTAGCTTTTCATTTGTGAATTTCCAGCGCTTCCAGTAAATCCATCCTTCGGCCTTTATCTGACAAATGGATTACTGAAAGCATGCTGTTTTTAGTGCAGGTATGGTTGTTTTTCAATAAATGTATTGCAAAGGTGGATCTGTTGTTTTTTAAACGTAATGAGTTTATATGCTCTTTAATTCTAATTTCAACATTTTTACAAGATTGACCAATGTATGCTCCATTACAAGTTTCGCACGTTAATAATAAATACCGGATTTTTTGTTTTTATCTATGGCGGTTTTGGGTTTGTGAATAATGTTGGCTATTATACTGTATGGTTTAAAAACTATATTGACGTTACACTTTTCAAGGGATCTTTCGATTTTGTTGCAAATATTTCCGAAATATGTTAGTGAGTAAAATTAATTTTTATTTGTTGTATTTGAAGCGTAAATTAATTTTTAAATTTGTTTTAGTTCGTGTTTCGTTATTAGTGTGTCTATTAGAGTTGAATTATATCCGTTATTTGATTTACTGAATCACGTATAAAAGAATTTTCAATAATTAAACAAATTTCTACAAATAACGGATATAATTCAACTCTAATAGACACACTAATAACGAAACAAGAATTAAAACAAATTCAAAGATTCATTTACACTTCAAATACAACAAATAAAAATAAATTTTACCCACTAACATATTTCGGAAATATTAGCAACAAAATGAAAAGATCCCTTGAAAAGTGTAACGTCAATATAGTTTTTAAACTGTACAGTACAATAGCCAACATTATTCACAATCCCAAAACCGCCATAGAAAAAACAAAAAATCCGGTATTTATAAATTAACGTGCGAAACATGTAAAGGAGCATACATTGGTTTAAAAAACAACAGATCCACCTTTTCAACACATTTATTGGAAATCCACCATACCTGCACTGAAAACATCATGCTTTCAGTAATCCATTTGTCGGATAAAGGCCGAAGAATGGATTTACTAGAAGCGCTGAAAATTCACAAATTAAAAGCTAATCCGGAATTTCCCCTCATTAATGACAAGACCGACATAATGTATACCCCTCTCTTTGATACTGTAATATAAAAGCAATGTACACATAATTTTAGGCATTTAGTTTGATAACGACTAGCTTGTAGTCGAAACTATAGTTACTGAAAAGTAAAAATAAAATTGGTAAAACAAAGTTAAGAGTTTTAATTAAATTGTTATGAGGGTCTGCCGTGGCCGAGCAGTTGAGCCGCCGGTTTCGCCAAATCGGTCACGGAGGTAATCTGGGTTCGATTCCCAGCGAAGGCGAGTAATTTTTCTAACGAAAAATACTCGTCTCCGGTTCCATGGATGTCTATGAATGTGTTGTGACGTCCAAATTAGTCGAAATATATGTTAATATAAATCAACGTTAGTGGCTGAATGGTAAAAACCTATGCCAAACAATCAAACAAAAAAGAATTGTTATGAAGATGTACCACAAAGTGAACGCCAACCAAATTAAAGATTTTATTTTTAGGTTATTGTTTGTGACAACATTCGCAATGATTGCATTACATGGAAGCCCAGATTGGCACTACTGACTGTTAACACATAGTTTACTATAACCTCAAATGTATTCCATCATTCAATTAGCATTCTGGGCAACCGTACAAAAAGAATGACCCCTACTCTAAATCATAATTTAAATGATCGCACGGTACTATCTCGCATTGCTAAAATATTCGAGAAATCGTTCTAAAGCAACTAATTTGACCATTATTATGCATGATATAACAAAATCGTCAGACTCAGTGGGACAAATTAATGTAATACATACTGATATATCAATAGCGTTTCATAGAGTGGACCATACAGGTATTGTTAGTAGGTAAACAGCTATTTTGGTTTTTGTGATAATTCAATCTCACTTATAGCATCTTATCTTACCATCGTGAATCGTTTGTTACAATAAATAATTTCAAATCAAATTCATATTTTTCAAGTTCAGGTATACCCTAAGGCTCCATTATGGGTCTGTTACTTCTCAACCTTTTTTCTTTCTTATTTATTAAAGTGTAAACACCTCTTGTACGCGGATTTACTCAACAATTGCTAACTCTGATGACAGTCAAGGCTTACAGAATCAAATTAAATTGGTGTAGTCCGTGTAGTATTAATAATTTTAATTTGAATAGCAATAGGTGCAAATTTATGTCCTTTACCAAAAAATCTAAGCCGATATAATTTGATTGTATAGTTAGCAATAATTCTATTAAGAAAGTCAGAGTCTTCAAAGATTTAGGTAGGTTTAAATTTAATCCTCACGTTCAGACACTTGCAATTTGCCTACGCTACGCGACCAAACCAAATTTTCAGGCTTCTCTAAACTCGAAATTTTATTTTATGCTTAATTAAGGAGTGGAAACACCGCAGAAGCTTCAAATTGAACGCTTTTTAAAAACAACGGATGCCTGACAATTTGCAATGTATACATCGAGGTATACAGAGAGTTTTTCTTTTAAGTATACATAAGTAAATATACTGTATACGCTGTAAATCTCCAGGTATTTTTCGTTTTTGCAGAGAGTTTCAATTGTAGCTTTAAACAAGGGTTTCTACTCCCAGATTAAAGATGAAGTAAAATTTCGAGTTTAGAAAAGCTTTAACATTTGGTTTGGTCGCGTATCGTGGCGACAGAAGGACAAACATTTTTCAAAAATGCTCTCTATCAACTCTGGGGACCTCAAAATGGATATATCGATTATAATTTTTGATTTGAAAATGTTCACGAAAACAATACTTTGCCTTTGTTTTCCATACAGGGAAAGTAAAAAAGAAAGAAATAATTTTATTTAAATCTCTTATTATTTTCGTAAGTTTCATTTAAATGAAAATATCTTAAAAACAAAAGAAGATAGGTATAGAGAATATTAATACAGATCAATGAAGAATTAAATTCTGCGTCAAAATATGTAAAAATATACAGGGTATTCTATTTACAAAAAAATCGAGATATAATGGTTTAAAGTTGACTAAATGTGGTATGTAATTTGAAACACTGGTCCATTGGGTACTTTCGGGTATTGGCTTTTAATAGCCAGCATTACATCCTATCGATTTTCTTTTGTTCGGAGGTACGAATTTGAGAGTAAATTTTAAACAGTCGACATATTTAAAAAAAAAGTTAAATATCTGCAAAGCTGTTATTTTTGGAGGTCATGTTACAACGATTTATTTCACAGAATTTCAGCAGAATCCGAATTCGTTATGAAAAATATAACATTACGTTTAAAATTTGACAGTTGGTGCATACTTCCGGTATAATTGAAAGCTGTATATTCTTAAAAATATGCTTATTAAAAAGAGCACACTTGATTAAGTGAACCCTGAAAATCTCATTAGAATGCATCAATTAGAAGATCATATACTTTTAATGTGCTCTTTCGGTGGGACATACGGAGAAAAGTAAAATCGGTAGAAATTGGAAAATAATTTTATTTTTAGAAGAAATCAGAAGAACAAAAGATCTCTTTTTTAAATGTATTTATTTAAAATATTATAAATTGTAACGCATAAATATTAATTAATTAATATCTTCTTTCCCTCGAGCTTACCTCTGGATTTTTGAGAGTTGAAATATTTTCATCTGCCACTTTATTATGTTGGGAAAATTATGGAAAAATTATGAAAATATTAGACTAAAGTAACAACAATGGTACAGATAAAAATTTATTACAATATCTGAGAGCAAGAAAAAAACAGTTACAAGCAATTAGTCACGACCAATAAAAACCACCCCGTGCAAATTGCACATCTAATAACCACTCGAAAATTCAATACAATGCACCCGACTAAATAAAAAAAAATCGTACGCACATAATACGGAAAAAAAGCGCGCACAATGCACGTAAAAACGCACAGCCTCTTCAGCATTGAGCGACCGCCCCGTGGCTTTTCATCAGATAAAACTGTCACACAATCAAACCCCAAACAGCACCCGTAAAGTGGAGAATTAATGTTAAAATTCCCCCTCGCGGTAATTCCATTGTCGTTTTTCGAAAACGGCTCTCAGAATGTGGCCACATTGTGTCCCACTTGTCCCTCCCTTTTGTGTGAATCTGTTGACCAATAAATATTTATCCGGACATTACTTCCGAAACTCGTAAAAAAATAAATAAAACATAAAGTCGGTTTTATCGGAGGGAAGAAAATACGCTAATTTTATATTCATAGATATGATTTATTCGGCAGAAAATCAATAACAAACTACCAGCTTTTGATTTTTGATTAGATTAAATTACATATTTTTTTGTAATACGTACGAAACTAGCTTACACAGAGACCTTTTTGGGATACAGTGTGCTTATACCAGAACTGTTACAATTTTGTGAAGGAATTCGTATTCGAATCATTCCTAAAGGATTCGATTCCTCAAAAAGGATTCCAGTCCTTACAAAGGATTTGAATTATCGCTATTACTAAGATAATTCGCAGTTTTAGAACCATTTTTAGAAGATGTGTAATCAATAGAAATACATTATTAATAAGTTAAAATCTTTTAAAAGCACATCCAAGCTACTAGAAACGATATACAGCGAATTTTTATTTTAAGTATATATAGGAAATTTTTCTATATGCGCCACGCGTATTGACACTGAAATATTGTTAAACTAAAAACTAATTAATAAATCAGTATAAAAAATATACTGCTGATCAAGAATATTTTGGACTTTACAATATTTATATTTAATTAATTAATATAATTTATATTTAATTATTTAATATTATTTAATATTTTGTTATATTCGAGTTTAGAAAAGCCTGAAAATTGGGCTCGGGCACGTAGGAAAGCGGAGCGACCGAGCGAAATTAGGTTTTTCAAACTCAAAATTTTACTTCATGCGCCACGCGTATATACCACTGATTTAAAGCGAAATAGTCTTTAACAAATCAAGGGCGGATCCAGAAATCGTCTAAGGGGGGGGGCCATTGACCTTTTTTTTTTTTTTTGGTCCAACGAGACCAAAAAAACCCTGTCTGTGCTGACGGGTTGTTTAATAGCCAATACTGTGTGGTTCCGTGTTTGGAAAATGTTACAATTAGAATGACATGTTATAAAATTGATATTAAATGTACCGACCTAGGAGCTGAAGGGTGAAGGATCAAATTTACAGGTATATTATATTACAGATATATAATTCAGTACTTAAATTATTATATTACAACGTCGGGTTTTGGACTTCGCGAATCTATCCAATATCGCTTCAGGACGCAGTGGGATGTCTCGATGCAAGTGCATTAACGCGAGTCCCACGAGACGATCTTGGGTCATGTGGCTTCTGAGCCACGATTTCAGCCGACGCAGGGCAGAAAAACTTCGTTCTGCAGAAGCCACGCTAATTGGCAAACACAAGAAAATGTTTAACAGGAGTTTACAGTTCGGATAAATGTCTGCGTCGCACATTCTAAATATTTCCGCAACAGATAGGTCGCCGCTATGTTTAAATTCGCGATCACAATACGCCTTCCACAACTTTAACTCCGATCGCACGCAATCTTCGGTGTTATACGGTTTGCAGTCTACTAACAACTCACTGTATTTGCTCCACAATTTAGTAACTGACACCTTCAGTTGCTCGTCGTCAAGCTTCAACAAATAATCTGGTAGCACGATATTCAATACCAGTGCATCCAGCGTATTCTCGCTGAACCTGTTTTTCAAATCGGACAATATTTGATCCAGCATTGGAACAAATGTACTTTTCCGATAGAACTCTGCTGGCGTATCACACGAATAATTTGCCCGGTTTCTCTGTTTGCCAGCTACCCTCGGTTTCACAAGTTCTACATCTAAATCAGACGCAGTTTTCGCAGCTTTCTCATAAATGGTCGAAAACACTGTTTCAGCATTCTCTCGGTCGGTATTTAGTACAAGTAAAATGTCAGTTACCAAATTTTTCGCAGTGTTCAAATCGATGGTTTGTTTTTGAAACAAATTACTCAGAGGGAGTGTCAAACTGAAGAAATGACTGATGCATTTAAGAGAAATCAGAAATTGAGTGGTGAGCAGCGACTGCACCAACAAAGAAGCTTTCGTTGACGTCGTTGCGTCTTTCCAATTCGCAATGATCTGCAGCGTATCTATGATTGACAAGAGGTTTTGATCAAAAAATATAGACGTATCATGTCTTTCGACCCAACGAGTATCACACAGACTTTGCAATTTCGCGTTAACAATCTGTTTCATGACGTGAGTTCTCTTCGCTGACATGTGAAAGAACGCTATAACTTCACGCATGACGCCGAAACAGTTTCGCACAGATTGCACATCCATACACTTGGACAACGACAAATTCAACGAGTGATTAAAACAAGGTACTCTGACAGCATTTGGCGCGACTTTCTGAATTTCGGCTACTGCTCCACAAACTTCAGACGTCATGACACTACATGTATCAGTACAAATTCCCACAAGAGACCCGATATCAATGTTACTTTCCTGTAAAACGGTTAACACGGACTGACCCAAAACTTTTCCGTCAATTTTCGGTTCAGTTTCAGTGTTCGATTCGTGAGGGAAATTCATTGCATGCAAATCAAAAAAACCAACGAAGTCCTCTCTCACACAGTCATCGTGAACGTATCGCAGAATAACACTCATTTGTGATACCGTTGAGAGATCCGTGGTTTCGTCGAACATAACGGAATAAAATTTCTCTTTATCAACGCGCTTTTGTATCGTATCCAGTATTTCTTCACCGCAACACTGGATGATGTCGTTCTGGGTAGTTTTTGAGATGTAAGTTGCATTCGCTCCAGCCGTTGTCAAGTGGTCTTCCAGAACTGCGTCCCCTGCACGTACCCTCATCTTCAAAATCTCACGGAAGTTTCCCTCGTTGCCGTCCTCGGGAGAAGTCAGTAAATTGCCGTCGTCTCTGTGTCCTCGAAGAGCTATGTTCTGCCTCCCCAGCGTTATAATTGTGTCGATTATTGGAATCAACTTCTTACGATTTTCCTCTATCTGCTTCGCCCGTTCTGTAGATAGCAGGTTGACCACTTCCTTTTCTGGCCGCGCGAAATTTCTCTGGAACTCCTTGGCTGCGGCAACTGCTTCCCGGTGGTATTTGGCGTTCTGATGCTTTTCTAAGACACCGTCTTTTCCAGTCAGCTTCGCAAATTTTGTGAGCGCATGCTGAACCAGAGTTCCCGCTCCCGTGTAACATCTCGCATCGCCGACAAATCTCGATGCAAATAAAGGACAGTATTTGCAAAACACGCCCTTCTTTGAAGGAGAAAAGACTGCCCAAGAATACTGATCCAAATGATGCTGGTTGAAGTATCTTTTGACAACCTTGTTATTTTTGTTGTGCTCCGAATAAGGAAACTGAAAGTTTTTCGGTGGCTGAAACGGGTTGTCCAGGAGCTCCTTCTTCTGGAAGTCACTCAATGAGTCGATCTCGGAAATGTAGCGCCCAATATCGTTCGGACGATTAGAGCAAGAGTTGAAAGCTGCGTCCATTTCAACGTCTGCAATGTAAAAATATCATAAATTAAATGTCAAACTATTTTAGACCACATATGTAAACTATGTGAATTTAGCAATCTGTACGTCGGAATATTAAAACCTGGTAAAAAATTACTAAACGATATCTATTGCGATCGAATTTTTATAGTAATATGATCAGCTTTGGCTAGCTTTCGATCTAAAGATGAAAACCGGATCGAAACTATCTCATTTACTAAAAATAATTACGCGGATAAAAAACACATTTCAATAAATCAACGTACTTATACGTTATAAACCAATAAAATCATAAATTGACCTCTCATTGCATTCAATTACAGACAAACAGTATTTGAATGAAAAATAGTACTATTAATAACCTGGAATCTGGCATGTAGAGGCGCTTTGTGGTGCGTTCGGCGAAGTATCCCACTCGGACATTTGGTCCAAGTCGGAAGTCTCTGCAATAAAAAACAAACAAATTTTAAATATAATTTTTTATCAAGTCAATTTTGCTGATTTTAATCAAAAACACATTTTTCGTAATCAGTGGACGTATACAATTCTAAACAAATTGAATCATAAATTGACCTCATTACATTACATCACTGCCAAACATAATAAAGTATTAAACGAATACAATTAATAACCTAGATTCTGGGATGTCGAGGTTTCTTGTGCTGGGTTTGGCGTAACATCGGGCTGAGACATTTGGTTCAAGTTGGAAGTCTCTGCAATACAAAAGAAACATCATTTAAATATAAATCATCTACGTCTTGATTGAGCCAGGAGAAAGGCAGGTAACTTAGGCCCCAAATCGGACTCACCCCGACGTGTTAAGTTGAAGGCGGGTGCTTTCAATTTGGTGGCTCAAGGTTCCTGCCTCTCTGTTTACATTCGCAAAAAGCAATATACAGAAGTAATCACCTGGGGTTGGGAGTAACGAGCTTCTCTCGGGGTTCGGAGGCACATGCTGATCTCCAGCAGTTCTCGCTGCTGTCGTCGATGTCGGCAGGTTAAAGAAATCATGCATTGTTTTTTGTCGTTTGTTAGGCTGTGATGCATTTTTCGCCATCCTAGCCAGAAATATTCTAGCAGTGCATTTAAGGTTGTCGATTTTAGGTTATTTAATTCATATTTATTTAAAAACTGAACTAAATGTACAAACCTGGATAAAATCCCACCAACCCGAAGATGGCCGGAAAATAAATGTCACTGCAGGCGGGTTCGCGCACATTGACTTAGGCTATGACTTCAAGGCATATTCACATGACACAAGGCGGCGGCATTTAGATACTAGTTTTTTTCAGTATCTTTGGGTTGGCAACCGCGTTGGCATTTTCGTTGGCATTTTAAAACATATTCACATGACAAAGTGGAATCCAATGGCGAATCCAGAATTTCCACAACAAGAAGACTAAAAAATGAACATAAAAAAACAGAAACAACAAAAGTAAACAAATGAACATTTGCTTAATCTGTTTTGAGTTAATTTGAACAGTTTTTAATTTGAAAAACCATCTAAAGAAGCTCCCTCGGCAATCACTAGTTGAAAATTCGTGAAAATACATGAACATTTTCATGGATGCTTGTTCAGACGGTTTTTTAAACTGCAATCGGTTCAAATTCACTAAAAACAAAATGAACAGATTTTTATTTTGTTACTTTTGTTGGTTTCGGTTCTGTCAGTTTTCTCCGCTTTGTTAGTTTTCTGCCTTGTTAGTTAATGTTTTTTAGTTTTTGTTTGATTAGTTATTTTTTATTTGTTAGATTTGTTGATTTTTTAACCTTTTTTGCTTTTAATATTTTAAAATCAAACGTTCCCACCGTCGTAAAAATTGATATTAAATGTTAACGAATTTTTATTTTATTAAAATTGGGGTACTGATAGGGCCATGGAAGGAAAGCGTTTTCCCGCTCGCGCTTGAACTCGTGCTCCGCAAGCACAAGTTTGCCCAGGTCTGCTGTAGTTGAACAAAAGTGTAAATTACAATAAAATAAAATAAAATAGAATTTTACATTTTCACAGTGGATTTTCACTTTCGCTCCCAGGTTTATCAACATAATAAATTTATCACTACTTTGAATTTTTTTAAATGAATTGAAATTAAATCGAATAAAATCACGAAACATTAAAAAAATCTTCACTAGGAAAAAAGGCCCAAGGGGGGGGCCATGGCCCCCATGGCTCCCCCCCTTGGATCCGCCCTTGTAACAAATTGACAAGTAAGATAAGTTAAGTATGTCAATTATCATCAATTGATTAAATGACGGGAAAGTGTATGATGGACACATCACCATTTTTTTTAAAGAAAGCATAATAAATGTGATATGTGTGATATGCTAATATAAACCTAATTAAATTATCAAAAATTGTAAAGAATAACAAAACTTGATTTTTATTTCTAAGACTAACATATAATTATTAATTTATTTGCAATTTTTGACAATTAAAAAAATACTTTTAGTTAATTTTTTAAGCTTTAAATTAAAATAGAAGTATTCCAAAATCAACATAATTTTTTTCTTCATGCTTAATCAAGGAGTGGAAACGAATTTTCAAATTAATCGTTTATATAAAAAAGAAACAACAGCTAATGTCAATACTCGAGACAACTGACCGAAGTATTGTGATTTGTTGTAATTATTTGTAAATTTATCTTTAATTATATGTAAATTTCTAAATGCTATTTTTTGAGTTTCAATTTCAGATTTTGATAAATTTTGCTGATTTTGGCGTTACATACATAAGTATATTTTTAATTTTAATATATTTTATTACTTTTAGTTTATTCTGTTATGATTGCTTTTTAATTCAATCAAATAACAACTCGATATTAGATGTTTTTAATAATTTTGTAAATTTTGACGATGTTTCTGTTTATTTTATGATTTATTATCAGTGTGTCAATATTAAGATCAATTTAATATGGTTTCGTACACAAAAAATAGCACTTGACACTAACAAATATTTCATAACAAAATTAATTCAATTATTGATGTTTTCTAATAATAATCTCTGTAGACATTTTAGCAACCTTTGATACAATTGAAAATTTAAATAATGTTTATTTTTAACGATTGCAATTGCAATTTATTTAAAAAAACTTAAAAAACTAAATATTTATTTTCACAATGTTGGCGGGTTTTCAAGCCATTTAATACAGTTTTCGTTACGAGTGGCAACCACTGATTTTGATGTTATAATTATAATAGAAACTTGGCTTTCAGATAAAATTTGTGATGTGGAAATTCGTGTCCCAAACTATAACATTTTTAGGGCTGACAGATCTAGTGAGACGAGTGATAAAACAAAAGGCGGAGGCGTATTAATATTAATTAAAAAGGTGTTGAAGTGCTCGGTCATCCCGGTCACAGTAAAAAATGTGGAACACATATTTGTTAACCTGGTGATAAATTAAAAAAATTACATCTTGGGTGCTACGTACATTCCTCTAGGCTCATCAATAGAAACGTATGAAGCTCACTGTCAGGGAGTCGATGATATTGTTAACAACTTTCCAGTTGATGAAATAATTTTGTGTGGCGACTACAACTTGCCGTCGGACAAGTGGGAAAGCGACCACCTAGGAGTGTGTGTTAATTCAAGATCCACTGATCAAGCGCGCGTTCTCGTTGATTGCTTTGCGTTCCTAAACCTCAAACAAATAAATCACATTCCAAATGAAAACAATGTGTTTTTAGATTTAATTTCTAGTAATAATTGCAACGTGTCTTCCGAAATAGCTACTGATTTGCTCTGTGAAAACAAAAGTCATCATATTGGTTATAACTTAATAGTGAACTGCGATATTGTAAATGAATTTGCATATTCGGATGTTTTCTATTTAGATTTTAAGAATGCGGATTATTTGAAAATCAACAATTTTATTCTTCCATTGCATGGATCGACTGCTTTAAACCATGTTTGGATATTTGTTCTGCTGTGGACGTCTTCTACTCATCAATAAATACGGCAATTGATATGTTTGTACCTAGAAAAAAGGCGAATTATGGGTGCAGATATCCAAAATAGTTTACTTTAGATTTAGTTAGGATAATCAAACAGAAAAAAGCTGCTCATAGTAAATATAAGAAGTCCAACCTATACGCGGATTATTTAATATTTAAAGAAATACGTCATTTATGCAATGTTTTGAGTGAGGATCTATATTCTCAATACGTTCGTAACATGGAATGTAAAATACGTGGAAATAGCAATATTTTTTGGAAATTTGTGAATGAACATAAAGATTATAAAGGGTTGCCGTTGAAAATGTTTCTGAATGACGCAAGAAGTTCTAACATGCAGGAGTCGGTTGATCTATTCGCCAAGTATTTTTATCAGCTATTACGAATTATGCGTGTAATCTTGAACAATGCGTTGATTCAAATTTTTCATTAAGTGTTAATTTCTTGAGTGTGTTTAATGAATTAGTTACTTTGAAGTCATCGATGTCACTTGGTCTAGATGGTGTCCCAAATATATTTATCAAAGAATGTGCCTACTCTATTTGTCATCCCTTGACTGTGCTTTACAACCTGTCGTTGAATCAACAATGCGTCCCTGCCATTTGGAAAAAAAAGCTTTATAACTCCAATTTTTAAATGTGGGAACCGTTCGGATATTACCAATTACCGCGGGGTTTGTGTGCAATCGGCTATTCCGAAGTTATTGGACCGCATGGTAAGCAAACAATTAAGGTGGATTATGAAAAATGTAATCATGGAGGAACAGCATGGATTCTCTCAGGGTAAGTCAATTACAACAAACCTGCTTGTGTATCAAAAATACGTGTTAGAGGCTTTGGAGGATCGATGTCAGGTAGATGCTATTTACACCGACTTCTCCAAGGGTTTTGATAAGGTGTGTCATAAAATATTTATTAAAAAACTACGTTGTATTGGTTTATCTGATGATGTGGTGAATGGATAGAGAGCTTCCTTAAACATAGAGTTCAAATGGTCAGATTAGGCTATTGTGTATCTGGTTATATCGAGGTTACTTCGGGTATACCCCAGGGTACCCACATTGGGCCAATTTTATTTAATGTATTTGTTAATGATTTACCTCAGGTGGTAAAGCACTGTAGGTATTTATTGTATGCAGATGATCTAAAGTTATTTCACAGTGTGTGTTCGATTGATGATGTTCACAATATTCAGTCGGATTTAGATGCTGTATCGGCTTGGTGTTCAATAAATGAATTATTTCTGAACACAAATAAATGCAAAGTAATCACTTTCAGCCGAATTAAAAATTCATTGTGTAATAATTATCTTATAAATGGCACACCACTGGAGCGAGTGACGTTAATAAAAGATCTCGGAGTGTTCTTCGAACAGTCATTGTCATTTAGGACGCACATACTGTCTATCGTCAACAAAGCTTACAAAATGTTAGGATTTATTGTCAGGATTACACCTGACTTTAATATTGACACATTTAGAATTTTATATTTAACATTAGTACGTCCCCATTTAGAACACGCGGCAACTGTTTGGTATCCACACCAACAATATCTTATTAATGCATTGGAATGGGTACAAAATAAATTCCTGCGGATTGTAGGATTCAAAATGAGCATCAATTATTCAGATTTGGGTTAAAAATTGCTCAGGCTCAATTTAAATATAGAAACATTACTTTTTCGGAGAAATGTATTCGACATGTGCTTTTTATATAAAATTCTAAATGGGTACATTAACTGTTCATCTCTCTTAGGAGCACTGGACTTCTGGCATAAGCGCGGAGGATCATTGACGAGATCTAGAGTTTTATTTAGGGAAAAAAATCATAGAACTGCGTACGGTGGCAATAATCCTTTGTCCAGATTAATGCATTCGGCCAACTGCTTGCTCTCATCCCTGAATTTCGATCCATTTGCGACCAATTGTTTATGTTTTCGAAGAGCACTGGTGGTCATTAATCTGGATAAAACTTTTTAAGATTATGTTAGAATTAGCAATGTAGTTATCATAACGTATGTGTGTAGTCATTCTGCGGCTCTTAAACTTTTGTTATTTCTTATTTTGAATTATTTCAATGTTAAAGAGGTATCTCGTGAATAAATAAATAAATAAATAAATAAATAAATAAAAAAACCCATTAAGCGCCATTGATGCATCCACGCAACATTATTAATTTTTTGTTAATGCAATTACTAAATACGTTAATTCGATATATTATATTATTTGACCTGACTTGAAAATGTATGAAGAAACGTAAATAGTTCGATTATTATTCATTAAAAAAATAATACAATGTTAGTGTATTTCTAACTTCACAATATTTCAGTGTTTTATACGCGTGGCGCATGAAGTAAAATTTTCAGGCTTTTCTAAACTCGAAATTTTACTTCATGCTTAGTCTGGGAGTGGAAACACTCGTTTTAACTTCATATTGCACGTTTTTATATAAAATCGACTAATGCCTAAATATGTAAGCGTATATATTATGTATATTTAAAAAAAATCACAGTATGTAATACAATAAGTCATTCATGCATTCACAGCAGAGCTGGGACGAATCCTGGTAGAAAGGATTCGAATCACGAATCCGAATTACCTAATATGATTCGAATCACTAATACTCGAATAAAAGATTCATAAGCTATAAATATGAATAGAATCAAAGATTTAAATCCTGTTTTTTCGAATCACGAATACAAATACTTTAAGAATAAATTTGATTTTTTTTGCAACTAATATTATACAAATATCGTTACCAGTTGTTTTACCACAAATATTCAAAACCCTATTATTTATTATTAACATTGAACATCGTTGATAATAGACTAAATATCTGGTTTCCTGTTACTCTAATTAAAGATGTATTTGTGAAAATTTGTCTAGGGTCGCGCAGCGACCCGAGACTAATTTTCTGGGCTTTTCTAAACTCGAAATTTTACTTCATGCGCCACGCGTATAAAGCAGTGATTTAATGAGAAATTTAAAAACACACCAAAGATATTTTTCAAGTTAATCCTTACAACTAATTCGAATTATTTTTGACGATTCAAAACCTTTTGTAAGTATTCAAATCCTTTTATAAATATTCGAATCCTTTTATGATTTGAATCATCCATATTTGGATTCAAATACGAATCCTCTTAAAAAATGTAACGAATCCGGATCACGAATCCCGTTGAACTAAACTAAAGTATTCGAATGCCTCTTTTGAATCCTCTAAAATGATTCGAATCCTGCACAGTTCTGATTCACAGTATTTAGTAAAATAAGTCATTCATAAAAATCAAAAAAAGAAGTGCAGAATTTTACCAAAAATTAACTTTTAAAGTTAACTCTATAATTGCTTGGCCGGCAATGGGTTGTGACGGTCACATTTGCAGACCGCACAATTAATTATTTATTATGTTACGCCACTGGTTGCGCGGACCGCTTAGGTTAAGATTGCTGCTACGCCTATGCGTGAAACTTTGATTTTTGTAAGACGGATGGCGCTGGGGTTGAGCGTGAGAGCGAAAAGGATTCTGGTCGGGGTTGTCACGGGGAGCGGTAAGTGTCATCTCCTTATGAGAAGGGGGTGTTATAGGAATTGACGCCCAGAACGTGGGGGCATTTTTTTCGACTTAAAGGTTCGAGTTAAATTCAGCACTAAATTTATTCCCACCCTTCCTTTCCCTCAAGAACTATTGAGATGGAACACTGAAGTATTGGCTCGCTCTCGGTGCAATATTAATTTTGATTAATTATTCTAAATTCATTGGCTACTTTTTATTTAAATTTTTTAATTATTTTGAAATTGCTTGGTCTACTTTAGTGACAGTTGAGAGATTTTTTGTTAATTTTGGAAGATTTTAGTAAATTTAAACATTTGCCTCCCTACTGGCGCTGGATAAGACTAAGTAATATTCAAGTTTTCTCGGCATATATTGTCTTGAGATTATTGTGCGTGCTGCTTGTGTCGTTACAACCCCACTTGATTGGTTACCGTTGTCTGCTATTTTTAGATAGCAATTTAAGTATTTAGTCTAGTCAATTGACACTGAGTTAGGTTAGGTGTCTCGGTTGTTGTCAGCTTTTTGGTTGCGTTGACAGCAATTGTGAGCTTTAATGCCAATGGTTTTGGTTTGAAGCTGCTTTCGGTATTTATTTATAGTATTTATATATATTATTTATTATTGTGTATGTGAGTTTATTTCTGCTAATAATTTGGGTAACAATTTAATGATGGTTTTTGAAATGGATGCTATGCACTTGCGGGTGCAAGAACTTGCTTATGAGTTACGATTGAGGGGCTGAGCTCGTGCGGTAAGGACAGTGCTAAACGGAAGGCATTGCGTAAATGTTTGCAGGAAGATCGGTCCCGAGGCATTGATTACGACTGTGACGCAGAATAGAAAAAGACTGAGATCACCACCACCTTAACATCGCTGACAGAGATCGTTCAGGAGTTTGATGGGATCTGTGAGAGTACTTTTAAGAGGCTGTGTAGCCGGTTTTGTCATATACAGAAGCGTCTTTATCGACTTGCTAACAAACCCGAGCTGGCAGATTACAAGGCGGATACGATGGTCGCAGTGTTAGCGTTGTGGGATGATATGGACTCTAAATGTCCACCGAAAAAGGAAGCAAGTAAAGTTCCATCAAACTTAGGGGCAGATATTATCGCAGTCAAACCAGTTCCAGTCCATAAGTGAGATCTTCACTTCGATGGTAGTGAAGATAAGCTGTTCGAATTTTTAGAGAAGATTGAAGACCTGAGGGTTTCTCGAAATGCCAGTACGCAGACACTACTTGCTTCCGCAACTGAATTGTTTTCAGGTCCTGCGCTCATATGGTTCAGAGGTGTGCGTGATCGGTTTAGGTCTTGGGATGTAATTGTAGCTGCCCTCAAGGAATTCTTCTTGTCGCCTGAAGTTGAGGACTCATTGTGGGAAGAGATTCGTGCCCGTACACAACATCCTCGGGAGAAAATTGTAATTTATTTTTCAGCCATGGAGAATTTGTTCAGGCGTCTTTCAGAGCCGGCCACGGCGCAGATGAAGATAAAGATCTTGCGGAAAAATATTTTACCATTTTATCACTCCCTTTTAGCTCTTCAAGAGATCGACTCTGTTGAGAAGTTATGCAGCTTGTGCCGCCGTCCCGAACACACCTTACCAACAAAGAGTTTGTCTTCTACTGCACCCAAAGTCTGTTCTCTGGAAGAGGAGGATAAGCAGGAATGCTGGAACTGCAGAAAACCAGGACACTTTTATGCCAAGTGCCCAGATCGTCGTAAATTTTGTTTTGGTTGTGGTGAACCTGATACGACGAAGCAATCTTGTTCCAAGTGCTCGGGAAACGGGGGTTCTGGTTCTGGTTCAAAGGGGAGTGTGCAGTTCTGCACTGCACTTAGGCCTCATTAGGCCCATTGTGCCACCTCCCGTAGATCACCCATCCTCAGTTCAGCCAGCCCACCTTGTTTAGGTATTCTAGCATAGCTAAGGTGGAAACGGGGGAAGCAGGAGACCCGAGGCCGACGCCCCCTGCTCTTCAAAAGGCTGCAAATCGTAGAAGATTATACATCCTGGAAGGAATGGTTGGCTCGTGTGTCGAATTTTTGTTGCAAACCCGCTTCCAAAGCCGTCCACTTCGTTGAGCCACAGGCCACCCCCTCTTTGTTGAAAGGCTTTCCGATAATCGGCCATATATCGATGTTTGTGTGTTCGATGTGATGGTGACTGCTCTTCTTGATTCGGGCGCTAGTCACTCTGTACTGGGAGGTCTCGGTTTGAGAATGTTAGGTTCTTCTTCTCTGAAAATAAAGAAGTGTGCTGAACAAGGGATCGCCACCGCGGATAGAGCTCGGCAGTCTATTATCGGTTGCGTTTTTCTACCCCTCGTTGCTGAAGGAGTTAAGAAAACTCTTAGGGTTTTTGTTGTGCCTTCTATTTCAAGTGCATTAATTCTAGGTAGTGATTTTGCCCGTATTTTTGGAATTGTAATGGATTATCCTGCTTGGTCGTATAAAGTACAAAATGTGTCCTTTGTATCTGTCTCTTTGTCATCTCTAGCTGTACTAGAACCTGAGAGCCCTCCCGATTTACGAGGATCCAGTGACCTGACGAGGCAGCAGTTAGGGTGCCTAAGAGAAATCCAAAGTAAATTTCAGGAACTCTCTTGGAAGGCCGGTACTTGGCTGGGTAGGACCCAGATGACTTCTCACCGGATTGATACTGGAGATGCCCTTCCGATGAAGCAGAGACAGTATCCGTTATCGCCATATATGTTACAGCATTTGTATCGAAGGTCGAAAAGATGGAACAGCTTGGTGTTATTCGCAGGTCCTCCAGTCCATGGTGTTCGCCCATTCTTTTTGTTAAAAAATCTAGTGGTGAGATGCGTTTCTGTTTTGACGGGAGGAAACTTAATTCGGTGACCAAGAGGGACGCTTACCCGTTACCGCTGATTGATCACATTCTCAATAAGCTTAATGGAGCCCGCTTTTTATCCAGTATTGATTTTAAGTCGGCTTTTTGACAAGTTCCATTGGAGCAAAGTTCTTGTGAGAACACAGCTTTTGCGGTACCGGGTAAGGGACTCTTTGAATTTGTGGTTATACCATTCGGGCTCAACAATGCACCGCAAACACATCAACGCCTGATGGACAGGATTTTAGGAACCGATTTGGACCCCTATTGTTTTGTAAATTTGGACGATGTGATCATAGCTACTTCTTGGTATCGCCGGTTCATTCTACATTTTTCTTCTTTGACGGCTCCTATTAGCGGACTGATTAAGGGCAAAAAGAAGTCACAGAAAATTCAACGGACATCTGAATCTGAAAGGTCGTTCCTGGAGATCAAAAGAGCGTTGGTGTCGGCTCCAGTTCTTGCAAATCCTGACTTCTCGAAACAGTTCTGCATTCAATGTGATGCTTCAGACCTGAGGTTAGGCTGTGTTTTAACGCAGAAAAATCCTGCTGGGGATGAAGTGCCATCGCATATGCTAGCCGTACCTTGTCTCAGGCATAGCGGAAATACTGTGCCACTGAAAAGGAGTGCTTAGTAGTTTTTTTTTGGGGTGGAAAAGTTCAGGCCATACGTTATAGGCAGTCATTTCAAAGTCCTAACAGATCATCATTCTCTTATTTGGCTTAAGAACTTAAAGGATCCGACAGGTCGACTTGTTAGATGGGCTCTTAGACTCCAGCAGTTTGATTTTGAGTTGAAGCACAGGAGAGGCACTCTGAATGTAGTACCTGATGCTCTGTCGAGAGCCCCATTAGAAGTTGGGTCGATAGTAATCCCTGATGATGTCTGTCAGTCGGACCCTTGGTATGTGAAGATTCTTGAGGGTGTTAGGAAGTCTCCGGATCAGTTCCCGGATTGGTCTATTAGCGATGATCGTTTATTTAAACATTCACTGTGGAAGTTAGTCGTCCCTAAAGGGTTGCGTTCTGAGGTTTTAAGGTCCTGTCATGATGCCGTTACTGCTGGTCACTTGGGAGTGTACAAGACATTAAACAGAGTTCGCGACTTGTATTACTGGTCTCGCCTTCGATTGGACGTTAAGAAGCATGTTCAAAACTGTGAGACGTGTCTAGCACAGAAAGTATCCTGCGCTGGGCAACCTGGTTACATGGGAAAACCTAAAGAAGTCTTCTATCCCTGGCAACTGATCGCATGCGATATTGTTGGGCCGTTGCCAAGATCTCGGAAGGGAAATTCTTACTTGCTTACGGATTGGCTTACCAAATTTACATTGCTGAAACCCTTGCGTAAAGCTATTTCCTCGTCTATTTCAGAGTTCTTGGAAAACCAAGTATTTTTAGTATATGGGGCTCCACAGATTATGATGTATGACAATGGCATAGAGTTTGCGTCAAGGGAGATTAGATCCTTAGCCCAGCAATACAAGTGTCAGCTTTGGTTTAATTCCAGATATCACCCGCAGATTAATTTCGTCGAGAGATATAACCGCACCATTGGCACCACTATCCGATCGTTTGTGAGCGAGTTGGATCACAGGACCTGGGATGTGGAGATCCACAAAATACGTTATGCGTTGCGTACAGCGAAGCACGATGTCACTGGCTATACTCAAACTGAGCTAAATTTTGATCGGTATGTCCCATTGCAGGGGAATTATTATGGCAAAATTCAAGACTTAGGTAAAGTCCAGCTCGACCCGGATCCAACCGAATATGCTCAACATTTGTAAACTCTGCCTGACTTGTTGAAGCGAGTTGTAGAACGCTTATCTGTTGCGTACCAGCGCAATGCTCGTTCCTATAATCTGCGAAAGCGCCCTGCTGTTCACTTCCAAAAGGACGACTCTGTGTGGCTTTGCAACAAAGTATTATCCAATGCCTCGAGAAACTTTGCAGCTAAATTAGCATTACGCTTCAAGTTGTGCAGAGTTAAGGAGAGGATTGGTGATCTAACCTATTCCTTAGTTGATCAGGATGGTCGAGATCTGGGCAAGTGGCATATTAAGGACCTTAAGCCTCATTTTGGACCGAATGTGCCTGATTCTGCGAAGATTAAACTAGTGTTCATTTTAGGTCTTTAAGTTGTTACTGGATCTCAGTTGTTACTCGATTATTGGCTATTTGTCCTTTTAGTGAAAAAAAAAAAACAACTGGGAGTACTGTTTTTTTTTTTGGGAGGAAAAGGGGGCGTGTGACGGTCACATTTGCAGACGGCACAATTAATTATTTATTATGTTACGCCACTGGTTGCGCGGACTGCTTAGGTTAAGATTGTTGCTACGCCTATGCGTAAAACTTTGATTTTTGTAAAACGGATGGCGCTGGGGGTGAGCGTGAGAGCGATAAGGATTCTGGTCGGGGTTGTCATGGGGAGCGGTAAGTGTTATCTCCTTATGAGAAGGGGTGTTATAGGGTTAGACAAATATCAGTCATTTTGACCTTGTTGTTTCCTTTATTAGTGCTGCTACAATAAATGTTTACACTCAATGGTATACAGATACCGTGCGATCGTTTAAAACATGATTTAGAGTAGGCTTTCAATTTTAAATTAGATTGACACCACTGACTTTTAACACATAGATTACCATAACCTCAAATTTATTCCATCATTCAATTAGCATTCTGGGCAACCGCACAAAAAAAATGCTGCCTACTCTAAATCATAATTTAAACGATCGCACGTTAGTACGTATAATAATAATAAAATGAGATACATTCAATAATTAGAATCATTGTAACATTTTTAGCAAGCTTTGATAAACTGACAAGTCATGAATATATTTTTTTGTACGTTTTCAATGTTCACAATTTAGATAAAATAAATCGCAGGAGTTTAAAATAAAATTAATTAATTTGAAAATATATCTGTAAAAAGTACCAAAAAGTTTACTTTTTTATCAAGTTAGGTTAGGTAGGATATCACGTCAATTATTTTGCAATGTTTGACATTTTTATGTCTTTAACTTTTATTAATGTAGATATAGGTATGTAAAAATCATATTTATTTTATTTTCTTAAAAAAAGAAAGAAATAAATATCGAAGAATATATTTGGACAAACTTATACTGAAATTAGTAAACTTTGACTTTCTGCAATCAAAACCTAAATATCCAGACTAGATTTTCCAAAATACCAAACCAAAGTCAAAATTTCATAAAAAAAGCGATTAGATTGGGTAATTTATTTTGTTAAACAATGTGTAAAGAATCAAAATTATATACAATCAACATGATATTAACTTAACAATGATTGCACTTATATCTGCTTAAAAGAAAACTAAATTAACTTAACGCAATTTCCTAAAATATTAATCTAAAATTGAAAGTATTCAATAAATTCAATGCTTTTAGGAGCATCTGTATTTTGAATAAATGTAAAAAAAATTGGACAGATTATCAAGTCAACATACAAATATACAATAAAATGAATAACTTTTGCTACCTATAATTGAAATTTAAATATCTCTACTGGATTTCCCCAAATATTAAATCAAAGGTAAAATTTCGTAAAAAAAAAGGTGATTTAAGCCATTATGGAGTTTTTTTTTTTTTTTTTTATTGAAATTCTACAGTTAGGATGAATACCTAAATTTTAATTTTATAAATTTGTAATGTGTGTGAATACACTAGTAATAATTTATTTATTTAATTATTATTTATTCATTCACTTATTTATTTTTGTATTCATTTATTATTTATTTGTTTGTTTGTTTGTTTATTTATTTATTCATTTATTTATTTAATTAATTATTTATTACTTTTACTTTTCAACGTATTTAATTATTACTTAGACAAATGATTTTTCTCTATTATCATTATTTAACACACTCGAAAATAAGCCAAAGTGTAATTCCAGTAATTTCGTTAGTGAATAGGTATTTTAGATCTTATGTTAGTATCAGTTAACTATTAGGTAACTTTCTGTACTGACAAGTGCAAAGCTTTCTGCTGATAACACAATAAAACAAAAATTAAAAAAATAACAGATTAAATTTGTATGAAAAATTGTAAAAAATCAAAATTTTATACATTTAACATAAAATTTACATAATTTGCTACAAATAATATTAAGTATAAATGAAATTGCCAATTCTTGGTTGCAGAATACTTCAAACATTAAAAGTGCGATTCTTTTTGCAATCTACAACAAGTTAGTCTTACAAAGACTATATCAAACACTCATTGAAACAACTACTTCCCGGGCTAATACCCCGACGGACATTGAATTATACAACAAGTGTTTGCTGTTACATACAGTAACCTACTGCAAATGTAACAATTTGGGTCAAATTATTCAGGCCATCTATAGACGCGTTTCGAGATTTATCTCTTATCAGTATAGCTTTGCCACTCCCTCTAAACAATACATTTACATTTAATTTAAATGAAGTTAAAGTATCATAACGCATTTTCTTAAAATATTGAGTCATGATGAAATTATGCAATTAATTCAACGATTTTAGGAGAATGTTCTCTTTAACCCATTAAGCGCCATTGGTGCATACACGCAACATTATAATTTTTTTGTTAATCAAATTACTAAATGAGTTAATTTTATATATTATTGCGGGGTGGCAATTATGGTGGACAGAAAGATAAATAATTCAGTAATAAACTTCTACCCCATATCAGACAGAGTAATGGTTTTACAACTGCTAACTATCCAGGGAATTCTGAATGTGATCCAAATATATGCACCGACTTCTGAAAGCAGTGATGAAGATGTCGAAGAATTCTACAAAACAACAGAGCAAGCCCTTAAAATCACAAAATCAAGGGATGTTACGATGGTCATAGGAGACTGGAACGCTAAGATTGGCAAAGGCAAATGTGGCGAATGGGTAGGTGAATATGGTCTAGGAATAAGAAATGAAAGAGGAGATCGACTGCTTCAGTTCTGCCAGGAAAACAAACTAGTCATTAAGAATACGTTCTATAAACTTCCAAAACGACGACTATATACATGGAAAACACCGGGAGACTCAAAAACTAAAGTAATTCGAAACCAAATAGACTTTATAACTATAAACAACCGGTACAAAAATACAATTACATCAGTAAAAACCTACCCAGGAGCGGATATTGGGTCAGATCACAACCCACTAGTGGCCAAATTCCGAATGAGACTTAAAAGAATTCAGAAGGCAAATCAAAAGAAACGAATAGACGGTAGCCGCCTAAAAAACCAAAGCATAAAGAATTAAACAGAAAAGGAGATCCAAAGAAAACTTAAAGAGATCAAGGAATTCGAAACGGAACCTGATGTGAACACACACTGGGCAAAAATTAAAGAAGCATTATTGGAACCGGCAAAGAAATACCTGGAAAAGGAAAAATCGAAAGAGGGGAGAGACTGGATGACTAACGAAATTATGTCACTTATGAACAAAAGAAGAACATTTAAAAACAAGAACGTTCAGCAATACAAAAAACTTAATACAGAGATTAGAAACAAAATACGTTTTGCAAAAAAAAGTATGGCTCGAGGAAAAATGTAACGAAATTGAAGATCTTGGAACCAAGTATGATGCATTCAACATGCACAAGAAAGTAAAGGAACTCAGTGACAAGAATAGAAAACAGTCATCCATACTCACCGACAGACACGGCAATATCATTGTAGACATAAAAGACAAACTAAAAGCATGGCAGGAATACGTGGAAGATCTCTTTGAAGATGACAGAAATCAACCCCTTAACAATGAATTGCAAGAAGAAACAGGTCCAAGTATAACAGAAGAAGAAGTGACACATGCTATAAAATCGTCAAAGAACAGAAAGGCACCAGGACCAGACGAAATACCGGCAGAACTACTCAAGCTGATACAAGAAGACCAGATGCATGTACTAGTGAGATTGTTCAACAAGATCTACATGACCGGCAGAATACCGCAAGAATGGTTATTGTCAACATTTGTCACCATCCCAAAAAAGACACACGCTAAGCAGTGTGGTGACTATCGTACGATCAGCCTAATGAGTCACGCGCTTAAAATCCTCCTCAAAATCATTCAAAATAGAATTTACGGAAAACTAGAAAAAGGCATAGGTGAAACTCAATTTGGATTCCGAAATGGGTATGGTACACGGGAAGCATTGTTTGCGCTTAATATACTATCCCAAAGATGCCTAGATTGAAATCAAGAAGTTTTTGCCTGCTTTGTTGACTACAACAAAGCATTTGATAAGGTCAGACACGAGCAACTTGTTGAGATATTAAAAGCAAAGCAACTAGACACGCGCGATATAAGAATAATATCGAATCTTTATTACGGGCAGAAAGCAGTAGTTCAAGTGGTAAGCGGTAAGACCGATGAAATCCAAATAAAAAGAGGAGTCAGGCAAGGATGTGTATTGTCACCGTTACTGTTTAACATTTACTTTGAAGAGATCATTAAAAAAAGCGCTAGAGGAAGAGGAGATAGGCATAAAGATCAAAGGAAAAGCTATCAACAACATCAGATACGCAGACGACACGGTCCTAATAGCGGAAACCCTGGAAGAACTACAACACATTATAAACAAAGTAGTAGCAGCTAGTGAGGAGAAAGGTCTATCACTGAATGAGAAGAAAACGCAATTCATGATTATTTCAAAGACACATAGAGATCACGGGAACATCTACATCCACGGCCACCTCATAGATCGTGTACACAAATATAACTACTTAGGAACTAATGTTAGTAACAATAACGACTTAACGCAAGAAATAAGAATAAGGGTCGAAAAAGCTCGCGCAGCGTTCGTGAGCATGAAACGTGTATTCTGTACCCATGACATCAATTTAAACCTTAAAATGCGATTAGTTAGATGCTACGTTTTCTCCATATTGCTCTATGGTATGGAGTCATGGTCACTAAATAAGAAAGACACCAATAAACTAGAAGCCTTCGAGATGTGGGTTTATCGCAGGATACTTGGGGTGTCATGGACCGACAAAGTTATCAATGTCGAGATTCTCAGAAGAATGGATAAACTACGAGAAATTCTAAAAACCATTAAAAGACGAAGGCTTAAATACTTGGGCCACGTAATGAGAGGATCGAAATACCAACTGCTGCAGCTGATCATGCAAGCAAAGATCCAAGGAGGGAGAAGTATTGGACGCCGACGTACATCTTGGCTCTGAAATCTGAGAGAATGGTTCCATTGCACATCTACCGAATTATTCAGAACAGCTATTTCAAAGATAAGAATAGCATTGATGATTGCCAAACTTCGCAGCGGAGAGGGCACTTAGAGAAGAAGAATTATATTAATTGACCTGACTTGAAAATGTATGGAGAAAAATGTAAGTATTTTGTTATTAAATTTTATCAATTAATACTTATTAAAAAAAAATACATTAGTGTATTCCTAACTTCACAATATTTCAGTGTTTTGTACCCGTGGCTCATGAAGTAAAATTTCGAGTTTAGAAAAGCCCCGTGAAAATTTGTCTCGGGTCGCTGCGCGACCCTCGACAAATTTTCTACGCTGGGCTTTTCTAAACTCGAAATTTTACTTCATGCTTAGTCTGGGAGTGGAAACACTTGTTTCAAACTTTATATCGCACGTTTTTATAAAAAAACTGATTAATGCCTGAAAATTTACAGAGTATACATTTTGCATATTAAAAAGAAACATTTTACATACTGTGATTTTTTCTTTTAAATATGCAAAATGTATACACTGTAAATTTGCAGTCATTAATCGATTTCTTTATAAAAACGTTCAATATGAAGTTTAGAACGAGTGTTTCCACTGCTAGACTAAGCATGAAGTAAAATTTCGAGTTTAGAAAAGCCCCGCGTAGAAAATTTGTCGAGGGTCGCGTAGCGACCCGAGACAAATTTTCACGGGGCTTTTCTAAACTCGAAATTTTACTTCATGCACCACGCGTATAAAACACTGATTTAAAGTGAAGTTTAAAATGCACTGAAAACCAACCCAACTTCAATATTTTTCAAAATTGGATGTTTTCCTATCGTATCCATGCTGTAAACCTTCAGATATTCGTTGTTTTCTTGTGAAAAAACTTCGATTCCCTGTAGTCCTTCGGTCTTCGAAGACCATGATTGGTCCTTCGAGCTGTAGCCTTTGTGAAATGGTAATTAACTTAGTAATCTAGAGGGATCCTTCAATTTAAAACTCTTAAGAACGAGTGTTGTCCACTCCCAGACTAAGCATGAAGTAAAATTTCGAGTTTAGAAAAGCCCCGCGTAGAAAATTTGTCGAGGGTCGCGCAGCGACCCGAGACAAATTTTCACGGGGCTTTTCTAAACTCGAAATTTTACTTCATGCGCCACGCTTATAAAACACTGAAATATTGTGAAGTTAAAAACGCACTGATGTATTTTTTCTATTGAGTAATAATCAAAAAAGTTAATAATAAGTTATTCATAGAAATCATAAAGAGAATTGCAGAATTTTACCAAAAATCAACTTTTAAAGTCAACTCTATTCTATAATTGCTCGGCCGTTAATGGGTTAAATTAAAAAATCAAATTACAGATTATTAAATGAACACAAAATTCACAAACTCTACACAGAAATGAATACATTTTGTTTAGGTATAATTGAAATTTAAATATTTTTATTGGATTTTCTATAACATTAAATCAATTGTTGAAAAAAAGTTATAAAAATCAAAATATTATGCAATCAATATGAAATATACAGAATTCACGCATTTTCCTAAAATATTAGGCCAAAGTCTGTGCCGTGGCGAGCTAGTTTGGCGCCTGGTGCTAACATTTTAAATAGCGCCTTTTTATTATTTTTTTTATTTTTCAAATATGCAATACAAAAGAAGAGTATTGTTTTCGTAAAAATTTGCAAATAGAAATATATAGTCGAAATGATTGTCCATGACGGCTGACACCGACTTATATCCGAATTTCTCGATAAACGTCAGAAGTGATTAGCTATACGTTAAAAATGACGCGTAAACTGTCAACACTTACGTTAAAAATACGAAAATTGTGGTAAAATGTCAGTAGTGACAAGTTGTGTTAAAATAGAGAAAGCATTTTATGCAAAAAACTTTTAGAAATATCAAAACTCCAGAATGGAAACATGCAAAAAGTGTTGTAAATCGTCAAATCAATTTAGGACATTTAATTATTAACTGCCATTTGTTATTTCTTTTAAATTTCCACTCACTTGTAGTAAAATCGCCTTCTCGATTGTCTTTTGTCATTATGGAATCAAGATACTTTAATCGATTATGTGATATCTCATTTTTAAATAATAACTTTTGATGAAATTTTGGAAAATGGTAAATAAGAGTGCTTTAAAGTTAGACAACTTTAAAGCACTCTTATCGACCATTTTCCAGATATCTGCATTATTTAAAAATGAGATATCACATAATTTGTAGATTATTTAGGGTAAACTACAGAAAAAATAAGGCATCACTTTAATGTTTTTTGAAATAAACGGCCCATATTTTACGATACATATACGTTGACTGGCAAACGTGTATATTTCTCTTTAACTTTATATACAGACGTACTTACGAAAATACCTGGGCATCACTCTCGACAGGAAACTGAGCTGGAAAGCGCACATCGACATCAAAACAGACAAAGCTATAAGGGCCTTCTGGCAATGTCGTCGGGCAGTGGGGAAAACCTGGGGTTTGAAACCACGCACGACTCTGTGGTTGTACACAGTTGTCATAAGGCCCATGCTGACTTACAGAGCTTCAGTTTGGTGGCCCAGAACCAAACAGAAGACCACGAGGAAGCAACTCTCGCAAGTGCAGCGGACAGTCTGTCTTAGTGTAACAGGCGCCATGCACACTACTCCGACGATGGCGATGGAAGTCATGCTATGCCTTCCACCACTTGATATCCACGTGGAGAAGGAGGCCATGGCGACTATACTTCGCCTTCAGTGCAGTGGGATTTGGAACAGTAACAGCTGTGGGGAAGTTAGAGGACACCTCTGGAGGAATGTCTGTAGAGATATACCTCTTTTAGAGGCTGTTAATGACTGCTGTGTACCAACACTAATACGGAACATACCCTACAACGTTACTGTTCAACCCAATAAGCGGATGAGAGAGTCTGCTATAAGGATCTACACAGATGGATCTAAAAGGAGAGAAGGATCGGGCCTTGGAGTTTTCTCTAAAACCCTAAAAATCTAAGCAAAGGTTCCGATGGGAATTCATGGAACTATCACGCAACTGGAGCTGATGGGAATAACACTTGCGGCTGAGTACATCATAAACCGCAAGGTGACAAATGTAGCCATACTAATCTTAACGGATAGCAGGCAAGCGATTCTGTCTCTGCAGAAAGCCTATGCTTCGTCAGAGACCGAAATAGAGCGCCACGGGAAACTCAGACAGGCAGCAATGCACAGCAATATTGAAGTCTGCTGGGTGAAAGGGCATGACACAGACACAGGTAACGGGAGAACTGACGCGCTGGCAAGAGCTGCGGCTGGGATGAATCTACTCTCACCGGAGCCGCTAGTGCGGTTAGCTCCTCTCTCCCTGTGTAACATGTTACAAACCAATGCCCTGGAGAAATTCAGGATGCGTTGGGATGATATCGAGGGCTGCAAGCTCTCTAAGGAAACACTTGTGTATCTCAATGAGAGATCAGCGAAACGGTATCTGCAGCTGGCTACAGGGAATCTCAGGCGCTTAACTGCCATCCTTACTGGTCACTGTGGACTAAACGGGCACCTCTATAGGATGGGGATAGTTGACTCCCCATCTTGTAGAGGTTGCAGCATGGAAGACGAGACTGCATGGCATTTTCATTGTGAATGCCCGGAACTATCGTCAATCAGGGAATCCATATTGGGTGATAGATGGCCTACAATGGCCTACATAAGAGATCTACCCACCTCAGCTATGCTAGAATACCTAAACAAGGTGGGCTGGCTGAACTGAGGATGGGTGATCTACGGGAGGTGGAACAATGGGCCTAATGAGGCCTAAGTGCAGTGCAGAACTGCACACTCCCCTTTGCACCAGAACCAGAACCGTACTTACGAAATACATACATACAAACACATATACATAAATACATCAAAATATATACACTTCGCTGTTTGGTAAATGTTAAATCAACTTGCTCGTCAATTTTGGAAATTGTGCACCTTATCTATCCGTTCGTGGTAAAAGTGGATTGCGAGTAAAACAAAAATAACATGACCAAATTTCATATAAAATTTGACGACTTTAAATTAAGTTAAAAAAGAACTGAATTACGTCTTCTTTCACTTATCAATAACATCTACTTTTATTTCACATTATTAAAAACACTTTTGGTGAATTCAAGTCAATAAAAATGCTTTATGCGCTTTTGAAGTTCACTTTAAATAAGTGTTTTATACGCCTGGCGCATGAAGTAAATATTTCGAGTTTAGAAAAGCCCGAAAATTTAGTTTGGTCTCTCCGCTTCGCGGAGCGACCAAACCAAATTTTCGAGATTTTCTAAACTCCAAATATTTACTTTATGCTTAATCAAGGAGTGGAAGACACTCGTTAGAATTCTGCAGATTAACATTTTAATATCTCGCTTGGTTTTTCCAAAATTTTCAGACAAAAAATGTTAGTTTTGAAAAATCACTCGATAATTATAATTAGAATATTGTCTTAAAAATATAAACATTTAATACGCGTTTGAATCTCTTTAAAACTCAAAGATATCAGACAATACTTGTTTTTAAAAAATGTAAAACATTAAATTGGCATTTAAATCCCGTTAAAACTCATGAATTTTGTTTTAAATTGACCGCAATTTAATAATTAGTAAAGAAATATCACTCTCGGTTATTCTCACTTAATTAAATCAAATTTTATGGATTTAAAAAATTAAATATGTCATAAAATTACAGTTTTGCGTGGGATCTTTATAAAATTTTGGGAGAATGTTAAGAAAACATAGCTCTTTCAGAATATGTAAAAATTGAATTGAACCGCACTTTTTGACATTCAGAGGAAAATAACTCAAAAACTATTAAAGGGGTATATAGTTTTTGAGTTATTTTCATCTGAATGTCAAAAAGTGCGGTTATAGATTAACTGTTATGTATTATAAAAATTTTGTATTAGATCTTTATGAATTTATATGAGTATGTTAAGAAAACATTTAGTATACGTGAAAATTGAAAAAAATCTCCATAGTTTTCGAATTATTTTCATCTGAACGTCAAAAAGTGCAGCTATAAATCAAATTTTATGTACTATAAAAATTTAAAATAATAACTTTTTTATAAGATATTTATACATTTTTTTGAGTATGTTGACAACATTTAGTATATGTAAAATATGAAAAATATTCCATCGATAGTTTTCGAGTAATTTCCATGTACATACATGTCAATATTATAAATCAAATTTTATGTATTATAAAAATTACAAAAAAACCTAAAATTTAAAAGTTCGCGTGATCTTCATATAGTCTTGTGATTATGATAAGAAAATATTGCTCTTTCTGAATATGTAAAAATTGAAAAATACTCCATAGGTAGTTTTCGAGTTGTGTTCGTCTGAATGTCAAAAAGTGCTTTTATGAATCAAGTTTTATGTATTCTAAAATTTAAAAAAATCCTAGCTTTCAAATTATGTGTCAGATCTTTATACAATTTTGTGAGTATCTTAAGAAAACATTGCTCTTTCTGAATATGTAAAATTGAATAATATCCCATTGATACTTTTCGAGTTATTTCAATTTGAAATTAATAATTAATAAGTATATGGCAGAGCTGGGATGAATCCTCAAAAAACAGGATTCGAATCACGAATCCGAATCACCTAATATGATTCGAATCACGAATACTCGAATAAAGGATTCGTAAGTGAAAAATATAATTCGAATCAAAAATTCGAACCCTCATTTTTGAATCACGGATACAAATCCTTTCAAAATAAATTTGAATCTATTATTTGCAACCAGTAATATTTTATTCCATCAGTTTCTATTAACAAAAAGGTACATTTACCGACTAAATATCTGATTATGTAATGATTTTAATTAATGATGATATATGTGTTATTGAACTTCGTTTTAAATCTGTGTTTAATACGCGTGGCGCATGAAGTAAAATTTCGAGTTTAGAAAAGCCCCGTGAAAATTTGTCTCGGGTCGCTGCGCGACCCTCGACAAATTTTCTACGCGGGGCTTTTCTAAACTCGAAATTTTACTTCATGCTTAGTCTGGGAGTGGACAACACTCGTTCTTAGAAGTTTCAAATTAAAGGATCACTCTAGATTACTAAGTTTATTACCATTTTACAAAGACTACAGCTCGAAGGACCAATCATGGTATTCGGAGACCGAAGGACTACAGGGAATCGAAGTTTATTTACAAGAAAACAACGAATATCTTAAGGTTTACGGCATGGATAGGAAAGAAAACATCCAATTTTGAAAAAATATCGAAGTTGGGTTGATTTTCAGTGCGTTTTTAACTTCACTTTAAATCAGGGTTTTATACGCGTGGCGCATGAAGTTAAATTTCGAGTTTAGAAAAGCCCCGTGAATATTTGTCTCGGGTCGCTGCGCGACCCTCGAAAAATTTTCTACGCGGGGCTTTTCTAAACTCGAAATTTTACTTCATGCTTAGTCTGGGAGTGGACAACACCCGTTCTTAGAAGTTTTAAATTAAAGGATCACTCTAGATTACTAAGTTTATTACCATTTTACAAAGACTACAGCACGAAGGACCAATCATGGTATTCGGAGACCAAAGGACTACAGGGAATCGAAGTTTATTTACAAGAAAACAACGAATATCTTAAGGTTTACGGCATGGATAGGAAAGAAAACATCCAATTTTGAAATAATATCGAAGTTGGGTTGATTTTCAGTGCGTTTTTAACTTCACTTTAAATCAGGGTTTTATACGCGTGGCGCATGAAGTAAAATTTCGAGTTTAGAAAAGCCCCGTGAAAATTTGTCTCGGGTCGCTGCGCGACCCTCGACAAATTTTCTACGCGGGGCTTTTCTAAACTCGAAATTTTACTTCATGCTTAGTCTGGGAGTGGACAACACTCGTTCTTAGAAGTTTCAAATTAAAGGATCACTCTAGATTACTAAGTTTATTACCATTTTACAAAGGCTACAGCTCGAAGGACCAATCATGGTTTTCGGAGACAGAAGGACTACAGGGAATCGAAGTTTATTTACAAGAAAACAACGAATATCTTAAGGTTTAAAGCATGGATAGGAAAGAAAACATCCAATTATGAAAAAATATCGAGGTTGGGTTGATTTTCAGTGCGTTTTTAATTTCACTTTAAATCAGGGTTTTATACGCGTGGCGCATGAAGTAAAATTTCGAGTTTAGTTTGCTCCCTTTAAAACTATTAGACGCAGTTTCACTCCAAAACCGTGGATTACTTATAATATAAAATAGATGATAAAAACTAGAGATAGGGCTTTAAATAAATATAAACGGACGAAAAGCCAAGTAGACCTAAATTATTACAAGTGTCTCAGAAATATTACCACCACAGCTATTCGTGTTGAGAAAAAGGCATTTTTGGAATATAGAGTACACATATATAAGTCCAATAAAAAGCAACTGTGGAGTGATTTGAGAAAAATTGGCGTTTACAGTAAAAACGCTAATACGATTCCTCAGCATTTAGCTAACGCAAATGAAATAAATAACTCTTTTTCTCAAAACACTCAACAATCTAATCCGAATCCAGACATTTTAAATTTCTATAATGCTACTACGAATGATGGATATAGAAACAAATTTTGTTTTTCAACAATTACTGAAGATGAGGTGGCAATTACTTTAAGTAAACTTAAACCTTCACAATATGGTAGCGATAATATAAATTCCAAAATGATTAACTTATGCAGCCCTTTTCTAATTCCCTATATTACTCACATCATTAAAGAAAGTATATCTACTAATATATTTCCCGATGCATGGAAACAATCGATAATAACTCCAATACCCAAGATAAATAATCCATCTGTAATTAATGATCTACGTCCTATAAGCGTTCTCCCTGTGTTATTAAAATTGTATGAGAAAATATTAGAAAAACAAATTCAAAATCATCTAAAGTCGTTTAATATTTTACCTGAACTACAATCAGGATTTCGTTCTTCTCATGGCTGCTCCACCGCATTATTAAAAATTACTGATGACATTATAAGGGCGATTGATGATAACAAAATAACGATTCTTATTTTGTTGGATTACAGTAAAGCCTTCGATAATGTCAACTACAAACTTCTTGAGTCAATTCTTAAATATATTGGTTTTAATACTTCATCATGCAAACTAATAAATTCATATCTATCAAATAGACAGCAAACAGTTAAATGCGGTCAAAGTGTATCTTCGGCAACTAATATTTTTTCAGTTGTACCTCAAGGCTCTATCCTCGGCCCTATTTTGTTCTTAATTTATACCTGCACGCTAAACTCATATATCGATTATTGTCAGTACCATCAATACGCAGATGATACCCAATTGTATTTATCGTTTGATGCTGCTGATGTGTTAAATGCTGAACTTAAAATAAATCATGATCTTGAGAAAATTTCTAAATATTCATCATTGCATTTTCTAAAAATAAATCCTAATAAAACCACAGCTATAGTTTTTGGTGCCGAACAGAAGAGACAATCAATATTGCAATCACGCAGCATTCATCTTGATGGAACTCCGATAACGTTTTCAGATTGCGTAAAAAATTTAGGATTACTCTTAGACTATAAGCTCCGTTTTAGAGAATATGTAACGTCAATAACCAGGCGAGCATTTTTTGCACTGAAGTCAATTTATATGAATAAAGACATACTAAGCAGACAAAGCAAAATAATCCTTTGCGAGGCATTAGTGCTATCTAATTTTACCTTTGGCGAGTCGGTGTACGGCCCCTGTATAGATGAGGTGTGTCAATCCCGTATTCAGAGAATTCAAAATGCATGTGCCAGATTAATTTTTGGCATACGTAAAAGGCAACCAATTCGTTACAAAATCAATGAACTCAATTGGCTTATAATGAAAAACCGTAGGATCTTACATACTGCCTGTCAGTTTTACAAAACTGTTTTAACTAAAACTCCTCCATATTTACATAAGAAATTGAGGTTTCGATCAGATGTTCATAACATCAATGTTCGTCGGAAGGACGCCCTAACTATACCTTCACACCGAAAAGAGTTATATAAAAGGAGTTTCAGTTATAACATCTCAAACTATTATAATAAATATAATTTTTCACAATCGACCTTCTACCCGTTTAAGACTAATTTAAAAAAGTTGCTATTTCACCAGCAAATCAATTGACTATTTTATTTACGATCCGTATCCACTTCTCTATTTATTTAAGAATTATTTTTTAATTTTTTTTTGTTTCTATGTATTTTTTTCTATTGTTTTTGTTTTCGTTTTGTTAGTACTAATTACTATATTACTGTTTAATATTAAAAATTTCGTTATTATTTATTATTGTTAGAATTTGTTTTTAATTTATAAGGTATTATTTCTGATTTATTTATATTACTATTATGCGAACTAGAGGAAGTACCAGCAATATCAGACTAGCGTTTGATACACAAGCTGATCTAGTTTCGCTTTTGTTGCTCGGTAGTATAATGTTTTAGTTTGTATTTGTTCTGTATCTAAACTGAGTATGCAAATAAACAATTTATTATTATTATTATTATTATTATTAAAAGCCCCGTGAATATTTGCATGAAGTAAAATTTCGAGTTTAGAAAAGCCCCGTGAAAATTTGTCTCGGGTCGCTGCGCGACCCTCGACAAATTTTCTACGCGGGGCTTTTCTAAACTCGAAATTTTACTTCATGCTTAGTCTAAGAGTGGACCGTCAAGATTTTCTACATGTCGAGATTTTCGATATTTCTAGATTTATGTCGTTTTATTCACAGTTTGTTATTGTATTAAATCCAACTTTAATATTAAATAAAAACGGTTTTTTTTAGGAATAGAATATTCACCCATTAAGAGCCGACCAAATTATAAAGTTAACTCTAAAAGTTAATTTTAGATAAAATTTTGAATCTTTTTCTATGATTTCAATGAATGATTTATTATATTACATACGTCGATTTTTTAAAAAAGTTAAATTTAAAATTCAAACGAATGTTGTCCACTCCCAGACTAAGCATGAAGTAAAATTTCGAGTTTAGAAAAGCCCCGAAATTTTACTTCATGCGCCACGCGTATAAAACACTGATTTAAAGTGAAGTTAAAAATGCACTGAAAACCAACCCAACTTCGATATTTTTTCAAAATTAGATGTTTTCTTTCTTATCCATGCTGTAAACCTTCAGATATTCGTTGTTTTCTTGTAAAAAAACTTCGATTCCCTGCAGTCCTTCGGTCTCCGAAGACCATGGTTGGTCCTTCGAGCTGTAGCCTTTGTAAAATGGTAATAAAGTTAGTAATCTAGAGTGATCCTTCAATTTGAAACATCTAAGAACCAGTGTTGTCCACTCCCAGTCTAAGCATGAAGTAAAATTTCGAGTTTAGAAAAGCCCCGCGTAGAAAATTTGTCTCGGGTCGCGCAGCGACCCGAGACAAATTTTCACGGGGCTTTTCTAAACTCGAAATTTTACTTCATACGCCACGCGTATAGAACACTGATTTCAAGTGAAGTTAAAAATATACTATTAACGTTGGATATTTTTCATGGTTAAGTAACCAAATATCCATTCACAAATATTTAAATTATTCGAAAATTTCAATATTTATATTCAAATATGAATAATTTAGTGATTTAAATATTCATATTAGAATATTTAACTATTTGAATTAATCGAATTTGAATCCCAGCCTGAATAGCGATGATTCGAATTATTTAGGAGGATTTGAATCCGTGTATGAGGATTCGAATGCTTTTATAAGGATTCGATTCCTTTTATAAGGATTCGAATCCTTTTATAAGAATTCGAATCCTTTAATAAGTATTCGAATCCTTTTATAAGGATTTCGATCCCTTGATTCTAATCCTTTTATAAGGATTCGAATCCTTTTATAAGAATTCGAATCCTTTTATAAGGATTCGAAACATCTACGTCTGGATTCGAATACGAATCCTTTTAAAAAAATGTAACGAATCCGGATCACGAATCCGTTTTCACTAAAGTATTCGAATACCTCTGTTGAATCCTCTAAAAGGATTCGAATTCGGGAATCGAATCCTGAATGATTCGAATCCTGCCCAGCTCTGGTATATGGTGATACTTTACAGTATGTTACATGATATTATGTTAGAATTTGCCGTAGATTACGAATCCGCTAATTGCCCTAATCTCAATAATAACCGAGTTACGCTCCTCAACTGTCTTTATTGATTATGTCACGCCAGTTTTACCAATCGCAGTCGATCCCTTGGCGAATTTTAACCAAATTTTACGAGAGTGCTTTAATCTTGAAAACTGCCTTTATTCATTACGTCACGTCAGTTTTGATTCCCTCGCAAATTCTTGCTTAATTTGACGTATCTCACTCGTCACTTGTTCTTCCTGTCAAAAAATCTGGCTTATTGATTTTTTATACTCCTCTACTAAAGAAAAACTGGCCAATCATTTATTCGATGCTGACAAATTTTCGATCATCTGCAATGTTCAATCAACAATCAACAGATTATCAAATCAACATAAAATTCAAAGAACCAACACAATTATAAATAAACTTTGATTGATATAATTGAAATTTAAATATTTTAACTCGACATTCCAAAATATCCATTTTTTTATTAAGGATATATTAATAACATATCCTCCAACATTTCAACTAATCCGAAGCAATTCTGGTCATTTATTAATTCAAAAAAATGCACTACTCGTATTCCTGGTGTCATGCAACACAATGGTTTCACACTAGATGCGCCTGTTCCTATTGTAAACGCTTTTGCTGATTTTTTCAATAACGTATATGCTAGTGCTTCACAAATTAATACGCTTCCCGATACGCACAATAATTTCCCTGTTATTAACATATCGTCAATTAATTCCGATGTTATTCATCATGCCATATATCGCTTGAATAATACAATGTCCTGCGGCGCAGATAGAATTCCAAGTTTTTTTAATAAAAGATGCTGCTTTTCTCTTAATAAAACCACTTGAAACAATTTTTAACCTTATTCTTAAATCATCGATATTTCCGTCAGTTTGGAAAGAATCAAAAATATGTCCAGTGCTTAAGTCTGGTGATTCCAATTAAATCGCTAACTATTGACCCATTTCCTTGCTGTCAAATTTCGCAAAAGTATTTGAAATAGTCATTTACAATTACATTTATCCAAAGGTTAAAAATTATATTTCTACAAATCAGCATGGCTTTATGAAAGGTAAATCTACGACGACCAATTTGTGTTGCTTTACCGAATATGTCTGCAGTGAGCTCGATCGTAAGGGTCAGGTTGACTGTATATATACGGATCTTGCTAAGGCATTCGACCGTGTCGATCATACTACACTCCTAAATAAACTTGGAAAAACATCAGTTGTCCCGTTCACGAGAAGGAGGATCCTGAAATTGAGACCTCTTACTCTACGGGGAGAAACCATACCATTTGTGGAGGAGGCGAAGTATCGCGGAATCACCCTGGATAAATCGCTGAATTGGAACTCCCACTTAGACAAGACAATCCGCAAAGCAAGGTACGCCCTGTGGACGTGCCATAGAATTTGCGGGAAGTCATGGGGATTAAACCCCAAGCAAATGTACTGGCTATATGGTTCGGTCATAAAACCAATAATAACCTATGGCAGTATCGCCTGGTGGCCGATTACAACTCGAAAAACGGTCATATCAAGGCTCTCCTCACTGCAGAGAATGGCGACAGTGGCGGTAACTGGAGCCATACGCACTACCCCATCAGCGGCGCTAGAAATGCTACTGAACCTCACCCCCCTGCATATCCTAATACAGGGATCCGAAGGTGATAGTCTTCACACCAAATGGGTTGTCAACTGCCATTGAGGCGGATGACACCCTAAGTATGAGGACTGACTACGCAGTCACGGACTACTGCGAGGATCAGCCGTACAAGGTCCTGTTCCCAAGCAGGGACGACTGGGAGCGACACAAAATCACCCCAGAAAAGGCTGACTCCTACTGGTACACTGACGGCTCAAAACTGTCCACTGGAACAGGAGCCGCAGTCGTCGGACCAAGGACTGAACTTTACTACAGCCTTGGCAGGTATGCTACCATACTTCAGGCTGAAATATACGTCATTGAAATGTGCGCCCACGAAATCCTGTCAAAGGGTTGGGCGGGCAGGACAATAAAAATATGTTCGGACAGCCAGGCGGCCCTTAGGGCCCTGGCATCTTCTAGATGCTCCTCGCTGGCTGTACGGAACTGCAAGGAAGCCCTCTACCAAATGGCACAGGTAAACGGGGTCAGTCTGATGTGGGTGCCAAGCCACTCTGGCGAGAAGGGAAACGAATTAGCCGATTCCCTAGCCAGAGAGGGGGCGCGTACAGCCTACATCGGACCAGAACCCGCTCTGGGGATACCCAGATCAACAGCTAGAGACCGTAACAATGAGACACGAGGCACAGGATTTCTGGCAAAACTGCCCTGGGATGAGACATTTCAGAGCGGTAACAAGTGGACCATCTGCGGCCAGGACGGCCTCATGGTTGAAGCTGAGCAGATCAGATGTTCACACATTAACTGCTCTCTTCACTAGACACAGCCGTCTAAGGCATCACCTTAACAAACTAGGACTAAGCGACACCACTGAGTACCGCCTATGCCTAGAGGATGATGAAACAGCAGAGCACGTCATATGTGCCTGTCCAGCTGGCAACCAGATCAGGACCACGGTGTTTGGCACACCGAAGCTAAACCTGAAGGACCTGGAGAAAACTTCACCTGACAAGATCCTTGACTTCATCAAGAAGATGGACTTGGAAGGTGAGCTGTAAGGTCGGATGTTCGACCTTAATTGTGAGCCACAATAGATCCTTGCGGTCTATTGTAGCCCATTTAATAGGCTTTCAGGTCAGCAAAACTGATCTGAGCTATCTAGCGTAGTTTTTTTTTATAATCGATTGAAATCGCAAAAATGTTTCGAAACACGCGATTTTTGCGGTTTTTTTACGGATTTTTTTTTTAAATTAGGGTTTTGATTATCCGACCAAGGTCATTTATATACCAATGTAGCCCTGGGTATAAGCTTTCAAGCAGTATTATCAGATTCAATTTATCTTGCTTTGTTCCAAAGTTATAGTGAAAAAAGTAAAAAAAAGGTTTTATTGCGAATCCTAACCTTAAAACCAAAGTCTCGGCGGTTTCATCGCGATTTCGGTACTTTATTACACCCAAGCAATCGAAAAATTCTGGTCTAGTCCCAAGGACAGAGAAAAAGTCAAATTCTGTTGGCTAGTGTAATCAATCTCTTAAAAATATCCAACGTAAATTCTTGAAGTACCTGTGGTATAAAAGGCATGGGAAACTATCCACCGCAGGGTTTCAGCCACGACTTGTTTTTAAATGAGTTTGATGCGGTCTCGCTACAATCACGGAGAAATATTCTGGGTCAATTATTTTTATTTAAAATCCTTTACAGCATGATTGATTATCCGGACCATTTATTTAAAATTAACTTTAATATCCCTAGATTATCCAGTCGACATTGTATGTGCTTCCATATTAACACTGCGCGGTCTAACGTCCTTGAATTCTCCCCATTGCGTCGTATCTGCGCATGTCACAATAATCTCGATTGTGACATATTTAACTGTAGTCTGAGAGAATTCAAGGCATTAATTTCTAGTGTGGAATTTAACATTTAAGGTTAACAGCGATTGACTACCTACTGTATTATTTAATTTAATTTATTTATCTTGTAAGTTATATATATATTTCCTTATATATATATATATATATATATATATATATATATATATATATATATATATATATATATATATTTAAAATATTTTTATTCGAATGATTATTTTAGTTAATAGTTGTTACTCTGTAATTGTGTTTTTGCCTGTTGGGTAATAAAGATTATTATTATTATTATTAAATTAAATTCCATTAATTTTAAATAATTTCTGCTACATATGATTTTTATTTTTTTTTCCAACAGTATAATAGAATACTCAAACTAATAACTTGATAATCTGTGTGATTTAATTATTAAAATTGGTTCTTTAGTAGTTTATTTACTAAGTTTTATTTTAGATAATTTTGGTACAATTGAAGCTGTTGCACTTTTTTCGTCAAATGTTCAATTGTATTTCATCCTGCAATAAAACAAGGTATGTTCATTTTCTAGCACTTTTATCAGTATTTATATTTCAAATTACTTTTTACAGAGTTTCAAAACATTCTTAGTTCGAACAAAACAAAAAAAATAACACCAACTCTATTTTATGTAATAAATTTTACAACTACGGAAACTATAAAATACGTTTCTGATTGACCGTCTAACGAGGGTTTCCATTCCAAGATTAAGCATGAAGTAAAATTTCGAGTTTAGAAAAGCCTAAAACCAAATTTTCAGGCTTTTCTAAACTCGAAATTTTACTTCATGCGCCACGCGCACAAAACACTGACTTCAAGTAAAATCTTCAACCATTTGATTATAGTGAAATAAGTTTAGTATGTAAATTATCATTGCTTAAATGACAGGGAAGGTGCTATGATAGACACATCACGATTTTAACATTACTCTAATAACTGATTTTCATTCCCTTTAACTAGTCTGGTTTTAGTTACCATCCCCTTATGATAGATAATTTGATATAAAAAAATATTTCTTAAATTTCTCTTAGGGTATCGTATAAAACGTGAATATTACACGGCCATAATGTACGGATCACCATAAATTACCCACCCCATTATGCAAAATCCCTGTAAAGTGGTGTAGCATTACATCTGCAAATCAGGCTGCACGGAAAACCCAGAATTATTGATTATTAATCCGCAGAAGAGCATCGGGTGCTTAATAACAGTACTTACACACCTCCGACCTTCTAAATATTTATTACTGGTATGCAGACTACCTACATAAAATACTTTGTCGTGTAATTTCTTTATCACATCAAAATTATGCAAATTATTGGATTTGCAAGGGTGTAATTAATGTACTAAATCATGTCACTTCTAATTTATTATAATTAAGTTGTAATTAGTTGTAAACTAATAATAGTAATCTCCTAAAATGTTTCATTAATACGAAAATGTAAATATCATCCTTAGTACAGTGTTAAGACTGTACGCTAACATCAATTAATAAGGCAGACTTCTACGGACCGGCAGAATTGATACTGAGGACCGGCACCGGTCCGCAGTACCCACTTTAGGTACAGCTGTACTAGATGTTTAAAAAAGTATTGAAAACCTTTTTCTGTAAAAATAAAACAAGAGAAATATTTATTTTCATAAAAGAAATATTGTCAAGTATTGGAAAATATTACATAGTATGACTTCCTAAGTCTGTAAGCTACACGAATATTGTAGTACTGCACATATTTAGATCTTCATTTTTTATCAATAAAATGAGTGGGTTTTTGTGTTAAGTATTTCCCACAAACGTCACGTGTGCAGATGAAATATCGTCCGCGGATTTTCCAGTCGTTAAATGGAGCATCGGGCACTGATTGGTGTATAAACAGTAGACAATGTCGCAATCAAAGGGCATTGCCGGTTTGAAGAGAGGGTGCCGTGAAGGGGTGACAAACTGCTAAATCTCTATTGATTAGATCCGGGTGGGTTGGTTACTGTGTAATTGACTCGATGGGAAATACCCTCTAAACTCTACACATTTAAAAAATGTAATAATACATAAGATATATAAAGCATCATTATGAGCAATTTAATTTAATCATAATGATCATTGTCGGATCTTTTCATCTCCTATTACCTCAACTTATTATCTAGCATTTATAAATAATAGATTTCGAACGTTGATAGCCGAATTTTGATTATTGATATTGCTCTGACTTTGTACAGAACGCACAAGAGGAACAATTTAATAAAGCACACAAACTAAACCTATAAAATAAATGTCTGACGGCAAAAATGTAAAATAAGAAAGAGGTTACTTGGCAAATGCGAACGCCACGACGCAAAACAAAAGATGTAAATAAATATCATCATTTAAAAAAACCGCGATCCTACAAAAAGACAAATAATAACTTCCTAGGCAACAATACAAACAAAAGTACAATCGTTAAAAAAATAAACGAAAAATCATAACATAAAACAATAGGTAGACGCCTTCAGCAAACTAGATGACAGGTATAATATACACTGCTGCAATAACTATTGTAATATTTTCTGGCCAGAAAACACAAAATCAGGAATGGACAAATATTAAAATTGCGAATAAAAATAAATAAGTCATTTGTCAGCATGTGTAGGCAGATTAGCACAGTACACGCAAGAAAATAAGTTCAGAAGAATAGTCAAATACAACTAGATCTCCTAAATGATAACTAACAAATACTCTAGAGTTCCCAGACATACATAAAAAATATGATATTAAACAAAAGAAATGGAAAAACTACCTATTCTATACATGCTAATGACTCTTCTATAAAAACTTAAATAATTAATAACGTAATAATTTGTATCCTAGGCCAATAAGTATGAAAAAGTAACAGAAAGAAAGGCTATAAAGAGCAAAGATAAGCTAATTAATTACTGGAAAAAAAACGTAGGACTAAACATGTTCAGGTACCGTGAGATCGAAAAAAAAATGATACAGAGCAGGCCTTGACTACTACGACATGATTGGCAAGCCTATTTTTAAAATGCGGCAGTAGATTAGAGGTTATCTAATTGATTAAATACAAGAAATGTCAAATAAATTAAAACAAAACAGTATTTATATTTATGGAACAAACTGAAAACTAGGATAGATACAAGTTAGAGTAGGTGTTAAAATGTGATCCTTCAGCTTCGATATAACTAATAGCTTTTCGTTTCATATTATCAAATGCGTTTTCCAATGACCGAGGAGTAATTGAATTACATGCATTGGTAATGGCATCCATAAGTTCTTGTACCGTATGAAATGTCTGTCTGTAAATTGTGTTTTTAAGAAAAGGGAAAACATAATAGTCCATAATGATTAAATCAGGAGTAGCGTTATGTTGCTATACATATCTGTTCAAAAGTTTATCGTCATCCAGTTGTTCAATAAAAGGTCGTATGAAATTATTGCCATATCTTTCTGCATTAACTGTGTCTTGAAAAAATATAGGGCTAATAAAGCCTCTTCGCGACATCGCTATCCAAACGCCAACCTTTTGAGGGTGCAAAGAACTCTCTACCAACTCGTGGGGAATCTCAGCAGACCACAATCGCATATTTTGTTTATCAACATATACCAAAAGAGTGAACCATGCTTCATCTGAGAAAAAGCTCTTGTCTAGGATATCATCATTATCTAAATGATTTAGGAACCATTGACAGTACACGGTTCTTCAAACCTACGAATAGATTTTGTCAGGGAACCTACCATTCTTTGTTGCACATTTTGGATGTTTTCTGCTGTTCTCTTTATTGGCGGCCACTTCCTGTTTTACGGGTTACATTGCCGACTTCACGAAACTTATCAACATATTCATGAATTTCTATAAACAATTTATGATAATCCACTACAAAAATCCGGAAATCTTTCACTAAATTCCTCAACACAAAAACCAACAAAATATGATCATTGTCCGTTTGCCAGTTTCTCGCCATTTCAGGATAAAGGTTTTGTGCTTCACCGCAATCATTTTAAAAGAATTACACTAGTATTATAACGGTAAACTTAAATAATTCTGGGAACAAGATTGCAAAACTGACTTACATTTGAAATGTCACTGTCACATTATAATTCATAGTTATTTTAGAACCAGTGTAGCCAATCGTGTTGTTGTAGTCAGTTGAATAGTTTTTTTTATCTCACGGTATCATAGTCCTGGCATAGACCAAACCTAAAACTTTCCATTTTCTAAGTGAGACCACACTAATGGAGACATTGAAGTCTTAAACGCACGTGAGGGTATCCTGTGCAACCCGTGTGGAGTTGCTGGACTCCCATTGGGCGCCTTTCTAGGTAGCGGATAGAGGCTCGTCTCCCAGCGATTGGAGGGTCGGATCAAAACCAGCGAACCTTTTCAATGAATATTTAAAAACGGGAACATGGTCACCAGGGCGTACGTGCAAAAGCACGCAATCCACCCCCGCGGAAGCGAGCGGCTCAGTCGGATCTGGTGTGGAGTCTATTTCCAAATGAGTCGTCTATTTCCAATAACCACTAAATCCATTGTTTTCAAATAAATTTAGGGGTTTTTAGAAATAAGCGACTCAAATATTCCAAGTCAAACCCTAAAGGGAGACAACCGTCCCATAAGGATTCCAAACAAACAGGTGCTAAACCAACGGCCACTAAATCCGGGCCTAGCACCTCAGGCAAAACCGATACATGTCCAGGTACCTCTTCGGGCAAGTCTCGGGAGGTCAGACGTTCTATAAAGGACAGGAGAGCGACCTATAGAATTCGTGGTGTGTTAGAGGCCATTCCAGAAAAACAGCTATTCGATAAGGACAACGCATCTCTAGAATGGCCACTAGATGCCATCAAAATGCACAAGGCAAGAGTCAGTCAGATAGTCTTGTTGAAAAGACAGCGCTCTCTGGACGAGAACCCCTATGTGTCAGTGAAGAAAGCAAGGACAGGTCCCTTTCCTAAAACCAGCAAACGGCTTCCTAACCGCTCCTACAGAGTAGTGTGCTCCGGTTTTTACCTTCAGGTGTATGCCGATGTGAGCGTCCGTCTTAGGAACGGTGAGTCACCGCGATACCTGAGAACCACTGACCATCGGAGACCAACCCACGTGTGGGCCGGATAGGCACCCCTAGGCTTTTCAAGGCCCACCCCGACTCCTCATTTAATGGCGACAAGCTCCAGGACTAAGTAAACCCCTCCGTGTACATGTTAGTCCTATTCAAGATAGGGACACAGAGGCTACCTCAAGAAGGTCTGCAACTCCGACTTGGATCATGATCACACTCAGACATCCTTCGTCCGAAGATTTCGATCTGCCCCCGCTGCAACCTGGTTATAGGTGCTAAGACAAGGCCTCCAAACCACTTCTACAGCGAGATCTTTAAAAACTACCTTGTATGGGGTAATTAAAAGGAGCCACAGAGCAAGGACCATCCCGCCAGCTAATTTGAGGCTGGTAGAGATGGTTCTCCTAAAAGTATAAGTGGGCATTCTCAAGAAGAATCCAGGACCGGTTCCTTGTTGAAGAAATGCTGGCTGGCACTATTGTCAGAACCCTTGGACCCAAGCACGATCCTGAAGATCATTCAGGTGAGCATTTACACAGTTAAGCTTTATGCGTGAACAAATCAAGCGAGGCAAAGGGTAACACAAGGCAGGCTATCGTTGTCCTGAACGAGGAATCCCTTGCCTTACTGGAGGACCGCGAAGGGGTGAACAGCTAAGAAAGACAAAAAGACTCCCTCCAAGAAGGAGGAAGAACCTCGAGAAGTTATGGAGACCGATCATTCCTCTGAGTCGGACAGCAACAATCCATCAGACCTAGAATAGCCTCTTGGGCTTAGATGAGGAGAGCGAATTGGACACGAATCTGACGCTTTTCTCTGACACCGAAGTTGAAAACGATATGAGTGTCGTCGAGGTGTCAAATAAGCATCCAGCCTAAGATAGCAGGGGGAAATCTTGAGTAACCTCCATCACTCCAAAGCAGCGTCTGCTTTTCTTTTCCGCCTCACACAGAGAGGGGAGTATTGTGCCGTTGCCCAAGAGCCCTGGATCATAGGGAACAGGATCGGACTGGGCTCCAAGGAATATAGGTTATTCTTTATGCAGAATTCAGTTAAGCCACGATCCTGCATTCTAATAAATAAAAGACACAACACTTTTCTTCTGCCGAATTTTAGTAACAGCGACACCGTTGGTATATCAATAGAGTACTAGTCCTGCACACTATGGAGGGTCTCCTGGGGGTCTTAATAAGGGCCGATGCGAACGCCTATCACAGCATCTGGGTAAGCTTAGTCACCAATACAAGAAGTGAGTAAATTTTAGAATTCCTGCTTACTTCTAATCTCGTTATATGTAATGTGAGGAAAACCCTTACTGTCATAACCGCCAATAGACGTGAAGTTCTGGACATTACACTTGTCTCTGAACAATCGTTCAACATCATCATAAGAATTGGAAAGTGTTTGATGAACACTCCTTTTCTGACCATAGATATATCGAATTCATCCTTGATATTCAAATGCAAGTTTGCCCCAGATTTGTATAAAAAAAGGAGAACAGATTGGGAAAAGTACAGAACTGTGCCATCTGAATAACCACCCATACCCAAAACAGGATCTGGTGGTAGAGGATTCCTCTACTGCCTGCAACAAATCAATAGACGTTCCTTGTTCAAACGCGTCAAGAAGTAGTAAATGTAAACCTACTTAGTGGACTTTTAAACTAAACTCCATAAGAAAGGTGTGCAGAAGACTATTCAACAACCCTAAGATCACCAACGAAAAGTGAAGTAAGAAAAGCCAAACGGTCGGCATGGTAGTCATTCTGTAACCAGAGAAGAAACTTTAGAACCATATCGACTTCGCAAAATTCTTTCTAAAGATCCAGTAGTCCCAGGTTTCGTCATTAAAGAAGACGGCACCTGGATTAGTTCATGCGAAATACACTTAAGCTTCTGATGGACAGCCACGTTCCTAGCGGAAGAAGGCCAGGACATATCTGTGCCCTGGTTTTAAACTATATTCCTGGCGTTCCCAAACTTTTTGTAGATCCCAAAGATGAGGAGAGAAATGAAGTTAATCTTCATCTCTAAAAGCGGGAAGATTTCCCACTCACGACCAAAGGACCGAAGGCCAATAAGGCTGTACTCGTTTTTGTTTAAAACGCTAGAGAGACACTTGACATCTATATAAAAGGGAGCATAAATCCCCAATTGTTGACAACCATAGCCAAATATTTTGTTGTACACGCATACACCAAAGAAAAGTCCGTAGAAATAGCTCTACAGTCTTGGTTAGCCAAATAAAATAGGACACAGAGAGTACACGATGGTGAGTCTTCGGCATAGAGGGAGCTTTCAGCAACGTGTATCCTAAAGCCGTTGAGTCCGCCTTAAACGACTGGAATTGAGGGAGCCATGGATAACCTCATAAGAAAGTTGCCCGGAAAAGAAACTAGTGAACTCTTATATAAGTAGACAAGTGAACAGGGGTTCACCCAGGGTAGGGTTTTATCTCCCCTCCTCTGGAATCTTGCGCTAAACGACCTACTTCTGGAGCTAAGCAACTCTGGCTGTAAGGTAATAGCCTAAGAAGACGATGGGAAATATCTCATAATAATGTTCCAACTCACAGAACACGCATTATCAATATTTTCTCAGTGGTGTACAAGATGCGGTCTAGGCATCAACCCACAAATATATAAATTTATATTTACTAGGAAACACAAAATCCCTAAATTCTCACTCCCAACTTTAATAATTATCATATACCGATTAATCACAACACATTGTTTCTAGAACCATCTATAGTCAACACATTACCCTTTTACCTTAACGTCACAAAAAACAAAATAAAGCGACAAAGCGCATGTCAGTGCCCATTTTTTTTACCAGTCTGTCAGTCAGAAGTCATTTTTTTTTTAAAGAACGTAACACATATTTGGCTAGAAATCCAAATTTTCAGGCTTTTCTAAACTCGAAATTTTACTTCATGCTTAAGCTAGGAGTGGAAAACACTTGTTTAAAGCTTCAACTCGATTCTTTTCTTTTTCAAAGAACTTTGAAAAATTGAAAATTAGTGTTTGAGCTTGTTCGTTATATCATGTCATTTTTAATTATTTTGACAAGTGTAGGTACAGTTGCGAGAAAAAAAACGAATACAGTATGGAGCTTTAGCCATTTCTAAAATTTCCTATTTTTATTCTTGTAAAACAAACTTTTCATGTACAGGTTAACAACAATATTTTTCTTGGCCTACAAGACCGTGCTTTTGTTGACATGCAATGCCTCTAACGCAAATACCGTCTCAAAACGTGTACTTTTTACGATTCAGTCAGTTGAGGAATGTCGACGTTAATTAAATATCATTTGACATCTCCGCAGATTTGATTGACAAATTGAAAAGTCAAAGGAAGTCCAGCTGACATAGCCAAATATTTTGCTGCACTAATTTTTTTTTCTCGCAACCTTACTTACATGACACTTGTCAAAATAAAAATCACGCAGGCTTTAGCTTAAATATCAACATGCCAAACAATTGCATGTTTTCTGTTTCAACAAACCTTCATTAAGTAAACAATGAAAAATAATATGACGTCAGGGTAGAAAGGTAATATGTTGACTATACTCCCATCGAAGTTAAAGCTATCCTACTTGAAATATCATCCAAATCATCTGCTGGCTTGAATAACGTAGTTTGTTGAAACATATTGCCACAGTAATCTCCAAACCATTGACAATGATTGTAAACAACTGTTTTGAATCTGGAACTTTTCCTGACCAAATGAAAAAGGCAAGAACTATACCGGTTTATAAGGAAAGAGGTCCCATAGATCTGATGGACAATTATCGACCAATTTCTTTCCTCCCTGCATTTTCCGAGGTTTTTAAGAAGATGTTATATTCCCGCCTACTGAAATTTGTAACTAAAAATAATATTATAAATAAACATCAATTCAGGTCAGGGATGCTACCTATAGTTAACTACGGTCTATTAATATACAAACTAGAATGCTACGGTATACGAGGATATGTTCTTGACAATATTAAATTATATGTCATCGACAGGATTCATAGTATTAGTCTCATTTATAAGGATAAAAACACTTTATGAAGTGCCTTTTCATCTCAGGCGCCTATTAAAAGAGGTGTACCGCAGGGCTCAGTACTAGGACCGTTTCTGTTTCTCTAATATGTCAATGACCTTCATCTACATCTTGAGCCTTGAGCTAACGTATCTGTATATCAGTTTGCTGATGATACATCATTAGTCATAAATTCATCTATAATTCTAACTCTTGTAAATTCTGCTACGTATTATAGGACCAATCAGTGCTGACTAGTCCATAATAGCTAGCACTAATCGAATCTTATGCGAAAGACAAATTGCTTTTATATGATGTAAATTATATTCAATATTCTGACGATATTCTTAAATCAAAAACAGTGTATTTTTGTATGTGTTATTTATACTAGAATAAAGATTATTGTTATTTTAATTTTTATTCTAGTTCGACTATTATAGTCATTAAAATAAAGTTTTATTAATTTCTTAACAATCATTAGGAGTTTAAAAACAATATGAAGCTTGCACGATTTTTCTTGAGATCTAAATAAAAACATATTTTGTGTGCACTTGCATAATTTTATTAACTTTCAGTTACTGAAATTTTATCCACAGTAGTTGGAACATATTTTCTCTAACATTAAAAGCTGTTAAAGTAATTATTTTAATTTACAATACATTATTTTTAACTCTATAAATTAATTACAATTGACAGCTAGATCGGTGAAAACGATTAATGGAACAAAAATTGGGGTTGATTTTTCCGGAGGGTGTCAAACACGTAATTTGCTCTTGCTCCGAGGGGACGTCAGCAAACGCGAAACAAATGAAATAGAGATGGGGTAAATAAGTGTACATTCATGTGTGTTTGTACGTATTTGGCGTCAGCTGCAGAATCTTGATGGCGCGTTCCGGAACAGAAGCGGAGGAGTCCACTTCAAAACAGATAGCATATGTGCGCGCTGCGCCGCTTATCACTAATTTTAATTTACAATTTATTCATGCCTTCCGACCCCATACTGTACCAGCCACTTGGCGGAACCATTGTTTGAACTTGTGTTTTATTGTGTGGACTAAATCTGATCTTGACGTATTTTTTAATTGCTGCATAATCTGATTATTCACTGTTTTATTTAAGATCGTAGAAGAGTGCTTTGGATTCATCAGTCAAAAAAGTAATTAGTCGGTTTAAAAAACAGAATTAATTAATTTCCTATGCAGGTACTTGGTGAATTTTACCTCAAAATAAAATCTGATTATGGTATACTCAACACATTACCTTTCTACCCTCACGTCTTGAACTTTTTTCTTTGTTTACCAAATGAAGGTTCGTTAAAAGAGAAAACATGCAATTGTTTGGCATGTCGATATTTAAATGAAAGCATGCATGATTATTTTGGCAAGTGTCCACTTGTCAAAATAATTAAAAATGCCACTTTATAACGAACACGCTCAAACACTTAGTTTCAAAGTTCTTTGAACAAGAAAAGAATCGAGTTTATCAAGGGCAAGAGTGTAATGTAATGTATTATTAAAGTCATAATATGTGCTCCAAATCTTTAGATATTTGTTGTTTTTATGAAAGAGTTCAATTTTTCAGGCTATACTAAACACGAAATGCGGCACTCGTATTTAACACTGAAGTATGGCGAAGTTCACAACATGCCACTAAAGCCGTTTGCTAAAGACGTATATTTCGGACTTCAATTAAAACCAATGTTTTAGTTTAGAAAGGCCCGAAAATTTGGTTTAGTCGCGTAGCGCTATGCGTAAACACAGTATTGGAGGAAACTTTCTTATTTCAACTGGATCACCCTGTATATTATTTGGCTTTTGAATACCTTATAAAAATTTAGTGTAATTTTATTTAAAACGTTTGGCCTAAGTCGTACCATTTCGGAATTAACCGATATTTATGGTTGAAAATGACGTTTGCAGTAGTTTTCTAAACCTAAAATTCTCCGAAACTAAATAAGATAATGATTTGCGCTTTTCGTGTCATTAGTGAACAGAAGGCGCTATCGTTTGTACTATAAATTTGCTGCGCTTCAGTTAGTTGGCTATGGTTTGTCTCAAAAATAGGAGGACCACAACAAAAATCAGCTGATCAAATTACATGACCTTATTGGCTGCCAAAAAGACAAATCCAAAATGAAACTTAGAGATCTAAGTACGGGAAATTACGACTGTCATACTCTTAATATACACTTTTTAGTCGTTTTAATCTATTCAAGGACGTAATGTCATTTTCAAAAGCTATTCTATTTCTCGAGGTATGACGTCATAGGTGTTTTTGTTTTAATGCAACACCCTGTATATTTTAAACTTGTTGGATAAACACTTGGTAAAAAATTACAATGATGTCAGATTTGGTAGGTGTGTGATTTTTGGTTTTTACATTATTAAGTAAAATAATAAAAGGGAAATATAGCTGTCTACTGTTGTTTACATTAGCGTTTAAATTTACTCTTAGTAAGATTGGTTCGGCAAGGGTGTCTTCGAATTATCTGATGGAAACTAGTGCATTAATAACAGCGAATGTGACTTTTAGATTTACATTTGTTTGTAAACAGCTATTTATTCCTTTTATTACTTTATTTAATTATGTATAAACTACGTCGCACACCCACTAAATTCGACATCATTGCAATTGTTTAATAAGTGTTTATCTAAAAAGTTTGGAATATACAGGGTGTTCCATTTAAAAAAAAACACCTATGACGTCATACCTAGAGAAATAGGATAGCTGTTGGAAATCACATAACGTCCTTAAATAGATTAAAATGACTAAAATTTATATTAAGAGTATTTTTTATCGCACGTATAGTTTAGCCAGAATGCCGGTGTGGGAAGCCCAACCCTGTATACTGTCATAACTTGCAGATTTGGTTTTTAAATGTAATCACTTTTTAATTCTAATTTGATTTGACATTTTTGAAAATCAAGTTAACATACTTAATTTAGGTGAAAAGTTATGTTCATCTGTGTGAAAATGTAGTGAATTTTAAGTTAATTGAATAATCTATTAATTTTTGATATATTTTTTTAAACCAAACCAAATTGATTGCTATTGTTTACAAATTTTTATACTTGATTCCATATTTCTGCAGAACGAGTCAAAATGTTTTAATTTTCATTAAAGAATATTAAAGTTTTACGTATTTTCAGAATAAATGTACAGAATTGTATGTTCATTGATTAATTTTTTAAATTTTTAAAACGTAATACTCAGAAAAATCTATGCAATTTTTAAAGAATTCGTTACTTGATGTTAACAATTTTTAGAAACAAATTGATATAAAAAAAATATTTTCACTGTTAGGAAAACTATATTTATTTTTATGTCAATTAATTACATTTAAAAAAATCAATTTGTTTATTAAAATAATTAATGTTAAATGCAGACTTTTTTAAAATTTGTTTTTTTCTCAAATTTTCTACTTTAAATCAATAAATTAGGAATACTATACACCATTCCATTTGTTTCTGGATCTCGCCTAGCCATGCTTTCGTGTTGTTATGTTGCAGTATCAACATTTACATTTTTTATTAGTTGCCACTCCTGATTCCTTATTTTAACAGTGTTGCAATAATTTATGATATCATAAGTAATCCTCTTTTTAATTTTCCTGCTTTGGCTAAGCTTTCAGGGAAATGTGTAGTTATTATGGATAATGCTGCATACCATTCTGTGCAATTAGACAAAACTCCTTCATTTTCTTGTAAGAAATGCGAAATGCAGGAGTGGTTGGTTAAACACAATGTAAAATTCAATCCAAAATTAACCAAAAAGGAACTATGGGCTTGATTTATACCTTTTCGATCAAATGACAAAATTTACGTAGTTGATGACATTTTGAGAAAGAACGGGCACGAAGTTCTTAGATTACCGCCATACCATTGTCAATACAATCCAATTGAAATGGCATGGGGGTTTTGTAAGACTTACTACAATAAGCACATAAATTCTAAGCAACCATCTAAGGATCGTGTTCAGAATTTATGGGTTGAGTCTCTCTCAAAATGTACATCCGATATGTGGCAACATTTCTGTGATCATTGTGAAAAACTTATTTCGGATGACTGGACAAAACACATGGGGAACCTTTCTTTTGAAACCATTCCTCCTTTTATTATTTCGCTTGGGGAATCTGGCTCAGAACAAACATCAGAAGATTCAGATGCAGGTTCTCTTGACTAAATAATAAAAGTGGAATGAGGGCTTAAAAATTGTTTGACATGAAAATTATCAGTATCACAAGAGGGTGGGAATAAATTTGCAATTCTACAAAAAAATACTAAGGGCCAACAGAAGAGAGAATGACCAAAATTAAGGTGGATGGATGGAGTTGATCAAAATGTGTTAACGGGAAGACCCAAGCGAGAAATACAAATGGATGACGAAATAAGTTTGCAGAGCCGAATTCATTATATTTGTTATATACAATATTATTGCTGTGTTTGTATGTACAAAAACCAAGTAGTACATTTTGTTAATCTTAAAACTGCATATTATTATCCTTTTATATCTGAAAATTTGTAAAACAGGCAACAGTGTAAGATCACAATAGTCAGAAATTATAACCTTAAAATCGAACATCTGACAGTGACATTTAAAAACCCTGATTTAAAACACAACCAGCCCCATTTACAATACTTAAACTGTCACTTTTCCATAGCTAGGCGAGATCCAGAAACAAATGGAATCGTGTATAGTCAAGATATTTATTTTTAAAGGTAAAAATTCATTGAATTATATATTAATGAAGAAATCAAACACGTTACAAGTGACAATTATAATGTAAAATTTGTGTAATATTAACTATGAATCAAAACAATATATAAAGCGTTTAGAACTAAAGTGGATCAAATCCAAAAGTATACAAAATTGTGTTTGTTGCGGATTAATACTTGTTAATGATGTATATTTTCAGAGCTATAGTTTACCAAGTAAATAGCTATTGCTATTTTTTAACAGATGGCAACAATTGTCTTTAGCCCTGAAATCTATCATAAAATTTCCGTGCTAAAGTGGATCAAGTCTAAAATCGTAGCCCGTATTTTTCGTTCGTGTACTTGATTCAGACGAATGTGCAGAATTTGTTTATTTATTTTTAGACTAAGTGCTTTTGCAAACAGAATTAGCTACTTCAGAATCTTCCCGAAAATATAATCAAACTTTCGCAGTTGTCAAAACCTAAAACAACTTAGAGACATGATAGACAGGAAAAATGACTTGTTACTTCAAAAATGTTCAGCAAAAATATGAAAGGGAAAAGTATTTGGTATATAGTGAAACTTATTTCGTAATTCGAGAAATCTTTTGACTCATATTTGACAAGGTAAAAGATATTTGGGAAATAGTGATCAATCATTGGATCAATAGTGAAATGCAACAAAAAAATCCTGTAATTGAATTTGACATTATTTTATGTTCTGGTGCTGGGATCGTACTTTGTGACTAGATGGAATTTCAGAATTGCTTGATCCAACAGCAACAGGAACATTCTCCATGGAAGTATGCTCCTAGCCCGGTGTGAAGAAAATCTCCACGTCCCAAAGATCCCCAAAGATTTAGAATTGCTTCATCCAACAACAACGGGAATATACTCCATGAAAAATGCTCCATACTTGAAGATCAGAAGAAATAATGTAGTAACACCCTGGTTTTAAATTTGTTTGATTGTAGCCTTATTCAAAATAATACACAATAGGTTAAAATTTAAAAATATTATATATACTTACGGTTGTAGTTATTTATATTTATTAACGCTCAGAGACGATTTCGTCTTATCGGCGTTTTTGTGCCTTCAGATCTGACAACTGTTGATTGAAAACGAGCCTACGTTAGAAATTGCGGGATATTTGAAATTCCGACATATGCGCCCTCCCATCGAGTGAGTCGGTCAACTATATATGTGAACTTACAGAATTATATGGAGTCGACTGGGTCTGATTGTCAATTCAACGTGTATTCCGCTAGTCAGCAGCAACTTATACAGTTTCTTTAAAGTAGGGATCAATGCTGACTGCTCATCTTTAATTTTGCAAGCAAATAAATGGACTGCCAGTATTATTGCTCGTTCATTTACAAATCGGCAGCGGGAATTTAAGTCACCTGAACCAGCCTCTAATAGTTTTTTTTATCTCCACACGAAACAACATCCCACCGAGTAAATGCGTTAATAGCTAACAAAAACGTTATTACTAACAATATTAATGTAAATGCGTATGCATTATGTATTTATTACCAGAACATTCGTGGTATTAGGACGAAACTATGTGAAATTAAAATATCATTATTATTATACGAATACGATGTTATAATTCCTACCGAAACTTGATTGTCTTCGGACTTTTATGATGCCGAATTAGGTCTATTAAATTACAAATTATATAGATGTAATCGCGATCCTCAGAAATCTGGAGGGACCCGTGGCGGTGGAGTGTGCATTGCTGTTAAAAGCTCATTACATTCTCATCTATTATGCTTAGAAGCTAGTTACTATGAAGAATCTTTATTTCTTTACGCCTTGGCACCTCTGAAGCTATAATCGGCGCGGTCTATATATTTCCCGTTTCTGACATTAGTAATTATGAACAACATAGTACCCAGATTGAATAATTAGCCACCAAAATCCAAATCACAATATGTGTAATATTGGCGATTTTAATCTCCCTAATATAATATGGAAAAACAGCAAATATGGTGTCTATACTAATTCATCTAGTCAAACAGCGAACCAAATTGCCATTGGATATGGTTATGCAAATGCAATGCAAATATATAACATTTTTAATCACAATGGTCTTACAGTTGATCTCATATTCATTCAATCAGATTTAGCTAAACATAGTAATGTTTCTGTAGGTAATGTACTCCTCGTCACTTGTGACAATCACCATCCTGCTGTAGTTCTTAGCCTACATTTATCTTTAGTAGTAAGCAATACTAAATATTATACTAGCTTCAAATATGACTTTAAAAACAGTAATTTTGGCAATCTCAATGATATTTTTATTAATATACGTTGAGACTCACTTCTTACAAATGATAATGTGAATATCGACTTAAATTATAAAAAAAAATTTAAATTAATTTCGACGTTCTGCAAAAATTTAGTCTCATTAAGACAAGTCTCCAAATATTCATTGACTTAGATATTTTTTACAAAGTCATATTTAAAGCTATTGATAAATGTGTTCCTGCTGTTTGAGTGGGATCGTCAAACCATTATAAATTCCCAAAATGGTTTAGTCGTGACCTAATTGAATTAGTTTTAGTTAAAAATAAACTATATTAAATGTACAAGCAATCACAGCGCAAAGATGACTATAATTTTTTTATATTGCTTGAATTGAATGCAATGAACTTACAGAGGTTTGTTTTAAAAATGATCTTTATTATTTTGTTGAATATTCTATAAACAATAATCCTAAGCGCTTTTAGAGTTATTTCAACTCAAACAGATGATCATCTGAAGTTCCAGAGTGTTTAATCAAGGATGGGGTTATGTATAATGATCTTCAGGATATTGTCAAGTTGGTGTACTTTAAATTGCTTAAAGTTGAATGTTTCCAAATGCTTTGTTCTTTCTTATTCCAAAAAGAACATTAGAACGCAGAGCAATTATTTCCTGTCGAACGCGCAATTGAAGCATACACACATGATAAGAGATCTTGGTGTAACCTTCAATAGCTCATGGAATTTTAACAACCACATCGATAAAATAGTATCTAAAGCATCTCAGATTTGGGGTTTGTAAAAAGGCAATGCAGAGATTTTAATAACTTACTGATCTCAAACTTTATGTTTCCCTAGTTCGGCCCTACCTTGAATATTATTTATTGATATAGTCACCCAGGACACAATTCAAAAAACATCAAATAGAACGCGCACAGCAGAAAATTCTAAGGTTATTGCATTTAAGTTTTATCCTGGTATGTCATACACTGAGATATTATTAAATATACGTTTGCAAACGCTCGAGCAACGTCGGTTTAATACGGATATAATTTTTGTATTTAAACTAATGAATGGTTTGACGTTCTGCCCAGAACTGTTGAATTTAATTAATATTCATGTACTAAACCGCCCACTGCGGAATACTTCGATATTTTTGTTCCAATGCGCAGAACGAACTATTGCAAATTTTTACAAATTTATTTAAATTTTACTATTTTTTGTTTGATTTATAAGTGAAAACTTATAGTATTATTATTTTTATGGTTTTGTTTTCGTTAAAATTAACAGTTTTTAATGTTTTTGATGATTTGCAAAATGTTTAGGGTTTTCTCAATTTTTGTTATTTTCAACATTTTATAAGATTTTAATTGATTTTTATTATGTTTATTTAAAATAATAATAGATCTTTAACGCTTTTCGTAACTTTTCCAAGATTTCTTGAATTTTTTACATTTTCCTTAATTTTAAAAATGTTGATATATTTCGTCAATTTTCCAGTTTCTGTGAATTTCCCTAAGCCTTCTATTAATTTTTAAATGCTATTCATGTAGCTATCCATGCATTTTCGTGAATTTCATAAACTTTTTTTTCATGAAATTCCACAATTTTAGTTAATTTCACAGGCCAACAAAAAATTTCTGATTTGGATTTGTTCAAGTTTTGGTGGCTAATTTAATAAAGAAACATATTTTTGTTCCCATCACGCACAATTTTTTTAATAAATTTACTGTTATATTTATGGTAAATAAAATACCATAAATATGACAGTAAATTTATTAAAAAAATTGTGCGAATAAAAATTAAATGACATTCTGAAAATTGCTACGCCACTGAGATTAAATTGTGTAAAAATCAATAGCAATTCAATGAGTTATGAGGTATTGTTGTATCAGTTCATGTTTCTTTTATAAATGTTTTATATGATAGTGTATTGTTCGGTGATTTAGTAATCGTTAGATCTAAAAATTTGACTATTAGTAAGTTCATTTTCTACTGTAAATTGAATTTGACTATTTATTGAATTTAAATGTTTTGTAAAAATTTCTAATTATCTTATTGACCCTGTCCATGTGCAAAAAATGTCATCTACATATCTTTTCCAAAAAATGCTTTCTGGTTATTTTAATAATTGATTTTCAAAATCGTCCATAAATATTTCTAATATTAAAGGAGACAAAGGTGGTCCCATTGGTAATCGATCGTACTGAATGTATATATTATCATTGAACTCAAAGTAGCATTGATTGATATAAATATCTATTAAACATTTTAATTCTGTTTTGTGTGCTTGTAGATTGGAAGTGTATTGAATTTTTTCGTCTAGAATATTTTTTAAATTTTTTGACATAATTGATGTAAAAAGACTTTTCGTGTCAAATGAAATTAATTTAACGTTTTGGTGGAAATGACATTTCTTTAAGTTTGTTCACTAATTCGATTGTATTTTTTATTGAATGCAGTAATTTGAGGTTTATAAATTGAGGAATTAAATTATTTCGAAATTCAGACAATTTATACGTCGGAGCATATAAATATGATTCCTTATGGATTTTTGGTAACCCATAAAGAACCGGTGCTTTAGGGTTCATTATTGTTAGATTTAGTCTGCCTCTATCTGAAATTAAATGTGTGCTTTGTTTTAATACTTTCTTGAGTTATGTCTGATATTTGTTGGTTGGATATATTTTTTGGTGTTAGAATGATCCGTTTTTATAAGATTTTTGTTTTATTAATGTAATCAATTTTATTTATTATTTCGGGAATTCCCGAATGACGGAAAGCTACTAAAATCTTAAAGTAATGCTTGAAAAAATCAAATACAATGATCATAGTTGGGAAATTTGTGGGGATTTGAAAATTGTGAGACATCTACTAGGACAGCAGTCAGGATATACAAAGTACCCATGTTTTTTGTGTGAGTGGGACAGTCGAAGTAGATATCAACATTTAAAGAAAAAGGACTGGATAAGAAAAGATAATTTAACTCCCAGATCAAAAAATGTTCATCACGAAAGTCTTGTGGATCGACAAAAAAATGTTGTTAACTCCACTGCATATAAAGCTAGGATTTAAGAAACAATACGTTAAAGCTATAAATAAAGATGGAAACTGTTTCAAATACCTTTGTAGAAAATTTCCAGATATTTCAGATGCAAAACTAAAGGAAGGAATTTTTGTCGGTCCTCAAATAAGGAGATTAACAAAAGATCAAGAATTTGTTAAAACCATGACCGAAACTGAAAAGGATGCATGGATTTTATTTGTTAATGTTGTTGAAGGTTTTTTGGGGAACAACAAGGATCCTGCTACAAAAATTCATGGAATGGGGATGTAATATGAGCATAAAAGTTCACTCTTTACACTCGCATCTTGATTACTTCCCCAAAAATCTTGGTGATGTAAGTGAGGAGCAAGGAGTGGTTCCACCAAGACATGAAATAAACGGAGCGCAGGTATCAAGGGCAGCGGAATGTTTCAATGGTGGCTGATTACTGCTGGTCAATGAAAAGGTACAATCCGGCCCTGAAATAGAGAAGAAAATCCACAAAACGAAGTTTTTGATCTAAAAGGAAAATATCTTCTGAAAATAAAAGAAATAAAAAAATTTTTACGACTTTTCTAAATTTAATTTACTAATTGTAATTTGTTTTTGTCTCTGTATCAATAAAAGTAGCGTTTATTTTGACCAAAATTTTATTAATTTATTTTCAAAATTGATAAAAAAACCTTATGTGATAAGGCAAAATGACACTCAGATTTGAATTTAGCAGATCAAAATTATACAAAATCAGATGTCAGATCGAAATCAACTTTCAACGTTTTACTCAATTTTAAAAATCTAAACGCTTTTTGTGAATGTTTAACGTTTTAGTCAATCTTAAAAATCTAAACGCTTTTCACAAAATTTCACAAAATTTCATGAACATTTTTGTAAATTTCCAAATTTTCGTAAATTTTAAAATTTTGAAAATTTAATAATTTTGAAAATTTAAAAATTTTGAAAATTTAAAAATTTTGAAAATTTCGACAGGTTTCGTGAAATTCAAAGATTTTCGATAATCATCAAAATTTCAAGATTTCCGTTAATCTTCAAAATTTTCATACAAGTGTGAATTTGCAAGAAGTTATCAAAATTTATTGTGAATATTCGATTAATTTTCGAAATTTCGACGGTTTTCGTGGAATCCAAAAAATGTTTAAAATTCCAAGATTTCCGTTAATCTTTAAAATTTTCATAGAAGTGTCAAACTTGCAAGAAGTTATCAAAATTTATTGTGAATTTTTAATAATTTTTTAAATTTGTCACGATTTTTTCAGCATCGGTTAATTAATTTAGACATTATATTAATCGTTAACGAATAACGATTGATAAACATTTTGAAGAAAGGCCTCATATTTTTTGTCAAATATATTTCTTTGAAATTTGCGAACCAGAAAATTAACGAAATTCTTGGCAATTCATGAATACCGGCATTTTTTTTAATTTAAGAAAATCTAGTAAGTACATGAAATGCGTCAAAGTTTTAAAAAGTAACGAAAGGAGTCAAGAAAACAAAATTAGCAATAATCTTAGAAAATGCATGATTTTTTTCAAAATTTTAAAAATTGTTATAAGTTTTAGAAATTAAAAAAGTTTTAAAATTAACGAACTTATTACAAAATTCTCGAGTTGTCAAATTTTTGTAAATTAATAAAAATCTTGGAAATTCACCAAAATTGACAAGATTTTAAAAAATGAACAAAAACTTGAAAACCCTCAAGATTTTTTAAATTAATGAAAATTTTGTAAAAAGCCAGTGATTATTTTTTAACGAAAACATTCCCAGACTAAGCATGAAGTAAAATTTCGACTTGAGAAAAGCCGTAAAAATTCTGGTTTTTCTTAACTTGAAATTTTACTTCATGCGCCACGCGCAACACTGATTGATTGTTAAGTTTAAAATATTTAAAACAATATTTTCTTATAGATTATCACATTTCACATACTTCAAATTGTTGTCAAATTTCAATATTTCTTGACATTTCATAACTTTTTGACATTGTGTTAACATTTTATCGATTTTCGACAGTTTTAGAATTTTAAAAATGTTGGCAAATTTAAACATTTTTACCATGACTTTTTATCACTTTTCCATAGTTTTCGTACCACGGACAGAGCATACAATTCTAGATAAACTCTATTATTATTATACAGGGAGTTTTTCTTTAAAGTATACATATTTCAAATTTCGAGTATTTGTTGTTAATCTTTAGATATTCGTTATATTTTTTAAAAGAGTTCAATTTGAAGCTTTAAATGAGTGTTTTCCACTCCTAGACTAAGCATGAAGTAAAATTTCGAGTTTAGAAAAGCCCCGTGAAAATTTGTCGAGGGTTGCGCAGCAACCCGAGACAAATTTTCTGGGCTTTTCTAAACTCGAAATTTTACTTCATGCGTCACGCGTATAACACTGATTTCAGGTGAAGTTGAAATGTACGTAAATTTCACAATATTTTAGTGTTTTATACGTGTGGCGCATGAAGTAAAATTTCGAGTTTAGAAAAGCCCAGAAAAATTTTCTCCGCAAATCTTCACGGGGCTTTTTTAAACTCGAAATTTTAGTTCGTGCTGAGTCTCGGAGTGGAAAACACTTGTTTGAAGCTTCAAATTAAACTCTTAAAAAAACAACGAATATCTAAAGATTTACAACAAATATACGGAATTTGAAATACGTAGACTTTAAAGAAAAACTACCTGTATATTATATATATATATATATATATATATATATATATATATATATATGTATAATTGTTATTCATAATTATGAATGCCAGATTTTTATAATTAGTTGTTATAACATGCTAACAGACAAGCAAAAACAGTTGAAAGTTTGTCGATTGAAATTAAAATCATGAATATTTATTTATCCAGTTTAATAAAAATAAGTATTGGAAATGAGACAAGCAAAAACAGTTGAAAGTTTGTCGATTGAAATTAAAATCGTGAATATTTATTTATCCAGTTTACTTGCTTACTAACATTTAATACCCATTCATTCGCTCGGCGCTATCTAAACAAACAAAGCACTCATAATTTTTATTATTCGTTGTGATAAAATTCGCCAGGCACTATGAACCAATATATAGTAACTACTTTCAGCAATTTTGCTATCTCTGCGCCATCTAGTACCCCAGAAACACATTATCAGCAAAAATTAGGCCTCTTAAGCAGATTATGCGCAAATTGTAATAAAATTGACTTTGATTTTTTCAATGGCAATTTAATATATCTTCGATCCATTTTAACTTTTAGTTAGGCTTAAGCTAATTATTAGTTTTATACCTTAACTAATTTAATCAATGTTTATATTTATGTGTTTTTGTAAATGGCTACCGTTGATTTGACAAATAAATCAATAAATACCGGAGATCACTTTTCTCCATTTATATGTGTTGGAAAGCGAATATGTAAGTAGATCCATGATTATTTGAAATCTTAAAATATAGTAGGCTATGAGATTAGTAGAATGTTTAATACAATGTATATTTTTTATTCTGATAAAATATGCATATACATATTAGAGAGAACGTGTCATAGTAGAAGAAAATAAAATAGTACATAAAAGTAAGTAAATACAAGTTTTCAAGAAGTGTTACAATAATCTGCAATGGAGTATAACTCCTTTCCACAAAGATGTTAAAACAAACACTGTTTGAAACGCTTATAGTTCTTATTCAGTGATTTTAATTGACCTGGTAAACTGTTATAGTATTTCATAGCTGCATATTGTGGGTCTCTTTCATACATAGTTAAACGGTGTGACGAGAGTACATAATTGTTATCAAATCGTGTATTATATTTTATATTGTGTGCAATACCTGAGTCTGATTGTTTTCTGTTTAAAATCAACTCATAAATGTACATGCTCTGTACAGTTAATAGATTATTTGATCTGAAGTGACCCCTATACGATTCAAAATACTTCAAATCAAATATAATTCTAACGGCTTTTTTTGAAGAGAAAATATTCTGTTTAGGTGGTAACTGGACCCATAGTATGTAATTCCAAATCGAAGTTTAGAGCAAAAGAGGGAATGGTACACTAGTTTTAAAACATCCCGAGGTGCTCCTGACTGTTTTAAAAGACGCAGCATATAGCAGACGAAACTTAGTTCCTTCTCTATTTTTGTTATGTGTGAGACTGCGTTCAGGGTGTCATCAATGGTTATGCCAAGAAACCTGACATGATTATAATTTTTGTTAACTATTGCTATATTTTCTGGATAAGGTATTGTACGAAATCGGGTTTACGTAAACTCGGAAATAAGTAAAACAATGTCTATTTATGTATTTAAAATAAACTTAATAATTAATACAAATATTTATATTATAAATTATAAGTTATCACTTATAATGTCACTAATTTAATTATTAGTACGTACTATTTATTTATAACTAGTTTTTGACGATGCGAATGTTCGTATTCAAAACTCTTCTCCTTCCTGCTAACGTGCGCTATATAAAAGGGCTGATGATTCATCGAATGTTCGAGAAGAATCCCAACGTTTTCGTGATTCACCGTTGTTTATTTTGTCGGGCGCTTTTGTTTTCCTCGCGCTATGAGTCACACTTGTCTAAGCGCGGCGGTGAAAGGGTTCCCTACATTATACTTCCTTATTGGGGCTCGAGGTGCTCTATAGCAGCCTTTGCTTTCGGCACATACTTTACATTTGCGGCACCACTCCTTGACCTTCCCCGCTCCCGGACCTTCTCTGTTGATTTCCTAACACCAAAATATCCTCCGGATGCACCATCATATACCAGCTGCAGAACTTCTGAAATTCTATTCCTTTGAAGAATTATCTGCGATGCGGATGTTCTTCCATCAGCGCTCTCTAGGTTTCTCGCCAAGACCACATCCTTCATCCCAATCGAGTCCCATTGAGACCAATATGATTTTAAGGTTGGTATCTTACTATCCACATCTTTCTATTGGGGGCGAGTTCCCTCCAATTTCCAGGTCTTCAGGAGTCCTAAATTTGGGTCAGCCTCTTGATCCTTTTCCAATTGTTCGTTAGACCAAGATTTGTCCGTCACAGTACAGTTCTATTCACAACTCCAGCTATTTCCACCAATCTCCGGCAATGACTACAATCTAGATGGCAGGGTCTCTGAGACAACGCGCCAGCGTTTTGATGTATTCTACCTGCCCGATGTTCAATGTCAAAGTCGTATTGTTGTAACCTCTCAATCCATCTAGCGACTTGTATCTCTGGATTCTTAAATTGTAACAACCATCTTAAAGCAGCGTGATCCGTCTTTAAAAGGAATTTTCTTCCATATAAGTACTTATGATAGTGCTCGATGGATTTTATTATCGCTAGCAAGTCCCTTCGAATCACACAATAGTTCCTTTCGGGTTTTCTAAGGACCTTGCTGAAGTACCCAATGACTTTTTCGTCTCCCTCTTGCATTTGAGACAGCACTCCGCCAGTTCCAACGTTGATCGCATCTGTGTATAAAACAAACTTTCCGTGTCGTGAAGGATAGCACAGTATTGGAACACTAATCAGGAATTCTTTAAGGTCTTCAAATGCTTTTTGGCAGTTTTGGTCCCAGTAAAACTTTCGTGCATCTTCCGTTAGCTTTGTCAGTGGTTTTGCTACATTGGCAAATCCAGGCACATATCGGCGATAATAAGTGCAAAGTCCTAAAATGCTTCTGATCTCATGTTTATCTCTAGGGACTGGCCACTCTTTTATAGCCTTGATTTTGGCCAGGTCGACTGCAACACCGTCTTTTGATACAACATGTCCGAGGTATGTAACTTCGATTTGCAGTAGATGACACTTTTTACGACTAAGCTTCAAGTTAGCGATACGAAGCCTTTCAAATACACCATCAAGATTTTTAAGGTGTTGGTCAAACGTCTTACTAAATATGATAATTTCATCCAAATATACTAAGCAGGTTTCCCATGACAGTCCTCGTAAGACATTATCCATAAGTCGCTTAAACGTCGCTGGAGCATTACATAGACTAAAGGGCATAACATTAAATTCCCAGAGACCCGAGCTAATGGTCAAGGCTGTCTTTTTCTTGTCTTTCTTTGTGATATGGTTTAGTTGCCTGTAATCCACACAAAATCGGGTCGTACCATCCTTCTTTTTCACTAAGACAACTGGCGATGCCCATGGGCTACTAGATGGACTAATAGCACGTTCTTCTTCCATATTTTTAATTCTTTGTTGGGCATTGTAACGAACTTTACTTGCATCGATTGTCACAGCTGATAAATGTTAGATTTTTGGGTTGGCAATCGATGCTAGTCCTTCTGTATGGTAATTTACTTTATGAAAGTGTACGTCTTTATTTTAATTTATCTGTTTCATAGATAATGCTTGAAATTTATAATAAGTTGGCAACAATTTGTTGCCTGTCTTAAATTTAATAGATTTATGGGCCCGGCTATAAAAATAGTTGCCGGAGCGCTCAGAAATCAGACTGCGCTGGGATTTCAGCTAAGCATAAGCGATCTTCCAGAGTAGCCTCCTAATTGCATCTCTGCTATGCATAAGCGAGTTGAAATTAGACCGGCTAGAGTACCGAGAGGTTTCTGCTATGTAAAAGCGATTCCTCCTCGTTAGAACATAGCATTACCTGTACCCGTTCCGTTGAATTCCAGGAGAGTCCTGCTACGTATAAGCGTTCTCTCTCTGTTGAATTGAAAAACCCGTACCTGTTCCGTTGAATCACAGAGGAGTTCTGCTATGCATAAGCGTTCTCTCTCTGTTGAATTCAAATACCTGTAGTAGAGGAGTTCAGCTACGTATAAGCGTTCTCTCTCTCTCTATCCCGTTTGATTCAGAAGCGGCCGGAGTTCAGCTACGTATAAGCGCTCTCTGGATCTCACTCTGAGCTGTATTACCCGTATATGTGTGCTACTGTTACCGCAGCGGAAACGTGTTAGTTTGCGCGTCTGCTACGCATAAGCGACCGCTAACCAACACTGGAAGTTGGCAGACCTTCCTACTACAGCTGCTACGCATAAGTGCTACAGTAAGGAGGATTGTAATTATATATACATATATTGTAGATATTGACTTATTGTGTTTATTTAAACTTAAACCAGCATAATTAATTATTGGTTTATTTTCTCCTAATAGAGACACCTGACGGTCCAGAACCGAATCCGGAGCGGTACGAGGAGAAGACCGAGCCAGAGTTGGAATTTATATGTACATAGGGTTGTGTTTTGTTTATTTAATAGCATATATTAACATTATTTTTATTTTATATTATTTTACGAATATATTTTATTTTTTTACAAAATATTGTTACATTATTCCTACACTAACAGGGACTCTGATTAAACCTGAACCTGGACTAACCCGAGGTGTACCCTAAAGGAGGGTTAAAACCGTTACAGCTTCTTCTCTTTTCGCTATTGGTAGCCTCCGAGGCGTTTGTCTGATAGGTGACTCTTCTCCTTCCTGCTAACGCGCGCTATATAAAAGGGCTACTGGTTCATCGAATGTTCGAGAAGAATCCCGACGTTTTCGTGATTCACCGTTGTTTATTTTGTCGGGCGCTATTGTTTCCCTCGCGCTATGAGTCACACTTGTCTAAGCGCGGCGGTGGAACATACTAGTGTTTTCCACTTGTTTATTCTACTTTCGTTACACTATCCTCGAACGATTTATCTAAAAAAATATGAATTCAGTCTTGTCAGTATTTAGGAATAACATGTTTTTGGATAACCATTGATCACACTCCGAGAGAATCTCATTACATTTATCAACAACATTTTCTATACATTCACAGCGTATTAGTATATTAGTGTCATCAGCGTACATGGCAATGGAACTACCAGTGTTACTGACTACAGAAGCTAAATCGTTTATGTAGATGATAAAAAGCAAAGGGCCCAATATACTACCTTGAGGTATACCTTCAGAGACAACGAGACTTTCAGAGATTGTACTTCCAACTTTTACAGATTGTCTACCATTTTCTAAATAGCTTTTAATTAGATTTGAGGCTATACTACGAATTCCGTATTTATTTAACTTATTTAGCAAGATGGTATGGTCCAATGTATTGAACGCTTTTGACATATCCGGTAGCACACCTAAAGGGATATCGTTTCCTTCTAGTGATGAAATTACCTCATGAATGTAGTCATGCGGCGCGGTAATAACTTATTTTTGTTTTCAAAAGCCGTGTTGAGAGGTTGTGAAAATAATAAATTTATCTAAGAAACTGAGGAGTCTGTTATATAATACACTTTCTAGTATTTTTGAAAAGCAAGATATGACACTAATTGGGCGATAATTATCAAGAACGTTTAGATCTAATTTCTTGAAAATAGGTGTTAGTATTGATTGTTTTAAAATGCTTGGAAATATACCTAATTCGATTTATATTAATTAAATGAGTCAAAGGCGGTGCAATTCCATGTATTCCATATTTGATCACTTTAAGAGGTATTTCATCGTATCCTGCTGAATTATTGTTTTTTAAAGAAGTTACGATATTAAAAACTTTCAGTAACAGGTTTAATGAGTAGTGAATATTTGTTTTGTGGAATTTTATCGGAATATTAAATGGGCGTTATATTAGTGAGTAAATGTTGTACTGTATTGATAAAGCGAAAGTTAAAATAATTTGTTAATTTTGTTAGATTCTCCTCATTGTTACAGCTGAGCATTTCGTTTTTCTGTAAGTGTTATTTATTATGTTCCACGAAGTCTTGTTTAAATTATCAGAATTTGTGAATTTATTTCTTATTTCATTTTCTTCAGCTGTGCGTAATTTTTTTGTACTTCCGGATTATGTTTTGATATCACAAATAGAGCATCGAGTTGATTTTTGCAGAATTGTATTTCATTTGAGGTAAACATCTTTTTACTTATGTTGTTAGTTATTTTTTTAATTTTTGGGAAAGATTTGTTAAATATATAGGAAAATTTGTTCACAAATGCTGTCCAGTTATCATCGACAGAATCACTGTTGTGATAGACAGACTGAAATTCGAATAGGTTACAAATTTCTTCAATAAATATGTTTAGATTACCCTGATTAAAACTACGACAATATCAGAATTCATTTTTGTTTTGTTTTTTAGTGTTTGAAAGAGATACGATTAGCTTTTGGCTAAGATGGTCTGATATGTTGAAGTTTATAACATTTGCAATGAATCCAGAGTGCCATTTGTTATAATATTATCAACTACGCTAGCCGTCACACCGCTGTATCATTGATTTCTAGCATATTAAAAATATCCCTTGTATTTGCGCTATTTGTGTCTGATATGTTGATGTTAAAGTCACCTGACACAAAAAAATATACGTCCGCTTTTTGACATAATATCAAATAACGTATTTAATTGAAAGAAAAAACTATCTATATTGGAGTTTGGGGCTCGATAAAAAACAACACATATAATTTTAAAATTGTGATAATCAGTCTTAATTGCAGCACATTCGAAATCATTAACTTTAGCTAACTGATTTATACCCAAGTGAATTTTGAATTTCAGTTCTTTTTTAACCAAAATAGCAGAGCCGCCGCCGTACGCGATATCTTTTGGAGGCTGTTTATTTCTGCAGAATTGTGTGGCTGGTGTGAGATTTTTTAATTTGGTCAATTGAATTTGTTCTGTTGTCAGATAGTCTTCGGTTATCGCAAGCAGCGTACAATCATCATTGTATTCGAGCATTGATTCGACATTGAAAATATTTTTTTGAAGTGACCGCGGGTTCGAATGTATCACTATAAACAATTGATTGTTTACTGTTAATTTCTCTGGTTGCTAGATTGTTTCTTCATCATTTTCAACATTTTGCGCAAGGATTCTTTATTTGAATTCGACACGGGCATTTCTCACTCCAAGCTACATGCTTAGCATCCGAATTTTAAATTTCACTAAACAGTTTCCACATTTAATGTCCAGTTTTGAGGCTTCACACGATTTCGACTTATGGGACTCGGCACAGAATCCGCAGATCACATTTTGAGAGCCACTTGCTTTATTACCGTAGACACAGCAGTTGTAACACTGTTTTATATTAAAATCCTCAGTTTTGCAATCCCACTTTTAAATTACCAACCGAAATAAGATATTTAAATAATTTAGGAGTGCATTCAAATACCGCATTATAAAATTGCTTATTTTTACCATTTTTTTTAATAAATTCGAATATTTGGGTTGTATCAATTTTAATATTATTTTGTTGAATAATTCATTGTTGCAAGTTGTCGTTATCAAGTTCTAGTTCATTTTGTTGTTTGTTTTTTAATGATTAGTATTTCGCAATTTAGATTTTTTTCGTTTAGTTCGTTTTTTATATGTTCAAGGTCGCTTTTATTGTTACATTTTTAAATAATATTATCTGAAACATTTTTTATTGTGAAATTGTTTAAACTGTCTGGATTTAATTCATGGATTAATTTTTTTCGCGTCTGTTCGCGGGTAGCGTTGATGGGTTTTAATAAAACCATTTCTTTCATCAATGTTGCATCTCGATATGATTGACTTTTTTCAGTAGGAACTGTTGTTAATGGTTGGTTCGAGCAGTGCTGGCAACGTTGAAGAAGATTTGTTCCAATTGTTTCGATTTTCACTTCAAGGTTTTTTTTTTTCGATGAGAAGTGTATTATTTAATTGGAGAGATTTGTTAAGTTCTCGGAGTTCATGTATTAAATGATCTTTAAGCTGTTCACTGTTGTCACCAGATTTAACCTCATTTTATTATGTGAGTTACTATGCCATTACACTTATGTTTTTTAACACAAGATGGATGAGATAATTCTTGACACGATGAGCACTCTGTTTTATTTGCCACCGAATTTTTACACGCACTGTATGCACACAATTCACTTAAGCTATTTTCGAATCGTTGTTGCTCAGAAGCCACCATCTTTTTTTTACAATTAAATACACTTATTACAATACTTTATTGGAAACACAAAAAAATAAAACGTATACAATAATAAAATCTAGCTTCGCTGGTAGAGGGCGCAATCTCACCGCAAAGGATAAAAACAAGCTTTTATTTAAAATGCTAAATTAAGGTTGTTTTAGGGGATGGTTTTTCGCGGGTGGTATTTCGAAGGGCTGGTATTTTAGGCAGTTAGTTTTATGGAGGGTTTTTTTGTTAGGGGATGAATTTCAGAAACTATTTTTCGTAAGGATGATTTTTAGGGGGATTGTTCCTTTCGGGAGAGATGTTTTCTTCGGGAGTGGTACTGATTTTCTAGGAATCTTTTTACATGGGGTAGTTTTTCATAACGTGTTTTATTTTCGTAGGTGTGATTTTCAATAAAAATGTTTACAAGGGGTGGTCTTTTAAGGTGTAGGTTTTTGAGGGATTGATTTTTAGGGTTTGTTTTTAAGCTCGAGGTTTCATGAGCGTTTTTTCTGGGGGGATGTTTGGTAGTAGTGAAGATTAGAACTTTTATATAATTATTAATATTTAATGATTTAAAATACAAAACAACCGCCAAATCAGTAATTATTATTACTATATAATAATTAGTAGTCCTGTCTATCGAGATAATAGGCGATACATTTGTTTATATTTATTAATAGTTCAGTCTACTGAGATATTACTGAATTATTTTAGTATACTAACGGCCGGTTTCATAATAATTGCTCAATTTTAACTACCTCCTCGTTTCTTTTGCTTTTACATAAGATGCAGATGAAAATCTAAAAGATTAATCATTAAAATGGTTGTAACTTTAGTTAGGTTTAATCAAATTTAATAAACGTTGACTAAATTGATAAATAGTTAAATGCCCTTTTAAACACTATGTGTTCTGATTTAATTTAGTGTCTATAGTATGAATCTCAGGGCGCTATTAGTACAAAATACTCCATTCTGCACAATTTTTAATATATCTCCGGTTAGGATGAAGATATAAGGATGCGGTCATCGTCAATTTTCACACTATTTATCATTTTAATTAACTATCGTAACTTACGTATACCTTCCAATTTGGAAATTTAACGAAAATAGAGAAAATACGGTGATTGTCTCAATCGTCGCCTCTGGTGCTTAATATCGAACTGAAATAAATTAGAGTGAATAATGCATTAAAGTGCATTCAATTATCTATCAAATAAGCCCAAGTTTATTAAATTCAGTGGAGCCTAACAAAAGTTAAAGGCACTTAAATAATTATATATTTTCGTTCTTCCGTGCATCTTATGTGAGACATAAAAAAAACGAGAAGATAGTTAAAGTTAGGTAAAATTTACCGTAGATTAGGACATTCATATTTTTCACATCGCCTAATTTGGCATTTATTTGATAAAAATTGTTATAATCTTATACTATAGAGCAAAAGGGCACAACTTTTACGGCAAAGCTATGTTCTTAAAAAATAATTTCCAGAGATTTCTCTTGGTCACTTTTACAATGAAGTTTTTTACTGCAACATGCTACGATGTATAGTTTCTGAGATACAGCCGACTCCTACGCCTAATCAAACAGCCGGTATATTTAATACTCAAATAAAAAGATAATTTTAAACATTATCTTAAAATATTCGATACCTTATTCTCTTTGACAAGTTTCCGATATATCTTCTCTTTTTCAGTGCACGTGCAATTTCTCAAAGTAATAAGAATGTGCAAAGCTACGCTTCGGCGATCGCGAAATTGTGATAATAACGTGTTTGTTTAGGTTTTGCAGTAAAACTTGGCAATCGTAAACCATTTATCAGAATTTATACCGCGGACGATCGTAACCAATTGTAACGCATTGCTGCAAACACCACCTGGTGCAAAGAAGCAAATGAAATTCACAATTCTTTTTTTCATTTGTTTGTTTTTCTTTCTTTTCGAGTAAATCTACAACCGGTACAGCAGAGCGTTTACAATATGCTAGTATTAATTAAGTTAAGAGATAAAGGCGAACGTGTTGTCAGGATGGTCAGGATAGTAAAAGGAGAGTAGAAGGCGAATTCCAATTAAATCCGGGCACCCGCCGCGTTCACTTATTTATTCGCTATATTTTACAGGAGAACAAATAACGAGTTGGAGATAGGGTGGAATGAAACTGAATCAAAATTTGCCATTATGCGCAGTAAAATAAACAAATAAGTGCTCTTATAAAGTGCTCTTATAGATAAAATGGAATTACTGTAGAGACAGAAAGGAATTTAGCAGGTTACATAAATAACGATTGTGAAAGTGAGCACATCGATAACAGTCTGTTTTGTCAAATTATGGTTAATTCCCACTGAGCAAAATACAAATAAATAACGTTATATCAACATTGAGGCAACGTGTTGTTTTAATATTGATGAAACATTACTTAAATGTGTTTGTGAAGTGGGTTAAGTGTGTGATATCTACACTTTTCGCTACGTTACGTCAATTTATAGCTTCTGACAAGTGTTTCCACCCCTTGAGTAAGCATGTAGTAAAATTTCGAGTTCATAGTAAAGCCTGAAAATTTGGTTTAGTCTTGTAGCGATCAATTTAAATTTTCAGGCTTTCCTCAACTCGACATTTTTCTTTATGTGCCACGCGTACACTGTAAAATACTGATTTAAAGTGAAGTTGACTCTTGATTTTTACTTAGTTTTGAAAAAAGTGCATTTTCGCTCAGTCCCGTTTTTTTTTTTTATTTTTGAGAGCAAAAATTACAGAATTAATTAAATCTGACAAAAATAGTCAATCAAGGTGGAGCAGTATTCGAGTACTTTTATATTTTGAGTGAAAAGTACAAGGGTATTTGATTACAAATGTACTTGATTACAAATTTTCTCAAAACTTTGAGTGAATTTGTAATCAAGTACAAATGTACTAAAAATAAATGAATACAAATGTACTTTAGTATTAATGTACTTTGAGTACAAATTATGAAAATTTAGCTTTCAGGCTTTTCTAAACTCGAAATTTTACCTCATGCGTCACGCGTGCAAAATACTGGACTTAAGTGAAGTTTAAAATATACTTCTGTAGAATTTTGCTTTAGTAGCATAGTTGGAACTTCACAATAAATTAGTGTTTTATACGCGTAGCGCATGAAGTAAAATTTCGAGTTTAGAAAAGCCTAAAAATTTGGTTTGGTCGCTCCGCGCTTCGCGCTACGCGACCAAACCAAATTTTTAGGCTTTTCTAAACTCGAAATTTTACTTCATGCTTAATCTGAGAGTGGAAAACACTCGTTTAAAGCTTCAAATTTATTTATTTATTCATCAACGGGATCCATATACAAAACGAGACTACAGTTTGTGATTCTTAAAACTAACAAAATTACATATAAGTCTACAGTATTACAAAAATTATATTTCCTAAGCTACAAACACAATGATAATTTATAAGTGGCAAACTAATACATGTTCAGTTTACCACTTATACACAATTAACTATTCCTGTAATAAGAATGCGCGTAGGTGTTTCAATGTTCCACTAAGAATGTCAAAATTGATATTATTGCAATTAGCACAAATCCTATTGATACCAAAATTAGTGCAGTAATTGGTTCTGTACATTTGTTCATAAAATGACTTACTGCCCCTAATAGGCGACTTGGAACATAGAAGTTCATTAAACTTAAAAGTTCTGGACAGATTATCACACGTGATATTAATTTGTGAAGAAATATGACATCTGCATTTAAGCGTCGTCGCTCGAGCGATTGCAAATTAATATATAACAGTATATGTGGGGCAGCTTGGTGGTGTAGTGGTTAGAGTGTTGTACTGCCACGCCACGGGCCGGGGTTCAAATACCGGCCTAACAAGTTGTCTGCATTTATATAGGTTAGGATAAAAATGCCAAACACTCCGTCTTCTCGGATATGACGTTAAATGCATGTAGGACCCGTGTACTGCCTGGATGTTGCGTGCACGTTAAAGATCCCTACCGGTGGGTTGGAACTCCCACCGGGTTCGGCAAAATTCCCGGATAGCTGTAGACCTAATCTCCGGCGTCATGATTGGCCATAGCAGCGGAAATAGATGACGTAAAACCCAAAAATAAAAAAAAAAACAGTATATGTGGATAAGTGCAATCAAGATTGAATTTGAAGGTTATATATGTAAGGAACCTATGTTGAACCCGCTCCACTTGGTTTATGTTTTGGGATGTATTTGGGGACCACATTTGGGGACCAGTGAGCAATATTCGATATGCGGCCGAACGAGAGACACATACAGATTTACAAGCGTTCTTATATTAGAAAAATCTGTACACTGTCTTCTAATAAAGCCTAACATTTGAAAGACTTTCGAAGTTAAAGTGTTTATCTGGTTAGTGAAGCTCCAAGTGTTCATAAAAGTAACACCAAGATCTCTTACAACATTAGTGTGTGCTAATGGTGTGTTATTAAGAGAGTAATTTCTGAGTCCTTTTAATCTCTTTTTTTGAATAAGAAACAACAAAACATTTGGAAACATTCAGCTTCAATTTGTTTATAATACACCAACGACTTAACGCTTCCAGGTCGAGTTGTAGCTTATGGCTAGAATAATTGTCCTTAATAGGCATGTACAGCTTTAAGTCGTCCGCAAAAAGAAGGCAATTGAATATTTGAAACACTTCACAATATCATTGATTAAAACATTAAATAGTAATTGACCAATATGTGATCCCTGCGGTACCCCCGAAGTTACAGGTATGGGACGAGAAGTTAAGTTACTGATGCGGACTGTTTGAGTTCTGTTGCTGAGGTATGATTTAATCCAATCGAGCAAAGACCCATGTACACCAGCCTCTAAAAGTTTTTCGACCAAGATTTGATGGTCAACACTGTCGAACGCTTTAGAAAAGTCGATGTACACATTGAACTCTTACAAAAACAACGGCTATCTGAAGATTTATAGAATAATTTGGATATGTATACTTAAAAGAAAAACTTCCTGTATAATTTCAATTTGATAAGTAACTTAACTGTATCTAAGATATTTACAAAAGATTCAATTATTATGATATGTTAATTTTTATTGGATAAATATCAGCAAATTTGTAAAAAAAATTATAACTCATTAGAAATACAATTATTTTCAATGAATACACGTCAAAAATATGGGATACAAAATTATAAAAATAAATAAATTCAGTTTCATATTTTGTATGTAAACATAATTCTTGATTACAAATTACTTTATCAAATAACATCTTTCTCTAAAATTATAATTGTCAATTTTACACTTTACAATTTTAGTTTTTCTTAATTTTTGAGCTCCCTCTGTAGTAAATTTAAGACACTATTTAAATGTGTTTACAAGTCATCCAAAACTTTTTGTAAAAAATGACTTTCTGTCGAAAATTTCACTATAAAAAAGTTGTTCCTATCCGGGCAGTAATCCGGGGGGACACACGATATAAGAATACATTTGGATACATTTACATAACAATTAATAAACTTTTAATTACTTTAAACATCTAAACTGGTTTTTAAAAAGTATCAAATCAAAGTTTAATTAAAAATAAAAAAAAGTGACCGAGAAATGTATTTTGTTAGAAAATTTGTAAAAAATCAAAGTTTTATAAAACTAACATAAAATTCAGAGGATTTACTTAACATTGATTACACTTGAATCTGCTTTAAAGAATATTAAATTATCTGAACTTATTTTTCTAAAATATTAAGACAAAGTTGAAATTATGCAATAAATTCAGCATGCTCCTAAACTTGTTTATTTTAAAAAATTGTGAATAAAACCAACGAATTTTCAAATCAATATAAAATTTATATAGAAATTAAATAAACTTTGAGTGGCTGTGATTGACATTTAAATATCTTTACTAGATTTTTCAAAATATCATTAAAATTGAATTAGGTAAAAACAAGGTAATTACCGGATTAATTTTGTTTGGAAAATTGCAAAAAATTAAAGTTTCATACAATCAACTTGAAATTAACATAAAAAAAAACTCCCTGTATGTACAAGTTGAGGCATTAATTGCAATTGATTAGCTACAATTTGTAATGGTCATATAGGCAACCCAATTTACACATAACCTAAAAATGAAAAGTGTCAAATTGTATTTTATGAAAATGTTCGGTGTTATATAAAACTCTCTGTATGTCAATGGTAACCAATTTCACAGGTGGGAAACGAACCAATTTAATTTTAAGGGGCAGTTATCAAAACAAATGTATCGGTGCTGCATTATGCTTCAATAATGATTATATATTTTATAAATCATCAGGCAATGAAAGTAAACAATATTTAAACAAGTTTTGTGATCGACGTGACAGAAAATAAAAATTATATAAGAAGTATTATTAAAAAACTTGGAATTGATTGCACTTGTATTTGCTTTAACGGGAGGGTAGCAAAGAAGTACTTACAAGAACGGTCGCCTAGATGTAGCTAAACTCGCATTTTCGACCGGCATTGGTGCAATAAATTATAGAGAGATTTGTGGTCTTTCAACAAAACCCATTTATTGTCCCCAATAATGTATTTAATAACCTTTGCGTTAGCCGTACCTATTTTCTTTGAGCAATGAACTTGAATACCCTCAATAAAATTATAATCATTTTACAACCTTGTAGCTACCGAATCTGCAGGAGAGTAATCCCGCGCTGCAACCCCTGCAGGTTGGAGCGTTGCGACAAAGTCGCTTAATCGTTTCTTCTTCAGCTCACACAATATGCTAATTATTTATACCTGCTTTCTCTGGAAGGCAAAAATAATCTCTTTGGTATATTTTCTTCGGACCGATACTAATCCAGGTTTAGCTGGTTTATCTATTGGAATTTCAATTTAATCTCTCTCTTCCAGTATCCCACAAGTTAAACAATTTTAAATTACGAGTAGTAAACTTTTGTAGAACATCGATTCTCAATAATATTCGTATTTTTCAATCTTAACTTTATACAATCAATTCGGTTGTTTCGTTAGTAAAAATAAATATTCAGCTAGTGATTTTTGCGTTATTTGAACAGATATCAATTGTATCTATTTAATTTGAAAAAAATATAGGGTGGAAACCTTAACTGGAATAAATTCGGAATTTATAAAATGAGAAGTTCCAGAAAAAAATCCATAACAAGAGCGTTTACATCTTGTTTATTTAAATTAACAAAAAACACTTCTTCTGATGTAACTTCACTAAAAATACTTAAAAATAAATTAGCTTCATTAAAAAATCATGTGAAGGGGATAATTGCTAAAGAAAAGACACCAATTCAAATTAAAAAACTTTAGAAGCTGCACCCTTTCATATGTTTGAAAATAACTCAAAATGTATAAAAGCATGCACAAAAAATTCAACCAATAACTACAATATCTTGATATCGTCACCTTTATGGGTTGTAATTGTAAAGACTGTGGAGCGGGTAGGTAACAAATCTGATAGATTAGTTGGAAATGTAACCAAAAATTTAGCAGAACGATATACAGAGAGTTTTATGTAACACCGAACATATTCATAACGAGAATTTTTCTATTAAGTATACATATGCAGACATTGTACATTTTACCACGCTCGGTTTATTTGAAGCTTTAAACGAGTGTTTTCTACTCCCAGGCTAAGCATGAAGTAAAATTTTGAGTTTAGAAAAGCCTGAAAATTTTAAATTAATTTTACTTCATGCGCCACCGCACAGTGGGCGGAAACGGCCAAAAACCCGCGCATGGGGTATTTCTTTCGAATTTGAAACGCAACATCTTGAAAAATAAGGGTTTTCTAGGGTTTTTGGGGTCGCTGATAACGAATTTGAACCTAGATTTGAAAAATTCAAAATGGCGGATACAATATGGCGGCCGAAAAAATTAAAAATGATCTAAAACCGCTAAAAACCTGTGTATATGTGTTTTTGAGGTTGCTGATAACAAATTTGATACTAGATTTGAAAAATTCAAAATGGCGGATCCAATATGGCTGCCGAAAAAATTAAAAATGATCTAAAACCGCTAAAAACCTGTGTATATGGGTTTTTGAGGTTGCTGATAACGAATTTGACACTAGATTTGAAAAATTCAAAATGACGGATCCAATATGGCGGCCAAAAAAAATTAAAAATGATCTCAAATCGTTCAAGTCTTGTGTATAGGGGATTTTGGGATCGCTGGTAATGAATTTGACTCTAGATTTTAACAATTCAAAATAGTGGCCGAAAAATATTTTAGTTGTTCAAAATGTTGCAATCAAAAGCAATAAAGCGCCACAAAAAGGAACAAAAAGGAACAAATAGTGTTTTTAATGCGCGCTATTCATAATAGTTTCTGCTACTGGACCATTGTCTGTGTTCAATAATATTCTGAGATTAAATATTAATGAACTCAATCCGTTTAATAATGATGCAATCCCATTTTATATGATAAGGATGTCTTCATGGTATATCATCTTTCATCATGTGCTGCACATCGACCGGAAGCTCCTTTTTGTTTGATTTCGGCGGGGAACTTCTGAGACTGTTGATGTAAGGGTCTGATGATAGCAGGAACCTATTGAAGATATCCATCAGATTCTCTTTTCGGGACATTTGCCTTGCAAAAGTACTCCGGTATGTTTTGAAATCTTTGTTTCTATGCTCCATGGCCTCCTCAGACAAGAATCCTGAAACATATTAATTTATCAACATTGTATTTAATTTGCCATCAAAAAATAAATATAATTATTTGGTACTTAGTTATAGTTCATTACTGAATAATCTCATATTTTACGATATGTATAAGAATATTGTTAGATTCATTACTTGTTTTTCTATTTCGACTCGAATGCGCAAAAAACGTCAAATTTGTTAGTTCTGTTGGTTTTTTAACATAAGTTCAACGGCAGGGTTTCAAAATTTATTTTGTTCGGCTAATTTTGAGTCTCATTATGCACGTATGTATACTAACCGGTCGGCAAGATTGCATGTGAGATGATTTCGTCTCCGTGAAGAAGTACTTTGTGCACCGTTGGACTCATAGGCCAAAACGCGTACTCCTTCACCAACAATTCACTTGTTTCATGCGCGTATTTCCTGAATTTACCGGCATCAATCTCCTTAAATATATTAATTGCTGTTAAAATGACGTTCATCCTATCCAGGATCACCTTGTCGATGCCGAGAATCGCAGAAGAGACTTCGCGCTTCTCAAAAAATGTCCTGGAAGTGTTCCCGTCATTCGAAGATCCGAATCCTAGAATAAAAGTAACTTCCTTCTTAATTGATTTTATTTTACATAATAGTACGTAAATATGAAATCTTTCAAATAAAGAAGAATCGAAAAATGAAATGAAAAACAAATGAAGAAAGAACGCTCTGAGAAAAAAAGAGAAACCATCCTTCAATCGTCACAACTAATTACTTATGTTCATACCTTGCTTTGGCATGTCAACTGTAAGGCCAAGTTGTCTTCTGAATGCGTCTTGGATCTCTGTTTTTTTTTGGCTTGCAAGATCGCTTTGTTCTCACAATCAAGTCTTGTGTTTTTAGGTCGTAAAGTTTTAGGCAACCCAAGTCTACACATAATATAATACAGATCAATTTTACGTTTTCGAATATATGGATAACAATTTAGATAAAAAAAAATTATGATATACCTGTACGAAATACGTAACAGCCCACCCAGTGTTTGTTATTAGTAAATCTAGGCACTCAAAAATATTCCCGGATTATAAAAGACATTTATAATTACAGTGATTGGTGAATGTCAAATTTCACCGGACTCACCCGTCAATCTTCAAACTTAAAATTTTGTATACACTTCAAAAGTGCAACAAATAAAATTCAAGCTGTAGATTATCATCCATGTGTTAATTTGACAGTTATTAAAATTAAAGTAATTTTTAAAAAAGTAAAATATATAATGAATATGAAGAAGTAAAATATTTGTCAAAAATCACGGTAGAAATAAAATGTATAATATATAATCCACGGTTGTCTTGTCAGAATCAAAAGGAGTTGAATTCCGAGTATAGCTTACATGTGCAACAACAAACTTATTTTTGAAACCATTAAAATCATACGAACTCGAGGAAAATTGTCGATCCGGTAATCTTGTTGTTTACACTACAAATAGGTTTGCCCAAAGTGAGCAATTTTTAAATGATACTTATAAACCGTATAAAAACAAATATTCATAAGATTGCATGTAAAAGTAGCTAAACGTCATAACATTTTTCACATGCTCTATTTTGGTAAAAAAGTTTAAATTAATCAAACTGTCATCTAAATTTTAGACATTTATCACTATATTGAAACCTCTTGAAATGGTGTCAATTAGCATTAAGTACTTACCAATCGTCCTGCGTCTTTTCTGCGAAATACTGCAAGCGCCGAAATCCTTCACTGGTGGTTGGGCGGTGGTTTCACTTGATCTTTTTCGCGAACCGTATAACTCTCCGTTTAAGTACTCTGAATGACTTCTTTCAAGAGCAGATTCTACTCGCGAACATTTTTTCCACAGTGCTGTTATTTTTGCCACAAAATTTTTCGCTTTATTTTCTTCGAAAACACTTTTTTCTCTTGCAGCATGTTCGATATCTTTGATTATTTCGCATTGTTTCTTATTTGCTGATTTCACATATGTCTTAAAAAAGTATCTGCGATTCAAATCGGAAACGTTTTCGACCGTGTTATCCATGGTACTACGTGATGAACACTGACTTTTAACATTTGAAGAAGTTTGTTTACAGACAGAAATGGGTACACACTACATGTAGAGAGTTTGAAATTCAAAACATTTTAGTTAACGGGTAAAGATGGAGCCACTCTCCATGGCGCGATACAAAAATTTAAAATTCTATATGGTTTAAAAGATAATTGTTAAAACGATTATTATGATGATCACCCTCAATTTTGTTGAGTTGAGGGTGCCAGTTGACTCAAGAAATTTGTACCATTTATATCAATGATTTATAATTTTCAATAAGTTAAAATGTGTTTATTTTTCCTAATAAAATTAGTATATATAGATTTTAGATCCTCCATATTGTATTCACCATTTTTAATTTGAAACATCTGAGCTTCAATTCATACTTAAAGACCCCCAAAACCCCGTGGAAGATACATTTCAGGGAATTTTACCCTGAAACATAGTTGGGACGTTTTTTGTCCCACTACGAGTGAAAGGGTTAATGAGGGGATTCGCAATAAAAAATGAAGCGAAACGTATCCAAAAATGTGTAAATAGGTCTCTCTTCAATTCCGCAAAAGTCCTATGATATATACCAATTGTATAATTAACTATTGTTTAAACAATTAATTTTGCCAAACAAAAACATACTGGTAATTTTGTTTTCAGTTACGTTAAGAATCATTCAGATAGTTTGTCTAAATATAAGCTGGGTTCTGCTTGAGCCTTAATAGGGTAAAAGCTTTAAAAGATAGTTCTCGCTGCTTGCTTTTTTTTTGAAAAATTCGCCATTTCTAAGCTTGCAGGACATTGCAGATGGCACTATGTGAACAACGCAGGAAAATGTCCATATTTTAGCGGAATATAAGTGACGCGGAGAACTTTTGAGAAGTTTTTGAGATCTGTTATTAGACAGGGGAAGATTAAAAAAAGTAACAGTCTAAACTAGCATGTTGTATTGTATCAGTTGGCAACAGCCTTTGGCCAGAAAAATATGTATATATATATATCCCAGAGAAGGTATTGGTTATCGTAGATGTGGTAGGAATCAAGGTATAGTGCTGCAAACAACGATATTCCACATTCTCGAATTATTCCAGTTTCAGACCAATTTCAACTTAAAGTAGTATTTATTTCGGCACTATTGGGTTTCAAACATCAGTTAGTGGAAAATCTTACTTCTCAATGATTCTAGAGACGGTATTTAGACGTACGAATTATTCGGTGAACCTTTTATTTTTCATCCGATGCGCGCATTTTCACCTCTTTCCGCCCACTGTGCACCGGCACAAAACACTGATTCAATGTAAAGTTCAGCGGTGTGTTTTAAACTTCGTAATATGTCAGTGTTTGTACCAGTGGCGCATGAAGTAAAATTTCGAGTTTAGAATAGCCTGAAAATTTGATTTGGCCGCTCCGCGCTTCGCGCTACGCGTCCAAACCAAATTTTCAGGCTTTTCTAAACTCGAAATTTTACTTCATGCTTAGTCTGGGAGTGGAACACACTCATTTCAAGTTTCAAATTAAACTCCTTTTAAAAGAACAACGATTATCTAAAGATTTACGGCTTATACGCCGAAATTGGTACATGTATATTTGAAAGAAAAACTCCCTGTATGTAAAAGTTGAGGCCTAATTGCAATTGATTAGCTACAATTTGTATATATTATAGGCAACCCAATTTACACATAACCTAAAAATGAAAAGTGTCAAATCGTATTTTATGAAAATGTTCGGTGTTATATAAAACTCTCTGTATGTCAATGGTAACCAATTTCACAGGTGGGAAACGAACCAATTTAATTTTAAGGGGCAGTTATCAAAACAAATGTATCGGTGCTGCATTGTGCTTCAATAATGGTTATATGTTTTATAAATCATCAGGCAATGAACGTAAAAAATATTTAAACAAGTTTTGTGATCGACGTGACAGAAAATAAAAATTATATAAGAAGTATTATTAAAAAAAATATATAAAACCACTGACGACAGTAACTATTGACCTGACGCCGCTGAACCTGATATGAATCCAACCGATTTTGAAATAGCAAAATTAAAATTTATTGAACGTATAAATTCCATCGATACAAAAATTGTTGAGGAAACTACGAGGGAACAACGAAACTGTTTAAAATGGTTTCAGTACAGTAAAAAAATATATTAACAGCTTCCACATTTGGTAGAATATGCCGAAGACGAATAAACTTACAGATGGAATTTTAAAAGAATTATTTTTTAAAAACAATTCATTGCAAACGAGACCAATTAATTATTGGATCGAAAACGAAAACAAAGCAGAGATTTTATTTAAGGAACGTATAAATATGAACGTGAGAGAATGCGGATTATTTATATCGCCTCAATATCCATATCTCGGAGCCAGCCCTGATGGGATAATTGATAAGGACACAATAACTGAAATTAAATGTTTATATTCAGTTAAAACCCTAAAAATAAGAGATGCAATCAAGATACAGAAGCACATGTATGTATCAATTAATGAAAATTAAATTGTTTTGAAAAATACTCATTCTTATATGTATCAAATACAAAGACAATTAAATATTTGTAATAAACAGATGTTATTTAGTTTTGTTCACTGATGTTGACATTGAAATTATTGTAATTAAAAAGATGAAACTATTCGCACTGAAATGATACATAAATTAAATATTTTTTGGAGAGAACATGCTCTTCCAGAGTTAGTAAACTCTCGCATTCAAAGAGGAATGAAAACTAGGTGTTACGATAAAAAATGAAATCACTTTCATTTAAGTTTGAAAATCTAACTGTACAATTTCCTCTAAATATAATATTAATTTTAGTGTATTGGTCATTATTCTGATATTATATTGTATAGTATACTAACTGTATATTTTTTGAAAATTTTATTGTATTATTTTATATTATTACTATGTACTATGCACCCAAATTTATGCTTACAATTATTAGATAATAAATTAATTGTATTCGATTATTTGCTCTTAGTTAATGCTTACCTTTCGTTGCTTTTTGTTTATAAGCATACATAGATATACAGACTGTTTTAGCGAGGATGGAAAGCTCGACATTTCCGTTAAAATTAAATATACGAAAAATGTTTCAGATACAAGTTGCATAAATTTATCTACTTCACAACATAAAATTATTATTATGAAAAATCAAGCTTCCCCTCTTCGCTGAAGTACCCTGTGTATATGTATGGCCTGTTCTATACATTAAATTGGATTTTTACTTAACTGTTTATAAAATAGGGAGTTAAATAAAATTAAACAGTTAGCATTGAAAATGATTCATTTTAAATGGTAAAACTGAATTGTCCATTTTATAAACCGTCAGACAAGAATATATTTTAATAAGCATTCGGTTTCTCGTCGATGTTAAATTCGTTAGTTATTTGTGAAAAGAAAAACCATTATACAGCCCAACTAAGGGCCAGCCGAGCCATCTCATTTATGGCCTCCAATAAATCTTCGGTCCTTTGGGCAAGTGACCGTTATACGCCAACACAGAAACATCTTTTAATAAAATTGCTTATTAATATGCAAAGAATCTCAGCTATTTATTAACGGATTGCGATAAAATTGGCCTCAATTAAAGCGTAATTATTGTGTTTATGCTACTACAAAAAATGAACAATCTGTTATAAAAATAAATTAGAAAAAGGTGGCAAAACGGTGAAAAACAATATAACTTTTTTACTCATGACATGTAACAATCTCATAGCTACTACTCTGTAAAATTTCGGTATTTTATAAAAGTAATTACTCAAAATTATTTGCATTAACCTTATTTCTTTGTTTAAAGTCAGAAGTAATATTTTTTTGAATATACCTAATTCCTATGATTCGGATACTTACATATGTTGTAGACGTTAATTTATTTATTTAAATAAAGTGTAAGGGATTGATTAAACAATGCAAGAAATGCAGTGCTACCCTCCCCTTAAGGGAAATGAAATTATCTGATTGTATTTTTCTAAAATATTAAGACAAATTTGAAATTATGCAATAAATTCAACATGCTCCTAAACTTGTTTATTTTGAAAAAATTGTAAATAAAATCAACGAATTTTCAAATCAGTATAAAATTTATAAAATCTATACAGAAATAAATAAACTTTGATTGACTGTAATTCAAATTGAAATATCTTTTCTAGATTTTCCAAAATATCATTAAAATTGAATTAGGTAAAAACAAGGTAACTACCGAATTAATTTTGTTTGGAAAATTGCAAAAAATTAAAGTTTCATACAATCAACTTAAAATTAACATAATTTACTTGGAATTGATTGCACTTGTATTTGCTTTAAAGTAAATGAAATTATCTCAACGTATTTTTTTTTAAATATTAAGACAAATTTGAAATTATGCGATAAATTCAACATGCGGATTTTCAAATCAACATAAAATTTATAAAATCTATACAGAAATAAATAAACTTTGATTGGCTGTGATTGAAATTTAAATATCTGTTTTAGATTTCCCAGAATATCATAAACATTGAATTAGGTAAAAGCAAGGTAATTACCGGATTTATTTTGTTTGAAAAATTGTAAGAAATCAAAGTTTGCTACAATCAACTTGAAACTAACATAATTTGCTAAGAATTGATTGCACTTGCAGAGTTTCATTTAAAGAAAATGAAATTATTTAAACTTATTTTTATAAAATATTAAGACAGAGTTGAAATGATGCAATAAATTCAACATTCTCCTAAACTTGAAAAAGTTGTAAATAAAACCAACAGATTTTCAAATTAACATAAAATTTATAAAATCTATACAGAAATTAATAAACTTTGATTGGCTCTGATTGAAATTTAAAAATCTTTTCTAGATTTTCCAAAATATCATCAAAATTGAATTAGGTAAAAACAAGGTAATTACCAGATTTATTTTGTTTAAAAAATTGTATAAAATCAAAGTTTTATACAATCAACTTCAAATTAACATAATTTGCTTAGAATTGATTGCATTTGCATCTACTTTAAAGAGAATAAAATTATCTGAATGTATTTTTCTAAAATATTAAGACAAAGTTGAAATTATGCTCCTAAACTTGTTTATTTTGAAAAAAACTGTAAAAAAATCAACCGATTTTCAAATCAACATAAAATTCATAAAATCTATACCGAAATCAATAAACTTTGATTGGCTGTGATTGAAATTGAAATATCTTTCTAGATTTCCTAAAATATCAATAAAATTGAATTAGGTAAAAACAAGATAATTACCGGATTTATTTTGTTAGAAAAATTGTAAAAAATCAAAGTTTCATACAATCAGCTTGAAATTAACATAATTTGCTTAGAATTAATTTTACTTAGATCTGATTTAAAGAAAATTAAAATATTGTAACGGATTTTCCTAAAATATTAAGCTAAAGTTGAAATTATGCAATAAAATTAATGATTATAAGTTAATATTTTCTTTAAAAGAATGTAAAAATTAACAGATTATCAATTAATTAATTAGCGGATTTACTTTGTTTAAAAAATTGTAAAAAATCAAAGTTTCTTACAATCAACTTGAAATGAACATAATTTGCTTAGAATTGATTGGACTTAGATCTGATTTGAACAAAAAAGGTTAAAATATCGTAACACATTTTCCTAAAATATTAAGGTAAAGTTGAAATTATGCAATAAAATTACGATTATAGGGGAATATTTTTTTAAAAGATTGTAAAAGTTTACAGATTATCAATTAATTAATTACTGGATTTATTTTGTTTAAAAATTGTAACAAATTAAAGTTTCATACAATAAACTTGAAATGACCATAATTTGCTTAGAATTGATTGCACATAGATCTGATTTAAAGAAAGTTAAAATATCGTAACGCATTTTTCTAAAATATTAAGCTAAAGTTTAAGCTATGCAATGAAATCAACGATTATAAGAGAATATGTTTTTTATAAGAATGGAAAATGAACAGATTATCAAATGAACATAAAATTAACATAAAATAATAAAATATTATTGGCTGTGATTCAAATTTAGATATATCCACTAAATGTTCCAAAATATCAAATCAAAGTTAACATTTCTTTAAGCAAAGGCGAATACTCAAGGAGTTTAATTAGTTTCAAAATGTATTAAAAGAAATCAAAAGTTAAAATATCATAAAGTATTTTCCTAAAATATTAGGCTAAAGTTGAAATTATTCAATAACATCAACGATTATAGAAGAATGTTTTCTTTAAACAAATGTAAAAATTAACAAATTATCAAATCATAATCAACATGAGATTGATATTTCAAATGCTTTATTAAAAACGGACTTGTTAATAATAAATAAACTTTGTGGTTAAATTGAAGAAAAGAAAATCGACAGATTTCACAAAATTACAGGTTAACTCCGAATTTAATCAGTTTAAATTAAAAATAAAACAACACAGTTGGGAGGGTTTCACTTTAATTGTTGAACACTGCAACATGTTTCACCACACAGTGGCTTCATCAGGCAGATGAAATAATTATTTCATCTGCCTGATGAAGCCACTGTGTGGTGAAACATGTTGCAGTGTTCAACAATTAAAGTGAAACCCTCCCAACTGTGTTGTTTTATTTCAAATAGTATTATGGAGTTTCATCATGTATCCGCCTCATCAATTAAATATTTAAATTAAAAAGGCTATAGTTTCTCTTTTCGTAATCTAAGATTACGAAGGCAATGTTGGATTTTGGCAAAATTATATAGATTGTCGAGGTATGAATAAACTTTACGTTAAAGTTGAAATAAAAATTGCAGATGCTCAAGTTTAATAAAATGTTATTTATGAATAAGTAAAAAAAAAATATAAAAGGTAGTTTATCTTATGATAAAATTAACAATTATTAAGTAATCAATAAATTTGACAACGTTGCGTTGATGGCAGATAGATCAGCAGATAGTTTAATCATGATTTTCTTAAATGAATTGTAATATTCTAATGCCTGAAGTTCAATCAATGACGTTTAACTGAAATTTAAATTTGTGGATAATTAGATTAGTTAATAAGTTTTCATTTTAGGTACTTACATAGTTTCGGTATAATTTCACTTCATTTGATTTCTTTTTATTTAATAACGGAAATCTATTTACATCAAACTTTAACAATAACAAATTGTGTAGAAAAAATAAGAGTACTTAATGTAAATAAAAAAACACTAACAAGAATTCTATTAACAATAACTTAATAATTAGGCACGGTAAAAAGTAAATAGAATACATAAATATATACCGAGATATAAATTACATAAATAAATAGAGAAATAAAAAATATGTAAATTAGAGCATTTTTGACAATAGTTCAATAATTTATTTGTTCATCCTGCAATAAAACGAGATTTGTTCGTTCTCTATGACTTTTAGCGAGATTTCGGATTCAAATTATTTTGTAAAGATTTTTAACAGCCAGCATTCTCTGTAAATACTAAAATCGCTTAAAACGTAAAAAATGCGTTTAGTCTTTAAAAAAAACATAGCTCTATTTTATGTCATAAATATTACAATAAATGAAACTGCAAAATAAGTTACTAATTAATCGTCTAACGAGGGTTTCCACTCCTAGATTAAGTATGAAGTAAAATTTCGAGTTTAGAAAAGCCTGAAAATTTGGCTTGGTCGCGTAGCGAAGCGGAGCGACCAAGCCAAATTAGGCTTTTCTAAACTCGAAATTTTACTTCATGCGCCAAGCGTGAAAAACACTGACTTCACGTGAAATCTTTAAGCAATTGGTAAGGGTGAAATAAATTTAGTACGCCAAACATCAATTGTTTTAATGACGGGAAAAGTGCTATGATGGACAAATCACAATTTTTTAATTAATCTTTTATCCGTGTATCCCAAAGAAAATTGTTCGAATTTTTAAAGCGCAGAATTTGGTTGGACGAAATAAATATTTGTAAAATTTATTAACGTGGGATCAAACTTAAGCAGTATATTCTTAACTTCATTTAAAATCAGTGTTATATACACGTGGCGCATGAAGTAACATTTCGAGTTTAGAAAAGCCTAATTTGGTTTGGTCGCTCCGCTTCGCTACGTGACCAAACCAAATTTTCAATCTTTTGTAAATTTTACTTCATGCTTAATTAAGAAGTGGAAACACTCGGTAGAAGCTTTAAATTAAACGATTTTATAGAATCAACGAATGTCTGGAAATGTGCAGCATATTCATCAGGATATGTATACTTAAAAGAAAAAAATCCTGTGTTGTTTTCGCGTGGAGAAATATGTTACTACATCAAAAATAAAAGTAAAACCCTCTTATGTCCGATTGCCCCGACTTCAGTTAAATCTTAGTCAAAAATAAAATTTTACCTACGCCATATTTACCGCATCATACCACACTGTCATCTTGATGCGTATGATTGACATTACCTGCACATGCACGTAATAGCTTTGACAAGTATATTACATGCTGACAGCTGAACAGCTGATTGATTACCGCACAACCAAATGGAATTTCTTTGAGGTACAGGGTGGACCAAAAGTTCGTTTACATTTCAAATCATGATTTAAAAGAAACTAGTTATGTGAGATAAAAACTTTCTATTTATTATTAAAGTACACAAATAGGGATTTTATTTTTTTAAATTACATCATCCATATGTGATCCTTGACTAATTTGACACTGCTGCAACATGGAGCGGAAATTTTCAATAAGGGCCTCACAAGTGTTTCGTGAAATGTTTTGCATTTCCTCTCGAATATTTTCCTTTAATTCCTCTAGGGACACTGGGTTGCTGTTGAAAACTATACTTTTAAGATATCCCCAAAGAAAGAAGTCCAGTGGGAATAAGTCCGAGCTACGAGGTGGCCAGTTAATGGCGCCGCTTTTGCGTATCACTTTTTGGCAAATTGGAGCCTGTGAGCGTGATCTTGAGGCTTTAATTCCTGTATCATTTGGATTTTGTACGGATGTAAATGTAAATATTTGTGAAGAATACGAATCAAAGATGTTCTGGGCACACCTAAGGCATTAGACCGCTTCCGAGTAGAGAGTAGATGATTTTTACGATTTTAGACGCTCTTACACGCTCGACGTTTTCGGGATCTCTTAATGTTCTAGGTCGGCCGGATTGATTCATTGATTTATTTTTGAACCTGTGTCCTCGAACTTCTGTACCCATTTTTGAATCAATTGAATCGATGGAGCTTCATTTTTACGCCGTATGTTGTAAAGAGCGCAACATTTTCGTTGCGCTAGAATAAAAGAATCGTTGTTGCGGTAGTACTCGCATACACAGGACGCACATTGTTTATCGCTGAACGACGCCATGGTACTGAATTCCCATTGGCCGCTCTTGCGCTTCGTAACCCCTCCGCCTCACCCCGCCGTCGCTGCTCGTCGCAGCTACCGATTCAAATTTAACCGGACTTTTGGTCCACCCTGTATATTGATCAAGTAGTAATTTAGTTTTCATCAATGTCATGTTACTATCAAACATTATTGAATAAATAAGTTGTTGTTTCATGCTCATTGTTAATTTTGTTAGGGCGTAGGTAAAGTATTCTACGTTTTCCGAGGGGTATGACAATATGTAATATGCTGCATACACTCTCGTGGTGTAATATATTATATTTGCGGATTGTAATTAACATTTTTTATGTTATCATCGTGAAAAAATATGAATCAATTACATTTTTGGCATGTAACTCTTATTAGATTTTATTGGATAATTAACTATTTGCTGACTTAACTGACGTTGGTGAAACCCGACTTATTGTTTCTTATTTGCCCATGTATAATGCAGTAATCCTGTAGCTAGGTACAAGATTCGAAAAGGTTTTTAAAAATATCGGTGGGGGTGGGTTTTAGCAGTAAAAATAGTGTTTTTATTTTTAGTACAAAAGCATAAAATTTTAAAAATCTTAGGGAGGAATATTTCTCCGGCCTTGTAATGGAGTTTTATCAAGTATAATTATTCGCCTCTTTAATTTAATATTATTATTGTGTACGTATTTAAAAATTAGATCCATGTAACACACTTTTTGTTGTGGTGAACGCCAACAATAAATTAAAATCAAATTTAAAAGAACAAAGAAAAAAAGAAAACCGAATAAGTGCCGCATAGAAAAAAATTATATTACATGGAAATGATTACTTCTGGAACTGCAAACGGACTAGTGGAAATGTATCAAACGACTGATGGTCTAATGGAGTATCAGCAAACGGACGACAATGGTAAGAAACAAGGAACAAAACGAATCAATATGAAGGAATGGAAAAGACGTAAAAGTATAGACAGGAACGCAAATAAGAACTTTAAATAGAAGACTTGATTGAAGAAATAATCAAACAAAATACACAACTGTCGAAGGAAAGACACGGGATAAAAAAACTAATTGAATTGTAACAGGAAAAAGAACTATAAAGAAAGACCAACAAAAACATAGATGGATGGAGCAGAGAAGAGCAGAAAGGAAAATTATAACAAACGTGAAAAGGAATAAAGGACCAAATACACGATAGAAATTAATAAAGACAAAGGTACAGAGAAAAATGAAATACATATTTTTTATGCCTTACACCTTACTGTAGAAAAGGCAAATTTTTTGTAAAAATTAAATAACAAATTACAAAAATTATAGCATTTTGCAAAAGTGTTAGGGATTATGAACCGGTAATAAAATACCGGTGAAAAATGCCGATAATTTACTGATATCACCTATGTATAGTATAGTATAGCTAGTTTCATTGAACTGGGAGAGAAATTAGAATACATTTGTGCACATAAAACCAAATGCCCTTAGAAATAAATCACTTAATTAGTCTCACAAAAAAACTCCATAGAGATCAAAAGTTCCCCACATTTCTCTCCTAGTTAAATGAAATAAGGTACAAGTAGATTGAACCAATTGTTTAAAACATTGATTATAGGCAGCCCAATACCATTAATGTATATTGGGTTGCCACCGCACAGTATAAGATTTGACCGTTCTAGCGGCACAAAATTCAAATTATTGAAATATAAAAATTACACATCAAAAAATGATTTCTGATACAGAATTATTTCAGTCAACTTTCAATTCTTTGCGTAATCAAGTAGCAAAATTGAAATAAAGAACTAATTCCATTTTTTATTGATTAATTTTATTATCAATTATTTCAAAATTGCATAGTTTAATCAATGCTGAATATTATTTTCTCTGCCTTTTTTGCAAAAGTGTAGGTGCAATATCGTATATATTATTCGAGTAAATATAATATAATATAACAAAAACATAATAGGTTATTCAATTTATAAAAAAATAAATACAAACATGTGATAAAAAGATTCATATGTTTGTGTCATACATCGTCATAATTTACTATCTGTTTTCTAATGGTTTCTAAGATGTCTTATTTACGATAAATCCTGTTAAATTGTGTGAATTTTTGCGATAGCTAAGGTATTTAACATTTTTGTTAGTTGCAAAAATTAATTCAAAATACCTTATTTATTGTCAATATTTATTAAAATAGTAATAATATTCAATGATTCTTCAGATAAAAGTTGCAAAATTTTCAGGCTTTTCTAAACTCGATATTTTACTTCATGCTTAATCTGGGAGTGGAAACACTCGTTTAAAGCTTCAAATTAAACTATTAAAAAAAAAAAACATTAATGCCAGGAAATTTACAGCATATGCATAATGTATACAGATTCTCTGTATAAAAAATGTTTTATTAAAGTCAATCGTTTATGATGAGTTTAAAAGTATACACAATGATACACATTATGTATAAGAAAAACTCCACAACTTAAGTTGAGTGACAAACATAATGTTAAATTTATGCAAAATGAACTATTAGATAAAATATATTTTTGTTGATAATACACCTCAAATCTGTTACTGAATTTAATTATTGAATCATTTAAATAGTTTTTTGGAAAACTATTTATTTTTATTTAAAAGTTAATCCAAAATGGGCCAATCTAGCGGGACAAAATTCATAGACAAGTTGACTATGAATTTTTTCCCGCATACTGTGCGCCGTGACGACATGTAAAAGTATATTTCAAATATATAATGTTGATCACTTTCTATAATTTTATTTGCAATTGAATATAATGTGTATTCTGAATATCTTTTTTTTTAATAATAGTTTCAACAATATTTTCTTGAATTGGGGAAACATTACTAACTTGAAAGTGACAAGACGGTTGGGTATAGCCCCTTGCCTACCCCTAGACTCCAAACAATTAAAATTTTAAAATTGTTGCAGACAGATACAAGCAAAAATATGTAAGTTTTTAGAAGTTTTCAAATCAAATACGAATTGTGCTGTATTAGTGTAGCATTAAAATCGATTTTGTATTGCCTTGTTTGTACCAGCGTTTTTTGTGATTGAGCCGAGTGCGACGAGCAGTGTGAATTTAACCAGCGAGAAATATATTTACATGTTACCTAGTGTATACAAACATTATTGTAATTTTATATATTATCTCTAAAATGTAACCATAATTACTGCAAATTATTTAATTAATCAAATTTACAGCAATAAAACCACAATCGTGCAATTCAACACTCGAGAACGTTTTACAATTAATAACATGAAATTATCGACGACAATTATCTCGACTCGGGCAGAATAGACGAACGACTGGACTTTATTGACGTGATACCATTGAAGACCGGTCTTCTACCACGGCAACAACTCCGCTTCCAATCTTTTACTTGGAAGGCAACTAATTCGCGTAATCAGCAGGTGTTTATTAACTCCCTATCTAATATTTTCAACCGTTCCATTCCATCCTCGACTATCTAGAATTTTAACTCACGTTGCTTATACTTTGGATTTTTGTTTATCAGAAAACGAAATACGAGCAAGTGTAATTGACTCGATTGAGATCCATTTTATATTATTCATGCACATTTTATCAGCTGTGAAATGTGTTTCAAATCAAAGTAATATGTTGGCTTTACTCAGGGTTGCCAACCTTATAAAATTGATGAAGCTTATTTATTTATTTCATATTCAAATTTACACATAGTTTACATTCGCATAATGTACACAGTTAATCGTACATTAATAACAAAACTAAATATCGTCGATGTAATTCTACCTTGTAACCAAATTTTTTGGATTTTGGGGTTATGAGCTAATTCTATAGTAAATAGTGTACTATATTGAGTGGAAAATACTTCCTAAGCCATAGAGCTACAGCACAACCACTAATTGCTCTATGGCTTACGAAGTATTGTCCACTCGATTTAGCATATTTTTTATTATGGGAATAGCTCATAATCCCAAAATTAAAAAAAAAAAAATGGGTTACCAGGTATTAGAATTACACCGACGATATATTTTAATTTAATTATCTAGCCAACTATGTGACTATAAGTGACAGTACTGTGGGTAATGTATGTTACTCCATCGAACTGTAACATTACTCCCGGACAATAGACATTATCCCCCCCCCCTGGCTACGACCTTGTTCTCATCATTTTTATCTGAACAACAATTTTTTTCTTGATTAAAACTAAATTCATATATAATTTCCTGTATACGAGTTATTGAATAGGATGTATTAGGAATGTTGATGTTCCTGTTTTGTAAAGAGGATGAACACCGAACAACACGCGTACGTGGGGAGGTTACGACAAGCTGTTTATTGGTGTATTGTGCGCCGGGGCCGGGGTTCACCGATTTTTTAATTTTATTTTCCCTGTCAGACAAACACAATGAGAACGTTGTCTGCGGAACTTAAGCTCCGTATCGGATGACCTATTATCCCTTAATTCTATCATACTCACGTGTCTGCGCTTTTGCCTCCCTATTTGTATTTAATGCTTGTGTGCGCACATCAAAGACCTGTAGAATATGTAAGTATTCGTTTATTTTGTGTTATTTAAAAGTGTTTTTTTTTTCGTTTAATAAATATCTTTGGACATTTTTTTCTTTCTTTTCGGCAATACAAATAAATGGCGTCTACCATGGAAATATGAGTTTGTTAATACAAACACTTAACAGATTGAAAGTGATTAATGAAAAAAACTTCATACCAAATTGTGTTGTGCAAATAAATCAGAAGATTGCCTATCTCGAAACTGCAATCAATGCAACAATAATATCATTACATATCTTGATTGTAACCTGAGTCCACCTTATTGTTACTATAAATAGGTATCTAAAAAAGAAAATAAAATTAGCAACAACACGAGAAAACAAATGAAAGTTCAATTAATAGTTGAAGAAGAACTGCAGATTACTATCGGTGAATTAATTAATGAATTGAAAATATCAATTTTTTCATTCACGGTGAACGTATTAAATATTAACCATCAATATGAAGCGGTAAACCATCATAAATAGCATCTTAATGAGACTGATATGCTCTTTTATATAGATTTCTCAGAAATAAAGCAAACATTTAATAAATTTAAATGGAAAGTTTCAAATTATATAAGTAATCTTTGTTTTAAATTTCAATTTAAATCAGTGTTTTATACCCGTAGCGCATGAAGTAAAATTTCAAGTTTAGAAAAGCCTGAAAATTTGGATTTGCTGAGGGTAGCGCCGCAGCAAGGTACGTCGATGGGCGTAACAAGACATGACAGAATTGTGTCTTTCCATCTTCTCCCCTACCCCTTTCCCCGCAGGCCCTAGTTCGTGCGAGAGAAAACAATGACGTTGATTTGGTTACGTTTTTGAGTCTATCATAACCTCTCTTTCCGGTTTCGCTGTACTTTAATAGATAGATTTTTAATATTTTGTGTTAAAAATAAGTGTTATTAAAATAAGACTTTGTGTTAGTGTTAAGTGTCGACCAACCACCCCTTAAATATGTATTTACATTATACAGAGAGTTTTTCTTTAAAATATACGTATTCCAAATTCAGCCTATTTTCTGTAAATCTTGAGATATTCCCTGTTCTTTTTAAGTTCATTTTAAAGCTTTAAACAAGTGATTTCCCCTCCCAGACTAAGCAGTAAAATGTCGAGTTTAGAAAAGCCCTGTGAACATTTGTCGACCCGAAACAAATTTTCTGGGTTTTTCTAAACTCGAAATTTTACTTCATGCGCCACGCGTATAAATCACTAAAATATTGTGAAATTTATGTATATTTGCTTAAAATCTGTGTTTTATAAGCGTAGCGCATGAAGTAAATTTTCGAGTTTAGAAAAGCCTAGAAAATTTGTCTCGGGTCGCTGCGCGACCCTCGAACCTAATACATAACTGGTGCACAAATTACCTCAACCTTAATATCTCCAAATGCAAAATGATATCTTATTCTAGAAAAAAATAATAAAATGGATAACGCTTACACCATTAACAACACTGTCCTCTCGAAGTAATAATAATAATAATAATATTTATTTAGTGTTACCAGAATAATCTTTACATAGGTCGAACATGTATAATACTTTTAAGATAATATAAACAATATTACACAGAAATTCAATATACTATCTAAATAAAATTAGACGAACAAGTTAAAATTAACAATACAATAAATACATCACATATTAAAATAACATTTAAACATATTCATTTATATAAAAAATCCGGCAATATTAGTGAAATGTAACCAAGTGTTTTCCTTTTTAAATCATAGTTAAATATGTTTCACCACGTGAAAGATGAGAAACTTGTTCAAGATAAATCTGGCAATGTAACAGTGTATGTGACTATTTCCTTCAAAAAATGTCTACCAATCATATTACGAGAATTCATTTTCATTGCCCAATCACAATTAAATTTCAGAGAAAATTGCATAGTAGGTGAAAATTCTACGAAAAATTACAGTTAAAATTGCACTGTTGTGACGTCACATGTCAGGTATCAATCAATTTCTCTCAAAATTAAAGTTTTTTTTATCTAACTCGTATTTTCTTTCATCACAGAATGTCATAAATTGTCTCCAAACGAACTCTTTACTCTTTCTTGTATTTTCGGATGAATTTTTCTCGATATTTTTCGATATATCTTTCGAAGAAAAACTTCCGAAGCGATTCATGTTGACACATTAAGTGACACTGATTGATAATTAATATTTTAAATAATACGTCAACTTGATTAAAAATCGTATTTTTCAGGAAATAGTCTATTAAATACATTTCGTGCATTAAAAATGCTCTGAAAATTTAGTACTCAAAGCTCGTTGCCTATAAGAAACTACATTCGTTCGTTTTGATTGTGATTTGACTGAAAAAGTGCCCTCGACGCTTCTCGTCTCGGGCACTTTTTGTCAAATCACAATCAAAATGGACTCATGCAGTTTCTAGGCAACGGCTTTTCGTGCAAAATTTTCGATCATTTTTAATGCACTTAATATATTACTATTGAAAAGTAATATAAAAAAAAAAAAATAGGGATCTTGGTGTCATATTTGACAATAAGTTTTAAAGCCCATATTGAATATGTATACTGTAGATCCTGCAGAACACTTGGTTTTGTCTTACGAAGTTGTAAACGATTCTCGAAGATTAACACCATTTTCAAGTTATACTGCACTTTAGTTCGTCCAAATATTGAGTATGCCTCTATGATTTGCTACCCTCATTATACAAACCATAAAGTGCTAATTGAAAAGATTCAAAGAAGATATTTGAAGTACCTACACTTTAGATGTTATGGATTATATCCTGCTATAAACAGATTATATCTGGAGATATCACTCTTGAAAATAAGAGGATAAGAACTAGTGCTCAATTTCTTATTCACATATACGATAGAATTAACTCTCCGTACATATTATCACATATAAACCAGAGCTGGGATGAATCCTCAAAAACATGATTCGAATCACGAATCCGAATCACCTAATATGATTCGAATCATGAATACTCGAATAAAGGATTCGTAAGTGAAAAATATGATTCGAATCAAAGATTCGAATCCTCATTTTTGAATCACGGATACAAATCCTTTAAAAATAAATTTGAATCTATTATTTGCAACCAGTAATATTTTATTCCATCAGTTTCTATTAACAAACATGTTCATTTACCGACTAAATATCTGATTATATAATGATTTTAATTAATGATGATATGTGTTATTGAACTTCATTTTAAATCTGTGTTTAATACGCCTGGCGCATGAAGTAAAATTTCGAGTTTAGAAAAGCCCCGTGAAAATTTGTCGAGGGTCGCTGCGCGACCCTCGACAAATTTTCTACGCAGGGCTTTTCTAAACTCGAAATTTTACTTCATGCTTAGTCTGGGAGTGGACAACACTCGTTCTTAGAAGTTTCAAATTAAAGGATTACTCTAGATTACTAAGTTTATTACCATTTTACAAAGACTATAGCTCGAAGGACCAATCATGGTCATCGGAGACCGAAGGACTACAGCGAATCGAAGTTTATTTACAAGAAAACAACGAATATCTGAAGGTTTACGGCATGGATAGGAAAGAAAACATCCAATTTTGAAAAAATATCGAAGTTGGGTTGGTTTTCAGTGCGTTTTTAACTTAACTTTTAACACTTTAAATCAGCGTTTTATACGCGTGGCGCATGAAGTAAAATTTCGAGTTTAGAAAAGCCCCGTGAAAATTTGTCTCGGGTCGCTGCGCGACCCTCGACAAATTTTCTACGCGGGGCTTTTCTAAACTCGAAATTTTACTTCATGCTTAGTCTGGGAGTAGACCGTCAAGATTTACTATATGTCGAGATTTTCGATATTTCTAGATTTATGTCGATTTATTCACAGTTTGTTATTGCATTAAATGCAACTTTAATATTAAATAAAAAAAAAAACGATTTTTTTTAGGAATAGAATATTCACCCATTAAGAACCGAGCAAATTATAAAGTTAACTCTAAAAGTTAATTTTAGGTAAAATTTTGCATCTTTTTCTGATTTCAATGAATGATTACATACGTCGATTTTTTAAAAGAGTTAAATTTAAAATTCAAGCGAGTGTTGTCCACACCCAGACTAAGCATGAAGTAAAATTTCGAGGTTAGAAAATCCCCGTGTAGAAAATTTGTCGAGGGTCGCGCAGCGACCCGAGACAAATTTTCGCGGGGCTTTTCTAAACTCGAAATTTTACTTCATGCGCCACGCGTATAAAACACTGATTTAAAGTGAAGTTAAAAATGCACTGAAAACCCACCCAACTTCGATATATTTTCAAAATTAGATGTTTTCTTTCCTATCCATGCTGTAAACCTTCAGATATTCGTTGTTTTCTTGTAAAAAAACTTCGATTCCCTGTAGTCCTTTGGTTTCTAAAGACCATGGTTGGTCCTTCGAGTTGTAGCCTTTGTAAAACGGTAATAAACTTAGTAATATAGAGTAATCCTTCAATTTGAAACTTCTAAGAACGAGTGTTGTCCACTCCCAGACTAAGCATGAAGTAAAATTTCGAGTTTAGAAAAGCCCCGCGTAGAAAATTTGTCTCGGGTCGCGCAGCGACCCGAGACAAATTTTCACGGGGCTTTTCTAAACTCGAAATTTTACTTCATGCGCCACGCGTATAAAACACTGATTTCAAGTGAAGCTAAAAATATACTATTAACGTTGGATATTTTTCATGGTTAAGTAACCAAATATGCATTCACAAATATTTGAATTATTCGAAAATTTAAATATTTATATTCAAATATGAATAATTTAGTGATATAAATATTCAAATTAGAATATTTAACTATTTGAATTAATCGAATTCGAATCCTAGCCTTAATAGCGATGATTCGAATTATTTAGGAGGATTTGAATCCATGTATGAGGATTTGAATCCTTTTATAAGGATTCGATTCCATTTATAAGGATTCGAATCCTTTTATAAGGATTCGAATCCTTTTATAAGGATTCGAATCCTTCTATAAGGATTCGAATCATTTTATAAGAATTCGAATCTTTTTATAAGGATTCGAATCAACTACGTTTGGATTCGAATACGAATCCTTTTAAAAAGAATGTAACGAATCCGGATCACAAATCCGTTTTCACTAAAGTATTCGAATACCTCTTTTGAATCCTCTAAAAGGATTCGAATCCTGAATGATTCGAATCCTGCCCAGCTCTGATATAAACTTACTAATATCAACCCATTGTTCAAGATATCATACTCCGTTCTATTTAAAATGTCCACGATCAAATAATATGTTTAAAACTCCCAATAAGCATATGACTACGAATCTAAATAAAATTTAAAAAAATAAAAATGTTGATATATTTCATAATTATAAAATTGTAATTAACATAATTCAGAATTATTTGGTTATTAACTAGGTGGAATAAAATTTCACTGAGTTATGAAGCCAGTGTAATTTTATTCATTACTTATTATTATATATCATTATTATTTGTTATAGATATCTCAGTTCAATACGCATTGTTTTTATTTGTTTAAACTTTAAAATTGTATTTTATATGTAACATGTCCTGTAAATGGATTTCCGTTGGACACAATAAAATTATTATTATTATTATATCTTTAACGGGAAAAATGCTATGATGGACACATCACTATTATTTTATTCTAAAATTATTGGCGTTACCCAGAAAATTTATAAAGTCGCCACTACAATAAATTTAAATAGAAAATACTTATTTTTATTTACATCTTAGAGTTTAAAACTCCTAAGAGTTATTTGTGTAATTCAATAAATAATCATGCGCAAAATCGTGTACAAAGCGATTTCGTTCAGAGCTCGCTTTGTAGAAAGGGAAACGGAAAGTAACAACCCTCGAGATTTGAATGCCTGACTGATCTAAGCTCATTCTTCCGTCGACTCGACAAACACTCCTCTCCCCCTTTTCCTCTCTGTTTCTGTGCTCTCTTTAATTAACTCAAAATATTTGCCGAGCAACGACTGTTTTGCGGGAGAGGCATCTTTTACGATCCCAGGCATCCTCAAAAGTTTCCAAATAAATGTCAAATTAAAATACATTTTATAATAAAAAAAAAATAGTCAAATGTAATGTTTTAAAATATCACGAAATTTAAATAGAATAAAAGAGTTGGAGTTTTTTTTTTCATTTAGTAATTTCAAAAACGCAAAATCTTCAATTTAATACATAGATTACAAAACATGGCTTACATCTACACCTTAAATTCTTATTACTTACAACTAGGTATAATATGCACAATCATGAAATAAACAAAATATTGACTAACGTGATAGAGTTATGCCAAAACACTAACCAAATTGATGCGCATCATAGGGAATTCCCATGTTAATTTTTAAATTTGAATTTTTGTCTCCATTATTGAATTTAAATAATCAGAATGGAATTAAAATGGTTCTCTTATTTAATAACAATATTTCAGAAGCAGTTTTTTCGTATTTTATTTCATTTTAATCTAATTATTGCTTAAAAATGATGAAGAAAAATTAACTTAAAACATAATCAAAATAATAGTTGCTTTGAAAAGTCAGTACATGACATATAAAATTACAGAGGCTATACTGTGTTCTTTAATAAGACTGGACTCACCAGAAACCCGGTTTATTCAGCTATAGTCTGTTTGAAAACTAGAAGGAGTAAGTGCCAAAGCCCAATAAAAGTTAAAGTTACCAGAAATATCACTAGATAAATTTGGCGGCAATTTTAAATAATTTCAAAATTACTCTTTAAATAAAATCAAATATCCATTTTGTACTTCTTAATTGTAGTTAAGTATTTTCTTTTCCATCGTACGATATTGTCAGTTCAAATAAAATGCTTATACGGCATCTCGCCATATATCTGTGAAATAAAACATATTTACATTATGTTCATAATATAATATAGCATTTATATAATAATGTGTCTCTATCAGAGCTAGGACGAATCCTCGTAAAAAGGATTCGAATCACGAATCCGAATCACCTAATATGAATCGAATCACGAATACTCGAATAAAGGATTCGAATCACGAATCCGAATCACCTAATATGATTCGAATCACGAATACTCGAATAAAGGATTCGTAAGACAAATATGATTCGAATCAAAGATTCGAATCCTGCTTTTTCAAATCACGAACACAAATCCTGTAAGAATAAATTTGATTTTATTATTTTTTTGCAACCATTAATATATAAATATCGTTACCAGTTGTTTTAACAAAAATATTAAAAACCTAATTATTTATTATTACCACTGAACATCGTTGATAACAGACTAAATATCAGACCCTGTTACTCTGGTTAAAGATGTATTTGTGTGTTTCTGAACTTAACTTCAAATCAGTGTTTTGTACGCGTGGCACATGAAGTAAAATTTCGAGTTTAGAAAAGCCCAAAAATTTGTCTCGGGTCGCTGCGCGACCCGAGACAAATTTTCGCGGGGCTTTTCTAAACTCGAAATTTTACTTCATGCTTAGCCTGGGAGTGGAAACACTCGTTCAAAACTTCAAATTGAACTCTATCATAAAATCGACTAATGCCTGAAATTTACGTAAATAAAAAATTCACTGAATATCATTAAAACCGGGACAATCAGCGAAAAGTCATGGAATTATATTCAAATCGACCAAAACTCTAACAAAAAAGCCATATGATATTATTAAATTTCTCAAAATCAGCAAGCAAATTACAAAACACGTAAAAATTTATAAAATTAATAAATATTGGCAAACACAATGAAAACTATTAAACAGAATGGGGGTTTCCCACAGAAGAAAGTTATATTAAAAGGCCAGAGAAAAAATCTTTAGTCAGGGAAATGTCAGAAAAATTTAACATTTCAGATTGTGGCTGCCATATAAGTTTTACTTTAAACAATATTAAACAAAATTTTCAAAACTAGATTATAATCTTTAAAAACATTTTCAATCATTTATTGTTCTTATCAAAGCATTCACTTTGAAGTTTCGAACGAGCGTTTCTACTCCCAGACTAAGCATGAAGTAAAATTTCGAGTTTAGGAAAGCCCCGTGAAAATTTGTCGAGGGTCGCGATTTCGTCATGCGCCACGTGCGTAAAACAGTGATTTAACGTGGAATTTAAAAACACACAAAAAAACATTTTTCATGTGATTCCTCACAATTAATTCGAATTATTTTTGACGATTCAAATCCTTTTGTAAGTATTAGAATCCTTTTACAAGGATTCGAATCATTTTATAAGGATTCGAATTACCCACATTTAGACTCAAATGAATACGAATCCTCTTAAAAACATGTAACGAATCCGGATCACCAATCCAGTTGAACTAACGTATTCGAATGCCTCTTTTGAATCCTCTAAAAGGATTTGAATCCAGAATGATTCGAATCTTGCCTAGCTCTGGTCTCTATCTTACTAAAAATTGATTTGTTTCATAAAACTATACAAGGTAGGACGACTCATCTTCGGCATGCCTGCATGATCGTTTACTTCTTTTAAAACTTTATTCAAAGTTGGCAGTTCATTTTTATAAAAGAAACTTTGCACGGATCTCTTCACTACGTCATCAAAACTTGTAATTATGTCCTCCAAGCTGTTTAGGGCTACAAATCTCTCCGGATTTCTTATATTCGCTAATGGTACGATATACAGTAGAATGTACAACTCCTAAAAATTAAACATGTTATTATTTGATGCATATTCTTATGCTATTTGATATCTCACCTACTGCACCAACAATGTCTGATACAACAGCAGTCATTTTCATATGTGGATAATCTGTTATCATCTGCTTATACACATTTATTATGCACTGTTTTCCAGACAGATATAAATGGCCCAAATCCAACTTCTTACGCTTTTTTGGAAGTGAAGGTGATATTATCATCGAGCTTGTACTGGGTCCACAATCCATCACAACAATATAATCAAAACTAACTTTTAACTATGCTAAAGAAACTCCGCACAAAAGGTTATTATGAAACAGACAAAGTTGCAACTCGGTAACGCTTCGAATTAAGGTTATGTCAGCTGTTCCGTCTAATAATGACGTAATTAGCATAGTGTAAAATGGGCGAGCTCTCGGCCAATCAGAGTTGTAGGTTTTGGCGCGTGAAATTTAAAACGCTCCTCCTAGTTATTAAACAATGCAATTGATATGTGCGCCAGAGAATGCCTGGGTAGGCACCTAAACGGCGCGCATATATATATATTTGCTCAGACAGCTAGGCCGCACTAAAGGCCGTTCGGGCCTACAGCCATGGCTCACAGACTGTCTGGGAATGCCGAAGATCCCTTTCGCAACTGTCTAAGAACAACTCGTTGACCCTCATGTGGGTCCCAGGGCATGGGGGTATCAAAGGCAACGAAGTGGCAGATGAACTCGCCAAAAGAGGTGCAAATGCCACTCCCATAGGACCAGAGCCGTTTTGCGGACTCCCCATGGCGCATCGAAGAGATGTGGTGCAAAAATGGGAAGAGGACAGAATACGTAAACACTGGAACAACGTCCCAGGCCTACGTCAATCAAAACGACTCATCAAGTTAGATCACAGCTATAAGGTGCTCGAACTCACAAGGAACGAGCTGAGAACATCCACGGGACTCATGACAGGGCACTGTGCCCTTCGGTACCATTTGTGGAAAAGAGGAAAGTGAAAATTGCAGGTTATGTGATTCGGCAGATGAGACGACCGAGCACATACTCTGCACTTGTGATGCGATTGCCCACAAGCGTTTTTCACACTTCGGCAGGGACCGATTACACTGGTCGGCATTAAAATCGGTCCTGACACCATTCCTGCTCATTCTTATGTAAAATGACCTCCTGAATCCGAATATGACCCCCGTTTTCCCCCATCACCCACCGTTTTCGGGAGAGGCCCCCTCACCTATTTTTATCACTTTTCGATAATTTGGAGGGATGAAAAGAATTATTTTAGCCTTTACGTTTCTTCTGAGGGGCTAGAGAGGTAAAAAGTTTCAAAACATGAACATTTGTAGCAAGGAGGTAGATTTGGGGGGGGGGGGGATTTGCCCCCTTAAATTGTAAAAAAATCCTTAAAAATGATCGATTTTTCCGTTTTTTTCGCAGTTTTTTCACTTATTTTCTACATATTCCAGGTTCCATCCCTCCTCATCCTCCCCTAAACAATAAAAATATATAGCAACAATATATAGCAACAATATTAAAAATATATAGCAACAATAATAAAAATATATAGCAACAGTTCGGAAGATTCACTGTACCACGCTGGCGCTCTCAATACCTCGCGCGCACATGTTTGCCCAGAAATTTTCATGCTTTGACAGGTTTAAACTTGCATTGCTCTTGTCACTATAGACCTGCACTGTAATCCTTATCTTCCCTCAGTACATCTCTAGCGATCGTAGAGTCAACTTGTCGGTGCTCTAGGCGGGGATTCTGTGTTTCCAAGTCGTTTAGATTGTGTATAACGGTAGACATTTTTTAATTCCGGCTTTTTCCAAGTGAATTACAGTACGTGATTGTGAGTTGTGATTAATATCGAGCATTTATTTACTGTTTAATTATGCCACGCGAGTGTAAAAATCATCCCGATAGCTTCTGCTATGTTTGCGGGGAATTGACTTTAAAAGCGCAACGAAAACCCCTTTCTCCGCTTCTTAAAACTGCTTATAAATTTTACTTTGATTGCCAAGTTGGCGATCAGGACAAGAATTGGGCTCCAACAGTTTGCTGCACTACATGTTACAGTAGCTTGTTTAAATGGCTCAAAGGTACCCGTAAATCAATACCATTTGCTGTGCCCATGGTTTGGCGCGAACCTCGCTGTCATCTCACAGATTGTTACTTTTGTATGACTTCCACCGTCGGGTTATCTAGCAAAAGTAAGCATACAATTCAGTATCCTAATATCCCTTCAGCTCTAAGACCAGTTCCTCACAACGAATCTTTGCCAATCCCAGTGCCCCCAAAAACCTATACTCTAGAGCCAGAAACGGATTTGAAAGACTTTGAGCCACAGCCTGGACCATCTTATGATACGTTCACCGATGATGAAGAGTGTTCTGCTGATTCAGCTCATCGAAAACCTCACCTCGTTACTCAGTCGGAATTGAATGATCTCGTCAGGGATTTGGAGTTACCTGAGAGTAAATCTCAACTTCTTGGATCTCGACTTCAGCAGTGGAATCTCTTAGAAAAGGGTGTAAAAATCTCTTCTTACAGGACTAGGCAGTCAACCCTGAAATTACTTTTTTCGGCAGATGAAGGCTTAGTGTTCTGCCCTAATTCAAATGCATTGATGAAAGAACTGAAGATGCCATGTGACCCAGACAAATGGAGACTGTTTATAGACTCATCAAAGACAAGCTTGAAAGTTGTCCTATTGGCCAATGGGAATGAGTTACCATCACTCCCAGTTGCATACTCTGTGGATATGAAGGAGACGTACGAAAACATCAGCCGGATCCTTGATAAAATCAAATACCATGATTATATTTGGAAACTTTGCGCTGACTTAAAAGATGTTGCTCTACTCATGGGCCTGCAATCGGGCTTCACAAAATACTGCTGCTTCCTATGCGAATGGGACAGCCGGGCCCGAGACAAACATTACATCGTACGGAACTGGCCTCTGCGAGAAAGTTTTACTCCCGGTCAGAAAAACGTCGCTCACGATCCTCTGGTCCCGAAGGAAAATATTTACTTGCCGCCTTTGCATATCAAACTTGGATTGATCAAACAGTTTGTGAAAGCAATGGACAAGACCGGTGATGTATTTCAATTTTTGAAAACTAAATTCCCTCGTCTTAGTGAGGCTAAAATCAAGGAAGGAGTTTTCGTGGGCCCCCAGATTAGACAACTTTTCCAAGATTCGACGTTTATTGAACACCTGAATCGAAAAGAAAAACGAGCTTGGATTGCATTCCAAAACGTGTGTGAGAACTTTTTGGGTAACAACAAAAGTGATGATTATGTCGCTCATGTCGAGGAATTGCTGTCAGCGTACAAGGCCATGGGGTGTAACATGTTTTTTAAAGTGCATTTCCTTCACTCACACCTGGACTTCTTCCCTGAAAATTTAGGAGCAGTTTCGGATGAACACGGGGAACGGTTTCATCAAGACATCTCTAAGTTCGAGAGGAGATTTTCGGGGAAGTGGAATGCGAGCATGTTAGCAGAGTACTGCTGGTTTTTGATACCAGAAACTTCTACCTCAGGGTACAAAAGGAAAGCAAGCACCAAATGAAGGTACTTATCTTAGTTATTTATTATTCTTTACATTTATTATTTTACTTTTTATTTATTATTCTTTACAGCTAAAATAATCCTTTTCACCCCTCCAATGGATGGGGGAAACGGGGGGAGTATTGAGAGCGCCAGCGTGGTACAGTGAATCTTCCGAACTGTTGCTATATATTTTTATTATTGTTGCTATATATTTTTATTATTGTTGCTATATATTTTTATTATTGTTGCTATATATTGTTGCAATAAATTTTTATTATTTGGGGGTGTTTGGGGGAGGATGAGGGGGAATGGAAGCTGGAATATGTAGAAAATAAGTGAAAAAACTGCGAAAAAAACGGAAAAAATTGATCATTTTTAATGATTTTTTTACAATTTAAGGGGGCAAATCCCCCCAAATCTACCTCCTTGCTACAAATGTTCATGATTTGGAACTTTTCACCTCTCTAGCCCCTCAGAAGAAATGTAAAGGCTAAAATAATCCTTTTTATCCCTCCAAATTATCGAAAAGTGATAAAAATAGGTGGGGGGCCTCCCCCGAAAACGGTGGGTGATGGGGGAAAACGGAGGTCATATTCGGATTCAAGAGGTCATTTTACATAAGAATCAGCAGGAATGGTCTCAGGGCTCGAAAAAAAAGATTTCTTTGCAGACCAGTGTTATCCCACGAAGAAGTGAGTAGCATCACTCCCAAGGAAGTTACCAGGTTCATAGAGGACGTGGGTGGGACTGCTTGGGAAGTGACTGGGTAAGGGCAGAACAATAGATCGGATAGGTCGCAGTTCACGAGAGGCTGACTTGCCTCACAATGGCCCTATATAACCTAGTTATTAAACAGATTATAGAATGATGAAATTTAGTAACTTTTTTTTCTGGGAAATTTAAATCCAGGGATAAATTATATATATGCTAGTTAGGCCTGTTATCTATTTAATTCATATTTCGTATGTTTATATTTGTATAATATACAATTACTTTGATTTTATTACAAGTATTTTATTTATTGTAAATTGTTGTATTTTGATTATTTTTTAACAATACGTGGTTTTGTTGAAGATAAAAAGAAACACTAGCCCATTATGACGCAAATGGGTAAATGACTAATGAATCTTGAATAAGTTTCTCATCTTTCACGTTAAGAAGCATTTAACTATAATTTTAAAAAGATACCACTTGTTTAAATCTTACTAATATTAACGTAATTCAACGGTGTTTTCATTTTAAAATCATGTCTCATTAACTTTAATCATTTACTAATCATTGATTAAACCTCTGATAAAGTCCAAATTCCAGAACATAAAAATGTTGTAAATTTGTAATATATCCATGGAGAAATAACACAAGAGAGAGATCGATTCTGTAGAAAGAAGGAGAGACGGGTGACTATAGCGACCTCCCTAATAGGGGGCCTTTTTTATATATATATATATATATATATATATATATCTGTATTTTTTAAATGCAAATTAAAATAACTTTTAAATATTGAATTAAATCTGCAGTACACAAACTTAATTTTGACACTTAAAATTTTATTTTAACTGATCTTTATTAACAAATAATCAAGGAATACTTGCATACTTACCAAAAATAATTCATAAAAATATTTAGTTCAATTGTAAAACTGGTTAAATTAACGAATAAGAGTCATATGTATCTACAAAATCTATAAACTTTAATGCCACAAAAAATACAAGGAAAGGTTAATCTTTGAAAGTTTATGCAAAACATGACTGCTAGCTGCTTCATATGGAATCTAAGATACCTTCTTAAGCGATAATGTTGAATACGTGATCATTCGGAGGGAAAAGTAGAACCACCTTATGTCGTAGACATTGCAGCTATGTTTAAGACAATTTGGAAATAAATTACCATAATAATATATAAATATGAATACATGTACTAAAATATTGCATTAGCTGTCGGACCAAAAATAGAAATGTATCTATCATTTTATTCACGTTTATTGTAGTATAATAAATTGTTGATGATAAATAATAAAATTAAAATTATCTATTATAAGTCTTAGGTTATGTTCTAACCAGCTGCCAAATAAAATACTATTGTAAAGGGTGTTTTTTTTAGACGTGTGGTTTTCAAGTCGGCACTACTTTTTTCGGAGATGGTCTTTTTGACAGCTGTCACTTGATTTATGCTCAGTTTGGTTTGCCATTTCATAATGAATAGACTTACTCCTGAACAACGTTTGCAAATCGTGCAAATTTATTACCAAAATAATGGTTCGGTTCGCGCGACGCATCGTGCGCTGCGTCCAATATTCGGTCGACATAATCGCCCAGCAGAGTCGGTAATTCGTGCAACCATGGATCGGTTTCGCACCACGTTTACTCCGAATGAGTCTATCCGCCATCGCGCGCAACAATTGGAGCTGTGTCCATCAACTTTATGGAAGATTTTGCGGAAGGATCTTGGTTTGCGTACTTACAAAATCCAACTCGTGCAAGCATTGAAGCCAAACGACTATCAAGCGCGTCGCACGTTCGGTGAATGGGCCCAAAACGAGATGGCCACCGATCCCGATTTTCACAAGAAAATGTTGTTCAGCGATGAAGCTCACTTTTGGTTAAATGGGTATGTCAATAAGCAAATTTGTCGCTTCTGGAGTAAAGATAATCCACAAGTCATTGTTGAGACGCCGTTACATCCTCAAAAAATCACTGTTTGGTGTGCTCTATGGGCAGAGGGAATCATTGGTCCATATTTCTTCAAAAATGAAGCCGGCCATAATGTTACAGTCAATGGGGAACGCTATAGAGCCATGATTAATGACTTTTGCGTGCCTGAATTGGAGGGTGTTGATGTGGACGACCTATGGTTCCAACAAGACGGCGCTACATGCCATACAGCCAACGCAACAATCACTTTGTTGCAGGAAACTTTTGGTGAGCGTATTATCTCGCGTCGTGGACCTGTGGCGTGGCCTCCAAGATTATGCGATTTAACACCGCTGGACTATTTCTTGTGGGGTTATGTGAAGTCGCTTGTGTACGCAGATAAGCCCGAGACGATTGACGCCTTGGAAGAGAATATTCGGCGCGTTATTGCTGACATACGGCCCCAATTGCTGCAAAAAGTGGTCGGAAATTGGGCCTCTCGGCTGGAATTTATTCGAGCCAGCCGCGGCGCCCACTTGCCCGAAATATTTTTAAAAGATAATGGCAAACCCTTATCTTTATGATAAAGCTAAATTCTTGGCCATAACATTAAATTATATGCGTTTTATTTCTTCTAGAAAACCACACGTCTAAAAAAACACCCTTTATATAACTAGACCTAATATGCACCAAAAAATGTTGTATAATTTACGTTCATATAAACTAACTACTCGGTTATAATAGACGATTGGTAAATTATATAAAAATATACTTATCTGCTAATGACGAAGCATATCACAGCGCGGTGTTAGAAAACGGAAATAAATAAACATAAACATGGCCGAATTTTCGACTTGCGCGGTTGCCAGATGTCTAATGCTTTTCTCCGCCGTCGGAGAGCTGCAAATCCACCCAATTTTGCCCAATGAAGAAAAGTTCACACATGAAAGCGATAGATTTGAACTTTTGTTTAAAAAAATAGATTATTCTGAACACTGTTTTTATATTTTGTGCATATATAAATTGAATTAAAATAATGTTTAGTTTAATTAAAATACGCACATATAAAATATCACTTTCACGCGTTAATGAACTAGATTTCCTTAATTGGACGTGCTCGTTATTAATTTAGAAAAACTCCGCAAAATCAAGTGTTATCCCGCGAGATGAACGTTCTCAGCCCAAACGGCGGAATTCCGCCCAATCTGGCAACCTTGCTTGCGCCTTGTTCGACGAAAAGCGGCTAACTTTATTCTAATTTTACTTCCATAGCTGACTTTACGGAAATGTGCCCTGTAGTTAAATGGAACGATTCCAAGGTCACACATCTAATTTAATAGCCCCTGAATATATCCCAAATGTGTTTCTTAAATGAATAATGCGATTGTGTAAACAATTTGTGACTAAAATTGTTGTGTTTTTAAGCAGTACTAACCCTGATTAACTTCATCAGGGTTAGTACGGGCATTAATTCAATAAAAAATAACACAAAAATTAATTTTAAAAATAGTGATGTGTCCATCATAGCAGTCTCCGCCATTTAATCAGTTGAAAATCGACATAATAAATGTATTGCACTCTAACCAATCGTTTAAAGATTTCACTTGAAGTCAGTGTTTCATAACCGTGGCGCATGAAGTAAAATTTCGAGTTTAGAAAAGCCTAATTTGGCTCGGTCGCTCCGCTGCGCTACGCGCCCGAGCCAAATTTTCAGGCTTTTCTAAACTCGAAATTTTACTTCATGCTTAGTCTGGGAGTGGAAACCCTCGTTAGATGATCATTCAAAAACTTATTCTCCCGTTTCTTGTATTATAAAATTTATGACATAAAATAAAGGGTGTCCCAATAAGAGTGACCGAATTAAATTTTCGCCATTTTGTTTCTGTGCAAGTGGCAGCACTGAAATTTGACAGCTGTCATCTACAATTGTTTCGATTATTATTTATGGAGTACTACACAAAGGAACAACAAGTTATCATTGTAAAAACCCATTACGAAAATGGGCAAAGCCTATGAGGCGAACTTTGATTTGAACTGGTTCGTTAACAAACAAAATTGTCGAACTTGGGGCTCAAAAAATCCGCACGTGATCCAAGAGAAACAAATGCACAACCAGCGAGCCACTGTTTGTTGCGGATTTTGGGCAGGCGGCGAGATTGTCCGTATTTTTTTGAAAATGAGGCTGCCAATGTAATGCGAGGTTGCCAATCCAACACGTCATCGAACATCCAAATCCAAATTTTCAGATTTTTCTAAACTCGAAATTTTACTTCATGAGCTACGCATATACAAGACTGATTTCAAATGAAGTTCAAATATATAAATTTCACAATATTTCAGTGTTTTATACGCATGGTGCATGAATTAAGATTTCAAGCTTTTCTAAACTTGAAATTTTTCTTCATGCCTAATCCATGATTGAAAACACTCGTTAGAAGCTTCAAATGCTTAAGAGAATGAATGGTCTCAACGATTTTTTTAAAATATTTAGCCAAAGCTAAAATTATACAATTAAATCAACAATGTTTAGGAAAATGTTTTCATTCGTTAAATTAATAAGTTTTTTATTTCATCTCACCAGCAGTTTAAATATTGTTTTTAATCTACCATATCGATCGCACTGAGATTTACGGCTTCAGTTTTCATTTTCTAGAAGATTTATACTTAATATAAAAGCGAATTAAAATTATAATCGACATTTTATTACAAGAAAATATTAAATATGTCTGCATAAATGTGATTTTTAAATACTGGGATTTTTTTTCAGGTGTATATATGCATACACTGTAAATTTTACGGCATTCGTTGTTTTTCTAAAAGATTTAAATTTGAATTTTTAGACAAGGGTTTTCCACTCCCAGACGCAAAGTTTAAAATATACGGCTTTAGCAATCCAATATGTAGATGTGAATAATACGTCAGTCAAATTCTGCGCTGAATAAATTGTTTAAAACAGTGATTATATGCAACCCAATAATTCTAACGTATATTAGGTTGCCTATAATGGTTGTTGTATATGTGTGTTTTTTGAACTTCACTGTAAATCACTGTTTTTAAGCGTGGCGCATGAAGTAAAATTTCGAGTTTAGAAAAGCCTAATTTGGATTGGCCGCTCCGCTTCGCTACGCGGCCAATCCAAATTCTTAGGCTTTTCTAAACTCGAAATTTTACTTCATGCTTAGTCTGGGAGTGGAAAACACTCGTTGAAAGCTTCAAATTAACCGCTTTTAAACAACGAATTCCCGCAAATTTAAAAAAACGCAGAAATTGTCGGAATATCGTCGGGTGAGAACTGTATTAGTCCACTTTTTTTCCAAAATGATATTTTTATGCCGTAATATTTTATGTCCAATGGTGCGTCTATTCCTCGTTAGTGATGACGACATAATATCAGTCTTAGGTGTTTTCTGATGTTCCATTTTATTCCATGTCCATTTCAAAAAGTTAATTATTAAAACTGTAATCTTCTATGTCCCTTGACCAATCACAGAGATATGGACATAGAATAAGTATACTACTACTTGTGAGCGTAGCTTGTTTTGGTTAATTACGCTGCATTTCAAAGAGTATTTAGTGTTGTGTTAATTGATAGTGCAAGGTATACTACCTTAAATCATCATGGATTCGGATGTTGAACCATTTGAAGATTCGGGATCGGAGTTTATACCATCAGATACAGAAGTTAGGTATTTTTATTCAACATGGTTTAAGGTTATGTCGCTACAGCTGCGAATTAAAATTTTCAGTAGTGAAGAAGAAGATGATCCAAAAGATTCTAAAAGTACCAAGACACCTCAAACGAGTAAGTTGCTAATTAATAATATTTTTTAAGATTTATTTTAATTAATTATTTCGTTGAAACTGCAGTGCTAGAAATGCAGAAGAGGTGAATAAATTCGAGAGAACAAGAAAAAGGAAAGCGGACCCTAAGATGTGGAAAAAAAATAAGCGTAAGGTATTAAGACAAAATGGAAAAGAGTATGTGAATTCTAAAGGGAATGTTGTGGCCCAAAAGATGAATGTTATTTCTTGTGATCAATGTATATTTAAATGTTCGGAAAACTTTTCCAAAAATGTTGTAAATGCTATCCACACAGAATTTTGGCATAATTCTGATAATAATAAATCATTCTTTTATGACAAAACCACTCTTAGATCCATCGTTCAACGAATGCGTAATCGTGGTGAACGCCAAAAAACTAAATCATATTCTTATAAATATTGTTTATTCAAAGGCATCAATAAAATAAGAGTATGCAAACATTTTTTTTCTTGGAGTATTAGCTGTGAGTCAGATTAAAATTTCATATTTTCATGAAAATATAAAAACAAGGTATAACTGGAACTCCTCAAGGTGATCGGAGAAAAAGTACTTCAAAATTAAATGACGGAACTAGAGAACAAATTCGAAATCACATAAATTTATTCCCTTGAATTTCATCTCACTAATGCAGAAAAAATACTGTTAAGGAGTACTTTGAAAGGTCTCTAAATATTACAAAGATGTACGAACTGTATTTGGAGTATAGCAACAACAATCAAATTAATCCAGCAAAAAAGTGGTTGTACAGAAATATATTCAATTACGAATTCAAAATCGAATTTCATAAGCCCAAAAAGGATTTGTGCCCAATTTGTGCAGAGTATCACACTCATAAGTCTGTAAATACTTTAAGCGCAGAACTTGAGAATAAATATGAAACACACACAGTAGCAAAAAATTCCGCTAGAAGGGAAAAATGAAGATATAGAAAAATGCAAGAAAGATAAAGAGATTGTTTTATTATGTTTTGACATGCAAAGCGTTTTAACAGTACCACAAACAAATGTATCTACATCTTATTATAAAAAAAAGTTTGCAGTTTATAATTTAACGGGATTTGATATAATCACAAAACAGGGATACTGTAGCATGAGCATGGGAGGACGCAAAGGGACAGACATTGCCAGTGCTTTGAGTGTGCTTTTAGAAAAACTTGTTAAGGAAAGACCTGAAGTGAAGAACATTATATTATGGTCGGACGCTTGTATACCACAAAACAAAAATTCTCACATGTCAGCAGCACTCTTACATTTCCTTAGAAATCACCCAACAATAACATCCATTACCCAAAAATATCAGGAACCTGGACACAGCTGTGTACAGGAAGTTGACGCAATGCACAGTGTAATAGAAGAATTAAGGGCGTAGAAATTCATAGTCCAGTTGCACTACTTCGAATTTTGCTGAGTGTCAGGTCGCGAAAACCTTTCAAAGTGGTTCAACTTCGACCAGATAATTTTGTGGATTTCAAACAACTAGCGATTTTAATGGTTATCAAGTTACCTTACAAGAAAACTGTAAAGATAATTTATAGAAATGGTGTGAACAGTATATTGTTTAGTAATTCGTACAATCAACAGAATAACATTGTTTCAATATTAAAAAATAACAAAAATCGTTTTTTGGAAAATATACCTGACACAAGTATTTTACCGGAACTACCCTCAATTCCGGCAGACAAAAAGCAACACATCAAGGATCTATTTGGAAACTTTTCAAAAGAAGATTTGGATTTCGGGAAGGCATTATTCAGGGAGAATCAGTTGTTGGTGGAAAAATAAACAATTTGTTTACAATATTTTTTTATTATGTTATGTTGCTTTGTAAGTTACTTGGAATTGTTTGAATAAACTTTCTATTAAAAAATAACTATTATTGCATTGTCCATATACGCTTAACACCAAAAATATTATCTTGCCATTAACACCTCGCAAGTTAGAGCCATATTATTCCATGTCCATTTTGTTTTTGTTTTTTTTGTGTTCGAAATTATTAGTAGTCCTAAATTTTGCAAAATATTTACTTCATCATGATGTTTTTAAAAAGTGATTATATAACGCGTTGTATATAAATAACAGTTCGCAAATTATAGCAATTTTAAACTTAAAATGCCTCCCCTGTAAAATATAACAAAATGGACATGAAATACTACAGTTCTCACCCGACGATATGTATACTCAAAAATTTAGTCTCGTTAAGACTTCTTCAAATATTCATTGAAACAACTACTTTTCGAGCTAATACCCCGACAGATATTGAATTATACAATGAGTATTTGACTTCCACGACAGATTTAATGTTCTATACATAATTTATATGCAAAATGCAACATCAGGTCAAATTATTCTATCACCAAACAATATGAACCAACAGGAAATTAAAATAATTTTATAAAATGTAATGTATACACAAGTCAATGATATATCGTCTAATATGTAATGATTGGATGTTATATGTAAATCTAAATGCACAAAAATCTTGTGAAGTTGGATGAAAAATACATGATTTCTAGGTAGCTGTCCTTAAAAAAAATGTATCTACCTGATTGATGTTATTTACTAGATAGCTTTGGTGTGGTGACTAAACTTGGGACGCATATTCTAATTTAGATCTTACAAGTGAACAGTAAATGGTCTTCTAAAGGATGATTACGATTATATTGTCGCGTGTTCAAAGGTTAATTAAACAAAAACAAGGAGACATATTAGAAAAAAAAAAGTTTATAATTTAAAAATGTTATATATATAAAGCAACTTAATCCAGTAAGTTGCTTTAAATATATTAAATTTTGATAATACAGGGTGGCGCAAAACTACCGATATGGTTTGAATGTTTAATAACTTTTTTATTTAATAATTAATTATTTATTTTTTTGTTATACAGTATATTAATGGGGAATATTTTTGGCTTAAGTATGAATAATTATATCTCGCAAGTGGTGGCCATTTTCGGCTTCGCACATTCGTGCTCTTTCCAGTACATTTTCCATAACTTTTCGTAAAATTTCCGGTGTTATGGCTTAAATTTCATTTCGAATGTTTTGTTTTAGCTCTGGTATGGTCGCTGGCTTATTTACGTATACCCTTTCTTTCAAATGACCCCAAAGAAAACAGTCTGGAGCTGTCAAAGGTGAACGTGGGGGCCAATTGAAATCGCTTCTGCGCGAAATAATGCGTTCGCCAAAGAGGTCCCGTAACAGAGCCATTGTATCCCTTGCAGTGTGGGCTGTGGCTCCATCTTGTTGGAACCACAACTGTGGATGGTTTTCTACAGCTGGCCTCAAAAAATTGTCCAGCATCGTTCAATATTCAGAACCATTACAAAAATATTCACCAATGATCCTTTCGGACGATACACCGCACCAAACAGTACACTTAAGTGGGTGTAATTGTCGCTGATGAACTGTTCTTGGATTCTCCGTAGCCCATATCCTGCAATTTTGATTGTTTACGAAACCATTCAATTGGAAATGGGCTTCGTCGCTCATTATCAAATTGTTAATAAAATTGCGATTTTCTTCTGCTTTTTGTCGGAATGAAATGGCATAATCAAGCCGTTGTTGGTAGTCTATCGGCTTCAATTCTTGCACAAGCTGAACCTTATACGGGAACATGTGCAATGTGGCCAAAATCCTCTGAACGGACCTCCGAGATAGCCACAGTTGTGTCGAACGTCTTCTTGTTGATGTTTCAGGACTGTCCTGCACACTATCCACAACACGTTGGATATTTTTTTCCGTGGTCTTTCGGTACATGGAAGGTGTCTTACTGTACCATGTTGTCGAAAATTTGCAACCAGGCGGTTTATTGTTGATGCTGAAGGTCCAGTACGCACATTAAAAAACGACGATAAGCACGCTGCGTCAAAACAATTGACCGTTGATTTTCAAAATAAAATACAGCAATTGTTGATCGCTGTTCTATTGTGTACTGTTCCATTTCAAATTCCCCAAGTTTTCTTGACAAAAATCTGAAACAAAAATAAAAAATATAAATAAATTTCAAAAGTTATTAAACATTCAAACCATATCGGTAGTTTTGCGCCACCCTGTATAAGTTTTTTTTTAAATAATTAAGGTTTGTTTACTAAATTTACGTACTTAAGACTTTACTTGGCTTATATTTTTTGCACTGAACTGGCAGAGATTAGTTTTGTGCATGACACTATTTTTCTTAGTATTCCAAAGAAGTAGAAGGCTTTTTTGAGTTTACTTTTTGTATTAGTCCAATATTTGTCGGCAGAATACAGCGTAGTCAGCTATGACGTATGTTTCAGATGAGTTAATGAAAAAAACTCCCGGGTTTCACTAACAATTTATCCAAGATTTTAGTACACCTAACAGCTCAAGTATGTTGGCCATTCGTTATGTTAGGCGTTTTTCTTGCTCCCATTATTATGCACACCTATTTTTTTAAATCTTTTGGACAGTAGATTCGTAAACGAATTACTTTTTGTCACATCTCTAAATTGAGTGCAAAAATTTTGATATTTGAAATTTTATAATGAGCACAATTTTAATGCAAAGTGGAGCTTGTAATACACCATTTTAAAGACAATTTGATTAATCGACCATTTAAATAAACTGCTTGATATTGTTAGTTCAAAATATAATAACATAATAATTTGTGCCGACTGTAATGTGAATTTGAATTTGACCAATAGAGAATCTACTATATTACTAGATACCCTTTTAGTATATAATTTATCTGCTAAAAATACAGCCCCTACACGTATTACGAATACAACTGCGACCCTCATTGACAGTATTTTCACTAATATCGAGGCTACCTCGAACACGATTGAATGCGGCTTCTCCGATCATTGCGCTGTTTGCTTAACAATTAATAACTATTATAACAACAACTTTATTAATAATCAGAAATATATAGTTAAACGCGTGTTTAACTCGCACTAGCGTTTACATTTTTTGGAAAAAATGTCTAGTACAAATTTCACAAGTTGTTATGAAAATCACATTGTTAATGCTGAAATTTACTCAATTTATGAATGCCTTTTCAGTCGAATTTAACAACTCGTTTCCCCTTCGCAAAGTAAAACTAATAAGTAATAACCAATCGTGGATAAACCAAGAAGTAATATATAGTGCAAAAAAACTGAAAAATGTACACTGGGCACATAAACAATTAAACACTGTTAGATCACACGAGGAATATAAAACGGCCAAGAAAAATCATCAGAAGCTAATACGCTCTACCAAAAAAGACTATTTTTCATCAGTAATAATAAACTCTGATAATCCTATCAAAGCTGTGTGGAATATAATAAATTCTCACAGCAATGGTAATAATAAATATGCAAAATGTAATGCACTAACCCATAACAACATAACAGTTACGGATCCCAATCAACTATGCAATCTATTCAGTGATCATTTTAAAGAAACAAATATATTATCACCTCCATCGGGAAGTTATGGAATTTTTGATAGGTATACTTCTGCAAATTTCTTTCTTTTACCTGTTGACGAAAATGAATTTTTTACAATTATAAACAACCTACCATCGCATAAATCCCCTGGCAACGATCAAGTACCAGGATTTATTATCAAAGAGGTTGCTGAAATAATAACCAAGCCTATCACATATATTATCAACGAATGTTTTGCACAGGGAATTTTCCCAGGGTGTCTTAAAGAAGCAAATATATGCCCAGTGTATAAAAAGAAAGATAAGCGCAACATTAATAATTACAGGCCTATCTCGCTTCTTTCATACTTCTCAAAAATATTTGAAAAGGCTATACTTACACGACTAGAATGTTATTTCAAAAAATTTAATTTGCTTCGCAATACACAGTCGGGTTTCCTCAGAAACAAATCAACTGTTGATACACTGTTTGACTCCCTAAACGATGTGTACAGCGCCCTGGATAGAAATGAGGTTGCACTCACTGTCTACTTTGATCTCTCCAGGGCGTTTGACACAATTAGTCATGATTTGTTGCTGAGGAAATTATCCGCATATGGCATATCAGATAATGCACACAACCTTATTAGGTCATTTCTCGACGAACGGACGCAAACTATTAAAATACGATCCGATATGGGAAATACAGCCAACCACGAGTACTCCTCTAGATGATAGATTATTAAACACGGCACACCTCAGGGTTCTATACTAGCCCCATACCTATTCATAATTTTCATGAACGACCTAGACTTGGCTTTCTCACATATGTCAAATGTGAAAGTCTTCAAATATGCTGATGATACATCCCTGGTGATCACGGAAAATTCTATTCAAAGTGCACATACCACATCTTGTGAGGCAGTTAAAATATTTCGCTCATGGTGTACTGAAAATGAGCTGTTGTTAAATTCTGACAAATCTGGCTTTATGCAATTTGTAAACTCGAGAAGTCGAATACAACAAAAAATGTCTAACCCTGTCTCAGACAATATTAAAATAAAAGAATTGGTTCAGGAAAAGTTTTTGGGTGTGAACATGACTCCTACCCTAAGTTGGGATGAACATATAAACACGGTCAGTGGCAAACTAAGATCGGCTAGTTTTGCAGTACTGTCGATGAGGGTCTCAGTTAATCAACGAGGTCTTTTAACATTCTACCACGCTCATATCAGTAGCCACCTTATGTATGGAATTATTATATGGGGCGCGTCTAGTGATGCAGCTCGCATATTTAGGCTACAAAAACAAATAATTAGAAGAATACCTTTCTCGTGCCCTAGAAAAAGTTGTCGTTCGCTTTTCATTGAGATGAATCTGTTAACATTTTACTCTTTATATATATATACAGTTGTTGCCTCTATGTCCATAAACATAGAAGTAAGTTTATAACCAATCGAGCATACAATTCTATCTCTAATACTCGAAATTTAGATAGCATAAGTGTTCCACTCCACAATACATATCTTTATGAACAGGGACCATATTATCGATGTCTCACGCTGTATAATAAACTACCAGTTTCCCTCAAAAAAATGAAGCAACAAAATACTTTTAAAAATGTGTTAAAACGACTACTAATTAAAAAGGCGTATTACTCAGTAAGCGATTTTCTGCATGACACTTTTAATAACATACTATAAGTAAGCTCCTGAAATATGTGAATAATTTTAGTTGTAATTTTAATTTAAGGTATTTCATGTTTATATTAAGTATTTTATATAGGTGTTTTTCTTCTTCTTTTACAATTGTAATACATGTGAAACATATGTCTTATACAAATAAATTAAAAAAAAAGTAACATATAGGGCATTCCGCTTAAAAAAATAATTTTGATATTTTTCCGAAAGATACGTAGGCCATTGACAAAAATGCCTTGTGTCATTTTGGAGATCACGTTCTGTATGCCAAGTTTCATTTTAAACTTATTTTTATATCTTTAATATTTTAGCAGATATACGCTAGACACTGAAAAATCAGCCACCCTGTATAATTATTAAAACCGCGGTAGATTTTTTTTGTATGCCATCTACCGCTAATAAATGTTACGACCTGTCAGCAATTATTTCCCACCAAGTTATATTACATGTATTAAATTTTAATGTTATAAAGTTGTTTTTCTAATCATGCTCTTCGTTTTTGTTTTATGGAAATTTGAGTACGCGACAATTTAATCGTAATCGCCCTTTAAGTGGTGATGTTAGGTATTTTTTCATTTAACTACAACATTAAATTAACGAGGACCTTAACGAGAACCGGTGCAAATGCACATTAATAATTTAAATTTAAAATTGAAAGAAAAGATTATGTCCAACTATTATTATAAATTCAAAATGTTGTTCTATTTATATTAAAATGAGGCGCATAAAATCAGCCTAGTGTAATTTGCACTTAATCAGGTTTTGTCCATTAATCCAGTGTCGCGGGCGCATTAAAAGAATATTTGCGTGAGGCGCTTTGCCATATGCGAGCTTTTCTATAAAACTGCAAGCATCTGTATATATCTCGGGTGATACGTTCCACGACCATTTACGGACTAGTATTTATCACCTGTATATATACTGCAGCAGCTTTACCAGTGTTCCATATTTTTTCGCGCGGCGAGCGCGCATTTATATTAATTTTTAGCGAGCGGCGTCATTTGCATCACAAAAAATTGAATAATTGTGTAAAGGGATTAGATATTAAATTAATTAAACTAATTTAATAAAGAAAAACAAAAACATGCAAAACATATTAAAAATATAATACTGCCCAGAATTGCAAACACCACTAAAAGTTGTGGAAAGTGAATAATATTTAGGAATATTAAAAATATTCATTTAAATTTAAAAAAAATCGTCGTATTTGACTTTTCAAAAGGCAGGCAGTCGATTTTATCAAATTTAAACCAAATAAATATACACAATTTCTACATATGCTAAATTTTTTCTAGAATTTTATTTGCAAAAATAATACTTCGACTTGTGTTTACTAAAAAAGTTGTGTTTTTCCATGCACTTTTCAGAACGCTGGAGTTTAACAGCTTGTATCTTCGTTATTAAATATTTTAGAATAATCAAAAAATAAGATAAACACTAGTCTAGTTTAAATGTGATTTTTAAAGAATTACAAATATTAAATATGCATAATTATTAGCTCCCCTATTAATTTTTGAGAAAAATCATACAAGAATATTTTTTAGAGTATTAAAAACTGTATTAAATGTGTCAATTTAATTTACGTTTGTACCAGAATTCACCTCAAAAATAATTAAAATAAGTTGAACAATGTACCATTTAATAAAAACCCTTGCCATGAGTTTGACAAATGTCATGTTATAGTGAAAATAATTTTGTACATAGATATCAATTTACGCATTTTAATTGTTATGAATAATAATCTAAGTTATTCCAATGAAGACATTATAAAAACATTTTACAGTGGCGTCAGTTTACGCAGAGTTCGTGACTTATTTTCTGTTAAATTTAATAATCGACCAATTCCGTCTGTATCAACAATTACCAAGTTTGAAAATACAGCAAGTGTAGCGGCAGATGATTCAAAAGGTATTTTAATAGTCCAGTTCAACAAATATTAATTCAAAAACATCAACCCTACAGGCAAACGGATCAGAAGATGCAACAATGAATTAGAAGAAAGAGTTTTGGGTTTGATAAATGCTGAACCAACAACTAGCATACCATGTATTGCTCGTGAGTGCAACGTGTCTAAATTCTCTGTACATACGATTCTGAAGAAGCATGGATATCATCCCTACAAACATCAATGTCATCAGGAGATATTACTAGTGAATGAAAAAAACAGGCGTGTATTCTGTGAAGTAATGCAGGATTGATCAAACACAGACCGAAACTTTTTGCAGCCTATCTGTTTCACTGATGAATGCACGTTAACTTTGAATAACGAGCCCAACACACAGAACACGCGATACTGGACCCAGGAAAATCCACGGATACGCTTACAAACTAGAACTCAGTTCCCGCAAAAAATAAATATTTGGGCTGGTACTTTTAAGAATAATATTATTGGGCCATTTAAAATTTATGGAAATTTTAATTCGAATTCTTATTTAGACCTTTTAATCGACCAGGTTAGCCCTGCGTTAGAAGAAGTTGCACGTGAAAGTCAGGAGATATGGTATCAGCATGATGGATGTCCGGCCCATTATGGTTTAAATGTGAGGGAATATTTAAATGCTAATTTTCCCAATTGTTGGATTGGTCGCGGTGGCACTATCAACTGGCCACCAAGATCTCCTGATTTAACACCATGCGATTTATTTTTATGGGGTCACCGAAAAACAAAATTTATAAAAAACGCCATCCAAATATTGAATCTTTGCGGGAAGCAATTTTTGCGAATTGCAGATTAATTACAGATAGGCAGTTGGCTAATGTAAGGTAGGCATTTTATAACAGATTGGGTTATTGTTTACACCAGAATAGAGAACTTTTTGAGTACTTGCTCTAACATTTCTCATTGGACGTAGATACAGTAAAATTAAAATTTAACAAAAATAAATCACGAACTGTTTGTAATCTGACACCACTATAAATTATCCTGATAATGAATAAATAATCTTTCTTCCACTAATTAAGTGTTATTATTATGATTTATCCCAAACGACAAGCATGCATTAATTATTTTTCATCTTTTAAATATCTTTGGTAGCATTTCAATAATATGGATTCTGGTACAAACGTAAATGAAATCGATACATTTAGTACAGTTTTTAATACTCTAAAAAATATTCCTTTACGATTTTTCTTTAAAATAAATAGGGGAGCTAATAATTACACATATTTAATATTACATGTTAAATTCCTATGTTCGCCCCTTATCCCAGACACTCGGTATAGAACTACAATTTGTAGCAAAATGCGCCCTAATTAGGCGGCTTTTCTCTAAACGTAAAATAAAAAAGGAAAAATGAAAATCGACATTGATATTTCACATCGACTAATGTCATAGTTGTGAACTGTCAGTCGTAATAGTCTAAATATTATGTGTCATTATTACTAGGTGGATTTTGGCAGGGATTGCTCGTGAACCGAGGCCTAACAAAATATTTTAAAGTGGACTCAGAATAAAATTCATTAATTTGTTTTCAGATTTCTTCAATTGAATAGTATCTAATATTTCTATATTTTGACTTGCATACAGGGTGTATTTTGACAAAATGTATAGGGATTTTAGTTATTTTCAGAGATAGAGAGTAAATTAAAATTAAAATATCTTTTTTTGTTTTCGAGATATCAACAAAAAACCGATTTTTTTAAATAGATTTTTTATTTTTTTATTAAAAAACTACTGAATCTAGACATTTAAGACTTTGACAATATAGAGGCACATTTTAATGAGGAATCTAATAGCATATTTTTTTCTAAGATAACTATAACATTTACCTTAGGACCATAGCCAAAGTTTGTTTTTCTTATGGGCGCCATTTTTGGTTTTCATATTTTTTGAAACAATATTTTTTTCTGAACTCAGTGATGCATCACACTTAGAATTTATTTTAGATTTGATATTTAAAATTATTATATTCTCTTTTTTGCAAAGAGTGCCTTGGAAACAATGACGTCATATCTGTTAATCAATAAAATCTTGACACCAGTCAATCATTGTTAGCACTCAAAATTATTTAATACCTGTCAATCTTTTATAATAATAATAGTCAGTATCGATTATCACATAAAAGTTGCACAAACTAAATTTATTGAACTTTTATTATTATTATTCCAAAACTTTTCACAAAAAAGTAATTCTTTTATTTTTTCACTACATCTCGGTATTTATATATTATTAACTTTACTGTAAATCAATAGTTTATACGCGTGGCGCCTGAAGTAAAATTTTGAGTTTAGAAAAGCCCCGTGAAAATTTGTCTCTGGTCGCTGCGCGAACCTGGACAAATTTTCTACGCGGGGCTTTTCTAAACTCAAAATTTTACTTCATGCTTAGTCTGGGAGTGGAAAACACTCGTTACTTTAAAATATATCACAACTGTTAACATATGTATCGTCGGATGCTCGTCTTCAGGGGTGATATGTAAGCATATTATGGGTTCTTGGAGTTGTCAAATAAGTGAGTTACTCAACTGTTTCCAAGGCACTCTTTACAAAAAACAAAAGATTAAAATTTTACATATAAAATGTACAATAAACTATAAGTGTGGTGCATTATTGAATTTAGAAAAGAATATTCTTCCAAAACATATGTAAATCCAAAATAGCGCCCATAAGAAAAACAAAAGTTTGCTATGGTCAGTGGATAAATGTTATAGTTAGCTTAGGATTAAATATGTTACTAGATTTATCGTTAAAAATTGCCTGTATAATTTCAAAGTTGTAAATGTCTGGATTCAATGGTTTTTGAATAAAAAATAAACGAAATTTCAAAAATCCGTTTTTTGACAATATCTCAAAATAGAAAAAACAAATTTAAAATGTGTTTTTAGATTATTATTGGGCCCTAAATTACGCAACTTTGCCCCAATTTAACCGACTCTCTATGCTTTTAAATAACCGAAATCCCCATACATTCTGTTGAAATACGGACACCCTGTATACATAAATTTTTATTCCTCCGGGGTTACCTAGCATTTTTAGGCTTTGCCCGCTTGGTTGACATCAATTAATTTGTTTATTTATTTAATAATGGATAACACCTTTTTCACAAAATTTTAACATTTTAATTTGATTAATAAAATTAAGATACATATTTATTTTACTAATAAATATTATATACTAACTCGAATTAAATAAATAAACTTAAAAGTATTCTATCAAGTCAATTACAATTAGACAGTGTTCTGCTCGTGGCTTGAATTTTATTAACAATATTATTCAATATAATATAGGATGTACCAAATAAATCAAATATATCATGACTATTCATTTGATTAGCCAATCTCATGCAGCGGCAGAGCTGGGACAAATCCTCGTAAAAAGGATTCGAATCACGAATCCGAATCACCTAATATGATTCGAATCACAAAAACTCGAATAAAGGATTCGTAAGACATAAATATGATTCGAATCTTTGATTCGAATCTTGTTTTTTCGAATCACGAATACAAATCCTTTAAGAATACATTTTATTTTATAATTTTTTTGCAACCATTAATATATAAATATCGTTACCAGTTGTTTTAACAAAAATATTCAAAACCTAATTAATTATTATTAACACTGAATATCGCTGATAACAGACTAAATATCTGATTCCCTGTTACTCTGATTAAAGATGTATTTGTGTGTTTCTGAACTTCACTTCAAATCAGTGTTTTGTACGCGTGGCGCATGAAGTAAAATTTCGAGTTTAGAAAAGCCCGAAAATTTGTCTCGGGCCGCTGCGCGACCCTCGACAAATTTTCACGGGGCTTTTCTAAACTCGAAATTTTACTTCATGCTTAGCCTGGGAGTGGAAAACACTCGTTTAAAGCTTAAAATTAGACTTTGAAAAAAAAAACAAGGAATATCTAAATATTTACAGAAAATAGGCTAAATTTGGAATACGTGTACTTAAAAAAAACTCCCTGTAACTGTTTGCTCCGAAGAAATATGAATAATTATAAACCATAATTAATTCTCAAAAAACACTCGTAAATTAATATTATACACAATTGACGTTTGTCAAACAATGGCGGCGACAAAGAAAAAAACATGTATTTTTAATCTTCTAGTAGAAATGCGTTTTATGATAAATGAAGTAAACTATCCATCTTTCAGCTAGTAGTACAAGTTCTATCTGCTAGCAGCAATCGTTCTTTTAGTAGTAGATGACTTTCTGCAACTAGTTGTAGTATAGGCTCCGTCTGCTAGTGGCAAGACACGATAAGCCAGAACCATCTGAACTAGACGCTCTGTTAATAGCAGTAGTTTTTTCTGCTAGTAGAAATAGTGTTTTTTGCTATAAAAAAACGACTGCTAGGTCTTTCTGCTACTAGTAGTAGTACAGGGTACATCTGCCGGTGGCAAGATTTGAAGCTAGAACCATCTGAACCAGAAGCTCTGTCTGCCAAAAGCGGTAGTTGTTTCTGCTACTAGAAATATCGTGTTCTGCTATAAAGTAAACGTTTCGATCAGTAGTAGAAGTTATTTGGGCTAGTAGAACAATGTCTTTGTGCTAGTAGCATTTGTTCTTTCAGTAGTAGAAAGAACAACTACTATTCCTTCTACTACGAGTGGGTCTTTCTACTACTAGTACGGACGGAACCTGTACTACAGGTTCCGTCTAATGATGGCAAGACATCTGAAGCTAGAACCATTTGAACCAGAAGCTCCGTTAATAGCGGTAGTTCTTTCTGCTGTAGTAATTGGGGAGACGTGGGGGTTCGAACCCAGCGAGACTGTAAGAGCAAAAACAATATTTTTTCCTAAGCCCCCCACGAAATTTTTATAACCCCATCCGAATTACGGAGGAACAAGAAGCTCTGTCTGTCTGTCTGCTAGCGGCAGTTCTTTCTACTAGTGGACAAATCGTTTTTAACTGAAAAAAAGTAAACGTTACAGTTTGTAGAAGTGGTTCTTTCGGCTAATACTACTTAGTAGTACTAGTACAGGCCTCATCTGCTGGTAATAAGATATCTGAAGATACAACCATCTGAGCTAGAAGTCCTGTCTGCTAGAGAAATAGTGTTTTCCGCAAAACAGCCTATTTTCTGTAAATCTTTAGATATTCCTTGTTTTTTTTAAAGTTCAATTCGAAGCTTTAAACGAGTGTTTTCCACTCCCAGACTAAGCATGAAGTAAAATTTCGAGTTTAGAAAAGCCCCTTGAAAATTTGTCGAGGGTCGCGCAGCGACCCGAGACAAATTTTCTGGGCTTTTCTAAACTCGAAATTTTACTTCATGCGCCACGCGTATAAAATAGTGATTTAACGAGAAATTTAAAAACACACAAAAGACATTTTTCATGTTAATCCTAACAATCAATTCGAATTATTTTTGCCGATTCAAATTCTTTTATAAATATTCAAATCCTTTTATAAATATTCGAATCCTTTTATAAATATTCGAGTCCTTTTATAAGGATTCGAATCAACCACATTTGAATTCGAATTCGATTCCCATTAAAAATCCATCACGAATCAGGATCACGAATCCAGTTGAACTAAAGTATTCGAATGCCTCTTTTGAATCGTCTAAAAGGATTCGAATCCTCAATGATTCGAATCCTGCCCAGGTCTGTGCAGCGTTATATTGGACTGTGGTATTTATAAATTAAAGACATGGTCTGTAATATGAAAATTAGTTTTTCTCTTGATGATCTAGTGGGAATGTGAAAGTTTAAACATTGGAGCAAATTAGTTAAAGTATGGCCGGAAATAATGTTGTGCAACAAAAACAGATCAAACTTTGTTCTACGCACCTTCAAATGCTCTATATTCAGATAGCTACACACCAGTTCATAATTCGTAATTGGTTAATTCAATTTAAATAAAATGTATCTACAAAGTTTCTTTTGCATCGATTCAACCTGATACGAGTATTTTTTACAATAGGGTGACCATATAGAAGTAGAATATTCTAAATTAGATCTCACCAATCCACAATAAATTTCTTTCAATGTCTCGCAACTAAATTCTCTACAATGTCTTGATAAAAATCCTAGCAATCTGGTGGCCTTATTACAAATTTGTGAAATGTGCACTGCAAATGACAGTTTTGTATCCATTAAGCAGAGCTGGGACGAATCCTCGTAAAAAGGATACAAATCACGAATCCGAATCACCTAATATGATTCGAATCACGGTTACTCGAATAAAGGATTCCTAAGAGATAAATATGATTCGAATCAAAGATTCGAATCCTGTTTTTTCGAATCACGAATACAAATCCTTTAAGAATAAATTTGATATTATTATTTTTTTATTTATGTTAAATATCGTTACCAGTTGTTTTAACAAAAATATTTAAAACCTAATTATTTATTATTAACACTGAACATCGTTGATAACAGACTAAACATCTGATTCCCTGTTACTCTGATTAAAGATGTATTTGTGTGTTTCTGCACTTCACTTCAAATCAGTTGTCTGTCTGTACGCGTGGCGCATGAAGTAAAATTTCGAGTTTAGAAAAGCCCAGAAAATTTGTCTCGGGTCGCTGTGCGACTCTCGACAAATTTTCACGGGCCTTTCTAAACTCGAAATTTTACTTCATGCTTAGTCTGGGAGTGGAAAACACTCGTTTAAAGCTTCAAATTGAACTCTATTATAAAATCGACGAATGCCTGAAAATTACGTAGATAAAAAAATCACTGAATATCATTAAAACCGGGAAAGTCAGAGAAACGAATTATATTCAAATTTACCAAAACACTAACAAAAAAGCCATATGACATTATTAAATTTGTCAAAATCAGAAGGCAAATTACAAAACACGTAAAAATTTATAAAATTAACTTAAATATTGACAAAAAGAATGAAAAGAATTTATTAAAATGGAGGTTTCCCACAGAAGAAAGTTATATTAAAAGGCTAGGTAAAAAATCTTGAATCAGGGAAATGTCGGAAAAATTTAACATTTCAGATTGTGGCTACCATGTCAGTTTTACTTCACATAATATTAAACATAATTTTAAAAACTAGATTATTATCTTATAAAACATTTTTAGTCATTTAATGTTCTTATCTAAGCATTCAGTTTGAAGTTTCAAAGGAGCTTTCCACTCCCTGTGTGTCTTTTTAAAATTTCGCATTTACCACAACAAACCACAAACCTAGCAAGTCTTGAAAGCCAACATTGAAGAAGAAATCACCAATTTGGGGCCAGATGTTTTACCAACAACAATTTTAAATGTTGTAAAACGAGCACAATCAACATCAACTCAGGAGATGGTCATTTGACCGATATATTTTTTTTAACTTTATATTATCAATTTTACACCTTTAAATTAACTTTCAGTCAAAACATTGCCCATTTTTCTCATTTCTAATAAAATGGCAGCCAATTCGTAATATGACATTACTTTTGCCTTATATTACACGAGACAAAAAGTTTATATCTTAAAAAATGTTAATTTTTGTTTTTTAACAAAGATTTACTGTCCTTGTTTACGCACGAAGTAAAATATAGAGTTTAGAAAATTCTGAACATTTGGTTTAGTTGCGTAGCGAAACGGATAAAACACTGAAATATTGTGAAATTGAAAATATACTGGTTTTTACTTACTATGTTTTCAGTTTGATTTTATTAGAAATATCTATGTCCCGACAAATACAGGGAGTTTTTGTGACGTCACACATGAAATTCCTCGCGTGACGTGAAAATTCAATGTAATTAAACTAATAAGGTCCTTTCGGTTTTAAATTAAGACAACCTTATACAATAACAAGGCGGTTAATGTATAAAGTTGTCTTAATTTTAAACCGAGTGGACCTTGTTAGTTTAATTACATTGAATTTTCACGTCACGCTAGGAATTTCATGTGTGACGTCAGAAAAACTTCCTGTATTTTTAGGGACATAGATATTTCTAATAAAATCAAACTGAATTTGCTATGAAATTCAAACATAATAAGTAGAAACCAGTATATTTTTAATTTCACAATATTTAAGTGTTTTATCCGTTTCGCTACGCAACTAAACCAAATTTTTTGCTGAAGTCACGCGTGGAAGTCCTCACGTGACGTCAACAATGAAGGTAATTAAATTATACAAGGCCGGCTCGGTTTAAATCAAGACAAACTTACACACCTTGGTTGATGTTGTCACGCGTGGAAATCCGTACGTGACGTCAAAACCAAGATCACTACTGTGCAAGGTTGTCTCGATTTAATCCGAGCCGACTTTACCACGCGCGGAAATTTTCACATGACATCAAAATCAAAGTCATTACTGTATAAAGCCGACTCGGTTTAAACTGAGACAGTCTTGTTTAAGGTTGTCTTCATTTAAACGATTGTTTTCCACTCCCAGACTAAGCATGAAGTAAAATTTCGAGTTTAGAAAAGCCCCGTGAAAATTTGTCGAGGGTCGCGCAGCGACCCGAGACAAATTTTCTGGGCTTTTCTAAACTCGAAATTTTACTTCATGCGCCACGCGTATTAAACAGTGGTTTAACGAGAAATTTAAAAACACACTGAAGACATTTTTTATGTTAATCCTCACAATTAATTCGAATTATTTTTGACTATTCAAATCCTTTAGTAAGTATTCGAATCCTTTTATAAATATTCGAATCCTTTTATAATATTCGAATCCTTTCATAAGGATTCGAATCCTATTATATGGATTCGAATCACCCACATTTGGATTCGAATACGAATCCTTTAAATAAAATGTAACGAATCCGGATTACGAATCCAAATGAACTAAAGTATTCGAATGCCTCTTTTAAATCCTCCAAAAGGATTCGAATCCAGGATTTGAATCCTGAATGATTCGAACCATGCCCAGCTCTGCCATTAAGACACCCAGATCACGCATAACCGACACTTTTTCCAGACTCTTACTATTAATGTTATATGTGAAATCTATCGTTCTTGTTCTTTTAGTAAATGTAATGGACTTACATTTCTTATTGTTAAAAAATAGCTGATTTTGTACACACTAATTATTTAAATTGTTTAGATCCACTTGCAACTCGAAATAATTCTATACATCATCAATATAATTATACAATTAAAGATCATCAGCAAAGAGTAAATAATTAGAGTGCAAAAAACAGCTGGCGATATCATCAATAAAAATAAGAAATAATTACGGTCCAATATGTGATCCCGGAGGCACACCGGATGTCACCTGAATAGTAGAAGATATGAAGTTATTGATCTTGACTGCTTGACGACGCTCAGACTCATGACTCAACAGTTAAATGGATCATTATCCATTTAACTGTTGAGTCATGAGTCGCAAAATCAGTGTAAGCCGTATCTACTTGAATATGTGATTCAAAGGCATTGTGTAAAATATATTGGAATTCTAATAAATTTGTTGTAGTAGACTTACCTTTGATAAAACCATGTTGTTCAACGTTAAATGCGTGTTTAGTCATATACATGATTTGTCTGGTAATCAATATGGGTTATTCCAGCCAGGGACAGTAAAACCGGGGCGCAGTCATGTCACCGATTTGGCTGAAACTTTTTCTGAAAAATCTTTCATATATTGTTCCCCCAAAGGACAGATTTTTAAAAAAATAATTTATGCTACGAAAAATATTTTTGCAAAAAAAACGTATCTCAGAAATGAGCCTTTTGAGGGTATCTTTAACAATCAATAACTTTCTTGTTTTTTAACCGATTTAAACGATTCTTTGGCAAATTATACCTTAAAGTATAACCTATCAAATGGTGTAGTCGTTTGCCCAATTAATATTAAATGTTGACCAAAAAATAGGGTTCGAAAAAGGAGTGAAATTGGTGAAAAAGACAGTCTTTTCAATGTGACCTACACTCGACCAATAGCAACTTATTCAGTTTGCTTCCAGTTTGAAATCTTCAGCATGATCCAAGGAATAATGCCGGAAGCTTCATTCCCATTTAAATGCTACTTAACATATCATTACTACGGTTTGAAAATGGGGAAAAATGACGTATTTCGTAAAAACAGCAAACTTTGAAACGTTATAGCAAAAATGTATGTTTTTTTAGATTTTTTTCGCTTTAGCCACAGATTCTGCGTTTTACGAGCTTCATTTTGACCAAATCGTCTAAAGTGTTTCGAGTCATTACCTAGTTATAACCGATTGATAGTAACGATCTTATTACACGATTTTATTGTGAATTATTTAAGTACATAATGACAATAAATTATACCAAACATATAATTCATACTCGTAGCATTTTATTGATATCGGTCTTCTTAACCTCTCAAACGTTGACAGGTGTCATCCAACTATAAAAATGCAACCTTGCATTACCTGCCGTCGGCCAGAGAATGACATCACCATTTCATTAACATTCAATTTCACTCTATAATTACTCTAATATTGAACTCTAAAATAGTTGTGACCTTTATGAGCATGAAACTGGAAGCTAATTCCATGAAATGTAAATTCAACAACTTTTGAATTTTACTAAAAACATCGCGGACGAAAAAAATCATATCTCGGACAAAACTTTAAAAAGCAAAACAAAACTTGGCTTAATTGATGCTCTTAAAACGTAGAATCTGTGGCTAAATTTTCAAAAATTTAAAAAATATACATTTTTGCTATAACGTTTCAAAGTTTCCTGTTTTTACGAAAAACACCGTTCGTTGTCCAATTTTCAAATCGTAGTAGTGCGTTGTCAAGTAGCTTCTAAATGGGAATGAAGCTTCTGGCAACATTATTTGGATAATTCTGAAGACATTCACATTTTCGGGACCATTACCAGCATAAAACTGGAAGGTAATTGGATGAGATGTGAATTCAACCTCCTTTGAATTTGACCAAAAACATAACGGACGAAAAAAATCATATCTCGAACAAATCTCCAAAAAGCGAAACGAAATTTGGTCAAAATGAAGCTCGGAAAACGCAGAATCTGTGGCTAAAGCGAAAAAAATCTAAAAAACATTCATTTTTGCTATAACGTTTCAAAGTTTGCTGTTTTTACGAAAAACGTCATTTTTCCCAATTTTCAAACCGTAGTAATGATATGTTAAGTAGCATTTAAATGGGAATGAAGCTTCCGGCATTATTCCTTGGATCATGCTGAAGATTTCAAACTGGAAGCAAACTGAATAAGTTGCTATTGGTCGAGTGTAGGTCACATTGAAAAGACTGTCATTTCACCAATTTCACTCCTTTTTCGAACCCTATTTTTTGGTCAACATTTAATATTAATTTGGCAAACGAGTACACCATTTGATAGGTTATACCTTAAGGTGTCATTTGCCAAAGAATCGTTTAAATCGGTTAAAAAACAAGAAAGTTATTGATTAAATAAAACACTGTTTATCACTTTGTTTGTATAACAATTGGTTTATTTGGTGACTATAGTTTCGATACTACACGTATCATTATCAAACCGTTAGTAACAAAAAACTACAAAGGAACATTATTTATATTTGCAAATTTTCTAATAACAGCGTTAAAGAGTGATAAACAGTGATTTATTTATGTTCAACAATGTATAACGAAGTAGAAGCCTCTATAATCAGTGAAGTTATTGATTGTTAAAGATACCCTCAAAAAGGCTCATTTCTGAGGTACGTTTTTTGCAATTTTTTTTTTTAAATCTGTCCTTTGGGGGAACATCTCAGAATATATGAAAGATTTTTCAGAAAAAGTTTCAGCCAAATCAGTGACATGACTGCGCCCCGGTTTGACTGTCCCTGGCTGGAATGACCCATATATTAAACATTTTTGGGATTGCAGATTATATTGCAACCCCACGATAGTTTTCGACTTTATTCTCTATCGCCGTTCGTAAAAATAGGAGTAATGTAACTAAATTTTTATTTCTTAGGAACTCAGCCAAGTTTAAGAGATACAGAATACAATAATTGGAAAGGTTTAGATACTGAACAAATGCAATTATACAGGAAGTCACCGGAGATACCATCAGGTTGACATGTGAAACTTCTATCAAGTGAAACAAGTGAGCTGAAGACTTCTTCTAATGAAATCTGCAGCTTGAATCTGGTTATTAGTCGGGCACGTATAAACATCAGCAAAATATTGAGCAAATGCATTAACGATATCGCCTTCAACGAATACGGTGTCCTCAAAACATACAGTGGAAGAAATGCCCTGCACCCCATTAGCATCATTGACAAATTTCCAAACATCTCGGTAATTTCGACGGATATTACCTTGCATATGTTGACAATATAAAGTGTACAATGATTTGCTTAAGTGACAGCACCTGTTCCGAAGTTGTTTGTAAATAACATAATCATAGAGCTATTGCTGTTCTTTCAAGCGTCATGTGCATTTTTCTTTTGTGTGACTAAACTTATCAAAGTTTTATTGAACTATTTGGGATACGTTGTTGATTTGATTTGTTTCAATGGAATATAGCAATTAACCCATTAACGGCCGAACAATTATAGAGTTAACTCTAAAAGTGGATTTTAGGTAAAATTCTACGCTTCTTTATATGATTTCTACGAATGACTTATTGTATTACATTCTATGGATTTTTTTTTAAATATAAATAATGTATACGCTGTAAATGTAAGGCATTCGTCGATTTTCTATAAATACGTGCAATATAAAGTTTAGAACGTGCATTTCCACTCCCAGACTAAGCATGAAGTAAAATTTCGAGTTTAGAAAAGCCCCGCGTAGAAAATTTGTTGAGGGTCGCGCAGCGACCCGAGACAAATTTTCACGGGGCTTTTCTAAACTCGAAATTTTACTTTATGCGCCACGCGTATAAAACACTGAAATATTGTGAAGTTACAAATACACTGAAAACATTTTATTTAAATGCTTAAAACATTAAAAGTGCGATTCTTTTCGCAATCTACAACAAGTTAGTCTTACAAAGACTATATCAAACACTCATTGAAACAACTACTTCTCGGGCTAATACCCCGACGGACATTGAATTATACAACAAGTGTTTGCTGTTACATACAGTAACCTACTGCAAATGTAACAACTTGGGTCAAATTATTCAGGCCATCTACAGACGCGTTTCGAGATTTATCTCTCCTCAGTATAGCTTTGCCATTCCCTCTAAACAATTTGACACCTTAGACTGGCGGTCACGTTACCGTTCAAACATTAGTATAAATGAAATTGCCAATTCTTGGTTGCAGAATACTTCAAACATTAAAAGTGCGATTCTTTTCGCAATCTACAACAAGTTAGTCTTACAAAGACTATATCAAACACTCATTGAAACAACTACTTCCTTAATCAAGATAATAAAATAACAAATTATTTACGTTTCTCTTCATACATTTTCAAGTCAAATAATATATCAAACTAAGTTATTTAGTTATGTAATTAACATAAAATTAATAATGTTGCGTATATGCATCAATGGCACATAATGGATTAATTACATCATATATGATATCATAAAAGCAGTCTATTATATTATCAACATATGTACCAATTAATAAGTTATTAAAATCCACTGAACATAAAACATAATGAATATGACAGTAGTGAGCATTTTTAAAATTAATATACTTTAAATAACTCATATCAGATTCAAATTCTATGCAGAATTCATAACTATTATGATGAATAGAATTTCTACAAAGATTCTCGGATGATAATTAAATTTGTACCTTAGATATGGAAGTAAAACACAGGCCTAAAAGTATTCCCTTGCTGTTTGGTATATTATTAATCTGTGTCATGTTTAAACAATTTAGTAACATTTTTGTAGTTTTTTGCCCTCAAGTTGTCAAATTATTGGTAAAGCTGCCAATAATTTGTCACTTAACTCATGCAATAAAATTTTCAAAAGCCACGCTGTACTCATATCCGTTTAAAATGTTGGAAGTATTAAGTATATATATATTAATTTAGATATTAAACAGATCGTTTAGAATTTAAATATTTAATTGTTATTCAAAGAGGTGTCCTTAATATCAAAACAAACTAATAATTACTTAATATTTCCCAACATCTGGTGCAATGCGTGTAAGCACATATTTGATTTTAGTACCCTTATGGCGTGTATCGGTGATGAATTTGAATTGGTGATGATGCAAATTAAAAACAAGGGAATCCCCTTTTTCCTGCCGCAAGTAATTAACACCGCGTGTTTCAATTGTTTCGTTCGCCGCGGTGCGTCATCCCCCGACTTATCGCACGCTTTATCTAAAATAGATGCGTTTTAGATTCATTCCGGATAAACCACATGCCTTTACTAATTTTTTTATTTACTGCGGAATTATACTAATGATTCCACCAAATGGCGTACACAATTAAATATTGAGCGAGATGAGATGGACGTGTTTGATAAATAGATGTAAAGATTAGTGCTACTGTATTACAGTTTTAGGATTTTTAGTCGCCTGGCGCATGGAGTAAATATTTCAATTTTAAAACACTTCGTTAAAAAAATATTGAGCACTTCAATAAAAAGTTAGTTAAATTTTAAAATATAGATGCATTATATTAAAATAAATAATTTATAAAAACAAATGTTCAGTGAAGAACCCGATCGAGTTGGCTATGAAATATTCAAAACTTTGTGGAGTAGGTCGTACGTAAATTTGTCAATCTCTCCTGGTAATGTTAATCTAAACCAGTTTTATAAAAGTTTTTGAATTTTTTTCGGTATTTTAATGCAAACTCACACGAAAGATGAAGAAACAGCACAACAACTATAAGAACAAGGCAAATGAATGAGGTTCTGAATAACACAATCTGAAAAATAAATTAATTGTGAGTTACGTGAAGATCAAATTAATTTGACGAATAAAGCAGTAATAACCTTTCTTCACACTTTTATTTGAATTACCAAATGTACATTTCGGACACAAAGTGACCATTATCAATGGATTAACACTAAATATTTAGTGTTAATCCATTGATATTAGTCACATTGTGTCCGAAATGTACCGGGTGGGCAAATAAGCGAGGTAAGCGGCTGTATCTCAGAAACTAACGATCGTAGAGAGTTACGGTAAAAAATGTTATAGGTAAAGTGGGCAAGGGAAAATGCTGGAAACTATTTTCAAGTTTACAAGATGGCTGCCAGTGGGCGTTTCCACCATCTTCAATTACATAAAGTTACGTTTCTCGCGATTTTTTTTAATATCTAATAATAATAATAATAATAATCTTAATAATAAAGATATTAAGATGCGGTTTGCGCAGGCTTATTGGTTGGTCATTTGTCTATTGTCTAGTCTTAAAAAAGTCATATCATCGCATTTAATTTTTTTGAGAAAATCCAATATTTTGGTAATAATATCGAATAACGCCCTCTATCGGCGGCCGTGTAGGTCACAACTGTCATAATTACAAGAAACCTAAAAGCCCAAGAAATGCTCTTTTCAATGATACCAAATTTATCCAAATCCATTAAGCCGTTTCGAAGTTACAGGCATTTATTTAAAATAACATTCAAATACCCCCCACCACTTTATTTCGAAAGATAGAAAAAAACTGTTTTCACGAAAAATGTCCCACTTTAGGTTAGCATTAAAACGCAAATACTTCTTTGTTATATTTATTGGGGAAAATCGCGAGAAACGTAACTTTATGTAATTCAAGATGGTGGAAACGCCCACTGGCAGCCATCTTGGTAACTTGTAAATAATTTCCAGCATTTTCCCTTGCCCACTTTACCTATAACATTTTTTACCGTAACTCTCTACGATCATTAGTTTCTGAGATACAGCCGCTTATCTCGCTTATTTGCCCCCCCGGTACATTTGGTAATTCAAATAAAAGTGTGAAGAAAGGTTATTAGTGCTTTATTCGTCATACACAATCTGACATTTATATCAGGTACGATAACACGTAAATTAAGCAGCGAATTTTTCGTTTCATTACCTTATATAAAAGAAGCACCGCCTGCTCGATCGGGTTTTTAAGTGAACACCTGGTACAAAAAATATGTACAGAGAATTTAATTTTAAGTATACATATCCCAATGCATCAGTTGTAAATTTACTAATATTTGTTGTATTTTTTTGGTTTTAATATAAAAATGCTAAGGAGTGTATTCCACTCCCAGATTAAGCATGAAGTAAAATTTCGAGTTTAAAAATGCCTTAAAATTTGGTTTGCAAAGCGGAGCAACCAAACCGAACTTTAAGGCTTTTCTAAACTCAAAATTTTACTTCATGCGCCAGGCGTATCAAACACTGATTATAAATGAAGTTCAAAATATACTGTTTTAGTATACAGTTTTAGCAGTATATTTGGAACAATATTTCGAGTTTCGAAAAACCTGAAAATTTGGTTTGGTCGCTCCGCGCTTCGTGCTACGCGACCAAACCAAATATTCAGGTTTTTCTAAACTCGAAATTTTACTTCATGCTTAGTCTGGGAGTGGAACACACTCGTTTAAACCTTCAATTGGAACTCTTTTAAAAAACGAAGAATATTTGAAGATTAACAGCGTATAGAATATATTAGGGTAGGTATCCTTAAAAGAAAAACTACCTGTATATTTATGAATCTACCCTGATTCTTTCATAGCTAGACCTGAAAATGTTGTTGCTTATCACGTAAACATTTTTTCTTTATTAATATACCTCAGAAGATATATTTCCAAGTCTACAAAGCATGCGATAATATCTTTAATTGATATCTAATGAAAAATAAATAAATAAATAAGATAAGGTTACTGGAAGTCCTAACTAAAATATTATGTTTCAAATAAAATATAATGTGCATTTTATAACATCAAAATGTTGTATTGGGATAAAATTTTAAGTTAATTGATTTAATCTGAAATATCTTCAACCATTTCGCTGAAATTTAAACATGATAAGCAAGTCAAAATCTTAAATTAGTATTAGTTATTAAATTATTTTCTTGAAAATCGATTTTAATAACGTGCTTACTTTCCCTAAAAAACAAAAGAAAAATATTGTTTCCGCGAAAAATTTCAAATAAAAAATTTTAGTGGATATATCCATTTTGAAGTCTCGTTGATTTCTCTTGATATATACTCGTTTATTTAAAATATCAAAATGAAACCTTTTATTGGAAAACCCTTCACAATCCTCGTGTGTGAGCAATTTTTTCTGAACTTAATTTCCTGTACTTGGCTCGTAAATTACTATTAAGTAGGATTTATAACATTTTTTGTTGTATGGCTGAAACTAGGAAGCGTTAATTTTCATATCATTTTCATATCGAGAAACATATATATATGTTGTCTCAATAAAGTTGATCGCTTTTACACGTATCTTGATTAGTAGATAGGTATAATTTCGATATAATGTATAATGTAGTTGGTGTCTTTCTACATTTCTAATTTAACATTAATTAATAAAAGTAACAGCATAAAACTTTTAAAACTGCAGTGTCTACTCAAACAAATTGAATCTGTTATTCTCTAAAACTGCCTTAATAATAGACATTAGCATATAACACGATTATAAAAATGATATTTACATTTTTGTGTTAAAGAAACATTTTAGTAAATTACTATTGTTAGTGTACAACTAATAAGTTAATAGCGTGATCATAGCAAAATAAGGCTAGTAAGAATTTATTAAATTATAATGAAATTATTCATAAATGTACAGAGCTGGGATGAATCCTCGTGAAAAGGATTCCAATCACGAATCCGAATCACCTAATATGATTCAAATCACGAATACTCCAATAAAGGATTCGTAAGAGATAAATATGATTCGAATCAAAGATTCAATTCCTGTTTTATCGAACCACGAATACAAATCCTTTAAAAATAAATTTAATTTTATTATTAATTTGCAATCATTAACATATAAATATCGTTTTCAGTTGTTTTAACAAAAATATATTGAGAACCCTGGCAAGAGCTAGATGCGGTTCGGAGGAAAGAGGAAGGAAGGTTTGGTTGGGAGAAAGGTATGGTAGTTGTATGCTGTGCGCAAGTGGAATGGATACATGAAGCCATCTAGCACAGGAGTGTGAAGGGGTATGTGAGGAGTGGTTGGGGGGAAACAGGAGGGTAACCGAATGGATGAGGGAGGATGGAGCTGGTCTAAGAATTGTAGCGAGACTGGGTTGGCAGAGGGAGATAAAATGAAAAGACCAATAGAATAGATTGTAACGGTCCGCCTCTGGTTTATGTTGTTTTGGGAGAAATTGGAAAAGTCAGAGTAGGGAATTTTTGAAAAGAAAAAACAAAAAGGGGGTTGTTAGGGAGACGAAAAGTTATTTTTGAAGAGAAAGGGACTGTGGAGATTTTTTGGAGAGAGGTTTTTTGGAAGAATCCGCATAGAAGCCAGATTGTTCTGGAGGGTGATTTCTTAAAAGAAAGGAGAAGAGATTGGAGATTTGGAGGTTGAACGTGTAAAGATTTGGAGGTTGATTGGGAAGAGATTTGGGGGTGGACTGGACAGTGAAGAATCCGTTAGTTGGTGGAAGAAGGTCGGCCGCAGCACCAGACCGGAGCAACTGCGAGGTGGACTCCAGAACCGTTCTGATTGAGATCGGTTGCAGCTTACCGCTCGAGATCCGGTTGCAGCACCCTGCTCGACATTAGATGGTTCGAGAGAAGAAGGGTCAAGAGGGGGCAGCGATTCAGACTTCGTCGGTAAAAATTGGGAAATTTGGGAAGATCAGCGAAGACTATTAAAATTATTCAGTTGGTGTGATAAATCATTGAAGTCTGTCAAGTTTTCTTTGTAATTTAATCGGCCCACAACTAAACCAAATTTGTGTAAATTTCTGATGTCGAGCCAAATTTAATCCTTTTAATCTTTTTAAAACGGTAATGTCTACCGGTGGGAATTAGGAGTCTGTTACAGGTGTTTTGGAACGTGGAATCGGGGTAGCTACCGGCGGTTCCATCGTAACCAGAAGTGAAAGTAAGGGGTAAGTGATTTACATTACAGTATGGGCACCGACCTTTTAAAAGGCTGGTAAGGTTAAGTTTGTATTATACCTCGTTGTTAATATCTTGGCAGGTTTTGGGCTTGAATTAGTTTCTTTAGTGTTAAATTGTATTGTAAATACGAAGAATTAAAGATTGTTAAACTTTATTGTTCTTCCCTGGTTTCTTGATTTTTCAGGGTGAACGGTCTTTTAAATCAAGTGTCGCCCAACCGTTTGCTTTTCAGTTTGGAACAAACCACGACCCGCCTACCTCATTAAGGTACTAGTGATGGAAGGTTACAAGATATAGAAGTTTGATTTTGTATGTAGACTTTTTTTATGACAATAAAGTTTTTTTTTAAACCTAATTATTTATTATTAACACTAAACATCGTTTATAACAGACTAAATATCTGTGTTACTCTGATTAAAGATGTATTTGTGTTTTTGAACTTCACTTCAAATCAGTGTCTTGTACGCGTGGCGCATGAAGTAAAATTTCGAGTTTAGAAAAGCCCCGTGAAAATTTGTCTCGGGTCGCTGCGCGACCCTCGACAAATTTTCTACGCGGGGCTTTTCTAAACTCGAAATTTTACTTCATGCTTAGTCTGGGAGTAGACACACTCGTTCAAAACTTCGAATTTACTCTATTATAAAATCAACGAATGCCTAATAATTACGTTAATAAAAAAATCACTGAATACCATTAAAACCGGGAAAGTCAGAGAGAAATCAGTATTTCAGTTAAATTGACAAAAACACTAACAAAAAAGCCATATGTTATTATTATTTATTTATTTTTTTTTTATTACATATATGATCTGGATCACTTGCGTGATCTACTTTGATCAGCTTCAACCATTGTATGGAAATGAATTAAAACATCACATGGGATTTTGTATAGGAAGTTTTTCGTGGGGGCCGTCACGATGAGGAAAAACTAACACTGGAGGGGGCCCGACGGAATGGTGAAACAGTAGAGGTAGGAGGTTGTTAATGAAGGTGATGATGAAATGAAATTAAAAGAAGATAAAGAAGATATTTTATTACTCTAAAGTATGTTCTAGATGAAAACACGTCCCAGGTTATTACAAACAAATATTTATCTCCTTCAGAAATTCAATCATGGCTCTATATATACTAAAATTGTTACAATTAATCCAATCAACGTAGTTTTCAGGGGTTTCGTTAGATATGTAATTTATTTTATTATATAATTTAATACGAGGTTCATAGAATAAAGGACAATTATGGAAGATGTGATTCAGGTCCTGATTTTCAATTAAACAAGTACAGAGTGGAGAGGATTTAACTCCAATTCTATGTAAGTGTTGATTGTTCGAACAGTGTCCAAATTTAATTCTGGCAATAGTTGTTATGACGTTTCTTTCAGTATTAATTGTCTTAAACCAGGGGTCTTTCTTTAAAGATTGATAAATTGTTTGTAGTGGTTTCCCCTTTCTCCGAATGATTCAAGTAGTTCTTCTTCCCATTTACAAGAATTTTTATGTTTGAAGACATTAATCAAATCTCGATTTAATATAAATGCTTCTTCTTTATCAAGAAGCAATGATTCCTTTGCCAGAGTATCAGCGACTTCGTTTCCATGGATTCCGCTGTGACTTTTTGCCCAAATAAAGGATATCTTTTTATTGTTCGATGTATTTATATTGTTAATGGATTGAAGAAGTGAAAGTATATCAGGATCTGAAGTATCTTCCTTTATAAGATCTTGTAGTAGTGATTTACAATCAGAGATTATTACATATTTGCCGTGGTTTCCTTTATGTTTAATATATTTAACTGCACTTTTAATTGCAAAAAATTCTGCACAGTAAATTGAAGCTATATTAGGGAGTCTATATTTTTCGATGTAATCATGGTTTTCGTAATATATAGCACAGCCACACATTCCCACTTCATTTCTAGAACCATCTGTGTAAATTTTTTGGTAGTTATGTAGAGGATCTATTATTGCATTAAATGTAGCTCGTGCAAGTAGAGGGTTCGAAGGATAATCTGGGAAGTTAACGTGAGGCCTTGACAGGTGGTATGAAAATTTATATGTTGGGCATATATCTGATGATTCAATAAAGCGATCATATTTCTTAACTTCCGCATAAGATGAGCTAAGTGTCGGCGCTTTTTTCTTTGCCCAATATTTATGTGTCATAACACTTACTGACAAGTTATGAATTCCTGTTATGCGAGTATTGTCGTGTGTTATTTTTTTTATAATGTATTTATCACTTAGTCTTGTTCTTCTTATATTAAGACTTTGTTCAGAAGTCTCCGCCAAAAGGGCATTTGTAGGTGTAGAGCACATTGCACCAATCACGATGCGTAAAGCTTTGTACTGTAGTCGATCTAAAGAACGTAGCAGTTTATTAGAAGCTGAATCATATAAAATACAGCCATAGTCGATTCTTGATCTAATCACATTTTTGTATAACGTAAGAACAATTGCTGGGTGGGATCCCCACCAGCAATGTGCCAGACTACGAATTACATTTAGTGATTGTTCACATCGTGTAATGATATTATTGATATGAATACTCCAGTTTAATTTCATGTCTAGGTTGAATCCCAAGAATTTAACGTTTTCGCAAATTGGATACTGTTCATTTTTAATTGTAAACTGTCTTTTATTGAATCTCTTTCTAGTAAATACTACTAATTTAGATTTCTGCCGTGATATGTTAAGTCCTAGGTTCAGAAGCCATTGAGAAAATTTATCTATAGCGAACCCCATACTCGAAACACAACTATTAAGATTTTTATTAGATGTGTATAAAACTATATCATCGGCATATTCCAAAGATTTCATGTTTCGTGGGATATTATTACTAATATCGGAAATATAAATGGCAAATAAAATTGGACTCAATATAGCACCCTGAGATAATCCTATATGGGAAGTTCTTTTAACAGTTTTGTTGGATAATTGTATACTCATATTTCTCTTATAAGTACAATTATATATTACCTTCAAGAATAAATTAGGCGTTTTAAATTTTGTTTTCAGAATGTCTAACAAGATATTAGTCTGGACGCTATCAAAAGCGGATTCTACGTCTATAAAATATGACAGCATGAATTCGTTATTAGCAAATGCATCCAAGATGTCCATAACAAGAGAGACAGCGTTGTCTGTAGTTGATTTAGATTTTCTAAATCCTGATTGAGAACTTGGTAAAAGACTATTTGATTCAATCCACCATACAAGTCTTCCCTTTATAATACGCTCGAACGTTTTAAAGATACAAGAGGAGAGCGATATTGGTCTATATGAACTTCCAAGGTTAGGATCTTTCCCTGGTTTTAAAATTGGAATAATGTTAACATTATTCCATTCAGATATCCAACATTTCCCTTTTAGCGCCAAATTAAAAATAGTTAAGAGAATTTGTTTACAATTTAAGGGGATGTGGAGTATCATGGTGTAAGTAATATTATCTTCTCCCGGCGCTGTATCTGTTGATTTGGATTTAATTGCATAATTAAGTTCATGCATATTAATTGTTTTACAGAGAAAATGAATTTCATCACTTTCTTCGTGTTGGATATTATAAGGATAGTTAACAGATGGAGGGGCAAGCTTCTCACTAAATTCAAACAAAACTTTATCCGCATCAAAATAGTCATTACAATGGGTGAACATTTCGTTAGAACATCTAACAGCGTTAACTTTATTCCAAACTTCTTTCATAGGCATATCTTTATTAAGAGAATTACAGAAATTTGTATATCATTGTTTCTTTGTAGATTTTAAAATTTGTTTTGTTTTGGCCGATTGTTTTTTTAAATTAAGATAATTTTCTAGTGTCATATTTTTACGATACTTAGAAACAGCTAATTTTCTTTTAGCTACCGCTTGTGAACATTCATTATTCCACCATCTAACTACAGAAAATTTCGCGGTAAAGGGTTTCCGAACTTTTATGGATTTGATAGCGCTATTTTCAATTATATTAAATAAATTTGTGTATAATGCTTCAGGGGTCATAGTGTCACAATTTAATTGTGAAGCTGAAGTATCAGCTAACTCGTTAAATAGTTCCCAATTTGCACAGTTTGTATTCCATTTATTTTTGGGATAAACTTTTATAACTGGTGCTAACGTGTAATTAAATTCAATAATAAGAGGAAAATGATCAGAACCTAGTGAGTCGTTATGAACATGCCATGTTAGTTCTGAGAATATATCGCCAGAGCAGATTGTTAAATCAACCGCTGATGGTAGCTGGTTGGGTTTTGGAATAATTGTTGGAGTGTCATCATTTAAAACTATCAAATTATAGTCATCTATTAACCGTAGAATAGATCTACCTGCATTGTCGGTATGAAAACATCCCCAAACAGGGGAATGCGCATTAAAATCACCGCATATTAATAACCTTGGTTGAGAATTACGAATTATCTCATTCCAGGTAGAATCATCTATGAAGTTAGAGGGCTTGACATAAACTGAAATAAACGTTATTAACTTACTCCCAACATAAGCATTATTAGCTGAGATTAGAATGTAATCATTATTAATTTGATCCATGGGTATTATAGAGAATTTTATGTGTTTTTTTATCATAATGCAAGAGCCTCCGGACCCATCAGGTCGGTCAGCTCTAACAATTTTATAATTTTTAAAATACGTGTTTTGTTGTGGTTTAAACCACGTTTCTGATATTAGGATAAAGTCATAATTTATAGAACTGTAATGATTCGACCCTAGGTATTGTACAAATTTATAATTTGTATTTTATTTACGTTGTGTTGTGTATGTAGTAACCCTTTTAATTTATTTAACAGATTCGTTGTTTGTGTCAATATGCATTATCGGAAATACTGTGTCTTTCTTCCCTTTTAATGACCAGGAGTATGTGTGGACAATAAATAAAACAGGATGTGAGTTTAACGGATGCAAAGTTTATTGACCTCAATTATGACATTTCTAATTAATTTGTGTTTCTTAAATTATTTATATTCTCGAAATACTTTATTTTCGTTTGTACTTAGAAGCCATGTGCATTTTAGTTAAACTCAAAAAGTATATGACTCTACTTGTGGGAGCAAAATTAAATAACCCCTGCATTTGCATTATGAGATGGGAAACCCACAAAAACCATCTCGGAGCTTACCAGACAACCAACTAGCGGGAACACTCCTCTGATTAGCAAGCAGATCCCGACGTCATCCGTTGATTGTTTTGTATCATTAACTAGCGGGAACATAACTCTGCAGTACTAACTCGGGACGACCACACCCGTTAATTGTGATCAGCAATTAACTAGCGGGAACACTCCTCCGTTTTCCACGCACAGCTCGACCACACCCGTCAATTGTTTTTGTGCATTTAACTAGCGGGAACATAACTCTGCAGTACTAACTCGGGACGACCACACCCGTTAATTGTTTTCAGGCAATTAACTAGCGGGAACACTCCTCCGTTTTCCACGCACAGCTCGACCACACCCGTCAATTGTTTTTGTGCATTTAACTAGCAGGAACATAACTCTGCAGTACTAACTCGGGACGACCACACCCATCAATTGTTTTCAGGCAATTAACTAGCGGGAACACTCCTCCGTTTTCCACGCACAGCTCGACCACACCCGTCAATTGTTTTTGTGCATTTAACTAGCGGGAACATAACTCTGCAGTACTAACTCGGGACGACCACACCCGTTAATTGTTTTCAGGCAATTAACTAGCGGGAACACTCCTCCGTTTTCCACGCACAGCTCGACCACACCCGTCAATTGTTTTTGTGCATTTAACTAGCGGGAACATAACTCTGCAGTACTAACTCGGGACGACCACACCCGTTAATTGTTTTCAGGCAATTAACTAGCGGGAACACTCCTCCGTTTTCCACGCACAGCTCGACCACACCCGTCAATTGTTTTTTGTGCTGTTAACTAGCGGGAACATAACTCTGCAGTACTAACTCGGGACGACCACACCCGTTAATTGTTTTCAGGCAATTAACTAGCGGGAACACTCCTCCGTTTTCCACGCATAGCTCGACCACACCCGTCAATTGTTTTTGTGCCATTAACTAGCGGGAACATAACTTTGCAGTACTAACTCGGGACGACCACACCCGTTAATTGTTTTCAGGCAATTAACTAGCGGGAACACTCCTCCGTTTTCCACGCACAGCTCGACCACACCCGTCAACTGCTTTTGTGCTATTAACTAGCGGGAACATAACTCTGCAGTACTAACTCGGGACGACCACACCCGTTAATTGTGATCAGCAATTAACTAGCGGGAACACTCCTCCGTTTTCCACGCACAGCTCGACCACACCCGTTAACTGTTTTGTATTCTTTTTTTTTGTATAGTTTTTATATTTGTTGTATAATTTTGATTTTGTTGTGTTATTCTTATTTCCCTCTGTGATTTGGAACTTGTGGTGCGTTTCGTGATGTTCTTCTTCCGAACTGTTTCTTGACTCCCCGAACTGCCTCTTCCTGTTTTCCCCTCCGCACAGCTTTTATAACTCCGTTTCCCACCCGATCGTGGAGATCGAAGATTTCGCGCAGACCATATATGGTTATAAAATACCACCCATCCCTGACGTCACGCAATTCCCCCGACTTCGCAAATTCGTTGTGTTTGCGCTTGGTTAAACCTTGAACTGAATCTTTCTGTATGTCTTAGCATTTCTCCACGCGCCGGTACTTGTTTATTATTTTAAGGCGATGCTGCACATTTGTTATTTCTTTCAGATAAAAAATTTTGATCGGCTAATGTTATTCTCGTATTTACTTAATGTTGATTTTTCTTTAATATTTTCTTGGGTGATTTTTGTATTAAAATTTTAATTTAATTTCGTCAAAAATAATATTTGCACATGACCCCTACTGACCTATTACATTTGCCCCCTTTTAAAAATATGAACTTTTAGAATGTTAAGATTTTTAAAATTCCCTTATTTTACGATATTATTATTTTTGGCGTCATGTCAGGAATCCTCTTTTAGTAAGTGTTGACTTTGCCTCGTTCGTAGTGTTCATTATTCTCAACGCTGCAGCCCCAACTACCTGGTTCGAGTCTGAAATTGAGAAACAAAATCTGAGTACCCACAATTATGTAGAATGCCGATACTTTGCCTTAAAAGCTGTTCCTGATGTTGTTGTTTTTTTTTTTTACTGAAGAAGAAGTGTAAATTACGAGTATTTAAATGGTTATAATTTTATCAGATACTCCCCTTTTTTTTTCTCGTCGATGGCATGAAAACGTAGATTCGGTGGCAGCTTGAAGTATCAAGACCTTGGTGACCTTGACTTCCTTGTGGGCTCCTGATAAAGACTGGTGTTGTTGAAATGCGGCAAACCAGCATCCCTGATTATTGATGTCGATTGAATTGTCCGTCCGGTCGAGAGTGGCACCTAGCAGTTTTCATGCCTTTGTCGTGACCCCAATTTTTTTTTGTTACTCCCCCGGCCTCTTTGATGCTCAAATTGGAGTCTGTAACAAATTCTAGAACATATTTTGATTGATTTAATTTAAAATTTTGTTGTGTTGTTTCTGTCGAGTTGGAGATTTCTTGTAGATTGTTTTCATTGTAAATTCGTTGCTATTGAGATGACGTGATGGAGTCACATGGAGCCGAAGCGGTAGTGTTTTTTTTTTTTTTTTTTTTTAATAAGTTTAACGGATGCAAAACTTCATATAAATGACCCATCGCCCCCTCTCCTCATTTTGATATACCTGTTGAGATGTCGTGGTGGAGTCAGTTGGAGCTGAAGCGGCAGTGTTTTTTTTTTAAGACTTTATTTAGATGACAATGTTGACGATGTTTCTGGATCCAAAATTTCATTTGCCCCCCAATTTTGATACTTAGTCGGAAAGCCCGTTTGTAGGAGTGAAGTACTTGGCGGTTTTCACGCCGCTGTTGTGACGCTCTAAGCCTTCCCGGCCTCTGTTGTAACGCTCCCAACTTTCTTGATGCTCAACTTTGAATCCGTAACAAATTCCAAAACATATTACGGTTGATTCAAATTTAAATTCTGTTGCGTTGTTTCTGTTGAGTTAGAGCTCTCTTGTGCATTGTTTTTGTTATGAATAGGTTGCTGTTGGGATGTCGTGGTGGAGTCACTTAAATTTGAAGCGTCAGTGTTTTTTTTTTATTTTTTTATTAAGACTTCATTAAGATAACGCATCGCCCCCCAATTTGATATGCTTGTAGTCAAAAAGTCGGTCCAAAGGAGTGGCGTACTTAGTGGTTTTTATGCCGTTGTTGTGACGCTTCCGGACTTCTTGGTGTTGAAATTCGGATATGTAATCAATTTTAAAACATGTTTCGATTGATGTTAAATTTTGTTGCGTTGTTTCTGCTGAATTGAAGCTTTCTTGTGAATTGCTTTTGTTATGGATGCCGGTGAGATGTCGTGATGGTGTCACTGGCAGTTAAAGTAGCAGCTGTTTCTTTTTTTTTTTGATCCAAAACGTCATTTAGATGACCTATCGCTCCCAGTTTTGATGCGCTCGTAGTTAAAAAGTCCGTTCGAAAGAGTCTAGTACTTGGTGGTTTTCCTGCCGTTGTTGTGAGTCTCTCGGTCTTCCCGGCCTCTGTTGTAACTTTGTCGTTATGTCCACGGCCTTCTTGTTGCTCACATTCGGATTTGTAATCAATTTGTCCGTTCTTGTAGAATGTGACTCTGTTGACTTGATTCTTCTTGACGGACAGATGTTGTGGAATAAATCATCTTTTTTTTTTTCGATTTTGGATATCATTTGGAACCTCTTGCATTTTTGTAAATCTTCCCCATAGGTTGATTTCTCCCATCTCGGTACTCTTGATTATCCGGCTTTCTCTTCGCCCATTGATGACTTAGCTGCTTCTTTGCGCCGGTTTTGGTGTTGCCAATGCTTTGTTGCTTTTTTTTTTAATATTTCGCCCCCGCTTCAAACACCTTTCTGTTCTCCATTTGATGATTGACTTTTCCTGGTCATCGCGGTTGCTGTAATCATACTCAAACAAAGCACCTGCTACATGAAATAAAAATTGAAACTCAATTAATTTTTGTTTTTGTCAAAGGCCCACACCTTTAATTCAGTCATCATCGCCTTTGAATTGTATCTCTTAACTTAAACTGCATCTCGTAATTATGTTAATGCGAACTTGCAACTCCTAAGGTAATAATTTTTTTTGTTATATATTTTTTTTTTTTTATTATTATTATTTTGTATGCTTATTTTATTAACTTGAGTCACTTTCTCATTTGACCTAGGTACATTTGATTCGTTTGTTTGTTTGTTTTTTTTTTTATTTTTATAAAACCTGCTTCGATTTTTTTTACCTGTTATTGTAATTCGTATTTTTTTTTGTTGGTTTCATTTTAAAATTACAAGTTAGATTTTTCTTTTCGTTTATCTCATGCTAATAATTTAAAATTGTATTTTCTGCTAGCTTATGGGTCTACTCTAAGCGCCCCCCTTTTTTGTTATTTATTATTACCTCTTCTTGAAATAATTCTTTGTATGTTTTGATTACCATTTTCTTTGCCCGCTCTTGAACGCTACACGTTTGTAACATTTATTTTATGCTTACGATTTCTGGATACGGATGTTTATTTTTCTTATGAGTAGGTCAGGTCATTAATCGCTTTTAAAATACTTTATTGCATTCCTAATAATGTTTTTTTTTGTGAGATTAATATTTTCTTTTAGATATTATTTATTTGTAACTTTGATATTTATTGTTTCTGTGCAGTTTGCTAGTATTCCTGAATTTCGAATGCTTTCCTTTTTCTATTACGTGAACTTATTATGCACATTTTGTGCATTACCAAAATCCTTTTCCAATCGTCGTTTTTTTTTTGCTTATTCTTCCTTTTCTGGAATGTGTTTATCTTTAAAAGTGGGCCAATGATTGAACTTGAAATACCAATACGTTTGTCTGATTTTTGAATTACTTGCGTTTGTTTTTATTTGTATATGGAATTTCTGTTTGTGCTTCTTTATACTTATTCTAGCTCTTTTTGTTTACGCGCCCATCCTCTGAATATAGGTCAGCGTTTGAACTTGAAATACTAACACGTATGAACTTGAAATCGCTATTATGATTTTTTTTTTTTGTTGTTGTTTATTAAATATTAATTACGTCTGTACCTTTTAAAACTTTGCTTCCGCCCTTTTTAAAACTCTTTTATCTGAAGTATTCCTGTCCACAAGTGGACACAGCATTTAAAAATTATGTAATACATATTTATTGTCATCACAAATATCCTGGTCACGGCACCAATGTAATGATTCGACCCTAGGTATTGTACAAATTTATAATTTGTATTTTATTTACGTTGTGTTGTGTATGTAGTAACCCTTTTAATTTATTTAACAGATTCGTTGTTTGTGTCAATATGCATTATCGGAAATACTGTGTCTTTCTTCCCTTTTAATGACCAGGAGTATGTGTGGACAATAAATAAAACAGGATGTGAGTTTAACGGATGCAAAGTTTATTGACCTCAATTATGACATTTCTAATTAATTTGTGTTTCTTAAATTATTTATATTCTCGAAATACTTTATTTTCGTTTGTACTTAGAAGCCATGTGCATTTTAGTTAAACTCAAAAAGTATATGACTCTACTTGTGGGAGCAAAATTAAATAACCCCTGCATTTGCATTATGAGATGGGAAACCCACAAAAACCATCTCGGAGCTTACCAGACAACCAACTAGCGGGAACACTCCTCTGATTAGCAAGCAGATCCCGACGTCATCCGTTGATTGTTTTGTATCATTAACTAGCGGGAACATAACTCTGCAGTACTAACTCGGGACGACCACACCCGTTAATTGTGATCAGCAATTAACTAGCGGGAACACTCCTCCGTTTTCCACGCACAGCTCGACCACACCCGTCAATTGTTTTTGTGCATTTAACTAGCGGGAACATAACTCTGCAGTACTAACTCGGGACGACCACACCCGTTAATTGTTTTCAGGCAATTAACTAGCGGGAACACTCCTCCGTTTTCCACGCACAGCTCGACCACACCCGTCAATTGTTTTTGTGCATTTAACTAGCGGGAACATAACTCTGCAGTACTAACTCGGGACGACCACACCCATCAATTGTTTTCAGGCAATTAACTAGCGGGAACACTCCTCCGTTTTTCACGCACAGCTCGACCACACCCGTCAATTGTTTTTGTGCATTTAACTAGCGGGAACATAACTCTGCAGTACTAACTCGGGACGACCACACCCGTTAATTGTTTTCAGGCAATTAACTAGCGGGAACACTCCTCCGTTTTCCACGCACAGCTCGACCACACCCGTCAATTGTTTTTGTGCATTTAACTAGCGGGAACATAACTCTGCAGTACTAACTCGGGACGACCACACCCGTTAATTGTTTTCAGGCAATTAACTAGCGGGAACACTCCTCCGTTTTCCACGCACAGCTCGACCACACCCGTCAATTGTTTTTTGTGCATATAACTAGCGGGAACATAACTCTGCAGTACTAACTCGGGACGACCACACCCGTTAATTGTTTTCAGGCAATTAACTAGCGGGAACACTCCTCCGTTTTCCACGCACAGCTCGACCACACCCGTCAATTGTTTTTGTGCATTTAACTAGCGGGAACATAACTCTGCAGTACTAACTCGGGACGACCACACCCGTTAATTGTTTTCAGGCAATTAACTAGCGGGAACACTCCTCTGTTTTCCACGCACAGCTCGACCACACCCGTCAATTGCTTTTTGTGCTGTTAACTAGCGGGAACATAACTCTGCAGTACTAACTCGGGACGACCACACCCGTTAATTGTTTTCAGGCAATTAACTAGCGGGAACACTCCTCCGTTTTCCACGCATAGCTCGACCACACCCGTCAATTGTTTTTGTGCCATTAACTAGCGGGAACATAACTTTGCAGTACTAACTCGGGACGACCACACCCGTTAATTGTTTTCAGGCAATTAACTAGCGGGAACACTCCTCCGTTTTCCACGCACAGCTCGACCACACCCGTCAACTGCTTTTGTGCTATTAACTAGCGGGAACATAACTCTGCAGTACTAACTCGGGACGACCACACCCGTTAATTGTGATCAGCAATTAACTAGCGGGAACACTCCTCCGTTTTCCACGCACAGCTCGACCACACCCGTTAACTGTTTTGTATTCTTTTTTTTTGTATAGTTTTTATATTTGTTGTATAATTTTGATTTTGTTGTGTTATTCTTATTTCCCTCTGTGATTTGGAACTTGTGGTGCGTTTCGTGATGTTCTTCTTCCGAACTGTTTCTTGACTCCCCGAACTGCCTCTTCCTGTTTTCCCCTCCGCACAGCTTTTATAACTCCGTTTCCCACCCGATCGTGGAGATCGAAGATTTCGCGCAGACCATATATGGTTATAAAATACCACCCATCCCTGACGTCACGCAATTCCCCCGACTTCGCAAATTCGTTGTGTTTGCGCTTGGTTAAACCTTGAACTGAATCTTTCTGTATGTCTTAGCATTTCTCCACGCGCCGGTACTTGTTTATTATTTTAAGGCGATGCTGCACATTTGTTATTTCTTTCAGATAAAAAATTTTGATCGGCTAATGTTATTCTCGTATTTACTTAATGTTGATTTTTCTTTAATATTTTCTTGGGTGATTTTTGTATTAAAATTTTAATTTAATTTCGTCAAAAATAATATTTGCACATGACCCCTACTGACCTATTACAGAACTATTATAAATATCTAATGAACACCTGTTCGAATTTAATGATCTAGCATTCCATTGTAGAATACTGTACAGGGCCATTTTTGAAATTTGAATTAGCGTATTCTTTATTTGATAGTAAATCCGTTACTAAAGATTCTATGTCAACATTCTGAAGTTCATCTCTTTTATTTAGTAAATCATTCACAATTTTAATGATTGTCTCTTTTACTTGTTGATTGTGGTAGTTAGGAGGATATGGATTTACTATTGGCTGAGAAGGTGAAAGATTTGTTGAAAACATTGGCGGAATTTTCAAAGGGGGAGGAGAGATAACAAAGTCGTTTTTCCTTTTTGAAGGGAGACGAATGTTGGATATCACATTTACTTTATTTTGATGTATATATTTTTTCTCAGGTAGCATTGGAAATTCTTTATTTTGAGTAAGGGGGTAATATCTATTTTTAGCCACGTCTGCAAATGATGCAGTACCAACTTTGGAAGTGTAGGTGTTTTTGTTATACGCTAATTCTAACTTCTTTTCGCGGAGCTGTCCATATAGTGGACAACTTCTAGAGAGGCTATAATGGCTCCCAAAACAGTTGAGACAGTAATCTATTCTTTTATTGTTATTACATTCCCTTGTAATGTGTCCCTCACTGCAATGGCCGCATCTTGGCTCTGATTTACAATTTTTACTTAAGTGGCCAAGTCTCAAACAATTATAACAGTTCACTACTGGGGGGAACATAGGGTTCAACTTTGCATGCACAACGGAAAATTTTTATATAATGGGGTAAATTTTGTCCATCGAAAGTAATCTGGCAGGTCGATAATTCTTCGATAGAGTATTCTTCACCTTTTTTAATTTTTTTTGTGAATCTCTTAATATCTATTACTTTTATTGGGGATTCAATGTTTTCTAATAACTCATCTTTTGATAAAGACTTATCAACATACTTGATAACTCCTCTGCAGTGTACGTAAAAACTAGGTATGTATACGTCAAAACCGGATTGTGTTAAATTAGATTTAGCGAACAGATTTGCGGATCGTGCATTTTTGAATTCAATGCATATCTTTGATTTGCCTTTGTTTGTAATGTTAATTACATCATTTTTACGTACTATCCCGTTATTGTACAGTAATTTACCCATGACCATACGGCTTAATTGTTGTTTATTTATATTTTCTACGATAACATAAAATGGTCCATCATCTGTTTCCTTATAAAAATACTTCATTTTTTGAGATGGGTCGACGAGAACAATATTAGGCTTTTTTTGTGAGGACTGGCCGGACTGGCTGTTATCAGCCGGGGCATTGTTCACGCTATCGTGACTTTGATTGTTTTCGCCCGCGGACAGATTTTTATTAATTTCGCTAATTACGCTTTGGTTATTTTTCATACTATTTAGTACATAATATGTGTCTGTCGTATCAGTTGGGTCGACATCAATATGATCGAGAGCAGACCGAATTTCAAAACCAGTGTCTCCTAAAAGGAGGCCACTATCTTCGTAACCCTCTTCCCCGGCCATCGGGGAAGGGGTTTTTTTATCTACTAACTGTTATATTATATGTCTAAATTTATTACAAATAATATTAGTAAAATAAATGGAATTCTCTGACCAGTTTTCTGGAGACTCTACGGAGCGCTTCACTAAACACAACCACTCTGACTGGATGCTAATGCGAAACTGATGTTATTATTAAATTTGTCAATATCAGCAAGGATCATAAAAATTACAAAACACGTCAAAATTTATAAAACCAACTTAAATATTGACAAAAATAATGAAAACAATTCAACAAACGGGGGGTTTCCCACAGAAGAAGATATATTAAATGGCCAGGGAAAAAAATCTTAAATCAGGGAAACGTTGGAAAACTTTAACATATCAGATTGTTTCCACTCCCAGACTAAGCATGAAGTAAAATTTCGAGTTTAAAAAAGCTCTGCGTAGAAAATTTGTCTCGGGTCGCGCAGCGACCCGAGACAAATTTTCACGGGGCTTTTCTAAACTCGAAATTTTACTTCATGCGCCACGCGTATAAAACACTGATTTAAAGTGAAGTTAAAAATGCACTGAAAACCAACCCAACTCCGATATTTTTTCAAAATTGGATGTTTTCTTCCCTATCAATGCTGTAAACCTTCAGACATTCGTTGTTTTTTTGTAAAAGAAGCTTAAAATCCCTGCAGTCCTTCGATCTCCGAAGACCATGATCGGTTCTTCGAGCTGTAGCCTTTGTAAAATGGTAATAATCTTAGTAATATTTAAATGTTAAACTAAAGCATGAAGTAAAATTTCGAGTTTAGAAAAGCTCCGCTTAGAAAATTTGTCGAGGGTCGCGCAGCGACTTGAGAAAAATTTTCACGGGGCTTTTCTATACTTGAAATTCTACTACATGCGCCACGCGTATAAAACACTGATTTAACGAGACATTTAAAAACACACAAAACAAATTTTACATGTTAATCCTTACAACAATTAATTCGAATTATTTTTCACGTTTCAAATCCTTTTGTAAGTATTCGAATCCTTTCGTAAGTATTCCAATCCTTTAATAAATATTCTAATCCTATTATTAGCAATCGAATCATCTGCATTTGGATTCGAATACTAATCCTCTTAAAAAATATAACGAATCAGGAGAGTTGATTAAGACCATTTTTGAAAAATATCTGTCTATAATTCTGTCCTTCTGTCCTGTCCTTCTATCCTTCTGACCTTCTCTCCTTCTGTCCTTCTGTTCTTTTGTCCTTCTGTCCTTATCTCCTTCTGTCTGTTCTTTTGTCCTGTTCTGCTGTTCTTCTGTCCCTATGTCCTTCTGTCTATCCTTCTGTACTTCTGTTCGTCTGTCCCTATGTCCTTCTGTCTGTCCTTCTGTCTGTCCTTCTGTCTGTCCTTCTGTCTGTCCTTCTGTCTGTCCTTCTGTCTGTTCTTCTGTACTTCTGTTCTTCTGTTCGTTTGTTCTTCTGTTCTTCTGTTCTTCTGTTCTTCTGTTCTTCTGTTCTTCTGTTCTTCTGTTCTTCTGTTCTTCTGTTCTTCTGTTCTTCTGTTCTTCTGTTCTTCTGTTCTTCTGTTCTTCTGTTCTTCTGTTCTTCTGTTCTTCTGTTCTTCTGTTCTTCTGTTCTTCCGTTCTTCTGTTCTTCTGTTCTTCTGTTCTTCTGTTTTTCTGTTTTTCTGTTCTTCTGTTCTTCTGTTCTTCTGTTCTTCTGTTCTTCTGTTCTTCTGTTCTTCTGTTCTTCTGTTCTTCTGTTCTTCTGTTCTTCTGTTCTTCTGTTCTTCTGTTCTTCTGTTCTTCTGTTCTTCTGTTCTTCTGTTCTTCTGTTCTTCTGTTCTTCTGTTCTTCTGTTCTTCTGTTCTTCTGTTCTTCTGTTCTTCTGTTCTTCTGTTCTTCTGTTCTTCTGTTCTTCTGTTCTTCTGTTCTTCTGTTCTTCTGTTCTTCTGTTCTTCTGTTCTTCTGTTCTTCTGTTCTTCTGTTCTTCTGTTCTTCTGTTCTTCTGTTCTTCTGTTCTTCTGTTTTTCTGTTCTTCTGTTCTTCTGTTCTTCTGTTCTTCTGTTCTTCTGTTCTTCTGTTCTTCTGTTCTTCTGTTCTTCTGTTCTTCTGTTCTTCTGTTCTTCTGTTCTTCTGTTCTTCTGTTCTTCTGTTCTTCTGTTCTTCTGTTCTTCTGTTCTTCTGTTCTTCTGTTCTTCTGTTCTTCTGTTCTTCTGTTCTTCTGTTCTTCTGTTCTTCTGTTCTTCTGTTCTTCTGTTCTTCTGTTCTTCTGTTCTTCTGTTCTTCTGTTCTTCTGTTCTTCTGTTCTTCTGTTCTTCTGTTCTTCTGTTCTTCTGTTCTTCTGTTCTTCTGTTCTTCTGTTCTTCTGTTCTTCTGTTCTTCTGTTCTTCTGTTCTTCTGTTCTTCTGTTCTTCTGTTCTTCTGTTCTTCTGTTCTTCTGTTCTTCTGTTCTTCTGTTCTTCTGTTCTTCTGTTCTTCTGTTCTTCTGTTCTTCTGTTCTTCTGTTCTTCTGTTCTTCTGTTCTTCTGTTCTTCTGTTCTTCTGTTCTTCTGTTCTTCTGTTCTTCTGTTCTTCTGTTCTTCTGTTCTTCTGTTCTTCTGTTCTTCTGTTCTTCTGTTCTTCTGTTCTTCTGTTCTTCTGTTCTTCTGTTCTTCTGTTCTTCTGTTCTTCTGTTCTTCTGTTCTTCTGTTCTTCTGTTCTTCTGTTCTTCTGTTCTTCTGTTCTTCTGTTCTTCTGTTCTTCTGTTCTTCTGTTCTTCTGTTCTTCTGTTCTTCTGTTCTTCTGTTCTTCTGTTCTTCTGTTCTTCTGTTCTTCTGTTCTTCTGTTCTTCTGTTCTTCTGTTCTTCTGTTCTTCTGTTCTTCTGTTTTTCTGTTTTTCTGTTCTTCTGTTCTTCTGTTCTTCTGTTCCCCTGTTCTTCTGTTCTTCTGTTCTTCTGTTCTTCAGTTCTTCTGTTCTTCTGTTCTTCTGTTTTTCTGTTCTTCTGTTCTTCTGTTCTTCTGTTCTTCTGTTCTTCTGTTCTTCTGTTCTTCTGTTCTTCTGTTCTTCTGTCCCGTAGGGCGTCAATTTTTCTACTCCTTTTTTTCTACTAATAATTATTTTTACCTTATTCTTTTTTCTACTGCATAAAAAATTCTACTCATATCTTTTTCTACCAATATTAATTTATTGAATTTTCGAACATTCGAAAAACATTAGAACACTGACATCTTCATGACAACTTCACGTTCATTCATGACAAGCTGCGGAAGATTTCAAACCGATCATAGATTATTACGCGGTAATTAATGTATAATTAATATACAACTTCAGTTTTTTACACCTTTCTGATTCTGGCAGGAGAACTATGTACGCGGAAGAACTGCGCGAGGTAGACGACGCGCTACATCACCAAGATTACCACCAGAGCTGTGGAATATGTACGATGCAACTCTTCAAAATTTATCCCGAACCAACAATGTTTCTGAAGGCTGGCATAACCGGTTCCAAATGGTTGTGGGCAAAAATCATCCGAGTTTATACACATTTATGAAAAAACTTTTAAAGGAACAAGCGGACACTGAGTGTATGATCCGTGAACTGGATTTAGGCAAACGAATTAAAAAAGACAGGAATCAATCGAGACAGCAGCAAGAAGACCGAATCAGCAACGTAGTGTTTCAGTACGAAGAACGAAAAAATGGATTTATATTGTACCTTAAAGACGTCGGACATTACATTACATTTTAATAAAAATTCAGTTTTTCATTGACGTTTGAGTATTATTATTTTGGGTAGATAATAACAATAGTAGAAAAAAATTAGTAGAAAAATCGGAGTAGAAAAAATGGAGTAAAAAAAATGGTGTAGAAAAAACGTCGTACAAACCTTCTGTCCTTCTGTCCTTCTGTCCTTCTGTCCTTCTGTCCTTCTGTCCTTCTGTCCTTCTGTCCTTCTGTCCTTCTGTCCTTCTGTCCTTCTGTCCTTCTGTCCTTCTGTCCTTCTGTCCTTCTGTCCTTCTGTCCTTCTGTCCTTCTGTCCTTCTGTCCTTCTGTCCTTCTGTCCTTCTGTCCTTCTGTCCTTCTGTCCTTCTGTCCTTCTGTCCTTCTGTCCTTCTGTCCTTCTGTCCTTCTGTCCTTCTGTCCTTCTGTCCTTCTGTCCTTCTGTCCTTCTGTCCTTCGTCCTTCTGTCCTTCTGTCTGTAATTCTGTCCTGACCTTCTGTCCTGACCTGTCCTTCTGTCTTTCTGTCTTTATGTCCTGTCCTTATTTTCTTCTGTTTTTCTGTCCTTCTGTTCTTCTGTTTTTCTGTAATTCTGTCGCCACGATAAAGTCTAAACCAATTGAGCTGTTAAAATGACACTATAAACTTAAGCTTATTATTACAATAGTATTATCCGATAAACTTTTGGTGAAAATGCGGAAACCGGAAGTGGTAGTTTAGCATTTTTTGAATTTTTATTTAATATTGATCATATAAAAAAATCTTGTTAAGAAAAGTTGCAGATAATTGAAAAATTAGCATTTAATGCACATTTACTTTTTGTCGTAGCTCTTTTAGTAATTTGATTAATATTGTTTTAAAAATGTGAATTTTACGAATTTATTACTTTGAATAAGTAAGCTATTGGTATAAATGTCATTTTTTATCTTGTTATGATTATTATTTTAAGGAAAACTGAAATCACAAGTGAGGCTTACGTACAAAGTTTGACAGGAATGAGTAACATTTGTTGAAAAATAAGGAATATTGATTTCAAGTATCTAACATGAGGGAAAGTACTGTAATGGACATATCAATTTTTCTTTATATTTTTAAATGTCTTTTCCTATTTACCATATTTAAGTTTTTCCAATCTTTGTTTGAAAGAAAAATATTTTTTTTTAATCATTGACCTATCTACCACTGTGTGGTGTAAGGCAAAATATACATATATATATATATATATATATATATATATATATATAATATACACCCATATATACAACACATTTTGTATTTATATTATTTGTTGTCCAGTAGAGTACAAACTTCTCCAGTTTGTCCTGTCTTGCGTAAGGTTTTTAATTCCTTTCCATTTTATACCCTTTTTTACAGCTCCTTCTCTGACTCCATCTATCCACGTTGTTCTTGGTCTTCCTCTGCAGTTTTTCGCTGAAGCTCGTGTTTCGAATATTATTTTGGTTTTTCTACTGTCTTTCATACGGCACACATGACCAAACCATTTCAACTTGCCCTCTATTATTTTTTCGTTAATATCGTCGATAATTTAGATTTGTCTGTATGTTTCATTTCTTATTCTGTCTCTTTTTGTCTTATTTTCGATCTTTCTAAGAAATCTCGTTTCCATTGCAGTTATTCTTCGTTGTTGTTTCTTTGTAATGGTCCATGTTTCACTGCTATACATTATAGTTGGTCTAATCACTTTTTTCAATATTACTGTTTTTATTGTCTTTGGGATTTCTTTATTTCCAAAGAAGGAATTTTTTGTCATGTTGAAAAGTTTTCCTGCTTTTCCCAGTTTGTCGTTTATTTCGTCGTCTATTGTTCCGTTTTTGTTAATTGTTGTCCCAAGATATTTGTATTTGTCTATTTGTTGAATCGGTGTTCCATCAACTTTTATTTAGTGCATTTTGTTTTGTCTGGATATTGTCATTGATTTTGTTTTCTCCGTATTTACTTTCATATTTATTTTTCCAAGTTCTTTTACCACAATATCGATTTTGTGTTGTAAGTCCCTTTCTATTTCTGCTAATATGGCCATATCATCCGCAAACATTAGTGATCCTATTTCTGTTTGTTTCATTTTCCAGTTTCCTACATTTAGTGGCCTTATATTTTTGTTTGTTTTCTTCATGGCTTCATCCAAAACCAGTGAGAATAAAAAAACGGCTTAAGATACATCCTTGCTTAACTCTGGTCTTAGTGCAGAATTCCTTGGATTCTTCGTTGTTGTGTACAATGTATTTGTTATCTTTATACATCGCTTTTATAATTTGTTATCTTTATACATCGCTTTTATAATTTTTATTATTTTGTTGCTTATCGTTTTTTTTTCAGCTCAGTCCATATGTCTTTTCTTCTGATTTTGTCAAATGCCTTTTCCAGGTCTATGAAGCATATGTGCATTTCTTGATGTTTAATTATGTATTTTTCACTTAGTTGTCTTAAGATGAATATTGCATCGTTTGTACTTCTTCCTCTTCTGAATCCATATTGCGTGTCCTCTTTGGTTTCCTCTACTTGGTCTCTTATTCTTTCCTCAAGTATCCTTGTTAGAACCTTTGCTGGAACACTTGTAAGGGTGATACCTCGGTAATTTGAACATTCCCTCTTATCTCCTTTCTTGTGTACAGGTAATATTATTCCCTTGTTCCATTCTTTTGGTATGTGTAAGCTGTTCATTATGTCGTTTAGTAGTTCAGTAAGAAATGTTGTTACTTCTTCCCCCATGTATTTTATCATCTCTGGTGTTATGTCATCAATTCCTGGTTCTTTTCCTAGGTAAAATATCTGCAAGAAATATCTTGTTCATATAAATAATTATTAGTGTATAAACAAATTCACTTCACTTTAAATAATCATTGTATACACCTGGCGCACGAAGTAAATATTTCAAGTTTAAAAAAGACTGAAATATTTACTTCATGCTTAATCAAGGAGTGGACACAGTCGTTAAAAGGTAATTTCAATTAAATAATTCAGAAATAGAAACACATTTTCACAAAGATAAACAAAAACATTGTAATAAAATATTTAAATTGTATTTGATATTAATGTTTTAATTCACGAGTATTAAAATATATTTTTTACAGCCAACGAAAAAATAATTCATGCTCATTCAAGATACTAAAATTATGCCTAGTTTTATTTTTTGACAGTAAGCTCCAATTCACAAGTCATATAAATGTAATTTTGGCAAAAGCATTGCAATTAATTGGCTTTATAAAACGACCGTCAATACACTTCACATCCATCGGAACATTTATAACATTATACAAATTATTCGTTAGACCTATCCTTGATTATTGCTCCATCGTATGGTCCCCTAATTACAAATGTCATATCAATAGCATTGAGCACGTCCAAAAGAAAATGGTGAATCTTATTTGTTCTCGTTGTCATTTATATTATGACAGTTTTGATATGATGCTCAAATATCTTGATATCCTTCCACTATATAAACGAAGAATTTATTCTTCACTTTGTTTTGCTTATCGCTTATTTAACAATCTAATCGATTGCTCGGATGTATTGTCATCTTTATCATTTTTTATCCCCAGACATGCAACGCGGCATCAGCAACTTCTTGCTTGTGAATTTCACAGGTCAGTATTTGGTTTTAATAGCCCTCGTAATTACTTAATACATAACGTTAACAAATATTATAATTTAATTGATATGTTCGGAGTTAGTCTGAAGTATTTTAAGCGTACGTGTCGTGTAGTCTTAGATTCTAACTCATAAGTAATGTTCTTGTATTGTTGTATTATTGTATTTTTTAGTATATATGTTATTTTTTCTATGTAATTGGCCACCCGTAAGAATAAATAAATAAATAAATAAATAAAATGAAGTGAAATTTCGAGTTTAGAAAAGCCTGAAATTTTGGTTTAGTCGCGTAGCGAAGCTTTATTTCTCTTAACGACTTTTCAATTTCATTCATTCGAGTTTTTTTTATTATACAAAAATATACTATACGAGATTTTTTTAAGGGTAGATGTATGAGAATTTGGTCAATTAAAATCGCCAAATTGAATGATGGAATAATATGCCCACACATACAAACTTTCAATCCAATTGTGTAACGAATGCCGATACGTCCAATTGAAACATTTGCATATTTATTCGTGCAAAAAACAACTGTTTCAAGTGCATAACGGATCCAAGGTACTCGAGGTGCATTTTTTTGTCCTAAGTGGAAAACCACCCCTCGCAATTGTAGCGACCCTTTATGCCACCTTTGTTCCTTTTGTAAGCGCTCAGTGGGCGACTTTTTGATACTTTTTGTATTTTCAAGTATACGCACCGCAAGGGATTCATGGTTTCACATTGTGTGGATTTTATTTAGTTTCTATTTAAAATAATATTTCACATCATTTATAATATAATTTTAAAATGCCTAGTGTATTCAGAAAGTAAGTTCCGTTTGTATTTATTGCCACCGCAGCGCTGCGATCGCAATTTCGCGATGTTAAGAAATCGTCTGTTTATTCTGGATTATTCTCTTTTTAATTAAATTAAATACATTTTCAAAATTTTTAAAATCATAAAATTTAAATATACCCGACATTTTTGAGTTTAAAATAAAAGTGTAAAGTTTATATTTTCATAACTTTTGACACAATAATTTGTTTAACCTCCAGTAATAACTAAAAGCCATGTCTTGATAGTCTTTATAATACAGGGTGTCCCCGAATGGTCTGTACAACGCTCTACCACATATTCTCTGAAACAAAATAAGACGATTTAACTAAACTTATCTCTATCCAAAAGTGGTTCCTAAGCCATCTACGAGGCCTCAAAGATATTATTTTTTTTTCATTATTTTTCAAATATTTTTATTTTGGACTTAGGTAAGAAAACCTAATTTGGCACATTTAATTACATTGATACCATGCACTTTTTGCAATATGTTTCTTTATCTTACGTTTAAAGTAAGTGGTCAAACTAGAACCATCGACTTCTTAAGATACCTAAATATTTTTATTCAACAAGTCAAATCAGAAGGAATACTTTTTTTCTGCAAGATCATTCAATTTTACGTATTTTTTGTCTCTTATAAAATTTTGCTATTTTCCCCACAAAAAAATATTTTTATTTGTCAAATAAAAGTAATAAAATTATGAACAATATTTTGCTTCTCAAAACAATTAACAAAGTAGAAATAAAGATAGGTACCTAACAATAAACACAAATTCGTCGTGCGTATTTATGGGCTTACCATAAACAATAGATTTAATAGTTCCCCACAAAAAAAAGTCCATTGGGGTGATATCCGGGGAACGTGGAGGCCAAGGCACTGGTGCGTCATTGCCTCTCCCAATCCATTTACCGGGATACTTTTGGTTTAAAAAAGTACGCACTGGTAAAGTGAAATGAGGTGGAGCCCCATCATGCATAAACCACATATCACGCCTAAGTAAAAGCGGCACATCCTCCAATAAGACTGGCAATTCCTGAAGATAAATTTTGTGGTAAAATTACTGGTCCTACAATAATATCATTTACTATACCGGCCCAAACATTTATTTTAAATTGCCGTTGGAAATGCATGGTTTTAGTTGCATGTGGATTATCTTCGGAATAAACATGCTCATTTTTAAGATTTGTTATACCTCTTCGGGTAAAACACGTTTCGTCTGTAAACAAAATTGTCTTGGCGAAATTTAAATTGTCAATTTGGTTATTAACAATAAATTGGCAAAACTGAAGTCGCTTATCGTGATCCTGAGGCATTAGCTCTTGAACTTTTTGAATGTGATATGGGTATAGCAGTTGCTCTTTAAACACCTTATGCACAACATTTTTAGATACGCCCAGTTCAGCACCTAAACGCCGGGTACTCTTAGATGGATCTTCATCTATCCGTTCTGAAATCTCTTCTTCAACATCCACAGTTCGTACAGTGCGTCTTCTACCACAATCCCTCGCAGAGTATTCTAAGCGGCCAGTTTCTCGAAGTCGCCTTTCTACGGAAGCAAATGTTTGATGGTTTGGTATTCGGCGATTTGGAAATCTTTCACTGTACACTTTTACACATTTGCGGCCATTACCTCCACAAAACCCAAAAACTAAAACAATATCAGTTAATTCATTAATTGAGTACATGACTTACGTTGTCACAAAATTACCGATAACTGAATTTCACAGGTGTCTCAATTTCTATTTTTGTAAATAAAGAATCAGTTTTTTTTTAGAATTTTATTTCTTTGATGTTTTGACAAATAAAAATATTTTTTTTTGTGGGGAAAATAGCAAAATTTTATAAGAGACAAAAAATACGTAAAATTAAATGATCTTGCAGAAAAAAGTATTCCTTATGATTTGACCTGTTGAATAAGAATATTTAGGTATCTTAAGTAGTCGATGGTCTTAGTTTGACCACTCACTTTAAACGAAGGATACAGAAACATATCGCAAAAAGTGCATGTTATCAATGTAATTAAATGTGCCAAATTAGGTTTTCTTACCTAATTCCAAAATAAAAATATTTGAAAAATAATGAAAAAATATAATATCTTTGAGGCCTCGTAGATGGCTTAGGAACCACTTTTGGATAGAGATAAGTTTAGTTAAATCGTCTTATTTTGTTCCAGAGAATATGTGGTAGAGCGTTGTACAGACCATTCGGGGACACCCTGTACAGTGAAATTCGCTAAAATCCCTGATGTACCCCCAACAATTGTGCACTTATTTATGGAATGGCCGATATGCATTATCGTAAATACTGTGTCTTTCTTCCCATTTAATTTGACTAGGAGGATGTGTGGACAATAAATAAAACAGGATATGAGCCTAACGTATGCAAAGTTTATTAACCTTTCATGACATTTCTAATGAATTGGTATGTCTTATATTATTTATATTCACAAAATATTTTATTCAACGTTTGTGCTTAGAAGCCATGTGCATTTAGTTAATCTCAAAAATTGTATGACTCTACTTGTGGGAGCAAAATCAACTAGCCCCTGCATTTGCATTACGAGATGGGAAACCCACAAAAAACCATCCCAGAGTTAGTACCACATACTCGACACACCTGCGATTAATTAGTGGGACAACCTCTCACATCGGCCCTATACATAAATCGCCATACATTCTCGATTAATGAGTGGAACGACCTTTCACCTCGGTCCACTCATAATCTAATTCGTCATTCTTGTGCTTAGTTAGTAGGACATTTAGTGCAATACTAACTCGGATTGGCCTTACACATCAATCGACTGGGTCGATTAGTTAGTAGGACATACCTCGTTTTCTCACTCAAGTCGGCCTTACACATCAACCACCATACATCCCTCATTCGTGTGGTTAGTAAGTAGGACATTTAGCGCAACACTAACTAGGATTGGCCTTACACATCAATCGACTGGGTCGATTAGTTAGTAGGACATACCTCGTTTTCTCACTCAAGTCGGCCTTACACATCAACCACCATACATCCCTCATTCGTGTGATTAGTTAGCAGGACATTTAGCGCAATACTAACTCGGATTGGCCTTACCCATCAATCGACTGGATCGATTAGTTAGTAGGACATACCTTGTTTTCTCGCTCAAGTCGGCCTCACACATCAACTACCATACATCCCTCATTCTTTTATTCTTTCTTGTTTAATTTTTTAAATCATTCGATCATCTTATTATTCACTCAAATACTCGCGATTAGTTAGTGGAACGACCTTTCACTTCGCTCCACTCATAATCGAATTCGGCGTTTCAATTCTTCCTTGATTGAATGATTAAAAATTCATCCCTTTTATTATTTACACATATACTCTGAACACTTTCTTTCTTCTCTTTTTTGCACATTTAAACTTTTCTTTATTCTTATATATATTTGCGATTAGTGAATGGAACGATCTTTCACTTCGATCTATCACAAAGAGAAAGTATTGTTTTCAAAAATATTAGTGGATATATCCATTTTTAGGTCCCCTGAGTTGTATAAGATAATTTTTGAAAATGTAATTCTGTAATTCTGTCCTTCTGTCGCCACGATAAAGTCTAAACCGATTGAGCTGTTAATATGAAACTATTAACTTAAGAGGGTCAATTTTTGCTGGTAGTGTGTTTCTGGGGTACAAGATGGCGCAGAGATAGCAAGATTGCTGAAAGTAGTTTTGACTATGTATTGGTTCATAATGCCTGGCTAATTTTATCCCAACGAATAATAAAAATTATGAGTGCGGAGCGCCTTGTTTGTTTGTTTAGATAGCGGCGGGGGAATGAATGGGAATTAAATTAGACAAGTAAACTGGATAAATAAATATTCACGATTTTAATTTCAATCAACAAACTTTCAACTGTTTTTGCTTGTCTCATTTCTAATACTTATTTTACGTATTTCAAATTTCGCATATTTGTTGTAAATCTTTAGATATTCGTTGTTGTTTTTTAAGAGTTCAATTATAAGCTTCAAACAAGTGTTTTCCACTCCCAGGCTAAGCATAAAGTAAAATTTCGAGTTTAGAAAAGCTCCGTGAAAATTAGTGCGCAGCAACCCGAAACAAATTATCTGGGCTTTTCTAAACTCGAAATTTTACTGCGCCACACATATAAAACACTAAAATATTGTAAAATTTACGTACATTTGAACTTTATTTAAAATCAGTGTAACACGCGTGGCGCATGAAGTAAAATTTCGAGTTTAGAAAAGCCCAGAAAATTTGTCTTGGGTTGCTGCGCAACCCTCGACAAATTTTCACGGGGCTATTCTAAACTCGAAATTTTACTTCATGCTTAATCTGGGAGTGAAAAGGACTCGTTTAAAGCTTCAAATTGAACCCTTTTAGAAAAACAACGAATATCTAAAGATTAACAACAAATATGTATACTTTAAAGAAAAACTCCCTGTATAATAATAATAGAGTATAATATATCTATATCTTAATATATCTATATCTATATATAAAGTTGTATGCTCTGTACGTGGTACGAAAACCTTTGAAAAGTTATAAAATATCATGGTAAAAATGTTTAAATTTGCCAGAATTTTGAAAGTTCGAAAACTGTCGGAAATCGATGAAATGTTCAAATTTGATAAAATGTTAACATAATTTCAAAAAGTGATGAAATATCAAGAAATATTGAAATTTGACAACAATTTAAAGTTTGTGAAAAGTAATAATCTATAATAAAATAATGTTTTAAAATTATAAACTTAACAATTAATCAGTGTTTTTATGCGCGTGGCGCATGAAGTAAAATTTCGAGTTGAGAAAAGCCAGAATTTGGATTTGGAGTTGAGAAAAGCCAGAATTTGGATTTGGATTTGGTCCAAATCCATATTCTTACGGCTTTTCTCAACTCGTAATTTTACTTCATGCTTAGTCTGGGAGTGGAAAACATTCGTAAAAAAATAATTACTGGCTTTTTACAATATTTTCATTAATTTACAAAATCTTGAGGGTTTTCAAGTTTTTGTTAATTTTTTTAAATCTTGTCAGTTTTGGTGAATTTCCAAGAATTTAATTACTTTTCAAAATTTTGACGACTTTGAAAAAAAAAACATGAATTTTCCAAGATTATTGCAGATTTTTTTTTTCTTGACTCTTTTCGTTACTGAACTTTGACTATTTAAAACTTTGACGCATTTCATGTATTTACTAGATTTTCGTTAATTTAAAAAAAAATTCCGGTATTCATAAATTTTCAAGAATTTCGTCAATTTTCTGGCTCGCAAATTTCAAGAAAATTTATTTGACAAAATATATAAGGCCTTTCTTCAAAACGTTTATCAACCGTTAACGATTAATATAATGTCTAAATTAATTAACTGATGCTGACATTTTTTGACTTTTACTTTATTTTACTCCCATTGGCTCCCGGCTTTTAAATTGTGTCTACCATCTGTCTATTATATGTGTTTTTAAGTTAATTTATTTATTTATTAAGAACAGTACTTTTATCCTTTAACTTTATCTCTTGACTATTATCTTATACATGGTATGCGGCTTTAATTATTGTTTTTAAATGTTTATTTATTAATTTATTTTAAAACAGTATTTTTAGCTTGTACATCAGGTGCATCGTAATTATTCTTGCTAATGACAATTTGTTTATATGTTTTGGGGTTGGTGATCTGACATTTCTGCTCAAATTTTTATAAAAACAGTACTTGTATCCTCTCTCATTTACGTATAGTAGTTTATTATTATTATATTAATAACATATTATTATTATTATTATTATTATTATTAGGTTATTAATATTATATTTAGGATTATTATAATTATGGACGTATGTAAAACAATTGTTAAAGCACTAAATAAAAAAAAAATCACGAAAACCGTCGAAATTTTGAATATTAATCGAATATTCACAATAAATTTTGATAACTTCTTGCAAATTCACACTTGTACGAAAATTTTGAAGATTAACGGAAATCTTGGAATTTTGAAGATTATCGAAAATCTTTGGATTTCACGAAAACCGTCGAAATTTTGACAATATGGAAATTTACGTTTAGCTTTTTAAATTTGACTAAAATGTTGAAAATTCACGAAAAGCGTTTAGATTTTTAAAATTGAGTAAAACGTTGAAAGTTCACGAAACATGCTAATAATTAACTAAAATTGTAGTAATTCATGAAAAAAAAAGTTTAGGAAATTCATGATGATGTGAAGTCGCGTGATTCGAACTGCGCGCCTCTCTTACTCGACCACTGTATCTTTGTTTTGTGGCGCCACCTAGCGCCCATTGTCCTCGCGCCCACCATGTTCCTGCACAATTGTTATTTACACACATCCTCTAACAGCTAACCGCGTGTACCACTGTCGGGTTCAATAAATGTTCTCCATTTCGGACTCGGGGCGTTTCATTGGCTTCTCCCTAACCTCGATATTCGCCATCAGGTTATGGGCCCAGGCGCGCAAAGCCAAAACGCTGTAGAAGTTCGAGTTTAGTCGCCGCGTGTGTAACCGCCAAAACTTTGGAGGTTAGGTCGCCGGTCCTTTGTTCGTCCCACCCGAAGATGAGCGCGACTGCGAACGTCCGGTTCGAGGCACTGGGGAAGGACAACTACGACACGTGGCGCATCCAGATGCGAGCTCTCCTCATCAAGAACGATGCCTGGCAGTACGTGAACGGCGTGATGCCGGAGGTCGTCGTAGGGGACGCCGACTCTGCCGCAGCCGCGCAGATATGGAAGCAGGGCGACTTGAAGGCCCAGTCCGACATCATCCTGGCAATCAGCCCAGCAGAGCTCAAACCTGTCAGGGCGTGCGTGACAACCCGGGACATCTGGAGGAAACTGGAGAAAATGCATCAGTCGAAGGGACCAGTGCGCAAGGCCGCGTTGCTGAACCGGCTGATGTCGCACAGGATGCATGACGGCGACGACGCGCGACAGAGCACGCAGGCTTTTATGAACATCGTGGACCGCCTGGGCGAGATGGACATCGCAATCAACGAAGACCTGCTTTCGGTGATGCTGCTGCGGAGTCTTCCAGACAGTTTCGAGAACTTCCGGTGAGTGATTACGGCGCGCGATGATCTCCCCAATCCAGAAACTTTACGAGTCAAAATATTGGAGGAGTACGAATCGCGGAGGGACGCCGAGCGAGACTCGCTGGGTCAAAACGCGATGATGGCTGGGAAGTTCGCGAACAAGGGGAAGGACAAACCGAAGGGCGGTCCGCCGGCCGCGCCACGGGGCGCGAGGCCAAAAGTTCGGTGCTATAAGTGCAACAAGTTCGGACACTACGCGAAAGACTGTCGCTCAAAGAAACCAGCCGCGGGGGAGAGCGCGAATCGTGGCGAAGACTTAATCCTATTCGCGAAATCGAGCGCGAGTGCGGGCGATCTAGCCCTTGGCACGGCTGCGAACGCGGACCGCGGCGTCTGGTGCCTGGACAGCGGGTGCACGTCGCACGTGTGCGGTGAAGCCGGCGCGTTTTCGAGAATCGAATCGCGCGGACGCGGGCAGCTCAATCTCGCGAGCAATGCCATGGCGGCCATCCAGGCAAAAGGGACCGCGCGGCTCGTGACAAACGCGAACGGACACGAGAAAGGGGTGAGCTTTCACGACGCTCTGTACGTGCCCGACCTGCGCACGAACCTCATCTCGGTTGGCCGGTTCGCAGACCGCGGATACACCGTGACTTTCAACAAGGACAAGGCCAAGGTAGTCAGCAGCACTGGACGAGTGGAACTCATCGCGGACAGGTCGGACGGCCTGTACTACATTCGAGGCGGTTCGACTGAGGATTGCAACGCAGTCTCCCAGCCGGGAAAGTCAGCGGGCGCAACCAAGGCCCTTCCCTTGGAGGTATGGCACAGGCGGCTCGGCCACCTGAATCTGCAGTCGCTGCGAGGCGCTGTCAAGAACGGGGCCGTTCAAGGAGTCCAGGTGAGCAACCTCAACAAAGATGCCACGTGCGAGGTCTGCATCCAGGGGAAGATGACGCGGCTTCCGTTCCCGGAGAAGTCATCGAGGGTGTCGGCCGTGGGCGACCTCATCCATTCGGACGTCTGCGGGCCGATGCGCGTCGAGTCCCACGCGAAAAGTCGGTACTTCGTCACCTTTATCGACGATCGCTCGGGGTGGTGTGAGGTCCACTTTCTCAGCCTCAAGAGCCAGGCAATCGACAAGTTCGATAGTTTCAGGGCGCGCGTAGAGACTCAGCAGGGGACCAAGGTGAAGACCATCCAGACCGACAACGGACTGGAGTACGCCAACCGACGGTTCGACGAGCTGCTCCGCAGGCACGGCATGACCCGCCGGCTGACCGTTCCCTACACGCCGGAGCAGAACGGCATAGCTGAGAGGCGCAACAGGACGCTCATGGAGACTGCGAGGTGCCTGCTCATCGACGCCGGTCTTCCACAGTCATTTTGGGCAGAGGCCGTCCACACGGCCAACTTCTTGAGCAACCGCTGCCCGACAAGCCGCCTTGAGGGGAAGACGCCGTATGAAGAGTGGTACGGCAGGCCCTCTGACGTGAGTTTTCTGCAGCAGTTCGGGTCCGAGGTTCACATTCTCGACAGGACGCCGAACAAGAGCAAGCTCCAGCCTCGATCGAAGAAGGGCATCCTGGTGGGGTACAGCGACGAGGCCAAGGGATACCTAATCTGGCTGCCGGAGGAGAAGAGGGTCGAGATATCTCGCGATGTGAGGTTCATCGACGCCTCGCGCCCCCGAATCACCGGAGGGCCGGCAGATCTTCAGGACGCCGACGACGTTTTCGGCGACGCGGCCCGCATCCCGAGGTCGACAACACGGAAGATCTCCAGCCGGACTTGGACCTGCACCTACACCGCGAAGGCGACCGGACACCCAATCCGGCCACCCGGGGAGCCACAGCGGGAGCTCCAAGACGCGGACGAGGTAGGCCAAGGAAGGTGCTGACTGGTCGGTAGGGGAGACCCAGGAAGCTGTTCCACACGGCTCGCGACGAGAGCAGCGCGCGGTCAGAAGGCATCTTCGAAGACGAGAACCAGCGCGCGATCATCGGCCGACGCGCGGGTGATAACGGCCGACGAGTGAACGACGACGCTCAGCGCGCGAACAACGATGACCAACGCGCGGGCAACGGCCACCGCCGCCCGGACATCGACGGTCAGAGCGCAGATACCGGCAGCGACAGTCAGCGCGCGGATACCGACAGCGACCACGCGGACCTGGCGTTCCTGACGGAAGTGCCGGTCGAGATCGTCATGTCGAGCCCATGCTCCGACGAGTGGATGCAGGCCATGGCGAACGAGGTGAGGTCGATCCTGCTGAACGATACGTGGGACGTCGTACACAGACCGGAGGGGCACAACGTGATCGGGAGCCGCTTCGTCCTCCGAAACAAACTGGGTCTCAACGGACAGCTGGAGGGACGCAAGGCCAGGGTCGTCGCTAGGGGATTTTCCCAACGACCTGGCCTGGACTTCCAGGACACCTACGCCCCGGTTGCGCGGCTGAGCACGATCCGCCTGGGACTGGCCTTGGCGGCGCGCAAGCGCATGTACGTGCGCCAGTACGACGTCACCACCGCGTACCTGAACGGAGTACTGCAGGAGGAGGTCTACATGGAGGCTCCAGGTATGCTGACGGAGGTTCTTCGGTACATGGCCGCCACGAAGACGCTGGACCACGGCATGTGCAACAAGGTGAGACAGACGTTGCAGAAGTTGGAGTCGGGCGACCGGGTGTGCCGAATGAAGAAGGCCATCTACGGCCTCAAGCAAGCGGGACGCGCTTGGCATCGTCGGATCGACGCGGAGCTGCGCCGCCTGGGCGCCGCCCCCTCCGACGGAGACCCCTGCCTCTACAAGCTGGGCGAGGGAAACGACCAGGTCGTGATCATTATTTACGTCGATGACATACTGGTCATGTCGACGAGCCGCGACAGGGTTTTGCGGTTCGGGTCGGAACTTGGCAAGGTATTCGACATCAAGGACCTCGGCGACCTGAAGAGATGTCTGGGCATAGACTTCACGCGGGATCGAGACGGGATCAAGCTATGCCAGAGCACCTACGTGGACGAGATCCTCCATCGCTTCGGGATGGAGGAATACCGACCGGTGGCGACGCCTCTCGATGTGGGAGCCAAGCTCGTCAAGACGGACCCGTGGAGCGAGGATGACGGGCCACGTCCTCCCTACCGCGAGCTGGTGGGCGCACTGCTCTATCTGTCGGTCGCCACGCGCCCGGATATTGCGCACGCCGCCAGCACGCTGAGCCAGTTCAACGACTGCTACGGGTCGACGCACTGGAAAGCGGTGAAGAGGGTCCTGCGCTACCTCAAGGGAACGCACGACACCGGCATCGCATACCGTCACGGCGACGAAATTCTGGAGGGCTTCACGGACGCAGACTGGGCCGGATGCGCTCAGGATCGTAGATCCTTCACCGGGAATGCATTCATGATGAACGGGGGGTGTATTTCTTGGGAATCTAGGAAGCAAAAGACCGTCGCCCTGTCTTCCACGGAGGCAGAGTACATGGCGCTCAGCGACGGAGCCAAGGAGTCCATGTATCTGCGTCGTTTTCTTCGCGAGCTGGGAGAGGATGAAGGCGCTCTGAGGCTCTTCATCGACAACGCCTGCGCTCCAAAGCTGGCGACGAACCCGGTCCTTCACTCCCGGACCAAGCATATCGACTTGAAGCACCACTTCGTTCGGAAGATCGTCGAGTCTGGTTTGGTCGAGCTGCACCACGTCGCATCCGAAGATATGCCAGCTGACGCCTTGACGAAGGCGCTCACCAGACCACGGCACGAGAGGTGCCTCGAGCTTCTGGGGCTGACGAGGACTTCACCACAGTGGCGCAGTGTTCTCGAGGGGAAGTAATGAGAAGTCGCGTGATTCGAACTGCGCGCCTCTCTTACTCGACCACTGTATCTTTGTTTTGTGGCGCCACCTAGCGCCCATTGTCCTCGCGCCCACCATGTTCCTGCACAATTGTTATTTACACACATCCTCTAACAGCTAACCGCGTGTACCACTGTCGGGTTCAATAAATGTTCTCCATTTCGGACTCGGGGCGTTTCATTGGCTTCTCCCTAACCTCGATATTCGCCATCACATGAAAATTGCTAACGTTTTAAAATATGACTAAAATCTCGAGACTTTATAAATAGCCTCAGCATTTTAAAAATTTACAAAATTCACAAAAACCGTCAGAATTTTAAAAATTTACGAAAATCTTGGAATTTCATAGCACACGTCAAAATTTTAAAAATTAATAAAGTCTTAAGGAAAATTCACAGAAACTGGAAAATTGAAGAAATATATCAACATTTTAAAAATTAAGAAAAATGTAATCAATTCAAGAAATCTTGGAAAAGTTACGAGAAGCGTTAAAGATTAATTAAAATTCATTAAAAATCTCAAAACTTTGAAAATGAATTAAAATCTTCTAAATTCACGGGACCCAATAATTATTATTATTTTAAGTAAACATAATAAAAATCAATTAAAATGTCGAAAATAACAAAAGTTTAAAACACAATAAAAATTTTGCAAATCATCCAAAACATTTAAAATTGTTAATTTTAACGAAAACTAAACAATACAAATACCAATACTATAAGTTTTTACTTATGGTTAAAAAAAAAATAGTAAAATTCTAATGTCAGTTTTGGAAAATTAGATTATTACAAAGGAATACCTAAATATTAGATTTAAAGATATATTGAAACCAGAGCTGGGCAGGATTCGATTCCCGGATTCGAATTCTTTTAGAGGATACAAAAGAGGTATTCGAATACTTTAGTGAAAACGGATTCGTGATCCAGATTCGTTACATTTTTTTAAAAGGATTCGTATTCGAATCCAGTCGTAGATGATTCGAATCCTTATAAAACAGGATTCGAATTCTTATAATAGGATTCGAATCCTCATACGCGGATTCAAATCCTCCCAAATAATTCGAATCATCGCTATTAAGGCTGGGATTCAAATTCGATTAATTGAAATAGTTAAATATTCTAACATGAATATTTAAATCACTAAATTATTCATATTTGAATATAAATATTTAAATTTTCGAATAATTCAAATATTTGTGAATACATATTTGGTTACTTAACCACAAAAACATTTCCAACCATAATAGTATATTTTTAACTTCACTTGAAATCAGTGTTATATACGCGTGGCGCATGAAGTAAAATTTCGAGTTTAGAAAAGCCCCGTGAAAATTTGTCGAGGGTCGCTGCGCGACCCTCGGCAAATTTTCTACGCGGGGCTTTTCTAAACTCGAAATTTTACTTCATGCTTAGTCTGGGAGTGGACAGCACTCGTTCTTAGAAGTTTCCAATTGAAGGATCACTCTAGATTACTAAGTTTATTACCATTTTACAAAGGCTACAGATCGAAGGACCAATCGTGGTCTTCGGAGACCGAAGGACTACTGGGAATCGAAGATTTTTTACAAGAAAACAATCAATATCTGTAGGTTTACAGCATGGATATTAAAGAAAACATCAAATTTTGAAAAAGATATCGAAGTTGGGTTGTTTTTCAGTGCATTTTTAACTTCACTTTAAATCAGTGTTTTATACGCGTGGCGCATGAAGTAAAATTTCGAGTTTAGAAAAGCCCCGCGAAAATTTGTCTCGGGTCGCTGCGCGACCCTCGACAAATTTTCTACGCGGGGCTTTTCTAAACTCGAAATTTGACTTCATGCTTAGTCTGGGAGTGGACAACACTCGTTTGAACTTTATATTTAACTCTTCTATAAAATTGACGTTAGTAATATAATAATTCATTCATTTAAATCATAGAAAAAGATGCAAAATTTTACCTAAAATTAACTTTTATCGTTAACTTTATAATTTGCTCGGCTCTTAATGGGTGAATATTCTATTCCTAAGAAAAACCGTATTTATTTAATATTAAAGTTGCATTTAAAATAATAACAAAGTGTGAATAAACCGACAAAAATCTAGAAATATCGAAAATCTCGACATGTAGAAGATCTTGACTGTCCACTCCCAGACTAAGCATGAAGTAAAATTTCGAGTTTAGAAAAGCCCCGCGTAGAAAATTTGTCGAGGGTCGCGCAGCGACCCGAGACAAATTTTCACGGGGCTTTCCTAAACTCGAAATTTTACTTCATGCGCCACGCGTATAAAACACTGATATACAGTGAAGTTAAAAACGCACTGAAAACCAACCCAACTTCGATATTTTTTCGAACTTGGATGTTTTCTTTCGTATCCATGCTGTAAACCTTCAGATATTCGTTGTTTTCTTGTAAAGAAACTTCGATTTCCTGTAGTCCTTCGGTCTCCGAAGACTATGATTGGTCCTTCGAGCTGTAGCCTTTGTAAAATGGTAATAAACTTAGTAATCGAGAGTGATCCTTCAATTGGAAACTCGACATTTTTAAAATGGTAATAAACTTAGTAATCTAGAGTGATCCTTCAATTTGAAACTTCTAAGAACGAGTGTTGTCCACTCCCAGACTAAGCATGAAGTAAAATTTCGAGTTTAGAAAAGCCCCGCGTAGAAAATTTTCACGGGGCTTTTCTAAACTCGAAATTTTACTTCATGCGCTACGCGTATAAAATACTGATTTAAAATGAAGTTCAATAACACATATATCATCATTAATTAATCAAATATTTGGTAAATTAACATTTTTGTTATTGGAAACTGATGGAATAAAATGTTACTGGTTGCAAATAATAGATTCAAATTTATTTTTATAGGATTTCTATCCGTGATTCAAAAATGAGGATTCGAATCTTTGATTCGAATCATATTTTTCACTTACGAATCTTTTATTCGAGTATTCGTGATTCGAATCATATTAGGTGATTCGGATTCGTGATTCGAATCCTATTTTTGAGGATTCATCCCAGCTCTGATTGAAACATGTATACTGGAATTTTTAAACGCTTTCAATTTGAAGCTTTAATCGAGTGTTTTCCACTACCATGAAGTAAAATTTCGAGTTTAGAAAAGACTGAAATTCTTTAGACGCGCACAAAACAGTTATTTATTGTAATGCTCATAATATATTGATCATGTATGTACATTTACAAATTATAGCATAAAGAAATACATCTAGTCGATTTTCAGCGTACTGTAATAAATAATTGAGAAATCAGAATTCCATATGTGCAGCCGCTCACATGATCATAATAATTGTTGATTGATACCAAATAAGTTACGCGAAAAATGTTCACTTAATATTCACGGGACGTAAGAAAACGCTAAGCTGACTCGGTGATCAAATCGCCGAATACCGCATATTCAATTTAGTAAATTATAAATGAAAAAAGATTTTTTCTGACTCAGCACGTAAATCAACATTTACTGGCATTCCACATTCCTATTCAAAACATGAATCCAGAAATACAATTATATTTACAAAATGTATTGGAAAATATTTTAATAATGTCTTTTTTTGTTGTGTAATAATAACATTAGAATGATTGAATGGTCGGCGTCAGAAAAAATACACACGCAACTCAAGGTCGGGAGCCGGGAGCCCGTGTCGCGACAAATGTTGTACACGAATCAATCCTAATTTCTTTTCACATGTTTTTATAAATCTCAATATATTTATAAAATATTACTAAAAAGGCACGATGCTGCCCCCTATTTATTGAAAGTATAATCAAAATTTACATTGCTCTTATGGAAATTTCTAAGCAACGATTAATTTTATTCATCATTTATTTTAGATTAATTTATTCAATACAACATGTTTATAATAATTACCTTGATAAATTAAAGCAATATAAGGAATAAATATTGTTTTCTATGGAAGTTATACACGGATTTATGTAATTATTTGATAGTATTCCATTACTTAATTTATATTTAATCTAAGAAACATTGTTTTGAAAAAAATATACTATCAATTTATTCACAAAGCTTCAATATACAATATGTATAAGTTTCAATGTTCTATTTTCATTATTGTGAAAGATTAATCGTTGTTCGTTCCTATGGCCAAATAACATGTAAATTTTCGACCTTAAGCTTTTTATTGCATTAGTAGTATCCGATCAACTTTTGGTGAAAATGTAAAAACCGGAAGTGGTAGTTTACTCTTAGCATTTTTTTTAAATAAGATAAAACAAGAAAATCACAAACATTTTAAAAATATACTATAGTTTGTAATACAAAAGAGTTCACACATTCTCAATTTTGGCATACAAAAAGACTAGAGTTGAAATTAGAAAATTAACTAAAATTGATAAATAGTGCCATCAGTATAGAAAAAGGACGAGAATCGTTAAAATTGTACAATCAAGTCCAAGAATCTCCCTTTGGGTAACGTTAATAAAAGTCTTACAAAATTATAAAAAACATTATAAGTACTTTAGTTGGTTTGTCCAAATTCACTTTTTTTGGACTATTACATTTTCCTAATTTTCATCCTTTTGCGACATTTCACAAGTTTTGTGTAAATAAAAGACGTTTAATAGGATTATGAACTAATTTTAACGTATTATAATTGTTTCATTTCCTAATCAAAATCCTGCCCATGAAAATTAAATTAAATTTAAAAAATGAAATACCAAACGTGTCACAAATGAAAATTGTTCATGATTTAGTGTCGTGAAAAATTGCCATAATGTTAAGTTTACCTTTATTTTTATTTCCCAACAAAATAACAATGCAGTTAGGAATACTTTTGAAAAAAATTCAAAATAACAAAATAAAGGCAATTAATAAAGGGTGTCCCAACAAGAGCGCCGGCTTTAATTATAAAGAAAAACATATTAATTTTTTGAATTAAGCAAACATTTTTGTTTCACTGACTATAGAGGCTTCTACTTCGTTATACATTGTTGAACATAAATAAAACACTGTTTATCACTTTGTTTGTATAACAATTGGTTTATTTGGTGACTATAGTTTCGATACTACACTTATCATTATCAAACTGTTAGTAACAAAAACTACAAAGGAACATTATTTATATTTGCAAATTTTCTAATAACAGCGTTAAAGAGGGGGGTGTATTTAAGGTCAAGCTGGTCGTTAATTACGGGAATTTCCCGATTAGCGCGGGCTCTGTGAATCTCCAAAGACTCCAGGAGGTCCATCTTTCTACCCTTCTCGGCAAAGTGAATAACTGAAAGCACATCCTCGCCAAAAGAATGGTTATTTTCAATCAAATGTTTGGCGAAAGATGACTTATCAATTAATCTATGCCGAAAAGAGTAACGATGCTCACTGAGTCTGGTCTTAAAATTACGACCAGATTGACCTATATACACTCCCTTACAATCATTACAGGTTAATTTATATATTCCTGATTTGTAAATACTTGGTATCTGAGTCTTATGGTTAAAAATATGATTTTTAATTTTTGTAAATGGTTTCATCGCTATATTTAATTTGTGTTTTGATAAAATATTTTTAATTTTGTGAGTTATATTTCCAAAGTAAGTAAGGGAATGATATGTTGCATGTGTTTTAGGTTCGATTCCGGCATATATGTATTTTCTAATAAGTTAATCAATACAAAATTAAACCTTGACCTTAAATACACCCCCCTCTTTAACGCTGTTATTAGAAAATTTGCAAATATAAATAATGTTCCTTTGTAGTTTTTGTTACTAACGGTTTGATAATGATACGTGTAGTATCGAAACTATAGTCACCAAATAAACCAATTGTTATACAAACAAAGTGATAAACAGTGTTTTATTTATTTTTGTTTCAACATAAAGAAAAATAGTTCCGATTAAACATAAAATACAACATCAGGCAAATGGCCACCACGAAACCTCTGGCACAGGGTTATTCTTTTGTTGAAATTTTGAATAACGTTTTCGCATAAATGTGGCTGTATTTCACCAATAATGCGCCGGATTTCCTCTTTAAGATGTTGAACTGTTTCAGGCTTATTTGCATACACCTTTTGCTTCACATAGCCCTAAAGAAAAAAGTCCATCGGCGTTAGATCGCACGATCTTGGTGGCCAATGTTGATCGCCAAATCGAGAAATGACACGGCCTGGAAATTTGGTCTGCAGTAACACCATTGTTTCACGTGCTGTGTGGCAGGTCGCACCGTCTTGTTGGAAAAACATGTGCTCCACATCAATTACATACAATTCGGGCCACAAAAACTCCGTTAACATTTCCCGATACCGCACACCAGTAACAGTTAGCGCATTTCCAGCCGCATTTTCAAAGATATACGGCCCAATCACTCCGCCAGCCCAAAATGCGCACCAAACCGTTACTCGCGGTGGATGCATTGGCTGTTCGAGTACCACACATAGATTTTCAGCACCCCAAATCCGACAGTTTTGTTTATTTACGTATCCGTCGAGTTAAAAATGTGCCTCATCTGAAAAAACGATTTTCTTCGAAAATCCGGATTAATTTGATGATGTTCTAACACCCAATCAGCAAATCCACGGCGCTGCTCATGGTCCCTTGGCTTGATTTCTTGCACCAATTGAATCTTGTACGCGTGCAAATGCAGATCTTTTACCAAAATTCGTTGCATAGTGGTTTTGGAAATGTTTAATTCTTGACCACGATGCCGAATGGAAGTTCCTGGATTCTCGGCCACAGATTCCCTTACTGTGTCTATATTTTCGAGTGACCGACAAGGACGACGACGAACAATGGTCTTCTGATCCATCAGCGTAAATTTTGTCTCAAATTTTGTAATTAAACGCCTCACTGTCGATTCATTTGGCGCATAATGGCGACCGAAAACTTAACGTAATATGCGAATTGTTTTCGCAAAACTTTCACCATTTTTGTAATGTGTTTTTACAATAATTAAACGTTGTTCGTTTGAATTCTTCTCCATATTCTTAAATCGCGTGGTCTGTACTTGACAACTGTCAAAAAATTGGCAAATTTAAATCCGGCGCTCTTGTTGGGACACCCTTTATGAAAATACACGTATCATTGAATTAGTGTTTCACAGTGGCGGCTCGTAAGGTGAGGCAAGTGAAGCTTAGCTTCCTCTAAAAGCACATTATGCTGTTTGTACAAATTTTAAAGTTTTGATTTTCTAAAACTCTCAATTTTTTACAAGTAAACAGCATAATGTGCTTTTAGAAGAATCTAAGCCTCACTTACCTCCCCTTACGAGCCGCCACTGCGAAACACTATTTCAATGATACGTGTATTTTCATATCAATGTTTTATTTATTTTTTATAAACTAGTAAATAAATCGCGTGGGCACGCAAGGAACGCATATTCAGATTCGCAGATTATTCAAATTTGAATTCCGATCTAAATAGATGCGCGTGTCGTGCGAAAAGAATATTTTATGCGTTATTGTCGGGGAACGTAAGTTTTCAGGTGTAAGCTTTATTATTGAAAACCGTGTAGATTTTACATTAAGATTCCGCGTCTAGTCTCGGGATACAATGTTGGATTTATTGCCCAGGGGTTTCTTTTTTCCTTCGAGAAGCCTCGTTATACAACTCGCACCTTAACAGATATGCGTAAATCATCCACCTGGAAATATAAATACGTCATAAATTTTCTAAAGCCATTACGTATTTTTTTTCAATGCTAATTGTTAAAGTTTTGCGAAATTTAGAATTTAGTTTCGTTTAAGTTACACATTACACAAGTTGATATTTACGTTAAAACATCTCAAAATTAATATTTTTCGAAATTGACTTAGTAGGCCGTGGAATTGTAACTGGGATGATGACAAAGTAGGCCGTGAAATAGTCATGTTACCTAAAAATAATTTCTAATTACATCATATATTTTTTCCAGTTCCCGGCACAAAGGTTTAAATGCCCAACTTAAAATGTCCGAACTTCTAATTTATAATAGTGCGTTTATAAATTAGAATTTCGGACATTTTAAGTTGGGCATTTAAACCGCCGACAACTGGAAAAAATATATGATGTAATTAGAAATTATTTTTAGGTAACATGACTATTTGACGGCCTACTTTGTCATCATCCCAGTTACAATTCCACGGCCTACTAAGTCAATTTTGAAAAATATTAATTTTGAGGTGTTTTATATGAAAATTTTAAATAGCAAACCCTGCCTTTTTTGTAATCTTAAAATTCTGTTTAAAAATCCCTATTAAGTTATGTATTGCTAGTTGATATTAGTTCAAGACTTGACCGTATTAGAGTTTTTAAAAGTTTGCACTAAGTAGGCTTTAATAGTAATGGCTAAAAATTAATAGTAGGCTGTTCTTAGATAAAACAAAGGCGTTGAATGGACTGTCATAGACATTTTACGGCCTACTTTGTGATGTTTCATCCTAGTTACAATTCCTTGGCCTACGTCAATTTTCTTTCCAGTGATGTGTAACAAGTTGATATTGTCATATTCGTTTCTAAATTCTCTTTCCGGTGATGTATAGCAAGTTGATATTTACGTTGAAACTAACCTCAAAATTAATAATTTTGAGGTTAGTTTCAACGTAAATATCAACTTGCTATACATCACCGGAAAGAGAATTTAGAAACGAATATGACAATATCAACTTGTTACACATCACTGGAAAGAAAATTTAGAGACGAATTTGACAAGTTAGGGTTGTAATTCAAAATGGAAAAATGATATTAAATATTGTATAGCTGAGGCTGTTAGTTGTTGAAACTCCATAATATCATTTAAATGACACACTTAATATGTTTAGGTTTCAAAATAATGTTTATTGTACTACAACAATTGTTTCACCACACAGTGGCTTCATCAGGTAGATGAATGATGAATAAACATTATTTTGAAACCTAAACATATTAAGTGTTTTATTTAAGTGATAAAATGATATTACTTTCGGCAAAACCGAAAGTAGTATTCCTAGTTAATACTAGCCCAAAATCAAGCTATAGTTAATTAATACATACACCCCAAAACTCAAATGTCTACCATTTATATTGTCTGAGTAATTTCATAGGCAATACTTTTATGGCCACCCGGTATATCCTGACAATATTGAGTCATTTGACTGTACTGAAAATTCAAATCGCAAATTGACTGTACAAGAATAAACAAAATGTCAAAATGATATCAATAATAAAGCAGTTGGTGAGTGATTAGCAAAATATATCCGAAAACATCTTTCTCGGTTTATTAAACAAAAACAAAAGAGCTAAGGTGAAAAGTGTTAAGATAAAAAGTTGTTTGTTTTTTTATTATCTACAACTTTGGTTGAAATTTTTCGATTCGATCGATAATAACGTTATAGTTGGTGAGTGATTACTTAAGGAATATATCTGAGATAAACTTTCTTGTTTCTTGATCAAAAAAAAAATAGCTAAGGTGAAAATTGTTCATACAAAAGTTGTGTGCAACTTTTATTTAAAACATTTTTTGATTAAGTTAATATGTTTCTAAATTTTTAACTTTACTCGAAATTAGTGTTTAATTCGCGTGGCGCATGAAGTAAAATTTCGAAAAGCTCGCAAAATTTGGCTCGGTCGCGCAGCTCAGAGCTTTTCTAAACTCGAAATTTTACTTCATGCTTAGTCTGGGAGCGGAAGACACTCGGTCGTAAATTTTCGAATTATCATAAAGTTGTGTATTTTTTCGTTGTCCGCAACTTTTGTTTGAAGCTTTGTTTAAAAAAATCTTTCTTTATGAACAAAAACAAATGAGCTGAGGTGAAAAGTGTTTAGGTAGAAGTGGTTTATTATTTTGTTGGCTATAACTTTTGTTTAAAACATTTGTTGATTGAGACGTCGAAAGCCATAGTCGGTGAGTTGTTGATCTAAACTAGATTTTTTAGTTTCTAGTTCATAAACAAAAGAACTGAGGTGAAAAGTGATTATACAAAATTTTGTGTTGTGTTTTTTCATTATCTTTTTTTTGATTAAGTTACTAATAAAGCAGCAATTTGTGATTGATTATCACATAAATATCTCCCCTAGGCTTTTTCGTATACTGATCATAAACAAAAGAGTTAAGGTGAAACGTGATTAGGTAAAAGTTGTGTATTTTTCATTATGGACAACTTCTTTTTAAATATTTTTTGAATAAATATACAATAATGTGATACATTGAGGAATAAGTAAGCATTCAATTTATAAAATTTTAAAAAGCTATTGCTTAAAAATGTTTATAAAAAAGTTATAAATCAGCAAATATATGTCAAAAAAGAAAAATAGTATCAACATTTTTTGAAAATTCTTCAGTCTCACAAAGTTCCTAATTATTTCACAGTTTTTCTTTGTTAACGTAATTGAAATTCGTTTAATAAAAAACCTAAAAATCTAATGATTTCGGGTAATTTTTACCATAAGACTTTTTAGTCATTTGATGGTTAAGAGTTAGCAACACTGGCCCCCATTTATAAAAGTTTCAGAATCAAAATTAGGTATTAGGTATACTTAGCCTGATACGAAATCCGCCTCTGACTCTTTAAAGTCAGTTCTCAATTTCACAATTTGACAAAAAAAGGATCCGCTCTTATATATGATTTTTAAAAAATTAAGCAGTTTTTAATTGGCTTTTGCACAATTCTACAAGTCTTGTTTTTTATTATTTTTATTTCTGTGGATAATGTTTAATGGGGGATAATGACTTATTATAAATATTCTTAGACAGCTCTGTATAGCCAATTCTCAATTTCTTAATTCGACCCAAAAATAGGACTTCATTTCATAATCAAAACCTTTAAATAGTATTGTTGACATTGTCGACATTGTTGACGTTGTCGAATAAAAGGAGGATAACAAAATCTTTATCGTGATTATTCATCATAAAATTAATCATTTCACCAATTAGTTATCCAGAGTCGTGCAAGAAAAAAGTAATTATTTTTATAACACCACTGCAAAATGAAATATTTTGTATGTTTGTATATTTTAGAGTCGTGTAAGAAAAAAATAATTATTTATATAACACCACTGCAAAACGAAATATTTTGTATGTTTCCTTTTTATTATTTTTAAGGGTAGGGATTTTATGAACGGGTGATTAAACGTTCGTTTAGTGAAATTTCCGTATGAGCTTTTGTGGTGTTTTCGTGCGGGTTACGTCACTCACACACATGGATATAAAAGAAGGCAAACGCACACGCAATGAATGGCGAATTAAGGGAGGGCCACGTGACCCACAGATATATCGGCACGTGACCCTTCTGCTATCTGACAGATAACATATAGTCGAGTGCATCCACTATTATGGAGTTTGGTGGTTCGGTTTAGGGGTGAGGAGGTCTGACTTTCAAACCATCCAGGTGTTGTTCTATTCTAAAATACTTTAGTGAAATTGTTGGCATTATGCACGACGAAATTTGATTAAAATGGTAAAAGTGTATGTTTTAGATATTTTAGATTAATGATAGGATTATCTGTACACGTGGTGTGTGTACTGAAATAATTGCATCATCATTTGCATAATAAGTCTACTGTTTGTTATATTTGACACTATCAACTATAAAAAATGGTTATTAATCGTGTAATAGATAGTAAAAAAATTATCAATTTATTAATACGTTATTATTTTAACTTCTAAAAGTACTTCTGCAGACACTTGAAAGGTCATCACTTAAATAAGCTAAAGTATAGCGAACCAATTGCTATAAATTACAAGAAATAGTTGAAAATCATTAATTTAAACTCATAGGGCTCACTACGATCTGATTTTTGAGAACGTTAGAAGAACATTTTATAGAATAAAAGTCGTTTGTTTGAGGGGGGGTCACAGGGGTCATGACCCCCCCCCCCCCAATGATGAACAGCAAACAATTTTTTTACTAGAAAAAACTGATATAGTAAACGACAAAGAATTGTAAAGTCAGCACTACATCTATAACTACATCTGTGAGCCAATTTATTTTGATTATAACAAGGAATTTGATTTAAACAATATCGTATGTGATTAAGGCAAGCTTTTGTCAATTTTAAAAATATCTAAGCAAAAGTAAAAAATTTCAAGAAAACAGTTCGACTTTCTAATTTGTTTAAACGTTTTTTAAAAACCAAAACCATATTTTGAAGTGTAAGTAAAATAGAAGAAGTTTGCCGTCGTTTTTGAAATGAGAAAATACGCCGGGTAACGTTTAACGAAATTGGCTTATTGAAAATCATCACAACTTATTGATTGCGAAACACACAAAACATAGATTAAATAACAACATCATTGCTGTATTGACTTTATGCTTACATAATCGGTGTCAAGTCGTTGAAGTCGATCGTCATTTTTCTGAACGCTACATGGCATCAAGTGGTTTACCACAAGGGAGTGATCTGGGACCTCTCCTTTTTCTACTCTTCATAGACAATGTTTGTATAAAACTTAAGTGTAACGTACTATTATACGCGGATGATACGAGGGTTGCCTTTTATATTTCGGGATTGGGCAACCCTAGTGTTGCAATCTGGCAACTGAGAGCTCTATCGTAAAGTTTGACATTTTTGAGGTTATACGTACTCAGAACGTTTTGACATATGAGCGTTATTTGTGTCGTTTACACTAACACAAAAGATTTATCTCGGCCAAAGAATGGAATTAATTCGTAAACATTTTCGTGCGATTATTTTTTACAACTTTCGACGTGGATTAACTCAACAACAGTGCATGGATGAACTTAATTCAATTTTTGGCGATGAAGCTCCATCAAGGACCAGTGTTTATCGATGGTATGGTGAATTCAACCGAGGTCGTAGTTCACTCCAAAACGAATTTCGTGGAGGTCGTCCAAAATCAGTTGTTGTTTCGGAAACCATTGATGCTATGCGCAAACAAATATTGCAAGATCGTCATGTGACCTATCGTGAGATTGAGACAACCTTAGGCATTAGTGGGACCAGCATACATTCAATATTGCATGAACATTTGACTGTCAAAAAAATTTGTTCGCGTTGGATCCCACACAATTTGTCAATCGCTCAAAAAAGGCTCGTGTCGATTGGTGCAAAGAAATGCTCAAAAAATACGATTGCGGTGCTTCGAAACACGTCTATGACATCGTGACAGGTGATGAATCATGGATTTTCGCGTATGAGCCCGAAAGTAAACAGCAGTCGACCGTATGGGTGCTTCAAGATGAGCCAAATCCAACAAAAGTTGTTCGCGCACGAAGCACTTTCAAGCAAATGGTCGCCTGTTTTTTCGGAAAAACTGGACATGTCGCAACCGCACCACTAGAACAACGCAGAATAGTCAATTCTGAGTGGTACACAAGCATTTGTTTGCCAGTTGTCATCCAAGAAATCAGGAAAACCAACCGCCGAAAACGGATCACTCTTCACCGCGACAATGCGAGCTCTCACACATCGGCTCAAACAACTGCTTTCTTGAGCACGCAAAACATCGATTTGATGAGTCATCCGCCATATAGTCCTGACTTGGCACCGAATGACTTCTTTTTATTCCCATCGGTAAAAAATAAAATGAGAGCGTTTTTCGACACCTGAAGAAGCGGTTGATGCGTTCAGAATGCATGTTTTGGAGATACCTCAATTAGAGTGGCAAAAGTGCTTCGACAATTGGTTCAAACGCATGCAAAAGTGTATAGATCTTAATGGGGAATATTTTAAAAAACAATAAAGCGATTTTCAATGATTAATATTTATTTTTGTTCTCTAATCCTGAAATATAAAAGGCAACCCTCGTATTAAAATATATAGTGTCGTTGAAAACAGTGATGATTGCACACGTTTCCAAAGGGACATCGATGAGTTTTCTGACAGGTGGGGCATTAACAAATTATCGCTCAAGAGTTTTCTTGTTACTTACAGTAGAAAATCTAACTTAATTACTTATCCCTAATGGAACACAATTGCAAACATGTTCAGAAATTAAGGACCTTTGCGTGTATTTTGATTCATAATTGACTTTTAATAAACTTGTTCAACATATCTCAAGAGAATTAACCGTTTGTGACTCAAATTTTTCCTTAGGTACTTATCTACTTACCGCAAGACCAAACTAACTCAGTGAAGGAGGGAGAGTTCCTACATTTTAAATAAATGGGCGCCACGTGATTATGAGCGGCAAGGTACCTAATAAAAGGATAACCACGAACTAAGATCTTAATAAATGTAATATACTGCCTTTCAAAAAAATCAGAACACAAAGTATTTATTGGACGATTTTAATGAAATTTACAGAATTTGATCATGTAAATGAACTGCATCTATGATCAAAAAATCAATTGTTTTGGTTACTATTTAATGGTATTTTTCCTTGATTTCACCATTATGAAGAGCTGCTGATTTTTTAATGTAATTGCTTCTAATATCCAAGTAGCCTCTGAGTAGTTTGACGTTTCAGTTGGTAAAACATAAAAAGATGCCCCGTGTTCGTCGGCCTGCATAATATCATCATATAAGTGAATTTGAAAGGGGTCGCATTATTGGAATGCGAGAAGCGGGTTTTTCGGTTCGTGCTATTGCTGAAAGGGTAGGCCGTAGTGTATCGGTGATCGTACGCTGCTAGTCTAGATGGTCCGAAGCTGGGGAGAATCGACGTAGACTTGGATCAGGACGTCCAAGAAGCACCACTGAGCGTGAAGATCGAGCTCTTCGTCTTACAACTTTAAGGGACAGATTTACAACGTCGCGGGCATTGGGAAATGACTGGTTGGCTCTAAATGGCCAAAGAGTATCCATGGCTACTGTTTACAGAAGAATCCGCAGTTTTGGTATAAGATCCTACCGTCCACAACTGTGTCTACCTCTTACTCCGCAGCATCGCAGAGCAAGACTTGATTGGTGCAGGGAAAGACAACATTGGACCCATGAATGGAATAACATTATCTTCAGCGATGAGTCTCGATTCTGTTTATGGGCTCATGATGGTCGCAGAAGAGTGAGACGTCGACGCGGTGAACGCAGAATTTTACAATTTGCTGTTGAAAGACATACGGCTCTTACACAGGGAGTTATGGTTTGGGGGGCGATAGCATATGGTAGTCGGTCTCCTCTAGTTTTTTTAGAAGGAAGTCTTAGCGCGATTCGGTATATTGACAACATTTTACGGCCAGTGTTAGTGCCCTATGTAAATGGCTTGCAGAACCCCATTTTTCAGCAAGATAATGCTCGACCTCACACAGCGGCCATTACAAGACAGTTGTTTGATAGTGCCGAAGTCAATTTGTTACCTTGGCCATCTCGTTCTCCAGATCTATCGCCAATAGAAAATGTTTTGGATACGATAGGTGTTAGAATAAGTAACTTACAGCGCCCCGCTAACACTGTAATGGAACTTAGAGGTCAAATTATCGAAGTTTGGAATGAAATACCCCAAGTCGATATTGACAGCCTGATTTCTAGCATGCCTCGACGTGTTAATGAGTGTTTGGGAAATCGTGGAGGCCCAACACATTATTCATTTTTATTCATTTGTTTTTTTGTTTTTCAACTTGATTTTTTGATCATCGATACAGTTCGTTTACATGATCAAATTGTGTAAATTTTATTAAAATCGTGCAATAAATACTTGGTGTTCTGATTTTTTTGAAAGGCAATATATATTCATTCACAAGAAAAGATCGCCAAATACAGTTTTCCCAAAATAAAAGAGAAAATCAATTACTTATCCAAATATTGATATAAACAAAAAACAATAAGATATTTCTATTGTAAATAATAAACGTTATTTAAAGATAAATTTATAAATTCAATATAGAATTAATTAAATTTAATTAAAAAAACAAAGATAAATTGTATATATCATTAAATCAGACAGAAAATATTTCCGTGTTTTGAAGTACTCTACCGTCATTCAAAACAACGAAACAAAATGTTAACTTAAATGATCATAAATACTTCGAACAAGATAAAAAAATATATGTATGTATGTATGTGACAATTTTCAAACTAGATATAGCAATACCTTTTCAACAATCATACAGATTTAAATTATAAATCCAAAGTGTAATAAAACATACTGTATATATTATGAAATATGTATCTATAACTTCTTACCAGTATATAATCACCATATTTTATATAGTGATTAAAACTTTAATCTAAACAAAAAAACTTAGCAACAAAAAAAATATAAACCGGGTGTTGACTTGGCGGACGCAACACAGGAAATCGCATGTTAATTTTAAAGTGATAAAATATTGGCTTCGCTATTTATTTTAGAGACAAAATGTATTAAACTTTTTTGTAGAGGGGAAAAGTTTAATTTTATGAATGTTCACACTTAACACTTTACGTTTTTCTAAGTTAAAATAATTAAGAAATAGTAATGTGATTTTATAAAAATAATGACATACCATGGAATTGATACAACAATTGCGGATATTCCCTGTTTTTTTTTTAAGTTCAATGTAAAGCTTTAAACAAGTGTTTTCCACTCCCAGACTAAGCATGAAGTAAAATCTCGAGTTTAGAAAAGCCCCGTGAAAATTTGTCGAGGGTCGCGCAGCGACCCGAGACAAATTTTCTGGATTTTCTAAACTCGAAATTTTACTTCATGCGCCACGCGTATAAAGCACTATAATATTGTCAAATTTATGTATATTCGAACTTCACTTAAAATCTGTGTTTTATACGCGTGGCGCATGAAGTAAAATTTCGAGTTTAGAAAAGCCCAGAAAATTTGTCTTGGGTCGCTGGGCAACCCTCGACAAATTTTCACGGGGCTTTTCTAAACTCGAAATTTTACTTCATGCTTAGTCTGGGAGTGTAAAACACTCGTTTATAGCTTCAAATTGAACTCTTTTAAAAATCAACGAATGTCAGAAAATTTATAGCTAAAATAATTAAGAAATAGTAATGTGATTTATGTTTTTATCGTGGTCTGCATAATACCACTTTATTAGCAGGATTTTTTTGTAGTGTAAATCATTTCAAAAACATTTACTTTAATCTTATGCCATTTTGACATCCGCAATTGTTGTTTCAATTCCATGGCATGTCATTATTTTTATAAAATCACATTACTTTTTCTTAATTATTTCAACTTAGAGAAACGTAAAGTGATAAACGTTAACACGAATGAATTCTGAATTTTTACCTCTACAAAAAAGGTAAGTACATTTTGTTTCTAAAATAAATAGGGGAGCCAAAATTTGAACATTTCAAAATTTACATGGGATTTCCTATGTTGCGTCCGCCAAGTCAACACCCGGTATATTGGAATATTTTATTATATTAGTATTAATTTACTATTCAAAATATAGCCTTTTTTTAAGTTATGAAAATAAACAATTCTCCAACCTTTTTTAATCCTCACCGACCTACTTCATCTTTGGAATTTCTTCACCGATCAGAATTCAGTGTTACCATACCTTGACCAGCAATACTCCAACCCAACAGCTACAAACGACTAGCCTTCTAAAAGGGTTTGTCCTGAAGTTCTACTGCTTAAAAACAATTCCGTCAGCAATAACCAATAGCTCGAATCGAGATTGAGGAAAGACAAAAAAAGAAACGAAACTAAAAAAGCCTAAAATAATTCTCACGTAATTAGAACTTAGTAATCCAAATTAAAACCAAATACAACAACAAAGATAACAGCAAAGATAACAACAAAGATTAACGCTTACCTCCAGATGGTGATGAGGCTTAACAAAATCCGATTTATATCCGCTCTAGGTGATAACATTCAATCAACTCTCATAAGCATTGGAATAAATTAAAAGTTGAGGTAAGTAAATTACGAAAATCCAATGAATTTACTGAATTACTGCTTGATATGAATACAAATTCCTCTATCTTGAGGAACCAACAATAGTGTTTCAATTTCCAATCAAACACACGTGTAACTCTTTAACAATGGATGCGTGAACCGCTCGAGAGTTGCTAAAACGGAGTGCGCACAAGACGCGAAGAATGAATGCGCGAGATTGAATTGCCACGTTTATCTCCGCTCCAGGCGTAAGTAAATTACGAAAATCCAATGAATTTACTTAATTACTGCTTGATATGAATACAAATTCCTCTATCTTGAGGAACCAACAATAGTGTTTCAATTTACAATCAAACACACGTGTAACTCATTAACAAGACGCGAAGACTGCAATCAAACATACTTGTAACTCTTTAAACATGGATGCGTGAACCGCTCGAGAGTTGCTAAAACGGAGTGCACACAAGACGCGAAGAATGAATGCGCGAGATTCACCGACTGATGGATTAATTCGTCCACACAAAAAAACAATTGTTTTGAATTGTATACAATTCAAACGTTTAACAAATTAATAAATACAGGACTATTCAAAATAAAGGAACAGATTTCAAACATTAATTTCTTCCAAACTACAAAAGATAGAAACACAATTCCAACGTTCCCGGAAAGAGAAAAGTTCAATTTTTTATGCATTAAATATGAGCACTATGTATTCACGTTTTTCGATTTTTTTTAGGCTCCTTTCGAAATACGAATACGCTCGACATTTTCATTTGATGTGCGTGAACGTCTCGTGCTTTTCTGTTTACAGATGCAACCATCGATGCCACTGGTAAATCTGCTTATGACGAGAGGGTTGTTTATTAAACGTGCCTTTAAACTTCAATAATGGACTGTAGTGTAATTGCATCACACAACATGCTTTTTCTTGTTGTGTAGCCATTTTACTACAGACAATTAACATGACAAGCAACAGCGCCAATGCGGCCGTGGTTGGAGCTTCTGCCTAAACTGCTCAAATTTTAAACTTTCGTCTGTCCAGGAACGTTGGAATTATGGTTCTACCTTTTGTAGTTTGGAAGAAATAAATGTTTTAAATCTGTTCCTTCATTTTGAATAACCCTGTATAATTAAATTATATTTAAATGTTGACAAAAACAGCGGAATGGTCAAAATTAACGTAACACGTTTGTTGGGTTTTATTTTACGTAATTGCAAATTATTTAACAATACCAAAGCACTTGACTTATTATTTCGGACATTCATTTTCAGTAAATTATCATAATGTGCAATTATTTGGTCTCCTATGTACTCTAAGTATATCAATATTCTTGAGGGAATTCAAAAGAAAATCCTACGTTACTTGTATTTTGTTAGGCATTGAGTATATAGGTTCGACATTCCTTATGCGAAATTGTTGGACAAATTTGATTTTATCTCAATAAAAAATTTACACATGTATACAGGAATGTGTTTTCTGTACAAGATTGTACAGGGTGTTTTTTATTTCGTTAATATTATATCGTACCGTTTAGCCTATAACGGTACGAGATACAAAAAATCTAAAATATGTGTCTCATTCTATTTTTTAGTGTTTAGTTTAATGACGCAATCAGATCCACACTAACTAGATTGATTTAGAAGATACAGGGTGATTCTCAAAATATTCCGACTTTTATTATCCCTTACGACTCGGTTATTTATGGAGATACAAACAAAATTTAAATACTAAAGTTGTATGACTTTTTACGTAGAATCCAGTGGCATACATAAAAACATATAGATGTTTTAATTTTTGAGTATCTCAAAAAAATGCATTTTTTCTTGTGATTGCAAGTATATGTAACCCTCAATATTTTGTTTTGCCTCTAAACAGCTAAACTACCAAAAAACAAAAAACAAGGATTTTCTAGATGGCCATGAGTTGAATTCTTTAAGCGTTTGTTTCTGTTAGTTTACATGTCATAAAATTTAAGATAAGTTACATATAGGTTTTGATATTTTCGATTATATTTCTTTAAAAAAGGAGTCTAAAATGAAAATTTTTCAATACTATGAAAAATTAAATATTTTAGGTCTGTTTTCCATTACCCTCAATAAAGCCGTAATGAAAATAAAGACGCAGCCTTAGACCTATATTTTGAGCGTTATCTGGACCGACGACAGCCGGAAAAAAAAATATTTCAAAGAGATTACAACTCATAGCCTAATAGAACGAATTTTCAATCAATGAGATGCAAGGAAAGCGGTAGGTACATGTCTATCACCGCGATGATAAAAAAAACAAAATAAGCGGTGGGTGATAAGTTGTCCTGTCATTCGAAACGTCAAAATAGGTAAAGTTTCGTGCAGTGATATTAATAGAAAAGTGAAAAGTGCGACGCCAAAAAACACCGTCATGAACAAAGAATCACAGTGGCGGCAGTTTACGAACTTTTGTGCGGTTAATAAATTCTGCATCAATAGGGAAACAACAATATCTCAGCTGTCGATAATGTTAAGGGACTTACATTATTGTATTCGTTATATTCTCTCACTAAATATAACTCGTGATATGATTAATTATCGATGATATTTTGTCGTTGAAACCGAAGCAGCACATTCAACTCGTGCTGCGCACTCGTTGAATCTGCAGCTCGGTTTCAACTCCAAAATATCATCGATAATAATCATACCACTCGTTATATTACGGCTGATTATATAACAATTTAAGTGAGTGTAGATTATTTGGAAAACCAAGAGGTAAGATTTCCAAAAAGGAAAATAAAGAGCCGACGGTATCTAGCCGTAATATTGCCGTAATTTACTTGTGCCAATATATTTCTCAATATTACAGCTAGATACCGTCAAATCTTTATTATCCTTTTTGTAAATTTTACCTCTTGGTTATCCAAATGATCTATACTCACTTAAATTGTGATATAAATATATTTGAAATATTTATTTTTCAGGCTGTCGTCGGTCCGGATACCGCTCAAAATATAGGTCTAAAGCTGCGTCTTTATTTTCATTACCCTCAATATAGCATCCAAAATGTTTAATTTTTCATATTTTATAAAAATATTTATTTTAGACTCCTTTTTTAAAGAAATGTAATTGAAAATATGTTGTTAATAACGCCATATCAAAACCAATACGTAAATAATATTGAGTTATATGACATATACACAAACAAAAACAAACGCTTACAGAATTCAATTCATGGCCATCTAGAAAATCTTTTTTTTGTTTTTTGGTATTTAAGCTATTTAAGACAAAACAAAATATTAAGTGTTACATATTGTTGCAATCCCAAGAAAAAAAAAATCAATTTTTTGAGGTACTCAGATACAGGGTGTCCCATTTAAGAAAATAGTAGTTTTGATAATATCTCAAAAATAAAAACATCTATATATTATTAAGTACACCCTGGATTCTACATAAGAAGTGATAAAACTTTCGTATTTAAATTTTGTTTGTATCTCTATAAATAACCGAGTCATAAGACATAATAAAAACCGGCAGATTTTGAGAATCACCCTGTATCTTCCAAACAAATCTAGTTAGTGTAGATCTGATTGCGCAATTAAACTAAACACTAAATAAGAGAATGGGACACACATCTTTGTTTTTTCGTATCTCTTACCGTTTAGTCTATACCCTATAAAATCAATGAAAAAAAAAACACCCTGTACATAACTATTTGGATGAATAACAGATTTTGGGATTGTTTAATTTCAAAATTCCACGTACACCCGCTCGTGGATGTGAGATCTTCAGTTATCGCACAGCACGTTGTATCTATTATCTAAACTCGCCCATCATTAGATTATCTAGTATATGTAATGATTTTTCCAGCGATATTGATACATTCTCCCAATGTTTTGCGAAATTTAAATGCGACCTTTCAACATGTCTGAGACCTGTAACCTAATGTAGGTATATAACGGGTGATCAACAATGATTGTGGACAGGTTAAATTTCCCGCCAAAAAATGTTGGTACAACTGGTTATATAAAAAGAAAATCCCCTAGATTGCTTTTCCATTGGCGTAGCAAACATTTTTTCCCAAAATAAATTAAATATTTAATCATAACTATATATAAAATTTTTACAATTTTAATTAAATATACAAAGTAAATTGAAGTAAGTTAAGGTTTTGTGTATTTTTAATAAACGTAGAGTTAGCATCCCTAATTTTATAATAAATGTTGAAAATGATGGCCTTCATTTTCTAGGCAAATGTTAACTCTACGTTTTTTATTTGGAAATACTCGTTGATGCTCCTGCGGATTTATGTTCCTTATCTCTTCTTGAATTGCTGCTTTAAGCTCGTTTAGGGTATGCATTCGATTTTTAAAAACCTTATTTTTTAAATGCCCGAATAAATAAATATCGCACTGAGTGAGGTTTGGCGAACGTGGTGGCCATAATCCGTCGCTTACCAAGCGATCATCGTAAAATTCCCTCAAGTAATTTAATGTCGCCAACGCAGTATGAGGAGTGGATCCATCTTGCTGAAAATAACCCATTATCTGTTCGTCATCATGCAATTGATTCAAAAATTCATCTAGAATGAGTGTTCGGTAGCGCTCCGCATTGACTATTTCGTTGAAAAATTTTGGGCCAATTATCCGACGTCTCGAAATTGCTACCCAAACACCAATTTTTTGTGGATGTAAATCCGTTTCAATAAAAGTATGAGGATTTTCTGTAGCCCACGTACGATAGTTTTGGCTGTTCACATATCCTGACAAGTGAAACCACGCCTCGTCAGTAAAAAAGGTCTTGTCCAACATACCATTATCATATAAATTCTGATTAAACCAATTGCAATAATCAATTCTTTTTTGGAAATTAAGTGGCTGAAGTTGTTGAACTACCGATACCTTATACGAGTGCAAATGCAGAATTTTTTTTGCGGCTTGTATGCAACTCCCATACAATACTCCTGTAAAAGGATTAAACATTAAAATTTGTGCGCACCTTAAAATTAAGAACATACCCGTTTGAGCTGAAAGTTTTCTTAAAGATTTTGTTGGGCTTTGTTCAAGTCGTTGTTGAATATCGCCAACAACCTCTTCTGTTAAGATAGGCAGTCTTTCAGCTGATTTGCCCTTACAGATACAATTCTTTCCCTCAAAACGGTCAACAATGCGGGTTTTATGCGAGGAAAATGTTTTGTAAGGAATGTGGACATCGGGGAAGGCTTGAATAAATTGATTCAGACACGATTGTAATGAGTATGTCCATGTGCCATCTTCATTCATAGTTCCACTTCGATAATGAGCCTTCAGGATGAAAGCATCATGCTGTGGTGCAAACATCACGGTAAACACAAGCGAATTCTCTTAAAATCTATAAATTTAGGATTAAATTTACATTTTCCAATTTTCTAACCTTAAAAACAGCAAATCACTTACCACAAAACAAAGACTTTTACAAAGTAGTCCTGATAAGAACTGATGTCTATGAAACAGAATGAAATATAACTTAATTCGAAGAATGAATTAACACAATGGCAAAATACGACGCACGACGCTGCTAATGTCAAATCGAGTTACTGTTTATTAATTTTTCCTTGGCATGAACTTGGAGCGATCAAATTCCCCAGATTTTTCGGCGGGAAATTTAACTTGTCTACAATCATTGTTGATCATTCTTTATAGTAATGTATATATCATGCGTTATCTAAAACTAAAAATGAAATATATAAGTTGATTTGTAGTAACCATGTAACTTGTATTGTAACCTGTAAACCCTGTAACTGGACCTAGTCTGTTGGGTTTTTATATATATAAATAAATATATAATGACAGTTGACATACAAGTCAGTGCCAGCCGACATTTGGACTATAATAAAAATTGACATAAGTGGGCGGCATCCGACATTTGAACTATAATGACAGTTTATAAGTCGGCGCCAGCCGACATTTAGTCCATCGTCCCAACTTGACATAAGTCGGCGTCAGTCGACATTTGGACTATAATGACAGTTGACATAAATCGGCGGTAGCCAACATTTGGACTATATTAACAGTTTAAATGTGAATTTGAATTGAATTATAAAGAGATCGCCATGTTATTGTTTTTTTTGTGATAGTTACGATGCACATTTTAACAGTTGTGATGTATTTTAAAATAACGAGTGCCTTCCACTCCCAGACTAAGCATTAAGTAAAATTTCGAGTTTAGAAAAGCCCCGCGTAGAAAATTTGTCGAGGGTCGCGCAGCGACCCGAGACAAATTTTCACGGGGCTTTTCTAAACTCGAAATTTTACTTCATGCGCCACGCGTATAAACCAATGAATTACAGAAAAGTTAAAAATATATAACGCTTATATGTGATGGTGATCAATAAATACTGAGATGTAGCGAAATTTATATATTAATTTTATTTCTTCTTTATTTTAAAGATATTTCCAATATTATTTTTCCTTTTAAACACTCCTTCTTTGTAAATGTTCTGCAGAATAGTCCTGTTTTTTTTACGTTTGAAATGTAGGACGCCCCAAAGTTTTAATAAAACGTTTTTTCATCCAGTTTAAAGCCAGGAAATTGTAAATGATGTAAATATTTCAGGGAATTTTTCTCTCCGTCCATTTCTACAAATATATATTACTAGAAGCAAATACACTAAAATACGTCTAAAATATTTATATTTTAATTTAAATTCTATTTTTGTAACCATTATAATAATATGCTTATGAAAAACGTTTGAGATTCACTGTTTAGCTCTTTCAGAAAGGCTACAGGATAAAGGAAAGGAATCAAACATTAGTCCTTAAGCTTCGTTTAATGCACAACTGTTCCACTTCCCACGTGAAAACCTCCACCTCCTCCTTAGCAAAAATTCTGTGGAAAACGCACACGATTCTGCATATTTTCCTTTATTTTATTTTTTGCGCACGCCTTCCCAGCAGCGTAGAAAAAAACGGCGACTTTTCCGCCCCTCGAATTAATGTCTCATTAATCAATCTCGAGTCACAATGTTAGGATACAATCGGGGTCGCATTGTAGCACCACCCTCTCGACACAGTCATACACGGCTAAAAGAAAAAAAGTACCAGTGTCGTTTTTTAATAGATGCGCCCTCATTACCGCGTATTTTATTTATATCTGGGGGGTGGTGGCCCAGTTTTAGAGTTTAAGCGTGTGAAAATTAACCCCCTTGAGCTGAAGAGCGCTTATTTATATTGGTGACAATTAAAATATGGACGCAATCTTTTGTGATTCGAACTGTTTATTATGCGCCCTTCACTTTTTAACAGCACAATTAATGCCCATTAGGTTTAATAAAGTCTTTTGAAAGTCCCGTTTGTTTAGGCCACTGACCATTACGAAACGACCATTATTTAATTTAATTTATTTTAAATTAACGTTAGAACTGATATTTTAAAAACCCATTCAAGTATTTAACGTTCAATTATTGCCAAATTGTATTTATTTTTGTGTAGATTTAATGAATTTTGATAATCCGTTAATTTTTAACTCGTGCTCCTAAAATCGTTGCATTTATTGCATAATTTCAACTTTGGCTTAATATTTAAAAAAAATGTGTTGTTACAATTTATTTTCTTTAAAGCAGATGTAAGTGCAATCAGTTCTAAATAAGATTTATAAATTTCATGTTTATTGTATAATACTTTTATTTTTTTTTATGTTCTAATAAAATAAATCACTCAATTACTCTTTTACGAAATTCAAACTATGATTTGATATTTTGGAAAATCAAGTCTAGATATATAAATGTCGATTGCAACCAGTCAATTTTTATTAAGTTACGTGTAAGTTCATCCAAATTATTCTTTGATATTGACCATTTAATTAATAATTATGTTTATTCAAAAAACAACAATAACAGCGAATAGCACTTTTTTCAAAATTGAGTGAAAATTAAGAGCTTACGATGAAATTTAAAGTTTAAAATATATGGATCGATGTATTAATTTGTTCATTTAAAAAAATAACAACCAGAGTACTAACCAATTTGAAGTAATTTTTACAACTTTTTATTTATATATTTTTCGATATTCTCAATACTTTCCAAGATACACAAAATGTTATATAGGGAAAGTGAAAATTGTATCGAAATCAACAGATTGTTCAGTTAAAATAAATGTATGTTAATGTTCGGAAAATTTGATGAAAATCATATAACTTTAAAATTGAGAAAATTATCAAAAACTGCGAAACAAACAAACATTTATTGCAAATCAGGTAATTATTCAAGTTATTTACATTTTAATGACTTTTATAAATAATTTGGAGAATGTTACATTGTCAAAAATCATAAAAATATATTAATAATTGAGATAATTGGCATAAATATTAAAAAACGATGGAAAGACTAGTTAAGTGATGAAAATCAAAAACTTTTACAAGACGACAAAATATCGTTTAATTTAATAATTCAACACAGAAAAAATATAATTGATTTTCTAATAATGATCACTTTTTTATATTTTCTAGACATTTTGAACAGTTCTCAATTTTCGACATCTAGACATGACAATCGAGGAATTTTTTTTTAAGTACTTATACATATGCCGATATACACCGCGTAATTTTCCAAGCATCCGTTGCTTTTAAGAAAGAGTTCAATTTGAAATGTGTAACGAGTGTTTTCCACTCCCAGATTAAGTATCAATTAAAATGTTGAATTTAGGAAAGCCTGAAAATTTGGATTTGTCGGAGCGTGCGAGCGAAGCGAGTCGCTCCCCAGCAAATTCAAATTTTTAGGCTTTTCTAAACTCGAAATTTTACTTTATGCGCCATGCGTATGAGACATTGTCAATATTGCAAAGTTCAAAACACACTGCGTATGTTTGATTTCGTGTTAATAAGTTTTGAAAAAGTATTATCAAATCTTGCAATTTCTCAATTTATCCTTTATGATATGTTTTTTTTTTTCGCCTCTTAAATCTGCAACTACGAGTGATTGTTGTTCAAATAACTAAGAATTAGATATTTTAACGGCGGGCACTTTAAAAGTGCGTTATCAAATAACTTTGTTCTCCCCTATAGCTGGCTTTTTTACAAAATTAAGTTATTTTTAGAGATCGGGGAATAAATCTGAAATCAGGGAAGAGTCAGGTAAATTTAACATTTCAAATTGGTCGCCACCATGAATGTATCTTTAGTGTCATTATCAGTAAAATTATTAAAATTACTTCACCATTATGTTGTTCATTTATGAGATCAACTTGCTAATACAATTGAATATCAGATGTTATATTATAACCCTCGTTCATATATGACGCTTCAAATGAAACATGACAATAATTTGCTGTCACAATTGAATATCAGATGTAATATTATAACCTATTTCCTTAATTAATATGGACCACGCATGACAGATGACAGGGAATTGTCCACACTGTGTTTAATTAAGTCACAGTAGCAAAACCTAACGACCAGTTTGCCAATATATGCAAATATTAGGCGCTGCCATGCCAATACTAGTTGTACTCCACCAGTAATAAAATTAATTGCGGATGCTGCAACACAAAACGTATTTCCTTAAAAATCCAAACGGCAATATGAAAAGGCATATGAAGAATTCAAAGCATTGTGTCGTGGAAAAAATGTAACCAAGTTATCAGAAAATGTCTTGATGCCATACTTGGAAAAGAAATCAAAAGTTTTAAAATCATCAAGTTTATGGAGTATTTATTCCATGCTTAAATGTACATACAGTTAACATAATAGATGGAACTGATATTTCAACATTTTTGAAGTTAGTGCCCTTATTAAAAAAAAATCTGTCGGATATCGAGCGAAAAAATCTAATATATTAACTGCAGAACAAATAAGTCCATTTGTAACCGAAGAAATTATTATTATGGAAAGTAAGCACTTCATAAAAATGAATTAATTATTATTAATTATTAATTGTACTAGTTGCACAAAAAGCTTCGTGTACACCTTGGCCACGAAATACTTTGATGTTATTTTAATCGGGTTTGAAAATGACGACCTGATTGTCCGATGTACACTCCTCCACAATCTGGACATGTTAATCTGTAAATTGCTGACTTGTATTTTATTTATTGGAGTTTTTGCATTAAAAATTACATTAGTTTGTATTCGATCTAAAACCAATGTCAATGTCTCGTTTTTAAAGATATTTTTAATTTTTGAGCTAATTTTACCAAAGAAGGTTAACATTTTTTATGATTTCTTTTCTGTGAATAGTGCTAGAAGATGATCGAGTATGCTAGAAACTGAAAAATGTTGTTAGAGAGAAGTGTCAAGTTTACGTCTCGCAAAAAAAAAAATAAGTTATGTGTTACGCGTTCGGTAGAAGAACCCGCGCCGCGTGCTAATCCGTGTTAATGTTTACCGTTATACCTTCCTAATAAAGAACATTTCTAGTTAATACACGAGTGGTTCGGCTAACTTATTTAACCAGAACCCTGCGTATCCTGAAAGGTTATGGGCCTAGAATATTTCGTGTAACAGTAAATTAAAATTATAAATAAAATGACGACCGCGACCGAGTTTTCCAATATTTAAAAACTAACTGAGAACAATTACGAATTGTGGAAAGTACAAATGAGAAGTGTGCTTGTGTTCAACGATTTGTGAAGTAAATGAGGCTAACTGGTCGAACAAAGACGCAAAGGCATTGGCACTAATAAATCTTAGCATTACTGTCGGGCAGCTCAACCACGTGAAGAAGGCTACCACTTCCAAAGAATCATGGGATGGACTCAAGGCAAAATTCAAATCTCGAGGTCCTGTAAGGAAGGCAGCGCTCTACAAGCAACTCTTACGAATGGAGAAGAAAACTGAACTCAGCATTTCACAGTATGTAACAGAATTTACGCACACGGCGGAACAACTCGAAGAAGCTGGAATCAAGATACCAGATGAGTTAATTTTGATAATGTTATTAGGATCGTTACCGTCTGAATACGAAAACTTTAGTGTTGCGATAGAGTCACGCGACGACATACCGAATTTTGATAGTTTAAAGATTAAACTAATCGAGAAGAAGTAAGACAAAATGATCGGGTCGCGAAATGGAACAATTACGTAGATGATGCTTTGTTAACTAAAGTGCGCGAAGAACGATCGCATGGCGCAATCGTTTCAAAGACAGTTCATTAACAATGTCTAAGAAATTCAAAGGAAAATGTTATAACTGTAACAAAATTGGTCATATGAGTCGTTATTGTAAATCTAAACCGAAAAATGACCAATCGAATAACGGGAAGGGAGCAATGACAGCCATATCTTGTAATACAAATATTGTTAAACGAGAAAAAGTATGGTACCTTGATAGTGGTGCAACGAAACACATGTGTAACGACGAAAGACAGTTTGCGACTTTGGACAAGAATACGCGAATAAATGTGTTTACGGCATCGGATCATTGTGTTCAAGCAGCTGGTAACGGGAACGTAAATTTAAACGCGAAGCAAAGCAGGCATAAGACAATTTCTCTTACGTTACAAGACACATTGTGTGTACCAGACTTACGTAATAATCTGTTATCTGTAGCTAGTGTTACTGACAAAGGTTGTACGGTTACTTTCAAAAAGGATTTTGCGACAATTAACAACAAAAACGGTTTTGTAGTTCTATCCGCATCTAACCGCGATCACATGTACGTAATAAATGAGGGACCAGAACAAGCTGAAAATGGAACTAAAACTGATAACGAAAATCTAATTAGATGGCACTAGAGATATGGACATGTAAACATTTACGACTTGAAGAATATGAAAAGTAAAGAAATAGTTTCCGGGTTAAACTTAACGTCAAGAATAGGCGAAATCAACTGTGAGATTTGCGCAAAGTGTAAAATACATGCATTGCCATTTAAACCGTCGAAGAATCGCGAAAAAGAAGTTCTCGGACTAGTTCATTCGGACATCTGTGGTCCGATGAAAATAGAATCGCTGGGAGGCGCGAAATATTTCATTACATTTATCGATGACTGTTCCAGGTACACAGAAACCATTATGCTTCGGAACAGATCGGACGCTTTCAATGCATTCAAAAACTATAAACGAAGAGTCGAGAAGCAAACTGGAAATTTAATCAAGAGACTTCGTACTGACAACGGGCGAGAGTACTTATCAAACGACTTTAAGTGCTTTATGGAAAGAGAGGGAATTATACATCAGTTGAGTGTTGAATATACTCCTCAGCAGAATGGCATCGCGGAGCGAGCGAATCGAACGTTAGTCGAGATGACAAGATGTATAATGTTGCAGGCTAAACTTCCGAAGTCTTTGTGGGCGGAAGCTATCAATACAGCCACATACCTCAGAAATAGATGCGCGACAAAGTGTCTTGACAGAAAAACCCCTTTCGAATCATGGACGCAACGAAAACCGTATGTTGGTCTTTTTAGGATTGCGGGCAGCAAGGCAATAGCACTGAATAAGGGCCAGAGAAGGAGCAAGTTCCAACCAAAAGGCGACACATACATCCTCGTGGGTTATTTAGAAGTTTCAAAGGCGTACAGACTCTGGAAACCAGGAACCAAAACAGTTATCAAGTCACGTGACGTAAGGTTTATAGAAGAATGCGAAACTATAGAGCGAACAAGTGCAACTTCTGATTTAAATTACCCTGTGAACAAGGAACGCAATGTGGAGGTCCTTCAACGAGCCAAAGTAGAAACCAATCACAACGACTCCGTTAATGATGATTCTTATTCTGGAGAAGGTGCTGAGATCTTTGAGCGATCAGAAGAAGAAGAAATCAATCAAAACGACGGCGTTGATGATGGTTCCTATTCCGAAGAAGACAACGTTGAAGAAAAGGCATTTAATGAACCACATCGCAGACCGGGTAGGCCGAAGATCTGGAGAACAAATCAGCGAGGTAGGCCGCGAAAAGTCTACAACATTGAAGGTAAAGGGTATATAGATCCCACAACGACATCACAAGTTCTCAAACGTGACGACAAAGAATTATGACTAACCGTCATGAAAAAGGAATACGATTCTCTTATAGAAAACAATACATGGATTCTAGTACCTAGGCCAAATAAAACAAAAGTACTAACAAATAAATGGGTCTTCAAAACAAAAATGAACACTGATGGTAGCATCAACAAATACAAGGCAAGGCTAGTTGCTCGTGGACATACACAAGTGGCAGGATTAGACTATGACGAAGTCTTTGCACCTGTTGCAAGGTATGAAACTATCCGCAAGTTATTCGCTGCTGCTGTTACCGAGAAAATGTACATACATCAGATGGACGTAGTATCTGCTTATGTACAAGGAGATCTAAATGACGAGGTATTTATGGAATAACCGGAGATGTTCATAAAGTCCAAACACAAAGATGAAGTTTGTAAATTATTTAAACCACTATATGGTCTAAGACAATCAGGGCGCGAATGGTACAAGAAGCTAGATAGTTATATCATAGACAATGGAGGTGTTCGAACCCCTTCAGATCCATATGTTTATGTATTCGGCGAAAACGAAGAGAGGACAATCATGATCATATACGTCGATGATTTAATTTTGGCATCAAAGAAAATAACGTCTCTGGAAGCCATTAAAATAAAAATGAAAGCAAAATTCAAGATGGTTGACCTTGGGCAAGCAAGAAACGTACTGGGAATTAACTTTAAACGAGATGGAACTACGGGAGAAATTAGAATTTCTTAAGAGAAGTACGTCGACGAACTGCTTACGATGTTCAATATGGAAGATGCAAAAACTACGCCAACACCGTTGGAATCCAACTTGAAGATTACGAAGGACATGTGTTCAACAACTGATGAAGAGAAAGAAACAATGCACGATCGACCGTACAGAGAACTGATAGGTGGTTTAATATATTTGGTGAACGCAACCCGTCCTGATATAGCCTATACAGCCAGTATCTTAAGTCGATTTTGTTGTAATCCTGGACAGGAACATTGGTTGTATGCAAAACTAGTATTGCGATACTTAAAAGCCATATCACACTACGGAATCAGGTATGTGAAAAATAATGAACGTATTAAAGCATACACAGACTCCGACTGGGCCGGTGACATAGATGATCGTAAATCATGTTCTGGAAATGTTATTATGTTATCGGGGGGCCCAATAAGTTGGCAGTCCAAGAAATAAGCTTCTGTTGCTTTGTCTACTATGGAAGCGGAATATGCAGCGTTATCTGAGGTTTCACGATAAATTATTTATATTCAACGATTGTTAAATCACATGGGTTTCGACAAATGTGTGCAGTCTCCAATTCAAGTATTTTGTGATAATCAAAGTGCCATAGAATTGAGTAAAAATGCTGTATATCACAAAAGAAGCAAGCATATAGATATCCGATTCCACTTCACCCGAGAGTTGGTAGAGAACAAAGTCACAGCGATTGACTACTTACGTACTGACTATATGCTAGCTGATATTTTAACAAAAGCTTTAACTAAATATAAACACGACAATTGTGTAAAAATGATGGGTTTATGTTAATTTATCAGTACCCATGAAGATCACTCGATAGAGGGGGTGTTAGAAGATGATCGAGTATGCTAGAAACTGAAAAATGTTGTTAGAGAGAAATGTCAAGTTTACGTCTCGCAAAAAAAAAAAGTTATGTGTTACGCGTCCGGTAGAAGAACTCGCGCCGCGTGTTAATCCGTGTTAATGTTTACCGTTATACCTTCCTAATAAAGAACATTTCTAGTTAATACACGAGTGGTTCGGCTAACTTATTTAACCAGAACCCTACGTATCCTGACAAATAGGCTGATAGCGGATATGTAATTTTGAATTTGTTTTGATTGATATTTATTTATTAATTTGTGTATGAGTTATTCCGAATAGCCGTTATTAGTAGCAATTTGTTTTATTATATTTATTTCTTTGTTCCGGGATTTAGAGCTAAGGGGGATTTTGAATGCACGGGTTATCATTGAGTAGAAACTCACTATTTTATGTTTATACGAGGGTTGCTATTTATGTATTGAGAATGAATAACTAAAGCAAAGATTAGGGTGTAGAAATTTCTTTATTGTTTTTCAAAATACTCTCCTCTATGTTCTACACATTTTTACATTCGATTAAACCAATTGGCGTAGCAGTTTTTTTACTCCAATGAAGGTATCTCCAATACATGGGTTTTGAATGTATTAACAGCTTCTTGAAGCGTCGAAAGCGTTGTCCACTTAGTTTGTTCTTCATTTGGGAAACAAATAGAAATCATTGGGTGCTAAATCAGGGCTGTACGTCGGATGGCCTATCAATCCGACGTGCTCAAATAGCCGGTTGTTTGAGCTGATGTGTGTGAGCTTGCATTGTCATGGTGGAGAATGATCCTTTGTTGGCGGTTTGTTTTCCTTATTTCACAGACGACTTCTGGAAAACAAATGGTTGTGTATCATTCAGAGTTGACCGTTCTACGCTGCTCAAAAGGCACAGTTGCCACATGACCATTTATTCCGAAGAAACAGGCCACCATTTGCTTTGAAGTGCTGCGTGCACGAACAACTTTTATTGGATTTAGCTCGTTTTGGAAGACCCATACAGTCGATTGCTGTTTAGTTTCGGGCTCATAGCAATATATCCAAGATTCGTCACTTGTGTTATACACTGCATTTGATGCACCGCGGTTGTATTTTGTAATCATTTTCTTGCGAAATCCAACGCGAACTATTCTTTTTGACGGCTAAATCTTCATGCAAAATCTTATATATGCTTGTCATACTAATCCCAATTCTTTAAATTCGTCCCCCAGCGAAGTACGACCACGTTTGAATTCACTAAACCATTGATATATTGTGGCTTTGGATGGTGTTTCATCACCAAAAGTCACAATAATTATCCACGTTGAAAATCGCAAAAAAAAACATTGTACGAAAATGTCCACGATTCAAATCCATTTTTTTTGGCAAAGATAAAATTGTCAATTCACTGTTACCAATACAAATATCGTCTGTATTATAAAACGTTCACGTTCGGATTACATAAACTTTCAAACATGTCAAACTTTGCTATGACGAAGTCGGATCGCACTTAGCAACAGCAGTGCTGCCAATTCTCAATACATAAATAGCAAGCCTCGTATGGATGACGTGAGGTATTCGGGATAATTGTATCTGTGAAAGTGGGTTCTCGGTAAATGTCAAAAGGCTTGTTATTAGTTTAAGTTAATGATAAATCTAAGAAATAAATCTTGTTATTGCATTCCTTTTCTACTGTGAATTTAATAGATGGGTAAAGGGTGTTAACAAAAGTTAGAAATTGGTTAATTTGTTTGCCAGTACCTTTAAAGCATGCAAGAATATCGTCTACGTATTTATACCATTTAATGTGTTTTTTACTTTGGAGTAAGTTTAATATCTGATTAGTAAGCGGTGATGGGCCTCTACGTGTCGACTTTAAGTCAACGTGCTATCACTTCGACAATTTCCACAATCTCGAAAACATCAACAAAGTTGACAATGTCAACAATACTATTTAGAGGTTATGTTATTATATTATAAATGCCAGTCTACGTATGTATACCACCATTTAATGTGTTTTTTTTTACTTTGGAGTGAGATTAATATCTGATTAGTAAGCAGTGATGGGTCTCGACGTGTCGACTTTAATTGTCGACAATGTCGAAAACATCAACAAAGTCTACAATGTCTACAATACCATTTATAGGTTATGTTATTATATTGTTGTCGACTTGGCTTGATCCCTGTTAGTGAGGTTATTCATTAAAAAATCGATTAACAACAGGCTCAGGAATGAACCCATTACTAGGCCTTGTTTCTGTATGTAGAATTTACTATTAAATGAATATTAATGATGTTTTAGAATTAAATCTTTTTCCTACTCCCACCCTGAAATTCATATCATATTTGCACACTTAAGTGTAGAGATATAAGCATCATATCCACTCTTGTTAAGATATAAAAATTTGTTAGTTACGTTTGTTTACCTACCCGGGTAACAACTCATACTAAACCGATTAAAGTTTTGTAAACGACACGTCAAGAGATTCCGTCATAAGAATTTTTTTAAATTGTCCTTATAATTAATAACATTATGGATTGTGAGTGTAAAAGTGATTCGTGTACTTCTCTGGAGTTGAGACATTCTGCCAAAGATACAGAGCAAGAATACCTGCCCAAATAATCGCGCGATAAATATTAAATTTGCATATGCAATCCCTGTAAGCCAAAGGATATACAGGGAATGTTTCTTTAACGTCAACATGTGCATACGCTGTAAATTTTCCGACATTCGTTGTTTTTTAAACGAGTTCGATTTCAAGCTTTAAACAAGTGCCTTCCACTCCCAGACTAAGCATGAAGTAAAATTTCGAGTTTAGAAAAGCCCCGTGAAAATTTGTCGAGGGTCGCGCAGCGACCGGAGACGAATTTTCTGGGCTTTTCTAAACTCGAAATTTTACTTCATCCGCCACGCGTATAAAACACTAATTTCAAGTGAGGTTCAAATATACATAAAGTTCACAATATTTTAGTCTGTTATACTGTGGCGCATAAAGTAAAATTTCGAGTTTAGAAAAGCCCACCCGCGACCCGAGATTTTCTGGGCTTTTCTAAACTCGAAATTTTACTTTATGCGCCACACTATAACGCACTAAAATATTGTAAACATTATGTATATTTGAACCTCACTTGAAATTAGTGTTTTATACGCGTGGCGCATGAAGTAAAATTTCGAGTTTTGAAAAGCCCAGAAAGTTTCTTTCGGGTCGCTGCGCGACCCTCGACAAATTTTCACAGAGCTTTTTTTAACTCGAAATTTTACTTCATGCTTAGTCAGGGAGTGGAAAACACTCGTTTAAAGCTTCAAATTGAACTCTTGAAAAAAAAAAACAACGAATATCTAAGGATTTTAAGAAAATAATAAAATAATTTATTTAAGGTACACATACGCCTAAGCTGTACATTTTTCGGCAATGGTTGTTTTTTAAATTAGTTCTATTTGAACCTTTAAACACGTGTTTTCCACTCCCAGACTAAGCATGAAGTAAAATTTCGAGTTTAGAAAAGCCCCATGAAAATTTGTCGAGGGTCGCGCAGCGACCGGAGATGAATTTTCTGGGCTTTTCTAAACTCGAAATTTTACTTCATCCGCCACGCGTATAAAACACTAATTTCAAGTGAGGTTCAAATATACATAAAGTTCACAATATTTTAGTCTGTTATACTGTGGCGCATAAAGTAAAATTTCGAGTTTAGAAAAGCCCACCCGCGACCCGAGATAAATTTTCACGGGGCTTTTCTAAACTCGAAATTTTATTTTATGCTTAATCTGCGAGTGGAAAACACTGGTTTAAAGCTTAAAATTGAACTCTTAAAAAAACAACAAATAACTAAAGATTTGAAGAACATAAGTTGAATATAAGTTGAATTTGTTAAAGAAAAACTCCATGTATGTACATAAGTGCAACATTTATAAAATTAGAGATAGAAGTATTAATCTGGTATTTAGATCAATTCAATTATTCGTAATAACTGGATATTACTTATACTCGTATTGGTAAATAAGAGGTAATACTTATTTTTTGTAAACTTTTAAATATATTTGTATAGTGTACTACCAAGAATTTAAACCATATTACTAAGAATTATATGCTATGTTAAATAATATTAATAGTTATTAAATTAATTTTAAACTTATACACTATTGTCTGTAAGCACTACATAAGTTCACTGTACTCTCTTTAATTACATTTTTATGTGCAACAACTATTTATTGTAACAATTAACTATTAATTCCGTTTCTTTTACTTGTCGTAGAAAAAGTTGATTGTAAAACTCGAGTGGATATGGCTTTATGGCTTATAAATAGTGTCAGGGCTACGGCGTCGTGCCCCAAACTTACCATCGTGAGATATAAGCATCATATCCACTCTTGTTGTGCAATATACTATTATATCAATGAAATCTGACTTGACTACTGGGTTATTATTGTTACAATCTTATTTAATATATACCTGTGTAACTTGTGTTTTGATTACTTAGTTTGATAATGATTATCGTGAAATTAAAACTAGTTAGAAAAGTAAAATAAAAGTTTTATAAAAAAGTTGAGTATTTTTTTTATATCAAAATTGAAAATGTACCACAAAGTGAATGGCTTCAAGAACCAATAATAAATGTTTGTTAAGTGTTTGAATAAAAACAACCCAAAAACTCTAGAAAACCTGCTAACCGTTACAATTATTATTAATTACAATTTCGATTTAAAATTACTTCAAAAAACACTATACAAAACGCCATTGTACACTTCTGTGCAATTAAATTAAGCACAAGTCTTATAACTATTTTTCCAAATATTCTAGTTGTATAATTCGGGTCTGTTTTAATCGCCTAGCAGCAGTTTCAATAAATAATAAGACACCCTTTCCTGCTCCCAACGTTTTTAAACTCTGAAAACAGTGTATTTACTAATGTTCACCAATCGAGCAATTTGTCTTCTAGAAAAACCATCTTCTATTTTAGTTAGAATTCGAATTTTTGAATTGTTGTCTAAATGACGCGGTATTTTGACATTAAGGAAATTGACATATTTACGTAACTAGGAAATTCATCATGTCCGCTTTAAACTATAACATATTTTGTGTACTTAATTTTATTGCACAGAAGTGTACATAATTTTTTAAGTTTTTATTTTTTCAATAAAAGTTTTTTGCAGTCCATATAATCATAAACAATAATTATATGACCAGAGGTAGCCCTTGAGCTTGACATGAATGCTCTACAAGAAATTTTAATATATTTAAGGTATTGCTGTTTGCCAGTGCAATTAATATGTCGGCAACATTTGATGGTTGGAAATATTTTGATAAATTACTTCGTAATGCGATTAAGTCTTATAATGGAAATAAAAAAATCAGGACAACATGAGGTTATAAAAATAATTGATAATTATATCAAACATTAATCAGTCAGTTCGTATTCCATTTATTATTATTACCGCTCGTTCAACTTCATTAGCCGCAAACAAGTTATTTCTTTAAGTAAAATGTATTTATTTACAAAACGAAAATCTAATTTATGTTTCAACATGAATTCCACTATTAATTTTAATGTTAGAACTTTAAAATATTATTTGCAGTTATTAATCTAAAATACTCGAGCTTATTATATTTGTTTAAATAAAATAAAGAGACGAAAAATGGAAAAGGGATTTAAATTATAAAACTGCTAAAAATAATATTCATTGAACAAATGTATGATTTATTAAGAGGGATAATTGCACAAAAATGACTAGCATGTCATGACTTTTATTTGCATTTAAATGTGAGTTGGTACCACTAACAAATCCGCGTGATCTGACGCGGCCCGACATTTGAGAAGCGACGATAAGGTTATGTGTGTATGCATTTTGTATATAAAATATTGACAGTGACAATTGCAGTGGAAATCATTATTGTTTCCAATAATTTGTTACCAACATAATATTTTTTAGAAATAATTTCATAGCCTTCTAGAGGATAAAACTTTCAGATCATATCGTATGTTTATATACTAGCCTACCAAGTAGCGTGTCTCCGTCCAACATTCTAACTTGTTTGAAAGGTTAATTCAAACATGTTAAGTGTTTATCAAACATTCTAACAAGTTAGAATGGTTGATATAAACACCTTAATTGGCAGGCTCGTATATTTATTTCAGTGCGCCATATACATGTATTATAATTAAAAAAATGTTTTTGATCCATTATCCACCAATGCACGTGTGATTTTTCCCTCAAGTCTTGTCTGTTAATTATACGATTAAACAATGTGTGCTCTTAATGATCACTCTGTGAAAACTGTTTCCCACGGAAATATTTAATCCCATCTTAACACTTTTGTGGGGGAGTTTTGAGGGCGCAGGTGAAATTAATTAACTGCCGATCATCCCCCGTGTGAATCTGGTAAACACCGCTAAAGCCAAAACCATTAATTTGGGGTGTGTTCCGCTAACCTTTTGTTTTCCGTAATGTATAGGCTAATGGTGCGAACTTTATTTTATTAACGCAAGTCACGCAAATGTCCACTTTGCTTTATATTGTAATGAAATGCAGTGTTTAGTAAAGGTTGTCGGAGAATGTATTCGTGTGAAACATAACTAAAATGTATAACATTATTAACTGTAGGATACTAATTAGGAATATATGTTTGAAATTTTTTAATTAATTAAACATTATTGTACTTATAAAATACTCGAAGAAATGTATGAGTGAAGACTGTAAGATGTCTTGAACAGAGCAAAGAGGAAATTTATAAAAGACTAACAAGATTTTAAGAAGACAGAAGACATTAAGAAGATTTAAAACACTTCAAATAGTTTGAGAAAACTTTTATAAGTTAAAATACATTTTTAGAAGATTTAGATCTGTCCAGGATTTCGAAGGAAGTCTGAGAAGACATTTGATAGACCCATGGTCTATAAGATTTAAAAAGAAAGAAAGAAAAAATGTCCCATGCTTACGACGAACGGTGCCAAAGAGCCGTCAGCCGAACAACGAGATCTTCACGATCATTTGTCTTTTTAAGACATCTGGATCGTAACCGTCGTCGTTCCTCATGTGTTTCTATCCATCTTTGCCAACATTGACAAATTCTAGCGACACCGCGTTCCACACAATTACCAACATTACAAATGGATAATCCTGTTCTGGTAGACAGATTATTTATCCAAAGACACTAATTGGACGAAAAATTGCGCAATTTCGAATATGTGACTTTCTTTTACAATCAACTTAAACTTATTAAGCCTAAAAGTTTAATTTAAAGTACCCAATTAGAAAACAATGTCAAAATAAAAAAAAAACAAAAAAAAAATTGTTTCATTGTGTATGGCAACTCGATCTATTAATATAATTTTACTGAAATTTTCATCGTTTCTTAGCACGGATAAAATACATCATTCTTAAAAATGTCACCAACTTGAACCACGTTTATTAGGTGTTGTTTTACTTACGGCGGGCAGTATAGATTTGAATAAAAGTGTTTCTCGGTTTCTAAGACATCTTCCTTGTTTGTAATACTTTGCCCATATTGGTTATTAACTTTAGTGGTTTCAGATCTTCCTATAGTTATTTCTTTTCTATGTGCTTTCATGCTTTTGTTTTCGTCTACGGTTTTCAATATCCATTTTCGTTGTAGTCCCTTATATGATATGTCTTTGTTCACTGCTCCTAGTTAATGAGAGTAGCAGGACGGTGGGAAGGACAGAATAAAAGGGCCTGGATGGGAATTTTGTGTCCCTAGTCATTTGAGTCGCGAAATTGCTTTTGTCAAGATAGTAGCGCGTTTTTACCGCAGAGGCCTATTTTTCACGGTAAATGTGAATTCAGAATTTGATTGGTAAATGATGTAAAAATTTTTTTGTCTGCTCTCGAAGAACTGGACAATGTGTGTGGTTTTAGCAAGAGAGGGCCACAACCCACACAGCCAGGACTTCAATACGTTTGTTGAAGTCTTCCACGTGCGGCTGATCTCCCTGAGAGGGATACGCTCGCTTGATTTAACCCCCTGTGATAATTTTCTATAGAGTAATCTCAAATCCCGAGTTTATAATAATCCAGAGACACTGGAAGACCTACAGAAAAAATCCGCGCCGAAATTGTCAATATACCATTCGGGATACTTGAAAGAGTGGACCATAACTTCAGAATTCGACTGAATCAGTATATTGACAATTGAACGCGACATTCACAAGATGTATTTTTTTTTAAACGGTACAAAACCAAATTTCTGTTGTATGTATGCTGTATGATAGGAGAAAAATAACAGTTGTTTATAATGTGTAAAGTTTTTTATTTTCGGAAAGTTTTCCTCTTTCTTATTTCATTTTGCACTGTATTTCTGTTTTGCTGATTCCACCGCCGCCAGGATTGTGCGGCAAGCACGCTTAAAGGTTAGGAATTCCCTACGATGGCTACTGCAGAGGGTGGTTTGATGAAGAAGAGGAGGAAAGCGTAGTGCACTACCTCTGTCAATGTCCCTCTCTAGCTGGACTAAGAGGTTCATACATAGGCCGTTCGTACCTGGTTGAACTCTCTGACCTTGAGTCGCTAGATGTTAAGAACCGTTCAAAGTTTGTCATCAGCTCCAAATGATTCTCGTAAGAGAATGCTTAAACCGTGGTATCACAATGGGCCCCCTTCAGGCCTAAGTGTGCACCTCCATATGCGGTGCAACCACTACAAACAAACCTAGGGTTTCACTGCTCATTGTGTCCGAATTTTCTAGATTTTCTGCTATGGTTCGTTTGTAAACTCGAAATTTTACTTCATGCTTAGCCTGGCAGTGGAATTCCTCATTAGACGATCAATCAGAAACTTATTTTGTAGTGAAACTTATGACATAAAATAAACAGAGTTGATGTTGTTTTATTTTATTGTTTAAATTTAGAACTAACACAAATCTGTGTGCATTATTTGTGTTTTAGTAAACTTAGCCTACAATCATGATCAAATTTATAGAAAATGTACAAATCTGGTTTTAATGCAGAATTAAATACAATTGAACATTTGAGGAACAAATTGTTAAAGCTTAAATTATACCGAAACTATGTAAAATAATGCTAAATAAATAAACTACTAAAGAAACAATTTTAATACTAATATCACAAAGTTTATCTAATTATAAATTTAAAAATTTGAATTGTAACGTTGAAAACAATTGAATCGAAGAATTTTTAACAGAATGGCAAAAGTTCAAATGATCAGAAATTGTTCAAATGAATGGAATTTATTAAATTAAAAAATGGACTAATATAATAAATATATACCACAAATAAAACACTTTTAGTTTGAAAATGAGATGAAACTATAGTCACTTAACCCATTAGGCGCCATTGATGCATATACGCAACATTATTAATTTTATATTCATTAAATTCCTTAATAAGTTAATTTGATAATGTATGAAAAAAAACGTAAATATTTTGTTATTTTAATATCTCGATTGTTACTCATTTAAAAAAAATGTTTTCAGTGTATTTTTAACTTCACAATATTCAAGTGTTTTATACGCGTGGCGCATGAAGTAAAATTTCGAGTTTAGAAATGCCCCATGAAAATTTGTCTCGGGTCGCTGCGAGACCCTCGACAAATTTTCTACGCGGGGCTTTTCTAAACTCGAAATTTTACTTCATGCTTAGTCTGGGAGTGGAAATACTCGATCTAAACTTCATATTGCATGTTTTTATACAAACGAATGCCTTACATTTACAGCGTATACATTATGTATATTTAAAAGAAAAATGTACAGTATGTAATACAATAAGTTTTATATAAAAATCATAAAAAGATGTGTAGAATTTTTCCTATAATCAACTAGTTAACTCTATAATTGCTCGGCTATTAATGAGTTAAGAAAGTCTTGGTTATACAAACATAAAGAAGTTGAAGCCTCCATTGTTAACCAATATCAAGGGTGTTTCGCCTAAAACTCTTCAGATTAATTAACACGAGAATATTGTTTTTATTAAAGTAAAGTTTCCTTTCGAATCTGCTAAAAAGTTTGAGCGTCTTTTATATTTTTTTTTTTCACTAATTAGATAAATAAATCTTAACCAGAATTATAATTTTGTTAATATTGGTGTTTTATAATTTTCAATTTATTTTAAGATATGTACGCTAATTTTGAGAACTTGTAATACTTAAAATATGTGTATTAAAAGTTCTTCAAAATATAGAAATTAGTTCTAACTTAAAAATAGCCAATGCAATTTAATATATGTATATGATAAAAATGTCTTAAAATTGAATGCCTGGAAATATAATTCTTCAAAATATAAAAATTAGTTATAACTTCAAAATAGCCAATGCAATTTAAAATATGCATATGATAAAAATGTCTTAAAATATTCCACTCTTTTACTTCTAAAGTTTTGATCATCGAATCGATATTTCTCACGCCTCTGACAGCGAAACTGTAATTATAAGTTATACCAATTCCATCTTAATTTGAAGCCTAAAATAACATCTATTAAATAAAACAAACAAAACCTTAATAACATTTTTAGTTTCTTGTTAATTAGTCTGGGGAGTTTTTGGTGAATCACCCTGTACATACCTAATGCAAAACAAGTATATTTTGAATTTCAGAACATGAAGGCGCATGAAGTAAAATTTCGAGTTTAGAACTTATCAGGCTTTTCTAAACTCGAAATTTTACTTCATGCTAAATCTAGCAGTACTCGTTAGTACTTTCAAATTGAACTCAGTAACCGGTAAATGTATACTAAAAAGAAAAAATCTATGAATGTTAATGTCTGCAGCCCCACCAATAAAAATTCCCAAAATTAGCCTTGGTTACAGACGTAATTCAAGTTTTACCAAAGTATTATTTACTTGATAATTGAAATTCGACGAATTAACAGCAAATGTTTGTGTAAGATAAAAAAAGGGGGAGAGAAAATTGTAGCAATAAAGCCAAAATAAAATAATCATTAAAAACACCTAAAACGCCGATGTGGCTAAATAGGAATTAACATAAAACCTCCGAAGCGTGGAGAATAAATTCATTACCATTCACCACGCGGCTTCTCCACACTCACAGCTTATGGCACTTTTGCTTTAATTGCTGTTATTAGTTAGTTTCGTCATGAAAAGCCCACGTGTTCACTTTTTCCTCTCCTCTATCTCTCTAATCCATCCATCCAGTGCAGAGCTATGTTAAAACCGAGGGTTCCAACCCTAACCCGCGATGAGTCACTCAATTAAGCTTAACTAGAAGTGGCAGCTCTTCATTGGTTCAAAATACAGAAATTAATGGTAATAACTGAGCACAAGCTCACGACAAAAGCTTCTTTGAAGGTTGGAGGGAGATGAAGAGAGCAAATCAACACAAAAACGGCACGGCAGCAGACGGTGTTCCCAATATAAAACAGATTGAAATGGAAGCGTTTTCATTTAATTGGGATTACAAAGTCGCCGTGGGGTTACTTCGGACCTTCACTAATAAATATCAGTTAAACTCATTAAAGCTCATTACCTACACCACTCTCTTGTACTGATCTGCTCTTCCCATAACACGACCGCGTTGGGCTCGGGTTATTTAATTGGTTCTCTCTAATAAAATATTTCGAATATTTTTGTTTGTTAATTAAAAGTGAGATTAAAATCTATGCCTTTATTTTTACGACTGCGTAATTGATTGCTTTGTAATAAATAGTTGGGATGCTTTGTTAAAACATTGTGTCTATTGCAAAATTATCACCACAGAGTGCCAATATACAGGGATTTTTATTTTTAACTCACGGTTTGCCAACCCAAATTGCTTCGAGAGCCAAAACTATAACCTAAAATGTTTAAAGGGCCGCACCTTCGAGTATTTAATTTTGTAAAGTCAATGTATTTTACAATAGTTTAATTTTCACTACGACGGAATTCTTTTAATATGTTCAGGAATCTAAAATTCGTTTTTTTACGTATTCATTTTTAATCGCACCTTGTTCGATGTTGAATATGAAGTAAGCGCCCGTCAAATCCAAATTTTCAGGCTTTTCTATACACGAAATTTTAATTCATTCGCCAGGCGTGTAAAACACGTGTTAAATTTGAAGTTTAAAAACACTTAATTAGAATAATACATTGTCAAAATAAAAACTATTAACAAACGAATGCTTCCAAGTTGATAAATTGGCTATTTCAATTAATTTATTATGGCCAAATTTAATAAAACTCACAACACTATAAAGTTGGAAACCCTCTTTTGAAACTTCTAATTGAACACTATTATTCGAGTATAAATGCCTAAATATGGACAGTGTATACTTTAGGATAATATGTATACTTTAAGAAAATTGTTAAAAATCTGTTAAGTAAAACACATACATCTAAATCTAAAAAATAAAATAAAACAAGTGAAATATGGAACACCCGCATTTTACATTATTTACACTAAAGAAAAAATATATTAACAAGAAAATAGTATTGTTTTGCTTTATTCAGAACAATATTCAACATAATCATGTTATGATTTCCAGAACAAAGCTGGGACGAATCCTCGTTAAAAGGATTCGAATCACGAATACGAATCACCTAATATGATTCGAATCACGAATACTTGAATAAAGGATTCGTAAGAGATAAATATGATTCGAATCAAAGATTCGAATCCTGTTTTTTCGAATCACGAATACAAATCGTTCAAGAATAAATTTGATTTTATTATTTTTTTACAACCAATAACATATAAATATCGTTATCAGTTGTTTTAAGAAAAATATTCAAAACCTAATTATTTATTATTAATACTGAACATCATTGATAACAGGCTAAATATCTGTGTTACTCTAATTAAAGATGTATTTGTGTGTTTTTAAACTACACTTCAAATAAGTGGTTTATACGCGTGGCGCATGAAGTAAAATTTCGAGTTTAGAAAAGCCCCGTGAAAATTTGTCGAGGGTCGCGCAGCGACCCGAGACAAATTTTCTACGCGGGGCTTTTCTAAACTCGAAATTTTACTTCATGCTTAGTCCGGGAGTGGAAGACACTCGTTACTTTAACTGTTAAACTGTTAAAGTATGTGTCGTCGGATGCCCGTCTTCAGGGGTGATATGTAAGCAAATTATGGGTCCTAGGAGTTGCCAAATAAGTGAGTTACTCAACTGTTTCCAAGGCACTCTTTGAATAACCAAAAGATTAAAATTTTACATATAAAGTGTACAATAAACTATAAGTGTGATACATCACTGAATTCAGTAAAAAATATTCTTACAAAAAATATAAAAATCCAAAATGGCGCCCATAAGAAAAACAAAAGCTAGCTATGGTCCCTAGGTAAATGTTACAGTTATCTTAAAATAAAATATGTTACTAGATTTATCGTTAAAAAGTGCCAATCATGTCAAAGTTATGATTAAAAAAATAAAAAAGAATTTTCAAAAAATACGTCTTTTGACAATATCTCATTAACGAAAGAAGATATTTCAAATTTGTTTTTGGATTATTATTGGGCCCTAAATTACTCAACTTTACCCCAATTTAACCGACTCTCTATCTCTTTAAATAACCGGGATCCCCATACATTCTGTTGAAATACGGACACCCTGTATAATATTCATATTTTCATATTCATAGTTGTTGTTTTAAGAAAAATATTCAAAACCTAATTATTTATTATTAATACTGAACATCATTGATAACAGGCTAAATATCTGTGTTACTCTAATTAAAGATGTATTTGTGTGTTTTTGATCTACACTTCAAATAAGTGGTTTATACGCGTGGCGCATGAAGTAAAATTTCGAGTTTAGAAAAGCCCCGTGAAAATCCTAAATATGTTAATTTGATAATGTATGAAAAAAAAACGTAAATATTTTGTTATTTAAATTTCTCGATTGTTACTTATTTAAAAAAAATGTTTTCAGTGTATTTTTAACTTCACAATATGTCTGTGTTATACGCGTGGCGCATGAAGTAAAATTTCGAGTTTAGAAAAGCCCCGTGAAAATTTGTCTCGGGTCGCTGCGCGACTCTCGACAAATTTTCTACGCGGGGCTTTTCTAAACTCGAAATTTTACTTCATGCTTAGTCTGGGAGTGGAAATACTCGATCTAAACTTCATATTGCATGTTTTTATACAAAATCGACGAATGCCTTACATTTACAGCGTATACATTATGTATATTTAAAAGAAAAATGTACAGTATGTAATACAATAAGTCTTATATAAAAATCATAAAAAGAAGTGTAGAATTTTTCCTATAATCAACTTTTAGAGTTAACTCTATAATTGCTCGGCCATTAATGGGTTAAGAAAGTCTTGGTTATACAAACATAAAGAAGTTGAAGCCTCCATTGTTAACCAATATCAAGGGTGTTTCGCCTAAAACTCTTCAGATTAATTAACACGAAAATATTGTTTTTATTAAAGTAAAGTTTCCTTTCGAATCTGCTAAAAAGTTTGAGCGTCTTTTATATTTTTTTTCACTAATTAGATAAATAAATCTTAACCAGAATTATAATTTTGTTAATATTGGTGTTTTATAATTTTCAATTTATTTTAAGATATGTACGCTAATTTTGAGAACTTGTACTACTTAAAATATGTGTATTAGAAGTTCTTCAAAATATAAAAATTAGTTCTAACTTAAAAATAGCCAATGCAATTTAAAATATGTATATGATAAAAATGTCTTAAAATTGAATGCCTGGAAATATAATTCTTCAAAATATACAAATTAGTTATAACTTAAAAATAGCCAATGCAATTTAAAATATGCATATGATAAAAATGTCTTAAAATATTCCACTCTTTTACTTCTAAAGTTTTGATCATCGAATCGAAATTTGTTAACCCTCGGTAAATGTTACAGTTATCTTAAAATAAAATATGTTACTAGATTTATCGTTAAAAAGTGCCAATCATGTCAAAGTTATGATTAAAAAAATAAAAAAGAATTTTCAAAAAATACGTCTTTTGACAATATCTCATTAACAAAAGAAGATATTTCAAATTTGTTTTTGGATTATTATTGGGCCCTAAATTACGCAACTTTACCCCAATTTAACCGACTCTCTATCTCTTTAAATAACCAAGATCCCCATACATTCTGTTGAAATACGGACACCCTGTATAATATTCATATTTTCATATTCATAGTTGTTGTTTTAAGAAAAATATTCAAAACCTAATTATTTATTATTAATACTGAACATCATTGATAACAGGCTAAATATCTGTGTTACTCTAATTAAAGATGTATTTGTGTGTTTTTGAACTACACTTCAAATAAGTGGTTTATACGCGTGGCTCATGAAGTAAAATTTCGAGTTTAGAAAAGCCCCGTGAAAATTTGTCTCGGGTCGCTGCGCGACCCTCGACAAATTTTCTACGCGGGGCTTTTCTAAACTCGAAATTTTACTTCATGCTTAGTCCGGGACTGGAAGACACTCGTTACTTTAACTGTTAAACTGTTAAAGTATGTGTCGTCGGATGCCCGTCTTCAGGGGTGATATGTAAGCAAATTATGGGTCCTAGGAGTTGCCAAATAAGTGAGTTACTCAACTGTTTCCAAGGCACTCTTTGAATAACCAAATGATTAAAATTTTACATATAAAATGTACAATAAACTATAAGTGTGATACAACATTGAATTCAGTAAAAAATATTCTTCCAAAAAATATAAAAATACAAAATGGCGCCTATAAGAAAAACAAAAGTTAGCTATGGTCCCTAGGTAAATGTTATAGTTATCTTAAAATAAAATATGTTACTAGATTTATCGTTAAAAAGTGCCAATCATGTCAAAGTTATGAATAAAAAAATAAAAACGAATTTTCAAAAAATTCGTCTTTTGACAATATCTCATTAACGAAAGAAGATATTTCAAATTTGTTTTTGGATTATTATTAAGCCCTAAATTACGCAACTTTACCCCAATGTAACCGACTCTCTATCTCTTTAAATAACCGAGATCCCTATACATTCTGTTGAAATACGGACACCTTGTATAATATTCATATTTTCATATTCATATTCATATTTATTGATGTATTAACAAAAGTACATGTTTTACATATGTCACCTTAACCTACGAGTATATAATAATAAAAAATATAATAATAATAAAACCTTATAACCTAGTTTGTATAGTGAGAAACATCGAAGTAAATAATTAAATAGATCTATAGTCACATATTAAAATAACTTATTAGGAAATAACATATTAAAATATCATATTAAAACAACATATTAAAATACCACATTAAAATAACACATTAAAATAACATTTTGAAGTAACATACGGACGTTCACAATTTAAAATGAGTTTTAAAATCAAATTTAAGGAATTCTTTTCAGCAGTAAAAACCTTTATCCTCAAGTAGCGTTTTCAGACGATTTGCAAATTGCTTGGGAGGCAATTGCTGTATGTTTTTCGGTAGTGCGTTGAAGAATTTAACAGCGTGGAATCCAGTACCAGTCTTCGCTTTCGAGAGTCTTGTTGTTTGTAGATATATGTTTGATTCTTGGCGAGTATGGTACTTATTGATGTCGCTACAAGTTTGGTAGCTATCCAAATTGTGTCTAATATGAGACAAGCAGGCAAGAATAAATAGTGATGGGAATGTTAATATTCTTAAATCAATGAAAGCTTGTCTGCAGTCATCACAGTGGTTCAGGCCAGCTAACACTCTTACTACCTTTCTCTGAAGACCAAATATTCGGTGTCGAATAGCGGCATGACCCCAAGTATCCCATATGTAATGTTGGACTGGAATAGCGAGAAATATGTCGTACGAGCTACGTTCCTTGATACTATGGGTGCCAGGTTTCTAATAAGATATATACTCGAACTAAGCTTTCTAGCGAATATATCCAAGATAGAAAGGAATCAATGTGAAAGCCAAGAAATTTAGTTGATTCATATTTAGTTGATTCATATTTCCTTAATGTGAACGTTAGGGAAGCAGATTTGTTGCTATTCAGTTTTAGTCGATTACATATGAACCACTCCGATACCTCCCCGAGTGCTTTATTATGCAAATTATTAGCAATAGAGTAATCTTTAGATTTGTTAATAACAGTGGTATCGTCTGCATATAATATTGTATTGGTGTTTGGCGTCGCATTAGGTTGTTCATTGATGTATATCAGAAACAACAGAGGCCCAAGAATAGATCCCTGTGGTACACCGTATTTAATGGGCATGGCCTCAGACATGAGTCCATTTGATAGTACCCTCTGAGTTCATCCAGTGAGGTATGCGAGTAAAATCCTGCAAGTGTCTGGATGAATATTGTAAAAATAGAGTTTGCGCAGTAAAATGTCGTGAGATACGCTGTCAAAAGCCTTAGACAGGTCTAGAAATGTAGCTCTTGCTATAGATCCATCTTCGAAGACATTGATCATTTCTTCAACTAATTTCGATAACTGTATTGTTTCGAGTTTACGTGAAGTGATTAATCACAAATAGAAAGACTGTTATTCCTTACTTCACTTTTTATTTTTATGTTAGATGTACATTTTGATAACAAACTGTTTGTTATTGATAATGAGCACCTTGTGTCTCGAAATGTACATCTAACATAAAAATAAAAAGTGAAGTAAGGAATACCAGTCTTTCTATTTGTAATTTCCATAAAGCGATCCCCGTTGAACGTTCTTTCCTAAAACCATATTGCTCGCTTCTTAATATGTTTGATTGTTCTAGGTAAATAGATAGTTGATCTTGCAAGATTTTTTCAAATATATTGCCAAACAAGGACAGTAGAGAAATTGGACGATAGTTGTCAGGATCGTTTGGATCTCCTTAATAACAATAATAATATAAAATTTATTGTATTGTTATTTCCTAAATATTTTAATTAAATAAATATTTTACATTGTTTACCGTATATTTGCGAATATATTAAAAAATAAATAGTTATTTCAGTAATTTAATATTAATTATACCATCAAATGTCTAAAAGTCTTCTGTTAAAAATAACGATAAATCATTAGATGTTTTTTTATTAAACGAATTTCACTATGGCTTTCGACGTCTAAGTCAAAAAATGTTTAAAACAAAAGTTGTAGCCAACGAAAAAATAAACCTCTATTACCTAAACACCTTTCACCTCAGCTCTTTTGTTATTGTTTAATAAACCGAGAAAGATTTTTTTGAAAATAAATACACAACTTTATGAAAACTTTATAATAATTCAAAAATTTACGAACGAGTGTCTTCCACTCCCAGACTAAGCATGAAGTAAAATTTCGAGTTTAGAAAAGCCCCGCGTAGAAAATTTGTCGAAGGTCGCCCAAAATATCAAAATGACCAAAATGCCATCTCGTAAATATATAAAATATCAAAAACGTCAAAAATTCGGCGTTTTGATAAAATCGATTTACCTCAAAATTATCATTTGACAGTTTGACAAAAACGTTCTTACAAAAACTAAAATTTCTCTGAAAATCAGTAATAATCTCAAAAAAGTTTTCTAATAATATAAAAATTGCCATCTAAGGTATAACAAGTAAATATGTAATAACAAAAATATCAAATGTCAAAATTGTCGCCTAATGTCAAAAAGGTAAAAAAATATAAACTGTCAGAACTGCCATCTAATGTCAAATAAATCATTTAATGTCAACATCAGAAATGGTAAAAAAGTAAACATTTCATTGTTTATCAAAAGTCAGATCTAATGTGAAACATGCCATCTATTGTCAAGAAGCGTAGTCTAATATTAAGAATATAATCTATTGTCAAAAATGTCATCTCAAAAGGTAAAAAATATCAAAAATGTCATTCAATGTCAAAAATGATTAAATATGTCTTAAAGAAAAAAAAAATCTCAAATTTGTGTGTTCAAATAATGAGTCAATAATTTTTGAAAATCGTTACAAATCTGAATAAAAGTATTGAAAATCTTACATATAAACATTTTATATAATTTAAGGAGAAAATCTCGAAATATCGAAAATTTCATCAAAATCGATAAAAATGACAAAATATCAAAAATCAAGGTATGTTGAAAATCTGATAAACATTTTCATAAATTAATTAGGAATCCCCACATATTGAAAATGTCATCAACATTCGATAAATTGGGGAAATATTACAAAATCTAATGAAAATTTTATGAATCGACGAAAATCTCGAAATGATGATGATGATCAAAATGTTATTAATCGACATGTTAAGTGTAAACATTTGATTGGGAATGTCAATTCATAGGATAATGGTCCAAATATAATTCGAAACGTCATAAATGTCAATCCGTGTGAAAATTGTCAAAATATGATATGATTGCTAACGTCAAAAATATAAATTTGTGCGAAAATTGTCAGAATACGATTGAATACGTCGAACATTAAAAATATCATATTTGAGGGAATTATTTAAAATACAATTAAAAATGTTTAATTTGACGAAAATTATTGAAATTTATCAAATTGTCAAAGTTGACAGAAATCATCAAAATTCATCAAAATGTCATAATATATAATAAATACACAACTTTATGATAATTCAAAAATGTACGAACGAGTGTCTTCCACTCCCAGACTAAGCATGAAGTAAAATTTCGAGTTTAGAAAAGCCCCGCGTAGAAAATTTGTAGAGGGTCGCGCAGCGACCCGAGACAAATTTTCACGGGGCTTTTCTAAACTCGAAATTTTACTTCATGCGCCACGCGTATAAAACAGTGATTTAACGAGAAATTTAAAAACATACAAATCTAAATTTTATGTTAATCCTTACGATTAATTAGAATTATTTTTCACGATCCGAATCCTTTTGTAAATATTCGAATCATTTTGTAAGTATTTGAATCCTTTTATAAATATTCTAATCCTTTTATGAGGATTTGAATTCTTTTATGAGGATTCGAATCCTTTTACGAGGATTCGAATCCTTTTATGAGGATTCGAATCTTTTTATAAGGATTCGAATCCTTTTATGAGGATTCGAATCACTCGCATTTGGATTCGAATACGAATCCTTTTAAAAAAGTGTAACGAATTCGGATCACGGATCCAGTTGAACTTAAGTATTCGAATGCCTCTTTTGAATCCTCTAAAAGGATTCGAATCCTGAATGATTCTAATCCTGCCGAGCTCTGTTCCAGAATGTTGCTTTGTTGGAAATTCAATGAATCTTTATATTTTACAATTATTATTATGCTAATTTTAATAATATTAGAATTTTTAATTCAATGTTAGATTTATTTTGTACAAACTCTTTATTTGTAATCTATCATTTGAACGGTTGGGCATTTTTCACATGCATGTATCAATACAGAGAGACTGAAATATATCATGTATTGAATCAATAAAAAGAGCGTATGCAGAATTGAGCCAGCCCATTTGCCTGACAAAGGATTACACAGATCAATTGAATAATATTTAGGAACGGAATTTAAATGTTCCCCGTGTGCACCCTTGTATGACACATTACTGGTGCAATGTAGCGTTACTGTCTATTTATTACAATCCTGTCGACGTTTCACATCAACACGTTTAAATAAATTTTATACATCCAATAAAATATTGATAATACTGTAATTTGAAATTAATGTTTTCATTTTGAATAATGGCAAATTTATATTTCTGCTATTATTATACAGGGCCCTGCATTTCACCTCCCGTCTTCTGTAGTTCAGTTACTAACTTAGTTAGATTTTTGATATTTTGCAGACTTTACTTATATCATAGGGCGCATTTCAAGAAAATATTTTTGATTATACAGGATATCCCAATAAATTATGACGTCATGATGATATATCTTTTTAGACTACATGCTGTATATTTTGTTCGTTATTTGGGTGACTTTTAAGAATACCTACGTACCTCTAAAATGTTAGAAAAATCGGTTGAGATCAGAGCTGAGCAGGATTCGAATCATTCAGGATTCGATTCCCGGATTCGAATACTTTTAGAGGATTCGAAAGAGGTATTCGAATACTTTAGTGAAAACGGATTCGTGATCCGGATTCGTTACATTTTCTTAAAAGGATTTGTACTCGAATCCAGACGTAGATGATTCGAATCCTTATAAAAGGATTCCAATTTTTATAAAAGGATTCGAATCCTCATACCCGGATTCAAATCCCCCTAAATAATTAGAATCATCGCTATTAAGGCTGGGATTCGAATTCGATTAATTCAAATAGTTAAATATTCTATTATGAATATTTACATCACTAAATTATTCATATTTGAATATAAATATTCAAAATTTTCGAATAATTCAAATATTTGTGAATGCATATTTAGTTACTTAACCATGAAAAATATCCAACGTTATTAGTATATTTTTAACTTCACTTGAAATCAGTGTTATATACGCGTGGCGCATGAAGTAAAATTTCGAGTTTAGAAAAGCCCCGTAAAAATTTGTCTCGGGTCGCTGCGCGACCCTCGACAAATTTTCTACGCCGGGCTTTTCTAAACTCGAAATTTTACTTCATGCTTAGTCTGGGAGTGGACAACACTCGTTCTTAGAAGTTTCAAATTGAAGGATCACTAGATTACTAAGTTTATTACCATTTTACAAAGGCTACAGCTCGAAGGATCAACCATGGTCTTCGAAACCCGAAGGACTGCAGGGAATCGAAGTTTTTTGACAAGAAAACAACGAAAATCTGAAGGTTTACAGCATGGATAGGAAAAAAAACATCTAATTTTGAAAAAATATCGAAGTTGGGTTGGTTTTCAGTGCATTTTTAACTTCACTTTAAATCAGTGTTTTATACGCGTGGCGCATGAAGTAAAATTTCGAGTTTAGAAAAGCCCCGTGAAAATTTGTCTCAGGTCGCTGCGCGACCCTCGACAAATTTTCTACGCGGGGCTTTTCTAAGCTCGAAAATTTACTTCATGCTTAGTCTGGGATTGGACAACACTCGTTCTTAGAAGTTTCAAATTGAAAGATCACTCTAGATTACTAAGTTTATTACCATTTTACAAAGGCTACAGCTCAAAGGACCAACCATGGTCTTCGGAGACCGAAGGACTACAGGGAATCGAAGTTTTTCTACAAGAAAACAACGAATATTTGAAGGTTTACAGCATGGATAGGAAAGAAAACATCTAATTTTGAAAAAATATCAAAGTTTGGTTGGTTTTCAGTGCATTTTTAACTTTACTTTAAATCAGTGTTTTATACGTGTGGCGCATGAAGTAAAATTTCCAGTTTAGAAAAGCCCCGCGAAAATTTGTCTCGGGTCGCTTTTCTAAACTCGAAATTTTACTTTATGCTTAGTCTGGGAGTGGACAACACTCGTTTGAATTTTAAATTTAACTCTTTTAAAAAATCGACGTATGTAATATACACTGGCGAAAGAAATTAACGCATCACATTAATTTTTTTAATTTAAAAATAAAGTTTTGATGTTTAAAAACAAAAAAAATAACAACAAAACCAACTGAACTATAATAATGATTTTCAACACATTTTCTTTCATTAATGACTAAAATAATGTCATAAATAAAAAGAGGAAAAAAGTTAACATGTGATTATAAGACTTAATATCTAGTGTTTCCTCCTCTTGCTCGAATAACTGCCTGACAGCGACGGCTCATACTGTTAATTAATGATCCAATTTCATCCTGGTTAATATCTTCCCAAATTTCCTGCAATCTTTGTCCAAGCTCTTGTTGATTGCTTGGACGCCGAGGAAGTGCTCTAAGGCGTCTGCCCATCGCGTCCCATAGGTGTTCGATCGGATTAAGATCGGGACTCCTGGCTGGCCATTGCATTGTGTTGATACCAACTAGGTCAAGATACTGTTGTACAATTCGGGCACTGTGTGGTTTTGCATTGTCATGCATATACAGGAAATCGTTTCCTCCAAAGGGAGCAAAAGGCATTACGGATGGTTCTAAAATGTTTGCAATATAAGACGCTGCCGTGATGCTTCCTCTTGGTATGACCACCAACTCCGTACGAGCCTCTAAAGTGATACCACCCCACACCATAACAGAGCCTCCACCAAACATAACAGTCGGAACAATGTTACACTGCGCATAACGTTCACCTGGCCGTCTGTACACATGCATTCGTCTGTCACTGCCGTAAAGACAAAATCTGGACTCGTCGCTAAACATAACATTAGCCCAATCGGCCTGTAACCAGTGTACATGTTCTTGCGCAAATGTTAACCTGGCTCTGCGATGGTCTGCGGTTAATTGTGGTCCTTTTGCCGCTGTTTTCGGAGTTAAATTAAAACCACGTAACCTTTTTCTGATGGTAACGGAACTTACATGAACATTGTGGATCTCTGCTAGCATATTTTGTAGCCTAGGAGCCGTAATAAACCGTTCGCGTAACGTCTGCATCATTAAAAAACGGTCTTGAACAGCAGTTGTGGCCCTTTTTCTCCCTTGTCCTGGCCTTTTTGAGTATGCCTGAGTTTCCCGATGTCTCTTCAAGACACGGGATACGGTCGATTGATTAACACCAAGACGCTGACTGATGTAACGCTGACTCCTACCTTCTTCTGCAAGTGTAACCACAATCACAGCTTCTTCACTGCTTAAATTAAGATTCGGACGTCTATCCATATTCATTCTTCACTATTTAGCACTTAATTTTAACAATTACTTGAAAACAAACTCAAAAAGAAATTTTATATGAACCTTTCTTACAGTCAGAATAATGAAAAGTGCTTCATTTTATTTATTGACAGAAAACCATGAGAACAAAAGACAAAACACAACATGTAAAACAGCATGCTTGATAAGATTTCTTATTGTAAAAATATGTTTGTGTTCAAAGAAAACTCGATTCCAAGATATCAAAAAAATCACAAATGATGCGTTAATTTCTTTCGCCAGTGTAATAAATCATTCATTGAAATAGGTATTACTGAAACTTGGCTTTGCAAAGAAGAAACCCAATACTTTCATTTAGCCAACTATAAAGCAGTCTTCAATTGCAGGGAAACTAGAGGAGGAGGAACAGTAATATACATAAAAAATAATATACGGTATAATGTAGTAATAAACAGCACAATATCAGAAATTGAAATAATAAAAATATCTTCAAAATCAAATAAATCACATATAACAATAATATATAAACCACCATCTATTAATTCCAACAATTTATGGAAATTGCTAGAAGAGCATATCCTTCTAGATAAAACAAAACACATAATAATAGGAGACTTCAATATCAATCTGTTACAAGATAATTATACAACCAAAACGTATACAAAAATTGTACAGGAACAAGGATACACAATAGTTAATACTATTGACTTACATCATACGACTCGACATAATGCAATATTAGACCACATATTATCTACAGTAGACAATCAATATATAAAGAGCAACCTAGAAGAAACGTCAGTATCAGATCACAAAGCCATAATATGTGAATGGCCAACAAACGTAATCAAAATAAAATATGAAAAATAAGTAAAATAAAAATAAACCATAAAAATATACAAACTAAATTCAGAAACATAAACAAAGATAAAATACAAACATTTAAAGATTTAATCAACTGCTTATCAAATTTAATTAAAAATGAAACAAACAATTACTTACAAAAGGAGAATAGATCATGAATGGGTCAATAAGGAAATAGTAATGAGTATTAAAGAACGAGAAAAACTATACAAACGACACAAGAATAATCCAAATAACCAACATTTAAAATATTTGTACATTCAACAAAAGAGCACTACACACGCACTAATAAAACAAAGGAAATTGACTTATTATAAAAACAAAATAGAAGTCGCGGAAGGCAATACAAAGAAAATGTGGTTTGAGATCAACAAAATTCTAAACAAATCGAAAATTAAAAAAAGCAATAATATCAATGAAATAACTACCCCGCAAGGGGAAATCATAAAGGAAGATAACGAGATAGCAAATACATTCAACAATTATTTCGCCACAATTGGGAAGAACCTTGCAGAAAAGTTTCAGAGTTGTACAAATACTCTTCATAAAAACGTATTATTAAACGCCAGAAGAAATACAATCAATAATTAACAAACTAAAAAACTACTTATCCCCAGGAAAAGATAAATCACATATGAAATAACACCTACATTAAGTAAATTAATAAATAACATATTAGTAACAGGTCTGTACCCTACTGAATTGAAAGAAGTAGTAATAACACCGATATATAAAACTGGAAACCCACGCGGTGTCATCAGTACTATCAAAAATTGTAGAGAAAGTAATATTAACCAGACTACAAAACCATCTACAACTTAATAAAATCATACATCCAAATCAATATGCCTATCAAACTAAAACCGGAACCACAACTGCATGCCTAGACATAACATATAATACCCAGATTGAACGCGACCAACGCAATTATGTTCTCATTATTTTTATAGACTTAAAAAAGGCCTTTGATACAATTTCCACCTCACTACTGATAACCAAATTGGAACAACTAGGAATTAGAGAAAATGAACTACTGATATTTGACAGCTATTTAAAACAAAGAAAACAGCAAACTAAAATAAACAAATCACTCAGTAATCCATTAACTCCAGAATACGGGCTGCCACAGGGTGGAGTACTACCCCCCACATTATATATCACATATATAAATGATATTTTTGAATTAAAACTCAGTAGATAATTATATATCTATGCCGATGACACGTGTATATTGTATAGCGGACAAAATTTATCTCAATTAGAAAACCTAGCCAATAATGATTTAAAAATACTAACAAAGTGGTTCTCAGAAAATCACTTAACCATAAATGAAAATAAGACGACATATATGCTTATAGCACAGAAAAATAAAAGCATTAAAGACTTAAACAATAAAATCGATAACACTAACTTATTAAAAACAAACGAAATGAAATACCTAGGACTAACAATAACTGAAAACTGTAAATGGAATAAACACTTAGAAAAACTAACAAAAAAGACTAGTGCAGTAACAGGTGCAATATACAGAGTCGGTAAATTAATATCAACGCATTGTAAACACCTTTTATATCACACACTATTCACATCTAATATAAATTATCTCTGTAGCATATGGGGCGGAACAAGTGAACAAAATATTAATACTTTACAGAGACAGCAGAATAAAATTTTAAAAATAGTTTATATATAACCTTAACAGATTTACCCCCACGAAAGATTTATATAAATTAATCGCAGAACTAACAATAAAAAATAAAATCAACTTTGAACGATGCTTAGTAATACATAAAATAATGCATAGTACTAATTCACACATTCAACTAAAAAAATTCAAACAAATTCACGACCATAACACGCGTAGGCGTAGTAATTTACTAATCCAAATGAACACAGCTGATGTCTTGAAAAATAGTATTTTTGTATCAAGGGTGAAATGCTACAATAATTTACCGGTATCAGTCAGGAAAATCACGGACATTAATAAATTTAAAATTAGTTTAAAACAACATTTTATGCAACGTCAATAATTGATTAATTTAAAAGTTAGTAACCTCCAATAACTATTGAAATTCTCCAGACCCAGAATTGATTTATATAATCAATTTCTGTTGGAGGTCAATTTCTATATCAAATTGGTGAATAACCAAACAATTAAAAAAAAATCACAGAAAAAGATGCAAAATTTTACCTAAAATTAACTTTTAGAGTTAACTTTATAATTTGCTCGGCTCTTAATGGGTGAATATTCTATTCCTAAAAAAACCGTTTCAATTTATTATTAAAGTTGCATTTAATACAATAACAAACTGTGAATAAATCGACATAAATCTAGAAATATCGAAAATCTCGACATGTAGAAAATCTTGACGGTCCACTGTCAGACTAAGCATGAAGTAAAATTTCGAGTTTAGAAAAGCCCCGCGTAGAAAATTTGTCGAGGGTCGCGCAGCGACCCGAGACAAATTTTCACGGGGCTTTTCTAAACTCGAAATTTTACTTCATGCGCCACGCGTATAAAACACAGATTTAAAATGAAGTTCAATAACACATATATCATCATTAATTAAAATCATTATATAATCAGATATTTAGTCGGTAAATGAACATTTTTGTTAATAGAAACTGATGGAATAAAATATTACTGGTTGGAAATAATAGATTTAAATTTATTTTGAAAGGATTTGTATCCGTGATTTAAAAATGAGGATTCAAATCTTTGATTCGAATCATATTTTTAACTTTCAATTCCTTTACTCGAGTATTCGTGATTCGAATCATATTAGGTGATTCGGATGTGTGATTCGAATCTTGTTTTTGAGGATTCATCCCAGCTCTGGTTGAGATATTAGCAAATAAATTATTTAAAAAAATCAGTTTTGCACTATTGATTTAGAATATTAAATAAAAATAAAATTAGTGCCTCGTTTATAAAGTACTTATTAAATAAGGTCTAACAGTTCCGTTGACCAAGTTTGATTGATTTGAATTACACAGAGTATCCAAAATTTAGTGTCAAACTTTTCAAACTCTTAACCATGAAAAATATCCAACTTTATTAGTATATTTTTAACTTCACTTGAAATCAGTGTTATATACGCGTGGCGCATGAAGAAAAATTTCGAGTTTAGAAAAGCCCCGTGAAAATTTGTCTCGGGTCGCTGCGCGACCCTCGACAAATTTTCTACGCGGGGCTTTTCTAAACTCGAAATTTTACTTCATGCTTAGTCTGGGAGTGGACAACACTCGTTCTTAGAAGTTTCAAATTGAAGGATCACTAAATTACTAAGTTTATTACCATTTTACAAAGGCTACAGCTCGAAGGACCAACCATTGTCTTCGGAGACCGAAGGACTACAGGGAATCGAAGTTTTTTGACAAGAAAGCAACGAAAATCTGAAGGTTTACAGCATGGATAGGAAAAAAAAAACATTTAATTTTGAAAAAATATCGAAGTTGGGTTGGTTTTCAGTGCATTTTTAACTTCACTTTAAATCAGTGTTTTATACGCGTGGCGCATGAAGTAAAATTTCGAGTTTAGAAAAGCCCCGTGAAAATTTGTCTCGGGTTGCTGCGCGACCCTCAACAAATTTTCTACGCGGGGCTTTTCTAAGCTCGAAAATTTACTTCATGCTTAGTCTGGGAGTGGACAACACTCGTTCTTAGAAGTTTCAAATTGAAGGATCACTCTAGATTACTACGTTTATTACCATTTTACAAAGGCTACAGCTCAAAGGACCAACCATGGTCTTCGGAGACCGAAGGACTACAGGGAATCGAAGTTTTTCTACAAGAAAACAACGAATATCTGAAGGTTTACAGCATGGATAGGAAAGAAAACATCTAATTTTGAAAAAATTTCAAAGTTGGGTTGGATTTCAGTGCATTTTTAACTTTACTTTAAATCAGTGTTTTATACGTGTGGCGCATGAAGTGAAATTTCCAGTTTAGAAAAGCCCCGCGAAAATTTGTCTCAAGTCGCTGCGCGACCCTCGACAATTTATTATTAAAGTTGCATTTAATACAATATCAAACTGTGAATAAATCGACATAAATCTAGAAATATAGAAAATCTCGACATGTAGAAAATCTTGACGGTCCACTGTCAGACTAAGCATGAAGTAAAATTTCGAGTTTAGAAAAGCCTCGCGTAGAAAATTTGTCGAGGGTCGCGCAGCGACCCGAGACAAATTTTCACGGGGCTTTTCTAAACTCGAAATTTTACTTCATGCGCCACGCGTATAAAACACAGATTTAAAATGATGTTCAATAACACATATATCATCATTAATTAAAATCATTATATAATCAGATATTTAGTCGGTAAATGAACATTTTTGTTAATAGAAACTGATGGAATAAAATATTACTGGTTGCAAATAATAGATTTAAATTTATTTTGAAAGGATTTGTATCCGTTATTTAAAAATGAGGATTCGAATCTTTGATTCGAATCATATTTTTAACTTTCAATTCCTTTACTCGAGTATTCGTGATTCGAATCATATTAGGTGATTCGGATTCGTGATTGGAATCTTGTTTTTGAGGATTCATCCCAGCTTTGGTTGAGATATTAGCAAAAAAAATATTTAAAAAAATCAGTTTTGCACTATTGATTTAGAATATTAATTAAAAATAAAATTAGTGCCTCATTTATAAAGTACTTATTAAATAAGGTCTGACAGTTCCGTTGACCAAGTTTGATTGATTTGAATTACATAGAGTGTCCAAAATTTACTGTCAAACTTTTCAAACTCTAAAGCACCTTATTTTTCTAATTTTAATTGGAGTCCCTCTATGTTTTTATGTTATTCCACGCGGAATTAAAAAACAAACATCCGCTTCGCTACGTGACCAAATCGAATTTTCAGACTTTTCTCAACTCGAAATTTTACTTCATGCTTAACCTGGGAGTGAAAAACCCTAGTTTTAAACTTGAAATTGAACGTTTAGAAAACAACGTATGTCTGAAAATTTACAGCGTATGCTTGTCGATACTTAAAAGAAAAATTGCCTGTATATTTCCGTTTGCAAATTTTATATCAGATTATTTGAAATAAAACAACACAGTTGGGAGGGTTTCACTTTAATTGTTGAACACTGCAACATGTTTCACCACACAGTGGCTTCATCAGGCAGATGAAATAAATATTATTTATTATTATTATTTCATCTGCCTGACGAAGCCACTGTGTGGTGAAACATGTTGCAGTGTTCAACAATTAAAGTGAAACCCTCCCAACTGTGTTGTTTTATTTCAAATAGTATTATGGAGTTTCATCATGTATTCGCCTCATCAATTAAATATTATATCAGATTGTCAAATAAACAAAATAAAATACGTTCTATAAACCTAGTTGTTGATTGCTAGGATTTTCCTTGGTACCTTAATTTCGAAACCAATTTCCGTAACTTCTGTAGTTCTGTAGTTAAGGAACACAGTCTGGACTAATATTATTTATACTTTTTGTGAATGAAACCTATAACGAGTTTTTCCACTCCTTGATTAAGCATAAAGTAAAATTGCAATCTTTTTTAAACTCGAAATTTTACTTCATGCGCCACGCGCATTATTATGGTAAACATTTAATTATTTCACTCTACTAAACATTTTTAATATGTTTAGTGGATCCATATAACTCTCCATATTTCAATTTCTTATTCATTTAAGTGTTTTAGATAATCATTTTTTTAAATTAGATACATATTCTTATTTCAAACGAAATACTTGTTTATCTCATTGTGTTATCAAACTTGATATGCATATTTTATTGTCCAAAGGAACACGACGATACATACTGTATAAGTGTTTCGAATTTTAAGAGGAGACACCGTTTAAAAATAATTGCATTCGAGCACAAGCGTAATAGCTAATCGTATGCACCCCAGTGTATATACCGAATGGACAAGTCGGAGGGGTGGAAAAGGGTGGAATGGGTTAAGTCTCGACTTCCGGTGAAGCGCACGTGACACCGCTTTTAAGCTAGCTGTTAATGCAGTCCGTAATTTTTAAATGCAAATAATTCTTTAATTGATACGGGTATTGTCACGAGCCACTTTCCTTCCTATAATAATTTTACTCTTTTTGATAAGCATAAATATGTACAATGATAAATAACGTATCCAAAGAAGCTTTCTATAAATTGTTTGTTATGAAATGCTTCAATTTGTATGCATATTTTATCTACAGGAAATTCCTTTTTTTTAACAATAGTTTATTTTAGATTGCTACATTTTATATGAACATTATTTATAGTTTATAATATACAGGGTGGGCCACGAATAACGCCCATTAAAAGTTTTCGGGGTTCCTGACAGAGGAAAAATTTGAAAAAATTCTACTTTGCACGGTTGAATGCGATCACCTCATGGAAAATATTTCGACTTTCTATCACTTCCGGTTGTACCGGAAATGGCTACAAACTTTGTTATTTTAAATAGAACATCCTATATCTTAATTTTTTTTTAGATTCCCCGTTCAATTGTCTACCCTCTCATATGAATTTATGTCCACTTAACTCTTACAGTTTTTGAGTTAAAAATTTATTTGTCAAATATTGACCTTAAATAGACGTTTTGAAAAATGTCTATAACTTCTAGTAGGGACAAGATAGACAGACGAGCGGCATCTTGAATTGTTACTTATAGATCCCTCTAGAATTTCAAAAATTGACATCTGTCAATTTTGATAATAGGTATTTCAAAAATGTCAATATTTCAGTGCCCACTTAAAAACATCATAATTCAATGTTTTCAAATGGAATGACCAATATGTTATCTCATATGGTGATTGGCAAGACAATTTGCAACATAAAAGTATTATGTCTCCATATATCTAGAGCAAATAGTTTTTGAGTTATTTCGAAATTTCTTTCCTCCCAGAATGCTAGCACAATTGAATAATTCCTGTACTATTCACACGTGCACCATAGTAGGCTACTGTCAATATTCGCTGAACCGAATCTGTCAATATTTTTGAACGCTCCGTTTGAGTAATATTAAAATGAATAAGTATACCAATCAAGAAATTATAAATTTATTCGTCATACATGGTCAGTGCGACAGAATTGTTGAGAGAACTTGCAGAATTTTCAACAAAACTTACCCACACTTACCGCCGATGGATAGAAGAAAATTTAGAAGACTGGAGTCAAATTTTGTACAATTTGGAAAACTAAACGCAGAAAAAAATCAACCAAAGCCAATAACGCAGAACGAGGAAGTTCAAGTGAATGTTTTGGCTTATTTTCAAGCAAATCCACGCGCATCCACCCGTAGTTGCCAGGAGGATTTGAGAGTAAGCAGAACATCACTGCGAAGAATTTTGAAAATATATCGAATGCATAATTATAAATTTAATTTGGTGTAAGAATTATTTCCTCAAGATGCAGTGAACAGGATTGATTTTTGTGAGTTTTTGTTGGTTAAAAATCAAGAAGACAATGACTTTTAAAAAAAAATATTTGGACCGACGACAATCACATGTGGTCAACTGAAAATGCACATGCAACGCTTGTACATAAATCCCAACACAAATTTAGTTTCATCGTATTTTGCCTTTTGATGGACACGCGTGTTACTTTTTATTTGTACCAAGAAAGATTAAATAGTGGTAGATATTTACAAATTTTAAGAAATTTTGTAGAGAATTTTTTGGATGAGCTTCCTTTGAATTTAAGGATAAGTTCATGGTATCAGTTAGATGGAGCCCCAGCTCATTGCACACACGAAATATCGCAGCAACTGATGAATATGTTCGAAGATAGATGGATTCGAAGGTTAGGTCCGTGGAACTGGACCGCTAGATCTCCAGATCTTACTCCACTCGACTTTTTTCTTTGGGGTCGTATAAAAAATAAAGTTTATGCCACTGTCGTCAATACCCGAGAAGAATTGGAAGCAAGGGTGCGAGCTGCATTCGCGGAATTAAGTGCAGAAGAAATTAGGCGAGCAACAACAGAGCGTGTCGCAACACGTGCTGCACAGTGCTTATACGTTAATGGTCATCATTTCGAACAATTGTTATAATTTTTTTTCTGTTCTTGCATTTAATTATTCGTTTGGAAATTACTTTATTTCAATCTTCTTGCTTTTGTTTTGTTTGTAAGTTGTAAGTGTGGATAAGTTTCGTTGAAACAACATTTCTGTCGCACTAGCCATATATGACGAATAAATTTATAATTTCTCGATTGCTACACTTATTTATTATAATATTATTCGAAGTGTTCAAAAATATTGACACGTTGGAAACGAATTTTTCTAGATTCGGTTCAGTGAATATTGACAGTAGCCTAGTATGGTGCATGTGTGAATTGTACAGGAATTATTCAATTGTGCAAACATTCTGGGAGGAAAGAAATTTCGAAATAACTCAAAAACTACTATATAGGGAGACATAATACTTTTATGCTGCAAATTGTCTTGCCAATCACCATATGAGATAACATATTGGTCATTGCATTTGAAAACATTGAATTATGATGTTTTTAAGTGGGCACTGAAATATTGACATTTTTGAAATACCTATTGTCAAAATTGACAGATGTCAATTTTTTTAATTCTAGAGGGATCTATAAGTAACAATTCAAGATGCCGCTCGTCTGTCTATCTTGTCCCTACTATAAGTTATAGGCATTTTTCAAAACGTCTATTTGAGGTCAATATTTGACAAATAAATTTTTAACTCAAAAACTGTAAGAGTTAAGTGGACATAAATTCATATGAGAGGGTAGACAATTGAACGGGGAATCTAAAAAAATTAATATATAGGATGTTCCATTTAAAATAACAAAGTTGGTAGCCATTTCCCTTACAACCGGAAGTGATAGAAAGTCGAAATATTTTCCATGAGGTGATCGCATTCAACCGTGCAATGTAGAATTTTTTCAAATTTTTCCTCTGTCAGGAACCCCGAAAACTTTTAATGGGCGTTATTCGTGGCCCACCCTGTATATATATTTATGTTTTTCTTTGTGTAGCTATCTTGTTGGATTCCATCCCTCTCTCCTCGCCTTGTGATGCATGGGTGAATTCCGATCGCGGGCTAGCGGTATTGAAGGATACGTGCTTGATTTTAGACAATTTTCTTATTTCCTATTCCTATTTATTGAGTTGCTAATAGGTGTTGTTTTGTTTTTAGTTTAAAAGCTAGTCCCTTTTAAACTAAACTTAGAGTTTTCGTATGTTTCGATAGTTAATTGTATTTTTATATTATGTCTGTTGTCAGGTGTTGTGTGTATTTTTTCGTGTTGTATTTGTCAGTTCGGGTATCGGATTTTCGTCTAGTTTTATAATTGTGTAGTTGTTTATTTGTTTGGAATTTTATTCATGTTTTTATTAGCTTGTGTTGGATTTTGTAGAGTAGCATTAAGTTGTTATGTACTATTATGTTTTTTATGTCCAGCTCTCCCGTGTATTCATATAGCAATTTTGTTCTTGTCTTTTTGTCTAGTATGTACAGTAATTTCAGTACTTTAATCTGTTGTCTTTGGAGTTTATTTATGTTTTCATTGGTAGTTTCTCCATATGGCAAATAGGTAATTTCTATTTGATGTGAATAAGGCTTTGTACACTTTTTTTCTGCTATTTTTTGTGATGTATTTTCTAATTTTCCACAACGCGGCAATTGTGGCCGTTCTTTTTAGTTAGTTTATTTATATGGTCATTCCATCTTAATTTGTTAGTTAATGTCAAGCCTAGATATTCCGTTATTTTCAATTTCTTTTATATGTTTGCCATTTATTTTAATTGTTAATTTTAGATTTTGCCTTTTTGTTTGAAATATCATGAAAGTCGTTTTTTCTTCGTTAATCGTTAGTAAATTGTTGTAGAACCATTGTTCCAGTTTGGTTATGTCTGTTCTGATTTTTTTCTCAATTTCTTCTTGTCCATCTCCTGTGTAGATCAAGCAGGTGTCGTCGGCGTATATAATTGGTGTTCCAATTAGGTTTTGTTCCATCATGTCATTTACATACATGATGTATGATGTAGGCGAAAGATTCCCTCCTTGTGGGATCCCGTATTTTGCATATCTTGATGGACTTGTGGTGTTATTTATTCGTGTTGTCTGTGATCTATTGGCAAGATATGATTGTATTAAGTTTAATTCGGTGTTCTTTAGTCCCATTGGTCTTAGTTTTTCTATTAGTATTGGTTTTGATATTGTGTCGAATGCTTTTTTCATGTCAATAAAGATAGCAACTACTGTTTTCTTTTTGTCCAAATTTGTTTTTATGGTGTCTACTAGTTCATAGGTTGCTGACAGGGTTCCAGAATATTGTTGAAATGCATATTGTTGGTAGTTAATTAACTTGTATTTTGTTAGGTGTTCGCATAATTGCTTCTGGATAGCTTTCTCGAGGATCTTGTTGAGCGAGGATATTAAGGATATAGGTCTATAGTTTTCTGGGTTTGTTTTGTCACCCTTTTTGTAGATCGGAATTATGATTCTGCTAGGGTATTGGAGTTTTCCTTTAGGATTTTATTTGTGACAGAATCAAAACCTAGAGCTTTACTGTCTTTCAGGTTTTTGATTATCTCAATTATTTCATTTTGTGTAGTTGATTTAAACTTCATATTTGGTATATTTTTTTGTGTTGTTGTAGCAATTGGTTTTATTTGTGCGTTTTTCATTTGTTTATCAGCAAGAGTTTGCCCAATGTTTGCAAAGTACGTGTTTATTATATCAGCAATTTCTTCAGTGCTTCTTGTCACTGTATCGTGTCTTGTTCTGATTTCCTGTATGTACTGTTTCTCTTGTGTTTTCCTATTTATTTGTTCGTTGATTTTTTGCCATAGTTTTTGTGAGTTATTACTATATTTATTGAAGTTATTTTTGTGGAAATTGAGTTTTGTGTTTTTTATTAGTTTTTTTGTTTTATACTTTTGGTTTAGGTAATCTTGCTTGATAGTCTCGTTGTTGGGATTTTTTATGTGTCTCTTATACATGTTAGTCCTGTTTTTTATTTCTGTTATGATTTGTTTCGTTACCCATGGATTTCCTTGTGTTTTCTTAATGCTTATTAATTCTTTATTGTTATCTATTATATTTTGTAGGGTTTTTGATAGTTGTTCGAACGTTTCGATTTTTGATATATCGATGTTTTTTATTTCTTCCGTTATTCGTTTGTGGTTTGTTTTTATTTGTTTCAGGTGAGGGTACTCATTTTTTTTATTGTTTCTTCATATTTGTTTCGACGACGATGGCACTATGGTCTGAAATTTCGGAATGGTCTATTTTGATTTGTTTTATGATTGTTTCATTATTCGTAATTATGTGGTCTAGTAGGGAGTTATGGCCGGGTTTGTTCTGGTGTATGATAGTTTAATAATTTTGTTTTTTTTGTAGTTATTTTCTGTCAAGATGTTTCTGTAGGATCGGGTCGTATTTTTTTCAAATAAGTCAATGTATATGTCTCCTATAATTAGGTGCGTTTTTTTCTGTTTATCAGGTGGTGTTTTAATGTATCTTTCAGTTGGTTAAAGTGAACTTCTGGTGGTTCTGGTTCAAAGGAGAGTGTGCAGTTCTGCACTGCACTTAGGCCTCATTAGGCCCATTGTGCCGAACTTCTGGTGGTTTGTAGATAAGAGATATTATGCAGTTGTTTGGTTTTATTTGAATGGTTATAATTTGAATTTTGTGTTTTGTTATGTTTGCTAATATTTCATACTCTGTATCTTGTCTAATATATAGAGCGACTTCGCCTCCTCTGGTATTTCTGGAGTTAAATACTGTACTGTAGTTCTTAATCGTGTATAGATGCTCGTTGTTAGGTGATAACCAGGTCTCGGTAATTGCGAGTATTTGTGGATTATTATGTATTGTGGGTATTAGTTCTAGTTCTTCATATTTGTTCTGAAGGCTTCTTATATTATGGAGATAAATGCTAGCCATTTCATCGTGCTGAAATTTGATTTTTTTATCTAGTAGATTTTTTTCAAGATCACAGTATGATTTAATTTATAATTTATCACTTGCATCTGTCTTTCTAATGTATATCGCTCCATCTCTTGTCCACAAGTATTTATAGTGCTTTCCTTTTTTCAAGAGTCTAGCGTTGTAGAAGAGAGTATTCTTAAATGTTGTTCAAACAAGATAAATTCAAAACTATTTGAATTCGAGAAAATAAGCTTACGCTTCTTATAGTTTGCACACTTTAAACATAATATATAAAATTACGAAAAAACTATTCGTGAAAATGCAAACAGTGTCTTAATTAATAAGACAATTTAAGACGATAAATATCCATTGAAACAACTACTTCCCGTGCAAATACACCTCCGGATATTGAATTATACAATGAAATATTTAAAATCTTATTTAATTTGATTTGTTACAACGCTCTATTAAACTATATGTAACGGTTAGGTCAAATTCTCTTCAAACCAACTAACAATACAATTTAAAATGAAAGGAGAGATAGCAACAAATTAGAAGTGAAAGGACTTGGATTAAAACTAATGTATTAGGCCATCTATAGACGCGTTTCGAGATTTATCTCTCTTCATTATAGCTTTGCTTGTGACGTTTAAAAAAATTAGGAATAAAATTAGTATTAGTATTAGTATTGTTAGTTGGTTTGAAGAGAATTTGACCTAATCGTTACATATACTTTAATAGAGCGTTGTAACAAATCAAATTAAATAAGATTTTAAATATTTCATTGTATAATTCAATATCCGGAGGTGTATTTGCACGGGAAGTAGTTGTTTCAATGGATATTTATCGTCTTAAATTGTCTTATTAATTAAGACACTGTTTGCATTTTCACGAATAGTTTTTTCGTAATTTTATATATTATGTTTAAATGTTGTTAATTGTTCATTTATGTAGATCTCGGTTTCTGTGCCGCTAAAATTGCATTTTTTGGTGGTAATCGATCCTGCGGCTTTTCTGGTAGCTAATACTTTTATATTTACCTCTTTTGTTTTCATTTTTATGATAATTGGACTTTTATCATTGTTGGTATTTTTTCTGTTTACGCTAAGAATATCGTCTTTATCAATTTTCACCTTAATGCTTTTCAGTAATGTTTGTATGATATCTTCAGTCTTTTCAGTTTTCCCTTGTTTTTGTATTCCACTTATTATGAGGATATTTTCAATTTTCTCTACTTCGATTTTCCCCAGTTGGTTTTCTAAGGTTTGAATTCGATCCTCCAATTTTTCATTTATTTGTTTGTTGTTTTCTAATATCTGTTTTAACTCTGCGTTTTCCTTCTGCATTTCGTCAAATTTCTCACTCATAAATTCCATTGATTTTTGTAGTTCTTTAATTTTTTTCAATATTTCCTTTATTGTACTTTCCTCTTCATTTTCACTTATATCTTGTTTGGGGTTTGATCTCGTGTTAATGTTTTTTTTACTTGTCATGATGTACAAATTGGAAAACATTAAGTGTGTAGTTTATTTGTGAGTCTTGCTTCTTTGCAATTGGATTGATGGTCTTAGCATTGAATAAAGGCTATGAGAGGAGAATTTGCGCTTATTCGAGAGGGGGTTGGGAGAATGTATTTTTATTAATAATGTATCTGTTTATTGTTTTTATTACAATAATAGTTGCCTCTTATAGAATTTGAACCTGAGTCTCCTGCGTAGAAGTTTTCGGCGTTCACTACTAGACCAATTCGTTCGTTAATAAGTGTTTTATGAATTGTTGATATTGTTATTATATTGGTTGTGTTTGTTGTCATTTAAGGCCAGTGTGATTTTTGTAGGTTATACACGCTATATTTAGGATATATGGTTATTTTATCGGTATATTTGCTCGAGTAGGCTTGAATTGTTTTTCTACATGTAGTTAGGGATTTCGCTACTCGTTTTGGTTACGATCTTCTTGGTTTGATGATTAATTACGCAGTTACACACATTCGTTGATTTCGCACTGTTCACTATTTGATAGGTGAAAATGATATAAAAAAACTTTTCACATTTCAAAAATACCTATTGTTATTTTTCTCTTGTCGCACAACACGGGAAATTTGCTTTTATACGGTTTACAAAAAAAAAAATACATCTTGTAAATTTCGCCTTTAATTGCCAATAAACTGATTCAGTCGAATTCTGAAGTTTCGGTCCACTCTCAAACATCCCGATTGATATTGAAAATTTCGGCTCGGATTTTTTTATAAGTCTTCCAGAGTCTGTGTACAATTGTTATAAACTCGGAATTTGAGACTATTCTACAAGAAATAATCACAAATTAGGCAAGGGTGTCCCTTTCAGGGAGATCAGCCTTATAAATAAGACCTTTTTCAACAAATGCATTGAAGTCGCAGCTCTGTGGGTTGTGGCCCCCTCGTGCTAAAACCCCACAAAAATCTAGTTCTTCGAGAGCAGGCAAAGAAACTTCTACCTTGACCAAAGCAATATTGCTACGAAAGTAACCAGGGTCACAAATTTCCCATACAGGCCCCTTCATTGAGTCCTTCCCCACCGTTATGTTACTCTTACTAACCTTACTGCGCTATTTTTTTTTTAAAAAGGAAGATTCCACCTTGTAATGTGAGTTTGTTCATATCTCTCGATAGATTTCTATTCTTTTTGTATTATCATTCATAGGAATAGAATATAATAAAATATTGACTGGTTGGAAAATAATCGCACTTTGTAAAACATAGAAATGGTCGGTGAAAAATCATAATTAAACTACAAAAACATTATAAAACTTCGAGGTCAGCCAACAATAAATTGCAAAAAGCAACAAACTTAAGTAAACATTTTATTTACTTTAAAAACAACAATTGGCCATAGTTATGTAAGAACCTACCAACACACAATATACTTATCCTGAGTAAATCGCTGTTAAAGATTTTTATTTAAAAACACATATAGCTTCGCTTTTGTGAGATTTTTTTAATATATTTTTGTAAGTACTTTTTTAAAATAATGTCATCAACATCAAGAACTATATAATATATATACAGGGAGTTTTTCTTTCAAGTATACATGTCTCAATTACACCGTACATGCCGTAAATCTTTAGATAATCGTTGTTTATTTTTAAAAGAGTTCAATTTGAAACATAAAACGAGTGTGTTCCACTCACAGACTAAGCATGAAGTAAAATTTCGAGTTTAGAAAAGCCTGAAAATTTGGTTTGGTCGCGTAGCGCGAAGCGCGGAGCGGCCAAACCAAATTTTCAGGCTTTTCTAAACTCGAAATTTTACTTCATGCGCCACCGGTACAAAACAATAACATATTAAAAAGTTTAAAACACACCGCTAAACTTTATATTGAATCAGTGTTTTGTATCGGTGGCGCATGAAGTAAAATTTCGAGTTCAGAAAAGCCTGAAAATTTGGTTTGGCCGCTCCGCGCTTCGCGCTACGCGACCAAACCAAATTTTCAGGCTTTTCTGAACTCGAAATTTTACTTCATGCTTAGCCTGGGAGTGGAAAACACTCGCTTAAAGCTTTAAATTGAATTCATTTACTAAACCGAGCATCGGAAAATGTGCAACGTATGCAAATGGAGACTTAAAAGAAAAATTCTCGTTATGAAAATGTTCGGTGTTACATAAAACTCTCTGTATATATATATTTTTTTGAAAAAATGCTATTTATTTTGTGGATTGGTAGGATTCTGCAATTTAAACAATCATACATAACATGTTTGAAGTAATATTACTTCGATACTTACACAATAATTTATTTATTTAGAGATACAATTTGAACAATCATACATAACATTTATGAGGTAATACTACTTCGATACTTACACAATCATTTATTTAGTTTTTCTTTCAAGTATACATGTCTCAATTACACCGTACATGCCGTAAATCTTTAGATAATCGTTGATTATTTTTAAAAGAGTTCAATTTGAAACATAAAACGAGTGTGTTCCACTCCCAGACTAAGCATGAAGTAAAATTTCGAGTTTACAAAAGCCTGAAAATTTTCCCACTCATGGCTTTTGATAGCCAGCGCCTAATAATTTTCCAGAATTGCTAAAAACTCAAAAATATTTATTGCTCCGGTCCTACTTGAGCTAGATAATTAAAATTTTCAGCATTTATACACATTTATATTTCCTATCTACTGGTATTCCCATTATTGTACTGTATCAAATACTCAAACAAAAAAAATATAATTTGTTTATTTAATTAATATGAAAAATTAAAAAAAATCTATCTTCTATCTAAATTGAGCTGGATGAATGAAAATTTCAGCATTTATACATATTTGTATATCCTATTTATTAGTATAATTGCAGTTGTTTCACTGTTTTAAATACTATAGCAAAAAAAATAAAAATTGTTTTTTTAAATAATTTGAAAAGTAAAAAAAAAATCTATTTTTGATCTAAATTGAGCTAGGCCAATCAAATTTTTAGCATTCATACAGCTTTGTATTACTTATTTATTAACCAAATTCCCATTGTCATACTATAAGTAATAGCGGAGCTAAAAAATAAAAATTGTATTTTTAATTCGCCGTTTTAGCCTGAAAATGGGTTTTAAAACGCAGAAAAAAATTTCCAATTTCCGCCCTAATAGAGCTGGATCAATGAAACTTTTAGCATTTATAAAGATTCGTGTTGCCCATTTACGGTCTAACTCCCATTGGTCTACTATCGGTATGATGGAAGTAAAGACCAAAAAAATGTAATTTTTGGTGATTTTTAAATTTCATTTATTAGAAAAAAATACTTTCGATTAAGCAGGAAAAAAAACACTACTCACAAAAACATCATAGAAAAAAGTAAGGAATTGATTGATATCATTAACAAAAAATTGAAAATTGATTAAAAGTTTAACATTGAAACCCGCATAAGTCTGTCCATGTTCCACTTATGGCTTTTGATAGCCAGGGCATCAAAATTTTCCAGAATTGCTAAAAAGTAAAAAATATTTATTGCTAGATAATTGAAATTTTCTGCATTTATACAAATTTATATTTCCTATCAACTCGTACAATTTCCATTATTGTACTGTATCAAATACTGAAACAAAAAAAATAAAATTTATTTATTTAACTAATATGAAAAATTTAAAAAATCTATCTCCTATCCAAATTGAGCTAGATGAATGAAATTTTTAGCATTTATACATATTTGTATTTCCTATTTATTGGTATAATTGCAGTTGTTTCACTGTGTTAAATACTATAACAAAAAAAATATAAATTGTTTTTTTAAATAATTTAAAAAGCAAAAAAATTTAATTTCCGATCTGAATTGAGCTAGATCAATGAAATTTTGAGCATTTATAGAGATTAGTATTACCCATTTATTGATCTAATTCCCATTGTTGTTTTATAATTAATAGCGAAGCTAAAAAATAAAAATTGTATTTTTAATTCGCCGTTTTAGCCTGAAAAGCGGTTTTTAAGCGCAGAAAAAATACCAATTTCTGTCCTAATAGTGCTGGATCAATGAAACTTTCAGCATTTGTGCAGATTCATATTGCCAATTTATGGTCTAACTTCCATCGGTCTACTATCATTATGACGAAAGTAGAAAAAAAAATTGTAATTTATCGTGATTTTCACGACTGCGCCAACATAAACCTTAATATTTCAGCAAATATCCAAAAGATAAGAAGCGATCCGGGGCATATAAAAGGTACTACCCTAGAGTACATTTGATAAATTTCAGCCCTCCACGGTAAACTCACAGGGAATGGTGAATTGTATTCTTCGATTTTTCGTTAAAAAATGACATTTTAAAAATTTCGAAAATTATTGAACTTTGTGAATTTTTGACGGGCCCCCTGAGCTCTTCAGTAAGGGTGCATGGGGCACACCTTAATAAGTGATCTTTTGGCTACCTGTGAGTATTTTTTTTTAATCAGATAAGTCATCGCGTAAGCGAACAAAATGGCGGAGGACTGGACCGGATATTTTCTCGATTGTGGGCCCCATAATAGGGCCCCGGTATAAAGTTCGTACACTAATCGAAAGCCCTTTTAAAGGGTTACAAGATTCTGAGATCGAATATTTTTTTGGAGCTTTTGTTCGGTCGCTATAGCACTTTAAACGTGAGGGACATTTTGGTTTCAAAAAAAACCGTTGCCGCCCCCGAGTTGGAGATCGGGGGCGGCGCGGCCGGTATAATTCTTGTAGAGCATGTCAAGAACTACAGTTTGCTGCCAAAAAAGTCGACGTAGCTCATTGCATAAGGGCGGTATTAAGGTCCAAAGTATAAAATTGTTTTAAATAATTGCGGGTCCCCGGGGGGCGGCAGAAGTCCGAATAAAAAATTATTTAAAGGCAAATTGCGCATCCGATGCCGTCGACCGCAATTCGATCGGACGTCGCAGCTCCAAGCTACGGCGAAAAATGTGAGAATTCGGAAAACCGCCCCCAAATTACTTGGATTTTTTTTTTCTCGGCCCCCAGTGAACCGATTTTATTCTGCTTGTCCGTTGTCACTGTAAAACAGTTGGGGCTACTACCTGGTTTTTTTTAGTGGCCGTAATGTTTATGGTTTAGACAGTGACCTCACGGTCCCTCGCGCATATTTGGAAAATGTCGACGTTTTTCTTCTTTTTTTCGTCCCGCCCCCGGGGGCGGTGATTTTCTAAAAAAAAATCCTTGTTCATAGAGTTTTTTGCGCTCTTTCCGAATTTCAAAACCGCGATTTTCTATCTCTTGTAGTTGTGCCAAAAAAAATTGTCAAAGTCGTGATTTCGAGGAGGGGTGGCTTACCTATTTAGTATATATAAATAGAAACAACATACAAATACAAAAAGATTTTATTATTCTTGAGACTCATCAACATCAAAGTCAAGATGGGCTACGTTGAAACCGTCTATATCATCAAGGATGTTATTGTCGCCTTTTAGTCTCTCATAAAATTGCAAGCAGTCCGCTGGAATGAGGTGCATCATTTCATGCAAATTATTAAGTTTCGTATAAATGAAATTGCCAATTCTTGGTTGCAGAATACTTCAAACATTAAAAGTGCGATTCTTTTCGCAATCTACAACAAGTTAGTCTTACAAAGACTATATCAAACACTCATTGAAACAACTACTTCCCGGGCTAATACCCCGACGGACATTGAATTATACAACAAGTGTTTGCTGTTACATACAGTAACCTACTGCAAATGTAACAATTTGGGTCAAATTATTCAGGCCATCTATAGACGCGTTTCGAGATTTATCTCTCCTCAGTATAGCTTTGCCATTCCCTCTAAACAATTTGACACCTTAGACTGGCCTGAATAATTTGACCCAAATTGTTACATTTGCAGTAGGTTACTGTATGTAACAGCAAACACTTGTTGTATAATTCAATGTCCGTCGGGGTATTAGCCCGGGAAGTAGTTGTTTCAATGAGTGTTTGATATAGTCTTTGTAAGACTAACTTGTTGTAGATTGCGAAAAGAATCGCACTTTTAATGTTTGAAGTATTCTGCAACCAAGAATTGGCAATTTCATTTATACTTATGTTTGAACGGTAACGTGACCGCCAGTCTAAGGTGTCAAATTGTTTAGAGGGAATGGCAAAGCTATACTGAGGAGAGATAAATCTCGAAACGCGTCTATAGATGGCCTGAATAATTTGACCCAAATTGTTACATTTGCAGTAGGTTACTGTATGTAACAGCAAACACTTGTTGTATAATTCAATGTCCGTCGGGGTATTAGCCCGGGAAGTAGTTGTTTCAATGAGTGTTTGATATAGTCTTTGTAAGACTAACTTGTTGTAGATTGCGAAAAGAATCGCACTTTTAATGTTTAATGTATTAAGTTTCGGTTTAGCAATCGGCTTGCCATTTGCAAATAAAGAAGTTAAATCATTGTAAATATTTTTGGTTGACTTTTTGTCTCATGTATTATTTTTTTTTAAATTAATAGCTTAGTTAGGGGTTGCAAATTAATTTTGCTTCATCATAATCTAATAGATCTTATGTGAAGCCAAAATTTTTTATTAGCGACTGTGGTTTTTCTATTAAATATGTTTTTTTCGATATTTGTTACTCCAAAGATATCTGAATAAACCATTTTGGTCACTAGAAGTGGTTTTTTCTTTCTACATTTGCTCATAATATCCACGTACATGGATATTATGAGCAAATGTAGAAAGAAGAAACTACTTATAGTGACCCAAATAGTATCTTCAGACTTAGTCGGAGTAGCAGAAGGTGTATAAATTCTTTGTTGGTACTTGAGATTCTATGTCACTAAAGTTTTATTCTATGTCACTACAGTCTGAATCGTTTGGAAGGAAGCTATGTCCCGAACAGACAAATTCAAGTATAATGTCTTACAGCTGTTTAGTAATGTGTAAAATAGATTTCAGCATTAGAGTAAGCTTTATATTTCTATTCTGTCCTCCGCAAGAGTCACTCCACAATAACAAATGTCGAATAATAGATGATAAACGAGTTTTAATATGCTTTAGCAAGCAAAAGCCTACCTCTTAAGCTCCTCTTCCAGCTTCACCTTCAACCCATACGTAGCAATAGCCACAACCTCTTTTCCGCTATGCACACCCGCATTGTATACCCAATGTTGGCGTTTATAAAATATAATGTCTAACATTATATATACATAGTATACGTATAAGTGGTAGTTTTTTTGCCAAGTCAAACGTAAGGCACTCATATTCTTCATTCTCTTTAGCTATATGAAAGTCTGCTCTTCTTAATGTTTGTGCTTCTTCTCCTGCATCTAAATGCTTTTTATGTTTTTCCTTAAGAACTTGCTTCTTTTCCACATCTGTTTCTTTGTCAATTTGCATTTTGAGGCTATCAGATATATTGCATGTATCTGTCTGTTGCTGTTTGGTTCTCAAATTAAATTCCTAATAAAAAATCTTCTTAAATGAGAAATGCTTACCGGTGTGGTGTGTCTTGTTCTGCACAATACATTTTCAGCATTTTTCAGCATTTCTTCCATAAGTTCTTGCCTTCTCAAATTGAGATACGCCAGCAAATTCACCTTTACGTAATTCGGCAGAAACATTATCAGGACATGTCATTGTGCAAAGACAGTCAAAATTATTAAACTGTTTTGATATGATTTTTCTTTATTTAGTAGTTGCGGTGCGGTGCGGTTTCTTACTATTCTTATTACATTTTCTCTGATCTCTATTTTGGTCCTCAAATTTCCCTTTTCGTCCATTACGCGGGCTTTCAGTGTATTATATATTTTCGTTCTATCAGAGGATTACGATCTAATAAATCACCTGTTTGATGAAGTATAAGTTGATTGTTCTCAGATTCAGAGTCAAGCGATAAATGTTCATTCTCATAGTTAGGATCTGCTTCCGAGTCATCGTCATATTCTTCTATTACACGATTTGCTTTAGAGTCATCACCATCTTTTATTGCAGGATTAATATTTTTTGCTACTAAGTCAGAATATTCTACTTCTAAGCTCAATGAATTGCTCGTTGAAATACTATCTTGAAATAAATTATAATCTTTCTCATCCAATAAAACAGTCGCAGTATTAATATCCACTAAATTATCTACCATTACTAGTAGCACTTCCCGACTAGATTCATCCCCTCGGGATTTTTTTTTCTCTAAGTTCATTTTTTTCGGTATTGTTGTTAAATTTTGTGTGCTTTCCTGAAATTGTATTTATACAATAGAATCTCTAAAGTCGAAATGTAAGAATTTAAATTAACTTTTATTAGTGTGGTTTTTGATAAAGCAGCCAATATTTTAGCGGTACGATCGCTAAAATTAATAATTTCGTATTCAGTATTATAGCAAATTACAAAGAAACGCACTCTTTTAACTTAAGCCAGATTTGATTGTTAATAGAAAGTAGCACAAAGCACTATTGTTTACACTTCGCTTTCGACTAAAACAAGGTTATGTTCTACCGTGTGATCATTATAACATGATTTAGAATAGGCTTTAAATTTTAAATTAGATTAGCACTACTAAATTTTGATACATAGTTCACCATAACCCTAAATTTATTCCATCATTCAATTGGCTGGTGCGTTTTGCAAGAAGCAACCAATTCACTTGGTAGCGCAGGCGTATTTCGTGCATAAACTACCAAGTGGGTTGGACGGTTTCTGTAAAATATTAAAATGTTTATAATGGGCGTATAGGTTGGTTGCTAAGCTTGTGTAGCTTAAGAATAATATAAGTAGGGCTTGCTAGCTTTATGTAGAATCAAGATTGGCCTATAGCGAATCCGTACATTAAGTTGGCACATTTTTTGAACATTTGAGGGTTGTTAGCTTTCTGCATAACTTTGCCCAATTGGTTTTCATGAATTAAACAAAAATTGCGAAGAATTTAATAAACTTTAAAAAAACAAAATGTGAAAACCGGAAGTAAGATTACAGATGCTTAAAGATTGCTAAAATAATCAAAGAGTCAAAAATACCCAACGACCTGAGGTAAAATTACAAATGCTTCACGATTAATAAAATGCTGAAAAATAGAAGACGTTTATATTTATTTTCATCATCATGTAAGTAAATAGAGAATTACTAGTTTTGATAAAATAAATAGAAAATTTATAAAACTGCTAAGAAATAAAAAGAAAACGTATTTTCAACGTAGGATCAACAAAATCTCCAGACTGGAAGTAAAATTGCGTTATATATCGTCAACAACTATAAACATGACTAACATTGCGAAAGATACTAGAAGTTTGTATTTATGCTGTCCAGTGGCGTTATTCTCCTAATTTTAAAGACAGTATTAAAATTAGGAGAATAACCTAAAGGGCTATTTTTCTGTTAGCGATTTATTTTGTTATAATTTTACTTCATGCACTTGTTAGCAATATTTCAGTGTTTATTACGCGTGGCGCATGAAGCAAAATTTCGAGTTAAGAAAAGCCTGAAAATTGGGTTTTTTCAGACTTTTCTAAACTCGAAATTTTACTTCATGCTCAATCTGGGAGTGGAAAACGCTCGTTCAAAGCTTCAAATTGTATTCGTTTAAAAAAGCGTATCCATATATACACCTTAAAGAAAAATTCCCTGTATTTAATTTTAACACGTTCTCTTAATCTGTATACGTTTTTAATATATTGTGTTCAATTGGAGATTCCATAATAAATAAACAAAAATAATGCTATTTTTCTGTTAGCGATTTATTTTGTTATAATTTTACTTCATGCACTTGTTAGCAATATTTCAGTGTTTAATACGCGTGGCGTATGAAGTAAAATTTCGAGTTTAGAAAAGCCTGAAAATTTGGTTTGGCCGCTCCGCGCTTCGCGCTACGCGACCAAACCAAATTTTCAGGCTTTTCTAAACTCGAAATTTTACTTCATGCTCAATCTGGGAGTGGAAAACGCTCGGCCAAAGCTTCAAATTGTATTCATTTAAAAAAGTGTATCCATATACACTGGCGAAATAAATTAACGCATCATTTGTGATTTTTTTGATATCTTGGAATCGAGTTTTCTCTGAACACAAACATATTTTTACAATAAGAAACCTTATCAAGCATGCTGTTTTACATGTTGTGTTTTGTCTTTTGTTCTCATGGTTTTCTGTCAATAAATAAAATGAAGCACTTTTCATTATTCTGACTGTAAGAAAGGTTCATATAAAATTTCTTTTTGAGTTTGTTTTCAAGTAATTGTTAAAATTAAGTGCAAAATAGTGAAGAATGAATATGGATAGACGTCCGAATCTTAATTTAGGCAGTGAAGAAGCTGTGATTGTGGTTACACTTGCAGAAGAAGGTAGGAGTCAGCGTTACATCAGTCAGCGTCTTGGTGTTAATCAATCGACCGTATCCCGTGTCTTGAAGAGACATCGGGAAACTCAGGCATACTCAAGAAGGCCAGGACAAGGGAGAAAAAGGGCCACAACTGCTGTTCAAGACCGTTTTTTAATGATGCAGACGTTACGCGAACGGTTTATTACGGCTCCTAGGCTACAAAATATGCTCGCAGAGATCCACAATGTTCATGTAAGTTCCGTTATCATCAGAAAAAGGTTACGTGGTTTTAATTTAACTCCGAAAACAGCGGCAAAAGGACCACAATTAACCGCAGACCATCGCAGAGCCAGGTAAACATTTGCGCAAGAACATGTAAACTGGTTACAGGCCGATTGGGTTAATGTTATGTTTAGCGACGAGTCCAGATTTTGTCTTCACGGCAGTGACAGACGAATGCATGTGTACAGACGGCCAGGTGAACGTTATGCGCAGTGTAACATTGTTCCGACTGTTATGTTTGGTGGAGGCTCTGTTATGGTGTGGGGTGGTATCACGTTAGAGGCTCGTACGGAGTTGGTGGTCATACCAAGAGAAAGCATCACGGCAGCGTCTTATATTGCAAACATTTTAGAACCATCCGTAATGCCTTTTGCTCCCTTTGGAGGAAACGATTTCCTGTTTATGCATGACAATGCAAAACCACACAGTGCCCGAATTGTACAACAGTATCTTGACCTAGTGGGTATCAACACAATGCAATGGTCAGCCAGTAGTCCCGATCTTAATCCGATCGAACACCTATGGGACGCGATGGGCAGACGCCTTAGAGCACTTCCTCGGCGTCCAAGCAATCAACAAGAGCTTGGACAAAGATTGCAGGAAATTTGGGAAGATATTAACCAGGATGAAATTGGATCATTAATTAACAGTATGTGCCGTCGCTGTCAGGCAGTTATTCGAGCAAGAGGAGGAAACACTAGATATTAAGTTTTATAATCACATGTTAACTTTTTTCCTCTTTTTATTTATGACATTATTTTAGTCATTAATGAAAGAAAATGTGTTGAAAATCATTATTATAGTTCAGTTGGTTTTGTTCTTATTTTTTTTGTTTTTAAACATCAAAACTTTATTTTTAAATTAAAAAAATTAATGTGATGCGTTAATTTCTTTCGCCAGTGTATATATACCTAAAAGAAAAATTCCCTGTATTTAATTTTAGCACGTTATCTTAATCTGTATACGTTTTTAATATATTGTGTTCAATTGGAGATTCCATAATAAATAAACAAATACAAATACAAAAAATGTCAAAGAAAATCTATTATATATTTTCATTTATGCAAATCTACTTTAGGGTCATAACTTTAAGACGTAAAATAATTATAATTATTGTTGTGTCAAAAATTAAAATATACTTATTTCTTGGTGGATCTTGAGAATTTTAAATAATTTCGACTATTGGTAGGTTTTTGGTAAGTCTTTAAATTAAAGTGTTCAATTTGGGGGTCTTACAACTTAAATTTATGATAAACTATTACCATTTTTTGGACTGAATTAATGGTAATTTTTGAAAAATTTAGGATTTTCAGTTACAGTATTTAAAATTAAACTACCTTATTCTGAAAAAAAAAACAACTAAACTTTAGATTTACTTGAATGAAATTCATAAAATTTACTATAACTATTCTTTCAACGTGATCAAATTAAAAATTAGTCAAACTAGAAAGAAAACTCTATACGCCAAAAGTTGACTAAAACATGAACTCTATTTATTTTGGTTATAAATTTTACAATATAAAAACTGCAAAATAAATTTATGATTGGTCTTCTAACGGAGTGTTTCCAATCCCAGATTAAGCATGAAGTAAAATTTCGAGTTTAGAAAAGCCTAAAAATTTGGATCGGTCGCGTAGCGAAGCGAAGCGACCGAGCCAAATTAGGCTTTTCTAAACTCGAAATTTTACTTCATGCGCCACGCGTATAAAACGCTGATTTAATGTGAAATGGTCTGTAACCAATTAACAAGTGAAATACTTTTAGTATGTCACTCATCAATTGTTTTAATAAGAAAGTGCTACGATGGACACGTCATTTTTTGTACTTGTTTTTGTATAACTTTAGAAATATAAATTAATGAAACATAATACTAACTAGCAGTACAGGTAAAGTCAGGGGCTTTTATTCGTCGGGAAAAGTCTTGGAAAAGTTAGGGAAATCCGGCCTTTTTAGCGAAATTTTAGAGAATTTTTAAATAAATTAATTCCAGTCAACTGGTTGGAATGCTGTCATTCCATATACCACGAGGTCTTCACGCTAGGGGCCTACACCTAGCGTGAAGACCTCGTGGTATATGGAATGACAGCATTCAACTTAAGTTTCATCCAACCAGATATGGCATGTATAATGATGATTCGTTTCATGCGATATGAAAATGTTCTTGGTACTAATTTAAATTTTTTACTGTTTGCACCAACATTTGCTAATTTTAAAAGCCTGTTGCGATTAGCAGATTAACACGCTGGCTGTCATGTTGGTTTTAATTTTTCTGTTTTGTCAATTATTAATATAGTGTGGCTTGTTTTGTTTGTGATATATAGGTACTGTTTTATACTGCTTTTTAGTTTATTGTAATTAATTCATTTTATTTGGATTAATTTATTTTATTTATACTTTTACTATTGATTATATTTTATGGTAAATTTTATTGTGAATTTTGGTGTCAGATGTTCCATGCGAGTTTTTTTGCCCATCATTAATTTGTTTATAATTATTTTTTTGTATTATTTTTTGTAAATGACTATTGTCATTTTGATTTTTGTTTGTTTTTTATTCTGTCTTTTTAAACATGATTTATTTGCTATCTGGGATTAGCGTTGAGATTGGCCGTTCATTAGTTTTGTTTGATACACCATTTGGATTTGGACGATTTTATATATACAGGGTGTCTACGCTAAACTGTTCGTTAAAAGTTTATGGGGTTGCCGTTGCACTAAAAATTTGAAAAAAATCCTTGTCATATGGTTGAATCAGTTCTCCTCATCTGAAATATTTTCAACTTTATATCCCTTCCGGTTCCCCCGGAAGTAGCACCAAATTTGTTATTTTGAATAGAACACCCTATATATTAGTAATTTTTTGGGTTCCTCGTTTAAATTGCAACATATTTTATTCGAACATATGTACACTTATTTCTTATAGTTTTCAAGAAAAAAAAATATTTCTAAAATTCTGACCTCTAAAAGGCATCTTGAAATCTGTTTGTAACTTCTCTTAAGAATAAGATAAAAATATGATTTATATCTCTACTTAAATTATCAATTTATTCTTTATACATAGCAACTGCCAATTTATTTATTTATTTATTTATTTACGGAAAAATCCATTTTTATACATTTAAATATACAAAATACTTAAAGCTATTACCAAATGTAGATCATACATGTTATATATATATACATATATGGATGTGGCAAGTTACATACAACAACAAACCTGAATACGTTTGAGACCGGATACGAATTTACAGAGAGACTTACTAAAAAGATGAAAGTTTGGATTTAGCGACAGTTTGTTTGACGTGCGCATAAAGCGAGAGAGTGGACTATTAATTCCATAGTTAGATTTGTGAAATGGTATGGAAAATAGTGGTATATGTCTGGTTAAACGATTTGTAGTATTTATATGAAAACCTACTTGATCCAACAGAAATGTACAATCCACTTGACAAGAAATTAATTTATAGAAAAAACACATATCCGCAAATAACCTTCTACAGCACAATTTATCAATTCGAAATTCTGTACAGATTGTATTAATATTTCTCTCGTTATTATATCCTGATTTATACAGCATTATCTTCAAACATTTTGTTTGGATATTTTCAATCATATTAATATATGTTTTTTGATGTGGTGACCAGACACAAGAACCATATTCCACAACTGAACGAACATATGCATAATATATCATATTAAAAGCAGTTAGTGATAAATCAACCGCAGCCCTTTTAATAAATCCAAGCATATTTATGGCCCGCGAGCAAGTACGAGTTATATGACTTCCAAACGTAATTTTCTTATCAAAAGTTATCCCTAAATCCAAAACCTCACTGAGCTCTTGTAATTCGATTCCATCTATAAAGTACGGTGTGGAAGATACTAGAGGATTGGTCTTTCTAGAAAATCGCATAAATTTACATTTATTAATATTGAACAAGAGATAGTTTTCACAGCACCACTTATTAATTGACAATAAATCATCCTGAAGTAAAAAGCTATCGTTTGGCGTATCAATTTTCTTGAACAATTTAAAGTCATCTGCGTACAGCAGAAAGGACGAATGCTTAATTACTTGATAAATGTCATTAATAAAAATTAAAAACAATAGTGGCCCCCAGTGTGACCCTTGCGGGACACCAGAGTAAACATTAATTTCTTTAGAGATATGATTTTTTATTTTTACACACTGGGTACGGTCCTTCAAAAAACTAAAAACCCACTCAACAACATCCGCGTGAGCACCATACGCAATTAGTTTTGAAATTAGGATTTCATGGTTTACACGATCAAATGCTTTAGCAAAGACCGTAAAAATCGGATCAACCGAGGAATTCATTTTAAAAGCATTTAATATGTAAGAGCTAAACGATTGAACAAAATTTGATTTTAATCTTCTAAATCTTGTTTTATTATCGGCAGCAAATGTGGACAAGTTTCATTAAATACTCTACATGTTAAAGTAACAATTGCATCGCAGTTGCCATATATAAAGAATAAACTGATAATTTGTTGATGGGTGTATTTATTCATTTTGTTGATTTCTGTAAAACTTTGTACTAATTCTCTTTATTATTTGACATTTCGCATTACATACGCGACAAAACAAAAGCATTACTACTTGCCTACTAACATTCAGTTACAACTTATGCGCGCATTATTCCCTGCATAAATGCGACGAAAAACGAATCTTTGAAATAATTTAAAAACGACTTGCTTTAGGAGTACAGTTGTTAATACTTTTTTGTAGGAAATCTTTCCCCCATTCGTACCATCGGATAAAAAATGGGTCATTCCATTTAAAAAAATTGAATTACGAGATATTGAAGAGGGCACTTCGATATTGACATTTTAAGAACACTTATTCTCAAAATTGACAGTTTTAAATTAATGTACTCATAGAGGCATCCTCTAGGTACAAGTAGAGGTATAAATCATATTTTTATCTTACTCTTAAAAGAAGTTACAGACAGATTTCAAGATGCCTTTTAGAGGTCAAAATTGATGAAATATTTTTTTGCTTGAAAACTCTAAGAGATAAGTGTACATATGTTCGAATAAAATACGTTGCAATTTAAACGAGGAACCCAAAAAATTACTAATATGTAGGGTGTTCTATTTAAAATAACAAATTTGGTGCTACTTCCGATGGAACCGGAAGTGATATAAAGTCGAAAATATTTCAGATTAGGAGAACTGATTCAACCATATGACAAGTATTTTTTCCAAATTTTTAGTGCAACGGCAACGGCAACCCCATAAACAAATTTGTTGCTACTTCTGGTGAGACCAGAAGTGATACAAAGTTCAAAATGTTTCACACGAGGAGAACTGATTCAACCGTATGACAAGGATTTTTTTCAAATTATTAGTGCAACAGCAACCTCATAAACTTTTAACGAACGGTTTAGCGTAGACACCCTGTATATATGTACAATATATACATTTGTTTCTGTTGTATTTTCTTTTTTGCCACCCACATCACTTATATATTATATTATGTATTACAATATGTGCTTAATATTATATTCTTAATCTAATATTGTACATACATGTTATCTGCTTTGTTTAAAGGAGTTTTCCGTAAGTAAATAAATAAATAAATAATAATAATAAATATGCAAATATTACGATTGAAGAATTAACAATTTTTTTGTTCTGTTTGAAGGACGAATTTAACATATTAAATAATATTAATCAAAATATAAAAATGATGAAATGTCCATCATAGCACTTAGCCGTAATTTTAACAATTGATAATTGACATACTAAATTTATTCTACTCTAACCAGTTAGTTGAAAATTTCACTTGAAGTTAGTGACTTATACGGGTGGCGCATGAAGTAAAATTTCGAGTTTAGAAAAGCCTAAAAATTTGGATTTGCTGGGTCGCGACTCGCTTCGCTCGCGCGCCCCAGCAAATCCAAATTTTTAGGCTTTTCTAAACTCGAAATTTTACTTCATGCTTAATCTGGGAGTGGAAACCCTCATTAGACGATCAATCAGGAACTTAATTTGCAATTTCGATTATAGTCTAATTAATGACGTAATATAAATAGATTTGGTGTTATTTCTTACTACAAATTTAGAACGAAAACAAATTCCTGTTCAATATTTGTATGTTACTAAACTTTGACAAACAAATTGGAAGCCTAAATTATGTTAAATAAAGCCTAATAAATAAAACACCAAAGAACCAATGTTGACAATAAAATCACAGATTAATAAATTATTCATTTAACAACTTTTATTGTAATGCTAGAAACAATTAAATCAAAAAAACTTTAACAAAACTGCAAAAGTTCAAAATGATAAAAAATTATTCAAAATGAATAGTATTTAATTCAATAAAAAATACTCATAAATATTTCAAATCAAAATTTAACTTTTATTTGATATTTTGAAATATCCGGTGACGATATTTAAATTTCAATTATGGCATATTAAAGTTCATTCATTTTTGTGTAGATTCTTTAAATTTTATTTTTATTTGATCATCTGTTGATTTCTTGCAATTGTTTGAAGAAAACATTCTGTTAAACTCGTAGATTTATTTATTTATTTATACGGAATCATTTTAATTTTGACTTAAAATGTTACGTAAATGAGATAATTTCTTAGTCTTTAAAACACATGTAGGTGCAATGAATTTCAAGTGAATTCTGTGAATTTCATGTTAATTAGATAAAATGTTGATGTTTTACAATTTTTTAAACAAAGTACGGTTAATCGCTTTTTTGATTTTGGCAGGCGTTACCCTGGCCCAACGAATTTCGAAAAATTCATTTGTAAGTAGGCCAATCTATAGCCCTTCTATAGCACCATCAAAAGTTTTTCGATACGCCCATTCGTTTTGTGGACAATCGAGAAAAACCATGGAGACTTCAATGAGTGATATATGTATGTAAACCCATATTTTGAAAAAAAAAATATTTTGCGGTGCCATAGGGGTGCTGTACATTGGCTTAGTTCAAAATGTAATTCTTGCAAGTTGATCTTATTCGATTTACTAGAAAACTAGATGTCAATTAGAAATCTGTTCGGTGTGCGATTGGATCCTATAGGGGTGCTACAGATTGGCATACTTTATTTAATCAATTTCCAGCTCTAACAAAAACATATCTTTAAATTAGTTATTTAGGTTACGCGTGTATAGCCTGTTGAAGTCTCCATGGTTTTTCTCGATTTTCTGGAAAACTAAAGGTCGCCGAGGAAAACTGTTTACAGTGCTATGGGGTTCCATGGGAGTGCTATAGATTAGGCTACTTTAAATTTGAAATAAACAAGTAAAAAATTATGGCCTGGGTTTCGCGTCTAATGTGTTAAATTTCCATTATTTTGAGAAAAAGTAAAAAATTTTAATAGATAGGAAAATCATTTTTTCATCATAAATTTAAGGCTATCTCTGCTATACTATGAGTTGAATTCTGTCTATTCGTATTGGAGCAGTGAATTAATTTGTTGGTGATTTCAACGGTTTTGAAAGAGTTTTTCGAAAACTATTCGCTTTGCGCAAGTATTTTTGGTGGTGCTATAGGGTGTTTCTATAGCACCCTATAGCACCACCAAAAATACTTGCGCAAAGCGAATAGTTTTTGCTATCGATGAACTAGGGTGACGTTACCCTGGCCCAAGAATGACCCATCTCGATTTTCCGGAAACGCAAGGTGTGCTATAGAAACTTTTGGTGGTGCTATAGGGTGCTATAGGAGTGCTATAATTTAAAACAGGGGTTCTCAACCTTTTTCAGGTCGCGCGCCCCTCTTATAATTTTTTTTTTCTGATTGATACAATAATGAGTAATATTGCCTTGGTTACGATATGTCATAACATATTGATATTTCCCTGGGGTAATATGAAACTTTTTGACAATCCATATTTCCCTAGGGAAATATGGATTCTTAAAAAGTGAAAAGAAAATGTTTTCCTCAATACCGTTCACATTTTTCCTTTCAAATGTAACTTTAATCTTAGCATCGATAATTTGGGCCACAAAGTATTTGGTAAATATTTCTGTGACTACGGATATAACAATTATAACAACATACCAAATCTTCAAAAAAACGCAGGTAAAATATTTGCTGCGGCACCGTTTACGGAATGTTGGATCCGCGATTATTCGTAAAAATCTGCATACATTTTTTCATTTGCAGATTTAGATTTGGCTGGAACCAAACATTCACGGGCTTTCGCCGCTTGTGTTAGCACGTACGACATTTTAAATTATGACATGATGACAAAGTCAGACCAGTCTACTATGATAATTACAAACATGGCCCTTAGCAACGTTATTAATAAATTCAAAAAAATTAATCCAATAATTTCCTATTTTCAGCCTACCTGGCTTAGACTAAACCAGGTAGGCTGGCTGAGCTGAGGCTGGGTAATCGATGGGAGGAAGCAAAATGGGTCTAATAAGGCCTAGGTGAATTGCAGAAATGCGCACCATCCAAAGAACCAGAACCAGGATTAAAATAAAAAGATATTTCTTTAATCAGAAAAAACTATTGATTACACCACGGGAAATATGAATATATTTCCCTTAGTTAGCCATACATCCTCGGCATGGAGTCAACTAGATTTTTACAATTATTCTTGATTGCCTTTTCTCGATGCCACACCTGAATTACTGCGTCCACTATCTTGGTTTTCGTCGTACAGTCCTTTGTATCTTTTGTAATTTGGCCTTTCAGATCGCCCATAAATTCTCAATAGGATTAAGATCTGGCAAATTTCCAGGCCAGTCCAAAATGCGAATCATCTTGTCCGTAAAATATTTCACCATAATCTTCGAAGTATGGCATGGAGCTGAGTCTTATTGAAAAATTGCATTGCCGTTGGCTTGAGCTTTTTCCAGTTCCTCAGCCAAACATTGATCTAGCATTGCTTTATATTTTTTCACTCTTCATCATTTCTTCTACTGAAATTAATTTACCAGATCCCAAGTACGAAAAACAGCCTCAAAACATCTACATAACTAGATGTTTGACTGATTGAATAATATGGGCTGCAGTAAGTTTTTAATCCATCGTCTTATGAACAAATTTTGCTTTGCTTTATTGCTTTGCTTCAATGCTTCTCTGTGTCATCTGTGTCATCACTAAGCGTGATTATTTTTTCTCTTTTCTATGGAGTAACATCCATAATGCCAAACCGATTCCCTGGGTAGACCATAGCCAAGTTTTGTATTTCTTATGGGCGTTATTTTGGATTTTTATATTTTTTGGAAAAATATTTTTTTCTGAATTCAATGATGTATCACACTTATAGTTTATTGTACATTTTATACGTAACATATTAATTTTTTATTTTTTGTAAAGAAAGCCTTAGAAACAGTTGAGTAACTCACTTATTTGACAGCTCCTAGGACCCATCATTTGCTTACATTTAACCCTTAAAGACGGGTTATTAAGCTAATTAATTACTGTACCGAATCCTAATAAATTACTTGACTGTCTTTGGACTATCATAGGATTTTGTCATATTATATCTTTATTGACCGTGTTTTGACTATTGTGACTGTAGGTGGCTTGATTGACTGTTTTTTGACTATGCTAAGATTTTGTCTGATTATGTCTCTCTATGGACTGTGTTTCGGCTATTGTTTTTTTTTTTATTATTTGCAAAACACTTAGTTGTATTTTACTATAATTACAATCTGATCACAAATGGATCAATGAGTAATATTTAGCTAACTTAATTTACTAAAGGTTTAATACTAAGGGTTTACTCATTAGTATCCCTTAGATTTTAATAACTTAATTACACTAATTAATGTGTACACCAGCACTATGCTCTGCTTTTGCACTAACAAAATATTAAACTAACACGAACGGTTTAGTCCGCTGTAGTCTTCTGGTCAAATTCGTGTTTTCGAGGAGCTGGATGGCTTCGATGTTGACGTGTTGAAGAAGTCGCTGTTCATGACTCTTGGCAAATTTGTGTATTGTCTCATTAACAGTATCCATTTCCAAGTCCCTGTGGAGGTCACTGTTTCGGAAATACCAAGGAGCATTGACAATACTCCTCAGTACTTTAATTTGGTATCGCTGGATTATTTCTATATTGCTCTTTTTGGCACAACCCCACAGCTGGATGCCATATGTCCATACGGGCTTAAGAATTTGTTTATACAGCAGTAATTTATTGTAGATTGACAGGGTGGAGTTCCGACCAAGCAGCCAATACATTTTTCGAAATTTGATGTCCAGTTCTTCTTTTTTCTTTTTGACATGAGCTCTCCAGCGTAGCTTAGCGTCCAGTGTAAAACCCAAATATTTTGCTGTATCAGCATATGGTACCTGGATATCATTCATACTAACAGGGATATGTTGATTTCTTTTATTTGTGAAATTGGCGTGGATCGATTTAGTCTCATTCAATTTGATTCGCCATTGCTTAGTCCAGATGTTAATTTTATTTATCGATGTTTGCAGATTTCCTGCTGCTTCTTCGTGATCTTTGCCTACAGCCAATATAGCAGTGTCGTCGGCAAATGTGGCTATCGTATCGTGGTCTAATTCAGGTATATCGCTGGTGTATAATAGGTAGAGGACTGGTCCTAGCACACTGCCCTGTGGCACACCTACCTTTATTTCTTTTAGTTCAGAGTAAGCATCTTCCTGCTTAATTCTGAAAACTCTATCTGAAATGTATGATTCTAGTATTTGTGAATATAGTCTGGGTAGAAGTTTTCTTAATTTGTATTTAAATCCGTCGTGCCACACTTTGTGAAAAGCTTGAAAGATAGTAGAGCAAACCTTTCTTTCTTCCAGTGACTTTTCAATTACGTTCGTTATTCTGTGGACTTGATCTATAGTTGAATGACATTCTCTGAAACCAAACTGATGTTCTGGTATTATGTTTTTGCCTTCAATAATTGGTTTTAATCTTTTAAAAAGTATTTTTTCAAACATTTTTGAGATTACAGGTAATAAAGAGATTGGTCTGTACGAAGAAACTTCATTTGGTGGTTTTCCAGGTTTAGGAATCATTATCACTTCTGCTACTTTCCATATCTTAGGAACATATTTTAATCTAAACGATGCATTACTAAGATATGTAAGTTTTACTATTGCTTTACGAGGTAGTTGTTTCAGAATTTTGCCAGTAATTAAGTCAAATCCTGGAGCTTTCTTAGTGTTAGTGTGATCTTTAATTATCATTTCAATTTCTCTTGGGGTAGAGGGTCTGATTTCACCTTCTTCCTGGGTAATATTTTCGCAGTCCAGAATGGCTACACCCTCATTTGGTTGGAAAGTCCATTCAAGATATTCGGCAAACCTATTAGCCTTTTGATTATTGCTTTTTGCATATGTCCCATCTGCACTTCTAATTTGAGAATTCTGCAAGATTGGTCTCTTCAGTCTCTTAGTAGCTTTTCAGAGTGAATAATCAGTTTTACCGTCATTTGTTAGACCACTTAGATATTTACTAATAGAGTCATTTTTAATTTTTTGAATCTCTCTTTTGAGTTGTTGTGTTGCGTTATTTACTCTAGTTTTATCTGTTGGGCATCTAGATTGGTGCCAGATTCTACTGAATCTTTTTTTTTTCGAAAATAAGGGCTCGCATTTCTTTGGGGTAAATATTACGTTTGGTTCGTGGGGTAATAATAGGGGTATTATCCCATGTAGCTTGTTGGATATTATCAACAATTTTTTCCGCTTCATAGTCTAGCTGGTCTTCGTTTCTTATTGAGGATGACAAGTTGATAGTGTCTTCAAGTTGAAGTTTAAAGCTCTGCCAATCGGTAAATTTGTTAGTCAATCTAGCAGGTATTTCCTTTTGTACAATACTATCGCTTAGAGTGAGGACAATCGGAGATTGGTCAGAATTCATATCCCAAGCCTCTTCCACGTGCATGTAGTTAACAGACACATTTCGTGTTATGAAAAAATTAATTAAATCTGGAATTTTATTAGGATCTGTATGCCAGTATGTTGGTTTGCCACCTGAAATTGTTTCGCATTTTAGTTGGTTGACTGCCTGTAGTAGTTCCGTTCCTTTTGTAGTTGTCAGTCTAGATCCCCATTGAATGTGTTTAGCATTAAAGTCGCTTCCAATGATAAATCTATATCCCTGTTTATTTAGAAAGTCTAAATATTGTTCTATTTTAAGAGCATGTCTAGGCGGATAGTAGACTGCAGAGACAGTGATATCGTATGTTTTTGTTTTAACATTTACAGAAGCGGCTTGAAATTCATCTGTTTTATATCCCATATCTTGGTTATGTTTAATTGTTTCCTTGATTATGATAGCACTACCACCTCTGGCTGAATTTCCAGGATGTATGGTATGATATACCTTATATCCATTGAATTTGATAAAGGTCTCTCTTGTAAAATGAGTCTCGGAAATAAGACATATGTCAATATTTTGTATATCTAGGATTGCTTGCAATTCTTGTTGGTGTTGCTAGAGTCCATTGGCATTCCATTCCATAATCGTAAGGTTACTTGACATTGGAGTTTTTGGGAATAGCTCCTTTAGTGCTATGTTCAAGTCTGCTTATACGTTCATCCATTTTTGTTAATTTCTCCATAATCTGCTGAAGAGTGCTTTGAATGAAAGCGTTTTGATCTTGCTTTTGGGATTCATTTTTATTATTATTTTCGGACTTGTTAATGACTGCTTGTCTGTATGACTTTTCCTCTGTAATTGCGCTGGCTACAGGTACATGTTGGTTATTTCTCTGTGGCTGTTTAGGAAGGGTTGTTTTTTATTGCGTTTGTCTTTTAACTTTTGCATTTCTTTTGCAACCATGCATCCTCTGTAGTTAGCCGGGTGTTCTCCACCACAGTGAATACATTTTGGTTGAGCATTTTTAGGTTTATCACAGTTTATTGTCAAGTGCTTCCCGGTACATCTGACACAGCGCGGTTCCATAGCGCAGTATTTTTGCGTATGACCATATGCTTGACATTTCTTGCATTGTGGCACAAGTCTGGATTTTCTCAAGGGCAGGATTTCAACTCCTACTCCTAATATTTCTTTTATTCCATAGGTTTTATCAACACTCTCATCGTGGTTGAATGAGAGCATAAACATATTTAGAGGTTGTTTTGTACCGTATTTTAGTTTGGGGGTGGCTGCAATGAGTTTGTAGCCACGATTTTTAATTTCCTGGATAATATTATCTGGGTTTATGGAATGATACAGCTTGTTGGCCATAACTTTAATCGGCCTATTTTGCTTATTCTCGCAAGAATGCCAAAGATATTCTTTTTTGTTCAATGCTGCTGAGAGCTTTTTAAACTCTGTCTCATCATGGACATTAATTTTAATGTGTTTATTATTAATGACTTTAATCTGAGCGTTAGGAATTTCGCTTACTATAACATGAAGTTCATTAAAATTATTATTGATGTCCACTATGATAGGTGGAGGTGCAAGTATTTTTTGTTTGGGTTTTTCGACATTGGCTCTGCTGGTGCTTTGTTTTGGTGGTGTCAGTGAGGTATTCAATTTTATTTTATTAGTATTTTTCGCACGAATCCACCCTGTCTCTCGAGCTAATTCTTCTTCAACGGTGTGGTATTCTTCTGTAAATTCTTGCTGCTGCTGCTGTAGTTGTTGGTTTTGTGTATTTAATATTTGTTGATATTTTCCTTGAATAGCAGCCGTTTGTTGCTTCAAGTCCTCAATTGTTTTAGTCAAGTCCTCAATTGTTTTTCTCTTTTCTTTTCTTTTAGATTGCAAGGTATTATATAGTACTTGCTCGTTTGGAGTATTTGGAATAAATTTCTTGGACATAATTGCGTTATAATTCGTTTATCCCGCTCTATTTATTATGATTATGACATTTAATCATGATTGTGAAACACATTAGTGCATTTGTTTCACATTCACTGTTATTGTTTATAATGTTGCACTTGATCCACTATAATTGCAGCGCCCGTAAAATAACTAGGACGCGTTGCGACATTAAATTTTACACACTCGAGCAAACAAAATACACATCCGTATCGTACGGAGGTCTGACACTGACTGATGGCTATTGTGATGTTATGATTGTAAGTCACTTAAATCATTATATGAAATTCAGTCAATATAGTGATTTAATGACAAAATACTAATAAGTTAAAAGACAGCTAACTAAGTTATAATTGGACTATAATAACAGTTGGCATTAGTCGGCAGTAGCCGACATGTGAACTATAATGACAGTTGACTTAAGTCGGCGCCAGCCGATATTTAGTCCATCGTGTCAACTTGACATAAATCGGGATCAGCCGACATTTAGACTATAGTGACAGTTGACATAAGTTGGCGCTAGCCGAAATTTGGACTATACTAACAGTTGATATAAGTCGGCGATAGCCAATATTTGAACTATAGTGACAGTTGACATGTCAGCGTAAGCCGACATTTAACCAATCGTGCTAACTTGTTACGAGTTTGAATTGAACTATAATGAGATCGCTATGTTGTTGGTTTTCTTTGTGACAGTTACGATACATATTTTAACAGTTGTGATGTATTCTAAAGTGACGAGTGTCTTCCACTCCCAGACTAAGCATGAAGTAAAATTTCGAGTTTAGAAAAGCCCCGCGTAGAAAATTTGTCGAGGGTCGCGCAGCGACCCGAGACAAATTTTCACGGGGCTTTTCTAAACTCGAAATTTTACTTAATGCGCCACGCGAATAAACCACTGATTTACAGTAAAGTTAAAAATACATAACGCTTAGATATGATGGTGAAAAATATTTATTGAGATGTAGCGAAAAAAGCAAGAATCTCGTTTTGATGAATAGTTTTGGAATAATAATAACAGTAGAATACATTTTGTTTGTGCAACTTTTCCATACTGTTGATATTTAAGTCATCATATCTATAAAGAGAAAAAGTGCTATGATGGACACATCACCATTATTTTTACTTTATGTTTTGTGTGATAATCGATACCTATTATTATTATTATTACAAAAGATTGACAGTTATTAATTCATTTTGACTGCCAACAATGATTGACAGCTGTCAAGATTTTATTGATAAATAGATATGACGTTATTGGTTCCGAGGCACTCTTTGAAAAAAAGAAAATATTATAATTTTAAATATCAAATTTAAAATAAATTATGAGTGTAATACATTACTGAGTTCAGAAAACAATATTCTGTCCAAAAATATGAAAATCGAAAACTACGCCCATAAGAAAAAAAATAGTTGGCTGTGGTCCTCGAGTAAGTGTTATAGTTATCTTAAAAAAAATATGCTACTAGATTCCTCATTAAAAAGTGCCTGTATATTGTCCAGATTAAGTAGTTTTTGAATAAAAAATAAAAACGATTTTTCAAAAAATCAGTTTTTTGTTGATATCTTAAAAAAAAGATATTTAAAAATTGTTTTCAGATGATAGTTAGACCCTAAAATTCGCAGCTTTGCCCCAAATTATTCGACTCTCTCTTCAAATAACTGAGATCCCCATACATTCTCTCGAAATACGGACACCCTGTATATATAGATTTTTATTAATAATTTAAAAAAGAACAATATAGATTTTTTCCGTATTCCCTGATAGTTTTAACATCAAAAAACTTGTTTCGTTAAAATTAAAAAAATCGTGTAGTAAAGGGCTAACAGTTGATTTACACACGTCAATAATACACATAATAACATAATAGAGGAACTATGGTTTAAACTAAAATAATTACTTTATTTTAATGTTTAAAATATTTCTAGTACTGTCAACTTCACTGCAGTAAAGCCTATCAAAACAGTATTATAAATAACAGTCAACATTCTCGTATCTTGCCTTTTTTCTTCACACGGCCTTGCCTATAACAGGAATATAATCAAGATATTCTTGCTTCACACTTAATGTCTAATCATCTAGCATTTTAAAGCCATCAATTTTTGATTTTCTTTGGGATAGCAAGTAACAAACCTTTGCAAAAACCATTATTGATAATACGCAACAAATCACTGTGAAAATAAACGAGCAGTATTTAACCGGTAATTATCTACACGCATCTCAGGTGTCCTCGCTGCCTTATAATATCTTAATATAATCTCCTCTTCGATTGTTTATTTTCACGCGATGACCACAATGCGAACGCCCGCTGATATTTTTCTAGAAGAAACAAGCCGCGTCTCGTCGTTAATTAATAAAGTTCATTAATACAACAAAGCCATAACCAGATATCTCCTGTGGATCGGAATGTTTGGATGCTCCGCGTAATAACATATTTCCACCTGTGCTCTATGAAACGAGACGCACTTCGTTAACAGAAAGTATTCCTCATTTTTATGTAATTTGCTTTTATGGATATTACAGCGGTGAAAGATTAAACAGAGGAATTTTAATAATTTTTTGGGTTATTAAATACCTCTAAGTAGTAGTTGGAAAGGTTGCGTTAAAAGTGCTTTAATATATCGATTCTTGTATAACTTTTCTTGACCTTTCATAATTTATACACTAAATGTACTTACGTTAAGTATGATAAGCTAAAATATTACTTTTTCTTTGGTTACTTATAGTTGCACATACAATGATTTTTTTTTGAGTATACATATCACGATGAATACGGTGTGAAATTTCATGGGTTTGTTGAATTAGTACAACCGTCCACTTTTAAATTTTTAACGAGGGTTTCCACTGCTTGATTAAGCATGAAGTAAAATTTCGAGTTTAGAAAAGCTTGAAAATTTGCGTGTTGTAGTGTAGCGCTACGCGACCAAACCGAATTTTCAGGTTTTTCTAAACTCGAAATTTTACTTTACGCGCCACGCGTACAAAACACTGATTTAAAGTGATGTTAAAAATATATATCACCTACTGTATTTTGATTTTATGAATTATTTGAATAAAATTGTATTTTTTGTTTACACACCAAATTACGTGTGTAAAGAGAATCGAAGAATCCAGATTCAGAGCAGAAGTCTCACACACTTACTTTTATACTCATATGTAAAATTAAATCAATTCACATTTGCTTCTAAAAATATTACAATTAATAAAATTAAATTTAGATTCTCAGACTTCTAAAAAAAATACATTTTATAAACATAAAATGAGATTCTGGGACTTCTAAAAAAAATTACATTTTATAAAAATACATTGCAATTTATTTACACACTTACATTCCTGTTTTTTGTTTTACGTTCCCTCATATGTAAAACAAAGACAAGAAAGTATTTTTTTTAAATTGTTATTACTTTATGTGTGTATTATTAAATATTTATCTAAAAGCTTGAGAGCTAGAAACACAATTTTTTAACAAAAAAAAAAATATTTTATGGATATATATGTAAAGCTAATTTAATGTGCTACTTAATGACATAAAAATATATAGGGTGTTCCATTTAAAAGAAATGCAACTTCGAGTTACGAAGTTACATTGAAATGAAAGGTACGAATAAAAAAATAAGTACGCCACTGCATTTTACTGTGAAAACTATACAAATAATTATTGAATTGTTTTTTGTACATCTTATAGTTATTATGATAAAAACATATTTAAAAATAGCCAACAATTGAAAAACGCCTGATATCTTTTAAACTAAACAAGTTAGGCATGATCCGTTAAGGTCATTATTAATATCTCAGAAAAGGAGCTCATGACGTGTATATCAAATTTTTTCTAACTCTTCGGGTTACCGAGATACAATATAAAAACATCGAATTTGGGTCACCTTGTACAGCATATGCTTTGGAATATGTATACTTGAAATAAAAAAATCCTGTGAACATAGAATAAATAAAGATGATTATTATTATTAACATTTTTATACTAGATTATATCTGACGAGTCTCATAAATTTTCTGATTTTTATCAAGTTTCCTTCAGTTTTGTCATTTCGACTGTCTACAAATACAAAAGACAGTCACTTATACATACTGTAGTTAATTAATAAGTACAAAAATTAAGATCATTCAGCTTAGGCTGAAAAACTAGCTTAGGCTAGTTATTTTTACAATCTTTATGTTTTTCGTCTTTGATTTTGGATTTCGTCTATTTTATATGTTGTGAGATTTTCAAGATGTTTGTCAATGTTTGATATATTATTGATTTTCGCCAATTTTCATAATTTTTATAATTTATATTGATTTGCGCGGTGTTTATAAATTATTAATTCAATAATATAAAATCATCAATCATATGTTCGCCTATTTTGAGTATGAGGACTGTTTTCAATGTTTAGAGACTATTTTATAAACTTTTAAAAATGTCTTCTTTGTTATTACATTTCAAACTTTTAATTTTTTCGTGCAATTTGCTATTATTAAATGTATACATTATTCTATTAAATTATAAAAGACATTCCAAACTCACGTAATATCTGGTCTAAATAACGAATAGAGAGAACTTAAATAATAACACATTTTTGTTATTGAAAAATCACATTGTTAATTACTTGTGATTTAAATAATCGTATCTACATAATCAACTAATTTTTGATTTACAATTATAACCGGTGCACAACTAGCAGCTTAAAATAAACCAATTGAGACCGGTTTTAGGAAACACTCGTGCAAGTTGATTCCAATTATTTTCATATGATTTTAAAAGTCGATAAAATATATATTTTATGTAAGTATGTTTCCAATTCAAAACTATTTTAAATTGGAAAAATTTGCTTACGTTTTTAATTTGCAGAACATTAATTATGTGGTAATACCCATTGAAAAATCTTATTAATTAAGACCTATTGTTTGTGGTTTATACGACTTTTTTTCGTAATTTTACAATTTAATATATGATTTATAGTTATAGCTAAGCTGATATATATATATATATATAAATATATATATATATATATATATATATATATATATATATATATAAATATATATATATATATATATATATATATATATATACAAGGTGGCCAGAAAAGGTGCGATAATCTTCAGGTAGAGTGGTTCATTGATAATTTCAAGCAGAAAATTTAAGTAAAAAAATATTGTATTATGGCTTATAACTGCTCACGAGCCAATTTAAAGAAATGTAAATTTGGCAACAATGGATCAAACAAGTGTTTAATTCAATAATAATCATAAATTTAACAAATCTACAAAAATTAATATTTGAAGTATACATCAAAAATGAAAGATTAAAGTAAATGTTCAAATTGATAACCATCCGTTTCTAAGCAGATCTGGAGCCGTCGTGGGATAGAATTAATTACTCGGAGCAACATCTTTTCAGTAATTAATTCCACTGTAACACGAATTCTATTCATGACGTCTACATTGTCCACTGGAGGTGTTGCATACACCTTTTCTTTTAAAAATCCCCAAACGAAAAAATCAAGTGGATTCATATCCGGCGACCTTGCTGGCCATAGTATGGGTCCATTGCGCCCAATCCATCTATTTGGAAAATGTTCGTCCAACCATTCTCTTGAAATTCTTTCTGTATGAGGTGGTGCACCATCATGCATGTACAGCATGTTGTTTACTAAATTTAGTGGAACATTCTCCAAAACTTCTTCTAAAATATTTATATAATTTAAGGCATTTAATCTTTGATGAATAAAAAAAGGCCCAATTACACGTACATTTAGAATACCAAGCTAGACGTTAACTGAAAATTTCCTTTGATGTCCCATTTCTCTAACCGCCCGAGGATTTTCTTCTCCCCAAAAGTGATAATTATGACAATTAAATACCCCATCTCTAGTGAATGTACATTCATCACTCCAAAGAATTTTAAATAAAAAAATTGGATCTTCCCGAATTTGATCTAAAATCCTGTCAAAAAACATACGTCTACGCTCGTTATCATTTTCATACAGTGGTTGAACTTTTCTTGCATGAAATGGACGCATTCGATTTTCTTTCAATACTGCATGGACTGTTGTTTTACTGGGGACATTTAACTGTTGAGCTATTTGTCTTGTACTAATATTGGGATCTTCTTGAACTGCATTCAATATCTTTTCTTCTAGGTGAACAGTGCGACGTTCCCTAGGTCTCCCTCCATCTATGTTATTATAAACGAACGACCCAAAAGTGCGTAGCCTTTGGTCTAATTTTCTAAACGTATTTACGCAGGGCTATTGGCGATTTGGATATCTTCTTTGGTACTCATCTTTGGCACTAGTTGCATTACCATTGCAGAATCCAAATATCATGTACATATCTGCATACTCGTTGAATGTGTACATCTTCAAAAAGTATGATGAACTTATACAAACTTACACAAATAAATTATGACAAGTATATGTCAAAGTCAAGTGAAATTTAATAAGGTTACATATGAAAATACATAGTTGCCAGGTCAATTTTTATTAAAAAAATGCTTCTGAAGAAGTTATTAATTTGTTAAAGTTTCCAATTTATTTATCACCTATGTCATTTAAATTTTACAAATGTGTAATTGATTGTAAGTTCTATTGATTTTTTCGAAAATAATAGAAAATAACACTAATTTCCAGAGATACGTTTAATATTTTAACGACCTCGTGAGATGTTACGAGGAAGAATACACTATTTTTTTATTTAGATTTTTTATCCAAAATTAATCAACGAATCACACTACCTGAAGATTATCACACCTTTTCTGGCCACCTTGTATATATATATATATATATATATATATATATATATATATATATATATATATATATATATATTACGTTGGTAGATGCAGTCCGTCGTCGTCAGTTGAATCTGTTATGGATTATGTTCAGGATGTTCTGGATATAAAGGATGCCAAGTGCTTCGAACTTGCAAGAAACGACGATGTCTGTTCGTACAAGTTAGGTCTGAAAGAATCACTTGTTAAACAACTTTTAGATCCAAGTTTGTGGCCAACAGGACTCGCGGTAAAGGAATTTTTTCCTCGTCGTCGGAACAATGCTGATCAAGCAGGAAATTTTCAGACATCAAATCCATCAAATCCATCAAATCCATCAAATCCAAAGTCATAAATAAAACTACACAGGGCCTTTTGCTGTATTACCAGAATATAAGAGGTCTCCGCACTAAACTGGTTGATTTCTATAACTCCTGCTTATCTGAGGATTACTGCGTACTTGCTCTAACTGAAACTTGGTTACACGATTCCATATTCGACAATGTAATTATGGATAGTCGTTATGTGTTATATCGGACAGATCGCTCAGTGCTTACAAGTAATAAAGCAAGAGGGGATGGTGTGCTCATTGCCATAAAAAATATATTCAATCTATCAGAATTGTAACAGATAATAGTCTGGAAATGGTATCCATAAAAATTAACAAGAGCTCTGTTAAACTGATCATATGTTGCTGTTATATTCCCCCGAACTCTTTCCCATGCTTGTATAAAAACTATTGTAAAGCGTTTGAAAAAATATCAACAGATTATCCTGATTACAAAATCATTATTATGGGTGACTTCAATTTGCCTAATATTACTTGGGTCAATGACTGCGATAGCTACGGCTTAACTCCAACGAACGTGTCTTCTCCTATTGAGGTTATTTTCTGTGATAGCTTAAGCTCTATTTGTATGAATCAATTTAATTCTATAACAAATGTTAATGATGTTGTGCTAGATCTGTGCCTCTCCAATTATGATCACTTAACAGTTAATAAATGCCTACCAATAATTTTACCTGATTGTCATCATCCACCACTAATTATCGATGTATTAGTAGATGAACATGATGTGCTTGATACTTATTATAAATTTAAGCCAGATTTCAGTAGAGCCAATTTTGATAATATCAATAACTTTCTATCAAGTGTCGATTGGTCCTGTTTATATGATTGTTCAGATATTAACAAGGCAACTCAAATCTTTTATGACATTATTTACCTTGTATTTGACCTCTACGTACCAAAGAAACGCACAAGACACGATTTTTATCCGAGCTGGTTCTCAAGTAAGTTGATCAATTTATTAAAATCTAAAAAGGAATCCCACAAAAAGTGGAAACTTTCTTCCGCTATTTCAGACTACAACTCCTTTACAAATCTTAGAAGGATTTGCAAAACTGAAATTAATTTGTGCTATAGACAGTATTTGGATAATATTGAACAATCTATTCCCTACAATATAAAGGCTTTCTGGTCCTTCGTTCAGCAAAAGAACAAGTCTTCGGGAATTCCCTTAATGATGTCCCTCAACGAAATTAATGTATCGTCAGGTCAAGATATTGCAAACCTATTCGCTACTTACTTTTCTTAAGTTTATAAAGTAGAATCTGTAACAGCATCGGACTTTAAGTCTAGCATATCACCTAATCTGAACAACATATGTTTAACGGCTGATCAAGTTTTATTTGAACTCTCTCGGTTAAACGTCACTGCAGGTCCAGGCCCTGATAACATACCTTCTATATTTCTACGCAATTGTAGTAATTCACTTTATATTCCACTACACCAATTATTTTCGTTGTCTTTAAGCTCTGGTATCTTTCCGAATATATGGAAATCTGCCTTCATAACTTCAATTCACAAATCAGGCGCGAAATCTAATGTGAAACACTACAGACCAATTTCCATATTGTCAGTCATACCGAAAATATTTGAAAAACTACTATATAATCAGTTATTCAGTACTTTTAAAAACATTATTAGCGATAATCAACACTGGTTTTATATTAGTCGTTCTACGCAAACAAATCTTCTTATTTACACTGATTATATAGTCCGTGCTTTCGAAAGCGGAGCTGAAGTCCATTCTATTTATACGGACTTCAGCAAAGCTTTTGATTGTGTCAATCACTCAATATTATTGCATAAACTGCATGCTTATGGTGTAGGTGATTCATTACTGAAATGGCTTGGATCTTATTTAACTAAGAGAGTTCAATACGTCAAAATCAATGGGTACATTTCTAATGCAATATGGGCAACATCAGAGGTTCCGCAGGGCTCTCACTTAGGACCGCTTCTGTTCTCGATCTTCATAAATGATCTATCCGATATACTTACTTGTCCACACTTATTATTCGCGGATGATCTCAAGATATTCCTCCAAATAAACAACATCAATGGTTGCTCAATCATTGAACATAATCTGTTATTAATACAATGCTGGTGCACAAATAATGATATGGCACTAAATATAAGTAAATGTCAGTTTATGCCGTTTTCACGCTGTAAAGTACCAACATATTTTATTTATCATTTGAATGATACCTCTCTCTGCAGAGTAGATAGTATCCGGGACCTTGAAGTGCTGTTGGACTCTAAACTGTCTCACAGGCTACATATTTACTACATAGTGAGCAAGGCTAATAAAATGCTAGGGTTTATTAAACGATCTACAACTGATTTTATTAATGTACGTGCTCTTGTGATTTTGTATAATGCACTAGTCAGATCACACTTGGATTATTGCTGCCTTATTTGGTCACCATCCTTCAAAACGCATGCAGACAGATTAGAGTCTATACAATACAAATGTTCCAAGGTCTTAGCATATAAGTTGAGCTTTGTTGGCATATATCTTACGCCCCAGCAATCCTGTCAATATGTTGGTCTTACTGAAGGAAGGGAATGGACATAACATTTATGCACAAATTACTTAATGGGATGATAAATTGCATAAATCTGCATAATTTGATTAACCTCATGTGCAGGGTCGAGCTTTAAGATCGAATGATTCTACATATAGGTCACTATAGAATCACGTACGGTATGAACAGTCCCATGCCACGGATCGCCAGGCATGTTAACAGTGTCGCATTTTTTTGCAAACTCCCTCAACACTTTCAAGGCACACTTAATGCTCCTAATTTAATTTAATTTAATCTGTTCTCGTTATAAAAGAAATATTGTATGTTATTTATTGTATTTAGTATGTAGGTGTTTTTATTTTATGTTTATATTTGTTCTAATTGTAATATTTTAAAGATCTGTATTTTATCTTCAAAAAGGCTTGACCGTCTATATGTATAAATAAATAAATAAATAAATATATATATATATATATATATATAAACATCTTTATTCTGCACTTGTATATTACAATTTGTTTAATTTTACAATTATATTTTATTTTATTTGTTCCTTGGCTATCGGCCGTCAGTCTTTCAGCCTGAATTGTAGTTATCATTGTCTTCTCAGTTAGTTATGATTAATGTGTGATTAGATGAATTGATGAATGGTGGTTTCTGGGTTGTTGAATTTAGGAGAAATGTTGGGGTTTCGTACTAGACAGAGGTGATTAAGGATGTCATAGATGTGTGGGTTAGATGCAAATTTTGGGACAGTTGGGTAAGTCGTTGTTGAATAGGGATTACTTCTGTTTTTTTTATAACCTTAATGTATATTTTTAAGTATCCATATGCACATTTTTCGATGCTCGGTTTATTAGAAGAATTTAATTTGAAGCTTTAAGCGAGTGTTTTCCACTCCCGGGCTAAGCATGAAGTAAAATTTCGAGTTTAGAAAAGCCTGAAAATTTGGTTTGGTCGCGTAGCGCGAAGCGCGGAGCGGCCAAACCAAATTTTCAGGCTTTTCTAAACTCGAAATTTTACTTCATGCGCCACCGCTACAAAACACTGACATATTACGAAGTTTAAAACACACCGCTAAACTTTGCAATGAATCAGTGTTTTGTACCGGTGGCGCATGAAGTAAAATTTCGAGTTTAGAAAAGCCTGAAAATTTGGTTTGGCCGCTCCGCGCTTCGCGCTACGCGACCAAACCAAATTTTCAGGCTTTTCTAAACTCGAAATTTTACTTCATGCTTAGCCTGGGAGTGGAAAACACTCGCTTAAAGCTTCAAATTGAATTATTTTAATAAGTCGAGCATCAGAAAACGTGCAACGTATGCATATGGATACTTCAAAGAAAAAATCTCGTTATGTAAATATTCGGTGTTACATACAACTCTCTGTATATATAACCATTATAATAACCATTATAGTTAGGTTAGATGGCAATTTTGTTCGGTTGAGTCAAGTTGATTGAAAAATTATGAAGTTAGGTTAGACTATTTCTGAAGATTATGTTACTTGATGATAGATTGTTCAAACTTTAGCTTTATCTAGTAAGTGTCTATCTCTTTAAAAGTCCCACGATGTCCGTAATTTTCTTCAAAGGATTACGATTTTCATACATTTTTAAAAACGCCCAACGCCTAAACTCTGTTATTTATTAACCGATTTGAATGAACTAAAAAACAAAGTTAATGGCCGTTTAAATACTACAAAATGACAGTAATTATATATTGTTTCAATTAACTTCATTGCCAAATAATAGTCAACTTATAGTTTTTAAATGGCTACATATACTTTTTATTTTATTAAATTAGACATTGTTTTTCTGAATCCAATTATGCCGGTTATGTTAAATTATACAATGTACATTTAATATTTTAAATGTCCCAGAGTAAAAATCATATAAACCATAAGCAAAGGTATACTGAAAAGAGATTAATCTCAAAACGCGTCTGGTAGATTGGTTGGTAGTCCTTTTCATTTTCATTTTTCTTGTAGTTCCTTATTTTTGTTAATTGTTTGTTAGTTGGTTTGTAAAGAATTTGACCTAAAAGTTACATATACTATTAAAAGCGTTGTAACAAATAAAATAAGATTTCTTAAATGTAAATATGTCGCCAGAAAAATTTAATAATTAATTAATCACACATAAAAAGACTAGTATTACTTACTTCCCTGTTAATTTAATAAAAAGTGAAGTAAAGAATAACAGTATTTTTATGTGTAATAATCACTTAATGTAAACTCAAAACATAAAGTTATTAATCAATCAAACAATTTATTGGTCTATTAGATTGTATAATACAATATTCGACAAGTCATGCAAATACATATTAATAAAAACCTCGTTCACATGATTTTTTGGCAATAATTGTAGTATGCCTTCAAATGAAAATAGAAAAATGCAGCACACGATGTTGTAAACAGATGCAATTCATGTATTCAACAAAAATATTAAAAAAATGTCATTTTTGCACTTACACTTTACAAACTCTAATCAATGTCAAAAGGTGGCATTTAGCAAATGTTACATTGTTTATTTGCATCCAACCATAAAAGTGGTATCGAATGCATCAAGAAATTTCATGATACGCTGTCATCGAAATACCTGCTGTCAGAACAATCAATCAAATTTTCGCGACACGAGTACATCGATAGTAGTTCATCATGGAAGTGGATGATACATCCGACGCGGAAAGCTGCACACCACCAGATGTAGTAAAGGAAGCAGAGATAGCGAGTTTAGAACTACTACCGAAAAATTCAAGGGTAATATATGGAAAACGCTACCAGGAATTTATCAAGTGGTGTGAATCTAGAACCATTAGAAAGTATTCAGAGAATACTTTATTAGCATATTTTGCCGATCTTTGCAGAAAATATAAGCCCTCTAGCATTTGGTCTATATTTTCAATGTTAAAATGCACCCTCGGTACAAAACATAATGTGCAAATTGGAAAATATAGCAAATTAATAGCTTTCATCAAACAGAATGGCGTAGGATTTAAGGAAAAAAAATCTAAAACTCTCTCGAAATCCGAAATATTGGCATTTTTGAAGGAAGCCCCAGATGACAGTTTTCTTATGATTAAGGTTGGTTATTTTTAATTAAACCATTTTAACAATATATTGAAATAGGCATTTCAGGTGGCATTAATATTTGGGATTTTTGGGGCATGCCGCAGACACGAATTGTACAATATCAAGAAAGAGGATATAAAAGAAATTGACAATATGTTAATTATTAGCATTCCTGATCCGAAAACTCACAATCCAAGAACCTATACTATATTGTCAACGATAATGAATCTGATATAGATTATATCTCTTTTTACCAAAAGTATTCAAGATTGCGGTCCAATAAAAGTGCGGCAGATAGAAAATTCTTTATAAAATATGCAAACGGACGATGCACCAATCAAGTAGTTGGCATTAACACGTTTGGAAGCTTTCCTTCTATTATTGCGAAATATTTACATTTAGAAAATCCACATCTTTTCACGGGTCATTGTTTTCGACGCTCATCCGCAACATTATTGGCCAATACTGGAGCTAACTTAGTACAAATTAAGAAACATGATGGATGGAAATCGTCCGCTGTAGCCGAAGGCTACATTGATAATTCCCTTAATAATAAAATCAAAACAGCGGTCACAATTATGAAAAATCCATCTGTAGCAGGTCCAAGTTCAAGTAATTATGTAGAACCCAGAATAGAAAATTTGACTACAAATGATAATATAGAATATATAGAACCCAATAAGGCAAAAGAAAGCACTATAATCGCACATAGTAGTTCTATTAAGGAATGCCAAAACCGTGAAGATGTGAATATTGCAAATAATATATCAGAAGCAAAAGCCGATTCCCAAAATGTTATGTTACCAGCACTTACAGCTTCAGGAGTCAATATACAAAATTGCTCCCATTTTACTATAAACTTAACTGTTAATAATAACAAATAATTCCCATTGAAATTTAAAGTCAAAATAAACCTTATATTTAAATACTCTATTGTACTTGTTTACGGTATGACGTGCAAAAAGTTATGTATGTAATGCGTGTGTAAAATAAGCTTTATGGCATTCGTTCAGATGTTTCGTGACTCGCTTTCGGCTCGTCACGAAACATCATCTGAACTCATGCCATAAAGCTCAATTTTACACACTTATTACATAAATAACTATTATTGTAAGGTAATGTCAACCAAAAATAACAACATTTGTAATTAGGCCATTTAATGCTGTTTAAATTGTTTATTAGTTCTTATTTAATCCTCCTGTTCCGTTAAATAATTTGCTACACATTCAGTTTGTTATTATTTTAAACGCAACTTTAATATTTAATAAATACTTCATTTCTTAAAAATAATTTTAATTTATCACTTGGACAGCTCATTTATTCTATGCTACATAAAGTATCCAAATATACAAAATTGAACTAATCAAACCTTTAAATTTAAAGTTAAAAAAACAGTTAAAAAACGTAGTTTGTGTGACATTTAGTTGAAATTAGATGGGCAAAGTCATAGGTCAGGGATTAATGTAACATAATGAATTAAATGTTTTAAGTATTGGGTGCAAAGTAGAACATAGTGTGGTGGTATCATTCATTATGAAGGTAGGTGGGGTGTGTATGCGGACTAAGTTGGAATTGGATAAAAAGTTGGTAAGATGTCAAGATTTTGTTTTAGTTTTATATTCATATCTCCAATAATTATAACGTTATCGTATAACGAAAAAATGGTATTATCAATTAAGGAGTAAGGATGTATATAGACTAGAAATACGTGCATTAGGAATAAGGGTAAGTTTAAAGTTGTGTGAATGCATTTATCAAGAGGATTGTTTATTTAATGTGGGTTAGTTTTTCCTAGTTTGCTATCTGAAGAAAGGTGTGACAGGCCAGGATCGTTTCTGTTGTGTAGAAGACGATTGTGGTCGTGAGTAATACTATGTTAGTTGTGTTGATGAGGTTTGTGATGATTGGTTATCTCTGCTGTATGATGGCCCTGTAGGCGGTTATGATTATAGGATTTGTTTGTTGTGGAGTGCTTTGTAATTGTGTTTTAATATGTTTAGGAGGGGCGTTAGGTGCTCGGTTGTCAATTTTGGCTTAAACATCGCTTTAACTTCATAGTCACTTTTCAACGTTAAATAAAATGGCAGAACATTCAAATTAAAAGGGGGTAAGTCACTTGAACTCCTTATGTCACTTCTTAACGTCATATAAGATGGTGGAACATTTAAATTGGTTATATTGAAGCAAAACTACTTCGAATCCAGAGAGATTATTGCTTCGATGTAATGCTTTCTGTCTTTCACATGTCAAGAGTGACCATTATATATTAAAATTATGAAAATAGAATCATTATATTAAACAAACAATATTTCTGCGTTAAATAAAACAGTTAAAAAAATTTGTTTCCGCCATTTTGTTACGAACGCGAAAGCATATCTTTGTAAAATTGTAAACTATTATCATATGACAACACTGGAACCGAAGTTCCAGCATACAAATTTTGTATGGCCTAACCCTTCTCTTAAGTAAAGATTATAGTGTTTTGCTCGTTGTGTTTGAGATATTCATATTACCTGTAGCTTTTGTTACCTTCGTAACGCAGAATTTTTGAAGAAGGCCTCGTTTTCTAAATGGAACCTCCTTGAAGTCTTCTAATTTGATGTTGGACTATTCATCATCATTGGAATCCATGGTTGCTATGATCCAATAAGGATGGAATATGTGTAAATACTCGAACTATCATTGAGTGTTACGTTTAATTCGCTCGCTCTTTACACGTCCGACATATGTGTCTGGCTCACGAATGACTCGTCGGTTTTCGCCAGTTTTCGTTATTTTTATCAGTTATTACAATTAACACGATTTACGTCAATTTGCAATGTGTTGACTTTTGATTTAAATTATAAGATTTTTGTAAATCAAATAATCAGTATTTTTCACGAACAAAATTAGAAAATGTTGCACAACTAGTAATTAAAAATAAACCCATTGAGACCGGTTTTAGGAAAAGAGTGTATATAGCTATCCACCTATTATGGGACAATCTGTATATGCATCTACTTGTGTAGACATGTTCATATATTCTTCTATTTTTATGAAACGTTTAAAATATAAACTACCCACCGAGCAAACACATTTACAGTCTGATCAACATTATATCAATGTTTCATATTGCTGTAATTCTGAATGTTTGTATGTATGCAAAGAAAATCTGTACATATTCAAAATGGAAATTTGTTTGTTATTGTGGTTTAATCAGAAAAATCTGCCTATATTTCGCTGGAGTTGAAGTCCCTCGTTAGCGGAATAATGGTTTTATGATAAGTCTAATTTGAATGGGGATTTTCGAAGGCTCGAAGGCTCGTTAATGGACGCATTGTTGGTGGTCAGCGAAAGCTGAGACTTACCAACCATGACAAGGTATCAATGGATATTTACCTATTTGTAAACTATCGAAATCCCATCCATCTTTCCATACGCACAATCGCATTGACGTGCAGCGTGCGCGCCCCTTTTATTGGACGTGTGCAGTTGTTCACGCCGCGCCGCACGTCGCACGGATCTTCTTTATATTTACATATACGTATGTATCACAATTTATGAATATATTGAGAGAGAAAAAGATAAATGTATTGATTTTTATACCTGAAAGTTAAAGAATTCAACATTTAAAAAAATGTGACATCTAAAATTATGCGTAATAAATTATATTTACACCACATTTATATTAGTTTGTAAAATTAAAATATCTCATCAGATAATTCAAAATCATTGAACAAAAGTTGAAATATTTTAATAAAATGCAAGTAAAAATGTTGTTCAAAATTTGAATTTATATTATTTAACCAACATACATTTCTATAAAGGTAAAGAAAATTTAATGAAGTCTATCCTACAGTATTACTTTCTACGGTAGGATAGACTTCAATAAATCTTATTACTCAACCAAAGACGTTTTGAAAATGAATGCGATAAAGTTAAAATAATATAATGAAATTTGATTTTGATATTACAGAGTTTTTCTACTGCATTTCACTTTATATCGAATATGTATCTCTTTATCTCAAATATATTTCCCATTTATCAAATACATTTCGCTACAATCCACTGCAGTGGATTTATTAATTCATAACATATCACGTGAACTAACAGACAGACAAAGAACAAAATCATTGACAAGAGCTCAGGCTGAAAGACCAACGGTCGATAGCCTCTTATTTACAAAGTAATAATAATAATAATATATTTATTCTGTTGCTGCCATACAGGGTATAGATACATTCGTCAATATAGTACATTACAAAACATATACACGTTTTACAGTAAAATTAGTACTTCGATAATAGTTCAATAAATTCTTGACTAGAATACACGACCATTTTTGAACAATATGTTTTTAATGGTATTTTCAAATCGTTTGAGTTGTAGATTCTTTGTAGATTAGGGAAGTTTATTATATAAATTGCTTCCTGCGTATAACGGTGATTTTTTATATTGCTCTGTGGCAAATTTTTCAATGTAAATATCGTCAGAAATTCTTGTTTTGTAGCTATGTTTGTCTCTATTTTTGGAAAGAGAGTATTTATTTTTATGTATATACTTTAATAATTTATAAATGTAAATTGATGGTGTCGTCATTATATGCTTAGTCTTGAATATCAATCTGCACGAATCTCGGTATGGTATATTAAACATTAAACGAATGATCCGTTTCTGGACTATGAATATTTTTTTCGCTTCAGATGCGTGTCCCCACACCGTAATTCCGTAACTTAGCAAAGGATATACTATGCCAAAGTACGGTGAATTTAGCCCGGTTTCGTGCATTAAGTACTTTAAACGGCTTATAGCAAAAAACGATTTATTTAATTTCGGCACTAGGACACTTATATGAACCTTCCATGAGAGATTTTTATCAACGTTTATTCCTAAGAATGTTGTAGACTCACTAATATCGATTGCATGATTGTTCATAGCAATTTCGTATTCTGATGGCATTACGTATGGATTTAAAAACTCAATACAAACTGTTTTAGAATAATTAATGATAAGGTTATTCTTATTGCACCATGTCATGAATTGAGCTATTATGTTATTTAGTATAATGTTGCAAGCATGTTTATCAGGAGCACTTACTATTATTGAGGTATCATCCGCAAACATACAAACATGTGAGTCTAGAACAGGTATGGGCAACCTTTGACATGTTGAGGGCCAAACTTTAGCGTGCAAATACGTTCGCGGGCCGCGTTTAAAAGTACTTAGTGCATTTTAAAGTAGTGATAATATTTTTTGCGATAGATATTAGACATGAAATAATACGACAATGTTATTATAGTACAATTTATTAAAATAACAAAATGAAATTTAAAAAAATGGTACATTCTAATTAAATCGTTAAATTTGCAATTGTTACAAACTACGAAAGTTAAATACACCAATATCAATGAGCTTCAATTTGGGAAACTAATCCATCGATATTTGGATTAATTCCACTGACACAAAGACGTAAAGAATTTTCCAAATTATCGTCAGTCAGTCTTGTACGATGTGTTGATATATTAACTTTCATCAATGAAAAGAACTGTTCGCATTTATAAGTACTGCCAAACGCATAAATCAATCTTCTCGCGAATTTTCTAAGCTGCGGAAAATTGTCTTCTTCTAGGTATTATTTGTAGAAATCGCACAACTCTACGTCTTCAAATTTGGATTTTAGGAGTGAGTTTTCTTGAATCTCGATCAACTCTATTTGTAAGTGTATTGGAGAATTTTGTACAATATATGTTGTAGGAGTAGCAAATAAACTGAAACAGTCTTCCATGGTTTTGAAGTCGCAAAATCTGTTCGAAAATTGTTCCGACAGTAACTTGAGTTCTTCAGCATATTGACCAAGCAATATTTTCATACGCAGAGAGCGTGTTGAAATGGTAACTGTTATTAGACAGCATCTGTGACTCCCACAAGCGTAGTTTGATCTGAAACGCTTTTAAATGGCTGTACAAATCATTTACTAACTGTCCTTGTTTTTGAAGTTTCAAATTTAAATCATTCAAATAGCCTGTAAGATCGACCAGAAATGCTAAGTCACATATCCATTTTGGGTCACTTAATTCAGATAGTGGTTTATCTTTTATTTTCATAAAGTCTGCTATCTCATTTCTAAGCTCGTAAAACCGTTTCAACATTTTTCCTTTGCTCAGCCATCTGACTTCACAATAATATGTTACGTCGTTATATTCAGCTGATATTTCATCCAAAAACGCCTTGAACTGACGATGGTTCAGCCCTCGGGATCGAATAAAGTTGATGGTTTTTACTACCACATTCATAACATTCTGGAGTCGAATGAACTTAGAACACAAGTTCTGTTGGTGGATAATGCAATGAAAGACTATCAAATCATCTTTTTGCACAATTAATTCTGTTGCTTTTTCATTCAAAATTCCGATGAAACCTTTACGTAAGCCGACCATCAGTGCATACTCCAATTAATCTTGACCATGGCAAGCTAAAACTTGTGAATACCGTTTGAACTTCAAAAAAAATATCCTCTCCTGTAGTGGTTCCTTTTAGCGGCTGTAAAGCAAGCAATTCCTCAGTTACAGTGAACTCCTTATCAACACCTCGAATAAATATAGCCAGTTGAGCTGTGTCAGACAAATCGGTGCTCTCGTCTAATGCTATGGAAAATGATTCAAAACCAGCCATACGGTCAGTCAATGTTGTTTTTATATCATTAGCCATCATTTCTATACGTCGAACAACAGTTCGTCTTGACAAACTAATTTTTTCAAATTCTTTTTTCTTTTCAGGACACATAATACCGCAAACTTCTAACATACACTCCTTGATAAATTCTCCTTCGGCAAATGGTTTTAATGCCTTTGCCAAATTTGAGCTAACTATAAAACTAGCTTTCACAACATTATCTAGTTGTGTTCTTTGTTTATGAAACATTTGTTGCTGTTTTTCCAAATTTGCGGTAAGCTTCTGGATTTTGTCTGTTTTTAATTGTCCTGTCAGTGAGTGCAGCGTAGCATGCTTAGCTGAGTAATGCCTCTTTATATTGAATTCTTTCTTTACTGAAATGGATTCATTACACAGCAAACAAATAGGCTTACCATTGTGCAAGATAAAAAAGAATTCTTCAGTCCATTTTTCTTGAAAATGGCGACCCTCTGTATCTACTTTTTGTTTCTTTCCACCAGACATCATTTTTGTTTACTTTTCGTTCAATAAACTTAATAACAAACTTTAGTTAGTAACCACTCAAGATGCACACAAAGTCACAAAGCAAGTTGACGGCTCGAGCAGTTCGCTAGGATATCGCTTGTCCAAGTTATCACCTCGGTAGCTCAAATAGAACTGAACTAACGTTCGGGCCATCCACCCGCTTATATAGGCAAAATGAACGAATAGTCTGGAATAAACTAGTTTGGAATAATTGAGAAGCAATAAATCTTTTGATGTGTGAGGATAAGTACCTAATGTAATATTTTTTTAATTGGGTTTTTTCAAAATGTCTCACGGGCCGGATCATATCTTACAGCGGGCCGGATTCGGCCCGCGGGCCGGGGGTTGCCTATATGTGGTCTAAAACATGCTCAGGAAGGTCGTTTAATAATAAAATAAATAATAAAGGGCCTGCCACGCTTCCTTGCGGTACCCCTAATGCTATATTGAATGAGTCTGATATAACATCATCTATTTTGATCAATTGTTTTCTGTTTTCCAAAAATGGTTTAAACCAGTCATTTATAGGCCCACGGATCCCTAAAGCATATAATTTAGAAAGAATAAAATCAAAATCTAAACTATCGAAAGCTCGGGATAAGCCAAAAAAGGTACCTATTACTTTTTGTTTTTTGTCCATTGAATTATGTATTTGTTGAATAAAATCTATCATGGCAGTTTCGGTACAAAAGTTACGGCGGAACCCATGTTGCTTAGTGCTTACTTCGGGAACAAATAAAATTTATAATTTTATTACAAACAACTTTTTCAATTATTTTTGAAAATAAACATAATAGGGCCACGGGTCTATAATTTTCAAGCAGATTTGGATTTCCATCTTAAATAGTGGTACAACAGTTGCTAATTTTAATGAATTTGGGAATTGGCCAAGACATACAGATTTGTTGATAATGTCAGTTAGAGCTGGAGCAATTTTAGCAACACATTTCTTCAATCCAAGTATTGGTACGTCATCATAGCCTGTGGAGGTTTTTGTCTTTAATTGACGGATTGCTTCCGTTACTTCCGATATAGAGACCGGATCAAAAAACATAGACGGATTTGAAGAACTACTAGAATCTGTTTTGCACGAAGTTGAAAGACTGCCATTAAAGTGATTGTTTTTTTGTTCGGCTACATTTGCAGTAAAATATTTTCCGAAATAATTAGCTATCATTTGTTTATCAGTTATATTTATTCCATTTATAATTATTTCATTTGGAGCTTTGGAAACTTTTTTGTTGCTGCTTTTCCTGTATTTATTTATAATTTCCCAGGTAGTTTTAAAAGCATTTTTTGCGTTCAATATTTCGTTTGAACAAAACTTCTTTTTTACAGTAGTAATATAATATATTAACGCTTTATATTGACTATGGATAGTATTCGAATTTGAATCTCTCCAGAGCCAATATAATTTCTTTAAATTGTCTGCTTGCATGTTTAATTCGTGATTATACCATGGTAGTTTACGGACCCTTGATGAACGGGATTTTTTTTGTTTTCTTAGGAAAACATTGATCAAAGCAACTAAGAAAGCAGCTTGAGAATTCTGTGTACATATCATCAATGTTTTGGTAATTTCTATTTGGAAAATTATGTATTTCTTCACTAAACAGTGGTTTAAACTTGAGAATGTTTGACTCAGCATACATTCTGCTAGATATATTTACACATTTAGGCGTACCTGGATTTCTAGGGTGAAAGTTTTCACATCTAATTGTTTGTGCAGTGTGGTCCGAAATATTTGGTTCAATAATTTCAAACTCAACGTTTTCCAAAATTGTCGTTGCAATATAATCAATTTCATTTACCGTTATATTGAAACCACACCTTGATATTCTAGTTGGCTCATGGTTAACGTTATGGGAGAAGAGATTGAAATTCTTGAAAATATTTTTAAGCGTAGTGGCTTCGTATGTGATTTCCCGATTATTTACATTGAGATCGTCGCAGAGCACTATTTGTAAGCTCACTTGCAAAAATTTCAAAGTCGCCGTTGGGCGACCTGTATATGCAAATGATACACACATTAAAAAATTTTGTATCTTTTATACTGGCAATCGAACATTCAAAATGAAATTCTACAGATAGTTTTTGAACGGAATTACAAATTTGGGCAAGATTTTCATTGATAAAAATTGCTGTTTAGTTAATATGGGTTGTTCTCGAGAAAGCAGATATTTTCTTGTAACCGTGTATTACGCAAGAATTTATTTGTTCTTCTGTTTATATTATTAATAAATGTAGATATATGTAATATTACACAATAAAGATGTTTGTATATATATAATTTTGTGTACATAAAATTAATGTTGATGCCTAAACTAATCATTATTGTTTATGATTTCCGAAATTTCTATTTTTCCTGTTTCTCTAGAGCAGGCATGAATCAACACAGCGCACAGTGTTTCGACCAATGGACAAAAATCAAAAAAGGAACATTTAATTTTAAGGAATTTCATATTACCACAGTAAAGTAGATAAGCCATTACTCCAAGAATTCCATTTAACAGCTCCCTGAGTTTTGCTAATTTCTTGTTAATATACTCTCAAACCGAGGCAATGATCGAGCGGGTACTTTTCTTTAATATCAGTTCTATTTTATCAATTGTTCTAAGCGTTATACTAAAATTGCTAAGAAGTGTTTTTAAATAATCTATAATGGATTCTGTAGCTCAGGGTATGTAGTTTAAGATATCATTTAAAGTTTATCTTTTGGTGAACGATTTACTCTGCAAATAATTTTTAAACAAACTCATAAATTTTGTATAAAATTTATGCGATTACAAACTTTGAAAAGTATTTTCTTTAAATCTTTAGATATTCGTTGTTTTTTTAAGAAAGTCAAATTTGAAGCTTTAAACGAGTGTTTTCCACTCCCAGACTGAGCATGAAGTAAAATTTCGAGTTTAGAAAAGCCCCGTGAAAATTTGTCGAGGGTCGCGCAGCGACCCGAGACAAATTTTCTGGGCTTTTCTAAACTCGAAATTTTACTTCATGCGCCATGCGCATAAAACACTAAAATATTGTGAAATTTATGTATATTTTAACCTCACTTGAAATAAGTGTTTTATACGCGTGGCGCATGAAGTAAAATTTCGAGTTTAGAAAAGCCCCGTAAAAATGTTCACGGGGCTTTCTAAACTCGAAATTTTACTTCATGCTTAGACTAAGCATGAAGTAAAATTTCGAGTTTAGAAAAGCCACGGGAAAATTTGTCTTGGGTCGCGCAGCGACCCGAGACAAATTTTCTAGGCTTTTCTAAACTCGAAATTTTACTTTATGCGCTATGCGTATAAAATACTAAAATATTGTGAAATTTATGTATATTTAAACCTCACTTGAAATAAGTGTTTTATACGCGTGGCGCATGACGTAAAATTTCGAGTTTAGAAAAGCCCAGAAAATTTGTCTCGGGTCGCTGCGCGACCCTCGACAAATTTTCTCGGGGCTTTTCTAAACTCGAAATTTTACTTCATGCTTAGTCTGGGAGTGGAAAACACTCGTCTAAAGCTTCAAATTGGACTCTTTTAAAAAAACAACGAATATCTAAAGATTTATAGAAAATAATCTGAATTTGGAAAACGTATGCTCTAAAGAAAATCTCCCTGTATATATTATGCATTAGTCACTTCTATTAATATATGTTAAAAAAAAGTAGAAAAAAAACGAGTCAAAAACTGTAAACAAAATAATTAAGAACTTATTTTGAAATCTATTTTATTCGCTTATTAATTGTTATATTTTGTTTCTAAAAACCGATTTTTATTCACAAAATAAATTAAAAAACTTTGTCGGATGCATTTTCGAGTAAAACATTTTTTAACTGGAATTTTTTTAGGAAATTGTAAAAAATAAATCGTTCAAAGACTTTGTGATGTGATCTAGAACATACATAGAAAATGTCAAAAATTTTAAAGCAACAATAAAAAGGTTCATTTTTTGAGCACCGGTAAAACCCCCTTACCTATACAAAAATATATGTCGGCCATTCCATAAATAAGTGCACACTTTTTGGGGATACATCAGGGATTTTAGCGAATTTCACACATATTATAAAGGCTATCAAGACATGGTTTTTGGTTGTTACTAGAGGTTAAACAAACGAGTGTTTCAAAAATTATAACAATATAAACTTTTAGTGGACTTTTATTTTGAACTCAAAAATATCGTAAACCGTTACTGATACAAAAAATGTTATACTTGACTTTTTTATGCTTAAATGTTCAAAGTTTAAAATATTTTTTTTCCAAAACGAAAAAACTTTATTTAGATAGATTTGTTTCAATAAATAAAACAAATCTCACAAAATAATCAAATACTCATGTTTAATTTTCTTTAAAAAAATATATATATTATACCCCTATCCTTTCTAAGAATTTATCCGTTTTCAAAAAGATGGGCACTTTAAAACTTTTTGAGATATGATTTTTTTACCGGAGCAAATCTCACAAAATAATCAAATACTCATGTTTTAATTTTCTTGAAAGAAATATATGTTATACCCAAATCCTTTCTAAGAATATTTCTGTTTTTAAAAAGGTGGGCACTTTAAAACTTTTTGAGATATGATTTTTATACCCGAACGCACCATTGGCGGGAGCGCCTAATGTCAATGTAGCGCTCGGTTAAAAAAATTATATCTCAAAAAGTTTTAAAGTGCCCACACTTTTATAAACGGAAAAATTCTTAGGAAGGATCAGGGTATAACATATATTTAAAAAAAAAATTAAAACATGAGTATTTGATTATTTTTTGAGATGTTTTATTTATTAAAAAAAATCTATATAAATAAAGTCTTTTCGTTTTGGAAAAAAATGTATTTTAAACTTTGAACATTCAAGCACAAAAAAGTACAGAATAACTTTTTTTGTATAGGTAACGGTTTACGATATTTTTGAGTTCAAAATAAAAGTGTACTAAAAGTTTATATTGTTATAACTTTTGACACAATAATTTGTTTAACATCTAGTAACAACCAAACACCAGGTCTTGATAGCCTTTATAATATATGTGAAATTCGCTAAAATCCCTGATGTACCCCCAAAAAGTGTGCACTTATTTATGGAATGGCCGATGTATATAAGTGCTAAATGATGAGAATATATCTTTTCTAATAAAATATAAACAAATAAAAAATTGCAGCCACTAAAAATTGTTTTATCGATTTTTGTCCTATGCTCCCATATACTCGAAATACTATGCAAGCGCGTCCAATTTCAAGCTTGTAACAAGTGTTTTCCACTCCCAGATTAAGCCCCTGAAAATTTGGATTTACAGGGGCGCGCGAGCGACGCGAGTCGCGCCCCGGCAAATCCAAATTTTCAGGCTTTTCTAACCCCGTAATTTTACTTCATGCGCCACGCGTATAAAACACTGATTTTAAGTAAAGTTTAAAATTTACTGCATATAATTTTTTTTTTCAAAATTCGATAAATTTGCTTTATGTGTAAGTATACTTACAAGAAAAGAATCCCTGTATAATTTTTACTTTTCCCTTTCTGCAAGTTTTAACATGAATATTTTTTATTACGTTCTTAACACAATAAATAGCTTCAATACTAGTATCGAATGTATTGGTATTAGGGGTATATCGGAAAATTAAATATCGATACAAATATCGATTATTTTTCACCAAAACATCGATATTCCAAGATATCGATTTGTATTGAACAACCCTAGTATAAAATATAGCTAAACAAATTTAGGATAATAAAATTAAAATGTTTTAAACAAATTTAACGTTTAAAACATGTTTTAAACGAGTTTAAGTCTAAAACATGTTTAAAACAAAATCCTTTAAAACACGACGGCTGTTTTTAAACATGTTTAAATCACTGTTTTAAAACAAAGAGTTTTATAACAACCCTGGTTTTGAACCCTCTCTAAATAAAATTTGAAAATTTTTAGGCTTTTTTAAACTAAAAATTTTATTTCGTGCGCCACGCATATCAACACTCAATTATTGTAAAGTTAGAAAATACACTTGAAATTACTTTTGTAACTAAGTAATAATCAAAACATGTAACTAACGAAATATTTACATTTTTCTTCACACATTCTTAAATCAGGTCAAATAATTCAATGTATAATATTATTACCTTATATTACCTTAGTAATTTAATAAGCAAAATAGTAATCATTATTTACAATTCATCATTTTTTTAGATATTGACATACATTTCCTTCGTGGATCCGCGCCTGACTGGGTCCAAGTTCTATTTGCAATAACAAATTGTAAAGTATAAAGTGATCAAATAAATAAATAAAAATACAATGTTACATTAACGAAACTTAAAAGATCGATTTAACGTAAATGGGTTTTAAAGATTGCATACGAAGACGTGAAGAGGATAAAATTAGAATTTTGCAGCATAGCATGTGCTTGCCTCATCATGCTACTAATGGGGTTGTACAGACCATAGTATGTGTGTCATTTATATACAAGCTGGTGGTAAATGGTTTTGTAAATTGCAGTGAATTCGTGTATCCCGGGGTCTTCGATCAAGGCATAGGTGCTTATTTCGTTTAGTCTTTTATATCACTAACTATCGTTTGTACAACCCCATCGACCGCACGATGGGGCAAACAAAAGCTATGCCGCCAAATTATAATTTTATCCTCTTCACGACTTCGTTTGCATTCTTTATAACCCATTTACGTTTTATTGATCTTTCCAGTCTCGTTGATGTAACATTGTATTTTCATTGATGATTGAAACATTCCTAAGAATCGCAATACAAGTTATTTAAAGAAATCGTTTTTTACGTAATTGAAAAAGTTCGATTCTTTGATTTTTAACATTTTCTATCCACTTTTGACTTCTACAATATTATTATAAATTGTTGGGTTTAATTTGTTCTAACGTTAACATATGAAGAGTGTCTCAAAATTAACGCCAGATTTAAATTCAATAGAAAACACAGTTTTTAGTCTTTAGATACAGTTCAAACAAAAGTAATTCAAATTCAAAAACTATTTGAATTCTAGAAAATAAGCCTACGCTTCTTATAGTTTGCACACTTTAAACATAATATATAAAATTACGAAAATGATATCCTTGAAAACGCAAACAACTTCAAATAGTTTTTGAATTTGAATTACTCTTGTTTGAACTGTACCGTAAGGTAAATAATCAGATCTCACATTCTTCATACCTGCTAATGACATAATCTCTTTTTTACCTATAAATACCGACTATATTTTTCACACAACACTTTTTCCAAGTAAGTTCATTTCAATTTTATTCCTAATTTGTTTTAAGAAAAAACGACATAAGCAAAGCTATACTGAAGAGAGATAAATCTTGAAACGCGTCTATAGATGGCCTAAGATATTAGTTTTAGTCCAAGTCCTTTCAGTTCTAATTTCTTGTAAGTACTCCTTTCATTTTTAATTTATTTGTTAGTTGGTTTGAAGAGAATTTGACCTAAATGTTACATATACTTTGATAGAGCGTTGTAACAAATCAATTAAAATAAGATTTCAAATATTTCATTATATAATTCAATATCCGAAGGTGTATTTGCACGGGAAGTAGTTGTTTTAATGGATATTTATTGTCTTAAGTTGTCTTATTAATTAAGACATTATGTGCATTTTCACGAATAACATTTTCGTAATTTTATAAATTTAGTCTTTAGATTATTATTTTTTTATTAAATCATAAAGTACATAGGATAGGGTTATTTATGGAACAACACATAGGGCAAATGGTCTCCACGTCTTTGCTGGCACATACGCTTTCTTTTGTCGAAATTTTCCATGAACATTCTGCATAAATGTGGCTGAATTTCGTTGATGCAGCGTTTAATTTCCTCCTGTAATGCACGGATAGTTGTGGGCTTGTTGACATAAACCTTTGACTTTAAATAACCCCATAAAAAGAAATGTAATGGTGTTAAATCTCACGATCTAGGGGGGCAATTCTGATCACCGAAACGAGAGAGTACACGACCAGGAAATATCTCATGCAGTAATTGAATTGTTTCACGGGCTGTATGGCATGTGGCACCGTCTTGTTGAAACCATATATTGGCCACATCAATATCACCCAATTTCGGCAGAAAGAACTGTGTTATCTTGTCGCGATATCGAGCACCAGTAACAGTCACTGCTAGACCAGCCTCATTTTCAAAAAAAGTATGGTCCAATGAAGCCACCGGCCCAAAATCCGCACCAAACAGTGACACGTTGTGGATGCATTTGTTTTTCGACAATCACATGTGGGTTCTCCGAACCCTAAACACGGCAATGTTGGCGATTAATAAAACTATCAAGGTGAAAATGTGTTTCACCGTTTAGGATGATTTTGTTCGAAAAATAAGCATCTACTCGTTGATGTTCAATAATCCACTCAACGAACTCTCTTCGCTGTGCATAGTCATTAGGCTTCAGTTGTTGTGTTAATTGAATTTGTAAGCATCGAGACACAGATCTTTTATACGTATACGCTGTAGAGAGCTTCTTGAAATTCGCAATTCTTGTCCACGGCACGCAATTTATGTTCTGGGATTTTCACCAACACTCTCACGCACTGCTTTGATATTGACATTTGAACGGCTTCTTTTTGGACGGCCAGTGTGTTTAGCGTTTTCAATTGATCCAGTCTTCCTGAATTTTTCAATTAATCTATTCACAGTTAACGAAGTTAAAACACTATTCCGACTATATTTTGTATGAAATTTTCGAACTGTGGCCGCCAAACTTTCAGTATTTTTGAGATATTGTTCAATAATAAAAACACGTTGTTGTATCGTGTTACGCTCCAGTTTTACTAACCCTAAACTCATAGCTGTCACATTATTTTGTTTCAGGGTTGCCAACAATTAACTGCTCAAATAGCGACAAATTCAAATGTTGCGTTAATTTTGGGACACCCTTTATTACCGAAAATAATTGGTAATTTAAAGTTAGACATAAAATATACTGTACAGCAAAAAAAATTTAATTCTAAATTCTAAATCAATAACTACAATTTATAGTATGTTCATTATTTTTCCTACAATGCATATAAGTAAAACTGACTTTGTAGTTTCTAGTGAAAGTAAATTGATAAGAGTCTGTGATTTTTTCAAATCTGTAATTTAAAGATTAAAGCGTAAAAAAGATCGATTTAGGATTTTGTTTATTATTATGTTCAATCTGTAAATTTTGAAAACTTGATAATTAATTAATTAAATGTATTTTTTTAAGCTATCAAACAATAATAATTTTAGTTTAGTGTTAGAAAAAAAACAAATTTTGTTATTCTTTACAATGTTTAATAATTTAATAAGATTACACTGCCCAACAGCATGTCTGTTGCATGTAATATTTTACATGATTCCGAGTTAAGTTTTCACGCTCATTTCAAATGTATTATCAGTTTTTATGTATCAGCTCTAGTTTTTAAATTACAAGGAGGGGAGGGTGTTTTTTGGAGAAAAAGTGCTTCAACATGTTGGGCCCGTTCGTTCAAATGTTCAACATTCAACATGTTTCGATTTGTTTGTGATGTATGTTGGTATCTAATGAACGGTACTTCGTTCGGTCTATTTTATACGATAGCAAAAATCCCAATCACGTTCACGATTAACAATCTGGTCATTAGAGAATTTCCTAACAGTTGGCAATAAACTCCCAGCTGTTGTCTCTGATAAACGGGCCTATTGTTTCATCAGACCAAGTTTAATATTCAGAGGTGGTAATATCATACGATCTCGTGGCACAAGATATTTATAACATTAAAGCTATCTGGAACTAGTGCTTCCCTAGAAAGCCACTGTTCCGATTCAGCTCTGCTATCCTATAAACAAATAAAACAAGGATATATGATATAGCCGCCTTGTTGTCCTAAAAGGAAACCATCTTAAGATCAACAGAAATTACCTATTTATGTTCGTTATACCTCATCTTGTTCATGACCAATATTGTAGGATATTCTTCTTTAACTTTGGTTAAATGTGCGATGGGTAAGGATCATAGTTTATTTCCGTTGTGCAGTAATACACATTTTAAACATTCGTTTGAATCATATCTCTGTAAGCCCATTGCAGTCATTAGTTATGAGATTTCTCTATTTCAGTCGGGAAGTTAGTAATTCAGAAAAAGTTTTCGACAGTCCAAGGTCTCTAATGAAATCATTAAGCTCGTTTTAATAGAATGGCTTCTGATCGAAATGGTTTTCTAGGACGAACTCGTAATTGCTCGCGGAGCTTAGCTCATCCAATTCCTCAGAGCTTTTTTTAGATGTAGATGATAGTGATAAAAATAGATCATTCGAACTTTTTAAAGGTTCAACAGCAGATGTTCATCTAGAGCGAGTATTTTTGTTCATTCCTGATATATTCACAACACAAAAATAGCAGGTATCTTAATGATTTAAAGGTTCACGCCAGATTACTGGAGCCCGGAACTATAAAAAGGTACTCTTCTTAGTGGCCCATAAACGTAATTCCTCAAAACAGATTTTGCATACAACATTGTTTTTTGTCTCCAATGAAAAACCAAAACACTCCAAATATGGTTGTTTTGCGAAACCTAAGACATTCAAAAGACATTTTTTTAAATATGTTAGCTACAGATATTACAAAAACTATTTGGATCGTTAATAACCCTCCTTGATGACATGAAGATTTGATAGAAATTACAATGATTTGTCGAAAACGCGACTGTAACAAACAAAAGTTGATGTAAACAGACTCAATATGCACGTAGTAGCCGTATCTCGAAAACTGGAGTTGCTCAAAAAAAACTGAGGATAGATTCGAAATCAGCGACCTAGTAGTAAACAACTGTTAAAATATGTTATGCAACAAAAAAAATGTTTTTGTTGTGCTGTGATATTATTAAATTAGAACAACATACATTTAAAAAAATCATATTTATTTTGTTTTTTCTAGAAAAAGAAAAATAAATAATATTATTAAAATGTTATTATTTGCATTAGTTTAATTTAAATAAAAATATTTTGAAAACAAAAGAATAATGGAATAAATAGGTTTATTTTTATAAATGAAGTAAAAGTAATACCTATAATTGTTTTCTTTTTTTTATTTACCGAGTGTTTTCTCTCACAAATTAAGCATGAAGTAAAATTTCGAGTTTAGAAAAGCCTGAACGTCCAAATCCAAATTTAGCCTTTTCTAAACTTGAAATTTTACTTCATGCGCCACGCGTATAAAACATTGATTTAGTATAAAGTTCGAAAACACGTCTTTAATTAGAATAACACGGAATCAGATAGGTAATCTGTCATCAACAATGTTCAGCATTAATGATCATTATTAAATAATTTTGAACATTTTGTTAATAAAACTTGAAGCGATATTAAAAATGAAGGTTGTAAAATCTAAAATTATTTTTTTAAGAATTTGTATCAGTGATTCTAAAAGCAGAATTCGAATTATATTTTTCTCATACGAATCCTTTATTCGAGTATTTGTGATTCGAATCATATTAGGTGATTCCTTTTTCCTTTTTTGAGGATTCGTCCGAGCTCTGATAGTTAGTAATAAATTGTAATTAAGTAAAAGAAAAAAAGGTGAACTATAAAGAGATTAATTAGTGGTTCATAGTCCATTGTCTGGGAATGAGCGGTGGTAAATGGGGAAATATAATTTGATCAGATCGTCGCATCACACATTTCACATGTGAAAAGGCCGATTCGGCTGGCAATCAGATAACGGGATTCAAAGTGGCGTCGTTATCCAGTTAATTCAGTTAATTAACAGATACACACACTAAACATACACACACACATTCACACACACGTACGCACCGAGAGAGAGAATGTTGGTTTGGTATTGCAGAAGGGCGGATATCGTTGCGAATCCGAACTGGATGCTTTCAGGGAGCGCTTTGTGCCGCAATTACGGCCCTTTAGCGATAAACAGTGCGGATAATCTATCACGTTATCTGCTATATGCTATATGTACAGCCGATTCCATTACGTTCCTGCAAATGTTTGAAATCCCCATCCCTTTCATCCCCCCCGGCTCTCCCGCAATTTCTACACCACGCCCGAACACAACCGTCTGCTTTACTCGTTTTATTTGAGGGTTCATTATAGAATTGTTGAATTGATTTTTTTTTCTTGTAAACAAAAAATACTCTCACAGAAGTATATTTCGAATAATATCATATGTAGCCTAAGTATGTTAAAAATACCTAATTGTTATTTTTTATTATTTTCAGATTACAAAAGCTTCAGAAGAAACGTAGGAAGTCCAACTTACAATGAAAGAACAATAAAAGATGTTTTAAAACAAGAATTACCTGCTTTAATTAAAGGCGAATTCGGTAGCCGGTATTAAAAACTAAATACACAAAATATTAATTCGTTTAGAAAAAATTGAGAACTCTAATAACAATTCATGCGAAATATTGTCACATCAAGCTGCAATTATTAATAAAATTAAAGAACGTCAACACAGAGCTGCTAATATCATGGTGTTTAATCTCCTGGAAGATAAAGGCAACGCGGATAAGGAGATAAGGCGAGATTACGATGCGATTAAAAATATCCTGGAGCCTTCAATCAAGTTTAACCCTAAGTTGGGTATGCGTTTAGGAAAGAAGTCCGATAAACCTAGGCCATTAGAGGTTTGTTTAGCTGATCATCACTCTGCTGTTCAAATCCTTAAAGGAGTGCGTTCCCTAAACATTGATGAGGTGAAATTCAATGCTGAATGAACAAACAATTAACGTAATTATTTAAAAGCATTAAACGACGAGCTTACATTACGCAAGAACTAAGGCGAAACTGATTTGACAATCAAATACAAAAACGGATTCCCATGCATTGTAAACTCTGTCATTAATAGAGCTAAAATTTCAAAGAGTCTACAAAAAAACTAACCATTTACTTCCAGAATATTGGCGGTCTTAGATCTAAACTTCGCGAATTCCACCATAAAGTTAACTGTTGCATTTATGACGTTATTATAATTATCGAAACGTGGTTAGATGAATCTGTGACCCATTCTGAATTAAATTTACCAAATTACATTATTCACCGACAGGATAGATCATCCTTAACCAGTAATAAACGCAGAGGTGGAGTTGTCCTTATTGCCGTAAAAACTTAATTGTGTTAAATTAGACTCGCTCATTAATAGTGTTGAACATATATTTATTAAAATTAATGATAAAATATTGTTAGGTGTTACTTATATTCAACCATCCTCTCCATTAATTGTTTATGAACAGCATGTTGTTGCTATTGAACATATTTGTTTAGATAATCCTAATTTGGATAATATTTTTTGCGGTGATTATAACCTACCAACTGTTTCTTGGGATATCGCAGCTAATTACCTATTAATTGCTTTAATTTTAATAATTCACTTCAAAAAAATCATTTATCTAACGATCACGGCATATTTCTTGACTAGTGATTCGCTGTTCAACAATAATTATTATCACATTTCCTATGACGTTTCTGTACTGTTATGCAAATCTTTTGACTTTCTTAACACTAATTTTAGTTATTACGATTTCAAATCAGTCGACTATATTGCTATCAACGATTATCTTTGTAATGTATATTGGAATCGGTTATTCATTGAACCCAACATTAATTCGAACATTGATGATTTTTATAATGTTATTAATTCTGCCTTTTCTTTGTATGTTCCGAAAAAGTATTATAACTCGTCAAAATATCCTAGATGGTTTAATTATGAACTAATACAATTGATTGAAGCTAAGAAAAAGCTCACATTGCTTTCAAAATTAGTGGTAGTTTTACAGACTATGAAGCATTTAAAAACCTCAGATCTTCTTCGCGTAGTTTAAGCGAAGCACTGTATCAATCGTATATAAGTAAATCTGAAACTAATATTAAACTTAATTCAAAATAATTTTGGTCGTTTGTTAATGAATGTAAAAACATAAAAGGTTTTCCGCGAATAATGTTCTTCAATGACAAGCAATGCAACTCAGGAAGTTCCTGTGTTGATTTATTTGGCGAGTTCTTTAGTAGCGTTTATACCGAGGACATTATGAATGCTCCAATATACGACTACGGCAATAACATTTCCTGTTCGATGTTCAATATAAAAGCCTCTGACATTTTTAGTTCAATAAATGATTTAAAAGATTCGTTGAACAATGGACTAGATGGTTTACCGCCGTATATTTTGAAAAGAAGTATATACTCTCTTACCACTCTAATTGAATCACTGTTTAATAAATTCATCAAGTCAGCTGTATTTCATATATAAATTCAATTTTTAAAGATGGTAAGAGAGATGATACACAAAATTATAGGGGCATTTCTATTCAGTCCACAATCCCTAAAATACTTGACAAATTAATATCTGACCAACTTATGTGGTACTGCAAAAATATCATATGTGACGAGCAGCGTGGTTTCTTTAAAGGCAGGTCTACGACGTCTAACTTATTATCTTACCAGATGTATTTGTTGAGGGCTTTGAAAAACGGCCATGAAGTTAGTTCGGTTTATACTGATTTTTCTTAAGCTTTCGACCGTGTTAGTTATTCTATTTTTTTAAATAAACTTGTGGGCCTTGTTTCAGTGATAATATTGTAAAGTGGTTCGATAGTAACCTACGTGAGCGTAAACAGTTCGTTAAAATCGACCACTTAGTTTCCAGTGCTATCAATGTTACGTCTGGTGTGCCACAGGGGTCACATTGTGGCCCTATCCTTTTTTAACTTTTTATTAATGAAATTGGCAGTGTTATTAAAGCAAGTGAATTCTTGATGTTTACTGATGATCTAAAACTATATAAAAAAATCGAACAATTTAGTAGTCACAGAATTTTACAATCAGAATTAAATAATTTATCAAATTGGTGTTCAAGAAATCACCTTTATCTTAATTTAAAAAAGTGTTTATCTATTTCTTTTAGTCGCCATAAATGTATTAAATTTGAATATTCAATTAACAATTGTAGATTACCCGGTGTTGACACGGTTCGCGATTTGGGTGTAGTTTTTGTCACTTGATCTTTGTTCCCCATTTTATAAATGTTACCAGTAAAACTTATTGTACGCTAGGGCTTAATAACAGAGTTTCCAAACAGTTTGCTTTGGATACGTGTAGGACTCTGTATGTTAGTTTGGTAAGACCGCAGTTAGAATACTGCTCGGTTATCTGGTCTTCTAATTACAAAAACCACATTGAGTCAATTGGGAAAGTTCAAAGTAAATTTCTATTACTAGTTTCATTTAGAATGGGCATTGGTCGGGTGCAGTACAGTCGGTCGCACTTCCTGACTATAATTAACTTAAAATTCCTACAATACCGAAGGGTTACACTGGATATGTGTTATGGATTTAAGCTGATATATGTACTTATGAATTCCAGTCATTTAATTTCTGTAATAGGCCATTGTTCAGGTTAAACTTCTACTATACAAATTATGGCAGTCATAGCGCGGTTTCACGCATAATGCGGTATTTGAAAATACTGATGTTAAATCTAAGTTTTATAAAATTTTCAAATTCATGTAATGTGTTTAAACGCCACTTGTCTTTTATTGATCTCGATGTTATTATATATTATTAACATTTCTGTTTAGTTTACTTTGTTAAGTATTGAGCGCGATATTTATATATTGTAATTTATATGTACCTATTTTTGGTAATACTGTAAAGAGAAGAAATCCGTAAATAAATAAATTAAAAAGAAAAATTGACCATTAATTTTAAGAACTTCATTTTTTGATTAGCTGCATCCAGTATTAGATACCTTTGATTCAGGGTTGTTAAAAAAACGTTTTTTTTTTCTCATTATATTTAAAACAGTTTAAAAAAAACACCTGTTTTTTTTTCATCGAAACAACAAAAAATCTCAATAAAGAAGTATAAAATAGAGATGTTCCAATACCAAAAAAGTATCTATTAATTCGTATATCTAAGTATCGATACGGTAAAATATCGTTATGAATATTATCGATATTCAAAATATCTATTTTTTTCGATACTAGATATTTTTGATTTAATATTTATAATTATTTAATACTGCAAATTAATTTTGAAAAGACCTTTACCTAAAATAAATAATATTGCCTAAAATAGTTTAATGATGGTTACAAAATTATCAAAATTCGATGTTTAAAAAAACAAATATACCAGGAGTTCGATAAAAATAAAACGCCCAACGCCATAACTCTGTTATTTATTGATCGATTTGAATGAACTAAAAACAAAGGCAATCGCAGTTTCAGTACCATAAATTGGCACTAATTATATTTTTTCAAAATTAACTTCATTGCTAAGCAGAAGTAAACTTTAAATTTTTCAATGGCTGCATATATTTTTCTTATTTCATTATATTTAACATTGTTTCTCTGAATCTAATTATGCTCGATATGTTGCTTTTAATTTATTATTTATGCTAGAACTAATGTGTAATAAATCTTGTTTACATGATTTTTTTGGTTATAAATGTAGTGTGACTTGAACCAAAATTGGACTTTTAATACAGATCAAAATTTATATATAAAATCAGTATGTATAATCGGATTAGAAGATTTAACGAAATTTGTCAACCAACCGAACAAAATAAAGGCTAGTATTTTTTTACAATATTTCAGTGTTTTCTATGCGTGGCGCATGAAGTAAAATTTCGAGTTTAGAAAAGCCCCGTGAAAATCTGTCTCGGGTCGCTGCGCGACCCTCGACAATTTTTTTACGCGGGGCTTTTCTATACTCGAAATTTTACTTTATGCTTAGTCTGGGAGTGGACGTCAAGACTTTCAACATGTCGAGATTTTCGATATTTCTAGATTTTTGTGGATTTATTCAGTTTGTTATTATATAAAATGTAACTTTAATATTTAATAAATACAGTTTTTCTTAGGAATAGAATATTAACCGATTAAGAGCCGAGCAAATTATCAAGTTAACTGTAAAATTTGATTTCAATGAATGATATACAGTAGAACCTACCTCGCTATACCGGGCCTCGAGATACCGTGATTTGGATATATCGGGGTCATTTTTCAGGTTTCTTTTTTTTAAGATGTTAATTTTAACAATTGACTGCGTACCGCCCTGATTAGGTAAAACGTTCCGGCGTCATTATTGTATTATATAGTATGTCTTGTTATGTAGGTGGCTACTCCATATATGTATATATATATGTATATATATATGTATATATATATATATATATATATATATGTATATATATATATACAGGGTGTCTCAGACCACCCGTACCAGCCTTTTATTTCGACAACGCTTGGTCGAATGTGACTGGGACAAAAAATTTTATTACCAAAGTGAACCCAAGGAATCCACTAATGAATTTAATTTTTACCGGAATAATCCGGAAGTACCCGGAACCGGAAGTAACTTTAAAATTTCAAATAGCAACATAGGTCGAGTATGGTATTAATTGATAGGTCTTTTTAAAAGAAACAACTTTTATAAAAATGTTTTTTTAATATTTTGCATATTTACAAAAATAAACTAAAAGAACTAAATTGAAAATTGGTTATCCATTGAACACTCAATTTTCTCAAGTATGCTTTGCTCTTTTGTTATGTCAAAATAATTGATGTTCGTGAATATTTGAAGTAAAATAAATTATTATTATCAAAGTATTGAATGTGTAAACATGGTTTTTACAAACCTGGAAGGTTTTGATATGCTGATGATATTAGGTGAAAATGCGGACCAATTATTTGGTTTCCTAAAATACCACACGTATTGATTATCAACTTCTCCTAACCAATGATGGTTTTCGTTACTCCAGTAGTGAGAATTCTGTAAATTAACAACTCCGTTCCTTTTGAATGTCGCCTCATCTGTCCATAAAATTTTGTAATGGAAATTATAATTTTTATGAGACATCTATTCACAAAAATTCAACCTATCTTGAAAATCCCGCTCTTCAAGTTTCTGGTGTAAAGAGATATGGTGTAGATCGAATTTTTTTGTTTTTAAATCTCTCCAAGCAGTAGAGCGACTTATTCCAGCATCGATTTCAATTTTTCTAGTCGAGATGTTCGGGTCCAGAGCAATTGCTGCAAGAATATCTGGTGCTCTTTCATCTTGTACACGTTTTCTGATACTTCAACCGTTGTTGTGGCTGGGCTGTAGCTTACTGTCTTAACTCATTCTGCAAGGCGCCGAAAAACATTTTTTGACTGGCTCGTTGAGGGTATCGCTCAACATAAATTCGCTCAGCAGCACGATAGTTTTGGCCGCATTCACCTAATATCATCAGCATATCAAAACCTTCAAGGTTTGTAAAAACCATGTTGACACATTCAATACTTTGATAATAATAATTTATGTTACTTCAAATATTCACGAACATCAATTATTTTGACATAACAAAATAGCAAAGCCTACTTGAGGAAATTGAGTGTTGCATGGATAACTAGTTTTTAATTTAGTTTTTTTTGTTTATTTTTGTAAATATGAAAAATATTAAAAAAACATTTTAATAAAAGTTGTTTTCTTTAAAAAGACCTATCAATTAATACCATACTCGACCTATGTTGCCATATGAAATTTTAAAGTTACTTCCGGTTCCGGGTACTTCCGGATTATTCCGGTAAAAAATAAATTCATTAGTGGATTCCTTGGGTTCACTTTGGTAATAAAATGTTTTGTCCCAGTCACATTCGACCAAGCGTTGTCGAAATAAAAGGCTGGTACGGGTGGTCTGAGATACCCTGTATATATAATGATAACATTATCATAACGAGAATTTTACTTTTAAGTATACATAAGTATACGTTGTTCATTTGCCAATGCTCGGTTTATTAGAATAATTTAATTTAAAGATTTAAACGAGTGTTTTCCACTCCCAGGCTAAGCATGAAGTAAAATTTCGAGTTTAGAAAAGCCTGAAAATTTGGTTTGATCGCGTAGCGCGAAGCGCAGAGCGGCCAAACCAAATTTTCAGGCTTTACTAAACTATAAATTTTACTTTATGCGCCACCGGTACAAAACACTGATGCAATGTAAAGTTTGGCGATGTGTTTTAATCTTTGTGATATGTCAGTGTTTCGTACCGGTGGCGCATGAAGTAAAATTTCGAGTTTAGAAAAGCCTAATTTGGATTGGCCGCTCCGCTTCGCTACGCGGCCAATCCAAATTTTCAGGCTTTTCTAAACTCGAAATTTTACTTCATGCTTAGTCTGGGAGTGGAACACACTCATTTCAAGTTTCAAATTGAACTCTTAAAAAAAACAATGAGTATCTTAAGATTTACGGCATATACGCTGTAATTGGGACATACTTGAAAGAAAAACTCCCTGTATGTACAAGTTAAGGCATTAATTGCGATTGATTGGCAACAATTTTTAATAGTCATATACGCTTTCTAATTTACACATAACTTAAAATTTAAAGGTGTCAAATTGTATTTGATGAAAATGTTCGGTGTTATATAAAACTCTCTGTATGCGCATGTGTGTATGTGACTATTATACAAATTACATATATTCGGATATACCGTGATTTCCTTATATCGTGCTAGGTATAGCCAAAAGCCATCCCGGTATAACGAGGTTCTACTGTATTACATTACATACCTCGATTTTATAAAATAGTTAAATCTAGAGTTCGAACGAGTGTTTCTACTCCCAGACTAAGCATGAAATAAAATTTCGAATTTAGAAAAGCCTGAAAATTTGGATTTGTCGGGGCGCGACTCGCTTGGCTTGCACGCTCCGGAAAATCCAAGTTTTTAGGCTTTTCTGAACTCGAAATTTTACAGCATGCTTAGTCTGGGAGTGGAAGCCGCTTTTAGATAATAATCAAAATCTTAACTTTATAGTTTTCTTCATTTTAAAATTGGAAGTAAAAATAAATTGAGTGGAAGGTTGGCAGACTTAATTAATAAGATTTTCGCAAGTTGTGTAGCAACTAGACGAAGGTCTCTTTTATGCTTCTGATGTTTCTCTTTGAAAACAACTTTAAATGTGTATTTTTTAATCCAGTAAAACGATTGAGTATCTTTTATAACTTTTGTTCAACAAGTAAGAAAAAGAGTTAACACAATTTAAATTATATTATTGTTATTATTATTATTTTATCATTTCCAATGTATTTCAATAACTTATGTGTATATTGAATGTTCTTGAAAATATTCAAATTGGTTATAACTTAAAAATGACAAATTAATTTAAAATATGCACATGATAAAAATGTCTCAAAATGTCTTTTAGAAAAAATTACTTCCAAAGTTCTGATCATCGAATGACATTTTCTCACGCCTCTGACAGCACAACCGTAACTATGAGTGATACTAATTCTATCTTAATTTGATGATTACAACAAACGAAACTTTATTAACATTTTTAGTTTCTTGTTAATTAGTCTGGGTAGTTATTATTATAACTTATAACACAAATTATTTATTGAACGTACAGCGAGAGAAAAAAAACGTACAGCAAGGAGCTTTTACTACTTCTAAAATATCGTTTTGTTTTTTTAAAAGAGACTTGCCATGTACAGGTTAGGAAAACATTTTTTTCTTGGTGCTTTTGTTGACATGCAATGTCTCTAATGCTTATACCGTCTCTAAATGGGTCGTTATTATCGCTTTTTGCGTTTTAGTCAGTTAAGGCATGTCGACCTTAATTAAATTTCCTTTGACATTTCCGCAGATTTGTCAATTCGATTGACAAATCATAAAATCAAAGTGAGTCCACTTCACATAGCCAAATAGTGAAAAAAACTAATCGCAACTGTACAGTTGTGAGAGAGAAAAACTAATACAGCAAAATATTTGGCTATGTGAACTGGACTCACTTTGATTTTTCAAATTGTTAATCAAAATGACAAATCTGCGGAGATGTGAAACGAAATTTAATTAATGTCGACATGCCTTAACTGACTGAAACGCAAAAAGCGATAATAACGACCCATTTAGAGACGGTATTAGCATTAGAGACATTGCGTGTCAACATAAGCACCGTCTTGTTGGCCAAGAAAAAAATTGTCGTTAACCTGTACATGACAAGTTTGTTTTACAAGAAAAAAATACGATATTTTAGAAACGGCTAAAGCTCCTTGGTGTACTATTTTTTTCTCTCGGAACTTTACAATAAGTTCTTGATTTCTTACCCTGCAAATATCCTCAAAAATGTTCCAAATTCCTGCTGTTGTGTATGTGAGTGTTGTTTGTTTAATTCCTGGGTCTCCAAACTATCTTCTTCGCGGGCCACAAATACAACTCTACATAATAAAGTCGGCCAAGATCGATTAATTTTATAAAATTATGACAAATTTAAGGAACAATTGTTACAATATTTCAAAATATAACTTTTACAAAAAAATTACAAACAATCGCGGGCTGGATTCATGCAAGTCGCGGGCCGGATTTGGCCCGCGGGCCGTAGTTTGAAGACCACTGGTTTAATTCATTCAACTCTTTCTGTAATATTTTCGTTCTGAAACAGGATACAATTTTTGATCTTTATTTAGTAGTAGAAATTGAAAAATAATATGAGTCAGTTGAAAGCAGGGGTCTTTTCAGTTTGAACCAATTCAAAGCAGGTATCTTTTCACTTTGAGTCAATTAGAAGCAGGGGTCTTATTAGAAGTGATAATTACCCTCGAGCAATCGAAGTCCTAAGTTTTTGTAGAATGCTCTGAGAGACAGAAATGGAGTAGTTCCATTGGATGCTTATTTTTGAAAGAACTTTTCTATATAATTGCAAATTATTTTCTTTTTTATATGTACCAAAAATCTCAGATTTTTTGCTCATTAAGAATATCAAAGATTCAACCACCTTCTGAGAAACAATGTGAAAGAGATTTGTTTGTTGTTATGATTGTTATCTTTAACTAGACTCTTTCGGAATCTTAAAGATAAAAAATCAATGTCTGGCGGAAAACATTTTAAAGATTTTTTAAATTATAATACATCAAACAATTTTCTTTTTAAACTACAACTTTCCAGAATTTTCCTTTCAATTAGGTTTGATGCGTTTGATTAAATAATTCTACTTAGAAATTTAAATTCTTGAATCTTGGAAGCCTTTACTTCTTAATAGGTATAATATTAAAAAATCATATTTTCTAACATTAAATTATTCACATATTTATTTAATTAAACCAGGGATCTCCAAACTTTTTCCTTTGCGGGCCACATATACAATTCTACATAACCAAATGGACCAAGATCCAAATTATTGTATAAGCATTTTTTTAAACTTTAATAGACAATTGTATTTTTGTTTAGTGTTACATAATGATGATAATTATTAAAGTAATTTATTTAAAAATAATGAATAACAGTCTATTTTGCACTCCACATCAAATCGGTGTTTTATGTGTGGCGCATGAAGTAAAATTTCGAGTTTAGAAAAGCCTAAAAATGTGGAAAAACAAACTTGCAAATATCTCAACGACAAAAGGGAATACAGAAAAGTTATTGAAATAAAAGTTTTAGATAATTAAATTTTGGATAATATATCTATCCACACATTTTTTTGTAGCTATCTTTTTTCTTGGAGAAAAATGACAGTCAATTTGGATTTAGTCGCTACTTGCTAATAACTCAATGACTAATAGAAATACAGAAAAATTGTTCACACTAAAGTTTTAGATAATTAAATTTTGGATAATTTTTCTATTTTCAAATTTTTTGTAGCTACCTTTCTTCTTGGATAAAAACGACAGTTTGTTGATAGATTCACAAAAACTTATAATTTTCACAAAATCATTGAATATCTGCTTAGAACTATTTATTGGAATTTGTGTATGTTTTTGAACTTCAGGGTAGATTAGCGTTTTACGCGCGTGGCGCATGAAGTAAAATTTCGAGTTTAGAAAAGCCTAAAAATTTGGTTTGGTCGCGTAGCGCTACGCGCTACGCGACCAAACCAAATTTTAAGGCTTTTCTAAACTCGAAATTTTACTTCATGCTTAGTCTGGGAGTGGAAAACACTCTTATATATAATATTGATAACTTTGATAAATTCTTGTCTTCTTGATTAAAAAAAAAAACAAATGAGATGTTATTTTAGATACTTTATGGATTACTCTGTATACAAATAAATAAGCCCAACTTGTAGATATCGTTGAAATAGCTGAAATGCATGTATTTATTATTCTTTTCTGTAGCTCTATTCGTTTTTGAGTTATAACGTTTTTTGTTAAAACTAAAAAAAGGCGAGAATTTACGCGACTGCGCTCGCTTTTTGTATTTCTCAAAAGTTGCGAATGACTCAATAACTAATGGGAATACAGAAACATTTTCAAAATAAAAGTTTTTAATAATAAAATTTTGGACAGAAATTGAAAAATAATATGAGTCAGTTGAAAGCAGGGGTTTTTCAGTTTGAACCAATTCAAAGCAGGTATCTTTTCACTTTGAGTCAATTGGAAGCAGGGGTCTTATTAGAAGTGATAATTGCCCTCGAGCAATCGAAGTCCTAAGTTTTTGTAGAATGCTCTCAGAGACAAAAATGGAGTAGTTCCATTGGATGCTTATTTTTGAAAGAACATTTCTATATAATTGCAAATTATTTTCTTTTTTATATGTACAAAAAATCTCAGATTTTTTGCTCATTAAGAATATCAAAGATTCAACCACCTTCTGAGAAACAATGTGAAAGAGGTTTGTTTGTTGTTATGATTGTTATCTTTAACTAGACTCTTTCGGAATCTTAAAGATAAAAAATCAATGTCTGGCGGAAAACATTTTAAAGATTTTTTAAATTATAAACATCAATCAATTTTCTTTTTAAACTACAACTTTCCGGAATTTTCCTTTCAATTAGGTTTGATGCGTTTGATTAAATAATTCTACTTTGAAATTTAAATTCTTGAATCTTGGAAGCCTTTACTTTTTAATAGGTATAATATTAAAAAATCATATTTTCTAACAATAACTTATTCACATATTTATTTAATTAAACCAGGGATCTCCAAACTTTTTCCTTTGCGGGCCACATATACAATTCTACATAACCAAATGGGCCAAGATCCAAATTATTGTATAAACATTTTTTAAAACTTTAATAGACAATTGTATTTTTCTTTACTGTTACATAATGATGATAATTATTAAAGTAATTTATTTAAAAATAATGAATAACAGTCTATTTTGAACTCCACATCAAATCGGTGTTTTATGTGTGGCGCATGAAGTAAAATTTCGAGTTTAGAAAAGCCTAAAAATGTGGAAAAACAAACTTGCAAATATCTCAACGACAAAAGGGAATACAGAAAAGTTATTGAAATAAAAGTTTTAGATAATTAAATTTTGGATAATATATCTATCCACACATTTTTTTGTAGCTATCTTTTTTCTTGGAGAAAAATGACAGTCAATTTGGATTTAGTCGCTACTTGCTAATAACTCAATGACTAATAGAAATACAGAAAAATTGTTCACACTAAAGTTTTAGATAATTAAATTTTGGATAATTTTTCTATTTTCAAATTTTTTGTAGCTACCTTTCTTCTTGGATAAAAACGACAGTTTGTTGATAGATTCACAAAAACTTATAATTTTCACAAAATCATTGAATATCTGCTTAGAACTATTTATTGGAATTTGTGTATGTTTTTGAACTTCAGGGTAGATTAGCGTTTTACGCGCGTGGCGCATGAAGTAAAATTTCGAGTTTAGAAAAGCCTAAAAATTTGGTTTGGTCGCGTAGCGCTACGCGCTACGCGACCAAACCAAATTTTAAGGCTTTTCTAAACTCGAAATTTTACTTCATGCTTAGTCTGGGAGTGGAAAACACTCTTATATATAATATTGATAACTTTGATAAATTCTTGTCTTCTTGATTAAAAAAAAAACAAATGAGATGTTATTTTAGATACTTTATGGATTACTCTGTATACAAATAAATAAGCCCAACTTGTAGATCTCGTTGAAATAGCTGAAATGCATGTATTATTCTTTTCTGTAGCTCTATTCGTTTTTGAGTTATAACGTTTTTTGTTAAAACTAAAAAAAGGCGAGAATTTACGCGACTGCGCTCGCTTTTTGTATTTCTCAAAAGTTGCGAATGACTCAATAACTAATGGGAATACAGAAACATTTTCAAAATAAAAGTTTTTAATAATAAAATTTTGGACAGAAATTGAAAAATAATATGAGTCAGTTGAAAGCAGGGGTTTTTCAGTTTGAACCAATTCAAAGCAGGTATCTTTTCACTTTGAGTCAATTGGAAGCAGGGGTCTTATTAGAAGTGATAATTGCCCTTGAGCAATCGAAGTCCTAAGTTTTTGTAGAATGCTCTGAGAGACAAAAATGGAGTAGTTCCATTGGATGCTTATTTTTGAAAGAACATTTCTATATAATTGCAAATTATTTTCTTTTTTATATGTACAAAAAATCTCAGATTTTTTGCTCATTAAGAATATCAAAGATTCAACCACCTTCTGAGAAACAATGTGAAAGAGGTTTGTTTGTTGTTATGATTGTTATCTTTAACTAGACTCTTTCGGAATCTTAAAGATAAAAAATCAATGTCTGGCGGAAAACATTTTAAAGATTTTTTAAATTATAAACATCAATCAATTTTCTTTTTAAACTACAACTTTCCGGAATTTTCCTTTCAATTAGGTTTGATGCGTTTGATTAAATAATTCTACTTTGAAATTTAAATTCTTGAATCTTGGAAGCCTTTACTTTTTAATAGGTATAATATTAAAAAATCATATTTTCTAACAATAACTTATTCACATATTTATTTAATTAAACCAGGGATCTCCAAACTTTTTCCTTTGCGGGCCACATATACAATTCTACATAACCAAATGGGCCAAGATCCAAATTATTGTATAAACATTTTTTAAAACTTTAATAGACAATTGTATTTTTCTTTACTGTTACATAATGATGATAATTATTAAAGTAATTTATTTAAAAATAATGAATAACAGTCTATTTTGAACTCCACATCAAATCGGTGTTTTATGTGTGGCGCATGAAGTAAAATTTCGAGTTTAGAAAAGCCTAAAAATGTGGAAAAACAAACTTGCAAATAACTCAATGACTAAAGGGAATACAGAAAAGTTATTGAAATAAAAGTTTTAGATAATTAAATTTTCGATAACATATCTATCCACATTTTTTTTTGTAGCTATCTTTTTTCTTGGAGAAAAATGACAGTCAATTTGGATTTAGTCGCTACTTGCTAATAACTCAAAAAAATTGTTTAGACTAAAGTTTTAGATAATTAAATTTTGGACAATTTTTCTATTTTCAAATTTTTTGTGGCTACCTTTCTTCTTGGATAAAAACGACAGTTTGTTGATAGATTCACAAAAACTTATAATTTTCACAAAATCATTGAATATCTGCTTAGAACTATTTATTGGAATTTGTGTATGTTTTTGAACTTCAGGGTAGATTAGCGTGTTACGCGCGTGGCGCATGAAGTAAAATTTCGAGTTTAGAAAAGCCTAAAAATTTGGTTTGGTCGCGTAGCGCTACGCGCTACGCGACCAAACCAAATTTTAAGGCTTTTCTAAACTGGAAATTTTACTTCATGCTTAGTCTGGGAGTGGAAAACACTCTTATATATAATATTGATAACTTTGATAAATTCTTGCCTTCTTGATTTAAAAAAAACAAATGAGATGTTATTTTAGATACTTTATGGATTACTCTGTATACAAATAAATAAGCCCAACTTGTAGATCTCGTTGAAATAGCTGAAATGCATGTATTATACTTTTCTGTAGCTCTATTCGTTTTTGAGTTATAACGTTTTTTGTTAAAACTAAAAAAAGGCGAGAATTTACGCGACTGCGCTCGCTTTTTGTATTTCTCAAAAGTTGCGAATGACTCAATAACTAATGGGAATACAGAAACATTTTCAAAATAAAAGTTTTTAATAATAAAATTTTGGACAGTTTTCCTATCGTTAAGTTTATTCGTAACTATCTATTTTCTTGGAGAAAACCGACTGTTTGTTGAATGATTCGTAAAAACTTATAATTAACACAAAATCAACAACATCCAACATACACAAGTTCTAATAAATACTTCTAAAAAGTTATTTAGAACTATTTATTGCAATTTTTGTGTATTTTTTAAGCTTCAGGATGAATCAGCGTATTACGCGCGTGGCGCATGAAGTAAAATTTCGAGTTTAGAAAAGCCTGAAAATTTGGTTTGGCCGCTCCGCGCTTCGCGCTACGCGACCAAACCAAATTTTCAGGCTTTTCTAAACTCGAAATTTTACTTCATGCTTAGTCTGGGAGTGGAAAACATTCTTATATATAATTTTGATAACTTTGATAAACACTCGTTGTCTTGATTCAAAATAAAAACAATTGAAATGTTCTTTTAGATACTTTATGGATTATCCTGTATGAAAATGAATATGCCCAGCTTATAGATCTCGTCGAAATAGCCGAAATGACAATGTATTATACTTTTCGGTAGCCTAAGTAGTTTCTGGTTTATACCGTTTTTTTTTTGTGAAAATTAAAAAAGTCCAGACTTTACGCGCATTTTTGTATTTTGCAAAAGTTGCGAATATCTCAATAACTAATCGGAATACAGAAAAATAGTTTAAACAATAGTTTTAGATGATAAAATTTTGGACCATTTTTTTATCTTTACGATTTTTCGTAACTATCTTCTTTATTAGAGAAAAATGAGTTTGTTGTAAGATTCTTAAAAACTTATAATTTTTACAAAACTATGGAATAACTTATTTATTATTTATTGTAATTTGTGTATATTTTATGTCTAACTTTAAACTACCAATTGTTACCATGTTTTCGATAATATTATTGGGCTTGAAGGAAGAGCAATCACAGCAAAAGGTTTACACCGAATGCCGTGGATGATCTAAGTCCCTTTGACAAATTAAATTGTATTGTTAAGTTAGTTTTCTACAGAATTTAATTTTATATTATTGTAAAAATGCAATTTGTTGATAGATTCGCAAAAACTTATAATTATTACAAAATCATGGATTAACTTCTTAGAACTATTTATTGGAATTTGTGTAATTTTTTGAACTTCGGGATTAATTAGCGTTTTACGAACTTTGAACTTCGAGTTTAGAAAAGCCTAAAAACTTATTATTAATATTACCAAATTTTAAATTACCGGTAATGTTACATCACTAATTGTATAATTATTTTAAAAAATGTTAGCACTAAATCGTTTTAAAAATATTTCATATACGCAAAATGGATCTCTAGTCGCGGGCCAAAATCATGATAGCGCGGGCCGGATTTGGCCCGCGAGCCGTAGTTTGGAGACCCCTGAATTAAACTATTGGAATATTCAAATGATTGAATCATTTAGCTTTAGAAAATGTCTAATATGTTTTCGGGCACTAAATAGTTAAAACATTCAAATAGTGTTGTGAAAATTGAGTTGGCGGTTTTTTTATGTTCACCATGTTAAAGTATACATGATTTTATTGCAATAATGTTCAAAAGTCACTTTAGCGCTCCAATTTTGAATATTGAAAAATAGGATTAGTTACAAAACTTACATTCTCCATCCTTCGCTGTGATTCAAAAGTCACATTCTCCACCAACCAATCAGAGACACGCACGCAGTCTATAGGTTACAATCTGTCAGGTTTTTGTTACCTTTGCATTGTGGTAAAATCGTGTTTTTAGTATTTTTATGTGGTATTTTTATACTCTATGAGCTTATAAATAAATGGATTTACTGGTTTCTCCGGAGAAAGGGTAGCAATTATTTTGCAAAATGAAACCGAAATGAGAAAACTCGAAAACATCATTTCCCCCTAGGAATATATTGATATCATTGCAAAATACTCAACTGTAAAACGATTTGGCAAAAAAGAGGAAATTCAGAATTAGAAGGGAGCAGTGGAAGACATAATCAAAACAGCAGGCTCGTGGAACTTTGTAGTGAGGTCTTGTTAAAGAGTTTTTTTTAACTAGATCGCGTAAAGATCGAGGAGTTCTTGTTAGGGGTGAGACAACCTACTGAAACCAAAGTGGACAAGCAAAACCGATTGTTAAAAGAGGACATCGTTTACACCAACTCCAACCAGACTTAATTAAAGAATGTACTTGACAATGATGATCTAACTGAGCGACCAGACTTAGAGAACATCTCTGCTTTCAACGTTTAATATTAATTAGTATTATTAAATTCAATTCGTTCTCTACTTGTTTTACTTGTTGTAATCTCGCGTTACAAAAAGTCAATAGGTATTTTGTGACTTATTTTTTCAAATAAATGTTGTTCATAATGTTCTTTTAGAGAAAAACGTTTCAATTAGGTTTAAAATTCATATTCTCCATTTCAGTCAGTTACAAAACCAACAGTTTATCAGTCGCAAAACTCACATTCTCCAAAATTTAAAATTAAAATACAATATTTTATTGACAAATTATTCTTTCTTCAAGATAAATTCAAATTCAAAACTATTTGAATTCGAGAAAATAAGCTTACGCTTCTTATAGTTTGTACACTTTAAACATAATATATAAAATTACGAAAAAACTATTCGTGAAAATGCAAACGATGTCTTAATTAATAAGACAACTTAAGACGATAAATATCCATTGAAACAACTACTTTCCGTGCAAATACACCTCCGGATATTGAATTATACAATGAAATATTTAAAATCTTATTTAATTTGATTTGTTACAATGCTATTAAAGTATATGTAACGTTTAGGTCAAATTCTCTTCAAACCAACTAACAATACAAATTTAAAATGAAAGGAGAGATAGCAACAAATTAGAAGTGAAAGGACTTGGATTAAAACTAATGTCTTAGGCCATCTATAGACGCGTTTCGAGATTTATCTCTCTTCAGTATAGCTTTGCTTATGACGTTTAAAAAAATTAGGAATAAAATTAAAACAAACTTACTTGGAAAAAGTGGTCTGTGTGCAATGAACAGGTACACAGAAATGGAATGAGTGAAAATGATGGTCGGTATTTATAGGTAAAAAAGGGATTATGTCATTAGCAGGTATAAAGAATGTGAGACCTTATTATTTACCTTACGGTACAGTTCAAACAAGATAAATTCAAATTCAAAACTATTTGAATCCAAGTCCTTTCACTTCTAATTTATTGCTATCTCTCCTTTCATTTTAAATTTGTATTGTTAGTTGGTTTGAAGAGAATTTGACCTAAACGTTACATATACTTTAATAGCGTTGTAACAAATCAAATTAAATAAGATTTTAAATATTTCATTGTATAATTCAATATCCGGAGGTGTATTTGCACGGGAAGTAGTTGTTTCAATGGATATTTATCGTCTTAAGTTGTCTTATTAATTAAGACATCGTTTGCATTTTCACGAATAGTTTTTTCGTAATTTAATATATTATTCTTTCTTCTATCCACACATGGATTCATGTTCGTCAATACAAACAATTAACAAAATTAAAAATTAAAAAATGTTTTTACAAGTTATTTGCACTTTGCCAAAAGTTGTTAAAAGTGGAGAATGTGAGTTTTGCAGTTAGACCACTCAATTATTAGACTATTTTTTTATATTTTAAATTCGCAGCAATATATTTTCAATATTGAGATGAAAAAAAGTGAACATTATTATACCACTTTAATTTTATTATTGAAGTCGAAACTAGCCACGAAAATAAAATAGTATATGAAAGTTAGGTGCTTCTTTATCTCAAAACAAGATTCAACCAATCTCTGAAGAAAAATATTTTAGAGATTTAACCACAAAATATAGTTAAATAGCTAAAATAGCTAAATATATTTTTGGAAAACTCAACTTTGTTGATTGTTCCTTAAAATTTAATAATTTTACATTTGGCAGCAGTTGTCTGAAATAATGAATATTTTTTAAGAAGGGCGATCTAAAAATATATAGAGAGCCTCTCATAATATCTACAAACATGCAGCTTTTGTCTGATGTGCTAAAAACATCATATATCTGTAAACATCAAAAGGAATGGTAGTTTTGATGAAATAACAACATAATTTGCACGTCCTGTAATGAACAGGTGGTGACATTGCAAGAAAAAATGTACATTCGTGTTAAGTGCTAGATAATGCTGCAAATATGTTTTAAGAAAAATTACATAAACTCATTCGAATATCACTTAACTGAGATTTTTAATCTTGAATTCTTACGAAAATGTTATTCGTGAAAATGCAAACAATGTCTTCATTGCATTTTCACGAATAACATTTTCGTAATTGTATATATTATGTTTAAAGTGTGCAAACTATAAGAAGCGTAAGCTTATTTTCTCGAATTCAAATAGTTTTTAATTTGAATTATTCTTGTTGATTTCTTTGTATATTTCTACTATTTTTAGATTTTGTTTACTACTATCACAGCTACTATTATATAATAAAAAAAGGGTAGTAAATCCGGTGGACAAAGGATTTATATAACATTTTTAAAATATTGAGAAAAGTACGTTTAACCCATGATGCAAAAAAGCATTTTTTTTTTTTAATTACCAATTAAATAGGTTAATTTGATACATTGTATTATTTGACATGACTTGATAATGCGTGAATAAAAATGTAAATATTTTGTTATTTAAGTAATTTGATTATTACTCATTTGAAAATAAGTTCAAGTATTTTTCAATGTATTTCGAATTTCACAATATTTCAGCATTTTATACGCGTGGCGCATAAAGTAACATTCCTAGTTTAGAAAAGCCTGAAAATTCGAAACTTATAAAATTAAAAAATCAAAATTGTAAATTTAAAATGTTAATAAAATTATATTTATTTTGTTTACTTTACATAGATATTCCTTTGTATGCAAAAGCAATAACACAATCTTTTACAACCTGTTAAAATAATTTTTAACAAGATTACTTTCTACAGTCATTGGAAATCTTCTAAAAATTGCTCCTCATAAAGTTTAAAATAATATACATGAACATATATTTGACAATAAAGTTTAGCTTCTAAAATATCTAAATTGTCTGCCTCTATTACATTTACATCAATATCCACTTTGGTTACACAACTAATGCGTTCTGATTGAATGTTTGTTTGCTATAATTTGTTTAATAACTAGGAGGAGCGTTTTAAATTTCACGCGCCAAAACCTACAACTCTGATTGGCAGAGAGCGCGCCCATTTTACACTATGCTAATTACGCCATTATTAGACGCAACAGCTGACATAACCTTAATTCGAAGCGTTACCGAGTTGCAACTTTGTCTGTTTCGTAATAACCTTTTGTGCGGTGTTTCTTTAGCATAGTTAAAAGTTAGTTTTGTTTATATTGTTGTGATGGATTATGGACCCAGTACAAGCTCGGTGATAATATCACCTTCACCTCCAAAAAAGCGTAAGAAGTTGGATTTGGGTCATTTATATCTGTCTGAAAAACAGTGCATAATAAATATGTATAAGCAGATGATAACAGACGATCCACTTATGAAAATGACTGCTGTTGTATCAGACATTGTTGGTGCAGTAGGTGAGATATCAAATAGCATAAGAATATGCATCAAATAATAACATTTTTAATTTCCAGGACTTGTAAATTCCACTGTCTATTGTACCATTAGCGAGTATACGAAATCTGGCGAGATTTGTAGGCCTAAACAGCTTGGAGGACATAATTACAAGTTTTGATGACGTAGTTTTTTTTTATTATTTGCAAAACACTTAGTTGTATTTTACTATAATTACAATCTGATCACAAATGGATCAATGAGTAATATTTAGCTAACTTAATTTACTAAAGGTTTAATACTAAGGGTTTACTCATTAGTATCCCTTAGATTTTAATAAATTAATTACACTAATTAATGTGTACACTAGCACTATGCTCTGCTTTTGCACTAACACAATATTAAACTAACTCGAACGGTTTAGTCCGCTGTAGTCTTCTGGTCAAATTCGTGTTATCGAGGAGCTGGATGGCTTCGATGTTGACGTGTTGAAGAAGTCGCTGTTCATGACTCTTGGCAAATTTGTGTATTGTCTCATTAACAGTATCCATTTCCAAGTCCCTGTGGAGGTCACTGTTTCGGAAATACCAAGGAGCATTGACAATACTCCTCAGTACTTTATTTTTGTATCGCTGGATTATTTCTATATTGCTCTTTTTGGCACAACCCCACAGCTGGATGCCATATGTCCATACGGGCTTAAGAATTTGTTTATACAGCAGTAATTTATTGTAGATTGACAGGGTAGAGTTCCGACCAAGCAGCCAATACATTTTTCGAAATTTGATGTCCAGTTCTTCTTTTTTCTTTTTGACATGAGCTCTCCAGCGTAGCTTAGCGTCCAGTGTAAAACCCAAATATTTTGCTGTATCAGCATATGGTACCTGGATATCATTCATACTAACAGGGATATGTTGATTTCTTTTATTTGTGAAATTGACGTGGACCGATTTAGTCTCATTCAATTTGATTCGCCATTGCTTAGTCCAGATGTTAATTTTGTTTATCGAGGTTTGCAGATTTACTGCTGCTTCTTCGTGATCTTTGCCTACAGCCAATATATCAGTGTCGTTGGCAAATGTGGCTATCGTATCATGGTCTTTTTTTTGCCACGAGGTGAAAATCTTTTATAGACAATGTGTGGGACTCCCGAAAGTCTCGGTATACCCACTAAAAACACCTCCTGTCGCCCACAACCTCCCGCGGGACCGCCGTCAAGCATTACTTCCCGGGAGGGGGACGGCTGGTTTCTCAGCCCGTCAGTAAGGCTATCAGCCCTCCGGCTCTACGCCACAGGCTCTCCTCTCCTCTGCCTTTCCGCCTGGCAGAGCTTCCCAGTGACCACGGCCGCGAAGGTGGACGTCGCGTTCCACGTGGTCTCACTGGCCATCATCTGGTCGACGATGGTTTCTGGTGTCAGGGGCTGCTGGAAGTTCAGCTGCAGGGTCCGACGGTCCTCCTCGAAGCGCGTGCAGCAAAAGAACACGTGCTCCGCATCCTCCGGTGCTGACTGGCAGGTGGGGCACGCGGCCACGTCTTCAAGCCCCAAGCGATGCCTGTAGGCCCTGAACGCACCGTGTCCTGTCAGGAGCTGCGCAAGGTAGTGGTCCACCTCTTCGTGCGCTCTCGCTGACCACGCAGCGATGTTCGGGATGAGGCGATGCGTCCAGCGTCCCCTGGATGACTCGTCCCAAAGCCGCTGCCACTGCTCCTTCGTCGCCGTCCTGGCCTCCTCGACGATGGCGCTTTGGTCGGTGGCCGGGTCCTCGCGCCTGCGACGGTACACCAGCGCCCGTTCCTCCGCCAGTAGCTGGATCGGTGTCATGTCGGCGACTACACACACGGCATCGTACGACACCGTGCGGAATGCTCGGGCCACCCGCAGAGCACTCCTCCGGTAGACCGACGTCATCTGCCGCACGTACGATGGAACCACCGTGGCTGCTGCCCAGGTCGGGGCTGCGTACAGCAACACCGACGTCACGACGCTGAAGAGGAGCTTCCGTCGCGCCTGACTTGGGCCGCCGATGTTCGGCATAAGCCGCGCCAGTGCAAAGCCGACTGCTCCCGCCTTTGCGCGTATCATGGTCTAATTCAGGTATATCGCTGGTGTATAATAGGTACACCTGCCTTTATTTCTTTTAGTTCAGAGTAAGCATCTTCCTGCTTAATTCTGAAAACTCTATCTGAAATGTATGATTCTAGTATTTGTGAATATAGTCTGGGTAGAAGTTTTCTTAATTTGTATTTAAGTCCGTCGTGCCACACTTTGTCAAAAGCTTGCGCTACATCAAGAAAGATAGTAGAGCAAACCATGCTTTCTTCCAGTGACTTTTCAATTACGTTCGATATTCTGTGGACTTGATCTATAGTTGAATGACATTCTCTGAAACCAAACTGATGTTCTCGTATTATGTTTTTGCCTTCAATAATTGGTTTTAATCTTTTAAAAAGTATTTTTTCAAACATTTTTGAGATTACAGGTAATAAAGAGATTGGTCTGTACGAAGAAACTTCATTTGGTGGTTTTCCAGGTTTAGGAATCATTATCACTTCTGCTACTTTCCATATCTTAGGAACATATTTTAATCTAAACGATGCATTAACAAGATATGTAAGTTTTACTATTGCTTTACGAGGTAGTTGTTTCAGAATTTCGTCAGTAATTAAGTCAAATCCTGGAGCTTAAGAAAGCTCCAGGATTTGACTTAATTACTGACGAAATTCTGTTAATGTGATATTTAATTATCATTTCAATTTCTCTTGGGGTAGAGGGTCTGATTTCACCTGGGTAATATTTTCCCAGTCCAGAATGGCTACACCCTCATTCGGTTGGAAAGTCCATTCAAGATATTCGGCAAACCTCGTGAAGAAGAGTCACTTTTAATTTTTTGAATCTCTCTTTTGAGTTGTTGTGTTGCGTTATTTACTCTAGTATTATCTACTGGGCATCTAGATTGGTGCCAGATTCTTCTGAATCTTCTCTTTTCGAAAATAAGGGCTCGAATTTCTTTGGGATAAATATTACGTTTGGTTCGTGGGGTAATAAAAGGGGTATTATCCCATGTAGCTTGTTGGATATTATCAACAAATTTTTCCGCTTCATAGTCTAGCTGGTCTTCGTTTCATATTGAGGATGACAAGTTGATAGTGTCTTCAAGTTGAAGTATAAAGCTCTGCCAATCGGTAAACTTGTTAGTCAATCTAGCAGGTATTTCCTTTTGTATAATACTATCGCTTAGAGTGAGGACAATCGGAGAATGGTCAGAATTCATATCCCAAGCCTCTTCCACGTGCATGTACTTAACAGACACATTTCGTGTTATGAAAAAATCAATTAAATCTGGAATTTTATTAGGATCTGTAGGCCAGTATGTTGGTTTGCCACTTGAAATTGTTTCGCATTTTAGTTGGTTGACTGCCTGTAGTAGTTCCTTTTCTTTTGTAGTTGTCAGTCTAGATCCCCATTGAATGTGTTTAGCATTAAAGTCGCCTCCAATGATAAATCTATATCCCTGTTTATTTAGAAAGTCTAAATATTGTTCTTTTTTGAGAGCATGTCTAGGCGGATAGTAGACTGCAGAGACAGTGATATCGTATGTTTTTGTTTTAACATTTACAGAAGCGGCTTGAAATTCATCTGTTTTATATCCCATATCTTGGTTATGTTTAATTGTTTCCTTGATTATGATAGCACTACCACCTCTGGCTGAATTTCCAGGATGTATGGTATGATATACCTTATATCCATTGAATTTGATAAAGGCCTCTCTTGTAAAATGAGTCTCGGAAATAAGACATATGTCAATATTTTGTATATCTGGATTGCTTGCAATTCTTGTTGGTGTTGCAAGAGTCCATTGGCATTTCATTCCATAATCGTAAGGTTACTTGACATTGGAGTTTTTGGGAATAGCTCCTTTAGTGCTATGTTCAAGTCTGCTTATACGTTCATCCATTTTTGTTAATTTCTCCATAATCTGCTGAAGAGTGCTTTGAATGAAAGCGTTTTGATCTTGCTTTTGGGATTCATTTTTATTATTATTTTCGGACTTGTTAATGACTGCTTGTCTGTATGACGTAGTGAAGACATCCGTGCATAGTTTCTTCTATAAAAATGAACTGCTAACTTTGAATAAAGTTTTAAAAGAAGTAAACGATCATGCAGGCATGCCGAAGATGAGTTGTTCTACCTTGGATAGTTTTATAAAACAAATCAATTTTAAGTAAAATAGAGACCAGAGCTGGGCAGGATTCGAAACATTCAGGATTCGAATCCTGGATTCGAATCCTTTTAGAGGATTCAAATAACGCATTCGAATACTTTAGTTCAACTGGATTCGTGATCCGGATTCGCTACATTTTTTTTAAGAGGATTCGTATTCGAAGCTAAATGTGGGTGATTCGAATCCTTATAAAAGGATTCGAATCCTTGTAAAAGGATTCGAATAGTTACAAATAATTTGAATCGTCAATAATAATTCGAATTAATTGTGAGGAATAACATAAAAAATGATTTTTGTGTATTTTTAAATTTCACGTTAAATCACTGTTTTATACGCGTGGCGCATGACGTAAAATTTCGAGTTTAGAAAAGCCCAGAAAATTTGTCTTGGGTCGCTGCGCGACCCTCGACAAATTTTCACGGGGCTTTGCTAAACTCGAAATTTTACTTCATGCTTAGTATGGGAGTGGAAACGCTCGTTCGAAACTTCAAAGTCAGTGTTTTGATTAGAACATTAAATGATTGAAAACGTTTTCAAAATTTTGTTTAATATCGTTTGAAGTATAACTAAAATGGTAGCCACAATCTGAAATGTTAAATTTTTCCTACATTTCCCAGGCCAAAGATTTTTATCCTGGCCTTTTAATATAACTTTCTTCTGTGGCAAACCCTCATGCTGTCTAATAGTTTTAATTGTTTTTGCCAATATTTAAGTTAATTTTATAAATTTTTACGTATTTTGTAATTTGCCTGCTGATTTTGATAAATGTAATAATATCACATGGCTTTTTTGTTAGTGTTTTGGTCAATTTGAATATAATTCCATGACTATTCTCTGACTTTTCCGGTTTTAATGATATTCAGTGATTTTTTTATTTACGTAAATTTCAGGCATTAATCGTCTTTATAATAGAGTTCAATTTGAAGTTTTGAACGAGTGTTTCCACTCCCAGGCTAAGCATGAAGTAAAATTTCGAGTTTAGAAAAGCCCCGTGAAAATTTGTCGAGGGTCGCGCAGCGACCCGAGACAAATTTTCGGGCTTTTCTAAACTCGAAATTTTACTTCATGCGCCACGCGTACAAAACACTGATTTGATGTGGAGTTCAGAAACACACAAATACATCTTTAACCAGAGTAACAGGGAGTCAGATATTTAGTCTGTTATCAATGATGTTCAGTGGTAATAATAAATCATTAGGTTTTGAATATTTTTGTTAAAACAACTGGCAACGATATTTATATATTAATAGTTGCAACAAAATTATAAAATCAAATTTATTCTTAAAGAATTTGTATTCGTAATTCGAAAAAATAGGATTCGAATCTTCGATTCAAATTATATTTATCTCTTACGAATTCTTTATTTGAGTATTCGTGATTCGAATCATATTAGGTGATTCGGATTCGTGATTCGAATCCTTTTTGCAATGATTCGTCCCAGCTCTGATAGAGACATATTATTATATAAATTTCGTATTATATTATAAACATAATATAAATATGTTTTATTTCACAGATATATGGCGAGATGCCGTATAAGCATTTTAATTGAATTGACGATATCGTACGATGGAAAAGAAAATACTTAACCACAATTAAGAAGTACAAAATGGATAATTGATTTTATTTAAAGAGTAATTATGAAATTATTTAAAATTGCCGCCAAATTTGTCTAGTGATATTTCTGGTAACTTTTTATAGTGTAAATTGGGCTTTGGCACTTACTCCTTCTAGTTTTTAAACAGACTATACACAGAAAGGATGCGCAATTGCTTTGATGACAGTATGTTTCAGAGATTCGGCACGTAAAACGATATCCTATTTTTAAGCTCTACTTGAGACGAATTAGACGACTTTTCGCCGTGGTGCAACAGTGTAATTCTTAAGACACTGCTTAGGATCTAGTTACGTCTTGAACATGCTGGAGAACTTTACTGTAAATCAGTGGTTTAAACGCGTGACGCATGAAGTAAAATTTCGAGTTTAGAAAAGCCCCGTGAAAATTTGTCTCGGGTCGCTGCGCGACCCTCGACAAATTTTCTACGCGGGGCTTTTCTAAACTCGAAATTTTACTTCATGCTTAGTCTGGGAGTGGAAGACACTCGTTACTTTAAAATACATCACAACTGTTAAAATGTGTATCGTATCTGTCACAAAGAAAAACAATAACATGGCGATCTCATTATAAATCAATTCAAACTCATGTCAAGTTGGCACGATTGGTTAAATGTCTGCTTGCACCGACTTATGTCAACTGTTATTATGGTTCAAATCTCGGCTTACGCCGACTTATGTCAGCTGTTATTATAGTCCAAATGTTGGCTAACGCCGAATTTTGTCAATTGTCATTATAGTCCAAATGTCGGCTAACGCCGACTTATGTCAAGTTAACGCTATGTACTAAATGTCGGCTGACGCCGACTTATGTCAAGTTGACGCGATGTACTAAATGTCGGCTGACGCCGACTTAGGTCAACTGTCATTATAGTTCTAATGTCGGCTACCGCCAACTTATGTATTATGCTTATTATAGTCCAAATTTCTGCTGGCACAGACTTGTATTTCAATTTCATTATAGTCCAAATATTAATATTATTATTACAAGAATATCAAAAATCAAGACTGAACATATTTATTATGATTTTGTTTTAATGTTTTGATATTTTGATCAAATTACATAATTTTTGTTTAATTTTGGCGGTGGCGTCGATACGCCTCCAAATCGACGTATCCAAGATCTATGCATCGATTCCATATCCAAATTTAGACGATAATTCAGTATTCATCATATGCAGAAGTTATGCAAAAATCAGATTGTTTGGTTTTCTCCGCTTATTTAATTAATATAACGAGTGTCTACAAACTGTTGGCATCCCAGTAGGTTCTTACCAGAAACATACGTCGTAAAGTAATTCAGAATTTAAAAAAAAAAACATCAAGACTGTCAAAAGTAAATTTTATTTGTCAAACAATGTGCTCCTTCAAACAGCAAGAAATTACAAAAGCTGTTGAATACTGTGCCTATGCTGCCGAAGACACAATTCTTCACTTCATGCTCTCGAAAGCATTTACCAGCATTTTAGGAGGTGTAAGCCGATATCTTTTTACAAAGTTAAGTTCTTATAAGTTAAGTTCTTATAAAGTCATATAATTGAAGAGGTGGGTCGCGCTTTGATCGCATTTCTAACCGTATTTAAAACATTTCGTGTACGAACGCTTAGCCATCCACCTGCTCCCCTGTAATCAGCAGAACCAGTTTCTGGAAAAATTGGCATTCACAACGTTTGGAAACCGCAATCTGAATATATTTTTACACGCTTTCGTCAAATTTGCTATCTACTAGTGTCCAATTTTTGAAATAACTCACAAGCATTAATTCTTCTTGTTCCACCGGAAACATGCTTTCAAACTTAAACAACTTAACGTGCTGTGACACTACCCAATGACATACATACAGGCTGATTTATACCAGGAGGCGAAAAATGAATATTCGTGTTCAAGATTGTATTCTAATCAAAAAATGTGAAATATCTTTTTTTTCGATTGGCCTTTGTTTAAGAGATGACAAGGCAAACATTTTTCGGAACCTATTTAATTTTTATCTATAAAACAAATAGTACGTTATGGAAATTGCTTTGAAATAAAAGACTTGTTTATTAGTTGTTGACAGTGGTCACATTCTTAGGGTATTGCTATTAATCTTTACTGCAAAAATAATACAAATTTTGTTAACAATGCAGTTTTGCAATGAAGAATATGCCGAAATTATTTTTGTTTACGGCTTTTGCAACGGCAATGCTTTAGAAAGTTGTCGGGAATATAAAAAAAAATTCGCATACCGAGGAAATTCAGAATGAATGCTGCACTTAAAATTGCAAATGAACTAGATTTTGCTGCAGTTTATAATTCTGTAGTTTTACGTTGCCAGGCTTACATTGTTGGCGGTGGACATTTCGAACATCTCTTGTAAGTTAAACTAGTGGTTCTTCTTCCTGTCACTGACTATAGAGGCTTCTACTTCGTTATACATTGTTGAACATAAATAAAACACTGTTTATCACTTTGTTTGTATAACAATTAGTTTATTTGGTGACTATAGTTTCGATACTACACGTATCATTATCAAACCGTTAGTAACAAAAAACTACAAAGGAACATTATTTATATTTGCAAATTTTCTAATAACAGCGTTAAAGAGGGGGGTGTATTTAAGGTCAAGTTGGTCGTTAATTACGGGAATTTCCCGATTAGCGCGGGCTCTGTGAATCTCCAAAGACTCCAGGAGGTCCATCTTTCAGTAGAAACAGAAACTAACAATAACATAAAATTTTTAGACCTCTCAATAACACGTACTAATGAATCACTAACTTTTGATATTTATAGAAAACCTACTTTCACAGACTGTGTAATTCCTAACTGTTCCAACCATCTCTATAAACATAAACTAGCTGCCTTTAACTCCATGGTAAACCGAGCTTTTATTGTTCCGTTGTCAGAAACCTTTTTTAAAAAAGAAATAGATATTATTAAAAGTATAGCCGTTTCAAATGGCCATACTACGTCAATAGTGGATAAAATAGTTAATCAATACAAAATTAAACTTATTAGAAAATACATATATGCCGGAATCGAACCTAAAACACATGCAACATATCGTTCCCTTACTTACTTTGGAAATATAACTCACAAAATTAAAAATATTTTAGCAAAACACAAATTAAATATAGCGATGAAACCATTTACAAAAATTAAAAATCATATTTTTAACCATAAGACTCAGATACCAAGTATTTACAAATCAGGAATATATAAATTAACCTGTAATGATTGTAAGGGAGTGTATATAGGTCAATCTGGTCGTAATTTTAAGACCAGACTCGGTGAGCATCTTTACTCTTTTCGGCATAGATTAATTGATAAGTCATCTTTAGCCAAACATTTGATTGAAAATAACCATTCTTTTGGCGAGGATGTACTTTCAGTTATTCACTTTGCCGAGAAGGGTAGAAAGATGGACCTCCTGGAGTCTTTGGAGATTCACAGAGCCCGCGCTAATCGGGAAATTCCCGTAATTAACGACCAGCTTGACCTTAAATACACCCCCCTCTTTAACGCTGTTATTAGAAAATTTGCAAATATAAATAATGTTCCTTTGTAGTTTTTTGTTACTAACGGTTTGATAATGATACATGTAGTATCGAAACTATAGTCACCAAATAAACCAATTGTTATACAAACAAAGTGATAAACAGTGTTTTATTTATCTTCTTTCTGTGACTAAATAAAGTTTTCATGTTGCCTACTATTAGTTTTTTTGTGAAATTTGAAACGAATATATGTTTCAAAAGTTTGAACCTCGATATCTCCAAAAAAAGGTCGACCTAAAAAAGTTGTTTCTCATTTTTTGCTCAGAATCCAATTTCGAACACGAGTATTAATTTTTCACCTCCTGGTATAAATCACTCTGTATAAATAAATGTAGATGACGTTTTCAAGATTCACCGATTTTTGTAATTTGCAACCGAGATGCCGACAGTTTGTAGACACTCGTTATAATGATTATTTAATTCAAATCTAAATAACGGATTGTGATTGGTTGTCATTACTGTCTTTCCGTAAAAACATTCGCTATCGCAGTGGTCATTTCAAAATCGTTTTTCCAAATTCGTCTTATCGATTTTTTTTGTATCGCGTGTGTATATCTGTCACCTGTCATATTTAATCATTAATTTTATAATGAATCGCTTCGGAAGTAACACAGACCAAACAATTGATACATTCTTGAAAAAAACAATTCCAACAAACACGGTTAAAAACCATAATTATGTTTGGAAACAATTCATATTCTTTGGAACATCCCCAACTGCGAATTGACATTAATTGACAGATCTGGCAAGTATTTTAAAATTAAGAGCATATAACATGAACTAACAAGGCGATGTTTGTTATTGAATTTCATTAAATAATCATTCGAATACCACTCGTGGTTTGAAATTTTTTTCGAGAAAGACTTTGTTTTTATACACTCAAGCTTAGTTTTCTTAAGCAATTCAACTCGATGAAACTGTCAGGAAAAGTCACTCGCTCTACGAGCTCGTGCCTTTTTCAGAGACAGTTTCATCTTGTTCCATTGTTAGACAACTGACCTTCGTTAAAAACGAAGTCTTTCCGAAAAATTCAAACAACTAGTGGTATTACATATGATAAGTTTATACATTAAAAAATTCTTAGGATACTGAGATCGGAGATTTAGAGACCGGGCCGTAGTCAAGGGATCAGGTGAAACGGCCCCCAACCTAGAGACCTAATCCGACCTAACTGATTTGATATTGTTTCTATATAAAATATTGGTATTAGTGTTTACTAATATTCTGCTTTCACATTTGCAATATCTTCAATTGCTTCAATATAATTTAGAAAAAAATGAAATTTGCGATATTTAATAATAGCCCATACCTCTGTTATTTTTAATTTTTCCTAAATTTACTAAAACATTCTTAGAGTAAGTTTTAAATATGCAAAGGGAATGGAAGTGACGGTTATTTTTGCAGCCATGTGACTTATTGCACTTCTTCCGTTTCCGTGGTTAATCGAGAAGTCGATAATCTTTCCCTTCGGGAAGTGGGTTGGGTTCCCTTGGACAAGGTTTGCTTCCCTCCAGTTAGTAAGTGCCTCGTACTCGAATAGTAATTGCAAGGCACCTTCATCCTCTTCAATGCATAGTCTGCATATTGGATCTTTCGTAAACAGTTTCATATTATGTAGGTGCTTCCTTAGGGTCTGAGAGCGTCTGTTGCTAGTTCTTGGCGGATTTTTCCAGCAGTAGTTTACTGTGTCTGTGCGCTGCCAGGCTATTTCACTCTCTTACCTTGGACTTATTATCTTTTTGGGGATCAGTAGCATCAGTTCTGGTCCAATGTAGGGACTACGTGATCCAATATTTGCCAGAGCATCAGCAACGGTGTTGCACTTGCCGGCTTCGTCAGGTTTCGAATACACTTCTATGTCAGCTCAAATTAGGTCTTGTAATTGTCGAGTGCATTTAGAGCAACTTATCTATGAGTAAGGATCAGGCCCTTTTGCTTCTTGTACCCCTGTATAAGAGCAAGTTTGCCATAATACACAGTTGATAGCGTTGATTTCGGCTTCAGAGACACTTTAATGTCGCATCTTGATCCCAACGCCAGATTCACGGCGTAACCCCAAGATGTAACATTTAAGGGTTGCGCTTCTTCTTGTCCCCCTCACATACGATTATGAAGGGTCTCAAAATAGAGAGTTCTGGTAGCTACCTGTTCTATTCTGTTGGGTGCCAGTTTCCAGTTATCCTTAACGTTTCGTCCGGTTTCGAATGCACTTCCATGTCAGCTCAAATTAGGTCTTGTAATTGTCGAGTGCTTTTAGAGCAACTTATCTATGAGTGAGGATCAGGCTCTTTTGCTTCTTATACCCCTGTATAAGAGCAAGTTTGCCATAATACACAGTTGATAGCGTTGATTTCGGCTTCAGAGACACTTTAATGTCGCATCTTGATCCCAACTCCAGATTCACGGCGTAACCCCAAGATGCAACATTTAAGGGTTGCGCTTCTCCTTGTCCCCCTCACATTTGATTATGAAGGGTCTCAAAATAGAGAGTTCTGGTAACTACTTGCTCTATTCTGGAGTGGTTTTCTGTTGGGTGCCAGTTTCCAGTTATCCTTAACCTTTATGCTCCCAGTTTGGGCTCGCTTTTAACCATAAGGTTTAGCGGTTAGAGGTTTAGTAGGATTTCCATTGAGGCAGTTGGTGTAGTACGCAGAGCGCCAGTTATGCATAAGTAAGGTACGATTCACGAGAGGTGTCCTATGGTTTGGCACAAAAAATATATATATGCCTGCTATGTTTTTTATATAAAACATGCAAAAACGTATGTTCCGGTATGCAGCTTTAAAATGTTAAGATTAAACGTCACATTTTGACAATGTCTTGGTAAAAATAAAGCTGCAAACACCCAGCCACAAATCATTTTAATTATTGAGCACCATCGTTTTAAATGTGAGTTTAAGTGGTTTAATTTCAATTTCCATACCTACTAAATAGTTCAGGTATTTACAGAAATAAAAAATGCATTTATGTTGATTTTTTGTAAGCTCAAACGAAAATGTTAGTTGAATCGAATGCGCATTCAGTAGATTTGGCAAATAGTCATTGGATTAAACTGTTAATACAGGGATTTTTTTTTTAAGTATTATACATACAGGGAATTTTCTATTAGGTATACATACGCATACGTTTTTTTTTAAGAGTTCAATTTGAAGCTTAAAACGAGTGTTTTCCACTCCCAGACTAAGCATGAAGTAAAATTTCGAGTTTAGAAAGTTTAAACGCGTGGCGCATGAAGTAAAATTTCGAGTTTAGAAAAGCCTGAAAATTTGGTTTGGTCGCTCTGCGCTTCGCGTCCGCTATTCGCGACTAAACCAAATTTTCAGGCTTTTCTAAACTCGAAATTTTACTTCATGCGCCACGCGTTTAAAACACTGATTTACAGTAAATTTTAAAATACACCCATGCCTTATCTTTGAGCTTTACATCAATATATTCTACAAATGTTTACTATTTACTAATATACTTATACACCTATTATTGTAGGGCCGGCCCTGATTGAATCGATTCTTCAAATAAGCGAGATCCTCAATAGTGCAGCTCGAAAAACAATACGCAATTTGTCCACTTCTTATACATAACAATATAATTTAAAAATCGCATTCGTTGGCCTGAACGAGACATGCTTAATATATATATATATATATATATATATATATATATATATATATATATATATATATATCATCGACTTGCAAGTAAAAGTCACTAAGTAATAGGAAATGAATATGATTGTACGTACACCGTGTAAATATATAGTCGGTTTAATAGTAACAGCATTAAACCGACTTTTTACATGGTGTAAGTAGTACCTACTTACGTAAATAATGTATTAATATGTTATAGCATGTAGATTTAAATGTAGTGTAGTATTCGACATATGCTAGGAAACTAATCGGACGTGTAGTGATATATTGTGTGCTCATCGCACACGACCCCTAAAAGCATTTTCCACCCTTCGGGGCCCTTTGAGAGCGGTAGTAAAATAGAGGGGCGCGCACAAACGCGCACCCAGACACACAAATATACCATCCGTTAATCCCAAACATTGCAGTGTTAAAGAGTTAATTCTAATTTGTAAATAGTATCAAATTGCACTTGATGGGGAGGGAGGAAACCCACCCCGCGCATTAACCCCGCTTAATATTCCCATGTAATCCTCTTATCCTTTTTATTCACACGACGTCCACTTGCTATGTATTAATTAAAAACAATCAGAATAATAAAAATCATTAATTAAAAATATGTTTTCTGCAATTACCTTATATAATAAACGTGATACCTTGGTCAATTTATTGTAGGATAGAAATACATGATAAAAATACAAATCTTCGCGATGGTACATGCTACAATACAGGGTGTCCGTATTTTGACAGAATGTATGGGGATCTCAGTTAGTAGAAGAGATAGAGAGTCGGTAAAGTTGCGTATTTTAAGGCCTAGCAATAATCTGGAAACAATTTTGAAATTTCTCTCTTTGTTTTCGAGATATCAAGACACTTTTTAATAAAGAATCTAGTAGCACATTTATTTTTAAGATAACTATTTTATTTATCCGGGGACCTTAGCCAATTTGGATTTTCATACTTTTTTAAAGAATATATTTTTCTGAACTCATGTATGTATCACACTCAGAATTTATTATATTACACTGGCGAAAGAAATTAACGCATCACATTAATTTTTTTAATTTAAAAATAAAGTTTTGATGTTTAAAAACAAAAAAAATAAGAACAAAACCAACTGAACTATAATAATGATTTTCAACACATTTTCTTTCATTAATGACTAAATTAATGTCATAAATAAAAAGAGGAATAACGTTAACATGTGATTATAAGACTTAATATCTAGTGTTTCCTCCTCTTGCTCGAATAACTGCCTGACAGCGACGGCTCATACTGTTAATTAATGATCCAATTTCATCCTGGTTTCCTGCAATCTTTGTCCAAGCTCTTGTTGATTGCTTGGACGCCGAGGGAGTGCTCTAAGGCGTCTGCCAATCGCGTCCCATAGGTGTTAGATCGGATTAAGATCGGGACTCCTGACTGGCCATTGCTTTGTGTTGATACCCACTAGGTCAAGATACTGTTGTACAATTCGGGCACTGTGTGGTTTTGCATTGTCATGCATAAACAGGAAATCGTTTCCTCCAAAGGGAGCAAAAGGCATTACGGATGGTTCGAAAATGTTTGCAATATAAGACGCTGCCGTGATGCTTCCTCTTGGTATGACCACCAACTCCGTACGAGCCTCTAAAGTGATACCACCCCACACCATAACAGAGTCTCCACCAAACATAACAGTCGGAACAATGTTACACTGCGCATAACGTTCACCTGGCCGTCTGTACACATGCATTCGTCTGTCACTGCCGTAAAGACAAAATCTGGACTCGTCGCTAAACACTAACATTAGCCCAATCGGCCTGTAACCAGTTTACATGTTCTTGCGCAAATGTTAACCTGGCTCTGCGATGGTCTGCGGTTAATTGTGGTCTTTTTGCCGCTGTTTTCGGAGTTAAATTAAAACCACGTAACCTTTTTCTGATGGTAACGGAACTTACATGAACATTATGGATCTCTGCGAGCATATTTTGTAGCCTAGGAGCCGTAATAAACCGTTCGCGTAACGTCTGCATCATTAAAAAACGGTCTTGAACAGCAGTTGTGGCCCCTTTTCTCCCTTGTCCTGGCCTTCTTGAGTATGCCTGAGTTTCCCGATGTCTCTTCAAGACACGGGATACGGTTGATTGATTAACACCAAGACGCTGACTGATGTAACGCTGCCTCCTACCTTCTTCTGCAAGTGTAACCACAATCACAGCTTCTTCGCTGCTTAAATTAAGATTCGGACGTCTATCCATATTCATTCTTCACTATTTAGCACTTAATTTTAACAATTACTTGAAAACAAACTCAAAAAGAATTTTTATATGAACCTTTCTTACAGTCAGAATAATGAAAAGTGCTTCATTTTATTTATTGACAGAAAACCATGAGAACAAAAGACAAAACACAACATGTAAAACAGCATGCTTGATAAGATTTCTTATTGTAAAAATATGTTTGTGTTCAAAGAAAACTCGATTCCAAGATATCAAAAAAATCACAAATGATGCGTTAATTTCTTTCGCCAGTGTATATTATTATTTGATATTTAAAATTATAATATTTTCTTTTTTGCAAAGAGTGCCTTGGAAACAATGACGTTATATCTATTAATTAATAAAATCTTAAAAGCAGTCAATCATTGTAAGCAATCAAAATTATTTAATAACCGTCAATCTTTTGTTATAAAAAATGGTGATGTGTCCATCATAGCACTTTCCCTGTTATAGATACGATGACCTAAATATCAACAGTATGGAAAAGATGCACAAACTAAATTTATTCTACTTTTATAATTATTATTCCAAACCTATTCACAAAAGAAGCAATTCTTCCATTTTCACCACATCTCAATAAATATTGATCACAATCACATTTAAGTGTTATATATTTTTAACTTTAGTGTAAATCAGTGGTTTATACGCGTGGCGCATGAAGTAAAATTTCGAGTTTAGAAAAGCCCCGTGAAAATTTGTCTCGGGTCGCTGCGCGACCCTCGACAAATTTTCTACGCGGGGCTTTTCTAAACTCGAAATTTTACTTCATGCTTAATTTGGGAGTGGAAGACACTCATTAGTTTAGAATACATCACAACTGGTTTTGTATTTTAACAACATTTATGGGACCTAGGAATTCCTAAATAAATGAATTAATCAACTGTTTCTAAGGCACTCTTTACAAAAAACAAAAGATTAAAATTTTACATGTAAAATGTACAATAAACTATAGGTATGATACATCATTGAATTCAGAAAAAAAATATTCTTCCAAAAAATATGAAAATGTTCCCTTTGTAAATGTTATAGTTTTGTTAAAATAAAATATGTTACTAGATTTGTGATTAGAAAGTGCCTCTATAATGTCAAAGTTGTAAATATCTGGATTCAATGTTTTTTGAATAAAAAAATAAAAACAAAATTCAAAAAAAAAAAAATTTTTGATAATATTTTAAAAACGAAAAAAGATATTTCAAATTTGTTTTTAGATTATTATTAGGCCCTAAAATACGCAACTTTGCCCCAACTCAACCGACTCTCTATCTCTTTAAATAACCAAGATTCCATTACATTTTGTTGAAATACGGGCACCCTGTATACATGAAATCTTTTTCTAATATATTTTATAGATATTGCGGATAAAATAAACTTCATGATTACGCTAGTTTTCTCAAAATTGACATCATATTTTGATAAAATTCCCTGAGATTTTTAAAGAAAAAGTTAACTTTATTCTAGAGATAATTTTGTTTTCCCTAAAATGCGTATTTTCTAAAAATTAGAGCAATATCAAAAATCAAGGAGATTATTAAGAAAATAATAACAAAAAAATGATGTTTTATATGTCTATGAATTTCGTAGATCCTAATGATTTTTCATCCCACAATAGATTTGCAAATATTGGCACTATCATATAAAATTATAGCTTTGTTCATTAACGTGTTTAAAATCTAAAATTGAGTCCAGGGATTTGAGGCCCCCACCATATAAGAGGCCGGTGCGAAAATCCATCACTGGTTGCAGCTTTCAATGTTTGAATTCGGTGGCAAATTTATTTATGGGACAGTAATATTTTATAACGTATAATTTGAGAGCCGTAAAGCGAAGAGCTAAGTATATAGTTAGAAAATAATAAACTGCAACAAAATTAATATTCTAGAAAATTTCGAGTTACTTCAAACATTGTTGAACATCATCAATACTAACATGATGATAGTTGAGACCTTTACTACGTGGTGTTCTATTTGGAATAATAAATAGATAATGAATGCTGTGTTTTCAAAGTTATCGTAAACTGTTGTTTTAGATAAGTTAAGACTTTTTTCGTAATGTGTTTCTAAATCACATGTTAAGACAAGCTTATATAAGCGTAGCTTAAGTTATGTTGGTAGTAAACATACTCTGTTCCAACGTGGTACATATAATACTAACGGACGTGTGCTGTAGATTATATTGTTGTGTGTTAAAATAATACAATTAACTGGTAAATAAAATAGCCAAACCAGTGTAATAATTTCTAAAAGAAACCTTTCCATTTCCATAATTTTACCTTGTTATATACATATTAATTATTTCAAGAAATATTATAGAATATTTAATTTTCAAATTAAGGGATCTTATACAAGAAGATACGTATACCTAACATTTTTCTAAACTAGAAATATTTACTTGATGCTTGTGTGTTAAAATAATACAATTAACTGGTAAATAAAATAGCCAAACCAGTGTAATAATTTCTAAAAGAAACCTTTCCATTTCCATAATTTTACCTTGTTATATACATATTAATTATTTCAAGAAATATTATAGAATATTTAATTTTCAAATTAAGGGATCTTATACAAGAAGATACGTATACCTAACATTTTTCTAAACTAGAAATATTTACTTGATGCTTCAATACTAACATGATGATAGTTGAGAGTAGAATACCCTAGAAAAATATCGCGAATATAACTAAAAACAGATTAAGGTCCATTTGCACCCCGACTGATTAACATTAATCAACCACTAATCATTGATTAAACCTCTGATTAAGTCATTCTAGAATATAAGAATGTTTTAAATTTGTAAGATATCCTAAACATGTCTCGTTTATCATTATGCAATTTTGTAAATAATTTATACATAAAGTTGTTGTGTTTTTAAGAAATACTAATCACTGATTAACTTAATCAAATTGGGTGCAAACGGGCATAATTCTATATTTTCCACGTATAGAAAGCATTGTTTTTATGTAACACTATTTTTACATCATACCCTAATGAATTTTTTTGTGCTTTTATATAAAATAAAGATTATTATTATTAATTATTAATAAAGTTCTTAAAAAAATTAAGAAGATATTTCGTTTAAACATAGACAAAAAATCAATGCGTTATTGAATAATTTTGATATCCGTAGATTTAGTTTATAATTTATTTCACTATAATGAACATATATATCGCTTGTTTTTTTTTTTTAATTTTCTAGCCAAAAATTGAAACGTTGATAAATAAAAATAATATATTTTGAATTTCACTTTAAGACAACGTTTTATACGCCAGGCGCATGAAGTGAAATTTCGAGTTTAGAAAAGCCTGAAAATTTGGTTGGCTACGCAATCAAACCAAATTTTTAGGCTTTTCTAAACTCGAAATTTTAATTCATGGTTAACCAATCAGTGGCACTCGTTAGAAGTTTCAAATTAAACGGTTTTTAAAAACGACGAATACCTGAAAATTAATAGCGTTAATGCTTTAAATCAGGCATATAAATATATACATATCCCTATTCATGTATGTATACTTAAAAAATATCCCTGCATTAATTAATTTATAACAAGCATTTGATGCAATTTATTGAGTGGTTGTATTTATAATAATATTCATAAAAGAATGTATACTTCCAATTCAACAAATCGTCAAAAATTAAATTTCAACTTAAAGCAAATCAGATCCTTCAACTTTCTTCACATTTTTGTCAATAATAAAATTTCAACTTCAAGCAAATCAGATTCCTCAACTTTCTTTACATGTTTGCTAGACTTACAATTTATTTATAAAATTCGTTATAACCTTCTTTTGTTTCAATATTTAAGTAAACCAAAGAGGTATAAAAGTCAACATTATTCAAATGTTTGTTATTTATAATTACAATTCATTTATATAACTCGTTATAACCGTCTATTAACATTATTTATTTATTCATTTTTCATTTTGTGTAACATTATTTGAATAAACCAAACAGATACAAACATTAAACATTTTTAAAAAAATTGGCCATCTTTTTCGGTGCGATGTTCTGATTTTTTGACAAATATTTTTCAGGATTTAAACAAGGATAGCATTTTCTCCTGGGGTAATAATTACACTATATCACAGATTCTATTTAAAATTGGGTGCTCTTTAACAATCAGTAAGGATGTTTTAAATAAATTAATATTTTTGTACTTCTATGACTAATATTGAGGTTTTCCGGGTACATTTTCTTCTTTGGAAAATGTGACATGACAGTAAAAAGATTGAGAAAGATCGATATACTTAGATATAATATGCACTGCAAATTTAGCGACATTCGTTGTTGTTTAAAAGCGTTCAATTTGAAGCTTCTAAAGAGTGTTTCCACTCCCAGACTAAGCATAAAGTAAAATTTCGAGTTTAGAAAAGCCTTAAAATTTGGTTTGATCGCTCCGCAAAGCGAAGCGATCAAACCATATTTTCAGGATTTTCTAAACTCGAAATTTTACTTCATGCGCCACGCGTATTAAAGACTGATTTGAAATTAAGTTCAAAATATATAGTCTTATACATTTTGAGTAGCTGTAACTCCACTTCTGGGCAAAGAATTTAATTTCTGTTGACTGTATCTTGAACTTAAGTTAATTCTGTATAAATTACTAAGTTTTTTAAGTTTTTAAGTAATATTTGATATTTTTACAAATTTTAAAAAAAAATTAACATTTCACACACAATATTTCACACTCAATTGATTAGCCATTATTCCACGTTTGGGTAGGGAATTTGATTTTTGTTAATTGTATATAGAACTCTGATTAAGTCGGTATAAATTAGCAGGTTTTTAAAGAATATGAATTTGTGTTGAGTACTCATTCATTCAGCGAACGAACAATTACTATATACAAACGTGTAATTTGCCAGCTATTGACGATGCTACTTAAGCTAATAGGCATTAGATGGCGTTTACGCTTTCGAAACATATGTCAGTATTTAGAGCTTTAAAATTATATTTAAATTTTTCACAAATTTTCAAACAAAATTGCATTGAAATAATCAACATTTTACACTTAACTCTCAATTGATTGGCCATAATTCCACGTTTGGGCGAAGAATTTAATTTCTGTTGATTGTATCTTAAACTTTGATTTATTCTGTATAAATTACATAGTTTTAAAAGCTATACGGTAAAATTTGATTTTTTACAAATTTTTAAACAAAATTCCTTCAAAACAAATTTTCACGTAAACATTTATTTTTAATTTAGAAGTTTTACTTCATGCACCACGCGTAAAAAAATGAAGTTTCTCTATACAGCACATGCTAAGAAATAAATTGGTAAAGTTGAGAATTCTGAAAGAATACCATTCATTTAAAGGTCAATATAAACAATATTTGTGAATATTCTGGCCCATTGTGTATTAAGAACGTCAACTATTGTTGATGTTTGAGGTTATGAATTCGAGCTTTGGGTGTTAAGCGGCGGTGGTCGGCAGCTTAGGAAAACTCGAGTTTAATCCACTGCTTAGCAAACAGCCATGATTGAAAAACACCAAAATGTATCTAAGCCGAGTTTAAGCCTAAACTCGGCTTAAGCCACTATTCAAGAACTGGGCCATAGTGATATAAAACATAGTATTAATTATCTATTCAATATCCTCAATCCTGTTAGTATTAGGAAACTAAATAGTTAATGAATAAAACACTGTATCAATGAATGAATTAATGAGATGTAGATAATCAAATATTGGAGATTTTGATGTTGTTTGCTTATGTTCTTTACAGCTAATAAACTCACTGATGGGCACTTACTCATCCATAGGTCGAATTTTGCATGAAAATATGTATAATTTTCCAAACAAAAAAATTTTGAAAGATTGGAAGGGATTGTTTATAATAGCATATTATACCGAGTGTTAACCACCAAACCTGGCCATAGCAAAATAGTACTTTCGAATTTTAATAAATTATAATACATTTATTGAAATTTACAGCAAAGAAATCTGTCACTCCTCACATTATTACTTACCAGAGTAAAAGGTTTGAATCATAAACTCTTTCTTTAATAAAATAATATATCTACACATTACCCTTCTACACTGACGTCATTAACTTCTATCAGTTTTTAATCAATGGATTATGGTTGAAACGAGAACAACTTCAATTGTTTGGCACGTCGGATGTTAACTTTGCGTTTCTGTCATCATGATATTCACGACGCCTGTCAAAATACTTCAAATGCACCAATTTTACAAAAATTTCAAAGTCTCATTCGAACTGTGGTGAAACTATTTAAGGAAGAAACATATCGGATTTTCAATAGGGGGCAAAAGGTTTGCATTAAAAGCAAGTGAAAGAATAATTAAAATAATTAGATATAAAAAAAGATCCATATAGATTAATCACACACCATTTGTCGCAGAATCAAGGGGAAATTATAATCATATAAACGGATATTTTCCTGAATAATGTGACTATCCAATGCTAATGAACTTGCGTTTGTGTTTTATTTCCGTTCCTTTTACAGGGAGTTTCTCTGAGAGTTTCTCTGAGATCAATGCCCGTTATCAATGCAGTAGCATTTATAAATACTGACGTCAATACCGGCTTATGGTTAGCGAAGTCAGTATATATACAACTTCTACAACTACATATCAAGTGAGTGTGTATGGGATGATGGATGTGGCGGCCTGAGGAGCTCATAAAAAGAGCGAAACGATCGTCGTCGTCTTCTGTCCTCCTTGCACACTCACTTGATAAAAAAATAACTTTTACATCATGACCTAATGCGCTGTTATTTCTTATTTGGTACTTATAGGTAGGTCGTTAATTCTAATTTATTTATTTATATATATATATATATATATATATATATATATATATATATATATATATATATGTTTCACAGTTTCTTTGGGTTTGGTCCCGCGTATTTTCTTGGATCTGGTCAATCGTATTTTCGATTCGAAACGTCGAATCCAAAATACAATGGACTAAAGCCAAGAAAATACGCGGGACCAAACCCGAAGAAGCAGTGAAACATGTTACGCTCGCGAAAGTATACGTTATACATATATATATATATATATATATATATATATATATATATATATATATCCCAATTACAGCATATATGCTTTAAATTTGCAGATATTTCTTGTTCTAGTGTTTAATTTTAAGCACTCCCAGGTTAAGCATAAAGTAAAATTTCTGGCTTTTCTAAACTCGCCACGTGTATGAAATACTGATCAAGCTTAAGCAGTATATTACGAACTTTACTCTGAATGAGTGTTTTATACACTTGGCGCATGAAGTAAAATTTCGAGTTTAGAAAAGCCTCAAAAATTGGTTTGGTCGCTCCGCTTCGCTTTAAATTTAAATTTAAATTGAAGTCTTCTAAAAAACAACGCATGTCGGAAAATTAACATCGTATGCATATGTATACTTAAAAGAAAAATTCCCTGTGTACAGGGTGTCCCGCTAATGTGGGGAAGTGGCTTAGCTATAGATTCCTGGGATCAAAATATGACGATTTTTAGATAATTGGTTTGTCAAATAAATGAAGTAATAAAATCAAACAATAAGGTAGACATGCGTTTGCGATGCTGTTTTGTTTTTTGTGACGTCAGGGTAAAACACATTACGTTGCCTATACACAAATGTGTAAGCGCAACATAATATAATTAATTCAAATTCGTAATAACGCTGTTTTCCTGAGGCCAGGTTTGGTGGTTAACACTCGGTATATGTTTTCTCCTGTATTATCTACGTTATTAAACGTTAGATAATATAACTATAAGAAGCATAATGTTGATGGTATGATAAATCCGATATTAGGCATACGAATTTTAAACAATTTGAGCTAGAAACATACAGTTGGCTTAAAATTATAACGATCTATGTTGCATAGCAAGCTAATAAAATTCTATAGTTATATTGAAACAATATGATCATTCTAAACAATTTGAGGTTGCTAATTATATTGGCATCCTATATAAACTGTGGTTCTATTTATCTGTAAAATAGAAAAAAAATAACGTTCAATGCGCCATCTAAAATTGCACCCCTCTGTAAAACTAGTACTTCACTGATACTATCACTGTCATTGAATTGTATGAATGTCAAACGTCAGCATGATCAATCAAAGTCGGTCTCGGCAGTCAATCATAAAAGCGTCCCCTATTAACGAGGACACAACTCGATTTCCCACAGAAATTAAACGATTATCATCCATAATTTTCATCCACTCATCGATTCCAATTCCATCATCAACTCACATATAATAAAAAAAACTAAAAAACTAATTACACTGGCGAAAGAAATTAACGCATCACATTAATTTTTTTAATTTAAAAATAAAGTATTCATGTTTAAAAACAAACAAAAAATAACAACAAAACCAACTGAACTATAATAATGATTTTCAACACATTTTCTTTCATTAATGACTAAAATAATGTCATAAATAAAAAGAGGAAAAATGTTAACATGTGATTATAAGACTTAATATCTAGTGTTTCCTGCTCTTGCTCGAATAACTGCCTGACAGCGACGGCTCATACTGTTAATTAATGATCCAATTTCATCCTGGTTAATATCTTCCCAAATTTCCTGCAATCTTTGTCCAAGCTCTTATTGATTGCTTGGACGCCGAGGAAGTGCTCTAAGGCGTCTGCCCATCGCGTCCCATAGGTGTTCGATCGGATTAAGATCGGGACTCCTGGCTGGCCATTGCATTGTGTTGATACCCACTAGGTCAAGATACTGTCGTACAATTCGGGCACTGTGTGGTTTTGCATTGTCATGCATAAACAGGAAATCGTTTCTTCCAAAGGGAGCAAAAGGCATTACGGATGGTTCTAAAATGTTTGCAATATAAGACGCTGCCGTGATGCTTCCTCTTGGTATGACCACCAACTCCGTACGAGCCTCTAAAGTGATACCACCCCACACCATAATAGAGCCTCCACCAAACATAACAGTCGGAACAATGTTACACTGCGCATAACGTTCACCTGGCCGTCTGTACACATGCATTCGTCTGTCACTGCCGTAAAGACAAAATCTGGACTCGTCGCTAAACATAACATTAGCCCAATCGGGCTGTAACCAGTTTACATGTTCTTGCGCAAATGTTAACCTGGCTCTGCGATGGTCTGCGGTTAATTGTGGTCCTTTTGCCGCTGTTTTCGGAGTTAAATTAAAACCACGTAACCTTTTTCTGATGGTAACGGAACTTACATGAACATTGTGGATCTCTGCGAGCATATTTTGTAGCCTAGGAGCCGTAATAAACCGTTCGCGTAACGTCTGCATCATTAAAAAACGGTCTTGAACAGCAGTTGTGGCCCTTTTTCTCCCTTGTCCTGGCCTTCTTGAGTATGCCTGAGTTTCCCGATGTCTCTTCAAGACACGGGATACGGTCGATTGATCAACACCAAGACGCTGACTGATGTAACGCTGACTCCTACCTTCTTCTGCAAGTGCAACCACAATCACAGCTTCTTCACTGCTTAAATTAAGATTCGGACGTCTATCCATATTCATTCTTCACTATTTAGCACTTAATTTTAACAATTACTTGAAAACAAACTCAAAAAGAAATTTTATATGAACCTTTCTTACAGTCAGAATAATGACAAGTGCTTCATTTTATTTATTGACAGAAAACCATGAGAACAAAAGACAAAACACAACATGTAAAACAGCATGCTTGATAAGATTTCTTATTGTAAAAATATGTTTGTGTTCAAAGAAAACTCGATTCCAAGATATCAAAAAAATCACAAATGATGCGATAATTTCTTTCGCCAGTGTATAATTCACACACACAAAATTCTAATTAAAATCAGAGTGCAGATAAATTGCACGATTTAACGACTTATTTAATTACCAGTAACTCAGTAAATTTGTAAATCCAAACCTATTTATCCATAAATAACCAACAAAGGATACATGTATTATCTTTGTTTTTGGAGGTATAAGTTATTAACTTCATAGAAAAGGAATCACATTTAATTACTTACCTTTAACTTTAATATTCACATTGTGCTTAATCAAGGGTGGAAACCCCTTGATTAGGCATGCTGTGAATATTTCGACTTTAGAAAAGCCTGAAAATTTGGCAAACGCAAATTTCCAGTATTTTATAAACTGAAAATTTTACTTCATGCGCCAGTCGTGTTTTATACTGATTGAACTCTTTCGCCCCTGAATATATTTCTAATGGACACGATTGCCTAATCATTTCAATAAGTAGTTTACAAGTAGATAGGGATTTGATGCTTTGCTCTTTGGAAGGTTTATTTCCTCAGATCACTTTCTAATTACACTGGACAACAAATTTAAACATTTTGTCGGTATCCTTGTGGTGCTAAATATGAAAACAACAATAACACTCAAAAGTTAGTCGGGAAGATGCGTTCATATATCGGGACTATTTGATTAGTGTGCGGATAAGTGTTAGTCCGTAGAACTTCAAAACGTGAACTAATAAACAATTTTAACAATTATTTTCGTGTTCAGCAGATCAAAATAATTATGTATTAGTCGTTTTTTTGTCTCGGATACTTTTACTATGTTCAAAGTTGTCGGAGGATCCAGAAGAAAAGTAATCAATATCAGAGCATTATTAGCATAATACTCGCTCCACAAATTTCTGAACATTGACCAAAGAAAATTCCTGTACGATTTATTGAAAATCGAACTTGGTTAAGTCGTCCAAGTGTTGCATCAATTTTAACTCTAATTGAGGAAAAACTCAGGGCCTCTCAAAAAAATATCAGGTGTGCGGTAACTAATTTTCGAGGCTTTTCAAAACTATCAAAATCAACTATTTGTTTTAAAAACACGTTCTCCTATCAATTAAAATAATCATAGATGGGTAGCTGTTTTTGGACGTGAGAATAAATCAGTGTTTTATACACTTCGCTACGCGACCAATCCAAATTTTCAGTCTTTTCTAAACTCGAAATTTTACTTCCTGCTTAATCAAGAAGTAGGGTACACTCGTTTCTGTGATTTTAATTCACCAACTTTGAGCGACCGTACAAGACGTGATTATTAAGTTTGGGTGCTAAGTGTCTTAATTTTTCTTAAATTCAATGATCAATTGACAAGAAGGATGACACAAAAAATCATTTTAAGAATGATTGTTCATAATTTTGGGATTTTAATAAATTTTTCAACGCAAACATGTTTAATAGATTTGTGTTATTTTTGTTTTTTTCCTAAATATTCGTCAAAAATGTCTCTTTCAGAACATGTGAAAATCTAAAAACACCCCGTCTATAGTTATTAAGTTATTTTCACTTGAATACAAAAATATCAACTTAGTCCTATTACACTGGACAATAGCAAAACAGTATCCAAGATAAAAACAACTAATACTGATTAATTTTGATCTTCTGAACACGAAAATAATTGTTAAAATTGTTATTAGTTTACGTTTCGAAGTTGTACGGACTTGCACTTATCCGCACACTAATGAAATGGTCCCGATATATGAACGCATCTTCCCGATGTTTGCCCTCGAAGGATAATGCAATTGGCACATAGGTGTTGCATAGTACTTCTTTAAGCCTGTATGATACGGTACTCATTTCTGAGACCTACATTTTGTACTAATTTCTTGTCTTGGAAATATAATTGTCTCTATATTACACGATGCAAGACATTGAAACAAAGCAAGCACTGTAAGTAAACAGCAGACTAAATGTAGTCCTTCTATGCTTGCTGATTATTGTTGGAAACTCGTTAGACATGCTCCAAATGTAGTGTATCACCGGATAGCAAAGCGAATACGAATTTAGTTTTAGAAAAGCATTTTTAAATAATTTTTTCAAATATGTTCTAAAATGTATTTAGAATATAATTTAATAATTTAATAGCCGTAACTAACTTTTAAATTCCGTTGCTGATTTCATATTTAGCACCATCATTTCCATATAAATTAGTATTTTATATCAAGAATACCGTCAAAAACTTTAAATTTGTTGTTCAGTGTTGTTAGAGATAAAATATCACGAAATAATAACTCATACATTTTTTTTCGTGGATATAAAGCTAACCAATTTCTTTCTGAACATGTGATTATACGCTATCTATACCTTTTCGTGATCAAGTTGGCACTAAACAAATTCAACTTGGCACTAGTTAAAATAAAATTGTCACTAATCATATTCAAATTGCATTTATGAGTCATGTCATTATTATGACAATTCAATTTTGACTAATGCTAACTTGAAATTGTTAAGTGATAATTTAAACTTAAAAAAGTATACTTTATTTACTTAATTAAACTTAAAAATTTGTCAATGTAATTTATGGAATTTTCAAAAACGTTAAACTCAAACACTCTTTACTGGATTTTGAGAATTTCATAACATGTTTCAGATATTTTATATCGTGCGTTTTATTCAAGTATGACCATAGAGATTTACATGGTGAAAATTGTATCCCATGTTAACGTCTGTTGTCGTCCAAATTTGAATCTATTTTTTGTTATTATTTTTTTTTTTTTGGTTTGTTTGGCATAGGTATTACCATTCAGCCACTAACGTTGATTTATAATATCTATATTAACATATATTTCGACTAATTTGGACGTCACAACACATTCACACACATCCATGGAACCGGAGACGAGTATTTTTCGTTCGAAAAATTACTCGCCTCCGCTGGGAATCGAACCCAGATCACATCCGTGTCCGATTGGCGAAACCGGCGGCTCAACCGCTCGGCCACTTTGTTATTATTATTAACTTAAACACTTTTCTACGAAATGTACATTGTTAGAAGGATATAAACATGTTAGAATTCTTTATTTTGGCGTTTAAGTTTAGCAAAACAAATACATTCTGACATTTTCGCCAAGTTAATTTTTTGGCTTAAATATTTGTATTATTAATTTCAACTTTGAAAGCGAAAATAAAGAAATCTAACATGTTCCAATCCTTCTAGCATTGTACATATCGTAGAAAAAATGTTGATTTATTGTTACAAATTTGTACGACAACAAAGTTAGCATAGGGTACATTTTTTACCATGTAAATTCCTATAGCCATACTTTAATAAAACGCAGTGTACATAGTTTTTGAGGTATTATACTTGGATACAAGAATATTCATTTTTTACAACCCGAAACTGTATCAGCGGATTTTCATAAAATGTTGTTTAGATGTCAAGTAAATATGAAGCTAATAATACCTTATTTGTAGTTTTTCTATTATCATTACTAGAACACGCAGGTATTCCATTTTTTAAGATATTGTTATAGGTAAATCATATTCTTTAAGCAAAATTTAACTCAAAAATTTGTTAGTGAATTTTTAAATTTACTGAAGTTTATGTATTGGTTATATGAATCTTATAATTTCTTGTAATAAATTGATCTTTTTTAAAATATGTAAGAATTTAGTTTTCATGTAAGCTATAATCATATATACAGAGAAATTTTTCTTTTAACTATAATACTAATATATTTATTTTAAATGCGTTTAACTTGAAACTTCTGAAGAATGTTGCCACACCTTAAAGTAACATTTCTAGTTTAGAAAACCTAAAAATGTGTATATGACGAGTGATAATATTCTTAAATTCTAAAGAAATTAAGTCTTATGAATTAAAATTTAAAACAATTATAAAAAATAACGAATTCTCTTTATAATTAAATCGGGAAAAAGAATAATTTAAATATAAAAATAAGTGAGCAAGAATGATTTTTAATCCTAGCTCTATTGTGGCATTTTAATTTTCAAATTTTAAAAATAATCATGTATTTTTATGAAACAACAAAACATTGTTTATATGAAACGTCACTTAAAAGTGAATTAACCCATTAAGGGCCATTGATGCAATAACGCAACATTGTACATTTTGTGCATATTAAATTACTAAATAAGTTAATTTGATACATTGTATTATTTGACCTGGTTTGAGAATATGTGAAGAAGTAAATGTTTTGTTATATACATATTTTGATTTTTACTCATTTTATAAAAGTATTTGTAAGTGTATTTCTACGCGTGGCGCATGAAGTAAAATTTCGAGTTTAGAAAATCCTGAAAATTTGGTTTGGTCGCGACCAAACCAAATTTTCAGGATTTTCTAAACTCGAAATTTTACTTCATGCTTAGTCTGGGAGTGGAAACACTCGTTTGAAGCTTCAAATTGAACGCTTTTATAAAACCGACGAATGCATGAATGCAGCGTATAGATTATGTAACATATGTTTATAAAAAACTTCCCAGTGTGTATTATAATAAGTCATTTACAGAAATCATAAATGGAAGTGCAGAATTTTACATAAAATAAGGTTTAATAGTTTACTCTATAATTGCTCGGCTGTTAATGGGTTAATATCACTTAGTTTCTTTTAACAACAACCCATTTATCTTTAGCCCCACTTGTGTGATACTCTACTGGTATGAAAGATTTTAGGGCTCAGGCCAGTTTTATTCAATGGGCACAATACTGTGCCTGAATACCTAGGGCCTATGAGATTTTTTAGTGTATGAAAAAATTATGGAACTTATAAGGAAAAAATGTACAGGGTGTCACCAGAATTTATGAGAAACTCGGTTATTTAAAGGTATGGCAAATCAGTAATGATCTAAAAACAAATATGACATATGTTTGCTTGTTTTCGAGATATTGTCAAAAAAACTATTTTTATTTTTATATTTACTCAAAAACTATTGAATCTAGACATATACAACACTGACATTTTACAAGCACTTTTTAATGAGGAATTTGGTTCAATACTTGACTTTAATTTTTTTTTTTTTATTCATATAAGCATTATAATAAGCTGTTTGTGTGCGCTGTTAGTGCCGTTTTCACAAGGAAATTCTTATTGAAAAATCATTATTTTTGGTAAGCTGCCTGATATAACGGTGTAGTATAAACAGTCAAATTTCTACAGTGAGCTGACTACTGTAGTCTTAGCAATATTGAATTAATTTAATTTGTATTGTCAATTAATACGAATAAATTGACCTCTGTTTGTGGACAAGGTCAATTTTCAAATTAAGAACTCGATATTTTGGCAGTCCTTGGAGCGCACTTATCGCAAATACACCGCGAGCGGCTTGTAAAGATAAGCCTTCGCATTATCTGCTGCAATCAATTATTTCGTGCATTTCGTGTATATTTATATTATTTTGATATTAATTGTGTACTCATTTTTAACTACTTCCCATTTCGGCGGTCTTCCCTAGTTTTGTTTATTAAAGCCCTCACAATCGGCCGTGTGAGGTGAAGCGAGTATCCCTGTTTTTATATGTTTTTTTTCTTTTTCTCTTCTTTGTTTCTCTGTTATTTTACTATTGCTTGGTAAAATTGTTTAAATGTGTTGCATAAAATGTTCAGCAGTTGTTAATCTAATAAATGATAAAACTTACATTAAATGTGATGGCTGTAACCGGATGATTCATGTGACTTGTTCGGAATTAACGCAAGCGGAACTGAAATGTTTAGAATTACGATCTAATTCTAAACGCCGCATAAAATATATTTGCCTTCAATGCGAACAGGGTGTACATCAGATACCTAAATTAATAACAATGATTAACGAATTGAAAGATGAGGTTTTTAAATTAAAAGCAAATACTGCCTCTTCAATACTACCGTCAGTATCAAGTATATCTTCGCTCCGGGAGACTGACAAAATAATACAGGAGATATCTGACAGAGACAGAAGAAAGCATAATCTTATTCTATACGGTGTGCCTGAATCGTCGTCTTGTGAAACGAAAACTGAACAATGCAATGACGATGTTCGTACATTACAAGAAATCCTCCCTGTTCTAGGCATTGATCAGGTCAACTTACAACCTATTAGATTAGGCAAATTCGATCCGACCCGTACCCAGAGTACTCGGCCTATCAAAGTGCGACTTACTACGGAATCGAATATATACAAAGCCTTAAAAAACATAGGAAAGATTAAGCAAATTGATAAATTTAAACGAGTTAATAACTCCAGAGATCAAACGCCAATGCAGAGTGAATTTTATCGAGCAGTTAAAAATGAATTACTACAAAGAACAGCAGCTGGTGAATCTGATATTAAAATTAAACACATTCATGAAATTCCAACAATTATTAAAATCAATCAATCGGAAAACTAAATCACAACGAAAAAACCAGTCTCACATTTTATTATCAAAATACTAGAGGGCTTAGATCAAAAACTCATTTATTTTATACTAACAGCCTGAATTGTGCATTTGATATTATTTCTCTAACGGAGACTTGGCTAAACGATTCTGTTAAATGCTCGGAACTTTTTCATGGTTCCTACAATGTTGTTCGTCAGGATCGGGACCATCAACGAGTTCAACGTTCTACTGGAGGTGGTGCGCTGATCGCATTTTCGGCTAATATTACATTCTATCATATTGATACTACTCATATTAAGAATTTAGTACTATTAATTGATCTTGTTGTTTGTGCATGTAATTTTAAAGTAGTTTTTGAATTTTATTGTATTGTCTTATATATACCACTGGATGTGTCTAGTGATCTAGTCGATGTATTTCTTGAAGCATTGGAAGTTGTTATATTAGATAAGCCAGTTTTATTATTTGGTGACTTTAATGCGCCTAACTTTACCATGGATTCCAATGCTGTTACCTGTTCTAAAGTAAACTCTATAAATAACTTCATTAGCATTCTAAAATTATCACAACTTAATGCTGTTGTAAACACCAGTGGTAGACTACTTGACTTGGTTTTGTGTGATTTCAATTTACTTCAGTTTGAATTGTGTCATGAAAACTGTCCCCTAGTTCCCGAAGATGGATACCATCCATCTCTATCCAGTACATTAGATATAGCAGTTAGCGTAAAACCTCCGCAGTTCCAGATTAACAATAATAAGTGCTATAACTTTCGCAAGGCTAATTATCTTAATTTATATAATGATTTGACTAGTACAGGTTGGACATTTATTGAAGCTTTTACGGATGGTAATAACGCAGTTGAAGAATTTTATAATACACTCTATAATAACCTAAATAAATCTGTTCCCGTTTATAACCAACACCAACGTTCTAATCCATTTCCATCATGGTTCTCACAAGAATTAAGGATAAATATTAAATTGAAACTATTATATCACCGTAAGTGGAAATCCACAAAATCTACATATTACCGGTCTCAGTTTGAAAGAATGCGGTCCTTAACGAAAACACAAATTAAAGAAGCATATGACCTATACATCTCGAATATTCAATCTAATATTAAAAGTAATCCAAACGAGCTATGGAACTTCATTCGCAAAAAAAATTGCACAACTAGAATACCTGGTGTAATGCAATGCGATGATCATGTGTTCGATAATCCGCAAGCTATTGTTAATGCCTTTGCAGATTCGTTTTCGAAATCATATCTGCCGAAAATGAATGCTATATATACTGAACAGTTTACTCTCAGGGAGTCCCTTCAGTTATTCACAATTACTGAATCGCAGGTTCTGGATAGTATCTGTAAATTGAACAATACATGTACATGTGGTGACGATCGTATTCCTAGCTTCCTGATAAAAGATTGTAAATCAGTATTTGTCAAACCGTTAACTACAATTTTCAACTTGGCACTTTCTACTAGCGTGTTTCCTGAGAAATGGAAACACGCTATTATTAGCACAATATTTAAAAAAGGGGATGCTGGTAATATAGACAATTACAGGCCCATAGCTATTTTATCAAATTTTTCGAAAATATTTGAGCAAATACTATTTACAATTATATATAATCATGTAAAGAAATACATATCAAATAATCAACATGGTTTTTTATCGGGTCGCTCAACAGTTACAAATTTAGCAATAATCACACAAACGTTATCCGAGTTCCTAGATTGTCGTGGTCAAACTGATGTATTTTATACAAAGTTTTCGCGTGCATTTGACACTTTAGACCACAATATCTTGATTGATAAATTAAGTATCTTTGGTTTTGCCACCAATCTACTTGAGTTTATATATTCATACTTAAATTATAGGTCTAATTGTGTATTTTTCAATGGATTTAAATCATCGCAATTTATTTCAACATCAGGTGTCCCCCAAGGATCCAATCTAGGGCCTCTATTATTCGTTTTATATATTGACGACTTAATTAGTTCCATGTCTTGTCCAGTTTTAGCATTCGCGGATGATCTTAAAATTTACACTAATGTTAAGTGCTCAAATGATTGTCAATTACTTCAGCAAAATATTAATTCAATTTTTAACTGGTGCAATGCGAACAACCTAAAACTAAATACCGACAAATGTTATGTTGTTTCTTTTCGCCGCAAACAAAATCCGTATCTTCAGAACTACACAATAAATGGAACAATTCTCGAAAGGAAGTCTGAAGTTAGGGATCTGGGTATGCTGTTTGATGAACAACTTAGCTTCACTAATCACGTGTACAACATAACCTCGACGGCAGTGAAGATTTTAGGCTTCATTATGCGCACTTCTAAAATTTTACAGGTATTAACGTCTTGAAATCACTATATAATGCATTTGTTCGCACTAAACTGGAATATGCATCGGTTATATGGTATCCGCTATACATGAATCTGTCTCTTGTAGTCGAACGAGTCCAAAGGCGGTTTTTGAAATTTTTATCATATAAACTCACCGGTATCTATCCACCTCGTAATATTGACTACAATACCCTGCTCATGGAAAACAATGTTATGTCACTTATGGACCGCAGAAATTCTTGTAGTGCTATCTATTTAAAGAAACTAATCAACAATACCCTGGATTGTGATTGGCTTCTGGCTAAGGTTAATTTTAATATTCCGCGTATATCATCTCGCCATAGCAATACGTTTTTAATTCCTAGGTGTAGAACTAATATCCTTACCAAAGCCCCGCTAACACACATGTGTCGTTCGTAATGCCAATCGCCATTTTGATGACATTTTCAGTTCGTAGCAGATCATTTCCTTTTTGTCTCTCTGGTGTTTGGGATAGTATTATTTAAAAATATTTTATTTTTCTTCTTTTTCTATGATATTACATAATCATTTACTTTTAATGTTATTTCAACATTTTAAGTTAAGGTTAACAGATTTTATTTTTATTTTTCTAATTAGTTTTTGTTTTTCATGCGTATATGTGCGTATATGTGTGTGTTTGTATGCACATACATATAAAATAATTTTCTTTCCTTTTGTATTTTTACTGTTCATTGCAACTTATGCTGTTTTTTTTTTTTAGAATTTATCTACTTAGTATTTATTTAAAATGTAAGGTTAACAGATTTTGCTTTAATTGGATCATTTTTGTTTTACATATATATACTTAATAATTAATTTTCTATACTTTTTGTATTTATAATGATCACTATAATTTATCTTGTTTTTATTTTTCTAAATTTCTCTATTTAGTTTATATTTTATTTACATATATATTTTTGATTTGATTTTTCTTTAAATTTTGTATTTATAAAGATCAATGTAATTTGTCCTGTTTTGGTTTCTCCGTTGGACAATAAAGACTATATTATTATTATATTATTATTATTATTATTATTAAGAAACCTCTATTATTCTGAATTGAGCAATCTATCACACTCATGATTTAGTGTATACATACAGAGAGTTTAATGTAACACCGAACATGCCAGAAAATATTCAATGTGAATTTTCCTATGTTCGATGTGTCCTGAGATGCATCAAAGCATTGAGTGCGATTTCATTGGCTGATTTTAGTAGTTCTAACTCAATTTTAGTTTTTAGTAGTTCTAACGCATTCAATAATCGCCTACATTACTAATGGAATGTTGATATTAAACAGAAAAGAAAAATGAGAAAGAGGAGAACGGATTTAGCTTAATCGCAAAAATAATAGAAAAACAGGTTCCTGTTGCTTCCGTTTGCAAATATTTCAAGATAAGTTTATACATTGCTTCAATTTCACTGGAGATTATTAAGAACTTCGATCTAGCGTATTGTGTAAACCATTTAATCAGGACCACCCCAAGTACGTTGCTTCGGGTATACCAGCAAAAATGCCGTCCAAAAACTGCCTGGTCCTTTGGGGAGTGCGCATTTCTGCACTGCACTTAGGCCTCATTGGGCCCATTGTGCTAACAAAACGGCCTTTCGGCAGCTTTAAATATAAATATTCCAAATTTGAAGAGCATGGCGAGGCAGGTTTGCAAGTACCGCATCTAGTACTGCTGCCAGCACAACAGCACTGGGGTGTTAGGTGTACTGCTTTATTTGGCAAACATTGCAATTTTCATTTATTTGCTAACATAATACTCAATGAAGATAATGTAGGTGTATTTATTGCTTAATTGGCTGCGTAACTTACAATGAATTGAAGATACAGTGATTTTTTTTTTAAGTAAACATGCATAAGCTCTAAATTTTCCTACATTCGTTGTTTTTTGAAAGAGTTCAATTTGATTCTTTAAACGAGACTAAGCATGAAGTAAAATTTCGAGTTTAGAAAAGCCCCGTGAAAATTTGTAGAGGGTCGCGCAGCGACCCGAGGCAAATTTTCTGGGCTTTTCTAAACTCGAAATTTTATATCATGCACCACGCGTATAAAACACAGATTTCAAGTGACGTTCGAATATACATAAATTTCACAATATTTTAGTGTTTTATACGCGTGGCGCAAGAAGTAACATTTCGAGTTTAGAAAAGCCCAGAAAATGTTCACGGGGCTTTTCTAAACTCGAAATTTTACTTCATGCTTAGTCTGGGAGTGGAGAACACTCGCTAAAAGCTTTAAATCGAGCTTAAAAAAACAAGGAATATCTAAGGATTTACAGAAAATAGGCTGAATTTGAAATACATATACCTAAAAGAAAAACTCCCTGTATGTTTCAGGACAGTATTAATCTTAATTGTCTTAAAATGCTGATGTCTTGCTTTGGACAAAAAAGTATGTTCCATATTCCTACATACTGCACTTACCATAAACGCACAAGATTTAATAACTGACATATTTTATTTTGACGTCACATGTACCCTATTTACATTAGTCCTAATTTGCATTAGAACTATTAAAAATCGTAACCAATGAAATCGAACCCAGAAGAATGTAAATTGGGTTGATTATATTACCATTGGAAATCGTAGCCAATCACATCGCACTCAATGCTTTGATGCGTCCCAGAACAAATCGAACATAGAAAAATATACAGTAAAGATTTTCTGGCATGTTCGATATTACTTAAAACTCTCTGTATAAGTATTTCATACAATAGACATACACATCAGAAATACAAACTGCAATGATAAACAACAAACCCACCCGTATCACTGAAACGACTGCCACTTGCATCGATTATATTCAAATATTTCTACTGATCTTCCCTGTGCTACATTAGTTAATTAAATGTCTGATCATAAAACACTACTATGCAAGATGAATATAAATATCCCCAAAACACGTTCTCATACAAACTTTCGGCGATCTTATAACGACATAAACATGAATCAGTTTATTGCTGATTTAGATAAGGAGGATTGGTCTGATATGTATGCGGCAAATGAATTTAACGAAAAGTTTAATATATTTCACAATATTTTCTCATATCATTTTGATATGTGTTTCCCGCTATTTAAACAGAACCATAATAATAATAAATCATGGGTAAACCACAGTATACTGCAATCAAGTAGACAATTACATAATTTATACTCACTACAAAAAGATTTTCCTCAGCACAAATCTGAATATTTAAAACAAAAAAAGGCTCACGCCAAGTTGTATACTGTACTAAAAAATCATTTTATCAAAATAAAATATTTATGTCTGGCAATATACAAAAGTCTACATGGAGAGTTATCAATGAGTTATCCGGCAACTTAAAATGTCAAGGTCAAAATACTGAATTACAAACCGACGAGGGTATTACATTAGACTCTTTAAAACTGGCACAAATATTTAACACTTATTTTGTCAGTAAGCCCTCCGATATTCATCTAAATTTTGACACAAGACAACCAAATTATGCTAGTATACAAATGATATCAAATACTTTTTTTATAGAACCATTTTCAGAAATGGAAATGGGTAGTATAATTATACATAAGTTAAAAAGTAACCGGTCACCCGGATTTGATGAAATCCCCAACGTAGTTAATAAAAAATCTGCTCAACAATTGTTAAAACCTTTAGTTCATTTAATAAACATGTCATTTGAAACCGGATCTTTCCCGAATAAGTTAAAATCTAGCATTGTTATTCCTATTTATAAAAAGGGTGACCGGAGAAATATTAACAATTACAGACCAGTGTCTTTAGTGTCAGCATTTTATAAAATATTTGAGCTCTGTATGTTGGAACGGTTGTTGAATTTTTTAAAATAATACCATATATTGACTGCAAGTCAACATGGATTCATGACTGGAAACTCAACTATGTCAGCTATCCATTCATTTTACGACGCAGTGATCAAATACCTGGATAGTGGCGAGAATCCGATTGGCTTCTTTTTTGATCTCAGTCGAGCATTTGACTGCGTAGATACCGAAATAATGATCGAAAAGCTTAACAGATACGGGATCAGAGGAGTTGCCCAGCGGTGGTTTCATCAGGACAGAGCACAGCTGGAGGACAGAGCACAGTATGTTCGTATAGCAAATGACGGTAGAACTACCATCTCAGGACCTATAAATGTAACTCTGGGGGTGCCTCAGGGTTCCATTTTGGGACCAATGTTGTTTATTCTATTTATAAATGATATTGTCAATATTGTTCCAAACGATTTGTTTCTGTATGCCGATGATACTTCGGCAGTCGTGAGTGATCGAGATAATATTTCTTTAATTCATAAGTGCAATACTACTCTAACTTCTTTGCATAATTGGTTTTCAGATAACAAATTACTACTAAACATGAGTAAAACCACTTATGTTCTATTTAAAACAAAGCAAAATAAATGCAATCTTGATATCAATTTTAATTTAAATAATTTAACAATTAATTCTAGTAATTCTGTAAAATTCTTAGGCCTTCAAATAGATAGTTGTGTTGACTGGAAACAGCAGTGCGAAAGCATAATCAAAAGTTTAAATAAAACATCGTACCAAATGAAATGTTTAAAGAATATTATAAGTATTAATCAACTCATACATATTTACCATGCAAATGCAAAATCGCGATTGGTGTATGGGCTGTGTTTTTGGGGAACATCAGTCCACTGACATTCCGTATTTGTGGCTCAAAAGCGTATTATAAGATCTATGGCAGGTGTTCCACAAACGCAATCGTGTAAACCACTATTTCGTCAATTTAATATCCTGCCATTACCTTGTTTACTAATATATGAACTGGCTTTATACACTCATCAACACAGACATATTTTTTTAACAAATAGTGATATTCATACTTATGATACAAGGAATATCAATGATATGCGCATCGCCCGTCACCGCTTGAATGTTACAAAGTTTTTACTAAATATATTGGGACCTAAATTGTATAATAAGCTATCTAGCGAAATAAACTGTTCGAAATCAACAAATACTTTCAAAAACCTATTAAAAGGGTTTCTTTTAAAACACCTATATTATGATTTAAATAATATTTTCTTCTAACTAAGAAACTTATGAAGCGAAATCCGCATCTGACGTATCCAATACTGTAACAATATATGTATATGTATACTGTGTATGGTCTATGGAATAAAGGAATATTATTATTATTATTATTATTATTATATGTACAATTGTAATTTGTTAAATTAATAAACAATGACCATTTTGAACGTACCTCTGATTCATCTAAGTTACAAACAACAGGATCATCCGATAAGGGTGTGAGAATTCCTGATGCTGCGATAATGTTGTGGATTATTGAAGTGACTCGCTTAAAGTTAACCCCCTTCTTTTAAACTTATTTTAGGGATTATTTGAGACGCTTAATTAAATTCTTCAATCCAATTAGGTATGAATGGAAATATTCAAACGTATTGAGACAATGCATCTGTATTCTTACTATTTTATAATTAATTGGTATAACAACCAAATAAACACTCTAGGAGTGCTGCGAACTAAAACAGCCATTTTAGATCACACGATATATCCGTGCTATTAATTTCTTGTTAGTTTTGTTTCAAGCAAGCGGTATCAAAATAAATAAATAGAACTCAAGCTTTGTAACATTAACAGCTACTAGTATTATCTGAAAGTTACACCTCTAGAATTAAATCCCGATTACGCCAATATTCTCACAAGTAAAGCACTAAGTTTTAATTAACTCTCTTGCCTTTTTCCCCATTATCACTCAATTAATTATTTATAAAAGACACGATAAATTCACCAGACCCAATTACGCGTGCACAACTACAATTAAACCGCTCTTTAAACATAAACTTCATCCAGATTTACACTTTAGCATTATTAACAATTTTATCTCCGCTATCGATATCGCACCTGACTTAATGGAACTGCAAAAGAAGAGAGGTTTAATTAACCATTACTCGCTTAACGACTCCTCTTGGTCTAGTGTTATGAATTATTGAATTTTATAACGTGAAAATTAGATGGATAGCCGAAGCAAATTTCTTTCAGGTGCTATTTATTTTCTGCGCGGCTGTAAATCTTCTTTATGGCGGTGGGCAGTTGTGGAAAAATATCGCGCGTTCTCTGGAGGCGTTTTTATTAATTTATATACGCAATCAGGGGTTCAATTAGCGTATGTGTGTGTTTGCAGATGAATAAACTGTGCATTAAATAAACAAATGGACGTTATTTATTAGTTTGAGGTATGTTCTGGTTTTCTTGCGAATATAAATGCGTATTGATTGGAATAGTACTTTATTGCATGTATGTAACTATATGCACATTTCTTAATTACTTTGGAAATATCTTAACATTTTCTTAATATTCGTATTTATTCAGTATATTATTATGAATTAGTAGTGTTTTAAGACTCTAGTAACTTATGTTAGTACAAGGCCCGCCGTAAGTGCAAGACGTGCACCGCACACGGGCGCCAAATTGAGCTTGACAAGAAAAGTCATATTACAAATATCTTCAATATAACGATATTAAAACAACCGTAGGTGTATTTCAAACATTTATGAAAACTCAATATTTCGAAAATATTACAGACATTGCTTCTGTAAATTGAAGAAAATCGAGAGAATTGACAGAATCAAAATTAAACAAAATATTATTATGTGCTAGAGGTTTTTCAATGTTTTTATTTTTGCTGTTCTTGCAAAAATCGTTCTAAGTAATTTTCACTTAAATCGATTTTAATCACTCAGAATGTAGTCGACTCAAAATTTAATAAGCTTAAAATTAGCGTAACTTGCATTTCTCCAAGTTGAATGTTGTGTTCTTGGTTTGCATTTAAATTTGAATTTTTTTTTTCTTTTATTAGAAAAAGTAAGTAGAGAAAAAAATCATTTTTATAATATAATTTTTGTCAACTTTTTTAATTTTTAAAAACACCAAAAACGTAATAAACCCTACAAACATATAAAAATAAATTCGGATTGCTTGTTTTAAACACAGTTTTTAGGTTTGTAAGACATTTTACTACTCAAATTAAAGTTTTGATTGATCTAGAAGTATAGAGTTTATTCGATTACTTATTTTAATAAATATTTTACGATGAAGATTTGATAAATATTATTGTAATATGTGTCAATTTGTAAAAGCCATTCGAGATATTTTGATTTTTTTTTTTTATATCTTATGTTTTATATTTCTTGTATATTTTCCCTGTAATTTGATATACAGGATGAGCATTTTCAACCCGGAACATATAATATAATTAAGGGTTAGTATTTTCAATCTGGAACATGTAATAAAATGAATTATATAAATGACTTTAAATTTATCTGTTGTAATAAGTTGTCAAACTTAATTTGCAAAATGAATATTAAATATACCATTGAAGAAAGAATTGTCATGGTGAAAATATTTTACACTGGAGGCCACCTTATTATTGAGTTTTTTCACAAGGATGCAGTACCCTCAAAGAATAAATATTTGAGCAGTAATTTTCAATAATACAATTATTGAACCGTTTGAAATTATCGGAAATTTAAATTCGAGATCATTTTTAAACAAGAAAGTTGGCCTTCCAGTAGGAGCAACACGTGACAATCAGAAGGTTTTGTTTCAACAAGACGGCTGCTTAGCGCATTTTGGAGTAGATGTTCGGGAATATTTAAAAAGAACCTTTCCAAATCGCTGGGTTATTTGTCGAGGTGAAATAATTAACTGCCCACCAGATCTTTTGATTTACCGCCTTGTGATTATTTTCTGTGGGACCATATGAAAAGCAATATTTATCAAATACGTCACTCAAAATATTGATTCTTAAAGGAATGCAATTTTTGAAGTATGTGCTCATTTTAACGCTGAAACACTAACAAATGTGATTAATGGATTCTTTAATAGGCTGCGAGACCTATTAGAGACCCCTACCTCCAAACATTTTCCTTTGCGGACCACATATACAATTCTACATAATCAAATGGGTCAAGATTCAAATTATTGTATAAGCATTTTTAAAAACATCTATTTTTATTTACTGTTACATAATAATAATTAATAAGGTATTTTTAAATAAATTAATAATTATTAACAGTCTTTTTTGAACTGCACAACAAATCGGTTTTCCGAATATTTACGCGAGGCGAATGAAATAAAACTTCGAGTTTAAAAAAGTTTGGATTTGGTCGCTACCATGATCATATCCAAATTTTTAGTTCATGCTTAACCAAGGAGGGGAAAACACTATTTTGTATAATATTGACAACTTTGATAAATTTATAAAAAATCAATTGACATTTTCTTTCAAATACTTTATGGATCACCCTGTATAAAAACAAATAAGCCGATCCTGTAGATCTCATCAAAATAGCCAAAATGCCTGTATTATACTTTTCTGTAACCCTACTTTTTTTTAAGTTGATTTTTTTGTCAAAATTGAAAATTGTCGAGAATTTACGCCAATCACTCAATAACTAATGGGAATACAGAAAAATTGTCAGAATTAAATTTTTAGATAATATAATTTTTTATAATTTTTCTATCGTTAAGTTTTTTCGTAGCTATCTTTTTTCTTGGAGAAAATCGAAAGTTTGTTTTTTTTTCTTACTAACTTCTTAGAACTATTTATTAGAATTTGTGTATGTTTTTGAACTTCCGGATAAATAAGCGTTTGACGCGCCTGGCGCATGAAGTAAAATTTCGAGTTTGGAAAAGACTGAAACAAACAAAATTTTCAGTCTTTTCTAAACTCGAAATTTTACTTCATGCCTAGTCTGGGAGTAGAAAACACTCGTATATATAATGTTAATAACTTTGATAAACACTCGCCTTCTTGATTCAGAAAAAAAAACAATTGACATTTTCTTTTAGATACTTTATGGATCACCCTGTATAAAAACAAATACACCCACCTTGTTGATCTGGACGAAATAGCCAAAATGCATGTATTATACTTTTTGTAGCTCGAATAGTTTTTGAGTTACAAAGTTTTTTGTCAAAATTGAAAAGGGTTAGAATTTACGCGAGTGCGCTCGATTTTTTTGTATTTAGCAAAAGTTGCGAATAACTTAATAACTAATGGGAATTCAGAAAAAATGTTGGAACGAAAGTTTTAAATAATAAAATTTTGAATAATTTTTATATTTTTAAGGTTTTTTGTGGCTATTTTTTTCTTAGAGAAAATTAACAGTTTGTTGAAAGATTCGTAAACTCTTATCATTTTTACAAAATTATGGAATAACTTTTTAGAACAATTTATTGGAATTTGCGTAAGTTTTTGAACTTCGGATTAAAACTGCGTTTTACGCACGTGGCGCATAAAGGAATATTTCGAGTTTAGAAAAGTCTTAAAATTTGGTTAATTTTAAGGCTTTTCTAAACTCGAAATTTTAGTTGATACCTAGTCTGGGAATAAAAACACTCATATATAATATTGATCACTTTGATAAACACTCGCATTCTTGATTTAAAAAAAACAATTGTCATTTTTATTTACTTACTTTATGAATCACCCTGTATAAAAACAAATAGGCTCATCTTGTAGATCTCATCGCGATAGCCAAAATGCATGCATCATACTTTTCTGTAGCTCGTACAGTTTTTGAGTTATAATGGTTTTTGTCAAAGTTGAATAATGTCGGGAATTTACGTGAGTGCGCTCGCTTTTTTTTATTTTACATAAGTCATAAATAACTCAATAACTAAGGGGAATACAGAAAAATGGTTTAAACAAAAGTTTTAGATAATAAAATTTTGTATCGTTAACTTGTTTCTCATTGATCACTTGGTAAAACATTTCTATTAATATATAGGTATTTGATTGAAATTCACTTGGTTTGTTTTACTAATAAATTGTTTTATTTTCAACTAGTTTCGGCCTAATGCCATTTGAAAATGGCATTAAGCCGAAACTAATTGAAAATAAAACAATTTATTAGTAAAACAAACCAAGTGAATTTCAATCAAATACCTATACATATATTAATAAAATTTTAAATAATTTTTCTTTCTTCAAGTATTTTTGTAACTATATTCTAACCAACCCATCTACTTTAAATATTTCCAAAATACGAATTATGACATTTTTTTAAAATTATATAAAAAAAAGACAAAGTTCTAAAACTTCGAACTTCTACAGCAAGTAGTCCTGTAACTAATCTATACAAGAAAAAAAATTAAAGGTTAATCATTAATTCCGTTCAATTTTGTGTGCATATAACACAATTTTTGGCCAAAATTGATGCACTATAACTCTGGAACCAATTGAGTCTAAGTCATCAAATTTATATCATATATTTATGTCATAATGAGGTGTTATTTTTAATAATTTTAATATTTTTCACTCAGTCCCTTTTGAGATTTCCTACTTTAAATATTGCAGAAATACGATTTTTGGCATTTTTGAAAAATGTTATTAAAAAAAAGGGCAAACTTCTCAAGCTTCAAACTTCTTCAGCAAGTAGTCCTATAATAAATCTATACAAGAAACAAAAAATTAAAGGTGAGTTTTTCTTCCTTCTAATAATTTTACAGCACCAAAACTTCCGTTATAGATTAATTTTCATTTTATAGTTGTGATTTTTTTTAGTTATTTTCTACTTAGGCAATATTATGTAAGGAAAAAAAATCTACAGCATTATTCTGATAATTTAGATTTTTATTTTGTCTTAATATCTATAAAATTAATAGAGTGAGATACATTTACGTAAAATTTGTTTTCGGCCAAAAAACGGTTACGAATAAAATTTAAAATGTCCGCCAAAAAAAAAAGTATGAGCCTTAAAATGTTTCTTATTATAGTTTTAAACTCACCTAGTGTTGGACAATAACTGATAACAAAATTTGGAAAATCAAAAATGATGAGTAATCATTTTTATTGTATTTGGGTGATTTTAAATGGATTGACCCTCATGTGATCAGAGCTAAGCAGTATATTTTGAATGACAGTTTTCTTTTTTTGCCGCCAATAGTAATTGGGTAATTTTCAGGCTTTTCTAAACTCAAAATTTTACTGCATGCTTAGTCTGGGACTGGAAAACACTCGATAAAGTTTTTAAATTAATTTTTTTTAATAAGATCACGAATATCTAAGAATGTACATTGAAAAACCGTAACATGTATACCTAAAAGAAAAATTCCTTGTATTTAGAACTTTTTTTAAAATTTGAACATATAAATAAGCAGATAATAAAGAAGACAGATATTCCTGAGCAAATAATATTACCTGATCCTTCTATCCTACCTGATCCTCAGAGACACTTTATTAAATTGGTAGTAGATGCAAATAATTTGAGGCGGTGATAGGTAAATACATTTGTAATCGTAATTTTTGTGAGTTAATTGAATTGTCATATAAATATCAGATTTCCCTTCACTTAACTTACAAATTAAAAGTGGTCCGACCCTAAAACACACAACCTGCATCACACCACTAAATTCTTGACATGTCAAATTGGATTGGTCATATTTAAAAGAAAACAGATTATACATAATATACCTTTACTTGTTTTTCGTTTTTTTTTTCTTCTAGAATCAAAATAAATTGTTAATTGTAACATATAAAATGTTGGCACACGTAAAATGTGTTTAGTGTGTGTCAAACTTTGGCCTAGTCAGTTAATTGTCATTTGATGTCTCAAAACTGAAAATCACTTTCTTTTCCTCTCATTTACATGTTTTTGTTGTCATATTTTTATTGTCACTCCATATTATCCAGTTTTCGATTTGTCCCAACATTTTATGTCCACCAATAGTACGTTTCATTAATTATATGATTGTAATAATATAGTAGAATGTTTGTAAAAAGGTAAATCTGTTATGTAAATTAAATTAAATAAATATTTTTAAATTCGACTACATTGTATTACCTGCGTATATTAATCAATGAAATAAAATTCCTTAAAAAAAATCACTCATCAATATTTTATAAAACCAAATAGAAATACACTTGTAAATAAAACACTTTTTACTTTGTTTAACCACTAGATCTTACATTTAATTGTGTGACTAGTTTCGACTATCTAGTAGTCATTCATTAGTTTGAGAATGACTACTAGATAGTCGAAACTAGTCGAAACTAGTCACACAATTAAATGTAAGATCCAGTGGTTAAACAAAGTAAAAAGTGTTTTATTTACAAGTGTATTTAAGATGTACCACAAAGTGAACGCCTACAACACCAAACAACCAAATAGAAATAAATTGGCAAAAAGAAAACACCATCAAATTTTGAAAAATATTTTGTAAAAAAAAAGTAATTATAAATGGCGATCATTGTGTCATTAAATTAATATCTCTTTAGAAAATTTATGAAAACTCCACAGCACAAATTAAAAAAAAATGGTTAGAAGAATTTACATGTTATCAGTGTTTAATTAATAATAATATGTGGAAAACAGCCGATTTTCAATATTCTTAGATGTCTTAGGGTTCTGAGAGTAAGACCGAGCCAGAAAAAAAATCAAAGAGAGTTTCAAAAATTCGGTAGTTTTAACGGGAAAAATCTAGGTTATGTTTTTTATATACAAAATTTAACATTGAAGAATTTTGGGGAATGGGGAGTTTAATTATTTAAATTAGTGTAAACACAATATCATAATTTTAATTTCATTAAAAAAAATGAATGAAATGCACGAACATCTCTCTCTATAACGATTTAATTAGTTAAAGAAAGTTTTTATTTAAATCGTCATTCTTTAATTTATTGTTATATAAATTAAAAACGGAAAGACGTACAATTTCTTAGAATTTGGTTTAAAATACGTTATATGAACAAGTATATAGTTAAAAAGTTTTCTCTGAAGAATATTAAAACTAATGAATTCTTTTGTAAATTCTGTGAATGTTATGCTGCACACATTTTGTCAAATTATCTGTTTTTTTCAACTATTCATAATTTTCTTAAAAAAGCTTTTCGAGATTTTTTTAAGTATCTATACAAAAAGGTATGTCTATTATTTCTAGGTAAATTCATTGACATTTATGAGTATTTTAATAATAATAATAAAAATAATAATAAACACATTTATTTTTAATGATATTAAATACATCACATTTACATCAGGATATATTAATTTCACAAAAACAAGTCAAAAGAAAAACAAAAAACAAACAGGCATATTGCGTATACGTATTTAATTATTGCCTACGTTAGCATAATACTCATCCATAGTATATGGTTCTATATTTATTAACTTATCTATCAATTTTCTTTTCATGACAGAATAAGATTTTGCAGTTTTTATTTCCTTAGGAAGGCTATCATACAATTTTATGCAGGTATAATATGGACTTCTCTCAAAAAAACTTAATTTATGAGCTGGAAGACTGTATTCAACGCCATGCCTCGTGTTATAGATATTTGATAGCATATTATTTTCAAAAATATATCGATGCTTCCATAGAAACTTTATGCACTCAAGAATATAAATTCCTATGCAAGTTAGCATCTTTCTGTTTCGGAAAGCCCCTCTACAACTTTGGTCAAACCTCAATTTATCTATGATGCGTAACGCACATTTTTGAGCCTTGAAAACAGAATTTATATTAGAGTTAGTTCCCCAGAATATTATTCCGTACTTGATATTGGAATATATATAAGCATAATAAAACGTTTCACATATTTTATTGTTTGTGTTTTTTCTTAATATTCTTAGACCATAATTTGCTTTACTAATTTTCCCAGTTAAGTAATCAATCTGCTCTTTAAAATTTAGGGTTTCATCTAAGATGATGCCTAAATATTTACACTGATGTGTAAAATTATACACATTATTATTAAGGGAGATATGAGGAGGTGTCAGAGTTCTCTGACTGATTTTAAAATATATACAATTTGTTTTATCGGTGTTTAGTATGAGGCAGTTTTCGGTAAACCACTTCTCAATGTTACACATTATTTGATTTCCCGTGTCAATAATTGAATCAATTCCTGATCCCGATAAAATTACATTAGAGTCATCTGCATAGCTGATAAAGTGGCAGTTTTGTGCAATATTAGTCAGATCATTCATAAAAATTATGAAAAGGAGTGGCCCGAGTATGCTTCCTTGAGGCACGCCCATATTTGTAGTAACAATCTCTGACATAACCTCTTGACCTGTAGTGGAGTTTGTAATTTTCACTATTTGTTTTCTGTTTTGTATATAAGTCTTGAACCACTTATTTTCTTTACCTCGAATACCATAACTGTGCAGTTTAGTAAGTAGGATCTCATGATCTATAGTATCGAACGCTCTTGACAAGTCAAGGAAAATTCCACACACCGATTTTCTCTTGTCCAGATTGGTATATATAGACTGTAAAAAATCAAAGAGTGCAGTATCGATACTTTTTCCTTGTGTAAAGCCATGTTGAGTTTGACTAAATAAATTGTTTTCATTGAGGAAAGTAATTATTTGAGCTGCTACGATCGATTCCAAGATTTTAGAAAAAGTTGTTAATAAGCTAATGGGTCTATAGTTTTCATGTAGTTGAGGATCACCTTTTTTGTATATAGGTGTGATTAAAGCTAGTTTCATATTTTCTGGGAATATGCCAGATTCTAGTGACTCGTTGAAGCAGTGTTTTAAAGGTTCAATTATTGTACTAATACATTTTTTGATTAATGTTATCGGAATTTCATCGGAACCAGAGCTTTTTTTATTTTCCATTTTATTTATAGTATTTAAAATATCAGTATTTGTGATTGTAATAAATTGAAAAGTTTTACTATTATTAATTATTTTACATTTATACTGAATACGATTTGGTAGTTTATTTAAAATCAATGTTTGTGCTACATCTTTGAAAAAAATGTTGAAATCATTAGCCAATTGTTGTAAATTTTTTGTGCTGGGTAATGTACGTATCTTTATTTTATTTCTGTTGGTGAATGTATATATCAACTCCCATGACGCTTTAGATTTATTGAATTTATTTTCTATTAGACATTCATACATTTTGTTTTGTTCTGCTTTTAAAAGTGTAATGTATTTAGTTTTTTCTTCCTTTAAATGGTCCTTATATTGTGGATAAGATGTGGATAAAGTTTCTAGTATTTGCATGCGATTTTTACATTCTTCAATTTGTATATTACTAAGTTTTGGTTTAATTTTTTTATTTGTAGGATTACATTTTCTAACAGGGAAATGTTTGTTTAAATATAATGAGAAAGTATTTATAAAGTAATTATACTTGTCATCTATATCAATATCATTATAAATATCACTAAAGAATTCACCAGCTATATCATTGCAGAATTCATTTATTTTACTGTCAGAAAATACTCTACATTGCTTCTTAGTATATTCATTGCAAAGATTTAAATTTGAACTCAATAGTTGAGCAGTATGATCGGATGTGAATATTTGAACTATTTCAGTGTTGACGTATTCATAAGAAAGATTAGTTAAAATATTATCTATACATGACGTTGAACCAGTGTGATGAGTCCTCGTAGCTTCTGTAATAGTTAAAATTGTATTATAACTTTTTAAGAGGTTTATAAATAATAGAGAGTCATTAGTTTTATGAATAGTATTAATATTGAAATCACCTGCTATAAAAAATTGTGCATTCCTTTTTGTTAAAAAATCTAAAATTTTATTCAGGTTATTAAAAAACAGTGGTAGATCACCCTGCGGCGGCCTATATACACATACTATATTAACTGTAAAAGTATTTAATTTTAATTGTGTACCAACACATTCTACATTATTATCTGAGAGGTTTTTAATATAATTAATATCCGAGGCTTGAAAAGAACGATGGCTATAAATTGATACACCGCCGTGTTTGTTTTTTGCTCGACAATAGTATGACGTTAATTGAAAATTACTATCTAAATTTAATGTTTTTAATGATTCATCAGTTTGCCAATGTTCTGTTATACAAATAACTTTTAGCTCATTGATAAGGTGGATGTTATATTTTAATTCATTTAAACTCGTAGTTAGACATTGAACATTACTATGCAGCAGTTTAAAGTCTTTGCTTTTACTAATGGAGCAATTTTTAGCTATGTTGGTGTTATACCGTTGTTTTTGTCTTTGGCAAATAGAAAAAAATTAAATCTAGATACTAGAATTCCCCATACTTAGAAATATTTGCTAAATTCACTCTTTATCAGAGCAGCGATGAATCCTTAAAAACAGGATTCGAATTACGAATCCGAATCACCTAATATGATTTGAATCACGAATACTTGAATATAGGATTCTTAAAAGAAAAATATGATTCGAATCCTCTTTTTTGAATCACGGATACAAACCCTTTAAAAATAAAGTTGAATCTATTATTTGCAACCATTAACATTTTTAATAACGCCGTCAGTTTTTATTAACAAAAATGTTCAAAACCAAATTATTTACAGACTGAATATCTGATTAATTAATTATTTTAGTAAATGATGATATATGAGTTATTGAACTTTAGGATAAATCAATGTTTTTTACGCGTGGCGCATGAAGTAAAATTTCGAGTTTAGAAAAGCCCCGTGAAAATTTGTCTCGGGTCGCTGCGCGACCCTCGACAAATTTTCTACGCGGGGCTTTTCTAAACTCGAAATTTTACTTCATGCTTAGTCTGGGAGTGGAAGAAGACACTTGTTACTTTAAAATACATAACATCATAGTGAAAAGTTTCAATAATGAAAATATCGGTAATTTTTGATACCAGATATTTTAGATTTAATATTAACAATTATTATTTACTGTAAATTAATTTTTAAATGCCCTTACTTAAGATTAATAATATTGCCAAGACTAGTTTATTGACGGTTACGGAATTATCAATATTCACCTTTTACAAGTGGACGGATAGAAATGAACTCGATTTTAATTGTTTGTTACAAAAACCATACTTGTAGAAAAAATTTAAATCTGTTGGTTATTTATTTAAGGAAAAAAACTGTTTACAAATTGAATATAATTAATAATATAAGTTCATTCTACAACTGAAATTACTTGACAAGAATCGTTACTTAAAAGTATACCCAAAATATTCAATTTCGTTAATTTAATAATGTTTTGATTTAAATATCTTACACGTGACACAAAAGTATGGTAACTAAGTGTACAAATATTTTTTTCTGTTAAGTACACATACAGATTATCCCAGGATAGATGAAACACTTTTTTTTAATTTCAACTTTACGAGAAAATACTACTCTATATAAAATCATCTAAATGTTTTTACAACAGAATGTAACCATTTTTCAGAAGTTTATCATATACAGGGTGTTAATAAAATATTTAAAACTTCTGAAGAGTGTTTCCACTCCCAGACTGAGCATGAAGTAAAATTTCGAGTTTAGAAAAGCCCCGCGCAGAAAATTTGTCGAGGGTCGCGCAGCGACCCGAGACAAATTTTCACGGGGCTTTTCTAAACTCGAAATTTTACTTCATGCGCCACGCGTATAAAACACTGATTTATCCTGAAGTTTAATAACTCATGTATCATCATTTACTAAAATAATTAAATTATCAGATATTTAGTATGTAAATAATTAGTTTTTGAACATTTTTGTTAATAAAAACGGACGGCCATATTAAAAATGTTAATGATTGCAAATAGATTCAAGTTTTCAAGTTTAAGTAACCGAATATGCATTCACAAATATAGAATTATACGAAAATTTTAAATTTTTAGATAATTCAATATTCGTTTAAAAACATATTTAAATATGAATAATTTTGTGATTCAAATATTCATATTAGAATATTTGACTATTTAAATTAATCGGATTCGAATCCCAGCTTTAATAGCGATGATTCTAATTATTTGGATGGATTTGAATCCTTTATAAGGATTCGAATCCTTTTACAAGGATTCGAATCCTTTTACAAGTATTCGAATCACCTACCTCTGGATTCGAATACGAATTCTTTAAAAAAAAATGTAACGAATCCGGATCACAAATCCGTTTTCACTAAAGTATTCGAAAACCCCTTTTGAATCCTCTAAAAGGATTCGAATCCAGGAATCGAATCCTAAATGATTCGAATCCTGCCCAGCTCTGCTCTTTATGAAAAAAATTATATTCCAAATATAAATTTTAAAGAAAAAACTAGTCAAAATACATATAGTATCAAATGAATTTTGAATAAGTTAAATATAGTTCATTTATGTTTGAGTAAACTAGTTAGTCACATAAATAAACTCCACAGAACTTTGGAGATACAAAGTTGTCCGCATTTCTCGCCTAATTAAATGATATGTGATATATAATATCGATGAACTTTCAGTGGCGGACAGGCCCGCCCGGCAACCGGGCATTTGGCCGGTGGGCCGGTGGAAATAAAGCAAGTTAGGCTGGACGCACTGTCGGAAACTCAGAACTCTGAAAAAAAAAATCGCTCCGAATTATACAAAATTTTATAAATATCCTAGGGAATTCTAGTAAACTTTGGTTTTTGATATAATAGAAGTTAAATTATATTCGGAGAAGTAACGTCTACCGTTAAGGGCGCTCTTATATGGACGTTTTGAACGCGAGGCAAAACGGGCGCGGGCGCAAGCGTTTGCGTTTTAACACATGGGTTTATATGAGAGTTCCTGACGGACGGGTGCTGGCGTTTTCTCCGCCTCACACCCGTCCGTCTAGAGCAGTGGTTCCCTAAACTCTTTTGGCTCACACACCCCTTTTCATACTCGAAACTTGCCCACGGACCCCTGAGTGTAAAAACTACATAAATGCATTTGACGAATGAAGCACTAATAACCTTTCTTTACTCTAAAAGTGTGAAGAAAGGTTATTAGTGCTTTATTCGTCAAATTAATTTGATCTTCACGTAACTCACAATCAACTTACATAAATGCATAATAGAAAAATTACGAATATATCTTTGATGTCTTGAATGGTAAAAATATATTAAAAATAAAATAGAAATAAAACATTTTGTTGGAGTATTTATTGAAATTACATATAACTTGTTTTAACATACAAAAAAAAAATGAATGACTTGGATGAACCTGTTGGGATGTTATAAGTGTATTTATGTCCGGCTAAATGTTTGTGAGTATTAACCGTAAGTCCCCACGAATTTCTAATTTCTAGTCGGTTTCTTTTTTTTGTGATGAAAGTCATAACGGCACTGAATCCACGTTCTACCAAATAGGAAGATGGAAAAGCAATCAACAGCTTCTATACAATAACCCATAATGCTGGATATAAAATTGGGATCTGATTTTGTATCCGGAAGTTGTCGTATCCTTGTTTAAACAATGGTTTTAGCTCCTCATTTGTGAATAATTCAATAAGTTCCTCCTGTATTAGTATGTCTTCATCTGTATTTGTGCTCTGAGTTTGACTACTTGCAAAAGTAATATCATCATTTATCTTATGTAATAATTCCCTAGAACACTTATTTGTTTTATTAAAAGTCAACAAGTCTTCAATTATTATCGGTGGAGTTTACATTGCCCCTGGCGCAGATTTAGAAAAATATCAAACTCACTGTAATGAACTGGAAGATATTGTTGAACAATGCTGCTGTAACGACTTGATAATTTTTGGCGATTTCAATCTTCCTAGGGCAAATTGGGAATCAGCATACCAGTTATCCCAGCTTGAAGACAAAGCACTTGTATTAAGTAACTGTTACAATTTCCTAAATGCAAAGCAAGTTAACAATATTTGTAATTCACGCGGTGTTTTCCTGGATTTATGCTTCAGTAATGTGTCTGTCACTTCATTTAACCTATCACTCGATCCCTTACTTCCGACAAGCATTCACCACTATGCATACTGTTTATCGGTGTCGTTTAAATCCGAAAATAATATTACTACTCATGAACAAAAATATTTATTTCATCTTGCTGATTATAACTTAATTAACACATACTTTAATTCGATTGATTGGAGCTTTATCAAAACAAACTCTAATCAATGCAAATTTGTCCAGAATAATTGCGACTTGTATCCCAAATGGATGTCAAAAAAATTGGTTTCTTTAATAAAGCAGAAAAAATACTTTCATTTCAAATATAAGCAGCACGGACAATATAATGACTATATTAGATTCTCGGCCATTAGGGAGAATTGCAAAACTCTATCAAAACAATGTTACGACGACTATTTGTCTAAAGTTGGTTCATTCATAAAATCTAACCCCCAGTACTTCTGGCAATATGCTAAAGATTTAAAAAATGTAAGTGGTTATCCTTGCGCTATGACATACAGAGATGTAACTGCTGACAATGGATTAAGTATTGCTAACCTGTTTTCCCAATATTTCTCATCGGTTTACTCCACACCAGCAAATAATATAGTTGAATCGGCGTTTGACAGAACACCTAGCACTTACATTCAGATCAATAACTTATCAATTGAAATCAAAGATGTTTTTGATGCAATCTGTGGTCTTAACCCAACATACTCACTTGGTCCGGATCAAATATGTAGCTTCTTCTTGCAAAATTGCATCTTTTCATTATGTCGCTCGATTTATGAAATCTTTGCTAAATCTCTGGCTTGTGGAGTGGTACCATGTAAATGGAAAGAAAGCTACATTATTCCACTTCATAAAAAGGGCCCTAGAGAAAATTATAGAGGTATATGCATCCAATCTACTATACCAAAAATACTAGATCAATTGGTAGCAAAGCAGTTAGCCTGGTATTCTAAGCAGATAATTACCACCAAACAACATGGGTTTATCTGCGGTGGTTCTACGGTGTCCAACTTACTGGAATACAAACAGTAAATATCTAGTGCTTTAGAAGAACGCTGCCAAGTGGATACAATTTACACAGATTTCACCAAAGCCTTCGACACAGTTGATATTGGTATCCTTCTTGAAAAACTACAGGTCATCGGCATTAATAAAAATATACTTACTTGGCTTACTTCGTTTCTGAATGATCGTGTGCAATTTGTGAAAATATAAAATTTAATTTCAAAGCCGATAAATGTTTCACCAGGTGTGCCTCAGGGGTCACACTCTGGGCCAATTCTATTTATTTTGTTCATTAATAACTTACAGGAGATTATTAAAAACTGCAACTTTTTACTATTCGCCGATGATCTAAAACTATTTAAAATTATTCGATCGGAAAATGACTGCTATGCTATTCAAGATGATCTACTCAGTTTATATCAATGGTGTGAAGATAACAATCTATATCTTAATATTTCAAAATATTATGCAATGACTATCAATTAAAACAAACGTCAATTCAATTACGAGTATAATATCAATTCAATTCCATTGACTAAAGTTGATACAATAAAGGATCTTGGTGTCACATTGGACTCCAGATTCTCTTTTAATAGTCATATATCTAATACAATTTCCATAGCTTTGAGAATGTGGGGGTTTGTGTGGCAGATTGCAAAGAATCTTGATACGGAATGCCTAAAATCCTTATATTGCTCATTAGTTATGTCTAATCTTGAGTATGCCTCAGCAATTTGGACGCCATTTACAATTAACAATGTGGAGCGTCTGGAATCTGTACAGAAGAAATTTTTAAGATGTATCGAATACAAGTCCGGCCATATGTATATCCGTGGCGAATATAGCTCAGTTATGCATGCTCTAAATATGACATCACTTGAGAATCGCAGAGTAATTGCCGATCTTTGTATTCTTCATCGTATAATTAATGGACAAATCAACTCACCCAATCTTCTAAGTGCTCTTTTATTCCACATACCTTGCAGAAATACACGGACTAACTCGCTATTTCATCTGGACACTCACCGGACAATAACTGGATCAGCCAACTCCATTACGCGTTTAATGAAGATTGGGAATGACTACAATATCCACAATTGGTTTGATTTATTTAACATCCCGTACCATTCATTCAAGACCAAATTAAAATATTATTTTTGTGTGTGATGCTTCTTAATTATAATTTTTTTCTCTTCTGTTTTAATTTGTTAGATTTTTTAATTTGTTTAAATGCTAATTAACCGTTATTATTATAACTATTTCAGTGCTTTATTTATAAATTGTAGCTGCTTACACTCATACATATTTATGTGTGTGTGTATGTATATATACAGGGTGAGTCGGGAGGAGCGCACCAAACTCTAGGAGTGTATTATACACGTGAAAATAATGTAAAAAAACTCATTTGTTCTTATCCGATTTTTATTTGTTTTCAAGTATTAACAAATAAACAAGTTATTATACAAAAAAATGTTCTTAATCATAGCGTTCTTTCAACAAATGTTCAAAAATACCGCCATTGACTTCTAAACATTTTCTGCTTCGTCTACGAAGAGCGTTTGTTGCTCTCCCAATTGATTCATTTCTTTCTTCTTTTATATGGGCTGCAGTATTCTCAATTCGTCTAATTAGTGATTCCCGTGTGTCCACTCTTATTTTGTAGACTTCATTTTTCATCCAGCCCCATAAACAAAAATCTAGTGGTGTGAGGTCTGGAGATCTTGCAGGTCAATTAATAGGACCTCCACGACCAATCCAACGCCCTGGAAAACGTTCGTCCAAATGTTGCTTGACTTGACGAGCGACATGTGCAGGAGCTCCATCGTGCTGATAGTACATTTGCATTCTAATATTTATAGGAACATCTTCTAGCAGGCCTTGTAATTCATTTTGTAAAAAATTGAGGTAGTTGCCTCCTGTGAGACGATTCTCCAAAATGAAAGGGCCGATTAAATAACTGTCAACCATACCACACCACACGTTTACAGAAAACCGATGTTGAAAATTGCTTTCGACTGTTGCGTGGGGATTTTCATCAGACCATACATGAGAGTTACGAGTGTTGTTAATGCCATCACAAATTCCGTACGGTTAGCGTAATCCCCTGGTTGTAGGTGCTGTACTCTCTGAACGTGATAAGGATATAAGCCTTGCTCGTGTAGCGTGTTCATCACTCTTTTTTGTGGAATTGCCAATTGAGTGGCAATTCTCCGTGAGCTAGTAGTTGCATCTTCTTCTACTAGATGCAGAATATTTTCTACTTCTATAAAACCTTGTCGAGCAGCGCGCTCATATGTTATGTTAGCACTGGGAAGCTTACCAGTCTCGCACAATTTGTTGAAAACTCTAATAAATATGTTTTTATCAGGATGTCTTTGGTGTGGAAAACGTTCACGATATTCTTCAACAGCAGCTGTAGCATTTCCATTACAGAAACCATATACAAACACCATATTTGCATATTCTAAATTTGAATAAGTATGTGACATTTTGCAACACTAACAATCACATTAATTCGAACTTAAACGTTCAGTTACTGTTCACCGTACACTGACAGTTCATCAAAACGTCTGAATTATCAAATGTTTATAAGCCTCGAACATGGCATGCTTTGATAATGTTAAAATTCAGATAGAAGTGGAAAGCTAGATGAACATTTTTAATTACGCCATAACTTGAAAACAAATGAAAATCGGATAAGAACAAATGAGTTTTTTTACATTATTTTCACGTGTATAATACACTCCTAGAGTTTGGTGCGCTCCTCCCGACTCACCCTGTATATATATATATATATATATATATATATATATATATGTGTGTGTATATGTATGTATATATATTTATATATATATATCTTCATTATTTTAATTATTTTATATACCTACTTTATCACCATTATTATGCATTATTATCTATGTAAAAAGGCGATGCCGTAATAAATATTATTATTATTATTATTATTTTAAAAGGGTTCAACACCCAGTCGGGAATATATAAGTAAAGAATGTCTTCAAATCTATGGTTAAGGTCCGAATGAAGCACTGTTAAGTATTGACAATAAGCAAACAAATCAATTAATGATTTCGATAGCTAACGCCATCTAATGCTTCATAGTGGCATCGTCAGTGACACTGACGATGCCACTATGAAGCATTAGATGGCGTTAGCTATCAAAATCATTAATAGTTTTCACATATTGGCTTGAAATAGTCAGAAATGTTCCTCAGCACTGGGTCGGGACCACACTGAAGAGGACCTTGAAGTCCGAAACGCGTCTGTGGGTACCAGGTGCCGGAATACTGAACACAAATTCAATTTTTTAAGCAAACAAATCTTCATTTCTATTTTGCAATTTTGAAAAATTTGGAAACTGGGAGCATTCTCCTCTTTCCAAGTTTTGTTTGTACAGCAAACATTTTGCAACAAACGCAGATATTACACTTTTAGTTTTGATTGAATTTAATGTGTGTGTTGTAGTTTCAAATTAGTCTCGTTAAATCTGGCAAATAAATCAGTCATATAAGCGTTGTCATTTTTTGCGATAATTAAATTGTGCCGCAAATCACTATCTTTACTCTCCAGGAATTCCAACACTGAATCAAAGAGGGAATAGAAGCGTTCCAAACATACACCTTTAGATAACCAACGTACGTCTGTGTTAAGTAGTAAAGGATTATAGTCATCATCACTTTTCAAACAAAGTTGAACAAATAATCTCTCATTTAAGGCATTCCTTTTGATTTTATTAACTGCTCTAATAACATAAGTTAGTGATTCATGCAAACGTTCACTAAGGTTTTTATCGACCAAATGATGTCGATGAATGACACAATGTACTGATAATACATTCGGTATAGCTTGTTTTAAATATGCCAGAAAGCCTCGGTGTCGTCCTACCATTCCCGGAGCATCGTCAGTAGCAACGGAGATATTACACAAGGGTATAGCTTTTACATCGAAAAATCTAAAAAAAAAAAATGAATTCACTAAATAACTTTTCCCCTTTCGTATCAGTTTCCAAACATTTAGCAAATAACAATTCTTGGGAATTTTTTTCTTTTTTTAAAAATCTCACATAAGCTAAAGTAAAGCTTTATTTCCTGGTATTGTTGATTCGTCAAGCTGTATAGAGAATTCAGATGTTTTTAAGTAGTCACATAAAGAGTTTTTTACACACTGAGTCATTTCGTCGATCCTTTTTTCGTACAGAATTATTACTCAGCGGAATTCTTTTTATAATTTCAAAAGCTGGTTTGTGTAACACGGTGCGTATTACCTCACTTACAGCTGGTAGAATAAGTTCTTTGCCAATAGTGTGCACTTTTCCGGACTACGCAATCATTAAAGAAATATTATAAGAAGCACGCAGTCCATCGTCATCTCTCTTAGATGTTCTTCCTATGAGTGTCGGTGTTTTCAAATATTTATCTTTGAGTGTTTGAAAAAACGTTAAATCCTTATCTTTTTTGTCACTGTGGATTTTTATTAAATGTTCCTTAAGCTTAAAAGGTTTCATTGAACCGTTTGACATCGTTTCATTACATATAAGACACCTAGTGACGGAATAAAGCCATATTTCATATATTCAACACTGTATTGTCTGCATTTTTTTTTCGTCTCAATCATACTGTTATCTGAAAAAAATGGGCGTATAAATATATAGGAAAAAGGGTTTATCAAAATTTTTATTTGCAACAACAAACCACTGTTAATTATAATACTGTTTTTAAATGGAATGTTGCAATATGTAACTCTCTCTTGAATTAATTATTTGAGATGTAAGGATAACATATTATGTAAATGTCACATATAGTGTAGGTACTCTTTGTGTGTCAATTATTTTTCAAGAAAAATAAATAATTAAAAAATTAATTAACCACAGAATATAATAATACAGTAATATACAGTAATTCCAACATTCGCGGATTTGGTTACTCGCGGAGGTAAACAAAATAAGCAAAATTATAAAATAATAAGCTGTAACTCTTAGCATTATATTAAATTATAAAACCTAATATGTCTAACTTCTTGTACAGAATCATTAATAATATATTCTTCAAAAACACATCTGTGTTAGGAAAACTTACAATCCCTTCTTAAGTTTTTAATAAAAAGAAATCCTAATGAATCTTGTACTGATAACTGTAATAAATAATTGTTTTAATTAACTTAAACAAAAGTATAACTTTGCTTAAATAAATTTAAATTAAAAAGAGATATCAATTTTATTCTAACATACATACTTAACGAAAGTACGCTATCTGCGTAACAATACAAATAATTATACTTCTTTTTGTCCAACACTAGGAAAATTTGTTGTATGCACTTCACATCACGCATAGCACAGAACTAAATTGTTGATTAGATGCACGACTTTTCTATAGTTTATATTGTAACGACGCATACTCAAGTAAACAAATGTGTCATACCGAACGCTCTGGAAAGTCTGGAATAGGCTGCCTAAGCATTTCAGTACACTACCGAGCACTCGAGACAAGGAATTCTAGAGGGTGCATGCTGGAACCAGTGGCGGCCGGTGGCCAACTTCATGTGAAACAAAAATGCCAAGGTAATGTATACCGGCATTAAATAGTGTGTTTAGAACCTGTCTATATTAACATTTTATAGGGCGTAAAAATCGCAAATAATTTATTCATTGTTATTTATTTTAACTTCCATATTAATAAAATTGTGTCCCAATTTTTTATTTTATATTAAACCTTGCGCGGACCCCCTGACGTTGATCAGGGACCCCAAATTAATTCTAATTTTCCACGAACCCCTGAATGATCCCGGGGACCCCTGGGGGACCACTTTGAGAATAAAAGGATTCGAATTTTTATAAAAGGATTCGAATCCTTATAAAAGAATTCGAATCCTCATACACCGATTCAAATCCTCTTAAATAATTCGATTCATCGCTATTAAGGCTGGAATTCGAATTCGATTAATTCAAATAGTTAACTATTCTAATATGAATATTTAAATCACTAAATTATTCATATTTGAATATAAATATAAAATAATTCAAATATTTGTGAATGCATATTTGGTTACTTAACCATGAAAAATATCCAACGTTAATAGTATATTTTTAACTTCACTTGAAATCAGTATTTTATACGCGTGGCGCATGAAGTAAAATTTCGAGTTTAGAAAAGCCCCGTGAAAATTTGTCTCGGGTCGCTGCGCGACCCTCGACAAATTTTCTACGCGGGGCTTTTCTAAACTCGAAATTTTACTTCATGCTTAGTCTGGGAATGGACAACACTCGTTCTTAGAAGTTTCAAATTGAAGGATGACTCTACATTACTAAGTTTATTACCATTTTACAAAGGCTACAGCTCGAAGGACCAACCATGGTCTTCGGAGACCGAAGGACTACAGGGAATCGAAGTTTTTTCACAAGAAAACAACAAATATCTGAAGGTTTACAGCATAGATAGGAAAGAAAACATCAAATTTTGAAAAAATATCGAAGTTGGATTGGTTTTCAGGGCATTTTTAACTTCACCGTACGCGAATTGTCGACGCGAATTGTGCTCCGTATTTCTTGCTAGTTTTGAGTAACATATTCTCAAATATTAGTGTTATTATCCAATAAGTTTGTGTTTAGTTGACTGTGGCATTAAAAGCGATTACAATTTTTGTAAGTTATCTATTAATAATTAGATCGTTAAAGATTAACCTTAAAATAATCCCCAATACCTAAGTATTTATCAAGGTCGTAGTGTGTGGACATTTGGTTTGTGTTTTTTCCTCGTGTTTACATTTTTCAATCACCTATCCGTGGTCTATTCATCCCGTTCGTCTTTATTGTTAGTCACCACGACAGACCGCGTTGGTGTGAAGAGTGTGTCCTTGTTAAAATCCTCTAATTATTTAATTCTCACAATTTGTTAATTTTTTATTTTATTTTTATATTTAATTAAAATGGTCAATTTATGTGGGGTATGCGAACGTGCAGTCACTCCAAACACTCCTTGCATTAAATGCACAGGGAAATGTAGCAAACATATTCATACGAAATGCAGCGGGTTATGTGATGAAGAGTTTACGAATATAATTTCCTCTAAATCCGAGTGGTACTGTACAAAATGCGTTAGTCACAACAATGAGTCACTGACAATCGAGTCTGTGCATAAATTAATAATAGATCAATTCAACTTATTCAAGGAAGAAATTGTCGATTTAAAAAAATCTATTACAAATCGCTTTGATAATATTGAATCTCGTTTAGTTCAACTTGAAAATAAGCATTCAGTCTATGACTCCCAGATATCTGAAATGAACGAACTATCAGGCGAACATTACGAAACGATTTTGTCTGAGCTTGAAGACAGACAATTTAGACTATGTAATGCAATTCTTTTCAATTTCAATGAATCATCATCGTCACTACTAAATGAACGTGTAAATAGCGATATGTTAGGGGTCAGTAACATCCTCGAGGCTCGCAATTTGAATATAAAACCTTTAAAAACTTTCAGATTAGGTAAAGTTAACGGCAGTCGGCCTAGGGCGTTGAAAATAATATTCAAATCACAGAATGATGCAAAAGTAGTATTACGTAGTAACTTCATGGCTTCAAGTGATAAACATATTTTTCGTTCTGATCGCACGAAAAAACAAATAGAGCACTACAATACGTTAAAAAAATGAACTAGAAACGAGAAAACGGGAAGGTGAAGTCAATTTACGCATTATGTACCGTAATGGGGTTCCGTATTTATCGGACAGTATAAAAGGTCAGGCCATGCCAAAACCGTCAACAAAAAACTAAACATATACTTTCAAAACTGTGGCGGCATTAGAACAAAATTAACCGATCTGTTAATTAATGTAAATAGTACCGATTATGATATAATAGTTATTGTAGAAACATAGCTTTATGAAAGCATACCAAGTAGTCAGCTCCAGCTATCTAATTATAACATTTACAGATCTGATCGTTCCATAAATGGTGAAGTTAGAGGTGGGGGTATCTTAATCGCAATTAAAAAATGCTATAAATCAACGTTCATTTCATGTGATAACACGATTGAGCAAATTTTCGTTATGTTTAAACTAAATAAAATATCTTACATAGTTGGGGGGGGGGGTGTACATTACTCCATCTTCATCTATTGACAAATACCAACAACATTGTACTCGCCTTGAAGACATCTGTGAACTACATGACTGTAACAACATATTAATATGTGGTGACTACAACTTACCCCATATCAAATGGTATAACCCTACCCAACCTATTACTTGTACTATTGCCAATACGCTTTTAAATTGTTATAGCTACCTAAATGCCAATCAAATCAATAATATTCCAAATTCACGGGGCGTTTTTTAGATTTATGTTTTAAGTCTGCTGCTAATGCAGTAATCTCATCGTCTGCCGAGCCACTTCTTTCTACTAGTATTCATCACTGTGCTTATAACATTAACTTATCAGTCGATCATGTAAATAACATAGCCACATATGAAAAAAAATATTTGTTTCAGTTAGCTGATTACGATTTAATAAATATGCACTTTAACACATTTAATTGGGATTTAATACTATCAAATGATGATATAGATCAGGACGTTGACAAATTTTACACAATTATCAATTCAGCAATTGAGAGCTTAATTCCCTGCAAATATATTTATAGTAGTAATAAATCGTATCCTCGCTGGATGTCTAGCGAATTAAAATCCTTAATACGGATAAAAAAGGCAGCTCATGCAAAGTATAAAGATAGTGGTTCAAACGATGATTATTGTTTATTTTCTGATATTCGTAAGCAGAGCAAAACTTTATCAAGCTTAAATTATAAGGATTATTTATCACATGTTGAATCATCTCTAAAATCAAATCCTAAATATTTCTGGCAATACGTCAAAGAACTCAAAAATGAAAATAGTTATCCTTCAGAAATGTCTTACAATGATACCACTGCTGACTCCGGTTCTGGTATTGTCGACCTATTTTCGGAATATTTTTCGTCCGTATATACAGTTTCAAATTACACCTCTGATTCACAAAACGTAAGCCATTCATATTCTATTCATGATAACCGGCTGGTTGTTAGTATTCAAGATGTTTTTAACTCTATTGCAAGCCTTAAACCATCATTCTCATCAGGACCTGATGCCATCTCAAGCTACTTTCTCCTGAATTGTTTATATTCACTTTGTCGCCCTATTTATTTACTGTTTTTAAAATCGCTTAATTTGGGTGTAATCCCTTCAAAGTGGAAAGCCAGTTACGTCATTCCAATTTTTAAAAAAGGATCTAGGCATCTTGTTGAAAATTATAGGGGTGTAGCTATTCAGTCAGTAATTCCAAAATTGCTTGATAGAATAGTAGCACGCCAATTGCAATGGTTTTCCCGGCAATTTATATCTGACAACCAGCACGGATTTATGCCTAATAGATCAATTACATCCAATCTATTAGAGTACAAACAGTACCTCTCAAATGCCTTGGAATCACGATGTCAAGTTGACACGATATATACAGATTTCTCCAAGGCATTTGATCGAATAGACTGCAATCTGTTATTAGAAAAATTAAGAGCGTATGGTGTAAACTTGGATACTGTAAAATGGCTGTCATCGTTTTTGTCCGATCGAATTCAACATGTTCGTATAAATAATTTTATTTCAAACCCCTTTCCGGTAACATCAGGTGTTCCCCAAGGCTCACATTGTGGTCCTATATTATTCAACATGTTAATTAATGACTTAACAACGACCATTAAACATTGTCAATGTTTATTGTATGCTGATGACCTCAAACTATTTAAAATAGTAAATACTATCGACGATTGCGCCTTGATACAGGAAGATTTGGGTCGTATCAACGAGTGGTGTTTTTCAAATAAGTTACGTTTAAATACCGCTAAATGTTATTCAATGTCCACTACAAGACGCCAAACCCAAGTCAACTTTACCTACAACATCGGATCATCCAATCTCACAAAGATTAATTCAATCAAGGATTTAGGTATTACCTTCGATTCTAAACTCTCCTTTGCCACACACATTCAAAATATTTCTAACAAAGCTCTACGAATGTGGGGTTTTGTGAGGCAGTTTGGAAGAAACTTAAGCATTGAATGTATGTACACCTTATACTGTTCGCTCGTACGATGTCATTTGGAATTCGGAACCTGTATCTGGACACCATCAACTTCTTTGCATATCAATTTGGTAGAATCAGTTCAAAAGAAATTCCTTCGTTTCATGGAATACAAGAAAGGATATCAACATGTCCCCGGTGACTACGAGATCATCTTGAACGAACTAAACCTTTCAACACTTCATGATCGCCGGATAACATCTGACTTATGTACACTACTAACGATAATTAATGGATCTTTGGAATCACCTTTCCTCTTGGAGCAAATAAATTTGTTGGTCCCATGCAGGACAACAAGATCAAAACAATTAATTTATCTTGAGTCTCACAGGACAGTTTCCGGATCTCACAATTCGATGACTCGCTTAATGGCTCTTGCGAATGAATATTGTGCCCATCCATGGTTTGACCTTTGCAACACAACTCTATCTAATTTAAAGTTTAGGCTAAAACGTCATTTCTGGTTTGTGCAATTTATGTTATTTCTATGATTTATGTTATTCAATTTATGTTATTTCTATAATTACTATATATACACGCACAATTACGTCGATTAGCTGTTATATTTGATTTTTATATATATTTTTTTTAATTAATTATATTACGTTGTAATTTTATGTTCAAATGGTGTTTACCGTAAATAAATTTACTTTACTTTACTTTAAATCAGTGTTTTATACGCGTGGCGTATGAAGTAAAATTTCGAGTTAAGAAAAGCCCCGCGAAAATTTGTCTCGGGTCGCTGCGCGACCCGAGACAAATTTTCTACGCGGGGCTTTTCTAAACTCGAAATTTTACTTCATGCTTAGTCTGGGAGTGGACAACACTCGTTTGAATTTTAGATTTAACTTTTTTAAAAAATCTACGTATGTAATATAATAAATCATTCATTGAAATCTTGGAAAATGATGCAATATTTTACCTAAAATTAACTTTTAGAGTTAACTTTATAATTTGCTCGGATCTTAATGGGCGAATATTCTATTCCTAAAAAAACCGTTTTTATTTAATATTAAAGTTGCATTTAATACAATAACAAACTGTGAATAAATCGACATAAATCAAGAAATATCGAAAATCTCGACATGTAGAAAATCTTGACGGTCCACTCGCAGACTAAGCATGAAGTAAAATTTCGAGTTTAGAAAAGCCCCGTGTAGAAAATTTGTCGAGGGTCGCGCAGCGACCCGAGACAAATTTTCACGGGGCTTTTCTAAACTCGAAATTTTACTTCATGCGCCACGCGTATAAAACACAGATTTAAAATGAAGTTCAATAACACATATATCATCATTAATTAAAATCATTATATAATCAGATATTTAGTCGGTAAATGAACATTTTTGTTAATAGAAACTGATGGAATAAAATATTACTGGTTGCAAATAATAGATTCAAATTTATTTTTAAAGGATTTGTATCCGTGATTCAAAAATGAGGATTCGAATCTTTGATTCGAATTATATTTTTCACTTACGAATCCTTTATTCGAGTATTCGTGATTCGAATCATATTAGGTGATTCGGATTCGTGATTCGAATCCTGTTTTTGAGGATTCATCCCGGCTCTGATAGACGCTCGTCGGAGCAATGCGGATGATTCACCGCGCGCCTGCAAACTAGGACCGTGTCGCGCCCAATTGCGTCGGGGCTCTCCTGTCAACTGTCACTCAGTAGTGTAGCGTCAAATTTTGGGCCCCTCCGCAAAAATTGAAAAGGGTCCCTACATTTTTACTTTAACGAATACAATTTCTGTATTGTTTTCAAAATATTTTTTTTTGTACGGTAATTTTGGTTTTAATCGGGCCCCGCCGCTGCTATTACTACTTTCAATTCTGATTTGGATTCTTTGAAATTCAAAGTTTGAATTAATGTGTGCTTTGACCTAACCATTTATTTACCCTAACCATTTTAATCTGTATGTCTGTATAAACTTAAAACATGTACATGTGCCTTAATGTGAAAATTGTGAAAAAAACAAAATGTATTTTCTTTTCGCAATCTACAACAAGTTAGACATTGAATTATACAACAAGTGTTTGCTGTTACATACAGTAACCTACTGCAAATGTAACAATTTGGGTCAAATTATTCAGGCCATCTATAGACGCGTTTCGAGATTTATCTCTCATCAGTATAGCTTTGCCATTCCCTCTAAACAATTTGACACCTTAGACTGGCGGTCACGTTACCGTTCAAACATAAGTATAAATGAAATTGCCAATTCTTGGTTGCAGAATACTTCAAACATTCAAAGTGCGATTCTTTTCGCAATCTACAACAAGTTAGTCTTACAAAGACTATATCAAACACTCATTGAAACAACTACTTCCCGGGCTAATACCCCGACGGACATTGAATTATACAACAAGTGTTTGCTGTTAAATACAGTAACCTACTGCAAATGTAACAATTTGGGGGTATTAGCCCGGGAAGTAGTTATTTCAATGAGTGTTTGATATAGTCTTTGTAAGACTAACTTGTAGTCTTTGTAAGACTAACTTGTTGTAGATTGCGAAAAGAATCGCACTTTGAATGTTTGAAGTATTCTGCAACCAAGAATTGGCAATTTCATTTATAAAAATGTATTTTATTTACCTTATATAAAACTAGTGTTAACATAAATTATGGAGAATTCTAAGGAATTTTAAGACACGAAGTGTAAAATTCTAGTCAATTTTAAAGTTCGAATGGAGAATTCTATATTATTTCAAGATACGAATTTGAGAACTCCGATATTCAAGAGTTGGCAACTCTGCTTGTACTGGCAACTGAAGGCAGCAACCTAATATTTATTCGCATTTTATCCAAATCAGCCTTATTATTAGCTCGAAGTGCAAGGTACAAGCCTATGTGAATTTTCATGTCAACGTGTTGAATTGCCCCAAAATTGAGGAAGGTAAGTAAAGAAAAAATGTAATTACGATTGACGAAAACAGTTTGCTTCTTTATAAACAGCTACTTGCATCAATTTGTTTGTGGTGTTATGGCTTTTTTTGTTAAGGTCGGAAATTCACATGTTATTTGGCCATAAGAACAAACAACGATTAATCTTCAACAATAATGAAAATAGTTTTTTGAAACTTATACATATTGCACATTGAAGCATTGCAAATAAATTGACACTATTCTTTTTTGTTAAATGTTTCTTAAATTATATATAAATCAACGAATGGAACACTCTTAAATGATCACATAAATCCAATGCAATACTTCCATAGAAAACATTATTTCTTCTTCATATTGCTTTAATTTATAAAAGTAATTATTATTAACATGTTGTATTAAATATATTATTCTAAAATAAATGATAAATAAAATTAATCGTTGCTTAGAAATCTTCATAAAAACGATGTAAATTTTGATTATGCTTTTAATAAATAGGGGGCAGCATCGTGCTATTTTAGTAATATCTTAAAATTATACTGTAATTTTTAAAAACATGTAAAAAGAAATTGGGTTTGATATGTAGAATTTGTGCACGGCGTTTGTCGCGACACGGGTTCAGGGAGCGCGGCCTTGAATTGCGAATGTAATTTTTCTGCCGTGGACTGTTCATTGATTATGTTGTTGATACACAACAAAGAAAGACATTCATGAAATATTTCCCAATACATTCTTTAAATATAAGTGCATTTCTGGATTCATGTTTTGAATAGAAATGTGGAATGCCGGTATATGTTGATTCAAATGATGAGTCGGAAAAAATCCTTTTTCATTTATTTACCAAATTGAATGTGCGACACTCGGCGATTTGATTACCGAGGCACTTAGTCAGTTTAGCGTCTAGAGTTCAAATTGGGTTATTGTAATTTCTCATTTTTTGTACGGATTAGCCTACTTAGCTTGAAGCGACACTTCAGCCCAGCTTAGAGTGTAGACCTCCTCTCGTGTTCGCATGTATGCGTTGTTTTTTAAAAGGGTTCAATTTAGAACTTTAAACGAGTGTTTTCCACTCCCAGACTAAGCATGAAGTAAAATTTCGAGTTTAGAAAAGCCCCGTGAAAATTTGTCGAGGGTCGCGCAGCGACCCGAGACAAATTTTCTGGGCTTTTCTAAACTCGAAATTTTACTTCATGCGCCACGCGTATAAAAAACTGATTCGAAGTGAGGTTCAAATATACATACATTTCACAGTATTTTAGTGTTTTATACGCGTGGCGCATGAAGTAAAATTTCGAGCTTAGAAAAGTACAGAAAATTTGTCTCGGGTCGCTGCGCGACCTTCGTCAAATTATCATGAGGCTTTTCTAAACTCGAAATTTGACTTTATGCTTAGTCTGGGAGTGAAAAACACTCGTTTAAAGTTTCAAATAAAACTCTTTTAAAACAACGAATATCTAAATATTTAAAGAAAATAATCTGAGTTTAGAATACGTATACTTTAAAGAAAAGCTCCCTGTACATACTCATAGGGAATATCAAACTAAAATCATTAATGGTGAAGGCATCTGTTTCGTTATACAGTTGTATGTATGTCGATAGAAATCAAATTCGTGAATATTTATCCAGTTTACTTGTGTCTTCTGTAATTCAATATCAATTCATTCATTCGCACAGCGCTATGTAAACAAACGAACAACGCGTTCCGCACTTATCATTTTTATTATTCGTTGTGATAAATTCGGCAGGCGCTATAAACGAATACATAGCCAAAACTGCTTTCTGCAATTTTGCTATCTCTGCGCCATCTCGTATCCCAGAAACACACAACCAGCAAAAATTAGCCCTCTGAATGCGTGATTCTTTCATTGCGTTTTCGCGAAGTGATATAAATCGAATTTTCCCTCGGCACAAATAAATTATGTATATAATATATTCCATTTGTTTCTGGATCTCGCCTAGCTATGGAAAAGTGACAGTTTAAGTATTGTAAATGGGGCTGGTTGTGTTTTAAATCAGGGTTTTTAAATGTCACTGTCAGATGTTCGATTTTAAGGTTATAATTTCTGACTATTGTGATCTTACACTGTTGCCTGTTTTACAAATTTTCAGATATAAAAGGATAATAATATGCAGTTTTAAGATTAACAAAATTTACTACTTGGTTTTTGTACATACAAACACAGCAATAATATTGTATATAACAAATATAATGAATTCGGCTCTGCAAACTTATTTCGTCATCCATTTGTATTTCTCGCGTGGGTCTTCCCGTTAACACATTTTGATCAACTCAATCGTAATAATATTGTGATGCTGTAGATTTGGATTACTTTGCCTAAAATGTTTGTAGGATTTCAGAATTTGTAACCTTTTTGATTCAGAGATAATCTTTGGCATGTTAATATTTAATATGTGCCTGAAATTATTTTTCACTTTGACATTGACACAGCATTGCAACACTAGATTAATTTGATTTAATAATAAAATGCTCGAAGAAGTGACCGCGTGGCGAAATAATTGTTGCAAGATTAACAATAAACCTCTTGAAAATTAAAAAGAGCATTACTTATGATATCATAAATTATTGCAACACTGTTAAAATATGGAATCAGAAGTGGCAATTAATAAAAAATGTAAATGTTGATACTGCAACATAACAACACGAAAGCATGGCTAGGCGAGATCCAGAAACAAATGTAACGGTGTATAGACAGGCCCGCCGGGTGCTGGTGTGCAGGGTGTGCACCGCACAAGAGCGGCAAACACAGGAATCTTCTTATAGATCTCATTCACATAATTTGCACCTATTTTTTTTTTATTATGTCATTGAACAATTCGACGCGGGACCTTCCCGCTGTCCCATATCGGGTGATAGTTTTAATATCAGAGGAGTCCCCGTGTCGTGACATCAGTGTTAGTTGTCATTAAGGCGTCTTCAAACCTACATGTTTTTTATTCAATTTTACTTTCCAGATCTTCACGGAGAAAGAATTGTGATTGTAAACATTTTTGAATTCGAAATTTTACCGGAAATATCCAATTTGAGTTACCTTGTGTCGATTCCACCGGTTTTCCAAAAATGTCTGCGGGCGCTGTATCTCAAAAACTAAAAGAGATTTTGCACGATACCTAAAACTTAAGGTTTTTTCATCATTCGGGAGAACTGAAAAGCATTTGGAAAAAATGTCAATAACCGAAAGTGAGTGTTTACTTTTTTATTTTTTATTTTCTTTTTTATTATTAAAATAATAGGATTATGAAAAAAACATACGAATTATTATTAACGTACCACCTGCAATTTTTTTAAACATTTAGAAATGTGTATTATTTTTGTGTATTTCACATTAGCGTGGATAAAATCTGAAAGTTCATTAAATAATCGAAAAGTGTTTATTGAATTCATAATATAAACTGAATGAAACGTTCGCCAAATTTTACGGGACCCTATCAAAACATCAACACTATTTTACCAGCTGTAATGCTGGTCTTCTATCTATTTGTTTGGCATAATTTTGATAATTGCTTTTAAGTAAAAAATTAGAGTACTTATTCGTATGTACTAACTTTTAGAAGTTTAAATACCTGTAATATTTTTAGTTTCCCTATTAAAATATGCAATTTACATTAAAAATAGTGTGTTAAATGTTTCGCAAATTGTAAATTGTAAAAAAGTTTCTTTAAAACCAATCGTGTTGGTTTTGTTTCCAAAACTCACTTTGCTTAAACAAAAGAATTAATTTTGTACAAGAAATCTCTCCTGTTTAAAATTTCAATTTCATGCATTTTTTTAAAAGACTGTGTGGATGTTTTGATCGGGTCCTAATTTTACTAGAAAATATAAAAAAAGGTAGTCGCTGTGCTAGAAGCACATTTACAGAGGATAATAAATTATGATAACATAAACATACGGCCAGGCCGATTAGACATCGACTCGAGAATCCAGTAATACAAACAAAGAATTAAACTGAATGCTTTCAAAAGGGATAGCAGTATGTTTCAAATTATTTTACACTACGATCCATGAGGAAAAGAGGACGTAAAGGCTGAAAATTGTTAATATTAGAAACGTGTTCTGCCGAGAAAATGTGATATGACCTTAATCAACTCCGGGGACCTCAAGATGGATAAATCCACTAAAATTTTTGATTTGAAAATGTTCGCGAAAACAATACTTTCCCTTTGTATTGCATATGGGGGAAAGTAAAAACATGTAGTAGGTACATTAGATTGAGGAATGTGATAAAAAAATCAAAAGATATGCTTATCGAGTTTTTATTAGTTGTACTACACACAACAAGATGTAATACATGTCCCTTTTCAATAGATATAATCTCAATTTATAGGTCTTATCTAATGAAGGCCTGATTATTCACGAGGTATTAGTGATGGGAATGCAAGGTGTATGCAACACTTACAAGAAGGCACACGTCCCTTAATAGCATTATTTATCCGCGTGTATGTGTGTGTATGTGTGTTCGAATAAACGATGTCCGTTATATAGAGTTAAAAAGCGTAAAAAAAGGTAAAGTCATAAAGATATAGAGGCGAGTGTATATCTAAGCGAGATTACGAAGTAATTTGGCACGTGGACAAATATACGGGTAGGAAAAAGGTAAAAGGAATACCCTACGCACACACACCTCTGCCATACCATACCTGACCAGTTGGGTATGCGTATACACCTGGGCTCGCGCCGGACACACGCTCATTCTTTCTCCTACCATCGCCGTTTTGTAATACCGGTGTTACCACTCTTCTTCACTCTCTTCCAGCCATTACCTACCACAATCTCATTTGTCCCTACCAATAAACCATCCTCATCATCTCTTATAATAACAATTCGTTCGGTTTTTACTTCCTGAAAATTTCCATCCTCGACCCGTACATTTACCATCAATTCATGCTCGCTGCCTCCTCGTACCAATTCAATGGAACGATTACCTTAAACGCGCCCATTTAGCGTTCGCTTACCATTCAGGTATTAATGGCGTAATTAAGTGCCCGAGTACGTAGGTATTGTTGGATTCTTCGCTTAGATTTAATAAGGTATTCCTTGTGGGATTTATACTGGATTTGCTTATCAACTACAAAATTTTATTTACTAGTTGCTGCGTACTATAACTGAGCAAGATTAATTGAATCAGTGAGTTAGTTTGAGGAATTAAATTAAGCCTCTGTTAAATACACTATGTACACCCTAAGGCAGGGGTCGGCAAACTTTACAGGCAGAAGAGCCAAAGGTTCCTCTCATAACAATGACAAAAAAAATAAAGACTCGTATTTTTTGCATAATACTCGTACATAATACATTGGCGCACACTAGAGCTGGGCAGGATTCGAATCATTCAGGATTCGAATCCTTTTAGAGAATTCAAAAGAGGCATTCGAATACTTTAGTTAAACTGGATTTGTGATCCGGATTCGTTACATTTATTTAAGAGGATTCGTATTCGAATCCAAATGCGGGTGATTCAAATCCTCATAAAAGGATTCGAATATTCATAAAAGGATTTGAATACTTACAAAACGATTCGAATACTTACAAAAGGATTTGAATCGTCAGAAATAATTTGAATAAATTGTGAGGATTAACATAAAAAATTTGTTTTGTGTGTTTTTAAATTTCTCGTTAAATCACTGTTTTATACGCGTGGCGCATGAAGTAAAATTTAGAGTTTAGAAAAGCCCCGTGAATATTGTGTTGAAAATCAATGGAAATATTAAAATATTTTATGAAACAACGGAATTTTAAAATATGTCAAATATTATGTAAAATGTTTCAATATGTCGGATTGAACAACAAAATTTCGAAATATCTTAGATTTTTTGCGAGATTTTATGTGAGTCATCGAAATATGTCAAAAAAATGTAATGTGACATCGCTCGCCATATTTGACACAAACGTCAAATGTCGAAATGAACGTGTTACATGGCCTACCCTGAAGTTAGGCTGCTAGCCGCCGCTGGTACTAGGTTAAAAGGTAGCATATAGCCTTATTTCAGGTCAAAGTATTACCCAGTCGTAGGTCAATTAGCCTTATTACAGATCAAAATATAGCTTTTATTTGACCTGGAACATATATATATTTTAACCTATGACAGGCTAACATCTCAGGTCGAATTACATTTTTATCACAAGTCGAAATATAGCCTCATTGCAGGTCAAAGTATAGCCTAGTTATTGGCCAAAATGCAGCTTTATTAAGGGTTAAAATACAAACGTATCACTGTCAAAAGCTTATTGTAAGTTAAAATATAGTGTTGCTTCATCTCAAGTGAAAGATTAAAATATAGCTTTCTTTTAGGTAAATCATAGTCTCATCACAGGTTGAAATATTGCCTCATAGCAGGTCAAAACGTAGCCTTGTTTTAAGTCAAAATATAGCCTTATCTGAATCCAAAATTTAACTGTATCCACAGTTCATATATATATATATATATATATATATATATATATATATATATATATATATATATATATATATATATATATATGCTGTATCGTAGGTCAAATAATAAAACACATCGACCTACCTCTCTACATTTCCTGCCATTTCGCAAAGAAAAGTAAATCTACATAAAAAATGAGAATTTGAATACGAATTGTGGCTAAACGGCAAGTTTTCGAGATAAACGGATTTCGGATAGGTAATTAACACACACAAATGTATATAGTAAAGCTACGAGAATAATCTATTGTCCACAATATGCAGTCCAGCCACACGCATATATTTCTGTGGCTTGACTGCATATTGTGGACACCTGATATCTTTAATTCTTTTTACACTCTTATATTACTGTTTTTTTTTTTGACGATTCGAAACTAGAGCTAAAAATTCGGGAATGTCTCTAAAATATCGGGATGGTTGATTCAAGTCACTGAAACAGAATGAATCTGTTTTCATCTAAAGCTTAAATTAGACGACACTATTTTCTTGTACAAGGAAATAGTATACTATCTTCCATCATGGTGTAATACACAAAATATGACCAAACCACATGTCCTATTTCCATTATACGAAATTGTACAAGATTTGTGTTTGGTCATATTTTGTGTATTACACCATGATAGAAAATAATTTACTGTTTTCTTGTACAAGAAAATAGTGTAGTCTAATACATAAATAATTAACACTGTTGTATCCTTTCTTTACACTTTATTTTCTAATGGTTAGATATATATTTCAAGTGCTAAGCACTCATTTTCAATAACAACAGTTGATACAACAGTGTTAATTATTTATGATTATACTCTTCACGAAACTCAAAAACAAATATCGATTAGTCTAATACAAGCTTAAGTCCCCAATAACATTTTAACGAGTAATTTCCAATAATTGATTAATCCTAACTGATTTTACAACTTCATAATACTGATTGAGATTCTTATATGTGCAGCAATTGAAATAGTCATATTAATTATATTGGTGGGTGTAACATAAACATGATTAGATACTTCACAAGAATTATTGTTATATTTGAAAATGGTTTCATTTGAAGATAGTGACTCAGTGATTCTTTGAATTGTGCTATTTGGATTTAAATAGTTGTAGGACATAACTTAAATTCGACATTTAGGAAACACATTTGAATTAAAATTAATTAATCACTAATCATTGATTAAACCTAAGAATGTTATACATTTGTAAGATAGCCTATACATGTCTTTTATCAATATGCGATTGTGCCTTTAAGAAGTAGGTAGGTACTAATTACTTATTAAGTTAATCAACTTGAGTGCAAAGAGGAATTAGAGAGTATAAAACATTTCTTCTCGCTCCTGGCATGCAATGAATTACGATCTAGATCAGTGTCACCTTTTGTATGTATTAATTTTCATGTGTATCATTTTTTTGAGGTCTGTGCCGATTCTTTGTCAAATCTTAGTATTAAGGCTTATAATACATTAAGTTTCAGCTTAAATAGGTACGTTTATGATTCATAGCCAACTTAATGCATTATTAGTATATTACGTAACGAGAATGGTATGCAGCATATTACATATGAGCGAAAATGTTGCGCACGAGCCGCGCAGCGGCGACTGCAGTATTCCGCGAGTATATAATTGCCATACCACTCGAGAAACGTACAATACTTTACCTACGCCCTAACAAAATAAACTATAAGCATCAAAGAACAACTTATTTATTGCAATAATTTTTATTAGTAACATGACAATGATGAAAACTAAATTACTAGTTGATCAATATACAGGTAATTTTTCTTTTAGGTAAACATATGAATAAATCTGTACATTTTCCGACATATGTTGTTTTTTAAAAGAGTTCAATTTAAAGCTTTAAACTAGTGTTTCCACTCCCAGACTAAGCATGAAGTAAAATTTCAAGTTTAGAAAAGCCCCATGAAAATTTGTAAAGGGTCGCGCAGCGACCCGCGACAAATTTTCTGGGCTTTTCTAAACTCGAAATTTTACTTCATGCGCCACGCGCATATAACACTGATTTCAAGTGGGGTTGAAATATAATAAAGTTCACAATATTTTAGAGTTTTATACGCGTGGCGCATGAAGTAAAATTTCGAGTTTAGAAAGGCCTAGAAATTTTGTCTCGGGTCGCTGCGCGACCCTTGACAAATTTTCACGAGGCTTTTCTAAACTCGAAATATTACTTCATGCTTAGTCTGGGAGTGGAAAACACTCGTTTAGAGTTTCAAATTGAACTCTTTTAAAAAAAACAACAACGAATAAGTAACGATTTAAAGAAAACAAGCTGAATTTGGAATACGTATACTTTAAAGAAAAACTCCCTCTAGATCACAGAAATGTCAATTGGTTGTGCAGTAAGATATCAGCCGTTCAGCTGTCAGCACGTAATGTACTTGTCAAAGCTATTACGTACATGTGCACGTAATGTCAATCATACTTGTCAAGATGACAGTGTGGTATGATGGGGTTACTAGATAAGGCGTAGGTAAAATTATATTAAATATAAATTACCGAAAAACACATGTTACCCCTTTCAGCCCTAGAATATAAAAAAAACGTTTTGTACACTGCATATTAGTTATTACTATCTCAGACATACAGAGAGTTTTTCTTTCAAGTATACATATCTCAATATACTGTACACGCTGTAAATCTTCAGATTTTAGTTGTTTTTACAAATATTTCAAATAAAACTTTCAAACGAGTGTTTTCTACTCCCAGATAAAGCATGAAGTAAAATTCCGAGTTTAGAAAAGCCTGAAAATTTGGTTTGGTCCCGTAGCGAAGCGGAGCGACCAAACCAAATTTTCAGGCTTTTCTAAACTCGAAATTTTACTTCATGTGCCACGCGTACTAAACACTAATGTGATGTGATGTTCACAATGCACGTATTTAGCATACTGCTTTAGTAGAATATTTTGAACTTCACCTAAAATCAGTGTTTTATACGCGTGGCGCATGAAGTAAAATTTCGAGTTTAGAAAAGCCTGAAAATTTGGTTTGGTCGCGTAGCGCTACGCGCTACGCGACCAAACCAAATTTTCAGGCTTTTCTAAACTCGAAATTTTACTTCATGCTTAATCTGGTAGTGGAAAACACTCGTTTAAGACTTCAAAGTAAACTATTTAAAAAAAAAAAAACAAATATCGAAAAAGTTAGAGCTCATGCCTAGATGTATGTATGTATATTTAAAAGGAAAATTCCCAGTATGTTTACCAAATTTAAGTGGTGGCAAATGCCACCGTCAGAGCCGATCGGGTTAAACAAATAATGCTTATTGAGTTATCACATCGTACAAAATATATTATAGATTGAAAATCATTCATGAAAAGTGTTTTTAATTTAGAAAAGTTTCAATAATAATAAATCATACAGCGTGAGCTATTCATGACACGTACAAATACCGAATAGGTTCGAGGTATTCCCTTTTACATCATCGATAAAAATCCACCCTCGCCTATCCAAATTGAACGACAATAGACATACCAATAATCGCACCCGCAAATACCCCAGAATTCCCAAACGGCGAATATTGGAAAATAATGAAGTGGCTGTTGGGATTAACTTTAGGGGTTCATAAACATATGCTAAAAATGATTGAATGCTCTTTTCTGTGCAAACCCACGGCACAAAACGTATTTACTGGGGAACATAATGGGATAGGCGCGTTCAAAATAAGGGTGCAGACAATTGAGTAATTCCAACAAGAAATCAGTTGAGATTTCTAAATAAATAATAATTGATTACGTTTGAATCGATTTATAACAGATAGAATATATAATAATAATTATTATAACACAGATTATAATAGAAATATTATTATTCATGTTATTGAATAAAAATGGTGATGTGTCCATCATAGTACTTTCCCCCGTAAATTGCGTATTAAATCACTTTTAAAATATTTATAGCATTATTATTTTCAAAATGTCTTCAACTTTTTGATAACTACAACTTTTATTTGAAATATTTTTCAATTGTATCAACACATACACTGAGACAAACCAATAACTAGATAAAAGAACATTATTTATTAATTAACTCAAAAACTAAGAGTGCTATGACAAAAAGTGAATCTACAAAAAATCTTTAGTTTTTCATTTCCTACAACTTTTATTTGAAACATTTTTCAATTGTATCGACACATACACTGTCACACACCAATAACTAGATAAAACACACAACTTTTGAAATATCTCAAAAACTAAGGCTGCTATGACAAAAAGTAAATGAACAATACATCTTCATTTTGTTATTATCTAGAACTTTTATTTAAAATAATTTTTTGTTTGATGAACATTTATTGAAAAAATCTGAAAAAACTGAAAAACGCTACGAGTAAAGTACCACTTCCGGTTTTCCGATTTTTACCAAAAGCTTTTCAGTTCTTCCGATTGTATCAAAAAGCTTAAGTTTCAAGTTTCATCTCGATATCTTTAGCGGTTTTTGCGGTACAGCGCACACAGACTCACACACAGACACACAGACACACAGACAGACAGACATTTTTCAAAAATGGTCTTATTCGACTCAGGGGACCTCAAAACGGATATTTCCGCTAAAATTTTTGATTCGAAAATTTTCACGAAAACAATACTTTCCCTTTGTATTACATACGGGGGAAAGTAAAAAAAAAACTGAGTTAATCTCATATTAAGGGGCTGTGGTGGCTAGTGAATAGAGAAAAGTGATTCCATATCGAGATTTTGTTTTCCATAGATTTGTAAATTACGAATTATTATAATTTATGTTATTTAATTAAAAAAGAAATAAAATATTTACTCAATTATATACATATTAAGGGGCTGCGATGGGTGAGTGACTAGAAAAAAGAGATTCCATCCGCGACCATGATTGTAGTATAAATCTTGGTCTTAGATGTAAAATATCGACTTTGATGGCGAATGGTCATAGAATCAAGGCCAATAACAAAAGAAGTATGTATATACAGGATGTCCCAAAGCACCCGTATCACGCAATTTTTGAGAAAACGGCTAGTCCTAGAGAGTTGGGACCAAAAAAAATTATTACAAAAGCCGTATTTAAGAATCGAATGGTGATACTGTTTGTTTCGCAATAAGGTAGGCATCCCTAAGAGTTTTCTTAAAAATGTTCATAACTCAAAATTTTTAAATGGCACGATAGGTCAAAAGTGGTATCATTGAAAATATATTTGAAAAATAAGTAACTTATACAAGAGAAATATTTTTGTAACTAGAGTTTGTTTTGAGTAATTTTAGACTGAAGTTACTAAATATCAATATCTCATGGCTGCTTTATTTTAAAAGTAAATACTTTGGGCGACTGGTATTCTGACCAGAACAGTTCAACAGTATTTAGAAGTAATTGAAAAACTGTTTGAACCAGTGCTGTGAACTCTGAGCCGGAGTTAGAGTAAAAACTGTGGAGTCGGAATTTAAGTATTTTTGTGATGAGAAAATCAGAGCCATGGAGTTGGACATTTCGTAAAATTCCGACTCTGATTTTCAATATAATTATTTAAATATAATTGTGCTAAACATATTTCGTTTATTTTCTTCTAAAATTTGACTCAAATTGAGTTTTTAATTGCAATGGAAATCTATGTAATTTGCATATGACCGAAAGGCAAAATTTCGATTTTTTTTTTCAAAAAAACTATTAGATTGCAATTATGCGGTTGTAGTAACCATTAAACATTTATTTGTATTGCAAAAATTGCATTATTAAGTAAAGTTTTAAAATGTTCACATTATTCGAAGCAGCAGTCGGAGTTGGCGTAGGATTTTTGAAAAAAAAAGAGAAGTTGGAGACGGAATTGGAGTCGAATATTTCTTTAGCAACTACGCGGACTTGGTTAGAATGTATCTGAGAGGCGTAACTGACATTTATAACTCAATCTTTAAAAATAAGTTAGGCATGAAAAATAGAAATTCAATATTGATAGTTAAATAAAAGTCACTTGGTTTGTTTCACTACTATTTTTTTTATTCTCTCAGACTAGTTTCGACTTATCGTCATTCTTAAGGAGTAATACAGAAAAATATTTTACAAGTTATATATTATTAAATTTGTTAAAATCAGCAGGCAAATTACAAAACACGTAAAAATTTATCAAATTATCTTAACGAAATGAAAGATTTCCACAGATGAAAGTTATATTAAAAGGCCAGGGAAAAAAATCTTGAATCAAGGAAATGTCGGAAAAATTTAACATTTCAGATTGTGGCTACCATGTCAGCTTTACTTCAAATAATATTAAACCTAATTTTGAAAACTAGATTATTATCTTTAAAAACATTTTTAGTCATTTAATGTTCTTATCAAAGCATTCAGTTTGAAGTTTCGAACGAGCGTTTCCACTCCCTGTGGGTCTTTTTGAAATTTCGCATTTACCACAACAAACCACAAACCTTGCAAGTCTTGAAAGCCAACATTGAAGAAGAAATCACCAATTTGGGGCCAGATGTTTTACGAACAACAATTTAAAATGCTATAAAACTAGCACAATCAACATCAACTCAGGAGATGGTCATTTAACCGATATCATTTTTTACTTTCCCCCGTATGTAATACAAAGGGAAAGTATTGTTTTCGTGAAAATTTTCGAATCAAAAATTTTAGCGGAAATATCCGTTTTGAGGTCCCCTGAGTCGAATAAGACCATTTTTGAAGAATGTCTGTCTGTCTGTCTGTCTGTCTGTCTGTCTGTCTGTCTGTGTGCGCTGTACCGCAAAAACCGCTAAAGATATCGAGATGAAACTTGAAACTTAAGCCTTTTGTTACAATCGGAAGAACTGAAAAACTTTTGGTGAAAATCGGAAAACCGGAAGTGGTACTTTACTCTTAGCGTTTTTCAGTTTTTTCAGATTTTTTCAATAAATGTTCATCAAACAAAAAATTCTTTCAAATAAAAGTTGTAGATAATAACAAAATGAAGATGTATTGTTCACTTACTTTTTGTCATAGCACTCTTAGTTTTTGAGATATTTCAAAAGTTGTGTGTTTTATCTAATTATTGGTGTGTGACAGTATATGTGTCGATACAATTGAAAAATTTTTCAAATAAAAGTTGTAGGAAATGAAAAACTAAAGATTTTTTGTAGATTCACTTTTTGTCATAGCACTCTTAGTTTTTGAGATATTCAATAAATAGTGTTTTTTATCTAGTCATTGGTTTGTGTCAGTATGTGTTGATCCAATTGAAAAATGTTTCAAATAAAAGTTGTAGTTATCAAAAAGTTGAAGACATTTTGAAAATAATAATGCTACAAATATTTTAAAAGTGATTTAATACGCAATTTACGGGGGAAAGTACTATGATGGACACATCACCATTTTTTAACTTTATATTATAATAATAATAATAATAATTCGTTTATTTCCCAACAGATACAAAGGATCTAATAACAGGGAAAATATATCAAACTTAAATATAATAATATAAAACAAAGTTGAGTATACATACAATCAATGACACACATGTATAAAATAAAATGTATTTGTGGTGGTTGGCGCGTATTACAACAAATTCATTACAGTGTTTGTGAAGTGACGGCTCGTGCAATTAAATATATCTATAGAGTCTTGAATAATAGTATGAGTTCGAAGCATATTATTTATTGGCGAGTTAAAATAAAGGTTCGTGAAACTGCGCTTACATATGAACGTATCAATATTTCTACTACCACACCGTGGTACATATATGTTTATGAGAGAAAGAATATTAGGATCATCAATTTCTCCATGTAATACCTGATATAACCATCTCATGGAAGTTATATTCCTGCGTGAAGCTAATGATTTTAACTCGAACATTGACAACATATGCTCGTAAGTTACTGAATCATCCAGATTATCAATTTTACACCTTTAAATTAACTTTCAGTCAAAACACATAATATGACATTACTTTTGCCTTATATTACACGAGACAAATAGTTTATATCTTAAGAAATGTTAATTTTTGTTTCTTAACATAGATTTACTATCCTTGTTTACGCACGAAGTAAAATATAGAGTTTAGGAAATTCTGAAAATTTGCGTAGCGAAACGGATAAAACACTGAAATATTGTAAAATTGAAATATACTGGTTTTTACTTATTATGTGTAAGTTTCATAGCAAATTCAGTTTGATTTTATTAGAAATATCTATGTCCCGAGAAATACAGGGAGTTTTTCTGACGTCACACATGAAATTCCTCGCGTGACGTGAAAAGTCAATGTAATTAAACTAACAAGGTGGACTCGGTCTAAAATTAAGACAACCTTATACACTAACTACCTTGATTGCTGAAGTCACGCGTGGAAGTTCTCATGTGACGTCAACAATTAAGGTAATTAAACAATACAAGGTCGGCTCGGTTTAAATCAAGACAAACTTACTTACACACCTTGGTTGATGTTGTCACGCGTGGAAATCCGTACGTGACGTCAAAACCAATATCATTACTGTGCAAGGTTGTCTCGATTAAAACAGAGCCGATCTTATCACGCGCGGAAATTCTCACATGACTTCACAATCAAAGTCATTACTGTATAAGGTCGACTAGGTTTAAACTGAGACAGTCTTGTAAAAGGTTGTCTTCATTTAAACGAGTGTTTTCCACTCCCAGACTAAGCATGAAATAAAATTTCGAGTTTAGAAAAGCCCCGTGAAAATTTGTCGAGGGTCGCGCAGCGACCCGAGACAAATTTTCTGGGCTTTTCTAAACTCGAAATTTTACTTCATGCGCCACGCGTATAAAACAGTGGTTTAACGAGAAATTTAAAAACACACAAAAGACATTTTTCATGTTAATCCTCACAATTAATTCGAATTATTTTTGACGATTCAAATCCTTTTGTATGTATTCGATTGCTTTTATAAATATTCGAATCCTTTTATAAATATTCGAATCCTTTCATAAGGATTCGAATCAGCCACATTTGGATTCGAATACGAATTCTCTTGAAAAAATGTAACGAATCCGGATCAAGAATCCAGTTGAACTAAAGTATTCGAATGCCTCCTTTGATTCCTGTAAAAGGATTCGAATCCTGCCCAGCTCTGTTGGGTAGTGTCACAGTGCTGAATTTAATCACGACGTATGTTTCTGAAGTCAGAACCTACTGGGATGCCGAGAGTTTATAGACACTCGTTACATTTGCCCAAACCTGGCATTTTTTTACCAGACCTGCAACAGAGATCTGGTACTTTTAGAATTGATCATTTAGACATATGTCAAAAATTGATCTACTATAAGTTCATATGCCTACAAAAGATACCTTTTGACAATTTATAATTCCGGAAGTTATACGTTTACAGTATCAATACTTACTAATTTTGAATTTATAAGTATTCTTCCATACTGCAACTTTGATCATTTAACCTGTAGACTAGAATTTCAAGAAGGTAAGCCTTTAAATCACCATACCAGCACATCAAAACATCGGAAGTGGTCGCCAATTACCCAACACGCGAAACGTCCGCGCTTCCGCAAAAGAGTCGCGTGCCCCCCAGGAAGCGAAAACGCCGACGCAATAGGCGCTCGCCGAAGGACCAATCGCGCGACGCGGAAAATCCGACAGGTAGTCCAGGTGTTAGAAACGAATGAATTTCGTGGGTGTCGTTTTCTAACGCCCGGCGCCGATTGGTCCTTCGAACCGGATGCGGCGGTGGGGAGACCGGGAATTGGGAGTGGCGTTAGTCGACGAGGGATAATCTTTTCGGTATAGTATGAGGGGATTAGAGATCCCGCTTTCAGTTTTCCATGCGACCTTCTAGCGCTGGGCCGTACGTCCCTCGTATTAGAAAACACGCACGCAGCACGCACGTCAAAGTTTTTTTTGTAAACGTTTGTGAGTTGTTTTTGCCCCTTTTTGAGTACTTTTGTTTGTTCGCCGGACGTGTGATAGTGACATTTTGGATTTCTTTCCTGAAGATATGGTAATCCTGTAAGTACACTTTAACGTCTTTACTAAATGATACGTACGTTAAGAAAACACGCGGAAGTGAAGTTTAAATAGGGGTATTCCCTCTCAAATAATAACGCATGGTATTTATTTAAAGATTTATAACTAGAAAACACACAAGTAAAATTTCGGACAAAAAAAGATTAAAAACAAGAAAACGCACAAAATAAAACTCTAATTTTCAATTATAAATGAATTACTCGCTTAAGAAGCCCTAGCAAATTTTGTCTTGTCAAATTCTAAAGCACAAAGATTTATAACTAGAAAACACACAAGTAAAATTTCGGACAAAAAAAGATTAAAAACAAGAAAACGCACAAAATAAAACTCTAATTTTCAATTATAAATGAATTACTCGCTTAAGAAGCCCTAGCAAATTTTGTCTTGTCAAATTCTAAAGCACATATATTTATATATATTATTATATTTTTTCGAGGATGAATTGGGAAATGCAGTAGTTGCTAACAGTGAACGATACGTGGATATGCTGCAAATGTTTTTAGTGGATGCCATCGGTCAGCTCCGGTTACCATTAGATTTTATATTGTTTCAACAAGACGGTGCAAGGCCTCATATGTCAAATTTATCTATGGAAGTATTGCGAGAGATGTTTCCTGATCGTCTGCTATCTCAGCGAAGATCAGCCGTGGCCTGTACGGTCTCCTGATTTCTTATCTCCAGATTAATTTTTGTGGGGCTATGTTAAATTAAAATCGTACCAAAACCGACCTAAAACATAAGAAAAAGCAATTGCTGAGATTACGGTTAAAATGTGTCAGCGTGTAATGGGATATGCATTGATAGAAATGGAGGTCACCTGATCGATGTAATTTTTAAGTATTTAAGATCAAAATAATTAAGAATAAAACTTGGAATGTCTGTTTTTACTTTCCATTTTTAATTTCCAAAAAAAAAACAATTTTGTTGCATATTTATAGTACCTGTAAATGGGTCACTTATAATTTGACACCCTTTATATCGAAATAGAATTTATCTTAATATATAAAATTACGAAAAAACTATTCGTGAAAATGCAAACAGTGTCACTGTTTGCATTTTCACGAATAGTTTTTTCGTAATTTTATATATTATGTTTAAAGTGTACAAACTATAAGAAGCGTGAGCTTATTTTCTCGAATTCAAATAGTTTTGAATTTGAATTTATCTTGTTAGAATTTATTTTGTTTAATAATTACGACATTGAATAGCTTTTATATTTATTTTTTAGAAAGTTCTACTTTACAACAACAATCAATATTTACCGTAGTTAGTCAATCCTTGAATTTAAATTAGTTCAATGATGGTCCAAATAACCTCGTCTGAATTTCAAATTAATTAGGTGTGTTGAAACATAAATTTACATATCGATTGATTTTTAGAGCCAGGTGGAAAAAACAGAACTAATTTGTAATTAAAACAAAACACAGCAAATGTTTGATACACATATTTGAGAACAAATCAAGAGCGTAGTTGAAAGGAAAAAAATACACAAAACAATAAAAGGAATTGAGTAATGGTTTAGAAAATGTTATAAGGTATTCCTTTGAAAATGGTCTAACAAACCGAAACTAGTCGGAATAAAGATTTAATTGTGAAACAATACCAAGTGCCTTGCGTTTAATTAACTTTACATAGTGTAATATGTTTCACCAAGTGCCAGATGAGAAATTAATTCAAGAAAGTTATAAGGTTAAGTAATACTTTTGAAAATCCGTTAAGGGAGTTTTACCTATTGTAAGTGTTCAAAATTAGACAACGACCTGGTTATGACAGTAAAAAATAAAAATATCACGTCTTAAAAATTGCTATTTCTCCTATATTTATTAAAATATTTTAGTTATTTAAACTAACCTGTATTTGTGAATTTAATACAAACATTTTTTGGGTAAAATTTTGATTTGGATTGAAATTTTTAAAATAAAAATCTCTTAAACAAAATCTATAAATGCCAAAAAAAAATCCATCCCACAAAAGTTTTATATTTAAATCTAGTATACGAATATAAATTTAAAAATAAATAAAAAATGTTTCTAAAACTGAGCCGGGGACGTCCCTCTGGAGAATGGCATATAAGTAAAATCACATGAGAGGGACGATTTGTACTGAAACACACAAAGAGGAAATCGATGAGTTTGGTATCAGCCAGTTAACCCTTTCAGCCCTGGAATTTTTCTGGTGCCCAAACAAATGTTTTCTACACTACATATTATTTATTACCATCTCAGATATACAGCGAGTTTTTCTTTTAAGTATACACATCTCTATATACTGTACAGAGCTGGGATGAATCCTCAAAAACAGGATTTGAATCACGAATCCGAATCACGTAATATGATTCGAATCACGAATACTTGAATTAAGGATTCGTAAGTGAAAAATATGATTCGAATCAAAGATTCGAATCCTCATTTTTGAATCACGGATACAAATCCTTTAAAAATAAATTTGAATCTATTATTTGCAACCAGTAACATTTTATTCGTCAGTTTTTATTAACAAAAATGTTCATTTACCGACTCAATATTTAATTAAATAATGATTTTAATTAATGATGATATATGTGTTATTGAACTTTATTTTAAATTAGTGTTTTATAAGCGTGGCGCATGAAGTAAAATTTCGAGTTTAGAAAAGCCCCGTGAAAATTTGTCGAGGGTCGCTACGCGACCCTCGACAAATTTTCTACGCGGGGCTTTTCTAAACTCGAAATTTTACTTCATGCTTAGCCTGGGAGTGGACAACACTCGTTCTTAGAAGTTTCAAATTTAAAGATCGCTCTAGATTACTAAGTTTATTACCATTTTACAAAGGCTACAGCTCGAAGGACCAATCATGGTCTTCGGAGACCGAAGTACTACAAGGAATCGACGTTTCTTTACAAGAAAACAACGAATTCCAAGGTTTACAGCATAAATAGGAAAGAAAACATTCAATTTTGAAAAAATATCGAAGTTGGGTTGGTTTTCAGTGCGTTTTTAACTTCACTTTAAATCAGTGTTTTATACGCGTGGCGCACGAAGTAAAATTTCGAGTTTAGAAAAGCCCCGTGAAAATTTGAATCTATTATTTGCAATCAGTAACATTTTATTCCTCAGTTTCTATTAACAAAAATGTTCATTTACCGACTAAATATCTAATTAAATAATGATTTTAATTAATGATGATATATGTGTTATTGAACTTTATTTTAAATTAGTGTTTTATAAGCGTGGCGCATGAAGTAAAATTTCGAGTTTAGAAAAGCCCCGTGAAAATTTGTCTCGGGTCGCTGCGCGACCCTCGACAAATTTTCTACGCGGGGCTTTTCTAAACTCGAAATTTTACTTCATGCTTAGTCTGGGAGTGGACCGTCAAGATTTTCTATATGTCGAGATTTTCAATATTTCTAGATTTTTGTCGATTTATTCACAGTTTGTTATTATATTAAATGCAACTTTAATATTAAATAAATATGGTTTTTCTTAGGAATAGAATATTCACCCAGTAAGAGCCGAGCAAATTATAAAGTTAACTAATAGTTAATTTTAGATAACATTTTGCATCTTTTTCTATGATTTCAATTAATGATTTATTATATTACATACATCGATTTTATGAAAGAGTTAAGCATGAAGTAAAATTTCGAGTTAGAAAAGCCCCGCATAGAAAATTTGTCGAGGGTCGTGCAGCGACCCGAGACAAATTTTTGCTCTGATTTAAAGTGAAGTTAAAAATGCACTGAAAACCAACTCAACTTCGATATTTTTTTAAAAATTGGATGTTTACTTTCCTATCCATGCTGTAAACCTTCAGATATTCGTTGTTTTCTTGTAAAAAAACTTCGAGAGACCGAAGGACTACAGGTATCCTTCGGTCTCCGAAGACCATGATTGGTCCTTCGAGCTGCAGCCTTTGTAAAATGGTAATAAACTTAGTAATATAGAGTGATCCTTCAAATTGAAACTTCTAACAATGAGTGTTGTCCACTCCCAGACTAAGCATGAAGGAAAATTTCGAGTTTAGAAAAGCCCCGCGTAGAAAATTTGTCATCGCGTAGAAAATTTGTCATCGCGTAGAAAATTTGTCAAATTTTGTCGTGCGCCACGCGTGTAAAACACTGATTTCAAGTAAAGTTAATAATATACTATTAAGGTTGGAAATGTTTAATGGTTTCGTAACCAAATATGCATTCACAAATATTTGAATTATTCGAAAATGTAAATATTTATATTATGAATTATTTAGTGATTTAAATATTCATATAAGAATATTAAACTATTTGAATTAATCGAATTCGAATCCCAGCCTTAATAGCGATGATTCGAATTATTTGAGAAGATTTGAATCCGTGTATGAGGATTCGAATCCTTTTATAAGGATTCGAATCCTTTTATAAGGATTCGAATCCTTTTATAAGGATTCGAATCCTTTGTTAAGGATTCGAATCCTTTTTTAAGGATTCGAATCCTTTTATAAGAATTCGAATCCTTTTATAAGAATTCGAATCATCTACGTCTGGATTCGAATACGAATCCTTTTAAAAAAATGTAACGAATCCGGATCACGAATCCGTTTTCACTAAAGTATTCGAATACCTCTTTTGAATCCTCTAAAAGGATTCGAGTCCGGGAATCGAATCCTAATTGATTCGAATCCTGCCCAGCTCTGATACTGTATATGCTGTAAATCTTCTGATATTCGTTGTTTTTACAAATATTTCAAAGTTACCTTTCAAACGAGTGTTTTCCACTCCCACATTAAGCATAAGGTAAAATTTCGAGTTTAGAGAAGCCTGGAAATTTAGCGCGTAGCTCTACGCCACCAAACCAAATTCTCAGGTTTTTCTAAACTCGAAATTTTACTTCATGCGCCACGCGTACTAAACACTGATGTGATGTGAGGTTCATAATACACAATTTTAGCACACTGCTTTTGAAAAATATTTTGAACTGCACCTAAAATCAGTGATTTATACGCGTGGCGCATAAAGTAAAATTTCTAGTTTAGAAAAGCCTAAAAATTTGGTTTGGTCGCGTAGCGCTACAGGCTTTTCTAAACTCGAAATTTTACTTTATGCTTAATCTGGAAGTGGATAACACTCGTTTAAAACTTTAAATTAGATTATTTTAAAAAACAAAGGATTATCGGAAAAGTTACAGCTCATGCATGCATGTATGTATATTTAAAAGAAAAATGCCCAGTATGTTTACCAAATTTTAGTAGGGCATATGCCACCGTCAGGGCCGAAAGGGTTAGTAATATTTCAGAAGAATAAAAGCAGTATTTTGACTATATTTACTATTGTTATTTCAATTATAAATTCAATTATATCTCATATTCATATGTTACTTATGTTTTTTTATTAGCAACTTATTATTGACTTACATAATTAATTATAAACGTTGATAATATAAGTGATATTTATAGATACATGTGTATATAAATATTTGCCCATAAGCTTCAGTGGCGTAACATTATTATTTATCACAATAGCACCGATGGCAATAATGGTGAATGCGCCGGGAATGTACCATAAAATATACAGAGAGTTTTATGTAACACCGAACATTTTCATAACGAGAATTTTTCGTTTTAGTATCCATATGCATACGTTTCATATTATTCGATGCTCGGTTTATTAAAAGAATTTCATTTAAAGCTTTAAGCGAGTGTTTTCCACTCCCAGGCTAAGAATGAAGTAAAATTTCGAGTTTAGAAAAGCCTGAAAATTTGGTTTGGTCGCGTAGCGCGAAGCGCGGAGCGGCCAAACCAAATTTTCAGGCTTTTCTAAACTCGAAATTTTACTTCATGCGCCACCGGTACAAAACACTGACATATTACGAAGTTTAAAACACACCGCTAAACTTTATATTGAATCAGTGTTTTGTACCAGTGGCGCATGAAGTAAAATTTCGAGTTTAGAAAAGCCTGAAAATTTGGTTTGGCCGCTCCGCGCTTCGCGCTACGCGACCAAACCAAATTTTCAGGCTTTTCTAAACTCGAAATTTTACTTCATGCTTAGCCTGGGAGTGGAAAACACTCGCTTAAAGCTTCGAATTTAATTCTTTTAATAAACTAAGCATCGGAAAATGTGTAACGTATATGAATACTTCAAAGAAAAATTCTCGTTATGAAAATGTTCGGTGTTACATAAAACTCTCTGTATGTGAATCTGTCGATCTTACAAATAATTTTTGAATGTATTTATAAGTGGAAATACCACTTAAATTAATAAAAAAAACAGTTTTAAATCTGTGAACTTATAATTTTAAACATCTAAAATTTCACGCTCAAACACACTTTAGAAGAAACAACTTAAACTCTAAAATCTTTTACCGATTTTAGAAGAAAAAAAACAGCGTTTTAATTGTTTTTTATTCAAATTTAAACAATTTTAACGAAAATTCAGCGTTAGTAATTACGTCAATTGGTTAATAAAGATTTGTTTTCAACTTGAAAATGAACCTTTGAATATTTTTATGTTGATAAAAGAAACAGAATAATTCCTAAAAAATAAAATAATACGGGTTGTTAACCCATTAACAGCGGAGCAATTCTAAAAGTTGATTTTAGATAACCCACGGAAGCCGCCGATTTAAATCTTTGTAATCTACTAATTGTATTACATACTTGGATTTTTTTAAATATACATAATGTACACGCTGTTAGTTTTAAGGCATCCCTTGATTTAATAAAAGCGATTTGAAGTTTTGATCCAGTGTTTCCACTCCCAGACTAAGCATGAAGTAAAATTTTGAGTTTAGAAATGCCTGAATATTTGGAAAATCCAAATTTTCAGGCTTTATTAAACTCGAAATTGTACTTTATGCGTCACCCGTATACAACACTGATTCATTGTAAAGTTCAAAATATATACTACCTATTATATTAGTTGGTATAACAAATTGACAAATTGTGAACGCTTAAAAATGTATCTCGATAATCACAATTTTGTTATTTCAAAATCACATAATGAATTACCATAATAAAATTGTGTCCCTTTCTTATTGTACATCTAAGATTTTTACGGAATTATTCTATTTTCCGTTTCTTGCCCTTTTCTTGGTTTACTATAAATATTTTTAGGCTTACAATGTTTTGCTTCTTTTAATGATTTGCTTGAGTGAATGTATGAGGAAAGGGGGTGACAAAATAGTCCCGCACAGGGTATAGTCAACACATTACCCTTTTACCCTGACGTCACAAGAAACAAAACACAAAACATTACAAACGCATTTATTTGACAAACCTATCAATGGGCAATCAAATTATCTATATACAGGGTGTCCGTATTTGGACAAAATGTATGGGGATCTCAGTTATTTTAAGAGATAGGGAGTCGGTTGGGGGGCAAAGTTGCGTATTTTAGAGCGTAACAATAATCTGAAAACAATTTTGAACGTTAGGGGTCATTTTTACCACTCCATTTTTACCACTCCATTTTTACCACTCTAAATTTACCACTATATTTTTGTACCACTATATTTTTTTCCACCATTTTATTACCATCATATTTTATTACAAATCATATTTTTCCTGATTTACATCATAATTGGGTACATCCAAATTGGATGTTGTGACCAACGGCCCTAAGATACTTAGCAATAAATTCGTCTTCGTCTTTACGGGTTTCATAATCGCGCACGATATTGGAAATTCGTTCTTCCGCTTTGACGCTGGACATATTTTCAGTCCTCTTAATTTTTCTTCCCAAGTCCAACTCTCGAAGCATCGTCTCAGTATCCCCTTGCTAGTTCTGCAACTCCGCCAAGAACGCGTAGAGGCTGGGATGATCCTTGCGGACGACTACTGCGAACCGATTGTGCCACCCCTCGCTCATGTTGATCTTGACTTGTTCTGCAGCACGGCCTCGTACATGTTCCACAGCCTTGGTGGGTACCTAAATAAATAATCGATAAGAAATCACAGTATCATAGTATCACAGTATCATAAAATACCTAGGTGCAGTTGCACGACGTCTTCCTCTCGCGGGTCTGTCTCTTATATAATTATCCTCAACCGAATGAATGTTTTATACAGACTCGTAAATACTTCAGAAATATTTGTAAGATAACTAATGGTCAAAAATTAGTAGTAAATAATATATGGTAGTAACACCGGAGTGGTAAAAAGAATTGGTGGTAAAAAATGTATGGTGGTAAAAATGGAGTGGTAAAAATGTCGTACAATCAAATATAATGTTTTGTTTTCGAGATATCAACAAAAAACTGATTTTTTGAAAAATCGTTTTTCTTTTAATTAAATACTACTGAATCTGGACATTTAGGATTTTGACATGATACAGGCACTTTTTCACGAGGAATATAGTAGCATATTTTTTTCTAAGATAACTATAACATTTACCCGGGGACCATATCTAACTTTTGTTTTTCTTATGGGCGCCATGTTGGTATTTCATATTTTTTGAAAGAATATTTTTTTCTGAACTTACTGATGTACCACACTTATAATTTATTTTAGATTTGATATTTAAAATTATGATATTTTCTTTTTTGCAAAGAGTGCCTTGGAAACAATGACGTCATATCTGTTAATCAATAAAATCTTGACAGCAGTCAATCATTGTTAGCACTCAAAATCAATGAATAACTGTCAGTCTTTTGTAATAATTATAATAAGTATCGATTATCACACAAAAGTTGCACAAACTAAATTTATTCTACTTTTATTATTATTATTATTATTATTATTATTCCAAAACTAATTCCAAAAAAAGAAATTTTTGCATTTTGTCGCTACATCTTGGTAAATATTGATCACCATCACATCTAAGCATTATATATTTTCAACTTTACTGTCAATCAGTGGTTTATACGCGTGGCGCATGAAGTAAAATTTCGAGTTTAGAAAAGCCCCTTGAAAATTTGTCTCGGGTCGCTGCGCGACCCTCGACAAATTTTCTACGCGGGGCTTTTCTAAACTCGAAATTTTACTTCATGCTTAGTCTGGGAGTGAAAAAAACTCGTTAGTTTAAAATACATCACAACTGTTAAAATCTGCATCGTCTGATGCCCGTCTTCAGGGGTGATTTGTACGCAAATTATAGGTCTTAGGAGTTAGCAAATGAGTGAGTTACTCAACTGTTTCCAAGGCACTCTTTATAAAAATCAAAAGATTAGAATTTTACATACGAAAATGTACAATAAACTAGAAGTATTATACATCATTGAATTTAGAAAAAAATATATTCCAAAAAATAATATTACGGTATGAGTTACGTGAAAATGATATTAAATTAAATAAAACTAGTAATCCTTTATCTTCACTGGTTTATGTGAAGAAAAAGGATTACTAGTTTTATTTAATCTTCCAAAAATATGATAATCCAAAATGGCGCCCATAAGAAAAACAAAAGTTGGCTATGGTTCCTGGGTATATGTTATAGTTATCTTAAAATAAAATATGTTACTAGATTTATCGTTAAAAAGTGCTTGTATAATGTCAAAGTTGTAAATGGATTCAATAGTTTTTGAATAAAAAATAAAAACGAAATTTCAAAAAATCAGTTTTTTGACAATATCTGAAAAACGAAGAAAGAAATGTTAAATTTGTTTTTAGAATATTATTGGGCCCTAAATTACGCAACTTTGTCTCAATTTAACCAACTCTCTATCTCTTCAAATAACCGAGATCCCCATACATCTGTTGAAATACGGACGCCCTGTATAGGGGACAGAGTTGGGCATTTTTTAGTCGACTGATGACTAAGACTAATAACTAATTTTGCATTTGTTAGTCATGACTAATGACTAATTGTTTAGTGATAAGTCATGCATTTATTTTTCTGATTGATGACTAATCAATTATCAATCTACTAATTATTGAATTATTCATTAGTCATGACTAATTATATGACTAAATAAGTTGGCCAAGTTTTAAATAGTAGAAAATGAAAATTGGACTGTCATAGAAAGAGCTATATCGGGTGTTTCATTGTTGGTGTTTCTGGAGGTCTAATTTAATATTTCAAATGGGCTTTAACTTGATATTTCACATTTAAAAAAAATCAAGTATATTTGGATCACAAATTGAAATTTTTCGGAAATTAAATCATATTTCTGTAATATTTCAACTTGGGATCGGAACGGACTTATTTTCAATACATTTTGTTTTATTATTTAAGTACAGTTTTCATTTCTCAACATGTTACATGTCATTAAAATTGAAATAGAAAGAGGTAAAAAATTAAATCACTTGATAAGAGTGTTGTAATAATTAACCTATTTAAAGGCTTTATTGAACTTAGAATTGTACTACAGAATTGCGAATGTTGACAGTTATGTTGACAACTAAACTAACTAGATTTAACTATGTTCAAATAACCGATCTATAACATTCTTCCTCCCTATGAGCTAACGAAGTCTTGCAGATAAGTCGGAGGCCGACGACCACGAGAGCTACGCCGCAAAGGGGGATCTATAGCAGGATTCAGACTCAACCGCAAAGCAGCATCTGGTGTGGGACCATGTGCAAGTGTATGCTCGGGAAGTTTTTCCGTATTTTCGGCCGGTTCAATTTCTTCCTGGATCATGTCTTGACCTTTTGGTGGGCCGCTACTGTCCATTGATATATCCTGAACGTTCTTACCAGCAGGAGCTAAAAGCCTAGTGGAAACTGTAGTCTCTCTGCCATCTGGATATCTTACGTGGGCATATTCGGAGTTACCTTCCAACAGAGTAACCTCGGTAACTATCGGGTCATACTTCGATTGACGAACAGTTCGTTTCAGTAAAACAGGTCCACGCTCTAGTAACCATGTGGGTATAGACTGGCCGTAACTTGATCTTCTTGGGTGTGAAAACATTCGTTCATGAGGGGTAGTATTTGTCGAGGTACAAAGCAACGAACGAATAGAGTGAAGAGCCTCCTGTAGGACTGATTCCCACTGAGTGATGTTCATTCCTTTGTTCTTCAGAGATAACTGAATGGTTTTCCACACAATTCCATTGTATCGCTCGACTTGCCCGTTTCCTTGAGGGTTATAAGGAGTAGTTCTACTAGTAGCAACGCCCAATGATGTTAAGAAAATATTCAACTCTTGTGACATGAATGAAGTGCCTCGGTCTGAGTGAATATAAGCAGGTTTTCCAAAAATGGCAAACAGTTGTTTCAGGTTCGATATGACGGTATAATATATTCCATTTGTTTCTGGATCTCGCCTAGCTATGGAAAAGTGACAGTTTAAGTATTGTAAATGGGGCTGGTTGTGTTTTAAATCAGGGTTTTTAAATGTCACTGTCAGATGTTCGATTATAAGGTTATAATTTCTGACTATTGTGATCTTACACTGTTGCCTGTTTTACAAATTTTCAGATATAAAAGGATAATAATATGCAGTTTTAAGATTAACAAAATTTACTACTTGGTTTTTGTACATACAAACACAGCAATAATATTGTATATAACAAATATAATGCATTCGGCTCTGCAAACTTATTTCGTCATCCATTTGTATTTCTCGCTTGGGTCTTCCCGTTAACACATTTTAATTACTTATGATATCATAAATTATTGCAACACTGTTAAAATAAGGAATCAGGAGTGGCAACTAATAAAAAATGTAAATGTTAATACTGCAACATAACAACACGAAAGCATGGCTAGGCGAGATCCAGAAACAAATGGAATGGTGTATAGATGATAACATGTCAGGGCATGCAAAAACAAAAGGGAATCGGGAGTACTCATCGACTATAGTTAATAAGTAGCGATTCTTCGATGTTGATGGAAGAGGCCCCTTAAAGTCAATGTTTAGGCGTTCAAACGGAGATGTTGCTTTAATTAGTTTCCCCTCTTGTTTGTGAAATCTTGGTTTTATTTCAGAGCAAACGCGACATGCAGAAGTCATTTGTCTAATTTATTCCAATGTATAAGGCATGTTTTTACTTCGGACCCAATGATACATTCTTGTTTCCCCTGGATGGCAGAGTGATTCATGAAGACATTTCAGTCTCTCAGTTCTGTTGCCAGTAGCTGAGCATGTTCTGGAAAGTGTGTCAGCAGCTGCATTATCTTTTCCAGGGCGATATACAATATCGTATTTGTAACAAGATAGTTCGAGTCACCATTTCATAATTTTCTCATTTTTTATTTTTCCAGATAGCTTGGCATCGAACATAAAAGATACTGATTTTTGATCTGTAACAAGGAGGAAATGTCGACTCATTAAATAGTATCTCCATTTCTTTACGGCTTCAACAATAGCTTGTGCCTCCTTTTCTATAGCCGGATGCTTTTGTTCAGTTGAAGAGAGAGTTCTTGAGAAAAATCCCACTGGTCGACCACACTGGGATAGGGTAGCAGCTAGAGCAATGTCAGATGCGTCTGTTTCTACTGTGAATTTAGCTTCAGAGTCAATTGCTGAGACAGCAGCATTTTCAAGTTTTCGAAAGATGCAATAGCTTCCTCTGATAATGGGAACGAGCATTTAATGAGGGGCTGAATTTTATCGGAAAACCTGGGTATGTATCTGGAGTAGTATGAAAACATACCAATGGTCCTTCGCAGAGAGGAAGTGTCTAATGGCGGCGAGAGCCTTCTAAGAGGTTTAAGACGGTCTGGATCAGGTTTTATCGTTTTATTGCTAATATTGTATCCTAGTAAACTAATTGATCGTAGGGAAAAAGAGCTCTTCTCCTGATTTATTGTGAGGTTGTATTTATTTACAGCATTCAAAAATGTACTAAGATTTAGGTCATGATCTTCTTGATTTAAGCCACAAACAGTGACATCATCGAGGTAAACATACGTATCTTTCAAACCTTCAACACGAATAACTTCATCAATGATACGTTGAAAAGCAGCCACTCCATTTGTAACACCGAAAGGGATTCTTGTAAACTGGAAAAGTTGTCCGCATGCTTCAAAAGCTGTATAGGTTCTATCTGCTTCGATGATTGGCACCTGATGGTACGCACTTCGCAGATCAATGGTGCTGAATACTTCGTACTTAGCTACTATGTTTACAATATATTCTATTTTAGGAAGAGGGTAAGCGTCTAGTTGGGTAAACCGATTTATGGTCCTTGAGTAATCTATTACCATTCGTCTTTTATGATTTTCGTTTGTAGTAATAAGCACTTGGGCTCTCCATGGGGAAAAACTTTGTTCTATTATACCTTCTTTCAGTAGACGTTGGACTTAAATTTCTATAAACTTAGCGTCGCTTTCAGATTACTGACGGGATTTAATAGATACGGGCTTACATTGAGGAGACAGATCAAAGAATAGTGAAGCTGGTTTTACTTTGGCAACAGCAAGTCCACAGATTATTAGGCGATCTTTCTTTCCACTAAAAGACATCTCGATGCCAGAATGTGATTTCAGGAAATCATGACCAAGGATAATGTCCGCGCAGAGGTCTGGAAGGACATTGAGCTGGATATTTGTTTAGCGGTGGCCAACAATTTCAAGATTTATATTACAGATTCCAATAATATTTGAAGTAAGCGTGGTCGAAGCCATAGACACCTTAACTTAAGTCTTTGGGCTGTTTCATAGTTTATAAAACTCAGAGTACTGCCAGTGTCGCTCAACGCTGATACTGTGATTCCGTTTAGAAGGGCAGATACAGTGGCTGAAGTTAAACCAGGTGGTGCAGTGGCTGTACAATTTATAAGACCATCTAGTAAGGAGGCTGTTTTATTGGAAGTCGAAACTTTATTTCTGTTACCGGAAAATCGGCAGACCTTAGCGTAGTGCCCCTTTTTCAAGCAACGCCTGCAAACTTCATTTCTAGCAGGACATTGGTTTCTGGGATGGAAAGTAAATCCACAAAAATAGCACGGCGATGAGCTGCCCGCTAGAGTCGAATTAGAGGGGCCAATGTTTGCTAAATTATCGGGAGTAGTCCAAGGTTGATTATCGGCAACTGCATTTACTATAGGTAGTGTAACGTACGTCTGAGATTGTTGTTGGGCTAGCTCTAAGGAACGTGCTTGTGTATAGGCTTCAGCAAGTGTAAGTGAGGGATTCTCGAGTAGTCTCTGTCTGATGTGATTTGATTGTAGGCCGCCAATGCAGTCATCCTGATGCAGTCATCTCTATTTATCTCGGCCGTAACAGCTTTAAAATTACAATTTTTGGCAAGAAGCCTCAGCGCCTCGAGATACTGATCTATGGTTTCGCCAGAGTTTTGGTGACGATAAGCAAGTTTATGACGAGCGAACACCTCATTGACAGGTTTTTCATAAATTCTTCTAAGTAAGCTTATCGCTCCATCGAAGGAACTAACATCACTCACCCGTTCATATACTTGCGGTGAAATAAAGTTAATCAATATCTGTAACTTATCTTCATCACTGGGATTTACCGACTTGATGAAATTCATAAAGGTGTTATACCAACGATGCCATTGTAGAGCAGCTGAGCTTCAGTCTGGATCTAAATCGAGTTTATCGGGTTTTAACAAACGGTCCATACTTAAGAGAGTCTAAGTTCAATAAATTGTTGTAATAATTAACCTATATAAAGGCTTTATTGAACTTAGAATTGTACTACAGAATTGCGAATGTTGACAGAGTTATGTTGACAACTAAACTAACTAGATTTAACTATGTTCAAATAACCGATCTATAACAAAGAGATAGTCCAGTTTTGTATGTTTAGTTGGTATAAGCACTTTTTAACTAAAAAAATTGAGAATAATATTGCAATAATTATGGTTAACATAACTATAAGAATAATTGAACAGCTTAACTTTTATCAATATAACTAAGATTAACATTTTATGATACAGGTATGTGGAAATTAGCTCGTAAGACAATTCTTTAAACGAATTTTAAATCTGATATTCTATTGCTTTTCGGCAAGTTAGTCATGGTTGCATAACTGAAACATCTTTCTACCGGGGCCAAGGAAGGTAATGGTGTGTCGAATTTAATAAAAGCACTTCTTATTTGCTCATAATTAGTCAGTATTTGAAGAGTAATCCGCCGGTCGTTGAATAATATTGCATTTTGTACTTCTGCTTCAGATACTCTGCTACAATTTATATTGCTTTCCTCGTCAAAGTCAAGAATGCGCGTTGGGGGATAATACATGTTTATTGTTTATAGGTAGACATGACAGCCATTTATTCTTAAATTCTGGATGCTTAAGAGCTGCTATTGCTGCATTCATGGATTCCTCACATGAAAAGTTTAAAATATTAGAAAATCGCCTGTTTAAGTTTTCCAAAAGATCGTATACAATGGCGTTGTAATATTAGAACTGTATAGTATTTAATCTTTCCAATTTACGTTTTAGACCTAATAAAGTTGGTACGACAATTTCATAATAACTAGGTTTTTGCTCCCTGCATCAGCAATAGGTTTAGTACATTGCAGATGTTCGTCAATGTACTTAATTTCGTTGCTTAATAGAGTGAATTCCATCGAGTGTCACCTGGGCGGGAAAGTGTGCAGCCGAATATATTTTTGATTACTTCTGCAGTTTTAGGTCGACCTGCTGCTTTCCATAAAACGTTACATTTTGTTATTACCTTTTGATGCATTTCTGATGCGAGGCATTTATAGACTTCATTCGATCTACTGAAGTATTTACATTTAACGTATGTGCACAACATCGTAGATGATGAGGAAGAAATGGCTGTTTTATAATATTGTTTGATTTAAATGTATGATTCAGTTGATCAGTTGAAAAATCATCATCTTCAAAATTGAAGAAGTCATCCTCAATATCTATGTGCGAATGCACACTATCGTCCTCAAATTGTTCTATACAAGTGCTTTTAATTCCATATTCCTTAAATGCCTCTACAAAATTTGAACCTCCATCGGTAATGGTAGCTTAAATTTGTACTCTGAATGAATATTTGTCAATAATTCGGTAATGTTTTCTGCAAAATAAGTATTACGAAATCGCCTACAGGCGATCTTCTATTACAAGCAGCATCTATCCAATGTAACACCTAAAAATTGTCTTGATTTACCGGACCATATGTCGGGAACTTCATTTAACAGCGCTTTCAACTTATCTTTAGTATCTAAATATAAAGTGTCTATTCTTCTACATATAGTTCTACGGCTAATTAATCTAAGTCTATAAGATGCGATATTCAAATGTTCGAAATGATCGATAAAATACGGATCATCAACAACCTGTAGAGGAGCCATAGCATAGGGGCTCTCCAAAATATCTAAACCAGCAAATTTTGAAGAGAGGCACCCTCTATAAGCGCGGGAGTATAATGGAAGAAAAGAAGCCACAATTTATGGTGTGTTGATGTTACAATTTATGACTTTATCTGTTAGAATAGCAGGTAGTTTCCCTTTTTTCCCCTTTTTAAAGTGTTTTAAACGGTCGTTCATGTTCATTTGATGACTCCAATAATTTAACTCATTAATCAATATGTTATGCTATGGTATTATTTGGTTACGTTTTAATCAAATCGATTAAATAGAGCACGCTAATCTAGCAATAAAAAAACGTGTTTAAAACACGTTTAAAACGTGTTTAAAACAGATTTTTTTTTTCTTTTGTGTACATATCCCGATAATTACAGCGTTTTTTAAAGTTGTCGGAAATCGTTGTTTTAATGCGGTTAATTTAAGGCTTTAAACGAGTGTTTTCCACTCCCAGACTAAGCATGAAGTAAAATTTCGAGTTTAGAAAAGCCTAAGAATTTGGATTGGCCGCGTAGCGAAGCGGAGCGGCCAATCCAAATTAGGCTTTTCTAAACTCGAAATTTTACTTCATGCGCCACGCTTAAAAACACTGATTTACAGTGAAGATCAAAAAACACACACTTACAACAACAGTTATAGGCAACCTAATATACGTTAGAGCAGTGATTATAGGCAACCCAATTATTGCCTATAATCACTGCTTTAAACATTTTTGTCAGCGCAGAATTTAACTCACGTTTTATCCACATTTACATATTAGATTGCTAAAGCCGTATATTTTAAACTTTACGATATTTCAGTGTTTTATACGCGTGGCGCATGAAGTAAAATTTCGAGTTTAGAAAAGCCTAATTTGGATTGGCCGCTCCGCTTCGCTACGCGGCCAATCCAAATTTTCAGGCTTTTCTAAACTCGAAATTTTACTTCCTGCTTAGTCTGGGAGTGGAAAACCCTCGTTTAATGATTCAAATTGAAATCTTGAACAAAACACAACGAACGTCGAAAAAATTACAGTGTATGCTTATGTATACCTGAAAGAAAATATCCCTGTAGTTAAAAACCACACTTATGCACACACAGCTTTATTGTAATAAAATGTTATGTGTGGTAATGTAATTTGAAATATCTTAAAAAATTTAGCTAAAATTTAAAAACAAACAAAAAATTTTAATGAATTAATATAAAATATAATTTAGCAAATATTTATTTTAAGCAGCTAAGATAATAAAAAAACGGTTTTAAACAAATACAACGTTTAAAACATGTTTCAAACAAATTTAATATTTAAAACATGTTTAAAACGAAACCGTTTAAAACACGACGTCTGTTTTTAAATATGTTTAAAACACTGTTTTAAAACAAAGTGTTTTAAACATAACAACCCTGGTTATGATTGATGATCTAACGAGTGTTTCCAATCCCAGATTAAACATGAAGTAAACTTTTGAGTTTAGAAAAGCCTGAACATTTGGCTCGGGCGTAGCGCAGCAGAGCGACTGAGACAAATTAGGTTTTTCTAAACTCGAAATTTTGCTCCATGCGCGACGCGTATAAAACGCTGATTTAATGTGAAACGGTCTATAACCAACCAATTAGCAAGTGAAATACGTTTTGTACGACAATCATCAATTCTTGGAATGACGGAAAAAGTGCTATAATGAACATATACATTATTTTTGTATTAACGACCTGAACACCATCTACTGTTAATAGCACAACTCAAAAATTGGCAGCAGATGGTGTTCACATCGTCAATTTATATGTAAATTACACATAACTACTAAAATAGTTATAGATGTTCAGTTTTCTTCTGGATTTTTCCTTCGAGCTGTAGCCTTTGTAAAATGGTAATAAACTTAGTCGTCTAGAGTGATCCTTCAATTTGAAACTTCTAAGAACGAGTGTTGTCCACTTCCAGACTAAGCATGAAGTAAAATTTCGAGTTTAGAAAAGCCCCGCGTAGAAAATTTGTCTCAGGTCGCGCAGCGACCTGAGACAAATTTTCACGGGGCTTTTCTAAACTCGAAATTTTACTTCATGCGCCACGCGTATAAACCACTGATTTACAGTAAAGTTAAAAATATTTAACGCTTAGAAGTGATGATGATCAATATTTATCAATATGTAAACGTCAGATACGTTTTAAAAAAATTTATTGACCTAAAATTGTACACGTAGACATAATTTTCGACTGTATTTTACAAATGTCGTATTAATTATAATTACATTTTAAATAATTTCATAAATATCAAATAAATCTTCCTATCAAAACCACCTCAAACCGGACAAAAGATAACGCCACGCGCCGGCTGAAAACATGGACTTCTTACTACCTGCTAATATCGGGTTGTCATTGACACCCAAAAAATGCGGTTGGTGTTCATAATGGATTAACCCTTGCTTGGTCTCTTTCCCCTTACCCTCCAACATTTTAGGAAAAAGATAGAAATCGGAAGATTTTAGAGTTTTCGGTCTAGTCGCCATAGCATGAATAATAAAGTTTGCAATTTTTGTCTCAAATTCTGATTGTATTGATGGGGTTTGATAGGGATGCTTACCTTTTTTAGTCGATTCAGAACTCGCAATTTCATTATTTGGCAATGTGTAAGTTTCTACATTTTCTCCACGATTTATATAATTTGCGTATTCATTTACAATTACAGACCGATGCTTTTTTTTCAGATGGCCTAAAAAATTCGACAATGATAACCCGTTACTTCGAACTTCTATTATATTTGACAATTTACATATCCAGTCGAAAAAACGTCCCATCAACTATAGTCCTGTGTTTACATTTTGTGTTTCCATTTCCATTGGTATTTAAATCATCAAAGATATCGTCAATTCTGCTACATCTTGTTGATAGTAGAGAATCCTAAATATTATTCTCTGTTAATAACGATTACGTACGTTAAAAAATACACGTGTAAATCGTTACTCAAAAAATCAAAAAGTAACAACTCGATTTATTATAAAAACATATTTAGGATAAGATGAGTGCTATTTTAGACATTGCCAAACTCTTAAATATTTATATTGTATATTTGAAGTAAGGAAATGTAAATTTATCCCTCGTGATCATATTTAGCCTTAGATGGGCTTACCTTTTACTTAGGGCGCACTTTCAAGCAACTTGGCTCAAGAGACGCCCCTCTGCCGACCAGCGGCGATAGCAATCAATAGGTTATTTTTAAGTTAAATTAAACCCCAGGCTCCTATTTTTCGATAATTACTTTATGTTAAAGCTTTTCTGTTGACGGCCCCCGATTTAATTCAGTAGGAAAGCATATTTTATGAGTTGTTATAACACGAATATCTGGTATCGATCATTGATATGTAATGCACGTACCATCTTCTCTGGAAAAATTCGAAGTGGATAATAATTTACGCCTAATCGACCGAACACAGATGCAGAATGTGACAGATGAGTTTATCCTTCAAATATCCATAGGTTGCTTTATTATTATTAATTAATTTAGTCACTCAAAATTGATCATGATAGAAAATTTAGTCGTCTAATATTCGCACCTGGTTGATAGAACAATAATCAAATATGGACAATGACTAATGACTAAATAATTCATGACTAATTTAGTCGTTAGTTTTAATCATGACGAAAAATGTTGTCACCTAATGCCCAACTCTATCTCAGGTTAAGAATGAAGGAACATTTCCAGTTTAGAAAAGCTTCAAAATTTGGTTTAGTCGCTTAGGCTTTTCTAAACCGAAATTTTACTTCATGCGTCGCGCGTGTGAAACAGTTATTTAGAGTGAAGTTCGTAATTTACTGCTTAAGCTTGATCAGTATTTTATGCGCGTGGTGCATGAAGTAAAATTTCGAGTTGAGAAAAGCCTGACATTTTTTTTTGGTCCCTCCGCTTCGCTACGCGACCGAACCAAATTTTCTGGCTTTTCTAAACTCGAAATTTTACTTCATGCTTAACCTGGGAGTGGAAAACACTCGTTTAAAGCTTTAGATTTAATACTAACACAAGCACTATCTGCAAATTTAAAGCATAAATGCTGTAATTGGAATAAGTATACTTAAAAGAAAAACTCCTCGTAAAAGGAACGACAAACAAGAACTAACGGAAATCCCTAGAATACTAACCTCAGTTATATTGTACATTAGCACATTGGATTAGTCACATTATTCAAGAAAATATGCGTTTTAAATGATAATATTTCCTTTGGGTTCTGCGACAAATTGTAAGTTATCAATATATATGGATCCTCTTTTTTCTAGCATTTCAATTATTCTTTCACTTAATTTCAATGCAAATCTTTTGCCCACTTTTAAAAATCCAATATTTTTCTTCTTTAAATAGTTTCATAGCAGTTCAATTGAGACTTTGATCATTTTTGTAAAATTGGTGTATTTGAAGTATTTTGACAGGCATCATGAATATTATGATGATAGAAACGCAAACTTAACATCCGAAGTGCTAAACAATTGAAGATGTTCTGTTCCAACCATAATCTATTGAAACATTAAAAGTGCGATTCTTTTCGCAATCTACAACAAGTTAGTCTTACAAAGACTATATCAAACAATCATTGAAACAACTACTTCCCGAGCTAATACCCCGACGGACATTGAATTATACAACAAGTGTTTGCTGTTGCATACAGTAACCTACTGCAAATGCAACAATTTGAGTCAAATTATTCAGGCCATCTATAGACACTTTTAATGTTTGAAGTATACTGCAACCAAGAATTGGGTTTGAAGTATACTGCAACCAAGAATTGGCAATGTCATTTATACTTATGTTTGAACGGTAACGTGACCGCCAGTCTAAGGTGTCAAATTACTTAGAGGGAATGGCAAAGCTATACTGATGAGAGATAAATCTCGAAACGCGTCTATAGATGGCCTGAATAATTTGACTCAAATTGTTGCATTTGCAGTAAGTTACTGTATGCAACAGCAAACACTTGTTGTATAATTCAAAGTCCGTCGGGGTAATAGCTCGGGAAGTAGTTGTTTCAATGAGTGTTTGATATAGTATTTGTAAGACTAACTTGTACATTGCGAAAAGAATCACACTTTTAATGTTTGAAGTATTCTGCAACCAAGAATTGGCAATTTCATTTATACTCATAATCTATTGATTGAAAACAGATAGAAGTTATTGACGTCAGGGTAGAAGGGTAATGTGTTGACTATACCCTCTGACCTTTGACTTTATTACTTGTATCAAGGTATTATTCCATCTCAAAGTGTCTGTCTTATAGATGGGATACCATATAATTTAAATTATTCAATATCGCTTTTAATAAATTGAAGGTTAAAGATTAACTAGAAATTTATACCATTCATAACAAAAACAAGATAACCAATTCGACTTTACAACATCCAATGGCACTGTCAAAGATTTTTCCAGCAGACACGAACACGCTTAACCGCACCGGAATAAATGATTGGCTCATCAAAGCCCAGGTAGCGACGATAAATAACAAGCGGTGCTCAATAAGTGTGTAATTTACGGTTCCAACAGCAAATCTATAACAATGCCCAACGTGCGCGTCCAGCTTATATCGGGTTACCTAGCAACTCTCTCGCCGAGGCCGTAAAGTAGCTGCTTCAGGCCCGTGCTTATTAAACAATCATAACTCACACTTGTCACGAAACCGGCAATTATCGCGTTCCGATTAATAACACGATATCATGATATCCAGAAAGAAATATATGATGAAACAGATTACGATTGGGTTTTATTGATGGGGAATAAATCCGCTTCACTTCCTCGTGTTTGTCTTGAGCGCAGATACCGGAGTCGTGTAATTATGTTAATAAATATCGTTTGTTGTGTGTTTATGTTAGGCATACGCCGAGTTCCCCGGGCATGTCGTGCCGGGTCTCCTATTCTTCGGGCTCTTCCTCGACCTCGGCCTCGGAATGGGATATCAATGATAGTGCCGTGCCCAGGATTAGCGAGTACGATCCGTTTTCGGAATGGGCTGACGGGCATTGCAGACTGGTCTACAGGGCGGACTCGGAGGAGGCCAAGAGGCACTCGTCCGGATGGGCCATGAGGAATACGAATAACCATAACGTGCATATATTGAAGAAGAGCTGTTTGGGCGTGCTTATTTGCTCGCTGCGGTGCACTCTGGCTAATGGGGATCGGGTGCATCTGAGGCCCGCTATTTGTGATAAGGCTAGGAAGAAGCAACAAGGTATGTATATTTAAACGTGTAGAATACAGTTTCTGGATTAGTCATGAACAATAAAAAAAAAACAGTTATTTCTCAATATAATAAGTACTGTGTTACGTAATTTGTTGGTGCGCCAATTTGTAATGTTCTCAGGGCTTGGGGACAACAGTATGTTTTAGGAAAAAGACTGATTTGAGTTTCACTCGTTGTATTTATTTCTAATAAACAAACGCTAAGCACACAATATTAGCAAACTATTAAAACAAATGATGCGTGGTACTTACCTAAGCACCAGGCTAAGTTAATTATATTCACAGTAGACAATATATTAATTCTCAATCCCAAGGATACTTTACAATTGTTTTAAGAAAATCACTCAAATTACACCTTTCACACAAGACGTGCAGAATCGAAATCCACGTCCTCTGAGAAGAGGATGGCTGATAACATACAAAAACCAATCAATAGCGCTACGCGCGGCAATTTAAATACCAGCGAATTAATTTATGCTACAACTGAAACAAAATAAGTTACTTCGAAAGAAAATACGGGATATGTTTACTCAAAAGAATAATGCCCTGTTTAGTCTCGGAGTGGAAAACCCTCGTCTAAAAATTTAAATAAATATTATTTAAAAAAACAACGAATATTGTAAAATTTACAGTGTATGCATATGTATACCTGAAAGAAAAATTCCCTGCATTCAAAAATCACATTTATGCACACCTATTTTTTAAGGCTAACTCTAAAACAGCATTTTGTGTTGCTTACTGTACGTTAAGATCACTTCAGACCAAGGGTGTTCAACCTTTTACCTTCGTTGGGACACATTCACCAAAGTCGAGTTGTCTTGGGCCACAAAGAGTGTTGTTACCAAAATTTTGAAATAGGTAATATTTATGGTTTCCCCGCTACTATAATAAAAAACGTAATTAGCAAGAAACAACTGCAGTATAAGTTTACTCATATTAATCCCAGACCCCCAACTCCACCTAAAAACACATTCTTCACCTTTACATATTTTGGCCACACGCCAGAAAATATTGCTCGCATTTTTTAGAAACAAAATCATCAAATTGCCTACGCGCCCTGTAAAAAAATATCTAATGTTCTTTTCAATTGTAAAAATAAAATTGATCCTTTAAATAAATCTGGAGTCTATCAGTTGTGCTCTTCCGAGTTTAATAGTGTAAACAGGGCATTTTTCTTTTGAGTAAACATTTCCCGATAATTACAGCGCTTTTTTAAACTTGCGGGAATTCGTTGTTTCAAAGCGGTTAATTTGAGGCTTTTAACGAGTGTCTTCCACTCCCAGACTAAGCATGAAGTAAAATTTCGAGTTTAGAAAAGCCTAAGAATTTGGATTGGCCGCGTAGCGAAGCGGAGCGGCCAATCCAAATTAGGCTTTTCTAAACTCGAAATTTTACTTCATGCGCCACGCTTAAAAACACTGATTTACAGTAAAGTTAAAAAAACACACACATATATCAACAATTATAGTCAACCTAATATACGTTAGAGTTATTGGGTTGCCTATAATTACTGTTTATACAATTTGATTAGCACAGAATTTGACTCACGTTTTATTCTCATCTACATATTGGATTGCTAAAGCCGTATATTTTAAACTTTGCGATATTTCAGTGTTTTATACGTGTGGCGCATGAAGTAAAATTTCGAGTTTAGAAAAGCCTAATTTGGATTGGCCGCTCCGCTTCGCTACGCGGCCAATCCAAATTCTTAGGCTTTTCTAAACTCGAAATTTTACTTCATGCTTAGTCTGGGAGTGGAAAACACTCGTTAAAAGCCTCAAATTAACCGCATTGAAACAACGAATTCCCACAAGTTTAAAAAAAACGCTGTAATTATCGGGATATGTTTACTCAAAAGAAAAATGCCCTGTTTAGTCTCGGAGTGGAAAACCCTCGTCTAAAAATTTAAATCAGTATCAATTTGTCCGTGAAAGAGTGCACATCGCTGTTGACCTTCTACGCAGTCGTCGCTCAGTATCACAGATAAGCCTTAATTATTATTATTTAAATAACACCCTAGGGTGACAAAGTAGTCTATTCTTAAACACTGTGTTCTTATAAATACAGATATAAACAAATTAGATTAGGTAGTTTGTTAATAGATCGCCTCCGGCATGGCCGGAGGCGAGCAGAGCAAAGAAGAGCGCGCGGTCTCGGCCGACCTCGCTGCTCCGTCTGATATGGATTCATCGACGGCCGAAAATTCAAATAAAAAACTATTGGATTTATCAATTAAATATAAACAGTCGGACAAAGGTCCGTTTATCGTATATGTAGAAAATAATTCAACAGAATTGCCAAGATTACATCCGATGCGTGTAGGGCATATCTTACATAGTATTCCAGAAGTTAGACATAAAATTGATAAAGTAACGTCCATAGGAAAAAACAGAGTTAAGGTTATTCTTAAAGATTATATTACCGCGAACTCTTTAATAGAACATCAATTTTTTAAATCCAAAAACCTAATAGCTTATGATCCTCGACATTTAGTCGAAAAGAAAGGGGTTATAAGGGGATTAGATACATTCTTTAAAGACGAATTTATAATGGGTTGTATTGAGTCAGAAATTCAGGTTTTGAATATGCGCAGAATGAATAGGAAAAAAGTAATGGATGACGGATCTGTTGTATATGTTCCTAGAGAAACTGCAGTGTTCACATTTGCTGGTTCATATATACCAATGTATGTTTATGTCTTAAGCGTTAGGTCTGAAGTAGAAACGTATATCCCCCCGGTATTACAATGCTTTAATTGTTTACATTTTGGCCACATGAGTAAACAATGCAAAGGTAAAAAGAAATGCAAAATTTGTTTGGACTCTCATGAAGGGGACTGCACTCTCCCATCAACAAATAAAATATGTTTGCACTGCAAATCTACTGAACACAACTCATTGTACAGAGATTGTCCTAAATTCCACGAACAAAAATCAATCAAAGAATTAATGACTCGTCAAAATCTATCATTTAATGAAGCCAATCAATTAAACAAAACTCGAATAGATTTTCAGTATTAGCAAATGCACCAGCATTTCCCCCGTTACCCCCCTCGCAATTCCAAAAGTCAAATTACATAAATCCCACCCACTCCACAACCTCAGTCAATGGAAATAAAAAACGCAAACCATCCTCCCCAATTAATTATCCTGCAATTAATATTCCTAGGACACAACCACACAATCTTAAGGTCAACCCCATTGTTCCCAATCCGCACAGAGATGCATTCATGAAATATAAGTCAGAGGTTACAAACAAAATTGATGCATTCGTACAGAGCATCATTAGAGAAAAGCATATATTTAGTGAGGAGGACATTCAAAATTTAAATATAAACAATACAATAAGTACGTATCTGAACGACATACCGGGATCATCAGGAAGTACGAACATTATTAATACACAGAGATTATCTGACCTTGACAGTGATGAAGACATTACAGATAAATAAAAATGAAACCTACGACTTTTAAAATTATGCAATGGAATGCACGATCTTTAAATTCAAACAAACAAAGTCTAGTTGCTTTTCTTATGAATTACGATATTGACATATGTCTATTACAAGAAACCTGGCTAAAACCAGGCCATAACTTTCATATTAAAAACTACAATGTTATTCGTTGCGACAGACCTTCAGGCAAAGGAGGAGTTGCAATCATGATAAAATATGCAATAAAATATAAAGTTATCAAATCTTTAAATATAAACACCGACTTAATTGAACTATGCGGAATTGAAATAGATTATAAAAATCAGCCTCTCATTCTTTTATCAATCTACAAACCTCCAAACGTAAGAGCCACCACACAAAATTGGAATAAATTATTCAGCCAAATTACAGGAAACTTTGTAATAGGTGGCGATTTTAACGCTCACAATCCTTTGTGGGGTTCAGCATCTCTGGATGCAGCTGGAAAATATCTTCAAGAGTCCATTGATTTATAAAATATTGTAGTTCTAAACGAAGATTGTCCGACGAGGATATCCTATTCTCAATCTAGGTCCTCAATCGACGTAATTCTGTGTAACCCTCTAGCTGCACTGTTTGCCCAGTGGAAAGTATTTGATGATACGCTTGGCTCAGACCACTATCCATTAATAATAACCCTAGATGACTTCTTAGTAAGCAACATAATTCAACCCAACACTAGATGGAATAGTTCAAAGGCTGACTGGATTATGTACAGCGATCATATCTCAAACTGCATCAATCATATACCCTCTGAATTTTCCTGTAATGAAGATCGTTACAAATTTTTCATGAATACAGTTAACTCAGCAGCTAATGCATCAATCCCAATCAAGAAATCATTTAACATAAATTCAAGAAAGAGTCCGGTATGGTGGGATAATGAATGTAGCGAAATAATTAAACAACGTAAGTCAATTCTCCAGAACTACAATAACAACCCATCACATCAAAATTATATTGAGTTCAAAAAAATATCCGCTTTATCCAAACGTACTTTTAAAAATAAAGCAAAAGAATCTTGGAAGAAATATATGGAATCATTCAACAAAGCAACCCCAATATCAAAGATATGGAATACTGTCAAACTAATAAATAATATTAATCCGAATAAATCACAACCTAACTTGGACGAGGAAATGATAGAAAAAATGTTAGACTTATATGCTCCCCCTCTGTGGTACCCCAAATAACGGATTGCTCTCCATACCCTAATATTAATCCTAATGATCACCTATCCAGACCTTTTACGCTAGAAGAACTTCTAATAGCTATAAAAAGTTCACCAAACACGTCACCCGGGGTAGATTCCATAACCTATCCTATGCTAGTATACCTTCCGATTAATGCAAAATCACTTCTGCTTTATATATTTAATTCTTGGTGGGTGAAATCCGACTACATTCAAGCGTTGAGTAATATTATGATAGTCCCTATCCTGAAACCATCCAAAAATCCCCAGCTATGTGAATCTTATAGACCTATATCCCTAATCTCATGCATAACCAAAACATTCGAACGAATGATTAAAAAACGCCTTGTGTGGTATCTAGAACACCATTCACTTTTGCCTGAACATACGTTTGGCTTCAGAGAGGGTCTGGGGACAATAGATGCGCTAAGTAATTTTGTTTGTGAAGTTCAGGATAGTTTCAGTAAAAATATTTATCTTCCTACGCTTTTTGTGGACATTAATAAAGCATATGACCAGATTAATTTAGAAATATTATATCAAAAAATGATTAAACTTAAAATACCAACCGTTGTGACTAGAAATATTATTCATCTGTATTATGGCAGAGATATACACTACAGACATTTCCCGCAACTAAATCGGAAGTTGTACTCAGGAATACCTCAGGGCTCTGTTCTTAGTCCCTTATTGTTCAATGTATATTGTTCTGACATGCAAAAACACTGTCCCAGCACTGTGAATATAATACAATACGCAGATGATTTCTGCTTATTCTCAAGACAAAAATCATACACAGAATCAATAGATGTGCTAACTACAATGGTTAGATTCATTCATTCCTGGCTGCTTAATCATAACTTACAACTTTCTCATAATAAATCATCTATTGTGATATTTACTAGACACAGAATACCTCCAATAAGTCAATTATTATGGGATGAAGATCCAATACCAATTCGAATGAGTCAAAAATATCTCGGTGTCATTCTGGACAAAACACTTACCTGGAAAGAGCATGTAAATCAAGTATCCAAAAAATCCGAAAAGGGAATTAATTTACTTAAAACTATAACTCGGACTTGGTGGGGAGCTGATCCGAGTATTTCATTATTATTTTATAAATGTTATATTCGTTCTATACTTGACTATGCTTGTACACTCTATGGTAGTGCGTGTAAAACCACCTTGAATATCATAGATCGTATCCAATACAAGGCTGTTAAAATATATATTGGAGCTATGAAATCGTCACCCAATATTGCTGCTTTGGCAGAAACCCAGGAAATACCTCTGAGCTATAGACGCGAGTACATCGCACAAAAATTTATTAGCAAACTTAGGTCAAAAGGGAGGATATTCCCGAAATTATATAATCTCAGTATAGAAAGCCTTACTAACGCTTATTGGAAAAAAAAGATGTCCACCACTAGCAGTGGCATTTAGATCAACTGCATATTATGCATCATATATTGAAAACCATACGTCATATAAATATCCATACGAAGCTTATTTAAAAAATTTCTAGTGTGGTTGCACAATTTGGTGAGAACAGTATCGAAAATCATGCACTGTATAAGGAAATTAAAAACACATTTTCAAATGCTTTGTCTGTATATACGGATGCAAGTAAAAGTTTAGCTCATGCAGGAATTGCCTGCTTTATACCAGAATTTAAATTGTCCTACTCTGCATCGGTATGTACATTTGCAACAATTTTCTCATTAGAGGCCTTAGCTATCAATAAAGCTCTTAGTTGGTGTTTATCAAACCGCGATAAGTTGGCATCATTTTCAAATATCATTATATATTCAGACTCTCTATCCGTTATAAAATCATTAAACAATGGCATATTCAGAACAAACCTTATAAGTACTATAAACCAATTATGTTACTCTCTACTACCTATTAAAGTAACTTTTGTTTGGATTAAAGCGCATTGTGGTATCTATGGAAATGAGATGGCAGATAAACTGGCTAAATCAGCTACAGAGAAAGAAAATATCAAAATCCCTTACTCTGACCTTTTACAAACATATAAATACAGTATGAAGATTAAATGGAAAAGAACATACTTAGAACAGTCAGAAAGTAGTCATAGTCAATACTATCTTATACATCCAACCTTGCCAGAGAAATCAGCATATATTTTCCAAACTATGACCAATAGATTTTTGCCATCTACTATTACACGCCTCAAATTGGGTCATGGATGTTTTCCAGCGCATCTCCATAAAATAGGTGTACTGGCTAGCAAAGTATGCACTTGTGGTGCCGAAGATGGAGACCTAAATCATATTTTTTTTTTCGTGTGCATTAACTGAGCAACCTAGAACAATCCTCATGAATAACTTAGCCTGTTTAAATTATTTACCTCCGTTTAATCTCGTAAATCTTCTTTCCATTAACAATATGGATGTTTTTGACTGCATGGTGAAATTTATTAAAAATTCAAATATGAAAATATAATTTATCCTCTGTTTTATACCTGTGTTATCAATCCCTTCGTTCCGTGGTCGAGTAATGTGCTGTGTAAAGATTATAAAAGTCGTTATGAAGGACCCCTTAACGTGAAGAATTGTATCCTTGTTTTATCCTAAATAAATATTGAGCTGGCCATATGGACAAGTATCCGAGGCCAATAAAGAAAATAAAAAAAAAATTTAAATAAATATTATTTAAAAAAACAACGAATATTGTAAAATTTACAGTGTATGCATATGTATACCTGAAAGAAAAATTTCCTGCATTTAAAAATCACATTTATGCACACATATTTGATATTTTCTTGTAATAAAATGTTATGTTTAATAATGTAATTTGAAATATCTTCAACAATTTAGCTAAAATTTAAAAATGTAAACAAAAAATCTTAATGAAGTAGATTAAAATATAATTTAGCAAATTTAAAATAATAAAAAAAACGTTTTAAACAAATTTAACGTTTAAAACATGTTTAAAACAAAACCGTTGAAAATAGGACGGCTGTTTTTAAACATGATTAAAACACTGTATTAAAACAAAGTGTTTTCAACATAACAACCCTGCTTATAACCAGTGTTTTACACGCGTGGCGCATAAAGTAAAATTTTGAGTTTAGAAAAGCCTGAAAATTTGGTTTGGTCGCTCCGCTTCGCGGACTTGAACTTTTTCTTCATGCCTTGCCTGGGAGTGAAATACCCTCGCTTAAAGCTTTGAATTAAACTATTTTTTAAAAACAACGAATTTCGAAACATTTCCTTTGTACGCATATGTATGCATTTACTTGAAACAAAACTCCTTGTATAACAACATGCAATGAATCTTGATCAAAATATTAAATCTGTTGAGTTTGATACGGATATTAATCGACATAATCTGCAGGACACAATATAATTAATCTTTTAAGTCAATTACTAAAAAGATTAATTATATTGTGTCCTGCAGATTATGTCGATTAAAATCCGTATCAAACTCAACAGATTTAATATTTTGATCGAGATTCATTGCATGTTGTTATACAGGGAGTTTTGTTTTAAGTAAATGCATACATATGCGTACAAAGAAAATGTTTCGAAATTCGTTGTTTTTAAAAAAAGTTCAGACTTTTTGTTATTAAAAAATGTGCTGTGACCAACACAGTACCGATCATAAACTAAAATGTTATGAACACTTAAATTAAACCAATATGTAAGATATGTACTTATTTATTAAATATTTGTATATGTCCTTTTATCAAATACATTTGGCTACATTTTCAGTTTTCGAAAATAATGTCGTCTGCGTTTAAATTTCATAAAAAGTATATAAAAAATAAAGCTAAGTCTATAGCAAATAACTTTTTCTATAGTTAGCCATCTTCTATAATAAACTGTTCTATCTACAATAAATTATCTAACGAGTGTCTATAAACCATCGGCATGTCGGTTGCTTTGAAAAACAAATTACATATCTTAGATTAAGTGATGCGATTCGGTGAATCTCGGAAACGCCAAATAAATTTAATTAATTATATGTCTAATTACGACGTATATTTTTGAAGTCGGAACCTACTTGAATCCCGTCAGTTTATAGACACTTGTTATAATAAACTACAATAAATTATGGGAAGACTAAATGCCTTCTATACACTCACAAAGTTTTATATGATTCCTAAAAAGTATGTCTTTACTTACACACAAACATTAAAGAATTATAATTTATTTATTTTAACAATAAAATTGTATTCTATTGCGAGTTACATTGATAAATTATTATTCTAAACATATAGTATAAATAATAATACTCTAAGGTTTTTATTTTGGGCCATCAAGATGGCGGGCCGTATAAGTCGGTCATTTTCAGTTAGTGAGCAAAATTTAAGTCTAAGTAAATTAATAATTCAAGTGTAATATATGTGATCAGGATTATCATCAAGGTTGCGCGAAATCAGAAGATAAGTTTGGTACAATGGCCTGTTCAAGATGTGTGAAGAATGGATCACAGAAATGTACCCTACATATACTAATTACACTAAAAAGGGAGATGACAAATCTATCCTGCCAAGTAAGTCACCAGAACAATATTATTCTTAAACAACAAGAACAAATAATAAATCTTACACATGAGTTGAATAACCTCAAATCTAGAAAGGTTCCAAACCACGGCAATGCAGATATGCGATCAAACAAGTCAATCGACTCAAAGAAATCGACTCAGTTTAAAGAACTCAACAACAATGCAGATATAAATAAAATAAAATTAAACGAAGGAAAAGATTTAGAGAACTCGAGAACAGATGGATCCACATCACTCATTAATATACACATTGGTCCAGATATAATCGAAAAAAATATCAACAATCAAAAAAACACTCCGAGTGCAACGGCCGATACTGGACGTCTCAATCAACAGTCGCAAGAAATCAAGGACGATGAAAATAAAACTGAATGGATAGAAGTAAATCGTCGACAAAAGAATAACAAAAAAGCCAAGAACTATCAATTCAATGGGCGAGCCACAAACAGTGAACTACCAGTCGTCGAATATCAAGAAAAAAAATGGATCTTCGTGTCGAGGTTGCATAAGGACGTGACATGTGAAGATATAAAAACATATTTATCAAGAGCTGGAAATTATCCTTTTGCCGTAAAGAAGTTAAAGCCAAAGTACGAAGAAAAACATTCTTAGGCCAAAAGTTTGCGTTTATTATGTCCTTCTCGCATTCTGTAGGTACGCCGATCTGGAAAGACGAATATAGAGTCGTCTTTCCAGATCGGCGTACCTACAGAATGCGAGAAGGACATAATAAATGCAAACTTTTGGCCTAAGAATGTTTTTATAAACCGCTTCTTCTTTAAAGCAAAACAGATTACAAATTTTCAAGTAAATCGTTAGATAGAGATAAATCGCTAAGATTAATCAAATTGAAGTAGATGCTATAACATTCAATTCAAAATTTGTTTCCCTAACTGAAACTTGGGTAGAAGATACGTATTTATTAACAAATAATCTAGGTATTTATGTATTAGAGTCGTATTATTGTCGGCAGGGCAGGGGTGGCGGAGTCGCAATTTGGTGCGATAGAAATATAGATGTTAAACCTTTACAAATTACTTCTTACTATATTGATAATATTATTGAGCTTTGCGGAATAATCTGGGTAGTTGATAGCTATACGAGTATTCAAGTAATCTGCATATTCCGTCCACCATCAGGTTATCAAAATGTTTTTATTTCTCAGTTGAATTCTTTATTAGAGCATTTATTTTCTGTAAATATTCCAATTATCATAAGTGGCGACATTAACATAGATTTCATGATAAATTCACAAATCTTACGTAAATTAGTGGCAGTCCTTGAAACTTTTAATGTAAAATTGATAAATAAAGAGCCCACTGGTATAACCGATACATCTGCTACTGGACTCGATCATATCTACTCCAGCATAACAAGCGACATGTCATATATGACCATCACCAATCACATATCAGATCATAAAACATTGTTATTAAATACCAATATAGGAAAAACATCTAAACATCACACTATTAGGACAAAAAGATCATTTAATGAAACAAATATAACTAATTTTATAGCTGCTTTACAACACGAAAACTGGCCTGATATGTATACAGAAAATGATTTCAATTCTAAATTCGACAACTTTCACGCTACCTTTTTATATCACTTTAATGTATGCTTTCCTCTATTTAAAACATCAAACTATTCTTGCAATAAAAAATTATGGGTTAATACTAAAATATTAGAATCTAGTACAGAATTATATAATCATTTTCTTATTCAAAAACAATTCCCACAACATAAGAGTCAATATCTTAAGAAGAAAAAAGTTCATGCAATTTTGGTGAATACAACAAAAAAGAATTTTACCAAAATATAATATTTTCTTCTTCAAATGTACAAAAAACAACATGGGATACGATCTGAGAATTAACCTCAATAAATAAATTTAATAAAAACAATAAATTCGAGATAGAAGCGGATAACTCTACCATCATAAACACTTTAGGCATAGCCGAAAACTTTAATAATTTCTTTGCTGAGGAACCGATGCAAATACATTCAACCTTTTCACGTAATGAACCATGTTATAATTCTGTCGCTCAGCTTACGAATACCATTTTCCTGCATCCATTTACAGAGGCTGAAGTTATCAATATCATATTATACAAACTTAAAAGCAACAAAGCACCAGACTTCGATGATGTCCCTGATTTTATAATCAAACGTTCAATTAATTAATTGGTGAAACCACTAACATACTTAATAAACATTTCCCTGGAAACAGGAACATTTCCTACTAAACTAAAATATAGCATTGTTGTACCAATATATAAAATGGGAAATAGACAGCACATGAGTAATTACCGACCAGTATCCTTAGTGTCTGCATTTTTTAAGATCTTTAAACTTTGCATGCTGGAACGGTTGTTACATTTTATTAAGAAAAATAACGTCCTTAGCAACAGTCAACATGGATTCCTTGCAAAGAGATCTACAATGACAGCGATTGCTTCATTCTATAAAATATTACTGGCTTATCTAGACAGTGGAGAATTTCCCATAGGTGTGTTTCTAGACCTTAGTCGGGCTTTTGACTGTGTCGATAACAAAATTTTGCTTGAAAAACTGAATATTATGGTATACGCGGTGTGGCTCAATCCTGGTTTTGCCAGTACTTGGAAAATAGACAAAATTTTGTTCGCATTGTAAGTGACAGCAATATATCAACCTCTAGCCCTCGTAGCATTGACCTTGGTGTACCTCAGGGGTCAATTCTTGGACCAATGTTATTTATACTATATATAAATGACATTGTCAATATCATCCCAGACAATATCTTCATATATGCTGATGATATGTCTGTGGTTACGAGCGGAAAGCATGAGCAAGGTTTGATTGATACTGATCCACTGAAATAACACAAAAATTATGTTCCTGGTTTTCAAATAACAAATTATTGCTAAATGACAAAAAGTCAAATTTCATTCTATTTAAGACAAAACAGTCTAAAATAAATATAAATAATAATATTTGTACTGACAATATAACAATAGAACAAACTGCAGTAACAAAATTTTTGGGACTCCAGATAGATCAATTTAGTGATTGGATATTACAATGCGAACATGTTGTGAAATGCCTCAATAAAACAGCTTATCAGATGAGATGTAAAGTAAAGTAAAGTAAATTTATTTACGGTAAACACCATTTGTACATAAAATTACAACGTAATATAATTAATTAAAAAAATATATATAAAAATCAAATATAACAGCTAATCGACGTAATTGTGCGTGTATATATAGTAATTATAGAAATAACATAAATTGAATAACATAAATCATAGAAATAACATAAATTGCACAAACTAAAGATGTCTAAGAAAGGTTTTGACAGTGGAATAATTGATAAATGTATATTTTGCAAATGCACAATCACGAATGGTGTACGGTGTGTGCTTTTGGGGCACATCCTGCCATTGGCGATACGTATTCGTAGGACAAAAGCGTATAATTAGAGCAATGGCAGGGGTGCAACCAACACATTCTTGTAAGCCTTATTTTAAGAAATTTCAAATCTTGCCTTACCCTTGTCTGGTGATGTACAAATTAATATTATTCACACGTGAAAATCAACATAACTTTACTAAACATAGTGACATTCATTCGTACAACACCAGACACGTAGGTGATATGTATGTAGAACGTTGCCGGCTTAATATAAGACAAAAGTTACCAAACGTATTAGGGCCTAAATTATATAATAATTTGCCGAATGATATAAAATCAATTAAATCTATTCACAAATTAAAAAAGAGCTTAAAAACCTTTCTCTTAGAAAAATTATATTACGATATAAATCATATTATCAAATAATATTTATTGTATAACATAATTATAAGAAACTAATTTATATTATGTAACATTTCTCTTTTTTGACGCTTCCAATACTGTACGATATATGTAACTATATGTATCTGTTCAGTCAATGGAATAAAGAATTATTATTATTATTATTATTTATGGCGAATGCGCCGGGGTGTGCTAAAATCAATTAACTAAAAATGCATTGTTTTAACGAGTTAAAAACGTGTTTTTCCTATGACCACTCCCAAAAACAGACATATCGTCCAATACCTTTGCATTGAAAGTTGTCAATTGCATATTTGTATTTTGACAAGTAATGTCACTTGAAAATTAAACTTTCAAAACTAGTTTTGAAAGTAAATCTCTCAAACATCAGTGTTAAAATTTTAAAAATTAAATGATAAGTGACAAAGAAAAATTAACACCGCCGCTGTTTAGTCGTAGGAAAAGCAGAGGGTTAAACACGATCTGAAAGCTACATTGCATGCTCATACCTTGCATTTACCCGCTCATAAATGCAAATTGGTGTTTGCATGCAAGCCAAAGCTTTCAAAACTTGTCAAACAGTATACTATTTACCACATTTAGTAATTGAAATCTATGTTCAAAAAATACATGTATCTATCAACCCGCCCAAAAAGCTTCATTTACACATCGATTAATATGCGCAAAGCTCTACTTTTTAGCACTAGTGCTTAAATGGCCTATGTAATCTGAATAAAGGTTACTTTTTTAAATACTTGTATCTAACACCTCGCCACTAATGCTGCCATTATGCATCGATTAATATACGTGCAGCTCTACTTTTTGCGCGAATGTTAAAATGGCCAATGCATTTTAAATGGGACTTAATTTTTTTCAGCAGCTTTTATTATGTTATTTTTGACAGTAATTGGGCTACTGATAAAACATATTCGCGCATCTGTTTGAAATGTAAATTAAAATAATAGTCGCAGAATATCCAAATCATAACCATTATCTGTGAATTTAACAATAATTAATCGACATTTTCATCAGTTCTTGCTGTTGCAGGCCTTCCGCTGCGTGATTCATCTTCCATCGACTCTCTTCCTTCTGAAAATGCCTTAAACCATCGAAAAACCTGGGCTCTTGACAAAACACTGTCTCCGTAGGCCTGCTGAAGTTTTGCAAAAGTTTCTGTTGCACTGTACCCAAGTCTCAAGCAAAACCTGTTAGCACAGGTTTTGCTATCGAAATTAATATCACTCATTTTTAGAACGCACTTCAAAATACAGTTTCACGAGAACAATGACTACGCACAGCGTAATGACTTGATCAAGTTCAAACTTGTACTGAACGCCTATCGCATGTCCATCTGTCACCCCTCCAAGCCACGTGCTTCCAGTGTTGCCGTATCGAACGCTATGCTGCCAATCTCATCACTTAATTTCCACACCTCGTATGTTAGAAGTTTGCGGTATTATGTGTCCTGAAAAGAAAAAAGAATTTGAAAAAATTAGTTTATCAAGACGAACTGTTGTTCGACGTATAAAAATGATGGCTAATGATATAAAAACAACATTGACTGACCGTATGGCTGGTTCTGAATCATTTTCCATAGCATTAGACGAGAGCACCGATTTGTCTGGCACAGCTCAACTGGCTATTTTTATTCGAGGTGTTGATAAGGAGTTCACTGTTACTGAGGAATTGCTTGCTTTACAGCCGCTAAAAGGAACCACTACAGGAGAGGATATTTTTATTGAAGTTCAAAAGGTATTCACAAGTTTTGGCTATCATGGTCAAAATTAATTGGAGTATGCACTGATGGTGCACCTTCTATGGTCGGCTTACGTAAAGGTTTCATCGGAATTTTGAATAAAAAAGCAACAGAATTAAATGTGCAAAAAGATGATTTGATAGTCCTTCATTGCATTATCCACCAACAGAACTTGTGTTCTAAGTTCATTCGACTCCAGAATGTTATGAATGTGGTAGTAAAAACCATCAACTTTATTCGATCCCGAGGGCTTAACCATCGTCAGTTCAAGGCGTTTTTGGATGAAATATCAGCTGAATATAACGACGTAACATATTATTGTGAAGTCAAATGGCTGAGCAAAGGAAAAATGTTAAAACGGTTTTACGAGCTTAGAAATGAGATAGCAGACTTAATGAATATAAAAGATAAACCACTATCTGAATTAAGTGACCCATAATGGATATGTGACTTAGCATTTCTGGTTGATCTTACAGGCTATTTGAATGATTTAAATTTGAAACTTCAAAAACAAGGACAGTTAGTAAATGATTTGTACAGCCATTTAAAAGCGTTTCAGATCAAACTACGCTTGTGGGAGTCACAGATGCTGTCTGGTAACAGTTACCATTTCAACACGCTCTCTGCGTATGAAAATATTGCTTATGCTCAATATGCTAAAGAACTCAAGTTACTGTTGGAACAATTTTCGAACAGATTTTGCGACTTCAAAAACATGGAAGACTGTTTCAGTTTATTTGCTACTCCTACAACATATATTGTACAAAATGCTCCAATATACTTACAAATGGAGTTGATCAAAATTCAAGAAAACTCACTCCTAAAATCCAAATTTGAAGACGTAGAGTTGTGCGATTTCTACAAAAAATGCCTAGAAGAAGACAATTTTCCGCAGCTTAGAAAATTCGCAAGAAGATTGATTTGTGCGTTTGGCAGTACTTATAAATGCGAACAGTTCTTTTCATTGATGAAAGTTAATAAATCAACACATCGTACAAGACTGACTGACGATAATTTGGAAAATTCTTTACGTCTTTGTGTCAGTGGAATTAATCCAAATATCGATGGATTAGTTTCCCAAATTCAAGCTTAAGTGTCTCATTGACTTCGGTGTATTTAACTTTCGTAGTTTGTAACAATAGCAAATTTAACGATTTAATTATAATGTACCATTTTTTAAAATTTAATTCTCTTATTTTAATAAATTGTACTATAATAACATTGTCGTATTATTTCATGTCTAATATCTATCGCGAAAAATATTATCACTACTTTAAAATGCACTAAGTACTTTTAAACGCAGCCCGCGAACGTATTTGCACGCTAAAGTGTGGCCCTCAACATGTCAAAGGTTGCCCATACCTGCTTTAGTTCAACTGGATTTGTGATCCGGATTCGTTACATTTTTGTAAGAGGATTCTTATTCAAATCCAAATGTGGATGATTCGAATTCTTATAAAAGGATTCGAATCCTTCTGAAAGGATTCGAATATTTATAGAGGGATTCGAATATCTATAAGAGGATTCGAATATTTATAAAAGGATTCGAATACTTACAAAAGGATTTAAATCGTCAAAAATAATTCGAATTAATTGTGAGGATTAACACGAAACATGTCTTTTGTATGTTTTTAAATTTCTCGTTAAATCACTGTTTTATACGTGTGGCGCATAAAGTAAAATTTCGAGTTTAGAAAAGCCCAGAAAATTTGTCTCGGGTCGCTACGCGACCCTCGACAAATTTTCACGGGGCTTTTCTAAACTCGAAATTTTACTTCATGCTTAGTCTGGGAGTGGAAACGCTCGTTTGAAACTTTAAACTGAATGCTTTGATAAGTACATTAAATGACTGAAAATGTTTTTAAAGATAATAATCCAGTTTTCAAAATTTTGTTTAATATTATTTGAAGTAAACTGATTCAAGATTTTTTTCCCTGGCCTTTACATATAACTTTCTTCTGTGGGAAACCCCCATTCTGTTAAATTGTTTTCATTGTTTTTGTCAATATTAAAGTTAATTTTATAAATTTAATATCATATGGCTTTTTTGTTAGTGTTTTGGTCAATTTGAATATAATTCCATGACTTTTCTCTGACTTTCCCGGTTTTAATGATATTCAGTGAATTTTGTATTTACGTAATTTTCAGGCATTTGCCGATTTTATAATAGAGTTCAATTTGAAGTTTTGAACGGGTGTTTCCACTCCCCGGCTAAGCATGAAGTAAAATTTCGAGTTTAGAAAAGCCCCATGAAAATTTGTCGAGGGTCGCGCAGCGACCCGACACAAATTTTCGGGCTTTTCTAAACTCGAAATTTTACTTCATGCGCCACACGTACAAAACACTGATTTGAAGTGAAGTTCAAAAACACATAAATACATCTTTAATCAGAGTAACAGGGAATCAGATATTTAGTCTGTTATCAACGATGTTCAGTGTTAATAATAAATAATTAGGTTTTAAATATTTTTGCTAAGACAACTGGTAACGATATTTATATGTTAATGGTTGCAAAAAATAATAAAATCAAATTTATTCTTAAAGGATTTGTATTCGTGATTCAAAAAAACAGGATTCTAATCTTTGATTCGAATCATATTTATGTCTTACGAATCCTTTATTCGAGTATTCGTCAATCGAATCCTATTAGGTGATTCGGATTCGTGATTCGAATCCTGTTTACGAGGATTCGTCCCAGCTCTGTTATTAATTATCCATTTCATTCTTGCAGGTAAACCATGTCCGAACAGACAATGCACGGGAAGACTAGAAATCCTGGCTTGCCGAGGGCACTGCGGATACCCTGTGACGCATTTTTGGAGACACACCGAACACGCTATCTTCTTCCAAGCCAAAGGCCTCCATGACCACCCCAGACCTGAAGCGAAGAGCACTTCAGAAGCTCGAAGGAGTCTAGGAAGCGGAAGGCGAGTCAGAGGATTAGCCGTACTATTAGCCAGAGAAACAGCATTAGGAAATAAGGTAAAACACTCATAAATTAATAATTTTGAAATATGATTACTAGTAATAGGTATATATTCATTGTTGTGGCGTAACTAGAATGTTTGGCCCCCCTACATACAGGGTGTTCGTATTTCGCGGAAATGCATTGGGATCTCTGTTATTTGATATACCGGGTGACCCATTTTAATTTATCCACTGGAATATCTTGTGAAATATGCATCGTAGAAAAAAATATTCCAAACAAAAGTTTAATGGTTTCGAGGGGGCCAACCGATCCTATAAAATATTCGTCACCCCCACTCCCCGGGGGGTGGGAGAGGGGGGCAACTTTAGAATCTTAAATAGGAACCCCTATTTTTTATTTCAGATTCAGATTATACACCAAAAATGACGTAGGTTTTATACGAGAATATTTTTTGAATTCGTGATAGATGGCGCTGTATTCGCTTAATTTATCCATTAGATTATCTCGACAAATATGCATCGTACAAATAAATGTCTCGAACAAAAGTTTAGTGGTTTCGAGGTGGCCATCCGATCCCATGAAATGTTCGCCACGACTACCCTCCCGGGGGTGGAGGAGGGGGGCAACTTTGAATTCTTAAATAGGAACCCCTACTTTGTATTTCTGATTCGGATTCTACGGCAAATATTATGTAGGTTTTATCCAAAACATTTTTTTGAATTCTTGATAGATGGCGGTGTAGTCGCAAAAATGAAGACGTTTCCGGAAAAAATGAAAAATTGCCTTCAAAAAATCAAAACAAACAATTCGACGACGCTTGCTTGGGTATTTTAATTCCGACTAGTTTTTCTGACACTTCGTACACAAACCTCGATGTCTTGTGACGTGAGAACTGAGAACGCTTTGTAGAAGAATCCGGAATGAGCGATTATTCTCCGAATGAAACGGTGGATATTCTCCTTGTCCTAGGAGAATGTCGCCATTCTTATCGAAGAGCTGCGGCATTATACAGAAGACGATTTCCCCAACGGCAGCATCATCCCAATCATTCAGCGATTCGTCATGTTGAATCGAGATGTAGGAGAGGAAATATTCAACGTCGACAGCGAAACCCCATCAATGATCATCGTATAAATCCGCGCATTTTAACAGTTTTAGCGATGATCCATTTGAACCCCCAGATATCACTTCGCGAAATACAGCACCAAATTGGCATCCCGAGAGAGACTGCGAGAAGATATTTAAAACACTCGAAGTATCACCCGTACCACGTGTGTTTGAACCAGGCATTAAGTGAACAGGATCATGAACAACGGCAAATGTTTTGTCAGTGGGCAATACAGCAAATGCAGATTGACGCAGACTTTTTCAAATTCGTGATGTTTTCTGACGAGGCTACATTCCGCAGTGACGGGTTATTGAATTTCCATAACAGTCACTATTGGTCGCCGAAAAACCCTCAGTGGATGAAGCAAGTGGACCACCAACACCGCTGGACTGTGAATGTGTGGTGCGGTATTGTCAACGGGTACTTAATCGGTCCATATTTTTTCGAGGGCACTGTAACCGGTGCGAATTACTTGAATTTTCTTCGAGACGATCTTCCCGGCTTAATCGAACATGTGGATCTGGAGACAAGGATGAGACTGTGGTTTCAGCAAGATGGTGCTCCTCCACATTTTGCAAATATAGTGAAAACATATTTAGACCAAACGTATCCTGGCAAGTGGATAGGGAGAGGGGGTACAATTAGATGGCCAGCAAGGTCACCAGATCTGACTGCTCCCGACTTCTACTTGTGGGGGTTCCTGAAAAATACTGTCTATCGAGAAAGACCAACTACTAGAGACGACATGATTCAAAGGATCCAAGCTGCGTGCAACAGTATTCCGCGCAACACCCTTTTGCATACAGTGAGGAATTTTGAACGTCGAATTCATCTTTGTCATGAGAACAATGGTGCGACTTTTGAACATCTAATTGCTTAAATGGCTGTTGAAATGTCAGCCCTTGTTAGGGCTACTTGATGTACAAAAGAGTTATTGTAAAAAGACTAATGTTTAAATAAATTTAAAAAATCCGACCTAACATGCCGGCGGTAAGATGACGCTTCCTATGTCGATAGTGAACAAAATTATGAATAGGTATTTTGTGTTGCAATCCGTCTGCTCGTTGACAAAAAACAAGATTTATTTATCTACCAGGAGTTAAAAAGACTCGTGAAGTATATTTTACATACTTATTATTATTTATTTTCATTCCACGACTCACGGTCCCCGTAAATGCCGTTGAAAAACTAGTCGGAATTAAAATACCCAAGCAAACGTCGTCGAATTGTTTGTTTTGATTTTTTGAAGGCAATTTTTCATTTCTTAGGGGAACGTCTTCATTTTTGCGACTACACCGCCATCTATCAAGAATTCAAAAAAATGTTTTGGATAAAACCTACATAATATTTGCCGTAGAATCCGAATCAGAAATTCAAAATAGGGGTTCCTATTTAAGAATTCAAAGTTGCCCCCCTCCTCCACCCCCGGGAGGGTAGTCGTGGCGAACATTTCATGGGATCGGATGGCCACCTCGAAACCATTAAACTTTTGTTCGAGACATTTATTTGTACAATGCATATTTGTCGAGATTATCTAATGGATAAATTAAGCGAATACAGCGCCATCTATCACGAATTCAAAAATAATTCTCGTATAAAACCTACGTCATTTTTGGTGTATAATCTGAATCTGAAATAAAAAATAGGGATTCCTATTTAAGATTCTAAAGTTGCCCCCCTCTCCCACCCCCCAGGGAGTGGGGTGACAAACATTTTATAGGATCGGTTGGCCCCCTCGAAACCATTAAACTTTTGTTTGGAATATTTTTTTCTACGATGCATATTTCACAAGATATTCCAGTGGATAAATTAAAATGGGTCACCCGGTACATACATTTAATGCCAATATTTTAGTTAAAAAAAACATAACCTAAAAATTGATTTAGTGAACTTGTTGTGGTAAACAAGGCAATAATAAGTTTTAACTGTGAATTTAATATTTTTGCAAATTACATAGTCCGAAATATAAATCGACGATTTATCAATACGCAAAATATTAATCTCTAATACATTTTGGGTGTTTTATGTCATTTGAGAATTGGACGAAGTGTTTTTAGAACTCTTAATTAGTCCTGGCCCATGAAGTAAATATTTCGAGTTTAGAGTGAAGCCTGAACATTTTTATAGGTCGTTCCGCTTCGCAACATGACCAAACCAAATTTACAGGCTTTTCTAAACTCGAAATATTTACTTAATGCTTAATCAGGGAATGAAAAATATTCGTTAGGATAACTATAAACACTTTTATAAATACGATGCCGAAAAAAATTCAAACTAAAGAAGTAATTGTATATTCAATAAATCAACTTGAATAATTATGTGGGAGTTTTAGTTTTAGTCGAGATTTAGTCATTTTTGTTAGCAGATACAGTTAAATATGTATTTAGCAAAATTGACTGAAATTGTATCTTACTGAAAATAAATTTGCAAACATTCAAAGTTAAACAAGATAAATTCAAATTCAAAACTATTTGAATTCGACAATAAAGCTTACGCTTCGTATAGTTTGCACACTTTAAACATAATATATAAAATTACGAAAAAACTATTCGTGAAAATGCAAACAGTGTCTTAATTAATAAGACAATTTAAGACGATAAATATCCATTGAAACAACTACTTCCCGTGCAAATACACCTCCGGATATTGAATTATACAATGAAATATTTGAAATCTTATTTAATTTGATTTGTTACAACGCTCTATTAAAGTATATGTAACGTTTAGGTCAAATTCTCTTCAAACCAACTAACAATACAATTTAAAATGAAAGGAGAGATAACAACAAATTAGAAGTGAAAGGACTTGGATTAAAACTAATGTCTTAGGCCATCTATAGACGCGTTTCGAGATTTATCTCTCTTCAGTATAGCTTTGCTTATGACGTTTAAAAAATAGGAATAAAATTAAAACAAACTTACTTAGAAAATACTGAAGAGAGATAAATATCGAAACGCGTCTATAGATGGCCTAAGACATTAGTTTTAATCCATGTCCTTTTACTTCTTTTTTTTATCTCTCCTTCCATTTTAAATTTGTATTTGTTAGTTGGTTTAAAGAGAATTTGACCTAAACGTTACATTTACTTTAATAGAGCGTTGTAAATAAATACGAATAGTTTTTTCGTAATTTTATATATTACATTCAAATTTAACTAAATTATAGATTATATTTAAAAGCATGAGCAGAGAAACATTTTTCTTATCAACGAAACTGCAGATTTTTATAATATTGAAAAGTGAAATATGTTTTCTGTAAAACTTATCTTAAAAAAAATCAACCAAATTAATGTTACTATATAATTCATAAACAAAAATATTCAGTATGTATCAATCAAAAGACTGATATTCTGTAAAAAAAAACAGCTTGCACTCTATTTATTTTTGCTCCTAATTTTAAAAGAAATAAAACTACAAAATGAGAATTCGATTATTGCCTCCAATTTGCTTTCACTCCTTGATCAAGCATGAAGTAAAATTTCAAGTTTAGAGAAGCCTGAACATTTGCCAGGGCTCGCAAGCGAAGCGAGTCATGGCCCGGCAAATTCAAATTTTTAGGCTTTTCTAAACTCAAAGTTTTCCTTCATGCGCTTATAAAACATTGACTCATTTTATATTTTTATTTTGTAAAACTTGATAATTTCGTAACCATCATTACACTATTCCTGGCAATATTATTTATCTTAGGTGAAGATATTTTAGAAATTAATTTGCACTATTTAATAATAATAAATATTAAATCTAAAACATCTGGTATCAAGAAGTATTGATAATTTAAATATCGATACTTTTCATTAAAATAATTTACTTTGATATACGATAAAATCGATACTTTTTTAGGATCGGAACATTCTTATTGTCTATGCTTTTTGAGAATAAACACAACAATAGAGAATATTGATTAGAACCAATAAAATGGTATAAGCAATTCTAAGAAAATATTATTTATTAAGGTACACTAATTAATGCATGATATTATTTTCCATGATATTCATCAATTTTCTATAGTTTATGTTAAAAAATTCTCCTATTTTTTTATGTCCGTTAATGGACATTATACCGTGCGGTTATTTAAAACATGATTTAGAGTAGGCTCTGAATTTTAAATTAGATTGGCACTACTGTGTACACACATAGTTTACCATAACTTCAAATTTATCCCATCATTCAATTAGCATTCTGGGCAACCGCACAAAAAAAATGCCGCCTACTCTAAACCATATTTTAAACGATCGCAGAGTACCTTAAGGCGATATCGCTAGGGGCCCTCACGTTGCGGTTTCTTGTACCTCCTCTGTGGGTCCGGCGGTGAACTGACAATTTCATAATTAGTTAATTCAAGAAAGAAACAGAGTGTTATAATACTGTATAGGATTAATAAAGATAACATTAAAGCTAAGGGCGCTATATTGTGAAAGGAAAATAATAAAGTGTGTATTGGGTTGCATAAGTTTAACGTCACCTACATTTTCCATTTTGTTGCACTTCTATTTATTTGTCAATTATCGGTAAAAAAAAGCATAAAGCTAATTTAATTAGGTTTGTCCAACATTAGGACAAACCTAATTAAATTAGCAAGAGCATGAACTATTGTTTCTATTGTAATATTTTTAGAATGCTTGCAATAATTGCACACAATCTACAATAAACGTAAATCATAGAAATTTCGAGAAATGTAAATGCCCGCAATAAAAAAAACCGTCCGCTCAAATAATAACTAGTTTCCGTTACGAATGATTAGAGTACTGACAAACATCGACACAAAACATTCGATTCCGATGCGAGCAAACGAATGGCTTGATAAATCGACCACACAATCATAATAATAGCTCTCCAGCGCAACAATCAGCAATTATATTTGTAATTAATAGTTCTACGCGAGCCAAACTCATTAACATATTCATAGATTGTCTCCGGCTTTGCATATCATTCACGCCCAAAAACCGCCGGCGGGTTTTCAGTTGTGGAAATTAAAATTATACACGCTTCTATCTCGTTTCTAATTGTAAACCATTTTCGTTTCAGCTCTTATCTTTGCGAGAACCAAAACGTCAATGCAGAGATGTTAACCAGTCCAATCCACCTCCGCTGATAGCCGATGCTGATAAGAGTTATTGTTCCTGTCCACCGTTCGAGTGCGTTTGCTCTTATCAGCAATCAGCGTCGACTCCCACGGTGCAGTATTCCCCCTCGGGTTATCAGCAGCCCCAAATTTTGGACTCCTACTGGACGCAGGAGCCCCCGCAAGCCCAACCTTACCCAGCCGAAATCAACGCTAATCTGAACCAACAATACGATTTCGCAAACATTTCTGCTGACTTATTTCAACCCGATGAGATCTTCCAACTGGACCAACCCATCAAAACCGACTTCATGCATTCTAGTCAGGATTTGGCGCATTCACCTCCAACGCTCCTCGACCTAGGAAGCGGAACCATTCACAGGGAGTACAAGACTGAGGATTACTGGAACCAAACGGTGATCAACGACGATAGCAACAACAGCTCCAGCAGCAGATTCAACTTCAACTCCTCCCCAGAAACAAAAACAATACCCAATAACGACCTAAGACTATTTATGGACGGCAAAATTGAGGAAACCTACCAGTTCTACCCTCACCAACCCCAGCAGCAGCAACCCCAACAGCAATTCATCGACTTTCCCGAAACTAAAGTATTCTACCCTGACGACAACTTACAAACCTACTACAAAAACTGCAATTACGAAACGCAGAGATTCTCGCAAGGCGAGTACATGGATTACACTAACCTTCTAGGCATTTACGATAACAACAAAATCGCCAACACTGACGTCTTCAGCGATTTGGATTTTAAGATGAGCTGCGCGGGCAACGGTACCTACAGCGCGGAGAATTTTGAGAATATCATGATTCCTAATTAAATCTTCTGTTTTTTTTTTATTGTAAAGCACGACCTTTTTTCAACCTTCATTCGTGTGTGCCTTTGATCCATTGTATGTACATGCTTTCCTATGATCTTCATGACGTTATTTTATTATTATTATCATTATTTAGTGATTGTGTTGTTACTTACTGTATATAGAAATATTATATCTTGTTGTACATAAAGTCTATATAATAAATTGTGATATTATAAATATATTTTGAATTGTTTTATTTGGTTAAAATGGCTAAAACATAATAAATTGCCCGCTAAAATATATACAGGGTGTCCGTATTTCGACAAAATATATGGGGATCCCAGTTATTTGAAGAGATAGAGAGTCGGTTAAATAGGAGCAAAGTTTGCGTATTTTAGGGCCTAACAATAATCTGAACATTTAAAACTTTGACAATATACAGGCACTTTTTAATGAGGAATCTAGTAGCATTTTTTTTAAAGATAACTATAACATTCACCCGGGGACCATAGCCACTTTTTGTTTTTCTTATGGGCGCCATTTTGGATGTTCATATTTTTTTAAAGAATCTTTTTTTCTGAACTCAGTAATGTACCACACTCCTAATTTATTTCAGATTTCATATTTAAAATTATAATATTTTCTTTTTTGCAAAAAGTGCCTTGGAAACAGTGACGTTATATCTATTAATCAATAAAATATTGACAGCAGTCAATCATTGTAAGCAGTCAAAATTAATTAATAACTGCCAATCTTTTGTAACAATAATAATAGGTAGCGATTATCACATAAAACATAAAGAAACAAAAGTGGTGATGTGTCCGTCATAGCACTTTCCCCGTTAAAGATATGATGACTTAAATATCAACAGTATGGAAAAGTTGCACAAACTAAATTTATTCTACTTTTATTATTACTATTCCAAAACTATTCACAAAAAAAGTAATTCTTGCATTTTTCGCTACATCTCAATAAATATTGATCACCATCACATCTAAGTGTTATATATTTTTAACTTTACTGTAAATCAGTGGTTTATACGCGTGGCGCTTGAAGTAAAATTTCGAGTTTAGAAAAGCCCCGTGAAAATTTGTCTCGGGTCGCTGCGCGACCCGAGACAAATTTTCACGGGGCTTTTCTAAACTCGAAATTTTACTTCATGCTTAGTCTGGGAGTGGAAGACACTCATTAGTTTAAAATACATCACAACTGTTAAAATATGTATCGTATTAGTATTTTGTCATTAAATCACTTCAATATAGTGATTTAATGACTGTATTTGATATAGTGATTTAAGTGACTTACAATCATAACATCTTAATAGCCGAAATACAATCCATAGAGAGCATAATCAGACATAATCCTAGCATATTCAAAACACAGTCAATCAAGCCACTTACAGTCACAATAGTCAAAACACAGCCAATAAGGATATAATATGACAAAATCCTATGATAGTCCAAAGACAGTCAAGCAATTTATTAAAATTCAAAATGTCACACCGGTATTTCTTTTATAAATAAATACATTTTCTATCAGTACAGTAATTAATCAGCTGGATGCCGGTTTTCAGGGGTGATATGTAAGCAAATTATGGGTCTTGGGAGTTTTCAAATGAGTGAGTTACTCAACTGTTTCCAAGGCACTCTTTACAAAAAACAAAAGATTCAAATTTTACATACAAAATGTACAATAAACAATAAGTGTGATACATCATTGAATTCAGAAAAAAATATTGTTCCAAAAAATATGAAAATCCAAAATGGCGCCCATAAGAAAAACAAGAGTTAGCTATGGTCAGTGGGTAAATGTTATAGTTATCTTAAAATTAAATATGCTACTAGATTTCTCGTTAAACTATTGAATCCACACAATTACAACTTTGACATTATAGAGGCACTCTCTATAATGTCAAAGTTGTGTGTGGATTCAATAGTTTTTGAATAAAAAAATAAAAACGAAATTTTAAACAATCCGTTTTTTGGCAATATCTCAAAAACGAAAGAAGATTTTTTCAAATTTGTTTTTAGATTTTTATTGGGCCCTAAAATAGGCAACTTTTGCCCAATTTAACCGACTCTCTATCTCTTTAAATAACCGAGAACTTCATACATTTTGTTGAAATACGGGCACCCCATAGATCGACAAACTTTTAACATTCGCTTACGAAAATTATCTTTATCCAATCGGTGAATGATCACAAAGGTGATCTGGATTTTTAGAATTTAAAAAATTCCATAGAGAGACATAATCAGACATAATTAATTTTTAGAAACTATTTATTTTTTCAACGTTTTTTCGTATATTTTTTTAACATTTAATTATTCTAAATAATTGCATTTCTATATTAGTAAATTCAATCACGTTATGGTTATACCCTGTGTTCTCGGATAACTGCCGAGATATACCGGGTGTTGACTTGGCGGACGCAACATAGGAAATCCCATGTACATTTTAAAATGTTTAAATATTAGCACCCCTATTTATTTGAGGAACAAAATGTATTTACTTTTTTTGTATGTAGAGGAAAAAAATCTGAATTTATACTTGTGAACATTTATCACTTTAAGTTTCTCCAAGTTAAAATAATTAACAAAAAGTAATATGATTTTATAAGAATAATGACATGCCATGGAATTGAAACAACAATTGCGAATGTCAAAATGGCACAAGATATCGCTGTCAATTGGTTAAAGTAAATATTTTTGAAATGATTTATACTACACAACAAAGAATCCCAATAATAACAATAATATATAATAATAATCTCTTTATTTTCCTCTGGACAGATATTACATATAAGTATACATACAATACATAACACTGTACAGGAAAAACTAGTCAATAGGGAAGAATTTTACTTAAAATAGAAATTAAAAAAAACAAAACTATTCATGTATAGACCCATAAAAGTCTGCCATTGTATAAGGCTCTGAACTACAGAGATAATTGAAGAGTTCTTTTTTCCTAGTGTGCACATTTCGCACATGTTTAATTATCTTTGGCAGGTGGTTTACCATTTTCAGGCATGAATAGTAAGCACCCCTCTCATAACAATTTAATCTGTGTTGTGGTAGAGTAAATTGTTGACCTTGTCTTGTGCTGTAAGCGTTTGGTAGTAAATTCGTGCTGAATAGATCCATGTGACTCCATACACATTTTGCGCATTCAAATATATATGTGCCATATACTGTCAAAATACTATTCGTTTTAAAAACACCCCTACATCTGTCGCGGTATTTTAGTTTGTGGAGAATTCTTATGGCATTTTTGTCCAATGAACACTTTATGCACATCGACACTTGCTCCCCAGAAAATAATTCCATATCGGATATGTGAATGTTTGTTGGCATGGTAAAATAGTTTAGATATATTGTAGTTGCTTGCATTGATAAGTATTCTTAAACCATAGCAACTTCTATTAACTTTCTGACATACTATACTAGTAAGTAAGTAAGTAAGTAAGTAAGTAAGTAAGATTTATTCGTGTAACTTATATATAAAAGTTTACATTTGTTGAGGTAAAAGAAAATATAAGTGTTTGAACATTGAGCTAGGTACAATTAATATATGTATATATAGTTGCAAACATATTAAAAATATTAAAATATTGAAAACACTAAGATAACATAGAATAAATTAATATACAGTCACAAACATATTAAAATATTAAAGTGGCAAAAATTACAAACATATTAGAATGGCAAAAATTACAAAAATTACAAACAAATTAAAATTGCCAATTCAAAAGTTTATCTTATAATAGTCCTCTACGCTATATAGTTCGGCTTTTGTAAGCATTTTCCTGATACTCGTTTTGAATGTTATGTTTGAAAACTGTTTAACACTATCAGGTAGGTGATTATAGAACTGAATACTTTAAACAATGAAGCTTTTGTGGGTTTTATTTAGGCGATGTGCTGGTATAAGTACCTGCGATTTATGTCGAGTATTGTATTCGTGATTGTTTTCATTGCAATAATGTGTACTTTTTTATCGTGCATGTACAGCAAACAGGCATATATATAGAGCCCCGGCACAGTAATTATGTTATATTTACTGAAATAATCTTTACAACTATCGTTAAAATTTAGTTTCGCGATTATTCTTATGGCCTTCTTTTGTAGTAAAAATACCCTCCTGCTGTACGACATACCTCCCCATAAAAGTATGTCGCTCACCATTAAGGAGTGTATGTAGGCAAAATAGGCGGCACTTACGGTGCTGGGATAAGAATACTCTGATATCTTACGCAGGAGGTAAACGTTTTTACACAATCTACTGCTTAATGTCTCTATGTGTTTATCCCATGATAATTGAGGGTCAAGGGTTACTCCAAGGAACTTTATACTATCGTTCTTATTTCTATTGCATAGTGAGAAGCTAATAAATTCGGTTTTGTTAGTGTTAATAGCCAAATTGTTATTTTTAAACCACTCTACTGCTTCCTCTTCGAATCCCAGCTCCTGTGGTGTCTGTTTACTTATAAGCGTGGTATCATCAGCATATTGATAAGTGCTAGCTTTTGTGACATTAACACACAAGTCATTTGTATACAAGACAAACAATAAGGGCCCTAGAATTGTTCCCTGAGGGATCCCTTGTTTAAGGTCGACAGGTTGTGATGTTTGACCTTGGAAACACACAAATTGTTGTCTATTGCAAAGAAATGATTTGAAAATCAATAGTGGTTTGCCTCGAATTCCGTAGTATTCTAATTTGTATAGTAGTTTTTCCCAAGACACTGTATCGAATGCCTTGCTGAGATCCAAAAAGGCAGCAGTTGTAGTATCTCCCTTTTCGAATCCCTGCAAGATATTTTCAGTTAAATTCTGTATTGCTTGCAGAATCGATTTTTTTGGTATATACCCATAATGACTTTTACTTAGAAATTTGCTTATAAAAGAGAATATACGATTTTTTAGGGCTACTTCATACACTTTAGAAAATACCGGGGTAATACTGATTGGTCTGTAGTTGTTTGACAAATGAATGTTTCCTTTTTTATGTACCGGTATGACTTTACATCGTTTTAATTCGTTAGGAAAGACACCCTCTGTAAATGACTGGTTTATTAAATGCTCTAATATGGGACTTATGGTATGACTTATGTCCTTTATAAAGTTAACACTTAAACCGTAAACATCTGTGGCCGTTGAGGAATTTAAGGTCTTAATGATATTTTCAATTTCGAGAAATGTTACAGGTTCTAGAAAAATGGAATTTTGCGATTTTATTTTGAGGTTTTTTACAGCCTTTTTGAAGTTGTCATTGTTAGAGTTTAGATTCTTATTTACTTCGGCAACTGAGTTAATGAAGTGATTTTGTAATTCGTTTGGTGTTAAATTTACTTTGGGTACAGACACATTTTTACTATTTTCATTTATTATTTTCCACATTTCTTTAGGCTTACTCAGTGCAGTAGCTATTCGATCGTTATTATATTTCTGTTTTGCTGCGATAATATTAAATTTATAATTTGTTTGCAATCGTCGGATTTCCTCTTTAAACAGATATGCCTAGTACTTTGATAGATTGTTATAAGCGCCTGAATTGTATTTTGCTCTTTTTGCAGCTCATCCGTATACCATTTCTTTTTATTGGATTTTATATTTAATGAATGGCTGCGAGTTGATTGGAAACGAGCATTATAAGTGTTCATAAATTCGGTAAAGAATAACGAAAATGATTGTTGTGAATCATTTGATTTTTTAAGGTCCGAGGAAAATGTATGCTTTTAATTTTATTATTAAAAATGCTTAATTTTTCTGGCGTTACGCGTTTACTTGTCGTGAAGCTTTCGGGTTCGTTCCCGACAAGTATGTATAGCGTAGTTATTACGCAGCTATGATCGGAGATAACGGGATCTATTACCTGATTACTGTACTTTATCGAACTATTGACCAGCACATTGTCCAAACAGCTTCTAGTTAAGGGAGTTATTCTTGTGTCAAGACAGTTGGTAATCCTGAAATTGTAGATTTCACAAACTGCTCTAAAATTAAGGAGAGCGCGACTACTGCTCTTAAAATGTATGTTAAAATCTCCACAGACTATTGAAGGCATGTCAATTAAGTGTAAATTTTGTAAAATTTGCTCAAAAATTATCAAGAAGTCTTGCAGGTCGCCTAAGGGTGATCGATAAATTGAAACAAATGTTATGTTGGGGGTTTTTAATTTAATTGCACACACCTCGCATATAACTTCTTCTGATAATATGTCGATTTCGACAATTTTCTCGTAATACATATTGTTTTTTATTATTATTAATGTGCCTCCATGTTGCGATTTCGAACGAGTTATTATATTAGCAATTCTATAGCCATCAATAGTCAGACTATGTTCTTATCCGGGTTTGAGCCAGTGTTCATTAATTGATGCAGTTTGTATGTTCTGCTGTTGCAGAAATGTTTCTAATGCGGTGCACTTGTTTCTTATTGACTGGATATTTAATTGTGCGATGGTTGGGTATTTTTCTCGGGCCTGAGATTTTCCGATTGGTTTCGAAAATTTCTACCGGAATTTTGGAAGTTGTATCATCTAACCTTCAATCTTTCTGGCCATGTTACTGGATCCAGCAGTGTTGAGAGATGTTCAAAATTTGCTCCGAGTTTGAACGATTTATTTTGGCCTTTTGTTTCTAATTCGCTAATCTCTTTAATGTCTATTTTTGGGTAATGTTCGGCTAAATAATTTGTTAGTGTCTGTGAGCTAACAGATCCTCTACAGTTTCCTATGTAGATCCATGCGAGTTTTGCCGGTGCCATTGATATTCGGTTGTTTGTACCTATTATCGTCTTTGGCGTGCTGCGCCGCTTCCTCGTCGTGACCGTTTGCCAGTCTGTTTTCTTCCTCGCCGCGCTCGCTGTCGCTGTGGTGGACGTGTTGATAACGATTTCGTTGGTTTTGTTTGGTGTTGGCGTTTGCATGTGTGATTGCTTGTCGCCAACGCTCGGCGGAGGAGGGGGCACGTTCGGAGATGTGTCGATTTCGGTGTTAGATTTCGGGTCTGCGATAGATGCGATCCGTCGCCTACGTTCGGTCGCTTGTCGGGGTGCTACATTATCTTGTTGCCAACTTCATTGTTTTGGTTTGATTTCAATAACAATGGTTCAATGGGGTTGATCTTTGACCTCACGGCGATTAATTCTTCTTCTAATTTAGTTATCTTCTCTTGCATTAGGGCGTTAGTTAAATTTAATTGCTTAACGAGGGACCTCATGTTAAGGTACGCTTCCTTCTCAAAGTCTATATTTTCATCGATTGTCTCTGTACTTACAGTTAGGTTAAGTCCACAGCAATACTTTACTCTGTGTACGCAATTATTGTGGTAAAATGATGAACACACGATGCATTGTATTCCTGATTTTGCCACTTTTCCACAAGCACATGATTTTTTATCACTGATTTTTGCATTAGCTGAATCACGACCGTCGTCATCGGTCGCCATCTTACTAATTTGTGCAGTAAAATTAAGTGTTTCATCCAAAGTTATTCCCATAAACTTTGCTGATTTCATGAAAGGATAATATATATTATTTAAAGATATACCGTTTGGTGTGTTTAAACTTTGATTTGTTTTAAAAAAATATGCAATTTGTCTTATTGGTATTCAAGTTGAGTTTATGATATTTAAACCAGTTTTCCACTGATGACATAGCTTGAGTACCATTTCTTTTTAAGTCAATAAATGTTCGACCCTTTATTAGTAAATTAGTGTTATCTGCATAGTTTAAAACACATACGTCAGCATGTGTAGCAAGTGACAGATCATTTGTAAAAATAACGAACAACAGAGGGCCGAGAATGCTACCCTGAGGAATGCCCCTGGACACGCCCAAGACCCCAGAAATCACATCAACTCCTCTGTCTCTGTCTACTAACTTTGTCGAATGATTCCTACCGTGAAGGTATGAGCTGATTAAATCTAAGGCAACTCCGCGAACGCCATATTGATAAAGTTTTGATAATAGTAACGAGAAGTCGATGGAGTCAAATGCCCTGGGCAGGTCCAGGAACACCCCACAGGTGACATCGCGCTCCTCAAGTGCTGATAATATAGCATTGGTGTAGTCTAACAGTGCAGTTTTGATACTCTTTCCATTTAAAAATCCGTGCTGACTATTTGAGAGCAGATTATGTGAAATAAAAAAATTGAAAATCCGTTTGTAAATAACTAATTCAAATATTTTTGAAAATGTACTCAGGACACCAATTAGACGATAATTTTCAATATTGTCAATATCTCCTTTCTTAAATACCGGCGCACAGTGCACCGCGCTTATGGAGAAATGAGACAAAAATCATATTTCCATTATTAATAAATAATATTATATTTTTTTAATATAAAATGTTATATTGAACCGATATGCAGCTATATACAACAAAATATTTTAGTGTGGTCACCACACGACTTAAGTGATGTATAAAATATTAAGCTTTTTTATTATGAACGCAGAAAAATATTCTAAGCAACTATTAAATATATAATGGGTTAAATTAAATCAATACCTCTATTCAACATATTTATTTATAAATAAATTAACCAAATTAAAATAAAAAAGATACATAATTACATTAAATTTTAAATTAAACTATCTTCATCTGAATTGTTCTCTTTGTCAGAATCATCAAAATTGAAAATATCATCATCTTCACTACATTCTTTATTTTTATAACTAAATATTCAATTATATCATCATTTGTTTTATTTTTTAAATTCGAGCTATATTTTTTGCGAAAACTTGCCAAGTAGGGATCCGATGATAATGTCAGCATGTTAAATAAATCGTTATTTGTATCACATCGCGATGTTTTGCGCGTGTGACACAGTCTATATTTTCTAATTAATTTATGAGTAGCCTCAAGAGCTTTCTCTGTTAACTGACCAATAGGCACTTCAAAATTATTAATAATTTGTGTCCCATGCATTAACATTTTGTGGAGACTACTAGGCATGTAGTACCACCCATACAAATTTAAATATAAGTCTTTCACATTCTTCAATAAAATATCAAATTTTTTGGTATTAATTGGATATCCAGTGGATATAATTCTTAATATTATATGTAATTTGTTAATTAAATCTAAATTTATTTCAGTAATTTCTGAAGAAATAGCACTATTTTCAAAAAATCGTCTTGCCGTATTACCGTCATTTGATGAACCAAATCCCGGTTTTGGTTTGTCTACGATTAATCCAAGTTTTTGTTTGAATTTATTTTAGATAAGTTTTTTTCTTTCTTCGAATACTACTTTATTTTCATTTGCTCTAACCTGCCAAGATTTAAAAAGTAACCTATACGAAATGTGTAATAAGCATTCGAATGATCGTATCCAACTGTGTAATGTAGACAAACCAAAACGGTAATTTTCGGGATTTGGTTCCATTTTGTGAATAGATGCATTATTCATTTCTGTGGGTTTTGCACCACAAATATAACATTTAGAAGCTGCATTTGTTTCACTTAGTACATTGCAAACACTTCCGTCTACCATCGTAAAATGCATTTCAAAAGAAACATTAATAGTATTTTCAAAAATTGTTAATATATAATTTTGCAATTTGGTAATTTGATTTTTCATACATTCTTCCTCGTCATGAATTAATTTAGGGCATTCTTTCATAAATTGAAATTTAATTGGCCGACAATATATGCTCGAACCAGGACGTGGGTTAGCCCAAAATTCTGGTCCTGATTCAATGCATATTAACTTTAATGGTACAAATGCTACAAAAAATATGTACTCATCTGTATTTTCAAGATTTGAAATTTTTTGTTTGTAATTGCTATGCCCTGAGCTTCCATCGAATCCCCACATACAAATTAATGTTGCAGTAATTGAACCTTTTATATTTATTGTTTTGATTATGCTTTCGGTTGTTTTATTTAAAATATTTTGAAGCAAAACAGATGCAGATAGTTCATTCACCGATACATTTAACAAAAATTGTTTTTTAGTTTGTCGCAAAACGTGTAAGCTCGGTACGCACTCCTCACTAACAATTAATCGTACTACGCAAAATTTTGTATTTACTCTCCGATAAGCCCAAATCCAAATATAATGCTAAAGATTGAACTGGTTTAAGAGATTTTCGTTTATTAACGGAACTATCTAACCGCTTTGCCGCAAAACTTAGTTACCAAATCCTCAGTCCGTCGAAATTTTTGTTTTAGTTGAACAATCTTCGAATGGTTTGGGAGGTCGTCCGCGAGATGTGGAGGCTTCATAATTTATCTCTTCATTCTCTACAAGCTCTTGAATTTTTTCTGGCAACACTACTATGGAATGTAGGCATACATTGTGCAGGGATAATAACAAATTTTTGTTTTTGTTGCACTTTATCCAAAAAGTTTTAAAATTCAAACATTTTAAGCGACAAAATTTAGATAATTCATTTAAAACCTCATTTGGGCGATTGTCTATTTTAAATTTAGATTTCAGAAATGAAAACATATTTTCTTCCTTCTCTGCGCCTTTGCTATCCAACCAAATGTTGAAATTGTCTAAATTTGTAATCCGCGCCGCGTCAACTAAAAAAAATATTACGCTGATATTAACACCTACTAGCGGGTACTGCTTAGCTCATTATTAAGTTTATAGTCTAAAGCTTATTTTACGTTAATTTAAAGAATATGTTTTGATAGGTATTTTTTTAAATTCTATCCAAAGTTTAAACTCTCATAAAAAAAATCAATACTTTTCACTATTTAATTTTTTGATACATGTGATAAATTTAGAAGAATTTATTATAAGAATAATACATACATACCTTCAGGATGAGAGTCCATGACAATATTTTTTTTAATCAAAAATAATTTTGTTTAAAGACACAATTATATTAATGCACTCGCAACGCAACTAAAATTATTATTCAACACGTGTTCACTTTAAGGATGTAAAACAGAGTGATACAAATTTGTTCAAGAACGGATAATCCGTTTACCTGATGAATTAGTAATCCCTTTTGAGGATTACGCAAGTGTTACCTGAAAAATAAATTCTTCGAATTTTGATTTTTGTCCATTGGACGACGCACTGTGCGGCTTGACAATTGCATATTTTAGGTGGTCCGGAAAGATACCGTCTTCTAAACACGTTTATTATATTGCACATTGGGTTAGCAATATTTTCTGCGCATCGTTTTAGAATGCAGACAGGTACCTCATCATACCCTGCACTCATTTTATTTTGTATTTTCAAGATAATGTAAATTAATTCATATTCAATAACAGGTTCAAGAAATATTGATTTTGGATTAAGAGGAATATTTGTTACACAATTCAAATTTATATTATTACAAGAGGGAATATTAGGTTTAACTTTTTCTTTTTATGAACCTATATTTGATATAATATTCCACGTACTGCGAGATTTGTTTTTTGATTTGTTTATTTGAAACTCCATATTGTTATTTTTTTCTTGAGCGAGAAGGGAGGAATATTTCTTCAGGGTTTCTTTAAAAATATTCAGATATTCAGGTTGATATGTAGATATTGTTTGATAGAGTAACATTCTATCCTTATAATATAAAAGTTCTGGTGTTTGAAATAATTTATGTTTTCTGGTGGAAGTTTTCTTTATTGGAAAATGCCTAATAAAATATTTTTGAAATGCGTTGATAAATATATTGTATTTGTTATTTACACACGTGGCTTCATAAACAAGTGTATAGTTTTCATTTTTAATATCTGCAACGAAGTTATGAATGAGAATACTCGAATGTTTTTGATAGGCTGCTTTATTATAGTATTACTAGTGTACTCCGGTAGTTGAGCAGAGTGATCGGAAATAGCTGCATCTATTACATACGCTTCAAACCCAGTTTTGACATTTGTTATAATGTTGTCAATACATGATTGTGTGTTTTGTGAAATACGTGTATATACGTGTATATAGTAACACACAGAGCTGGGATGAATCCTCAAAAACATGATTCGAATCACGAATCCGAATCACCTAATATGATTCGAATCATGAATACTCGAATAAAGGATTCGTAAGTGAAAAATATGATTCGTATCAAAGATTCGAATCCTCATTTTTGAATCACGGATACAAATCCTTTAAAAATAAATTTGAATCTATTATTTGCAACCAGTAATATTTTATTCCATCAGTTTCTATTAACAAACATGTTCATTTACCGACTAAATATCTGATTATACATATAATGATTTTAATTAATGATGATATGTGTTATTGAACTTCATTTTAAATCTGTGTTTTATACGCCTGGCGCATGAAATAAAATTTCGAGTTTAGAAAAGCCCCGTGAAAATTTGTCGAAGGTCGCGCAGCGACCCGAGACAAATTTTCTGTGCAGGGCTTTTCTAAACTCGAAATTTTACTTCATGCTTAGTCTGGGAGTGGACAACACTCGTTAGAAGTTTCAAATTAAAGGATTACTCTAGATTACTAAGTTTATTACCATTTTACAAAGGCTACAGCTCGAAGGACCAATCATGGTCATCGGAGATCGAAGGACTACAGCGAATCGAAGTTTATTTACAAGAAAACAACGAATATCTGAGGGTTTACAGCATGGATAGGAAAGAAAACATCCAATTTTGAAAAAATATCGAAGTTGGGTTGGTTTTCAGTGCGTTTTTAAGTAAAATTTCGAGGTTAGAAAAGCCCCGCGTAGAAAATTTGTCGAGGGTCGCGCAGCGACCCGAGACAAATTTTCGCGGGGCTTTTCTAAACTCGAAATTTTACTTCATGCGCCACGCGTATAAAACACTGATTTAAAGTGAAGTTAAAAATGCACTCCTCATACTGCGTTGGCGACCTTAAATTACTTGAGGGAATTTTACGATGATCGCTTGGTAAACGACGGATTATGGCCACCACGTTCGCCAGACGTCACTCCGTGCGATTTCTATTTATTCGGGCATTTAAAAAATAAGGTTTTTAAAAATCGAATGCATACCCTAAACGAGCTTAAAGCAGCAATTGAAGAAGAGATAAGGAACATAAATCCGGAGGAGCTTCGAGTATTTCAAAATAAAAATCGTAGAGTTAAAATTTACCTAGAAAATTAAGGCCATCATTTTCAACATTTATTATAAAATTAGGGATGCTAATTCTACGTTTATTAAAAATACACAAAACCTTAACTTACTTCAATTTACTTTGTATATTTAATTAAAATTGTAAAAAAATTATATAAAGTTATGATTAAATATTTAATATATTTTGAGAAAAAATGTTTGTTACGCCAATGGAAAAGCAATCTAGGGGATTTTCTTTTTATATAATCAGTTGTACCAACATTTTTTGGCAGGAAATTTAACCTGTCTACAATCATTGTTGATCACACTGTAGAAAATTGAATCTGCTTGAACAATTGGAAATAAATAAATTTAATAAACGCGGCACTCTCTTAAATGATCAAACAGACGTAAATAATTTACCACTACTTAATCTGTAATTCTGCAAATTTCAGTGTAATTTTTCATTTTTGTACTGTGTACTTTTTCTTAATTTGGTTTTGTTGTATACAGGGTGTTCCAGACCACCCGTACACCCCTTTTAAAATTTCGCGGATGAATATTTTTCAAAAACTGAATGTGGGGTATTACTAATATTCATATGCTCTATCTAATGACGTATCACTCGATCCCCCCCCCCTGCCCCCCTGAAGGGGGGGCGGGGGGCAACTTTAAATTTTCAAATGGCAACCCCTATTTTTTATTGCAGATTCGAATTCTCTATAAAAAAATATTAAGAGTTTATTCGGAACATTTTTTTGTACGACCAACAGGTGGCGCTACAATCGCAATAAACTACTTTTTAATACATTTTTTTCATATTTTAGGACCGTACGTGAATGAATATTATTCGAAAACTCAATGCGGGGTACCACTAATGTTCATGTGCTCTATCTAATGACGTATTACTCGACCACCCCTGCCCCCCCACCCCCCTGAAAGGGGATGGGGGGTAACTTTAAATGTTCAAATGGCAACCCCTATTTTTTATTGCAGATTCGAATTCTCTATAAAAAAATATTAAGAATTTATTTGGAACATTTTTTGTACGACCAACAGGTGGCGCTACAATCGCAAAAAACTCTTTTTTGATACATTTTTTGGATATTTTAGGACCGTACGTGGATGAATATTATTTGAAAACTCAGTGCGGGGTATTACTAATGTTCATGTGCTCTATCTAATGAAGTATCACTCAACCCCCCCTGCCTCCCCTGAAAAAGGGCGGGGGCAACTTTAAGTTTTTGAATGGAAACCCCAATTTTTAATTGCAGATTTGAATTTTCAATTAAAAAATATGAACAATTTATTTAGAACATTTTTCTGTACGACCGACAGGTGGCGCTACAATAGCAAAAAACTACTTTTTAATACATGTTTTAAAGAATTTTAGCACCGTCGCCCAAGAACTATTGATTTCGATGTTTTTTATGTTTAATATTACAGTCTAAACATTACCATATTATGTGTATCTCTTAACTAGATACACTTTTAACTCTAACATTGACAAACCTTGATTTTCGCCTGTCCAAAAGATTTAAAAAATTAACATTCTGTTTTTCCTTCGCAAAAAACATCCAATGTTACACTTGTGTAATCGATTGAAATATACGCAGACCGCGGAGTTCGGAGAATTTGACAAAAACTAATACAATTTAGTTTTTTAACGTCATTCGTCAAAGGCAGTTTGTAAAGTGCGGATCGGAAAATTTCATCGCAGACGCAGGTAAGTTTATGAATCATCTAAAAATCTAATTCCGTAAATTACATTTAATTAATCGAGTAGAGAAAATTCATCTATTGACTTTCTTATGAATGAAATTTGGACATGGGCTCATTTTTGTTACCACAAAACAACATGGTCCACTATTGAAGTATCAAATCCTGAAACATTTTCTGAGTTACAATAGTTAAATGCACATTTCCTAAGCAGTGGAAATTGTTCAATAGTTGTTTACAAGAATAATTGGCTACTTATAAGAATAGATTTAAAAACAATAGTGATGTGTGAAGTTTTCTATTCCATCTCACTTTGCACCAGTTTTATTATTTCTTTTTCTCTCCTTGGTCTATGTACCATCTTTTAAACATTTTTCAAATGTATTTATAACCTTCATTACAGCAATGGGTTTTTCAAATGAAGAAGCATTTGATATGCTGCAAGTCCTAGGCGAGTGTGGAGGTCTATTCGCGACTGCTGCGACTGTATGGCGACAGCGTTATCCTGATCGCACGCATCATTCTCGAAACGTTTTTTCACGTTTGAAAAAACGTGTCATCGAACATGGAGTTGTGCAGCCAATCCACAACAAAGGGAAGAAAATTTCCAGACCAGTTCGAGATCTAAGAGGACCAGACATTATTGCATCAGTTACGTTGAATCCTCACGATTCCATAAGGCGCTTGCACATCGATTCTGGAATTGGTCTGGGAACAATTCATCGGATCCTGAAAGAAAATAACCTCCACCAGTATAGGATGCATCAGCACCAGGCACTAAATGAGACGGATCATCAAGAGAGATTGGCGTTTTGCACGTGGGCGATGCGACAGCTGGCCGACTTCCACAGGACGATTCTGTTTTCCGACGAGTGCACGTTCAAAAGTGACGGAGAAGTGAACAGCTGGAACTGCCGCTACTGGGCCACGGAAAACCCTCACTGGTTGCGAGAACGAGACCATCAACGGGTTTGGAAGATCAACGTCTGGTGCGGAATCATCGGAGATAAAATAATTGGCCCTTATTTTATTGAGGGTAATTTGAATGGAGCATCATACGCATCTCTACTAAACGAAGAACTCCCCGTTTTGATGGAGAATGTTCCTCTGCAGCTGCGCCAGGAGCTTTGGTTCCAGCAGGACGGATGCCCGGCCCATACTTCCAGACTGGCTCGCGCTCAACTAAATACCATGTTTCCGAATAGATGGATCGGCAAATATGGTCCGGTGCCTTACCCTCCTCGATCGCCAGATCTGACCGTCTTGGATTATTATTTCTGGGGGAGAATTAAAGATCTAGTGTATCAACAGCGGCCTACCACGAAGAACGACATGGAGCAGCGGCTAACGAACGCGATGCAGTCCCTCGATGCCCAGGAAATTCTGGCCGCAGTCGATTCGTTCCCAGCCAGAGTCCGTGCTTGCATTACGCAGAATGGGGCTCAATTTGAACATCTCCGGCATTAACGGTATTAATAGTACCTTTTGGTTCATATTCTAGTGTGTTTAAAGCATAATCACACTTTAGAGATAGAATCTAGAATGTTGACTCTACAGAACATTTTTAGTTTGTTGAACCGTTTGGCATTTAATTTAATTACTATAAAAAACAAACACCTAAAACTAGAAATAACAACATTTTTCATAGTAAGTTGGTTTCCTAAAAAAATAATTTTCTCAGAGTTTCTTCTAATTAAAAAATCTGAATGGTACATTTAATGATAAACTCGATTAAATTGTTTGTTCGCAGTTCTTGGCATAGGACAAGCGGACAGGTTCTCGCAACGACGGCTGCCTGAATCCGGCTATCCCAACACGAAGAAGACCCAGCTGTCAATTTCCCGCATTAAGTTTTGTAAGAGTATTCATTCGCGTACAATGCTAAAATTCGCTAAAAATGTATTAAAAAGTCGTTTTTTGCTATTGTGTCGCCACTTGTTGGTCGTACAGAAAAATGTTCTGAATAAATTGTTCATATTTTTTAATTGAAAATTCTAATCTGCAATTACAAATTGGGGTTTCCATTTAAAAATTTAAAGTTGCCCCCGCCCTTTTTCAGGGGTGGCAGGGGGGGTTGAGTGATACTTCATTAGATTCACAGAATGTTAAAGTTGCCCCCCGCCCCCCCCTTCAGGGGGGCAGGGGGGGTCGAGTGATACGTCATTAGATAGAGCACATGAACATTAGTAATACCCCCATTCAGTTTTTGAAAAATATTCATCCGCGATATTTTAAAAGAGGTGTACGGGTGGTCTGGAACACCCTGTATATGTATATGGCATATGTTAATGTTTTGATATGTTTTCGTGTACGTATATATATATACTCAATGACATTAGAAGCGTAACACCCAGAAGGAGTTATTATTTTAACTTGATTTTTTGCCAGTATGGTAGTCTTACATCAAGAATAAAATGATTACATATTCAAGAAATTTTATTAAAAAACAATCTAAAAAAATTAATAATGTGTTTGGCGACCCCTTTGCTGTATACACTCCTGTAGACGTCTGGGCATCGACAACATGAGATGGTCGATGTCTTCTTGAGACATCTTGTTCCAAGCAACTTGAATTTCATCGATCAACTGTGCTAGAGTCTGTGGAGGATGGTGCAAAGAGAATATTCTTCTTCCCATGATATCCCACACATGTTCAATGGGATTTAAATCCGGCGAACGGGGCGGCCACGCCAAAACATTAACACCAGCTTCATTAAGAAACTTCATAGTTCGACGAGCAATATGGGGACGTGCGTTATCTTGTTGAAAAAGTACGTCTGGGCGGCCATCTAAATAGGGCAACAAAGTCGGTCGTATGGCGTCTTCAACATAACGCGCAGCTGTCATACTGCCTCGAATGAATACAAGAGGTGATCGACTACCATAAGCAATAGCCCCCCAAACCATTACTCCAGCAGTCCTGTGTACATGCCTCTCAATAGCAAACCTAAGATCAGGTCGTTCTCCACGGTAGCGTCGTACCCTTCTACGGCCATCATGCGTGCCTAGACAAAATCGTAATTCATCGCTGAATACGACATCGTGCCATTCTGCCTCCCAATGCTGCCGTTCTCTGCACCAGTCCAACCTTTGGCGACAGTGTCTCGCTGTTAAAGGAAGCACTAATCTTGGACGGTACGAAAGAAGCCCAAAGGATTGAATGCGGCGATATAAGGTTCGCATACTAACGGGCCTACCTTCTTCTCCAATCCATTGATCACCGATTTGACGCGTAGTAGCGAAACGGTCTCGCAGGGCTATTTGTCTTAAGCGCCGATCTTGACGTTCTGTGGTACGCCTTGGTTGACCAATTGGTCTTCTTCTTGCTCCTCTACCTTCTTCTGTCCATACCTGATACACACGTATTACAGTTGCTGCAGTGGAATCAATACGGCGGGCAATTTCGCGATAGGACATACCGACATCTCGATAACCAACAACTCGACCCCGGTCAAAATCGCTCAAATGGTGATATTGTGGACGTCTTCGGACTCGAGGCATTTTATTTAAGCTTAACACACTCAACGGAAACACGAAAACTAAAAACATCTGTACTAAACAGCTCATATAAATAGTTTTATCAAAAAAGAAAAAGTGAAATTTTTTTTTTTCACAATAAATATAAAAGGCACAAGGTTGAAATTGTTATCAATGTATGCTTTAAATATAGTCACTCTGTTGCTAAAATATGGATTCAAAAAAATCATTCCTTCTTGGTGTTACGCTTCTAATGTCATTGAGTATATATTTACTTGTGAATTTGAATGTTATACTTATCTTTATTTAATTAATTTAACTTTTCCGGACATTTATATATATTTTCATAAATTTCACTACCACCCCCACCCTATTCCCTAAACAGTATCACCTCCTCTATGTCATTAGTATTTAAGCGTTAGTTTAAGTTTGTAATCTATTATTCTTCTACCTGATCAAGCCACTGTGTGGCGAAACAATTGTTGCAGTGTCAATCAATAAACAGTGAAATCTTAACCAAGTGTCAGAGCTGGAATGAATCCACAAAAACATGATTCGAATCACGAATCCGAATCACCTAATATGAGTCGAATCACGAATACTCGAATAAAGGAATCGTAATCCTCATTTTTGAATCACGGATACAAATCCTTTACAAATAAATTTGAATCTATTATTTGCAACCAGTAATATTTTATTCCATCAGTTTCTATTAACAAACATGTTCATTTACCGACTTAATATCTGATTATATAATGATTTTAATTAATGATGATATATGTGTTATTGATCATTTTAAATCTGTGTTTTATACGCCTGGCTGCGCGACCCGAGACAAATTTTCTACGCGGGGCTTTTCTAAACTCGAAATTTTACTTCATGCTTAGTCTGGGAGTGGACAACACTCGTTCTTAGAAGTTTCAAATTAAAGGATTACTCTAGATTACTAAGTTTATTACCATTTTACAAAGGCTACAGCTCGAAGGACCAATCATGGTCTTCGGAAACCGAAGGACTACAGAGAATCGAAGTTCATTTACAAGAAAACAACGAATATCTGAAGGTTTACAGCATGGATAGGAAAGAAAACATCCAATTTTGAAAAAATATCAAAGTTGGGTTGGTTTTAAGTGCGTTTTGAACTTCACTTTAAATCAGTGTTTTATACTCGTGGCGCATGAAGTAAAATTTCGAGTTTAGAAAAGCCCCGTGAAAATTTGTCTCGGGTCGCTGCGCGACCCTCGACAAATTTTCTACGCGGGGCTTTTCTAAACTCGAAATTTTACTTCATGCTTAGTCTGGGAGTGGACCGTCAAGATTTTCTACATGTCGAGATTTTCGATATTTCTAGATTTATGTAGATTTATTCACAGTTTGTTATTGTATTAAATGCAACTTTAATATTAAATAAAAACGGTTTTTTTTAGGAATAGAATATTCACCCATTAAGAGCCGAGCAAATTATAAAGTTAACTCTAAAAGTTAATTTTAGGTAAAATTTTGCATCTTTTTCTATGATTTGAATAAATGATTTATTATATTACATACGTCGATTTTTTTAAAGAGTTAAATTTAAAATTCAAACGAGTGTTGTCCACTCCCAGACTAAGCATGAAGTAAAATTTCGAGTTTAGAAAAGCCCCGCGTAGAAAATTTGTCGAGGGTCGCGCAGCGACCCGAGACAAATTTTCACGGGGCTTTTCTAAACTCGAAATTTTACTTCATGCGCCACGCGTATAAAACACTGATTTCAAGTGAAGTTAAAAATATACTATTACCGTTGGATATTTTTCATGGTTAAGTAACCAAATATGCATTCACAAATATTTGAATTATTGCAAAATTTAAATATTTATATTCAAATATGAATAATTTAGTGATCTAAATATTCATATTAGAATATTTAACTATTTGAATTAATCGAATTCGAATCCCAGGCTTAATAGCGATGATTCGAATTATTTAGGAGGATTTGAATCCATGTATGAGGATTCGAATCCTTTTATAAAGATTCGATTCCTTTTATGAGGATTCAAATCCTTTTATAAGAATTCGAATCCTTTTAAAAGGATTCGAATCATCAACGTTTGGATTCGAATACGAATCCTTTTAAAAAAATGTAACGAATCCGGATCACGAATCCGTTTTTACTAAAGTATTCGAATACCTCTTTTGAATCCTCTAAAAGGATTCGAATCCGGAAATCGAATCCTGAATGATTCGAATCCGGCCCAGCTCTGCCAAGTGTGTTATTTACTAAAAGTATTTATATGATCATTATTAACGTTCATCGTTTGTATGTTGAAGAGCGCGTGTTATTATTACACATTTTAATTAGATCAATTCGTTTTGACGTACAGTTGCGAGAGAAAAGAAACTAGTACAGCAGGGAGTTCAAGCCACTGCAAAAATATCGTATTTATTTTCTTGTAAAACAAACTTGTCATGTACAGGTTAGCAACAATTTTTTTCTTAGCCAACAAGACGGTGCTTTTGTTACTTTGTGCACTTCTTTAGCAATGTCTCTAATGCTAATACCGTCTCTAAACGGGCCGTTATTATCGCTTTTTGCGTTTCAGCGAGTTAAGGCATGCCGACGTTAAATAAATTTCGTTTGACATTTCCGCCGATTTGTCAATTTGATTGACAATTTGAAAAATCAAATTGAGTAAAGTTTACAAAGCTAAATATTTTGCTGTACTAGTTTTTTCCTCTCGCAACTGTACTTTGTTACTGTACGAGAAACGTCAAATTTGGAATCCTACTTCGATATTATTAAAAAGAAACATGGACCTTTTACCAGCGATTATAGACAACGTTCCCTAGACAACAAGAATCGCTGGTCAAGGTGACGTTACTAGGAGATGTAAACGAAATTCTGTATCAAAATTGGTGGATCACAAGAGGTGTTTATTAATCAATTTTAAAAATCTAAACGCTTTGCGTAAATTTCCAAGGTATCCGTTAAATTTCCAAATTCCGACTGTTTTTGTGAAATCCAAAGATTTTATTTAGTAAATCTTTAATATCGAGAATTTAAAGATTTCCGTTAATCTTTAAAATGTTCATATAAGTGTGAATTTCTAAGAAGTATCAAAATTTATTTTGAATTTTCAATAATTTTTAAAATTTATCATGAATTTTTTAGTATCAATTAAGTAAGGTAGACGTTTTATTAATCGTTAACGATTAATAAACGTTTTGAAGAAATGCCTCATAAAAGTTTCTTTGAAAAACATTAACGTAATTCTTGAAAATTCATAAACACTGGCAGTTTTTTAAAAAATTAACGAATATCTATAAAATTCATGAAAAGCGTCAAAGTATTAAAAAATAACGAAAGGAGAAATTGAAAATCAGCAATAATCTTAAAAAATGCATGATTTGTCTCAACATTTTAAAAGTTGTTATAGATCTTGGAAATTTAAAATAAGTTTGAAAATGAACGAATTTTAAGAGTAATTCTAACAATAATTAAAAGTTACATTGTTTTGTGTGGTGATAATCTCCAAATTAACGAGTGAGATATCAGTCTAAAGTGTACTGTGAGTAATTATCGAGTTTTTTTAAATCTAATTGGGATAACCTCTAATTGCTGTGGCCGTCTTGCCAGCCAGATGGTCAAGGTCGCATTTTAAAAAGAATTGCTGATCGTTTATTCAACTTATGCTATTTTCATTTCCTTTGTTTTTATTTGTAATTTCCTGCCCGTGGCCTGTTTTGTTTGTTATTTAGTTAGTCACCGCAAAGGGCCGTGCTGGTGTGAAACGAGTGTCCCTGTGAGTTTCCTTCTATATCTAATCCTATAGCAATATCTGTTAAATCAATATAACATTTATAAAAACAATGGTTCATAAATGTATTATTTGCGACAATGCTATTACTCCCAGAACTCCCTCAATCGTATGTTCTGGAAAATGTAATAAATCATCTCACATTAAGTGCGCCGATTTAAAAGATATAAATGATTCGGAAGAAATAATTTGGTGCTGTAATAAATGCAACATGAATGTAAATAAATCTCCATCTCATGATGATTTATTTGAGCTTATTTCAATGAAATTTAATGAATTCAAGGCAGAAATAAAAACTCTTATCGCAACAAAATTTAATGCATTAGAATCACGTATAGTACAACTTGAGGCAAAAAGTAATTAAATTAACTGTGATTCAGAGCGTAGGCTCGATAATGAGTCTTTTGAAGAAATGTTTACTGAGCTGGATGAAAGGAATAAGAGAAAGAAAAACGTTTGTAACGTTCACGTTTCGTCATCTTTTAATTTTGAAATAACTAAATAATAAATTAGAAGAATCATGGGTAATTATTTAATTAATTAAATTTAAAACAGTAATTTAACATAGGCAACCCAATTTACAACAAAATGAAAATTAACAGGAATTATTTATTTTTAATTTAATCATATCAATTTACATTTTTACATTTCAAATTACATAATAAGGTGCAATAATGCAACGACGAATGATCCCACCGTGTGACAGGTCCTTTATTTGTTGCGTAACAGTTTGCGTTTGGAAATAAAGATGGAATCACTTTTATGTCCTAAAAGAAAATATTAAAACTTACCTAAATGCGATAATCACTAGAGGAAAATTGAGATAGATACTAGAGAAGATAATTAAGCATGCGAAGATTTATAAAAAAAGGAGATTTGAAATAAATAAATAAATAAACTAAAACTAACCTCAAAGATAAATGAGAGCGGCGTTTCTCACATTTTCCGAAATTATCCAACGGAGTCTTCTGTGGCACTTAGTATTTTGTTTAGTAGAGTGTTCGAGGGATTTTAAGGGAGAAATTCTTGATGTTTGTTTATGAATTTCGGTTGTTCGAACAAGGTCGAATACAGGTCAAGTTAAGGAGGAGTCGCGCGTTCGTATTTTTGTTGGTTCGACTTTTCTCTTCTTTTGTTTTGTTCCTATCAAGTCCGGTGATATTCCTCTCATGCGACGTGTGATTATAATTAATACTATGGATTCTCGTACTGTTGTTTTACTTCCTGCGTGGGAGTTTTATAAATATTGTTATGGCGACATTCCGGTTGTGTAGCCGCGTCTTTATGTTCGTTAATTCGAAATGACCAATTTTTAATTAGTTTGGGCAGGTGGCGCTCGATTAATTATTTCTAGGGGAAGTTAAAATTATAGTAATTTTCATGGGGAGAATTGGCGAGCTCAACAGGTTGTCGTTAAAAGTTAAGAAAAACACGTGCTGTGTGCCGTTGTGTGAAAGAAGAAATCTTAGTGAATCTTCGTGATCTTTTCACAACCATTGAATTAAATAATTAAATTAAGCGAGGCCAAACTACATCTTAAGGTAAATTATCATATCTTTTTATTTTGTATCAACTTATCGACTTTGTTCTTTCTCGCTTTTGAATTTTCTACGTTTTGTTGGCTTGTCCATTTTGTTTTTTTGTGTTTTGATAATTAATTCCGGGGTCGTTCACTAAAATTTGAATGTCGATTTTAGGCCTCGTTGTGAGAGTTAAATTTGGTTATAAATTTAACAATCCAAATTATTGAAACATTATTTCAATTTTTGCTGTTCCGGAGGGCGGTTCGAATTAGGATTCTTTGCCACGGCGAATTCGTAGAATCGAAGTAGGAGTATTCCGAAGGGGTCGAGTTTAGTTTCATTCCTTGCTGTACGATCAGATGGTGGAATTGAATCGAAAGGCCAGAGAATCTGTTCGTTGCTGAATCAGATGATGGTGCAAGTGAATCGGAACATTGGACAGGAAAAAAATTACAGATAAGTGACCATAAAGTGAATTGTTTGTTTAAAAGACGCCAAATAAAAATAATTGCTTGATCGGTGTTTAGGCAACAAAGATTAGTGTTTATTCGTTTAAGTTTAATTTGGGTTAATTATTTTACATTCACATGGTTTAGTTTAATTTGAAGTTTGAGAATTTATTTAAATAAAAAAAAAAAGAAGTAAATTTAGGAAATAATAGTAAGCATTTAAATTATTCTTAAAGTTTTGGTTTAAATTTAAGGGAGTTATGATTTGTTTATAAAATGATTTATTTGTACAACACATGTGAAGAAGGGTGACGTCATTCTATCTGGTTTTTTTTTGTAATTATTGTTGTGTATTGATGTTGATTCCTTTATTATTATTAGATTGTTGATATGTTTTATTTGGGTGAATTTATTTTGTGTAAATGAAGTTGAGCCGTTTTTTTTGATATTTGCGTATTGCTGAGTTTTCTTTTTAATTGATTTATAATTAGTTTCATTCACATTTGATTTTTTTTTGCTATTAATTTTTGTTACCTTCGATTTTTTTAATTTTATTAAATTTAATTTTTTTTAATTTAAATATTGTACTAATTCATTCATTTTTAAGACCATTAATTTTCTCCTCGAATTTCTTGGTTAAGAGAGGTAAGTTTACTTTAGAAATTTTAAAAACCAAGTGGCGCTCAACATTTTTTTGTTTTTTAACTTCATTTATCCACGACTCTGTGCCTACCGACAAAGAGTTGCCGTACGCAGGTCATACGTTATCCTATTTAATCTTCCTGAACCGAATTCAAGTGAAATTGAAGCTAAGAAGAAAGCTGATTACGAGAGTGTTGAGAAAATATTAAAACCAAGGGGTTTACAGTTTAAACCTACAAAAATATTACGTTTGGGATCACTTTTATTTATTTATTTATTTGACGCCAAAACAACATTTTACATCGATTACATTAATACACATATACCTAAAAAGAACATTTTATATGGATAGCATTAATGTACATACACTAAACTTAAATTTAAAAATGACTACGAACAAACAAAATGCCGAGCGACCGATTTAAATCTGATAAGGGATACATCAAAAAAGTTAATTTTATCACAATATTTGTTTACAGAGTTGCACATTCTTACAATCGGGCTAAAAATATTATAGGATGGACGACAGAATGGAATATGTAATAACTGCAAGTTACGTGTGGAATACTGTGGTATATTCTATGAAAAACATTCTAAGCACTCAGATGAGGTTATAAAATTATTCAAAACTTTATATGAGAAGCTAATGTCATAGAATTCACGTCTTTTAGATAGTCTACTTAAATTTACATAAGATCTCACTTGGTCTACATTCAGAAATATATTATGAAAACATAATTTAAATCTGATGTATTTCAAAAATTTAATTTGTACATATTCCAGTCTGTCTATGTAACAGTTGAAGTGTGGTGACCAAATAATATTACAATATTCTAATATTGACCGAACTAATGTTACGAAGAGAGTAGTTAAACTGCGGATGTTTGTAAAATCTTTAGTGGTTCGTTTAATAAATCCGAGTATTCTGTTTGCTTTTGCAATAACAGTCTCGATGTGGTAAGCAAATGAAAGTTTTGGATCAAAATAAACACCTAGATCTCTAACAGTTTCAACATAATCAAGATATATGCTGTCTAAAAGATAATTGAACTTGAATTTATTAATTTTTCGACTAAATAACATTACATGACATTTATTTATATTAAGTTTCAAATCATTTTTTAAACACCAGGTGTTTATTTTTTCCAGATCAGATTGTAATATTAAAGCGTCAGTTTCTGACTTAATTTGTCTGAAGAGTTTCAGATCATCCGCAAATAGTAGCAATGGAGAGTTGATTCCAGTGCCGACATCGTTGATAAAGATATTGAATAGAAGGGGGCCAATATGGGAACCTTGTGGAACACCAGATGTTGTGTAATAGATATCAGAAAAAAAATTATTTGTACGAACTTGCTGAGTACGATCTGTTAGATATGACGCTATCCATTTAAGAATAGGACCACAAATTCCGTACCTGCCAAGTTTCACTATCAGGAGTTCAATGTTAACTTTGTCGAAGGCTTTGCTAAAGTCCATGTATACGGAATGAACTTCATATCCAGTTTCAAATGATTGTAATATAAAATTACTGTACAAGAAGAGATTACTTTCCGATGAGCGTCCACTCATGAAACCATGCTGCTGTGAGATAATGACATTTTTGAATATGCTGGACAGGTAATTGGCAATAAGTGATTCGAACATTTTCGGAATAGCTAACAGAATACAAATTGGACGATAATTTTTTATATCGTTTTTGTTACCAGATTTAAAGATGGGCTGAACATAAGATGACTTCCAAATAGAAGGAAATTCGCCCTGAGACAGTGACATGGAGAACAGAATATGCAATGGCATAAACATTGAATAATGACAAGATTGAAGTAATTTTGGTGGTATTTGATCAGGACCAGTACTACCTTTAACATCAATATTCAGTAACGCTGACTGTACTTCAGATGGAGCAATATTTATTTCTGCTAAGTGTATATGTGATTGAATATCTGACCCTAGCGGTAGCATACGTTGATTATTATAGACAGACGAAAAATGTTTTGCGAATGCATTAGTTATGCTTCTACCATTGTTTAACTGAATATCATCCAAAAACATAGAGGATGGGAGTTTATCCGAGTCTGATTTAGATTTTACAAATTTCCAAAAATGTGCTGGTTTTTCAAGTATTGCTTGTTCATTGTAAGAAATGTAATTAGCATAGCAGCATTTTGTAGCCAATCTACATCTTTTACGCAGTTGAGAAAACTGCACGTAGTCTGAATGTAGTTTTGATAATTTAAATGCTTTATGAGCCAGTCGTTTTTCCTGTATGAGTGAACGGAGTTCGGGAGTAAACCATTGTGGAAATTTGGATTGTTTTATAATCTTAATCGGTACAAATCTGTCAAGACAATCGAATAATACTTTATAAAACATATCTGCAGCCGTATTAATATCACTAATATTGACGAATAAATCGTTCCAATTTATCGATAGTAGATAATTATTGATAGCATCATAAGGAGCACGTTTAAAATCGTATACTAGTGTAGACTCAGTTTTTAGACAATCGAAATTAGAACATGAAATTACAATCTCCAAAGAAGGATGATAATTATCGCAAGTAATAAGAGGTTCACAGTTGTAGATAGATTCAACAGGATATGACGCAAAACACAAGTCAAGCACTCCACCTGCAATATTTTCGATATTATTGTATTGTGATAAATCATTAAACGCATACACATCACACACTGCACTTTCAGTTGCACTTTTTGTGTTACAGTTGCTCTTGACGTTAATTGGAAATAATCCCACGTAGTCTTCAATTTCATTCCATCGAAGATCTGGCAAGTTGTAGTCTCCCATAATAACAAATCTTGCGTCAGAATTTTGAGTATGTATATCAGTTAAGGACGTCAAGTGAGAGTTATATACCTCGATTCCAGATTTCGGCGGAATGTAAACGCATCCAAGAATGAAGTGATTGTTATTAATTATAGCATTAACCCAAATTTCCTCTGAGCTGCTATTGACAGTAATGACGGAAGATTTCAATGAATTTAATACAGCGATAAGAACTCCACCACCACGAAGTTTCGAACTATTGACTGTTGACCGATCAGTGCGATAAACCATATATCTATTGTCAAACAGCTCGGAGCTAGCTATACCTGGCTCAAGCCATGTTTCTGTAAGAAATATGATTGAATACTCCTCAGAAATGACGGAGCAATAAAGATCTTGTAACTTTGTCCTGAGCCCTCGTACATTTTGATAGTACATTGTAATTTCGTTTAGATATTTGGAATTGACGGTGTTGTTTTGGGAAAATTTCCAGCATTGGATGGTTTAGAACCACGGCGATGAAAAAATTCCTTCACAGCAAGTCCAGTTGGCCACAATGTCGGGTCCAGTAGTGACTTCACAAGTGATTCCTTAACTCCTAATTTATAGGAGCATATATCCTCGTTTCTTGCGAGTTCATAGCATTTGGCATCCTTTATATTCAGGACGTTCTGAACATAGTTTATAACCGAATCAACTGTTGAAGTTGGACTGCATCTACCGATGTAGATCCATTGACGTCTCTCGGCTGATATGAAATTATTTATAACGCCTGTAGTTGAAGTAGCCGTATTTCTATTTCCAATAATTATTATTTTTGGAGGTTGGACAATAGTTTTGTTGGCTTTATTAGCAGAAAGAGCGTCTTCCGATGCCGATTTAGATCTTAGTCTATTACAATAAGTATGTTTACTTGAATTATGCACCATTTGCTTTTGTTTTATATTTCCAGACGTACTAGGAGTTAATATGGTCTCTTTAACTAATAATGGGTCGATTTTAGGTACTTCAATTTGTATAGGTACCTCAATTTGTTTGGCAAGAGAAGTCAAGCTTTCTTTTTGTATATTGAGAATGCTAAGAATGGAATGTAGTAAAGTGGAATGTTCTTCAACTGTATCAAGAACATTCTGCATTTTGGTGCTAGTAGTATTTTCTGTATCAATACAATCCTTGCAAACCCAGTATAAGCTTATATTATCCAGTAAAGCTTTACACACGGTTTTGTTCAAATTGACACACTTAGTGCCATGGAAAAGATGGTTGCACAAACGACAGCGAACAGTATCCGAATCCGCGACAGTTACTGATGCATCACACATTTTGCATTTAGACATATTTATGTTTTTAAATAAGTAATTGAGTATGACTATAAATAGAAATAGTTACACTAATATAAAATAAAGTAAAGTAACTGACAACAGACTGACAAAAAGGGTAGACACAAGACAATCTTCACCACAAGGGGCCGATCATGTGGACTTTCAATGAACTTACACTGGTAGGCCACGGAAAGGATATACGTAATGATTAACAAAGGAAATATAGAAAAGTAACTCAATGTAATTTAATAAAACTCATAAGTTACAAAGAACAGTTTAAAAAGCATTAAAAAAAATATATATCTATTAAAATAAATAGTAAGCCACGACCTTTAAAAATTGTGTTTGCGAAAGATAATGAAGCTATACAAGTACTAAAAAGCAATTCACTGGAGAGTAACAAAAACTTTCATTTCCGATCTGATAAGACAAGAAAGTAACAGGAATATTAAAAAAAAAAAATACAAAATGAACTTGAATCTCGGAAATCATTAGGTGAATTAAATCTCATGATTAGATATAATAATGGAGTTCCGTTTATTTGCTCTAAGCAGATCCAAGCCTCATATTCCAAACAAAAAAACTAACCGAATATTATCAAAATTGTGGCGGGTTGGGAACTAAACTTCAGGCATTTATGTTATCAGTCAAAAGTAATGATTATGATGTACTTATCTTAACTGAAACATGGCTTTTTGAAGCTATTTCAAACAGTGAATTACAATTAATAAATTACAATATATATATAGGGTTGATCGTTCCAACAATGGTGAAGTCCGTGGTGGTGGTATTTTAATCGCCCTTAAACGTCAATTTAAATCATCTATTATATTAAAGAATAATGCTATAGAGCATCTATTTGTGTTATTATCAGTAAATAAGACCAATTATATTCTTGGCGGTGTATATACACCGCCATCGTCGCCTGTAGCTTCTTATTCTGGGCATTGTGAAGTTGTGGAAAATATAGTTTGTAATAGGTCAGTAGGGGTCATGTGCAAATATTATTTTTGACGAAATTAAAATTAAAATATTAATACAAAAATCACCCAAGAAAATATTAAAGAAAAATCAACATTCAGTAAATACGAGAATAACATTAGTCGATCAAAATTTTTTATCTGAAAGAAATAACAAATGCAGCATCGCCTTAAAATAATAAACAAGTACCGGTGCGTGGAGAAATGCTAAGACATACAGAAAGATTCAGTTCAAGGTTTAACCAAGCGCAAACACAACGAATTTGCGAAGTCGGGGGAATTGCATGACGTCAGGGATGGGTGGTATTTTATAACCATATATGGTCTGCGCGAAATCTTCCATCTCCACGATCGGGTGGGAAACACGAGTTATAAAAGCTGTGCGGAGCGGAAAACAAAAAAAGAGAGTCATGAGAGTCAAGAAACAGTTCGGAAGAAGAACATCACGAAAAGCACCACAAGTTCCAAATCACAGAGGGAAATAAGAATAACAACAAAAATCAAAATTATACAACAAATATAAAAACTATACAACAAAAAAAGAATACAAAACAGTTAACGGGTGTGGTCGAGCTGTGCGTGGAAAACGGAGGAGTGTTCCCGCTAGTTAATTGCCTGAAAACAATTAACGGGTGTGGTCGTCCCGAGTTAGTACTGCAGAGTTATGTTCCCGCTAGTTAATAGCACAAAAACAATTGACGGGTGTGGTCGAGCTGTGCGTGGAAAACTGTGGAGTGTTCCCGCTAGTTAATTGCCTGAAAACAATTAACGGGTGTGGTCGTCCCGAGTTAGTACTGCAGAGTTATGTTCCCGCTAGTTAACAGCACAAAAAGCAATTGACGGGTGTGGTCGAGCTGTGCGTGGAAAACGGAGGAGTGTTCCCGCTAGTTAATTGCCTGAAAACAATTAACGGGTGTGGTCGTCCCGAGTTAGTACTGCAGAGTTATGTTCCCGCTAGTTAAAAGCACAAAAGCAATTGACGGGTGTGGTCGAGCTGTGCGTGGAAAACGGAGGAGTGTTCCCGCTAGTTAATTGCCTGAAAACAATTAACGGGTGTGGTCGTCCCGAGTTAGTACTGCAGAGTTATGTTCCCGCTAGTTAATAGCACAAAAACAATTGACGGGTGTGGTCGAGCTGTGCGTGGAAAACGGAGGAGTGTTCCCGCTAGTTAATTGCTGATCACAATTAACGGGTGTGGTCGTCCCGAGTTAGTACTGCATAGTTATGTTCCCGCTAGTTAACAGCACAAAAAGCAATTGACGGGTGTGGTCGAGCTGTGCGTGGAAAACGGAGGAGTGTCCCCGCTAGTTAATTGCCTGGAAACAATTAACGGGTGTGGTCGTCCCGAGTTAGTACTGCAGAGTTATGTTCCCGCTAGTTAAAAGCACAAAAGCAATTGACGGGTGTGGTCGAGCTGTGCGTGGAAAACGGAGGAGTGTTCCCGCTAGTTAATTGCCTGAAAACAATTAACGGGTGTGGTCGTCCCGAGTTAGTACTGCATAGTTATGTTCCCGCTAGTTAATAGCACAAAAACAATTGACGGGTGTGGTCGAGCTGTGCGTGGAAAACGGAGGAGTGTTCCCGCTAGTTAATTGCTGATCACAATTAACGGGTGTGGTCGTCCCGAGTTAGTACTGCGTAGTTATGTTCCCGCTAGTTAATAGCACAAAAACAATTGACGGGTGTGGTCGAGCTGTGCTTGGAAAACGGAGGAGTGTTCCCGCTAGTTAATTGCCTGAAAACAATTAACGGGTGTGGTCGTCCCGAGTTAGTACTGCAAAGTTATGTTCCCGCTAGTTAAAAGCACAAAAGCAATTGACGGGTGTGGTCGAGCTGTGCGTGGAAAACGGAGGAGTGTTCCCGCTAGTTAATTGCCTGAAAGCAATTAACGGGTGTGGTCGTCCCGAGTTAGTACTGCAGAGTTATGTTCCCGCTAGTTAATAACACAAAACAATCAACGGATGACGTCGGGATCTGCTTGCTAATCAGAGGAGTGTTCCCGCTAGTTGGTTGTCTGGTAAGCTCCGAGATGGTTTTTGTGGGTTTCCCATCTCGTAATGCAAATGCAGGGGTTATTAAATTTTGCTCCCACAGTAGAGTCATATACTTTTTGAGTTTAACTAAAATGCACATGGCTTCTAAGTACAAACGAAAATAAAGTAGTTCGAGAATATAAATAATTTAAGAAACACAAATTAATTAGAAATGTCATAATTGAGGTCAATAAACTTTGCATCCGTTAAACTCACATCCTGTTTTATTTATTGTCCACACATACTCCTGGTCACTAAAAGGGAAGAAAGACACAGTATTTCCGATAATGCATATTGACACAAACAACGAATCTGTTAAATAAATTAAAAGGGTTACTACATACACAACACAACGTAAATAAAATACAAATTATAAATTTGTATAATACCTAGGGTCGAATCATTACAAGTTCAACAATATTCAGATTGTCAGTATTTAATTTGTGGAGATTACAATCTCCCTAATATTAATTGGAGTACTTCTCTTTCTACCTGCGATAAATATAATTTATATGACCATAAAACACAGTTGATTGTTGATACATTTAATTTTCTAAATCTTGAACAAATAAATAAAATTCCTAATAGTAGATCCATTTTTCTTGATTTGTTCTTTTCTAATATTTTAGAGTGTGAAGTTGCATTATCGAATAACTTATTATCAAATACAAGTCAACATCATTATGCTTATGATATTTCGATTTCTGTGTGTGTTTATAAACCGCTACAATCTGTACAAAAAATATTTTTATATCATCTTGCCGATTTTGATGCTTTAAATCACTTTTATAATATTATGTTTAGTTGTTCTGAGTGGAAATCTTTAGTAATCGATGCTGATATTAACATGTTAGTTGACTATTTCTAGAATATTGTTAATAACGGTATAACTAATTTCGTTCCTCAAAAATTATTTAAGGATAGCGATAGCTACTATCCTAAATGGATGACGCAAGATCTTAAGCTTCTCATAAGAAGAAAGAAATCTGCTCATATCAAATACAAACAAACAGGCAATCGTGATGACTATTTATTGTTTAATTCGTTACGAAGTCAATGCAAGAAATTAACAAATTTATTACATTCAAATTTTTTATCAGACGTCGAAGCTAAAGTCAATGCAAACTCTAATTACTTCTGGAAGTATGTCAAAGATTTAAAGAGCAACGATGGCATTCCTAATGTCATGGAATTTGATTCAAGAACGGGCTCAGACGGTAATCAGATTGCTGATATGTTTGCCGAGTACTTCGCTACTGTTTATACCAATGACGCTAGTCCATATACTAACGCTTCGTTACAGAATAACTTCTCAGTCAATAATTATAAGTTCGTAATTTCCAAGGAGGGTGTTTTTAATGAAATAATGTCTCTAAACCCAAGTAAAAGCTCAGGCCCCGATGGCATCTCTCCCTATCTTTTAGTTAACTGTATTTATTCATTATGCGGTCCTATATCCAATATATTTTCTATGTCTTTGGCACAAGGTGAATTCCCATCAATCTGGAAACTAAGCTATATCAATCCTATCTTTAAATATGGGGAACGGAAGCTAATATCAAATTATAGGGGCGTTTGTCTTCAATCTTGCATACCGAAAATACTTGACAAAATAGTTGGGATACAAATGCATTGGGTTGTTAAAATGTTTTTGTCAGAGAATCAGCATGGTTTTGTACCGGGTCGGTCAACAAATACAAATCTTTTATGTTTTAATCAATATTTGTTGAAGGCTTTCGAAAATAATAGTCAAGTTGATTGCATATACCTAGATTTTTCGAAGGCCTTCGACAGAGTCGATCATAATATTCTATTACATAAAATAAGATCATTAGGTTTTAATGATATGGCCGTTCGTTGGCTTTTTAAGTAACAGGTTTCAAATGGTAAAAATACACAATTACATTTATAAACCAATTTCTGTAACATCAGGGGTTCCGCAAGGAACTCACTCTGGGGCAATATTATTTTTACTATTTGTAAACGACATTGAAGACATTATTACTAACAGCAAGGTTTAATTGTATGCTGACGACATCAAAATATATCGGATCGTCAAATCGTTTGAAGATTGTAAAAGCCTGCAGGATGACTTAAATAAGATTAATGACTGGTGCTACTCCAATAAATTACACCTTAATGTGAAAAAATGCAATCTTATTTCATATTGTAGAAAACGCTCCAGTCTCAATTACGCATACAGCATTGATGGAAATGATTTAGCTAAATCAGCAGAGCTGTAAGATTTAGGAGTGACATCCGATAATAGGCTTGCATTCAACTCACATATCAGTAACGTTTGCTCCAAAGCTTTAAAAATGTGGGGTTTTGTCTGGAGGGTGTGTAAAGATTTGGGTCCATCGTGTTTAAAACGATTATATTGTGCATTGGTTCGCTCCAACGTTGAATATGCTTCGGTAATATGGTCTCCATATCAATCAACACATATTAATAGATTGGAACAAATACAACATAAGTTTTTACGTAGCATGGAGTTCAAATTGGGTAGATGTCATAGGCAAGGTTGTTACGAGGAAATAATGACCGATTTGAACATTAGACCTCTAGCTGATCGTCGCTTAACAGCAGATTTATGCATGATCTACAAAATAGTAAACAATTTAATTGATTGTCCTAATATTTTGGAGCAACTTCATTTTTATACTCCATCCAACTGCCGAAATCGGAGGAATACGCCCATTTTCCGCTTGCAGACATTCACTACAAACTACTCCCACTACAATCCACTGGCCAGAATGATGAGGACAGCAAATAGCTTGGCCGATAGGGAGTGGTTCGATTTATTTAATTCAAATTTTTTAGTTTTAAGTGTAAACTGAAGAGGATGCTTTAGATTTGTGATTTTTATTGTTATTATTTTGTGAATAGTTTTAATTTTTTGAATGGCTCGAATTAATAATATTAATAGTATTATTTAATGTAATGTAATTTTGATTGTTGTTTGAATTATTAGTGCTCTGTTTTTGTTAAAAGGGGTTTTCCCGTATAAATAAATAAATAAACATATTGAAAAACTCACGAGTCATCAAAATTTTGAAATTTAATTAAAATTTTGTAAATTCACAAAAATTGACAAGATTTTAAAAATTGAACAAAAACTTGAAAACCCTAAAGATTTTGTAAATTAATGAAAATATTGTAGAAAGCCAGTGATTATTTTTTAACGAAGGCTTTCCACTCCCAGAGTAAGCATGAAGTAAAATTTCAAGTTGAGAAGGCTCGAAGAATTTGAATTTGGACTTTGGACTTGAAATTGTACTTCATGCGCCACGCGCATAACAGCACTGATTAATTGTCAAGTTTAAAATATTTAAAACGTTTTTTTATCACAGATTATCACTTTTCGACATACAGTAGAACCTCGTTATACCGGGATGGCTTTTGGCTATATCTAGCACGATATAAGGAAAACACGGTATATCCGAATATATGTAATTTGTATAATAGTCACGTACACACACGCGCATATATATATATATATATATATATATATATATATATATATATATATATATATATATATATATATATATATATGTTAAAACGTAGATTTTCGCGGGCGTAACATGTATCACTGTTTCTTCGGGTTTGGTCCCGCGTATCTTCTTGGCTCTGGTCCATTTTATTTTTAATTCGACGTTTCGATGACGTCGCAGTCATCATCGTCAGGAATAACTATCAAAATTCCATTGCTCTAGCAACCACTTGTTTGACTTTTACGTACTACTTGATGCGTGAATTTCTTGTTTGGCTTCGTGTTACTCTTCTGTTTTGTTCTTCTAATGATGTAGTAGTGACAATTTCAATATTATTTTCGGAAGGGGTTGGATTTTGAATTTCTTGGTTGTTGTTCGGAGATAATATATTTTGACCAGAATTTATACAAGTTTTCCAAATTGGTGGTAGTCTTTTAGCATCATCTCTTTGATTTAGACTGTTCGGCCTCTGTTCAATTTCTATCGCTTCTCTAATAATCCTCGCGTGGAAGAAGTCTGTCTTTTTTAAAATTCTCGTTTTTTCGAAATTTATTGTATGTTTAGAAATGTTTACGTGTTGAAATAAAGAAGATTGTGGATCAGACTTTCTTACTGCTAAAATGTGTTCATCTCGACGAGTACTAATTTTCCGGTTTGTTTGTCCTACATAGCTCTTCTCACACATACCACATGGAATTTCATATACGCCTTGAGCTTCAAGTGGGATAATTTCTTTTGGAGTTCGGAGTAAATTTTGAATTTTTGTGTGTATATTGAAACAAGTTCTAATATTGTATTTGGAGAGGACTTTTCCGATTTTATCAGTTGTTATTTTAATGTAGGGAAGGGTGACGTTGCTACACGGACTTTCACTTCTTGTTTTTGGACTTTTGTTTCTGTTTAATTTATTGATTGTTTTTTTGGAAAACCCATTTTGCATTAATGCCTTTTTGACATTGGATATTTCATTATTTAAGTGGTGTTCGTCCGATAGCGTACGTGCTCTTAGTAGAAGCGATTTTGCCACAGACGCTATTTGAGCTGGATGGTGATGTGACTTCGCATTCAAGTACCTGTTTGTGTGTGTAGGTTTTCGGTATACGGTGTAATTTAAGTTTCCACTAGGATTTCGGATAATAAGAGTGTCCAGAAAGGGTAAACGTTTGTTTTCTTCAACTTCCATTGTGAATTGAATTTTGTTGTGGATATTGTTTAGATGCGATAAAAAATGGTTGAGGTTCTCAATACTATGTTGCCAAATAACGAAAGTATCATCCACGTATCGTAGCCAAAGTTTAGGTTTTAGAGGGGAAGAATTTAGTGCTTTAGTTTCGAAATCTACCATAAATAAATTTGCAACTATTGGTGATAGAGGAGAACCCATTGGTGCACCTTCCAATTTTTTGAATTTTTGTCCTTTATATGTAAAGAAAGTGTTTTTTAGGCAGTGTGACGCAAGATCTAAAATTTCGTTTGACTGATGATACTTGGATTTTATTATTGCTATTGTCTCGTCAATTGGGATTTGTGTAAAGAGAGATTTAACATCGAAACTTACTAATATATCATTTGCATCTAAAATTTGATCTTTAATTTTGTTTACAAAATCTGCGGAGTTGATTATGTATGAATCAGCGTCTTCAGTTAGTGGCTGCCATTCTTTAGCAATATATGCTGCTAATTTAACTGTTGGGGAACCAATTCCGGAGACGATTGGTCGTAAAGGAACACCTTCCTTGTGTATTTTTGATACACCATAAATTTTGGGGCAAATAGAAGATGTTTCCCTAGGAATTAGTTTTAACGCTGTATTTTTATCAATTTTGGAATATTTAATTTTTGATTTCGTTGTTTTTTCTAAATAGGTGATCGGATCTGTCTCGATTTTTTTGTAGGTTGAATCTTCTAAGAGGGAACACATTTTTTTGTCATACTCGTCTGTTTGCATAATGACGGTGGAATTACCCTTGTCCGCAGCAAGAATTATAATAGATCTATCTTCATTTAGTGATTTAAGAGCCGACATTTCTCTTATTGTTAAATTATTTCGTGGTGGTATGGCTTATTTTAAAATAGTAGCTATTTCTTGGCGAATGTTCTCAGTAATGGTATTATCTAATCCTTTTATACCCATTTCAATATTGCAAATAATGTCCTCGTTTGGAATGAATTTAGGTGTCACCGCAAAGTTAAAACCATTTGAAAGAACGTTTTTCTCTGCTTCGTTTAGAATTTTGTTTGAAAGGTTACACACTGTTTTTAATTTACAATCCGGGAGTTTTTCTTTATTATGTGATTGGAGTTTATCAAATTTTTGTTTGTGGTTTTTTGATTTTAAATCTTTGCTCGTTTCTGTTCTAAAAGCTGCCAATCTTTCAATAATGTTCCAACTAGATGGATGGATTTAATTGCTGAGATAAAGATGAAGATTATATAATGTTGTACCTACTTGGTTAATTTCAGATCTTTTTCGTTGAATTTATTCTCTCAGCAGGCATTCACTCGTTCTAGATAAAATCCGTCTTGTTTTATCGTTGTTTGTATGGTATTTTAGTCTGACAAAACTAGGCGTTAATTTCTTGTCTCTGCATCTTGATAAAAATGTTAGATCGTACAGAAGCTTCGCGTGCTTAGTACGTAGTTTTTCAAATTTACGTGTGGAATGTAGCATATTCTCCCCGTAGAGGTTTATTATGTTAAAACGTAGATTTTCGCGGGCGTAACATGTATCACTGTTTCTTCGGGTTTGGTCCCGCGTATTTTCTTGGCTCTGGTCCATTTTAAAACAGAAGAGTAACACGAAGCCAAACAAGAAATTCACGCATCAAGTAGTACGTAAAAGTCAAACAAGTGGATGCTAGAGCAATGGAATTTTGATGGTTATTCCTGACGATGATGACTGCGACGTCATCGAAACGTCGAATTAAAAAAAATGGACCAGAGCCAAGAAAATACGCGGGACCAAACCCGAAGGAACAGTGATACATGTATATATATATATATATATATATATATATATATATATATATATATCAGAGCTGGGATGAATCCTCAAAAACAGGATTCGAGTCACGAATCCGAATCACCTAATATGGTTCGAATACTCGAATAAAGGATTCGTAAGTGAAAAATATGATTCGAATCAAAGATTCGAATCCTCATTTTTGAATCACGGATACAAATTCTTCAAAAATAAATTTGAATCTATTATTTGCAACCAGTAATATTTTATTCCATCAGTTTCTATTAACAAAAATGTACATTTACCGACTAAATATCTGATTATATAATGATTTTAAATAATGATGATATATGTGTTATTGAACTTCATTTTAAATCTGTGTTTTATACACGTGGCGCATGAAGTAAAATTTCGAGTTTAGAAAAGCCCCTTGAAAATTTGTCTCGGGTCGCTGCGCGACCCTCGACAAATTTTCTACGCGGGGCTTTTCTAAACTCGAAATTTTACTTCATGCTTAGTCTGGGAGTGGATAACACTCGTTCTTAGAAGTTTCAAATTAAAGGATCACTCTAGATTACTAAGTTTATTACCATTTTACAAAGGCTACAGCTCGAAGGACCAATCATGGTCTTCGGAGACCGAAGGACCACAGGGAATCGAGGTTTATTTACAAGAAAACAACGAATATCTTAAGGTTTACATCATGGATAGGAAAGAAAACATCCAATTTTGAAAAAATATCGAAGTTGGGTTGATTTTCAGTGCGTTTTTAACTTCACTTTAAATCAGTGTTTTATACGCGTGGCGCATGAAGTAAAATTTCGAGTTTAGAAAAGCCCCGTGAAAATTTGTCTCGGGTCGCTGCGCGACCCTCGACAAATTTTCTACGCGGGGCTTTTCTAAACTCGAAATTTTACTTCATACTTAGTCTGGGAGTGGACCGTCAAGATTTTCTACATGTCGAGATTTTCGATATTTCTAGATTTATGTCGATTTATTCATAGTTTGTTATTGTATTAAATGCAACTTTAATATTTAATAAAAACGGTTTTTTCTAGGAATAGAATATTCACCCATTAAGAGCCGACCAAATTATAAAGTTAACCCTAAAAGTTAATTTTAAATAAAATTTTGAATCCTTTTCTTTGATTTCAATGAATGATTTATTCATTGAAATTTATTATTGTTGTCCACTCCCAGACTAAGCATGAAGTAAAATTCCGAGTTTAGAAAAGCCCTGCGTAGAAAATTTGTCGAGGGTCGCGCAGCGACCCGAGACGAATTTTCGCGGGGCTTTTCTAAACTCGAAATTTTACTTCATGCGCCACGCGTATAAAACACTGATTTAAAGTGAAGTTAAAAATGCACTGAAATCCAACCCAACTTCGATATTTTTTCAAAATTAGATGTTTTCCTTCCTATCCATGGTGTAAACCTTCAGATATTCGTTGTTTTCTTGTAAAAAAACTTCGATTCGGTGCAGTCCATCGGTCTCCGAAGACCATGGTTGGTCCTTCGAGCTGTAGCCTTTGTAAAATGGTAATTAACTTAGTAATCTAGAGTGATTTTCAATTTGAAACTTCTAAGAATCAGTGTTGTCCACTCCCAGACTAAGAATGAAGTAAAATTTCGAGTTTAGAAAAGCCCCGCGTAGAAAATTTGTCGAGGGTCGCGCAGCGACCCGAGACAAATTTTCACGGGGCTTTTCTAAACTCGAAATTTTACTTCATGCGCCACGCGTATAGAACACTGATTTCAAGTGAAGTTAAAAATATACTATTAAGGTTGGAAATTTTTCATGCTTAAGTAACCAAGTATGCATTCACAAATATTTGAATTATTCGAAAATTTCAATATTTATATTCAAATATGAATAAATTACTGATTAAAATATTCATATTAGAATATTTAACTATTTGAATTAATCGAATTCGAATCCCAGCCTGAATAGCGATGATTCGAATTATTTAGGAGGATTTGAATCCGTGTATGAGGATTCGAATGCTTTTATAAGGATTCGATTCCTTTTATAATCCTTTTATAAGAATCTGAATCCTTTTATAAGGATTCGAATCCTTTTATAAGAATTCGAATCCTTTTATAAGGATTTGAATCATCTACGTCTGGATTCGAATACGAATCCTTTTAAAAAAATGTAACGAATCCGGATCACGAATCCGTTTTCACTAAAGTATTCGAATACCTCTGTTGAATCCTCTAAAAGGATTTGAATGATTCGAATCCTGCCCAGCTCTGATATATATATATATATATATATATATATATATATATATATATATATATATATATATATATATATATATAATAATAATAATAATAATACAATCTTTATTCTAATATAAATATAAACATACAAGATATACATGAATACTTAATATAAGAATATGCGTCACATAAGAGAAAAACATGCTTAAGCAATAGGCACATGTAAGTAATTTAGATTAAATTCTAAAAACTCATTTAGAGAGTAAGGTTCAATATCTCTTACAATAATATTTATTTTTGATTTAAATCATTTGAAACACCGCTCATTTTTCAAGTAAGTCGGCAATTTAATAAATAATTTTATGCATGTGTAATTCACGCCCTTTTCGGTGAGTGAATATCGGTGTATAGGGTAGTTAAGGTTATCGTTATGTCGTGTATTGTAGATATGAATCTGAGTTCCATCTGAAAAAAGGTGCTTTTGTTTCCATATGAACACTAGACACTCTAATATATAAATTCCTGTGACAGTTAATAAGTTATTCGATGCAAACAAAGACCTACATGATGTAGAGCTTTTGAGACCTAATAAGATCCTGAGCACACGTTTTTGAATTATGAAAATTTTATTTATGTTAGGCGAACTACCCCAGTGTATGATTCCAAATCTGACCAAAGATTCGAAATTGGCATAATAAGTTATTTTTAATATATCTAAAGATAGGTGAGGTTTTAAAGTATATAGCATAAAGCTAATTTTAGCCAATTTACCTTGTAAATACTCAATGTGAGAATACCATTTTAATTTTTCATCGATGTTAATTCCCAAAAACATAGACGATTGAGAAAGTTGAAAATTTAGATTGCCAAATGAAATGTTATTAGGCATATTGCCGATTTCATTTTTTTTAAATAGAATACATTTAGTTTTATTTTCGTTTAGCAATAAATTGTTGTTTTTAAACCACTGTGTAATAGCAATTAGTGCTAGTTCCCCATTTCTTACCATATCATCAAAACTATTTCCAACGATACAAAGATTGGTGTCGTCGGCATATCCGACAATCCTTAGCTTCGGAGATGACAATTGATATAGATCGTTTATAAATATATTAAACAAAAAGGGGCCAAGTATACTCCCTTGTGGAACACCCATGACAACGTCTAGAGCACTTGACCGCAGTTTTTCACCTTTATTCATTATTTCTACTATTTGTTTTCTGTTAGATAAATAAGATTTGTACCAATTATACGCGACTCCGCGGAAACCGTAATTGTATAACTTCGATAGAAGCAAGTTATGGTCAATGCAGTCAAATGCTTTAGATAAATCTAGCATTATTCCACAAGCGACCTGGCCCCCTTCAAAAGCACAATGGATGAAATGGGTAAAATCATATAATGCGGTATTTATATTTTTATGCTTAGTAAAGCCATGTTGGTTTTTCGACATCATATTATATTTTTGTAAAAAAGATATACTTTGTTTTGCGACATAGTATTCAAACAGTTTAGAAAAAGTCGATAAAATACTTATTGGTCTATAATTTTCCATATTATCACGGCCGCCTTTCTTGTATACTGGTTTAACTACTGCTAATTTCAATATTTCTGGAAAAACGCCATTAGCTAAGGATTCATTAATGAGATGACATAATGGTTCACTAATTAAATAAATGATTTTTTTCAATAGCGACATTGGAAATTCATCAGCTTCACTTATCGTTATGGGGCAAAAAAATATCGAATGATAATTATTAAATTCCAGCCTACTATTTTGGTCGGAATTACCTCCCAAAATGCTCTTTGCAGAATTGACAAAATAATTATTTAAATCATCAACATTTAGCTCGCAGTTACCAGACAGTTTATTTGTAGGGCCACTTAATTCTTTTATGATGGACCAAGAAGTTTTACTTTTATTTGTGGAGAATATTATTTTATTATTATAATATGCTTTTCTGTCATTTAATAGCAATTTATTGTACTCCTGTTTATAGTGCTTATAAGTATTTTTACAATTTGGGAAATAATTTACTAGGATAGCGTACAGGTCAAGTTGCTTTTTACACATTTTTGTCTCATTAGAAGTAGCAATTTTTATTTTTTTGTCTCTTTTATTATATGTCCTTAGAGGAAAACAGGTATTAAAATATTGTGAGAGTATACACATAAAATGGTTAAATTTTGAGTTAACGTCTGATTTATGATATAACCCTATCCAGGCTTCATTGTGAAGATATTCAGAAAATAAAGAAATATTTTGGTCTGTAAAATGTCGATATTTAATTTGATATGAATCGTTATGATGTTTTAAATTTATATCTATAATCTGAGCCATGTGATCAGAGAACCCAGTCGGAATTATATCATAATGCATTACGTTCTGCGTATTATTTGTAATGACATTATCATTGCATGATTGAGAAGTTGGTGTTACTCTCGTATATTCTTTAATCAGTAATTCCAGATTGAAGGATTTGATTAGCATTTTAAAATGACTTGAAATGTGATAAGTTTTTAAGATATCTATATTGAAGTCACCACATATATAGAATTTGTTGTTATTTGATAATAAAATTTGAAATAGCAATTCGATTCTATTAAAAAATAGTTCAATGTTAGAATTTGGTGGTCTATATATGGAGATAAATGTAATTTTTTGTTTTTTGTCAAATTCAATATCAGCACCTGTGCATTCGAAGATATTTAATTGACATAAATTATTTATGTCATCGCGGCAATGTAACTTAAAATTGTTATTACAGTATATTGCTACCCCACCATGACTGTCAATAGAGCGGCAGAATCGTGAAATTAGTTTATGGTTTAAGAATTTTATCGAATCAATTTGATTTGTTGATTGCCAGTGTTCGGTCAGAGAAATTACATCTATGTTATGATTTTGTAAAAATAACTGAAACTCATTTATACTGTTTCCGAGCGATTGAATATTTAAATTTAGTAGTTTTAAAATATGATTTGATTGTTCTTGCGTGTGTTTATAATTTACATTATTTACATTTTTGTCTACGGTTTTTTGCTGATATTTTGTAGGCGCTGTAAAAAAGGATTAATGTATACCCCCTCAGGCCAAATATTTGGGTTATTCACAATATCCGAATCAGCCTTAGATACAGTTAGCTTAAAAGACGAATATTCCTCAGGTCATTTGGAGGTCATTCTTGAACATTCAGCGTCTATAATGTTGATGGTGGATACGTAATTCAATAGTGATTCAATTGTCACTTCAGGATCCAATCCGCTGATGTAGAAGTGGGAGCGTATTTTACGCCCTTTGATTCCTAGTGGTTGTGTAGATTTTCCCACGATAGGAATTTTCTTTTGTTTACGTCTATATATATATATATATATATATATATATATATATATATATATATATATATACATATATACATATGTGCAGTAGCCACCTACATAACAAGACATACTATATATAATATATTCCATTTGTTTCTGGATCTCGCCTAGCCATGCTTTCGTGTTGTTATGTTGCAGTATCAACATTTAAATTTTTATTAATTGCCACTCCTGATTCCTTATTTTAACAGTGTTGCAATAATTTATGATATCATAAGTAATCCTCTTTTTAATTTTCAAGAGGTTTATTGTTAATCTTGCAACAATTATTTCTCCACGCGGTCGCTTCTTCGAGCATTTTATTATTAAATCAAATTAATCTAGTGCTGCAATGCTGTGTCATTGTCAAAGTGAAAAATAATTTCAGGCACATATTAAATATTAACATGCCAAAGATTATCTCTGAATCAAAAAGGTTACAAATTCTGAAATCCTACAAACATTTTAGGCAAAGTAATCCAAATCTACAGCATCATAATATTATTACGATTTTAATAGATTTTTTTGGGGTATGTCTAGTATTTTAATTATCATATATATTTAATTAAAGATAATTACGTTTCAGGTAGGGAGATTTTCATTACAATTAATTTTACGACAAAGACCTGACGAATTGAAATCTACTACTTCTGGCAAACGATCTAAAAACAACAATTTTTGGAATCACGTAGCTAGAAAAGATCTGCAACAACTAATTTGGCAATATAACTCTAGAAATCAGTATTTTACTTTGAGAGATCTTTTGAATGATATGAAAGAAAATTATGAATTCCATGGGAGTAGAACAGAACTTTATAGGATTGTTAAAAGTATGGGGTATAAATTCAAATTAATTAATGGGCGCAAAATTCTCTGTGAACAAAAATATGTTGTTGCAGCTAAAATTATTTTCCTTAGAACATTTTTACAGTATCAAAATTCCAGTGAAGATATCCAATTCGTATACCTGGATGAAACATGGATATATCAGAATGGATCCGTGGTTCGACGCTGGGTACACGAAACGGATATAAAAAGTAATCCAACTAAATTCAAAAATGAAGGCAAACGCTTCACCATTCTGCATGCTGGGTATAGGGGTGGGTTTTTGGATGGGTGCGATTTTTTATTACATTCGAAAAACAATGACCGAGATTACCATGCCACAATGGATGGTAATACTTTTCAAAATTGGGTGGTTAATCAACTTATTCCTGCTTTGGCTAAGCTTTCAGGGAAATGTGTAGTTATTATGGATAATGCTGCATACCATTCTGTGCAATTAGACAAAACTCCTTCATTTTCTTGTAAGAAATGCGAAATGCAGGAGTTGTTGGTTAAACACAATGTAAAATTCAATCCAAAATTAACCAAAAAGGAACTATGGGCTTTATTTATACCTTTTCGATCAAATGACAAAATTTACGTAGTTGATGACATTTTGAGAAAGAACGGGCACGAAGTTCTTAGATTACCGCCATACCATTGTCAATACAATCCAATTGAAATGGCATGGGGGTTTTGTAAGACTTACTACAATAAGCACATAAATTATAAGCAACCATCTAAGGATCGTGTTCAGAATTTATGGCTTGAGTCTCTCTCAAAATGTACATCCGATATGTGGCAAAATTTCTGTGATCATTGTGAAAAACTTATTTCGGATGACTGGACAAAACACATGGGGAACCTTTCTTTTGAAACCATTCCTCCTCTTATTATTTCGCTTGGGGAATCTGGCTCAGAACAAACATCAGAAGATTCAGATGCAGGTTCTCTTGACTAAATAATAAAAATGGAATGAGGGCTTAAAAATTGTTTGACATGAAAATTATCAGTATCACAAGAGGGTGGGAATAAATTTGCAATTCTACAAAAAAATACTGAGGGCCAACAGAAGAGAGAATGACCAAAATTAAGGTGGATGGATGGAGTTGATCAAAATGTGTTAACGGGAAGACCCAAGCGAGAAATACAAATGGATGACGAAATAAGTTTGCAGAGCCGAATTCATTATATTTGTTATATACAATATTATTGCTGTGTTTGTATGTACAAAAACCAAGTAGTAAATTTTGTTAATCTTAAAACTGCATATTATTATCCTTTTATATCTGAAAATTTGTAAAACAGGCAACAGTGTAAGATCACAATAGTCAGAAATTATAACCTTAAAATCGAACATCTGACAGTGACATTTAAAAACCCTGATTTAAAACACAACCAGCCCCATTTACAATACTTAAACTGTCACTTTTCCATAGCTAGGCGAGATCCAGAAACAAATGGAATATATTATAATACAATAATGACGCCGGAACGTTTTACCTAATCAGGGCGGCAGTCAATTGTTAAAATTAACATCTTTTATCTGTCTCTCATTTGTAAACGTCAATTTATCAATAGACAGTATTAAACAAGTAAGGTTATGTTTTCAAGCTACTGACTTGTAAAATTTTAACAAGTCAGTATACTAACTTGTTAAAATTTAACAAGTTAGTACTGGAATAGTAATTTATAGTTTTTTGTGAATTGAATTTATTAAAGAAAAATACAATAAATACTATTATTCTTAAAATAATATTTAAGAAAATATATATTTTTTTAATTATTATTTTAATAATGCACTGCAACGATAAAACACAATTTATTCACCATTAATCTCTTTTATTTGTATTATATATATATTAAATATACAGTTTGTACTTCCAGTAATGGAAATCGAACCATCGGGAGCTTCTAACAAAAAACGTTCCACCTCTCTCTTAATACTTTGGCTTTTTTTGGAGTATACCGCTCATTCTTTCTTTTGAGGAATGCAATTACTTTCTGAAACCTACAAATATTAATGAACAGCACTTTTTTTAAGGGGAATATCGCAGTGTAACACGCCGATCGTATTGGAAAGACCCACATAGTTTAGAGTGCCAAATTTACACCACAAGTGGGGCGAATACAGTCAGAGAGAAAAGCGGCAGTTCGCTGTGCATTTGTGCATTGCTCTTTGGCATGAACGGATGGGGTCTCGCGTCGCGTGGAATAGACGAAAAAAAGCGTATAAAAAAGACGGATCGAAGGAAAGTGTCGATTCGTATTATTTAAACACGCTGATAATACATACAAGCTATATATTGTTTTCAATTCGTTAGAAAGCGATCCTGTGTAATTTTTCGGTATTTACAAAACCGATGATTCTTATTCTTGTCATTATACCTAATTATTTTTACTTTTAAGACTCCAGTTTCGACAGCTGAACAAACTATGTGTTTTATTTTATTAAATTAGAGATTATTTCTTATAAATATAATAATAAAATAATTCATGTTCATAAGCTCCTTGTGAATATTTATATGCCGGATATACAGAGAGTTTTATGTAACACCGAACATTTTCATAACGAGAATTTGTCTTTTAAGTATACAGAAGCATACGTTGAACATTTGCCGATGCTAGGTGTATTAAAAGAATTTAATTTGAAGCTTTAAACGAGTGTTTTCCACTCCCAGGCTAAGCATGAAGTAAAATTTCGAGTTTAGAAAAGCCTGAAAATTTGGTTTGGTCGCGTAGCGCGAAGCGCGGAGCGGCCAAACCAAATTTTCAGGCTTTTCTAAACTCGAAATTTTACTTCATGCGCCACCGGTACTAAACACTGATGCAATAGAAAGTTTATCGGTGTGTTTTAAACTTCGTAATTTGTCAGTGTTTTGTACCGGTGGCGCATGAAGTAAAATTTCGAGTTTAGAAAAGCCTGAAAATTTGGTTTGGCCGCTCCGCGCTTCGCGCTACGCGACCAAACCAAATTTTCAGGCTTTCCTAAACTCGAAATTTTACTTCATGCTTAGTCTGAGAGTGGAACACACTCATTTCAAGTTTCAAATTATTTTTTTTAACAACGAGTATCTAAAGATTTACGACATATACTGTGTAATTCTCAAATGTATACTTGAAAGAAAAACTCCCTGTGTGTACAAGTTGAGGCATGCGATTGATTGGCTACAGTTTTTAATGGTCATAGAGGCAACCCAATTTACACATAACTTAAAAAATAAAGGTGTCAAAATTGTATTAGATGAACATGTTCGGTGTTATATAAAACTCTCTGTATATGAAAAAAAACGGAACATAGGATTTTCAATGATATTTTTTATATAGGAATATTATCTTTGATAACTGCTATTGTCATGAAAATAATGTGTATTAATTTGGCCTCTGCCAAATTGGGTAAATACCCCAGATTTTGGGGAGAATTTCAATTTTTATTTTATCCAATATTCTAGTTTTTATGAATGCAACAAATAAATAATAGATTGAAAAAAATTAAACGGACAGCTGCCCTGTTTATTTATAATTAGTACAGGGTTTACAAAATGATGATGTGTATAAATAGAGGATTGCAATAACATTCAATTACAATTCATTTATTCCTTATTTACTTACTATCAAAATATGACTCATCATAAATCAGCTAAATTTGAAATAAAATATATTGGGTTCGGTGCAATGTTGAGCAAGAAGCTTGTTATTTGAAATGCATTATAATAACTACCTTATTATTATTATAGTTCTAATTTTTCTAAAATAATTAACAATGAATATGCACGCAGTTAAACCCTACATTTTTTTAAACATTCGTCAAACATATATTACCTGTGCTCAGTAAAAAATAGTTGATTTGTAACATTAATTTACGACAACGTCATATTGGTGACGTTATTCTCACTATTCTTATTCTCACTATTCTTATAGTTTTGATATCATTCAAATAGGTCCGATTGCTAGAAACTTTACAATTTACTTTAATAGTTTTATTGCGAGAAGTTTAATGGCATTTAACAACTGTTTTAACAACGAAAGATTTAAGACGAAATAATGATTTGAACAAGACTGATTGTTATTCGATTGCTTCTGCTTATTAATCAGCTCAAAACACTTTCAAAATAATTTAACAATACCGACACTGTCAAATAATTAGGAAAGCCAATATTAAAGGTATATTACACATTTTTATTTAAATTAGTGAAACATTTCGTGTTTTCTATATTAGTGAACATGCAGTATAAAAAAATACTTATTCCATTAGTAGTCAGAAAGCATAAAAATAAAACACTAGTACAATAAAATATAGGATCTTTATTTTTTAAATAAACCTGACATTAAATTTCAGACCACTGTTATATTCCCCTTAATATTTTAACATTGAATACCTGTGAACTGGAACATTTTCCTTCATATTTAAACAGCTTTTTAACATTGACCATTTCGTCCATAGCGAATCAGGGCTAAGTTTTTCAGCAAGGTGACTTACATATGCCAATATCACATCTTCTGTCACGCCAATCACGTCACTTTCTTTCTGCCATATTTTAAAGTCCGTATACTCCCGCTCATATCTCGTCGTTGACTTTACTGGAAGCAAACTTGAAACAACTCTTGCGGCTGCCTCAGTAATTGCTGCAGGCACTTTCGGAGGCACGCTCATGTTAAACGAATTGCGAAATAATTTAATTTGATTTAATCAAATAAACAACATAAGTATCCACGGAAATGTTTCATAACTTACTACATATTTTTTTGTAATTCCAATTTGATTAAATCTACCAAATAATTGTATTTTAATTAATTACAAATGATTGACAAATAAAATATATAACAATATACGCAAGTTAACGGGTTTTACTGGCTCCAGAAGGTGACTGGCTCGTCTAGCGACTCGCCAGTCATATCCTTCAGTCCGCCAGTAAAAACCGTTTTAACAATGCTAATAATGTTAAATACTATAAAAAAAAAGAAACCTGAAAAATGACCCCGATATATCCGAATCACGGTATCTCGAGGCCCGGTATAGCGAGGTTCTACTGTACTTCAAAATGTTGTGAAATTTCAATATTTCTTGACATTTCATCACTTCTTGACATTGTTTCAACAATTTCTCAAATTTAAACATTTCATCGTTTTTGAACAATTATCGATTTTCTCTTAAAAATGTACTTCAAGCCCAGGCGTATAAAACACTAAAATATTGTGAAGTTCAAAATATACTACTTAGATTTGTTATGACTAATATCCGACACTGCTTAATTTTATGTTTGAACTCAAGTTAATATTTTTAATTTTTAGAAATGTTTATTTTGTCTTCAAAATGCGAGCAAATGTATACATAAAATAAAAATCCATGTATACAAATTTACTGTGATAAAACCAAAATTATAATTAAGCTGCGTAAAACATATTCAAACTTGCATCATTTGTTGAGAAACCGACCATGCATTAGTAAACAAACAATTGGTGGACTAACTGGATTTTGCGTAAAATTTTCAGTTCGCCAACTTTTGCACAGGAAAATCCAATTCATAATTAAACATTCTATAAATAATGTGTACTGTTGAAGAATATATATGGATATGAAACAAAAATTAATTGATTAACAATTAAATTATTTAGATACAACAAAACCTTAAAATTGGTAATTTCGCGGTAATTCTACAACGTACCAACTTTTAAACAAAAAATCCCATTCGTAATGAAATTTTTAATAGAAAAGCATTTTTTACTTGATAAAAACTATTGAGCACTAACATTTATTCTATGTTATTTATGTATTTAAGCACAATTTAAGTAAAATAACAATTAAAATATAACTTTCATATTTACTTGACAGTACGCCAACGTGAAACAAATAAATCTTTATTTCAATTAAATTAATAAAATATGAGCACAGTATAATAATTGAATACTTAAAATACATTTAAATTGATTCATAAATTGAATTATTTACTTTTTTAAGTAAAAAAAACCTACAATTTAAAAATAAGCGCGCGTGTATATTGGGATGCATACGTCATGCGAACTAAATGTCATCCGTTAGTTCCGTGCTCGATCGGATTTTGTGCGAGTGTGTTGTGTGCGGTGTGAACGGCCTTGGTCGCGAAAAAGAAACACATATTTCTAATGCGTTTGTAACGCAATTTTCGCGTGTGAAAAATCCGCGAATACGCCATCAGCTGACGGACGAAGACTGCAATGTCCAAATCGAAAAAGAAGGCGAGTTAACGCGCGTTCTCTTTGTGTTTACGAAGCTGAAAAAAGTAGAGAGAGAGAGAGAGAGAGAGAGCGCGAGCGCCCCGACTCCCCTTTTTGTGTCTCCACCACCATCAGCTGTGATAATGTCAGATTGTTGTGACCACTATGGATTTCTCCTTCAGGGGGAATAAATGCATTAATAAATAAACAGGACGTGATTTGTAAGGGTACGTTTGTTTTTATTATTGCTGTGATTATTAAATTCAATCCAATCCGGGCCTTTGTTGTTTGTGTTTGTTTCTACCTGTCATGTTTGTGTGTTCATTTATTTTTTGCATAGCTCGGTTTGTTTTGTTTGCACAGCAGTCTTTGTTGTTAGGTTATATTTTTGGTGGTAATTTGCTGTTTTGTGGTTCTCATTTTAGGTGATTGTTGGTTCACACGGGGGTTCGCCTACTCCGATAAGATGTTGTACGTTTTTCATGTCGACACCGGCACTATGATGACTTTTGATATGAGCCTTGCCTTAGAAAGGTAAGTCTTGCTATTTTTTTAATAATTAAAGAAGAGAAAAAACATATGAATCAACAACTTATAAATAATACAATTTTAAATAGCATTGCATGATTTTAAAGTTATTCTGAATTTTAATGTCTTAATAAATCCAAATTGAAAAATATTTCCTGATTAAACTTGAATAAACCAATAAATAACATTCAAGGATTCAAAGATTATTGTAAAGTTAATTCTGCATTAAATTGATATTTAATCTAACATAATATCATATATAAAATTAAGCTATGAATCATAAACTTACATATCTATGCAGAATATTTTGAACTTCACATTTGAGTGTTTTATACGCCTGGCGCATAAAGTAAAATTTCGAGTTTAGAGAAGCCTGAAAATTTGGATTTGGACGCTGCGCTTCGCTCCGCGCCCAAATCAAAATTTTCAGGCTTCTCTAAACTCGAAATTTTACTTCATGCTTAATCAAGGAGTGAAAACACTTGGTTAAAATTGAACGCCTTTAAAAAAACACCGAATGCCGACAAATTTTTGATAATACAATACATACATATCAAACTGGGCATGATTTTGTAAATCATCTATGAAATTAGTTGAGATTAGACAGTTAAAAAAATTAACATTATTAGTCTGGAAGTATAAAAATGTAAATGTAATTGTACTTGCAGAACAAAATAATGAATATTTCTTCATGTTTTTTTTAACTATCTAACCTCGACTAATTTGCTCTTTTCGTAGAAAATCTTAATTATTATTATTTGTTTTATTTTATTGAAATTATATGTGCTTATAACATAAATAATTAGAAATTATTAATCATAAATAATATTGTGAAATGCCTAAGTATAGTAATGATTCATCAAGACTTTTAATATTAATTTCGCAATATTTTTAGATTTTTGCAGTTTAGGGCGCTCCTATATGGACGTTTTGAACGCGAGGCGGAACGGAAGCTGGCGCAAGCGTTTGCGTTTTAACACATGGGTTTATATGAGAGTTCCTAGACGGACGGGTGCCAGGCGAAGAAAACGCCAGCACCCGTCCGTCTAGGAACTCTCATATAAACCCATGTGTTAAAATGCAAACGCTTGCGCCCGCTCCTGTTCCGCCTCGCGTTTTAAACGTCCATATAAGAGCACCCTTAATTTGGGATTAGTTCTGTTGACACTTGGTTATTTTATAAATACAAAATTCCTTTGAATTCCAATTTTAGCATTTAACTCCTTAAAACATACATTTCTTAAAAGTGTACAGCTCTTAGCGGGAATATTGTTTATTTTTTATAGAAATAATTCCAAAAATTGGAATATATGAAACATGAATTTGGGGATTAAACCAATTACGGGGCCGATTCTGTAAGTGAAATGTTAAATTTCCCACTTGTGGGTAGCGATTCAATTTTTTGCGTGTCAAAAACTGATACTTGGTAGGTCGTGATATGATCTTGATTGATTGAAACGTAGATTTAAGGGTTATGTTAGACCTGGATTTGAAGGTTAAATTAGACCTGAATTTGTATATCCAAAGCGTTTAAATAGTCTAGAGCAGTTTTTCTTAACCGGGGGGTGCGGCAAGACTTTTGGGGGATGCAAGAGATTTCTGTAAATTATCACAAAAATTAGCTCCACCGCCTCTGTTCTTCCAGAGTAAACATGTGCCTGTATATTTGTAAGTTGCTACTGATATCAATAATTAATAAAGGTATTTGGTATTTTCTTTTACTGAGACAGACATTTCTACAATGCAAATAAATCGCTTTCATATTTTGATCACACAAAATAGCTAAACTTGACGAAAATTTAAGTATGACATCATTCGACAAGGCCTAATGATCATCTGTCTTTTTGCATTTGATTTTACTATAAACCCGTGTTTAGTTTTTATTATTATTGATGCCTTGTCAAAATCGTGTGTTCTAAATTTGTGCCATTTGAATACGGCTTAATTCTTGTTTGGTTGTAAATGCAAACAAATGACGATAGTTTTGTGTGTTATCGTATTGTGTGGTGTTATTTTGGTGAAACTTGTGGCTTGGAATGTGTTTTTTTTGTTGACATTGTGGTATTTTAGCGGGTGGTGAGTTAGATGCTGTGACTTTACTTGTACTTGGTGTTGGTTGTGTTCTTAATTGTGAATTGAAGTGTTTAAGTACTGATTGTAGTACTTTGTTTGATGTTTTTGACATATTTACCTTTGTTGGTGAATGACGTTTAGCGAGTTTCCCTACTGTTACTTTTGGAGGGCGTTTTTTTATGTTGTACATCTGTGTAATCTCCACTGTTTTTTTTTTTTTAACAGCCTCCATGGGTGGGTTTCATAGCCTTTTTGATAGTATAATTCACTAGTTGTTAATAAAAATGTTAGACTGCAAGGCGCAGTCTAATGCACGAGTGTGACTTGTTTAATATATCAAAAGTGAATTATTATATTGAAATAGCATTATTTTTAGGGAAATCACTTAATTAATTACACAGATATACTCCACAGACAAATATGTTTGCATTTCTTCGAATTTCCTGCCTAGTTAAATGAAACAAACTGTCCTATTAATACATTGTCGGAAGGAATCTTAGCTATCGTTAAAAATAGAAATAAATTTTCTTCACTTAAGTTGCAACAACTTGTTATTTTAAATGGATCTCCCTGTATATTATTTAGTTTTTGAATCTCTCATAAAAATGGGCATCTTTCTATTAAATTACATTTGATCTATCTAACTCGTACCAATCCATAGATGATCGAAGTTTTAGTTTTAAAATGACAATTTTAGTGGATTTATAGACCTAAAATATCTCCCAAAGTAAATATGACAGAAAATTGCAGTTTTTTTCATTATTTTAAGCATAATGGGCGCTATGTTTTGCACTATAAAGTTGATGCATCTGAGTTAAGGGATTATAAAAAAAAACTTCGGAATTGATACATTTTTAATCAAGTGTAGGGGGTGAAAGAGGAATGGGTGGGAGTAAGAGGGAATAGAAGAGTGACGAAATCGATGAGATAGGATGGGGCCGGGGTAAGGACGCTGGAGAAGTTGTGGGAAGAGAAGGAAAACAGGAGGAAGAGAGGGGGTAGCAATTAGTTGTAGCTAGTAAATATGTAATGCGTTATATCAATAAAGTTTTTTTTTTCTTCATTTGAATCAAAATTTAATTCTCTTTGGAATTGTTTAATAATTTTATCCCTAGATAATTTTTCTAAAAACTTATAAATATACAGATACAATTTATTAACATAATTTAAAGAGAATTCAATATTAGCCGAATGCGAGAGGATGGGGCGGGCGTAAAGATCGTGATAAGATTAGGGTGGGAGAGGGAGAGGAGAAGAACTGATTAGCTGGGAATTTGGTTTCATGTGTTTAGTTTTGTATTGTGTTTATGGAAATGTATATTAGTTTTGGATGCCAATAAAGGTTTTTTTTTTTATTAGCCGAATGGTCTCAGAAAAATTATACGATTCTATTTAAAAAAATCAGCTGTGCGAAACACAAGTACCGACTGGAAATTAAATTGTTATAAGATGTTTTCCGAGATTGATCAATAAAATCTAAAATCATTTTTTTTAAATATCCCAAAGATTAGAACTACAACAAAAAGTATATAAACAATAAATTTCTTGATTCTTCACAACATTTATTTAAAAGATTTTTAAATAACGTTAATAATTTACGAGATATGAAGAAAACGCTAAGAGTAAACATCCTCTTCCCGATTCCTCAGATTGCCAAAAAGTGGATAATGGAGTAGTGTTCAAATGTCAAATTTTATTAAAATCCATCCAGTCGTTTTCTGTGAAATCTATCCACAGAAATCCGACTGATAGACGGATCGACTCCATTGAGATAACGCCAAATTCAGATCTCTGAATCTTTAATTTTCGTTTTTTTTTGCTAGAAAGAAGACCATGTCAGTCTCAAACAAGAAAAGCGTTGCTTCAATATTAATAATATCTTCTATTTAAGTATTTTGTTTATCTATTAAAACACTCTTTAGCATAAATTAATATCAAAATAATATAATTTTTCACTGACCAAAAGTCTTACAAAATCATCAGTCGAAGTGATTTGTATTTCATTTTTAAAGTAAAGGTTATATTTAAATAAACCTCTGTTTACACGATCAGCTGTGACGGGATCATTGTTTACAGACATCCAAACACAGACGTAAATTTGTGAGGTTATTGCGGAATCATAACAACGCCCACGGCATTACTTGTCTATTCTATTCTTAGTCTGAGTGTATATCTCATTAATCACTTGGTAAAACATGATTAAAACATGTACAAAATAAATTATTTTATTCATATATTCAGTTATAAAGATCAAAACTATATTTTTCTAATTTTTACATTTGGGGTCAATTGTTCAATCATGATTTAAGCTAAACTTGGTTTCAGCCACTATTGAATAGGATCCCTTAGTAACTTTTCAAGCACATTTTATACATACATGCATATGTATGTAAATTTGCTTTTCATAAATAGAACTGGTTAATAAAACAAAAATATTTCCCTATCCTTTATTCACATTTATTTGCAGCAATGAATATTATTTGTTTACACAAAATGCAAATACATGTAAATTAATTAAATAGAAGCTAATGATGTTTTTAAATAGATATGTTATGTATTATGTTCAGTAGCAGAAAGTGTGTTAATATTTGTGTAAATGTTAGTCAAAAATCGCCAATGTAGGGTATTTGCGGAAATATGGTTTTGAATACCATAAATATTGTTTGTAGTATTTAAAAATATTTTATATTACCATTCGGACAGCGTTTTTTTTTACGGTTTTTTAGACATTTTTGTTTGGGGTACATTTAATACATGCGATCTTGCGGTTTCTTGCAACTTGTTCATAAACTATAGAAAACGAATTTTAATTCTTTTCAAACGTCTGTCTTGACCTTTAAATTTGGCTTCATATAAGGCCGTGTCCTCCGTGTTTTTCCTCATGGCCGGAAAGATTTTTTCGGTTCTATGATCTGAAACATAAAATGAAGTAGCAGTCATTAATCTGTATTAAATTATTTATTTATTTCTTCCCAACAGAAATAATCCAATTACAGGGAAAATTTTAAAATATAACTATTATAACATATGAAAAATTAAACTAAATTATATATAAAGACTAATCTAAAAATATATTTATATATATACAGGGTGTCCCATTAGTGCGGTCTCGGAAGATATCTCAGCTCTCGTTAAAGATAGAAAAAAAATGTTTTCACCAAATTTGCTTGATTTTAAGAGCTGCATAATCTAAAATTATTTTCAAATATACAGGGTGTCCCATTATTCCATACTTAATACCAACTTTGTTATTTTAAATGGAACACCCTATATATTATTTTTTTATTTGATCCGCCTTTAAATAACCTACACAAAGATATATCATTATTGGCACTTTAGGTTATTTGTTACTTCAGAAAAAAATATTTTTTGAAAATTTTGGCAGTTTTAGTACTTTACTTAAAAACTCACTGTGTCCTTATTTTTTAAGATATCAGTCTGTAATTTTACACACATATGCAGTAAAGAATGCTCTATCCATTGACTATAACACATTATAATATTACTTATAAATCCTAATAAAAAACTACCTTCTAATATTTAATATTTAAAATGTACATAACTTCATTTTCTTAAATGTGACACCCTATATTTCTTTACTTTATCAGATCCGCAATGAAAAATGCTTTATTTTTTGTATAACATACCCTATATCTATTTTTATTAGTTTTTGAGATATTAACATTTTCCTGTCATATATGGGAAATTAGGCCACAATCAGCATTTAATTAATCTCTAATGGACGTCTAACTTCAATGGTATTTAGATATTTCAGTTTTACTTCAAATCATTTATTTATGACATAATATAATTACATTTATAATATCAAAGTAAACAATACAACGACAATGGAAACAAGTAAACCGTATTAATATTAACAGATTAGCATATAATGAATTTGATAATTATATTAAGTGTTCGATATGGCCTCCATTTTGGTTTTGGCACACTTGAAGCCTCCGTATGAAGCTTTGATTGACACTTACTAAGTTGTCTACAGTAACGGCACGCATAACATTACTAATTCTATTTTTCATATCCTCTTGTGTTGTTGCAGGTATTTTATAAACTTCTTCCTTCACAACACCCCATAAAAAAAAGTCCAGTTTTGTTAAATCGGGTGACCTCGCTGGCCATGGAATTGGTCCTCCTCTTCCAATCCATTTGTTAGGAAAACTTTGGTCTAAATATTGTTTAACTTGTCGACTATAGTGTGGTGGTGCGCCATCTAATTGTAACCATGCATTTTGTAACGTTCTTAACGGCAATTCATCCAACCAGGTTTCGAACTGATTTTGAAGAAAATTTAAAAACGTATCACCAGTAACATTTCCATTAAAGAAATACGGACCAATAATCCTATTCCCAATAATTCCAGCCCAAACATTAAGAGACTATTTATGTTGATGGTCTATACAAACAATATGGTTCGGGTTATGGTCATCGTAATAATGATAATTATGTCTATTAACGAAACCATTTCTATGGAATATCGCTTCGTCGGTAAACAAAATATTGTTAAAAAAGTTCGGTTCAACTTGATGTTTTTGTAACGCCCAATTACAAAAATCCAATCTTTTTAAAAAATCATTCTCACCTAATTCCTGCACCAACTGAACGTGATAGGGATGCAATTTAAATCTCTTTGTTATTTTGTTTATTGTTGATTTGGGAATATCAAGTTGTTTTTCTAACTGGCGGGAAGAAATTTGAGGGTTCTCAACAATGGACTGAATTACCAAATGTTCACTCTCTTCTTTCGTTGTCCTTTTCTTTCTCTTTAATTTTAGAGGGTACATGATACGTCCTGTGCTTTCAAATCGGTTCTTCAATCTCACAAACGCTGCTGCATTAGGATGCCGTTCCGCCTTTGGATACTTTTGTGCATATATTCGACTTGCAAGAAAACAATTTTCTTCACTTGCACCCAAAACGTATGTCATTTTTATTAATTCTTCTTTTGAAAAATTCATTATTGCGTTATCAAAAACTCAATAATATTAATAATAGTGTTAACAGCACTTTATTTATCTGTATGTCAAATAAATACGTTTGTTTACTTTATCAATTGTTTTTCATGGCCTCCTTTATTGCATTCATGATATATTAAAAAATGACAAAATTTGTTTATATTGTTTACTTTGATATTATACATGTAATTATAATATGTCATAAATAAATAAAGTAAAGTAAAACTGAAATATCTAAATACCATTAAAGTTAGACAACCTTTAAAGACTAATTTAATGCTGATTGTGACCTAATTTCCCATATTTGACAGAAAAATGTTAATATCTCCAAAACTAATGAAAATAGATATAGGGTATGTTATACAAGAAATAAAGCATTTTTTATTGCGGATTTGATAAAATAAAAAAATATAGGATGTCCCATTTAAAAAAATGAAGTAATGTACATTTTAAATATTAAATATTCGAGGGTAGTTTTTTACTAGGTTTTATAAGTAATATTAAAATGTGTTATAGTCAATGGATAGAGCATTCTTTACTGCATATGTGTGTAAAATTTCAGACTGGTATCTTAAAAAATACGAACACAGTGAATTTATAAGTAAAGTACTAAAACTGCCAAAATTTTCAAAAAATATTTTTTTTTTTAAGTAACGAATTACCTAAAGTGCCGATAATGATATATCTTTGTGTAGGTTATTTAAAGGCGGATCAAATAAAAAAAATAATATATAGGGTGTTCCATTTAAAATAACAAAGTTGGTATTAAGTATGGAATAATGGGACACCCTGTATATTTGAAAATTTTAGGTTATGCAGCTCTTAAAATCAAGCAAATTTTGTGAAAACATTTTTTTTCTATCTTTAACGAGAGCTGAGATATCTTCCGAGACCGCACTAATGGGACACCCTGTATACTTGTACATAACGATAATTATAAAAAAAATTAAAAACAAAAAAAAAATACGAAGGGCTAATGGCCAGTTTACAATTGTGTGAAAATTGGAAAAGACTTGACATAAATACATCGACATAATCTTCAACACTATGGTAACAATTTAACATATTATGAACTTTAACGAATTGCGTGTGATAAATCTAGGAGCATGAACGCAAAGTATGTTAAGGAAAAACGTATTGTCCAAATGGTAGTGCACATGTTTGTATAAAGTTAGTAGCAATATATATTTGTGACGCTGTATCATTGATGGCATCGAAAATTCATTAAGTAGCATGTCATAAGTGACAGTATCAAAAGGATACGCACCATGTTTAAAATAATATAGATACTCAAGGAATTTTCTCTGAACTTTTTCCAAGGAATGAATATGACAGCGATAGTAAGGGCTCCAAACAGGCGCACAATAATTAAGTTTGCTTAGAATGAATGAGTTAAATAATAGAATAATACTTTCCACATTATTAAATTGTCTACAATTTCTTATAATAAAGCCTAACATTCTTAATGTTGATTGAATCGTACTAGTGAGATGGGGCACAAAGCTCAAACGTTGGTCAAATATAACACCAAGATCAGACATCTCGGTTGTTCTGTTAATGGGATTGGCGTTAATTGTATAATTAAACATTACTGGATTTGACTTACGATAATATGATATGATGTTACATTTTTTTATATTAATACTAAGGCCATGCTTTACCCACCAAGAATATAAATGATTAACGTTATTCTAGAGTACAACACAGTCTGAAATTGTATTTATTGTTCTAAACAGCTTAATATCGTCTGCATACATTAAAAATTCGCAGTTCAGTGCTTCAGTTATGGAGTTTATAAATATTATAAACAACAGTGGCCCAAGATTGGACCCCTGTGGAACACCACTAGTAGCAACATATGGTTGTGATTTATAGCCGTCAACTTCAACGATTTGCTGTCTATTATATAAGTAAGACTTTATGACAGAAATAATATTATCATTGATGTTGTGCATATTCAAAAATTTCAGTATAATGTGGTGAGGCATGCAATCAAAGGCCTTCGAAATATCTGTATAAATGACGTCAACCTGATTTTGTTGATCTAATTCAGATGATATTTTATGAGTCATATTAAGCAAGTTCGTCATTGTAGTACGTTTCTTAACAAAACCATGTTGACCTGTTGATATATTTTGCTGTACACGGCTATAGATTTCATCAGAAAGTATACATTCGAAGACCTTTGACAAATTACTAAGAAGTAAAATTGGCCTGTAGTTTACCACATTTTGCCTACCTCCAGACTTATAAATAGGAACAACGTGCACGGTTTTCCAACAGCTTGGAAATACACCTTGCTTAAGAATTAGATTAAAAATTCGCTCAATCGGTTCGCATAGTATTCCCGTGCAGTCCTTTACTAAGAAGGCCGGTATTTGGTCCATTCCCATGGTTAAATTTGGTTTAACTTTTTTCATGGCCTGTAACACAATATCTTCTGAGATGTTATAATCGCCCATATGAGTCAATCTGCTAAATACTGGTTCGGTATCTTTCGATGGCCCATAGCTCTTGGCAAAATGGTCAGCAAATGATGAAACAATAGCATCTGTATTCGATAGTGACTGGTTATCATATGTCATCTCACCAGGAATTTTTGTGCACTTTCTCTTCTTATTAATGAATGACCAAAAGCGCGCGGGTTTGTTACTAATTTCATCTTCTGATTTTTTAATAAATATATTGTAAGCAATTTTGAATTTATTATAGGTGGTTGGATGTCGCTTACAATGTCTTCTTTGGAATTGTTTACACTTTAAAAGTCGAATCAGTTCCAGATTATACCACGTAGGATACGATTTATTACGGATTTTATATTTTGGAACATGAGCATCAAACATTGAATATAATAATTTGTAGAACTCTTCACAAATATCATTTACGTTAGAATTTCGTGTAAATATCGAATTCCAATCAGCGGTGCATAGTTCGCTATAGAGGGAATGTAGATTCGCCTTTTTAAAATTGTATTGTTGCGTAAGGTCCCCTTTAAATCTAGGTACTTTCACCTTACAGGGTTATCTGAAGTTTGCATTACCGACAATAAAAAATCTTAATAAATAACAAAATTTGAAAAAAGTGGTCGCTTTTTGCCCCCCTTTTTCTGACTTTAGGGCTCTCTGAAAAATATCAAATATTAATATATTTGAATGACGGTGGTTCAAACTCTAGAGAAAAATGTGGAGAACCGGATACTAAAAGCTCAAGTCTATCCGTTTCATAATTTGAAAAAAGTTTCCGGCCAGCGAGAAGAAGAGAGAAAAACGTGTTTAATGTTTTGACACAAGTTTTAACCATTTTTGGAGATTTTTACCTTTAATCACCTATACCAACTTTGGGCCACTTCCATTCGGAAGTTTTAAAAAATTGATTAATTTTTTTTGCATGTATTGATACTTTATAGTATCTAGTTTCAGGGTGGCCCAATTTAGATGTTACTATATGAAATCTCGGTTATTAGAAGAGATAGAAAAAAATCGATGGCGCATCCTCGAGTTCTTTTTTCTAGGAAAACTCAATGTTGAAAACAAAAATTAGCTATCATCTGTTGTTTTCAAGTTATAGCTAAAAATTCAATATTTTGCATATTCGATTTTTATTAATATCTGTCATTTATTATTTTATCAAAATAAGAATTGTTTGTTCTACAGGTACTTTTTCGAGGAGAATCGAATGCAATTTACAGATTATTATTTATATCTTCATTAATAAACGAGATACAGCCCAAAGTTATATTTTTTATAGTTGGTTGTGCTGTTAATAATTTTTTTTTCTCTTTTTATTGATATATAATACGTTGATGTTATATTTGCAATTTATTATATTTTAAATATTTCTAATTAAACGCACTAGGCTTGTAAATAAAGTAATGTCTGTTACACATGAAACAAAATACATTATATTAGTTGTTTGTTGTATTGTGTAGTGTATTAATAAACTAAGTGTTTAAACATGAACATTGATTAAATAATATATAAGATAGGAAACGCAATGCATTAAAAACGTGACCCCAAAAATTGTCCAGCTTTGGCGTCGACACCAAGTAGGCGGTCAACTGAACTACACTATTTAAAATCTTACAGATATCTAGTTTGTGTAGAAGTTGAAGACCGCGAGATATTTATGCGCTCCTGATACTTTCCTCGAGCGGAGCGGTTATCAAGTAGGTGCGGACGTCCCGGGAAAGTGAGGGGGTTGGATCATTGGTTTTGGCTGATGAGTGTGCGTGAACAAGCAGACGGCCGGCGATTCTTTTAATAGTTTTCAAAATGAATGTAAAACGTAATAATTGCGTTTATATTAATTGTCATATAAACAGACACAAAAATCCAGAAATATCATTCTTTAAATTTCCAAAAAAAGATGAAAGTAGACAAAAAATATGAATTGAGAATAGCGGTAATATAAACTTATTACAGTTAAAAAACAATAAACTGCATACGAGTGTTATATGCGAAAAACATTTCGCTTCAAAATATATCATGAAAAATGGTGCTAGAAAAAATGTTCGCGAAATTCCTTCAACTTCAGAAGAAAACGTATTTAAATTGAAGTTGCCAATAAGAAAGTGCTATGGAAAATTACCAATAAACGAAAATGAAATTTCTACTGTGGAGATGGTGAGTTTTTAATATTCAGGACCGGCGTGTGCGGGACAAAATAGTCGTAAGAAAAAACACCGCTTGTAGTGCCCAAAACATATTTATTAATAGGCTTAATTAATGACAGGGATTCGCGAAAAAAAATCTTAAGGTGTCCGTTTTTAGAGCTACTCTATCTGTTGTATTGTTTCAAAATATACAGGGTGCCCGTTTTTCGAGCTGCACTATCTCGCTTATTTGAAGAGATAGAGAATCGGTTAAATGGAGGCAAATTTGCGTATTTTAGTGCATACTAATAATTTGCTTTCACATTTCATACATCTTTAATTGTTTCGATGTAATTTGAAAAAAAAAAGAAATTTTCGATATTTCAAAATTGATCATATCTGTCATTTGTAATTTTTTCCAAAATTTCTAAAAATATTCTTATAGCCCGATTTATGAACTTACCTCATAAGCAAATTAAATCTGCAAACGATTCGTTATTGTTTTTCCAAACACGACTTTTGTTTTTGTTATGGGCGCATATGGAGATATCAGAGCTGGGATGAATCCTCGAAAACATGATTCGAATCACGAATCCGAATCACCTAATATGATTCGAATCACGAATACTCGAATAAAGGATTCGTAAGTAAAAAATATGATTCGAATCCTCATTTTTGAATCACGGATACAAATCCTTTAAAAATAAATTTGAATCTATTATTTGCAACCAGTAATATTTTATTGCATCAGTTTTTATTAACAAACATGTTCATTTACCGACTAAATATCTGATTATATAATGATTTTAATTAATGATGATATATGTGTTATTGAACTTCATTTTGAATCTGTGTTTTATACGCCTGACGCATGAAGTAAAATTTCGAGTTTAGAAAAGCCCCGTGAAAATTTTCTACGCGGGGCTTTTCTAAACTCGAAATTTTACTTCATGCTTAGTCTGGGAGTGGACAACCCTCGTTCTTAGAAGTTTCAAATTAAAGGATTACTCTAGATTACTAAGTTTATTACCAATTTACAAAGGGTACAGCTCGAAGGACCAATCATGGTCTTCGGAGACCGAAGGACTACAGGGAATCGAAGTTTATTTACAAGAAAACAACGAATATCTGAAGGTTTATAGTATGGATAGGAAAGAAAACATCCAATTTTGAAAAAATATCGAAGTTGGGTTGGTTTTCAGTGCGTTTTTAACTTCACTTTAAATCAGTGTTTTATACGCGTGGCGCATGAAGTAAAATTTCGAGTTTAGAAAAGCCCCGTGAAAATTTGTCTCGGGTCGCTGCGCGACCCTCCACAAATTTTCTACGCGGGGCTTTTCTAAACTCGAAATTTTACTTCATGCTTAGTCTGGGAGTGGACGGTCAAGATTTTCTACATGTCGAGATTTTTGATATTTCTAGATTTATGTCGATTTATTTACAGTTTGTTATTGTATTAAATGCAACTTTAATATTAAATAAACAGTTTTTTTTAGGAATAGAATATTCACCCATTAAGAGCCGAACAAATTATAAAGTTAACTCTAAAAGTTAATTTTAGGTAAAATTTTGCATCTTTTTCTATGATTTCAATGAATGATTTATTATAATACATACGTCGATTTTTTAAAAGAGTTAAATTTAAAATTCAAACGAGTGTTGTCCACTCCCAGACTAAGCATTAAGTAAAATTTCGAGTTTAGAAAAGCCCCGCGTAGAAAATTTGTCGAGGGTCGCGCAGCGACCCGAGACAAATTTTCACGGGGCTTTTCTAAACTCGAAATTTTACTTCATGCGCCACGCGTATAAAACACTGATTTCAAGTGAAGTTAAAAATATATATATATTAACGTTGGATATTTTTCATGGTTAAGTAACCAAATATGCATTCACAAATATTTGAATTATTCGAAAATTTTTATATTTATATTCAAATATGAATAATTTAGTGATTTAAATATTCATATTGGAATATTTAACTATTTGAATTAATCGAATTCGAATCCCAGCCTTAATAGCGATGATTCGAATTATTTAGGAGGATTTGAATCCATGTATCAGGATTCGAATTTTAGGATTCGATTCCGTTTATAAGGATTCGATTCCTTTTATAAGGATTCGAATCCTTTTATAAGAATTCGAATCCTTTTATAAGGATTCGAATCATCTACGTTTGGATTCGAATACGAATCCTTTTAAAAAAATGTAACGAATCCGGATCACGAATCCGTTTTCACTAAAGTATTCGAATACCTCTTTTGAATCCTCTAAAAGGATTCGAAGCCGGGAATCGAATCCTGAATGATTCAAATCCTGCCCAGCTCTGGGAGATATGCATATCATTGAACGCTGATTTCAATGATGAGCTACATGTTGACTTTTGCAAAATGTATTGTTTTTATTATATGTAACCATTGAAACAATTGAGCAATGTCCACAAAAACTATTTGTTTGTATAAGAAAATGTAACCAATTATTAGTAGACTTCCGTGTAAATAGCATTTCAACTACTCCATAGCAACTTGATATTTTTTGGTTGACATCACAGTTATCTGACACTTAAAAACATGGAATATCTGTGAATATGATTTCATTGCAAACCTTTGTTTAAATTCAAAATAATTGTAAAGTTTTTTGGCAATTTTCTCGGTAAATACTTTTCTTAAATTATTGAATAAATTACCAAGTCCATCAGCTTAATACGCTTTAAAAATAATGTAATAAGACCGGTACTGTCAAATAATTAGCGGAGCCAATATTAACACATTTCAAATTTGACATGTAAATCCCTATGGTCCGAAATATTTAGAATACAATCCAATTCAAGATATAATAGTAGGAACTAGGACGAAGTCAAGCTATTGGAAAAAAGGGATTAGTTTTTATGATTAGGGGGCTATTTAAAAAATGGAAACAGCCCATCTCTTATTATATTGCGGAACGCCCAGTTCCAGGAAATATTTTAAAAGATTTAGTCCTTTTTAATATTAAAAAGTGTATGTCCATTGGACTTAGAGTAAAATCAATTGTATGTGATCAGGGCTCTAACAATAGACGTGTTTATAATTTATTAAATATTTCAAAACAAAATCCTTTTTTAACTATGAGGAATGTTTGCCCTTTATGACGCCCCACACCTATTTAAATCTATAAGAAATAATTTAGCTTCAACAGACATATTTGTGAATGATTTGCGTGTGTCGTGAAATGACATAGTACATGTTTATAATATAAATAAATAATTTCAATTATCATCATGTTTAACAAATATTACAAACTGGCACATATATCCAATAACTTTTGACAAAATGTCTGTAAAACTTGCAGTTCAAGTACTAAGTAGGAGGATGTCTACAGCGATCGAAACTGCTGTAAATACAGGTAAGTCTTCAAGCGGAAACAATACAGCAAGCTTTTTAAAAATTATTAACGATCTTTTTGATTCGTTAAATAGCCGCACGCTATATGATCAAAATCCATATAAGAATGGATTATCAGATGAAAATAAAGTCGTGTTAGAGACATTAAGAAACGGATTGGTTTATTTAAATAAAATTAAAGTTTATTCTAAAACTATGACTGAACGAAAGAATGTTTATTGCTTTGAGGGCTTGGCACATACAATTACAGGAATATTACAATTATTCGACGACATTAAGAACAGTGGGCATACATTTTTGTTAACTAATTGTCTTCAGCAAGACCCACTTGAAAATTTGTTTTCGGTCCTAAGGAATCGAGGTGGCTATAATAGCAACCCCGCGGTTAAGGGTTTTCGACAGGCATTACAACAATCAATGCAAATAAGAATGCTGGAGACTATTACCGACAATTCAAATTGCGAGTTAAATGATGATAAACAATTATTTAATTTATCTGAAGAAAATAAAGACAGGTACATTTGATAATACATTAAAGTTAAATTGTTTTTATCGTGGGCCATAGGATTTTACATACTAAAAATGATACCTTGTGTTAATGTATTTTATCATATAATTTTGAAGCAAATTTTTATTGTTAGTAATAAATGCATTATTTTTCTTCACGATGCGTTTAATTAGAATAACTTAAACATGTTTTATTCCATGTAAAAATAAAATAAATAACTGTGCACAAATAATGAAAGTGCCTTGAATTTCAGATTGATTAGTAAGATGATTAATTTAACGTGTATACTGTTGAAGAACGAGTGGAATTTGTAATTAAATTAATTATAAGAGGTTTGTCCGTTTTCGAGCAAAGGCATTTCAAACAATTTCTGTGATTTTTTTGGATTTTGTTATTGTTCTATTTCTATTATCTGCTAACAAATTGTTAAATATATTTTTTTAATGGAATAAAACATGTTTATATTACTCTAATTAAGCGCATCATGTAGAAAAATAATTGATTCATTACTAACAATAAAAATTTGCTTCAAAGTTATATGATAAAATACATTAACACAAGGTATAATTTTTAGCATGTAAAATACTAAGGCCCGCGATAAGCAAAAGATAATATATGTATAACTAAAAGTGGCCGTTTTCTTATTACTGCAAAGAATACGGCCACTATCAAGGGACATAAAAAATGGACATAAAAAAGCAGCGCGATGAACAAGCGATCTTTGTGCGCCACGTTACATTCGAAGCAAGTATCAGGAGAGCATAACGAGCACAACTGCACAGTTAGTTCTATAATACGTCGTTCATTTGAGTGGTGTCTCCAGCTGACTGAGACGTGTAAGGCGTGCAAGGGTGGTTGTATATAGTTTTCATGAGCACGTTATTATCCATACAGTTTCGCTTCTTATACTACTTATTCAATGACATGAAGTACGAAAATTACGAAAAGTTTGATATGTTAGAATGCTTTATTCAAAGCAACAGTAATTCTAATATTGCATTGGAAACATATTATACTCGATATCCGGAGAGAAGACAGCCCTATAAATCCATATTCCAGCGGTTGAAGACGAATCTCATCAACCACGGTTCCTTTACTATCCCGAGATCCAGAGAATATAATATATTAGACGCAGAAGAAGCTGGATTTAGTGTTGTTGGGGCTGTAATTGAAAATCCAGAAATATCAAGTAGGCAAATACAGGACGAACAAAGAATTAAAAGAAATCGTACCTTAAACATTCTGAAAAAAAAAAATTCCGTACTTACACGATTCGAAAAAGACACCATTTGAACCCTGAGGATTTTGAACGAAGATTAGAATATTGTAACTTATACAAATTATGTTTAACAAATCCGAACTTTTACAACGACATTATTTGAACCGACGAGGCATACATAAGCTCCCCGGGAATATTTAATAGACACAATGCCCATTATTGGGCCGATTCTAACCCTCATCGGACTGTTGATGTTAAGGCACAAGGTAGATTTGATTTTAGTGTTTGGTGTGCTCTACTGGGAAACCGAATCTTGTGTTACAAAATTTACAAGAGAAACTTGACTGGACAGAAATATACAGACATTTTACAAAAAAATATTATTGAGAACTTTTTGGACAATTTGCCATTAGTTCAAGGGGAACAGTTGTATTTCCACAAGACGGCGAGAGAAGTGAAAAATGTATTAAATGTTAATTTTGGAGCAAAATGGTTAGGCACAAATGGACCGGTAAAATGGCCTCCGCGATCTCCGGACCTAACACCGCTGGACTTCTTTTTTTGGGGCTATATAAAGAACAGTTTATATAAATTAAATAACAACAATATCAATATTTTTCGACAAAATTTCATTAATATTGTAAATTCTATATCTCAAATGCATGTTCATAATGCATGTAGAAGTGTCATAAATAGATGTAACTCATGCATTTTGAACAATGGCAATCAATTTGAGCATTTATTGTAATTTTACAATGCGCGGAGTCATTTGGCGGGGGAGTGCGAGGGGGTGAAGGAGGAATGGGTGGGAATAAGAGGGAATAGGAGAGTGACGGAATGGATGAGAGAGGATAGGGGTAAGGACGCTGGAGAAGTTGGGGGAAGAGAGGGGGCAGCGATTAGTGTAGATGTAATGTAGTATTATGCCAATAAAGGTCTTTTATTTTGTAATTCTTCTGTCAGTCTTTAGTATAATCGTTGTTTTTTTTTTTGTATTGACCAACCAGATTTGGTGATTTTTTAATAAAGTTGGATAATTGGTTGGATACTCTGGTTGTAATTGTGACTTTTGTCTTTAAAATAAATTTGAGGTTATGTTTACAAAAGGTTGCCATGTGCTTAATTACCTTGTCGTAAAGATTAATTTCACGGCGGAACAGGTTATCATTTATTAATCCCACTTTTTGTCAAATAATTAATCAATGGCAACATGGCATTCATATATCAATGTCATTTTGTGACAAATAATCAAAGGACCTAAGAAAAATAAATCTGAAATCTGCTTGGTCAATAAACAAAACCTAGGTATAATATCCATTTATTTTCAATGAATTTTTTCGAAATAATTGTAATTATTATCACATCCTAATATAAGCATACTCAAATTCCAGCAATTATTAATTTAATATTAAACATGCCTACTGCGATTAATAAGAATATTTAAAATTTAATAAAATATAATATATATCAATAAATTTCGAATAAAACATCAACATGTTATATATCAATGAAAATGGAAAAAATAACATTTTTTTTAATAGCACAGCCAACTATGACTTCTATTTAAAAAAATACAACTTTAGGCAGTATTTTTTTTACTAATGAAGATAGAAATAAGCTGTAAACTGCATTCGATTCTCTTCCAATAAGTACCTGTAGAACATACAATTCTTATCTTGATAAAATAATAAATGACTAAGATATTAATAAAAATCAAAAATTGAAAATATTGAATTTTTGGCTATAACTTGAAAACAAAAGACGATAGCAAATTTCTGTTTTTGGCATTGAGTTTGTCTCGAAAAAAGAGTTTGAGGATGCACCATCGATTTTTTTCTATCTCTTCTAATAACCGAGATTTCCTATAGTAACATCCAATTTGGGCTACCCTGAAACTAGATATTGTAAGGTATCAATACATGCAAAAAAAATTAATCAATTTTTTCAAACTTCCGAATGGTAATACCTCCTCCTTAAAGTGAATATTGGAGATAAGAAAACTTAATCTCCAAAATTAAATAAATTTATATAGTTTTGCTTTTTGTTTCTTAAAACCCTCTTCAGAATTTCTTATTACAATCGCTTGTTTTAATAATAATAATAATAGTTTATTGCCCAACAGACTACAGCCCACTTATAGAGCAATTTCACAATAATATAAAAATTACAAATTAGACTAAACATAAAACATAAAAATAAAATAAATATAAACATATATGAGATAAAAAAAAAATACTAGCATTGAATAATTACATATTAACGAGAATATAATGCTTGAGTTATTACATTACATGACTACATTCCCTCCAATCAAAATCACTTATTTCCATAGATACATGTTATCACAGCGGTGATAGAATCCTATCACCTTGTTTTGTTCGTTGCTAGGAAAATTATTTGTCAAATCTCACAGTCGATAATTGTCAACCGGGCGATAGGGTAAGATTTCCAAGACGGAAATAGATTGAAATTCGTTATATTCTCTCATCGAATATAACTCGTGGTATGATTAATACTCGATAATATTTATTCGTGAAACCGGAGCAGCACATTCAAGTCGCTCTTCGGGCTCGTTGAATCTGCAGCTCGGTTTCACTAATAATCATAACACTTGTTATATAACAGCTGAAAATAATGCAGTACACTTTGTTTAAAACCATCTAATGATTGACCGAAAATATTACAGTTGGTTTGAATATCATCATAAATTTTACACATTTTAATTAAAGGAGAGTTTGAGTGGTGATTTGTACTGGGAATAGAGTACCTGAAAGTATGACAGCTTCTCATAGATGATTTTGGGACATTAATCTGAATTTCATTTAGAGTTAGAGTCATCTATAAGATTGTTTAATGTTTTAAACAGATATAAGACTGCAACAATTTGATGATTTGTGTGAATAGTTACACACCCGAAATAATTTAATAAGTAGTCGTAACTGCCTCTTTTAGGGTATACGCCATGTGATGAAAAATACAAATACTTTAAGAATTTCTTCTGTACGGACTCAAGATAATTCACATAAGTGTCATACATGATCACAGCAAGTCAAATTCAATAATGTATTATCAGACGCTGCCACAGTAATCCATGGTGTTCCGCAAGGTTCAATACTGGGTCCACTACTATTTTTAATTTATGCCAATTTAGTAACACTAAGGTAATAATGTATGCAGATGATACAACTTCCATCTGTAAGTCGAATGATCTGCAAGAAGCACTCAATATGAGTGGAAATGTTACTTCTCAGATGGAGGATTGGTTCAATGCTAATAGCCTTTCTCTTAACATAGAGAAAACTGAAAAAATAACCTTTTCTCTAAGGCCATATGCAGGTGAACATGGTACTTGTAGGTTTCTTGGAGTACAATTTGACTCCAAGTTGAATTGGCATAAGCATGTCACAGAATGCTGTAACAAACTCTGTAGGACGACCTACTTAATACGCAACCTAAGCCAATCTTTGCCAAGTGAATCCCTAATGTCAGCGTATTAAGCATGGTTTAATTCACATGTAGGGTATGGAATATTGGCTTGGGGACATTCTCCTATAAGCTCGAACATATTCTCGATTCAAAGAAGGGTAGTCAGAGTATTAGCATCTATACCTTACAGAGCGGACTGCAGATCTGCTTTTATTGGATTGAAGATTCTCACTGTCCCGTGTGTTTTTATTCTAGAATGCCTTAAATTCACTCATAAAAATGTTCAATCTTATAGAACTCATAGCAAAGTACATGCACATAACACACGCAATAAAAATAACATCCAGCCATGTCACATATGACTGACTAAATGCAAAAATGGAATACATTTTTATGGTCCGAAACTGTACAATATACTCCCACAAAATGTGAAGTTTCTTCCAAATATAAAATTCATAAAGTTAACACAAATTCTGTGATATCTCACCAACGGGTCAAGAGTAAACCATTGTCTTGTATTTTATGTATTAGACTAAGCTTAATTTATTCTTATTGCTTTTTAACATTAATGGTCTTTGTTTTTATCTGTTTTATACATGTAGACAAACCTAGTCTTAATTATAATTTTAATATCAATGTTTTATTTATAGGCTAATATTATTTTATTTTATAGTTCAAATACTACTTTATGACTAGTGTAAACTTTATGTACTGGCACGCAATAAAATAACTAACTAACTAACTAACTAACATGGGGGACCAAACCGGAGCACCGTAATTCAATGTACTCATCACGAATGACACGTATAGTTTAATAATAGTAGTTTGGTTGCTGAAGTTCTTACTGTTTCTTATAATGAACCCTAAAATACGATAGCAGTCCTTTACCAATCGGCTATTTAAATGCCCCAAAATATTGTTTTTCACCCCAATATTTTTTTTTTAATACGAGGTTTTGCTTTTCACTTAACCTTCTTACCTACAAAACAAAAATACCACTTCAAAAGGAGCCTGCAATTAATAAGGAACCTTTTAACCTACCCTTCTGACCTAGACAATAAAATACCAGTGAATATAAAATAGACAGAATGGCAACGCTGTGTAAAAAAATCGTCACGTTAGAGTTACAGTCAACTAACGCGTCGACATCTACGCAACAGCACGCCCTAGCATAAAAACCAGTTAAAATACTGACATTCATTGCTTGTGTGGCAAAACCAAACATCCTAAGCAGCCATAGAAAGATTTCTACTTAAAATATTGTTTGAGAGCAAAGACAGAGATGCCATGTTCACTTCCTCCAAATAAATAAGATTCATTCATACCTGTGTTGCACGACCAGATATAACAACAGGGCCGTTGAATTTTAAATGAACGCACGGGAACTTCGTCCCGCACTTTATTCTAGGTGTATTTGTTTTATACACATACATACCGTTTGTTTGTTTTATCGATAAAACTATAAAACAAACTAACGGTATGTGTGATAAAAAAAACTGGGGGACGAAGTAAAACTAAAAATGCAGAGAAAAAACAGTTCACATATTTCCACTCACAATTAGTGAAGAGGAAAAAAAGCAATCATTTATTATTAACAATGAAAATTGTTGATAACAGACTCTTGTCCGGTTTCACCAACATTAATTAGGCTGAAGTGGCCGCCATTGACTGGTGTGCCCACCACATAATGGAGTCGGGACTCAACAAAGGACCAATTACCATTATGTCGGACAGCCAGGCAGCCCTAAAAGCGCTAGCCTCGCCGATAGTTCAGTCCAGACTGGTTATAGACTGCATAAACAGGCTGGACGCACTGGCGACAACAACAAAAACACAGCTAGTATGGATACCCAAGGACCAAAGAATTATTGGACACTTGGGGGCCGACTTGCTGGCCAAACAAGGGGCAACAGGTGAATTTATAGGACCTGAACCCGCTTTCGGAATACCACACGAAACCGGAAAGGAAATAATCCGACGCAAGTTAGCAGAGGAGCATACAAAGGCATGGCACAACCAAATGGGAATGAGGCACACGAGACTCTTCCTAGATGGCCCGGTACCTGATAGCGCATTAGCGCTGTCAGGACTGAGCAGAATGAAACTAAGGAAAATCACAGGACTAGTTACTGGGCACTGTGACCTGAATAAGCACAAACATAGGATGGGTCTTGAGAAAAGCCCCCTATGCCGTGGGTGCTTGGAAGAAGAGGAAACTCCCCAACACCTACTGTGCACATGCGAAGCCTATAAACGGCAACGCGCGGAGCAACTCGGGAAGCCCGTGCTTCCTGAAGAACAGCTCATGAACATCCCCTGGCCCAAACTCCTGGACTTCTTAGAAGACACAGGAATATACAGGGAGTAAAATAACCAGAGGAGCACAAAAGGACCACGGAGACCGTAGTGCAGGGACGCTAAGCGATACCACCTCATGTGGAAAAAAAAAATCTCATTCGTTAATTAAAATTATTTGTCAATTGTAATAGACACTTTTCATGTTATAAACATCAATGTCATGTGAATTGATTGATTTTTTGACATGTATGTAACTATCACTAGATTTTAATCGATGATTGGTAGATTGAACTGACAAATATTTTATACCGGTGTGTAGTTAGCAATAGATTCCATTCGTCATTCTACGTTACAAGTGTATTATTTATTGTTTTGTAAATTAGTAAATTTCCATTTGTACTAACTTTTTATGCAAAATCAATATACATTTTTAATAATGATGCTTTGTTATTTTGTGAAATTGTATTAGTTGTAATCGAAAGTTTTTTTATTGGATATAATAAAAATTTGATATTTTTGCCCAAAAATGTATTGAGATTGGCTTAATGTGACACTAAACTTGAATGAAGGTAACAAAAATAGAACAAAAATTGTCCCTAGTAAGTTTCAGTTTTTCTATTTAAATTCACCGTTATAAAATATTACTCTAAAATTTGAGAAGAAATCCTTTCCTTTTTCTTAATTTAAGAACGCTCCTCAATGTAGGGATTTTCCAATTTCAAAAAATATTGATATTGAGTATCGATTATATGGTATATCAAAGTATCAATACACTAAAATATCGTAATGAAAAGTAATGGATATTGAAAATATCGATACTTTTCGATACTAGATATTTTAGTTTTAATATTTATTATTATTTCATATGCAAATAATTTTTGAAAAGTCCTTTACCTAAGATAAATAATATTGCCAGGAATACTTTGATGACGGTTACGAAATTACCAAAATTCACCTTTACAAAAAAAATTCTAATTTGCCAAATCCAAATTTTCACGCTTTTCTAAACTCGAAATTTTACTTCATACTTAATCTGGGATTGTAAAACACTCGTTAGAATTTCTTAAGGACTTGAATTGAATTGTCTAGCGTTAATCACAAATAAATGACTGCATAATAGGCTGTAATCATAATCCTAATTATAATCATAATCATACTAAACTCAAAACTGTTGACATCTTATCATAGTTATGACATACCTAAATTAAATAGCTGATAATTGCTTACATCCTAGACCTGAATTTGGCAATTTTATTGCAGATTTGTGCGATTCTGCTAACTTCACGGCTAAGTCAGCAGAATCTTATGTTAAAAAAAAATATATTGCAGCGGAAAAAAATATTGCCATTGTAGTACCATTTTGCGCGGTTCTGCTAACTTTACGGTTAAGCTAGCAGAACCTTGTATTAAAAAATATACAGGGTGTCCGTATTTCAACAGAATGTATGGGGATCTTGGTTATTTGAAGAGATGTTTATGTTATGTTATGTTATGGGGTCGGTGGGTCGTATGGCCTCTGGGCCTTTCGAAGTTACCTCGACCTAAAAGATCTTTTGTAACTATCCCTGACCTACTTGAGTCCCTCAATGTCTAGACTTCTTATGAAGTCTACTATAACTTGAGGGTTAATGTGTACCAATTCATCGGTGTTTAAAGTGGCCGATGACAGGTAGTTCCCTCTTTGAAGGGACAAGGCAGGGCATTCACAAAGTAGGTGCTCTGCTGTTTCTTGTGCCTCGTTGCAGAACCTGCAGTTGGCATCAGTTGTCTGACCCATCTTGGTGAGGTGGTACTTCAGAGGACAGTGTCCAGTTAGAAGGCCGGTTATGAGCCTTAGGTTGCCCTTGCTTAACCTGAGAAACTGTCCGGCTCTTACGGCAGAGAAGGCGATGAACCTTTTCGCCTGCCGCAGACCAGGTGTGTTTCTCAGGTGAGCACTTTTGGCAGCATCTTCCCGGATCATCCCCTTGATGCAGACTTTAGTTCTTCCACTGTAAGGTTCCTTGTCCGACAAATGGAGTTTTGGACCCTTCCTTGGCAAGGTTGTCGGCAATTACATTGCCTTTGATCCCTGCGTGTCCCGGAACCCAGACCAGTTTGACTCTGCTGTTCCTAGCCAGCTGCTTTAGGGATAGCTTGCACTCCCAGACAGATTTAGACTTGCATGTAGGCGATTTTATTGCCTTTAATGCAGCTTGACTGTCTGAGCAGATGCAAACCCTCTGTTTGTTGTATCCCCTGTCCAAACATATGTGGGCGCATGTGTTCAGGGCCTCGATTTCTGCCTGAAATATCGATGGGGATCGTCCCAAGGCCTTTGATAACTCGAATCGAGGGCCAGTGATACCGATTCCGACTCCGTTCTCAGTTTTGGATCCGTCAGTGAACCAAACTATCGAGGAGCCTTGTAACTGCTTGACCTTCGCTCCAACATCATGGCAGCCATGGATGGCCACTTCAATCGTTGTGTCGAAGTCGTAGTCAGTTGACATGTAGTCTTTGGGCATGTATATCGCTCTTTCACACACAGTGTTGAGGATTTTTAGGTGCCCGTTAAGGTATCCAAATTTTGGTATGTCTGTCTGGATTATTCTTAATGCGTCTAGTGCTGCTTCCCTTTTCACGTGCAGATGCAGAAGTGTGAGATTTAGCATAGCCTCCATTGCTCCAGTGGGGCAGGTGTTCATAGCCCCGTGATGCCCAAACATGCCAGCCGTATTTGAAGAGATAGAGAGTCGGTTAAATTAGAGCGAAGTTGCGTAATTTAGGGCCCAATAATAATCTAAAAACAAATTTGAAATATCTTCTTTCGTTTTTCAGATATTGTCAAAAAACGGATTTTTTGAAATTTCGTTTTGATTTTTTTATTCAAAAACTATTAAATCCAGACATTTACAACTTTGACATTATAAAGGCACTTTTTAACGATAAATCTAGTAGCATATTTTATTTTAAGATAATTATAACATTTACCCAGGGACCATAGCAAACTTTTGTTTTTCTTATGGGCGCCATTTTGGATTTGTATATTTTTTTGAAGAATATTTTTTTCTGAATTCAATGATGTATCACACTTATAGTTTATTGTACATTTTATATGTATAATTTTAATTATTTGTTTTTTCTAAAGAGTGCCTTGGAAACAGTTGAGTAACTAACTTATTTGACAATTCCTAGGACCCATAATTTGCATACATATCACCCCTGAAGACGGGCATTCGACGGTACATATTTAACAGTTGTGATGTATTTTAAAGTAACGAGTGTCTTCCACTCCCAGACTAAGCATGAAGTAATATTTCGAGTTTAGAAAAGCCCCGCGTAGAAAATTTTCACGGGGCTTTTCTAAACTCGAAATTTTACTTCATGCGCTATGCGTATAAAGCACTGATTTACACTAAAGTTCAAAATATGTAACGCTCAAGAATTACTTTTTTTGTAAATAGTTTTGGAATAATAATAATAATGAAAGTAGAATCAATTTAGTTTGTGCAAATTTTATGTGATATGTTTTATGTTTAATTTTTTCGTAGGTCAAGTGGAAGATCAGTAACAGGTTAAGCTGACTGAACTTCGCCTACGCTTATAAGTATTTATTTTGTATTTATTTTTTGTATGACAAATAAAGGCATTTATTATTATTATTATTATTATAATCGATATTTATTAATATTATTACAAAAATTTGACAGTTATTAATTAATTTTGAGTGCTAACAATGATTGACTGCTGTCAAGATTTTATTGATTAACAGATATGACGTCATTGTTTCCAAGGCACTCTTTGCAAAAAAGAAAATATCATAATTTTAAATATCAAATCTAAAATAAATTATGATTGTGATACATCACTGAGTTCAGAAAAAAATACTCTTTAAAAAAATATAAAACTCCAAAATGGCGCCCATAAGAAAAACAAAAGTTAGCTATGGTCCCCGGGTAAATGTTATAGTTATCTTAAAAAAAACTACTACTACTAGATTCCTCATTAAAAATTGCCAATGTTCTAAATGACCAGATTTAGTAGTTTTTGAATAAAAAAATAAAATCGATTTAAAAAAAATCCGTTTTTTGTTGATATCTCGAAAACAAAATAAGATATTTCAAAATTGTTTTCAGATTATTGTTATGCCCTAAAATAAGCAACATTGCCCCAATTTAACCAACTTTCTATCTCTTCAAATAACTGAGATCCCCATACATTTTGTCAAAATAGGGGCACCCTGTATTGGAGTGGAAAAACATATTTTTGGGTATTTAAATAGCCGATAATTTTTGCAGTCATGTTTTGCCATTGTAGTGCAATTTTGTGCAAATTCAAATATGTTACATATGGCGACTCAATACGGCCGCTCGATTTCAGTTTGTGAATCAAATCTTAGTGAAATAAGTGAAAATAAAAAGTGTTCAACATGTAATAGGTCAATTGAACGCGAGTTATTCAAGTGTACAATTTGTGATTCGGATTTCCATTCCGTCTGTGCAAAATCTGAGGATAAATACGGCGTATTGGCCTGTTCAAAGTGCGAAAAAAATGGATCCCAAAAGTGTTCACTCTACCTACTAATAGAATTGAAAAAACAACTCGCGGATCTTACGACACGAGTAAGTAATCAAAATAATACCATTTTATAACTAGATAACTACCCTCACTCAAGAAATAAATAACCTAAAAGCCAGCAAGGACGCAAACCAAAACACTAATAAGAAGAAATCTAAGACTTTACCAACCAACACAATTACTTCGGATACAGATGGAGCTACAGCTACAATTGCGGAGAGAAATAACAAATCAGCTGATGAAATTGTAAACAATAGAAACTATAACGCTACAAATACCAGCGAGAAAAACGAAATATCGCCCGACCAGGTTAATGACCACGCCGATAAATGGATAAAAGTTGCAAGGAAGAAAAAAACAAACACAAACACTTATAAATTCAATGGACAAGCAAAAAATATGAAACTTGCCGTCGCGGAAACTCAACGAAGAAAATTGATTTTTGTGTCGCGACTACACAAAGATGTTAACTGCGAAAACTTGAGATCACACTTATCAAAAGCCGGGGAGTTTTCATTTGTAATTGAAAAATTAAAACCTAAATACGAAGAGGCATCATATGCATCATTTAAAATTGGTGTCCCACTAGCCTGTGAAGAAATAGTTATCAATGAAAATTTTTGGCCAAAAAATGTGCTTGTAAACAGATTTTTCTTCAAAAGCAAAACATATAATAATACAAATTTTCAAGATCACGCCTCCAAACAATTAAATCGTTAAATAACAATCAAGATGCACGTACATTATCAGTATTACATCAGAATATAAATAAAACACTGTTTATCACTTTGTTTGTATAACAATTGGTTTATTTGGTGACTATAGTTTCGATACTACACGTATCATTATCAAACCGTTAGTGACTAACGGTTTGATAATGATACGTGTAGTATCGAAACTATAGTCACCAAATAAACCAATTGTTATACAAACAAAGTGATAAACAGTGTTTTATTTATGTTCAACAATGTATAACGAAGTAGAAGCCTCTATAATCAGTGAATTACATCAGAATGTCCAATGCCTCACGACATCATTAACCCAAATGGAAGTGCTAATACAAGATACGAAATGCAACGTTCTGTGCATCTCAGAACATTGGCTCTCACATGAACAGCTAAGAATAATAAATATTCCCAACTTCAAATTGGCATCTAGCTTCTGCAGAAACGAAAAGGAGCATGGAGGAGTAGCGGTATTCATTGAAGAAACTATACAGTTCTCATCACTCGATGTGTGCACATTTGCTGAATCTCGACATTTTGAGTGCGCGGGTGTTGAAATACATTTAAAACATGAAACGGTGATCATTTGTATTTATATGCCACCACTAGGGAACATAAACTTATTCCAACAATTATTTGAGAGACTACTTGTTAATCTCTCAAATAAAAATAAATCATTTTATATCATCGGGGATTATAACAGATTTCTTACAATCAACCATCACTGTGACAGATTTTAAATGCGTATTACAGTCATTCAACCTAGAATATTTAGTAAAAGAACCTACTCGATTTTGTAAAACAACACAAACATGTATTGATAATATCATCACAAATAAATGCTCAGATTTCTCACCAAAGGTACTGCAAACCACAATATCAGATCATACTACTCGAACTTGAAGTGAATTTAAATACCAAGCCCCCTATTTTTATTACAAGAAATTTCTCAGAATCAAATATTTCTAAATTTATTAACAACATCACTAATGAATCATTTGATAATATATATAATCATACTAGTGCTGACTTGAAATATAACACATTTATCAACATATTTTTAAATCATTTCCATTGTAACTTTCCAATTAAGACTCACTCTAAAAGTAAAAAAGCTAAAATTCACCAAACAGAGCAGCTGAAATTAAGTAAAGAAAATCTATTAAAATATAAAATAATTGCTAATTATCGACCTGAATACGAACCTATCTATAAAAATGAACAAAAGACATATAACAACCTATTAATGAAAGAGAAACACAGACAAATCGAAATGAGACTACAACAGTCAGACAATAAATCCAAGGCATCTTGGAATGTGATCAGGAATATCACGGGTGGTCATAAATCTCTGATAATACCAAAATGTAATGATATACATAGGTTAGTGAATGAATTTAATATATTTTTCAATGAAATTGCTAATCAAATAAATCCAAGTACTACCATCAGTTCATCAACAACTACATCAATAAATATTCCCTTTAATCCTTTTTTTAAATCCTACGACAGTATCAGAAATAATTAACATAACATTAAGTATAGCCAATAACTCAAGCACAGGGATGGATGAAGTACCTATGCACTTAATTAAAAAATGTATACATCACATAGCACCACCTCTCAACGATATTATAAATACGTCCCTGAAAACGGGCATATTTCCAGAAAGGTTAAAACAAGCAATCCTAATACCAATACCTAAAAAAGGAGATCACAACAACTTGGGAAATTATAGACCCATTAGTCTATTAAATTCAATATCAAAAATATTTGAACATGTAATCTATTCAAGAGTTATGCATTTTTTTGTCAAGTATGAGCTACTATCGCCTACACAACACGGTTTTCTGAAAGGCAAAAATACGGAAACAGCTTTACACCACTACATAAAATGGGTACTAGATGAAATGGAAAATCAAAACCTGGCCTGTGGAATATTTTTAGACCTATCAAAAGCGTTCGACACAATTGACCACTCTATATTATTGTCTAAACTATAACAATACGGTATACGTGGTGTAGGATACAATTTAATCAAGTCCTACTTAGAGAACAGAGTTCACTATACCAAATTAACCGACGTCAATGACACGCACAGAATTATACTCTCATAGCCATTACGGGTAACTAAAGGTATTCCACAGGGCAGTATTCTGGGACCTTTATTATTCATAATATATATTAATGACATATCAAAAATACTTCCCATACATTGCAAAATGATAAACTACGCGGACGATACAAGTATCCTTATCAGTGGTAGTACTTATCCAGACATCATAAATTCGAGCAATGACAGTATAACAAAATTGGGAAACTGGTTCAACGATAATAAACTTATATTGAATACTGCAAAGACCAAATTTGTCCTATTTAAATCGAACCAAGTGTTACCAGCGTTTTATCGAAAACGTCGTAACTTGATTATATTTCATTCTCATTCGCGAAAACATCGGACTCCAATTGTTTTGCTCATTTTCATTTCATAATCATTTTAATTCCAAATGATTCAAGTTCGTAAATATTCATTCGATGTTCTTTTGTATATATTTTTGTAAATATTATAAGTAGGTAGTTGTACATTTCGCACCGGAACGTGACCAACACAATACGGCTACGTATTAACAAACATCCCCATCGTAAACCGCGCACCAAGCCCAACGCCCGAATTTTACAACCCCGAAGACGCACCGTCATAAAACTCCGCACCTCCGAGGGCCACCATTATAAACCTCCTGGCGAGCTATAGATGTTTACGACCAGGAAGACAAAGCCTTTAGAAATCTTCGTCGGGTTTGGGAAAAACTCCGAGAACAAAGGTTTATGGTCGTAACATCTGCAGCACATCTTCGACACGCCAGAACGGTCCGAAACCAGAGGCCCAAAACTTTTGGCCTCTGGTAGAAGTTGCCACTGCGCAACCCCATCCCGAAACTTCCTCCACCACAATCTTCGACCAATCACCGTCACCCCCAAGATACATGGCGGGGGTGAAGACATCGGTGGTTGGGAAGATCGAAGAGGGAAGAAGGCAGTTATCCTTGGAACATCATCAAGAACAGTTGAGTCTAAACTCAAACAATTATCATTTCATCGCGAGTCGAATCAAAAACATCATAGTGCAAGTCACGACATCTTCAAGACAGTTCATCAGTGCGTAACCATTCCGTGTCATCAGTGTCCGCGTAAATCATTTTCCGTCGTTCATCATTTCATTTGTCAGTATTCATTTTTGTTAATCGTAAGTCGTCGTCACCGTAAATTATTGTATTGTCATTTCATATTTACGTTCATTTACTTTCTTTTCATCTGTATATTCATTATCTTCATTCTTTTTCATTTTTCGGTTTGGTTGTTATAATAAATTATATTGTTGTTGTGGAATATTAGCGTTCACATATTCATTTTATTCAAACTAAATTAAACCCAAAAATCAAATGAAGTGTGTGTCCGAAACCAGATAAAGAAACAACGAGGAAGTCTGAGTAAGTATATATTTTTGTATTTAACTGAGCTAACGGAGTGTTACGGTGGAGCATCTTGTAAGTGCAAAAATCATGCTCTCCATTTAAATAAGTCAACGACAAAGCACGAATATTACAAGACGTCACAACCTCCCGTTAACACAAGCTATAAAAACCCCACAATCGATAAATCTGAATAACGGATCATACACATTCTCAGATAGTATTAGATGTTTAGGGATTTACTTAGATGATACCTTGAGCTTTAACCACCATATTACATATATCTGTAGAAAACTAAGTAGTGCATGTTATGGCTTAAGAATACTGATACATAACACAAACATTCGCATAGGAAAACTGTTTTACTTTGCTAACATAGTCTCACACCTTAGATATGGTCTGATATTTTGGGACAGCAGTACAAACGCCATAAGAGCATTTATTATACAAAAGAGAATACTCCGAGTTCTGTTAAAAGTAAAATATACCTCAAGTTGTAGGGGTATCTTTAAGCAAGCTAATATGCTTACATTTTATGGGCTATATATATACGAATGCATAAAGTTCATTTGGAAGAATAAACCATTGTTTAATGATGTATACTTCTGTACACGTTATAACACAAGAAGAGGTCAAGTATATAACCTATCGCAGCATAGGCTTAATAAATTCGAGAAACGTTGCTTTTATGCCTGTCTGAAAATCTACAATCACCTACCTATTGAAATAAAAAATATTGTAAATTACAACAGAATGAAGAACACACTATACAAGCTGATATGTGATATGGAACCATACTGCATGGCAGAATATTTTTCCTGTAGTTTTGGATAGATTAACTTAATAGATATTTTATGTGACGTTTTCCATGTACAAATATATGTATGTGTGTATGCTTGTAAAGTGCGAATAAAGTATTATTATATTATATTAACTTTATGGGTAAGCCAGCGGAACCTTATATTAAAGAAAAAAAAAATGCAGCGGAAAAAAAAACCTTTTGGGCATTGAAATAGCCGATAAAAAGCCGATCATTTTGGTACATGTTACATGTAGTTCTGCCGTCAAGTGCCTTCCAGCTTAACCGACATAAGTTATATGCTCGCTTAAAATGGATTCCAAGGTTTTCGAAAAATTACTAACGGTGGCTATTGGTAGATAATATCCTGCGCTGCTTTTATCCCCTGATTTAAAAATGGGACACACTCGCACCTTTTTCTAAATATCCGGAAAACTCCCATGTTTTAAAATGAGATGAATATGTGTGAGACAGCGGGGGCTAATACATAAGTACATTCTTTCAACACCAATGACGGCACCTGGTCCATTCCCATTGTTAATTTTAAACTTAATTTCTTTAGATGAGTAATGATTAAATGTTTTGTGGAATTATTAAGATAACTTGAGTAATTCCACCAAACTGGTGATTGTAATACCTGTAAACTGATTTACCAATAAATCGTAAAACCATATTATTAAAACAAAATCTATTCACTTGACATCAAATGATTTTATTGTAATTTAGCATTTTTTTATGATTTTTAATGTTTAAGATTAAACCAATTTATAAAGACCTAAAAAATTGTTTTCCTTTCTTGTTCAGAGTCTAAAAATCACACTTCAAAGAGTTTATTTTATTAAGTAATTTGATGAAAATGACTTTATAAGGAACCATCTTTAGACATTTAAAACCACTAATTGTTTGATTTGAGTTATGTGGAGTATTTAATCACAATGAAAAAACTGTTTTTATTCCTTACTTCACTTTTATTTTTATGTGTTAGATGTACATTTCGAGAGCACTCGAAATGTACATCTAACACATAAAAATAAAAGTGAAGTAAGGAATAAAAACAGTTTTTTCATTGTGATTTAAAACCAATTCAATTTTTCCAATAGAATATTGCCGTCCTAATAAGAAACTTTATTTGATTTGTTAATACAAGAAACATCCCATTTACATTATAGGGTTGTTAAAAAAACTTGTTTTCATTTTAATTAAAACAAACAGTTTTTTTCACAAAACGTGCTTTTTCTATTGAAACAGTGTTTAAAGCATTTACAATTAAAAACATGTTTAAATCGTGTTTAAAACATGTTAAAATGTGTTTAAAACATAATACGTATAAAATAGGTCTTAAGTCACATTTATGAACACACAGTTGTAATATGTTTAATAATGTAATTTGAAATATCTTCAACAATTTAGCTAAAATTTATTTTGTAAAACATTATTTACAAAACTGCAGGTACATAATGTTTTGCAAACTAAAGAATTATTATTGATACAATTTAACAATTTAAACATAACAAAATAATAACAACATAACACAAACAGAAAAAGAACAAATTAAAACTTCACATTAAATCAGTGTTTTATACGCCTGGCGCATCAAGTAAAATTTCAAGTTTAGAAATGCCTGAAAATTGCGTGCTCCGGCAAATCCAAATTTTCAGGATTTTCTAAACTCGAAATTTTACTTCATGCTTAATCAAGGACTGGGAGCCCTCGTTTTAATACATAATAAAAAAAATTATAAGTACCACTACTTTACTTTAAATAATATCAAATAAAACTTGATTATCACTTCCAATTATGAAAAGTATATTATTATTTAAATTCATTTTCAGTTACTTGTTGTTTCTATCAATTAATTTAAAACTTCTAAAAATTCTTTCCACTCCTTGATTAAGCATGAAGTAAAATTTTGAGTTTAGAGAAGCCTGAAAATTTGGATTTCGGCGCGGAGTGAAGCGAGCGCCCAAATCCAAATTTTCAGGCTTTTCTAAACTAGAAATTTTACTTGATGTGCCACCGGTATAAGACAGTGAATTAAATTCAAGTTAAAAAAATATTTCTTAAGTTTAATCTCACGCTAATATATATTACAAAGTTGTATTATTGTTTTGTTTAAATTGTATTTAATAATGATTCTTTATTTCACAATTTTCAAAACTACTACTAATTTAAGTAGTAGTTTTGGAAATTGGATTCATGTTAATAAACAAGATGCCTATGTTTTTTACACTTGTTCTGAATCACTCTGTATAATTGAGCACACAGTTGTGATAAAATTGTATGTTTAATAATCTAATTTGAAATATGTTCAACAGTTTGGCTAAAATTTAAAATCTTAAACCAAAAAATCTCAATAAAGCAGTATAAAATATAGTTTAGGTAATTTAAGATTATAAAAAAAAATTTGAAACATGTTTTGTACAAATTTAATATTTAAAACATGTTTAAAACAAAACCGTTTATACCACAACATTTGTTTTTAAATATGTTTAAAACACTGTTTTAAAACAAATTGTTTTAAACATAACAACCCTGGTAAATTATGAGTACTGTTCTCTATTATAAATTCATGAATTTTTTCTAAATTCCGAATACAACCGTTAAGATTTCTGGTAATTCACAGATGAAACATTTATTTCTTGGAAAATCAATATCTTCTTACTAATGTAATACAATCTTCCATCCACACTTAGCTTTAAGAATATGTTGAGTTTGTAAATTTGCTTATCTGTTTCAAAAATTTAACTGAATACGCAAGATTTAAGAAAACAATCTTCGAGGAATTTAAATGACGGCCTGTTTTAATTTTATTAAAGGGTATTTCAACATTTCTAACCTTGTCATTTTCAGTGTCGGGTTTTTGAAACAAAACGTCGAGCGGGAGTGCAAAATTCCAGTGGACAAGCAGGTGCTCCTCGTAAGCGGCGGAGAATCGCTGGACGAGCGTTGCAAGGTGTGCACTTATTCGGCCGGCACCGACACCAATCCCATTTATTTGTTCAGCAAGTCCGTCATCGAATCTGCCACACCACCCTGCACCAGCATAGATTATGGATCGGATTACGGTAAGCAATGATTTAAAATATACAGAGAGATCGGGAATTATTGTTGCGGTTGGTAGTACTGGATTTTGTTTGAAATTGACGACATTACGGATTTGAGTATTTCTTGTGTTTACCATTGATAGTTGTTATTGAAGTGTTTAAATATAACGGTTATATTCAATAGTTCTTACAAATGGATTAAACTGAACATTATTAAAAGTATAATATCTTGACACCATCATTTTAATACATACATAACCTTATTAGCACACCACTTGTACAGTTGCGAGAGAAAAAAAACTAGTACAGCAAAATATTTGTCTATGTGAACTGGACTCACTTTGATTTTTTAATTTTTTAATCAAACCGACAAATCTGCGGAAATGTCAAACAAAATTTAATGAACGTCGACATGCCTCAACTGACTCAAACACAAAAGGCGATAATAACGACCCATTTAGAGACGCTATTCGCATTAGAGACATTGCATGTCAACAAAAGGACCGTCTTATAGGCCAAGAAAAAGTGTTTTGCTAACCTGTGCATGACAAGTTTCTTTTACAAGAAAAAAAATACAATATTTTTGAAGTGGCTAAAGCTCCCTGCTGTACTAGTTTTTTCTCCCGCAACTGTACATTCATTGGCCACAGTCTTGCCAAATATGAAACAAGGAAAACATTTTATTTCAATAGTACTGCTAAGTTGGAAATAAAATGTACTAGAGTACTTGTAATTTTGCGAAATATGTACTCAAGGACTAAGTGCAAGTACATAACAGGTACTTAAGTATTCTTATGAGTACAAAGTACTGAGTACATGGAGTGAATAAAGAAATGTGCTTGTAACCCAGTGACTTGCGATTTAAAATTACATTTAAGATGCACACAGTGATTTTTTTCTTAGTGTACTTTTATACAGGGTGTCTTCTAAACGGTAAGAGATGAGAATCGATTAAATGGAAAAAAATATGCAGGACAATGAGTACTATCATTGTCTGGTGTAAAACCAACAAAAAAGTTGAACGTTCAGAGCACACTGCAAAAGAAACGATTTTTGCGATTTTTTATTTTCCTTTATTTTAATGTATTAAAGAAGGAAGAAATTTTGATTTCAGCATTTCATATATTGTTCACACCACGTGATTTGCAGTGCGTAAGCGGTTGTGTTTTATGCGTCCTAACTAAAAGCAAGGGTAGACAATGCTTATGGGAGAACTGGATTCCGAGTTTTCGAGGATAGAAAAGGAGAGACTGTGGTCGGGAAGTGGGTCCATCTACTTATGAATAGAGTAAAGGTAGAAGTATTCTAGAGAAAACTGCTCCGGTTGCGTCTACACACACACGCACACACACAAACGCGCTCGCTCTTATTTCGTCGTGTAATTTGATCCCGTCTACACCACTTGTACGATGATAAATTTGATGACCTTCAGAAAAAATAAACTTGTCCAAAACATTTCTTTTATTTTCAGATTTCCAGCGTGTTCAAAATTATGGACTTTGGAAATCAGATATATTTAAAAAGCTCCTAAATAAACCTAAAATTGGACTAAAATTCAAAAAATAAAATTCAATGAGTTTACATTAAAGAATTCATTTGATATTATTTTTATCTTGATTGTTTTTTTTTCTTCATAAATTCAATTAAAACTTTGGTATGTACCAAATTTGGAAAATAATTTATATTATTGATTAGTTATACAGAGAGTTTTTTAAGTATAAATAACTCAATATACAGAATACACTGTACACTGCTTTTCTAAACTCGAAATTTTAATTCATGCGCCCCGCGCACAAAACACTGATTTTACGTGAGGTTCAAATATACTTAAATTTCACAATATTTTAGTGTTTTATACGCGTGGCGCATGAAGTAAAATTTCGAGTTTAGAAAAGCCCCGAAAATTTGTCTCAGGTCGCTGCGCGACCCTAGACAAATTTTCACGGGGCTTTTCTAAACTCGAAATTTTACTTCATGCTTAGTCTGGGAGAGGAAAACACTCGTTTAAAGCATCAAATTGAACTCTTTTAAAAACACAACGAATATCTACAGATTTAAAGAAAATAAGGTGAATTTGAAATATGTATACTTTAACGGAAAACTTCCTGTATATGAACTGTGGTAGACGAATAATAAAATTTATTATCACCACAAAAAGTCTATTCGAAAATATTTCTTTTATTTTGAGATTTCAAGCGTGTTCCAAATTATGAAATTCGGGAATATATTTTATAAAAATGGTGATGTGTCCATCATAGTACTTTCCCCCGTAAATTGCGTATTAAATCACTTTTAAAATATTTGTAGCATTATTATTTTCAAAATGTCTTCAACTTTTTGATAACTACAACTTTTATTTGAAACATTTTTCAATTGGATCAACACATACTGACACAAACCAATGACTAGATAAAAAACACTATTTATTGAATATCTCAAAAACTAAGAGTGCTATGACAAAAAGTGAATATACAAAAAATCTTTAATATTTTATTACCTACAACTTTTATTTGAAATATTTTCCAATTGTATCAACACACACACTGACAAAAATCAATGACTAGATAACAAACACTATTTATTAAATATCTCAAAAACTAAGAGTGCCATGACAAAAAGTAAGTGAACAATACATCTCCATTTTGTTATTATCTACAACTTTTATTTAAAAGAATTTTTTGTTTGATGAACATTTATTGAAAAAATCTGAAAAAACTGAAAAACGCTAAGAGTAAAGTACCACTTCCGGTTTTCCGATTTTCACCAAAAGCTTTTCAGTTCTTCCGATTGTAACAAAAAGCTTAAGTTTCAAGTTTCATCTCGATATCTTTAGCGGTTTTTGCGGTACAGCGCACACAGACAGACAGACAGACAGACAGACATTTTTCAAAAATGGTCTTATTCGACTCAGGGGACCTCAAAACGGATATTTCCGCTAAAATTTTTGATTCGAAAATTTTCACGAAAACAATACTTTCCCTTTGTATTACATACGGGGGAAAGTAAAAACAAATTTATAATGAAATTTACAATTCTAAAATATATTTTCAACGTTTTTAGTTATTTTATTTTTATTTTAAAAAAATTGTTAAAATTATTAGATTAATAGATTATTGTTTCAAATATTCATAATTTGTATAAATAAACAAAGTCATTTTACAATGAAAAAATGTAAAATATATTTCCAACATTTTTAGTTATTATATATATTTTTAATAAAATCGTGTTTAAAAATTAATAGATTTTTAATATATTTATGTTATTAAACATTTTTTATTTAAAAGTTAGATAAATACAAAAATCTTTTTACAATGAAAAAAATCAATTTGAAAAATGTTTGAAGGGTATTTTAATTGGAATTGATAATAAAAAAAGCAGAAATTATTTCAATAAAATAGATAAATTATTTACAAATACACAAAACAAAAAACATAGCAATATAGATTCATATAAACATTTATATATACACGATTCCATTTGTTTCTGGATCTCGCCTAGTTATGGAAAAGTGACAGTTTAAGTATTGTAAATGGGGCTGGTTGTGTTTTAAATCAGGGCTTTTAAATGTCACTGTCAGATGTTCGATTTTAAGGTTATAATTTCTGACTATTGTGATCTTACCCTGTTGCCTGTTTTACAAATTTTCAGATATAAAAGGATAATAATATGCAGTTTTAAGATTAACAAAATTTACTACTTGGTTTTTGTACATACAAACACAGCAATAATATTGTATATTACAAATATAATGAATTCGGCTCTGCAAACTTATTTCGTCATCCATTTGTATTTCTCGCTTGGGTCTTCCCGTTAACACATTTTGATCAACTCCAACCATCCACCTTAATTTTGGTCATTCTCTCTTCTGTTGGCCCTCAGTATTTTTTTGTAGAATTGCAAATTTATTCCCACCCTCTTGTGATACTGATAATTTTCATGTCAAACAATTTTTAAGCCCTCATTCCACTTTTATTATTTAGTCAAGAGAACCTGCATCTGAATCTTCTGATGTTTGTTCTGAGCCAGATTCCCCAAGCGAAATAATAAAAGGAGGAATGGTTTCAAAAGAAAGGTTCCCCATGTGTTTTGTCCAGTCATCCGAAATAAGTTTTTCACAATGATCACAGAAATTTTGCCACATATCGGATGTACATTTTGAGAGAGACTCAAGCCATAAATTCTGAACACGATCCTTAGATGGTTGCTTAGAATTTATGTGCTTATTGTAGTAAGTCTTACAAAACCCCCATGCCATTCCAATTGGATTGTATTGACAATGGTATGGCGGTAATCTAAGAACTTCGTGCCCGTTCTTTCTCAAAATGTCATCAACTACGTAAATTTTGTCATTTGATCGAAAAGGTATAAATATAGCCCATAGTTCCTTTTTGGTTAATTTTGGATTGAATTTTACATTGTGTTTAACCAACCACTCCTGCATTTCGCATTTCTTACAAGAAAATGAAGGAGTTTTGTCTAATTGCACAGAATGGTATGCAGCATTATCCATAATAACTACACATTTCCCTGAAAGCTTAGCCAAAGCAGGAATAAGTTGATTAACCACCCAATTTTCAAAAGTATTACCATCCATTTTGGCATGGTAATCTCGGTCATTGTTTTTCGAATGTAATAAAAAATCACACCCATCCAAAAACCCACCCCTATACCCAGCATGTAGAATGGTGAAGCGTTTGCCTTCATTTTTGAATTTAGTTGGATTACTTTTTATATTCGTTTCATGTACCCAGCGTCGAACCACGGATCCATTCTGATATATCCATGTTTCATCCAGGTATACGAATTGGATATCTTCACTGGAATTTTGATACTGTAAAAATTTTCTAAGGAAAATAATTTTAGCTGCAACAACATGTTTTTGTTCCCAGAGAATTTTGCGCCCATTAATTAATTTGAATTTATACCCCATACTTTTAACAACCCTATAAAGTGTTGTTCTACTCCCATGGAAGTCATAATTTTCTTTCATATCATTCAAAAGATCTCTCAAAGTAAAATACTGATTTCTAGAGTTATATTGCCAAATTAGTTGTTGCAGATCTTTTCTAGCTAGGTAATTCCAAAAATGGCTGTTTTTAGATCGTTTGCCAGAAGTAGTAGATTTCAATTCGTCAGGTCTTTGTTGTAAAATTAATTGTAATAAAGATCTCCCTACCTGAAACGTAATTATCTTCAATTAAATATATATGATAATTAAAATACTAGACATACCCCAAAAATATCTATTAAAATCGTAATAATATTGTGATGCTGTAGATTTGGATTACTTTGCCTAAAATGTTTGTAGGATTTCAGAATTTGTAATCTTTTTGATTCAGAGATAATCTTTGGCATGTTAATATTTAATATGTGCCTGAAATTATTTTTCACTTTGACATTGACACAGCATTGCAACACTAGATTAATTTGATTTAATAATAAAATGCTCGAAGAAGCGACCACGTGGCGAAATAATTGTTGCAAGATTAAACCTCTTGAAAATTAAAAAGAGGATTATAATATATTCCATTTGTTTCTGGATCTCGCCTAGCCATGCTTTCGTGTTGTTATGTTGCAGTATCAACATTTACATTTTTTATTAGTTGCCACTCCTGATTCCTTATTTTAACAGTGTTGCAATAATTTATGATATCATAAGTAATCCTCTTTTTAATTTTTTTTTTATTTATACCTTTTCGATCAAATGACAAAATTTACGTAGTTGATGACATTTTAAGAAAGAACGGGCATGAAGTTCTTAGATTACCGCCATACCATTGTCAATACAATCCAATTGAAATGGCATGGGGGTTTTGTAAGACTTACTACAATAAGCACATAAATTCTAAGCAACCATCTAAGGATCGTGTTCAGAATTTATGGCTTGAGTCTCTCTCAAAATGTACATCCGATATGTGGCAAAATTTCTGTGATCATTGTGAAAAACTTATTTCGGATGACTGGACAAAACACATGGGGAACCTTTCTTTTGAAACCATTCCTCCTTTTATTATTTCGCTTGGGGAATCTGGCTCAGAACAAACATCAGAAGATTCAGATGCAGGTTCTCTTGACTAAATAATAAAAGTGGAATGAGGGCTTAGAAATTGTTTGACATGAAAATTATCAGTATCACAAGAGGGCGGGAATAAATTTGCAATTCTACAAAAAAATACTGAGGGCCAACAGAAGAGAGAATGACCAAAATTAAGGTGGATGGATGGAGTTGATCAAAATGTGTTAACGGGAAGACCCAAGCGAGAAATACAAATGGATGACGAAATAAGTTTGCAGAGCCGAATTCATTATATTTGTTATATACAATATTATTGCTGTGTTTGTATGTACAAAAACCAAGTAGTAAATTTTGTTAATCTTAAAACTGCATATTATTATCCTTTTATATCTGAATATTTGTAAAACAGGCAACAGTGTAAGATCACAATAGTCAGAAATTATAACCTTAAAATCGAACATCTGACAGTGACATTTAAAAACCCTGATTTAAAACACAACCAGCCCCATTTACAATACTTAAACTGTCACTTTTCCATAGCTAGGCGAGATCCAGAAACAAATGGAATCGTGTATACTTATGATATCATAAATTATTGCAACACTGTTAAAATAAGGAATCAGGAGTGGCAACTAATAAAAAATGTAAATGTTGATACTGCAACATAACAACACGAAAGCATGGCTAGGTGAGATCCAGAAACAAATGGAATGGTGTATATACAAAAAACTAACAAACATTAAAAAACTATATTAAATATACATATAACTGTTTTCTTATTTATTAACGATATTTTAGAAGCAGTTTTTCGTTTTTTTTTTATTCAGTAATAATTATACAGAATTGATCGAAGTGTAGCACAAAATCAACAGAATATATTTTAAATAAAAAGCCAACAAATCAACACCTCATCATTTGCTTGTTTAATTTCATGACACTCCGGTTTTTAAAAATGCAATAAATAGCAAAGCTCGGTGTGTATATTTTTACTCTAACCAAATGAATATCATAATTTCCCTGAAATAATTAGGGAAGATAATATTTTAATTTTGAGAAATTAACATTAAAATTGCTACGTTCCGTTTCATCCATTTACACTCTGAATAACGTGTATGAATATCGAATTAACTCTTTTCCTTGACTATTTTCTTTTTGGACAATATTCATTATTTTAGTGGGGATAGCTTTATAGAAGGGATGAAAAATCAAATTCTTCGAAGTGATCTATCTGTTTTTTACCTATTTGTAGGCACTTTTTCGATCACGTTTTTATTATGGTGTATACCCTCAAGTATTGCGCGACCAGAACAATACCACTGCAACTTACAGATAATCCGCAACCTTCTAAAAACCATAAATATTTTGGGATTTAAAAAGATTATTTACTGTTGACGCATTTAATCCGTGTCCACAGAATCCAAATCGGTAATTTCTTATCATGTTTTTCACTAACCGATATTTTAGTTAGACACTTTTTGATCGGGTTTTCTTAAATCATTTTGAATTATTTTTACTTACCTATTTAGTCTGTAACATAATCCCATCGGTACCTTTTGTAAATGTAATCTGACTAAGAATAAAACCATTGAAATAATTGAATTACCCTGACATACAAAACATTGTAAACTGGAAATAGAGTATTCAATAATTTTTGTTATTACACTTCTCAGAGAAAATCTATTATACTTATTCTATTAAATACATCTTGTTGTTTTCTAAATGTTTTTGATTATCATCACTTAACGAGACTTTTCAACATATTTCAATATTTGAGCCAATTATCTCAAATATTATCGATAACACTTGTTTCTGATTCCTGGGACCCTAAAACGTATATTTCCGTACAAAAAAAGATAGCCATGAGGTCGCTAACAATTATTAAAATGTAAAATTTATAATGTTATTAATGTGACTAATTACTTGATTTAACAAGTTTGTTTGTTTCGCAGTTTTTGATAATATTCTCAATTATAAAGTTTCATGATTTTTATATAATTTGTACTTTCTCTATATAACATTTCGTGTATCTCAGGAAGTATTGAGAATATCGAAAAATATTTCTGCTTATTCTTTTTTAAATTATCCCCATGCAGCCGCACGACGGATGCCATAAATTTTAATTCAAAAATTAGGTAACATTTTAGGGGGATGGGACGTTTCATCGCCGGGCCAGTTCATCGCCGGGCCAGTTCATCGCCGGCCGTTTCATCGCCAGGCCAGTTCATCGCCAGGCCAATTGCGATAGGATATGTTTGGATGGGTCAGGATAGGTTATGATACGTTAGGATAGATTAGGATAGGTTATAATAGGTTAGGATAGGTTAAGATAGGTTATGATAGGTTAGGATAGGTTAGGAAATATGACATTTAAATTATTTATGATTAATATGAGAATAACAAACTTAGAATCTACATATTTCCATTAAATACAACAACTAGAAAACATGTATTTAATTAAAATTGGTAATTGTGTGCTATTCCACGAAGATATTCTATACGCTCCCTATTATCATAATCCGACACAATTTTTTTTATTTTTTCATCAGCCTGACGATATTTGCGGAGTTTAACAGGTGGATCATTCCCTGCAACTAATTGTTCGTAGTAGGTGTCTCGACCTTTTTGTATTTTCCGTAATGCGTCAATAAATTTCCAAATTGTAGGATGATGAACTCCTGATTCAACTTGCAGTCGCCGATGCGCAGCTTCAGCATGATTATTTGTTCGGTCTTCTTCGTGCAATACACGCTCATAAAGATTCCATATTTCAAGTGGAAACATTGCAGGCTGTCTTCCTTTAGAGCGTCTATTTTGACGTCCAATATATATATCTTCAAATCAATTTAACAGTGGTTGTAACCAGGGCTGTGGAGTCGGAGTCGTGGAGTCGGAGTTTAGGTATTTTGGTCGGAGTCGAAAATTAGTTACGACTCCGACTCCGGATAAATCGAAATAAAAAGTACAAGATGGACGAAAATTGAGCGTAACACTTCAGGTAACGCTATTCGTTAATCGTAATTTAAATATGCTGTACCTATAGCTTCTTATTAAGTCTCGATAGGCATTTAAATTCTAAATATATGATTAAAAATAAGTATTTTTTAATATATTTTGTGTAAAATTATTGGTTTTACATATAATAATAAATTATGTCTAATTTGTAACGTTTAAAAATAATATAGTGTTACTGGGCTTATTGCATTAACACGATTATTAGTGCATTTTTAAATAATTAATTTTGATCATTTTCTTCGACTGTTACATTTTTTTTATAGAGTGTCTTCTCTTTGTATAATGAGCCGTTCGGTGAGTGATAGTGGCTTAACGAATCATTATTAATATCGTAGAATTTTAATATTATCAATTATGATCATGTTAATCCTTTAAAAAAAAAATACATGTTAATTTTGCATTTGAACTTCTTGTACATACATGTGGTTTTTAATAGTACCCTTTAATCCTTATGATTTCCTAATAATCACCGGAGTCGGAGTCGGACGTTGAAGCTGGAGTCGTTTTATCTTAAATTGAGGAGTCGGAGTCGGAGTCGGATACTGTATCCACCTACTCCACAGCCCTGGTTGTAACTCTGGAGGAATTTCTGCTGCTAAGGCATCCAAATAATCGTCAATAATTTATTTTATAAAAATATTGGCGATGAACTGGCCCGGCGATGAAACGGCCGGCGATGAACTAGCCCGGCGATGAAACGGCGGCGATGAATCGGCGGCGATGAAACGTCCTAGACCGACATTTTAGTGCCCGCTGAGTGTTGTCGGTGTTGGTCAAATGGCACACAATAAGCGTTTATAAAATTTCAATCGGAAAAGTATAAGTTGATCATGTAACAATCGTTCAAAGTAAAAGGATAATTAAAGTAGTCAGTGCAAAAACCACAAATTTCTGAAACTGTTAATATTTATTAAAAGTATGGTTCATTTAATAAAATACGCATCGTGATTAAAATATATACTGAGTCCATTTAACATTACTGCTGCTATTAACTGCTCTCTTCACTGGACACAGCCGTCTAAGGCATCACCTTAATAAACTAGGACTAAGCGACACCACTGAGTGCCGCCTATGCCTAGAGGATGATGAAACAGCAGAGCACGTCATATGTGCCTGTCCAGCTGGCGACCAGATCAGGACCACGGTGTTTGGCACACCGAAGCTAAACCTGAAGGACCTGGAAAAAACTTCACCTGACAAGATCCTTGACTTCATCAAGAAGATGGACTTGGAAGGCGAGCTGTAAGGTCGGGTGTTCGACCTTAATTGTGAGCCACAATAGATCCTTGCGGTAGCAGTGGAGGGTAGCATAACTACCCACTCACTTTCAATAGAATAGAGTCCATTTTGGGATCTGATTTTTTTCTTTTACAGAATAAACACTCATGTTGAATTGAATTATTGCTCTGTGTTTTAATAAATTTGATGCCAAACACCGACTTTTCGTAGCAACTACTGTTTTGACGATTTTATTTTCGTATAATCGTTAACTATTTTCAAGCTATATTTCAAATGAAACTGAGGAGAACTCAAAAATAATACCTCAAAAATACTGCTAGTAGGTAAACAAATGATTTTAATTTTATTGTAATCGTTTTGGTTCAATAAGCGATACAAACTCAAATTCCAATTACATTGGAAATCTTTACATGAAACATACAATGCGCCTTGAAACGGGACACATAGTATATTTAAAACTATATTAACCCATTAACGGCCAAGCAATTTTAACTCTAAAAGTTAATTTTAATTAAAATTCTACACTTCTTTTTATGATTTCTATGAATGACTTATTGCATTACATACTGTGAATTTTTTCTTTAAATACACATAATGTATACGTGAATTTAATAAAAAGTTAAAAATCATAAATAGTTTATTATTATTATTATATTAAAGTGATAATGGATTTTCAAAAAATTAGTGCCTCAACAATGTAATGTATACGCTGTCAATGTTCAGGCATTCGTCGATTTTATATAAAAACGTGCAATATGAAGTTAAGAACGAGTGTATCCACTCCCAGACTAAGCATGAAGTAAAATTTCGAGTTTAGAAAAGCCTGAAAATTTGGCTCGGGCGCGTAGCGAAGCGGAGCGACCGAGCCAAATTAGGCTTTTCTAAACTCGAAATTTTACTTCATGCGCCACGCGTATAAAACATTGTAATATTGTGAAGTATTTATAATACACTTTAAATAACAAAATATTTAAATTTTTCTTGGTACATTTTCAATTCAGGTCAAATAATATAATATATCAAATAAACTTATTTAGTAACTTAATTATCAAAAAATAATAATGTTGCGTGTATGCATCAACGGCGCTTAATGGGTTAAAAACTTCAAACGGTAATAATTCAAAAACTAAAAAAAGAATGACTTAACTGCATTTTGCACTGACCCCTCTAATTAAAATAGAAACCCTTATCGATCAGTAGATTTGATCTGATCAATAGGATTGATCTGATTAGTTAATAAAATGATAAGTTGATGTATTTGTTTTACTTTTTATCAAAAGTTAAATAGTTTTGTATTTTAAGTTTCTTGTACAAAATAAATAATACTTAATGAATTTTACAACGTTCACATATAATTTCATAAAATCTATTCTCTAATAACGCAGAAAATAAAATTGTAGAAGGAAACGCATGAATGAATGTAACACGCATCCTTAGCTCGTTAAAAGAAAAAAAAACGTGTTTTCAAGATTGAAAAATCAACATCTGGAATATGATACAACGAGAAGTGCGGAATAGAGGGAAAAAGAAATTATCTCTCTCTCACTCTCTCTCTGAGACTTGATTTCGCGACATCTGGAGTAAAATAGTCGTAACCGACCGACCGCAGGAAGCCAGACTGGTGTATATAGGCAGCCATATACACCAATTTGGCATCCAGCGCTCTGCTCCCATTCGCGTGTACCCAAAATTTATATGGGGACTGGCTAACTGTGCTAAAAGTTAGTATTTATTTTCAATGTTCTGCTTAGAAATGTATATTGTTCCTTTTTAATTTGTTCGCGTAATAAAATAACCAGTGCATTTCAATTTATTCGATTAGAATTGCAGACAGCCAGATACTTGAATAAAAACTGCCCTCAAATAAGCAGGTCTTTTCACTGTTTTTTTACAATCCAAGAAATGTAAAATTAAATGCCCAGGAAAGTACGAGTTTAGCAGTTTGCGAAACAGCAATACTAGAGCTATTCAACACTCCATACATAAATTACAAAATCTACACACAGAATGGCGAAACTTACAAAAAAGGTAAGAAAATACTTTTGACATAAATAAAATGAATTTCTAAAAAATTGAGAAAACTGGGTTAACATTGCACACATAAATAATTAAAATAGAAGAAGATAGACAATTTCTAATTGCACAGAGACAACCTGGTCGAATGAGTTGTCTTGGAGGGATTGATACAAATTTAGCAAAGAGAGAAATTAGATCCGATAAACAAAAACGGGAAGAAACTGAAAGAAAACTACGGCATGAACAAATAATTTCAAGACCCTCCACTTCAATGGAGTTGCCGACAATTGAAGATTCAGATTCCGACGAAACCGAAGTACATGAAATCAGGGTTCAGCGATATATATTATCAGATATCTATCATGATATATATGTCGATATTTATAAACTCCGATATATCATTGATATTTTGTGCATTTGAACTTCACTCGAAATCAGTATTTTATACGATTGGCGCATGAAGTAAAATTTCGAGTTTAGAAAAGCCTGAAAATTTACTTCATGCTTAACCTAGGATTCAAAACCCTCGTTAAAGGAAATTCATTAAACACTAGTAATTTTCCATGTATGTTATGACTTTTACCCATAGCATTTAAACATCCGCAGAAAACTTCATTTAAATCTACTTTTGATATTTTCAGTTATAATTATTTTAATTCAACTCGCGCAAAAGTCAGATTAATATTTCAGAATTTTTGATTCTAGCAAAAATAACTCGAAAACTAAAAGAACCTTTTCCAACAACTGCAAGAAAAATCAGGGTAAAATACACACACTTTTATTTTTAGTGAAAATATACAAACATCCAAAAATTCCTATTGAAGGGTATTTTCGGATGTTTGCATATTTTGAAACAGTGCAGTTTGCTGAACATACTCGGTAAATATAAGAAAAAATGTAGTAGTAATTAATTTGTGCATTTTTTAAAAAAACTAATTCGACGTTATCAGAACTACCGGTTATTAAAAATCAGGTAATAATGGGTAAGTTAAGTTATAAATACAAAAAACAAGTCGTTTTAGTTTTTGTACACAAATTTGTAAAGTTGTAATAGTACAGAAGCTTAAAGTTACAAATACAAATATATAAACAAATTATAAGGATTTATTCATGTTAAGCTACGTTGTGATATAAAAAAATTCAAGTTTTATGCTGAAATTAATAAAATAAATCAATAAAACAGTACAATATGTCACAAGGTAACATAACATAAATTCACGAAAGTGGCATAAAACTTTAAAAGTGTAAAATACTTCAAAAAGTGACATAAAGAGTCGAAAAAATAGGTTAGAAGTTACATCGTCAACTTAGGTTAGGTTAGATTAGATTAAAAGTGTGATTCTTTACGCATTTTTTTGTAAATGTTTATTTCGTGTGAATAAAAAAAAAGACCTTTATTGGTATAATAATACATTACATCTACACTAATCGCTACCCCCTCTCTTCCTCCTGCTTCCTTATCCCGCCCCATCCTCTTTCATCCATTCCGTCACTCTTCTATTTCCTCTTACTCCCACCTATTCCTCCTTCCCCCCCTCGCACTCTGCCAAATGACTCTACGTATCCCTCCCCCGCTTACACATTACACACTTCCCATACTCTTCCCCCGTCCATACCTTCCTTCCTCTCTCCCCTGGCCCATCCCTCACCCTCGCCAGCACTACCCTTTCCTCCCCACTCCATGCACCTGCCACCTCCCGTACCTATCGTATTCACTCTTCTCTATACACCCTTGTCTTTCCTGTACTTCCAGCGACTGGTGTTGTCAGGTTAAAGTTTAAAATGGCCGGAGTACCGTTCAATAGATACCAACATGCATCACAAACAAATCCAAACATGTTGAATGTTTGACATTTTGATGAACCCATTATCTACCAAAAAGAAACATTGAATAAAAATTATTTTAGGTTTAATTTAAAATTGAAAAGTGCTAATTTTAAACAAATTTCGGCTTTCCAGAAAATGCATTCTTATTGGAAGTACATAAAAAATAAAATAATTTTATATTTCTAACCGAATACTTATTTTCAGGTAGGAACTTTCTTTTAGAGTTGTCAGGACACATTGATAAAATACAGTAACAATAACTCATTTTAAATATTAACTTTACTGCATTTACGTATGCGATGTATAAAAGGTTATATTGACTAGCTGTTGAGTTATGTTTAAAACACTTTGTTTTAAAACAGTGTTTTAAACATGTTTTAAAACAGCCGTCGTGTTTTAAACATGTTTTATATCTTAAATTTGTTTAAAACATGTTTTAAATGTTAAATTTGGTAAAAACGTTTTTTTTATTATCTTAAATTTGCTAAATTATATTTTATACCACTTCATTAAGATTTTTTGTTTACGTTTTTAAATGTTAGCTAAATTGTAGAAGAAGATATTTCAAATTACATTATTAAACATAACATTTTATTACAATAAAAAATCATAACTGTGTGTGCATAAATGTGATTTTTAAATACAGGGAATTTTTCTTTCATACACTGTAAATTTGATGACATTCGTTGTTTTTTAAAAAGATTTCAATTTGAATCTTTAAACGAGAGTTTTCCACTCCCAGACAAAGCATGAAGTAAAATTTTGAGTTTAGGAAAGCCTGCAAATTTGGATTGGCTGCATAGCTGTTAAAAGCTGCTAATTTGTGTTTAAAAGGAGAAGACGAAGATGAGTGGATGTAATTAAATGTGTGTGTGTTTTTTCTGTAAATGTTGAATTCTATTTTTGTATTATTGTTATTTATCAAAAGTAAATCTAAAAAGGGGATTTGATTGTTTTCTTCTATTTCATGAGTAAAGTTAATGCTAGGGAAAAGTTTATTTAAATTTAATGTTGTCTTTCATATCTGTGTCTGTTTTAACTATTGCAATAATATCATCTACGTATCTATACCAAACCCTCGGAAAGTTAGGGATTGTTTTCTTAGCCTTATTTTCAAGATGGTTTAAAAAAATGTTTGCTAAGAAAGGTGAAAGGGGGTTGCCCATTGCTGTTCCGAAAGTCTGTTTATAGTACGTGTTGTTGAATATGAAAGCATTGCATTCCATAAGAACTTAATTACCTTGATTCCTGACGTCACGCATGGAAGTCCTCACGTGACGTTAAAATTAAGGTAATTAAACACAAGGTCGGCTCGGTTTAAACTGAGCCAACCTTATAGAGTAATGAGCTTTGTTGATGACGTCATGCGGAAAAGTACGCGCATTGTACCCGTTTTTAAATCTGGTAATAAAAGAGATGTCCTTAATTATCGACCTATAGCTATCATCTCAAATGTTGCTAAATGCTTTGAGTTGACATTATGTAAATTCATTAATCCCTACATTAATAACAAATTATCATCTAGGCAACATGGGTTTAGACCTAATAAATCAACGTTATCCAACATTTTGCAAATGACGCAAACTCTCTCGGATTATTTAGACAACCGAATCCAAGTCGACGTAATTTACACCGATATATCAAAAGCTTTTGATAGAATCGATCACGGTATACTTGTAAATAAGCTAAGCCTAGTTGGGCTCTCAACAAACCTATGTAATTTACTTTACAATTACCTTACCAACAGACTGTTATTTGTAGAATACAAAGGGTTTAAGTCTCATCAATTTATTGCTTCTTCGGGTGTCCCCCAAGGCTCCAACCTCGGACCGGTACTGTTTAATTGCTTTATTAATGATATTGCTGATGTAGTTAATCATAACATGTTAATGTTTGCTGATGATTTGAAAATTTATCATCCTATAAATACTTTAGACGATTGTGTGTATCTTCAGCATAATCTCGACCTGATAGTAACGTGGTGCAAGAACAACAGCATCACCTTAAATGTTTTAAAATGTAAGACATTGTCTTACACTAGGAATAAGTCACAAATAACGTTCGATTATATGATTAATGGCTCTGTATTATCCCATGTTGAGACTTTCAAAGACTTAGGAGTGTTATTTGACAATAAACTATCTTTTAATAGTCATGTCATGAAAGTAGTATCGACCGCAAATCGTTCGTTGGGCTTCATAATACGAAATACTAAACCTTTTAAGAATATCGATGCCATTAAAATACTATACTATTCGTTTGTAAGATCTAAACTTGAATATGCCTGTTGCGTTTGGGATCCATACTACGCAAAATATTCTTTGATGGTCGAGGCCATCCAGAAGAAATTTGTCAAATATCTTCACTTTAAGAAGTTTGGTTCATATCCTGGGACTGATTATAATTATATTGAACTATTGCGTGAATTCAACTTACACTCCTTAGAAAGTCGCCGAAAATCGCATGCAGTGACCACCTTGTATAAAATACTCAACAATCGTATGGATGGCTCTGACCTACTTGCACGAATTAATATTAATGTGCCTGTTAATATAAGGAACAAACGTCTTTTCCAGTTATCAATCCCAAATACAAATATTATGCTCAAGTCACCAGTGTATTCAATGTGTTCATTATATAATAATGTGTTATCACTTCATCCGGATATTGACATTTTTAATTGCATATCTTCTAAGGCGTTCTTCGACTTGATTGTTGAGTATTTCGAATAATTTTCGCTCATATTGTATTGTATTTTGCGTATACTGTTTTTTCCTTTACTGTTTAGTGCCAATCTTTATTTTATATTGTCTCATATCTTTTAATCAATCTATAACTGGATTCGTCCGTTGATTGAAATAAATAAATAAATAAATAAATACTTACGTGACGTAAAAACTATGTTCATTACTGCATAAGGTTGACTCGGTTTAAATTAAGACAACCTTATACAGCAATGACCTTGGTTGATGACGTCACCCGTGGAAATGCTCACGTGGCGTCATAAAATCAAGGTAATTTCAAAAAAAGGTCAATTTAGTTTAAATTGAACTAACCTTATACACTAATGATCTTGATTGCGAACATCATTGGAAATCCCCTACGTGACGTCAGAAAGCGAAGGTAAAATAAATAATACGAGGTCGATCAATCGACCTTATACGCGATTTAGGAGTTTTCGTGTGACGCACAAAACAATTTTCGCGAAAACAATACTTTCTCTTTGTTTTATATGTAGGGAAAATTAAAAAAATCGTGAAATATTTCAAAAACGTCCGTTAAAAACGCTTGAAATCCACCACCAACAATTTTTATTGAAGGTAAATTTATATCCGCCAAACTTCGTGCAGATTTTCTGCTGGGCCAGGTAACAACAAATCATTTGTAATTTCGAAAATAGTTTTTGTTTTGCGGTATCAGGCAAATAAGTAAGGTCTGACACAGGTCTTATAAATACCCGCTTTGCTGTTCTTCCTCATAAATTCATTCCTGCAAGGCTTTGCTGTTTTATTAAAAGTAAATTTGTAAGTAAAGTAACTGTAAGTCATCCTGATTTTAGCCGATGGTTTTTACTGGTTCAATTATCTTGTTTATGATTGTGTTAAACAGTGTTAGACTCAGACTGTCTCCCACATTGATCGGTATTTCCTCAGTTAGTTTTTCATTTTTCGATGTAAAATTTCAGACATTCGTTGTATTTCTATAAGCTTTTAATTTGAAGATTCTAACGAGTGTTTAGAATCCCAGATTAAACATGAAGGAAAATTCGAGTTTAGAAAAGCCTGCAAATTTTCAGGATTTTCTAAGCTAAAAATTTTACTTCATGTGCCACGTGTATAAAACACTGAACATATTGTAAAGTTGGAAATATACTGCATATGTTTAATACAATTTGACCAAATTTCGCTCTATCGAAATTCGAGCAATTAACTATAAATTTTAAGGTATACTTAAATGAAAATATCTCTGTGTATATTTTTTTTAATATGTTTTTATTACCTATAACCTGTCGATCGCCGAATAACTTGGTATGCAAAAAGTTGAACACCCCTAGTCTAGATCATAATAAATTTGAAAGCGGAACGGAAAATTATTGGTGTCTGGTGCTGGTTTAGAGTGTGTAAGAACAGAAATTCTTAACTTCACATTAAGTTAAGCTAGATGGATAGATTGGATTATTGTTTAAACATTTTTATCTACTGTAATCAGTATCAGATTTCTTGTTTGGAAGAAACTTCACTTGGAGTTTCTGCGTTTTTATTATTAGATTTTATGTAAAAGCTTGGTTTGGTTGTCCTATGGCCTGTAGAGCTCCAAATAACAATATCAATTTTATAAAGAGCTTGAAATTATGTGAAGGCAAAGATTTAATCATTTCCACAGAAGCCATTAAAAAAATTTGTGGCTACTTGTGGTATTTAACCAAACAGATGGCAGCTCTAGCATTTTTCGACGATTCGTTATCAGTCAAAACAAAAAAAATTGATGGTGAAAGCTCTGGAAAATGAAGGAACTTCAAGTCTAACCAAACGGCTAATGATTCAACCGAAAGTCATCGATGACAACTTTATGGATATGATTGTCACTAAAATTACGAACTACTCATAGTTACTACTAATATTTACTGAGTTTAATATCTAATTAGTAATTAAATTAAAACCTAATATTTTTCAGAAAGAACAATTGACACATTTATTTCCAAAAATTGCAACGGCCTATTTTCTAGATTCAATATAGATCTGGAATTTCTTAATCACGATCCCACAACATGGCAATTGCAAGATTCATACTTGAGTGGGCTGGATAAAAATGTTTTAAAAGTTGGTGAGAGCACTGAAGGATATATCCAAATTACAAAAAGTCACTTTAAAAACAAAATATTAATATTTGTTTTGGTTTCTATATTAACAATAAATAGTATTTGAAAAATGAATATTTTCCTAATTCTTGGCCTTCTGTGATATAAAAAAATTTCAGCTCGATAGATTAATTCTTTCCAGTGATGGCCTAAAGTTTGACAAAAGTTTTCTTGTTTGATTATAATTGAGTATATTTCGGTCAAACTTTAGGCTGTCACCGGAAAGAATTTTCATTTTTATTTTTATACCAAACGTAAACTTTTTAGGGGGTGAGACCAACAAAAACTAAAGTAGAAAAATAAGGAACACCCTAATATACATTCAGAAAAGTTTTCTTGTTTGATTATAATTGAATATATTTCGGTTGATTTTTATGTTATTCAAATTAAAATAGTTCATCAAACTCTTGATGTGACATCTAACCTAATCCAACTATTGATATTTCAAAAGTTGGGCCTTTAATATGTCCTCAATTTTGATTAATTTTTGTGACAGTTATAAGAGTTTTCGATAATAATTTTTTAATTATGACTTGTGGCCATTATTAAATATTTAGATATTGAGATTTTTTGTTTTTATTGAGTTTAATGCCAGTTATAGCAGTTTTCGATAATTATAATTTAACGCATTAGTTTTTAGTTTTTAGTGAATTAAAGTAATACGAAAATAGAATTAATCTGTTTTTGTTTAAGTATGATTGTACCGAGTGCCTTCCACTCCCGGAAGGGCCTGAAGAATTTGGATACCTACCAAATTAGGCTTTTTAAACTCAAAATTTGACTTCATACGCCACGCGTATATTACACTGATTCGAGTTTCAATTCAAAACTAATAAAAAAAAAAAAACCTTCATTGGCATAATACTACATTACATCCATATCTACACTAAATGCTGCCCCCTCTCTTCCTTCTGCTTTCCCTCTCTTCCCCCAACTTCTCCAGCGTCCTTACCTCGGCCCCATCCTCTCTCATCCATTCCGTCACTCTTCTATTCCCTCTTATTCCCACTCATTCCTCCTTCACCCCCTCGCACTCCTCTGCCAAATTACTCCACGTAACCCTCCCCCGCTCACACATTACACACCTCCCATACTCTTCCCCCATCCACACCTTCCTTCCTTTCTCCCCTGACCCACACCTCGTCCTCGCCAGCACCACCCTTTCCTCCCTACTCCATCCCCCCTCCACTAAATACCTCGGCATTCTCCTATGCACCTGCCACCTCCCGTACCTACCGTTGTATTCACTCCTCTCTATCCACCCCTGTCTTTTCTGTGCTTTCACCCCCTTCTCCTTCTCTTTCACCCACGCATCCATCTTTACCGCATTCCCTAGCCATTTCATCACCTTCGCCTCCGACAAACCCACCCTCTCATACATTCTCCTTCTCTCACTCCTCCATTTACCCTCTCTCCCATTCACGCACGCCACCCACACCGCCTTCACCAATCTCTCTTCCTCCAGGTCCTATAACTTGATCTCGTACCTAGCCATTCTCACCATTTCCTCACACTCTAGTTTTTCTCTATTCGTTTCCTGTAGTACTATGTATCCGGGTGTCGACCTTTCCAGCCCCAACATACGCATCAAGAACCACAACTGCTCCCTCTTTATACACTCATAGATGGTACTTCCACCCCATACATTAACACTGACTTCACACACGTATCCCATACGCCACTCGTACATTGTTCCCCATCCACTTCCCCCACTTTTCCCACACTATCCCCCACGCCTTTCTAGGCTTCCCCTGCACCCACCTCACATGCTCCTCATACCCTCCCGTCCCTTTGAACATAAACCCTAAATACTTGAATTTTTTAACCCTCTCAATCACCTTCCCCTTCCACTCTAATTCCCTCACCCTCCCCTCCCTCAAAACTAATATTTATTTTTTTATTTATTTATTTATTCAGTTAACTTGATACATCTAGTAATATAGATTTTACACAAATTATAAATATAAAACACAATTAAAAAATATAACACATGCACAATGACAGTTTAAAATAAATAGTAAGCAAAAACCCGGAATAATGGTAAAAAACATTATATTACATTTCAATCTGTTTAGGGCACTTCTTAATAAAGCAAGAGAATATGTGAAACAGTTGCTCATTTGTATAGAGACTAAATATAAGGGTGCCTTAAAATATTCAAATTTTGTGTTTGGGTGTCTTAAGGTAAGAAAAGTTGAGAACCACTGATAGAAGATATTCTATATTGTATATAAAAGTGGCGTAAAGTTTTTATATAACTCTCTTCAATCTCGTCATCGACATGTTAAAAAGTTCTCAATGTAAATCAAAATGTACAAGCAAATGTAGTTACTCGAGTACATTTTGCGGTTAAAAAGGCGCCGAGAACATGTACTTAGAAAATAAAGTACTCGCAGACTGAGTACTGATTACATGAAAAGTACTCACAGTACAATTTTTGAGTATTTGTACTCGAGTACCGCTTATATCTGAACTGGAACAATCATTCTCGATCACTCGGCTTATTTAATCACATAATTGGAGAATACACTACTTTTTAATTGTTTTGTGCCTCAAACTGTATCTCTATACTTATTTAAGCTTAAAGTAAATATATTTATATTAATAATTATAATATCACTGTTTACGATTTCGATATAATATATCTAATATTTTTTCAATAGATTTTAAATCGAGAGTGAGGGAAGCGCAAGATCTTCCAGCTACTTACGAGACAGTCGTGCACCGGGCGCAACTTGCACAGCAGTTTTTCGAGAGTGCCAAGCACGTGACGAAAATATGCGAGGGCCTGGTGCACGACCAGCACCTACAGCAACAGGGCTGGGCCGCCGTCATCGCTAACCTGGAGGACCTCACCGAGGAGTTCAAGAGGAGATCGTCCGTCTTCGAGACCACCTTCAACGATTATCTCAGCGAGCACGATAACTACCTAAAATTTTTAGAATAGTAAGTGAATACACTTGTTTTCAAAAATAAAGTGTATCATTGAGGTTACATATAAAGCATTTACTGAATAGATTTATTAAGTGGGAAAGGCAAACTTAATCTTTGAAATTTACTTTACTGCAATGTTGATACAAAGTTTGACACTTAAAATTACTACTGGGATTTAAATGCGAATAATGAAAATAGTCAGATGTTCAAATATGAATATTTCAATCAATAAGTTTTTATACTTTGGCTTAGCTAGATGACCATTGCTGAGGATACTATGGGTTAGATCATAGGTTCTCAGCGTGGGCGTTTGAGACTTTCAAGGGGGCAGTAGAAAACCCAGAGAAAATTAGGGGTCGTATAATATTACACGTTTAAATATAATCGTGATAATAGCTGTTTCAGATTTGCGACAGATGGTAAGTAAAAAAAAAAATTGGAGGGTTTTAGAAAAAATAATTCTCAAACTGGGCGGTGGGCAAAATAAAGTTGAGAACCTATCGAACATGAAGATAAAATATAGTAATTTACTTTGTGTAGTAGATTGCAATCAGGCTACTTCTTTCCTTCTTTATATTAGGGTATGAGACAGTTATTTAACTATTTTTTAACATAACCATCACAATCTGTCATAAAACCTAACCTAACCTTAAACTGTCATCTCTACTCAAGATCTACTTAAACTCTGTTAGTTTTTTTTAATATGACCAAACTTAGAGTGTATTTACTGCGAACAGTTGCAGTCCTGCTTTGACAGTAGGGTATTTTAAACATCAAATTTTGAGATGTTGGTAAATGATTATCAATGTGACAAATAAATTATAATTTGTCAAATAAATTGTCACGATGCAGAGATTTTAAAAAAAGAAAACACGACAACTTGCAACTTTACAACACATACAGGGATTTTTTCTATAAAATATATTTTCACATATTCCATATAAACATTTGTAAAACTAATGAACATGGGATCCGACCTAAGCAGTATATTTTAAATTTCACTTGAAATCAGTGTTTTATACGCGTAGCGCATGAAGTAAAATTTCGAGTTTAGAAGAGCCTGAAAATTTGGCTTCGTCGCATAGCGCAGCGGAGCACTAAGCCAAATCAGGCTTTTCTAAACTCGAAATTTTCATGTTTAGTCTGGGAGTGGAAAACACTCGTTAGAGTTTTTAAATTAAAAGTTTTTAATAAGATCACGAATGTCTGAAAATTTACATTGAACAATCGTAACATGTATACCTAAAAGAAAAATTCCTTGTATTTAGAACTTTGTAAAAATTTGAACATATAAATGGGCAGATAATAAAGAAAGATTACCTAATCCTCCTATACTACCTGATCCTCGGAGACACTTTATTAAATTGGTAGTAGATACAAATAATTTGAGGCGGTGATAAGTAAACACATTTTGTAATCGTAATCTTTGTAAGTTAATTGAATTGTCATATTAACGTCAGATTTCCCTTCACATAACCTACAAATTAAAAGTTGATTTACAACATGACAACTGATTAATCTTATCCTAACTTAAAACACACAACCTGCATCAGACCACTAAATTCTTGAAATGTCAAATTTGATTGGTCATATTAAAAAAAACAGATTATACATAACTTAACTTAGATTACAGTTACATAACTTTAGTTAGATGATGAATAAAATACACGTTGTCACTTAGATAAAGTGTCCATTCTAAATTTACCTTATTTATTGTTTTTGCAGTTTCAATGACGATTTACAAATCTTAGCGAAAATACCTATAATACCTAGTTTACTAGAATACAACAAATTAGAACAAGAAACGCAGGACGAAACGGGCCAGGTGTCGGATGAAGGTGAGCCGGGAACAAGCGATTCTTATAAACAAAAAGAGATGACCTTGCTGGAGTGGATATCTGCCGCTGACAGCAGGAGCACCATGGATCAACTCCTCGATCATTGCACCAAAGGTTTAGAACAGGTATTTACATAATTATAATTTTTTCATTTACAGGATCATCGAATCACTTTCGGAAATCTGTTTTAGTTTGATGAAAAAATATTCTTAAGTCTTCACACGGAAATCGAAAATGCCGTGAAAGCGTCAAACCAGTCGAATATGAAAGAGGTGAAGGGTTTGGGTGATAGGCTGTATGGGCTCGAACAGCTCATGCTAGAAGCGAAGAGATACGTCGGGGAACAGGCGGATTTGGCAAAATCTTTTTTACAGGTAAAATGTATTAAAATATTGTGACGTTTTAATTTTTGTAGTTTATTTTAACCGCCAGGCAGTCCCCAGGGACCGCTGTATAACTACCGCCTGCACCATAGCGGTCCTTAGGGACCGCTAGGTAGTTATGATAGTTACAATCTGTGTGCGTTAAATGACTGCTAAATTAGAATATTTACACGTGTAATGGACCACGATGGCTTATACAGGTTATTTGCAAATATCAATACCAGAAATATAGTTGATAAAGAGTTTTATTAGCGTAAAAAGTAATTTACCATTATACATTGTCTGTAAATATAAATAACCTCTTGGCTCGCAGGAAATGTTTGCAATATATGATATTGCATGTCAAAATAGTATGTTTGATGCCAATGATCGACTCTTTTTTAAAATAAATTACTAAAATTAAACTGACGCACTTTTGTTTTGACGGCCCCAAGCTGGAGGCCACGTTTGTGACGGTCAATTTTTTACAATAATAATTTGTAATTTTAAGTTCACTTGGGAACTATTAAGATTAGGAGACTAATTCAAATGTTTTATTATTTATTGTTTGATATTGGCCTCCATAAATTGGCCTCTCGACTTACGATTTATAATTACATTTAGATACATATAAGGGATTTTGTCTTTTAAGTATACTTTTACATATTTCATATAAACATTTGGAAAATTACATCAACATGAGATCAAACCTAAGCAGTATCTTTTGAACTTCACTTTTAATTACTGCTATAAGCATAGCGCATGAAGTAAAATTTCAAACTTGAACAGTATATTTTGAATATCACTTTAAATCAGTGTATTTTAAGTATGGCTCGTGAAGTAAAATTTCGGGTTTAGAAAAGCCTTTAATTTTACTTCATGCTTAGTCTGGGATTGGAAACACTTGTTAGAAGCTTTAAATTGTAAGCTTTTATAAAAACCATGAATGTATGAAAATTTCCATAGAAAAATGGGGATATGTAAACTTAAACAAAAATTCCCTGTATCATAAAAATGTATTTATAATTAAAAATTTAATAATTTTTTCTATTCTTAAAAATTCAAAAAACTTGGTTCCTGGACTATAAAAGGCTGAGCGATGTCTCACACATCAAAATTCACTTTTATATATTAAAATAATTGACGTCTCTTGTACGTCATTGTATGTGTTGGTTAAAAAATAAAAACAAGTTCTCTTTATCTTAAATATAACCAAACTTCTAATTGTTTATTTTGTAATTTGAAACAAATGAGATAACTTCGATTGTTTCATTAATATATGTGGCGCTCAAACAAAAAACAGAATCGCCTCCTCTCACTGAATGAGCTCGAAAAAGAGACATTTAAGCGAAATCTTATAAAACAGACAGGGGAGATTGGAGAAAGCAGGTGTGGAGACAGAGGGGAAGAGTTCACGGAGGAGGAGGTGGAGAGGGCGTTTAAGGAAGTGAAGAGTGGAAAGGCGGCAGGGAGGGATGGTCTCAAGGCAGAGATGTGGAAGGAGATTGGGGAAAAGGGGAAGAAAAAATTCAAGGAGCTGTTGAATCAGATGTGGAGGGGGGAGGTGAACTTTCCGGAAGAGTGGAGGGTTGGGATGATGTGTCCGGTGTATAAAGGAGGGGATGAGAAGGAGGCCAGTAGCTATAGGGGGGTAACAATAACAAGCATTGGATACAAGCTGGCGATGATGATTGTGAGGAATCGTATGGAGGTGGAGGTGGAGGAAAAGGGGATACTACCGGAGACGCAGAGGGGTTTAGAAGGGGGAGGGGGACGAGGGAGCAGGATTTTACCCTGGCGCGAATGGTGGAGAGAGTGATGGAAGAGAAAGGATGTGTGTATGCGGTATTTATGGATCTGAAGGTAGCTTATGACTCGGTGCCGAGGGGGAGTTTGATAGAGTGCTTGAGAAGGAGAGGAGTGAGTGAGGGGATGGTGGAGTGGGTGAGGAGAGTGTATGAGGAGACATGGGTGGTGGCGAAAGTGGGGAAGGAGGTGTCGGGGTGTTTTAGAACGTGGGAGGGTTTGAGGCAGGGGTGCCCGCTGAGCCCGATGCTCTTTAATGTATACGTGAGTGAATTGGAAGAGGTGATGAGGAAAGGGCAGGCAGGGGGAGTGGTGATGGGTAAAAGTAAAGTATGGATGTTGGCATATGCGGATGACGTTGTGTTAGTGGCAAGAGAGTATGAAGGGATGAAAGAGATGTTGAAGAGAGTGGAGAGGTTTATGGATAGAAGAGGAATGAATGTGAATGTAGTGAAAACGAAGTGGGTGAAGTTTAGAAATAAAGGGAGAGAGGGGAAGGTGAAAGAATTGGAGTGGAAGGGGGTAGTTATTGAGAGGGTTAAAACTTTCAAGTATTTAGGGTTTTGGTTTAAAGGAACGGGAGGGTATGAGGAGCATGTGAGGTGGGTGCAGAGTAAGGCGAGGAAGGCGTGGGGCAAGTGGGGGAAGTGGATGGGGAACAATATGACGGTTGCGTGTAAAATATGGGATGCGTGTGTGAGATCGGTGCTAATGTATGGAGTGGAAGTGTGGGGGACGAAAGGGTACGAGCTGATAGAGAGGGAGCAGATGTGGTTCCTGAAGCGCATGTTGGGGGTGGAGAGGTCCACGCCCAGCTACATAGTGCTTCAGGAAACGAACAGAGAGAGGCTAGAGTGGGAGGCAATGGTGAGGGTGGTGAGGTACGAGATGAGATTGTGGGAAATGGAGGAAGAGAGATTGGTGAAGGATGTATGGGTGACGAGTGTGTGTGGGGGTGAGGGTAGATGGAGGGGGGAGAGGAGGAAAATGTATGAGAGGGTAGGGCTGTCGGAGGCGAAGGTAATGGAATGGCTAGGAAATGGGGTGAAAGTGGGTGAGGGGGAAAGGGAAGGAGGTGGAAGGGCAAGAAAGGCAAGGGCGTATTGAGAGAAGTGAGTATAATGATATGTATGGGAGGTGGCAGGTGTATGTAAGAGTGCCGAAGTATTTGATAGAGAAGGGATGGGGTAGAGAGGATAGGGTGATTGTGGCAAGGGCGAGGTGTGGATCGGAGGAGAGAGGAAGGAAAGTATGGATGGGGGAAGAATATGGAAGGTGTGTGTTGTGTGGACAGGGGAAGGATATGTGGGGACACTTGGCGGAGGAATGTGAGGGGGTGAAAGAGGAGTGGCTGGGAGCGAAAGGGAATAGAAGGGTAGTGGAGTGGATGAGAGAGGATGGGATCGGGGTAAGGACGTTGGAAAAGCTGGGGAGGGAGAGGGAAAAGAGAAGGGAGGGTAAGAGGGATACGGAAATGGAGAAATAACGAATGAATTGTAAATAGTCTGTAAGATATTAAGATATGCCAATAAAGGTCTTTTTTTTTTTTATAAAACATCTAAACAAACAATTCTTAATAAATGTATGTTATAATATATTAAAAAAATCATCATACAATTTTATAATTTAATTTTTTTCTTATATATTTAGAATCAAAATCGTGCTGGTAATCTGGGCGACACATCGATCCTTCCTGATCTATGTGATTCTCACAGAAAACAACTTGTTGTAATGTTGAACAATCATGAGCAGTTGTGCGACATCAGGAAGCGGTGTATCAAAGCCAAGGACGAGTTAAGTGTGAACTTGTATCACCGGTTGCGGTGGGTCATGTATGTCGAGAACTTGATGTTGGACGCTAATCACAAGTTGGTGATCTATCATGACAATTTGAAGAGGCTGAGACAGCACTTGGAAGTGTTGCAACAGATTCATCTGGCGCCGGCTACTTATTTATCGGCCGTCGCCGAAGTCGTGAGAAGGAGATCGTTTTCACAGGCATTTTTATTGGTGAGTGACAAATAATATATTAATTAATAATAAATTCAACCGTCATTGGTATCCTAAAATACATATGAACGTTTTAAAGTATTCTACAACTAAGTATTGGCAATTTCATTCATACTTACATCATTGATATGATGTCGTCAATGCCCCGTTCATTAGAAGCAACAGTTGGAAGTTTACTGATAACTGTTAATTGTAAATGTGTTTGGGATTTTTGCAATTGTACAAAATAGCACGATTAGTGTTGGCGGGTTAAAGTTTTTAAAAGTAGCTTTCATTAGATACCAACATACATCGCAGATAGAACCCAAACATGTTGCCACCTATCCGGGTTTGACTTTAAGTGTCCTGGCGCATTTTATGATAATTTCAAGATTTCTTACTTCTAATATAGCAATGTATAATTTTCTTTATAAAACAGTGGGCGTCGGAATTAGCCTGTCACTTGTTAACAATCCACAACGAAGAGGTAACGAAACGCAAGGAGTTCCAGTCGGTCTTTGAGGGGCACTTCCTCAACGCCCTGTTCCCCGGCATGGACGACCTACCGCCGAATTTCGCCACGCAAGCGCCCTCTATATTCGACTCTAGTCTGCCCAAAATCTCCGACGAGGACGTGGAGCATCTAAAAAAGGCCCTGCCGGAACTAACAGAAAATTTAACGCTGCCGGACATGTCGTCAATCACGAATTTCTTCTTAGTCAAGTCGATGGTTAAGAACGAACTGGACAAAACAGACGATCGGGGTATGGAGGAGAAGTTGGTTCAGGTGGTTAACGAGGTCGGGTTAGCAAGTAATCTGGACCAGAAGCTGCTGAAGCCCAATGACGGGGAGACTTATGTGCACGGAATTCCTCATCTCAAGGATATTGACAAGTGAGTCGTTAAGGTTTTATTTAGTGTACAATGGAAATAATTTTAATTTACTACAATTAATACAGGGTGATCAATTGAATTTATTATCAAGCAAGCTATCAAGATTTGACAAATCAAATATATTTGAGTTAATTATGTCACAGCCTTTGAACACTGCCAACAGCAACAAAAAAATCAGAGCCTACTTGAATTATAAATTCATTTGATCGCCCGGTGCATTGTCTGTTTTTAAAAGTCACAAAGTATATTATAAATTAATGACTTTAATATGTCATTTTATATCGTTTGTATGCTTTTAATTTAAATAGAGGTTGTGAGTCCGAAACGGATACAGAAGAATTCGAGAAGGTCTGCCAAAGCCCACTGGAACTGCAGTTTGATAAGGAGCTCTCATCGCCGCGGCCCGGTCTTCAAGATGCCTCCACGCTAACAGAGGTTGGTGAGAAATCCCCATTGCCGCCGAAAAAACCTCCGAGAACCTTTCAAAAACTGAGCACGAGCGAGGGCGGTGCAACCCAGCGCACTCTCAGCATAAGCGGAAGCAATACCGAAAGCTTCACAAACATAAAAAACACCTCTCTTGAATCAATTGACGAGCTATCCAGTCTAAAAAACGCGGACAGTTGCTACAACTCGCACCACCAGCAGCAGTTGAACAAGCAGCCAGAGGGTTTTCACTCGTGTTCCAAGTCGCTGTCGCCTCACACGCCCCAGAGTCCCAAGGGGGAGGAGGCGACTGCACCGCCCCTCTACTCGCCCTCGCAAGGCCACCAACCTAGCGATTTTGTCAATGAGGAGTACTATATTGACGAGAGTCTGCCGTCCAGTCTGAGCATCGACACTGGCAACACGGCTCAGGGCGATTTGTCCAAGCAGCTCAGCAACGCCAATGACGTTGTCGCGTTGCTGCAGGTACGCCTCTCAGAACACAATGTCAATCAGTTTATTGTTCCTTTTATTTTTCATTTTCTTCTGTTTATTATTATTAGTTTCTTCTTAGAAGTCAAAGTTTTATTTTTAAAGTACTTATTATAGTATCCGTTGACATATCCCTAGAGTTGGTGGCCGACTTAGTTTGTAGTTTTGGATTATTTTGCTTTCACTGCATGATTATTCTTTTATAGCCGTTAGCCTTATTACACACGACCCATAACCGCTAACTATAACTGCAGAAATTTAACTTGCAAATGTTGAAAATACAAAAGCAAAGCGGTTGCGGTTCGTTCGTATGTCTAGTTCCATTGATTCAAGTACCTTTTGCGGCCCGGTTGCAGGTCTTGTCTTACAGGGCATAATTTCCCTTTATGTGATCTCATTAATTATTTACAATTTTGTTATCAATTTTAAAATTGATCATCAGTTAAGAGAAGGCATATTTTAATTTAAATTACAGGTGCACATTATTCTATCTTATGATTTTGAATAGATAATAACCATATAGAGATAATTGTGTTAATATCTAGGTAGGTAAGTAACCACGATTGAGGTGAAATAATTATTCAATGCATTTTATATATGATACTTGCTATAAAATGCATGCATGTATAAAATGTTTCTTTTAAGTACACATATACAGCGTGGTCAATAAAGATGGGCTCAAGCTTCTCTGGGATGGCTGGAATAAAAATGGATGTTTTTTTTACATCGGCAAAGATCGTTAAAGCTTCAATTTGAACTTAAAAAAATAACAATGAATCTCGGAAAATTTACACGGTATGCACATGTATACTTAAAAGAAAAATTCTCTGTATATTTATTATTTTATTAGCAATATAAAAACAACTATTTATTTTAATATTTACTTGTTTTATAATTTCGAAAGAATTGTCTCAAAAAACCACAAGTCACAAGAATAAACCAATTTTCGTAAAAACACACATTCTGATTACAAAAATAAATCACATGAATTTGCTTATTTCTTTTAAGTAAAACATGTAACCTCACTTTTGATTATGATTATCTGTCATTAAGTATCGGTTGGATCATAAACAGAGCTACATCCATCGATTGACACAATTGGCGGTTGAGGTGGACGTTGACTGTCGACCGGACATTGTACAACCGGAAAGTTTCAGTTGACCTCCGGTTGTACTCCAACCTCCAGTCAACTAGACATTATAAAAACCGGACAGAACAGTGTTACCAAGTCTTATGCAATAGAAATATACTTAAATTTTAACGGCACCAATATTTTTATTTAATTTTGTAGACCTGTGTTTTTAGTATATCACTAGCGTATTTTTCCCCAGATCGGCAGCGTAAAAAAACGCTCGTGTAGCCTTGGTTATAATTATTTTTTGTAGCAAACACTAATCCTAACAAATTTAATACAGATAGTACTAATCCCTTCATCTATGAAAGCATCCATTAATCCATTTCTTTGCCTATACCGATATTTAGAAATGGCTCCAAACCGATACAACAACTCACTACAAAGTACATCCCGTCACGCAAACTAAGACGATCGCGAGCATATGCGGATCAACAGATTTTGATTGGTTAAAACATTTCAGGATAATTTACAGACCTCAAGAACGGAATACGACCGGCTCAAGGGTCTCATCCTCCGCATGGCGGTGCTCAGCAAGGAGGCGATGGCGGGCCTGCGCACCGAACTCCACGACATCAGATCCTTCTATATCTCACAAAAATCCTCCATCGAGGCCCACTACAGCAGCCTCGGCAATTCCTGGGACAACCTCACCGTCGACATCGACAGCAAGGAACGCGAGCTCCGACAGAAAATCAGCTCCGATTACGAGGGGGAATTGACGAACTTCCGGAAATTGATCGGGACGAACAACGACGAGATCAAGTGTTTGCGGGACGAAAACACGATTTTGGAGAATAATCTGAGGAAGGCGAGTGAGGAGAATAAGGAGCTGTTGGAGAGGATTAGTTGTATGGGGGAGGGGCACGCGAAAGAAGTGGAGGATTTCGAGAAGCGGGTCGCGGATCTGGAGACGTATATGGACAGGGCGGTTAAGGAAGCGAAGGAGACCTTAACAAGGCAGCATCGCGCTGAGTTGGAAAATATGCGGACGCGGTTTAAACTGGTCTCGAGCAGAACTCCTTCGGATCCCAACCTGAACAAAACCGACGAGGAATCGATTAAGGAAATGCTGCAATCGGAGAAACAGAAGGCTGTCGAAAGCTGCGTGAAGTCGGAGAACGAGAAATGGAAGAAAATCATAGATGACAGGATAAGGAGATTCGAGGAGGAGAAGGTGGATTTGATCAAGAGGATAGGGGAGAGGGTTAGTGAGGAGAAGAACAAGCAGATCGATGTGTTGCGGGAGCAGGTAAATTCACTCAGGCTGGAGTGTATCAAGCACAAAAACACGATACAGCAGTTAAGCAGTTTCGAGGCGGAACGCTCAAGTGAGGAGCTGTTAGTCAAGGTCGAATCTTTGGAGAAGGAGAAGTGCCAGCTGGAGGCGGAACTCTCAGTGGAAAGGTCTAGGAGGTTTGAGCTGCAGGACATGAGCGCGTCTGTCGCTGTGTGTGAAGGTAAGTTATTTATAGCCAATTTAAATTATAACTTTTTCAAAGCGTCGACTAAGAGTGTTTTTTTAAGAAGTGGAATACACTACTCAACAAATTTCAATTTTTAATTTTATCTAAAGTCGTACTATGTGATTATTATTCTTTGCTATTGACATAATAGGAATACATAAATAAAACCTCTTCATCACATCTCAGTTTTCAGATAAGAAGGCGGCCAAAAATCACAATTTTTATTAATGGTCGATTTAAAAGGCAAAGTTTTTTTGGATAAACCGGCTTTTCTTTTATAATCGGATTCAGAGGTATCTCTGATAAGGCTCCAGCAATAATCTGCTAGCATCGTAGGTTCCCATCTTCCTTGGTAACACTTTTCGATGGCAGCAACATCTTGGTGAAAGCATTCTCCATGTTCATCGCTGACCGCTCCCATATTTTCGGGGAAAAAAAAACTTAGGTGTGAATGTCGAAAATGCAGTTTTATGATAGCAGTCCAGCATCACTTTTATTTTGTCATGTAAGTCGGCGGATTTATTGTTGCCCAGACATTTTTTGGTGACATCAGTAAAAGCGTTTCATGCATTTTTTCGATTCGGTTAAGAATGGATGTAAAAGATAAATCATCGATTAGTTTTTTAATGTACGGACCTACGAATACCCCCTCTTTGATTTTTGCCTCACAAAATGGGAAACTTTTGCTTAAGGAATTGGAATGCAGAACCATCCTTGCATAAGCATTTTACAAAAATGTTTATAAGTCCCAACTTAATGTGTAGTGGTGGCAAAATATTTTTTTCTGACTACCAAAGGTAAAAATTTCAATTTTTTTTTCCTAGTACGAAAGTGTGATGTAATGGCCAATTTCCTTTTATAAAATGTTGTGATCAGGCTCAGCTATCCCGTTCACAGAGAAAGCAGCAATATTTTGTATAGCCTGACTGTAGACCAGTTAGCAGAGAGACAACTTTAAGGTCTGCACAAATTAGCCATTTATGTTGTTCATACTTTATATTTTTTTAACATAAGTTCCATATGTTTCTTTCAAATGAGCACTGTAAGCGAGCAGCGAAGATGATAACTTATTACCATTGTGTAGTAAAACAGCTTTCAAGCTCGTTTTCGAAGAATCGATAAACAAACGCCATTCTGTGGGAACATGATTATGACTAAGTTAAGACATTAATCCATTTATTTCACTGCAAAAAACTAAACCATCTTCTTTAGAATAATAGGGAACTAATGAACTATGTCCTTTGCGATAAAAAGTTACTCTCACTCTCACATCAGGTTCAAATCCCTGACCAGGTCATTAAGCCTGGTTTGATTAATTAAAAGTGGCTTCGATGAGTCTTTAATCATAAAGTCCGGATCATTATGATTATTATTGTCTGTTGCTCTAAAGTTACTTTCTGTTTCTATTAAACATTGGTTAGGACACTCAGGAATGGATAAATCATCGGAATGTAACTGAGGTTTTGTAACTGATGACACATCGGCATATTTTATACTACGTTTAGATTTGTTAGAAATCCCCTTTAATTGCGTTAGACAGAAGCCGTCAGGCCGACAATAGTTTATCCTGTCAACTTGAAATGACATTTAGTACAATGTATCAAACTTGACACAAATCGCCGTCAGCCGACTATTCTGAATTTGAGACAACTATTATATAAACAACCTTTATTTGGCATCAAAAATTAACTTACAATGCAGTGTATAGAATGAACAAACATATATAATAACAACCAACAAACACAAAGTTACAAAATGGAAAAAGAAAACAAAAGCTTTTCCTTCCAAAATTACAACTAAATGTCTTTACTTCTAAATTCCCCACGTCTGTCCCTTTACTTATTTATTTATCAGATTTTCCTGATAGTTACGCTGGCCAGCTTCTAATAATATTCTTACATACCTTGGCACCCGTTCCTCTTTCATCCAGCGCCGCCCTCCAACTTCTTTCTTTCACATTATTTACACCCTCCCAACTGACTTCTTGCAATCTTTTACTGAATGCTATCATACATCCTTCAGCTCTCCATAAAACGCACATTTCATATACTCCTTCCCCATCCAACTCTTAATTCCTCTTTCCTCATTTCCACGTCTGAATCTTGCTAGCAGCACTTGATCCTCCCTCTTGTATTCCCCACTGAGGTATCGAGGCAGCTGATTGTGCACTTGCAGGAACTTGTACCCCGGGTTAGTACTGCTGTCTATTAATCCTTGGCGCTGTTGTAATTCGACCTCTTTTAAACTTTATCTCAATCCCGTTATCCATTCACCCAGCTCGTTCATATAACTTTTTTTTTTCATCCAACCATTTTGCTCAAACATATTCATGTTTATATCTTTTCCCTTCCGCCTTGTGGTCCTTGCTCTTGCTTTGATATACTTTCACAATCAGGCTTCATTTTTTAATGCACCTACCAGCTTCGCTTCATCTCTAATCCACAACTCTTTTTTCTTTCGACACATTTCCCAAAAACTGTTTTTTATATCAATCATCTCTTCTCCATTAGTATTGCCTCTTCTCCATTCATCTATTACCTTTCTAAGCTTTTTCTTGCACTCCCTGCATTCCTCATCAAACCAATCTAAACCACCTTTTATTCTTTTGCGTGCACTTTTAATCATCGCGTTTTTTATCGTCATTATTAATTGCTCTACTGTTACTGCCTCTTTCAAATCTAGCTTTTCCATATTTTCCTCATATTTTATTTTCGCCCACCACTTCCTTCCATCCCCCTCAGGTTGCTTGTCCTGCTCAAGTGCTCCTATAGTAACCATCAATGGAAAATGGTCAGAACCCCACGTACTTTCTACCTGGAAAAACTGAACTAATATCTTTTAAATCCATCAACTGTCAACATTTTTAAACGGAAAGTCAGGAACAATTGCCAATAATTTAATAAAATTATATAATTGTGAATTATATTTAAAAAAACGTAATTAAAATTTGTTTCATTAATTTTTCAGTAAAGAAAATCTTAAAAATATTTATTTAAAATAAAAATAAAAGTCATAAATTATACATCTAGTGTTACAACTATCAAAATTGTTCATAATGTAAAAATTGTTGAAAAAGTCGAAAAGTGATGAAATGTAAAAAATTGGGAGCATTCTGAAAAAGTGTGAAGAATTTATTGATGCGCATATGTATTAGATTTTTTTAAATAAATGTGCAGTATATTTTTAACTTCACTATAAATCGGTGTTTTATACATGTGGCGCATGAAGTAACATTTCGAGTTGAGAAAAGCCAGAATTTGGATTTGGTCCAAATCCAAATTCTTCGGGTTTTTCTCAACTCGAAATTTTACCTTATATTTAATCTGGGATTGAAAAACACTCGATAGAGAATAATTAATAGTCATTTTAACTTCATTATAATTAGCTTTACAAAAAATTAAAAGGTGCGTATGTTCTGGGCTAAAGGACAATAACCTTTTTATAGCCTTTTGAGCAATTGTTAAATTTAATAAAAAAATTATAAAGACAACAACTAACGTGTTGAAAAAAATCTGATTTTCAATTTTAATCGCCTAAAACGTCAAAAATATACGATTTCTTTGTGTCCAGGGGGGCCAAGTTTAAGTTCGGACTGTCGTCCGTTCAAGAGTGCGAAGACTATAGACTCGTCTTTCTAGCATGAAATGTAGCGGTATCTATTCTATGAAATACAATAGGGAACAATCGAAAATAAAAATAAACACTTTTTAGGTTTTGCCAATTTTCATGCAATTCAACCAATTCTGTGGCAGTCCGGATCTCTATACAACCAATGAAATGCGTTTAATATTACATCATACTAAATCCGATTGGTTAATTACTGAATATCTATGCTATAGGTTCGAAAGTGGACGCGGCGACGAGCCCGGTCAAGTACAAAGACAAGCTGACTAAAAGCCAAACGTCGCTGGTGAAATCGTCCAAGCTGAACATCGAGTCGTGCAACACGGGCGACGCCGTTCTGATCATCTGGGACTCCATCCACGATAACTACACCGTATTGCAGGAAACCAACTACCTGTACTTCCTACACACCGACTGCCTGGAAACGCTCGGGCTGAAAAAACCCACCACCGATGACAGGCGGACCTACTACTGCACCGGCGAGGTCATCGAGAAAGAGTACTGTCACGCAAAAAAGGTAAGTACATTCATTATTTACACTTACTTAGTATTAACCAGGTGGGAATTTATAGGTTAGATATATAATACATATCTTTTGGGTAATCGATCATTGAACAATTTATTAACGTAATCAAAATATTTGTCACGGAATGCGAGGATTATTTGAAGGAGGATCATTTTCAATTAAATCTAAGATTATGTCGACTATTTTATACGTTTTTACACGATCCGAGAATTAATACTCAATCCCTGACTATTAGTATAGCCGTTATCGCATGATTTTTGGTCGCTCTTACGATGGTTCTGATAAAGGTGTTGTCAAACGCTCCCTCAATATCCAGAAAAGTTGCTGTTTTGTTTTTCAGCGAGCCTTCTATCATTACTATCAGTTGGTGTAAAGCAGACTCGCACGATTTTCTAGCTTGAAAGGCGTGTTGGAAGGGGTGTAGTGGCCTCTCCATGAGTGAGGTTTCCCTTATGTGTCTTTCAACCAGTGTTTCCATCGTCTTAAGTAGGAACGATGTGAGACAAATTGGTCTGTAGCCTTTTGGCTGGGTTACGTCCTTCCCAGGCTTAGGTATAAAGACTTTGACTTTCGTCCAGGTAATTGGCACATTTTTCAGTGCCATAGCACCGGTAGGAGATTGTATAGCCCTTGCTGCAAAATGGCTGGGTATATCCTTGAGCAATGCATGGGCCAGGCTTTGACCGGGCCTCAAAAATTCTCAATAGGGCCGGGTCGGGCCTCCAATCCAAAATATGGGAACGGGCCGGGTCATGCGGCACTGACTGATTTTTTTAAAGTTTGTTTTTATTTTTATTTGCAAACTATTATCTATAAAGAGGTAAATATATATTTACAAGTGTAATAAATATTTATAAACTAGTGTTTTGAAACTAAAAATTTTGAATTATTCGGACTAAAATATCGACCGAGCCGGGCCTGTACTATGTACCGGACTCAAGTCAATTATTTACTGACCGGGCCAATCCGGGCTTGCAAAATTTGCTAGCGAGCCGGGCCAAGGCAAAAAAAATCGGCCCGTGCAGGGCTCTAGTATATCCCATTATAATCTGGTGATTTGTATTGATGGAACGTTCCCACCGCCCATCTGGTTTGTTCAAAGGTTATAATTTTCTTTGAAATTCCCCATTCTTGTTTTGTTATGACTGTAAGTCACTAGGTTGATCATATTTCAACTTATTCAGATTTTGTCATTAATTCACTGTATTTCACTATTGCGATATTATGACTGTAAGTCACTTGGCTTGCTGTCTTTTGACTATAATATGATTTCGTCACTAAACCAATATATCGACTGTATTTTCACTATTGTGACCTTATGACTGTAAGTCACTATATTGACTAACATTAGTTTATCGTGTCAACTTGATTTAAGACGAAGATAGTTGGTGTTTAGTCCATTGTGTCAACTTGACATAAGTTGCCATCAGTCGACATTAGTCTATCAACCTATCAACTTGAAATGACATTCAGTCCAATGTAATAAACTTACACGAATCGGCGTCAGCCGACATTAGGACTATTGTCAATTTGAGACAACTATTATCGCTCATTTCATTTAACTAGGCGAGAAATTAGAAGACGTTTGTGCTCATAACACCAAAAGTCATAAAATGTGAATTGTTTAACTTATCAAAAGTGAATTATACTAACGAAGTTGTATTATTTTTAGGAAAAAAAAAAAGACCTTTATTGGCATATCTCAACATCTTACAGACTATTTACAATTCATTCGTTATTTCTCCATTTCCGTATCCCTCTTACCCTCCCTTCTCTTTTCCCTCTCCCTCCCCAGCTTTTCCAACGTCCTTACCCCGATCCCATCCTCTCTCATCCACTCCACTACCCTTCTATTCCCTTTCGCTCCCAGCCACTCCTCTTTCACCCCCTCACATTCCTCCGCCAAGTGTCCCCACGTATCCCTCCCCTGTCCACACAACACACACCTTCCATATTCTTCCCCCATCCATACTTTCCTTCCTCTCTCCTCCGATCCACACCTCGCCCTTGCCACAATCACCCTATCCTCTCTACCCCATCCCTTCTCTATCAAATACTTCGGCACTCTTCCATACACCTGCCACCTCCCATACATATCATTATACTCACTTCTCTCAATACGCCCTTGCCTTTCTTGCCCTTCCACCTCCTTCCCTTTCCCCCTCACCCACTCATCCACCTTCACCCCATTTCCTAGCCATTCCATTACCTTCGCCTCCGACAGCCCTACCCTCTCATACATTTTCCTCCTCTCCCCCCTCCATCTACTCTCACCCCCACACACACTCGTCACCCATACATCCTTCACCAATCTCTCTTCCTCCATTTCCCACAATCTCATCTCGTACCTCACCACCCTCACCATTGCCTCCCACTCTAGCCTCTCTCTGTTCGTCTCCTGAAGCACTATGTAGCTGGGCGTGGACCTCTCCACCCCCAACATGCGCTTCAGGAACCACATCTGCTCCCTCTCTATCAGCTCGTACCCTTTCGTCCCCCACACTTCCACTCCATACATTAGCACCGATCTCACACACGCATCCCATATTTTACACGCAACCTTCATATTGTTCCCCATCCACTTCCCCCACTTGCCCCACGCCATTCCCCACGCCTTCCTCGCCTTACTCTGCACCCACCTCACATGCTCCTCATACCCTCCCGTTCCTTTGAACCAAAACCCTAAATACTTGAAAGTTTTCACCCTCTCAATAACTACCCCCTTCCACTCCAATTCTTTCACCTTCCCCTCTCTCCCTTTATTTCTAAACTTCACCCACTTCGTTTTCACTACATTCACATTCATTCCTCTTCTATCCATAAACCTCTCCACTCTCTTCAACATCTCTTTCATCCCTTCATATTCTCTTGCCACTAACACAACGTCATCCGCATATGCCAACATCCATACTTTACTTTTACCCATCACCACTCCCCCTGCCTGCCCTTTCCTCATCACCTCTTCCAATTCACTCATGTATACATTAAAGAGCATCGGGCTCAGCGGGCACCCCTGCCTCAAACCCTCCCACGTTCTGAAACACCCCGACACCTCCTTCCCCACTTTCGCCACCACCCATGTCTCCTCATACACTCTCCTCACCCACTCCACCATCCCCTCACTCACTCCTCTCCTTCTCAAGCACTCTATCAAACTCTCCCTCGGCACCGAGTCATACGCTGCCTTCAGATCCATAAATACCGCATACACACATCCTTTCTCTTCCATCACTCTCTCTACCATTCGCGCCAGGGTAAAAACCTGCTCTCTCGTCCCCCTCCCCCTTCTAAACCCCCCCTGCGTCTCCGGTATTATCCCCTTTTCCTCCACCTCCACCTCCATGCGATTCCTCACAATCATCATCGCCAGCTTGTATCCAATGCTTGTTATTGTTATCCCCCTATAGCTACTGGCCTCCTTCTCATCCCCTCCTTTATATACCGGACACATCATCCCAACCCTCCACTCTTCCGGAAAGCTCACCTCCCCCCTCCACATCTGATTCAACAGCTCCTTGAATTTTTTCTTCCCTTTTTCCCCAATCTCCTTCCACATCTCTGCCTTGAGACCATCCCTCCCTGCCGCCTTTCCACTCTTCACTTCCTTAAACGCCCTCTCCACCTCCTCCTCCGTGAACTCTTCCCCTCTGTCTCCACATCTGCTTTCTCCAATCTCCCCCGGTACTCCGCTCCCTTCTCTGCATTTCCTTGTCCATTCCCTCAGCGATACCCCTACCTGCCTCCTTCCCTCCCCTCTCCTCAATATTCTCCACATTTCCGCCTCGTTTTTACATTCCCTCAAATCCTCGCTCGCTTTTTCCACCGCCTTTAGCTTCTTCTTCTCACATACATCCTCATACCTCCTCCTTACCTCCGCCACTCTCCTTTCTCCCCCTACGCCTCCTACACACTCTTTCACCGCCCTCCTCAGCTCCTTTTTTCTCTGCCTGCATTCCAAACCACGCATCCGCCCGTCTTCTTTCCCCCTTTCTCTTTCTTGCACACCCCACTATTATCCGCTCCATCTCCTCTATCGTGCTGACCTCCTCCCATTTAACCCTCCCCAACTTACTCCTCATATCCTCCATCGCTTTTATCCCGCACTCCAGCACCTCGCTTTCCTGCTCTCTTTCACTCCCGTGTCCCTCCTTTATCCACATCTTCACCTTTAACGGTAGGTGATCCGATCCCAACACCTCCTCTACCTCCATACTCCTTATCTCCCCTCTTGCTATTCCCTTCACCACTACATAGTCAATCACTGATGCCCCTCTTGCCCCTATGTACGTTTTCTTCCCCTCCCAGTCCCCCTCCGTGCACCCGTTTAACAGTTCCCACCCTTCCTCCATCACCCACTCCTTCATTCTCCTTCCCTCCCCGTTTATACATTTATCCTGCGAGCTCCTTTTCCTCATTGAACCGTCCTCCTTAAGTCCTCCCCCCGCTTCTCCTATTCTCGCGTTGAAATCCCCCCCCACCATCCACCTTCCTCCTTCTCCTGCTCTTTCATCTATCTCCCTCCTTACGTCTCCCCAGTTTTTACTCACATATAACACCCCCACGTTCATCTTGTATCCCCCTCGCTGGTACTTGACCCACACCAGTCCTTCACATCCCTCCATCATCTCCCCCTTGCTTCCTTTCCTGTCTTCTTTCCATCCAACAATCATTCCCCCCTTCGCCCTTCCCTTTTTCGCACATTTGGTCACCTCTTTCATCTCCCATCTAAACCCCCTTGGTAACCATCCTTTCACCTCTCTCCAATCCTTCTTCACCATCCACGTCTCCACTATCCCCACTACGTCCTTCCCGATTACCCACTCCTCAAAATCTCTCCTCCACTTGCACTCCTGCCCTTTAGACTTTATTCCCGCCACATTCCAAAACCCTAGCGTTATCACCTCTTCTTCCTCCCCTCCCCCACACCTGCTTCCTCGTCCCCCGCTCCTCTCACGGCTCTTCCGCCTCTGCCCTATCTTCCCCCCTTTGACCCTTCTATCTCCGCTCTCCCCATCTCTCCTCCCCCCTTCCTCCACCTCCACACTTTTCCCAACTTCCTCCTCCATCCTCCTATTTCCACCTTCCTCCCCTCCCACTACCTCACTCCTTCTTACTTTTTTGCCACCTCCTGCCTCTCCAACATCTCCTTCTCCTTGTTCCATCTCCACTCTTCCCCGTTAATTATCACTTTCTGGTACCCCACTCTTGTCACTTTCCCCTTTTCCCTCTCCTGTCCTGCTATCTCTCTTAGGCGTTTTTGCACCCTCCTCTCCTCCTTCGTCAGGTCCTCGTCTATAAAAATCCTTTCTTTCATTTCTCTTAATTTACTTTTGCTTCTCAATATGGCCAGTTTTTCGTCTAGTTTTCCCAGTTTTACCACCACCAATCTTCCCACCCTATCCACCACATAACTCTCCTGCACCTCCGCGTCTATGCCCAGCGCCTCCTTCAGGAAGTCCTTTACTTCTCCCTTCCCCTCTAACACCTTCCCTTTTATTACGATGTTGTTCCTCCTCTCCTGTTTCTCCCTCTTCTCCGCCTGCCCCTCCAGGTCCACTATTTTGTGTAGCAACTGCTCTCTTTCCCTCCTCCATGCTTCTTTCATCTCCCTCATTTCCTCTCTCCACATCTCCCTTGCTTCTCTCATCTCCTCCTTCCACATCTCCCTCTCCTTCCTTGTTTCTCTCATCTCCTCCTTCCACATCTCCCTCTCCTTCCTTATCTCTTTTAGCACTAATTCCACCATCTCTCTACAATTCCCATTGCATCCTTCACCACTCTTTTCTTCATCCCTTCCCTTTTCTCCTCCCGTCTCAAACGAGGTGTCTGCCACCTTCCTCTTATCCCCTCCCTCTCCCTCTCTCAACTCCCCTGTTCCTTGCGGCGATCTCTGAACTCCCGCTCCTCGACCAAACACCCCCCTCCTGACCTCCTCCTCCTGCCTTTCCCATCCCTCCACCTCCTTTCTCTCTTTCTGCCTCTTTGCCGTCGCCATTCTCGCTCCTCGGCCTCTTTATGCGCGCTGTAGCCGAGCGTATTATAAACGCTGTATTATTTGTTTTCAATTCTGCTCGTGAATTATGTTTTTTTTTTTTTTTTTGCAGCCCGCAATAAAAAAAACGCACAAGCAAAAAAGCTACGTCGCTTGACCTCGACCGTGAAATAGACGGCTTCGCGAACGCTCCGTGCCGATCTAATTCGCGTAATTACTTTTACCCCACGGGAGATATGTTTTTCAAACTTTTACAGTTTGTCGGCTGATGATCGATGTTAATCTGGTCCAAAACACGCGTTTTATTTTCGTATACTACACTTGAGGATTCACTTTATCTGCGGAGCAACCATTTACTGTGATCACACTCTCACACTCACTCTCAGTATTATTTTTAGGAAAATCACTTAATTAATTGCACAACTAAATTCCATAGAGATACAAATATGTTCGCATTTCTTCGAATTTCTCGCCTAGTTAAATAAAATGAGTAATATTTGAAATATATGTCGGGGCGAGCAGAATAATCATTTAATTCTTGGTTCGATATTATTATTATTTACCGTAAACCACCATGACCACATGAACGATAACAATAACAAATCACTTAACAGCACTTAACAATGTGAAATATGTTTCAAAGTGCATTCAATTATCTATCAAATGAGCTCAAGTTTAGTAAATTCAATAGAATCTAACAAAAGTTACAGGCATTTAAATAATTTTACATTTTCGTTTCCAGTGCATCTTATGAGAGACATAAGATTTTCATATTTTTCACATCGGTTATTTGGCATGTATTTGATAAAAATTGTTTTAATCTTTTACTATAGAGATAGCGCCCTCTTGCGGCGAAGCTATGAACTTAAAAATAATTTCCAGGGATTTCTCTTGGAAGGTGGCCAACAATGAAATGTTTTACCGCAACATGCTACGATGTATAATTTTTGAGATACAGCCGATGGCCACGCTTAATCAAACAACCGGTATATAAGTTTTTATATTTTTTTAGAACGAGAATCGTTACAACGTACCAAAGGGCACAAAGTTCTATCGCGTCAAGGTGAAACCCTTGTCGCTAGCGAAGGAGATAAACAGATCGTCTGAGCCGAGTGTGGGACAACAGCCGCAGCACCAGCACATGACCCAGAGTCAAACGGCGGCAGCGTCCAGGGCGGAGGCCTTGGCCTCGACGACAGACTCCGCCTGTCACTCCCTACCCAGCTCACCCACCAAAAAGCAACAGCGGCCTGAGACGAACGTCGAACGGTAGGAGGGCGAAAAACACACACACACACACGAAATGAGTTTTACATAGGTTAGCATGTATTTGCATTTTTATAAAAAATATATTAAATTATATATATACATATTATATATTTACAAAAGAGAAACGGATGGAAATCCAGTGCAATCCGATAATGACGAGTGTTTGAAAATTGTTTCAACTGCAGTAGGCCCTTTCATCAAAATGTCCACATTTTTTGATTTTGTTTGTGATGTATGTTGCTATCTAATGAACGGTATTCTGGCTATTTTGAAAACTTTAACCCGCCAACACCAATCAGTCTATTTTGTACAATTGCAAAAATCCCAAACATGTTTACGACTAACAGTCCGGTCATCAAAGAATTCCCCAACAGTTGGCAGTAAACTTCTTACCATTGTCTCTAGATTTTATTTTACACACAAGAAATGAATGCCTTGAAATAAATTGTAGACTAAATATAAATCTACTTACTTTAAAATGTAAAATACATTCATATTTTTATTCTTAGAATGCTTTGGACTAGGGATGTTCCGATCCCAAAAAAGTATCGATTATATCGTATCTCAAAGTATCGATATTCAAAATATCAATTTTTTTCGATACCAGATATTTTTGAGTTAATTTTTATTATTATTCAATACCACAAATTAATGTTTAAAAGAGTTTTACCTAAGATAAGTAATATTGCAAGGAATAGTTTAATGACGGTTATAAAATGACCACAAATCACTATTTATAAAAAAATATATGTCAATGTTGTATACGCATGGAGTAAAATTTCGAGTTTACAAAAAGCCCCCAGCAAATCAAATTTTTTGGGATTCTCTAAACTCGAAATTTTACTTCATGTGCTACGTGTATAAGATGCTGATTTAAAGTGAAGTTTAAAATATACCGCTTATCAAGTTTTTCAAAATTCGATCAATTTGCATTATTTCTAAGTGTATAAGTATAATTTTTACTTTCTCTTTTCTGCAAGTTTTAACTTGAAAGTGTTGTTATTTCTTTCTTAATACAATAGATGGTGTTTAATGAATAACTAGTATTGTATGTAACAATACCGACTATATTGTCATCAATCTGTCAGTTTTTGAAGTAACTTTTATTAAGTTAGCCAATTGTTTTATTAAAAAGAAATATGGACAGTTGAGATTATAAGCAAATTTTTTTCTGAACTGTGATAAAAAATGCCGAAAATATTGACAATATCCATAGTTTTTTCACAATGAATAATCTCGCATTAATTACTGCCATCTACCTTGAACTAAGTACAGTGACTTAATTAAACACAGTGGCGACAACTCCTTGTCATACGCCATGCTTGATCAAAATTAATTAAAAAAATAGGTTATATTAAACATCTGATATTCAATTGTGACAGTGAGGTATTGTTATCTTTCACATAAAGCATCATCAATGGGCTGGGGTTATTCACATTATTTTTAAATAGAGATATATGATGATTAATAATTTAAATTAACAGGTTTATGTTGATTGTTTCTATTGTTGTGTATTTTTGAGCTACAATTTTGGGGTAAGTGAAATAAAGAACAAACGTTAGACGGAATTGTCACAAACTTTAGACCTCATAACTATGCCGCTGTTTGTCCGCCATATTGAGTCTAAATTACTAACAAACAATCAAAAAGAATACCACAGTTGTCGCCACTATTTAATCAAAGCACTGTAGAACTAAGTAACCATCATCGAATCTAACCTCAATTACTGTCATTTAACCTAACTGTTACTTTATTGTTGATCTATTATTAGCACATTCACAGCCATACAGATATTTCAAATATGTCCCAATTTAAAAAAGTTGGGACAGTTTGTATTTAACGCATAAGTGCCATTGATGCAGTATTGCAAAATTATGATTTTTTTTTTCCTAATGACTTAACAGGTTCAGTTGATACATTGTATTATTTTGACCTGAATAAGATAGTGTGCGAAGAAAAATGTAAATATTTTGTTATTTAAATATTTCGATTATTACATTTAAAAAAAAAAGTCAAGTATTTTAGACGCATGGCGCATGAAGTAAAATTTGGAGTTTAGAAAAGCCTACAAATTTGGTTTAGATTGCTCATCCGCTAGCTATACAGGTTAGGTTGCAACAAAATAATAAACTTTAAGGTGTAAGTTATATAATAGTTTAATATTTTGTTGTACCCTAACCTGTATAGCTAATGGATGGGTAATCTAACCTCATCTACATTCATCTGTCTAACTTGCTCCCTATACTTACATGTTAGGTTGTTACTTAAACACAAAATGTTGTTATGTTAGTGAAGTTCATTGTTTGTTGAAACGTGATATCGCGTTATCTTGCAGTCTTTCTCAATAAAACAAATGACAAATAATCATAATTGACAGTTGTAACCATTGACAGTTGTAAACAATGACAGTTGGTGGTGGAGTTTTTGAACCAACAAAGTATTTGTTTAATTTAAATTGAAATTATTATAAATCAACAATGTTATTTCTTGTACTTTAATAAATCTTAAAGATCATATCTCAATATCTATTAACGACGATAGGACACATTCTCTTTAGACATTTTTTACTTAGAATCATCCATAACAACCTCAAAATATTTGCACTTGCTCCTGAAACACCCTGTATGTGTACAAAAGCCTAACCTTTAAATAGTTTTTATTCTTCACAGTGCATCTGGAATCTCTCAGGGCACACATTTTAGCAGACATTGATCTAATATAACCTAAATAATCTATGTAAATCGGGTTAGGTGATCACCATCATTACTGATATCTAACTCAGCTTAACCTAATCGAACTGGTTTCTAAACTAACGTATATGATTTTGAATATTTTTGTTTGTTTGTTGAAAAACACTCCAGTCAAGATTTTTTTTTTTACAATTTGTTCGCCATTTTGAGAACAATTGTTATACTTTTAAATATTTCAACACTTTTATTAGTTATCCGAACCCAACCCAATTTAATATAAATCAACATCAAATTTGATGTTTATAACAAGATCGATAAAGTATTAAACTTACTTACTACTTATTAGTATATACTAATTTAAGCGATGATTTGATCGGGTAAATTAGTAATTACTAATTTAAGCGATTATTTGATCGGGTGAAATAGTATATACTAATTTAAGTGATTATTTTATCGGGTAAATTAGTAGGTACTAATTTAAGCGATTATTTGGTCGGGTAAAATAGTATATACTAATTTAAGCGAGTATTTCGTCAGGCAAATTACTAATTAGTATACTAAAATAATGAATTACTATCTCGGTAGATTAGATTTTTATTATAAACAAATCGCTTATCGCGTATCGCTTATTATCTCGGTAGATACGACTACTTATTATTATATATAGGGTCCGGTAGCGTTACCTGACGGTTTTTAAAATAGCACAACTCAATCGATTTTCAAGATATTTTATTAAAGAAAAATGTTTTGTAAACAGGAAGATTGGAAGGTTTATACCGTACACAAAAACTTAAAAAAAACTCAAGTAGCGAAAATAGCATCAGGTAAATGACGACCTCCGTTTTCGATGCACAGCTGAAGTCGGGTAAACTTTTATTTGTGGGGTTATCTAAAGAGAAAAGTGTATTTTGACAAGCCTCGAAATTTGGCTCAACTGCGTGATAATATTCAGCGAGAAATTCGTGCGATTCCTCGAGTAACTTTACAAGGAGTGAAGACTAACTTATTTAATAAAATATCTTGAAAATTGATTGAGTTGTGCTATTTTAAAAACCGTCAGGTTCTGCTGCTGGACCCTGTAGTAATATTAATAATTACCGATTTGACGGTTGTTTTGTATTTCATTAAATAAATCATTAAATAATAATTATATAAAAATTCTAATCTTCACTACTAACAAACATCACCCCCAGAAAAAACGCTTATGAAACCACGGGCTTAAAAACAAACCCTAGAAATCACTCCCTCAAAAAACGACACCTTAAAAGACCACCCCTTGTAAAAACTTTTATTGAAAATCACACCTACGAAAAAAAAACACGTTATGAAAAACTACCCCATCTAAAATTATTCTTGGAAAATCAGCCCCACTCCCGAAAAAACGTCTCCCGAAAGGAACAATGCCCCTAAAAATCATCCTTACGGAAAACCATTCCTGAAATTCACCCCCCGAAAAAACCCCATTATAAAAATCACTCCCTGAAATACCACACCCTTCGAAAAACCACCCCCGAAAAACCAACCCCCGAAACAACCACGCATAAAAAACTGTGCCTGTAATATCTCCCTCCTCCCCAATTACATTAATCTTTCGTCTGCTACTTGGCAACATTAATAAATGATGATAGAGAAAACCTAACCTAACATTTCTCATTACCCTACACCTAACTCACCCTATTCTTACCTAGCCCACCCTAACCTAACCTACCCAATTCTAACCATTTTCTTTTTTTTTAATTATAGAGAGGTGTGCGGGACTCCTCCCCTTTCCAAGGATTACTTTCTAGCATTCTTCGCCCGGATAACCTATACTTCGCTTTGGCGCCTTCTATATCTCGCTTGTTGTTTTGCTCTATTGCTCTACGGGTTTCCCCTTACTGCCGCCATTCTCCTTGCATCATCATCTTTCTTTCGGCGTTGGCGTTGGCGTTGACTTCCCCTCCCATCGTCGTGCACATCGTGAATCTTTCTATCTCCCACTGGGGGCACGCTGACAGCGTGTGCTGGGCGCTATCCACCACCGCGTCGCAGTGTGTGCATCGTCGCTTTCTACTTTACGGATCCGGTACAGATATGATTGGAAACACCCATGCCCAGAGAGTATCTGCGTCGTTCAATGTGTCATAGACCTGTGCTCTCTACTCACCCACCCTTCGATATCTCGGACGAGCCTTTCCGTTCAGCTACCTTTCCCGTCCTCGTCTGTCTCCTATCTTTCCTGCCACTTTTGCATTGTTTGTACTCGAACTTCCCTCTTGCAGCTTTCCAGTTCCACGGCCGATTTCACTTCGCCGTGAACTTTTACTCTTTCCTCCACCAAGAGATCTGCCGGGACCAGAGACGCCAGAACTTCCACTGCGGTCGTGGACACTGTGCGGTACGCCTTTGTTATGCGAAGGGCTCCAGTGCGCTGTGCCCCCCTTAGCCGCTGCCTGTTTCTGGCGGTCCCCAGGCAGCCGCTCCATGCCAAGGCACCATACAGGAGCTTCGACCTTGCGACGCAGGCCATAGTCGCCTGCTTGATTCCGTTGGGCCCCCGATGTTTGGCATTAATCCTGCCAGCGCCCTCTCAGTCTTGGCTGCCGACCCCGTTGCCTCTATTACCTGCCTGCTCTGGTTAATGTTTGCTCCAGGATTACGCCTAGGTACTTAACCTCTCTCTGTACTGGCACTTCTCTTCCGAGCATTCTAATGGTCTCATCTCTGTTCCTCTGTGCCCTTCTGGTGGAGAGCCACGCTACCTCCGTTTTTTGCGCGGCTAAAATAACCTACCCTATTCTAACCTTACCCAACCTATTCTAACCTAACCAACCCTATTCTAACATAATCTACCCTATTCTTACCTAACATTTTTAACATTTATTGAGGATGGGTTAGGTTAGCATAGTGCGGGCCAACCTAACCTATCCTCAATCAATTTGTTGTTAAATGTTATAGTATCATTTGTTTTTTAATCAATAATGAATAGTGATGCAAGTAGGCACTAGCTTGCGGTGGTATTTTAATTTGTCAAACATTTGACAGAAATCGTATGTCCCAAAATCGGACCGCTTTCTGACTCAAAGCGATGACGTGTTGGGACATAAGAGATGTGACAAATGCATTTGTCACATTTCGTATGACTTTGGCGCATGTATCAAGCTATGTGCACCACGTGCAGTGTTCCATCACTTACGACAAATTAGAATGTGACAATTTTAACAGGACTTGCGCTCGGGCCACCTCATGCGTGCGCCTACTAGCATCACTAATTATGAAAGATAATCAAATTTTTAGTACAAATACTTCAATTCTTCATCTGCTGGCTAGCTGGCAACATTAATAAGCAATGATAAAGAAAACCTAACCTAAAATTTATTATTATCCTAAACTGACACAACGAAATAATTTTCAAACACTCGTTATTCATACAAATATTTCAGATTATTATTATTTTTTCTTTAATTCTTTTTACGTTATGTGATATTCTAGTTCATTATTTTTAATTTAAATCGACATCACGAGGTCTACTTTGTTTTTAATATAAAATATCCATTGATTATATTTAGATAGAAGTTGTGATATCTAATAATTCTTCTGGGAGAATGTGTATATCTGAGAGAGAGCGTTATTCGATATATATAAATATTTTTGTTCGTGTTTTTTCTTTTGTTTATGAAATTGTATAAGTGATATATAAACTGGTGATATGTCTCGACGGAGAATTAAAAAATATTTCAAACGGAAAATTGTTTGTAGCCTTTATATTATTATAGAAGTTCTACCTTAATCGTGTAATCAAAACGGAGCACCAAGAATAAATAGAAGAGATTTTGTTTTGTGTAATTTTAAGGAACAGATGGAGGATCGTACTTTTTTAAATTCGTAATTCTTGTGTAATTTCAGAAGAAGAAATGTGTTATTTGTGTAAATTTTTGTATCGTACACAATTTTATTTTAATATCTAGCACTAAATCATTTTTTCAAAGGTGAGTCGATGATACAGTGGCGTAATTAGGATATCCGGCAGTTTCAGGGCGGCAAAATAAAAAGAAACAATATTAATTTGTTTAAAAGTAAAGACGTCCTTTTCCCCCAACATTCGTTATTTTAAAGTTTAAGTTTACAAATCCTCTAGTTTATAGGGCCTTCTTTGTCCATCATGGCATTTAACGTTAGTCAAAATTCTTCTAAAATGACATTAAGACAGTCTTAATTATTGTCATTCAACATTTTGCCTATTATGACATCTTACATTAGTTGCAATATTAATAATTTTTTTTGTTTATTAAATTACTAAATAAATTAATTTGATACATTGTATTTGACCTGACTTGAGAATATATGCAAAAAGTGTAAACATTTTGTTTCTTAAGTATTTTTATTATAACTTATTAAAAAAATATATTTTTAAATGTATTTCTAACTTCCCAATATTTAAGTGTATTATACGCGTGGCGCATGAAGTAAAATTTCGAGTTTAGAAAAGCCAGAAAATTTTCAGGCTTTTCTAACCTCGAAATTTTACTTCATGCTTAATCTGGGAGTGAAAACACGTTCGAAACTTCAACTTGGTCCATTAAACTAGAGGATCTACACATCAATATCTAATAAATGAAACATTTCATTGATCTAAAGGTAAAAACTATCAAGTGCTATTAATTTCCTATGTACTTAATGATTTTTACCTTTACATAGATGATTTACTTTGTAATGATAGGGATTAATACACGGTTGCAAGACACGTCCACTATTAAGATTTAAATAACATTCAACATTGTAATCTTAAAACTGCCCGTTAACAACTAAGGGGTGTTCAATAACAAGCACGTTTAAAGTAGACTGTGAGTATGTGTTGTCTTACACTTGTCAATAAATGTGAAATCAGTTGAATTAAGAAAAATACTCTGGTCTCTTTTCTGAGCGAATAAATCTTTCACCTTTTACTACTAAGAAAAATATTTACTGATGCACAGCCTACTTAAAACATGAATGTTTCTCAATATCTTTTATTAATGATTTAATTTCCTTAAAGACGTCTTTTTATTAAGAAACACCTGCCACTTTAGCCATACGTTATAAATCTAAATAGTTTATTATCTTATGTATAAAATAAAAACAACGTGCGAACATTTTTTATTGAATTAAACACTTGTACATAAAAAACAAATAATTAAGGATTATATTATTTAAACAAACATTTCTCAAATACAGAAATAAACATTTAAATTTAGCAATTTTTCTAATTGCAGACGAAACCTGTCCACTAAAACAATATTTTTCCTATTCAAAATAGTAATTATCAAAAAAATACAAAAAAATCTTGTTACCCTGCATTCATTAAACATAGGAAAAAGTAAAACAAAAAAATAAAAGCAAACACTTACACACTCGTTAAACGAAGAATGATTACATAATTTAATTTATAATCGCGACAGAATCGCAACTTTAAATGAAATAATTCTTCGTCCGACGTTTAACACAGTATAAATAAGCTCTTTCCGAATGTACGTGCAGCTTTATTAGGCGTATAGAATTGTATAAAAATAAATATATTACCTATTGTTTCATCTATCCCTCGTAGCGACTACTTCTCTATGACTCTATTTTTACAAACACTTAAAGAAATTGTGAACGTTTTGTAATTCCTTAACATTATTTTTAACCGATGATGAGTATACGTATTATGTTTGTATAAATAAACAAAAAAATTCATCCGAAAGTTTAGTGACTTTGTTTTAATGTTTTGTTGTATAAAAAGAAAAGAAATGAATTACACATTTACTTCGATTTGTTTATTTTTTGTTGTTTACTTACCAATGCTTTCCACAATAAATTATCATTTTGATGAGAAAATCGTGCTTACTTATTTATTAATATGAAATTCTTCTTTGGTTTTGTAATTTCAATCACTATAAAATTGTGCGTATAATGAAACATTTTATTTGAAGAAACCCCAATTAAATTTTAATTACTTCTAACACCAAAGATTTAAACTATTATGGTACAATAAATAAAAATGCATTATAAATTTACTAAAATGAAATTTACCATATTGATAAACTACTTCTGAAACCTCGTAAGTCCTAATTTTTCAAAAATGTTCCTCGTAAGTTATATATTAATTTACCAATATTCATCTACTCAAAATACTTATTAAAAATTGTTCATGATGAAGTTATACGTACCGTAAAATAAAGTCAGAAGGATTACGCAGCTCATATTCTATTCTATTGAAAGTGAGTGGGTAGTTATGCTACCCTCCACTGCGACCGCAAGGATCTATTGTGGCTCACAATTAAGGTCGAACATCCGACCTTACAGCTCACCTTCCAAGTCCATCTTCTTGATGAAGTCAAGGATCTTGTCAGGTGGAGTTTTTTCCAGGTCCTTCAGGTTTAGCGTCGGTGTGCCAAACACCGTGGTCCTGATCTGGTCGCCAGCTGGACAGGCACATATGACGTGCTCTGCTGTTTCATCATCCTCTAGGCATAGGCGGCACTCAGTGGTGTCGCTTAGTCCTAGTTTATTAAGGTGATGCCTTAGACGGCTGTGTCCAGTGAAGAGAGCAGTTAATGTGTGAACATCTGATCTGCTCAGCTTCAACCATGAGGCCGTCCTGGCCGCAGATGGTCCATTTGTTACCGCTCTGAAATGTCTCATCCCAGGGCGGTTTTGCCAGAAATCCTGTGCCTCGTGTCTCATCCATCCGTTGTTACGGTCTCTAGCTGTTGATCTGGGTATCCCCAGAGCGGGTTCTGGTCCGATGTAGGCTGTACGCGCCCCCTCTCTGGCTAGGGAATCGGCTAATTCGTTTCCCTTCACGCCAGAGTGGCTTGGCACTCACATCAAACTGACCCCGTTTACCTGTGCCATTTGGCAGAGGGCTTTCTTGCAGTTCCGTACAGCCAGCGAGGAGCATCTAGAAGATGCCAGGGCCCTAAGGGCCGCCTGGCTGTCCGAACAAATTTTTATTGTCCTGCCCGCCCAACCCTTTGAAAGGATTTCGTGGGCGCACATTTCAATGGCGTATATTTCAGCCTGAAGTATGGTAGCATACCTGCCAAGGCTGTAATAAAGTTCAGTCCTTGGTCCGACGACTGAGGCTCCTGTTCCAGTGGACAGTTTTGAGCCGTCAGTGTACCAGTAGGAATCAGCCTTTTCTGGGGTGATTTTGTGTCGCTCCCAGTCGTCCCTGTTTGGGATCAGGATCTTGTACGGCTGATCCTCGCAGTAGTCCTTGACTGCGTAGTCAGTCCTCATACTTAGGGTGTCATCCGCCTCAATGGCAGTTGACAGCCCATTTGGTATGAAGACTATCTTCCTTCGGATCCAATAGGGCCGCGTGGTGATATCGATACGTTGCTAATCTGGCCTCGCCCTGTATTAGGATATGCAGGGGGGTGAGGTTCAGTAGCATTTCTAGAGCCGCTGATGGGGTAGTGCGTATGGCTCCAGTTACCGCCACTGTCGCCATTCTCTGCAGTGAGGAGAGCCTTGATATGGCCGCTCATATAATAATTAACTAGAATTTTGTCTTCTGTAAAATTTGAAATTTTGGACTTACGAGGTTTCGGATGAATTTTCAATTGAAATATTTTACTAAGTCAAGAGTTTTCTATTATATACTAAATAATTTATGTTAGTATTCTACAAAATGTTTAATAAATTTATATAATACTCTTAACAAACATTTTAAATTTAAATAGCAAATTCATACTGTATGTTGATTTGCCTATATTCAGATTTATCTATAAAGTATACTGTATACCAGAGCTGGGATGAATCCTCAAAAACAGGATTCGAATCACGAATCCGAATCACCTAATATGATTCGAATCACGAATACTCGAATAAAGGATTCGTAAGTGAAATATATGATTCGAATCCTCATTTTTGAATCACGGATACAAATCCTTTAAAAATAAGTTTGAATCTATTATTTATAACCAGTAATATTTTATTCCATCAGTTTCAATTAATCAAAATGTTCATTTACCAACTAAATATCTGATTATATAATGATTTTAATTAATGATGATATATGTGTTATTAAACTTCATTTTAAATCTGTGTTTTAAACGCGTGGCGCATGAAGTAAAATTTCGAGTTTAGAAAAGCCCCGTGAAAATTTGTCTCGGGTCGCTGCGCGACCCTCGACAAATTTTCTACGCGGGGCTTTTCTAAACTCGAAATTTTACTTCATGCTTAGTCTGGCAGTGGACAACACTCGTTCTTAGAAGTTTCAAATTGAAGGATCACTCTAGATTACTAAGTTTATTACCATTTTACAAAGGCTACAGCTCGAAGGACCAATCATGGTCTTCGGAGACCGAAGGACTACAGGGAATCGAAGTTTATTTACAAGAAAATAACGAATATCTGAACATTTACAGCATGGATAGGAAAGAAAACATCCAATTTTGAAAAAATATCGTAGTTGGGCTGGTTTCAGCGCGTTTTAAACTTCACTTTAAATCAGTGTTTTATCCGCGTGGCGCATGAAGTAAAATTTCAAGTTTAGAAAAGCCCCGTGAAAATTTGTCGACAAATTTTTTACGCGGGGCTTTTCTAAACTCGAAATTTTACTTCATGCTTAGTCTGGGAGTGGACCGTCAAGATTTTCTAAATATCGAGATTTTCGATATTTCTAGATTTATGTCGATTTATTCACAGTTTGTTATTGTATTAAATGCAACTTTAATATTGAATAAAAACGGTTTTTTTTTTAGGAATAGAATATTCACCCATTAAGAGCCAAGCAAATTATAAAGTTAACTCAAAAAGTTAATTTTAGGTAAAATGTTGCATCTTTTTCTATGATTTCAATGAATGATTTATTATATTACGTACGTCGATTTTTTAAAAGTTAAATTTAAAATTCAAACGAGTGTTGTCCACTTCCAGACTAAGCATGAAGTAAAATTTCGCGACCCGAAACAAATTTTCACGGGGCTTTTCTAAACTCAAAATTTTACTTCATGTGCCACGCGTATAAAACACTGATTTAAAGTCAAGTTAAAAATGCACTGAAACCCAACCCAACGTCAATATTTTTTTTTAAATTAGATGTTTTCTTTCCTATCCATGCTGTAAACCAGGGCTGTGGAGTCGGAGTCGGAGTCGGAGTCGTGGAGTCGGAGTTTAGGCATTTTGGTCGGAGTCGGAGTCGGAGTCGCGGAGTCGAAAATTAGTTACGACTCCGACTCCGGACAAATCGAAATAAAAAGTATAAGATGGACGAAAATTGAGCGTAACACTTTAGGTAACGCTATTCGTTAATCGTAATTTAAAAATGCTGTACCTATAGCTTCTTATTAAGTCTCGATAGGCATTTAAACTCTAAATATATGATTAAAAATAAGTATTTTTTAATATATTTTATGTAAAATTATTGGTTTTACATATAATAATAAATTATGTTAAATTTGTAACGTTTAAAAATAATATAGTGTTAGTGGGCTTATTGAATTAACACGATTATTAGTGCATATATATTCGAAGTCACCTTAAATTGCGCGGGTCTTAGGGATAATATGGCTAATTTTCCTCAGATTAAATCATGATTTATCCAGCCAACGGGGAAAATTTTATATTATTGGCACTATCAATTTGAGATTATCCCAACTGTACATACAATAAACGTCGAATGTGGATACCATAATATAAAAAATGCATACCTTGTAATGATATTCATATCTTTATTTAAGCAAAGCTCTTCATTGTTTTAGGTATTATTTCAATTTAATTGGATTATTATTTTATATATAAAATTATTCTCATTTGATTATAAATACAACAACATACGTAGAGTTTACAATAAATCCACCCCATTTAGGAGATATAATAATCTATTGTTTATATTTGCTGTTATTATTTCAAACATCAATATCAATGTATATATATATATATACTAGTTAATTACTTGATTTAATTGTATTTTTGTATTGTTTATTATAACTATATGTATTTGTACGTTATTTTTCAAATCTACAAAATACTTATTGTATGCACATTAAAATTATGCATCAATAACGAAAACAAAGAATTAATTATCGTAAACAAAATATATAGTTATTAGTTATTTTTAGTGGAAAATGATACAGGTTTATTACTTTAATATGTAAAACGTTTATTTAAGTTCTGAAATGTTAATCTTTTAAAAAAATACATGTTAATTTTGCATTTAAACTTCTTGTACATACATGTCGTTTTTAATAGTACCCTTTAATCCTTATGATTTCCTAATAATCACCGGAGTTGGAGTCGGAGTCGGACGTTGAAGCTGGAGTCGTTTTATCTTAAATTGAGGAGTCGGAGTCGGAGTCGGAGTCGGATACTGTATCCAACGACTCCACAGCCCTGCTGTAAACCTTCAGATATTCGTTGTTTTCTTGTAAAAAATCTTCGATTCCCTGTAGTTCTTCGGTCTCCGAAGACCATGGTTGGTCCTTCGAGCTGTAGCCTTTGTAAAATGGTAATAAACTTAGTAATCTAGAGTGATCCTTCAATTTGAAACTTCTAAGAACCAGTGTTGTCCACTCCCAGACTAAGCATGAAGTAAAATTTCGAGTTTAGAAAAGCCCCGCGTAGAAAATTTGTCGAGGGTCGCGCAGCGACCCGAGACAAATTTTCACGGGGCTTTTCTAAACTCGAAATTTTACTTCATGCGCCACGCGTATATAACACTGATTTCAAGTGAAGTTAAATGTATATTATTAACGTTGGATATTTTTCATGGTTAAGTAACCAAATATGCATTCACAAATATTTGAATTATTCGAAAATTTTATTAGAGGTGTAAATCGAAGAGTGAAAGGTCTTAACTCACATATTCCCAAGCATCGTTCTTCACAAGTAGAGCTTCCATTTGCATTTTCAATGTATCGTAGTTTTCCTTGTTCAGTGTTTCAATGCATGTATAACCAGCCATAATTATGTTCGTAGATTGGCTTTAGACTTTAGTCTTAATTATTTGGACTTATAAGTCGATTATAATTTCAAATTGTGTAGGAAAATAACTCGTACTCCATTTCCTAAGAAATCAGATCGCCAAACTACTGCTTTAGAAATCATTCATTCAGATATCTGCGGTCCAATGCAAACAGAATCAAATAACAGGGCGAAATACTTTATTACATTTATTGATGATGAATCCCGTTGGTGTGAAGTGCGATTTCTAAGGACGAAAGATGAAGCTTTTGATGCATTTAAGGAATTCAAATCTAAAATTGAAAACAAAAGGAACTTGAGGATCAAATGCCTTCAAACGGACAATGGAACTGAATACTTGAGTACAACTTTTACTGAATACTTGAAGAAAAATGGTATTGAACGAAGGTTAACAGTCGCTACAACCCGGAACAGAATGGAACCGCCGAAAGAAAAAATAGAACTCTGGTGGAAATGGCCAGATGTTTTTTAATCCAGTCTGCTCTTCCTTCATCGTTTTGGGCTGAAGCTGTAAATACTGCGAATTACATTCGAAATAGATGTCCGACGAAAAGCTTAAAGGGACGAACACCTTACGAGAAATGGACTGGAAGGAGTCCAAATGTAAATTATTTCAGAGATTTTGGAAGCAGTGTTTATGTAATGAACAGAAAACCAGGAAAAAGTAAGTTTGAAGAGCGCGCTGTGAAAAGAATTTTTCTAGGCTACGCTGAACAATCTAAGGGATATCGTGTATGGATTCCAGAGAAAGGTAAAGTGGAAATAACTAGAGACATTAAATGCTTAAGATATTCTCAAAATCTGGTGTCAAAAGTCTATGAAGACGTATTCCCCGATGAAGAGATTATTAAAAACAATGCTTCAGTTGAAAACCATGAAACAGAAATTGAAATTAAAACCATAAACCAAAGTGAAACATCTACTCGAGAATTTCAGAAAAGTAATGGATCAGACGTAAATAGAAACTCTGTTGAAGAGGAAGTTATTACGAAAGAATCTAGAAAAGGACCAGGCAGGCCAAAGAAAATGTTAACTGGACGACCAGGACGGCCAAGAAACCATCAGCAAATAGGAACAACAGAAGAAATTTATCTTGCAGAAGTGTCTTTAAAGGAAGCAATGAACGGCCCGAATGCACAAGAATGGTACCGTTCTATACCAGAAGAAGTGAAATCGATAATAAGACATGAAACTTGGGACATTGTTCAACGTCCTCATAACAAACAAGTAATTGGAAGTCGTGTTATATTAACAAACAAATTTAATCCAGATAGAACTTTAGACAGAAGAAAGGCACGCATTGTGGCACGTGGATTTTCTCAACATCCAGGTATTCATTTTAACGAGACGTTTGCTCCTGTTGCTAGATTAGAATCTATTCGGTTATTACTGGCGCTAGCAGCTCAACATGGTATGACAATCAAGCAATTTGACATTGCTACAGCATTTTTAAATGGCTCGATTGAGGAGGAAATATTTATGGAAACTCCACAGTTCTTGAGAGAAGCGTTAGAAATTATAACACAAACAGAAGATAAACACAGTGTCATTAGAAGGAAAGCTGAATGTATGCTCAATGATTTAAAATTTGGTGATAAAGTGTGTCTTCTAAAGAAATCACTGTATGGACTACGTCAAGCAGGAAGAAATTGATATACCAAGTTAAGTAGTGTTATAATAAGCTTCGGAGCAACAAAATCAAATGCGGATAATTGTGTGTATTATCTTGGACAAGGGGAAGATGCTTTAATCATTGCCATTTATGTGGATGACATGATAGGTATTTCAAGAAGTACTGTGTTGATTGAAGCATATAAACAAACACTTCTTAATGAATTTGAAGTAAAAGACTTAGGAATACCAAAATACTGTCTAGGTATAGAATTCTCGAAAAAGGAAAACGAAATCTTAATTAATCAGAAAGGATACATTAAAGAACTACTGAATCGTTTCGGAATGATGGACGCCAAGCCGGTATCCAGTCCCATGGATGTAAATGTTAAGTTGATGAAGGAGGAAAACTTAATGACTGAAGAATCAACTTTACCATTCAGGGAATTGATAGGTGCGCTTATGTACCTGGCCGTAGCTACAAGACCAGATATTTCGCACGCAGTAAGTCATTTAAGTCAATTTAACACAAGTTTTGGGAAGATACATTGGACAGCAGCGAAACGAGTACTAAGATACCTTAAAGGTACGATGGATTTAGGACTTACTTATGGCACTCCAAAAGAAAAATTAAGAGGATATGTCGACGCTCATTGGGCTAGTTGTGCAATTGACAGGCGATCATACACAGGATACGTATTTATTTTAAATAATGGTCCTATATCTTGGAACTCGTGTAAGCAAAGAACGGTTGCACTATCCTCTACGGAAGCTGAATACATGGGATTAACTGAAGTAACAAAAGAAGTAATCTACCTTCAAGGATTTTTGTCAGAATTGGGATTTGGAGAAACAGAAGCAGTCCAAATTTCAAACGATAACATGGGAGCTATGAAGTTGGTTGAAAATCCTATATTCCATGCCAGAAGCAAGCATATTGATGTAACTCATCATTTTGTATGTGATTCTTTGAAGAATGGAATCATAAAACTTAATTATTTGCCAACAGAGGATATGGTTGCTGACATTTTCACAAAAGGATTATCAAGTGCAAAACAACAACATTGTGTGAAATTACTAAAGATGAAAGATGTTTATTGTAATAGTAAATAGTCATCCACTCTTCGAGGGGAAGTGTTAAAAGTGATCAAATATGCGGTTGATTCGGGATGACATTATTGTTACTATATTTATAATAAAGTAGTAGAATAAAACATTTGTAGAGAACACACGTGTATCAGTTACTCTTCAATACAAAATTGTGTATGTGAGTTGAGACCTTTCACTCTTCAATTTACACCTCTAATAAATTTAAAAATTCAAATATGAATAATTTAGTGATTTAAATATTCATATTAGATAGAATATTTAACTATTTGAATTAATCGAATTCGAATCCCAGCCTTAATAGCGACGATTCGAATTATTTAGGAGGATTTGAATCCGTGTATGAGGATTCGAATCCATTTATAAGGATTCGATTCCGTTTATAAGGATTCGAATCCTTTTATAAGAATTCGAATCCTTTTATAAGGATTCGAATCATCTACATTTGGATTCGAATACGAATCCTTTTAAAAAAATGTAACGAATCTGGATCACGAATCCGTTTTCACTAAAGTATTCAAATACCTCTTTTGAATCCTCTAAAAGGATTCGAATCCGGGAATCGAATCCTTGCCCAGCTCTGCTGTATACTATCTAAATATATTTAAATTTGTTTCATTTTAAGAAATTATCAAGAAAAAGTATTTTATGGATTAGTATTTTATAGTAGGATAAACTAAGGAATTGTTTTAATATAAGTGAAAACCAAAATTAACCGTATAGGGCAATTGATTTGAGAATTTGCAAAACATAAATAAAAATCAAGTTATTTCAATAATTTAAGATATTATTAAACGATTTTGTACCAACAATCCAAACAAATTGTTTAGTTTCATTCATGCAATTTAAATCCTGTAAACTAAGTTGCCTATATTTTTGTTACTTTTGATTTGAAACTCTAATTGTATTCAAATAAAGTTTCAACTTTAGAATAAAATATATCTAATAATATAGTTACTATCCTATAATAAAATCTAATAAGTATTTAATTTTATGTTCTTATTTAAGTTCTCTATATTGGATTGAATATCTTTGTAGCTCTTAATTGTTGTTTTTAATAAAACAATGTATTTACTTATTATTAAGATTCTACATCATTTTCCGTTTATAAAAATAATGCAGTCACACAATAATACGTGAAATAAATAATAAACAATAATTAAAATCTATATTGCCATGTAAGGTCAATTCCAACATTTATGTATTCGGTTAATAGAAATGGACTACAAAGTAAAAGTTAAAGATAAAATAAAAAATAATACTAAATAATGCATTTTATTAGTATAAAGCAATGCTTTAAAACTAATAATTCATTTTTCCAACTAACATTATTTAAAACATATTTTACATTTACCATTCAAAATATAACTAAAAATAATATAATAATAAATTAATAATTCGTATATATTTATGTCCTAAGTTTTCTACCATTTTTTTGTTCAATTTAAGTTGGTTAATTCTTTGAAAATTTGGAACTCTTATACCAGGCAACTTAATAAGCACAAAATCTGTATGTGTGGTAGCATACGTTACAAGCTATTATCAAGCAACCTTTGAAAATGGCGGAACAAACGGCGTGATTTAAAAACCAACTAAGAAACAATAATAAACCTGCCAAAAGAGCAGCGAAACAATCGGAATTTTCTATGGATTTTGTTCAATGTAAGTACACTCTTGTTTTATATTAAGCCGCAAATAATACTCCTTAAATACTTAGAACTTACGAAATGTCGTCGGTTTTCCCGAGATTAAACGTACGCGTCGAGAATCGGGCCTATCTGGGTTTTTCGAACTGTTCGAATACATCTGAACAGAAAATGTTACAGAAAATCAGACGGTGCAGATCGAAGTCTAAGCAAAATTCGTTTGAGGAGCAAAGGGGTTGTTGTGGTGTAAACGAGGATGAACATTTTATAAGTAATAGAAGGGATTATTTGTCTATTAATTCTAATCCCACCAGTTCGTCTAAAAATAACGAAAATAGTTGGCTTGAAGAAAGTGGTAATTTAAATAAAATAACCAACAATGATTTTGTTGATGGCAATATTCACCATTTTGTTAATAAACACAGTTTTGTTGATGAAAATAAACAAACATTTTTTGATGTAAACGTCAATAATCAACATGGCGAACAATTTGTAAACACGAAACAAATCAACTCTATTTTTCCTGCTGTTGGTGTTAATGAGGATTTAAAAATAGAAGAATGTTACGCGAATGTATTGAACTCGACTGAGAATCAGGTTGAATTTAAACAACTCGAATTTGTTTCGAAGGAAAAAGTCAATGGAGAAGTCAGCTTTTCGAGCTCGGAAAATAGTTACAGGAAACTTTTCGAAAACGCCACTCTTTTCTCCACCTCAAGTCAAATATGGGAGGAAAACGCGCCTGAGCATCAATTCAAACCGCCTTTTAGTGTCAAGAAAAAGCACCAAAATAAGAAATGGACAAGCAAAGTTAATTTTAAAAACATTAACATTAAATCGTCTGATCAAATTGGCAATTCAGATAAAAATCAAAGTGATAATCCAGGCCAAAGTAAGAAAGCTTCACAGAAAAATAGTTTTAAAAACACAAATACGACTGATGTCAAAGATTTCTATAGTTCTGTTTTTGAACAATCTTACGATTTAAACAATTCTAAGTGCAAAAATATTCGAGATGATATTTTTTTTGGTGATTTAAAAGATAAAGAAGCTCGTGAAAATCTTAGCGATTTAAGCAGTTCTGAAAACGAGAAAACGAAGAATTCAATGTTTGTAACTACAAACGCCGTAAACAGAAATGATCGTGATGATGAATTTTTGTTTTGCGAATCTGGAATTGAATCGAAAGACATGATTGTACAACAAACTAAACGCAAAACATCGAAATTGATTGATTCTGCTATTGGAAAACATGGGGATTTTTACGGTGAATTGGTGATTTCAGCATCATTTAATAAAGACAATGATAATGATTTTCAGCCGGGAGATCAATGCTCAAAGCCGCAAAATATGGAAACTTCAAACAACAATGTTAATAATGAGGATTTTTCTGATTTGCTTGATGATAAATTCACACCTTTTTATGAAGGTGGTGAAAATATTCAATTGGAAACTAACGAAAAAGGGAATACTGGTCATCATCAAAATATTAAATTACAAATTAGTGAAAAAGTAAATGTTAAATATCAAGATGGTTTTCAAAAGATTGAATTAATAACTTGCGATGAAGCAAATGATAAATATAAAACCAAAGGAAACGAACATTCTAAAGCTGGTTTTCAACGAATTCAATCTAAAACTATCGAAAAAGCAAATGATACGTTACAAGTAAAAACAATTGAGAATAATCAGAGTCGTCGATTGGATGAAAGTTTTGAAATTAAGGAGGTATTCCAAATGATGGGAAATGTAAATGATGAAAACGAAACAATTCAAAATAATTTAAACCAGAATCAAAAGTTTTCAGTTATGCCCAATAAAACGGATGATTACAAATTCGAAATTAAAACACAGGACAATCGTTGTTTCGATTTTTATAAAAGCAAATCACAAAATGTGCATCACTCACAGAATTTTAATAGAAAGGAATATTTTGATTTTGGAGGGACAAGAAATGAATCGAACAGTTTCTTTCAAAAAGGGGAGAGTGATTTTGGTGTAAATTTCAATAAATCAACGCCGAATTTGTTTGATCAATCACAGCTAATTCCAACCAAAAAAAATGGTTGTTATGGAACATTCGAAGATAATCCAGGTATTGGTTTTCGAAGAAATCATGTTGCTTTTGCTAATGATTTGGATAGATTCGATTCGTTGTTGATGTCTGGTTCTCCGATAATCCAGACTAGGTATTTTGATGCAAAAATCAATCAAATGTCTTTAAATAATAAAAAAAATCTAAATCGTTCTTATAAACTTAATGAGATTGATTCAATTAACCAACATAATAATTCAAATAGGAAACTTTTGCCAACTTATTCATTTAACCAACAAAATAATTCGCTTGGAAATTTTGATCAACTCAGCCAATCAGAAAATGTGAGCGCTGGTCCACAAAATATTTTGAAGAAAACCGAGAGAAAATTCTTGATTGGTGATAAGAAGACTGATTTGATTAATCAGGATAAAATTTTCGAGGATATTTTCCAAATTCAAGATAAACCTAAAAATATGTTCCCTCGTGCAACTGATCATGTATCCAATCAACAATTAAACAAAAACACACCGAAACCTTTAATAAATTTACTCGATGATAAGTGTTTATCGCAAAACGATGTTTTTCATAAAGAAAAGGAACACCAAAGAAAGATTTTGGATGTGAAAATAACTGATTTGAACAAAAATATCAAGGAAATTAATTCACCGTTTATTGATTTAAGCAAAATTAAAAAATCCAAAAATATTGCTAACGAAATTAACACGAATAAAAGAACAGAGAAAGTTAGCAAAGAAAATCAGCCAATGAAACATTTTTTCATGAAAACTGTAAATAAACATAAATTAAAAAGCAATCAAAATAAACCCAATTTGGCTAACATCCAAAAATGTGTAACTCGGCCATCAAAAAATGTCAATGAAAATAGATTGAAATATTTAGATAGTTTAACTCGAGAATCTAATTATAATGAAAAAACATTGACATTTTCAACTCAGCAAAATCCAAATTTCAACAAACGAAGCTTGAAAGATGTGGACATTTTTAAAAGAGTACCGGTTTCTTGTCCTGAAAAAACATCTAAACATATTCGTGGTATATCTACTGATGTTAAAGCAAAAGGCCAAAACGAAAAATTATGTTTGAGTGAAACAAACGTTAAAAAAGATTGGTTTCCCAATAAAATTGATTTATCGCCGGTGATAATTCCACGCAGTTACGTTTTTCAACCGAAAGAGCATGAAACAAATTTTCTGCTCAACAGATCAACGAATAGCGGTTGTTCAGACGCGAAGTATCAAAGTTTAGGAAAAACTGTAATTTTTGCAAACCAGGCAAATGCGGTTTTAGATAAAACAGAATCAAGGAATGTAAATGAAAGCGTTGATAAAACAAAAATACGCCTTGAAAGAGATGTACATGAGTTAGTTGATAAAACAGACTCATCAAGTATTTTAGTAAAAACTTCAAATGAGCAAACGTTGACAAAAAGCAGCATAGAAGAAAAGTTAGTTCATCGAAATATGCAAAAATTGAATGGAAAGGAATTTGAAAAATCATCACTAGAGGAAGGTGGAAATAAAATTAGCGATTTACAAATTCAAGATATGGAAATCGAGGATTTTGATAACGATGTGATTTTTATATGTTCCGATCACAAAGAAGAATCGCAAGGTAATTTACTCGCAAATGAAATGGTTTTTGTTGGGAATGAATTGAAAAACATCTCTCGGAATGGAAAAACGATTATTTTCAACGAAAAAGATTCGAGAAATAATTCTAAGAGAAAAAATGATTCAGAAAAGAATGTTCAAAACAAACCATTATTGATTGTCAATGAAACTGGTCCACTAAACGTAAAGGAAAATAGATTGCAATTGGATATAGACTGGTTTGATTTAATAAATAATCGATTTGAAGAAGTTGATGTGAATTTGAACTTAAACATCGATAAAATTATTGAAAACCTTGAAGTTTCTGAAGAAAGTGAAGATAAGTTTAATAATAAAAGTGATAACTTCTATACGACAAGTGTTCAAAATAATGGCAACGAGATAAATATAATAAATAACTCGAATGTTAGTCAAAAATGCTCACAAAAGAATGGATCAAAAGCAAAAACTGGTGAGCATCTGGGAATCGCAGAAAGGCAAGTATTGGAAGTCAGCCTTGAAGTGGATTTTGATAAAACTCAAAGGTTTTCCCAAAAAAGCGAACAATTATCACAAAAAAGTAATGTATTCAAAATCGACAATCGCGAGTTAAACATCAATATAAAGAATGTTAATGCAAATAGGAGAGTTTTGAGAGACAGGAAAGGAAAATCAAAAATCTTCGATAAACCTGAATTAGAAATTAGCCTTCAAATGGATGTTGATGAAAGTAAGGATGATACTCTGAAAAAATCTAAACGCTTTGATAAACATGATAAAAAGAAGGATAAGTATGTAAATCGAGTAATATCTAAAAATATTGATGAAAGTCGGGATAATAATAGTATTCAAGGAGAATCTAGTGGTGAAAAATTATTCAGTACTTTATTGAAAGAGATTACTGAAATGGGTACGAAAAGAAATACATATTCTAAGCAGAAAAAAAAAACAGCGGAAACATCTCAATCACCGGAAAAGTCTAAGCAGAAAAAAAGTACATCGAAAACATTTCTATCGCAGGAAAAGTCTAAGCAGAAAAAAAACCTACCTAGGAAGATCAAAGCATTTATACTACAAAGAAACACGCCAAAATCAAAAAAAGGGTCGAAGGAAAACAATTTGAATAATGCAAATTTAAATAGACCTAATAATCGCAATAAAATTGATTCGACGGAAACGGCATTTTCTTCCAAGGTTCAATCAGACTCGAAGTCAAAGGTTGTGAAAGAATGTCGTTCTAAATCACAAAGCAGCGGCAAAAAAGTTACTGTCATTAGCAACATTCAGATTGCTAAAGGAACTAATCAATCAAAAGCAAAACCAACCGGAATCACCAAACAAAATCATGATAACAGTCAGAACGAATCAGCCGGTGACAATAAAGTTGTCTTTAAAAACATCCTTTACGGACAAAATGCTACGTTTAAATCCAAACTGAAAACATCAGGCGTGAGTAATAAGAGCAAAACCATAAAACACAATGATTCGAATATTTCGGATTTGCTGAGTAAAGCCGAGCAGTATTTAGAAGCTGCGATTAGCTTATCGCAAAATACGAAACCAGATTTAAATTCAACAGAACAATCGTTGAAAGACATTTTGAGCAATTGCAAAGGCGAGCTGAAAAAACTTAATGACACAATTAATTCAATCGATGATGGAAAAAGTGGTAGAGGCAAAAATGCAAAAGCCAATCGGAAAAATACTGCTAATACAAAAAAATCAAGAAAAAGTGAATCCACGCGAAATAAATCGTCTGTGAAGAAAGATAAAGCTTTAAACTTTAGTCAGCCCACACGAAATAAATCGTCTGAAAAGGAAGCTGTAAACTCAGCCATAGATGAAGATATGCTGTTTTTGGATAATTTGCAAAAATCAAGATTGAGCATGTTTTTCGAGTCATCTGCCAGTAAGTTTAAAAAACCGGCTGATTTCAACGCGCAATCGCAAAAATTTGGAACATCATCGCAGAATCTTAAAAATTCACAAACTCCTCAATCGCCTGATTTTCTTGATGATGATGATTTATTTCCACCATCACAATTTTCACAAAAAAGAAATATCAACGCATCACAAATTTTACAAAGAAACCCAAAATGCTCGTCAAACGATGATGCAGATTCACAAAAATTCAAGCGCAAATCTAGCCTCGAGTATCAACACCAAAATAAGTTGATGCGAACTGAATCATTCTTCAGCTACTCCGAGCTTTTAAACTCGAGCAGCCAACAATACTTACAAGAGTTATCAACAACGATCGCTTCCGAAAATTTTAACGAATGCAGCATTGATTTTCCGCAAATTTTCGAAGACGTCGATGCATTCTTATTAAACATCCAACTTAACCCAGAACTATTTTCCGACCCAACAACCCCTTTTGAAGTGGATGTAATCAAAACAAACACACCGCCTCCTTCCCCCAGCTTCCAAACTGGTTCTTCTAAAATCCTGAGCCAGGCTTTGAAGCGAATCGTAGAGGATGAAAGTTTGGTTTGCGGGAAAGATCCGGCTAATTCCGCGCCCGAAAAGATTGATGTTTTGATCAAGATTACGGCCGTGCTGGAGAAGCTAGGTGACGATTTGCGGAATGGCAGAAAGGTGTCAGTCGTCTTACCGAGATACGGATGTTGGAAGAACGTGGTTTTCGTGGATAATGTTTTGTCGTGCAAAAGAGGAGGAACTACGACTAGGATTTGTAAGGATCACAAGAAGAGTATGAGAAAGTTTAGGGTTGTGGTTTATTTGCTGATGAAGATTTATACGCTTTTGATGAGTGGATCTGTTTGCACTAAAAGGTTAGTATCATATATATCACTTTATTAAGATATAACTTATATCAGGTAGGGCTGCGGTTATCCGAATACAAGTTATTCGAATAACGAACATAACGGATATTCGTTATCTGGATTATCCGAAAAACAAATTTTCGGATAATCCGTAGTCAGTAACTGTCATTGAAATTTTTCTGGCATTTGCCCGTTCATCAAAATGTTCAACATTCAACATGTTTGGATTTTTTTGTGATGTATAATGGTATCTAATGAACGGTCTTCCGGCCGGTCTATTTAGTGCGATTGGAAAAATCCCAAACACGCTCACGATTAATAGTCCGGTCGTCAGAGAATTCCCCAACAGTTGGCAGTAAACTGCCAACTGTTGTCTTTGATGAACGGGCCCAATATTATTTATCTTGAGTGAACGCTAGAGAGATAATATTGCTAGGAAAATTTTAAATTATTGATATACAGGGTCGCTACAAAGTATGGAAACACGGCTCTCACGTGAAAACGACAAATACAGAAACACCAAAATTCGGATTTCTAAATGGGATATTTCCTTGAACAATTTGGCGTGAAAAAATCAAAAATGATTCTCAGAATTTTCACATACGGACGCCGTCTTGAATTTTTTTAAATGGAATTCGATTTTTTTTATTTTACAACTTTTATAGACCTTAATTCTGATTACAACCATATACCTTTTTTTAAAAATACTTGTCTTTTCATCGATAAACCGGACTTTGAAAAGTATGGAAACAGCGAAATATTTTGAGAACGGTTTATCGGAATGTCCTGAAATTTTGCAAAGGTTTAGAGTACGTTAAGGCCTTTAACTTGCATTTTTTATTTTTTCATATTCATTTGTTTTGTAAATATTCTATTTTTGGTCGAAACTTAAAAATAAAAATTAACAATTTCAACTTAAAAAAATAGTTGCCTTTGAAAACAGTTTTCATTAGCCTGTCAAACTTGTAAAAAACATTAGTAAGTAACTGGTTGTTGCAAAAATGCCACATTTGAGTGAAACGGATCGCATAGAGATTCTCATGATGATTGGGTGTGGGGATAGAAAACGAAGCTTTGCCGAAGCTGCTAATTTTTTCAACGTAAATCATCCAGATCGAGCACCTATTTCCAGGTCAGTTGCATTTAAAACATAGAATAGGTTTAATGAAACTGGAACTGTTAAAAATCGTCCAAAAGTTGGACGACCAAAAACTGTTACAAATGAAGAAAATTCATTTAATCTTATGATAGATGTAGTTGAAAATCCAAAAACTTCGGTGCAGCAATTGGCTTTCAATAACAACATGAGCAGGAGATTAGTTCAAAAAATAATGAAAATTGAAAAGTATCATCCCTACAAAATTCAGCTGCTACAAGAATTGGATGACGATGACTTTGATCGCAGAATTGAATTTTGCGAAACAATAATGAATAGGATAAACCAGGACGCCAATTTTATTAACCGTGTGCTCTTTTCCGATGAATCAACTTTCTGCTTAAATGGACAAGTTAACCGCCATAACTGTAGATACTGGTCAAACAAAAATCCACATTGGATGGAGCAGATTCATACGCAGCGTCTACAAAAAATTAATGTTTGGTGTGGTATAATTGGGCAGCATATTATCGGCCCTTTTGTTATTAATGGCAATTTGACATCTGAAACATATTTACAGCTTTTGCAAGAACAGGTTGTTCCCAGACTTAGACAAATATTCTCAAATTATGAAACTCAGGCTAATCCAGCTGAAAACATATGGTTTCAGCAAGACGGATCACCAGCTCATTTCGGACTAATAGTACGTGAATATTTAGACGTAACTTTTCCCGGCAAATGGATAGGCAGGAGAGGAACAATTGAATGGCCTGCTAGGTCGCCCGATTTAACTTCACTTGATTTTTTCCTGTGGGGACATTTGAAAAATCGAGTTTATAACAACAGGCCACACAATGTACAAGAATTAGAAGAACGCATAAGAACCGAAATTGCAAATATTCGTCCTAATATTTTAACTAGTTCATTACAACACTTTGTCCAGCGTATTCATTACTGCCAAGAAGTTAATGGAGAGCACTTTGAACATATATTGTAAAATAAAAAATCATTTATTGTTTAATATTTTATTTTTTCATTTGACTGATTAATATTTTTTTAAGTTTTGATCAAAAATAGAACATGCATTTGTGGTATTGCAGCATTTAGAAAAAGTACTCGTTTGGCTGTTTCCATACTTTTCAAAGTCCGGTTTATCGATGAAATGACAAGTATTTTTAAAAAAGGTATATGGTTGTAATCGGAATTATAGGGTCTATAAAAGTTGTAAAATAAAAAAAATCGAATTCCATTTAAAAAAATTCAAGATGACGTCCGTATGTGAATATCCTGAGAATCATTTTTGATTTTTTCACGCCAAATTGTTCAAGAAAATATCCCATTTAGAAATCCCAATTTTGGTGGTTCTGTTATTAGCCGTTTTCACGTGAGAGCCGTGTTTCCATACTTTGTAGCGACCCTGTATATCGAACATTCCTAGTTAAGCGATAAGGTCAGTTCAAAGTATTTAAGCATTTCGATTCAAAGATAAACACAGTAATCATTTTTGGCGCAGCTAGCCAGTACTAAAACTGGTTACCCGCGCATTTACCATTGCTTAGCCAATTATTAAAGTTAATACAGCCAGTATAATAATGGGCTAATGTGTAGAACAGGGTACATACTCCATTTTTGATACGTTTTCATGGTTTCCATACACCCACTCCAGTGGTTCTTAACAGATTATTTATATGGATCTGTATGATGCGGTGTATGTGAGTGTGTGCTTTAAGATCAAAAATCAAAAGTCAAAAATGAAACGTCAAAAACTTAAAAAAATTTGTAACTTTGATAATAGACACTTTTGAGCGTCGCGAATGGTCTCGTGCCGGGTGTATGTTCGTACGTCGGAATTGACGTATCCCGGGGGGCCATTCGGGCTGTGGAACGCAAGCCCAGTATAAAAGGAATTTTGCGATTGATTTTTTAACCACTCACTAAAAATTGAATCTGAATTTTAGCTTTAAATTTAATTAAAAAAAATAAGCTTACAAAGAATACGAATACACAACTTACTTATATTATTTATAAAAAAAATAATGTTTTCTATTGCAAACCTTTCTACTAATCTAACCTAAGTATGTAAAGTCGCTAAAATGCGCAAAGATACTGCTGCTTCGTTTCCCTCACCTGATAAGTGTTAGCGTTGCAAAGAGATGATAAACTACTCATCAGAGCTGGGCAGGATTCGAATCATTTAGGATTCGATTCCCGGATTTGAATCTGTTCGAAATTCGATTAAAAATCGGCTCAACAACTGGCAGAACAGTGGACTGTGAAAGTTCCTTGAGCTCGAACAATATTATTTTTACACCTGGATTTGATAGCATAGGAAAGTTCTTAAATCTTCTTACTTAGCTGGACAATTTATCTCACTTTCAGGTTGAAAAGGGTTATCAGAAAAATACACATCAACAAGCTTTATTCGATTTATTAAATATCAGCTCAATGTCAATCAAAGGAATAAAGCACCAAAAATAGTTGTAATATTTATTTAGAATTCAAACAAAATAAAATCAACAAGTTCAACAAAATATAAATTCTCTTAATAAAATTAAATTCAGTCTTTTAAGCCTTAAATATAATTAGAACACAATCAATAATTCTCAGAGATCAGAAACAACAACGAACACTTCAAGTTTCAATAATAGTTACACAAATATGAATTCTAGAGGTTTTCTTCTTTATTAAGTTACAGTATTTAAACTCAATCGGCTTCACCGCAAATACAATAGAAATACAAGACTTAACATAACACATGCAAGTGTTAGCGTAGATACTCACTTGTATCTTTAATGAAAATTCTCGCTAACCTAACCACCAGAACAAATTAGCTATGATTCTGTCCTGTCAGTCTTTAATTTAGTTAATACTGATTAATGTACTCGCAAAGTCCCTAGTATAGGTTTTGTTGATAGAATCAGGATCTTCGAAATGAGAACCCAACAAATCCGCAAGGTTCCCCACGTATTTATTGAACTATCAGATCTGCTGACTGATTTAACTGCAGTAAAAGAGCTGGTGCATTGAATTCCGCAAGGTACCCCACGTGCATCAAATACCTCAACTCTAATACCCCAAATCAAACGGTCAGAAGGTAAAAGGGGAGAAAACTAAGAACTCTCTAGTTCCGCAAGGTTCCCCACGTGCGTAAAGAGCTGATAGCGTTCAATAGTTATCTGATTAAAGTAGAACAGACAATGCACACTGATTTCCGCTAGGTTCCCCACGTTCCTCATGTGCATTAAACTGATCCCTCAAATCAAGACACTTTACAGGGTGAAGGTTAAAATGTTTAGAGTGTGAACTCTGCGAGTTGCTAAAATTAATAAAACAAGACAAAATCAAAATATGAAAGTTCACTGTCAAAGTGATTGAAATCAATTAAATCAAAATAAAATAAAAGATATATATATATATATATATATATATATATATATATATATATATATATATACCGTGTGGTGGCAGACTCCAAACGAAACTCACTCTTTCTACGAACTAGCCGAAAATTAATTACTAAAATTTTCTAAGTGTAGAAAGAATTAAAATGAAAATAAGACTAAGTGTTGAAAAGTGAAATGCGAACCATTGCACTAAGTCCGGTTGGAGAGAGTTTCGTTTCAAGTCTGCTGCTGATGGTGGAGTTTTCAAGGCGGGCGAGAATTCTGCCGAATTACGGCTCCGTCCGGCGCTTTTATGACCGGCCGCAGCGGTGGGGACCGGCCGCAGCGGTGGGGACCGGCCGCAGCGGTGGGGACCGGCCGCAGCGTTGGGGACAAGCCGCGAGTCGAGTGGGAGAGGCGCGCGCGCCGCTCCGACTCGCCTGGCGCACGACCACGCGGACACCGCGTGATCGCCAGATGTTCATTGTATCCTAAAAAATGGATAGAAAATTGATAAGTTATAATTATAATGAAAATAATACAATCCAAAGGACAATGAAATAAACGTTTTAAATTTTAACAAAATAATAATGAAAATTTAATCATAATTTTTAACAGAATCCTTTTAGAGGATTCAAAAGAGGTATTCGAATACTTTAGTGAAAACGGATTCGTGATCCGGATTCGTTACATTTTTTTTAAAAGGATTCGTATTCGAATCCAAACGTAGATGATTCGAATCCTTATAAAAGAATTCGAATTCTTATAAAAGGATTCGAATCCTTATAAAAGGATTTGAATTCTTATAAAAGGATTAGAATCCTTATAAAAGGAATCGAATCCTTATAAAATTCGAATCCTGATACATGGATTCAAATCCTCCTAAATAATTCGAATCATCACTATTAAGGCTGGGATTCGAATTCGATTAATTCAAATAGTTAAATATTCTAATATGAATATTTAAATCACTAAATTATTCTTATTTGAATATAAATATTAAAATTTTCGAATAATTCAAATATTTGTGAATGCATATTTGGTTACTTAACCATGAAAAATATCCAACGTTAATAGTATATTTTTAACTTCACTTGAAATCAGTGTTTTATACGCGTGGCGCATGAAGTAAAATTTCGAGTTTAGAAAAGCCCCGTGAAAATTTGTCTCGGGTCGCTGCGCGACCCTTGACAAATTTTCTACGCGGGGCTTTTCTAAACTCGAAATTTTACTTCATGCTTAATCTGGGAGTGGACAACACGCGTTCTTAGAAGTTTCAAATTGAAGGATAACTCTAGATTACTAAGTTTATTACCATTTTACAAAGGATATAGCTCGAAGGACCAATCATGGTCTTCCGAGACCGAAAGACTACAGGGAATCGAAGTTTTTTTACAAGAAAACAGTGTTTTTTACAAGAAAACAACGAATATCTGAAGGTTTATAGCATGGATAGGGAAGAAAACATCCAATTTTAAAAAAACATCTAAGTTAGGTTGGTTTTCAGTACATTTTTAACTTCACTTTAAATCAGTGTTTTATACGCGTGGCGCATGAAGTAAAATTTCGAGTTTAGAAAAGCCCCGCGAAAATTTGTCTCGGGTCGCTGCGCGACCCTCGACAAATTTTCTACGCGGGGCTTTTCTAAACTCGAAATTTTACTTCATGCTTAGTCTGGGAGTGGACCGTCAAGATTTTCTACATGTCGAGATTTTCGATATTTCTAGGTTATTGTCGATTTATTTACAGTTTGTTATTATATTAAATGCAACTTTAATATTAAATAAATACGGTTTTTCTTAGGAATAGAATATTCACCCATTAAGAGCCGAGCAAATTATAAAGTTAACTCTAAAAGTTCTTTTTAGGTAAAATTTTGCATCTTTTTCTATGATTTCAATGAATGATTTATTATATTACGTACGTAGATTTTATAAAACAGGTAAATTTAAAGTTCAAACAAGTGTTGTCCACTCCCAGACTAAGCATGAAGTAAAATTTCGAGTTTAGAAAAGCCCCGCGTAGAAAATTTGTCGAGGGTCGCGCAGCGACCCGAGACAAATTTTCGCGGGGCTTTTCTAAACTCGAAATTTTACTTCATGCGCCACGCGTATAAAACACTGATTTAAAGTGAAGTAAAAAACGCACTGAAAACCAACCTAACTTCGATATTTTTTCAAAATTGGATGTTTTCTTTCCTATCCATGCTGTAAACCTTCTTATAAGTTTCAAATTGAGTGATCACTCAAGATTACTAAGTTTATTACCATTTTACAAAGGCTACAGCTCGAAGGACCAATCATGGTCTTCGGAGACCGAAGGACTACAGGGAATCGAAGTTTTTTACAAGAAAACAACAAATGGTAATAAACTTAGTGATATTCGTTGTTTTCTTGTAAAAAACTTCGATTCCCTGTAGTCCTTCGGTCTCCGAAGACCATGATTGGTCCTTCGAGCTGTAGCCTTTGTAAAATGGTAATAAACTTAGTAATCTTGAGTGATCACTCAATTTGAAACTTATAAGAACGAGTGTTGTCCACTCCCAGACTAAGCATGAAGTAAAATTTCGAGTTTAGAAAAGCCCCGCGTAGAAAATTTGTCGAGGGTTGCGCAGCGACCCTCGACAAATTTTCACGGGGCTTTTCTAAACTCGAAATTTTACTTCATGCGCCACGCGTATAAAACACTGATTTCAAGTGAAGTTAAAAATATACTATTAAGGTTGGAAATTTTATATGATTAAATAACCAAATATGCATTTACAAATATTTTAATTATTGAAAATGTAAATATTTATATTCAAATATGAATAATTTAGTGATTTAAATATTCATATTAGAATATTTAACTATTTGAAATAATCGAATTCGAATCCCAGCTTTAATAGCGATGATTAGAATTATTTGGGAGGATTTGAATCCGTGTATGAGGATTCGAATCCTTTTATAAGGATTCGAATCCTATTATAAGGATTCGAATCATCTACGTCTGGATTCGAATACGAATCCTTTTAAAAAAATGTAACGAATCCGGATCACGAATCCGTTTTCACTAAAGTATTCGAATACCTCTTTTGAATCCTCTAAAAGGATTCGAATCCAGGAATCGAATCCTGCCCAGCTCTGGCTGAAACCCACGCTACGCCACTGCTATAATGGCAGTTGACATTGAGTCGGCGCAAGCCGACATTTAGTCCACCGTGTCAACTCGACATATGTCGGGGTCAGCCGATATTTGGACTATAATGACAGTTGACATACAAGTCGGCGCCAGCCGGCATTTGGACTATACTAACAGTTGACACAAGTCGGCGGTAGCGGACATATAAACTATAATGACAGTTAACATAAGTCGGCGCAAGCCGACATTCAACCAATCGTGTCAACTTGACGCGAGTTTGAATTGCACTATAATGAGATCGCCATGTTATTAGCTTTTCTTTGTGACAGTGTAACGTGACTTTCTGATTTCAACCAATTTTACTTTATGGTTGACAGATCGTTACTAGTTCTTTGATTTTGTTTCCTTGGGTTGGTTGTGAAAGGCTTTGAATCCGATCAGTGAAACTCGGTGTTTTCGCGATTGCAACTTAACACTTTATTTTTAAACTACATTAATTTTTACAAGTTTAGGTTGTAGACTAGAAGTCGCGGTATAGAAATATAATATGTTAAGATTTTCGTTAGTGTTCGTTTTTGAAGAGCTGATTAATGTCTGCCTTTAAGAAGTGAGGTTGCTCTCCTTGACACCGACACAACCCCACTACTTTCAATGATAACGATAATATTAAAATCTAATTAGCAGCACGCATAACGTTGGGGAGCCAAAGTTTAGAAAGTAGAAGACAATAATATTTACTTTATTATGATGAGATTGGAATTGGGCCTTAATGGTATTTACTAGTTATGAAAGAGAAACGTGAAAAATATTTAAGTTAGAACTAATGAGCTATTTGCTGTTCCCAATGTTATCTATGCGACGAAATAATCTATTATCTAATGTGTTTATAAAGAGTAAGAGAATGAAATATAAGTAAGAGTAATAATAATAATAATAGTGATTATTATTATTATTATGAAATGTATTGGGGTACATTACACTCCCCCCCTTAAAGAGAAAAAAAAAATGGTGTAAGAATTAAGGTATTATCTTTTTTTTTTTTTTTTTTAAAGAAGAAATTATTCTAAAACAGTTTATTGTTCCGATGCTGCATGTTCGTTGCGAAAATGTTCTAAATCGCGCACAATTCACTATCACAAAACATATAAATATAAATTGGTAAACACGAGTTCATAATGTATATCGAACAAACTTAATATAAGGGAATTATCATTAACTAATTACTTAACTAAGGTTTATTAATAAAATTGGTAAAAATATAATCTAATTATTTTCTCTATAACGTGCTATCAGTCTCTGGCTACGTCGGGGTTCTGCGTTAACTTTCATCTGAATTTGATTAGCAATTTCCAGTATATTAGCTTGAATATCATTACCGTTTTCCAATCTATTCATTTGGATTGGTGGTGTACGAGTACGTCGTCTATTAACTCGATTTCTCATTGCAAAGTGTATTTATTTGAAAAGTTTATATGAAATGAGAGATAATATTATTAAAGAAATTCCATAAGCGAGGTATGAGGGTGAAATATTAAGAAATTCATTTTTTGAAATTTTCTTAGATAATTGTACTATATCATCTAACTTGTGACTAGCAGTAATTAGATTTGTTGAATCTACATGCGTTACGGGGATGGGTATGAGGTGAGTTATATTCAATTTGCTTATTTTATCACAACAGGGTTCGTTGAGTATATTGAATGAAGGTATTACAAAAGATAGCATGCTTTCATAATTATTACTAGACGAACTTAAGGTAATAGTGCCTGTATACACTTTGCAATTTGGAGATAGAGTGAGTACTCCTGTATTTTTTAAAGGGATATCAATTGCTGGTGAACCTCTACATGTAAGAGTTACTGATTGTTCTCTGGGGAAAATATAAATCCACGAATTTTTTTGTTCGAGCTTAGTCCAGTATTGTGTTGACAATTTTATTACTCTAGTATCGCAAAGTTGTGAAATATTAGAATATAATAAAATGTTAGACTCACAGTTTGGTTGTAATGGGTTTTGTTTCAGTGGTTGATTTTTGAAACAGATATATTTCTCAGGTAGCTTATGGCAATTATTTAAATCATTAAACGTGATATAAGTGAATTTGTTCAGTGACATCGCTATGTAATTTGAGGAGGGCTGAATAAATACAAACGTTGAATTATCGTGAGAAGTCGGTAGAGGCGAAATTTTATAAAACGTATATGATGCTTGGGAGATTAATGGATTGGATATTATAAAAATTATTCTATTATCTTTATAGAAAACAGTTAGTGAGGCCACTTGCAATAGGTGGACTGCATTTTCCCTAGTCAAAGGAAGGGCATAAGAAGTTGATATCGGTAAATGCTGTAAAGTTGATGAGAGTTCTGTAATAAATTGTTCAGGGCTCAATATAAATGGGTGAAGAATGTTAGATTTTGCGAAAAGGATAGCGTTTATTAGTGTGGAATATTGTTGGTTGAGTTCGTTAGTCATTAATGTTAATAGAGTCACGTGATCTTCTATTTCGTACTTCATTTGTAAATGGTGAAGTTTTTCTGAGTTGTTGGAAGTGACGTTCTCAAGTAATTCAAAATTTTTGTTGATACGAATTTCGTTGTGATTTAAATTTGAAATTGTGTCATTAAAATTAGTGATTGTTGATTTGACGATCTTTGCTTGGTCCTGTATAAGGTCAACTAGAGCATTATCTTTGTTGTTAATGTTATTTATCAAAGTGTCGTATCGCTCAGCATCATCTTGATCTAACGTTCCAAATATAGTTTTGAAAACTGATCCACCGATATTTAACCATGCACGTTTTTGAATATTACCTATTATTTGCCGCATATACTTATCTTTAGAATATATTGGAGGAATTAATTGTTTTAATACGACTAATGTACGATTACAACTAGGATAAGTAGAGAAAACTTTACTGTTTTGACAATAATTTTCTGTCTTATGCAGATAATTATCGATAGTGTTCAACTTTTCTGCAAAAGCCGATATATCTAGATAGGTAATTATTTTCCAATGGTCTTCATACAGGCTGACGGTAGGCATTGGCTCGAAATAAAGTCCCGCAGCGCTCTCGATTGGTTTGGTTTTATAGTCAGCTGATAAAACGCTGGCTAGTGAGATGACGAGGCTGGAACAAATGCGCGTTTTAGTCTATTTGTATGTACTATGTGTTCTTTATTTCCGATTTTAATTGTATAATTTACTTTAGAGTTTACTTTGACTATTTCGTAAGGTCCGTTATATCTAGGAGCGAGTTTCTTAGATGTGCTAGGTTTTGTGTGATTATTTTCCAAATAAACTAGATCACCAATTTGAAAATTTACATGTTTTGAGGATTTATCATAGTAGCATTTGTTGGTAATTTTTGATTGTTTAATATGCTTCCTGGCAATTTCGTGTGATTTTTAAAATCTAAGTTTTAGTTCGTCGATATAATCGTCGTAAGTATATTTAAATTCAGGGTGTCTTGTTATACTTGATGGAGTCTCTGGTTTATAACCGAATATTAGCTCAAATGGTGTAAATTTGGTAGTTGAGTGTACATTTGTGTTGTACGAGAACATGGCAAAGTCTAAAAAGTTTTCCCAGTCCGATTGATCTTTAATATAATGTTTTAAATAATCCGCCAGAGTGAGATGGCTTCTTTCTAGAGCACCATTAGTTTGGGGGTGATATGCTGTCGATGTAAAATGTTTTATTTGAAATAATTTAGAGACTTGTCGCATCAAATTAGACGTGAATTCTGGCCCATTGTCAGTTAATATACTTTTTGGGATTCCAAATTTGCAAATAAAATTTTTGACAAGTACTTGAGCGACTGTGGAAGCTTCGTGATTGGGTATGGCAAAAGCTAGTGAAAATTTGCTTAAATCGTCCTGGAGAGTCAAAATGAATCGATTTCCTTGTTCTGAGATTGGCAGTGGACCTACAATGTCCAAAAATTGTTTGGCAAGATTTGCATTGTTGTATATATTTTTTGATATCTATCTTCATAGTCTTCCAATAAAAATGTTGTTTTATTTTCCGGTATGTTTTATGAAACCCTACATGACCGGACCCGGGGAGGTCATGATTTTCCTTTAAAATAGTAGGTATATCATCAGGAAGAGGCGTGATTATCATATCGAGATATATATGGATAGTTATATTAGTGGATTTAAATATGTATCTTAAAATTGATCGAATTTTATGCCATTCTAATTTATCATAAACTGATTTAATTTTAGTCATACTGATTTCAGTTATATTATTTTCCATCAAGTAATTTTTTAACAAGGTAAATATGTTGTAAATATCTTCATACGTAGTTTGTTCCCAATAGTGCTCTTTGTAAATAAGATATATCATGTGATTATTATTTTCTTTAAATGTATGAATACTGGGTACCGATAATTCTTTTAACCGCAACTGGCTTAAGTGGTAAAAACTATTTTTGATTTCTTTTGATAAATTATTCGTTTCTTCCAAATCTGCTGGGATTAGGGTAGTTTTACTATTACGTGATGAGCTGATGCTAGTTTCGTGTTCCTTTATATTGTTAGCTGCGATAATTGTTGTTTCCAGTTTTTTCAAAAAGTCTTTATATGATTGTTGTTCTAAATTGCTTTGATCAGAATTTGTTTGTGATTCGGGTGATTCTGATTCGTTGAGTTCGGATATGACGTTTTTAATGAGGGGCTCAAAATGATCATTGTGATGTCGCAAATGAATTTTATTGTGATTGCTTCCAAAAACGAAAAATTGGCAATTACTGGTGTGAACGCATATAGTAATATTAAGACTTAATGCTGCGATCTTGATTACATCGTCGCATGCCCATGCATTAGGAGTTGTAAGACATCGTTTTGCTTCGTTTGAAGAGAGACAATTCTCTAAATGTTTGGAATTTACGAGTGTGGTTTTAAGCATTTCTACGTCACCAAGGTCGGGCAACAATGTGATCAGAGAATGATAAAAACAGTTCCCATCGGCTGGTACCGATTGGGTAACCAACTTTAGATCAGGTTCAATACAAACTGAAGAAACATTATAATTGCTTATGTGAGATAAATCAGGCATAGAGAGTGAGGTATGTTTAAAAGTATTATTTGTTTGTGAAATCGGGGAGATTGAAGGGTTCTGTACATTTGATAAGGTATATACATGGTTACTTTCAGAAATTTTTAAATTTTCAGTTGAATTATCGAGAGATGTATTGTTATTGGGAATAAATATTGTTATTTCGAATTTACTTTGAAATATGTAACTGATCATTTCTCGAACAACTTCAAAATTTAGCTTGTCTAATCCGCAACCTAGTTTAGGCATGGCTAGTTTAAATATGTTATTGTTTTCACAGAATATTTTCAAACTAACTAGACATTTAAACAAATCGCAATAGCTGGGTTTATCGTAGTAATTCGTTTTAGTTATTAGATAAAACAAAAACCGTTTACCAATATTTAAAAACGCAAAGGAATGTAACTTGGCGTTCTGAGCTTTAAGATCATCGACTTTTCCGAATCTTTCTTTGAATTCCAAAGCTATACCCTGTCCCATATTAAGATCTTGACTAACGCAGTGACATAAAGAAAACTCATCGTCAGCGCTAAACAAATTGCCATGGGAAACAGTAATATTATTGTTCACTATTTCGTTTTCCTCTTTAAATTTCAAGAAATCTTGGTAATTGTTATGAGTCTTTATTCTACTTAAAGCGTCTGCGTTCTTGTTAATTCTTCCGGGTTTATATTCCACATAATACTCGTATTCCTCTAACGTTAGTCTCCAACGTAACAAACGCGAACTAGGGTCTTTGACATTGCTTAGATACCTTAATGCAATATGGTCTGTGATTATTTTGAACTTCCGTCCAAATAAATATGGCCTAAAGAATTTAACACCTGAGACAATTGCGAGGAGTTCTTTTGACGATACGTCATAATTTTGTTCCGCTTTATTGAGGGTTCTGCTATAATAAGCAACTGGGAGATTTCTTTCTTTGGGTCCCTGTGATAAAACAGCTCCCACTGCGTAGTTTGATGCGTCTGTTGTTAAAACAAATTCTTCTTCAAAATTAGGAAATTGTAAAACCGGTTTACTGCACAGAGACATTTTTAAAGTTTCAAATGCATCTTGTTGAAGACTCGTCCATAAAAATTTTGTGTTCTTTTTAAGCAATTTTGTCAGAGGTTGTGAGAGTTTACTGAAGTTAGGGACGAATCTTCTATAATAACCGGCGAGTCCTAAGAACGATTTTATTTCTTTCGGATTTCGGGGAACTGGAAAATTTTCAACACAAGATGTTTTCTTAGGGTCTGGCTGGACTCCATTTTCAGTAATTAAGTGGCCCAGGTAAACGACTTCGTGTCTGAGAAATTGACACTTTTTAGGTTCAATTCTTAGATTGAATTTATCGAGCCTATGGAAAACTTGTCGTAGTTTTTTCATGTGGTTTTGTAAACTATCGGAAAATATTACAATATCGTCCAGATAGACGAAACATCTATGATTGTTTTGCAATCCAGATAATGCTACGTTCATTAGCCTCTGAAAAGTAGCGGGGGCGTTTTTTAAACCGAACGGCATTCGGTTGAATTCAAAGTGCCCTCTTGGAACACTGAAGGCCGTCTTAGGGGAATCATTCGGGTGCATTTTAATTTGGTGGAATCCCGAAGTAAGGTCGAGGGTAGTGAAGTATTTAGCACTTCCTAATTCATCTAAAATTTCCTCGATGTTCGGTAACGGATATGCGTCTCCGATGGTCACCTCGTTTAGCTTCCGATAATCTATTACCAGGCGCCATTTTTTATTGCCTTCTGGGTCGGTTTTCTTCGGGACAACCCACACAGGTGAATTCCAAGGGCTTTGAGATTGTTTTATTATATTTTGTTTAAGCATTGAATCGATTTGTTCATCGACAACTGGTTTTAAAGCATGCGGATATCTATAAGATTTCGCGTTTATTGGAATATTCGTACTCGTTCTAATTTCGTGATGGATTACATCAGTTGTTGATAATGAATCATTTTCTAGGAAAAATATGTGATTGTATTCGAGACATAGATCTTTCAACATTTCATACTCTTCAGAATTAAGGTGTTCAGTTTGTAGAGTCGCTAGTAACGTTGAAAGTCTATCTTTATTTGTGTTTGAGTACTCACTTTCTGGAGTTAGTTTCAAATTTCTAACTGAATTGTTATTAGTTAAAGGCTCAAGAGTAACACTTATGTTGTCTAAAATAATATCGTGATCTGACATATTTAATACTGTTGTAATTGCCTTCTTATTGTTTACTGTAACAGCGCTTCTACTAAGAAATACATATTTTTGAATTTCAATATTATTTAAAATGCCTTCGTTAATTTCAGGATTAGTAATAGCAACTGAAACAACCGTTTCGTGGCGAGCTTTAAGGATGACTTTATCTTGAAATGCATTTTCTTTGTTAGTAGTATTTGTGTCAAACTTACAACGATGTTTTGTGTTAGCATTATTATAATTATTGTTAATGTTCTGGCTAGATGGTATAAATTTATTTGTATATGAATAATTCGAATTTTCTTTTAATTGATTGGTATCGTTGTTAATAGTATTAGTTTTATTATTGGAAGATTTAATATTATTAAATGAATAATTGGAATCAGTAACTCCATTATTAAAGTTCATTTTATTCGTTAACGACGTTTCCTTTGAATTAGAATGAATTTCTTTATTGCATCGATTTTCGGAATCGATCGACTTTGAATTTGAGTTTTCATGTCTGATTATATTAGAGCCTTTATTAGCTTGGATAGATAAAGGGAGATTTGTCCGCATATCTTTATTATTTGAAGAATTATGATAATTTTTAGTAACTTGATTTTTCCTTGATGTTTTTTCCTTAATGATGTTGTTATGTTTCTTACGTTCATAATGATTACGAAATTTATTAACACTATCATTACTCGAATGATCCGAGAAATTTAATGATGAATTTGTTAATTGTTTATTATCATGATCAGAGGTTCCGCTTGAATTACAATTATCATCACTCGAATGATCCGAGGGAATTGATGACGAATTTAAAGATCGTTGTATCACATATAAAGGTATGAAGTTATTTCCGATAAAGAGTTTGTTTTCTGAGTAACAGATTTTGCTCTTTACTTTTTGTAAGAAATCATTACCCAGAATTCCATCTTGGTGTATCGGAAATGAGTCAGGGACAACATGAAATGTGTGCGAAATGACTTGATCATTAATATAAATATTAAAGTTGCAGAAACATTTAGTTTTAAATGGATTATCGCTAGTGTTTATACCTTGCAAGATGATTTTTTTGTTAAGGTGGCATACAACGTCCAATTTTAATTTTGATTTCTTAATTAAAGAAATTTCGGAGCCGGTATCTAATAAAAATGAACAATCTTTAATTAATTCCTTTATATTTAAAATGGTATATGTTGAAGAAGCTAACAGGTTTAATGTAAAAATGCGGCCAGTATTGTTAAATCCCGAGGTGTGGCTTCCAACTCGGTCGACGTTAAGTTTAAAGAAGCTGAATTTCTTAAATTTTCTGAGTTAGAATTATTTGTAATACGTTGACTTTGAAAATGTTCGGAGTTTGGATTTCTACGGTAACCCTGAGCTGGTCTGTGAGAATTTTCGTTTTGGGGCTCGGGGTGACTGTTTGAAAAAGTATTTTGCGAATAATTTCTATACGAGTTATTTTGTCGAAAATGTTGATTTCGCCTCTTACGACATTCATTTATGGAATGACCGGGTTTCTTACAATAGTTGCATGTTATCACCGAATTAACACTTTCGTGGGGGACATAGCGGTTAGAGGAGTTTGAACTTAAACTAGTGCTTTGAAAATTAAATTGATCTTCATTATTAGCAAATAATATAGCCTCTTCTAGGGACTTAGGGTTCTTAGCCCGCACAATAAAATTTAAAGGGTTTTTTAGTCCAGAAAGAAATAAATGAAGAACCTGTTCATTTATCAAATTTAATTGACCTTTGCGGACCTCTGCACTTAAAGTCCCATCAATAGTTTTAGTAAAATTTGAGCGACAACGTTCAACACGAGAAATATAGTCATGAACTGATTCACTTGGTTTTTGTTTACAAGTATTTAATTCGGCTAATATGCTACTGAAATTGGCCCTAGGAGAAAAATTATCTCTTAGAAAATGTTTTAATTCATCCCATGTGTCGAGTTCTCTATTAAAAGTACGTGCAGCAGTATCACCTTGCAATTTACTCTTAATGGCAACTATTAAATTAGGTTTTTGGTCATCGCTAACCATATTCATTGCGTGATTACATCTAGTGATAAAACTTTCTAGATCATTATGTTTTGATGTATTAGAGTATTCAAAATATACATCAGCTAAAGTAGAAAATGCAAAATTAAGCATAAATATGTCATTATTGGTAGCCATTATTATTATAATTTAATATTAATCGAGACTGATAGAAAAATAGAGACAATAATCGAAAAGAGAGAGATAAGAGAAAAAAAAAATCCGATATTTGGTATGACGATTAAATAATATTCCCTTATATAATGATATTCGACTTACATTAATATTGATGCGCGCATGTTTTCTTGCGGGTTAAAGCTGCAAATGGATGTCCAGGCTCTTGTACTCCGGGCGGGTGCTGCTTCGATGTGGTTACTAAAGGGCTTTTCTCAGAATAGCTCTTTACGTGGTTCGATGTAGTTCTGATCTTCAGCTGGATGCTCTTTCACAATCAATTTAATTACAAGGAAATCCTACCGACTGCGCCATATTTTGTAACGTGACTTTCTGATTTCAACCAATTTTACTTTATGGTTGACAGATCGTTACTAGTTCTTTGATTTTGTTTCCTTGGGTTGGTTGTGAAAGGCTTTGAATCCGATCAGTGAAACTCGGTGTTTTCGCGATTGCAACTTAACACTTTATTTTTAAACTACATTAATTTTTACAAGTTTAGGTTGTAGACTAGAAGTCGCGGTATAGAAATATAATATGTTAAGATTTTCGTTAGTGTTCGTTTTTGAAGAGCTGATTAATGTCTGCCTTTAAGAAGTGAGGTTGCTCTCCTTGACACCGACACAACCCCACTACTTTCAATGATAACGATAATATTAAAATCTAATTAGCAGCACGCATAACGTTGGGGAGCCAAAGTTTAGAAAGTAGAAGACAATAATATTTACTTTATTATGATGAGATTGGAATTGGGCCTTAATGGTATTTACTAGTTATGAAAGAGAAACGTGAAAAATATTTAAGTTAGAACTAATGAGCTATTTGCTGTTCCCAATGTTATCTATGCGACGAAATAATCTATTATCTAATGTGTTTATAAAGAGTAAGAGAATGAAATATAAGTAAGAGTAATAATAATAATAATAGTGATTATTATTATTATTATGAAATGTATTGGGGTACATTACAACAGTTACGATACACATTTTAACATTTGTGGCACATGTTTAAGTAATGAGTGTCTTCCACTCCCAGACTAAGCATGAAGTAAAATTTCGAGTTTAGAAAACCACAGAAAATTTGTCGAGGGTCGCTGCGCGACCCTCGACAAATTTTCACGGGGCTTTTCTAAACTCGAAATTTTACTTCATGCGCCACGCGTATAAACTACTGATTTACAATAATGTAAAAAATATATAACGCTTAGATATGATGGTGATCAATATTTACCGAGATTTGGTAAAAAAATGTCTTCTTTTGTCAATTGTTTTGGAATAATAATAATAATAGTAGAATAAATGTAATAAAGCTACACTGCAAACGAAATGGTGGCAGCTAGTTTTTTGCTGTTTATTTTTACAAAAGCATTACAAAAAAGGTGGCGTTAAGCTTTTGACCGAACACGGCAGAACAAATAACTTTTTTATTGTTTAAAATAATTTGTTATTATTTTTTATGCAGATTTTCATTGGCAAAGATTGTTAATTATCTAAATAATTTTTATTGTGCAGTCAATAATTCTACTTACCTTAAGGAAATAAATCGATTTAACAGATCTAAATTCCATTAATTACACGCTTATCAATCCACGAATACAAAACTCGTAAAAATCTCGCAATTGTGCTCGCCAGATGTGCACCGCTCCAGGGTTATTTTTGAAATTGGCACCACGGTTAGGTGTAAGGTATAAACGGTAACTGCATAGAAAATGTAATAGACCTATCTATCGAAATAGCAACGTCAAAATCCACAGATAGGAATTTTATTTTTTTGCTTTTGGCCAGCTTTTCGGGATTCTGATCTACTGTGCCGCGTCGTTCTCGGGTACTCTATTGAGGATCAACGATCAGTGCTGAAACGAAGATATGACGTTGAAGGTTAAGCTTTGTTGCATCAAATCATCACTATTAATAAAATGTAGGTTCAAGGCTTTGAACCAGAGTTAAAATCACAGCCAAACAAGTGAAAAGGTCAATCATCCCCAAGTCAATCAAATGATGATTTTGCTTATGATTACCATGGAATCATTATGATAGACGAAGTTTTGGTTGAAGTGTCACAGTATATTGTTGTGTTTTCATTCAAAACCTGAACCGAAAAATGCAGAAATCCCGACCTCGGTTGCTCGAAGCTAGGCCACTCATTCTCCACAAGAGAAAAAAAGTTATGCAATTAAAATTGGGAAGAGTTAGCCCACCCACCGACTGTTTGGTGGATGAGGTAACACTTTCCAATTGTAATCGTACAACTTTAACATAAGTCAACTAGACTTTGACTTATTCCCAAAGCTGAAATAACCTATGCGAGGACGTCGTTATTCATATCTAAAAGAGCTTTCTGTCGCCGGTACCTGAGCCATTTGTCAGATGAAGAAAGATGGCGTTTTAGATGGTATTGTAAAGCTGCCTAGACATTAAGACTGTGTCATTGAGAAGCAGGGAGATTATGTTGACGGATTGAAAAGAGATTATTTAAAAAAAATAATCATGTAACAAAATAAAAAAGATGTGCATTATTTATGGAACGACCTTCGTAGGTCTGAAAAGAAATGAGTGATATTTAAATACATAGCTTTAAACTTATTTTAGAAGTAATGCACACAAAATAGTTAGTTAGGTAACTAGTGTGTAAAAGTTGGGCTTTCGCATATGAGTGTAGGGCACGAGTGTTCAGGCTATAACCTAACTGATCATATTCCTACCGAACCTAATCTTTAAGGAGAACTGAGATATCCTCCAAGAAGGCACTAATGGGACATCCCGTAGATGTCAATAGAAATTGATATTTTTTAATAGGCTTAATGATATACGGCTAAGCTGCAGTTCAAATTGACAATTTCTATTGCTCTAATGGTAATTTGAACTATTCGAAGATTAACTCTATCCAAAATCTGTAATTAATTAACTCTTTTATTAATATTATTTTAGGGAAATTTACTACCAAATACTCTCGTACGTTAACAATCAAGTACAAGTAAATGGCGCTTATAATGACGTTTGCTGCTTATTGGACACGCCGCCCTGGTTTCTGGGAATCATGCCGTCGAGTCGTGGGATGGTCTATGGCAACCTAAAACTTGTCATCAATAAAACAAGCATCAACTGTAACATAAAAGGGGGTAATACTTTTACAATGTCTCCATGTGATTCCTTTTTAACACCACTGACTATTCAGGTATTATGGTACCACAAGATATTAACTCCATGCGTAGAATCGAAACGAACGCTAAATTCATTTTGATCGTAGAAAAGGAAGCTGTTTTTCAGAAAATACTAGATGAGGATATTCAAAATAAGTTGACGCAGCCATTTATCTTATTAACGGTAAGTTTTTTTGTTATAGCCTAATAACAGAGGGGCTCAGAGGAAAAGTGGTGTAAGTGCTATTTTTTTAAACTGGTATAATATCTACAAATGAGATTCATATTTATTGATAGACAAATGGTACAAATAAATATGTGTATCTCTCAACATAATATACAAAGTTATTGATTAGACGTCCACAGATTTTTCTATAAAAGTTACACTTTATCTCCAATATACACAAATAAATCTCATGTCAAACATTAAAAGTGCGATTCTTTTCGCAATCTACAACAAGTTAGTCTTACAAAGACTATATCAAACACTCATTGAAACAACTACTTCCCGGGCTAATACCCCGACGGACATTGAATTATATAACAAGTGTTTGCTGTTACATACACTAACCTACTGCAAATATAACAATTTGGGTCAAATTATTCAGGCCATCTATAGACGCGTTTCGAGATTTATCTCCCTCATGTCCGTCGGGGTATTAGCCCGGGAAGTTGTTGTTTCAATGAGTGTTTGATATAGTCTTTGTAAGACTAACTTGTTGTAGATTGCGAAAAGAATCGCACTTTTAATGTTTGAAGTATTCTGCAACCAAGAATTGGCAATTTCATTTATACTTATGTTTGAACGGTCACGTGACCGCCAGTCTAAGGTGTCAAATTGTTTAGAGGGAATGGCAAAGCTATACTGATGAGAGATAAATCTCGAAACGCGTCTATAGATGGCCTGAATAATTTGACCCAAATTGTTACATTTGCAGTAGGTTACTGTATATAACAGGAAACACTTGTTGTATAATTGCACTATAAAGATGTAATTAAGTTATTTGGCTATGAAATAAAAATAGTTACATTTATACACTTCAAATCAATTATAACTTGTTTTTTTAAACGAAACCATATAATCTTTTTAACACTAATTGACTCAAAATTCAATTCTCTTTCGATTAGGATTATAATTGTTATCCGTAACTTTGATGTTTTTAAGATAATTATATTACAACTACAGATATAAAATTATTAACAAACTCGAAAGAGACTTTCATTTTGAGTCGATTGATGTAAAAAAAGTTATATGGTTCCGTTTAAAAAAATCAAGTTATCCTTGATTAAAAAGTTAAAATTTGAAGAATTTTTATTTTATAGCTAAATAACTGAAAGACAAGAACTTTATAGTGCAGCCGATAGCGCAATCTGCAAAAATCTGCAACTCTCTATCTCCATTTCGTTTTAGAGATATTTTAGCTTTACGAAACCATATGTCAAATAACTCCGAAACGGTATGACACCAAATGTTTTTAATAAAATGACCCGCAACTTTTGTGAGGAAATAAAAAAACAAATAATATACAGAGTGATCCATTTAAAACAAGCAAGTTTCATCTGGTACTATCTTTATGGCCCAACCTGTATATATAAACATATTTTTAGGCTATGCAGCTTTTAAAGCCAAGTAACTTTGGTGAAAAAAACAATTGTTTTATTTTTAACGAGAGCCGAGATATCCTCCGAGAACGCACTAATGGGACACCCTGTATATCTACATAATACAATAAGTTAAACGAATTCACACGATACGATATGTTGTCGATTAATTTTTTAGGGTAAAGGTTATCCAGACACAAATACCAGATTACTCGCAAAGAAGCTTTCAGTTCACCTTAAACTCCCAATGTTCATCTTAGTCGACGCTGATCCCTTTGGCATCGAAATCATGCTCTCATACAGATTTGGAACACTTGTAAGCAACCCCGCAAAAAACGCCCAATAAAATTTCGAATAAATCTATTATTTTCCCTTACAGAGTACATCGTTTCTTTCACGAGAACTAGCCTTACCACATTTACGTTGGATCGGCATTCACCCATCAGAAATTGAAGTATTAAACATAGACAATTTCAAGCTGACGGCAAGAGACAAGAGCAAAATCGACAGTATGTTGAAGCGACCGTATATGGATGCCTACCCGAAAATCCGTTGGCAGTTGCATTACATGAAGATGACGAATGCGAAGGCGGAAATCGAGGGGGTGATTAAATGCAGCCATTCGCTTAGTAATTTTTATATACCGAATAAGTTGTGTACGTTAGATTTCTATTAATCGACTAATTTTTTTTTAATATGTTACTTTTATAATCTTAAGTTTCCTTCTGTTACTAAGAATATATGTTTGTTTTTGTTTTTTTCTTTTATAATTTGTGACCAGAATGATGGTGTTAATCTAATTACACACTTAATCTAAAATTTGAACTACTTTCGATTATATTAAATACGTTGTGCAAGTTAGATTTCTATTAATTGACTAAAATATTTTGTTTTAATATGTAATTTGTATGATGAAGTATAATATTACGTTGTTGTTTGTGATTAAGGATACGTGTTTGTTTAAATTGTGCTATTATAAATTTTGACCAGAATTTTTATGTTACATACAAGCTTTATCTAACATTTAAATTAAACTACTTTTAAATCAATTATTTTACTTTTATATGACAGTTACAAAGGTGAGGTTAAATTGATGTCACTCACGTTAGGATATATGACAGTTGCATTTGTTACAACGTCAGAATATAATAATAATAATTAGGCTTTTCTAAACTCAACATTTTACTTAAGGGGATGGCAAAATAAATTAATAATAATAAGTCTGTTATAAACTCAAAATTTTACTTTTGGTTTTCAGTGAAGTTAAAAATATACGTTTTCAGCATATTGCTTTAGTAGGATATTGTGAACTTCTCAATATTTCGGTGTTTTATACGCGTGGCGCATGAAGTAAAATTTCGAGTTTAGAAAAGCCTGAAAATTTGGTTTGGTCGCGTAGCGCTACGCGCTACGCGACCAAACCAAATTTTAAGGCTTTTCTAAACTCGAAATTTTACTTCATGCTTAATCTGGGAGTAGAAAACACTCGTTTCAAACTTAAAATTAACCTTTTTTTAAAAAAAGCACTTGTATCAAAAGATTTACAGCATACACGCTGGTAATTGGGATAAGTATACTTAAAAGAAAAACTCCCTATATGTAAAACGCTATATAAATAGCTACACCGTTCGTTTGTCTTATTGTATTCACCATTGGGATCTCGTAAATTATTAGACATACGAAAATGGTTATTAGACAAAAGTTTTCATTTTTGATACAGAATAAAATTGTGATAACGAATACATCTTGTCATAACGAATTCATTTGGCGTCATTTGTTTTCAAGGTATAGCGAAACAAAGTAAAATGGATAAAAGTATATTTTTGTCATATATTTGTTAATAGGAAAGATAATGAGGTGGAGAATTTGAAATGATCCCTAAATGACATGCTAAAAACACTACAAAATAGACAGATTTTATACAGGGTGTACCATTTTTAATACACGACATCAAATTTTATTTTTTATATCATTGAGTTAAGAAAAAAATATGTGTTGTAAATCACATATGTCAAATTAAAATAGTAATTGTCATTTGTTATAAAACGGAACGCCCTGTATAACATTTCAACATTTATTCGTATTTCTAACGACTCACTTAAGGTAAATGTGAAGCGTGTATTACTAGCACTATTAAATATATTATTATAATTTATGTATATGTCATTTCCAAATCATATTTCTTTCCTAACTCAATAATATTGAAAAATTAAAACTTGATTAATATTATTATTATTGTGTAAACAACAAACAAACAGATGTCTTGTATTCACCACTATTTAATACTTTTTAGTTATAGAAACATTGTAAATTTTCAAACTTTCATATGACTATGTAAAGTTAATTAAAGGAAAGGCACTTGGTATTGTTTCACAATTAAATCTTTATTCCGACTAGTTTCGGTTTGTTAGACCATTTTCAAAGGAATGTACAGAAAAAATTATTTCCTAAGTATATATACAATATTTTTGTTTCAGGTAATAAGAGAAGTCAGAATTGGGGAATTCCAAATCTCCTCGTTGTCGTTTACGATATTTTTCCCCATTTTTATGGCCCTGTTAATCTCCAGGCCCTCTTTGAGGTTTAGTGCGTATCCCTTATTACCTGAATGCAAAATCTTAAAATTATGCGGATTAAAGAAGTGATTGAATGCGATGCAATGTTTGGAAAAGCAAGTTGTTGGTTTATTATCTAAAACAGATTTTTTATGTTCTTTCATTCTGATTTCGAAAGATCTGCCGGTTTGTGCAATATAAATTGCATCACATTCATCACACTGTATTTCATAAATTCCACATTTCTTTGAATTATCAGTTTTCGATTTATTGTTTATTAATAGTTTGCCTAAATTTAAAGGGTTTGAACATATAACATTAAAGTCTTTTCCCCTACAATGACTGACTATATTATATGACAGGTCATTAACAAAATTCAATTTATGCCATTTATATTCTATTGTTTGCTCAGGTGCGTAAAAGTATTTAATTAAATGTTTTTGTTTATGCTTTTTTAATAAATTATTTATAATTTCCTTGTTATAACCATTATTTTCGGCAATTTTTGTAATAACGTTTAATTCTTGTCTGAAATCAGATTCACTTAGAGGAATGTTAATTAATCTATTAATAAAAGAGTGAAATGTACTTAATTTTATTTGTTGTGTGTTGTTTGAATTGGCTGGAATGATTGAGTCCGTATATGTTTCTTTTCTGTGTATTTTAAATTCTAGTTTTTTATTATTTTTAATAATGGTTATGTCAAGGAAGTTTAAGCTATTGTTCATTTCTGTTTCAGTAGTAAATTGTATATTATTATTGATGGAATTTAGGTATTTTTCAAATGCATTTAATAGTCTTGTCGTTCCAGTCCAAATACAAAAGATATCGTCTACGTACCTTGCCCAGTAAAATATTGGTTTAGCCTCTGTCTTACTGAGAAGAGTCACTTCAAAGTCAGACATAAAGATTTCAGCTAATAGAGGTGATAATGGTGATCCCATTGGCAACCCTTCCGTTTGTGAGTATATTATATCATTAAATTCAAAGTAATTTTGCTTAAGGCACAGATTTATTAATAGCAACATTTCTTTTTTACTTTCATCAGAATTATTACTTTTATTGATTAAATTTTCTAAGGTTACAGTTAGGCTCTGAATTGGTATGGACGTAAAAAGGCTCTTTACGTCAAACGATATCAGTTTTGCATTATGGGGGACCACTAACGATTTTAAATTATTAACTAACTCTATTGAATTTTTTATTGCATGTGGTGGACTGAAATTATTAAACGAAGGTAGTGTTGAATTAAGAAATTTGCATAATTTGTATGTTGGAGCATATAAATATGATACAACAGGTCTCATCGGAATGCCTTCTTTGTGTAATTTAGGTAATCCGTATAATATGGGTGCTCTAGGATTCATTTTGATGAATTTATATTGATTCTTATCAAGTATTACATTTCCGCAAGATTTAATGCATTTTTTTAACTCTAACTGAAATTTATTCGTGGGATCTTTAGATAAGATTGTAAAATTAACAGAATCTAGTAAAGTTTCAGTTTTTTTAATGTAATCAATTCTAGGCATTATTGAAACGGTGTTACCTTTATCGGCTTTACAGAGGTAACACCGTTTCAATAATGCCTAGAATTGATTACATTAAAAAAACTGAAACTTTACTAGATTCTGTTGATTTACAGAGTAGTTTTGAACGAGAGTTTCCACTCCCAGGCTAAGCATGAAGTAAAATTTTCGGGCTTTTCTAAACTCGAAATTTTACTTCATGCGCCACGCGTACAATACACTGATTTGAAGTAGAGTTCAGAAACATACAAATACATCTTTAACCAGAGTAACAGGGAGTCAGATATTTAGTCTGTTATCAACGATGTTCAGTGGTAATAATAAATAATTAGGTTTTGAATATTTTTGTTAAAACAACTGGTAACGATATTTATATATTAATGGTTGCAAAAAAATAAGAAATTCAAATTTATTCTTAAAGGATTTGTATTTGTAATTTGAAAAAACAGGATCCAATCTTCGATTCGAATCATATTTATCTCTTACGAATCCTTTATTCGAGTATTCGGGATTCGAATCATATTAGGTCATTCGGATTCGTGATTCGAATCCTTTTTACGAGGATTCGTCCGAGCTCTAATAGAGACACATTATTATATAAATTCCTATTATATTATGAACGTAATTTAAATATGTTTTATTTCACAGATATATGGCGAGATGCTGTATAAGCATTTTCGCTGAACTGACGATATCGAACGATGGAAAAGAAAATATTTAACCACAATTAAGATGTACAAAATGGACATTTCATTTTATTTAAAGAGTAATTATGAAATTATTTAAAATTGCTGCCAAATTTATCTAGTGATATTTCTGGTAACTTTTTATAGTGTAAATTTAGCTTTGGCACTTACTCCTTCTAGTTTTTAAACAGACTATGTACCATCCTACATCAAATCTTGAGACAAATCTAAAATTGGGTTATTCTTCTTCTTCTTGCACTATTTATGGCCTCAGCAAAACAGCTCTGTTGACCAGCCACAGCAAATACTTAAGTTGTAGGTAATTGTGGTTAAATAGTATAATGATTAGTTAGTAGAGGAAATCCCTTAAAAGAATTCAGACAAAAACAAACATTACTATATAAATATATTAGTTTCATGTAATAGAGAATATAGGATGAGGTAAGATTTTATACAACATTTAGATAGTACAGATAGAATAGAGAGTGGAGCAGCATTTCCAGCTGTTATAAGAGAAAAGTACAGTTTTTTACATTTATTATAATAATTACTGCATAAAAAAAATATGTGATTTAAATCTCCCACTTCCGAACAACTACAGTTTGGAGAGTCAATCGCCTTAATTTTGTATAAATGGCTAGGAGATGAGTTATGTCCCATCTTAATACGTATGATAGATGTCACAAATCTTCTACCTCGAACTTTTCGGTCGAAAAACCATACTTTGGATGGTATAACAGGGTGAAGGGAGAAATATTTGGTGTGGGAAGAAGATGTAGACCAAACTGCTTTCCACTTCAATCTAAGGCTGGATCTAAGCACCTTAAAATAATCAGTGAACGGAGAAAAAAAATCAGATAATGGACTATCTTTAGCAGATTTAGCTAACATATCTGCGGTTTCATTTCCAATAATGCCTGAATGGCTTGGTACCCAACATAAATTTACTATATATCCTTCTTTAAATAACTCAAACAATAAAGTTCTAATATTTGAAACTAGCATATGCATTTTAGAGTTGATTCCAATTTTTTGTTTTGAGTGTAGCGCAGATTTAGAATCTGTAAAAATAACTGTCTTCATTAATTTTAATTCTTTAATTAATTTTATACACTCAAGTAGAGATGTAAGTTCAGCAGTGTGAATAAAAGAGGTGTGAGGAATTCTAAAGGAGTAACTTAGATTGTTTTCTATATATATTCCACACCCTGTATGATTTGTAGTAAACGAACCACCTGTGTAACAAAAGATACTATCGGGCCATTTTTCATGTGCCTCTTTATGAATGTTACTATTTAGATTTATCCAGTTTTTAATAGAGAAAAAATTAGAGAAATAAGGGGAAATAACAAGGGAGTTTAGAAGATGTAAAAGTGTTAAAAGATTCAGAAATAACATAATTTTCGATAATCGCGCAGTGAGGTTTGCCTTTAACATTGTATAATTCTGATAAACTATTAATAGAAGAAGTAACCATATTATTGTTATAAGCTAAACATTTTAAAAAATACTTTCTGGCTATAAAATCGGATGTTATAAAGATAGGGGGTATACCACTCTCTACCTCTAATGCTCTTGAAGGAGCTGATCTCATACAACCTAATACCGTTCACAATGAAGATGATTGCAGATGATCAATGATCATAACTAAAGATTTATTCAGAGGAGAAAGTAAAAACAGGCCATATTCTATTTTTGACCTAATTAGTGATTTATACAAAATTGTTAAAGTGGCAGGGTCTGATCCCCACTGAACTTTTTCTTGTAAGTCCGATATATGAGATTTCCAAGACAAAGCTGAGTCAAGAGTGATGCCTAAGTATTTAACTGTTCTAAATTTTGGAATTTCTACATCTTGGAAGTACAAATGAAAATCTGGAAGAACTTTCGATCTCTTCTTAAATATCATACTCTGGGATTTACCTGGAGAGAGAGATAATCCATATAAATAAAGCCAGTCCGACAATTCGAATAGAGCTTGATTAATCCTATTACATAATGATTGGATTTTATTACCCGAACAATACAAAACTACATCATCGGCGTATTGAAGAATAGAACAGTAGGGAGACATTAAATATTGAAGAGGAAGAGTGTACAATATGTATAATATGGGACTAAGGATTGAACCTTGAGGGAGACCAATATAAGAAACTCTAGGGTTTGAGAACGAGCTATCATGTTTTAAATAAAGGATTTTTGTTTTTATCATTGACCAAATGCACCTTATAATATTTGATGGAACTCCGATAGAGATAAGCCTATCAATTAATAAGGAAGGAATAACAGAATCGAAAGCGACAGAGATATCTATAAATAATGCAATTGTTGTTTGATTATTAAGAAATTAGCAATTTATATCTGTAGTTAATTTAATTAAATTATCGATAGCACTCTTACCCCTTCGGAACCCATATTGTGTAGATGGATAAATATCTTTACTCTCCAACCACCAATCCAATCTTAATTTTATAAGGTGTTCAAAAATTTTCCTTATACAAGAGGTAAGGGCTATTGGACGATAACTATTAGGGCTATTTGGGCTCTTGCCGGGCTTAAGGATAGGACAAATAATTTGCCTGGTCTAAGATTCGGGTACTGACCCCGAAGAGAGAATTTCATTAAACAATTTTAATAGCACGGATTTTCCAGAGAATGGAAGATTTTTAGTCATTGAATAAGAAATGTCATCTATTCCTGGAGAAGAGTCTTTGACATTTTCTAAAATAGAGTTTAATTCTCCTAGAGTAAAATTAGAATCGGGAAAGGAAGAAGATATTGGGAGGATTTTCAATTTATAAAAAGGTTCTACATATAGGGGAGCCAGTGTTGAAAAGAAGGAATTTAGGGTTTCTGTATCACGGGTTGGAATGGAAGGAGACATTGATGACTTCCTAAATATTTTAATTTTCCTCCAAACTTCAGTAATTGGAGTAAATCGGGAAATTGATTCACAGAACTCTCTGAACGATTTTTTCTTTTTTTCTTTAAATATTTTTCTAGATAAGGCTATGGTTTTTTTTTAGCAGAGATAAATGATTCAGTTGTCCCTTCTCTATAACATTTTTGAATGGCTTGTTTTCTTGACTCTATTATTTGTGTGCAAGTAGCATCCCACCAAGTACATAAAGAAGGGCGAGAAAAAGGGTGATGAAAAGGGATGGACTCATTCCCTGCCTGATTTAAACAATCTATAAAATCTATATATGAAAATTCATAAAATATTGAGCTTGCTACTTTTTCTGTATATTCTGTCTAGTTTGGTAATTTGAAGTTTCGGCATATACGGAAGGATTTTTTATAAGTGGAGTTTGGATTAGAATTAAGTTGAATTTTAACAAGAATGGGAAAATGATCACTTCCATAAGTGTCTCGAAGGGTTTGACAGGAGGAATAGGGTCCAAGTAATGGGGATACTAGAGTGATATCAATAATGCTTTTTTGTGAACAATTATATGAAAAACGCGTAGATCTATCATCATTTAATACCACAAAGTTATTAGATTCTATGAATTCCCATAATAATTTTCCATTGAAATTAGAATATGAGCCATTAATTTGAGAGATGTGTGAGTTAAAATCACCCACAATTGTGTATGGAGCAGGTCCCGTTATTATAGAGTTCCAAAGATTACTGCTAATTTTAACAAAAGGAGGGATGTATCCCGATATTAGAGTAAAGTATGGTAATTTTATTGAGATGAACTGAACTTGATTATTAAAATTTGGAAAATTAAGGGGTATTTCTGTATAAGATAGGGAGTTACGAATGAGAATGGCAACACCACCCTTACCGTCCCCCCTAGATTTAAGAATACATTTATAACCTCTAAATCTTATTTAATTTTCACTCGTCCACGTTTCGGATAGACATGATATCAGGGATAAATTCATCTATAAGGTTAGATAAGTTAACTTTATTAGCATTATAACTTCTAATGTTCCAGTGTACTATCTTCACTGGGAACATTGTATGTAGAAGAAGTCTTATAGTTATTCAGAGTGTCGACTGGTACTAAATTTAAAAAAGTTTGAACAAAATATGAGGGTTTGAGGGAATATAAATTTGTTAATAATTCTGTAATTTCTTCATCAATCCATTCATAAGTAGTGGAAGATGATTAAGGGTTAGGGGTATTAAAACATAATTTTTTAGGAGAAGTAGTACGGCTAGGATTAATAATTTCTAAGTAATTTTGTCTAAATGTTTGGTCAATTTCCTGAGAAGGAGATGTTCGCTTTTTATTATATTTTTAACACTGATATATATGAATGTTGATTATTACCAAAATTATAATAAGGGCTGACATTTAATGATGTTGGTGATATAAGGGGAACATTTTGTTGATTTGGAATTAGATTAGTGTTGTGCTGTAAATTATTGGAAAGTTGTGAAGGAAGGGATGTAGGGAAAAGAGCGTTAGCTTCTGTGAAAGAGACATAATGTCTCGAGATATACTCTTTTATTTTTTTTTTGTCTAAGATATTCCGGGCAAAGTTGATTTCTAGATAATGTACCCACTTCACTGGACGTATGAGGTCCATGGCAGTGTATACAAATAGCCTGAAGGGCTTTACAATTCTCTGTGATATGTTCATTTGTTCCACATGTATTACATCTAGATTTACTCTTGCATAAATTTTTTGTATGCCCTTATCTAAAACATATTATACATTGTGTCACAGGATAAATAAATATTTCTGGTGTTTTGTTAGTACAAAATAGTTTTACAATTAAGGGAATCGAGTTTGTGCGGATAGTAATTACTATGGAATGTGTATTAATATATTCAGTAGTGTTATTATTTATTACTTTTCTTTTCCACCTTCTGACATTTATAGTTTGAAAATTATTTGATACATTTAAGTTATTTAATATCTCCTCTTCAGTGAAAGAGGGATCTACATCTCTAACGATACATTTTGTAGTTAAAAATTGAGTAGGAATGAAAACTTTAAATGAGTTTATGTATATTAATTCTTTAGAATTTAACAATTTATTTGCCTCGTTAATTGTTTTAAATTGCACACTGACTCTATTTCTGCCTCTTCTAGAAGTGATTACATTAAATTCAGCCTTAGACAAAATGTTCCCAACGACCATCTCATGCAAAGCAGGAGTGATGGAAGGTTGAGGAGTATTATCATTATTTATATCCTTATTAACTATTTTTTCTATATAAACTATATGGGGCTATATCTCCTTTGCCAAATTCCAAAATGCTATTGATATAGGGATAGCTGTCGGGGGGGACAAACATTAAAAGTGCGATTCTTTTAAATGTTTGATATAGTCTTTGTAAGACTAACTTGTTGTAGATTGCGAAAAGAATAGCACTTTTAATGTTTGAAGTATTCTGCAACCAAGAATTGGCAATTTCAATTATACTAATGTTTGAACGGTAACGTGACCGCCAGTCTAAGGTGTCAAATTGTTTAGAGGGAATGGCAAAGCTATACTGAGGAGAGATAAATCTCGAAACGCGTCTATAGATGGCCTGAATAATTTGACCCAAATTGTTACATTTGCAGTAGGTTACTGTATGTAACAGCAAACACTTGTTGTATAATTCAATGTCCGTCGGGGTATTAGCCCGGGAAGTAGTTGTTTCAATGAGTGTTTGATATAGTCTTTGTAAGACTAACTTGTTGTAGATTGCGAAAAGAATCGCACTTTTAATGTTTGATTTATAGGGAACAAAAACACAAAGATAAGAAAAAACGACTTACAATACACAATAGGTTAAATATCGGAGCCCAAGGTCACAAATAGTAAAACACAAAAATATTTAAATGAGAGGAAAGGAAAGGGATTTTCAGTTTTCACACATCAAATGACAATTAACTGACAAGTCCAAAGTTTGACACACACTAAACAAATTTTACGTGTCCTAACATTTTATTTCCACCGATAGTACCAAGTCTTTTAGTGTGTATCAAAGTTTGGACTTGTCAGTTAATTGTCATTTGATATGTCGAAAATGAAAACAGTTTATCAATAATTTTTTTCATTTACATATATTCATTGTCACTTTCATAACCTTTATTTAAAAAATCTGACTTAACCGATATAAATTTGGTTATATTTAACATTATCCAATTTTCGATTTGTCCTAACATTTTATGTCCACTGATGGTACATGGGGAGTCATGAGGGCACTCAAATTATTAAGGTGAGGCATGGTCAAGTAAAAGTTGAGAAATACTGCAGCACAGCTGGGCAGGATTCGAATCATTCAGGATTCGAATCCTTTTAGAGGATTCAAAAGAGGCATTCGAATACTTTAGTTCAACTGGATTCGTGATCCGGATTCGTTAAATTTTTTTAAGAGGATTTGAATTCGAATCCAAATGTGGGTGATTCGAATCCTTATAAAAGGATTCGAATATTTATAAAAGGATTCGAATACTTACAAAAGGTTTTGAATCGGCAAAAATAATTCGAATTAATTGTGAGGATTAACTTGAAAAATATCTTTTGTGTGTTTTAAATTTCTCGTTAAATCATTGTTTTATACGCGTGGCGCATGAAGTAAAATTTCGAGTTTAGAAAAGCCCCGTGAAAATTTGTCGAGGGTCGCGTAATTTTCTACGCGGGGCTTTTCTAAACTCGAAATTTTACATCATGCTTCGTCTGGGAGTGGAAACGCTTGTTCTAAACTTTGATAAGAACATTAAATGCCAAAAAATGTTTTTAAAGATAATAATCTAGTTTTCAAAATTTTGTTTAATATTATTTAAAGTAAAACTGACATGGTAGCCACAATCTGACATGTTACATTTTTCCGGCATTTAACTGATTCAAGATTTTTTTCTCTGACATTTTAATATAACGTTTTTCTGTGGGAAACCACCATTTTGTTAAATTGTTTTAATTGTTTTTGTCAATACTTAACTAAATTTTAGTTACGTGTTTTGTAATTTGCCTGCTAATTTTTACAAATTTAATAATATCATATGGCTTCTTTGTTAGTGTTTTCGTCAATTTAAATATATTTCAATGACTTTTCTTTGACTTTCCCGTTTTTAATAATATTCAGTGCATTTTTTTACGTAATTTTCAGGCATTTATCGATTTTATAATAGCGTCCAATTTAAAGTTTTGAACGGGTGTTTCCACTCCCAGGCTAAGCATGAAGTAAAATTTTGAGTTTAGAAAAGCCCCGTGAAAATTTGTCGAGGGTCGCGCAGCGACTCGAGACAAATTTTCGGGCTTTTCTAAACTCGAAATTTTACTTCATGCGCCACGCGTACAAAACACTGATTTGAAGTGAAATTCTAAAACACATAAATTCATCTTTAATCAGAGTGACAGAGAATCAGATATTTAGTCTGTTATCAACGATGTTCAGTGTTAATAATAAATAATTAGGTTTTGACTATTAATGATTGCGAAAAAATAATGAAATCACATTTATTCCTAAAGGATTAGTATTCTTGATTTGAAAAAACAGGATCATATTTATCTCTTACGAATTCTTTATTCGAGTATTCGTGATTCGAATCATATTAGGTGATTCGGATTCGTGATTCGAATCCTTTTTAAGAGGATTCGTCCCTGCTCTGTTCTGCAGTAGACTTTTTATTACTTGTCAACTTAATTACAATTAATAAGCGTTTGGAAGAAAAGCCTCGTATTTTTTCTCAAAAATATTATAGAAGTACTCATACTTGAATGTTGAGTAGTTAATTCTATTGCCAACCATTCTTCTAACTTAACCTTACCTAGAACCATGTGAAATCTTTAGCGTGTGCAAAGAGACTTGAGCAGTTTATTCCAGGGTTGTTAAAAAAAACGTTTTTTTAATTTTAATTAAAACAAACAGATTTTTTTAAACAAACGTGTTTTTTTCTGAAACAGCGTTTAAAACATTAAAGATTAAAAATATGTTTTAAAAGTGTTTAAAACATGTTTAACACATGTTTAAAACACGTTTAAAACGTGTTTAAAACAGAACATACAGGGCATTTTTCTTTTGAGTATACATATCCCGATAATTACAGTTTTTTAAATTTGCGAGAATTCGTTGTTTCAAAGCGGTTAGTTTAGGGCTTTTAACGAGTGTTTTCCACTCCCAGACTAAGCATGGAGTAAAATTTCGAGTTTAGAAAAGCCTAAGAATTTGGATTGGCCGCGTAGCGAAGCGGAGCGGCCAATCCAAATCAGGCTTTTCTAAACTCGAAATGTTACTTCATGCGCCACGCTTTAAAGCACTGATTTACAGTAAAGTTCAAAAACACACACAAACAACAACAGTTATAGGCAACATAATACAGGGTGTCTACTAGAGTCCTGCACGAGTACGTAAAAATATATCCTGTTAATAATCGCCGATTACGTTGCTACGCGATACGATTACATACTCATGGAGCGGCATCGTCGCATCGTAGACCTGTAATCGGCGATTACAATTCAAACATAATCATGTCAGATCTGTCAGGCTGTACTGATTATTAATCAAAAATAATAATTTGATTTAAACTTTCAGTATCGTTTGACATTTGTAATTCATTGTTTCATATAAGTGGTGACCGATATATTTCGTTCTTTATTGATAAACAATTTCAATTACAAATTTATATTTCCTAAAAAAATTAAAATGTTTGTAAGAGTCGGGTACGAGTGCGGTCTAGCTTTTTTCTAAAAAGATTGCCATCAGTGCAACGAAAAAAATCGCACTATTCGTAAAATGTGTAGTATGTGAGAAGATATTTTAACTCGTAAAACGGTGCAGTCCTTCAAAATAAATACGAACATGGGGATGATAGTTGAACAGGCATAAGCGTAGGCAGGAAATGATGAACAATTATGTAAAATTTGTGGCAACTGATCTACGTTCTTTGGATGTTGTAAATAGGGAGGGATTTAAAGCTTTGGCTTAGTCGTTAGTTGAAGTTAGGATTAATCTTGAAACGAAACATTTCAAAATTGATGGTGTTTGGCACATCATTTTCTTTTCGTTTTAAAAATTAGAACAAATATACATATTCTAAAAGACCATAATGTAGTATAGTATAATAAGATACTACAGAAAATAAACTATTGCGTTTGATTCATCAATAATCTCTGTAGAACTTCGGCCGATTGTTGGGAACCTTAATGTGCTTCAAGGCCATTTTATGACGAATCATCTTTATATGTTTTTGGTTTATTGTGAGTAAATCGTGTTTATGTGATGTAATATTATATTAAATTGAATATTTTTATGTTGAATTCATATTATTTTTTCTTCAAGTATAAAAAAATCGCGATAGTTACAGTTTTTTAAATCCGATAGCCAATGTGCCAATTTTCGATATTTTTTTGTAAAATTTATTAGAATTATTAAGAAAAGAATATTGTTCATGACAATCATTAATAAAATAAATTACCGATGAATCATTGACCGTTAAGTGTCCGAGTTACAGACAAAGTGTTGAACTCCGACCAGAACTTTGTTAAACGTAATCTTCAAATAATTCAAAACAATAATAATTATCTCTCTTTAATCTAAACACATTGGTGTAGTACCTTTCCTTCACGTCAATTTCTGGCTAAAATTTCAAAATTTCAAACACCTCCCAAGTTTGCCTTTGTTCGAAAGTTTCTAGCGACTTAATATATTTTAATTTAGCACAGAACACAATTTTTACCATCGCTGAGCGGAGGAACATGTTCCCAAAAATGACTTAAAACAATTTTTGTGTCTGAAATACACGTAGACGTTGCAACACATACACCTTTTAAGATTATTAATTTTTGCAATTGATGTGCTTTGCTATGTTGAGTGAAAACATTATATTTTTTATATAACAGTTATATCTAAAGATATTAATAACTGTTTAAAATCATGGAGAAAAATGTTCTCGTATAACTGATTACTCATACGATTCTGCATAAATTAACGATTATAATCGTGTAATCATAAGTACGATTACGAGTATGTTTATACTCATCGTTGCATCGCAACGATGAGTATTTGTATCTATATTTCCGATTCCATGCGTACTCGTGCAGTTCTCTAGTGTCTACGCTAAACCGTTCGTTAAAAGGTTATGGGGTTGCCTTTGAACTAAAAATTTGAAAAAAATCCTTGTCATACGGTTAAATCAGTTCTCCTCATGTGAAATATTTTCAACACTTTATCACTTCCGGTTCGACCGCAGGTAGCACCAAGTTTGTTATTTTAAGCGAAACACCCTGTATATTAGTAATTTTTTGGATTCCTCGTTTAAATTGCAACATATTTTATTTAAACATATGTACACTTATCTCTTATAGTTTTCAAGAAAAAAAAATATTTCTAAAAAGTTGACCTCTAAAAGGCATCTTGAAAGCAGTCTGTAACTTCTCTTAAGAATAAGATAAAAGTATTATTTATATCTCTACTTGTACCTAAAGGATGCCTCTATGAGTGAATTAATTTTAAACTGTCAAACTTGACAATAAATGTTCTTAAAATGTCAATATCGGAGTGCCCGCTTCAATATCTCGTAATTCAATTTTTTTAAATGGAATGGCGCATTTTTTATCACATGGTGTGTTTGGGGGGTGGATTTCCTACAAAAAAAGTATTAACAACTATACTCCTAAAGCAAGTGGTTTTCAAATTATTTTGAGGATTGGGTTTTCGTCACATTTATACAGGGAATAATGCGCGCATAAGTCGCAACTGAATTTTAGTAGGCAAGTAGTAATGTTTTTGTTTTGTCGCGTATGTAATGCAAAATGTCAAATAATAACAATATATTACGTAACCAGAGTAGTATCCAGTATATTACATATGAGCGGACATTTTGCGCACGAGCCGCGCAGCGGCGAGTGCAGTATTCCGCGAGTATGTAATTGCCATACCACTCGAGAAACGTACGATACTTTACCTACGCCCTAACAAAATAAACAATGAGAATTAAAGAACAACTTATTTATTGTAATAATTTTTAATAGTACCATGACAATGATGGAAACTAAATTACTACTTGAATAATATACAAGGAATAAAGCTGTACATTTTCCGACATTCGTTGTTTTTTAAAAGAGTTCAATTTGAAGCTTTAAACGAGTGTTTTCCACTCCTAGACTAAGCATGAAGTAAAATTTCGAGTTTAGAAAAGCCCCGTGAAAATTTGTAGAGGGTCGCGCAGCGACCCGAGACAAATTTTCTGGGCTTTTCTAAACTCGAAATTTTACTTCATACGCCACGCGTATAAGACACTAAATTATTGTGAAATTTATTTATATTCGAACTTCAGTTGAAATCTGTGTTTTATACGCGTGGCGCATGAAGTAAAATTTCGAGTTTAGAAAACCCCCTTGAAAATTTGTCGAGGGTCGCGCAGCGACCCAAGACAAATTTTCTGGGCTTTTCTAAACTCGAAATTTTACTTCATGCTTAGTCTGGGAGTGGAAAACACTCGTTTAGAGCTTCAAATTGAACCATTAAAAAAACAACAACGAATAACTAAAGATTTAAAGAAAACAAGCTGAATTTGGTATACGTATATTTTAAAGAAAAACTCCCTGTACATCAAAGAAATGTCATTACCCTGCATAAATGCGACGAAAAACAAATTTTCGAAATAATTCGAAAACTACTCGCTTTAGAAGTATAGTTGTATAAAAGCGGCAGCTCGCTGTGCATTTGTGCATTGCTCCTTAGCATGAACGGATGGGGTCTCGCGTCGCGTGGAATAGACGAAAAAAAGCGTATAAAAAAGACGGATCTAAGGAAAGCGTCGATTCGTATTATTTAAACACGCTGATAATACATACAAGCTATGTATTGTTTTCAATTCGTTAGAAAGCGTTATCGGATCCTGTGTTATTTTTCGGTATTTACAAAACCGATGATTCTTATTCTTGTCATTATAACACATTATTTTTTCTTTTAAGACTCCAGTTTCGACAGCCGAACAAACTATGTGTTTTATTTTATTAAATTAGAGATTATTTCTTAAAAATATAATAATAAAATAATTCCTGTTCATAAGCTCCTTGTAAATATTTATATGCCGGATATATACAGGGTACGCTAAACCATTCGCTAAAAGTTTATGGGGTTGCCGTTGCACTAAAAATTTGAAAACAATCCTTGGCATATGGTCGAATCAGTTCTCTTCATGTGCAATATTTCAACTTTATATCACTTCCGGTTCCACCGGAAGTAGCACCAAATTTGTTATTTTAAATAGAACACACTACTTATTAGTAATTTTTTGACAAATTTTCTGGGCTTTTCTAAACTCGAAATTTTACTTCATGCGCCACGCGCATAAAACACAGATTTCAACTGAAGTTCGAATATAAATAAATTTCACAATATTTTAGTGTCTTATACGCGTGGCGCATGAAGTAAAATTTCGAGTTTAGAAAAGCCCAGAAAATTTGTCTCGGGTCGCTGCGCGACCCCCGACAAATTTTCACGGGGCTTTTCTAAACTCGAAATTTTACTTCATGCTTAGACTAGGAGTGGAAAACACTCGTTTAAAGCTTCAAATTGAACTCTTTTAAAAAACAACGAATGTCGGAAAATGTACAGCTTTATTCCCTGTATATTATTCAAGTAGTAATTTAATTTTCATCATTGTCATGGTACTATTAAAAATTATTACAATAAATAAGTTGTTCTTTAATGCTCATTGTTTATTTTGTTAGGGCGTAGGTAAAGTATCGTACGTTTCTCGAGTGGTATGGCAATTACATACTCGCGGAATACTGCACTCGCCGCTGCGCGGCTCGTGCGCAACATGTCCGCTCATATGTAATATACTGGATACTACTATGGTTACGTAATATATTGTTATTATTTGACATTTTGCATTACATACGCGACAAAACAAAAACATTACTACTTGCCTACTAAAATTCAGTTGCGACTTATGCGCGCATTATTCCCTCCATAAATGCGACGAAAAAAATCTTCGAAATAATTCGAAAACCACTTGCTTTAGGAGTATAGTTGTTAATACTTTTTTGTAGGAAATCTTCCCCCCAATTGTACCACGTGATAAAAAATGGTCATTCCATTTAAAAAAATGAATTACGAGATATTGAAGAGGGCACTTCGATATTGACATTTTAAGAACACTTATTGTCAAAATTGACAGTTTCCAATTAATATACCTATAGAGGCATCCCCTAGGTACAAGTAGAGATTTAAATCATATTTTTATCTTATTCTTAAGAGGAGTTACAGACAGATTTCAAGATGCCTTTTAGAGGTCAAAATTTTAGAAATATTTGTTTTGCTTGAAAACTATAAGAGATAAGTGTACATATATTTGAATAAAATATGTTGCAATTTAATCGAGGAATCTAAAAAATTACTAATATATAGGGTGTTCTGTTTGAAATAGTAAATTTGGTGCTACTTTCGGTGGAACCGGAAGTGATATAAAGTTGAAAATATTTCACATAAGGAGAACTGATTTAACCGTATGACAAGGATTTTTTTCAAATTTTTAGTGCAACGGCAACCCCATAAACTTTTAACGAACGGTTTACCGTAGACACCCTCTATGAAAAACGCGGAACATAAGATTTTCAATGATATTTTTTATATAGGAATATTATCTTTCCTAACTGCTATGGCCATGAAAATAATGTGTATTAATTTGGCCTCTGCCAAATTGGGTAAATACCCCAAATTTTCGGGAGAATTTCAATTTTAATTTTATCAAATATTCTAGTTTTTATGAATTCAACAAATAAATAATAAAATGACTTCAGGCAGACATTTTATACTCAACAAAAAATATATTTGAGATTTGTCATCTAAAATATTTAGGGCAGATATGTCAATTGGAGCACTTCACGGGCCTGAATTTTTCTTAGGCGATTTTCCCGTATCATATTCAATATTTAAATTATCTTAATTATATATATTTGTATTACTATTTCTAAAAACTACGCCTATAATCAGATAAGTATATTTTTTATTTATTTAGACCTGAAATGTTGACCGGGCCGGGTCAGGCAAAACTCAATCTCTCTTATTTTATGACCGGGTCGGGCCAAGCCGGGCCAAGCCGGGCCTTAAAAAATATATTAGGTTCGGTGCAATGTTGAGCAAGAAGCTTGTTATTTGAAATGCATTATAATAACTACCTTATTATTATTGTAGTTCTATTTTTTCAAAAATAATTAACAATGAATATGCACGCAGTTAAACCCTCCATTTTTTTAAACATTCGTCAAACATATATTACATGTGCTTAGTAAAAAATAGTTGATTTGTAACAACAACGTCATATTAGTGACGTTATTCTTACTATTCTTATAGTTTTGATATGATTGATTCGTTCATGAAGTCGCAGTTGGTTCAAATAGGTGTGGTTGCTAGAAACTTTACAATTTACTTTAATAGTTTTATTGCGAGAAGTTTAATGGCATTTAACAACTGCTTCAACAACGAAAGATTTAAGACGAAATAATGATTTGAACAAGACTGATTGTTATTTGATTGCTTCTGGCTTATTAATCAGCTTAAAAAACTTTAAAAATAATTTAATAATACCGACACTGTCAAATAATTAGGGAAGCCAATAATAAAGGTATATTACACATATTTATTTAAATTAGTAAAACATTTCGTGTTTTCTATATTAGTGAACATGCAGTATAAAAAAATACTTATTCCATTAGTAGTCAGAAAGCATAAAAATAAAACACTAGTACAATTAAATATCGATTATAATTGGGAAATATTAATTTTACGAGAACAAATGCTAACGACGCGAGCCGTTTTTGTTAACTATGATTGAGAAATAAAAAGAAAAACAAACGCGAAGCCGCGCAGCGTTCACCGGCCCAGGGATAAACGCTGGCCGCATGCTGCTCGCCCCTCCAATAATTGTGCAGATGAGTGTACAACGCGTTCAACTAAGAGAAGATCCGCAAGGCGGCGGTATTTTACGGTGTTATTTTACAAGATTTTTATTTTAATCAGACTCGGGCATGAGCTATCCCATCCTTATGAAATGTTCACATTATATTCCTTATAGTATAAACTAGTAAGATATGGGAATATTTTTTTTAATTTTGAAAAAAATAACATTATTTTTTTCATACCTCTGAAAGCAAATTGTTAAAAAAAAAGTACTTCGATATTTTACTAGATAATTGGGCTTAATATACGCTGTCAAAATTTCAACTTTCTAGGACCTTTAGTTTTTAAATAAACCTAACATTAAATTTGAGACCACTATTATATTCCCCTTAATACTTTCTTGTAGAAAATTTCCCCCCCCCCCCAATCGTACCAGGTGATAAAGATTGGGTCATTCTATTTAAAAAAAATGAATTACGAGACATTGAAGGGGGCACTTAGATATTGGCATCACCTTAACAAACTAGGACTAAGCGACACCACTGAGTGCCGCCTATGCCTAGAGGATGATGAAACAGCAGAGCACGTCATATGTGCCTGTCCAGCTGGCAACCAGATCAGGACCACGGTGTTTGGCACACCAAAGCTAAACCTGAAGGACCTGGAGAAAACTTCACCTGACAAGATCCTTGACTTCATCAAGAAGATGGACTTGGAAGGTGAGCTGTAAGGTCGGATGTTCGACCTTAATTGTGAGCCACAATAGATCCTTGCGGTCGCAGTGGAGGGTAGCATAACTACCCACTCACTTTCAATAGAATAGAATAGAATAGATATTGACATTTTAAGAATACTTATTGTCAAAATTGACAGCTTTTAATTAAGTTACTTATAGAGGCATCCTCTAGGTACAAGAAGAGATATAAATCATATTTTTAGAAATATATTTTTTTTTTATGAAAACAATAAGAGATACGTGTACACTTCTGTGCAATAAAATTAAGTACAAGTCTTATAACTATTTTTCACAATATTCTAGTTGTGTAATTCAGGTCCCTTTTAATTGCCTAGCAACAGTTTCAATAAATGATAAAACACCATAACCTAAAAATAACACCTTTATTAAAAAAAAACTAAGACCTTTAAAAAAATGCTCGTGATATATACAACAAAGCCGAAAACATATTTTTTTTAATACCGGGTCATGATACCATTTCCAGCAATTATTGCATTTAATTGCCTAGGAACTGAATAAATTAATTTTCTTGGATAATTTTGATCGTCCGCCAGTTCTTCCCAGGTATTTTGTACTGCTTCCCATAATTGTTCTGAGTTCTTAGGGTGAAAATTATTTTTATATAGCATTTGTGGTAATGTTTCAACATTGTAATTTTGAAACCAGTCATTAACAATTTTAGCAGTATGGACCGGGCAATTGTCTTGCTGGAAGATAAAACTGTTGTTGGGGTATAAAGGTCCCACATCATAACATTTTCTAAAATTTGTAAGTATCTGTCCGTATTAAATTGTCTATCAACTTTCCAAGAAACGCCCATTCCGTTACAGCTAATCCATGCCCACACATTAATACTGAATCTCCCTGATTTTCGGACAACGCTCACGTATCTTTCAAACCTTGAAATTTGTGGTCTATAAACACGAATGTGGCCGTCGGTGGATTTGAAAACTTTTTCGTCTGTAAATATTACCCATTCCCAAATTTCTAGATCTCTGTACACGTAATCTAATGCAAATATGATACGAGCCTGTTTATTTTCTTCCTTTAGTATTGGTTTCTTAGCTGCTGCTTTATTTTGCAAATTTGACGCGTGCAGGAACTCTCCTGCACACTGTTGACCGAGAACCAGGAAAATTTTGTGCATCCTTAGCGGCTCTTGCAGACTCAAAAGGGTTTTGCCTGAAATATTCTATAAGAGCTGTGTCTTCATCATTATCAGAAACTCTGGGACGCGCAGATCCTGCTTTTCTTCTAACACTTCTTTCCTGCTCCCAGCGTTTCTTAACTCTCAAAACAGTGTCTTTATTAATGTTTATTAATCGAGCAATTTGTCTAATAGAAAAACCATCTTCTATTTTAGTAAGAATTACAATATTTGAACTGTTGTCTAAATGACGCAGCATTTTGACATTAAGGAAATTGACATATTTACATATTTTTGTAACTAGGAAACCCATAATGTCCGCTTTAAACTATAACATATTTTGTGTACTTAATTTTATTGCACAGAAGTGTACATATGTTTGAATAAAATATGTTGCAATTGAAACGAGAAATCCAAAAAATTACAAATATATAGGGTGTTCTATTTAAAATAACAAATTTGGTGCTACTTCGGGTGGAACCGGAAGTGATATAAAGTTGAAAATATTTCACACGAGGAGAACTAATTCAACCATATGACAAAGATTTGTTTCAAATTTTTATTGCAACGGTAACCCCATAAACTTTTAACAAACGGTTTAGCGTACACATTAGAGTTATTGGGTTGCCTATAATCACTATTTTAAACAATTTGTTTATCGCAGAATTTGACTTACGTTTTATTCACATCTACATATTAGATTACTAAAGCCGTATATTTTAAACTTTACGATATTTCAGTGTTTTATACGTGTGGCGCATGAAGTAAAATTTCGAGTTTAGAAAAGCCTAATTTGGATTGGCCGCTCCGCTTCGCTACGCGGCCAATCCAAATTTTCAGGCTTTTCTAAACTCGAAATTTTACTTCATGCTTAGTCTGGGAGTGAAAAACCCTCGTTTAAAGATTCAAATTAAAACCTTTTAAAAAAGCAACGAATGTCGTAACATTTACAGTTTATGCATACGTATACTTGAAAAAAAAATTCGCTGTATTTAGAAATCTTATTATTGCACACACAGTTGTATAGTAAGTTTAATAATGTAATTTGAAATATCTTCAACAATTTAGTTAAAATTTAAAACATTTTGAAAACAAAACCGTTTAAAACACGACGGCTGTTTTTTAAAATGTTTAACACACCGTTTTAAAACAAAGTGTTTTAAACATAACAACCCTGGTTTATTCTATCACAAACCTTTCTTCTAACGTAACTTAACCTAACCTATAAGTATAGAGAATTGCTAATGTGTGCAAAATCTTGTGCAATTTATTCCATTGCCGACCTTTCTACGAACCTAACCTAACGTAGAAGTATGTGGAATTGGTATCATGCGCAAAGCCACTTACGCAATTTATTATATTGCAGACCTAACCTAATCTAGAAGTATGTCGAATCGACATACTTTCGCTCCGCCTTTCTCACCAGATAAGCGTTGGCCGTTTCAAAGAGATAAGTGGTTTATTCTATTGAAAACCTTTCTTCTAACCTAACCTAGAAGTATGTGGAATAGGCATCGCGCTCAAAGAGACTTACACAATTTATTCTATTGCAAACCTTTTTATTAACTTAACCAAACCTAGAAGTATCTACAATTTTCATCGTGCGCAAAGATACTTACTCAATTTATTCTAATGGAAATCTTTCTCCTAACCCAGGGATGCACAGACTTATTAAGACTAGGGGCCACTTGGGCAAATTATGAACTGATGGCGGGCCGCCAGAAGTATAGGTAATTAAAGACAATAAAGAATTGATAATAATGTATTAAAATTGAAAAAGAATTTATTAATTTGAAGCGTGGCACTGCATTGTGCTTACAATCTTTTTTATATTTGGCTCAAATTTACTTGTAGCAACACGTAAAACTGCTTGCAAACTTTCGTTTGCAAGGCGGTTTCGATTTTTTGTTTTATTATTATTTAGTATTGAAAAGGTTTGTTCACATATATAGGTAGAACCAAATAAGCTGGCACATTTCAGAGCGTTTATGCGCAACTCTTTGTACGTATTTTTATCAATGCAGCGGTAAAAGTTCAGCAAGTCTCCTTCGTTGAATTTGTTTCGTAAATCTTGGTCGTTTTGAATGTCGATAATTTCTAACTGCATTGACTCTGGCGCATTTTCAACTGAAATCGTGAAAGGATTGCTGAATATGTCCAACAGAGGTTTCACTTTTTTAAACTCCGAAAATCTGTCTTGAAAAGATTGAATCAAAATATATAGCTTTTCTACATAACTGAAATTAATCGCAGTTTTGTTGAATTTTTCAGCCATTTTCTTATAATTCGGAAAATGATTGTAATTTCCAGAATTCAATTGCGATCTGAAAAGTGTCAGCTTGCATTGAAAGGATGATACATGAGCGTAGAGCTGGGATATCAGTTGATTTTTGCCTTGAAGCCGTGTGTTCAAGACATTCAAATGGTTTGTAATGTCAACTAAAAAAGCCAAATCACACAACCAATCAGGATTTTTAAGTTCCGGGACATCCCTTTGCTTTTCCGCCAGAAATATTCCAATTTCTTCTATTAAATTTAGAAATCGTTCCAGTGTCAATCCACGACTTAGCCACCTTACATCTGTATAATACAGTAAATCTCCATATTCGCTTTCGATGTCATCAAGGAATTGTTTGAATTGCCTGTGATTGAGTCCTCGTGATTTTATGAAATTTACAGTCGAAACTACCACTTTCATGACATTTTGAAATTCAATTTGTTTAGAACAGAGGGCTTCTTGGTGTATAATGTAGTGAAACTGCATGAGATCTTCAGCGTTTATGTTTTTTTCTTGCAGATGCTTTTTCATCAAAGTAACTAGCCCAGAATTGACACCAATCATCGAAGGAGCACCGTCAGTCGCAACTCCCGATAATTTTGATAAGTCCAAATCAGTTTTTGAACACTCATCCAAAAGTACATTGAGTATATCAACTCCTCTGGTTTGACCTTTCAATGAACACATTCCTAATAACTCTTCTAAGACTTCAAAATCTTGAGTAACACGTCGTATGAATATGAGAAGCTGAGCTGTGAAACTAATATCAGTGGATTCGTCGAGTGCTAATGAAAAAAATTCAATGATCTTAGTTTTTTCATTTAATTGTTCCGCAATATTACCTGACAAAGACATAATTCGTCTTTGGATAGTCATACGATTCAGTTGAATTTTCTCAAACTTTTTTGCTGCTTCTGGACACATTTTCTTAGCGGCAATTTCTATGCATTCTTTTACAAAATCCCCATCATTGAAGGGGCGACTTCGCTTTGCTATCATTCGAGAAATTTCATAACTAACTTCTGTAGCTGTTTCTGAATCTTGAATGGGTTTTGTAAACATAGCTTGCTGACCAGTAAGCTCCCGTTTTAAAGACAACATTTTTTGCTTTCTTAATTCGCCTGTAAACTTGGTAAAAGTAGGATGCTGCGTTTCATAGTGCCTTTTTACATTATATTCCTTTGCAATCGCAACAGAATTCTTGCAAATTAAACAAACGACTTTGTTATGCGACCATACAAAAAAGTATTTCTCAGTCCAAATTTCTTGAAACTGCCGATTTTCATCTTTAACCTTACGTTTTTTACTAGGCCCTGGCTTGTCCATGTTGCGTTCTAATCCTGGCTATGATTAACACAGCACCTAAAAACAATTACAGTACCTACTTAAATTACCCATCCTTTTTTAAATTACCAAAAATAATTGATTAAATATGTAGGGAAACACTTATTAATAACAGAGTTTTACTTACGATTTCACAACACAATTATACACGGCACTTGACGGGAAATCTACGTTGAATGTGGATCAAAATATATTACACCGGCTAGTCGAGTTAAAATCTACACTAGAACTATTGACACTTCACTCAAATTAAAACCGAACTGTCGGTCGCTGCGGTTAGCGTGGCTTTTATACCCCGCGTATAGAGTCGAAAACTGTCTGGAGAAATCTCGAAACCGACTCTGGAAGCTTCGTGTATCTACCTACGCGAGCAATCGGGAATTCGGGACTATTGCTATCTCGCTTGCTCTAACAATATAACTCGTGGATAAGCCGCCACCGCGCTGCCGTCGTCGCCGCGCCGCCGGCCCCGGTGCTTCCTCAAGAAAACGAATTTAACCGAGATCGGCACGAACATTACCGACCGCTGTTTCCGACGCATGCACGGCGCACCAGGGGGTGTCGACTCTTTTGGGCACTTAAGAGCGCGCGCGCGAGATTCCAATTACTTTTCGAACATATTTTTTTTGGTTTTATTCTGGAATAGAATTCAATATTTTTCGAATGTATGAGAGTATTATTTTTGCTGTCGGCGGGCCACCAGTATTCGACCGGCGGGCCGCATGCGGCCCGCGGGCCGTGGTCTGACATCCCTGTCCTAACCTAACCTAACTTAGAAGTATGTGAAATAGACATCGTGCACAAAGAGACTTACGAAATTTATTCTATTGCAAATCTTTCTCTAAATCTAACCTAACCTAGAAGTATGTAGAATAGGAATCGTGCGCAAAGAGACTTACGCAATTTATTCTATTGCAAACCCTTCTCGTAACTTAACCTAACCTAAAAGTCTAAAAGTATGTAGAATAGGCATCGTGCGCAAAAAGACTTACGCAATTTATTCTATTGCAAACCTTTCTCCTAAACTTATCCTAAAGTAATCTTACCTTACCTAGAAGTATGTGGAATAGGCATCGCGCTCAAAGAGACATACGCAATTTATTCTATTGCAAACCTTTCTACTAATTTAACTTAACCTAGAAGTATGTAAAATCGCTAGCGTGCGCAAAGATATTTAAGCAACGTATTCAATTTTAGACCTTCCACATAAACCATAAACTAGTAGAAATGTGGAATTCATTAATGCCTCTATGGTTTATTGGTTAGTCCTAATTTTTCACATTTAAATTCTTTTGTATTAGATTGTTCATCAATTTTCAACAAATCGCTTCTTTTCAGAACCACCAACAATATTTGAGAAACCTGAGCCCATATTCACAGCACCAATGCAATTTGTCATCAGTGAGAATCGCACTAAAATGAAGTAATTTTGGGAAGAATTTACCAAACCGTATAGAGTAAAATGACGTCACTTCTTACCGTTGGCAAATTGCATCGGCACTGTGAACACGGGCCCTGCATATACTTAAATAGTCCCTAAGTTATTATACAGCGTGTTAATGAATTGTAGGGACAAACTTCCAAGGCCCGTATTCACAGTACCGATGCAATTTGTCATCGGTAAAAAGTTGCACAGAGAAGACGTCATTTTACTTCAAACGGTTGGGTAAATTCTTCATAAAATTACGTCTTTTCAGTGCAACTTCAACCAATGACAAATTGCATCGGTATTGCAATTTGTCATAGGTGAGAACTTGCACTAAAATGACGTAAAATTACAGTTTGGTAAATTCTTCCCAAAATGACGTCATTTCAGTGCGATTTCTCACCGATGACAAATTGCATCGATGCTGTGACTACTGACCCAAAGCTTGCAAATCACAACAAAGCAAGTAACTTTTATTGATAAACACGTAGTCAAAAGTGTTTCTTCTAGATAATTGAGCCTCTTAAAGATTTTTTTAGAAGTGGCTGAATATAGGCAACCCAAATTGCATTTTCAATTATTTTGCACAGGTCACACCGAATTTTTAAGAAAGCGATCTAGACATACAAAAATGCATTGAAATAACGTTAATTTTAACACAATTCAATATTTATGTGATTTTTTTTTTTTACTTTTCCTGCATTAGTTTTCGTCGTATTGGAAACAAAGGGTAGGTAGTAAATTAAATTGCCTACATTTAGGCGCTTGTTGAACATCTTTGAGAATCTCCAACCCTGAAGAGAGACACTTTTGACTATATATTTAATTACAAACGATACTTTAAGTCCTAGAAGTTTGTCCCTGCAGTTCATTAACACCTTGCGGTATTCATTTAATTGCATAGAACCTACAATTGTTTAAAGTGTAAATTAAATACCATGTATTTTAAAGTTACCGCCATAAAGCGTGATCCCTGACGGGATTTTCGCTTACTATGCGTTCTTATGTTATCTATGAAAAAACAAACGCAAAAATAACGCACGAAAATAACAAACAAACGGTAAGTCCGATCTCTTTGCTATAGTATATTTTGATCGCAAATAATACACCCAACACCTTTTTTTCGGCGAAATATTGCCGCTGGCTTAAATTTAATATTGATTTATAAAGTTATATTGACTTTTTATTTTGAACTGAAAAAGATCAATGTTTATTTTATAACACAGTATTCAAGTGTGCTCGTGTCCAGAGTTATCAACCACTTGTTATTTTTTGACACTTCAATCAATTTGTCATAATTTGTAAGATGCCAGAAATTTAAATCCCGCTTGTGTGTATCATGAATTCAACGGTAAGTGCAAACATTATTTTCTTTTGAAACGGCATTATTTGTATCCTTTTAGAAATTGAAGAGGAAATTAGCGCAAAAAACTTCTAGAGCTTTTGCACTGAGAAATGATTCAAAATTGAAGGTAAGTCTTTCATGTTTTTTTTGCTACGAATAGTTTATTTTAAAATTTGTGTTTATACATTGTAAGAACAGTTTTCAGACTTAGCTAAGCAGGTTAAATAAATAGTGGACAGTGTTCTAACACTGTTTTCTAATGTTGGTATTTTTCGAAATTAATTAACCTCGTGAGGTCCGTATATAAAAAAATATTTATTTCTTTAATTATTTAGTCAACGGAATACATTTAAAAAAACTACATAATATAGTATAACTAAAAATATTAAATCAACGCATTAAAATTAATTAGTTCAAATCTTAATTTATATTTAATGTAGAGTTGATACAAACATAAATTGTACCATCGGTGGAAACAAAGTGTTGGGACACGTAAAATTCGTTTAGTGTGTGTCAAACTTTGGACCTCTCATTTCTTCTCATTTACATACAGTAGTGGAAAAAAGTAGAGCAACTTTTGAAAATCGTTTATTTCTTTAATCAGTAATGTATGACATGACCCTATTTTTCTTATAATAATCCACAACTACAAAAGCAATTTATTTTGGGGGTAAAAATAAATATTTTTTGTATGAAGTATTTTTATATTTAAAGATAATTTTTGGGTGGAAAAAAATAGAGCAACTTTGCTTCAAAATTGTTTTTTTTAAATACAAATAGTTAAAAAATATATTAATTAATATTTTGTAAAGAACCCGTTATTCTTAATAACATGTTGACAACGTTTTGGCATCGATTTTATCACTTTAGAAATAATTGCAGTATCCATATTGGCCCATGCTTCGTTCAAGGCTTCAAACAATTCTTGGTGATTGCGATAAAATTTTCCTCTGATTTTGGAATCCAACAAAATGTCCCACAGATTCTCAATTGGATTGAGATCTGGGGACTGTGAAGGCCATTCCATAACAGTGATGTTTTCCTTTCTGAACCATTCTTTTACGAACCGAGAAGTATGCTTAGGATCATTGTCCTGTTGAAATAAATGTCTTAAAGGCATAATCTCGTCGGCGTATAGGACCATTTGGTTCTCTAATATGTCCTTATATTTAAATCGGTCCATAATACCTTCTATTTTATAAAGGGGCCCCATACCATATCCCGAAAAACAGCCCCAAACCATTACCGATCCACCACCATGTTTTAAAGTTGGACACGTATACTTAGGGTTGAGTCGTCCATTGGCAGGACGTCTTACATACACAATACCATCACTTTTAAATAAAGAAAACTTAGATTCATCGCTCCAGATAACCTTTTTCCAGTCATTCTCAGTCCAGTGTTGATGCGTTTTGGCAAAACTTAAACGGGATCGTCTGTTTTTCTTAGACAACATGGGTTTTTTTGCTGGTCTTCTAGCAAATAATTTAGCTTCTAGTAGTCTGTTTCTCACTGTCCTAGAGGTCACATTTACTCCAAGTTCTTCAAATATACGGTGCTTTATCATGTTAGATCCGAGAAAAGGCTCGGTTTTGGCAATTTTTATAATTTGTTTATCCGTAAAGTGAGTGGTTTTTCTAGGTCTCCCTGATTTTTTTTTTGACGGATGTATCTCCCTTTATACGATATTGCTTGATTATTCGCGACACAATAGATTTATTTAACATAAACATGTTTGCAATGGTAATCTGTTTTTGACCACTATTGTATAAATCAACAATCCGATTTTTAATATCAGCGGATAAATGTTTGCCTTTGGGCATGTTGACAAGTGAAATACGTTAAACTGATGAATTTAAACTTATACTAAACTAAATACATTGCAAATTTATGAGGTTATTGAAAAAGTTGCTTTATTTATTTCCATTCTAAAATATTCTTTTTTATATCCCATGGAACAACAAAAGAAGAATGGGAATTTTTTATCAGCAAACTATTTATAAATATCGTATGTTTTTATCTACAGACAAATTATGGCCAAAGGTAACATCAGAAATTTTATTTTAGCAATATAATAAAGGTGCTCTATATTTTTCCACTACTGTATGTTTATTACAGAGCTGGGCAGGATTCGAATCATTTAGGATTCGATTCCCGGATTCGAATCCTTTTAGAGGATTCAACAGAGGTATTCGAATACTTTAGTGAAAACGGATTCGTGATACGGATTCGTTACATTTTTTTAAAAGGATTCGTATTCGAATCCAGACGTAGATGATTCGAATCCTTATAAAAGGATTCGAATTCTTATAAAAGGATTCGAATCCTTATAAAAGGAATCGAATCCTTATAAAAGCATTCGAATCCTCATACACGGATTCAAATCCTCCTAAATAATTCGAATCATCGCTATTCAGGCTGGAATTCGAATTCGATTGATTCAAATAGTTAAATATTCTAATATGAATATTAAAATCACTAAATTATTCATATTTGAATATAAATATTGAAATTTTCGAATAATTCAAATATTTGTGAATGGATATTTGGTTACTTAACCATGAAAAATATCCAACGTTAATAGTATATTTATAACTTCACTTGAAATCAGTGTTCTATACGCGTGGCGCATGAAGTAAAATTTCGAGTTTAGAAAAGCCCCGTGAAAATTTGTCTCGGGTCGCTGCGCGACCCTCGACAAATTTTCTACGCGGGGCTTTTCTAAACTCGAAATTTTACTTCATGCTTAGTCTGGGATTGGACAACACTGGTTCTTATAAGTTTCAAATTGAAGGATCACTCTAGATTACTAAGTTTATTACCATTTTACAAAGGCTACAGCTCGAAGGACCAACCATGGTCTTCAGAGACCGAAGGACTGCAGGGAATCGAAGTGTTTTTACAAGAAAACAACGAATATCTAAAGGTTTACAGCATGGATAGGAAAGAAAACATCTAATTTTGAAAAAATATCGAAGTTGGGTTGGTTTTCAGTGCATTTTTAACTTCACTTTAAATCAGTGTTTTATACGCGTGGCGCATGAAGTAAAATTTCGAGTTTAGAAAAGCCCCGCGAAAATTTGTCTCGGGTCGCTGCGCGACCCTCGACAAATTTTCCACGCGGGGCTTTTCTAAACTCGAAATTTTACTTCATGCTTAGTCTGGGAGTGGACAACACTCGTTTGAATTTTAAATTTAACTTTTTAAAAAAATCGACGTATGTAATATAATAAACCATTCATTGAAATCATACAAAATGATTCAACATTTTATCTAAAATTAACTTTTAGAGTTAACTTTATAATTTGGTCGGCTCTTAATGGGTGAATATTCTATTCCTAAAAAAAACCGTTTTTATTTAATATTAAAGTTACATTTAATACAATAACAAACTGTGAATAAATCGACATAAATCTAGAAATATCGAAAATCTCGACATGTAGAAAATCTTGACGGTCCACTCCCAGACTAAGCATGAAGTCAAATTTCGAGTTTAGAAAAGCCCCGCGTAGAAAATTTGTCGAGGGTCGCGCAGCGACCCGAGACAAATTTTCACGGGGCTTTTCTAAACTCGAAATTTTACTTCATGCGCCACGCGTATAAAACACTGATTTAAAGTGAAGTTAAAAACGCACTGAAAATCAACCCAACTTCGATATTTTTTCAAAATTGGATTATTTCTTTCCTATCCATGCTGTAAACCATAAGATATTCGTTGTTTTCTTGTAAATAAACTTCGATTCCCTGTAGTCCTTCGGTCTCCGAAGACCGTGATTGGTCCTTCGAGCTGTAGCCTTTGTAAAATGGTAATAAACTTAGTAATCTAGAGTGATCCTTTAATTTGAAACTTCTAAGAACGAGTGTTGTCCACTCCCAGACTAAGCATGAAGTAAAATTTCGAGTTTAGAAAAGCCCCGCGTAGAAAATTTGTCGAGGGTCGCGCAGCGACCCGAGACAAATTTTCACGGGGCTTTTCTAAACTCGAAATTTTACTTCATGCGCCACGCGTATTAAACACAGATTTAAAACGAAGTTCAATAACAATAGCATTGTTATTTAGTCGGTAAATGTACATTTTTGTTAATATAAACTGATGGAATAAAATATTACTGGTTGCAAATAATAAATTTAAATTTATAGTTAAAGGATTTGTATCCGTGATTCAAAAATAAGGGTTCGAATCTTTGATTCGAATCATATTTTTTACTTACGAATCCTATATTCGAGTATTCGTGATTCGAATCATATTAGGTGATTCGGATTCGTGATTCGAATCCTGTTTTTGAGGATTCATCCCAGCTCTGGTTCCTATCACTCGATATTAAAACCAATCTTTAAAAAACCCCTGAATTAACCGGTTTAAGTTTGGTTATATTTGACATTATCCAATTTTCGATTTGTTCCAACATTTTATGTCAACTGATGGTACATTATTTACGTTTGTTATTTATTTAAATTCTGGTATAATACCTTGAAACTTTTCTAACAATTGACATAGCTCATTTTCCATCAGTTTTAATCTACTAGCGAAAACATTGCAAATGTGTGTGATTTTATAATAGGAACATGAGACGCGGTGAATGAGATTCACAAATAGAAAGACTGTTATTCCTTACTTCACTTTTTATTTTTATGTTTAACATAAAAATAAAAAGTGAAGTAAGGAATAACAGTCTTTCTATTTGTGATTTTCAGGCTTTACTAAACTCGAAATTTCACTTCATGCGCAACGCGTATAAAACATGCACTTATTGTACCGGATGTTCGATAAAAAAACGCCCAACGCCATAACTGTTATTTATTGACCGATATTATTAAATTAGAAACCAAAGTCAATGGCCGTTTAAATACTAAGAAATGACATCAGTATTGATATTATTTAATTATAACTTCCTTACCAAATAATAGCCATTTTTAAATGGCTGTCTATAATTTTCTAATTTCATTATATTAGATATTATTTTTCTGAACTCAATAATCTCAATTTTCTTGTTCTTTTAAACAATATTTCTGCAAAAAAAATCTGTTATTGAAAAATATATTTTCCAAAACTTATAATTAGTGTACCTTGTAAAGGTGACTTGTAAAGGTTACAAATGTCATTTATTGTGAGGTTATGTCAAACATGAATAATAACAAATAAGTACATACGTCACAACTTATTGTAGAAAGAGCCTATTTGGCGCCATTGATGCAATAACAGAACATTAATATATTATTTTTTATTTATTTTATGAACAAGGTAATTTGATACATTGTATTATTTGACTGTGTGAGAGAATTTGTGAAGAAAAATGTAAATATTTTGTTATTTAAATACAGCGTGTAATCGAACTAATGTACATCCTCTTAAGGGCGTATACACAAAATATTTTGACACCAATTGCAGCAAAAATAAAATCGGAAAAAAAATATTGGATTTTTCATAATTTTTCATGAATTTTTTACTTTTTGAGAACTTCTGGTTACCTGTGTTCATGATATTTTTCGTGGATGCGTAAGTTGTTGTATTTTTTATTTACTTTTACTACTGCGAGGCGCATAAATCACTTCGCAAGCACGCTGTCTCGAATGACTAGATGAAACTAGGTCACTCATTTGTGGTATTGTTTATTTACTGTTACTACTGCGAGACGTATAAATCACTTAGCATGCACTACACACACACACACTGTCTAGAATTACTAGATGAAACTGGGTCACGTATAAAAAAAATCACAATAAGTGTTCAAATTGACGTCCGCCGCACTCAATGCACATTTGGGCTCTACGTATCCAATTTGCACGAACAGTAGCAAACATTTCACGAGGTTTTTCACGAATGGTATTAGCCGCGGCGTTTACTCGTATCAGCATTTCAGCATTGTCAATTTCCGTAGTGTAGACTTCACTTTTAAAGTATCCCCAAAGAAAAAAATCTAAGGGGTTTAAATCCGGACTTCTTGGAGGCCATGGTACAGGGCCTCCACGACCAACTCAACGTCCTGGAAACTCATAATCCAAATATCTTCTGACGCGCCTTTCATAGTGAGCTGGCGCACCATCTTGCAAATACCACATTCTTCTAAGAACCGCTAAGGGTACATTTTCTAGAACATCTAAAAGGTCATCTTGCAAAAATCGTAAATATCGTTCTCCATTCAAATTAAATGGGAACATAAATGGCCCAATTAATTGATCATTTAAAATACCTGCCCAGATATTAAGGGAGAAGCGATGCTGGAAATGAGTTCTACGCGTAACACGAGGATTTTCTATTGCATAACCATGCATATTATGGAAATTAAAACTTCCATTACGCGTAAAGCACGATTCGTCGGTCACTAAAATGTCTTTGGTAAAGTTAGGATTTTGAACATTTTGTGCCAAAATCCATTGACAAAATGCAATTCTTTCGGGAAAATGTATATCAATTATTACTCATTTTTAAAGTATATTTCTAACTTCAAAATATTTCAACGTTTTATACGCGTGGCTCATGAAGTAAAATTTCAAGTTTAAAAAAGCCTGAAAAACTGGACCAAACCAAATTTTAAGGCTAAAAACCCAGTAGGCATTTTAATAATAATATTAATATTTATTGTGCCACTAACATACATTGTTATTACACTTGTCATCAGAGAGTAAAGCTTAAAACTAGTTAATACAAAGGTAAATATACAAATAAAAGAGTATAAATAGCAAATAAAATACAAAAACACATTAAAAGCTTAAACTACAAACTAGTTAGAAATACTGCCGTCGATCACTAAAAATGCCTTTATTTTAAAGAAAGCATTTGTGACTAGAATATTTTTAATTTTAAATTTAAAATGCTCAAGGTTTTTTCAATTCTCGGGTAGCTTATTAAATAACTTGATTGAGAAGTATCTCGTTGCCGTTTGTGATTTCGTTAGCCTTATGTTTTGTTGGTAAAGATCTGACTTAAATCTAGTGTTATGGTTATGATGGTCATTAATTGAAAAACTTGAAGGGTTTTTCATTATACAGAGTGTCCCGTTAATGTGGGGAAATGGCTTAACCATAGATTCCTGTAATCAAAATATGATGATTGAACATAACTTATCTATATCCAAAAGTTTACGACTAAGCCGGAATTAGTCTTTAAAGTTCAAAAATGTATTATTAATTTTATTTATAACAATTGAACGCTATATTCGATACAACTAAAATATATTATGGTCAAATATCATAATATAACACACTATTTCAGTTATTATGGTCATCTTTGATTGACAAGAAGTATAAAAAACAAAAGTACCACAACATAAAAACTAAAATATGTTTTTATTGGCACATCTTATAAAAATTTAAAAAATACATCTTCAAAGACTAGTTCATTTAAAAACTTTTTGTCTCCTAACAATGTTTGATATCTTGTACGGGTTTGCCACAAAAAAATTAAATGCAAATAAATTATGTTTTATTATTTAGTAAAATCAAAATCTAGTTTTTCTGGGGAAAAAAATACTTGATTTTTCTTTGTCGCCGTTTTTACTTTGAATATATGCCTTGAACCCTTTATATATTGAAATTTTAGAAATACAACACGAACAAAAAATCCTATTTCCACGAGAAAAACGAACCATCATCAGCAAAAATCATCAACGAAGTAATCCAAATCAAACGAAGACGTATGAAATACACGAAATCCTCAGCATTCGGCGACACGGACTCCATAAAAAGCTCCAATTCGCAAGAATCCGTAATTTATGTCGACACGAAATACCCTAAATTGAACTTTCTTTCGATGATCGATTTAACAAAATCCGATTCCGATCTAACTCACACAGCCAAACGCAAACAGAGAAAACCAAGAAAAGAAATGAACAACAAACAAATCACCACGATACAATCAGCGAATAACTTAGCCTGTAGATCATCAGAGGATATCGGATTGATCGTCAAGAATTATAATGAGTCAGACGCGAATTCGACTAAAAACACGCAAAGCGGGATTCAGCTGAAGAGGACCCAGCCTCGTACGTCGATGTCGGAAAATGAGAATGTTAAGAACGGCGATGGTGAGGATGATGAAGATGATGAGAATTTTAACGCGCTCGTGCCTCTTGAGAGCAATCATTTTTTGAATGAGGTTTCGGATATGATTCATAGGGATTTGAGCCGCATGAACGAGATTGAGAAGATGGTTTATGAGATGGACATTGATACGATGGTAGAGTTGTATAATGTTAATAACTCGTCAGATCGTTTTGACGAATTTGATTTGTGATTTTCGGTTTGTCTGATGAAATTTATAGTATTATGAAATTATTTATTATGTAAATAAACTGTATTTATTTTTATTAAATTAATGTAAGTACATGTTTATATTTAGAGCTAAATTTATTCAATTAAATAAATATAATTTATTAAAATACTTCGATACAGATATATTGTACCAGTAATGTTTCTTTTTCGTATACATATCCCAGTGTTGGGAAAAAATTGTGCAGTGGTAGTTTGCGCCGCAAATCAGTGGCGTAAATAGAACTTTTGCCGCCCGGGCGGTCTCAACTTTTGGCGCCCTTTCTAAGTCAATGAAATTGTGGTTTTTATAAATTGAGAAACATAAATAAATAATTGTAACTGAGACAAACTATAGGTGGAGAACTTTACCATTAGATGCCATATTTAAGTTAGGCGTAATAAAGGAGGCCGCATAAGTTGATATACTTATAAATGCAACTTTTATAAATTCTAAAACAAATACTTAATATATAGGTATTTGATTGAAATTCACTTGGTTTGTTTTACTAATAAATTGTTTTATTTTCAACTAGTTTCGGCTTAGTGCAATTTTCAAGAATGGTGTACAAAAGAGCAAAATACTAGATGTCGGCATTTCAGGTAATAAGCGCTCTAATTATCGGGAAATTCCAAAGGTCCTCGTTGTCCTCGTTGTCATTGACCACGTTTTTTCCGCCTTTATGGCTTTACTTATTTCTAAACCCTCCCGATAATTGAAAACTAATCCCTTATTACCCGAATTCAACATTTTACAGTCGTTTGAGCTGAAAAAGTGATTAGCCGTGATGCAATGTTTTGCGAACCCCGTGGTCTGTTTATTATTTAGAATATCTTTTCTATGTTCTTTTAATCTCGTTTCAAACGACCTGCCCGTTTGCCCTATAGTATTGTTTCCTTACCACTCTTAATGTTGTGCCACGCTTAGGTGAAGCGAGCGATATCTCTCTTAACTAATGATGCGGAATCTCGCTTGCCCATTTTACGTAATTTGTCTTCTGTTGCTATTGTTAAATGTTCTAAACTAGTAGATCTCAATCATTTCACTTTACGTTTTTTTGTTTTTTCGCAGCATATATCAAATGGTTTGGATGGTCTTTCGGGTTTACATGACAAACGCCGTTTTGCAGTTATACGAAATGTAATACATTTATCCAGCCATGTCGAATTATCCGTAAAAAAATTAAATCGATGTCTGTTACATTACTTCCATTTTTGGGAATTTTTTTGGCAAACGTTCCTCAAACATGTTTTCAAATCTGCTAGTTCTTTACTAGACATTAAAATATTGCTAAACTTTTGCAATACATAATTCTCTACTTCACATTCCAAATAGCGAAAATGCTCTTACACGATATTTTTGGATACATTCTGAAGCAAAGGGGCATAACTTTTCAAAGCGCAAATATGAGCAGCATTTTTTTTGTTACAAATAGCCACTTTAGTTCCATCAAAAATATCATACAAGAGATTGGAATAATCTCCTGTTAGATGACCACCCAAGTGCTAGACGGACTGTCGCCACATAAAGACTATCTACCCTAATGTTCGTGGGAAACAACCCCATTATATATCTTAAGTTAAGCAGGTGTATTAGACACCCTTTTTATACTATTTTATTATTTTCCATTAAGTGACTTTTACCATTAGTGTCTTAGATATATGTATATTTATTAGGTACCATTCTCTTTTAATTTCGTCAAGTAACTTTTATCATTAATGTCTAAGACCTGTATTTATTAGGCACCCTTAGGTCTGAAAGCCTTTTTCTGTATCGACGATAGGTAAATACCACCCTTGTGGGAACGTCCCCAAAAACGGGCCTCTGTCTGTCCTCACGCGTGTGGTCTTACCTCCATATATATACCCTTTCTAGGACTTTAACATTCAGTTAGTACCCAACCGTCATTCTAAATACATGCTGTATTGTAAGATTTGTTATAAGAATAAAGTAAGTTAAGTGTTTAAGTGCAACATTGACTTTTCACTCCCGGTATCCAACATATTATTGGTGTAAGAAGTGGGATTGTCGGGACGTTCATCCGGTTCGAGAAATAAGCCAACGAATTCGTCTTCCCAGAGGAAACTCCTGGTGCAACATAAGAAGATTTCAGGCCCGATCCAGAGAACGGCGATCAGCAACATTCCGACTGTCTGAAAATATTGGAACAACGGTGAGTCGCTTATTATTCAGTCTTGCATCCTTAATTCTTTTTTCCTAAACAAACAAAAACATCTGCCTAACTCCGAACAAAATGACAATGCTAACTCACTTTCACTTGACTTCTTAATTAAACTTATTCCGAGTAATTTCGACGGAGATAGATACAAAATAAAAAGTTTTATTAAGCAAATAGATTCGGTTTTCGAACTCGCTAGTGATCAACAAATACCTCCACTTCTTTTATTTGTCAAAAGTAAAATTACGGGTAAAGCTCGTGAACAGATCGATATTCATTGCAATCTAACCACATGGGAGGATATTTCAGAATTATTAATTAATTTATATCAGGATAGGAAATCTCTTGATCACTTATTTGAAGAGCTAACTAATATTAAACATGAACAACATGAAAACGTGTCACAATTCTACCAGAGATTAGAAGATTTAACTTCCCGTACATTAGCTATTATACATTCAACCGAAAATGATAAAGAACGCCTAAAAGGACGCCTCCTAATGATTGAAGACATTGCATTGAACCGTTTCGTATATCACTCGAATCCAAATTTTATCTCAAATGTTAAGGTATCGCGAATTTAAAACTATTAACGAAGCGCTTACCGCAGCAATTGCTGAGGAAAAAGCGTTGAGATTAACTTACAAGTCTACTGAAATAAAATGTAAAACTTGTGGTAAAAATAACCACCTTACAAAAGATTGCTTCCGCAATAAACCTCAAATCCGCACGAAATCTATACATTTCTCTAACAATTCTCATAACTATCAAACTCCTAGAAATCCAGCGAATCAACAAAAACAATGCAGATATTGCAAAAAGCCAGGTCACGTACTCGAGGAATGTCGTAAAAGGCAATATGACAATTCAAAAAAATCATAACCACAAAATCAAAATAACCAAAATGCGTCAGTAAATTTTCAGAAGCGACTGATAAATCGAGTCCCTCCTCCTATACCAAATCAACAAAATCAAATCACTCAAGCACTGGAACAATTCCATCTATAATGAATTCAAACTCAATCGCAAATCCTAAATCCAAATCAAACATTCAAGAGAACCAATCTCTAATTAAAATTAAATCAAATCCTAAATCTAATTTGCATTCAATAATTAATGAAGATACAAAATCAAATGTTGAAATGATCCAACACGTAAATATTTCTAATTCATTCTTCAGTTCAAATGATTTAATTTATGTTACATTTCAATCTGACATGTCCAATTGTCCAGATAAAACGATTAAATTACTAATCGACACGGGCGCTTCCATATCTTTAATTAAAGCTATGAGCTTATCAAAATTCAAAATCCACGATAAAAATCCAGTTGCTCTAAACGGATTAGCACCAAACATTCCAATTTACACCTTAGGTGAAACCGAAATCAACCTCCAAATTCACAATAAACGAATAAAATCTAATTTCCAAATCATAGATGTAATTACTAATATCCCTTTCGACGGCTTACTAGGCGACGATTTTCTAAGAACGCATAGCGCAAAAATCGACTATAGTTCTTTTTTGCTAATTATAAATTCAATTTCTATTCCAATCCCAATTCATCGTAATACGCCTCAATCATCATCAATAAATATTACTGTTCAACCTCGAACGGAAACTGTCGTCAGAATCAACGTAAATAATCTACTCAACCTCAAAGAAGGTATAATTATTAATCAAAATCTCGCAGACAATCAATCTCTTTTAATTCCAAATTCATGAACCATTGAATGATCAAAATCAGTGTTAAATTACGCTAATAAACAAATCAGCAATAAAACAAATTGTCACAATCCCTTCTATATCAATTGAACCTATTTCTAATACTCATTCAATTTTTCAAATTAATCAAAATTGCATAAACAATCCTGAAAGAGAAAAACTACTAAATCAAAATTTAAGGCTTGATCATCTCAACTCAGAAGAAAAAACTTCAATCATGAAAATCTGTCGAGAATTTAAAGATTTATTTTATTTGCCAAACGATAACTTAAGTTATACAAACGCTACTTGTCATAAAATTCCCATTACAGACCCGCTTCCAATTCATACAAAATCTTATCGATATCCCGAGGTACACAAGAACGAAGTAAATAAACAAATCGAGAAGATGTTAAGTCAAGGGATAATAAAACCGTCCACCAGCCCTTGGTCCAGCCCTTGGTCCAGCCCCTTATGGGTTGTCCCAAAAAAACTAGACGCCACAGGCGAACGGAAATGGCGGATAGTTATCGACTACCGTAAATTAAATGAAAAAACGGTCGGTGACGCCTACCCTTTACCTAACATCGAAGATATCTTAGACCAATTAGGTCACGCACAATATTTCACGACGCTAGATTTAGCTAGCGGATTTCATCAAATATTAATGGACACTGATGATGGTCCAAAAACTGCATTCAGCACCACTAATGGCCACTATGAATACACGAGGATGCCTTTTGGATTAAAAAATGCGCCTAGCTGTCTTCAGAGGCTAATGAATAACGTACTCATGGGACTCACTCACAATCAATGTTTTGTTTATCTCGACGATATTGTCATTTATGGAGTCTCACTCGATGATCATAATCGTAAATTAAAAAACATATTCTCTCGCTTACGACAGAACAATTTAAAACTACAGCCAGACAAATGCGAATTTCTGAACAAATCGTGTCAATATCTAGGACATATAATTTCAGACGAAGGTCTTAAACCTAATCCTAATAAAATAGAAGCTATTAAATCAGTACCTCGTCCACAAAATCCCAAACAGATCAAAATTTTCCTAGGTATGATCGGCTACTATCGCAAATTCATTAATAACTTTTCCACAATAGCCAAACCCCTAACGGTGTTATTAAAAAAGGATGTCGAATTTCATTGGAAAGATGACCAAGAAGCAAGTTTCCAAACCCTAAAAAATAAATTAATTCAAGAGCCAATATTGCAATATCCAGATTTTACACAACCCTTTATCTTAACTACAGACGCCTCGAACGTAGGAGTCGGTGGTGTTCTTTCACAAATGAAAAACGGAGAAGACCTCCCAATTGCCTATTACTCCAGGTCATTAAATAAAGCGGAAATAAACTATTCAACTACGGAAAAAGAACTTCTAGCTATTCTAAACTCCACAGAACATTTCCGTCCTTATTTATATGGAAGAAAATTTACCACATACACCGATCATAGACCATTACAATGGCTCTTTAACATGCAAAATCCCTCGTCACGACTCGTTCGTTGGAGACTTCGTCTCAGCGAATATGAGTATAAAGTAAAATATAAACCTGGACGCATAAATTCAAACGCCGATGGACTTAGTAGATTATTTCCTGAAACAGGAATTGTTAACTATGTTAACAGTGATTCTTATGAAGAATTCATTAAATTTCATTATAACAATCAAGAAGTGATTATTTATGATAAGGAAAATCAACCACTAACTTCAATAAAAACTCCTATAGTAATGTTTTGGTCTCAGGATCTCGATGAAAGTAATCCATACTCAGATTTTATTCAAGGTCATTTTAATTTAGAAAATATTAAACCAACCATAAACGGTTGTAATAAACTGAGTAATTCTAAACAAACTGTCTATTTACTATTTCCTACTAATTTTCATTTCGATAAACCCGAATACAAAAACATTTTACATTGCCTGCAAACATTTAGAAAAACAATTAAAGATAATGAATTCACTTTAATACCACCAGATCATCATAATAACATTAAATTACCACAAGTATATGAAATGCTAAAATTTGTCTTTAAAAATAATTTAATAAAAATATACAACACAACTAAAATCACTCCAAAGAATCAAGACGAGATAAAACAAATATTAATTGACAATTACGACAGCAAATTCTCAGAACATTACGGATTCAACAAAACCTATGCAAAAATTAAAAAACGTTATTATTGGCCTTCAATGAAATCAGACATAAGAAAATATATTAAGAATTGTCAGTCATGCCAGATTAATAAAACCGATTTCAAACCAACAAAACAACCTATGGAGATCACTTCTACCTCAACCGAACCATTAGAACGTTTAGCATTAGATATTGTAGGTCCCCTACCAATCACAGAAAATGGCAATCGATTCATCTTAACAGCCCAAGATGATTTAACTAAATTCAGTTTCGCCGAGGCAGTCCCCAATCACGAATCTAAAACAATTGCTAGTGCACTCACTCGAATAATCACATACTTCGGAATTCCTAAAACTATATTAACCGATCAAGGTCCAGATTTTATGTCCAAATTAATTAAGGAATTAACGCAACTATTTAAAACTAAACATATATCCACCACACCTTACCATCCTCAAACTAATGGGGCATTGGAAAGATCACATCTAACTTTAAAAGATTACCTAAAACATTATATCAAACCTAACCAGTCTGATTGGGATGAATACATTCATTTTGCTATGTTTAGCTATAATAGTTCTACTCATAAATCGACTAATCATACCCCTTACGAACTATTATTTGGTCATAAACCATATTTACCATCTTCCATAACACAAGAACCTAAATTACTCTATACCTATGATGATTACGTCGTCACTACAAAATAAATTAAACAATTCATTGAAGATAGCCCGCGAAAATATAATAAATTCAAAAAATTCAAGTAAACGTCTTTACTATAGGAAGAATAACTCGTGTGAATTTAAAATAAACGATAAAGTCTACTAACCCCAAGCTTTCCAAGAAACTTTGTCCAAATTTCAAAGGACCATACAAAATAACACGAATCTTCGATAACCAAACAGTAGAATTGCAAATAAAAAACAAAAAGGTAAAATATCATAAAAACTTACTGAAACCTTCCTCGTTTTCAGATGACGACGATTGTAATATTGATCCTATCGATCCTACCGATCCTGATCCATTGTAATGATCTTTATCAAATATATCAATTAAATCAAACAAGCGGAATTTACTACAATAATTTAGGAAACGCTAGAATATCAAATTCAAAAATAACATTGCTATCTCATTTAAACATTTCTTTCTTATCTGAGGCTCGTGGAACACTTGAGAATTTAATCCTCAAATCAATAAATCTTTGTGGTTCTCTATCAAAAGGCAATAAGAATTCACATTCGTCAATTTATTGCGAACAAAATTTAGGAAATATTAATGTTCAACTAAAATTAATTTATAAAAAACAAGAAATACTGAACCATTATATTGGCAAAGAAAACAGGAAACGCCGTGGTTTAATAAATGGCGTATCTACAGCACTACGTTGGCTAATTGGTACACCCGATGCCAATGATGCGAAATATTATTCCGATAGTATTCACTCGATAATAAACGATAGACAGCAAATCAACGGTCTCTTAAAATCACAAATTCAAGTAATTTCAAGCACGATTCGAAATTTTAATAACTCCTTTGTTGCGTTAAAGGAAAACGAATCAAAATTAAATAAAAATTTATTCAAAATTGCAAATCTTGCACAAAGCAATCAAGGAAAAACCAATGATTTAGAATTGGACTCAATCATTATTCAACATATTATCCAGTCTTACAAATAGAGTAATGGAGGAATTTGATAATTATATTCATGCCATAAATATTGCAAAACATGGAATTCTATCTCCGGAGATTGTCACTCCAAAAATCTTAATTAATGAGCTAATGAAATACAAAGGCGAATATGAACTTCCCTTATCACCATCTTATAAAAACGCTCTAACTTACTACAAATTGATACATTTAGATGTCATTGTTGATGCGCGAAACATTGTCATATTTGCACTGAATATTCCGTTATTAGACAAACTATCCTACACTATTTTTGAAATGATCCTGTTACCTATGCAACATCAAGATCCTCTAATATATTCCTACATTCAACCTAGTTATCAATATCTCCTAATATCGCAACCAAAAACCTTATATAACCTTATGCAAGATTTGAGTAAATGCGACGAATTCATCAAAGGATCGTTCATCTGCCAAGGAGTCTCCACCACGAGAAGAACCGAAATCGCCAATTGCGAAATCCAATTGTAGTCGCCGCATCTCTCCAAGATTCCAGAAGAATGTTCAACTAGAACCATCAGAGCCGATATCCAGACTTGGAAATCCATCCGGAATAACGAATGGATATATGTGTTGCTGAAATCAACAACGTTAACAATCCTCTGTGATGACCACATGGAGGACGTAATTCTTAACAAAACAGGAATCATCCGATTGTATCCCGGTTGGAAGGGATACACTGATTACTATGTTCTTGAAGCAACCAGCGAAATGTTCTCCAATATATCCGTCGACTACGTTCCAAAAATTAATATTTTGCAAGACGAATGCTGCGTCGACAAGAAAATCAACGATTCCATACCACTTCGAATACAACCCATTAAACTGTCAAATATCGACCTCACCGAATTAAAGTATGCAGATAAAAAACTCAACGAATTTGACGAGTTGTTAGACCACGAAATGAATAAACCGTTCATCGTAAAACATACTAGCTGGTATACACTAATCCTTAGCCTGCTAGGTGTTACATTAATGCTAATGTTGTGTTGTAACATCTGTCGTTGGTGTGGTTGGTGGAATTTGTTAAGACGTCTTTGCTGTTTCACAAGGAATCCAAGGAATGGAGAATTGATGCTACCTATCATAAAAAACTTCGTAAATTGCAACTTCGAATCAGACCTCCGATCCGAACGTCAATATCACACCGGAGAAATTGCAACTTATGAATGTGCCTCCGAAGAAATCGAACTTCAGCCACCTCGTTACAATGCAGTAACGGCCTCAGTTCCCAGACGAGACGACAGGAGTTTCCCGAAATCCAGACGCAGCACCGTTCCCTTGTAGGACGAAACCTGTGTCTTCCCCCCATCTTTCGTCTTCAGCGGGGAGGTGTTAGATGACCACCCAAGTGCTAGACGGACTGTCGCCACATAACTATCTACCCTAATGTTCGTGGGAAACAACCCCATTATATATCTTAAGTTAAGCAGGTGTATTAGACACCCTTTTTATACTATTTTATTATTTTCCATTAAGTGACTTTTACCATTAGTGTCTTAGATATATGTATATTTATTAGGTACCATTCTCTTTTAATTTCGTCAAGTAACTTTTATCATTAATGTCTAAGACCTGTATTTATTAGGCACCCTTAGGTCTGAAAGCCTTTTTCTGTATCGACGATAGGTAAATACCACCCTTGTGGGAACGTCCCCAAAAACGGGCCTCTGTCTGTCCTCACGCGTGTGGTCTTACCTCCATATATATACCCTTTCTAGGACTTTAACATTCAGTTAGTACCCAACCGTCATTCTAAATACATGCTGTATTGTAAGATTTGTTATAAGAATAAAGTAAGTTAAGTGTTTAAGTGCAACATTGACTTTTCACTCCCGGTATCCAACACTCCAATAATATACTAAATTCATAACTAAGCCCATTTATTTGAAAAATAAATGTATTTTGTTCGAACTTAATATCTTAAAATTTTATGTAAAATCTACAATGGCTAAAATAAGGTGGCTACTGGAAAGTTTGCTTATATAAGTAAATATTTCACATAAAATTGATAACTTGTCACTATACTTTATATTCACGTTGTCCTTGACGATTAAATAATATGAATTAACGAAGTAATTTACAGACAGTTTTCGTAGGCACTAAATCCGTCACTTGTCGCTGTTTGTTGGCATGTTTACAAACAAAAACGCAACAAAAACTACTTGATCCTAATAATTTGAAATATTTCTTACACGTTTAGTCCATTATTTATTTCCATTAACATTTTAGTTTTTAATTAATAAAACCTGCTAGATTGCCAAAATTTTGCACTGTGGGGCGGCAAAATTTCACAATAAATAATAATAATATCTTGTAAGCTAAACTGAAAATGCTAACTATTTCATTTCATATTTTTATATGCAAGAGGTCATCAGCAAATAAGGTTACAAAGCCCTCAATGAAACGTGAACATTTTGTAACTTTACTTTTCTTTTATTTAAGATCAACAGTCAGTCCTTTAAGGCTAACCAAGTAATATCTTGTCTATAGAGTAAGAAGTGTATATTGCCATAGACAATGATATTGCAATAAAAGACTGGTCTTAGAAAAAGAAGAAGAATAAAGTTTTAGTTAAATATAAAAGCTTTGTTTGTAATTTTATACATTTTTTAATAAAAGTGGAAATCGTATCGTTCTAGTTCTAATTGGAAGTTGATTTAAGTCGTTATGTGTTCTTAATTTCATGTAATAATAACTTATTGTGCACATACAGGGATTGTTTCTTTAAACTATACATATCCAGATATACAGGGTGTCCGTATTTCAACAGAATGTATGGAGATCTCGGTAATTTGAAGAGATAGAGTCGGTTAAATTGGGGCAACGTTGCGTAATTTAGGGCCCAATAATAATCTAAAATATCAAATTTGAAATATCTTTTTACGTTCTTGAGATATTGTGATAAAACTGATTTTTTGAAATTTCGTTTTTATTTAATAACTATTGAATCCAGACATTTACAACTTTGACATTATAGAGGCACTTTTTAACGATTAATCTAGTAACATATTTTATTTAAAGATAACTATAACATTTAGCCAGGAACCATAGGCAACTTTTGTTTTTCTTATGGGCGCCATTTAGATTTTCATATATTTTGGAAGAATATTTTTTTCTAAGGTTAATGATGAAAGACACTTATAGTTTATTGTACATTTTATATGTACAATTTTAATCTTTTGTTTTTTGTAAAGAATGCCTTGGAGTAAATCACTTATTTGACAACTCCTAGGACCCATAATTTGCTTACATATCACCCCTAAAGACGGGCATCCGACGATACATATTTTAACAGTTGTGATGTATTTAAAACTAACGAGTGTCTTCCACTCCCAGACTAAGCAAGAAGTAAAATTTCGAGTTTAGAAAAGCCCCGCGTAGAAAATTTGTCGAGGGTCGCGCAGCGACCCGAGACAAATTTTCACGGGGCTTTTCTAAACTCGAAATTTTACTTCATGCGCCACGCGTATAAATCACTGATTTACAGTAAAGTTAAAAATATATAACGGTTACATGGGATGGTGATCAATATTTATCGAGATGTAGCGAGAAAATGCAAGAATTACTTTTCTTATGATGAGTTTTGGAATAATAATTATAAAAGTAGAATAAATTTAGTTTGTGCAACTTTTATGTGATAATCGATACTTATTGTTATTATTACAAAATATTGACAGTTATTAATTAATTTTGACTGCTAACAATGACTACTGTCAAGATTTTATTGATTAACAGATATGACGTCATTGTTTCCAAGACACGCTTTACCAAAAGGAAAATATATCATAATTTTAAATATCAAATCTAAAATAAAGTATGAGTGTGATACATCACCGAGTTCAGAAAAAAATATTCTTTCAAAAAATATGAAAATCCAAAATGGCGCTCTTAAGAAAAGCAAAAGTTGGCTATGGTCTCCGGGTAAATGTTATAGTTATCTTTAAAAAAAATGCTACTAGATTCCTCAATAAAAAGTGCCTGTAAATGTCCAGATTCAGTAGTTTTTGAATAAAAAAATTAAAACGATTTTTCAAAAAATCAGTTTTTTGTTGATATCTCGAAAATAAAAAAAGATATTTCAAAATTGTTTTCCGATTATTGTTAGGCTCTAAAACACACAACTTCGCCCCAATTCAACCGACTCTCTATCTCTTCAAGTAACCGTGATCCCCATACATTCTGTCGAAAGACGGGCACCCAGTGTACGCTGTATTTTTTCTTTATTTTTGAAAAAGTGTATTTGACTTTTTTAACAGGTGTTTCCACTCCTTGATTGAGCATGAAATAAAAATTCGAGGTTATAAAAATTGTCAATAATTTCAAAAATTCAGAATAACATGAATGCATTTTTAATGTTCTTAATATCGCTGTACTACTACTATCAAATCTTTATTACTCTAGAACATACATTAATTTGAGTTGTTATATATAATACATTTTAGTAATAATATTTGGTTGTGACACGCATGTAGGTTCCAAGTAAGGGCTATCGACTAAAAGCCTTTCTGCCCATCGACTTAATATTAATGCGTTTCCGTTTCAAGGTTGGAAATTGGGATGTAATGAGGAAATGTATTCGAATAGGGTAATGGAAGGGTTTTTATATTTGGGGGGTATCTGGGGGTTTCTCGGGATGCATAATTTGTTTAATAATTCGAAGTTGCTTTCGTTACATGCGAAACGTTCAGCGAGAAATCGCAGTCTATCTTTTATTGGTGTTATGTTTGTTGTTTGATATAGAAGGATATTGGAAGGGTTATGTAGCGGGTTCTGAGGATGGCGAAGCTTGGTTAGCGTGCGCAGGGAAGATCTCTCCGCTACCTCGAGGTTGTTCAGGGTGGATTTACAGGGGTTGATATATAGGATTGAACTGTAGTCAATGATAGGGCGGCATATCATTTTGTATATTTTAGTACAGGTCATTGACTATTCGATGATAGGGTAGTAGCAGTTGGGATTTGTTAGGGTTTATTTTTAATCTCCATTTGGAGAACCACCTGGAGCTTTTATCTATGATTTTTTGTAGGGAATCTAAGGCTCGTGGCAGGGTAGAAGAATGGGAAATTAGGGCTGTATCATCGGCAAACTGGAGGGGATAGCGATTGAAGTTGATGAAGTTGGGATTAGGGTGATATAGGTCGTAGCAATATATATTGTAAAGAAGTGGAGATAGTGGGGATCCTTGGGGTACACCTTGTTCAGGGTGGAATGTAGAGGATATAGTTTTTCGGATTCGGATTTGTAGTGTACGATTTTGGAGGAATTTTTGGATGAGGATAATGAGGTGATTAGGGAGGTTAAGGGTGCTGCACTTATACAATAGGCCTCGATGCCATACGGAATCGAAGGCCTTGGCTATGTCCAAGAATAGCACGGCGGATTTGTTACCTTCTAGGTGAGTAGTTTGGCAGTTGGATGTCAGGATAGTTAGAGGGAGTGTTGTGGAGCGTTTAGGGAGAAATCCAAATTGGTAAAGGGGAATATGTTATATCGCTGTATTTTTTCAGACATTCCTTATTTTTGAATAAGTGTATTTGACATTTCTAACAGGTGTTTCTACTCCTTGATTAAGGATGAAGTAACAATTCGACTTTATAAAAATTGTTAAAAATTTTTAAAAATTTCGAAAAAACGAATGCATTTTTAACGTTCTTAATATCGCTGTATTTTCTCAGACATTCCTTATTTTTGAATAAGTTTATTTGAAATTTCTAACAGGTGTTTCCACATGAAGTAAAAATTCGTGTTTAGAAAAATTGTCAATAATTTTAAAAATTCTGAAAAAACATGAATGCATTTTTAACGTTTTTAATATCAATTAATAACAAAATTAGTTATTGATTAATAAAAATAAGCGATTTCAAGAAACGTCGTAAAATGATAATTATAAAGAAGGAAACTGACATTTTTTAAAAATGAAAAATGTGATACTATGACTTTAACCGTTAAAAATTGAAATCATCAAATTTATTTAAGAACATTTGGAAACTTACGAAAAGGGTCCATATTTTAAAAATCGAGAAAATATTCGAAATATTCTTGACGTCAAGATTTTGAAAATCAACGCAAATCTTGGTTATTCATCAAAAAAATAAACAAACCCGAATCGTCAAGAATTTGAAGATAACGGAAATCTATTGAATTAGTTAAGACTATTGTTAAGTTACTTTTCTATTGTAAATTGAATTTGACTATTTAATGAATTTAAATATTTTGTACAATATTTTAACAATAGTGTAAACTTTTTAGATTTAACGATTACGAAATCATCCAATACACTAACATATAAAATATTTAGAAAAGAAACATGTACGGATACAATAAAACCTATAAACTCAAACACACACAACCAAATTAAATATAGTACTTTTCATTCATTTATACACACATTAATTAATATTCCACTTAGTGAAATAGATTATCAAATCGAACTAAACACAACTAAAACAATAGCAAAAAATAACGGTTATAAACAGGCCTTAGTTGATCAAATGATTAAAAAGAAAAAACAATTGCGGAAGTATTTTTATAGTGTGACAAAAATAGAGAAAACCTACTGGAATAGATTAGAATACGTCAACCATTAGCGATAACCTCTCACAGAAAATTAAACAAACAGTTAAGGGAAAGGACAATAACATAATTTTGATTAATTCTGTTAACTTAGGGAAAATATTAGTGAATAATAAAATTAAAACAGACAATAGTAATAATAAAAAAAGCGGAGCATGAGCTGAAATGTGATGACTGCGATGCAATATATATAGGGCAAACGGGCAGGTCTTTTGAAACGAAATTAAAAGAACATAGGAAAGATATTCTAAATAATAAACAGACCCCGGGGTTCGCAAAACATTGCATCACGGCTAATCACTTTTTCAGCTCAAACGACTGTAAAATATTGCATTCGGGTAATAAGGGATTAGTTTTGAAATATCGAGAGGGTTTAGAAATAAGTAAAGCCATAAAGGCGGGAAAGAACGTGGTCAATGACAACGAGGACCTTTGGAATTCTCCGATAATTAGAGCGCTTATTACCTGAAATGCCGACATCTAGTATATATAATCAATTTTGCTCTTTTGTACACCATTCTTGAAAATGGCACTAAGCCGAAACTAGTTGAAAATACAACAATTTATTAGTAAAACAAACCAAGTGAATTTCAATGAAATAACTATATATTAATAAAAATGTTTTACCAAGTGATCAATGAGAAACAAGTTAACGATATACAAAATACTTTTTAAAGGCCATAAGAAACTTACGGAGTTCGCAGGTTCCCCACCTATGAGACAAAACATACTCGTATACCTAATTAAAAATACCATTAAATATTTTTACTAGCCCCCCCCCCCCCCCCGTGCAAAACAATGGATAAGTATTGTTGCTTTCTCGAAAATTTTCAAATCAAAAATTTTTGTGGATATACCCATTTTGAGTTGATTAAGACCATTTTTGAAAAATATCTGTCCGTCTGTAATTCTGTCGCACAGTAGATCAGAATCCCAAAAAGCTGGCCAAAAGTAATAAAAAAAATGTCTATCTCTGGATTTTGACGTTACTATTTCGATACATTATAATCTGTTTAATAACTAGGAGGAGCGTTTTAAATTTCACGCGACAAAACCTACAACTCTGACTGGCCGAGAGCGCGCCCATTTTACACTAAGCTAATTACGTCATTATTAGACGCAACAGCTGACATAACCTTAATTCGAAGCGTTACGGAGTTGCAACTTTGTTTCGTATTAACCTTTTGTGCGGTGTTTCTTTAGCATAGTTAAAAGTTAGTTTTGTTTATATTGTTGTGATGGATTATGGACCCAGTACAAGCTCGATGATAATATCACCTTCACCTCCAAAAAAAGCGTAAGAAGTTGGATTTGGATCATTTATATTTGTCTGAAATACAGTGCATAATAAATATGTATAAGCAGATGATAACAGATGATCCACATATGAAAATGACTGCTGTTGTATCTGACATTGTTGGTGCAATAGGTGAGGTATCAAATAGCATAAGAATATGCATCAAATAATAAAATGGTTAATTTTTAGGAGTTGTAAATTCCACTGTCTATCGTACCATTAGCGAATATAAGAAATCCGGAGAGATTTGTAGCCCTAAAGAGCTTGGAGGACATAATTACAAGTTTTGATGACGTAGTGAAGAGATCCGTGCATAGTTTCTTCTATAAGAATGAACTGCCAACTTTGAATAAAGTTTTAAATGAGGTAAACTATCATGCAGGCATGCCGAAGATGAATCGTTCTACCTTGTATAGTTTTATGAAACAAATCAATTTAAAGTAAGATAGAGACCAGAGCTGGGCAGGAATTGAATAATTCAGGATTCGAATCCTGGATTCGAATCCTTTTAAAGGATTCAAAAGAGGCATTCGAATACTTTAGTTCAACTGGATTCGTGATACGGATTTGCTATATTTTTTATGAGGATTCGTATTCGAGTCTAAATGTGGGTGATTTGAATCCTTATTAAAGGATTCGAATCCTTGTAAAAGGATTCGAATACTTACAAAAGGATTTGAATCGTCAAAAATAATTCGAATGAATTGTGAGGAATAACATGAAAGATGTTTTTTTGTGTTCTTAAATTTCACGTTAAATCACTGTTTTATGCGCATGACGCATGACGTAAATGCTGCGCGACCCTCGACAAATTTTCACAGGGCTTCTCTCAACTCGAAATTTTACTTCATGCTTAGTCTGGGAGTGGAGACGCTCGTTCGAAACTTCAAAGTGAATGCTTTGATAAGAACATTAAATGATTGAAAATGATTTTAAAGATAATAATCTAGTTTTCAAAATTTTGTTTAATATTGTTTGAAGTATAACTGAAATGGTAGCCACAATCTGAAATTTTAAATATTTCCGACATTTCCCTGACAAAAGATTTTTTCCCTGGCCTTTTAATATAACTTTCTTCTGTGGGAATCCCCCATTCTGTTTAATAGTTTTCATTGATATTGCCAATATTTAAGTTAATTTTATAAATTTTTACGTGTTTTGTAATTTGCCTGCTGGTTTTGACAAATTTAATAATATCATATGGCTTTTTTGTTAGTGTTTTGGTCAATTTGAATATAATTCCATAACTTAATCTGACTTTTCCGGTTTTAATGATATTCAGTGAATTTTTTGTTTACGTAAATTTCAGGCATTAGTCGATTTTATAATAGAATTCAATTTGAAGTTTTGAACGAGTGTTTCCACTCCCAGGCTAAGCATGAAGTAAAATTTCGAGTTTAGAAAAGCCCCAAGAAAATTTGTCGAGGGTCGCGCAGCGACCCGAGACAAATTTTCGGGCTTTTCTAAACTCGAAATTTTACTTCATGCGCCACGCGTACAAAACACTGATTTGAAGTGGAGTTCAGAAACACACAAATACATCTTTAACAAGAGTAACAGGGAGTCAGATATTTAGTCTGTTATCAACGATGTTCAGTGGTAATAATAAATAATTAGGTATTCAATATTTTTGTTAAAACAACTGGTAACGATATTTATATATTAATGGTTGCAAAAAAATCAAATTGATTCTGAAAGGATTTGTATTTGTAATTCGAAAAAACAGGATTCGAATCTTCGATTCGAATCATATTTATCTCTTATGAATCCTTTATTCAAATATTCGTGATTCGAATCATATTAGGTTATTCGGATTCGTGATTCGAATCCTTTTTACGAGGATTCATCCCAGCTCTGATTATTATATAAATTCCATATTATATTATGAACATTATGTAAATATGTTTTATTTCACAGATATATAGCGAGATGCCGTATAAGCATTTTAATTGAACTAACGTATCGTACGATGAAAAAGAAAATACTTAACCACAATTAAGAAGTACAAAATGGAAATTTGATTTTATTTAAAGAGTAATTATGAAATTATTTAAAATTGCCGCTAAATTTATCTAGTGATATTTCTGGTAACTATTTATAGTGTAAATTGGGCTTTACTCCTTCTAGTTTTTAAACGGACTATAGTATTATAATCTGTTTAATAACTAGGAGGAGCGGAAATGTATAACTCTGATTGGCTGTGAGCACGCCCATCTTTCACTATGCTTATTAGAACATTATTAGACGTAAGAGCTGACATAACCTTAATTCGAAGCGTTACCGAGTAGTAACTTTGTGTATTTCGTAATAACCTTCTGTGTGGTATTTCTTTAGCATTGTTAAAAGTTAGTTATCTTTATATTGTTGTGATGGATTATGGACTCAGTACAAGCTCAGTGATAATATCAACTTTACCTTGAACGTGGCGATATCGTACGATGGAGAAGAAAATACTTAATCACAATTAAGAAGTACAGAATGGAAGGTCGGCCAATTTTTTATTTGAATGAAACATGGGTCAATGAAGGCCACACAAAATGTAAAGTGTGGGTGGACAATTGTGTAACAAATCGGCGTCAGGCATTCACTGAAGGGCTATCAATGGGGCTCAAAAATCCATCAGAAAAAGGCAAGCGCCTTATAATTCTGCACGTTGGATCTAATCTGGGTTTTGTTGATTTAGCATTGTTGCTATTTGAGGGTAAACAAACTGCCGATTACCAAGAAGAAATGAACGCAATAGTATTTAAGGAATGGTTTTCTAATTTAATAAACATATTGCCAGATAATGCTGTCATTGTAATAGACAATGAATCTACCACAGTCGCAAATTAGAAAAAATTCCAACAAAATCTCCAAAGAAAAAGGATATGCTGGATTGGTTACGATTAAAAAATTTCCAATTTGATGAAGATATGATCCGGTCTGAATTTTCAAATGTCATCACTTTGCACAAAGAACAATATAATTTGTACGTAACAGATGAAATGGCTAAGGTTCATAAGAAAACTGTATTAAGGTTACCACCATATTATTGCGAATTGAACCCAATTGAACTAATATGGGCTCAAATCAAAATTGAAGTGCCATCTAAATTTGGCAGATGTAAAAAATCTATTATTACAAGCACTACTACAAAATGTAACAAGTATGCATTGGAAAAATTGTATTGAGCATGTCATCAAAGAGGAATTAAAAATGTTTAAATTAGATGCTAGCATAGACAATTTAATAGGACTGTAAGGAGATCAATGAGATGAGTTATAATTCAAACCTTGTGTTGTATTTTCACTCTCAGAAACATAACTAATTTTTACATTTCTATGACGACGTTAATTTCCTAAAAACGCAGCCGCCATATCAGCCCTTCATCGAAAACGGAGTTCATGGTAACTCGAAGCGTACTTTCCGTTTAGTTTTAATTTCTTGAGGTCCGTTGATGGAAGGTGAGCTGAGAGTATCCAAAGTGTATGCTGGTTTAACTCTATCTAAACTAACACAAACTGGTTTTCCATTACATAAGATGGTAATAGTCTTTTCGCTGCGTTTAATGACATCATAAGGTCCAGTATAAGGAGGCTGAAGTGATTTCCGAATTGCGTCATAACGAAGGGAGATTTTCTTACAGCTTTTAAGGTCTTGAAAAATAAATGGTTTCACGCTTGAATGTTGACAGGCTTCTACTGGGCGAAGATTTTGCATAATATCTCTTTTAAGCGTGATACTAAATGTTGTGGGTCATTCATGGATTCGTTTTGTTGAATGAAAATTTCACCAGGGAGGCGCAGAGGCTCGCCGTAAACCAATTCTGCTAGTGAGACATTAGTTTCATCTTTGATTGCAGTGCGTAGACCAAGTAAATCTAGTGGTAATGCTTCTACCCAAGTTGCGTTGGAGTGGCACATCAATGCTGCTTTTAGATTGCGATGGAATCGTTCAATGATACCATTGCTGCTTGGATGGTAACTTGTTGTTCGTATTTGCTCAATTCCTAACAACTTATTTAATTTGGAGAAAAGATCGGATTCAAATTGTCGACCTCGGTCTGTAGTGATGCGTAAAGGAGTACCAAATCGAGAAATCCAACAAGTTATTATACCTTCTGCGACTTCTTCTGCGCTGATACCGCTTAAAGGTAGAACCTCCGGCCATCTTAAAAATCGGTCTATGACGGTTAAACAGTATCGAAACGATTTTGCAGGTGGTAATGGGCCATGTATATGGTGAAGGTGAATAGGTGTCAAGTGTGTGAGAGAAAACAGTAGAGTGCCAAGTGATATAGACAAACAGTTAAATAAATACTTTGAAGAGACAATATTACATAATAAACCAATACTGGTGATAGATTACCAAACGGTGTAGAAAAGAAACCAGTGAGATATAAACATTTTTAGAAAATATCCCTCCCCTAACCTAAGAGATTAGCGAGCATCCAACGTATAGCAAAGTAATATCAGTGAGAGCGTGAGCCGAAGTAGCGTACGCGTTAAGGCGTCGGAGTCGTTACAGTGAAAACGAATAAAGCGAGGTTCGAGCCCCGGACAGACCGTTTTCTTTTAAATAAAATAAAGAAAAAGTGAAAATAGAATTACATTAGTAATAAAACCTACATAATTAGAAGAAAATTTGTTTGTGAAAAACGGTAAAATAACTAAAATAAACTTAAAACAAAAACACTCATAAATTACAGCAGACCTATGCAAAACAACAATATAAAACGTAAACTGCATGATACAAGTATCGAAAAACAAGAATTAGAGGAAAATATATTCCGTAGGAGTAAACTAACGGTTACGTCACCACCAAAAACGGAAAATTCGAACAGCGAGATGGACGAAATCCTGAAAGCTATTAATGCAATGAGAAGTGAAATGAATGAAAGATTTGACGAAAATAAAGAACAAAATGAACAAATGAAAAAAGAAATAGAAAAATAAACCAAGAAATAGCACAAATAAAAAATGAAGTACAAAGAAAAGAGGAACAATGGGTAAAAGAGAAAGAAGGTTTAAATAAGAAAATAAAAATGCTAGAAGAGAGATGAGAAAAGCGAAAAAAAAAATGAGAGGAGGAATAACTTAGTTATTAAGAATTCTAATATACGGGGGGATGAAGTAGAGCAGAAAGTGAAGAGCTTCTTAGAGAAAGAATATATATATATCGTATATATATATATATATATATATATATATATATATATATATATATATATATATATATATATATATATATATATATATATATATATATATATATATATATATATATATATATCGTATATATATATATATATATATATATATATCGTATATATATATATATATATATATATATATATATATATATATATATATATATATATATAGGCGGCAGAGTTCGGAAAATTTCCTAACAGGGCATTCGACCAATAATACGGCAGGAGAGATGTGTGTAATCTACTTTATTGTAATACCAAGCTTTCGGGACTCATTTTGTCCCTTCCTCAGGGTTAACACTAAAAACAATGAGCAATAAACAAAAAATTACTGATCTGAATTAAACTGTTACTTGATGACGAATTCTTGAAAAAATATTAATTAGCAAATAAATTTGAGCTTACATTTGTGATTATTTGAACAAACTATTGTTAAACTGACGCTGTATTTGTTTTATTATCCTAACGATACTCATGGTGGTTGTTGAAATTAAATAAAAGTGAGGTTATTGTGTATAAAAAATCGTAACCGCGTGGTTACGGCAGAAGTGAAATTTTAAACGAAAACAAACGGCACATTCACATTTTAAAATTGGAAATTGTCACTGTGTTCCACTGTTTCTTGGGTAACCTGGGGTGTTATCACCGCACTTGTTTATATTTGATTAACTTTTAACTCACGCGGCCGCATCTTAGTGCGAAATGACGCACGTGTCTTCACATAAACAGCAACAATGGCTGGTGCCTGTCCACAGGTGCCACTCGGCTCTCTCCGTCTCTGTCACCGACGGAGAGAGGCGCACGCCATCCGTTTCCAGGAACGTCACGCCAGCCAGCGCGCGGTGTTTGAAATCTCGGGCCTGAGCTCGAGGGATTCAAACATCGACGCTGGAGGCCCCTTTACCTGCCCCGTTGTTGCCGCTTCTGCGTTTATTGCTGTGAAATGACTGTGAAATGACTATTATGTATATGGATACTGTTATTAATGCCGGGTTTAGGTTAGGTGCACGAAATAGATTTAACTTGGTGCGCTCATACGTTTCAATAGAAAGTTTAAGAAGAGTAAAAGATATAAATGAAAAAATCCAACTAAAAATGTAATGAAATTATAATTTTAAGCGCAATCAAATTAACTCCGTAGAGTGTCACCACCAACCTGGGACTCACTCGACGATTCCGCCGTCAGTTTATCTAGCTAAATGTGAAATGATGAATAAATTACCTAAATGTGTTTAATTGACGATTCATGAGGCAAATTTCAGACAAACTACCACTATGTAAACTATTGCTGAATGTTATTAACCTGTTAAGCTGAAAGAGACCGGTGCCAACGGCTCTGATCTGTCCATGTCTATTAAGTAGGAGTAAATGCAACTAAGGCCCTCCGTGTCTGCTTTGAAATTCATCGTTGCAACGCCTGCCTTTTTTATGTGGAACATCTCAAGGAATAAACGACTTTTATAAAACATTGACTTATCTATAATTTCGACGTTTGTGAAGTCAGGTGCATGGTCCTCACTGTTACAGTGTATAGACAATGCACATGACTTCTTATTCAGTCTTATGTCACTTTTATGTTGAATTATTCTGCTTTTTATCCATTGAGAAGTTTGACCTACATATCGAAGGGGGCATTCGGTGCAGGGGATGCTGTAAATTACATTAGACATTTGAGCCGTGGGCACAGGGTCTTTCAGTTTTGTGTAAAATCGTTTTAGTGGAGCCACACCGTATTTTGCTATCTTAATGTCACTGTTGTCATTCCTCAGGATTCTGGTTATGTGCCCTGTAATTTTTTCTAGATAGGGAAGTTTTCTATAGTAGGTTGGTTTAGGTTCGGGGATGGGATCGGTTTCTATTGCAGTGGAGTTGTGTAAGGGTTGTGGTAGGTTGGGTGTGTTTCTATCAGGGGTGGGTGCCGTTGAGAAGATTATTTTGTTAACAAACGGCCTGGGGTAGCCGTTGTTTAGTGCTATTATTTTTAGCCTGTGTAGGTTTTGTTGTAATAAGGTGGGGTGTGATATGCGGGTGATTCTATTTTTCAGTGCTATGATGGTGTTGGCTTTCATCGTCATGGGGGCATATGAGTGATAATTGATGTATCTGCCAGAGTTGGTTGGTTTCTGATACCAATCCAGTATGATCTTGTTCGAGGCTGTACGGATAACTCTTGTATCCAGGAAGGGAATAGATCTATTCACCTCCTGTTCGGTTGTGAACTGGATGTGTGCGTTGTAGCTGTTGAAAATATCACATACCGTCTGCGTAGAGCCTGTAGGCAACCCAAGTAGCAGATCATCTAAAATAATAGCACTAAACAACGGCTACCCCAGGCCGTTTGTTAACAAAATAATCTTCTCAACGGCACCCACCTCTGATAGAAACACACCCAACCTACCACAACCCTTACACAACTCCACTGCAATAGAAACCGATCCCATCCCCGAACCTAAACCAACCTACTATAGAAAACTTCCCTATCTAGAAAAAATTACAGGGCACATAACCAGAATCCTGAGGAATGACAACAGTGACATTAAGATAGCAAAATACGGTGTGGCTCCACTAAAACGATTTTACACAAAACTGAAAGACCCTGTGCCCACGGCTCAAATGTCTAATGTAATTTACAGCATCCCCTGCACCGAATGCCCCCTTCGATATGTAGGTCAAACTTCTCAATGGATAAAAAGCAGAATAATTCAACATAAAAGTGACATAAGACTGAATAAGAAGTCATGTGCATTGTCTATACACTGTAACAGTGAGGACCATGCACCTGACTTCACAAACGTCGAAATTATAGATAAGTCAATGTTTTATAAAAGTCGTTTATTCCTTGAGATGTTCCACATAAAAAAGGCAGGCGTTGCAACGATGAATTTCAAAGCAGACACGGAGGGCCTTAGTTGCATTTACTCCTACTTAATAGACATGGACAGATCAGAGCCGTTGGCACCGGTCTCTTTCAGCTTAACAGGTTAATAACATTCAGCAATAGTTTACATAGTGGTAGTTTGTCTGAAATTTGCCTCATGAATCGTCAATTAAACACATTTAGGTAATTTATTCATCATTTCACATTTAGCTAGATAAACTGACGGCGGAATCGTCGAGTGAGTCCCAGGTTGGTGGTGACACTCTACGGAGTTAATTTGATTGCGCTTAAAATTATAATTTCATTACATTTTTAGTTGGATTTTTTCATTTATATCTTTTACTCTTCTTAAACTTTCTATTGAAACGTATGAGCGCACCAAGTTAAATCTATTTCGTGCACCTAACCTAAACCCGGCATTAATAACAGTATCCATATACATAATAGTCATTTCACAGTCATTTCACAGCAATAAACGCAGAAGCGGCAACAACGGGGCAGGTAAAGGGGCCTCCAGCGTCGATGTTTGAATCCCTCGAGCTCAGGCCCGAGATTTCAAACACCGCGCGCTGGCTGGCGTGACGTTCCTGGAAACGGATGGCGTGCGCCTCTCTCCGTCGGTGACAGAGACGGAGAGAGCCGAGTGGCACCTGTGGACAGGCACCAGCCATTGTTGCTGTTTATGTGAAGACACGTGCGTCGTTTCGCACTAAGATGCGGCCGCGTGAGTTAAAAGTTAATCAAATATAAACAAGTGCGGTGATAACACCCCAGGTTACCCAAGAAACAGTGGAACACAGTGACAATTTCCAATTTTAAAATGTGAATGTGCCGTTTGTTTTCGTTTAAAATTTCACTTCTGCCGTAACCACGCGGTTACGATTTTTTATACACAATAACCTCACTTTTATTTAATTTCAACAACCACCATGAGTATCGTTAGGATAATAAAACAAATACAGCGTCAGTTTAACAATAGTTTGTTCAAATAATCACAAATGTAAGCTCAAATTTATTTGCTAATTAATATTTTTTCAAGAATTCGTCATCAACTAACAGTTTAATTCAGATCAGTAATTTTTTGTTTTTTGCTCATTGTTTTTAGTGTTAACCCTGAGGAAGGGACAAAATGAGTCCCGAAAGCTTGGTATTACAATAAAGTAGATTACACACATCTCTCCTGCCGTATTATTGGTCGAATGCCCTGTTAGGAAATTTTCCGAACTCTGCCTCTAACGTAGTACGACCGTTACTTCTTGTGCTGGTATATATATATATATATATATATATATATATATATATATATATATATATATATATATATATATATATATATATAGACAACATGACCACACAGGAGAGACAAATACAAAAAACACTGCGACAACTGGCAAGAGACGAAATAGGAAATGGAAACACTGCAAAAGTAGGATATAAAAAAGTCACAATTAACAACAAGACATATCAATGGGACGAAATTCAAAGCAGAAATTTAATAAAAAACTAGGAACGAGAACTCACTCAGATGACACGGAGACGAAAAATGCAAAGAAGAAAGGAAAACGGAAACGTAAAAGAAACCTGCTCAGAATATGTACATGGAACATAAAAACAATATTAAAAGCTGGAAAAATGGAGGAAATATCTAGACAACTAATGAAATATAACATAGCAGTAGCAGCCCTGCAAGAAGTAAGATGGAAAGACAACGGACAAATTAATAACAAACGGAATACTATACTATATTCTGAAGACAAGGAGCAGGGTAGAAATGGAGTAGCATTTGTTATAAACGAAAAACTAAAAAACAGTATAATCGAATTTATACCAATAACCGGAAGAATAGTGTACTTGAGAATAAAAATGAGCCCCTACAATCTATCTATCATAAACATATACGCACCAACGGAAGTAGCGGACGAGAAACAAAAAGAAGAGCTGTACGAGGAAATAGAAAACATATACGCAAACACTGTACCGAAACAAGACACTGATCATCGCGGGAGATTTTAACGCCCAAATTGGAAAGGAGGAATATATAAGATCAGTAGCATGGAAGAATACAATACACGAAAACAAAAACGACAACGGACACAGATTATGCAACTTAGCAATAACCACAGGGACCAAGATTGTAAGCACAAAATTTAAGCATCGAAAGGAACATATAATAACATGGATGTCGCCAGGACAACATTACGGAAATCAAATTGACCACATTTTACTAAAGAGAGCCAGAAAATCCACGATACTAGACGTGAGATCCTACAGAGGCGCAAACGCAGATACTGACCACTTCATGGTAGTAGCTACAATTAAACAAGTAGTAACAAAGCAGAAGAAAACTGGAAAACTCCAAAAATTGAATATCAAATAATTACACAATATAAAAAATCGAGAGGAATATATAACCATAGTAGAACAACAAATAGAAAGCGACGCATTACAAACAAGAACAGACATAAACACAAAATGGAACACGCTAAAAGGCGCATTGATAGAAGCCGCGAACCAAACAATTGGAGTAGCAAAAAAACAGTACAAAAATGAATGGTGGAACGATGACTGCAGTGCACACATCGAAGAAAAGGCTAAGCTACGACAAAGGTGGATACAAAATAACAAACAGACGGACAAAATAAAATACGTCAAAAAAAGAAAAGAATGTAACAAACTTATAAAGAAAACGAATCATATGTGGTTACAAAAAAAGTTGGAAGAAATAGAAAGTGAATACAGAAACCACAACACAAAGAAATTCTATAAACAAATAAATGACGAAAGGAGACAAAATAAAGGAGGAGCACTAGGAATAAAAAATCACGAAGTAAGAACAGCAGACAGCAAAGAAGAGGCGAAAATAATATGGGAAGAGTACTTCAAAAAGTTATTGACAACCACAAACAATACAAACCAAATAGAACAATACGAAGAGGCAGATGAAATCAACAACGTAGGAGAACTAACAATAGATAAAATTAACGAAATAATCAGATATAAAAACGGAAAGGCACCCGGAGTAGACAACATTAACATCGAACTGATCAAATATGGCGGAGAAAAAGTACAAATAGGAGCATTAATCGCTGAAATATGGAGGACGGAAACAATGCCTAAAGAATGGAGCAAAGGAACAATTTATACCAGTTCACAAAAAAGGAGATAAAACTCAATGTAAAAACTATAGAGGAATAACACTACTGAACACTACATATAAAATCTTAACAACATTGATCCAAAAGAGACTAAACAAATACACAAAAAATATAGTAGGAGACTACCAATGTGGCTTTGTCTCAGGAAAATCGACAGTAGATACAATCCACAGCCTAAAGCAGATACTGGAGAAAGCTCATGAACAGAACATATAACCTTAGATTTATTATTCATAGATTTCAAGCAAGCCTTTGACTCAAACAGAAGACGGGAAAACCAAGGAGTTCAACATAAACAAGGGACTGAGACAAGGCGATTCCCTATCAGCCATATTCTTTAACATAGCACTAGCATATGCTTTAAGAAATATAAATAAAAAGGAAACACTTAGAACGAAGGGAAGCCAAATCATCGCTTATGCAGACGATTTAGTGATAATCACAAAACAACGGAAGCTAATGGAAAACATCCTAAGAGAACTAGTCGAGACAGGAGGGAAAATGGGGCTAACAATAAATGAAGAGAAAACAAAATTTATGATAAGGGGAAACAAAACTGAGAGTCAAAAAATAAAAATAGGAAACCACGAATTCCAGCAAGTGGACAAGATAAAGTACTTAGGAATAACAATAAACAACAGCGGAGATAACATGGAAATCGAAGAAAAAATACAGAAGGCAAACCGAGCATACTACGCAAATAGAAAAGTACTAACAAACAAATCCATAAGTAAAAAAGCAAAGATACAAATTTATAAGACAGTAATAAGACCTGTACTAACCTATGCCTCAGAAACAATGACGATGACAAATAGCGAACAACAGAAACTAAAAGTTGCCGAAAGAGCAATACTCAGACGAATACTAGGCCCAATATGAATAGGAGATGAGGGAGTAAGACGGCGAAATAACGCAGAAATACTGGAAGTACTCGAAGGAATTGATGTTGTAAGTACCATCAAGACAGCGAGAATAAAGTGGCTAGGACACGTATGGAGAGCGGGAGACCAGAGCAACACAAGAGCAATAATGGAGTGGACATCGAACAAAAAGAAGAGGAGAGGAAGACCAAAAAGTAGGTGGCAAGATGAAGTAGAAGCAGATATCAACAGCATTTGAATCACGAATTGGAAGGAGAAAGTAGAAAATAGGAAATCATGGAGAGAAATAGCGAAGACTATTATAAACAACCAGACGGCACAGCAAACAACGAATGACGGGGACTAATCCACTCCAAGAAAAGGGATGTAAGGGCTTCATGAAGAAGCGGCAAAACTCCACAAGGAGTGTGGCGCCATATATATATATATATATATATATATATATATATATATATATATATATATATAATGGGCCGATGTAAAAATTCCAACAGGTGTATGAACGTGTTGATTAATCTTGCTACGCTGACAGGCGATGCAGGCTCGTGCCCAGTTGCGACAGTCCTTGTTCATGTTAGGCCACACGTAACGTTCCGCTACCAATTTGGCTGAAGTCTTGGTGCCGGGATGACTGAGGTTGTGTACAGCAAGGAAGATCTGATGTCGTAATCCTGCTGGGACATATGTGCGCAGTATATTATCGCAAAATAGCTTACAAGCTATACCTGGTATAGGCATCTCTTGTAGTACTAGACTTGTTTCTCCGCGTAGAAGTGATTGAAGTTTATCGTCATTCGCTTGAGCTCTTGCAATACGTTCGATAATGTCCGCATCGCTTCTTGTTTTAATTGACTCGATACGAGAGAATGCGTCAGCAACGACATTTGCGTCACCGTTGACGTACCGGATGTCAGTTGTAAATTGAGAGATAAACGATAGTTGGTTAAGTTGGACAGGTGGTAGTTTATCTGATTTTTGCTGGAATGCGAAGGTAAGAGGTTTATGATCAGTGTACACAATGACATTTTGACCTTCAACCATGTGACGAAAATGTTTAATTGCTGAGAAGACTGCGTATAATTCTTTGTAGTAGGCTGGCCATTTTGTTTGTCGTGGGATTTTCTGGTTGCTCTCCTTGCATATCTATTCGATTTAAAGATCACGTCGGGGTCACCAAATGTAAGGAGATCAATGAGATGAGTTATAATTCAAAACTTGTGTTGTATTTTCACTTCTCAAAAACATAACTAATTTTTACATTTCTTTGACGACGTTAATTTCCTAAAAACGCAGCCGCCATAGGACCATTCTTAATTTCCCTTCAAGATGAAAGTGACTCATCTGACTAACATTAAACACATTTTGAAATTATATTTTTATAATTCTGGTATCTTGCCCAACCTTGTGCATACATTTTAGAATAGTGCCTAGTGTCGAGTATATAACCCTGGAACACTCTCCTAGTGCCCAGTGTTTAAGTGTCTGCCTCTTGACTTGGCCTTGTACCCCTCCAGTAATTCCTGGAATTACTGGTTGACTCCAGTGTTAAGTGCCTCACCTTGCCGTGGTGCTGGAGCTTGGGTAAGAAGCGCAATGTATAAAACTGTTTAATCGATCCGCGGATGTTAATCGGTGCTCTCTTGCCTCAACCCCCTGTCCACTCAGTGGTCCAGAAAGTCCGACTTGTGCTCCTTACTTGCTAACGAGGTTCCGGGTTCAATTTTCACACATACGGTTTATTAATGTCTTGTTTGTTATCAGGTACCCTGCCTGTTTTGCTGCCCCGTTGAGCTAGCCCAGTAACAGAACAATATCCTATAGATGACGATTTTGACTCACATGTATTATATTTAATTTTTTGTAATATATAAAATTTTAAAAAAGTTTTAGTTTTTTAATTATTATTATGTAGTCCACAATTTAGTTATTTGTTTATTTTGAATTTAATAAACGAATTGTTTAAAAAAAATATTATTTATTAAAATTTCGAGTTTAGAAAAGCCTACAAATTTGACTCGGGCGCGTAGAGAATCGGAGCGACCGAGCCAAATTCAGGCTTTTCTAAACTTGAAATTTTACTTCATGCGCCACTCGTACAATACACTAATTTATAATCTGTTTAATAACTAGGAGGAGCGTTTTAAATTTCACACGCCAAAACCTACAACTCTGATTGGCCGACGCAACAGCTGACATAACCTTAATTCGAAGCGTTACCGAGTTTCAGCTTTGTCTGTTTCGTAATAACCTTTTGTGCGGTGTTTCTTTAGCCTAGTTAAAAGTTAGTTTTGTTTATAATGTTGTGATGGATTATGGACCCAGTACAAGCTCGGTGATAATATCACCTTCACCTCAAAAAAAGCGTAAGAAGTTGAACAAGAAATTACAAATAATAAAAACATTTAGAGCATTATACACGATTTTTATACTATGAAAGTTAAAATAGTAAATATATGAATATTTTTACATACACATATGTGTACCGGGTGGGCAAATAAGCGAGGTAAGCGGCTGTATCTCAGAAACTAACGATCGTAGAGAGTTACGGTAAAATATTTTATAGGTAAAGTGGGCAAGGGAAAATGCTGGAAATTATTTTCAAGTTTCCAAGATGGCTGCCAGTGGGCGTTTCCACCATCTTGAATTACATAAAGTTACGTTTCTCGCGATTTTCGCCAATGAATGTAACAAACAAGTATTTGCGATTTAATTCTAACCTAAAGTAGAACATTTTTTGTAAAAACAATTTTTCTCTATCTTTCGAAATAAAGTAGTGGGGGGTATTTGAATGTTGTTTTAAATAAATGCCTGTAACTTCGAAACGGCTTAATGGATTTGGATAAATTTGGTATCACTAAAAAGAGCATTTCTTGGGCTTTTAGGTTTCTCGTAATTATGACAGTTGTGACCTACACGGCCGCCGATAGAGGGCGTTATTCGATATTATTACCAAAATATTGGACTTCTCAAAAAAATTAAATGCGATGATATGACTTTTTTTAGACTAGAAAATAGACAAATGACCAACCAATAAGCCTGCGCAAACCACATCTTAATATCTTTATTATTAAGATTATTATTATTATTATTAAATATTAAGATGCGGTTTGCGCAGGCTTATTGGTTGGTCATTTGTCTATTTTTTAGTCTAAAAAAATCATATCATCGCATTTAAATTTTTTGAGAAAATCCGATATTTTGGTTATAATATCGAATGACGCCCTCTATCGGCGGCCGTGTAGGTCACAACTGTCATGATTACAAGAAACCTAAAAGCCCAAGAAATGCTCTTTTCAATGATACCAAATTTATCCAAATCCATTAAGCCGTTTCGAAGTTACAGGCATTTATTTAAAACAACATTCAAATACCCTCCACTACTTTATTTCGAAAGATAGAGAAAAATTGTTTTTACAAAAAATGTTCTACTTTAGGTTAGCATTAAAACGCAAATACTTTTTTGCTATATTCATTGGGGAAAATCGCGAGAAACGTAACTTTATGTAATTCAAGATGGTGGAAACGCCCACTGGCAGCCATCTTGGAAACTTGAAAATAATTTTCAGCATTTTCCCTTGCCCACTTTACCTATAAAATTTTTTACCGTAACTCTCTACGATCGTTAGTTTCTGAGATACAGCCGCTTACCTCGCTTATTTGCCCACCCGGTACACATATGTGGATGTAAAAATATTCATATATTTACTATTTTAACTTTCATAGTATAAAAATCGTGTATAATGCTCTAAATGTTTTTATTATTTGTAATTTCTTGTTTTATGGACAATATTGCAAGATTTTATAGTCTTAAATCACTTGTACTCGACGTCGGCACCATTGAGCAACATTTTTAGAGATAATATTTTCAACCCTACATTGACTTGATGATGAGGAATAATATTCGAAATCATATAGTAAATTTATAATTCGTAGACATCGAATAGTAAACTTATGAAGTGAACAAGTTGTTTCTTTACAACTAAAACTAAATATAAAAAATGCCGCAGCAAAATATGTGCTGCCCGGTGCAGACCGCGCCCCCGTTTTTTAACGTATAGAAAAGGTCAGATTTCATTAAAACTTCAAGAATTTTTTATTTCCTCTTAATTCGACTAATTTTAAGTTTTAGTAAAATTATCTATTAAGGCCACAATGAAACAAAATCCATTAAAAGTTTCTAAAACAAATTAACTATGTTTTTTTAATATTGTGTTGTAATATTGTTAAACAGGCTATGTGCGTAAATAAATACATCAATTATCATTTATTTATAAAAAAATTGTCAAATGTCAACGTGTTTAATATAAAAATAATAATAAATTTATTTTTCTAACAGAAGATAGTATGATGTTTCTAACAGAAGATAGTATGATGTTTCTAACAGAAGATACATTATACACGATTCCATTTGTTTCTGGATCTCGCCTAGCTATGGAAAAGTGACAGTTTAAGTATTGTAAATGGGGCTGGTTGTGTTTTAAATCAGGGTTTTTAAATGTCACTGTCAGATGTTCGATTTTAAGGTTATAATTTCTGACTATTGTGATCTTACACTGTTGCCTGTTTTACAAATTTTCAGATATAAAAGGATAATAATATGCAGTTTTAAGATTAACAAAATTTACTACTTGGTTTTTGTACATACACACACAGCAATAATATTGTATATAACAAATATAATGAATTCGGCTCTGCAAACTTATTTCGTCATCCATTTGTATTTCTCGCTTGGGTCTTCCCGTTAACACATTTTGATCAACTCCATCCATCCACCTTAATTTTGGTCATTCTCTCTTCTGTTGGCCCTCAGTATTTTTTTGTAGAATTGCAAATTTATTCCCACCCTCTTGTGATACTGATAATTTTCATGTCAAACAATTTTTAAGCCCTCATTCCACTTTTATTATTTAGTCAAGAGAACCTGCATCTGAATCTTCTGATGTTTGTTCTGAGCCAGATTCCCCAAGCGAAATAATAAAAGGAGGAATGGTTTCAAAAGAAAGGTCCCCATGTGTTTTGTCCAGTCATCCGAAATAAGTTTTTCACAATGATCACAGAAATTTTGCCACATATCGGATGTACATTTTGAGAGAGACTCAAGCCATAAATTCTGAACACGATCCTTCGATGGTTGCTTAGAATTTATGTGCTTATTGTAGTAAGTCTTACAAAACCCCCATGCCCTTTTAATTGGATTGTATTGACAATGGTATGGCGGTAATCTAAGAACTTCGGGCCCGTTCTTTCTCAAAATGTCATCAACTACGTAAATTTTGTCATTTGATCGAAAAGGTATAAATAAAGCCCATAGTTCCTTTTTGGTTAATTTTGGATTGAATTTTACATTGTGTTTAACCAACCACTCCTGCATTTCGCATTTCTTACAAGAAAATGAAGGAGTTTTGTCTAATTGCACAGAATGGTATGCAGCATTATCCATAATAACTACACATTTTCCTGAAAGCTTAGCCAAAGCAGGAATAAGTTGATTAACCACCCAATTTTGAAAAGTATTACCATCCATTGTGGCATGGTAATCTCGGTCATTGTTTTTCGAATGTAATAAAAAATCGCACCCATCCAAAAACCCACCCTTATACCCAGCATGTAGAATGGCGTTTGCCTTTATTTTTGAATTTAGTTGGATTACTTTTTATATCCGTTTCATGTACCCAGCGTCGAACCACGGATCCATTCTGATATATCCATGTTTCATCCAGGTATACGAATTGGATATCTTCACTGGAATTTTGATACTGTAAAAATTTTCTAAGGAAAATAATTTTAGCTGCAACAACATGTTTTTGTTCACAGAGAATTTTGCGCCCATTAATTAATTTGAATTTATACCCCATACTTTTAACAACCCTATTAAGTGTTGTTCTACTCCCATGGAACTCATAATTTTCTTTCATATCATTCAAAAGATCTCTCAAAGTAAAATACTGATTTCTAGAGTTATATTGCCAAATTAGTTGTTGTAGATCTTTTCTAGCTAGGTGATTCCAAAAATGGCTGTTTTTAGATCGTTTGCCAGAAGTAGTAGATTTCAATTCGTCAGGTCTTTGTCGTAAAATTAATTGTAATGAAGATCTCCCTACCTGAAACGTAATTATCTTTAATTAAATATATATGATAATTAAAATACTAGACATACCCCAAAAATATCTATTAAAATCGTAATAATATTGTGATGCTGTAGATTTGGATTACTTTGCCAAAAATGTTTGTAGGATTTCAGAATTTGTAACCTTTTTGATTCAGAGATAATCTTTGGCATGTTAATATTTAATATGTGCCTGAAATTATTTTTCACTTTGACATTGACACAGCATTGCAACACTAGATTAATTTGATTTAATAATAAAATGCTCGAAGAAGCGACCGTGTGGCGAAATAATTGTTGCAAGATTAACAATAAACCTCTTGAAAATTAAAAAGAGGATTACTTATGATATCATAAATTATTGCAACACTGTTAAAATAAGGAATCAGGAGTGGCAACTAATAAAAAATGTAAATGTTGATACTGCAACATAACAACACGAAAGCATGGCTAGGCGAGATCCAGAAACAAATGGAATGGTGTATACACAATATAATTTATACATAATTCTAAAATGTCGTTAAAGAGAAACAAGACGTAATTTAGAAAATATAGGCTGAAAATTGACTAATACTTTATTAAAACAATAAAACAGTATTCAAAAGCTATAGCTTTATGTCCAGTTTCACCACATTCAATTAAATCTTATTCAATTTAAAATGGTGCATGCGCCAGGATACATGATTGTTGAAATGAAATTTTGTTTCAAAATTTACAAATTAAAACAAACTAAATAAGTTAGTACCCTTTGTATATAGAATATCACTTTCCCAAATAGATTAAACTTTCAGAATGCCACTTCTATTTATTATTAATTAAAATTCTGTGTGGCCTGTGCAAAATAACTGAAAATTCAATTTGGGTTGCCTATAATAAGCTACTTCTTAAAGAATCTTTAAGAGGCTCTTTTTTCTAGAAGAAACACTTCTTGACTACGCGGCCATCATTTACTGCAACTCCCATCCTACAGCCCTAAAAAATGTACAGGTAGCAGAAAAATTGGCCCTGGGAGTGTTGACAAAAATCAGACATCCCAAAAACCCTCTCCACAACCCCTCCAACAACCTTCTTTATCAGAAAACACAAGTTATTCCCAGAGAAACTCGAATTATCCATCTAGCCTATACATTTTCATCCAGACCCACTAATCATGATCCTATAAACCACCTTTACCTACACAGGAACTCCAATACAATCCCCAAAATTAAGTTTCCTCATTCCATCATCGCTGACCTAATTTCAGAAACTAACTAACTAAACTAGTATTTATTTATACTATTCATTCATTACCATCTATTCATAACATACTTTAACTAAGCACATTCCAAAAATCAATGGCAGAAAGACCTAGAGTCGATAGCCTGTGATAGAACAATGTTAAATACAAGATAGTATTATATTATATCGTATGTTCAAATGAAAAAAAACCTCTAGAGTGCTATGATTTAATCTTTTTTTAAATTTAAGTTGGCTACACGCTTTAGAAATAGACATATAAAACGTCAGACTTAACAATTATAATACATCATTTTAGAATTACCAACCCACAATATTTTTCATGGGATTCTAGAGGTTGTTTTTAATTGAACATACTTTAGAATAATGTATACAGGGTGTTCTAAATTATCGGACCCCCATTGGTAACTTTGTTATCTTTGGAGCTACGAAATTGGTTATATGAGCAAATTAGAAGTATTTTTTACGTACATTACGGTGGTGTAAACAGAAATACAAGTACACCTCAGGTTTTTGATTTATTCGTAAAATCAACATTTTTTAAAATGGTATGTCCTGTATATTTTGACATATTTAGAAAGAGAAAATGTTATGTCCGTGAGGCCGAGATGGACATACAAAATATATTGAAGGGTTTTCTCACATACAGGATTAAAACGCCGTTTCTGCTTAACTCAAACTTTATTCTCCGACGGTCGGGACAACACTCCCCGTGGCTCGCAAACCTGCGCCCAATCTGGCGGGGTTGTTTTGTAGCCACAAAAACTCTCAACTCAAATAATAATACATTCAATTCAATTCGTGAAATACATTACACCATCTTCCCTTAAATTAATCAAACCTTATAATTAATGTTCATATTGCGCGGACGCAAACAACGTTCGTTTTCTTCGACGGTTACGCTACGCGCACAATCACTAATACGCACTTCACTTTCCGCTGCGTCTACACTCGGATTGTTTATACAATTAATGATTTGGTTCGCATGCCTACGCCACTGTTTATTTAACGATGGTATCTTCACTAGGTAGGTTCTAGGACCAAATATCTTAGTAATTTGTCCCTTTATCCACGAAGGCTTTGCAAAACGGTAGTCTCTCACTGCCACTTGTTCATTGATTTCAAATACCGTACTACGTTTCCCACAAAAACTTTTTCGTTGTTGACCTTGACTTTTGTTAACAGTTTTAATTAGATTTTCATTGACTTTAATATTTTTTAAATTATCTTCCGGTTTCAATACATCTAATCTTGTTCTTAATCATCTACCAAATATTAATTCTGCTGGAGTAACGTTCGTTGTGCAATGCCTCGTGTTTCTATATTCTAACAAGAAGTTTTGTAATCTTAAATTTACCTCATCCACGCTCCCCCTTTCGACGGTTTTGATTAGAACCTTTTTAATTGTTTTTACTATGTTTTCTGCAGCCCCATTGGTTGCAGGGTGGTAAGGTGCAACACCTTTCCACTTAATTCCGTTTTGTTTTAAAAATGTTTGGAATACTTCGGAAGTAAATTGTGTCCCATTATCTGACACTACCATCCGCGGTAACCCAAAACGAGCAAAAACACTTCTAAGTGCAATTATTGTATTTTCAGCCGTGATCATTTTAATTACAAATGCCTCAATCCATTTTGAATGAGCGTCCACCAATACTAAAATATGTACGTTAAATATCGGTCCTAAGAAATCAATATGCACTCGATCCCACGGTTGTAAAGGATATTCCCATGGAATTAGTTTCATTTTCTGTGGGCATTGACGCCCTTCTAAACAACTATCACATGCTTTAATCATGGTTTCAATGGCTTTGTTTAAGGGGAATATAACAGTGGTCTGAAATTTAATGTCAGGTTTATTTAAAAAATAAAGATCCTAGAAAGTTGAAATTTTGACAGCGTATATTAAGCTCAATTATCTAGTAAAATATCGAAGTACTTTCTTTTTAACAATTTGCTTTCAGAGGTATGAAAAAAATAATGTTATATTTTTCAAAATTAAAAAAAAAATATTCCCATATCTTACTAGTTTATACTATAAGGAATATAATGTGAACATTTCATAAGGATGCGATAGCTCATGCCCGAGTCAGGTTAAAATAAAAATCTTAAAAAATAAGACCGTAAAATACCGCCGCCTTGCGGATCTTCTCTTAGTTGAACGCGTTGTATACTCATCTGCACAATTATTGGAGGGGCGAGCAGCATGCGGCCAGCGTTTATCCCTGGGCCGGTGAACGCTGCGCGGCTTCGCGTTTGTTTTTATTTTCTTTTCTCAATCATAGTTAACAAAAACGGCTGGCGTCGTTAGCATTTATTCTCGTAAAATTAATATTTCGCAATTATAATCGATATTTTATTGTACTAGTGTTTTATTTTTATTCTTTCTGACTACTAATGGAATAAGTATTTTTTTATACTGCATGTTCACTAATATAGAAAACACGAAATGTTTCACTAATTTAAATAAAAATGTGTAATATACCTTTAATATTTTCTTTCCTAATTATTTGACAGTGTCGGTATTATTAAATTATTTTGAAAGTGTTTTAAGCTGATTAATAAGCAGAAGCAATCGAATAACAATCAGTCTTGTTCAAATCATTATTTCGTCTTAAATCTTTCGTTGTTAAAACAGTTGTTAAATGCCATTAAACTTCTCGCAATAAAACTATTAAAGTAAATTGTAAAGTTTCTAGCAATCGGACCTATTTGAACCAACGAATCAATGATATCAAAACTATAAGAATAGTGAGAATAACGTCACCAATATGACGTTGTCGTAAATTAATGTTACAAATCAACTATTTTTTACTGAGCACAGGTAATATATGTTTGACGAATGTTTACAAAAATGTAGGGTTTAACTGCGTGCATATTCATTGTTAATTATTTTAGAAAAATTAGAACTATAATAATAATAAGGTAGTTATTATAATGCATTTCAAATAACAAGCTTCTTGCTCAACATTGCACCGAACCCAATATATTTTATTTCAAATTTGGCTGATTTATGATGAGTCATATTTTGATAGTAAGTAAATAAGGAATAAATGAATTGTAATTGAATGTTATTGCAATCCTCTATTTATACACATCATCATTTTGTAAACCCTGTACTAATTATAAATAAACAGGGCAGCTGTCCGTTTAATTTTTTTCAATCTATTATTTATTTGTTGCATTCATAAAAACTAGAATATTGGATAAAATAAAAATTGAAATTCTCCCCAAAATCTGGGGTATTTACCCAATTTAGCAGAGGCCAAATTAATACACATTATTTTCATGACAATAGCAGTTATCAAAGATAATATTCCTATATAAAAAATATCATTGAAAATCCTATGTTCCGTTTTTTTTCATATACAGAGAGTTTTATATAACACCGAACATGTTCATCCAATACAATTTTGACACCTTTATTTTTTAAGTTATGTGTAAATTGGGTTGCCTCTATGACCATTAAAAACTGTAGCCAATCAATCGCATGCCTCAACTTGTACACACAGGGAGTTTTTCTTTCAAGTATACATTTGAGAATTACACAGTATATGTCGTAAATCTTTAGATACTCGTTGTTAAAAAAAATAATTTGAAACTTGAAATGAGTGTGTTCCACTCTCAGACTAAGCATGAAGTAAAATTTCGAGTTTAGAAAAGCCTGAAAATTTGGTTTGGTCGCGTAGCGCGAAGCGCGGAGCGGCCAAACCAAATGTTCAGGCTTTTCTAAACTCGAAATTTTACTTCATGCGCCACCGGTACAAAACACTGACAAATTACGAAGTTTAAAACACACCGATAAACTTTCTATTGCATCAGTGTTTAGTACCGGTGGCGCATGAAGTAAAATTTCGAGTTTAGAAAAGCCTGAAAATTTGGTTTGGCCGCTCCGCGCTTCGCGCTACGCGACCAAACCAAATTTTCAGGCTTTTCTAAACTCGAAATTTTACTTCATGCTTAGCCTGGGAGTGGAAAACACTCGTTTAATGCTTCAAATTAAATTCTTTTAATAAACCTAGCATCGGCATATGTTCAACGTATGCTTCTGTATACTTAAAAGACAAATTCTCGTTATGAAAATGTTCGGTGTTACATAAAACTCTCTGTATATCCGGCATATAAATATTCACAAGGAGCTTATGAACATGAATTATTTTATTATTATATTTATAAGAAATAATCTCTAATTTAATAAAATAAAACACATAGTTTGTTCAGCTGTCGAAACTGGAGTCTTAAAAGTAAAAATAATTAGTTATAATGACAAGAATAAGAATCATCGGTTTTGTAAATACCGAAAAATAACACAGGATCGCTTTCTAACGAATTGAAAACAATACATAGCTTGTATGTATTATCAGCGTGTTTAAATAATACGAATCGACACTTTCCTTCGATCCGTCTTTTTTATACGCTTTTTTTCGTCTATTCCACGTGACGCGAGACCCTATCCGTTCATGCCAAGCAGCAATGCACAAATGCACAGTGAACTGCCGCTTTTCTCTCTGACTGTATTCGCCCCACTTGTCCTGTAAATTTGGCATCGGATGAGCTACTCTAAACTATGTGGGTCTTTCCAACACGATCGGCGTGTTACACTGCGATAATCCCCTTAAGTTCGGCCACCAGACATATGAGCGTGCCAGACTTTTTGTTTTGACCATGCCCATGTGTGTGGAATGTAATTCTTTTAAAATTATTTGTCTCAACTTTATCAAAGGGGGAAATTAAGGTGTTGCCTTCTGGGAGACAACCACCCCGATTTTGAGAAATTTATATTGAATTATTGACCTTGTTCTCAAAATCGGATCACCCTCGATTACCTAGTAGCTCGTAGGCAGAGATACCACACAGTCACTTTTAAAACAAAATAAAACATAAAACTACTCACCCTGTCATCGTCAGGTCCTGGAACAGCATTTTTCCAGAACAACTCACTTTGTATATATATTTCTTTAGGTTATAAGAATTGAAATGATTCGATAAATGAAAGAGTACGATTTCAAAGAAAACATTTACAATGGTGTTTATTAAAAATAAACAAGAGTTGACAATTACCGAAATATATATACAAATAATACAAAAACAACTATCACCTTACGCGACGCAACTCTTACGTTATTTGTTGGATTTAAAACAAAAAAATAATATTATAACAACACTCGGATTTCGGATGACCGCACGATTCAGGAGATTGATACCCATTACTGTCCTCCCCCTGAACCATCAGTTTCGATAACCACCCTCTCCCTTCCCATGATCGTCGCTAGGTGGGATGTGGGAGATGTTAGTGGTTAAGGCTCCTGCCTCTGATTGGTCCAGCGGTTAGGGGTGACATGCGCAAGTCTATTGCGTTCTCTCATTTTGCGCGCCCTGGCGCATGCGGATCATCCAACCCGAATTACTAGGTGAATTGCCGGTATTTCCCTTTATGCAAATTCCAAGTAGCCGGGCAGTAAATACCATCTCTCCCTAATCCGGAGGGCGGTACTCGACGGTGAGCCTTTCGTGACCAAATCTGTCTTGCTATTGTTTTGGTCACGAACTGCCGTAATGGTGAAAATTTCCCGGCTTAGGGCCGCTACTTGGAATTTTGCATTTTACGACCCAAACGAGATTTGCGCCGCGTAAGGCAATAAAATCAAAAATTCTAAATAAAAATGACTAATCCTATAATTACAAATATTTACAAAACCCGAACGATCAGTGTATATAGACGAACTTATTTCATTTCATAATAAATGATTATGAAAGTGAATTTAAAAATGATTAATAAAAATTATGTGGGGTCCGTTGTTATCGCGAAATGAAATTAAACTATATAAATCGCCGAAATAATCATAGTTGCGGCGTTTCCGGTAAAACGCCGGTAACAATTCGGCCCCGTGAAATGAAGTAAGTTCGTTGACAATATGTGTGAAAAGACAAATTGACAAAATATTGAAAAGAGGAAGTAGATACACTGATGTTCGGTTCGCTTGATAAAAGTTGGTAGCGAGAAAAGCGAAGAGCTTCCCCAAACGCTGTTTTCCTGGATTCCTCTTCGGCTATCTGCCAAATGGTTATTGGTTCCCGATTGTATCATTTGGGCGCCACAACTGCTCATTGTCAGTCCTGATGCGTTGTTGTTCAAGATTTGCTGGTGAAGGTGGGGTCCGGATACGTCGTGTGGCAGCAAATTCCGCGGATTTTGATATGGAAGTGCGGCCCGTTCGTGCCTTTTGGTCCGTATGCGGGATCGGCGTTGTTTCACTTCTAAAATAGTTTATGGAGGCGGTGCACGGGAAATCATTTGTTTGATTTTTCCTGTAGATTCTTGTATAACAGTCTTAAAACACTCTTAATGTCTGTGTGTTTTCAATCACTTATGTCTCTATTATATCGCAGAAGTGTGACATCGATACAAATGAATTTACACTCATTATCCTGATTACACTCCCCGGGAAACTAACAATAATTCGCAAGTGAACCTTGCGTCGAGGGAAAAAGTGTTTTAATTTTCCGGAAAAACAAAACGTCTATGTCGCGGGAAAACTAATCACTTTAGTAATTACAGCTGCAGTGGAAGGTCCTGGAAGTGGGTCGTCGATGTCTTCCTCGGCCACATCTTCTTCTCCGGCGGGTTCCTCGGCTTCTTCGTGAACTTCGACTTCTTCGGCGGGTTCCTCGGCCTCTTCGGCAACTTCGTCGGCATTTTGGGTGGTGGTTCCGGGAAGAGGGATATCATTTTGATTCCGGGCTGGTGGGGTTGGCTCCTGTGGCGTTGGCCGTATGTCGTCCGCGTGTATTCTGACGGTGTGGCCATCACGTTCGATGAGGTAAACGCGTCCAGCGAAACGATCTCGGACAGTGTACGGTCCTAGCCACTTTGTTGCAAATCCGGCAGGATTTTTCGCGTCACTTATGGGATGGTTTCGGATAACCACCTGCTGTGCGATGAAAAATTGTGCCGGTTCATCTGGTTGATCATATCGACGTACATATCGTAGATGGCTGTTTCGGATTACCTCCCATCTTCTCTCTCTCTCGTCGTCCTGTAGTGGCGGTTGGGTGGGTGGGATTTCGCGTTCTGCTGGGCGGGGTAAGTTATAACCCAACAGCGCGGCGGCAGGAGTAAATCCTGTTGCGGCATTCGTTCTCGACCGGAGCTCGTACAGGATTTCTGGAATGTGCTGAACCCATTTATTTCCAGGCTGGCCTTGCATACGAATCCTTAAACATTTCTTCAGCTCCTGGTTTCTTCGTTCTGTCGGATTTGCCTGTGGGTGATACACGGGAGTGTAGTATGCTTCCACTCCCCAACTTTGCAGTTGATCTCGCCAGCGATTTGCAGTAAACTGCGGTCCATTGTCGCTGATTATAACTCTTGGGTAACCGAACCTATGGAATACTTGTTCCTCTAGTAATTTTAATATGTTACCGGAACGTGCTTGACCAATCGCAAAGGCCTCAATCCATTTCGTAAAAAGGTCGGTTACCACAAGTATGAATCTTTTCTTCGCGGTGCTAGCAGGATATGGTCCCATTAAATCTACGGCGACGGTGTCGAACGGTGCGAAGGGTATACGCGCTCTCATTGGTGCGCGTTTTTGATTCTTACCACGCTTCGTGGCAATGCAGATGAGGCAATTCTTTACGTAGTTTCGAATATCCGTAGGTTGACTGGGCCAGTAATAGCGATTTCGAATACTGCGTAAGGTTTCGTCGCGTCCTGGATGAATAGCCTCATCATGCATCGCGTGTAATACTCGAGGAACTGCTGCAGCAGGAACGTAGATAGCACGATCACGGCCATCAATTGGGCGTTGGAAAAGGTGTCCTCCGATGACTTCAAATGTTTCGTTGCATTTCGAAAATTCTGGGTGGTCTGGGTCAGCAAGAAGTTGTATTTTTTTTTTGAATTTCTTCATCTGCTGCCTGCGCTTCCCACACAAAATGAACAATAGGCTGCTCTACCACATTTAGCTGCGGTGGTAAAACAGATTCTAATTCCGGTAATGGGTCCACAGGTAAACATTCTGGATCGCGGCTAAGAAGGTCAGCTAGTTGATTTTCTTCTCCTGCGCAATGGGCGATCTCGAAATCAAAACTCTGCAGTTGTAACGCCCACTTCGTAAGTTTTGATTTCACGTTCTTAAATTTGGCGAGCCAAGTTAGCGCCTTGCTGTCTGTGACGACACTAAAATGTTTTCCTTCGAGGAGTGGGCGGTATTTTTGCAATGCAAATATAAGTGCGAGGCATTCTTGCTCATTTATGTGGTAACGCGTCTCGGCATCATTTAACTTGCGCGAATCAAAAGAAATTATCCTTTTCTCGCCGGTGAGAGTCGTTTGGAATAATACAGCGGAAATTCCTATCATCGACGCGTCGGTTTGAACTGTGTAGGATAACTCTGGTAACGGCCGGTGAAGTTTAAGTGGTTGTTGAACGCGTTCGCGCAGCATCTCCATAGCTGCTGTTGCGGACGGCGTCCACTTAAACGGACGTGTTGTGGCAAGTAGGTTGTTTAATGGAGCGGTTATATCTGCATAATTATCAATGTATTGCCTGACCCAGTTGCAAAGACCCAGATATTTTCGCAGTTGACGGCGTGTTTTTGGAGTAGGATGATCTTTGATTTGAGTCAGGTGTTTTTGCAAAGGACGTTTAAGGTCGGTATCGACGATGTGTCCTAAATACTCCAGCGAACTTTTCCCGAACGAGCACTTATCTACGCTTAAGCGAAGGTCAAATTGGTCCAATCTCTCAAACACCAATGCGAGGTGTCTGATGTGCTCTTCTGGTGTCCTGGAAAATATAATTATATCATCCAGGTACACCATTGCGAAATCGTGTATCATTCCAGCAAGCACTTCTTGAGACATCAAGCGCTGAAATGTAGCTGGAGCATTTTTGAGCCCGAAGGGCATTACACGGAATTGATAATGCCCTCCATCCGGTGTAGAAAACGCTGTAAATTGTTTGGAGTTTTCTTCCATTGGGATTTGCCAATACCCACTCTTTAAATCTAGCGTAGAAAAGATACTGGCATCTCCGAGATCTTTCAGCGTTTCCTGTATAACGGGCATGGGGGTCGGCTCCGATATTGTCACCTCATTGATTTTTCTGTAATCCATACAGAATCGGCTAGTCCCGTCCTTCTTCTGCACTATAACAATGGGTGAAGCGTACGGGCTTTTGCTCGGTTCGATAATTCCTTGTGCGAGGAGGTCATCTACTTGTCGGTCGATTTCTTGCTTTCGCAGTGCATTGACTCGATACGGTCGAATCCGAATTGGTTTGTTGGATGTTAGTAGTATTTTGTGCTCCGAAATTCGTGGGCGGTGAGCGAATTGATCCTTGGGCTGGAAAATTCTCGCAAATCTCTCGATCAATTCTTTAAAATGATCAGCTGCGTTTCCTGATAACTCGCAATCAAATTCAGGTACCTGGATGTTTTCCGATTTGAGTTGCTGTTCGGTCCACCGGATTGTCTGGCGTAATCCGGTGCCGAGGTGAATGCATAATTTACTGCAGTCAATCACAGCGTGGTGTTTGAGGAAAAATCCTATTCCAAGAATTGCTTCGTAACGGAGATCAGGAAACACAAGAAAATCCTCGGAGATATGTTGGGTGCCTAGTTGGAATTGAACAGATGCCATCCCTGTCACATCTGCGGTGATATCTTTTCCAGCTAAATTTGCCTTCATGTGTATTTCGCGCACACATTTTGTGATTCCCGGTCGAATATAATTTTGACATGCTCCTAAGTCGAGCAAACAAGATATTGTTCGATCTTGCATAATCACTGGCAATAACACGAGATTTGGAGAACTTGACGAAAAAGCACATAAGGGAAGGGTGTCCTTATCACTGTATATCTCGCGTAAATTATCTCGCGGGCACGTATTAGTGGAAATTGATGGGCACTGCGCTATTAATGATGATGGTCCGGCCTCCGAGTGGTTATTATCGGAAGATGGGTTAGCATTCTGATGCTGGTGTTGCTCGTCTCGGTCGCCAGTTAGGTTGAGATTCGCATTATTTCCGTTATTAGAATATATGTCGATATTCTGGTGGAGGTGCCGGGTGCGCTTAGCAGTTTTTCCTAAATTTTTGTTCTGGAGCTTGAATCTTGTTAGTTGAGAGTTTCGTTGTCGTCGTACGGAGGCGGCAGGGGAGGGTTGTACAGTGTTTATCTCTGATCCTGCCGCTCCTGGTAGTTTCCCGACCTGCTTGGGCAAACGTTATGCCAATGATATCCGTTCTTGCAAATTCGGCAGAGGGGTGGCTTGCGGGGGCGGTTCGACGTGGAGGCAGCGGTTTTCTGTGGTGATGCTGCTCTCGGAGGCTGTATTACTTCGACATTTGGCACTCTGTTTGGGCTGGTTGATTTCGGATTGGATTGCTTTTTTTCATGATTTTGACGTTGATTATATCTTGGCGAGCGAGGTCGTTTATTATAATTACTGTTATAGCGGCTCTTTGACGAATTAATGTAATTCTCCTTCGGTTGGTCCGTGTTTGGAATTATTGTGGGCTGTGATTTCGCCTGGAATGAATCCGTTTTCCTGTTTTGTTCGAAATTTGTGCTTTTTCTTTTCGATGACAGTTTCGCAGCTCTAGCAACAAATTCAGGCACGCTCGCCGGCATAAAAATCATCGCTTGCTTCAAAGACTCCGATGATAATTCCCACATGACGGTGGTTTTCATTTCTTCATCCCAGAAAGATAAATGTCGATCAAACAAGATTCTCTTTCGTAGAGCGAATAATCCAGGTGACGTATTTCCTTGGGGCTTCATTAATAATTCCTTGGTTTCATCCAGCGCCACTGAGACTGGATCAATTGAATCAATAAATAACGATTTCGCTTCGTCCCAAGAAACGTCGTCAGTGAAGTATTCTCCATATATCTTCCTGTCGTCGGTGTCCATTCTTGCCAATGTTCTCCTGTGTTTAACTTCATCTCTAAGGTTTAGTCCGTTGAACTCGATTTCCATCTGGGAAATGAATTTTCTAGGGTTGCGGCCATTAAACATTATTTTGTCTTCTTCGCTGTTGCTGTTTGATTCGCGAAGCAAATCGAGCACCTGCTGGGGCCATAGATTCGTTGCGGGGAGGTCGGAAGAAGTGGCGGCTTGTCGAGATGGTAAATTTGTGCGTTGTTTTGGTGGGGCGTGGATGTCGGCTTCGACTTGTATTTGATTGCGCGGTGGTGTCGGTAAGCGGTTTTCGCTACTGGCGTCTGAGAGACGTGATGGACCGCGATCTTCAAGCGCAGTCAGCTCTTCCTGGAGGAAGTTTATCTGGTCTCGATTTTCTTTCGCCACTTTAATAAACTTCTCTTCTCTTTTCAAGAAATAATTCCGCAATTCTTCGAAATCTTTCCACGTCGGAGGAGCACGCTCTTCTTCCTCTCTTTGTTGGCGCAGAATTTCTTCTTTTTCCTGTGCTAATCGTGCCATTTCCGCATCAAAAGCCCGCCTTTTCTCTGCCATCGTTTTATTAATGACTTCACATGTCAACTCTAAAGTAGTGGAACTTCGCGAGGGTGGGCGGCTCTCTTGGCGGCTGTTGTCGGCGTCCATTACTGTACCGTTGGATATAGTGCTATTGGACGCGGTGTCATCGAGTGTGGAGTTTTGAGATGTGGTGTTGTCGGTTACGCTGTCGTAGTCGCTTTGGGTTCCCTCCATATTGTTGGAGGTTTGTTTTAGTGGGCGAAGATTGTACGTGTTCATCGTTATACGAGTTTTTGTTTTAAAATTTTCGCAAAAGCTTTAAGTTACTATTTATAACTCGGCCCCGTCGAGTTTTCAAATAATTTTTAAACAAATTAAAGTTCGGGCACTCTTTGCATCAAATTTATACTATTTATTTGCAAATAAAATTTAATTAGTGCTCATGAATTGCACTTATAAACTCGTACAACTACGAAAAAGTACGTTCGTAATGTAATATAAAATATAAAATCTATCGAGTGAGTGTGGGTGTATAAACTCTCGTTATTAAGAATTAAGTAATTATGAACATTTAAATATACAATTCACTTCCCTGTAAGAAAATGTCAATTAGTTTACAACGAGAATTAAGGAATGTTTTGGCCAATGTGTTGAATTTTATTTATTACTTAAAAGAATCTATATTATAAATGAAAATTGTACGGTGAAAAGTTAATAATAATTATAATTACAACATTCATAAAATTTTAAATTCGAACTTTTTACAATGAAAGACAAAAATAAAATTTGTGTTGGTTAACACACTAATCATTAAACATTAACAATTTATCAAGTTTTATGATTGAGATTAGAAGAAATTTAAGCAGTTCAGAAATGTATTATCTTTAAAAATAATCGTTAATATTTACCAGACTAATAGTACAATTTTCATTAAAGAAAAATAAGTAATAAATATATCAATTTTATATAGGGCCGTGATCAATGAAATTAAATCGTGATATATGTGAGAGAAACATGTAGTACAAGATTTAAATTGGATTCTAAGTCAATACTAATGGGACAAATGTATAAACCAAATGCACTTTCGTTAATTAATTTTGGTTAAAGTTATCAAAAAGATAAATGGTTAAACAAAATTAAAGTTAGAAGAGTACGCTGTGACTCATTTATTCAATGAATAAAAAGTAAGAGCATTAATTAACGTTGGTCACAGTTATCCCAGTTAGAAAAACAATGAAAATGATGTACGATGTGTGTCATTTATCACGGATAAATCGTTAAAAAAAAAAAAAAAAATTAAACGTTGGGCGCCATTTATCAAAGGGGGAAATTAAGGTGTTGCCTTCTGGGAGACAACCACCCCGATTTTTGAGAAATTTATATTGAATTATTGACCTTGTTCTCAAAATCGGATCACCCTCGATTACCTAGTAGCTCGTAGGCAGAGATACCACACAGTCACTTTTAAAACAAAATAAAACATAAAACTACTCACCCTGTCATCGTCAGGTCCTGGAACAGCATTTTTCCAGAACAACTCACTTTGTATATATATTTCTTTAGGTTATAAGAATTGAAATGATTCGATAAATGAAAGAGTACGATTTCAAAGAAAACATTTACAATGGTGTTTATTAAAAATAAACAAGAGTTGACAATTACCGAAATATATATACAAATAATACAAAAACAACTATCACCTTACGCGACGCAACTCTTACGTTATTTGTTGGATTTAAAACAAAAAAATAATATTATAACAACACTCGGATTTCGGATGACCGCACGATTCAGGAGATTGATACCCATTACTGTCCTCCCCCTGAACCATCAGTTTCGATAACCACCCTCTCCCTTCCCATGATCGTCGCTAGGTGGGATGTGGGAGATGGAAGTGGTTAAGGCTCCTGCCTCTGATTGGTCCAGCGGTTAGGGGTGACATGCGCAAGTCTATTGCGTTCTCTCATTTTGCGCGCCCTGGCGCATGCGGATCATCCAACCCGAATTACTAGGTGAATTGCCGGTATTTCCCTTTATGCAAATTCCAAGTAGCCGGGCAGTAAATACCATCTCTCCCTAATCCGGAGGGCGGTACTCGACGGTGAGCCTTTCGTGACCAAATCTGTCTTGCTATTGTTTTGGTCACGAACTGCCGTAATGATGAAAATTTCCCGGCTTAGGGCCGCTACTTGGAATTTTGCATTTTACGACCCAAACGAGATTTGCGCCGCGTAAGGCAATAAAATCAAAAATTCTAAATAAAAATGACTAATCCTATAATTACAAATATTTACAAAACCCGAACGATCAGTGTATATAGACGAACTTATTTCATTTCATAATAAATGATTATGAAAGTGAATTTAAAAATGATTAATAAAAATTATGTGGGGTCCGTTGTTATCGCGAAATGAAATTAAACTATATAAATCGCCGAAATAATCATAGTTGCGGCGTTTCCGGTAAAACGCCGGTAACAACTTTTCTGAAATAATTATGCGGTACCCAAACATTAAACAATTGTGTTCGACTGTTAATTTATGCCTCACTAAATAATACCGTTTAAAATCAGCATTGCACTTTACTGGCCATCCTAATTTAGTGTATTTAATCACCCTTTTTAAAATTTTATCACGCTTTGTTTCCCTAGCCACTATTTCTGAATTGATAGGTAGGTATTCATTACTCTGTATATAATTTAAATACGACCAATTGTCATTTACTTCCTCTAAATATTGCTTATCCGGCAATCTGGATAACCAATCAGCTTTGTTTTCTAATGATTTTACATATGTTATCTCATAATTGTAATTACTCAACAACCAAGCCCATCGTTGTAATCTGTTAGACTACGAGAAGCAAATGCTATTGGTTTTTCCTCGCCATTGGCCATTATATGCAACATCACTGCACCGACGCCATAATCTGAAGCATCTACTTCTAAAATAATAGGCAAATTTGGGTCGTAATGTGCTAATGTTTTTGAATCACTTAATATCTTTTTCACTTCATTAAACGCCTTATCACATTCCTCAGACCATACAAATTCCACATCTTTCTGCAACAAATGATATGATGGGTGCAATAACTTTGCACTATTTTGTATGAATCGGATGTAATAATTAATCATGCCTAAAAATGATTTTAGTTCCGTTAAATTTTTTGGCTGTGGGGCGTTCTTAATTGCTACTGTTTTTTCTTGTAATGTGTGTAATCCCTCTTTGTCAATTTCATGACCTAAATAAACAATTTGTTTCTTAAAAAAATCGCATTTATGCTTATTAATTGTAAACCCACTATTTTGTAAAATTCTCAGTACGTTTTCAACCCTGTTTACATGTTCCGTAATTTTTTTTTCCTGCGATGATTATATCATCCAAATAACATACTACTCCATCTGATCCTTCCAATAATGATTTCATGACCTTTTGAAATTTTGCTGGCGCGCAAGCTATACCGTATGGCATACGTGTATACATAAATAACCCTTTATGAGTACTGATTGTCGTCAAAAGTTGTCAATTTTTATTTAATTCCATTTGTTGGTACGCCGCTGTCAAATCTAGTTTCGTAAAAAATTATCCCCCTTGTAACTTTGCGAATAGTTCTTCTATTCTAGGAAGTGGATGTTGATCTACTTAATTGCTCGATTCAAAGTGACTTTATAATCCCCACATAACCTAATAGATCCATCTTTCTTTAATATTGGCACTATCGGCGTTCCCCACGGGCTAAAATCTCCTGGTTTCAAGATTCCCGTTTTAACTAAACTTTGAATTTCTAATTCTACCTTTTCCTTAATCGCGAACGGTATAGGCCTTGCCTTAAAAAAATTTGCTTCCGCACCATCTGTGATTTTAATGTCAACCTTCCCCTTATTGAAACATCCCAAATGATTTGAAAAAACATCCGAATATCTGTTATATAATTTTTGCATTACTTGCCTGACATCTACATTATCTGTACTAGTTAATTTATGAATTTGTAAGTTATACAAATAATAAAAATCACGTCCTAGTAGTGGTGGACCATTTCCCTTGATTATGAATAAATCTAAACTTTTCGTGTTATTTTTAAACGTACACTTTACCGTAATATACCCTTCGGGGTAAATTTTATTTCCATCGTAATTTAATAATATCATATCTGTCTTGAAAATACAATAATTGCCAAAAAATGCCCTTCGCATTTTGTCTGATATGACGGAGCAACTTGCGCCAGTATCTAACTCAAATTTTATACTTTTATTATTTATTTTTACTTGAATATGCACCGGTTCATTGTAACTATTATTCAAATGAAACAAAACGGTCTGTTCGGGAGAACTTGGCTTATTTCTTAAAATATTATGCCTAACATTTTGTTTATTTCTACATATTTTAGCTAAATGTCCAATTTTTCCAAAATTCCTACTAGTTGAATTTTTATATTTACATACTATAAAAAAATTTCCTGACTCACCGCATGCAAAACACTCACTTCGTGTTCCTTGGTTGTTTTTTTCGAACCCCGGTTTAATCCTCGCCAGCTGTTGTCCGCTCCGTTGAAGTCGCGACGTCCTCGGCGCTCCCCACTGCTGCTGCCTCGAGTGTTGTCCTGCCGCCTGCACTCCGGATGCTCCCGGTCTAGCTGTAACTTCCTCGGAACCTTGCTTCCCACTTCCTCGTGGTTGCAGTCGAAATAACTCCACTGGTTCCTGCTTCACTCCGCATTCCTGTAGGTGGTATTTTTTTCTGGACGCTTCTCTTTTTAGCGCTATTGCAATTGCACTTTCAAAAGTTAAATTATCTGAATCCTCTTCAAATAAACGGTTTATGACTGCTCCCTGGTCCATGCCCATTATGAATCGGTCCCGCATGACTATCGGGAGTAGATGGTTGTCAAATTTACAATCTGCCGCTAAATTTCTCACTCTCGCCCCCAATCAGCGATGTCTTCGGTTTTGTCCTTGAACGCATTGTAAAATTTATAACGTTGCGGAAACACCGATTTTACATTAAGAAAATGTGCATTGAACAATTCCGTTAATTCCTTATAGGTTTTAACAGCGGGTGAATGCGGCACACACAAACTATTCAGAAGTTGGTACGCGTTTTCACTCAGATTACTTAAAAATATACCCTTCTGGATAATCGGTTTGTTGTCAATTTCATTCGCTAGGAAATACTGCTGTAACTGCGAACTATAAATTGCCCAATCTGATTGTAATGTGAATTCACGCAGGTGTCCGCGTGCGACAGCCATTTTCTTTTACTGCACCCTATTTCTGCCGAAATCTTTCACTATCTCACTAATCCTTTATTACTCGTTTTATCCTCGTCGCCAGTTGTTATGTCCGTGAGGCCGAGATGGACATACAAAATATATTGAAGGGTTTTCTCACATACACGATTAAAACGCCGTTTCTGCTTAACTCAAACTTTATTCTCCGACGGTCGGGACAACACTCCCCGTGGCTCGCAAACCTGCGCCCAATCTGGCGGGGTTTTTTTGTAGCCACAAAAACTCTCAACTCAAATAATAATACATTCAATTCAATTCGTGAAATACATTACAGAAAAAATATATAAACAAACATACTACATATACTGCCTTTCAAAAAAATCAGAACACAAAGTATTTATTGGACGATTTTAATGAAATTTACAGAATTTGATCATGTAAATGAACTGCATCGATGATAAAAAAATCAATTGTTTTGGTTACTATATTTTTCCTTGATTTCACCATTATGAAGAGCTGGTGATTATTTAATGTAATTGCTTCTAATATCCAAGTGGCCTCTGAGTAGTTTGACGTTTCAGTTTGTAAAACATAAAAAGATGCCCCGTGTTCGTCGGCGTGCACAATATCATCATCTAAGTGAATTTGAAAGGGGTCGCATTATTGGAATGCGAGAAGCGGGTTTTTCGGTTCGTGCTATTGCTGAAAGGGTAGGCCGTAGTGTATCGGTGATCGTATGCTGCTGGTCTAGATGGTCCGAAGCTGGGGAGAATCGACGTAGACTTGGATCAGGACTTCCAAGAAGCACCACTGAGCGTGAAGATCGAGCTCTTCGTCTTACAACTTTAAGGGACATATTTACAACGTCGCGGGCATTGGGAAATGACTGGTTGGCTCTAAATGGCCAAAGAGTATCCATGGCTACTGTTTACAGAAGAATCCGCAGTTTTGGTATAAGATCCTACCGTCCACAATTGTGTCTACCTCTTACTCCGCAGCATCGCAGAGCAAGACTTGATTGGTGCAGGGAAAGACAACATTGGACCTATGAATGGAATACATTATCTTCAGCGATGAGTCTCGGTTCTGTTTATGGGCTCATGATGGTCGCAGAAGAGTGAGACGTCGACGCGGTGAACGCAGAATTTTACAATTTGCTGTTCGGCTCTTACACAGGGAGTTATGGTTTGGGGGGGGGGGCGAAAGAATATGGTAGTCGGTCTCCTCTAGTTTTTTTAGAAGCAAGTCTTAACGCGATTCGGTATATTGACAACATTTTATGGCCAGTGTTAGTGCCCTATGTAAATGGCTTACAGAACCCCATTTTTCAGCAAGATAATGCTCGACCTCACACAGCGGCCATTACAAGACAGTTTTTTGATAGTGCCGAAATCAATTTGTTACCTTGGCAATCTCGTTCTCCAGATCTATCGCCAATAGAACATGTTTGGTATATGATAGGTGTTAGAATAAGTAACTTACAGCGCCCCGCTAACACTGTAATGGAATTTAAAGGTCAAATTATCGAAGTTTGGAATGAAATACCCCACGTCGATATTGACAGCCTGGTTTCTAGCATGCCTCGACGTTTTAATGAGTGTTTGGGAAATCGTGGAGGCCCAACACATTATTAATTTTTATTCATTTGTTTTTTTGTTTTTCAAGTTGATTTTTTGATCATCGATACAGTTCGTTTACATGATCAAATTGTGTAAATTTTATTAAAATCGTGCAATAAATACTTGGTGTTCTGATTTTTTTGAAAGGCAGTATATTTTATAATAGGATTACCTACTCGAAATTAAAGCGGCGATAAATAAACGATGTCGGATGTTGTCAAAGTATCGATGCTTATTGAAGTTTCTCCAATTTTCTTGTATTATCGTGAATTTCGATATGCCTTTTTGTCATAACGAGAAATGTGACATGCTAGAGTGTTATTTATCGTGTTCAAAAAATGACCAAATTTATATGAGCAGATATAATAGCATCGATAATTTGCAAAAATAAGGTAGGTAAATGTTGGAATTGATGGTAGGACAATTCTCAAGGCAAGCAATGATATTCGTAAGAGAGCTGAAAATGCATCGAACAAGATAGCAACGTTTTCGAACACTTGTATCTATCAATTTAGTTAATTATTTATTAATTTTATTTTTTACGTTCAGATTCTGAATGAAATACACGTACACTAAATTTGATTAAATTGTAGATTAAACATTTTTTTCCGTCACATATTAGGATAATCATTTATTAAGTGTTTTTTGTAAGTGTGTTTATTCTATTTTTAAATATGTCAAAATATACAGAGCATCCTATTTAAAAAAATGTTGTTTTTGCTAATTAATCAAAAATCTAAGCTTCATTTGTTTTTCTGTTTACACCATCTTAATGTACCTAAAAAATACTACTAGTTTGCTAAGTTAACCGACTTCGTAGCTCCAAAAATAACAAAGTTACCCATGGTGGCCCGATAATTTATAACACCCTGTATAATCCCTAAATAAAGATATTTGTATACAGGGTGTCCCATTTTAATGTACCACCTGAAATATTTTAAGAACCAACTCACCCACCTACCCCCAGGAGAGGCTGGGAAGGGCGTAACTTTGAAATCTTGGTATGGGGACACTTTTTCCACTCCACTTTCTCCAATCCGAATATTCCATTCCTTTTTTTCCACCAATCATATTATCCACTAATGTATTATTCCACCAATCATTTTATCCATTAATATATTATTCCACTATAAATATATTATTTCATTTCTTTTTAGACATTTTATTTTACAAGGATTTACAAGGATTTACACGGATTAAAATTGAATGTTGTGCCCTACTGCGCGGAGGTACTCTGCTATCTCATCAGCTTCCTTTCGTACTTCGTAGTCCCTAACTATATTACATATCCTCTCTTCTGTCTTAATTTGGTTTTCCGACCTTTTAATTTTACGCCCCAAATCCAGTTCGCGAAACATTGTTTCGGTGTCGCCCTGTTCTTTCTGTATCTCCAGGAGAAACGCATAGAGACTGGGATGGCCTTTGCCGACTACAACTGCAAATCTGTGATGCCATCCTTCTGACATGTTATTTGTTCGTGATGAGTTAGTCTTCACAGCCTCATACACGTTCCAGAGCGCTGGAGGATACCTCGGCTGCATGGCACGACGTCTCCCCCTGGCCGGTTTGCCTCTTACATAATTATTTTCGAAGTAATCGATGATTTCAGAAAATTCTTCTGGTGCCAATTCTGAAAATATGTCGAACGCCTCCCCAACATCCTCAACTGGAACGAAACTAGTCTCACACATCATCTGCGCTGCCTCTTTGATCGATCGGTCATCCGGATTGTTGTAAGCCTGTTGCAGTCCTTCTGCTTGTATGCGACGGAATATTGACTGTTTTAGGTGAAAAAAGCAAAAAGCAAAAAGCCGAAATGTCAAAACGCTATGACAAGGCGATATGAAGTTGGATTTGACATCGAAATATTTTAAATCAAACGTTGGAAAAAAATTAATGGAAAAAAGAATGAATGGAAAAACCATTCAGTGGAAAAAAGAACAAGTGGATAAAAAACTCAGTGGAAAAAATGGATTGGAAAAAGTTAGGTGGAATCTGAAATCTTAAATGGGAACCCCAATTTTTTATTACAGATTTAGATAAAGCGTGAACAAGTTTTATTTAAAAAACATTTTTTGTTACTTTAATAGATGGCGCTGCAATCAACAACATTGTTTTTATTATGTACAGGCAGGGATCGCAGGGGTGACCTAAAAAGGAGAGGACTGGGCCGTCTCCATAAACCACGCCCGGCCGTACTTACAATGACATCCTCAAGGAGCAAACTGTATGGGCTGTAATTGATAGGACCCACAGGGAGGGCTCAATCTCACCAGCGAACTGGCAGCTGGTAGAGGTGGCTTTCCTCAAGGTCTATATGGAGGTCCTATTTAAAAATCCAGGTACAGGTAAGGTTGGCACCATGGTCACGTCAAACTGGTGGCCTGCGCAGATCAGAGATCCGCTGATCTGTTCAGGTTGGCCATAGGGAAGGTGGATCAAGTCTAGCCAGGTGCTAGGATCGAGGCTGTCGCCAGGGACAAGATCCCAAACAGACCTCGGTGTAGGGCCTGGATCCCGATCGAGCCCGAGGACCCGCCGACGATAGAGCAATTCATCCGCATGAGCAACCCAGAGTTGCCGACGGATGATTGGATTTTGGTCAGTGTAGGGGAAGCGAAGGGCAACACCAGACTGGTGATAATCTCCTTCTCCGGCCATAGGTATATAGAGTTTTAGGAGGATATGCACATTTCAGTGAACCCTATATTTACCAACAAAAGACTAAAGGACTGGGGCTCTTATAGGACCGTCCTTATTGGGGCTCTGCTTAGCGATACACCACGTAGACCCAACACTGAGGGGGAGTTGGATCGCCTGTTAACTACCCTCACAGAGGCCTGCAATAAGGCAATGGGGGTTGTTGTCCAGGTAAAGTGTACCGAAGCCTCTATGGTGGAACCAGGAGGTTTCCTCCGTAAGGAAGAAATGCAATAGGCTGTTCAACAGGGCAAAACAAACCAGCAAATGGTCTCTGTATAAGGACAGCCTAAGAGGGCCTGTTGGAGAACCTTTTACAAAATTGAGGAAACCTCCGAGGTCAGTCGGCTCAGAAAGATACTATCGGGAAACCCAGCTATCCCGGGTTTTCTCATGAAGCAGGGTGGTGACTGGACCACTTTATGCGAGGAAACCCTAAAGGCGCTAATGGGTACCCACTTTCCCTCCGACTCTGGCGGGAAAGGGGCTCGCCCGGCACCCAGGAGGAGCTGCCCCATATATGATATCTTGAGTGAACACAAACTGGCTTGGAGTGTGAAAAGCTTCCAGCCTTTTAAAGCTGCAGGCCCTGATGGGATTATTCCTGCTGAATTACAGATAGCCTTAGACATTATGAATCCCTGGTTGGAAGTAATATTTGAAGCCTGCCTAACTCTATTGTACATCCCTCAGAGATGGAAAGAGACAAATGTGGTGTTCATACCCAAAGCAGGGAAAATGACCCACTCAACACCGAAGGACTATAAGCCAATCAGCTTATCGTCCTTCTTACTCAAGACGTTGGAGAGACTAGTTGAAGCGAACATAAAGAAACGCATCAATCCAAACCTTTGGTCATCTAGCCAACACGCTTATACTAAGGGCAGATCAGTGGACACGGCGCTGCACGCCCTCATTAGCCAGGTTAAGAAGTCCATGTGCAATGAGGAGTTTACGTTGGCGGTATTTCTGGATATTGAAGGAGCCTTCAACATTGTGCAGCCAGAAGCAATTCTGTCTGCCCTCAGAGACCTGCACATGGACGAGTCGATATGCCTTTTCATAGGGAGGCACGTTGTCTCCTTTTCATGACGGAGAAGCACGTTGTCTCCTCGCTGGGTGGCTCACACCCAAGAAGAGAGGTTAATAGGAGTACCCCTTAAGGGGAGGTGCTTTTACCGCTACTATGGAACGTAGTCATAAATGACCTACTGAAAGAACTAGAGTCTGTAGGGTGTAGGGCAATTGCCTACGCTGACGATGTGACTCTCATGGTCTCTGGCAAACACTTAAGTATCCTATCCGAACTTATAGAGCAGACACTCCGCAAGGTTACCCGCTGATGTGGGAAGTGTAGACTAGGGGTAAACCCCCTCAAAACTGAGTTTGTACTCTTCACCAGAATGCATAAAGTACCGAACTTCAAAGTTCCTACACGAAACGGCACAGAACTGGTGGTAAAAGAGCAAGCTAAATATTTGGGCATTCTAATTGACAGGAAGCTTAGTTGGAAGCCCAATATTCCACCAAACTGCACTCGGCAAGGCTCAGAGAGCCGCCGAATTACTCATAACGGGGGCGGTCAGGTCTACCTCCTCCAAAGCGCTAGATATAATACTAAGTCTAGTTTCAGTCGACCTCTACTGCAGATATGCTGCAGCTACCACAGCGATCAGAATCAACTCAGTTGGGATATACAGTACTAGCAAACAGGGCTATGAAAGGATCCTAAATGAGCTTGTCGATATCCCCCTGAAGACTGACAGCTGCACTCCAGAACCTAATTTTGAAAATAAGTTCTCCACTTCCATCCCGGACAAAACCAAATGATTAGAGGGCTAGATAGTTCAAGGCAATGACGTCTGGCTCTTTACGGATGGTTCCAAGTCTGAGAACAGAGTAGCGGGAGGAATGTTCTCACAAGATTTCAACCTCAAAAAGTCTTTTAGACTCCCAAACCACTGTAACATTCTTCAGGCAGAGATATAGAGTACTAGCAAACAGGGCTATGAAAGGATCCTAAATGAGCTTGTCGATATCCCCCTGAAGACTGACAGCTGCACTCCAGAACCTAATTTTGAAAATATGTTCTCCACTTCCATCCCGGACAAAACCAAATGATTAGAGGGCTAGATAGTTCAAGGCAATGACGTCTGGCTCTTTACGGATGGTCCCAAGTCTGAGAACAGAGTAGCGGGAGGAATGTTCTCACAAGATTTCAACCTCAATAAGTCTTTTAGACTCCCAAACCACTGTAACATTCTTCAGGCAGAGGTCATGGCCATCTGAGTGGCAGTGGACTGGATCCACAAAAATTATCTTCAGGGGAACCGCATTTGGTTCATTACTGATAACCAAACCGCCATTAAGATACTGAATAGTCCGTACTGCACCTCGTAGGTGGCCAGAGACTGTAAAAAATCGCTAAATAGGCTTGCAAATAACTGTGACGTGGGACTTATGTGGGTACCTAGTCACAGTGATATCGACTGCCGACGACCTTACAAGGAAGGGAGCAAGAATGAAGGACCTGTCTACTGAACTCTCCACCCACATTCCTCTTGTGGAATGCAAGAGACTGCTTAGGGACCAGATGATAGCATCGATCAACCATAGGTGGAGAGAATAAGATACGTGTTTCATAACAAGGCAGCTATGGCCTATATGGGATACTATAAGCAGCAACAAATTAATTGCACTTAGCAGAATCGACATAAAGAAGGCAGTAGGCATCCTCACGGGCCACTGCCTCCTAAGCAGACATGCACAACAGATGGGTTTTGAGCACAACGACTTTTGCAGAGGATACCTGGATGTGGAGGAGGAAGAGACGGTACTCCACTATCTGGGACAATGCCCTGCTCTTGAAGAGAAAAGGATCAATCAAGTACCCTGGTATGCACTACGCGAATGGACTAACGGACCTCACACCTCTAGATGTGAGACATCTGATCGGGTTCATTAGGTGCTCGGATTGGTTTGTATAGGTGGGGAGGGAGGGGAGATCTGACTCCTTTTCACCCTTATGGTATCACAAGAGGCCCTTTGGGCCTAAGTGAGCGGTCTAACTGCTGCCATTGAAACTTAACCTAACCTAACCTGCATCTTATGTGAGATATAAAAAAACGAAAAGATAGTTAAAATTAGATATTTATCGTATCGTTGTATTAATCTTTTACTATAGAGATAGCGCCCTCTTGCGGCGAAACTATGAACTTAAATATAATTTACAGTGATTTCTCTTAACCACTTTTACAATGAATTTTTTTACCGCAACATGCTACGATGTATAGTTTCTGAAATACAGCCGATGGCCACGCTTAATCAAACACCCGGTACAACTTACCTACAAGATTTTATTTAAATCCAAATGTTTTATTAACTGTTTCAATTAATTTGAATGGGGAAAAAAACGTGTTAGTCTAAGCGTTAAGTGATAACATAGAGTCCCAACAACTAGAAGCGATGACTTATCTATATCCAAAACTTTACAATTAAGCCGGAATTTGTCTTCAAAGTTCAAAAAAATATAATTAATTTTATTTATAACAATTGAGCCCTATGTTCGATCCAATTGAAATTTATTATGGCTGATTATTATAATAAAATACACCGTATTAGTTATTAAGGTCAACATTGATTGACAAGAAGTATAAAACAGTAGTACCACAACACAAAAACTAAAATATGTTTTTACTGGTCAACTTTATAAAAATTAAAAAATACCACTTTAAAGAATGGTTCATTTGAAAGCTTTTGTGTCTCTTAGAAATGTTTGATATCTTGTACGGTTTTGCCACAAAAAAATAAAATATGAATATGGTATCCTCAATTTCCAACAACAACAACATTTTTGTTTGTTCCAAATATGAATAATTATAAACCATAATGAAGATAATATTTATTTATCAAAAGACACTTGTTAATTAATATTATACCCAATTGACCTTTCTTTAATAATGGCGGCGACAAAGAAAAAACATGTGTTTTCAATCACCCAGAAAACTAGATTTTATTTTTACTAAACAATAAAAAAATTGTTATTTGCATTATATTTTTTTGTGGCAAAACCGTACAAGATATCAAACATTATTTAAAGATATACAATCTTTTAAATGAACTTATCTTTGAGGATATATTTTTTAAATTTTTGTAAGGTGCGCCAACAAGAACAAATTTAAGTTTTTATGTTATAGTACTATTGTTTTTTAATACTTCTTGTCAATCAATGATGACTATAATAACTGTTCAATTGTTATAAATAAAATTAATAATATGTTTTTCAACTTTGAAGACAAATTCCGGCTTAATCGTAAACTTTTGGATGTAGATAAGCTATAACAAGAATAATTCGAATTCAAAACTATTTGAATTCGAGAAAATAAGCTTACGCTTCTTATAGTTTGCACAGTTTAAGCAGATTATATATAAAATTACGAAAATGTTATTCGTAAAAATGGAAACTATGTCTTAATTAATAAGATAACTTAAGACTATAAATATCCATTGAAACAACTACTTCCCGTGTAATCTATAGATGGCCTAAGACATTAGTTGTAATCAAAGTTCTTTCATTTTTAATTACTTGTTATTTCTCCTATCATTTTGAATTTTTATTTGTTTGTTGGTTTGAAGAGAATTTCACCTAAATGATGCATATACTTTGATAGAGCGTTGTAACAAATCAAATCAAATAAGATTTTAAATATTTCATTGTATAATTCAATATCCAGAGGTGTATTTGCACGGCAAGTAGTTGTTTCAATGGATATTTATTGTCTTAAGTTGTCTTATTAATTAAGACATTGTTTGCATTTTCACGAATAACATTTTCGTAGTTTTATATATTATAGATAAGTTATAGTAAATTATCATATTTTGATCCCAGGAATCTATGGCTACGCCATTTACCCGTATTAAGGGGACACCCTGTATAATAAAAGTAAATAAATGTAATTGCATTTTTTTAGTTAGCGTCCAATAATGTAAGCTTTTCGGATACTAATACGTATATAAAACATTACTTTACTTACTCGTTACATAATATATATATATATATATATATATATATATATATTATATATTATATTATATATATTATATATATATATATATATACTCGGTTGCTTTATAAATCAAATGACATAATATATAAAATTACGAAAAAACTATTCGTGAAAATGCAAACAGTGTCTTAATTAATAAGACAATTTAAGACGATAAATATCCATTGAAACAACTACTTCCCGTGCAAATACACCTCCGGATATTAAATTATACAATGAAATATTTAAAATCTTTTTTAATTTGATTTGTTACAACGCTCTATTAAAGTATATGTAACGTTCAGGTCAAATTCTCTTCATACCAACTAACAATACAATTTAATTAATCCGGAGATGTATTTGCACGGGAAGTAGTTGTTTCAATGGATATTTATCGTCTTAAATTGTCTTATTAATTAAGAAACTGTTTGCATTTTCACGAAACGTTTTTTCGTAATTTTATATATTATGTTTAAAGTGTGCAAACTATAAGAAGCGTAAGCTTATTTTCTCGAATTCAAATAGTTTTGAATTTGAATTTATCAAATGAAATGTCTTAGATTAAGTCATACTATTCGGTGAATCTCGGAAACGTAAAATAAATGTAATTATGCCTAATTACGACGTATGTTTCTGAAGTCAGAACCTACTGGGATGCTGACAGTTTATAGACACTCGTTATTTTTAATGAGAGCCCCGTTTAAAAGGAATTGGTGGTTATGTAATTGATGATACATTTTAGAGTGATGTGTTGATGATTTACGTCTAGTATGTTGCAAACTTTCTAGAAGTATAATTTTTACCTTCACTTTTAACGTATACGTGTGTAAATAATTCTTATAGTGTACACACATTTTTTAAATTAAAACCAATAAATCTCGAACATCAATTAAAATCATCGTGCGAACTTCATATTCCCACATGATTGATTACATTAAGTCCACTAAATAGTAATCGTTATGATAGATTTAGTACAAAACCTCAGAGAAGATTAATAGTTTATATCACAAACTGAAAATGAGAATTATATTTCAATTTGTAAAAACATGAAAACTATTAATTTTCTGTGTAAACACTAAACTAGGGCTGGGAATTTAAATAAAATATTTGAATATAAAACATGCAAATAAATCATCAATCAATCAAGTATTTAAGTATTTAAACTATTTGTTCTTTTTAAGTATTTAGTGTTAAATAGTAAATTGATAAACGAGCATATAATGATAGCTATTAATCACGAGAACGAGGTTTGCGGAACGAGCCAACGGCGAATGGAGCAAGTTGATCCAGTGATTATTAGCCATTATATGCGAGTTATACACTATACTTTGTTCATGACAATAGCAATATATAACACAGCATTTATTATATATATTTATCAAATACGCGTCAGTCTTAATGGTCGGTTTTGTTTTATAATAATTTCACAGATAAATGATGACAGATTGCGGTACTATGATTTGAATGTGTAATAAGGTTAATTCCACTTTAACACAAATATATACACTGGTCAACAATAAATATTGCTCACACAGTCTACCCTTTCGCCTAAGTTACATAGAAACACGCTCTTTGCACAAAAAAATGAACTCTTCCGTTTGGATGGAGTGTTCACGGTGTTAACGTTTGTTCAGCTTTAAAAAACACTCGCGACGGATAGAAACACAATTGTTTAACCGATTTAAGAATGTTTACGTTTACAAACGCGTTTTGGGCGGGTTAAACTAGTGAGAACGGCGGAGATGTTAACGCGTTATTTCGTACTTTAACAAAATAGCGTCGACGACGTTATCTCCACCATAGTCAAATGTAAGACAAAAGAATCTGATCTGACTAGCACAGCGCTGTTACTGCGTAGCGGCAAAAAATCGATCTAGGCAATTATTTATATTCGTGTTAAAAAAATACAATTATTCCGCAAATCCCGTGTTTAATGTACTTGAGTGTTAAATGCACCCCATGCTTGCTGTCCATACAATTGAATAATGCACATATTTGTTACCGGCGCTTTTCCGTAAGCGCCGTCAACTTGTTCATTCAGCAATATTTCAGATGCAACGTAACCACGGGCGTTATTTTGTTACATATTTTAATATTCGGAACAACGGTCCCGATTCACTTCAATCCATTTTTCAGTACTCAATATTGCTTCATTCTGTTTCACTTTCCAAATGAGTAAAGTTCGCGCCATGAATTGATAGATATAGCATTTAGGATTACGTTAGGTTGCCTATTGAAACGTCGTCAGATAGGTCAAGCGCCCCCACACATCGGACAGCTCAACTTCATCCCCTAGGGATGAAACTCCTTTCGGGTATCTAAAAGTACACACTCAGCCGAGAGTGAACAAAATTCCCGGGTATCCCCAAGTTCGCCACAACTGCGATATGACTCCGTTACCTGCGATCAGGCCGAGCGAACGAGCGTTCCGTACGTGCCCCGAACAAAAGAATCCGGCACGACGGTCGAAACCAATAAACCGCCAATATGAGAACCCCCTACGCGATTCGTGAAATGAATCCACATACGCGAACGAGACACACATCATTGGATAGCCGAGAGTAATCCGGTTCGAACGGTACCACACACGAACCACATACGTTACCATTGAGCGGAACCAAACGAGCTGCCCCGATGTAATTTGTCAATAATTATTGTTAAGACGATGTTGCACATAGCAACAATTATCCATAAACAATTACCTTACGCCCCCTTATGCCTGGACGAAGTTTCATTAACTTTCAGTTAGTATTTTACTAAATAGAGGCATAAAACTTATACAACCCCTTTGTTTATATTATTTATTAAGTTTCTACCCGTAATTGTTTATGGATATTGTTGCTAAGAAGATTAAAAGATGCGCTTTTACATTCCACATCGTTTGGTATTAGTTTTAGGTAAATTAGGTTAACCCCTTCGGCGTTATTTAATTAAATGTATATAAAACCCCGTCCTTAGCTGTAATCAAAATCTATCATATATGCCCGGACGCGGAATCATTTCGCGCATACAATGATATATTTTGTATTCTAAAATATTAATATTTAATATTTATTTCGACCATTTTTCTTTCGGTCAACGAAAGTTGGTGGTCGCCAGAGGGGTGCGAAAGGAAGAAGGTTGACTATAACCCATATAAATATCTTCGGCCCACAGGGGTAAAAATCACTTCGAAAAAGTCTTCCAACCGTGCATCGTCACCACGCCAAATTTCGTTCCGTGTCCGCGAAAGTTTTATAAGTTGTCTTTACGACCCAGTGGTCGTCTGTAAGTTAGATTTCTCACTTTAGAAATTTTCACTTATTGAAAATTCCCTTTTTTCATTTTCTTCTTAAGTTATTTTGTAAATATTGTTATTATGTTCTTTTCACTACGAGTTGAATATACATATATCCGACTAGTGGATATTCAAATCGCTAAAAATCGAGTCTTATTTTGAATTCACCCCGACCGTAAATCAAAATAAAGTGTTGTGCCCAAATTCGAGCTGCCGCGCCCATTCCCAAGCGTATCCATTGAATCAGTCCCGGGTGGTAATCTTCAGAAGGATTCCCCGCTTTCGGCCTAAGCCCGAAAGAGCCTTGATAACATATTATAAGATTGTCGTGAACAAAAATATTGTTTTAACACTAGGTGAGGCCTGGGGAAGATTCCATGGAAACGGGGAGTTTTAATGTATTTTGTCTTTGTGGTAATAAAAGGCTACGTTACATTGGTGGTAGCGGTGGGATTTTGCAGATTGACAAGCAAAGGCGTATATCTATTGTGTGGAGAACATGGCTGCGTCAGGTGTATATTGCAATCATTATGGACTGGGCAGTTGGGTCAAGTGGATCCAGGAATTCGAGGGGTATGCTCTCTTGAAAGAATGGGATGCGAACAAGAAGTTAATTGAGTTGTCCCTGTTCTTGAAAGAAGCAGCTCGGTAAACTATTAAAGGATTATCAGAAGAGGTGCGCGGTGATTGGGATGCCACTTGTGAGACATTGGCTGTCGCGTTTGCACCTCAAGATGACTGCGATGAAAAGCAGTTTTGGGCTCGAAAACTGATGCCGGGTGAGACGTGTGCGACGTTTGCTGCATGTTTACGTGCTTTAGGAAAATTGGCGTTTCTTGATTACAACGATGCTACAATGGAGAAGCAATTAGTCCGCCAATATTTCCGAGGTCTAAATGGAAAGGTCGCGGAGAAGGCAGCTAGGTAAAATCCCGCAACGCTTGATGAAGCTGTTCAGGCCGCGCACGCAGCCCAATAGATACGGAAGACTTTAAAAGAAATCCAAACGGGTTGAAGTTTATCCCAGAAAGATCTATTATGTGCCGTTAGAACCGGCGAGAGTGATATATTAAGTGAGTTAAAGGATAAAATAACTAAGGCCATGTTCGAAACATGGCCTCCGAACGCAGAGTTCGCTATTCTGAGGATCAACAGACCTCCCGTTTGAGATCACCTAGGCCAACATTTCGACGAAAAGATAATGAATGTGTCAAATCTGACAAAGCGTCAAAGATTCGTTATTATAATTGTGATGGTCATAGACACATGGGCTAAAGTGTAGAATAGGGTACATGGTCGATTTTGACAGGTTCGCGCATGCGCAGCAGCACCCACTCCAGTGGTTCTCAATATGTGGATAAATGTGTGTGAGATGGTGTTATTGTGTGTGTATTTTAAATAAATACAATTTTTACAATGGCCGACCAAATCTGACAAATTGTCAAAAATATCCAATCTTTGTACGCTCGGCACACGTTACACCGAATCAAACTCTCAGATGGGTCAAACTTGACGTAAAATCGTACGCCCGACACGTTAGTACAAGTTTGATCGCGATCAATTGCCGATTAAAAAAATATCTATAAATCGGAAAATAAATGTTCACTGCACCGCCGAGTGCCGTTGTGTGTAAAAGTAAACAATGCAATGTTCTGTGTAGTTATAAGTATATGGCTTTTATCCAATACCCACTTGCACCGCAGATACTTAACCGTGGTTAAGCCATTAATCACGATTAACCCTCTGCATTTCTTTTTCATAAAAACGCAAATATGCAAACCATTTGTGAATATAATTCTTGTGATTTTGAGAATTACTAATCCCGATTGATCCCCCGGGATATAACAATTCCGACGTACGAACACACGTCAGGCACAACGATACCATTCGCGACGCTCAAAAGTGTCGATTACACTGGTCGGCATGAAAATCGGCCCTGACACCATTCCTGCTGATTCTTATGTAAAATGACCTCCTGAATCCGAATATGATCCCCGTTTTAGCACCCACCTATTTTTATCACTTTTCGATAATTTGGAGGGATGAAAAGGATTATTTTAGCCTTTACGTTTCTTCTGAGGGGCTAGAGAGGTGAAAAGTTCCAAAACATGAACATTTGTAGCAAGGAGGTAGATTTGGGGAGGGGGGGGGATTTGCCCCCTTAAATTGTAAAAAAATCCTTAAAAATGATCGATTTTTCCGTTTTTTTCGCAGTTTTTTCACTTATTTTCTACATATTCCAGCTTCCATCCCCCCCTCATCCTCCCCCAAACAATAAAAATATATAGCAACAGTTCGAAAGATTCACTGTACCACGCTGGCGCTCTCAATACCTCGCGCGCACAGGTTTGCCCAGGAATTTTCATGCTTTGACAGGTTTAAACTTGCATTGCTATTGTCACTATAGACCTGCACTGTAATCCTTATCTTCCCTCAGTACATCTCTAGCGATCGTAGAGTCAACTTGTCGGTGCTCTAGGCGGGGATTCTGTGTTTCCAAGTTGTTTAAATTGTGTATAACGGTAAAAAATTTAATTCCGGCTTTTTCCAAGTGAATTACAGTACGTGAGTGTGAGTTGTGATTAATATCGAGCATTTAATTATGCCACGCGAGTGTAAAAATCATCCCGATAGCTTCTGCTATGTTTGCGGGGAATTGACTTTAAAAGCGCAACGAAAACCCCTTTCTCCGCTTCTTAAAACTGCTTATAAATTTTACTTTGATTGCCAAGTTGGCGATCAGGACAAGAATTGGGCTCCAACAGTTTGCTGCACTACTTGTTACAGTAGCTTGACCAAATGGCTCAAAGGTACCCGTAAATCAATGCCATTTGCTGTGCCCATGGTTTGGCGCGAACCTCACTGTCATCTCACAGATTGTTACTTTTGTATGACTTCCACCGTCGGGTTATCTAGCAAAAGTAAGCATACAATTCAGTATCCTAATATCCCTTCAGCTCTAAGACCAGTTCCTCACAACGAATCTTTGCCAATCCCAGTGCCCCCAAAAACCTATACTCTAGAGCCAGAAACTGATTTGAAAGACTTTGAGCCACAGCCTGGACTATATTATGATACGTTCACCGATGATGAAGAGTGTTCTGCTGATTCAGCTCATCGAAAACCTCACCTCGTTACTCAGTCGGAATTGAATGATCTCGTCAGGGATTTGGAGTTACCTAAGAGTAAATCTCAACTTCTTGGATCTCGACTTCAGCAGTGGAATCTCTTAGAAAAGGGTGTAAAAGTCTCTTCTTACAGGACTAGGCAGTCAACCCTGAAATTACTTTTTTCGGCAGATGAAGGCTTAGTGTTCTGCCCTAATTCAAATGCATTGATGATAGAACTGAAGATGCCATGTGACCCAGACAAATGGAGACTGTTTATAGACTCATCAAAGACAAGCTTGAAAGTTGTCCTATGGGCCAATGGGAATGAGTTACCATCACTCCCGGTTGCATACTCTGTGGATATGAAGGAGACGTACGAAAACATCAGCCGGATCCTTGATAAAATCAAATACCATGATTATAATTGGAAACTTTGCGCTGACTTAAAAGTTGTTGCTCTACTCATGGGCCTGCAATCGGGCTTCACAAAATACTGCTGCTTCCTATGCGAATGGGACAGCCAAGCCCGAGACAAACATTACATCGTACGGAACTGGCCTCTGCGAGAAAGTTTTACTCCCGGTCAGAAAAACGTCGCTCACGATCCTCTGGTCCCGAAGGAAAATATTTACTTGCCGCCTTTGCACATCAAACTCGGATTGATCAAACAGTTTGTGAAAGCAATGGACAAGACCGGTGATGCATTTCAATTTTTGAAAACTAAACTCCCTCGTCTTATTGAGGCTAAAATCAAGGAAGGAGTTTTCGTGGGCCCCCAGATTAGACAACTTTTCCAAGATTCGACGTTTATTGAACACCTGAATCGAAAAGAAAAACGAGCTTGGATTGCATTCCAAAACGTGTGTGAGAACTTTTTGGGTAACAACAAAAGTGATGATTATGTCGCTCATAGCGAGGAATTGCTGTCAGCGTACAAGGCCATGGGGTGTAACATGTCTCTTAAAGTGCATTTCCTTCACTCACACCTGGACTTCTTCCCTGAAAATTTAGGAGCAGTTTCGGATGAACACGGGGAACGGTTTCATCAAGACATCTCTAAGTTCGAAAGGAGATTTTCGGGGAAGTGGAATGCGAGCATGTTAGCAGAGTACTGCTGGTTTTTGATACAAGAAACTTCTACCTCAGGGTACAAAAGGAAAGCAAGCACCAAATGAAGGTACTTATCTTAGTTATTTATTATTCTTCACATTTATTATTTTACATTTATTATTTTACTTTTTATTTATTATGCTTTACCGCTAAAATAATCCTTTTCACCCCTCCAATGGATGGGGGAAACGGGGGGAGTATTGAGAGCGCCAGCGTGGTACAGTGAATCTTCCGAACTGTTGCTATATATTTTTATTATTGTTGCTATATATTGTTGCAATATATTTTTATTATTTGGGGGTGTTTGGGGGAGGATGAGGGGGAATGGAAGCTGGAATATGTAGAAAATAAGTAAAAAAACTCCGAAAGAAACGGAAGAAATTGATCATTTTTAATGATTTTTTACAATTGAAGGGGGCAAATCCCCCCCAAAATCTACCTCCTTGCTACAAATGTTCATGTTTTGGAACTTTTCACCTATCTAGCCCCTCAGAAGAAATGTAAAGGCTAAAATAATCCTTTTCATCCCTCCAAATTATCGAAAAGTGATAAACATAGGTGGGGGAGCCTCCCCGAAAACGGTCGGTGATGGGGGAAAATGGAGGTCATATTCGGATTCAGGAGGTCATTTTACATAAGAATCAGCAGGAATGGTGTCAGGGCTCGAAAAAAAAATTTTTTTTGCAGACCAGTGTTATCGAAGTTACAAATATTCATTTTCTTAAATTTTTTACCTTTGGTTTTTGACGTTTAATTTGATGTTAAAGCACATACGCACACATCCTTACACACCATCACATAGATCAATATAAATAATCTGTTAAGAACCACTGGAGTGGGTGCATGGAAACCATGAAAACGTATCAAAAATGGAGAATGTAACCTGTTCTACACATTAGCCGACACATGTACAAGGACTTAATTAAACACAGTGGCGACAACACCCTGTCATCCGCCATGACGAGGCAATATTAATCAAGAGAATAGGTTATAATACAAACATCTGATATTCAATTGTGACAGCGAGTATTGTCATCTTTCACTCGAATTTTAATTTTGAAATAGGAACATATGATAACATATTTGATACCTCGAATTAACGTGTTTAGGTTAATTCTATTTACCTTTGCGAATTTTTGAGATAAGATTTTGGGGCAAGTTAAATAAAGCACAAGCTTTAGACGAAATTGCTGTAACCAACTTTAGATCTCCTAGCTACGCCGCTGTTTGTCTGCCATATTGGGTCAAAATTACGAACAAACAATCAAAAAGAACACCAGAGTTGTCGCCACTGTGTTTAATTAAGTCACTGTAGACACATGCAACGAGACTGTCCTCTACCGAAATCGGAAAAACGAAAGTGTACTACCTTTAATCCCGGAGTGGTGGTAACAAACGATACTAGATTTGAAGATGCGGCAGTGGTATGAGTAAGAGGTACGGTAAACAGCTACAAGACCTGCATTCTCATTGATACAAGAGCGTCAAGATGTTTTCTCAGGAAAGATTTATTGGAGCGTACCGCCAAGAACGAGTTACGGTTACCACCATGAAGGTATTACAAGCAAGCACCCATCCGTTGAAGGTATTAGGAATTAGCAGTGTAAAAATAACATTGGGTAGTTTGACAGCTAATGCGAAAGTGAGTGTATGTGAACAATTAACGGACCCTTGTATCATCGGGCGCAACTTTATAAGGAAATTCCAGTGCCAGGTGAACCTATCGGAACATTGCATCATTGTGCAAGGACAAAAAGTAATGGAATGCCAAATACCGCCCACCACAGCTGTGCTGTGTGAGACGGTCGTGATTCCAGGACTATAAGAGATTATTGGAAAAGTTCGTATCAAAGGTGAAAACATTAAAGATATGCCGCAAGTAATTGAGCCTACAGCGAGGTGTTGGGAGAAGTTTAGGTGTGTGTTGGGGCGTTCAGTACTTTCAGGCGAACAGGGCGCCGTCCTCTACGCAACCCAACTAGCGAAACAATTACTTTACGAAAACATACGCATTTAGGGATAGCCAATGCATGTTCCATCGTAGTCAATTCTGTTACAGGTAACCAAGGCCCTTCATCTGAACACTTTAATTGGGACAAGGCTTCTAAGCATTTGACGTCTATCGAGTTGCGAAAAGCAAAACAGTGTATTGACAAGTCTGCAGCTGCTATTTCCAGAGAAAACACGGACCTAGGGCGAATGTGTTCCAACATAGGTTCGATACTGGCCTTGCTTCTTCAATCCGCCAAGCTCCTCGACGGCTGCCATGGACACGAAGGTAAGACGCACGCAAGGAGGTACAGCATATGGTAGACGCTGGTGTCATTCAATCCTCTAATTCACTTTGGTGCTTACCAGTAGTTTTGGTGTGAAAGAAAGACGGCTCTATGAGATTTTGCTGTGATTTCCATAAATTGAATGATGCGGCCGTAAAGGACTAATCGACGACGTCCTTAATGCGCTGTCGGGATCCAGGCTATTTCCGGCATTGGACCTTCAATCAGGTTATTGGCAATGCAAAGTAAATCCTGAGGATCGTAAGAAGACAGCTTTTTCAATAGAAGATGGACAATACCAATTTAACATACGTTCTTTTGGAGTTTGCAATGAATCAACTACTTTTCAACGTCTTATGGATGTTGTGTTGGATTGACTTCATTGAGAAAGAGCATTGGTATATCTAAATGACGTGATTGTATTTGGGAAGAGCTTTGAAGAACATCTCGAATGTCTATCCACTGTCCTTGAACGATTCAAAATTGCAGGATTGAAGGTCAATCCTACAAGGTGTCGGTTGTTTCATCAAGAAGTGGAATTTCTCGGACATGTCGTCAGTCACCACGGAATTGCTACTGATCCAAATAAGGTTAGTTCTGTACGAGACTGGCCACTTTCATGAAATTTGACAGAACTTAGATCGTTCCTAGGGCTAGCCTCATAATACCGTAGATTCAATCAGAAATTTGCAACAATCGCAGCTAAACTACATCAACTTTTAAATAAAGGAGAGCGATATTTATGGAGCGAGGAGTGCGATATCGCATCCGCTACATTAAAACGACATTTATCGAGTGCTCCGATTTTAGCATACCCAAAATTTGACCAACCTTTTATTCTAGACACAGATGTAAGTGACACGAACGTTGGTGCCGTACTGAGTCAAATGAAGAATAGGAGTGAGCCTATTTTAGTCAAACCTTAACTAAGGTAGAGCGTTGATGTTGTGCTACGCGTCGTGAGCAGGTTTGTTATGTTCAAAACACTTTGTTTTGAAACAGTGTTTTAAACATGTTTAAAAAAGGCCGTCGTGTTTTAAACGGTTTTGTTTTAAACATGTTTTAAATCTTAAAATTGTTTAGAACATGTTTTAAACGTTAAATTTGTTGAAAAAGTTTTTTTATTATATTTTATACTACTTAATTATGATTTTTTGATCACGTTTATAAATGTTAGCTAAATTGTTAAAAATATTTCAAATTACGTTATTAAACATAATATTTTATTACAATAAAATATTACAACTCTGTGTGCATAATTGTGATTTTTAAATACAGGAAATTTTTCTTTCATATATGTATACATACATATGCATACAGTGTAAATATTACGATATTCGTTGTTTTTTTAAAAGATTTCAATTTGAATCTTTAAACGAAGGATTTCCACTCCCAGACTAAGCATGAAGTAAAATTTCGAGTTTAGAATAGCCTAAAGATTTGGATTGGCCAATCCAAATTAGGCTTTTCTAAACTCGAAATTTTACTTCATGCGCCACACGTATAAAACACTAAAATATCGTAAAGTTTAAAATATACGGCTTTAGCAACCTAATATGTAAATGCGAGTAAAACGTTAGTCATATTCTGCTCTGAACAAATTGCTTAAAACAGTGATTATAAGCAACCCAATAACTCTAACCTATATTAAGTTGCCTATAATCGTTGTTGTATGAGTGTGTTTTTTGAACTTCACTGAAAATCAGTGTTTTTAAGCGTGGCGCATGAAGTAAAATTTCGAGTTTAGAAAAGCCTAATTTGGATTGGCCGCTCCGCTTCGCTACGCGGCCAATCCAAATTTTTAGGCTTTTCTAAACTCGAAATTTTACTTCATGCTTAGTCTAAGAGTGGAAAACACTCGTTAAAAGCCTTAAATTAACCGCTTTGAAACAACGAATTCCCGCAAATTTAAAAAAACGTAGTAATTGTTGGGATATGTTTACTTAAAAGAAAAATGCCCTGTATATTCCGTTTTAAACGTGTTTTTAATTGTTAATGTTTTAAACGCAGTTTCAATGAAAGAAAAACATACTTTGTAAAAAAAACTGTTTCAATTAAAATAATTAAAAAAAAGGTTTTTTAACAGCCCGGGTCGTGAGCAATTAGCTCTCGTAGATGGATGTAAACACTTTAAAGGAGTAGTCATTTTGTGGTATAGTACGAGCAAGTGTTATTATAGTCCAAATGTCGGCTGGTGCCGACTTAGGTCAACTGTCATTATAGTCCAAATATTGGCTGACGCCGATTTATGTCTAGTTGATACGATGGACCTAATATCGGCTAGCGCTGACTTATGTCAACTGTTAGTTTATTCAAATGTCAAATGTTCAAATGACTTATGTCAACTGTTATTATAGTCAAAATGTCAGCTGGCGACGACTACAAGTCGTCGCCAGCATACATACATGTCAGCTGTTATTATAGTCCAAATGTCAGCTAACGTCACGATAGCCTAAATACAGTTCATAGAAAGACATAATCAGACAAAATCCTAGCATAGTCTTTGTTGGCTACGAGGATTCCGTGAGCCGGAGGTTGCTAGGTGGTTAGAAATATTAAGTGAATATGATATGGAGATACAACATAAACCTGGCCAACAACATGGGAACGACGATGGATTATCCCGGAGATCTTGTTCACACTGCGTGATGGATGGTGATCATGGTTTAGAAGAGATCTCTAAATTATGTGGTGTGAGTGTCGAGTTAAAAGAGAACCAATTGATGTCAATAGATTTGGAATCATCGAGACTGCTTGCAGATCAGGTAAAAGATGAACTTTGCAATCCTATAATTTGATATTTGCAGAAGAAATTGACCAAAAGCAATTTACCGCAGGCCGCGCAATTATTGTATAACCTGAAACCAGAACTATCTGAAAATGGAATCCTTTGTTTGGCGTCCATAGACGAGTTGTCTAAGCGTCGAGTAGTCGTACCCAAAGCACTGGTGGAAGAAATTATGAGTGTATACTATGGGATGTTTGCCGGGGCTGGGGTGTATTTGGGTGTAAATACGACACTGGCCAAATTGCACGACCGCTTTTATTGGCCAAACATGCAGCGAGATTTTACAGAATGGTGCCGTAAATGTGAGGATTGCAACCGCCGAACATCGGCGGCTCCTGTGGCTAAAGTTCACTTGCAAAGACAATTCTCGACGCGGCTATTGGAGAGGGTAGCATTGGATTTTTTGGGTCTCTTACCTACTTCAAAACGAGGGAATAAGTACGGACTGGTGTTCAGTGATTACTGTACTAAGTGGAAAGAGTCCTATGCTTTACCCGATCAGTCTGCAGAAACTGTAGCAACTGTTGTTGTAAACGAATTCATGTGTCGGTATGGTGCACCGTAGGTTTTGCATTCTGATAAAGGAAGACAATTTGATTCACGACTATTCCAAGAGATGTGCAAATTGCTGGACATCGATAAAACTCGTACTTCCCCATTTAGGCCTCAGTCTGACGGAATTGTTGAGCATTTTAATCGCACGCTCTTAAGTATGCTGAGTCGTTGGGCTGGAGAGCGTCAAAAGGTTTGGGGTGTTGAGCTGCTAACATTTATGATGGCTTATCATGCAATCACTAATGACAGCACGAAGCGCACGCCATTTTTGGTTATGTTTGGCCGAGAAATACGTCTACCTGTTGATACTCAGTACGGAGTTACTCATAATAATTCGTATAATTCAAATAAAGAATATACTCGGCGTTTAAGAACAGCTTTAGACGAGGCACACGAGACGGCAAGACAGCATCTACGAGCGGCAGAAATTGAACTATGACCAATCTGCCCGGCTGACAACAGCCGGGGGGACGCGGTCTGGCTTTATCAAAATACGTCTCGGGTTGGCAAGACTGTTAAATTGCCCATGGACAGAGCTATACCGAATAATAAAGAATATGGGGATGGGTACTTTCAGAAATTTGAATTGTGGTCACAAGCACAAGAGGCTTGTAGTACACCAAGATAGGCTGAAACCCTGTGTAGAAATACCAACTTCACAACAAGCTTGTCGTGAAGAACGAGCAGCTCGACCACACGGACGTCCACGCAAACAAATTCTGTTTCAGTGGAGCCTAGAGAAGGATGAAAACACGTTCGACAAAATTTATGACAGCCTCTTTCAGATCCTGTTGCTGATCCTAATATTAAAGCTAAAACTCTACCACCGAAGAGGCCCGCGACAAGTGGAAGTTGGTCTAGTTTAGCGACATCAACCATCGGGATGGACACAGACAGCTGGTATCCTGTTTCGTCTCTTGGTTCGCAACTTAAGTCTATAAGCAGAGAAGAGTTACATTGAAAGGAAAATTCTGATGATGAGTACTTGTCAATGAATGAAAACGTGGAGGAACGTGATGATCACAGTGAACCTCTGGGGTTTGGGGATGTGGGAAATCAGTATCAGTGCGCGAACACAGATTCATCTGGCAAAACATGTGACAGCCAGTTAAAGATGATTAACGTGCAGCTAAAGATATGGAAAAACTGCGAATTGCAGAAACTTTCAAGAAAAAGTTATAACTTAGGATGGAGTAATGTGACGCGGAGGAGATTCCATGGAAACGAGAAGTTGATAATAAAACAGAGGCTCGAGATATAAATTTATCTTCACAAGTTTAATGTATTTTGTCTTTGTGTTAATAAAAGGCTACGTTACAACCAGGGTTGTTAAAAAAAAAAAAATTCATTTTAACCCATTCAGGACGGCCAATGATTGGCATCGCCACTTGTGCTGGCCGAGCTCAGGAATATGCTATCGCGTCGATTAAAACTATTAATTTTTAATCCATTTATAATTTTGCGTACGTTATAATTGTATTTGTACACGTGTTAAATTTGAGTTATACTCATATATGCAACTGAGAGTACAGTCGTGTTTACCTAGTTTCAGAGCGTGGTTCTTTAACCTATTAATTAATTTTCTAACCTATTTGCAATTTTATTTGCACACACGTATTTTGTTCAATAATAAAGTGTGAGTAACAATTTGTGAAAATGACTAGACCGCTCACCGATAAGGAGATCCAGGAGGAGGTAAATCTAATTATGAATGAGGATACCGATAACGAATTCCTACAGGAATACAGTGAAAGCGAACATTATTCTTCGAGTGAATGTGAAGACGACATTCTTATAGCCGATGTCAATTCTTCGAGTGACGATAAAGAAGAAGATATACCAAGACGTCCAGCCAAGATGCCTCGAAGAAATGTTCCATTGCAACAATTTATTTGGAAATTCAATGAAGAATTTACACCTATGCAATTTATGTTCGATTCAAGTAAGTCTGGCGTTACATCAAATTTCACATTAGCAACAGAAGCCTCAGAATATGAATATTTTACACTATTTTTTGATGAAGCTATAATGAATCAAATTGTTACCGAAACAAATATTTACGCTAATCAAGTTAGGGATTCAAGAATATCGAATACTAATTGGGTCGATACAGATATATCGGAAATATATTGTTTTTTAGCAACATCAATTCTGATGGGAATTTTGCAAAAACCTACACTAAAAGACTACTGGTCAAAGAAAACAGCCATTGAAACACCATTTTTTGCTAAAATATTTACGCGTGATAGATATTTGAACTTGCTTTATAACCTGCATTTTATGGACAATACTAAAGCGAATAAAGAAGACCTGCTAAGAAAAATTAGGTACATCTTTGATGGAGTAAAAAAACATTTTGCTGATATGTTTTATCCATTTGAAGACATAGCAATTGATGAAAGCCTTATATTATGGAAAGGAAGACTATCCTTCAAACAGTATATTCCGTCTAAACGGCACAGATTCGGGATAAAATTGTTTGAAACCTGTGATGCTGAAACTGGGTATATTCTGAACATAATTATTTATACAGGTTCAAAAACTGAATTGGACGAAGATGGGAAAGTTTATGGAACTTCTGGAGCAATAGTCAAAACGTTGATGAAACAATATCTAAATCAACAACATGTTTTGTATGTGGACAATTGGTACAGCAGTCCCTCATTATTTCAACATTTATTGGATCAAAATACAGGGGCTTGTGGGACCGTACGGTTAAATAGGAAAGGAATGACTCAATTTCCTTGCAGCGTAAACAAGGGTGAAAGTGTAACAGCTTGTACACATTCCATGCTTGCTCTAAAGTGGTGTGACAAGAGATATGTTCACATGCTTACAACAGTTCACCGAGCAAAACCCACAGAAACTGGTAAAATAAGTCACAAAACAAAAATGCATTATTGAGTATAATATGAAAATGGGTGCAGTTGACAAAGTTGACATGCAAGTTAGTTTTGTTGATTGTGCTCGAAAAACTTTGAAGTGGTACAAGAAGCTATTTTTTCTCCTTGTGGATTTATCATTGTACAATGCATTTATTTTATATCAAGTAAGATCTGGAAAAAACCATCCTTTTCAGATTTTCGACTAAATGTGGTAACTCGGATAATAGAAAAATATCACACCGTTACGTCAAAGCGTCCATCAGTTGCAACTGTCGATTATCCATTACGACTAATTGAAAAACATTTTATATCTCCAGTTCCTCAAACAGAAGCACAAGGGTCTTGAACACAACGAAGATGTCATGTTTGCAGCACATCTAAAATTCAAAAAAGGCAGCGACGCGATACGAGGTTTATGTGTGTAGAATGCAATGTTGCATTGTGCGTGCATCCATGTTTCAGACTGTATCACACCATACAAAAATATTGATTCATATAAGTTTATAAAATATAATGCAAATGTTATGTTTATTTGTTTTCTTTGAATGAATTCATCAATAAAAAGATATAAAAAATAATTATAAATTTATTTATTATACATTTTCCGTACAGGTAAGACAAATTTATACATTTTAAATTTTCCGTACTGGTACGGCATCCGGGTTCCACATTATAAACCTTTAACTTACGGGTACGTGAATAAAGTACCGAGATAGGCAACTAACTTGTATATGTACAGCAACTGGCAACTAGGCGTCAAGCCTGACGTACGCGAACGGCGACCGTCCTGAATGGGTTAATTAATACAAATTTTTTTTTAACAAAACGTGTTTTTTTCATTGAAACAGCGTTTAAAACATTAACGATCAAAAACATGTTTGAAACGTGTTAAAAACAGAACATACAGGGCATTTGTTTTTTGAGTATACATATCCCGATAATTACAGCGTTTTTTAAGTTTGTGGGAATTCGTTGTTTCAAAGCTGTTAATTTGAGGCTTTTAACGAGTGTTTTCCACTCCCAGACTAAGCATGAAGTAAAATTTCGAGTTTAGAAAAGCCTAAGAATTTGGATTGGCCGCGTAGCGAAGCGGAGCGGCCAATCCAAATTAGGCTTTTCTAAACTCGAAATTTTACTTCATGTGCCACGCTTAAAAACACTGATTCATAGTGAAGTTTAAAAAACTTAAGCTAATATACGTTAGAGTTATTGGATTGCCTATAATCACTGTTTTAAACAATTTGTTCAGCGCAGAATTCGACTCACGTTTTATTCACATCTACATATTAGATTGCTAAAGCCGTATATTTTAAACTTTACGATATTTCAGTGTTTTATACGCGTGGCGCATGAAGTAAAATTTCGAGTTTAGACAAGCCTAATTTGGATTGGCCGCTCCGCTTCGCTACGCGGCCAACCTTAAATTTTCAGGCTTTTCTAAACTCGAAATTTTACTTCATGCTTAGTCTGGGAGTGGAAACGCTCGTTTAAAGATTCAAATTGAAATCTTTTTAAAAAAGAACGAATGTCGTAGAATGTACAGTGTATGTATACCTGAAATTAAAATTCCCTGTATTTACAAATCACATTTATGCACACACAGTTGTGATATTTTATTGTAATAAAATGTTATGTATTTTAAACTTTACGATATTTCAGTGTTTTATACGTGTGGCGCATGAAGTAAAATTTCGAGTTTAGAAAAGCCTAATTTGGATTGGCCGCTCCGCTTCGCTACGCGGCCAACCCAAATTTTCAGGCTTTTCTAAACTCGAAATTTTACTTCATGCTTAGTCTGGGAGTGGAAACGCTCGTTTAAAGATTCAAATTGAAATCTTTTTAAAAAAGAACGAATGTCGTAGAATGTACAGTGTATGTATACCTAAAATTAAAATTCCCTGTATTTACAAATCACATTTATGCACACACAGTTGTGATATTTTATTGTAATAAAATGTTATGTTTAACAATGAAATTTGAAATTTAAAGACGTAAATAAAAAATCTTAATGAAGTAGTATAAAATATATTTTAGCAAATTTAGAACAACAACAAAAAAACGTTTTAAACAAATGTAACGTTTAAAACGTGTTTTAAACAAATTTAAGATTTAAAACATGTTTAAAACAAAACCGTTTAAAACACGACGGTTGCTTTTAAACATGTTTAAAACACTGTTTTAAAACAAAGTGTTTTAAACACAATAACCCTGGTTACAACTAAATGATTAAATCTTTGAATGATTGATTTAAATAGTTTATGTAATTAAATGTGTAAATGAGTGAATGATTTTGTGTTAGCAAATGTAATACTTGAAAATGCTTACATTTAAATTGCCAACCTTAATTTAAATATCGACTATTTAACACATTACGTGCCAAGGTGTTATCGGGGAAATAACGCTGGGGAATAAACTGTAATTTTACAGTATTTGTATGTATTTTGTACTAAAAATTTGTACTAAAGTAAACACTGTGGCGTCATCCATATTTAAATGATATCGACGTGAATATAAACGTATCTGTCTTACAGAAATTAAAAACGTGGTCTCTGCAGGTATATCACTGTCTTTCATATATGAAAGATATGGCACGCAATGGGTTAAACTTAAAGCAAGTTTCATAATAATTGCTTAAAGTGGCTTTAGCTAAAGTTAACTTTACATTTCTTATGATATGTCAAATTCAATCCATCAGGCTCCATTGATGCAATAACACAACATTATTAATTTTTTGTTATCAAATTACTAAATAAGTTAATTTGATACATTGTATTATTATATCAATAAAAAACGTTTTTACTTTGTTTGTATAAAACATTTTATTTTTACGTGACTGCAGTTTCGGCAATTTTAGCTTGCCATTATCGAACATGAAGTGTTCATGTTCGATAATGGCAAGCTAAATTGGCCGAAACTGCAGTCACATAAAAATAAATTGTCTTATACAAACAAAGTTAAAACGTTTTTTATTGATAAATTAACATGTATAACGAAGTACAGCGTGTACATCAATGGTTGGAATTATGTAATTACTTCAATTCACTTTTGCCGCCTTTTTAAAATTGTGCACTTGAACTAAACTGTTACTGTCGTCTGTCAAACAAACAAAAATAAAGCAATTTATCGAAATGTATTCTGATGAGAATAATGCTTTCATAATCGAGTCGTACTTTCGGAATGGGCGATTAGAAAATGGGGCATGGATCTATTCAATACCAGAGTGTGTTCGAGAATTTCAGCAGAAGTTTCCGGATCACCAATTTGAATATTCGGTGTTATCAAAACATATTCTACGAATAGTGAATCGTTTCAGGCAAACTGGTAGTGTACAGAGAGGTAAATCGTCAGGCAGGCCCTCTGTGTCACAAGAGGTTGTCGAAGATGTCAGACAACGACTCGGTGGAAGCCCGCAGAAATCTATTCGCAAATTGGCTTTGCAAACTGCAATTCCTTCGAGCACGTGCCATACGATTGTGAGGAAGAGGTTGAACTTACATCCCTATAAACTGTCTGTGGTTCATCAATTATTACCAGCTGATCCGGAACGCCGAATGAATTATTGTCGATAGTTTTTAGAAAATTTAAATGAAGATCGAACACTGGATTTAACGTTTTTCAGTGATGAGGCTTAGTTTCATCTCTCGGGATATGTTAATTCGCAAAACTATAGGTTCTGGCACTCGGAAAACCCTCACCTTTTTATTGAAACACCGTTACATCCTCGGAAGGTTGGAATTTGGCTAGCAGTGTCTCACCGTAGAATATTTGGGCCGGTATTCTTTGATGGCATAATAAATGGTGAGAGATATCGGCAACAACTTATCAATCCTTTTATAAACCAGTTGGACGATGAAGAATTACAGAACGGATATTTTCAACAAGATAGTGCGACAGTTCATACAGCTAGAGCAACATTGGACTATCTTAGAGAATTTTTTGGTGATAGACTAATTAGTCAAGGATTATGGCCTACACGTTCTCCAGATCTAAGTCCGCTGGATTATTCTATTTTTGGATACCTGAAAGACAGATTTTTTCCACAACGACTACATACGTTGGAAGAATTGAGGGCAGCGATTATAACTGCATGTCAAACGATAACACCTGAAATGCTGATCAATATCTTTGACAATAAAAGAAGACGGGTTCAAATGTGTTTACAGGCGAATGGTGAACATTTTCAGCACTTATAATTATGTTTATTATTATTTTGATTGTTTTATTTGTCTGAAATGTATTTAATAAACACTAGATGTGAGGATTGAATTCGAGCTTTTGTCTTATATTTTGGTCAATAAACCATCCATTGCATTTGAAGCAAATAATATTTGCAGTAGCATGAATATAACTTTAATTGCTAAATTCATAGTGTGTAAATTAAGTTGCCTAGATAACAATTCAACCCATTTTACTAGAGCGGCATAAAAATATTTTACATGGTTACATAACGACAACCATTTATGTACAGGCTGTAGAAGCCTCCACAATACAAAATTTGTATTATTTTGTCTGAGTAGAGAATGTATGGAGAAAATTTAAATATTTTGTTATTTAAATATTTCGATTATCACTCAATAATAAATAAAAAAAAATGCTTTTATTGTATTTCTAACTTCACAATATTTTAGTGTTTTTAAGCGTGGCGCATACAGTAAAATTTAGAGTTTAGAAATGCTTCAAAATTTGGTTTTGTCGAATACTTTTTGCAATTTTCTACATTTTCATCATTTTGTCATTTTGTCAAATTTAATAATCATAATCTTATTGCATGTTTCAAAATTGTCTATTTATTCATGAATTATTTAATGTTAACGTAATTTGTCGTTATTTGTTGTATTATGTCATTATGATTAGGAAAAATGGCAGTGAGAAAGATTTTCGACCTGGATTTAGAATTACAAAGAATCCAAATCCAGGTCGGATATTTATTTGCATCCACTCGAATCAAACAATTGAAGAGAAATGTTGTAAGAAACAAATTTTCCCAAGGTAATAAATTAAATCATTTGGGCGCACACTTTCGCACCCTTGAATAGCCAATTAAACAAATACCCACATTAAATATGCGCTAACCATTACAAAGCATCGAAATTAAAATGAGTATTTTAATTCCGTATTGCAAAATAAATTTTAAAAAGACATATTTCTAATTTTTATAGAATTTATTAATTTAATGCTAATAATGACACATTTTTATTTAATAATTAAATAATAATCATAAACTTTAGTGTTGTGATATTAACGGGCGGTTTCTTAGTCATGTTAAAGCTTCTTAAAAAATGTAAAGTGTCATTAAATGTCAAAATGTTGGATAATCTCACTTCAACCCAGTGGCGGCCGGTGGCCAACTTCATTTGAAACAAAAATGCCAAGGTAATACATCTCGAAATTAAAGGTCTAAACGTTGTGGTGCTAAACGCATGAATTAATGACGCAATTCCGTGACGTAAGAAGCATTGATAAACAAAATAGATACGTAGTGCTTTCAACCGCATGTTTTGTATCTTGGATTTAAACCTAACATGAAGTTAGGCCGCGAGCCGCCAGTGCTTTAATCTATTAACATCCAAGCAATTATAAAGTTAACTATATGTTGATTTTAGGTAAAATTCTGCACCTAGTTTTATGATTTCTGTAAATAGCTTTTTATATTTATTACATTATGGGTTTTTTCTTTCAAATACAAATGATGTATATTTTGTAAACTTTCATGCATTCGTCGATATTATAAAAAGCGTTTAATTTGAAGCACAAACGAGCGTTTCCACTCCCAGATTAAGCATGAAGTAAAATTTCAAGTTTGGAAAGTTTGGAAAAAGTAAAATAAATTTGGTATGTCAATTATTAATTGTTCAGTATTGTTGATTGCAGCGTCATCTATCAAAGTAACAAAAATGTTTTTAGATAAAACTTTCTTACTTTTCCAGGCTCTATCCAAATCTGTAATGAGAAATAGGGGTTCGCGTTTGAGATTTCAAAGCTACCCCCTCCCCAGCCTCCAATGGGCGTAGGGGGTCGAATTTTCTTACAGAATTGGATGTCCCCCTCCAAATAATTAAACTCTTATTTGAAACATTTTTTGTTTCGGTGCATGGTTCTGAAGATATCCCAGGTGGTACTTTAAAATGGGACACCCTGTATTTTTAACAAAATCTCTTATTATCGGTTAATTTAATTTAAAAGTAATTTAAAAATCGTGCCAAAGCCTTTGAGTTTTCTCCACTTTGTCTGAACTTATCTCTTCTAAAAATAATAATTCACTTGCTTTTAAAGCGTCATTTAAAATTAAGCAATCACTTTAGCCAATCACTCTACAATTTATAGCGTATTTATGCAAATTAGAATAATATTAAAAAAAAACAATCATAATTATCATCATCAGATCTAATCGCTTCCAAGAACCGGATCATCTCCAAGATCCTGAACGATCACGCTCGATCTTTCATTAAAAGATGATATACACATCCATAAATCCGCCAACGCGAGATTAATCGAATCTAATGACTCCAATTAAAAAAAAAAGAATCAGAGATCTTCACGAGTCTGACGAAGGTCTCTGACTTTTTTTTCCGCGCGCGCACGAAAGCGGATCAGGGTGAGGACGCGGCAGCATTAGAGGTGATCATCTTCACGTCCAAAGATGGCCAGGAATTGTCTGAGAAAGTCCTCAAGGTTGCCACCGGTGTATGTGTTTTTATTTTCTGTTGTCGTTATCACCTCTTGAATTATGCAAGATGGACCGCATTCTTTGGGAAAATTAAGTGGGCGCTAACGAGATTTCGAAATTTCGACCGATATAGCTCGGTGAACTTGGAGGAGAGGTTTGTGGGGTAATTGGTGTTTGTTTTGGTCAATTTGCATTAAAATCTAGTTTGTAAGTAAATTTATATAATGTAAATGGTTGCTTGATTAATAATAAATTATTAATTCAAAATCTAAATTGTCTTAATTGTTTTGAAAGATAAAACGGATTTGAATGTAACTAGTAATGTTAGTGGTAACCGTAAATTACAGTATATAACCCAGCTGTTTCGGCAACATTGGTAAAATTCGCTGGGCGCAGTGAAAAATTGTCAAATTCATAATATATTGCTAACTAAGAGCTGGGACGAATCCTCAAAAAAGAGATTGGAATCACTTATCAAAATCACCTATACTGTGTTTTTTATAAGACTGGACTAACCAGAAACCTGATTTACATGACTAAAATAATGAAATCTAGTAACTGTTTTTGCGCAAAATTTAAATTTAAGGATAAATCATAATTGTATTGTTTGGGCCTGCTATCTACTTAATTCATATGAAGTATATTTATATTTGTATAATATACAAATGAGTGAGTTACTCAACTATTTCCAAAGCACTCTTTACAAAAAAACATAAGATTCAAGTTTTACATATCAAATAAATAATAAACTATAAGTGTGACACATCATTGAATTCAGAAAAAAATACTCTTTCAAATAATATGAAAATCTAAAATGGTGCCCATAAGAGAAACAAAAGTTGGCCATTGTCCCCGGGTAAATGTTATAGTTACCTTATTACTAGATTTCTCGTTAAAAAGTGTATAATGTAAAAATTGTAAATGCCTAGATTCAATAGTTTTTGAATAAAAAAATTAAAACCAAAATTCAAAAAATCCGTTTTTGACAATATCTCGAAAAGGAAAAAGATTTTTTTTAAATTTAGTCCTACTAGCTTCGGCTACAAGTCATTATCAAGAAATGTGAAACCATAGTTATTTACAGTTTTATATTTCATTAAAAAAATGGTTAGTCGCTTGATTAATTTTGAAATATCTTCATTTGTTTTCGAGATATCAGCAACAAACTGAATTTTTAAAAAATCGTTTTCGATTCAAAAACTACTGAATCCTAGACATTAAGAACTTTGACATTGTAGAGGCACTTTTTAATAAGGAATCCAGTGGCATATTTTCTTTTAAGATAACTATAATATTTACCCGGGGACCATAGCCAACTTACCGATGAGAAGTTGGCAATAGATTTCCAGCCACGAATCCGGCGCCTCCACCATTTATAAAACTATAATTTTACCTACGTATTACAACGAATACAATAAAATTTCATAGAAACAATTGATAATTTAATTAAATGTAATGCTGAGATAGCTCTTACAACTTTTAAAAGTTATGATTTAGCATCTGGCATTAAAATTTGTATCTGTGATAAAAGAGGACATTGCAAACATTTTAAAAATGCTATTTGGGGAGGTTTAGAAACGATTTTAATAGCCACAAATGTCCTCAGTAGTGTTATTACCACTATAAAACAATAATTGGAGGACCATCTTTCTTCAATTTATTTTAACATGTTTTTCTAAAACGCCCACCTGAAGACATGGCTTATATTTCGAAAAATAAAAAGTTGGTGTTTGGGGCCTTTTAGAAATGATTTTGTGGGCCACAAATGTTCTCCATATTATTAGTAACAATATTAAACAACAATTGGAGGACCATCTTTCTTTAATTTTTTTAATCAATTTTTTTCCAAACCACTCACCTGAAGACATGGCTAATTTTTCGAAAAATAAAAAGTTGGTGTTTAGGGCCTTTTAGAAATGATTTTGTTGGCCACACATGTTCTTTATAGTATTAGTAAAAATATTAAATAACAATTGGAGGACCATCTTTCTTAATTTTTTTTTAACAATTTTTTTCCATGCCGCTCACCTGATAACATGGCTTATTTCTTGAAAAATAAAAAAATGGTGTTTGGGGCCTTTTAGAAATGATTTTGTTGGCCACACATGTTCTTTATAGTATTAGTAAAAATATTAAATAACAATTGGAGGACCATCTTTCTTAATTTTTTTTTAACAATTTTTTTCCATACCGCTCACCTGATAACATGGCTTATTTCTTGAAAAATAAAAAAATGGTGTTTGGGGCCTTTTAGAAATGATTTTGTTGGCCACAAATGTTCTCTATAGTATTAGTAACCATATTAAATAACAATTGAATCAATTTTTTTCCAAAGCGCTCACCTGAAAACATGGCTTATTTTTCAAAAAATAAAAAGTTGGTGTTTGGGGCCTGTTAGAAACGATTTTGTTGGCCAATAGTATTCGTAACCATACTAAACAACAATTAGAGGACCATCTTTCTTCAATTTCTTTTAAACAATTTTTATCCAAACCGCTCACCTGAAGACATGGCTAATTTTTCGAAAAATAAAAAGTTGATATTTGGGGCCTTTTAGAAATGATTTTGTTAGCCACAAATGTTTTCTATAGTATTAGTAGCCATATTAAACAACAATTGGAGCACCATCTTTCTTATTTTTTTTTAAAACAATTTTTTTCCATACCGCTCACCTGATGACATGGCTTATTTTTCGAAAAATAAAAAGTTGGTGTTTGGGGCCTTTTAGAAATGATTTTGTTGGCCACAAATGTTCTCCATAGTATTAGTAACTATATTAAATAACAATTGAAGGACCATCTTTCTTCATTTTTTTTAAACAATTTTTTTCCAAACCGCTCACCTGAAGACATGGCTTATTTTTCGAAAAATAAAAAGTTGGTGTTTGGGGCCTTTTAGAAATGATTTTGTTGGCCACAAATATTCTCAATAGTATTTGTAACCATATTAAACAACAATTAGAGGACCATCTTTCTTTAATTTTTTTTAATCAATTTTTTTCCAAACCGCTCACATGAAGACATGGCTAATTTTTCAAAAAATAAAAAGTTGGTATTTGGGGCCTTTTAGAAATGATTTTGTTGGCCACAAATGTTCTCTATAGTATTTGTAACCATATCAAACAACAATTGGAGGACCATCTTTCTTCAATTTTTTTTTAACAATTTTTTTACAAAGCGCTCACCTGAAGACATGGCTTATTTTTAGAAAAATTAAAAATTGGTGTTTGGGGCGTTTTAGAAATGATTTTGTTGGCCGCAAATGTTCTCCATAGTATTAGTAATCAACCACCAAACACCAACTTTTTATTTTTCTAAAAATAAGCCATGTCTTCAGGTAAGCGCTTTGTAAAAAAAATGTTTAAAAAAAATTGAAGAAAGATGGTTTTCCAATTGTTGTTTGATATGGTTACTAATACTATGGAGAACATTTGTGGCCAATAAAATCATTTCTAAAAGGCCCCAAACACAAACTTTTTATTTCTCGAAAAATTAGCCATGTCTTCAAGTGAGCGGTTTGGAAAAAAATTGTTTAAAAAAAATTGAAGAAAGATGGTCCTCCAATTGTTGTTTGATATGGTTACTAATACTATAGAGAACATTTGTAACCAACAAAATCATTTCTAAAAGGCCCCAAACACCAACTTTTTATTTTTCAAAAAATTAGCCATGTCTTCAGGTGAGCGGTTTGTAAAAAAATTGTTTAAAAAAAATTTAAGAAAGATGGTCCTCTAATTGTTGTTAAATATGGTTACAAATTCTATGGAGAACATTTGTGGCCAACAAAATCATTTCTAAAAGGCCCCAAACACCAACTTTTTATTTTCTAAAAATAAGCCATGTCTTCAGATGAGCGGTTTGGAAACAAATAATTTTAAAAAAATTTAAGAAATATTGTCCTTCAATTGTTGTTTAATATGGTTACTACTAATACTATGAAGAACATTTGCGGCTAAAAAAATCATTTCTAAAAGGCCCCAAACACCAACTTTTTATTTTTCTAAAAATAAGCCATGTCTTCAGGTGAGCGCTTTGTAAAAAAATTGTTTAAAAAAATTGAAGAAAGATGGTCCTCCAATTATTGTTTGATATGGTTACAAATACTATAAAGAACATTTGTGGCCAACAAAATCATTTCTAAAAGGCCCCAAACACCAACTTTTTATTTTTCGAAAAACAAGCCATGTCATCAGGCGCGACCCTCGACAAATTTTCAAGGGGGCTTTTCTAAACTCGAAATTTTTCTTCATGCTTAGCCCTTAATATTGCGGCTAGATACCGTCGGATCAGCAATAACAGAAGCTAATGAATTTATTTCATCTCTTTCTCTATTTTCTTTACTGTAAATCTTATCTCTTGGTTTTCTAAATGATCCATACTCACTTTTGTGATATAATCTTTAAAATATTTGTTTTCTGGTTGTCGTCGTTCCGGATAACGCTCAAAATATAGGTCTAAAGTTGCGTTTTTATTTTTATAACTCTCATTATCTCAAGCATGTTAAATTTTTTATAGTTTTGAAAAATATTCATTTTAGACTCCTTTTTCAAAGAAATATAATCGAAAAGATTTCGTTAACAACGGAATATCAAAACCAATACATAATTGTTATTGAATTTTATGATATGTAAAAAAACAAAAACAAACGCTTAAAGAATTCAATTCATGGCCATCTAGAAAATCTTTTTTTTGTTTATTAGTATTTTAGCTATTTAGGACAAAGCAAAATATTAAGTGTTAGATATTATTGCATTTACAAGAAAAAATGCAATTTTTTGAGATACTCAGATATAGGGTGTCCCATTTAAGAAAATGTTAGTTTTGATAATATCTCAAAAATTAAAACATTTATATTTTTTTAAGTACACTACTGGATTCTACGTAAAAAATCATAAAAGTTTCGTATTTAACTTTTTTTTATTTATTTATTTTATTTATTTATTTATTTATTTAATTACTCAGTTAACATAATACAATACATTATATATATATATATATATATATATATATATATATATATATATATATATATATATATAGCATATAAGAAAGAAAGAAAAAAATAAGAAAAAGAGAATTAAATAAAGTAAAGTAAAGTAAAGTAAAGTGCAATTTACAATATCCCAATTATTATCTGCCAAATAGTCGAAGCTAAAAAAGCTTGTAGATAATTTAGCAGTAATTTATTCTTAACATAAAAGAGAGAATTCATGAAAATAATGTGTATCATACGTATCAAAATATATGTAGAAGTCCGATAGGACATCCTTTCTATCTTCCAATGATAAATAACACTTCCTCTTGGTTTGAATTTGCCACAAATCGTTTAATGTTTATTATAAAATTCTGTATGGAGACAGTAGTTTGAGAATGTAACAAATAATTATAAACGCGTGGTATATTATATAAAAATTTACGTTGCCCAATGGCCTTTCTGGTAAGTAGGGAATTCGAGAAATTGTTAACTTTGTTGCGAGTTGAATAATAATGTTCAGGTAAATGAAGAAGTGATGGTACATGTCTATGCTTATACAAGTATTTGCATAGACTCAAAAAATATAACTGATTTACATTAAAAACCTTAGCATCTAAATATAGTTGAGTAGTTGGGTATAAAATATCTTTTGATAACGTAACCTTTAAAATAATATTCTGAACCGCATTTATTTTTTTCATATAGACATTACTTGCTGAGCCCCATACCAATAAACCATAATTTAGGACAGATTGAATAAAGCCATAGTAAATCGTTAGTAACATCTTCTTGTTCAGCACACATCTTATCCTTTTAAACATATAGATACATTTTCTAACTTTAGAAACTACACCATTGATATGATCGTTCCAATTCATATGTGAATCCAAGGTTACCCCTAAGTACTTGGTTGACGTTACAGAAGTGATTAAAATGCTGCAATTACAATTTCGACTATCACAATTTGATTCATGCAACTTAACACTGTCAGTTGCAGGAAGGCAATTAATATATGAACCAAATGGTATAAAGACAGTTTTTTTTTCAAATTTAAGTATAGGCAATTGTTATCTAACCAGTATTTAATCCTTGACAAATGCAATGAGGCATTTTGAAAAAAGTTTTCCCATGTTGGACCATTAATATATATTACTGTATCATCGGCAAATGATATGCATTTGACTTCTGTATTTGTTCGTAACAGTTCATTTATATATATTATAAAGAGTACAGGACCGAGTACTGAGCCTTGTGGTACCCCGCATGTAACTCTTCTTTTGGTGCTATTCACATTATTTATGGTGACCATTTGGAATCTGTTAGTCAGATAGCTTTGAAACAACTGCAAAACCCAAATAATTCCAGTTTTTCATACAGCTTAGAATAGTTAACAGTGTCGAATGCTTTGGCTAAGTCCAAAAATATACCTATTGATGGTGTTGACAAATCTAAATTTCGGTATATATATGATGTTAACGTAGCCAAAGCATCTTCCGTTCCTAAGCCTTCTCTGAATCCAAACTGGTTCGGGGATAGTAGATTGTGTGTTGTCAGATATTTTTGCATTTGGGATTTAATAATTTTTTCAAAAATTATTATTATTTAAAAAATCTGAAACGAAGTTTTTACTATTTTAATATAACAATTAGATTTTGAAAATGTACTAAATACATGTAAATTAATATTATTATTGTTTTCTTAAAAATTTACGAAAAACGCAATAATTTTTATAGTTAACAAAAAATTGGAAAGTTCATAAAAAGTATCAGAATTTTTAGAATTAACGAGAATCTAGAAAAATCTGGAAAACAGTCAGAATTCTGAAACTTAAATGATATTTTGCAAATTCAGGAAAAAAAGACCGTAAAGATTAAAAAAATATATACTAGAAACATGTAAATTTATTAGTTTAAATACTACAAAAATATTGAAAATTCATCAAACCGTAATCATTTTTAAAAAATAATTATGATAGAAATTCACGAAAATGTTTAATTTTAATTTAATGTTAAAAATTGACGAAAATCTTGAAAACCGTCGAGTTTTTATAAATCAAGGAAAAACTTTAAAAAAGCTATCGATTGTTCTCTAACGAGTGTTTTCCAATCCCGGATTGAGCATGAAGTAGAATTTCGAGTTGAGAAAATCCTGAAGAATTTGGATTTGGACAGCGTTCAAATTCAAACTCTGACTTTTTTCAACTTTAAATTTTACTTCCTGCGCCACGGAATTGGTTATGTCACTGATTTAGTGTAAAGTTCAAAACATATTGCTCAGTTAATAAAAAAATAATTTAAATATGTGCATTGAATTTGTACAAATATTAATATTGCTTACTTTTTCACAATTTTCGCATTTTACAAGTTTTTTTCTTTTTAACATTTTTTGACATTTCATCACTTTTCAACAATTTTTACATTATCGGCAATAAAATAAATGAGTCGTTAGAAATACCAAGTTATTGAAAGAATAATTTGACAAATAACACATGATTTCCAACTCAAATGTCCTGCCCTACTCAATAATATAAAAATCCAATTGGGTTGCCATATTGAAAATGGAATATTCTGTATAAAATCTCTCAAATGGTTGTTTCTCAGATGTTATTTGGAGTACATTTTAAATTTTAGGTCGCTATCTTTCTAATGAACAAATTCTTAGCAAACAGAAAATATTGTAAATTTGCTCTTAATTCGCCATATCTTGAAATCAAATGACGCTAGATGAAATTTGTTAATTCAGTTTACGAGATGCCAATGGTGAGCACGATAAAGTAAACCAACTGTATAAACACATATTACACGTGTGTGTAACATTATAATTTAATTTTCCCCTTTATTAATGAAAGTAGCTACCCTTATTGCCATACTATTCGGAATTCTTTACCTACTCTCAATCGCCTTCTAGAGAGTCAATATCTGGAAAAGAGAACCCGGTCAAAACATCCACACAGATGTTGCCACCCCGAGAGCGGGTCATCTACCCACTTCAAGACAAACACATAATTTATTTAGATTTATGGCTTTCCTAAATGGCATAAAAAATACTGGAAAATAGATTTATGGATTTCTTAAATGGTTGAAAAAGTGGAGACAGATGACACCGAATGATGAGGGTGAACAGGGCCTCTCCAAAATATCTAAAACAGCTAATTTTAAAGAGAGACACCCTCTACTAGCGCGAAAGTATAATGAAAGAAAAGAAACCCCAATTTATGAGGTTTCTTTTCTTTTTTGGATACTACTCAAAAATTGGCAGCAGATGGCGTTCACATCGCCAATTTATATGAAAATTACATATGACTACTAAAATGGTTATAGAAATTCAGTTTTCTTCTGGATTTCAAAACGCACAATCAATTGACATTAATAATAGTCATTCTGTGAGTACCATCGACAATGCTTTTTTTTATGAATTCAATGATGTACCACACATATAGTTTATTGTACAGGGTGAGCGACACTCGATGTCTCAGCTCTATTATATGAAAAGGAAAAACGATAGAAAAAATATGAAATCTTAAATCAAATGACAACAAAACAATATTTGCCAATCATTAGTTTAATTATTGACAGATGCGGCTTTGTTATTTGCTTCCAAAGGCTACTTGTTTAAGTCGTGACAATAGTGAATTTTTGATAATACTTTCTTTTAAGTTTGCTTTTAATTTTTTAACGAAAGAAGATAGCAATTTTTTTCTTTACAAAGATTATTCAGTAAAATTAGCTACAGTATTTTTCACGAATGTTGGCAGTCACGTCATCAATTTATGGACGTATCAAAGACAAGCAGTTATTCTACCATTTTATACTATTATATGCGTATCATCGTAGTAAATAATAGAAACGTATGTCTTGTGACTCCTGATACAAGTACCGACAACAGTGCTCACTGTTTGGAAACATGAGGCGATGCATTAGACAAAGACGCCATTATAGTGCTTGTCCACGCCAGCACAACGCTTCCCAGAAACGTCAGTAGCGTCACTATCCGTTACAAGTTTTCAAGTTTCCAAGTATTTCTGTTTGATTTAGTTTTTTCTTGAGTTTTTCGTGTTTTTTCATAGTGTAAGTACGTGTAGAATTAATTGTTTTGTGATTATATCTAGTTTTTTATAACCATAAACTCAAAATGCCTGAAAAAAAGACTTACTGAAGTAGCCCGAGATATGATTATTAAAGTAATGGACTACTTCAACCAGGAAAAAAGCAATGTAGGTCCCCTTTTACCTTTAGATGCAGTCTACGAGGTGAATTGTTAAAATAAGGAGAGCTGTCGGTGAGGGAAAGCGCTTCGTTATTTTGCATGCTGGTCAGAGTACAGGTTTTGTGGAGAATGCTTCTCTTATTTATGCAACAACTTCACAACTTGTAGACTGGTTATGGATGCACCTTACCACAGCGTATTCGTAGAAAAGCAGCCCAAAATTTCTTGGACAAAGGCACAAATCACACATTGGCTACAAGATAGCAATAAACCTGTGGAAGTAACAAGTTCAAGGCGGAACTGATAGCCCTAGCGAAACGATATGCTAGACCTAACAGATATGTGGTAGACGAATATCTGCTCGAACATGGCTATGAAATATTGCGACTTCCACCATATCACTGCGAATTTAACGCCATAGAACTAATATGGGCACAGGCAAAACAATATTATGATGCTCATATTGGCGAAAAAGGATATAGAGACAATGAAGTGTTGGTCATGTGGCACAAATCCTTAGAAAAAAGTACTCCGGAAAGGTGGGATTCTGTTGTTAGACGCACAAAATCAATTACACAGGTTTACAAAAAAAAAAGTCCGGACTATTTGACCGGACCATGGTATCCCGGGGTATTCCTGAATCCGATCCCGGGGCCAGCTGAGCCCCATCACGTCAGAAAAACGAGATTTCAAGGTCACTTAGAGGTTAAAATGGTCATTTTTTGGAACTGGACCCGGGACAATTTCTCAAGCGATCTGTTAAGTTAGAGGGTAACTGTTTAGGTCTTGAATATCTTCCAAACATCGGCAAGGAGCCCTAAATCTCGATCGGGACTATCATAGTGCCACCCCAGTGGATAAAATGTTGCCATGATTGTTTTATCTCGTGGATTTCGATCTCCCTGTCAAGACATCCAATTCCGGCGATCCGTTCGCTGTGAGATATTGACAGGGAACCCAGCCCTGCTATTAAACTGAACTCTGCTATTGGCATCACCCAGGAACAACGACGTGGACGTTGCAGATTCTGTTCCCTTCGGGGTGCTTGTTTACAGTGAGTCCCCTTGCCTCTCACTTTTCTCCCTCCTAATTTTTCAATCTTTCCGCACTTGTTTATGGGTTCTGCAGGTTTGCTCAAAACTCCTTCTAAGTGCCTTTCTCTTATGCCCCTTGGTCGTATCCCTCTTCAAGTTCCAGCAGTAGTCTGCCAACATGTTGATGTCCCAGAAACCTTGGTAGCGTCTTTCCATCTCTTTTATATCTTGGTGAAATCTTTCACCTTGTTCTTCGCTATAATGTCCAAGGTTTTCTGGGAAATTGTTCAAATGTGAATCCAAAAAATGGACCTTCAAGCTCATCAAACATTCAATAGCTTTGTAATTCCGGAGCAAGCCCTCCACCAATTTCCTATAGTTTGGGTCTTTATAGTTTCCAAGAAATTTCTGGGCAACATTCACGAAGCTCTTCCATGCTTCTTCCTCATCCACCGTCATCGTCTTCGGGAATTCTGGATCTTTTATAAGTTCCCTTATTTGCGGCCCATTGGAAACCCCTTCTTTGATTTTGGCATCTGACATCTTTGGGAATTTTTTGTAGAGATATTGGAAGGCTTCGCTACTTCTTTTTTTAAGAGCCTTGATGAATTGTTTTATCAACCCTAATTTAATATGGAGCGGAGATAGTAAAATACTTTTGGGATCCACTAACTGTTCTTGCTCTATGTTCTTCTGACCAACAAGAAAATTCTCCCTTGATGGCCAAACCTTCCTTTCATAATGCTCATCACGAGCTCGACTATCCCATTCACAGAGAAAACAAGGGTATTTTGTAAATCCACTCTGTTGTCCCAAAAGTATTGTTACTACCTTCAAATCCGTACATATTTTCCATTTGTACCTGCTGTAATTAATTTTTTGGAGCAAATAGTCCAGATTGCAGTAGTTCTCACTCAATATAAACGAGTAAGCTATTGGAATTGACGCGAGGTTATTGCCATTGTTCAACAAAACAGCTTTCAACTCCTGTTTGATGAATCAATGCATAGCCGCCAACTATCCGAATCATGTTCAACTCCGAATTCGCCGAATAGACCTTCTATATCTCTGCAAAATACTAATGAATCATGCTGGTCATAATATTTCCGGAAAGGCTCATCCCTATTTCTGTAATAGGTCCCGATTGTTCCTTTCTCCAGAGAACCTCTTTCTTTTAAACGAAAAGCTAACAGTTCAGACTGGTCCTTAGATAGCCCCAGATCTCGAACCAAGTCATTGAGTTCTATTTGATTCCACTTTGAATTCTGGAGTTGATCATTCTCGCTGTAATCGTCCACGTCGATTGGAGATTGTGAGAACTCCCCTTCATTTTGCTCCGGTTCTATTTCCTTACCTCCTTCATCTTCGCCATCAACAACCATACGTTCATCAAGGTCAACATCAGCTATCACTGGCATGGTAACCGACGAGGTGACCACGTAATTCAGCGATTTTCTGTTCCTGGAATTTAACCCAGGCTTAACGTTTCTGCAAAAGTAGCAATCGCGTTCGTGATTTTCTGATTCCCGCCAGGTCATAGGAGAAGAAAACATAATTTTCCTAAAGCGAGTCTGCCAACATCTCAAACGCGCTTGGCATGTGCGACAATGAACTTTTGGGGCCCATGGGTTGTTATCTGGACCTTCGGAATTGGGAAAACACGACTTAAATTGTGCAGATATGGTCTCTGTGAAATTCACCAAGTTCGTCTTAAAATGATATTCCCCACACAGAACACAGAATGACTCTCTATTCTTCAAGCACTTAGCCATTTTCCCGAGTGATTTTCCACTTCCGGGGAAGTTGGAGTTAAGGTGCCGGAATAGCCTGAGTTCTTCTCTCTTTATAATAAATGGAATGAATAGCCGAAAACACTTGATTAAATGACCAACAGAAACCAGTCGCTTGTGAAAGCTCACTCGAGAGGTTGACAGTGCTACTCCAATGGAGAAAAAGATAGAGCTAATGGATTTGAAACTGGCAGTGTATATTGAGTTGCCTAAATACAAAAACAGTAGTTCGTTGTTAATTAAATTATAATAAACATTTAGATACTTGATTGTACAAAATAAGCCTATTTTATTACTGATATATGCGCAATGCAATTTATTTTTTTATATTTGTTTTATAATGGATTTTAATATCATCAATTTTATGTAATAAAAAAACGGAATGCATTCCGCCTAATTAAAAAAAACATGTAATATATTTTATCAATAACATTTTTCATATATCTCAATAATATTCGTTTTATAGTGTTGTTATAAATCGAGAAATGGGTCGCTTTGTATAGTGGTGCCCCCAGATCGAAAACACGAACTAATTTCTTGCGGCAACATTGTTTATTATTATTGTAAATGGAATAATGTCAATCGCATAACAGTAATCATTCTTTTGGGATTTTATTTTGTAAGTGCATTCCAATAACGTATTCATTGGCATGAGTTCTTCCTAAGATTACATGTTGGAATGCAATTTCTATGGTTTCAATGCAGGATTCAGTAAAAAAATTAAACACCAAACCCCTTTTTAACGTTACGCCAATGCGCGCAATTACATATGACCTTGAACAGATTGATTCAGAATTTTATAATTGATGACGTGAGTGTAAACATTCGTGAAATAGACTGTATTTTGAAATATCCAAAAATACAGGTATGTTTCTGGGGAAAAAAATTCGATCACGTCATTACTTCAGTTTCAAAATTTAGAAAAATGTGCAATTTTGGATTAAAATGGACCTTACTCAATCCCATTTATGAACCTCATTTCAGATTTTTCTATCGTTTTTCCTTTTCTTATAATAGAGCTGAGACATCAAGTTTCGCTCACCCTGTACATTTTATATGTAAAATGTTAATCTTTTGTTTTTTGTAAAAAGTGCCTTAGTAACAGTTGAGTAACTCACTTATTTGACAACTCCTAAGACCCATAATTTGCTTACATATTACCCCTGAAGACGGGCATCCAACGATATATATTTTACCAATTGTGATGTATTTTAAACTAATGAGTGTATTTCACTCCCAGACTAAGCATGAAGTAAAATTTCGAGTTTAGAAAAGCACCGCGTAGAAAATTTGTCGAGGGTCGCGCAGCTACCCGAGACAAATTTTCACGGGGCTTTTCTAAACTCGAAATTTTACTTCATGCGCCACGCGTATAAACCACTGATTTACAGTAAAGCTAGAAATATATAAGTAATAATGATCAATATTTACCAAGATGTAAACGTCAGATACGTTTTGAAAAATTCTATTGGCCTGAAATTGTACACGTAGACATAATTCTCGACTTAATTTTACAAATGTCGTATTAATTATAATTACATTTTAAATAATTTCATAAATATCAAATAAATCTTCCTATCAAAACCACCCTAAACCGGACAAATGATAACGCCACGCGCCGGCTGAAAACAAATGGACTTCTTACTACCTGCTAATATCGGGTTGACATTGACACCCAAAAAATGCGGTTGGTGTTCATAATGGATTACCCCTTGAATGCTCGGTCTCTTTCCCATTACCCTTCAATATTTTAGGATAGAGATAGAAATCAGATAATTTTAGACTTTTTGGTGTTCGCGGGTGAACTACTTATCAATGTCTGATGTGCCTATCATCATTTATATTCCTATCGTTTATACGTAGGTTGCCTTTTATATCACGGTTAATACCATTTTTGCCGAGATTAAATTTTTCAAGTTATTATACACAACACAAATGGCGCTCGTGTGTTAATATGTTCTAAGTACGAATACCGTCAAAAATGTCAAACTTTACAATAGAGATGTCATTTGTCAAATAGTAGCACTAGGATTACCTAATCCCGAAATATAAATAGTTACTCTTGTATTGTACATGTGTAATGTATTTCAGTGATATTATAATTGCGATTTAATAAAATTACTTGTATTATATTGCAATGTGATATTATGTTATGTAATAATATTTAAAATAGCAAAGGAAAATATCAACCTAACGTACAGTCTTCGCCCCATACCTTGGCGAGTGGCTCGGATACGCAGTGGTATATTACTCCCCGCGACATTTTAAAAATTCCAGCGGCGCCGCGGCGGCGAATAACATGCGATAGAAGTAGCGACGATAAGCAGTGGTATTGGGCATGTATTTTTAATACAATTTACGTAATTGTAATCTAGTAAGGTTATTTAGGACAAATTACCTGCCCGTCAGGTAGGTAAATAAATACCAAAGGGAGATAATTCCCTACTAATTACATTCAACACACCTACATTACGGCCGCTTTTCCGAAATGTGTCAATTGAGAGTAAACCACTATAGTGAACGTTACAATTTTTATATCAAAATTTTGTTTATACTCAATGACATTAGAAGCGTAACACCAAGAAGGAATGATTTTTTTTGAATTGATATTTTAGCAACAGAGTGACTATATTTAAAGCATACATTGATAACAATTTCAACCTTGTGCCTTTTATATTTATTGTGAAAAAAAAAATATTTCACTTTTTCTTTTTTGATAAAACTATTTATATGAGCTGTTTAGTACAGATGTTTTTAGTTTTCGTGTTTCCGTTGAGTGTGTTAAGCTTAAATAAAATGCCTCGAGTCCGAAGACGTCCACAATATCACCATTTGAGCGATTTTGACCGGGGTCGAGTTGTTGCTTATCGAGATGTCGGTATGTCCTATCGCGAAATTGCCCGCCGTATTGATTCCACTGCAGCACCTGTAATACGTGTGTATCAGGTATGGACAGAAGAAGGTAGAGGAGCAAGAAGAAGACCAATTGGTCAACCAAGGCGTACCACAGAACGTCAAGATCGGCGCTTAAGACAAATAGCCCTGCGAGACCGTTTCGCTACTACGCGTCAAATCGGTGATCAATGGATTGGAGAAGAAGGTAGGCCCGTTAGTATGCGAACCTTATATCGCCGCATTCAATCCTTTAGGCTTCTTTCGTACCGTACAAGATTAGTGCTTCCTTTAACAGCGAGACACTGTCGCCAAAGGTTGGACTGGTGCAGAGAACGGCAGCATTGGGAGGCAGAATGGCACGATGTCGTATTCAGCGATGAATCACGATTTTGTCTAGGCACGCATGATGGCCGTAGAAGGGTACGACGCTACCGTGGAGAACGACCTGATCTTAGGTTTGCCATTGAGAGGCATGTACACAGGACTGCTGGAGTAATGGTTTGGGGGGCTATTGCTTATGGTAGTCGATCACCTCTTGTATTCATTCGAGGCAGTATGACAGCTGCGCGTTATGGTGAAGACGTCATACGACCGACTTTGTTGCCTTATTTAGATGGCCGCCCAGACCTACTTTTTCAACAAGATATCGCACGTCCCCATATTGCTCGTCGAACTGTGAACTTTCTTAATGAAGCTGGTGTTAATATTTTGGCGTGGCCGCCCCGTTCGCCGGATTTAAATCCCATTGAACATGTATGGGATATCATGGGAAGAAGAATATTCTCTTTGCACCATCCTCCACAGACTCTAGCACAGTTGATCGATGAAATTCAAGTTGCTTGGAACGAGATGCCTCAAGAAGACATCGACCATCTCATTTTGTCGATGCCCAGACGTCTACAGGAGTGTATACAGCAAAGGGGTCGCCAAACACATTATTAATTTTTTTTAGATTGTTTTTTAATAAAATTTCTTGAAAATGAATTCATTTTATTCTTGATGTAAGACTACCATACTGGCAAAAAATCAAGTTAAAATAATAACTCCTTCTGGGTGTTACGCTTCTAATGTCATTAAGTATATTATAACGTACATTATTAAGATAAATACTGCCTTTCAAAAAAATCAGAACACCAAGTATTTATTGCACGATTTTAATAAAATTTACACAATTTGATCATGTAAACGAACTGTATCGATGATCAAAAAATCAACTTGAAAACAAAAAAACAAATGAATAAAAATTAATAATGTGTTGGGCCTCCACGATTTCCCAAACACTCATTAACACGTCGAGACATGCTAGAAATCAGGCTGTCAATATCGACTTGGGGTATTTCATTCCAAACTTCGATAATTTGACCTATAAGTTCCATTACAGTGTTAGCGGGGCGCTGTAAGTTACTTATTCTAACACCTATCATATTCCACACATGTTCTATTGGCGATAGATCTGGAGAACGAGATGGCCAAGTTAACAAATTGATTTCGGCACTATCAAAAAACTGTCTTGTAATGGCCGCTGTGTGAGGTCGAGCATTATCTTGCTGAAAAATGGGGTTCTGCAAGCCATTTACATAGGGCACTAACACTGGCCGTAAAATGTTGTCAATATACCGAATCGCGTTAAGACTTGCTTCTAAAAAAACTAGAGGAGACCAACTACCATATGCTATCGCCCCCCAAACGATAACTCCCTGTGTAAGAGCCGTATGTCTTTCAACAGCAAATTGTAAAATTCTGCGTTCACCGCGTCGACGTCTCACTCTTCTGCGACCATCATGAGCCCATAAACAGAACCGAGACGCATCGCTGAAGATAATGTTATTCCATTCATGGGTCCAATGTTGTCTTTCCCTGCACCAATCAAGTCTTGCTCTGCGATGCTGCGGAGTGAGAGGTAGACACAATTGTGGACGGTAGGATCTTATACCAAAACTGCGGATTCTTCTGTAAACAGTAGCCATGGATACTCTTTGGCCATTTAGAGCCAACCAGTCATTTCCCAATGCCCGCGACGTTGTAAATCTGTCCCTTAAAGTTGTAAGACGAAGAGCTCGATCTTCACGCTCAGTGGTGCTTCTTGGACGTCCTGATCCAAGTCTACGTCGATTCTCCCCAGCTTCGGACCATCTAGACCAGCAGCGTACGATTACCGATACACTACGGCCTACCCTTTCAGCAATAGCACGAACCGAAAAACCCGCTTCTCGCATTCCAATAATGCGACCCCTTTCAAATTCACTTAGATGATGATATTGTGCACGCCGACGAACACGGGGCATCTTTTTATGTTTTACAAACTGAAACGTCAAACTACTCAGAGGCTACTTGGATATTAGAAGCAATTACATTAAAAAATCAGCAGCTCTTCATAATGGTGAAATCAAGGAAAAATGCCATTAAATAGTAACCAAAACAATTGATTTTTTCATCATCGATGCAGTTCATTTACATGATCAAATTCTGTAAATTTCATTAAAATCGTCCAATAAATACTTTTTGTTCTGATTTTTTTGAAAGGCAGTATATGTAATTTTTATTACTTTTATTATAAGTGATTTTCATACAACAGAAGGGCTAAAGAATCTGCGTTACGCCACTGACCGCCGCGCGGTACATTTTACATTTGTCGGTCGGCTATAAACGGTGCACTCGGGACTATTCGGGCTGCGCGGCTTCTCGCCAAGGTATGGAGCGCGGACTGTACGCTCGTAAACATAATAATGTTCGATGTTCTTGATGTCCTTAATATTACACTAATCCATAAACAAATGGTTCACGATTACGTACCTTTATATGTTGTGCTATTGGGACAGGAAATTTTTCTTTAGAAGGTTTGTTTTATGTTTAGGTTAGGTTATTTTTGGTTAGGTTACTTTAGGTTAGGTTAGGTTAAGTTGTTGTTTGTTTAGGTTTTGTGTTATACACTAACTAGACAATAACCAATATGCGATTATAAAATCGCATATTGGTTATTGTTAAGTTAGTGTATCATACAACACCTAAACAAACAATAACCTAACCTAAAGTAATCTAACCTAACCGATTATAAAATCGCATATCGGTTATAATTAGGTTAGTGTATCACACAACACCTAAAAAAAACAATATCCTTACCTAACCTAACCTAACCTAAAGTAACCTAACCTAACCTAACCAAAAATTACCTAACCTAAACGTGAAACACACCCTCTAAATAAAAATTTGCTGTCAAGCTCAAGAAACATCATTTTAAAAACACTGCTTTCTAAAGAAAATTATTTCTATAACAAATATTTGTATACATTTTATTCTTATAGATACTAATTGTGAATAAAATAGCATGCAATTCCTTAATTCACCCTACCGAGCGCGATGACTCGAATGCATTGCGAGGATTCGAATCTTCTTGTACGCAGTCGAATCCTTTCGGAAGGAATCGAATAACCTAGATTTGAAATCGAATACGAATCCTTTTAAAATGAAGTAACGAATCGGAATGATTAATTCTTTATCACTAAAGTATTAAAATACCTCATTTAAATCCTTCGAATCTACCACAGCTCTGTTATTTAACCCATTATACGCCATTGATGCAATAACGAAACAATATAATTTTTTTGTTAATTAAGTTACTAACTAAATAAGTTAATTTGATACATTGTTATATTTGACCTGACTTGTGAATGTGTCTATAAAAATGTAAATATTTTGACCTCTAAATATATTATTATTACTCATATTAAAAAAAGGATTTTACGCGTACGCGTGGCGCATGGCGCATAAAGTAAAATTTCGAGTTTAGAAAAGCCTTAACATTTGGTTTGGAGCAACCAAACCAAATTTTCAGGCTTTTCTAAACTCGAAATTTTACTTCATGCTTAATCTGTGAGTGGAAGCACTAGTTCGAAACTTTAAATTGAACGCTTTTATAAAATTGACGAATGTCTGAACATTTACAGCGTATACATTATGTATATTTAAATAAACAATTGCCAGTATGTAATATAATGAGTCATTCATAGAAATCATAAAAAGAAGTGCAGGATTTTACCTAAAATAAACTTTTAGAGTTAACTCTATAATTGCTCGGCCGTTAATGTGTTAGGTGCAGAAATATTCGCAATAATTTAACGAAACCACAAACAAATAAACTAGTTTCGATAAATAAATCCATTAGATTATCACCAAACAAGCAAAACACGCAGACGAAAATCGGAGATAGTTGCATTCTTTACGGATTTATTCACCTATTCAACATCAGTTCTGCCCGATTGTATACACGGTGCATATCACGTCTTCACTTTTTATAAAATACAGTTCGGTTTTCTAGTTTTCAAGTGCTAGTGTTTATTTACATTTACAATAGTACTTGCTGTGACTGGTCGACAAAGCTGCAAAGCTAAGGCTATTTATTACGCAAGAAGAAGTGCTACTCTTTTGATTCATTGTGAAGTTTTGATTAACGGATTATTAAAATTAAAATCCACTACTAGAAATTTGAGTATAAAAGATCGACTTTCTTTAATTAAAAGGTTAGTGCGATGGTTTACTTTATTACTATTTGGGCTTTGAAGGCCATTCATTTCGTAAAAGAAGAAGAAGAAGGGGATGTTTTTGTTAAAACTGTTGTTGAATCTGAAAAATAATGAGTTTCAAGAAAGCTGTAGACGCTTGAATACAGAAAACTATGAGCACTTGAAAATTCATTAGATTTTCTTTGTGTGTTTTGCACTTACAGAAAGATTAAACATTCCTTTTTATCCTCATTATTCGGTGACATTTGTTTCCATTATTTTTCGACCATTTAGGGAATACATAAATCTATTTTGCCGCTAGTTTCCGCGACAATTTAGAAAACCAATAAATCTATTTAAATTATGTGTAAAGTATTTGTTTTAAATGGAAAGAACTGTGTGGATGTTTTTATTTGGTCTCCTGAAAAAATAGAGGCGTGCACTCTCTTTTTTTTTTTCATGAGACCCCATGAAAACATCCACACAGTCGCCGATCGCAGTAAATCACCTGCGTCATGTTTTGTGGTTTGTTGTGATTATCTATTATTGAGATTTTTGTGCCGATCTTAGGGTTTTTGGGGTGCTCGCCTTCAAATTGAACGCTTTTTAAAAAAACCACGAATTCTTGAAAATTTCCAAGCGCTGTAATCATGAGGATATGTATACTGAAACGAACAATTCCCTGTATTTGTACTTGTCAATCCCTAACGCATTTTGATTTTCTTTAGTTTTCAAAACTCTGATGGTTTTCGTGAAATTCAGAGTAAATTTTGCAAAATTAGTGCCTTTTTAAAGATTTTTACTTTCCCCCGTATGTACTACAAAGGGAAAGTATTGTTTTCGTGAAAATTTTCGAATCAAACATTTTTGCAGAAATATCCGTTTTGAGGTCCCCTGGGTCGAATAAGACCATTTTTGAAAAATGTCTGTCTGTCTGTCTGTCTGTGTGTCTGTGTGTGAGTCTGTGTGCGCTGTACCGAAAAAACCGCTAAAGATATCGAGATAAAACTTGAAACTTAAGCTTTTTGTTACAATCGGAAGAACTGAAAAGCTTTTGGTGAAAATCGGAAAACAGAAAGTGGTGCTTTACTCTTAGCGTTTTTCAGTTTTTTCAGAGTTTTTCAATAAATGTTTATCAAACAAAAAATTCTTTCAAATAAAAGTTGTAGATAATAACAAAATGAAGATGTATTGTTCATTTACTTTTTCTCATAGCACTCTTAGTTTTTGAGATATTTCAAAAGTTGTGTGTTTTATCTAGTTATTGGTGTGTGACAGTGTATGTGTCGATACAATTGAAAAATGTTTCAAATAAAAGTTGTAGAAAATGAAATAGTAAAGATTTTTTGTGGACTCACTTTTTGTCATAGCACTCTTAGTTTTTGAGATATTTAATAAATAGTGTTTTTTATCTAGTCATTGATTTGTGTCAGTGTGTGTTGATCCAATTGAAATTTGTTTCAAATAAAAGTTGTAATTATCAAAAAGTTGAAGACATTTTGAAAATAATAATGCTACAAATATTTTAAAAGTGATTTAATACGCAATTTACGGGGGAAAGTACTATGATGGACACATCACCATTTTTTTAAATTAATGATTAGATTTTAAAAATTTACTAAATATATGTACATTATTATTATTATTGTTTTCTTAAAAATTCACGAAAAACGCAATCATTTTTAAGGTTAACGAAAATTTGTAAATCCACTAAAATTGACGAAAATCTTGAAAGTTCATGAAAAGTATCAGAATTTTTAGAATTAATGAAAATCTTGAAAAGTCTGGAAAACAGTCAGAATTTTGAAACTTGAATGAAATTTTTCCAAAAATTTACCAAGCGCTGTAATCATGGGTATATGTATACTGATACAAACAATTCCCTGTATGCAGCTACGTCACTGGTAATCATTATTTGTAATTATAATTAAACACCTTCAAATGCAACTTTGTACTTATCTCGCATAAATTAATTTCACATTCAACGCAATCAAATCTTTGCTTATTTTCTTAAACAATTACTATTCAAACAAACCTTAATTATCCACCATCACCGACACTCTGCGATTACCCATGCAAATTTTCCATTAATCACACACACATACACACAACACGATGAGCCCGAGATAGATAATTGCAGAAAAAAAGTGTAATTAAGGCATCTGAAGCTGCAGAGATGACCTCATGTGCAGGAAAAAATCCTTGACTGAATTAGAGAAGATCAGTTTTCGATCGCAAACGAGCGCACTTGACCGTAATTTTTGCAACGGATGTTACCTACCATTTGCCGCTTTTGCATTTGATAGGTCATGGATTCGAAAATTGTAATCGTCTGTTTGCGTAGGTTAATGTTGTGATTGTGATGGTAATTGCTCCCGGTGGAATAATGACAAGGTGGTTGGTTTAAAATGGATTTATTTAAATGGTATGAGATTTGTTGCTAAAAATAAATGGTTTGTAAAGTCGCAATTATCGGTGTTTTGAAGTGTTCATCTATCTTTATTGTAGATACCAGAGCTGGGATGAATCCTCAAAAACATGATTCGAATCACGAATCCGAATCACCTAATATGATTCGAATCACGAATACTCGAATAAAGGATTCGTAAGTGAAAAATATGATTCGAATCAAAGATTCGACTCCTCATTTTTGAATCACGGATACAAATCCTTTAAAAATAAATTTGAGTCTATTATTTGCAACCAGTAATATTTTATTCCATCAGTTTCTATTAACAAACATGCTCATTTACCAAATATCTGATTATATAATGATTTTAATTAATGATGATATATGTGTTATTGAACTTTATTTTGAATCTGTGTTTTATACGCCTGGCGCATGAAGTAAAATTTCGAGTTTAGAAAAGCCCCGTGAAAATTTGTCCCTCGACAAATTTTCTACGCGGGGCTTTTCTAAACTCGAAATTTTACTTCATGCTTAGTCTGGGAGTGAACAACACTCATTCTCAGAAGTTTCAAAATAAAGGATTACTCTAGATTACCAATTTACAAAGGCTACAGCTCGAAGGACCAATCATGGTCTTCGGAGACCGAAGGACTACAGGGAATCGAAGTTTATTTACAAGAAAACAACGAATATCTGAAGGTTTACAGCATGGATAGGAAAGAAAACAACCAATTTTGAAAAAAATATCGAAGTTGGGTTGGTTTTCAGTGCGTTTTTTACTTCACTTTAAATCAGTGTTTTATACGGGTGCGCATGAAGTAAAATTTCGAGTTTAGAAAAGCCCCGTGAAAATTTGCCTCGGGTCGCTGCGCGACCCTCGACAAATTTTCTACGCGGGGCTTTTCTAAACTCGAAATTTTACTTCATGCTTAGTGTGGGAGTGGACCGTCAAGATTTTCTACATGTCGAGATTTTTGATATTTCTAGATTTATGTCGATTTATTCACAGTTTGTTATTGTATTAAACAATAACAAACTGTGAATAATACAATGTGGTTACTTCAACATACCCAGTTTTTGCAGTAGTTCAACCACTGAAATCCCTGATCGCGAGTTAATTGCACTACACAACTTAGTAAATCTTAACAATATTATTCAACACAACAATACCTTTAACTGCAACAACCGAATATTAGATCTTGTATTGACCTCAAAGAACATTGAAAGTACTTTTTATAATGACATGCCAATTAGTAAAATTGACAACCATCATCCTCCTCTTAGTTTCTCAATAGATCTTGTCTCCATAACCAACTCCAACATTGAATGTAATGTAGTGTCAAAAAATATAACTTTCGCAAAGCTAATTTTAATATTCTTTATAATAAAATATTTGAATACGATTGGTCAAATGTACTAAATATTAAGAATTCTAATGAATCGTGCGATGTTTTTTACCTAACTCTCTATAACATTTTTGGCAAATATGTCCCAGTTCATAAATTTAAATCTAAACAAAGCAGTTATCCTTGCTGGTTCAGTAGTCATACTAAACGTCTAATTCGAATAAAAGAACATTACCCAAAGTTATTCAAAAGACATAAGTTTGGAATTTATAAAAACAAAATCAACCGCTTACGTTGTGATATTAAAAAACGAATTGTTAAAGATCAGGAGGAATTCGTGGAGGATGCTGAACAATCTATACACAAAAATCCTAAAAACGTGTGGAATTATATCAACTCCAAAAAGTCTCGCAGCCGCATCCCCGGTGTTATGACATACAAAGATAAAACAGTCGAGGGCCCTCGTGAAATAGTTAATAGTTTCATGGAATACTTTTCATCCGTTTATAGCAATGATACGCCTGATGGGGAAAAAGAATTCTCAGCCGTGTTCTTAAACGACACTCTATGCATTCAAGCAATAACTGAGGATGACGTAATTAAAGCTTCAAAACGGTTAAGCAACAAATTCACTAGTGGCCACGACAATATTCCATCTTTTTTAGTGCGCGACTGTATTTTGTGCTTAGCAAAACCATTAACCCATATATTTAATATAATAATAACTTCAGGTCATCTACCAGCTATTTGGAAATCTGCTAAAATCACTCCAGTATTCAAGTCAGGTAATAGGCATTCAATTGAAAACTACCGTCCAATTTCTATCATTAACAACTTTGCGAAAATCCTGGAAACTATCATTACTGAAAAAATATATACCCATGTAGAATCGGCAATAACCACAAAGCAGCATGGTTTCATGAAAAAAAGATCAACGCTTACTAATTTGCTAAATTTCACAGAATATGTATCCTGTCACTTAGATCAACGCCATCAGGTCGATGTGATACATACTGATTTTACTAAAGCTTTTGACACTATTGATCATACGATTTTATTAGCCAAGCTGAAGCTATGGGGATTTGCCGATAACCTGCTAAACTTAATGAAAAACTATTTATCTAACCGGTCTCAGTACATTGAATATGTAATAGGTCAGTAGGGGTCATGTGCAAATATTATTTTTGACGAAATTAAATTAAAATATTAATACAAAAATCACCCAAGAAAATAATAAAGAAAAATCAACATCCAGTAAATACGAGAATAACATTAGTCGATCAAATTTTTTTTTATGTGAAAGAAATAACAAATGCAGCATCGCCTTAAAATAATAAACAAGTACCGGCGCGTGGAAAAATGCTAAGACATACAGAAAGATTCAGTTCAGGATTTAACGAACGCAAACACAACAAGTGTGCAGAGTCAGGGAAATTACGTTGACGTCAGAGAGGGATGGGTTTTGTGACCAAATATGGTAGTAGATAAAGTCTAAGCAACAAAATTTGGGGAGGGGAGAACTTTGAGAGCAGCAAAGAAACAATTCTAAAAATCAGTTAGTTTTGGGACAGGGACTCGGACAGTCAGTATTTGAATTTAAATGGGGACAGTTGAGGACAGTGAAGTAATGTTGATAAAAAGAGTTAGGTATTCAGAATAGAGTTAGAAAATGGAGAATGGAGTTAGGGATAACAGCGCTAGAGAGACTATCACGTAAGAGTAAAATTAATTCTACATCAAACCGACTAAGTTAAAATCAAACAAACAAAACCAGCGAAATAATTTAAACATCTGAGAAAAGGGGAAGATGGGGGGGGGGGTGAGAATGAGGGGTGTATGGTGGTTGATGTGTAAGGCCGAACTGAGCGAGAAAACGAGGTATGTCCTACTAACTAATCGACCCAGTCGATTGATGTGTAAGGCCAATCCGAGTCAGTATTGCGCTAAGTGTCCTACTAACTAATCACACGAGTGAGGGGTGTATGGTGGTTGATGTGTAAGGCCGAACTGAGCGAGAAAACGAGGTATGTCCTACTAACTAATCGACCCAGTCGATTGATGTGTAAGGCCAATCCGAGTCAGTATTGCGCTAAGTGTCCTACTAACTAATCACACGAGTGAGGGGTGTATGGTGGTTAATGTGTAAGGCCGAACTGAGCGAGAAAGCGAGGTATGTCCTACTAACTAATCGACCCAGTCGATTGATGTGTAAGGCCAATCCGAGTCAGTATTGCGCTAAGTGTCCTACTAACTAATCACACGAGTGAGGGGTGTATGGTGGTTGATGTGTAAGGCCGAACTGAGCGAGAAAACGAGGTATGTCCTACTAACTAATCGACCCAGTCGATTAATGTGTAAGGCCAATCCGAGTCAGTATTGCGCTAAGTGTCCTACTAACTAATCACACGAGTGAGGGGTGCATGGTGATTGATGTGTAAGGCCGAACTGAGCGAGAAAACGAGGTATGTCCTACTAACTAATCGACCCAGTCGATTGATGTGTAAGGCCAATCCGAGTCAGTATTGCGCTAAGTGTCCTACTAACTAATCGCAAGTGTGTCGAGTGTGTGATGCTAGCTCCGAGATGGTTTTTGTGGGTTTCCCATCTCGTAATGCAAATACAGGGGCTAGTTAATTTTGCTCCCACAAGTAGAGTCATACATTTTTTGAGTTTAACCAAATGCACATGACTTTTAAGCATAAACGTTGGGTAATATATTTTGTGAATATAAATAATATAAGACATATCAATTCATTAGAAATGTCATGAAAGGTCAATAAACTTTGCATACGTTAAGCTCATATCCTGTTTTATTTATTGTCCACACATCCTCCTAGTTAAATTAAAAGGGAATAAAGACACAGTATTTACGATAATGCATATTGACACAAACAACGAACCTGGCAAATAAATAAAAGGGTTACTACATACACAACACAACGTAAACAATAATACAAATTATAAATTTGTATAATACCTAGGGTCGAATCATTACAAATATAAGGGATATATGTCTACTGAATTTCGCCCCACTAGTGGGGTGCCCTAAGGGTCAAACCTTGGGCCTTTACTATTTCTCTTATATATTAATGACATTGTAGATGGCATAGATTCCAGGATATTAATATACGCGGATGATGTAAAAATTTTTAAGTGTATCTATTCACATTATGATTGTCTAACTTTACAGCAAGATTTAATAAAAATTAACAATTGGAGTAATTTTAACAAATTAAAACTGAACGCATCCAAGTGCAAAAGTATGTCTTTTTTTCGAACTGCTCAGTATATCTCCCATAGCTATTCAATAGATAATGTAAACTTAGAACGCGTCGAGTCAGTAAGAGATTTTGGAGTACTATTTGATAAAGAACTATCGTTTAATCTACATTATCAGGCATTGCAGTCTGAATCGATGAAAATATTAGGATTTGTCAGAAGAGTCAGTGAACCATTTCGTGATATTGGTACCATCATCAAATTATATGTGGCATATGTACGCTCTAAATTAGAATACTGTGCCCCAGTATGGTCACCACATTATAATGTTCACATTTAGCTATTAGAACGAGTTCAAAAAATATTTCTAAAATTTTTGTATTATAAAAAATTCCATACTTATCCGGATTTTAACGTTTCGTATAGTACATAACTTTCTATGTTTGAACTTAATCCCCTTTATATACGACGAAATGCAAGTCTCCTAAAATGTCTATACCAAATTGTACATTGCACAATAGACGATCCGAACCTACTAAAATTAATAAATTTTAATGTGCCTAGAGTAACTTGCAGACATCCAACGACCTTTATCTGCAACAGAAGTTTTACTAATGTGTATTATCATTCACCGGTAAATACTATGAAGCATTTGTATGGAAGAATTGAGCAATCTGTTGATATTTTTAATTGTAGTCTTACAGAATTTACAAGCCAAATAGGTACGTTGTTGTAGGAGTGTACAAGTTACATCAATATTAATATTGTTATTGCGATTTATTGTTATTATTTCATTTGTGTTGTATTCTGTTTTAGTTTTTAATTTAATTTTTGTTCATAATTATTATTACATCTAAGTTAAAACTGCGCACTGTTAGTAGAATGTTTTTTTTTATACCTTTTCCCTGTAATTTGATGTATTATCTGTTGGGAAATAAATAAATAAATTATTAATTATTTAAATGCAACGTCAATATTAAATAATAACGGTTTTTTTTAGGAATAGAATATTCACCCATTAAGAGCCGAACAAATTATAAAGTTAACTCTAAAAGTTAATTTTAGGTAAAATTTTGCATCTTTTTCTATGATTTCAATGAATGATTTATTATTTATTTATTTATTTAATTAACGAAAATATCTTTACAAACATAAAATTAATATTAATACAATACAACAAAGAATTGAAAAATAACGTACTGAAGTAACACCAATTACATTTCCCCATAACAAAATGAAGGACTTAAACTAAATGAAAATCAAATCCAGATTAACGACCACTACCGCCCTACGAAAGCATGAATAATTAGTGGCAAAGAAGTCAAAATTTACAGAGGGTAGTAAACAATTGGCGGTGCGGGTTAATCTGGACAACGGGTTGTTCCCAACGTACGTAGCACGATGCAATTTCTCTCTAAATAAGATTTGCTGTCTTGTTGAAGGTCCCGATCTTTGGTGCCAAAAATCAAGACCTGCCAACAGCGCGGGACAGCAAATATACCCGTTTATTAATTTATACAAAAAACACATATCAAAATAATTTCTGCGGGAAAGTAACGTCGATAAATCTAAATTAACTCTAAGCAAACTATAGTTAAGCTGTGGATTCAATATATTCATCCTATACGCAACACGACGTAGGAATTTGTTCTGGACCATCTCCAATGTATTAACCAAATAGGTTTGATGAGGATGCCATATTGTTGCAGCGTATTCTAAATGTGGCCGAACCAAGGTGCAATACAAAAGTCTCAAGGTGTCAGTATTAAAGTCAGAACCAATTCGAGAAATGAATCCCAACATCTTGTAAGCTTTATTGGTTACGGATAATATATGCGTCTTAAATGACAAGGATTTCTCAAATATTACACCCAAGTCGTTTATGTCCGAAACCCGTTCCAAAAGTATATTATCGATACTGTAATTATTGTGAATTGTATTATTGGTCCTACTAAATGTAATACATTTACATTTGGCTATATTTAAAGATAGCTTATTATTTGAATACCACTCATTTAAATAATTTAAGTCCTCTTGAATATTATTGGAATCGTAAATAGATCGTACGGAATGAAATAACTTTAGGTCGTCTGCATATAACAAGTATTTGCAGAACTTTAAGCCGTTGGGGAGGTCATTAAAAAACAAGTTAAATAAGATTGGACCAACATGGGAGCCTTGGGGTACACCAGAGGTAGCTTTGATTTTAGTTGAAATACAATTACCTAGTTTGACCATTTGATATCTGTCAGAAAGAAAGCTTTTTATCCATTTAACAACCTTATCGGAAAATCCGATATAGCATAACTTTTGAATCAGGATATCACTCGATCGAAGGCCTTGGAGAAATCAGTATAGATAGAATCTACCTGATATCGAAACTCCAAAGCCTTCAAAAGGTTATATTACATACGTCGATTTTTTAAAAGAGTTAAATCTAAAATTTCGAGTTTAGAAAAGCCCCGAGTAGAAATTTTGTCGAGGGTCGCGCAGCGACCCGAGACAAATTCTCGCAGGGCTTTTCTAAACTCGAAATTTTACTTCATGCGCCACGCGTATAAAACACTGATTTAAAGTGAAGTTAAAAATGCTCTGAAAACCAACCCAACTTCGATATTTTTTCAAAATTAGATGTTTTCTTTCTTATCCATGCTGTAAACCTTCAGATATTCGTTGTTTTCTTGTAAAATAACTTCGATTCCCTGTAGTCCTTCGTTCTGCGAAGACCATGGTTGGTCCTTTGAGCTGTAGCCTTTGTAAAACGGTAATAAACTTAGTAATCTAGAGTAATCCTTCAATTTGAAACTTCTAAGAACGAGTGTTGTCCACTCCCAGACTAAGCATGAAGTAAAATTTCGAGTTTAGAAAAGCCCCGCGTAGAAAATTTGTCGAGGGTCGCGCAGCGACCCGAGACAAATTTTCGCGGGGCTTTTCTAAACTCGAAATTTTACTTCATGCGCCACGCGTATAAAACACTGATTTCAAGTGAAGTTAAAAATATACTATTAACGTTGGATATTTTTCATGGTTAAGTAACCAAATATGCATTCACAAATATTTGAATTATTCGAAAATTTTATTATTTATATTCAAATATTTAGTGATTTAAATATTCATATTAGAATATTTAACTATTTGAATTAATCGAATTCGAATCCCAGCCTTAATAGCGATGATTCGAATTATTTAGGAGGATTTGAATCCATGTATCAGGATTCGAATTTTATAAGGATTCGATTCCTTTTATAAGGATTCGAATTCTTTTATAAGAATTCGAATCCATTTATAAGGATTCGAATCTTTTTATAAAAATTCGAATCCTTTTATAAGGATTCGAATCATCTACGTTTGGATTCGAATACGAATCCTTTTAAAAAAAATGTAACGAATCCGGATCACGAATCCGTTTTTACTAAAGTATTCGAATACCTCTGTTGAATCCTCTAAAAGGATTCGAATCCGGGAATCGAATCCTAAATGATTCGAATCCTGCCCAGCTCTGGTAGATACCAATGAATTTTATTAAGAATGTCGGTTGATTTTCATCTATCTTTTAGTATTTCACATATACAGGGGCGACTCTTTCATACGGCGACTGCCCAGAGACGCCTAAACCAAAGGGCGCCAGAGCACAGAGGAATTAGTAATAAAAGTAGAAAATTGGTAAATGTGTATATTTTGCGGCTAATGTATACATTTAACAATTCGCTTGGTAAATATAGATATAGTTTCTATAAAAGCGTGTATATTTATAGATACAATTATTGGTAAATGTGTACATACAGGGATCTTTTCTTTTAACATATCCATACATATTTAATTTAAAAAAAAAACTATCCTGGAATATATATATATATATATATATATATATATATATATATATATATATATATATATATATATATATATATACTCAATGACATTAGAAGCGTAACACCAAGAAGGGATGATTTTTTTGAATTCATATTTTAGCAACAGAGTGACTATATTTAAAGCATACATTGATAACAATTTCAACCTTGTGCCTTTTATATTTATTGTGAAAAAACAAATATTTCACTTTTTCTTTTTTGATAAATCTATTTATATGAGCTGTTTAGTACAGATGTTTTTAGTTTTCGTGTTTCCGTTGAGTGTGTTAAGCTTAAATAAAATGCATCGAGTCCGAAGACGTCCACAATATCACCATTTGAGCGATTTTGACCGGGGTCGAGTTGTTGCTTATCGAGATGTCGGTATGTCCTATTGCGAAATTGCCCGCCGTATTGATTCCACTGCAGCAACTGTAATACGTGTGTATCAGGCATGGACAGAAGAAGGTAGAGTAGCAGGAAGAAGACCAATTGGTCAACCAAGGCCAGGGAGCTGTTGAATCAGATGTGGAGGGGGGAGGTGAGCTTTCCGGGAGACTGGAGGGTTGGGATGATGTGTCCAGTATATAAAGGAGGGGATGAGAAAGAGGCCAGTAGCTATAGGGGGGTAACAATAACGAGCATTGGATATAAACTGGCGATGATGATTGTGAGGAATCGCATGGAGGTGGAGGTGGAGGAAAAGGGGATACTGCCGGAGTGCAGGGAGGGTTTAGAAGGGGGAGGGGGACGAGGGAGCAGGTTTTTACCCTGGCGCGAATGGTGGAGAGAGTGATGGAGAAGAAAGGATGTGTGTATACGGTATTTATGGATCTGAAGGCAGCATACGACTCGGTGCCGAGGGGGAGTTTGATAGAGTGTTTGAGAAGGAGAGGAGTGAGTGAGGGGATGGTGGAGTGGGTGAGGAGAGTGTATGAGGATACATGGATGGTGGCGAAAGTGGGGAAGGAGGTGTCGGGGTGTTTTAGAACGTGGGATGGTTTGAGGCAGGGGTGCCCGCTGAGCCCGATGCTCTTTAATGTATATATGAGTGAATTGGAAGAGGTGATGAGGAAAGGGCAGGCGGGGGGAGTGGTGATGGGTGAAAGGAAGGTATGGATGCTGGCGTATGCGGATGATGTGGTGTTGGTTGCAAGAGAGTATGAAGGGATGAAAGAGATGTTGAAGAGAGTGGAGAGGTTTATGGATAAAAGGGAAATGAATGTGAATGTAGGGAAAACGAAGTGGGTGAAGTTTAGAAATAAGGAGATTGAGGGGAAGGGGAAAGAATTGGAGTGGAAGGGGGTAGTTATTGAGAGGGTGAAGAGCTTCAAGTATTTGGGGTTTTGGTTTAAAGGAACGGGAGGGTATGAGGAGCATGTGAGGTGGGTGCAGGGTAAGGCGAGGAAGGCGTGGGGAATGGCGTGGGGCAAGTGGGGGAAGTGGATGGGGAACAATGTGACGGTGGCGTGTAAGATATGGGATGCGTGTGTAAGAACGGTGCTAATGTATGGAGTAGAAGTGTGGGGGACGAGAGGGTACGAGGTGATAGAGAGGGAGCAGATGTGGTTACTAAAGCATATGTTGGGGGTGGAAAGGTCCACGCCGAGCTACATAGTGCTTCAGGAGACCAACAGAGAGAGGCTAGAGTGGGAGGCAATGGTGAGGGTGGTCAGGTACGAGATGAGATTGTGGGAACTGGATGAGGAGAGATTTGGTGAAGGATGTATGGGTGACGAGTGTGGGTGGGGGTGAGGGTAGATGGAGGGGGGAGAGGAGGAAAATGTATGAGAGGGTAGGGCTGTCGGAGGCAAAGGTAATGGAATGGCTAGGAAATGGGGTGAAGATGGATGAGTGGGTGAGGGGGAAAGGGAAGGAGGTGGAAGGGCAGGAAAGGCAAGGGTGTATAGACAGAAGTCAGTATAACTATATGTATGGGAGGTGGCAGGTGTATGGGAGGGTGCCGAATTATTTGATAAGGAAGGGATGGGGTAGAGAGGATAGGATGATTGTGGCAAGGGCGAGGTGTGGATCGGAGGAGAGAGGAAGGAAAGTATGGATGGGGGAAGAATATGGAAGGTGTGTGTTGTGTGGACAGGGGAGGGATACGTGGGGACACTTGGCGGAGGAATGTGAGGGGGTGAAAGAGGAGTGGCTGGGAGCGAAAGGGAATAGAAGGGTAGTGGAGTAGATGAGGGAGGATGGGAGCGGGGTAAGGACGTTGGAAAAGCTGGGGAGGGAGAGGGAAAAGAGAAGGGAGGGTAAGAGGGATACGGGAGGGTAATGAGATAAGCTAATGTAAAGGTAAATGTAATGTAAAGTGTGGAGATATGCCAATAAAGGTCTTTTTTTTTTGGTCAACCAAGGCGTACCACAGAACGTCAAGATCGGCGCTTAAGACAAATAGCCCTGCGAGACCGTTTCGCTACTTCGCGTCAAATCGGTGATCAATGGATTAGAGAAGTATGCGAACCTTATATCGCCGCATTTAATCCTTTGGGCTTCTTTCGTACCGTCCAAGATTAGTGCTTCCCTTAACAGCGAGACACTGTCGCCAAAGGTTGGACTGGTGCAGAGAACGGCAGCATTGGGAGGCAGAATGGCACGATGTCGTATTTAGCGATGAATCACGATTTTGTCAAGGCACGCATGATGGCCGTAGAAGGGTGCGACGCTACCGTGGAGAACAACCTGATCTTAGGTTTGCTATTAAGAGGCATGTACACAGGACTGCTGGAGTAATGGTTTGGGGAGCTATTGCTTATGGTAGTCGATCACCTCTTGTATTCATTCGAGGCAGTATGACAGCTGCGCGTTATGTTGAAGACGTCATACGACCGACTTTGTTGCCTTATTTAGATGGCCGCCCAGACGTACTTTTTCAACAAGATAACGCACGTCCCCATATTGCTCGTCGAAGTATGAACTTTCTTAATGAAGCTGGTCTTAATGTTTTGGCGTGGCCGCCCCGTTCGCCGGATTTAAATCCCATTGAACATGTGTGGGATATCATGGGAAGAAGAATATTCTCTTTGCACCATCCTCCACAGACTCTAGCACAGTTGATCGATGAAATTCAAGTTGCTTGGAACGAGATGCCTCAAGAAGACATCGACCATCTCATTTTGTCGATGTCCAGACGTCTACAGGACGTTAATTAATTTTTTTAGATTGTTTTTTAATCAAATTTCTTGAAAATGTAATCATTTTATTCTTGATGTAAGACTACCATACTGGCAAAAAATCAAGTTAAAATAATAACTCCTTCTGGGTGTTACGCTTCTAATGTCATTGAGTATATATACCTATATGATATTGATTGGAGTGAACTTTCATCTGTCACAGACATAGATTGTGCGTTTGATACGTTATATAATATTATAAATATAGCACTTATTCAATTTATTCATAAGTTTAACATTAAATATAAATATAAATATTCACCGTGGTTCACTGCTGAAATTATCAACCTATTGACAGAAAAGAATCGTTTAAGGAAAAAACTTAGACATGATCCCCGTCTATTTCAACAATTTTCTAATATTAGATCTTTTATCAGAAGGAAAATAATACAGGCACATAATGAATATATTTTTTCTATTGCACATAAGGTTATTTCCGACCCCAAACAATTTTGGTCATATGTCAACTCAAAAAATTCTTCTAGATTTCCTTCAACTATTATATATAATGATAACATTTTTGAAAATCCAATTGATATTGTAAAAGGCTTTAGTGAATACTTTAAGTCCGTTTACAGTTCCCCATCAAGTAATCTATTAGATACAAACTTCAACCTGCTTCCTAATTTTGTATTTACCATGACGACTGAGAAACTAGTCTTTGACCTTCTTAGGAAGCTTCCAAATAATCGCTCTTATGGGTACGACAAGCTACACTTATTCTTATTAAAAGATTGCGCTACATTACTCTGTAAACCAAGATGTTTAAAAGTTGCTGTCGTGTGTCCTGTACCTAAAACGTCGATTTATTTTAAAAATATTAATAATTATCGCCCTATTGCGTTACTTCCACTTATTGCAAAAATATATGAACGCGTATTATTTGACCAAATTTATACACATATCAGGCCTTACATTTCTGATAAGCAGCATGGTTTTGTCCCAGACCGCTCAACAGTTACTAATCTTACCTTAATTACTCATGGCATTGCTGAAACTATTGACGCCCGGGGCAGATGGAAGTCGTTTATACGGATATGTCTAAAGCGTTTGACAAAGTTCAACATAATGTTCTTTTATCAAAATTGGATAATTTTGGTTTTTGTAACATCCATATCATCAATCAAATCATATCTCAGTGGACGTAAAACATATGTAGTTGCCAATGGTTTCAAATCTTGCGAATATTATCCAACATCAGGTGTACCACAGGGTTTCATTCTCGGTCCATTACTATTTAACATATTTATTAACGACCTTTCTCTTAACCTTGGTTGTTAACATCTGTTATAAGCAGATGATTTAAAGATTTACTAAACTATAAATAATATAAATGACAGCCGTAACTTGCAGATTAGTCTAAACAAAGTTGTTACTTAGTGTTTAGAGAATGGTCTCGATTTAAATATTGATAAATGTAAATACATGACTTATACTAAAAAAACTAATTTTGTTTACTTTAACTATCCAATTGATTGTAAACTACTTAAACGTGTTACATTTAAAGATCAGGGTGTTTAGTTCGATTGTCACCTTAGCTTTAATTATCATATCGACGTTACGGTAAAAAATGCTTTTAAGTCATTAGGTTTCATATGCCGCACACAGGTCGAAACGCTCGTTCTAGCTGAACATTTCGTCGAAAATCAACTGTTTAGAAAACAGTTTTTTTGTTGGAATATAGGTAGTTCAATGTCCGGAGGGTGCGCAGGTAAAGTCACAAACCCCTCCGACATTTGGTCCAGTGGTTATCAGTGCCCAAAGTGCACGCATCGTTTATGTCGTGCAGATGTGGATTTTACGCGCTCCAAACGCCTACGTTTAATTATTTTTTTTACATTTGTTTCGTGCAAAATTTAAATTAAAGATGGATATATATTCTACTGGTATGTATACAACAGAGTTTTAAATATTTTTTATATAACTTTAGTCAACACATAAATACAGTAATTTGTATTAAGTGAAGAATCTTACAGTAAAATTTTACAACGTAAAACTTGAAAAAGGTTAAAGTATACAATATTAGCCGATATTGGTGATGAATCTTGGTTTTTTATACATAATAACTATATAGTTTAATATATAAATAATATTTAGACACCCGTTTTGGTCCGTTCACAAGCAATGATTTTTTTTTAGGTAGCGTAACCGTTTCTCGGAGAGCATTATTCGATGTTTGGCGCGCTCAGCCAACGCTAGAACAAAAAAATAAAGCAGTCTCCCGCTTTGTGATTGACATTATGAATAACAATATCGATGTATCGCACACTGAAAATTTAGATTCATTGATGAATAAAATAAATAATTTTACCTCACAATTGAGAATCAAATGGCAAACCGTTCATAATACACTTTCAAATTTTGAAAATAAATATTCTCAGTGGTTAAACGGAATGGAAGTATTCTCTAATGACAGTTTACGAAATGAACCCCAACCTGGATGTTCTAGTGGTAAATCCAGAGGTCCGTATAAATCATCCACGGACTTGACGAACGTCTCAAAAAAACGGAAAGTTATGCCACTACTTGAAAATTACTCCCAGGAGGAACTTTCATTTGCCACCCGGGTCAGTCTTCGTGCATCTGGAAAAAGGGATAGTGCTAAGATGGTCGAAGAAGTCACGGAGCATTCACCGACAAGAGCTTCAAAAATAAAACGAGCGTGGAAGTCTCCAATGAAGCAACTAATTAAATATACACCCGAAGAAGCGCTTGCATTATATGTTGATGGGAATTTCAGCAAGCATTCCTATAAATTGATGCAGTCTGGAGCCAAGGTACGTCATGCAAATATTTACCCAAGCTATGATACTATTTTACAAACAAAAAAAGCGTGTTATCCCCCAGCAGAAAGTATTACAATTACAGATACTTCTGCACAAGTTTTAATACAAGCGCTTGTGGATCACACAAGTAAACGCTTATTAACTTCAATAGAAGATTTACTCGGTAAAAATGATGGAGAAATCGGAACTGAATTTAAAATTATTTATAAATGGGGCTGCGATGGCAGCTTTGGACATTCGCTGTATAAGCAAATATGTTCAGATTCTGAAAATGCCTCTCAAACTGATGAGTTTTTATTTTCGGCTCGTCTGGTGCCTCTTCAAATAAAATCCTTAAAAGATGATGCAATTGTCTGGCAAAATCTTAAGCCCTCATCTACTAGATTTTGCAGGCCAATTAAAATAATGTTTAAAAGGGAAACGAAGGAATTAATAAAATCTGTTGTAAATGATATAGAAGATGAAATCAACGAGGTTTTGCCAACTCAGTGTGTTGTTAATGGCATACATTTTATTATAAACCATTGTTTCAAGTTGACAATGATCAATGCAAAAGTTTTTAGCATTATAACTGATTCGTCATTTCACACTTTTGCTATTTGTGGGGCTTCTCCTAAAATAATGAATGACATTAGGAAGGTAAAAGATTTACCTAGAATCGATAGATTTTATGAATATGGTATTTCATCTCTACACGCGTGGATTCGTTGCTTGGAATGTCTTCTTCATATAGCGTATAGACTTGGTGTAAAGAAATGGCAAATTCGTGAGACGGGTGATAAAAATACAGTAGAGACAAGAAAACGTCAAATTCAAAAAGATTTTAAATCACAATTAGGTTTACTAGTTGATGTAGTCAAACCATCAAAAGATTAAATATTATTTTACAAGTCATTTCATGCGGACAAGCCACACATGTTGATGCATTTCGGGAGTATCTGGAAGACACCGCAAATCTGTATGTAAAGTTGTACCCATGGTACTACATGCCTGCTAGTTTGCATAAACTATTTATTCATGGGGCTGACATAATTCAATCTGCAATGTTACCAATTGGGATGTTGTCGGAAGAGGCATTAGAATCTCGAAACAAAGACTTGCGAAGGTACCGAGAGCGTCACACCAGAAAATTTTCAAGAATACAAACTATAACGGATCTTTTCCATACGCTTTTATATTCCTCTGATCCTCTGATATCAAGTTGTTACGGGGTGAGGTGCTTCGCAGTTGGAATTTATATAAAATCTTCGTTAAACAATTGAGGTGTTAAACGAAGACCCACATCGCAACTTCCGGCTAGCTATTTAGTCACTGAATAATAAAATTATGCTTACCAGGGTAATCACTTCACTGATTCTAAGTTAAAAGGTAAATGAAAGGTTTGAAATTTAACTTTAAAAGTAAATGGAAACAAAGAGTAACAAAATGTATTAACACGAAACAAATTAAACAACGAATATAAATTTACAAATAAAGATAAAAAAATAAACAAGCAAAAGAAAAAAACAAAAAATATAATTAAAAAAATAACTTACGTACTACCACTGGGTCGTAAAGAAATTTAGCGTAGTGACGATGCACGGTTCGAAGACTTTTTCGAAGTGATGTTGACGGGTCAACAGACTTTTTTAAAGTGATTTTAGCCCTTGAGGCCGGCGGTATTTATTTGGTTTTTGGTCAACCCTCTTCTGTCTTACCCCTCTGGCGACCACCAACTTTCGTTGGCCGAAAGAAAAATGGCCAAAATAAATATTAAATATTAATATTTTGAAATACAAAATATGTCATTATATGCGCGATATGATTCTGCGTCCGGGCATATATGACATATTTTGATTCGAGCTAAGAACGGGGTTTAATAGACGTTTAATTTAATTAAGCCGAAGGGGTTGACCGAATTTGCCTAAAAGTAATACCAACGATGTGGAATGATAAAGCACATCGTTTGGTATACCTAGCAACAATATGCATAAACAATTACGCCTACCAACTCCAAAAAACATATAAACAATAGAGGTGTTATGCCTGGACTTAGAAAATGTATAATAATAAGGAAAATACTGAATAGAAGTTTATGAAACTTCGTCCAAGCATAACGGGGAGCATTGTAATTGTTTATACATATTTGTTGCTATGTGGAACCTCGTCTAAAAGCAAATTAGTAACAATTAAATATCATGACAGCTCGGGATCGCGGGATCAAAATCTCGTGTTAGAATTATTTGTAATTATTTTAATACAATTTCGCATTGTAGTGACATCTTTCACGATTTGCCAAAAATGTTATTCAGTAGTCAGCCGACTGTGAATTAATTATTTTTATTTAAAATGTTTTTTTATACTCACAGGACGCCTTCAACATTTAATAAGTAATTTTATTGTTACAGACTAATTTAATTAGAATAATTCTGTAATAATAAAATTTGTCTTGTTATTGGGATATGTTTCCTGTTGGACAATAAATGGATTATTATTATATGCAGATATACGAGGTGTGTAAATTTAGTAATGAGACTGGCAACTTAGCGGTCGATCTGGCAACATTTGGAACGTGGGAGTTGGGGGGGGGGGGGGGGGGGGGTAGTAGGTAAACATATAATATACCTTCAGATAGAGTTAGAACTTGCTAGAGTTATTTAGTTGTCTGTAGCATTTTTTTTGCAAACAGTTTTTTCTAGTGCGTTTTAAAAATAAGTGACTTCGATTTCGAGCAACGTTGTATTATTAGGTTTTGCTTCAGAATTGGGCACAGTTTAACGGAACCTTCTGCATAACTTCAGCAGGCTTACGGCAACAGTGTGTTGTCCAGGTTTTTTAGTGGTTTATGGCATTTTTAGAAGAAAGGGAGTCGATTGAAGGTTAATCACGCAATGAAAGGCGTGATTCAAGAATTGATTCAAATGTCGAGACTTTGTGTGTTCAGATCATTGGTTGATAGTCAGAATGATCGGGGAAGAGTATAATATGACACACGCCACCGTTCATTGGATTTTGAACAATGAACTGGTCATAAAAAAAATCTTCACAAAAATTGCAGTTTCAATAAAAGAGTTTTTGCCCAGTCAAAATGTTCCTGTCGCTACTCAGCCTTATTCACCTGACTTCAGTTTTTGTGACTTTTGCTCTTCCCGAAATCAAAAAATCACCTCAAGAAAACTTATTTTGGAACACTCCAAAGCATTCAAATGGTTGTAACCGATCAGCTAAAAGCTATTTTAGTATCCGAGCTTTAGCACTGCTATAAGGATTAGAAGAACCGTCTCCACGGCCGTGTGGCTTCCCAAAAAAATTATTTTAAGGCAGAAAATATTGAATTGTAATTCTATTCAAATAAAAATAAAATAAAAATCAGTTTCATTACTTTATTTATACACCTTGTATACGCTGTATTTGTTCAGGCTTTCTTCAAAAACTCAATTTAAGGTGTTTCCACTCCTTAAATAAGCATGAAATAACATTTTAGTTTAGAAAAGCCTGCAAATTTGATTTAGTCGCTCAGCTTTTCAGGCTTTTTTAAACTCGAAATTTTACTTCATGCACCACGCGTATAAGACACTCAAATATTGTGAAGTTCGCAATATGCTACTAAAGCAGTATTCTACAGACGTATATTTTGAACTTCACTTAAGGTCAAATCACTTTTTTCCGGCAGAGCACGTTTCTAATTTTAAGCATTAACATCCTTCACGTCCTCTTCTCCTCATGGATCGTAGCACATTGTAGTGTTAAATAATTTGAAACATATTGCTATCTCTTTTAAAAGCATTTAGTTTCATTCTTTGTTTGTATTATTGGATTCTCGAGTCGATGGCGGGACCCTATCAAAACATCCACACTATTTTTGCCACCCGTAATGCTGGTCTTCTATCTACTTTCTTGGCATACTTTTGATAATTTCCTTTAAATAAAAATTAACCTGCTCGTATGTACTAACTTTTAGAAAGCAATATTTTACAGTTTCTGCATAAAAGTATGCTATTTACATTAAAAATGTGTGCCAAATGTTAAGCGAATTGTAAGTGTGGAGAGACGTCAGTACACGCCCGGGCGCGTGAAAAGCACTCGCTAGTAGAGTGACACCACCCTGTGGCACAGCAAAGTTTAAATAGTGCGCACACCCCTACAAACAGCATCAGTTTCTTATACTCTAGCTGGCTAAGTAGAGGAACAGGCTAAGCGAGCTCACCATAGCACACTAGGCCAAAACAGAATCCACACGGTAATGCCAGATTCTGCCCTTACCATAACAACCTTAGAACCAGTACCCACGCTCGCTTCCGCAAGAGGCTCCGGAACGCGATCAGAAAGTCGGCCAAGTACTTGGTGGCACCGCGGCCGCTGTCTCCGTTGCCACCTTCACTCCGGAAGGCGCACAGGAGGCGAAGGACATCCCTATACCTGGTAGTGCTACGTCCGCTTTCTCCAATATCTCCGTCACCCCCCAAGGCACGCAGGAGGATCGCGGAGGGACCCCCACCTTATCGGCCCGTCGACAGGAATAGCCCCAAGACACCGGCTTACTACGGCGATTGCACGCGACACTGCGGCGATTGCACGCGCCGCCTCTGCCATACACCGGGATCGACCCGCTAGGAGTCTCCCTACAGGACCCCCGCAGATTCAGCGTCCGAACGAGGAGCCGGAGGGCCGCTGAAGCGCAGCACCTGTATCCATATAAATGTGTAAACAAATCCATTGTGGATACGCACCAGCTGTAAATAAAAACATTAGCCAACCCTTGAATATAATACAACCCTAAAGTAAAGATTTTCTTTAAAACCAATCGTGTTGGTTTTGTTTTAAAATGCAACTTTGCTGAAACAAAAGAATTAATATTGTACAAGAAATCCCCGCTCTTCAAAATTTTAGTTTTGGGTATTCTTCAGAGAGACTGTGTGGATGTTTCGAACGGGTCCTGTCGATGGCTTATCGGCCTGGTCGTATGTTTATGTTATCATAATTTATTTAGTAAAATTCGGTGAACGTTTCTGTCGGTTTATATTTATGAACTTCATAAACACTTTTCAATTATTTAATGAACTTTCAGATTCTATCCATATATACTGCTCCAAGAAATTAACGCTCCACCTGCAATTTTTCTAAACATTTGGAAATGTGTATTATTTTTTTGTATTTCACGTTAGCATCTTTGAAATAAAGAAGAATGAAGAATAAAAAGTAAGTAAAATAAAATTTGCTAAACTTCAATAGTTATAATTATTAAGAAATTTTAAAGTGCTGGGTAAATTTTTTGGAGAAGTGTATTTTTATCAAGTAATAATATAAATAAAATTTAAATTCATACAATTTAAAGTCTACTATAAGTACATACAATGATAATGCTGTTTTACTCGTAATAATTTGTAATTTATTGATATTATTTGTTACAATATAAACTACCAATTTATAAAAATTATATTTCTGAATCCAATATTGCCCAATATTTTGTTTTTTAAAAATATTGTCGTCGAAAATAATCGTAATAATTTGTAATTTATTGATATCATTTGCTACAATATAAACTATCAATTTATAAAAATTATATTTCTAAATCCAATAATGCCCAATATGTTGATTTTCAAAAATATTGTCGTCGAAAATAAATTGACATAAATCTTCTACTTCAAATTATATTTTTAAAAATTAAATTAGTGTGCCTTGGAAAAATATTCGAATATATTAATTTTAAAAATTTGAAGTTCACTTTAAACCAATGTTTTATGCCCGTGGCGCATGAAGTAAAATTTCGAGTTTAGAAAAGCCCCGTGAAAATTTGTGTCGGGTCGCTGTGCGACCCTCGACAAATTTTCTACGCGAGGCTTTTCTAAACTCAAAATTTTACTTCATGCTTAGTCTGGGAGTAGAAAACACTCGTTTCATCCTCGGATATTATTTTTCTTAAGCCAATTATGCGAAATATGTTGTTTTTTAAAAACATTGTTGTCGAAACAAAACTAAAATAAACCTTCTATTTGAAATTATATTTTTCAAAAATTATAATTAGTGTGCCTAGGCCACGCAGATGACATCGCCGTAATAATTATGGGCAAGCATGAAGGCATTCAAACCTAATGCAAAAAGCACTGAATGTCATCAATAATTGGTGTGTTAGGGAAGAACTAAGTGTCAACCCGAACAAAACGAGAATAGTCCCATTCACGCGTAGGAGGAAGCTGCATTTAAAGGCTCCCTCGCTGAATGGAGTAGAAATAAACCTCTCCAACGAAGTGAAGTATCTGGGAGTAATTCTAGATGCCAAACTGACGTGGAATCAGCATGTCGACAAAACCATGGCCAAAGTAACGCCGTCGTTCTGGGCCTGTCGGCGGCTAATGGGGAAAACTTGGGGATTGAAGTCTAAAATCACATATTGGATGTATAGAACGGCGGTGGTACCCATTGTCACCTATGTCGCCCTTGTGTGGTGGCCAAAAACCCAAAAACTAGACACGCAAAAGAAGCTGGGTAGGCTTCAACGGCTAGCATGTCTAAGTATCACAGGGGCCATGCAAACGACCCCTACCGCGGGAATGGAGGCAATCATAGGTCTCCCACCGCTCCATCTGGTGGTACAAAAGGAGGGACTCGTGGCGGCCCTCCGACTACACCAGAGGAGGAAAACTCTGCCGGGAGACTGGACAGGACACTTAGAAGTACTGCAGCAAATTGACCCGGTCCTCCTGTCCAAACCAAAGGACATCATGACCAGAAGGCTCGAATTCGAAAAACCGTTTAAGGTGTTGATAGAAGACCCCACATCAGCTTGGTACACGGATGGTGCCAAGAACAATAGAGGTACTGGAATAGGCATCTATGGGCCTAACCAAAACCACAGGAGCTTCATGGCTCTGGGTAAGACACCCACGATTCTGCAAGCGGAAGCAATTGCAATTGATATGTGCGCCAGGGAATGCCTGTAGGCACCTAAACGGCGCGCATATATATATTTGCTCAAAGAGCTAGGCCGCACTAAAGGCCGTTCGGGCCTAAAGCCACGGCTCACAGACTGTCTGGGAATGCCGACGATCCCTTTCGCAACTGGCTAAGAACAACTCGTTGACCCTCATGTGGGTCCCAGGGCATGGGGGTATCAGAGGCAACGAAGTGGCAGATGAACTCGCCAAAAGAGGTGCAAATGCCACTCCCATAGGACCAGAGCCGTTTTGCGGACTCCCCATGGCGCACCGTAGAGAGGTTGTGCAAAAATGGAAAGAGGACAGAATACGTAAACACTGGAACAACGTCCCAGGCCTACGTCAATCAAAACGACTCATCAAGTTAGATCACAGCCATAAGGTGCTCGAACTCACAAGGAACGAGCTGAGAACATTCACGGGACTCATGACAGGGCACTGTGCCCTTCGGTACCATTTGTGGAAAATGGGAAAAGAGGAAAGTGGAAAATGCAGGTTATGTGATTCGGCAGATGAGACGACCGAGCACATACTCTGCACTTGTGACGCGATTGCCCACAAGCGTTTTTCACACATCGGCAGGGACCGATTATCCCACGAAGAAGTGAGTAGCATCACTCCCAAGGAAGTTACTAGGTTCATAGAGGACGTGGGACTGCTTGGGAAGTGACTGGGTAAGGGCAGAACAATAGATCGGATAGGTCGCAGTTCACGAGAGGCTGACTCGCCTCACAATGGCCCTATATAACCTATAACCTATATAGTGTGCCTTGGAAAAAAAGTAACAAATGTCATTCATTGTAGGGTTATGTCTAACTATTCAGGTTTGACATAACACATCAAAAACTCCACATCGTTTAAATCAGTTTTAGAGCTTACATCGCTAAAATCTCCGGTGTTTAAATTAAATTTAAAGGTTCCGCTTGTAAAATCCTGTTTGCTTAGGATTGTTAAATCGTGTTTTTTACATGAATTTTGTAGGTTAGGTTGATTAAATTTTGTTTGTTTACATCGAAATTGTAGGTTAGGTTGCCTAAATCTTGTTTGCTTACATCAAATTTGTAGGTTAGGTTAGTTAAATCCTATTTGTTTGCATCAAATTTGGGGGTTGGATTGTTGAATCCTGTTTCATAACATCAAATTTATAGGTTAGATTAGTTGAATTTTGTTTATTTGAAAACGTTATGTATCATATAATAAATAAGTAGAGCAAGTGTTAGTGTATACAATACTGATATATTATGAAGTTTAAAATATACTTCAAAAGCACTATGCTAATGTAGTATACAGGGTGTCCCGTTAATGTGGGGAAATGGCTTAACCATAGATTCCTGTGATCAATATACAGGGTCCTGCATCTCACCTCCCGTCTTCTGTAGCTCAGTTACTAATTAAGTTAGGCTTTTGATATTTGGCAGACTTTACCTGTATCTTAGGGCGCATTTCAGGAAAATATTTTTGATTATACAGGGTCTCCCAAAAAATTTTGACGTCATTATGATATATATTTTTAGATTACATGCTATATATTTTGTTCATTATTTGGGTGCCTTTTATGGATACCTGCATACCCCTAAAATTTTATAGAAACTGGTTAAGTAATTTTAGCAAAAAAAAAACATAAAAACTAAATAAATTCAGTTTTGCACCATTGGTTTAAAAAATTAATAAAAAATAAAAATAGTGCCTCGTTAATAAAATTATACAATATAATTATTAAATAAGGTCTGACCCAGTTTTATTCATATGAATCATACAGAGTGTCTAAAATTTAGTGTCAAACTTTTCAAACTTTAAAGAACTTTATTTTTCTTATTTTAAATTAGACCCCCTGTATATTTTTATGTCATTTCATGCGGAATTATAGAACAAACATTTTTCCTAATTACAACCCTATCGCAATTCCTAACACATTAAAAGTTATTAGCAGAAAACTCGTTTTATCAACTAATCCAATAGCCATTTTAATGATAAAAATCGAAGGTGACTTTGAAAAACAATTTATTGTTTAACAAAGTGAAAAAAGCCAATTTTGACTTTAGTAATGTTAAAGTTAAAAGCATTATGAGTTAAGCTCTTTATGTCCAAGAATTTTTTGCCATGAAGTACAACCGAGACGATCTCGTAGATATGATTTTCATATTAGGAGAATGCGAAAAGAACTGTTTTTTGGCAAGTCGAGTTTACGCACAGCGGTATCCGGAACGACGACATCCAGACAACAGGAGCCTGGAAAACTTATTGGAGAGATTTATACATACGGGTAATGTAAACTATACAAAACCAGTTAGAAATAGGCCGGTTCGAGCTGAAGAAAATCAATTGGCTGTGCTATTATCAACTACGGAAAATCCTTCCGTTAGTCAACAAGCAGTCGCTGCTGCCGTGGATGTAAGCGAAAGGACCGTTCAACGAATTTTAAAGGACAACCGTTTCCATGCCTATCATATCCAGTTCCATCAAGAACTCTTTGAACAAGATTTTGATCAACGTGTCGAATTTTGCAACTGGGCGCAAACTAAAATTAGGGTACATGTTGACTTTTTTGATAAGGTTTTGTTTTCTGATGAGGCCACCTTTCATAAAAATGGATTTGTGAATCGTCATAACTTCCATTATTATTGCGACCACAATCTAAGAGTTTTTAGGCATGTTGATCAACAACACAGATGGGCAATTAATGTGTGGGGGGGAATTATTGGTGAACATATTATTGGCCCTCACTTTTTTTAACGGATATTTGAATGGACAACGTATCTGCATTTTTTGCAAAATCAATTGCCAGATTTATGTCAACATTTACCAATGGCTGTAAGGAATGCAATGTGGCTGCAACAGGATGGAGCCCCAGCACATTATTCATTACAAGTCAGAGATCATCTCAACACAACCTTCCCGAATCGGTGGATTGGAAGAGGAGGGCCAAGTAAATGGCCGCCCCGATCACCCGACTTAACTGAATTAGACTTCTTTGTGTGGGGCTACGTTAAGGAAATCGTTTATCAAGAACCTCCAACCACACCAGAAAACATGCAGCAAATAATCATAAATGCATTTCACAACATTACACTCGACCTATTACGAAGAGTTGCAAGGCCATTTCATACTCGTCTTCAATTGTGTCTCCAAGAGAACGGAAGACATATCGAACATAAGTTCTAGTAGGTGATTCATTTAAGAAATGCGTATTTTTGTTATGTTTCTTATGAAATGTTATTACTAAAACTATTTTTTATACAAAACTTAATACTACGCGATCGCAAAAAAACATGATTCAGAGGAGGCCTTGACTAGAACAACATGGTTGGCAAGACAAATTTCAGAATACTGTTTTGTGTTTAAATTTATTTGAAGTTTCCTGTTTTTATTGAATTGAAATCAGTGTTGCTAATCGTTTTGTAGTAGTCAATGCCTGCTCTGAATCATTTTTTTTCGATCTCACGATGTACTTTCACGATGTGTAATATGTTTAGACGAAAATCTGTGAATCCTTTAAGACTTTCGAGATGCAATTTAATTACAAAACATGTTATGTTAATAAATTGTTTTTCAAAGCCAGCTTCGATTTTTATTAATTAAAATGGCTACTGGATTAGTTGATAAAACGAGTTTTCTGCAAATAACTTTTTATGTGTTAGGAATTGTGATAGGGTTGTAATTAGGAAAAATGTTTGTTTTTTAATTCCGCATGGAATGACATAACAAATATACAGGGGTTTTAATTTAAAATAAGAAAAATACAGTGCATTAAAATTTAAAAAGTTTGACACTAAATTTTGCACACTCTGTATAATTCATATCCACCAAACTTGGTTATCGGGACCATTAGACCTTTTTTAATAAGTACCTTCTATAATTTAATTGACGAGATACTATTTTTAATTGTTATTAATTTTTTTTTTATTAATAGTGCAAAACCGATTTTTTTAGTTTTTTTTTTTTTTTTTGGCTGATATCACTAAACCGATTTCTATAAAAATTCAGGGGTATGAAGGTAACCATAAAAGGCACTCAAATTATTAACAAAATGTACACCATTTAATTTAAAAATATATATCATCATGACGTCACACTTGTTTGGGACACCCTGTATAATCGAAAATATTTTACTGAAATACGCCCTAGGATACAGGCAACGTCTGCCAAATATCAAAATCCTAACTAAATTAATAACTGAGCTATAGAAGACGGGAGGTGAGATGCAGGACCCTGTATAATGATTCAACATAACTTATCTATATCCAAAAGTTTACGGTTAAGCTGGAAGTAGTCTTCAAAGTTAAAAAAAAAATATTATTCATTTTATTTATATCAATTAAATGCTACATTCGATCCGACTAAAATTGATTACGGTTAGTTATCATAATATAACAAACCATTTCAGTTATGATGGTCATAATTGATTGACAAGAAGTATAAAAACAATAGTACCACAATATAAAAAATAAAATATGTTTTTATTGGCACACCTTATACAAATTTAAAAAATACATCTTGAAGTACTTGTTCATTTAAAAGGTTTTTTGTCTCTTATTAATGTTTGATATCTTGTACGGTTTTGCCACAAAAAATGCAAATAAATAATTTTTTATTACTTAGTAAAAACGAAATCTAGTTTTTCGGGTAATTAAAAAATCATGTTTTTTTCTCTGTCGCAGCCATTGTTTAACAAACCTAAATTGTGTATAATATTAATTAACGAGCGTTTTTTGAGAATTAATTGTTGTCTTCATGATGGTTCATGATTATTCATATTTCTCCGGAGCGAACAGATACAGGGAGTTTTTCTTTTAAGTATACGTATTCTAAATTCAGCCTATTTTCTATAAATGTTTAGATATTCCTTATTTTTTTTTAAGTTCAATTTGTAGCTTTAAATGAGTGTTTTCCACTGCCAGGCTAAGCATGAAGTAAAATTTCGAGTTTAGAAAAGCCCCGAGACAAATTTTCTGGACTTTTCTAAACTCTAAATTTAGAGTTGTTTTAAATGCGTTGCACATTAAATAAAATTTCAAGTTTAGGAATGCCTGAAAATCTGTTTTTTTTTTGTATTATTTTTTTCCGACGTTCCGGTATGGCTATTTACAAAAGGCAGTGCTAATTACGATCGTAGGTTAGATCTCAAAATGTATGTCAATTTATTATGCATACATATTAAGAAATCGTAAAGTTTGCATTTTAAAGGAACCAAAAACCAAAAATTACTAATTACTAATTACTAATTACTAATAACTAGTAATAAATAGTAAATATAACAGACACAATTTTTAACTACAACAAACGTTTTATTTGATTTAATATTCATGAAAAAATAATAATATTGAAAAAATTTACACAAAACCGACCAATATAATCTGTATTACACACTTAACAGTAGACTTTCCTAGTTCAGTGCATCATAATCTAATGTAGATGAATATCATTTTTAATGGACAAAATTGAAAGGTTGTTGCGTCTTTGCGAATGAGTAAACCGTCATTGTTAATGTCAGAAGTATTCGCAAAGCAACCCACACATTTACATAAACGTCTGCAGATCCAGTTTCCAACAGGAAATTCATCACTTCCAGAGGCGTTTTCCCGCCTAAAATCAAACAAAGATGAATTAAAAGACTGCTTTATAATTTTGAACATTAAAAAAGTTTGAAAAATAATAATTTTGTTTGAGCCCAAAACGATTATAAATTAACTGACCAAACAATAAATCGAGATGATAAATTTTGAATAACTAAAACGTAAAAGCAAAACGTACCTTTATTTGACATGAGGCCCTTGATAGAAATTAACTCCTCGCATAACTCAGCTCCTTTGATGTCACTGTCATCCCCATCTGAAAGAAGGTCTTCTAAGTCTTCGCATTGAACTAACAAGTCCTCTCTGTTGGGCAATCGATCAAGTTTAGAAAGAAACTCAACTTTTTATATTTTGGCTTTAAGCTGTTGGAACTTTTCTTGCACAGCCATTTGGGCAGTTTCAACAAGTGGTGTAAAAAAAATAACTCTAAAACAGTCTTGGGAGTCAATCGGTGCATCATCATTGGCCTCATAATCAAACTGCTATTTCTTCCTTCTAACCCCGGGGTGTTTTAAGTTTTCGTTCGACATCTAATTCTTCAGCCAACTCTTTGGCTTTTACTAAACATCTAACAAATCCATTTTTGCAAAAGTTACAGCTTGAGGTAAGTTGACGGTCTTTGATTGCAATATCTTACTATAGTCTGTTTAAAAACTAGAAGGAGTAAGTGCCAAAGCCCAATTTACACTATAAAAAGTTACCAGAAATATCACTAGATAAATTTGGCGGCAATTTTAAATAATTTCATAATTACTCTTCTAATAAAATAAACATAAACATAAACATAAACACAATTTATTTCCATAAAGACTACAATACATAGTATAGGAACGCCAGAACAGAGTATAGAAAATATAAAATATAAGAGAAATATTACATCAATCTAATCTAGTTTTTCGCAATTAAAATATTCGTTTAGATTATAAAATGCATGGTTAGTAAAAATGCACTTCAGGCTCTTTTTAAATAGGTGGTAATTTAGGTTGCGAATGGTTGGGGGAAGTTTGTTGTACACCTTAACACTGACTATATTCCAGGATCTGTTTGAAAGCTCCAGATGAACTTTACGTTGCAATAGTAAATTGTTATGACGTGTTTTGTAGTTGTGAGGTGCGCGATGATCCAATTTGTATTTATTTAAATATGCGTATTTACAGAGTTCGAGTAGAAGCAATGACGGTAATGTTAATATAGATAAATTTTTAAAATGTGTACGACATGATTGCATTTGGCCAATATTTAAGATTCGTCTAATTATCAATTTTTGAGTATTGAAGACTTTCTCATGCCAGTGTGAACAGCCCCAGAGAAGAAGTCCATATAATAATTTAGATTTCACTTCAGCATAATAGATTTTTTTTAGTGCTGTAAGATTTAGGCAGTGATGTAATGCTCGAAGTTTGTAGGCTGATTTATTTAGATTACTAATTAGCTTCGTGCAGTGTTCATCCCATTTTAAATCGCTTGATATTGTGACTCCCAAAAAGTTAACATGATCGGTTGTATTTGTTATTTCATTATTGATTATTAATTTTACAATACTGTCAATTTTCTTCTGCGGATTATGAAACAGTATTATTTTTGTTTTATCGGAATTTTAGAGAAGGCCATTTGTCTGGAACCAGTTACAGAGTCTAGAGAGAGCTATGTTTCCGGAAGTTTCAACTGTTCTAATTGATGCGTCATTAACTAGGACCGAGGTATCATCAGCATACATAGCAATGTGGTAATCACTAAGGTATTCAGCAACATCGTAAATGTATAGGATAAATAGTATTGGTCCCAATATTGATCCTTGTGGAACACCCAATGACGAAGACAGGATCTCAGATATGTGTCCCCCGCCTAGGCCACTCTGGTTAGACATTTCCACAAAATAAGACCTATTGGATAAATACCAGGCAAACCATACGCCCGCTAGGCCCCTCACGCCATATGAATTTAATTTTCAGAGCAGACGACAGTGGGGGACACAATCAAAGGCCCTGCTAAGGTCACAAAATATTCCCAAAGGCAACTTCTTATTTTCCAGTTCTTGTAGGATTTCACTGCAGAAGTGCAAAAGGGCGTTTGCCGTGGATTTTCCAGGTAGGAACCCAAATTGGAATGTATTTATAATATTGTGTCTTTCTAGGAAAGCAAAGAGACGCTGGAGCATGGCATACTCAAAAACTTTTGATATTGAATTCGCCAGCATGATAGGTCTATAGTTTGAGATAGCATTTCGATCACCCTTTTTGGGAATAGGTTTTATCATTGATTGTTTTAATATGTTTGGGTATACACCTTTTTCAAACGACAGGTTAATTAAATAGGTTAGTGGCGTAGCTAGTAGATCTCTGAATTCTCTGATAATGTTACAGTATATGCCGTCTGGGCCAATGCAAGGCATGTTTCCCAGTTTATTCATTAATGTAAGTATCTCAGTAGAGCTATATTCAAAAAGAAACATACTGTTCACAATGCTGGTTTTAATTGGGAGGTCTGATGTATTTATGTCAAAGCCGCTACTGATTTTTTTGGAATAGAGTCAAAGTAGTCAATGAAAGCGTTTGACACTTCTTTGGGATCGTTAAATAATGATTCACCTATTTTTAACGTAATATCGGGTTTTGCTGCATTCTTACCACTTAGAGATCTAATTACACTGCATCACAAAAAATATTTTTTTCGTGTTTCCTGCACCATATTAGTCAAATTATATTCATTTTATGCTAAAAAAAAATGAAAATGACAATGACAATGTTTTATTAGCTCTAGTTTCTGTGACACATAGTAGGTATAACGTTATCGTGATCTTTTCCCTTTTCTCTTGTATGCGAGTTCCGGAGCATCCCTACACACAAACCAACAGTAATCCGCTAGCATAGCTTCATTCCAACGACCCTGATATCTTCGTTCCATTACAGAAATATCCTGATGGAACCTTTCCCCATGTTCATCACTAACAGCACCACAATTGCGAGGAAAGAAGTCTAGGTGGGAGTGGAGAAAATGGATCTTTAGGGACATGTTACATCCGAGTTGATGGTATTTTTCCAGGAGTATTTTTACTAACTGACTGTAGTTTTCATCTCTTTTGTTTCCTAAAAATCCACGAATCACTCCCTTCAGAGCTTCCCAGGCTTCCTTTTCTTTCCCCTCCAAAACTTCGTCAAACGCAGGATCCCTAACAAGTTTATGAATTTGTGGCCCGACAAAAATACCCTCTTTAACCTTTGCATCACTTAGTTTCGGGAATTTGTCTCTCAAATACCTAAAAGCCTGTCCATCTTTGTTCATACTTTTGACAAAATTCTTCATTAAACCCAATTTAATATGTAAGGGTGGAAGAAGAATATCTTCTGGGTCCACAAGTGGCTCAGCAACGATATTCTTTTCGTAAGTATTGAGATTTCTTGCAGGCCAGTCTGCTCATATGTAATGTGAACTTCTGTCTCTACTATCCCACATACACAAAAAGCCCTAATTGCATTCCTAAGAGTATGGCAATGACTTTTAGATCACCACAAATTTTCCACTTGTGTTCATTGTAATTGATTGATTCGAGGAGAGTTTTCATGTTAATGTAAGTCTCTTTCATGTGAACTGCATGGCCAATAGGAATAGAAGGAAGACGGTTTCTGTTGTGCAGTAATACAGCTTTTAAGCTTAGCTTAGATGAGTCGATGAATAACCTCCATTCTGTTGGATCATAGTTCATTTTGAGACAATTCATTAATCCATAGACGTCGATACAAACAACAAGATTGGTATTCTTCTCAAAAAAAGAGAGCAGGTTTCGCTGACGTTTTCTATACTGTGAAACTCTGACATCGTATTGGAGAAGATTCCATTGCTAGTCTTGACTCTAGAAGTTTTGCCTTCTCCTGTGACAAGTCTAGATCTCGAATGAGATCACTTAATTCTGCTTGACTCAATCTGTGTGGTGTTACTAGTGTATCATCTCTTACCTCAAAATCAGGGTCATTTGATGTGAAACGCGTATTTGCTTCTTCTTCTTCTTCCATTTCTACCTCATTTCTACCTTCATTTTCCAAATCATAAATTTGTGGTGGGGTAGGAACTGGTAAACTATCCGAATGAGGAATAGGTCGAATGGCAGATGGAAGATTCGGATATTTAACTGTTCCCCTTTTCTTCATTGATAATCCTGCTTTTATGGGCGGAGTTGAGCAGAAATAGCAGTCATTTTTATGGTTTTTAGGCTTCCTCCATACCATAGGCACATCAAAAGCCAAAGATCTTTTTTTATTTTTCAGCCATTCTCTTAGTATAACCGAACATTAGTTACAGCGTATGTGTGGAACCCATGACTTATCCTGGTCCCCTACCTTCATACCAAAGTAATGTTGGTAAGCAGTTTTCACAAGAGGCCTGATATTTCGCTTCTGTGATGAAAATATTATTTCACCACATATGTAACAAAAATTGTCTACTAAATTTACACAATTCCTTGGCATTTTGATTTAAATTAATAATTCCGCACTAGTTAAACAATAGGAAACTCACATAAATCACTTCACTAGTTATAAACATAACCTACAAACATTATGGAATGTTAGTTTTGTCAGTTTACAGGTATGCTAAATGTCATATACAAAATTTTCCAAAAAATTTAAATTTACACCCTTAAGAAACAACATACAACTTTATCTCCTAAACAAGAGCTAATATGTAATTTTTAATGTGATTTTCGAATTCAGCGGGTGATAATACATAAGTATTAGCTAATTTTGAGTCCGAAACATTTTCATTGTTGCGCAGTGTTATCTGCCAAGATGTTTTTTGAGGATTATCCGAGCTACTGATTTTTGAAGAAAAGAATGCCTCTTTTGTTCGTTCACAGAGATGATTATGGCGCACTTTTGATTCTTTATATGAAACTAATAATTCGGGATATTGTTTTGTGAGGTGGAATAGATCTTTCAGTTTTTGGCTTGAAATTTTAATTTTATTTGTTACCCAGGGTTTACTTGAATATTCTTTATATTTTCTTAACGGAAAGCTTAAATTAAAATAGTGCAATAATATACTGTAAAAACTGTTGAATTTATCGTCATAATCATCTGTCGAGTATACTAGATCCCAGGATTCCTCGGAGAGACGGTTGTGAAATGCATTTTTATTAGCCACGCTAAAATTTCTTTTGAAAACATATTTATGGTCGGGGGTATACTGCAGATTGAGCTTGCATACTATCATATTATGGTCAGAAAAAGGTACCTCTTTGATTAATGCATTAACCAAGTGTGTACTGCCTGTGAATATATTGTCGATTTGAGAATGTTTACCATTAAAGTTATGTCTAGTTATGTCATTAGGTTTTAAAGCTGATAGTAACAGATGTGATTTTAATAAGTTCATTACGTTTTTGATTATTGGAAAGGAAATCCACGTTAAAATCCCCAACTAAGAATATTTGCGATTTGAAAGTGTTAAATTTATCTAATACAGAATTTAAATTTAAAATGAAATTGTTGAAATTCCCACTAGGTGATCTGTATACATTAAATACATAGTATTTGTCTTCGTCGTGTACATATTTAAGTCCGCATATCTCGATGTCTTTTTCTATACAATATGTATTTACATCCAAGAGAGTAACATTTAAATTATTTTTGCGCCAGATACCACAGCCGCCACCCTTATGCAACTGTCTACCGTCTACCGTAAAATGTCACAATTTTGTAGTTTTCGAAGTTATAATGTGTAACTTCTAATATCCATTTTGTTCTTCTTAATTGTGGTTAAGTATTTTCTTTTCCATCGTACGATATCCTTAGTTCAATTAAAATGCGTATACGGTAGCTCGCCATATATCTGTGAAATAAAACATATTTACATTATGTTCATAATATAATATGGAATTTATATAATAATGTGTCTCTATCAGAGTTGGGACGAATCCTCGTAAAAAAGACTTGAATCACGAATCCGAATCACCTAATATGATTCGAATCACGAATACTCGAATAAAGGATTCGAAAGAGAAAAATATGATTCGAATCGAAGATTCTAATCCTGTTTTTTCGAATTACGAATACAAATCCTTTAAGAATAAATTTGATTTTATTATTTTTTGCAACCATTAATATATAAATATCGTTACCAGTTGTTTTAACAAAAATATTCGAAACCTAATTATTTATAATTACCACTGAACATCGTTGATAACAGACTAAATATCTGACTCCCTGTTACTATGGTTAGAGATGTATTTGTGTGTTCTGAACTCCACTTCAAATCAGTGTTTTGTACGCGTGGCGCATGAAGTAAAATTTCGAGTTTAGAAAAGCCCGAAAATTTGTCTCGGGTCGCTGCGCGACCCTCGACAAATTTTCACGGGGCTTTTCTAAACTCGAAATTTTACTTCATGCTTAGCCTGGGAGTGGAAACACTCGTTCAAAACTTCAAATTGAACTCTATTATAAAATCGACTAATGCCTGAAATTTACGTAAATAACAAATATATTGAATTACATTTTTTTTAATTAAAACCTGAAAAGTTAGAGAATAGTCATGGTTTCAGTTTGAAGTTTCGAACGAGCGTTTCCACTCCCAGACTAAGCATGAAGTAAAATTTTGAGTTTAGAAAAGCCCCGTGAAAATTTGTCGAGGGTCGCGCAGCGTCCTGAGACAAATTTTCTGGTCTTTTCTAAACTCGAAATTTTACGTCATGCGCCACGAGCATAAAACAGTGATTTAACGTGAAATTTAAAAACACACAAAAACACAATTTTGATGTTATTCCTCACAATTAATTTGAATTATTTTTGACGATTCAAATTCTTTTATAAGAATAGAATAGAATAGAATAGAAATAGAAATCTTTATTAGTGCTAACAACATAAAGTCTTACACACGTCAAATAGCATTAATATTTACTATAATAATATCTAAATTATAAAATAAAGTTATAACAAAATTTAAAGAAACATTAAGAAAAATAATAAGTAAATAGAGAAGGACATCGAATACACCAGTGGATGCAAAACATCATATCCCTTCACTGACTTTCTGCAAAAATTCTTCTAGTGAGTAGAATGCATTTTCTTAGAGTATTTGTTTGATTTTGGTTTTGAATAATTTTGTCGGTAGTGACTTTATATTAGGTGGTAGTGCGTTTAGTAGACGAATCGAGTAGAAACGGGGACCTGTTTTAGCTTTCGATAAACGAAATGAATTTAGGCGGATATTATCCCGCTTACGAGTATCGTGCTCATGTATGTGTCTGTTGCTTGTAAATGTGTGCTCATATTTCTTGATATACATCAAGCATTCAAGTATAAACAGACAAGGTACCGTAAGAACGTTTAACTGTTTGAACGCTTCACTGCAATCTTGCCTGTAGGACAGTCCTGCGGTAATTCTCACTGCTCGCCGTTGAAGCCTAAATATATCATTGGTAATAGAGGAATGACACCATACAAGAATGCCGTATGCAATATGTGATTGAACAAGTGAATGAAAAGCAGTTTTGACCACACCCAAGGACACTGATCTCTTCATATTACGCAATAAATATGTGTTTTTAGAGAGTTTGGTTTTTAAATCATGTCCGTGATATTCCCAACTTAACTTTGGATCAACGATTATTCCCAGTAGCTTGGCTGAAGTTGTTAGCGAGGGTGTAAATTGCTTCAAAGAGAACGTCATTTCAACAGTTTTTGACAGGTTTAGCTTGAGTTTGTTAGAGTTAAACCAATTCATTACAGTAAGTTTGGTGTTATTGAGGACGGCCACAGACTGATCGAGAGTATTTCCTTTAGTAGATATAGTTGTATCATCCGCGTAGAGGACCATAGACGCGTGGGAGACACAGCATGGGAGATCGTTAATATATAGAATAAAGAGAAGCGGTCCTAAGATAGATCCCTGAGGTACACCATGCATTAAATCTCCCACATCGGATCTATCCTCCCCCTGGTGAACGATTTGCTTTCTGTTTGTTAAATAAGACATGATCATACTGATGGCACTAGGATCGAAATTATAGAAGTAAAGCTTTCGACATAGAATAGCATGAGCAACACAGTCGAAAGCCTTACTTAGATCCAGCAGGTTGCATGCTATTACCTTGCCCTCTTCGAAACAATTTATTATGTCGTCCACAAATTCGTTAATGGCCATCACCGTCGATCGGCCCGGTCTAAAACCAAACTGAGCATCGTTTAACAACTTGTTTTGTTCTAAAAAGCTATTTATTTGTTCAAGAAATATAGATTCTATTATTTTGGAAAATAATGGTAGAATTAAAATTGGTCGATAGTTGTTTACATCGTCCAAGTCACCTTTCTTGAATATGGGAATGCATTTACCAATCTTCAGAATGCGAAGATTCATTCTGGGAATGTGTTATCGGTAATACACCTATTAATTAATTTAGTTAATGGGCTTATAATTATGTCGACAATTTTCTTTAGAATTTTAAGGTTAATGCCATATATAAGGATTCGAATCACCCACATTTAGACTCGAATACGAATCCTCTTAAAAAAATGTAACGAATCCGGATCACGAATCCAGTTGAACTAAAGTATTCGAATGCCTCTTTTGAATCCTCTAAAAGGATTTGAATCCAGGATTAGAATCCTAAATGATTCGAATCCTGCCCAGCTCTGCTCTATCTTACTTAAAATTGATTTGTTTCATAAAACTATACAAGGTAGAACGACTCATCTTCGGCATGCCTGCATGATCGTTTACTTTTTTTAAAACTTTATTTAAAGTTGGCAGTTCATTTTTATAGAAGAAACTATGCACATATTCTTCAAGCTGTTTAGGGATACAAATCTCTCCGGATTTCTTATATTCGCTAATGGTACGATAGACAGTGGAATTTACAAGTCATAAAAATTAAACATTTTATTATTTGATGCATATTCTTATGCTATTTGAAATCTCACCTACTGTACCAACAATGTCTGATTCAACAGCAGCCATTTTCATATTGGATCATCTGTTATCATCTGCTTATACATATTTATTATGCACTGTTTTTCAGACAGATATAAATGACCCAAATCCAACTTCTTACGCTTTTTTGGAGGTGATGGTGATATTATCACCGAGCTTGTACTGTACCTAATCCATCACAACAATATAAACAAAACTAACTTTTAACTATGCTAAAGAAACACCGCAAAAAGGGTTATTACGAAACAGACAAAGTTGCAACTCGGTAACACTTCGAATTTAGGTTATGTCAGCTGTTGCGTCTAATAATGACGTAATTAGCATAGTGTAAAATGGGCGCGCTCTCGGCCAACCAGAGTTGTAGGTTTTGGCGCGTGAAATTTAAAACGCTCCTCCTAGTTATTAAACAGATTATAGCAATGTTTATTTGATACAGGATATCATACCATGCAGTCAATGATACCAAGAAACCAGAATCTTCAATTGTTTTGGACAAGGAATTTGCCAAACTTCTAACCTCGTCTTCAAATGATGCATCCTTCTGCAGGTCCCAAAGTGCTTGTCGGATTTGGACAATCTTACTGCTTTGAGTGATTCAATACGTGATTCCCAGCGAGTTACACAATGTTCTTTCAATGTGAGAGAAGGCCCAAATACTAATGACGCCTCATATAATTGACAGACTCTTTAATAATTTGCACCAATGTTTTGTTGATAAGGTGAAAAACACAAACAATTGTTGACTTGTTCCGTAACAGGGCGCTTGACCGTGGGTGGCTGTGTGTGTAAAAATAAACTCTTCTTTGAATTACTCAAATAATTAAATTAGGAAACATGCCACTTTCGGCCAAAACCCTATTACATTCCATTAGCTTAATTTAGAAACAAGTAATATCTAGCACTAACCTATCCTAACCACCGCTCCGCTGAAACTACTTGCGGGTACCAAGCTAAAGCCCGCAAAAAGCGTGAGGGATTGTTGAAATCAAAACTGAAAAATGTTTAATGCATTGAAAATACAATAATAGCAAGAGTCGAGTGATGAGGGGGGAAAGGAGGGTACGTAAGCCGAATGTTTGTGGTTGGAGAATGATGTGTTGTTGAGGTAGTGAGGATGCGGTGGATGGAAAAAGCAGTATATATAGCAGCAGAGTCCTTGCTCGCTAACGCTCACCCCAGCTCGCTTCGCTCGCTTGCCTGCTCGCTGCGCTCGCAAACTGAATCGTGCTTAGCTTTGATTTTTTCACTTTTAAAATCCCTAAAATATCGTTAAACATGCTATTCGTATTTATTTCATTGTTTATTTATTTATTTATTTAACGGATTAGACCATATTTACAACAATAATATATACATGTAAAATACAATACATTTATGTATACTACTAAGTTTAAAATACAACAATAACAAAAAACAATTTGTAGCAAAAATACCGCTATCAGTCACCAACCCTGAGATGACAACAATGGCACGACCCTACCCCTTTTACAAAACGGATGAACCTAGATTGCTCACCACAAAACAAATCGCAGTTTGGATGGCTCATTAGTGAGTTCGCCGTACGCATAAGGCGAGGGAGGGGACTGTAAAACCCATAATTGGTATGGTGGAAAGGTATGCGAAAAAGCGGAGGATTACGGCTTGTGCGACCGTCAGACTTGAATGCAAAATTTATTTTAAAGAGCAATGGGGGACAATCGATACTTCCATTAACAATACCAAATAGTAACGACATATCTGCAAAATGACGCCTGCAGCACAGATTATTAATGTTTGACAGAATATTTAAATTGTGATTAAAGTCTGGTTTAAATCGTAAATGTTTAATGAACTTATTTTGAACAGTCTCAATTTGCTTGCTAAATGATTGTTGATAAGGTGACCATATACAAGATGCATATTCAAGATGGGAGCGAATATACGCAAAGTAAACAAGTTTTAGAGAAGAGGCCGACAAATCGCTAGACTTCCGCTTGATGTACCCAAGCATTTTTGAGGCGCGATTACATATGAACTTAATATGATGTTGGAAGTTAAATTTGTGACAAAACCAAACACCTAAGTCTTTAATTAACTCTGTTCTTTTTATAGTCTCTTTAATCATATAATTGAAGTTGGTCAGGGTTTTCTTACGAGAAAATGTGATGCAACTACATTTATTCAGATTAAAATTAAAACCATTGGAGTGACACCAGTCATCTACCAGACACAAATCGCTTTGGAGTAGGGAGCAATCATCGATAGAGCGTATTTCTTTAAATATTTTGAGATCGTCTGCAAACAACAAAAATCGTGAGTGATGTATTGATTGAGAAATATCATTAATAAATAGAAGAAACAATAAGGCGCAGTGGGATCCCTGCGGAACACCAGATGGTACCAAGAAAGCATTAGAGAAATAATTCCTTATTTTGACGCATTGACTACGATGAGATAGAAAACTTTGTAGCCAAGATATAGTAGAGTGGTTAAAGCCCATAGATTTTAATTTAAATAATAGAACTGCATGGCAAACTTTATCAAATGCCTTTTACATATCTAAATAAATAGCATCAACTGCGAAACCATTCTCAAACGATCTCACTATATAATCCTGGAACATCATTAAATTGGTAGTGGTAGAACGGCCACTACGAAAACCATGCTGCTTATTTATTAAAATATGTTTTGTTGACCATGCTAATTTAACCGATATTAGCTTATCTAGGAGTTTTGGAACTGAGGATTGAATTGCAATACCTCTGTAATTTCTAACATCATCCCCTCTACCCGATTTGAAGATTGGTCTTAGATATGTTCTTTTCCATAATTCTGGAAAGTTACTGTATCTCAAAGAACAGTTAAAAAGTAATAGTAACGCCGTTGTAATAGTGCAAATACATGCTTTAATAATACAATCAGGAATATCGTCAGTGTATACAGATGAAAAAAAATTTGCAAATAGATTTACACACTCCTGACCATTCCTGCTGGTAATGTCATTAAGAAGCATAGTCTCAGGGAAAGAGTTTTGGTTATCTGACTCTCTAACAAAATTCCAAAAATTTGATGGGTTGTGTTGAATGTTTAAATTCACTGATGATATGTATTGATTATACTGCGTATGTTGTAGAATATAACATCTATTTCTCAATAATTTAAAATTTCGAAAATAATTGGGTGTTTGGTGACGTTTATATATTTTGTGCGCGGCCTTCTTATCTTTAATCAATTTATTGAGTTCTTTACTGAACCAGCAAGGATATGAAGAAACTTTTATGCGCTATACTGGGACGGATGTGTTGATGATGCCATAGACTATGGTATAAAATTGATTTACCATGGAATCAATATCATTTCCAGATAATACATTAATCCAGTCAACAGACGCTAAATAATGGTTGATTGCTGTGTAATTGGCTTTAGAGAAGTCATGAATGAATTCATCATAAAGGAGAGTTTTAGTTATTTCAGTGAATTTAGTTGAAATGCAATATGGTATATGGTGACGACTAATAGGCAATAACAAATCAATAGCTTTAGAAACGGTACATACAGGGTGTCCCCGAATGGTCTGTACAACGCTCTACCACATATTCTCTGAAACAAAATAAGACGATTTAACTAAACTTATCTCTATCCAAAAGTGGTTCCTAAGCCATCTACGAGGCCTCAAATATATATTTTTTTCATTATTTTTCAAATATTTTTATTTTGGAATTAGGTAAGAAAACCTAATTTGGCACATTTAAATACATTGATACCATGCATTTTTTGCGATATGTTTCTTTATCCTACGTTTAAAGTAAGTGGTCAAACTAGGACCATCGACTTCTTAAGATATCTAAATCTTTTTATTCAACAGGTCAAATCATAAGGAATACTTTCTTTCTGCTAGATCATTCAATTTTACGTATTTTTTGTCTCTTATAAAATTTTGCTATTTTCCCCACAAAAAAAATATTTTTATTTGTCAAAACAACAAAGAAATAAAATTTAAAAAAAAAGCTGATTCTTTATTTACAAAAATAGAAATTGAGACACTTGTGAAATTCAGTTATCGGTGATTTTGTGACAACATCAGTCATGTACTCAATTAATGAATTAACTGATATTGTTTTAGTTTTTGGGTTTTGTGAAGGTAATGGCCGCAAATGTGTAAGAGTGTACAGTGAAAGATTTCCAAATCGCCGAATACCAAACCATCAAACATTTGCTTCCGTAGAAAGGCGACTTCGAGAAACTGGCCGCTTAGAATACTCTGCGAGGGATTGTGGTAGAAGACGCACTGTACGAACTGTGGATGTTGAAGAAGAGATTTTAGAACGGATAGATGAAGATCCATCTAAAAGTACCCGGCGTTTAGGTGCTGAACTAGGCGTATCTAAAAATGTTGTGCATAAGGTGTTTAAAGAGCAACTTCTATACCCATATCACATTCAAAAAGTTCAAGATCTAATGCCTCAGGATCACGATAAGCGACTTCAGTTTTGCCAATTTATTGTTAATAACCAAATTGACAATTTAAATTTCGCCAAGACAATTTTGTTTACAGACGAAGCGTGTTTTACCCGAAGAGGTATAATAAATCTTAAAAATGAGCATGTTTATTCGGAAGATAATCCACATGCAACTAAAACCATGCATTTCCAACAGCAATTTAAAATAAATGTTTGGGCCGGTATAGTAAATGATATTATTGTAGGACCAGTAATTTTACCACAAAATTTAAACGGAGAACAGTACTTACAACATCTGCAGGAATTGCCAGTCTTACTGGAGGATGTGCCGCTTTTACTTAGGCGTGATATGTGGTTTATGCATGATGGGGCTCCACCTCATTTCACTTTACCAATGCGTACTTTTTTAAACCAAAAGTATCCCGGTAAATGGATTGGGAGAGGCAATGACGCACCAGTGCCTTGACCTCCACGTTCCCCGGATATCACCCCAATGGACTTTTTTTTGTGGGGAACTATTAAATCTATTGTTTATGGTAAGCCCATAAATACGCACGACGAATTATGGGCGCGAATACAGAATGCGTTTCAAACAGTTAAAAACAATGTTGGTGTTTTACAACGTGTCCATTTTAATTTTTTGCGACGTGTAAATTGTTGTATTGCTGAAAATGGCAATCAGTTTGAACATTTGTTGTGAAACTAATAAATTTGTGCTTATTGTTAAGTACCCATCTTTATTTCTACTTTGTTAATTGTTTTGAGAAGCAAAATATTGTTCATAATTTTATTACTTTTTTTTGACAAATAAAAATATTTTTTTGTGGGGAAAATAGCAAAATTTTATAAGAGACAAAAAATACGTAAAATTGAATGATCTTGCAGAAAAAAAGTATTCCTTATGATTTGACCTGTTGAATAAAAATATTTAGGTATCTTAAGAAGTCGATGGTCCTAGTTTGACCACTTACTTTAAACGTAGGATAAAGAAACATATCGCAAAAAGTGCATGGTATCAATGTAATTAAATGTGCCAAATTAGGTTTTCTTACCTAAGTCCAAAATAAAAATATTTGAAAAATAATGAAAAAAAAAAAAAATATCTTTGAGGCCTCGTATATGGCTTAGGAACCACTTTTGGATAGAGATAAGTTTAGTTAAATCGTCTTATTTTGTTCCAGAGAATATGTGGTAGAGCGTTGTACAGACCATTCGTGGACACCCTGTATAGAGGAGGCAAATACTAAATCAAAGAAAACGTTATTTTCATGAAAATAACGTTTTCCTTGATTTAGTATTTGCCTCCTCTGTATGTACCGTTTTTAAAGCTATTGATTTGTTATTGTACCTAACAAGTCTGAAATAGATTGTAGTAACTGAGACGAGAAATAATTAAGTCATCATGCAACCAAGTCGCTGTAGGAATATTAAAATCGCCACAGATTAAAAGTTTGGAATTTACAAATTTCTCTGCTACGCTATCTATTGTGTTGCAAAATGCTTCATATTTGCCAATTGGGGAATTTGGTGGTATGTAAACTGCGCCAACCACCAGCTTTAGCGAACCATGTGATATACTAACAAATAACTGTTCAACAGAATTATTTAAAATACAACGCCTCCCAATTGGTATCAGGATGAATTGGAAACGTCCGCCATCTGGATTCGGGAGCCGAACGTTCACCAACAAAACTATTATGAACAGCGATTAAAACACCACCACCACGAGTTTTAATACTAGAAAGATGGTTTCTATCTTCCCTAAAGATTGTATAGTTCATTAGCTTCAATTCACTGTCAGAAATATCATGGTTAAGCCATGTTTCTACGATAACAATTACGTCATAAAAACTACTGTTAACATTAAACATAAAGTCCTTCATTTTAGTTCGAATACCACCGGCATTTTGAAAAAAAAATATTTATTTTTTTGATTCCACATTTCCGTTAGCACTCGACTTGACGATTCTGGGAACCCCTGAAATATGTTTGATCTGAATATTCGGTTCACCATTTTCCATTCTTCGAAGTAGTTCTCTTTTGACAAGTTGGAATTCTTCTCTCTGGATTCGGGTTCTATCGAAGCTGAATTTAATGGAATTATTCTTTAGTATGCTGGTTTTGTAGATAATTTGTTTAACAGTATCATGATTGTTTAAAATAATTTTGATTGGTCTAGGTTTAGAATTTTTAGATTTGTTAGAGCCGACACGAAACATTTTAATTGGTGAAATATCTATCTCTAAAGGTTCGAGAACAGACTTTATTCCGCAACATTAAATACCATTATATTATTTTTCCGTTGGTTACGATCCTCCATTTCATTAAAAATATTAAAATCAGAATGCTCAGTACTATTTACTTTATGAGTGGAAGCTGTGGTTCTTATCGAGTTTTCTATTTGATTAACACGATCACTAAGAGAGTTATGAGCCTCTTCAAGGGTATTTAACCTCGTATTAATTTCATTTCCCAACCTAGTTATTGCATTTTTGATTTCTTGTCGGATTAGAGGTAGAAATTTATTTTTAAAAATTTCACGGATGGATTAATAAGAAATTCATTTGAATCGGAAGGAACAAGTAAACTTGCAGCCAAAGACGTCCGGGCTGGGCGGATCGGCGACACGCAGGTCTCACACCTCCACAATCGGCCTCTGCCGAATTTAAATGCGTCAATGAATGCAGCTACATCCTCCAGTGACAATTCAACGAGGCAGTCTACATGAAAGCGAACATCGCATCCATTGCATTTTAATGCTTTTGCGCGAGGAACGACATGGTTTCCACAACGACCACAGCCTTTGGTTCGACACATAATATAAGTTGTAAAGTAGTGAAGAACACTTTATAAAAATATATCAAAAATGTAATTTAAATAGTAATAATAACAGTGAGGACAAAGACAAGGATACACACCCAGGGGGCTATCAGTGTGAATTAATAAAAACAAGCACAGGTAGCCCACGGGAGGGTAAACAATAGAGAACAGAAACGGTGTTATATTACATGTTAATTTTAATTTCCTTAAATAAAGAATGAATAATTCATAAATTTTCGTTTAACATGTTCGTTTAACATGTAATTATTTTTAAATTTAATTTAATAAAAAGAAATACTTCCGGTTGAAAAAATAACACTTGCTACAAAAACGTCATAGAAAAAAATGAGGAATTTTTTGATACCTTTAACAAATATTTTTTTTTTCAAAAATATCCAACTTCGTTGATTCGAAATTTAACATTGAAACTCGCATAAGTCTGTCCTTTTCCCACTCATGGCTTTTCATAGCCAGTACATCAAAATATTCCTAAATTGCTGAAAACTAAAAAATATTTATTGCTCCGGTCCTACTTGAGACAGATGAATGAAATTTTCCATTTATAGAGATTAGTATTACCTATATATTGATATCATTACCATTGTTGTGCTATAAATCAGAGCTGGGTAGGATTCGAATCATTCGGGATTCGAATCCTGGATTCGAATCCTTTTAGAGGATTCCAAAGAGGTATTCGAATACTTTAGTTAAACTGGATTCGTGATCCGGATTCGTTACACTTTTTTTAAAAGGATTCGTATTCGAATCCAAATGCTGGTGATTCGAATCCTCATAAAAGGATTCGAATCCTCGTAAAACTATTCGAATCCTCATAAAAGGATTTGAATCCTCATAAAAGGATTCGAATATTTATAAAAGGATTCGAATAGTTACAAAAGGATTCGAATCGTCAAAAATAATTCGAATTAATCGTAAGGATTAACATGAAAAATTTGTTTTGTATGTTTTTAAATTTCTCGTTAAATCACTGTTTTATACGCGTGGCGCATGAAGTAAAATTTCGAGTTTAGAAAAGCCCCGTGAAAATTTGTCGAGGGTCGCTGCGCGACCCTCGACAAATTTTCTACGCGGGGCTTTTCTAAACTCGAAATTTTACTTCATTCTTAGTCTGGGAGTGGAAGACACTCGTTCGTAAATTTTCGAATTATCATAATATTATCTTAAAAGCTAACAGAGCTCTTGGATTCATCATACGTAATACCAGATCATTTAATAATATTAATTGTTTAAAAACGTTGTATAACTCATATGTGAGATCGATTCTAGAATATGGCTCAATTGTTTGGAATACAATTTATATTTCATCTATCCAATCGGTCGAGAATATTCAGCGTAAATTTTATAAATACTTGTGGTATAAAATGCATGGTACCTACCCCCCTCAAGGTTTCAGTCATGACTTACTTTTAGAAGAGTTTGATGCAGTTACTTTGGTCGAACGTAGGAATATTCACGGTCAGATCTTCTTGTTTAAGTTACTACATAATTCAGTTGATTGTTCGGAACTTTTGCAAAGGATACATTTTTATGTACAATGGCGGCCGACGAAATGTGAACGATGTTTATTAGCTATGTGAATATGACTTTTAATCAGGAGCGTCGCGTTTGTGCGAAAACAAACATTTGATCGACGGATTTATAAAAGTCATCCAAAAATATGCCTAGACATCTATCTTTAGACGAGAAGAGCAGGGCAATAGCTAAACTAGAAGAAAACTGGTCTCTTAGCCGAGTGGCTGCTGATTTGAATCTAGGCAAAACCTGCATACATAATTTGAAAAGGCGATTTGAAATAAGGCAAGATTTAAGAAGGCCACCCCGAATTGGAATATGAACGGTATCTAATGAAGAACAGGATGTTGCATTGGTGAATCATCTCAGAGAAAATCCATTTGATAGTGCCTTAGATGCTCGAGAAGTAACGGGTTTTGTGGGGTCTACTAGAACTGCTCGGAGACGTATTAAAGCTGCAGGTCTACAAAATTATCAAGCAGCCAAGAAAGTTTTTCTCTCAGAAAACAATAAACAACGAAGATTGAAGTTTGCCAACGAATTTGTGTATCGTGGGGATGATTTTTGGAACTCGGTCGTCTTTTCTGACGAAAAAGTATTTCAATCATGTAGTAATGGGAGCCTACGAGTTTATAGACCAATAAACCAAAGGTATGAAGGAGGATTCACCCGTCCAATAACAAATAGTGGTCGTTTTTCTGTTAATTTTTGGGCTTGGGTCAGTGTAAACGGACCCGGAATAATTTGGAAAATAGATGGCCATTTAAATTCTATTAAATACAGGGATATTTTAGAATATCTAATGTTGCCTTCAGTAACACAAACATTTCCGGAAAATTTTATATTTCAACAGGACAATAGTCCTATCCATACAGCAAGAATTGTGACTCAGTGGCTAAATGACCACCGCATCCAAGTATTGCCTTGGCTTGCGAAGAGCCCTGATCTCAATCCAATTGAGAATGTTTGGGGATACCTACAAAAAAAGATTTACTCAAGAGATTTTAGACCTATGAATGCAGATAAACTTCACGAAATTGTTGAAAATGCATGGGAGGATTTGGCTGACAACTACAATATGAGGAATCTAGTTTCATCCATGAGTACACGTTTGGCAAAAGTTATCACAGCAAATGGTGGTCCCACAAAATATTAATTTCATAATTTCTACTTGTATTAAGAATAAATATGTTAACATTGTAATTAGCAATTGAATAATAGTCCTTTAAAACCTAAGTTACGCCACTGTTAAGAGTTCTGATAAATCTGTACAAAATTAGACAATTTCTCTATGACAACAAAATACCGTTCACATTTCGTCGGCCGCCATTGTACCTAGACTCTCGACACGTCATTGTACCAGCTTTTATGTTCAAAAAGCTCAAACTAATGTCTTGGAACTGTCCCCAGTGCGTCGCATTTGTGTGTATCACAACATATTTGCCACTCATTGTGATATTTTTCACTTGGACTTACGTGAATTCAAGAACAAAATTTCTGGTACTTGATATTAATAACAACAAATGGCTGCATAGACTAACTATTGTTATTTCTTAGTTATTTTGTAATGATTTTATTATTATAATTTCTAAATATTTAATATATTTTGTTTAAATAGAATCACATGATCTTTCTCTTTATTTTTGTAATTTTATTTTGTTTTGTTTATATATATTATTTTGAGAATTTTTACTTTTGTAATATTACTCTGTAATTGGGATGTCCTGTTGGGTAATGAATATTAATATTAAAGTTTCTCGGTTTATTGAACAAAAACAAAACAGCTAAGTTGAAAAGTGTGTAGGTAAAAGTGGTTTATTTTTTCGTTGGCAACAACAACTTTTGTTTGAAACATTTTTTGATTTAGACGTCGAACGCCATAATCGGTGACTAAAAAAACTGGTGGAGATCAACAAATTTCCACTAGATTTTTTAGTTTCTAATTCAAAAACAAAAGAGCTGAGGTGAAAAGTTTTTAGGTAAAAGAGGTTTATTTTTTCGTTGGCTACAACTTTTGTTTCAAACATTTTTTGACTTATACGTCAAAAGCCTGAGTTAAATTCGTTTAATAAAAAAACATCTAATTATTTCTGGTGATATTTAACACAAGACTTTTAGACATTTGATGGTATAATTAATATTGAATTACTGAAATAAGTATTTATTTTTAATATATTCGTAAATATACGGCAAACAATGTAAAATTTTCATTTAATTAAAATACTAAGAAAATAACATTACAATAAATTTTATATTATTATTATTATTATTATACCGGGTGTCCGTATTTCAACAGAATGTATGAGGATCTCGGTTATTTAAAGAGATAGAGACTCGGTTAAATTGGGGCAAAGTTGCATAATTCAGGGCCCAATAATAGCCCAAAAACACGTTTGAAATATCTAATTTCCTTAATGAGATATTGTCAAGAAACATATTAAAAACTATTAAATCCAGACATTTACAACTTTGACATTATAGGCACTTTTTAACGATAAATCTAGTAACATATTTTATTTTAAGATAACTATAAAATTTACCTAGGGACCATAGCTAACTTTTGTTTTTCTTATGGGCGCCATTTTGGATTTTGATATTTTTTGGAAGAATATTGTTTACTGAATTCAATGATGTATCACACTTATAGTTTATTGTACATTTTATATGTAAAATTTTAATCTTTTGGTTTTTCAAAGAGTGCCTTAGAAACAGTTGAGTAACTCACTTATTTGGCAACTCCTAGGACCCATAATTTGCTTACATATCACCCCTAAAGACCGGCATCCGACGATACATACTTTAACAGTTGTGACATATTTTAAAGTAACGAGTGTCTTCCACTCCCAGACTAAGTATGAAGTAAAATTTCGAGTTTAGAAAAGCCCCGCGTAGAAAATTTGTCGAGGGTCGCGCAGCGACCCGAGACAAATTTTCACGAGGCTTTTCTAAACTCGAAATTTTACTTCATGCGCCACGCGTATAAACCATTGATTTGAAGTGTAGTTCAAAAACAGACAAATACATCTTTAATCAGAGTAACACAGAAATTCAGTCTATTATAATTAGGTTGTGAATATTTTTGTTAAAACAACTGATAACGATATTTATATGTTAATGTTTGTAAAAAAATAATAAAATCAAATTTATTCTTAAACGATTTGTATTCGTGACTCGAAAAAACAGGATTCGAATCTTTGATTCGAATCATGTTTATCTCTTACGAATCCTTTATTCGAGTATTCCTGATTCGAATCATATTAGGTGATTCGGATTCGTGAATCGAATCCTTTTAACGAGGATTCGTCCCAGCTCTGCTATAAATAATAGCGGAGCTGAAAAATAAAAATTGTATTTTTAATTCGCCGTTTTAGCCTGAAAAGCGGTTTTGAAGCGCAGAAAAAAATACCAATTTTCATCCTAATAGAGCTGGATCAATGAAATTTTCAGCATTTATGCAGATTCGTATTGCTCATTTATGATCCAACTCACATCAGTCTACTATTATTATGACCGAAGTAAAATAAAAATGTAATTTTTCGTGATTTCGACGACTCCGCCAACATAAACTTGAATATTTAAATTAGGGAACTTTGTGAATTTTCGACGGCTCCCCTGGGCCCTTCAATAAGGGCGCATGGGGCACACCTTAATAAGTGATCTTTTGGCTACTTATAAGTATTTTTTTTTAATCGGATAAGTCATCGTGTAAGCGAACAAAATGGCGGAGGACCGGACCGGATATTTTCTCAATTGTGGGCCCTATAATGGGGCCCCGGTAAAAAGTTCGTACATCAATTGAAAGCCCTTTTAATGATGTACAAGATTCTAAAATCAAATATTTTTTTTGGAGCATCCGTTCGCTATAGCACTTTAAATTTGAGGGACATTTTGGTTTCAAAAAAACCGTTGCCGCCTCCGAGGTGGAGATCGGAGGCGGCGCGGCTGGTATAATTCTTGTAGAGCACGTCAAGAACTACAATTTGCCGAAAAAAAGGTCGACGTGGCTCATTGCATAAGGGCGGTATTGATGTCCAAAAATTAAAATTGTTTTAATAATGGCCGGCCTCCGGGGGGCGGCAGAAGTCCGAATAAATTTAAAGGCAAATTGCAAGGCGTCATTTGTGGCCGTCATAGGTAAGGAGGTCCCGTAGGAGGTACCAAGGATTCTGTTTTTCTCAAAAATTTCGTGTTTTCTTTCGAAAATTCGCACCGCCTTCAGAGGCGGCGATTTTTCTCAAAAAAAAAACAAATCCTCGTCCATACAATTTTTTGCGCTCTTTCCGAATTTGAAAACCGCGATTTTTTATCTCTTTTAGTTTTGTCAAAAAAAATTGACAGAGTCGGGATTTTGCCCCCGCCCCCGCCTAATAGTTTTGCGTCGGGGGGCCTCCGGCCCCCCTCGCAAAAGGAAAAGGCTGAAACGGCCCTGCAAGTACGTTTTTGCATCACCCCCCCCCCTTACCTATTTAGTAGTTTTGAATAATAATTTTCAAACTTACTTCGCCTCGAACCACTTTTACACTTGGCAATTTATGGGATTTGTTTTGTAACTCTAAGAAAACTCTCTTTTTAAATTTAACGATAATAATAAATATATTTGAAAATAGAAAAATAGAATAAAAACAAATACTTTGACAAATAGAAAACTTGAAGAAAATTACGAAAGTAAAAAAAAATAAATAATCTATAAATTATTTGTTTGTGACAAAAAAAAAATATTTAGACAAATAGCTTTAAAATAAATCTCATAAAGTTTGTAAATAAATTACCGTCGATCAGGTCACCACCAAAAACACACAAATGAAAAAAAATCACAACATAAACTTGCACAACTAACTCATCATTTTTAGGCTGTCGTGCTATTTTATAGCCAGAATTAAAATTAATTTAAATTAAAAACTTTTGTATAAGTGATTTTGCACAATTTCCATTGTGACGATTTTGCTCGTTTCAAAAAATATTGTACAATCCTCGTGCGTGTACAATTTTCCCAATATGCGTTCACTCGTAAAAATTGTTTTGCCGCACTTGTTTTGTAAATAACTATTTTATGTCTATAGTCCAAGTGCCTACGCAAAAATAAACAAATGTATATTAAAAAATCATACATATATATACATTCAATAAATTTAAATATTTTTAATTTAATATACTTATATTAACATTGCATATTAAAAATAATTACAAAAAAATGTGTATTAAGTTAAACTCGTCATTAAAAAAAGTTCAGATTTTATTGCATTATTGAATTCTACATACAGAAGTTTTTTAGTTGCACTAAAATGCGTCCGCTGACAGTTCCACTTTCCAATTTGGCAATCGAAACTTCGAAACAATCAGAATTGGAAAAACGCGTTCGCAATTTTATTGGCGCCAGACCTTTCCATTCCCATTCATCATTATAAAAATAAGAGCAAACGTCAGGTGTTGCCAATTTGTTCATATTCTAATAAATATAAAATAACACATACGTTTTCATTCGAGTTCAGTAGAAATACACGTAACACCCCAATGAATTAACAATTAACATTAAATGTTTTAAGTGCAGCTAATCTTTACTATTCATTTTTTGCTTGGTAAGTAACTTAATTAATTCTGTGAATTGACAGAATACCAATTTATAATCTTGTGTGATTCATCGAATTAATTAGTTAAGTTAATATATTACCAGCATCAAAGAAGAGATATAAAAATTACAGCATAATAATTAACAAAAGGAATTCATTTATTTTGTTTTAAATTGAGGAGGATAGATCAAAGGTTATTTTTATTTTAGTGCATGTAACAGTTAAAGAAACAGATTTTGATCAAGAATAAATGCAATTCAAAAATTTTTGAATTCGAGAAAATAAACTTACGCTTCTTATAGTTTGCACACTTTAAATAATATATAAAATTACGAAAATGTTTTTCCGTGTTAAATGATTTTGATCAAATTGATAGATTTGTTAAGAAATGAGTAAATCGTATTTTTTTAGCGTACATGTGAAAATAGAATATTAAGTGGTAAAATTCGACATTACAAAAGTTGAAAGCTGGTGTAAATGAAACATCCATATCTCAAGGATTCATTTTGTATTTAAAAGGTTTAAAGTTAGGGTTGCTAGCGCTTAGGGGTTTATGGGTAGGGAATTAAAAATTAAATCTTTAAATGACGATTATAACAAAGAAAGAAAGAAAGTATCTGCGCTTTTTTTTTCTTTTTAATATTTCTCTTAAGTTTTATCCGCTACTTTTAGAAAACCCTGTATACTTATTAACGTGTGTTGATTGTATTTACGTTATAAATAATTTGCTACTCCTATTTTATAAATCAAACATGTTTCGTGTAAAGTATTTGTGATAAATATAATTGGCCCCGATTGGTAGGAGCAAATTGCGGTCGCGTTCGATTGGGCAACCGATTATGTAAATCAGGCAGAATTTTTCGGTGGACAATTAATGTGACACCTGCGAGGTTCTTTTGTGTCTACCCATTATGTAAAATATTAATTACTCTTGGCTAATCAAGTGATCCCCACATCAACTAAAATACCTGTGCTATTTAAAAAAAAAACAAATTAACAAAACATCAGCAGTCCAATTGAAAGAAATTGTTATGATAAGTAATATTGATTGAAATATTTGGTTCAAAAAAATATTAAGGTTATTGTAACGTACAGAAGTGTTTGTTTGTTGTTATAGTTTTTATATATTTTAGATTTGTTGTAGAGGACGCGCGTGCGTCAACTTGGGTCCAATCATAGGGATTTAATGATTTGATATTTAATTTCAGTAATAAAGTTTGACAATGATCAGAATTTAAACTTAAAAGATTCAGTTTTGATTTTGAATTTTGATTTAGAATTATTAAGACTTGACTCTCTTGATGAACTGCAGAAGTCAAATTGTTCTCCTCAACATCAGAACAACTCTATTTCTTTAGTGATAAGATAAGACACTAACTACGTGCACACTTAACATGGGATAACAAAACGAGACTACAATTTCTAAGAAAAGATTTGGAATGTGAAAAATATTTGAATTGCGGATTATTTGCTATTTCCAATATTATTTGTACAACGAGATAATTATACTATAATGATAAATGTATCGGGTGTTGACTTAACGGACGCAACATAGAAAACCGCATGTTAATTTTGAAGTGTTAAATATTGGCTGCCCTATTTATTTTAGAGACAAAATGTAGTTAACTTTTTTGTAGAGGGTAAAATTCTAAATTTATTAGTGTTCACACTTAACACTTTACGTTTCTCTAAGTTAAAATAATTAAGAAAAAGTAATGTGCTTTTATAAAAAGAATAACATACCATGGAATTGATACAACAATTGCGGATATTCCCTGTTTTTTTTTAAGTTCAATTTAAAGCTTTAAACAAGTGTTATCCACTCCCAGACTAAGCATGAAGTAAAATTTCGAGTTTAGAAAAGCCCTGTGAAAATTTGTCGAGGGTCGCGCAGCGACCCGAGACAAATTTTCTGGGCTTTTCTAAACTCGAAATTTTACTTCATGCGCCACGCGTATAAAACACTATAATATTGTCAAATTTATGTATCTAGGCTTTTCTAAACTCGAAATATTACTTCATGCGCCACGCGTATAAAACACTGATTTGAAGTGTGGTTCAAATATACATAAATTCACAATATTTTTGTTTTGTACGCGTGGCGCATGAAGTAAAATTTCGAGTTTAGAAAAGCCCAGAAAATTTGATTCGGCTCGCTGCGAGACCCTCGACAAATTTTCACGGGGCTTTTCTAAACTCGAAATTTTACTTCATGCTTAGTCTGGGAGTGAATAGCACTCTTTTAAAGCTTTCATATTGAAAAATCAACGAATGTCAAAAATTCACAGCTAAAATAATTAAGAAAAAGTAATGTGATTTTATAAACATAATGACATACTATGGAATTGAAACAATTGTGGCTGTCAAAATAACACAATATATTGCTGTGACTTGATTAAAGACAGAAAACATATCGCAAACATCCTGATAACTGTGGTCAGCATATATATATATATATATATATATATATATATATATATATATTGCTGCTGTCTGTATGTGTATCAGCACAAAAGTAAGTTTTCTACAAACAGACGTTTCAATACATCATTTGCTACTATAATTTGTTTAATACCTAGGAGGAGCGTTTTAAATTTCACGCGCCAAAACCTACAACTCTGGCCGAGAGCGCGCCCATTTTACACTATGCTAATTACGCCATTATTAGACGCAACAGCTAACATAACCTTAATTCGAAGCGTTACCGAGTTGCAACTTTGTCTGTTTTGTAATGACCTTTTGCGCGGTGTTTCTTTAGTATAGTTAAAAGTTAGTTTTGTTTATATTGTTGTGATGGATTATGGACCCAGTACAAGCTCGGTGATAATATCACCTTCACGTCCAAAAAAGCGTAAGAAGTTGGATTTGGGTATTTATATCTGTCTGAAAAACAGTGCATAATAAATATGTATAAGCAGATGATAACAGACGATCCACATATGAAAATGACTGCTGTTGTATCAGACATTGTTGGTGCAGTAGGTGAGATATCAAATAGCATAAGAATATGCATCAAATAATAACATTTTTAATTTCTAGGAGTTGTAAATTCCCCTGTCTATTGTACCATTAGCGAGTATAAGAAATCCGGCGAGATTTCTAGGCCTAAACAGCTTGGAGGACATAATTACAAGTTTTGGTGACGTAGTGAAGACATCCGTGCATAGTTTCTTCTATAAAAATGAACTGCTAACTTTGAATAAAGTTTTAAAAGAAGTAAACGATCATGCAGGCATGCCGAAGATGAGTCGTTCTACCTTGAATAGTTTTATAAAACAAATCAATTTTAAGTAAGATAGAGACCAGAGCTGGCAGGATTCGAATCCTGTTAGAGGATTCAAAAGAGGCATTCGAATACTTTACTTCAACTGGATTCGTCATCCGGATTCGTTACATTTTTTTAAGAGGATTCGTATTCGAGTCTAAATGTGGGTGATTCGAATCCTTATAAAAGGATTCGAATCCTTCTAAAAGGATTCGAATACTTACAAAAAATTTGAATCGTCAAAAATAATTCGAATTAATTGTGAGGAATAACATTAAAAATGATTTTTCTGTATTTTTAAATTTCACGTTAAATCACTGTTTTATGCGCGTGGCGCATGACGTAAAATTTCGAGTTTAGAAAAGCCCAGAAAATTTGTCTTGAGTCGCTGCGCGACCCTCGACAAATTTTTACGGGGCTTTGCTAAACTCGAAATTTTACTTCATGCTTAGTATGGGAGTGGAAACGCTCGTTCGAAACTTCAAAGTCAGTGTTTTGATAAGAACATTAAATGTTAAATTTTTCCGACATTTCCCAGGCCAAAGATTTTTATCCTGGCCTTTTAATATAACTTTCTTCTGTGGCAAACCCTCATTCTGTCTAATAGTTTTAATTGTTTTTGCCAATATTTAAGTTAATTTTATAAATTTTTACGTATTTTGTAATTTGCCTGCTGATTTTGACAAATGTAATAATATCACATGGCTTTTTTGTTAGTGTTTTGGTCAATTTGAATATAATTCCATGACTATTCTCTGACTTTTCCGGTTTTAATGATATTCAGTGAATTTTTTATTTACGTAAATTTCAGGCATTAATCGATTTTATAATAGAGTTCAATTTGAAGTTTTGAACGAGTGTTTCTACTCCCAGGCTAAGCATGAAGTAAAATTTCGAGTTTAGAAAAGCCCCGTGAAAATGTTCGGGCTTTTCTAAACTTGAAATTTTACTTCATGCGCCACGCGTACAAAACACTGATTTGATGTGGAGTTCAGAACACACAAATACATCTTTAACCGAGTAACAGGGAGTCAGATATTTAGTCTGTTATCAATGATGTTCAGTGGTAGTAATAAATTATTAGGTTTTGAATATTTTTGTTAAAACAACTGGCAACGATATTTATATATTAATATTTGCAACGAAATTATAAAATTAAATTTATTCTTAAAGAATTTGTATTCGTAATTCGAAAAAACAGGATTCGAATCTTCGATTCAAATTATATTTATCTCTTACGAATTCTTTATTTGAGTATTCGTGATTCGAATCATATTAGGTGATTCGGATTCGTGATTCGAATCCCTTTTACAAGGATTCCTCCCAGCTCTGATAGAGACATATTATTATATAAATTTCGTTATATATTTTGAACATAATGTAAATATGTTTTATTTCACAGATATATGGCGAGATGCCGTATAAGCATTTTAATTGAACTGACGATATCGTACGATGGAAAAGAAAATACTTAACAACAATTAAGAAGTACAAAATGGATAATTGATTTTATTTAAAGAGTAATTATGAAATTATTTAAAATTGCCGCCAAATTTGTCTAGTGATATTTCTGGTAATTTTTTATAGTGTAAATTGGGCTTTGGCACTTACTGCTTCTAGTTTTTAAACAGACTATAGACACCTAGATAATATATCAATACCTCTACATAACAGAACACTGTATAAGCAAAGCACATATTATAGGTGTCTCACTTTGTATAACAAATTGCCCAATATAATAAAAAATATTAAAAATATGAAGCCATTTAAGCGCAAGCTGAAGGAACTGCTTATCGAGAAAGCATATTACTCAGTCGCGGGATTTCTGCAGGATGATGTTTAAATACTCATCTCATATTTAACGTGTCTTTATTCTTAATGTAATCGTTTATATGCTATATGTTATTGTTTCTTATCTGTATGACAAATGCAATACGTGTGAAAACTGTACATGTCTTTTGCTAAATAAATAAATTGAAAATTGTTTTTTTTTAATTTCTTTTTTTTTTGTTCGGTTTTGGACTTTCTATTTATTGTTATATTCGTAACGATAAACAAAGGAGGGTCCTTGCACCGATTTTAATTTTGAAAATTTGTCTCCTTCATGTCAAGAAATATTTCTTGGCATGGTGATGGAGACTATTTCTTTTTTGTTTTTTGTGTAAATATTCTTTTTTTTTCTTTTTAATTTCTTTTTATGATTTAAATATGTAGGATATATTGTGACGATTAAGACGAAATTGATGTCATATGTTATGATGAAATGTTTTGATGAAATGAAAGTGTCGTATGGGATAAATGAATACTGGTATAGTGAAGTTAGTATGTAAATAAATGTTGTCGAACGTGCTCTTTGGTGTTAATTTTGAATTTTTTGGTAATAACTTCATTCCTTAGGTCCCCCGGTAGTTCATTATACAGAATAACTCCTTCCACTTATATTCCTAGCTTGAGCGTGTTTGTTTTGTTTTGCATTACATGCACATCACTTTTTCTTCTTGTCTTATATTTATGTATCTCTTTATTTTTTTTCCAGTTTAACGTTGGATTTACTCCTACCCATTATTATTCCATGTATAAATTTAATTCTTTCAAATGCAATTTGAAATTGAAATCATAAAATATTAAAAAATGTAAAATTATCAGAGATTGTTAAAAAATTAAACAATTTCAAAAACTCGATATATCGATAACTTCAAATAAATTTACAATAGCTCAGAATTGATTAAATTTCCTATTTCTTTAAACTTGACAGAACTAAAAACCTCGAGCTTTTGTAAATTTATTTGAAGTTATCGATTGTTTCTAATTGATCACTGGCCGAAACAATATTAAAATAACATTAAAATATACTTACTTGATTTGTTTCACCTATTCAATTATATATTTACCAATTAGTTTCGGTTTCTACCCATATTTAAGGAATGTACAGAACGTATTGAAAAGTGTACTATTATGTGTTATTTTTTTAATCATGAAATCATAAATTTGGTGATTCTTCAAGAACACTTCAAGTTGTTACTTTCTCTAATTTTGTGTCAAAATTGCAGAAAACAACAACAAACGAAATCTCTCTATTTTCATTACTGATTAAACTGCATTGAATTTTAAATAAAATCTATTTTACAATAATACATAAACTTGGTCCTTGTTCATGTATTATTTTAAAATTCACTTCGTTTTAAAAAAAATATTATTAGTTCATATAGCATTGAGCACACTATTTTTAATGTAAATTGCATTTTTTAATGGTGAAACTGTGAAATAATAACGGTATTTACATTTCTAACAATTAGTACCTACATACGAGTGCGTACTTTTTTTAAATAAATTATCAAAATTATGTTAAAAGAGAAGATTAAAGACCAGGTGGCAAAAATAGTGAGGATATATTCATAGGGTCCCCATAACCGCATTGAATTAAATATTATTATTTTTGCCTTATATTAAAGACAAACTAAGCGAAATATTGAAATGTTTATAACTGATTATTAAATTGCATGTATTTTAAGGTTAAGTTTTTGATTTCAAAACAATTCAAAAACGCATACATTGACTTAAATTATTGATAAATTTGGCTCAAAACTCGGGAAACAGCCTAGGTATTTGAAAAATCTTTGCATTCAACATTTTTAAGAGTAACAAATCGATAAGTTTATTAATATTCGTACAAATGATCAAAAATCTTGTAAAATGCCATGATTAGTAGAAAATAGTAAATATGTATTAAAAACTCCTGAAACTGTTACATCATTTAACATGGGATAAATATTACGAATTCGTGGAAATTTGTGTTATAGTTAAAAAAATCATGAGTTCTCAATAAAACAATAAAACAGAACTAATGTTTTTCTCGAAGGTCTTAATATGATTCTAACAAGTATCTTCCAGTCTCTGATTAAGCATGAAGTAAAATTTCGAGTTTAGATAAGCCTGAAAATTTGGATTTGCCGGGGCGCGCGAGCGAGGCGAGTCGCGCCCTGGCAAATCCAAATTTTCAGGCTTTTCTAAACTCAAAATTTTACTTCATGCGCCACGCGTATTAAACGATAATTTTACGTGATGTTCAAAATCTACTTAGCGACCAATCAAAAATTGACTCACGTTTCACAATTTAAGAAACGCTAATGTAAATGATTCATAAAATAATCGATGTAATAATTGATATACGATAATCGATATAACAATCAATATACGATAATCGATGCAATATCGATTATATCAAGATATTTTAATAATTGACAAATTCGGTTATCGTATCTCGATTATTCCCTTTACTAATTAAAATATATTTTAAGATTAACACAGTTTAATTTTCTTGAACCTTGTGTTCCCTGCTAAGATCAAAAACATAGCAGTGGTCCCTGATAAAAAAAAGGCAAAGAACCGCTGCTTTAAAAAGATATTAACAAATTACTGAAAACTATTATTGGTTTTCAATAGCTAACGCTATCTAATGCTCCATAGTGGTATCGTCAATGACAGGAATGCACAAAGTGCATATACAGGTTACTGTTTAGTCCACGAACGAGCTAAACTCTGTTTGTGAAACCAGAAAACAAATATCAAAACTGAATTTGTGTTCAGTATTCCGGCACTAGATACCCACAGACGCGTTTCGGACTTCAACGTCCTCTTCAGTGTGGTCCCGACCCAATGCTGAGGAATACTGAACATTTCTGACAATTTCAAGCCAATATGTGAAAACTATTAATGGATTTCAATAGCTAACGCCATCTAATGCGCTATAGAGGCATCGTCAATGACAGGAATGCACAAAGTGCATATACAAGTCACTATTTCGTCCACGAACGAGCTAAACTCTGTTTGTGAAACCAGAAAACAAATATCAAAACTGAATTTGTGTTCAGTATTCCGGCACTAGATACCCACAGACGCGTTTCGGACTTCAACGTCCTCTTCAGTGTGGTCCCGACCCAATGCTAAGGAATACTGAACATTTCTGACAATTTCAAGCCAATATGTGAAAACTATTAATGGATTTTAATAGCTAACGCCATCTAATGCTCCATAGAGGCATCGTCAATGACAGGAATGCACAAAGTGCATATACAAGTCACTATTTCGTCCACGAACGAGCTAAACTCTGTTTGTGAAACCAGAAAACAAATATCAAAATTGAATTTGTGTTCAGTATTCCGGCACTAGATACCCACAGACGCGTTTCGGACTTCAAGGTCCTCTTCAGTGTGGTCCCACACTAGGGTATCTAGTGCCGGAATACTGAACACAAATTCAGTTTTGATATTTGTTTTCCGGTTTCACAGTTTAGCTCGTTCGTGGACGAAACAGTGACCTGTATATGCACTTTGTGCATTCCTGTCATTGACGATGCCACTATGGAGCATTAGATGGCGTTAGCTATTAAAATCCATTAATAGTTTTCACATATTGGCTTGAAACAGTCAGAAATGTTCAATATTCCTCAGCATTGGGTCGGGATCACACTGAAGAGGACCTTGAAGTCCGAAACACGTCTGTGGGTATTTAGTGCCGGAATACTGAACACAAATTCAAATTACTGAAACCTTAGATTTTCGTTAAATTTGCGAGATTTATAAAAGGATAGATTGAGATTATTTATTGTCTAAGTATAAACAAAATATCACAACAGAAAAATAATTTTCAGAAGATTAAAGCAAACAATAGTTATTGAATATTTGTTTTGCTGATTATAGAATTCAAAATTATAAACATCAATAATTTGATATATTTAACAAAACCCGTAAAAATTATCTAAAATCCTGCATTCGATAAATACAAAGTTAATAATATTTATAAGATCTAAAAATAATTGACTGAAAATCATAAATATTACAACTATTACAATTTAATAATTAGAATTGGTGGAAATTAATAAAATAGTTTCAAGTTTTTTCAATAAAACAGGACCAATGCTATATAAAAGTCCTTAATATTATTCGAACGAGTGTCTTTCCCTCCTTGGTTAAGCATGAAGTAAAATTTCGAGTTTGGAAAAGCCTGAAAATTTAGTTTGGTCGCGTAGCGAAGCGGAGCGACCAAACCAAATTGTCCCTCGGGAAGGACGTCATACCAGATTTTATATATAGTCGACACTCCAACAATACTATTATTATAATAATAATAATAATAATAATAATAATTTATTTCACATTAGCCACCATTTACAAAGAAATACATCATGTACATACATCATATAGAACATAATACATTTTTGAAGTGGATGTGGACGTCATAATACAGTATTTATAGCTTATTCTAGGTTACATTAAAATATATCTATCCTAAAGTAACACATTAAAATTGGTGAACAGAGTACGCGATTAAAATTGTAATAAGTACTTAAAATAGGATTCAAATATTAGATTAGACCTTACTTCATTTTCTTGGTATACTTAATTGTTTAAGAAGTCATTTATTTTGTAGAAGCATTTTTCTATAAGAAATGATTTAAGTTTTCTTTTAAATTGGTTATGCGTGTTACAATTTGTTATTTCGTTTGGTAGTCTGTTGTACACTGCCGCACAATTATACAATGGAGACTTCTCATAAAGGGCGGATTTATGCATCGCAACCTGTATGTTTGTGCCATGTCTTGTGTTGTAATTATGGGCGCTATTATTTTTCTTAAATAGTTTGTAATTTTTGTACGCATATATAGCGCACTTATAAATATAAACGCTTGGCACAGTTAAAATGTTATTATTTATAAAGGCATTTCTGCATGTTTCCATTTTACGCAGACAAAAGATGAGTCGTATGATTCTTTTTTGTGCAACAAACACACGGTTTGTGTCGGCTCGGCCCCATGCTAAAATATTAAATGAAATATGGCTATATGCCATGGCATAATTCATTTCAAAAATTGATTTTGGATTTATTTTGCTCTTTAATTTAAGAATGGCGTAGTAGGCCCTACTAAGCTTTGTTGCAACATGGTCTATGTGGGCTCCCCACCTAAGGTTTTCTTCGATGTGTAAACCAAGGTACTTAACACTGGTAGATCTATTTAAAATGGGATTAGCTGGTAATTTCCTATTATAGAATTGGACGATTTTTGTTTTGTCCATGTTAAGTAAAAGGTTATTTTTATTGCACCAATCTCTCATTTCCATGTTCGTTCCTCTAATTTTCTGCGTTAGCTCATCCTGGTCAGTTGCTGATATTATAATTGCAGTATCATCAGCAAAATTAATAGTGCGACCCAAAGTAATAAATTCAGTTAAGTCGTTAATGTATAATAGGAAAAGCAAAGGGCCCAGCGACGATCCCTGGACGATTCCTTTGCTTAGATTACATACCGTGGAAGCACTATCAGCGATTTGCACAAACAATTTTCTGTCTGTAAGGAACGATTCGATGAATTTTGCAACATTTCCGCGAACACCCAACGCACTTAATTTTTCACAAACAAACGTTGCACTGATTGTATCGAAGGCACTCGTAAAGTCATAGAATAAACCAGTAACGAATTTGCCCTCATCTATATTTTTGTGTAATTCTTCCAATAAAACGGCACTTGCAGATTCCGTTGAACGGTGTTTTCTAAATCCATGTTGGGCGTCGTTCATAAACTGAAAATTCTCGATATAATTTGATATCCTTGTTATAGTAGTCTTCTCATATATTTTTGAGAATGCATCAAGAATGGAAATTGGTCGGAAATTGTTGACGTCCGTTTTAGGTCCATGTTTATAAATTGGAATTATTTTTGAAGTTTTTAGTGCGGCAGGAAAAATTCCGCTTTTTAATGAAAGGTTGATTAGGTACACTAAAGGCTCTAGGATCTCCATCACTACGCTCTTAATTATTTTGACTGGTACTCCATCTTGACCTGTGCTAGTTTTATTTTTTAATTCCATGATTACGTTATACAATTCGGTATCTGAAATGGGCCTTAAATACATTGATTGTATCGCGCTGTTCGAGGTTGTACATTCTGTTGATATATTTTCGCCGAAATGATCGTTTATCTTCTTATTTGTGATAGATGAGTAGTGTGTCGCAAAGGTATTCGCAATATCTTGTGCATCGTTGATTATTTTTCCTGCGCTTTTTGTAATCGCGAACACTTCATTTATCTTTTCGCCTTTTAGTTCTTCATTTATAATTTGCCAGGCTTGTTTTGGTTTGTTTGCAGCGTTTAGTAACCGTTGGCTGTAGTAGTTCCTTTTTGTGTTTTCTATAAGCTGTTTGTGTATCCTTTTCTCATTTTGATATTTATGTTTCATGCTATCAGTCAGTGAATCCCTCATAAGGCGATACGTCATTTTTAAATTACTGCTTGACCTTTTTACATAGCCATTCACCCATGTCCGGCGTCTTTTATTATTTTTATTTATATTTGGGCATGCTACATTATAATTGTATAGGAATTCGTCTATGAATAGTTCGAAGCTTGTATTCACGTCCTCGGTTTTAATGAATTCCCAATTTATTTTCGATAAGTAGAACTTGAGCTCATTTATATTGTTAGTGTTCATTTGTCTGGATTTTTTTGTTATGGCGACGTAGTTGTCTACATTGGTACGGTTTAGAAATATGCTGGTTAATTGAGCGTAGTGATCTGATAGGTTTAGGTTAATATTGGTACTGTTCCAAGTATTATCAGGCATATTTGAGACAGTGTAGTCAATTTGTGTTGCAATCGGCCTATTTTCTGTTATTTGTACTCTTGTTGGTTCGCTTAATTTATTTTTCAGGTTAAATGAATTGAAAAGGTCGTTCAAGAGATTTTTTGCCGATGTATTTGTCATATTATTGATATTAAAATCTCCACATAAGATTACGTGGGAATATGTTTTGTATATATTTACCATAAGGTCAGTTAATATCTTAAAGAATATGTCGAGATTATTGGAGGGTGGGCGGTAGATACAAATAATAGCTATGGTGAGATTATCCGCTTTCATTAAACACCCAGCACATTCTATCTCCATTTCGACACAGAACTGACTTATATTTATAGGTTCATATTTGTATTTTGTGTCCGCAAATATCATACATCCACCGTGCTCTCTATGTTTGCGAGTGAACTCCGCAATTTTTCTATATCCATCCAGATGGACATATGTTGCATTATATTTGTTGCACCAAGTTTCAGTCAAACATATTATGTTTGGGTTATAATCGTTTAGGGCCACTATGAGTTCGTTTGATTTATTAAAAATACTTCTAATATTTTGGTGAATTATTTTAACTTCTTTAGAGTTGGTGTTAATGGGCAGATTCTTCCTGTCTAGGAGTATGGAGTTTTTGTTTAGGCCTGTAGGTTGATTTACGAAAAAATTTAAATTCACTTACACGTATTCCTTCAGGCCATAGGTTCGCATCTGCGAGTACATGGGCGTATTCTTCAGGAGCGCCGATTTTAAAGCACTTGTACTTATCCGAAGAATTCCGATCTTCATACTGCAGAGTTTCCATTGAGAACTGGATTTCATTGAATTTTGTTTTAAGAGAGGCCATAAGTTCTTCTTCGCTATAATTCGGTTTAAATTTCCCAATATGATACCATTTTTTCTTATGTGGATTGTACACAACGTCGTTCTGGATACATATTTTCCCATCAGCTATGTCTTTTTCTTCTTTTTTGTTTAGTTCCCTTGGTATATTTTCATTATGGTGCGTGAATACGTTCGATTTCGTTTGTTTATTTATAGTGTTGTCCATTGACCTCTTTGTATCAGGTGTAATGTTTTTGCGTCTCTTATTTGGGGATTCCTTCGGTTGGGTTTTTTGTGGGTCTATCCGTTGGAGTTTTATCTCCTTAGTCATATTCGTTGGCGATGGTTTGATTGCTTTCGTAGTGGTCTTTGCGGCTGCGTCCTCTTGCGGGATTAATGCATGCGCAGTTGGGAGATGTATTGCGGATTGTATAGTTGTACACTGGATAACGAGAAGCTGATTTAATGTATTTATTTGTTCTTGTAGGAAGGTTATATTATTATTTAGGTTTTTTATTTTATTATCTTTGGATTTTAATAGTAATTTTAGATATTTAACTTCCATTTCTGTGGTGATTCCGACAACCGTCTCCCCACTTGCAAACGATGAGTCGAGATCGTCTCCATTTTCAGTATCACTTGTGTTCTGTTCACCCGGTGTCTCTTCACAACAAATTATGGAATCCTTACTCAGTTGAATCACATTCTTCGTGTATTTAATGCACCCGGGATGCATTGTCGAGCCACATTTAACACATTTAGGTCCACTTTGTGGTATATTGCTATAATAATTACTATTATAATTATCCTAGAATAACTACCACTATATTTTTATAACACCTGTGAATAGTGGGTTAGATACAATTTATAGTTATGTGTATCACCAGGATTTTTGTCGCTGTGTTATTGTTTAATTCATAAAGGAATATCCTTCTTTGTAATAGCCATATTACTTTCCCCATTAGATAGAAGGTAATAGCAAAGAAATCTGGTAAAGTACTTAAGTCCAAAATGCACCTAATCCACTATGTACTAATGCCACAGATTTATATATAACTATTTATTTAAATGTGTAAACAGCAATTTGTTTATTTAATAATATGAGTGGTTTACAGTGCTAAGATGCCAAGGCTATTAAATACCTAAAAGAAGAAAAGGCAATTGTTGTTCTGGGTATAAAATAAATGGTTTAATACAAGACTAAACTCTTAAGCTATTTTTATTTATAATGGCCAATATAGTTGTTGGATTGGTGGGTTAATAATATTAATTACAAAAAATACAGCAATCTGGAAATGTTATGAAGTATGAAATAACAACAAATAAAGTAATAATATTGCATGAAATTTTATTGGCAATAAAAGGTTCTACCCGAATCCAATAAAATGTGTGTCAATGTAAGGTGGCGTCTGAATATAAATAATAATAATTTTCATTTGCGCAACAGAAAACCAATTACAGAAAAAAAACTAAATACAAAATAAGTTTATACAGGTAATGTTTTTATTAAGTATACATATCACGATATAAATTTCCAGGTATTAGTAATTTTGAGTTACTTTTTTTAGGAGAGCAAACAAAAACATTTTAATCGTTGAACTTTCATAATATATTTATTTGATTTTAGTACATTAACCATTAACAATTTAATATCACTATCAGTTGTTTTAACAAAAATATTCAAAACCTAATTATTTATTATTAAAACTAAACATCGTAGAATACAAACTAAATATCTGACTCAGTGTTACTCTGATTAAACTTGTAATTGTGTGTTTTTGAACTTCACTTGGAATCAGTGTTGTATACGCGTGGCGCATGAAGTAAAATTTCGAGTTTAGAAAAGCGCAGAAAATTTGTCGAGGGTCGCTGCGCGACCCTCGACAAATTTTCACGGGGCTTTTCTAAACTCAAAATTTTACTTCATGCTTAGTCTGGGAGTGGAATCACTTGTTTAAAACTTCAAATTGAACTCTTGAAGTAAATCGACGAATGTCTTAGAATTACGTATAAGAAAAATTCGCTGAATATCCTTAAAACCGGAGAAAATCACAGTTAAAATTTATACGGGGGGTCAAAAAAGGTTAGGAAACACTGCTAGAAAGGCTTTTTACATGATATAAATGTGATAAAGTGTAAAACAATTTCAATAAATTGGTACACCCCGTGCTTTTAAGTGTCTGAATTTTAAAATATCTAAATTATTTGACAAGAATCCACGAAATAAATTGCAAAAAATCATAAAATATACGAACTTTCTTTAGCGTTCGTTGTCATTTTAACAACCATTCAATAAATTCAATATTTTAATGTTTTCTTAAAAAAAAAACTAACTTACAAACCAAATTGGTTTAAACTAAAATTTTCAAACTGCCGATATGTTTTACATATCGACATAAACAACCTTGTAGATTGTCTAGAAAGTCATTAGCCCGGACTTGGAAAAAATCTGCTAATATTTTTCGTCTGGTCAAACAGGATGTCGGAACATCTCGACTTCTCAAAAATGCCGAATTATATTGATTCCCCGAGACGTGTATTTATTGATAATAGACTGTTGACTCACCGTAAAATTATAAATGTTGCTATTATAAAGAGAATCAGATAAAGCTGTTTGATTATAAATTTAGCATCATCAATAATTGTGAATCCATAAAATTAATGTCTTTAGTCTGAACATTTTAGGGTCAATAGTTCACAGAAAATAAAATTAAAACAAAAAACTGTTTATAGGCAATTTATTGTATAGGTTATTTTTGTATTTCATCTTCATGCAAAAGAAATACCAAATCCACTTAGAAGATGAAGTTGAAAATAACATATACCGGGTGTTGACTTGACGGACGCAACATAGGAAATCCCATGTTCAAATTTTAGGTCCCCTATTTATTTTAGAAACAAAATGTATTTAGGGAAAAATTCTGAATTCATTCGTGTTAACGTTTATCACTTTAAGTTTCTCTAAGTTAAAATAATTAAGAAAAATTAATGTGATTTTATAAAAATAATGACATGCCTTGGAATTGAAACAACAACTGCGGGTGTCAAAATGGCAAAAGATATCGCTGTCACTTGATTAAAGTAAATGTTTACGAAATGATTTACACTACACAAGAAAAAATCTTCCTAATTAAGTGATATTATGCTGACCACTTATCATATGATAAGGGGAAACAAAACTGAGAGTCAAAAAATAAAAATAGGAACCCACGAATTCCATCAAGTGGACAAGATAAAATACTTAGGAATAACAATAAACAACAGCGGAGATAACATGGAAATCGAAGAAAAAATACAGAAGGCAAACCGAGCATACTACGCAAATAGAAAAGTACTAACAAACAAATCGATAAGTAAAAAAGCAAAGATGGAAATTTATAAGACAGTAATAAGACCTGTACTAACCTATGCCGCAGAAACAATGACGATGACAAAAAGCGAACACTATATATATATATATATATATATATTTATATATATATTAGGGTGGTCCTTATTTTTCAATGTCAGACTTTTGGGTGCAGGGCCCCCTGAAACTGTTCTTTGTACTGAAAAAATAGTATTCTTCAAGTTTCAAGTCGAAAAATAAATATTAACCCGTGCCGCAAAGCGATTGAAAAAGTTAAAAACGCACAATTAGGAAGGAAATTTGTGTTTTTTATTTTTATTTTTAAATCAATAATGATGATACACTACTGAATGATTATATACAAGTGAAATTAAGTAAAATTTAATAAATATTGGTAATTGTTATATTTAAAAAATAATTGTATAAAACATTTTCAACATTACTCGTCGAATAGTGCATTCATTGCTTTTTTCGTGCACTGGGGATATTTCTTCCTATATTTCTGTACAACCTACAACAAAACAATCGAATGTTAAATCCTGAATTCGAGGTACCCCTTCTTAAGTTTCACTTACTTGAAGAATATACTGTTTTTGGAATTCGTTTTTGGTAAAAGATGTGTTGAATCCTTCCATCAATTTGACTCCCCTTTCAGCAGAATCGTTAACTACATCAATGGAATTTATTATTTGTTTTCCTTTCATATAACCGTCGTTATGAAACCACTGAGTGGCATCAGTTAGAAGAAATGAAGTATCCATATTAAAACGTTTAAATAAATTCAAGGAAGTTTTAGTTATTAAATCACTTGGTAAATTTTTCTTAAATAAGTTAGATAGTTCTGCATAAGATAATAAATATTTTTTTGAAGAAGAAATTTCGTCTTCGATGTCTTATATTTGATCATCATTCAAGTATTCTCGAATTTTTTCAGACATTCTCTGTTTTTCTTCGAGTGGTACGTTTTCATTAAACAGAGCAAAGAGGATCGGTTCATCTGTCAGATACCAAAGATGATTTATTATTTTTTTTAAACAAGCTTCTGCAATATCAGCATCCTTTTCTTTGTATTTCTTCAGTGTCTTGAGTAGTGAAATGTCATTCCATGGGGCTTCTGTTGTTTTATTTGCAGTAAACCAAGGCTTAATATAATTTACTACAATGAAACCGCATATCCTAATTAAGGCCTTTTCCTCATGTTGTGTTAAGGTGAATTCACCTCGCAATAAAAATATTTTCAATGAATATATCGCTTTGCTCATCCACCTTGCCTGATGATATGCGCCTGGTGGACGTTTTCTATTTCCGTTAGAAAGAGTTCCTCCCACAAGGATTACGGTGAGTTCTAAGAACTCTTTATAGTCATCGCGAGGCTGTTGTTCATCCTTGAGTTTTGTGATGCAGAAATGGAGAACTTCATCGCGTTTTTCATCAATAAGTTTTACCAGCTCCATGCAGGAGTCGCAATTCGATATATTACTGGAATTGATTTTTGGAAAACATGCTCTGAATTTCTTGAATAATGGAATATCGGGGATAGTTGAAGAAAATAATTTCGTTGTCGAAATAGCCGCCTGTAAAATCAGTTCGAAAATATGATGACGGCAGGCTAAAAACAGTATATCACGTCCCAATTTAATTTCCAACAGTGCACAAGCTCCAATAATTCTGCCAGTATTAGAAGCTGTGGTATCGAACACAAATGCCTGGACTTTTTCTTGTAATGACCAGTTTTCCAATGTATCAAAAACTGCTCTAGCAATTTCTTGACCACTGAATCAAACACTTACTATGTTTTTACCACAAAATATTTATTGTATGTATATATATTATATTACACAAATATACACATAAATTCACGACTTAAGTTTCGACGTTTGACGGTCATTATCAAGTGAAACAAATTACAAAGGGGAGTTACATTTATACAGGTAAAACAATTTAGAGTGAGGGTAGCAAAACAAATTAGGTTAAACAGGTACAAAGATTTACACATTAAAGGATTTCAAAGAGCGGCGTGTACACTAAATCGGTTTGTTCGTTTAACAGATTAACTAGGGGGTTCTTGGTTCGTTTGAAAATTTCGGCGGATTCGAGCAGGTTAAGCTTTGTGCCTTTGGTACAGTTATGTAAAATTTTAATTTTATTTATTTCTGGAAATGAATGTTTGCACTCTAATACGTGGTTAGAAAAGGAACTGGAGTCTTGGTTCAATCTAAATGCGCGAAAATGTTCCGAATATAGCGCATTTAGATTGAACCAAGACTCCAGTTCCTTTTCTAACCACGTATTAGAGTGCAAACATTCATTTCCAGAAATAAATAAAATTTAAATTTTACATAACTGTACCAAAGGCACAAAGCTTAACCTGCTCGAATCCGCCGAAATTTTCAAACGAACCAAGAACCCCCTAGTTAATCTGTTAAACGAACAAACCGATTTAGTGTACACGCCGCTCTTTGAAATCCTTTAATGTGTAAATCTTTGTACCTGTTTAACCTAATTTGTTTTGCTACCCTCACTCTAAATTGTTTTACCTGTATAAATGTAACTCCCCTTTGTAATTTGTTTCACTTGATAATGACCGTCAAACGTCGAAACTTAAGTCGTGAATTTATGTGTATATTTGTGTAATATAATATATATACATACAATAAATATTTTGTGGTAAAAACATAGTAAGTGTTTGATTCAGTGATCATGAATTACCACGTAGTTACGGTCGCAACCATCATTATGATTAATTTCTTGACCAGTTCCTGAAGGAATCTGCGGAACTCCCAATAACTGCTTCATTATTGGTGTTTTTACTATAACAGGTAGCCGGTCGACTTTTTCAATCTCAGTGACATTTGGAAGTAATTTTGTATCCCAATGCACTATAGCATAATCGACTTTCAATTCTAAGAAATCTGCTTGAATTTTGTTCGCAGTCTCTTCGCGAATTCGCTGCCGTTCTCTTCTTATTGATGCTCGATTTATAATGTAATCCATCGGGTTTAACGACAAACTTTCCACGCATGCACTTAATATATGAACCGCATCTCGATCACTTACTTTGCATTTATCCAAGGCTGCTGATAGTCTTTCAGTCATAATTGATATTTTCGCTCTTTGAACAACAGTCCTAGGAGAAACTTGGGAGAGATTATAATGTTTGTTGGATACACTAGGACCAGGAAAATTGATGACGCCAGAAATTCCCATCCGGAGATCTTCTTTATTCGAAACACTTTCTGGATCGGTAATTTCTGAATCTGAACTCAAAAAGGTGGAAGTCTGAACTGAAATGTGATACAATTTTAATGAAGATTATTTAGATCAAATACATTAAACGTAATTTTGTTTAACTCACCTAATGTTAGATTTTCCATTTCTGCTTTACCTTTCCGCTTTTTTAGTTCTTCCCTTTCTTTTCGTTCGGCTTTTCTTTTTTCTGATGTCGTTACTTTTAAATCAATCCCAAGCATACTACCTTCTCTGTTCGGTTTTCGTTGTGCAAGCAAAAACGCTTTGTCCTCTTCAATAATTATCAAGTCCAAAGCATTTGCGTGGGCAATATCAAACAAATTATTTAAATTTTCTTCAGACGTTTTTACATTGTTATTATGTGTTTCACTGATTCGTTTGCAGCTTTTTTCTAAATTTCTCCAAGTTTCATATAATTTCTTCAATTTTTTAACACAATCACTTCGATCTTTTGTTGGAATCCGAGCTTTCTTCCAAAAAATTAAACACTCATCGATAACTAAATTCGCAGCATCCGATATATTTAATTTCACTACTCGCATGTTATAAAATAAAACACTCAAACAATCTTTCTGTGAAGGGAGTTTGCTACCAAGAATTTGATTTTTCACTGCACCGATTAAATATATTTTAGATCGCGGCATTTTGAAGAAATACGAAACACGTTACCGAATTTGAGAAAAGTAAAACAATTACAACACAAACGTATTAAACAGCTGGTATGTTTACAGTGCGGGAAAATCTAGAACTACATTCCAACAGCTGACTACTTTTTGGCAGCCATGTTGCATTTTAATTATTTATACATACATTTATTCATTATTTATACATCTTCCTACAATATATGTTATGTATAAAAGGATATTTTCTTGTATAAATCTGACTAAAAACGTGAGTTAGCTGTACACTACTACGGAGTATTAGTCTCCTTAATTATACTCTGTGGAAAAATCATAAGCAAATGTTATCGCTTTGCGGCACGGGTTAAACTTATTTTATTGACATAAGACTTTGGGAACACCGTTTTTTCATTAAAAAGAACAATTTCAGCCGGTCCTGCAAAAAAAATCGACATTTTTTTTTTCACAATAGTAATTAAGGACCACCCTACTATATATATATATATATATATATATATATATATATATATATATATATATATATATATATATATATATATATATATAACTGGCTTGAGTTTTTTTTTGGGCTGCTTTCTCGCGTTGGTTGATTTATTTGCGCTCTACGTTTCGGCAGCATCACTTCTGCCATCCTCAGGAGCTTTTTTGTATACTAAATGATAGATGTCACGTTGGCAGAAGTGATGCTGCCGAAACGTAGAGCGCAAATAAATCAACCAACGCGAAAAAGCAGCCCAAAAAACTCAAGCCAGTTATATTTTGCTCGCGAAAACCTAAAAATAAATATATATATATATATATATATATATATATATATATATATATATATACTGCCTTTCAAAAAAATCAGAACACAAAGTATTTATTGGACGATTTTAATGGAATTTACAGAATTTGATCATGTAAATGAACTGCATCGATGATCAAAAAATCAATTGTTTTGGTTACTATTTAATGGTATTTTTCCTTGATTTCACCATTATGAAGAGCTGCTGATTTTTTAATGTAATTGCTTCTAATATCCAAGTAGCCTCTGAGTAGTTTGACGTTTCAGTTTGTAAAACATAAAAAGATGCCCCGTGTTCGTCGGCGTGCACAATATCATCATCTAAGTGAATATGAAAGGGGTCGCATTATTGGAATGCGAGAAGCGGGTTTTTCGGTTCGTGCTATTGCTGAAAGGGTAGGCCGTAGTGTATCGGTGATCGTGCGCTGCTGGTCTAGATGGTCCGAAGCTGGGGAGAATCGACGTAGACTTGGATCAGGACGTCCAAGAAGCACCACTGAGCGTGAAGATCAAGCTCTTCGTCTTACAACTTTAAGGGACAGATTTACAACGTCGCGGGCATTGGGAAATGACTGGTTGGCTCTAAATGGCCAAAGAGTATCCATGGCTACTGTTTACAGAAGAATCCGCAGTTTTGGTATAAGATCCTACCGTCCACAATTGTGTCTACCTCTTACTCCGCAGCATCGCAGAGCAAGACTTGATTGGTGCAGGGAAAGACAACATTGGACTCATGAATGGAATAACATTATCTTCAGCGATGAGTCTCGGTTCTGTTTATGGGCTCATGATGGTCGCAGAAGAGTGAGACGTCGACGCGGTGAACGCAGAATTTTACAATTTGCTGTTGAAAGACATACGGCTCTTACACAGGGAGTTATGGTTTGGGGGGCGATAGCATATGGTAGTCGGTCTCCTCTAGTTTTTTTAGAAGCAAGTCTTAACGCGATTCGGTATATTGACAACATTTTACGGCCAGTGTTAGTGCCCTATGTAAATGGCTTGCAGAACCCCATTTTTCAGCAAGATAATGCTCGACCTCACACAGCGGCCATTACAAGACAGTTTTTTGATAGTGCCGAAATCAATTTGTTACCTTGGCCATCTCGTTCTCCAGATCTATCGCCAATAGAACATGTTTGGGATATGATAGGTGTTAGAATAAGTAACTTACAGCGCCCCGCTAACACTGTAATGGAACTTAGAGGTCAAATTATCGAAGTTTTGAATGAAATACCCCAAGTCGATATTGACAGCCTGATTTCTAGCATGTCTCGACGTGTTAATGAGTGTTTGGGAAATCGTGGAGGCCCAACACATTATTAATTTTTATTCATTTGTTTTTCTGTTTTTCAAGTTGATTTTTTGATCATCGATACAGTTCGTTTACATGATCAAATTGTGTAAATTTTATTAAAATCGTGCAATAAATACTTGGTGTTCTGATTTTTTTGAAAGGCAGTATATATATATATAACGAATAAAATGTTAGGGTTTTCAAGTTTTTAAAAAGGGGGCGACAGTGTCTTTTAGAACGAGAACAAGTTATCCTCCTTATAAGTTGCTTTTGCAATCTGAAAAGACGTATTGTTTCAGAAGAACCCCCCAGATAATTAACCCGTACCTTATATAATTATTAATATAAGCATAGTAGAATGTTAACAAACCTTGCCAATTAACCGCGCCCCTCATTGATAAAACCACAAAGTTTGCTGACCTGAGTTTACTACTTATTTTGTTTATGTGCTCACTCCATTTTAAATACGAATTGGGTACTTTTTAATCATTTCAGGTATGTACATTTTAGGGATTATATAATTCTCATTAAAGTTGAATGACTTTAATCGTTTCAATATTAACACAGCTCTTATGAATTTTTAATCAATCTCTATTAAATTTATCAACATCTGGCGTTTATTGGCATTTGTTTCAGGATTTAAAAAATAAGACTAATGTTTGCTATATTTTTCATTATTTTAGCCAATTTAAACTTCTGCAATTTTCTAACTAAATTGATTTCATTTATCTGAACATTAACATAGAATTAATTTATTACTTAACAAAGTTATCTATACTGTTTCTAGTGCATCTAAAATAATTAGCTTAAAATTTGGACATGCGCTGTTTTCATAAATCTGTTCAATTTAAAACTTCTACCACTCCACTCCACTCCCAGATTAAGCAGAAAGTAAAATTTCGAGTTTAGAAAAGCCTTAAAATTTGGTTTCGTCGCGTAGCAGGTAGCGCTACGCGACCAAACTAAATGTTCAGGCTTTTCTAAAATTTTACTTTGTGCGCCAACTACGTAAAACACTGATTTATTCTGAAGTTCATTGCTTATTCAGCATTAATTTGAAAAGGATGATAATGAACGAGATGTAACTCATATTTAAATAATGTTTGCATTATGAATGGTCACCATTTTTTCTAAATTCGTTTTTTTCTAAATATTGTGAAGTTTAAAAATACACACGGTGATTCAATTTGGTGTTCCGCCCCCTTCTAACTTTTTTATTTTGATAAAACGATGACAACTGTCAAGGGAGCGATAGTCAACTTTTTTTTCTTAAATGATACCATACCTATTTTTTGTTCAATTCGGATAGAGGGCACTTTCCTACATCCGCATATTTATCACAATTATATGCTTAGATAACAAAAATAAATCATTAATCGGTTTTTTTGTCAAAAACTTATGCCTATAGAATAAAAATATGAGAATTTACCAAAATATCCACTTTTTAATCTTCATTTGTAGCTATTTTTTTATTTAATGAATGTTTTAATTTCTTAAATAACCTACCTTCAAGAATTAAACACTTTATGAAATAGTTTGTTTAATTTTTTATAATTTTCGCAGCCACATATGATTTTTTTGTAATTTTGTTTGTTATCTAAGCGTATAGTGCAAAGAACATTTGAAAGCAAGAAAGTGCCCTCTATCCGAATTCAACAAAAAATAGGTATGGTGTCATTTGAAAAAAAAGTTGACTCTCGTTATTTTTACAGTTGCCATTGTATTATAGATTTAGTTACACTATTAAATAGATAATTTCTTGCCGTTTACAAATATATATGGTTTGTTATACTTTATTCTCAAAATAAGAAAGTTAAAAGGGGGTGGAACATAAAACTGAATCACTCTGTATACTAATTACATATGTTTAAGTATTACATCCAACTCAAGTTGATATTACATTTGATTTCACGTTACAATAAACTGCAAATTTAATTTGATTAATGTAAGCTTAAATTTTTGGGTTATAGAGCGAATAATCAAATCATTCGAGCGATTTCAAAATATTCAATTATTTTCATAATTGTAACAATCCATGGATTATATACGAATCAGAGCTGGGCAGGATTTGAATCATTTAGGATTCGATTCCCGGATTCGAATCCTTTTAGAGGATTCAAAAGAGGTATTCGAATACTTTAGTGAAAACGGATTCGTGATCCGGATTCGTTACATTTTTTTTAAAAGGATTCGTATTCCAATCCAAACGTAGATGATTCGAATCCTTATAAAAGGATTCGAATTCTTATAAAAGGATTCGAATCCTTATAAAAAGAATCGAATCCTTATAAAATTCGAATCCTGATACATGGATTCAAATCCTCCTAAATAATTCGAATCATCGCTATTATGGCTGGGATTCGAATTCGATTAATTCAAATAGTTAAATATTCTAATATGAATATTTAAATCACAAAATTATTCATATTTGAATATAAATATTAAAATTTTCGAATAATTCAAATATTTGTAAATGCATATTTGGTTACTTAACCATGAAAAATATCCAACGTTAATAGTATATTTTTAACTTCACTTGAAATTTGTCTCGGGTCGCGCAGCGACCCGAGACAAATTTTCACAGGGCTTTTCTAAACTCGAAATTTTACTTCATGCGCCACGCGTATAAATTTTCTACGCGGGACTTTTCTAAACTCGAAATTTTACTTCATGCTTAGTCTGGGAGTGGACAACACTCGTTCTTAGAAGTTTCAAATTGCAGGATTACTCTAGATTACTAAGTTTATTACCGTTTTACAAAGGCTACAGCTCAAAGGACCAACCATGGTCTTCGCAGAACGAAGGACTACAGGGAATCGAAGGTTTTTTACAAGAAAACAACAAATATCTGAAGGTTTACAGCATGGATAGGAAAGAAAACATCTAATTTTGAAAAAATATTGAAGTTGGGTTGGTTTTCAGTGCATTTTTAACTTCACTTTAAATCAGTGTTTTATACGCGTGGCGCATGAAGTAAAATTTCGAGTTTAGAAAAGCCCCGCGAAAATTTGTCTCGGGTCGCTGCGCGACCCTCGACAAAATGTCTACTCGGGGCTTTTCTAAACTTGAAATTTTACTTCATGCTTAGTCTGGGAGTGGACAACACTCGTTTGAATTTTAAATTTAACTCTTTTAAAAAATCGACGTATGTAATATAATAAATCATTCATTGAAATCATAGAAAAAGATGCAAAATTTTACCTAAAATTAACTTTTAGAGTTAACTTTATAATTTGTTCGGCTCTTAATGGGTGAGTATTCTATTCCTAAAATAACTGTTTTTATTTAATATTGAAGTTGCATTTAATACAATAACAAACTGTGAATAAATCGACATAAATCTAGAAATATCAAAAATCTCGACATGTAGAAAATCTTGACGGCCCACTCCCAGACTAAGCATGAAGTAAAATTTCGAGTTTAGAAAAGCTCCGCGTAAAAAATTTGTCGAGGGTCGCGCAGCGACCCGAGACAAATTTTCACGGGGCTTTTCTAAACTCGATATTTTACTTCATGCGCCACACGTATAAAACAGTGATTTAAAGTGAAGTAAAAAACGCACTGAATACCAACCCAACTTCGATATTTTTTCAAAATTGAATGTTTTCTTTCCTATCCATGCTGTAAACCTTCAGATATTCGTTGTTTTCTTGTAAATAAACTTTGATTCCCTGTAGTCCTTCGGTCTCCGAAGACCATGGTTGGTCCTTCGAGCTGTAGCCTTTGTAAAATGGTAATAAACTTAGTAATCTAGAGTGATCCTTCAATTTGAAACTTCTAACAACGAGTGTTGTCCACTCCCAGACTAAGCATAAAGTACTCGATGAAACCAGTTGGCACCAGCAATGGGGCCTACTGGTAGCTGCGGGCAGAGGCTACCGAGCGCGTCTCCAGGTGGTGGATAGGAGCGTGACCGAGCATTCGGCCAGTAGCTGGCATAGGGTCGGGCAGGTGGGACACCCCCGCATGACCGGCCTAAACCAGCTGCCGCGAACCAACTTTCCCCCAAGCTACGGTGTACAGATATCGTGCCAATAGCTGTATGGCACAGGGTTGTGTCGCGAACGATTCCGTTGGGATACCGGGCGACCTCCCAACGTAGTGAGCCTTCTGTGCGTATCGGGGCACTGCGCACAGCGACCGGTTATTTCCTCCGTACTCGTGGGACCAAAATGGAACCTAAAACAAAACCAACAACAACCATAGGGGGCTCTTCGGAGAACCCTACCTCCACTGGTGCCGCCGCAGCCGAACCCGAACACCCTAAACAGCCATCGGGGGCGACCAAGCGACGCCAGAGGAGAGAAAAGCTCGCCCTGAGGGCAGGGACGCCTAGGCGAAACCTACCTCAGGGAAAGCCGACGCTAGGGGGGGGGACCCATCCGCGATACCCTGGATCAACGTCAGCACCCGGCTCGTCAGGGACGCCAAAGCGAAACCTGTCGAGCGACTGCACACCTCCGGGACTCCTCAAGAGACCGGCGAAAACCCCAAGGGAGGAAAAAGGGCCTCCGCCAAAGAGGACCTTCAGCGATATCCTTACGGGCATAGCACTCGCTATTATACCGAAGGGATATCCCGAGAATAGCATCAGTGCAGAGGAGGCCGAGGTTATTAAAACCTCGATCATCCAATGCATTGATGCCACGGCGAAAAGCGAAGCATCGCCGAGATTTCAGGAATGCACCCACAAAGGGGGATTCCTGAAAGTAATATGCTCCGACATGCAAACCAGAGCATGGCTCGAGAGCATCTCCAAGGAGAAAAACCTCCTGGGGAACGGGAAGGAACTTCAGATCATTGATCTGAAGGACTTACCGGAACCCAGGAGAGTGCTAACCTGGGCTCCAGGACCACCCATAGAGGCGACCACCTTCCTCAATAGAATATCGGCGCAGAACAACCTGAGCACTGATACCTGAAGAGTGGTTAACGAGAAGCCGGACCCCAGGGGAACTCAGTACATCTTACTGATGGACAAGTTCTGTTGGGGGAAGGTCAGCGAGAGGAAGAAGCTGCACTTCGGCCTCTCGACGATCACCCTCAGGGCCCTGGCGGCAAAGGCCGGCACCAAACCTGAGGAGACCACAGAGGAAACAATGGAAGACATTCCATTGCCCGGAGAGGGAGCAATGGACAGCAGTCCGTTGCCCAAATCACCGAAGGGTAAGTAATGTTCAAATTACTTCAAATTAATATACACCACTGTAGGGCGGCATTCGCTGCCCTCAATGCATATATCCTTAATGAGAATATTGACATTGCACTTGTACAAGAGCCATGGCTCTACAAGGGAATTGTAAAGGGGTTAAACATACAGGGCAGGCGACTGATAGTGGCCGAACCTACGTGTAACCCACGTACATATATAATTGTAAAACATGAACTGAATCTAATGCCCCTATGGGACCTATGTTGCAGAGACCTAGTGGCAGCACGGCTGGAAGTAGTGGAAAGAGGAACACGGAGGGAGTTTATACTCGGATCCATTTACCTTCCCTACGACCAACCAGGACCACCGCCGCCAGACATCGTCAAGCGGCTGATAAATCGCGGGAGCCACGATGGCATACCGCTGATCCTTGGATGCGATGCCAACGCACACCACATCATATGGGGGAGCACGGACATCAATCCAAGAGGTGAGAAACTATTAGATTTTATCTTAGAGAATGACATTGAAATAGCAAATATTGGAAATGTACCCACGTTCGCAGTGCGAAGCGAAGTAATTGACATTACACTTGCCTCTCGCAAGGCAAGTGAACTCTTAAAACTTTGTCATGTGTCTGATGAACCATCATTATCAGACCATAGATATATACGATTCGATATCGAATCAGAAAAACCAACGGAAACCCAAAACAGAAACCCGAGGAGAACTGACTGGGACCTGTACAATGAGGTACTAGCCAGCCGAATCGGGGACTGTCCAACAGGAGCGAGAACAACGCATGAGCTGGAGTTCATGGTGCAAAGCATCACGGACTCCATCAATACGGCGTTTGAAGCAAGCTGCCCAAGAACTACCAAACCCACTTCCACCAGGGTCACCTGGTGGAACAGGGATCTTGATAGGGCAAAGGCATGCACCAGAAGGCTATTCAACATAGCCAAGAGAAACGGTGAATGGGCGCAGTACAAAACGGCCCTCACGGCATATAACAATGCCATTAAAAAAGCCAAGAGAGACTCTTGGCAAAAATTCTGTGAGGATATAGAAAGTGAACCCACAAGCTCCCGTCTACTTAAGACGCTCAGCAAAGATCATGCTGGGAACATCGGCTCACTGCTGACCAAAGATGGAGAGTACACAGACTCGGTAGAAGGGACCCTGCAAGTATTACTGCAGACGCACTTCCCGGGTTCTGTAATACTTGAAAATCCTGAATCCGGGGACCTAAGCGAGCCCAACACATGGGCTCCAAAACAGGACTGGGACACAGCGAAAACAATTATCAAACCTGGTGACATTGAGTGGGGAATTAACACGTTCAAACCATTCAAATCACCAGGTCCTGACGGGATATATCCTGTCATGCTACAAAAGGGGATAGCAGCGCTGAGGGGACCACTATGTGATATCCTCAGAGCTAGCCTTGCCCATTCATACATTCCAAGCAGCTGGCGGACTGTAAGGGTGGTATTTATACCCAAACCAGGGCGTGCTTCGTATGCCCTGGCCAAATCTTACAGACCGATCAGCTTGTCATCATTCATTTTAAAACTACTAGAAAAACTAGTAGACAGGCACATACGGGAAGGAGTCCTAAAGAACTCACCACTACACCGTCAACAATATGCCTACCAAGCGGGAAAGTCATGCGAACTGGCAATCCACCAGCTAGTGAGCAGATGCGAAAGGACCATACATTGCAAAGACATTGCGTTGGGGGCCTTTCTGGACATTGAAGGGGCGTTTGACAACACAACCTTCAACTCCATTGCAACAGCAATGGAGAAAAGAGGGATTTACCCGCAGGTCCGACACTGGGTGAACAAGATGCTCAGGAGCCGGACTGTAACAACTACCCTATACGGAAAGACAGCAGAAGCGGTGGTCGCTGGCGGGTGCCCCCAGGGAGGGGTTCTCTCGCCGCTCCTGTGGTGCCTCGTCATGGACGACCTTCTGCTGCTACTTGAAAACCAGGGCATTTATGCCCTGGGGTACGCAGATGATCTGACCATTCTAGTTAGCGGGAAGTTTGGGACCACTGTATCAAGCCTGATGCAGAGGGCACTAACTACCGTGGAAAGATGGTGCAAGAACGAAGGGTTAGCTGTAAACCCGGCCAAAACGGCGATAGTCCCCTTTACCAGGAGACGAAAAACCGATGACATAACATCGCTACGCATGTATGAAATGGAAGTCCCAATCAAAAATGAAGTAAAATATCTAGGGGTCATACTTGATACCAGATTGAACTTCAACTTCCACCTGGAGAACATCAGCAAAAGGGCCATAAGAGGACTTTTTGCGACCAGGAAAATGGTAGGACGCACATGGGGACTGAGACCCAGTATGACCAAATGGCTATACACCGTGGTCATAAGACCTATAGTGTCATACGCGGCGCTCGCTTGGGGAGAAAAAACCCAAACCAAGAGCGCAGCCGTAAAACTCGAAAGAGTGCAACGACAGGCGTGTCTGCTGATTACTGGGGCAATGAGAACAACGCCCACAGCAGCCATGGAACACATATTATCGCTTCCACCACTACATCTATATGTTATGATGGAAGCCAGACAGGCAGCCTACAGACTGCACATAAATGGACACACTTTAAATGTAGGGTCATCTAGAAAGGAAACATTTAAAGTGCTACAAGAAGAAGAAATCCTAAAAATGAGGTCCGATTTCACTAAAATCGTACACCCGTCCCGCAGATTCAAAATAATCATACCACAGCGGAGTGAATGGACAAATGGAACATACCCGGGAACGAGTAAAGGAACCATCTGGTACACAGACGGGTCCAAAAACACTAAAGGAACCGGGGCCGGTATCTATGGAGGCTGTAACCGGAGCAAACAATTCACGGTTGCTCTGGGGAAACATGCCTCTATCTTCCAGGCTGAAGTGGCCGCCATTGACTGGTGTGCCCACCACATAATGGAGTCGGGACTCAACAAAGGACCAATTACCATTATGTCGGACAGCCAGGCAGCCCTAAAAGCGCTAGCCTCGCCGATAGTTCAGTCCAGACTGGATATAGACTGCATAAACAGGCTGGACGCACTGGCGACAACAACAAAAACACAGCTAGTATGGATACCCAAGGACCAAGGAATTATTGGACACTTGGGGGCCGACTTGCTGGCCAAACAAGGGGCAACAGGTGAATTTATAGGACCTGAACCCGCTTTCGGAATACCACATGAAACCGGAAAGGAAATAATCCGACGCAAGTTAGCAGAGGAGCATACAAAGGCATGGCAGAACCAAATGGGAATGAGGCACACGAGACTCTTCCTAGATGGCCCGGTACCTGATAGCGCATTAGCGCTGTCAGGACTGAGCAGAATGAAACTAAGGAAAATCACAGGACTAATTACTGGGCACTGTGACCTGAATAAGCACAAACATAGGATGGGTCTTGAGAAAAGCCCCCTATGCCGTGGGTGCTTGGAAGAAGAGGAAACTCCCCAATACCTACTGTGCACATGCGAAGCCTATAAACAGCTCAAGAACATCCCCTGGCCCAAACTCCTGGACTTCTTAGAAGACACAGGAATATACAGGGAGTAAAATAACCAGAGGAGCACAAAAGGACCACGGAGACCGTAGTGCAGGGACGCTAAGCGATACCACCTCATGTGGAAAAAAAAAAAAGCATGAAGTAAAATTTCGAGTTTAGAAAAGCCCCGCATAGAAAATTTGTCGAGGGTCGCGCAGCGACCCGAGACAAATTTTCACGGGGCTTTTCTAAACTCGAAATTTTACTTCATGCGCCACGCGTATAAAACACAGATTCAAAATGAAGTTCAATAACATATATCATCATTAATTAGAATCATTATATAATCAGATATTTAGTCGGTAAATGAACATGTTTGTTAATAGAAACTGATGGCATAAAATATTACTGGTTGCAAATAATAGATTCAAATTATTTTTAAAGGATTTGTATCCGTGATTCAAAAATGAGGATTCGAATCTTTGATTCGAATCATATTTTTCACTTACGAATCCTTTATTCGAGTATTCGTGATTCGAATCATATTAGGTGATTCGGAATCGTGATTCGAATCATGTTTTTGAGGATTCATCCCAGCTCTGATACGAATGATACCATCACTGGAATAGATGGAAGATGTGGAAAAAGCGTTTATTATATCGATGAAATAATAACTAAAAGTAGTAGTGAAAATAACCGATCTAAACATCGATTAATAAAAGATCTCGGTCCAAAATAATCCATTATTAAAATGTTTCGATTATTCCCATCACTAATTTTGATTAGAACTTTTTAACTTCTTTAAATGAATAAATGTTTCTAAAATATTTCGCGGACCATATTTTACTTCTCGCGGACCACCTGTGGTCCGCGAACCATCGGTTATGAACCACTGTATTAAAGCAATCATTTTTGTTTGGTTTCAGCTTCTGTAATTAAGAGAGTTTACTTGTGCTTACATAAAAATAAAGCTCAATATTTTTTTTTCATAAATTCCTCAAATTATACGAAAAACTAAAAAAATATACATACAGGGTGTCTACGCTAAACCGTTCGTTTAAAGTTTATGGGGTTGTCGTTGCACTAAAAAATTTGAAAAAAATCCTTATCACACGGCTGAATCAGTACGCCTCATGGGAAATATTTTCAACTTTATATCACTTCCGGTTCCACCGGAAGTAGCACCGAATTTGTTATTTTAAACGGAACACCCCATATATTAGTAATTTTTTAGATTCCTCGTTTAAATTGCAACATATTTTATTCGAACATATGTACACTTATCTCTTATAGTTTTCAAGCAAAAAAAATATTTCTAAAATTTTGACCTCTAAAAGGCATCTTGAAATCTGTCTGTGACTTTTCTTAAGAATAACATAAAAATATGATTTGTATCTCTACTTGTACCTAGAGGATGCCTCTATGAGTGCATTAATTGGAAACTGTCAATTTTGACAATAAGTGTTCTTAAAATGTCAATATCGAAGTGCCCTCTTCAATATCTCGTAATTCAATTTTTTTAAATGGAATGACCCATTTTTTATCACGTGGTACGATTAGGGGGAAGATTTCCTACAAAAAAGTATTAACAACTATACTCCTAAAGCAAGTGGTTTTCGAATTATTTCGAAGATTCGTTTTTCGTCGCATTTATGCAGGGAACAATGCGCGCATAAGACGCAACTGAATTTTAGTAGGCAAGTAGTAATGCTTTTGTTTTGTGGCTTATGTAATGCGAAATGTCAAATAATAAAAACAATTAGTACAAAGTTATACAGAAATCAACAAAATGAATAAATACACCCATCAACAAATTATCAATTTATTCTTTATACATGGCAACTGCGATAGAATTGGTACTCGAACATGTAGAATATTTAATGAAATCGCGACAAAACAAAAGCATACTACTGGCTTACTAAAATTCAATTGCGACTTATGCGCGCATTATTCCGTGCATAAATGCGAAGAAAAACGAATTTTCGAAATAATTCGATAACACCGTAGGAAATTTTCCCCCCAATCGTACCATGTCATAAAAATTGGGTCATTACATTTAAAAAAATTGAATTACGAGATATTGAAGAGAGCACTTAGATATTGACATTTTAAGAACACTTATTGTGAAAATTGACAGTTTCCAATTAATTCACTCATAGAGGCATCCTCTAGGTACAAGTAGAGATATAAATCATATTTTTATCTTATTCTTAAGAAAAGTTACAGACAGATCAAAATGCCTTGTAGAGGTCAGAATTTTAGAAATATATTTTTTTCTTGAAAACTATAAGAGATAAGTGTACATATGTTTGAATAAAATATGTTGCAATTTAAACGAGAAACCCAAAAAAATACTAATATATAGGGTGTTCTATTTAAAATAACAAACTTGGTGCTACTTCCGGTGGAACCGGAAGTGATATAAAGTTGAAAATATTTCACATGAGGAGAACTGATTCAACCATATGACAAGGATTTTTTTCAAATTTTTAGTGCAACGGCAACCTCCTAAACTTTTAACGAACGGTTTAGCGTAGACACCCTGTATTTTTTAAAACAGCATTAAATTTACTTTGATTTAATCATTGTAAGTCGACTGCTGTTTGTTTGTTTAATCACAGTAAAACAACGTGAGATTTGAATAAAACCGTCAGAGTTTGCGTAGAAATTAAGAAACGTTGTTTCATTATTGGAAAAAATAAAATCTAACCTTTGTAAACACAAAGCGGAGCAACCAATCGAAATTTTCAGGCTTTTCCAAACTCAAAATATTTACTTTATGCGCCCGGCGCGCTAACGCTCGTTTAACGTGAAGTTTAAAACGCCATCGTTTAACAATTTGATAATAATTTCGAACATCAAAAATTTTCTGAAGAAAAATCGTTCTACAAGAAATAAAACACTTTGTTATTTATAGAATAAAGAATAATCAGCCCGATTCCGCACACGAAATGTTAAATTTAACGTTCATGTTATTCCGTAACATCACAGTCTAAGCGCGTTTAGTACTTCATATGCACAGAGTGGTCTAATTTCGACGTTGCTTATGGGCATCTCGGTAAATATAAGAGTTAGAAAAAATGGTGCAGTCGCGATCTCGAAAAAAAGAAGAATGTACTTTCTTCTGAAATAAAGAATAGTGAGATTGGAATTTCAAGAATGCAGTGACAAATCATTAAAGTTGAAACTACGAAAAATCGACGTTAGAATGGAAAATACCGGATTTTGCTTTAAAAAATCACAAATACATGTCAAAATGATACAGAACTTTAAAAATCAATTTTCTTCTAGCATAAAAAGGCGAAAATCAACATTATGAGAATAAAGTTAGAAAATGTTGAAATGTATGAATAAAAGCAATATTTAGATTAATGATGAATGATTAACACTGTTGTATCCTTTTTTTTCACAGTTTCAAGGATTCTGATATACAGATGCGCTAGTTGAGTATACAATTATCTGCTCTGCTATTATTTCTGATCCTTTTCAATTTAATTTTCACCCTCATTTAACGGAAATTACAAAAAAGCCTGACCCAAATTACAAAACTAAACCAATCCTCTCCACACAAAAACCAAGGTAATTCCAATAAACTACAAAGTGCAAAAACTGAACTTTATCGTCTAGCTCATCCGTTTTTGTAGCAACGACCTTGCCTGGATCCTCTTCAGCAGCACGCGACCGAATTCAATTATATCATACTTTTTTGACAGTGACCTTAAAACAAAAACTCGACCGTATTCTTTTTTTGTATTCGCTTCGACGAAGGCTGAGCACGTCTTCTTCGTTCTTCGATGAATAATAATGGTGAACGAGTCGTGCTGGATCTTTAAGTGCAGAACCATGACTGACCCAAATCCCCTGCGATTTTGCAACCGCAACCACATTTCTTGTTCTTCACTTTGGCACGTCTGGAAATAGATATGTAATGGTGAATGAGTGGGAATGGAGTGGAAAAAAAGAGGAGAAGATCGTGCTGAAATCGTGTTGCGAAAATTGTAAATGCATTTTTGATTATACCTACTCAAAGGGGGGTGTAATTAATGGTATAATAAAGTGTTGGTAAATTGTGTTGAAATTTGTTCAATTATTAGGAGAAACTTTTTTTAATACAGCAAAACCTTGGTGCTGTAAGCATTTTTGCCTTTTTAAAACAATTTGATTGTATTTTAATTAATTAGTAAATTAAACAATCGCCTGGAAACTAAAGGATACAATTCAAATAATTAAGACCAACGATTTTGTCGTCGCTGCAGGCAATTACTTCAGTAAGTTGCTCCGCCACAATTTCATTTTTTAAATACCAAAAGGAACTAGTCTGTCACTAGAAGCGCTAATTAACCTTGTAACAACAATCTCGTATCCATACATAATTATCGAACATCCTGTGATGTGATGAGGATTCTCATCTCCTTCGCGGATTTGTTTGAATTGTGCAATTGGACCAATACCCGAAATTCTGGCTTTTCTCAAAAAATGTATATATACACAAGCGGGTTTTCCTCGTTTGTGTTGTTACATCACATGCATATATTGACACGTTGATGTCGCTAATTTATCGTGGATATTCAACGCATCTTCGGTACGTGACGATTTTAATTCCTCGGGCGGCCTTGTGCCTTTTATTTCTGTTGTTCGTACATATCGTACGTGTGTAAATATCATTAGGTTTAGAGTATAATTAATGTTTGGTAATTTAATCAGAAAATTAATTAGTTTTCTAGAAATATAAAAAAAATATATCTTGACAAAATCGTAAATTATTTTTTTTGCATATAAATGTGAGACGTGTTCTAAGACAAGGATTACTTCCATATATGGAATAGAATAGAATAGAATAGAATTATTTATTGGTGCCTTAGATAGAAAATTTTTGCACAATTGGGTAAAGGTATAAATAGATTTACAATAGGTTATAAAGATTAAAATTAAGAAAATACAACAAAAATCTAAATGGATGCAACAACATATTCAAATTATTCGATTTTGTTTCATGCCTTTTTTTTATATACCAAAACATATAAAATCACGCATAATCACATACATATACAAATTTCAGAAATATTGGAATCGCTACAAATATTGTGTTTACGACGGCGACATTGTAGCAGAGCTGGGCAGAATTCGATTCCCGGATTCGAATCCTTTTAGAGGATTCAAAAGAGGTATTCGAATACTTTAGTGAAAACGGATTCGTGATCCGGATTCGTTGCATTTTTTAAAATGGATTCGTATTCGAATCCAGACGTCGATGAATCGAATCCTTATAAAAGGTTTCGAATCCTCATACACAGATTTAAATCCTCCCAAATAATTCGAATCATCGCTATTAAGGCTGGGATTCGAATTCGATTAGTTCAAATAGTTAAATATTCCAATATGAATATTTAAATCACAAAATTATTCATATTTGAATATAAATATTTAAATTTTAGAATAATTTAAATATTTGTGAATGCATATTTGGTTACTCAACCATGAAAAATATACAACCTTAATAGTATATTTTAAACTTCACTTGAAATCAGTGTTTTATACGCGTGGCGCATGAAGTAAAATTTCGAGTTTAGAAAAGCCCCGTGAAAATTTGTCGAGGGTCGCTGCGCGACCCTCGACAAATTTTCTACGCGGGGCTTTTCTAAACTCGAAATTTTACTTCATGCTTAGTCTGGGAGTGGACAATACTCGATCTTAGAAGTTTCAAATTGAAGGATCACTCTGGATTACTAAGTTTATTACCAGTTTACAAAGGCTACAGCTCGAAGGATTAACCATGGTCTTCGGAGACCGAAGGACTACAGGGAATCGAAGTTTTTTTTACAAGAAAACAACGAATATCTGAAGGTTTACAGCATGGATAGGAAAGAAAACATCCAATTTTTAAAAAATCATCAGTGCATTTTTAACTTCAATTTAAATCAGTGTTATATGTATACGCGTGGCGCATGAAATAAAATATCGTGTTTAGATAAACCCCGCGAAGAGGATCCTGTTCGCAGCGCCACACAGTGGTCGATTTTCAAATTTAACTGAACATTTCGTTAATATTTGTTTTGTTTTTTTTTTAATTCTGTCTAATAGAAAGAAATATTTTTTCAATTAAGTATTTAATTGTTCTTTATGTTATGGACACATTTTCCACCCCACTACCAACCCCTAATCAAAGATTTTTTTGTAAAAAAAATCTTTTTTTTTAATATTTTAAACAAATATAATGAGTCATTCTTCGTAAAATAAAAAGAAATAATAAAAAGTTTTAAACAACCCCCACCCATCTGATTTATATAGAAAACACTCTCATATTTCAAAATAATTTAAAATTTTGTAACAAAATATGAGATTATTTTACTTGGAATGGTTCCTATAAAGATTACATGTTTATTTTATACTAGAAACACAAAGCCGTAGCTAGGGGGGTGGGGAATATGGGGGTTTGAACCCCCCCGAAATTCTGTGCCAAAATATAAAACGTCTTAGCGAATTTTGTAGACTTGTATGAAAAAAACAAAAAACAAATTGTTTTGTAACCCCCCCACCCCGGTTCAAAATCTTTTTTTATTTTATTTTGTGTTTAAGGGTAATCCAATTAATTGCATTAGAGAATGTTTCTATTATTAGAAAACTATATATTTACAACATTATTTACACAAATATATTATATATACATATTATACATGGACACACTATATGCACATAAATATACAGGGTGTCCCATTAGTGCGGTCTCGGAAGATATCTCAGCTCTCGTTAAAGATAGAAAAAAAATGTTTTCACAAAATTTGCTTGATTTTAAGAGCTGCATAACCTAAAATTATTTTCAAATATACAGGGTGTCCCATTATTCCATACTTAATACCAACTTTGTTATTTTAAATAGAACACCCTATATATTATTTTTTTATTTGATCCGCCTTTAAATAACCTACACAAAGATATATCATTATCGGCACTTTAGGTAATTCGTTACTTAAAAAAAAAATATTTTTTGAAAATTTTGGCAGTTTTAGTACTTTACTTAAAAATTCACTGTGTTCGTATTTTTTAAGATACCAGTCTGAAATTTTACACACATATGCAGTAAAGAATGCTCTATCCATTGACTATAACACATTTTAATATTACTTATAAAACCTAGTAAAAAACTACCCTCGAATATTTAATATTTAAAATGTACATTACTTCATTTTTTTAAATGGGACATCCTATATTTTTTTATTTTATCAAATCCGCAATAAAAAATGCTTTATTTCTTGTATAATATACCCTATATCTATTTTCATTAGTTTTGGAGATATTAACATTTTTCTGTCAAATATGGGAAATTAGGTCACAATCAGCATTAAATTAGTCTTTAAAGGTTGTCTAACTTTAATGGTATTTAGATATTTCAGTTTTACTTTACTTTATTTATTTATGACATATTATAATTACATTTATAATATCAAAGTAAACAATATAAACAAATTTTGTCATTTTTTAATATATCATGAATGCAATAAAGGAGGCCATGAAAAACAATTGATAAAGTAAACAAACGTATTTATTTGACATACAGATAAATAAAGTGCTGTTAACACTATTATTAATATTATTGAATTTTTGATAACGCAATAATGAATTTTTCAAAAGAAGAATTAATAAAAATGACATACGTTTTGGGTGCAAGTGAAGAAAATTGTTTTCTTGCAAGTCGAATATATGCACAAAAGTATCCAAATGCGGAACGGCATCCTAATGCAGCAGCGTTTGTGAGATTGAAGAACCGATTTGAAAGCACAGGAAGTATCATGTACCCTCTAAAATTAAAGAGAAAGAAAAGGACAACGAAAGAAGAGAATGAACATTTGGTAATTCAGTCCATTGTTGAGAACCCTCAAATTTCTTCCCGCCAGTTAGAAAAACAACTTGATATTCCCAAATCAACAATAAACAAAATAACAAAGAGATTCAAATTTCATCCCTATCACGTTCAGTTGGTGCAGGAATTAGGTGAGAATGATTTTTTAAAAAGATTGGATTTTTGTAATTGGGCGTTACAAAAACATCAAGTTGAACCGAACTTTTTTAACAATATTTTGTTTACCGACGAAGCGATATTCCATAGAAATGGTTTCGTTAATAGACATAATTATCATTATTACGATGACCATAACCCGAACCATATTGTTTGTATAGACCATCAACATAAATGGTCTCTTAATGCTGGAATTATTGGGAATAGGATTATTGGTCCGTATTTCTTTAATGGAAATGTTACTGGTGATACGTTTTTAAATTTTCTTCAAAATCAGTTCGAAACCTGGTTGGATGAATTGCCGTTAAGAACGTTACAAAATGCATGGTTACAATTAGATGGCGCACCACCACACTATAGTCGACAAATTAAACAATATTTAGACCAAACTTTTCCTAACAAATGGATTGGAAGAGGAGGACCAATTCCATGGCCAGCGAGGTCACCCGATTTAACAAAACTGGACTTTTTTTATGGGGTGTTGTGAAGGAAAAAGTTTATAAAATACCTGCAACAACACAAGAGGATATGAAAAATAGAATTAGTAATGTTATGCGTGCCATTACTGTAGACAACTTAGTAAGTGTCAATCAAAGCTTCATACGGAGGCTTCAAGTGTGCCAAAACCAAAATGGAGGCCATATCGAACACTTAATATAATTATCAAATTCATTATATGCTAATCTCTTAATATTAATACGGTTTACTTGTTTCCATTGTCGTTATATTGTTTACTTTGATATTATAAATGTAATTATATTATGTCATAAATAAATGATTTGAAGTAAAACTGAAATATCTAAATACCATTAAAGTTAGACGTCCATTAGAGATTAATTAAATGCTGATTTTGGCCTAATTTCCCATATATGACAGGAAAATGTTAATATCTCAAAAACTAATAAAAATAGATATAGGGTATGTTATACAAAAAATAAAGCATTGTTCATTGCGGATCTGATAAAGTAAAGAAATATAGGGTGTCCTATTTAAGAAAATGAAGTTATGTACATTTTAAATATTAAATATTAGAAGGTAGTTTTTTATTAGGTTTTATAAGTAATATTATAATGTGTTATAGTCAATGGATAGAGCATTCTTTACTGCATATGTGTGTAAAATTACAGACTGATATCTTAAAAAATAAGGACACAGTGAATTTTTAAGTAAAGTACTAAAACTGCCAAAATTTTCAAAAAATATTTTTTTCTGAAGTAACAAATAACCTAAAGTGCCAATAATGATATATTTTTGTGTAGGTTATTTAAAGGCGGATCAAATAAAAAAATAATATATAGGGTGTTCTATTTAAAATAACAAAGTTGGTATTAAGTATGGAATAATGGGACACCCTGTATATTTGAAAATAATTTTAGGTTATGCAGCTCTTAAAATCAAGCAAATTTTGTGAAAACATTTTTTTTCTATCTTTAACGAGAGCTGAGATATCTTCCGAGACCGCACTAATGGGACACCCTGTATATACACATGTTCAATTGAAACCAGAATATTAGGTACATAATGCAAATACACATTTACACCAAACTATTCAGTATCACTGTCGGAGTTTGAATTATCTGATAAATCAAAATTATTTGAAATGTGTACCAATTTAACAGCCTCATCGTCAAATGTTTTAATTCTAGCAGATCTTGATATATGATTTCTTTTTGATATAGTTGAAATATATGGATCAGAAGAATATAACAATGTATGAAATAGGTCTGTGATGGTTTGTAAGCGGGAAAATTTTCGAGTGTGATGTTCTCGGTATTTCCTTAAATCTTTATTGCGAGCTTCTAGTGCCTCTTCGGATAACATCCCAATTGGCAATGTTGCTGATTGAATTATATCCGCACCATGAATTAAAATTTTATGCAAAGAGGTGGGCATGTAATACCATGGATATAATTCGATATATTTTTTTGCTGTTTCATCCAAATACAAACGAAACGCTTCTATATTTGTAGCTTCTCCGCAAGAAATGACTTGCAAAATTATTTTAATTCTTTTTAAAGAATTTTCGTCTAACCCTGTAATTTTTGATGTTGTCTTATATTCTTCAAAGAAACGACTTGCGGTATTACCATCATTTGTTGTTCCGAAATTAGGTTTTACCACATCAACTAATAATCTTAATTTAGATTTTAATTCCTTTTGAATTTTTAATTTTGTAATTTCTAATGTTTTTTTTTTTTTTTTTCATTGATATCTCGAACTTGCCATTTTTTGATATCGAGACGATATGCTATATGCAGCATGCATTCTAATGAACGAATCCAAGCATGTAAAGAAGAAATACCATAATCATAGTATTTTTCAATTTTCGGTAAATTTTTTACTTTTTCTAATTGATTCATTATTTTAGGGGTAGCTCCACATATAGCACACGTTTGAGTTGAAGTGTCTGTAACTGTGCTATAAGTCTTGCCATTAATCATAGTCATTTTAAAACTATGATTAATTATAATTTGTATATTGTTTAACTCTACATTCGTTGGTAAAATGGTTTCAATTTGATTTTCAATATCATTTACCACAAGTTTTATAATTTCTTTAGACTCCTTTTCAAACATAATCTTAATTGGTCTACAAAATCTAGTTGAGGATGGTTTCGGATTTTGCCATAAAATATTATCATCTTTTATTGATATTATTTGAAGAGGCACTAAGCACGCAGAAAATATATATTCATCACTTTCGGACTCATTACAGAATTTTTGCTTATATAATGAGTGACCTGAACTACCATCACAGCCCCATTTGTACATAATTTTAAACTCGTTTCCAATTTCATCAAATGAACTCAAATTTCCCAGAGAAATGAATAATCTTTGACTAGTATGGTCGACCAAGGCTTGCAAAGTAACTTCTGCAGCAGTTTCAGTGTATGATATACTAACTTCTGCGGGATAACATGCTTTTTTGCTTTCAAAATACTATCATAGCTTGGGTAAATATTTGCATTACGTACCTTAGCTCCAGATTGTATCAATTTATAGGAATGCTTTGTAAATCTTCCGTCGATATATAACGCCAAGGCTTCTTCTGGTGTATATTTTTGAACTTTTTGTAGGGGTGATTTCCAAGCCTGCTTAATACTGGAACCTCTTGTTGGTGAATTTGTTGTAACCTCGTTCACTATTTCTGCACTATCCCTCTTTCCAGATGCTCGTAAATTAACCTGAGTGGCGAACGCAATTTCCTCTTCGGAATAATTTTCCATCAATGGCCTAACTTTTCTTTTTTTCGAAAAATTTGATAAATCACTAAATGATTTGTACGGCCCTCTCGAAGATGGTCCAGGTACAGGTTCATCGATTGTATCAGTCAAAGAAAATGTCTGTGTTTCGTTTAGCCACTCTGCATAATTATTTTCAAATCGGGAACATACTCTAAATACTTTTTGCCACTTAGAATTTAAAGATGACGTAAAAGAACGTATTTGATCTTTTAATATATTTATATTTTCATTTTGGTCTTGAACATTAAAGTTCATTAAATCAAAAATATATTTTTGAACGGCGCTGTTTTTCTCTTCCCCCGTGCGCTCCATACGCCAAACATTGAAGAGAGCGCTTCGGCGAACGGTTACGCGGCCTGAAAAAAAAATTATTACTTGAATGGTTGCACGTGGCTGCATATAATTTTTGTTTATATGATAAGTTAAATAGTTGCTCTATAACTGAAAAAAATCCCAATGCGTACCGCTGCGTACGGAATATACTTTTTCTCTATCATACTTAAGAAATTTTAATTTACAATGAAAAATTGTATGAGTAATTTATGTCATTATTTATTATTGTTGCATAAAAATATAAAAAAACAAATAAACACAAATGATAAATGCATACCAGTAGAATGTATATCCATCGTTGTTTTAAAAATTTCACTTCTCACAACTGAAAACTAAATATTTAAAACTTATGCGTTTGAGAGCGTACAAACAACTAATGATCGGTGTCTCAATCGGGTGTACTTTGGGTACCGATAATTACCAGGAAAGAGGGTTGAGGGGATTATGCTTTTACCTGCGCACCAATGGGTCATTATACTAATGATATTTACACAAATATTCGTTTTTCTAAATACTTTATTTTTCGCGAAATGTTCGGCTAAATTTGAAAATCGACCACTGTGCGCCAGGGAGATGTCATGATTTGAATTATGATTTATTTTAATTTATAAACGCTTATGCCATCTACCTGTAGAATGAACAATTATTTACATTTTCTTGTATTAAATGTTTTTTATATAAAGGTACCAGATGGCCAGTATTAATAAACGTGTCATTCGAAACGGTCGTCTCTGAATATATTAATTAAAACCCATCACAGTATTATTGAACATAATACAACATGGCGCAGTCGGTTAGTGAAGTGAAATAGGTAATTAATACGAAATTAAGTAGCGATTAGCGGGTGGCGCGCAGATAAAAATGGATTTAGTAAAAGGTGTAGCCCCGATGACAATGGAAGGCAACGTGGCGGATAATTGGAAATTTTGGAAAAGCCGATTTACCAACTACCTTGCAGCAACGGAGTACACAAAAAGAGCCAAGCAACACAATGCGCACAGCTTTTGCATTACATAGGAGGGGAAGGTTTTCGTATTTATAATACCTTTTCATTTGATGATAATGAAAAAGATGACTTGGACATTTTAATGAAGAAATTTGAACAACATTTTTTGCCGAAAAAAAATGTTGAATATGACCGCTACAAATCATTTCAAGAAAACAGAAAAGTGGCGAATCTATTGAAAATTATGTAACAGAATTAAAAAAATTTGGCATTGCCATGCGAATTAAACGACCTAAAAGACGATATAATAAATAGCATCTTAATTTGTGGATTAATTAATGACGACATGAGACAGAGGTTATTGGAAGGGGATAATGCAACACTGGATCAAGCGATTGCAAAATGCAGATCAATTGAAACTTCTAAAGCAATAACAACAGCCATTGGAGAGCAAGAGATTGTCGACATGGTGAAGAGAAGGACGGAGAAGGGGAGATGGCAACCGCGCATCAGTAATCACCAAATGGCAACGTCGAGGTCCCAGCAGCAGCATCAGGATCGACGCGAAAGTGGAGTGCGCAAGTTTAGTAAAGCGAAATGGAAATGTGTGAAGTGCGGAGAAAGCCATCCGAAATTTAAGTGTCCCGCTTATAATAAGCAATGTAATAAATGTCAGCGAAAAGGGCATTTTGCAGAAATGTGTAGAGTGAATTTTGTGAACGCCGACAATGAAGAGGAGCAGGGGAACGCAGTTTTTATAGGCAGCATAAAAACGGACAATTCACAGAAATGGATGGTAAAAATGTTGATTGATAATAAATATCCAATTAATTTTAAAATAGACACAGGCGCATCTGCCAATTTAATTCCCAGACATTTATTAAAAAATATAAAATCATTCAGATTAAATAAAACAGACGTAAAATTGACTTCATATTCAAATAATAAGATTAAAATCTTTAGAGAAATAGAATTAAATTGCTCCTATAAAGAGATAAATAAAATTGCAAACTTTTTTATTGTGGATGCTCCTCAATCACCAGCTCTTCTAGGTTTGGATGCTTGTGAAGAATTTGGTTTAGTTAAAAGAGTAGACAATGTTTATGATTCGTTAATTGATAAGTATAAAGATTTATTTAAAGGAATTGGGTGTTTTTCTGAACCGTATCAAATCAAAATAAATGAAAATGTTACTCCAACAATAAGCGCACCACAAAAGGTTCCACTAGCGTTACATAGCAAGCTAAAGAAGACATTAAATGACATGGAAAACCAAAAATTATTACACGTGTGGAAGAACCTACTGATTGGGTTCATCCGACCGTCATAGTTAAAAAAACCTAATGGAACATTGCGTGTGTGTTTAGATCCAACAGGATTAAACAAAGCCATTAAAAGGGAGCAATTTCATTTACCTACATTTGAGGAAATTTCAACAAGAATGATTGGTGCTAAATATTTTTCACACTTAGATTCATCGCAAGCATTTTGGCAAATTTTACTCACTGAGGAAAGCTCAAAAATTTGTACGTTCGCAACACCTTTTGGAAGGTACACATTTTTAAGATTGGCGTATGGATTGAAATGTGCTTCTAAAGTGTTCCATAAGAAATTTAAAAAGATATTTGATATGGAAGGTGTCGATGTATACATAGACGACTTAATAATTTGGGGTTCAACACTAACAGAACATAATCAAAGATTAAAAAAGGTATTAGATTTAGCTAGAAAAAATAATGTCAAATTTAACAGAGAAAAGTGTAAATTTTTTCAAAAAGAACTTTTTTCTATGGGTCACGAGATAAATGCTGACGGAATAAAGCCAGATAATTCAAAAATTAAAGTAATACTTGATATTCCAAAACCACAAGATGTAAAATCTTTACAAAGGTTACTTGGAATGGTCAATTATGTTGGAAAATTTATTAATAATTTATCTGCAATTACAGCACCTTTAAGAGAACTTATTAAAAAGAATTCTATATGGAATTAGACTAGGGTATATAATGAAAGTTTACAAAAACTAAAGTCAGCATTAACAAAATCTCCAGTTCTACAACATTTTAAAATAAATGAGAAAACAGTGTTGTCAGTAGATGCTTCCCAAGACGCTCTGGGTGCGGTATTATTACAAAATAATATGCCTTGTGCATATGCATCAAAAGCACTGACTGACACACAGAAAAGATGGGCGCAGATAGAAAAAGAGCTTCTTGCAATCTTGTTTGGTTGCGAAAGATTTTCTCAATATACAAGGTGGCCAGAAAAGGTGTGATAATCTTCAGGTAGAGTGGTTCATTGATTAATTTCAAGCAGAAAATTTAAGTAAAAAAATATTGTATTGTGGCTTATAACTCCTCACGAGCCAATTTAAAGAAATGTAAATTTGGCAACAATGGATCAAACAAGTGTTTAATTTAATAATAATCATATATTTAACAAATCTACAAACATTTATATTTGAAGTATACATCAAAAATGAAAGATTAAAGTAAATGTTCAAATTGATAACCATCCGTTTCTAAGCAGATCTGGAGCCGTCGTGGGATAGAATTAATTACTCGGAGCAACATCTCTTCAGTAATTAATTCCACAGCAACACGAATTCTATTCATGACGTCTACATTGTCCATTGGAGGTGTTGCATACACCTTTTCTTTTAAAAATCCCCAAACAAAAAAATCAAGTGGATTCATATCCGGCGACCTTGCTGGCCATAGTATGGGTCCATTGCACCCAATCCTATTTGGAAAATGTTCGTCCAACCATTCTCTTGAAATTCTTGCTGTATGAGGTGGTGCAGCATCATGCGTGTCCAAAACTTCTTCTAAAATATTTACATAATTTAAGGCATTTAATCTTTGATGAATAAAAAAAGGCCCAATTACACGTAAATTTAGAATACCAAGCCAGACGTTAACTGAAAATTTCCTTTGATGTCCCATTTCTCTAACCATCCGAGGATTTTCTTCTGCCCAAAAGTGATAATTATGACAATTAAATACCCCATCTCTAGTGAATGTACATTCATCACTCCAAAGAATTTTAAATAAAAAATTTGGTTCTTCCCGAATTTGATCTAAAATCCTGTCACAAAACATACGTCTACGCTCGTTATCATTTTCATACAGTGGTTGAACTTTTCTTGCATGAAATGGACGCATTCGATTTTCTTTCAATACTGCATGGACTGTTGTTTTACTGGGGACATTTAACTGTTGAGCTATTTGTCTCGTACTAATATTGGGATCTTCTTGAACTGCATTCAATATCTGTTCTTCTAGGTGAACAGTGCGACGTTCCCTAGGTCTCCCTATGTTATTATAAACAAACGACCCAAAAGTACGTAGCCTTTGGTCTAATTTTCTAAACGTATTTACGCAGGGCTGTTGGCGATTTGGATATCTTCTTTGGTACTCATCTTTGGCACTAGTTGCATTACCATTGCAGAATCCACATATCATGTACATATCTGCATACTCGTTGAATGTGTACATCTTCAAAAAGTATGATGAACTTATACAAACTTACACAAATAAATTATGACAAGTATATGTCGAAGTCAAGTGAAATTTAATAAGGTTACTTATGAAAATACATAGTAGCCAGGTTTATTTTTATTAAAAAAATGCTTCTGAAGAAGTTAGTAATTTGTTAAAGTTTCCAATTTATTTATCACCTATGTCATTTAAATTTTACAAATGTGTAATTGATTGTAAGTTCTATTGATTTTTTCCAAAATAATAGAAAATAACACTAATTTCCAGAGATACGTTTAATATTTTAACGACCTCGTGAGATGTTACGAGGAAGAATACAATATTTTTTTATTTAGATTTTTTATCTAAAATTAATCAACGAATCACACTACCTGAAGATTATCACACCTTTTCTGGCCACCTTGTATAAAGGAAATCAATTAATCATTCCTGCAAAAAAAATTCCAAACATTTTATCAAAATTACATTATGCACATCAGGGCATTACAAAAACTTTAGATTTAGCACGCGAATCGTTATTTTGGCCTGGAATGTCACGTGATATTACTAATTTTATAAAAAATTGTAAAACATGCATGAAATTTAGAAACTCAAACAAAAAAGAACCTTTGATAAATAGAGAAATTCCTAATAGACCCTGGCAGCATGTATCTAGTGATCTATTCTATCTAAATAATGTAAACTATTTACTTGTTATAGATAATTTTTCAAAATTCATTGAAATAGAACCATTGGAGATCATAACAATCATAAAACATTTAAAATCTATGTTTGTTAGGCACGGTATTCCTGAAAAATTTTACTCAGATGGAGGTCCGCAATATACCTCAAAACACTTTAAAGAATTTTCGAAAACATGGAAATTCGAGCACATCATTTCCAGTCCTTATCATAGCCAATCTAATGGATTAGCCGAAAGAGCCGTTCAATCGATAAAACAACTATTTAAAAAAGCCATTCATGGAAGAAAAGACATATATTTAACGATGTTAAATTATAGAAATACACCAGTGAATAATATTGCTTCGCCAGCTCAACTTCACTTTAAATCAGTGTTATATACGCGTGGCGCATGAAATAAAATTTCGAGTTTAGAAAAGCCCCGCGAAAATTTGTCTCGGGTCGCTGCTCGACCCGAGACAAATTTTCTATGCGGGGCTTTTCTAAACTCGAAATTTTACTTCATGCTTAGTCTGGAAGTGAGCAACACTCGTTTGAACTTTAAATTTAACTCTTTTATAAAATCGACGTATGTAATATAATAAATCATTCATTGAAATCATAGAAAAAGATGCGAAATTTTACCTAAAATTAACTTTTAGAGTTAACTTTATAATTTGCTCGGCTTTAAGTGGGTGAATATTCTATTCCTAAGAAAAACCGTATTTATTTAATATTAAAGTTGCATTTAATATAATAACAAACTGTGAATAATCGACAAAAATCTAGAAATATCGAAAATCTCGACATGTATAAATTCTTGACGGTCCACTCCCAGACTAAGCATGAAGTAAAATTTCGAGTTTAGAAAAGCCCCGCGTAGAAAATTTGTCGAGGGTCGCGCAGCGACCCGAGACAAATTTTCACGGGGCTTTTCTAAACTCGAAATTTTACTTCATGCGCCACGCGTATAAAACACTGATTTAAAATGAAGTTCAATAACGCAAATATTATCAATAATTAAAATCATTATTTAATCAGATATTTAGTCGGTAAATGAATATTCTGTTAATAGAAACTAATGAAATAAAATGTTACTGGTTGCAAATAATAGATTCAAATGTATTTTTAAAGGATTTGTATCCGTGAGGATTCGAACCATTTATTCGAATCATATTTTTCACTTACGAATCCTTTATTCGAGTATTCGTGATTCGAATCATAGTAGGTGATTCGGATTCGTGATTCGAATCCTGTTTTGGAGGATTCATCCCAGCTCTGCATTGTAGTGCAATCAAAGTTTAGAAAATTTGAGATGCTATAAAAAGCGTTACCTGTTAAGAACATTTTAATACATGCCTTGAAAGCTTTAAATTTTAAATTCTGAACGGTTGTTGGCATCTTATTAAAAAATATTATACTGTATTATCTAGTACCGGTTTTAGATTTTATTAGTCGATGAGCCCCGATGCAAATTTTTTTAGTGTCTCTTGTATGATGGTTGTGGTATGAATCCTTTGTATTGTTACCGGCGTTTTATCGAAAACGTCGTAACTTGATTATATTTCATTCTCATTCGCGAAAACATCGGACTCCAATTGTTTTGCTCATTTTCATTTCATCATAATCATTTTAATTCCAAATGATTCAAGTTCGTAAATATTCATTCGATGTTCTTTTGTATATATTTTTGTAAATATTATAAGTAGGTAGTTGTACATTTCGCACCGGAACGTGACCAACACAATACGGCTACGTATTAACAAACATCCCCATCGTAAACCGCGCACCAAGCCCAACGCCCGAATTGTACAACCCCGAAGACGCACCGTCATAAAACTCCGCACCTCCGAGGGCCACCATTATAAACCTCCTGGCGAGCTGTAGATGTTTACGACCAGGAAGACAAAGCCTTTAGAAATCTTCGTCGGGTTTGGGAAAAACTCCGAGAACAAAGGTTTATGGTCGTCACATCTGCAGCACATCTTCGACACGCCAGAACTGTCTGAAACCAGAGGCCCAAAACTTTTGGCCTCTGGTAGAAGTTGCCACTGCGCAACCCCATCCCGAAACTTCCTCCACCATAATCTTCGACCAATCACCGTCACCCCCAAGATAAATGGCGGGGGTGAAGACATCGGTGGTTGGGAAGATCGAAGAGGGAAGAAGTCAGTTATCCTTGGAACATCATCAAGAACAGTTGAGTCTAAACTCAAACAATTATCATTTCATCGCGAGTCGAATCAAAAACATCATAGTGCAAGTCACGACATCTTCAAAACAGTTCATCAGTGCGTAACCATTCCGTGTCATCAGTGTCCGCGTAAATCATTTTCCGTCGTTCATCATTTCATTTGTCAGTATTCATTTTTGTTAATCGTAAGTCGTCGTCACTGTAAATTATTGTATTGTCCTTTCATATTTACGTTCATTTACTTTCTTTTCACCTGTATATTCATTGTCTTCAGTATTTTCATTTTTCGGTTTGGTTGTTATAATAAATTATTTTGTTGTTGTTGGAATATTAGCGTTCACATATTCATTTTATTCAAACTAAATTAAACCCAAAAATCAAATGAAGTGTGTGTCCGAAACCAGACAAAGAGACAACGAGGAAGTCTGAGTAAGTATATATTTTTGTATTTAACTGAGCTAACGGAGTGTTACGGTGGAGCTTCTTGTAAGTGCAAAAATCATGCTCTCCATTTAAATTAGTCAACGACAAAGCATGAATATTACAAGACGCCCCAACCTCCCGTTAACAGTATTAAATATATTTACATGTTTATAAGTATACAACAGACATTCCATAATGTAGACACAGGGTGCAGTTAAAATTTTAAGTGTTTACAAATATTCGCGATAGTCTTGTCTAAATGTATGACTCGCGACTACTCGAATGGCACGGCGCTGCATTCTAAAGACGTCATTTAAAATGGCCGAATATCCCCATAAAATAATTCTATACTTTAAATGGCTGTGAAAATATGAATTATACGTCAAGAGAAGAATATTACCTGAGACCGAATTAGAGATGTTTCTTAACACAAACGTTTTTTGGCAGCTTCGGCATTAACTCTTTGCCGTGATGTGCCCACGTTAGCTCCGTTAGCTCCCACTGAGCAAAGAAACGTTGTATGAAACGTTGCACAACTGTTACCGCGTAACACAAAACTTTGCGTTTTAAGTTGCATAAATATTGAAAAAACGTTAAATAAAAGTTGAATGTTCGCCTTCGGGGACGTTTTATGGTAAGGTTAAACGAAAAACGTTGCTGCATTGTTGACAAAGCAACGCCCATACAACACGAACGATTACTCTTATTTATATGCAACCTAACATACGATGGAATAGAATCCGTATTGTATACAACCAGATGTACAACAGTTTAGTGAACGTTATAGGAATGTTTCTCTCGACATCTCAATGCAATATTTATTTCTGGGTTTAAATTAGTCAAAAAATACAAATATATATTGGTAATAAGAAAACAAGAAAAAAACTGTTTTACAAAGAGTAATGTATTGTCTAGGGAGGCAGTACCCCGGTACCTAAGTACCCAGTACCGTTAAACTCTGAAATCACTAAAATATTGTTAGCAAGTGAACTCAAATAAAATCAGCGTCTTATACGCATGGCGCATGCAGTAAAATGTCGAGTTTAGAAAAGCTTGAAAATTTGGTTTGGTCGCGCCGCGAAGCATCAAACCAAATTTTAAGGTGTTTCGAAACTCGACATTTTACTTCATGTTTAATCTGGGATTCGAAAACACTCGTTTAAAGCTTTGGATTTAATTCTTTTAAAAAAACAACGAATATCTGAAGATATACAGCATATAATTGGGATATGTATACTTAAATGAAAATTTCCCTGTATGTTAAATGTCCATGAAATGTGTATGTACATTTCGAGTGCTGAGCACTCATGATTTATAACTAATTTTAGTTATTGATAATAATCGAAATAAACATCGAACGAATAAAAATAAAAGTGAATTGAGGCATAAACAGTTTTTTATTTAGAAAGTTTTACTTCATGCACCACACGTTAAGAACGCTGGTTCTTTGTGCAAAGGGGAGTGTGCAGTTCTGCACTGCACTTAGGCCTCATTAGGCCCATTGTGCCACCTCCCGTAGATCACCCATCCTCAGTTTAGCCAGCCCACCTTGTTTAGGTATTCTAGCATAGCTGAGGTGGGTAGATCTCTTATGTAGGCCATTGTAGGCCATCTATCACCCAATATGGATTCCCTGATTGACGATAGTGCCGGGCATTCACAAAGAAATTGCCATGCAGTCTCGTCTTCCATGCTGCAACCTCTACAAGATGGGGAGTCAACTATCCCCATCCTATAGAGGTGCCCGTTTAGTCCACAGTGACCAGTAAGGATGGCAGTTAAGCGCCTGAGATTCCCTCTAGCCAGCTGCAGGTACCGTTTCGCTGATCTCTCATTGGGATACACAAGTGTTTCCTTAGAGAGCTTGCAGCCCTCGATATCATCCCAACGCATCCTGAATTTCTCCAGGGCATTGGTTTGTAACATGTTACACAGGAAGAGAGGAGCTAACCGCACTAGCGGCTCCGGTGAGAATAGATTCATCCCAGCCGCAGCTCTTGCCAGCGCGTCAGTTCTCCCGTTACCTGTGTCTGTATCATGCCCTTTCACCCAGCAGACTTCAATGTTGTTGTGCATTGCTGCCTGTCTGAGTTTCCCGTGGCACTCTATTTCGGTCTCTGACGAAGCATAGGCTTTCTGCAGAGACAGAATCGCTTGCCTGCTATCCGTTAAGATTAGTATGGCTACATTTGTCACCTTGCGGTTTATGATGTACTCAGCCGCAAGTGCTATTCCCATCAGCTCCAGTTACGTGATGGTTCCATAAATTCCCATCGGAACCTTTGCTTGGACTTTTAGGGTTTTAGAGAAAACTCCAAGGCCCGATCCTTCTCTCCTTTTAGATCCATCTGTGTAGATCCTTATAGCAGAATCTCTCATCCGCTTAGTGGGTTGAACAGTAACGTTGTAGGGTGTGTTCCGTATTAGTGTTGGTGCACAGCAGTCATTAACAGCCTCTAAAAGAGGTATATCTCTACAGACATTCCTCCAGAGGTGTCCTTGTAACTTCCCTACAGCTGTTACTGTTCCAAATCCCACTGCACTGAAGGCGAAGTATAGTCGCCATGGCCTCCTTCTCCACGTGGATATCAAGTGGTGGAAGGCATAGCATGACTAGTAAGTCAGCATGGGCCTTATGACAACTGTGTACAACCACAGAGTCGTGCGTGGTTTCAAACCCCAGGTTTTCCCCACTGGCCGACGACATTGCCAGAAGGCCCTTATAGCTTTGTCTGTTTTGATGTCGATGTGCGCTTTCCAGCTCAGTTTCCTGTCGAGAGTGATGCCCAGGTATTTCACCTCGTCGCTGTACTGCAACATCGTATTCAATAATTTTGGTGCTTTTTTCGACACCTTCCTTTTCTTAGTGAACAGGACCATCTTCGTTTTGGCAGGGTTTACCGATAGGGAGTGATCATTGCACCACCTAGAAACTATGTTTAGAGCTCCTTGCATCTGGTCGCATAGGGCGTCTTCAAACTTACCACATACTAATATGGCCAGATCATCAGCATAGGCTGTCACAAACAACCCTAGTTGCTGAAATTCGTCTAGTAGGCTGTCCAGAACCATGTTCCATAATAGTGGTGATAAAACACCTCCATGAGGACAGCCTTTGTCAATTTTTTTTCCTCTGTGACTATACGATTGGCCAGTGCATTGCCAATCCATTCACACATTTTAGATGGTACTCCGCGCTTGCTTAGCGCGTTTCCTATCTTCGGTATGGTCGTTTTATCAAACGCATTTTCTATGTCAACAAAAACACCTAGGGTGGATTCTTTAACATCCAATGTTCTCTCAATTTTGCTCACTTCACTATGCAGGGCTGAATCAGTAGACCTCCCCCGTGTGTATGCATGTTGTGTCGCCATCAGCGGCTGTCTGACTAGAGCTGATGTTCTTATGTGCCATTCACAAATCCTTTTCTGTGTTTTAAGGAGAAACGAGGAAAGTGTAATTGGTCTGTATGCCTTGGGAGCAGTATAGTCTGCTCTACCGGGCTTCGGTATGAAAACAACCCTGGCTCGTTTCCAGACCTTAGGGACATATCCTAGCGCCAAACTGGACCGAACAGCATCATTACAAACTCAGCTAGTTCATCCCGTCCCCACTGTAGCAGGGCGGGAAAGATGCCGTCGGGTCCGGGTGCCTTAAAGGCGGAAAAGCTTGCAATTGCTCTAAGGGTGTTTTCTTCATTTATCACTTTATGAGCCAGTTCCCAGTCTTCTGGTATTGCTGAAGTGATTTCAACCACATCCCTAGATTGCGTAGATAGTAAAGTGCATCCAGGGAAGTGAGTCTTGAGCAATAGTTGCAGACTTTCATGGAGGTCGTCAGTCATGGTGCCGTCCTGTGATAGAGTCTTCTTAAGTCTGCTAACTTCTTGAGTGCTTTCAATTCCTTCGCAGAAGGCACGCCATGACGCTCTTTAACATTGCCTTATGAGCTTTTTGTACTCTCTAAGGCGGACCTTGTAGATGGTCCAGTCGGAGGCCTCTTTGGAGCGTTGTGCTCTATTGAATGCTTTCCTGGCCTCAACTTCAAAGGAGTCGAGATCTGGGCACCACCATGGGGTGGCCGTCCCTGTCTCAGGCCTCCTCTTAAGTAAGCAGGACAGTTTATATGCCCTAAGAATCTTTGCCTGCACTTCCTCCGCTAGGAGGTCTAGGCTGGCACAGTCCTTAGGGCATTGCTTCTTTATATCCTGCAAACCCTCACTAAGGTGCATACGGTATGCATCCTTATCCGTAAGTCTCGGATTCCGGTAAGGTTTTCTCGGACTCATTTTTAGGCCCAGTTGAAAAGTGATCTATCTGTGGTCAGACATGGACGCTTCCCGACTGACCTCCCATTTATCTATAATGTTAGAGATACCAATGGTAGCCAGTGTGATATCAATCACTGTCTGGCCACGCGTGTTCACGAAAATGGGTTCCGTCCCACGATTGAGTATTTCTAAATTATTACTAACTAAATAGTCATGTAAAGACTTACCTCTTCTATCAGAAGCTCTGCTCCCCCATGAGATATGGTGTGCATTTGAGTCGCAGCCCATGATCAGTGGTAGTCCCTCCTTCCTGCAATACTCAACAAGCCCTTCCATTCCCCTTGTAGGGGGCGGAAGGGTGGAGTCTCCAGGTAGGTAGACCGCCGCCAGAACTGCGTCTTTCCTTTTGCTTATCGCTCCACAAATTCTCACCACAGTAGTATCACCATCGAAAAGTTGTGACAGCAGGTGGGCTTCTATTTGCCTAGATGGCAGTGCTAGGTTTCGTGCTCGGTCTGTGGAATAAATTACCGGTTAATCTCCCCATACCACATATCCTGGATTTTACAATCCAGGGTTCCTGTATTAGGGCTACAGTATCCGTAGTTAAATCGAGGCGGCGGCATAATGTTGCCGTGGCCGCTCTCGAATGACTCAGATTACCTTGGATATATCTAATTACCTTGATAGCCATTACCCCAGTGATGTGCGGCCGGTCCCGTTCCACCAATCTCCCTCCGACCCAACGAGCGTGGACTCGAGCGACTCAGGAGGTGTGGCGTCGGACCTTTCTTCGGCCAGTGGTGATTCCATAAGGACATCCTCTGGGACAGGCCCTTCCCTTGCTGGCGAGCCTGGTGGCTGCTCCGAATTAGTCGTAGCAGCCACCTACTCAGCCTGCTGAAGGGTGCGATTTTTAAGAAGAGGCGAGTTAGATTCCTCAGGTGTGATCTCAGTCACTTCCTGACTTACCCTACCCTTTTCCTCTTCTTCCTTCTTGGTAGACTTTACCTTTAGATACAAGGAGGTAAACCTATAACTGAGGCGGTTTCCCCTTGTACATAGAATCTTCCGATCCTCCTCGCCGACTCAGAAAACGAGCAGCTGCCCGGGTGGGTCTGCAGACTCAGCCCAGTGAAGGATCGGCCATTCACTTACCTTCAGTTCTGGGTTCTGTCTGGCCAGTCGTCTTACGATGACTTCCTCCCCTTCAGGGGTCTCGAAATCCTCCCTCGGAACCCAGAGGGTGGATCTTTCGATCCTGGGGAGGCGGTCCTCAGTAAGCGCGAAGAGCCTTGCCTCAGGCCATGGTTTGATCCTCGCCACTATCCTCACAAGCCAATTCACAGTGTCCTGGTCCTCGCAGTGAATTTTTACAAACTTGCCTGCGTAAGACCAAGCCCTGAACCTCGGCGGAGTATTTGTGGCGATTTGTGGACCCAGCACCACCGAGTCAAGCTCTCTGAAGAGGGCCTGCCTTATCAAGGTGGCCCTCTCCGGCGAAAGCCTGCCAAAGGGATTGGATCCATCTGTGATCACCAGTCTAAGGTGACTCTCCGCTGCCTCTTTGTAGGATAAGCGAGGTGGACTCCTTCCTTGCTCCGCTGTTGCCCCCACCCGTTGGCCTTGATGGCGTTTCGGGGTTGGCTCAGAGGAGGTGGTGGAGCGCTGCCTCTTGTTACCCTCACCTTTAGCTTTAGTTGCAGTCGCAACTGGCTGCTTCGATGGGTTTGTTTTGACCCGGGCCGGTCGACTTGGTCCGGGTTCAATCTTTTGGGGTTTTTTCCCTTCTTTTGAGGCGAGCCAGAGGCGGCTACCTTAGTCGTAATGACTAGGTTCGCACGAGCCTCTTCTTCCCTCTTTTTCTTCCTCCGTTTGGCCTCAGCCCCACATATTCGGCCTCTTTTCCTTCTGTATACCCGGGTGAAACCTGCCAGGTCATCCTGTGGTGGTCCTAGGGAACCAGCCGCAGGTTGACCACTTGCAGGAGCACCTGAGGACCTACCCACCTGTGGGAGCGGCGTGCCCGAGGGCCCTGCCACTCCTCTAGTGGGGATGCTTTGTACCAGAGCTGGCATCATTTGTGGCGTACCAGAAGGCTCGTCCACTTCGTTTGGTTTAGATGGCTTCTCCATACAGTGACCATTTTTTCATCTTTCCGGTTCCCACTCACCACGGAGTCCACAAGGGGAATATCAGCTTGACATCCAGGATTGCCGGTCCGATATAGTCCCTAGGAAGCGGTCTGCAGCATGAGAGGGATCCCCACCACAGAACTTCGGCTACCACACCAAAGCCCACAGTACGGTCCTCTTTGCGCCTACCACAGCCCAGAGTCTACCCTGTCGGCCCTCTGACGGGACAACGCAGCCGATTGATTGAAGTTGGGTAACTCCAACCGCCCGTCTAAACGAAATCCAGGCCAAAGTGGTGTTTCGAATCCATGCCCCCGCAGGTGACATTTCCTCTCAACCACCACGATTCCTTCACCGTCGACACGGATCGCCACGCACGACACAAACACGTGGGGTTGGTATTTAGTCTCGCCTCCAGGAACAGCGATAAGGTACTCTGCTCCTGGAGGTGAGGAGCCCCCTCACCACGTCAAGGCTCCAACCATATTCGAGGAGGGTTAAGAACGCTTATTTGGATTCAAGTTAAAACAACGTCTATACTTCAACTTTCATTATAATCTTGAACACGTTTCTCATGTTTCACGTGATGAAGTCATTCTCAAGGAATACAGAAAGTTACATTTTTACAAACATTACAAGAGGACATTTTATGGTTCAGGCAAGACGTTAATTATAATAACAAAACAACAGATTATTGACTATTATAGATTTTTTATTGCGTTAATAATAAATAATTATATTTTAAACACAATTTTGTTTTATGCATTAACTTAAAAGTTCAAATTTTGATATGTGCACTGTATCTACAGGCAAAAGTTGATGGGTGGAACGATGAAAGAAAAAATGTTTCTAATGTTTCATTTTTCATATTTTAATTCAAATCTATGAAATATTCTTGCGAACGACGGGAGAAAAACCATTTAAAAAAATGATTCCATTAATATATACACATATTCCAATCGTTTCTGATACATTTTTATTATGCCTATACAGGGTATGGTGTTACGCCTCCCTTTTAACTTTTTTATTTTGAGAGTAAGGTATAACAAACTATATATATAGTCAATGACATTAGAAGCGTAACACCCAGAAGGAGTTATTATTTTAACTTGATTTTTTGCCAGTATGGTAGTCTTACATCAAGAATAAAATGATTACATTTTCAAGAAATTTTATTAAAAAACAATCTAAAAAAAATTAATAATGTGTTTGGCGACCCCTTTGCTGTATACACTCCTGTAGACGTCTGGGCATCGACAAAATGAGATGGTCGATGTCTTCTTGAGGCATCTCGTTCCAAGCAACTTGAATTTCATCGATCAACTGTGCTAGAGTCTGTGGAGGATGGTGCAAAGAGAATATTCTTCTTCCCATGATATCCCACACATGTTCAATGGGATTTAAATCCGGCGAACGGGGCGGCCACGCCAAAACATTAACACCAGCTTCATTAAGAAAGTTCATAGTTCGACGAGCAATATGGGGACGTGCGTTATCTTGTTAAAAAAGTACGTCTGGGCGGCCATCTAAATAAGGCAACAAAGTCGGTCGTATGACGTCTTCAACATAACGCGCAGCTGTCATACTGCCTCGAATGAATACAAGAGGTGATCGACTACCATAAGCAATAGCCCCCCAAACCATTACTCCAGCAGTCCTGTGTACATGCCTCTCAATAGCAAACCTAAGATCAGGTCGTTCTCCACGGTAGCGTCATACCCTTCTACGGCCATCATGCGTGCCTAGACAAAATCGTGATTCATCGCTGAATACGACATCGTGCCATTCTGCCTCCCAATGCTGCCGTTCTCTGCACCAGTCCAACCTTTGGCGACAGTGTCTCGCTGTTAAAGGAAGCACTAATCTTGGACGGTACGAAAGAAGCCCAAAGGATTGAATGCGGCGATATAAGGTTCGCATACTAACGGGCCTACCTTCTTCTCCAATCCATTGATCACCGATTTGACGCGTAGTAGCGAAACGGTCTCGCAGGGCTATTTGTCTTAAGCGCCGATCTTGACGTTCTGTGGTACGCCTTGGTTGACCAATTGGTCTTCTTCTTGCTCCTCTACCTTCTTCTGTCCATACCTGATACACACGTATTACAGTTGCTGCAGTGGAATCAATACGGCGGGCAATTTCGCGATAGGACATACCGACATCTCGATAAGCAACAACTCGACCCCGGTCAAAATCGCTCAAATGGTGATATTGTGGACGTCTTCAGACTCGAGGCATTTTATTTAAGTTTAACACACTCAACGGAAACACGAAAACTAAAAACATCTGTACTAAACAGCTCATATAAATAGTTTTATCAAAAATGAAAAAGTGAAATATTTTTTTTTTCACAATAAATATAAAAGGCACAAGGTTGAAATTGTTATCAATGTATGCTTTAAATATAGTCACCCTGTTGCTAAAATATGAATTCAAAAAAATCATTCCTTCTTGGTGGTACGCTTCTAATGTCATTGAGTATATTTGTAAACTGCAGGAAATTCTCTATTTAATGGTGTCGCCAAATTGATATACAATGACAACTGTCAAAGAAGCGAGAGTCAACTTTTTTTTTAAATGACACTATACCTATTTTTTGTTCAATTCGGATAGAGGGCATTTTCCCGCATCCAAGATTTTACACAACTATACGCTTAGATAACAAACATTTTTTATAAAAAATTCATATGTGGCTACGAAGATTATGAAAAATTAAACAAACTATTTCATTAAGTGTTTAATTCTTGAAGGTGGGTTATTTAGGAAATTGAAACATTCTTTAAATAAAAAATATAACCACAAATGAAGATAAATAGGTGGATATTTTGGTAAAACCTCATATTTCTATTCTATAGACATATGATTTTTTGATAAAATAAACCGATTCATTATTTTTTTTATTATCTAAACGTATAGTTGTGATAAATATGCGAATGTAGGAAACTATCATCTATACGAATTGAACAAAAAATAGGTATGGTGTCACTTGAGAAAAGATAGTTGACTATCGCTACCTTGACAGTTGTTATCGTATTGTCAATTTGCCATTAATTAGAGAATTTCCTGCCGTTTACAAAAATATATAATTTGTTATACCTTACTATCGAAATAAAAAAGTTAGAAGGGGGTGGAACACCAAACTAAATCACCCTGTATATCTATTGTGGCTCTGTGAATTTGATATTTAAACATTTTGCAAACATGGCTCTTTCAACAAGATTGCCGACTACTGGCCTATTCTGATAACCGATGAGTTGGCTAATTAAAATGAAGTCATTTTACTCTATACCGATTTAACAGTCGGTAAATGTGTAGGTGAGCTTTTTTCTCTACTCCTTTTATTAGTAATTGGTATTCTTGGATTCACCAATAATTTTAGTTCTTGTTGTTTTTCTTTTTGAGTTATTGACTAATATCCAAGGATTAAAAGAACATATGTATTGGAACCTTAGGATTAAAAATTTGTCACGGGTCGCTGAGAAATTTTCTACGCGGGGCTTTTCTAAACTCGAAATTTTACTTCATGCTTAGTCTGGGAGTGGACAACACTCGTTAGAAGTTAGAAGTTTCAAATTGATGGATCACTCTAGATTACTAAGTTTATTACCATTTTACAAAGGCTACAGCTCGAAGGACCAATCATGGTCTTCGGAGACCGAAGGACTACATGGAATCGAAGTTTTTTTTACAAGAAAATAACAAATATCTGAAGGTTTACAGCACGGATAGAAGAAAACACATACAATATTTTTGAAAAATATCGAAATTGGGTTGGTTTTCAGTGCGTTTTTAACTTCACTTTAAATCAGTGTTTTATACGCGTGGCGCATGAAGTAGAATTTCGAGTTTAGAAAAGCCCCGTTAAAATTTGTCTCGGGTCGCTGCGCGACCCTCGACAAATTTTTCACGCGGGGCTTTTCTAAACTCGAAATTTTACTTCATGCTTAGTCTGGGAGTGGGCAACACTCGTTCTTAGAAGTTTCAAATTAAAGGATCCCTCTAGATTACTAAGTTTATTACCATTTTACAAGGCTACAGCTCAAAGAACCAATCATGGTCTTCGGAGACCGAAGGACGACAGGGAATCGAAGTTCTATTACAAGAAAACAACGAATATCTGAAGGTTTACAGCATGGATAGGAAGGAAAACATCCTATTTTGAAAAAATATCGAAGTTGGGTTGGTTTTCAGTGTATTTTTAACTTCACTTTAAATCAGTGTTTTATACACATGGCGCATGAAGTAAAATTTCGAGTTTAGAAAAGCCCCGCGTAGCGACCCTCGACAAATTTTACTTCGAAATTTTACTTCATGCTTAGTCTGGGAGTGGAAGACATTCGTTTCAAATATATCACAACTGTTAAAGTATGTATCGTCGGATGCCCGTCTCCATGGGTGATATGTAAGCAAATTATGGGTGCTAGGAGTTGCCAAATAAGTGAGTTACTCAACTGTTTCCAAGGCACTCTTTACAAAAACTAACAGATTGAAATTTTACATGTAAAATGTACAATAAACTATAAGGCACTAAAAAATATTCTTCCAAAAAATATGAAAATCAAAAATGGCGCTCATAAGAAAAACAAAAGTTAGCTATGGTCCCAAGGTAAATGTTATATTTATCATAAAATAAAATATGTTACTAGATGTATCGTTAAAAAGTGCCTGTATAATGTCAAAGTTGTAAATGTCTGGATTCAATAGCTTTTGAATAAAAAAATAAAAACGAAATTTCAAAAAAAAAATTGACAATATCTCATAAACGAAAGAAGATATTTTAAATTTGTATTTGGATTATTATTGGGTTCTAAATTACGCAACTTTGCCCCAATTTAAAGGCCCCTCTATCCCTTCAAATAACCTGTATAAACGAAATTAATTATGATTTTAAAATTATAATGTGCATATATATTGTATACACATGTAGTAATATAATTATAATATAAAACACCCGAAATTTTATTTAGGTCTAATTATTAATTGCAATTATATACCCGCCATTTCTGTATAGTATGGCTCTGAGCCCATTTGGTAATAACACTTTTATTACACTAACAAACTAGTGTCCAGTTTAGTGACTAGTTTCGACTTATCGTCATTCTCAAGGAGTCACTCCTTGAGAATGACGATATGTCGAAACTAATCGGAGAGAATAAAAAAAATAGTGGTGAAACAAACCAAGTGACTTTTATTTAATTATCAATATTGTAAACATGTTTCATCAAGTGATTAATGAGAACCAAATTGAAGATATAACAAACTTTTCTATCAAAGGCTCATAAGAAACTAGATCTCTATAATATCAAAAACTGTGAAAACCGAGTTCGTATCTCTTCACAAAAAAAACACAAAAAAATAAATACGCGCGTTCCTATTAGGGGACTCCATGCACTAATAGGGTAATCTGTGTAAATTTAAATCCACAATATCATCCTAACGAGTATCTTCCACTCCTTGATTAAGCATGAAGTAAAATTTCGGGTTTAGAAAAGCTTGAAAATTGGGATAAATCCAGATTACTAGGCCTTTTAAAACTGGATTTTTGATTTCATAAGAGTGGCGTATAAAACACAGTTCAAACCCAGCTATTTTATAATTTATTACCTGAAATTACCAAAAGTTAATAATAATAATAATAAGTTAATAATAACCTGTGAAATAAAAAATAAAAGTTGATAAAAGAAAGCAGATATAATTTTTTTTTTAAAAAATATCCGTTTTTTAATAAAATTTTGAAGTGCCTCAAACACATATATTAGTTGCTGTGGAATCACATTTTCTCTGAAAGGCACTGCCCATGTAGCACAATTTCAGAAAAATTTCATACCTATCGCACTGATAACTTGCAGAGGGATTGCGAAATAATTCCTAGTCGGCAAAATCACAATATTTTGGAAGAGTCATCTCTATATAGGTATAAAATCTTCTTCTATTGTTAGTTAAAGGCCATATGGACCAAAACCCACTTAATAAAATAATCTATATAGAAAAATCAATAAGGAATTTCAATTAAATTCAATAAACATTTTTAATCTGCGCCAAATCAAGTAATTTTTATTTACATCTGTTTTGCCTTTTAAAGCTAATTCACAAATTTATACAGATGACGCACGAAACGTTTCTTCACTCTAATCGACTTGTAAATTTTCGACCGAATCACGGAACCAATTAGAAGAAAACCTTGCACATTGTCATCATCATCATCACGCGTCTAATTATTGTTACAAAACGTAATAATTTTTCGTTCGATAGATCCTGTTCTGTATTAGGAAACGTTGATACGAAACAGGCCTTTTATAGAGAATACAACTGGACCAAACAGGCGCTGGCAGCACTGCGTTTTCATGCATTAGGCAGTAATTACCAATTATGATTAAGATCAAAACCACCCACATGTTTTGAATAATTTGAATTAAAATATAGTATTTGTTTTTACTTGTAGGTTGAAAATGGTATAATAAAGAAATAAAATTAGGTTAAAATGTAACTACGAGTATATCTAAATTCGTTCTTCATTTTTTAAAACGTGAGAAATCTGAATATTCAATAGAACCAAATCTGTACTTTGTTCTTTTTTAATATGACCAACTTAGGGTGTATTTACTGTGAACAGTTGCTGTTTTAACAGTAGGGTATTTTAAACATTAAATTGTAAGATATTGGTAAACTTGGTAAATGATTGCCAGTGTGACAAGTAAATTATAAATTGTCATGATGCAGAGAGTTTCAAAAGAGGGAACGCTACAACTTGCAACTAAACAACACGTATTTAGAATTTTTTCAAAACTTGAATGGGGACGATAATGAAGAAGACAAAGTCGGTGGCAGATTTTTTTTGTGTAAGCACGCAAGTACCTGTTATTTAATTATTGACTATTATACAAAGATGAATTTACCTGATCTTCAGAGAGACTTTATTATATTTGTAGTAGATACCAGAGCTGGGATGAATCCTCAAAAATATGATTCGAATCACGAATCCGAATCACCTAATATGATTCGAATCACGAATACTCGAATAAAGGATTCGTAAGTGAAAAATATGATATAAAATAAGATTCGAATCCTCATTTTTGAATCATGGATACAAATCCTTTAAAAATAAATTTGAATCTATTATTTGCAACCAGTAATATTTTATTCCATCGGTTTCTATTAACAAACATGTTCATTTACCGACTAAATATCTGACTATATAATGATTTTAATTAATGATATATGTGTTATTGAACTTCATTTTGAATCTGTGTTTTATACGCCTGGCGCATGAAGTAAAATTTCGAGTTTTTAGAAAGGCCCCGTGAAAATTTGTCGAGGGTCGCTGCGCGACCCTCGACAAATTTTCTACGCTCTAGATTTATCTACGCTCTAGATTACTAAGTTTATTACCAATTTACAAAGGCTACAGCTCGAAGGACCAATCATGGTCTTCGGAGAATGAAGGACTACAAGGAATCGAAGTTTATTTACAAGAAAACAACGAATATCTGAAGGTTTACAGCATGGATAGGAAAAATAACATCCAATTTTGAAAAAATATCGAAGTTGGGTTGGTTTTCAGTGCGTTTTTAACTTCACTTTAAATCAGTGTTTTATACGCGTGGCGCATGAAGTAAAATTTCGAGTTTAGAAAAGCCCCGTGAAAATTTGTCTACGCGGGGGTTTTCTAAACTCGTAATTTTACTTCATGCTTAGTCTGGGAGTGGACCGTCAAGATTTTCTACATGTCGAGATTTTTGATATTTCTAGATTTATGTCGATTTATTCACAGTTTGTTATTGTATTAAATGCAACTTGTAACGAACGCAGCAAGAAAAAAAAACATTTTGCATAACTGTATTGCGAGCACAGCTCAGGTACCGCGCTCGGACCGCGTGCTCGCCTCAACCCCAATAAACCACCAGTTTCAGCGTGACCACGCTACCCTTTTTCCACCGTTCGAAGGAAGGCTCACCAAGCCCTTGAATAAATTACCGAGAGGCCCCTTTTGGGTGAAAACATTTCAAAACGCGAAGGACAGACAATTCAAACGACAAAGATGCTGAGATCGGAAAAGATATAAAACAGCAGCCCATCCACTAGGAAATCAGCCATTTCAGACTTGAGACGGCGAACAGTCAGGTTGTTCGACTCTCCTCTCTGAAGCTCTCTCCGTCGCTTTCGAGCTGCTTTCTTTGTAATTAATTATTCTTAAGCTTTTTAGCTATTTTACAGTTAAAGGTGCTCTGGGGAAAATTGCTGTTCTTTTTGAGAATAGTAATTTTCTTTTCAGAACATCCAACACCCTTTTACCGTTGTTTGGCCGAGCTTTTTAGCTCGTTTTTGCCAGCACGGAAAAGGAGACATCCGCCTAGCTGTAATCTTTTTCCTTTTCAGTGTGGAGAACGTCTCCGTGGTTTGCGCGTATTTTATACTGCCCTGACATCGGAAGGCGCGAACGAGAAAATTTCTTACGACCTTTGCAGGGGGGCCTGTTTAGGTTTTAAGAGATTAGCACGCTTATTATAGCACGCTAACCGAGAATCTGCCTTGATTTCCGCGAGGAACGCTCGGAGATTGTCGGGAGGCAGTCAAGCTTTAGAGTGTTGCACTCAACATTTCTATTCTTGATTCCGCTTAACGATAAGCAGGCCCGGGGGATTTTGAACCCGGTGCCTACCCAACACCCGTCTTTTACGCCATGGGTAAGTCCAGGCGTGGAAAACGGTCCACGGACCCCGAAGCCCACTTCGATCCCATCTACCCCTCCGTAGAGAAAACCCGGCCCAAGAGCAACCCCAAATGCCCGCCTACGCAGAACTCTGCCAACAGCTTAGCGAAATGCTAAAGCAAATGGCCATCCTTACCTCCTCCTTTGCCGCCAAGGACGCGCAACTCGCCGCCTTGACCGAGCAACTCCGTCTTGCTAATGTTGCAAATCAGCAACTCCACCAGCAAATCGAGCAGCAACTCCTACTCCGCAACCCACGTCCCGCTGACTACAGCGAGGAAATCATGGACGTAATGTCCCACCAAGCCCCTGAGGGAACCCGATCCCCCAGCCCATCCTTTTCGCCTGCCCTTAGCGAACCACGCACTCCCTCTCCCGCCTTCGTCGAGGAAGTCCTCGACGAAGACGACTTCATCCCTGTCCAAAAGAGACAGCGCCGCTCACCGGCAAACACCCCTCCTCCGCCCGCTAGCCTGGTGCGCGCCTCCGCCACTCTGAAGGCTAGCCAAAAACCGTCTCCTAAGCCGCAACCCCAGGCAAAACTCCCAGAAAAACCAACCATAACCTACACCACCACGGTCGTCAAAAAGACCGAATTACCATCGATCGAACAGATCGCAGCCTCGAACGAAGGTTTCGAGCATTTCAAAAACACCCCTCCACCTATCACAATCCGCTATAAAAATCTCTGGGAAAAGATTTCCGGAGATTTAACCAGATTAAGCGTAAATTGCCTCAAATGTAAATTCTTCAGCTCCTGCATGAAATTCCAAGTGCAGTCTGCTGACAATTATCGTTGCGTAATCCGGTACCTCCGCAACAACAACGTGGAATTTTTCACGTATGCCCTCAGCGAGGAAAAAGACCTCAAAGTTGTGCTCCGAAGTGTTGACACTTCGATCTCCGACGAATGAATAGTGAGGCAGTTGAAAGCTCTCTCCCTACCCGTTCTGTCAGTCCGCCACATGGGGAATAATTTCAAAAAATTTCCCATGGTCTCAGTGCCCCTGGAAAACACTCCAGAAGGCAGAAAAATATTCAATTTAGAAACCCTAAGTCACTTTCCCATTTCCGTGAAGAAACAAAAACCCTCCAAGGGTTCCATTCAGTGCCACAAGTGTCAATACTTCGGGCACACCTCCCAACGTTGCAATGTCAACCCGCGCTACGTAAAATGCGCCGGCGAGCACTTGACAGCAGACTGCACCAGGAAGGACAGAGATAACGATCCTCCCCCCAAATGCTGCAATTGCGGCGAAAACCACACCGCGAACTATCGCGGATGCTCCTCATTCCCGAAAAACCGGTCCACCAAGAGCTACTCCTCTGTAGTCAATCCTCAGGGGCAAACTCAGCCAAAAACCAAACCCCAACCGCCGCCGCAAGCACAAACGGCGGCCCCCAGTAAAATCCCTAAAATCCCGCAAATCGCACAACTCCCAGAAGCGTTACTTGATCCCAATCTGGTAACGCTCCTTACCTTGATTCTTAAACTCGCTCCCACTATCAAAACCCTTGGCCAACCCCAAGAATCCCAGAACCAATAATAACACAAATCCAAACGAATGGCTTCCGAAAATCCCGAAGTAGTTATTTTAATTTTTGGGAGAAAAAGAGAAGGTCTAAAGTTGTAAAACTTTAAACCTTCTCTTTCCTAAATGCTACCCCACCCACCCGAAACCAATATATGAATACTGCTATAGTACTCACACCAGTCAATTTTTCTACAAAGCCATTTTCTACTACTTCCTCCTATAAAGTATAAAAAGTCCTTTATTGGACTTGACGTACAAGAGGGGGTTTTAGTCAGTAAGAGTCTGACATAACCTACTGTTATCCCACCCATCCGTGGGCAGGACAACAGAAGGTATCCATGAGGATTTTCTCCACGTCTCTCCCCCCCCCCCCCAAAAAAAAAGGAAATCAGTCCGCTCATGGCTTCGAAAGAGATCACCTCACCCGAACCTTGAACACGACTTCTGCTAGAGCTTCGAAGAGATTACCTCACGAACTCTATCCGACGAAGAAGTCTAAATCGTACCCGCTACTCGCATCTACGCGCCCCGCAAACGTGACCGAAGACTATCACATCTTGAACACGACTTTGTTAGAGCTTTGAACGAGATTACCTCACCCGAACTCTATCCGACGAAGAAGTCTGAATCATACCAGGTACTCGCACCTGCACTACCGCCTTCACGAGACCACGACGTAAGCGTTCACCACTTCCAAGCGGCTCGCCAAACAGCCATACCTGGACAGCATCACCACACCCCCAGCCGAGCAAACCAACAACCACACAATCCAGACTGTCTATATTAATGTACACTTTGACATGTATATATAATTGTAAATAATAAAATATTACAAATATTACAAACTTTAATCTTAAATAAAAACGGTTTTTTTAGGAATAGAATATTCACCCATTAAGAGCCGAACAAATTAGAAAGTTAACTCTAAAAGTTAATTTTAATTAAAATTTTGTATCTTTTTCTATGATTTCAATGAATGATTTATTATATTACATGCGTCGATTTTTTTAAAAGAGTTAAATTTATAATTCAAACGAGTGTTGTCCACTCCCAGACTAAGCATGAAGTAAAATTTCGAGTTTAGAAAAGCCCCGCGTAGAAAATTTGTCGCGGGGCTTTTCTTTGTCGCGGGGCTTTTCTAAACTCGAAATTTTACTTCATGCGCCACGCGTATAAAACACTGATTTAAAGTGAAGTTAAAAATGCACTGAAAACCAACCCAACTTCGATATTTTTTTAAAATTAGATGTTTTCTTTCCTATCCATGCTGTAAACCTTGTTTTCTTGTAAAAAAACTTCGATTCCCTGTAGTCCTTCGTTCTGCGAAGACCATGGTTGGTCCTTTGATCTGTAGCCTTTGTAAAACGGTAATAAACTTAGTAATCTAGAGTAATCCTTCAATTTAAAACTTCTAAGAACGAGTGTTGTCCACTCCCAGACTAAGCATGAAGTAAAATTTCGAGTTTAGAAAAGCCCCGCGTAGAAAATTTGTCGAGGGTCGCGCAGCGACCCGAGACAAATTTTCACGGGGCTTTTCTAAACTCGAAATTTTACTTCATGCGCCACGCGTATAAAACACTGATTTCAAGTGAAGTTAAAAATATACTATTAACGTTGGATATTTTTCATGGTTAAGTAACCAAATATGCATTCACAAATATTTGAATTATTCGAAAATTTTAATATTTATATTCAAATATGAATAATTTAGTGATTTAAATATTCATATAAGAATATTTAACTATTTGAATTAATCGAATTCGAATCCCAGCCTTAATAGCAATGATTCGAATTATTTAGGAGGATTTGAATCCATGTATCAGGATTCGAATTTTATAAGGATTCGATTCCTTTTATAAGGATTCGAATCCTTTTATAAGAATTCGAATCCATTTATAAGGATTCGAATCCTTTTATAAGAATTCGAATCCTTTTATAAGGATTCGAATCCTTTTATAAGAATTCGAATCCTTTTATAAGGATTCGAATCATCTACGTTTGGATTCGAATACGAATCCTTTTAAAAAAATGTAACGAATCCGAATTTTCACTAAAGTATTCGAATACCTCTTTTGAATCCGCTAAAAGGATTCGAATCCGGGAATCGAATCCTGAATGATTCGAATCCTGCCCAGCTCTGGTAGATACAAATAATTTGAGAAAGTAATAGGTACATTGTAATCCTTATCTTTGTTCAAAGAATTATCCATTTTATGAGTTAATTGAATCATCATACTACTATCAGATTTCCCTTCACATAACCTATAAATGCAAAGTTGATTTATAACACAACATGTGATTAATGTTGTAATATTGGTAAAATAAACGTGGCAACATCGCATTTTCGTGTATTTCAAGTTCACTCTAGTTACATTTAGAGGGTATGTTACACTGCTTTTGTTTATGTTCGTTAAAATGTATTTATTCTGCTATATTATATATTATAATTCAATAATCAATCAATTTATTTAACTGAAACTTTAATAAATTCTACAGCAGTTACCGAGTGATTAATTTTTGTCTAAAGTTTTTATGTATTCCAACTTCATTTTAGTTACATTTAAAGGTTATGTTACACTGCTTTTGTTTAAGTTAATCAATTTAAATACAATTCTTTTTATATTTACCACAAAATTCTCATAAAATGTATCTAAGCAACCGCGGATGTTAGCATTTTCTGTTTGCTTTTTTTACAAAAATTAAATTAACATGAAATTTTAACACCAACTCAAAAAAAAAACATATGTACACCATTGCCATTTGTGTAATACGACACCTTTTACAATGAACTTTAGCAAATTTCGTCAAAACAAAGCGACTGAGAAGATACTGACCATTCGATTAATCTCCAACCGGATATTTGTAAACAATCTTTTTTTATTGCGGAATCTCTGATTTGTTAGGTACTCTGAAACCTGAATAAGCAATCTCATCAATAATTAATTATGTGTGATAAAGGCAAAGAATAATAATAAAAAGCAAACAAGCACGGACAATGCTTAATTAAAATAATTGATGTGGTAAGCGTGTCTGGTGTAAAATCAGAAGAAGAAAAAAAATGTATGCACGATAATTATATTCAAATGATTGAAGAAGATAATTTAACAGTTATTTAATGGAGTTGCTATTATGTAACAACAATAGTGCAATAAAATATAAAACATATTTATACATAAATTAACATGGAATAGTCGTATAAATAAATTATAAATATTCAACACATGTATTGTTTTTTTTTTTATTGGAGATTATAACAACATAAAAGTATGTGTTTCACAGGTATAAGTATCTAATCCAAACCCATTTAATTTTATTTTTAATAGAATAAAGTTTTGATTTTCGGAGAAATTTTATTTTATTATTTTATTTTTGTAAAGTCTTAGTCCCAATACATTTCTTTGATATACAGCATTTTCGATGATATTTGCAAGTAAAGTACTATTTTTATGAATGAAATAACTTCTTTATCTAAAAACATGCTGTAAAAACTTTCTTTATGGATTTTTTTTAAGTAGACTACGCTGACCATATTTCTGAAAAGCTTGAAAAATAGCAATTGACTGAAGTTAAGACCAACTAGAATTTGTATTTAAAATAATACAACTTCATGACATATCTCATAAATCAGGCGCTAAACCCGACAAGTTGCACATTGTTTAAAAGTGAGTTTCATATATCATTGGATTCAGACTGCAAAGACAGACATGTTAAAAATAAATTTGAGGTTCCAGTCCAATGCAATTCCCCATTACAATATTATCTCAGATACAAAAAGCGACATATCCCTAGAGGCTTGAGGTGCAAAAATAAACATTTTCAGAGAGCCAATAACAGTTGCGCGCTTTCATCACGTAACCATGTTCGCCGTTAATCTCGGGCTTGCTATCATTTTTTACTGTCCCAGTTTTCGCGGGAAAATGTTGATAATGGATTTACTTGCCTATATTTTCCACCTGTGAATATGCTGGAAAGCCATACCAACCTTTCCAATGCACTTCTCATCCTCCAATGCGTTATGTAAAAGGGTTCCATTTAGGTTTCTTCATTTCTTCAAAAACATAAATAAAATCGAACAAGATGGGCTAATTTTATGCCACTGCTATTTAGCCACACCGAAGAGGAAACGTTGGCGCATACAAACTGAAAATAAACCGAAGTCTTGCACTATAACTTATAAAGTTAAGAGAGGTAATGGTTTAGTAGTGCCCGTGTATAGAAAAGCGTTTTAAAAAATCTTAGGTTTAAAGAATGATCGAATTTGGAAGTTATAAGAAACTATAAGGATCTATCTTTAATGCATGTTGAACGGAGGGGTGGAGACCGTGTCAAGGGCAAGAATTATAACAAACTCCAAGCAATAAAAGACTTTCTTGAATCAATAAAATACACCGAATCTCATTACTTTCGCTGAAAAACATTTAACAGAAAATGTTAACCGGCTGAGCTAAGTATTAGGGGGATGGGACGTTTCATCGCCGGGCCAGTTCATCGCCGGGCCAGTTCATCGCCGGGCCAGTTCATCGCCGGCCGTTTCATCGCCAGGCCAGTTCATCGCCAGGCCAGTTCATCGCCAGGCTAATTGCGATAGGATATGTCAGGATAGGTTTGGATGGGTCAGGATAGGTTATGATACGTTAGGATAGATTAGGATAGGTTAGGATAGGTTAGAATAGGTTTGAATAGGTTATATTAGGTTAGGATAGGTTAGGATAGGTTAGGATAGGTTAGGATAGGTTAGGATAGGTTAGGATAGGTTAGGATAGGTTAGGATAGGTTAGGATAGGTTAGGATAGGTTAGGATAGGTTAGGATAGGTTAGGATAGGTTAGGATAGGTTAGGATAGGTTAGGATAGGTTAGGATAGGTTAGGATAGGTTAGGATAGGTTAGGATAGGTTAGGATAGGTTAGGATAGGTTAGGATAGGTTAGGATAGGTTAGGATAGGTTAGGATAGGTTAGGATAGGTTAGGATAGGTTAGGATAGGTTAGGATAGGTTAGGATAGGTTAGGATAGGTTAGGATAGGTTAGGATAGGTTAGGATAGGTTAGGATAGGTTAGGATAGGTTAGGATAGGTTAGGATAGGTTAGGATAGGTTAGGATAGGTTAGGATAGGTTAGGATAGGTTAGGATAGGTTAGGATAGGTTAGGATATGTTAGGATAGGTTAGGATAGGTTAGGATAGGTTAGGATAGGTTAGGATAGGTTAGGTTAGGTTAGGATAGGTTATGATAGGTTAGGATAGGTTAGGATAGGTTATTATTCAAGGGATATTTCTTTTGGGTGTATATAACTGTGAATTTTGAGCCATTCGTTGTTTTTGTATTTAAACTCAATTTGATGCTGATAACGAGTGTTTCCACTCCCCAGGCTAAGCATAAAGTCAAATTTCGAGTTTAGAAAAGCCTCAACGAGTGTTTTACACTCACAGACTAAACATGAAGTAAAATTTCGAGCTTAGAAAAGCCCCGTGAAAATGATCTGTTTAGATATCCCTTGTTTTTTTTACAGTTCAATTTGAAGCTTTAAACGAGTGTTTTCCACTCCCAGAGTAAGCATGAAGTAAAATTTCGAGTTTAGAAAAGCCCGTGAAAATTTGTCGAGGGTCGCGCAATATTTGAACTTTTATCATTAGATATGATCTTTCTTTCAAAATTTATTTTATAAAAATATTGGCGATGAACTGGCCCGGCGATGAAACGGCCGGCGATGAACTGGCCCGGCGATGAAACGGCGGCGATGAATCGGCGGCGATGAATCGGCGGCGATGAAACGTCCTAGACCGAAGTATTAGTGCCTCAGCCGCATCCACTTATGCCACAGTCGGGGCAATTGAGTATGTTTCCGTGTCCTCCGGTTGAAATTTGATCTGACATGACCCTCAGTCTTTCTGCTGTTAGTCTTGCTACACTCTTGGTGTGAATATCAAGGCGTGGAAGACATAGTATTGTTTCCATGGCGGCAGTGGGTGTTCTGAAGCCTCCTGTTGTGCATAAACAGGCCAGCCTCTGTATGTGGTTTAGTTTTTGTATCGTTCCTTGTTGATTAGTCCCTGTCCACCAGACTAGGGCTCCATATTCAAGTGCCGGTCTAATAACACCTGTGTATATCCTCAACGCTATCTTTTGGTATAGTCCCCAGGTATTACCTATGGCCAGAATGCTTTGCCTGCTTTCTCAGTTTTATGTTCTAGGTGCTTTGACCAGTTTAGTTTGGAATCTACATAGATAAATTCATAAGTATTTAACTTTTTTTGATAGTTTTAGTTCAGTCCCGAATAGTTTTGGTAGCGTGTGTGTTTCTACTTTGTGTTTCTTGGTGAACATCACTACCTCTATCTTTATTTACTGATAGCGAGTAGGTTATGCACCAGTCCTCTACAAGTTTAAGTGCTTCTAGCATTCTGTTGCAGAGGAAGTTTTTTATATTTTTTGTTCAGAAGTATTGCTACATCATCCGCATATTCTATTGTATATAATCCCTGGATGGTAAGTTTTGTGATCAGTTCGTTCACCAGGAGTGTCCACAGGAGTGGCGATAGAACTCCACCCAGCGGACAGCCCCTCGTGACAGAGGCTATTTTGACGTCTGCCAGAGATGCTATTACTTGTCTGCAGCGAAGCATGTTCCCTATCCATCCGCAGAGCATGTTGTTGACACCCGTTCTGTTGAGTGCCTCCCCTATATTTTATTTTTATTAAAGGCTCCTTTTATATCGATGAATGTATCTAGTGTGGCCATTTTGCTCGTTATCGCCATCTCTCTATTGTTGAGACTACAAGATGCGTAGTTTCCTGGCTTTTTCCTCATTTCTTCGTGGTGTTTTCCCCCGTTCCGTAGGTGTACTCACAGGACATGATTTATTGTATCATCCATGAGAGCCGTAGTATGTCTGCTGCATCCTTGAATTCTTGTGTGTTTTTGTATGTGTCGAGAAGGTCTACTTAGACCTGTTCGTTCTTCTAGAGTTTCTGTATGTGGCAATTGTTTCACACTTTTCGATTTGTATCGTGTAGTATATCCATTGGTGGTCTGACATCGTTGCCTCTTTGTGCACCCTCCAATCCACCGTGGTGTGAGTTATGTCTTGTGATATCAGTGTGATGTCAGTCACTTCCTGTTTCACTGTTTTTAAGAACTTCTATTCATTATCTTTGTTTAAAATGTTTAGAGATGTTCCCATAAGGTATTCCAATAGGTGCCTCACCTCTTTGGTTTATATTGGCGCTACCCCAGACAGTATGATGTGCGTTGGTATCGCAGCCAAGGATCATGTGTTTGCCTTGTACCTCACAATATGCTATCAACCTTTCCAATTCTTGTGTCGGAGAGTTGTGCTGTGAGTCATAAGGTTGGTAAGCTGATGCCAGGTAGATTTCGGTTCTCCCTAACCTTACAACCGTTAGCTCTTTATCTGTCAGTTCTGGAACAAGGTAACCGTTGTCCAAAACCTGCTATTTTTGTATTGACTAGCCAGGGTTCCTGAATTAGTACAATGGTATTATTTGCTTTGAGTAGGTGGTTGCAGATTGTGGTTACCGCCAGTCTGCAATATTGTAGGTTTGCCTGTATTATGTTAATTGGTTTGGGGTGCATCGTGTTAGTCTTATTGTTGTAGTATTCGGAAGCCCTGTATTTTTAGATTGCTCACCTGTTTTTTGAAGGCTCTCTTTTTTGATCTATTTGAGGGGCGCTCCTCTATGGAACTGGCTAGTGTTGAGTTAATGGGGGTGGTGGTGTGGTGGCCGCCTCCTCCATCCTCTCATCTGCCAGTGGTGTTAGAGGTTCCGGCTTTGCTTGTATGACCGTCACCTCTTGGTCCGTGCCCTCTTTCAAGGTTGCTGTGGAGTCCTCACCCAGTTTAACCCCAGATTTGGGCGTGGATTGGGCTAACGGGGGAGCGGCGGTCTCTTGAGTTCCCGCCTCCTCTTTACCACAATATCTAGCTAGCCTTAGCGTTACTGTCAAGAAGCCCAGGAAGAGGCGGTTCTTCTTCTCCTTCTCAGCTTCCCTCAGCTTTTTCGTATCCTCTTGAGAAATCCCCAGGACTAGACGGTAGCCTTCCTCCTTCTTTTCCTGATGAAAGGTGAGCCATTTCCCTATATTAAGGGTAGGGTTGAGGATGGCCAATTCCTTGATCAGCACCTCTTTGTTCTCGTACACTATGCATAACGTTGTCGGCACCCATAGTGGCGCTTTGGTGAATTTTGGTAGCTGGTCTAGGCTAACTACCCTCAGCTTGGCTCCTTCCTAAGCGTTCAGAGTGGGCATGGTGTTCTTCAGCTACTCTAGTGTTTTCGGATCGTCGCAGGTCATCCTGAGGATTTCTCCTAGGTGGCTAAGTCCTGCAAAGCAGGGTGAAGACTTCAAGTTCCGTGGCCATAACCACGGATATATGTGCCGCTCGGAGGCTCATTTGGAATTTTTGAGTCTCCTCGTCGTTGACTTTGCCGTACAGGTTGTCTTCGTTAATGATGGCAACCTTCAGGCTTCTTTTTGCCATCGCTAACCACTACATCCGAAGACGCTGTGGCATTTCCCTATCCGCCACCTGGGTCGCGCTTGCTAGCTCTCCACGGCCACAAGATAGGCTGAGCTAAGTATTAAAAAACTATGTAAACTGTATAGTGAATTAATGCATAATAATAAAACACTTCGAATTGCTTCTTTACGGATTAATTTAATCAAAATTTCAACATTGGGCGTGGTACACCAAAGATGGACTTATGTTCGACATGTTTATTCGAAGCAAAAATAAAGAAAAAACCTGATGACATAATAATGCCAATCTAAGGGCACAACAACGATTAAAAAAGATGAAGGCTGACGCCTTCTATAGCCTGCTTAAAAAAGAGAACAAAGAACTGACCACATTTCAATACATACTTTTGTAACAGTTTTCCCAGTAATAATGATAATTGCTGTGTCACTATTACTGTTTGCTGTATAACTATTAATATTTGCTGCATTAATAGTTATTTTGAAAATAGGTATCATCAGTCTGCTGTTCTATTTAATTTCAAATAAGTGATGGACATACTATAACCTAATTTTAATTTCAAATATAATCTTCGGCCACGGATATGATAATATTAATTGCGTCATGTTGCAGCTGGGTTGTCCATATATTGTATCTTGTCTCACTGATATTGTCAATTCGTATATTTTAGATAGTATATTTCCTGATTGTTGGAAACATGCAGTAATTAAACCTGTACCAAAAACAAAAAAGAAACCATATAAGTCTAAGAATTTAAGTCCGATAAGCATACTGCCTATCAAGGCCGTAGCCAGGGAGGGGATATGGGGGTTCAACCCCCTCCCCCGATATTTTCAAAATGTTAAATTTTCCACGTAAAAGCGGCCTTGTAAGAGCAAAAACAATATTTTGACCATTAAAAGAGATTTTAGTAAGCCTTTCGATACTGTCATGTATGACACTTTTAAATTAATCTTGCAGCATATACGGCTTAAAGAGTCTGCTGTACCATCATTGTTAAATTATGTTAGCGGCCGAAAGCAGTGTGTATAACTAGCTCTAGAAGTAAATATTAGTTTTTATTATCATTAATGTAAATGGTACTTGACTTGTAAAAATCATCGAAAATGCTGCACCCTGCATACTACATGCAAATTTAAATAAGATGAATTTGATTAAAGATACATCGAATGGTACAAATGAATGGTACATTTTTTTATGTTTATTATACCTACATGTACTCCTTCTTTACTTTCAATTTTGTTCCTTTACTTCTCGATATTCGAATATTCTAAAAAAATAATCGCAACAACGTTAGATGAAGAAATATGCATTGCAATATTTATATGCCTACACGATTGTATTTTAACTGCATGATTCTATTTTTTTCATATTAATTTATCGATATGCCTATTTACTAATAAACACATAGAAATTCCAAATTGGCATGCTCGGCGCGAGTTTCTCAAGACTCCTCTGTGAATTAAGACCTGGTGAGATTAATTGCATTCTAGTGGTTGCCGCATCTTCGGTAGCCATAAAACGATCATTGCTTAAGAACGGAGATGAAGCGGCTCAAGCGTGAACAATGCTCGCTCTCTCAGCCTACTCCTATAGATTAATATTTATGTCAAAACGATACGCTCATAACGAATGAAGACATTGCACCTCTTATATAATCACCATGGTAATTAAACGGCGTCTTTGTCGTAACAGGACGATTTGTGTAATGACTTTGAAATATTATGTACAAAAAAACAAACACTATTGTTGTTATTGTTTGTAAAAAAACTTATCTCTATAAAATGAAAGAATATCTGAAAGTTAAATAAAACTTCTTTAAAATTTTCCAAATAATAGATATTTTTTGTCTTCTTTGGATAATTTTATAAACATTTAATTACTTTATTGATGACATAGACAAATGTGACAAATGTCTAGGGGCCGGTATTAAACGGGCCCGACCAAACCGCCTACAACAAATATTTCTATTATTTCACAACATAAGTAAAAGTATAAGATATCCTTATAGTCAAACTTACCATGGAACTTACCATGGGCGTAGTTTAGTGTCAACGTTTAATTTAAATACGCTTCCCCCATCTTTTTGACAATATTTAGAATAATTTGACAACTCGACAGCGTAAAACTACAAAATTGTCATCAAGATAAAATGACAAAATACATTTATTTCTATGTACTTAGAATACACAGACAAATAAATCAGGTCACCACCATCATACTGTATCTAAAACAAAATTCATATATTTTAAGATACAAAAATCAGGATTTATATTGTCCATGTTTTCTTGTAATTATAAAAAGTCATCAACCTTAAAGATAGTTGATTAGAATCATTAAAATTGTACAATACTTACTAAACTTAGTAAAACAGAATATTTGATTTTGGTTTTTTGTGGTTTTGCAACATTTCATGTAAAAACAATTAACGTTTCTTAGAGTATTTATAAAAATATACAATTTTTAAAACATTAAAGATATAATCTATCTTTAAAAAAGTTTAAAAGACAAATACTAATCTTTTAAACTGTTTTAAATGAATAATCAATTCAATCTTCTTTAGATATTTTAAAAAATGAGATTGAATCATTTTATGTTTATTTAATATTTTGAAAAAGGTTAGATATACTTTTGATATTTTAAAAAAGATAACCACTTTTTTGTTTGCTTTAAATAATCTAAAGAGATCATTTTCTGTCTGACTTTGACATTTTAAAGAAGATCAAAACTTCCTTCTCTGAATACTAGTTAAATTGAATAGATAGTGGGTATTAACTAATTTATTATTTACAATAGATGATGCTGAATAAATATTTTGAAAAAGATTAGATATACTTTCAGTATTTTAAAAAAGTTACCACTTCATTTGTCTTCTTTAAACAGTTTAAAGAGTTCACTTTGTGTCTGACTTTGACATTCTAAAGAAGATTATATCTGCTTTCTTTAAATATTAATTAAGTAGAATAAATAATGGTATGAACATATTTATTAATTACAATAGATGATGCTGCGGGACATTTTTGTTTTATTGATTTAATGTCTCGCATAATAACACTGATTAGCATTTTAACGACCTTGCATTGAGAAGACGAAATTCCGTCGCCTTCGCAGACATTAAAATATTTTGATGGGAAATGTCACATCGATTAAAATAGTTTTGATACTGGACATGTTTTTATTATTACTTTTATTAATAAAAAAAACTTATAAAACAACAAACAAAATTTATTATTAATTTATTACCTAATAAAACAATTTATTGTTAGAAATTAATCTTTTCTTTTTCTTGTTTAAAAACCTTAACACCTAGGCCGAGCACTTATAGAAATTGTGTTTTATTGAATATTTTTCTTTTAGTTTCGTGAACAAAATTCTGAAGATTTACAGCCTATATTTTGATGGGGAGGTGACCTTTATACGCCACTGATTTCAGTGTGTTATGCGGGTTGTTAACTGAGTTCGTCAATTGTTAGAATCGTCAGTGTTTATAAATTGCTAGTGAATATTATAAGAATAATTAATATGAATAAAATGTAAATTACATTCAAGAAAACACTGGATAAATTTTAAATTCTAAACTTAATTCTGTGCTTTATTATAGTAATTTAATTTTATTCATAATAATTTTAGTTACATTGTTTGAAAACTAAGCTGTATTTTCTAATTGATGCTGCACGCATAAATAATTGGTTATTCTTAAGGATATATTGCAACGTAAAACTCGGAAACTGTCGGAAGTAATTTGAATAGTAACGAATTGATTTTTTATGCGGTTTCACAATCGTTGCATCTGAAATGGCAAATAATTATCGAATTGAATTGGCCATTCAGCTAGTTGCTACGAGAGAAATTGTATTTCCTGTACTGAACAATGAGTTCTTAAGATCTTGCTTTTAAGTGCTATTTTACTTCATTTAATTATGACGAGAAATAATGAGAGTAAAATATAAATTGTTATCACTCAATGAAAGTATGGAATGAAATTTTAAAATAATCCTGGATCACTTTTTTTCAACCATTCCCTAAATAAAAGTTGAGAATTGACACTTCTTCATCTTCATAATGAATAAATAATGTTCGAATAATATATTTGACTTGTTATACAGGGTGTTCCAGCGAAACCGCACACTAAAAGTATATGGACTTCTAATTAATGTATTGTAACAATATTTTCAGCGGGAGAGGTCCACTGATTCAGCCCTGTATAGTGTAGTGAGCAAAATCGAGAGAACATTGGATGTTAAAGAATCCACCCTAGGTGTTTTTGTTGACATAGAAAGTGCGTTTGATAAAACGACCATACCGAAGATAGGAAACGCGCTAAGCAAGCGCGGAGTACCATCTAAAATGTGTGAATGGGTTGGCAATGCACTGGCCAATCGTATAGTCACAGTGGAACAGGGAAGGGAACGTATAACCTGTAAAATTGACAAAGGCTGTTCTCAGGGAGGTGTTTTATCACCACTATTATGGAACATGGTTCTGGACAGCCTACTAGACGAATTTCAGCAACTAGGCTAGTTTGTGACAGCCTATGCTGATGATCTGGCCATATTAGTATGTGGTAAGTTTGAAGACGCCCTATGCTACCAGATGCAAGGAGCTCTAAACATAGTTTCTAGGTGGTGCAATGATCACTCCCTATCGGTAAACCCTGCCAAAACGGAAATGGTCCTGTTCACCAAGAAAAAGAAGGTGTCGAAAAAAGCACCAAAATTATTGAATACGATGTTGCAGTACAGCGACGAGGTGAAATACCTGGGCATCACTCTCGACAGGAAACTAAGCTGGAAAGCGCACATCGACATCAAAACAGACAAAGCTATAAGGGCCTTCTGGCAATGTCGTCGGGCAGTGGGGAAAACCTGGGGTTTGAAACTACGCACGACTCTGTGGTTGTACACAGTTGTCATAAGTTTGGTGGCCCAGAACCAAACAGAAGACCACGAGGAAGCAACTCTCGCAAGTGCAGCGGACAGTCTGTCTTAGTGTAACAGGCGCCATGCACACTACTCCGACGATGGCGATGGAAGTCATGCTATGCCTTCCACCACTTGATCCACTTGATATCCACGTGGAGAAGGAGGCCATGGCGACTATACTTCGCCTTCAGTGCGGTGGGATTTGGAACAGTAACAGCTGTGGGGAAGTTAGAGGACACCTCTGGAGGAATGTCTGTAGAGATATACCTCTTTTAGAGGCTGTTAATGACTGCTGTGTACCAACACTAATACGGAACACACCCTACAACGTTATTGTTCAACCCACTAAGCGGATGAGAGAGTCTGCTATAAGGATCTACACAGATGGATCTAAAAGGAGAGAAGGATCGGGCCTTGGAGTTTTCTCTAAAACCCTAAAAATCCAAGCAAAGGTTCCGATGGGAATTCATGGAACCATCACTCAACTGGAGCTGATGGGAATAACACTTGCGGCTGAGTACATCATAAACCGCAAGGTGACAAATGTAGCCATACTAATATTAACGGATAGCAGGCAAGCGATTCTGTCTCTGCAGAAAGCCTATGCTTCGTCAGAGACCGAAATAGAGTGCCACGGGAAACTCAGACAGGCAGCAATGCACAACAACATTGAAGTCTGCTGGGTGAAAGGGCATGATACAGACACAGGTAACGGGAGAGCTGACGCGCTGGCAAGAGCTGCGGCTGGGATGAATCTACTCTCACCGGAGCCGCTAGTGCGGTTAGCTCCTCTCTCCCTGTGTAACATGTTACAAACCAATGCCCTGGAGAAATTCAGGATGCGTTGGGATGATATCGAGGGCTGCAAGCTCTCTAAGGAAACACTTGTGTATCCCAATGAGAGATCAGCGAAATGGTACCTGCTGGCTAGAGAGAATCTCAGGCGCTTAACTGCCATCCTTACTGGTCACTGTGGACTAAACGGGCACCTCACCTCTATAGGATGGGGATAGTTGACTCCCCATCTTGTAGAGGTTGCAGCATGGAAGACGAGACTGCATGGCATTTTCTTTGTGAATGATCGTCAATCAGGGAATCCATATTGGGTGATAGATGGCCTACAATGGCCTACATAAGAGATCTACCCACCTCAGCTATGCTAGAATACCTAAACAAGGTGGGCTGGCTAAACTGAGGATGGGTGCTCTACGGGAGGTGGCACAATAGGCCTAATGAGGCCTAAGTGCAGTGCAGAACTGCACACTCCCCTTTGCACCAGAACCAGAACCTCATACACGGATTCAAATCCTCCTAAATAATTCGAATCATCGCTATTAAGGCCGAGATTCGAATTCGATTAATTCAAATAATTAAATATTCTAATATGAATATTTAAATCAATAAATTATTTATAATTGAATTTTTAAATTTTCGAATAATTCAAATATTTGTGAATGCATATTTGGTTACTTAACCATGAAAAATATCCAACGTTAATAGTATATTTTTAACTTCACTTGAAATCAGTGTTTTATGCGCGTGGCGCATAAAGTAAAATTTCGAGTTTAGAAAAGCCCCGTGAAAATTTGTCTCGGGTCGCTGCGCGACCCTCGACAAATTTTCTACGCGGGGCTTTTCTAAACTCGGAATTTTACTTCATGCTTAGTCTGGGAGTGGACAACACTCGTTCTTAGAAGTTTCAAATTGAAGGATCACTCAAGATTACTAATTTTATTACCATTTTACAAAGGCTACAGCTCGAAGGACCAACTATGGTCTTCAGAGACCGAAGAACTACAGGGAATCGAAGTTTCTTTACAAAAAAACAACGAATATCTAAAGGTTTACAGCATGGATAGGAAAGAAAACATCTGATTTTGAAAAAATATCGAAGTTGGGTTGGTTTTCAGTGCATTTTTAACTTCACTTTAAATCAGTGTTTTATACGTGTGGCACATGAAGTAAAATTTCGAGTTTAGAAAAGCCACGCGAAAATTTGTCTCGGGTCGCTGCACGACCCTCGACAAATTTTCTACGCGGGGCTTTTCTAAACTCGAAATTTTACTTCATGCTTAGTCTGGGAGTGGACAACACTCGTTTGAATTTTAAATTTAACTCTTTTAAAAAATCGACGTACGTAATATAATAAATCATTCATTGAAATCATAGAAAAAGATGCAACATTTTACCTAAAATTAACTTTTTGAGTTAACTTTATAATTTGCTCGGCTCTTAATAGGTGAATATTCTATTCCTAAAAAAAACTGTTTTTATTCAATATTAAAGTTGCATTTAATACAATAACAAACTGTGAATAAATCGACATAAATCGAGAAATATCGAAAATCTCGACATTTAGAAAATCTTGACGGTCCACTCCCAGACTAAGCATGAAGTAAAATTTCGAGTTTAGAAAAGCCCCGCGTAGAAAATTTGTCGAGGGTCGCGCAGCGACCCGAGACAAATTTTCCCGGGGCTTTTCTAAACTCGAAATTTTACTTCATGCGCCACGCGTATAAAACACTGATTTAAAGTGAAGTTAAAAACGCACTGAAAACCAGCCCAACTTCGATATTTTTTCAAAATTGGATGTTTTCTTTCCTATCCATGCTGTAAATCTTCAGATATTCGTTGTTTTCTTGTAAATAAACTTCGATTCCCTGTAGTCCTTCGGTCTCCGAAGACCATGATTGGTCCTTCGAGCTGTAGCCTTTGTAAAATGGTAATAAACTTAGTAATCTAGAGTGATCCTTTAATTTGAAACTTCCAAGAACGAGTGTTGTCCACTCCTAGACTAAGCATGAAGTAAAATTTCGAGTTTAGAAAAGCCCCGCGTAGAGGATTTGTATCCGTGATTCAAAAATGAGGAGTCGAATCTTTGATTCGCATCATATTTACCTCTTACGAATCCTTTATTCGAGTATTCGTGATTCGAATCATATTAGGTGATTCAGATTCGTGATTCGAATCCTGTTTTTGAGGTTTCGTCCCAGCTCTGCTATAAATACACAAACCCGAAGGTACTCAATGGTGATTTATTTTTGGAATTTCAAAATACAAAGTGTTTAAAATTTTATCCCCCATTTAGTTAGTCAACTTTAAACGATCAAATCTTGATTTTTTTAAACGAAATACCCTGTATATTTTGACATATTCTGACGCAGAATTGAATTTTGCATTGATCTATACTAGCATTCCCTATACTTATCTTTTTTCGATTTCCAGATATAAAGATGTTTGTAAAAATACGTCAATAGAAAATAGTGCAATAGAAAAACAATAGAAATGTAATTTACCAAGCGGGCCTAGAAAATAAACAACAGCTATTTGTTGATTTAGATAAACAGTTGTTGTTTGAATCCAAAAGTTAATCGTATTGTTGTTACTTGCTTTAACAGTGAAGTGAAGTTAAAATAAATTGATCTATACTATAATCTAGAAGGAGCGTTTTAAATTTCACGCGCCAAAACCTACAACTTTGATTGGCCGAGAGCGCGCCCATTTTACACTATGCTAATTACGTCATTATTAGACGTAACAGCTGACATAACCTTAATTCGAAGCGTTACCGAGTTGCAACCTTGTCTATTTCGTAATAACCTTTTGTGTGGTGTTTCTTTAGCATAATTAAAAGTTAGTTTTGTTTATATTGTTGTGATGGATTATGGACCCAGTACAAGCTCGGTGATAATATCACCTTCACCTCCAAATGAGCATAAGAAGTTGGATTTGGGTCATTTATATCTGTCTGAAAAACAGTGCATAATAAATATGTGTAAGCAGATGATAACAGATGATCCACATATGAAAATGACTGCTGTTGTATCAGGCATTGTTGGTGCAGTAGGAGAGATATCAAATAGCATAAGAATATGCATTAAATAATAAAATGTTTAATTTTTAGGAGTTGAAAATTTCACTGTCTATCGTACCATTAGCGAATATAAGAAATCCGGAGAGATTTGTAGCCCTAAACAGCCTGGAGGACATAATTACAAGCTTTGATTACGTAGTGAAGAGATCCGTGTATACTTTCTTCTATAAAAATGAACTGCCAACTTTGAATAAAGTTTTAAAAGAAGTAAACGATCATGCAGGCATGCCGAAGATGAATCGTTCTACCTTGTATAGTTCTACGAAACAAGTCAATTTTAAATAAGATAAAGACCAGAGCTAGGCAGGATTCGAATCATTCAGGATTTGAATCCTGGATTCGAATCCTTTTAGAGGATTCAAAAGAGGCATTCGAATATTTTAGTTCAACTGGATTCGTGATCCGGATTCGTTACATTTTTTTAAGAGGATTCCTATTCGAGTCTTAATGTGGGTGATTCGAATACTTATAAAAGGATCCGAATACTTACAAATGAATTTGAATCGTAAAAAATAATTTGAATTAATTGTGAGGAATATCATGAAAAATGTTGTTTTCTGTGTTTTTAAATTTCTCGTTAAATCACTGTTTTATGCGCGTGGCGCATGACGTTAAATTTCGACTTTAGAAAAGCCCAGTTGGGCAGCTTGGTGGTGTAGTGGTTAGAGTGTTGTACTGCCACGCCACGGACCGGGGTTCAAATACCGGCCTAACAAGTTGTCTGCATTTATATAGGTTAGGATAAAAATGCCAAACACTCCGTCTTCTCGGATATGACGTTAAATGCATGTAGGACCCGTGTACTGCCTGGATGTTGCGTGCACGTTAAAGATCCCTACCGGTGGGTTGGAACTCCCACCGGGTTCGGCAAAATTCCCGGATAGCTGTAGACCTAATCTCCGGCGTCATGATTGGCCTTAGCAGCGGAAATAGATGACGTAAAACCCAAAATAAAAAAAAAAGCTGCGCGACCCTCGATAAATTTTCACGGGACTTTTCTAAACTCGAAATTTTACTTTATGCTTAGTTTGGGTGTGGAAACGCTCCACACTGGTCGAAACGCTCATTCTAGCTGAACATTTAGTTATAAAGCGTTTTAGTCTACTTTAAATTGTTCAGAGTCGAAGAAAATATTTAATTAAAATTATAAATTACTTAATATTGAATAATTCTCCCCTTCTACCCCTCACCACCCGTATTTTAATTTTTATTTTTAGCGAAGATAATTTCTCTATTCGCATTTTTGTGATACAAGTTTTATTTAAAAATAGTAATTATAATACAACCCCTTCCCTTCGAATTATTAAAAAATGAACATTAAAAATTTAATAATCATGTTTTATTTAATTACAAAATTATTCAAATAGACAACAACAAAAAAATCAAAATTGCACACATATCAAAATAAACAATATAAAAATATACAATATATACAAGCAGTATAAAGAATCTAGGTAGATCATACAAACAATTTACACTAAAGCTAGAAATTATTCAGAATCAGAATCCTCTGGTAAAGATGCTGGTTCTGGTTCTACTAATAACTTTAACACCTCTGTGTCAATTTTTTTAATGGTAAGCGGTCGTGAAATATATGTTGTTTTTTTTGACAAACTTGATATCAGCGGATCAGAGGAATATAACAGCGTATGGAAAAGATCTGTTATTGTTTGCATTCTTGAAAAATTTTGAGTGTGACACTCTCGGTACTTCCGCAAGTCTTTGTTTCGAGCTTCTAATGCCTCTTCCGATAACAATCCAATTGGCAACGTTGCAGATTGAATTATGTCCGCCCCGTGAATTAATAGTTTGTGCAAACTAGCAGGCATATAGTACTATGGATACAACTTTACATATAGATTTGCTGTGTCTTCCAGATACTTTCGGAATGCATCAACATGTGTTGCTTGTGCGCATGAAATAACTTGTAAAATTATTTTTAATCTTTTGATTAAATGTTCGTTCAAACCCGTTAGTTGTGCACTTATTTTTTAATTTAAAAAAAATCGACTAGCAGTATTGCCGTCGTTTGTTGTTCCAAACCCTGGTTTGACTACGTCAACTAGTAAACCTAATTGTGATTTAAAATCTTTTTGAATCTGACGTTTTGTTGCCTCTACTGTATTTTTATCACCCGTCTCACGAATTTGCCATTTCTTTACACCAAGTCTATACGCTATATGAAGGAGACATTCCAAGCAACGAATCCACGCATGTGAAGATGAAATACCGTATTCATAAAATGTATCGATTTTAGTTAACTCTTTTACCTTCTTAATGTAATTCATTATTTTAGGAGAAGCCCTACAAATAGCACAAGTTTGAAATGAAAAATCAGTTATAATGCTAAAAACTTTTCCATTGATCATTGTCGATTTGAAACAATGATTTATAATAAAATGTATGCCATTAAAATCAAACTGAGTTGGCAAAACATCTTTGATTGCATGTTCTATACCATCTACAACAGTTTTTATTAATTCCTTTGTTTTCTATTTGAACATTATTTTAATGGGCCTGGAAAATCTAGTAGATGAAGGTTTGGGATTTTGCCAGAAAATTGCATCGTCTTTTGAGGATTTTATTTGAAGAGGCACCAGACATGCCGAAAATAAAAACTGATCCGTTTGAGAGATATTTTCAGAATCTGGAAATATTTGCTTATACACCGAATGTCCAGAGCTGCCATCGCAGCCCCATTTATAAATAATTATAATTTCATCTCCAATTAATCCAACGTTTTTAGCGATTAAATCTTCTATTGAAGTTAATAAGCGCTTACTTGTGTGATCCACAAGCGCTTGTATTGTAACTTGTGCAGAAATGTTTGTAATTGTTTGTAATTGTAATACTTGCATCTATACACAATTCCATTTGTTTCTGGATCTCGCCTAGCCATGCTTTCGTGTTGTTATGTTGCAGTATCAACATTTAAATTTTTTATTAGTTGCCACTCCTGATTCCTTATTTTAACAGTGTTGCAATAATTTATGATATCATAAGTAATCCTCTTTTTAATTTTCAAGAGGTTTATTGTTAATCTTGCAACAATTATTTCGCCACGCGGTCGCTTCTTCGAGCATTTTATTATTAAATCAAATTAATCTAGTGTTGCAATGCTGTGTTAATGTCAAAGTGAAAAATAATTTCAGGCACATATTAAATATTAACATGCCAAAGATTATCTCTGAATCAAAAAGGTTACAAATTTTGAAATCCTACAAACATTTTAGGCAAAGTAATCCAAATCTACAGCATCACAATATTATTACGATTTTAATAGATATTTTTGGGGTATGTCTAGTATCACAAGAGGGTGGGAATAAATTTGCAATTCTACAAAAAAATACTGAGGGCCAACAGAAGAGAGAATGACCAAAATTAAGGTGGATAGATGGAGTTGATCAAAATGTGTTAACGGGAAGACCCAAGCGAGAAATACAAATGGATGACGAAATAAGTTTGCAGAGCCGAATTCATTATATATAGCGTTGTTATATACAATATTATTGCTGTGTTTGTATGTACAAAAACCAAGTAGTAAATTTTGTTAATCTTAAAACTGCATATTATTATCCTTTTATATCTGAAAATTTGTAAAACAGGCAACAGTGTAAGATCACAATAGTCAGAAATTATAACCTTAAAATCGAACATCTGATAGTGACATTTAAAAACCCTGATTTAAAACACAACCAGCCCCATTTACAATACTTAAACTGTCACTTTTCCATAGCTAGGCGAGATCCAGAAACAAATGGAATCGTGTATACAGGATAATACGCTTTTTCGTTTGTAAAATAGTATCATAGCTTGGGTAAATGTTTGCATGACGTACCTTGGCTCCAGACTGCATCAATTTATAGGAATGCTTGCTGAAATCCCCATCAATATATAATTGCTTTTTTTGTTTGTAAAATAGTATCATAGCTTGGGTAAATGTTTGCATGACGTACCTTGGCTCCAGACGGCATCAATTTATAGGAATGCTTGCTTCAGGTGTATATTTAATAAGTTGCTTCATTGGAGACTTCCACGCTCGTTTAATTTTTAAAGCTCTTGTCGGTGAATGCTCCGTGACTTCTTCGACCATCTTAGTACTATCCCTTTTTCCAGATATACGAAGACTAACCCGCGTGACAAATGAAAATTTCTCCTGGGAATAATTTTCAACTAGTGGTATTATTTTCCGTTTTTTTTAAACATCAGTCAATTCCGTAAATTATTTATACGGATTTACCACTAGAGCATCCAGGTTGAGGTTCATTTGGTAAACCTTTAGTTGAGAACACTTCCATTCCGCTTAGCCACGTAGAATATTTATTTTCAAAATTTGAAATTGTTCTATGAGAGGTTTGCCATTTCAGTGTCAATTGTCCCGTGAAATTATTTATTTTATGTATAAATGAATCTAAATTTTCAATGTGCGATACAATATCAATTTTCATATTGTCAATCACAAAGAGATAGACTGCTTTATTTTTTTGTTCTAGCGTTTTTTAAACGCGCCAAATATCGAATAATGTTCGCCGAGAAATGGTTACGCTACCTCAAAAAAATCACTGCTTGTAAACGGGCAAAAACGGGCAGCTAAATGGTATTTATGTAATAAACTAATTAGTTATTATATATAAAAAACAAACATTCATTACCAAGAACGGCCAAGAATGTATACTTTAACTTTTTTCAAGTTTAACGTTGCAAAATTTTACTGTAGGATTCTTTACTTAATTTAAATTAGTATATCTATATGTTGACTAAAGTTATGTGAAAAATATTTAAATCTATGTTGTATACATACCAGTAGAATATATATCCATCTTTAAATTATATTTTGCACGAAACTCAAATGTAAAAAAGCAATTAAACGTAGGCGTTGGGAGCGCGTAAAATCCACAACTAAACGACGTTAACGATGCATGCACTTTGGGTACTGATAACCACTGGACCAAAGGTCGGAGGGGTTTATGACATTACCTGTGCACCCTCTGGACATTGAACTACCCATATTCTAAGAAAAAATCTGTTTTCTAAACAGTTGATTTTCGGCGAAATGTTCAGCTAGAATGAATGAGCGTTTCGACCAGTGTGCGCTCGTTCGGAACTTCAAAGTAAATGCTTTGATAAGAACATTAAATGATTGAAATTGTTTATAAAGACAATAATCTAGTTTTCAAAATTTTGTTTAATATTGTTTGAAGTAAAACTGACATGGTAGCCACAATCTAAAATGTTACATTTTTCCGACATTTCCCTGACTAATGATTTTTTCCCTGGCCTTTTAATATAACTTTCTTCTGTGGAAACCCCCATTCTATTTAATAGATTTCATTGTTTTTGCCAATATTTAAGTTAATTTTATAAATTTTTACGTGTTTTGTAATTTGCCTGCTGATTTTGACAAATTTAATAATATCATATGGCTTTTTTGTTAGTGTTTTGGTCAATTTGAATATAATTCCATGACTTTTCTCTGACTTTCCCGGTTTAAATGATATTCAGTGAATTTTTTATTTACGTAAAATTCAGGCATTAGTCGACTTTATAATAGAGTTCAATTTGAAGTTTTGAACGAGTGTTTCCACTCCCAGGCTAAGCATGAAGTAAAATTTCGAGTTTAGAAAAGCCCCGTGAAAATTTGTCGAGGGTCGCGCAGCGACCCGAGACAAATTTTCGGGCTTTTCTAAACTCGAAATTTTACTTCATGCGCCACGCGTACAAAACACTGATTTGAAGTGGAGTTCAGAAACACACAAATACATCTTTAACCAGAGTAACAGGGAGTCAGATATTTAGTCTGTTATCAACGATGTTGCCATTAGCACCTCTAGGGTCTCCTCGCATGAGGTGGTCTACTCACCACCCTGCTTCATGAGAAAACCCGGGATAGCTGGGTTCCCCGATAGTATTTTTCTGAGTCGGCTGGCCTCAGAGGCTTCCTCAATCTGGTTGCAGAAAGTTCTCCAGGAGGCTCTCTTTGCCTGCCTGACAGCCTTTTTGAAGGCTCTGAGGCTGTCCTTGTACAGAGACCATTCGCTGGTTGGTTTTGCCCTATTGAACAGCCTATTGCACTCCTTTCTTAGGGAGGAAATCTCCTGGTTCCACCATTTAGGCTTCTTTTTTCCTCTAGGGATTTTTCCAGGACAGGCTGCGCCCATTGCGCTATTACAGGCATCAGTGAGGGTAGTTACCAAGCAATCCAACTCCTCCTCAGTGGAAGGTCTGCGTGGTGTATCGCTAGGCAAAACCCTAGTGAGGACGGCCCTATAAGTGTCCCAGTTCGTTAATGTTTTGTTGGTGATTATAGGATTTACTGGGATACGCATATCCACCTGACATTCTATATACCTATGGTCGGAGAAGGAGTGTTCACCACTGACCTTCCAGTTTTTAACTTTATTGTGCGCTTGGTCCGAGACCAGAGTTATGTCTAGAACCTCGCGTCGGTTGGAAGTAATAAACGTGGGTTCGCTACCAATGTTACATATGGAAAGGTTAGTGGCCAGAATAAAATCAAGTAGCAACTCACCTCTGTCATTTGTGTCGGAGCTCCCCCATATTGAGTGATGAGCGTTCGCGTCAGCGCCGATGACGCGATCCACCCCCTTCCGGTTAGCTTCTCCCACCGCCATTACCATGCCTTCTGGGGGGGGGTTCCCTTGTCATGGGCCATGTAGGAGGAGGCCACCCAAAGCTGGTAAGGGCCACTCTCCATGGAGACGACAGCTGTGTCACAGTCGCTGAAACAGGGAAGCAGGAAAGCAGAGTGCCTTTTGTTTATTAAGATACACGATCTGGGTTTACCTACCCCTTGTTTGTAAAAGACCTTAAAGTCATCTGAGCCCAGTCCGCAAACTCGATCTCCTACGATCCATGGTTCTTGGATCAGGGCGACATCGTACCCATCCCTTCCTAGGGTAAGGATTAGCGCAGCCGAGACTGCCTTGCAGTGATGCAGGTTAATCTGAATCACCTTCGCCATCGTACTGCTTTAGGGGTTGACGACCGTGGTGTTCAGGTCGTCATCATCATCCGGATCGGATCCGGAGAAGAGAGCGAGATCCTTGTCTCCTTCACTCTTCCCCGTCTTCTCCGAGTGCGTACGCAGGCGATTCATAGCCTCCAGTACAGGCTCACTGTCCACATTAGTGTGGGGACCAGTTTCCACACCAGGGTGTGGAGCTGTTTCCATCGGCTCCTCAGAGGCCGCCTCCTTCTTGGAATTAGCGGTCTCCCGATCCTTCCTATAGATTTTGAGGGTGATCGCCCCAAAGCCATAGCTTATCACCCCTCCACAGGTCTCTAGAAGGGCGACGGACTCCTCGTTAACGGTGATTGTCACCGGTCTGGTATTGCCCCTCGCCTCCCCTACACTGACCACCATCCAATCCGCTGTCGGCAACTCCGGGTTGCTCATACGGATGAATTCTTCAATCGTCGGCGGGTCAGCAGGCTCAGTCGGGACCCAGGCCCTGCACCGAGGTCTGTTCGGGATCTTGTCCCTGGTAACAGCCTCGATAGCAGCACCCGGCCAGACCTCACCTAACTTCCCTATGGCCAGCCTGGACAGGTCAGCAGACCTCTGGTCTGCACAGGCCACCAGTGGGTGGGTTAGCTTTTCCCAATTTTATTTTAGGCTTTGCTGCCACTATTTATCCTCCTAAAAGTTATATTTTTAAGTATATCAACTTATGCGGCCTCCTTTATTACGCCAAATTCAAATATGGCATCCATTGGTAAAAAATTTCTTCACCTATAGTTACAATTATTTATTTATGTTTATTAATTTATAAAAACTACAATTTTATTGACTTAGAAAGGGCGGCAAATTAAAGAGGCCGCCCGGGCGGCAAAAGTTCTAGGTACGCCACTGTACACGACCAAGCCAAATTTTCAGCCTTTTTTAAGTTTAATATTTCACTTTATGTTTAATTAAGAAGTGGTAATACTTGTTACAAGTTTAAAATTGAACACTTTTATAAAATCAACGAATGCCTGAAAATTTACGTATACGCTGTAAATTTCCAAGGGGTTATGTATACCTAAATGTTTGCTATTGTTTTGTTTATACAATTTGTTACGGCTTTACCTGATACGCCGTAACCCAACCTTCATTAACATAAGGGGTGTCCGGGTTGTGTCCAGGGCAATTAGACAGTGTATAGATTTTTATTACTTAGGAAGAAATGTGTACATTTCTAAAGAGTTTAGTGCGCTATTGTTTGTGTTCCGCGAAAAGTACGGAACGACCAGCCCTCGGCCGAAAAGGGCTCAGCTGGTTTTTCTACCACGTGGGTGCTAGACCCACGCGCCTCGTCATCAAATATGAAGGCGGTTTGGCAACACTGTGAAAGTGGTGGTAGGTTTATCATCCAACAACCAATTAGGGTGACTTCACCACCACCACTTTCTCTTTGGGTACCACCCCCAACCTTTTCGAGGATCTCAACAACAGGCGACGACGACAGAAGTAATCAGACATTACAACGAACAACATAATCGGCAACGCGACATTTTCACTTGTATATTTTCTGTAATTATTTTTAAGTACTGATTAATATACCTCTAACTACAACCACAGTTTAAGGATATTAATTACTGACCATTATGAACCGAAATTAAATTTATCTAACAAGTTGCACTTTCGAATCAATATTCAACGAAAGTAGTAACACATTTAACAAAACGATTAGCAAATATACATAAAAATGACAGAATAAATTATTGTTTTAACCTTTTTATAGAATTAAAAATTTTTGTTTCACTTTAAATGTATACCGGGTGTTGACTTGGCGGACGCAACATAGGAAATTTTTAAATGTTCAAATTTTGACACCCCTATTTATCTTAGAAACAAAATGCATTTACCTTTTTTGTAGAGGGAATAATTCTGAATTTATTCGTGTTAACGTTTATCACTTTACATTTCTCTAAGTTAAAAAATTAAGAAAAAGTAATGTGATTTCATTAAAATAATGACATGCCATGGAATTGAAACAATTGCGGATGTCAAAATAGCAAAAGATATCGCAGTCACTTGATTAATGTAATGATGCTGTTTCGGTCCAGTTTGGCGCTGGGATATGTCCCTAAGGTCTGGAAACGAGCTGGGTTGTTTTCATACCGAAGCCCGGTAGAGCAGACTATACTGCTCCCAAGGCATACAGACCAATTACACTTTCCTCATTTCTCCTTAAAACACAGGAAAGGATTTGTGAATGGCACATAAGAACATCAGCTCTAGTCAGACAGCCGCTGATGGCGACACAACATGCATACACACGGGGGAAGTCCACTGATTCAGCCCTGCATAGTGTAGTGAGCAGAATCGAGAGAACATTGGATGTTAAAGAATCCACCCTAGGTGTTTTTATTGACATAGAAGGTGCGTTTGATAAAACGACCATACCGAAGATAGGAAACGCGCTAAGCAAGCGCGGAGTACCATCTAAAATGTGTGAATGGATTGGCAATGCACTGGCCAATCGTATAGTCACAGTGGAACAGGGAAGGGAACGTATAACCTGTAAAATTGACAGAGGCCGTCCTCAGGGAGGTGTTTTTAATAATAATAATAATAATAATAATAATAATTCTTTATTAACGGACAAGCCTTTTACAATGTAGAGCCAAAAACTTATAACTAAAATGTAAGACACAAAACATGAATCACAAATATGTACAAAGACACATATGTTAATTTACGTAAACCACAATAGGGTTATAACATTTAGTGCACACCATCCGCGAGACTCCTCCTAATTAAACCTAAAGATGAGTTAAAAAAGTCAATACCGCTACAAATGTCATTAGCCGTGCGCGTTAATCGAATCATGGGGCAATTTAAACTGCAAGTCGTCCTGCAAAATTCGTTATGAAGTAGCATGCGGCTACGTGCATGGTTAGGTGGTACATGATAATTAATCATACTAACAATATGACTTGAATCTATTTTGCAGTTTATGATTTTATAAAGAAAACACTAATCTAATTCCATGCCACGATGTTGCAAAGTTGTGAGTCCTAAGTATGCCATCGTTTCCTCGGTTGTTAAGTGTATATTTTTCTGGGTCAATTTATATAACATAAACTTAATGAACTTAGTTTGCACTTTTTCCATCCTGTTGACATATGTAACGTATGAGGGCGGCCAAATCGTTCTACAATAATCAAAATGAGACCGAACAAGGGAGTTATACAGGATGTTAAAAGTGCGTACATCGACCAGATCTTTGGTAACACGTTTAATGAATCCTAGCGCCTTATTTGCTTTCTTGACTACGAAGTCAATGTGCGACTTAAATGACAGCTTTGAATCAAGCATGATCCCAAGATCCTTTACTAAATAAACTTGACTCAATGTTAAGTTATTTAACCTGTAGTTATATGTTATCCCATTCCTCTTACGCGAAAAACATATAAAACTACATTTATTTATATTCAGCTGCATATCATTCAGTGCACACCATTTATCGACCGAGACAATATCTTCTTGAATATTGATACAGTCTGCTGTGTTCTTTACGGTATAATACAATTTTAAATCATCGGCAAAAAGCAAATGAGGACACCTTAGCGATTCGGACAGGTCGTTTATAAAAATAATAAATAGTAGTGGTCCTAAGTTGGACCCTTGTGGAACACCAGACGTTGAAATATATGGTTCTGAGAGGTAGGATTTAATTTTTACATACTGTTTCCTCTCTGACAAATATGTTGCTAGCCAGTTTAGAAACGGATTACCTAGACCATACGCTTGCATTTTTTTTATGAGAATAACATGGTTGACAGAGTCAAATGCTTTGCTGAAGTCCGTGTAAATTGCATGGACTTTAGCATTATCATCTAGAGCTTTATGTATGTAATCCGTATATATGAATAAGTTGGTTAGTGTTGATCTGCTTTTATAAAAACCATGCTGGTGTTCCACAATGACCGATTTAAAAGTGTCGTAGATTGGCCTGTAGACTACTTTCTCAAATATTTTTGCCATCGTCGAGAGAATGGAAATAGGCCTGTAGTTTTCTACGTTAGATTTAAACTTGGATTTATGGATAAGTATCACATATGATTCCTTCCAAATTATAGGAAAGATACCTGTGCTTGATGACAATGAGTATATATAGTGTAAGGGATCTACTAAGGTGTCACAGCAGTTGTATAAGAATATAGCTGGAACATTGTCAGGACCAGCGCTGCTATTAGGATTCATTGAGAGTATTGCGTTATATATATCCTCATGAGAAATGTTTATATTATTAAGGTTGATGATGCTGTCGAACTCAAGTGAGAAATTGTAAATTGATGATTGTCTATAAACTGATGAAAAATATGCAGCAAATAATTTAGCAATATCGGCTCCTGTAGACGCTGTAGTGTTGCCATAGACCATGGACACTGGAATGCCATGGCACTTATTCTGACTATGTACATAGTTCCAAAACGACTTTATGTTGCTCGGTATAACCCTTTCAACATTGTTAATATAGCTTTTATAACAAGATTTAATTTCAGATTTACATTTAGATCTAAGGTTCGTAAATGTCTAGTAGTCAACTAGCTGAAGTGAGTTTTTCCATTTCAAATGTGCAATTTCTTTTTGTTTTATTAACTGAATGACATTTTTAGAAAACCATACAGGAAACGATGTACTCCTCACGACCAGTTTAGGTACATACATATCTATAGCGAAATAAATAACATCGTAAAATTTATCACCACTATTATGGAACATGGTTCTGGACAGCCTACTAGACGAATTTCAGCAACTAGGCTTGTTTGTGACAGCCTATGCTGATGATCTGGCCATATTAGTATGTGGTAAGTTTGAAGACGCCCTATGCGACCAGATGCAAGGAGCTCTAAACATAGTTTCTAGGTGGTGCAATGATCACTCCCTACAAAACGAAGATGGTCCTGTTCACCAAGAAAAGAAAGGTGTCGAAAAAAGCACCAAAATTATTGAATACGATGTTGCAGTACAGCGACGAGGTGAAATACCTGGGCATCACTCTCGACAGGAAACTGAGCTGGAAAGCGCACATCGACATCAAAACAGACAAAGCTATAAGGGCCTTCTGGCAATGTCGTCGGGCAGTGGGGAAAACCTGGGGTTTGAAACCACGCACGACTCTGTGGTTGTACACAGTTGTCATAAGGCCCATGCTGACTTACGGAGCTTCAGTTTGGTGGCCCAGAACCAAACAGAAGACCACGAGGAAGCAACTCTCGCAAATGCAGCGGATAGTCTGTCTTATTGTAACAGGCACCATGCACACTACTTCGACGATGGCGATGGAAGTCATGCTATGCCTTCCACCACTTGATATCCACGTGGAGAAGGAGGCCATGGCGACTATACTTCGCCTTCAGTGCAGTGGGATTTGGAACAGTAACAGCTGTGGGGAAGTTAGAGGACACCTCTGGAGGAATGACTGTAGAGATATACCTCTATTAGAGGCTGTTAATGACTGCTGTGTACCAACACTAATACGGAACACACCCTACAACGTTACTGTTCAACCCACTAAGCGGATGAGAGAGTCTGCTATAAGGATCTACACAGATGGATCTAAAAGGAGAGAAGGATCGGGCCTTGGAGTTTTCTCTAAAACCCTAAAAATCCAAGCAAAGGTTCCGATGGAAATTCATGGAACCATCACGCAACTGGAGCTGATGGGAATAACACTTGCGGCTGAGTACATCATAAACCGCAAGGTGACAAATGTAGCCATTCTAATCTTAACGGATAGCAAGCGATTCTGTCTCTGCAGAAAGCCTATGCTTCGTCAGAGACCGAAATAGAGTGCCACGGGAAACTCAGACAGGCAGCAATGCACAACAACATTGAAGTCTGCTGGGTGAAAGGGCATGATACAGACACAAGTAACGGGAGAGCTGACGCGCTGGCAAGAGCTGCGGCTGGGATGAATCTACTCTCACCGGAGCCGCTAGTGCGGTTAGCTCCTCTCTCCCTGTGTAACATGTTACAAACCAATGCCCTGGAGAAATTCAGGATGCGTTGGGAGGATATCGAGGGCTGCAAGCTCTCTAAGGAAACACTTGTGTATCCCAATGAGAGATCAGCGAAACGGTACCTGCAACTGGCTAGAGGGAATTTTAGGCGCTTAACTGCCATCCTTACTGGTCACTGTGGACTAAACGGGCACCTCTATAGGATGGGGATAGTTGACTCCCCATCTTGTAGAGGTTGCAGCATGGAAGACGAGACTGCATGGCATTATCTTTGTGAATGCCCGTCAATCAGGAGTCCATATTGGGTGATAGATGGCCTACAATGGCCTACATAAGAGATCTACCCACCTCAGCTATGCTAGAATACCTAAACAAGGTGGGCTGGCTAAACTGAGGATGGGTGATCTACGGGAGGTAGCACAATGGGCCTAATGAGGCCTAAGTGCAGTGCAGAACTGCACACTCCCCTTTGCACCAGAACCAGAACCAGTCACTTGATTAAAGTAAATGTTTTCGAAATGATTTGCACTTACAAGAAAAAATCCTCCTAATAAAGTGGTATTACGCAGACCACCGTTATCACGATGTTTGCGTTATGTTTTCTGTCGTTAATTAAGTAACAATTTCGTAGTATGTCATTATTTTTATAAAATCACATTACTTTTTCTTAATTATTTTAGCTGTGAATTTTCTGACATTCGTTGATTTTTGAAAGAGTTCAATTTGAAGTATCAAACGAGTGTTTTCCACTCCCAGACTAAGCATGAAGTAAAATTTCGAGTTTAGAAAAGCCCCGTGAAAATTTGTCGAGGGTCGCGCAGCGACCCGAGACAAATTTTCTGGGCTTTTGTAAACTCGAAATTTTACTTCATGCGCCACGCGTACAAAACAAAAATATTGTGAATTTATGTATATTTGAACCACACTGATTTCAGTTTTATACGCGTGGCGCATGAAGTAAAATTTCGAGTTTAGAATAGCCCAGAAAATTTGTTTCGGGTCGCTGCGCGACCCTCGACAAATTTTCACGAGGCTTTTCTAAACTCGAAATTTTACTTCATGCTTAGTCTGGGAGTGAAAAACACTTGTTTAAAGCTTTAAATTGAACTTTAAAAAAGACAGGGAATATACACAATTGTTGCATCAATTCCATGGTATGTCATTATTTTTATAAAATCACATTACTTTTTCTTAATTATTTTAGCTGTGAATTTTCTGACATTCGTTGATTTTTGAAAGAGTTCAATTTGAAGTATCAAACGAGTGTTTTCCACTCCCAGACTAAGCATGAAGTAAAATTTCGAGTTTAGAAAAGCCCCGTGAAAATTTGTCGAGGGTCGCGCAGCGACCCGAGACAAATTTTCTGGGCTTTTGTAAACTCGAAATTTTACTTCATGCGCCACGCGTACAAAACAAAAATATTGTGAATTTATGTATATTTGAACCACACTTAAAATCAGTGTTTTATACGCGTGGCGCATGAAGTAAAATTTCGAGTTTAGAATAGCCCAGAAAATTGGTCTCGGGTCGCTGCGCGACCCTCGACAAATTTTCACGGGGCTTTTCTAAACTCGAAATTTTACTTCATGCTTAGTCTGGGAGTGAAAAACACTTGTTTAAAGCTTTAAATTGAACTTTTAAAAAAAAGGGAATATACGCAATTGTTGCATCAATTCCATGGTATGTCATTATTTTTATAAAATCACATTACTTTTTCTTAATTATTTTAGCTGTGAATTTTCTGACATTCGTTGATTATTACTTCATGCGCCACGCGTATAGAACACTGATTTCAAGTGTGGTTCAAATATACATAAATTCACAATATTTTTGATTTGTACGCGTGGCGCATAAAGTAAAATTTCGAGTTTAGAAAAGCCCAGAAAATTTGTCTAGGGTCGCTGCGCGACCCTCGACAAATGTTCACGGGGCTTTTCTAAACTCGAAATTTTACTTCATGCTTAGTCTGGGAGTGGAAAACAATTGTTTAAAGCCTTAAATTGAACTTAAAAACAACAGGGAATATCCGAAATTGTTGCATCGATTCCATGGTGTGTCATTATTTTTATAAAATCACATTACTTTTACTTAATTATTTTAGCTGTGAATTTTCTGACATTTGTTGATTTTTAAAAGAATGTAATTTGAAGCTTTAAACGAGTGTTTTCCACTCCCAGACTAAGCATAAAGTAAAATTTTGAGTTTAGAAAAGCCCTGTGAAAATTTGTCGAGGGTCGCACAGCGATCCGAGACAAATTTTCTAGGCTTTTTTAAACTCAAAATTTTACTTCATGCGCCACGCGTACAAAACAAAAATATTGTGAATTTAAAATGAAATTTCCACGGGGCTTTTCTCAACACGAAATTTTACTTCATGCGCTACGCGTATAAAACACAGATTTTAAGTGAAGTTCGAATATACATAAATTTCACAATATTATAGTGTTTTATACGCGTGGCGCATGAAGTAAAATTTCGAGTTTAGAAAAGCCCAGAAAATTTGTCTCGGGTCGCTGCGCGACCCTCGACAAATTTTCACGGGGCTTTTCTAAACTCGAAATTTTACTTCATGCTCAGTCTGGGAGTGGAAAACACTTGTTTAAAGCTTTAAATTGAACTTTAAAAAAAGACGGAATACCCGCAATTGTTGTATCAATTCCATAGTATGTTATTCTGTTTATAAAATCACATTACTTTTTCTTAATTATTTTAACTTAGAGAAACGTAAAGTGTTAAGTGTGAACATTTATAAATTTAGAATTTTTCCCTCTACAAAATACACATTTTGCCTCTAAAATAAATAGGTAAGCTATTATTTGAACACTTTAAAATTAACATGCGATTTCCTATGTTGCGTCCGCCAAGTCAACACCCGGTATTATGTAGATATTTCTAAATCTTATTTACAAACAAAACGAAAAGAATTCTCGAATAATTAATCGGATCGTTTGTTGTCCGTGGTGTGAATTACGGGTACCCATGAAATGGTACCCGTTTTCCCACCAGAGCTCAAAAACCGAGAGCCGGCGATGAGCCTATAAATATAACTCTCACTCTTTACTCGGGAGAACCCAGTGTGCGAGTTACAAAGGTAAGACAAAATACGATCAAAACAAAAACAACAAAATTCCGCAAATTTTGATCAAGTGATAATTATAACCACCAACAACTGCAACAACAAATATGTAAAGTGTTTTATGTGTTAATTACTCCCACTAGTTACTTAAGGATTATAAAGGGTGAGTCTTATCAGTGCAATAATTGAAAGGATTTAAAAGACAAAATAACGTTTCGAATTCAATACTATTTTAAGTTCGAAAAAATTGCTTACGCTTTTAGTTTGCAAAACATTAAATATTAAACAATTAATAGGACTGTCTTCTTAATTAAGACCCACTGTTTGCGGTTTATGCGAATTTTCTCGTAATTTTACATTTAATATTTATGCCCATTTGCACCTCGACTGAATCAAGTACTAATCATTGATTAAATTTCTGATTTAGTCAAAATTCTAGAATATAAGAATGTTAAAAATTTTTAAAGTATCCTAAAAATGTCTCTTTCATCAATTTGCCATTGTGTAAGCAATTTGTGAATAAATCTAGTGTGTTTAGGGGGGTTATGACTTCTTACTAGGTATGTTCCGATCCCAAAAAATGTATCGATATTGAGAAACGACCCACTGAGCAAAAAACAAACAAACAAACATTGTTTTAATGTTGATGAAACATTACTTAATTGTGTTTGCGCAGTGGGGATTATATCTTATAGTAAAGTATCGATACTTTTCGATACCAAATATTTAATATTGTGTAAATATTCAAGTATTCATTGTTTTTAAAAAGCATTCATTTCGAAACTTCTAATGAATGTTTCCACTTTTTGATTAAGCATAGTGTAAAATTTAAGTTTAAAAAAAAAATTTTAGGCTTATCCTAACTCAAAATGTTACTTCATACTTAATCTGCGATTAAAAACACTCAATATAGAATAACAATCATATTTCCAAGATTTCAAAACTTGGGAGTTTTCGAGAATTTCCTAAATTTTTGTTGATGTTAAAAGCTTGCATGAATTTCCATGATTTTCATTAGTTTTCAAGTATTTGACAAGTTTTCGTGAATTTCCGATCTCCATTAATTTTCTGAATCTCAATTTAATATTGAAAATGTTGTCCTGTTTTCTGAAAATTCCTAGATTTTCGTTAATTTTAAAAATGTTGATACTATTAATTAATTTTAAAGTTCAAGCTTGACAATTTTGGTGATTATCCTAAATGTTCGGTAAGTTTAAAATGTTTGATGCATCTCGTGAAATTTCACGATTTTAGTTAGTTTTCAAATTTATTGCGTGTTTTCGCTATTTTTCGCATTTTTATTGACATCAGGAACATTTCATAATTTCATAATTATTGTTTGTAAAAATTACAAATTGACAAAATTCAGGAAATTTGGATTTGACAAAATGATTAAAATTTACACAAAAGTTGAATTAAATCGTTATATAAAGTGTTGAATTAAATTTCCAGACATTATTAAGAAACTAATAAACATTGTATTGACGTTTAAAAGTGTAGAAAATATAAGCCCTTTTAAAAAAACAAACTTTGGAACATGACCAAAACTTCGTACGGGGAATTTTACTCTTATGTTTTTCAATGTAAACTTTTAGACTTTCACTGTTTTTTTGTAAACGTTCACAAGTGAAAAACAAACTTTGGAACATGACCAAAACTTCGTACGGGGAATTTTTCTCTTATGTTTTTCAATGTAAACTTTTAGACTTTCACTGTTTTTTTGAAAACGTTCACTTTGAAGCCTCCAACGGGTGTTTCCAATCCCAGATTAAGCATGATGTAAAATTTCGCTACGCGACCAAACCAAATTTTTAGACTTTTCTAAACTCGAAATTTTACTTCATGCGCCACGCGTACACAACACTGATTTAATGTGAAGTTCACTTTTTTATGTGTTATGTTATTTTTTCACTTTTGTTTAAATTGTTAAAATTTAATTAATTCTTCATTACATAAAATTTCAGCTGTATTTTTAATAAGATAAATCTAAAAAATTACAATATTTACTGTAATGCCCGTAAATTTAACGTTCGTTAAAATGTATAGAATATAATTCTCCTATACATTTTAACGAACGGTAAATTTACGAGCATTACAGTAAATATTGTAATTTTGTAGATTAAGACAATTTGTAAAATTATAATTATTATTTTGATGAAAATCGCTCGAGCAAAAAATTAAGCATAACTTTTTTTTTAAAAATAGAACATTTTGATGAAACAAAAAGCAAACGATAGCCAAAGATCGAGACTTTCAATTGACGTAAAGCTTGATTGTTTTCAAGCTCAAATCAAGGCTTAAATTTTAAACCAAAACAACTGCTTTTTTCACTGTGCATATAACTTTAATAAAAATCGCACGCTCAAATAACTTAACACAACTTTTTTTACAAACTTGTTATTGTCGTTAAACAAAAAGCAAACAATAGCCAAAAATCAAGACTTTTAATTGACGTAAAGCTTGATTGCTCTCAAGCTCAAATCAAGGCTTTAATTTTGAACCAAACCCACCACTGCGTTTTTCGACTTTGCATGTTACTTTAATAAAAAAACGCACGCTCAAATAATTTAACCTAACTTTTTTTACAAACTTAATATTTACAGTAAACTAAAAGCAAACAAGAGACGAAGAATGTAACTTTGAAATTGTGCAAAGCTCAATTGTTGTTACGCTTAAATGAACTCTTAAATTTTAATTCAAAATCGCTGTATTTTCCGCTCTGTTTATTAAATTTAATTAAAATTTCAGACTCAAACAGTTAAGTGCATTTTAATTTAAAAACTTAACATGTTATAAAACGAAATGCAAGCGACAGCCAAAGAATGCAGCTCTGACTAGACCCTATACTCAATTGTTTATACACTCAAATTACGGATTGAATTTCAAGTATTGAAATTTGAAATTTAACAAAAGAATCAATCGTTCAATAAAATAAACTGTTTGGTGTTGTAGGCGTTCACTTTATGGTACATCTTAAATACACTTGTAAATAAAACACTTTTTACTTTGTTTAACCACTGAATCTTATATTTAATTGTGTGACTAGTTTCGACTATCTAGTAGTCATTCTCAAACTAAAGTAAATACAAATTACACGTTAAAAACTATTTATTCGGCTTCGAAAAGAGGGGTGTACATTAGGTCAACCTGGTCATTAAGAAGAGAAATTCCGGGATTAATTCGGCCCTTGTGTATTTCTAGTGCTTCCAGTAAATCCATTTTACGACCTTTTTCGGCAAAATGGATTACTGAAAGTACATCCTCACCAAAAGTGTGATTCTCTTCTAAAAGATGGCTAGCATAGGTAGAACTATTATGTTTTAATCTAAAGGCTCGCTCGTGTTCAATTAAAACATAATAGTTCTACCTATGCTAGCCATCTTTTAGGAGAGAATCACACTTTTGGTGAGGATGCACTTTCAGTAATCCATTTTGCCGAAAAAGGTCGTAAAATGGATTTACTGGAAGCACTAGAAATACACAAGGCCCGAATTAATCTCGGAATTTCTCTTCTCAATGACCAGGTTGACCTAATGTACACCCCTCTTTTCGAAGCCGTATAAATAGTTTTTAACGTGTAATTTGTATTTACTTTAGTTTGAGAATGACTACTAGATAGTCGAAACTAGTCACACAATTAAATGTAAGATTCAGTGGTTAAACAAAGTAAAAAGTGTTTTATTTACAATAAAATAAATATAATTCCAAAACTAACTGAATATAGCAAGAAATATTGAATTTTTTTAAACATCTATAGTAAGTTTCATGAAAATCCATAAGTAGTTTTTAAAATTTGCATTTAAGAAAAAATAATTACAAAAATTCGGGGGTACTTAATAATAATAATAATAATACGTCTTTATTTATTATAGAAAAAATATTTTACAAAATGTCTAGTAAAAGTAACAGGCGAAGTTCAGTTAGCCTAATGACTATTAACTGTTCTTCCACTTAACCTGAAGAATATTAACAGATTATTGCATAAATGGTTCATACAAATAATATTTAATTAAGAAAAAGTACTGTTTTAAAAGTAAAAGTAAAAGTATGTGCGATAAAACGAATTAGGATTAACACTACGATTAACATTAACACTAACATTAACATTAACATTAACGTCACTCTCACTCTCAACTTGATTTTACGATATTTTCAAAGAGCTACGCTTTACTAACACCCACAAGTATTAAATCTTTTTTTTATAAAAGCGTTCAATTTCAATCTTCCAACGAGTGGTACCACTCCCAGGTTAAGCATAAAGTAAAATTTCGAGTTTAGAGAAGCCTTTTGCAGGGGCGCGCGAGCGAAGCGAGTTGCGCCCCGGCAAATCCAAATTTTCAGGCTTTTCTAAACTCGAAATGTTACTTTATGCTTAATCTGGCAGTAGAATACACGCGTTTAAAAGTTTAATTTGAAATATTTGTAAAATCAACGAATATCTAAAGATTTACAGCGTATACAGTATATTGAGAACTATAAATCAGAAGCTTTCTTTCCCTCTAGCGGGGTCCCTCAGGGATCAAACTTCGGACCGCTACTGTTCCTCATATTCATCAATGATATCATCAAAAACGTACAATCCGAAATGCTAATATATGCAGATGATATTAAGATATTTGCAAAGGTAAATTCGATGTCTGACTGTTTAATCCTTCAGTCCGATTTGGAGAAAGTGCAGAAATGGAGTAAACTAAATCAGTTGGACCTTAATATAAAAAAATGCAAATGCAGTCATTTTTCAGAATCGACAACCACATAAAATTCAACTATTCGTTGGAAAACATTTCTCTAGATCGTGTAACACAAATAAAAGACTTAGGTGTTCTATTTGACAGAGAGTTATCTTTTGTCCCGCACTACACAAATATAACAAATTCGGCTATGAAAATGTTAGGATTTATCCGCATGGTCTCACAACCATTTAAAAACATTCAAGCAATATTGAAGCTATACAACTCATACGTGAGGCCAAAATTTGAGTATTTTGCGGTTGTATGGTCTCCTTTCTATGTGTGTCACATAAAAGCTATTGAGGGGATCCAATAAATATTTGTCAAATACCTTTATTTCAAACTTCATTCTACTTATCCTGATGAGTCGGTACGTTACAATGAAATATTGGCTATGTTCAACTTAAAGTCTTTCGCACAGCATTGCATAGAAGAAAATCATATTTTCAACACAACAGATTGTAAAATTTTATACCCAGGCAATAAGGGTCGATACTTAAATTTCCGTGAGGGACTAGAAATTAGGAAGGCGCTAAAGCGGGGAAAGCCGATTGTAAATAATATGGAAGAGCTTTGGAACTCTCCGATAGCGTCCGCCCTTATTGCCGATATTTTATGATAGCCTGTATTTGTATATAAATAGTTGTTTAGATATTTTTTGTACATTCCTCCCCGAAGATGACCAATGGTCGAAACTAGTCGGAGAAAATATAAATTAGTGAAACAAAACCAAGTGTTTTAATTAAATATCCAGAATTATATTCAAAAATGTTTCACCACGGGTTAAATGAGAAATTAATTAAAGATATTAAAGTCTTTGGTATAACGGCGAAACATACTGTCTCTGAGTACATTGTATCAAATAATACATAACAAAATTGATGATCCCAATCTGCTTAGACAAATCAATATTTATGTACCAAGATTTTGCAGTAGGAATAGTATGTCGATCTTATGTAACCGTAGCAACACCAACGTTTATTATAATTCTCCGTTGAACACTATGATGCGAAATTATAATAATAGTATCCTAGGTTGCATGGACATTTATAACTGTAGTTTCAAATGTTTCATTAAACAAGTCGCGAATCTCCATTAGGTCTTAAATTTGTATTTGTATCATATTAATTTATATATTTAATTGTAGTTTCTTATTTTAATTTGTTAGCATTTATTCTATTTTATTTTAATTTTTTGTATCTTACATATACACGCTTTTGTTACTTTTTGTTACTCTGTTTATTTTTTTAGTTTTTGTATATTTTTCCCTGTAATAGGATAATTTTATATCTGTTGGGAAATAAAAGTATTATTATATATGTGTACTTAAAAGAAAAACTCTCTGTATATCTAAGATATTAATAAATAATACGCAGTAATCAAAACATTTTTTTGGGCACCAGAAAAATTCCAGGGTTGAAAGGGTTCATATCATTATTTAAAATTAAGGAAAATTCAAGAAATTAATCTCAAATTAAACTTAAATGTAACTAATCATTTAAGTTTTATTTGATCATTTAGTTCAGTGGTCTCCAAACTACGGCCCGCGGGCCAAATCCGGCCCGCGACTTGCATATTTTGTCATATGTCATATTTTGAAATATTGTAACAATTGTTCCTTAAATTTTTCATAATATTATAAAATTAATCGGATCTTGGCCGACTTTATTATGTAGAATTGTATTTGTGGCCCGAGAAGAAGATAGTTTGGAGACCCAGGATTTAGTTCATTTAATAATTTTCTTTTCAACTTTATTTTCAACTACATCATTTTAAGCGTTCATAACTTTTTACAAACTCCGGATAATTTCATAAAATTCATTTCAAATCATACAAAAATAATTAAATATAACATTTATTTTATATGCAGAAAATTGCTTCGCGGAGCGACTAAACCAAATTTTCAAGCTTTTCTAAACTCGAAATTTTACTTCTTGCTTCATCTGGTAGTGGAAACACTCGTTCGAAACTTTAAATTGAACGCTTTTATAAAATCAACGAATGGCTGACATTTTACTGCGTATACATTATATAAATTTTCTTTATTATATAATATTTCCAGTATGTAATACAATAAGTCATTCATAGAAATCATTAAAAGAAGATCAGAACTTATCATAAAATCGACTTTTAGAGTTTATTTATTTATTTATGTATTAACGGAATCTCCATTTTATTACATAAGTGTACATATACATATTGTAATATATGACAAAAATAACAAAAAGCATAAAAATCATATAAAGAATTACATTGATTACAACCGACTTAATTATTACTGAACAAAAATAACAAAAACCATATAAAGAGTTACATTGATTACAGCCACCTAAATTATTACTGAACTAAAGATCTAACAGTCAATGACATTGGATAGACTGAAACGACGTAACTGGACCTTAAACTGATGAATTGATGGTGTAAATAAAACAAAGTTGGGATTATTGCTAATACCATCGGCATACCTCATCATACGATCGATGGGGTTAGACATCCCGTATCTGGTCGAATGAAAACGTAAACGGAATATAGGCCTATGTCTAGCTTGAAGACCACGAGGTATAAAGAAATTTAGCGCCTCTACCAAATAACAACAGTTAATTAGACCATTAACAATTTTGTGTAAGAAAGTCAAATTTAAAAATACTCTTTTTTCAGCTAACGATCTCAGGTTCAATAGCGATAACATGCCACTATGACTAAAATTGATACTAGCTACACCTAGCCGAGAAGACATAATTTTTAGAAATTTCCCCTGAGTCATTTCCAGCTGATGGATAGCGTTTTTTGAGTATGGTGCCCAAACAATAGAAGCATACTCCACATGTGGGCGCACCAGGAACAAATAAAGAGACTTGACCGTAGTGTCCTTGAACTGTTTGCCGAATATATATACAAACCCCAACAGTTTTAATGCCTTGTTACACACATGCGAAGTATGCTCCTTGAAATCTAATTTTGTTGTAAATATTACGCCCCAATCCTTAACTTTATTATTCAGAGGTAGAGGTTGATTATGTAAACTGTAGGTAAATTCCCCCACACGCCCACGACTAAAAGATATGGAAAAACATTTACCCAAGTTCAATTTCAATTTATTAATTGTACACCAAACAGAAATCCTATTTAAGTCCTCTTGGAGTTGTAGCTGATCAGAAACATTTTGCAGTTTTTTGTAAACCTTGAGATCATCAGCATACAGAAGAAACTGACTATTTTTTTTACTTAATCCAATGGCATTGACGAAGAGTAAAAATAAAAGCAGACCACAGTGTGAGCCCTGTGGAACACCTGACGTCACTGGTATTAACTTAATTATGAGCTTAACTCGGGCATTAATGGGTTATTTTGTACAAAATTAATTAATAACAAATTTTGATTTTTGTTTATTTTTTTTTTTATATTACAAATATCTTAGAATAATAGATGAAGGAAAATACATTATCATTTTTTGTTTGGACACAAAATGAGTGAACAGCTTTATGTAACATGGTTCGTTAATTAATTTTGTGTAGAAAATCTTGATAAAAATTTGTTGTATTGTTCTTTACTAAACCTAAGGAGGCAATTGAACATTTGGTTAAATTTCGCTAATATTTTGGTTTTTTATTCCAACTAGTTTCGACTTTGAGTCATTCTCAAGGAAATATTAGTGAAATTTAACTAAGTGTTTTTCCTTTTTAAATCATAATTAAATATGTTTCACCACGTCAAAGATGAGAAACTTGTTCAAGATAAAATTTTAAATATGTGATTAGGAACAGAGCTGGGCAGGATTCGAATCATTCAGGATTCGAATCTTGGATTCGAATCCTTTTAGAGAATTCAAAAGAGGCATTCGAATACTTTAGTTCAACTGAATTTGTGATCCGGATTCGTAACATGTTCTTAAGAGGATTCGTATTCGAATCCAAATGTGGGTGATTCGAATCCATATAAAAGGATTCGAATAATTATAAAAGGATTCGAATATTTATAAAAGGATTCGAATATTTATAAAAGAATTCGAATACTTACAAAAGGATTTAAATCGTCAAAAATAATTCGAATTAATTGTGAGGATTAACATGAGAAATGTCTTTTTGTGTATTTAAATTACTCGTTAAATCACCGTTTTATACGCGTGGCGCATGAAGTAAAATTTCGAGTTTAGAAAAGCCCAGAAAATTTGTCTCGGGTCGCTGCGCGACCCTTGACAAATTTTCACGGGGCTTTTCTAAACTCGAAATTTTACTTCATGCTTAGTCTGGGAGTGGAAAACACTCGTTTAAATGAAGACAACCCTATACAAGACTGTCTCAGTTTAAACCGAGTCGACTTTATACAGTAATGACTTTGATTTTGACGTATGATTCGAATCAAATATTCAAATCCTGTTTTATCGAATCACGAATACAAATCCTTTAAGAATATATTTGATTTTATTATTTTTTTTCAACCATTTATATATAAATATCGTTACCAGTCGTTTTAACAAAAATATTTAAAACCTAATTATTTATTATTAACACTAAACATCGTTGATAACAGACTAAACATCTGATTCCCTGTTACTCTGATTAAAGATGTATTTGTATTTTTCTGAACTTCACTTTAAATTAGTGTTTTGTACGCGTGGCGCATGAAGTAAAATTTCGAGTTTAGAAAAGCCCGAAAATTTGTCTCGGGTCGCGCACGGGGCTTTTCTAAACTCGAAATTTTACTTCATGCTTAGTCTGGGAGTGGAAAACACTCGTTTAAAGCTTCAAATTGAACTCTATTATAAAATTGACGAATGCCTGAAAATTACGTAGATAAAAAATTTACTAAATATCATTAAAACCGGGAAAGTCAGAGAAAAGTCATGAAATTATATTCAAATAGACCAAAACACTTACAAAAAAGCCATATGACATTATTAAATTTGTAAAAATCAGCAGGCAAATTACAAAACACGTAAAAATTTATCAAATTAACTTAAATATTGACAAAAACAATGAAAACAATTTAACAAAATGGAGGTTTCCCACAGAAGAAAGTTATATTAATAGGCCAGGGAAAAAATCTTGGCGTAGCAAAACGGATAAAACACTGAAATATTGTTAAATTGAAAATATACTGGTTTTTACTTATTGTTGTAACGTGAGTTAACAACGTTTTCACTTTTACTCTTAATGAGTAATTTAGGAAAAAGGTAAATTTTAGTTAATGATGCACACAGATTCAGGTTTAACTTAAGACTGCCTTTATTCGTCTATATACAAAATGTCTGCACGGATGTGCATAAAAGAAAACGATTTTGCGCACAACATAATTATTTGGCGCCAATTATTATACATTCAAATATCTCTACACCCTTACCCTTAAAATTAAACATAATTAAAAAATTTACAAAAAAGAAAATAAACATACAATTTTATTGTTAGGAATTATTTACATTTGGATCTTAGAAAATAAGGTGGTTCATGTGGTTCTGGAATGCTCTCAGTTTTAACATCAACCAACTTATTTTCGACATTTCCAGTGTCAACCAAAATTGTCTCTTTTACTACTTCATTGTTCTGTTGGTGAGCACTTTCCTTCGCTCGTATTTGATTTGAGTGTCTTCTCACTCTTTTGTCGTCACCAACGTTCACGTCATACGTCACTTTACCGAACTTTTTTACTATTTCTCCTTCCCGCCATAATGGCTGAGCGGGTTTTTCAAAATCACGCACTAACACCTGTTGACCGTTTTCAAAAAAAGCTTGACTCTTATTTTCGGGTATTTTGTTTTGCCTATTTAATTCAATAATTGATTTTGTATTGGGTATCAGTAAATTATATCTGGTTTTTAATTCACGTCCAAACATTAATTTTGCTGGGCTTTCGTTAGTGATATTATGGTTTGCAATTCTGTAATCGAACAGAAATCTTAATAAAGCGGTATCCAAATTTTCATTCATGAAATATGCCTTTTTTAATGCTAATTTATTTGTTTTTACATTAATTTCAGCAGCTCCGTTACTGGCTGGATGGTATGGTGGTGAAAATGTACGCACTATACCATTCTTTTCTAAAAAATATTCAAAATCACTGGATGTAAACGGAGGCCCGTTGTCTGAAACTAATGTATCTACAAGTCCAAAACGTGCAAATAACGATCTTAAACATAATATAACGGATTCTGCTGTAGTATTTTGTAATTTAAAAGCTTCTATCCATTTAGAGTAGGCATCGGTAACAATTAAATATTTAAAGTGCGACTCCCCTCGCAATCCACAACAAGTTAGTCTTATAAATAAATCTTTATTGACGGATAAACCATTTTACAGAACAGAAATTATTTTACAAAATAGTAATTCAAAATATTAAAGAGAGAAATAGTAACAAAAAAAGTACCGTAGTATAAAAATAAACTGAATTGTAAAGAAACGATTGAACGCATATTATATAAAACAATGTATTATAAAGAATAGACATTAATGACAGCATTGCAGACGTTTAACAATTCTCCCAAACTCGGGCAATGTGTTGTAAAAAATGTCTAACTCATTATTGACTAACAAGGAATTTGCTGTACGCATAAGTCGAGTAATCGGAGTATAAAATCCGTAATTCGTATTATGGAACGGAATGCGAAAAAGAGGTGGGTTCCGACTTACGCGATTATCGATTTTAACAGAAAAACACACGCGGGAGAGGAGAATTGGGCATTGGATGACACCGTTCAGTAGCTTATGAAGTAATGACATGTCGGCAAAGTCTCGCCTACAACATAATTTTTCAATATTAAACTCATCGTAAAGATTTTCATTATTAAGCCCTACTTTAAATGACAGGTGTTTAATAAATTTGCTTTGAACATTTTCAATGCGTTTAATATAAGTTGTTTGGTACGGACTCCATATACACGAAGCGTATTCGAGATGCGAACGAACGTACGCGAAGTATACAATTTTAAATGATGAAACTGACAGATCCCTAGACATACGTTTTATATAACCTAGCATTTTAGTCGCGCGATTACATATGAAATTAATATGATGGTCAAAATTGAAATTAGAGGTAAACCAAACACCGAGATCTTTCATTATATTTACTTTTAAAACAGTTTTGCCATTAATGTTGTAATTATAGTTACAAGTAAATTTCTTACGTGAAAAAGTAATATATTTACATTTATCAGTATTAAAACTGAGACCGTTTAAAAGGCACCAGTCAGCTAAGGAGGAAAGATCATTTTGAAGTAGAAGACAATCATCCATATCGCGTACTTCTCTAAACAACTTTAGATCATCGGCAAATAGCAAAAAATGTGAGTTTTTAATTGACAATGCGATGTCATTTATAAAGATAAGGAATAATAAAGGCCCACAGTGTGATCCCTGAGGTACCCCAGAAGGAACACCGAAGGCATCAGACAGATGATTTTTAATTTTTACACATTGTGAACGACCTTCTAAAAAGCTTTGAAACCACGAGATGACTGATTGGTTGAATCTTAATGCAATCAATTTTGATATTAAAATATCGTGTGATACTTTATCAAAGGCTTTAGAAATGTCTAAATATACCGTGTCAACTGAGCACCTATTTTCAATAGAGTTGGTATATCAAACTATATCAAACACTCATTGAAACAACTACTTCCCGGGCTAATACCCCGACGGACATTGAATTATACAACAAGTGTTTGCTGTTACATACAGTAACCTACTGCAAATTTAACAATTTGGGTGAAATTATTCAGGCCATCTATAGACGCGTTTCGAGATTTATCTCTCCTCAGTATAGCTTTGCCATTCCCTCTAAACAATTTGACACCTTAGACTGGCGGTCACGTTACCGTTCAAACATTAGTATAAATGAAATTGCCAATTCTTGGTTGCAAAATACTTCAAACATTAAAAGTGCGACTCCCCTCGCAATCCACAACAAGTTAGTCTTACAAAGACTATATCAAACACTGAATAATTTGACCAATTTGACCTAATTTGACCCAAATTGTTACATTTGCAGTAGGTTACTGTATGTAACAGCAAACACTTGTTGTATAATTCAATGTCCGTCGGGGTATTAGCCCGGGAAGTAGTTGTTTCAATGAGTGTTTGATATAGTCTTTGTAAGACTAACTTGTTGTGGATTGCGAGGGGAGTCGCACTTTTAATGTTTGAAGTATTCTGCAACCAAGAATTGGCAATTTCATTTAATTAAATATTTGTTACCATATAATGGCCCTAAAAAATCAATTTGAATACGTGACCACGGTTTTTCAGGAACCGGCCACGATGAAAAACATTTTACAGGGTTAGGTCTGAAAGTATTACATGTATTGCAGTTTGAACATAAATTATCTATTTGCTCGTCCATACTTGGCCACCAGAAATACGATCTCGCAATCGATTTCATCTTATTTCTGCCCAGGTGTAAGCGATGTAAATCATTTAGAATTAAATTACGTAATTTGCTAGGAATAATAATTCTGTATCCCCACAATAGACAACCATGTTCTATATGAAGCTGAACTTTTCTAATATAAAAAGGTTTATCCTTATCGCAATTTAGTTCATTCGGCCAACCATGTAAACACCATCCCAATATTTTATTTAATATGATATCTTTCTTTGTTTCTAACGCTACAGTTTTGTGATTAAATTTAATCGCTTCATTTAAATATAATATTCCTATATCATCATTTTCATTTTCAGAAACATTTAAATTATTTACAGGTAACCCTGACAATGCGTCTGCGCAATTGTTACTAGAGCTAACATATTTAATTTCGTGCTGATATGCTGCTAAAATGACTGACCATCTCTGTAAATGACTAGCTGTCATAATGGGAATTCCCTTCTTGTTTCCAAAAATAGCCAACAGTGGCTTATGATCCGTTAATAAAGTAAAAAATCGCCCATAGAAATATTGGTGAAATTTTCTAATTCCAAAAATTATAGAAAGTGCTTCTTTATCTATCTGTGAATAATTAACTTCACTTTTAGTTAAAGTACGCGAAGCATAGGCAATGACTTTACTAGTTCCATCAGGATAAGAATGTGCTAAAACTGCACCCAACCCATATGAGCTTGCATCACATGACAACGTCAACGGTAATTCAGAATTGTAATGCGTTAAAAAATTTGATGAAGTCATGTCTGTTTTTATTTTATTAAAATAATTTTGACAATCCCTGCTCCAATGCCATTTGACATTCCTTTTTAGTAACTGATGCAAAGGATATAATTTAGAACTCAAATTTGATATAAATTTTGCATAATAATTTACAATGCCAAGAAATGACTTTAATTCAGTTATATTTGTTGGACTTCTCGCTTTAATTATTGCCTCAATTTTATCTTTAGATTTATGTAAACCATTAGCATCTATTTCATAACCTAAATAAGATATCTTTCTTTGAAAAAAATTGCATTTATCAAACCTAACTACAAGTCTGTAATGTTTATTATTTGTTTAATAAGACTTTCTGAGGGGTAATAATAATAACAAGCACGTCTACCCGCTGAATATAATTCACTTTGCACATTATTGCGAAGTGTCCTTTGCGACAACACCTATCGCAATTTTTATTAAAAGCCGGACACTTAAATTTCGGATGACTTTTTCCGCATTTTTGACACTTGTCGCGCACTGACATATTTGACTTGCGCACACTGTTACCAACCTTCTCCCGCGATGCCGCTCTTCCCGAACTGCTTGCATCGCTGCGTTGCCAGTTCCTGGGATGTTGCTGATGCTGTTTTTTTCTAATCATGTCCACTGGATCCTCCATGTTTTTATGCATTACAGCTGTGGCGATCGCCTTTGTGGATTCCATTGTTCGGCATGTTTTAATGGCATCATCCAATGTTAATTTTTCTTGTTCAAGCAATCGTTGTCGCATTTCTTCCGCTTGTAGGCCGCACGTTAAGACGCTCTTTATTATCTCTTCTTTTAGGGAACCCAACTCGCACGATAATGAAATGTTTTTTAGTTCCGTCGCGTACTGCTCCACTGTTTCCCCCGTCCTTTGCTTTCGCATGAATAGTTTATAGCGTTCGTATTCCACGCTTTTTCGAGGCGAAAAGTGATTTTCAAATTTTTCTAGTAATTTCCCGAGTTTTTCTTTTTCATTTTCTCCGAAGGTGAAAGTATTATGAATACGGAAGCCTTCCTCGCCAATATAATGCAGGAGTTGAGCGCACTGCGTTTTCTTGTCCTTTTTTGAATATTCCGTTGCTGCAAGATAATTCTGGAAACGTGCTTTCCAGAACCTCCAGTTTTCGGACAAATTCCCATCCATCGACATCGGAGCTACGCCACGTCCTTCCATATTTTAATTTACTGCACTTCACTCTTTCAGATGTTAACCGGCTGCGCCATGTAATATTTATTATTTGTTTAATAAGACTTTCTGAGGGGTAATAATAATAACAAGCACGTCTACTCGCTAGATCGATCATTTATTAACTAAAAATAAAATATCACTTTTTTATACAATATAAATAAAACTTACTTCTTCTCATCACAGGTGACACTTACATTCATTTAAATTAAATATAATTCTCATTACAAAGTCCATATTGCTTTAATTTATTTAATACTAACTTTAATCTCTTCATGTGCTTTGCTGTATCTCTGCCAGTAATCAGTATATCATCAAGAAATACTGAGACACCCTGTATATCAGAGAATATGTGATCAATGATCTTTTGAAAGATTCCTGGCGCGGATGCAACCCCGTATGGTAATCTGTTGTACATGAATAAACCTTTATGTGTATTTATTGTTACTAATTTCTTTGATTCTTCATTTAATTCAATTTGAGCATATGCTTGACTTAAATCTATTGTACTGAATAGAATTCCACCACTTAAATTAGCAAAAATGCTTTCTACTCTCGGCAAAGGATATTTATTTATGTGAAGTTGTGGATTTACTGTAACTCGAAAATCGCCACAAATTCTAATATTGCCATCCCTTTAATAATAGGCACTATAGGTGTTGCCCATTCACTATAATCTGTAGGTGAAATTATTCCTTCCTTTAGTAATTTATTAATTTCATTTTCAACTTTTTCTTTCATAGCAAAAGCTAGAGGTGTGGCTCTGCAGAATACTGGTTTACTATTTTCTTTTAAAAACAAATCTACCTTCCCACTGTTAAATGTCCCTAATTTTTCACTAAATACTTCAAAGTAGTCTCTCTTTAAATTATTTATTTCATTTTTTATTGAATTGTCAACTAAATTTAAAATACCTAAATCATGACTTATTGATATTTTCAAAATTTTAATCCATTCACGGCCTAATAGTGGAGGTTCGCCATTAGGTAAAATAAATAATTTTAAATTATAAAAAGTTTTATTATTATACTCAATATTTACTTTAATATGCCCTAATGCTGAAATTTGATTACCATTATATGATTTAAAATTACTATAATCTTTTACCATTACTTTATGTTTAAAATGCTCTGTGTACGTTTTTTCTGCAATTGCTGAAATACCTGAACCCGTGTCAATTTCCATTAATAAGCAGGTACCGTCTATATTAATTTCTGTTTGAATCGGCCCAGAATTATTTTGAATAACAAATAAATTTAAGTTTGAGTCTGAGTCACTAGTATTTACATTTTTATCAATAAAATGATTTGATTTACTGAAACCCTTTACAAATTTGTAAATCGATTTAATGTGTCCTTTTTGTCCACAATTATGACAAATAGCCCTTTTAAAATAACAATCAGCATCATTGTGATTGGTCATGCCGCAATGGCAACACTTCGAATGTACCTGCGTATTACGCTGAGAACGGTTGTGAGGCTGCTGTGTTGTGACGTAGTTCCTGCTGCTGGTCCTGCTGCACTCGCGGCGGCTGCATTGTACCTGCTGTTCCACGCAGGGCTGTGGAGTCGTTGGATACAGTATCCGACTCCGACTCCGACTCCTCAATTTAAGATAAAACGACTCCAGCTTCAACGTCCGACTCTGACTCCAACTCCGGTGATTATTAGGAAATCATAAGGATTAAAGGGTACTATTAAAAACGACATGTATGTACAAGAAGTTCAAATGCAAAATTAACATGTATTTTTTTTTAAAGGATTGCCATTTCAGAACTTAAATAAACGTTTAACATATTAAAGTAATAAACATGTATCATTTTCAACTAAAAATAACTAATAACTGTATATTTTGTTTACATAAATTAATTCTTTATTTTCGTTATTGATGCATAATTTTATTGTGCATACAAGTAAGTATTTTGTAGATTTGAAAAATAACGTACAAATACATATAGTCATAATAAATATAAAAATACAATGAAATTAAGTAATTAACATATGTATACATTGATATTGATGTTTGAAATAATAACAGCAAATATAAACACTAGATTATTATATCTCCTAAATAGGGTGGATTTGTTGTAAACTCTACGTATGTTGTTGTATTTATAATTAAATAAGAATAATTTTATACATAAAATAATAATCCAATTAAATTGAAATAATACCTAATAATAAAGATATGAATATCATAACAAGGTATGCATTTTTTATATTATGGTATCAACATATCGACGTTTATTGTATGTACAGTTGGGATAATCTCAAATTAATAGTGCCAATAATATAAAATTTTCCCCGTTGGCTGAATAAATCATGATTAAATCTGAGGAAAATAAGCCATATTATCCCTAAAACCAGCGCAATTTAAGGTGACCCCGAATGTATATAGAGAAATTTACAATTTAAACAATTTAGCAAATACACATTTAATAAGATTTTATTATTTTATGTTTAATAAAAGAAACAAACAACATAAATAAAACTAATATGACTGAGCAAAAATAATTATAGTCGATAGCTTTTGTAATAATTAAACGTTTCTATAAAATTGTAAAAAAAAACTAATAATACAAATTGTGATATATATATATATATATATATATATATATATATATATATATGTTAAATACTAGTTAACAATGTTAAAGTAACTGAAACATATTTAATTTTAATATTTGTAAATTAATAAATGTGTCTTAATTCTAATTATGCACGGTAGTCCGAAAATAAATGCAAAGCTTTAACTAAATCAATTATTTAATTAATTTTAAGATTAAAATCAGAAAAAAAAATTGTAGGATTCTTTATAAAGGCTCACGGGGACATTGAATTTCTAAATTTGTGACATCGGTAATATTTTGTAAATATTGTTTGTATTTTCTTTGCTATTAATAATCTGCTAAATATTACAAATGCTTAGTTGGTTGTTAATAGGAATGACTTTTTTACAAAGTATAAAAAACATCGTGAACCTTAGAAGTTTTTCTTATTAATTTGTCATATTTTTAATGAATCCATTTATGAGGTTTATTTGCTTATAATTAATTAACGAGTCATGATTCGTAAAGCTAGAATGGAACAAATACATTTGAAGGGAAATTTGACTAAAATTAACTTGATAATTAATCACACGAATTAGTCCTCAAAATATAATAATATCCTCCTTCATTGATGCTCTTAAATCAGATTTTATGATCCGTAATGCAGAAAATAACCGTTCAACACTAACCTGTGTGGGTGGCAACGCAGTAATAATCATAGCAGCATCTCTTACTATGACCGGATACAACGGGATAACTTCATGTACTATCAGCTTAGATGTACGGTCATACTTTTCAACTTCTTTGCATGCATTCGCAAAATCCTGTTTCAATTCCTCTAATTTATTCACATTGCAGCTGTTAGGTGTAGTTTCCAAACAACGACGTTTTGTACGTTCTTGTTTATCCAGATATTTGTCAAAATCTAAATCCTCGTCAGTTGATGAGGAAGATCCTTCAATACTACTGATCACTTCATTTTCTGTTTTATCCTGTAGCAATTTCTTCGTGCGATATATAACCTCAAATAGAGCATATTTTGCTGTAGTTAACTGATCATTATTCAAAAGAATTCGATGCATCGGGTCTACGTAAATAGCAGCAATTAAAAGTTTATTCTCTAATAATATAACCTCGCGTTTTTTCATTGATGCGGCAGTTCCTTCAGCAATTAATCCTCCAGTTTGAGACAGAGAAAATGTTAGATTTCTCCACTCTTTTATAAATTCTCCAGGAGTCAAATCTTCTGATTGCAATTTCTTTGTAACGGCATATGGATGTCGAAGTACACTCTCTAATTTTATAATTTCTTCCCATTGATGTTAAGAAAACGCTTGGATTTGCCATGTCAACAAGATACGGTTTAAGCTCAAGCAAACGTTCAATCATCATATAAGTGCTACCCCACCGCGTTGCTTGATCAATAATTGCACCTTTCCCAGCACGTCTCTTTAAAATGTCATCAATTTTTGGTGTTCTGGTTGTGGTAACTATCCGCCTTGCTTTACTTAGTAAATTCGACGTGTGTCCTCTTTTAAGACCATCTCGTATTGCTAGCTGCTGCGTATGTACAACACAGCGCATATGATGAATTTGAATAGACTTCGCAACTTCTTCCGCTAAATCATCCAAACTATCATCACCTAATTCCGTTTCATTGTACACTTTTGCGGCATTTTCGGGTATTTCGCCTTCAAATTCGCCTTCTTCACTCCTCATCATATGAGCCTCATTTGATTCTTTGTTCAATTTTTCAATTGTGCTAATCATGTTTGAAGCATTATCTGTGATGGTGCATAGTATCTGCTCTTTTTTAATGCCATAATCGTCAAGAACATTTTGAAGTAATTGTTTAAGATACTCATTTGTGTGATAAGCATGAGTATCTTTTATTGCTAATGTCTTGGTTACAGTTATATTATTGTTATTAACAAAACGAACGTTAATAGCAAAATATTTACTCTATGGCACGTACATGCGTCCATTTTCAGGTAAACAAAACGGCCCATAAGCTGCTTCTTCAGTTCTTCTTTTTGCTTTTCCGCTTCATCACAAACCATTCTTCTTATGTTTTCTCTATTTAAAGAAATTCCTAGTTTTTCAGGCATTTCGCCATTCAAGCCAATAAATCCAGGTTGTGAGAATAACGATAATGCTACGCCATTTTGGCATATTAATGCAATTACGTTATTTTTTAATTTATCAGCAGTCATTGTAATGGATAGCTTATTACCCGTAAAGAATTTGGTTAATTTTGTCTGGGCAACTTCTTTTGTAGTTCTCAATGCTGGCACTTTTTCATTACTTTTTCATTACTTTCGACTACAGTTTTATAAATATCGGGGTGGTGGCGTTGCAAATGACGTTTCAAATTCCATGCTCTCGTAGGGGCGTTTTTCTCGCAGCCGGAATATGCACTTAATGTAGCGTTACACAATTTAAGGTCATTGTTCGTTTTGCACATACAGACAAATTGAGTTTTGTCACTTGAACTTTTAAAATAGTCATAGACACTACATTTGCTTAGTTTTTTTTGCCATTTTCACTTTCAACTTTCACTAAACTCAAAAACACGCTGTAATAGGTTATTAAGTTTGGCTGAACACGTGGTACAAAGGTAGTTTTGCACGCATCCGTTTGCCCATTTTGCAGCAGCGTTGCCAAGACGCATGGGCTCGAGTGCAAGCAGGCGAGGCGGAAATTTGGGAGCTAGGGGTACCGGCTCCGATAGCACAGGTTTAAACGAGAGTGGATTCCATGTGGAATACTCTTTGATTAAAGATTGTATAGTCAGAAACTTCAATTTAAAAAAAACAAGTCACCCGAAAATGATCATAATTGATCATTTTAAAATTCTACGATATTAATAATGATTCATTAAGCCACTATCACTCACCGACCGGCTCTTTATACAAAGAGAAGACACTCTATAAAAAAAATGTAACAGTCGAACAAAATGATCAAAATTGATTATTTAAAAATGCACTAATAATCGTGTTAATTCAATAGGCCCAGTAACACAATATTATTTTTAAACGTTACAAATTAGACATAATTTATTATTATATGTAAAACTAATAATTTTACACAAAATATATTAAAAAATACTTATCTTTAATAATATATTTAGAATTTAAATGTCTATCGAGACTTAATAAGAAGCTATAGGTACAGCATTTTTATATTACGATTAACGAATAGCGTTACCTGAAGTGTTGCGCTTAATTTTCGTCCATCTTGTACTTTTTATTTCGATTTGTCCGGAGTCGGAGTCGTAACTAATTTTCGACTCCGCGACTCCGACTCCGACCAAAATGCCTAAACTCCGACTCCACGACTCCGACTCCGACTCCGACTCCACAGCCCTGGTTCCACGTATTGTGTCCATTACTGGCAACACTGCCTTTCCTCCTTGCTGCAGATTTCGCTGTCGTCTTCATCCCGCTTGCCAACGATCGACGCTCCCAATGATGCACAGGGGTCACTTTTTCCATCACATGCGAATCACTTTCTGCTCGCCCCATGTTGATTGCGATATTTACAGCGTTTTGATACGTTAAAGTTTTCTCCGAAAAAAGACTGATTTTAATGGATTCACTTCGAATTCCATACACCAATTGGTCTCGGAGATTTTCTTCCAATGCACTTTTAAACTCACACGTTTTTGCAAAACTCTTCAATGCCGTGATATAATCCGAAATTGTTTCCGATTCTCCCTGCTTCCTTACGCGAAACTTGTACCTTTCGTCGATTGCTGACGGAGCTGGTTCCAAATGCTCTTTTACTGTTTTCACTAATGTGGTGTACGTGCACTTTTCCGGTTTTTCCGGATCACACAAATTTTCCATCAGTTCGTAAGTTTTGTCTCCTATGACTGTAAGTAACACGGCCACTTTATTATCATCTGCAACACTATTCGCCTTAAAAAATTGTTCGAGGCGTGCGATGTATGTTGACCAGTTTTTTACACCAATTTCGAATTCGCAGATTCTTCCGATCGACATTTTTATTACTTTAATTAGGTTTACGTTTATCCTCGTCGCCAATATGTTGTAACGTGAGTTAACAACGTTTTCACTTTTACTTTTAATGAGTAATTTAGGAAAAAGGTAAATTTTAATTAATGATGCACACAGATTCAGGTTTAACTTAAGACTGCCTTTATTCGTCTATATACAAAATGTCTGCACGGATGTGCATAAAATAAAACGATTTTGCGCACAACATAATTATTTGGCGCCAATTATTATACATTCAAATATCTCTACACTTATTATGTTTGAATTTCATAGCAATTCAATTTGATTTTATTAGAAATATTTATGTACTGCATAAGGTCGACTCGGTTTAAACTGAAACAGTCTTGTATAAGGTTGTCTTCATTTAAACGACTGTTTTCCACTCCCAGACTAAGCATGAAGTAAAATTTCGAGTTTAGAAAAGCCCCGTGAAAATTTGTCGAGGGTCGCGCAGCGACCCGAGACAAATTTTCGGGCTTTTCTAAACTCGAAATTTTACTTCATGCGCCACACGTACAAAACACTGATTTGAAGTGAAGTTCAGAAATACACAAATACATCTTTAATCAGAGTAACAGGGAATCAGATGATAACAGATCATCGATGTTCAGTGTTAATAATAAATAATTAGGTTTTAAATATTTTTGTTAAAACAACTGGTAACAATATTTATATATAAATGGTTGAAAAAAAATAATAACATCAAATGTATCCTTAGAGGATTTGTATTCGTGATTCGAAAAAACTGGATTCGAATCTTTGATTCAAATCATATTTATCTCTTACGAATCCTTTATTCGAGTATTCGTGATTCGAATCATATTAGGTGATTCGGATTCGTGATTCGAATCCTTTTTGCGAGGATTCGTCCCAGCTCTGATTGGGAATAAGTAATATTTTGTGTAAAAACATTTTAAATCTATAGTCGATATTATTAATTTTGCACAAAATATAAAATAAAACTGAAGAAGCATACAATATTTTTTTTTTATGTTTATTACTCATATACAGAGAGTTTTATGTAACACCGAACATTGTCATAACGAGCATTTTTCTTTGACGTATCCATATGCATACGCTGCACATTTTTCGATGCTTTGTTTATTAAAAGAATTTAATTTGAAGCTTTAAGCGAGTGTTTTCCACTCCTAGGCTAAGCATGAAGTAAAATTTCGAGTTTAGAAAAGCCTAAAAGTTTGGTTTGGTCGCGTAGCGCGAAGCGCGGAGCGGCCGAACCAAATTTTCAGGCTTTTCTAAACTCGAAATTTTACTTCATGCGCCACCGGTATAAATCACTGATTCAATGTAAAGTTTAGCGGTGTGTTTTAAACTTGGTTATATGTCAGTGTTTTGTACCGGTGGCGCATGAAGTAAAATTTCGAGTTTAGAAAAGCCTGAAAATTTGGTTTGGTCGCTCCGCGCTTCGCGCTACGCGACCAAACCAAATTTTCAGGCTTTTCTAAACTCGAAATTTTACTTCATGCTTAGCCAGGGAGTGGAAAACACTCGTTTATAGCTTCAAATTGGATTCTTTTAATAAACCGAGCTTAGGAAAATGTGCAACGTATGCATATGGATACTTCAAAGAAAAATGATCGTTATGAAAATGTTCGGTGTTACATAAAACTCTCTGTGTATTTTAATTTATTTTGAATTAGTATTATCTACTAACAATTAATTAACTAATTGCGTTACATACTACTGTTCACTCATACACATACTCATACAACATTTGTTTTATGTTTATTAGTCATTTATATTTTCATATATTTTTAATTAGAAAATACTGATAAAAATGTATTGTATTGTTTTTCATTAAACCTGAGGAGGGCAATAAAATTTTGAATATGTGATAAGGAATTAGTAACATTTTGTGTAAATTCCAAAATCTATGTTCGATCATTTCAATAATTTTTCATAAAATATTAAAAAGAACTGAAGAAGCATACAATATTTGTTTTATGTTTATTAGTCATATATATTTTAATTTATTTTTAATTAGTATTATCTACTAACAATTAATTAACTAATTGCGTTACATAACAGTGTTCACTCATTTTCTGTCCACCCTGTATACACATTTTCTAATAGCTCTTTCTTTTATATTAATAAATACTAAACAAGTATTCTTATAACATTTAAACGAAATAAATAAACAATACTCATAACGAAAAAATAAGTACGATTTGTATAATTAATTGTCGTAAAAATTACACGTGTCTGACCGTCAAATAATAATTAGTTAATGAGAATCAATTAAGAAACCAGCCCGTCCAAAACAAAATCCGAGCGCTTTTTCGAAGTGGCAAAGTGGGACACATGCAAATATCACGTTTTTTTTTACTTACGCCAACGATCAAAGTCGTTACGTAATTAATTTATGAATGGGATTATAAACACCGATGTAGAGCCGATCTAGTTTTTACTGTTTTGCAATTTGACACCGAGAAAACTGTGTTAAAGTTTCATAAAAAATAGTATTTATTGATTTATCGATAATATTTAATTAAATAAAATCTTTGGAAACAACCTACACAATAATTTGTAATTATATTGGGTATTATTTCAAATTTGGAATGAGCTTCAATTTTGCTCCTTATACTGTGAACAGACATGGTGGCGACCAATTTGAAATGTTAAATTACCCTGAATTAATACGCTTTGATTAAAACACTTGGTTTGTTTCACTGATTTTAATCAAAGCGTATTAATTAAATATGTTTCACCACGGGTTAAGTGAGAAATTAATTCATCATATTACCCTGAATTATTCCTGACTCTTTCCTTATTCCAGATTTTGTTCCCTGACCCCTTAAAATAATTTTACATAACCAAATCAAACATTGGAAATAAAAAAGAGTTATTTAGTAATTCAGTAAAAATCGCCAAGCAATTTTAAAGTGCCTGTCGTTGAAATATCTAAAAATAAAAGTAATTTTTAATTTCAGAAAATTGAAAAAAGTAGGGTTTTGTCGCCGCCCAGATTACTGTGCGTCATTGCAACTACGAGTGTTTTGTTGTTAAAATATCTAAAATTTAGAACTTAGATATTTCACCTGTCGTTGAAATATCTAAGTTCTAAATTTGAGATATTTTAACAACAAAACACTCGTAGTTGCAATGACGCACAGTGATCTGGGCGGCGACAAAACCCTACTTTTTTCAATTTTCTGAAATTAAAAATTACTTTTATTTTCAGTTTAGAAGGTAGTTACCTACAACATTTCTGTATCTTATGTCGCAGAATTTCATATTATTATTCGAGTTTTATTTTTATAGTTTCCAATAGAATTGAGAAATTTAATAATAAGATAAATTCAAATTCAAAACTATTTGAATTTGAGAAAATAAGCTTACGCTTCTTATAGTTTGCACACTTTAAACATAATACATAAAATTACGAAAAAACTATTCGTGAAAATGCAAACAGTGTCTTAATTAATAAGACAATTTAAGACGATAAATATCCATTGAAACAATTACTTCCCGTGCAAATACACCTCCGGATATTGAATTATACAATGAAATATTTAAAATCTTATTTAATTTGATTTGTTACAACGCTATATTAAAGTATATGTAACGTTTAGGTCAAATTCTCTTTAAACCAACTAACAATACAATTTAAAATGAAAGGAGATAGCAACAAATTAGAAGTGAAAGGACTTGGATTAAAACTAATGTCTTAGGCCATCTATAGACGCGTTTCGAGATTTATCTCTCTTCAGTATAGCTTTGCTTATGACGTTTAAAAAAAAATTAGGAATAAAATTAAAACAAACTTACTTGGAAAAAGTGTTGTGTGTGGAATGAACAGGTACACAGAAATGGAATGAGTGAAAATGATGGTCGGTATTTATAGGTAAAAAAGGGGATTATGTCATTAGCAGGTATGAAGAATGTGAGACCTTATTATTTACCGTACGGTACAGTTCAAATAAGATAAATTCAAATTCAAAACTATTTGAATTTGAGAAAATAAGCTTACGCTTCTTATAGTTTGCACACTTTAAACATAATATATAAAATTACGAAAAAACTATTCGTGAAAATGCAAACAGTGTCTTAATTAATAAGACAATTTAAGACGATAATAGAGCGTTGTAACAAATCAAATTAAATAAGATTTTAAATATTTCATTGTATAATTCAATATCCGGAGGTGTATTTGCACGGGAAGTAGTTGTTTCAATGGATATTTATCGTCTTAAATTGTCTTATTAATTAAGACACTGTTTGCATTTTCACGAATAGTTTTGTCGTAATTTTATATATTATGTTTAATAATAATTTTTCTTGTTTGCGATTTCATATTTTTTGTACCGGGTTGGCAAATAAGCGAGGTAAGCGGCTGTATCTCAGAAACTAATGACCGTAGAGAGTTACGGTAAAAAAATTTATAGGTAAAGTGGGCAAGGGAAAATGCTGGAAATTATTTTCAAGTTTCCAAGATGGCTACCGGTGGGCGTTTCCACCATCTTGAATTACATAAAGTTACGTTTCTCGCGATTTTCTCCAATGAATGTAACAAAAAAGTATTTGCGTTTTAATGCTAACCTAAAGTGGAACATTTTTGTAAAAGCAATGTTTCTCTATCTTTCGAAATGAAGTGGTGGAGGGTATTTGGATGTTGTTTTAAATAAATGCCTGTAACTTCGAAGCGGCTTAATGGATTTGGATAAATTTGGTATCATTTAAAAGAGCATTTCTCGGGCTTTTAGGTTTCTCGTAATCATGACAGTTGTGACCTACACGGCCGCCGATAGAGGGCATTATTCGATATTATAACCAAAATATTGCATTTTCTCAAAAAATTTAAATGCGATAAAACCTAAAAGCCCAACAAATGCTCTTTTCAATGATACCAAATTTATCCAAATCCATTAAGCCGTTTCGAAGTTACAGGCATTTATTTAAAACAACATTCAAATGCCCTCCACCACTTTATTTCGAAAGATAGAGAAAATTTTATTTTACAAAAAATGTTCCACTTTAAGTAACCATTAAAACGCAAATACTTTTTTGTTATATTCATTGGGGAAAATCGCGAGAAACGTAACTTTATGTAATTCAAGATGGTGGAAACGCCCACTGGCAGCCATTTTGGAAACTTGAAAATAATTTCCAGCATTTTCCCTTGCCCACTTTACCTGTAACATTTTTTACCGTAACTTTCTACGATCGTTAGTTTCTGAGATACAGCCGCTTACCTCGCTTATTTGCCCACCCGGTACAGTAAAGTAATGTTAACATATTTTTCTTATATTTCTAGCATATAAATGAATATTAAAATATAGTCAGAACATTAAAATACATGTTTCATAAAAATCTCAGAATTTCCGAAATATGTGCTAAAACAATGGCAATTATATACCGGGTGTTGACTTGGCGGACGCAACATAGGAAATTCCATGTAAATTTTGAAATGTTCAAATTTTGGCTCCCCTATCTATTTTAGAAACAAAATGTATTTACCTTTTTTGTAGAAGAAAAAATTCTGAATTCTTTTTGCGTTCACGTTTATCACTTTACGTTTCTCTGAGTTAAAATAATTAAGAAAAAGTAATGTGATTTTATAAAAATAATGGCACGCCATGGAATTGAAACAACAATGGCGAATGTTGTTGTAGATATCGCAGTTACTTGATTAAAGTAAATGTTTTCGAAATGATTTACACTATACAGGAAAAGATCCTCCCAATAAAGTGGTATAATGCAGACCACAGTTATCACGATGTTTGCGTTATGTTTTTTTGTCGTTAATTAACCCATTAAACGCCATTGATGCATACATGCAACATTACTAATGTTTTGTTAATTAAATTACTAAATAAGTTTTTTGGATTGACTGAGTTACTTCAAGATAATTATAACTTTGAATAGAATACTTAGAACCTTTCTTCTATACTTTATTTTGTCGCCAAATGTACATTTCGGACACGAAGTGCCCATTATCAATGGTTTGATACAAATAATTGATACAATAAATATTTGTATCAAACCATTGGATAATGGACACTTCGTGTCCGAAATGTACATTTTTTGACAAAATAGAGTATTGAAGAAAGGTTCTAAGTATTTTATTCAAACTAAATAAGTTAATTTGATTTATTATATTATTTGACCTGACTTGAAAATGTTTTAAGAAAAAGGTAAATATTTTGTTATTAAGTCATTCGCTTATTACTTGTTTAAAAAAAATGTCAGTGTATTTCTAACTTCACAATATTTAAGTGTTTATACGCGTGGCGCATAAAGTAAAATTTCGAGTTTAGAAAAGCCCAGAAAATTTGTCTCGGGTCGCTGTGCGACCCACGACAAATTTTCACAGGGCTTTTCTAAACTCGAAATTTTACTTTATACTTAGTCTGGGAGTGGAAACAATCGTTCTAAACTTCATATTGCACGTTTTTATTTAAAATCGTCGAATGCCAGAACATTGACAGCGTATGCATCAGAGCTGGGCAGGATTCGAATCATTCAGGATTCGATTTCCGGATTCGAATCCTTTCAGAGGATTCAACAGAGGTATTCGAATACTTTAGTGAAAACGGATTCGTGATCCGGATTCGTTGCATTTGTTAAAAGGATTCGTATTCGAATCCAGACGTAGATGATTCGAATCCTTATAAAAGGATTCGAATTCTTATAAAAGGATTCGAATCCTTATAAAAGGATTCGAATCCTCATAAAAGGATTCGAATTCTTATAAAAGAAATCGAATCCTTATAAAAGCATTCGAATCCTCATACACGGAATCAAATCCTCCTAAATAATTCGAATCATCGCTATTCAGGCTGGGATTCGAATTCGATTAATTTAAATAGTTAAATATTCTAATATAAATATTTAAATCACTAAATTATTCATATTTGAATATAAATATTGAAATTTTCGAATAATTCAAATATTTGTGAATGGATATTTGCTTACTTAACCATGAAAAATATCCAACGTTAATAGTATATTTTTAACTTCACTTGAAATCAGTGTTCTATACGCGTGGCGCATGAAGTAAAATTTCGAGTTTAGAAAAGCCCCGTGAAAATTTGTCTCGGGTCGCTGCGCGACCCTCGACAAATTTTCTACGCGGGGCTTTTCTAAACTCGAAATTTTACTTCATGCTTAGTCTGGAAGTGGACAACACTGGTTCTTAGAAGTTTAAAATTGAAGGATCACTCTAGATTACTAAGTTTATTACCATTTTACAAAGGCTACAGCTCGAAGGACGAACCATGGTCTTCGGAGACCAAAGGACTGCAGGGAATCGAAGTTTTTTTACAAGAAAACAACGAATATCTGAAGGTTTACAGCATAGATAAGAAAGAAAACATCAACTTTTGAAAAAATATCGAAGTTGGGTTGGTTTTCAGTGCATGTTTAACTTCACTTTAAATCAGTGTTTTATACGCGTGGCGCATGAAGTAAAATTTCGAGTTTAGAAAAGCCCCGCGGAAATTTGTCTCGGGTCGCTGCGCGACCCTCGACAAATTTTCTACGCGGGGCTTTTCTAAACTCGAAATTTTACTTCATGCTTAGTCTGGGAGTGGACAACACTCGTTTGAATTTTAAATTTAACTTTTTTAAAAAATCGACGTATGTAATATAATAAATCATTCATTGAAATCATAAAAAAAGATTCAAAATTTTATCTAAAATTAACTTTTAGAGTTAACTTTATAATTTGGTCGGCTCTTAATGGGTGAATATTCTATTCCTAAAAAAACCGTTTTTATTTAATATTAAAGTTGCATTTAATACAATAACAAACTGTGAATAAATCGACATAAATCTAGAAATATCGAAAATCTTGACATGTAGAAAATCTTGACGGTCCACTCCCAGACTAAGCATGAAGTAAAATTTCGAATTTAGAAAAGCCCTGCGTAGAAAATTTGTCGAGGGTCGCGCAGCGACCCGAGACAAATTTTCACGGGGCTTTTCTAAACTCGAAATTTTACTTCATGCGCCACACGTATAAAACACTGATTTAAAGTGAAGTTAGAAACGCACTGAAAATCAACCCAACTTCGATATTTTTTCAAAATTTGATGTTTCTTTCCTATCCATGCTGTAGACCTTAAGATATTCGTTGTTTTCTGGTAAATAAACTTCGATTCCCTGTAGTCCTTCGGTCTCCGAAGACCATGATTGGTCCTTCGAGCTGTAGCCTTTGTAAAATGGTAATAAACTTAGTAATCTAGAGTGATCCTTTAATTTGAAACTTCTAAGAACGAGTGTTGTCCACTCCCAGACTAAGCATGAAGTAAAATTTCGAGTTTAGAAAAGCCCCGCGTAGAAAATTTGTCGAGGGTCGCGCAGCGACCCGAGACAAATTTTCACGAGGCTTTTCTAAACTCGAAATTTTACTTCATGCGCCACGCGTATTAAACAAAGATTTAAAACGAAGTTCAATATCACATATATCATCATTAATTAAAATCATTATATAATCAGATATACAGTCGGTAAATGTACATTTTTGTTAATGGAAACTGATGGAATAAAATATTACTGGTTGCAAATAATAGATTCAAATTTATTTTTAAAAGATTTGTATCCGTTATTCAAAAATGAGGGTTCGAATCTTTGATTCGAATCATATTTTTCACTTACGAATCCTTTATTCGAGTATTCGTGATTCGAATCATATTAGGTGATTCGGATTCGTGATTCGAATCCTGTTTTTGAGGATTCATCCCAGCTCTGGTATGCATTATGTATATTTAATAGAAAAATTCACAGTATGTAATTCAATAAGTCATTCATAGAAATCATAAAAAGAAGTGCAGAATTTTACCTTAAATCAACTTTTAGAGTTAACTCTATAATTGCTCGGCCTTTTACGGGTTAAGTAACAGCAATATCTTGTGCTATTTTGACATCCGCAATTGTTGTATCAATTCCATGGTATGTCATTATTTTTATAAAATCACATAACTTTTTCTTAATTATTTTAGCTGTAAATTTTCTGACATTCGTTGATTTTTAAAAGAGTTCAATTTGAAGCTTTAAACGAGTGTTTTCCACTCCCAGACTAAGCATGAAGTAAAATTTCGGGTTTAGAAAAGCCCCGTGAAAATTTGTCGAGTGTCGCGCAGCGACCCGAGACAAATTTTCTGGGCTCTTCTAAACTCGAAATTTCACTTCATGCGCCACGCGTATAAAACACTGATTTCAAGTGTGGTTCAAATATACATAAATTCACAATATTTTTGTTTTGTATGCGTGGCGCATGAAGTAAAATTTCGAGTTTAGAAAAGCCCAGAAAATTTGTCTCGGGTCGCTGCGCGGCCCGAGACAAATTTTCACGGGGCTTTTCTAAACTCGAAATTTTACTTCATGCTTAGTCTGGGAGTGGAAAACGAGTTATGCCTGTCCGCCAAAGTTATGCTCCAAAATACACTTTTTAAAAAAACTGCCATAACTTCGAGCCAAATCATTGGATCGACATGATATTTCGCTTATTTCAATGGAAAATGATGGAATTTTGTTGCGCTCTTTTTGAAGTGGAGCTACGAGTTATGCCTGTCCGCCAAAGTTATGCTCCAAAGACGGTAGGGTCGGCCGGGCTGTACCGTTAAATTTAATTGAACAAAAATTATAAATTTTTATTCTCTCAACATTTTTTGTAATAAATATATAGCAGGCTAACAGGTTCTAATATTAATAAGCACTCAGTATAAGGACGATAAATCCAGGAATTTATTTTAATTTAATATGTGTTTACTAAGCAACTTCGTATCCGCAAAATCGGCCAGCCGTAGATTTTCAGATTATAAAAATTAATGCAAGCTCTAAGTCGTCACGAGTGCAGTTTCCGTCGTTACATTTCACCTGCAGGGTGAACGTACGTCCGCAAATGGTTCTTCCACACAATACAGCGATGCCTATGTATCGATACACACTTTAAATTCGGTTACGTTACAGATTACAGATTTTTATTCTAGAACTAGTGGATTTATTTACCAATGTATTTCTGATTATATTCATATTTTCATAATTTAAAACTAAAATAAGCATGTACTTTTATACAAATTGGTCATTAAGGCCAACAATTAACCGGTATTAAAAAAACAGTTAAAACATGTTATTCGTCTTCAATTTTATTTAACAAATTTAAATATCACTACTGGATTTTCCAAAATATCAAGCCTAAGTTGAAATCATGCGATAAAATTGACAATTTCGGGAGAATGTTTTTTTTTTAATTGTAAAAAATTTAAATTATATACCATAAACGTGAAATTAACACAATTTGCTTAGAATTGTTTGGACTTACATCTAATAGAAAGAAATTATAATTATCTTGACGTATTTTCCAAAAATATTCAGCCAACGTTAAAATTATGCAATAAAATTAACAATTTTGAGGCACTGTTTTCTTGGAAAAAAATGTAAAAAACAAAAACTTTATACCATTAACGTGAAATTCACAGAATTTACGTTGAATTGATTGTACTTATATATTATAAAAAGAAAATTAAATCATCTCGCCACGTTTTCTTAAAACATTCAGTGAAAGTTGAAATTATGCAATGAAATTGACAATTTTTGGAAAATGTTTTCTTTGAAAAAATTGTAAAAAAATGCAATTTTACACCATCAACGTGAAGTTCACAGAATTTACTTAGAACTAATTGCAATTACATCTTATAGAAAAAATTATACTATCCCACTACATTTTCTAAAAATATTCAGTCAAAGTTAAAATTATGCAATAAAATTTAAAATTTTGAGAGAATGTTTTCTTTGAAAAAATTGTAAAAAATTAGAAATCTATACTATCAACATTACATTGGCAGAATTTACTTAGAATTGATTGCACTTAGATTTTCTAGAAAGAAAATTAAATTATCTCTCCACGTTTTCCAAAAATATTCAGCCAAAGTTAAAATTATACAATAAAATCAACGATTTTAGATGAATGTTTTTTATTCAAATAATTGTAAAAAAATAACAGATTATCAAATTAACATAAAATATTAAAAAGCTAGACAGTTTATTCATTAACTTTGATTGGTAATAATTGAAATTCGAATATCTTTACTGCATATTCCAAAAATATCAATTAAGTTTCAAGCCTCAAAGTCCGTGTTTTGATGATTAATAAATTCTCAAGAAATATTCGCCCAACTAATTAAGCGCAAATCTTTTGAACTTGATATTTTCTCAAAACAAAAGGCGAACGACAGCCGAAGAATGTGGCTTTGAAGTGACATAACGCTCGATTGATTTCAAACTTAAATCAAGGCTTAAATTTCAAGTCGAAGTCCGTGTTTGAATAATTAAAAATAAAAAAGGCTTGCTTAAATAATTAAGCGTAACTTTGTCCACGGATTTGATATTTTCATTAAACAAAAGACAGACGACAGCCGAAGAATGTAACTTTTAATTGAAGTTAAGCTCAATTGTTTTCACGCTTAAATCAAGGCTTAAAACTTAATGAAAATCACTGCTTTTTTGCTGAGTGAATTAAATTCAATACAATTCACAAACAAAAAATGGATGGCTCAAATAATTAAGCCCAACTTTTTTGAAAACTTTGTAAATTTCACGAAACAAACGGCAAACGTCTACCAAAGAATCAAATTTTGATTGAGCTGCGTTTGCATTATTTCAAAAAAATAATCTAAATTTTACAAAAATCGAGCATAACTTTTTTCAAAAACTCCGCATTTCTTAAGCAAACAACATTACAAATACATTTATTTGTAGTTTTATTTTTTTAAATGAAAATGCAGTTTTTGAAAAAAGTTATGCTCGATTTTTGCAAAATCTAGATAAGGTTAAAATCGATATTTGTTTGGTGAGTTTTTTTGCTCTCTGAAAAATATACTGAAATTTTTATTTCACAAAGCCGAATAAAATAATTGCTAAAGATCGACACCTTGAGATTATCCGAGAATTGAACTTTCGAATTCAAGCAGAAACTTACATTTTAAGTTAATGTTTTCGAATTAAAATTGGCTTGTTGAATCAAACAGTCATAATTTTTATTTATTTCCCAAGTAATGAATTTTATTTATTCTCGCGTCGCAGTAAAGTGTATTCTTTGCTCTAGCGATTCCTGAAAAGTTCATGAAAATCCGAAGTTTCGGTATTTTTTCATAATTTTTTCAAAACGCAACTAAAATGATCACTTCTATCCCAATGTTCATTTACTTATTAACCAATTTTAACCACCTGTAGAGTATTTCTCTACGAGACAGCGCATTCTTTTCTCTAGCAATCTCTAAAAATTTCATGAAAATCCGACGTTTTAGTAATTTTTCACATTTTTTTAAAACACAGTATATTTGGGATTTTAGCCGTGTTTTCAACATGTTATTATTATTATTCTTTATTTTCCCAACAGATATACATGTATCCAATTACAGGGAACTTACTCTAATATAATGCTATGTAACATAATTTTAAATCATACATACAGTACGCAGAAAAAGAAGAGAAAAGAAAAAAAAACAAACTTAAAGCCTAAAGATTTATAACAATATCACTGGTACCGATAAGTCTGACATTATTTCGATGAGGGATTTTCTGGTATCTACGAAAATATCTACTCTATTATTTAAACTATTAAACCTTCTAATCATTTTTAAAACGGGTGAATTAAAATGAGCTAGCGTATTGGCATGTGGTTGAAAAAATAGGTTATCACTGCGAGATGTTAGTCTAGGAACCTGAAACTTCAGCTTACCTAGGATGTTAGGGTCATCAATATCGTAATTTACTACCCCATAAAAATACAATTGAAGATTTCGTACGCCTGTCACTTAATCTTTCGACATTAAATGTTTGTAAGAGGTTATTATATGTAATGGATACAGATGGATATTCCTTCAATTTTTTAAAAAACAGCATTTTCAAAAACTTTTTTTGAATTGCTTCGATTTTACTTACAGTATTTTTGTAGTAAGGTGACCAAATAACAGGCCAATTCGAGGTTAGAACGAACGTATGAAAAATACATTTTTTTTAAAACGTCAATGTTATGAAAGTCCTTACAAGTGCGATGGAAAAAGCCCAACAGTTTGATACTTTTGTCACAAATCTTATTTATATGATCATTAAATGTTAACTTATGATCAAAAGTTACTCCTAAATCTTTAATAGAGTTTATACGTTCAAATAATACATTGTTAATACCATAATCATATATAACAATATCTTGTTTACGATAAAATGACATGCATTTACACTTTGATAAGTTCAACGATAATCTATTTACCTCACACCATTTATGAATGTTATTAATATCTTCCTGCAACCGAATGCAATCATCCCTGGACTCAATGATATTAAATAATTTCATATCATCTGCATATAGGAGCACGTTACACCGAATTACCTCAACAATTTATATTTTAAACACGAAGTAAACGTGTTTTAAAAATGTTTTTAATTGTTAATGTTTTAAACACTGTTTCAATGAAAAAAAACACGTTTTAAAAAAAAACTGTTTGTTTTAATTACAATGAAAAAAAAAATTAGCACCCTGGTCTCAGTGCGCGTACGCCATACATTCGGCCGACCCACTTTCTTATATCACGAGCCGTCACTGGTTTGATCTCTTGTTGATAAAATACAATAATGAAATAATTTATAGAAAATTTAACAACTTAGACATGGACACTCCCCCTTGGATCCAACACTAATTGACGATGAACAAATTTGGATGTTGAAAATTTAATTTTTTTTAAATGATTGAGCCAACAATCAAATTTCACATATTTTTTCAGTGAGTGAACACAGATGTAAATAAAATATGAAATTTGATTGTTGGCTCGATAATATAAAAATAATCAAAATTTTCGCCACCTGCATTTCTTTCATCTTCAATTAGTGTTGAATCTAAGGGAGAGTTTGTTTAATTTTTTATAAATTATTTTAATATAGTATTTTATTAACCCATTAACGGCCGAGCAATTATCGAGTTAACTTTAAAAGTTGATTGAAGGTAAAATTCTGCACTTCTTTTTATGATTTCTATGAATGACTTATTGTGTTACATACTGTGAATTTTGCTTTCGAATAAACATAATGTATTCGCTGGAAAATTTTAGGCAATCGTCGATTTTATATAAAAACGTGCGATATGAAGTTTAGAACGAGTGTTTCCACTCCCAGACTAGGCATGAAGTAAAATTTCGAGTTTAGAAAAGCCCCGCGTGGAAAATTTGTCGAGGGTCGCGCAGCGACCCGAGACAAATTTTCGCGGGGCTTTTCGAAACTCGAAATTTTACTTCATGCGCCACGCGTATAAAACACTGAAATATTGTGAAGTTAGAAATACACTGACATTTTTATTTTAATAAAATGAGTAATGATTGAAATATTTACTTAACAAAATATTTACAATTTTTTTCATACATTTTCAAGTCAGATCAAATAATATAATATTTCAAAGTAACTTATTTAGTAATTTAATTAAAAAATAATAATAATGTTGCGTGTATGCATCAATGGCGCCCAATGGGTTAACGAGAGATCGAAGATAAAATGAACTATTTGTATCGTAAATTTAAAAACAATAGCCCCTTCATTTTCTTCATTTTAAAAATGTTTACCAAAATATTGAGTCACATAAAAAAACAAAAAAATATTGTGACTATATTTTAAATAGAGACTTTGTATGACGATAAAAAATATTCAATTTTAATCGAAAGATAAATACAATGATGTGTAAACAACATTCCAAAAATTTCACAACCGCGCAAATTTTTCCATCTTCAAAACCCTACACAATTCTGAAATGTACACGCATAAGTTCAGTGGGTCATACTGGAAAGGTTAAGCGGCAGGTTTCTCCTTTTCTCGAATCCTCCGTACGTGTATGTGTGTCCGTGTGGGAAAAGTGATCTTCCAGTGAAAAATCGAAAATGTTTTGTGTTTTCAAGGATCCGCGATTGGTTAATTCTCAAACGCTACTGCCCGTTTTCTGTTACAAGGTTGAGTCTCTACTAATTTTTTTCGTGAGTCTAATTAGTGCCTTTAGCGCCTGATCAACACTCGGATGATTAATCGCCTTTCAAAGAATGCTGTTCGAGTTGTGTAATGGGATGGTTATATCGATTATTTAGAAGCTGAGAGTATTAACCTAGTTTTAATTATTGTAACAAAATGCAAAGTGATCTACCGCGCGATCATTAAAATATAATTTAAAGTAGGCTTTGAGTTTAAAATAAGATTAGCACTACTAATTGTTAACTCATAGTTTACCATAACCTCAACTTTATTCCTTTATTCAATTAGCATTCGGAGCAACCGCATAAAATTGCCGCATACTCTACTTTATAATTTAAATGATCGCACGGTATCATAAATAGTTGGTAATTCCATGAATGGCAAGGTTGGCTAATGAAAATGAAATTGCTCAAACGCAAACTCATTGAGTCAAGTCTGAAATCAATTTCTTTGACTCGATTTTCAAACCACATTATGTAATTTTATTAAATTGATTTTCTTAAACCTATTGACGCCCGGTATTATAAACGATTAATAAATCATTAGATAACTATTCGTGGAGTAAATTTATTTACCTAGTAAACTAATGGGCAAATAAAATTGCGTATTATAAAGCAAACCTACCAAATAAATAGCAATTCTAGAAATAAAAATTTAATTAGTAGATTACAGACCGAAATTATACATTTTCATTGTAGCCATAGCTGGAACCACCAATTTTTTTAATTGAATTGTCAATAATTCAAATTAAATTGTCAATCAAATTGGAAATTTAGTATAATTCCTTATAATTATGGAGAATAACCGTGAAATAGGACAGAATTTCACAGAACAAGAAATAGAAAGCTTATTAGAAATTATAAAAGACTTAAACGAGTGTTTTCCACTCCCAGGCTAAGCATGAAGTAAAATTTCGAGTTTAGAGAAGCCTGAAAATTTGGTTTGGTCGCGTAGCGCGAAGCGCGGAGCGGCCAAACCAAATTTTCAGGCTTTTCTAAACTCGAAATTTTACTTCATGCGCCACGCGTACAAGACACTGATTTCAAATGAAGTTCACTTGTTCACAATATTTCAGTGCTTTCAGTGTTAAATACGCGTGGCGCATGAAGTAAAATTTCGAGTTTAGAAAAGCCTGAAAATTTGGTTTGGTCGCTCCGCGCTTCGCGCTACGCGACCAAACCAAATTTTTAGGCTTTTCTAAACTCGAAATTTTACTTCATGCTTAGTCTGGGAGTGGAAAACACTCGTTTAAAAATTGAATTTGTGTTCAGTATTCCGGCACCAGGTACCCACAGACGCGTTTCGGACTTCAAGGTCCTCTTCAGTGTGGTCCCGACCCAGTGCTGAGGAATACTGAACATTTCTGACTATTTCAAGCCAATATGTGAAAACTATTAATGATTTCGATAGCTAACGCCATCTAATGCTTCATAGTGGCATCGTCAGTGACACGAATGCACAAAGTGCATATACGTTTAAAACTTTAAATGGAGCTAATTTTAAAAAAGCGTATGCATAAGTATAAAAATCCCTGGTTATATCTGATTTGAAAAACTTTAGGTTTTCGACTCCTTAGAATGTCTTGTGGTTCGAATTAATCACTGTCAGGGAAGATACTATGAGCGAACTTAAATCTGACACGGATGATATGGAAGACATGATAACCATAATGAAATTAATAAATACAAGTAGTAGAATCTAAAGTAATTATAATAATATAATACACTTTTGACTTTTAACTATAAAATTATTTAGAGAATAAAATTTACTTGGTAGAAAAAACAAACTAATAATTTACTGGGGGGATTTATTAGCCAAATAAAGTTATTTTGTGTTTATAATACAGAAATCTTTGGAATAAATTAATTTATTCCTAAAGTAAATTTTATTTAGGGAATAAAACGTTGTATAATACCAGCCATGAATGTATTAATTAAAAGGATAGAAACTTCACTAAATTTTTATTTATAAATGTTATAAATTAAGTGAATTAAACACGATTTTATTCACGAAAAGATTTTTGATTTCACGAGCGCCTCGGCGCGAGTGAAATCATTTCTTTGAGTGAATAAAGGTGTTTAATTCACGTGGCGTATATATGTTTTTATTCAATTTTGTTAATTTAAATCGACATTATTAACTCCATAACAACCGTAATAAACAAGGTTTTATTCACTAGTGAACTAAATTTTTTTTAGGTCACTAGTGAGTTAAATAATTTGTTATATAAACAATTACAACAACTAAACTTTACAACAATTAAAATATATTAGAAACCTGCGCGTTTATCACAACGAATTTAGTTGAAAAGTTAAAATCAAAGCAATCTTTTGTCTAACCCCATAGTAAACGTTTACTTTCTTAGAAAGTTAAAAAAAATAATCATATAATAACATTACAGAACGCAATGTTTAATAACTTAAAAAAAATATATATTACAAAAATGAAAACAGAAACAAACATATCATCACACACATTAAGCAATAATATTTATACTTGATGCCAAACGTATGTAATATTCATATAAGTAAATTAATCTTTACTTATATGAATGCTACAGTTATTTAGGTTATTAAAGTTTATGTGTAAAGGTCCAACGTTAGACAAACGTATATCTTCTTGTTTTTTTATTTCCATTTTCGATGAACTCTGGATCGATTCATTCCTACCAAGAACGGCTGATGATTGTTCTTCTATATATCCTTCCACAACACTATTTGAACGCCATCCACCATGTCTTTTTACTACTGATAATTCTGCCCCAGAATCTGCCAGCAGAGTAGCACTCGAACGCCTGAAACTATGACCCGTATATTCTTGTGGATTATTAACACCTAGGAACTCTGCGATTTTTATAGGAAATTTTGATAGTGTATTAATTCCAACTGGCTGTACAATGCATTTTTTGTTCTTAAAATTAATGAAAAATCGTTTATGGGAAACTTGTTTAGGACGTAACATTCTGTATTTTCTAAAAACGTCAATAGCTGGAACAGAGTTACATCCATTGATAATGGTGAATGTTCTAGGCTTATGAGTTTTGGTATCCGGTATTTTTACTACAATTATGTTACCCCTGTCTTCTATGTCATCAACTGACATAGCAACCAATTCGCCAATTCTGCATCCTCCAAAAAGTCCAACAATTAATACAACCTTTATTAATAAATGTTCATCATCAAAGGCAGCATCCAAAAATCGTTCCATTTCCTCTAATGTGAACACCTTAGATTTCTTTGGTCTGTGCCCTACTGATTGTTGCTTGAGAAAAGCAGAGACTTGATGAAATCTGCTTATGTCTACATTTTCTTTTACAGATAACATGTTTTTCAATTAGGAGTAGTATGACCACACTGATGAAGATTTAGATTTTTTGGATTTTTCCGAAATATATGCCAAAATTATACTTTCATCTACTCCTTTTGCTTGCTTTTGATCCCTCCATTTACAAAATTTTGCGTATTCATTTTCATACGAAATTTTTGATTTTGCAGGTATCACTTTTTTTACTGCTTCCAAAGCCTCCTCCAGAACTTCAGACGGTACAAATACTTCATTATCTGGTTTTTCTTGAAATACTCCAGTGAGTTCAGACATTTTTGTGACACGAGATAGAAGTTTTACAAATTTTGAAAATTATAAATAATACGTCGTCATGAAAATGGATTTCACAGTCTACATAGTTTTTCAACATTTATTTAAAAATAAATGTAAAGTACATTTTCTTTACAATTTCGTCAAAATTGAATAAAAAAAATTAAACGAAAAGTTTAAGTTGATATAAACGTGAGCAGTATATTTTAATCGTTATAGTATTTCAATGTTTACTACGCGTGGCGAATGAAGTAAAATTTTGAGTTTAGAAAATTCTGAAATTTTGGATTTGCTTCACTTCGCTTGCGCCTCTGACTCGCCTCTAACGAGTGTTTTCTACTCCCCGATTAAGCATGAAGTAAAATTTCAAGTTTAGAAAAACGTATAACCATTCACAATATTTTGTGGCTTTAGTTTGTTTATTATGTAACACAAATGTGTAAATGAAGTGGACTTGATCTGGTGCACTTTTCTGGTCTTTTTTATTATTGTTATTATCCAAGACTGGTATCTCGGTCAAATGTGCGCTGTTGACTTTTATTTTCATCGTGATATAAGAGTTTGTTGGCGGTTTGGAGCTAGGGTAAAAGGCTGCCGACCTCTGGGAGAAGAAAGTTGTCGAAGGGAGTTTGTCGTTCAATAATTATTAGCTAAGATTACCGAAAGAAAATGCATTGTTCTGCAGTACAAACAACGCTGAACTACAGTTCGAAATTGTATGCAACATACAATGTAAATAATTAACTGACTCACTCGATACTTAATTCTTGTTGTTGGTGGTTTAATTATAATTATTTTGGTTGCCATTTTAGTAAATGTAAATGATTTTGTTTTTAGATGAAAGCGGTGTGCCTCCTTTTGGTGGCCTGTGTGGCTGTGGCGATAGTCAAAGCCCAACGTCAATCAAACAGGCCTGGAAGATTTTTATCACTGCCAGTACCTAGCAAATGCGCTAATAGTAAGTACATATATATCTAAATACCGGGTGTTGATGCGATCAGATATGCTTTTTAGGGAAGAAGTACAAGAGTATACAAAAATTAAGAAAAAAATGGTGATGTGTCCATCATAGTACTTTCCCCCGTAAATTGCGTATTAAATCACTTTTAAAATATTTGTAGCATTATTATTTTCAAAATGTCTTCAACTTTTTGATAACTACAACTTTTATTTGAAACATTTTTCAATTGGATCAACGCATACTGACACAAACCAATGACTAGATAAAAAACACTATTTATTGAATATCTCAAAAACTAAGAGTGCTATGACAAAAAGTGAATCTACAAAAAATCTTTAGTTTTTCATTTCCTACAACTTTCATTTGAAACATTTTTCAATTGTATCGACACACACTGTCACACACCAATAACTAGATAAAACACACAACTTTTGAAATATCTCAAAAACTAAGAGTGCTATGACAAAAAGTAAGCGAACAATACATCTTCATTTTGTTATTATCTACAACTTTAATTTGAAAGCATTTTTTGTTTGATGAACATTTATTGAAAAAATCTGAAAAAACTGAAAAACGCTAAGAGTAAAGTACCACTTCTGGTTTTCCGATTTTCACCAAAAGCTTTTCAGTTCTTCCGATTGTAACAAAAAGCTTAAGTTTCAAGTTTCATCTCGATATCTTTAGCAGTTTTTGCGGTACAGCGCACACAGACACACAGACACACACACAGCCACACACAGGCACACACACAGACACACAGACAGACAGACAGACAGACAGACAGACAGACATTTTTCAAAACTGGTCTTATTCGACTCAGGGGACCTCAAAACGGATATTTCCGCTAAAATTTTTGATTCTAAAATTTTCACGAAAACAATACTTTCCCTTTGTATTACATACGGGGGAAAGATACGTATTTAGGTCGCTATTTAGTTAAAATTAGACATCATTTACTATTTTCTTTTTAGGGGAAAAGTACAAGAGTATACAAAAATTAGGAAAAAAATTAGTATTTAGGTCGCTATTTAGCTAAAATTATTCATTTACTATTTTTTATCGACTTTTGAAAATTATGAAAATTGCAAATAAATAGCCTCAGGAACACCCATCTTCATTCATAATTTTTGATACTAAAGCCCTAGAATCGCCGAAGGGGCCTGAAATAAAAGCTACGAGTGCGGCGTTGATGATTTTAAGCATAAAAGTTAAGTATTAGACCTCTGAATGGCCGTAATTACTAGTGATGGGAATAATCGAGATACGGATAACCGAGTTAGTCGATTATTAAAATATCTCGATATAATCGATTATCGCATATCGATTATTATATCGATATTTTTTATTAGCGTTTCTTAAACTGTGAGTCGTGAATCAATTTTCTATGGGTATCTACCTAAGCATATTTTGAACTTCACATCAAATTATCGTTTTATTTTAGTTGCCATTATATTATATTATTTATATCAACAATTTCACTTAAACAAATAATTACAAAACCTACAAGAGTAGCTGCTACTTCATCTTCACTTATTGACCTAATTATAACTAACAGCAAGCAATATCTAAATACTTACAATCTACGTTTACATGGCTATTCTGATCTCAATTAAATATCATGCGATTTTAGAGTTTCTAAACCTAAATTTAATCCAGTAACTATTTCACACAGACCTCTCAGGGACATTAATATTATTAATCTTACCAACGACCCTAATTATTGCAACTTACATTTTATTTATTATTTAGATAACATTGATGATAAAGTTGAATACTTTACCTTAATATTATTAGACGTATTTGATCTCGATGCAAAACATCCACATTTACAAAAAAATATTCTACTTGGCTTACTGACACTATTAAGAAATGAATTAACCTTAGAAACAATGCGCTGAACAGATTTAAGAAATCAAATAATAAAAACCACTGGGATTATTACAAATCATTGCGTAATCTGACTACATCTAGTATTAATAAAGAAAAAAAAGCTTACTTTGAATTTTGTCTCAAGTCAAATAACCCGAAAGAGTTATGGAAAGAGCTGAGGCAATTAAACATACAGAGTAGTCACCAAAATGATAAGATAGTCAGTAATGTATTAGATGTAAATGTAGTCAAAAATTATTTCATAAACTCTATTCCATCTACTAGAGCAGTGGTCTCCAAACTACGGCCCGCGGGCCAAATCCGGCCCGCGACTTGCATGAATCCGGCCCGCGATTGTTTGTAATTTTTTTTGTAAATGTCATATTTTGAAATATTGTAACAATTGTTCCTTAAATTTTTCATAATTTTATAAAATTAATCGGATCTTGGCCGACTTTATTATGTAGAATTGTATTTGTGGCCCGCGAAGAAGATAGTTTGGAGACCCAGGTACTAGAGTAAACAATGATCTGGATCACTACTATAAATCAAATTCACTAAACCCGTTATTGGAAAAATTCTCATTTGCAGAGTTTAGCGAGTCAGAAATAACTAGAATTATAGATAACCTATCTGAATCCTCGCCAGGTTCCGAGGGCATAAGTGCAAAAGTGCTAAAGTTGTGTTGTCCATTTATTACTCCGTACATTACACATATTTTCAATACTTGCCTGGCCCAGGGATTTTTCCCCTCGGCCTGGAAAAAATCATACATAGTGCCACTACCCAAAAAAAGTACTATCTCTGATCCGAGTGATCTACGACCGATTAGCCTAATTTGTACCCTTTTTAAAGTTATGGAGAAAGCTATTGAACCGCAAATAAAACGTTACTTGTCTGATAACTCCATCCTACCAATGACACAGTCAGGGTTTCGTCAAAACTATAGCTGTGTCACTAGCCTCACAGATATTACTGATAAAATTATCCTTTCTCAGGACAATGGTCTTTTATCACTGCTGATACTATTAGATTTTTCCAAGGCTTTCGATACACTGAACCATAACACATTATTATCTATTTTGTCCTTTATCGGATTTGATCTGATTTCTTGCAATCTGTTTAAAAACTACCTACAAAATCGATCGCAAATGGTGAAATCTAATAATTTTATGTCTGAGGAAGTAGAAGTAAATAGAGGTGTCCCTCAAGGATCAGTTCTGGGCCCTCTTTTGTTTTGTTTTCTATTTACACCTCACAAATATTTTCTAGCCTCTATATAAATAACGTCCATCTCTTTGCTGATGATACCCAACTGCTATACACACTTCGGGAGAAGGATGTAAATTCTGCATGTAACAAAATTAATCTGGATCTTTCCAATATATCAGCTAAATGCACTAATAATTAATAATTCCAAAACGGAAGCAATACTCTTTGGTCCCAAAAAAATACGTGAGAGAGTTCTACCTCAAATATCAATAACGATGAACAACGATAATGTTGTGATAAAAGCATGTGTAAAAAGCCTAGGGCTTCAAATAGATTCTGATCTTAGATTCTACAACCATATATCCAAGTGCATCAATATAGCATATGCTACTCTTAGACTCATATTTTTAAATCGTCACTGTTTATCTCAGAGGCTGAAGACTATATTGTGTGATTCACTAGTGTTATCGCACTTCAATTACTGCGATGTTGTATTCAGTTTCTGTTTAGACAAAAAGACAATCCATAAAATTCAACTAGTACAAAACTCTTGTTTAAGATTGATCTTCGGCATTCGAAAGTACCAACATATAAGTCACAAACTAAAAGAAATTGAATGGCTTAATATGAGTGATCGGCGTCTGTTGCACTTCGCGGTGTTTTGTCATAAATTAATTCTCTGTAAAACACCTCCTTACCTGTACGAAAAAATCAAGTTTCGTTCTGATGTGCATACTCTAAATGTACGCTTTAGAGGCTTGCTAACACCGCCTCAATACAAATCAACCTTTGCAGAAAGAGCATTTTCGGTCCAGGTCTCTAAAGTGTATAATAAACTACCTCCTGTGTATAAGGAAAGTAGTGTTATGGTTTTCCGCAAATTGTTTGCTAAGCATCTTCGTGAATCTATCACCAATTACTGACACCCCAGGTTAATATATACTTGCCTATTTTTGATTACTATTTTTCTTGCCCAACCACCACAGTATTCATTGTAACGGTTGTATGTGTGTATATGTGTCATGTTGTACTTAAATTTAGTCTTGCATTGGCTTAAAGGCAGAACAGTGCTATTAATCACCAAGAAATTGGAATTAATGGCACTGATTTAGGTCCATTTGACGATATTAGAATGTATTATTGTGTACTTATATACCTTACAATATGTATATTATCGGTCAATAAATTATTATTATTATTATTATACGCCTGGCGCATGAAGTAAAATTTCGAGTTTAGAAAAGCGTGAAAATTTACTTCATGCTTAGTCTGGGAGTGGAAACACTCGTTAGAAATTTCAAGTGTATCGCCTTTATGAATTAACCTCAGCGTCTAATTGGTGACTGACAAATTTAACCTAAAAAATGTAAAACTAACCTCGCCTTAAACAGTTCTAATCTAATCTAACCAATTTTCAAAATTTAGCTATTCAATTATCAATGTTTAGCTAATGTTAGATTGAGTTAGATTAGGTTAAAAATTAGTAACAAATATTACTCATTTTAAACCTAACCTAACTCAACCTATCATTAGCATTAGCTAAATTCAATATTTAGCTAATGCTAATGTTAGGTTGAGTTAGGTTAGGTTTAAAATGAGTAATATTTGTTACTCATTTTTAACCTAATCTAACTCAACCTAACATTAGCTAAACATTGATAATTGAATAGCTAAATTTTGAAAATTGAAATAATTGGTAAAGGCAAATCGAACAAAATCGATGCATTCTGAACAAAATTACAGTTATGATTTGACTGTCTTTTAGGACAGAGTGTGATATTACGAAAAAAAATAGAGTTCCAGAAAAAAAATGAACTGTTTGCTAATTATTTACTTGATTCTCAATGACGATTTAACTGTGAAAAAATGTTGTTTCAAATTTCTAAAGATATACTTGGTGTTGACTAGGAAATCGCATGTTAATTTTGAAGTGTTCATATATTGGCTTCCCTATTTATTTTAGAGACAAAATGTATTTTACTTTTTTGTAGAGGGAAAAATTATACATTTCTTAATGCTAACACTTAACACTTTACGTTTCTCTAAGTTAAAATAATTAGAAAAAAGTAATGTGATTTTATAAAAGTTATGACATACCATGGAACTGATACAACAATTGCGGGATATTCCCTGTTTTTTTTTTAAGTTTAATTTGCAGCTTTAAACAAGTGTTTTCCACTCCCAGACTAAGCATGAAGTGAAACATCGAGTTTAGAAAAGCCCCGTGAAAATTTGTCAAGAGTCGCGCAGCGACCCGAGACAAATTTTCTGGGCTTTTCTAAACTCAAAATTTTACTTCAATTTATGTATATTCGAACTTTACTTAAAATCTGTGTTTTATACGCGTGGCGCATGAAGTAAAATTTCGAGTTTAGAAAAGCCCAGAAAATTTATCTCGGGTCGCTGCGCGACCCTCGACAAATTTTCACGGGGCTTTTCTAAACTCGACATTTTACTTCATACTTAGTCTGGGAGTGGAAAACACTCGTTTAAAGCTTCTAAAGCTTCAAATTGAACTCTGCGCGATCCTTGACAACTTTTGACGGGGCTTTTCTAAACTCGAATTTTACTTCATACTTAGTCTGGGAGTGGAAAACACTCGTTTAAAGCTTCAAATTGAACTCTTCTAAAAATCAACAAATGTCAGAAAATTAACAGCTAAAATAATTAAGAAAAAGTAATGTGATTTTATAAAAATAATGACATACCATAGAACTGATACAATTGCGGATATTCCCTGGTTTTTTTTTTAAGTTCAATTTAAAACTGTAAACAAGTGTTTTCCACTCCCAGACTAAGCATGAAGTAAAATTTCGAGTTTAGAAAAGCCCCGTGAAAATTTGTCTCGGGTCGCGCAGCGACCCGAGACAAATTTTCTGGGCTTTTCTAAACTCGAAATTTTACTTCATCCGCCACGCATATAAAAGACTATAATATTGTGAAATTTATGTATATTCGAAATTTACTTAAAATCTGTGTTTTATACGCGTGGCGCATGAAGTAAAATTTCGAGTTTAGAAAAGCCCAGAAAATTTGTCTCGGGTCGCTGCGCGACCCGCGACAAATTTTCACGGGGCTTTTCTAAACTCGAAATTTTACTTCATACTTAGTCTGGGAGTGGAAAACACTCGTTTAAAGCTTCAAATTGAACTCTTCTAAAAATCAACAAATGTCAGAAAATTAACAGCTAAAATAATTAAGAAAAAGTAATGTGATTTTATAAAAATAATGACATACCATAGAACTGATACAATTGCGGATATTCCCTGGTTTTTTTTTTAAGTTCAATTTAAAACTGTAAACAAGTGTTTTCCACTCCCAGACTAAGCATGAAGTAAAATTTCGAGTTTAGAAAAGCCCCCTGAAAATTTGTCTCGGGTCGCGCAGCGACCCGAGACAAATTTTCTGGGCTTTTCTAAACTCGAAATTTTACTTCATGCGCCACGCATATAAAAGACTATAATATTGTGAAATTTATGTATATTCGAAATTTACTTAAAATCTGTGTTTTATACGCGTGGCGCATGAAGTAAAATTTCGAGTTTAGAAAAGCCCAGAAAATTTGTCTCGGGTCGCTGCGCGACCCGCGACAATTTTTCACGGGGCTTTTCTAAACTCGAAATTTTACTTCATACTTAGTCTGGGAGTGGAAAACACTCGTTTAAAGCTTCAAATTGAACTCTTCTAAAAATCAACAAATGTCAGAAAATTAACAGCTAAAATAATTAAGAAAATGTAATGTGATTTTATAAAAATAATGACATACCATAGAACTGATACAATTGCGGATATTCCCTGGTTTTTTTTAAGTTCAATTTAAAACTTTAAACAAGTGTTTTCCACTCCCAGACTAAGCATGAAGTAAAATTTCGAGTTTAGAAAAGCCCCGTGAAAATTTGTCTCGAGTCGCGCAGCGACCCGAGACAAATTTTCTGGGCTTTTCTAAACTCGAAATTTTACTTCATGCGCCACGCATATAAAAGACTATAATATTGTGAAATTTATGTATATTCGAAATTTACTTAAAATCTGTGTTTTATACGCGTGGCGCATGAAGTAAAATTTCGAGTTTAGAAAAGCCCAGAAAATTTGTCTCGGGTCGCTGCGCGACCCGCGACAAATTTTCACGGGGCTTTTCTAAATTCGAAATTTTACTTCATACTTAGTCTGGGTGTGGAAAACACTCGTTTAAAGCTTTAAATTGAACTCTGCGCGATCCTTGACAATTTTTGAAGGGGCTTTTCTAAACTCGAATTTTACTTCATACTTAGTCTGGGAGTGGAAAACACTCGTTTAAAGCTTCAAATTGAACTCTTCTAAAAATCAACAAATGTCAGAAAATTAACAGCTAAAATAATTAAGAAAAAGTAATGTGATTTTATAAAAATAATGACATACCATAGAACTGATACAATTGCGGATATTCCCTGTTTTTTTTTAAGTTCAATTTAAAACTTTAAACAAGTGTTTTCCACTCCCAGACTAAGCATGAAGTAAAATTTCGAGTTTAGAAAAGCCCCGTGAAAATTTGTCGAGGGTCGCGCAGCGACCCGAGACAAATTTTCTGGGCTTTTCTAAACTCGAAATTTTACTTCATGCGCCACGCGTATAAAAGACTATAATATTGTGAAATTTATCTATATTCGAACTTTACTTAAAATCTGTGTTTTATACGCGTGGCGCATGAAGTAAAATTTCGAGTTTAGAAAAGCCCAGAAAATTTGCCCCGAGACAAATTTTCACGGGGCTTTTCTAAACTCGAAATTTTACTTCATGCTTAGTCTGGGAGTGGAAAACACTTGTTTAAAACTTCAAATTGAACTTTTAAAAATCAACAAATGTCAGTAAATTAACAGCTAAAATAATTAAAAAAAGTAATGTGATTTTATAAAATACTGACATACCATGGAATTGATACAATTGCGGATATTCGCTGTTTTTTTAAAGATTACTTTAAAACTTTAAACAAATGTTTTCCACTCCCAGACTAAGCATGAAGTAAAATTTCGAGTTTAGAAAAGCCCCGTGAAAATTTGTCGAGGGTCGCGCAGCGACCCGAGACAAATTTTCTGGGCTTTTCTAAACTCGAAATTTTACTTCATGCGCCACGCGTATAAAACACTATAATATTGTGAAATTCATGTATATTCGAACTTCACTTAAAATCTTTGTTTTATACGCGTGGCGCATGAAGTGAAATTTCGAGTTTAGAAAAGCCCAAAAAATTTGACCTTCGACAAATTTTCAACGATAATAATAAACTGCAATTGATATGCCCATTAATCAGTGTAAACCTATAGAACAAGTCTAGTGATATTCTTCTATATTGTAAAGATTCTAAATTCAAACAATCTAATATGTGTGACCGGCTATAGTCAATGCGTGCGATCCCCATTTTAAGTAGCAAAAACCTATTCTGAACTTTTTGAACGATTTCAATATTACAGTTGTGGTAAGGAGACCAGATAACAGAACAATATTCTAAATGTAGCCTCACCAAACTAATGTAAGGGGTTTTGAACGTATCCAAGCTAAATTGTTTTGATAATCTATTAGTGAAACCGAGCATAGAAAGAGCCTTACTAGAAATATTATTAAAGTGGGTAATAAAATTCAAGCCCGAATCGAATAATATACCCAAATTGCACACTGTTTCAATCAGGGGCAATTTATTATCAGTAATTGAATACTCAAACTTGATATTATTGTTATGGCGAGAAAATGAAATAGATATGCATTTTTTTAGATTAAGCTGATGATGATTACATATACACCAATTTGCCAAATTATTTAAATCTGATTGTAACAGCGTATAATCGGAACTCCTCTCAATTACTTTAAATATTTTAACATCGTCGGCAAACATCAGAAATTTACTATCATTGATATAACTCCCAATGTCATTTATAAAGATTAAGAACATGATTAGCCCGCAATGTGAGCCCTGGGGCACACCAGATGTAACGTTGATTGCTTTTGAGATAAAGTTATCAATCTTAACGAACTGTTTACGTTCATGTAAATAGCTTGCAAACCATTTCGTCACAAGATCACTAAATCCTAAGCCTTCAAGTTTATTTAAAAGAACAGAGTGACTAACATGATCGAAGGCTTTGGAAAAATCAGTGTAAACAGAATGAACCTGACGCCCCCCTTCCAAAGCATTCAACAGATACATCTAGTAGGAAAGCAAATTAGATGTCGTAGACCTGCCCTTTAAAAATCCATGTTGTTTATCACAAATAATATTCTTGCAGCCCCAAATGAGTTGATCGGAAATTAGTTTATCTAGCATTTTAGGAATTCTCTACTGGATGGAAACGTCCCTATAATTTTGAATGTCTTCTCTATATCCCTCCTTGAAAATAGGGTTAATGTAAGAATATTTCAAAATAGTTGGAAACAATCCAGTATTAATATATTTATTGAATAATGATTCAATCAGGGTTGTAAGGGAATAAATACATCGTTTTAAAAAATTAGGGGGTAAGCCATCCGGTCCAGGTTTAAGTGAGTCATTTAATTCCAATATTGAATAAAATATATCAGAAGTTTTTAGACTAAAACTTGAGCTAGGTATTTTATGATCATAATTAAATATTGGAGCATCAGTTATATCCTCATTGTAAACAGTGGAGAAATAATCAGCAGATAACTCGACACAGGAATTACCAGCATTGCATTGTTTATCATTAAGATACATTTTATTTGGGAAACCTTTTATGTTTTTGCACTCATTAACGAAAGACCAAAATAATTTAGAATTCACTTTCATGTTATCTTCAGTTTTCTAAATATAGGATTGATACAGTGTTTCACTTAAATTGCAACACGAAGATCTAAGATTTTTTAAGGTTTCATAATCAGTAACACTACCACTTTTTTAAATGCCACATGGGCTTTTTTCTTGGATATAACCAAATCTATAAGTTCATGATTAAACCATTTTGGGTAATTTGATAATTTATAAAATTTAGAAGGCACATACAGTGAGAGGGCAGCGTTTATGATGTTATAGAAATTATCTAAATTTATCTTTCACAATGATCTCATTAATCACTTGGTGAAACATGATTAAAATAAAATTTGAAATAAAAACACTTGGTTTGTTTCACTAACGTTTTACTTATTATTCCGCCTAGTTTCGGCTTCTAGCCATTATCAAGGAATGTACAGAGAATACTTTTTTACGCGATATTTATATACAAAATCAGGTAATAAGGACGTTCATTATTGGGGAGATCCATAGCTCGTCATTGTCATTGACCACATGTTTTCCGGATTTTATTGCTTTATTTATCTCCAAGCCTTCTCTGAAATTCAGTATACGACCCTTATTGCCTGTATACAATATTTTAAAATTATTGTCGTTGTATAGATGACCGGCTGTGATGCAGTGTTTGGACATACCCGTTGATTGTTTTTTATTTAGAACATCTTTTTTATGTTCGTCGAAACGGATTTGGAATGATCGTCCGGTCTGACCTATATATACTGCATCACAATCGTTACATCTTAATTCATAAACACCTGATAGTTCTATTCTATCGTGAACTTATTCACTAATAATTTACTTAAATTAATGGGGTTTGTTAGAATGGTGTCAAATTTGTTGTTTTTCAAAGTATTTTTTAATTTTACAGAAAGGTCTGCCACATAATCTATTTTTTGCCAGGTATTTTTAGAATTTGGATTGGTTGCGTAAAAATATTTTAGTAATTGACTTTGTTTTTTCTTTTTTAATAAATTATCTATTAACTGTTCTGAATATCCATTGTTACTTGCTATTATTTTTATAATATTTAATTCAGATTTGAAATTGTCGGCGTTTAGAGGGATATTTAATAATCTATATATTAAGGAATGGAAAGTGCTATGTTTAATTTGGTTTGTTGTATTTGACGTGGATGGGATAATTGAATCTGAAAATGTTTGTTTCCTGTAAATTTTATAAACTAAATTATTCTTTGATTTAGTTATTGTGAGGTCTAAAAAGTTTAGGCTATTGTTTGTTTCCAGTTCAAATGTGAATTGTATTTTAGGCTGAATTGAATTTAAAAATGTTGTTGTCTAACGGTGCCCGTCCAAATGCAAAAAATGTCATCAACATATCTGGCCCAAAAGTGTATACATTTTGTCTCCTGTTTCCTGAACAAAGTTGTTTCGAAATCTGCTAAGAAAATTTCAGATAAAAGAGGAGATAGGGGTGAGCCTATTGGTAAACCATCTGCCTGTGTATAAATGATGTTGTTAAATTGAAAGTAGCTCTGATCGATGCAGATTTTGATCAGTGATTTTAATTCGTTCTTTAGTTCTTGAGGGTGGTCGGTATTATTTATTTTCTTGTCTATAATGGACTTAAGTTCTGTCACTGGAATTGAGGTGAACAAACTTTTCACATCAAATGAGACTAGTTTTGCATTTGGGGGTATCGATATTGTATTTAACCTATTTACCAATTCTATTGTGTAAATACATTTTGATCCTAAAATAAATAGGGGAGCCAAAATTTGAACATTTCAAAATGTACATGGGATTTCCTATGTTGCGTCCGCCAAGTCAACACCCGTTATATCTATGAATGTGTAAAATTTCTGTTTAAAAACCGGTCACATTTTGACAATGTTTTTTATTGTACAAAATATTCTAACAGAAGAGGACAGCAGTGCAATCTCCCTAAACACAGATTAAATAAATATGCAAGTGGCTGTTTTTATACTTATCTTAAAATATATAACAGTCTACCGGTTAGTATAAGAAACATCTAAGAATATAATAAACTTAAATGCATGCTATTTAATATGCTCTGTGATTTAGAACCGTATTCATTATCATAATTTTTTGAAACAAAAAAAACAATACTTTAATTTAGATACTACACATTATTTTTGGGTATTTTCCCTCTGTGACGTTTTACACTACAAATGTATATTTTATATATGTAATTGTAAATGTAAATAAAAGATTTAAATAATTAACACTGATTACTTTTTTGTATTCACCTTTTATTTTAAACTGTGACTAGTTTCGGCTCAACAGCGAGCCATTATCAAACTAACTGTTCTGTTGCTGTTGAGCCGAAATTAGTCACAGTTTAAAATAAAAAGTGAATACAAAAAAGTAATCAGTGTTAATTATTTAAATATTTACAATGTTTCACAAAGTAACCGCCTCCACTACAAGATATACAGGGTGAGTTTTCTCTATGGGGATCTCGGAAACTATAAGAGATAGAAAAACGGTTAAATGGGGAAAGAAGTGTAGTTTTATAGGACGAATAAAATGACACTTTCAAAATATTTGAAAAAGTCAAGGGTAACTAGATATTTTGAATAAAGTAAAATGTGTCAATTTTTTGAAATCAATATATCTCTATTATTATCATAGATAGAAAAAAACTGTAAGGGACAAAGTTGTAGAAAATTTTACACAGATTAATAACAAAAAATAAAAAAAAATCGCCCATATTTTGAGAGATATGACACAAACTTACCTTTTTTAAATGGAAACAATAGTTGGCTATGACTTTATTAAAAGGACTATTTTTTCCCTTCAATTCGATATAACATATGCCATAGTTATTTTTAAAATAAAGTAAGTTACAGTCGTTTTTAATTTTACCATACACCAAAAAATAGTTTGCCATGAAAAAGACAAAAGTAAAACAATTGCAGTTGTTTATTCTAAACACATATTAATTCATTTCCATATTTGGTTTGTTTCGATAAGTTTGTTTTGTATTTATTTGGTGTTGAAAGTTTTTTAAAGTGATAATGAATTTTTCCAACGAAGAAAAGCGTGATATGCTTGTTTGTTACATTCAGTGTAATAAAAACGCTGCGGATGCTGCAGAATAATATTATAATCAATATATCGATCGTCGGCAGCCATCTTTACCAACATTCAGAAGAATTTACCACAATTTGGGTGAGTACGGATCCTTTACAAAGCCGAAACTTAAAAAAAACGAAATTAATGAAGTTTCGGAAATAAACGTATTAGCATTGGCGATGATAGATCCATCCACATCGACCAGACAAATTGCAACAGAAGCAAGCATATCTCAACGGACTGTTGTACGAGTTTTGAAAAAACACAAATATCACCCATATAAGGTATCAATTTCACAAAATTTACATGACGGTGATACCAATAAGAGAATGGTCTTCTGTATGTGGTACAAAAACATGTGCCAAGAGGATAATACGTTCCCTACAAAAATAATTTGGACAGATGAAACGCGATTTACTAATTGTGGGATTTTTAACCGGCACAATGAACATGTTTGAAGTCAGGAGAATCCACGAAAAGTTGCACAACGTAGACCACAAATTAAATTTGGATTTAATGTATGGTGCGGTGTGTTCGGATCGAGAATTCTCGGCCCATATATTTTTGATAGCACATTGAATGGAAATGATTACCTTCGTTTTCTTCAAGAAACATTTAAAGATATGCTCTATGATTTAAATTTATCAGTACGGGCAAGATTGAAGTGGTTTCAACACGACGGAGCTCCACCTCATAGCAAGTTGGCTGTGCGAAACTATTTAAATGATGCTTTTCCTAATTCATGGGTGGAAAGAAATGGACCAATCCTTTGGCCACCTAGATCACCCGACCTATCCGTTTTAGACTTTTATCTGTTGGGTTATGTGAAGAACAAAGTGTATCAACAATCATATCAATCCGTGGAGGATCTTAGACTAGCTGTACTTGAAACATTTAATTCTATTGACAGAAGAAAAGTCAAAAAAGCCACAAATTCGATTTTAAAAAGATGTACTTTATGCCATAATAATAATGGTGGACTTTTTGAGCATCTTATGTAATATTTAAAATGTTCTTCTATTATTATTTCGATAATTTTGGAATTATTTTACTTTATGTTGCTTTTGACAAATCAAAAGAAAGATAATAAATTAAATATTGATTTCGTTGCTATAAACAACCGCAATTGTTTTACTTTTGTCTTTTTCATGGCTAACTATTTTTTGGTGTATGGAAAAATTAAAACGACTATAACTTATTTTATTTTAAAAATAACTATGGCATATGTTATATCGGATTAAAGGGAAAAAATAACCTTTCCAATGAGGCCATAGCCAACTATTGTTTCCATTTAAAAAAAGATAAGTTTGTGTCATTTCTCCCAAAATATGGGCGATTTTTTTTTGATTTTTTGTTATTAATCTGTGTAAAATTTTCTACAACTTTGTCCTTTACAGTTTTTTTCTATCTATGATAATAATAGAGATATATTGATTTAAAAAAATTGACACATTTTACTTTATTCAAAATATCTAGTTACCCTTGACTTTTTCAAATATTTTGAAATTGTCATTTTATTTGTCCTATAAAACTACACTTCTTTCCCCATTTAACCGTTTTTCTATCTCTTATAGTTTCCGAGATCCCCATAGAGAACATCGAAAAAAACTCACCATGTATAGTAAATAAAACAATCTATTATTATTCTTATTATAATTATACCCTATAATATCAACGAAAAAAAAACACCCTGTACTTAGTGCTCGAGTATATATTTTACAGAGTACTTGTATTCAGTACTCGAGTACATTTTACTGGTACTCGGAACAGCTCTGAACACAAGTTACAAACTCCTCATTCATACACGAACTTTCTCTTTGCGCACTTGTTCCACAATATACTATTTATTATACGATTTCAATGTAAAAGACTTTAAAATATCATACATTTGTATATTCATGAGTCAATCAGTGTAAGTAAAATAGTAGTTAATTCATTTTTATATTTTTTTAAATAACAGTGATTTAAATTTCTGATTTGAGTAATAGTGATTTAACATTAATATGATTTATTATATAAACAACAGATTGCTAACAAACGTCTTTTTGAAATGAAATTGTTAAGCTTTTAAAATCAATCACGCGTTTCAAATGTTATGGAAATGCGATGACTTCATCAAGCAAGAATGATATCCGTGAAGAAGATGCGTTCGAAACTACAAAACGGGAATTTTAATGTATTTTTTTATGATGGTCAAATGGACAAACATGTAATTTATTCATTGAAATAATATCGGTAGTCTTATTATGTAACAATAAATTACGATAAAAATAGAACTGTAAACACAAACTCATTATATCTGATATTCAATTCAATTCAATTTATTTACGGTATACACTTTTTTACAAATTGTAAAAGTTGTAAATGTCTGGATTCAATAGTTTTTAAATATAAAATAAAATCGGAATTTCAAAAAATCCGTTTTTTAAGAAAATCTGAAAAACAAAACAAGATATTTTAAATTTGTTTTTAGATTATTATTCGTCCCTAAATTACGCAACTTTGCCTTAATTTAACCGACTCTCTATCTCTTCAAATAACCGAAATCCCTGTACATTCTGTTGAAATACGGACACCCTGTATACGTATTATACGATTTGTAGTCTCTTCAACTTTGGTATTTATCTCTGATTCTTATTAAGATTATTATTATTATTAGTAGATATTAAGATGCGGTTTGTGCAGGCTTATTGGTTGGTCATTTGTCTATTTTCTAGTCTAAAAAAAATCATATCATCGCATTTAAATTTTTTGAGAAAATCCAATATTTTAGTTATAATATCGAATAACGCCCTCTATCGGCGGCCGGGTAGGTCACAACTGTCATAATTACGAGAAACCTAAAAGCCCAAGAAATGCTCTTTTCAATGATACCAAATTTATCCAAATCCATTAAGCCGTTTCTAAGTTACAGGCATTTATTTAAATCAACATTCAAATACCCCCCACCACTTTATTTCGAAAGATAGAGAAAAATTGTTTTTACAAAAAATGTTCCACTTTAAGTTATCATTAAAACGCAAATACTTGTTTGTTACATTTATTAAGAAAAATCGCAAGAAACGTAACTTTATGTAATTCAAGATGGTGGAAACGCCCATTGGCTGCCATCTTGGAAACTTGAAAATAATTTCCAGCACTTTCCCTTGCCCACTTTACCTGTAAAATTTTTTACCGTAACTTACTACGATCGTTATTTTCTAAGATACAGCCGCTTACCTCGCTTATTTGCCCACCCGGTACATGCTGTAAAATTTCAGGCATCCGTCGATTTTATATAAAAATGTGCAGTATGAAGAACAAGTGATTCCACTCCCAGAGTAAGCATGAAGTAAAATTTCGAGTTTAGAAAAGCCTTAAAATTTGGTTTGGTCGCTCCGCGAAGCGGAGCGGCCAAACCAAATTTTCAGGCTTTTCTAAACTCGAAATTTTACTTCATGCGCCACGCGCATAAAACACTGAAATATTGTGAAGTTAGAAATACACTGACATATATTTTTTTTAAATGAGTAATAATCGAAATATTTAAATAACAAAATATTTATATATTTTTTCATACATTTTTAAGTCAGGTCAAATAATATACATCAAATTAACTTACTTAGTAATTTAATTAACAAAAAATAAATAATGTTGCGTGTATGCATCAATTGCGCTTAATGGGTTAGGCCATATAAAATTTGTATGATAGGACTTCTGTCCAGCGTTGTTATAAGATAATATTTTTCAAATTTTCTTTTACAAAAATATGCATCGAACAAAATGTCGAAAACAGATTTTTTCAGCTGTTTTATTTAATGCAGAAATATTGTTTGTTTAGAGGTCCATTTTGAAATAAAGTAATTTACAATTTGGTTAAAACACTTAACTTTGTTTTACCACTTTTATTTTATTTTTCAGTAACTATAGTTTCGACTACAAGCTAGTCATTATCAAACTAAGACTTAGTCTGATAATGACTAGCTGGTAGTCGCAACTATAATCACTGAAAAGTAAAATAAAAGTGGTAAAACAAAGTTAAATGTTTTAATTAAATTGTTATGAAGATGTACCACAAAGTGAACGCCAACCAAATTAAAGTAATTTACACTCTTGACGTGTGAAAGACAGAAATAATTTAAAAGTTTATGTTATAATGCTCTAGTCATAAAACTGATTCCATATATCTTGTTAATGAAATCCTTATATAAATGACTGTTTCTGTATAAAATTAATCAGTTCAATGCTATAACAACAAGCGCTTTGAATTTATTCGTGATCTGATTAATTCACGTCCGTTTTGTCGAGACCCTGTTTCGTCACCTTTACGGGCTCATCAGAGTGGAGAAGTAGAACAGTTGACCTCCTAAACTTTAGCTCGTCCATCGCGTTGCATTATAATGCAACGGACACGATCTCGAGGGCAATAACGGCAAATTATCGTTGCCTAATCGCACCATTGACATTTGTGCTTGAGCGTCTTCATTATGTGCGTCGTAAAACATGAAAATGGAATTATACTAATATCCAATGTTCTCGACTTTTCAAGACGTGATGTATGGAAATTTGTCTGGAGAGCGGTTTTAAATATCATAAATAATGAGACGAATTAATTGCAAAAGCAATGAAGTCAAAGATGAAATTTATTAATTAGATATAAAGAATACATACATATACCATATCAAATCATTTAACCCCGATAAATCTTTAGTAGCACATCACAGCTTATGTCCGGTAGATAAATTTAATATAAATAACCTTAAATTATTAAAAGAATCATTTTTTTATAAATTAGACATGTTAGAAGCAATGTATATCGGCCATTCCATAAATAAGTGCACACTTTTTGGGGGTACATCGGGGATTTTAGCGAATTTCACATATATTATAAAGGCTACCAAGACATGGATTTTGGTTGTCACTAGAGGTTAAACAAATTATTGTGTCAAAAGTTATAACAATATAAATTTTTAGTACACTTTTATTTTGAACTCAAAAATATCGTTAACCGTTACCTATACAAAAAAAGTTATTCAATACTTTTTTGTGCTTAAATGTTCAAAGTTTAAAATAATTTTTTTTTTCCAAAACGGAAAAACTTGATTTATATAGATTTTTTTTAATAAATAAAACAAATCTCAAGAAATAATCAAATACTCATGATTTCATTTTCTTAAAAAATATATATGTTATACCCTGATCCTTCCTAAGAATTTTTCCGTTTTCAAAAGTATGGACACTTTAAAACTTTTTGAGAAATGATTTTTTTTTATTGGCATGAGGCGCTCCCGCCAATGGTGAATGGCCCGGATCGCGGTGTGCGCTGCGAGTCCCACTTAATAAATCAAGAGAATTTTATTTAGATCAGTGTTTCATACGCGTGGGGCATGAAGTAAAATTTCGTGTTTAGAACACGATTCGGGTCGCTGCGCCGTACGAGTGGCTTTTCTAAACTCGAAATTTTACTTCATGCTTAGTCTGGGAGTGGAAGACACTCGTTAGTTTAGAACACATCACAACTGGTGATGTATTTTAACAACAATTATGGGTCCTAGGAGTTGTCAAATGAGTGAGTTACTCAACTGTTTCCAAAGCACTCTTTACAAAAAACATGTTTTCGCTACATCTCTGTAAATATTGATCACCATCACATCTAAGCGTTATATATTTTTAACATTACTGTAAATCAGTGGTTTGTACGCGTGGCGCATGAAGTAAAATTTCGAGTTTAGAAAAGCCCCGTGAAAATTTGTCTCGGGTCGCTGCGCGACCCTCGACAAATTTTCTACGCGGGGCTTTTCTAAACTCGAAATTTTACTTCATGCTTAGTCTGGGAGTGGAAGACACTCGTTAGTTTGAAATACATCACATCGTAGTGAAAAGTGTCGATATTCAAAATATCGGTTCTTTTTTCGAATTCAAAATAGTTTTGGATTTGAAATACACTGGCGAAAGAAATTAACGCATCACATTATTTTTTTTAATTTAAAAATAAAGTTTTGATGTTTAAAAACAAAAAAAATAACATCAAAACCAACTGAACTATAATAATGATTTTCAACACATTTTCTTTCATTAATGACTAAAATAATGTCATAAATAAAAAGAGGAAAAAAGTTAACATGTGATTATAAGACTTAATATCTAGTGTTTCCTCCTCTTGCTCGAATAACTGCCTGACAGCGACGGCTCATACTGTTAATTAATGATCCAATTTCATCCTGGTTAATATCTTCCCAAATTTCCTGCAATCTTTGTCCAAGCTCTTGTTGATTGCTTGGACGTCGAGGAAGTGCTCTAAGGCGTCTGCCCATCGCGTCCCATAGGTGTTCGATCGGATTAAGATCGGGACTCCTGGCTGGCCATTGCATTGTATTGATACCCACTAGGTCAAGATACTGTTGTACAATTCGGGCACTGTGTGGTTTTGCATTGTCATGCATAAACAGGAAATCGTTTCCTCCAAAGGGAGCAAAAGGCATTACGGATGGTTCTAAAATGTTTGCAATTTAAGACGCTGCCGTGATGCTTCCTCTTGATATGACCACCAACTCCGTACGAGCCTCTAAAGTGATACCACCCCACACCATAACAGAGCCTCCACCAAACATAACAGTCGGAACAATGTTACACTGCGCATAACGTTCACCTGGCCGTCTGTACACATGCATTCGTCTGTCACTGCCGTAAAGACAAAATCTGGACTCGTCGCTAAACATAACATTAGCCCAATCGGCCTGTAACCAGTTTACATGTTCTTGCGCAAATGTTAACCTGGCTCTGCGATGGTCTGCGGTTAATTGTGGTCCTTTTGCCGCTGTTTTCGGAGTTAAATTAAAACCACGTAACCTTTTTCTGATGGTAACGGAACTTACGTGAACATTGTAGATCTCTGCGAGCATATTTTGTAGCCTAGGAGCCGTAATAAACCGTTCGCGTAACGTCTGCATCATTAAAAAACGGTCTTGAACAGCAGTTGTGGCCCTTTTTCTTCCTTGTCCTGGCCTTCTTGAATATGCCTGAGTTTCCCGATGTCTCTTCAGGACACGGGATACGGTCGATTGATTAACACCAAGACGCTGACTGATGTAACGCTGACTCCTACCTTCTTCTGCAAGTGTAACCACAATCACAGCTTCTTCACTGCTTAAATTAAGATTCGGACGTCTATCCATATTCATTCTTCACTATTTAGCACTTAATTTTAACAATTACTTGAAAACAAACTCAAAAAGAAATTTTATATGAACCTTTCTTACAGTCAGAATAATGAAAAGTGCTTCATTTTATTTATTGACAGAAAACCATGAGAACAAAAAACAAAACACAACATGTAAAACAGCATGCTTGATAAGATTTCTTATTGTAAAAATATGTTTGTGTTCAAAGAAAACTCGATTCCAAGATATCAAAAAAATCACAAATGATGCGTTAATTTCTTTCGCCAGTGTATTTAAAACTTATATTGCGATAAGATCAGTGAAAATGCTATATACAGCATTTTTCACTCACCTTATCGGCAGGGCCGTTCCTACCCAGCGTGCCGGTGGTGCTGGCACGCAGGTGGCCGAATCAAGGGGCGGCCAAACGGGTCTGACCGCACTTAAAAATAACATTTTCATTTCCTCGCATTTATCGAAAATTAAGCCACGTTACTTGATCTCATATGCACCTTATGCCATCTACCGATAATTCTCTAAAAGGCCTTGGTATGAAACTCTAATGCAAGGTGATTATTGCCATTATTGCAGTTTCCTACCAAGTAGTTCAACTATTTTTCAATACATTGCGACATGCGTGTTTGTATTTTGACACTAGTAACACATAACCACTCATTAAAATTGTACCTATTTTTGAGTATTTTATATTGAATTGTATTGTGCATAGTCAGTGTTTTGAGATTGTGATTCATATTATTTTGCTAACAAAGGTAAAGTACATACACATTTTTAAATAAGTAATAAAATCGTAATATATTCCGCTCTTAATAGATGTCGGAGTGAAAAACAAAACGTCAATCTGGCAGTTTTTATCGGAAAAGAAAATTACAAAAACAAATAGAACAAGAGAAGTTACAAGGATCAATTTCTAAATATATCAAATTTGGAGATACCAATGCTTCATCTTCATTAATGGGCAATATTTCAACTGAAAATGTTGAAAATAAAGGAAATTTAAATACTATCGATAACTCAGAACAGAATATAACATTTGTCGAACAACAGACAGAGACAGGGGAAAAACACAACATAACTTTGAACATGGAAGAAGTTGGAAATGACGAAACAATTAAAATTATTGATGACATAGAAGGGATTTTAGACGATGAAATAGAAAATGATCAAAAATTAAGTTTTGTTGACACCGCGGAAGAAGAAACGAAAAATACTACACAAAACATAATATTTAATGTTCAAAATCCATCTAGTTGGCCGCTTAATTTAACAAATCGATTAATTGAAATTATTGTCGAGAAGGGACCATATAACAAAAATATTATATCATATCCCAAAGATAAAAACAATAGATCTTTCTCGAAAACACAATTTTTAAGAATATTACCCAATAGTGAAAAGGTAGAATGGCAATGGCTAATATATTCTGAATATTCTGACAGTATATTTTGCTTTCCTTGTAAAATTTTTCCTTCGAAGAAAATTCAACTTATTGACAAAAATGGGTTTTCAGATTGGCTTCAAACTTGTCAAGACATGAACGCAGTTCTGATCATATTGATAATTCAAGAAAATGGTGGGAATTAAAACATAAAATGAATGCTAATATGACAATTGATAACAATTTACAAAATTATTATCAAGCAGAACAGAGACGATGGCGGGCCATAATTGAACGTATCATAGCGATAGTGCAATTTTTGGCAACACAGAGTTTAAGTTTTTGAGGCCAAAATAATAACTTGTATGAGCCAAAAAATGGAAATTTCCTAAAGGCAGTAGAAATGGTAGCAAAATTTGATAATGTTATTATGGAACATGTAAAGAACATTCAAAGTAGTAAAGAAAAAAATACTCATATGCCAAATTATATTGGAAACAAATTTCAAAATGAAATTATTTCTTTATTAGCTAATGGAATTCGTGAAGAAATTAAAACTACAGCAAAAAAATAAATACTATTCAGTTATGTTGGACTGTACTCCAGATACAAGTCACACAGAACAATTATCTTTCGTCATCAGATTTGTAAATACAGAAAAATCACATATTAGGATAGAAGAATATTTTCTAGGTTTCCATCCGGTATACAATTCAACTGGTGAAATTTTATATCGGACATTATTGGATCTTTTAGAAACATATGATTTAGACATTCAAAATATGAGAGGGCAAGGGTACGACAATGGCGCTAATATGTGTGGGAAGAGAATGGGCCTACAAAACAGAATTAAATCTATTAATTCCCGGGCATTTTTTATTCCTCGTGCCGCACACACATTGAATCTAGTTGTAAATTTTTATATAAGGTTGATAGAATAAAACACTTGGTTTTTGTTTCACAAATTCAATATTTTATTTCCACGACTAGTTTCGGTCAGACTCACCATTATCAATGTGGTTTACAAGGATTACTATGATTTACAAAAGAGCGGACCGCGTTTTATACATTGGGGATTAAGGCTAATTGCTTAAGACTAAGTAGGGTGGGAGGAGACCTGATTACTGGAGCGTAATTTAACAAAGGTGTCGATCAGCGGGGTGTTAATTGCGTCTAAATTGTCGTTGGTTACATATAGGCCCTTTCTGATCGCATCCTTAATGTAAAAAATTTCCCAGTAATTAAGTTTCCTGGATTTGTTTATGATTTTTAATGTTTTAAATTTCGAGGGAGTGAAAAAATGGCCATTATCAATACAATGCTTAGCGAAGCCTGTTTTTGCCTGGTTATCCAAGATAGATTTTTTGTGTTCTTTTAAACGAGTATTAAAATTACGTCCAGTTTGGCCGATATAAATGGCTTCGCAATCGTTGCAGTGCAATTGATATACGCCGCTTTTTTCACCCCTTTCTGTTTGATCTTTGTTATTAATTAATATTTTCCCTAAATTGGTTTTATTAACACAAATAGAATTGATGTTAAATTTGTTCAGCGAGTTGATGATTACATTTGATTTATTATTAACAAAATTGATAGAGACATATGATTTTGGATTTACAATTTCCGATCCAGCGTAAATTAACTTCAACAAAGAACTCTTTCGTTTTTTATTTACTATGTGATCGATGATTTCTTCTTTATAGCCATTGTTCGTGGCTATGGTTTTTATTGTTCTAAGTTCTTTGTTGAAGTCAATTTCTGATAAGGGTATACTAAACAATCTATTGACTAAACTATGGAAGGAGCTCATTTTAATTTGAATAGATTGGTTGGAATTAGATGGTATTATTGCATCACTGTAGGTTGTTTTGCGAAAGATATTATATGCAATTTTACCGTCTTGACGTGTCAGAGTTAAATCCAGAAAATTCAGTTTGTTGTCTTGTTCTTTTTCAAGTGTGAATTGAATTGATGGTTCTATTGAATTTACGTAAGTTAGAAGTTGATTTAGTTGCCTGTCGGTTCCTTTGAAGATGCAAAAAATGTCGTCTACATATCTTGACCAGTGCAATTTATTGTCTTTATTCTTATTGTTAGAGTCGTTTAAAATTAGTTCTTCGAAGTAGTTCATGTATATTTCAGCAAACAGTGGCGATAACGGTGATCCCATTGGTAGGCCCTCTGTTTGTGAATACAGAACATTGTTAAATTTGAAGTAATTCTGATTTAAACAAATGTTAATTAAGTTTTCTAATTCTATTTTTGCTGTTGGAGTTTCTGATGTGGAATCTATTTTTGATTTGAGGATTAATTTTAATTTACTAACAGGGATGGAGGTGAACAAGCTCTTGACATCTAATGAAATTAATTTTGCACCGGAAGGGATAGACAGGTTTTTTGTAATTTTAACGAAATCTGTTGAGTTTTTTATAGAGTATTTTGAGTTAAATTTGATAAAATTTGGAATTACTTTGTTTAACAGTTTGCAAAGTCGATATGAGGGGGCACTCATATAGGGTACTACTGGTCGCATAGGGTTCATATTGATTAATTTGTAAGTTTCTTCTGGTTTTATTAGGGTTTTGAAAGATTTTAGTATACTTTTTAAGTCAATCTGAAACTTACTAGTTGGATCTTTCTTTAAAATTTTAAAAGTTGAGTTCTTGAAAAGTGATTCTGTTTTGTTGATATACTCTGTTTTGTTAATTATTGTTACTGTGTTCCCTTTGTCGGCTTTGCTAACTACGAAATTATTGGATTTGAGTTTAATTTTAATAGATTTAATTGTTTTGTTTTCAAACAATAAGAATAAAGACAATATATTGCACTGGTCAAGATATGTAGACGACATTTTTTGCATCTTCAAAGGAACCGACAGGCAACTAAATCAACTTCTAACTTACGTAAATTCAATAGAACCATCAATTCAATTCACACTTGAAAAAGAACAAGACAACAAACTGAATTTTCTGGATTTAACTCTGACACGTCAAGACGGTAAAATTGCATATAATATCTTTCGCAAAACAACCTACAGTGGTGCAATAATACCATCTAATTCCAACCAATCTATACAAATTAAAATGAGCGCCTTCCATAGTATAGTCAACAGATTGTTTAGTATACCCTTATCAGAAATTAACTTCAACAAAGAACTTAGAACAATAAAAACCATAGCCACGAACAATGGCTATAAAGAAGAAATCATCGATCACATAGTAAATAAAAAACGAAAGAGTTCTTTGTTGAAGTTAATTTACGCTGGATCGGAAATTGTAAATCCAAAATCATATGTCTCTATCAATTTTGTTAATAATAAATCAAATGTAATCATCAACTCGCTGAACAAATTAAACATCAATTCTATTTGTGTTAATAAAACCAATTTAGGGAAAATATTAATTAATAACAAAGATCAAACAGAAAGGGGTGAAAAAAGCGGCGTATATCAATTGCACTGCAACGATTGCGAAGCCATTTATATCGGCCAAACTGGACGAAATTTTAATACTCGTTTAAAAGAACACAAAAAATCTACTAGTCGTGGAAATAAAATATTGAATTTGTTAAACAAAAACCAAGTTTTTTATTCTATTAACCTTATATAAAAAGTGTAAAGATGTTTCACCAAGTGTTAGATGAGTCAACAATCAAAAGTTTAGTTGTAAATGATGCCGCCAAGTCAACCTTTGAAACTGTTACTTTTTCGATATAATTCAAGAGCTATATACATTTTGTTCAGCTTCACCATACAGATAGGATGTTCTCAAAAGAAATGTTAAGAGTTTAACAATCAAATCTGTTAGCAGCACAAGGTGGGAGAGCAGAATAGAGGCAATACGACCCTTGAAATTACATTTAACGGAAATAATAACAGCGTTGGAGGAGATAATACAAGATGATAGCCGTGATGTAAAGACAAAACATGGAGCACATGCACTTTTATGTCATATTTCAAATTTTAAATTTATATGCTCCATAGTTATTTGGCATGACATTTTATTTAATGTCAATATTGTGAGTAAATCTTCACAAAAGAATGATATAAATATGAACACATGTATAAATATGTTAGACAAGTGCCTACGTTTTTTTGGAAACCAGAAGATGCGATGAAACATTTGAAAAATACATTAAGGAAGCTGAATGTATTGCATTGGATGTATCTGTCGAAATTCATTTGCCCCAACAAAGAAACAAAATGAAACCACGATTATTTTCATATGAAACATCCCATACAAATATACCTGACCCGATAGAAGCATACAAAATCAATTTTTATTTTATAATTACTGATACTGCTATAAATGCAGTCAAGGAAAGGTTCGAATTATTAAAATCATGTGGCAATATATTTTTATTCTTAACACAGTTTAATTCTATGTCAGAAATAGATTTGAAAAAAGCGTGTATTAACTTAGAAGAAACACTTACAATTAACGAAACAGATGTAATTTCCAAAGACTTAAATGGACTAGATTTATTTGAAGAACTTCAATCTTGCAAATGTCTAAACATCGAATATGATGATCCACTATTAACGCTGCAACACATAATACAAAATAATTTAGAGACTTCACACCCCAATTATTTCATTGCATTGCGCATTTTCCTCACACTTCCAATAACGGTGGCTTGAAATGAAAGAACTTTTTCTAAACTTAAATTAATAAAAAATTATCTTCGATCAACAATGCGACAAGAAAGATTAAGCGATTTAGGTTTGTTATCGATAGAATCCGAATTATGTAATAGCTTAGATTTGCAAGATGTTATAAATGAGCTTGCTAGCAAAAAAGCCCGTGGAGTTAACTTTTAAGTTTTATAGTTTTGTGCAATTTTATAAATTTGTTATTTTTATTTTATTAATATTATATTAAATATTTATCTAAAGTAAGTAATGTACGCAACGTTAAGTACCTGTCATCATGCCTACATTTATAATCTGTTTTATTTTTAATATTTAATTTATTTCTAATAAATTATCTTAAAAAAGTAAAAAACGTTTTTTTATTAAACATATCAGCGAATTGTAACGTAAGGGGGCGGCGGTCAGTATTCCGCACGCAGGCGGCTAAGTACCCAGGATCGGCCCTGCTTATCGGTATATAATTTTTACGGCTAAGAGTGGAAATCCTTTATAAAATTAAATAAACTGTATTAATGACCTAATTTTACTTTAAACAATGAATAAATAAAGTTTTCTGTGTTTATTAAGCGGGACTCACAGCGCACACCGCGATACGGGCCATAAATGATTCGCGCTTATCATCATATTCAATATAATGTAGATATTTTCAATTCTTCTCAAGACTTCAAAAGTAATGCTCTAGAATATTTTTCTACTATAGCTTAAGGTTTTTTTTTTCCTTCTAGTGCTCATCTTATCATGATTATTTCATTTCTTAGTTTTGTTATTTTTATTTATTTATTATTGTTATTATTTTTTTCCTTGATTCCTACTCTTATTGTTTTTACCCTCACTCGTTTTCTTTAATATAGGCGCATATCTTTAATATTTTTGATGAAATAAATGTTAACGAATACTATATGCATTTAACTTAAGTTTGTATATTTCTTTGTAAGACATCATGTCTGTCGGAAATAAATGGTTATTATTACACCAATGGCGGAAGCGCCACGCTTCAATGCAGCGCTCGGTTAAAAAAATCATATCTCAAAAAGTTTTAAAGTGCCCATCTTTTTAAAAACGGATATATTCTTAGGAAGGATTGGGGTATAACATATATTTTTTTCAAGAAAATTAAAACATGAGTATTTGATTATTTTGTGAGCTTTGTTTTATTTATTAAAAAAAATCTATCTAAATAAAGTTTTTTCGTTTTGAAAAAAAAATGTACTTTAAACTTTTAACATTTAAGCATAAAAAAGTCAAGTATAACTTTTTTTGTATCAGTAACGGTTTACGATATTTTTGAGTTCAAAATAAAAGTGTACTAAAAGTTTATATTGTTATAACTTTTGGCACAATAATTTGTTTAACCTCTAGTAACAACCAAAAACCATATCTTGATAGCCTTTATAATATATGTAAAATTCGCTAAAATCTCTGATGTACCCCCAAGAAGTGTGCACTTATTTATGGAATGGCCGATATGTTTAAAAATAAAGATGAACTACTAAATTTCGATTTAAGCCCTCTAAATAATTCCCCCTTGATATTTTTGTTTGGGTGACACTGTCAATTAAAGAAATAAATATATTTGTCAATGTTATTACTATTGAAAATGAACATTTAGTATAATAAAAGTAATCAGTGAAGAAAGGAATTACTACAATAATTAATAAAACACTTTACGTAACTAAAACAAGAATATTGAAGTCGTTTTTAATGGGTTTCAAAATAAATTTGCAAATAGTAAAATATGTCTACGATTTAATTTTTTCACAATATCCAACATTTGTTATGTAATTTCCTGCGAGTGCAAGTGTTTTTCTTTTCCTCTGTTTATCTTGATAATCCTCATTTGCGTAGAAAGTTCGGAAAATCTCACACAATTGTGGCCTCTCGCTCACGTAAGAGAACAATTAAACGACATTGTGTAAATATTTGCGAATCTGGATTTACTCAATGAATAGATACTGAAGACAGGAAATTTATGCAATAACAACTCAATTAAGTTTTTGCATATTCGTTGTTATTGCTTTAAAGTTAAACAGTTCTAGCAAAAAATACCGAAGTATACAGAATTTGTTTTTAAAGTATACATACAGGGAATGTTTCTTTTAAGTGTACATATCTTGATGTATACGCTGTTCAATGTTTGGATTTGTTTGAGATGTATGTTGGTACCTAATGAACGGTACTGCGGTCGGTCTATTCCGTACGATTGCAAAAATCCCAAATACGTTCACGATTAACAATCCGGTCATCAGAGAAGTCCCCAACAGTTGGCAGTAAATTCCAACTGTTGTCTCTGCTGAACGGGCCTATTGTTTTATTAAACGTTCAATTTAAAGCTTCTATCTAACGAGTGTTTCCACTCCTTGGTTAAGCATGAAGTGAAATTTCAAATTTAGAAAATATGTAATAAATAAATATTAAATATGTATGTCGCAGAGCGACTAATAAAAATGTTCAGGCTTTTCAAGCTCTCTCCATGTTCACTATATTTTTTTTAATCAAAGAGATATTGAATTGAAATTTTCACATAACCTAAATTAGTCCTTAGATATGACTGTTCTGTAAAGAATACTTTTGTTGTACTCTTTATTTGTTTTAAGTTCTATTTTGGGTGTGTGATTTCTGTGAAGTAATTATCCAAGTTTAACAGAAGAGTGTTGTTTTATTTCAGACTTAGAAATTTGACTTTAACAGTTAGTTTTTTTTATAATTTATAATATGAATGAAGACTTTTAGAGTTTCGATTTTATTGTTTCTAACCTTCTCGGCCGAAAGTTTAGAAACTAACTCTCTAAAATCTAGTGCGGACGCGCATAATGCTGGACAAAGAATTAGATAAGATAAGATAATGACTATTGATGAAAAATTAGAAAGTTTTAAAAGAGGAATTAAATGTTTGCTGTTCCCAGTATTATCTGCGTTCGCTCGTAATTATAAAATAAACATAAACACAATATACATAAATGAAGAGATAAGAATATAACATATAAATAAGATAATCGAAAATATAAAATAAGACAGAACATTGAAATAATAATACAATAATAAAGACATTAACATAATACATTAGTACATTACAGTTCTCAAATATTGACATATGTTACATGATTTTTACTAACTAATTAAGTTAATTTAACACATTGTATTATTTGACCTAATTTAAGAATGTGTGATGAAAAATGTAAATATTTTGTTATTGAAATATTATTACTCATTTAAAAAAAATACAGTATTTTTCAGTGTATTTTTAACTACACAATATTTCAGAATTTTATACGCGTGGCGCATGAAGTAAAATTTCGAGTTTAGAAAAGCCTAAAAATTTGGTTTGGTCGCTCCGCTTCGCGGAGCGACCAAACCAAATTTTTAGGCTTTTCTAAACTCGAAATTTTACTTCATGCTTTATCTAGGAGTGGAAACACTCGTTCAAAACGAAATGCCTGAACATTTACAGCGTATACATCATTTACATTTAAAATAAATAACTTCCAAGTGTGTAATATGTATAATAAGTCATTCATAGTAATTATTAAAAGAAGTGCAGAATTTTACCTAAAATCAACGTTTAGAGGTAATTCTATAATCGCTCGATCCTTAATGGGTTAAATTAGTCCAACGTTTACCAAGGTTTTGTGCAAAAAATTTAAGTTAGGAAAAATAAAACAATTATTCTTGAGATTTTCATAAACTGTATGTACAGAGTGCAGCATTTTCGATGGTTTCTTTAAGTAAAGTATCATAAAACCGAATGACAGACAAAAACTAATATATGTAGGATTATAGATGTTTTATTAACAACTAGTAACAACATTAACAAACAAACATGCTATATTAACACTTAAATGTCGTCTTCCGTGCTTCTTCAGCAACTATTGGTCGTCTTGCGTCTTCTTCTGGCCGTCGTATTCTGTTCTTACTTTTTTGCGTCCGTCTGACAGTTGTTATTTTTTTCTTGTGTCACGCCCACGGCACCTTTTTTATTTCAACACACACACAAACCCCACATTCGGCCGTCCTGAACTAGTAGTCCGACTCGGACTCGCCTTCTTGACTCGACCACGGCTTCATATATTCTGCGCATGTCGACGCCTTTGTGGGTCCCTGAATGTTTCCTTTTTTAACGACATCATATGTGTTATTACCCTTAACCTTTGTAATCCTATATGGCCCCAAGAACTTTGGCTTTAACTTAAGTCCTGGTCCGAACTGTGTTCTTTTTATCGCCACTCTGTCATACTTTTGATAGGGCACTGCTGGCTTCCTTCTTAAGTTATACCTTTTCTTATTTTCTTCTTGTATCTTCTCGATTTGCCGCTTGGCAGCTTCTCGTTGTTCATTTCTCTCTTCCTGATATGCTTTAATATTTTCCTCGTTTAACAATTCCCGAATCCTTACGTCTTCTTTGTTTCGCATTTTTACTCCAGTCATCAGTTCGAATGGCATAGTTCCTATGCTCCTCTGATGATTAGCATTCATAATTCGTTGTAACCTTTGAACGTGTTTATACCAATTGGTAGGATCTTCAAGTGTTAACTTGGACAAAACTGTTGTTAAGTCTTGGTGGCCGTTAGGCTAATAAAAGAAGTTAGATGTTTTTCGCCGTTTAATTATAATAATCACACACGTAATACAATTCTTACTGCGAGTACAAACTCTAATTCGGACCGATTATTCACGTACTTTTCGGACCGATGGTTATTGAAGAAGAGAGCGATTTGCCTGTCCGGTACCTATTTATATAGGGGGTGGGTCTTCCCTCACCCCGACACCCAGATGGAGGGTGGACATTATCCATGCCGCCCCCCTTGAAAGACAGTGATCTTTCAAAGTGAAAGTTTCAAATATAAAAACGTTGTTTGTCAGGTGACTCAATTAGGTAACGGACTCAGCAAATCGTCAATTATGCACAAATACAATTTGAATTTTAAGAAATTATATACACAATTACAAACTAAATGAAAAATAGAATACATTTAAACGAGAATGAAAATAATTTGATGAGTAAATGTTCAAAATAGAGTTCTGATTGGACTTCCGACTTAGCCTGGGATTAGAATTCCAATGAAAACTGTTTTAATTAGATTCTAACTGAGAGTTCTAATTGGATACACTGATCCCCTCGCGTTCAATTGGTAGTACGCACACCTTAGACACAGCGCGTTTTAAAATGCCACTCGCGGTTTTAACGGTCACAACCCGCACTTCACCATCATCGCCGGGGTGCTGCTCGATGACTCGTCCCAGGACCCAACGTAGCGGTGGAAGGTTGTCGTCTTTTAACAGCACCATGTCGCCGATTTCGACTCCCGTAACCGATGCTTCCTTTGTGCGCTGCCACTTGTGTCGCACCTGAAGCTGAGACAGGTACTCGCGTGACCATCTCTTCCAAAAGTCTCCCTGCATTTTTTGCATGAGCTGCCAACGTGACAGCCTTCCCATCTTGATATGTTCCAGGTCTGGACTCGGTATATCTGTTAGCGGTCGTCCTATTAAAAAATGGCCGGGGGAGAGGTAGGAGATATCGTTTGGGTCGGTGCTGATCGGGGTTATAGGTCGTGAATTAACAATGGCTTCTATTTGAGTAAAGATAGTTGACAATTCTTCAAAAGTTACCTTAGTTTCCCCAATTACTTTATAAAGGTGCCTTTTGGCAATTTTAACTGCTGATTCCCAAAGACCCCCCATATGTGGAGACCGTGCTGGAATAAAATGCCAGTTTATACCCTGGCTCGCAGTTTCACTTCCAAGTCGCCTAACATTTTCTTGGTTATCAAAAAATTCTTTTAATCTTTTTAGTTCGATATTTGCGCCGACAAAATTGGTTCCGTTATCGGAATAAATATCACTACATTTACCTCGTCGGGCAATAAATCTCCGCAAGGCAGCAATAAAGGCTTCTGAAGTAAGATCGCTTACTACTTCAATGTGCACAGCTTTTGTGCACATGCAAATAAACAAAGCGGCATAAGCCTTTACAATCTTAATTTTGCGGCTGCTTTCCTTTATAAAGAAAGGGCCGCAATAATCTACTCCACATGTGGTAAACGGTTTGTCTATCGTGACTCTAACTGAAGGTAGATTGCCCATTATTGGCTGTCTTGACTTAGGATCAATTTTAAAACAAACTACACACTTCCTAATTACATTTTTAATACTATTCTTGGCATTAATCGGCCAATAATTTTGCCTAGTTGCAGCTAACGTCGACTGTGCACCTGCATGCAAATGTTTTAAATGCGTATCCAAAATAATTAATGACGTTAATTTATGTCGTTTAGGTAGTAATACTGGATGCATTGTATCAAAATTTTGATGAGAATGTTTTAGTCTACCTCCAACCCGAATTATACCTTCCGTGTCGATAAAGGGATTTAATTTCAATAACGTACTTTTTTTAGAAATGCATTTATTTGCTGTTAAATCTGCTATCTCTTCAGTAAAACATTCTTTTTGTGCTATTTTTATCAACACATTTTTTGCATTTTGCAATTCATGCACGGTTAAATAACCTTTTACTTTATTTTTTGTATTTTTACAATTTAATTTAAATCTAAGGCATAACGCTACTATCCTAACTAATTTAGAAAAACTACTATATTCATTAAAAATACTATTTTCAGCTAATTCAACTGTATGTACAAAACTATTCTTTTTAATTTCGGGTACTTTATGTTCCTCTATATTTTTTGGGATATTAGTAATAACATCATCATGTTTTAGATATGATGGTCCCTTCCACCACAATTCTGAATTAATTAATAATGAAGGTGCCATGCCACGTGATAATATGTCTGCAGGGTTTAATTCTGATTTTACATACGACCAATCAAGTTCTTGAGATAGTTCCCTTATTTGTTCAATTCTGTTTGCAACAAAAATTTTAAATTTATATGATGGAGCATGAATCCAGTGAAGCACAATTTGAGAATCTGTGAAACAATGACACTTTTTTATGTTGATATTTATCGCCCTTTTAACCTTAACCATTAATTGAACTAAAAGTAGTGCACCGCATAACTCTAGACGCGGAATGGTTTCAGTTTTTACTGGCGCAACGCGAGATTTTGCACAAACTAAATTGATGTTATATTTTTGTTCATTTTCACCTATGAATTGGCGAAGATAAATACACGCTCCATAGGCCTCTTCACTCGCGTCGCAAAATCCAATTAATTCAAATTCCCCTTTTGTACCTTTATTAATTAAGCATCTAGGAATCTGGACTCTTTTTAAATGTGGCAACTCGCTATATAAATTTTTAAATTCATTTTGAATTTCTACTGGTACTATTTCATCCCATTCTAATTCAAGTTTCCATAATTTTTGAATTATTATTTTAAATAATAATACGCAAGGATTTACTAACCCTAACGGATCAAATAATTTTGCCGATTTAGACAAAATATTTCGTTTTGTTATGGCACCGTGCGATAATTGTGGTACCACATAGCTAAAATAATCAAGTTTAGAATGCCAATATAATCCTAATATTTTATTTACATCATCTTTGTCGAGTAAAATTAAATTTTCGGTGCATTTATCCAATCCCTCGGTGATTTCGTTGTAATTCGAGTTCCACTTATTTAATAAGAATCCACCTCCTTTTAAAATGTCTATAATATTATCTCGTAAAGTTAACGCGCCTTCTAAAGTATCTGATCCCGTAAGTAAGTCGTCTATATAAAAATCGCGTTTAATAGCAACGGACGCATTAGGATGAGTATACTTTGCATCTTCGGCTAGTTGTTGTAAACATCGGACGGCTAAAAAGGATGCTGGAGCAGTACCATACGTGACTGTATTAAGTTCAAAAAATTTAAGAGATTCTTCCTTATTTTCCCGCCACACAATTCGTTGGAAATTACGGTGATTAGGTTCTATTAAAATTTGGCGATACATTTTATTTATATCCGCGGTAAATGCATATAGAAATGATCTAAATCGTAAAAGAATACTAAGGAGATCTTCTTGTAATATAGGGCCTGTTAACAATAAGTCATTTAATGAATTCCCGCTATTTGTTTTCGCGGACGCATCAAAAACAACCCGTATTTTAGTTGTGAGTGATTCTTGTTTAAACACAGCATGATGGGGTAAGTAATAGTTAGGTATCGCGTCGTTAGGTTTAATTTTTTGCATGTGACCTAAATCTATATATTCATTAATGAACTCAGTGTATTTTTCTTTTAATTGAGGATTTGATTTAAAGCGCCCTTCCAGATTATAAAATCGCTTTATTGCCATAAATTTTGATTCTCCAATGTCAAGAGGAAAAGAGTTAAAAGGAAGTGCCACCATAAATCTACCCTCGTCAGTCCTTTTGACATTTTTTTGAAAATGTGTTTCGCATTCAGTTTCCGCTGGTGACAGGGAATTTATTGGTTCCGGTTGAACAGATTCCAGTTCCCAGAACTTTCTTAAATCCAATGTCGCAGCATGACAAGTACTTGACGTTGTTTTTGTCAAGTTTGGTATATTACCCCCCATTACCCAACCCAAATGGGTTTTTGAGAGGATTGCACCCGGAACACCCGCTGTTTTCCTGCCTGCACAAAACAGGTCCCAATAAACTTCTACACCTAATAAACCATCAACCGGGCGCGATTGTTCAAATTTCGGGTCCGCTAAATTACAATTTTTAGAAAATTTAAATACATTTTTGTCAATATTTTCGTTAGGATGCATCCCAGTAATATTTGGAAGAATGTGAAATTCGCAAGTTCTTTTATAACTATTATACATAGATTGAAATGTTAAACAAATTTTATGTGTGGCGTTTGAACTAGCGCCGTTCACCCCTTGAATGGCTAAAAAATCATACGTTTTCTTTAACCGTAAACGAATTGCAAAATCTTCTGTTACGAAATTAGATTGACTACCTGAATCTAATAGGAATCTACCTTCAATTATGGAATTATTTTGATCGAAAACATTGACAACCGCAGTTGATAATAAGGCTATAGCTCGACGGCTAGCAATATTAACTGATGTTTTATTTTCGTGACTTGTTGATGCCCTAACATTGTTATTTGAATTGTTTTTGTGCAATAAGGTATTGTGCTTTAGTTTACATACCTTGCACGGATTTGCAAAACATTTTTGAACAGCGTGATTAGCAGATTTCAAACAATTACTACATAGTCCATTTGATTTAACAAATTCTATTCTTTGATCTGTATTCATTTGTTTAAATTTTAAACAATTTGGAATATTATGTGTGCCATTACAAAAGCGGCACAATTTCCTTTTTTCTGAATTATTCTCAGAAATAAATTCGTCTTTAAGATTATTTATTACGTCTAACGAATCACATTTTTTTTGAATGAACTCACAAATGTGAATAATTGTTGGAAATTGTTTTTTATCTAATGTTCTTTCAAATTCAAAATAAGTTTTCTGATCTATTTTAATAGAAATTAAATGTATAATAAGATCCTCAAATAATTCATCATTTGATCGCCCTAATAATTTTAATGCACGGATGTGTTTATTTATATTTCTGGTTATTTCCCTAAGTTTAACAGAATTTTCACTGTCAGTCCTTTGAGAGTTAAATATTGCACTTATATGTTTATTGGCAATTTTTCTAATGTTATCATAATTATCTACTAAGGTTTGCCAAGCTGCGTCATATTTTGCGTCGCAAATATCGAATTCACTAATTAATTCTGCTGGTTCGCCTTTTAAGCATGAAATTAGGTAATGAAATTTTTGAATATTCTTTATTTCACTGTTTTCGTGTATTAACGACTTGAACTTGTTATAAAAATTAAGCCAGCTTTCAAAATTGCCATTAAATTCGGGCAGAGAAATTTCAGGTAATTTAGTATTAGAATCCGAAGTCGGTGTCGAACCCGATCGTAGATTTTTATTAGAATTTTTTGATTCTATTAACATGGTTGCTAATTCATATGCCTTATCATATTTTGCCTCAAATTTCTCTACCGCCTCTACCTCGTCTTCGGGAATTTCCAAATCTGCGGGCCTTAGTTCGTCTATATCCGCTTGTACTTTTATAAATTCATCTAAAATTCCCTTAATTGCTTCAGTTTTATTTTTTAATAAAAATATTGTAGCATTTTTAGCATCATCACTGTTTATGAATGTTTCAAAACGAGTTAACTTACTTTTTAAAATTCCACGTTGTTTTTTTAATTCAGCCATTGTTAATTATTACAAGGATATGGAAAAAAATAGGGAACCGACCTTATAATATCTTCTCCTGAAGAATGTTCCTCCTTGAAATGTGGCTGCCCTCTTCTTCTTCTTCTTCTTGCGCGAAACACTTAGTTGTTCGCGAATTAATTAACGATTAACGAGTCTATAGTCAGTGATATTCTTGATACCAGACGGTGTACTTCGTAAATAAAAGAAAAATATGTATGATGCGCGACTATTATCACTTTACACATCCGGTTCGAAGGACCATGTTAAGTCTTGGTGGCCGTTAGGCTAATAAAAGAAGTTAGATGTTTTTCGCCGTTTAATTATAATAATCACACACGTAATACAATTCTTACTGCGAGTACAAACTCTAATTCGGACCGATTATTCACGTACTTTTCGGACCGATGGTTATTGAAGAAGAGAGCGATTTGCCTGTCCGGTACCTATTTATATAGGGGGTGGGTCTTCCCTCACCCCGACACCCAGATGGAGGGTGGACATTATCCAACTGTTATCATCATTCCATTTAGGCGTTCCACTTGCCCGTTTACTCTGGGTAACCCGGTGGTGATCTGGACTTGTTTGATACCTTCTTCTGAACAGTAGCCGCTAAATGCTTTAGATGTAAATGCAGTTCCTTTGTCTGACATAATTACTACTGGATTTCCAAATGTTGATTTTTGTAGTTCCAACTTCGCTATTACTTCTGATGATGCCGCACTTTTTGTGGGATAAAGCCAAACAAACTTGGTGAATCCATCAATTACTGCGAAAATGTACTTGTACTTTTTGCTTGTAGACTCCAATGGTCCTAGGTGATCTATATGATAGGTGTGAAGGGGTCCAGTCTTTGGCAAAGGATTCAAGTATCCTTCCATTTTTCCTCGCTTGGCGTTAATCAGAATGCATGGAACACAATTTCCAATAATTTTCTTTATTATTTCTTCTACGTTGGGTATGTAAAATTCTTGTTCGATCAGATCTTTCGTTTTCGTAACAGAGAAGTGCCCTTTTTCATGATTCATTCTGATGATTGCTGATTTCATTCTATGTGGCACAACTAGTAGTTCACGTCCTTTAACTATTTTGTACAATAATCCATCCCTGACAAAGTAATCTTCGTATTCTTTTTCTAATAATATTTGCTTGATCGCTGTGATTGATTCATCATAATCCTGAGCTGTTTTGAGCCTTAGTGTCGTTTCATTGGTTAACAACAACACTGGATTTCGACTCAGGGAATCGACGTGCGGAAGTCTTGATCCTGGTCTATGTTCTATTTCATAATCGAATTCTCCTAAAAGCAGAATCCATCGAGCTACCCTGGTCGAAAGATCTCTTTTCTCCATTGTTTTCTGAAAAGCTGCGCAGTCGGTGATAATCTTGAAACGTTTTCCAAAAAGGTAGACTCGAAATTTTTTCAGTGCTTCGATGATAGCCAGTACTTCCAATTCATAGCTAGAGTAAATCTGTTCAGCAGGTGTAGTTTTCCGACTCATGTAGTAAACAGGATGTAAGTTCTGATCCTCTGCTCTTTGCAGTAGTATTGCACCATAGCCAAATTTGCTGGCGTCGGTATGCAGTTCGGTTTCGCTATCTTGTTTAAAGATGTTTAATACTGGTTGCTCTGCTAAAATTTCTTTTAAGCGTACAAATGCTAACCTTTCGCTGGTCCCAAACTAGAAAAGTGCATTTTTCTTTAGCAAATCACTCAGTGGCTTTGCAATCTGGGCGTATCCTTTAATGAATTTTCGGAAATATCCTGTCAATCCAAGAAAACTTTGTAGCTGTTTGGTGGTCTTCGGTTCTGGAAATTTCATTACTGCTTTAGTCTTCAGCTCGGATGGTAAAATTTTACCCTCTTCTAACTTATGTCCCAAGAATTCGACGTTTCTTTGTAGAATATGGCATTTCTTCCAGTTTATCTCTAACCCATACTCTGATGCAGTTTTTAGCGTTGATTCTAACTTTATTAAGGCCTCTTCTTCATTAGTTGCGGAAATGATTATATCGTCCATGTATGTTAGTACTATTCCCTTCCTGGTTAAGTCTCTGAACACACAGTTTATGAATCTTTGGAATACTGCTAGTGAATTACATAATCCAAATGGGACTCTTTTGAATTGATATTGTCCTCCATAGGTCACGAATGAAGTGTATTTTCGGCTTTCCTTTTCAACTTTTACATGAAAGAATCCACTTTTCAAGTCAATTGTGCTGAATATTGTTGCACTTTGGAGTTGATCCAACACATCGTCAATGAGCGGCAAGGGATAACGATCTTTAACAATTTCCTTATTTATTCTCCTGTAGTCCACGCATATCCTCGGTGTCCCGTCCTTCTTCTTTACCACAGCTACTGGGCTTGCATATTCGGATGAACTTGGTTCAACTATTCTCTCTTCCAACCATTCCTCAATTTGTTTGTCCACTGCTTCCCTTTCCGGAAATAGTAGTCTTCTAGGACGTGACGAAATAGCCTCATCATCCTGTACTATGATCTTCATTTCTATTTCGGTTGTCTTTGCCTTATTCGGCTTGTATTCTTCGATGATTCGCTTAGCTTCGATCTTGACTTCATCACTTATTTCATTCCCTATGTCTATTGCAGGTTCGTCGATTTCAATTTTCAATAGAAATGGATTTTTCTCTTTTTCTTAAAATTTCTTAACGGTTATTTCCGCTTGCTCTAAAAGTTCGCGTCCTATGATAGCTTTTACAGGTGTGACGTCATTGCTAACCACATAGATTGTGACTATGAAACTTTCGGAATCGATAATTATGTTTTCTTTAAAATATCCTAGTGTGCTCACGTAATTTTTCCCAAAACCACTAAGTAAAAGTGTTGACTCTTCTAGCTTTGGACATCCAACTGACTTATACACATCCTCATTCATAAAATTTACTTCACTACCTGAATCGAACAACGCGTCTATTTCAACATTGTTGATGGTAACTACTTTTGTAGTATTTCCTATTTTGTTTATTTTATTCAAGCTGTGAACATCAACATTGTTTTTACTATTCGGCCTTTCATTGCAATTGTTTGATTTATTATCTTGTATGCCATCTATTACATATTGAATTAATGCTGACGTTTCAATGTTACCCCTACTTGCAAGTTCCCTCGTGTTTAGAAAGTATTCTTGTGATGATTCGTCTTTCCTCATTTTCCTTTTAATTAACATGTCATGCAATTCTGCACTATTCAATCGCTCAGAAAATTCTTCCAACAGAGAGTCTTTTAACTGTCTCCAACTATTTACTTTATTTTGACAATTAATGAAAAGTTTGGCTAGTCCACTTACTCGTCTTTTTGCAAAAATTAATTTCTGTAGATCACTCCAGTTTAGAAGGGCTGCTGTTTCCTCAAATTCCTCAATCCACTTTTCCACAGGAAAACCATTGTCGCCATTGAATAGTCTAACAGAGTCTTCGACATCTCGGAATGTTAGAGTGAACCTGTGTGAATTATCTTCCTTCGGTGATACGGACCTAACTGGTGTATTGTCGTCGGATTGTTCTTCGGTTTCGCTGTCATCCTCAGATGTGCGTTGTGTCAAGAAATTTATATCTGTGAGACTCGTGCAGATTCGGGTACTTATTTGCTCGACAGTGCCTCCGTAATCTATCCGTAACATTAGGCAAATCGCGGTTAAATCGCCTATCGAGAAATTACCTTTCACATAATCAACTTTTCATTTGAATTCGTCAGATTCCGTTGTAAAATTAAATCCATTAAATTCTCGAAGTTTCTTTCTGCTGTTTCTGTCACCTTCCCTTTCAAACACTAGTCTATGAAATGAATAGGCCGTTGACTTACTTGCTGACGTAATGTTTCTTTCAATTTCACTAATCTGACCTAAGCATTCCATTTTCACTGGTATCGCTCGATCCCGTTAATATTGCTTGATCCCGGACGAGCCCCCAAATTTGTAGGATTATAGATGTTTTATTAACAACTAGTAACAACATAAACAAACAAACATGCGATATTAATACTTAAATGTCGTCTTCCGTGCTTCCGTGCGGTAAAAATGTTCTTATTACACTTTTTTTAGTAAAATATGCTGAGAATATCAGATTTAGTCTTAAGTTTTAACTTTATGAGATATGACCTAAAGTTGTGTTATTTTAAATATAAATCATAGTTTGCCTTGACTTCAGTCGATTGCATTTTTTGTAAGCTTTCCAAAAATATCGTCAACGTATTCTACTTACAAAAGTGCATACAAAAGTTTTTACATCAAGTCAATATATTGTTAAATATAGAACTTATTTTATTCATAACAATAGAACTTTACTTGAAAATACCATCGAAAATGCTGCAACCTGTACATATATTATTAAATAATGAAGAGACCTTCTTGAAGATTAGAGAAATTAGAGTCTCTCAAAGTTGATTAACAAAGTAATAATATAAGTTTTGAGAAAGTATAAAATGCGTGTTTGTTTTTAAATTATAAAAACACAATTGAGCCTGAGCTTTATTTTGACGCTCGCAAAAAAATTAAGAAATAAAGAGAAATGAACAATTTGTAAGGAAATATTAATTTCTTTATTTTTTATGTAAAACAAACAACAGCAATATTGAGTCAATTAAGCTAGAGGAGTTAAATGTTGGAACTAAATTATGAAAAATACGAGACATTTTCCCAATTTTTTCCAAAATTATAAAACAAATCGATCAAACAAAACAAACCAAAAAAGTACTGGAAAACATCACTTTGTTTTATAAACAAAGCATCAAATAATCAGTGATTTATACGCGTGGCGCATGAAGTATATTATGGAGTTTAGAAAAGCCTGAAAATTTGGATTTACCGGGGCCCGACTGGCTTCGCTCGCGCGTCCCGGCAAATCCAAATTTTCAGGCTTTTCTAAACTCGAAATTTTACTTCATGCTTAATCTGGGAGTGGACATACTCATTAGAAGTTTCAAATGGATCGCTTTTATAATTAATCTTATACAAGAAATCTTCTTATAATTGAAAGTGATTCATTATTAACTAATCCAGTTTGGTTTAATATTATGTGCTTATAATTATTTACTTTTTGAATCAAGTAGTTTTATTTAAAAAAAATATATGCAAAGTTTATTATAAAAGGGTTCGGTTTTTAACTTTTAACGACTGTTTCCACTCCCAGATTAAGCTCGCTTCGTTCGCGCGCCTCGGCAAATCCAAATTTTCAAGCTTTTCTAAACTCGAAATTTTACTTCATGGCCACGCGTTTAAAACATTGATTTCAAATGATGATTAAAATATATTCCTTAGAAATAATTTGTCATTTTGTTTATAAAAGAAAATTATGTTTTCCAGTATTTATTTTTAATGTAAAATCTTGCAGCGCATTTTGTCTAATAGCCCTTAGACACAACGCATTTTGTCTAGACAATGTGCGAAATGACAGACGAATGCAATTTTATTTGGCTATTTTGTGTTTTGTTCGCAACATATACGTTGATATACTACAATTTAGTTAGTCTTGGGGGGGCTCAAGCCCCCGAGCCACCCCCTGGGCGCACGCCTGAATATCAAAACATTTTTTTATTTATTTTTGCATGTTAATATGTAAATTTATAAGGGGCTCCTGATTTTCGTTTGCCTAGGAACTTTAGGTACCCTCGAGCCGACCCTGAAAACGACAGAAATTTAAAACTAAAATATGATTCGAACAAAATAGAATCATTTTTTACTTTAAAACTTGTTCAAAACAAAACGAAAAAAGTAATAAAACATTGAATTTCTCTTAAAATCACAGAAATTGTTAATAAATAAACTTCATTTTAGCGTTAAAAATTAACTGACGCTAGAAACAAAACTACAGATATTCAGAGCATGTCTTACTTCAGATAAGAAAAATCCCATAGACGAAAAAGCTTATTAAAATCATTATTTTTTACATTTTGCTCAATTTTAACCGACTTTACGCTTCTGTAATTCTGTTCACAGGAATTTAATGATCATTTTCCAAATTTATTAATATAAAACCTGTTGATCTATTTAAAAACGCTGTGAGAATCATCTAATTCTAACGCCACGTGATTTTTTAATGCGCTTAAAATGAAAATATTGAATTTATTTTTATTTTATTTTCCCAACGTAAAACAAAGTATGTTCACTCCTTAACTATCACTCTCATATCGTTTTAAATAAGGTGCCGATAACCACATTATAAAAATCAGTATATGGAAAAAATGCCTGCTGATAATTATAATAGTTGATATTTTAACATATGATTTTTACAAGAACGTTTATTATACATAGATGTTTTCTTTTAAGTATACATATCTCGGTATACTATATATCAGAGCTGGGACGAATCCTCGTAAAAAGGATTCGAATCACGAATCCGAATCACGTAATATGATTCGAATCACGAATACTCGAATAAAGGATTCGTAAGAGATAAATATGATTCAAATCAAAGATTCGAATCTTGTTTTTTCGAATCACGAATACAAATCCTTTAAGCAGAAATTTGATTTTATAATTATTTTGCAACCATTATAATATAACTATCGTTACCAGTTGTTTTAACAAAAATATTTAAAACCTAATTATTTATTATTAACACTGAACATCGTTGATAACAGACTAAATATCTGATTCCCTGTTACTCTGATTACAGATGTATTCATGTGTTTGTGAACTTCACTTCAAATCAGTGTTAAGTACGCGTGGCGCATGAAGTAAAATTTCGAGTTTAGAAAAGCCCGAAAATTTGTCTCGGGTCGCTGCGCGACCCTCCGCAAATTTTCACGGGGCTTTTCTAAACTCGAAATTTTACTTCATGCTTAGTCTGGGAGTGGAAAACACTCGTTTAAAGCTTCAAATTGAACTCTATTATAAAATCGACGAATGCCTGAAAATTAAGTTTAAAAAAAATTCAGTGAATATCATTAAAATCGGGAAAGTTAGAGAAAATTCATGGAATTTTATTCAAATTGACCAAAACACTAACAAAACAGCCATATGATATTATTAAATTTGTCGAAATCAACAGGCATCATAAAAATTACAAAACACGTGAACATTTATAAATCCAACTTAAATTTTGACAAAAACAATGAAAACAATTTAACAAAATGGGGATTTCCCACAGAAGAATGGTATATTAAAAGGCCAGGAAAAACATTTTAGATTGTGGCTACCATGTCAGTTTTACTTCAAATAATATTAAACCAAATTTTAAAAACTAGATTATTATCTTTAAAAACATTTTCAGTTATTTAATGTTCTTATCAAAGCATTTAGTTTGAAGTTTCGAACGAGCATTTCCACTCCCAGACTAAGTATGAAGTAAAATTTCGAGCATTTGGGTTTCGAGTTTGGAACATTTTCTGGGCTTTTCTAAACTCGAAATTTTACTTTATGCGCCACGCGTATAAAACACTGATTTCAAGTGAGGTTCAAATATACATAAATTCACAATATTTTTGTTTTGTACCCGTGGCGCATGAAGTAAAATTTCGAGTTTAGAAAAGCCCTGAAAATTTGTCTCGGGTCGCTGCGCGACCCTCCGCAAATTTTCACGGGGCTTTTCTAAACTCGAAATTTTACTTCATGCTTAGTCTGGGAGTGGAAAACACTCGTTTATAGCTTTAAATTAAACTCTTCTAAAAAAACAACATGAACATTTTTCTTTTAGGTAAACATATGCATAAGCTGTAAATTTTCCGACATCAGTTGTTTTTCAAAAGAGCTTAATTTAAAACTTTTAACGAGTGTGCACACGCTTTTTTTAAAGTGTTCAATTTGAAGCTTCAAAGGAGTGTTGTCCACTCCCAGACTAAGCATGAAGTAAAATGTCGAGTTTAGAAAAGCCCCGTGAAAATTTGTCGAGGGTCGCGCAGCGACCCGAGACAAATTTTCTGGGCTTTTCTAAACTCGAAATTTTACTTCATGCGCCACGCGTATAAAACAGTGATTTAACGAGAAATTTGAAAAGACACAAAAGACATTTTTCTTGTTAATCCTCACAATTAATTCGAATTATTTTTGATGATTCAAATCCTTTTGTAAGTATTCGAATCCTTTGTAAGTATTCGAATCCTTTTATGAGGAATCGAATCACCCGCATTTGGATTCGAATACTAATCCTCTTACAAAAATGTAATGAATCCGAATCACGAATCAAGTTTGACTAAAGTATTCGAATGCCTCTTTTGAATCCTCTAAAAGGATTCGAATCCAGGATTCGAATCCTGAATGATTCGAATCCTGCCCAGATCTGCTATATATGCTGTAATTCTTCAGATATTAGTTGTTTCTGAGAAGATTTCGAATTGAAGTTTTAAACGGTGGTTTTCAACTCCTAGATTAAGCATGAAGTTAAATTGCGTGTTTAAAAAAGCCTAAAAATTTGGTTTGGTCGAGTAGCGAAGCGGAGCGACCAAACCAAATTTTCACTCTTTTCTAAACTCGAAATTTTACTTCATGCGCCACGCGTTTATAACACTGATTTCAAATGATGTTCAAAATATACTACTAAAGCAGTATGTTCTGAACTTCACATCACATCCAATGTTTTATACGCGTGGCGCATGAAGCAAAAAAAAAGAAAATCGACAGTACATTGTTTACACATTCGTATAGCGCTGTATCTACGCTTTTTCCTGGAAGAAACCCATGTTGGTGATTATTTAAAAGTTTACATTTTAGAAAGAAATTTAGTATGCGATTGAAAACTAGTTCAATTATTTTTCCGAATGAAGATAGTAGACTGATGGGTCGATAATTGCCCATTTCATTGGAGTAGCCTTTTTTATGTAACGGTATGACTAATGTTGTTTTTAGTACATCCGGAAAAATTCCTGAGGTAAATGAATTGTTAATTATATTTAGGAGAGGAAGTTTCATGAATTCAAAGCTGTTGTATATTACGTGTATTGGAGTACCATCCATGCCTGAACAAAATTTGTTCTTATTATTCATATTGTATACAGCATTGAACAATTATGTATCAGTTGCGGGATTTAGGAAAAAGGACATATTATTTTTGGGAAATAAAAATTCACTGTGAACTTTATTGTGGTTGATTTTGATACTGTTCGTTATGTTGATAAAAAAGTTATTGAAATCGTTTGCTAGTTCAGCGTCACTGGCATATAAAGGTAATTTATGGGTTTTAACTTTATTTCTTTCCATATTAATGACTTTCCACATTTCTCGTGAGGTGTTTTTTGACGATTCAATTTTATTGCTGTAGTAGCTTCTTTTTGCTGCTACCAGTGCAGCTTTATACGCTTTTTGGCGCATTACAAAGATGTGTTTGTAATGATCATCACATGATGATAGCATTTGTAACATACATACTTCCTCCTTAAGTGCTCTTATATCTGCTGAGATCAAGCGGTCACTTGGTTGTTTCCTATTATGTTTTAGTGGAAAATGAGCATTAAAATGAGTAGAAATAATGTTTAGGAATATGTTGCATGCGTTATTTACTTCAGTGCTGATAAGTGAATCATGCCAATTTTCGTAAGATAAGGATTCAATAAATTCTATCATATTCTCATTAGAAAAACATCTATATAAGTGGCGTGGTTTATGTAAGGCAGTTGGTGTAATATTTAAATGCAATGTCAGGGAACAGTGGTCTGAGAAGCCTTGATGGGATACCGTAATGTTGTGTTTATACTCAGTATATATTTTTTCACAAATTATGAAATTATCAATGCAGGATTTACTGACTGGCGTGATCCTAGTGGGTTCTTTTACAGTCAGATGCGATCCATATGAAGTTATTAAATTAAATAATTGAAGCGAAGTTCTATTTGTGACTAGTACATCTGTTCCACTAAAACATAATAGGAAACAACCAAGTGACCGCTGGATCTCAGCAGATATAAGAGCACTTAAGGAGGAAGTATGTATGTTACAAATGCTATCATCACGTGATGATCATTACAAACACATCTTTGTAATGCGCCAAAAAGCGTATAAAGCTGCACTGGTAGCAGCAAAAAGAAGCTACTACAGCAATAAAATTGAATCGTCAAAAAACACCTCACGAGAAATGTGGAAAGTCATTAATATGGAAAGAAATAAAGTTAAAACCCATTAAAATCTCCGCAGATCATATATGGGAGATGACGCTGATTTAAACAGTTCAATAGTTCATCTAATTTATTCAAAAATACTATAGGATCGCTATAAGGCGTTCGATATACGCACACAATGACATATTTTTTATTATTTATTTTAAACCAAGCTGCACAATATTCGAATACGAGGTTTTCGGCTGTTACATCAAAAAACATTGTACCGCAATCAGTAATTAAATTATGGAAATAAATGGCTGAACCACCATGTTTATGTGAGTTTCTGCAAAAGGAATTAATTAATGAAACATTTGTTTGTGTGTGTTGTTAATTTCATCTTGGGATAGCCAATGTTCGGTGACGCACAATATTTTAACGTTTGAGTCAGAAATTACTGATATTAATTCAAAAATACTAGTATTTAAACATTGCACATTATGATAGTGAATGTTAAAACTACTGTCTCTTTTTGAGTATGTTGCCGATTTTAGTTTTTTGAAGAGGCAGAGTTTCCAGAATTCTCCATGGGCTGAGCAGTTTTATTCGATTCCTTTGGTTTATTAAAGAATTTAGAAATACATATTCCCTCGGGCCACATTACAGAATCTTTCACTTTATTTAGATCCGTTGGTAGCACAGATAATTTTAATGAAGAGTAAATATCGGGGTGCTTGGACTGAAGTTGAATACAGGTGAAATTAGAAACTCGTTGCTCTGTTAGGTGGTCGCGTACATTTTTGTCAGTTATAGTGGGATCCAATCGGCTGACGTGAAGATGGGACAAGAAAGGAACAGCTTTAATATTGTTAAAAACGGTTCCTGTTCCGTACGTATTTACGTACGGTTCCTGTTCCGTACGTATTTCTCTTTCCTTAATTCCTCGCGGTGGTTCATTGACCGCTTAAAATCGTCAACATTGACACTTTTTGTTGTATCAATGTTTACATTTCTTTCGCGGCCTATGAGCTTATCACTGTTAACGACCTTAGCAGTCGCTGCATATGTTTTATCTGTTGGTTGATTTGGAAATTCATTTCGGGAGTTGTATTTATTGCATACGCCAATTGAAGTTTGGCTACTTTCCGTTCTAAGTATTTTATTGTTTCGTTTTGATGTTCGCGGTTTTCCATAAGTATGGCATTTTTACTTTGTAACTCACTTACGAGTACTTTTAAGAGATCAATATCCGTTGTGTTAACATTAACCTCAAATGGTTCAAATGGTTCACTGCTGGCACTGTTGTTATTTGTTGAATGTTGCACTTATGCTTCGATAAACAACTAGGATGAAATAGCTTTTTGCAGGAGGGACATATTATGCCATCCTTAACTGTTTGGTTACACTTTCCACCACATTTCACTGGTTTCACTAAGTTTTGCACTTGTCCATCGTCCGCCATCTTCAAAATAGTAAGCTATAGAGAGCTATAAAAGTTAATTAAAAGCTACAATTGGGAAATGAATATTGCAAATTTTCCGCTTAAATAATATGTTAAAGTATACATTAGTTGGCGATATTAGCACACCCCCCGTTCATAGATAAATGTCATAAATACATAAACATTGTTACAGTCTATGATTCTATTTGACATGGAAATGCCAAAACATACAATGTTGCCGATACAAACGACTAACGATAGGCGCTACTAACAAGTATGTATTAAAACATGACTATGCATACGGCGTACTTAGTAACACCTTAATCGCGATTAGTTAATCACACGTTAGTAACAGTTTAATCACAGGACTATGCTTAAGGCCGCTAATGTTTAATTATTACATTTTTGATTTTAAAATACATATAAATATGGATGTGAAACTATTTTGATTGAATCTAGTTTTGCCTTTGTTCCAACTTTGAAAATAATGCTTAGAAGATTGCTCGTTTCTTCATCTCTGAAATTTTGAATTAAAATTTTGTGGTGGCATCACCAGATTAAAGCATTATTCATTTCCATTTTTTTGAGAATCAAAATTACAAAACTAGCTAAAACTGACGAAAATGCTTGGACTACATGCCTTATATTATTAGACGCACAAAATAAACTTCAAAATGTAAATTCTACATAGGTATTTTTGTTTTTTATAACTAAAGAAAAAAAATATATAGAATTTATATATTTTTGTATAGTATTCTACGTTTAAAACAACCTACAATTTGTTGAGAATGTTAGTTTTCTGACCAAGCCAATAAAAATAAGACCCCTTCAGTGGAAAACATTTTGCTTTAATCGATAAAAATATTGAATTTGTTTTTTTTCTTACGGACGAACCATTTGAATTTTTAAAATTTAGGGGGCGGGAGAGGGCGGTGTTGATTCTTGCTGTTGTATTTACTTTTTTAAATCTTAAGTTGTGAATATCTCTTAAACGCGATGTTCATTAATTTCTACCGTTAAATAACTATAAAATTCAGCACAATAAAACACTTTTAACTTTGTTTGTATAACACAATTTATTTTTATGTGACTGCAGTTTCGGCAAATTCAGCTTGCCATTATCAAACATGAAGTGTCTAAAACTGGAAACAATACGGGTATATATCCAAAAGGTGATTACATGAAAACGGATTACAGACCGGCTTTAAAAATGGGGGTATACAATAGGTCAACCTGGTCGTTAATTAGGGGGATTCCCGGATTAGCGCTAGCTTTATGTATTTCTAGGGATTCAAGGAGATTCATCTTCCGACCCTTTTCGGCACAATGAATAATAGTTAGTACATCTTTTCCAAAAGTATGGTTTTCATCTAAGAGATGTTTTGCAAAAGATGACTTATCACATTGTCGCAACCGAAAAGCCCGGTTATGCTCCTTTAGTCTAGTATTGAAATTACGACCAGATTGACCAATGTATACTCCTTGACAATCTGTGCATGTTAATTTATATACTCCTGATCTATTACCTTTATCAATTTTGGTTTTACTATTAAAAATATAATTATTAATTTTACAAAATGGTTTGAATGCAATTTCTATATTATGTTTTTTCAAAATATTTTTAATTTGGAAACTAACATTGCCAAAGTAAGTAATTGGTTTGTAAGTTATACTGTCTGATTTATTTGGTATTCCTGCATACAGTAAATGTTTAATTTGGGAAAATTTATGTTTTTTAATTAGTTTATCAACTAGATCATGACCATAACCATTATTAATAGCCATGGTCCTAATCAGGCTAACTTCTTTTTCAAAAGAACTATCTGATAAGGGAATTTTAAACGCTCGATTGATCATTGAATTGAGAGAAGCTATTTTATGTTTATAGGGATGTCTGGAGTGGATGGGAATTACTGAGTCTGTGAATTTGGGTTTTCTAAAAATGTCAAATGTTAATCTATTATTTATTTTAGTGATGGAGAGGTCAAGATATTTAATGTTGTTGTTAATTTCTGTTTCTACTGTAAATTTTATTCTGGGATGTAGGTTATTAAAGCCGTTTTGTAATCCGTTTTCATGTAATCACCTTTTGTATATATACCCGTATTGTTTCCAGTTTTAGACACTTCATGTTTGATAATGGCAAGCTGAATTTGCCGAAACTGCAGTCACATAAAAAAAATTGTGTTATACCGGGCTTTCATTAATTCCCGAACCCCACGTGACCAAAAATAATAGGCAACCAAATGTACAAGGTGGAATGGCTCACACAAAAATTCCCTAGATTTAAAAATATTTATTCGCCGGCGTATTTTTATGACGACTGAAAATATTATATTTAAAATGATTAAAAAAATAGGCTCATCTTCAAAAATGTAACTAATTTTTATTAATTTTTTCGTTGTAAATACCATTTTCGCAGTATTTGCTTATCCTAGCAAATTGACTCTGCAAAATAAATAGAAATAAAACTCAATGTTTCAGAATAATTAAACAATTTTTGCTTACCTGAAAATTCCGGGCGAATCTTGTAAGATCTCAAAGGTTGGTTTAACGATGCACCGCGCATAAACGTTTATGTCTAATTTGACTTTAGTAACGTTTGGTTACTTTTTTCAAAGCCTCCAACGTACAAATACAATAATTTACGCGGCAATTTTAAATTTAGTCACGTGGGGTTCGGGAATTAATGAAAGCCCTGTACAAACAAAGTTAAAAGTGTTTTATTGTGTTAAATTAACATGTATAACGAAGTAGAAGCCTCCACAATTCAAAACTATAAAATTCACGAATAAGATAATACATTTTCAAATGTTCGTATTGCGTTAGTATATCTTAGAATTCTGAAAAGCATTTTATAAAAAGTAAAAAAAAATCTGAAAATTAAAAATAAAAAGTTCATACAACACCCATATCCCCCCTGGCTACGGCCTTAGAAGTACTGGTAATTGAAAAAAAAAAGCTAGGATATTCGCAACGTGGAACATATTTCCAGCACAAACCTTTATCGAAAAAATGTGCCACAATAAAATCGTATATAATTCTCCTTACATAACTCAAAATACACTTGAATAAATTACACGACAAAAAAAACATCTTTTGCGTGGGTATACATTTCAGGACGATTATACAATTCAGCCTTTGTATCCCGAAGGCGCCACAGGTGCGAATAAATATTGTTAATTGCGCAAACGATACAATAAAGTTTCTTTTGCTGATCCTCTGGGCGATAAAGAGTTACAAAATTCCAATAATTGAAAAATTGTCACGGTTGCGAAACGCTTAGAGATCGTGCCAGATTTCTAAGGATGTTTAACACACCGCACTCTTCTCTTCGTGATTTAGTTTTTTTTTTCTCTCTATCTCGAAAGGGTTTCTCAATCGTTGTTTATTTGGTATTATTATTTCGTGTTTTGTAACGGATTATTGTGAGTTAAATGTCGGGGGCTTTTCAACGCATTTTGATTTATCACGAGAACAGATTTTTAGACAAAATAAAAGAGTATCAAGTTGAAGTTATATTGAATATAAGCCTTGTAATAATGCCCATAGTAACTAGTGTCCCTGTATTTATGAGAGTAGCATAAACTGGCATCCATCTTGACGCCTTTAGGCGCCAAATTTAAGCTAAATCAAATTAACAGGACGCGCGTCAATCATTATAGAATATTTACTTATTTATTTACGGAAAAAATCCATTTTTATACATTTAAATATATATGATTGGTTTAGTTTGAATTGGGCGCCTAAAGGCGTTAAGATGGATGCCAGTTTGCGCTACTCTCCTAAATACAGGGACACTAACAGTAACTGGCACTTTTGGCCAGCCATTGTAAATAATATATTCGGCAGACTACCTTTCTACTCCCATGTGTGAATTGTGAAATATAAATTTCAGGCATTCGCTATTTTTTTAAAAGCTACTAACGAATGTTTCCACTTCTTGATTAAGCATCAGAACTAGGACGAATCCTCGTAAAAAGGATTCGAATCACGAATCCGAATCACCTAACATATTCGAATCACGAATCCGAATCACCTAATATATTCGAATCACGAATACTCGAATAAAGGATTCGTAAGAGATAAATATGATTTGAATTAAAGATTCGAATACCGTTTTTTCGAATCACGAATACAAATCCTTTAAGAATAAATTTGATTTTATTATTTTTTTGCAACCATTAACATATAAATACCGTTACCAGTGGTTTTAACAAAAATATTCAAAACCTAATTATTTATTACTAACACTGAACATCGTTGATAACAGACTAAATATCTGATTTCGTGTTACTCTGATTAAAGATCAGAGCTTGGATGAATCCTCAAAAACAGGATTCGAATCACGAATCCGAATCACCTAATATGATTCGAATCACGAATACTCGAATAGAGGATTCGTAAGTGAAAAATATGATTCGAATCAAAGATTCGAATCCTCATTTTTGAATCACGGATACAAATCCTTTAAAAATAAATTTAAATCTATTATTTGCAATCAGTAATATTTTATTCCATCAGTTTCTATTAACAAAAATGTTCATTTACCGACTAAATATCTGATTATGTAATGATTTTAATTAATGATGATATATGTGTTATTGAACTTCATTTTAAATCTGTGTTTTATACGCGTGGCGCATGAAGTAAAATTTCGAGTTTAGAAAAGCCCCGTGAAAATTTGTCTCGGGTCGCTGCGCGACCCTCGACAAATTTTCTACGCGGGGCTTTTCTAAACTCGAAATTTTACTTCATGCTTAGTCTGGGAGTGGACCGTCAAGATTTTCTACATGTCGAGATTTTCGATATTTCTAGATTTATGTCGATTTATTCACAGTTTGTTATTGTATTAAATGCAACTTTAATATTTAATAAAAACGGTTTTTTTTAGGAATAGAATATTCACCCATTAAGAGCCGAGCAAATTATAAAGTTAACTCTAAAAGTTAATTTTAGGTAAAATTTTGCATCTTTTTCTATGATTTCAATGAATGATTTATTATATTACATACGTCGATTTTTAAAAAGAGTTAAATTTAAAATTCAAACGAGTGTTGTCCACTCCCAGACTAAGCATGAAGTAAAATTTCGAGTTTAGAAAAGCCCCGTGTAGAAAATTTGTCGAGGGTCGCGCAGCGACCCGAGAGAAATTTTCGCGGGGCTTTTCTAAACTCGAAATTTTACTCCATGCGCCACGCGTATAAAACACTGATTTAAAGTGAAGTTAAAAATGCACTGAAAACCAACCCAACTGCGATATTTTTTCAAAATTAGATGTGTTCTTTCCTATCCATGCTGTAAACCTTCAGATATTCGTTGTTTTCTTGTAAAGACACTTCGATTCCCTGTAGTCCTTCGGTCTCCGAAGTGCATGGTTGGTCCTTCGAGCTGTAGCCTTTGTAAAATGGTAATAAACTTAGTAATCTAGAGTGATCTTTCAATTTGAAACTGCTAAGAACGAGTGTTGTCCATTCCCAGACTAAGCATGAAGTAAAATTTCGAGTTTAGAAAAGCCCCGCGTAGAAAATTTGTCGAGGGTCGCGCAGCGACCCGAGACAAATTTTCACGGGGCTTTTCTAAACTCGAAATTTTACTTCATGCGCCACGCGTATTGAACACTGATTTCAAGTGAAGTTAAAAATATACTATTAACGTTGGATATTTTTCATGGTTAAGTAACCAAATATCCATTCACAAATATTTGAATTATTCGAAAATTTAAATATTTATATTTAAATATGAATAATTTAGTGATTTAAATATTTATATTAGAATATTTAACTATTTGAATTAATCGAATTCGCATCCCAGCCTTAATTGCGATGATTCGAATTATTTAGGAGGATTTGAATCCGTGTATGAGGATTCGAATCCTTTTATAAGAATTCGAATCCTATTACAAGGATTCGAATCATCTACGTCTGGATTCGAATACTAATCCTTTTAAAAAAATGTAACGAATCCGGATCACGAATCCGTTTTCACTAAAGTATTCGAATACCTCTTTTGAATCCTCTAAAAGGATTCGAATCCGGGAATCGAATCCTGAATGATTCGAATCCTGCCCAGCTCTGTTAAAGATGTATATGTGTGTTTTTGAACTTCACTTCAAAACAGTGTTTTATACGCGTGGCGCATGAAGTAAAATTTCGAGTTTAGAAAAGCCTGAAAATTTGGTTTGGTCGCTCCGCGAAGCGGAGCGACCAAACCAAATTTTCAGGCTTTTCTAAACTCGAAATTTTACTTCATGCTTAAGCTGGGAGTGGAATGACTCGTTCAAAACTTTAAATTTAACTCTATTATAAATCGACGAATCGCTGAAAATTACGTAAATAAAAAATATACTGAACATCATTAAAACCGGGAAAGTCAGAGAATAGTCATGGAATTTTATTCAAACTGACCAAAACACTAACAAAAAAACGTTTTAAATAAATCGTGAACAGTAACAAAATATACAGAAATTATGGAAAATATCAAAATTATTGATATTTAAAAAGAATCATAAAACAATAAAAAGAATGTCAAAACTGGCAGAATAATATGAAACTACGAAAAAATACTAATACTGTCAACAATTTTCGATATCTGGAAAATTATAAAAATTTATTATTAATTGTGTAATATTCAATTTTGAAGATTTTTATTCCTAGTTTATTGTATCAATTAGTTTTGTTAACGTTGACAACATTTATTGTTGCCATATTTATTTTGTATGTTGACAATTATTGTTAAATTATATTTCTCTTATTTTGTAGTTTTTGTAAAGTGTGCTACTTGTTATTTAATGTTAGTGATAGTTACTATGAAAATACTTTTCGTAAATAAATAGTCTCATATAAACGTTTGTACTGCGTTCACTGTTTGTGTTTACAGTCCCATTAAACGTATTAAATCCGAATCCATATTATCTATACTTTGCTGACAGGTTATGGGCCCAGTCACAAAAAGGTTTCGGAAATAAACGTAATTCGTTCCGAGTACTGGTTTATTAGTGAAAAACGGTGGACAGAAAATTTTGATAGAAGAAAGTGTCAAGTTTAGAAAGTTTAAGATGGCTGACGAATTAAACATGCGTCAAATCTTGAGATTCGATGGAAATAATTTCCAAATGTGGAAATTTCAAATGAGAGCAATATTTATCGCCAATGGCATAAACGACATCGTAACCGGTGTGAAAACTGAGCCAGCTGATAGACAGAGTGCCGAAGGAAAACAGTGGATAAAAGACGATGCGAAAGCAATGTTCATAATCTCTTCAGCTATAGAGTATTCTCAATTGCAATACTTGTTAATTTGCAAATCTGCGAATGAAATGTGGACGAAATTAATATCAATCCACGAGCAAACGTCAACATCAAACAAACTCATTCTGTTACAAAAATTCTACGAATATAAAATGAGTGCTAGTGATTCAGTTGTGCAACATATTGCAAAAGTGCAAAACATGGCGAGTCAATTAAATGACGTGAACGAAAAATTGTCAGATTCTGCTGTTATTGCGAAGATTCTTGGAAGCCTTCCTCCAAAATACAATGCCCTTGTTACTGCCTGGGACAGCGTTAGTGAGATGGATCAAACAGTTAAAAATCTGCAAGAGAGATTAATAAAAGAAGAAAAGAAGATGATTGAAGCCGATGATACATCAAGTGCCTTAGCAGCAACGAGTCGTAATAATCGCAGGAACGAGAATAAATCCTCCATCAAAAATAGTTTTGAGTGTTTTTATTGTAAGAAGAAGGGCCATATTGCACGAAATTGCTTTAAGAAGAAAAATAAAGAGCAGAAACAGGTGAGCGAACACAAGAATGAATCGCGCATGAGTGCTTTCTCAGCGACATCCAAAGAAAATATCAGCAGATGTGTGGACACAATACAAAATAAATTAGTGTTGGAATTGTTAAACAAGAATGTTAACGATGTTTGGATTACTGACAGTGGAGCGTCAAAACACATGACATTTCGTCGTGAATGGTTGTCAAATTTAAGATCGTGTGGAAACATTGAAATTTCATTTGGTGATGGTGATATATGCAAAGCTCTAGGAGTGGGAACAGTGAAGATAAAGCGATTGATAAACAATGAGTGGATCAATGGACAGATTGAAGATGTACTCTATGTACCGCAAATGCGTAAGAATTTATTTTCTGTTGGTGTATGTACTACGAAAGGTTTCGAATTCAATTTCAAGAACGATCAGGTACAAATTACAACTCAAGGGGAAACTGTTGCTTTAAGAGTGAAACAAGAAAACGAAATTTATAGAATGTTTTTTAAAGTGATAACACCAGATGAAGCAAACTTATCAGCATGCAGTTTGAAAACCTGGCATGAGCGTTTAGGTCACATAAATAAAAATGCAATCAAGGAAATGGTTGCAAAAGGATTAATTAACGGTGTAAAGTTGACAGATACGTGTGATTTCTTTTGTGAAGCTTGTCAAGCCGGAAAATTATGTCGCCTACCATTCAACAAAACACCAAAAATTAGGGATGTAAAGGTTGGTGATATGGTACACAGTGACGTGTGTGGTCCAATGCCAGTGGAATCATTAGGAGGTGCAAGGTATTTCGTAACGTTTAAAGATGAAAAATCAGCTTTTAGGTATGTTTATTTTATTCGACACAAATCAGATGTTTTCGAAAAGTTTAAAGAGTATGAGAGAATGACAGCAAATAAATTCAACAAAACAATGAAAAGATTACGGGTAGATAATGGAAAGGAGTACGATAATAGAGAAATTAAAGATTATTTGAAACTAAAAGGAATTCAAATGGAAACAACAGCCCCATACACTCCTCAACAAAACGGAAGAGCCGAGCGTGATAACAGAACAATTGTTGAATCTGCCAGAACAATGCTTCTGTCAAAGGGTCTTCCTGAAAATCTGTGGGCCGAAGCTGTAAATACAGCTGTTTTCATTTTAAATCGTACTTCATCAAATCAAACAAAAGAACCCACCCCATATGGGTTGTGGATGGGAAGAAAACCGTCACTGGAACACTTAAAGATTTTCGGTGTAGATGCCTATATGCATGTACCCAAAGTATTAAGAGGAAAACTCACTTCAAAATCGAAGAAAACAGTTTTTGTTGGATACAACAATGATTCATCGAACTACAGACTGTACGATCCAGTAACTAAACGTGTTTTTGTATCTAGAGATGTGAATTTTAATGAAGAGCCAAAAACTGTCCCCAGTACGTCAACAGAAAAGATTTACTCAATTGCTGTCGATCCTAACGTTATTCAAGAAGAAGAGGTACAAGACAATGAAGTTCAAGAAGATGAAACACCAATAACACAAAATTTACCAGAGCCTCACAATCTAAGAGACAGGAATCATCTCAAACCTCCAATGCGTTTTGAAGCTGACATTGCATATAGTGAAGCCCCATCATCGTATCAAGAAGCAATCTCATGTGATAACTCGGAAAAATGGAAAGAGGCAATAGAAGATGAATTTCTTGCTCATAAAAAGAACAATACTTGGACTGTAATTTCAAAACCAGTCGGATGTGAAACCATTGACACCAGGTGGGTATTTAAATTACAAACACTAATCCCCGGTAATACTTATAAATACAAAGCTCGTCTGTGTGCAAGAGGATTCATGCAGAAACCAGGACAGGACTACTCTGAGACTTTTTCATCTGTCGTACGATACGATTCCCTGCGAGTACTGATGGCTCTCGTCGCAGAAAAGGACCTAGAGATGGTGCAGTTTGATGTCAAGACCGCATTCCTTTATGGTGAACTCCAAGAAGACATCTATTTGAAGATACCGGATGGTCTTAAAGTCGAGAGAGATACAAATGAAGTTGTGTGTAAATTAAATAAGTCTTTATATGGACTAAAACAAGCACCCAGGTGCTGGAACAAAACTTTTTCTACATTCTTAAAACGTTTTATTTTAACGAATGCAATGGTGACAAATGTATTTTTAAAGGTCATGTAAAAGATGATACAATATACTTAGCTTTATTTGTAGATGATGGCTTAATTATAGCAAAGAACAAACATTCATTAGATTTCATGATAAATATGCTATCTAGTTCATTCGAAATAAAAATTATAGAGTCAGGCATATTTTGTGGAATGCAAATAAGTAGAAATCGTCAAGAAAAGATTGTTCTCATAAATCAGTCTATTTACATAGATAAATTACTTAAACGTTTTAATTTGTATGAATCAAATCCAGTTTGTATACCAGCTGATCCAAATTGTAAATTAGTATCCCTTCCGGACAATGAAAAGTTATGTAATGCACCATATCGTGAAGCTGTAGGCTCACTAATATTTTTAACCACTGTAAGTAGACCAGATATAGCATATGCTGTAAATTCAGTTAGTAGATACTTAAATAATTATAATCATAGTCATTGGGAGGCAGTTAAAAGAATTTTCAAATACCTCAAAGGTACAGTTGATCTAGGTATAAAATATGGGTGTAGCGGGAATAAATTCAATGTTACAGCTTATACTGATTCTGACTTTGCAGGTGACTTAGACACAAGACGATCAACAACAGGTTTTATACTTATGTTAGCCAATTCACCTGTTACTTGGTCATCTTCGAGACAAAAAATTGTTACTTTAAGTACTACTGAAGCTGAATATGTAGCAGCTAGTACTGCAGTAAAAGATATTTTGTGGTTGCGTATTTTGTTAAATAACCTGGAATGTCATTTAGACAATCCAACAACAATTTATATTGACAATGAAAGTGCAATTAAACTAGTCAAAAATCCTGAATTCCATAAAAGGACTAAACATATAGATATTAAATTTCATTTTATACGTGAACAGTTTGAAAATGGAGAAATATTTGTTAAGTATATTGATTCTGATCATCAACTTGCTGACATTTGTACCAAGGCATTACCTAATAACAGATTTACAAGATTAAGATCAGAACTAGGATTAAGTTCTTTATAAAAAACAACAAAATACTCAAAAAGAGGGAATGTTAAATTATATTTCTCTTATTTTGCAGTTTTTGTAAAGTGTGCTACTTGTTATTTAATGTTAGTGATAGTTACTATGAAAATACTTTTGAAAATAAATAGTCTCATATAGACGTTTGCACTGCGTTCACTGTTTGTGTTTACAGTCCCATTAAACGTATTAAATCCGAATCCATATTATCTATACTTTGCTGACAATTATCAATAGTAATATATTAAGTGCATTAAAAATGATCGAAAATTTTGCACGAAAAGCCGTTGCCTAGAAACTGCATGTGTCCATTTTGATTGTGATTTGACAAAAAGTGCCCGAGACGCGAAGCGTCGAGGGCACTTTTTCAGTCAAATCACAATCAAAATGAACGAATGTAGTTTCTTAAAGGCAACGAGCTTTGAGTACTAAATTTTCAGAGCATTTTTAATGCACGAAATGTATTTAATAGACTATTTCCTGAAAAATACGATTTTTAATCAAGTTGACGTATTATTTAAAATATTAATTATCAATCAGTGTCACTTAATGTGTCAACATGAATCGCTTCGGAAGTTTTTCTTCGAAAGATATATCGAAAAATATCGAGAAAAATTCATCCGAAAATACAAGAAAGAGTAAAGAGTTCGTTTGGAGACAATTTATGACATTCTGTGATGAAAGAAAATACGAGTTAGATCAAAAAACTTCAGATGCTTTCTTGGCAGAAATGCTCAAAGACTGGGCATATAACATGAGGAAGCAAAATGGAGACGACTATAAAGAAATGACAGTCAAGACAATATGGAATACAACGGCTAAAATATTAATGGACAAATATTATAAACAATATGAGCGCAAGATTTATCCGTTTCAAGCAATAGAATACAAAGAAGCGAGGGAGGCACGAAATTCAAAAAGAAAGGAGTTACAAGTGATGCCTTCAAAACGCAAGCAGAGTTCAGCCTCCCTAACTCATGATGAATTTAAAAAACTTGTAAATTTTTGCGATGAGGATACCCCAGACGGTCTCCAGAAAAAGGTTTTTTATATGCTGTCATATGAATTAGCTTGGAGAGGAGGTGAAGGAGTTAAGTGCTTACTAAATTATTTTCATGAAGAATTGGATAATTTGGGAAACAAAACCAAACGGATTGAATATAACCCAATTTTTAAAAAAACTGCACAAGGGGGAAGTAAACGCTGTGCCGAATCAAAATGGTTAATTCCTAATGAAACTAATCTGAATTTGTGTCCTGTAAGATTATATAGTAAGTTTATAGAAAAACGACAACGTGTAAAAAGCAATCGTTTTTTCTTAACAGAAAATCCATATTGGCAAGTAAATAATAATTGGTATAAGGATTCCCCAGTTGGCAGAAACGAAATTTCAAAGTGGACTCTAAATACTGCAAAACAAATTGGTCTCAATACTGTAACAACAAAAATTACGAATCACTCACTACGATCATCAGCTGTATCTAATTTAGCTAAGGAGGGAGTAGGTGAACAACAGTTGCTTAAAATTACTGGTCATTCAAGCACCAACTCAATTAAACCTTACCTTCAATTGGATAAAGAACATCACCAACAGATAATTAAGAAAATGAGAGGCGAAGGCTATTTAGAGGAGGACAGCAATAAGGCAGTTGATGTTTCAGAGTCTTTGTCTAATCAAGAAACACACAACACAATACAAACAACTGCATCTACATCAAAAAATAATTCCACAATTTATAATAATTGCGTTTTTAATTGTACTAATGTAAATGGTTCCAATTTTAGTAATATGTTAGATTAATTAAAAACCTTATTTTTAGTTCTGGAAATAGTCGCATAAATTATTCTCAATACTTTCCAGATTCTTTTAAAAGAAAAACTTTCGAATCGATTAATTTTGAAAGATTGAGAGAAATTGATTGATACCTGACATGTGACGTCACAACAGTGCAATTTTCGTATGTAATACCACAAGAGGTTGGTTTTGGCCGGATATTTTTTTATTTAGACGAGTGCGTGGTTGCCTAGCAATTTTAACGAGAGAAAACTTGGATGACAAAAACACGAGAGCGAAGCTCGAGTGTTTTTGTCTATACAAGTTTTCTCGAGTAAAATTGGAAAACCACGCACGAGTTATTAAATGAAAAAATATCCTCCCAAAACCAAACCTCGAGTGGTATTTGATAAGATAATTCCATGACAAAAGTGTATTGTCATTCTAAAATTTGACAATTATGCATTACGTAGTGATTTGACGGATTGAACTTACCGTCACTAATTCAGCGCGATCGTACAGTCGTTGGCATAGAGAACGTAAATAAGATAATTTTAAAATATCCACTTGCATTTTTACTTCTGCGATTTTGTTTGTTAGCAAATATGCATGATTTTAGGTTGGAATGGAATTATCGCTGTAATTTTTCGTAGAATTTTCACCTACTATGCAATTTTCGCTGAAATTTAATTGTAATTGGCAATGAAAATGAATTCTCGTAATATGATTGGTAGACATTTTTTGAAGGAAATAGTCACTATTATTCCAACTATAAATTGTATAAATTTAGACAATAACAAATCTTATAAATATAATTTATAATGGAAAAAATAATGATAGTTGTTAACATTTTAACTGATAAAATGAACGAGAAATGACAGAAGTCTTTTAAATTATACATTATACAATTAATAATTATTTATAAAAACGTTAAAATTGAAAAAAATTATTTAAATCAACTTCATCAGCAAATAATTGTCAGTATTAACAAATTCAAGAATAATACGATTTCAAAAATATTAATTAATATTAATCAACAAACCAAAATTGAAAACATCTTTATTTTTGGGAATTTTGTTCTCTATAGGTAATAATAATAATATTAATAATAATAATATCTTTATTTACGGAAACTCCATTATTACAAAATACTACAATTTAAAATTTATATAAGAATAAATAAAATACAATAAAACTTAAATTAAATTAAATAAACTACGAATAAATAAGTCAATTATTACATATTTGTCACTGCATTCATGTCAACGACTTTTAAATAACGCATCAATTCCCGCTGAGACATAGAAAATAAATCAAAGTTAGAATTGCGTGAAAAATTATTAGCATAGCGCATAAATTGACTGAAACAATTGTTGATACAATTACAATTATTTATTATTCTAAGAAGTTATCTTTTTGTAATATTGTTCTGTAAATGGGTTGTTTTGTTGGGTAATATTAACTAATAATAATTTAACATAATAACTGAAATACTTTTTTTATTAATAGAAAAATTATAACATTTTTAAATTAAAAAGACGTAAACACTAAAAATAATTTAACATAATAAAATAAAATTAAATTAAAATATTAATTTTTTCCGCAATTTCCCTGACTCAAGATGTTTCCCTGACCTTTTAATATAACTTTCTTCTGTGGGAAACCCCTATTTTAAGTAATATTAACTAATAATAGTTTAACATAATAACATTTCTAAATTAAAAAGACGTAAACACTGAAAATAATTTAACATAATAACTGAAAATAATTTTTTTATTATTAAAAAAATATTTTTAGTTATTATGTTAATTTTTTTTTAGTGTATACATCTCTTTAATTTATAAATATTATACATCAAGTAAATTAAACACGATTTTATTCACGAAAAGATTTTTGATTTCACGAGCGCCTCGGCGCAAGTGAAATCATTTCTTTGAGTGAATAAAGGTGTTTAATTCACGTGGCGTATATTTGTTTTTATTCAATTTTGACGAAATTGTAAAGAAAATGTACTTTACATTTATTTTTAAATACATTTTTTAACTCACTAGTGACCTAAAAAAAATTTAGTTCACTAGTGAATAAAACCTTGTTTATTACGGTTGTTATGGAGTTAATAATGTCGATTTAAATTAACAAAATTAAATAAAAAATGTTATAATTTTTTTATTATTAAAAAAAATATTTTCAGTTAAAATGTTAAACTATTATTAGTTATTATTACCCAAAATGGGGGTTTCCTACAGAAGAAAGTTATATTAAAAGGTCATTGAAAAAATCTTGATTCAGGGAAATGTCGGAAACATTTCAGATTGTGGCTACCATGTTAGTTTTACTTCAAATAATAATCAACAACATTTTGAAAACTGGATTATTACCTTTAAACACATTTTTAGTCATTTCGATAGCTAACGCCATCTAATGCTTCATAGTGGCATCGTCAGTGACACAAATGCACAAAGTGCATATACAGGTCACTGTTTCGTCCACGAGCGAGCAGAACTCTGTTTGTGAAACCAGAAAACAAATATCAAAATTGAATTTGTGTTCAGTATTCCGATGCCACTATGAAGCATTAGATGGCGTTAGCTATCGAAATCATTAATAGTTTTCACATATTGGCTTGAAATAGTCAGAAATGTTCAGTATTCCTCAGCACTGGGTCGGGACCACACTGAAGAGGACCTTGAAGTCCGAAACGCGTCTGTGGGTATCTGGTGCCGGAATACTGAACACAAATTCAATTTTTACATTTTTAGTCATTTAATGTTCTTATCAAAGCATTCAGTTTGAAGTTTCGAACAAGCGTTTCCACTCCCAGACTAAGCATGAAGTAAAATTTCAAGTTTAGAAAAGGCTAAAAATTTCGAATTATTATTGACGATTTAAATCCTTTTGAGGGTATTGGAATCCTTTCATAAATATTCGAATCCTTTTATAAATATTCGAATCCTGTCATAAATATTCGAATCCTTTTATAAATATTCAAATCCTTTTATAAATATTCGAATCCTTTTATAAATATTCGAATCCTTTTATAAATATTCGAATCCTTTTATAAATATTCGAATCCTTTTATAAATATTTAAATCATATTATAAATAATCGAATCCTTTTATAAGGATTCGAATCACCCGCATTTGGGTTCAAATACGAATCCTTTTAAAAAAAATGTAACGAATCCGGATCACGAATCCAGTTTAACTAAAGTATTCGAATGCCTCTTTTGAATCCTCTAAAAGTCTGCAAATCCAGGATTCGAATCCCAAATGATTCAATTCCTGCCCAGCTTTGTTAAGCGTAAAGTAAAATTTCGAGTTTAGAGAAGCCTGAAAATTTGGATTTTAAGGCGCGCGAGCAAAGCGAGGCGTGTCGGAAAATCAGAGCTGGGCAGGATTCGAATCATTCAGGATTCGAATCCTGGATTCGAATCCTTTTAGAGGATTCAAAAGAGGCATTCTAATACTTTAGTTAAACTGGATTCGTGATCCTGATTCGTTACATTTTTTAAAGAGGATTCGTATTCGAATCCAAAGGCGGGTGATTCGAATCCTCATAAAAGGATTCGAATCAACATAAAAGGATTCGAATATTTATAAGAGGATTCGAATACTTACAAAATGATTCGAATACTTACAAAAGGATTCGAACCGTCAAAAATAATTCGAATTAATCGTGAGGATTAACATACAAAATTTGTTTTGTATGTTTTTAAATTTCTCGTTAAATCACTGTATTGTACGCGTGGCGCATTAAGTAAAATTTCGAGTTTAGAAAAGCCCCGTGAAAATTTGTCTCGGGTCGCTGCGCGACCCTCGACAAATTTTCTACGCGGGGCTTTTCTAAACTCGAAATTTTACTTCATGCTTAATCTGGGAGTGGAAGACTCTCGTTCGTAAATTTTCGAATTATCATAAAGTTGTCATAAAGTTTTGTATTTATTTTCAATAAAATCTTTCTCGGTTTATTGAACAAAAACAAAAGAGCTGAGGTGAAAAGTGTTTAGATAAAAGTGTTTTTTTTTTTCTTATTGGCTACAACTTTTGTTTGAAACATTTTTTGATTTAGACGTCGAAAGCTCGGTGAATTGTTGATCTCAACTAGGTTTTTTAGTTTCTAATTCAAAAACAAAAGAGCGGAGGTGTTTAGGCAAAAGAGGTTTATTTTTTCGTTGGCTACAACTTTTGTTTTAAAACATTTTTTGATTTAGACATCGAAAGCCATAGTCGGTGAGTTGTTTATCTCCACTAGATTTTTTAGTTTCTAATTCAAAAACAAAAGAGCTGAGGTGAAACGTGTTTAGGTAAAAGTGGTTTATATTTTCGTTAGCTACAACTATTGTTTGAAACATTTTTTGATTTAGACATCAAAAGCCATAGTCGGTGAGTTGCTGATCTCCACTAGATTTTTTAGTTTCTAATTTATAAACAAAAGAACTGAGGTGAAAAGTGCTTAAACAAAAGTTTGTGTTGTGTGTTTTTATTATCTTTTGTTTGATTTTGTTTTGATTAAGTTATTAATAAAGCAGCAATTTGTGAGTGATTATCAAAATAAAAAAAGCCTAGGGAAGATAACTTTTTCGTATAGTGATCACAAACAAAATAGTTAAGGTGAAAAGTTGTGTATTTTTTATTATCTCTTTTTCTCTTCTCAACTTTGTGTATCTCTTTATAAAATATCTTTGTATTTATTTATTTTAGTTTAAACTTTTCCCTGAAGAAGCTAACAAATGTATAGCGAAATATTGGCTAATTAATATAAAGTTCTGGCTAAAAATAGAACTATAATTTTTGAATTCTGCCGCTTTTCCACAATAGTTTATAGAAGTTTTTTATTATCTTGTTTGAAACATGTTTTTGAAAACTTTTATGTGATACACGCACAATTACGTCGATTAGCTGTTATATTTGATTTTTATATATATTTTTTTAATTAATTATATTACGTTGTAATTTTATGTACAAATGGTGTTTACCGTAAATAAATTTACTTTACTTTACTTTACTTTACATTAAGGTAAAAGTAAGCATTAAGTTTATAAAATTTTGAAAAGGTATCGCTTAAAAATGTTTATAATAAAGTTTAAATGAGCAAATATATGCCAAAAAAGAAAAGTAGGAACCAAATCTTTTTAAAAATTCTTTAGTCTCAAAAAGATCTTAATTGTATTAGAGTTTTTCGTTGTTAACATAATTGAAATTCGTTTAATAAAAAAACATCTAATGATTTCTGCTGATTTTTAACACAAGACTTTTAGACATTTGATGGTATAAGTAAAATTAAATTACTGAAATAAGTATTTATTTTTTAATATATTCGTAAATATCCGGTAAACAATGTAAAATATTTATTTAATTATAATATTTAGGTAAGAACAATACAATAAATTTTATATTATGATTATTATTATTATACAGGGTGTCCGTATTTCAACAGAATGTATGGGAATCTCGGTTATTTTAAGAGATTAAGAGTCGGTTAAATTAAAGTCTCATAACTATTTTTCACAATATTCTAATTGTATAATTCGGGTCTGTGTTAATTGCCTAGTAGCAGTTTCAATAAATAGTAAAACACCATAAATTGAAAATAACACCTTCATTAAAAAACCAAAACACTGACCTTTCAAAAAAAACTCTTGTAATAAATACAAGAAAGACGAAATAGAAAAACCATTTTCTATTTTACTTAGAATTCAAATTTTTGAATTGTTGTTTAAATGACGCAGCATTTTGACATTACATATTTACTTAGTTTTGTAACTAGGAAACTCATCACGTCCGTTTTAAACTATAACATATTTTGTGTGCTTAATATTATTGCACAGAAGTGTACGTTTTATATGTAAATATTTAATCTTTTAGTTTTCCAAAGAGTGCCTTGGAAACAGTTGAGTAACTCACTTATTTGGCAACTCCTAGGAGCCATAATTCGCGTACATATCACCTCTGAAGACGGGCATCCGACGATACATACTTTAGCAGTTGTGACATATTTTAAAGTAACGAGTGTCTTCCACTCCCAGACTAAGCATGAAGTAAAATTTCGAGTTTAGAAAAGCCCCGCGTAGAAAATTTGTCGAGGGTCGCGCAGCGACCCGAGACAAATTTTCACGGGGCTTTTCTAAACTCGAAATTTTACTTCATGCGCCACGCGTATAAGCCACTGTTTTGAAGTGTAGTTCAAAAGCACGCAAATACATCTTTAATCAGAGTAACACAGGTATTTAGTCTGTTATCAACGATGTTCAGTGTTAATAATAAATAATTAGGTTTTGAATATTTTTGTTAAAACAACTGATAACGATATTTATATGTTAATGGGTGTAAAAAAATAATAAAATTAAATTTATTCATAAACGATTTGTATTCGTGATTCGAAAAAACAGGATTCGAATCTTTGATTCGAATCATATTTATCTCTTACGAATCCTTTATTCGAGTATTCGTGATTCGATTCATATTAGGTGATTCGGATTCGTGATTCGAATCCTTTTTACGAGGATTCGTCCCAGCTCTGCGGAAAATTCAAAGCTTCTCTAAACTCAAAATTTTACTTCATGCGCCACGCGCTTAAACACTGAAATATTGTGAAGTTCAAAATATACTCCATATGTTTAATCTAATTTTACATATCTTTTACAAGTGTCTAAGCCAATCTTATTTACTGATTGACTGATATTTACTGATAGTTTATCAATGTTCTTCCTTGTGCATTGATGCCTATTGTTTTTTATATGTTTTTTTTCCGTTTTTGATTAATTTAAAAAGAGAATAAAAACGTTAACAGGACATTAAATGTAATTTAAGATGTGCCTACTTTATAGCGCTTATGCAATGGCGCGATAAATTCAATTGCCCGCGGTATTTTTATAACTGTTAATTAATTAGAAACTAAGGAAAACGTATAAGAAAAAAAAATCATTAATTACCCAGTTCAGCGCATCAGTTAATTAAATTCCGTTTAAAGAGTTAACCGTTTTGAGATCGTAAAAGAATAATTTCTATCTATAATCTGATTTTTTTTTAATATGACCAGTTTAGTGGTGTGGTACAGGTTGTGTGTTTTAGGTTAACACAAGATTAAACACATGGTATAGTATTTTTAATACCTATTTGGAAGTACCAGTCGTTTTAGTAACTTAACGTATGTGGCTTTTTGAACACACACACAAAACTACTTGAATGTCATTTCAAATGGCTGACATCTAAAGTACACTGGCGAAAGAAATTAACGCATCACATTAATTTTTTTAATTTAAAAATAAAGTTTTGATGTTTAAAAACAAAAAAAATAACAACAAAACCAACTGAACTATAATAATGATTTTCAACACATTTTCTTTCATTAATGACTAAAATAATGTCATAAATAAAAAGAGGAAAAAAGTTAACATGTGATTATAAGACTTAATATCTAGTGTTTCCTCCTCTTGCTCGAATAACTGCCTGACAGCGACGACTCATACTGTTAATTAATGATCCAATTTCATCCTGGTTAATATCTTCCCAAATTTCCTGCAATCTTTGTCCAAGCTCTTCTTGATTGCTTGGACGCCGAGGAAGTGCTCTAATGCGTCTGCCCATCGCGTCCCATAGGTGTTCGATCGGATTAAGATCGGGACTCTTGGCTGGCCATTGCATTGTGTTGATACCCACTAGGTCAAGATACTGTTGTACAATTCGGGCACTGTGTGGTTTTGCATTGTCATGCATAAACAGGAAATCGTTTCCTCCAAAGGGAGCAAAAGGCATTACGGATGGTTCTAAAATGTTTGCAATATAAGACGCTGCCGTGATGCTTCCTCTTGGTATGACCACCAACTCCGTACGAGCCTCTAAAGTGATACCACCCCACACCATAACAGAGCCTCCACCAAACATAACAGTCAAAACAATGTTACACTGCGCATAACATTCACCGTGCCGTCTGTACACATGCATTCGTCTGTCACTGCCGTAAAGACAAAATCTGGACTCGTCGCTAAACATAACATTAGCCCAATCGGCCTGTAACCAGTTTACATGTTCTTGCGCAAATGTTAACCTGGCTCTGCGATGGTATGCGGTTAATTGTGGTCCTTTTGCCGCTGTTTTCGGAGTTAAATTAAAACCACGTAACCTTTTTCTGATGGTAACGGAACTTGAACATTGTGGATCTCTGCGAGCATATTTTGTAGCCTAGGAGCCGTAATAAACCGTTCGCGTAACGTCTGCATCATTAAAAAACGGTCTTGAACAGCAGTTGTGGCCCTTTTTCTCCCTTGTCCTGGCCTTCTTGAGTATGCCTGAGTTTCCCGATGTCTCTTCAAGACACGGGATACGGTCGATTGATTAACACCAAGACGCTGACTGATGTAACGCTGACTCCTACCTTCTTCTGCAAGTGTAACCACAATCACAGCTTCTTCACTGCTTAAATTAAGATTCGGACGTCTATCCATATTCATCCTTCACTATTTAGCACTTAATTTTAACAATTACTTGAAAACAAACTCAAAAAGAAATTTTATATGAACCTTTCTTACAGTCAGAATAATGAAAAGTGCTTCATTTTATTTATTGACAGAAAAGCATGAGAACAAAAGACAAAACACAACATGTAAAACAGCATGCTTGATAAGATTTCTTATTGTAAAAATATGTTTGTGTTCAAAGAAAACTCGATTCCAAGATATCAAAAAATCACAAATGATGCGTTAATTTCTTTCGCCAGTGTATTATTCATAGGGCATTGGTGGAGTAACATTAATTAATTTCATAATATGGAACATAATAATTTATATGGAGGTTATGCTATTATGTTATTATAACACAACTAAAAGTTCCATCAAATATACTATAAAACCTGGAAGATCCAAACACGTAATAGATTTCGAATTTAGATGGAATATGTCTGCAAACATTTCCCTGAGAAAAATGAGATACTTTTCTTTCCAAGCCATACTATAAGACGTTTTTTGTTCCAGCTTTTATAAAGAACTTTTCGAGATCTCAATTTCTGGTGATTTTTCCATAAATTGCCAGTAAATAGTTTCTAAAGTAATATGTTCTTTTCGGTCATACATTTTGTAAATCACTTCCCTTAAAAAATGCAGAGTATACTTCGTAATTCGAGTTTTGCTCAGTGAAACGTTTGCAGACATATTGCTTCTAAATTCGAAATCCATTGCTCGGTGCTCATCTTGTAGGTTGTATAATGTGCTATGTGGAACTTTTAGGACGTCGGACGCTTCTTGAATTGCCTTAAATCAAGATCTTAATTCAATTTGAAAATAACTTACTGGATTAAACATAAGCTTTTTGGATTCATCGGAATATTTTTGCGTTATTTAATGACATTAACAGACATCAAACTTTTGACGTAACATTTAATTAGTAATCGACGTTCATTTTTGTTCGTAATTTTTTATTTCATCTGATTCATGATGGATAATTCAATTAACTCATAAAATAGATAATTCATTTAACAAAGATTAGGATTACAAATGTACCTCTTTAATAAAGTATCTCTGAGGATCAGGTAAATGCTCCTTGCTTAGGAATATCTGTCTTCTTCGTTTTCTGCCTATAGTCTGTTTAAAAACTAGAAGGAGTAAGTGCCAAAGCCCAATTTACACTATAAAATGTTACTAGAAATATCACTAGATAAATTTGGCGGCAATTTTAAATAATTTCATAATTGTTAAATAGTAATTATAAAATTAAATATCCATTTTATACTTCTTTATTGTGGTTAAGTGTTTTCTTTCCCATCGTACGATATCGTCAGTTCAATTAAAATGCTTATACGGCATCTCGCCATATATCTGTAAAATAAAATATATTTACATTATGTTCATAATATAATCCTCGAAAAAAGAATTCGAATCACGCATCCGAATCACCTAATATGATTCCAATCACGAATACTCGAATAAAGGATTCGTAACAGATAAATATGATTCGAATCGAAGATTCGAATCCTGCTTTTTCGAATCACGAATACAAATCCTGTAAGAATAAATTTGATTTTATTGTTTTTTTTGCAACCATTAATATATAAATATAGTTACCAGTTGTTTTATCAAAAATATTCAAAACCTAATTATTGATTACTACCACTAAACATCGTTGATAACACACTAAATATCTCACTCCCTGTTACTTTGGTTAAAGATGTATTTGTTTGTTTCTGAACTCCACTTCAAATCAATGTTTTGTACGCGTGGCGCATGAAGTAAAATTTCGAGTTTAGAAAAGCCCGAAAATTTGTCTCGGGTCGCTGCGCGACCCTCGACAAATTTTCACGGGGCTTTTCTAAACTCGAAATTTTACTTCATGCTTAGCCTGGGAGTGGAAACACTCGTTCAAAACTGCAAATTGAACTCTATTATATAATCGACTAATGCTTAAAATTTACATAAATAAAAAATTCACTGAATATCATTAAAACCGGAAAAGTCAGAGAAAAGTCATGGAATTCTATTCAAATTGAACACTAACAAAAAAGCCATATGATATTATTAAATTTGTCAAAATCAGCAGGCAAATTACAAAACACGTAAAAAATTATAAAATTAACTTAAATTTGGCAAAAACAATGAAACTATTAACCCATTAGTGCATGAGGTTTACCTTAAACATTTTTTAAATCAAAGTCCCACAGAATCCTTTTTAGGGTTTAAAATAAAAGTATAAAACTGAAATTACAATTGAAAAACATTTATTTTTCAAAATATGACGTGATCGTTTAAACGATCACTATGCGCACAATATTCATTGCTAAAAATAAATGTATCAACTAAATATTTAATTTGTGTAGTACTTCTCAAAACAATTCTTTGGATGAAACGTCAAATTACATTTTTTGCATATAAAATGCGCATTCTTTCCACATATTTTACACCGGCTCTCATTCTCTGCATATATAATTATGTGATTTCTTCCGTCGTGTCTAATGTTGTTACTTGGTAGCTGAAGTATTTTTCCTCTTAAAAACGAGCTTCCGTAAGTCGTCAACAAGTCCACTGCAATTGACCTCCGAAATTTCAACAAACTTCCTGCGTTTTCATCAGTTGGCCGAAATTGTCTCATGAGTAGCCAGGAATTGACAATTGACACGTCAATGAGGTACAAGAAAATTGGCCACCACCAATTTTTTTTGTCTCATTTTGGTACGGTCAACTGCTACGAACTGGTCCATTTTGTCAACGCCACCCATTCCTTGATTATAATTTGAAAAAGGTTTGGGTTGCTTGACTGATATTTCACTCCTACTTTCACGTGAATATCTGGTACATGTTCCTTCTTCAATATTATCATAATTTGTGATACACGTTACAATCTTGTTGTCTATCCATCTGATAAATGAAATCCTGTTGCTATTGTCAGTGCGATATTCATAATATCCTCTAGGTTTTTTGTCCATTATTTTTTTCTCAGGCAGTGTACATTTTCCAGTTCTTCCATCCTGAATTATGCCGGTTGCACAATATCCTAAATCTGCTAGATGAGTCAGCAATGAACTGAATGAAAAATACACTGGCGAAAGAAATTAACGCATCACATAAATTTCTTTAATTTAAAAATAAAGTTTTGATGTTTAAAAACAAAAAAAATAACAACAAAACCAACTGAACTATAATAATGATTTTCAACACATTTTCTTTCATTAATGACTAAAATAATGTCATAAATAAAAAGAGGAAAAAAGTTAACATGTGATTATAAGACTTAATATCTAGTGTTTCCTCCTCTTGCTCGAATAACTGCCTGACAGCGACGGCTCATACTGTTAATTAATGATCCAATTTCATCCTGGTTAATATCTTCCCAAATTTCCTGCAATTTTTGTCCAAGCTCTTGTTGATTGCTTGGACGCCGAGGAAGTGCTCTAAGGCGTCTGCCCATCGCGTCCCATATGTGTTCGATCGGATTAAGATCGGGACTCCTGGCTGGCCATTGCATTGTGTTGATACCCACTAGGTCAAGATACTGTTGTACAATTCGGGCACTGTGTGGTTTTGCATTGTCATGCATAAACAGGAAATCGTTTCCTCCAAAGGGAGCAAAAGGCATTACGGATGGTTCTAAAATGTTTGCAATATAAGACGCTGCCGTGATGCTTCCTCTTGGTATGACCACCAACTCCGTACGAGCCTCTAAAGTGATACCACCCCACACCATAACAGAGCCTCCACCAAACATAACAGTCGGAACAATGTTACACTGCGCATAACGTTCACCTGGCCGTCTGTACACATGCATTCGTCTGTCACTGCCGTAAAGACAAAATCTGGACTCGTCGCTAAACATAACATTAGCCCAATCGGCCTGTAACCAGTTTACATGTTCTTGCGCAAATGTTAACCTGGCTCTGCGATGGTCTGCGGTTAATTGTGGTCCTTTTGCCGCTGTTTTCGGAGTTAAATTAAAGCCACGTAACCTTTTTCTGATGGTAACGGAACTTACATGAATATTGTGGATCTCTGCGAGCATATTTTGTAGCCTAGGAGCCGTAATAAACCGTTCGCGTAACGTCTGCATCATTAAAAAACGGGCTTGAAGAGCAGTTGTGGCCCTTTTTCTCCCTTGTCCTGGCCTTCTTGAGTATGCCTGAGTTTCCCGATGTCTCTTCAAGACACGGGATACGGTCGATTGATTAACACCAAGACGCTGACTGATGTAACGCTGACTCCTACCTTCTTCTGCAAGTGTAACCACAATCACAGCTTCTTCACTGCTTAAATTAAGATTCGGACGTCTATCCATATTCATTCTTCACTATTTAGCACTTAATTTTAACAATTACTTGAAAACAAACTCAAAAAGAAATTTTATATGAACCTTTCTTACAGTCAGAATAATGAAAAGTGCTTCATTTTATTTATTGACAGAAAACCATGAGAACAAAAGACAAAACACAACATGTAAAACAGCATGCTGGATAAGATTTCTTATTGTAAAAATATGTTTGTGTTCAAAGAAAACTCGATTCCAAGATATCAAAAAAATCACAAATGATGCGTTAATTTCTTTCGCCAGTGTATTATTCATAGGGCATTGGTGGAGTAACATTAATTAATTTCATAATATGGAACATAATCATTTATATGGACGTTATGCTATTATGTTATTATAACACAACTAAAAGTTCCATAAAATATACTATAAAACCTGGAAGATCCAAACACGTAATGGATTTCGAATTTAGATGGAATATGTCTGCAAACATTTCCCTGAGAAAAAAAAGATATTTTTCTTTCCAAGCCATACTATAAGACGTTTTTTGCTCCAGCTTTTATAAAGAACTTTTCGAGATCTCAATTTCTGGTGATTTTTCCATAAATTGCCAGTAAATAGTTTCTAAAGTAATATGTTCTTTTCGGGCATACATTTTGTAAATCATTTCCTTTAAAAAATGCAGAGTATACTTCGTAATTCGAGTTTTGCTCAATGAAACGTTTGCAGACATATTGCTTCTAAATTCGAAATCCATTGCTCGGTGCTCATCTTGTAGGTTGTATAATGTGCTTTGTGGAACTTTTAGGACTTCGGACGCTTCTTGAATTGCGTTAAATCAAGATCTTAATTCAATTTGAAAATAACTTACTGGATTAAGCATAAGCTTTTTGGATTCATCGGAATATTTTTGCGTTATTTAATGACATTAACAGACATCAAACTTTTGACGTAACATTTAATTAGTAATCGACGTTCATTTTTGTTCGTAATTTTTTGTTTCATCTGATTCATGATGGACAATTCAATTAACTCATAAAATAGATAATTCATTTAACAAAGATTAGGATTACAAATGTACCTCTTTAATAAAGTATCTCTGAGGATCAGGTAAATGCTCCTTGCTTAGGAATATCTGTCTTCTTCGTTTTCTGCCTATGGTCTGTTTAAAAACTAGGAGTAAGTGCCAAAGCCCAATTTACACTATAAAATGTTACTAGAAATATCACTAGATAAATTTGGCGGCAATTTTAAATAATTTCATAATTGTTAAATAGTAATTATAAAATTAAATATCAATTTTATACTTCTTTATTGAGGTTAAGTGTTTTCTTTCCCATCGTACGATATCGTCAGTTCAATTAAAATGCTTATACGGCATCTCGCCATATATCTGTAAAATAAAACATATTTACATTGTGTTCATAATATAATCCTCGAAAAAAGAATTCGAATCACGAATCCGAATCACCTAATATGATTCCAATCACGAATACTCGAATAAAGGATTCGTAAGAGATAAATATGATTCGAATCGAAGATTCGAATCCTGTTTTTTCGAATCACGAATACAAATCCTTTAAGAATAAATTTGATGTTATTGTTTTTTTGCAACCATTAATATATAAATATAGAACCAGTTGTTTTATCAAAAATATTCAAAACCTAATTATTTATTACTACCACTGAACATCGTTGATAACACACTAAATATCTGACTCCCTGTTACTTTGGTTAAAGATGTATTTGTGTGTTTCTGAACTCCACTTCAAATCAGTGTTTTGTACGCGTGGCGCATGAAGTAAAATTTCGAGTTTAGAAAAGCCCGAAATTTTGTCTCGTGTCGCTGCGCGACCCGAGACAAATTTTCTACGCGGGGCTTTTCTAAACTCGAAATTTTACTTCATGCGCCACGCGTATGAAACACTGATTTAAAGTGAAGTTAAAAATGCACTGAAAACCAACCCAGCTTCGATATTTTTTCAAAATTAGATGTTTTCTTTCCTATCCATGCTGTAAACCTTCAGATATTCGTTGTTTTCTTGTAAAAAAACTTCGATTCCCTGTAGTCCTTCGTTCTGCGAAGACCATGGTTAGTCCTTTGAGCTGTAGCCTTTGTAAAACGGTAATAAACTTAGTAATCTAGAGTAATCCTTCAATTTGAAACTTCTAAGAACGAGTGTTGTCCACTCCCAGACTAAGCATGAAGTAAAATTTCGAGTTTAGAAAAGCCCCGCGTAGAAAATTTGTCGAGGGTCGCGCAGCGACCCGAGACAAATTTTCACGGGGCTTTTCTAAACTCGAAATTTTACTTCATGCGCCACGCGTATAAAACACTGATTTCAAGTGAAGTTAAAAATATACTATTAACGTTGGATATTTTTCATGGTTAAGTAACCAAATATGCATTCAAAAATATTTGAATTATTCGAAAATTTTTAATATTTATATTCAAATATGAATAATTTAGTGATTTAAATATTCATATTAAAATATTTAACTATTTGAATTAATCGAATTCGAATCCCAGCCTTAATAGCGATGATTCGAATTATTTAGGAGGATTTGAATCCTTGTATCAGGATTCGATTCCTTTTATAAGGATTCGAATCCTTTTATAAGAATTCGAATCCTTTTATAAGGATTCGAATCCTTTTATAAGAATTCGAATCCGTTTATAAGGATTCGAATCATCTACGTTTGGATTCGAATACGAATCCTTTTAAAAAAATGTAACGAATCCGAATCACGAGTCCGTTTTCACTAAAGTATTCGAATACCTCTTTTGAATCCTCTAAAAGGATTCGAATCCGGGAATCGAATCCTGAATGATTCGAATCCTGCCCAGCTCTGATATTTGCTAACTTCAATCCAAAATTATTCAAATCAAACGCTAGTTACAAAAATATTTTTCCTACAATTTTTCAAAGACCTTTTGAATGATACCACTGTTGACCTATCATGCCCTTCGAAAATCTTGAGTTTTTGATATTTTTAAGCGAAATCTCACGAATACCAACCTTTTTGGAAAAAAACAATATCACCATTCGACTCTTCAACATGGCTTTAGTAATAATTTGTGTTTAAAAATGTTTTAAACACGTTTTAAACATGTTTTTAATTACTAATATTTTAAACACTGTTTCATTTAAAAAAAACACGTTTTGTAAAAAAACTGTTTGTTTTAATTAAAATGAAAAAAAACGTTTTTTTTTTAACAACTCTGGTCCTTCTTAATGTCAGCAATGGCAGCAATTGGAATAGTCCAGTTTACAAGAGGGCCCTAAAAATGAGTGCGTTTAACATATTCGTAAATAATAAATATTTAATGCGATATACTTTCGAAAAAACTAATTGCTTTCTTTGTTTTTCAGGACCAAAGCAATTCTTCTTCAGAGGACACAACTATTTTTACAGTGGACATGTACCTGAATTAGCCGGAAGAAAAGTAGATTGGTTAGATGGAAGAAACATCTGCAGAGAATATTGCATGGATCTCGTATCACTGGAGACTCAGGAAGAAAACAACATGATCTTCAGGCTCATCCAACAAAGTATGTACCATACTTCAAAGCGTACGCGATAGAACATTTTTAATCCTTTACAAAACTTAACATGGAGATAATCAAACGAAAAACCACACGAATAACGAAAACTCGACAGTATTCATTAAATCGCTTTCCTTTTTGTATTAAACCACTTAATATATACTCAATGACATTAGAAGCGTAACACCCAGAAGGAGTTATTATTTTAATTTGATTTTTTGCCAGTATGGTAGTCTTACATCAAGAATAAATTGATTACATTTTCAAGAAATTTTATTAAAAAACAATCTAAAAAAAATTAATAATGTGTTTGGCGACCCCTTTGCTGTATACATTCCTGTAGACGTCTGGGCATCGACAAAATGAGATGGTCGATGTCTTCTTGAGGCATCTCGTTCCAAGCAACTTGAATTTCATCGATCAACTGTGCTAGAGTCTGTGGAGGATGGTGCAAAGAGAATATTCTTCTTCCCATGATATCCCACACATGTTCAATGGGATTTAAATCCGGCGAACGGGGCGGCCACGCCAAAACATTAACACCAGCTTCATTAAGAAAGTTCATAGTTCGACGAGCAATATGGGGACGTGCGTTATCTTGTTGAAAAAGTACGTCTGGGCGGCCATCTAAATAAGGCAACAAAGTCGGTCGTATGACGTCTTCAACATAACGCGCAGCTGTCATACTGCCTCGAATGAATACAAGAGGTGATCGACTACCATAAGCAATAGCCCCCCAAACCATTACTCCAGCAGTCCTGTGTACATGCCTCTCAATAGCAAACCTAAGATCAGGTCGTTCTCCAAGGTAGCGTCGTACCCTTCTACGGCCATCATGCGTGCCTAGACAAAATCGTGATTCATCGCTGAATACGACATCGTGCCATTCTGCCTCCCAATGCTGCCGTTCTCTGCACCAGTCCAACCTTTGGCGACAGTGTCTCGCTGTTAAAGGAAGCACTAATCTTGGACGGTACGAAAGAAGCCCAAAGGATTGAATGCGGCGATATAAGGTTCGCATACTAACGGGCCTACCTTCTTCTCCAATCCATTGATCACCGATTTGACGCGTAGTAGCGAAACGGTCTCGCAGGGCTATTTGTCTTAAGCGCCGATCTTGACGTTCTGTGGTACGCCTTGGTTGACCAATTGGTCTTCTTCTTGCTCCTCTACCTTCTTCTGTCCATACCTGATACACACGTATTACAGTTGCTGCAGTGGAATCAATACGGCGGGCAATTTCGCGATAGGACATACCGACATCTCGATAAGCAACAACTCGACCCCGGTCAAAATCGCTCAAATGGTGATATTGTGGACGTCTTCGGACTCGAGGCATTTTATTTAAGCTTAACACACTCAACGGAAACACGAAATCTAAAAACATCTGTACTAAACAGCTCATATAAATAGTTTTATCAAAAAAGAAAAAGTGAAATATTTTTTTTTTTCACAATAAATATAAAAAGCACAAGGTTGAAATTGTTATCAATGTATGCTTTAAATATAGTCACTCTGTTGCTAAAATATGAATTCAAAAAAATCATTCCTTTTTGGTGTTACGCTTCTAATGTCATTGAGTTACAAACATAAAAAACCCTTTGTTGAGCTAATTAATAGAAAAAAACCCGGAAAAGTGAATTAACAACAATGCGCTATTTAAAATGCTTCGTTGTTTTGTGTGCGCATCCTGTGCGGAGTTTCGAGAAACGCCAAGACAATTGTTTGGCGTTAAAGAGCCAGCTCATGAATAGATTTCACGTAAAGATAGTCTTTCGCACACGAAAATAATAACAATAATGGCTGCTAGAAACTTATCATTATGCGCGCAAGGCACGAAAGGTTAACGAGTCTTCAAGCGTGCTGCTCAAATCATCATTATTCATGTTTGAAAATTCGTACGGTCATTAATTAAAGCGAGTGGTTATTGTTTAGAAAATTTTGGTGATGATTAAAAGCATGTTATTAATGAATATTTTACATCGCTAATTATAATAAAATTACATTATAATATTGTTGTAAATTATTCAGTGAAATCAAGAATTAATAATTCAGTTGGCAATTAATTTTGACTAAAGTGTAAAGCACATATTGTTCTGTGGTTTACGAACTAGTGGAAATACGATTGTTGGTTGTATTAATTTGAATATTTTTGAAAAGTGAAATGAAACTCAACATACAGGGTGAGTCACTAAGCGGAAATCGGTCTATAGTGGGCGTATCGTTGAAAATAGCAAAAAAAGTTTCAAATAAAAGTTGTTCAGAATCGAGTTTTTCACAACCTAAAAATGCTAAATATGGCGGCCTTGCGATAATACCGGAAGTAAACGATTGGGGTTCATTTTTCCCCTAAAATTTTTCCCCCGGCAAATTTTCCCCTTATATTTTTCCCCCGAATTAATATTCCCCCAAATTAATATTCCCTTAATCTAATTTTCCCCCAAATGAATAATAACGCAACAATCAAATTAATTAAGTTATATTACAAAATTTATAAAGTTATATTACAACCAATATTTCGTAAATAATCTAAAAGTTTGTCTTCCTCCCTGTAATCATCATATTTCGCGACTATGTTTTTGATTCGACGTTCAATCCCTCTCTGGTCATGCGATTTGGCTCTTCTAATGGGCTGTCCTAGCGAGAGTTGTCGCATCATGGTCATGACAAGTGTTTGTACTCCATGATTAAGCATGATGTAAAATTTCGAGTTTAAAAATGTCTGAAAATTTGGATTTGTCGGTGCAAGCGAAGCGAAGCCCGACTAATCCAAATTTTTAGGCTTTTCTAAACTCGAAATTTTACATCATGAAAACACTGATTTAAAGTTAAAAATTTAGTGATTGTAATATTTATATTTGAGTATTCGAATATTTGAATTATTTATATTTAATCATAATGATGGTTGCGACCGTAACTACGTGGTAATTCATGATCACTGAATCAAACACTTACTATGTTTTTACCACAAAATATAATTGTGGTAAAAACATAGTAAGTGTTTGATTCAGTATTTATATTTATACAAAATATCATATTTTTCAAATATTAATAAAAATAAAAACAAAATAGTTCTACTTAGCTCAAACATATTCTACACAACTGATATTTAAGCTATAACTTTTCAACTTCAAATTGAGACTAATTAACATCAAATTCTGATAAAACAATTTCCCATTGGAACTTAAAACATTGCTGTCAATTAAAACACAATCGAATTGGGAATACGCAATTTAACATTTTTAGTTTCTTGTTATTTAGTCTGGGGAGTTTTAGGTGAAACACCCTTTATATGCCTTAAATATTTAAAAAAAAATCCTTTGAATTTAGCTTATATAACATTTGCTACAATCATTGCACGCAATTGAATACATTTCTGAGTCTAAGTTTCATCTTCTTATGAAAATAATAGGCGGGGGAAAATTTGAGGGGAAAATTAATAGCGCGGGGAAAAATGACCTAGGGGAAAAATTGTAGGGGAAAAATGACCCCCAACGGAAGTAAACACCAACTTCCTTATTTTAAATAGAACACCCTATATATTTTTACATTTTTGGATTGCCCGTTAAAAATAAACATGAGTTTATGCACACAACATTGGGTCTCAGTTGAACCGTTTTCGAGTTATTTCATTTTTTTGATAAATTTTACGATTTTAGAGCTCGACGCCATTAACAATATCTTCAAAACGAAATAAGTCAGAGTTGTGCAGCTTACGGTTTTGGATTCGGGAAGAAATGTAGTATTTGTTTAGGTTTTTGCCATTAGTCAGATTTTCGAAATTGAACCGAGTCCGTCGACGGTATTCTTCAGTACTTCAAACATGCATAACTTCATTTTTTTTAAATGGAACCATCTATCTTGAGATACTTTATCTGATGCGAAATTAAATTTCCTTTTTATTGATATCGGGTTGTTGCCATATTCTTCCAACAGTTTTTAAGAAATTTGCAATTTTGTAAAAATTTTAATACATTTCGTATTATCGCGTTAGCCCTGGATACTGATGACGTTTGGTGATTTTGTTTTGACATTTAGTTAGTCATTGAGATATTCCCTGTTTTTTTTTTAAGTTCATTTTAAAGCTTTAAACAAGTGATTTCCACTCCCAGACTAAGCATGAAGTAAAATTTCGAGTTTAGAAAAGTCATAAGCTGTAAATTTTCTGACATTTTTAAAAGAGTTCAATTTGAAGCTTTAAACGAGTGTTGTCCACTCCCAGACTAAGCATGAAGTAAAATTTCGAGTTTAGAAAAGCCCCGTGAAAATTTGTCGAGGGTCGCGCAGCGACCCGAGACAAATTTTCTGGGCTTTTCTAAACTCGAAATTTTACTTCATGCGCCACGCGTATAAATCACTCAAATATTGTGAAATTTATGTATATTCGAACTTCGTTTAAAATCTGTGTTTTATACGCGTGGCGCATGAAGTAAAATTTCGAGTTTAGAAAAGCCCAGAAAATTTGTCTCGGGTCGCTGCGCGACCCTCGACAAATTTTCACGGGGCTTTTCTAAACTCGAAATTTTACTTCATGCTTAGTCTAGGAGTGGACAACTCTCGTTTAAAGCTTCAAATTGAACTCTTTTAAAAATCAACGAATGTCAGAAAATTTACAGCTTATGCATGTTTACCTAAAGTTTACCATGAAGTAACCACATTTAAATTCAGCGCGCATTTGTGACGTAAACGATCCCTACCCTCACTCTAAAATCTTCGATTCTGTCGATCCTTCTTACCGTATACTCGACCGTCTTTGGAATACACATTAGATAGATGTTTCACGAACAAAAAAAACAAATTTTCTACTTTTTAACGTCTGAATACACCATTTGTACTTAAAATGTAAGATTTGGTTTAATGATTGGAGTAGTTTAGTTTTTATTATTTATATTATACTGGAAAACTTCTGAGGGGCTATTCACAGCACCAATGCAATTTGTCATCAGTGACAAGTTGTACAGAAATGGCGTCATTTTACTTCATACGATTTGTCAAATTCTTCTCGAAATTACGTCATTTTAGTGCGACTTCTCACCGATGACAAATTGCATCTGTGCTGTGAATAGCCCCCTAAAATGTCAAAATTTACTACATAAAAGTTAGTCATTCAGTATAAATGTAGCGAATGCCGCTGAATTTGGATGTCTCTGATCGGCAAAACGTTGGGCATACATTCTTGAAGCAAGTAATGTATTTCCATCAGCACTGCCCAAGGTGTAGACCATACCAATCAGTTCCTCTTGAGAAAACATGTTCGGTTTTTTTTATTGCAAGATCTCGCCAAAATAATCTAAAATAAACATTTTTCGGACATGCGAGTCAAAACAAAATCACCAAACGTCGTCAGTATCCAGGGCTAACGCGATAATACGAAATGTATTAAAATTTTTACAAAATCGCAAATTTCTCAAAAACTATTGGAAGGATATGGCAACAACCCGGTATCAATCAATCAATCAATCAATACCCTTTTACCATAAGGTGTTGGGTTTGGTTGAATCTCAATATCTCATTGAGATACAAAATTCTTCCACTTTTTTCTGACCTTCGCCATTTCCGTTGCGTCCTTTAAAGTCTTTCCTCTGTCTTTTAAAATTTTTATTATTTGCTTATTCCACGTCTGTCTTGGTCTTCCTCGTTTTCTTTTCCCCTGGGTTTTGGCTTCGTGTATCCTTCGTACTGTCCTGTTGTTATCCATTCGTTGTATATGTCCCCACCAGCTCAGTTGTCTCTGCTCTATGTATTTCATCATTGGTTGTATGTCCAGTTCGTGTCTTAAATCGTCATTCCTCTTTTTATCCATTCTTGTTACTCCTAGTACTTTTCTTAGATATTTCATTTCAATTGCCTGTAATTTACTTTTTTGTGTATTCGAAAGTGTTCACGATTCACAGCCGTATATCAGTATTGGTCTATACAGCGTGTAATCGAACTAATGTACATCCTCTTAAGGGCGTATACACAAAATATTTTGACACCAATTGCAGCAAAAATAAAATCGGAAAAAAAATATTGGCTTTTTTATAATTTTTCATGCATTCTTTACTTTTTGAGAACTTCTGGTTACCTGTGTTCATGATATTTTTCGTGGATGCGTAAGTTGTTGTATTTTTTATTTACTTTTACTACTGCGAGGCGCATAAATCACTTCGCACGTACGCTGTCTCGAATGACTAGATGAAACTAGGTCACTCATTTGTGGTATTGTTTATTTACTGTTACTACTGCGAGACGTATAAATCACTTAACACGCACTACACACACACACACTGTCTTGAATTACTAGATGAAACTGGGTCACATATAAAAAAAATCACAATAAGTGTTCAAATTGACGTCCGCCGCACTCAATGCACATTTGGGCTCTACGTATCCAATTTGCACGAACAGTAGCAAACATTTTACGAGGTTTTTCACGAATGGTATTAGCCGCGGCGTTTACTCGTTATATCAGCATTTCAGCATTGTCAATTTCCGTAGTGTAGACTTCACTTTTAAAGTATCCCCAAAGAAAAAAATCTAAGGGGTTTAAATCCGGACTTCTTGGAGGCCATAGTACAGGGCCTCCACGACCAACCCAACGTCCTGGAAACTCATCATCCAAATATCTTCTAACGCGCCTTTCATAGTGAGCTGGCGCACCATCTTGCAAATACCACATTTTCTAAGAACCGCTAAGGGTACATTTTCTAGAAGATCTAAAAGGTCATCTTGCAAAAATCGTAAATATCGTTCTCCATTCAATTTAAATGGGAACATAAATGGCCCAATTAATTGATCAAATAAAATACCTGCCCAGATATTAAGGGAGAAGCGATGCTGGAAATGAGTTCTACGCGTAACACGAGGATTTTCTATTGCATAAACATGCATATCATGGAAATTAAAACTTCCATTACGCGTAAAGCACGATTCGTCGGTCACTAAAATGTCTTTGGTAAAGTTAGGATTTTGAACATTTTGTGCCTAAATCCATTGACAAAATGCAATTCTTTTGGGAAAATCATGGGGTTGAAGATGTTGTACACGCTGGTAGTGATACGGATAAAAATTATTGTCTCGTATAACACTGCTGACAAATGTGTGCGATACATTTAGCTGAGCGGCGATAATAAGGGTACTTAAACCAGGATCCGCTTCCAACAGATTCAAAATTTCATCTTCCGCTCGCAAACGTAAACGTATCGCGCCATGTTACAAAGTGTAGATGTTTCATGGAATAAGTTTCACCATAGACTAAACAGCAAACTATTTTTATGTTTAAAAATCATCCACCCTCGCCGCTCTTATCTAAACATTTCAGTAAGAGTGGAGATAAAATGAAGTGTGAACCTAATAAGGAAAAATATTGAATTTCATTAACACGTTTAGAAAATATTCGGAATTTAGTCAGCAATGGGTACTTATGAAAACGATAACATAGACATAATTCTTCACAATCTGACCCATTTTTCTCTGGATGGTGTAATTCGATATCCAAATCGTTGAAAAACTACCGGTCTATGTGGAATCTCTCTTAAAGTACGCAATGTGCGCGTATACCAGATACCACAAACATGTGGCCTATTATTATTAATTATTTTTAATAAATATTTGTGAGCTATCTACTAAAGGTATGGTAATTTCAAATGCAGGTATTGTTTATTTAAACGCTGCCCCTTATGTGGTAGAGAGCCTGTACAGTAGTTCGTTTACACGCTGTATATTGTTTTGAAAACCTTTATTTTTGTCTGTTTAGATATTTCATTCCTGCTAATAAAATTATTGTTCATCGCATAGTATAGCTTCACTGTTTTCTGATTCCTTCCATCAATCTCAGTATCTTGTTTTCCTGAATCGTCCAAATTTACTCCTAGATATTTATATTCTGTAGCTACTTCTATACTATTATTTTGTATTTGTATATTTATATTCGCATTTTGTTCTCCTATTACCATTATTTTAGTTTAATTTCTATTGATTTTCATTCCTTCTTCTGTTAGTGTTTTATTCCATATATCGATGTTTTTCTGCAGTTATTTCTCACTGCCTGCAATTAGCACTATATTATCTGCAAAAGCTCCTACTGATATATCCACTTTTTGTAGCTGTCGGTATCCAATAAACATTTTTGTTGTGTTGTTTTCGTATTTTTTAATTATGTCGTCCATATATATATATATATATATATATATATATATATATATATATACTTTTGAAATCATGTTGTTTTTAATTATGTGATTTGTGTTGTTTTCATATATCCCTTGTATTATTCTTATTGTTTTTCTACTTACTTGTTTATTTTTTAAGTATGGCCACACTTTGTTTCTCGGTACTTTATCGAAAGCCTTTTCCATGTCGATGAATGCTAAATATAACTGTTTGTTTTGTATTTGTCTTTTTTCTATTATTTGTTTTATAGTGAAAATGTGGTCTTGTGTATTTCTTCCAGCTCTGAATCCGCTTTGTGCATCTGCTAACTGTGGCTCTATTTGTATTTTTATTTTGTTGTTAATAATTGTTTCGTATATTTTCATTATTGTGTTTAGTAATGTAATTCCTCGGTAGTTGTTACATTCTTTATGGTCTCCTTTTTTGTATATCGGTGTTATGAGTGCTGTCCCCCATTCTGTTGGTATCTTTTCGTTTTTCCATGCTGTGTTCAGAATGTCTAGCAAAGCTTCTTTCCCTGTTGTTTCCATTGATTTTATCATTTCTGATGTTATTTTATCTTTTCCTTGTGTTTTCCCATTTTTTTGATTTTTCATAACGACCTCCAGTTCTTCCATTTGTATTTCTTCTATTTTTTCGTCTTCTAGTTGATGTTGTTCTGTTTTCAGGATGTTTTCAATTTGGCTTGCCTCTTCCGTGTTTAAAAGTTCTTCAAAATATTCTCTCCATCGTTCCATTATTTCTTCTTCAGTTGTTAATGTTTCTTTCTTCTTATTTTTGATGTATATATCCGACACTGGTTTCTCTTCTCGAAAGGATTTTAGTACTTTGAAAAATAGTTTTTGATTACTTTTGTTGTTTTCTTCCAGGAGATTGCCAAACTCTGTCCACGATGTTTCTTTAGCTTCTTTTACTATTTCTTTTACTCGCTTCCGTTGTTCTTTGTATATTTCATATTGCTCAGGTGTGTGTACATGCAGATATTTTTTCCACTCTTTTTTTTTATTTTAACTGCTTCTTTTATCGTTTCGTTCCACCACGAGGTTTGTTTTTTCTTGTTGCTGGTATTGCATATTCCACATACCCTTATAGCCGCGTCTATTAGTGTGTTTCTGAAAATATTCTACTCATCAATCATCAATCAAAAGGAAATTTAATTTCGCATCAGATAAAGTGTCACAAGATATATGGTTCCATTTAAAAAAATGAAGTTATGCATGTTTGAAGTACTGAAGAATACCGTCGGCGGACTCGACTCAATTTAGAAAATCTGACTAATGGCAAATACCTAAACCAATACTACATTTCTTCCCGAATCCAAAACTGCAAGCCGCACAACTCTGACTTATTTCGTTTTAAAGATATTGTTAATGGCGTCGAGCTCTGAAATCATCAAATTTATCAAAAAAAAATGAAATAACTCGAAAACGGTTCAACTGAGACCCAATGTGCACACAACATAAACTCATGTTTATTTTTAACGAGCAATCAAAAAATATAAAAATATATAGGGTGTTCTATTTAAAATAAGGAAGTTGGTGTTTACTTCCGGTAATATTTAGCAATAATTTTAGGTTATGAAAAACTTGATTCTGAACAACTTTTATTTGAAACTTTTTTTTGCTATTTTCAACGATACGCCTACTATAAACCGATTTCCGCTTAGTAACTCACCCTGTACAGTGAATTTTTTTAAGTATACCGTTCGTTTATTTTTCGTGCTCACCATTGGGATAGGGGCCTATAAGGGATCTGTAAGTAAGACTATGTCAACAAATTTGATCTAGCAATATTTGTTTTAAAGTTTTGCCAAAAAAGTTTCAAAAACTACTGAATCTGGACTTTGACAATATACAGGCACTCTTTAATGAAGAATCTAGTAGCACATTTTTTTTAAGATAACTTATTTACCCGGAGACCATAGCCAACTTTTGTTTTTCTTTATGGCCGCCATTTTGGAGTCTTATATTTTTTAAAATAATATTTTTTTCTGAACTCAATGACGTACTACACTCATAATTTAATTTAGATATGATATTTATAATTATAATATTTTCTTTTTGCAAAGAGTGCTTTGGAAACGATGACGTCATACCTGTTACTCAATAAAATCTTGACAGCAGTCATCATTGTTAGCTGTCAAATTAATTAACAACTGTCAATCTTTTGTAATAATAATAATAGGGTTGATTGCCACACAAAACATAAGGTTAAAAAATGGTGATGTGTCCATCATAGCACTTTCCCCGTTAAAGATATGTCATTGTCACTTTTTAAGCTCTACAAAATGGCTGCTTCAAATTTTGTAGCCGATAATTCATCTCCGAGAAATCATCATCAACTTCATTTTTTTATACGGCCACAAAAGTAGAAACACCTTGAATACGGTAGCTTTTTTATTACAAATTTAACGATGTATCCCACATTTTGCTTCTAAAGCCAAAAAATAGAGAAAATTAAATTTTAATAATTTTGTGGGTTCTTAATCTGGTAGTCGTTGGAAAAAGAATTCAAAGATTATTGCAAGTGTTCAAATAAGTCCCATTATTATCTAGACACAAGAATGCTCTTTGTGCAGTTGAATTTAAAACTTTGTCTAACATTTCTGAGGAGAGTGTAATAACTGCTGCTATAACCGATGCCAATAATAGTTTTTTCTTTTCAAAAGTTGAGTCATACACTTGATTTTTTACATAACCCGACAGGAAAAAGTCTAACGCGCTCAAATCTGGTGATCGGGCTGGCCAAGCTACTTCACTGTGAGTTCCAATCAATGTTTTAGGAAACCTTTGCGTTAAATACTCGCGTACATTTCTTGAGCTATGCGCTGGGGCGCCATCTTGCTGAAACCAGCAGTTGTTAATTATTGCGAGAGGTAATTTATCCAAGGCGTCTTCTAATTCAGTCTGCAGCAGGTCAAGATACCGCACGGAATTTAAATTGTTGTGATAAATAAAGGGTCCTTATATTCTGCTACCTAAAATACCTATCCACCAGAGCTGGGACGAATCCTCGTAAAAAGGATTCGAATCACGAATCCGAATCACCTAATATGATTCGAATCACGAATACTCGAATAAAGGATTCGTAAGAGATAAATGTGATTCGAATCAAAGATTCGAATCCTGTTTTTTCGAATCACGAATGCAAATCCTTTAAGAATAAATTTGATTTTATTATTTTTTTGCAACCATTAATATATAAATATCGTTACCAGTTGTTTTAACAAAAATACTCAAAACCTAATTATTTATTAATAACACTGAACATCGTTGATAACAGACTAAATATCTGACAAACTATTACTCTGATTAAAGATGTATTTGTGTGTTTTTGAACTTTACTTCAAATCAGTGTTTTGTACGCGTGGCGCATGAAATAAAATTTCGAGTTTAGAAAAGCCCGAAATTTTTTCACGGGAAAATGCGCGCTGAATTTAAAGGTGGTTACTTTATAGTAAACATTAGGTAAACATGCATAAGCTGTACATTTTCTGGCATTCGTTGGTTTTTAAAAGAGTTCAATTTAAAGCTTTAAGCGAGTGTTGTCCACTCCCAGACTAAGCATGAAGTAAAATTTCGAGTTTAGAAAAGCCCCGTGAAAATTTGTCGAGGGTCGCGCAGCGACCCGAGACAAATTTTCTGGGCTTTTCTAAACTCGAAATTTTACTTCATGCGCCACGCGTATAAATCACTCAAATATTGTGAAATTTATGTATATTCGAACTTCGTTTAAAATCTGTGTTTTATACGCGTGGCGCATGAAGTAAAATTTCGAATTTAGAAAAGCCCAGAAAATTTGTCTCGGATCGCTGCGCGACCCGAGACAAATTTTCAAGGGGCTTTTCTAAACACGAAATTTTACTTCAAGCTCAGTCTGGGAGTGGAAATCACTTGTTTAAAGCTTTAAAATAAACTTTAAGAAAAAACTGGGAATATCACAAGATTTACAGAAAATAGGCTGAATTTTGAATACGTATATTTTAAAGAAAAACTCTCTGTATAATGTAAATACATATTTAAGGGTCTTTTCCACTTTTTGACCTTGACGAAATTGATCCAGCTCTCCCTAGCGGATAATTTTGTGCATTATTTCGACTGAATTTTACATTTTAATTTGTACATCACGATATATTTCACTGAAACCGGTTGGTTTTCACTGAAACCGGTTGGTGGAGGGCCTGATTTATCAGGGTCATACCACGGCAGGCGGATCGTGGATGTCTGAAGGGAAGCATTCCAAGTCGGAGTCCCAGGCCTTCTCGAGGCACCCTCTGTGTCCCTATCTTGTATAGGGCTAACTTGGGCACGACGAGGTCGACTCAGCCCTGGCGATAGCTATGAATAAGGAGTCGGGGGGTGGGCCTTGAAAAGCCCAGGGGTGTCTATCCGCCCCTCCGGTCCACATGTGGGTTGGTCTCCGACTGGCAGTGCTTCGCAGGTATGGCGGTGATCCACCGTCCTGGCATGGACGCTCAATGAATAGATTGAAACCGGTTGGTCGACACTTAACACTAACACAAAGTCTTATTTTAATAACACTTATTTTTAACACAAAATATTAAAAATCTATCTATGAAAGTACAGCGAAACCGGAAAGAGAGGTTATGATAGATTCAAAAACGAAATAAATCAACGTCATTGCGCTGTATCTCGCACGAACCATGGTCTGTGGGGATATGTATTCCAAAAAGCTTAACCTCGAATGTTTATTTTTCAGATGACGTCCCATACATCTGGACATCCGGAAGATTGTGCGACTTCAAAGGCTGCGAAAACCGCCAGGACTTGGAACCCAAGAGCCTGTACGGATGGTTCTGGTCGGCGAACCGCGAAAAGATGGCGCCCACCAACCAAGCACCCAACGGTTGGAACTACAACCCTTGGTCATCAACCGGCCACAAGAAACAACGCCAGCCCGACAACGCCGAATTCGACATCAACCAAACCAGCGAGTCCTGCTTGTCAGTACTCAACAACGTCTACAACGACGGCATCGCCTGGCACGACGTCGCCTGCTACCACGAGAAACCAATCGTCTGCGAGGATTCCGAAGAGTTGCTTAACTACGTGGCGGCCACGAACCGTGGTCTTAGGTTGTAAGATGTAACTTATTGCGAAAGCGTGATGGTTTTTATTTTTTTCTAATTTATTCGTCTGCTGATACCAGCAGATTTGAGGAGTATTATCTTGTACATATTCGATTTTTTTAATGTAAATTGTGGAAGTTCATATGTTAATGTAAAGAAAAAACTGCCTTATAAAGTATAATCCATGTATTTTGTGAAGATGTATATGGTTCTTATATATAAATAAAGTATTTTAAGTGTAAGACATGATTTTAATACTTTTAACCCAAATCTGCAAAAAAAAAACAGTTAAGTTGTAATTTTCTACTATGACATTATTTAAAAATTGAGAGTTTCTTCCCTAGACTTTCTCGTATCCAGGTTATAACATATAAGGAATTTTTCATTTACTATTAGTAATAATGTTTTGTGTTTAGTTACAAGTTATGTTTTTAAAAAGTCTCCCTTTTAAAAACATTTATTTCGAATTAGTAAACATTAAGAAAATACACGATGTGTGTTGTATAAACTAACATTGACAAATTCTGCTCTCAAAGGTGAAGCGAATGGTTTTGTTCAACAGCACGCTGACAATGCGTCTGGTGTAATACAATATTATTATTACTGATAACAATAATGTGGGAATCGTAACTTACATTTCTGTGTAATAAAATTAAGCACAAGTCTCATAGTTACTTTTGACAATATTCTAGTTGTATAATTCGGGTCTGTGTTAATTACCTAGCAGCAGTTTCAATAAATGACAAAACACTATAACTTGTAAATAACACGTTTAATAAATAACCAAAACTATGACCGTTTTTAAAAAACGCTCGTAATAGATACAACAAAACCGAAATAGAAAAACCATCATCTATTTTAGTTAGAATTTGAATTTTTGAATTGTTGTCTATATGACGCAGCATTTTGACACTAAGAAAATTGACATATTTACATATTTTTGTAACTAGGAAACTCACCACGTCCGTTTTAAACTATAACATATTTTGTGTGCTTAATTTTATTGCACAGAAGTGTACATTCGATTGATTGACAAGTGCATCCAGTTTATTTAATATAAGTGGTCGGATACGTATATTGAATAAATTGGATGCACTTGTCAATCAATATAAATCAATGTTTATTTACAGAAACTTCAATCTGCCTAATTACAAAGTACCGCCGCGCGTCGAAAAATCTAAATGTTCAGGCTCTTCTAAACTTGAAATTGTACCTTATTCATAATCAAGGAGTGAAAACACTTGGTAGAAGTTTCAAATGGAATTTATAAAAAGGAATTAGCCTAAAAAATGATAAATTAACATGCGCTTTCACTACAAATGTTCGTCTAATTAGAAAGATAGCCCAAATAATTAATTAAGATATCTTCCTTATGTGCGTAGATTCTCTCAATTAAGTCAATTGCGTATTAAAAAAGGACATTAAAATGCGTGGAAGATCCACTTAATTCAGAACGCACTTTCTTCGCCGCGTTTTCTGCGTCTTTCACAACGTTTACTACATTTTACGTTTCCCTTAGAACGCTCAAGAAATTACAAAATATTCTGTTTACAAAATCACACATTCACTAATTTATTGAAATGGATTTATACAATGTAATACTTTCATTTCAATTTCATGTCAATGTATAAATTTTAAGAATTTCAGAACTTGTTTAGATTATCTGCAACTGTTTATACAAGGTGGCCAGAAAAGGTGTGATAATCTTCAGGTAGAGTGGTTCATTGATTAATTTCAAGCAGCAAATTTAAGTAAAAAAATATTGTATTGAGGCTTATAACTCCTCACGAGCCAATTTAAAGAAATGTAAATTTGGCAACAATGGATCAAACAAGTGTTTTATTTAAAAATAATCATAAATTTAACAAATCTACAAAAATTAATATTTGAAGTATACATCAAAAATGAAAGATTAAAGTAAATGTTCAAATTGATAACCATCCGTTTCTAAGCAGATCTGGAGCCGTCGTGGGATAGAATTAATTACTCGGAGCAGCATCTCTTCAGTAATTAATTCCACTGCAACACGAATTCTATTCATGACGTCTACATTGTCCACTGGAGGTGTTGCATACACCTTTTCTTTTAAAAATCCCCAAACGAAAAAATCAAGTGGATTCATATCCGGCGACCTTGTTGGCCATAGTATGGGTCCATTGCGTCCAATCCATCTATTTGGAAAATGTTCGTCCAACCATTCTCTTGAAATTCTTGCTGTATGAGGTGGTGCACCATCATGCATGTACAGCATGTTGTTTACTAAATTTAGTGGAACATTCTCCAAAACTTCTTCTAAAATATTTACATAATTTAAGGCATTTAATCTTTGATGAATAAAAAAAGGCCCAATTGCACGTAAATTTAGAATACCAAGCCAGACGTTAATTGAAAATTTCCTTTGATGTCCCATTTCTCTAACCGCCCGAGGATTTTCTTCTGCCCAAAAGTGATAATTATGACAATTAAATACCCCATCTCTAGTGAATGTACATTCATCAATCCAAAGAATTTTAAATAAAAAATTTGGTTCTTCCCGAATTTGATCTAAAATCCTGTCACAAAACATACGTCTACGCTCGTTATCATTTTCATACAGTGGTTAAACTTTTCTTGCATGAAATGGACGCATTCGATTTTCTTTCAATACTGCATGGACTGTTGTTTTACTGGGGACATTTAACTGTTGAGCTATTTGTCTCGTACTAATATTGGGATCTTCTTGAACTGCATTCAATGTCTGTTCTTCTAGGTGAACAGTGCGACGTTCCCTAGGTCTCCCTCCATCTATGTTATTATAAACGAACGACCCAAAAGTACGTAAGCTTTGGTCTAATTTTCTAAACGTATTTACGCAGGGCTGTTGGCGATTTGGATATCTTCTTTGGTACTCATCTTTGGCACTAGTTGCATTACCATTGCAGAATCCAAATATCATGTACATATCTGCATACTCGTTGAATGTGTACATCTTCAAAAAGTATGATGAACTTATACAAACTTACACAAATAAATTATGACAAGTATATGTCAAAGTCAAGTGAAATTTAATAAGGTTACATATAAAAATACATAGTTGCCAGGTCTATTTTTATTAAAAAAATGCTTCTGAAGAAGTTATTAGTTTGTTAAAGTTTCCAGTTTATTTATCAACTATGTCATTTAAATTTTACAAATGTGTAATTGATTGTAAGTTCTATTGATTTTTTCCAAAATAATAGAAAATAACACTAATTTCCAGAGATACGTTTAATATTTTAACGACCTCGTGAGATGTTACGAGGAAGAATACAATATTTTTTTATTTAGATTTTTTATCCAAAATTAATCAACGAATCACACTACCTGAAGATTATCACACCTTTTCTGGCCACCTTGTATATGATTATAAAATATACTAAAGTGACCTATCCTTTTTGTTCGCGATTTTTTTTAGGATGTAAAAATATTTTTAGAGTAACTTTTCATAACGTATCAAATAAAAGAAAATGATAATATTATTTGCAACTTTATACACGCAAAACGTGTATTTTAAATGGCGTACATACAGAGAGTTTTTATTTATTTTTTTATTTATTCAACAGGATCCATATACAAAACGAGACAACAGTTCGTGATTCTAAAACTAACAAAAGTACATACAAGACTACAGTACAAGACAAAAAAAATAATAAATATATATATCTCCTAAGCTACGAATACAATGATAATATAATATATAAGTGGCAAACTAACCATGTACACAATAACCTATTCCTTTATTAGGAATGCGCGTAGCTGTTTCAATGTCCCACTAAAAATGTCAAAATTGATATTATTGCAATTAGCACAAATCCTATTAATACCAAAATTGTTGCAGTAATTGGTTCTCTTCATTTGTTTTATGCATATACAGAGAGTTTTAAGTAACACCGAACATGCCAGAAAATTTTCACTGTAAATTTTCCTATGTTCGATTTGTTCTGGGACGCATCAAAGCTTTGAGTGCGATGTGATTGGCTACGATTTCCAATGGTAATATATACACAATTCCATTTGTTTCTGGATCTCGCCTAGCCATGCTTTCGTGTTGTTATGTTGCAGTATCAAAATTTACATTTTTTATTAATTGCCACTCCTGATTCCTTATTTTAACAGTGTTGCAATAATTTATGATATCATAAGTAATCCTCTTTTTAATTTTCAAGAGGTTTATTGTTAATCTTGCAACAATTATTTCGCCACGCGTCGCTTCTTCGAGCATTTTATTATTAAATCAAATTAATCTAGTGTTGCAATGCTGTGTCAATGTCAAAGTGAAAAATAATTTCAGGCACATATTAAATATTAACATGCCAAAGATTATCTCTGAATCAAAAAGGTTACAAATTCTGAAATCCTACAAACATTTTAGGCAAAGTAATCCAAATCTACAGCATCACAATATTATTACGATTATAATAGATATTTTTGGGGTATGCCTAGTATTTTAATTATCATATATATTTAATTAAAGATAATTACGTTTCAGGTAGGGAGATCTTCATTACAATTAATTTTACGACAAAGACCTGATGAATTGAAATCTACTACTTCTGGCAAACGATCTAAAAACAGCCATTTTTGGAATCACCTAGCTAGAAAAGATCTGCAACAACTAATTTGGCAATATAACTCTTGAAATCAGTATTTTACTTTGAGAGATCTTTTGAATGATATGAAAGAAAATTATGAGTTCCATGGGAGTAGAACAACACTTTATAGGGTTGTTAAAAGTATGGGGTATAAATTCAAATTAATTAATGGGCGCGAAATTCTCTGTGAACAAAAACATGTTGTTGCAGCTAAAATTATTTTCCTTAGAAAATTTGTACAGTATCAAAATTCCAGTGAAGATATCCAATTCGTATACCTGGATGAAACATGGATATATCAGAATGGATCCGTCGTTCGACGCTGGGTACATGAAACGGATATAAAAAGTAATCCAACTAAATTCAAAAATGAAGGCAAACGCTTCACCATTCTACATGCTGGGTATAGGGGTGGGTTTTTGGATGGGTGCGATTTTTTATTACATTCGAAAAACAATGACCGAGATTACCATGCCACAATGGATGGTAATACTTTTCAAAATTGGGTGGTTAATCAACTTATTCCTGCTTTAGCTAAGCTTTCAGGGAAATGTGTAGTTATTATGGATAATGCTGCATACCATTCTGTGCAATTAGACAAAACTCCTTCATGCGAAATGCAGGAGTGGTTGGTTAAACACAATGTAAAATTCAATCCAAAATTAACCAAAAAGGAACTATGGGCTTTATTTATACCTTTTCGATCAAATGACAAAATTTACGTAGTTGATGACATTTTGAGAAAGAACGGGCACGAAGTTCTTAGATTACCGCCATACCATTATCAATACAATCCAATTGAAATGGCATGGGGGTTTTGTAAGACTTACTACAATAAGCACATAAATTATAAGCAACCATCTAAGGATCGTGTTCAGAATTTATGGCTTGAGTCTCTCTCAAAATGTACATCCGATATGTGGCAAAATTTCTGTGATCATTGTGAAAAACTTATTTCGGATGACTGGACAAAACACATGGGGAACCTTTCTCTTGAAACCATTCCTCCTTTTATTATTTCGCTTGGGGAATCTGGCTCAGAACAAACATCAGAAGATTCAGATGCAGGTTCTCTTGACTAAATAATAAAAGTGGAATGAGGGCTTAAAAATTGTTTGACATGAAAATTATCAGTATCACAAGAGGGTGGGAATAAATTTGCAATTCTACAAAAAAATACTGAGGGCCAACAGAAGAGAGAATGACCAAAATTAAGGTGGATGGATGGAGTTGATCAAAATGTGTTAACGGGAAGACCCAAGCGAGAAATACAAATGGATGACGAAATAAGTTTGCAGAGCCGAATTCATTATATTTGTTATATACAATATTATTGCTGTGTTTGTATGTACAAAAACCAAGTAGTAAATTTTGTTAATCTTAAAACTGCTTATTATTATCCTTTTATATCTGAAAATTTGTAAAACAGGCAACAGTGTAAGATCACAATAGTCAGAAATTATAACCTTAAAATCGAACATCTGACAGTGACATTTAAAAACCCTGATTTAAAACACAACCAGCCCCATTTACAATACTTAAACTGTCACTTTTCCATAGCTAGGCGAGATCCAGAAACAAATGGAATATATTATAGTCAACCCAATTTACATTCTTCTGGGTGCGATTTCATTGGTTACGATTTTTAGCAGTTCTAATACAAATTAGGACTAATGCAAATAGGGTACATGTAACGTCAAAATAAAATATGTCAGTTATTAAGTCTTGTGCGTTTATGGTAAGTGCAGTGTGTGGGAATATGGAACATACTTTTTTGTCCAAAGCAAGACATCAGCATTTCAAGACAATCAAGATTAATACTGTCCTGAAACATACAGGAAGTTTTTCTTTTAGGTATACGTATTTAAAATTCAGCCTATTTTCTGTAAATCCTTAGATATTCCTTGTTTTTATGCTCGATTTAAAGCTTTAAACGAGTGTTTTCCAATCTCAGACTAAGCAGGAAGTAAAATTTCGAGTTTAGAAAGTAGAGAAAGGCTTTTCTAAACTCGAAATTTAACTTCATGCGCCACGCGTATAAAACACTAAAATATTGTGAAATTTATGTATATTCGAACGTCACTTGAAATCTGTGTTTTATACACGTGGCGCATGAAGTAAAATTTCGAGTTTAGAAAAGCCCAGAAAATTTGTCTCGGGTCACTGCGCGACCCTCGACAAATTTTCACGGGGCTTTTCTAAACTCGAAATTTTACTTCATGCTTAGTCTGGGAGTGGAAAACACTCGTTTAAAGATTCAAATTGAACTCTTTGAAAAAACAACGAATGTCGGAAAATTTACAGCTTATGCATGTTTACCTAAAAAAAATCACTGTATCTTCAATTCATTGTAAGTTACGCTGTCAATAAAGTAATAAATACACCGCAACAGATTTCCTAGAGAATAAGTGAAGTGAAATAAGGCTATAATGCAGTGACGGCTCGTCAAGGACGGCAGGGTCGGCCGGGCCGTACCGTTAAATTTGATTGAAGAAAAATTATAAATTTTTATTTTCTCAGCAATAATTATTGCGTGCATTTTTTGTAATAGATATATAACAGGCTAATAGGTAGTAATAATTATAAGCAATCAGTGTAAAGCCGATAAATGCAGGAATTTATTTTCATTTAATGTGTTCACTAAGCAACTTCGTATCCGCAAAATCGGCCAGCCGTAGATTTACAGATTATAAAGATTAATGCAAGCGCTACGTCGTCACAAGTGTCCGTGCAGTTTATGTCGTTACATTTCCCCTGCAGGGTGAACGTACGTCCGCAAATGGTTTTTTACTCGAGTACGGCAAGTTTGCCATGGCCGTACTCGCCGTTCTCTCACACAATACACCGATGCCTATGTGTCGATGTACACTTTAAACAGTTACGTTACAGATCACAGATTTTTATTCTAGAACTAGTGGATTTATTTACCAATGTATTTCTGATTATTTTCATAGTTTTTAATTTAAAAGTAAAATAGGCATTTACTGTAATACAAATAAGTCACTAAGGCCAACAATTAACCGGTATTAAAAATACACTTAAAACATGTCTTGAATTTTATATAACAAATCAGAATATATCTCGCATTCTTAAATATCGTTAAACAACTTATGTAATTTAAAGATGCAAAAAATTATTAAATAGTTACCTAATTGTAATTTCCAAAATATTACCTAGGTATTTTAGGTAGATTATGTGAAATATATCAGTGTATAACTATAATTATTTAATTATATAACATTATTATGTATATAACATGTTTAAAAATGTTATTGTAATTCCAAGAACATTCATTCTCTTTCTATTTTTTAAAGTCGGGCGGAATTATTTAATTTAAAGTATCGTTCTAGCGAAGGTGCATGGTGCGGTACGGCAGGCCGTTTAGTCTCAGTGCGCGTGCGCCAAAATACATTCAGCCGACCCACTTGCTTAGATCACGAGCCGTCACTGCTATAATGGTGTTGCAATCTAACTAAAAAACCAAAATTAAATCAAGGAGGGCGGCATGAAGTTATGAGAGAGGGAAGGACCTGAAAAAAAATGAGAACCCCTGCTCTACGCATTTGAATATTAGTTCTGATGTTATTTCGAACTTATCTAGTTGTGATGACGATAGTTATGTTTTTTTCTCTAAGATTAGTTTGGCGCTTTCCGCTTTCCTTCGGTCTGTGTTGTGGTGGCATGATTCTCTATAGGGAGATGTTTGCGGAAATTTAGCGCTTCCGAGTATGCCCCCGCTCCACAGCCGGTTTTTGCCTTGCTTCCACCTGTGTATACTAAGCGGTTTTCCGTTTGCGTTTGCTCATTTGGGTTCACAGTGTATTTTTTTAAAGATATATTGAGGGATCTTCTACATTTGAAAATGCTTGGTATTGGAGCAGGTATTCATGGCTTTTAGTCTTTCTGCACTGTTTCTTGCCACTTCATTGACATGTATATCAAGCGGAGGAAGGCAGAGTATGGTTTCCATGGCTGCGGTGGGTGTTGTTCTTATAGCACCAGTTTCGCAAGTACACGATAGCCTTTGGGTGTGGTTTAGTTTCGTTTTTGCTCCAAGGCTTTGCTCGCTTTATCAGTTTTGTAATCGAAGTGCTTAGACCAATTTAATTTGGAGTCAAAGTATACACCTAGGCATTTGACTTCTTTCGATAGTGTTAGTTGTTGGTTGAATAGGGTAGGTAGAGTGTACATATCTACGTTTGAAGTATTCTGCAACCAAGAATTGGCTATTTCATTTATACTTATCTATCTTATGTTTTTTGGTAAACATCACTACTTCTGTTTTTGTGGGATTGACTGATAGTGAGTTGGAGTTGCACCAGTCTTCCACTATTATGAGTACATCATGCATTCTGTTGCATAGGAAGTTTTCGTATTTCCCGATCATGAGTATTGCTATGTCATCCGCGTATCCCATCGTATAGAATCCTTGGAGTTGTAGTTTTGTTATGAGTAGTGTCTACAGAAGTGGGACTCCGCCTTGCCGACAACCTCTGGTGACTGTTACCTATCCAGTTGCAGGGAATTTTGTCGACACCTGATTTGTTGAATGCCTTATGTACATTTTGGAAGGATGCTTTGTTAAAAGCTTCTTTGACATCAATAAATGTCCCGAGTGTGGTCATTTTGTTTGCCAATGGCTGTCCAAACCTTGAGATCGCCAGATGTAGGGCCGATTCAGTACTTTTGCCTGTTGTGTAGGCATTTTGACTGTCTTTGAGAATGTTATCTCTTAGGAGCGATCACATAGTTTCTCTAACGTTTTTATTACGAACGAAGATAGAAAATCGGTCTAAATGATTTTGCGTCTGTGTAGTCATTCCTTCATGGTTTCGGAATGAACATTACCTTTACCATTCTCTAGGACTTAGGTACATAACAGAGCTCTAGGCAGCCGCGATGGGTGGCTCTGACTGAGCACCGCTATGAATCCAGGCGGAACAGCCATATACCATCCGGGCTTTTGTGAATTTTGGTAGTTGCATTAGACCATAGGTTTTCAACCTTATTTTGCCTACCACCCACTTTGAGAATTTTTTATTTTTTTTTCGAGAACCTCCCCATTTTTTTGACTTACCATCTGTCGCGAATCTGAAACAGCTATTGCTACGATTATATTTAAACTCTGGGTTTTCTACTTCCCCCGTAAAAGCTGCAAACGCCCAAAGGGGAGCCTTATCGCCCACGTTGAGAACCTATGCTTTAGACCAACCACCTTGATTTTGGCGCCCTCCCATAGGTTTAGAATTGGTACCTTGCTTTTTAGCCACTTTAGGGCTTTCTGGTCGGCGCTGTTTACACTTAGGATTTCTCCTAGATGAGTGAGCCTTGCAAATCGAGGTACCCACTCACCTATTTTCTTAGTCCTCACCACGTTGAAATGTGTCACTCGGAGGCTTTTCTAGATTTCCTTCACTTCACTTATGACGGCTACCCTTAGGCTGCGTTCGGCGGCCTTTTTGTAGCTCATGGGTGTTTAGCCAGCCACTAGGAGATCGATTAGTATTAGAAGAGTGTCCTTTCCGGGTCTTTTAGGGACCTTGGAATCGTTTTCACAACCCATCTTTTGTTTATTTCGCGGCGTATGGCTTCAGAGCCGCTTACTTTACCGCGTACGCGGCGACTGGCAGTTGTTTCCCCTCAAGATCGGAGAGTTGTGTTCCAGTGGAGGATGTGGACACCCGCACTTCTGTTCTTTTGTTTCAGTTGTCGGAAGTGGGAAACCCGAAGGTTCATCCCTTCTTTCAGATATAGTTGAGAGTGGGTGGGTCGGGGGACCCGCCCTTCTCCGTTTCTATGTTTATGTACTCTTGTTAAGGTTAAGGAGGTGGCAACTTGTCCGCGTCTCCTGCCAGTGATTGATTTTCAGCTTGTTTGCTAGTTTTGGTCTTGACTATATTTCGTTTAGGGGTGAAAGTCGTTCTCATAATTACGTCCCGCAAGTAGCTAGGGAAAGAAAAGTTCCGCTTCCGCCGGTAAGGCTAACTGCACCCAGTGGTCGCCATTTCAGTATAATGTTGGTACAGAAGGAACTCATTCCTTTGGCCTGTACCGACCTTGAGATTTAGGATTATTATTTAGGTTGTAATGCTCTTCTCTTCGTCCAAGTGGTTAAGCTCAGACCCCCGAGCCTCGCAGATACGAGACCTGACCACCTTCTGCAGAGAAGGCCCTTCGTATGACTAGGACATGCTGTTAAAGAGTATTGGTGTCGTAAACCCCAAGTTCAATCTCATGGTCACGACACGACAACCTGGGTTTGGGTGGAGTTGTTCTGCAGTGACGGTTTTTGTGCCACTATACAGGGTTTTACTTCTAGAGTAATACTTATGGCAATCACTAACCACTTCAAAGGAAGTGGTATTTCCCTATCCGCCACCTACTTCTCGCTTGACAGCGCTCCACAGCCACAAGTTGCTGCCATCTAATAGCGCCATCAATAAACAACTAAATTCCATGCACTCAACAATTTCTACTTTACCATCCACTAATATTTTCTATTTGTTATATTTCACTTTTTATTAAATGCATTCATTTTATTGCTATTACATTGCTTTATGTATTTATTAATAAAAAAATATATATATATATTACTGTATTTATTAATAAAACACTGACTAGTCTACTACTTATAAATTTACCATAAGCTGTTTGTATAGTGCGCATGCATTCATATTATTTTTTTGAGCAAAATTGGCATCGTGTAATACCGTAACATTTTATATCATAACATTTTGATACCCAATTTTTGTATCAATAATGAATGCTATATCATATGAGCTAAACGCACTTTTTTGTTCATTTGTCTCAAGTGCCAGTAGAGTACTATAAAATCAAAACTTGAATGCGTTTTGTGTGAAAGAATTTATTCGAGAATTAAATAAGATCTTCAGGAAATGAAATTACTTAAAATACGTACGATCACACAAATACCAACAATGCTGTAACTTTTGAAACATTGACAGATTTTGATTACTCAAATGCTAAATTGTTTTAAATTAATCTATGTATTATAACTTTACAAACAAATATATTAGTGACTATTGTCCTCAGAAAATTTCGATTAATCCAGTAATAGCATTATTTAAAATTTAGCCAATCAGGTACTTTTTCTGGTTCTTTGGGGAGTGCGCCTTTCTGCACTGCACTTAGGCCTCATTAGGCCGATTGTGCTTCCTCGATTACCCAGCCTCAGCTCAGCCAGCCTACCTGGTTTAGGTAGTCTAGCAAAGCCGAGGTGGGTAGATCCCTTATTTATTGTAGGCCATCTTTCACAAAGTAAGGAGCCTCTAGTTGACGAGAGTACCGGGCAATTACTGAGAATGTGTCCGGCAGTCTCGTCTTCCATGTTACATTCACTGCAGGATGGAAAGTCAACTATCCCCATCCTGTATAGGTGTGCATTTAGCCCGCAGTGACCAGTCAGGGCGGCAGTTATGTGCCTAAGGTTCCCCCTGGTCAGCTGCAGGTACTATTGCGCTGATCTCTCATTGGGATATAATAGTGCTTCCTTAGAGAGCTTGCAGCCCTCGATGTCATTCCAACACTGCTTGAATTTCTCCAGTGCGTTGGTTTGTACCACATTGCACAGGGACCTAGATAACGATTATTTAATTACAATTAGTAAATGTAATAAGTGTAAAATTTTCTATGAGCAATAGTTTTTACATATATCCCTCATGTACGCCAAATAACTTAATAGTGCACTCGGGATATAATTGCTGATAATTCCATTCCAACCTAAAATCATGCATTTCATAACACGTTTACTGCGTTAGCTACCAGACAAGGCACAGGAAGATAAAATGCAAGTGGATATTATAAAAATATCTTATTTACCTTCTCCATCGCAACGACTTTGCGATTGCGCAGAATTAGTGACATTGAAACATTAATCTGTCAAATAACTACATAATGAATAATGATCATACATATCATTTTGAAACAATTTCTAACGATCTTATAAAATATCACTAGAGGTTTGATTTTGAGCGGGTATTTTTTCATTTCATAAGTCGTGCGTGGTTTTTTAATTTTACTCAAGAAAACTTGTAGACAAAAACACTCTCGTGTTTTGTCATCCAAGTTTTCTCTCGTCAAATTGCTTCGTAACCTCCTGTGGTATTACTTACAAATATTCCAATTAATATGCACTCAAAATGGGGATTTAGTGGAATTATAGAGTAGTTGGAGGGATTTGTTTGAAAATTTGATTTAATAAAACACAAAAGCATTCTTCACATAAAAACAAAAACAACTCTTCAACATATTTATTATATTATCCTCCTCCTGCTATTTAACTGCGACCGACTGACCAACACGATTTCTTCAAGCGAAATTTAAATATAGTATAACTTAAAAAAGTAAATGCACTGTACGGAGTAAAGTAGCGTGTTGAAAGACGTGTTCAGGGCTTGCAATGGTTCAAATAACGCGGGTAGAGACAGACCTCCCTGATGTGGTACCGGTTAAGCAACCAACAGACAAACCTCTCCAAACCTAATCCGTAACCTCCGTGAGGACACGTTCCGTACTTTCTTTGATCCGTATACCAGAAATAAGGGGTTGGATCAATACCTTCACGTTTATATCTAAATGTAAAGAAAGAAAAAAATATATTTATAGTGATGATATGAAAAATTTAATAAAAAAGAAACAAACTTTAAAACAGCTTTTTTTTTGTTCAATATTAAAACATAAATTACTAAGTTGATGCTCATAAAATTAACTAAGATCTAGTCTACAGTGAAATAATGGTATATTATTCAAAGAGTAATAAAGATGGCCATTATTCAAGAGAATCAAATTTGTGTAGTGAATCAAATTTTGCTTGTATGGTTTTTCACAGAAATTGAATTTATGAATAATTGTGTAAGATCTCAGACCAAGAATAGTCCAGACCAGCACTTTACAAAGTGTGTTCCACGGACCAGTGCCGGTTCATTGGACATAGTCTGCCGGCCCGTAGAAATTGTATGGTGCATTTAAATAAATAATACAGCTATCTAGTTGCAAGAAGTAAAATTTTGAGTTTAGAGAAGTCTGAAAATTTGGATTGCTCACACCGCTTTGCTACGCAAGCAATCCAAATTTGCAGGCTTTTCTAAACTCAAAATATTTATTTCATGCTTAACCAAGGAATGGAAAACCCTTGTTAAGAAACTATTAAAGCCTTTAATGACAACACCAGATTCTTAAAAACATGAACAGAACGATAATTAACGAAACTCATAAAGATTATGCAAATAACTACAGTTTATGTTTGTTTTTCGTTTTATTTAATGAGTCAGTGTTGTCATTAAAAGTTCTAATAGCTGTCTAACACGTGTTTTCCACTGCTTGATTAAGTATGAAGTAAAATTTCGAGGTATAGAACAGCCTGAAAATATGTTTGGTCGTGTAGCGTTACACTATTAAGGCTGGGAATTTTTCAAATGAATTATTTAGTTATTCATTCAAAAACATATTCAAACATTTGAAATGTTTTGAATATTCAAATGTTCGTTTAAAAACATGTTCAAATATTTGAATTATTCGAATATTTAAATTCGAATATTGGAATTCGAATACTTGACTATTTGAATTATTCGTATTCGAATCCCAGCCTTATTTATTATAAAAAAAGAAATTTATGTAAAATTTAGGTTAGTTCACCAATTACCATACTACTGAAAATATAATTTTTTTTTTTTAAAGATTACCCTTCAAGAAGTTCTTCCAAATCCCAAATCCTCATCGATCCGCCAACAATTTCACCGACGTTGGGTAACAGCACGTCGACACTTTCCGTCAAACGCTTATCCTCGGAGCATTTTTGCATGTAGAACGACTTGATCTCAGCCGGAAACCGGCACAGCATGATCGGCTTGTTAATTTGATCCGTCATCTTCCTCTCCGGCATTTCTGGAATGTCCTAAAAATAAAAAAATATGTCAAAATAATATTTCATATTATTAATTAATTAATTACGAGGTAAAACTTCAGAATGTGAAATTTGGTCTTTATTTGACCCGTATGTTATATTATACATAAATGGAACGTAATGTGAAAGACGTTCCATTTATGTATAATCACAGAGGAAAGAATAACCAGAGTAATCACTCGGAATCCACAGTTTGCATAGTGTAGCCATCTCTGAGGCAATTATCAAAACATTCACCTATTAAAACCTTCAACCAAAACAGTTTCCTGTAATTTTGATGGCGATTTAAGGCACAAAAACATATGTTAAAGGATGATTCGTTCATTGGAATGTTAATGTAAACATAAATATACTCATATTTCAATAGACCCATACACCAATTTACTGCTGACTGACAGATGTGAAATAAAAACATTATTGTTTTAATGCGTTCAGTTTATAGATAATTTGATCTTTTATATCTCCACTAATATATAGCCATACATTAAACAATAATATTGTTTCCTCTGCGATTAAGCAAAGTTCTTCGCCACCGCCGAGGTATTACCTGAGAACTAATTATGTCAATCAGGCACGGATCCACGGGGGAGGGGGGGTAACTGGGGGAGCTTATAATATAATATTTGAAAAATAAAAACGTGTATTTTGAACGGTTTATTTTATTATTATCGATGTTCATGAGGGAACAAGAGTGATTAAAAAGAATACGTTTTTAAACATCTCATTAAATCAGTGTTTTATACGCGTAGCGCATGAAGTAAAATCGAGTTTAGAAACGCCTGAAAATTTGGATATTTTGTTTATTGTATAATCAAATTTAATAAATAAAATTGATGATTATTTAATACATATATTGTCTTTGGAATTAACGCCTACAATTTATTGTTCCTATATAAATATTCTTGTAATGAAAAATATTAAAATTAAGTAAGTAAGTAGTATGTAATATTTAAGTACACATTTTCCGACTTTCTATTGTTTATAAAAGTTCAATTTGAGGCTATAAACAAGTGTTTTCCACTACCTGGTTAAGCATGAAGTAAAATTTCGAGTTTAGAAAAGCGTGAAAATTTGGATTTGCCGGGAGGCAAACACTGAAATGCTTTTTGTAATATTTTCAAGTTCAAAATTGACATTTAAACGAATTCCATGAAGGTTTACTAAATTAAAAAAAAAGTTAAATAATCTATACAGGGTGTCCCGATTAAGTAGCCCATGCATAGGTATCTTCTAAATGGTAAGAGATAGGGAGAAAATATGCAGGACGATGAGTACTAGCTATATCCGTTATATAATTAACAAAACAGTTGAAAGTTCAGACCATACTTATTATTGATGATAGAAGGATAATATTTTGACATTATTAGGGCACTTTTTTATGTTTTTTAATAATACGTAGTCAGATTTATCATAAAGCAAATATTTTCCAATATATGCATACTAACTTCATTTTTTTATATGGGCGTCAAAGTTGGCCATGACCTAATTTTATAGATTTTTAATTCTCTTAAATTTGGTATATCATATGATATGTTTATTTTTTCAAAAACAAATAACGCTTTATGTTAGTATTGTTATTGTTATTATTTCATTTATTTTGGTATATTCATAGCCAACTTCAAATACTATGAAAATATCGTCCAGTTTTCCTATTAATGAAAACAAACCTACCATATGATATATCAAATTAAAAAAGAAATGTCTACAAAATGATATCATGGCCAACTTTGACGCCCATATAAAAAAAATGGTGATGTGTCCATCATAGTACTTTCCCCGTTTAGATTTAATATTTTTGAATTAAATGTAATTAAATATAAATTAATAAAAAGAAAAACCAACCGGCGACTGCATTTCAACCCGGGACCTTTTGATTATGAGTCGGCGCGTTACCGCCTGCGCCACGACACTTCATAGCCTATCGGTGTTATAACCAACAATAATTATCTAAAAAAACACTATTTTTAAATAACTCCTAAACTAAGAGTGCTATGATAAAAAGTGAATATACAATATATCTTTATTTTTTATTGTATACAATGTTTATTTGAAACATTTTTACTTTCCCCCGTATGTAATACAAAGGGAAAGTATTGTTTTCGTGAAAATTTTCGAATCAAAAATTTTAGCGGAAATATCCGTTTTGAGGTTCCCTGAGTCGAATAAGACCATTTTTGAAAAATGTCTGTCTGTCTGTCTGTGTGCGCTGTACCGCAAAAACCGCTAAAGATATCGAGATGAAACTTGAAACTTAAGCTTTTGGTTACAATCGGAAGAACTGAAAAGCTTTTGGTGAAAATCGGAAAACCGGAAGTGGTACTTTACTCTTAGCGTTTTTCAGTTTTTTCAGATTTTTTCAATAAATGTTCATCAAACAAAAAATTCTTTCAAATAAAAGTTGTAGATAATAACAAAATGAAGATGTATTGTTCACTTACTTTTTGTCATAGCACTCTTAGTTTTTGAGATATTTCAAAAGTTGTGTGTTTTATCTAGTTATTGGTGTGTGACAGTGTATGTGTCGATACAATTGAAAAATGTTTCAAATAAAAGTTGTAGGAAATGAAAAACTAAAGATTTTTTGTGGTCTCACTTTTTGTCATAGCACTCTTAGTTTTTGAGATATTTAATAAATAGTGTTTTTTATCTAGTCATTGATTTGTGTCAGTGTGTGTGTTGATACAATTGGAAAATGTTTCAAATAAAAGTTGTAGGTAATAAAATATTAAAGATTTTTTGTATCTTCACTTTTTGTCAAAGCACTCTTAGTTTTTTAGATATTCAATAAATAGTGTTTTTTATCTAGTCATTGGTTTGTGTCAGTATGTGTTGATCCAATTGAAAAATGTTTCAAATAAAAGTTGTAGTTATCAAAAAGTTGAAGACATTTTGAAAATAATAATGCTACAAATATTTTAAAAGTAATTTAATACGCAATTTACGGGGGAAAGTACTATGATGGACACATCACCATTTTTTAGTTTTGTGAATATCTGGAAAAAAACTAAAAAACGCTAAGAGTAAAGTACCACTTCCGGTTTTCCTTTCAAAAAGCTTAAGTTTTAAGTTTCATCTCGATATCTCTAGCGGTTTTTGCTCTATATCGTTCTATCATCAATAATAACCAAGTTATAAAGGAAAATAAAAAAAATCGCAAAAATCAGTTTTTTTGCAATGTGCTCTGATGGTTCAACTTTTTTGTTAATTTAACACCGGGTATAGTTGGTACTCATCGTCTTGCATATTTTCTACCATTTAACAGATCTGTATCTCTTGCCGTTTAGAAGATACACATGCATGGACTGCTTAACCGGGACACCCTGTATATTGAAACTATTTTTCAATCGTAAGTATATATGCGTCTTGAAACGGACATACTGTATTTTCTTTATAGAGAGCAATGAATTATATTTTTATCACAACTTTTATCGATTTATTTAATATAGTTAAATTTTTTAGTAAAAATAATGCATCATACGACTGTTTCGAAACCCATAAATCTACTGATAATTTGGTTTAAAGTGTTCGTTTTCAAGTGTTCACTTCTGCCTTTGTCCTTAAGCCCTAGAAATCAATTACTAAGGATGTAAAAAATACATAGAAAAATATTTGTAAAAGTACCCTCTTCAAAGTACTTATAGGAAATCGTCAGTGAGAAATATTTTAAGAAAAATAATCAGTATGTTTTTCGCTCTCCAGTGTGCACGTTAACGGTTTCTAATTTTATACGGACAAACTATAATTTAATTAAGTATAGTGAACATTTAGTGTTTTTACATAATAGTTGTAGTTCTAGTGATATTTAGTTGTAAAAATATGGCTAATTATTTAAAATGCGCCTATCGTGATTGTGGCGCGAGGAAAGCCGAGGATGTACAGTACACTTCTTTACATTTCCTGTAAATAATAGCGAAAGATGTGATCATTGGTTAAAAAATTGTGGTAATATGGATCTCTTTATTTTGTCCGAAAAGAAACTTTCTTCAAAGCGCCTGTGTAATAAACATTTTCGAGCAAGTGATTTTACAAGTTACCAACAAAATAGACTGTTCAAATCAGCAATTCCAAAACCATTTGACATAGTATTAAGTGATTCGGATTCCGATTTAGAAGTGTTAAAGCCCATTCACATGTACACCCGAAAATTGGAAGAGGATTTGCCATCTACATCCAAAGAAGTAAGGTTTTTAACCCCAAAAATAAACAAAATTTGTTAATATATGACATAATAATTTACTTTTTTTTATATATCATATCCTTATATATTCGTATACTCTGTACATTTGCGGACATTCGTTGATTCTATAAAAGAGTCTAATTTAAAATTCGAACGAGTGTTTTCAATCCCAGGCTAAGCATGAAGTAAAATTTCGAGTTTAGAAAAGCCCCGCGTAGAAAATTTGTCGAGGGTCGCGCTAGCGACCCGAGACAAATTTTGACGGGGCTTTTCTAAACTCGAAATTTTACTTCATGCGCCACACGTATAAAACACTGACATATTGTAAAATTCAAAAATACTAGCCTTTATTTTGTTCGGTTGATTGACAAATTATATTGAATATTATATTTTATTTATAAAATCTTGGCAAAAACTTGAAACCTGTTACAACATTTCAAATGAAGTGGATTAATAAGAAATCGTGGAAATTAGTGAAAAACCTATTTAAAAAATCTATAAATATAAAACATGGATTTGTGTGAGTGTTTTCCACTCCCCGATTAAGCATGAAGTAAAATTTCGAGTTTAAAAAACCCTGAACATTTGGATTTGGCGGCACGAGCGAAGCGAGTTCAGGCTTTTCTAAACTCGAAATTTTACTTCGTGTGCCACGCGTACAAACACTGATTTATTATGAAGTTCAAAAACACATAATCGATCTACTATTTTTGTCAGAAGTAGACTTAAAGATGTGAAATAAATGTACATAATGTTGATATGATTTACCAAAATACCGGTACATTTTGAAGAGCAATTTTTGCGATTAACTGGTACGCCGGTATTCCAATCCCTACCTGTATCATATAACTGTATTTATTTTAATTTAAATTGCATTACATGAGAGTAAATCTAGATTTCAATATTATATGTGGAATTAAAAATTGAATGGTGTAGATTCACGCTCGATTTGTTTATTTTGATAAAATAAACAAACCGAGCGTCATCATTTTTCGTTCCGTCGGTACCGTTAGAGAGGAAAAAATATAAACATTCCTCTTCGGATCCGATATACAAATGAATTGGGAAGAGTGGGGAAACCTAGTAGTTACTCTAAATCACACGCCTGCTGGGTGAGCCACCTGACAGAGCCGCCCCCCCTGACCCCTCACAGCCAGCGTGAATACTCTGGTTACTCCATACTCTGTGGCAGTGGTTCTCAACCGCCGTCCGCGGAACACTGGTGTTCTGCGAAGCTGTCCCAGGTGTTCCGCGAAAATTTTGAATATAATATAATAAGAAACAGTAAATTTTTTTATTACTATAAAATAAATACTACATAGTTTTGTTAATTAGTGTAAATATGAACATGTTAATTCCCTAGAGGTGAACCGAACCGTCTTGAAACGGTACATTCGGTATATGTCGGCAATCGGCCGAACGCATCGTGCTGTGCCCTTGAATCAATCTCAGCTGAATTAAAAAAAACAGATTTGTAACGAGAGCGTGCCATGCGTGTAATTCCCAGCGCGCTTCGGTTGAGGGGAATACACTAACTCCGCCCGTAATAGAGCGAGTGGTGGGGAACGAAAACCAGGGGAATCGGTGGATTTCGAACCGAGCGGGCTAGCATATTGCCTCTTAACAGTGTAAGTATCGAACGACGCAGTTACGTCGTTTGGAGTTACTCCGGGGAATACCACTAAATTTCTAGTGTACTCGATAACGCAGGGCGCGCTACGTAGTGTTGATTTCGTGCTGTTTCTCTTTCTTCGTACGTAAATAACAAAAGCGCAATTTCGATCTGCGGTTCAGCCATAATTTTATATAAATATCTAGTTTTCGTGAGTGTGTTTTTTATTGTATATATATATTTTATATTGTTGGAAATTGGTAAGATGAAATGCAAGTTGTGTAGTTTTAACAGTATTCTTATCTTTTTTAGTTGCTTATTTTAGCAGTTAATCAAGACTTTTAAATCTGAAATATGGACAAATTTTGGAAAAGAAAGACTGAAAGTGAAGTTAATGTTGGGGCGAGTACAAGCAGGTCTTCTTCAATTGAAGGAGATATGCAAGGCAACAAAAATGCCGAAAATAAACGTAAAAAGATATCCGAATCAGTTCGGCATTATTCGGAAGAATATCTGAAGTTTGGTTTTACATGGAGCGGTAGTCAAGATGTTCCTATTCCGAGATGTATTGTATGTGGTGAAAAATTGGCTAACAGTGCAATGGTCCCAGCTAAGTTACAGCGACACCTTTCAACAAAACATTCTTGTCTAACTTCGAAAGGTAAAGATTATTTCGAAAGATTGCTGAAAAATCAAGAAGTGCAAGCAACATGCTTTCGAAAGAGCGTTACAATTTCGGATAAAGCGCAAATCGCTTCTTATAAAGTGGCAGAACTAATTGCATTGAAGCAAAAGCCACATGATATCGCAGAATCGCTAATTTTGCCCGCATGTTTAGAAATTGTTAAGATTATGTTTGGCAATGAAGCGCAGCGAGACGTCCTAAAAATTCCCGTTTCGGACGATACGATAAAAAGAAGAATTATAGATATGTCAGGTTTTATAGAGAACGCAGTGACGGCGAAATTAAGTACAAAAAATTTTGCGCTGCAAATTGACGAATCCACTGACATAAGTGGCAAAGCCCAATTAATCGGATTTATTCGCTTTGTTGACGACACTGAAATAATAAATCAGTTTTTATTCTGCAAGGAACTTATTGGTCACGCAACTGGAGAAGACATATTTAATTCAGTATCATCTTATTTGGAAGAATGGAAATTATCCTGGGAAAATTGCGCAGGAATCTGTACTGATGGAGCTCCAGCCATGCGTGGCAGTATTAAGGGATTTTGTAGTCGAGTTAAAGCAATAAATTCAAATATAGTCTCCACTCACTGCTTTCTGCACAGGGAATCTTTGATTTCGAAGAGTCTACCAGCAAACTTAAAGTCTGTTTTGGAACAAGTCGTACATATGGTGAATTATATTAAATCGAGACCATTAAAAACCCGTATGTTCAAACAACTTTGTAACACCATGGAATCCAAATATGAATGTTTGCTTTTGCACTCTGAAGTGAGGTGGCTCTCAAGAGGAAAAGTGCTAACCCGAGTTCATGAGTTGAAACAGGAATTGCTAGTTTTTTTTAGACAAGAGGGTAATGATGTATACGTAAAATATTTGGAAAATGATGCATGGTGTACTAAGCTAGCATATTTAGCCGATATCTTCAGCTACTTAAATTCAGTCAATACATCTCTTCAAGGAAAAAATGAAAATATTCTGACATCCACAGACAAATTGCTAGCTTTCCAGAAAAAGCTTTTGCTTTGGAAAAATCGTATTGCTCAAAATCGCAAATTTGATATGTTTCCGTTATTAGCAACGGAAAATATTGTTAACATTAACGAAATGATTTCAAATGTGGCAGAGCATTTGTCAATATTGCAAGACAAAATAACTCATTACTTTCCATCTCTTAATATTGAAGACTTTGATTGGGCGCGAAATCCATTTGGTGAATTTGATATAATGAACCAAGATTTTTCTATTCAGGAAGCAGATGAGTTTATTAATATATCAACGGATCGAACGTTACAACTAAAATTCAAAGAAGAAGGAGTGGAAAGGTTTTGGATTTCCATCGAGAATGAACATCCATTTATTGCAAAACGAGCGTTGAATATCTTGTTGCTCTTTTCGACGTCCTATCTGTGCGAACTTGGATTTTCAACTCTAACAAATATTAAAAGCAAAAAAAGAGAAAGACTTACCAATTTAGAAGAAGAAATGAGAGTAGCGCTCTCTTACATAAGACCCAACCTTGAGGAAATTTGTAAAGGTCGTCAAGCGCAAATTTCTCATTAAAATAAGTTACCATGTAATATATATTCTTATTTCAATTAAATATTAATCTTCCAATTATTTTGTGTGATTTACATTAGATTTACAAATTTTATGATAACGGTGTTCCGCCAAAATCGAGACCACTTAAAAGTGTTCCGTGATCCCAAAAAGGTTGAGAGCCACTGCTCTATGGTATAATGTAACATACGGGTCAAATAAAGGCCAAATTTCACATTCTAAAGTTTTACCTCGTAATTAATTAATTAGCCTACTGCGAAACAAAATGTAATAGTTTGCAAGTTACATTATACATAACTGTAGTATTATAATCAGCCTGATTCCGCGCTTTACACATTAGGTTTAACAACACATTATCCTTTGAGGCCATGTTACATGACGATTTGGTATTCCGTATCTCCGCAAACCTTTATCATGCTTAACGTTAAGCACTATGACACCCGTTCAATTTTACAGTTTATGTTAGAAAATTACATGCACCAAAGTCATCGATGTTATGATAATGGTTTCTGCATTAATTGTCTATAAAATAATGTTAATGGATGCGGATGAGGTGAACTTTGTAGGTTTAGTAAACATTTGTAAGCCAAGTGTAAGAATTATATGGAAAACAATTATTTTGTGGCCACAGATTTAGGTTATATAAAAATATATAAACTAAATCTGTGGCCACAGATTTAGGTTATATAAAAATATATAACCTAAATCTGTGGCCACAAAATAATTGTGTGATATAAAATAAAACCTCTGTGGGTTCATTTAATAGTGTTTTGCGAGTATCTACATCACGATGGATTTACTTTTTATACACAAAAGATTTTTATTTTTGTCTTCACTACAAGTGGACAGACGTTCGCGCTTTTACCTACAGCACCAGGTTGAATTTTTACGTCTGAGAGCTGGTGGAAAGTTAAAGTGTGTTGTCTTTGTTTTACTAGTTAAAAATCCTATGCCTCTCTCTACACCGGTATCAAAAGTATCTTCTCTTTTAACCCTGGCCGATCAACATGTGTAACGATACGGAATACGAAATTTCACACAAAGGTCACTACGCCTGTTATTTTCAACCTTTATCTTAACATAACAGTCAAAGGTTAAACTTATCGTTTGAGGTACAAAATAGTCCTGATTATCTTTCATGAAAAATCCGAAAAACAATATTTTGTGGCTCATACGTTACATTCTAGAATCCACGTTAAATACCTCTCCGAATTCGTAAAATGTTCCGTCCTCTTTTGTAATATTGTGTTCTTTCAGGTATTTAATGGCATCTGAATAGTTCATTCTCAAGAATGGCCTTTCCGGAACCTTGAAGTCCGGGTTGAGTTCGTAGACGACTTCGCCCAGCGGGGATTTCAGCACACGATCGACGACATCGCAAATGAGATCTTCGAGTCGGTCGAGAAGATCTTCGAATGATATAAAGGGACATTCAGCTTCCACATGTGTATATCTAGAACAAAACCGAGAGACTATAGGTTTTTTTGAAGTCGCTAAAAAATTAGGTAACCCAAATATAGCTTATTTAGAAAAACTATTGTATTCAATTCTCTATTAACCAGATATAAAATCGACACTCTTGAAACAAAATTACAAAGTTTAAAAATTGAATATTAGTTGTTTTGTAAAGGTGAAAATTATAGGTTATTTATTTTAATAACAATAATGTTTTACTAAACACATAAAACATTAAGACAATCTTTATTTTTACTAAATTCTCAGAATTTATTGAGGAAAATTTGATTTTTTTTAACTTCTTCACTAAAACTAAGTTAGTGAAGAAATTAAAAAAATCGAGACTAGAAACAAAATTATAGAGTTCTGAAACTGGCATAAAATAATTGTATGAACATTTTTGCAGAAAAACAATATGATAAATCATTGACATCTTTTAGTCAAAAAATAAGCGACTCAAAAGAAAACAACAATTTATTCAATTTAAATTAAATTGGACTATCGATACAAAAACTTTGGTAGACAAACACAAATTTTCACTAACTCTGCTAAATGTCTTCTCGTTCGGCTTTGCTCAGCTCGGAAACTTTCGGCAATGCAATAAACATCCCCCATCGATGCTAAACACGTTTCCAAGTACAACTGAGAACTTTGGGTTAGATACGCTTCCTCTCTGAAACAAAGACAAAATTAACACATAACCTATAAATACATAAAGTGAAGACTTTGAAATAAGTGATTTTGTTAGCAAATCTGGTGTTTATATTTTTTAGATTCAGAGAATTGTTTAAGATTCATTAATACATAATCTACAAGATAAAAACATAACCAATAAATGTATAAAGTGGAGACTTTGAAATAATAATAAAGACAAGCAATACACAGGGTTGCCAAATCAGTGATTTTCTCAGCAAATTTGGTGTTTTTAACTTTTAGATTCACACAAATTGTTTAGGATTCAGTACCACGTAAACTACAAGATAAAAACAAACCCATAAATGCATAAAGTGGAGACTTTGAAATATTAATAAATACAAACAATACACAGTTGCTAAATCAGTGATTTTGTTAGCAAATCTGGTGTTTATATTTTTCAGATTCAGAGAACTGTTTAAGATTCATTAACACATAACCTACAAGATAAAAACATAACCAATAAATGCATAAAATGGAGACTTTGAAATAATAGTAAAGACAAGCAATACACAAGGTCACTCATTTTGTCAGCAAATCTGATGTTTTTTATATTCAGATTCAGAAAAATTGTTTAAAGTTCATATGTAGCTAAATTCTGGTATTTGTTGGAAGTTTTAGGTGACAATAAAGTGACTTGGTGTTATCAGCATGCGACGTGTTATCATCAGAAAGTGACTTGTTTTCACCAAAATACTGTTAAAAATATCAAAAATTGGGAACAATCCATCATGACATTCATAAAAATGTTATTATTGATGAGCAAGATAAGTCAAGAATTGAGCAAGCGATGATCAAACAGTAGTTTTGATCGATCTCGAAATCTCAGGAGTATATTTTGAACTTCATAGTATTTCACAGTTTTGTACGTCTGGCACATGAAGTAAAATTTCGAGTTTAGAAAAGCGTTAAAATTTACTATATGTTTAAACAAGGAGTCGAAAAGCTTGATGGAAGTTTAAAATTGAATTTTTTTATAATCTAACCTAAAAAACTGACTAACTTATTCTGACAAATTGAAAACCAAACTAGCCTAAAAGCAGATACATATGACATAACCTAACTTCACAATCTAGCTGGTGTTAGTTTAAATGATAACAGTGACGACTCGGCAGGGTCAGCAGGGCCATACCGTTAAATTTGATTGAGAATATAACTCATGCGTCACATGGCTACATTTCCTCCAATGAGAATCGCTTATTTCCATGGATACGTGTTATCACAGCGGTGATAGAAGTCTATCACCTTGTTTAGGTGGTTGCTACGAAAATTATTTTGTCAAATCTGACAGGTAAAATTTTGAGTTTAGAAAAGCCTGAAAATTTGGATTGGGCGCTGTTTTATTCGTTATATTCTCTCATCGAATATAACTCACGGTATGATTAATAATCGATAATATTCTTTCGTGAAACCAGAGCAGCACATTCAACTCGCTGAACTCGTTGAATCTGCATCTCGGTTTCACTCATGAATATTATTGATGATAATCATACCAATTGTTATATTATAGCTGAAAATATATTGTAAATTTTTATTTTCTCACATTATTAGTTGTAAACTAACAATAGTAATTTACTAAAATGCTTCAATAATACGAAAATGTTAATATAATCCTTAGTACAGTGTTAAAGATGTATGCTAACATCTATTAATAAGGCAGTAAATGTCCTATAAACCCAGCGTAACAGTTATTAAATGTAACCTAACTTTTTATTGCGTAAAATAAAAGGTTAGATAAGAATTTAGGTTAGACCTAATTTTTAAGATAAAATTTTCAGACATCTGACAGTCCAGAGTTGCCAACACTGCCAATACATTCATAATGAAGATTATCTGAAATAAAAAATAAAGACAAAAGATAAATACACAACCTCAAAATTAATTATGTAGAGACTCTGAAATAACGATAAAATCCATCATTTAATATTCTCTGCAATGATGATAAGGATTCTAAGAAGAAGAAAATAAGGGAAACTTACCCGAAATAATCCATTTTAAAAAGTGTCGATCCACCTTCGCATTGAGTCTGAACAATAGACGGAGGCGTGACTTCGTAGTATCCTCTCGAGTTATAATGATCTCTATTAAAACAAAAAACAACATTAAATAAGCAATTTAAGTTAATTACATAAATGTAATTATAAGAGTGTAATATGTATTGAGATTAAATAAACAGTTATAGTATTATTTGAAAAATTATACAAACCTGAATGCTTGTAAAAGTACGGATCTCATCCTCAAAACCTTTGAAGTATTTTCCCCACGAATCATTATATGCCTGTTTTCGGCTTGAACATCGGGATGAGCGCTTTCGTTTAAAATTGTATCAGCGCCTCCTGCTGGGGCCAAACCGATCAACTCCCAGTAATCGACTTGTAATTCATGGCCTCCTGGAGCCTTGAAAAATCATAAACAACCATCGTGAATTTCATTTTACAGCTTCTGTGTATTGTTATTATTGTAATCATGTTTTTGTAATATGGCTTAAGAGGGTGGTGTGGCCATGTGAAGTTCTTATGTTGGGACTACGGTTCCAGCATTGTTATGAGACAATACTTTGCAATTTTTTTTTTACAAAGATACTCATTCACCTTTCGTAACAGAATGGCGGAAACAGATCTTTAACTTTTTTATTTAACGCAGAAATATTTTTTGTTTAGAGACCTTTATCGAAATAAAGTAATTTATTACAACAAATCTTTATTACCAGAGGATAAAAATAAATAAATACATTATTCTATACAATAAACAAATAAATTTAATTCCTCTTCATAACTGGCTATCGACCAGAGGTCTTTCCGCCGAGAATTGATGATGATTATGTTATTTTATTTGTGGGATTTTTGTGTTTTCGGGTAACATGAGGGTTTAGGCGTTTACAGTATTGGGAAAGGAGTTGGATGTTTGAAGGGTTTTTCCAGAATTTTTCTGATAGGTACAGTAGTCTGTTTTCAATTGGGGAAACATTGGTTGTAGTGTAAAGGAGTTGGTTTGATGGGTAATTTATTATTTTTATGGAAATATAAGTTCATACAAAGATTATATTTCCACCATATTATTTATACAGGATTGGCCAAAAGTATGGCAATACCGGATTTCTGGCTAAACTAAACTATACGTGATAACAAAAATACTTTTAACATAAATTTTAGAAGTCATTTTAATCTATTCAAGGACATAATGTGATTTCCAACAGCTATATTCTTTCTCAAGGTATGTCATCGGTGATTTTTTATGTTATGTTTGAACGGTAAGGTAACGTGACCGCCAGTCTAAGGTGTCAAATTGTTTAGAGAGAATGGCAAAACTATACTGATGAGAGATAAATCTCGAAACGCGTCTATAGATAGCCTGAATAATTTGACCCAAATTGTTACATTTACAGTAGGTTACTGTATGTAACAGCAAACACTTGTTGTATAATTCAATGTCCGTCGGGGTATTAGCTCGGGAAGTAGTTGTTTCAATGAGTGTTTGATATAGTCTTTGTAAGACTAACTTGTTGTAGATTGCGAACAGAATCGCACATTTAATGTTTGAAGTATTCTGCAACCAAGAATTGGCATTTTCATTTATATCGCTGTTATTATTGCACTAGTTTTTATCAGATAATTCGAGATCACATTATCGGATAAATCTTTCTAAGAGAAAATTCAAACACTAATCAAATAATAGTAAACCAGCTTTCCTATTATTTTTTTATTTAATAACATTTTCCTATTATTATTTTATTTAATAACGTAAAAACCACAAGTCGCACACCCAGCAAACCTAGCATCATTCTAATTATTTAACAAGTGTTTATCTAAAAAGTTTAAAATATACAGGGGATTCCATTTAAAAAAACCACCGATGACGTCACACCTCGAGAAATAGGATAGCTGTTGGAAATCACATTACGTCCTTGAATAGAATAAAACGACTACAAAAATGTAAATTAAGAGTATTTTTTCATACGTATAGTTTAGCCCGAAATCCGGTACTGCCATACTTTTGCCCAACCCTGTATAATGGTCACTCTTGGCGTGTGAAAGACAGAAAGCAATACATCGTAATAGTTTTGCTTCCATATAAGCAATTTGAATGTTCTGCCATCTTATATGACGTTGAACTGTGCTATTAGAAGTTAAAGTGATAATTAAGAGGTGGCGCTACTCTATGTTTAAGCCAGGATTGGCAACCAAGCATCTAACTCCCTCCTAATTTGAACGTTCTGCCATCTTATATAAAATGTTGCTCTATTTTGTACCATTGCAAAAATCTCAAACACGTTCAGGATTAATAATCCGGTCATCAGAGAATTCTCCAACAATTGGCAGTAAACTCCCAACTGTTATATCTGATGAACGGGCCCATTGAAAAGTGGCTATGAAGTTCAAGCGATAATTGAAAGATGGCGCTATGCTCGCTATGTTTAAGCCAGAATTGGCAGCCGAGCACCAAACCCCTTTAACTTTAATGAAATAAAGTAATTTGATGATCAAAATTCTTTCACAAATATAATTAAATGTCAGAAACAATTACTTAAAACAAGTTCATCATAATGTTCATTTTCATAAGTATTGTATTTTTATGTACTTACATCTTTGCCATCTGGAACTTCCTTTAAAGTTCCGAACAACTGAACGGCAGATTCGGTGGATAAAACGAGCCCATTATACGTGTAACAGAGCTCGTTGTTTAAAACGCACTGTAAAAATCCGGTTCCATCGCGTAAACTTATAAACATCAGGTTCTTTCCCTGCCTGCGGAGTCGGTGCACCCACCCGAAAATCCGGACTCTTTTATCTCTGTGTTCTTTCGCTCGGTTTATTTTAATCTGCACAGCCTGGGGCAACGACTTGTCTTCGCTGATGGTGATTTTTTTAGCCTCCTCCATATTCTTGGCCCTCTTTTCAGCGTCCTCGTCTTCCCTCTTGGCCTTGTCGGCGGATTTATGGTTTTCCCTCACCCAGATTTTCATAATTTTCTTCAGCTGGGATTTAGCGGCTGGCTCGTACTTCAAGTCTTCCTCTTTGCCGTCGACGTAAATGACGGGAAACGGTTCAGCACCCGCTTTGCGCATTGCCTGCAGGATCGTTTTGAAGGGGGATGATTCTGTTCCATTTCCCGTTTCATCGGAACCAGTTTTTTCTGATGTATAAATCCCTTTATAAACATAAAAAAAATTAAATAGTAGTTCCAGAAAGTTATAAAAAGGAGATAACAATTATAATTGTTTGTAGGTAAAACATAAATATTTTCTTATGATTGATTAATTCAACACCTTTACTGCTGAAATATGATTCCAGTTCGAAGGCCGGTGTGAGGAAAAAAGTAAATAGGAGGTTCCAGAATGTTATACAAAGAGTGAAAACAATTATGATTGTCTGTCGATAACGCATAAATATTTTCTTGTGATTCATTAATTCAACACTTTTATTGCTGAAACATAATTCCAGTTCGAAGGCCTCTCTTTTTACAGGAGATAAAATGTCAATTAAATAGATATAAAGCTGCACGTGTTTGTCCTTACTAATGCACTATTTAAAAATTTGAAATTCGACATATTTTCAACCGGTTCCTTACAATTTAAAAGAAAGTGTAAAGAAGTATGTTTCAAATACGTGATAACTTTATTTTCATTTCATTGAATCTAAACAGAATTTTGAACGAATATGGTGTTTGCAAACATGATGTTTTTTGGTGTGGACGACAATAGCAAACATGAAGGAATGTTTGCGTGCATTCGTTGATGTTTGCGTCATAGCAAAGGGATTTATTGTTTGCGAGCATTTGAGCGGTGTGAACGGACAATCGCAAACTTTTGCGAACTACCATTCGAGAATGCTCGATTGGTATGGACGCCCCTAATATCGACATGTGGCATCTCACTAACAAAAACTAACACCATAAACTCTAGTGAACATTTTAAAGATACCTAACCAAATGTAGAAGTATTAACATGTATTTTGTTCATGCAGGAAATTTTTCATTTTAGTGTACAAATGCAAACGAAGTAAATTTTCTAACATTCGTTGTTTTATAAGAGTTTAATTTAAAGCTTTAAACTTACTAAGCATTAAGTAAAATTTCGAGTTTGGAAAAGCCTGAAAATTTGGTACTTCATGCGCCACGCCACTGAAAAAATATGCATCTTTAGCATACTGCTTTAGTAGCATATTGTGAACGTCACAATATTTTAGTCTTTTAGATGCGTGGCGCATGAAGTAAAATTTCGAGTTTAGAAAAGCCTGAAAATTCGGTTTGGTCGCTCCGCTTCGCTACGGAACCAAACCAAATTTTCAAGCTTTTCTAATCTCGAAATTTTACTTCATGCTTAATCTGGGAGTGGAAAACACTTATTTAAAACTTCAAATTGAACTCTTAGAAAACAGAAGACTAACAGCATAATTAAGACACGTATACTTATAAGAAAAACTCCCTGTATGTGGGACCCTGGTATAGGCAAATTCCATATACAAAAATATGTTTTAGTCTGTGGAAGGCGGTGCCCTTTAACATGTCGGTAGTAAACGTGTTAAAGAAAAACCATATGATCAGCTATAAATAGCAAAAACTCTTGAAAACCCATTTATAACTAACAGAAAATATTTTTTTACTATCAAACTGTATGAAAATAAATCAACATATTGAACGATTAATGTGTAGTAAATTTAAGACAAGTCAATCGATTTGCTACAGAATTCTATAACTCTTAATAATTCATTAGTGAGACATTTTTTATTCGTTTATTTATAAGATTCATATATTTTAATGAAAACTCATGGCCTAACAAATATCTCAAAGATTGTGTTAAAAAATAACAATCAATTTTCGAGGAAAAATCAAATTTTCCAGATGGTGTGCACAAAATGACTGAATAAATTTAGGTTAAAGAACAAGAATTAGCTGATGTAAAGTGAAAATTAAAAAGAACTCACCTTCCATGGTATCTCCCGGCATCGCACTTATTGTTGTTAATCAGCAATTACCTGCTTTCCTTGCAGACTGATGCAATTAAACTGCAATTTGATAAAATATTGCTCACGCTGAAATTATGACGTGCTTGCCGCACCGGGTGTATTCAGTGTTGCAAACCATAGATTAATTTAGATTGATAACTCATAGGGGGCTCCACGTATCATGATTTTAGTTAACCGACCCACTCGATGAGACGGCGCTGCAATCGCAAATGACGTCATTGGGCGCGGGGAGCGGGCGGGATTCTTGATAAGCGGGGTGTGCGGTGCACCCACCTTAACATTGAATGGTGGGTGCGGTGCGGGGAACATCGCACGGTATTAAATTACCGTACGATGCGAAAAATACCAAAGACCTAATGAACATGTTAAATGTATATTTAAAAAGTTATTACAAATATATTTCGCTACATGTCAAAACCTAATTACATTTAACTTCTCAACAAAATGTCTGCAGTTTGTCAAAAAATGCATCTTAGAAATGAAATAAGAGGTCTCCTTATCTGGATAAGGATGTTGGCGTAAGTAGTTTTTCATACAGTGAATTTTTCTTTAAGGTAAACATGCATAAGCTGTAAATTTTCCGACATTCGTTGTTTTTCAAAAGAGTTCAATATAAAGCTTTAAACGAGTGTTTTCCATTCCCAGACTAAGCATGAAGTAAAATTTCGAGCTTAGAAAAGCCCCGTGAAAATTTGTCGAGGGTCGCGCAGCGACCCGAGACATATTTTCTGGGCTTTTCTAAACTTGAAATTTTACTTCATGCGCCACGTGTATAAAACACTAAAATATTGTAAAATTTATGTACATTCTAATTTCACTTGAAATCTGTGTTTTATACGCGTGGCGCATGAAGTAAAATTTCGAGTTTAGAAAAGCCCAGAAAATTTGTCTCGGGTCGCTGCGCGACCCTCGACAAATTTTCACGGGGCTTTTCTAAACTCGAAATTTTACTTCATGCTTAGTCTGGGAGTGGAAAACACTCATTTAAAGCTTAAAATTGAACTTTAAAAAAAAACAAGGAATATCTAAAGATTTACAGAAAATAGGTTGAATTTGAAATACGTATACTTAAAAGAAAACTCCTTGTATGTTTAAATACAAATAAAATATTTCCAGAAGAAAGTTATTGTTACTGCAAAAATGTTCAGCAAAAATATTAAAGGGAAGTATTTGGTATATAGTGAAACTTATTTCGTAAATCGGGAAACCTTTTGACTTATATTTGACAAGGTGAAAGATATTTGGGATATAGTGAATCTCATTTGATCAATAGTGAAATGCAATAGAAAAACCGTGTAATTAAAGAATTTAAGACATTATTTTATGTTCTGGGATCGTACTTTGTGACTAGATGAAATTTCAGAATTGCTTGATCCAACAGCAACGGGAACATTCTCCATGGAAGTATGCTCCTAGCCCGATGTGAAGAAAATCTCCACGTCCGTGGTTGTTTCATGCATAGTACTTGAAGATCATTCACGAATGCTAGGAAGAAATAAAGAGAAATAATGTAGACACACTGGTTTTAAATCTCCAAGTATACTAAATATCCATGGTCGTCATTTATTTGACTGCAGATTTAATTAAAAGAATAGAAAATGGCTTAAAAACTTAAAATATTACATAAACTTACGGTTTTAATTATTAATGTTAACGCCCATTCCCAAAGATTCAGAATTGCTTAATCCAACAATAACGGGGATCTACTCCATGAAAAAATGCTCCTAGTTCAGTATGATGAAAATATCCACGACCATGGATATTTAGTATACTTGGAGATTATCCACATGTACTAGGAAGAAATAAAGAGAAATAATGTAGTAACACCCTGGTTTTAAATTTGTTTGACTGTACACTTATTTAAAATAATACACAATAGGTTAAAATTTAAAAATATTTTACATACGGTTGTATTTATTTATATTTATTAACGCTCATCTCGAGACAATTTCGTCTTATCAGCATTTTTGTGCCTTCAGATCCGACGGATCTGACAGCTGTTGAATGAAAACGAGTCCACGTTTGAAATTGCGGGAAATTTGAAATTCCGACATATGCGCCCTCCCATCGAGTGGGTCGGTCAACTATATATGTGAACTTAGAGAATCATATGGAGTCGACTGGGTCTGGTGCAAACGGTAAATTGCAGAAACGTCAGTTTCGCTCTATGAAATCGATTATCTATAACTATACAGGGTGAGGTTAAGGTCTGCGAAGATTCACGCCAGTGGCGTACAATCTTTTTTTTTTTTGCAAATACATCCATTTTGTGATTCTTTGGTCTATATTGCAGGCATTAACCACAAAAGTAAACTAAACACACAATAAATAAGAAGTTACACACTAAATTAGTGTTAATTATAGAGGTTTCAATCTTCACAAGACATGAAAAAAGGAAGTTTTACACTATAAAAAAACGTAGGCATTTATTTTTATTATAGAAAACTCCCTATGTACGTACTTCTATTTAAGAACTTGTTGTAAAATAAACTCTGTAGTATTGAAAGAAACACTAATTAACACGGTAATCAATTTATAAATAAATACATTTGTAGTTTACAGTATTTCTTGTTCTACAATTGGCGAACATGTGAAAACCGGATGTGATGTGAAAGTACTTATGTCAAACTAAATTATTAAAAATGTTGGTCTAGTTATTTAACAGTATTGTAGTTAAGTAATTACAACCCAAATCTTTAAATTTATGAAACATAATAAAAGGTAAAATGCATAAACAAATAAGCTAATTAGATTATTGTCAAAATCAATCATTCTTGCGAGTTTTGATATCATTTAAAAAACAGGTTGGGGCATGGAAAAGGATTAATAATATCGAACAATGTAGAATTGCTTAAATGTCTTTTAAATAAGAAATAGTGGTACAATCAACTATTCATAAAATATATCGAGCAACTACTTCTGAAACCTCATAAGTGCAAAATAGGAGTTTGACAGGAGATACAAAATACTAGTTAATTATTACATAAGCTGCCGTGTAATCCTTCAGATTTTTTTTATGCAACTTATTCAAATTCAAATTCCTTTATTGACGGCAAAAAACCATTTAAAAACAAAATAACATACATATTACAATTACAAATAATATTACATATAAAGTAATAATAAATTAATATACAAAAAATAAACTAACATAACTAAATAAAAGTAACATAAAAAACACCAAGCAAGCTATCATCAAACATTTCCGAGAGTCACATAATTCCGAAATTTGTCTGCTTTAATTTTGACATAAATTCAGAATAAGATTCAGTAAACAAATCGAAATTTTGATCCAAAGATAGTGCGTTGGAAATGCGCATGCACCTGGAGAGTGGATTATTGTAGGCGTAGTTTGACCTATGGAAGGGAATGCGAAACAGTGGTCTATGACGCGTAGTACGATCTGATACGGTTACATAAAAATTGATTTGTACCAATAAATACGGACATTGTATTTGGTTACTCAGCAGTTTGTAAAACATAGACAAGTCTGAGAGAATCCTAATACTAATATTGTGGAGGTCAAGGTGAATGATAGCTTCATTGTGGATAGGGTGGCGCCAATGATATTGGTAAAGTTGGGCCACCTAGACGATAAAATACAGGTGATGCGAAATAAGAAGAAGCTACGAGACGGGATGGAGAAAAAGGTGTATATAGATGATGATCTCACTAGGCAAGAGAGGAGGGTCCAGAAGGAGATTAGGGAGTGGGCGATCAGGGAAAGGGAAAGGGGGAAAATGGTGAGGGTGGGATACCAGAAAGTAGTGGTGGATGGGAGGGTGTGGAGATAGAACATGGAGAAGGAGGAGTTAGAGAGGCAGGAAGAGGAAAAAAAGTAGGAAGATGGAAGGGTGGGGAAGGGGTGGAGGAAAGGAGGCATGAACGTGAGGAAGGCGAGGAGATGGATCGAAGGAAGGGAGAGGAAGAAGAGCAGAAGGATTGGGCGGGTGATGACAAAAGGGGTAAAGGGGTAGGAACAAAGCGGTGGCAGAAGGACAGAGATAAGTGCATAGGAAAGGAAGGGGGGAAACATAGAGGAGGACAAAAGGACAGAGAGGAATGGTGGTGTGGAGACGACGGAGAAGGGGAGGAGAGGAAAGAAAGGATGATAGCAATTGGTGTATGGAACGTGGCAGGAATAAAATCGAAGATAAAGGAGGGCACATGGAAAAGGGACATGGAGGAGTGGATGGTGGGGAAAGACATAGTAGGGATGGTAGAGACGTGGATAGTTAAAGAAGAATGGGAGGAAGTGAAAAGATGGTTACCAGTGAACTTTAGATGGGAGATGAAGGAAGCAAAGAAAAGTGCAGCAAGAGGAAGGGCGAAAGGAGGGACGATTGTGGGATGGAGGGAGATATCAGGATAGGAGGCAAGGTAGAAACAAGGGAAGGAGGCGAGGGGCTGATGTGGATGAGATGGCGGGAGGGAGGAGAACAAATGAATGTGGGGATAGTCTACGTGAATAAAAACTGGAATGAGGTGAGAAAAGAGATTGACGATAGAACAGGGGAAGCAGGACGGTGTGTGATCATGGGGGATTTTAATGCGAGGATGGGGGAATTTGGAGGAGGGATTGGGGAGGACGGCATGGAAATAGAAAGGAGATCGCAAGATAAATGTATAAACGGAGATGGGAGGAGGATGAAGGAGTGGACGACGGAAGAGGGTTGGGAAATTCTGAATGGGTGCACAGAAGGAGACTGGGGAGGGAAGAAAACATACGTGGGAGCACAAGGATCAACAGTAATTGACTACGCGATAATCAAGGGAATAGCAAAAGAGGAAGTGAGGAAGATGGAAGTGGAGGAGGTGCTGGGATCGGATCACCCGCCGTTGAGAGTGGAACTAAGGATAGGAAGGAATGAAGAAGGGAAACAGGAGCAAGGAAATGAGAAGCTAGAGAGTGGGAGAGAGGCGATTAAGGCCATGAGGAGGAAATTAGAGAAGGTACAATGGGAGGAGATAAGTTCAATGGAGGAGATGGAGAAGACCATAATAGGATGCGGAAGAAAGATGAAGGGAACAAGGAGGAAGGGGCAAGAGTGGTTTGATGAAGAATGTAAACGAGCGAAGAGGGAGGTGAGGAAAGTAATGAGAGAATATATAAAGAACGGAGGAGAGGGAAAGAGGATGATGGAAGCGAGAAGGGCATACGAAAAGGTGTGTGAAAGGAAGAAGCTGGAAGTGGCAGAGAGAGCAGGGGAGGAAATAAAGGAGTGTAGGAACGAGAGAGAAATATGGAATGTATTGAGGAGAGGGAAAGAGATGAGGAGGATAGGGGTGTCGTTAGAAGACTGGACCAGAAAGTGTAAGGAGGAGTGCGGTGAACAAGGGACAATAAGAGAAGTAGGGCGAGGGATTGGAGGAGAGGAATTTACGGAAGAGGAAACAGAAAGAGCGTTCAAGGAGGTGAAGGGAGGAAAGGCGGCCGGAAGAGATGGATTGAAGGCGGAAATGTGGAGAGAGATAGGAGAAGGGGGAAAGAAGAAATTCCGAGAGCTAGTAAATGGAATATGGAAGGGATGGGAGAGCATGCCAGAGGCATGGAGAGTAGGCAGGATATGCCCGATATATAAAGGGAAAGATGAGAGGAAAGCAGAGAACTATAGAGGGGTGACGATTATGAGCACGGGATACAAAATACTGATGGTTATGGTGAAGAACAGACTAGAAGCAGAGGTAGAAGAGAAGAGGATGCTACCAGAGTCGCAAGGGGGATTTAGGAGGGAGAGGGGAACGAGGGACCAGGTATTTACCCTAGCGAGGATGACAGAGAAAGTGATGGAAGAGAAAGGGTGTGTGTATGCGGTGTTTGTAGATCTGAAAGCGGCGTATGATTCAGTACCGAGGGAAGATATGGTAGAATGTCTGAGGCGAAAGGGAGTGAGTGACGGAGTAGTTGAGTGTGTAAGGGAGGTGTATAGGGAAACATGGGTGGAAGCGAAGGTGGGGGAAGAAGTATCGGAAAGGTTTAGGACATGGAAGGGCTTGAGACAGGGGTGCCCCATGAGTCCGGTCCTGTTTAATATATACATAAGCGAACTAGAAGAGGTGTTGAGAAAGGGGCAGGAAGGGGGAGTGGTGATTGGAAAGGAGAAAGTATGGTTACTGGCGTATGCAGACGATATAGTGTTGATGGCGAGAGATTGGGAGGGAGTGAAAGGCATGTTGAAAAGGGTGGAAAGATATATGGATAAGAGAGGAATGTGTGTGAATGTGGGAAAGACGAAATGGATGAGGTTTAGGAATAAAGGGAGAGAGGGGAGAGTGGGAGTGCTAGAATGGAAGGGAGAGGTGATTGAGAGAGTGAAAAGTTTCAGATACTTGGGATTTATTTTTAAAGGGACGGGTGGGTATGAAGAGCATATAAGGTGGGTACAAGGAAAAGCGAGGAGAGCATGGGGAATGGCATGGAGAAAGTGGGGGAGATGGATGGAGAACAGTATTAAGGTGACATGCAAGGTGTGGGACGCGTGTGTAAGACCGATACTAATGTACGGGGTAGAAGCATGGGGAACGAGAGCATATGAGGTGATTGAAAGAGAACAGCTATGGTTCCTGAGACGGATGCTGGGACTAGAGAAGTCGACACCGGGATATATACTGTTGCAGGAAACGAATAGAGAGAGATTGGAATGTGAGGCGGTGGAGAGAGTGGTGAAGTATGAAATGAAATTATGCGGAGTAGAAGAGGAGAGATTGGTGAGAATAGTATGGGAGGCGTGCATGAAAGTAGAAGGGGGGAGGTGGAGGGAAGAGAGAAGGAGAATGTATGAAAGGGGAGGACTGGCAGAGAGGAAGGTACAGGAATGGTTGGGTAGAGGGGTGAAGGTGGCGGCGTGGTTGAGAGAGAAGATGAAGGAGGTGGAAGCGCAGGAGAGACAGGGACGGTAAGACAAAAGTGAATATAATGATATGTTTGGGAGATGGCAAGTATATGGGAGGGTGCCGAGATACATGAGTGAGGATGGGTGGAACAGGGATGAAAGGGTGATAATGGCGAGGGCAAGGTGTGGGTCTGGGGAGAGGGGAAGGAAGAGATGGATGGGGGAAGAATATATGAGATGTAGGTTATGTGAATGGGGGAAGGATACGTGGAGGCACTTGGCGGAGGAGTGTGAGGGTGTGAGTGAGGAATGGGTGGGAGTGAAAGGGAATAGAAGGGTGACAGAATGGATGAGGGAGGACGGAGCTAGGGTAAAGACGCTGGAGAAAGTGGGATGGGAGAAAGAGGGCAAGATGTGATATAGTGTCGACATAGTAAATAACTGTAGGATATGCCAATAAAGGTCTTTTTTTTTTTTTTTTTTACTAATATTGATAAGTTAATAATCGAGAGTTTTAGTTTATCGGTCTATGAAATAAATGGTAACGTCCATGTTAAACCTGCTTGTTGCCCGGTAACTGTCTCTGTCCTAGCAGTAAGCAAGTTTAGCGTAGACGTTAGTATTACTGTATTTCGTAAAACGATAAACTGAATCGCTCTTATATTTTTTTTTTCTAAAATCGGGTCTTACGAGGTTTTGGAAGTAGTTGATCGATGTAATAAAAACATCCAAGTTTTTAAAATATATTGTAGAATATAGGAATAAAGAAATAATTCACTATTTAATTATATAAAGCTTTATTTTTTAGAAATACAAAATCTTCATGAAGCACTCAATATATTAACAACAATATAAACCTCGTGATGTGTTTAAAATAAAAATAAAATGGCATAATCAGCCGACCATCTTCAAAATGGCGTGCACACGTTGAACCGTTAGTAACAACAACAAAAGCATTGCGAGCCCGCACTCCAACAACATTACCGTGTGAGAAAATATAAGTTATAAAACAGAGAATAAAATTTATTTTTATAATCATTGATAACATCATTATAAATATTGATATAGACTAAAACATAGCATTAAAAAATCTTGTAAGTAGAATTTATCGAATTTTGATCTTACTTTGCCTTCATGTGTTCTATGATTTTCGATACGATTAAGTGGCTAATGTTGGGGTCGTGTATGAGAACGATTTTCCCGTTGTCTGTCGCGTTGAAGATTCCCTTCTTCTTAGCATCCGTGAAGATTTGTACTCCTTTCGCCACCACTGCCGGGTTTTTTTCTAATTCTGGCCACGTGTACGACCACTCAACCTTAAATTTATAATCATTTTCAGCTTTATTAATAGAATTGCCATTAATATCATTACAGTTTAATGTCAGTTCATTTTTGAGAAACCGGTACAAATATGATACTATCATGTCGTATTAATAGAAAAAAATCTACATTTTATTAGTTAGTTTTTAAACTATTAATAGAATGAACGTGCTAACATCGCATTTTCGTGTGTACCAACTTCATTCTTTTATTTTAACCATTTAGAGGTTATGTTACATTGTTTGTGTTTGTGAAAATGTTTCTTCCGCTGAATTATTTCATGGAAATTTATTTCAAACGAATGATTCCACTCCTTGGATAAGCATGAAGCGAAACTTCGGGCTTTTCTAAACTCGGAATTATACTTAATGCATGTATAAAACACGGATTTCAAGTGAAGTTTAAAATATTCTGTTTAGGTATGTACATTTATAAATCTTAAATAAATCATAGCATTATAATTAAATAAATACGTATGCTATGACATTTCAGGTAATGTATAAGACGGATCTCGGACCTTAAACTAGGAGTACCATATTATTAAATTATTAGTTGTAAACTAGTACTTGTATTCTACAAAAACGATCCATTAATACGAAAATATTGATATCATCCTTAGTACAGTGTTAAAAAGCTCTATGCTAATGTCAATGAGGCAGTTTGTTTTTTCTGTGATAACTATGTCAAAGAATATGTGAATGTATGAATAAAGTCTTACCTGCCATCCGCCAAATAAATCATTGTGTGCGATATAAGCTAATCGTTTATCGGAAAAGAGGAGCACTTCTTTCTTTTCAATGATGGTGTAATGACAAGAATAAATGTCCGTCGTATGGTATTTGCCCTTATCTAATTCACACAAGTATTTGTTTCCTTGGGCCAAGTTCTCGTTGTAAGGTCGGATGTGACAGTCGGCCTGGACGAACCTCGGTGGGCGTAACCTGTTTACGTACTCGTTTCCAAAATCGGTAACTCTGAAAATATTTAAACGCATATTCCCTTATATACAGAAACAAAGATAAACGTAAATCTGTATCTGCAGAGTTTGAAATGAGAAACGGCCCTACATGTGAATCAATACAGTTTTTTACTACTCACTATGCAGGCACAGCTCGTGGCCAACTTCAGGGGAGGCAGCTGATCCAAGGCACAAAAAGTAAGGTTGAATTCTCTTCATGTTCTCAACGATTGTTACGTCGTAGAACATGGCTATTGCCAGATAAGTCTTAAGGGTAGATCATGCGACCTTTTAATAAAGAGAAGCTTGTCTGCCCCAAAGAGAAGCCACGAGCTGCGCCTGCTAGTATGATAAAATGTCAAATTTTGAGGTTATGTGTTTACATCTACCAATCAAAATAATTACTTTCAAGGAAACTTACCTTTTAACTGTTTCAAATGAAGTACTGGCAAAGTCCATAACTCCAGCTGTTGGACGGGTCACGAGACCAACGGCCCCTTTACCGAGTCCTTTGAAAAATCCACCGACGCCCTGTTCTTTTGCTCCACTTATCGGTTTCGTGAAAACACCCGTGAAACCATCAACAACACCCTGTAGAAATTAAAAAAAGAAAGTTTTAGTTTATTTTAAAATTGAAATTAAAATGTAGACAAAAATCACACCGTGTTTGGCTTAGCATTTGTTTATTTCTCTACTTCTTGGTCTCTTCTGCCTCTAACGTTTATTATTTTACTTACCATGACTAACCCTTTTCCACCCCGAGCGAGGCCTTCTTGAACGGTGGCGGGTTTCTTGCTGATTTGATCCCGGCGTTTTCTCTGGTACTCTTTGTCAAACGTGAGTGCGGCTATTCCTTTGCCCATTGCACCCGTTATTCGAGATACTGCGCCCGCAGCGCCACCTACGGTGTGACCAAACAGACTAGAGAGACCCAAGACTAAGCCTTCGGCAAATTCTCCAGGTCCTTGAATTGCTCCCTATAATTTAAAATATATTTCAGTTTACTTGTCTTCTAATACTCAAACCGAGTTGGACCAAAAACGTTCAACTTGAGTTGAAGCTGAACTCAAGTTCAAGATGACATCTAATATTATTCTAATTTCACTTTGAACTCAACTTCAGACTTGAATCAGTTCAACGTGTTTGGTGCAACTGGCCCTTAATGTTATAAATCAGGGCTTCGAACCGGTATTTTTCTGTTTCGGTTTTCGTTCTAATTCAATTAAACAAAAATATATCAGTTTGGTTCCGGTTCACGCTTAACTAAGGAATGGAACCCACTTTTGCATAATATTGGTAGCTTTGATGAAGACTCGCCCTCTTGATTTAGAAAAAAAACAATTACATTTTTTTTAAATACTTTAAGGATCACTCTGTATAAAAATAAATATGCCCACTTGTAGATCTCGTCGAAATAGCCGAATTGCATGTATTATACTTTTCTGTAGCTCAAATAGTTTTCGAGTAATAGCGTTTTTTCTAAAAATTGAAAAATGTCTAGAATTATGTGAGTACGCTGTTTTTTTTTTTTTGTATTTTGGAAAAGTTGCGAATAACTCAATAACTAATAGGAATACAGAAAATGCTTCAAATAAAAGTTTAGGTAATAAAATTTATCTATCTGCAAGTTTTTCGTAGCTATCTTTTTTCTTGGAGAAAAATTACAGTTTCTTGAAAAATTCGTAAAATCTTATAATTTTTACAAAGTTATGGAATAACTTAAAATTATTTTTTGGAATTTGTGTTTTTAAACCAAACAAAATTTGGCCCAAATTCAAACTTTCAGGCTTTTCTAAACTAGAAATGTTACTTCATGCTTAACCAAGGAATGGAAAACACTCTTTTCTATAATATTGATAACTTTAATAAACACTCGCCCTCCTAGTTTAGAAAAAACAATTGACATTTGAGGGACTAAGAGGAAAAAGTTGTTCCAGTTTGAAGCCTTGATATAAATAAAATATGATGGGACAGAAAAACTTTTAGAATTTTGAATTTCAAAGATTTAGAATTACGAAGCCTTCTTTGCTATTACAGCCAACATGATTGCTAAAAAAATTATAGTGTTTTAGCAATGAAATTTTCTAAATAAGAACTGTGGGCCAACTTGGCTCGCAGTGATAATATATATAAATAACAACTATTTCAATATATCAGTATTTTGTAGTACACTTTGTATTTATTTACCTGGAATGGTTCGTAGAAAAGATCTTCAACACCTTTAGTGATTCCGACGACGAGACCGTACGGATTGCCAAGCACATCCAAGCCGAGCACAAGCACGTAAAGCTGCTTCACAGTCTGGCCAACGTAATGACTAGTGGCCTCTGCTATCAATTGTTTTTGCGTTAAGAATGTGTATTCTCTTTGGAAGTACGCTAACCTAAATAAAAATACTGATTTATAACCATAACAAACATTTTACATTAAGGTTGTGAAGAAAAACATGTGGGCTGGCTGTCAAGTATAATTCACACTAAATGGAAATCTCCTTATGTAAAACTATTACGACAGTCGCCGTGTTAAAAAACAGCAATGTCAGAATTGGCTCTTAACGCGTTGACGCAATTTAAAAAAAATGCATGTTTCCAGGCCATTGTTTTATCTTTTTACAGCAAATTAACCGAAGGTGCGAAGTGAGTATAATTCACAGAGCCCATTGATCAAATTTAGTGTGCAAAATTGTATAAAATTACTTAAGAATTTTGTTATTTCAAATGTTTATTTTGACTTACTTAAATACTACATCTTGAAGATCGGTCAGGGTCACGCCAATTCCCTGCAAAAGTACACTGAGGAAGACCGGTATGTTGCCCATTCCTTGGCTTGAAGACATCGAGAAGCTGACGTGGATCTTCAGAGGCGAGAAATGCAGCAAATCGTAGAAGCTCTTTTGTTCTTGCAGAGAATGCGTCGAAACATGCATATACAGCGGTTCTTCCACTAAGCCACAATCGATGAGGAAATTCTTTTTCTATAAAATATGTTTCACTTTGACATTTCAATTTGTTTCATTAGAAGATATACGCCCGGTTTCTCCAACGAATCTTAAAATACATTTTATATAAGTACTTCCTATTTATAAGTTGTTCTTAATTTTATATTCTGTTGAACCAAACAAATTCATACATAAACTCCGTTTTTTTTTAATATGACCAAACTTAGGGCATATTTATTGCGAACAGTTGCAGTCCTGCTTTAACAGCATGGTAGTTTAAAAATGAAATTTTGAGATGTTGGTAAATGATAATCAATGTGACAAATAAATCATAATTTGTCAAATAAATTGTCACCATGCAGAAATTTTTAAAAAAGATTATGCTACAACTTGCAACTTTACAACACATGCAGGGATTTTTTCTTTTAAATATACTTTGACATATTTCATATAAACATTTGTAAAATTAATGAACATATGTTTAGAACTGAGCAGTATATTTTGAACTTCACTTTAAATCAGTGTTTTATACGCGTGGCGCATGAAGTAAAATTTCGAGTTTAGAAAAATCTGAAAATTTGGCTTGGTCGCTCCGCTGCGCTACGCGACCAAGCCAAATTTTCAGATTTTTCTAAACTCGAAATTTTACTTCATGCTTAGACTGGGAGTGGAAAACACTTGTTAGAGTTTTTAAATTGACAGTTTTTAATAAGATCACAGATGTCTGAAAATTGACATTAAAAAATCGTAACATGTATATAGAACTTTTTTAAAATTTGAACATATAACTGGCCAGATAATAAAGAAGACAGACATCCCTGAGCAAGGCATATTACCTGATCCTCCTATCCTACCTGATTCTGCCAATTTAATAAAGTGTCTTTATTAAATTGGCAGTAGATACAAATAATTTGAGGCGGTGATAGGTAAATACATTTGTAATCGTAATCTTTGTGAGTTAATTGAATTGTCATATTAATGTCAAATTTTCCATCACATAACCTACAAATTAAAAGTTGATTTACAACATAACATGTGATTAATCGTGTCCTAACCTAAAACACACATCCTGCATCACACCACTAAATTGTTGAAATGTCAAATTTTATTGGTCATATTAAAAAAAAGACAGATTATATCTTGTGTAAGAATTGGTTACGCTTCGCAATGTCGCTTTTTTATGTAACTTAACATGTTGTCTAATGTCAAATCTATTTCTAACCGTTATCTGTAGCCGATTGTTTAGTGTCATTGAAAATATCGAAAAGCCAAAGAAAACGGGTGAATTTTAGAAAAGATGATGTGTCAATGTGTCGATTTATAAAATAGTGGAAACTAAAACAACAAATGCGGCAACCAACTGTTGCAAAAAGAAGAGGCTTTGGAGCTTATTACACAAAAATTTAACGTGGATAAATTTAAAATTAGAATTAGAATGAGTGCTGCTGAAAACAAGGGAGACATTATTAAAACTAGTGTATTTTGACAATGTAATTGTAATTGTAAACGGTATTTGTCTTGTGTATCGGATGAAACACGTTTTTGGTTTGTCAGAGAAGGTAGTGGAGTGCCAGTAGGGATGGGAGAAGACAGGCGAGGAGATGGAGAAGAGTTCACGGAGGAGGAGGTGGGAAGAGCGTTCAAGGAGGTAAAGAGAGGGAAAGCGGCAGGGAGGCATGGGTTGAAGGCAGAGATGTGCAAGGAGATTGGGCAAGGGGGAAAGAAGAAATTAAGGGAGCTACTGAACCAGATGTGGAGTAAAAGAGTGAACCTGCCGGCAGCATGGAGGGTGGGGAGGTTGTGCCCGGTGCACAAAGAAGGGGATGAGAGAGATGCGGATAGTTATAGGGGGGATAACGATAATGAGTACTGGGTACAAGATAGCCATGATGATGGTGAAGAATCGCTTCTTAAAACGTCAATTTTGGCGTCATATAATGTAAGACCTTTTATGACTTTTAGGGTTGATTTATGGTTGGTGCAACACTTTAGGAACGTCTTATTTATAAGATCGATTTTATCTAGTTAAGATGCGTTGGAGAAAACGGGCGTTAGTTTAACAAAAAAAAGGGCAGTTTGTCCAAAAATGGGACTGTCTTTCCAAAAAGTGTGACATTTTGAAAACTCCATAGCGCAGTTTATCAAAAATCGTCATTGTCGTGCCAAAGCAAAACCCTATTAGATATGCAGCACCGCAGTAGGGGGGGGGGAAGGGGGCGACGGCCCCAGGCGCACCTAACGGAAGGGCGCTGACGGCGCCGAAATATTTATTAAAAATATATTACCTATAACATACAGACAGGGAGCTTTTAGAGTTGATTTAATAATTGAAGCGTGCCATATGCGAAAAGTCGTAAGTACCAATTTTTAAGTAATGCGTTTTATATACTGGATTGAGTCCCTACAATCATCAATACGTCATAAGTGCCATAGTACTTTCATTCACATTTTATGTTTCTCCTGTAAAATATGTCATTTGGTACTTACAACCTTTTGCATATGGCACGCTACAATTCATGATTTATTTATAGTTTTCCAAACAAGACTACTTTAAAATATTACAATCTTTTAACTAAACCTTAACTTAAGGTAAGGAGTAAGTTCTTTGTTATCTACAAATTGTTCCACACCAATAATTATTTTTCATCCACAAATTGTCCAGCATCTTAAAAAGTGAAAGTGTGTTCTTAATTATCTAGAAATTGTCCAATACTTGCATAGATTTGAGTTTTTTTGGCGCCCAACGTGGGGCCATGCTAACTCTGGGCCCTTGTTAGGCGCCAAAAATTGCGAAAGTAAAAGTTAAAAACTTCACACTAAATTAGTGTTTCATACGCGTGGCGCATGAAGTAAAATTTCAAGTTTAAAAAGATTTGTGTTTAGACGCTACGGGTCTAAATTCAAACGCTAAATTCAAAGGCTTTTCTAAACTGAAAATTTTACTTCATGCTTAAGCTGGGAGTGGAGAACACTCGTTTAAAAATACTTAAAACGCTTGCATTTAAGGTTTTTTGGCGCCCAACGTGGGGCCAAGCTAACGCTATGGCCCATAGTTGGGCGCCATAAATCTCAAGCATCTAAGTTAAAACTTCCCACTGAATTAGCGTTTCGTACACGTGGCGTATGAAGTAAAATTTTCGAGTTTAGAAAAGCCTGAGTTTGGATTTGGACGCTACGAGTTCAAATCCAAACGCTCAGGCTTTTCTAAACTCGAAATTTTACTTCATGCATTGTCTGGGAGTGGAAAGTTAAACGAGTACTTTCCACTCCCAGACAAAGCATGAAAATGAACGCTTATTAATTTAATTTTTTTTAAACTTATTGATTAATGACTAAATACGTTTTAATTTAATTCGTTAAATTTTTTATATATTTATCAGGAATTGTACATTACCCGTGATTTAATAAACTAGTGAATCTAAACCGGATTACCGATAATTGACCTGGAAATCATATCATTGTTTCAGGGGTAAAATTCATTAAATACGTTACGTAATTATCCACGTAACGTATTTAATGAATAGAATTCGAAAATGTATCTTTACCAATTGTTTTCCACTCCCAGATTAAGCATGAAGTAAAATTTCGAGTTTAGAAAACCCTGAACGTTTTGATTTGGACTTAGGCTTTTCTAAACTCGAAATTTTACTTCATGCGCCACGCGTATAAAACACTGACCATATTGTGAAGTTGGAGATATACTGCTTATGTTGAATAAATTTTAACCAAAATTTGGGCAATTTACAATAAATTTTAAGGAATACTTTTTTAAGAAAAAAATGTTTATACAAGGTGGCCAGAAAAGGTGTGATAATCTTCAGGTAGAGTGATTCATTGATTAATTTCAAGCAGAAAATTTAAGTAAAAAAATATTGTATTGTGGCTTATAACTCCTCACGAGCCAATTTAAAGAAATGTAAATTTGGCAACAATGGATCAAACAAGTGTTTAATTTAATAATAATCATAAATTTTACAAATCTATAAAAATTAATATTTGAAGTATACATCAAAAATGAAAGATTAAAGTAAATGTTCAAATTGATAACCATCCGTTTCTAAGCAGATCTGGAGCCGTCGTGGGATAGAATTAATTACTCGGAGCAACATCTCTTCAGTAATTAATTCCACTGCAACACGAATTCTATTCATGACGTCTACATTGTCCACTGGAGGTGTTGCATACACCTTTTCTTTTAAAAATCCCCAAACGAAAAAATCAAGTGGATTCACATCCGGCGACCTTGCTGGCCATAGTATGGGTCCATTACGCCAAATCCATCTATTTGGAAAATGTTCGTCCAATCATTCTCTTGAAATTCTGGCTGTATGAGGTGGTGCACAATCATGCATGTACAGCATGTTGTTTACTAAATTTAGTGGAACATTCTCCAAAACTTCTTCTAAAATATTTACATAATTTAAGGCATTTAATCTTTGATGAATAAAAAAAGGCCCAATTACACGTAAATTTAGAATACCAAGCCAGACGTTAACTGAAAATTTCCTTTGATGTCCCATTTCTCTAACCGCCCGAGGATTTTCTTCTGCCCAAAAGTGATAATTATGACAATTAAATACCCCATCTCTAGTGAAGGTACATTCATCACTCCAAAGAATTTTAAATAATAAATTTGGTTCTTCCCGAATTTGATCTAAAATCCTGTCACAAAACATACGTCTACGCTCGTTATCATTTTCATACAGTGGTTGAACTTTTCTTGCATGAAATGGACGCATTCGATTTTTTTTCAATACTGCATGGACTGTTGTTTTACTGGGGATATTTAACTGTTGAGCTATTTGTCTCGTACTAATATTGGGATCTTCTTGAACTGCATTCAATATCTGTTCTTCTAGGTGAACAGTGCGACGTTCCCTAGGTCTCCCTCCATCTATGTTATTATAAACGAACGACCCAAAAGTACGTAGCCTTTGGTCTAATTTTCTAAACGTATTTACGCAGGGCTGTTGGCGATTTGGATATCTTCTTTGGTACTCATCTTTGGCACTAGTTGCATTACCATTGCAGAATCCAAATATCATGTACATATCTGCATACTCGTTGAATGTGTACATCTTCAAAAAGTATGATGAACTTATACAAACTTACACAAATAAATTATGACAAGTATATGTCAAAGTCAAGTGAAATTTAATAAGGTTACATATGAAAATACATAGTTGCCAGGTCTATTTTTATTAAAAAAGTGCTTCTGAAGAAGTTATTAATTTGTTAAAGTTTCCAATTTATTTATCACCTATGTCATTTAAATTTTACAAATGTGTAATTGATTGTAAGTTCTATTGATTTTTTCCAAAATAAAAGAAAATAACACTCATTTCCAGAGATACGTTTAATATTTTAACGACATTGTGAGATGTTACGAGGAAGAATACAATATTTTTTTATTTAGATTTTTTATCCAAAATTAATCAATGAATCACACTAACTGAAGATTATCACACCTTTTCTGGCCACCTTGTATACATTTAACTTATTCACAATGACGTAGATTTGTTTCTTATTTGTTTTATTATTTATAACCTGTCAATCGTCAAATAACTTGGTATGTAAAAGTGGCTCGCGGACGACAAAAAGTTAAACACCCCTGCTAAATAACATATTTTCTTCCTCTATGTGTGCGGAATGTTTCCTGAAGGTTTGACCATACCTTTTCGTTCAAAATTTTACTTCATGCTTAATCTGAGAGTGAAAAACACTCGTTTAATAATACTAGAAACGCTTGGATTTGAGGTTTTTTGGCGCCCAACGTGGGGCCAGGCTAACGCTAGCTGGTTGCCATAAATCGCTGGCATCCAAATTTAACGCTTGGCTCTTGTTGGGCGCCATAAAATGCGAGAGTAAAAGTTGAAAACTATCCACTGAATCAGCGCTTTATACGCGTGGCGCATGAAGTAAAATTTCGAGTTTAGAAGAGCCTGAGTTTGGATTTGGACGCTACGCGTCCAAATCCAAACGCTCAGGCTTTTCTAAATTCGAAATTTTACTTCATGCTTTGTCTAGAAGTCCAAAACACTGTTTAAAGCTTCAAAATAACCGTAAGTTTTTTTTTAACTTATTGATTAATGATTTAATACGCTTTGTTTCGAAAATATAAACAATTGTATTAGTTTGTGATTGCGTTCACTGAGCAGGTTTCATTGCCATTTATGTTAGAGCGCGTCTAATCGTGAATTAAAACGTCGCGTAAAAGAGACGCATCATAAAGACCAGGCGCAAATGTGACTGACTTTATTGAAGGAAGGATAAGGGGCAATTGGAATTTGGCCCGAGGCGCCGTTTTACCACATGACAACTCACCTCTTGTTCATCTGTATCTTCCGAACTGTCAAACACCTCCATCAAAGCGTTAATAAATCCTATATCTACTTTAATGTGGAACTCCTGGATTAAAACCTTAAAGTACTTGAACTGCCTGATTTGACTGTTTTTGATCAGCAATTGAACAATACTTAATTCAGCAAACGGCTTATGCGCTACAAAGAAAAAATAAATTAAAACAAATATTTGCAAATATTTTCAGCTGTACAAAATCATTATAATAAAAAACAATTTACCATCATCGACGGCAACTGATTTAGGCGGCGGCACCGGTGCCAACAAAACCGGGAAAACGCAGTCGAACAACTGATTGTCGATCTGCAACCTGTTGATTTTAGCGTGGATCTGCATCTGGTGCGCGCTGTTCTTCATCTGGAACCAGACCCCTGTCTGGAACTTCCTCCTGATCTTCCTCTTGTGTGGTTTGTGCATGATCATCAAATCGAAATTGACTTCGGTACGATCGTCTATCATGACGTTCTCGATAAGTATAGGAGAATCATTCACCTGCTGCAGCAAGTACGTTTGATAACTCCTCTCCATCGATTGATTATCCTTCGTGTTCATCTGCTTGAATCTCTTCGAGTGTTGCTTGCAAACCTCCCAAATAATCCCGGTGCTCGCCACTCCGATGTACATAATCTCCTGTCGTTTAAAATTATTGACCAGCGAGAGCCCCATGCCATATATCGAGACAGTGACTTCCATGTCGATGACCTCAAATTGTTTCGAAGCCTGCACGCTTGTGATGACCTGGGTGTCGGAGGTGAAAAGCAGGACGCGCTGCATGCCATCGAGAAACGAGGTCCAGTAGACGGTTTCATTTTCCTTTATGCTGTAATCACCGAAGCCGTCCATTCGCAAGTCATTTTCAATCTCCTTGCCGTAGCCAGCTTCCCAGACGATGACGCGGTCTGCGGATGGGTTGTCCCACGTGTAGAGAATGTTTTGATTAGGTGGCAGTTTCCTAAAAGTAATTAAGAGAATGGGAGAAAATGACTAAAAATGTAGGTGCATAATTTTATTAAAATGTGTGAGGCATAAAATTTTGTTTCGGAGATGGCTATAAAGGCCCGTTGATCAAACTATCGATCCAACTGGTGGTCGTTCGATAGCCTGTATCGTGTAGAGTAAGTAAGAGAGTTTCACTTGACTTTAATAGTCAACATGACAGCACATCGGCAATCTCAACAATACTATTTAAAGGTTATGGATATTGTCACGCCCCTTATCCCTGAGGTCGTGTAGGTCTAGCAGAGATACACTAAATAATCCTTAAATTAATTTGTTTACTAATAACTTATCTACTTTCTTAACCTAATTTACTTATTAATGAATTATAAATTTCTACTTACTTTTATTTACAATCAAACTTTTACAGTTTCTTCAACCTTTTTACTACTCAATTTAAACTCTCCTGTTTGGACTCTTATTTCATATTGACTTACTAACTAATCTTAGTCTCATAATTCGTCTCGTAATTCAAATATTTTGTAAATGATATATTTACAGCAGTCTAATATTAGTTTAGACTAGTTAATTATGTTTTCTTAAATGTAGTATTGAATTATATGTATTTTTTATATTTAAGTTATCTGTATCTTTTTGATTTTATTCTTTATGGAATCTTTCCGTTGAATAATAAAGATTATTATTATTATTATTATTCTACTTCGACGATCAAATTTACCCCACCATACATCTCCAATCCAATAAGCAAGTTCACATAGACATCACGTCACTTAGTAACATGCTTAGTAGCAGATATTGAAGACTAAGCAAAGGTGAATCGAACTGCGCGTGAATAATTGTAGCATCAGCATTTGGTATATTTCCGACGATTTATTGAATATATTTAATGTGAATTATACCAAACATACTCAACCGCAAATAAATCGCTGACACGAGGATTAAAATACGACAAGGGTAACAATTACAATGCTAACTACCCAACTCTAACAGTCTTATCAAGAGCAAATCGACGTTTTGGGTATTATGTCTTTTATCCAGGGATCGTGGTCAAGAGCGTCTTCATAAGGAGAGATTAAAGGTAACATTCTGAACGGCAACTGCAATCCAATTGTTAGTGGCCTCGTTACTTTAAGCGATAGAGAGAAAACTTTAAAGTTAAACCAAGCTTACAGCTAATCCATGGATTTCAAACAATTCAATCTTTGAATCAGGCAATAGCTGCCTCTTTATTGGCCCGAAACTGCTTCACACACAAGCGAAGCTGAGGTGTCCAAATAGATTTTGCTTCTTAGGCTGCAAGTAACTTGCACCAAGCTTTGGTCCATCGGTTGCGGAGGCTGCAATGTCTAGTCTCATTCTCGAGTCTTAGGGAGCTCATGACAGATGTGATTTTTGCGGGCTTCAAATGGAACGAATTTGTATATTTGGATGATTGTTATTTTTTGTGACACATTGGAAGAACATCTTATGTGTTTACAAAATAAATTTGAAAGAATTCGAGACGTTGAACCCCAATAAATATCATTGCGTCCAGTTAGAAATAAAGATAATGAAAGAGAAAAAAACTAGTAAAGTAAAATATTTGGCTATGTGAACTGGACTCACTTTGATTTCTCAAATTGTCAATCAAATTGACAAATCTGCGGAAATGTCAAACAAAATTTATTTAACACCGACATGCCTCAACTGACTGAAACGCAAAAAGCGATAATAACGGCCCGTTTAGAGACGGTATTAGCATTAGGGACATTGCTAATAAAGTGCATGTTAACAAAAGCACTGTCTTATTGGCTAAGAAAAAAATTGTTGTTAACCTGTACATGACAAGTTTGTTTTACAAGAAAAAAAAATACGATATTTTTGTAGTGGCTTGAACTCCCTGCTATAGTAGTTTTTTTCTCTCGCAACTGTATATACAGACTAAGATAAAATTAATGCCATTAAGAATTTTCCTATGCCTAATAACGTAAAAAACCTACAGAGTTTTTATAGACTTTTTAATTTTTACAGAAAATTTATATACAATTTCTCCACTATTGCGGGACCTATTCATGAGGCAACCAAGGTAAATAATTTCAAATGGATGTCTGCACAGCAAGTAAGTTTTGATAACCTGAAGCATGCTATAACATCTGCACCAGTGCTGGGACATTTTGATCCCCAGAAAGACGTAGAGATCCGTGTCGACGCAAGTATTCACGGATTGAGGGCCATTTTGCTGCAGGAAAACCTAGGAAAGGACCATGCGATTTACTACATTAGTCGTACCATGACGAAAGCGAAATTACACAATATCAGAGCTGGAAGAATTAGTAGCTGGGTGGAGCCTTCAATACTTAAGACATCTGGTGTATGGAAAAAAAGTGAAGAATCTAAAGAATCTCTATGAGATCTAACTGGAAGGCTAGCTTGATGGGCTATCAAGATAGCTGAATATGATTACCCCATCATTCATAAAAACAGACACCATCATCATGATGCTGATTGTCTATCACGGAATCCAGCAATGGAAGCACTACCCGAAGGCGCAGATGAAGCTATCAATATAACAACTTTCTAGCTGTCAACATTACATCTTAAGAAGGCCCAATCAGAAGATGACAAAATTACAGAGATAATAGAGAATTCCAAAAGTAATACAGTTCCACAGCAAACGAAAGCCAACAAATATCGGCTAATTTACAATATTTTGTGCAAAAAGAACTCCCAACTTTTAGGCCAGAATGATTTATTAGTAATCAACAAGCAACTAATATCTGGAATTCTTTACAGCAATCATTGTGATCCACAGGTTACTTAAGCACAGTGAAGACTTACTGTGGGATTGCCCAATGTTACTTTTTAGATACTATGCGGAAAGACGTGGAGAAATTCCTTCAAGGGTATGCGGACTGCTAAGCAAGGAAAGGTATCGCCTATCACTTGCCAACAGGCCTATTGAAACCAATCACTGTAGGCTTGACATTTGACGGTATTGGAAATGATCTAGGACCGTTTCCTAGAAGTAAGAAAGGAACGGTAATAACTCTATAAGTTTGCACGCGTGATGAACGGTTCGATTCGCCTTGGCTTAGTCTTCAATATCTGCTACTAAGCATGTTACTAAGTAGCGTGATGTCTATGTGTAACTTGATGGATTGGAAATGTATAGTGAGGTGAATTTGAATGTTGAAGTAGATTAATATTAGTTAGTAAGTCAGTATAAAATAAGAGTTCAAAAAAGAGAGTTTAAATTAAGTAGCACAAAGATTGAAAAATGTGGAAGTTTGATTGTGAATAAAAGTAAGTAGGTATTGATAAGTTAAGGACGTAGATATTTATAAGTTATTAATAAATAAATTCATTTAAGGATTATTTAGTGTTGTCTTTGCTAGCCCTTCAATACTTCAAGAATAAAAGACGTGAAAATATGAAAAAATAAATTTTACAGTCCAATAGGCCAACAATAACAGTAATTTTTGGCTCACTATTCCAAAAAGCATCAAACCTAGAACAGGGTGATTCATTAGCCTTTTTACAAACTTTGGCAATGGAAAGTAGATTTTATTTCATGAAGAAATGTTCATATAAACGGAGGTCCTATCTTTCTTTGTTCAGAAGTTATAGTGAGATTTGTTTAAGTTGAAAAAACGTAGTAGTCATGGTTTAGCAAAACAAAATTTCATAACTATTATTTTAAGTTTCACCTGTCAAAAATAGTTTAGTTATGTTAATGGTTTTTATCAATATTTGTGAATTAATTCGCGTACAAGAGAGTTTAATTCGTCGTAGCCAATTATGTACACAGGAAAGTGGATTAATTTTTGAACATTTACGGCCTTATTCATAGTCCGCTAATCGCGACTAACGTGTGACTAACTAAGGTTTAGTAAGAAAATAAATTATGTCGTATGCATAGTCCAGTGGTTACCGTACACTTTCCCGAATATATTTTCCCGAATGACCTTTTTCCCGAACGCCATATTTCCTGAAAATAGAAATCCCGAATCCCATTTCCCGAATCCAATTTCCCGAAAGGTATTGTTCCTGAATAAAATGTAAACTATTTAGAACAGAATATCATCATACGGTTTACACTTATAGCAGTCCACTTTCGAAGATAATGCGTTTTGCAAATTTGTTACAGCGTTTTGAAAATTTTGATTTATTTGCTGATTCTATAAATACTTTTAAACGTAATTTGCTGCGTACCAATTTAGAAAGTATTTTTGCAAAACTCCATCACCTTAATATTTTTTGTTCCTCATTAATGTGCATAATGTACCTATTTTTAGGTAAATAGACTTTAGGTATTAGATATAAGTTATATTTTGTAATCATTGTATAAAATTGGAGATTTTCCGTTTTCGAAAGAAATAAATACAATAAATACAAGTTTGAAACCTAAACAAATTAAGTGTTTTATTAAAGTGATATTATGGAGTTTTAACAACTAACAGCCTCAACTAAACAGTAAATATAAGCTAAATTCTGACTTCAGTTTCTGGAAGTATTCACCTAAACTAGAAATTTGGGTTTTGATAGTTTAGTTCGGAAAAGTTGATTCAGGAAAGAAGTATTCGGGAAAGTGTTTTCGGGAAATGTATTATTCAGGAAAAACGTAATTCGGGAAAAATATATTCGGGAAAATGGGCGGATACGTAGTCCAGTTTTAGAAGCGACCAGCGCTAGTCACTGTCTAAATTTATGATCACACCGCACCCCTAGTTTATGTGACTATACGTAACCTCAAACGTCATTCGCGTAATTGTGAACGTCCAAGTTCTGTGTTTCCTAAAATAATGAGCTGTTATTATTGTTGTAGAGTTCGCACATGAGCGCAAAAATCGTGTGCTATGCCTGTGCTCATAGAAATACGCACACTGTAGGAGGAACGAATTTCTCTAGAACGTTGGTTTAGAACTAACTGTAAGCCTAGCAAAATACAGTGTAATAATTTATCTTCATCGTACATGTAGAGTAGTGTGTTTCTTCTTTTGATTTAAGTGCTGTATGCGCATTTTTGTGGGCACAAAGAAAGCGCACGTTTTTGTGCTGTTTAAGAACTTTACAACAATAGTTCAAATCACTATGAGGTTTATGGTGAATAGTAACCTATAGAGAGCTATAAAAGTTAATTAAATATGTAATATGAATAGTAACCTATAGAAAGATGTAAAAGTTAATTAAAATCCACAATTAGTAATTGAATTTTGTTAATTCTACGCTAACAAAATTTGTTATAGCGTAAATTAGTTGGCGAGATTAGCACAGAGGGCGTAGCAATCCTCGTTACATAAATAAACATCGTACAGACATCTATACAGTTGTTCATCTATGATTCCATTTGACATGGAAATGACAGAAAAAGCAATGTTGCCGATTCGAGCGACTAAAGATAGGCACTACCTAAGGTACGTCGATGGGCGTAACAAATATGAACACATATGTGTTACAAAGTATTACAGAATTGGATCTTTCCATGTTTTCCCCTACCCTTTTCCCCCCAGAGGCCGAAGTTTCTGACAGAGAGAACAATGACGTTGTATTTGGTTACGTTTTTGATTCAATCATATCCTCTCTTTCCGGTTTCGCTGTACTTTCATAGGTAGATTTTTTAATATTTTGTGTTAAAAATAACTGCTATTAAAATAAGATTTTGTGTTAGTGTTAAGTGTAATTAAAATAATAGTTTGTGCTGCGATTAATTAAATTAAAAAAATATGCGTATTTCTGTAAATCTTTAGATATTCCCTGTTTTTTGAAGTTCAATTTGAAGCGTTAAACAAGTGTTTTCCACTCCCAGACTAAGCATGAAGTAAAATTTCGAGTTTAGTAAAGCCCCATGAAAATTTGTTAAGGGTCGCGCAGCGACCCAAGACAAATTTTCTGGATTTTTCTAAACTCGAAATTTTACTTCATGCGCCACGCGTATAAAACACTAAAATATTGTGAAATTTATGTATATTCGAACTTCGCTTAAAACCTGTGTTTTATACGCCTGACGCATGAAGTAAAATTTCGAGTTTGGAAAAGCCCAGAAACCCTCAATAAATTTTCACGGGGCTTTTCTAAACTCGAAATTTTACTTCATGCTTAGTCTGGGAGTGGACAACACTCGTTTAAAGCTTCAAATTTAACTCTTTTGAAAAACAACGACTGTCAGAAAATTTACAGCTTATGCATGCTTACCTTAAAGTTTACCATGAAGTAAGCACATTTAAATTCGGCGCGCATCTGGGCGCTACCAAGGACGGTTGAGTATACGGTAAGAAGGATCGACAGAATCGAAGATTTTGGAGTAGCGGTAAACTTTAGGTAAACACACATAAGCTGTGAATTTTCTGATAGTCATTGTTTTTTAAAGGAGTTAAATTTGAAGCTTTAAACGAGTGTTGTCCACTCCCAGACTAAGCATGAAGTAAAATTTCGAGTTTAGAAAAGCCCCGCGTAGAAAATTTGTCGAGGGTCGCGCAGCGACCCGAGACAAATTTTCATGGGGCATTTTTAAACTCGAAATTTTACTTCATGCGCCAGGCGTATAAAACACAGGTTTTAAGCGAAGTTCGAATATACATAAATTTCACAATATTTTAGTGTTTTATATGCGTGGCGCATGAAGTAAAATTTCGAGTTTAGAAAAGCCCAGAAAATTTGTCTCGGGTCGCTGCGCGACCCTCGACAAATTTTCACGGGGCTTTTCTAAACTCGAAATTTTACTTCATGCTTAGTCTGGGAGTGGAAAACACTAGTTTAACGCTTCAAATTGACTTAAAAAAAAACAGGGAATATCTAAAGATTTACAGAAATTAGGCATATTTTTTAAACACAAACTATTATTTTAATTACACTTAACACTAACACAAAGTCTTACTTTAATAACACTTATTTTTAACACAAAATATTAAAAAATCTACCTATGAAAGTACAGCGAAACCGGAAAGAGAGGTTATGATTGACTCAAAAACGTAACCAAATACAACGTCATTGTTCTCTCTGTCAGAAACTATGGCCTGCGGGGAAAGGGTAGGGGAAAACATGGAAAGATCCAATTCTGTCATACCTTGTAACACATATGTGTTCATATTTGTTATACGCCCATCAACATACCTTGGGCGCTACTAACAAGTATGTGCGTGTGATGTAGGTTGTGTTTTAGGTTAGGACGAGATTAATCACATGTTATGTTGTAAATCAACCTTTAATTTGTAGGTTAGGTGAAGGAGAATATGACAGTAATATAAAAATTCAATTAACAGATAAAATAGATAATTCATTGAACAAAGATTACAAATATATACACCATTCCATTTGTTTCTGGATCTCGCCTAGCCATGCTTTCGTGTTGTTATGTTGCAGTATCAACATTTACATTTTTTAGTAGTTGCCACTCCTGATTCCTTATTTTAACAGTGTTGCAATAATTTATGATATCATAAGTAATCCTCTTTTTAATTTTCCTGCTTTGGCTAAGCTTTCAGGGGAATGTGTAGTTATTATGGATAATGCTGCATACCATTCTGTGCAATTAGACAAAACTCCTTCATTTTCTTGTAAGAAATGCGAAATGCAGGAGTGGTTGGTTAAACACAATGTAAAATTCAATCCAAAATTAACCAAAAAGGAACTATGGGCTTTATTTATACCTTTTCGATCAAATAACAAAATCAACTACGTAAGTAGTTGATGACATTTTGAGAAAGAACGGGCACGAAGTTCTTAGATTACCGCCATACCATTGTCAATACAATCCAATTGAAATGGCATGGGGGTTTTGTAAGACTTACTACAATAAGCACATAAATTCTAAGCAACCATCTAAGGATCGTGTTCAGAATTTATGGCTTGAGTCTCTCTCAAAATGTACATCCGATATGTGGCAAAATTTCTGTGATCATTGTGAAAAACTTATTTCGGATGACTGGACAAAACACATGGGGAACCTTTCTTTTGAAACCATTCCTCCTTTTATTATTTCGCTTGGGGAATCTGGCTCAGAACAAACATCAGAAGATTCAGATGCAGGTTCTCTTGACTAAATAATAAAAGTGGAATGAGGGCTTAAAAATTGTTTGACATGAAAATTATCAGTATCACAAGAGAGAATGACCAAAATTAAGGTGGATGGATGGAGTTGATCAAAATGTGTTAACGGGAAGACCCAAGCGAGAAATACAAATGGATGACGAAATAAGTTTGCAGAGCCGAATTCATTATATTTGTTATATACAATATTATTGCTGTGTTTGTATGTACAAAAACCAAGTAGTAAATTTTGTTAATCTTAAAACTGCATATTATTATCCTTTTATATCTGAAAATTTGTAAAACAGGCAACAGTGTAAGATCACAACAGTCAGAAATTATAACCTTAAAATCGAACATATGACAGTGACATTTAAAAACCCTGATTTAAAACACAACCAGCCCCATTTACAATACTTAAACTGTCACTTTTCCATAGCTAGGCGAGATCCAGAAACAAATGGAATCGTGTATACCTATCACCGCCTCAAATTATTTGTATCTACTACCAATTTAATAAAGTCTCTTTGAGGATCTGGTGAAGTCATCTTTGTATAATAGTCACTAATTAAATAACAGGTACTTGTGTCAGTCTGCCACTGACTTTACAATATCTGTCTTGTTCATTATCTGCCCATTGATATGTTCAAATTTTGAAAAATTTCTAAATATGTGTTTAGTTGCAAGTTGTAGCGTTCTCTTTTTTAAAACTTTATGCATCGTGACAATTTATGATTTATTTGTCAAATTGATAATCATTTACCAATATCTCAAAATTTGATGTTTAAAAAAAAAACTTCCTAATTTAAATATCTTAATCGGTGGCGTTTATATTGTTCCGGGATCGGCTATAGATAATTATGCCAATCACACAATACAATTGGAAAACTTGTTGGATCAACATGCTAATGCTAAAGCGATTATTTGTGGTGACTACAATCTACCTACATTAAAATGGAACAAAGACGGGGTAATTCTTCATACCATTAATTCTTCTGATATTAGAGTTAACACGATCATTAATAGTTATAACTTTTTAAACATACCTCAAGTAAACACGATTCCAAACTCCAGGGGAGTATTCCTGGATTTGATTTTTAAAAATATTTCTGGCTCTCAAGTTCGTCTCTCCGATGACCCTTTATTGAATCTGAGTGAACACCATTCCGCCTATGAGATATTACTATCACACTCAAACTACACGAAACTACACACCACTAAACGCATATACTTATACCATCTTGCTAATTATGATGCCCTTAACACCTATTTTAATTCATTTTTTTACTTTGACGTATGGCTAAGTTTGTTAAAACATACGAACATAAATATCATTGTTGACAAGTTTTATGATGTATTGCATACTGGCATAAACTCTTATATACCATCCAAATTCATAACGCTTTCGGATACAAGTTACCCAAAATGGATGCCAAACGCTCTCAAAGAAACAATTCGCCGTAAAAAAGAAGCACACAAGCGCTTCAAGGAGATGGGCTTATCAATTGACTACACACATTTCTCCATATTACGCAAAGAATGTAAATCTAAATCTATATCTTGCTACAACGATTACTTATCTGTTGTTGAAAGCAAAATTACTCACGACCCTTCGGGATTCTGGAAATATGTTAGAAATCAAAATAACGAGAACGTCATTCCTTCTCTAATGGAGTACGCAAACAACACTGCTTCAGATGGCGAACACATTGCCAATTTGTTTGCAGATTTTTTTTTTCTACAGTATATACAACCGATAACACTCAGTCCCCAACTCGTAGTAATGATCACCATGATCAATCTGTAAATGATATTAAACTTTGTGTCTTCAAGTCAGACGTGTTTAATCCTATCTCAAAACTCAAATTAAGCAAACACGTTGGACCAGACGGAATCTCGAACTATATCCTACTAAACTGCATCTACTCTTTATCCAGTCCCATTTATGATCTAATGTCGAAGTCACTTCAGATAGGAATTTTCCTGGAAAGGTGGAAATTAAGTTATGTGTTGCCAATATATAAGTCTGGGGCGCGTAATCTAGTTTCAAATTATAGAGGTGTCTGCATTCAATCAGCAATTCCCAAAATTCTTGATTCTTTAGTTGCAAATCAATTAGCATACATGTCTTCTCATATTTTTGCCTCACAACAGCATGGTTTCATTGCAAAACGATCTACTGTAACGAATCTCCTCTGCTTTAGACATTATCTGTCCGAATCAATAGACCAAATTGTTCAGGTTGATGCGATATACACCGATTTTGCTAAAGCGTTTGATAGTGTCAATCATCGCATTCTCTTGGACAAATTAGAAGGCCTCGGTTTTAATACCTTAACACTTGCATGGCTTAGTTCATTCTTAGTAAAACGTACACAAAGGGTATGTATTAACAACTTCGTTTCAGACACAATTGATGTATCTTCTGGGGTCACACAGGGCTCTCATTGTGGACCTATTTTGTTTTTACTATTTATCAATAATATCCAGTATGTAATTAAGAATTGTAACTTTCTGATGTTTGCTGACGATTTAAAATTGTTTAAAAGGATAGAAACAACTCAGGACTGCAAACTTATTCAAGAAGACATCAACAACATAAATGATTGGTGTGTACGTAGCCAACTTTTATTAAATATAAATAAATGTTACGTGATATCATTCTCCCGAAAGTTAACGAAATTTGCTTATACCTACTCTATTGATAGGTCCTCCATTAAGCGTGTATCTGAAGTCAAGGATTTGGGAGTTTTGTTTGATGAAGGCTTATCTTTTAAAACACATACAGCAAAAATCCGTAATAAAGCTTCGAAAATGTGGGGATTTGTCTGGCATGTTGGGAAACAATTTAATGTAAAGTGTTTGAAAACTTTGTATTGTTCCTTAGTTCGTTCTCACCTAGAGTATGCTTCAGTAATATGGTCACCCTATACTATCGCAGACTGCAAATCGCTGGAAATTATCCAAAATAAATTTATCAGAATAATGGAGCACAAACTAGGCAGGACACATAGTCCAGGGAATTACACTGACATAAAGAACCTGTTACAGATGCATACTTTGGAATCCCGCAGACGGATCAACGATCTGAGTACTCTGCATAGCCTCATAAACGGCTCCATTGATTGTCCAGATATTTTAAAATATCTGGATTTTTACTTTTCCGCCAACAGCCGTTTATTACGATCAAGACCGCTATTTCGCGAACGAAAAATCTCTTCGAACTTTGGTCGCAACAACTCCATCGATCGTATAATGTTAACAGTCCTCTAAGGAGTTTTAGATTTGGTATCATGCAAAATATTTTAGGATAATAAATCAATTTCATTATTAGTTTTCCTTATGTTATTATTGTTTTTAGATTTTGTTATTTCTATATAGAATAATTGCTGTAATTATTACCACCATTTATTAAATTTTAGTTATTAATGTTAATACGTTTTATCAATTTTTAAATATTATTCTTATTATTTTGTACATATTCTTTGTAAAAGGGGTTTCCCGTGAGAGAATAAATAAATAAATAAAAAAAATTCCCTAGTGTTTTCCTAAGTTTGGTCATATTAAAATAAAAACAAGGTTTAGGTAAATTTCACTTTCTGTTATAATAAAGTTTGTGATTTCTGTTTGTTACAATAAATGTTTTTGATTTCTTTAAGCTATGATTAACTATTAGTGTTCATAGAGACAATAATTATATTTAAATTTAAATGTGCTATAACTTCTGAACAAAGAAATATAGAACCTGTGTTTGTATGAGCATTTCTTCATAAAATTAAATCTACATTTCATTGCCAAAGTTTGCAAAGAGGCTAATGCAATACCCTGTATAACATAGCCAACTCTGAAATACCATTTTGTCACCCACTTCCATTACACTCATAATTATGAAGTATCTTTTTGTATGAAAATATGTTGTTTTTTTTTAATTACGACATATTAAATAATATTAAATAAACGGAAAGAAATCCAATACGTGTTGCTGATGGAAACGAGAGACACAAATTATAAAATTGTTACATTACAATAACAGAAGATGTATCAGGAAAAACTAAAACAGCAAAAAGCTGCACATTAACCCATTAACGGCCAAGTAATTATAAAGTTAACTCTTGAAGTTGATTTTGGGTAAAATTCTGCACTACTTTTTATGATTTCTCTAAAAGACTTATTATATTACATACTGGGAATTTTTCTTATCAATATCTATAATGTATTATACACTGTACATTTTCAGGCATTTGACAAAATGTTTGCAGAAAGTCGATATTAATTCGTGTTTATATATTTTTTTACAACATATGTGCTTTAATTTATTCGTTATGTTTTTTTCAAAGTTCAATTTGAAGCTTTAGTGGAAAACATTTGTTTTTCCGCTCCCAGGTTAAGCATGAAGAAAAATTTCGAGTTTAGAAAAGCCTTTTCTAAACTCGAAATTGTACTTCATGCGCCATCGGTATAAAGCACTGAAATATTGTGAAGTTAGCAATACACTGAAAATGTTTTTTAAAAATGCTAAGTAATAGAAATATTTAAATATCAAATTATTAACATTTTCGTTTACACATTCTCAAGTCATGTCAAATAATACAATGTATCAAATTAACTTATTTAGTTTAAAATTATGTTGCGTTATTGCATCAATGGCGCTTAATGGGTTAAATTATCTAATTGATTTAAAAGCAAAAGTCATTAAGTACATAACGCTTTTACCGTTTAGTATGTATCAACATAAAAAATTTGATGGGTTGATCAAAATGCTTGAAAAATCATGTTGGGATCAAAATAGTCAAACACAACATAAAAAAACGAAGACAGGATGCGTCAAAAATCATGTTGGGATCAAAATAATCGAACACAACAAAAAAAAAAACGAAGACAGGATGCGTGAAAAATCATGTTGGGATCAAAATAGTCGAACACAACAAAAAAAAAACAAAGACCGGAAGCGAAAAAAATCATGTTGGGATCAAAATAGTCGAACACAACAAAAAAAAAAAACAAAGACCGGAAGCGGAAAAAATCATGTTGGGATAATAAACCGGTTCCCGAACAACAATAATAAAAACAAAAATATGTTCTTGTGTTGACATAAAATTAGGGAACAGAAGTGAAGAAGTAAAAATGTTCCCCTCCCTTGCAATCGGCATCCTGATCCCGAATAATATAGTCGGACAACAACAAGGAGTTAATAAATTGGTTAATATTGTTAACAAATTTACTGCCTCTTTTCCTTCCGTTTCTCTGGAACAAAATCAAATATTCACAACCCTCCACTTGACGAATATCGAACCGAAACTCGACTTACTTTTCATCCGTTACTTAAATACTCACTTAATTTGCACGGACTCCTTCTCCCAAATGTTCATGGCGTACTTTGTATGGTTTACGATAACCGCCGGTGCCATTCCTGTGTCGTACAGCGATAAATTTATATAAGTTGCACCTTCCGATAGTTGAATGTCCACATTTATTCCACCATACTAAACAACATAGAAATATTAAAAATAAACACCTCACACTCGTAAGGGTTTGGTTTTTGATAATATCAGGGTGTCCACAAAGGAAAAAATTAAATACAAAAAAATAAAGGTAAGATGAAATAAATTTTTATATTAATTTTTAGATAAAGTTTTGGAAAATTAAGTGCCAAACATTACGTTGTCCAAATGTTGACCCTTACGCTGCTGGCACTCCTCTAACCGAAAACGGAAATTAGCCGCTACGCGTCTACACATCTCTCTGGAAACTGCGGCTATTTCGGTACGGATGTTGTCCTTCAATTGCAGTACAGTTCGTGGTTTGTTTTTATAAACTCTCTCTTTAAGGTATCCCCATATTAAATAATCAAGGGGTGCAAGATCGGAGCTTCTCGGAGGCCAGTTAACGGTGCCTCGATGAGAGAGCACTTTTTCCGACAAAAGTTCATTCACAACTTCAAGTGATTGGCTTGAGGTGTGGCAAGTTGCCCTTTCTTGTTGAAACCATATTTCCATATTAAAACCTTTAAACACCTGCAGTTGTGGAACCAAAAAGTTTCTTAACATGTTGCAATACCGTTCACAGTTTACAGTAAGTGCCCTTGCTGGTCTTCAAAAAATACCTTAAAGAGAAAGTTTATAAAAACAAACCAAGAACTGTACTGCAATTGAAGGACAACATCTGCACCGAAATGGCCGCAGTTTCCAGAGAGATGTGTAGACGCGTAGCGGCTAATTTCCGTTTTCGGTTAGAGTACCAGCAGTGTGAGGGTCAACATTTGGACAACGTAATCTTAAGCACTTAATTTTTCAAAACTTTGTTGAAAAATTAATATAAAACTTTATTTTTTCCGACTTTTTTTTTTTAATTTACAAATACCTCCTAGTCTTTGTGGACACCTTGTATATATAGGGTGAGTTTGTTTTCATGTTCTCTATTGGGATCTCGGAAAATATAAGAGATACAGAAACGGTTAAATAAGCAAATTAGTGCAGTTTTACCAGCTGAATGAAAAGCCATTGGTATAATTTTCTAAAAAGTCTAAGGTAACTAGATATTCTGAAAAACATGAAGTGTCGATTTTTTCAAATACATTTTTCTTGGTTATTAAAAGACATAGTCATTATTCTATTGCAAACCCTAATCTACTGATCTAAAATAGCCGGTAAATAAAATTCAGTAATTTTCTCAGCAATATTTCCGGTAACATGGTAATGATAAAGTTTAAAATACAACAAATAGACATTTTTATCCGAATTGGTAAAGTTGTAATAACTCAATAAAAATATTGTAATAGCTCAAAGTTAACTGAAATTTTTAAAAATATAAAAACATTGTTTTATTTTCACTCTCGCAAAACATTATAGAAATAAAAACAAATTGTAAGAAAATATGTCGATTATTAATGGACGTCTCACATCTATTTTATTGTAAATAGCCTAAGTGAATAAAGATTTGATACTTGATATTTCTTTAATATTCTTCTTTAAGTTACGTAAAGTGTTTTATTAATTATTGTAGTAATTCCTTTCTTCACTGATTACATTTATTATACTAGATGTACACACATAGTGTTGTGTTAATTTTCAATTGAAAATGAACACATAGTGTTCGAAATGTACATACTAGATGAATGAAAGTAATCAGTAAAGAAAGGAATTACTACAATAATTAAATATTTCTTTATTTTTATGTAAAAAAAAACAACAAAATTGAGCTAATAAAACTATATATATCATAATTATGATTATTAGCATACCTTATTTTTTAACTTGAGAAGGGTGTTGTGACTTTCAGTGATGAGGAAAGGAACGGTGATTTCGTGCGTGCCCTCGATTTTAACTTTGATCAATCGATCGTCCTGCTCGCTGCACGGCCACATGGCCGAGCACGATTTCGGTGCCACTTTGATCCACGGATCACCGGGTCTGTCCATCTCTTGGCAATCCATCACCAACAGTGAATGGTTAATGATTACGTAGTACGGTGTGAAAGTAATTTGTTTCGTTAAACCGTTATACGTCAAACGATTACTCACACCAATCTATAAATATTATTAAATCAACAACAGAAATAATACCGGTTCGAGTTTTTTTTAGTAAAATATCGAAGATATAATTAATAGTTTATAAAAAACATACCGCAAAATCTTGAGTATATTGCGCACTTATCCTTACAATTCTTCAAAATTAGGGTGCGTATTATACTCGCGCACAAAAAAACAGGTAGTTACAGTAATTTTTTTAGTAAATTTTGTGCAAATCAAGCGTATTATACACTTGTGCATATTATATTCAAGATTTGACTGTATATAAAATATGTAAGTTTTACTTGGGGTTTCAAAAACTAGGAAAAACATTTTTAGCTGTGCAATATTATTGGTTCAATCGAGAATAAATTACAACGCCTTTTGGCAAGTATTATTTCACAACGCCCTTTGGAAGATGTCATTTTACACTATCCTTCGGCAGCTGTCATTTTGCACCGCCGTTTGGCAGTTGTCATTTTACACTGTTTTTAGCAGCTGTCATTTTACAATAAATTTTAGCAGCTATCAAATTGTTTATTAACTCTGAAATACTAATATCCGTTTGCACCGGTTCTCGTTAAGGTCCTCGTTAATTTATATTGTAGTTAAATGACAAAATACCTAGCAACGCCATTTATGTTATAGGTAAATGTTAGGTTTAACGAATACATGAACATATGTATTTGTCAGTTGTGTTCAAAATAACGTTTACATAGAAATGTAACTACGGCAGTGTGTTTTATTAACTCATACATAAGACTTATATGCTGGGTTTCACGAAAGTCAAATAATCAATCAATTCACATGACATTGATGTTTATAACACGGAAAATGCCTATTACAATCAATAAATAAATTAAATCTACAAATAAGAGTTAATTGAAGTTGGTGAAACTGGTCATCAGCCATACTAATAGAATTGCCGCTAATATCATTATAGTTCAATGGTAGTTAATTTTAATCAATCACATACAAACATAATACTATCAGTTCGTATTAATAGAACAAAATCTACATGTTATTAGTTAGTTTTGAACTATTGATAAAATGAACATCGCATTTTCATGTATACCAACTTCGATTTAATTAAATATGTATAACTATTTAGAGGTTATGTTACATTGTTTATGTTTGTGAAAATGGGCCCGTTCATCAGAGACAACAGTTGGAGAATTCTCTGATGACCTGATTGTTAATCGTGAATGTGTTTGGGATTTTTGCAATCGTACAAAATAGACCGACAGGAGTACCGTTCATTAAATACCAACATACATCACAAACACATCCAAACATGTTGAAAGTTGAACATTTTGATGAACGGGCCCAATATTTCTTCCGCTGAACTATTTCATTGAATTTCATGTTTAACGAATGACACTCCTTAGCGTAAATGCAGAATGATGCCTCCATGTCATTGCGCATCCCAACTGGCACAGGTTCCAGTCACCCTCAAACTGTTTTTGTGATCTGACCGTGGCCGACTGGGTAGAGCGCCTGATTCTGTTTGATCACGCACACAAATTCCCGAGTTTAAATCCCTCGTACCCATACTAAACTTTTTTTATGCAAAGAAAAGTCAAACAATTTATTTATAGATGTTATTCTTATTATTTACACTTAATAGCGTAAAGTTAATCAATGCCCACTTGCACCGGCTCTGACCGGAATTCCTGAAATTAATCGCACGACCGGTCGCCCGCCAACTGTTAAATTCACAACATATTAAATCCCTATCTAAATGACAGGTTTCGTACGACTGAATCGCAGAGCTGGGACGAATCCTCGTAAAAAGGATTCGAATCACGAATCTGAATCACCTAATATGATTCGAATCACGAATACTCAAATAAAGGATTCGTAAAAGATAAATATGATTCAAATCCTGTTTTTCGAATCACGAATATAAATCCTTTAAGAATAAATTTGATTTTATTATTTTTTTGCAACCAATAACATATAAATATCGCTAGCAGTTCTTTTATCAAAAATATTCAAAATCTAATTAATTATTGATTAAAGATGTGTTTGTGTTTTTGAACTTTGCTTCAAATTAGTGTTTTGTACGCGTGGCGCATGAAGTAATATTTCGAGTTTGGAAAAGCCTGAAAATTTGGTTTGATCGCGTAGCGCTACACGATAACACCAAATTTTCAGGCTTTTCTAAACTCGAAATTTTACTTCATGCTTAACCTGGGTGTTGAATCACTCGTTCAAAACTTCAAATTGAACTCTATTATAAAATCGACGAATGTCTGAAAATTACGTAAAAAAAAAATTCACTGAACATCATTAAAACCCTGAAATTCAGAGAATAGTTATGGAATTTTATTCAAATTGACCAAAACACTAACAAAAAAGCCATATGATTTTATAAAATTTGTCAAAATCAACAAGCATCATAAAAATTACACAACACATAAAAATTTATAAAACCAACTGAAATATTGACAAAAACAATGAAAACAATTTTACAAAATGGGGGTTTCCCACAGAAGAAAGGTCAGGGAAAAAAAATCTTGAACCAGGGAAATGTCTGAAAAATTTAACATTTCAGATTGTGGCTATCATGTCAGTTTTACTCCAAATAATATTAAACAAAATTTTAAAACTAGATTATTATCTTTAAAAACATTTTCAGTCATTTAATGTTCTTATCAAAGCATTCAGTTTGAAGTTTCGAACGAGCGTTTTCACTCCCAGACTAAGCATGGAGTAAAATTTCGAGATTAGATAAGCCCCGCGAAGAAAATTGTAGCGGGTCGCGCAGCGACCTGAGACAAATTTTTATGGGGCTTTTCTAAACCCGAAATTTTACTTCATGCGCCACGCGTATGACACATTGAAATATTATTATTATTATTATTTTGTAAAATGTGAATATTGATAATTTCATGACTGTCATTAAACTATAGACTTAATGGTAATTAGTTAAGTTATTCCTTTATTCCTTTTACTTCACTTTTTATTTTAATTCTATATGTACATTTCGGGTACAATGTACCCTTTATCAATAGAAAAAACTAATTGACATTTTGTAAATAAATAAAAATAGAAATACAACTATTTTCACAACCAAGTGCGATTTATTTGAAATCAGATAAAGGCAGGCTAGTTTAAGGAATTAAATTTAAAAGTGGGTTGTTTAAAGGACTTAAATCAAAATTTAGAAGGTTATCCCTATTTTTGTGCATTTCAATTGCTTCTAACATGTTTAGTTGAAAATGGTTAGATTCTTTTAGTAATTTCAAATTATTTATAATAAATTTGTGTCCCGTGGTTAATGTATGATGAGCTATCGCAGATTTATCTGGGTTATGGTTTTTAGTATGGTAAATATGTTCTTTAAACCTAGTTTTTAAATTTCGTATAGTTTGTCCAATATACATTTTGTTGCAATTGCTGCATTTTGATGAATAAATCCCAGACTTTTCATGATCATCAATTTTCTTAAAAGTATTCCCCAATAAAAGTTTAATTTTGTTTTTTGTGTAGTATGCAGGTTTAAGATTGAATTTTTTGTAAATTTTGTTAATTTGATTAGTTAATTTTGGTTCGTGAATAATTTTACAGTAATTTTTATTTGTATTAGATTCTATTATTGGTTCTAAACGTGATGCTAGACGAATGGAATGTGTTCTTTTATGTTTATTGATTAATTTCTGAATAATGTTAGTATCGTAATTTAATGCTTTGGCTAAATCTAAAATTAATGTAAACTCACTTTTTCTATTTTCTTCAGATATTGGTAACTGGATAGCTCTATAAATCATACTATTAAAAGACGATAGTTTATGTTTGAAAGGACTATGTGAACTTGAGTGAATGTAATTAAAGGTGTGGGTGGGTTTTCTAAAAATATTAAAGGATAATTTGTTATTGTTTTTTATAACTAGTAGGTCTAAGAAAGGAAGTTGCCCATTGATCTCAATTTCATATGTAAAATTTATGCTAGTAAATAATTTATTTAATTGATTTGTAAAATTTTGAATATCGGTATTTGTTTACATTAATTTTAGATTTAGCCAAAGCATTAAATTACGATACTAACATTATTCAGAAATTAATCAATAAACATAAAAGAACACATTCCATTCGTCTAGCATCACGTTTAGAACCAATAATAGAATCTAATACAAATAAAAATTACTGTAAAATTATTCACGAACCAAAATTAACTAATCAAATTAACAAAATTTACAAAAAATTCAATCTTAAACCTGCATACTACACAAAAAACAAAATTAAACTTTTATTGGGGAATACTTTTAAGAAAATTGATGATCATGAAAAGTCTGGGATTTATTCATCAAAATGCAGCAATTGCAACAAAATGTATATTGGACAAACTATACGAAATTTAAAAACTAGGTTTAAAGAACATATTTACCATACTAAAAACCATAACCCAGATAAATCTGCGATAGCTCATCATACATTAACCACGGGACACAAATTTATTATAAATAATTTGAAATTACTAAAAGAATCTAACCATTTTCAACTAAACATGTTAGAAGCAATTGAAATGCACAAAAATAGGGATAACCTTCTAAATTTTGATTTAAGTCCTTTAAACAACCCACTTTTAAATTTAATTCCTTAAACTAGCCTGCCTTTATCTGATTTCAAATAAATCGCACTTGGTTGTGAAAATAGTTGTATTTCTATTTTTATTTATTTACAAAATGTCAATTAGTTTTTTCTATTGATAAAGGGTACATTATACCCGAAATGTACATATAGAATTAAAATAAAAAGTGAAGTAAAAGGAATAAAGGAATAACTTAACTAATTACCATTAAACTAACCTTCACGTAACTCAAACAAGAATATCTTATATAGACTTAATGTTGGCTGACGCTAATTTATGTCAACTGTCACTATAGTTCAAATGTCAATTAATGCATATGTTAACTGTCAAAACAGAAGCAATGCACTCGAAATGTCAAAAAGTCACATACAGTGTGGATAGTATGTTAAAAAGTGATGAAACTTTAAAAGTTACGATAGTTAGGTTAGGTTAGGTTACATTTCCCTTTGTCAAGTTCGGTTAGGTCAGATATCACTCTGTGAAATGAGGTTAGGATAGACTAAATGTCGGCTCACACCAACTTATATCAACTATCACTATAGTTCACATGCCGGTTAATGCCTACGTCAACTGTCATTGTATCAACTGTCATTATAGTTCAAATGCCGGTTACTGCATACGTCAACTGTCATTGTATTAACTGTCATTATAGCTAATATGTCGATAGCCGCCGACTTATGTAAATGTAGTTAAAATACACGCTAATGCCGATCTACATGTAGGTTAATTGTCATTATAGCTCAAATGCCGGCCAACACCGACTTGTCTTGTTGTCAACTTATATCATATGTCGTTTTTATTTTTGAAAACTAGATTATTATCTTAAAAACATTTTTAGTCATTTATTGTTCTGACCAGAGTATTCAGTTTGAAGTTTCGAACAAGCGTTTCCACTCCCAGACTAAGCATGATGTAAAATTTCAAGTTAAGAAAAGCCTCAAAATCCAAACCAAATTTTTAGGCTTTTCTAAACTCGAAATTTTACTTAATGGGCCATGCGTATAAAACAGTGATTTAATGAGAAGTTTAAAAACACACAAAACAAATTTTTCATGTTAATCCTCACAATTAATTCGAATTATTTTTGACGATTCAAATTCTTTTGTAAGTATTCGAATCTTTTTTTAAGTATTCGAATACTTTTATAAATATTCGAATACTTTTATAAATATTCGAATCCTTTTATAAGGATTCGAATCACCTGCATTTGGATTCGAATACGAATCCTCTTAAAAAAATGTAACGAATCCGGATCACGAATCCAGTTTAACTAAAGTTTTCAAATGCCTCTTTTGAATCATCTAAAAGGATTCGAATCCTGCCCAGCTTTGCTGAATCATACGATCAATTTCGGGAATATCGGCCCTTATAAACTTTTTCGATTAGCTTATTATATATAGCGATTATGAACATTATTCGGAGGATTTCTGTTTCACTATGGGTTACCTTTTTGTAAATTAAATACAGATATCCAGAAAGTTGTTACATGGCTTTTACCAATATTGGCACACAATACATACAACGCAAATGTTTTGTTTTATTCGTTATTGTTGTTTTCTTAATTTAAAAAGATGAATGCGGAGTGTCACCTACAGTCGAGATTAGCTGTTTTGGATATATCGATAGCGTACAGTGACTTAATTAAACACAGTGGCGACTACTGTGGTATTCTTTTTGATTGGGTTTTTAGTAATTTTGACACAACATGGCGGACAAATAGCGGCGTAGCTATGAGATCTAAAGTGTGTCACAGCAATTCCCTCTAAAGTTTATGCTTTATTTCACTAACCCTAAAATTCGTAACGATAAATAGAATCAACCTAAAGCCGTCAATTTGGGGTATTAACCATCATATGTTTATATTTTAAAATTAAGGGAATAGCCCCCGCTCATCAGCTGTGACCAACTTTAGACCTCCTAGCTACGCCGCTGTTTGTCCGCCATATTGGGTCAGAAATACTAACAGCCAATCATAAAGAATACCAGAGTTGTCGCCACTGTGTTTAATTAAGTCACCGTATGTACGCCATCTCGTAAAGTATTGAGTAAAATTCATGTTGGGAATTTAATTTATCTACCAAGATAAATTTTAATTCATAAAACTGCGAATAGATGGCAAGGACTAATACGCTATCGATATATCCAAAACAGCTGATCTCGACTGTAAGCAACAGTCCGCATTTATCTTATAAAATTAAAAAAATGACAATAACGAATAAAACAAAACGAAAAATCAACCAATGTTTACCATATGCGTTGTATGTTTTGTGTGCCAATACTGGAAAAAGCCAAGTAACAACATTCTGGATATCTGCATTTAATTTACAAAAAGATCCAGAGCCGGTGCAACTGGGCATTGGTGAATTTTACTCTATTTAGTGTAAATAATGAGTAATAATAAAAATAACATCTACAAATTATTTGTTTGACATTTCTTTGCATAAAAAAAGTTTAGTATGGGTACGCGAGATTTGAACGCGGGAGTTTGTGTGCGTGATTAAATAGAATCAGGCGCTCTACCCAGTCAGCCATGGTCAGGTCACAAAAACATTTTGAGATCCACTGAACCTGCGCCAGTTGGGATGCGCAATGACATGGAGGCATAATTCTGCATTTACGCCCACTCCTTAGTTAAGCATGAAGTAAAATTTAGAGTTTAGCCTGAACGAAATTTTCAGGCTTTTCTAAACTCGAAATTTTAAGTCATGCGCCACGCGTATAAAACACGGGTTTCAAGTAAAGTTCAAAATATACTGCTACATTTATGAATCTTAAATAAATCATAGTGTGATAATCAAATAAATTTATTTTACTAAGGTATTTGAGCTTATGTATAACACGGATTTCGTGCCTTAAACCAGGAGTACCATTTCAATAATTATTAGTTGTAAACTAACAACAGTAATCTACTAAAATGTTTCATTAATACTAACATGTTAATATCATAGATAGTTTAGTCTTAAAGTTGTATGCTGCTGTCTATTAAGAAGGCATTTTAAATTTATGTTGTCGTTAGTTAATAAATACTTTAACGGAAACTGGTACAACAGGGTATAAGAGTTATTAAATGTGCTTTTGGAATATTGTTGTTTTGTACACATTGTCTGAGATTGAGCGTTCTAACGTTGGATTTCAAACACACATCATTTCTCAACACAAATGAAAAGAAGAATAACAGTGAAACAATAATACGAATAACACTAGTTTACAGTCAAAATGTATATTCAATGCCCCTGTATTTTTCTTATGTATTTTGGCCCGCTGAACTCAAAATCACATTAAACATTTTTTTATGGATAGGTTTTTTAGATATGAATTTTTGAATTTCTCTTTTGTTTTTTTCGGAGGTAGCTTCACATGTTAGGCTATATCTCGAGTTAGAAACGTCCGATTGGGTCGAACAAGATATCAAATTAAAGATAATTGAATCTCCAACAATCGTGTCTCACATTGTTTTACAATCGGTACATTCGTTTAAAGAGTTACCAAAATATATGAGAAACATCCGATTTTTTTGGCCAAAATAAAAATCGAAAATTTACTCTACCCTTATGCAAAAATTGAAACCATCAAATTATGGCCAGTTTTTTATTGTTTACACTTTAACAAATAAAACGGAGTATTGATGAAGAAAACCTCAACATAAATATCGGCAATTGAGTAAAGATACAAACATAAGAATTTTACTGTTTTTGAATTTTTTCGATGTATCAAATATAAAACAAATTATAAATGTGATATATCGATGAATTCAGAAAAAAAAAAACTCTATCAAATAATATAAAGATCAAAAATGGCTCCCTTAGGAAAAACAAAAGTTCGCTATGGATTCTGGAAAAATTGTAGTTTTAATAAAATAAAGTACAGTACTAGATTCCTTATTAAAAGTGCCTTATGATGTCAAAGTTGTACATGTTTTAATTCAATAGTTTTGGAATAAAAAATAAAAACGAAATTTCAAAACATCCGTTTTTTGATAATATCCCAAAAACAAAAAAAAGATATTTCAAATTTGTTTTAAGATTATTATTGGGCCCTAAAATACGCAACTTTTACCCAACCGACTGTCTATCTCTTCAAATAACTAAGATCCCCATGCATTCAATCAATATACGAACAGAACAAAAGACAAAGCAGGGCCCAAAATCATTTCTAAAGTACTCATAAAATATACCGTGCATTTTATTTAAGTATGGCCATAGGGATTTACATGGTAAAAATTGTTCCCTATGTTAACTTTTGTTGTCGTACTAATTTGAAGCAATTGTTTGGTTTTATTAATTAAAAAAAAGACCTTTATTGGCATAATACTACATTACATCTACATCTACACTAATCGCTGCCCCCTCTCGTCCTCCTGCTTTCCCTCTCTTTCCCCAACTTCTCCAGTGTCCTTACCCCGGCCCCATCCTCTCTCATCCATTTCGTCACTCTTCTATTCCCTCTTATTCCCACCTATTCCTCCTTCACCCCCTCGCACTTCTCCTCCAAATGACTCCACGTATCCCTCCCCCGCTCACACATTACACACTTCCCATACTCTTCCCCCATCCACACCTTCCTTCCTCTCTCCCCTGACCCACACCTCGCACTCGCTAGCACCACCCTTTTCTCCCTACTTAATCCCCCCTCCACCAAATACCTCGGCATTCTCCTATGCACCTGCCACCTCCCGTACCTATCATTGTATTGACTCCTCTCTATACACCCCTGTCTTTCCTGTGCTTCCACCTCCTTCTCCTTCTCTTTTACCCACGCATCCACCTTTACCCCATTCCCCAGCCATTCCATCACTTTCGTCTCCGACAAACCCACCCTCTCATACATTCTCCTTCTCTCGCTCCTCCAACTACCCTCTCTCCCATTCACGCACACCACCCACACCGCCTTCACCAATCTCTCTTCCTCCAGATCCCATAATTTCATCTCATACGTAGCCATTCTCACCATTTCCTTACACTCTAGTTTCTCTCTATTCGTTTTCTGAAGCACTATGTATTTGGGTGTCGACCTTTCCACCCCCAACATACGCTTCAAAAAACACAACTGATCCCTCTCCATACACTCATACCCTCTCGTCCCCCACACTTCCACCCCATACATTAACATTGACCGCACACACGCATCCCATACTTTACACGCCACTCTTACATTGTTAACCATCCACTTCCCCCACTTTTCCCACGCTATCCCCTACGCCTTTCTAGCCTTCCTTTGCACCCACTTCACATGCTCCTCATACCCTCCCGTTCCTTTGAACATAAACCCTAAACACTTGAATTTTTTAACCCTCTCAATCACCTCCCCCTTCCACTCTAATTCCTTCACCCTCCCCTCCCTCCCTTTATTTCTAAATCTCCTCCATTTCGTTATTCTAACATTCACGCTCAACCCCCTCTTATTCATAAACCTCTCCACCCTTTTCAGCATATCCTTCATCCCTTCCCACTCTCTTGTCATTAGCACCATATCATCCGCGTATGCCAACATCCACACCTTACTTCTACCAATCATCACCCCCCCCCCCCGTCCTTTTATCATCACCTCCTCTAATTCACTCGCCCTTGTTACTACATTTTTGAATGACACTTTTCCTTAAAGGAAAATGATAGGCCGATTTGGACCATTTAAATAGCCTGAAGCCCGGACCTTATTCCTCTCAATATTTTGTTGTGGTCATTTATCGAATAAAGAGTACGATAATGTCCGAGATAAGTCCGAAAATCTAGAGGAGTTAAAGATACGCACATCACAGTGAGAGAGTCACAAAACACTTAAACTCACTTTTACGATCAGTTTGAAAAATTTATTTAATAAATACACTTGTAAATAAAACACTTTTTACTTTGTTTAACCACTGAATCTTACATTTAATTGTGTGACTAGTTTCGACTATCTAGTAGTCATTCTCAAACTAAAGTAAATACAAATTACACGTTAAAAACTATTTATACGGCTTCGAAAAGAGGGGTGTACATTAGGTCAACCTGGTCATTAAGAAGGGAAATTCCGGGATTAATTCTTCTGCGCTTCTTTCTTCTTATAATTCAACAACAGTAGCAGCTAAAAAGACCATCAAACAAGCCGAGAAATACTGGTTAAAAGAAGAAGCAAAGTTCTGGTTCAAAAGAAGAGAGTTCTATCATCATATATAAAGGTTCTTCATACATCTCTAACACACGAACTTCATCCAATCGAATTTGATGTATTCGATGATCAAGTTAGAGAAAAGGTCAGCAGATTGAATTATAAGAAGAAAGAAGCGCAGAAGAAGAAGCTGAAGAAACTCAAAGATGATCAAACACCAGTAAGAAACTTAGCCACAACCAACTTCCACCCTAGAACAGTAAATTTCAGTAACGTCAATTTTTCCGAAAAAGAGTTAATTTTGTTAAATTTAGGCACATTAATGTTACAAATTTTAAAGATAATTTAATAGTCGAGTCAGAACTAGCAGCCTACAACTCAGATATTAGTAACTTTGAAAAAACTAAAATTGCAAAAATAATAAAACAAACCTCTTCCATTTCAAATTACGACTATAAAACAATACAAATAATAAACAAAAAAGTCAGAGAAAACAATTTAATTATTACAAAAGCGGATAAAGGTAATTCTACAGTAATTTTACAAAAATCCGATTATTTAAACAAAGTAGAAGAATTTATTTCTTCATCTAATATCAAAGAAATTAAAAAAGATCCTACACCACAACTTCAAAAAGAAATCAGAACATTTATCACTAATCCTAATTCCCTCTTTTCACCCTCTGATAAATATAAATTAATTCCTATGAACCCTACAGCACCTAGACTCTATGGCCTCACAAAAATTCACAAAGACAACATTCCCATACGCCCCGTAGTGTCCTATATAAATTCACCAACACGTCATAGAACTAAATTCCATTTTTAACACTATCACTAACTTTAGCGACCCCCATTCTATTAAAAATTCTGTAGAACTAACCAAGTCACTAGAAAATATAACATTAGAGAGTAATTGTAAACTTGTTTCCTTTGATGTCTCCAACATGTTTGCAAAAATCCCACCCGCCGATTGCATGGACCTAATCATTAAATACTTAAATAAAAGTAATGTTAACCCAATAGTAAAATCAGATTTCATATCATTATTAGATTTAATAATAAAATCAAACTATTTTTCATTTAACAATAAATTTTACAGTCAACATGAAGGCTTAGCAATGGGGCCCCGCTGAGCCCATTGCTAGCTGAAATATTCATGAACAATATTACAAATACTATTTTAAATTCCACGTTAGGTAAAAAACACATATTTCATTGGTTTAGATATGTAGACGATGTTCTAGCATTCTTTAAAGGTACAGATAGACAACTCCAGCAATTCCTCAATTTCCTTAACACAACACACCCTTCAATAACTTTTACAGTAGAAACAGAAACCGATAACAAAATTAATTTTGTAGACCTAACCATTACAAAAATTAACAACAAATAAATTTTAATATATATAGAAAACCGACCTATACTGATTCCGTTATCCCTAACCACTCTAGCCACCCACAAATTCATAAAAAAGCTAGTTTCTATACAATGATAAATAGAGCATTTAAAATTCCGCTAAATATAAATGATAGAAAGAAAGAGATCAATACAATAAAGGAAATAGCATTGAATAATGGCTACACAACTTCACTAATAGACAATTTAATTCATAATTATGAAATAAAAGAGGTGCAGAAATTCTTCTACCCTAGAATTAGGTCAATAGATAATCAACATTTTAAAACAATCAGCTACTATGGTACAATAAGTTGTAAAATTAAAAACATCCTTAAAAAATGTAACATTAATGTAATATTAAAAACGCCCCATAAACTTAATAATATCATTTTCAACCCAAAAACAAAACTTAATCCCCTAGTTAGATCAGGCATTTATAAATTGAACTGCGAAAATTGTAAAGGTGTGTACATTGGGCAATCTGGTCGTAGAATCGAAATAAGATTAAAAGAACACAAGCGAGCCTTTAGATTAAAACATAATAGTTCTACCTATGATAACCATCTTTTAGAAGAGAATCACACTTTTGGCGAGGATGTACTTTCAGTAATCCATTTTGCCGAAAAAGGTCGTAAAATGGATTTACTGGAAGCACTAGAAATACACAAGGCCCGAATTAATCCCGGAATTTCCCTTCTTAATGACCAGGTTGACCTAATGTACACCCCTCTTTTCGAAGCCGTATAAATAGTTTTTAACGTGTAATTTGTATTTACTTTAGTTTGAGAATGACTACTAGATAGTCGAAACTAGTCACACAATTAAATGTAAGATTCAGTGGTTAAACAAAGTAAAAAGTGTTTTATTTACAAGTGTATTTAAGATGTACCACAAAGTGAACGCCTACAACACGAAACAGTTATTTAATAAATATATTTTTGTTTAAATTGTTTATAGTTTTATTGCTTTATTAAATAAAAAAAACATCAACTAAACATGTTTACGCATCCCTATGGCCACAGTTATAATTAAAGATAAACGCCCTGTACGTATGCCGCAGAGCTGGGCAGGATTCGAATCATTCAGGATTCAAATCCTGGATTCGAATCCTTTTAGAGGATTTAAAAGAGGCATTCGAATACTTTATTTAAACTGGATTCGTGATCCGGATTCGTTACCATTTTTTAAGAGGATTCGTATTCCAAATGCGGGTGATTGGAATCCTTATAAAAGGATTTGAATATTTATAAAAGGATTAGAATATTTATAAAAGGATTCGAATATTTATAAAAGGATTCGAATACTTAAAAAAGGATTCGAATACTTACAAAAGGATTTGAATCGTCAAAAATAATTCGAATTAATTGTGACGATTAACATGAAAAATTTGTTTTGTGTGTTTTTAAATTTCTTGTTAAATCACTGTTTTATATACGTGGCGCATGAAGTAAAATTTCGAGTTTAGAAAAGCCTAGAAAATGTTCACTGGGTTTTTCTAAACTCGAAATTTTACATCATGCTTAGTTTGGGAGTGGAAACGCTCGTTCGAAACTTAAAACTGAATGCTTTGATAAGAGCATTAAATCACTGAAAATGTTTTTAAAGATAATAATCTAGTTTTCAAAATTTTGTTTAATATTATTTGAAGTAAAACTGACATGGTATCCACAATCTGAAATGTTAAATTTTTTCGACATTTTCCTGATTCAAGATTTTTTTTCCCTGACCTTTTAATATACTTTCTTCTGTGGAAAACCCCCATTTTGTTTTGATTGTTTTTGTCAATATATAAGTTGGTTTTATAAACGTTTACGTGTTTTGTAATTTCCATGATGCTTGTTGATTTTGACAAATTTAATAATATCATATGGCTTTTTTGTTAGTGTTTTGGTTAATTTGAATAAAATTCCATGACTTTTCTCTGACTTTCCCGGTTTTAATGATATTCAGTGAATTTTTTATTTACATAGTTTTCAGGTATTCGCCGATTTTATAATAGAGTTCAATTTGAAGTTTTAAACTGGTGTTTCCACTCCCAGGCTAAGCATGAAGTAAGGTTAGGCATGAAGTAAAATTTCGAGTTTAGAAAAGCTACGCGACCAAACCAAATTTTTAGGCTTTCCTAAACTCGAAATTTTACTTTATGCGCCACGTGTACAAAACACTGATTTGAAGTAAAGTTCAAAAACACACAATTACCATACATCTTTAATGAGAGTAACACGGAATCAGATATTTAGTCTTAAATAATGTTCAGTGTTAATAATAAATAATTAGATTTTGAATATTTTTGATAAAATAAACAAACAAATATGTTAATGCAAAAAAATAATAAAATCAAATTTATTCTTAAAGGATTTATATTCGTGATTCGAAAAAACAGGATTCGAATATTTGATTCGAATCATATTTATCTCTTACGAATCCTTTATTCCAGTATTTGTGATTCGAATCATATTAGGTGATTCGGATTCGTGATTCGAATCCTCTTTACGAGGATTCGTCCCAGCTCTGGTATGCCGTAACAATTTCCAAATGTTTTTACAGGCAGAAAGAGGCATTTTGTCAATAAGCATTATGACATTTTCGCCAAGTTGATCTTTTTACTTAATTATTTGTGTTAGTAATTTTAACATTTAAAGCAAAAATAAAGAATTCCAACATGTTTATGTCCAGCTATACTGATGAGAGATAAATCTGGAAACGCGTCTATAGATGGCCTGAATAATTTGACCCAAATTGTTACATTTGCAGTAGGTTACTGTATGAAACAGCAAACACTTGTTGTATAATTCAATGTCCGTCGGGGTATTAGCCCGGGAAGTAGTTGTTTCAATGAGTGTTTGATATAGTCTTTGTAAGACTAACTTGTTGTAGATTGCGAAAAGAATCGCACTTTTAATGTTTGAAGTATTCTGCAACCAAGAATTGGCAATTTCATTTATACTTATGTTTGAACGGTAACGTGACCGCCAGTCTAAGGTGTCAAATTGTTTAGAGGAAATGGCAAAGCTATACTGATGAGAGATAAATCTCGAAACGCGTCTATAGATGGCCTGAATAATTTGACCCAAATTGTTACATTTGCAGTAGGTTACTGTATGTAACAGCAAACACTTGTTGTATAATTCAATGTCCGTCGGGGTATTAGCCCGGGAAGTAGTTGTTTCAATGAGTGTTTGATATAGTCTTTGTAAGACTAACTTGTTGTAGATTGCGAAAAGAATCGCACTTTTAATGTTTATGTCCTTCTAACAATGAAAAATTCGTAGAAAAATGTTTGATTTACTGATAAAACCTAAACATTGTTTCATATTTGTACGACAACAACAGAAAACATGGGGTATAATGTTTACCATGTAAATTCCCATGGCCCTACTTAAATAAAACGCACTGTATACAGTGGCGGTTCCTCAGTAAGTGCACATGTGCACGTGCACTCCCAAAATAATGCCTGCAAACATATTTAAATTTCCTCATTCTTTAAATAATTTTATCAATCCATTCTACTTGTAAAATAAATCCCAAACATTATTTTTTCCGCTAGACGCTATCCGATGCGTCGTCCTAATATCCAAGCGCAAAGCAGAGAACGTCGAGTGTCACCGACCCGACGGCAACCGAACACCGCGGCCGCGTCTCCTCGCCTGATCCGCTCGTGCACTGCACATGTGAATTTTAAATCTAATTGGTGGAACCTCTGTCCCCCCGCACTCTTTCTTCCCCGCGACAGCCCAGCGACGTTCAATGCTTTAAGCTGGCTCGTGTGCACATATAACTAGTGCACATCGTGGTCGGATTGATATCGGCGTATCGGTTTTAGGTTGATTTCACGAATTTCCAGAATGGCGGAGTGTTCGAACTCCATTATTACCGTGCAATATTTAAAGACAATCAAATTTTCTTCGCTATCTTTAGAGGAAAAAATGAATATCAAAAGTGTCGGTCGTCCAAAACCCAATTTGTTAATATCGAATGTTACAAAATGCAAAAGTCGGGAATATAAACGAAGTTTTAAAATAGAGACATATGAAAAAACAGAATGGTTGTGCGGGTGTGATGTTAGTAATAGTCTTTACTGTTTTCCGTGTTTGTTATTTGGAAGTGATGAGGCATCAGAATGAACAAAATCCGGTGTTAAAGATTTAGTACATCTATCAGAAAAAATTAAAAAACATCAACATTCAAAGTTACATCTATCTGCTAAATTAGGATTTAATTTGTTAGGTAAACAAGATATTCGGCAACAATTAAATAGTGCATACCGATTAAGCATTGAAAAACATAATGAGCAAGTAAAAAAAAATAGGTATGTTTTATCTAAAATGATTAACTGCATTCAATTTTGTGGTGCTTTTGAGCTTGCTCTCCGTGGACACGATGAAGAAAAATATTCATTAAACCCTGGTATATTTAGAGGCCTCATCAATTTTTCTGCCTAATGGGACTTTGCACTAAAGGATCATTTGCAGCAAGCTACCGTGTTTAAAGGCACATCAAAAGACATTCAAAATGAGTTATTAGAATGTATGCTTTTCGTGTGTCAGGCAAATATCATAAGAGAAATTGCCGCTTCAAATTTTGTGTCCGTTATGAGTGACGAAACAAGTGACATTTCAAATATTTTCCAATTGGTTATAGTTTACCGTTATATTTTAGCAAACGGCACCCCCGTTGAACGATTTTGGACTTTTGTAAAACCAAATGAACACGATGCTGTTGCCTTAGCTGGCTGCTTAGAAGAAGCTTTAAATTATGTTTTGAAAAATTCGGATCAGTTAATTTCCCAAAGTTATGACGGAGCAAGTGTCATGAGTGGCGTCCATGGTGGTGTGCAAAAACTGATTAAAGATAAATTTAAATATGCCCATTATATTCATTGTTATGCACATCAATTAAATTTAATAATGTCTCAGGCAACAAGCATAAATACAAATGTACGTATATTTTTTTCTGATTTGAGTGACATTACCAATTTTTTTTCTAATTCTCCACAAAGAGTTGCCGTATTAGGTGGTTGGATATAGGGTCCCTAGAGCATCTGCTACAAGGTGGAACTTTAAAATTAGAACCGTTAACACTGTATATGAAAACAGAGAAGCACTTATAGAGTGTATGGAAAAAATTCAATCCACATCCAGACAATCTGATGCCATCAGAAAAGCAGGTGCACTTTTAAGGTTATTGCATGACCTTACATTTGTTTTTTGGTTGACAGTGTTTCATCGTATAATGCCCCACGTTGATATTTTATATTCACAGCTCCAAAAAAGGACTACTGATTCCGTAACAGTAAAACGATGCATAACTGAGTTTGAAAATGATATTCAAAAAGAAAGAGATAACATACATACTATTAGAGAAACCGAGTTAGCAGACATTTATGAAAGTCAAGCTAGGAAAAGAAGGAGGGCAGATGAGAGAAATTCTTATGATTCCACGACTGCGCAAGCTAAGGAAGTGTGCGACACCATAATTGCAGAAATAAAAAGAAATAGCACACTTATTTTCGGTGGAAAATTTTGAAACATACTCATCAAATTTTCCTCTGCTACATTTAGATTCAGCAACTCGAAACTTTCCATTTTTAAATAAAAGTATATTGAAGACAGCTTTGGAAATAATATACAGGAGAACAGATTTTAGAGAAGTTTCCGGAGCAGTCCACTTACTTAAATTTTTAATTGAAAATCATTTGCAAAAAGATTTTTCAGAAACATTTTCAGTGCTACAAGCAATTGTTACGATGCCCATGACAACCGCAGAAGCAGAACGTTGTTTCTCCACCTTAAAGCGAATAAAAACATTCCTTAGAAGTACAATGGGCCAGGATAGACTAACTGCCCTTGCGATGTTATCTATTGAGAAACAAATGATTCAAGAAATTCCAAATTTTAATAAATTGGTCATTGAAGAATTTATCTCAAAAAAGGACAGACGGCTTAATTTTCAATATAAAACGTGTTTGTGAAATATAAAAACTATTATATCTTTAAAAACAATTGTTTGGCGAGGCCGAAATAGTCAGCTAGGTAAGTTACTTAATTTCTAATTTCTGATTCTTAATAAGTTCCTTTAATTTCTACAATTTGATAGCTCAAAAATAGTTTTTAGGCGTGGCACCCCAAAAATGTTGCCTGTGGCGCTTACTGTCTTTCCAATATTGTGCACCCCCAAAGAATTAAACCACGCGCCGCCACTGACTGTATATAATAAATGAATTAAATAAATGTTTTCTATATAAATAGGGGAGATATTACAACAACAGTAAAATTCGAATTTTTGTACATTTTCACTCAATTGCTCATAACTCTGGTAGTTATCCATAGATTTTCATCATCAATTCATTGTTTTCTTCGTAAAAGTGCGATCTATACGTAAACAATAATAAACTGGCCATAATTTGACGTTCTCTATTTTTGCATAGCGATAGCGTGTTTTTCGGTTCTAATTTTGGCCCAAAAAATCTACGTTTCTCATATATTTTGGCCCATAACACTAAAACTACAGAATCAATTGGCAGAGCTGGGCAGGATTCGAATCATTCAGGATTCGAATCCTTTAAGGGGATTCAAAAGAAGCATTCGAATACTTTAATTCAACTGGATTCGTGATCCGGATTCGTTACATTTTTTCAAGAGGATTTGTATTCGAATCCAAATGTGGGTGACTCGAATCATTACAAAAGGATTTGAATATTTATAAAAGGATTCAAATATTTAAAAAGGATTCAAATATTTATAAAAGGACTCGAATACTTAGGAAAGGATTTGAATCGTTAAAAATAATTCGAATTAATTGTGAGGATAAACATAAAAAATGTCTTTTATGTGTTTTTAAATTTCTCGTTAGATCAATGTTTTATACGCGTGGCGCATGAAGTAAAATTTCGAGTTTAGAAAAGCCCTCGACAAATTTTCACGGGGCTTTTCTAAACTCGAAATTTTACTTCATGCTTAGTCTGGGAGTGGAAACGCTCGTTTGAAACTTCAAACTGAATGCTTTGATAAGAACATTGAATGACTGAAAATGTTTTTAAAGATAATAATCTAGTTTTCAAAATTCAAGTTAATTTTATAAATTTTTACGTGTTTTGTAATTTGCCTGCTGATTTTGATAAATTTAATAACATCATATGGCTTTTTTGTTAGTATTTTGGTCAATTTGAATAAAATTCCATGACTTTCCCGGTTTTAATGATATTCAGTGATTTTTTATTTACGTAATTTTCAGTCATTCGTCGATTTTATAATAGAGTTCAATTTGAAGTTTTGAACTGGTGTTTCCACTCCCAGGCTAAGCATAAAGTAAAATTTCGAGTTTAGAAAAGCCCCGTGAAAATTTGTCTCGGGTCGCTGCGCGACCCTCGACAAATTTTCACGGGGCTTTTCTAAACTCGAAATTTTACTTCATGCGCCACGCGTACAAAACACCGATTTGAAGTGAAGTTTAGAAACACACGAATACATCTTTAATTAGAGTAACAGTGTTAATAATAAATAAATATGTTTGAATATTTTTGTTATAACAATTGGTAACGATATTTATATTGTGGTGTCGCCTGAACAAGATAATCCGGACGGAATACCCGCCAGCATCAGACGTCGACGCCAAGGACCCTTTTTCGGACGAATTCCTGACTGCATCGAGCATCAACGACGGAGCCCTGTTTTAAGTGCAGAAAACCGGACCTTGTCAACAGCCGCCGGCCGCGGCGCCCGCTCCTAACCAGGGTACCGAGCCGACACAGCCTGCATCCTTGCCATTTGCCGCCAGCACCCACCCCCAACCAGGATTTTGGATTTTGAAGTGACAGGTGACATTTACTAGCTCCCCTCGTATTTCGAGGAAACTACTTCCACTATTTTCTCAACCTTAATCTCTCTACTACTCTGCTTACTTTCCTTACCTTTCCTATTTTCAATCACACATCATGGAAGAACAATTAGATGCTGCCGTTGGCACCGTAAGATGTAATTTGCCCCCATTTTTCCGCGTTGACCCTTCAATCTGGTTCGTGCAGATTGAAGCGGAATTTTTGAACTCGCGCATTACAAATTCTAGTCGCAAGTTTTATCGAGTCGTAGCCGCCTTACCCCCAGACATTGCCATCGAAGTTAGGGATTTACTAATTGAACCTCCCGCTGACCTTCCTTATGAGACGCTCAAAGTGGAGATAATCAAACGAACCACCATTTCCGAAAAAAAGCGTTTGCAGCAATTGTTGTCGGCGGAAGTGCTCGGCGACCAAACGCCTTCACAACTACTACGAAAATTGCAACAATTGCTGGGAACAACGCCAATAGACGAGAATCTCCTACGAGAAATTTTTTTAAATCGTTTACCGTCAGATGTGCAAAAATTCTAGTGTCTGCAAAAACCACCTCATTAACAAACTTGGCAGAAATGGCAGATCAAATTTTAGAAATTTCGGCACCCACCATCATTAATAACACCAACGTTTCTCACACCTCGGCAATTGAACATCCAACATCTTACAACACTAGAATTTTAGAACTGCAATCCCAAATTTCTGAGCTAACACAAAATTTAAATTCATTAACAACCGCTTTGACGAAGCAATCTAAAAACAAATTTCGGAACAGAAGTCGGTCAGCATCAAGAAACCGCTGGCAATTAGGCGATGACCCGCAACACAAACTGTGCTGGTACCATCACAATTTTCGTGGTGATGCACGGAAGTGCACTCCACCATGCCAGTGGGGAAACGACGAACAGCGGGGCTAATGTCGGCCCATTCCTCCGCTGTCTCTCCAGGCCCGTTGTTTTTCGTGCGTGACACTAACTCTGGGACAACATTTTTAGTAGATACGGGAGCCCAGGTTAGCATTTTGGTGGTGGATCAACTCTTCGCCAACACTCATCGCCAATCTAAATTTTCGTTAACCACCGTTAACGGTAGTTTAATACCCACGTTTGGTTCTTCAAAATTAACAGTACACATCGGTCTGGACGTAAAACTTGCGTGAAATTTCGTACTTGCACACGTTAACCACTCCATTCTGGGCGCCGACTTCCTTCGGCATTTCAACATCATTGTTGACATTGCCCACGAACGTCTCGTAAGGAATGTATTCGGCCCATCAGAAAAACTCAAAATTTGTTCCTTGTCTACCCAAAATTCACCTTTTTCGAAATTATTGCAACAATTTCCTGATCTAACAACCCCTTCTGACCTAGCTAAACCCATCAAGCATGATGTGCAACATCACATCGAAACATCTGGACCACCAGTTTTTGCCAAACCGCGACGATTACCACCTCACAAATTTCAAATTGCAAAAAACGAGTTTGATAAATTGTTACAGCTCGGTTTCGTGAGACCCTCTTCTAGCCCATGGGCGACGCCGCTACATCTGGTAGCTAAATCAGATGGCTCTTGGCGCCCATGCGGCGATTACAGTGGACTCAATAAAGTTACCATACCAGACCGATATCCTTTGCCTATTCTTCACGATCACGTACAATTGTTGTGGTTCAAAAATCGATTTAGTAAAGGCATATCACCAAATTCCAATTCATCCTTCAGACATTCCGAAAACGGCAATCACAACACCCTTTGGACTTTACGAATACACTAGGATGAGTTTCGGTTTAAGAAACGCCGCTCAAACGTTTCAAAGGTTTATGGACTCGGTATTACGCGGACTACCATTTTGCTTCGCGTACATCGATAATATTCTCGTTTTCAGCAAGGATAAACATGAACACGTTCGTCACTTGCAACAAATTTTTGAGCGATTAACTCCTTTTGGAATAAAAATTAACTCTGACAAATGTGTTTTCGGTGAAACAAAATTAGACTTTTTAGGTCACAGCATTAGTGATTCGGAAATCAAACCTCTACAGTCCAAGGTCGATGCGATTTTGTCCTTCCCCCAACCCACTGACCAAAAAGCATTGCAACGCTTTGTCGGTATGGTGAACTTTTACCATCGGTTCATAAAATCATGCTCGAGTATCCTAGCACCGCTCAACCAGCTTGCTGCAACAACTCCCGCAACAAACCACTGGTCTGGTCCCAACCCGCTCTTCAAGCATTTACGACAGTTAAGGCTGCACTCGCCGACTGTGCTATGCTTGGTTTACCAGATCCTGTTGCGGAGTTAAGCATTATGGTAGACGCATCTGACTCCGCTGCTGGCGCGGTCTTGCAGCAGAAGGATAATTCTGGCGTTCTTCGACCGCTCGCTTTCTTTTCCAAATTTTGTTCAACAACAGAACGCAAATACAGTACTTTTGGCCGTGAATTGCTTGCTGTTTATTTGGCTATTAAAAACTTCAAATATTATCTTGAAGGTCGCGAATTGATCATCTTTACAGATCATAAACCTTTGATCTCTGCTATAAATTCGAACTCGAATCGTTTTTCAGGACGAGAGCACAGACACATCAACTTCATCGCGCAATTCACCACTGACATCAGGTTCGTTCAAGGTACCGAAAACAGCGTTGCTGATACATTATCGCGAGTCGAAATTAACTCTTTAGATATACCTAACCTTGCAAAATTACAATCCGAAGACGGCGAACTAAAATTCCTTTTGAATAACGGCACCACTTCACTTAAGCTCGAGCAATACACTCCGCCTGGCACTAGCACACCTATATACACAGACATAACTCTTGCTCAAAGACGACCCTATATCCCTTCAGTCCTAAGAACTAACATTTTACAGTCTCTTCACGGACTTACACACCCTGGCGTCCGTGCAATGAAACGTCTGGTTACATCTCGCTATGTGTGGCCACGGATGAATCAAGACATTGCACAATTTGTCAAATCATGCTTGAAGTGCCAACAAATTAAAATTCACCGACACACTGTATCACCAATCGCTACTTTTCCGGACCCTGACGACCGTTTCACCGATATACACATCGACATCATCGGCCCTTTGCCTATTTGTAACACTTACAGATACCTTTTAGTTTGCATCGATCGTTTTACGCGTTGGCCTGAAGTCCAACCACTAGTCGAAATTACTGCAGATTCCGTTTCCAAAGCATTTTTAAATTGTTGGATTGCACGTTTTGGAATTCCATCGACGACTATTACTGATCGTGGTCGGCAATTCCAATCTAACATTTGGAAGGAATTTTGCAACATTTTCGGTATCACGCATAAGTCCACCACCGCCTACCATCCGCAATGTAACGGTTTGGTAGAGCGGCTCAATTGCCAAATTATAGACTCGATCAGAATGAGTAACGATCCGAGTAACTGGGTATCCCAACTTCCCCCTAATTTTATTAGGTTTGCGTACAATTTTTAAAACCTCGCTTTCGGCCACCGCAGCGGAATACGTCTATGGTAAAACATTATGTTTACCAGGCGATTTTTTATTTCCGAAATCTGTTTCTAAATTCATTCCTTCAGGCTCAAATTTTATCGACGGCCTGAGAGATAGGATGAAGACGCTTAGCCCCGCAATTACTCGCTTAACCCACCGCAAATCTTTCATACACTCCGATCTAAAAAAAATTCACTCATGTTTTTATAAGGAAGGATCACGCAAAACGGCCGTTACAAAATTCTTACGATGGCCCTTTCGAAATTATCAGTCGAAATTCTAAATTTTTTACGGTAAATGTTAACGGCAGAAACGATTGCGTTTCGATCGATCGACTTAAACCTAGCTATACACCACAAGTTTCAGTTACTTCCTTTACAAAACAATTACACTCTAATTCTTCTATTCCATACACCACATCTCTTAAATCAATAAATCAATCCTTAAACACTCTGGACCAAATCATTCTTCTAAATCTTTTAAACGTGTAACTTTCTCTTCCTCTGTTTCCTTTTCCTCCTCAATCTAGGTGGGGGGTAATGTGGTGTCGCCTGAACAAGAATAATCCGGACGGCGGGGAGAGATAGGAAGGTTGCCGTGGACACAAAAAATAATAAAACATAATTTTAGAGAATAACGCGTGCTAACGTTCGTTTTTGTGTACGTGACATAGTTAAGTATAAATAAAACTCCCCAAGTACCTGCATTTCTTGTGTTTTCCTGTGGTAAGATTCATAGTATAACGACGGAATCAAATGCACCTATAACTGCAACCAAATGCACCTATGACCGCCGTTATAATATAATAATGGTTGCAAAAAAATTATAAAATCAAATAAAGGATTTGTATTCGTGATTCGAAAAAAACAGGATTCGAATCTTTGATTCGAATCATATTTATCTCTTACGAATCCTTTATTCTAGTATTTATGATTCGAATCATATTAGGTGATTCGGATTCGTGATTCGAATCCGTTTTACGAGGATTCGTCCCAGCTCTGCCGATTAGAATACAATGTTAGAAGTGATTGTTGGAGATTCTATTACCTTTAATTTGATATCTTGTGCGACCCACTTAGACGTTTCTAACTCGACATATAGCCGAAAAAAAAAAACAAGAAAAATTCAAAATTTCATATCTTAAAAACCTATCCATTCTTAATGTGGTTTTCGAGTTTAGCGGGCCAAAATACATAAGAAAAATATAGTGGCATCAAATGTACAGAATTTTGTTTTTATTTTGTAAACTAGTGTAATTATTACATACCTGGTGTAACTTTCCTGAATTTTTGCATATGACGACACCAGATGATCCGGCAACATCGATGGAGAATTTATCGGACCACTCTCCGTTCTCGATCTTCACACATGCCTTTTTCTTGCCGAAGAAGTTCTTCGCGTTGAACGAAAACAGTATGGGGCTTTTGTAAAACGGGGGATGGTGGAGGATGTTAAGGTTCTCATCTGAGTTCTAAAACATCGGGATAATTCAATTATTAAAACACATTGAGAATTTTCTTTTCGCAACTAGGTTATTAGGTTTTGCAAACAACAGTCGAGTTAATTCTATACAAAATAATAATAAGAAGCACTTTGCAGATTACGAAAAGGGTCGACAAATTATTATAATATAGCCAGCATAAATAAAAATCCAAGATATTCTACAAAAAATATAAATCCTAACTTTAAAATTGTGTGACAGATCTTTATGAAATTTTGTAAGTATCTTAAAAAAACATTGCTCTTTCTGAATATGTAAAAATTGGAAAATACTCCATTGATACTATTCGAGTTATTTCAATCTGAATGTCGAAAAGTGCGATTATAAATCAAATTTTTAGTATTATAATAATTAATAAGTATATGATGGTACTTCACTGTATGTTACATGAAATTAGGATAAAATTCGCCATAGATTATGAACCCGCAAATGACTCGAAAATAACCAAGTTACGTTCCTCAACTGCCTTTATACAGGGTGTCCGTATTTCGATAGAATGTATGGGGATCTCGGTTATTTGAAGAGATAGAGAGTCGGTTAAATTGGGGCAAAGTTGCGTATTTTTGGGCCCAATAGTAATCCGAAAAAATCACTTTTTTTTGTATTTTGAGATATTTGAAAAAAGGGGAAATTTTAGAATTCCGTTATTATTTTTTTACTCAAAAACCAATAAAGCAAGACATTCACAATTAATACATTCTTAAACGAGGAATACACTAACATAGTTAGTTTTGAGATAACCTTAAATATTATTTAGAAACCATAGTCAACTTTTGTTTTTCTTATGGGCGCTATTTTGGATTTTAATATTTTCTGGGATTACGTTTTTTTTGTGAATTCAATGATGTCTCACACCTGATATTTCGTGGTAGATTTTATGTTAAAATTAAAATCATTTCTTTCTGCATAGAAGGCTTTGGAAACTAAATAAACACATTTTGTTTTAAACAAAATATTAACAGTTCTCATAAAATTGTCTAGTAATTTAACAATTTTGAAAAGTTTTGATATGTATTTCACTGAAAATGGTGTTTAGTAATGCAAAAAATCGGGATATGATTAACATTTATTATTTATCACATAAAAATATCAGAATCACATCGGCACAATATCTGCAGCGTTATCCAGATAGACGCCAACCAAGTCTGAGTTATTTTATAACTCTGCATAGAAATTTATTATTATATGGTTCGTTTACAAAACCGATAACAAAATATCAAAACCGTTATCCAATTGAATACGAGGATCAGATTTTGCAAGAGGTAAATAATCTATTAATTTAATTTAAACTTGAATAAATTGTTGCGTATAGGTTCAAGGGACCCCTAACACTTCAATGAGAGAAATCGCTTTTCTGTGGGGGAATTTAAAAAACAAACCAGGGACTACTAATTATTTTGAGAACTTTAAGTCTTGCTCGGATACTGGAAGCTTTTCGATGGATACTCATGAAGTTACGCAAGAACTACGTCGAACAAAAGCTAAATTTACATCTGGCTTGGATATGGTTCCCGGAATTATAGTGCGCGACTGCGCTTCCGTGTTAAGTGATCCATTGACATTTATATATAACTTAATATTGAGTAAAGGTACATTTCCTGACGTATGGAAACAAGTTCGCATTTGTCCCATAAAGAAAAGTGGTAGATCTAATAATGTTGAAAATTACCGTCCGATTTCTATTTTATGTTATTTCTCTAAAGTGTTTGAGTTTATATTATGTGATCACATTTACTCTAGTGTATCTGCTGAATTTCCTGAGCAACAACATGGATTTTGTAAGAAACGATCCACTACAACAAATTTATGTAACTTTACACAGTTTGCTAGTGAAGCAATGGATTCGGGTAAACAAGTAGACGTCATATACACGGATCTAACAAAAGCGTTCGTTCGGTTGGATCACGCATTGTTAGTCGAACGCATATATCAATACGACATCAACGTTAGCATAGTTTCAACAATTGCCAGTTACTTAAATAACAGACGATTTCTGGTTGAAATAAATGGCTACAAGTCCCGCTTTCGTGCAGTGGATAGTGGGGTTCCTCAGGGGTCCAACTTAGGACCTCTGATGTTTCTATTGTACTTCAACGATATTTGTAAGTACATGACATGTCCAGTTTTGATATATGCCGACGACTTAAAGATCTATAATGCAATTGACTCGCTTGACGATTGTGCAAAATTACAATCTGACATTAACACTCTCAGCGAATGGTGTGTAAACAACAAGTTATCGTTAAATATCTCTAAGTGTAATGTTATGTCTTTGTCTTGTAAAGTGAATGTACTCAACTATAACTATATAATCGGAAGTACAATTATAAACCATTGTGTAGAGTTAAAAGATTTTGGTGTTATATTCGACTGTTCGTTGAGGTTCGATTTACATATTCATAATCTTGTCAAAAGCTGTTATAGAATGTGGGGTTTTATCATGCACAACTCTAAAGTGTTCAAAAATTTAGAGGTTATGAAAACATTATTCTCTTGTTATATTTTATCTAAACTTACCTATTGTTCAATTGTCTGGTTGCCCATGTATTTAAAGTATATAAATTTGCTTGAAAGTGTTCAAAGGCGATTTTTAAGGTATCTTTATTTTGTAAAAAATGGTACATATGACTTTGACATTTCATATGATGATCTGTTACGTAAATTTGACTATATATCCGTTTATAAGAGACATTTATTTATTTCGCTATGTTACTTATACAATTTAATTCATTACAAAATAGATAATCCTCAATTTCTATCACAGTTTAAATTTCATGTACCTAGGATATCGTCACGCCATGCTAAAACCTTTACATACTGTACCCCCAATACTAACTATTGCCTGAACTCCCCTGTCTATAAGTTGTCATGCGTGTATAACGAGATTCAGTATTCTACTGATATCTTTCAGCCAGTTTATAAATCTTTTCGTAGTGAAATACTCGGAAAAATAAAACAATAAACGCATTTTATACTTGTCAACTACTTAATGTATTAGGATATTATTAATTATTGTATTTACTTATATATATTTGTGTTATTACATGTAATTTTAGTCTAAATCCCTGTAAGTGGACTGTATGTCTGTTGGGTGTAAATAAATAAATAAAATATACAAAAACTCTCCAAACGATATTGATGAACTACGCAGAAATATCATCGGTGCTTTACAGCAAGTTCGAAGGAGGGATGTCGTGAGAGAGATTCAAAATTTAAGGAAAAGAGCAGAAATCTGTTTGGCGATGAATGGCGAAATATTTGAACACTTATCGTAATTTAAAATGTTATGTTTGTTAAATAATAAATGATTACCATATCCCGATATTCTTCATTACTAAACAAAATTTTGAGAGAAAAAGTTATCAAAACCATTTGAATCACCACACAATTTCATGAGATCTGTCAATATTTTGTTAAAAACAAAATGTGTTCATTTAGTTTCCATAGCCTTCTATGCACAAAGAAAAGATATACATTTTTGACATTAAATCTACCACAAAATATGAAGTGTGACACATCATTGAATTCACAAAAAAAAGTACTCTCAAAAATATGAAAATCCAAAATGACACCCATAAGAAAAACAAAAGTTGGCCATGGTTTCTCAATAATATTTAAGGTTATCTCAAAACTAATTATGTCATTGTATTCCTTGTTAAAAAGTGCCTCTAAAATGTATTCATTGTAAACGTCTTGCTTTATTAGTTTTTGAGTAAAAAAATAAAATAGAAATTCCAAAATTTCAAATTTTTTCGAATATCTCAAAAACCGAAGAAAAGTTGTAATTTTTTTTTTCGGATTATTATTAAGCCTGAAAATGTGCAACTTTGCCTTAACCGACTCTCTATCTCTTCAAATAACGAAGTTCCCCATACATTCTCTTGAAATACGGACACCCATTTTAATCCGCCAGTAGCGATAATTCTGACGTAGTGCATTGAAGCAAAAAGTGTTCCGAATAAAAAGTTAACGGTTATGAGGGGGACTTCTGATGCCGTCGACTTTTAACTTTAAAACTTTAAAATCTTAAATGGAAACCCCTATTTCTTATTGCAGATTCGGATAGAGCGTAAAAAGTAGGTAAATGTTATCCGGGTTGTTTTCCAAAATTGTTGATAGATGGCGCTGCAAACGTGAAAATGTGTTTTTATCAATTAAATAGCAAAATTCAGCACATAATTACTTAAGACTCACTCCCAACATTACAAGTTTGTTTTTCTCTCGACCCGCTCTAAAGACCCCCCAAATCTTAAATAGAAACACCTATTTTGTATTGCAGATTCGGATAGTGTTAAAGAGTAGGTCAATTTTATTCGGGGTGTTTTTAAAATTTGGTGATAGATAGCGCTGCAAACGTCAAAATCTGTCGGGCGGGTCGAGAGAAAAACAAACTTGTAATGTTGTGAGTTAGTCTTAAGTAATAATAACAATTAATTATGTGATGAATTGTGCTATTTAAGGGGGCATTCACCTTTAGCGGGTTCAACAAATCGATTTTTTTTTTTAAGAATCGGACACTTTGAAGTGCTGATTCGGGGTTTCTGAAGCCGTTTTTCGAAATTCGAGTTGGAAATATGTGAAATTGCGATTTAAATAAAACAATGTTTTTGCTCAAAAACGGTGTTTTCGCGCGCGTCGGTTGGCTTGCGTATTTTACGTTTTTGGTACTTCCGTATCCATGTCCACTGCTTAAACTCATCAAACACTCACTAGATAGCGCTGTAGGCCGAAACCAGTTATCGACTGTCGATAAATATACTACTATTTTTCTCTAAGTAAGCTGCACTTTCTCAGTGCAGTTTAGATCTAGATCTAGTTTAGATCTAGATCTAGTTTAGATCTACTACGGCTTGGCCATCAGACGGTATTCAAATTCAGTGGACGACATGAAGAAGGCAATTTGGGCCACATATCTCCATAAATGTTCGACAAACGACCATCCACAACACCAAAACTGTCCGGAGAGAGAGAAGAGCTGGTGCAAATGGCAAGTCGCAGCGGCGACTGGGAAGTTGGATGAATTTGACGACGAACCACCGATCTCCAAAGAAGTTCAGAACGTCATCAAACCAATTTACGAGGCTCTTTTATCGGATGATCTACTGGTCCGGTGCTTAGGAGGCAATACTCAAAATTGTAATGAAAGTTTGAATATCTGCATTTGGAGGTTGGCGCCCAAAGATTTGCAAGCCGTGATGAAAACCATCGAAGTCGCAACATTTTTGGCCGTCGGATTGTTTAATGAGGGATACTCATCGCTTCTGATGAGTAGACTATGACTACGATGGGAATAACCGTGGGGTTCAACGCAATGCAGTTCGCGAAAAAAGCCGATGCGAAGCGGATCAAGCATGCAGAGCGTAAGCTGACTCCAGCGGTGCGAGCGGCGATGGAGGAGCAGAGAAGGGACCGCCTCCAGCAAAACACCTTCTACGAGGAAGAGGAGGGCTTACTTTATGGTGCTGGCATCGCCGATTAGCCGTAAGTTGCATAAAAATGGTTATTTTCTGAAGTTGAAACTTTAAACACGTTTTTATCGAAACCATATTTTATAAATCGCGCGGTAGAATATCTCGACAACGAATTAACCGATTTAACTCTCGATAAGTGCATCATAAAGGTAATTCTCTAGGAGTTGATCCTCGACGAAGTGTGTCCGACAATTATTAATATTTTTTAAGGCCCGCCAAAGGAGAAAAAAAGTGGCAAAAAATGACACTTCTCGTACGATGGTCGCCATTTTGCTAATTATGGTCCAAATGGACCACCCGAGGGTCAATTCCTAGACAATTTAATATACTTTAAAACCCTGTATTTTTTTTTTGTTTCAGACAACTGGGACCAGAATTATGTTACCGCGCGCCAACCAATGCTAAATTGAGCTGCCCACTTTGGACCTGGACATCTTCGCCGGGGCTGAACGTACCCGACTACAAAAAATACCTTAAGGGGAATATAACAGTGGTCTGAAATTTAATGTTAGGTTTATTTAAAAACTAAAGATCCTAGAAAGTTGAAATTTTGACAGCGTATATTAAGCCCAATTATCTAGTAAAATATCGAAGTACTTTTTTTTTAAACAATTTGCTTTCAGAGGTATGAAAAAAATAATGTTAAATTTTTCAAAATTAAAAAAAATATTCCCATATCTTACTAGTTTATACTATAAGGAATATAATGTGAACATTTCATAAGGATGCGATAGCTTATGCCCGAGTCAGGTTAAAATAAAAATCTTGAAAAATAAGATCGTAAAATACCGCCGCCTTGCGGATCTTCTCTTAGTTGAACGCGTTGTACACTCATCTGCACAATTATTGGAGGGGCGAGCAGCATGCGGCCAGCGTTTATCTCTGGGCCGGTGAACGCTGTGCGGCTTCGCGTTTGTTTTTCTTTTCTTTTTTCAATCATAGTTAACAAAAACGGCTCGCGTCGTTAGCATTTATTCTCGTAAAATTAATATTTCGCAATTATAATCGATATTTTATTGTACTAGTGTTTTATTTTCATGCTTTCTGACTACTAATGGAATAAGTATTTTTTTATACTGCATGTTCACTAATATAGAAAACACGAAATGTTTCACTAATTTAAATAAAGATGTGTAATATACCTTTAATATTGGCTTTCCTTATTATTTGACAGTGTCGGTATTATTAAATTATTTTTAAAGTTTTTTAAGCTGATTAATAAGCCAGAAGCAATCGAATAACAATCAGTCTTGTTCAAATCATTATTTCGTCTTAAATCTTTCGTTATTAAAGCAGTTGTTAAATGCCATTAAACTTCTCGCAATAAAACTATTAAAGTAAATTGTAAAGTTTCTAGCAATCGGACCTATTTGAACCAACTGCGACTTCATCAACGAATCAATGATATCAAAACTATAAGAATAGTAAGAATAACACCAATATGACGTTGTCGTAGATTAATGTTACAAATCAACTATTTTTTACTGAGCACAGGTAATATTTGTTTGACGAATGTTTAAAAAAATGTAGGGTTTAACTGCGTGCATATTCATTGTTAATTATTTTAGAAAAAATAGAACTATAATAATAATAAGGTAGTTATTATAATGCATTTCAAATAATAAGCTTCTTGCTCAACATTGCACCGAGCCCAATATATTTTTTTCAAATTTGGCTGATTTATGATGAGTCATATTTTGATAGTAAGTAAATAAGGAATAAATGAATTGAAATTGAATGTTATTGCAATCCTCTATTTATACGGCTCAGTCAACTTAGCCCCCCGAAGTTCGACTTTTTAAAAAATAACTGTTGCGCTAGACGGGCCTTAGCTAGCGCTAGCTAGCGCCACAAAAATTAGAGCTAGCGCCGTTTAGACAAGAAAGTTACGGGGGTTTGAACTTTCGGGGGGCTAGGTTGATGCTGGATGTTTCAAGTTTTCTTACAGTATTCGGATTCCTCAGAGCTAGCGCTACCAATTTAAAAGCTAGCGCCACCCCCACAACCCCAAAAGATTATACAACATTTTAAACCCTAGCCCCCCGAAATGAGATTTTTTTAATCAAATTGGGTGCAAAAGTTCAATTCAAGGCTTTAAACGAGTGTTCTCCACTCCCAGACTAAGCATGAAGTAAAATTTCGAGTTTAGAAAAGCCCCGTGAAAATTTGTCGAGGGTCGCGCAGCGACCCGAGACAAATTTTCTGGGCTTTTCTAAACTCGAAATTTTACTTCATGCGCCACGCGTATAAAACGCTGATTTCAAGTAAGGTTCAAATATACACAAATTTCACAAAATTTTAGTGTTCTATACGCGTGGCGCATGAAGTAAAATTTCGAGTTTAGAAAAGCCCAGAAAATTTGTCTCGGGTCGCTGCGCGACCCTCGACAAATTTTCACGGGGCTTTTCTAAACTCGAAATTTTACTTCATGCTTAGTCTGGGAGTGGAAAACACTCGCTTAAAGCTTCAAATTGAATTCCTGTAAAAACAACATATATCTAAAGATTTAAACAAAATAAAGTGAATCTGGAATACGTCTACTTTAAAGAAAAACTCCCTGTATATCGTAGAATCAGGATATTAAGATAGATTGTGTTAGAATGAAAATGAAGTCAATTGAATAGCAACGAAAGGAGCTTAATCACAATTTTGTAGCATCGAAAAGATACCCATGTTTTGATTAGGTACATACATAACCCGATGTATACTAGGTAAATTTTCAGGCATTCATTGTTTTTGAAAAGCGTTCAGTTTGAAACTCCCAACGAGTGTTTTCCACCGAGTAATAATGATTTAAGTTATCATAAAAAAAACAACCGTGAGGTACGCCACTGTCTTGCTAGCACTAGCTATCTCTTGAATAACTTTCTCATTTATCACTTGGTGAAACATTTTGAAATAATAATAAAGGATAAATTAAAAACACTTGGTTTGTTTCACTATTTGTTTCTATTTACTTGACTAGTTTCGCTTTTTACGGCATTATCAAGAGTGAATCAAGAGTGAACTTTGATAATGCCGTAAAAAGCGAAACTAGTCGAGTAAATAGAAACAAATAGTGAAACAAAGCAAGTGATTTTAATTTATCCTTTAATATCACTAGCTATGTCGTTGTTAGTGTTTATAGACTTCAGTATAGCAATTACAATGCCAAAAAAAAAATTGAAATCGTACGGTTAGTTTCCGAGTTATAACGATTTCAATTATCAAAAACAATCGTCAGTTACGCCACTGTCTTACTAGTGCAAGCAATCTCGTTGCCAGTGTTTATAAATATTAGTATAGTAATTACAATGCCAAAAGAGTTTCTTAAATCGTACGGTAAGTTCTTGCGTAATAACGATTTAAATTAGCTAGGAGTGAAAACACAATTGTCAGTTACGCTACTGTCTACTAGGCATCATGTTTCTAATAGCCAGTGTCTATGAACATAAATAAAGTAATTACAACGCCGAACTATTTGTTGAAAGCGGTATATTATATGCCAAACATCATTTTGTATTAAAATTCAGGAAGTAAATGGTAATACGCATACAGGATCTGAAAGCTCTTGCATCAAAATTTGGACGTGAACTTTGTTTACCTGATATTTTTGAGAGAATATTTTTGTCATATTCTGTTGGCGCTAGCTCTAAGTTATATTTTCCACCCAATTTGGTTAAAAACATCTCATTTTAGGGGGCCAGGGTTAAAAATGTTTTATCATTTTTTGGGGCTGTGGGAGTGGCGTTGGCTTTTAAATTGGTAGCGCTAGCTCTGAGGAATCCGAATAGTGTAAAAAAACTTAAAAAATCCAAACTCGGGGGGCTAGCATCAACCTAGCTCCCCCGAAAGTTCAAATCCCCGTAGTTTTCTTGTCTAAATGGCGCTAGCTCTAATTTTTGTGGCGCTAGCTAAGGCCGGTCTAGCGCAATCGCCTTTTTCAAAAAAGTCGAACTTCGAGGGGCTAAGTTGACTGAGCCTATTTATACACATCATCATTTTGTAAACCCTGCACTAAACATAAAAAAAAAAACAGGGCAGCTTTCCGTTTAATTTTTTTCAATCTATTAATTATTTGTTGCATTCATAAAAACAAGAATATTTGACCGAATATAAATTGAAATTCTTCCCAAAATTGGGGGTATTTACCCAATTGGGCAGAGGCCAAATTAATACACATTATTTTCATGGCAATAGCAGTTAGGGAAGATAATATTCCCATTTAAAAAATATGATTGAAAATCCTATGTTTTTTTTCATATATGTGCGGCATATAAATATTCACAATGAGCTTATGAACATGAATTATTTTATTATTTTATTTTTAAGAAATAATCTATAATTTAATAAAATAAAACACATAGTTTGTTCGGCTGTCGAAACTGGAGTCTTAAAAGTAAAAATAATGTGTTATAATGACAAGAATAAGAATCATCAGTTTTGTAAATACCGAAAAATAACACAGGATCCGATAACGCTTTCTAACGAATTGAAAACAATACATAGCTTGTATGTATTATCAGCGTGTTTAAATAATACGAATCGACACTTTCGTTCGATCCGTCTTTTTTATACGCTTTGTTTTTTTCGTCTATTCCACGCGACGCGAGACCCCATCCGTTCATGCCAAGGAGCAATGCACAAATGCACAGCGAACTGCCGCTTTTCTCTCTGACTGTATTCTCCCCACTTGTGCTGCAAATTTGGCATCGGATGAGCTACTCTAAACTATGTGGGTCTTTCCAACACGATCGGCGTGTTACACTGCGATAATCCCCTTAATAGAGAGAAAAGTTGAATAAATACGATACGAAAAACCGCGAATATCTCGAACGTACCCTGAGAAAAAAAAAAAGTCAAAAAACAGCCTCTTTTTCGTGCCCTAAAGGTGAATGCCTTAAATGCCTTAATTGATAAAAACACATTTTCACGTTTACAGCGCCATCTATCAACAATTTTGGAAAACAGCCCTGTTAACATTTACCTTACCCGTTACCCTTTTGACGCTCTATCCGAATCTGCAATAAAAAATAGGGGTTTCCATTTAAGATTTTAAAGTTGCCCTCTGTTCCCGCCCCCCCTAGGGGGTTGGGGGGGCAAAGTCGATGGCATCAGATGTCCCCCTCATAACCGTTAACTTTTTATTCGGAACACGTTTTGCTTCAATGCACTGGTTCAGAATTATCGCTACTGGCGGATTAAAATGGGACACCCTGTATATTACGTTAGTCAGTTTTGACAATAACAATCAATCCCTTGGTAAATTTTAATCTAATTTGACGAGAGTGCTTTAACTATTCAATTGCCCTCAAAAAGTGCCTTTTATTAACTTACTTCTTAATAAAAATGTAAATGGAAAATAATGAGTGTGTGACTATAATTCGAAAACAAAAGACGATAGCAAATTTTTGATTTCACCGTTGAGTTTGTCTGAAAAAAAGAGATTGAGGATGCGCCATCCGATTTTTTCTATCTCTTCTACTAACCGAGATTCCCTATAGTAAGACAAATATGACCACCCACTCCAAGCGAAAGACCTATTTAGAAAAAAATCCCTGACTTTTAGATAAATAACCTAAATAAAATCATATGAATTTTCTAGGATGGTCGCAGTTCTGACAAATTCAATTACAAATCTATGTAATATGGGACTTGACTCACTTTAAAATTAAAATTAGTATGAAACTGATTAATACTGATAAATGTATGTCAAAAGCAAGTGGATGCTGATGTTATAAACGTAATTTTCATATCTGCCGATTATATCAAACTAACATGATTTGGTAGGTACTCAAATTTTTTGTGTTCGACTAATCTGCCTCGATTTCCTTACTGAATTGAGATAATTTTTTAAAAATAGTAATAGACAGAAATTTTTTATATCTTACAAGCCAAAACCAGGGTTGTTAAAAAACGTTTTTTTTCATTTTAATTAAAACAAATACTTTTTTTTTAACAAAACGTGTTTTTTTTCCTTGAAAGAGTGTTTAAAACATTAACAATTAAAACATGTTTAAAACAGGTTTAAAACGTGTTTAAAACAGAATATACAGGGCAATTTTCTTTTGAGTATACATATCTTGATAATTACAGCGTTTTTTAAATTTGCGGGAATTCGTTGTTTCAAAGCGTTTAATTATAAGCTTTTAACGAGTGTTTTCCACTCCCAGGCTAAGCATGAAGTAAAATTTCGAGTTTAGAAAAGCCTAAGAATTTGGATTGGCCGCGTAGCGAAGCGGAGCGGCCAATCCAAATTAGGCTTTTCTAAACTCGAAATTTTACTTCATGCGCCACGCTTAAAAACACTGGTACACAGTGAAGTTCAAAAAAACACACTATGCTACAACGATTATAGGCAACCTAATATACGTTAGAGATATTGGGTTGCCTATGATCACTTTTTTAAACAATTTGTTTAGCTCAGAATTTGACTCACGTTTTTTTTTTTTTTATTTTATTTATTATTATTATTATTACATAACATGAGTACATATATTTTCAACAAATTAACATCCGTTCTATAATATATTTCTTTTATATTGAGCAGTGTTCTGCTCAACGTAATGAATATCCAGATGTAACAATAATAGTTCAAAGCACCTAAGTGAGTGAACACTTGTAGCGTGCTGACATGAAGTTCTTAGAAATTTTGTGCAATATATGATACATAAATGTTGTTTTAGTTTACATAATGAGTACCGAAAAATAAATATATGATATGTGTTTATTATTCTAATATTTTTGAGAATTGAGGATAATTTTCGAAGATATAAGATTTTGAAAGTTGTGAGAATTTTTTTTTGTTATTTTGTTTGATTACATCTACATATTTGATTGCTAAAGCCGTATATTTTAAACTTTCCGATATTTCAGTGTTTTATACACTGAAATATAGTACTACTGGAACGCGCACTGCCTATGATCGCTGGGTTAAGAAAGCGAGCCGAGAGAGACAGCGACCAAAGGGTCTTGTGTCATTGTCTCACGCTCCTCGCGCATGCGCATTAGAACTAAAGTCAGGCGGCGTACATCACGGCACAAAAGTACGACGGAGACACAAGACCCGTTACTCGCTATCTCTGTCGGCTCGCGCTGGCGTCGCCAGAGCGCGTTCCAGTATTACTATATTTCAGTGGTTTTATACGTGTGGCGCATGAAGTAAAATTTCGAGTTTAGAAATTTGACTTCATGCTTAGTCTGGGAGTGGAAAACCCTCGTATAGAGATTCAAATTGAAATCTTTTAAAAAAACAACGAATGTCGTAAAATTTACCGTTTATGCATACCTGAAAGAAAAATTCCCTGTATTTAAAAATCAAATGTATGCACACACAGTTGTGATATTTTATTGTAATAAAATGTTATGTTTAATAATGTAATTTGAAACATCTTCAACAATTTAGCTAAAACTTAAAAATGTAAACAAACAATCTTAATAAAGTAGTATAAAATATAATTTAGTAAATTTAAGATAATAAAAAAAAGTTTTGAACAAATTTAACATTTAAAACATGCTTTAAATGCACTCAAAACATGTTTAAAACAAAACGACGGCTGTTTTTAAACATGTTTTAAAACAAAGTGTTTTAAACATAACAACCCTGGCCAAATCCAACCATCTACAGCAGTGGTCTCCAAACTACGGCCCGCGGGCCAAATCCGGCCCGCGATTGTTTGTATTTTTTTTTGTAAATGTCATATTTTGAAATATTGTAACAATTGTTCCTTAAATTTTTCATAATTTTATAAAATTAATCGGATCTTGGCCGACTTTATTATGTAGAATTGTATTTGTGGCCCGCGAAGAAGATAGTTTGGAGACCCAGGATCTACAGTATCAAAATATCGTTAATTAACGGTAAAAATCATTGTTATTCCTTAATGAATTTTGTTGTTAAACCGATGGAATGTTAATCAAGATATTTACTACGATTTTACAATAAGCAACAAAACATAATCAAAAATTAAGCTTTGTTTTATCAGAATATCATTGGGCCCGTTCATCAGAGACAAAGTTGAGAATTTACTGCTAACAGTTGAGGAATTCTCTGATGACCGGACTGTTAATCGTGAACATGTTTGGGGTTTTTGCAATCGTACAAAATAGATCGATTGGTGTCGGTGGATTAAAATTTTCAAAATGGCCGGAGTACCATTCATTAGATACATCACAAAAACAATCCAAACATGTTGAATGTTGAACATTTTGATGAACGGGCCCATTAATTAACGGTAACAATCATTAATATTACTCAATGAATTTTGTTGTTAAACCTGACGATATGTTAATTAAAACATCTACTACAATTTTACAATAGGCAACAAAATATAAACAAAATTTAAGCTTTTTTTTTAATAAACTGTTTTTTTTTTAAATTTTTTATTAACAGTTAAGAATACCTTCATCGGGCTCCCCGACGCTTCGTTTTTCTCGGTTTTTTTAGACTTCTAAAAAGGACCAATCAGGGACATGAATAAACGCTAGCTAATCACCAAAGAGAAACTCACCCTGTAACTAAGCACGAGCCCCGTCTTGTTAATCATCCAGAACGGACAGTAAAGCGACAGCACGAAACTACCGTTGTTCTGAAGCATATGCATGCCCAGATCCAGAGACATCTTCGTAGATCCCGCGTGGCTGTCGAAAGTCCAAACTAGGAACTGTTGGGGGTTTAGTTGGATGTCACGTCTGCACGACCATTCCTTTTCCAAATAATTCAGCTAGAAATGATTAGAGCGGTCTAATTTTGTTACTCGTCTATTTTTATTTTGCATACCCGAATCACCATGTACGATTTTCCTGGATCGAGGTTCGGGAAGTCCCAGTGGCAACCGGGTTCGATTACAGTTTCGTTCTTCAGGTCACGAATGCAAACGGTTATAGCGTACGGCAAGCAGTTTTTGAGTACAACGGCAGGTTTTAAGTGTATCGTGTAAATCACACTCGACATCGTGTGTTTTACAGTATTCTCATAATAGACTTGAGTCATTTCTCCAACAGCCTAATGCATAATTATAAGTTTAGTTAGCAAAAATGAAGTTACCGGGCGATTGAGAACAATCAAATTGTTCAATTAATAACATCATCGAATATTTAGAAATCTTTTATCATCATTCTAATGATCATCAACCAGAGTTGGGTGGTACTCGAGTACAAGTACTCACAATTTGTAGTTCGATTAGTTTTTGTGTACACGGGACATAGTCCACGAGTACTTTACTTTCTAAGTACTTGTACTTAAAGCATTTTTGGAATGCAAAATAAACTCAAATACATTTCTCTCAACTGTCAAAACAGTTTTAGACATTTTACTTTCAATTTGATATCGATGACTTTTCACCGATGAATTTCTATGTTATTGTGAAGCAAAAGATGCTAAATAAAGATTATTATTATTATTTAACGTACATTCTTTTTAACAAACTTCGTCACACTACACAAACTGATAAAAAGTGAGATTATTGAATTCAAAATTGATATTCAACTAATACCATCAACTGTCATATTTTGCTAAATTGTCATGGTCGTTGATGGGCGCCGACTTATGTCAGCTGCCACTATTTACTCATGTCCGCGTATTTATTGATAAACGACAAATTCCAAATCGTTAGTTTCCTGGGTTAGGATGGGTTAGGTATCTTATGATTGGATTAGATGATATAAGAAAATTCGTCTTACTAGTTTGTTATTTGGGCAAGGTTAGGTTATAGAAAACGGTCAGTAATTTTAGGTTAGGTTATAGTCACTAATGTTAGGTTAAGTTATAGTGACAGTCACTAATGTTAGGGTTGGGTTAGGTTAGATGTCATTTTGTGGAGTTGGGTTAGATTAGGTTAGATGCCACATTGTAGAGTTGGGTTAGATTGGATTTTATTTTATGGAATTTGGATAGGATAGAACTCAGTGGGGTTTGGTTAGATATAATTTTTGGGGGTTGAGTTAGGTTAGATGTGATTTTATAAAGTTAGATTAGAATTAATTTTGTGGAGTTGTATTAGGTTAGGTTACTTGTAGGAGGATAATATAGATCAGATTCAAGTGATATTTTTTTTTAAATCTTTCTCTCTTTTTCGCTTATCACATTCGAATGATAATTGACTGTTCATTTAATTGAGATTCTATTGATTACTCAAATAATAATAAACTAATCATTCGAATGATAATCAATTAATTATTTTAATTGGTATTCAATTGATATTCAACTAATACCATCAACTGTCATATTTTGCTAAATTGTCATGGTCGTTGATGATAAACGCCAAAATTCCAAATCGTTAGTTTCCTGGGTTAGGATGGGTTAGGTATCTTATGATTGGATTAGATGATATAAGAAAATTCGTCTTATTAGTTTGTTATTTGGGAGGGGTTAGGTTATAGATGACAGTCAGTAATGTTAGGTTAGGTTATAGTCACTAATGTTAGGTTAAGTTATTGATGACAGTCACTAATGTTAGGTTAGATTATAGATGACAGTCAGTAATGTTAGGTCAAGTTATAGATGATAGTCACTAATGTTAGGTTAGGTTATAGATGACAGTTACTAATGTTAGGTTAGGTTATAAATGACTGTCGGTAATGTTGTGGAGTTGGGTTTAGTGAGGTTAGATGTCATTTAGTGGAGTTGGGTTGGATTAGGTTAGATGCCACATTGTAAAGTTAGGTTAGATTGGATGTTAATGTTTAAGTTTAACTAGGTTAGAATTCATTTTGTGTGATGTGGAAGGAGATTGGGGAAAAGGGGAAGACGAAATTTAGGGAACTGTTGAATCAGATGTGGAGGGAGGAGGTGAGCTTACCAGAAGAATGGAGGGTTGGGATGATGTGTCCGATGTATAAGGGAGGGGATGAGAAGGAGGCTAGTAGTTATAGGGGTGTAACGATCACAAGTATTGGGTATAAGCTGGCAATGATGATAGTGAGGAATCGGATGGAGGTGGAGGTGGAGGAGAAGGGGATACTGCCAGAGACGCAGGGGGGTTTTAAAAGGGGGAGGGGGACGACGGAGCAGGTCTTTACCCTGGCGCAAATGGTGGAGAGAGTGATGGAAGAGAAAGGATGTATGTATCAGAACTGGGATGAATCCTCAAAAACATGATTCGAATCACGAATCCGAATCACCTAATATGATTCGAATCACGAATACTCGAATAAAGGATTCGTAAGTGAAAAATATGATTCCAATCAAAGATTCGAATCCTCATTTTTGAATCACGGATACAAATCCTTTAAAACTAAATTTGAATCTATTATTTGCAACCAGTAATATTTTATTCCATCAGTTTCTATTAACAAACATGTTCATTTACCGACTAAATATCTGATTATATAATGATTTTAATTAATCGTGATATATGTGTTATTGAACTTCATTTTGAATCTGTGTTTTATACGCCTGGCGCATGAAGTAAAATTTCGAGTTTAGAAAAGCCCCGTAAAAATTTGTCTCGGGTCGCTCCGCGACCCTCGACAAATTTTCTACGCGGGGCTTTTCTAAACTCGAAATTTTACTTCATGCTTAGTCTGGGAGTGGACAACACTCGTTCTTAGAAGTTTCAAATTGAAGGATCACTCGAGATTAGTAAGTTTATTACCATTTTACAAAGGCTACAGCTCGAAGGACCAACCATGGTCTTCAAAGACCGAAGGACTACAGGGAATCGAAGTTCATTTACAAGAAAACAACGAATATCTGAAGGTTTACAGCATGGATAGGAAAGAAAACATTCAATTTTGATAAAATATCAAAGTTGGGTTGGTTTTCAGTGCGTTTTTTACTTCACTTTAAATCAGTGTTTTATACGCGTGGCGCATGAAGTAAAATTTCGAGTTTAGAAAAGCCCCGTGAAAATTTGTCTCGGGTCGCTGCGCGACCCTCGACAAATTTTCTACGCGGGGCTTTTCTAAACTCGAAATTTTACTTCATGCTTAGTCTGGGAGTGGACCGTCAAGATTTTCTACATGTCGAGATTTTTGATATTTCTAGATTTATGTCGATTTATTCACAGTTTGTTATTGTATTAAATGCAACATCAATATTAAATAAAAACGGTTTTTTTTAGGAATAGAATATTCACCCATTAAGTGCCGAACAAATTATAAAGTTAACTCTAAAAGTTAATTTTAGGTAAAATTTTGCATCTTTTTCTTTGATTTCAATGAATGATTTATTATATTACATACGTCGATTTTTTAAAAGAGTTAAATTTAAAATTCAAACGAGTGTTGCCCACTCCCAGACTAAGCATGAAGTAAAATTTCGAGTTTAGAAAAGCCCCGAGTAGAAATTTTGCCGAGGGTCGCGCAGCGACAAGAGACAAATTTTCGCGGGGCTTTTCTTAACTCGAAATTTTACTTCATGCGCCACGCGTAAAAAACACTGATTTCAAGTGAAGTTAAAAATATACTAATAACGTTGGATATATTTCATGGTTAAGTAACCAAATATGCATTCACAAATATTTGAACAAAAACAAAACACTGATTTAAAGTGAAGTTCAAAATGCACTGAAAACCAACCCAACTTCGATATTTTTTCAAAATTAGATGTTGTCTTTCCTATCCATGCTGTAAACCTTCAGATATTCGTTGTATTCTTGTAAAAAAACTTCGATTCCCTGTAGTCCTTCGTTCTGCGAAGACCATGGTTGGTCCTTTGAGCTGTAGCCTTTGTAAAACGGTAATAAACTTAGTAATCTAGAGTAATCCTTCAATTTGAATCTTCTAATAACGAGTGTTGTCCACTCCCAGACTAAGCATGAAGTAAAATTTCGAGTTTAGAAAAGCCCCGCGTAGAAAATTTGTCGAGGGTCGCGCAGCGACCCGAGACAAATTTTCACGGGGCTTTTCTAAACTCGAAATTTTACTTCATGCGCCACGCGTATAAAACACTGATTTCAAGTGAAGTTAAAAATATACTATTAACGTTGGATATTTTTCATGGTTAAGTAACCAAATATGTTTTCGATGCGACGGTCAAGCAGCGTGTATGCATTTTCTGCAGCTACGTGATAAATAAATAAATTTATATAGTATTCGAGGCATATAAATAACAAATCAGTGCAAGTAAGTAATCAGTACCCTTGTTATTGATTCTATTAGATTTTCAACGGCTTATTTAAGTTAATTACAACGTTATTTTGATTTTACGGTATCAAATCAACGAATAAATTTCCATCGCCAATAATACAAAAAATAAATCCCATTTAACCTTTGTCTCTCTTGTGTGACCCCTATCCGTGGCCTATCTTTATCCGAGTTTGTGTCTATATTGTGAGTCACTACGACGGGCCGAGTAGTGTGAAGATTTGTGTTCAGTTTTTTTTTTCCTTTCTCTTTGTGTTTGTTTTGTTTATTTTCGCTATGCTCCCTATATGCACTGTTTGTAACGCTACTTTGCACCCTAAACACTTACACACCGCTATTAAATGCAACGGACCCTGTTCAAAATGGTATCACGGAAGCTGTATAAAACTCACCGAGTCTGAATTGAAATATTACCGCGACGAAGAAAATAAGGACGAAAAATGGTTTTGTAGCATTTCTTGTAAAATGGGTATCGCTAAGCCTGCTACACCGGCGTGTGATAACTCTACGCCCAATTTAGACTTAAAACTATTAATTGAAGCTAAGTTTAACGAGATTAAAAGCGAGATGCAGTCCCTTTTTGCTGACTTAACTCTAAAATTTGACTCCTTAAACGTGAAAATTAATAACTTAGAAAAAGAAAACATGAGTTTACGTAATGATTTGTCAAAATTGGACGCAGAAAGGGCTATCCCAATGAAAACAGCCTTAGACATAAATTCCATCACGAATGAGATAAGAGAAAGAAATAACCGGGCTCGTAATATCATATTGTTTAACGTGAGTGATGATAAATAAATAAATAAATAAATATGCATTCACAAATATTTGAATTATTCGAAAATTTTAATATTTATATTCAAATATGAATAATTTAGTGATTTAAATATTCATATTAGAATATTTAACTATTTGAATTAATCGAATTCAAATCCCAGCCTTAATAGCGATGATTCGAATTATTTAGGAGGATTTGAATCCATGTATCAGGATTCGAATTTTATAAGGATTCGATTCTCTTTATAAGGATTCGAATCCTTTTATAAGAATTCGAATCCTTTTATAAGGATTCGAATCCTTTTATAAGAATTCGAATCCTTTTATAAGGATTCGAATCATCTACGTTTGGATTCGAATACGAATCCTTTAAAAAAAATGTAACGAATCCGGATCACGAATCCGTTTTCACTAATGTATTCGAATACCTCTTTTGAATCCTCTAAAAGGATTCGAATCCGGGAATCGAATCCTAAATGATTCGAATTCTGCCCAGCTCTGGTATGTATGCGGTGTTTATGGACCTGAAGGCAGCATATGACTCGGTGCCGAGGGGAAGCTTGATAGAATGTTTGAGAAGGAGAGGGGTGAGTGAGGGGATGGTGGAGTGGGTGAGGAGAGTGTATGAGGAGACATGGGTGGTGGCGAAAGTGGGGAAGGAGGTGTCGGGGTGCTTTAGGACGTGAGAGGGTTTGAGGCAAGGCTGCCCGCTGAGCCCGATGCTATTTAATGTATACGTAAGTGAATTGCAAGAGGTGATGAGGAAAGGGCAGGCGGGGGGAGTGGTAATGGGTAAAAGGAAGGTATGGATGCTGGCGTATGCGGATAATGTGGTGTTGGTTGCAAGAGAGTATGAAGGGATGAAAGAGATGTTGAAGAGAGTGGAGAGGTTTATGGATAAAAGGGGAATGAATGTGAATGTAGGGAAAACGAAGTGGGTGAAGTTTAGAAATAAAGGAAGGGAGGGGAAGGTGAAAGAATTGGAGTGGAAGGGGGGTAGTTATTGAGAGGGTGAAGAGTTTCAAGTATTTGGGGTTTTGGTTTAAAGGAACGGGAGGGTATGAGGAGCATGCGAGGTGGGTGCAGGGTAAGGCGAGGAAGGCGTAGGGAATGGCGTGGGGCAAGTGGGGGAAAGTGGATGGGGAACAATGTGACGGTTGCGTGTAAGATATGGGATGCGTGTGTAAGAGCGGTGCTAATGTATGGAGTAGAAGTGTGGGGGACGAGAGGGTACGAGGTGATAGAGAGGGAGCAGATGTGGTTCCTGAAGCACATGTTAGGGGTGGAAAGCTACATAGTGCTTCAGGAGACCAACAGAGAGATGCTAGAGTGGGAGGCAATGGTGAGGGTGGTGAGGTACGAGATGAGATTGTGGGAACTGGATGAAGAGAGATTGGTGAAGGATGTATGGGTGACGAGTGTGGGTAGGGGTGAGGGTAGATGGAGTGGGGAGAGGACGAAAATGTATGAGAGGGTAGGGCTGTCGGAGGCGAAGGTAATGGAATGGCTAGGAAATGGGGTGAAGGTGGATGAGTGGGTGAGGGGGAAAGGGAAGGAGGTGGGAGGGCAGGAAAGAGAAGGGTGTATTGACAGAAGACAGTATAATGATATGTATGGGAGGTGGCAGGTGTATGGGAGGGTGCCGAAGTATTTGATAGAGAAGGGATGTGGTAGAGAGGATAGGGTGATTGTGGCAAGGGCGAGGTGTGGATCGGAGGAGAGAGGAAGGAAAGTATGGATGGGCGAAGAATATGGAAGTGTGTGTGTTGTGTGGACAGGGGAAGGATACGTGGGGACACTTGGCGGAGGAATGTGAGGGGGTGAAAGAGGAGTGGCTGGGAGCGAAAGAGAATAGAAGGGTAGTGGAGTGGATGAGGGAGGATGGGAGTGAGGTAAGGACGTTGGAAAAGCTGGGGAGGGAGAGGGAAAAGAGAAGGGAGGGTAAGAGGGATACGGGAATGTGGGTGAGGTAATCAAATGTAAATGTGTAATTAATTGTAAAGGTGTGGAGATTATGCCAATAAAGGTCTTTTTTTTTCATTTTGTGTAGTAGGGTTTAGTTAGACCAGATTTCATTTTATGGAGTTAGGTTAGAATTCATGTTGTGGAGTTGAGTTTAGTCTGGGTAAATTTCATTTAGTGGAGTTGGGTTAGATTAGGTTAGATACCACATTGTAGAATTGGGTTAGGATGGATGTCATTTTATGGAGTTGAGTTAGGTTAGGTTAATGTTCGAGTTTGGATTGGTGGAGTAGGGTTTGGTGAGATCAGATGTCATTTTATAGAGTTAGGTTAAAATTCATGTTGTGGAGTTGAGTTAGATTAAGTTAGATGTCATTTAGTGGACTTGGGCCAGATTAGGTTAGATGCCACATTAGAAAGTTGGATTAGGTTGGATGTCATTTTGTGGAGTTAGGTTAGTTTTATCTTTAAGTTTGGATATGTTAGGATTCATTTTGTGGAGAGTTAGGTTAGGTTAGGTTTGGTTAGGTTAGGTTAGGTTAGGTTTGGTTAGGTCAGGTTAGGTTAGGTTATTCATTTAGTGGAGTTGGATTAGGTTAGATGTCATTTTGTGGAGGGGTTAGATTAGGTTAGATGCCACATTGTAGAGTTGGGTTAGATTCGATGTTATTTTATGGAATTTGGATAGGTTAGAATTCATTTTGTGGAGTGCGGTTTGGTTAGATATAATTTTTGGGGGTTGAGTGAGGTTAGATGTGATTTTATAAAGTTAGATTAGAATTAATTTTGTGGAGTTGGATTAGGTTAGGTTACTTGTAGGAGGATAATATAGATTCAAGTGATATTTTTTTAAAATCTTCCTCTCTTTTTCGCTTATCACATTCGAATGATAATTGACTGTTCATTTAATTGAGATTCTATTGATTACTCAAATGATAATAATCAACTGATCATTCGAATGATAATCCATTAATTATTTTAATGATAACTAATTATTCAAATAATAATCGACAAATCATTTGCAATATAATTAACCAGTCATTCGAATGATAACCAACTAATCATTTGAATGATAATCAACTAATTATTTGAATGATCATCAACTAATCATTTCAATGATAATCAACTGTTCATTTAATTGATAGTTGACTGACCAAATACTAATTTAAATCATCATTCAATTATTGAAACCATTTATTCACACCCATCAGATTCGAATGATAATTGACTGTTCATTCGAATGATAGTCGTTAATAATCAACTAATAATTTGAGTGATAATCAATTAACCACAATAGATCTGAAAAAGTCGTGGTGGTACAGGCCAATGAGGCCACCCCTACGAATATCTAACCATTTAAATGATAACTAATTATTTGAATGATATTCAACTAATCATTAATTTAGAATCAACTATTCAATCGAATGATAATCAACTAAACATTTGAATGATAACTAATTATTCCAATGATAACCATCTAATCGTTTAAATGATAATCAACTAATAATCTGAATGATAATCAACTAATCATTTCAATGATAATTAACTAATCATTCGAATGATAATTAACTAATCATTTGAAGGATAATAAACTGTTTATTTGAATGATAGTCCAGTCATCAAATGATAATTTAAATGATCGTTCAATTATTAAAATCATTTATTTACGCCCATCACATTCGAATTGTAATTGACTATTATTCAAATGATAGTCGATTTTCCATTCAAATGATAATAATCAGCTAATCATTCGAATGATAATCAACTAATCATTTAAATGATGATCAACTAATCATTTGAATGATAATCAACTAATCATTTGAATGATAATTAATTAATCCTTTGAATGATAATCAACTGTTCATTTGAATGATAGTCGACTAATCAAATGATAATTTAAATGATCATTGAATTATTGAAATCATTTATTCACACCCATCATATTCAAATGATGATTGACTGTTCATTCAAATGATAGTCGTTGATCATTAAAATAACAATTTAAATAATCACTCAATTATTGAAATCATTTGATGGGCGTAAACCATGAATAAATTCAAACATGTTTTCACCAATTACGGAATTATTTACATAAAAGTCGATGGGAAAATTACCCGCCTTAATAGCAGCAAGGACTTGGATGACGTAGAAAACTCTGAATAAATACTTATGGCTCACATCTAGTGTGCGCATATGCTTCGTGTCCGTGGACCTCACTGATACTTTTTTTTGTTGATACTTTTCTTTTGCTCGTTTATTTCCTTTGTGTCGCGAATTATTATTATATTTCCTTGAGTGTTGAAATATTGTATTACTTTAAACAGTGTTATTATTTTATCAGTATTTTATATTTTTTAATTCATTCATAATTGTTGAAATATTATATTGTTTTACACAGTGTTATTGATTTTTCTCCTTTTAATATTTCTTTCATTGTTTTAATACAAATCACTAATGCTTTGTGATCTTCTAATTGCGCCCATTAATATCAGATCACTGCTACCGAAGATAGATTATGTTCAACAATTGCTATACGAAAAACAATTTCATATTTTAACGATCTCTGAAACATGGCTCAACAATAATATTCCCAATCAGTTCTTGAATATTCCAAACTATACTTTTATCAGAAACGATCGTTTAACGAGGGGAGGTGGTGTAGGAATATATGTAATTAATTCTGTAAAATTCAATATAATCCAAAGTGGTAATATCCTTGAGGATTTGTGGATTCATATAAAAACGAACAAATATAATGTTATTGTTTCATGTATACTATATCGTTCCCCGTACCAAAATATTCCTGAATTTTTGCATAATTTTGAGTGCGCTCTTATTAATTGCTTACCTTATTCTGAACATATAATTTGCTGTGGTGATCTAAACATTGACATGTCTAAACCGGAAAATAATTCCTATGTTTCACTTTCTGAATTGATTGATAGTCATGATCTTCTGCAAATCATAGATGTACCAACACGAGTCACTTCTACTACTGCTTCAATCCTTGATATTATTTGTGTTTCACGGAGCTTAGATATTACTTTAAAGGGTGTTTTAGATTGTCCAGTCTCCGACCATGATATAGTCTATTGTGCAGTACCATTGGGTACCAAGTTAGTTGATAATAATATTAAATACTTCAGATCTTTTCGTTCCATCAACACCGATGAATTTGTAAATGATTTACAGTGTATACCATTCCATAATATTTTGCATATAAGTGATATTAATGATAAGTTACATTTCTTTAATAGTTCTATCATTAGTAGTCTATATATATATCTATTTGATAAGCATGCTCCATATAAAATAATGAAAACAACGAAAGTCTCAAGTCCGTGGATAATTGATAATTTAAAGTTTCTTATGAAGATGCGTAATAAAGCCAAGGCAAAATTTAGAAAAACGCGCCTTAACTCCGATTGGGATTGTTACAAAAGCTTGAGAAATTATTTCAATTCGGTTATGAAGAAAGAAAAGAAAGCTTATTTCACTCATATAGCTAATACATTGAATAGAAATCAATTATGGAAACATTTGCAATATTTGGGACTAAAGAAACAAAATATTCAGCTTCCTGACTCTCTGAAAAATGTCAAAGAAATTAACAACTTCTTTCGGGACTCTATTCCACAATATAATAATTCTACGAACTATAGCAACAGTTTCATAGGTTCTAAGCACCCTTCCGCTACCAACTTCTGTTTTAGTTTAATAGATGATAGCACATTAATTCAATATTTAAATTCAGTAAATTCAAATTCAACTGGATTTGACGAAATTAATATAGTTATGCTAAGGCTATGTTGTCTCGTAATTATCCCATATTTCGTACATATCTTAAATAGTTGTTTGCTTGAATCAATTGTTCCTAATTGCTGGAAACTCGCAGTCGTAAAGCCTATTGCAAAAATTAATAACCCAACTAACTATGGTAATCTAAGGCCCATTAGTATTCTTCCCACCTTATCTAAGGTACTAGAAAAAATCATTAAAGCACAATTAACCTCTTACGTCAGTGAGAATAATATACTTCCTGAAATGCAATCGGGCTTTCGTAAGGGATATAGTTGTGAAACTGCCTTGATTAAAATCACAGACGATATATTAGCAGCCACTGATCGAGGAGAAATTACCTTGTTAGTACTGTTGGACTATAGCAAGGCTTTCGATACTGTTAACTTTGACGTCCTTGAAAGTATATTAAAACACATTGGATTGGAAAATTCTGCTATAATTTTACTAAGATCTTACCTCAGAGGAAGGAAGCAGTGTGTAGAAGTAGACAATAATAGGTCAAATTTTATCAGCATTATGCAAGGTGTTCCACAGGGTTCCGTTCTTGGCCCGTTGTTATTCACTAGATACACAAGTGCCGTTTTAAATAGCCTACATCATTCTAAAGGCCATATGTACGCCGATGATAGCCAAATTTATTTATCATTTACTCCCAACGAATGACAACACGCGGAACGATGTCTGAACGCCGACCTTGCACGTATTCAAAGTATATCTACTCTTTTATGTTTAAATTTAAATCCCTCCAAAATGTCGTTCCAATTATTTGGCAAGAAAAAGATTTGTGATGCTTTAAAAGATCAGTTTAACATAATTATAAATGATGAATCAATTAGTTATTCAGAATACAGTAAAAACTTAGGAGTAATATTAGATAACTCATTTAGATACAAAAAACAAATAAATAAATACATTACTACAGCCTATATAAACTTGAAAAAGTTATATCCTCATCGATCCTGTTTACCAGTATCAACTAAAATTATGCTCTGCAACGCTTATGTACTTTCTCATTTTTCATATTGCTCTACCTTATACAACCCTGCTATTGATAAATAGACTTCCAAACGAATACAATATGTTCAAAATTCGTGCCTACGATATATTTATGGTATACGTAAATTTGAGCGTATATCTCACAAACTAATAGAAGCAGGCTGGGTCAACATGGAATCAAGAAAAAAAATTAAAACTGCCTGTTTTTATCACAAGGTCATTACTGCAAAAGCACCTTCCTACTTGTTTCAGAAAATTAAATTCAGGAATGATGTTCACACTCTTAATATTAGATTCAAGGGGTCTTTATCACCGCCCAAACATAGAACCACCCTCTTTGAACGATCTTTCTCTTTTCAGTTTTATATTGTTTATAATGCCATATCTTCTGATTTAAAACGTCTAAATTATACAACATTTGTGAAAAGAATTAAAATGTAATGTTATGTGTAATGTTTGTTCGATCTGCCTATACAACGCGTGACTGATTTATATGTTCTTCTGTTACCATTTCATATATTAATATGTTCATTGATAATATTTAAGGTTTAAATGGAAGACCAGTTTAGCATTTTCATGCTAAACTGAATCTCGCCTTATGGTTTTCCAATTATTTAGAGTTTCATTCTTGTTTTATTATTATTGTTTTATATTTGTATTGTATTCGCAGAATGTACTTTAAGAATTGAAAATAAAGTTTATTATTATTATTATTATTATTAATTAGCCTAAATCAATAAATTTAGGAAGACATGCAGGAATTTTTCTTTTAAGTATACATATCACGATGTATGAGTAGTATACCCTGTAAATCTGTAGGCATTTGTTGTTTTATAAAAAGCATTAAACTGAAGTTTCTAACGAGTGTTTCTAATCCCAGATTAAGTATGAAGTAAAATGTTCAGGCTTATCTAAACTCGAAATTTTACCTTATGCTTAATCGGGGAATGGTAACACTTGTTAGAAGTTTTAAACTGAACGTTTCAAACAACGAACGCCTGAAAATTTACAGAGTACACATAAAGATATGCATACTTGAAAGAAAAATTCTGCTTATAAGAAAAAATTATAGTAAAAACTGATTGTCGCAATTTACGGTTTTTGTAAATGCCACTTACCCGAATAACAAATAAATCTCGATTGTCCTTTTTGGAAACGCAAACTAAATTCTTGCTGACGGCGACGTTCAATTGCAAATCTTTCCAAACGTACGGAATGGAAGTTACGGAGTAATTGGCTACTGAAAAGAACAGCTCGCTGGTTTGGGAATAAACGGCTCTCAGCGGGACGTAAATGGCCGTTCCCGGTTGCATGGTTGAGATCAGCTCCAGTTCGTTTCCGGAACTTCTCATGTAGTACAAATCGATGGGCGTGTTGAAGTCGTTGTACACCTGTAAAATTTAAATGCATAAATATTTTCTTGAGATACGTGAAATTATTTATCCGAGTGTTAAAAACCAAACCTCTTTATTCAATGCTACAACACAAATTAATGAGGACCTTAACAAGAACCGGTGCATATTACAATTTTAATAAATTTTAATCTTTTTATTGAAATTGACAGCAAATGAATTTCACACTTTCCTTAAACTATTACCTACCAGAGCTGGGCAGGATTCGAATCCTGGATTCTTTAGTTAAACTGGATTCGTGATCCAGATTTGTTACATTTTTTCAACAGGATTCGCATTCGAATCCAAATGCGGGTGATTCGAATTAGAGCTGATGATACCCGGGTACCCGCTCACTACCCGAATAAACGGGTAATACCCGGGTACCCGGATCGCAGTACCCGGGTACCGGTACTACCCGTATTACGCGTATTACCCGTATTATCCGTATTACCCGTATTACCCGTGATACCCGTATTACCCGTATTACATATTAAATACTATAATTCACATTTGTTATGTACAGAATGAATGAGAAATTTTTGCGATACCGTAATTAAGAAGTTAGCAAACAGAATTGTACTTACAGAATCAGCTACACTGTTTGGCGAAAAGTCGTTTGAGAAAAACGTGTTTAAAGTTTAGGTAAGTTCTAAAATGATAATTATTTAAACTTGCCATTATTTAAACTTACCATTAGTATGCTATACAGAAATAGCACTTTCTCCTCTTCGTTCTGTAGGCGCTCTTCCGCATTACGCGTTTTGGGCTGTAACTTAGCACATTTTTAGAATTTTACAATCAAATAATACTCAAAATGCGCGTAAACGTTTGCACTTTCAAAGTAACGCAAAAGAAAAATCGATTTTTTGAAATCTCTAGAACCAAGTTACCAAGTACCATATCCACAAGCAATTCACGCACGGCTAGATTTGGCCTACGTAGAAATTAGACAGCGAATTTCAACAAATATTACTAAGGCATCTTCTGTTGCGATTACAACAGACGAGTGGTCATCTAGAGCACAGGAACAATATGTGTCTGTAACAGCTCATATGATTAATTTGGAATGGACGTTGAGCAATTTTACCTTGTCCACAATGAACTTAGATGGTCGCCACACAGCAGATAATTTGGCTGCCGTTTTAGAGCTCGTGCAAGGAGAATGGGAACTTGGCGAAAAATTACATTCAGTGGTACACGACAACGCCAGTTCTATAAAAACTGCTGTACGACTATTAAGTAATGTTAAACATAGCATTAATTGTGCTGCGCACACGTTGCAATTATGCGTGAAGGACGGGTTAAATAGTGTGCCAGAATACAACGCCGTATGTACAAAAGCGGCGAGAGTAGTAGGCCATTTCAAACATTCGAATGTTGCAACCGGTGCATTGGAAAAGATGCGAGTAAAACTGGGCTTAAAGGTAGGACTTCTCATACAAAGCTGCCCTACGCGTTGGGATTCGACCTACATGATGTGTGACAGATTGTCAAAATCGCAATGCTGTATGCGGAGTACTAGCGGACAGAACATACACTAACCCTGCTACTGCGTTGAAACTTGAAATTTCGGAGTATGACTGGCGCTTGATGGAAGAAATGTTGGTATTATTGAAGCCGTTGCAGATGACTACGAAGATATTTTGTAGCGACAACACAGTAACGTTATCAGCGGTGCGGCCTATTATAAAAAGCCTCATTATAAATCATTTTCAAGAGGAAATTACCGATAGCTACACCATTGAGAAATTCAAGGAAAGTATGACCACATCATTAGCTGTACGCTTCGAGATGAATCCATCAAATACAGACATTGTTAAACCGGAACAACTGGCGTCATTTCTAGACCCTCGATATAAAGATTTGCGTTCTGAAACAGACGAAGGATCAGAGAAGATTAGAACTCACGTTCAACAAATTATTTATGCGTCTTCTACTGCTGCAGAAGTTGGAACACGCGCTAATGAGGACGAAACGGAGCTGGATTTTATTTTTTCAATTCCAACGAAATCGTCAGATCCATCGTATCAGTACAGACTCTATCTATCCGAACCACAAATCGGACACAATATGGACCCTCTGAAATGGTGAAAAACACACGAAGAAACGTATCCTGCAATCGCTGGTCTAGCGAAAAAATACTTGGGAATACCGGCGTCTTCGGCGAGTTCCGAGCGAGTATTTTCAACAGCAGGAAATATAGTTACTTCAAAACGAAGTTGTCTCTCGACAGAGAATGTTAATTTGCTTGTGTTTTTGCACAAAAATAAATCACTGCTGTAACGTGTTTAAATCTAAGCTTTATTTAAGAAGTCCGTATATTCTGGAAATTTCAAAAAATCGATTTTTCTTTTGCGTTACTTTGAAAGTGCGAACATTTACGCGTATTTTGAGTATTATCTGATGGAAAAATTCAAAAAATGTGCTAAGTTACAGCCCAAACCCGTAATGCGAAAGAGCGCCCACTGAACGAAGAAGAGAAAGTGCTATTTATGTATAGCATACTAAAGTTAAGTTTAAATAATAGTAAGTTTAAATAATTATCATTTTAGAACTTACCTAAACTTTATACACGTTTTTCTCAAACGACTTTACGAAAAATGGTGTAGCTGATTTTGTAACAATTCTGTCTGCTAACTCTTTAATTACGGTATCACAGAAATTTCTCATTCATTCTGTATATAACAAATGTGAATTATAGTATTCAATCTGTAATACGTATAATACGGGTAATTCCGGTACCCGGGTACTGCGGTCCGGGTACTCGGGTATTACCCGTTAATTCGGGTAGTAAGCGGGTACCCGGGCACTTGGGTATCTCATTACCCGGTCGGAATCATTAGCTCTAATTCGAATCCTCATAAAAGGCTTCGAATATTTATAAAAGGATTCGAATACTTACAAAACGATTTGAATCGTCAAGAATTATTCGACTTAATTGTGAGGATTAACATGAAAAATTTTTTTTGTGTGTTTTTAAATTTCTCGTTAAATCACTGTTTTATACGCGTGGCGCATGAAGTAAAATTTCGAGTTTAGAAAAGCCCCGTGAAAATTTGTCTCGGGTCGCTGCGCGACCCTCGATAAATTTTCTACGCGGGGCTTTTCTAAACTCGAAATTTTACTTCATGCTTAGTCTGGGAGTGGAAACGCTCGTTCGAAACTTCAAAGATAAGATCATTAAATGACTGAAAATGTTTTTAAAGATAATAATCTAGTTTTCAAAAATTTCTTAAACATTATTTGAAGTAAAACTGACATGGTAGCCACAATCTGAAAAGTTAAAGTTTTCCGAAATTTCCTTGATTCAAGATTTTTTTTCCTTACCTTTCAATATAACTTTCTTCGGTGGGAAACCTCCATTTTGTTAAATTGTTTTTATTGTTTTTGTTTTATAAATTTTTAAGTGTTTTGTAATTTTTATGAAGTCTGTTGATTTTGACAAATTTAATAATATCATATGGCTTTTTTGTTAGTTTCGGCAAATTTGAATAAAATACCATGACTTTTTTTTGACTTTCCCGGTTTTAATGATATTCAGTGATTTTTTATTTACGTAATTATCAGGCATTCGTCGATTTTATAATGGAGTTCAATTTGAAGTTTTGAACGAGTGTTTTCACTCCCAGATTAAGCATGAAGTAAAATTTCGAGTTTAGAAAAGCCCCGCGTAAAAAATTTGTCGAGGGTCGCGCAGCGACCCGAGACAAATTTTCACGGGGCTTTTCTAAACTCGAAATTTTACTTCATGCGCCACACGTACAAGACATTGATTTGAAGTGAAGTTCAAAAACACACAAATACATCTTTATTCAGAGTACCACAGATATTTAGTCTGTTATCAACGATGTTCAGTGGTCATAATAAATAATTAGGTATTTATTTATGTGTTAATGGTTGCAAAAAAATAATAAAATCAAATTTATTCTTAAAGGATTTGTATTAGTGATTCAAAAAACAGTGTTCGAATCTTGGATTTGAATCATATTTATCTCTTACGAATCCTTCATTCGAGTATTCGTGATTCGAATCATATTAGGTGATTCGGATTTGTGATTGGAATCCTTTTTACGAAGATTCGTCCCAGCTCTGTTACCTACCTGAGTAAAAGATTTGAATCATGAACACCTTTTTTTCAATAAAATTATATACATCTTTATAACATAACAAAAACTTAATCCGTCAACTGACAAATACATACTTATTTATTTATTTATTTAATAACCCAACAGACTGTAAATCACATATGGGCAACTCCCGGCCCGCTGTAAGATATGATCCGGCCCGCGAGACATTTTGAAAAAAAATATTACATTAGGTACTTATACTCACGGGAGTGACAGTGAGGCGGCAAACATCAAATTCTTTGATGTTTGCCGCCTCACTCTTTGATAATCGCCGCCAATCGACTTGCTCGATCAAATTCTTTGAGGTTTGCCGCCTCACGGGCGACACATCAAAAGATTTATTGCTTCTCAATTATTCTAAACTAGTTTATTCCAGATTATTCGTTCATTTTGCCTATATAAGCGGGTGGATGGCCCGAACGTTAGTTTAGTTCTATTTGAGCTACCGAGGTGATAACTTGGACAAGCGATATCCTAGCGAACTGCTCGAGCCGTCAACTTGCTTTGTGACTTTGTGTGCATCTTGAGTGGTTACTAACTATAGTTTCTTATTAAGTTTATTGAACTAAAAGTAAACAAAAATGATGTCTGGTGGAAAGAAACGAAAAGTAGATACAGAGGGTCGCCATTTTCAAGAAAAATGGACTGAAGAATTCTTTTTTATCTTGCACAATGGTAAGCCTATTTGTTTGCTGTGTAATGAATCCATTTCAGTAATGAAAGAATTCAATATAAAGAGGCATTACTCAACTAAGCATGCTACGCTGCACTCACTGACATGACAATTAAGAACAGACAAAATCCAGAAGCTTACCGCAAATTTGGAAAAACAGCAACAAATGTTTCATAAACAAAGAACACAACTTGATAAGGTTGTGAAAGCTAGTTTTATAGTTAGCTCAAAATTGGCAAAGGCATTAAAACCATTTGCCGAAGGAGAATTTATCAAGGAGTGTATGTTAGAAGTTTGCGGTATTATGTGTCCTGAAAAGAAAAAAGAATTTGAAAAAATTAGTTTGTCAAGACGAACTTTTGTTCGACGTATAGAAATGATGGCTAATGATATAAAAACAACATTGACTGACCGTATGGCTGGTTTTGAATCATTTTCTATAGCATTAGACGAGAGCACCGATTTGTCTGACACAGCTCAACTGGCTATATTTATTCGAGGTGTTTATTTATTTATTTATGCATTGATACAACTATCTTACACATGTCAGAAAATATAATAATTAAGTAGAAAAAAAAATAGACAGGTGATATTTCAAAAGATAAAAATAATTAAAATATATGTACCTATCGTATAGACATATTAAAATGATCGCATACATACACTGGCCTTATTAAACATGAGTTTGACTAGGATATAAAATAAAATCAGATAAATTAAAATTTAAAAAATTACATTGACATTGAACATTTCATACATTAAACTTTAACGAATATTAGAAATTTGTGTATAGAAAATATACATTAGTGTGTATGTACATATCACATATCACAGGCATTCATCGTCATTTAAAAAATCCTCATATGAGTAATAAGATTTGCGAAGTAAGAACTCGTGTATATTTTTTTGAAAAGTTTCAGAGGCAAGTCTCTGATTTCTGAACTCAATTTATTGTAAAATTTAACAGCGAAGTACTTGGTTCCGTTTTGTGACCGTTTTAATCTTATTTGTTCCAGGTTTATATTTTGTTTAAATCTTGTTTCGTACGTATGATTTCCATGTGTATTGTATCTGTTTACGTGTTGTTTGATATATACTAAACATTCCTTGATGTACAAAGAGGGAAGTGTCAGTATACCCAATTTTATAAAAATAGGTTTACAATCCTCCATATATTTGGATTTGGTTAATATACGAACCACCCTGCGTTGGAGGGCAAAAATTCTGTGTCTGCAGGTAGAATGTCCCCAGGCAATAAGTCCGTATTTCATGCAGGATTGGAAAACTCCAAAGTATGCGGTTTTCATGCATTCCAGGGAAGTCTCTTGGGACAATCTTCTAAAGGTGTATACGTGTTTTGCCAATTGTGCCGATCATTTTTTTCCGTGTTCATCACTTAAGGGCCGCATCAATATTAAAGCCTAGGAAGGGAACCTTCGTTTCTACAGCGGGGTTTGCAATGTTAAACATTATTGTTTGCGTTTTATTTGGATTTAGTAGTAGGCCGTTTTTGGTGCACCAGTTGTTAACGAGGCTCATACTGTTTTCATTTATTTCTCTCACGTCTGTTTGATTCTGACCTACGTCTATTACCGTGCTATCGTCAGCATAAAGTATACACGTTGAGTGCGGTAAATTCATTGGCAGGTCGTTAATGAATATTAAAAATATGATTGGCCCCAAAATTGATCCTTGAGGTACCCCCCTTGTAATCTGTTTTCGTTCCGATTGCTGACCATTCATATATACTGTTTAGCAACGGTTCTCAAGATAACTGTTCATTAAGGCTATGCTTGTATCATCAAAATTGTAATTTTTTAGTTTATTCAACAGTAGATCATGTGGTACAGCGTCGAATGCTTTAGTTAGATCCACAAACGATGCAGTTGCGACTAATTTATTCTCGAACGAATCTAAAACAGTTTCGGATAGTTTGATCACGGCATCAATTGTCGACATATTTTTCCTAAAACCAAATTGTTCATCTGCGAATAAAAGGTTTGATTCGAAATATGATGAAATTTGGGTTTTTATCACCTTTTCATATATCTTGGACAGAACTGGAAGTATGGCTATGGACCGATAATTGTTAAGGTCGCTTATATTTCCTTTCTTATGGATAGGCAGGATTTTCGCTCATTTTAGTACACTGGGGAAGATGCTTGCAGCAATTGAGTCATTTATTAGTGTAGTGAGGGGAGGGATTATAATATCTCTCACACACTTAATTAAATTTGGGGTTAAGCCGTACACATCAATGGCGCCACTTTGTTTGATCTCGTCGATTACATCTCGTACATGTATTTCGGAGATCTTTTCAAAACGGAAGTTGATGTTATTATTTAAATTTAAGTTATTTGAGGGACAATTGTCATACCTCAGATACTCTGTAATTGATTCGACAATATTGATAAAAAATGTGTTAAACTCTTCACAGCTAATATCACAGTTAGTTTCGTTTGGTTTCTTTAAACGTATAGTGTTCCATATAGCTTTTTGTTTGTTCGTAGATTTTGCGATGTATGTATCATTTGCTTGTTTTTTTACACGGCCTATATGGTCCTTATACATTTTTAGGTATTGTCTTTTCGTTTCTCGATTTTGTTCTGTAGGATATCTCTTGTGAAAGTCTTCTATAAGTTGTAGGGTGTTTCTCATTTCGCGGATATCCTTGTTAAACCAGGTTACGTTTGTTTTCTTTGAATGACTTCTGATTGTTTTAATTGGAAAGTATTTCTGCATGTTTTCAATCAATATAGTATGGAATTTGTCCCATTTTTCGTTTACATTAAATTGGATGGATTTGATGAAATCCCAGTTTATTGTTGTCAGTGATTGATAAAAATTAAATTTGCCTATCTCCGTTATGGGTCTGTAAGTTCTTACAGTATCTTTAGTAATGTTGTTTTTTACAAGTATTGACACAGATATGCCCAAGTGATCAAACAGACATGTGTCAATACACTCTATATCTATGTATTGTGTTTGAGTATTAGTAAAAACATTGTCAAGACAGTTGTCTTTCCTAGTATTGAAATATACCAACTTATAGAGACCATAACTAGACATACAATCTATATTGCACTTTACAATCATTTCAGTTAAAATTTAAGTTAAAACCACCTCCAATTACTACATTTCTCTCCGCTACATTTATTTTATCTAAAAAAGATGTTACGATGTGCAGGAACTGATTAAAATCACCGATTGGTGCCCTATAAATACAAATAATATAATATTTAATGCTTGGTACGTATATGCATGCGATCTCACATATTCTTTCAATACTTATATGATTTGTTAACGTATTATAAGTGTTGACGTGTACACCGCTTTTTACATAAATGATTGTCCCACCATGTGCTGATGTTTTACGTGCGTAATAAGCTGCCGATTTCAGTTCATCAATCTCTGAAGATTCTGCTTCTGCTTCCGTTAACCAATGTTCACATATGGAAACGAACTCATAATTGTGTTGATAAGGAGTTCACTGTTACTGAGGAATTGCTTGCTTTATAGCCGCTAAAAGGAACCACTACAGGAGAGGATATTTTTATTGAAGTTCAAAAGGTATTCACAAGTTTTGGCTTGCCATGGTCAAAATTAATTGGAGTATGCACTGATGGTGCACCTTCTATGGTCGGCTTACGTAAAGGTTTCATCGGAATTTTGAATGAAAAAGCAACAGAATTAAATGTGCAAAAAGATGATTTGATAGTCCTTCATTCATTGCATTATCCACCAACAGAACTTGTGTTCTAAGTCCATTCGACTCCAGAATGTTATGAATGTGGTAGTAAAAACCATCAACTTTATTCGATCCCGAGGGCTTAACCATCGTCAGTTCAAGGCGTTTTTGGATGAAATATCAGCTGAATATAACGACGTAACATATTATTGCGAAGTCAGATGGCCGAGCAAAGGAAAAATGTTGAAACGGTTTTACGAGCTTAGAAATGAGATAGCAGACTTTATGAAAATAAAAGATAAACCACTATCTGAATTAAGTGACCCAAAATGGATATGTGACTTAGCATTTCTGGTCGATCTTACAGGCTATTTGAATGATTTAAATTTGAAACTTCAAAAACAAGGACAGTTAGTAAATGATTTGTATAGCCATTTAAAAGCGTTTCAGATCAAACTACGCTTGTGGGAGTCACAGATGCTGTCTGGTAACAGTTACCATTTCAACACGCTCTCTGCGTATGAAAATATTGCTTATGCTCAATATGCTGAAGAACTCAAGTTACTGTCGGAACAATTTTCGAACAGATTTTGCGACTTCAAAAACATGGAAGACTGTTTCAGTTTATTTGCTACTCCTACAACATATATTGTACAAAATGCTCCAATACACTTACAAATGGAGTTGATCGAGATTCAAGAAAACTCACTCCTAAAATCCAAATTTGAAGACGTAGAGTTGTGCGATTTCTACAAAAAATACCTAGAAGAAGACAATTTTCCGCAGCATAGAAAATTCGCAAGAAGATTGATTTGTGCGTTTGGCAGTACTTATAAATGCGAACAGTTCTTTTCATTGATGAAAGTTAATAAATAAACACATCGTACAAGACTGACTGACGATAATTTGGAAAATTCTTTACGTCTTTGTGTCAGTGGAATTAATCCAAATATCGATGGATTAGTTTCCCAAATTCAAGCTTAAGTGTCTCATTGATTTCGGTGTATTTAACTTTCGTAGTTTGTAACAATTGCAAATTTAACGATTTAATTATAATGTACCATTTTTTTAAATTTCATTTTGTTATTTTAATAAATTGTACTATAATAACATTGTCGTATTATTTTATGTCTAATATCTATCGCAAAAAATATTATCACTACTTTAAAATGCACTAAGTACTTTTAAACGCGGCCCGCGAACGTATTTGACGCTAAAGTTTGGCCCTCAACATGTCAAAGGTTGCCCATACCTGCTTTAGTTAAACTGGATTCGTGATCCAGATTTGTTACATTTTTTCAACAGGATTCGCATTCGAATCCAAATGCGGGTGATTCGAATCCTCATAAAAGGCTTTGAATCGTCAAAAATTATTTTAATTGTGAGGATTAACATGAAAAAATTGTTTTGTGTGTTTTTAAATTTCTCTTTAAATCACTGTTTTATACGCGTGTCGCATGAAGTAAAATTTCGAGTTTAGAAAAGCCCCGTAAAAATTTGTCTCGGGTCGCTGCGCGACCCTCGACAAATTTTCTACGCGGGGCTTTTCTAAACTCGAAATTTTACTTCATGCTTAGTCTGGGAGTGGAACGCTCGTTCGAAACTTCAAACTGATGGCTTTGATAAGAACATTAAATGACTGAAAATGTTTTTATAGATAATAATCTAGTTTTCAAAAATTTCTTAAACATTATTTGAAGTAAAACTGACCTGGTAGCCACAATCTGAAATGTTAAAGTTTTCCGAAATTTCCTTGATTCTCGATTTTTTTCCCTGACCTTTCTATATAACTTTCTTCTGTGGGAAACCCCCATTTTGTTAAATTGTTTTCATTGTTTTTGTTTTATAAATTTTTAAGTGTTTTGTAATTTTTATGAAGCCTGTTGATTTTGACAAATTTAATAATATCATATGGCTTTTTTGTTAGTTTCGGCCAATTTGAATAAAATACCATGACTTTTTTCTGACTTTCCCGGTTTTAATGATATTCAGTGAATTTTTTATTTACGCAATTTTCAGGCATTCGTCAATTTTATAATGGAGTTCAATTTGAAGTTTTGAACGAGTGTTTTCACTCCCCGATTAAGCATGAAGTAAAATTTCGAGTTTAGAAAAGCCCAGAGTAGAAAATTTTCACGGGGCTTTTCTAAACTCGAAAGTTTACTTCATGCGCCACACGTACATGACATTGATTTGAAGTGAAGTTCAAAAACACACAAATACATCTTTATTCAGAGTACCACAGATATTTAGTCTGTTATCAACGATGTTCAGTGTTCATAATAAATAATTAGGTATTTATTTATGTGTTAATGGTTGCAAAAAAATAATAAAATCAAATTTATTCTTAAAGGATTTGTATTAGTGATTCAAAAAAACAGTGTTTGAATCTTGGATTCGAATCATATTTATCTCTTACGAATCCTTTATTCGAGTATTCGTGATTCGAATCATATTAGGTGATTCGGATTTGTGATTGGAATCCTTTTTACGAGGATTCGTCCCAGCTCTGTTACCTACCTGAGTAAAAGATTTGAATCATGAACACTCTTTTTTCAATAAAATTATATACATCTTTATAACATAACAAAAACTTAATCCGTCAACTGACAAATACATACTTATTTATTTATTTAATAACCCAACAGACTGTAAAAAGTCCAATAACAGGGTCATATCATTAGTACAATATAAATGCAATATAGCAACATATGGATAATATTACAAATTACTACAGTATGAAAAGAAAACTATAAACTAAGGTAACGCAGATAATATTTTAATACAATCACTAACATTACGCTTAAATACTGAAAATGTTGACGTAAAAATGTCTACATTATACGCGTAATTATTGTAGATAATCTTATAATGGGAGAGTTAGAATAATAATTATTAGTTGGAGTGACGTAAGTAAAAGTCCTAATAAATCGTGAACAAACTCGAGGAACATTAAATTTAAGGCGACTGACAAAGTTCATGTCAACAATTAAATTATGCAACAGTTTATAGAGGAATCAAATATTTATAAATATAATTCTGTTATGTACAGAAATTAATTCAAATTCTGTAAGAAGATCACTGTAAGGTACTGGCGGTATTTTACAAAATAAAGATATCTAAGAAATTTTTTTTGGATATTTTCGAGCATGCCTATATATTTCATGTACATTGGTGTCCAAATTAGCACACAATATGATATTTTACTCAATATAAATGTGTTGAATAATAAAAGTAACACCGTTATACTGGAAAATTATCTGCAATTACGTATTATAAAACCCATCATACGGTAACAATTCTTGGTTAATAATTCAACATGAGCATTAAATGTCAATTTGCAATCAAAAATAACACCGAGATCCTTTATTTCTGTAAATCTTTGCAACTGCATATTATTAATTTTGTAAGGATATAATATTAAATTTGATTTTCTCGAGTAAGTAACAACAGAGCACTTTGATATATTAAGTGATAATTTATTAATAGAACACCACTCTGTAAAAATGTTTATATAATTCTGCAGCTTCACACAATCTTCAATCCCACTAACAACACTATAAAGTTTAATGTCATCCGCGTAAAGCACGATTTTACATTTGAGAGCCTGGCACACATCGTCCATAAAAAGTAGAAAGAGCAGAGGTCCTAGATTCGGTCCTTGAGGTATCCCACTGGATGCAACGTACCACTTGGATTTGTGACCGTATATCTCCACAAGTTGCCGGTGATTAAATAGATATGACGAGATAACATTCATGATGTTGTGATTTAAGCCAAAGGATAACAATATATTAAACAGAATCTTGTGGTCCAGTTTATCGAACGCTTTCGTTAGATCACCATAAATAACGTCTACCTGATGTCCATCGTTCATAGTGTCATATATATCTTGTGTAATACCTATAAGATTTGTTGTTGTAGATCTACATTTTATAAAGCCATGTTGTTTATTTATTTATTTATTTGTTGCGTGGAAATTTATGGATTAACAAGATTATATATATAATCAGCTATTATCGATTCGAAAACTTTTGATATATTGCTTAAGATGGCTTCTTCTTCTTCTTCTTGCACTATTTATGGCCTCAGCAAAACAGCTCTGTTGACCAGCCACAGCAAATACTTAAGTTGTAGGTAATTGTGGTTAAATAGTATAATGATTAGTTAGTAGAGGAAATCCCTTAAAAGAATTCAGACAAACACAAACATTACTATATAAATATATTAGTTTCATGTAATAGGGAGTATAGGATAAGGTAAGATTTTATACAACATTTAGATAGTACAGATAGAATAGAGAGTGGAGCAGCATTTCCAGCTGTTATAAGAGAAAAGTACAGTTTTTTACATTTATCATAATAATTACTGCATGAAAAAAATATGTGATTTAAATCTCCCACTTCCGAACAACTACAATTTGGAGAGTCAATCGCCTTTATTTTGTATAAATGGCTAGGAGATGAGTTATGTCCCATCTTCATACGTATGATAGATGTCACAAATCTTTTACCTCGAACTTTTGGGTCGAAAAACCATACTTTGGATGGTATAACAGGGTGAAGGGAGAAATATTTGGTGTGGGAAGAAGATGTAGACCAAACTGCTTTCCATTTCAATCTAAGGCTGGATCTAAGCACCTTAAAATAGTCAGTGAACGGAGAAGAAAATTCAGACAATAGACTATCTTTAGCAGATTTAGCTAACATATCTGCAGTTTCATTTCCAATAATGCCTGAATGGCTTGGTACCCAACATAAATTTACTATATATCCTTCTTTGAATAAGTCAAACAATAAAGTTCTAATATTTAAAACTAGCATATGCATTTTAGAGTTGATTCCAATTTTTTGTATTGAGTGTAGCACAGATTTAGAATCTGTAAGAATAACTGTCTTCATTAATTTTAATTCTTTAATTAATTTTATACACTCAAGTAAAGATGTAAGTTCAGCAGTGTGAATAGAAGAGGTGTGAGGAATTCTAAAGCAGTAACTTAGATTGTTTTCTATATATATTCCACACCCTGTATGATTTGTAGTAAACGAACCATCTGTGTAACAAAAGATACTATCAGGCCATTTTTCATGCGCCTCTTTATGAATGTTACTATCTAGATTTATCCAGTTTTTAATAGACAAAAAATTAGAGAAATAAGGGGAAATATAACAAGGGAGTTTAGAAGATGTAAAAATGTTAAAAGATTCAGAAATAACATAATTTTCGATAATCGCGCAGTGAGGTTTGCCTTTAACATTCTATAATTCTGATAAACTATTAATAGATGAAGTAACTATATTATTGTTATTAGCTAAACATTTTAAAAAATACTTTCTGGCTATAAAATCGGATCTTATAAAGATAGGGGGTATACCACTCTCTACCTCTAATGCTCTTGAAGGAGCTGATCTCATACAACCTAATACCGTTCGCAATGAAGATGATTGTAGACGATCAATGATCATAACTAAAGATTTATTCAGAGGAGAAAGTAAAAACAGGCCATATTCTATTTTTGACCTAATTAGTGATTTATACAAAATTGTTAAAGTGGCAGGGTCTGATCCCCACCAGATGTGAGATAGACTCTTAAACACATTTAGGGTTTTTAGAACTTTTTCTTGTAAGTCCGATATATGAGGTTTCCAAGACAAAGCTGAGTCAAGAGTGATGCCTAAGTATTTAACTGTTCTAAATTTTGGAATTTCTACATCTTGGAAGTACAAATGAAAATCTGGAAGAACTTTCGATCTCTTCTTAAATATCATACTCTGGGATTTACCAGGAGAGAGAGATAATCCATATAAATAAAGCCAGTCCGACAATTCGAATAGAGCTTGATTAATCCTATTACATAAAGATTGGATGTTATTACCCGAACAATACAAAACTACATCATCGGCGTATTGAAGAATAGAACAGTAGGGAGACATTAAAGATTGAAGAGGAAGAGTGTACAATATGTATAATATGGGACTAAGGATTGAACCTTGAGGGAGACCAATATAAGAAACTCTAGGGTTTGAGAACGAGCAATCATGTTTTAAATAAAGGATTTTTGTTTTTATCATTGACCAAATGCATCTTATAATATTTGATGGAACTCCGATAGAGATAAGCCTATTAATTAATAAGGAAGGAATAACAGAATCGAAAGCGGCCGAGATATCTATAAATAATGCAATTGTTGTTTGATTATTAAGAAATGAACAATTTATATCCGTAGTTAATTTAATTAAATTATCTATAGCACTCTTACCCCTTCGGAACCCACATTGTGTAGATGGATAAATATCTTTACTCTCCAACCACCAATCCAATCTTAAATTTATAAGGTGTTCAAAAATGTTCCTTATACAAGAGGTAAGGGCTATTGGACGATAACTATTGGGGCTATTTGGGCTCTTGCCGGGCTTAAGGATAGGACAAATAATTTGCCTGGTCCAAGATTCGGGTACTGACCCCGAAGAGAGAAATTCATTAAACAATTTTAATAGCACAGATTTTCCAGAGAATGGAAGATTTTTAATCATTGAATAAGAAATGTCATCTATTCCTGGAGAAGAGTCTTTGACATTTTCTAAAATAGAGTTTAATTCTCCTAGAGTAAAATTAGAATCGGGAAAGGAAGAAGATATTGGGGGGATTTTCAATTTATAAAAAGGTTCTACATATGGGGGAGCCAGTGTTGAAAAGAAGGAATTTAGGGTTTCTGTATCACGGGTTGGAATGGAAGGAGACATAAATGACTTCCTAAATATTTTTATTTTCCTCCAAACTTCAGTAATTGGAGTAAATCGGGAAATTGATTCACAGAATTCTCTGAACGATTTTTTCTTTTGTTCTTTAAATATTTTTCTAGATAAGGCTATGGCTTTTTTAGCATAAATAAATGATTCAGTTGTCCCTTCTCTATAAAATTTTTGAATGGCTTGTTTTCTTGACTCTTTTATTTGTGTGCAAGTAGCATCCCACCAAGGACATAAAGAAGGGCGAGAAAAAGGGTGATGAAAAGGGATGGACTCATTCCCTGCCTGGTTTAAACAATCTATAAAATCTATATATGAAAATTCATAAGATATTGAGCTTGCTACTTTTTCTGTATATTTTGTCCAGTTTGCTAATTTGAAGTTTCGGCATATACGGGAGGATTTTTTATAAGTGGAGTTTGGATTAGAATTAAGTTGAATTTTAACAAGAATGGGAAAATGATCACTACCATAAGTGTCTGGAAGGGTTTGACAGGAGGAATAGGGTCCAAGTGATGGGGATACTAGAGTGATATCAATATTGCTTTTTTGTGAACAATTATATGAAAAACGTGTAGATCTATCATCATTTAATACCACAAAGTTATTAGATTCTATGAATTCCCATAATAATTTTCCATTTAAATTAGAATATGAACCATTAATTTGAGAGATGTGTGAGTTAAAATCACCCACAATTATGTATGGAGAAGGTCCCGTTAATATAGAGTCCCAAAGATTGCTGCTAATTTTAACAGAAGGAGGGATGTATCCCGATATTAGGGTAAAGTATGGTAATTTTATTGAGATGAACTGAACTTGATTATTAAAATTTGGAAAATTAAGGGGTATTTCTGTATAAGATAGGGAGTTACGAATGAGAATGGCAACCCCACCCTTACCGTCCCCCCTAGATTTAAGAATACATTTATAACCTCTAAATCTTATTAAATTTTCACTCGTCCACGTTTCGGATAGACATATGATATCAGGGATAAATTCATCTATAAGGTTAGATAAGTTAACTTTATTAGCATTATAACTTCTAATGTTCCAGTGTACATTGTATGTAGAAGAAGTCTTATAATTATTCAGAGTGTCGACTGGTACTAAATTTAAAAAAGTTTGAACAAAATATGAGGGTTTGAGGGAATATAAATTTGTTAATAATTCTGTAATTTCTTCATCATTCCATTCATAAGTAGTGGAAGATGATGAAGGGTTAGGGGTATTAAAACATAATTTTTTAGGAGAAGGAGTACGGCTAGGATTGATAATTTCTAAGTAATTTTGTGTAAATGTTCGGTCAATTTCCTGAGAAGGTGATGTTCGTTTTTTATTATTATTTTTTAACACTGATATATATGAATGTTGATTATTACCAAAATTATAATTAGGGCTGAGATTTAATGATGTTGGTGACATAAGGGGAAAATTTTGTTGATTTGGAATTAGATTAGTGTTGTGCTGTAAATTATTGGAAAGTTGTGAAGGAATGGATGTAGGGAAAAGAGCGTTAGCTTCTGTGAAAGAGACATTATGTCTCGAGATATACTCTTTTATTTTTTTTTGTCTAAGATATTCCGGGCAAACTCGATTTCTAGATAATGTACCCACTTCAGTGGACGTATGAGGTCCATTGCAGTGTATACATATAGCCTGAAGGGCTTTACAATTCTCTGTGATATGTTCATTTGTTCCACAGGTATTACATCTAGATTTACTCTTGCATACATTTTTTGTATGCCCATATCTAAAACACATTATACATTGTGTCACAGGATAAATAAATATTTCTGGTGTTTTGTTAGTACAAAATAGTTTTAGATTTAGGGGAATCGAGTTTGTGCGGATAGTAATTACTATGGAATGTGTATTAATATATTCAGTAATGTTATTATTTATTACTTTTCTTTTCCACCTTCTGACATTTATAGTTTGAAAATTATTTGATACATTTAAGTTATTTAATATCTCCTCTTCAGTGAAAGAGGGATCTACATCTCTAACGATACATTTTGTAGTTAAAAATTGGGTAGGAATGAAAACTTTAAATGAGTTTTTGTATATTAATTCTTTAGAATTTAAAAATTTATTTGCCTCGTTAATTGTTTTAAATTGCACACTGACTCTATTTCTGCCTCTTCTAGAAGTGATTACATTAAATCCAGCCTTAGACAAAATGTTCCCAACGACCATCTCATGCAAAGCAGGAGTGATAGAAGGTTGAGGAGTATTATCATTATTTATATCCTTATTAACTATTTTTTCTATATAAACTATATATGGAGCTCTATCTCCTTTGCCAAATTCCAAAATACTATTTATATTTTTTCCAGGGATAGCTGCCGGGGGGGACGCCCCCCCCGAGCAAACATCCATTTTATTAACTTGAATTTATACGAAAATTAATGATTCTTTACTGATATGTATGTAAAAAAATGAATAAAAATAGATTTATAGGGAACAAAAACACAAAGATAAGAAAAAACGACTTACAATACACAATAGGTTAAATATCGGAGCCCAAGGTCGCAAATAGGAAAACACAACCGTTCAGTACGAAAGCTGTCGGTCGAATCTCAGCTTAAGATGGCAATAGGTCTGTAATTCTGAATAGCTTTACTTGACCCAGATTTAAAAACAGGGCAGATTAGAAATTCTTTCCATTTGGTAGGAAATTTGCCTGTTTTCAGAATTAACTGGTATAAATAATAATATAATTATTTATTGCACTGTATAGAGCCACAAGCACTTATGCTAGTTTGTATAGCGAACGACACCAGATGTAATCTGCCAGTTCGTTTAGTGTGTAAATAAATAAATAAATAAATAAATAAGTAATCAGGTCGCATAAGACGGACGATGTATCTTTCAATAGCAGTGCCGGTATAAAATCCGGTCCCATTGTGAAATTAGGTTTAAGGCTTTTTACCTTTTTTAAAACATCGGCTGAATCTATTATGTAGTCACCAAAGTGATCTATATAACAATGTTCAATATGATCAATATTGGGAATATTAGAATCACAACTGTATGACTTCATAAAATGGTCAGCGATTCCATTAGCAATATCAAGTGGAGTGTTGAATGTTTCATTATCTAGTGTCATTACGTCTGGAATACGAGAACTTTTCCGTTTATTATTTATATAATTCCACACGAAATTCGGTTGCTGCGAAAGTCGTTGCTGCATATTATCTATATATTTTAGATGTGCAGTCTTGATGTCTTCCTTACACGATTGAAGGAGCTCCCTAAATTTATAGCGGTCTACACCACTTTAAATAACGTTGACGATACTTGTATTTTAATTTGATTTTTCTTTTAACAGATGAGTTAATCCAAGGAGAGCTACTATTGTCATATACTTGTCTAGATCGTGGAACACATTTATTTAAAATGTCATATAAGATAGAGTAAAACAAATCACATGCTGCATCAACATCAGAGTATGTATAAAGTTCATTCCAGTTAGTCTTACTTATGCAGTCATACAAACGTAAAAAATTGGCCTTACGAAAGTTGTACTTATACGCAATGGGTTTATTACTCGTAGTTGATTCATATTTAAACACAGCAGAAAACATAATAGTAGGATGGTGAGGGTCTTCAATCACTAATGAAGGAATACATCTCTCTACGTCATAAATATTGTTGAATGATGCGATAACTAGGTCGAGTATTCTGTTGTTTGCATTATTAATAATGTTATACTGTTTAAATCCATTGTAGTCTAGAAAATTGTTCAATACATCTAATGTTGGTGAATTGGTTCCGGTTGAATAATTCGGTATGTTGAAGTCACCAGTAATAATAATATTTTGGCCCAAAAATTGGGTTTCTATTTGCTCAAATAATATAGAGTATTCGTTTGCAGAAGTTGAGGGTTTAATATATATGCACATGAGGATAATTATTACATCCTTGATTTTTGTTTTAACAGCGATTAATTCCATTGATTGTAATTGATCCATATTGAAAGTGATAACTTCGGAGCTAAGGGCAGAGTTAACAGCAATTAAAGCACCACCACCTCTTCCAGCTAATCGATCTGCTCTGTAGACGTTATAGTCCGAAGGGAAAAATTCAGAATTAATAACGTTATTATTAAACGTATTACTTTGAACAGAGTTATAAAATTCATTTATTTTTGATTTCAAACTGCGAATATTCTGATAAACAAAATACAATCCTGTGTTATGAGTGTGTTGGGTTAATATTGTTTTTTTCGTTATTACTATTCTTTTTTGCTATTCGGGGAATATTATTGAAATACTTTATCATGAGAAGTTCACCATTGGCTTCTCTCTCCTTCTTCTCATCAAGCAAATTTGAGAGTTCTTTACGTTGAAGTACGGTGCGATCACGTGTGATACGCAAATCATTATGACATTTATTTCTATTTCTTAATACTAACGGAACCATATTTGCATCAGCTAAAATAATTTTAACAGGACGAGGTCGGTCGGAAGCCTTTTCCCCAACCGTATACATTTCTTTAATACTACAGTTTCATCAAGAGTTAGGATAATTTTATCAATTTTATCAGTGGTTGTTGAAGATGCATCAACAGTATCTTCTTCTCGCATACCAAATAATATTACGTTGTTCTCGCGAGATTTTCTATCTTCCAGTTCGTTGATCACTGATAAATTATTAGCGGTGGAGAGTTCGGAAACCCCGGTTTCATATGAATCTATCCTGGTATTGTCTTTCAATTTCAGACCGCAAACATATATTATCCGTCTTGATATACTGGACATCAGAGCTGGGACGAATCCTCGTAAAAAGGATTCGAATCACGAATCCGAATCACTTAATATGATTCGAATCACGAATTTTCGAATAAAGGATTCGTAGAAGATAAAAACTAGGACGTTAGAGGTCGAATGCGAAAGACGTGCCGGCCAGTGTCTCCCGTTAGTGAAGCGTTGTTTCTGTGATTACCGTCTGCGTTTTGGGTGAGGTTTACATCATCATACAATACACGAATTGGGCTTTATTTTGGTGCCAACGGTAACCAAGGTTAAGCTACCGAAAAGAATATAAAGCCGCAAATAAAGTGAGTGGATATTAAAATTTACGCCCAGGTGAGCTCTTTTTTTCCTATGGTCTTTTTTGCGCCGAACAATAAAAGAAAAAAAAAACACGAGTGCGAACGCTCATTCGAACCAATCTGGAGGTCATCGACCCGCAAATAAAAATAGAAATAGTGGATTAATTAATAAACAATACGCTCGGCTACAGCGCGCATAAAGAGGCTGAGGAGCGAGAATGGCGACGGCAAAGAGGCAGAAAGAGAGAAAGGAGGTGGAGGGATGGGAAAGGCAGGAGGAGGAGGTCAGGAGGGGGGTGTTTGGTCGAGGAGCGGGAGTTCAGAGATCGCCGCAAGGAACAGGGGAGTTGAGAGAGGGAGAGGGAGGGGATAAGAGGAAGGTGGCAGACACCTCGTTTGAGACGAGAGGAGAAAAGGGAAGGGATGAAGAAAAGAGTGGTGAAGTGCTAAAGAGATAAGGAAGGAGAGGGAGATGTGGAAGGAGGAGATGAGGGAAGCAAGGGAGATGTGGAGAGAGGAAATGAGGGAGATGAAAGAAGCATGGAGGAGGGAAAGAGAGCAATTGCTACACAAAATAGTGGACCTGGAGGGGCAGGCGGAGAAGAGGGAGAAACAGGAGAGGAGAAACAACATCGTAATAAAAGGGAAGGTGTTAGAGGGGAAGGGAGAAGTAAAGGACTTCCTGAAGGAGGCGCTGGGCATAGACGCGGAGGTGCAGGAGAGTTATGTGGTGGATAGGGTGGGAAGATTGGTGGTGGTAAAACTGGGAAAACTAGACGAAAAACTGGCCATAATGAGAAGCAAAAATAAATTAAGAGGAATGAAAGAAAGGATTTTTATAGACGAGGACCTGACAAAGGAGGAGAGGAGGGTGCAAAAACGCCTAAGAGAGATAGCAGGACAGGAGAGGGAAAAGGGGAAAGTGACAAGAGTGGGGTACCAGAAAATGATAATTAACGGGGAAGAGTGGAGATAGAACAAGGAGAAGGAGATGTTGGAGAGGCAGGAGGTGGCAAAAAAGTAAGAAGGAGTGAGGTAGTGGGAGGGGAGGAAGGTGGAAATAGGATGATGGAGGAGGAAGATGGGAAAAGTGTGGAGGTGGAGGAAGGGGGGAGGAGAGATGGGGAGAGCGGAGATAGAAGGGTCAAAGGGGGGAAGATATGGCAGAGGCGGAAGAGCCGTGAGAGGAGCGGGGGACGAGGAAGCAGGTGTGGGGAAGGGGAGGAAGAAGAGGTGATAACGCTAGGGTTTCGGAATGTGGCGGGAATAAAGTCTAAAGGGCAGGAGTGCAAGTGGAGGAGAGATTTTGAGGAGTGGGTAATCGGGAAGGACGTAGTGGGGATAGTGGAGACGTGGATGGTGAAGAAGGATTGGAGGGAGGTGAAAGGATGGTTACCAAGGGGGTTTAGATGTGCGAAAAAGGGAAGGGCGAAGGGGGGAATGATTGTTGGATGGAAAGAAGACAGGAAAGGAAGCAAGGGGGAGATGATGGAGGGATGTGAAGGACTGGTGTGGGTGAAGTACCAGCGAGGGGAATACAAGATGAACGTGGGGGTGTTATATGTGAGTAAAAACTGGGGAGACGTAAGGAGGGAGATAGATGAAAGAGCAGGAGAAGGGGCAAGGTGGATGGTGGGGGGGGATTTCAACGCGAGAATAGGAGAAGCGGGGGGAGGACTTAAGGAGGACGGTTCAATGAGGAAAAGGAGCTCGCAGGATAAATGTATAAACCCGGAGGGAAGGAGAATGAAGGAGTGGGTGATGGAGGAAGGGTGGGAACTGTTAAACGGGTGCACGGAGGGGGACTGGGAGGGGAAGAAAACGTACATAGGGGCAAGAGGGGCATCAGTGATTGACTATGTAGTGGTGAAGGGAATAGCAAGAGGGGAGATAAGGAGTATGGAGGTAGAGGAGGTGTTGGGATCGGATCACCTACCGTTAAAGGTGAAGATGTGGATAAAGGAGGGACACGGGAGTGAAAGAGAGCAGGAAAGCGAGGTGCTGGAGTGCGGGATAAAAGCGATGGAGGATATGAGGAGAAAGTTGGGGAGGGTTAAATGGGAGGAGGTCAGCACGATAGAGGAGATGGAGCGGATAATAGTGGGGTGTGCAAGAAAGAGAAAGGGGGAGAGAGGACGGGCGGATGCGTGGTTTGATGAGGAATGCAGGCAGAGAAAAAAGGAGCTGAGGAGGGCGGTGAGAGAGTGTGTAGGAGGCGTAGGGGGAGAAAGGAGAGTGGCGGAGGTAAGGAGGAGGTATGAGGATGTATGTGAGAAGAAAAAGCTAAAGGCGGTGGAAAAAGCGAGCGAGGATTTGAGGGAATGTAAAAACGAGGCGGAAATGTGGAGAATATTGAGGAGAGGGGAGAGAAGGAGGCAGGTAGGGGTATCGCTGAGGGAATGGACAAGGAAATGCAGAGAAGGGAGCGGAGTACCGGGGGAGATTGGAGAAAGCAGATGGGGAGACAGAGGGGAAGAGTTCACGGAAGAGGAGGTGGAGAGGGCGTTTAAGGAAGTGAAGAGTGGAAAGGCGGCAGGGAGGGATGGTCTCAAGGCAGAGATGTGGAAGGAGATTGGGGAAAAGGGGAAGAAAAAATTCAAGGAGCTGTTGAATCAGATGTGGAGGGGGGAGGTGAGCTTTCCGGAAGAGTGGAGGGTTGGGATGATGTGTCCGGTGTATAAAGGAGGGGATGAGAAGGAGGCCAGTAGCTATAGGGGGGTAACAATAACAAGCATTGGATACAAGCTGGCGATGATGATTGTGAGGAATCGCATGGAGGTGGAGGTGGAGGAAAAGGGGATACTACCGGAGACGCAGGGGGGGTTTAGAAGGGGGAGGGGGACGAGGGAGCAGGTTTTTACCCTGGCGCGAATGGTGGAGAGAGTGATGGAAGAGAAAGGATGTGTGTATGCGGTATTTATGGATCTGAAGGCAGCGTATGACTCGGTGCCGAGGGGGAGTTTGATAGAGTGCTTGAGAAGGAGAGGAGTGAGTGAGGGGGTGAGGAGAGTGTATGAGGAGACATGGGTGGTGGCGAAAGTGGGGAAGGAGGTGTCGGGGTGTTTTAGAACGTGGGAGGGTTTGAGGCAGGGGTGCCCGCTGAGCCCGATGCTCTTTAATGTATACGTGAGTGAATTGGAAGAGGTGATGAGGAAAGGGCAGACAGGGGAAGTGGTGATGGGTAAAAGTAAAGTATCGATGTTGGCATATGCCGATGACGTTGTGTTAGTGGCAAAAGAGTATGAAGGGATGAAAGAGATGTTGAAGAGAGTGGAGAGGTTTATGGATAGAAGAGGAATGAATGTGAATGTAGTGAAAACGAAGTGGGTGAAGTTTAGAAATAAAGGGAGAGAGGGGAAGGTGAAAGAATTGGAGTGGAAGGGGGTAGTTATTGAGAGGGTTAAAACTTTCAAGTATTTAGGTTTTTGGTTTAAAGGAACGGGAGGGTACGAGGAGCATGTGAGGTGGGTGCAGAGTAAGGCGAGGAAGGCGTGGGGAATGGCGTGGGGCAAGTGGGGGAAGTGGATGGGGAACAATATGACGGTTGCGTGTAAAATATGGGATGCGTGTGTGAGATCGGTGTTAATGTATGGAGTGGAAGTGTGGGGGACGAAAGGGTACGAGCTGATAGAGAGGGAGCAGATGTGGTTCCTGAAGCGCATGTTGGGGGTGGAGAGGTCCACGCCCAGCTACATAGTGCTTCAGGAAACGAACAGAGAGAGGCTAGAGTGGGAGGCAATGGTGAGGGTGGTGAGGTACGAGATGAGATTGTGGGAAGTGGAGGAAGAGAGATTGGTGAAGGATGTATGGGTGACGAGTGTGTGTGGGGGTGAGGGTAGATGGAGGGGGGAGAGGAGGAAAATGTATGAGAGGGTAGGGCTGTCGGAGGCGAAGGTAATGGAATGGCTAGGAAATGGGGTGAAGGTGGATGAGTGGGTAAGGGGGAAAGGGAAGGAGGTGGAAGGGCAAGAAAGGCAAGGGCGTATTGAGAGAAGTGAGTATAATGATATGTATGGGAGGTGGCAGGTGTATGGAAGAGTGCCGAAGTATTTAAGAGGGATACGGAAATGGAGAAATAACGAATGAATTGTAAATAGTCTGTAGGATATTAAGATATGCCAATAAAGGTCTTTTTTTTTTTTAGAAGATAAATATGATTCGAATCATAGATTCGAATCCTGTTTTTTCGAATCACGAATACAAATCCTGTATGAATAAATTTGATTTTATTATTTTTTTGCAACCATTAATATATAAATATCATTACCAGTTGTTTTAACAAAAATATTTAAAACCTAATTATTTATTATTAACACTGAACATCGTTGATAATAGACATATCTGATTCCCTGATACTCTGATTAAAGATGTATTTGCGTGTTTTTCAACTTCAGTTCAAATCAGTGTTTTGTACGCGTGGCGCATAAAGTAAAATTTCGAGTTTAGAAAAGCCCGAAAATTTGTGCTTTTCTAAACTCGAAATTTTACTTCATGCTTAGCCTGGGAGTGGAAACACCCGTTAAAACTTCAAGTAGATCTCTATTATAAAATCGACGAATGCCTGAAAATTACGTAAATTAAAAATTCACTGAATATGGTTAAAACCGGGAAAGTCAGAGAAAAGTCATGGAATTATATTAAAATTGACCAAAACACTAACAAAAAAATCATATATTATAAAATTTGTCAAAATCAGCAGGCAAATTACAAAACACGTAAAAATTTATAAAATTAACTGAAATATTGACAAAAACAATGAAAATAATTTAACAAAATTAACACAGAAGAAAGTTATATTAAAAGGTCAGGGAAAAAAAACTTGAATTAGGGAAATGCCTGAAAAATGTAACATTTTAGATTGTGGCTACGATGTCAGTTTTACTTCAAATAATATTTAACAGAATTTTGAAAACTAGATTATTATCTTTAAAAACATTTTCAGTCATTTAATGTTCTTATCAAAGCATTGAGTTTGAAGTTTCGAACGAGCGTTTCTACTGCCAGACTAAGCATGAAGTAAAATTTCGAGTTTAGAAAAGCCCCGTGAAAATTTGTCGAGGGTCGCGCAGCGACCCGAGACAAATTTTCTGGGCTTTTCTAAACTCGAAATTTTACTTCATGCGCCACGCGTATAAAACAGTGATTTAACGAGAAATTTAAAAACACACAAAAGACATTTTTTAAGTTAATCCTCACAATTAATTCGAATTAGTTTTGACGATTCAAAACCATTTGTAAGTATTCGAATCCCTTTATAAATATTCGAATCCTTTTATAAGGATTCGAATCACCCACAATTGGATTCAAATACGAATCTTCTTAAAAAAATGTAACGCGAACCGAACAAATATATAATTATATACATCTTTATGTGTGTATAAGACGGATACCGGTTGGTACCAGCAATTGGGTCGAATGGCAACTGCAGGCTGAGACTACCAAGGGCGTCTCCGGGTGGTGGATAAGAGAATGACTGAGAAATCGGCCAGCAACTGGCATAGGGTCGTTCAGGTAGGCTACCCGTATGACCGATCTAAACCCGTATGACCGATCTAAACCAGTTGCCACGAACCAACTCCGCCAAGCTACGGTGTAAGATATCGTGCCAATAGCTGCATGGCACAGGGTTAAGTGTCGCGAACGATTCCTTTTGACACCGGGCGACCTCCTATCGTAGCGAGCCTTCTGTGCGTAACGGGGCACTGCGCACAGTGACCACATATTTCCTCCGTACTCGTGGGAACAAAAATGGAACCACCAAAAACCAAAACAAAACCCACAACGACGGGGGGCTCTTCGGAGAACCTCTGGTGCCACTGCGGCCAAGCCCGCTCAGCCTTAACACCGATCGGGGGCAGCCAAGCGACGCCAAACCCTGTAGCAATGTCAGCATCCGGCTCGTCAGGGACGCAAAAGCGAAACCTGTCGAGCGACAGCATAGCCCCAGGACTCCACAGGAGACCGGCCAAAAAGCCGAAAGGGGAGAAAGGGCATCAGGTAAAGAGGACCTTCAGCGACATCCTGACGGGAATAGCACTCGCAATTATACAGAAAGGATTCTTACAGATGAGCATAAGTGCAGAGGAAGCCGAAGCCATTAAAGCCTCGATTCTTTAAAGCATTGATGCTATGGCGAAGGGACAAGCCTCGCTGAAATTCCAGGAATGCACCCACAAAGGGGGATTCCTGAGAATTGTATGCTCCGACCTTCCAACTAGGACATAGCTCGAGAGCATAGCTAAGGAGAAGAATCTCCTGGGGAACGGGAAGAAACTTCAGATCATTGATCTGAAGGACCTATCGGAACCGAGAAGAAAGCTAACGTGGGCCCTAGGACCACCAATAGAGGCGACCATCTTCCTCGACAGAATATCGATGCAGAACAACGTGAGCACCGATACCTGGAGAGTGATTAACGCGAAGCCGGACCCCACGGAAACTCATTACATCATACTGATGGACAAGGTCTCGTGGGGAAAGGTCAGCGAAACGAAGAGGCGCTTCTTACACATCACACTCAGGGCGCTGGCGGGAACCTGAGGATGCCAGAGAGGAAGCAGTGGAAGAGAACCCACAGTCCGGAGAGGGAGTAATGGATGACAGTCCACTGCTCGAATAACCGAAGGGTAAGTAATGTTTAAATTACTACAAATTAATATACACTACTGTAGGGCGGCATCTGCTTCCCTCAGTGCATATATCCTAAGAGAAAATATTGACATTGCACTTGTACAAGAGCCATGGCTCTACAAGGGAATAGTAAAAAGGTTAAACTTACAGGGCAGGCGAATAACAGTAGCCGAACCTATGTGTAATACGCGTGTATGTGTAATTGTAAAACATGAACTGAATTTAATGCCACTGTAGGACCTATATTGCAGAGACCTAGTGGCAGCACGGTTTGAAGTAATGAAAAAGGGAACTCGAAGGGAGTTTATACTCGGATCCGGTTACATTCCCTGTGACCAACCAGGACCACCGCCGCCAGACAATGTCCAGCGGCTGATAAATGGCGGGAGTCACAATAGTATACCGTTGATCCTTGGATGGCATTGCATCCCACACCACACATTATATGGGGAAGCACGGACACGGAGGTGAGAAACAATTAGATTTTATCTTAGAGAATGACATTGAAATAGCAAATATTGGAAATGTACCCACGTTCGTAAACGCGGGGAGAAGCAAAGTAATAGACGTTACACTTGCTTCTTGCAAGGCAAGTGAATTGATAAAACTTTGGCATGTGTCTGACGAACCATCACTATCAGACCATAGATATATACGATATCGAATCTGAAAAACCACTAAAAATTCAAAACAGAAACCCGAGAACTGACTAGGACCTGTACAATGAGTTACTAGCCAGCAGAATCGGGGACTGTCCAACAAGAGTAAGAACAACGCATGAGCTGGAAGTCATGGTGCAAGCGTTTAAAACAAGTTGCCCAAGAACTACCAAACCTACCTCGACCAGGGTTACCTGGTGGAACAAGGATCTTGGTAGGGCAAAGGCACACACCAGAACGCTATTTAATATAGCTAAGAGAAATGGTGAATGGGCGCAGTACAAAACGTCCCTCACGGCATACAACAATGCCATTAAAAAAGCCAAGAGAGATTCCTGGCAAAAATTCTGTGGGAACATAGAAAATGAACCCACAAGTTCCCGTCTACTCAAGGCGCTCAGCAAAAATCATGCTGGGAACATCGGCTTACTACTGACCAAAAGTGGAAAGTACACAGACTCGGTAGAAGGGACCCTGCAGGTAATTCTGCAGACACACTTTCCGGTTTCTGCAATACTTGACAACCCTGTATCTGAAGACCTAAGCGAACCGAACAAATGGGCTCCAAAAAAGGACTGGGATACAGCGATAACGATTATCAAGCCTAGTGACATTGAATGGGGAATTAACAAGCCATTCAAATCACCAGGTTCTGACAAGATATATTCTGTCATGCTACAAAAGGAAATAGCGACACTGAGGAAACCATTATATGAGATCCTCAGAGCAAGTCTTGCCTTTTTATACATCCCAAGCAGCGGGCGGATTGTAAAGTTGGTATTTATACCCAAGCCAGGGCGTGTCTTATATGCCCAGGCCAAATCTTACAGACCAATCAGCTTGTCATCATTTATTCTAAAACTATTAGAAAAACTAGTAGACAGGCACATACGAGAAGGAATCCTAAAGGACTCACCACTACACCGTTAACAATATGCTCACCAAGCGGAAAAGTCGTGCGAACTAGCAATCCACCAGCTAGTGAGCAGATGCGAAAGGACCATACAATGCAAAGGCATTGCGTTGGGGGCCCAGAGAGGCCCTCAACGTAATGTCTTTGCATTGAAGGTGTGTTCGACAACACAACCTTCAACTCCATAGCAACAGCAATGAAGAAAAGAGGAATTAACCCGCCTCATTATGGACGAGGTTCTGCTACTACTCGAAAACCAAGACATTTATGCCCTGCGATATGCAGATGACCTGACCATTCTAGTAAGCGGGAAATTTCGAACCATTGTATCTAACTTAATACAGAGGGCACTAAGTACCGTAGAAAGATGGTGTAAAGACGAAGGGTTAGCTGTAAACCCGGCCAAAACAGCATGCGTCCCCTTCACTAGGAGACGAAAAAACGATGACTCAAAATCGCTACTTCCATTCCACACATGGGAATGGAAGTCCCTATCAAAAATGAAGTAAAATATCTAGAGGTCATACTTGATACCAGATTGAACTTTAACTTCCAACTCAAGAACATCACCAAAAAGGACATGAGAGTACTTTTTGCGACCAGAAAAATGGTAGGATGCACATGGGATCCATAGTGACGTACGCCGCGCTCGAATGGGGAGCAAAGATCCAAACCAAGAGCGCAGCCGTAAAGCTTGAGAAAGTGCAAAGACACTCGTGTCTAGTGACTGGAGCGATGAGAACAACGCCCACAGTAGCCATGAAACAAATATTATTGCTTCCACCACTACATCTATATGTTATGATGGATGCTAGATAGGCAGCCTACAGGCTGCACATAAATGAACACACTATAAATGTAGGAGCATAAAGACCAGCCACATTCAAAGTGGTACAAGAAGAAACCTTAAAAATGAGGTCGAATTTCACTAAAATCGTACATCCATCCCGCCGGTTCAAAGTAACCATACCACAGCGACGTGAATGGGCAAGTGGAACATACCCGGGAGCTTCTGAATGAACCATCTGGTATACAGACGGGGCCAAAAATACAAAAGGAACCGGGGCTGGAATCTATGGAGGCTGCGATCAGAGCAAATAATTTGCGGTTGTTCTGAGGAAACATGCCTCCATCTTCCAGGCTGAAATAGCTGCCATTGACTGGTGTGTAATGGAATCAGGACACAACAAAGGACCAATTACCATTATGTCGAACAGCCAGGCAACCCTAAAAGCGCCAGCCTCGCCAATGGTGCAGTCCAGACTGGTTATAGCCTGCATAGACAGGCAGCACACACTGTCGACAACAGTAAAATCACAGCTAGTATGGATACCCAAGGACCAAAGAATTATTGGACACTTGGGGGCTGACTTGCTGGCTAAACAAGGGGCATCAGGGGAATATATAGGACCTGAACCCGAAAGGAAATAATCCGACGAAGTTAGCAGAGGCGCACAAAAAGGCATGGTACAACCAAAAGGGAATGAGGCACACATGACTCTTCCTAGATGGTCCAGTACCTAGCAGCACATTAAAGCTGTCAGGACTGAGTAGAATAAAACTACGAAGAATCACAGGACTAGTAACTAAATACTGTGACGTAAATAAGCACAAACATAGGATAGGAATTGAGAAAAGCACTCTATGTCGTGGGTGTTTGGAAGTGTACATGTGAAGCCTATAAAAGGCAACGCACGGAGCAATTCGGGAAGCCCGTGCTTTCTGAAATAGAGCTGAAGCAAATCCTCTGGTTGAAACTCCTGAACTTCATAGAAGACACAGGGATAAACCACCCAGAGATGCACAAAAGGACCACGGAGACTGCAGTGCAGGGACGCTAAGCGACACCACCTCATGTGACCAAAAAAAGTAAAATAATAATAAGACAACAAAAACTTAATTAGTCAGTATGACATTTAACACTAATATGTCATGGCAACACATTATAATTAATTCAAATTCTTAGTAACGCAATTTCCCTATGGCCAGGTTTAGTAGCTAACACTCGATATAGTCAAATATGTATAATCTATTTTTTTTTTAATATGACCAATCAAATTTTACATTTCAAGAATGTATTGGTGTGATGCAGGTTATGTGTTTTAGCTTAGGACAAGATTATTCATATGTTATGTTGTAAATCAACTTTTAGTTTGTATGTTATGTGAAGGGAAATCTGGCAAAATTATGACAATTTAATTAACTTGATAATTTATTGAACAAAGATTAAGATTTCAAATGTACCTAACGCTGCTTAAATTATTTGTATCTATTACCAATTTAATAAAGTCTCTCTGAGGATCAGGTAAATTTCTCTTGCTCAGGAAATGATACTCTGATTTCGTTCCATTGTGTATTTCTTAGATGCTTGATAAAGATATAGTTGTAGGTAACAATATACTATCAAATTTTGAAAAAGTTCTAAGTATCTGTTGTTTAGTTGCAAGTTGTTCCATTTTCTTTTCTGATACTCTCTGCATCGTGACAATTTATTTGACAAACTATGATTTATTTGTCGCATTGATAATTACCAATATCTCGAAATTTGATGTTTAAAATACCCTGCTGTTAAAGCAGAACTGCAACTGTTCGCAGTAAATACACCCTAAGTTTGGTCATATTAAAAAAAACAGAGTGTACATCAAAAATTGTCAAGAGCAAAGGGTATTTTTAATTGGAAAATGTTTGATTTAGATTATTATAATATTTTCCAAATCAAACTATCTTTGACTAAAGGCCAACGCATTTTTTATGCCCCTATAATAGAAGTCCACTTACAGGTACACTTACCTGTATTTTTGATGTTCCTGTAAATGAAGTGAAAAACGAATGTTACGACACTTACCTGCAAAATGCTGCATAATGTAATCGTAGTCACACCGTTGTACATTTTCACAGAAGAAACGAGGCCCCAGGAATTTTTATCCAGTTTAAAATATCTTGTATCCGACCTCGTCACAGGTAATTGCAGTTTCAAATTCATTCCAGGAACCTAAAGAACAAAAGCAAGGATTACACAAAGAAATGCTTGAGTAGAAGTAATCACCGCTGTGATGAGCAACCCGAGGCGGCATTCGGTAGTGATTGTATTATTTATTTTTCTGTTTACGAACATTTAAAATTGTAAAAGTTGGTAATAATATGAATAATCACAAATTCATCACAGTCTACTGAACAAAAAAAAACATTGACATTTTTTTTATGCGGTGGCCCAGAATGCTAATTAGATTATGAAATAAATTTGCGGTTATGGTAAACTATGTGTTAGCAATCAGTAGTGCAAATCTAATTTAAAACATAATGCCTACTCTAATGTATATTTTAAATGCTCGCATGGTTTTACTTAATCAACATTTAATATGTTAAACATTGTTTAAATAGGTATATGTTATGTATTTACTACGATTGAAATAAAAAGCTTGAGTCAAAAGTTGAGTCTCAACATGTTTAACTGTTTTTGCTGTACAGTGCTGATAGACAGAGAGACACAAAGACATACTTGAAAAATGGTCTTAACACGTGCGCTAACAGGCTCTCGGAGAAAAATTCGATACCTGTTATATTTTGAATTTTTTGTTAAATTAAACAATTGCTTAAGAAGCTAATTTTGCTTTAGCCTAGAACATCCTGGAAATAATTCATTTTTAAAATTTATCCAATCTGTTTATGATATGATTTCATAGAACCAATAAAATTAGTTTATCAAAAATTGAGTGCCACATATACCTGACGCTAGTAGCGAACGTGTTAATCGACTCAGGGGACGAATATTTCAATATATTTCTTTTTTGAAAATGTTTACGAAAACAGTACTTTCCCTTTATATTACATACGGGGAAAGTAAAAGGGTTGCTCATTACTGGTATATCCTGTAACGCAAATGGATATAAATATCTTTTTGCACTTGTGCATAATTAACAATTGAAGAAAAAAGCACTTACGAAAATGTTAAGATGTCTCTCCTGCATCGGCTTATCCATATCCGATAACGTCAGAGCCTTTGTCTTAATATAGTGCTTCAAATCCAGCAAGACCTCCGCGTCCTTCTGCAACTTGACCACATTCGGAACTCTCTTTCCCATAACAGTAAAATCCGACCCAGCCAGCAGCAGATCGATATCAATCCCCGATGCATTCACTACTTTAAAAGGTGCCTCTTCTTCTATATGCTCCATCGTCTTCGAAGTAATCGCCGACGCGAACATGTTCCCCAAGTTGCTCAACACCTCCAAGCATGTTTTCGTCAAAGTTAATTCTAAATTGGTCGTGGAGGAAATATCGACACTCATTGCCGGTTGCAGAGATATTTCTCCGGGTTCGTTTTCGGGACTCTGTAAATTCTCTTCGGTGATATCGTTCATGGAGACTTCGAGCCTCAGCTCCCAGGGTTTGAAACTGCATTTGCTTTCGTTTACGATTGCAACCGGTTCGATTAACGGCTCCCATAAAGCCAAGTGGCTGTTGTAATAGCCCATTTGGAGGCTTAAAGTTGCATCAATTGCCATCTAGTTTTAAAATGAACAATATTAATTATGAGGGTTTTTTAAAAAACATTTTTTTAATACAACCGCTCCCGAAAACAGACATTTCGGCGCCATACCTGTGCATTTAAAGGTGTCAATTGAAGGGGCGGGCAAGTGGAAGAAGACATTTTTGGAAATATGTCAATTGTACTGTAAATTAAGATGGTCTGTGCTTGTGCAATACGTCCCCTACTTGCTATGGCTGTTGTATTAATATTTCAGCAAATACACAACTGCAGAAGGAGCTTTTTAAATTATCTTTAAAAACTTAGAGGAAAAAGGAGCAGATAGCACCTTTATCCATCCAAGTCTTGTATAATGTTTTCGTTTGGGCTTGTCTTGTATGTCACATGACACCCGAACACAGCATGCACGATGCTATACACGACCAAGGCCGTAGCCAAAAAAAAAAATCTGAGGGGATTATAAACATTTCAGCGGGGTTGAACCCTCATATCCGCCCCTTAGCTACGGCCTCGTACACGACTACCCAAAGGCGGCGTCAACAGTCTGATCGTGACAAATTACATTTATTATGAACTGCCAGATGTTACCACCTGTACATGTATTAAATAAGTTACTGTCAGTGTCTTATCTATTTAAGTTAATCTAGACCCTGGGTCTCCAAACTATCTTCTTCGCAGGCCACAAATACAATTCTACATAATAAAGTCGGCCAAGATCCGATTAATTTTATAAAATTATGAAAAATTTAAGGAACAATTGTTACAATATTTCAAAATATGACATTACAAAAAAAATTACAAACAATGGCGGGCCGGATTCATGCAAGTCGCGGGCCGGATTTGGCCCGCGGGCCGTAGTTTGGAGACCACTGATCTAGACCATAGGTTTTCAACGTGGGCGATAACGCCCCCCTGTGGGCGTTTGAGACTTTCAAGGGGTTGTAGAAAACCCAGAGAAAATTAGGTGTATAATATTACACGATTAAATATTGTGGCAATAGCTGTTTGAGATTCGCACCAGATGGTAAGTAAAAAAAATTGGGGGGTTCTAGAAAAAAAAATAATCCCAAAGTGTGGGCAAAATAAGGTTGAGAACCTATAATCTAGACCATAGGTTCGCAACCTTATTTTGTCCACCGCCCACATTGAGAATATATTTGTTTTTTCTGAAGCCCGCAATTTTTTTTTACTTACCATTGCGAATCATGTACCAATTAATGGTATCAAAAGGTATTTTCAAAAGTATAGACACTAAATTTCTGGAAGTCGGTGCGAATCTAATGATTTGGGTCTAATATACAGAAAAAAAAAACTGTGCGGCGCGGCCCCACTACGATTGATGCACCCGTGGCAAATGCATTAATCAAAACATGTATCCTTATTTTATTTTAACATTGTAATGGATTAAGAATAAGTTAGTATGTTTTTGAACTTCATATTAAATCAGTGTTTTACACGCCTGGCGAATAAGGTAATTATTTCGAGTTTAGAAAATATTTACTTTATGCTTAATCAAGGAGTGGAAAGCCCTTGTTGTCCTTTAATGACAACACCGAATTCGTAAAAAAAATGAACAAGATAATTAACAAAACTCATAGATTCTAAAAAAAAATTACTACAGTTTTTTTATTTCCTATTTTCTTTAAAAACTCAGTATTGTCATTAAAGGATTTAATAGCTGTCTAACAAGTGTTTTCCACTCCTTGATTAAGCATGAAGTAAAATTTTCAGGCTTATCTAAACTCGAAATTTTACTTCATGCGCCACACGCGTATACAACACTGATTTCATGTAAAGTTTAAAATACACTATTAAAGCTAGGAATTTTTCAAATTAAAGTATTCAATTATTCATTCAATTATTGAATATTTAAATATTATTTTTTTTTTTTAATTTAAGTATTCAATTATTCATTAAATTATTAAATATTTAATCAAAAACACATTTAAATTATTTGAATATTTAGATTTTGTATATAAATATTTAAATATTCAAATATGTGAATAAATTAGTGACTGAAATATTTGTATTCAAATCCCATAAAAATCCTAATTAAAAAAAATCAACTTGCATTGCATTCGAACTCACAGCCCATTCATCAGACACCTTTATTATTTTATTTGTTAAATGTGTTTGAAATCCATGAAATCCAGGTCGAGTATTTCTCATCAGAAAAATTACTCGAAGCACGTGGGCTTGAACCAACGTAGCTAAAGTATAATGGTATCTGGCATCTTATCCATTACACGGAACTAATAGTACGCCTTGCAGCTCCCGCAACGGTCTAAAAGGCGTGACCTAAGCGTGACGTAAGCAGGGTGTCTGCACACGCGTATGTTGTTTTATAGTTATTTTTTTCCTATAGACCAGGGGTTTTCAACCTTTCTCAGGTCGCGCCCCCCCTCCCTGATTTAATTTGGGTTTTTTAGTTAGATTGAAACACTAGTATAGCCTTATTTCACTTCACCTACTCTTGAGGAAATTTTTCTTGCCCCCCATGATATCTTGCTGCGCCCCCCTAATGTGGCATGCCCCCCCAGTTGAGCAAATCTGCTATAGATAATGACCTTACCCTGATGACATTTCATAATTTTCACCCCGTATCGACACCAAATAACCTACTATACCATTATACTTTAGCGACGTTGAACTTGAACCACAATTTCTGCAATAGACAATTGGACGTGTCCAACCGTTCCCCAATAATTTGTTTCTAATTAAATTTAAACTATCGTATCCAAACAAAAAACTAAGAACTCTTCCAAATTATATTCATCAATATTGAATTGTACCTGTGATGACCAATCGCCGATCCTTCCCTCGAAGCGCGACTCGAATATCAACATGGGGAACGTCTTGTTCCCGCTGCCGGCTTCCAGGGTGACGACAATCGACGGTATATTCATGATGCACAGTTCGTTCAGTTTCTTTGACAATTTATGTTTGCTAAAATCGAAGGAAAGGGCGTCTTCTGCCACCGTTTGCTTCAAAAACCAGAAGTTTTTTTCCTCGTTGGTTTTAACGTCCCACGTGTCGGTGAAATCTTCCATCGTTTCGATATTGTCTTTTGTTTCTATGCCTCCGCTCGATAACGTGTTCATGATGTTCATTATTAGTTCTATTGTATAGAGGGAGACGCTGATACATATATCGGTTATTAATAGCTAAAAAAAAGAAATCATAACAGACATAAATTATCCTTATACTGAACATAGAACATATTTTTTGTATATTACAATTTACTACTTGTTTGGTATTCGAAAGGATCAATTTACCGCGCTCAATTCAATTCAATTTCGCGCACGCGATTATCGCAGCGAAGTGTAGATCATCCCTCTTCGCGCAGTAGTTAATGAGTCGTGAGACAAGTCACATCGTACATAGCAGAAATTACAACCAACCTTTAAGCAGCGTGAGCAGAGATACACCTGCAACCTGTGCTACCGGATCTACTAATAACAGGGTAAGTCCTATTTCGCTGTGCGCCTCGATAAATTCATTAATAGCAAGGGTAGACAATGCTTATGGGAGAACTGGATTCCGAGTTTTCGAGGATAGAAAAGGAGAGACTGTGGTAGGGAAGTGGGTCCATCTACTTATGAATAGAGTAAAGGTAGAAGTATTCTAGAGAAAACTGCTCCGGTTGCGTCTACACACACACACACACACACACACACACACAAACGCGCTCGCTCTTATTTCGTCGTGTAATTTGATCCCGTCTACACCACTTGTACGATGATAAATTTGATGACCTTCAGAAAAAATAAACTGTTCCGAAACATTTCTTTTATTTTCAGATTTCCAGCGTGTTCAAAATTATGGACTTTGGGAATCAGATATATTTAAAAAAGCTCCTAAATAAACCTAAAATTTAACAAAAATTCAAAATATAAAATTCAATGAGTTTACATTAAAGAATTCATTTGATATTATTTTTATCTTGATTGTTTTTTTTTTCTTCATAAATTCAATTAAAACTTTGGTATGTACCAAATTTGGCAAATAATTTATATTATTGATTAGTTATACAGAGAGTTTTTTAAGTATAAATAACTCAATATACAGAATACACTGTCCATTTTTCTGGGCTTTTCTAAACTCGAAATTTTACTTCATGCGCCCCGCGCACAAAACACTGATTTTACGTGAGGTTCAAATATACTTAAATTTCACAATATTTTAGTGTTTTATACGCGTGGCGCATGGAGTAAAATTTCGAGTTTAGAAAAGCCCCGAAAATTTGTCTCGGGTCGCTGCGCGACCCTTGACAAATTTTCACGGGGCTTTTCTAAACTCGAAATTTTACTTCATGCTTAGTCTGGGAGAGGAAAACACTCGTTTAAAGCATCAAATTGAACTCTTTTAAAAACACAACGAATATCTACAGATTTAAAGAAAATAAGGTGAAGTTGAAATATGTATACTTTAACAGAAAACTTCCTGTATATGAACTGTGGTAGACGAATAATAAAATTTATTATCACCACAAAAAGTCTATTCGAAAATATTTTTTTTATTTTGTGATTTCAAGCGTGTTCCAAATTATGAAATTCGGGAATATATTTTATAAAAACAAATTTACAATGAAATTAACAATTCTAAAATATATTTTCAACGTTTTTAGTTATTTTATATATTTTTAATAAAAAAATTGTTAAAATTATTAGATTAATAGATTATTGTTTCAAATATTCATAATTTGTATAAATAAACAAAGTCATTTTACAATGAAAAAATGTAAAATATATTTTCAACATTTTTAGTTATTATATATATTTTTAATAAAAACGTGTTTAAAAATTAATAGATTTTTAATATATTTATGTTATTAAACATTTTTTATTTAAAAGTTAGATAAATACAAAAATCTTTTTACAATGAAAAAATCAATTTGAAAAATGTTTGATGGGTATTTTAATTGGAATTGATAATAAAAAAACAGAAATTATTTCAATAAAATAGATAAATTATTTACGAATACACAAAACTAAAAACATAGCAATATAGATTCATATAAACATTCATATACCGGGTGTGGCACTTAAGACGCCTCGAACTATAGCTCATTTACGATAAAACCTATCGAAAAAAATCTAAGAGCAAAGTGGTGCATAATTACCGTCGCTATGTTTCAAACATATTTCTAATCATCAGTGGCGTGCCGTACTCCAGTGGCGTACCAAACTTATGTTTTTTTAAATGGAATGCCCTATTTTTTATTGCAGATTTGGAAAGTGCTCGAAGAGTACTTATTTTTTTATCTAACATGTTATACCCTTCACTTTAGCGGTTTCGCTGTTATAACCCCTTATTTCAAAATTGCGCCCCATTTTTGAGATTGTTTTGTAGAGAAACTAATTGACGCCGGCGCCTAAATTTTGAATTGAGGTACAGGTTAAGACCTCGTAGACCTTTACATAATTTTTTTTCGGGTAATTTATGGAAAAAAAAATTTTTTTTTATTAAACTACGCCTGTTGTCATTTTTTTCGAAAATTTCAAATGGCACCTCCCTAAAAAAATTACGGCGTTGTACAGCCAAAACTCTAAATTTTTCATTGGTACAAAAAAAATTACACATTGCAAATGTCGGGAAACGTTTTCCGTTCCCAAGAGTGCCATGAGAAAACAAAAGATTGGTAATTGTCAAAGTAAATTATTAGACGCCAGTAGCAGCCATAAGTCATTTTTGATAAACGTTCTAAAAATGTTCCGAACTCAAGAGGAAATGGTTGACATAATATTTATTCTTGGAGAATGTAACAAGAATTGTTTTTTGGCGTCACGAGTGTACGCTGCGAGATATCCGCACAGGGCACATCCAAATGAACGTGCGTTTCAAAAAGTGTTGGAGAGATTTACTACTACGGGAAGTGTGAAACGGCCAAGGAGAGTTAGAAAGAAGACAGTTTTTACCGAAAATAGAAAATAATGAACTGCAGGTTCTGGAGGCAGTTATTGAAGATCCTCATACCAGTATCCGTGATATTAGTAGGAATCACGATATTTCAACGCGATCCGTACATCGTGTTCTTCAAAAGTACAAATTCCGTCCATTTAAGATTCAACTGCACCAAGAATTGCAACCTCAAGATTTTCATGCGAGGCAAGATTTCTGCTTGTGGGCTATCAACAAAATTGACCAGGAGGAATCATTTCTTATGCGCGTATTATTTTCTGATGAAGCGACGTTCCATAGAAATGGGCATGTCAATCGCCACAACTACCATTATTACGCCGATGAAAACCCACACGCCATGCGAATGATAAACCACCAGCAAAGATGGTCGCTGAATGTTTGAGGAGGCATACTTGGAGAACACCTTTTGGGTCCTTATTTCATCGAGGGGCACCTGAACGGCAACAGTTATTTGAGGTTCCTTCGCGACGACTTGGATGATCTCTTGGAAAATGTCTCTCTAGCCGCTCTACGACAGATAGTTTTCCAGCACGATGGAGCTCCTGCACATAATAGCCGTGTCGTTCGGGAATTTCTCGATGAAACGTTTCCGGACTCCTGGATTGGTCGTGGGGGTCCTGTGAGGTGGCCGCCAAGATCACCAGACCTCACTCCCCTTGACTTCTTCCTTTGGGGCCATATCAAAGACGAGGTTTACAGGACGGTACCAACTACTGTCGAGGATATGAGGGAGAGAATCCGCGCGGCTTTCCGCGGTATATCACCAGATGTCCTTAGGGCAGTGTCTAGAGCCTGTGAGTCGACGTTGCGGTTATGCCTCAGCAGGAAGGTCGTCATTTCGAAGATTTACTTTAAGTTGTTAAATTTTCTTTATCTGCATTTTTCATATCATGTTGAATAAATAGGTACATACTATAATGTTGACCGTATTTGTGTTTTTGTTTTCTCATGGCACTTTCGGGAACGGAAAACGTTTCCCGCCATTTGCGATGAAATTCCTTTTTTCTCCGAAATTTTGTTATGCAATGTGTAATTTTTTTTGTACCAATGAAAAATTTAGAGTTTTGGCTGTACAACGCCGTAATTTTTTTAGGGGGGTGCCATTTGAAATTTGACAACATGAAAATGAAAACATGCGAAGTTCAATCAAAAATTATTTTTTTTCCATAAATTACCCGAAAAAAAATTATGTGAAGGTATACGAGGTCTTAACCTGTACCTCAATTCAAAATTTAGGCGCCGGCGTCAATTAGTTTCTCTACAAAACAATCTCAAAAATGGGGCGCAATTTTGAAAGAAGGGGTTATAACAGCGAAACCGCTAAAGTGAAGGGTATAACATGCTAGATAAAAAAATAAGTACTCTTCGAGCACTTTCCAACTCTGCAATAAAAAATAGGGCATTCCATTTAAAAAAACAAGTTTGGTACGCCACTGGAGTACGGCACGCCACTGATGATTAGAAATATTTTTGAAACATAGCGACGGTAATTATGCACCACTTTACTCTTAGATTTTTTTCGATAGCTTTTATCGTAAAGGAGCTATGGTCCGAGGCGTCTTGGGTGCCACACCCGGTATACAAAAAACTAACAAACATTAAAAAACTATATTAAATATACATATAACTGTTTTTCTTATTTATTAACGATATTTTAGAAGCAACTTATATCATAATTTCCCTGAAATAATTAGGGAAGATAATATTTTAATTTTGAGAAATTAACATTAAAAATAACGTGTATGAATATCGAATTAACTCTTTTCCTTGACTATTTTCTTTTTGGACAATATTCATTATTTTACTGGGGATAGCTTTATAGAAGGGATGAAAAATCAAATTCTTCGAAGTGATCTATCTGTTTTTACTTATTTGTAGGCATTTTTTCGACCACGTTTTTATTATAGTGTATACCCTCAAGTATTACTCGACCAGAACGATACCACTGCAACTTACACATAATCCGCAACCTTCTAAAAACCATAAATATTTTGGGATTTAAAAAGATTATTAACTGTTGACACATTTAATCCGTATCCGCAGAATCCAATTTGGTAATTTCTTATCATGTTTTTCACTAACCGATATTTTAGTTAGACACTTTTTGATCGGGTTTTCTTAAATCATTTTGAATTATTTTTACTTACCTATTTAGTCTGTAACATAATCCCATCGGTACCTTTTGTAAATGTAATCTGACTAAGAATAAAACCATTGAAATAATTGAATTAACCTGACATACAAAACATTATAAACTGGAAATAGAGTATTCAATAATTTTTGCAATTACACTTCTCAGAGAAAATCTAGTATACTTATTCTATTAAAAGACATCTTGTTGTTTTCTAATTTTTTTTTTATTATCATCACTCAACGAGACTTTTCAACATATTTCAATATTTGAGCCAATTATCTCAAATATTATCGATAACCCTTGTTTCTGATTCCTGGGACCCTAAAACGTATATTTCCGTACAAAAAAAGATAGCCATTAGGTCGGTAACAATTATTAAAATGTAAAATTTATAATGTTATTAATGTGACTAATTACTTGATTTAACAAGTTTGTTTGTTTCGCAGTTTTTGATAATATTCTCAATTATAAAGTTTGATGATTTTTATATAATTTGTACTTTCTCTATATAACATTTCGTGTATCTCGGGAAGTATTGAGAATATCGAAAAATATTTCTGCTTATTCTTTTTTAAATTATCCCCATGCAGCACGCGCGCACGACGGATGCCATACATTTTAATCCAAAAATTAGGTAACATTTTAGTGCCCGCTGAGTGTTGTCGGTGTTGGTCAAATGGCACACAATAAGTGTTTATAAAATTTCAATCGGAAAAGTACAAGTTGATCATGTAACAATCGTTCAAAGTAAACAGATAATTAAAGTAGTCAGTGCAAAAAGCACAAATTTCTGAAACTGTTAATATTTATTAAAAGTATGGTTCATTTAATAAAATACGCATCGTGATTATAATATATACTGAGTCCATTTTGGGATCTGATTTTTTTCTTTTGCAGAATAAACACTCATGTTGAATTGAATTATTGCTTTGTGTTTTAATAAATTTGATGCCAAACACTGACTTTTCGTAGCAACTACTGTTTTGACAATTTTATTTTCGTATAATCGTTCACTATTTTCAAGCTATATTTCAAATGAAACTGAGGAGAACTCAAAAATAATACCTCGAAAATACTGCTAGTGGGTAAAGAAATAATTTTAATTTTATTGTAATCGTTTTCGTTCAATAAGCGATACAAACTCAAATTCCAATTACATTGGAAATCTTTACATGAAACATACAATGCGCCTTGAAACGGGACACATAGTATATTTAAAACTATTTTAACCCATTAACGGCCAAGCAATTTTAACTCTAAAAGTTAATTTTAATTAAAATTCTACACTTCTTTTTATGATTTCTATGAATGACTTATTGCATTACATACTGTGAATTTTTTCTTTAAATACACATAATGTATACGTGAATTTAATAAAAATTTAAAAATCATAAATAGTTTATTATTATTATTATATTAAAGTGATAATGGATTTTCAAAAAATTTGTGCCTCAACAATGTAATGTATACGCTGTCAATGTTCAGGCATTCGTCGATTTTGTATAAAAACGTGCAATATGAAGTTAAGAACGAGTGTATCCACTCCCAGACTAGAAAAGCCTAATTTGGCTCGGTCGCTCCGCTTCGCTACGCGCCCGAGCCAAATTTTCAGGCTTTTCTAAACACGAAATTTTACTTCATACGCCACGCGTATAAAACATTGTAATATGGTGAAGTATTTATAATACACTTTAAATAACAAAATATTTAAATTTTTCTTGGTACATTTTCAATTCAGGTCAAATAATATAATATATCAAATAAACTTATTTAGTAACTTAATTATCAAAAAATAATAATGTAGCGTGTATGCATCAACGGCGCTTAATAGGTTAAAAACTTCTTCTTCTTCTTCTGCGTAATTTATGGCCTCGGCTACTAGGCCCTGTTGACCAGTCACAGTAATTTTGTATAATTTAATAAATAGTGTAGCGAGCACGCCGAGACGCGTGACCTTCGCAGGTAGCGTAAGCACCCGCACGTACCGCGTTCGCACCCACCACTTCCCTAGAACTGCCCCTTCCAACTCCCACTACCCTGACCACCCCGAACAAAGGGCCAACGCCCTATAAAACACTCTGCAGCCCCGGCAATCGGCAGATTCTTTGAGCACGACTCGACGGCCTTAGAACTCAATCTCTACAAGCAACCGACCTGCCCTACACTAACGTACCTTTCGGGGACTTAGTGCTAGCCGCATCACAACACGTTATCGCGTTCGAGCCAGACTCCGCACCAGTACGAGCCACGCCGCTGTGCAAGCACCCAAGACCGCACCGCAGCCTCACCGCGCCGCACCAGGTGAACAATTCACGCCCAAGCTCCACCGCATCGCCGCCCAGAGCCGAGCCAAGTACCGCCGCCCGAAGCCGAGCCAAGCACTGCAGAACCGCCCTAAACTATTTGTACATAACCACTGTATATACTGTTCTCTTCTGAATAAACTTGTTAAACAGCCACGAGCATTATAATAGTTTAATAAATAGAGTTTCGCTATCCCCGAGGAAAGGAAAGCAATTCACGGAAAATACACACGTAGTTGCAAGGATGGGTAATAAATGAAAGGATTGTCGGGATATAGGTGATTGTAAAGGATGAAACAGATAGGATGAAAAAGGATTTGTGAAACAACCACGTGAGGGTCAAACGCGAGCAGGGATGGAACGCCAGCCACGCTCGACGTCCGCTCTGTTCGGGGTCCAGAACGGAACCATTCGGGTTAAAAACTTCAAACGGTAATAATTCAAAAACTAAAAAAAATGACAACTGCATTTTGCACTGACCCCTTTAATTAAAAAAGAAACCCTTATCGATCAGTAGATTTGATCTGATCAATAGGATTGATCTGATTAGTTAATAAAATGATAAGTTGATGTATTTGTTTTACTTTTTATCAAAAGTGAAATAGTTTTGTATTTTAAGTTTTTTGTACAAAATAAATAATACTTAATGAATTTTACAACGTTCACATATAATTTCATAAAATCTATTCTCTAATAACGCAGAAAATAAAATTGTAGAAGGAAACGCATGAATGAATGTAACACGCATCCTTAGGTCGTTAAAAGAAAAAAAAAAACGTGTTTTCAAGATTGAAAAATCAACATCTGGAATATGATACAAGAAGCGCGGAATAGAGGGAGAAAGAAATTGTCTTTCTCTCACTCTCTCTCTGAGACTTGATTTCGCGACATCTGGAGTAAAATAGTCGTAACCGACCGATCGCAGGAAGCCAGACTGGTGTATACAGTCTGTTTGATTTATTGTGACACAGCACATATGTCCGTTATTAGTACAGATAGAAAAAAAAGTTAAAGACAATAGTTTTAGTATTTTTCATGATCTATTCAGTAGCATTGTCAGAAAAACAATTGAAAATCAAATAAACACGTGAAAGCTATTAGCTTCATTTTCTTTAATGGAACACCCTGTATATTTTGTTTATTTCAAATAGGTAATAACCTTAGCTTTATAATGATACCACATAAGTACCCCTGCATTATACAAATAACGCGACAATTGCAAATAAATGAAATTTATCAGTTGCCATGGATAACAATTGACATACAACAATTTGTTAACGCTTTAATGTCAAAGTGGTGTAGTAACTTCCCGTCTTGCGTGTTGTTGATTCAAATCTTTAGAGATGGGTGATAATTACTATTCTAATGATGAAAAAATGGATATGCTAAAGGTCTTCGTTAGATGCAACGATAATTCTAGAGAAGCTAGTATCACTTATGGAAACATGTATCCAGAAAGAAGACAACCACATTATTGCACTTTTGCAAGACTTGAACAAAATTTACGGAGAAATGGGTGTTTTAATAATAAATTACGAAGGAGAAGACAAGAAAGAGAAGATAATAATGAAGTATTGATATTGACCTATTTTAGAGCACATCCACGTAATTCAATACGCGAAGCAGTGGCTGACTTAGGAATAAGTATGCATAAAATATTTTCTATTCTGAGAAAACATAAAATGAGACCATATAAAATTAAGTTAGTACAAGGTTTAAGAGATGGTGATTCTGACAGGAGGATAGTATTCTGTAATTGGCTTAACAACAATCAACATTTACTAAATTTAATTCTTTGGAGTGATGAATCAAATTTCAACAACAACGGAATCTCCAACCGAAAAAACGACCATTACTGGGATACTGAGAATCCACGTCAAATTCGAGAATGCAGATTCCAACAAAGATTTGCAGTTAATGTGTGGCTTGGTGTGTAAGGTGATACCATAATAGGACCATTTTTTTATCAAGGAACGTTGAATGCGGAGCGATATGTCAACTTTCTTACGATAGAATTTGAAGATTATTTAGATGATATCCCCCTAGAAATACGTCGAGATATGTGGTTCCAACAAGATGGAGCTCCTCCCCATAACGCAAGAAATGTCAAAGATATTTTGGAAAGAAAATATATCGTACAGGGATGCTATAAATAAACATGAATCTTCTTATTCGGGAATTGTTTCTAATAGTGTTAGTAATGCAAAGGTTGCTAATAATAATATAATTAATATAAATGAGAAAGAGTTCCCTACATTACATGAAAGGGGTAACTTAATTAAGCGCAAACGCAATGATTTCAACTATTCCCAAACAGATTTGTATATTCGTGTAAATAGCGGCAACGGAGTGGCCTTAAACAATAATGCAGATTCTTCTACATACAGTAAAGAATCTTTAGCAGAACTAATCCATGAAATGTACATGAAAATTATTGATGTAGTCAAAAACAACGATACAAATTTAAATTTAGAATCGGTTATGAAAAATCAAATAAAGTCTGTTTTAACGTCTAAATCATTGCAGTGGCTGAGTTAAGGTTAATTCAATGGAATGCCAGGTCCATAAAAAATAAAAAGCAGGTTTTGGAGTATTTAATTTTTGAAAAAAAAAAAAATTTATGCTTGATAAGCGAAACATGGTTAAGTCTCCAATTGTCTTTTGTTTTCTCTGGATTTAACTTATTTAGAGACGATAATTTAAACGGGAAAATGGGAGCATGTATTTTGTTAAAGAATAATATTCCGTACGAACCATGCAATTCATTTTTCAAGATTCCTGGAATTAACGGTATTTCAATCACTTTTAAAAATAATAAAACAGTAACATTCATTTCTATTTACTGTAGTCCTAGCATAACTGTTAGTAGGAATATGTGGATTCGATTTTTAAAAAGTATTAAAGGGCCATTTTTGATTGGCGGGGATTTTAACTGTCATCATGGTGCTTGGGGCGATTCAAAAACTGATAATAAAGGGGTTAACCTATTAGAAGCTATAGAAGAATGTGACTTATGTTTTATAAATGACGGTTCTCCCACCTTACTTAACAGACCAAACTCGCATTATCAGCTATAGATATAACTATTTGTACTCCAGATATCGCTGCTATTTCAACTTGGAATATTTATGACAATACGTTAGGTTCAGACCATTTTCCAATTAAAATATTAGTTAATCTATATCCTAACCTAAAAAGATTCAATTCAAACAAAAAATGGAATCTAGGAAACCTCTGGTGTAAACAATTCCAATTATTCTTCATTTATAAATAACTTAAATAAAGCATCAGAATCCGCTATTCCGGTATATAAAACAAATAATTATTCTAACAGAAAATATTTCACAAAACCGTGGTGGAATGAAGAATGCAAGAAGGCAATCGAAGAGCAATCACAAGCAATGAAAAAATATAAATCAGATCCTAATATGCAAAATTTAATAGAGTACAGAAAATGTATGGCGTTTGTAAAAAAACAGTTTCTAAAAGTAAAAAAGAATCATTTAGAAAATTTTGTGCTAATTTGAATCACAGTACACCAATGAAAAATATTTGGAACGAAATAAGAAAAATAAAAAATATTTCATATGAAAATAAACCGCCCTCCGTAGATGGTGAGTGGTGCGAAGATTTTCTAAACAAATTAGCTCCTCCCTCGGTCGAGAATTATAACTCGACAGTTATACCTTTCCAAACTAGTCAACACTTTTTAAATTATGAAATAACCTATAAGGAATTAAATTTAAACATCAAAAAGAATATTAATAGTGCTCCCGGTCTTGATGATATTAATTACAAGATGATAGATAACATTCCGCCAAATGCCAAACAACATCTAGTTAGGATATTTAATAATATTTTGAAAAATTGTAATATTCCAGCCAAATGGAAGGAATATACAGTTATCGCTATATTAAAACCAGGAAAAAATCCATTGCTTGCACCTTCATATAGGCCGATTTCACTTTCATCGTGTGTATTAAAAACATTCGAAAGGATCTTAAAAAATAGGATAGAGTGGTGGATAGAATCACAAAATAAGTTCCCAAGCACCCAGCATGGCTTTCGTAGATTTAACTCAAGCAATAACGCACTAGGTGCCCTCATAACTGATATACAGGTCGCATTCTCAAAGAATGAATCTGTTTCTGCTTTTTTCATTGATATTCAAGGCGCATATGATAGCGTAAACCTTTCATTATTGGCAAACAAATTGCTTCAATTGGACTTCCCGGATTCTATTGTAGTATTAATTACTAATTTATTCTCAGAGCGCAGAGTGTCTTGTCATATTAATGATAAAGTATTCGGCCCACAAACTACAAGTACAGGGTTACCTCAGGGTAGCATTCTTAGCCCCATTTTATATGCACTCTTTTTATATGATTTGGAATTGATATTTGACAACAACATAAAAATAATTCAATACGCTGATGATTTTTGTATTTTTACAAAAGATAAAAATATAAACAACTGCTTTTCAGTATTGGATACAAATATTAATAAAGTAAAATGGATTGACCATGTCAGAAGAAAAATCAAAAGTTTGTACTTTTACGCGTAGCAGATTTCAAACAAATCAAGTATTGCTGGATGGGAAATTATATAACCATACTAAAGTAGTAAAATTCTTAGGAATGTACTTGGATAGTAAATTATTATGGAATTCGCACATAGCTTATATAACATCAAGAGTGGAGAAAGGCATTAATATTTTGAGAGTTTTGTCCTCTACTAATTGGGGTGCGGACCCGGCTATTTCCTTATTAATATACAGATCTTTTGTACGTTCAGTAATAGATTATGGTTGTATTTTTTATGGTAATGCTAGCAAATGTCATTTGAAAAAGATTGATCGAGTACAGAACAAATGTCTTAGATTATGTATTGGAGTGTTACGAAGTACTCCTACTAATTTCTTACATGCGGAATGCAATGAGAAACCACTTTACATTCGAAAAAAATATTTAGGTTTGAACTTGTTGTTATCATTATTAGCTCAGAATTCAAAATTATTAAGAAATATATATGATCTTTCGGTACTAGATTTATCAACTAGATATTGGATTCTAAAAAAATCACCAGTCCTCGTGGAGTGCTATCGAATGTTACAACCATATGAGACAAAATTATATAAGCCTATGATAAACCTGTTATATTCAATCCCTTACGAAACTTTGATTCATCCCATAAAAACTTATTATTACAACTATTACTCTATATCTCAATCTCCAATAAGTACGAGAACATTATTTCATGAATTTATATCATCAAAATGGCCAAATTCATACAAAATTTACACAGATGGGTCCAGTTCTGAAGAATTATATGGGTGTGCATTCGTTGATCCGTTTAGAAATATAACGCGTTTATTTTCTCTGGGTGATATAATGTCAGTATATTCGGCGGAAACCATAGCAATACTTGAAGCCATCAAATATTTAAGCACTGTAAACATACCAATTACTACAGATATATTAATATTTACAGATTGTAAGAGTATTGTAGACTATTTTAATACGTTTAATATGGCTTCAAAGTTAAATTACATCACTGCAGAAATATTAAAATATATACCATCTTTTAAGAATAATATTTGCTTAATATGGGTAAAGGGTCATGCAGGTATTCCAGGAAACGAAACAGCGGATAAGTTAGCAAAAGAAGGTCTCTATAGTGATACAATATTAAAGCATCCTTTTATATCAAAAGATTTAATGAATACTTTTAAAAAAGAATTTCGCAAAGAATTCCAATTATACTTTGAAAACAGTAACTCTCCTTTCATTTTAAATTGTATTGTTAGTTGGTTTGCAGAGAATTTGACCTAAACGTTACATATACTTTAATAGAGCGTTGTAACAAATCAAATTAAATAAGATTTTAAATATTTCATTCTATAATTCAATATCCGGAGGTGTATTTGCACGGGAAGTAGTTGTTTCAATGGATATTTATCGTCTTAAATTGTCTTATTAATTAAGACACTGTTTGCATTTTCACGAATAGTTTTTTTCGTAATTTTATATATTATAGCATTAGATATATTAAAAAATAGATATTTAAATAAACGGTTAATTGCGCACAATCATTTAAACATTATCATCTCTTTAAAAGTTGTTACTACTCGTGGGAAATGCCTGTCAAAGTCGTTGAGGTCAGTCTTAGATTCGTTTTTGGAGCAGTAACAAGCCTTTAACGCATTACAATATAGTGATGCAGAACACGTAGATTTTTTGGGGTTCGATATATTGCTAAATAAATTAGATTTAAAAACTCGAGAAAGGTTTGAACTCACTCTTGGTAATAATCACATTCCTACCTTAAAACAATTAACTGACTTTTTAGAAAATCAATGTCGACCCTTAGAGATTACTTTCTTAGAATCGTCGTCGTCGTCAGGTAACTCGGAAGTAAAAAAGAGTGATGCTATCGAAAGCCACCGCCATTTACTCGCAAACGTGAATCAACTCATGTGTACAATATGCAAAGGTTCTCATTCGTTATCATATTGCAAATCGTTTTTGGACAAAGAGCCATTAGATAGGTTTCAAATCGCAAAACAACTTGAATTATGTTTAAATTGTCTTCGTTCTAATCACATTTCGAAAAATTGTTCGTCGTCAAACACTTGTAGATTATTTCATTCAATGTATCACACTTTGTTACATTTCCCAAAGTCAAATCAAGGTCAATCACCTTCTAACGCAAACCGAACTTCGCTTACATTCACTAATTCAAATTTTGAAGCTACTTCAACAGTCGAACCTGTTGCAATGCCTGTTCACCCTGCTAAGGGTATTCCTCAAACCGTTAGAGTTTTACTTGATCCAGGTAGCCAAGCCAACTTTATAACAGAGCAATGCATTCAAAAGTTAGGGTCAACTTGTACTTCATATGGTTGGCCTATTCAAGGCTTAAGCCAAATGTCGTTTATTACTCCGAAAGGTAAAACCACTTGTATTATCGAACCTAAGGGTGTATTAGAATCACAAATTCCAATCGAGGCAATAGTTCTCAGGGAAATTTGTGCCCCATGCCATCTGTCAAACTTTCAGGTAATAAATTGGACCACATTGCTAATCTAAACTTAGCCGATCCTGACTTTGGGACACCCCGTGCAATCGATATGCTGTTGGGGGCCGAGGTCTTTCCGCATATTCTGCTGGAGGGTCGACTAAAGGGCTTTGATAATTCATCGCCAGTCGCACTCAATACCATATTTGGGTGGATACTTATGGAAAAAAAGTAATCTTAATCATTCTAAAACTATACATTCGTTTTGTTTAACTTCGTCGCTACACACAATGGAAAAAACTCAATCCAAATTTTGGGAAGTAGAAAATGTTCCTCAAAAGGAAATAGCTTCTCCAGATGATGTTATCACTGAAGATATTTTCCTTAAAACTTATTCGCGTGACAGTCAAGGTCGCTTTTCTGTCACATTACCTTTTCGTATCGATAAACCTCGATTCTTTTCGTCAAAAACTATCGCTATAAATCGCTTTCTTGCACTAGAACGTCGCCTTAGTCGCAATTCTGATCTCAGAAATTCGTACATTGATTTTATGAGAGATTACCTACTCTCAAATCACATGCAAAAATTAAAATCCTTTGTCGATTGTAATGAATCATACATCATTCCTCATCATTGTGTTGTCAAACCTGACAGCATCACCACAAAACTTCGTGTCGTTTTCGATGCATCGGCCAAAGCCGATCATGGTATCAGTCTTAATGATACTCTTTTCATAGGACCAAAGTTACAAAATGATATATTTTCAATTCTTCTACGATTTCGTCTACATGCAATTGCTTTCACTGCAGGCATCAAACAGATGTATCGTCAAATTTTGGTTCATCCTGAACATAGAAAATATCAACTGATAGTTTGGCGGTTTTCTCCAGGAGATAACCTGGAAATATATCAACTAAATACTGTAACTTACGGTGTCTCTTCAGCACCTTACTTAGCCCAGCGCACCATTCTCGAATTCGCGAGATTGGAAAAGGATAAATTTCCTATAGCATCTCAGATTGTTTCGACTGACATCTATGTGGACGATATAGTCACAGGATGTGATTCGTTAGCTGAGGCTCAAGTAATTAAAAATCAACTTATATCGTTATTTCGCTCTGATGGTTTTGAACTTTGAAAATAGTCAACCAATGTACCAAGCTGACTTTTAGATAACAGTGTTTCTTTTGCGCCAACACTCTGTTTGGACAACTCAGAAAGTCAATCCATAAAGATTTTAGGATTGCATTAGCAACCAGACATCGATTGTTTTCAATTTAAGGTGAAAACACCAACTCGAGATTGCACCAAGCGAAATATATAACCCTTTCTTGGGTTTCTTACACCGCTGACATTCTTTGTTAAGCATTTAATTCAGCACTTGTGGACATTAAAATTAGGTTGGGATGAAACTCCTCCTGCTGACATTAAACTTCGTTGGTCATATTTTAAGGCAGAACTACCCTGTCTTGAATCATTTCGTATTGATCGTCGTTTGTGGAATGAAAATAATCTTCATTTCAATTACACGGCTTCTGTGATGCATCAGAAGCAGACTACGCAGCTGTAGCTTATTTTCGTATGGTTTGTAATAACTCAATTTTCGTATCGTTCGTTTCGGGAAAGTCTAAGGTATCGCCCCTTAAGAAGATTTCCATACCACGTCTTGAGTTATGTGCTGCGGTACTATTAGCCGAGCTCATTGACACGCTCAAGACTACATATCAAAATCGTTTGATAATAGAACAGACCTTTGCGTGGTCCGATTCTACTATCGCTTTATGCTAGGTGAAATCGTCACCTCATCGTTGGAAAACGTTTGTGAGCAACAGAGTTACTCACATTCAAGAGAAGACACCAAGTGTACTTTGGTCGCACATTCCTAGTCAAGACAATACTGCAGACTGTGCTTCTCGTGGCTTACTTCCTAGAGAACTTATGGAGCATGCATTGTGGTGGATAGGACCAAATTGGTTACATCAAACGGTTGAATTACCTATATCGAGGTAGAGGACGAATAGAAAGGAACAACTTTAATGGTGGAAACATCGTCACATTTTTTAGATAGGTTATTGCAGAAATTTTCTTCACTTAGGAAAATTCAAGGTTCGTTGTGTTATTGTTTAAGGTTTATTCGCAAGTCCAAGAGTAATCTTATATTCGAGGCGCTTTATCAAATATATCTTAACATAAAATCCGTACAGGACGTAGACATTCTACAATCAAATTTAAACATTATTGCTGATTGGTGTAAAAGAGTCAATTTAATACTTAATGTCAACAAATGTTGTGTAGTAAGCTATTCTCGCATCCGTACTTCAATTGTATCAAATTATCAAATTGATGGAATGTCTCTGTCCAGATGTAGCACTTTCAAGGATCTAGGAGTTACATTTGATAGCCAGCTCTCTTTTAAACCTCATATAGACTCAGTCCGAACAAATGCGTCTAAGGCCATGGGATTAAATCTACGTATTAGCCGCGACTTTTCCAATGTTGATGCTATTAAATCTCTATATTCCGCCTTCGTATTGAGTAAGTTGGAATATAACAGTTTAATCTGGTTTCCTATTTATGCTAGTCACTCTCTTGTGTTGGATCGTCTTCACCGTCGATTTTTAAAATTTCTCTCTTTTAAACTTGACCACTCTTATCCTCCGATTGGAATTTCGAACGATGAACTTCTTCAGCGTCACCAATTCGAATCCCTCGCCGACAGAAGAACTTTGAGATGTGCCACGTTTATGAAGAAACTCGTAGATGAGAAAATCGATTGTCCAAAAATTCTCGCAAGGGTTCGGTTTAATGTCCCTATGAAGTCTACACGATTTTCATCAACATTCCGCTTACCAAAGGCGCTCTAATGTGTTGCAGCGTTCACCAGTGACTGTGTTGTGCCAGTGCTCCGAAAAATTATTCAACGATATTTTTATTCAATAAATCATACTATCCTGTAATATGTATTCACTGTTCACGAACTTACATGTATCTTTCCTTTTCTTATTTATTCAAATCTTTGTTCTGTAATTGGGTTTATCCTGTTGGACAATAAAGTTATTATTATTAAATGCAGAATTGTATCAGTCGATGTGTATTTTGGTTAAATATGTACAAGGTTTTCTTTGCTGAAGATATATTAAAACTACAAAAGGGCCAACGTTGTTCAAAACCTCTGCGAAAATTAGCTCCCTTTCTTGATACACAGGGACTTGTCAGGGTGGGCGGTCGGCTTAGAAATTCTGACATATCGTTCAGCCAAAAACATCCGATGTTGTTACCCAGTCGTTGTAGATTAACAGAATTAATCATTGATCAAGTACATAAAGACAATTTGCATCCTGGCCCTCAAATGGTCCAGTATCTCATTCAACAGAATTTTTGGATATTGTCGTGTCGTCGCATCAATAAAGGTCGGCTCGCTTGTTGTTATCGTTGTTTTCGAGCAAAACCCAAGTCGATAAACCCTATCATGGCAGATTTTGGAGCAGGTAAACCCTGCTCCAAGGGTTTCCCAGTTGAAGCCATTCCTATACACTGGAGTAGACTTCGCTGGCCCCTTCGCTATTTCGATCTCTCGTCATCGTGGTTGCAAAACGTCAAAGGCGTATATATGCGTTTTTCTCTGTTTCTCCACTCAAGCTCTGCATCTTGAATTGGTTTCAAGTTTGTCGGCAGATAGCTTTATCGTAGCTTTGCGACGGTTCGTCGCTCGTCGAGGTCGCTGTAGCAACTTATACAGTGACTGTGGAACAAATTTCGTCGGTGCTAATAAGCAACTTCAATCATTAACTGAAGAAGCATCGGGCGTTCTCGGAATTAGATGGAAATTTAATCCCCCCTCAAGCCCTCACTTCGGAGGTCTGTGGGAAGCTGGGGTGAAGTCCGTAAAATCTCATCTCTTTCGTGTTATTGGAGAGCAAATTTTTACTTTCGAGGAATTTACTACTGTTCTCACCCAAATCGAATCCGTTTTAAACTGGAGACCATTGAGTGCCTTAAGCTCTGACCCTAATGACTTGAAGGCTTTGACACCAGGGCACTTTCTTACATTAGAGCCATTAACCGCACCGCCCGATGAATCGCTATCGTCTTTGAAGTTAAATCGTTTATCGCGTTGGCAATTGTTGCAGAGATATCACCAGGACTTCTGGAAGCGGTGGCATCTGGAGTACCTGCACTCTTTGCAGGAACGTTCCAAATGGAACAAACAATCATCTTCTCTTCAAGAAGGTCAATTAGTTATTATTAAACAAGATTCAACCCCTCCCTTACAGTGGCGCTTGGGTAGAATCATTTTGTTAAAACTAGGTTCTGATGGTATACCTAGTGTGGCTACAGTGCGTACCCGTGGAGGTGTACTCCAGCGACCAATTGTCAAACTTTGTGCACTACCAGACATGATGCAAGAATAAATTGCTTCATGCCTTGTCGTGTTTTTCGTGTCGTGTCTTATCGTATTGTGTAGCGTATCGCGTCCTTCGTGTATAGTTATAATCGTTATATATATTTTGCATATTCGTCTTTCTTGCAATGTTAGAAAATTCACAATTTTTGAGAATTTTGGTGGGCGGTATGTTTGGTATTCGCAAGGATCAATTTACCGCGCTCAATTCAATTCAATTTCGCGCACGCGATTATCGCAGCGAAGTGTGGATCATCCCTCTTCGCGCAGTAGTTAATGAGTCGTGAGACAAGTCATATCGTACATAGCACAAATTACAACCACCCTTTAAGCAGCGTGAGCAGAGATACACGTGCAACCTGTGCTACCGGATCTACTAATAACAGGGTAAGTCCTTTTTCGCTGTGCGCCTCGATAAATTCATTTATAGATACTGTCCACTATACAGCCTTTTTCCTGTAAGGGAAGAACGCTCAAACACTACTTTAGCCAACTGTGACTTTCATTATAAGACTCAACTTTTAGAGCTGATATCATTCCAAACGACCAACAAATCAGAGGTAAGTAAGTATTTAACTTTTATCATTGTTTTTTTCTTCTGATATTCTAGTCTGAATCCACACAGTTATTGAGGAAAAGTGGTAACACATAACTAGGCTATATTTTATAAGAATCAGTATCGAAAGCCCCGGTTGGTAAATCCCTACGTTTGGCCGAAGCCCGAAAGAGCTTAAGAAGTGGCGCCCAACGTGGGACTCGAACCCATGACCCTGAGATTAGGAGACTCTTCGATTACTTAGTATGAAAGAATTATATCGTATACTTTAAGCCACAGCAGGCTTAATTATTTCAGAAACTTACAAAATGTTAGCAGTACTATGTTTTTTTACCTCAATATGCAGTCCTTTTCCTTCCGGTGTCGATCCCGCAACACTTACTGTGAAAGGTTCTAGTAATGAATTCTTAGTCGCCTCCCTTTCTCGCGGATCGAACATGCAAGTGTACATCTGAATATCTTTGATCGTGCCATTGATGTTCTGATGCACGCCGCTTAATCTTAGCTTTGCCAAAAGTTCACACTGAAAAATAATAAGTGTGTTTACTGAAATCATTTGATAAGTTAAGACAGAGCATTTTAACTCTTAAATTTGTCAAAACTTTACACAGAAAAATCCAATTTTTAAAAATATTCAAATAAGAGGGAAAAACAATTGTAAAATGGCTACAAGCAATCTAGAAAAAATAATTACATACTTACATTTAGAATTAATGCTCTAGAGTCCATTGAGTCTAAGCGTTCGACTAAAATTATGTACGGCTTTTCGACTTTCACTGTCAACGATAGCATATGTGCAGTTGCCGGTATTTCAGTTGCTGATGTTTCTTGAGGCTTTGCCTCTACAGCTTTGACTTGAACGGCAGTTGTTTCATCACCTAATTTCTCCACGGGGGCAAAGAAATTTGAAATTTTCAACATGTATTCCACCGATAGTATGAACGTGAAGCTGTAAACTCGGACATCGACTACAAAAGAAAAAAGTAACCAGTAGTACAACAAAAATAAAATAAGCACATTTAAAACACACACAAGAATCAACTGATAATGCTAAAAATGAAGGCATGATACAACAAAAATAAAATTAGCAAGTTTAAAAACCACAAAAGTCAACTGGTAACAATAACGTAGACAAGAGGGGCATTCGACTCCTCCTCGATATTAAGAAATCATACATTTTTGAAGTTAGCATGATCAGCTCTTGCCCCCCCAAATTTAAGTTATGTACTTCTTTAAGTGCCCTGACCATTCAACGATCGTTGGCTACAATGTTCATGATCATTGTTTGGTTATGTAAAAGAAAGCAAAATCTTACTAAATGTATCTCCTCGATTCTGTTGGAACGTCACATCGATCATGTTTTTAACAGGCACAATTGTGCTATCCGTCGGCGTTTTTTCTTTCTCCTCCCGCCTCGACAGGAAACAATTGATTTTATCCTCCCGCCCGGGTCTCTTATCATTCAACAAACAGTTAACCAACAAAAGTGAATTCGAAAGCGAATAATTCGTCAACATCCTTCCGCGGATCGACAGGCCTTCCAAGGCGAACTCTGCTAAACCAATCCTCGTGTACTCTACACATTTCATCAAATCTTGCTAAAAATATAAAAAAAAAAATATTGAAACAATATATTGTATGTTCATTTTATGCCAAATAAAGGTTGATTTATACAGGGTGTTTATTATGTATGGAACCGGCTTAATATCTTCATAACTACTGCCAAACCAAATGTTCAGGCTTTTCTAAACACGAAATTATACTTCATGCTTAATCTGAGAGTGGAAAACACTCGTTTGAAAGTTCAATTTTAAATATTTGTAAAAACAACGAATATCTGAAAATTAACAGCGTACACAGTATATTAAGATATATATACCTAAAAGAAAAACTCTATATAAATCTGAGATAGTAATAAATTATATGCAGTATACAAAACATTTTTTAAATTCCAGGGCTGAAAGGGTTAAGGTGATTTATTCAGTAAACATTGAAGAATGCATTTATTTAATTCAGATATTCAGACATTCATGAAAGCTGATTTTCTTGAGCAGAAGTCTGAATATCCGGATTGTGAAAATGCTGATAAAATTCGTTATAGTTTTTCATAAACTTAATAAAAAAGCAGTAATTTTCATCATCTTTAATAATAATTATCTACATCTCTTTAATTTCAAATGATGATATTTTTCGTACAATCAATTAACAAACAAACACAAGAACTTTCTAACCATTTTCTAATTATTACAAATTAAATTAATTTCCTGTGTAATCACCACGAATTATTATCAATCCGAAATTAACTTTTTATCGCTATTACAATTCGAATAGGTTCTTCTGCGTCCTCCCACACAAGCGAAACTTTTGTAATTAATGAATCTGGTAATTAAGCAAAGCTAGTAAATTTCTGAGTTAATGTGTGTGAGCCGCTAGGGAAGGGGGGAGACAAACCCTTTAAGGCCCATTATTAATTATTACTACTTAACATCGTGACATTAATTATTATGAACACCTCAAAGCACCCATAATTTGAAAGAGAGTCTATCTTGATGTAAAATGATGTACACGTAGTGATTAAGGAGTATGAAGGGGTTTAGAGATATGTTGACTTACTCTTAGATAATATAGACAAAGGGAATGTCCCTTATCGGTTGTTTATTCTAAGCCTGGCTTTACGCATGCTTTCATGTAGGAATATTCGGTTTTGTGGATATTCTGAGAAAGCGATTGTTCTTATACAGGGTCTGGCAGCGTTACCTGATGGTTTTTAAAATAGCACAACTCAATCAGTTTTCAAGATATTTTATTAAAAAAAAATGTTTTGTAAACAGGAAGATTGGAAGTTTATAACGTATAGAAAAACTTTAAAAAAAACCTCAAATAGCAAAAATAACATCAGGTAAATGACGACCTCTCTTTTCGATGTACAGCTGAAGTCGGGTGGTAAAGTTAGTCATCACTCCTTGCAATCGGATGAACATGAAATTTATAATGTAAATTTAATTAAGTTTTTCTGTCAAAGTTTTCAAGATACAGTGCCAAAAAAATTAGCTATCGAATGATGACAATTTTAATTAGTAGTGCTATTTAAAAAACATCAAGTTAGTCCTGTATTTTGAAAAGTGTAACAGATAAACATTTAAAAAAATTACTATCAAAAAATGTTACTTTATTAAAGTTACATTCCAAATTTCATGTTGATCCGACAAGAAGAGATATTCAGCCGGTTTCCATACATAATGAACACCCTGTATATTGAAAACTTGTTTTTTTTCATGTATACTTACACTAAGTGCGCTGCTGCTATCGTACAAGGCGGTGTAAAGATTTATCTTGAAGCAGTTCATGACCAAATTCCAGCGGAACAAGAGGTTGACCTGGGAATCGTCGATAGCGACAGTGTCCATAGATTTTGCCCTTTCTGTTATCGCTACAGTTGTTATCGTGTGAGCAGATTCTGACGGATGGATTGTAACAGTTTCGACTTCTGAGACTGTCGGGCCTCCCGCCCCCAAGTTGTCGGAGAGGACACGCATTATGGTTTCGTAATCCGGTTGTCCTAGTTTTAGCTAAAATTTAAGACAAAATTCCCAACAAAATTCATATATTATACTTTTCGGTAACTTGACCGTTTTTTTATAAAACAAGGCGCCATGATAATTTTTTTCTGAAACGACATAACTCGAAAATTATTGAAGCTACAGAAAGTAATTATACAGGGTTTGGCAAAAGTATAGGAACACCGGATTTCTGGCAAAATATACGTGCGATGAAAAAATACTCTTAATATAAACTTTAAATTTATATTAAGAGTATTTGATTGTTAATGGGTATAAGACATATTTCTTAACAACAGATGACGCCATGGTATTTTCTCAACATGCATGATACAAACATAGGTGTAAAATAACAAATGTTGAGTTCTCTTAGTAACAAATGGCACCATGGCATTTTTTCAACATGCATATTTCACACATAAACAACGGAACATTGTCTTTGACCAACAGATAGCGCCATATGAGTTTCTCAATATGTACGATACACACATGTTTATAAAATAATAGAAAGTTGAGTATATTTAAAAACAGATAGAAGCATGCCATTTCTTAATGGGAACAAAAGTACAGTATGCCTCCGAACATAACCGTAAAATAGGTTATGTTCGATTTTTGTGTCATCACTTTTCGACCCTATTGTTTTGAATGTGAGTTACTCAAGTGTTTCCAAGGCACTCTTTACAAAAAAATATAGAAAATTAATATTACATATCAAATGAAACTCAAATTATAAGTGTGATACATATGAATATCCAAAATAGTGCCGAAAGTCGGCGCTGGTTTCTGGATAAATGTAAGAGTTATTTTGAAATCAAGTATGGTATTAGATTTCTCATTAAAAAGTGCATGCATAATGTCCAATAACCGCTAGATTCAATAATTTTGGAATAAAAAAAGTGAAAATTTAAAAAAAACAGTTTTTTGAGAATATCTTCAGGATTAAGGATTGGTTGTCGGGAGGGCAGCCGCAGCCGCGCCCACTTAGGCCAAATTTTACGCTCATTGTAGTGCCTCCCTCCTAATGGTCAGACCCACTCCGCACTACTGGCAATTGCCAATATTTGTGCGACGGAGCAGTTCCATCCGGGTCCTTTACGTATGGGCTGGGTTTCCCTTAACATATTATCCCTTAGTTTTGACAGGGCCGGACACTCGTGAAGTATGTGCCTGAGAAATATCTTGAAAACAAAAGAAGATATTTCAAATTTGTTGTCATATAACCGAGATACCTATACAATCTGTCGAAATACGGACACACTGTACTGAGAATAATATATCTTGACAATATTGACTGTTTGTCAATTTTCACAGGTAACTGTCGAATGCTACGAAAGAGGAGAATGTTCGTACGTCCAACTATTTCCAACTGTTGCGTCAATATTAACTAATGACAATCTAACAAAAAGAATTGTCTGCCAACGTAAAAAATATGTAAATTTTTATATCTAACATCATCATAGTGTTGTGTGTATGTGTGTAAATGTAAGAACCGCGAAAACAGAAAAACAAACACGTGTTAAAATGGTCATAATTGTGTTTAACATGAGCTAACGGTCAAAAGTCGATTTTTTTGGAAACTGCAACAATTTCTACGAATTTCAATAATTTTCATATGTTTTTGAGGCGCTTTTGACATAATATGTGAAGGTGTAATTGTTTTATTATATTTTTGACACTTTTTCTTTGTATTTCTGTAATATTTGACGCGTACAAGTCTAACATTTTAACGCAGGTTTCGTATATTTTTTACATGTTCGACGACACTTTTGACAGTTGACGTTTATTGGGATACTCGGATATAAGTCAGCTTTGATAGCCGACATTGACATTTGTCAATATAGATAGTTGACATGAGTAGACATTTAGTCGATAATGACACGTGACATTTAGATTATTATGACGGTTAGGTTGAGGGCGCCAATTGAAGATTTGGCCCCAGGCGCAAGATTTCCTAACTACGACCCTGGTTACATTTTATTTTAATAAATATGTTTATATCAATCGTTTGAAGGGAATATCTTGTTGAAAGCAGACTTCCTAGATTTAAATACTAGCACACTGTATGGGCTATAATTGATAGGAGCCACAGGGAGGGCTCAATCTCACTAGTGAACTGGCAGCTGGTAGAGGTGGCCCTCCTCAAGGTCTATATGGAAGTCCTATCTAAAAATCCAAGTACGGGTCCTGAGTGCCGAGACGCAGGTTGACATCAGGGCCACGTTAAACTGGTGGCCTGTGCAGATCAGAGATCCGCTGATCTGTTCAGGTTGGCCATAGGGAAGGTAGATCGAGGCTGTCACGAGGGACAAGATCCCAAACAGACCTCGGTGTAGGGCCTGGATCCAGATCGAGCCCGCGGACCCGCCGACGATAGAGCAATTCATTCGCATGAGCAAACCAGAGTTGCCGACGGATGATTGGATCGTGGTCAGCGTAGGGGAGGCGAAGGGCAACACCAGACCGGTGATAATCACCGTCAATGAGGAGTCCGTCGACCTTTTGGAGACCTGTTGGGTCGATCACCCTTAAAATTTACAAGAAAGACCGGGAGACCTTTAAAACCAATAAGGAGGCGGCCCCTGAAGAGCCGATGAAACCGGGTCCCCATTCCGACATGGAAAGCGAACCGGTTCTTGAGGCTTTAAGCTGGTTGCGCACGCACTCGAAGAAGACTGGAGAGAGTGAGAGAGACGAAGATCCACGGTCGTCAACCCCTAAGCGGCAGAAATAGCGAAGGTGATCCAGCTCAATCTACATCACTACAACAAGGGAGTGGTAAGATGTCGCCCTGGTCCAAGAACCATGGATCGTTGGAGATCGGGTTTGCGGACTAGGCTCCACTGACTTCAATGTCTATTACAAACAATGAGGAGGTAAACCAAGATCATGTATCTTAATTAACAAAAAGCACCCTGCTTTCCTGTTTCTCTGTTTCAGTAAAAATGACACAACTGTTGTCTCCATAGAGAGTGGCTTCCAACAACTTTGGGTGGCCTCCTCTTACATGGCCTATGACAGGGAAATACCCCCAGAAGACCTGGTAAATACGGTAGGAGAGGCAAACCAGAAGGGGGTTGACATCGTCATCGGCGCTGATGCGAATGCCACAACACTATATGGGGGAGCTCCGACACAAACAATAGAGGTGAGTCACTACTTGATTTTATTCTGGCAACTAACCTTTCTATATGTAATGTTGGTTCCGAACCCACATTTATTACTTCCAACAGGCGCGAGGTTCTAGACATAACATTGGTCTGGCACCTGGCGCACAGCAAAGTTAAAAATTGGAAGGTCAGCGGCGAACACTCCTTCTCCGACCATAGGTATATAGAGTTTCAAGTGAATATGCACATTCCAGTGAACCCTATAATTACCAACAAAAGACTTACGGACTGGAACTCTTATAGGACCGGGGCTCTGCCTGGATCGCCTGGTAACTACCCTCACAGAGGCCTGCAACAAGGCAATGGGGGCTGCTTGTCCTGGTAAAGTATACCGAGGCAAAAAGAACTCTCCTTGGTGGAACCAGGAGATTTCCTCCTTAAGGAAGGAATACAATAGGCTGTTCAACAGGGCAAAATAAACCAGCGAATGGTCTCTGTATAAGGACAGCCTTATAGGAGAACTTTTTGCAACAAAATTGAGGAAACCTCCGAGGCCAGTCGGGTCAGAAAGATACTATCGGGAAACCCAGCTATCCCGGGTTTTCTCATGAAGCAGGGTGGTGACTGGACCACTTCATGCGAGGAAACCTTAACGGCGCTGATGGATACCCACTTTCCCTCCAACTCTGGCGGGAAATGGGGTCACCCAGCACCCAGGAGGAGCTGCCCCATATATAATATCTTGAGTGAGCACAAACTGGCTTGGAGTGTGAAAAGTTTCAAGCCTTTTGAAGCTGCAGGCCCTGATAGGATCATTCCTGCTGTATTACAGATAGCCTCAGATATTAAAAATCCCTGGCTGGAAGTAATATTTGAAGCCTGCCTAACTCTATCGTACATCCCTCAGAGATGGAAAAAGTCAAATGTGGTGTTCATACCCAAAGCAGGGAAAATAACCCACTCAACACCGAAGGACTATAGGCCAATCAGCTTATCGTCCTTCTTACTTAAGATGTTGGAGAGACTAGTTGAAGCGTACATAAAGGAACGCATCAATCCAAACCTTTACTCAACTAGCCAACACGCTTATACTAAGGGCAGATCAGTGGACACGGCGCTGCACACCCTCATTAGCTAGGCTGAGAAGTCCATGTGCAATAAGGAGTTTACGTTGGCGGTATTTCTGGATATCGAAGGAGCCTTCAACTTTGTGCAGCCAGAAGCAATTCTGTCTGCCCTCAGAAACCTGCACATGGACGAGTCGATATGCCTCTTCATAGGGGAGTTGCTGACGGGGAGGCATGTTGTCTCCTCGCTGGGTGGCTCACACTCAAGAAGAGAGGTTAATAGGGGTACCCCTCAAGGGGGGGGTCCTCTCTCCGCTACTATGGAACGTAGTCATAAATTACCACCTGAAAGAACTAGAGTCTGTAGGGTAATTGCCTACGCTGACGATGTGACTCTTACGGTCTCTGGCAAACACTTAAATATATCTATCCGAACTTATAGAGCAGGCACTCTGCAAGGTAACCCGCTGGGGTGAGAAGTGTGGACTAGGGGTAAACCCCCTCGAAACTGAGGTAGTACTCTTCACCAGAATGCATAAAGTACCGAACTTCAAAGTTCCTACTCTAAACGGCACGGAACTGATGGTAAAAGAGCAAGCTAAATATTTGGGCATTCTAATAGACAGGAAGCTTAGTTGGATGCCCAATATTCAGGAGAGAGCACGGAAAGCGCTCGTCGCGCTGTACTCCTGTAAAAGTGCAGCAGGCAAGGACTGGGGACTGAAACCAACCGTTGCTTACTGGATGTACACGGCCGTGGTAAGGCCCATTGTGTTCTACGGGCCGCAGTCTGGTGGACTGCCCTGGACAAAAGGATCCACCAAACTGCACTCGGAAAGGCTCAGAGAGCCGCCGAATTGCTCATAACGGAGGCGGTCAGGTCCACTCCCTCCAAAGCGCTAGATAAAATACAAATCTAACTCCAGTCCACCTCTACTGTAGATATGCTGCAGCTACCACAGCGATCAGAATCAACTCAGTTGGGATATGGAGCACTAGCAAACAGGGCCATGGAAGGACAGCTGCACTCCAGAACTTAATTTTGAAAATAAGTTCTCCACTTCCATCCCAGACAAAACCAAATGGTTAGAGGGCAAGATAGTTCAAGGCAAGGACGCCTGGCTCATTCCAAGTCTGAAAACAGAGTAGGGGGAGGAATCTTCTCACAAGATTTCAACCTCAAAAAGTCTTTTAGACTCCCAAACCACTGTAACATTCTTCAGGCAGAGGTCATGGCAGTGGACTGGATCCACAAAAATGACCTTCAAGGGAACCACATCAGGTTCATTACTGATAGCCAAGCTGCCATTAAAATACTGAATAGTCCATACTGCACCTCGAAGGTGGTCAGAGACTGTAAAATATCACTAAATAGGCTTGCCAATAACTGTAAAGTGGGACTCATGTGGGTACCTAGTCACAGTGATGTCAGGGGAAATTCAATTGCCGACGACCTTGCAAGGAAGGGGGTAAGAATGAAGGACCTGTCTACTGAACTCTGCACCCACATTCCTCTTGTGAAATGCAAGAGACTACTTAGGGACTAGATCAGTGGTGGGGAAACTTTTTTTAAGACGGGCCATTTGTAATAACCAGACAATCGTAGCGGGCCAAAGAATAATGCTTAATCGTAGGTAGGTAGTTTTTATGCGGGTCGTCACATTACGAAGTAAGAACGCGTTCAACATTCTCACGACGGCACTCTTAAACGGACCGGATTAAACCTTTCCGCGGGCCGGACTTGGCCCGCGGGCCGTAGTTTCCCCATCACTGGACTAGATGATAGCATCGGTCAACCATAGGTGGAGAGAAGAAGGTACGTGTCTCATAACAAGGCAACTATGGCCTATATGGGATACTATAAACAGCAACAGATTAATTACACTTAGCAGAATCGACATAAAGAAGGCAGTAGGCATCCTCACAGGACACTGCCTCCTAGGCAGACATGCACAAAAGATGGGTCTTGAGCACAACAACTTTTGCCTGGATGTGGAGGAGGAAGAGACGGTACTTCACTATCTGGGACAATGCCCTGCTCTCGAAGGGAAAAGGATCAGGTACCTTGGTATGCACTACGCGAATGGACTAACGGACCTCACACCTCTAGATGTGAGAAATCTGATTGGGTTCATTAGGTGCTCGGATTGGTTTGTATAGGTGGGGAGGAAGGGGAGATCTGACTCCTTTTTACCCTTATGGTATCACAAGGGGCCCTTTGGGCCTAAGTGAGCGGTCTAACTGCTGCCTAACCTAACCTAACCTAATAACAAAAGTTATTTGTAATATCGACATGCATTTTACACTGTTAGGTTAAGGATTTGTACAAGTTCTGATAGTACAGTTGATAATACTGCACAAGCAAGATGGCTGTAAATTCTAAGAAGAAATGTTGTGTGCTTGAATTTTTTAAAACGAACTCCAAACTGTTGATATGTTACACTGTTCTAGGTTATGGTGATAACATAATATATAAAATTACAAAAAAACTATTCGTGAGAATGCAAACAATGTCTTAATTAATAAGACAACTTAAGACGATAAATATCCATTGAAACAACTACTTCCCGTGCAAATACACCTCCGGATATTGAATTATACAGTGAAATATTTAAAATCTTATTTAATTTGATTTGTTACAACGCTAATAGAGCGTTATAACAAATCAAATTGCATAAGATTTTAAATATTTCATTGTATAATTCAATATCCGGAGGTGTATTTGCACGGGAAGTAGTTGTTTCAATGGATATTTATCTTCTTAAGTTGTCTTATTACTTAAGACATTGTTTGCATTTTCAAATAGTTTTTTCGTAATTTTATATATTATGTTTAAAGTGTGCAAACTATAAGAAGCGTAAGCTTATTTTCTCGAATTCAAATAGTTTTGAATTTGAATTTATCTTGTTTATGGTGATAAGCTTAAAAGTCGAAATTTTCTGCTTTGAAATGCTGCAACATAATAAGGAAGTACATTTTTGCCAGGATGTTTTTTTTTACTGCCTGCACACAAATATATAAACGTTTTGGGGCCATAGGAATACGAAACGTCGGTCGGTCTGTTAATTTTCAGCAAGAACCGCTCATAGGATTCTGATAAAATTTTAAGTTATGCCAGGTTTGGAATGAACTAGACTATCGCCTTGATGTGTGTTGTGTGACACGAGGAATACTTATTGAGCACCTGTGAGTTCCCAAAGTAAACTTTAAGAATCACTTTATGAAACAGTGTAAAAGAATTCATAATCACATTTTGGGTTTCAGATTAATAAATCATTCATAGTGTCTATTTATTTTGAAGTAAGCCTGTGTAACCGACTATGATGGACTGTTTCTAATAACCGCACTCTATGTAACGAAGGTGATGTTTAAAATTGACCTCCCTCATCAATTAGATAGTCTATAATAGGTGAGATATAGCCTATAATGCTGAATATCAGAGATCTGCGCACCTTAGTGATAGTTGACTACCTAGAGAAGGTAGGATGGTTAAACTAAGGCTTAGAATCTATTGGGAAGTAGTACCATGTGATCATTTATAACATGATTTAGAGACTCTTAACACATAGTTTACCATAACCTCAAATTTATTCCATCATTCAATTAGCGTTCTGTGCAACCGCACGAAAAAAATGCCGCCTACTCCAAATAATAATGTAAATGATGATTTAAAATTACTATAAGCTGTAAATAATAAATACCTCAATATTATGAATATTCCCATCGACATCAATACTCGGAACCGCCTTGTACCAACCCGTCAAATTTCTGTTAACAATCAGAGTAAACGACATCGGCTCCAACAACGTCATGTTATTGGCGGAGTATAAATCCTCGTAAATCTTGATTCTCTCGAACTTCAACTCTTCCAACTTTAATGTCAACTCGTCGATGATAGCGTTGTCTCCGAATTCATTCTTAATGTTCAGCTCGTTGAACTTGTTGGTGATCATGATGTGACCCAGATCGACCAGCAGGCCGCAGTTGCTGGTCGAGCTTTCCGGCACGTAGATTTCCGGGGCACTCAGGTTGATGTCGAGCTTGATTTTCGTTGCCTTCTCGTAAATGTTGTGCATGTTTTCCTTAGCCGATTGGGCTGCTTTGCTCGACGCTTCAATTATCGCTTTTTGTGCTGATTGGAATTGATTCGTAAAGCTCTAAAAAAATATATTAGAATGTAATTACGTAGGTTAGGTTTGATGTCACCTATTCAAATTACACTTCATGAGAAGTAGGTCATGTTAAATGACAGCTATTTAAGTCACACTTTATGAGAAGTAGGTTATTCTAGATTAGGTTAGGCGACAGCTGTTTAACACTTTGACTACCATTGCATTTTGAAATTGGAGTGTGTATACTGAGAGATATACATGACAGTCAAAGTGTTAAGAAGTAATTATCATCTAACCTAGTTAAAGCTATGTTAGGTTGAGTTGAGGTTAGCGAAAAGAACAGCTATTTAATTTTTTCTTAGATGAGTCCATTGGTTAGATTGTAAATAACTGTCAGATAATCTTACATAACCTAAATTATTTACTCACCAGCATATTATTGATGTACCAATTAATGAAACAAATCTTGATCCTTCCGAGGCTGGCCTTAATCGCTATATCGCACGAAGCGGTCACGACATCGTTATTATACTTGATAACCTCAGCGGTTATTGCCTTTTCGTTCGGCAACACTTTCATAATCTGTAAAATTTTCCGAATTCGAAAAAGTCGGCATTGTTTCCACAAAGTTTATCACTTACGGTTTTATGCACGGTGGACGAATTCAAATCGACAATCGATATATTTCCCAGCATGGCGAACACTTTCGTGTAGGCCTGCTTCATGATAATTTCCGATTCAATATCGCTGATCGAGAATGAGGATATCGGATCGCCAGCGTGTTCAAATTCTATCGAGAGCTCTTTAAATTTGACGACTAATTTAAAGATAATTTCATCCGTTATTTTCTGCTTAGGTTTTGGTCTGTCGATAATCGCTAGAATAATTAAAAGGTAATAATAAATTAACGAAAAGTATTACAATGAAATTGTTAAGAAAGCAAAATTAAAATGTTAGGATAGAATTGTGCTGTTGTAACAAATTTGTCTTAACACATTGAACTGGTTTGAACTTGAATTCAAGATGACAGTTCCTATTGTTCTAACGTGACATTGCACTTAAGTTCAAAGATGAACCAGAACATGAAATGAGGGCTTAAAAAGACAAATTTGTTGTAAATTATTAAAAGAATCGATTTTTTTAATATTTCCTGAATTGTTTACAACCAGTGGCGTAACTAAAATTTTCTATAACATACCTATAATCAGCTGTAATATAAAATCAGCTGTAATATAACAAGTGGTATAATTATCATCGATAATATTCATGAGTGAAACCGAGCTGCAGATTCAACGAGCCCGAAGCGCAAGTTGAATGTGCTGCTCCGGTTTCACGAATAAATATTTTCGATTAATAATCATACCACGAGTTATATTCGATGAGAGAATATAACGAATTTCACTATATTTCTGTCTTGGAAATCTCACCTTATCGCCCAGTTGACATTTATAATAATCGACCGTCATGTTTGACAAATAATTTTCGTAGCAACGACCATAACAAGGTTATAGGAATCTATCACCGCTGTGATAACATGTATCTATGGAAATAAGAGATTCTGATTGGAGGGAATGTGGTCATGTGGCGCTTGAGTTATATTCTCTGTTTAATTTAATATGACTAATCAAATTCTACATTTCAAGAATTCAAGATTAATCACACGTTATGTTGTAAATCAAACTTTTAGTTTGTAAGTTATGTGAAGGGAAATCTGACAGTAATATGACAATTTAATTAACTTATAAAATGGATAATTCATTTAACAAAGATTACGATTTCAAATGTACCTGTCACTGCCTCAAATTATTTGTATCTACTACCAATTAATTAAAGTGTCTGAGGATCAGGTAAATGCTCTTTAAAATACTTTGTTGCTCAGGAATATGTCTGTTTCATTATCTGCCCATTTATATGTTCAAATTTTGAAAAAGTTGTAAATACAAGGAATTTTTCTTTTAGGTATACATGTTACGATTTTTAAATGAAAATATTTAGACATTTGTGATTTTATTAAAAACCTTCAATTTGAAGACTCTTACGAGTATTTCCAATCCTAGATTAAGGAAGAATTAAAATTTCGAGTTTAGAAAAGCCTCATTAGGCTTTTCTAAACTCGAAATTTTACTTCATGCGCCACGCGTGTAAAAGACTGATTTAAAGTGATGTTCAAAATATACTGCTTATTTTTGATCACATGTTCATTAATTTTACAAATGTTTATATGGAATATGTGAAAGTATACTTAAAAGGAAAAATTCCTATTTGTGTTGTAAAGTCAGAAGCTGTAGCGTCTCTTTTTTAAAACTCTCTGCATCGTGAACATTTATTTGACAAATTATGATTTACTTGTCACATTGATAGTCATTTACTAACATCTCAATATTTAATGTTAAAAATACCCTACTGCTAAAGCAGGACTGCAACTGTTTGCAGTAAATACACCCTGAGTTTGGTCATTTAAAAAAAAAGAGTTTAGTTAACAATATTAAATGCTACTTCCAAAATAATTTACTACCTCAATAATTAATAAGCACAAAACTTACTTTGTGCAGCTCTTTATGATGTTTCTGTAATAACTTGATTGAATATTGCGATTTCAGCACAAAACTTAGCAGTACGCAGTTAAATTGTCAGTGTTATAAACCCTGAAATACCAAATGTATAGCGATGGTGGTAAAGAAGCTAGAAAGGGAGCTAGAAAGGCCAATACAATTCGAAGAAGGGGTGAGATTGGGGGAGGAAAAAATCGGCAGGAGGAGGCTAATCTTACTGAACTGTAAAAATTGGGAGGCTAAGAGGAATATTATGAAAAGAAGCAGGATTTTCATCAATGATGACCTGACTAGGGAGGAAAGAGAAGTTCAAGCTAAAATAATAGTGGTAGCTAGAGAGGAAAGAGGGAAGGGAAAACAGGTTAAAGTGGCGTATCGAAGATTGAAGGTTGATGAAGAATTGTGGGAGTGGAATAAGGATATGGGTAGGCTAGTGATGGGAGAGTATACGACAAAAAACCAGTTAAAGTAAGAAGTATACAAAGCCGTAATAGAAGTGGCAATAATGGGGTGGGCAATGAGCAAATAAAGATAGTGTTTTGGAATATAGCGGGAATAAAATCGAAATGTAATGGACAGAGGTGGCAGAGAGACTTGGAGGAGTGGGTGTATGGGAAGGATGTAGTGGGACTAGTAGAGACGTGGTTAGTGATCGAAGAGTGGGAAAAGGTGAAAAGGACGCTACCAACAGGGTTTAGATAGACAATAAGAGGTGCTACAAAGGGCGCGACAAAAGGAAGAGCGGGAAGCGGGTTTATTGTTGGGTCAAGGGAGGGGTTAGAGGCTGGAGATTTAGAATTTAAGGAAAGAGTGGAAGGGGTAGTGTGGATGGGGGCTCAGAAAGGAGGAGTACAATTGGAGATAGGCATAGTATATATAAACAAGAACTGGGAGAAAGTCCGTGAAGAACTGGATAAAAAAACTAGTGAGAGGAAAAGCTGTGTGATTGGTGGATACTTTATTGCAGGAATAGGTGAAATTAAGAGGGGAGTGGGGGATACGGGAAAAATAATAAAAAGGCAGTCGCAGGATAAAGTGATTGATGGGGGGGGGATGATGGCTGAGTGGATGGTAGACGAGAGGTGGGATGTGTAAAATGGGTGCACAGAAGGCGATTGGGTTGGGAAAAAAATATGCGTAGAACCACGGGGAGCGTCGGCTATAGACTTTATACTGACAAATGGTATAAATAAGGCGAAGGTCAATAGAATGGAGGTTGAAGAGGTACTGGGCTCCGATCACCTGCCAATATCGGTAGCAATATGAGTAGGGAAACAGAGGAGGCAGCATGGGGAGCAAGAGTGGTGGAAATTTGCAGATGCCAAAAGGGACTTAGAAAGGATGGGGGAACGATTAGAGAGATCAACTGGAGGGATGTGAAAAGCGTGGAGGAAATGGAGGAGAAAATAGCAGGATGTATGAGAAAGGTGAAGAGGAGCAGAGGAGGAGGAGGAGGGGGGGTCGTGTTTCGACGAGGAGTGTAGAGAGGCAAAAAGAGGAGTAAGGAGGGCAGTAAATGAGTGGAGAAGTGGAAGAGGGGAAGAAAGGTGGGTGGTAACGGCGAGGACAAACTACAACAAGGTATGCCAAAATAAACAAAAGCAGGCAATTAACAAAATAGCAGCAGAATTGGGACAGTGTCAATATAAAAGGGAAATGTGGGATGTTTTAAGAAGAGGAAAAGTAAAAGGGAGAATAGAAGTAAATCTGGAAGACTGAAAAAATAAATGCATAGAGAACTGTGGGGAACCAGTAGGGGTCGGAAGTCGAGGGGAAATAGGAGAAGTGGAAGAGTTTACAGAGGAGGAAGTAGAGAAGGGTTGTGAAGAAGTAAAAAATGGGAAAGCAGCCGGGATGGACAGTCTAAAAGCGGAAATGTGGAAGAGGATTGGAGTAGAGGGAAAACGACTATTCAGAGAGCTGCTAAACCTAACGTGGAGGGGAAACAAGGAAGTTCTGGATTCGTGGAGAGTGGGAGTAATGTACCCGATACATAAGACGGGAAATAAAAAAGATGTGGAAAACTATAGAGAAATAACCATAATGTGTATCGGGTACAAGATAGCAATGACGGTGGTGAAGAACCGACTGGAGAAAGAATTTGAGGAAAAGGAATTCCTGCCGGAAACTCAGGGAGGCTTTAGAAGAGGAAGGGGGACGAGGGATCAAATATTTAGGCTTGCGAGGGTGGTTGAGAGGGAACTGGAGAGAAAAAGGAAGTGTGTATGCGGTATTTGTAGATTTAAAAGTGGCGTATGATTCGGTTCCAAGAGAGAAATTGATTGAATGTTTAAAGAGAAGAGGCGTGAGCGAGGTAATGGTGGAATGGGTGAGACAAGCAAAAGTGGAGAGACAGGTATCGGAGAAGTTCAGAGTATGGATGGGAGTGAGACAGGGATGCCCGCCTAGTCCATTATTATTCAACATTTACTTGAGTGAAATGGAAGAAGTATTGAGAAAACGACAGGTGGGCGGTGTGGTTATAGGAAAAATGAAGGTGTGGATGTTGGCGTACGCAGATGATTTGGTACTACTGTCGAGCGAATGGGGAGAAATGAATAAGATGTTAAAAAGAGTGGAAAAATACATGGATAAGTGAGGATTATGTGTGAATGTAGAAAAAACGAAGTGGATTAGGTTTAAGAACAGGGGAAGAGAGGGAAGTAAGAAGGAATTTATGTGGAAGGGTGAATGTATTGAAAGAGTGAAAGAGTTATATCTGGGGTTTGTATTTAGTTAGAATGGGGGGTACAGGGAGCACATCAGATGGGTTCAACTAACAGCGAGGAAAGCGTTGCATATCCTAATAGAAAAATGGGGAAAATGGCTCAAGGGAATTTTAAAATGGCTTGTTAACTGTGGGATGCCTGTGTGAAGTCAATTTTATTGTATTGGGTGGAGGTGTAGGGCGTACGATTGTATGAATGTATAGAGAAAGAGCAAGGGTTTTTCCTGAAACAGATACTGGGTGTGGAAAGATCCACACCTAAATATATTCTGCTTCAAGAAACAAATCGAACAAGTGTGCATGTAGAAGCAATGGGGAGAGTGGTGAGGTATGAGAAAAGAGTAAGTGAACTTGGTGATGAAAGGCTAGTGAAAGAGGTGTGGCGGACGTGCATGAGAGAAGGAGCAAATGGGTGGAGGATGGAGAGGACGTGCATGAGAGAAGGAGCAAATGGGTGGCGGATGGAGAGGAGAAGAATATATAAGAAGGCAGGGGTGTCCAAAATTGTGCTGAATGAGTGGTTTGAAAAAGGAGTGGATGTGGTGGCGTGGATGAAACATAAATGGAAGGAAGTAGAGAGGCAGGAACAGCAGGAGAGTATAGACCAGAGTGGATACAATCCATGGTACAAACGATGGCAGGTACATGGAAATGTGCCAAGTATCTGAGCAATCTAGATATACCCAGGAAGAAGCAGGAACAGCAGGAGAGTATAGACCAGAGTGGATACAATCCATGGTACAAACGGTGGCAGGTACATGGAAATGTGCCAAGGTATCTGAGCAATCTAGATATACCCAAGAGAAGGTAAGGGTGGCTAGGGCGAGATGTGGATTGGATGAGAAAGGAAGAAAGATTTGAATGGGTGAACAGTATGGAAGGTGTGGGCTATGCGGATGCAGACAGGATACATGGGAACACTTGGGGAAGGAATGCAAGGCGGTATGTAAAGAATGGATAAAAAGGAATAATAGGGTTACGGAATAGATGAGAGCGGACGGGGTAGGCGTAAATATTTTGGAAAGATTGGAGTAGGAAAGGGAGAAAGGAATGGAAAAAAATAGGGCTGTAAGGAGGAAAGGGTTATAAAATTGCAGGTTAAAGTGTAAAAGAGAATATTAATGCCAATAAAGGTCATTTTTTTTACCGAATGTGTAGACCTTTTAAAAAGATGAAAGTTTGAAGTGTCGGAAAGTGCCCCGTGTCCTAACCTGCCCCACTCTAAATGTAAATTTGGTCAGATTTTGATTTTTTTATATATTTTTTAAAAACATAATGTCTTTGCCAGGAAATACATAAAATAAATCAAATTGCCAATGTGATTAATTAATTAATTTTGTGCTACTAAATTTATATTACTTTGACTTACAGGCAACGGCTAATAATCTACTCGAAACAGTCGAAATACTAGTTTTTCTGCTATCACTAGTTTTGATGGGTTTAACGTGTTCTTCACTCAATTCGGCTATTTGGCCTTGCATGTCGTTTGCGAATTGCATTATATCCAGCAATCCCTCCTGTATTAGCTTAATATCAAGACCGGCAAAGTTCAAGTGCACTGCTGATTCGCACGATTCGTGAATCGTATGGAATTCGGGTGATCTTCTGTTGACCTAATGCAGAAAATACAGTTTTTATAGCACAAATTATAACTTGTAGGTTTACAAACAATAAAATATGTGTAATTAATTAAATGAATGTAAATATTTCAGCTTGTAAACCTTGGGACAAAATGTTTACTGCTTGCGGTCCAATGTCGGATATATTTCGACATGACATGAACATGACTTTATTAAATTATACCTAGTGTCTGGGACAAGGGGCGAACATAGGGATTTAACATGTAAAATTAAATATGCGTAATTATTAGCTCCCCTATTAATTTTAGAGAAAAATTGTAAAGGAATATTTTTTCGAGTATTAAAACCTATTAAATGTACAATTTAATTTACGTTTGTACCAGAATTCACCTCAAAAATAATAAAAATAAGTTGAACAATGTACCATTTAATAAAAACCTTTGCCATGAGTTTGATAAATGTCATGTTATAGTGAAAATAATTTTGCTACTCAGATATCAATTTACGCATTATAATTGTTATGAATAATAATCTGAGTTATTCCAATGAAGAGAGGGTATTAATTATAAAAACATTTTACAGTGGCGTCAGTTTATTCAGAGTTTGTAGCTTAATTTCGGTTAAATTTAACAATCGACCAATTCCGTCTGTATCTACGATTACTAAGTTTGTGAACAAATTTGAAAATACAGCAAGTGTAGCGGCAGATGATTCAAAAGGTATTTTAATAGTCCAATTTCAACAAATATTAATTCAAAAACATTAGCCTTACAGGCAAACGGAACAGAAGATGCAACAATGAATTGGAAGAAAGAGTTTTGGGTTTGACAAATGCTGAACCAACAACTAGCATACGATGTATTGCTCGTGAGTGCAACGTGTCTAAATTCTCTGTACATAAGATTCTGAAGAAGCATGGATATCATCCCTATAAACATCAATGTCATCAGGAGATACTACTAGTGGATGAAAAAAACAGGCGTGTATTCTGTGAAGTAATGCAGGATTGATCAAACACAGACCGAAACTTTTTGCAGTCTATCTGTTTTACTGATAGATGCACGTTAACTCTTAATAACGAGCCTAACACACAGAACACGTGATTCTGGACCCAGGAAAATCCACGGCTATGCTTACAAACTAGAACCCAGTTCCCGTAAAAAATAAATATTTGGGCTGGTACTTTTAAGAATAATATTATTGGGCCATTTAAAATTCATGGAAATTTAAATTCGAATTCTTATTTAGACCTTTTAATCGACCAGGTTGGCCCTGCGTTAGAAGAAGTTGCACGTGAAAATCAGGAGATATGGTATCAGCATGATGGATGTCCGGCCCATTATGGTTTAAATGTAAGGCTAATTTTCCCAATTGTTGGATTAGTCGCTGTGGCACTATCAACTGGCCACCAAGATCTACTGATTTAACACCATGCGATTTATTTTTATGGGGTCACCTGAAAAACAAAATTTATAAAAAACGCCATCCAAATATTGAATCTTTGCGGGAAGCAATATTTGTGGATTGCAGATTAATTACAGATAGGCACTTGGCTAATGTAAGACATTTTATAACAGATTGGGTTATTGTTTACACCAGAATGGAGAACTTTTTAAGTACTTGCTCTAACATTTCCCATTGGACGTAGATACAGTAAAATAAAAATTTGAACAAAAATAAATCACGAACTGTTTGTAATCTGACACCACTATAAATTATCTTGGTAATGAATAAATGATCTTTCTTCCACTAATTAAGTGTTATTATTATGATTTACCCCAAATGACAAGCATGCATTAATTATTTTTCATCATTTAAATTTCTTTGGTAGCATTTCGATAATATGGATTCTGGTACAAACGTAAATTAAATCGATACATTTAGTACAGTTTTTAATACTCTAAAAAATATTCTTTTACGATTTTTCTTTGAAATGAATAGGGGAGCTTATAATTACACATATTTAATTTTACATGTTAAATTCCTATGTTCGCCCCTTATCCCAGACACTCGGTATAAACCTGTAATGAACTATTTGCACTCTATAACTGTAAACTAATGTTTTAAGAAGTCGTTAAATGTCGATATCAAATAAATTATAATTTGACAATTTTATTGATAGTTTATTTATAGGATCGAAAAGGGTTAATTCAGTGTTTTGAATAATTAATTTCTCAGATAAACAAATTTATTGGCGCTTCCTGATATATACAGCTGAATCTTATGCTTTTTTTGCATAATTGATGCAAATTGTCATAAAAATCCTTAATTCTATTAAATACTTGGCTGTATGTGCATGTATGTGTGCAACTAGTAATCACGCTAACTTCTGAATGCATAAATGATCTATCAAATGATGTATGTACCTTTTAGACCTTGACTGGAAAGTCGCTAGTGTTTTGAGCACTTCCACTTTAGCCCGAAGTGACATCAACTTTAATTTTTCTTAGATTTCATAGTGATTTTATTTGATTTATAGAAAGTACAGGTAGTGGTGCGAATAGTCACGTTTCTTTCATGAATATATCTTTATAATAATCGATTAACTTACCTGGATGTATTTTATGCTGAAGAGCAAACCGGAATCAATATTGCCAATTTTCGACGAGATAATATCGATCATAGTGTTTCTTAAATGCTGTCTCATCGAGATGCTCGACAAGCTCACGTCGACGTCCATGTTGAACGTTTGCTGGGTGTAGACGAATGAAACGGAGCGCATGTTGAATTGCAGCAATTCGTAAATAGGGGAACTTATCATTTCCTGTCTGGATAGCGTTAAGTTCAACTCTAAAAAAAACATTAAGTTAGGTTATCATTTCTTGTCTGGATAGCGTTATGTTCAACTCTAATAAAATAATTAGATCAGCGGTTCTCAAGGTTTTAAACTTTGCGACCCACTTTTTAGCCCACTTTAATGATAGCTTAGATGACTTACTCAAATTAGATTATTTCCTTGTTACTAGAGTTACAGATTACTTAAATGAGATAGTACATCAAGTTAGTTTAGTCGACACTTTCATAGGTTAGTCTATTTAGAATGGGTTATTTGCCAGTTCTAATCTAAACAATAACCAAATAAGTAACTGGCAACTAGTCTCTTGGTTTCAGCAAACCTACTAAGTATTGCCAGTTACTAATGCAACCAAAATTTAACTTAAGAAGTATATAACCAGTTAAACCAAGAATTAGACAAATTCAGTAATCCGCCAATTAACCTAAGATAGAATTTGTAAAGTTAGGTTGTGTAATGTGCAGTTACTTTCGGGTTAATTTTGAATGGTAATTGCTAGTTACTTAAGTTGTGTTAATTGCCAGATATTTAAGTAATCAACAACCAACTTAATGAAGGGAGAGGAACACCGAGTATTATTATAATTAAAACATGCTCCGTGAAATATTTACAAAAGTTTATTCGAGGGTAATACCACGAATGGCTTGAATTTGGCCGGATATATTTTATTTTGCAAGAGTCATCGATACAAATTTCGAGAATGAATTGGGATGGAAAAAACCACTAGCGCTTGTGCGAGTGCTTTTTGCCTAATCACAATTCATTGGAAAAATTTGTGAAGCAATGACGAGTGCTAAAAATACAATTTATCCTGCATAAATTCCAACCACAAATGGTGTTTGGTAAGATAATTTAACGAAGTAAATATCCCCCCGTGATAAATTAATTATTTATATTTTTCTTGTATGAGTTTGACTGTTGTATTTGTCTTTGCAATGTATATCTTCTATCCATTTTGTTAGTGTTTTGGTCAATTTGAATATAATTCCATGACTTTTCTCTGACTTTCTCAGATTTATTGACATTCAGTGAATTTTTTATTTACGTAATTTTTATTTAGAGTTTAATTTGAAGTTTTGAATGAGTGTTTCCACTCCCAGGCTAAGCATGAAGTAAAACTTGAGTTTAGAAAAGCCCCGTGAAAATTTGTCGAGGGTCGCGCAGCAACCCAAGACAAATTTTCGTTTCTAAACTCGAAATTTGACTTCATGCGCCATGCGTACAAAACACTGATTTGAAGTGAAGTTGAGAAACACACAAATACATCTTTAATCAAAGTAACAGGGAATCAGATATTTAGTCTGTTATCAACGATGTTCAGTGTTAATAATAAATAATTAGGTTTTGAATATGCTTGTTAAAACAACTGGTAACGATTGTTATATATTAATGGTTGTAAAAAAATTGAGTATTCGTGATTCGAATCATATTAGGTGATTCGGATTCGTGATTCGAATCCTTTTTACGAGTATTCGTCCCAGCTCTGTACTGGAACTACACTCAAGCGCATAGAAATCCCATTCTTTTTTATTTTTTATAATAAAATAACTGTTGCAATACTACCAACAAAACGTTTCGTATTTTACGATAAAATAGACTATCAAATAGACATTGGACGGTAGAACGGCTGACATTAAACACTCCAGCCACATACCACTGGCTTCGCCAACCTTCCAAAAAAGCTACAGCTTTTGCACAATTTATAGGACTTAAAACCATGATGAACACAATAACGTTCAATGGGTTTATTCCCACATCCACTGAAGTTAAAAAAAAAAGCAAGAACAGTCAAAGAACGATACTTTATGCATAATGTCGAATGGCATAAAATTGCATTTATTATTGTTCATTAAATAAACTGATAAGTACCATATGTTGTTTTTTCTATACCCTGATAGTCTATTTTATTGTAAAATACCAGAAGTTTTATTCGCAGAATTGGAAGAGTAATGCTATATAAAAAAATAAAAAATAAATAACAGGTGGGCCGTTTGCTTTGCACGTAAGTGTACTTCGAGATAGAAGTTTTAATCGTTCTTGGGGATAGCATCCAACACTTGTTAACGCAAACATTTAAAATAATTAACTGTCACTATTCAACTGACCTATAAAAAGTTGGAATCTAAAGAAAATCAAATTAGAAAAAAACGTTTGACGTTTAAATTCAACATTCTATTTCCATAAATGGTCTTTATTAATTCCGGCATATTAGAAGAACAGAAGGGCTCGTAAAAGAAGTGGTAGAGTGTCCTGTTGACGATTTTAGGCATACAGGTCAGGCATGAGATCTCTAAATGGCTGTAATCACGTGCTGAAAATGACTACTTCGAGGTTAGAATCGAAATTGTGTGACGGATGTCCCTGGCGCTTCCATTGTCATGGTAAAGGTAAATTAAAAACGTTACCAAGAGATGGAAAATATTTACGGTCAAAGTGAGGCACTGTTCCATTTTATTCCGATTTTTAATAAACGAGATAGTAGTTTTTCATATTTTACCCTATAATTCTGGTAATAAAAATATAAAATATTTTTTGTTTAATGAATCACACTTGAAATAGATTCTCGTAATTACCTTATTTTTTTCAATAAACTCAAAAATTTTATATCGAAGATACAGTCTACCTTCTTTGTAAATATGCATCGAACATGTATAATTTTTACAAATAACATTCTAAAAAAAAATGAGCTCATCTAGAAATGATGCATCTTTATATGAGAACTATTAATGGGTTCGATAGCTGACGCATAAATTTAAAAACTATCGACCCCACCGAATTCGAAATATTCAACTTAAAAGTGACATGCCTCATTTTTTAAAAAGGATAGTAAGCATGAACAAAATATTTCAAGTTTAGTATTTCCTGAACATTTCCTATTAATTTTCCACTTACTTAATAACTTTTCCAGCTACCTACTTAAATTATCGGTAAACTAGATTTGATTAAGAAATTTACCGAATTAGTCGGTAAACTTACAATCTCTTCTTAAAACAATAAAAATCATAGTGATCATTGTTCAAAAAGAAGGTTAAAATCACTGATCTCAATAATTGGTATCTAAGAAAGGGTTAGGTTATGTGTAACTATTTTCAAGTTAGGTTAGGTTACCAATTTTTTAGATCAAATTGGACGACAGTTACATAACCATCAATTATTTCACTTAGTAACTGATAGTCAGTCTAATCTACTTAGGATTAGTTTAGTCTGTCATGAACGTAACACTATGCGAATTTCTAAAATTATGTTATGTCATATACAGGGTGACCCATTTTAATTTATCCATTGGAATATCTCGAAAATACGCGTTGTATAAAAAAAATCGAAAATTTCTTTTAATGGTTTCGAGGGGGCCATCCGATCCTATGAAATTTTTGTCATCCCCGCCCCCCCACTGGGTGGGCGACGGGGGCAAATTTGAAATCTTAAATAGAAACCTTTATTTTGTATTAAAAAAAAAAATGATAAGGGTTTTATTTTCTTTGAATTTGTGATAGATGGCGTTGTAGTTGCAAAAATTAAAACGTTCCCAGTAAACCTAAAAAATCTGCTGTGGCCAACACAGGTACCGACCACAAATTAAAATAATATAGGACTATAAAATTCTTTATTATAATGACTTATTGAAGCTAATTTGTACAATAAAATGTGCGCTACTGGCAAAATGATTTTTTTACCTTTGTAGTTAAAAAAAAATACTTCCTGTCGGCCTAAAAAAAAACAAAAAATAGCATACACACCTTAGAAAAAATAAGGAATTTTTCGGTAGCACTAAAAAAAAATATTTTTTTTTACCAAAAATCGAATTGTGCCGTTTTTGAAAAAAAAAAAATATTGACAATTCTACTGCCATCTATCAGGTGTTAAAAAACCCTACAAGGAAACTTTACATATTTTATTTCATACAAGAACTCACGGTCTCCGTTAAGGCCGTTTTTTAGGTATTTTAATTGTTGCGATTACTGCGCTCTCTATCCAGAATTAAAAAAAAATATTAATAAAATCTACATCATTTTTGGTGTAGAATCCGAATCTGAAATAAAAAAATAGGGGTTCCTATTTAAGATTTTAAAGTTGCACTCTTTTTCTTTCAAGATCTCAATAATCTTGAATACTTTGCTCCACGCCCAAATCAAAATTTTCAGGCTTATTTAAACTCGAAATTTTACTTCATGCCTAATCAAGGAGTGGAAAACACTCGTTAGAAGTTTACAATTGCCAAACATAGCCTAACAAATTCAAAATCAATCTTATCTAAAAACAGTTACACATACGACGCATATTTTTCGAGATATTCCAGTGGATAAATTAAAATGGGTCACATTTTAATTCATCCACTGGAATATCTCGAAAAATATGCATCGTACAAAAAAATTATTCGAATAAAAGTTTAATGGTTTTGAGGGGATGGGTGTGTGAGGTCAGTGTTAATGTATGGGGTGGAAGTATGGGGGACGAGAGGGTATGAGTGTATAGAGAGGGAGCAGTCGTGGTTCTTGAAGCGTATGTTGGGGCTGGAAAGGTCGACACCCGGATACATAGAACTATAGGAAACGAAAAGAGAGAAACTAGAGTGTGAGAAAATGGTGAGAATGGCTAGGTATGAGATGAAGTTATGGTAGCTGAAGGAAGAGAGACTGGTGAAGGCAGTGTGGTTGGCGTGCGTGAATGGGAGAGAGGGTAAATGGAGGAGCGAGAGAAGGAGAATGTATGAGAGTGGCTGGGGAATAGGGTAAAGATGGATGCGTGGGTGATAGAGAAGGAGAAGGAGGTGGAAGCACAGGAAAGACAGGGGTGTATGTATAGAGAGGAGTGAATACAACGATAGGTACGGGAGGTGGCAGGTGCATAGGAGAATGCCGAGGTATTTGGTGGAGGGGGGATGGAGTAGGGAGGAAAGGGTGGTGCTGGCGAGGGCGAGGTGTGGGTCAGGGGAGAGAGGAAGGAAGGTGTGGATGGGAGAAGAGTATAGGAGGTGTGTAATGTGTGAGCGGGGGAGGGATACGTGGAGTCATTTGGCAGAGGAGTGCGAGGGGGTGAAGGAGGAATGAGTAGGAATAAGAGGGAATAGAAGAGTGACGGAATGGATGAGAGAGGATGGGGCCAGGGTAAGGACGCTGGAGAAGTTGGGGGAAGAGTGGGAAAGCAGAAGGAAGAAAGGGGGCAGCGATTAGTGTAGATATGGATGAATGTAGTATTATGCCAATAAAGGTCTTTTTTTGTTTTGTTTTGAACGGGTCATCCGTATGAAATGCTCATTAACCCCCATCTATGAACATTTCATAAGATCAGATGGCCCCCTCAAAACCATTAAGCTTTTATTCGAAACATTTTTTTGTACCATGCATATTTTTCGAGATATTCCAGTGGATAAATTAAAATGGGTCACCCTGTATAACTGTTTTTAGATAAGATTGATTCTCAATTTGTTAGGCTATGTTTGGCAATTGTAAACTTCTAACGAGTGTTTCCCACTCCTTGATTAGGCGTGAAGTAAAATTTCGAGTTTAAGTAAGCCTGAAAATTTGGATTTGGGCGTGGAGCAAAGTATTCAAGATTATTGAGATACTCGATCTTGCCCATCACTAATACACTCCAGATCAAGTTTGAGAATTGCTGGGTTAGATCTAAGTTAGATGTCAATTAGAATTAAAATACAGCTACACAGATAAGGTAAGAAATTGAGCCTAGGTTAGATTAAATATCAGTTTATAAGCTAGTTTAGAGTTTAAGTCAGGTTCGATGCCAAATATAAAGGTTACTTTATAATCTAAACCATATGTTCTCAACCTTATTTTGCCCTACTTTGAGAATTTTTTTTTTTCTAGATCCCTCAATTTTTTTTTACTTCTAATCTGTCGAGGATCTGAAACAGCTATTGCCACGATTATATTTAAAAGTGTACTATTATGCGGCCCCTAATTTTCTCTGGGTTTTCTACTGCCCCCCTGAAAGTCTCAAACGGGATTTTTTCTTTTAAGTGTACTTTCACATATTCAGTAGAAACATTTCTAAAATGAATGAACATGTGATCAAAACTAAGCAGAATATTTTGACCTTCACTTTAAATCAGTGTTTTGTACACGTGGCGCATGAAGTAAAATTTCGAGTTTAGAAAAGCCTAATTTGTCACGACCAAAGCAAATTTTCAGGCTTTTCTAAACTGGAAATTTTACTTCATGCTTAATCTGGGATTGGAAACACTTGTTAGAGTCTTCAAATTGAAAGTTTTTTAATAAGATCATGAATATCTGATAATTTACATTAAAAAACATATAAATGGGCAGATAATGAAGACGACAAATAAGACAGAGGGATGTTATCGCCTAAGTTGAGAATCTATGATCTAAACCAGTGGTCTCCAAACTACGGCCCGCGACTTGCATGAATCCGGCCCGCGATTGTTTGTATTTATTTTTGTAAATATCATATTTTGAAATATTGTAACAATTGTTCCTTAAATTTTTCATAATTTTATAAAATTAATCGGATCTTGGCCGACTTTATTATGTAGAATTGTATTTGTGGCCCGCGAAGAAGATAGTTTGGAGACCCAGGATCTAAACTAACCTTTAAACTTTAAATGACAGTTATTTAAATCAAGATTAGATGCCAATTAGTTCGGCATACACTGTGATGATGATTGCTGTGAATGTGTAATATAAAACAAATATTTACAGACTTATTAATAGAATTCTCGCTAATATCTTATAGTTTAATGCTAGTTAATTTCTATGAAACCCGTACAAACATGATACTATAATTTTGTATTCATTAAACAAAATCTACATGTTATTAGTTAGTTTTGAACTATTGATAGAATGAAAGTGGCAACATTGCACTTTCATGTGTACCAACTACATTCTAATTACATTTTAACCATTTAGAGGTTATGTTACATTGTTTATGTTTGTGAAACTGTTTCTTCCGCTGAATTATTTTATTGAAATTTATTTCTAACGAATGATTCTACTCTTCAGTAAAGCATGAAGTAAAATTTCAGGCTTTTATAAACTCGAAATTTTACTTTATGAGCCACGCGTATAAAACATGGATTTCAAGTAAAGTTTAAAATATACTGCTTAGGTATGTACATTTATAAATTTTAAATAAAACAGCATTATAATTAAATAAATGAATTTTGCTATGGCATTTGAGGTTATGTATAACACGGATCTCGTGGTTCAAATTAGGAGTACTATGTTGTTAAATTATTAGTTGTGAACTATCAATAGTGACCTACTAAATGTTTCATTAACACAAAAATGTTAATATCAACCTTAGTACAGTCTTAAAGTTGTATCCTAATGTCTATTAATAAGGCAGTTAAAATTATTGAATTAATCACCACTCACCCTTCAAGACGAATTTAAATTTCATCTGCGTCAACTGCGGCATGTTCCTAACGGGCTCGGCGATCTTCACAGTTTGCTTTGGCTTCTGGTCCATGTAATCGTAAGCCTTGACGATCGACTGCGTACTTATCGCCCTGGCCAGATGTTCGGCCTGTGGCTGTTTCGTTCCCAACTTCTCCGACACGGAATTCCCCAAGTTAAACAGCAACAGTAACCTCGCTTCGCTGAGCCCCAGGTTGACCGAGGGCATATCCCCGTTGATCTTCGTCAAGGGCAAATTTGGATCGTCGTTGATCAAACAAGTCTCGAACGTTAAATAAATTGATAAGGGGTTCAAAAGATGCATCGGGGAAACATCGACAACATCAAAGATGTACTTTACGTAATCCTCGTCACTCTGCGCTATCATAATTTGCACGTTTGTGATTTCGAAAATGAATTTATCGTAGGTTTGGTTTTTCAGTGTTTTCAAGACTTCGTCTTTGTTCAGGCCTTCGTTGTACATTTCTTTGACTTTCGCCACGTCGATCTTCCTGTCTTCGGATTTCAAGGACAATTTCCCCAGGTAAACGACGAGGACGTTTTCCACTCCAGAGTACATTCCACCGTGCGGAATGACTATGTAAGGCGCTGCGAAATCGATGTTGAGATCGATGGAGACGTGTTTATCGATTACATGTTGCAAGCCAGTTGCAGACATTTCTTTAAAGTCGTTTATTTTATTTGCCGTTACTTGAGATAACCTAAAAATTAAGAAGTTTTCAATATATAAAAATAATTCATAATTTTATTATATTTTTCAAAACAATTTTAAAACAAATGACAAAAATTGTTTACACAAAAAATATTTATCTTCTCAATCACTATAACTTGTATTTGAAACATTTTTTAATGTAATCAATACTTCTTAAGACATAACAATAAATAAAAAAAAACTACTTTTTTTTTAAAAATAACTGGAAAACTAAGAGTGCAATGAAAAAAACTGAAGATATAATTAATATTATATTAATATCGTATGTTCAATAAAATAAAACCTCTAGAGTGCTATGGAATATATTGTAGGTTGGCAACTCTGAAATTATACATTATAATTATTATATCTGACAATTACTAAAGCGTGCAGCCAACATAAATTTAAAAAAATATAAAATCATAGCACTCTACGAGGTTTTTTTAATTGAACATATGATATTAGTTTTATATAAATCAAAGTTGTAGTCCATAACAAAATAATATTATAATATTATCATTATAAGTACATTTTTATTAATGATTTAGTATATTTTCAATTTTACAATATTTCAGTATTTTATACGCATGGCGCATGAAGTACAATTTCGAGTTTAGAAAAGCCTGAAAATTTGGCTTGATCATCATTTTTGCGGAAACGTATTTCTTCTGCTGGATTTTTTAACTGAAATTTACTTCGAACGAGTGTTTTCATTCCTTGATTAAGCATGAAGTAAAATTTAGTGTTTAGAAAGGCCTGAAAATTAGGATTTTGTCGCGGTAGCACAAAAGCGCTCCAAGATCCGCAAGCGGCTGCGTGTTTGCCAGCCCTAGTCTACAACTTTCGATATGATCAATATCTTACAAATTATCAAGTAAAAGTAGAGAATGCTACTATTTATCACACTTTTTGTAAATTTTGTTAATTTTCAATTTTCTCGAGAGATAAGCACACTTACTGTTCCAAAGAGCTCTCGGAAGGTATTGTGAATGTATCAATGAGCTCGTTGACGGTCCTCGAGTCGAAGATGATCCGCAATGGTTTGGCTTTGACATGCACCCTCTGTCCGCAGTGGGAATTTAACGGGTTGAGCTCGAACAGCACGTTCAACAGACCAGTTTCAGCATCTGCTTTCGACGAGACAATTTCTGGTACGAAATCGTCCTGCGGTGTTCCAAACACGTTCATATTCTCCACAAACATAGCAACCCTAAAAATAATCAATCATAATTAGTGATAAGCAAAACTTGAACATTGAAGATAGCTGAAGTTTACACAAAAACGAGCGTATTTTTTTTACTTTACATGTGATAACTGAAATAGAATGATTGATTTAAATTTCTTTAGTTTCCAAACAAATAAGCACAATTAGGTTGAAGCTAATAAATGTTGAAAAGCATGAAGTCAAATTTCGGGTTTAGAAAAGGCTGAAAATCTGGCTTGGTGGTGTAGCGAAGCAGAGCGACGGAGCCAAATTCAACCTTTTCTAAACTCGAAATTTTACTTCATGCGCCACCCGTATAAAACAACGATTTAGTGTGAAGTTATTAATTGCAAGGATCGAGAGTTTTTTTGAACAAGAGGAAAGCTGTAAACAAGAGTTTGCCTTATGTTGGGCGCCAAAAATCGAAATGTGGTATTCTTAGGTTACATTTAGAAGTTTCATATGAGCCAATTATTTTGAAAGTGTCAAAGTCCACAGACCACAGTGCAGGGACGCTAAGCTACACCATCTCATGTGATTAAAAAAGTTGTTATTTTTGACTGTAATAATCTTCAATATTTGAGGTTTTCTGTCATAAACAATAATTTGTGGTTAAGTACTGTATAATTAAAATCAATGATATGAGTCGCCTATTTCCAAAAGCCCCAAAATTCATTTAAAAAAATGGATTTAGGGGTTTTTGGAAATAGGCAACTCATATATATACTTATATATATATATATATATATATATATATATATATATATATATATATATATATATATACTTAACAACAAATTGTTATATTTGAGCAAATTCCTTAAATTAAATAAATTATAAAGGTTTTTACAGTCAACAACAAAAAAATTGAGAAATGAAGTTAGGCCGCTTTTAAAATAAACGGCTTAAATATTTTACAGCAGTTTTATTCATTTGAATATTGACGAATAAAGCACCAATAAACTCTCTTCACACTTTTATTTCAATTACCAAATGTACATCTTGCACACAAAGTGACCATTATGAATGGTGTTAACCACAATGCCCATAACATTTGACACTTTAATATTCTAGGGTAGGTTTGTAATCGCCAGAGCTGGGATGAATCCTCAAAAACATGATTCGAATTTTGGGTGTTTTGGGTGTATGGTGGAGAAATTTCTCCGACCACTTCGATGCGAGAGTAAGAAGAGAGGTGTTTAACGTAGCGTGTTTTTATTTACATTATATTTACAATGAAGGTTATTTATTTGACGTTGAAGTTGTAATCAATCTTCGTCGGTACGCGGCTCTAACGCGATATCGACGGGGATCACAGGGCAGTATGTGAACGGAGTCCACTCCTTGGTATCGTGGTGGACTGGCTGGCAGCGTTGTCACTCGGAATGCCTTCTGCGGGGTCCTCGGCAGTGGTGTGACTGGGTGGCTGCAGGCGTTCTGGAGCGCTGTTCCGTGTGTAAGTGCGATTAGGATGTGCCTGTATGTAGGAAGCGGTTGGTCTTCCTGTGGTCGCGGTGGCTTCTTCGGCGTCGGTGGCAGCGGGGATATCAACCTGGGTATCGCCGGCTGTCGATGCGCCTTTCTTCGTAAGTTCCGGACGTGGCGGCTCCTGATCTCCAGTTTAGATTCTGGTTTACAGTTTTCCATGTAACTGGTGTTTGCGATATACGTTCGACGGATTTAGCGGCTGTGGGTGAACTCGGGGGTCCCGTCATAGCACCTATTAAGGAGGCGGCGGGGGCAGACCAAAGTCTTCGGACGGCGGATGCCTGAAAGGGACGATTGTCCAAGTCGGAGTTGTAGACCTTCTTGAGGTAACCTCCGTGTCCCTATCTTGGATAGGGCTAACCTACACACGGCGGGGTTGACTCAGCCCTGGTGCTTGTCGCCGCTAAATGAGGAGTCGGGGGTGGGCCTTGAAGAGCCCAGGGGTGCCTACTCGCCCCTCCGGTCCACACGTGGGTTGGTCTCCGGCGGGCAGTGGTTCGCAGATATGGCGGTGATTCACCTGTCCTTAGACGGACGCTCGAAAGGCACACACCGACCGGTATAAGCCTGAGCACACGTAGTCTAGTCTGTGGGTGAACTCGCTATAATGTCTGATTTCTAACGGCTGTGGGTGAACACGTTAGTTTGGTCAATTTACCGCGGCTGTGGGTGAACACGTGGTAAATGAGCCAAGCAGACTGACTATTATCGCTTGGACGAGCGTTTTTATATCGTGTTTCCGTCCTGGTAGCTGGTACGAGCGGTGGGGTTGTTTTCTGTGTGCGCGCGTTGTCGTGGGGGTGTACGCGGGTCGCCTCGTGTTCTTGCGTTCCCTGGTGACTCACCCTACTCACGACGCTGTTCCGCCCGCCGGTTCTCTGCACGGGTGTGCTAAACCCCACATACCCCCTTCCTAGTGATGGAGTCACGAGGAGAATCGAACGACTGGTTTTGGTAACCTCCCAGAGCGCGTGCGGTTGTGTATTGCTGTTGGGTTCGGCTCCTTCGATTGTGTGTCGTCGGGTATGTGTTCCATGAACGCTGGTTTTACTCTCTGTGTGGAAACTGTGGTTTGCTGTCCATCTTTGTTGATTGTCACTGTATGTTCATCACGCCTGATTACTTCGTACGGACCGTCGTACGGTGGTTGTAGTGATTTTCGGTTTATTCCAGGTCGTACGAATACATGGGATGCATTCTGTAGGTCCTTGAATATAAATGGTTTGGTGCTGTTGTGCTTTGCGGCTGTACATGGCTGAGCGTTTTGCATCGTCCTTTTTAGCTGGGTTGCATATGTTTCTGGATCTATCCTTGGTGTAGTACAGTTGGATGTCAGTAATTCTCCAGGTAGGCGAAGTGTTTGTCCGTACACTAATTCTGCTGTGGTTGCTCTCATGTCCTCTTTCCAAGCGGTTCGTATTCCCAGTAGTACAATGGGTAGAGTTTCTGTCCATGCTTCGTTGCTGTGACACATGATTGCTGCTTTGAGTTGTCTGTGAAATCGCTCCACTAGTCCGTTGGCTTGTGGATGGTATGCTATCGTCCTGATCCTTTTGAAACCAATCAACTCCTCCAGTTTTTTAAACAGTTGGGACTCGAATTGTCGTCCTTGGTCTGTCGTTACTCGGAGTGGTGTTCCGAACCTGGCTATCCAGTTGGTGATGAATACTTTGGCCACGTTGTCTGCCTCTATGTTTGTCATCGGTATTGCTTCTGGCCACCGGGTGTATCGATCTACACATGTCAGGATGTATTTCCTTCCGTGTGATTCCGGTAGTGGTCCTACGATGTCGAGGTATACGTGGTCGAACTTCCTTGCTGGATTTGGGAATTGTCCTGGTTCGGGTGCGTTGTGTCGTGAAACTTTTGCTCGCTGGCATGCCGTGCATTGCCGGCTCCACTGCTTGCAATCCTTCCTTAGGGATGGCCATACGAACCTCTCTGCTACGAGCTTGGTTGTGGCTTGGCCTCCGGGATGTGGTGCAGGCTGTTGAATGTTTGTCGCCGGAATTTGCTGGCGATGAACGGTCTGACTGTGCTGAGTGAAATGTCGCAATAGACATCTGCCTTATATTCGTTGAAGTAGATTTTCTTCAACTGTAGGTTCGTGCTATCGGGCTGTTGTAGTATCCTTGCTAGCTCCGTATCGGTTGCTTGATCGGTCGCTAGCTCTGCGAAGTTTATCCCATTGGATATCTCTTCTACTCTACTTAATGCGTCTGCCACTACGTTGTCCTTGCCTTTAATGTGTTGTATGTTTGTTGAAAATTGTCCGATGTAGTCCAGGTATCGAAATTGTCGTGGTGAACTTTTTTCGGGTTTTTGAGCGAAAGCAAATGTTATCGGTTTGTGATCTGTGTAGATTATGAAAGTTTGGCCTTCCAGCATGTGCTGGTACTTTTTTATTGTTGCGTAACTGGCTAGTAACTCTCTATCGTAAGCTGCATATTTTTGCTCTGCGGGTGTTAATTTTCTTGACATAAATGCTAAAGGCTTCCATTCTCCGTTCTGCCGTTGCTGTATCACGCCTCCTATTACTGTGTCGGATGCATCTGTGGTGACGGCTAGGTCTGTATCGGGTTTGGGATGTGCTAGCAAAGCTGCTGTTGCGATTCGCTGTTTGCATTCGGCAAATGCTTTTTCGGCTTCATCCGTCCATAGGATTGGTTGATTTCCTTTTTTCTTCCCTTTTAGCAGGTCATTCAGAGGTGATTGCACGTTTGCTGCTTCGGGTATGAATCTTCGGTAGTAGTTTATCATTCCAAGTGCTTGCCGTAGTTTTTTTTCGCTGTTTGAGGCAGAGGAAATTCTTGGATTGCTTTGACCTTGTCGTCCAGGGGCTTGGTTCCTTCTCCGGATACGCTGTATCCCAGGAAAGAAATTTCCTTGACTCCGAATGTGCTTTTGGCTGGGTTGATAACTATTCAGTCGTTGGAATATCTGCCTAAGGTGTTGGTCATGTTCTTCCTCTGATGTGGATGCTACTAAGATGTCATCGATGTATACATAACAGAAATTTAGGTCTCTTAGTATACCATCCATGAATCTTTGGAACGTCTGTGCAGCATTGCGTAGTCCGAATGTCATGTATGGAAATTCGAATAATCCGAACGGTGTGGTTATTGCGGTTTTTTGGTATGTCTTCTTTGGCTACCGGTATTTGGTGGTAGGCTCGTACCAAATCTATTGTTGACAATACCTTCCTTCCGTACAGCTGTTGGGAGAAATCCTCGATGTGTGGAACAGGATATTTGTCTGGGATTATTCTAGCGTTGAGGGCTCTGTAATCCCCACATGGCCTCCATTCATTGCTTTTCTTTTTGGGGACTAGGTGCAATGGTAATGACCATGCGCTTTTTGAAGGTCGTGCGATTCTCATTTCACACATTGTTTTGAATTCCTTTTTTGCCATGGATAGTTTTTCCGTGGCTAGTCGTCTAGGCTTGCATGCCACTGGTGGTCCATTCGTGGTTTGGATGTGATGCTCTGTGCCATGTTGTGTGGACATTGGTAAGCCTGCCGGTTTGGATATCCCGGGGAATTCTCGCAAGATTCGGTGATACTTTTGGTTGTCGTCTTCCGTGGTTATCCTTGCTGCCTCCTCTTTTTTTATTAAGCCCGGGGCCGTGATGTTTGTCCTGGCGTCGTGTAGCTTCCGGTTTTTTACATCGGGTAGTAGTTCGTAGTGCGCTAAAAAATCTACTCCTATTATGACTGCGATGATGAATCTGCAGGGGAAGTTTCGACGGAGTTTTAGGTTCAACTCCATGTTGATTGTCCAGTACGTATTGATAGTAGTTCCGTTTGCTGCATAGAGTTTGTACGTAGATTTTTTGTAGGGCTGTGTTGTCATTCGCCGTGGATATACGCATACGTCTGCTCCGGTATCAATCAAGAACTGCACCTTTGTTTGCTGATCGGTAACGTATAAGCGGCGGGATTCGTTTGGCGGCACGTCAGTCGCCGCTACTGACTGCCTAAGTCGTTTCCCTGTTTCGACTTCTTGCATGGTGGCTTACAGTTTCGTGCTTTGTCCCCGAATTTGAAATGGAACCAGCACGTGTCGTACGTACGGTTCTGTGACCTACTCCGGCTTTGACCTCTGCTGTTGCTAGAACGGCTTCTGCTGCGAGACCGGTGCTGATTTTTTTCTTTCTCTCTTTCTTGCAGTTGGGTTCTTAGTTGACCGATTTCCTGTACCAGAGATTTCAAAAGATCGCTGTCTTGGGTTGCCATTTCGTTAACTGTAAGTGTTGTGGTGTTGCTGATGGCATCTGCAAGCTCGGCTACTTCTTCCAGCGTGGATTTGGTTTGTGTTGTCAATATGGACTGAATGTTTCTTGGTAGCCGTCCTATCCATAAGGAACGTAGGAGTGATTCTGGGACTGCTGTTCCTGCCAGATGCTGCAGGTGTCGTAGGAATTGCGATGGTTTTCTGTCTCCTAGTTCTTCGTGTTCCAACAATTGCCTTGTCCGGTGTTCCTAGCTTACGCTGAGCCTTCTGATCAGCTCTGTTTTTAATTTATCGTATTTTCCGGCAGCTGGCGGGTTGGTTAGGACGTCTCTGATTTCTTTCGCGTATCTCGCCTCTAGGTTTCCTACGATGTATCCGTACTTCGTCTCATCCGTTGTTATTTTCGCTATGTCGAATTGGCTTTCCACCTGTGCGAACCATACTTCCGGATCGTCTGCTCAAAATGGAGGGATGCGAACTTGTATCCTGTTTATTTCCTCGTTGTCAGTCATTCTGACTCTCTCTCTCTCTCTCTCTCTCTCGTGGAATCACGTCGGCTGGTCACCACTTTGGGTGTTTTGGGTGTATGGTGGAGAAGTTTCTCCAACCACTTCGATGCGAGAGTAAGAAGAGAGGTGTTTAACGTAGCGTGTTTTTATTTACATTATATTTACAATTAAGGTTATTTATTTGACGTTGAAGTTGTAATCAATCTTCGTCGGTACGCGGCTCTAACGCGATATCGACGGGGATCACAGGGCAGTATGTGAACGGGGTCCACTCCTTGGTATTGTGGTGGACTGGCCGGCAGCGTTCTGGAGCTCCGTTCCGTGTGTAAGTGCGATTAGGATGTGCCTGTATGTAGGAAGCGGTTGGTCTTCCTGTGGTCGCGGTGGCTTCTTCGGCGTCGGTGGCAGCGGGGATATCAACCTGGGTATCGCCGGCTGTCGATGCGCCTTTCTTCGTAAGTTCCGGACGTGGCGGCTCCTGATCTCCAGTTTAGATTCTGGTTTACGGTTTTCCATGTAACTGGTGTTTGCGATATACGTTCGACGGATTTAGCGGCTGTGGGTGAACTCGCTATAATGTCTGATTTCTAACGGCTGTGGGTGAACACGTTAGTTTGGTCAATTTACCGCGGCTGTGGGTGAACACGTGGTAAATGAGCCAAGCAGACTAACTATTATCGCTTGGACGAGCGTCCTGGTAGCTGGTTCGAGCGGTGGGGTTGTTTTCTGTGTGCGCGCGTTGTCGTGGGGGTGTACGCGGGTCGCCTCGTGTACTTGCGTTCCCTGGTGAGTCACCCTACTCACGACGCTGTTCCGCGCGCCGGTTCTCTGCACGGGTGTGCTAAACCCCACACGAATCACGAATCCGAATCATCTAATATGATTCGAATCACGAATACTCGAATAAAGGATTCGTAAGTGAAAAATATGATTCGAATCAAAGATTCGAATCCTCATTTTTGAATCACGGATACAAATCCTTTTAAAATAAATTTGAATCTATTATTTGCAACCAGTAATATTTAATTCCATCAGTTTCTATTAACAAACATGTTCATTTACCGACTAAATATCTGATTATATAATGATTTTAATTAATGATGATATATGTGTTATTGAACTTCATTTGGAATCTGTGTTTTATACGCCTGGCGCATGAAGTAAAATTTCGAGTTTAGAAAAGCCCCGTGAAAATTTGTCTCGGGTCGCTGCGCGACCCTCGACAAATTTTCTACGCGGGGCTTTTCTAAACTCGAAATTTTACTTCATGCTTAGTCTGGGAGTAAACAACACTCGTTCTTAGAAGTTTCAAATTAAAGGATTACTCTAGATTACTAAGTTTATTACCAATTTACAAAGGCTACAGCTCGAAGGACCAATCATGGTCTTCGGAGACCGAAGGACTACAGGGAATCGAAGTTTATTAACAAGAAAACAACGAATATCTGAAGGTTTACAGCATGGATAGGAAAGAAAACATCCAATTTTGAAAAAATATCGAAGTTGGGTTGGTTTTCAGTGCGTTTTTACCTTCACTTTAAATCAGTGTTATATACGCGTGGCGCATGAAGTAAAATTTCGAGTTTAGAAAAGCCCCGTGAAAATTTGTCTCGGGTCGCTGCGCGATCCTCGACAAATTTTCTACGCGGGGCTTTTCTAAACTCGAAATTTTACTTCATGCTTAGTCTGGGAGTGGACCCTCAAGATTTTCTACATGTCGGGATTTTTGATATTTCTAGATTTATGTCGATTTATTCACAGTTTGTTATTGTATTAAATGCAACTTTAATATTAAATAAAAACGGTTTTTTTAGGAATAGAATATTCACGAATTAAGAGCCGAACAAATTATAAAGTTAACTCTAAAAGTTAATTTTAGGTAAAATTTTGCATCTATTTCTATGATTTCAATGAATGATTTATTATATTACATACGTCGATTTTTTAAATGAGTTAAATTTAAAATTCAAACGAGTGTTGTCCACTCCCAGACTAAGCATGAAGTAAAATTTCGAGTTTAGAAAAGCCCCGCGTAGAAAATTTGTCGAGGGTCACGCAGCGACCCGAGACACATTTTCGCGGGGCTTTTCTAAACTCGAAATTTTACTTCATGCGCCACGCGTATGAAACACTGATTTAAAGTGAAGTTAAAAATGCACTGAAAACCAACCCAAATTCGATATTTTTTCAAAATTAGATGTTTTCTTTCCTATCCATGCTGTAAACCTTCAGATATTCGTTGTTTTCTTGTAAAAAAACTTCGATTCCCTGTAGTCCTTCGTTCTGCGAAGACCATGGTTGGTCCTTTGAGCTGTAGCCTTTGTAAAACGGTAATAAACTTAGTAATCTAGAGTAATCCTTTAATTTGAAACTTCTAAGAACGAGTGTTGTCCACTCCCAGACTAAGCATGAAGTAAAATTTCGAGTTTAGAAAAGCCCCGCGTAGAAAATTTGTCGAGGGTCGCGCAGCGACCCGAGACAAATTTTCACGGGGCTTTTCTAAACTCGAAATTTTACTTCATGCGCCACGCGTATAAAACACTGATTTCAAGTGAAGTTAAAAATATATATATTAACGTTGGATATTTTTCAGGTTTAAGTAACCAAATATGCATTCACAAATATTTGAATTATTCGAAAATTTTAATATTTATATTCAAATATGAATAATTTATTGATTTAAATATTCATATTAGAATATTTAACTATTTGAATTAATCGATTTCGAATCCCAGCCTTAATAGCGATGATTCGAATTATTTAGGAGGATTTGAATCCATGTATCAGGATTCGAATTTTATAAGGATTCGATTCCTTTTATAAGGATTCGAATCCTTTTATAAGAATTCCAATCCTTTTATAAGGATTCGAATCCATTTATAAGAATTCCAATCCTTTTATAAGGATTCGAATCATCTACGTTTGGATTCGAATACGAATCCTTTTAAAAAAATGTAACGAATCCGGATCACGAATCCGTTTTCACTAAAGTATTCGAATACCTCTTTTGAATCCTTTGAAAGGATTCGAATCCGGGAATCGAATCCTGAATGATTCGAATCCTGCCCAGCTCTGGTAATCGCTGCTCTAATCAAAGTGGTGCTATTACTAATTTCGTATTCAATTCTTTTACTCACTTCAACCCTTGATTGACGGGTCTTCGCTCGATGTTGCACTTGACGTCGTTTAATTTCGACATAATAACGCTGTCCAGGTCGGCTTCCTCGTTGCAAACGTTGATTTCGAACACTTTCAAATGGAACTTCAACACGAGATCCTTATACTCTCGGGGGTAGTCCGGAGGAACGGCGTTTTCCGTATAATCGATTGCCTTGTAGAGCCTCTCTTTTTCCTCGTCCGTCATCGCGCTTTCAAACTTCTTCACTGAAATTAGAAGAAACCAACATGGTTTTTAACATAACTGTCATCTAACCTATCCTATACGACTGTATTGTTTAATGATAATAATAATAATAATAATTTTATTTCCAAGAGACAAACAGTCTTACATGGAAATATTAAAAGAAAAGTAAAGTTACAATATATACGTGAGTATAATTTACTCACGTATGTATTGTAACTTAACTTTTTTTTATGTGCAAAAAAAAAGAGAGAAAAGAAAGATAATAATAGACAAATAAGTAGGGTTTAATAAAGACTTTAGATTAAGTTCAATAGCAGTTATCTAAGTTAGGTTAACTTAACTAATATGACTTGTCTAACCTAAGCTATATGGCTGTCATTTAATCTAATCTAAAGTGGCAATAATAGAGATTTGGCTAAATGATTGTCATGTTGATTAGGTTAACCTAACCTAACTAATATGACTGTTATCTAACCTAATCTATATGACCGTCATTTAACCTAATCTTAAAGCAATGTATACATTGAAGTCTGCTGGGTGAAGGGGTACGACTTGAACACAGGTAACACGAGAGCTGGCGCACTGGCAAGAGCAGTGGCTGGGATGGACATTCTCTCACCGGAGCCGCTAGTGCGCCTCTGTCCCTGTATCCCAACGAGAGATCAGCAAAACAGTACCTGCAGCTGACCAGGGGGAATCTCAGGCGCATAACTGCCGCCCTGACTGGTCACTGCAGGCTAAACGCCCACCTATACAGAAAGGGATAGTTGACTCTCCATCCTGCAAAGGGTGTAACATGGAAGACGAGACTGCCGGACACATTCTCAGCGATTGCCCGGCACTCTGGTCAACTAGAGGCTCCTTACTGGGTGAAAGATGGCCTACAATGGCCTACATAAGGGATCTCTCCACCTCAGCTTTGCTAGACTACCTAAACCAGGTAGGCTGGCAAAGCTGAGGCTGGGTAATCGACGGGAGGAAGCACAATGGGCCTAATGAGGCCTAAGTGCAGTGCAGAAATGCGCACTCCCAAATGAACCAGAACGAGAAAGCAATGTATAGAATGGCAAATTTAAGTAAGTCATGCGAGCAGAGACAAGCAAAAAACCAGCATGAGCAAGAGCAAGACCGAACTCGCCACGAACCTAGCGAGTGCACCCATTTCTTTTCACCCCACAATTTTACCACTGCGCATCGGCAAGTAATGTTTGCGATTGAATCTTTGACATTGTAGAGGCACCTTTTAATGAGCAATCTAGTAGAATACTTGATTTTAAGATAACTCTAACATTTACCAAGGAACTATAGCCAAGTTTTGTTAAAAAGTATTTTTTATGAATACAGTGATCACGCTCATAATTGAATGTACATTGGATAAGTAAAATGAATCGTCTATGTTTTTTGTAATTTGCTTTGGAAAATTTTAGTCATTTTAGTTGTCAAATGACTACAAGTCCTAGGATCCATAATTTGCTTATACTTCAGGCCCGTGTTAATAATCCCGCTTATTCTTAAGCATAGACGGCGCTGTTCCATTTTCAACATGTATGATACATAGATATAGTCATAAAACAACAGAAAGCTGAGTGTTCCAACAACAGATAGTGATGACCCATTTTTTACATGTGTGATTGGGCCCGTTCATCAAAATCTGATGAACGGTACTCGGCTATTTTGAAAATTTTAATCCGTCAACACCAATTGGTCTATTCTGTATGAAAAATCCTAAACACGTTCACAATTAACAGTCCCGTCATCAGAGTAAACTCCCAACTATTGTCTTTGATGAACGGGCCCATTGGCATATAGGTATAAAACAACAAAAGTTCAGTTCTCTTAACAACAAATGGCGCCAGGTCAATTTGTTAACAAGCATGATACAGACATGGGTATAAAAGCACAAAAGGTGAGTTCTTTTAATAAAAGATGGCGGAGTGACATTATTTCAACTACAGTGCCTTGATTAAACACAGTTACTTCGTTTTTACTAATGCTGACCCAATATGACGAACAAACAGCGGCTTAGCTAGGAGGTATAAAGTTGGTCACAGCAATTTCGTCTAAAGGTTGTCCTTTATTTCACTTACCCCAAAATCGTATCTCAAAAATTTGCAAAGTTAAATAAAATTAATCTAAACACGTTAATTTGAGGTATTGACCATCATACGTTCCTATTTCAAAATTAAAAGAATAGCACCCGCCCATGGATGACGCTTCAAATGAAAGATGACAACACTCGCTGTCACAATTGAATATCAGGTGTTTGTATTATAACCTAATGTCTTGATTAATATTTTCTCATCATGGCGGATGACAGGAAGTTGACGCGACTGTGTTTAATTAAGTCACCGTAATTTCAACATGCATGATACACACATATAATCTGTTTTTTACTTTCCCCCGTATGTAATACAAAGGGAAAGTATTGTTTTCGTGAAAATTTTCGAATCAAAAATTTTAGCGGAAATATCCGTTTTGAGGTCCCCTGAGTCGAATAAGACCATTTTTGAAAAATGTCTGTCTGTCTGTGTGTCTGTGTGTGGGCCTGTGTGCGCTGTACCGCAAAAACCGCTAAAGATATCGAGATGAAACTTGAAACTTAAGCTTTTTGTTACAATGGGAAGAACTGAAAAGCTTTTGGTAAAAATCGGAAAACCGGAAGTGGTACTTTACTCCAAGCGTTTTTCAGTTTTTTCAGAGTTTTTCAATAAATGTTCATCAAACAAAAAATTCTTTCAAATAAAAGTTGTAGATAATAACAAAATGAAGATGTATTGTTTACTTACTTTTTGTCATATCACTTAGTTTTTGAGATATTTCAAAAGTTGTGTGTTTTATCTAGTTATTGGTGTGTGACAGTGTATGTGTCGATACAATTGAAAAATGTTTCAAATAAAAGTTGTAGGAAATGAAAAACTAAAGATTTTTTGTGGACTCACTTTTTGTCATAGCACTCTTAGTTTTTAAGATATTTAATAAATAGTGTTTTTTATCTAATCATTGATTTGTGTCAGTGTGTGTGTTGATACAATTGGAAAATGTTTCAAATAAAAGTTGTAGGTAATAAAATATTAAAGACTTTTTGTATTTTCACTTATTGTCATAGCACTCTTAGTTTTTGAGATATTCAATAAATAGTGTTTTTTATCTAGTCATTGGTTTGTGTCAGTATGTGTTGATCCAATTGAAAAATGTTTTAAATAAAAGTTGTAGTTATCAAAAAGTTGAAGACATTTTGAAAATAATAATGCTACAAATATTTTAAAAGTGATTTAATACGCAATTTACGGGGGAAAGTACTATGATGGACACATCACCATTTTTTTTTTAATATGACCAATCAAATTAGACATTTCAAAAATTTATTGGTGTGATGCAGGTTGTGTGTTTTAGGTTAGAACAAGATTAATTACATGTTGTTTTATAAATCAACTTTGCACTTGTAGGTTATTTGAAAGGAAATCTGACAGTAATATGATAATTCAATTAACTCATAAAATTGATAATTCTTTGAACAAAGATAAAGATTACAAATGTACCTATTACCGTTTCGCATTATGTCTATCTACCAGAGCTGGGATAAATCCTCAAAAACATGATTCGAATCACGAATCCGAATCACCTAATATGATTCGAATCACGAATACTCGAATAAAGGATTCGTAAGTGAAAGATATGATTCGAATCAAAGATTCGAATCCTCATTTTTGAATCACGGATACAAATCCTTTAAAAATAAATTTGAATCTATTATTTGCAACCAGTAATATTTTATTCCATCAGTTTCTATTAACAAACATGTTCATTTACCGACTAAATATCTGATTATATAATGATTTTAATTAATGATAATATATGTGTTATTGAACTTCATTTTCAATCTGTGTTTTATACGCCTGGCGCATGAAGTAAAATTTCGAGTTTAGAAAAGCCCCGTGAAAATTTGTCTCGGGTCGCTGCGCGACCCTCGACAAATTTTCTACGCGGGGCTTTTCTAAACTCGAAATTTTACTTCATGCTTAGTCTGGGAGTGGACAACACTCGTTCTTAGAAGTTTCAAATTAAAGGATTACTCTAGATTACTAAGTTTATTACCAATTTACAAAGGCTACAGCTCGAAGGACCAATCATGGTCTTCGGAGACCGAAGGACTACAGGGAATCGAAGTTTATTTACAAGAAAACAACGAATATCTGAAGGTTTACAGCATGGATAGGAAAGAAATCCAATTTTGAAAAAATATCGAAGTTGGGTTGGTTTTCAGTGCGTTTTTAACTTCACTTTAAATCAGTGTTTTATACGCGTGGCGCATGAAGTAAAATTTCGAGTTTAGAAAAGCCCCGTGAAAATTTGTCTCGGGTCGCTGCGCGACCCTCGACAAATTTTCTACGCGGGGCTTTTCTAAACTCGAAATTTTACTTCATGCTCAGTCTGGGAGTGGACCGTCAAGATTTTCTACATGTCGGGATTTTTGATATTTCTAGATTTATGTCGATTTATTCACAGTTTGTTATTGTATTAAATGCAACTTTAATATTAAATAAAAACGTTTTTTTTACGAATAGAATATTCACCCATTAAGAGCCGAACAAATTATAAAGTTAACTCTAAAAGTTAATTTTAGGTAAAATTTTGCATCTTTTTCTATGATTTCAATGAATGATTTATTATATTACATACGTCGATTTTTTAAAAGAGTTAAATTTAAAATTCAAACGAGTGTTGTCCACTCCCAGACTAAGCATGAAGTAAAATTTCGAGTTTAGAAAAGCCCCGCGTAGAAAATTTGTCGAGGGTCGCGCAGCGACCCGAGACACATTTTCGCGGGGCTTTTCTAAACTCGAAATTTTACTTCATGCGCCACGCGTATAAAACACTGATTTAAAGTGAAGTTAAAAATGCAATGCAAATGAAAACCAACCCAACTTCGATATTTTTTCAAAATTAGATGTTTTCTTTCCTATCCATGCTGTAAACCTTCAGATATTCGTTGTTTTCTTGTAAAAAAACTTCGATTCCCTGTAGTCCTTCGTTCTGCGAAGACCATGGTTGGTCCTTTGAGCTGTAGCCTTTGTAAAACGGTAATAAACTTAGTAATCTAGAGTAATCCTTCAATTTGAAACTTCTAAGAACGAGTGTTGTCCACTCCCAGACTAAGCATGAAGTATGGGTGACTAGCACAGGCCGGATAAGCGGCCTGAGCAACATACCAGGTAAGGTAATTACATATAGTTCGGGGCAAAAACCCAGAGCTTGTATATTAATCCGTAAGGACATTGAATACTTTCTGTTGACAGGATACTGCACCAGAGATGTAGTCGCTGTGCAGCTGAAACTCCCGGTGGGGAAGAGCAGGCTGGACGTAATAGCCTGCTCGGCATACTTCCCGGGGGACAGCGCAGACCCACCACCTCCAACAGCTGTGAGAAGACTGGTGGCCCACAGCAAGAGGGAGAATATCCAGCTTGTTGTGGCATGTGACGCCAACGCACACCATCTAGCGTGGGGCAGCACTGACACCAATCCGAGGGGTGAGTCTCTATTAAACTTTATTATGGGGGAAGGGCTAGCTATACTTAATACTGGCAACGAACCTACCTTTGTTACGAAAAATCGCGCAGAGGTATTAGATATTACTTTCTGCTCAAACTACTTGAGCACAAAAATTTCCGACTGGAAGGTGTCAGAAGACCCCTCCTGCTCTGACCATCGGAACATTTAACATTGAAGCAGGCACTAGACCAATAGTGGAATACCGTAATGCTAGAAGCACTAAGTGGGACGGTTATACGCGTACACTTCTGGGATCAACGGCACCCACTATTAAAAGTCATGAGGACATTGAGACGGCGGCGGAGCATATCTGTCGATCAATCGTCTCAGCGTACCATGAAAATTGTCCACTACAAAGGAAAAAGGACAGTAGAAATGTCCCCTGGTGGAACAATACATTAGAAAAAATGCGAAAAGAAGTCCGGAAACTATTCAACCGGGCTAAGGAGGCGGGCAAATGGGAACCGTACAGTACAGCTCTAACGGAGTACAATAAACAAATTCGCAGGGCCAAGAGGGAATCTTGGAGGAAGTTCTGCGAGGGTATTCATGATACTCCCCGTAGTGCAAGAATCCACAAGATTCTAGCCAGAGAGCCGGCGCAAGCACTTGGGTCGATAAAACGACCTGATGGCTCACATACGGCCTCTGGTAAAGAGACGTTAGAGATCCTGGCCCAAAATCACTTTCCAGATTGTTCCCTTCTAAGTAACGAAACACCGGATACAATGCTTCCACGGGATCGAACTAAGAGACCGGGGAAGCAGGACTGGAAGGTGGTAAACAAAATCGTTACCTACAGATCAGTAAGTTGGGCGGTCAAATCCTTCCAACCATACAAAGCACCAGGAATAGATGGGGTCTTCCCTGTCTTACTCCAAAAAGGCTTGGAGAAAGTAATCCTCCACCTTATAAGACTGTTCAGGGCGAGCCTAGCGTGGAATTACATTCCAACTAGCTAGTCGGAAGTAAAGGTAGTCTATCTACCTAAGGTGGGAAAAACAGATCCCCTACCAAAATCCTTCCGACCTATAAGCCTGATGTCATTTATCCTAAAGACCCTGGAAAAGGTGCTGGATGGCTACATCAGGAGGGAGATACTGAGTATTAACCCTCTTAGTGTGCACCAGTATGCCTACCAAAAGGGGAAGTCAACGGACTTGGTGCTGAATAACCTAGCCGGGAAAGTTGCGCAAACCCTGGACTACAAGGGAATTGCGGTAACAGCTTTCCTGGACATAGAAGGGGCCTTCAACGCTGCTCTGACGGGATCACTCTGCAAATCCGCGAGGGACAGAGGGGTTCCACCGGCTATTACAGGCTGGATCAGAGCAATGCTCGACACCAGAACCGTGACAACGTCACTATGTGGCGACACGGTCAAGCTGAGGACTGCCAGGGGATGCCCGCAGGGAGGGGTTCTTTCCCCCCTGCTGTGGTCTTTACTGGTAGACGATCTGCTTGCAATAATAGATACGCTTGACGTCGAAGTGCAAGCGTATGCTGATGACATAGTCATTCTTGCAAGGGGCACGGATGAAAACCAAATCTGTGAAGCCATGCAGGAGGCACTGGATGCGACTCAGAACTGGTGTATAGGGGAACGGTTAAACGTAAACCCTAGCAAAACATCAGTTGTCCCGTTCACGAGAAGGAGGATCCTGAAATTGAGACCTCTTACTCTACGGGGAGAAACCATACCATTTGTGGAGGAGGCGAAGTATCTAGGAATCACCCTGGATAAATTGCTGAATCGGAACTCCCACTTGGACAAGACAATCCGCAAAGCAAGGTACGCCCTGTGGACGTGCCATAGAATTTGCAGGAAGTCATGGGGATTAAACCCCAAGCAAATGTACTGGCTATATGGTTCGGTCATAAAACCAATAATAACCTATGGCAGTATCGCCTGGTGGCCGATTACGACTCGAAAAACGGCCATATCAAGGCTCTCCTCACTGCAGAGAATGGCGACAGTGGCGGTAACTGGAGCCATACGCACTACCCCATCAGCGGCGCTAGAAATGCTACTGAACCTCACCCCCCTGCATATCCTAATACAGGGCGAGGCCAGATTGGCAACGTATCGATATCACCACGCGGCCCTATTGGATCCGAAGTCTTCACACCAAATGGGCTGTCAACTGCCATTGAGGCGAATGACACCCTAAGTATGAGGAGTCACGGACTACTGCGAGGATCAGCCGTACAAGGTCCTGTTCCCAAGCAGGGACGACTGGGAGCGACACAAAATTACCCCAGAAAAGGCTGACTCCTACTGGTACACTGACGGCTCAAAACTGTCCACTGGAACAGGAGCCGCAGTCGTCGGACCAAGGACTGAACTTTACTACAGCCTTGGCAGGTATGCTACCATACTTCAGGCTGAAATATACGCCATTGAAATGTGCGCCCACGAAATCCTTTCAAAGGGTTGGGCGGGCAGGACAATAAAAATATGTTCGGACAGCCAGGCGGCCCTTAGGGATCTGGCATCTTCTAGATGATCCTCGCTGGCTGTACGGAACTGCAAGGAAGTCCTCTGCCAAATGGCACAGGTAAACGGGGTCAGTCTGATGTGGGTGCCAAGCCACTCTGGTGTGAAGGGAAACGAATTAGCCGATTCCCTAGCCAGCTCTGGGGATACCCAGATCAACAGCTAGAGACCGTAACAACGGATGGATGAGACACGAGGCACAGGATTTCTGGCAAAACCGCCCTGGGATGAGACATTTCAGAGCGGTAACAAGTGGACCATCTGCGGCCAGGACGGCCTCATGGTTGAAGCTGAGCAGATCAGATGTTCACACATTAACTGCTCTCTTCACTGGACACAGCCGTCTAAGGCATCACCTTAACAAACTAGGACTAAGCGACACCACTGAGTGCCGCCTATGCCTAGAGGATGATGAAACAGCAGAGCACGTCATATGTGCCTGTCCAGCTGGCAACCAGATCAGGACCACGGTGTTTGGCACACCGAAGCTAAACCTGAAGGACCTGGAGAAAACTTCACCTGACAAGATCCTTGACTTCATCAAGAAGATCGACTTGGAAGGTGAGCTGTAAGGTCGGATGTTCGACCTTAATTGTGAGCCACAATAGATCCTTGCGGTCGCAGTGGAGGGTAGCATAACTACCCACTCACTTTCAATAGAATAGAAGCATGAAGTAAAATTTCGAGTTTAGAAAAGCCCCGCGTAGAAAATTTGTCGAGGATCGCGCAGCGACCCGAGACAAATTTTCTACGCGGGGCTTTTCTAAACTCGAAATTTTACTTCATGCGCCACGCGTATAAAACATTGATTTCAAGTGAAGTTAAAAAAGGGCCTCTACAAAATCTCTAAACCAGCAAATTTTGAAGAGAGACGCCCTCTACAAGCGCGGGAGTATAATGGAAGAAAAGAAACCACAATTTATGGGGTGTTGATGTTACAATTTATGACCTTATCTGTTAGAATAGCAGGTAGTTTCCCTTTTTTTCCCTTTTTAAAGCGTTTTAAACGGTCGTTCATGTTTACTTGATGACTCAACAATTTACCACATTAATCAATATATTATACAATGGTATTATTTGGTTACGCTTTAATCAAATCGATTTAATAAAACACGCTAATCTAGCAATAAAAAAAGCTAAATAAGGTTATGATTGATCGTCTAACGAGTCTTTCCAATCCCAGTCTTAGCACGAAGTAAAATTTTCAGTTTAGAAAAGCCTGAAACTTTAGTTCGGGCGCGTAGCACAGCAGAGCGACTGAGATAAATTAGGCTTTTCTAAACTCGAAATTTTACTTCATGCGCGACGAGTATAAAACGCTGATTTAGTGTGAAATGGTTTACAACCAAGCAATTAACGAAATACGTTTAGTATGCCAATCATAATCTTGTTGGTCTTTAAAAAAAAGATCTGCAAACATTTTTCAAATTTCTCAAAAAATATTGGTTTAATTCAAAATAATTGTTAAGCATAACTCACTCAACTCTTCGCATTCTAATCGAAATATCAAACAAATCAACTTTTGTTCATACAAAAAAACTTGCAATTTACGTTTTCTATATATTAATTTTAAAATTACGAATACTACTAGAAATAATGATTTAGCAACATTTGACCATGACAGTTTTCTTTAGAACGAACCTAGAGGAATATATTGCTTGCATCAGAACTACTACAGAAAATTTAATTTCAGCTTGATATAAGCAACTTAAGTTTATTTAATACATTCAGAAAAATACTACCAATAACATTATTTTGAACAATTAAACGTCAGATACATTTAAAAAAATCCTATTGACCTAAAATTATACACGTAGACATAATTTTCGATTGAATATAACTTTTCGCAATAACATTTTACATCTAAAATTATAATTAGAGCTTGTTCCACATTCTGTTTTTTTTTTTTAAATTTTTGAACACTATATTAAATTTTAGATTTAATAATGTATAGAATTACTTGTCGAAAAAAATTCTACTATTCGGGCAGTAATCCGGGAATACACGGTACAGTTTTTTGAAATGTTGTTTAATGTGAGTAATTAACGGGTCGTTATTTACTTAGTTTAATTTTATTCAGCAGATTGCAATTGAATAGTACATACATTATTTGGTTAAAATATATTATAAACCTTACCAATAAATTTAACGCTGATAAAATCACACAGCTGCATTATTAGTGCGATTGAACGTTCCTTTATTAGGAATCATAAAGGGCTCGCTTATAAATTCCTTCTCAATTCATATAATCGTATTTTTATCCATGTAATAATAAATGTACAGTGTGAATACCGATAATTTTATTAAAGGTTATAAAATTGGAGAATAAAAATAAAAAAATGGTGATGTGTCCATCATAGTACTTTCCCCCGTAAATTGCGTATTAAATCACTTTGAAAATATTTGTAGCATTATTATTTTCAAAATGTCTTCAACTTTTCGATAACTTTTATTTGAAACATTTTTCAATTGTATCAACACACACACTGACACAAATCAATGACTAGAAAAAAACACTATTTATTAAATATCTCAAAAACTAAGAGGGCTATGACAAAAAAAGTGAACAAAACATCTTCATTTTATTAATATCTACAACTTTTATTTGAAAGAATTTTTTGTTTGATGAACATTTATTGAAAAAATCTGAAAAAACTGAAAAACGCTAAGAGTAAAGTACCACTTCCGGTTTTCCGATTTTCACCAAAAGCTTTTCAGTTCTTCCGATTGTAACAAAAAGCTTAAGTTTCAAGTTTCATCTCGATATCTTTAGCAGTTTTTGCGGTACAGCGCACACAGACAGACAGACAGACAGACAGACATTTTTCAAAAATGGTCTTATTCGACTCAGGGGACCTCAAAACGGATATTTCCGCTAAAATTTTTGATTCGAAAATTTTCACGAAAACAATACTTTCCCTTTGTATTACATACGGGGGAAAGTAAATATGTAAATTGTAAACGGCAGTCTATGCCGTTTACAATATCGTGCAGATGAATTATTTGTTGGTTTTTCAAATAATAAAACATTTGGAAATCTTATGGAAAGTCTAATACCCGAATTGGTTTCAAAAATATGGTAATTGGGTTAAACCCGCTTTTCGATCTTTCCTGGTTTCAACAGACATCTGGTCAACTGTATACAGTACGCTTTTAATATTTATTGTGGTTATTAAAAAAATAAAAGGAAGGATAAGATTCCACTTCATGCACTTTTTGTAAACCTATCACTATTTTCTTGTTTGCCGTGGTGTTAACATGGATGTTATTCGCGATATCGAAAGAACCTATTTTGTTTTTGATATGTACATATATCAAAATAGAAATGTAACAAATAATGTCACTTATCTCCGGTGTAGAGATCAAGCGTGTTCGGGTAGTGGTCGTATAAGAAACGGGGAGTTTGTGGTTGGACGCGTGCATAATCATCCTGTAGTACAACAACAGGAGATTGAAAAAATTAAATATCTAAAAGCAATTAAGCAAAGAAGCCAGGATAGCGGACGTAGATACCGTAGATACCGAGAAGAGCAAAGCGTTAATCGGCAAGGTAAGAATTATACGGGTGTAAAATTAGCAATAGATTTTTTTTTTCAGCTTAATTGACCCCAATTATCACGTTTAACGTCAATAAATATCATAAACTTGACTAAGTATTTTGCGTTTACCTCTTAATTTTAACTCATTTTGTTACCACCCTCAACTATTAGTTGTCAAACATATTCCGTATTCCGGCTGAACACAAATTCCCATAAAAAAGTAAATTGCACATTCGGATTCCTTATACTTCAATCTGTTCACTAATAAAAAAAGAATATTCACTTCAAGATGATAGAATAAAAATATCATTTCTACCCTCAAAAAATATTCATTTTTCATTTTCATTTTTATTAGTGAATTTGTTAGATGAAAGTTTGCGGTTGGCCGCAATAACACAAAATATTTAATTATATTATTAATTTTATTTTACAAATGTCGTACTAATTATAATTACATTTTAAATAATTCCATAAATATCAAAAAAATCTTCCTATCAAAACTACCCCAAACCGAATAAAAGATAACGCCATGCGCCGGCTGAAAACAGATGGACTTCTTACTACCAGCTAATATCGGGTTGACATTGACACTAAAAAAATGCGGTCGGTGTTCATAATGGATCACCCCTTAAGTGCTCGGTCTCTTTCCCCTTACCCTTCAACATTTTACGAAAGAGATAGAAATCGGTAGATTTTAGGGATTTTGGTCTGGTCGCAGTTAAAAATATACTATTAACGTTGGATATTTTTCATGGTTAAGTAACCAAATATGCATTCACAAATATTTGAATTATTCGAAAATTTTAATATTTATATTCAAATATGAATAATTTAGTGATTTAAATATTCATATTAGAATATTTAACTATTTGAATTAATCGAATTCGAATCCCAGCCTTAATAGCGATGATTCGAATTATTTAGGAGGATTTGAATCCATGTATCAGGATTCGAATTTTATAAGGATTCGATTCCTTTTATAAGGATTCAAATCCTTTTATAAGAATTCGAATCCTTTTATAAGGATTCGAATCCTTTTATAAGAATTCGAATCCTTTTATAAGGATTCGAATCATCTACGTTTGGATTCGAATACGAATCCTTTTAAAAAAATGTAACGAATCCGGATCACGAATCCGTTTTCACTAAAGTATTCGAATACCTCTTTTGAATCCTCTAAAAGGATTCGAATCCGGGAATCGAATCCTGAATGATTCAAATCCTGCCCAGCTCTGCTATCTACTACTAATTTAATAAAGTGTCTCTGAGGATCAGGTAAATTTATCTTTGTATAATAGTCAATAATTAAATAACGGGTACTTTGCGTGCTTACAGAAAAAAATTCTGGCACCGACTTTGCAATATCTATCTGTCTTCTTCATTATCCTCCCCATTTATATGTTCAAGTTTTGAAAAAGTGCTAAATACGTGTTGTTTACTTTTAAGTTGTAGCGTTTCCTCTTTTGATACTCTCTGCAACGTGACAATTTATTTGACAAATAATTTATTTGTCATATTGACAATCATTTACCAAGTTTACCAATATCTCAAAATTTAATGTTTAAAATATTCTACTGTTAAAGCAGGACTGCAACTGTTTGCAATAAATACACCCTAAATTTGGTCATATTAAATAAAAATAGAGTATAGATATAAAACAACAGTAAGTTGTTAATTTTAGCAACAGATGGCTCCATCCAAATTTCTCAAAATTAAAGATTCACACATGGGTATTAAATAACAGAAAGTTGAAATTTTTTTTAAACAACTCAATGTGAACAAATTAGACCAATTTATTTCTTAAATATGTAAAACAACAGTAAACATAACCTATTTTACAGGCGCCAACTCTATAGGGCCCAAAAGTTTCACCTTTCAGTTGTTTTAACCCAAACCACTAGAGGCGCTAATATCGCATACTGAATGTACCAAGTGAGAAAAACATATAGGGAGTGAAGAAGAGAGAAAGAAGTATCATTTGTGAGCTAAAAATAGGAAATGTCTTTACATTTACATAATTTGACAATATTCCTTCTTTAAGGAATATTGTCAAATTAGCGTCTTTTGACTTAACTAAAATTGCCAGTTGAGAATTAATTATGTAATTTTATAAGTTCATAAGTATTAAATGTAATCAAAATGTGTTGTGATCAGTATTAATTACATTATCTTTCAAGTCGGATGTATCTATAGAGATACTCGTAACATGTGGGGTTCCGCAGGGGTCACACTTGAGGCCCTTTTTGTTTATTTTCTAATGCTAATATAAAAATAACACAGTTTGCAGATGATTCTATTCTATTCTATTGAAAGTGAGTGGGTAGTTATGCTACCCTCCACTGCGACCGCAAGGATCTATTGTTGCAGATGATGATACGATCTCAATCACAAATAAAGATATTAATGAATTAATATCAAAAGAGACATATGCTCGCACAGAAGCGAAACACTGGTTTGCGTAGAATAAATTAAGTATGAACGATAAAAAAACAGTCAGAATGATATTTTCTCTCAAAGAACACCATGAGGTACTTTCTGACCATACAAAATATCTTGGCCTGACAATAGATGCCAACTTGAGGTGGGATCTGCATGTGGAAAATATTGCCAATAAACTAAGTAAGAACATCTATTTACTACGAAATTTAACTAAATGTTTATCTCGCGATGTGGTAAAAACAGCATATTTTTCACTTGTACATCTTATTAATCTTATGGTGTTCTATTGTGGGGACATTCTTCGGCCGCAAGCAGGACTTTTGCTTTGCAGAGATGAGCTGTTAGAGTGGTATTTGGCCTGGGTTATAGAGAAGATTGCAAATCTATTTTCAGCAAGTTTGGAATTCTCACTCTTCCTAGCCAATATATACTTGAGTGCTTATTATGGACAAAGAAGAACCAGTTACAATATTTTACCAATAAGAATTTGCATGAATATAATACTAGAAATATTGACTCAATAAGGCCTGAGCACAGCAGACTTACAAAGTCACAAAATGGACCACGATATTATAGACCTTATGTATACCGGGTGTGGCACTTAAGACGCCTCGGACCATAGCTCCTTTACGATAAAAGCTATCGAAAAAAATCTAAGAGCAAAGTGGTGCATAATTACCGTCGCTATGTTTCAAAAATATTTCTAATCATCAGTGGCGTACCAAACTTATGTTTTTTTAAATGGAATGCCCTATTTTTTATTGCAGATTTGGAAAGTGCTCGTAGAGTACTTATTTTTTATCTAACATGTTATACCCTTCACTTTAGCGGTTTCGCTGTTATAACCCCTTCTTTCAAAGTTGCGCCCCATTTTTGAGATTGTTTTGTAGAGAAACTACTTGACGCCGGCGCCTAAATTTTGAATTGAGGTACAGGTTAAGACCTCGCATACCTTCAGATAATTTTTTTTTCGGGTAATTTATGGAAAAAAAAATAATTTTTGATTGAACTTCGCTATTGTCATTTTTTTCGAAAATTTCAAATGGCACCCACCTAAAAAAATTACGGCGTTGTACAGCCAAAACTCTAAATTTTTCATTGGTATAAAAAAAATTACACATTGCATAACAAAATTTCGGAGAAAAAAGGAATTTCATCGCAAATGTCGGGAAACGTTTTCCGTTCCCAAGAGTGCCATGAGAAAACAAAAACACAAATACGGTCAACATAATAGTATGTACCTATTTATTCAACATGATATGAAAAATGCAGATAAAGAAAATTTAACAACTTAAACTAAATGTTCGAAATGACGACCTTCCTGCTGGAGGCATAACCGCAACTTCGACTCACAGGCTCTAGATACTGCCCTAAGGACATCTGGTGATATATACCGCGGAAAGCCACGCGGATTCTCTCCCTCATATCCTCGACAGTAGTTGGTACCGTCCTGTAAACCTCGTCTTTGATATGGCCCCAAAGGAAGAAGTCAAGGGGAGTGAGGTCTGGTTATCTTGGCGGCCACCTCACAGGACCCCCACGACCAATCCAGAAGTCCGGAAACGTTTCATCGAGAAATTCCCGAACGACACAGCTATTATGTGCAGGAGCTCCATCGTGCTGGAAAACTGTCTGTCGTAGAGCGGCTAGAGGGACATTTTCCAAGAGATCATCCAAGTCGTCGCGAAGGAACCTCAAATAACTGTTGCCGTTCAGGTGCCCCTCGATGAAATAAGGACCCAAAAGGTGTTCTCCAAGTATGCCTCCCCAAACATTCAGCGACCATCTTTGCTGGTGGTTTATTATTCCCATGGCGTGTGGGTTTTCATCGGCGCAATAATGGTAGTTGTGGCGATTGACATGCCCATTTCTATGGAACGTCGCTTCATCAGAAAATAATACGCGCATAAGAAATGATTCCTCCTGCACAATTTTGTTGATAGCCCACAAGCAGAAATCTTGCCTCGCATGAAAATCTTGAGGTTGCAATTCTTGGTGCAGTTGAATCTTAAATGGACGGAATTTGTACTTTTGAAGAACACGATGTACGGATCGCGTTGAAATATCGTGATTCCTACTAATATCACGGATACTGGTATGAGGATCTTCAATAACTGCCTCCAGAACCTGCAGTTCATTATTTTCGGTAAAAACTGTCTTCTTTCTAACTCTCCTTGGCCGTTTCACACTTCCCGTAGTAGTAAATCTCTCCAACACTTTTTGAAACGCACGTTCATTTGGATGTGCCCTGTGCGGATATCTCGCAGCGTACACTCGTGACGCCAAGAAACAATTCTTGTTACATTCTCCAAGAATAAATATCATGTCAACCATTTCCTCTTGAGTTCGGAACATTTTTAGAACGTTTATCAAAAATGACTTATGGCTGCTACTGGCGTCTAATAATTTACTTTGACAATTACCAATCTTTTGTTTTCTCATGGCACTCTTGGGAACGGAAAACGTTTCCCGACATTTGCGATGAAATTCCTTTTTTCTCAGAAATTTTGTTATGCAATGTGTAATTTTTTTGTACCAATGAAAAATTTAGAGTTTTGGCTATACAACGCCGTAATTTTTTTAGGGGGGTGCCATTTGAAATTTTCGAAAAAAATGACAACATGCGAAGTTCAATCAAAAAATATTTTTTTTCCATAAATTACCCGAAAAAAAAATTATGTGAAGGTATACGAGGTCTTAACCTGTACCTCAATTCAAAATTTAGGCGCCGGCGTCAATTAGTTTCTCTACAAAACAATCTCAAAAATGGGGCGCAATTTTGAAAGAAGGGGTTATAACAGCGAAACCGCTAAAGTGAAGGGTATAACATGTTAGATAAAAAATAAGTACTCTTCGAGCACTTTCCAAATCTGCAATAAAAAATAGGGCATTCCGTTTAAAAAAAATATAAGTTTGGTACGCCACTGGCGTACGGCAAGCCACTGATGATTAGAAATATTTTTGAAACATAGCGACGGTAATTATGCACCACTTTGCTCTTAAATTTTTTTTCGATAGCTTTTATCGTAAAGGAGCTATGGTCCGAGGCGTCTTAAGTGCCACACCCGGTATACATAAGGTCTATAATATCGTGGTCCATTTTGTGACTTTGTAAGTCTGCTGTGCTCAGGCCTTATTGAGTCAATATTTCTAGTATTATATTAGTGCCACACCCGGTATATGCCAGAGCCGGAGCATATAAGAAATCTTGATTTTAAGAATTTTAAACTAAAAATTAAGCTGTATTTAATATCAACAGCTTTTTATAATGTAAGTGATGTCATGGCAAGTAAACACTTCTTTTAAATGTGTATCGTTATTGTAATAAATGTTTTGATTTTTTTATTGTATAAGTTATAAGTATTGTAGAGTCGAAATTATTATCTTATTTTTAATTTATTGTAATTTTAATGTTTAGACTAATATGTATTGAACAACTTGGGTAAACAATGTAAAATTTGTCTATCACTATAAATAAATAAATAAATAAATAAAGAAAAACCGTAGATAAATGTTTCTACAAATTTACTACTAGTTATGTTTATTGATAAATAAAGAGCAGTTAACATGGTCACTTTGAGTCCAAAATGTACATTAGGTACAGATTTTAAATAAAATTGCGAATAATGGTTATTACTGCTTTTGATTTATCAATAAAATTTGATCCTCATATTTACATTGGTTCATTTGAGGTTATATTCTTATACTTAGTATAACAATGCTAATTTGTTACAGATTGTCGCACTATAAACAATCACTGCAGATAATGGCATAGTTCTTTTGAGTCCATGCAAATTTAGTAAATATTATTTATTTAAATTTAATAAAATGATTTTCATCTATAAGTAATTATAAACTTTTGTATATAATGAATTATGAAGTTTTTTGAATACATGTGTTTAATGTGTTTGTGATAATTTTTAGTCTAACCTTTTGTAATAAATAAATTTAATTTTGAATGTGAGCCAAAACCCCGTCCGCCCCACACCCCGCTGAATTTTAGGCAGAATGCATGGGGATCTCATTTATTTGGAGAGATAGAGAGTCTATTAAACTGGGGCAAAGTTGCGTATTTTAGGGCCTACCAATAATCTGAAAACAATTTTGAAATTACTTCTTTTCTTTTCGAGATATCAGCAAAAAACTGAATTTTTGAAAAATCGTTTTATTTTTATATTCAAAAACTAGTGAATCTAGACATTTAGAACTTTGTCATCATAGAGGCACTTTTTAATGAGGAATCTAGTAGCATATTTTGTTTTAAGATAACTATGAAGATACTTCAGAAGCATGCCGTCTACGCAAAATCCTCTCCAAAGAGCCAGCAGTCCAAGGCTTTATCATGAAAGAAGACGGCAGTTGGACGACCTCTTGTAAGGAGACTCTTGAACTATTGTTCGTCTCCAATTCTCAATGCCCCATCCACAAGATAGTAAGCAGAGAGAAGCTATTTTGGAGCATCAAAAGCTTCCAACCCTTCAAATCAGCCGGGCCTGACGAAATCAGCCCTGTCGAGCTACAAGAAGCTCTGGACATCGTCATACCCTGGTTGCAAACGATGTTCGTGGCTTGTCTTAAGCTTTTTTACATCCCTAGGATGTGGAAAGAAGTTGAAGTAGTCTTCATCCCTAAAAGCGGGAAGATTTCCCACACAAACTCTAAGGATTACAGGCCCATAAGTCTATCCTCATTTTTGCTTAAAACGCTTGAAAGACTAGTTGACATTAACATGAGAGGGAGCTTAGACCCCCAACTGTTGTCAACCTCTCAACATGCTTATACCAAAGGAAAATCTGTAGAAACAGCTTTACGTACCTTGGTTAGCCAAGTTGACACTAATGACCTTTCTCGATATTGAGGGAGCGTTTAACAATGTGTTCCCTGAAGCCATTGTGTCCGCAACAGAAATAGAGAATGCCGTATGCGGTCTCATACGAAAATTGCTCCGTGAAAGGAACATCACCTTCAAACTAGGGAACTATAGAATGAGGAGACAGGTAAATAGGGGTATCCCCCTGAAAGGGGTCCTTTCTCCTCTTCTCTGGAACCTGGCACTCAATGAGGTACTCCTAGTACTAGAAAACTGGGTGCAGGGTAGTTGCGTATGCTGGTGATGTGGCTATAGCCATTTAAGGCAAGCATCTGAACGTAATGTCACAACTAATACAGCAAGCACTAGCCCAACTAGACGGGTCGCGCACGAGGTGCAGCCTTGGTGTCAACCCTCAAAAAACTAGCTTGCTAGCTAGTCCTTTTTACAAATAAGCACAAAATTCACAGCTTCAGACTGCCAACCTTAAATGGATCTGAGCTAGTAATCAAAGAACAAGCCAGGTATCTAGGTACAATAATAGACCGTTAGCTTAGCTGGAAACAAAACATTCAAGAAAGAGTACGGAAGGCGACTGTCGTGCTGTACTCCTGTAACAAAGTGATATGTAAAAGATGGGGCATGCAGCCTAACATCACCTACTGGCTCTACAAATCCATGGTTAGACCTTTACTCTACTACCGTGATTTTATTTGGTGGAGAGCGCTTGAAATAGGAGCCACCAGCAAGCATTCGGAAAAGTGCAAAGAATGGCATCCCTTATGATCACGGGCGCCATTAAGACATCATCCAAGGCATTAAAAACGATCCTCAACTTGAACCCTGTGGACCTCTTTAGTAAGCAGATCGCACTAACAACTGCAGTAAGACTAAACTCAATTAGCAAGCTGACACCGGATACGCAGGGACACACAAGAATCCTCAAGGAATTTGTAAGTGTCCCCTTGAACATCGACCGCTGCCTATCAATTCCTGCTTTCGGCAATATGTTTTCTGCCCAAATACCCACTAGGATGGACAGGGAGGAGGACAGGTGGCCGGACACAGGCTCACTTAACATCTTCACGGACGGATCTCAGTGAGATGATAAAACAGGGGGTGGGGTTTTCTGTTAGGACCTGCACCTCCGCATATCCTTCAGACTGCCAAACCACTGTAGTGTCCTGCAGACGGAGGTGATGGCTATTAAGACAGCTGCAGACTGACTAAAGGCTAATTGGACTTTTGCTGGTCAGGTCCATATACATACTTACAGCCAGGCTGCGATTAAGGCTCTAACAGGTGTATGCAGCACCTCGAAAGTTGTATTTGACTGCCGGAAGGCATTAAATGAATTGGCAGCTCTGGTTCCCCTCCAGCTTATCTGGGTTCCAGGCCACAGCAACAACCCAGGTAACAATACAGCGGACGACTAACAAAGAATGGTACGAGGCTACACTCGGCCTCAATAAATCAACATCTAGGAATTTCCTAAGTGTCGTGTAAGGTGGTCTTCAATAATACCATTTCTAACATCACAAACAGTAGATGGAGAAATGAGAGCAGCTGTAGCATTGCCAGGCAGATATGGCTTCGATGCGACAGGAAATAAAAGCTATGCTCTTATCTCGCTAAAGAGGAGCGACATCGTTCAGACGTAGGTGTCATTACGGCACATTGCCCCTTTGGCAAACATGCTCAAAGGCTGTGGTTACCCTATAATGACCACTGTAGGGGGTTTCTTTGATGAAGAGGAGGAGGAAAGCGTGCTCCACTATCTATGTCAATGCCCCTCTCTGGCTGGAATGATAAATTGACGGACTTTCTGATCTTGAGTCTCTAGATGTCAGAGATTTTGCAAGGTTTGTCATCAGCTCCAAATGGCTCCCTTGAGAGGATAAAAGTCGTGGTATCACAATGGGCCTTTCAGGTCTAAGTGTACACCTCCTTGGGTGGTGCAGTCACTAAAACCTAACCTAACCTAACTATATTATTTACCCAGGGACCATAGCCAACTTTTGTTTATGTTATAGGCGCCATTATTATTATCATATTTTTTTAAAGAATATTTTTTTCTAAACTCAGTGATGTATCACACTAATAATCCATTTTAGATTTGATATTTATAATTATAATAATTTATTTTTTTTGTAAAGACTGCCTTGGAAACAATGACATCATATCTATTAATCAACAGAATCTTGAAAGCACTCATTCAATGTTAGCAGTCAAAATTAATTAATAACTGTTAATATTATGTAATAATAATAAGTATCGATTATCACACATACTATAAAGTAAAAAACACAGGAAAGGACGAATTTTATTTGAAGTGTATCTATGTGTCAGAATTAGGTTATAGCTACCCAATTCTGACAAATTTTGGTGTATAATTGTAAACCATTATTTAGATTGCATCTAATTTTTGGATATATGTTGCGAAAGTAACGTATACATTTTATGTCAAGAAAATTAATATCTTCAATTTTATATTACTCTATTGAAAAATCTAATTTTTTATAGTTATTAGTAACATTAAGGGGAATATTCCTAGAAAGTTGAAATTTTGACAGCGTATATTAAGCCCAATTATCTAGTAAAATATCGAAGTACTTTTTTTTAATAATTTGTTTTCAGAGGTATGAAAAAAATAATGTAAAATTTTTCAAAATTAAAAAAAAATATTCCCATATCTTACTACACTGGCGAAAGAAATTAACGCATCATTTGTGATTTTTTTGATATCTTGGAATCAAGTTTTCTTTGAACACAAACATATTTTTACAATAAGAAATCTTATCAAGCATGCTGCTTTACATGTTGTGTTTTGTCTTTTGTTCTCATGGTTTTCTGTCAATAAATAAAATGAAGCACTTTTCATTATTCTGACTGTAAGAAAGGTTCATATAAAATTTCTTTTTGAGTTTGTTTTCAAGTAATTGTTAAAATTAAGTGCTAAATAGTGAAGAATGAATATGGATAGACGTCCGAATCTTAATTTAAGCAGTGAAGAAGCTGTGATTGTGGTTACACTTGCAGAAGAAGGTAGGAGTCAGCGTTACATCAGTCAGCGTCTTGGTGTTAATCAATCGACCGTATCCCGTGTCTTGAAGAGACATCGGGAAACTCAGGCATACTCAAGAAGGCCAGGACAAGGGAGAAAAAGGGCCACAACTGCTGTTCAAGACCGTTTTTTAATGATGCAGACGTTACGCGAACGGTTTATTACGGCTCCTAGGCTACAAAATATGCTCGCAGAGATCCACAATGTTCATGTAAGTTCCGTTACCATCAGAAAAAGGTTACGTGGATTTAATTTAACTCCGAAAACAGCGGCAAAAGGACCACAATTAACCGCAGACCATCGCAGAGCCAGGTTAACATTTGCGCAAGAACATGTAAACTGGTTACAGGCCGATTGGGCTAATGTTATGTTTAGCGACGAGTCCAGATTTTGTCTTTACGGCAGTGACAGACGAATGCATGTGTACAGACGGCCAGGTGAACGTTATGCGCAGTGTAACATTGTTCCGACTGTTATGTTTGGTGGAGGCTCTGTTATGGTGTGGGGTGGTATCACTTTAGAGGCTCGTACGGAGTTGGTGGTCATACCAAGAGGAAGCATCACGGCAGCGTCTTATATTGCAAACATTTTAGAACCATCCGTAATGCCTTTTGCTCCCTTTGGAGGAAACGATTTCCTGTTTATGCATGACAATGCAAAACCACACAGTGCCCGAATTGTACAACAGTATCTTGACCTAGTGGGTATCAACACAATGCAATGGCCAGCCAGGAGTCCCGATCTTAATCCGATCGAACACCTTTGGGACGCGATGGGCAGACGCCTTAGAGCACTTCCTCGGCGTCCAAGCAATCAACAAGAGCTTGGACAAAGATTGCAGGAAATTTGGGAAGATATTAACCAGGATGAAATTGGATCATTAATTACCAGTATGAGCCGTCGCTGTCAGGCAGTTATTCGAGCAAGAGGAGGAAACACTAGATATTAAGTCTTATAATCACATGTTAACTTTTTTCCCCTTTTTATTTATGACATTATTTTAGTCATTAATGAAAGAAAATGTGTTGAAAATCATTATTATAGTTCAGTTGGTTTTGTTGTTATTTTTTTGTTTTTAAACATCAAAACTTTATTTTTAAATTAAAAAAATTAATGTGATGCGTTAATTTCTTTCGCCAGTGTAGTTTATACTATAAGGAATATAATGTGAACATTTCATAAGGATTCGATAGCTCATTCCCGAGTCAGGTTAAAATAAAAATCTTGAAAAATAAGACCGTAAAATACCGCCGCCTTGCGGATCTTCTCTTAGTTGAACGCGTTGTACACTCATCTGCACAATTATTGGAGGGGCGAGCAGCATGCGGCCAGCGTTTATCCCTGGGCCGGTGAACGCTGCGCGGCTCCGCGTTTGTTTTTCTTTTCTTTTTTCAATCATAGTTAACAAAATCGGCTCGCGTCGTTAGCATTTATTCTCGTAAAATTAATATTTTGCAATTATAATCGATATTTTATTGTACTAGTGTTTTATTTTCATGCTTTCTGACTGCTAATGGAATAAGTATTTTTTTATACTGCATGTTCACTAATATAGAAAACACGAAATGTTTCACTAATTTAAATAAAGATGTGTAATATACCTTTAATATTGGCTTTCCTTATTACTGACAGTGTCGGTATTATTAAATTATTTTTAAAGCTTTTTAAGCTGATTAATAAGCCAGAAGCAATCGAATAACAATCAGTCTTGTTCAAATCATTATTTCGTCTTAAATCTTTCGTTGTTAAAGCAGTTGTTAAATGCCATTAAACTTCTCGCAATAAAACTATTAAAGTAAATTGTAAAGTTTCTAGCAATCGGACCTATTTGAACCAACCGCGACTTAATCAACGAATCAATGTTATCAAAACTATAAGAATAGTAAGAATAACACCAATATGACGTTGTCGTAGATTAATGTTACAAATCAACTATATTTTACTGAGCACAGGTAATATTTGTTTGACGAATGTTTAAAAAAATGTAGGGTTTAACTGCGTGCATATTCATTGTTAATTATTTTAGAAAAAATAGAACTATAATAATAATAAGGTAGTTATTATAATGCATTTCAAATAAAAAGCTTCTTGCTCAACATTGCACCGAGCCCAATATATTTTTTCAAATTTGGCTGTTTTATGATGAGTCATATTTTGATAGTAAGTAATTAAGGAATAAATGAATTGTAATTGAATGTTATTGCAATCCTCTATTTATACGGCTAAGTCAACTTAGCCCCCCGAAGTTCGACTTTTTAAAAAATAACTGTTGCGCTAGACAGGCCTTAGCTACCGCTAGCTAACGCCACAAAAATTAGAGCTAGCGCCATTTAGACAAGAAAGTTATGGGGGAGTTAGCTCTCCGAGTTTGGATTTTTCAAGTTTTCTTACAGTATTCGGATTCCTCAGAGCTAGCGCCAGCTAGCGCTACCAATTTAAAAGCTAGCGCCACCCCCACAACCCCAAAAGATTATAAAACATTTTAAACCCTAGCCCCCCGAAATGAGATTTTTTTAATCAAATTGGGTGCAAAAGATTGCATAGAGCTAGCGCCAGCAGAATATGAAAAAAATATTCTCTCAAAAATATCAGGTAAAAAAAAGTTCACATCCAAACTTCTGATGTGAGAGCTTTCAGCTCCTGTATGCGTATTACCATTTACTTGCTGAATTTCAATACAGAATCATGATTGGCATATAAAATACCACTTCCAAGAAATATGTTGGCGTTGTAATTACTTTATGTATGTTCAAAGACACTGGCTATTACAAAGATGATGCCTAGAAAACAATAGCCTAACTGACAAGTTTTTTTTAACAAAGTCGTATTTCGGGGGGCTAAGTTGACTGAGCCGTATAATGTAAGCAAGAACTATCAAAACATTTAAGCTAAATATTTGATATGTAACATGGATTAGATATTTAGGTTTGCTTGGAGAGTTGCTCCTTCATCAGACAAGAAATGAATCTTAAACTTAATATAAGTAATAACCTAATAATATTTAAGTTGAATACAACATAATAACATACAGGGAGTTTTTCTTTAAAGTATACGTTTTCTAAATTTAGCTTATTTTCTTTAAATCTTTAGATATTTCTTGTTTTTTAAAAAAAATTCAATTCAATTAAACGAGTGTTTTCCACTCCCAGACTAAGCATGAAGTAAAATTTCGAGTTTAGAAAAGCCCCGTGAAAATTTGTCGAGGGTCGCGCAGCGACCCGAGACAAATTTTCTGGGCTTTTCTAAACTCGAAATTTTACTTCATGCGCCACGCGTATAAAACGCTGATTTCAAGTAAGGTACAAATATACATAAATTTCACAAAATTTTAGTGTTCTATACGCGTGGCGCATGAAATAAAATTTCGAGTTTAGAAAAGCCCATGGGGCTTTTCTAAACTCGAAATTTTACTTCCTGCTTAGTCTGGGAGTGTGGAAAACACTCGCTTAAAGCTTCAAATTGAATTCCTGTAAAAACAACATATATCTAAAGATTTAAAGAAAATAAAGTGAATCTGGAATACGTATACTTTAAAGAAAAACTCCCTGTATATTGTAGAATTAGGATATTGAGATAGATTGTGTTAGAATGAAAATAAAGTCAATTGAATAGCAACGAAAGGAGCTTAATCACATTGAAAAGATACCCATGTTTTGATTAGGTACATACATAACCCGATGTGTACTAGGTAAATTTTCAGGCATTCATTGTTTTTGAAAACCGTTCAGTTTGAAACTCCCAACTAGTGTTTTCCACCGAGTAATAACGATTTAAGTTATCACGTAGTTAAAAAAAAACAACCGTGAGGTACGCCACTGTCTTGCTAGCACTAGCTATCTCTTGAATAACTTTCTCATTTATCACTTGGTGAAACATTTTGAAATAATAATAAAGGATAAATTAAAAACACTTGGTTTGTTTCACTATTTGTTTCTATTTGCTTGACTAGTTTCGCTTTTTACAGCATTATCAAGAGAATGCCGTAAAAAGCGAAACTAGTCGAGTAAATAGAAACAAATAGTGAAACAAACCAAGTGATTTTAATTTATCCTTTAATATTACTAGCTATGTCGTTGTTAGTGTTTATAGACTTCAGTATAGCAATTACAATGCCAAACAAATTTTTGAAATCGTACGGTTAGTTTCCGAGTTATAACGATTTCAATTATCAAAAACAATCGTCAGTTACGCCACTGTCTTACTAGCGCAAGCTATCTCGTTGCCAGTGTTTATAAACATTAGTATAGTAATTACAATGCCAAAAGAGTTTTTTAAATCGTACGGTAAGTTCTTGAGTTATAACGATTTAAATTAGCTAGGAGTGAAAACACAATTGTCAGTTACGCTACTGTCTTCTAGGCATCATGTTTCTAATAGCCAGTGTCTATGAACATAAATAAAGTAATTACAACGCCGAAATATTTGTTGGAAGCGGTATGTTATATGCCAAACATCATTTTGTATTAAAATTCAGGAAGTAAATGGTAATACGCATACAGATTCTGAAAGCTCTCGCATAAAAATTTGGATGTGAACTTTTTTTTACCTGATATTTTTGAGAGAATATTTTTGTCATATTCTGTTGGCGCTAGCTCTAAGTTATATTTTCCACCCAATTTGATTAAAAACATTTCTTTTAGGGGGCCAGGGTTAAAAATGTTTTATCATTTTTTGGGGTTGTGGGAGTGGCGTTGGCTTTTAAATTGGTAGCGCTAGCTGGCGCTAGCTCTGAGGAATCCAAATAGTGTAAAAAAACCTAAAAAATCCAAACTCGGGGGGCTAGCATCAACCTAGCCCCCCGAAAGTTCAAATCCCCGTAGTTTTCTTGTCTAAATGGCGCTAGCTCTAATTTTTGTGGCGCTAGCTAAGGCCGGTCTAGCGCAATCGCTTTTTTCAAAAAAGTCGAAAGTCGGGGGGCTAAGTTGACTGAGCCTATTTATACACATCATCATTTTGTAAACCCTGTACTAAACATAAAAAAAACAGGGCAGCTTTCCGTTTAAATTTGTTCAATCTATTATTTATTTGTTGCATTCATAAAAACTAGAATATTTGACCGAATATAAATTGAAATTCTTCCCAAAATTTGGGGTATTTACCCAATTTGGCAGAGGCCAAATTAATACACATTATTTTCATGGCCACAGCAGTTAGGGAAGATAATATTCCCATTTAAAAAACACACTGCGCCGCAAAATTAACGCAAAATTCGTAATTTCATTTAAAAAAAATAATTTTATTGTTTTTCCTGAATTGAGCCTTCTTCTCTTTTTCTGTTTATCACAAAAACTGAAAATATGTATTAGTAGGCTAAAAACAAACCTTATTATCTGCCAAACAGGTCTTTATTTTCTTGTTAAAAAAGGCGAGTATCGTTTGATAAGTAAGTTATTTGATTTCTGGAAGTTTATTTAGAAAATTGTAAAAACAAACAAAAATGAATCCCCCTGGACGAGTTTCAAGAAATCTTACACATGAAGAATGTGCTGTTGTAGTGGCGCTGCAAGAAGAAGGGTTAACTGCAAGTTACATTGCCCAACGTTTGCATGTTGCTAATCCCACAATATCGCGAGTTCTTTCCCGCTTCAGAGAAACAGGACGTCACGAAAGAAGACACGGCCAGGGTCGAAAAAGAATGACAACGCCGAGAGAAGACAGATTTATGCAACTTCAAAGTTTAAGGCAACGATTCCTAACGAGCACTTACCTGCAACAACAATTTGTTCTAACCTATGGTCGTCGACTAAGTCAGGATACGGTCAGAAGAAGACTTGCTGAAGTTGATCTTCGACCCTATCAAGCCGCTAAAGGTCCTTTGTTAACCAGAGAGCACCGACGAGAGCGCTTAAGGTTTGCACAGGAACATCTTAATTGGAACAATGCTGATTGGGATAGAGTAATGTTTAGTGACGAGTCCAGATTTTGTCTGTATAGTGACGACCGCCGTAGAAGAGTATATCGACGTCCTGGTGAAAGATACAGCCAGGCGTGCATACGAGGAACGGTGCAATATGGTGGAGGCTCTGTCATGGTATGGGCAGGCATCACGTCGCAAGCAACAACAGCGTTGGTACATATTAATGGTGGTCGGTTAAATGCACATCGATACATCGAAGAGGTGCTTGAGCATCATGTTGTACCATTTGCCCCATTTATTGGGGATAATTTCCTTTTTATGCAAGATAACGCCAGGCCGCATATCGCAGGAATTGTGAACCAGTACTTTGACCATGTGGGAATTGTTCGTATGAACTGGCCAGCACGAAGTCCCGACCTCAATCCCATAGAGCATCTGTGGGACATTGTAGGGCAGAAGATTAAAGACTTGCAGCAACCTCCTGCAAACCTTCCAGAGCTAACACTCAGATTAACGCAAGTGTGGGAAGAAATTGAGCAGCAAGAAGTCAGAAGTTTTATTGACAGTATGCCACGAAGGATGCGAGCTGTCATCAATACTCGAGGAGGCAATACTCGCTATTAAGACCAACTGTACGACTGTTACACGCTATTTTGCGGATCAGAAGAATCAATATTTTTTTGTATTATTGCAGTTTGTTGTTTATTTTCTCATTTTTTGTTCACAAATAAGCAAATTAGTTTTAATAAGTATCTATTAGGAACCACTTCGGGAAAAAAATGGAGAAAAAAAAAAATAAAAAACAATAAAATTAATTTTTAAACGATATTTCGAATTTTGCGTTAATTTTGCGGCGCAGTGTATCATTGAAAATCCTATGTTCCGTTTTTTTCATATATGTCCGGCATATAAATATTCACAATGAGCTTATGAACATGAATTATTTTATTATTATATTTTTAAGAAATAATCTATAATTTAATAAAATAAAACACATAGTTTATTCGGCTGTCGAAACTGGAGTCTTAAAAGTAAAAATATTGTGTTATAATGACAAGAATAACAATCATCAGTTTTGTAAATACCGAAAAATAACACAGGATCTGATAACGCTTTCTAACGAATTGAAAACAATACATGGCTTGTATGTATTATCAGCGTGTTTAAATAATACAAATCGACACTTTCCTTCGATCCGTCTTTTTTATATGGTTTTTTTTTCGTCTATTCCACGCGACGCGAGACCCCATCCGTTCATGCCAAGGAGCAATGCACAAATGCACAGCGAACTGCCGCTATTCTCTCTGACTGTGTTCGCCCCACTTGTGCTGTAAATTTGGCATCGGATGAGCTACTCTAAACTATGTGGGTCTTTCCAACACGATCGGCGTGTTATACTGCAATAATCCCCTTAACGGATAACTATTACCAGTATTTTGTTTATAAACAAATACATTTTCTAAAAAATCAGTTTTATGGGAATATCTAGAAAAGAAAAGAAGATATTTTAAATTTCTTTTAAGATTATTATTGGGCACTAAAATGCACAACTTTCTCCTAATTTAACAGACTATCTCTTTAAACAACCGAGACCCCCGTACATTCTGTCGAAATACAGACAACCCCATACATTCTGTCAAAATGTTAATTCTTATTTAAACTAACCTAATTAACAAATTTATTGATAATTGAGAAAAAATGAAACCAATGTACTTACGAAGATTAGCAGAGTCGGACATTTCTTGATCGCTCGTGTTCGATCGATACCACCAGCTGCTAAACCAACCCGGCTGGTTCTCTTTCTTTTTATCCAATCGCTCCACTTCCAATTCGATCCTCTGTCTCACCAAGACTATGTTGAGCAGATCCAATTTCTTCTCGATGCCTTGTAAGTAGTCCAATTGTTCTTTTGGTAACTAAAAGCAATAAATCTTTGCACATGTTTCTTAATAAACTTTGATTCAATTTACCTTTTTAGTGGTTAATTGTGTTTTGTAAGCCTCGGCATAGGATCTGCACATTTCCCTGTGTTTGAGGATGTGCTGCCAGTCCCAATCCCGCTTCTTCCTCCTGATTTGAGTCTCTAAAATGCTGTTGTAGGCGAAATGCCACCAGGCTTTGTAGTTCCCTTCGTAGGCAGTGACGTTAGGCCTGTATTTTCTGTAAGGTACGCCGTTCGACTGTATCGCCATTACTTCGGCAAAATCGATGATTGTTTTATACTGCATCTTAGTAATACCTGCATAAACATATTGATTTAATTTCTCACTTAAGATGTGGTAAAACATGTATAATTTAATTATGGTATATAAATATTAGGGCTGGGAGTTATTAGAATTTAAGTATTCGATTATTCCTTTAAAAACAAATTGAATTGTTTGAATTATTCGAGTATTTCAATTATTGAAATATTTGGATATTTGTAGGGGATTTGGATATGACGGAGAGACGTTTTGTTTCAAGACGTATATTGAACACAACTATTTACAAAGTTTTGTACAGCTATATGTAAATCGCTTTTTCCAAGACCGTAATCAGTGCAAGGCAGAGCTCAATGTTAGGCCATGATCAGCGCTAGCAAGAGTGTCTTTTTCAGTCGGGGGTGCGTATCTTATAGGCGTCCGGTTGAGATCCGAGGGGTAGCTGTGGTGGGGTTGACCGTACTCCATTGGCGCGTACGCGAGGGTGGTGGATGAGTGCGAGAGTGCTTGTGCGACAAGGATGGTTGCTAGTGGCGAGCGTCGGAAGTGGATGTTACATATTCAAATATTTTACTTCATGCGCCATGCGTACAAAACACTGATTTAATGTGAAATTGTCTTTAACCAATTGACAAGTGAAAGTGCTTTTTTATAATTGACATTATTAAAAATTCTAAATTTTTAAAACAGAAAGATAATTTATTTTTAATATTCAAATATACAAATATTCAAATATTTCAATATTTGAATATTTGTATATTTGAATGTTTAAATTAAATTATCTTTCTCTGTTTTAAGCATTTAGAATTTTTAATTGAAGACAATTTCACATTAAATCAGTGTTTTATATCCGTGGCACATGAAGTAAAATTTCGAGTTTAGAAAAGCCTAATTTGGCTTGGTCGCTCCGCTTCGCTACGCGCCCAAGCCAAATTTTCAGGCTTTTCTAAACTCGAAATTTTACTTCATGCTTAGTCTGGGAGTGGAAGACACTCGTTTTAGTAGTAAAACAATTGACAATTGGCATAATACATTGATTCTTGTTTTATTGATGGAGAAAGTTTTATAATGTCAAAACAGAATGTCAATTTTGATAAAAGTAAAAGAGGAAGCAGTAATTTTTTATGCCAGATTTCAACCGCCAATTTACAGTCGATCGAGGAACTCAACTTCAAAATGCCATAATAGTAAAAGTCCAGTCGGCTAAAAAACTTACAGCAAAAATGTTGCAATAGTCATTGATTGATAAAATGCTATCACAGTCAAAAGACTAAGTGATTATATTGGTAAAAAAAACAATTGACACAGTAATTCAATGTCTTAATGTCAAAATAATCAAGCTCATTAAATTATGTTAAAATGTTATGATAGCTAAAAGACAGGTTATGTTTTAAAAATAATGTTGCTTTTGTTTAACTTGGCAGGTTTAAAGTTAATTGTAACTAACTTCACAACCAAGGCCGTAGCCAGGGGGTGGGGTATGGGGGTTCAACACCCCGCCCCCCGAAATGATCTAAATGTTTCATTTTTATATGCAACAGCGCTCCCGCAATAGCAAAAACAATATATTTACCTCCTTCGACAACTAACCTAACCTAACTTAAAATATTAAACAACAAAATGTCATAGTTGCCCAAAATTGCTTTCCACATTGAAAATATCAAATTATGCCAAAGATAAAAAATGACCATTTTATTCACATAAATTGTTTTCAGCATAATTCGACATTTTTAACACAGAATGACAATGTATATTAATCGGCCTTTCATCTTGCGATTTGGCCTTTCATCTATCATGTGCAATCAGAAGAACGGATCCGCTGCTGGACAAGAACTTCAAATGGATATGTGATGAATGCGCAGAGCTATATCGAAACAACCGTAAGCTAATATGCCGTAACCCAAAATCTGCTGAACAGATCCCTGATATGTCACAATTAAACTATAAACTAAAAACCATGTTTGAATTGCTATCAAACATGCAAAGTGATATTATAACCCTAAAAGAAATTAATAACAAACAAACAGCAGAAACAAAGAAATATGTAAATTTCAAATCTGCCTTCAATAAACCCCAAGAGAGGTCATCAAAGTCAACAAATAATGAAATTATTATAAATGAGTGAACTGTACAGGAAAATCCTTCAAATATAAAAACGAATAAGGAAAGCAGTATCAATAAACCCCAAGAGAGGTCATCAAAGTCAACAAATACTGAAATTATTATAAATGAGCAAATTGTACAGAAAAAAACATCTAATATAAAAACGAATAAGGAAGCCACTATCGCAGAAAATTCAAATAACAATGGAGCCATAAAAAAAGTTTCACCTTCGATAGAAAATCAATTAAAATCACCAGTTGATAATATGGACTTAGAAGAATTTAAAGAAGTTAAATATAAAAAAAGGAAACCGCGCACCGACACAATAAGAGGAGCAGCGCACAATATATCTATTAAAGGAATTCCAAAACTGCATCATCTTCACGCATGCAGATTTGACCCTAAATTAACAGAAACGGAATTACAGAATTATCTTTCAAATAAATTCCCAAACGTAAAATGTGGAAAAATGGTGTCTAAACATCCAAATGAATACTCATCTTTCAAAATTTCTGACACAGCAGAAACTATTGAACTGTTAAAGGAGCCCAATATATGGCCTGAAGGAGTGCGTGTAAATCCTTTTTTATCATGGATAGAAAGGAAAAATCAAAAAGCATAAATATTTTGCACCATAATGTGCAATCCCTGGGAAATTCTTTAAATGAATTATATTTCTGCGCAGACGAATATAAATGCAACTTTATTTGTATCACTGAACACTGGCAGTCGACCGAACAAATAAATGTATTGAAAATACCAAACTATAAACTTATATCTTCATTCTGCCGCCCTCAAAACAAACATGGTGGAGTAGCAATCTACGCTGAAAAAACATTTAGTGGAACATCATGTCAAAACCTTGAAGGATTATGCGAGGAAAGTGTTTTTGAATGTGCGGGTAGTGAATTTAAAATTGGTACAAATTTCCTCTTAACTCTAGTGGTGATTTATCGATCGCCGCAGTCAGCCTTGGAAATATTTACTCAAAAATTGGACACACTACTCAAAAGTTTGTTTGATAAAAAATGTAAATTTATTATTCTGGGCGATTTTAATATCGATATATTAATATCATCATCATAATATCAGGCTCAAATATGTTCTTAAATATAGTGCATTCATACGGTTATAATTTTCTTGTAAATAACTATATTTTCATCAATATGTATAGACAATGTGAGCACAAATCTAGTAGACGCAAAATGCGATGTAATAAGAACTGGCATATCGGACCATTTGGGACAGCTAGTTAACCTATCGACAAACTACATTCAACATAACAATGTTGTAATCAAACGTATTTTTCATGAAGAGGCTATTGCTAAATTCGGCGAAGCTCTAGAAACGATCTCATGGGATCCAGTATACAGTAATAATGATTCTGAAAGCAAATATAACATGTTTAGTTCTATTCTCAAAGATGTCTTTAACAAATATTTCCCACTGCGTACGTTACGAAAAGTACACAACAAACGAATTATTTATAAGAACCCTGAACTTCAACAACTTAAAAATAATATTTTGTTATTTGAGACCATCGCAACATATGATCCAAAATTTAAACCAATTTTAAAATCTTCTAAACAACTGTTTAACCAACTACTTCAATTACAAAAACGCAATTATTACTCAAACATAATAATTCAATCAGACAATAAAAGTAAAACTAGTTGGCAAGTTGTGAAAGAATTAACTGCTAACGATCCTAAACATACACTTCCGGAAGGAAATCTAAACGAAATTGTAACAAATTTTAATCATTTATTTGTAAATGATGCACAGGATACAATCAATAAAACATTAAAACGTCTAAATAACACAAAAAATAATAGTATTATAAATAACCAGCACACTATATTCTTAAATCCAATAGAAGAATCAGAGTTAATAAATATAGTGCATTCATTAAAAAACAAAAAAAGTAGTGGCGTAGACGACATCCCAGTTTGTCTAATAAAAACTGTTATTCATATTGTTGCAGGGCCCCTGTGCCATGTAATAAATGCTACATTTGAGGAAGGAGTATTCCCAAAAGAAATGAAGGTAGCGCTGATTAAACCAATTTATAAAAAGGGAAAGGTAAATTCTCTGTGTAACTACAGGCCTATCAATCTTCTTCCGTCATTTTCGAAAATTTTTGAGCATGCAATAGCCAAAAGACTGATAAGTTTCATCGAAAAACATAATATTCTGAGCAACCAGCAACACGGGTTTGTAAAAAGGAAAAATATAAACACAGCACTCTTTGATTTCACTAAGATTATATAGTGTGTTATATAGTGTGTATCGCATGACCGCCTATTAGATAAGCTGAACTCATATGGAATACGAGGTACAGCAAATACATTGCTTAGGTCTTACCTATCAGACAGACAACAAATCGTAAAAATAACTCATGACAACAAACATTTTGAATCCGCGCCTCTGAATATAACATTAGGACTTCCTCAAGGCAGTGTTTTAGGGCCGTTGTTATTTATATTATTTATAAATGATTTGTTTAATGAAGTGACCAATAACAAATGTGCTGTCATAAACTACGCAGACGATACAAATGTGGCAGTTCGAGGCCATGACTATCTAGAGCTAAAAGAAAATGCAACTAGCATCCTAGCATACTTAGAAAATTGGTTTAACGAAAACAGGTTGCTATTAAATAAAGATAAGACACAATGCGTCCTATTTCACATTAATAAACGAAACGAAAATCCAAATACAATGCACATTAACAAGTCAAATTATGACTTAACAATGTCATCAAAAGTGCTCGGGGTATATGTTGATGCTGGCCTAAGGTGGAAACATCACATAGATGCTATTTGTCATAGGTTAAGTAGTAGCTGTTACATGTTGCGTGTCCTTGCTAAAAATGTGGATACAAAATTGGTAAAAACAGTATATTTTGCCAATTTTGAGTCAATAATGAGGTTTGGCATTATTCACTGGGGTGGCACGTCAGAATTAAATAGAGTCTTGGCTATCCAAAAACGTGTTTTGCGAATAATTCTTCAATTAAAACCTAGAGAATCATGTAGAACTAAATTCTCTAAACTAAATATCTTGACAGCCATAGGGATCTATATCTACTAATGTCTCCTATTTCTGGGGAAATATAAAGACAGATTTAATAACCATGAAATGGGACACAATTTTAACACACGAAATAAACTAAACATGCGATACCCGAAATTAAATCATTCATTTACCCAAAAAGGAGTCCAATATGCCAGTTTGCGTTTCTATAATCACCTGCCTAGACATATCCAACAAGAAAAGAATCATGTATCATATAAACATTTAATTTATGATTTAATCTGTAAGATAGAACCATACAGCATTGAAGACGTCTTTAATTTTAAATTTTAAATTGTAGAGAATACTGTTTTATGTGACACTATTTTTACATTATACCAGAATGTATTTTGTGTATTTGTATAAAATAAAGATTATTATTATTATTATTATAATCACAAGTTACATTCAAAATATCAATTTGTGTAAAAAAATGCAATGTGTGTTATAAATTGAAAATTATCTCACTATATTAAAGATATAAATGTTAAATTAGTTCAATACATGTCAATAAATATGATTGAAGATTTCACTTTATTGTATTAACATTTTTAACAAAGAGTGTGACCCTCCATGTTAAAAATGTCAATACATTAAACTCAGAAATCTTATTTCATCTAAAAGAATAATAATGTCATTATGACAAATGTTTAACTTTGATTAAAAAACAAGAAATACTCTCATTTGATTATAATGACAGTGCTAACTATAAGTAGACTTGCATTTCATTCTGTCTATTATATTGACTTTTTTGGCAGTACTGATTATACAGGGTGATTCAGTTTGGTGTTCCACCCCCTTCTAACTTTTTTATTTTGAGAGTAATGTATAATAAATCATATACATTTGTAAACGGCAGAAAATTCTCTATTTGATGGTGTCCCCGAATTGACAATACGATGACAACTGTCAAAGTAACGATTGTCAACTTTTTTTTTCAAATGACACCATACCTATTTTTTGTTCAATTCCGATACATCCTGCATCCGAATATAACAAAAACTGAATAAAAGAAAAAAATCGTATGTGGCTACGAAAATTATAAAAAATTATGGAAACTATTTTATTAAGTGTTTAATTCTTGAAAGCTGGTCATTTAAAAAATTAAAACAGTCTTTTAAAAGAAAAGTAACCAGAAATAAAGATAATAAAGTGTATATTTTGGTATATCCGTATATTTCTATCAGTGACGGCTCGTCAGGGACGGCAGGGTCGGCCGGGCCGTACCTTTAAAATTGATTGAACATATATTATAAATTTTGATTTTCTCAGAAATAAATATTGCGCATTTTTTTATAATTAATATATAACAGGCTAATAGATAATAATATTAATAAGCACTCAGTATAAGACCGATAAATGCGGAAATTTATTTTCATTTAATAAATGTTTACTACGCAACTTCGTATCCGCAATAATCGGCCAACCGTAAATTTTCAGAATATGAGGATTAATGTAAGCGCTACATCGTCACGAGTGTCGCTGCAGTTTCTGTTGTTACCAGTGCTGCCGATTTTGGGGATTTTACCCCAAATTGGGGTATTCAAACATGTGTAGGTTTTTTTTGGGGGGGGGATTTATATATTTAGGGGTGAAATGGGGTATTTTACCCCCAAAATTCATCAGTTTATTATTTTATCGCTAAATCGTTAAATTAACAGATACGTGATCTATGTAGTAATCTATGTAGTAATTTTATTATTATGAAATGAGACAAAGATTATACTAAAACCTCAAATTGCTTCTTCAAATCAAAATCAAATATTGTGAAAATTAAGTTTGTTAAAATTTGCTTTCTTAGACTTATTTGTACATGCATATTGATGATTCTAATTAATATTCTTTAATGCTGATTACTTTCGTCAGTTTTAGTTAACTTTCCAAATTTGAATTTTTCTTTATTCGTTATTTAATCTGAATCACAGAAAAACATGGACAAAATAAATCTTTATGTTATCTTGTAATGTATTATTATTATTATAAATGAAGTTTGTTTTTAAACTTAATTTTAAATCAGTGTTTTATATGCGTGGCGCATGAAGTAAAATTTCGAGTTTAGAAAAGCCTAAAAATTTGGTTTGGTCGCGTAGCGCTACGCGACCAAACCAAATTTTTAGGCTTTTCTATACTCGAAATTTTACTTTATGCTTTACCTGGGAGTGGACGATTAATCAGAAACTTATTTTACAATTTCCTTTATTGTAAAATTTAACACACAAAATAAATTTGTTTAAATTTAGAACAAACACAAATTTGTGTGCAATAAAAAATCATGTTTTATACAATCAACATACAATTCACAGCATTTACTTAGAATTGATTACACCTGCATTTGCTTTACTGAAAATAAAACTATGTCAAGGTATATTTCAAAATATTAACCCAAAGTTGAAATTATGCCATAAAATTTCCAATTTTAGGAAGATTTTTTTTAAATTGCTAAAATAAAAAAGTCGTTCACTTTAAATGAATGTTTATTTTGAGAGAATTGTAAAAAAAGACGGATTATTAAATTAACCTAAAATTCAAAGAATCTACTCAGAAATATCTCTACTGGATTTATTAAAATATGAAATCAAAGTTGAAATTTCGTAAAAAAAACAACTTAACAATGAAAGATTAAAGTTTTAGGCAATTAACATGAAATTTACAGAATTTACTTGGAATGTATTTCGCTTATAGAAAGAAAATTAAATCATCTTAATGTCCTAAAATATTCAGCCAAAGTTGAAATTATGCAATAAAATTTCCAATTTTGGGAGACTTTTTTTTTAAATTGATAAAAATTTAAAATTTTATACCATCAACATGAAATTCACAGAATTTACTTAAAACTGATTGCACTTTCATCTTGTAGAAAGAAAATTAAATTATACCACCACATTTTCTTGAAATATTTAGCGAAAGTTGAAATTATGCAATAAAATCAAAGAGTTTTGAAGAGCGTTTTCTTTGAAACAATTCTAAAAAATTACCAGATTATCAAATTAACCTAAAATTCTAAGAATTTACACAGAAATGAATAAACTTTGATAGGTTATAATTGAAAAATATCTTTACTAGATATTCCAAAATATCAAATCAAAGTTAAAATTTGATTAAATTCCATTAATTTTGAATAATTCCTGATAATTTTGAACTTTTGCAATTTTGTTTCTGATTGATCGTCTAACGAGGGTTTCCACTCCCAGGTTAAGCATTAAGTAAAATTTCGAGTTTAGAAAAGCCTGAAAATTTGGTTTGGACGCGTAGCGCGAAGCGCGGAGCGGCCAAACCAAATTTTCAGGCTTTTCTAAACTCGAAATTTTACTTCATGCGCCCTGCGTACTAGAGACTGACCTAAAGTGGAATCTTCAACCAATTAGTAAAACTGAAATAAATTTAGTATGTTAATTATCAACTGTTTAAATCACTGGCAAAGACAGATCACCACCCTTTTTTATATTTGGGTTAGAATTTTTGTTTTGCCCCCTAAAACAATTATACTTATTTTACTACTTGTGCAACAGAAAAACCAACAGCGTTGAATATTTACGTTTGGGTTTTATTTGTATAAAAATACAATGTCTAAATTTAGACCAGAATTATCTTTTCACAGCCTAAATAAAAACGACGTTTATCTTTATATTAAAAATTATTTAGAAAGAAATTAAAAACATTGCGCATTCTCTTCCATTAAAAATTACTTAGAAAGAAATGCGTTTTTTTTTTCATTAAAAATAAAATGAAAGAAAACTTTCTATTTTCCTCTCTTAATTTTTTTAACAATAATACGTATTTTATGGTTGAAACAAAACAAAATATTTTTTAAACCGCCAATTTTTATATTATCTACAACTTTTATTAAAAATATTATTAAGTAAAGAGGGGACGTAAGGAATTTAAAAGCAGGTAAATTTAGTTTAATTTTGGAACGAAAAGCATTTGTTTTTTTGTGTTTTTTTTTCTCTCTTTTTGTTAATTTGTGTTTATTGGTTGATATTTTATATATTTTTGTTCATTTTGTACACTGCACTGTAAGTTAATTTTTGATACCAAATAAAGGTTGTTTATATACCGGGTGACCCATTTTAATTTATCCACTGGAATATCTTGTGAAATATGCATCGTAGAAAAAAATATTCCAAACAAAAGTTTAATGGTTTCGAGGGGGCCAACCGATCCTATAAAATGTTCGTCACCCCCACTCCCCGGGGGGTGGGAGAGGGGGGCAACTTTAGAATCTTAAATAGGAACCCCTATTTTTTATTTCAGATTCAGATTATACACCAAAAATGACGTAGGTTTTATACGAGAATTTTTTTGAATTCGTGATAGATGGCGCTGTATTCGCTTAATTTATCCATTAGATTATCTCGACAAATATGCATCGTACAAATAAATGTCTCGAACAAAAGTTTAATGGTTTCGAGGTGGCCATCCGATCCCATGAAATGTTCGCCACGACTACCCTCCCGGGGGTGGAGGAGGGGGGCAACTTTGAATACTTAAATAGGAACCCCTATTTTGTATTTCTGATTCGGATTCTACGGCAAATATTATGTAGGTTTTATCCAAAACATTTTTTTGAATTCTTGATAGATGGCGGTGTAGTCGCAAAAATGAAGACGTTTCCGGAAAAAATGAAAAATTCAAGTAATTCGCACCGGTTACAGTGCCCTCGAAAAAATATGGACCGATTAAGTACCCGTTGACAATACCGCACCACACATTCACAGTCCAGCGGTGTTGGTAGTCCACTTGCTTCATCCACTGAGGGTTTTCCGGCGACCAATAGTGACTGTTATGGAAGAATTTGGTGCTGTATTTCGCGAAGTGATATCTGGGGGTTCAAATGGATCATCGCTAAAACTGTTAAAATGCGCGGATTCATACGATGATCATTGATGGGGTTTCGCTGTCGACGTTGAATATTTCCTCTCCTACATCTCGATTCAATATGACGAATCGCTGAATGATTGGGATGATGCTGCCGTTGGGGAAATCGTCTTCTGTATAATGCCGCAGCTCTTCGATAAGAATGGCGACATTCTCCTAGGACAAGGAGAATATCCACCGTCTCATTCGGAGAATAATCGCTCATTCCGGATTCTTCTACAAAGCGTTCTCAGTTCTCACGTCATAAGACGTCGAGGTTTGTGTACGAAGTGTCAGAAAAACTAGTCGGAATTAAAATACCCAAGCAAGCGTCGTCGAATTGTTTGTTTTGATTTTTTGAAGGCAATTTTTCATTTTTTCCGGAAACGTCTTCATTTTTGCCACTACACCGCCATCTATCAAGAATTCGAAAAAATGTTTTGGATAAAACCTACATAATATTTGCCGTAGAATCCGAATCAGAAATACAAAATAGGGGTTCCTATTTAAGAATTCAAAGTTGCCCCCCTCCTCCACCCCCGGGAGGGTAGTCGTGGCGAACATTTCATGGGATCGGATGGCCACCTCAAAACCATTAAACTTTTGTTCGAGACATTTATTTGTACGATGCATATTTGTCGAGATAATCTAATGGATAAATTAAGCGAATACAGCGCCATCTATCACGAATTCAAAAAAATTCTCGTATAAAACCTACGTCATTTTTGGTATATAATCTGAATCTGAAATAAAAAATAGGGGTTCCTATTTAAGATTCTAAAGTTGCCCCCCTCTCCCACCCCCCGGGGAGTGGGGGTGACGAACATTTTATAGGGTCGGTTGGCCCCCTCGAAACCATTAAACTTTTGTTTGGAATATTTTTTTCTACGATGCATATTTCACAAGATATTCCAGTGGATAAATTAAAATGGGTCACCCGGTATATTAAAAATATTTTTTTTTCTTTTTGTTAATTTGTGTTTATTGGTTGGTATTTTATATATTTTTGTTCATTTTGTACACTGCACTGTAAGTTAATTTTTGATGCCAAATAAAGGTTGTTTATATATATTAAAAATATTTTTTTATATGATAATTTTAGAGAAAACTCAAAAAAAAAATGGTAAGAGTAAACTACCAGTTCCGGTTTCCGCATTTTCACTAAAAGCTTTTCCCATCCTAGGATTGTAATAAAATGCTTAAGTTTAGAGTGACATCTTGATTGGTTTAGGCTGTACAATTAACTCGGGGGAACTCAAAATCCACTAACATTTTTGATTTAAAATTTTTCGTGAAAGCAATACTTTCCCTTTGTGTTACTTTAAAGCAGTGGTCTCCAAACTACGACCCCGCGGGCCAAATCCAGCCCGCGACTTGCATGAATCCGGCCCGCGACTTGCATGAATCTGGCCCGCGATTGTTTGTAATTTTTTTTGTAAATGTCATATTTTGAAATATTGTAACAATTGTTCCTTAAATTTTTCATAATTTTATAAAATTAATCGGATCTTGGCCGACTTTATTATGTAGAATTGTATTTGTGGCCCGCGAAGAAGATAGTTTGGAGACCCAGGCTTTAAAGTAAAAAAAAAACAGTTTTGACATATATTGTTTTAAATTGAAATAAATTTTATTTATATAAATCAAATTATAAATTTTTGGGGGTAAAATATTGCTAAAGGGGTATTTTCTGTTAGGGTTTGGGGTAAACCGATATTTTAGGGTTGGCAGCACTGGTCGTTACATTTTCCCTGCAGCGTGGACGTACGTTCAAATGGTTTACTCGAGTACGGTAAATTTGCCGGGACCATATTTCCACACAGTGCATCAACAGTATATAGATAATATTTAATAACAACCAAAAAATTAAGTTGACTACCTGCAGCTTGCCTTCATTTGGCCGACCCACTTTCTTAGATCACGAGCCGATTTTATTAATTTTTTTGTTATCTAAGTGTATAGTCGTGATAGATATTCAGATGCAGGAAAGTGATCTGTATCCGAATTGAACAAAAAATAGGTATGATGTCATTTGAGAAAAAAAAGTTGACTATCGCTACCTTGACAGTTGTCATTGTATTGTCAATTCGGTGCCGCCATTAATTAGAGAATTTCATGCCGTTTAGAAATATATATAGTTTGTTAACTTTACTCTCAAAATAAAAAAGTTAGAAGGAGATGGAACACCAAACTGAATCACCCTGTATTTGGGTGTATCGATTATGTTGACTATTTTGACATTACTGATTATATTGACAGTTCTAATTGATCTATAAGTAGACTTGCATTGAATTATTTCGATTATATTGACTATTTTGACAGTACTGACTGCATCGATTATGTTGACTATTTTCACAGTACTGACTGTATTGACTCTATATCATTTAACAAAATTGACAATATCGACTGTTCTTTAACTACAATAACACTGGACAACTTTGATCATTTTGACATTTTAAAATAGTATTATGACCGCAGGGAATATTCGAATATTCTACTGAAAATTTACTTGCATTTAATTATTTCAATTATATTGACTATTTTGACAGTACTGACTATATTGACTGCATTCGTTATGTTGACTATATTCACAGTACTGACTGTATTGACTTTATATTATTCAAAAAAATTGACAATATCGACTGTTCTTTGACTACAATAACACTCGACAACTCTGATCATTTTGACATTTTAGAATAGTATTATGAGCGCAGGGAATATTCGAATATTCTATTCAAATATTTAAATTTTTAAATATTCAAACATTCATATATTTGAGATATAAATATTTGAATATTCGAATGTTTAAATATTTAAATATACAGATATTTTGGATATTTAAATATTTTAAATTCCCTGAGCTCAGTGCTTATAATACTATTATTGTAAAATGTCAAAATGGTCAAAGTTGTCAAGTGTTATTGTAGTAAAAAAACAGCCGATATTATCAATTGTGTTGAAATAATTGAATATTTTTAAAGATTTGAATATTTAATTTGATAAATAGTTTGCCTATTTAAATATTTGAATATTCAAATATTTGAATATTCAAATATTTGAATTATTCGTATTCGAATCTCAGCCTTAATAAAAATACCATTATTACGGATACGGGGGAGCGTTCCGTTGTATCTTGTCAAATCACGGGTTAAAATAAGGAATCCGTTGTATCGTAGCGGGTCACCAAATGTTAAGTTATGGTGACACGCAACAGGCAAATATTCTAATCGATACAGGCCTTTGCAGTTATTACACTAACCTATGTTTAAGCAATCCATCACCAGTTCGACTTGCGCGAACGGAATAGTGTATTTCGGAATATCACTTTCTGGTTTCAAGTTGATTTTCAGACGGGACTGTGCGCTGATTGGTCCTAATACTGTAACAGACATCAGATTATGAAACATCGTTTGTTTAACTTAAATAACTAACTGCTGTAAGCTAGTCTAAGTCTAAGGATATTAATATTGCATGAAGAAAAAGCCATTAATATTACATGATGGGTGGGAGTACGAGGGAATAGAAGAGTGACGGAATGGATGAGAAAGGATGGGGCCGGGGTAAAGACGCTGGAGAAGTTGGGGGAAGAGAGGGAAAGCAGGTGGAAGAGAGAGGGTAGCGATTAGTGTAGATGTAATGTATTATTATGCCAATAAAGGTCTGTTTTTTTATTACATGATGAAAAAAGAACTGTGAGTAAACTTACTGTAATTGTAATCTTTCGGAGTTCTTCCAGGAGTGGCGATATCTCTCATGAAATTATGCTGCAACTCGTCCTCATCGCCTTTACCGCAAAACATCTCAGGATCGCAATTCCAATAAACTGACAGAGCTTCTAAAGACACCACCTTTAAAACACATCAAATATAATGAAGGGGATAAATTAGTGATGGGTATAACCAAATAATAACGTTTTTTTTTTTGTTTATAGGGACACTAACGAAGAACTTGGCACCATATACAGGTAAACTATTCACCTCCGCAACACAAAATCCAGTAGACATTCATGCCGTTTTTGCATCGAATTAACCGGATCAGTATACAGGGTGTCCACAGATTCACTCTCAACATGGGTATCTTTATTATTATAAGAGATAGAGATTTGGTTGAATGTAATCAAATACTTCTTAGCTAAAATTATTAAACCCCACGAAAAAACGTTTGATACTATATGAAGAGTACAGGGGAAAAACGATCAGAGTCCATTACTGACAAAAATTGTGTAAAAGCGCCATCTTTTACTTCCTAACCTAAGCTTTCCGCTGGCAAAATTTGCCTGTGCTAAAAACGATCAAGGTCCCTGTAATTAGATGTAAAGAAAACACTATACAACGCAATAACGATCAGAGTCCGACGTAAGCCTAGCGGTCCCGAAGGAAAACGATCAGAGTCCATCCTATCGCTTCGACAAGTGCAAAAACTTGAAAAGCGATTAGCCATCAAGACGTATTCACTGCTTGTTGTTTGAGGTTATTTACCACGTTTTATTTGCGGTTCGCTGTTTTATAATGGAATTGAGTAACGATAGTGAGAGTGATGATCCTGGAAATATTCTTAAGACTAAGAAACGCCCGATTACTGGGCGTATCAGGGACGTATCCAGAAAAATGAAAGTGAAAGGTTATACTAGCGGCGAAAACTGTAAGTGTAAACGTTTTGCTTGTTTTGACATCATTTCTTTGGAGGAGATGAATCAACTCATTAGCAAATTCAATGAGTATGATAGTTTTAATGATCAAAACAGTTATCTTAGTGGTTTAATTTCCGTGGTCCCGGTACAGCGAAGACGAAATAGGAAGGCAGAGAACGAAGCTCGTTTTAATGATAGCTCCTACGCATATCGTGTCCGAGTTATTAGACATGAAAAACTATTGAAATACCAGTTTGCTATAAGGCATTCCTCTCATTGCACGGAGTAACAAATCGAAGAATTCAATCCATAAAAAAGTCCCTACTGAAAATAGGAACCTTTAAACCAGATCAACGTGGGAAACATACAAACCGGCCATCGAAAATTTCTCTCGAAACTACAAATTGTGTTGTTTCTTTTTTAAAATCATTAAAAGGCCGGAACGCTCACTACAGCCTTAAAGTTAGCAGCAAAATTTATTTATCAGAGGACCTGAACATCAAAAAGTTACATAATATGTACTCTTCGAAGCATCCTGGAAACTTGATTTCGTATGAAAAATTTCGTGAAATATTTTCCATAAAATTTAATATTTCATTCGGGTATCCTCGAAGTGACACGTGTAGCACATGTGATAAATTTAAGGTTGATGAACAAAAGCTACAAGGGGATCTAGCTGTACTTGCAAATAAAGAAGAATCGGTGAACAAGATTAAAAAAGAAATTCGCCATGTGCAATTGAATATGAAGGTGCATAAGTTAAGGGCTGACATTTTTTATAAACGGAAGAGGCAATCCAGAAAGAAAGCCGAGAAAGATACAACCGTAGAAGCTATAACTATGGACTTCCAAAAGAACCTGCCATTGCCAAATATAAGCACAAATGATGTATACTATCGCAGACAGTTATTCTTTCCGTTCAGCGATCATTTTTCTATACCTACAACGAAACCATTGCTAAAAAAGGTTCAGAAGAGGTATGTTCAATGTTGTATCATTTCACAACAAACATTTCGAGTAGTTCTGTTCAACACCTAATCATCTTTTGTGACTCATGTGCTGGCCAGAACAAGAATTACACTGTCTTTCGATTTTTGCATTATCTTACTGCAGGACTGAAACGATTCAAAACTATTGAAGTTTATTTTCCAGTTCGCGGACATTCCTACCTTGAGTGCGACCGTAATATGGGACTAATTAATCAAAAAGCTCTAGCCGAAACTCCCGATGACTGGAATTACATCATACGTAACAGCAGAAAAAACTCTTCACCATTTATTGTAATAGATTGCAAACAAGAGATGTTTAAACGATGGGACGAATATCTTAGTTCGTTTTACAAGAAGGCATGCCCTTTCCCTTCAAGACCAGTAAAAGTATTTCGAGTAACTCAAGAACATTGCAGTTTAGTGGAACATAAAGACTCTTATAACGGCTTATTCAAAAAAAGTGCATTAAGAAAAGATAGAAAACCATATAAAACTACCGGACATGAATATTTGCCAAATTCCTACAGTAATAATATATCTTTATTTCAAAGTCATATACATATACATATACAAAGAGAAAGTTGCGTCAAAAAACTTACAAGCTACCTTAAATATAATATTATTTGATTTGACATACATTTACATAATGATAATTAAATATTTGCTTATACCTACCTATATTTATATTGGTTAATGAATTCTAAAATAGAATACGACTCGCATTCGATCAGAAGCACATGCAATTCTTTTTTTAGGAGTTTAAAATTGTTTTTATAAATTTTAATACTATTGGGAAGTGAATTAAATAGTTTAATGGAAGAATAATGTACTGCAGATTCTGTGGTTTTGAGCTTATGCTGGGGGTAAATATAATCTTTGGTTCGTGTGTTATATTTTAAGGATTTATTATCATTTCCTGTTAGGTGCTTGTGATAAAATAATATGCTTTCCATTATATATGTTCCATACATTGTTAGCATATTATTCCATCTAAATACACCTCGACACGATTGTTTGTAATTTACATTTAACATTATTCTAATAGCCTTCTTTTGGAGAATAAATATTTTTTGAGCATCCGGTTTATTACCCCAGAAGATTATCCCATAGCGCATGATGCTATCAAAATTAGCAGTGTATGCAGTTTTTACGACATCTTTATTAAGATATTTCGATAGTTCTCTTAACGTGTATATGACTGAGTTTAATTTTTTTGCAGTTGCGTTTATATGTTCATTCCAATTAATTTTATTATCAATGTATACCCCCAGAAATTTAACGTTTTGACTAATATCTACGGATTTCCCACCTATGTCAATTGATTCAATTCCATTTTCCGTGCTTGATGATCTACTATTGAATAACATTATATTTGTTTTATCATCATTGATTATTAATTTATTTTTCAAAAACCAAGATTTAATTGAATCAAATACTAAACCGGCTTCTATAATCAAATGTTCGGTGTCTTTGGCGGATATTAATACATTTGTATCATCCGCATAGTTTACAATACTGTGTTTGTTATTGTTAATTGAGCTTATTATATCATTAATAAATAGCAAGAAAAGTGTCGGTGCGGTCAAGCTCCCCTGGGGTAATCCGGTTGTAATTAGTGAGGTGTCGGATTTTCCTTTGCCATTGTTAGTATTTACAACCACCCGCTGAGTTCGGTTACTTAGATATGTTTCAAACCACTTCAGGGCATTCCCCCGGATACCGTTTTTTTCCAATTTTGTTAGCAAGATGTTGTGGTCAATGCAGTCATAGGCCTTTGACAGATCAATAAAAATTCCAAGCGTTAATTCCTTTTTTTCCAAATTGTTTATTACGGTCTCTAAGAAATTATTTATTGCTGTGGATGTAGATTTACCCTTACGATACCCATGCTGGATATTATTTATTATTTTGAATTTCCCGAAGAAATCGTTTATACGATTAATCATTGCATTTTCAAAGATTTTCGAAAACACGGGTAGTAGGCTAATGGGCCTGTAATTTTCTACCTCCGATTTTATTCCCTTTTTAAATATTGGTTTTATTACTGCCTCTTTAAGTTTGTCTGGAAATTTTCCATGCACTAAAGAGTTATTAATTATATGTGTTAGTGGGGTTATTAGTTCCATAACACAATGTTTAATTACAATCGATGGTATGTTGTCGTTTCCACACGATAGAGTGTTTTTCAGTTTATTAATGATATTAAAACATTCTGGTTCGGTTAACGGTTTTATAAAAATACTATGGCTGTTTTGTGAGATGTTATCAGTGTATGTAATCTGTTTTTGATTACTTGTTAATTTAGAAACTATACTATGAAAGTAATTATTGAATTCTGTTGCTACTTCTTCTGCCATACCTGGAATTTCTATTGTCTGATTTACTTTTGAGTATTTACCTTTGACTTCATTGATTACTTGCCAAACGCATTTGGCTGGATTGTTTGCGAGTTCAATTTTTGATTTAAAAAGTTGAGAACGTTGGTTTAGTAAAAGGTTATTATAACGTCTTTTTGTTAGGTTATACGAGTTTAAGTATCTGGTATCATGTCTTGATATGACATACAATATATCAAGTTCATCTTTGCACTTTGTTATTTCCTCTGTGGCTGTAATTTTTATATGTTTTTTACTTGTAGAGAACAATTTTTCCGGAAAACATTTCTCAAATTCGACATTTAGAATATTGCTAAATATGTTCCATTGTTCGTTTACATTTGACTCGATTATGTTATAAATATCACTCCAATTTACTAATGTCATTGCTTCTCTAAACTTGTTTAGATTAGTTTCATTAAAAACCCTTTTTCGAGTTTTATTTGATTTATTTTCTTTGATTAAGGTGATTGTAAGTTTTTGACCCAGATGATCTGATATATGCATGTTTATCATATCTATTTCACAAGTATCTGTATTATTCACAAATATATTGTCTATGCATGTTTGTGAGTTTGGTGTAATTCTTGTTGGCTCAATAAACATTTTATGGAAACCATAACTGCTGAATAATTAAATCGTATTATGTTTTTGGGGACTATCAACATTAAAATTAATATTGAAATCTCCTGCGATAAATGTTAGTTTATTTTCATTTTATTTGGATTGATTGAGTTACTTGAAGATAATTATACTTTGATTAAAAAACACTTAGAACCTTTCTTCAATACTTTATTTTGTAACCAAATGTACATTTCGGACACGAAGTGTCCATTATCAATGGTTTGATACTAATACGTATTAGTATCAAACCATTGATAATGGACACTTCGTGTCCGAAATGTACATTTGGTTACAAAATAAAGTATTGAAGAAAGGTTCTAAGTGTTTTTTAATCAAAGTTATTTTCATTGCTTATTAATGTTAAGAGCTAATCAAGTATTAAGAAAAAGTCTTCCATATAAGAATTGGGTGGTCTATATAACACTACAACTACAAAATTATTTACACTATTTACAATATTTATAGCAGCGCATTCGCAAATAAATGGCTTACAAATATTAGCAACGTTGTGCATTTCTTGATAGTAGTAGACCGTTACCCTTAAGTGCTCCAAAACTTAACGATATCAAACATTTGGTGCAGTTTTGTTCAGTAAGTTCGCGTAAATTCTTCGACGATTTAGTAAGCTCTCCTAAAACTCGATGTGAAGATCCTAAAGAGCTTATTCCCCTGTACGATCTTGAGACAACTGCTGCAGAAGATGATCCCGACGATCTTATCCCACTTGCCGAACTCTCCAGAAAAATTCAAAACCGCGGATGTGAATAGCCTTGTGTTAATCAATATGCATATATTTTTTGTCAACTATTGACATATTTTGTAATATGTTTATTTTGGTAATCATTTTTCCTTGTAAATGTCTGTTTTTTTATAATGAATAACATTAAAAGAAAAGTATGCTTTGCTAAAGCTAACGACGCAACAAAACAAAAAAATGCAAAAACGATCACAGTCCAGGTCCTATGATCTATTTCACTTTTTTTGTTTTGTGGTGACGGTTCGTTTTTGTCCCTAAAATAGTGAATGTCTGTCGAAAATAGCTCAAGTATGTACTAGGCACAGCAAATTAGTAAGTATTGATGCCCTAATATATATATTTTTAATTAAATAATTATAGCTATTTAATTCGACTCTATAAACTTTGTTTTTGTCGTTCCCTAAAAAATGCTCTTTGTGACTATGATCATTTTTCCCCTGTACTCTTCATATGTATTTCAGGCGCTATAATGAAGAAAAGTGAATTTTCCATTTCTTTATTCTCTGTTGACCTTAGTAGCCTGTTAGCACCCAATGTATTTCTAATTTTGTATTTATATGTATATTTTTTGTTGTATGCATGTGTCTAAGTAATATACAATTAGTGTATATTCATTACTTCGGTACTTTAATCTCAAATAAGTTTTAGATTAAAAACACATTGTATTAAATAGTAAGAAGGCTAAGTAATTCAATGTACATTCAGTTGATGCACTTATCATGCATGACCTTGTCAGTAGTTCAATAATTAAATTTAGTTTATCGTTATATGCCATTTGTCTTAGATTTTAACCAAGAATTTACATTTTTCCTGAACTGTTTCATTTTTTCAATGGCAAATATATCTTCTGGAATCCTATTAAACATTTTTTTGACTATTATTCCTTTCATCCGTTCGCCGTATTTGTTCCGATGTTTCTCTACTTTGTACCAGAGCTGGGACGAATCCTCGTAAAACGGATTCGAATCACGAATCCGAATCACGTAATATGATTCGAATCACGAATACTCGAATAAAGGATTCGTAAGAGATAAATATGATTCGAATCAAAGATTCGAATCCTGCTTTTTCGAATCACGAATACAAATCCTTTAAGAAGAATTATTTATTATTAACACTGAAGAATTATTTATTATTAACACTGAACATCGTTGATAACAGACTAAATATCTTATTCCCTGTTACTCTGATTACAGATGTATTCATGTGTTTGTGAACCTCACTTCAAATCAGTGTTTTGTACGCGTGGCGCATGAAGTAAAATTTCGAGTTTAGAAAAGCCCGAAAATTTGTCTCGGGTCGCTGCGCGACCCTCGACAAATTTTCACGGGGCTTTTCTAAACTCGAAATTTTACTTCATGCTTAGTCTGGGAGTGGAAATCACTCGTTTAAAGCTTCAAATTGAACTCTATTATAAAATCGACGAATGCCTGAAAAGTACGTTTATAAAAAAAATCAGTGAATATCATTAAAACCGGGAAAGTTAGAGAAAATTCATGGAATTATATTCAAATTGACCACAACACTAACAAAAAAGCCATATGATATTATTAAATTTGTCAAAATCAACAGGCATCATAAAAATTACAAAACACGTAAACATTTATAAAACCAACTTAAATATTGACAAAAACAATGAAAACAATTCAACAAAATGGGGGTTTCCCACAGAAGAATGTTATATTAAAAGGCCAGGAAAAACATTTTAGATTGTGGCTACCATGTCAGTTTTACTTTAAATAATATTAAACCAAATTTTAAAAACTAGATTATTTTCTTTAAAAACATTTTCAGTTATTTAATGTTCTTATCAAAGCATTTAGTTTGAACTTTCGAACGAGCATTTCCACTCCCAGACTAAGTATGAAGTAAAATTTCGAGTTTAGAAAAGCCCCGTGAAAATTTGTCGAGGGTCGCGCAGCGACCCGAGACACATTTTCTGGGCTTTTCTAAACTCGAAATTTTACTTCATGCGCCACGCGTATAAAACACTGATTTCAAGTGAGGTTTAAATATACATAAATTCACAATATTTTTGTTTTGTACCTGTGGCGCATAAAGTAAAATTTCGAGTTTAGAAAAGCCCAGAAAATTTGCCTCGGGTCGCTGCGCGACCCTCGGCAAATTTTCACGGGGCTTTTCTAAACTCGAAATTTTACTTCATGCTTAGTCTGGGAGTGGAAAACTCTCGTTTATAGCTTTAAATTGAACTCTTCTAGAATCGCTTTATTGTTTTTCAAAATATTCCCCATTAAGATCTATACACTTTTATTTCTTGAATAATTTTCTCACTTATCACTTGACAAACAGTGTACAGGGATTTCAAAACATTGTATAATTAACAACCACCTTATAGATGTTAATAATTTCAAAATCCATATTCAGGTAATAAGGGCCGTAATTTAAACCTCAGGGAAGGCCTAGAAATAAATAGGGCAATAAAAGACGGAAAACACCTCGTCAACAACAATGAGGATATTTGGAATTCCCCAATCTTAAAATCCCTTATTACCTGACCATATATAAGCTTGTTGGTATCTTTTGTAATTCACTCCTGATAATGCTGTAAAACGCGAAACTAGTCGAGTAAAGTAAAACATTGTGAAACAAACCAAGTGTAATTTAATTTAAACCTTCATTATCAATATACACTTTTGCATGCGTTTGAACCAATTGTCGAAGCACTTTTGCCACTCTGATTGAGGTATCTCCAAAACATGCATTCTGAACGCATCAACCGCTTCTTCAGGTGTCGAAAAACGTTGACCTCTCATTTTATTTTTTACGGATGGGAATAAAAAGAAGTGATTCGGTGCCAAGTCAGGACTATATGGCGGATGACTCATCAAATCGATGTTTTGCGTGCTCAAAAATGCAGTTGTTTGAGCCGATGTGTGAGAGCTCGCATTGTCGTGGTGAAGAGTGATCCGTTTTCGGCGGTTGGTCTTCCTGATTTCTTGGATGACAACTGGCAAACAAATGGTTGTGTACCACTCAGAATTGACTGTTCTGCGTTGTTCTAGTGGTACGGTTGCGACATGTCCAGTTTTTCCGAAAAAACAGGCGACCATTTGCTTGGAAGTGCTTCGTGCGCGAACAACTTTTGTTGGATTTGGCTCATCTTGAAACACCCATACGGTCGACTGCTGTTTACTTTCAGGCTCATACGCGTAAATCCATGATTCATCACCTGTCACGATGTCATAGACGTGTTTCGCAGCACCGCAATCGTATTTTTTGAGCATTTCTTTGCACCAATCGACACGAGCCTTTTTTTGAGCGATTGACAAATTGTGTGGGATCCAACGCGAACAAATTTTTTTGACAGTCAAATGTTCATGCAATATTGAATGTATGCTGGTCACACTAATGCCTAAGGTTGTCTCAATCTCACGATAGGTCACATGACGATCTTGCAATATTTTTTTGCGCACAGCATCAATGGTTTCCGGAACAACAACTGATTTTGGACGACCTCCACGAAATTCGTCTTGGAGTGAACTACGACCTCGGTTGAATTCACCATACCATCGATAAACACTGGTCCTTGATGGAGCTTCATCGCCAAAAATTGAATTAAGTTCATCCATGCACTGTTGTTGAGTTAATCCACGTCGAAAGTTGTAAAAAATAATCGCACGAAAATGTTCACGATTTAATTCCATTCTTTGGCCGAGATAAATCTTTTAAGTTAGTGTAAACGACACAAATAACGCTCATATGTCAAAACGTTCTGAGGACGTATAACCTCAAAAATGTCAAACTTTACGATAGAGCTCTCAGTTGCCAGATTGCAACACTAGGGTTGCCCAATCCCGAAATATAAAAGGCAACCCTCGTATACATGTCCCAATTACAGTGTATATGCCGTAAATCTTTGGATAATCGTTGTTTTTTAAAAGGAGTTCAATTTAAAACTTAAAATGAGTGTGTCCACTCCCAGACTAAGCATGAAGTAAAATTTCGAGTTTAGAAAAGCTTGAAAATTTGGTTTGGTCGCGTAGCGCGGAGCGGCCAAACCAAATTTTCAGGCTTTTCTAAACTCGAAATTTTACTTCATGCGCCACTGGTACAAAACACTGACATATTACGAAGTTTAAAACACACCGCTGAGCTTTACATTGAGTCAGTGTTTTGTACCGGTAGCGCATGAAGTAAAATTTCGAGTTTAGAAAAGCCTGAAAACCAAATTTTCAAGATTTTCTAAACTCGAAATTTTACTTGATGCTTAGCCTGGGAGTGGAAAACACTCGTTTAGAGCTTCAAATTGTATTCTTTTAATAAACCGAGCGTGGTAAAATGTACAACGTCTGCATATACCGGGCTTTCATTAATTCCCGAACCCCACGTGACCAAAAATAATAGGCAACCAAATGTACAAGGTGGTATGGCTCACACAAAAATTCCCTAGATTTAAGAATATTTATTCGCCGGCGTATTTTTATGACGACTGAAAATATTATATTTAAAATGATTAAAAAATAGGCTCATCTTCAAAAATGTAACTAATTTTTATTAATTTTCGCAGTATTTGCTTATCCTAGCAAATTGACTGCAAAATAAATAGAAATAAAACTCAATGTTTCAGAATAATTAAACAACTTTTGCTTACCTGAAAATTCCGGGCGAATCTTGTAAGATCTCAAAGGTTGGTTTAACGATGCACCGCGCATAAACGTTTATGTCAAATTTGACTTTAGTAACGTTTGGTTACTTTTTTCAAAGCCTCCAACGTACAAATACAATAATTTACGCGGCAATTTTAAATTTAGTCACGTGGGGTTCGGGAATTAATGAAAGCCCGGTATATACTTAAAAGAAAAATTCTCGTTATGAAAATGTTCGGTGTTACATAAAACTCTCTGTATATCTGTTGCATTTGATATTCAATTCAATTTAATTTATTTATTTCCAAATAGAATAAAGTACATTCATGGGTGGGTCAAATATGGCTCAGTATACACCAAAAGTAAATATTAAAATAGTGAATAAACATAATCACAATATTAAAATAGTAAAATAGTAAATAGTTGATGCAAATTGCTTTCTTGAAGTAGATTAAATTTCTGAGTAAATATAACTGTATTTGTTTCTATTAACAAAAGTATAATAAGGAATTACAAAATACGTTCAAACGAGTCCCATTTTGAGAATGAATCTGTGGACACCCTGTATATTCACATAATTTGCTTTGAAATGTGGAAGCGAACGAACGAAAAAAATTAACATGTTTGCTTTGCCTTATTTTCTAAACGTCCCACCAGAGGAGCGCACGAGAGGCGGGTGCACCGGGACATATCCCGGTAGGCCATCACGCCCCTGATTTGAATTAAACTAAAGTAACAATTCTGATTCAATCCTAAATAAGATTTCCGTAATAGCAAAAAATTTGCAGAATTTAAATAAATAAAGCAAGTATTATAATTTAATAATAATCACAAAAAATTTGCAGAATTTAAACAAATAAAACAAGTATTATAATTTAACGATAATCATTATTAAAAAAATGAAAAACTTACCTTGAAGGCCTTAGTTTCAGCTTCTTCTAGGATGGCTTGTTCCCAATTAGAATTAGTTGTACGCATAACTAATGAAGCTAAAGTAATACCCATAGCATATGGAATCGATGCTAAAGTATCTTCATACCTTATGTGAATATTTTTTATAGACACCTGACAGTTTTTTCCTATTCTCATTACCATCTTAGTAATCCAATTATCGTCAGCTTTCTGAGCATCTAAAATAATTAGTTTATAAAATAAAATCAGCCTTATTAATAAAATAGCCATTATTATCATGCTAGTTAATCTCTACTAGACGCATACAAACACGATACTAACAATTTGTATTAATAAAACAAGATCTACATACTATTAGTTAGTTTGGAACTATTGATAAAATAACAATTTCCTGTGTTCTAACTTCATTGTGATCAAATGATTTAGAGGTTATGTTGCACTGTTTTTGTTTATGTTTGTGAACATTTATTTCCTCTGCTAAATTATTTGAAAATTTACTTTATGCACCACACATATAAAACACTACTTTCAAGAGAAGGTAAAAAAAAACTAATCAGGTACATAGATTTATCCGGTCTAGGAAGTTTCATCGCCGCCGATTCATCGCCACCGATTCATCGCCGCCGTTTCATCGCCGGGCCAGTTCATCGCCAGCCGTTTCATCACCAGGCCTGTTCATCGCCAATATTTTTATAAAATAAATTTTGAAAGAAAGATTATATCTAATAATAAAATTTTAAATATTACCTAATTCTGGAAATTGTCCAATAATTTAATATTAAGTTTTATAACCAAGTAATCGTTACTCAAACTTAATAAAAATCGAATGAGAATGCTGTAATTTTTTGATATATGTCATTGAGTGCAATTCAGATTAAGGTTTACTATTTGCAAGTATGGAAACACAAATTTTGACCAAAAGAGGGAATAAAAAGTTTATCCACGGAGGACATATGTATATTTTTGACAAAAACAGTAAGTCTGGTCGTCTGGTCCTAATCTATCCTAGCCTATCCTAACCTATCCTAACCTATCCTCACCTATCCTAACCTATCCTAACCTATCCTAACCTATCCTAACCTATCCTAACCTATCCTAACCTATCCTAACCTATCTTAACCTATCCTAACCTATCCTAACCTATCCTAACCTATCCTAACCTATCCTAACCTATCCTAACCTATCCTAACCTATCCTAACCTATCTTAACCTATCCTAACCTATCCTAACCTATCCTAACCTATCCTTACCTATCCTGACCCATCCAAACCTATCCTAACCTATCCTGACATATCCTATCGCAATTGGCCTGGCGATAAACTGGCCTGGCGATAAACTGGCTTGGCGATGAAACAGCTGGCGATGAACTGGCCCGGCGATGAACTGGCCAGGCGATGAACTGGCCCGGCGATGAAACGTCCCATTCCCAGATTTATCATTTATAGCACTAATAAATATATTCTAAATAAACCGATTTTGTAATGACAATTGAGGCTATGTACAATACCCCTAATCACGCTATTAAATTATTAGTTGTAACCTAACAATAGTAATCTTTTATTAGACTTTGATTAGTCCGAAAGTGTTAATATCATACTTCGAAACCTGTTAAAGCTGTATGCTAACGTCTATTAATAAGGCTGGATATGTTAATTTTTAACAATAACAAACTTCTAATTTAAAATAACCCACTGAAAGTTGTTAAAAATATATATTCGTTTTATTTTCTTTTCTCACTCTCATACCGCAAACATTTAACTAGTTATAACATTTTTTACTTTCCAGGTATGTTATACAAAGAAAAAAAAAAATATATTGATTTCCTGAAAATGTTCAAGTGGAAATATTAGATTTTTTTAAAAGTATATTTTTATTGTTATTATATCAAGCGTTCAACAATCATTGAAGTTCTGGGTGGCTGTAGAATCAAATATGAATGTTGATTTTTACTTTTCTGACCTATGACTTTATGAATGTCAGTATCAAAAATTTTAAGAAAAATCGACATTTATTTTTGATTCCACAGCCACCCAGGACTTTAAGGGACCTCTTAGATGGACATTTTAAACGCGAGGCGGAACGTGAGCGGGCGCAAGCGTTTGCGTTTTAACACATAGGTTTATATGCGAGTCCGTAGACGGGCGGGTGCGAGGCGGAGAAAACGCCAGCACTCGCGTCTGTTTAAATTTGAGCGGAGCGGGACGGACGTGTTTTTCAGTTTTAACACATGGTTTCTTATGCGCCTTCTTAATAATAATAATAATAATAAAAGCTGGCGTTTTTTTCAATATTTTTGTAAAAAATCCGCCAAAGCGAGTTAAATTCGTAATATTTACCTTACAATATTTAGTCGTAACGCAAAAATAAATATTTTTGAGTTAAGATAAGTGTCCAAAATAAAAAATAAATAAACAAAAAATATAAATAATAAATTTTTAGGTAAACTTACATCTCTAAGATATGAGTGTAATTTTATTTAATATTTAAAAAATCTATGATATTTTCTAGAAATTGCGAAAAATAAAATAGTGTGATAAGAACAAAATAATTAAACATTTTTTTGAGAGCGGTCTCTGTGCTCGTAAATTTTATACCGCCGCCTATTTTTAATATGCAGGTTATTACTCATCAAAGTGTGTGAAATTTTTGACAGAAATTTGTGTACCGGTTACGGGTTAAATAAAAGGAAAAAAAAAAGTGCAAGTCTATATCCTAGCGCTAAAACGATTTTATAAGTATGTTTGATACAGAAAGATTTATCTTAGAAATTCAGGCACCGCCCACTGAACAAATCCATTTAAGTACTGTTTCATCAACATTAAAACAACGTTTAATGTTGCCGCCCTGTTGATATAACGTTATTTGTTTGTTTTTAACTCAGTGGGCGGAGTGCATGTGGAATTTAGGCAAGCAATATTTATATTTATAAAAACATTAAATACATAAATACAGTAATGTCTATAATTAATAAAGAATAAATAAATAATAATTTGACGCAATTAAATTTATTTCGTTCATGCTTATTACTCAGCGTAACGCAACTGAATGATAGACGGCACCGAAGGCTCGGCGGCGAAATCGCCTAGCACCCGCTTGCAAAACGCTCCGTATAAGAGCTAAAAGCGGACCGGAAAAAACGATCCGTCCCGCTCCGCTATCGCACTAAAAACGTCCATCTAAGACCGCCTTAATAATTGCTCCACACTCGATAGAATATTGTTAACCAACTTTCAGTCTTAACTGTGCGATCATTTAAAACATGATTTAGAGTAGGCTTTGAATTTGAAATTAGATTGGCACTACTGACCGTTAACACATAGTTTACCACACATATGGGCAACCCCCGGCCCGCTGTAAGATATGATCCGGCCCGCGAGACATTTTGAAAAAACCCAATTAAAAAAATATTACATTAGGTACTTATACTCACGGGAGTGACAGTGAGGCGGCAAACATCAAATTCTTTGATGTTTGCCGCCTCACCCTTTGATAATCGCCGCCACTCGACTTGCTCGATCAAATTCTTTGAGGTTTGCCGCCTCACGGGCGACACATCAAAAGATTTATTGCTTCTCAATTATTCTAAACTAGTTTATTCCAGATTATTCGTTCATTTTGCCTATATAAGCTGGTGGATGGCCCGAACGTTAGTTCAGTTCTATTTGAGCTACCGAGGTGATAACTTGGACAAGCGATATCCTAGCGAACTGCTCGAGCCGTCAACTTGCTTTGTGACTTTGTGTGCATCTTGAGTGGTTACCAACTATAATTTGTTATTAAGTTTATTGAACGAAAAGTAAACAAAAATGATGTCTGGTGGAAAGAAACGAAAAGTAGATACAGAGGGTCGCCATTTTCAAGAACAATGGACTGAAGAATTCTTTTTTATCTTGCACAATGGTAAGCATATTTGTTTGCTGTGTAATGAATCCATTTCAGTAATGAAAGAATTCAATATAAAGAGGCATTACTCAACTAAGCATGCTACGCTGCACTCACTGACAGGACAATTAAGAACAGACAACATCCAGAAGCTTACCGCAAGTTTGGAAAAACAGCAACAAATGTTTCATAAACAAAGAACACAACTTGATAATGTTGTGAAAGCTAGTTTTATAGTTAGCTCAAAATTGGCAAAGGTATTAAAACCATTTGCCGAAGGAGAATTTATCAAGGAGTGTATGTTAGAAGTTTGCGGTATTATGTGTCCTGAAAAGAAAAAAGAATTTGAAAAAATTAGTTTGTCAAGATGAACTGTTGTTCGACGTATAGAAATGATAGCTAATGATATAAAAACAACATTGACTGACTGTATGGCTGGTTTTGAATCATTTTCCATAGCATTAGACGAGAGCACCGATTTGTCTGACAGTTCAACTGGCTATATTTATTCGAGATGTTGATAAGGAGTTCACTGTTACTGAGGAATTGCTTGCTTTACAGCCGCTAAAAGGAACCACTACAGGAGAGGATATTTTTATTGAAGTTTAAAAGGTATTCACAAGTTTTGGCTTGCCATGGTCAAAATTAATTGGAGTATGCACTGATGGTACACCTTCTATGGTCGGCTTACGCAAAGGTTTCATCGGAATTTTGAATGAAAAAAGCAAAAGAATTAAATGTGCAAAAAGATGATTTGATAGTCCTTCATTGCATTATCCACCAACAGAACTAGTGTTCTAAGTCTATTCGACTCCAGAATGTTATGAATGTGGTAGTAAAAACCATCAACTTTATTCGATCCCGAGAGCTTAACCATCGTCAGTTCAAGGCGTTTTTGGATGAAATATCAGCTGAATATAACGACGTAATATATTATTATGAAGTCAGATGGCTGAGCAAAGGAAAAATGTTGAAACGGTTTTACGAGCTTAGAAATGAGATAGCAGACTTTATGAAAATAAAAGATAAACCACTATCGAATTAAGTGACCCAATATGGATATGTGACTTAGCATTTCTGGTCGATCTTACAGGCTATTTGAATGATTTAAAATTGAAACTTCAAAAACAAGGACAGTTAGTAAATGATTTGTACAGCCATTTAAAAGCGTTTCAGATCAAACTACGCTTGTGGGAGTCACAGATGCTGTCTGGTAACAGTTACCATTTCAACACGCTCTCTGCGTATGAAAATATTGCTTATGCTCAATATGCTGAAGAACTCAAGTTACTGTCGGAACAATTTTCGAACAGATTTTGCGACTTCAAAAACATGGAAGACTGTTTCAGTTTATTTGCTATTTATTTGCTACTCCTACAACATGGTTACTGGTCACTGTGGACTAAACGGGCACCTCTATAGGATGGGGATAGTTGACTCCCCATCTTGTAGAGGTTGCAGCATGGAAGACGAGACTGCATGGCATTTTCTTTGTGAATGCCCGGCACTATCGTCAATCAGGGAGTCTATATTGGGTGATAGATGGCCTACATAAGAGATCTACCCACCTCAGCTATGCTAGAATATCTAAACAAGGTGGGCTGGCTAAACTGAGGATGGGTGATCTACGGGAGGTGGCACAATGGGCCTAATTAGGCCTAAGTGCAGTGCAGAACTGCACACTCCCCTTGCATCAGAACCAACTCCTACAACATATATTGTACAAAATGCTCCAATACACTTACAAATGGAGTTGATCAAGATTCAAGAAAACTGACTCCTAAAATCCAAATTTTAAGACGTAGAGTTGTGCGATTTCTACAAAAAATACCTAGAAGAAGACAATTATCCGCAGCTTAGAAAATTCGCAAGAAGATTGATTTGTGCATTTGGCAGTACTTATAAATGCGAACAGTTCTTTTCATTGATGAAAGTTAATAAATCAACACATCGTACAAGACTGACTGACGATAATTTGGAAAATTCTTTACGTCTTTGTGTAAGTGGAATTAATCCAAATATCGATGGATTAGTTTCCCAAATTCAAGCTCAAGTGTCTCATTGATTTCGGTATATTTAACTTTCGTAGTTTGTAACAATTGCAAATTTAACGATTCAATTATAATGTACCATTTTTTTAAATTTCATTTTGTTATTTTAATAAATTGTACTATAATAACATTGTCGTATTATTTCATGTCTAATATCTATCGCAAAAAATATTATCACTACTTTAAAATGCACTAAGTACTTTTAAACGCGGCCCGCGAACGTATTTGCACGCTTATGTTTGGCCCTCAACATGTCAAAGGTTGCCCGTACCTGGTTTACCATAACCTCAAACTTATTTCATCATTCAATTAGCATTCTGGACAACCCCACAAAAAAAATGTTGTCTACTCTAAATCATGATTTAAATAATCGCACGTTACATAGATCACTGGATAAAAATTATTATAAGCAATAAAGTTATCAACAATGTCATATTTATGATATTTATAACATACATAGAGTTTTATGTAACACCGAACATGAGAATTTTTCGTTTTAGTATACATTAGCATACGTTGTACATTTGCCGACGCTCGGTTTATTAAAATAATGTAATTTGAAGCTTTAAACCAGTGTTTTCCACTCCCAGGCTAAGCATGAAGTAAAATTTCGAGTTTAGAAAAGCCTGAAAATTTGGTTTGGTCGCGTAGCGCGAAGCGCGGAGCGGCCAAACCAAATTTTCAGGCTTTTCTAAACTCGAAATTTTACTTCATGCGCCACCGGTACAAAACACTGATGGAATGTAATATTTAGCGGTGTGTTTTAAACTTCGTAATGTCAGTGTTTTGTACCGGTGGCGCATGAAGTAAAATTTCGAGTTTAGAAAAGCCTGAAAATTTGGTTTGGCCGCTCCGCGCTTCGCGCTACGCGACCAAACCAAATTTTCAGGCTTATCTAAACTCGAAATTTTACTTCATGCTTAGTCTGGGAGTGGAACACACTAATTTCACGTTTAAAATTGAACTCTTCTAAAAAAAACGAGTATCTAAAGATTTACGGCATATGCGCTGTAATTGGGACATGTATACTTGAAAGGAGAACTCCCTGTATGTACAAGTTGAGGCATTAATGGCCATTGATTGGCTACAATATGTAATGGTCATGTAGGCAACCCAATTTACATATTATTTTAAAATTAAATTGTATTGGATGACTATGTTCGGTGTTACATGAAACTCTCTGTATATGGTCGTGTGTTTTATTATTATTTAATATAATATGTTTATGTTTTTAAATTATAATAACTTCACGTTTTATAACAATTTATATTCCTTAAAATTTAAAGAGTAATTGAATCTGTGTTCATTATTCGTACTTCACCTTTGTCACGGTTTTTAGCCTCGTCGATTTTCTTCAGCTCGGCCATCTTCTCCTCGTACTCCCTTTTCTCCTCCTTCTCGGCATTATACTGGACCTGATTGTTGGCCCTGACGAGGAGGTAGATCCCGTCGATGAACACTTCCACGGGCGAGGTGAAGAGATTGTTCCACGGGATCTTCGCTTTCAAGTACTTGAGCCTGCCGAAAACGCACTGCACGGGCAGGTTCAGTTCCGAGAACGCCGACTGTTTTACTATCAGGTCCTTCAACTCCAGATCCCCTAAACACACAAAAACATCATGAAATTCTTCGAATGCACAAGAACGATGAAGATGCCAAGGGGCCAACAATCAGGTCCACAAAAGTTAGGTTAGAATGCCGTAAAGTAACCTAACTTTTGTAACAATTTATAAGCTAACCTCATTAATAGTTACAAAAGTTAGGTTAAATTACCGTAAACTAACCTAACTATTGTAACAATTTATATCCTAACCTCATTAACAGTTACGACAAAAACAACTTGAAATTCTTCGAATGTACAAGCATGATGATAATTTAACTCTAAGCTGTCACAAGAGTTAGGTTAGATTGCCGTGAACTAATCAAACTTTTGTAATCCTGAACCTACCACCACTGCACATCTTCATACAAGGGGAGGCCAGGTCCGTAACATACAGACTAGAGATGGGTAACTCGTGAGCGAATCGACTCAAAGAGTCAGCTCAGTGAAGTGAGCTGGTGAGCCAAGTGACTCAGTTCGAAATACGTAGCTCTCTTTGAGCCCTGACTCATTTTGATTCGACCGCTCTTCTAGAATGAATGTAGATTCGGAATGCATTAAGTATTAACAGATCTTGATTTTCATGCGGCTCGTGGATCGACAGGTCGGCTTCCTTCAGCCTTGCTGACAATGCTATTTACTTTTTGCGTTTGTACACTACTCAATTAATTTGTAAAAACTGAATATGATTTACTCTAATTTCGAAGCCTGCGTTATTCATTTATTCAGATCGAGATTCGCATCATTTTAGTTCACAGATACTATAATTTAAAAAATTATAAGCAAACGCCGTTGTTTACTATCTAGTAAACATTACAAATGTACTGTTTGGTGTTGTAGGCGTTCACTTTGTGGTACATCTTAAATACACTTGTAAATAAAACACTTTTTACTTTGTTTAACCACTGAATCTTACATTTAATTGTGTGACTAGTTTCGACTATCTAGTAGTCATTCTCAAACCAAAGTAAATACAAATTATACGTTAAAAACTATTTATACGGCTTCGAAAAGAGGGGTGTACATTAGGTCAACCTGGTCATTAAGAAGGGAAATTCCGGGATTAATTCGGGCCTTGTGTATTTCTAGTGCTTCCAGTAAATCCATTTTACGACCTTTTTCGGCAAAATGGATTACTGAAAGTACATCCTCGCCAAAAGTGTGATTCTCTTCTAATAGATGGTTAGCATAGGTAGAACTATTATGTTTTAATCTAAAGGCTTTCCCGCCACCCACAAATTCATAAAAAAGCTAGTTTCTATACAATGATAAATAGAGCATTTAAAATTCCGCTAAATATAAATGATAGAAAGAAAGAGATCAATACAATAAAGGAAATAGCATTGAATAATGGCTACACAACTTCACGAATAGACAAATTAATTTATAATTATGAAATGAAAGAGGTGCAGAAATTCTTCTACCCTAGAATTAGGTCAATAGATAATCAACATTTTAAAACAATCAGCTACTATGGTACAATAAGTTGTAAAATTAAAAACATCTTTAAAAAATGCAACAATAATGTAATGTTAAAAACGCCCCATAAACTTAATAATATAATTTTCAACCCAAAAACAAAACTTAATCCCCTAGTTAGATCAGGCATTTATAAATTGAACTGCGAAAATTGTAAAGGTGTGTACATTGGGCAATCTGGTCGTAGAATCGAAATAAGATTGAAAGAACACGAGCGAGCCTTTAGATTAAAACAATAGTTCTACCTATGCTAACCATCTTTTAGAAGAGAATCACACTTTTGGCGAGGATGTACTTTCAGTAATCCATTTTACCGAAAAAGGTCGTAAAATGGATTTACTGGAAGCACTAGAAATACACAAGGCCCGAATTAATCCCGGAATTTCCCTTCTTAATGACCAGGTTGACCTAATGTACACCCCTCTTTTCGAAGCCGTATAAATAGTTTTTAACGTATAATTTGTATTTACTTTAGTTTGAGAATGACTACTAGATAGTCGAAACTAGTCACACAATTAAATGAAAGATTCAGTGGTTAAACAAAGTAAAACATGTTTTATTTACAAGTGTATTACAAATGTAATTTTTCGTTCGTCACCTTTTTGTAACCAGAATTGTAAATTTAATAAGTAGTGTCTGTTATTGTAGTAGGAAAATAGCTATCGTAATATTTCTATCCAATAACATGATAGAAATATTACGATTCGAATTACGACGAATGCGAATGGAGTTAAATAAACCCATTGAGTTTGCGAATCGACTCTAAAAGAGCCACGGCGGCTGTTGAATCTGACTGAGCTGGCTCACTCATCGGGATCCAACTCCCCGGTTTGGAGTTAGATCGCAATGATTCATGACGGCTCTCGAATCCAACTGAAGTAGCTCGTTTTACGAATCCGACTGAGCTATAGCTCACTCATCCGGATCCAACTCCGAGGTTCAGAGTTGGATCGCGATGTTTCCGTGCTGATTGTATGTATGTGTGTTTTCATAGGCACGCACGTGCATTCAATATACTTAAACACACTTGAAGCATTGATTAATTATTATATGAATATCTCAATCAACGCTTGAAGTGTAATCGCCTGAAATGAATACGCGTTTACTACAATTTTGATAAAATATTCACTCTTACGTTTTTATATAAATTATGATTAAATTATTGCAATCATTGTATAACCGAAATAATTAATTACCGCGTCGCACAGTGGTCTGAAACCGACCAAAATGCGACAAAACCCCACGGTTTTTTTTTTGATTTTGTGAGATATCAATTTGAAATTTAGTATGCTTATACTAAACACAAATTCTAGTTTACAGAATTACATAAACCTTATTTTTTAAAGCTAAAATAGATTTGTGAATTCATCGAAAACAGGGTAAAGTGTTGTTGGAAATAGTACAATTAAAAAACAATACATTTAATAATCTGTATATAGATAATTAAATATAAAACAGAGAGAGGTTAAGTGTAAATAACGTGCGGTAAAAAAGTGATCTCCATAAGTATACAAGGGAACAACAAAGCAGAGGCGAGCGATCAATAATAGATTACATCATAACAGAAAGGATAAACAGAAGAAAGATAAGAGATATAAGGGTTAGAAGGGGATATGAAATAGGAAGCGATCACTATCTACTAATAGGAGAAATTGACCAAGAAGAAACAAGAGAGGCTAAAGGGAAAGGTGAAGAAAAATCATATGATGAAGTAATAAGAGCATACAAATTAAAAGAGGAAGACGTAGCTAGAAAATATGAAGAAGAAATAAGTAAGGCAATAAATGAGCTAACAGAGGTAAAAATGCAAAGTATAGACGAAGAATGGGAATCACTAAAGACAATAATAATAGAGGCAGCAAAACGAGTATGTGGGACAAACAAACAAAGTAGGTACAAGAAGCAAACAGCATGGTGGACAATGGAAATAAGAGAGCAAATTAAAAGTAAAAAAGAAAAATGGCAGAAATACCTTTGTACGAGGACCCAGAGCAGCTATGATGAATACAAGAGAGAAAGAATCAAAGCAAAGAAAATGATACTGAATGAAAAACAAAAGACCTGGGAAGAATTTGGAAACAAGATGTAAGAAAATGCAAATAAAAACCAGAAGATATTCTACAAGACATTAAAGAACGTACGAAATGACAAGAAAGACGAGTATATAAGAATAAAAGACGATACATGAAGACTATTAATGACGGGGAAAGAAACAATGGAAAGATGGAAGATATACTTCGAAGAACTACTGAATCGAGACTACGAGCCAAACCAAGAAGCAGATGATGTAACAAGAGATGACACAGAAACACCACAAGACGACATAACAGAACAAGAAGTAGAAGAGGCAATCAAAGGATTAAAAAGTGGAAAGGCACCAAGAGTAGACAAAATAATAGATATAATGATTAAGAAAATGGGAAATTTAGGAAAGAAAAAAAGTTATGGAGACTGATGAATAGACTGTGGAAAGAAGAAAAAATACCAAAAGAGTGGGAAATAGGAATGATAGTGCCCATATACAAAGCTGGGAACAAAGCAGATTGTACCAACTATAGAGGCATTACACTAATTGGTACGACAACAAAAATATACGAAAAAATTTTAGAAAAAAGAATCAGAAAAATAGTAGAAAACAAAATATCAGAAGCACAGAGCGAATTCAGACCAAGGAAAAGTGCACAAGACCACACATTTACACTGAAAACGATAATCAATAGGACACTGGAAACACAGAACTTTATATTTATAGCATACCTGGATATGGAAAAAGCATTCGCTAAAGTGCCAAGAAGAAAAATTTGGGATGGCCTAAGAAAAATGAAAGTCAATAAGAAACTAATAAGGGTGACACAGAGTATTTACAAAGAAACAAGAAATATAATAATAGCTAGAAACAAAAAATCGGAAGAATTTAGAACCAAACAAGGAGTGAGACAGGGAGGAAGCCTAAGCCCGTTGTCATTCATAATATACATAGACCAAATAATAAGGGAAGTTAACAACGAAACAAGACCTACAAACATTGGTTACAGAGACGCGAAAAGAATTGGAATACAGCAATGTGCATTTGCAGATGACATTGCAATAATAGCACACCGGCAAGAAGAACTCCAGGAAAAGTTACTAATATGGAGTAAGACATTACAAAAATATGGAATGAAAATGAACATTAGGAAAACCAAAGTGATGGCAATATCTGACCAAGAAATACAAATGAACATTAAAATAGAGAACAATACAATAGAGCAAGTGAGACTATACAAATACCTAGGAGTGATCATGCAAGACTCAGGTATGCAAGAAGCGGATATAAATAACAGAATAAACAATACAAACAAATTGTACTACACCCTGAATAAACATATAACAGGAAAAAGAGAAAGACGAGCACAAAAATAAAAGTATACAAATCTATATATAGATCAGTACTAACATATGGAAGTGAGACATGGATACTGATTGAAAGACAAAAAAGTAAAATAAGAGCAGTAGAAATGAGATATCTGAGAAGAGCGTACGGCGTCACAATAATGGACAAAATGAGGAGCGAAAGAATAAGAGAAGAACTACAAATAAGAAGTATAGAGGAATACATAGAAGAGAGACAATTAGGATGGTGGGGACATTTACAGAGGATGGACAAAAACGAACAAACCAGAAAAGTATGGGAAGCTAGAGCACAAGGAAAGAGAAAAAGAGGGCGACCAAGAAAGACATGGAAGGAACAATAAACGAGATACTAGAAAAAAGAGGCATCATACGACAAGAAGCAATAAAAATGTCTAAAGACCGAAAGACCTGGAAGGAATTCATAAAGAAATAAAAATAAAACAAACACAAAACCCCACACCCATGCGGGTAGAGCACTTCCAGTTTCACCGGATATGACATCAATATTTAAAATTGTGATGTGACCATATCAACAATATGAAAAACTTGTTCAAATTAAATTAATTCTACTCTTATTATTATTCCAAAACTATTCACAAAAAAAGTAATTCTTGCATTTTTTTTGCTTCATCAATGAACATCATCACATCTAAGCATTATATATTTTTAACTTTACTGTACATCAGTGTTTTATACGTGTGGCGCATGAAATAAAATTTCGAATTTAGAAAAGCCCCGTGAAAATTTGTCTCGGGTCGCTGCGCGACCCTCGACAAATTTTCTATGCGGGGCTTTTCTAAACTCGAAATTTTACTTCATGCTTAGTCTGGGAGTGGAAAACACTCGTTACTTTAAAGGGGGTGGCCAGGCCCCCCTCCAGATATCAAAAAAATCATACATTTAAAATTGTTGCTGGCAAGTTGCAGGAAAACTAAAAATATAGTTTAAGCAAGCCTTTGAAATCAATACAGATAGCTAATTCAATAATTATAAATTACTCAAAAAATTTGGGAAACATTATTTAGAATAAATCAATATTTACAAATGTTAAAAATGAGCAAAATTTTCAAAGGTAGCAAAATTAGCATTACATCAATAACGCTTTATTTTTAAGTTAACAATGTGAAATAAAAATCAACTCTAATTTTATTCAGTATTTGCTTGGAAAAACAAATTGACATTAAAATTTAAAAAACTTCAAAATAGGAGAGAAATTAAACAATCTCAAAAAATTTATTGAAATAAAAATCTGTTTGGTGTTGTAGGCGTTCACTTTGTGGTACATCTTAAATACACTTTGTAAATAAAACACTTTTTACTTTGTTTAACCACTGAATCTTACATTTAATTGTGTGACTAGTTACGACTATCTAGTAGTCATTCTCAAACTTCTTCTTCATTCTCACTTTAGTTTGAGAATGACTACTAGATAGTCGAAACTAGTCACACAATTAAATGTAAGATTCAGTGGTTAAACAAAGTAAAAAGTGTTTTATTTACAAGTGAAATAAAAATGTTTGATATTTAATTATTTCTTTCCCATTTTTTTTGTACTAAGAAAATACTGATACTTAATATTATTTTAATTGATTTTTAATCGAAATAATAATTTTTATTTTAAATAAAATATACAAACATAAAAATTAACAGAACTCTTCTAAATTATGAAGTTAACACAAATTAAAATTTATCAAATAAAAAATAAAGATTATCTTTATCTATCCTCCATTTTAACGGAGTATTAGCAAAAAAATATAAATACCAATAGCAATAATATGTATTATCAATAAGAATACTAAATTTAGAAAACCGAACCTTAAATCTGATTCCATTCTTCAAAATCAAAAAAAGTCATTAACATATGACATAATAATTTACTATTTTTATAAAAGGTGATCCAAGTAGAGATACTTTTTTCAATAGCCTTTTTTTTGACAGATCACGGTGAGTCGTGTCATGCTGTCATGTTATTTATGTTTAGTATTGTTTGGCATTTCATAATGGAAAGACTTACGCCTGAACAACGTTTACAAATCGTTAAACTTTATTACGAAAAGTCACGTTCTGTGAGGAATGTGTTTCGTGCGCTTCGCATAACTTATGGTCACCATAATCGGCCTACTGAGCGTACTATTCGCAACACCATCACCCATTTTGAGACCCAGCATTCATTATTGGATAATATTCGACCGAATAGACCAGATCCAGCACGTTGTGAAGAAAATATAGCGGCCGTAGCTGAGAGTGTACACGAAGACCGTGGAGAGTCGATTCGGCGCCGTTCGCAGCAACTCGGACTGACGTATGGAACGACTTGGCGCATTTTACGTCGATATTAAATTTAAAGCGTACAAAATACAGCTTGTGAAACAACTGAAGCCGCTCGACCTTCCCAAGCGACATCGCTTCGCTCTATGGGCTCTTGAAAAGTTCCAAGAAGATCCGACGTTTTCGAGGCAACATTTGTTTAGCGTTGAGGCCCATTTCTGGCTCAATGGGTATGTAAACAAACAAAATTGCCGCATTTGGGACGAAGAGCAACCTGAAGAGATTCAAGAACTGCCACTTCATCCAGAAAAAACAACGGTTTGGTGTGGTTTGTGGGCCGGTGGAATCATCGGTCCATATTTCTTTAAAAATGATGCCGGTGCGAACGTAACCGTCAATGGCGACCGTTATCGTGCCATGATAACCGACTATTTGTTGCCTGAAATTGAAGCTCGTAATCTCGGCGACATTTGGTTTCAGCAAGACGGCGCCACTTCCCACACATCGCATCAATCAATGGATTTATTGAGAGAACATTTCGGTGAGCACATAATTTCACGTTTTAGGCCGGTCGATTGGCCACCAAGATCGTGTGATATCACACCGTTAGACTTTTTCCTGTGGGGATATGTAAAGTCTAAAGTTTATGCGGACAAACCCGCTTCGATTCAGGCCTTGTAGGAAACATCACGCGTGTCATTCGCCAGTTACCAGTCGAAATGCTCGAACGAGTTATCGAAAATTGGACTTGACGGACCATCTGCGACGTAGCAACGGCCAACATTTGATAGACATAATCTTCAAAAAATAAATGCCAAAGAATGTTCTTTGAAATGATAATAAACATTCTCTAATAAATTTGAATTTTCTGTGTTTTTTTTCTTTAAAAAAGTAGGAACCTCGAAATGGATCACCCAGTATATAATAATAATAATAATACTTTTTATTCAATATTTGCTACAATTAGAATTACAAGTGGTTGTTAACAAATTTGAATACGTCAAAAAATAGAAAATAGAAATTCAGGATACAAAATTTAAGTTCTAGCCGCTCCATAACTAAGAAATTCTGAAATAGTGTAAGGTTCCATATTTCGCAAGTGTTCGAACGCTAATGGTTTGAATTTATCAAACTTATTTTCGATGATTATATGCCTTGGTAACAAATTATAATATTTAGCACATGCATAAAACGCATATTTTTCTGTGAATGTTAAACGATGGCGTGGGTATATCAAGTTATATTTGTTTCTTGATGCATCCCTGACATTTTCCGCAAATAGGTGTTTGTATTTGTGACAGAATTTTATACACTCAAAAATATATATACCGGGTACTGTCAGTAGGAAGTGCTGCTTGAACATTCCCCGGCAGGTTTGTAGTTGGTTTAAGCCGAACATTATCCTCAACACGCGTTTTTGTATCGTAAAAATTTTATTTAGCTCTTGGGAGCTGCCCCAGTGTATTAATCCAAATAGTACTTGTGAAATAAAAGTTGCGTGATAAACATTAAGTGATGCTTTCAAACCAACAGTTTCTTTTATCTTTCGTATGCAATAATATTTGGTACACAATTTTTTTGCAAGATCGTCAATATGATTTTTCCAGCTAAAATTTTTAGAAAATGTTATTCCAAGAAACTTTACATGTTCGACAAGAGCAACTGATTTTTCTACCCACTGTATTTCATCTACGCCGCCTTGTTTGTTTGTTTTATTTACTGAATAACACATAAAATTAGTTTTTCCTTCATTGAGGATTAATTGGTTTTTCAAACACCAGGATTGAATTTCTGTTAAAGTGATCGTTAACTCGTGTTCCATTTGTTCTTGATTATTAGATGATATTATTAGATTTGTGTCATCGGCGTAGCACGTTACATAATGGCGTTTGGCGCAATCTAAGAGGAACAGGTCGTTAATATAAATCATAAACATGATAGGCCCTAAGACGCTGCCCTGTGCGATTCCTCTATTTGGTGTAATGCTTTTTGATCTAGTTAAGACGCCATTCCTTACAATTTCCACCATTTGCTGCCTATTGGTTAAGTAAGATTCAAAAAAATTATTTGTAATGCCGCGTATGACATAGTGATACATTTTATCTAATAATATTTTATGATTTATACTGTCAAACGCGGAGGAAAAATCTAAAAAAATGCCGCAAGTTATTTTTCCTGCTTCTAATGATGATGTGATGTATTTTATGTAATGAAACAATGCCAAGTTAATATTTTGGTTGGGTAAATATCCAAATTGTCGCTTATCGAAAGTTTTGTTTTTTGAAAGAAAACTCAGCAATCTATCGGTGATAACGGATTCTAATAATTTTGAGAATGCTGTCAGCAAAGAGATCGGTCGATAATTTTCTAGTTTTTGTTTGTCGCCTTTTTTAAACAATGGTTTTATCAAACCGTATTTAAATACTTGAGGAAAAATTCCTTCTTGTATAGAAATATTAAATAGATGAGAAAGTGGTTTAGCTATGACATAGATTATATTTTTTAGTAAATAATTTGAAACATTGTCTATACCATGACTTTTTTTATTTTTTAATTGTTTTGTTTTGGAAATAAGTTCTGAGGGCGTGACAGGATTAAAAAATAAGCAATTTGATTGATGTGGAATTGTGTTGCTATACGGTGTTTGTGGGAGATTTGAAACTAAAAGATCTGCTTTATTTGTGAAGTGTAAGTTAAAATCATTAGCTAGTTTTTCGTCATTTTTGGTGGTAATCATTTCATATCCTTATGTATTTGTATACTCTGTACATTTGCGGGCATTCTTTGATTTTATAAGAGTTCAATTTAAAGTTCGAACGAGTGTTTCCAATCCCAGACTAAGCATGAAGTAAAATTTCGAGTTTAGAAAAGCCCCGCGTAGAAAATTTGTCGAGGGTCGCGCAGCGACCCGAGACAAATTTTCACGGGGCTTTTCTAAACTCGAAATTTTACTTTATGCGCCACGCGTATAAAACACTGAATATTGTAAAGTTTAAAAAATACTAGCCCTTATTTTGTTCGGTTGGTTGATAAATTGTGTTGAATCTTCTGAGCTGATTATACATACTAATTCTATTTATAAATTTTGACAGCTTTTTGTCAATTTTTAAGTAGATAATTCCCTTAGTTAAGAACATTTTATTTTCTTATTATTTATTGTATATGAATATGATTTTTTAGTATCCAGAGGGGGGGCCAGGCACTCCCCTTTAAAGTAACGAGTGTTAACCACTCCCAGACTAAGCATGAAGTAAAATTTCGAGTTTAGAAAAGCCCCGCGTAGAAAATTTGTCGACAAATTTTCACGAGGCTTTTCTAAACTCGAAAATTTACTTCATGCGCCACACGTATAAAACACTGATTCAATTCAATGAGTTGGCGAATCAGATGGATCACTAAGAGTCAAAACTCTTAGCGGATCGCTAGATCGTAACTGAGTCATGTAACTCTTTTGAGCCGGCTCATTGAACCAGCTCTTTAAAGTGAGTCAGATCTTGTGAACCAGCTCACCGAAAAGAGCCATTTCGCCCATCTCTAATACAGACTAATGCAAGGACAGGCTTCCTTAAACCAATCACACGGAAAAAAGTACCAAAGACTAGTAGAAAAACTGAAGGCAAATCCTACAACAGGAATGCCAAGCGATGCCAGGGTTAAGAAATATAATTTCGACAGGAAATACAACGTAATAATTCGGCAAAGGGAAGACTGGGCAGACGGCCCACCTACCAATGCGGAATCAAACTGGTATACTGACAGCTCAGAGACAGATGAACTAGTCAGAGCTGGAATATACAGAACAAAACCCGGGACAAAGTTTTCAGTCAGTCTGGCGAGGGACACCACAGTGTTCCAGGCAGAGGCGATTGCGGTTTACCTCTTCATTGGAGAAATATTATTCTCGGACAGCCAAGCGCTGCTAAGGGCACTAAGCACTACACAGGTCGATTCCAAGCTAGTGTGGGACTGTGTAAGCACTCTTAACGAAATAGGCGTTGTATAATTCAATGTCCGTCGGGGTATTAGCCCGGGAAGTAGTTGTTTCAACGAGTGTTTGATATAGTCTTTGTAAGACTAACTTGTTGTAGATTGCGAAAAGAATCGCACTTTTAATGTTTGACATATTGAAATTCTTCGAATGCGCAAGAATGATGTTGATTTAACTCTAAACTGTCACAAAAGTAAAACTTAATAAAGTAAGTACTTTTACAAAAGTAAAGTAAGTAGATTGCCATAAAGTAACCCAACTTTTGTAACAATTTATAACCTAACCTCATAGACAGTTGCGAAAGTTAGGTTAGATTGTCGTAAACTAACCCAAATTTTGTAACAATTTATAACCTAACCTCATTAACACTTACTACAAAAACATTTTGAAATTCATCGAATGCTCAAGAACCATGATGACTTAACTCTAAGCTGTCACAAAAGACTTTTGTAATAGTTTATAAGCTAACCAGTCCATTATTATTTATAACATTCATGGATGATATTATAAGAGAGTGCAATAAACATACTAAACCAATGGCAATCGGATACAGACACCTACAAAATGTATTTATAACAGAATGTGCATTTGCAGATGACGTAGTTCTCTTTGCGAATAATGAGCACGACCTACAAAAAATGTAAACATATGGAATGAAGTACTATTGAAAAATAAAATGAAACTCAATATAAGTAAAAGTAAAGTGATGGTTGTATCAGATGAAAAAATTAGCGCTAATAACTGCATAGAAGGAACACAACTAGAACAAGTAGACTCGTATAAATATCTAGGAATATTAATAGAAGAGAGAGGCAAGTATGATGCCGAAATAAATAAAAGAATTGAAAAAACCAACAATATCTATTATGCAATGAACAAAGGTTTCCTAAGCAGGAAGGAAGTATCGAACAATACAAAATTAAACGTGTATAAAGCGATTTACAGACCAATATTGACCTATGGATGTGAAACCTGGGTATTGTCGAAACAACAACAATGTAAAATACAAGCAAGTGAAATGAAATACCTAAGAAAAGTAAAAGGAATAACTAGAAGAGATAGAATAAGGAACGAAATAATTAGAAGAGACCTGGATATTGAACCAATTGGAGAGTTTATAGGAAAAAGACAAGCAAGCTGGTGGGGGCACCTACAGAGGATGAAAAATGTTCCAGTAAAAGAAATTTGGGAAGCAAGAGTGCAATACAAGAGGATGAGAGGTAGACCGAAAAAAAACCTGGGATAGTACAGTGGCAGCATACCTTAATGAAAAAGGACTCACTTGGAACGAGGCAAAAAAGCTAGCGAGGAACAAGAAAGAGTGGAGGAATCTTTTGTATAGAACAGACAATTAACATTTATTTATTTGTTTAAATTTAATTATTATTATTTTTTTTTATTGTCCTACACCAGAATAAAGGGTAATTGGACTTCTTGATTATATGTATATATATATATAAGCTAACCTTAATTAAAGTTAGGTTAGATTGCCGAAAAAACTAACCTTACTTTTGTAACAATTTAGAACCTAACCTCAATTACAGTTACGACCACAACATCTTAAAATTCTTTAAACGCACAAGAATGATGATGATTAAACTCCAAGCTGTCACAAAATGGTGAAATTACGCGAAAATGACGCTCCTTATATTGAACTACGGTGATGGAAGACTAAGTCATGCAGATGAATCTGTTCATTTAACGTCCAATCAGTCAATCTGTAGTTACAAAAACTTTAAAGCGATTTAGTGATACCGAAAATCTCAAGGGTCGTCCTAAAATAGGACGTATTAAATCAGTAACTAATAATGAACAAGTTTTAAATCTTGTGGTGGATTAACCTATAGGATTTGATACATTTTTGAAAACCTAATTTTATTCTCTGTACAGGGTGGTCCAAATTGGATGTTACTATAGGAAATCTCGGTTATTAGAAGAGATAAAAAAAAACGATGGCGCTTCCTCGAGGTCTTTTTTCGAGGAAAACTCAATGTCGAAAACAGAAATTAGCTATCGTCTTTTGTTTTCAAGTTATAGCCAAAAGTTCAACATTTTCCATATTCGATTTTTATTAATACCTCAGTCATTTATTATTTTATCAAGATAAGAATTGTATGTTCTTTTTCGAGGAGAATCGAATGCAATTTACAGATTATTTCTATCTTCATTAATAAAAGAGATACAGCCCAAAGCTATAACTAATAATGGCTATTCGGAAAATCTGATACACAAATTAATTAATAAATTCCAATCAAAACAAATTCTAAATTACATATTCGCTATTAGCCCAGCCACAAATAATTCATACAAAATTCTAACATTCTTTGGCACACTCAGCTCAAAAATTATAAATATTTTTAAAAAACGAGACATTGACATTGTTTTTAGAACAAATACCAAACTCTGTAATTTAATATTCAACGCAAAAACCCCAATAAATAAGATGTACAAGTCAGGAATTTACAGGTTAACATGTCCAGATTGTAAAGGAGTGTACATCGGACAATCAGGTCTTAATTTTAAACCAGACTAAAAGAACATCATAGATCATATAATTTAAAACATGAGAATTCAACTTTTGCAAATCATTTGTTAGCAACAAACCACAATTTCGGCAAGGATGTACTTTCGGTAATCCATCTCACCGAAAAAGGTAAGAAAATGGATTTACTGGAAGCCGTTGAAATACACAAAGCAAAAATTAATCCGGGAATTTCCATTCTTAACGACCAGGTTGACCTGATGTACACCCCTCTCAGCGCTTTAGATTTAATATATATACCTGTGTAACTAGTGTTTTAAGTACTTAGTTTGAGAATGATTACCGTGTAAGTGAAACTAGTCACTGAAGTAAAATAAAAGTGGTATAAAAAAGTTAAGAGTTTTCTTTATATCAAAATTGAAGATGTACCACGAAGTGAACGCCTCCAAAATCCAAGAATTTTTTTCGAAATAATTGTAATTATTATCACATCCTAATATAAGCCTACCCTACCTAATAAAATATATATACAGGGTGTCCCATTAGTGCGTTCTCGGAGGATATCTCCGTTCTCGTTAAAGATAGAAAAATATTTTTCAGACCAAACTTATTTGACTTGAAGAGCTGCATAACGTAAAATTATTTTGATGTATACAGGGTGTCCTATAAAAGCGGTACTGGAAGTAACATTATTTTTTTACATGAAACACACCATATATTATTTTATTTTTAGATATTACTAACAATTCTACGTATATTTTATATAACATTGTATATACCTAAACCAAACATATTACATAATATTTACAATTCAATGAAAAAAGTTAGATATTTAGGTTATAAGATTTTAATCATAATGATGGTTGCGACCGTAACTACGTGGTAATTCATGAGCACTGAATCAAACACTTACTATGTTTTTACCACAAAATATTTATTGTATGTATATATATTATATTACACAAATATACACATAAATTCACGACTTAAGTTTCGACGTTTGACGGTCATTATCAAGTGAAACAAATTACAAAGGGGGGTTACATTTATACAGGTAAAACAATTTAGAGTGAGGGTAGCAAAACAAATTAGGTTAAACAGGTACAAAGATTTACACATTAAAGGATTTCAAAGAGCGGCGTGTACACTAAATCGGTTTGTTCGTTTAACAGATTAACTAGGGGGTTCTTGGTTCGTTATGTTATGTTATGTAAAATTTTAATTTTATTTATTTCTGGAAATGAATGTTTGCACTCTAATACGTGGTTAGAAAAGGAACTGGAGTCTTGGTTCAATCTAAATGCGCGAAAATGTTCCGAATATCTCTTTTCGAAACATTTTGATAATGACCGTCAAACGTCGAAACTTAAGTCGTGAATTTATGTGTATATTTGTGTAATATAATATATATACATACAATAAATATTTTGTGGTAAAAACATAGTAAGTGTTTGATTCAGTGATATAAGATTTTAATTTATATCTCAGTTATTAGTAACTTTAAAAATAATCGGTACGGTACTTTAATAATTTATACTAGTCGCTATTCTCAACCGAAGTCAATTTTAACTTTGTACTTACCTTGTAGTAATTATAACCTGTCAATCTTAAGAAAATTAAAACAATAAAAACTAGTTTTTTTTTTAAATGGCACACCTTATATTTTTATACGGCATATTATTCGCCTTTCAAAGAGCTTTCATTTTTATTAAGTATGTCCTATACTTATCTTTAATAGTTTTCAAGGTATTACTGTTTTATGTGATTAGATTTACAATATTATTAAATGTATCAATGGTGCCAAGCATCTAAGGTGGCCGGCCAATAATTAACCATCTGTCATAAGCCGTAATTGAAGTATCTTTTTGTTTTATCTTTTGACAGACATACATTAATACTTTAATTTACTGCTGATTCAGTCATAAACTACTTCGAAATGAATTTTACAACAGAAGAATTAATAAATATGACATTTGTTTTAGGCGCTAGTGACGAAAATTGTTTTCTTGCAAGCAGAATATCCTAATGCTGAACGCCATCCTCATGCTTCAGCATTTATTCGATTGAAGGAACGATTTCAAAATACTGGAAGTATTGATTATACAAAGAATCTAAAACGAAGGAAAAGGACTGCTAATGAAGAAAATGAAAACGCAGTTCTTCAGTCTATCGTTGAGAACCCTTTTGTTTCATCCCGCCAATTGGAGTAGAAAATTGATATACCAAAAACTACAATAAATAAAATAACAAAGAAATATAAGTTCCATCCCTACCACGTACAATTAGTCCAAGAGTTAAGTGACAAAGACTTTTTGAATAGGCTTAACTTTTGTAATTGGGCGTTACATAAACGCGAACTGGAACCAAATTTTTTAAATCATATATTGTTTACGGATGAGGCCACATTTCATAAAAACGCATTTGTAAACAGGCATAATTTTCATTATTATTCTGACTATAATCCCAAACATATTATACCCATAGGCCACCAACACAAGTGGTCTCTTAATGTTTGGACTGGAATTATAGGAAGTAGAATTATTGTTCCTTACTTTTTTGATGGCACTGTTAGTGGTGAATCATTTCTAAATTTTCTTAGAAATGAATTTGAAAGATGGATCGACGAATTATCTCTTGCTATATTACAAAATATGTGGTTGCAATTAGATGGTGCTCCTCCACACTTCAGTCGACAGGTAAGGCAATATTTAAATGAACATTTTTCAAATAAATGGATTGCCAGAGGAGGGCCAATTGTAAGGCCGGCAAGGTCACCTGATTTGACAAAACTTGATTTTTCTTATGGGGTACTGTAAAAGAAAAGGTATATAAAACACCTGAAACGACAAAGGAAGATATGAAGTTGAGGATTAGAAACGTTCACAACATTAACATTGACATGCTAGTTAAAGTGAATCAAAATTTTACACGAAGACTTCAAGTATGCCAAAATCAAAATGGAGGATATACTGAACACTTAATATAAATGTGCAATTTTTTCTTTCTTATTTTATGTTATAACATCTTGTGATTTATTTTTCTTTCTAAAAATTATTTTTTTGAACTCACCGCCTCGAAAGTGACGTATCCAACACCGTTTTGACAACTTGCAAGTCGCATTTCGAGTAATCAAAATTTATTATTTGACATAGAAACAAATATTAATAATATATTTCATTAAAATAGTTATTCACATAACTAGTGCGTCAGAATTTTTCTCGTGTTCACGCATTTGAAGGCTCCTTCGTCGCTCGTGCTTTAAAAATGCATTCACCCGGGAAAATTGTTTTCCCGCACTAGTTATGTAAATAACTAATCTAATAAAATATATTATCAATAGTTGTTTCTATGTCAAATAATAAATTTTGATTACTCGATTATTTTTATTCCATGACCACAGTAGTTGCTTTGATTTCAATAATAATTCCATAAAACAGTGATATCTCAAAAATTATTGAAGATAAGTATAGGGCTTACTGAATAAAAAGGAAAGCTCTTTGAAAGACGAATAATATGCCGTATAGAAATATAGGGTGTGCCTTTTAAAAAAAACAAGTTTTTGTTGTTTGAATTTTCTTAAGATTGACAGGTTTGAATTACTACAAGGTAAGTACAATATTAAAATTGACTTCGGCTGAGGATAGCGTCTAGTATAATTTATTAAAGTGCCACACCGATTATTTTTAAAATGACTAATAATTGAGACATAAATTAAAATCTGATAACCTAAATATCTAACTTTTTTCATTAAATTCTAAGTATTATGAAATATGTTAGGTTTAGGTATATGCAATGTTATATGAAACATATGTACAATTGTTAGTAATATCTAAAAATCAAATAATATATAGGGTGTTCCATTTAAAAAAATAATGCTACTTCCAGTACCGCTTTTATAGAACACCCTGTATACATCAAAATAATTTTACGTTATGCAGCTCTTCAAGTCAAATAAGTTTGGTCTGAAAAATATTTTTCTATCTTTAACGAGAACGGAGATATCCTCCGAGAACGCTCTAATGGGACACCCTGTATATATCAATAAATTTCAAATAAAACATCAACATGTTATGTATCAATGAAAAGGGAAAAAGATAACAATTTTTTTTTAATAGCATGACTTCTATTTAAAAAAATATAACTTTGGGCTGTATCTTTTATTAATGACGATAGATTATTTCTATCGTCATTAATAAAAGATACAGTCCAAAGTAAATTGCATTCGATTCTCCTCGAAAAAGTACCTAGTAGTAGTAGAACATACAATTTTTATCTTGATAAAATAATAAATGACTGAGATATTAATAAAAATTGAAAATGGAAAATATTGAATTTGTGGCTATAACTTAAAAACAAAAGACGGTAGCCAATTTCTGTTTTCGGCAATGAGTTTGTCTCGAAAAAAGAGGATGCGCCATCGATTTTTTTCTATCTTTTCTAATAACCGAGATTCCCTATAGTAACATCTAATTTGGGCCACCCTGTACATCAATGTAATTAATGACGCAACGAGAACAACGAGAAAATGTAGTTTATTGTTTACAAAATAATAATAACAATAATTATGGAGAAACGTGGAATAAATTTACTTGGTCCACAATGATTTTTTTTAAATTTTCAACCACATCTAACATAAGAGCTCTTAGCTCTTTATCGCTTAATTTTACCATTTTTGACACTACTCTATTGACATTTATGATAACTTTTGACGCTTATTAGTCAATGTTTTGATACAAGTAATTATACTCTAGAATTAAGAAAAAAAGCTATCAAATGATGGCTATTTCAATAAGTAGTGCTATATAAAAAAATGAAGTTAGCGCTGTATCTTGAAAGCTGTGGCAGATAAACATTTGAAAAAATTAGTACCAATAGATTTTACTTAATTAAATTTACATTCCAAATTTCATGTTGATCCGCGAATAGTTTTTGAGATATTAACCGATTAGGCGCTATTGATGCACATACGCAACATTATTAATTTTGTGTTAATTAAAATAATAAATAAGTTATTTGATATATTATATTATTTGACTTGACTTGGAAATGTATGAAGAATAAATATTTTGTTATTTGAATATCTCGAATATTACTCATTTGAAAAAAAAATGTTTTCAGTGTATTTCTAACTTCAGAATATTTCAGTGTTTTATACGCGTGGCGCATGAAGTAAAATTTCGAGTTTAGAAAAGCCCCGTGAAAATTTGTCTCGGGTCGCTGGGGCGACCCTCGACAAATTTTCTACGCGAGGCTTTTCTAAACTCATAATTTTACTTCATGCTTAGTCTGGGAGTGGAAATACTCGTTCTAAACTTGATATTGCAGGTTTTTATACAAAATCGAGGAATGCCTTACATTTGCAGCGTACACATTATTTATTTATTTATTTATTCATACGGGTGGCCAATTACATAGAAAAAAAATAACATATATAATAAAAAGTACAATAATACAACAATACAATAACGTTACTTATGAGTTAGAATCTAAAACTACACGACACGTACGCTTAAAATACTTCAGACTAACTCCGAACATATCATTTAAATTATAATATTTGTTAACGTTATGTATTAAGTAATTACGAGGGCTATTAAAATCAAATACAGATTTGTGAAATTCACAAGCAAGAAGTTGCTGATGCCGCGTTGCATGTCTGGGGATAAAAAATGATATAGATGACAATACATCTGAGCAATCGATTAGATTGTTAAATAAGTGATAAGCAAAGCAAAGAGAAGAATAAATTCTTCGTTTATATAGTGGAAGGATGTCAAGATATTTGAGCATCATATCAAAATTGTCATAATATAAATGACAACGAGAACAAATAAGATTAACCATTTTCTTTTGAACGTGCTCAATGCTATTGATATGACATTTATAATTAGGGGACCATACGATGGAGCAATAATCAAGGATAGGTCTAACGAATGATTTGTATAATGTTATAAATGTTCCGATGGATGAGAAGTGTATTGACAGTCGTTTTATAAAGCCAATTAATTGCAATGCTTTTGCCAAAATTACATTTATATGACTTGTGAATTGGAGCTTACTGTCAAAAAATACACCTAAGTCTCTGATTATATCAACTCTCTCTAAGATATGACTGTCCAGAGAGTAATCAAAACGCCACAGTATACTTTTTTTCTTTGAGAAACGCATAAGTTTACACTTATATATATTTAAGTTAAGATCATTGTCATCACACCATCGCATGATCCTATTTAAATCAGTTTGGATTATGTTGCAGTCTTCCAAACACCTAATGGTTTTAAATATTTTCATGTCGTCAGCATAAAGTAGAATATTGGAGCTAATGTTGCTGCCAATATCATTAATAAAAATAATAAAGAGCAAGGGACCCAAATGCAAGCCTTGTGGTAGCCCAGATGTTGCATTAATTATAAGATCCAACATGGTACCATTAAATCTAACAACCAACTGTCTATTGCAAATAAATAATTTTATCCATTCAAGCATGCATCCAACTACACCATTAGATCTAAGTTTATGCAAAAGTCTTGCGTGACACCCTATCGAACGCCTTGGAGAAATCGGTATAGACTGTATCTACCATATCGCCTTTCTCCAATGCACAAGATATATAACTAGTGTATATGAATAAATTTGTTTCTGTTGATCTAGATGAAAAGAAACCAAGTTGTTGATCAGCTATTAAAGGTTTAAAAAGCAACATCATATGCTTTGAAACAATTTTATCAAACAGTTTTGGGATGCATGATTGAATAGCTATTGGGCGGTAGTTGTGAATATCAGATTTAAATCCCGATTTAAAAACAGGAGTCACGTAGCAATTTCTCCACAAGGACGGAAATTTCCCATTTTGAATGGATTTATTAAATAATATTGCTAGTGGTAGGGAGAAGGCACTAGAACAGTTTTTAATTATAGAAGGAGGAATTCCATCGGGACCAGGAGAACTACTTGTCTTAATATCAGAGCAAGAATCCAAGATATCTGATTCATTGATAGTAAGTTTATTAAAATTTATGCCAACGTTAGGGACATATTCCGGACCAGTGACGAAATTATTGGAATGTGACTCTTGAAAATAGGATGCAAATAGAATTGCTATTTCTTTATTTGAATTAGCAGTAATTGATTCATTATACATTTTAGATGGGAAACAAGTGGTGCTATCACGTTTGGACTTGCAATACTTGAAAAACTCATTTATATTACGCGATATTTTGTTTTATATATCACATATATAATTTATATGGTCACTGTGAATTAAAGATTTACATTGTGATCTTAATTGGGAGAAATGATTGTAGTCATCAAATCTACCAGTAAATTTAAATGTTTTATGAGCTTTGCGTTTATCCTTAATTAACTTAATCAATTCTGGAGAAAACCATCTAGGAAACTGAGATTTTAACATTTTCCGCACCGGTACGTGTTTATACAGAATAGAATACAATATTTCGTAGAAAGCATCAACGGCGGCATCAACACACTGAGACTTGAGAATATTCACCCAATTTACACTGTTTATATCATTACATATAGCGATAGTATTAGATTTAGCAAAGTCTAGGATTACATATAGCGATAGTATTAGATTTAGCAAAGTCTGGGAAAAAATCATCAGCTTCATCTTCAATAAGGAGTGTTGCATCAAAGTCGATGTGTATAGGAGGATGATAGCTATCTGGGGTACATAGCGGGTCACCAACTTATGTTAAGATTGTTTGAAAATATAAGATCCAACATTTTCTGTGAGCTATTTACGTTATCATTAAACTGATATAAGCCATGACTCATGACTCCTTCACAGAATAAACGCGCAGAGTTATCACCACATGATGGCAAGTAGCCAACAAAATCATCATCAGATGTCCAGTTGATAGATGGTAAATTATAATCGCCAACAACAACAAAGAGTTTCATATCTTCATGTTTCAATAAAATTTCAGTGATTGTGTAGATATGTTCCGCGTACGTATCTTCATGAGATCGAGGTGGAAAATAAACACAACCGATCCATATTTCTTCGTGATTATTATTATTAATAATGATGAGTGATGATTTAATTTTATTATTTACAGCAATAAACACACCGCCGCCTCGGTTGGCATTACATACAGCGTAATTACGATCGCACCGATATAATGTGTAACGATCATCGATTATTTCCTTATCAGAAATATCAGAATGCAACCAAGATTCGGTTATACATATAATATCGTAATCATCAATAATAACGTTATTATAGAATTCAATTAACTTAGTTCTAAGACCACGTATATTTTGGTAGAAGATAGATAAACTACCACCAACGGATGAGCTGCTTAGTTTTTTGCCTGGGCAGGATTCAGTTGCGGAAAATTACCAGTAGAAGTATGATTTTTATTACGCCGTGGAAAAAATTCCTTAATAGCAAGTCCAGAAGGCCACAAAGATGGATCTAAAAGTTTTTCGATGAAAGACTCCTTGACGCCTAACTTATAGGAACATATATCATCATTTTGATGAGTTCTTAACACTTCGCATCTTTTATATCCAATGTATTATTAACGTAATCGAGAACTGATGTTGCAGTTTGTTTTTGATTACATATACCAATATACAGGGTGAGTCGGGAGGAGCGCACCAAACTCTAGGAGTGTATTATACACGTGAAAATAATGTAAACAAACTCATTTATTCTTATCCGGTTTTTATTTGTTTTCAAGTTATGGCGTAATTAAAAATGTTCATCTAGCTTTCCACTTCTATCTGAATTTTAACATTATCAAAGTATGCCATGTTCGAGGCTTAAAAACATTTGATAATTCTGACGTTTTGATGAACTGTCAGTGTACGGTGAACAGTAACTGAACGTTTAAGTTCGAATTAATGTGATTGTTAGTGTTGCAAAATGCCACATACTTATTCAAATTTAGAATATGCAAATATGGTGTTTGTATATGGTTTCTGTAATGGAAATGCTACAGCTGCTGTTGAAGAATATAGTGAACGTTTTCCACACCAAAGACATCCTGATAAAAACATATTTATTAGAGTTTTCAACAAATTGTGCGAGACTGGTAAGTTTCCCAGTGTTAACATAACATATGAGCGCGCTGCTTGACAAGGTTTTGTAGAAGTAAAAAATATTCTGCATCTAGTAGAAGAAGATGCAACTACTCGCTCACGGAGAATTGCCACTCAATTGGCAATTCCACAAAAAAGAGTGATGAACACACTACACGAGCAAGGCTTATATCCTTATCACGTTCAGAGAGTACAGCACCTACAACCAGGGGATTAAGCTAACCGTACGGAATTTTGTCGGTGGATAAATAATAATCATCGTAATGTATCGAGTATACTCTTTACGGATGAAGCTACATTTACCCGTGGTGGCATTAACAACACTCGTAACTCTCATGTATGGTCTGATGAAAATCCCCACGCAACAGTCGAAAGCAATTTTCAACATCGGTTTTCTGTAAACGTGTGGTGTGGTATGGTTGACAGTTATTTAATCGGCCCTTTCATTTTGGAGAATCGTCTCACAGGAGGCAACTACCTCAATTTTTTACAAAATGAATTACAAGGCCTGCTAGATGTTCCTATAAATATTAGAATGCAGATGTACTATCAGCACGATGGAGCTCCTGCACATGTCGCTCGTCAAGTCAAGCAACATTTGGACGAACGTTTTCCAGGGCGTTGGATTGGTCGTGGAGGTCCTATTAATTGGCCTGCAAGATCTCCAGACCTCACACCACTAGATTTTTGTTTATGGGGCTGGATGAAAAATGAAGTCTACAAAATAAAAGTGGACACACGGGAATCACTAATTAGACGAATTGAGAATACTGCAGCCCATATAAAAGAAGAAAGAAATGAATCAATTGGGAGAGCAACAAACGCTCTTCGTAGACGAAGCAGAAAATGTTTAGAAGTCAATGGCGGTATTTTTGAACATTTGTTGAAAGAACGCTATGATTAAGAAAATTTGTTTGTATAATAACTTGTTTATTTGTTAATATGCTATAACTTGAAAACAAATAAAAATCGGATAAGAACAAATGAGTTTTTTTACATTATTTTCACGTGTATAATAAACTCCTAGAGTTTGGTGCGCTCCTCCCGACTCACCCTGTATATCCATTGGCGCCTCTCAACAGATATAAAGTTGTTGACTTCAGGATTATTAACATCATTCTGATATTTTTTGTTGCTTATTATGACATTATGTATATTTAAAAGAAAAATTCACAGTATGTAATACAATAAGTCATTCGTAGAAATCATAAAAACAAGTGTAGGATTTTACCTAAAATCTATATTTAGTGTTAACTCTATAATTGCTTGGCCGTTAATGGGTTAAGCCGGTCCCATACATAATGAACACCCTGTATATAATACATTTTATAACAAACGTCATAATAAAAACATTGTTATATTTCCGTTTGTGGGATGTGTTGAGCAGAGACGTATGTAAATTTTTTTAATGAACAAAATTGTTTGGCATCCATATTGTGCATTCAGAATGGGTTACGTTCTCCTATATACTGCTTTCAAAAAAGTACTTAAATATTATTATACTTTACTGTTTAAAAAGGTATGTACAGTTTTTTTTTTTCGTTAATATTATAGAGTATATGCCAAATGATAAGAAATACAAAAAAACTAAGATATGTGTCACGTTCTCTTTTTTAGTGTTTAGTTTAATGGCGCAATTAGATCTACGCTAACTAGATTGGTTTAGAAGATACAGGGTGATTCTCAAAATCTACTGGATTTTATTATCTCTTATGACTCGGTTATTTATAAAGATAAATAAATATTTTAAATACAAAAGTTTTTTGACTTTTTACGTAGAATGCAGTGGTGTACTTAAAAAAGTATAGTAGTTTAATTTTTAAGATATTATCAAAACTAACATTTTCTTAAATAAAAATATAGATGTTTTCATTTTTGCGATATTATGAAAACTAGCATTTTCTTAAATGGGACACCCTGTATCTGAGTATCTCAAAAAATTGCATTTTTTCTTGTGATTGCAACAATATGTAACACTTAATATTTTGCTTTGTCGTAGCTACAATACTAAAAAACAAAAACAAAAAAGATTTTCTAGATGGCCATGAATTGAATGATTATTCATTTCATTTATAATAGGTAGGTATTAGATATGGGAAGTTCGAATCTTTTAGGTGATTCGAATCAACCGAATTATTTCTTAAAAGTGATTCGTTCTTTATGAATCGTTCGTAAACGAATCACTTATAATAATAATAATAATAATAATAATAATAATGATAATAATAATAATAATGATAATAATAATAATAATACATACATGCAACTTAGCACGAAATTTGATCAACCAAAAATAGACTATGTCTGGACTTGGCCAGCGCCCGTCCAAGCATAATATAACCGACAACAGAGTCGAGTGGAAAGTTAATAATAATAATAATAATAGGTCGCCTATTTCCGGAGTCAGAAGGGTTTGCAATAGCCATACAAGACCAGGTTATTATTTATACAAAATACTAACATCGTGTATATCTGGAGCGATCTACCAACACCTTGACTCGTCCAATATACTGGCAGAGGAACAAAAAGGTTGCATTAAGAAGTCGCAAGGGTGCAAGGAACAGATTGTAATTGACTCGGTTGTTATGGAACAGGCTGCAAATAAACGAAGAAACATATACACTGCCTTCATTGATTATAAAGAGGCGTTTAATTCTGTCCCGCACCCGTGGCTTCTGCATGTCCTAAAGCTATATAAAGTGGAAAATAAGATCACCACATTTCTCTCGCATATAATGTCAACGTGGAACGTCGTACTGCAAATCAACCAAAATGGACAAAACGCAACTTCGCAACCTATAAAAATCAATAGAGGTATTTTCCAGGTTGACAGCCTAAGCCTACTATGGTTTTGTCTAGCACTGAACCCATTGTCCGCACTACTCAACAGTTCAGGCTATGGATTCCAAATAAGGCAGGGATTGAGGACCAAGCATGTTATCAGTCACCTGCTTTATATGGATGACATTAAACTGTATGCCTCAAATGAACCACAACTGAACCAGCTTATCAAGATCACGGAGCCTGGATAAATGTAAAACCCTTAATGTCAACCAGGGGCGAATAACACTAAATGACTTTGAAACGAAGGATAGAGGAAGCATTGAATCAATGGAAAGCACCGATATTTACAAGTACCTTGGCATTTTACAGGCGGTACGTATCCAACATAAAACAGTTAAAGAAAATGCAACAGAAGAATACATCAAGTGGCTAACTGAGATCTTGAAATCGAAACTTAACGGGAAAAACACGTGTATAGCCATCAACACATACGCGGTACCAGTCTTAACCTATACCTTCGGAACTGTTAAGTGGACAAATACTGAGCTACAAAATATACAGACCAAAACACGAATAACGTTGACTAAATTCCGCGCCCACCACCCAAAGGCGGCAATAGAAAGGATAAATTTGCCGCGCGAAATAGGAGGCCGAGGGCTCATTGATGTCGAGAGATTAAACGAAAAGCAGATTGAGAAACTACAACGCCATTTTCTCAGCAAGCAAACACCACTGCATGAAGCGATCCGTCTTTCAGATAACAACTATACGCCCCTGGACCTACTGCACTCTAACGAACAACCAATGCAATCAAATGCGGATTATGAACAAGGGAAAAAGCAATCTTGGATTGGAAAAGCACTACATGGGCGACACCCAAATGATCTTAGCCATAACTTTGTCGATCAGAAAGCGCCGAACAAATGGCTGACTCAGGCGGACCTGTTCATTGAGACAGAGGGCTTTATGATCGCCATCCAAGACCAGGTCATAGCTACGAAGAACTACCGCAAATTTATATTAAAAGAAGCTAATATTGTAAACAGCTGCAGGCGATGCCAGAATGCATCAGAAACTATCCAACACATCACTGCTGCATGTGCAATGTTGGCACCCACAAGCTACCTGCAGAGACACGATCAGGTCGCTAGCATTGTACATCAAAAAATAGCTACATTACACACCTTAACTGATGATAAAACTCCATATTATGAGTACCAACCAGCCAATGTCCTTGAAAATGACAAACATATATTGTACTGGAACCGGAGTATTATCACGGACAACAGCATACCTTGCAATAGACCAGACATCACACTAACAGACAAAGAGAAAGATATAACATACCTTATAGACATTGCTATTCCTAATACTCATAACATGCAGGCTACCTGGCAGGAAAAAATTAACAAGTACAAACCCCTGGCAGACGAAATTAGAAATATGTGGAAGCAGAAAGAGGTATATGTCTTACCTATTGTAATATCGTCAACAGGAGTAATACCAAAGAAACTGCACGATAGCCTCCTAAAAATTAAGCTACCTCCACTCACCTACATTCAGCTCCAAAAGTCTGTAATTCTAAACACCACAGCAATAGTTCGTTCTCAGCTCAATCTCCCTCCATAGCGATATGGACACTTGTTTTAAAAACCGTGTCCATTTACTCACCGTCAATTAAGGACGTGCTAAATTAAATAATAATAATAATAATAATATAGTTCGTTCTCGCCTTAATCTCCTTTTATAGTGATGATAGACACTTGTTTCATAAACCGTGACCATTTACTTACCGTCAATTAACTACGCGCAATAATAATAATACTAATAGTAATAATAATAATGATATTAATATATGTTCGTTCCATACCGAACGGCGCCGAGATAGACGGCCGACCTAATAACATCTGTTAAACGAGCGAATACCGTTTGGGAATTGACTTGTATAATTTAAGCAAAGATGATAGGTTTATTCGAAAGATATGTCTATAAAAAATAAAGCAAATATATACAAATTTAACTATAATTCAAAATGTTTTGTTATATTTATTTTTAAATTATCAAATAATTTTGCCTTTTCAGTAGTAAAGCTGTTCCAAATAAAACTTCGGAATACTGAACTCAAATACAATTTTGATATTTGTTTTTTGTGGTTACACAGAGTATAGCTCCGTGGACGAAACAGTGACCTATACATATATGCACTTGTGCATTCGTGTCATTGAGGATGCCACTATGGAGCGTTAGATGGCGTTAGCTATCCAATTCACTTAAAACAGTGATGGGGAAACTACGGCCCGCGGGCCAAGTCCGGCCCGCGGAAAGGTTTAATCCGGCCCGTTTAGGAGTGCCGTCGTGAGAATGTTTGAACGCGTTCTTACTTCGTAATGTGACGACCCGCATAAAAACTACCTACCTACGATTAAGCATTATTCTTTGGCCCGCTACGATTGTCTGGTTATTACAAATGGCCCGTCTTAAAAAAAGTTTCCCCACCACTGACTTAAAACTTCGGTTGCTTGAATTCATCTTGTAGATATTATGTGATTTGTCTCATAAGTAGAGAACAAACAGCTGATAAAATTATGCGTCGAGTCGTAAAAAATACAAATAAAGGCTGACGCAGCGAGTTCGATTCTGCAAGTCGTTTCGGGCGGATTCAGACCACATGTACAAAGCAGAATTGAAGTTGTGCGCGGATTCGAGCAAACGCATTAGTCATTCGATTCGGGCGGATTCAGATTCGGATCGAATATACAAGCGGAGTTGATTCCGTCCGCGGATTCGAGCAGACGCATTAGTCATCCGATTCGGGCGGATTTAGATTCAGATCGAATGTACCAGCGGAGTTGATGTTGTGCGCGGATTCGAGCAAACGCATTAGTCATCCGATTCGGGTGGATTCAGATTCAGATCGCGCATGTACAGGGTGGTCTAATTTCGATGTTGCTTATGGGAATCTCGGTAAATATAAGAGTTAGAAAAAAACTGATGGCGCAATCGCGATTTTTTTTGAGCCTAGGATAATGCCAAAAACAAAAATGCAACATCTTGTTTCTTTTCAGAAGTTATAGGGCAAAATCGGGTTTTCTTGATTTTTAACTTTAATTAATATCTTGCGTAATTTGTAAGATAGACAAAAACTATAAATATCTTCTTAAGACACCTTTTTAAGTAGAATCTAGTGGCGTAGGCATATTTTTATTTCATGCACACATTTTCGAGTTATAGCTAAATTAATATAATAATTTGGCCATAACTCGAAAATGTGTGCATAAAATAAAAAAATACCCACGCCACTGAATACTACTAAAAAAAGTGCCCTAAGAAGATATTAATAGTTTTGGTCGATCTTACAAATTACGCAAGATATTAATTAAAGTTAAAAATCAAGAAAACCCGATTGTGCCCTATAACTTCTGGAAAAAACAAGATGGGGCATTGTTGTTTTCGACATTATCCTAATCTCAAAAAAAATATCGCGACTGCGCCATCGGATTTTTTGTTACTTTTATATTTACCGAGATGCCCACAAGCAATATCGAAATTAAACCACTCTGCACAAAGCGGAGTTGAAGGTGCGCGCGGATTCGAGCAAACGAATTAACGATTCGGGCAGATTCCGACCGCATGTATAAATCCGAATCGGGAATACGATTCCGCTCGACTAAAATCGTTCGGTCGGTCGTCTCGAGTGAATGAATCATTAACGAATCAATTCTTCTTGAAATACGGAATCAGTTCATTCAAATCACCGTACAGAATCGTTCTTTTTGAACGAATCATTCACGAACGACCCATATCTAGTAGATAAACTAAAACAATAGTAACTACAAAAAACAAAAAATTAATAATAACTCAACAATTATCTCATATAATATAGAGGGAATTTTTCTTTTAGGTATACATATGGATGCGCTGCAAATTTTCTGATATTCGTTGCTTCTTAAAAGAGTTCAATTTAAAGCTTTAAATGAGTGTTATCCACTCCCAGGCTAAGCATGAAGTAAAATTTCGAGTTTAGAAAAGCCCCGTGAAAATTTGTCGAGGGTCGCGCAGCGACCCGAGACAAATTTTCTGGGCTTTTCTAAACTCGAAATTTTACTTCATGCGCCACGCGTATAAAACACTATAATCTTTGAAATATTTGTTTTTCTGGCTGTCTTCGTTCCGGATAAGGCTCAAAGCTGCGTCTTTATTTTTAAACCTCTCAATATAGCACTCAAACATGTTTAATTTTTCATAGTTTTGAAAAATATTTATTTTAGACTCCTTTTTTTAAAGAAATATAATCGAAAATATTTCGTTAACAACGGAATATCAAAACCAATACGTAATTATTATTGAATTTTATTACGTAAAAAAACAAAAACAAACGCTTAAAGAATTCAATTCATGGCCATCTAGAAAATCTTTTTTTTAGTATTTTAGCTATTTAGGACAGAGAAAAATATTGAGTGTTACATATTGTTGCATTCACAAAAAAAAATGCAATTTTTTGAGATACTCAGATACGGGCTGTCCCATTTAAGAAATTGCTAGTTTTCATAATATCTCACTGGATTCTACATAAAAAGTCATAAAACTTTTATATTTATTTTTTTTAGCTCTATAAATAACCAAGACATAAGAGATAATAAAAATCGGCAGATTTTGATAATCACCCTGTATCTTCTAAATCAATCTAGTTAGGATAGATCTGATTGCGCCATTAAACTAAACACTAAAAAAGAGAACGGGGCACATATCTTAGTTTTTTGTATATCTTGCCATTTAGCCTAACCTTATAATATTAACGAAAAAAAAAACCACCCGGTACAGGTCGGCCCAAATTGGATGTTACTATAGCCGAAAACAGAAATTAGCTATCGTCTTTTGTTTTCAAGTTAGAGCCGAAAATTCAATATTTTCCAATTTCGATTTTTATTAATATCTCAGTCATTTATTATTTTATCAAGATAATGTATGTTCTACGGGTACATTTTCGAGGAGAATCGAATACAATTTACAGCTTATTTCTATCTTCATTAATAAAAGAGATACAGACCAAAGTTATATTTTTTTAAATAGAAGTCATAGTTGGCTGTGCTATTAAAAAAAATGTTATTTTTTCCCTTTTCATTGATATGTAACATGTTGATGTTTTATTTGAAATTTATTGATATATATATATATATATATATATATATATATTATATTTTATTAAATTTTAAATATTCTTATTAATCGCAGTAGGCATGTTTAATATTAAATTAATTATTGCTGGAATTTGAGTAGGCTTATATTAGAATGTGATAATAATTACAATTATTTCGAAAAAATTGAATTAAAAGAAATGGATATTTTACCTAGGTTTTGTTTATTGACCAACCAGATTTCAGATTTATTTTTCTTAGTTTCGTTGATTATTTTGTTACCGGCGCTTATCCGTAAGCGCCGTCAACTTGTTCATTCAGCAATATTTCAGCTGCAAAGTAACCACGGGCGTTATTTTGTTACATATGTTAATATTCGGAACAACGGCCCCAATTCACTTAAACCTCTTTTTTCAGTATTTAATATTGCTTCATTCTCTTTTACTTTCCAAATCAGTAAAGTTCGCGCCATACATTGATAGATATAGCATTTAGGTTTACGTTGGGTTGCCTAGTGAAACGTCGTCAGATAAGTCAAGCGCCCCCACACATCGGGCAGCTCAACTTGATCCCCTAGGGATGAAACTTCTTTCGGCTATCCCAAACTACACACTCAGCCAAAAGTGGACAAAATTCCCGGTTATCCCTAAGTTCGCCACATCTGCGATGTGACGCCGTTACCTGCGACCGGGCCGAGTGAACGAGCGTTCCGTACGTGCCCCGAACAAAAGAATCGGGCACGACGTCGGAGGCCAATAAACCGCCGAACCCGAGGCATATGAAAACTCCCCTACGAAGGTTCGCGAAATAATCCACATACGCGAACGAGACACATATCATTGGATAGCCGAGAGTAACCCGGTTCGAACAGTACCACACACGAACCACATCGTTACCGTTGAGCGGATCCAAACATGAGCTGCCCCGATGTAATTTGTCAATTATTATTGCTAAGACGACGTTTCCCATAGCAACAATTATCCATAAACAATTACCTTACCCCCCTTTATGCTTGGACGAAGTTTCATTAACTCTCAGTTAGTATTTTACTAAATCCAGGCATAAAACTTATACATCCCCTTTGTTTATATTATTTATTAAGTTTCTACCCGTAATTGTTATGGATATTGTTGCTAGGTAGATCACACGATGCGCCTTTACATTCCACATCATTTGGTATTAGTATTAGGTAAATCAGGTCAACCCCTTCGGCTTTATTTAATTAAATATATATAAAACCCCGTCCTTAACTCTAACCAAAATATATCATATATGCCCGGACGCGGAATCATTTCGCGCATATAATAATATATTTTGTATTCTTAAATATTAATATTTAATATTTATTTCGACCATTTTTTCTTTCGGTCAACGAAAGTTGGTGGTCGCCAGAGGGATGCGAAAGGAAGAGGGTTGACCATAAACGATATAAATATCCCCGGCCCACAGGGGTAAAACTCACTTCGAAAAAGTCTTCGAACGGTGCATCGTCACCACGCCAAATTTCGGTCCGTGTCTGCGAAAGTTTTATAAGATGTCTTTACGACCCAGTGGTCGTCCGTAAGTTATATTTCTCACTTTGGAAATGTTCACTATTGAAAATTCCCTTATTTCATTTTCTTCTAATTTATTTTTGTAAATATTGTTATTGTGTTTTTCTTTTGTTTACTACGAGTTGAATATACATATATCCGACTAGTGGATATTCAAATCTTTAAAAATCGAGTCTTATTTTGAATTCACCCCGACCGTAAATCAAAATAAAGTGTTGTGCCCAAATTCGAGCTGCCGAGTTCATTCCCGAGCGTATCCAGTCATCAGGAACAGGAACTGTCCCCAACGACCAACGCTCGCTAATCAAAGGTTAGTTTAATTTATATCTTTGTGTGACTTGTTCTGGTGCTCTACTCTGAACTACCCGTGCAGTTGTTGAGGCACGGACGTAATTAAGTTATCACTTCATTGATTCAGTCCCGGGTGGTAATCTTCAGAAGGATTCCCCGCTTTCGGCAAAAGCCCGAAAGAGCCTTGATAACAATTTCTCATGAAATGACATTGATATATGAATGCCATGCTGCCATTGATTAATTATTTGACAAAAAGTAGGATTAATAAATAAAACCTGTCCGCCGCTAAATTAATCTTTACGACAGGGTAATTAAGCACATGGTAACCATCTGTAAACATAACCTCAAATTAATTTTGAAGACAAAAGTCACAATTACAACTAGAGTATCCAATCCAATCTAGTTGGTCAATACAAAAAAAAAACAACGATTATACTAAAGATTGACAGAAAAATGACAATAAATGCTCAAATTGATTGCCATTCTTCAAAATGCATGAGTTACATCTATTTGTGACACTTCTACATGCATTATGAATATGAATATGAGATATAGAACTTACAATATTAATCTTTAATCTTTATTAAGAACGGATGACCAATACATAAATATAAACATTCAGAATAGTAACATATAAATAAATAATACAATACAGAAATCAGCACAATAAAAACATATTACTAATAAAAACGTGTATAACAATTAGGTACAAACTAAAACAACATAAAATTCACAAAGATTTCAATACGCGCAGTAAGTTGTAGGAGTCAACAAAGAAGTCAATATTGACTTCGTTGGCGTTCCTTAAAATACGCGTAGAGGCCGAGTGTAGAGCGTAATCCGTCCTTCTAAATGGAACATTAAAAGTTTGATTTTTTCTTAAAATTCTAGCGGGAACATGCACTCCTATCCAATTTAGAAAGCCTGGACAATCGATTTGACCATCTACGATTTTAAATACCTGAGTTACGTCGAAGTTAACCGACGTTGCTCTAAGCTTTAGATGCCGAAATGGTTACAGAGTTCAGCAGTGCTTCCGATAATGTTAAATCTATAACCCTAAAACCGAATGAAATTTCTTTGGATGCATTCAATTCTGTCTTTGTCTACCGTCGTATATGGAGACCAAACCCAAGAGCCATATTCCAAATGGGAACGCACTAAAGTGTAGTATAGTGTGAGTATGGTCTTCGGATCCGAGAACTCTCTGGAGTTCCGTTTTACGAATCCGAGAAGTTGATAGGCTTTGGCAATTATATTCGATATATGTTCGTTGAAGGAGAGCACGGAATCGAAGACCACACCCAAATCCCTGATTGATGTTACGCGTTCCAATGGATCATCCATCAATCGGTATCCATACACAACGGTAGACTGATGTCTAGAAAAAGTTATGACTTTGCATTTTTTTAAGTTAAGTTTAAGTTTATTCAACTGGCACCATAATTGAAATGATAGCAAATCATTTTGTAAGCGAACGGCATCTTCGCGAGTGCTAACTCGCATGAACATTTTTATGTCATCGGCATATAGAAGACATTGAGCGTTAGAAAAACATTTAATTACGTCGTCCACAAACACGTTAAAAAGCAGTAGTCTCAGGTGAGACCCTTGCGGAACACCGGAGGTGACAATAATGTTACACAAGACACACTGGCCAATCCGAACGCGTTGAGATCTTCCCGTAATATATGACTCGATCCATTGGAGAACAAAACCTCTAATGCCGAGGTTACGTAATTTATTGATGAGAATACAATGATCAACACTGTCGAATGCCGTCGAGAAATCGGTATAGATGGAATCGACTTGTACTCGATCGACAAAGGCACTGACAAAATATTAACATTTCCTAGTTTATACATATTGCATTGTTTGTTATCTGTCAAGTCTTGCTACGACAATCATATACTGCAATCCCGCAATCACAATTATCAAACTAGAACGCAAAACAACATATACGTACCGAATTTAAGACTTCAGAGATCGAGAAATGGTATGAACTACTATGGCTTAAAGTTATTCAATGTTTTACCCAATAGTTATCGGACCCTTGATAAAAAGTTATTTAATTCAAGGATCAAGATAATATTACTAGAAAACGCATTTTATTCCGTGGATGATTTTCTAGGCCATACATTCTAACTTTTATAAGTTCGATTGCTAATTGTATTTTATTGCTAGTAGTAGTGATAGAAGTATCACTATTATTACTTTAAATTATATATTTATTAGTATTGCAGGAAGAGGTTTTAATTATATATGTTTACTTTTGTAATTTTAAAGTGAGCTGTCCTCTAATTTATTATATTTTAATATACTTGTGCGTCTAGTTCATTTTTATTTGTGTTATAGTTTAATCATATATGTTTACTCTTGTAATTTTACAATGTTCTATTTTTTCGCACTGATAACATCTGTCTATTTTTGTCTGACCTGTGTAAAACTTTTGTTTACAGCACGAATAAACTATTATTATTATTATGATTCATAAATAAGGAGATTAGTTGCGGTTGTTTTACCCGTACGGAATCCATGCTGTTTTAATGAGATTAATGGTTGGAGTATTTCAGTCAAGTAACGAGTTACTAGTCGTTGGAAAAGCTTAGGGATCGATGACAAAATTGATATCGGCCTATAATTTTCAAATATTTTCTCATTCCCTGATTTATGAATGGGAGTGACAAACGCTTCCTTCCAGATAGGGGGGAAATGTCCCCTCAGCAAGGGATTTGTTGAAAAGGATTCACAAAGGTCTACTAAGTGCAAAGGAGCAATTCTTTAAAAATAAAGCAGGTAGACCATCAGGTCCAGAGATATGGCTTGTTTTAATTGAGGTAAGTTCGTTTAAAACATCCGTGATTCTTATTGTGTTAAAAATACATTCATTAATATGATTAGAGGAGATAGAATTATATTTGCACTTTGAACCATGAGTATGAGGATTATAAACTGACCCGAAAAACGTAGCAAAATTATTTACTATACCCTCGGGAGTGTCAATTGAGCTATTACCAGCAGTGAAAGTTGAAGGAATGTTATTAGATGTTCGTTTGGAGTTAAAATAATTCCAAAACGATTTGGGATTATGTTTGATGTTATCTTCCACATTCTGAATATAATTGGTGTGACAAACACGAGCCAAATCTTTGCATTGCTGCCTAACAAGACTAAATTGACGGTAATCATCATCCAAGCCTAAGTGTGTATACGCCAAATGTAGTTTCTTCTTCTGGATTACTAAGTTTGTCAGCTCTGGTGTAAACCATTTAGGGAATCGTGTTGGATTAAGTTTCGGTGTATTGATTATAGGAACAAAGTGGTCAATTATTTCGTATATAGTGGAGTAGAACAACTGGCAAGCCACATCAATATTACAGTCATTAAGAATGGAATCCCAACTTATGTTAATTACAGCATTGTTTATGGCAACAAAATCTGCACGCTTAAAATTGTATCTTAAGAAATTATCGTCCCACAAAGTACCAGAAAAATCAATGTTTGTATCGAACGAGAGAAGTAGTTCCAAGACTGGATAGTGTGGATCGCACGGGATAATAGGAAATTGTGATTCATTTAAAGTGGCATTGGAAGTATACGAGGATGGTAAAAATATCAGATCTAAAGTAACATTATTAAAATTAAGTATGTTATTAACTTGGTGTGAATTAATGGAGCCGAAAGTGTTTGCTAATAGAACAGATTTTAGACATTTTGAATTCGCACAAACCCCGTATTTGTCATTTTGCCAAGAAGTATGCGGTAAGTTATAATCTCCAAACATATAGAGATCGTTAAAATCACCGAAGGACTCAACTATTTCACAATGGTTTTGATATACAGAGTAGATCGAGTTAGGGGGGATGTAAACAACGCCGAATATAATATTGGTATTTCCAATACGCACACGGACGTAGAGCTCTTCGTGAGTTAAACTATTTTTGTAGATTTCAGTAGAGGGATATTTATTGGAAACCGCAATTAATACGCCCCCATCGCGTGATTTAGATGTTATTGCGGAATCACGATCAGCTCTAAAAACCTTAAAACCGCTAAAACCAAGTTCATAGTTAGAAATGGAACTTGTGAGCCAGGTTTCGGTAAAAATAAATATGCAGTGAGAAACAGGAGTATTAGTGTTTAAACCAAAGAGTTTCGAGCGTAGGCCACGAACGTTCTGATAATAGACGCTAATATCAGAGTTTGTAGATGGAGAGATAGTAGATTTTACGAAGTCACTACTTAAGATACGTTCGGATTTATCACGACCGTGGGTAAAAAACTGGCGTGGGCATGTTGTTTGGGTTTAGGATGTTTCCGCCGATTGGTGAATAGTTTGATCGAAATGCCTTTAGGCCACTTATCAGGGTTTACAATATCGCTAGCCGAATTCTCCGACAAACCTAATTTAAACGAGCAGTACAAGTTATTGTTTGTTAAAGGAAAGCAAGTAACATTCTTTACGCCTATGTTTAAATCTAAGAAATGTTTTATATCTTCAACTGTTGTTGAAGGGGCGTAGTTGTTGTCGTGATAGAATGTGCGCTTTTCTGCTGCATATAAGTTGGTATCAGATGCAGTTTCATGGATAATAGGAGACGACTTTGGTTTACGAGGTTTCGATGTGTTAAATGATGCTTGCGTTGAGACTGATTTTGAAGGATCTTGTGTTGTTACGATGTTAGGCGAAAATGGTTGAACAATCAGGTTGTCGATTTCAATTGTAGGGTGATGAATTGATGAATCTGTATGTTGAACTGATGTATGCACTTCTACGGTATTATCACAACGTTGTGGTAAGTCAGTTGAATGATTTAAGGGTTTTTCAAATTGCTTCATAAGCACTGTTAAAATTTCAGAACGCATTAAAGCGTTTTCATTAGTAATAAAACTTTTTAAAGCGGATAAATTTAAAATAGATTTCAAGTCTGCAATTTCCCGCCTAAGCGTAGACATTTCATCCCTGTGCGCACGGAGTTCGAGCTGTAATGCCTTGCATTCACGACTCAAACGTAAACGCGCGCTCAGTTGATTGAACGCTAGGAGTGGTGGGAGGGGCACTGCCAACTGAGTTGACATTCGGATCAAAACCGGAGCCGCTGTATGATGGGCATGATGCTATTATTGAGATATCTGATTCCAAATCGATGTAGCCGTTGCAACGTTTTAAGCAGCTACGATGGGTTAAACTATTGCAATGTGAGCATGTTACCCCTGATATAATTTTGGCTTTACATTTGGTGCAGTTCATATTCAAACTAGACAGATGGACTTGGCAACACAGGAACAGATAAAACAAATAACAAGGATGACACAGTGGACACACTCTTCACAACACTGGGCCCTTGGTGTTGACTTATTGTTGATAGACACCACAGGAAAAATTAGGCCACAGCAAGGTATTGATGAAGGGGTATCCGCCAAAATAGGCGATTCAGTACAAACAGATAGGTGTATATATGTGCGTGTTATTGAGGTTATGATGTTGAGGAATATTCTGAGTGTGTAAAACAACACTTACTGATTACATTATTGCTAATTAACAGGTAGTAATTTAGATAGTACTATACCTTTATTATATGGATGAGTAAATGAGAAACAAAAACTGTGAATGAATTAAATCGAATTTGAAATTGTATACACACAGACACCGTAAACGATCTGTTGACTTAAAGTTTGTGTTTAATGAAATTTTGTCGTAAAATATTGATATTGTTGTTATTTAATTTATATAAACTGTCCTTTATATAGCCCCAAAAAAAGTCCAGCGGTGTTGTGCCTAAGCATTTTATTTTGCTTCAAAATTAACATTTAATAAATTTGTCACTTCTCTGCAATCATGGGGAGGTGCGCCGTCTTGTTAGAAATACAAATGTTCCCCTTGTACTAATGGCAAATTGTCCAAATAGTTCTCAATAATATTTTATTGTAAAATGTCTGTATATTTCCGTCCATTCAAGTTTCCCTCGTAAATTTTGTAACACAAGATTCGATTTCCCAGTATAGCACACCAAACACTAAAACCAAATCTACCTTGTGCCTTAACATCAACAGTCCGATGAGGGTTAGAATCAGCCCAATAAAGGGCATTGTGCCTATTAAATATTCCCGCGGAGCTTACGTATGCCTCGTGGGTCCAAATAATGTCGTTGTTAAAGTTCGGATTTGTTAAACATCTAGCTTTGTACCAGTTACAAAATTCTAATCTTCTTCAAAATCCTCAGGGTTCAAATGGTGTCTTTTTCGAATCGTGTAAGGACGGAATTTATTTTTTTTCAGAATCCTTAAGGCACGATTTCTTGAAATTCTTTGTTCGTCTTTTATTTGCCTACTTGATATTTCTGGATTTTCAATTACAGCCCCAATAACACTAAATCTGGCTTCTTCTGCGTCTAATATATTATATTCTCTGGATCTCGGGATAGTAAAGGAACCGTGGTTGATGAGATTCGTCTTCAACCGCTGGAATATGGATTTATCGGGCTCTTCTCTCCAGATATCGAGTATAATATGTTTCCAATGCAATATTATAATTACTGTTGCTTTGAATAAAGCATTCTAACATATCAAACTTTTCGTACTTCATGTTCAAACACTTAGTTTATTAATACACAACACAATACAACAAACTACTAATATAATAACAACGTTGTTGTTTTTTGTTTCATGCATAACAGGCATCATTTTATTTACAAGCCTACTGCGTGTAATGAGAAATATTTAAAATTTAATAAAAATATAATATATCTCAATAAATTGCCAATATAACATCAACATATTACATATAAATGAAAAGAAATAAAATTACAAATTTATTAATAGCACAGAGAACTATAACTTCTATTTAAAATAATATAACTTTGGGCTGTATCTCTTTTATTAATGAAAATAAAAATAATCTATAAATTGCATTCGATTCTCCTCGAAAAAGTACATGTAGAACATACAATTCTTATCTTGATAAAATAATAAATGACTGAGATATTAGTACAAATCGAATATGGAAAATATTGAATTTTTGGCTATAACTTGAAAACAAAAGACAATAGCTTATTTCTGTTTTCGACATTAAGTTTTCCTCCAAAATAGAACTCGAGGATGCGCCATCGATTTTTTTCTATCACTTCTAATAACCGAGATTCCCTATAGTAACATCCAATTTGGGCCAATTAAATCAGAAAACGTTTAAAATATATGTAACACATATGCAGATTTTTGCAGATGTTTATTAATTATTAATAAAAGCAATAATATAGATTTTGTTAATGATATTTCTTGTATTCCTTGACACTTTTAACATGTGTTTTTTTTAATTTAAAAAATCGTGCAGTAAAGAGTTACAAGAAAACATACCTAAAAGAAAAATGTAATAATCACATTGTATTGCAATTCCAAGAATGCAATATGATAATACTAAAACATGTGATAATGTTATTGTAACAACTCATGCCTTTAAATAGAATTGCATTGGATATATGTTTTTATGGTAATTATTTGTGACCATGATATTTATGTTGAAAAACAAAATTTCCACAATAATATTTAAAAACATAATCGAATTCACCATCCGGTCATGACAATTTTCATTTAATGATCTTTAATATATTTACATACAATAACGTCAATTATTTTAATATGTAAAAGTCGATTTTGATCAGGGTTGTTATGTTTAATTTTGCAAGCTACTTTTATTGCAAGCTACTTTTATTTTGCAAGCTACTATCAATATCCTTTACTCATTGTACTCTTTTGTATTCCTATTCCGTGGGCTACCTGTTTTTTGTCTGTGTTAATCACCCTGATAGCCCCCTGGGTGTTGTGTCCCTGTTTAATTCTTAATTAATCTGTTGAACAAATATTTCTTTTTGATATTATTTTAAAATAGAATTTACTTGCGACTGTTTAAACAATATAAGCCCGAACTCATTTTATTTAAAATGTACAGGGGCTTGTGATAAATGGTTTCACTCTAAGTGCACTGGACTATCCGAAGAGGAAATATCGTGTCTAAAGAGAAATCGTAGCACTAATTGGATCTGTAACAAATGTAAACAAATCGGTGGTTTCAATAAAAGTCAATTATCTCAAATTGAAACTATTTATGTTAATTTATTACAAAAGCATATGCAGCCCTTTAAACAGGACATCGATCAACTACTACATACATTCAATGATAAATACAACTCATTGGATTGTAAAATAAAAACATTAGAAGATAATATCGCTATTATTGAAGAACTCTTGAATTGTAATAAAATCAACATGCAAACGGTAAACGATATTAATAATGATTTTGATTTAATCTACGAGCTTGAAGATCGTCGTAAATGCAGTTACAACGTCATGGCATATAATGTTCCTGAATAAACGGCAACGGATTCTAGCTTAATTAATCAAGAGGATCTTACAGCGATTCAAACCACATTAAAGAAACTCTCTTTGGATAGTCCGCCAACAGATTTATTCAGAGTAAGACGTAAAAGTGCTCGACCTAGGCCAATAAAATTAGTTTTGCAGAACCATGATATTGTTAAAAACATTATTTCAAAAACATCAAAACTGAAAGACAATGTGATTAAATTTGGTTATGACAGAACAAAAACACAAAGGAATGAATTTAACAATTTAAAGATGACTCTAGAAGATCAGAAGAAAAATGGTGAAGACAATTTGGTTATAAGATATATTTCTGGGGTTCCTAAAATTATTAAATTACCTCATAAGCAAGCTAAACCAACATCTAACATCACACCGCCAAAAAACTAAACATCTACTACCACAACGCAGGAGGGATTCGTACTAAACTAAAAACTTCTATGTTAAATGCTATATCATGTGTGTATGATGTCATAATTATTACAGAAACCTGGTTGGACAATAATATAGACCTTAAGCTTCATAACTTTACTGTTTTCAGACAGGATCGAACTTTACATTCCAGTATCAAGTGTCGCGGTGGTGGTGTACTAATTGCGATTCATAATAGTTTTGCTTGTAATATTATTGATATCGGAATTACTTCAGTGGAACAGCTTTTTGTATCTATAACTTCTATAGATAATATACAATTAATAATAGGTGCGGTTTATATTCCTCCTGGGTCTGCTATCGATAAATATAAGGAACATTGTTCGACTATTGAATATCTTGCAGATAAATATGTTAATTATACGTTTCTTATTTGCGGGGACTATAATCTTCCAACAGCAGTCTGGTCCAATGATGATCTCGGACTTATTAACTATAATACAGCTCTTTGTCCAGCTCAAATTCTTTCTGACGTATTTAGTTATTTAAATATGTATCAAATTTGTGATTTACCTAATGATAATGTCTTTCTTGATTTAATATTTGCACATGAAGGTTTTACAGTTACAGCTGCAACTGATTTATTATTCGATATTATACAACATCATGTGCCATATTTAATCTCATTCCCTTTAAAACCCCCTATTAAATCCATGCAATTTAACGAATATATTTTCGATTTACTTATCTACTTATCATCAATTGTATAGGAAACGATTTTAATTGGCACTCTAGATAATATGTTAGATGTATCGGATACTTTTCTCTCATTAATCACTTGGTAAAACATTTTAAAATATAATGGTTGGTAAATTAAATTCACTTGGTTTTGTTTCACTTATATGTATTTTATTTTCTACTAGTTTCGGCTTAATGCCATTATCAAGAATGATGTACAAATAGATTTGTTTGGGAATATATACAGTTTCGAGTTTTAGGTTTTATTGGGTAATAAGGGCATTTAATATCGGGGAATTCCAAAGGTCTTCGTTGTCGTTGACCACATTTTTACTTGCCTTTATGGCTTTTGAAATTTCTAAACCCTCCCGGTAGTTAAGCGTTAATCCCTTATTACCTGTATGCAGAATTTTTAAATCGTTTGAAGAAAAATGGTGATTAGATGTGATACAGTGCTTAGAAAAACCGGTGATTTGTTTTTTATTCTCTATGTCTTCTTTATGCTCTTTTAACCTGATATCAAAAGACCTGCCGGTTTGTCCTATATACCACCGGACGCATTGGAATAATTTCTTTATGAATTTTTGGTAATCCATAAACCTAAAACTCGAAACTGTATATATTCCCAAACAAATCCATTTGTACATCATTCTTGATAATGGCATTAAGCCGAAACTAGTAGAAAATAAAATACATATAAGTGAAACAAAACCAAGTGAATTTAATTTACAAACCATTATATGTTAGATGTATTTTATTCAGTACTGCTCTTTGCTCTAGAATCATTTGTACCAACTAAGCGCATTAAATCTTCTGCATATCCTGTCTAGTTTGATTCACAGCTTATACAGTTAATTAAGCAAAAAAAGAAGCTCATAAAATATTTAAAGACCATCAGAATACTGAAAATTACTTACATTTCAAGGAAATACGTACAAAATGTTCTAATCTTAGTAATCAATTATATAATAATTACATCGAATCGGCTAATGCAAATATAATAAAAAATCCACGACATTCTTGGACGTTTGTTAATCGTAAAAAGTCTATACCTGATTTTCCCGATGTTATGTATTACAACAATGACTGTAGCAGTGATGTGCGTTAATTTATTCGCCCAGTTTTTTGAATCAGTTTATAGTAGTGACAAACCTTCACATACACCCTGCTTTACTAGTAATTCTACAGTACTTCATTTGCCTATTAAACTGATAAAGTCCGAAATATTCAATGCAATAAATAATTTAAAATCCAGTAACAGCATCGGTCCTGACGGTATACCATCTAGTTTTTTGAAAAATTGCATATTTTCTATAACGCCTCCTATTTCTATTTTATTTGATACGTCCATAAAATTAGGATATTTTCCTGATTTTTGGAAGAGGAGTTATATCACGCCACTTTTTAAATCTGGTAAAAGAGATGATGTAAATAATTATCGTGGCATATCTATCCAATCAGTAATACCTAAACTTTTCGATAAATTGGTATCCGTTCAGTTGAATTGGATGTGTAAAACTAGTATACTTGATGAGCAGCATGGATTTCAGCCAGGAAGATCTACTACTACTAACCTTCTAACGTTTACTTAATCGATTATTAAGGACACAGATTTTGCAAAGGCTTTCGACCGTGTTAATCATGATATTTTAATTGCGAAGTTATCTGCGCTGGGATTTCATGCTGCTGTCATAAAATGGATTACTAGTTACCTAACTAACCGTACGCAGTGTGTTAAAATCAAGAACTTTTTATCTAATACCATTTCTGTGCCTTCAAGTGTATCCCAGGGCTCGCACTGTGGACCGTTACTGTTTTTATTATTCATAAACGACATATCTCAAGTAATTAAAAACTCTTCATTTCTGTTATTTTCTGACGATTTAAAGATTTTTAAGGAAATTGTAACTGCCGAAGATTGTATTTTACTCCAAGACAATGTAAACTCTATTTTTAAATGGTCTTGTGATAACCATCTATTTTTTAATATTAAGAAATGCAATGCAATTACTTTTTCTAGAAAATTAAATACTATTCATCGCCATTATAGTATAAATAATAGTATCTAAGTAGTAAAAATAACAGAAATCAAAGATTTGGATACTAAGCTACTTTTTGCCAATCATATTAATTGTATATGTAACCGTGCATTAAAAATGCTAGGATTCATAAAAAGAATGTCCGACGATTTGTCACCTATATCGTTTAAACTGGTTTATTTCGCATTTGTTCGTTCCCATTTGGAATATGCATCATGCGTCTGGTCACCAGCTCAAATAACCCTTGTCAATAAAATTGAAAATATACAGAAGAAATTCTTAAAAACAATGGCATTTAAACTGGGTTTTGTTATAGGGTTGAACTTTAATGTTGATAATATTTATTAATATGTACGCATCAAAAGGCTGTGCGTGCTATCGCAGAATTTATGCCGATTTGTCATTATTTTATAAGCTATTTTAGGATGAAGTCAAATGCCCGACACTGTTATCATATGTCAATTTTCACTATAATATGATAAATCGTCCCATCAGGCAAATTCCAATATTTATAGTTAAAATTCACAAGAGAAATTATGGCTACAATAGTCCGCTTTTGCGATTTATGCATAATCCATATTTGTAACATCCCAAACACCGTACAGCGTTTTTCTTGTAAAAGCTGTACGAAATCGCCCTCAACCACCCATGCAGGTAGCCGTCCGCCAACGAACGGACCCTCATTACCACGCTCGGTACCGATAACCCGCGCACTAAGCCGCCATAAACCTCGCCGTTGCTCGATAACAATAGGACCGAGATTCTAGAATATTCCAATACGTACATCTTTTTCGAGAATATCAGTGACGATGCAGCATTACAAACATTTTCGGCCTTACTCTTCGATGAAGCCGCAGACTGGTGGGAAAGCGAACAAAAGACCACAAGAACATGGGAAGCAGCTATAGATAATCTGAGGAAGTACTTTGCACCGAAGAAACCTGCCTACAAAATTTTCCTCGATGTCTTTAACGATCCCCAGAAAACCCCCATAAATACGGATCAGTATCTGACCACGAAAAGAACACTGCTGAAGACCGTTGAGCCGGAGATAGCGGACGAAACAATCTTGGACATGCTGTATGCGGTCATTCATCACGATCTGAAGAACCGAATTCCTCGGTTAGGGATACGTTCATACCACGAATTAATCAGTCACGTCAGAAGGTATTAAAGTGAATACCGCGAAAGTTGAAGCCATCACAAACTGGAAAACACCGACTAACAGTAAAGAAGTGGTGAGGTTTATCCAGACCTGCAGTTGGTATCGCCGCTTCGTAGCAAACTTCGCAGACATCTCACAACCACTTACCAAGCTGTTGAAAAAGAAAAGCATCTTTACCTGGGGAAACGATCAGCAAAACGCATTCGAGAAGTTAAAACAGGCACTCGTAACGCCACCACTGTTGCGACAACCAGATGAAAATGCACCTTATACACTACGAACCGACGCTTCCAATTACGCGCTCGGAGCAGTTCTTAGCCAGGGGGAGGGACAAGAGGAAAAACCAGTGGAATACGCAAGCCGTCTCCTCAACCCAGCCGAACAAAACTACTCGACGACTGAACGCGAAGCCTTAGCTGTGGTATGGGCCCTCAACAAATTTAGGTGTTACATAGAAGGAACCCAGATAACGATCAAGACCGATCACCAACCACTAAAATGGCTATTAAATCTAAAAGCTCCAACAGGAAGACTTGCGAGATGGGCATTACAGATAATGCCATACCAAACAGCCATCGAATATATTCCTGGAAAAAGCAACGTCGTAGCAGACGCTTTGTCACGACCAGACACCAGTCAATCATGCCCTCAAGTTAGGCACATCGAGCTCACCGTCTCATCTATCCCGTGTGAAGAGATCCGCGCTACACAGATGGAAGACGAAGATTTAAAGAAGGTCATCACAACCCTAGAACTTGTACCTGGAAATGAAGATACCCTATATTGGTCTAATAAAGGCTGTATGATGGAGAAAGGAGTTCTTCACCGGTATGACGTCAATGGAGAGGAAGGAGAAAATATCCAACAATGTGTTGCCAAGTCGCAGGTCCCAATGATTATCGCTGCATTCCACGACGATCCCACATCTTGTCATGCAGGAATCTATGGAACTCTACACAAAATAAAAACAAAATTTCATTGGAAGAACATGCGTTCAGACATCACTGAATACATTAAACATTGTCCTGAATGCCAACGCTTCAAGACTAACCAGATGAAACCAGCAGGTTTGGTACAAACCACAGCAGCCAGTCAACGCTTCGAGACCTTAGCATTCGATCTATTTGGGCCACTCCCGGAATCAGACGAAGGATTCACATCGATACTTGTCGTCCAAGATATAGCGAGCAGGTAGACCGAGCTTTTTGCATTAAAGCGAGCAACAGCCGAAGAATGTGCCTTAGTACTGCTCAACGAAATTTTCCTACGCTATGGTATTCCTCGAAGGTGCATATCCGATAATGGAACCCAGTTCGTCAGTGCAGTCATGCAGCACGCCTTCCATTGTCTAGAGGTACATCAAGCTCTCATACCAAGCTACCACCCCGAGACCAACCCCGTCGAGAGAAGGAACCGAGACATCAAAACTCGCCTTGCCATCCTAGTAAAAGGGGAACACACCACATGGCCCGGGAAACTACCAGCCATTAGGTTCGCCCTAAATTCAACCAAGTGTCAAACTATAGGTAGAACACCTTCTTACCTTACGTTTGGAAGAGAACTTCGAACCCCGTACGAACTCACTCACGACCTACGAGAGGTCCTAAATTCTCAAAATTTACACACCGAGTTAACACCTCGTCTTCAACAACTTACGGAAGTGTTAGAAGAAGTACGAGACTTGGAAGATCTAAAACAAGACAAAAGAAAGGAGTGCACGGATAAGAATCGACGTCAGAGCCCCATTTACGAAGTAGGCGATCTTGTGCTTCTAAAAACTCATAAACTGAGTAACGCAAAGCACAAGTGCACCAGTAAGTTCGCCCCGAAGCAAGATGGCCCGTACCGAGTACTACGAAAACATGGACCCGCCAGTTATGAACTAGGATCAACAAACCCACCAAACCGGTCCATTGGAAAATACCATTCATCCGCGATACAACCGTTCCACTCAACCCAGGAAGTATCAGAACAACCATTGTATCCAGTAAGAAGGAGAGGTCGTCCACGCAAGAACTGATCTGGCTGCCTCGCCGAGACGTCTTTACCGCCAGAGGGGGAGTCTGTAACATCCCAAACACCGTACAGCGTTTTTCTTGTAAAAGCTGTACGAAATCGCCTTCGACCACCCATGCAGGTAGCCGTCCGCCAGCGAACGGACCCTCATTACCACGCTCGGTACCGATAACCCGCGCACTAAGCCGCCATATACCTCGCCGTTGCTCGATAACAATAGGACCGAGATTCTAGAATATTCCAATACGTACATCTTTTTCAAAACTTCGCCCTACTAAGAGAGAAAGCAATAGGAGTTTGGAAAAAGATACCAATATTTGGAATAACATAAAAGCGCACCCCTCAACAAGTAAAAGGCAGTTGCTCTTGAGACTCTGAGAAGTGCACAGCTGAAATTAATTCACATGCCCTCTCACTAGTCAATCTAGCAATATCCATCCGAAGAGGAAAAGTGATTCCCACGGATACAACCATAACGTCAATCCGAAGTGAAACTAATTCATACGGATACAACCACAACGTAAACCCGAAGTGAACCTAATTCTTCACACGGATACGAACTACGCCATCGACACCGAGTGATCCCAGAAGACTCCTGCTATATTAAATTGTGCAATCATATATACTTGTCGTTAATTTTCTTCTGTTTTGTATAGGTCCGTTCTTATTACATGTGTTTTCTTATGTTATACTTATATCTATTTACGTAGTATTAATTTTATATGATTGTATTTTTTTTGTAATATCAAAGAAGATATCCGTAAATAAATACTTTACTTTACTTTAAAACACTTTGTTTTAAAACAGTGTTTTAAACATGTTTAAAAACAGCCGTCGTGTTTTAAGCGAGTTTGTTTTAAACACATTTTAAATCTTAAATTTGTTTAAAACATATTTTAAACATGAAATTTGTTTAAAACATATTTTAAACATTAAATTTGTCTAAAACGTTTGCTAGTTTTTATTTTATACTTCTTCATTAAGATTTTTTGTTTACGTTTTTAAATGTTAGGTAAATTGTTGAAGATATTTCAAATTAAATTATTAAACATAACATTTAATTACAATAAAATATCACAACTGTGTGTGCATAAATGTGATTTTTAAATACAGGGAATTTCTTTTCAGGTATACAAATGCATACACAGTAAATATTACGACATTCGTTGTTCTTTTAAAAGATTTTAATGTGAATCTTTAAACGAGGGTTTTCCACTCCCAGACTAAGCATGAAGTAAAATTTCGAGTTTAGAAAAGCCTGAAAATTTGGATTGGCCGCGTAGCGAAGCGGAGCGGCCAATCCAAATTAGGCTTTTCTAAACTCGAAATTTTACTTCATGCGCCACACGTACAAAACACGAAAATATGGCAAAGTTTAAAATATACGGCTATAGAAATCTAATATGTAGATATGAATAAAACGTGAGTCAAATTCTGCGTTGAACAAATTGTGTAAAACAGTGATTATAGGCAACGTAATAACTATAACGTATATTAGGTTGCCTATAATCGTTGTTGTATATGTGTGTTATTTGAACTTCACTGTAAATCAGTGTTTTTAAGCGTGGCGCATGAAGTAAAATTTCGAGTTTAGAAAAGCCTAATTTGGATTGGCCGCTCCGCTTCGCTACGCGGCCAATCCAAATTTTTAGGCTTTTCTAAACTCGAAATTTTACTTCATGCTTAGTCTGGGAGTGGAAAACACTCTTTTAAAGCCTCAAATTAACCGCTTTGAAACAAAGAATTCCTGCAAATTTAAAAAAACGCTGTAATTATCGGGATATGTATACTCAAAAGAAAAATGCCCTGTATGTTCTGTTTTAAACAAGTTTTAAACGTGTTTTAAACAAGTTTTAAACATGGTTTTAATTGTTAATGTTTTAAACGCTGTTTCAATGAAAAAAATACACGTTTTGTAAAAAGAGCCGTTTGTTTTAATCAAAATGAAAAAACGTTTTTCTTAACAATCCTGATTTTGATATGTCACAAACATCTCTCGAGATTTGTATAGCCCAGAAACCAAGTTTTTGGAATAAAATCCTATGACCACCCTAGTTTTACAAAATAGAAAAAATCATTTACATATTTATGATGCATGGAATATTAGCTTTAAACATTTATTTGCATATTTCCGTGAGTCCCCTTTTACAAAGTATACGTACAAAGTATTACCAATAATAGATAATAATGTAGTAAAAATAAACAGGATAATTAATAATAATAATTTCAACAAGAGCAATAAAAATAAATTTGAAACTACTAAGAGAACTGCTAAATATTTTAAATCATTTGTAGTTGGTATATATATTTGCACATCAATTGTACGGTCAATTGAGTTGTTATTGCTTCACAAAAGAGCAGCCTTGATCTTAGTAAATGGTAAAACTTGATCGCATCAAACTGGAATTACACAAAAAGCATTTAAAAAATACATTGTAATGAATTAGATGACACAAATATATTAAAACTGATTTTGTTAGGGATTAAAAATGCAGGGTAAGTCTGATGGTAAATGTTTAGAAATACAGATAGAGACTTGAAAATGAGTATAACATGTTTTCTCACCTCCGTAAAGTTGGCACCCCCACCTTCGCCAAAATCAAATTAAAATATGCCTATAATTTAGGACTAATTAAAGACTAATTTGTACCCACAAAATTAGAATTTGTACCAACTTAGTTTAGCCGGAAAACCGATTATTATTATGGGGGTGCTAGCTTGACTAAAGTTAGCACCCCCACCATTCCCAATTGAAATTTAACCAGGTGCATCCAAAACTTTAAATTAAAGACTAATTTGTACCCATGTTTGTTTCTCATTGTTTAAACAATTATAAATTATTTAAACAATTTATACATCATTTAGCCAATTTATAACAAAAAAAGTACTTTTTATAATTAATAAACAGAAATGTAGAGTATAAAATTAGGACTAATTAGTACCCACAGGTATTTTGTTTTAAATATTTTTTTTTGTTGATACAATAATTAATTTTAAATCTCGATTTTCGGTATAAATCCGTAATAAAAAATTGGAACCACAATAAAACTAGATAAACTTGTGTTTCTAATCTAGGACTAATTTGTACCCACAAGCATTTTGTTGTAAACAATATTTTTGTTGATAAAATAATTTTCGGTATAAAACCGTCAAAAAATTGGGATCACAATAAAACTCGACAAAGTAGTGTTTCTAATTTAGGACTAATTTGTACCCATAAGCATTTTGTTATAAACAAATATTTTTGTTGATAAAATAATTTTCGGTTAAATCTCAAATTTCGATTTTCGGTATAAAACCGTAAACAAATTTGGGACCACAATAAAACTCGACAAACTAGTGTTTCTAATTTAGGAATCATTTGTACCCATAAGCATTTTGTTATAAACAAATATTTTTGTTGATAAAATAATTTTCGGTTAAATCTCAAATTTCGATTTTCAGTATAAAACCGTAAACAAATTTGGACCCACAATAAAACTCGACAAACTAGTGTTTCTAATTTAAGACTAATTTGTACCCTTAAGCATTTTGTTACAAACAACATTTTGTTGATAATATAATTCTTGGTTAAATCTCAAATCTCGAGTTTCGTTATAAAACTGTAAAAAAATGGGACCACAATAAAACTTGACAAACTTGTGTTTCGAATTTTGGACTAATTTGTACCTATAAGTATTTTATAACAAACATCCATTTTTAAACTGATATCATTTAAGCGCAGCGACAGCAACAAATGCCTGATTCAATGATTACTTTTCGTTATAAAAATTGCTACAGTTTGTGCACCAATATTAGAGTAATTGGTTAAAGTTAAATCATGGATTCGTTACATACTTTTCACGAAGTTACGTTTCAACATTAATGTTTAATAACTATGATTATTTATCAACTATATAAATTACATCCAAGGCAAATTTTCTTATGGTGCTGTGATCAGTACATTTTGCATTATGATATAAATTGTATAGCAAGTAACAGAGCTGGGACAAATCCTAGTAAAAAGGATTCGAATCACCTAATATGATTCGAATCACGAATACTCGAATAACGGATTCGTAAGAGATAAATATGATTCGAATCAAAGATTCGAATCCTGTTTTCTCGAATCACGATTACAAATCCTTTAAGAATAAATTTGATTTTATTATTTTTTTGCAACCATTTATATATAAATATCGTTACCAGTTGTTTTAACAAAAATATTTCAAACCTAATTATTTTAATTAACACTGAACATCGTTGATAACAGACTAAACATCTGATTCCCTGTTACTCTGATTAAAGATGTATTTGTGTGTTTCTGAACTTCACTTCAAATCAGAGTTTTGTACGCGTGGCGCATGAAGTAAAATTTCGAGTTTAGAAAAGCCCGAAAATTTGTCTCGGGTCGCTGCGCGACCCTCGACAAATTTTCACGGGGCTTTTCTAAACTCGAAATTTTACTCCATGCTTAGTCTGGGAGTGGAAAACAGTTTTGTATATAATATTGATAACTTTTGTTAAACACTCGCCCTCTTGATTTAAAAAAAAAACGACTTTTTCTTATAGATACTTTATGGATCACCGTGTATAAAAACAAATATCATCTTGTAGATCTCCTCGCAATAGCCTAAATGCATGTATTATACTTTTCTGTAGCTCGAATAGTTTTTCAGTCATAACGTTTTTTAGTCAAAGTTGAAAAATGTCGAGATTTTACGCGAGCGCGCGTTACGTATCTCTCTCAATGCATTCCTTATGATAGATAATTATGCTTATTCTATTAAATGTTATCTTTGCATTATTCGCATTTACTCTTATATATAATCTAATGCATGCTATTGTAGTCAGTTCCTGATAGAGTTCCAGCCTGTAATTAGTATTTGCGCGTATTGCTGTTGTAATTCAGTACTTATGTGTAATAAAAAATATATAATTAAATAAAAACTTTTTTAAAAAACCATCCGCTTGGTCAAAAAAAACGTAAATGGCGCAGTCGTAACGGATAAGTTCCAGTGAAAAAAATTAGTGAAAAAAGTGCTTAAAAATTAAAACCAAAAATCTGTGGACTTTCGCGTGTAGTGAACCCAGAAAGCGTTTACGAGCATCACTAATTCACTGAGGTATTTACCGAAGAACTTATAGAACCAGAGGCATAGTTTCCCGTGTTCAAAAGACCAGAAGGCATAGTTCCAGAGTCCAAAAATCAAAAATCAAGGATCGAGAGGCACAGTACTCCAAGGCATAGTTCCCATAGTCCTATCCAGCAACTTTACACAACTGTAACAACACCTGCGAAGGCAACTCGAAATCAGAACTCACCACAACTCAACTCAGCAACACCATTTTAGGATAAATATTCAAGAATGAAGACAGTGTTTTTAATGTAAGTCGAATTTAAATTTTTGCAGTTTTCTCAAAAATCATTTTTATTTTATGTCAACTAATTCTGACAGTTCACGAAATTCTATCCCTTCTCTTCCATTAACTCCTAACTCGTATGAAAGTAATATAGATAACAATAATTTACAACATAATTTATTAGATTTATTAAATAATTTACATTTAGACGAAATGGCACAATTTAGCCCAGAATTTTTAAAATGCGTTCCAGAATTTAATGGAAATGCAAATGAATTGAATCATTTTATAGAAGTGTCACAAACAATTATAGATACATTTTATAATAATCAAAATGTTTTTCTGAATAACTTTATATTAAATAGCTTAATTAATAAACTTACAGGGAGAGCGAAACTTGTTGTTAATGTCAACCGTATTAATGATTTTGATAGTTTAAAAAATGTTCTTATTCGTAATTTTTCTGATCCAAGAGACGAAGCTTGTTTAAATAGAGATTTAATTAGTTTAAAACAAAATATTAATGAAACGCCTACTCAATTTTATGAAAGATGCTTAGAAATGTTAAACATAATATGCTCATACGTAAATATTCATGAACAGTTAGTAAATAACCGAGATTTTAAAAATGATTTATATAAAAGCTTAACTTTAAAAACTTTTCTAGCAGGCTTAAAAGATCCTTTAGGTACCACTATTCGTTCTATGAGACCAGCAGACTTAGCTGAAGCACTCCAATTTGTTAATCAAGAAGAAAACATTTATTATTTGCAATCTCAAAACAAACACAATTTTAAACCAGTTAATAATAATCAAAGTAGAAATAATTTTTCCAGAAATAATAATAGTTTTAGATATAACAATGGTAATCTTAATAATTTAAATCAAAGATTTATTCCTCCATGGAATCCAATAAGACATAATAATAATAATAATTACCAAAATTTTAATAGACAAAATTCACAATTTCCAAGTCAACCAATTCAATTACAACCAAGAAATGTAAATAATCGATTTCTTACCAATAACCAAGTCTTTAAACCACAAAATGTATGGAAACCAAGATACCAAAATCAAAATTTTAGACAAACTCCAATGAGTGTACAAACAAGAAATACCCAAAGAACAAATTTTCAAAATAATAATCAACAAACTCCTATGAGTGTTCAAACTAGAAATACTAATTTTCACCGACCTAATTACCAAAATTATCAGCCTAAATTAAATTATATTGCGGAAGAATTATATAATACAGAAACAACAAATTATCAAGATTTTGATCAACCTAGTGCATCTAGAAGCAATATTAATAATAATGATGATAATCAAAATTTTCACTTGGCCAAACAAGAAAAATTACAGAGGTAGAAAATTTAACGTTAGGAGATGAAGGTTTACCGTATATAGAAATTAAATTTAATAATGAAAATATTTTGAAATTTTTAATTGATTCAGGCTCTAATAAATCTTTTATGAATCCTGAAATTGCTAAAAAATATTTCTTTAATGAAATTGTTGAAGAACCTTTTGTAGTTTCAACAGCATTCCATACAACACAACATAAAAATATAATAATCATTCCTACTCCGGATGAATTTAATCTTCGGAATAGTTTTTCTAAATTTTATTTATTTAAATTTCATAATAAATATGATGGGTTGATTGGAATGGATTTATTGAAAACATTAAAAGTAAAAATTGATTTTGAAAATTCTATACTGTATACTCCTAGAACAAAAATTAATTTAAAATATCAAAAACCAATTTGTGTATTACATTTAGAACCGCATACAAAACATATAATTAATGTACCTGTAGATATTAATAATGGAAAAATAATTATTCCTCATAATAATTTTAATAATTTAGAAATACCCGAAACTCTAACAATTGCTAAAAATAATTTTGCAAATATTGAAATATTAAATAAGAACCCAAAACCAATAGATTTAAATTTCTTTGTTCCAATAAAAGCTATTAAGTTTGATAATAATAATTATGAAATATATAGTCCCAATAATAATAAAAATGATAAAGATAATATTGATTTTACTCCTGTAACAAATGAAATAAATATTGAATTCTCGAGTAATAATCGAATAAATAATAATGAAAATGATACTCCTGTAGCAACCAAAGGTAAATATGAACTCTTGAGTAATCATTCAAAACATAATTTTAAAATGTTTAATAAATTAGCAAAGACTAACAAAATAAAAAATTCAAATGTAAAGGATTTAAATGGAAATCTTTTTAATTCTAAATATTCATTAGCACATTGTGTTAGCGCAGATTTGAAAATGGGACAAGGTATAGCAAAACTATTTAACAAGAAATTTAAGAATAAAGATATTTTATTTTTACAAAAACCTATAAAAAACAAAGTATGTTTCTTAAAAGATAATAATAGATATATTTTATATTTAGTTACTAAAAATAAATGTTTCGAGAAACCCTCATATGAAGATATGTTCAATACATTAATTAATTTAAAGAAGTTATGTATTAATAAAAATATTAATAAACTAGCGATGCCCAAAATAGGCTCAGGATTAGATAAGTTAAATTTTTCTATCGTAAGAAAAATGTTAATGTACATATTTAATGACGTTAATATTAAAATTTTTATCCATAGTATTGATGAAATAAATAACTTCAATTTAGATGTTCAACCCTATGAACATAAATTAGATTTAGAAAAGTTTAGAACTCAAAAGTAAATAGAGAAGAGAAAGATCAAATTGAAAATCTTTGTATTGAATATTCTGACATATTTTATAATGAAAAAGAAAAGTTAACATTCACTAATCAAGTTAAACATAGAATTAAAACGGAAGATGAAGAACCAATTTACACTAAATCATATAGATATCCTTTCATTCACAAAGGGGAAGTTAATAAACAAATTACTAATATGCTTAACCAAAACATAATTAGACCTAGTGATTCACCTTGGTCGTCTCCAATTTGGGTAGTCCCAAAAAAATTAGACAGTTCTAATAAACAAAAATGGAGAATAGTCGTAGACTATCGTAAATTAAATAATAAAACTATTACTGATAGATATCCCCTCCCTAACATTACAGATGTTTTAGATAAATTAGGCAAATGTAATTATTTTACAACTTTAGATTTAGCAAATGGTTTTCATCAGATCGAAATGCATTCTGATGACAGCAAAAACCGCATTTACAGTAGAAAACGGACACTATGAATATACTCGAAAGCCATTTGGGTTAAAGAACGCCCCTGCAACGTTTCAGCGGGTGATGGACAATATTTTACGCGGTTATCAAAATGAAATTTGCCTAGTATATCTCGATGACATTATTATATTCTCTACTTCCTTGCAAGAACATATTGTAAGATTAAAAACAATTTTCCAAAGACTAAGAGAATCTAATTTTAAAATTCAACTAGATAAATCTGAATTTCTAAAGAAAGAAATTGCATATTTAGGACACATAGTAACTCCTCAAGGTATAAAACCAAACCCTTTAAAAATTGAAGCTATAAAAAGATATCCACTTCCAGCATCTACAAAAGAAATTAAATCATTTTTAGGTTTATTAGGTTATTATCGTCGTTTTATTAAGGATTTCGCAAAAATAACTAAACCACTTACTAAATGTTTGAAAAAGGATCAGAAAATTATACATGATAACGAATTTATAAATTGCTTTGAAACTTGTAAAAATTTATTAGTAAACGAACCAATTCTTCAGTACCCTGACCTTACAAAAACTTTTAATTTAACAACCGATGCAAGTAATTTTGCAATTGGTGCAGTTTTATCACAAGGACCTATTGGTAAAGATTTACCGGTAGCATACGCTTCACGTACCCTAAATGATTCCGAATCAAATTACGGAACAATAGAAAAAGAAATGTTAGCCATTGTTTGGGCTACAAAAATATTTAGACCTTATTTATTTGGAAAAAAATTTAATATTATTTCAGATCATCAACCCTTAAAATATTTATTTAATATGAAAGATCCTAATTCAAGACTTGTCAGATGGAGACTCAAATTAGAAGAATTTGATTATACAATGTATTATAAAAGTGGAAAATTAAATACTAATGCTGATGCATTATCGCGAATTAAATTAAATAAAGAAAATAATAATGCAGAATTAAATATTAATGAATTAAAAGATTATATTGAACAATTTAATAAAAAACTTGAAAAAATCCCTTAGGAGATATAGAAATTGATAATCAATCGGTACAAGCTAATATTGATGAAAATGAACATCATCAACTAGATGAAATAATAGAAATTAATTCACAATCTGAAAACGAAGATCAACATATAACACAAGGAACCATTCATTCTAATCAAGATGAACATCCGATAGTCGATGTCCCTATTATTGATTCCCCTCTAAATCATGGAAAAAATCAAATTATTTTCCAATACGTTTACCACTCCCCAGCAAAAATAAAGGTTATAAAATTATTCGATAAACAAAAATTTATTGTACAATTATCCTCAATAAGTTTCAATAAAGATATAATTAATTTTATAAAAGAATATATTGTTCCCGATGTCGTATATTATATATATTTTGAAGAAAGTACTAATTATGAACCATTTTGCGAGATAGTAAGAAAAACTTTTAAATATCCCTCGTATAAATTTAAGCGTTGTTTAACAAAATTAATTGATATCGAAAATGAAGAGGAACTTGAGAATGTAATTATGAATCATCATGAAGGAAAATCAAACCTTAGAGGTATTGATGAAACAGAGAATAAAATAAAAAATAAATACTATTATCCAAATTTACGTAAAGCTATTCAAAAATATATTAAAACATGTGAAATTTGTAAAGTCTCTAAATATGATAGAAATCCAGTCAAGTTACAATTAAGTATAACCCCTACTGCAAGTAAACCTTTTGAAATTATACATATTGATACTTTTCAAATTCAAAAACAAAAGTTTTTAACAATTGTAGATTCATTCTCTAAATATGGGCAAGCTTATCCTTTAAATTCACTGAATTCAGTAGAAATTGTAAATTCCTTATTAAACTACTTTTCACACCATCAAATCCCTAAACAAATTATTTCAGATAATGGTCAAGAATTTAAAAATTCAATAATTAATGATTTATTAAAACTTCATAAAATAGAAATACATTTTTGTACACCGTATCACCCTCAGTCGAACGGAATAATAGAACGATTCCATTCAACAATTATTGAACATATTCGTATTTTAAATAATAGTGAATTTTCTATTGAACCAATAATAAATAAAATGTTATACGCAATTTTAGGTTATAACAATTCAATTCACTCCGCTACTAAATTAACACCATCGGAAGTAATTTCTGGACACATTGAAAACAATAATCCTTTTGATTTAAATATAGAACAACAACTTGTTAGTGACTATGTTCAAAAACATAGAGATCAATCAAAATTAATATATAGTAAACTAAATAAAAAACTGATTGAACATAAAGATAAAATAATCTCAAATAGAAATAGGAATTTAGAACCTGACGTTGATGTAGAAGAAGAAGATAGAGTATATGTAAAACAATATAATAGAAATAAATCAAAAAATGTATATGAACCACATACTATACAATCTGTTCAAGATAAAACATGCTCTACTAACGTACGCCCTAAAATACATAAAGATCAAATTAAACGTCCATCAAAATAATATAAGATTTTTGTTACAGATCAATTATCCCAATAATATTTGCCGACATTGAAATAACAAACTTAAAGGACAACCCAGGTATTCTACCTTTCAAAATTGGAAAAGCTAAAATTAATTATTTTTCCCGCACATTTATTCATTACTTTGATGTATCATATATAAGCGATGAGATTGAACTAATTAGTAAACATTATTTTAAAATTAATAATACTATAAAATACTTACATTCTAGATATCATGAAGAATTAGAAAATTATGAAAAAATTGTATTATTCCAAATTAATCATGCGAAACAAAAATTGTTAAATTTTATGCCTCACTTAAAACGAAGCAAACGCGGTTTAATAGATGGTCTTGGTAGTATATTGAAATCAATCACTGGAAATTTAGATGCTAATGATGCTATAAAATATGATACTTATATAAAGACATTACAAGAAAATCAAAATCAAATCATTGATACTGTAAATCAACAAATATCACTTTCAAATGAAATTATTCAAACTTTTAATAATTCAATATCTTCGATTCAACAAATGAAAATACTTTAAAAGATCAAATTAATAAAATTACTAAAGACGTAAATGAAAGACTTTTTGATAATGATCAATTCATAATTCTTAAGAATCTGTTGGATGAAATAAACGCAACTCTAAATATGATTATTCAACTATTACAGGATTTAGAAAATGCTGTAACTTTTGCAAAAATTGGTATTGCTCATAATTCAATTATTAAACCTACAGAACTACTTTATTTAATATCAACAACTTTATCATATATATCAGAAGAAAACCTTATGTTTCCGATAAATTTAGAATCAATGTATAAATTTTATGAAATTCTAGATGTTAAAACATACATTTCAAATTCACGTGTTACTTTTGTACTTTCCATTCCTATTGTTCGCTCAGAGATTTATAATTATTACCAATTGTATCCTATTCCTATTTTAAACTCAAATAACCAATATCAAACCTTAATCCCGATTGAAAAATATTTAGTTACATATAAAAATTATTACATGTACACAGCTGAGAAATGCAGAAATCTAAATGGTACTTACTTTTGCGCAAATAATGATCTTGTTAATAGTCAAAAACAAACTGATTGTATTTTTCAAATTTTACAACTTACAAATAATTATAGCTCATGTAATTATCAATCAATTAATATACCTAACTTTATTATTGAACAAGTAGATAATTCCCATTATATAGGAATCTTTCAAAATTTTACTAAAATAAATACTAATTGTAAAACTGAAATTATTTTAAATTTAAAAGGCAACTTTTTATTTAACTTACCACACAATTGTAGTTTTTCTACCAAAGAAATGAACTTTATTAATAGTTATAGTGTTGAATCTTATAGTTCGCCTATATTACTTCCTAATATTGTAATTGACAATAAAAATAAGTTAAGTGAAATTGCGACAATTGAAATAAGTGATATTAAACCAGATAAACTTAAAAAGTTACAAGATCATGTTAAGCAGATTAAATATTTATCGCCGAAAAGAGTGAACAACTTTCATAATATTAGTGTTTGGACTGTTATTTTATATATTATTGTAATTGTATGTGTATGTTTTATTCTTTATAAATATGTTATTATCCCTTATATTGTAAACAAACATAGTTTAAATGCGAATCATGAACCTATACAAAATTTAGAAAACCCTTTATATTTGTCAAAAATATAAAGCACCCTCTAAGTGGGAAGGAGTTACGTATCTCTCTCAATGCATTCCTTATAATAGATAATTATGCTTATTCTATTAAATGTTATCTTTGCATTATTCGCATTTACTCTTATATATAATCTAATGCATGCTATTGTAGTCAGTTCCTGATAGAGTTCCAGCCTGTAATTAGTATTTGCGCGTATTGCTGTTGTAATTCAGTACTTATGTGTAATAAAAAATATATAATTAAATAAAAACGTTTTTTAAAAAACCAACCGCTTGGTCAAAAAAAACGTAAATCGCGCTCGCTTTTTTTGTATTTCGCAAAAGTTGCGAATAACTCAATAACTAATGGGAATGCAGAAAAGTTGTTAGAATGAAAGTTCTAGATAATAAAATTTAGGATAATTTTTCTATCTTCAAGTTTTTTCGTAGCTCTTATTTCTTGGAAAAAAATCGACAGTTTGTTGAAAGCTTCGTAAAAAACTTGTAATTTTCACAAAATCGTGGAATAATTTCTTAGAACTATTTATTGGAATTTGTGTGTTTTTAAACTTCGGGATAAATTACCGTATTACGCGCGTGGCGCATGAAGTAAAATTTCGAGTTTAGAAAAGCCTGAAAATTTGGTTTGGCCGCTCCGCGCTTCGCGCTACGCGACCAAACCAAATTTTCAGGCTTTTCTAAACTCGAAATTTTACTTCATGCTTAGCCTGGGAGTGGAAAACAGTCTTGTACATAATATTGATAACTTTTGATAAACAATCGACTTTTTCTGTTAGATACTTTATGGATCACCCTGTATAAAAACAAATATGTATTATTTGGATTGATTGAGTTACTTGAAGATAATTATACTTTGAGTAAAAAACACTTAGAACCTTTCTTCAATACTTTATTTTGTAACCAAATGTACATTTCGGACACGAAGTGTCCATTATCAATGGTTTGATACTAATACATGTATTAGTATCAAACCATTGATAATGGACACTTCGTGTCCGAAATGTACATTTGGTTACAAAATAAAGTATTGAAGAAAGGTTCTAAGTGTTTTTTAATCAAAATATGTATTATACTTTTCTGTAGCTGGAATAGTTTTTGAGTTATAACGTTTTTTGTCAAAATTGAGGAAAGTCGAGAATTTACGCTTTTTTGTATTTCGCAAAAGTTGCGAATAACTCAATAACTAATGGGAATAGAAAAAAATCGTTGAAACAGAAGTTTTGGACAATTTTTCTATCTTTAAGTTTTTTCGTAACTATCTTCTTTCTTAGAGAACAATAACAGTTTGTTGATTCTTAAAAACTTATAAGTTTTAAAAATCATGGAATAACTTGATTTTGCGCATTACTGAAAAAATATATCATTAGTAATTAGTAATATTTAATGTCGTTTTTATTGTGCGCGTTGATAGAGATGATAAAGTTTGTTAATAATCTAAGCATTATAACATAAAAACATTTTATATGTACAGAGAGTTTAAAGTTTAGTGACCACGATTTTTGCGTAACAACAACAATTTTTCAACACTTTTAGTAAATAACACACTTGGTTAAAATTTCACTGTTTATTATTTGACACTGCAACACTTGTTTTGCCACACAGGCAATTTTTCAGTTGAAACAATTAAAAATGTTCGAAATGAAAATAAACACATTAATCACTGCACGCTGTATAAGTTCCAATTGGAAAAAGAAAACAAATTAGCAAAAAAATAGTTGCAGTCCTCTCGATGAAGGTGCTTTGACAATTGTAAATGTCAAAGTTGGTTTTAAAAATTTCGTCACAAAAAAACTTCATTAGATTATGAAAGCAACCATTGCAGTGTATCCAGCCATGGTAGTGTAAACTGAACAAATAATCATAATAAAGAGACACTAAAAATGGACTTGCCAACTGCTTTTTAATCAAAACTTGAAGATTTTATAGTAGAGAAATAAAAACTTTATCAAAACGTTCGCTAGAAGAAGTTGGAAATGATAGCAATTAAAATATGACGAGTGTATATAAACTGTCGTCGGCATCTCGGTTGCTTAGAAACACATATTACATATCTCAGATTATGCCATACGACACGGTAAAGCGGTGTAAGTGTGTTCTTAATTATCTAGAAATTGTCCAATACTTGCATAGATTTGAGGTTTTTTTGGCGCACAACCTGGGGCCATGCTAACGCTAGGCCCTTGTTGGGCGTCATACATTGTGAAAGTAAAAGTTAAAAACTTCACACTGATTAGTGTTTCGTACGCGTGGCACATGAAGTAAAATTTCAAGTTTAGAAAAGATCGAGTTTGGACGCTACGGGTCTAAATCAAAACGCTCAGGCTTTTCTAAACTTAAAATTTTACTTTATGCTTAAGCTAAGAGTGGAGAAGACTCGTTTGAAAATACTTAAAACGATTGTATTTGAGCTTTTTGGCTCCCAACCTGGGGCCAGGCTAACGCTGTGGCCCCTAGTTGGGCGCCATAATTCGCAAGCATCTAAATTTAAAATTTTCCACTGAATCAGCGTTTTGTACGCGCGGTGCATGAAGTAAATTTTGAGTTTAGAAAAGCCTGAGTTTGGATTTGGACGTTCAGGCTTTTTAAACTCGACATTTTACTTCATGCTTTGTCTGGGAGTGAAAAACACTCGTTTAAACTTCAAAATGAACGCTTAATAATTTGATTAATAACTACTCGTAAATATGCTTTAACTTGATTCGTACATTTTTTATACAGGGTATTTATACGGGTAATTTACCCGGTATTCAATAAATTAATGAATATAAACCGGTTCACCGATATTTCACCGGGAAATCATGATATCGTTGTTTCAGGGGCAAAATTCATTAAGTACGTTACGTGGATAATTAATAGAATTTAAAGATTTACCTCTACCAAGTGTTTTCCACTCCCAGACTAAGCATGAAGTAAAATTTCGGGTTTAGAAAAGCCCCGTGAAAATTTGTCGAGGGTCGCACAGCGACCCGAGACAAATTTACGCGGGGCTTTTCTAAACCCGAAATTTTACTTCATGCGCCACGCGTATAAAACAGTGATTTAAAGAGAAATTTAAAAACACAGAAAAGACATATTTTATGTTAATTAATTGTAAGTATTCGAATCCTTTTATAAATATTCGAATCCTTTTATAAAGATTCGAATCCTTTCATAAGGATTTAATATAAATTAAAAATAAAGTGAAAACTAGCAACAAATATCCTATAATAAGTAATAGTTGTCATGAACTGTCATTACAATTACTTCACATTCACTGTTGTATATCATAATATTAGGTAAAATGAGTATGTATTCCGTCATGGACACTCGTTATGGAGTTAAAGGAGGAAGGGAGAAAATAACTACTAGCGTATTGGTAAGAATTATAGAATAGAGAAAAAAATGAAATATTTTTTTTACATGTAAATTTCCTCTGGGTACAAATAAGTCCTCAATTCGAAACACAAGATTCCCCAGCTCTACTGTAGTCATTTTTTTTAAATGGTTTTATAACAAAAATCCTTGAATTCGCGATCTGAGATATAACCTCATATTATGAACAAAAAAACTGTTTATAGCAAAATAGTTGAGGGTCTAACTAGTCCTAAATTCGAAATACAAGTTTATCGAGTTTAACAATAGTCCCAATATTTTGAATGGTTTTATAAAGAAAATCGATATCTGATAGTTACCCGAAAATAAAAGTATAAACAAAAAATTGTTTATAACAAAATACTTGCGGGTACAAATTAGTCCTAAATTGAAAACACAAGTTTGTTGAGTTTTATTGTGATTCGAAATTTGTTTACAGTTTTATACCGAAAATCGAAATATAAGATTTAACCGAAAATTATTTTCTCAACAAAAATATTGTTTATAACAAAATGCTTATGGGTACAAATTAGTCCTAAATTAGAAACACTAGTTTGTCGAGTTTTATTGTGATCCCAATTTTTTGGACGGTTTTATACCGAAAATCGAAATTTGAGATTTAACCGAAAATTATTTTATCAACAAAAATATTGTTTAGAACAAAATGTTTGTGGGTACAAATTAGTCCTAAATTAGAAACACAAGTTTATCTAGTTTTATTGTGGTTCCAATTTTTTATTACGGATTTATACCGAAAATCGAGATTTAAAATTAATTAATCCGAAAATTATTTTATCAGCAAAAAAATTGTTTAAAACAAAATACTTGTGGGTACTAATTAGTCCTAATTTTATACTCTACATTTCTGTTTATTAATTATGAAAAGTACTTTTTTGTTATAAATTGGCTAAATAATGTATAAATTGTTTAAATAATTTATAATTGTTTAAACAATGAGAAACAAACATGGGTACAAATTAGTCTTTAATGCAAAGTTTTGGATGCACCAGGTTAAATTTCAATTGAGAATGGTGGGGGTGCTAATTTTAGTCAAGCTAGCACCCCCATAATAATAATCGGTTTTCCGGCAAAACTAAGTTGGTACAAATTCTAATTTTGTGGGTTCAAATTAGTCTTTAATTAGTCCTAAATTATAGGCATATTTTAATTTGATTTTGGCGAAGTGGGGATGCCAACTTTATGGAGGTTGTTTTCTCATCATCAGACGTAAGTGTTGGTAAAGAATTGGATCTCCACCTCCTGTTGGGTCAAAGAACGTTGTGTTTAGATTTCGATCGGTTAAGAGTATAGTGATTGCACCGGCTAACACTGGTAGCAACTCTCGAAAAATTACCTTGGCATTTCAACTAACCCCTAAAAACGTAGACATTAGTTTAAAACTCCTATTGATATTGCCTCTATACACCGTTCCATTTGTTTCTGGATCTCGCCTAGCCATGCTTTCGTGTTGTTATGTTGCAGTATCAACATTTACATTTTTTATTAATTGGCACTCCTGATTCCTTATTGTAACAGTGTTGCAATAATTTATGATATCATAAGTATGGGGTATACATTCAAATTAATTAATGGGCGCAAAATTCTCTGTGAACAAAAACATGTTGCAGCTAAAATTATTTTCCTTAGAAAATTTTTACAGTATCAAAATTCCAGTGAAGATATCCAATTCTTATACCTGGATGAAACATGGATATATCAGAATGGATCCGTGGTTCGACGCTGGGTACATGAAACGGATATAAAAAGTAATCCAACTAAATTCAAAAATGAAGGTTCTCTTGACTAAATAATAAAAGTGGAATGAGGGCTTAAAAATTGTTTGACATGAAAATTATCAGTATCACAAGAGGGTGGGAATAAATTTGCAATTCTACAAAAAAATACTGAGGGCCAACAGAAGAGAGAATGACCAAAATTAAGGTGGATGGATGGAGTTGATCAAAATGTGTTAACGGGAAGACCCAAGCGAGAAATACAAATGGATGACGAAATAAGTTTGCAGAGCCGAATTCATTATATTTGTTATATACAATATTATTGCTGTGTTTGTATGTACAAAAACCAAGTAGTAAATTTTGTTAATCTTAAAACTGCATATTATTATCCTTTTATATCTGAAAATTTGTAAAACAGGCAACAGTGTAAGATCACAATAGTCAGAAATTATAACCTTAAAATCGAACATCTGACAGTGACATTTAAAAACCCTGATTTAAAACACAACCAGCCCCATTTACAATACTTAAACTGTCACTTTTCCATAGCTAGGCGAGATCCAGAAACAAATGGAATTTTGTATAGCTTAAAGTTTTTGCAACCACTTGTAGAGCAGGGATTAAAAATGCAGGTTAAGTCTGATGGTAAATGTTTAGAAATACAGATAGAGACTTTAAAATGAGTATAAAATGTTTTCTCATCATCAGACGTTGAATTACAATTTAAGCCTGATGTGAGTTTCATTGTTAATTTTTAAAAAATACAGAGACTTGAAAATTAGTATAAAATAAACGTTTTATTGAATTTGGAGAATAACAAACTATTATTCAAGTGTTTTATTTGTGATATTTGCAGAATTATTAACAAGTATCTAACCTAACTTCACAAAGTTACCTCATTGTAACATATTTAATATAAAAAAGAATTAAAATTAATATCGACTTTCTGCAAAAATTTTGTCTCATTGAGACAAGTCTCCAAATATTCATTAAAACAACTACTTCTTGAGCTAATGCCCCGACAGATATTGAATAATACAATGAATATTTGAGTTACACAACAGCTTTACTGTTCTATGCATAATTTATATACAAAATGCAACATCAGGTCAAATTATTCTCAGATAGGCAGTAATTGAAAGTGAGGGTAGTATGTATGCGCGAGAAGGAGATCACCTTGCATTTATCAAGGTTGAGTCTAAGGTTATTAGTAGCGCACCAGTCACTAAACGAGTTAAGGTCATCCTGCAACAGCAGGGCATCATTCAATGAACAAATGTTTTTAAATATTTTTATGTCATCCGCATACATAAGACACTATGTTAGCAAAGCATTTGACAACGTCATCAATAAAAATATTAAAAAGCAAGGGGCCCAAATGCGACCCTTGTGGCACATCTGATGTGATATTAATTTGATAAGACACACAGTGCCCAATACGTACAAACTGGGTCCGCTCAAAGAGATAAGATTCTATCCACTGTAATAGAATACCACCGATACCTAAAACACGCAGCTTGTTGATTAATATTTTATGGTCAACACTGTCGAAGGCTTTCGAAAAATCGGTGTGAATTGAGTCCACCTGCATCTTACATTCAAGAGCATCCGTGATGTAAGTCTCGTACACAAGTAGGTTAGTGCAGGTGGACTTACCACTTCTTTTTTTACAGCGAATGCATCTGGAGAATTTTCTGTTAAAGTATTAAACAACAATTCTCCGCAACTGTCTACTGATCTAACCTATAACTCAACTTCACTAACTGTCTAGTTGACAGTTGTATATGTAACATATGCAACTGTCGAGTAATCTTTTGACATGTAATTTTTTTGACATATGTAATTCATACTTTTGACACATTTGAGATTTAACGCCTATTTGGCACATTTGACATCCAAAAAATGTGAGGTAGTAAAGAATTAAAAAATGTATTAAGTATTTTAAGAGATTTGTTTTATACATTTTATGTCACTTACCACATTTTCCATCATTTTTGACGTTTTTCAACATAATTCTACGACGACATGATATAAGTTGACAACAAGACAAGTCGGCGTTAACCGGCATTTGGACTATAATGACAGTTGACCTACATGTAGATCGGCATTAGCCTATATTTGAACTACATTTACATTAGTCGGCTTTAATCGACATTTGAACTATAATGACAGTTGATACAAGGGCAGTAAATGTTATTCTATTTAAAGTGAATGGTCTGTTTAGTGGTTCTCCACTGCGACTGCAAGGATCTATTGTGGCTCACAATTAGGGCCAGTCATATGTTCTTACTGCTCACCTTCCAAGGACAGTTAATATAATGACAGTTGACAGTTAAGCATGAAGTAAAATTTCGAGTTTAGAAAAGCCTCAAAATTTAAATTTTGACGCGGAGCGAAACGAGCGTCCAAATCCAAATTTTCAGGCTTTTCTAAACTCGTAATTTTACTTCATGCGACAACCGTATAAAATACTGAAATATTATAAAGTTCAAAAGATACTGCTCGTTTTTGATACAATGTTAATTAATTTTTTTACATCTTGACGCGTATGATTAAGATGTGTAGGTAACATGCACATAATAGCTTTGACAAGTATATTACATGCTAACAGCTAAACAGCTGATTGATTACCGCACAACCAAATGACATTTTTTTGATGCATATTGATCAAGTAGTAATTTAGTTTTCATCAATGTCATCTTACTATCAAAAATTATTGAATAAATAATTTGTTCTTTCATGCTCATTACTTTTCTGAGTCCCCTACAGTTCTTCGGAACTCAAGGGGGATTCAAACCATCTTTCTATATCTCTATCTCTCTTCAAACTAAAAAAAAAAACAATGGACAATAAGAATGAGGAAATTGGTCTCCAGGTGGGTACGCAAAAATCTCACCCCGTGCAAGCGGGCTGCCCCATCGGATCTGGAGGGGGCAACTGTCCATCCGTGTCCGGCCTTAAAGGCAAACAGACTCCAAAAGGTCAGGGAAGGCTACGGCTAAGGCTGGCACGAACCGACCTATCTACAACGAAAACCTGAAGCCCTCTAAAAGGGCCTTCAGGGATGGATAGGCAGCTTACAGAATTCGCCTAAAATTCGAGTCCATTCCGGAGACAGAACTATCCGACAAGGATAAGGTGGCTCTTAAATGGGCTCGGAAGGTAATCAGGGAACACGGGGAGAAGCCTTCTGCGACCGAGGCGCTCAAGAGGCAGCGATCGCGATCGGGGGGTGATAAGCTACGGCTTTGGGTCGATCATCCTCAAAATTAATAAGAAAGTCCGGGAGACCGTCAAAACTAATAAGGAGAGGGCCCCTGAAGAGCCGATGGAACCGGGTCCCCATTCCGACATGGAAAGCGAGCCGGTTCTTGAGGCTTTGAGCCGGCTGCGCACGCACTCGGAGAAGACGGGAGAGAGTGAGAGAGACGAAGATTTTACTTTCTCTCCCAGCTCCGAAGACAACGACCTGAACATCACCGTCGTCAACCCCTAAGCGGCAGAAATAGCGAAGGTGATCCAGCTCAATCTGCATCACTACAAGGAAGCCTGGGCTGCGCTAATCCCTACCCTAACAAGGGAGAGGTATGATGTCGCCCTGCTCCAAGAACCATTGATCGTTGGAGATCGGGTTTGCGGACTAGGCTCCACTGACTTCAATGTCTATTACAAACAGGGAGGAGGTGAATCAAGATCATGTATCTTAATTAACTAAAAGCATCCTGCTGTCCTGTTTCAGCAAAAATGACACAACTGTCGTCTCCATGCGGAGTGGCTTCCACCAACTTTGGGTGGCCTCCTTCTATATGGCCCATGACAGGGAAATACCTCCAGAAGACCTGCTAAATGCGGTGGGAGAGGCAAACCAGAAGGGGGTTGACATAGTCATCGGCGCTGATGCGAATGCCCACAACACCATATGTCGGGAGCTCCGACACGAACAACAAAGGTGAGTCACTACTTGAGTTTATTCTGGCAACTAACCTTTCCATATGTAATATTGGTTCCGAACCCACATTCATTACTTCCAACAGTCGCGAGGTTCTAGACATAACATTGGTCTCGGACCTGGCGCACAGCAAAGTTATAAATTGGAAGGTCAGTGGCGAACACCCCTTCTCCGACAATAGGTATATAGAGGTTCAGGTGGATATGCACTTTCCAGTGAACCCTATAATTACCAACAAAAGACTTACGGACTGGGACTCTTATACGACCGTTCTTATTGGGGCTCTGCCTAGCGATACACCACGTAGACCCAACACTGAGGGGGATTTGGATCGCCTGGTAACTACCCTCACAGAGGCCTGCAACAAGGCAATAGGGGCTGCTTGTCCTGATAAAGTGTACCTAGGCAAAAAGAAACCTCCATGGTGGAACCAGGAGATTTCCTCCTTAATGAAGGAATGCAATAGGCTGTTCAACAGGGCAAAACAAACCAGCGAATGGTCTCTGTACAAGGACAGCCTAAGAGCCTTTAAGAAGGCTGTTAGACAGGCAAAGAGGGCCTCTTGGAGAACCTTTTGCAACAAAATTGAGGAAACCTCCGAGGCCAGTCGGCTGAGAAAGATACTATCGGGACACCAAGCTATCCCGGATTTTCTCATGAAGCAGGGTGGTGACTGGACCACTTCATGCGAGGAAACCCTAACGGCGCTGATGGATACCCACTTTCCCTCCGACTCTGGCGGGAAATGGGGTCGCCCGGCATCTAGGAAGAGCTGCCCCATATATGATATCTTGAGTGAGCACAAACTGGCTTAGAGTGTGAAAAGCTTCAAGCCTTTTAAAGCTGCAGGCCCTGATGGGATCATTCCTGCTGAATTACAGATAGCCTCAGATCTGGTTGGAAGTAATATTTGAAGCCTTTCTAACTCTATCGTACATCCCTCAGAGATGGAAAGAGAAAAATGTGGTGTTCATACCCAGAGCAGAGAAAATAACCCACTCAACACCGAAGGACTATAGGCCAATCAGCTTATCGTCCTTCTTACTCAAGATGTTGGAGAGACTAGTTGAAGCGTACTTAAAGGAACGTATCAATCCAAACCTTTAGTCAACTAGCCAACACGCTTAAACTAAGGGCAGATCAGTGGACACGGCGCTGCACGCCCTCATTAGCCAGGTTGAGAAGTCCATGTGCAATAAGAGTTTACGTTGGCGGTATTTCTGGATATCGAAGGAGCCTTCAACTTGAACGAGTCGATATGCCTCTTCATAGGGGAGCTGCTGACGGGGAGGCACGTTGTCTCCTCGCTGGGTGGCTTGCACTCAAGAAGAGAGGTTAATAGGGGTACCCCTCAAGGGGGGGTCCTCTCTCTGCTACTATGGAGCGTAGTCATAAATGACCTACTGAAAGAACTGGAGTCTGTAGAGTGTAGGGCAATTGCCTACGCTGACGATGTGACTCTTACGGTCTCTGGCAAACACTTAAACATCCTATCCGAACTTATGGAGCAGGCACTCCAACTTCAAAGTTCCTACTCTAAACGGCACGGAACTGGTGGTAAAAGAGCAAGCTAAATATTTGGGCATTCTAATCAACAGGAAGCTTAGTTAGAAGCCCAATATCTAGGAGAAAGCATGGAAAGCGCTCGTGGCGCTGTACTCCTGCAAAAGAGCAGTGGGCAAGAACTGGGGACTGAAAGCAACCGTTGTTCACTGGATGTATACGGCCGTGGCCCATTATGTTCTACGGGACCGCAGTCTGGAGAACTGCTCTCGACAAAAGGATCCATCAAACTGCACTCGGCAAGGCTCAGAGAGCCGCCGAATTTCTCATAACGGGGGCGGTCAGGTCCACCCCCTCCAAAGCGCTAGATATAATACTAAAACTAGCTCCAGTCAACCTCTACTACAGATATGCTGCAGCTACCACAGCGATCAGAATCAACTCAGTTGGGATATGGAGCACTAGCAAACAGGGCCATGGAAGGATCCTGATTGAGCTTGTTGATATCCCCCTGAAGACTGACAGCTGCATTCCAGAACTTAATTTTGAAAATAAGTTCTTCACTTCCATCCCGGACAAAACCAAATGGTTAGAGGGCAAGATAATTCAAGGCAAGGACGTCTGGTTCTTTACGGATGGTTCCAAGTCTGAAAACAGAGTAGGGGGAGGAATCTTCTCACAAGACTGCAACCTTAAAAAGTCTTTTAGACTCCCAAACCACTGTAACATTCTTTAGGCAGAGGTCATGGCCATCCGAGTTGCAGCGGACTGGATCCACAAAAATTACCTTCAGGGGAACCGCATCAGGTTCATTACTGATAGCCAAGCCGCCATTAAGATACTGAATAGTCCGTACTGCAGCTCAAAGGTGGTCAGAGACTGTAAAAAATCGCTAAATAGGCTTGCAAATAACTGTGACGTGGGACTCAAGTGGGTACCTAGTCACAGTGATATCAGGGGAAATTCAATTGCCGACAACCTTGCAAGGAAGGGGGCAAAAATGGACCTGTCTACTAAACTCTCCACCCATATTCCTCTTGTGGAATACAAGAGACTACTTAGGGACCAGAGGATAGCATCGGTCAACCATAGGTGGAGAGAAGAAGATACGTGTCTCATAACAAGGCAGCTATGGTCTATATGGGATACTATAAACAGCAACAATTGCTCTTAGCAAAATCGACATAAAGAAGGCGGTAGGTATCCTCACGGCCCACTGCCTCCTAGGCAGACATGCACAAAAGATGGGTCTTGAGCACAACGACTTTTGCGGAGGATGCCTGGATGTGGAGGAGGAAGAGACGGTACTCCACTATCTGGGACAATGCCCTGCTCTCAAAGGGAAAAGGATCAAGTACCTTGGTATGCACTACGCCAATGGACTAACGGACCTCACACTTCTAGATGTGAGAAATCTGATCAGGTTCATTAGGTGCTCGGATTAGTTTGTATAGGTGGGGAGGGAGGGGAGATCTGACTCCTTTTCACCCTTATGATATCATAAGGGGCCCTTTGGGCCTAAGTGAGTGGTCTAACTGCTGCCGTTAGAACCTAACCTAACCTTCATGCTCATTGTTTATTTTGTTAGGGCGTAGGTAAAGTATTGTAAGTTTCTCAAGTGGTATGGCAATTAAATACTCACGGAATACTGCATTCGCCGCTCCGCGGCTCGTAGACAACATATCCGCTCATATGTAATATGCTGCATACCACTCTCGCAACGTAATATATTATTACGAATGTTTATTTCGATTAATTGGAGGCCTGGGGCAATTTATTTTGGAATAGAACGGTGCTTTGCTCACAGATGTGTTAAGTGCATAAAGATTCTGAAGCACTTAACACATCTATGAGCTAAGGAATCGATATAAAAGTATACTTAAAACAAAAAAAAACTGCTGTATGTATCTAAGGGGTACGCTCCACTTTATGAAAACTAAGAATACTGATTTTTTGTTATTATTTTGAATCTTTCCATTCGTTCTTCACACATCTATCTAAAATTCAGTTGTAGAGGGCACGAAGATTTGATTTAATTTTTTTATTTTAGTATAGTAAAAAATAAAGTTAAAAAACTCTAAAATGTGACTTCATTATGCCCTCCACAATGATTTTGTGATTATATAATTCTAATATCAATTTCTCATAAAATGTATAGTTATAAAATAATCAACTTTTTCCTTTGAAAAAAGAATCTGTCATAATATCAATACAGCTATTTTATTCGAAAATTACATTATTTTCCAGCAAAAGTGCACAATTATGTACCAAAATATTTATTTTTAAACCACAACTTCATGTGCCTTCATATTATTACAGGATTGTAAATTGAAACGATGCTACGGCGCAGCCTTAAATGTAATTTTAAATCGCAAGTCGAGGGGTTAATATTACCCAATATAAAAACTAAGATTATAACTTGTTCAATCGTGGCTTACGATACATTTGGTTTAAATTGCAATAAGTTGAATGTAATTAAACTGAGCTTAAGCTAAACTTGGTATAAGCTACTATTCAACAACTGGCCCTTACTTTATTTTAATACTATACTAAACATTTAATTCACCTAGTTATATCTAAAACCTATCTATTAACAAGATAATTAATATTCAACACTTACCAGACCATACGCCCAAATTAACTAATCTAGGGTTGTATATGAAAAACATCGACAGGTATTGATTTAAATAGCCTCGAGCGATTGCTTCTAACATTGCAAATTTTGATATTTTTATAAAAATTAATAACCAACATTTTTGACACGAAATTGATGAATCTGAATCTGTCTCAAAAGTGACATAATAGAACAAAAAAAATTAAATTAATGTATTCATTAAATCTACCTTAGATATTGAAAATCCAATTATTACTATTTGTTATCATCAATTCTTATATTAGTGAATTTCGTGACTCTGCTTTAGTACATATATGTATTTCTGTGACGTGTTCATAATTTTATATGTAAACTCAGTTTTTTTTAATATGACCAAACTTGGGGTGTATTTACTGTGAATAGTTGCAGTCCTGCTTTAACTGTAGGGTATGTTAAACATCAAATTTTGAAATGTTGGTAGATGATTATCAATGTGACAAATAAATCATAATTTGTCAAATAAATTGTCACGATGCAGAGATTTACAAAAAAGAGAACGCTACAACTTGCAACTTTACAACACATACAGGGATTTTTACATTTAAGTATATAATTGATCATGTGATCAGAACTAAGCAATACATTTTGAACTTCACTTTAACTCAGTGTTTTATACGCCTGGCGCATGAAGTAAAATTTCGAGTTTAGAAAAGCCTGATTTGGCTTGGTCGCTCCGCTGCGCTACGCGACCAAGCCAAATTTTCAGGCTTTTCTAAACTCGAAATTTTACTTCATGCTTAGTCTGGGAGTGGAAAACACTTGTTAGAGTTTTTAAATTGAAAGTTTTTAATAAGATCACGAATGTCTGAAAATTTACATTGAAAAATCGAAACATGTATACCTAAAAGAAAAATTCCTTGTATTTAGAACTCCTTTAAATTTTGAACATATAAATGGGCAAATAATAATAAAGAAGACAAATATTCCCGAGCAAGGAATATTACCTGATCTTTCTATCCTACCTGATCATCAGAGACACTTTATTAAATAGGTAGTAGATACAAATGATCTGAGGTGGTGATAGGTAAATACATTTGTAATCGTTATCTTTGTTAGTTAATTGTATTTGAATTTTTATATTAATGTCAAATATTCCTTCACATAACCTACAAATTAAAAGAATTTAGTGGTGTGATTCAGGTTATGTGTTTTAGGTTAGGACAAGATTAATCACATGTAATGTTGTAAACATGTGATTAATCTTGTCCTATCCTAAAACACATAACCTGAATCACACCACTAAATTCTTGAAATGTAAAATTTGATTGGTTATATTAAAAAAAAAACAGATCATATGGCATTGTATTTCATCTCGTATATAATCTATTTATTTTTAATATGACCGATCAAATTTGACATTTTAAGAATTTATTGGTCTGATGTAGGTTATGTGCTTTAGGTTAGGAAAAGATTAATCATATGTTATGTTATAAATCAGCTTTTAATTTTTAGGTTATGTAAGGGGAAATCTGACAATTCAATTAACTCATAAAATAGATAATTCATTGAACAAAGATTAAGAAAGATAGATAGATAGATATCTACCTGTCTACTACCAATTTAATAAAGTTTAAGGATCATTAAATGAAAAGAAACCATAGGCATGCACGGAGAGACAACAAGAAATAACAACGGCAAACGAATGATTGATTACTGCATACTAAACAACTTATCGATAATGAACACATAAAATAACACGTGAGGTATGCAGTAGAAATGAACGATCAATTATTGACTTTATCTTAGTTCAGAAGAGCAACCGAAAGGTAATATGCGATGTCAGAGTAAAGAGGGGCCCCGATATAGCATCAGACCACTTCCTTCTATTAGTAGAAATTAAGAGAAAAACGAAGAAAAACGATAATAACGATAAACAACAAGTAGTAATATAAAAACGAACTAAGCTACACATGGACGAACACAAAAATTATTAACGAAATGAATGCAGAAAAACTGTGGAAAGCTATCCACACATCATTAATAGAAACTGCAACTAAAATTTGTGGAAGTAAAATAAGTAACAGCACAATGAAACAGACGTCATGGTGGTCCACTGAACTTAAAAGAGAAATAAAAAAGAAGAAGAATGCATGGAATAAATACTTAAACAACAAAACAGATAAGAACTACAAAGAATACAAAGCAGCAAGAAAGAAGGTAAAATACCTTACTAGAGACGCAAAACAAAAAGAATGGGAAAAGTTTGGAAACAGACTTGAAGAAGACAGTAAATCCAACCAAAAGTTATTTTACAAGACACTTAAAAACATGAGAAACACAAAGACACAAGACACAATGAAAATCAAAGATGAAAATGGAAATATCCTAACGATTGATAATGAGATCATGGAGAGATGAAAACAGTACTTCATAGAATTACTAAATGACAATGAAAACGAAACACAACAAGAAAACCGATATGACCCTAAACAAAACACAGAACATAATACTGACAATGAACCTGAAATAACGGAAATAGAATTGACTGAGGTAATAAAAAAGTTGAAGAATGGTAAATCGCCAGGCCAGACACAATCACATCAGAAATGATAAAAAAAACATTGACGAACAAGGCAAACAAATACTGTTACTGATGATAAACAAGATATGGAAGGAAGCTAAAATACCAAGCGAATGGACCAAAAACACTATAGTACCCATATTTAAAACAGGAGATAAATTATTGTGCTCCAACTACAGAGGCATAACTTTAATAAACACCATAATAAAGTTAATAGAACAATTAATAAGTAACCGTCTGAGAAACAAACTAGAAAACACATGGGCGGAACAACAATGCGGTTTTAGAGTTGGCCGCAGTATTCAAGACCATATATTCATTATACAACAAATAACAGAAAAGGCAAACAAAGAGAATAGAAAAATATACCTAGGGTTTATCGATCTAGAAAAAGCCTTCGATAAAGTTAATCGAAAGAAACTGTGGGAAATTCTTACCATGAGAGGTATAAACACAAATCTGATTAGACTTATAAAGAACATATATGAGACAAGCACAAGTGCAATTATAAAGAATGGACAATACCACAGAGTATGGAGTAACCAGACTATTCACGCTGACTGTGCGGGGTCAGGGGGGGGCGGCTCTGTCAGGTGGCTCACCCAGCAGGCGTGTGATTTAGAGTAACTACTAGGTTTCCCCACTCTTCCCAATTCATTTGTATATCGGATCCGCAGAAGAATGTTTATATTTTTTCCTCTCTAACGGTACCGACGGAACGAAAAATGATGACGCTCGGTTTGTTTATTTTATCAAAATAAACAAATCGAGCTTGAATCTACACCATTCAATTTTTAATTCCACATATAATATTGAAATCTAGATTTACTCTCATGTAATGCAATTTAAATTAAAATAAATACAGTTATATGATACAGGTAGGGATTGGAATACCGGCATGACGGTTAATCGCAAAAATTGCTCTTCAAAATGTACCGGTATTTTGGTAAATCATATCAACAACAACTTCTGACAAAAATAGTAGATCGATTATGTGTTTTTGAACTTCATAATAAATCAGTGTTTGTACGCGTGGCGCACGAAGTAAAATTTCGAGTTTAAAAAGCCTGAACTCGCTTCGCTCGTGCTGCCAAATCCAAATGTTCAGGGTTTTTTAAACTCGAAATTTTACTTCATGCTTAATCGAGGAGTGGAAAACACTCACACAAAACCATGTTTTATATTTATAGATTTTTTAAATAGGTTTTTCACTAATTTCCACGATTTCTTATTAATCCACTTCATTTGAAATGTTGTAACAGGTTTCAAGTTTTTGCCAAGATTTTATAAATAAAATTTAATATTCAATATAATTTGTCAATCAACCGAACAAAATAAAGGCTAGTATTTTTGAATTTTACAATATGTCAGTGTTTTATACGCGTGGCGCATGAAGTAAAATTTCGAGTTTAGAAAAGCCCCGTGAAAATTTGTCGAGGGTCGCTAGCGCGACCCTCGACAAATTTTCTACGCGGGGCTTTTCTAAACTCGAAATTTTACTTCATGCTTAGCCTGGGATTGAAAACACTCGTTCGAATTTTAAATTAGACTCTTTTATAGAATCAACGAATGTCCGCAAATGTACAGAGTATACGAATATATAAGGATATGATATATATAACAAAATGGTGATGTGTCCATCATAGTACTTTCCCCCGTAAATTGCGTATTAAATCACTTTTAAAATATTTGTAGCATTATTATTTTCAAAATGTCTTCAACTTTTTGATAACTACAACTTTTATTTGAAACATTTTTCAATTGGATCAACACATACTGACACAAACCAATGACTAGATAAAAAACACTATTTATTGAATATCTGAAAAACTAAGAGTGCTATGACAAAAAGTGATTCTACAAAAAATCTTTAGTTTTTCATTTCCTACAACTTTTATTTGAAACATTTTTAAATTGTATCATGTGTCGCACACCAATAACTAGATAAAACACACAACTTTTGAAATATCTCAAAAACTAAGAGTGCTATGACAAAAAGTAAATGAACAATACATCTTCATTTTGTTATTATCTACAACTTTTATTTGAAAGAATTTTTTGTTTGATGAACATTTATTGAAAAAATCTGAAAAAACTGAAAAACGCTAAGAGTAAAGTACCACTTCCGGTTTTCCGATTTTCACCAAAAGCTTTTCAGTTCTTCCGATTGTAATAAAAAGCTTAAGTTTCAAGTTTCATCTCGATATCTTTAGCGGTTTTTGCGGTACAGCGCACACAGACACACACATAGACAGACAGACAGACAGACATTTTTCAAAAATGGTCTTATTCGACTCAGGGGACCTCAAGACGGATATTTCCGCTAAAATTTTTGATTCCAAAATTTTCACGAAAACAATACTTTCCCTTTGTATTACATACGGGGGAAAGTAAAAAGTAAATTATTATGTCATATATTAAACATTTTTGTTTATTTTTGGGGTTAAAAACCTTACTTCTTTGGATGTAGATGGCAAATCCTCTTCCAATTTTCAGGTGTACATGTGAATGGGCTTTAACACTTCTAAATCGGAATCCGAATCACTTAATACTATGTCAAATGGTTTTGGAATTGCTGATTTTAACAGTCTATTTTGTTAGTAATTTGTAAAATCACTTGCTCAAAAATGTTCATTACACAGGCGCTTTGAAGAAAGTTTCTTTTCGGACAAAATAAAGAGATCCATAATACCACAATTTTTACTTTCCCCCGTATGTAATACAAAGGGAAAGTATTGTTTTCGTGAAAATTTTCAAATCAAAAATTTTAGCGGAAATATCCGTTTTGAGGTCCCCTGAGTCGAATAAGACCATTTTTGAAAAATGTCTGTCTGTCTGTCTGTCTGTCTGTGTGCGCTGTACCGCAAAAACCGCTAAAGATATCGAGATGAAACTTGAAACTTAAGCTTTTTGTTACAATCGGAAGAACTGAAAAGCTTTTGGTGAAAATCGGAAAACCGGAAGTGGTACTTTACTCTTAGCGTTTTTTAGTTTTTTTAGATTTTTTCAATAAATGTTCATCAAACAAAAAATTCTTTCAAATAAAAGTTGTAGATAATAACAAAATGAAGATGTATTGTTCATTTACTTTTTGTCATAGCACTCTTAGTTTTTGAGATATTTAATAAATAGTGTTTTTTATCTAGTCATTGATTTTTGTCACTGTGTGTGTTGATACAATTGAAAAATGTTTCAAATAAAAGGTGTAGTTATCAAAAAGTTGAAGACATTTTGAAAATAATAATGCTACAAATATTTTAAAAGTGATTTAATACGCAATTTACGGGGGAAAGTACTATGATGGACACATCACCATTTTTTAACCAATGATCACATCTTTCGCTATTATTTACAGGAAATGTAAAGAAGTGTACATCCTCGGTTTTCCTCGCGCCACAATCACGATAGGCGCATTTTAAATAATTAGCCATATTTTTACAACTAAATATCACTAGAACTACAACTATTATGTAAAAACACTAAATGCTCACTATACTTAATTAAATTATTGTTTGTCCGTATAAAATTAGAAACCGTTAACGTGCACACTGGAGAGCGAAAAACATACTGATTATTTTTCTTAAAATATTTCTCACTGACGATTTCCTATAAGTACTTTGAAGAGGGTACTTTTACAAATATTTTTCTATGTATTTTTTACATCCTTAGTAATTGATTTCTAGGGCTTAAGGACAAAGGCAGATAAGAAGAGTACGAATTTGGACTGTTTTTTTAGATCATCTGTGGGGCGAGTGAACACTTGAAAACGAACACTTTAAACCAAATTATCAGTAGATTTATGGGTTTCCAAACAGTTGTATGATGCATTATTTTTACTAAAAAATTTAACTATATTAAATACATCGATAAAAGTTGTGATAAAAATATAATTCATTGCTCTCTATAAAGAAAATACAGTATGTCCGTTTCAAGACGCATATATACTTACGATTGAAAAATAGTTTCAATATACAGGGTGTCCCGGTTAAGCAGTCCATGCATGTGTATCTTCTAAACGGCAAGAGATACAGATCTGTTAAATGGTAGAAAATATGCAAGACGATGAGTACCAACTATACCCGGTGTTAAATTAACAAAAAAGTTGAACCATCAGAGCACATTGCAAAAAAACTGATTTTTGCGATTTTTTTATTTTCCTTTATAACTTGGTTATTATTGATGATAGAACGATATAGAGCAAAAACCGCTGGAGATACTTAAATTTTTCTAGATATTCACAAAACTAAAAAATGTTTCAAATAAACATTGTATACAATAAAAAATGAAGATATATTGTATATTCACTTTTTATCATAGCACTCTTAGTTTAGGAGTTATTTAAAAATAGTGTTTTTTTAGATAATTATTGTTGGTTATAACACCGATAGGCGATGAAGTGTCGTGGCGCAGGCGGCAGGCCATGATATCATTTTGTAGACATTTCTTTTTTAATTTGATCATATGGTCGGTTTGTTTTCATTAATAGGAAAACTGGACGATATTTTCATAGTATTTGAAGTTGGCTATGAATATACCAAAATAAATGAAATAATAACAATACTAACATAAAGCGTTATTTGTTTTTGAAAAAGTAAACATATCATATGATATACCAAATTAAAGAGAATTAAAAATCTATAAAATTAGCTCATGGCCAACTTTGACGCCCATATAAAAAAAAATGAAGTTAGTATGCATATATTGGAAAATATTTGCTTTATGATAAATCTGACTACATATTATTAAAAAGCATAAAAAAGTGCCCTAATAATGTCAAAATATTATCCTTCTATCATCAATAATAAGTATGGTCTGAACTTTCAACTGTTTTGTTAATTATATAACGGATATAGCTAGTACTCATCGTCCTGCATATTTTCTCCCTTTTAACCAAATCTCTATCTCTTACCATTTAGAAGATACCCATGCATGGGCTGCTTAATCGGGACACCCTGTATAGATTATTTAACTTTTTTTAAATTTAGTAAGCCTTTATGGAATTCGTCTAAATGTTAATTTTGAACTTGAAAATATTACAAAAAGGATTTCAGTGTTTGCCTCCCGGCAAATCCAAATTTTCACGCTTTTCTAAACTCGAAATTTTACTTCATGCTTAACCAGGTAGTGAAAAACACTTGTTTATAGCCTCAAATTGAACTTTTATAAACAGTAGAAAGTCGGAAAATGTGTACTTAAATATTACATACTTACTTAATTTTAATATTTTTCATTACAAGAATATTTATATAGGAACAATAAATTGTAGGCGTTAATTCCAAAGACAATATATGTATTAAATAATCATCAATTTTATTTATTAAATTTGATTATACAATAAACAAAATATCCAAATTTTCAGGCGTTTCTAAACTCGATTTTACTTCATGCGCCACGCGTATAAAACACTGATTTAATGAGATGTTTAAAAAACGTATTCTTTTTAATCACTCTTGTTCCCTCATGAACACCGATAAAAATAAAATAAACCGTTCAAAATACACGTTTTTATTTTTCAAATATTATATTATAAGCTCCCCCAGTTACCCCCCCTACCCCGTGGATCCGTGCCTGATTGACATAATTAGTTCTCAGGTAATACCTCGGCGGTGGCGGAGAACTTTGCTTAATCGCAGAGGAAACAATTTATTTTTTTACTGTGTGGCTATATATTAGTGGAGATATAAAAGATGATATTATCTATAAACTGAACGCATTAAAACAATAATGTTTTTATTTCACATCTGTCAGTCAGCAGTAAATTAGTGTATGGGTCTATTGAAATATGAGTATATTTATGTTTACATTAACATTCCAATGAACGAATCATCCTTTAACATATGTTTTTGTGCCTTAAATCGCCATCAAAATTACAGGAAACTGTTTTGGTTGAAGGTTTTAATAGGTGGATGTTTTGATAATTGCCTCAGAGATGGCTACACTATGCAAACTGTGGATTCCGAGTTACAGGCGTGATTACTCTGGTTATTCTTTCCTCTGTGACAATACTCAGAATATTTCAAAACATACACGGGTCTAAGGCAAGGTGGTAGTCTGAGCCCCACTCTTTTTATCATTTATATGAATGAAATAATAAAAGAATGCGAAAGCAGAGAAAAAAAATATCATGTGGGATTCAGACATCTACAGAGAATACAAATATCAGAAGGTGCGTTTGCAGACGACGTTGTTGTTATTGCCGGTACAGAAAAAGATCTACAACACAACCTACTGATATGGAACGAAATACTCGAGAAATACAAAATGAAGATCAACAAAACTAAGACTAAAGTCATGACAATAGGAGACGAAGAAGAACAAATAAATATATACATAGAAGGCGACAAACTTGAATAAGTGAAATCATATAAATATCTCGGAGTACAGATAAATAACAACGGAAAATATGACCTTGAACTGAACATAAGAATAGAAAAAACGACTAAACTATATTATACAATGAAACAGAACTTTATAGACAATAAACAAATATCGAAATCGACTAAGCTTAAAGTATTCCAATCCATATATCGACCTATTCTCACATTTGGTTGTGAAACGTGGATACTGGACAATAAATTAAAAAGCAGAATACAAGCATTAGAGATGAAATATTTGAGAAGAGTTAAGGGAGTATCCAAACTTGACAGAATACGGAACGAAATAATCAGAAATGACTTGAATACCTTGCCAGTTTTAGAGTACATCGAGAGAAGACAGCTCGGATGGTGGGGCCATCTGCACCGACTAAATCCAGGAAGAGTAACTAGACAGATATGGGAAGCGCGAATATACAAAAACAGAAAAAAGGGGAAGACCTAGACCCTGGGTCTCCAAACTATCTTCTTCGCGGGCCACAAATACAATTCTACATAATAAAGTCGGCCAAGATCCGATTAATTTTATGAAATTATGAAAAATTTAAGGAACAATTGTTACAATATTTCAAAATATGACATTTACAAAAAATAAATACAAACAATCGCGGGCCGGATTCATGCAAGTCGCGGGCCGGATTTGGCCCACGGGCCGTAGTTTGGAGACCACTGACCTAGACGATCATGATCATATAGAGAAGATCTTGAAAGACCGAGGAACATCATGGACAGAGGCCAAAGAATGGACAAAACACAGGAAAAATTGGACAAATTTCGTATGCAGAACATAACAACAGAATTATTACAAAGAATCACATAACTATTTATAATTAAAAAATGTTATTTTGTTATATACAACTACTTTATTTTTAGAATTATTTTTAGAATTAATATGTTAATTTACACACTCCACACTCTTTATGGGTAGACGGGGTTTTTGATAATATATATATATATATATATATATATATATATATAAACTTGCGTGCATAGAAATCGGCCCACTGTTAACTTTTGACATTAACTAGTTTTTTTTTAGAAACTATTCATCAGATCAAAAAAAAAATATGCTGCTTGAAAGACAATTTAATTTGCTTTAATATTAGTTAAAATTTATCAAGAGTGCTTATCGTTTCAACCGGTAAAAAAAATGAAACGTATTTATGTGGTGATTATAACGAGAATAACAAACTTGTGAAAGATTGAAATTATTGCCTTTGCAATTGAAATTTGGACAATATTCGTTTTTCATAATTTGATTAGTTTTCAAGTGTGTTAGTGAAATGCATACTGCACCGGAAAAAGCGGCCCAAGTAATTGCCTTAATCGACAATGGACTTAGCCAACGAGCAGTTGCTCAACAACTCAATATGACACGCGCAGCGGCTCGAAGAGTGACTCAACGATATGGGGAGACTGGATCCTTTCATAGGCGACCGGGAACAGGCAGAAAGCGATTTACAACGGCTCGTGATGACCGCTTTATTGTGTCAACAACATTAAGAAATCGTCACCTTAATGCGGTGCAAGTGCAACAACAGCTCCGTGAAACGCGAGGAGTGGCTATTAGTTAGTGGACAGTAAGACGAAGACTGCAGGAAAGTAACCTGACCCCTAAAACACCTGCGATTTGTCCAAAACTTACCCCAGCTCATCATCAAGCACGCCTGCGTTTTGCACGGGATCATCTGAATTGGACAGTGGAACAGTGGGGGTCTGTTCTGTTCTCAGATGAGACTAGGATATGCCTCTATGGTAGCGACCGAAGAAAAAAAGTGTACCGGAGACCAAGAGAGCGCTTTGCAGAATGCTGCATTGAAGAACGGATTGCTTATGGAGGTGGTTCCTGCATGATCTGGGGTGCAATTTCTATGGGAGCACGAACTGACCCTGCTTTCATCCGCAGGGGCGACCGTGGTCACGAGAGAGGAGGTTTAACGGGTGCTAGGTACATCGAGGAGATTTTAGCAGTCCATGTGGTACCTTATGTCGACTACATTGGAGACGAATTCCTTTTTATGCATGATAATGCGAGGCCGCACACCGCAAGAATCGTGAAAGATTACATTTCAGAAGTCGGTTTTCGGGTTATGGAGTGGCCATCATGCAGTCCCGACCTAAACCTGATTGAACATTTATGGGATGAGCTAAAACGAAGAATTCGAGCTAGACTTCGTGCCCCAACTTCGTTCCCAGAGCTTATTGCAGTAGAAGCAGAGTGGCTTAACATCCCACAAGAAACAATAGCGAACTTGATTCGATCTATGCCCAATCGTATGAGAGATGTTATTAGTGCAAGAGGGGGTCATACCCATTATTAAAAATTAAGTGTTAATTTAGATAAGTGTTAATAACAATATTAATTTTTGCAATAAAAAAAGTTAATTTGTTTCATGTATTAATTTCACTATGTTAAGCCAACATACAATTTAATAAATTTCTCATATTAAAGCATATTAAATTGTCTTTCAAGCAGCATATTTTTTTTTGATCTGATGAATAGTTTCTAAAAAAAAAAACTAGTTAAAGTCAAAAGTTAACAGTGGGCCGATTTCTATGCACGCAAGTGTATATAAGGATAAAGTAATTCTTGCTTTGGAAGTCATTGGCTGATTTCGCCTAACTTCAGGGTAGGCCAGAGACCCAAGGTAATATGTATCCGTTATTGAAAGATGAAAGGTTGTTGTGCAATTCCTTGTATTTATAAAGCGCAATCCCAACCTCAAATTTTGTGTGCCTTGGTGCTGTGGCCTGCCCTGAAGTTAGGCTGCGAGCCGCCGCTGGTAGGTAACAGTATACTATTAAATTTTGAAACCGTTTTAAATACGTGTTTATTAGTTGCAAGTTCTAGCGTTCTCTTTTTTGAAACTGCATTGTGACAATTTATTTGACAAATTATGACTAATTTGTCACATTGATAATTATTACGAATATCTCAAAATTTGATGTTTAAAATACCCTACTGTTAAAGCAGGACTGCAACTGTTCGCAGTAAATACACCATAAGTTTGGTCATATCAATAAAAACAAACAAAAAACAGAGGTTATTTTATGTATTGTTTTTTAACAAAGATTAATTTGAATTTCAACTTGAAACTATTTATATCTGATCATATTCCTAATAACTCTCACAACATATGATTCAATCTGTCTTATAAAATCTAAATTACTCAATTATTGATGTAATATCAAGAAAGAAACTAAAAGAAATAACATTATTATAAAGAATATAAAAGCAGAAAAAAACATTCCTGATCAAATAGAGAGGTTTATAGAAAAAGAATTAAAAGTACAAGCCAAAATCAACGAAGCCTACGAGATTAAGCAAGGAATAATCCTAGCAAAAATCCAAAGTTGCCAACAAAAAAAGTCCATAATGGAAAACAAGCGAATCTTAAAAGGACAGGTAGTATACAGGGTGTCTACGCTAAACAGTTCGTTAAAAGTTTATGGGGTTACCGTTGCACTAAAAATTTGAAAAAAATCCTTGTCACACGGTTGAATCAGTTCTCCTCATGTGAAATATTTTCAACTTTATATCACTTCCGGCTCCACCGGAAGAAGCACCAAATTTGTTGTTTTAAATGGAACGCCCTATATATTAGTAATTTTTTAGATTCCTCGTTTAAACTGCAACACATTTTATTCGAACATATGCACACTTATCTCTTACAGTTTTCAAGAAAAAAAAATATTTCTAAAATGTTGACCTCAAAAAGGCATCTTGAAATCTATCTGTAACTTCCCTTAGGAATAAGATAAAAATATGATTTATATTTGTACTTATACCTAGAGGATGCCTAGAGGATGGTAAATTAATTGGAAACTGTCAATTTTGACAATAAGTGTTCTTAAAATGTTATTATCTAAGTGCCCTCTTCAATATCTAGTAATTCAATTTTTTTAAATGGAATGACCCATTTTTTATCACATAGTACGATTGGGGTGAACATTTTCTAAAAAAAAGTATTATACACTTATACTCGTAAAGCAAGTAGTTTTCGAATTATTTCGCGAGCCATAGTAGTTAGTTGTTGTTGAATTTTTCGATTCGGTCGATGATGACGCTACAGTTTGTACGTGAGATTACTAAAAGAATAAATCTGGGCTAGACTTTCTCGTTTCTTGATCAAAAACAAAATAGCTAAGGTAAAAATTGTTTATAAAAAATTTGTGTGCTTTTTCGTTAGCTACAACTTTTATTTGAGATATTTTTTGATTAGGTTAATATGTTTCTATATTTTTTACTTCACTTGAAAACAGTGGTTTATATGCGTGGCGCATGAAGTAAAATTTCGAGTTTAGAAAAGCCCCGTGAAAATTTGTCTCGGGTCGCTGCGCGACCCTCGACAAATTTTCTACGCGGGGCTTTTCTAAACTCGAAATTTTACTTCATGCTTAGTCTAGGAGTGGAAGACACTCGTTAGTAAATTTTCGAATTATCATAAAGTTGTGTGTTTTTTCGTTGTATGCAACTTTTGTTTGAAGCTTTGTTTGATTGAATCGATAATAAAGCTACAATTGGTGAGTGAACAAAATCAAAAGAGCTGAGGTGAAAAGTGTTCAGGTAAAAGTGGTTTATGTTTTCGTTGGCTACAACTTTTGTTTAAAACTTTGTTGGTAATACTAAATTGTCGTGTAATTGGGAATGTTTTCTGTTGGCAAAGACCATTATTATTATTAATAAAACAGTAAACAGTGTTGCTAACTCTGAACCATCAAATGTCTAAAAAGTCTTCTGTTAAAAATCACCATAAATCATTACATTATTCGTTTTTTTATTAAACGAATTTCAAATATGTTAACAACAAAAAAACTCTGAAATAATTAGGAATTTTCTGAGACTGAAGAACTTTCAAAAATATTTCCTTTTTCTTTTTTGACATATATTTGCTAATTTAAAACATTTTTATAAACATTTTCAACCAATATCTTTCTGAAATTTTATAAATTTAATGCTTACTTATTTCTCGATGTATTACATTATAAAGTAATGTAATACATCGAGAAATAAGTAAGCATTAAATTTATAAAATTTCAGAAAGATATTGGTGGAAAATGTTTATAAAAATGTTTTAAATTAGTAAATATATGTCAAAAAAGAAAAAGAAAATATTTTTGAAAATTCTTCAGTCTCAGAAAGTTTCTAATTATTTCAGAGTTTTTTGTTGTTAACATATTTGAAATTCGTTTAATAAAAACATGTTTTGAACAAAAGTTGTAGGTAATGAAAAAACACACAACTTTTACCTAAACACTTTTCACCTTAACTCTTTTGTTTATGATCACTATACGAAAAAGCCTAGGGGAGATATTTATTTGATAATCACTTACAAATTGCTGCTTTATTGTAGGTAACTAATCAAAAAAAGTTTCACACAAAAGATAATAAAAAAAACCCAACACAAAATTTTATATAATCACTTTTCACCTCAGTTCTTCTGTTTATGAACTAGAAACTAAAATAACTAGTTTAGATCAACAACAACTCACCGACTATGGCGTTCGACGTCTTAATCGAAAAATGTTTCAAACAAAAGTTGTAGCTAACGAGAAAATAAACCACTTTTACCTTAACACTTTTTGCCTCAGCTCTTTTGTTTTTGTTCAATAAACCGAGAAAGATTTATTTGATATATTTTGCTAATCACTCATTAACTGTAGCTATTTTATCGATTCAATCAAACAAAAATTTCAGACTACGAAAAAATACACAACTTTATGATAATTCGAAAATTTAAGAACGAAAGTCTTCCACTCCCAGACTAAGCATGAAGTAAAATTTCGAGTTTAGAAAAGCCCCGCGTAGAAAATTTGTGGAGGGTCGCGCAGCGACCCGAGACAAATTTTCACGGGGCTTTTCTAAACTCGAAATTTTACTTCATGCGCCACGCGTATTAAACACTGATTTCAAGTGAAGTTAAAAATATACAAACACATTAACTTAATCAAAAAATATCTCAAATAAAAGTTGTAGCCAACGAAAAAACCCACAAATTTTGTATAAACAATTTTCACCTTAGCTATTTTGTTTTTGATCAAGAAACGAGAAAGTCTGGCCCAGATTTATTCCTTTAGTAATTTCACTCACCAACTGTAGCGTTATTATCGACCGGATCGAAAATTCAACAACAATAATTCGTTTTTTTTGTCGCATTTATGCAGGGTATAATGCGCGCATAAGTCGCAATTGAATTTTAGTAGGCAAGTAGTATGCTTTTGTTTTGTCGCGATTGTATTGCGAAATGTCAAATAATAAAAAGTAAAATTTCGAGTTTAGAAAAGCCCCGCGTAGAAAATTTGTCGAGGGCTTTTTTAAACTCGAAATTTTACTTCATGCGCCATGCGTATAAAACACTGATTTCAAGTGAAGTTAAAAATATACTATTAAGGTTGAAAATTTTATATGATTAAATAACCAAATATGCGTTTACAAATATTTGAATTATTCGAAAATGTAAATATTTATATTCAAATATGAATAATTTAGTAATTTAAATATTCATATTAGAATATTTAACTATTTGAATTAATCAAATTCGAATCCCAGCCTTAATAGCGATGATTCGAATTATTTGGGAGGATTTGAATCCGTGTAAGAGGATTCGAATCCTTTTATAAGGATTCCAATCCTTTTATAAGGATTCGAATCCTATTATAAGGATTCCAATCATCTATGTCTGGATTCGAATACGAATCCTTTTAAAAAAATGTAACGAATCCGGATCACGAATCCGTTTTCACTAAAGTATTCGAATACCTCTTTTGAATCCTCTAAAACGATTCGAATCCAGGAATCGAATCCTGCCCAGCTCTGCAGGGTGTCTATGCTAATCCGTTCGTTAAAAATGTATGGGGTTGCCATTGCACTAAAAATTTTAAAAAAATCCTCCTCGTACGGTTGAATCAGTTCTCCTTATGTGAAATATTTTCAACTTTCTATCACTTCGGGGTCCACCGGAAGTAGCACTAAACTTAGTATTTTAAATGGAACACCCTATATATTAGTAAGTATTTTGGATTCCTCGTTAAAATTGCAACATATTTTATTAGAACATATGTACACTTATCTCTTATAGTTTTCCAGAAAAAAAAAAATTTCTAAAATGGCATCTTGAAATCTGTCTGTACTTACCGCCTTACAAGAATTTCAAATCCCAAATAAACTTATAAGATTAATTTATATGACCTTAGCAAGAGTGCTAATGCAGTATGACAAGACACCCGACTTCACGACCAACAAAGGTGTCAGGCAAGGAGATACCTTGTCTGCGACACTTTTTAACATAGCATTAGAATATACTCTCAGAAACGTTATTAAAAAGAGGACACTTAGAACGAAAGGAGCTTAAGTTGTTGCATACGCATTGTCATAATCTCTAAACAAAGATATATCATGGAAAAAATACTGCTAGAAATTGAGTCAGAGGGAAAGAAGATGGGACTAATAATAAACAACGAGAAGACTATGGTACTGAGAATTGAAAACAAGGATATCCAAAATAAAATTAAAATGGGAACCACGAGTTCCCAGAAGTAACCAACAAAGTATTTATTAGACGATTTTAATGAAATTTACAGAATTTGATCATGTAAATGAACTGCATCGATGATCAAAAAATCAATTGTTTTGGTTACTATTTAATGGTATTTTTCCTTGATTTCACCATTATGAAGAGCTGCAGATTTTTTAATGTAATTGCTTCTAATATCCAAGTAGCCTCTGAGTAGTTTGACGTTTCAGTTTGTAAAACATAAAAAGATGCCCCGTGTTCGTCGGCGTGCACAATATCATCATCTAAGTGAATTTGAAAGGGGTCGCATTATTGGAATGCGAGAAGCGGGTTTTTCGGTTCGTGCTATTGCTGAAAGGGTAGGCCGTAGTGTATCGGTGATCGTACGCTGCTGGTCTAGATGGTCCGAAGCTGGGGAGAATCGACGTAGACTTGGATCAGGACGTCCAAGAAGCACCACTGAGCGTGAAGATCGAGCTCTTCTTCTTACAACTTTAAGGGACAGATTTACAACGTCGCGGGCATTGGGAAATGACTGGTTGGCTCTAAATGGCCAAAGAGTATCCATGGCTACTGTTTACAGAAGAATCCGCAGTTTTGGTATAAGATCCTACCGTCCACAATTGTGTCTACCTCTTACTCCGCAGCATCGCAGAGCAAGACTTGATTGGTGCAGGGAAAGACAACATTGGACTCATGAATGGAATAACATTATCTTCAGCGATGAGTCTCGGCTCTGTTTATGGGCTCATGATGGTCGCAGAAGAGTGAGACGTCGACGCGGTGAACGCAGAATTTTACAATTTGCTGTTGAAAGACATACGGCTCTTAAACAGGGAGTTATGGTTTGGGGGGCGATAGCATATGGTAGTCGGTCTCCTCTAGTTTTTTTAGAAGCAAGTCTTAACGCGATTCGGTATATTGACAACATTTTACGGCCAGTGTTAGTGCCCTATGTAAATGGCTTGCAGAACCCCATTTTTCAGCAAGATAATGCTCGACCTCACACAGCGGCCATTACAAGACAGTTTATTGATAGTGCCGAAATCAATTTGTTACCTTGGCCATCTCGTTCTCCAGATCTATCGCCAATAGAACATGTTTGGGATATGATAGGTGTTAGAATAAGTAACTTACAGCGCCCCGCTAACACTGTAATGGAACTTAGAGGTCAAATTATCGAAGTTTGGAATGAAATACCCCAAGTCGATATTGACAGCCTGATTTCTAGCATGCCTCGACGTGTTAATGAGTGTTTGGGAAATTGTGGAGGCCCAACACATTATTAATTTTTATTCATTTGTTTTTTTGTTTTTCAAGTTGATTTTTTGATCATCGATACAGTTCGTTTACATGATCAAATTGTGTAAATTTTATTCAAATCGTGCAATAAATACTTGGTGTTCTGATTTTTTTGAAAGGCAGTATATATGGAGACATGGACAGGAAAGTACAATTAGGACTATAATGGACTGGAAACCAGGTTGGAGAGGAAGAGGTTGGCTAAAGAAAAGATGGAAAGATGAAGTTGTAGATGATATAAAGAGCCTAGGAATAACCGAATGGGAGAAGAAAACAAAACACAGAAAAGAATGGAAAGCAATATCAGATAAAATTAAGTATAGAAAATCGCAAGTGTAAACTAATTGATGATGGAGAGGCATGAACATCGCTCACTCTCCGATAGTGAATTAAATCGAACAATTATCGAATTATTTGAAGATAAGGAATGTGAGAGTTGTCGTCAACCAATCCTATCACAGGCTGAGTTATCAATGTGCGTAATTTGCTGCAAGGACTATCATCCTGGCTGTATAAAAACTGAGGACAAATTTGGAGTGTCAGCATGCAACCGATGCGAAAAGCATGGCGTTCAACGTATAACTCTTCAACTTGTCTTATGTATGAGAAATGAATTGCAGGACCTAAAGGAGGAATGTAATTCACTAAACAGGCAAGTTACAAAACTTACTATAATAATAATAATAATAATATCTTTATTGGTGTTAGCAACTTAACAAGTTTTACACAGGTCAACAAGAAAATAAATCAATGAAGTAGTGCCTATAAGTACGATCAAGTAGTAATAATATGTTTAACAATTTTGGTAAAAATATAACAAACAAGAATATATGATAGAATGATAGATACAAGATATAAGCATTGGGATAAGGTCTAAGTGATTAAATACAAAAGTATAACAGGATAACAGAATATTGTTACAGTAAATTAAAAACGTTAAAAAAGACCAGAACTTAAAATTATAACACAACAGACATACATATATACACTTTAAAATAATATATAGATACAACCTTGGAACGCACATGCACTGTTATTAGTATTACATTAAGAATCCAACTTCCAACTAGACAGAGGACAATGTATAAGATAATCATCGATGGAATAGTATGCGTTTTCTAAGAGATATTTCTTACAAACCTGTATAAATTTCTTATTTGGCAAAATTTGAACCATTGATGGCAATACATTGTAAAATTTTATGCAATAATACCGTTGAGCAGTTTTGGCCTTAGATAAACGTAATTTACCCGCTCTAATCTCATTTTTCCTTCTTGTTTCATGTGAATGTGTGTTTTTATTACACACATAGGTTCCGCGATTATTCTTGATAAATTTCAAGCACTCTAATATGAACAGACATGGTACAGTAAGAACATTGAGTGTTCTAAATTCATCACGACAATCGTCTCTATACCCCAGCCCTGCTACGACACGAAGTGCCCGGCGTTGTATTTTAAAAATATCTCTTAGAATTGGTGCATGACCCCATGCAAGTAGACAATATCTTATATTGGACTGAATACATGAATGAAAAAATGCTAAAAGGGTCCTTAAATTTACTGCCCTTTTTAAGATTTTTAATAGATAAATGTTTTTGCTCAGTTTTGACTCCAGTTCATGTTTGTACCCATCCCATGTTAGAGTTGAATCTACAGTAATACCTAAGAATTTTGTCCTTGTTTTTGGTATTCTTGGTGTATTTTTGAGTGAATAGATAATTCTGACAGTTTTATCTGTATTTAGTTTTAATTTATTACTCTCAAACCAATGTTTTACCCTCTCAATCACGGTTGCTGCTGTAGATTCAACTGATTCAATTGTGGGTCCATTTACAGATATCGAGGTATCATCGGCGTATAAAATTGCTAGGGCATTGTTGCTACTCTGTGGAAGATCATTAATATAAATAAGGAAAAGCAAAGGTCCTAGAGTTGACCCCTGCAGAACGCCATGTGTTATATTTTTTATTTCAGATATATCATCGCCGATGAAAACCTGTTGCCTTCTATTAGACAAAAATGATGTTATAAGTCTACAACTTTCAGGGGAAAAGTTGTGGAAATACAATTTTCTAATCAGAATCGAGTGAGTTACACAATCGAAAGCTTTGCTTAGATCGAACAAATGACTGTCTACAAGTTCATTTTTCTCAAAAGCTTCCACTATATAATCAATGTAACTATAAATAGCTGTGGCCGTTGACCTCCCTTCTCTGAAACCATGCTGATTATCTGAAAACAGCATATTGTTTTCCATATAGGCAGTTATTTGCTCCACAAGAGTTGCTTCAAAAATCTTGGAGAAAGTTGGCAAGATTGAAATGGGCCTATAATTGTTTTTGTCATGTTTATCTCCCTATTTAAGTATAGGGATACATTTAGCAGTTTTCAGAATATCAGGAAATATATTTTCAGACAAGGATTTATTAGAGATGAGTCAACGGGCCAATAATTAAATCAGTTATTGTTTTAATAATACCAATATTTAATCCGAAGACATCAACGCTGTTTTTATTTTTAATTTTATTTATTACATCTCTCAATTTAGTAGGAGATATTTTTTGAAATCGATAAACTTGACAAGTGCGGCGTTTATGAAATTAAGTGTGGTGATTGTGATAACATATACGTAGGTCAGACTGGAAGAAATTTTAGAACACGCTTAGAAGAACATAAAAAATCAATACTTAATAAAAAATGTTCAACCGGATTCGCACAGCATTGCATAGAAGAAAATCATATTTTTAACACAACAGATTGTAAAATTTTATACCCAGGCAATAAGGGTCGATACTTAAATTTCCGTGAGGGACTAGAAATTAGGAAGGCGCTAAAGCGGGGAAAACCGATTGTAAATAATATGGAAGAGCTTTGGAACTCTCCGATAGCGTCCGCCCTTATTGCCGATATTTTATGATAGCCTGTATTTGTATATAAATAGTTGTTTAGATATTTTTTGTACATTCCTCCCCGAAGATGACCAATGGTCGAAACTAGTCGGAGAAAATATAAATTAGTGAAACAAACCAAGTGTTTTAATTAAATATCCAGTATTATATTCAAAAATGTTTCACCACGGGTTAAGTGAGAAATTAATTAAAGATATTAAAAAAATTCGTTGCATTATTAAAACAATTTTTTGCCATAATTGAAATTGGGTCCTGACCATTACTTGGGACATTGGATAGTATTTTATCTGCAATGGTTGTGAAATAATTATTAAAATCGTTTGCAGATATTGGGATGTCATTGTTTTTATTTCGATTTTTTGGACATTTACACTTAATTATGTCCCACACCGCTTTCGATTTATTAGATGATGTCTTAATAAGTCGCTCAGTCGCATTTCGTTGCTGTGTTACAATACGGTTCCTGTATTTATTCCTCATTACCTTATATAATTTATTGGATTCCTCTGTTTGGATTTGTTGGTTATATTCCCACATGAGTTTTAATTCACTGCGCATGTTTTTTAATTCAGGGCCAAACCATTTTACATTATTTGAACTATTCTTACTGATATTGTAATCGAAAAAGATAAACTTATATCAAAATTAACCTCAACAAATAAGGAGGGAATACAAAATGTAAACAAACAAAATTTATCCGATAAACAAACCAATAAAAATAAAACTACATCGAAATCGCGGGTGCCGCGCTTTAAGGAATTGAATATAGATGGAGCAGTTCACAACACAAAACTTGATAATGTTGCATATAATGCTAAATTTATTTCCAAGTCTAATCAAATACCAACGCTCCCGGAGGCTAGGGGAAATATTGAAAAAATCATCAGTCAAATAAGGCAGCGCCAAATAAGAAGGAAGACCAAGATTATTTTACTTTAGTACATAAAAGACGCAGAAGAACGGAATCAACAATAAAAGGTGTATATACAAGTCAACTGGCAATTAAGGGTAGAAAGGTCTATTCTCATTTTTATATCACTGGACTTGATCCAACAGTTACACTGGAGTCAATGAAGCAACATATAACGACATTAAATATCAGCGATTCGTTATGTGAACAGATGACATCGAAGAGACCTGAAGATTATGCATCCTTTAAATTATCAGTGCTAACCTCTGAAGCTGACATCGTGAAGCAACCAAATACATGGCCTGAAGGTGTTTACGTAAACCCTTTTATACCGCGCCTTCAACATCTCACCAAGAAATAATAACGACACCAATGTTAGTGGAGTGTCAAAACGGTATCAAAATAGCTCATTTAAATGTACAATCATTATTAAATAAACTTCCATTAATGGATTTTTATTCTTATTGCAGGAACAGATTGATATCGTATGTATATCTGAACATTGGTTTCCAAACAGTGCACAATTGCCATCGATAGATTACCTTGCTAGCCTATTCTCCAGAGATCAACATATCCATGGAGGCGTTGCAATTTATTTAAAAGACAAATATGTATGCAAAGAATTAAACTGGGGATTATCAGTTGAATTACATTTTGAATTTTGCGGTATACAAGTTACTATAGGTGATTTAAATATTATAGTACTGAGCATATATCGATCACCTCAGGACTGTACTGATATATTCTTTGATAAACTTAATACATTATAAAATAATTCAGTATGTAAAAATTGTGAAATATTCTTGTGTGGAGACTTAAATATTGATCCAAAAAGTAATGCTAATACTTTCAAATATCTTGATAACGAGTAGGATAGCAACTGGGATCAAAATTACTAGTAAACAACCCACAAGAATACTCACAAATGTTAGTGGCAACACATCTGTATCATGCATTGATTACATTGCAACTAATTATGACCTGAATCAGATAAAAATTAAAATTCTCAATGTAAATATTGCCGACCATCTGTGTCTTGTAGCAACAGTAAATCTTAAATATATTGATCATAAAACACAAATATATCAGAGACTGTTGAGCAATTTCAATTTATCTGTTTTAAATCACCAATTACAACTTATGGATTGGAATTGCTTGTATCAGGAATCTGATATAAATTGTAAATTTAATCTTACTTTGGATTACATATCACATTGTTTAGATGCCTGCTGTCCTTTGATATGTCTAAAATTACAAAAAAAAAAACAACAAACAATGGATAACCAACGAAATAAAAAAATAGAAGTGCTAATCTTAGAAACCTGTTTTGGCTTACTAAGCAAACAAACGATATTAGCACTCTTAACAAATATAAAATTGCAAAAAAGAACTTAAAAATGAAATTTTATATTCCAAAAAAAGGTATTATTCCAGCATAATAAACAGCTCGCCAAATATTACAAAAACAACATGGGACATAATTAATTCTAACTTAGGTCGTAAAACTAAACATAAAGTTCCTCAATTGCTTATAGTGAAAGATACAGAAATTAATAATCCTACTGAAGTTTCCGAGTGCTTCGCGAAATATTTCTCTACCATTGTTCCAGAACTATTGGACAATGCATTTAGTAATAAACAATCTGAAAGCTGTACTATCTCAAACGAAGTTATATCTAAAACATTTTACTTTACACCTATAACTGACTGTGATATCTTCAACGCTGTTCAAGGGTTCAAAAAAATGCCCATGGACCCGACGGCATTTCTTTAAAAATCTTAAAATCAATCATTAATATTTTGCTACCACACTTAGAACATATTTTTAACGAATCAATTATTACTGGGGTATTCCCACAGTGTCTTAAAATAGGACGTATATTATCAGTTTTTAAAAAAGGAAATAATGAAGATACTAGTAACTATAGACCTCTATATATGCTTTCTCTTCTCTCAAAATTACTTGAAAAGATAGTAAACTCTATATATGCTTTCTCTTCTCTCAAAATTACTTGAAAAGATAGTAAACTCTATATATGCTTTCTCTTCTCTCAAAATTACTTGAAAAGATAGTATTCAATAAAATGTATGCATACCTAAAACAAAATCGAATAATAAATGAAAGTCAACATGGATTCATGCCTCGAAAATCAGTTGAGACTGCACTCTGCTCTTTTGTTGGCCATATTATATCCGAAATAGACAAAGCTAAATTGGTAGTTGTTTTGCTCTTTGATTTAACTCGTGTATTTGATAGTGTTGACCCAACCATATTATTAGAAAAACTCAATGCATACAGTTTCAGGGGCCACATCGAACTGGCTACTATCGTACTTAACTAAAAGGAGTTTTTATGTTGAAGTCAACCAACAAAAGTCCTCAGTTAAATATACATATTACGGGGTACCCCAAGGATCGGTCCTTGGGCCACTTTTATTTTTACTTTTCATCAATGATTTACCAAATTACGTCTCAGGCAACATTTTATTGTTTGCAGACGACACTGCTGTCATAGTACCATCTGATAATCCTATTGACCTGAAAGCTAACATTGAAAAGGTGATAATTGAAATAAACTCATGGTGTAAACGCAATAAACTGCTGCTCAATTCTGCAAAGACTATGTGTATGCATGTAAGCAAAAGAAAACAATTACCAACCAACTTCACAATCAATGTTGATAATGTGGAATATATTATGAGCGGTTGTGTAAAATATTTGGGTACTTATGTGGATCATAGCCTCTCATGGAAAACTCAAATAGATCGTGTATGTAAAAAGCTAAGTCAAGCCCACTATGGGATTCTTCAAATGAAAAAACAAACAGATATTGATACTCTTTTGTCTATCTACTATGCTATGGCCTACTCCCATATGTCATTCAATATCCTGGCTTGGGGCAGGAGCTCTGATTCAAATAAAGTATTTATAGCCCAAAAGAAAATTATCAGGACTATGTTCAATCTAAACAGAGCAGAATCATGTAAAAATGCCTTCTTAACTTATAAAGTATTAACATTTCCAGCAATCTACATCTACAAAATGGTTTGTTACATTAAATCTAATTTAAATCAGTTCGCTACCCATAGCGAAAATCATAATTACAAAACAAGACACTGTGACTTAATACGAAATTATAAACACACTACTACTCTATATAATAAATCATTTATAAACGAAGGTAAAAAAGTTTACAACACATTAGATAATGGCATTAAAAATCGTGGTTTTCCACAATTTAAAAAGGTCATAAAAAATATGATACTAAATAGAGTTGTATACACAATTAATGACTTCAAGTTTTAACCTCGATCGGTGGCAAAAGTGTACCTGTACATACTATACAAAATTTGTTTTGATATTGTTTTGACGCTTCACTTCTATCATATACAATGTATTGTATCATTGCATTGTGTAGCATACGTGAATAAAGCTATTATTATTATTATTATGTACAGGGATTAATCCACCCTACAAAACGGATTGTAAGGGCTTCATCATGAACTCCACAAGAAGTGTAGTGCTTTTGATATACAAAGAGTTTTATGTAACACCGAACATATTCATAACGAGAATTTTTCTTTTATGTATACATATGCAGACGTTGTACATTTTTCCACGCTCGGTTTATTAATAGAATACAATTTGAAGCTTTAAACGAGTGTTTTCCACTCCCAGGCTAAGCATGAAGTAAAATTTCGAGTTTAGAAAAGCCTGAAAATTTGGTTTGGTCGCGTAGCGCGAAGCGCGGAGCGGCCAAACCAAATTTTCAGGCTTTTCTAAACTCGAAATTTTACTTCATGCGCCACCGGCACAAAACACTGATTCAATGTAAAGTTCAGTGGTGTGTTTTAAACTTCGTAATATGTCAGTGTTTGTACCGGTGGCGCATGAAGTAACATTTCGAGTTTAGAAAAGCCTGAAAATATGGTTTGGCCGCTCCGCGCTACGCGACCAAACCAAATTTTCAGGCTTTTCTAAACTCGAAATTTTACTTCATGCGCCACCGGCACAAAACACTGATTCAATGTAAAGTTCAGTGGTGTGTTTTAAACTTCGTAATATGTCAGTGTTTGTACCGGTGGCGCATGAAGTAAAATTTCGAGTTTAGAAAAGCCTGAAAATTTGGTTTGGCCGCTCCGCGCTTCGCGCTACGCGCCAAACCAAATTTTCAGGCTTTTCTAAACTCGAAATTTTACTTCATGCTTAGCCTGGGAGTGGAACACACTCATTTTAAGTTTCAAATTGAACTCCTTTTAAAAAAGCAACGATTATCTAAAGATTTACGGCATGTAATTGGGACATGTGTAATTGAAAGAAAAACTCCTTGTATGTACAAGTTGAGGCATTAATTGCAATTGATTAGCTACAATTTGTAATGGTCAGTCATATAGGCAACCCAATTTCCACATAACCTAAAAATTAAAGGTGTCAAATCGTATTTTATGAAAATGTTCGCTGTTATATAAAACTCTCTGTATATCAAATTTGTGATACTATATAAAATTGGATAACTTCCTAAAAGATATAACATTACAAATGCCACTCCACAAGAAGTGTAGTGCTTTTGATATATATCAAATTTGTGATACTATATAAAATTGGATAACTTACTAAAAGATATAACATTACAAACGCTCTCGTCAATGTTTTCGAAGTAGTCCCAATTCATATACCAGAGGAAATAGTTGAGCAGACACCCGCAATTTCTGTCGATCGTGATGCTCTTCACTTTCCGCACTGCTTCCATATTGAATTTCTGAATGTCGCTTACAACTTCACAATACTTTCCGCCTAGGCGTGCAGTATTTATCCAAGTATTGAGGAAATGGCAATAAATTCATTTCTTTTATTATCAAAACTGACAATTGCTCTGACACGTGACCTGTCTTTCAAGCAACTGCACGGATTTATTATTGCAATAATTGAATAATTCAAATTATTTAAAAGGTAATTGCAGATAAATACAATATTGCCATGTATTTTTACTTTCCGACACTACTGTGTAAGGGATCATGCTAATTATCCAATTTTGGTGTTTCTTTACGTTTTCATATCCCCTGAGTACAATTTTCATATTTTTACGATGATGTTTGTGTGTAAACTCTGTTGTTTTTTAATATGACCAAACTTAGGGTGTATTTACTGCGAACAATTGCAGTCCTGCTTTAACAGTAGGGTATTTTAAACATCAAATTTTGAGATGTTGGTAAATGATTATCAATGTGACAAATAAATCATAATTTGTCAAATAAATTATCATAGTGCAGATTTTCAAAAAAGAGAACGCTACAACCTGCAACTTTACAACACATACAAGGATTTTTTCTTTTAAGTATACTTTCACACCAGAAGTCCTTAGGGCAGTGTCTAGAGCCTGAGTCGAAGTTGCGGTTATGCCTCCAGCAGGAAGGTCGTCATTTCGAACATTTAGTTTAAGTTGTTAAATTTTCTTTATCTGCATTTTTCATATCATGTTGAATAAATAGGTACATACTATTATGTTGACCGTATTTGTGTTTTTGTTTTCTCATGGCACTCTTGGGAACGGAAAACGTTTCCCGACATTTGCGATGAAATTCCTCTTTTCTCCGAAATTTTGTTATGCTATGTGTAATTTTTTTTGTACCAATGAAAAATTTAGACTTTTGGCTGTACAACGCCGTAATTTTTTTAGGGGGGTGCTCGAAGAGTACTTATTTTTTTATCTAACATGTTATACCCTTCACTTTAGTGGTTTCGCTGTTATAACCCCTTCTTTCAAAATTGCGCCCCATTATTGAGATTGTTTTGTAGAGAAACTAATTGATGCCGGCGCTTAAATTTTGAATTGAGGTACAGGTTAAGACCTCGTATACTTTCACATAATTTTGTTTCGGGTAATTTATGGAAAAAAAATAATTTTTGATTGAAAAAAAAATTTTTTTTTTCATAAATTACCAGAAAAAAAAAATTATGTGAAGGTATACGAGGTCTTAACCTGTACCTCAATTCAAAATTTAGGTGCCGGCGTCAATTAGTTTCTCTACAAAACAATCTCAAAAATGGGGCGCAATTTTGAAAGAAGGGGTTATAACAGCGAAACCGCTAAAGTGAAGGGTATAACATGTTAGATAAAAAAATAAGTACTCTTCGAGCACTTTCCAAATCTGCAATAAAAAATAGGGCATTCCATTTAAAAAAACATAAGTTTGGTACGCCACTGGAGTACGGCACGCCACTGATGATTAGAAATATTTTTGAAACATAGCGACGGTAATTATGCACCACTTTGCTCTTAGATTTTTTTCGATAGCTTTTATCGTAAAGGAGTTATGGTCCGAGGCGTCTTAAGTGCCACACCCGGTATATGCAGTTAGAGTAGAGGAAAGTCGAGCGGGGGCCACTCTAGATTTATTTTATTTGAGGAAAAAAGTCCTTTATTAGCTTAGATGTCAAATTTCTCAAGTTATTTGATTTACTGCCGTATTAGACATTGTAATAGGTCAGTAGGGATCATGTGCAAATATTATTTTTGACGAAATTAAATTAAAATATTATTACAAAAATCACCCAAGATAATAATAAAGAAAAATCAACATCCAGTAAATACGAGAATAACATTAGTCGATCAAATTTTTTTTGTGTGAAAGAAATAACAAATGCAGCATCACCTTAAAATAATAAACAAGTTCCAGCGCGTGGAGAAATGCTAACATATACAGAAATATTCAGTTCAGGGTTTAACGAACGCAATCACAACAAGTGTGCAAAGTCAGGGAAATTAAGTTGACGTCAGAGAGGGATGGGTTTTGTTACCATATATGGTAGTAGATAAAGGGCTAAGCAACAAAATTTGGGGAGGGGAGAACTTTGAGAACAGCAAAGAAACGATTCTAAAAATCAGTTAGTTTTGGGACTGGGACGGGGACAATCAGTATCTGAATGTAAATGGGTACAGTTGAGAATAGGAAGTTTCAGTGGGATGTGAGTTAGTGAAGTAATGTTGATAAAAATAGTTAAGTATTGAGAATGGAGTTAGAAAATGGAGTTAAGGATAACAACGTTGGAGAGACTATCACGTAAGAGTAACATTAATTCTACATCAATCCGACTAAGTTGAAATCAAACAAACAAAACCGGCGAAATAATTTAAACATCTGGGAAAAGGGGAAGATGGAGGGGGGGGAGGGGAATGAGTGATATATGGTGGTTGATGTGTAAGGCCGAATTGAGCGAGAACACGAGGTATGTCCTACTAACTAATCGACCCAGCCGATTGATGTGTTAGGCCAATCCGAGTTACTATTGCGCTAAGTGTCCTACTAACTAACCACACGAATGAGGGATGTATGGTGGTTGATGTGTAAGGCCGAATTGAACAAGAACACGAGGTATGTCCTACTAACTAATCGACCCAGTCGATTGATGTGTTAGGCTAATCCGAGTTAGTATTGCTCTAAGTGTCCTACTAACTAACCACACGAATGAGGGATGTATGGTGGTTGATGTGTAAGGCCGAGTTGAGCGAGAAAATGAGGTATGTCCTACTAATTAATCGACCCAGTCGATTGATGTGTAAGGCCAATCCGAGTTACTATTGCGCTAAGTGTCCTACTAACTAACCACACGAATGAGGGATGTATGGTGATTGATGTGTAAGGCCGAATTGAGCGAGAAAACGATGTATGTCCTACTAACTAATCGACCTAGTCGATTCATGTGTAAGGCCAATCCGAGTTACTATTGCGCTAAGTGTCCTACTAACTAATCACAAGAAAAAAAAAGAAATCGATTATGAGTGAAACGAGGTGAAAGGTCGTTCTACTCATAATCGAGAATGTATGGCGATTGATGTGTAGGGCCGATGTGAGTGATTGTCCCACTAACTAATCGCAAGTGTGTCCAGTGTGTGATGCTAGCTCCAAGATGGTTTTTGTGGGTTTCCCATCTCGTAATGCGAATGCAGGAGCTAGTTAATTTTGCTCCCACAAGTAGAGTCATACATTTTTTTGAGTTTAACTAAATGCACATGACTTCTAAGCATAAACGTTGGATAATATATTTTGTGAATATAAATAATATAAGACATATCAATTCATTACAAATGTCATGAGAGGTCAATAAACTTTGCATATGTTAAGCTCATATCCTGTTTTATTTATTGTCCACACATCCTGCTAGTCACATTAAAAGGAAGGAAAGACGCAGTATTTACGATAATGCATATTGACACAAACAACGAACCTGGTAAATAAATAAAAGGGTTACTACATACACAACACAACGTAAACAATAATACAAATTATAAATTTGTACAATACTTAGGGTCGAATCATTACAACATTAATACTAAGGCTGGGATTCAAAGAGTCGAAAATTCGAGTATGAATATTCGAATATCCAAATATTTGAATATTTGAATGTTTGATCAAGGAAAGGAAAACACGTGTTCGACAGTTATTAGAACTGGGGTTGTGAAAAAACGTTTTTTTTTCATTTTAATTGAAACAAACAGTTTTTTTTTACAAACCATGTTTTTTTCATTGAAATGGTGTTTAAAACATTAACAATTAAAAACATGTTTAAAATATATTTAAAACATGTTTAAAAAATATTTAAAACATGTTTGAAACACATTTTAAGTCAGTTATAAAATTGTATGTTTAATAATGTAATTTGAAATATTGTCAACAATTTAGCTAAAATTTATTCTGCAAAACATTATTTACAAAACTACAGGTTAATTAATTATTATTGATACAGTTTAACAATTTAAGCATAACCAAGTAATAACAACGTAACACAAACAGAAAAATAACAAATTTAAACTTCACACTAAATCAGTGTTTTATACGCATGGCACATGAAGTAAAATTTCGAGTTTAGAGAAGCCTGAAAATTTGAATTTTGGCGCTCGCTTCGCTGCACGCCTAAATCCAAATTTTCAGGCTTATCTAAACTTGAAGTTTTACTTCATGCTTAACCAAGAACTGGGAACCCTCGTTTGATACATATTCAAAAAATCACTTTGTCTTTAAATAATATTAAACAAAACTTGATTATTCAGTAAAAAATTACTTCCAATTATGAAAAATCATTTTTAAATAAATTTGCAGACATTTGCTGTTTTTATCAAATAATTTGCAACTTATAACGAGTGTTTGCACTCCTTGATTAAGCATGAAGTAAAATTTCGAGTTTAGCAAAGCCTGAAAGTTTGGATTTGAACGCGAAGTGAAGCGTAGCGTCTAAATCCAAATTTTCAGGTTTTTCCAAACTCGAAATTTTACTTCATACGCCACCGGTATATAACATTAAATTAAAGGGAAGTTCAAAAGATACTTCTTAAGTTTAAACATTTTTAATATTTATTAACATGAGATTGTTAATAAATTTTACAAATTTTTGTTTTGTGTTTTGTTTGAATTGTAAATAATAATGATTCTTTCTCCACGACTATTAGTGAATGTATTAATTCCGAAATCATATTTAATAATAGAATGTAAAAGTGCTCACTCTTGAGTTAGAATATTTATACTGAAACACTTGCTTCTTATGTGTTTTGCACGCATTTTCATTCTATAACAAGATACAGAATGAATATTCCGTAATCGAACTAAACAACATAGATTGCCTTGAATTTAAAAACTGTCACTGTCAGTGAATTTCAAATCTGTCAGATGTAAATGCCGACGTCATATTAATTATTTTCAAACAAGTTTTAATTTAAGTAACATAATGAGTGAAAAATCGAGTGAATCAGATATAGAATTTGATAATATTCTACCTAAAATTACAAATTATGCAAATAATATAAGCGAACCTGCTGCCGCAAAAATCGAGACATGAATATGAAAAGTATTATACACTGCAGAGCTGGGACGAATCCTCGTAAAAAAGATTCGAATCACGAATCCGAATCACCTAATATGATTCGAATCACGAATACTCGAATAAAGGATTCGTAAGAGATAAATATGATTCGAATAAGATTCGAATCCTGTTTTTTCGAATCACGAATACAAATCCTTCAAGAATAAATTTTATTTCATTATTTTTTTGCAACTATTAATATATAACTATCGTTACCAGTTGTTTTAGCAAAAATATTCAAAACCTAATTAATTATTATTAACACTGAACATCGTTGATAAAAGACTAAATATGTGATTCCCTGTTACTCTGATTAAAGATGTATTTGTGTGTTTCTGAACTCCACTTCAAATCAATGTTTTGTACGCGTGACGCATGAAGTAAAATTTCGAGTTTAGAAAAGCCCGAAAATTTGTCTCGGGTCGCTGCGCGACCCTCGACAAATTTTCACGAGGCTTTTCTAAACTCGAAATTTTACTTCATGCTTAGCCTGGGAGTGGAAAACACTCATTTAAAGCTTCAAATTGAACTTTAAAAAAAAAACAAGGAATATCTAAAGATTTACAGAAAATAGGCTAAATTTGAAATACGTATACTTAAAAGAAAAACTCCCTGTATCTGTCTGCTCCGAAGAAATATGAATAATTATAAACCATAATGAAAATAACAATTCATTCTCAAAGAACACTTGTTAATTAATATTATACACAATTGATGTTTGTTGAACAATGGCGGCGACAAAGAAAAAACATGTATTTTTAATCTTCTAGTAGAAATGCGTTTTATGATAAAAGAAGTAAACTATCCATCTTTCAGCTAGTAGTACAAGTTCATCGTCCTTTTAGTAGTAAATGAAACAACTACTATTTTGTTCCTTCTACTATTATTAGGACTTTCTGCAACTAGTTGTAGTACAGGCTCTGTCTGCTGGTGGCAAGACACGATAAGCCAGAACCATCTGAACTAGACGCTCTGTTAATAGCAGTAGTTCTTTCTGCTAGTAGAAATAGTGTTTCTTGCTATAAAAAAAACGACTGCTACTAGAAGTAGTACAGGCTCCATCTGCCGGTGGCAAGATTTGAAGCTAGAACCATTTGAACCAGAAGCCCTGTCTGCCAATAGCGGTAGTTGTTTCTGCTAGTAGAAATAGCGTGTTCTGCTAAAAAGTAAACGTTTCTATCAGTAGTAGTAGTTATTTCAGCTAGTAGTACAATTTCAACAACTATTATTTTGTTCCTTCTACTACGGGTAGGTCTTTCTACTACTAGTACGGACGGAACCTGTACTACAGGTTCCGTCTGCTGATGGCAAGACATCTGAAGCTAAAACCAAACCCCCCCCCCCCCTAAAGTTTTCAAAATGATAAAATTTTGTATGTAAAAGCGGAACTTTAAGAGCAAAACAATATTTTTTCCTAATCCCTGATGGCTCACATACGGCCTCTGGTAAAGAGACGTTAGAGATCCTGGCCCAAAATCACTTCCCAGATTGTTCCCTTCTAAGTAACGAAACACCGGATACAATGCTTCCACGGGATCGAATAAAGAGACCGGGGAACCAGGCCTGGAAGGTGGTAAACAAAATCGTTACCTACAGATCAGTAAGTTGGGCGGTCAAATCCTTCCAACCATACAAAGCACCAGGAATAGATGGGGTCCTCCCTGTCTTACTCCAAAAAGGCTTGGAGAAAGTAATCCTCCACCTTATAAGACTATTCAGGGCGAGCCTAGCGTGGAATTACATTCCAACTAGCTGGTCGGAAGTAAAGGTAGTCTATCTACCTAAGGTGGGAAAAACAGATCCCCTACCAAAATCCTTCCGACCTATAAGCCTGATGTCATTTATCCTAAAGACCCTGGAAAAGGTGCTGGATGGCTACATCAGGAGGGAGATACTGAGTATTAACCCTCTTAGTGTGCACCAGTATGCCTACCAAAAGGGGAAGTCAACGGACTTGGCGCTGAATAACCTAGCCGGGAAAGTTGCGCAAACCCTGGACTACAAGGGAATTGCGGTAACAGCTTTCTTGGACATAGAAGGGGCCTTCAACGCTGCTCTGACGGGATCACTCTGCAAATCCGCGAGGGACAGAGGGGTTCCACCGGCTATTACAGGCTGGATCAGAGCAATGCTCGACACCAGAACCGTGACAACGTCACTATGTGGCGACACGGTCAAGCTGAGGACTGCCAGGGGATGCCCGCAGGGAGAGGTTCTTTCCCCCCTGCTGTGGTCTTTACTGGTAGACGATCTGCTTGCAATAATAGATACGCTTGACGTCGAAGTGCAAGCGTATGCTGATGACATAGTCATTCTTGCAAGGGGCACGGATGAAAACCAAATCTGTGAAGCCATGCAGGAGGCACTGGATGCGACTCAGAACTGGTGTATAGGGGAATGGTTAAACGTAAACCCTAGCAAAACATCAGTTGTCCCGTTCACGAGGAGGATCCTGAAATTGAGACCTCTTACTCTACGGGGAGAAACCATACCATTTGTGGAGGAGGCGAAGTATCTAGGAATCACCCTGGATAAATCGCTGAATTGGAACTCCCACTTGGACAAGACAATCTGCAAAGCAAGGTACGCCCTGTGGACGTGCCATAGAATTTGCGGGAAGTCATGGGGATTAAACCCCAAGCAAATGTACTGGCTATATGGTTCGGTCATAAAACCAATAATAACCTATGGCAGTATCGCCTGGTGGCCGATTACAACTCGAAAAACGGCCATATCAAGGCTCTCCTCACTGCAGAGAATGGCGACAATGGCGGTAACTGGAGCCATACGCACTACCCCATCAGCGGCGCTAGAAATGCTACTGAACCTCACCCCCCTGCATATCCTAATACAGGGCGAGGCCAGATTGGCAACGTATCGATATCACCACGCGGCCCTATTGGATCCGAAGGTGATAGTCTTCACACCAAATGGGCTGTCAACTGCCATTGAGGCGGATGACACCCTAAGTATGAGGACTGACTACGCAGTCACGGACTACTGCGAGGATCAGCCGTACAAGGTCCTGTTCCCAAGCAGGGACGACTGGGAGCGACACAAAATCACCCCAGAAAAGGCTGACTCCTACTGGTACACTGACGGCTCAAAACTGTCCACTGGAACAGCCAGGCGGCCCTTAGGGCCCTGGCATCTTCTAGATGCTCCTCGCTGGCTGTACGGAACTGCAAGGAAGCCCTCTGCCAAATGGCACAGGTAAACGGGGTCAGTCTGATGTGGGTGCCAAGCCACTCTGGCGTGGAGGGAAACGAATTAGCCGATTCCCTAGCCAGAGGGGGCGCGTACAGCCTACATCGGACCAGAACCCGCTCTGGGGATACCCAGATCAACAGCTAGAGACCGTAACAACGGATGGATGAGACACGAGGCACAGGATTTCTGGTCGTTTTTTCAGCTTAATAGTAGTTTTTTCTGCTACTAGTAGTAGTAGTAGTACAGGCTCAGTCTACGGAACTAGAAGCTCTGTCTGTTAATAGCGACAGTTCTTTCTGCTAGTGGACAAATCGTTTTTAACTGAAAAAAAGTAAACGTTATATTTTGCATATTTTCTGTAAATCTTAAGATATTCCTTCTTTTTTTTTAAGTTCAATTCGAAGCTTTAAACGAGTGTTTTCCACTCCCAGACTCAGGATGAAGTAAAATTTCGAGTTTAGAAAAGCCCCGTGAAAATTTGTCGAGGGTCTAAACTCGAAATTTTACTTCATGCGCCACACGTTTAAAACAGTGATTTAATGAGAAATTTAAAAACACACACCCCAACCCATTTCACCGTGTCGAGTGGAACATTCTCAGCAATCGATCTAACTTTCTGTTCGCCATCACGTGCCACACGTTTCCAGTGGCAAGTTCTAGATGACCTGTACGGCAGTGACCACTTCCCAGTCCTACTGAGTCTAACCAGCAATGAAAGGTTTAGTCAACGTACCCCTTGGAAATGGAAACTATCTCTGGCGAACTGGGAACAGTATCACCAAGCGGTGGTATTACCCCCGCCAACACAAGACATAGAAAAATCCATCCGGGACCTAAGTCTCAGCATCCTAGCGGCAGCAGAGAGATCAATTCCAAAATCGGGCGGTTCTCTGACACGTCGACCTATCCCCTGGTGGAACGACGTAGTTAAGCGAACAATTGCGGAAAAGAAACGGTCCCTAAACCGGTTCAAACGATACCCAACGCAAGAAAATCTAATAACATTTAAAAAAGCAAGAGCAATCGCGCGTAAAACCATCAGAGAGAATGAAAGAACATGCTGGGAGGAGTATGTCTCCAGCCTCAGCACTGACTCGTCAATCTCCGATGTCTGGAGGAAAGTGCGGTCGGTGGCGGGCAAATGCGCTCCATCAATTACTTCTGCTATCGAGTCAGACGGAGGCAAAGGGATACCGTCGAGACAGCTCTTGATTTTTCCGCAGACTCGGATATGATCTACTGTGATATGTCGTGCCACGAATCATTCCTCCTAGTCTCAGATTCCCAGTCTGCGATACTTAGCATCGCAAATAAGAAAGTGGATGATAAGTTAGTGCACGATATACTGTCGACATACCAGCACCTGGTAGCAAGATCCCGAAGTGTAACCTTCGTCTGGGTACCCTCACATAGAGGGATCAAAGGTAATGAGCTAGCAGACGCTGCAGCCCGTCTGGCGGCTGAACAGGATCATCCAGACCTCGCATTTTGCTGCCCTGATGACGTAGAAAACTACATAAAGTCAGCGATAAACGGCTTATGGCAGCAAGACTGGATACGCCTCGAGAGCAAACTCCGTCACGTAAAGCCATCGGTTACAGCATGGAGATCACCGGATCCGCTAACGAGAAGAGAGGAGGTACCTCTTGTCCGTCTCAGGGTGGGTCATACTAATCTGACCCACTCCCATCTTCTTACCGGCGACCCCGCACCAACATGCGACATATGTCACAACCCTCTCACGGTGAGGCATATATTGGAAGAATGTAGAGTCTATGCAACTCAACGCGATAGACACAGGCTTCCAAATGATATAGCCAGGACATTAGAACAGCGTTCGTGTAAAACCGTCATTGAGTTTCTTAGGGAGACAGGTCTATTTAAGAAAATTTAGATGTGTAATGTGCTGAGCGTCCTTGTCTTAATATTTGACATTTTGTCTGTCTGACTTTTTACATTAGACATGTTACCTGCGTTATTTATATTTATTACACTTTGATTTGTGTGTTTTGTATTTGTACTGTCCCAGCGTTCGAGCCATATACACTCGGTCGTTTTATTTTCTTTTTTTTTTTTTTACTTTTTAAAATGTTTACCTTAGCTATAGTAAACCGGCCAATGGCCACAGCAGTCGACGCCGGTTTAAAGTGGGAGGGGTTTTAGTCGGTAGGCTCTCAGTCAGTTGACTGAAAGGAGTCCGACACTTTGTCCATAAGAGGATTTCCCCTTCCACCTAATAAAAAAAAAAAAAAAAACACACAAAAGACATTTTTCATGCTAATCCTCACAATTAATTCGAATTATTTTTGACAATTCAAATCCTTTTGTAAGTATTCGAATCCTTTTATAAATATTCGAATCCTTTTATAAGGATTCGAATCACCCACATTTAGATTCGAATACGAATCCTCTTAAAAATACGTAACGAATCCGGATCACGAATCCAGTTGAACTAAAGTATTCGAATGCCTCTTTTGAATCCTCTAAAAGGATTCGAATCCTGCCCAGCTCTGATCCACTGTTAAGGTATTGGCAACAAGAAAAGAAAATTGACTCCTTTTCCAAAAATGTTTTGATTGCATTTTTCAGCAATTTATTAAAAAAATGGAAATCCTCGACTCTATAAAAAATATATTTAATCCTAAAAGCAACAATAAATGTGAAACACGATATCGATATTTAAAATTTTGCTAAAATGCTTTTCTGAAAAGTATGTATCAAAGAAATCGAAGGTTTTTATACAAGAAAATGTTAAGCAATTCTTAGAAAATGCTCCGGATGAGATATATTTAGCTACAAAGGTAATAACAATTATAATTTAACACTAAATATAAATATTAATACAATGTAATACAATTGTTTCAATAAATAACTTGTTTTGTTCAGATTTATTTAATTGTTATTGGTTAATACTTTCTGGTCGTGGAGAAAATATAGTCTATTACTCGGTTAGAATAAAAAATTGATACTCGTGGTTCCTCACGCTCGCTGGTGGTCGCGTTCGGAATCTTCCACTCGTATCAATTTTTTTTATTCTAACCTCGTTACAGAATATACTATTATGTCACAAACTTTAAATCAGCAGTAGTTTATTTAAATAATGAAAATTGGATCCATGTTTTTAAACAAGATGTGCATTTTTTTTAACCTGTTCTAAATCATCCTGTATAATTGAACACCCAGTTGTGATAAGATTGTATGTTTAATAATGTAATTTTAAATATTTTCATCAATTTAGCTAAAATTTAAAAACTTAGACAAAAAAATCATAATAAAGTAGTATAAAATATAGATTAGATAATTTAAGATTATAAAAAAAATGTTTTAAAGATGTATTAAATAAATTTAATGTTTAAAACTTGTTTAAAACAAAACCGTTAAAACACGAAGCTTGTTTTTAAATGTTTAAAACATTTTTTTAAAACAAAGTGTTTTAAACATAATATCCCTGATTAGAACCTTAAATTACAACTTTGATTTCTTAAACAAAATGGGAAACAAAGACAAACCGTAGTTATTTCCTTTACATGAGTTTCGTTAATTTTCCCGTTTTTTTCAATTTTTTTTAAGAATCTGGTGTTGTCATTAAAGGATTTAATAGATTTTTAACAAGGGTTTTCCAATCCCTGATTAAGCATGTAGTAAATATTTCAGGCTTTTCTAAACTCGAAATATTTACTTCACACAACGGCGTGTAAAACACTGATTTAATACGAAGTTAAACAATATACTTAACACGTTTTACTAAATATTTGAATACTAAAATTTGAAAAGAAACAACCTCAAAAAGCATTTTATATTAACCCTGTATTTTGTTATCTGAAAGCCAATAAAGACCTTATCATTTACATGATACAAGCAATTTGTTGTAATAGATGTTCACAAATAAATGTTATATTACACTGATAACGTTATATCGTAATTGTAATCACAACAGGATGTAAAATAATGACCGTTGTATAATCGGTAAGAAATTGACCAATTTGTATTTTTAATGATTATTTTTCTTCGCTCATTACAAAGTTATTTTGAAACATTTATACCCTTATCAATTAACACTGTTTACATCATTTAAAAGTGATAAGATTTAGAGAATATAACATTCAAATTCGTCTACTTTTGTGTTTGTTTATTGTATGCAAATAAACAAAAGCATCATATTCATTTATAATTTCTAGGTGAGAGACTAGTATTAGTTATGCATAATTTAGTTTAGACATGATTGTTAGTTTAGTTGCCTTTTTAAAACAATAAACTTTATTTTGTTTCAGTGTAAACATTACAGAAAAACCTTGACTATTTTTAGACAGCATGTGAACACATTTTCGAAAATAGAAAATAGTGAGTAAAATGATTCATTCATTAACATGCACACCACAAATATAATTACAGACACCTTCCTCCTTTTCCCACTATGGAAAAGGAATCTCATTCAACAAAACTATCATGTTCAGCAACCATAAAGTAAAATATAAACTCTATGTAAATTAACAAGATTGGAGGGGAACCCTTTATAGTTTAATCAATACAAGCATTTGGAGGAGGCAAAATCTCAACAGTGCACGACCTATAAAGCTCATGTGAAAAAAAACATACATGTAGAATACAGATAACATTTTGAAACGGTTGAGCAATCACGCACAAATACTTCAAATTATTCTCACTTATATTTCAGTGTATGATGTCATTCTCGGGTTAATAAAGGTCAGGCTTTAAAACAAAACTCCCATATCTTTCATATTGTGTTTTGATTGGGAGATCCAATTAGTCCCGAGGTTACTGAAAATTGGGTCAGGTGTTACAATGCCTCTTAGTAGGGACTTTTAGGCTCCACTAGATACTATCTAACACGCTTGGTGGAATCATAAAATTACCTTCTGTTTATTAATAACACCTGCCTCTTTTCAAAAAAGTGTTTTGTTAAAACAAATAGATTAAAATAAACAATAAACAAAGCCAGGTTTTAAATGGATTTATTCTTAAGTTAATACACATACGAAAACGGATCCCGTTTTTGTTCTGCATGCAGGTTTTTTTTCTTGAAACTTACCGCCCCATATTCCTAAATTGAGTTGTTTGGGGTCTAAATTTTCGACGTAGTCGCCGAGCACTTTGTTTAAAATTTGGTTTAGCAACGATTCGAACATGTTGACGGTTTTATTGTTGCTTTTATCCACTCGAGTGTCTCACGCACATGTCGTCCTCGCCGTTTTTTGGTTCAAACACGGCCGGTTTAATGTTTTAGTCGGGTTTAAACGCGCACTGTTAACATATTGATAAATTTTTATACACACGCTCGCTCACTAGCTCCATGCGAATGACAGCAAATGACAGTTCTTACGCAGTGGCGTCGATGATGTAATTTACGCACTGGTTCCACAGTGTTGCCGTTGTTGTTTTATTTTGAAATTCCTCATTTACTAATTTTTCCATACATTTCATAAACGTTTTATACAGTATAATTGTAAAAGATATAAATAAGATCTGGTAGTATTAAGAACATTAGAAATGAATTGCCAAACCACGCCTTAATCTTTATATAATTGGACCCATTCATCAAAGACAACAGTTGGGAGTTTACTGCCAACTGTTGGAAAATTCTCTGATGACCGGACTGTTAATCATGAACTTGTTTGGGATTTTTGCAATCATACAAATAGACCAATTGGTGTTGGCGATTGGTGTTGACGGGTTAAAGTTTTCAAAAGGGCCGATTACCATTCATCGTATACCAGCATGCATCACAAACAAATACAAACATGTTGAATTACAAAAGTAATCTTCAAAGGAGTCATATCAAGTTTCCATAATTGAATTGTTTTTGTTTAATAGTTTGTTCTTAAACTCAAGATCTTGTATGTTTATGTTAATGTTCATAGGTCCATACTCAAAGTTATTAACTTATTTATTGTTTTATATTTTTAATACGTTAATATATGTTTACATCCAACGAATAGCTTTTATCAAATTCTAATTGAATTGCCATTTAATCAATTAATTTTTATTTAAATTTCAATTTTAGAAAACTGAATAAATTATGATAAAAGAAAACTGTAATAATTAGAGATTTCTGTGAATTACAAGAAACTGTAATTAATATAGATTTCTGTAAATTACAGAAAACTGTCATAATTATAGATTTCTATACATTATAGGAAACTATAATGATTAGAGTTGTCTGTAAATTTCTGTAAATTACAGTTTCCTGTAACTTTTGTAACTTGTAAAAATATATGTTTTCACGTTCATTCCTTCTAAATCATTTAAAATACACGAAAATATCGGAATAAGAAAACATTATTAAGAGACAACTTTTACATAAAAAATTCACAACTCTAGAATTAAATTACGTATCAAAGCTTAATCGAAACTATAAGTTTAAATAATGGATTGTTTTGATTTGTATCTTGAGGCCTTAAATGTTGCTAAATTTTAATCCGGCAGTGAATGATTATTATCGTTGGATGAGGAATTCTTTATTTAACGCAAATGCGATTGATCGTATTTAAATACATTCAGTTATGGTGAGTGCGCCGGACCATGGATAGATTTTTATAAATGTTTATTTTATACGCCAGGCGCATGAAGTACAATTTGGTTTGTTCGCTCAGCTTTGCTACGCGACCAAACAAAATGTTCGTGCTTTTGTAAACTCGAAATTTTACTCCATGCTTAATCAAGTATTGGAAACAATGGATAATAGTTTCATATTTCAAATAGGCAAAACAAAATAAATTTGGTAGTGTAGCCACTGGCGTAGCAAGGTCAGGTGGTACCCGGTGTGGTTATTTTTCGACATCCCCCCTTACACACTTTTGAATCATTAAATGAAGAGAAAATGTATTTACAGTTGCAAGTGTTATTTTTTCGTTTAAGCACTTCAAACCTCTTTTACTTAATTTATCTGCAAATTTTGAAATAATGTCATCAAAATCAATTAATTTTGTTAATTTATTAGCTACTGCCAACATACCTAAGCAAGAAACCCAAGTCTGACTCGCTTAAGCGTTAATTTAACTTTAAAAATCAGGTAGTTAAGTAATTTGTTTATGTTAGTTCAGTAAATGATCTTGAAATGTTTAATGTGCTAATCGAGGAAAATTCAAGTTTTTGCAATAATACAACAAGAAGGATATGCTTTAAACTTCAAAATCTATTAGTGTTTTATACGCGTAGCGCATGAAGTAAAATTTCGAGTTAAAAAAAGACTGAAAATTTGCAATTGCCGGGGCGCGCAAGCGGAGCTTTTCTAAACTCGAAATTTTACTTTATGGTTAATCAAGGAGTAGAAAACATTCGTGAGAATAATATTGAGACAGTTCAATGAAATATTTTCAAAAATTAAAACATTCACAATCTTTGAGAAATCTGTATAGAATTTTGTGTAGATGTAAAGAAGACATTGCTCTCTCGTCTACGAGAGGATTCATACTGGGTGAAAGATGGCCGACGATGGACATTATCAGGGATTTGCCCACCTCAGTAATACTGGACCACCTAGACAAGGTGGGATGATTGAGCTGATGATGGGTGACCCGTAGTCTGAGGCAGCACAATGGGCCTAATGAAGTCTAAGTGCAGTGCAGCAATGCGCACTCCCCCTTATATAGTAGTTCCAGCGCTATATGAAAGAAATGACTTCAGTTTGCGGTTAACTTGTAAATGATAATTGGGGGTTTATGACCATAACCGCAATAAAACTAACCTGCGCTGGCCAGATGATTTGCATAGAAAATTCATGACCGAAATGAACAGGGCCGCTACAAGGTGTGTTGTCCCCGGGGCGCGAGGCAAACAGCGGAAGAAAAAATGTTCAGAGATGTTGAGATTAAAAATGTTGATTGTTTAACCGAGTTCATTTAAGTGTAAGAATGAAAAGTTCAAAACATTTATGCTCTTTCAACATTAACTAATATTAAATTGTGTGATTTATCAAACCATCAAACATGTGAAAATACCTACATCCATTTCAAAAAGTGAGGCGCCTCACTTTGAAGTGCTGTATTTTCAAAACAAAAAATCTTAAAAAATATCCGAGCACGTTTCTGTAATCCTGAGTGTCTTTTTTATTATTATTGAAGAAATCAGATTTTTATCATAAATAATTATTTTTTCGACGGATTTTTACTAACTCTTTATAAATCCTAATCAGTTAGGTATAAAAATTTGAAATAAATACTGGTAAAAGATTAAATCTTTATTTATAGAGTGGTGCAAGAAAGAAATGCATATCTGAACCCTTTCAACCCCTACTATATCAAAATCCTATTTCAACGTTCTCGGTAATTAAGTATCCGGTATTTTAATTATAGTTAATTGTTAGAAATTGTTCATAACATAAAATATATAATTTAATTTCCAATAATTTAAATATTTGATTTTTCGTCGATTGAAAACCTCATTGAGAGATTGAAGATGCGCGATGGTTATGGTTTTTAATCGACGAAAAATCAAATATTTATATGATTGAAAATTAAATTATATATTTTGCAGGTCAATCTGATTTTTTTCAATAATAATAAAAAACACTCTCAGTATTACAGAAACGTGCTCAGATATTATTTTAAGATTTTTTGTTTTTAAAATACAGCACTTCAAAGTGAGGCGCCTCGCATTTTGAAATGGATCATTAATTAAATTAAAATTTCAATAAAATCGTGTTAGTTATAATAAAGCTACGAAATTGGTACAGCAAATTTTGCTTAAACAAAAATTGTACGATTCTAAAAATAATGTTATTTTAGAAATTTTCAGGCGCAAGTTTTTACACCACTAATATCAAATTCCATAGTTGAGTTGAATTTTTTTAAGACGAATAATTATACGATTTAATTAATTTACAAATATTTAAAATTAAATTTCGGCAGAATTGTTTAACTCAACTTATTTCTTCTGACAATCTTTTATTTGAAATTTAAACAAACATTATGTAATAAAATGAAAATTTACACTTTATACACGATTCCATTTGTTTCTGGATCTCGCTTAGCTATGGAAAAGTGACAGTTTAAGTATTGTAAATGGGGCTGGTTGTGTTTTAAATCAGGGTTTTTAAATGTCACTGTCAGATGTTCGATTTTAAGGTTATAATTTCTGACTATTGTGATCTTACACTGTTGCCTGTTTTACAAATTTTCAGATATAAAAGGATAATAATATGCAGTTTTAAGATTAACAAAATTTACTACTTGGTTTTTGTACATACAAACACAGCAATAATATTGTATATAACAAATATAATGAATTCGGCTCTGCAAACTTATTTCGTCATCCATTTGTATTTCTCGCTTGGGTCTTCCCGTTAACACATTTTGATCAACTCCATCCATCCACCTTAATTTTGGTCATTCTCTCTTCTGTTGGCCCTCAGTATTTTTTTGTAGAATTGCAAATTTATTCCCACCCTCTTGTGATACTGATAATTTTCATGTCAAACAATTTTTAAGCCCTCATTCCACTTTTATTATTTAGTCAAGAGAACCTGCATCTGAATCTTCTGATGTTTGTTCTGAGCCAGATTCCCCAAGCGAAATAATAAAAGGAGGAATGGTTTCAAAAGAAAGGTTCCCCATGTGTTTTGTCCAGTCATCCGAAATAAGTTTTTCACAATGATCACAGAAATTTTGCCACATATCGGATGTACATTTTGAGAGAGACTCAAGCCATAAATTCTGAACACGATCCTTAGATGGTTGCTTAGAATTTATGTGCTTATTGTAGTAAGTCTTACAAAACCCCCATGCCATTTCAATTGTATTGTATTGACAATGGTATGGCGGTAATCTAAGAACTTCGTGCCCGTTCTTTCTCAAAATGTCATCAACTACGTAAATTTTGTCATTTGATCGAAAAGGTATAAATAAAGCCCATAGTTCCTTTTTGGTTAATTTTGGATTGAATTTTACATTGTGTTTAACCAACCACTCCTGCATTTCGCATTTCTTACAAGAAAATGAAGGAGTTTTGTCTAATTGCACAGAATGGTATGCAGCATTATCCATAATAACTACACATTTCCCTGAAAGCTTAGCCAAAGCAGGAATAAGTTGATTACCCACCCAATTTTGAAAAGTATTACCATCCATTGTGGCATGGTAATCTCGGTCATTGTTTTTCGAATGTAATAAAAAATCGCACCCATCCAAAAACCCACCCCTATACCCAGCATGTAGAATGGTGAAGCGTTTGCCTTCATTTTTGAATTTAGTTGGATTACTTTTTATATCCGTTTCATGTACCCAGCGTCGAACCACGGATCCATTCTGATATATCCATGTTTCATCCAGGTATCCGAATTGGATATCTTCACTGGAATTTTGATACTGTAAAAATTTTCTAAGGAAAATTATTTTAGCTGCAACAACATGTTTTTGTTCACAGAGAATTTTGCGCCCATTAATTAATTTCAATTTATACCCCATACTTTTAACAACCCTATAAAGTGTTGTTCTACTCCCATGGAACTCATAATTTTCTTTCATATCATTCAAAAGATCTCTCAAAGTAAAATACTGATTTACTGATTTCTAGAGTTATATTGCCAAATTAGTTGTTGCAGATATTTTATAGCTAGGTGATTCCAAAAATGGCTGTTTTTAGATCGTTTGCCAGAAGTAGTAGATTTCAATTCGTCACGTCTTTGTCGTAAAATTAATTGTAATGAAGATCTCCCTACCTGAAACGTAATTATCTTTAATTAAATATATATGATAATTAAAATACTAGACATACCCCAAAAATATCTATTAAAATCGTAATAATATTGTGATGCTGTAGATTTTGATTACTTTGCCTAAAATGTTTGTAGGATTTCAGAGTTTGTAACCTTTTTGATTCAGAGATAATCTTTGGCATGTTAATATTTAATATGTGCCTGAAATTATTTTTCACTTTGACATTGACACAGCATTGCAACACTAGATTAATTTAATTTAATAATAAAATGCTCGAAGAAGCGACCGCGTGGCGAAATAATTGTTGCAAGATTAACAATAAACCTCTTGAAAATTAAAAAGAGGATTACTTATGATATCATAAATTATTGCAACACTGTTAAAATAAGGAATCAGGAGTGGCAACCAATAAAAAATGTAAATGTTGATACTGCAACATAACAACACGAAAGCATGGCTAGGCGAGATTCAGAAACAAATAGAATATATTATATACATACATAATTACACTTTATACATAAATACACTTTATACAAAAATACACTTTATACATAAATTAATTATCAGATTCGTCTAAGTCATTCTCCAAAATATTTATAATAAGCGGTTCCACATGTTTGGAAAAGTATTTATTTTCAATTTCGATGACATGTCGAATGCTGTTCGTCCACTGTTCCTTAGAAATTTTAGAAATTTCATTTTTAACTACATTTACAGTTTCTTCACTAAACTTAGGATTTGTGTTATTTCGCCGTATTTGAGGTTTTAGTATGCCCCAAATCAATTCAATAGGGTTTAATTCACAATGGTACGGAGGTAAACGTAGCACTTGATGACCCAACTTTTTGGCTTCTTCGTCTATGAAGTGTTTTTTCTTATGTTCTTTTATTTTTAATACTTCGAGCAATTCTTTTTTTGTGTAGGTCGGCTCGAAGTATAACTCATATTCATATAAAAAATCTGAAATTTCTTTTTTACTCGAATTGGCATTTGGTACTTTTTCAATCTGAACCGAATGGTAGCTAGCATTATCTAGTACAATAACGCTATTCTGCGGTATATTGGGTAGAAGAGATGTCTCAAACCACTCAAAAAACACTTTTCCTGACATATCATCGTGGTAGTCCACATTAGCTTTTTTTATATTTTTTGCTGATAAAAATAACGCATCATTCACCCATCCTTCTTGATATCCTGCATGGAGAATAATAAGACGTTGTCCCCTTGAAGCTGGTACATTTAGTGAACAGTTATCATCTATCCAACCTTTCTTCACTGTATCGTGTGTGTCATACCACGTTTCATCCAAGTATATAATTGGTTTATTTGTATTTCTAATTCTTCTTATTTCTTTTATATATTTATACCTCCACTCACAAATCCGTTGACTTTCTTTGAGCACATTCCTTTTGACGATAGTTTGATATTTAAAACCAATTAATGACAAAAATTGTGATATTGTTGTTAAACTGCATTTAACATCAAGCTGTTCTTTCAATTTATATTGAAGCCAGTTTAGAGTTGGAACAAAATTATTTTTAAAACTGTTATAAATTATTCTTCTCACTCCACGGCCGTGATCTTCCACAGTTAATTTTTTGAGGACTCCTTTATCTGTCTTAATTTTCCTCGGTATAATTCTGTTGGTAACTAGTCGCCACACTGTTCAGTCTCGCAGATTAGATGGCCTTCGGTGCCAAATTTTCCTTGTTGTTTTAAACTGTTGTATACATTTAAGATAATCTTTTTTGCGTCTTCAGATAAAACAATTCTATTGTTGGATTTTGATAAAACTTCTTCTCCATTTTCATCAGCATTTATTAAATTTTCTTCGTTTTCATGTTGGTAAAAATGATATTGATCGTGTTCGCTACTCCACGGTCTCCACATCATAGTTGTTTGCAATAACTGCCTAAAGTCTGGTATAATATTGGAACAGATCACTTAACTAATGTGCACGATTAACTGGACTATTACCTGGGGTTGACGCGTATTTATCATAAAGTTAGGACACCCCCTCCACCACCCCCGAGAGTTCTTAAAGTGGGGCATGTATGTGTTATTTTTCCATAAGAACGAACAACGGCTCATCTTTGATAATAATGAAAATTAAGATTTGAGATTTACACACATTATACATTGAAATTATGTGAATAATTTAAAATGTTTTTACGTAAAAGGAATTATAACTAAAATAAGTATAAATTTAATTGTGACACACTAAAAAGATGTCATATAAATTTTGAGATATTGAATAGACGAATTGGTTTACCTGTGTGATATTACTTTAATTTATTGAAATACTTGTTATAAATAGGGTGTATGAATTAGATTATTCTAAGTTAAATATTAAATAAAATGAGCTGTTGTTTCAAAACCTCCATAAGAGCAATAAAAATTTAATTTTAACTTTTGTTTAAAAGATGGCAATAAAATACATTTAGAAATAAGTTATAATATAATTTGATTGATAGAATTTGTTTGTATAGAGTGTTGGATTGGACAGTTTTATTTAAAATGATCGATTATTTAATTAAAATCATGAAAGAAATAATCAAAAAAATAAAAATGAAAAAAAAAAACAACTCTAAATATGTATTATAAATCACACGAAAAAGTATACTTTTAGTAGAAATTGTTATGAACAATCATTTTGTCGGGAAGTCCAGAATTTGAGTTAATCTGGGATATGCCCAATACCTTTTAATCCTGGGCCTCTTGGTTCCTTAATGCATAAAGGGTCAAATTGACCATTAGTTTTTCGAGGAATGTCGAGATGTTCAGAAGTTGAGTTAATCTGGGATATCCCCAGTACCTTTTAATTCCGCCAATGACAGGATTATATACATATAATCCTGTCATTGGCCCTAATACAATTTTCTTAATAACCTTTACCTGTATAATCGCTAAGAGCCGCTCATTCACTATTTCACGCTAATGGATAATTGAGTTCGATTATTGTAATTGATACTTTGTAATATTTAAAAAGAGTAATTAATATTATTGTATATATTTAATACCAATATTTTTTAAATAAAAAAATGTATAAGTTAAAGTTAGGGCCGTTAGTTAATTTCTTAGAAAAATAAATGATATTTAGATATATTTTATTTAATTTGATTTTCAGTTATTTTGGCTATAATTACGATTTTTGAAAATACTGCTTTAATAAAACATAATATATACAGTTGTATATAAAACATTGAAACATTTTTAATTTTAAGTACTAATTAAATTAATATAATTAAATTAATATTTATTTATCGACTATCAAGAAAAATACACCATTTTTATAAAACTTTTATACAGGGTGTCCGTATTTCGAGGAAATGCATGGGGATCTCGGTTATTTGAAGAGTTAGAGAGTTGGTTAAATTAGGGCAAACATGTGAAATTTGTAGCCCAACAATAATCCGAAAACAGATTTGAAATATCTTGTTTTGTTTTCGAGATATTGCCAAAAAACTATTTTTTTCAAATTTTATTCAAAAACTATTGGATCTAGGAATTTGCAACTTTTACATTATACAGGCACTTTTTAATCAGGAATTTAGTAGTGTACTTACATTTAAAATAACTTTAATATCTTCCCCGGAACCATAGCCAACTTTTGTTTCTCGTATGGGCGCCATATTGGATTTTCATATTTTTAGAAAGAACTTTTTTTTTCTGAATTAAACGGTATATCACACTTATAATTTATTCTGCGTTTCATTTGAAACATAGCAACCTTTTGTTTTTTGTAAAGAGTGCCTTGGAAACAATAATATTGATACGTTATTCAGTTATTGATGTGTCAATAAGATACGATCATTATACATAATACATAAAATAAAGTTAAAAATGGTGTTTTCGAACCAAGAAAAACGAGATATGATCGAAGTCTATTATACTTCAAACAAAAATGTACGTATTTCATCCGAAGTCTATCTACAGCGCTATCCAGAAAGGCAACAGCCAAGTGAAAGTCATTTCATAAAACTACATACAAATTTATTGAAATATGGTTCCTTCGTAAAGCCACGACAAAGATATGGATATCACCAACCCCATGAAAATGAAAACCAAATTTTGCAAGCGATAAAATGATTTCATTTTAATTACAATAAGATAATATTTATTCCCCTAGATTCAAGATAGCCCTTCTTCCTCAACGAGAGAACTTGCGAACCAGTTTGGTGTGACGTTTCAATACGTATGGAGAATTTTGAAAAAAAATAAATATCGCCCATTCAAAATTAAAGTTACTCAAGCTCTCCATCCTGGAGATGCTAGACGAAGGATGGACTTTTGTCGTATTTTATTGGGAAAATTAAACGAAAATCCGAATTTCTTGTCAAATGTGATATGGTCTGACGAATGCCGTTTTACCAACACAGGGATATTCAATAGGCATAATGAACATGTGTGGAGTATAAATAATCCTAGACAACATGAAGAAAGACGACGACAAGTGCGATTCGGACTAAATGTATGGGTCGGTATTTTGGGAGACAATATTGTAGGTCCATACATTTACGAAGATACATTAAATTCACAGAGATATCACGATTTTTTAAGAACATTTTTAAGTGATTACGTAGACAATAACATCCCCTTAAATATGTTAAGAAATGTATGGTTTCAACAAGATGGTGCACCACCTCACAACAGCCAAATTGTCGCTAATTGTCTGTCCGAAATGTTTCCAAATAAAGTTATGGCAAATAATGGTGATATACGTTGGCCCGCTCGCTCACCTGATTTGTCACCTCTAGATTATTTTCTTTGGGGAGCTATAAAAGAAAAAGTTTATAAAACTATTCCAGAGGACAAAGACGATTTAAGAAGAATTATAATAGTTACCATTCAGCAATTAAGAAGAAGAGACATTTTTCGGGCAGTCCAAAATTTAAGGAAAAGACTAGAATTATGTTTGGAGGTCAATGGTGATATATTCGAACACTTACTCTAAGTTTGTGATAATTTTAGTTCAAAAGATATTTAATTAATTTGTTTATTATTATTTAATATTCTGAAAAACTTCATCAAGCAGCAGAGTGATTATTCTGGTTCCTTCCCTAAAAAAATATAGTTGTAGGCCTCAGGAATTTTAAAATATGCAACTGTTTTCAAGGCACTCTTAAAAAAAAACAAAAGGTTGCTTTGTTTCAAATGAAACGCAAAATAAATTATAAGTGTGATATACCGTTGAATTCAGAAAAAAAAGTTCTTTCCAAAAATATGAATATCCAATATGGCGCCCATAAGAAAAACAAAAGTTGGCTATGGTTCTGGAGAAGATATTCAAGTTATTTTAAATGTAAGTACACTACTAAATTCCTGATTAAAAAGTAAATGTAAAAGTTGCAAATTCCTAGATCCAATAGTTTTTGAATAAAAAAATAAAAACGAAATTTGAAAAAAATAGTTTTTTGGCAATATCTCGAAAACAAATTGTTGGGCTCCAAATTTCACGTATTTGCCCTAATTTAACCAACTCTCTAACTCTTCAAATAACCGAGATCCATATGCATTTCCTTGAAATACGGACACCCTGTATACATACAAAAATAACATGCGATTAACAAAAATTCAATCATAAAGGGGTGACATATTTTGGATGTAGATTGTGTATCAATTAATAAGATGTAAATTGATAGAGAAGTGTTAAGAAACAGAACTTCATGCTAATAAGAGTATGAAACAATTTATCGACTAGAAAACAAGTTGCAACCGTCATTTAACTCTTTCAATCAGATAACTGACGTTTGTATCGTAAGAGCTGCAAATTAAAGTGTTTTCCTTGGTATACATTTATTGGACTACCTATCTTGAAAACGTTAAAATTTAATTATTGATATCCGCGTTAAAATAAATGGTGACAACTGGTGTAAATTAAATTATAAGTTCAACAAAAACTATTAAAATGATAGGGAATTTAATCAATTTCCCTTTATTTTAGACTAGATTTAACTCTGCTGTCAAACGTTAAATTTAACCACCGAATGTGCATTTTTACATATCTACGTCAGTCATTGGAATGAAATGTTCTAATACGGACCTGTAATTATGCAGCCGACTCACGGCCGAGCATGCAATAAGCTGTTTGCTGAGGGATACTTTTATTGAGGATTATGGTTTATGGTGTTATAAAAGTATAAACATTTATTGCAAATTTGAAGTCATTTTTTTCATATAGCGCTGGAAGATCTATACTGATAAGGAAACACGCCCTTTTTGTTTACTAAATCAAATTGCTCTTTAATAGGAAAATGTTTAGAGATATTAGGTAATTGATCATTGCTTAAGTTATCTGCTAATTTTTCCAATGACGTCGACATAAATCGAAAAGAATCGAAAAATTTTAATTTAAAATATATGTCGCGATCGTTTCCGTGCTTGTCTACTTTGATATTAATTTAGAAAATGATATATATTTCTCTTTGGTTTGAGCAATTACGTCGATTTTATCAGAATCGAGACCGAATTGTTTAATGAATAAATGTGCATCGTAATTTGTTAAATTATGAAAAAATACAGGTAAACATTTAGGAACTTTATAATTTAAATTACACGTAAAATGAGCTGCCCCGACCCATTTACCAGTGAAATGACAGTGATCGGAAACTTTTTTTTCACGTTGATCTAATGGTTTTCGGCAAATGTGACACAATACGGCGGACTCAAATAACTTTTTTTCCTCCGCACTTAATTTAGACATTGGTATGACTTGTTTTATATAATTGTCATATATACTCTTCGCGTCACTAATTAATGTATTTATGAAAACTTCTGGACAATCCAAGCCCGTGTACGAGACGAATTTGTCTAAATTATGATCGAAATTACACTTTATATAATATGCAAAACTGTAAGGAGTGTGAACATGTGTTGCGTAGGTATAAGATTCTCTTGGATTGGGTTCAGCCGTTTGGAGTGGAATTAAGAGAGATTCGAAATCTGCATATACAACGAACGGGACTCGCATTTTACATGAAAAATTACTAACTCAATATATTACCGGGCACTAGCTGCCCACTTTTGTTTTTAATCAATTGTGTTGTGCACATTACAATGTACTTTTTATCGCAATCATGTTGACAATGATTTAATAATTTTAATTCTGTTTCAAACAATGTTAAACATCCGTCACACGAATGTATTTTATGTCCATGGGTCGATACTTGATTTGAAATTAACCGCGATAAATTTTTAATCAACACATAGTGACTTTTTTCACTGTCCTCTAAGCAAAGTAAATTGATATGATTGTTGCGTCTAAATTTTGTAAAATAAATTGGACCTATCACTTCATGAATTTGTTTAGTAATATTTAATTCTAACCCGTAAATGTTTATGCTTATATTATTCAACTCTTCGAATTTTCCAATATCCCTTAGTTTGATTGGAAACTCTAAACCTGACCAATCCAATACGTCGTTGTAATGAGGATACGATGTGGTTCTGTCCGAATTCTTATCTGCTGGATAAAGAGCCGCCACAATGGCCCATGCAAAACAAGCTATATCGTCATTTCTTACGTTTACACATGCGTGTTTTTTTTTTAATATTTGCAGGTAACTCCAAATATGAAGTGGCACAGATTGGAATGTACCTGTTGATGTTAATTTCGAGATGGGACACATTCAACAGAGCCCAACCGCTATCTCTCTCCTAAAACACACATACTAAAAGAAAATACATTAAAAACGATGGCTGTCGTTGCTTTTTATCAATTATATTGAATTTTAGATCAACAAATATTTTGAATTTAAAAAAAAAAACACTTGCCATTACTCTCTCGCCATCAATTCCCCACATTTTTTTTTGTTTATTTAATTTAATAGTGAACAATTGTAATATTGAATTTCTTTTAAAACGAAAACAATTTTTACTTGCATTTTTCTAAAAAAAAGCTCACCTGAAATTCCTCGCTTATAATTTTAACAGTTTCACAAAACTGACTGTAATCTTCGTCAAGGTTACTCGTGGGGGTAATGATTTTAAATCGTGTGTTAAAAGACTTCAATTCGGGCTGTTGTGTCTCGCTACTGGGTTTAATGTACATTCCAAAAAGCTCAATGTTGACTTTGACATTTTGATTGTTACCTCTTAATGCATTAACCAAACGAAGGAACGTCTCACGATTACTATCCAAAAATGACGGAATGTCCGTTACAGTTGATGTTGCTGCCGATATTCGGTACGTTGCAATACGATCTTTAAATGCTTTTGCAATCTTGAAAACACCAGGCTCGATCTCTAAAGATTGTGTCGTACTAGTATGAAGAAAATGAAACTGCTTGCTTGTTGATGCCATCGGATTTGTATCCATCTTGTATTTAGTCCGATCAGGTAGAGGGTTGCTTTTACAACAATGTTGATGAAATGCTCGTCCGTCCTCCAATGTTACACCGCACACCTCACAAAGTAATTGTCTATGACTGCCCAAATGACGATTTAAACTATCCGATCGCGAAAATATTTTTAAACAAATGTTACATTTGAAAACCATGACTAGACTTATTATTATTATATGTAGTATTGTTGAGAGATTGTTATTGATGCTAAAAAGAACGTTCTATTATTTTTTTTTTTCGTTAAGAGAAAAAAAATGTGTACTTACAATTAAATTAATATGGTGCTATTATTATTTCAGGGCTTTCCAGTTTGTTAATTTCTTTGATTGCCGTTACGCACATATACGCTTTTTCTGCATGATTTTCGTTGAAATCTTTGCAAGCGTCCTCTGAAAATGCGTCTAGAAAGCGCCCCGGTAGCCAAACGTCGAATTCCTTGAGTGAACAGAGCACAGCTTTGCCGTATCGAGTATTTTTTACTTTTACGTTGTAAATTGTATACTTTTCACCAATTTGTAGCTCGGAAATTTTTATAATTTCATGAACAGTCGCCAATTGTTTCACTTTGTTGAAATCCATTTTAATGCACTTGCTCTTATCAATTGGAATGAACGTCTGATCATTATTTATCTAATGTGTGCGCGCGTGGGGGAATGATAAAATGCTGATGGTTTCTATTAATTGTTCTTATGGAATGCTGATAGTGCATATTAATTACACCAAAAGCAATCACATTTTCGCATCATTATATTTAAATAGCATTCACATCCATTGCAAACATTAAACTCAAAAGTTTGTGTATTGTCATCATCAAAATGAACAGTTTTGTGACCACGAATAAAATGATAACTCATTTTATCCTCTTCCTCGATGTACATAAAACAATTTGCACAATATTCTTTAAAAATGTTTTTGCAAAATGCAGTAAATATGCACACAATTTCACTTGATGCCATTGTTACACTATTATTATTATTATTATAATGAACTTATAATTTTCTCATTTTTGCTAATTCTGCACTTGCTCTTATCAATTGTAATGAACGTCTGATCGCTATTGCAATTATTACTATATAATGCAATCTATTTGTAATTATTATTATTATTATTATTATTATTATTATTATTATTATTTATTTTGTCTCGCTTTCGCGGAGAGTGAAATACCGTACAGGTTACTTCCAATGTAGCGGTAAGTGTGCTATTGTTATTTGTTCTTATTACATTGTATCGCTGTTTAGAAAGCGTCTTGTTATATTACACGTGCTCAGAATGACAGATTTTTGCAGCTCTATATAAGTATTTTCATGAAGTGTCATTGTTTTAAGTGTTCTATTAAGAGCTTTAGGGATTACTCCAGTTGCAGAAATTATCACTGGTAGTATGAGCACAGATTCTAACTGCCACATTTCCTTAATCTCGATCAGAAGGTCAGAGTACTTCCTTATTTTTTCAGCATGCGTTTGTTCTAAGTTTGTAGTAGAAGGTATAGCTACATCTATCAGTAGTGCTGATTTTGTTTTCTTATCTATTACTACAATGTCTGGTCTATTGTTTGGGATCGCCTTATCCGTAATTATACTCCGATCCCAATACATACGTGCTAAGTCATTTTCCAGGATGGCAGGGGGTTCATACTTATAGTATGGCTCAATCATATCGATTAGCTTATAGTTTGATGCTAATTGTTGGAAAATGATTTTGGCAACGTTGTCGTGCCTCTGCTTGTAATCCCGTTGTACAATAGTTTGGCATCCGGATATGATGTGGTTGATATTCTCCGAAACCAGCTTACATCGTCTACACTTATCATCTTGTGTGCCATCTTTAATTATGTATTTTCGGTAATTTCTTGTAAGCATAACTTGGTCTTGTATCGCACACATGAAACCTTCAGTTTCAGGAAAAAGTGTACCCTTCACTAGCCATGCATTTGATGCTTCTGTGTCGATGTGTGGTTGGGATAGATCGTGTGCATGCTTTCCGTGTAGAGCTTTCTGCTTCCATCGATCAATTTTGTCATTATTAGAGACTTCAGGAAAGGAGACGTTGTTGGATAGATTTAATGGAGTATAATTATCATCTGATTGTACTATTGATTTATGTAATTCTGAGCTATTTCGTTTTTGGATAAAGTATTCCCGTAGCAGTGTTTTCTGTCCACTTAATAGATTTTTCAGGTCCAAGAGTCCCCTTCCGCCTTGACTTCTGGGTAGGCTCAATCTTTCGGTTGCCGATCTGGGATGGTGGTATCTGGCTTTGGTAAGTATTTTGTTGGTTTTCCTTGCAACACTGCTAATGTCTGTATCTGTCCAGCGGACCACCCCGAAGGAATAGGTAAGTATTGGGGTAGCATAGGTATTAATTGCCTTCATTATGTTTTTACTGTTTAATTTTGTTTTAGCTATCGCGTTCACTCTTTCTAAGTATTTATTCTCGATTTCGCATTTTACTGTTTTGTTCTCTATTCCTCTAGCTTGCTGAAACCCTAAGTATTTGTAAGTGTCTCCCTCTAACATGCATTGGACTGTCTTCTCGTCCTGTGTCTCATAGTTCCCCACTACTAGCTTTCTTTTGGCGATGTTTTGTATTCGGCATTTATCAATGCCGAATGTCATGCACACATCCCTACTGAATGTTTCGGTGTTGTGGAGTAGCGAATTTAGGTGGTCGCGCCTACCGCTGTATAATTTTATGTCATCCATATACATGAGATGGGATATACTGTAGTGAGTGTTTAGTTTATAGCCTTTGTTCGATTGGTTTAAAATATTAGAGAGAGGGTTAATTGAAAGGCAGAACCACAAAGCACTGAGAGAATCTCCTTGAAATATACTCCACATTTATAAAGTAAAAAAATTGTGATGTGTCCATCATAGCATTTTCCCCGTTTAAGATATGATGACTTAAATATCAACTATATGAAAAAGTTGCACAAAGTAAATTTATTCTACTTTTATTATTCCAAAACAATTCACAAAAAAGTAATTCTTGCATTTTTCGCTACATCTCAGTAAATATTGATTACCATTCCATCTAAGCGTTATATATTTTTAACTTTACTGAAAATCAGTGGTTTATACGCGTGGCGCATGAAGTAAAATTTCGAGTTTACAAAAGCCCCGTGAAAATTTGTCTCGGGTCGCTGCGCGACCATCGACAAATTTTTTACGCGGGGCTTTTCTAAACTCGAAATTTTACTTCATGCTTAGTCAGGGAGTGGAAGACACTCGTTAGTTTAAAATACATCACAACTGTTAAAATATGGATCGAATTAGTATTTTGTCATTAAATCACTATATTGACTGTATTTGATGTAGTGATTTAAGTGACTTACAATCATAACATCACAATAGCCAAAATACAGTCCACAGAGAGACAATCAGACAAAATCCTAGCATAATCAAAAGACAGTCAATCAAGCCACTTACAGTCACAATAGTCAAAACACGGTCAATAAAGATATAATATGACAAAATCCTATAATAGTCCAAAGACAGTCAAGCAATTTACTAAGATTCGAAATGTCCCACCAGTATTTCGTTTATAAACAAATACTTTTTCTATCAGTACAGTAATTAATCAGCTGGATGTCCGTCTTCAGGGGCAAATTATGGGTCCTAGGAGTTGTCAAATGAGTGAGTTACTCAACTGTTTCCGAGGTACTCTTTACTCTCGACTTATTTCTGTTGCTTACATCAAGATAGCTATATGTCATGGTTATTTACAAGTACTGGCAGCCGTATACACTCACACTGTTCGATTTTACTTCTAATATTTTGTGGTCAAAGAAAAGGATATAAGTCGTTTTTAGTATTATTTTTTTCTCTCAAAAGTGTTTGTGGCATTGATGGCACACCATGCCTTTAAAATATTTAAAGCCCCATATTAAAAAGAACTATAACCTGCTGCATAACATTGTAACGTAACATTTAGTGGTAAGGAGCTGTCTTACAGATTGCTTATTAACGATCGGCTGCATTGCATAGCACCATGTTTTGCTGTTTAGTATTCACTTGGTGCAACGGGCCATATTAGTGTTAGGCAGCGGATAAATGTTGTAGTCGATAAAGGCCACTAATTTTAAAAGAGAACGAACCCTTATCCAATAATTTAAGAAAAAATAACTGTAATTTTTGCCATTTATTTTTAAATTATTTTTCACAATAATGGTGTCACTAAATGTATTCATAAATATATTTGTTACATTTTTTGTGTTTAAAAAAAAACAGGATATTGTTTCTAAAATACCCTAATTAAAGTGAAGCTCATTCACTCGTTACACAAAATAATCTTATTTTCTTGTAATATGAAAAATTAATATTGCTCACGAAAATTGTAATCAATTTACTTATGAATAATAATTTATAATAAAAAAAAATAGTATTTAAATATTATTATGAATGAGTATCAAAATTTTAGTTGTGGTTCTGAAAAGAACCGAGAATTTACTGACGATCAATCAGTCCTCACGGCTAGGGGGATATACAATTTTTACTGCCTCCAGAAATTTTCCGAAAACATCATCCTTGTTTTGGCGGCGCCAGGAGTCAAATTGACTCTTACAATGGTTGCCGCCAACATTTCTTTTCACCGCTGCCCATGTGCCCTCGATGGTGTTCGTGTGAGCACCTTTCTTCGGATTTTTAAATTGGATCGAATGGTTTACTCGAAGGTGGGTGAATCCTTCGTTCTGGAGGCAGTCGTAAGATTTCCAGCAATCGCTTACAACGGTAGTGCCTGGCAAAATATGTTTTTTAATCAAAGCAACTAACACAGCCGCACTCCTTTCACCCACCACACACATAAAACAATCATTTAATTAATTTCTCACTTAACCCGTGGTGAAACATTTTTGAATATAATTCTGGATATTTAATTAAAACACTTGGTCATTCCTCCCCGAAGATGACCAATGGTCGAAACTAGTCGGAGAAAATATAAATTAGTGAAACAAAACCAAGTGTTTTAATTAAATATCCAGAATTATAAAACAATCATTTGTCCCCCTTTCAATCCCGCCAAACACCCACTTTCCATCTACTTGCTTTCCTCTATTATACTTCCTTTTTCCAAACTTACTTTCATCAATTTCCACAATTATTCCCACACCCCCAATCTTTTTTTCTTGTCGCAAGCACACTTCCATACACACCTCTTCCAATCGGTTACCGTTGTCTCACTACAACATAACTCTCTTACCATAAATTCATTCAAAGTCTTATAACACCACATATATGTGAGTTGCAACACATCACGTATGCACAACCTGCTCTCCTCAAACCATGAACCCTTTCGTACACTTCTTTTAACATCATGCTTATTCACACCTTGCTTCTGACAACGCCAAACATACCCATCAGCCACATCATTTTTTTTTTGTTCAAGTCATTTTATCACCACATTTACAGCACATATATTCATTTCCAATTATACCCACACTCATCAACCACTCAATCAATTTCGCATTATCTGCTAGGCATACTGTGAAGAACTTCAAATTATAATGTGTTGCCATTTTAATAAGGATAATGGCACGTCGAAACGAAGATCATTATTAAAAATTAACAACATAAACAAAAATAAAGACAAAAGCATAATTAGCTGCATATTGAAGGAAAATTGAATATAAATGTAAACGCGCGATATATTTCGCGCTTCAAACTAGTTTCGTCAATAATATCAATTTTTGTTTTTTTTATTATTTAGATTGCAGTTTTATTATGTACTTACCAGCGTTACACACGTTTTTAATGCAATTTGTACAGTAAAAATCAAACAAACATAACTCTAACTCTAATTAACTTTTCCGCATCGTTTAGCAGCATTTCGCTGCCAACTTTAAGATAAAAATGTCCGAACTAACACGCGCCCACCTAATGGTAAACTCGTAAACAACTTTGTAAAATGAAATTTCGTTCATTATAAATCGCGAAAATTATTTGGCGCCGGCGTACTTGATAAAAAAAAGTATAGACTGTAATCTGTGGTTGAGCCGATTCGGCTATAAGAATTTACATCGATGGCTCAAAAAGAAAGGATAGGTCAGGGATTGGAGTTTTCTCTAGAACCCTGAGGATCCATACGAAAATCCTCATGGCTAAGTATGTGACCGTCGCTCAACTAGAGACGATGGGTATAACACTTGCTGCGATGAACGTCATCTCACCGGAGCCGCTAGTGCGATTGACACCCCTGTCACTATGTAATATGTTACATTCCAACACACTTGATAAATTCAGGAAGCGTTGGGATGATACGGAAAGCTGCAAACTCTCGAAGGAGACATTACTATACCCCATCGAGATTTCAGCTAAACGGTACCTGCAGATGACTAGAAGGAACCTCAGACGGATAACCACTGTTCTAACAGGACTCTGCGGGCTCAATGGACACTTATACAATATGGGAATAGTTGACTCCCCATCTTGTAGAGGGTGGGAGTATACAAATAAAGTTATTATTATTATTATTATTATTATAAATGGAAGACGAGACTGCGAGGCACATCCTCAGCGAATGCCCGGCACTCTAGTCTATGAGAGGATCCATACTGGGTGAAAAATGGCCGACGATGGACATTATCAGGGATTTGCCCACCTCAGTACTACTGGACTACCTAGACAAGGTGGGATGGTTGAGCTGAGGATGACCCGTAGTGGGAGGCGGCACAATGGGCCTAATGAGGTCTAAGTGCAGTGCAGCAATGCGCACTCCACTTATACCAGATACCCACTTGACAACATCCGCATGAAATCCCAATGCAGATAATTTAGCAACAAAAATATCGTGGTTAACACGATCAAATGCCTTGGCAAAATCGGCAAACACAGTATCAACTGAATGGCTAGACGCGAAGTCATTAATGATAAAAGAAGTGAAGGTCAAAAGATTTGTTGATGTAGATCTTCCAGTACGGAATCCATGCTGTTCATCTAGGAGTATGTTTTTGCACATCCAATTTAATTTTCCGGCTACGAGTATATTGAGTAACTTAGGTAAAACGGATTGTTTTGATATACTCCGGTAATTTGAAACATCATCCCTTTTGCCAGACTTAAATAGTGGTGTAAGATAGCTTGTCTTCCAAAAGACAGGAAATATATTTTGAACATTAAAAGTGCGATTCTTTTCGCAATCTACAACAAGTTAGTCATACAAAGACCATATCAAACACTTATTGAAACAACTACCTCCCGGGCTAATACCCCGACGAACATTGAATTATACAACAAGTTTTTGCTGTTACATACAGTAACCTACTGCAAATGTAACAATTACTGTATGTAACAGCAAAAACTTGTTGTATAATTCAATGTTCGTCGGGGTATTAGCCCGGGAAGTAGTTGTTTCAATAAGTGTTTGATATGGTCTTTGTAAGACTAACTTGTTGTAGATTGCGAAAAGAATCTCACTTTTAATGTTTGAAGTATTCTGCAACCAAGAATTGGCAATTTCATTTATAAATATATTTTGTGTGACAAAAGCAGAAAATAAAATTAATAATGGCGATGTGATAGAAAAAATACAATTCTTTAAATATGTTTTAATAGTGAAGGGAAGTATATTTGAATAGTGGAGGGATTCCTACAGGGCCTGTGCCATTGCTGCTTTTCAAATCATTAATTCCATGACAATTTCCTCTATCACCCTTTTTATATATAGGGACAAGCCTAGAAATTTAGGAAGGGTCTGAGAAAATTCCACATGAAAAACCAATATTAAATAATTTAAAAAGATATGGAGCAAATGTAACCCATATTTGTTTCAGAAATTAAATAAATAAATCGAAATTGTATAATATTGTATTAATTACCAGTTTTTTCAAATTTTGTTTATATAATATTTGTTGACTTTTACAATTTTATTCAATTTTCCATTTCAATTTATTCGTGTCAAAAAACAATGTTTTAATTGAAATCAAACAAAACGTCAATATTAGTTAAACTAGCGAAAAAAAAAATGTTAAAATAAATTTTGAATAATTGTGATTTATTATTATTTAAAATAAACATAATAAAAATGAATTTAAATTTAGAGATTAACAAAAATTGACAAAACCTTAAACATTTTGCAAATCCTTATCATTAAAATAGGATGGTTTTATAGGGAAGTAGAGAACGTCATGTTGCCAATATTGAGCTACCATAAAAGGGCCTATATACTTAGGGGAAAATTTTGTGGTGACATAATTACTAGCATCCGACCGTACATAATTCTTTCTCCAAACCTTTTGATTCAGTTGATAACGAACATCTCTACGCCGTAGGTTGTACGTCGTTCTGGATCTCTCATATGCCTTTACTAAACGAGTACGCACATCAGAAAATAAATCAGAGACAGATTTTGGAGCAGCGGTTTTATACTCAGTACGATTGATTTGAATGTTTTCCGTGTCAACTTTATTCTCATTCTCAAGAAATACCTCTCGACCGAACATAAGGAAATTAGGAGTAAAACCCGTAACTTCGTGTCTGGAAGAACGGATTGCAAAACCAATCTTAGGGAGATATTGGTCCCAAATTCGATGACTATCATAAACGTACGATGTAAGCATAGTTTTAATAACGATAATATGCAGTGTAAGATAACTTAATGTTGTATTGTGACGCTAACTGTTTAAATAACTTACTGCGGAATTGAACTCCGTTATCGACAATGATAGTAGATGGCGCGCCGAATAGTAATATGACATTTTCTTCTAAAATTTTAACAATACCGGGCGCGGTAGCAGATCTTAAGGGAAATACTAATACAAACTTGCTAAAACAATCTGAAACGACTAAAATATATAAATAACCCTTAGAAGTACGAGGCAGAGGGCCCATAAGATCCACAGATAGCAATTGCCACGGTTTCGAGACGGTAGGAGCTTTACTTAGCATTAGACCTGAAGGTGATTTCTACTCAGGTTTCGCGGAGACAGACAACACAGTTTTTGATATATCTGGCGACGTCCGTTTTTAAATGTGGCCAATAAAATTTATTGAAAATACGAGCGGTAGTTTTAAAAATTCCTCTATGACCGCAAGTATGAGTATCATGATTTAAACGTATTAATTTGTTGCGATCTTCTTTCGGCACGACTTTCTTGCAGTTATGGTGTTCGTCAGTTAAAGGGGCGTATCGTGATTTTACATATTTAAAAATTTGATCATTGCTATCGATTCGCCAAGCAGGATATCTTTTTGGATGATTGCGAATCTTTTCCAGCATGCGATTATACCACGGGTCAGAAGTCTCAAAAGTCTCCACGCATTCGATTGACTCAACAACGGGGACAGCACGTGATAACATATCGGGAACGATGTGTTCTTTTCCCTTTCGGTGAATGATCTCAAAATTGTACGGTTGTAATCGTAACGACCATCTTGTAAGTCGTCCTTGTGGATCCTTCAAACGATGTAACCATAACAATGAATGATGGTCAGTAATAACTTTAAAGTGAAATCCTTCCAAATAATGGCGTAGTTTTTCGACAGCCCAAATAACGGCTAAACATTCCCGTTCAGTAGTAGAATAATTTCGTTCTTGATTTGTTAAAGTGCGTGATAAATAGCAGATAACCTTTTCGCCGTCTTTAAAATTTTGCGCGAGTACTGCGCCAAGACCGTACGCAGACGCGTCCGTTTGTAAAATAAATGTACGTTCAAAATCCGGACAATGTAATACCGGAGCCGTAATTAAGCATTCTTTAATTTTTCGAAACGAATCCGAGCAGTTTTCGGACCAATTCCATTTGACATTCTTTTTAGTTAAGTGCGTTAACGGTACAATGAGAGTGGAAAATTCGGGAACGAATCGCCTGTACCAGGAGGCAGTGCCTACGAAAGATCGAACTTCACTAACATTTTTAGGCGACGGAACATTAACTATGGCTTGTACCTTTTCTGGGTCAGGATGGAGGCCATGAACATCAACAACAAAGCCCAAATATTTAATTTGCGAGCGAGAGAACTTACATTTATCAAAATTTACTACTAATCCGGCAGAATGAAGTCGCTCGAACACGATAGAAAGAACTTCTAAGTGTTTGTCAAAGTCTTGGGTAACAATAACGATATCGTCCAGATAACAGAAGACGTATTGATCTAAGTCGTGGCCTAAAACTTGGTCCATCAGACGTTGATATGTACCAGGGGCATTAGTTAACCCAAACGGCATGACTCGAAATCGGTAAAGGCCATTTGCTACACAAAAGGCAGTATAATCTCTACTATTTTCCGCAATAGGAACTTGCCAATACGCACTTTTAATGTCTAAAGAACTTAAATATTTGGCGTCTCGTAACTTGTCAAGGATGTCGAAATTAAAGGTAAAGGATAAGCATCCTTTCGGGTGACTGAATTCAGTAATCGATAGTCCACACAGAATCGATATGTGTTGTTTTTCTTCGGAATGAGACAAACTGGGGAAGTTCAAGGGCTTTTAGAAGGCTCGATAAGTCCCTCATCTAACATATGTGAGATTTCTTCTTCAATTATTTTTTGTTTTGGTGGCGAAACAGAATAAAATCGTTGTTTTATGGGTCTAGTACCAGGCATAACCTCTATTTCATGTTCTACTAGGGTAGTGCGGCCTAAACTTGTACCCATTAAGGTTCTTTTATCTAATACGAAGTTATCTAAAGCCAGTTTTTGTGCTGACGTAAGTGAGTCTTTGGTCTCGAGACAATTCACGGAAACTTCAGGTCGGTCTGGTGAAAAATGCCAAACATTTTCTTTTAAATTAGGAATTAAATCCATCACTAACCAAAAATCTATTCCTAATATTAAAGTATGCGATAATTCAGGAACTACCAAAACATCGATTATCTTAGTCTTATGTAATATTTGAAAGGGCACTGATACCGGCTGCGGTGTAAGAAACAGACCAACTTTTTGAAGAAGGTGCCAACCAGGAGTACCAACAATAGTACGGGTCGCTCCAGAATCAAGTAGACCGAGCATCTTATAACCAAGTACGCTAAGTTCTAAATATGGGCGTTGATCATTTCCAGCGTGGGATAATACGTAGTCAAGTAAAATGCGTTTAGACGAATAACACAGGTTTACAAAAAAAAAGTCCGGACTATTTGACCGGACCATGGTATCCCGGGGTATTTTTGCGTACTGAATCCGATCCCAGGGTCAGCTGAGCCCCATCACGTCAGAAAAACGAGATAGAGGTTAAAATGGTCATTTTTTTGAACTGGACCCGGGACAATGTTGCCGCATGAAATTAGTTCGTGTTTTCGATCTGGCGGCACCACTATACAAAGCGACCCATTTCTCGATTTATAACAACACTATAAAACGAATATTATTGAGATATATAAAAAATGTTATTAATAAAATATATTAAATGTTTTTTTTTTTAATTAGGCGAAATGCATTTCGTTTTTTGATTACATAAAATTGATGATTTTAAAATCCATTATAAAACAAATATAAAAAAATAAAATGCATTGCGCATATATTAGTAATAAAATAGGCTTATTTTGTACAATCAAGTATCTAAATGTTTATTATAATTTAATTAACAACGAACTACTGTTTTTGTATTTAGGCAACTCAATATACACTGCCAGTTTCAAATCCATTAGCTCTATATTTTCCTCCATTGGAGTAGCACTGTCAACCTCTCGAGTGAGCTTTCACAAGCGACTGGTTTCTGTTGGTCATTTAATCAAGTGTTTTCGGCTATTCATTCCAATTATTTTAAAGAGAGAAGAACTCAGGCTATTCCGGCACCTTAACTCCAACTTCCCCGGAAGTGGAAAATCACTCGGGAAAATGGCTAAGTGCTTGAAGAATAGAGAGTCTTTCTGTGTTCTGTGTGGGAAATATCATCTTAAGACGAACTTGGTGAATTTCACAGAGACCATATCTGCACAATTTAAGTCGTGTATTCTCAATTCCGAAGGTCCAGATAACAACCCATGGGCCCCAAAAGTTCTCTGTCGCACATGCCAAGCGCGCTTGAGATGTTGGCAGACTGGCTCTAGGAAAATGCTGTTTTCTTCTCCTATGACCTGACGGGAACCAGAAAATCACGAACGCGATTGCTACTTTTGCAGAAACGTTAAGCCTGGGTTAAATTCCAGGAACAGAAAATCGCTGAATTACGTGGTCACCTCGTCGGTTACCATGCCAGTGATAGCTGATGTTGTGATTGATGAACGTATGGTTGTTAATGGCGAAGATAAAGGAGGTAAGGAAATAGAACCGGAGCAAAATGAAGGGGAGTTCTCACAATCTCCAATCGACGTGGACGATGACAGCGAGAATGATCAACTCCAGAATTCAAAGTGGAATCAAATGGAACTCAATGACTTGGTTCGAGATCTGGGGTTATCTAAGGACCAGTCTGAACTGTTAGCTTCTCGTTTAAAAGAAAGAGGTTCTCTGGAGAAAGGAACAATCGGGACCTATTACAGAAATAGGGATGAGCCTTTCCGGAAATATTATGACCAGCATGATTCATTAGTATTTTGCAGAGATATAGAAGGTCTATTCGGCGAATTCGGAGTTGAACATGATTCGGATGATTGGCGGCTATTCAATGATTCATCAAACAGGAGTTTGAAAGCTGTTTTGTTGAATAATGGCAATAACCTCGCGTCAATTCCAATAGCTTACGCGACGATATTGAGTGAGAACTACTGCAATCTGGACTATTTGCTCCAAAAAATTAATTACAGCAGGTACAAATGGAAAATATGTACGGATTTGAAGGTAGTAACAATACTTTTGAGACAACAGAGTGGATTTACAAAATAGCCTTGCTTTCTCTGTGAATGGGATAGTCGAGCTCGTGATGAGCATTATGAAAGGAAGGTTTGGCCATCAAGGGAGAATTTTCTTGTTGGTCAGAAGAACATAGAGCAAGAACAGTTAGTGGATCCCAAAAGTATTTTACTACCTCCGCTCCATATTAAATTAGGGTTGATAAAACAATTCATAAAGGCTCTTAAAAAAAGAAGTAGCGAAGCCTTCCAATATCTCTACATAAAATCCCCAAAGTTGTCAGATGCCAAAATCAAAGAAGGGGTTTTCAATGGGCCGCAAATAAGGGAACTTATAAAAGATCCAGAATTCCCGAAGACGATGACGATGGATGAGGAAGAAGCATGGAAGAGCTTCGTGAATGTTGCCCAGAAATTTCTTGGAAACAATAAAGACCCAAACTATAGGTGGAGGGCTTGCTCCGGAATTACAAAGCTATTGGATGTTTGATGAGCTTGAAGGTACATTTCTTGGATTCACATTTGAACTATTTCCCAGAAAACCTTGGACATTATAGCGAAGAACAAGGTGAAAGATTTCGCCAAGATATAAAAGAGATGGAAAGACGCTACCAAGGTTTCTGGGACATCAACATGTTGGCAGACTACTGCTGGAACTTGAAGAGGGATGCGACCAAGGGGCATAAGAGAAAGGCACTTAGAAGGAGTTTTGAGCAAACCTGCAGACCCCATAAACAAGCGCGGAAAGATTGAAAAATTAGGAGGGAGAAAAGTGAGAGGCAAGGGGACTCACTGTAAACAAGCACCTCGAAGGGAACAGAATCTGCAAAAATTGGGAGGGAGAAAAGTGAGAGGCAAGGGGACTCACTGTAAACAAGCACCTCGAAGGGAACAGAATCTGCAAACATTGGGAGGGAGAAAAGTGAGAGGCAAGGGGACTCACTGTAAACAAGCACCCCGAAGAGACCAGAATCTGCAAAAATTGGGAGGGAGAAAAGTGAGAGGCAAGGGGACTCGCTGTAAACAAGCACCCCGAAGGGAACAGAATCTGCAACGTCCACGTCGTTGTTCCTGGGTGATGCTAATAGCAGAGTTCAGTTTAATAGCAGGGCTGGGTTCCCTGTCAATATCTCACAGCGAACGGATCGCCGGAATTGGATGCCTTGACAGGGAGATCGAAATCCGCGAGATAAAACAATCATGGCAACATTTTATCCACTGTGGTGGCACTGTGATAGTCCCGATCGAGATTTAGGGCTCCTTGCCGATGTTTGGAAGATATTCAAGACCTAAACAGTTACCCTCTAACTTAACAGATCGCTTGAGAAATTGTCCCGGGTCCAGTTCCAAAAAATGACCATTTTAACCTCTAAGTGACCTTGAAATCTCGTCTTTCTGACGTGATGGGGCTCAGCTGACCCCGGGATCGGATTCAGGACGCAAAAATACCCCGGGATACCATGGTCCGGTCAAATAGTCCGGACTTTTTCTTTTTTGTAAACCTGTGTAATCGATCGTTAATTCTTGTTTGATCGGAGTACTCACACGATCACTTAAGTTCTCCGTAAAGCGTTTCCCGAGGAACATTTCGGACAAGTACGGACGGTTACATTCATAGTACCGCAACGATAGTATAGCAGCTTTTTCGGCAAAGGACAATTGCGCAATACGTGTCCGGATTTAAGACAGTTCCAACACGAGAAGTTAGGTACATTGACGGCATTAATTGCATGTGCAGTATTCCCAGTACTTCTAGAAACCGAAGGTGCTGTAGCACTGACGTAAGCAAAGTCTGGCTCGACATGTTGGTGACGAAGTGCGCGACGGTGGTTGATAGTTATCTGAGCGAAATTTCTTAATTTCCAGTTTCAGACATTCGTCTTCTAAATCTCTTAAAGTCGTTACAGCGGGAAGTTGCATAGTATAGAATGGAGCTAAATTACGTGAAACGATATTAAGTTGAATATCATCTGGTATGTCTCCGTAACGTCGAAACATCGCAGCCATACACGCTAAATACTCTACAAAAGATTCCGAAGGAGCGTGTGTTCGGAACATAATATCTTGAAATAACCGTGCACGGTAATCGGGTGGTTCATAGTGTTTACGCAACAGGTCGGTTAAACTTTTCCAATTGTGAAAACGATTACGATTTGCCCTAAACCACAATAATGCCTTGCCTTCAAATAAATCAATAGCCGAATCTAACAATTGACGGTCTGATACATGTCTCGCAATCTGCAGTTCTGTCACACGTTCTAAAAAATTATGTAAGGTTAAACCTTTTGGATCGCCGCTAAATTTCAAGTTCCAACGCTCTACCGGTTGTGATCGCATACATCGATGTTGAGATCTGGAGGTATTATCAAGTTCGACCGCATCTTCTGAATCGGAACTACTGAGTTCGCGCGTGTTGTTTTCAAATAAAAGACTGATATTCGGTTCCGTTTCGCTTGGATCGGATTTATTAAGTTCGTTCACCCGTTGAAGAATTTCAATAACTAATTTCGATCGAACATTATCTTGCTCTTGTGATAAAGTACAACATTGAAGTCGATTAATACGCTTTAAAATATGAATGGATCGCGTTTGTAGAGCGTCTGAGAAAAATATATATGAGTTTTTAAAAAAATATATCGATTTACAATTTATAAGGCATGCGTTGGGAAAATTAGGAAGCAAAAGATAATAATTTTAGTTTTATATACGTCTATGATACAAAACGAGTTATATTAGGGCAGTCACAGCGACTTTGATGCAATATTATTGTTTGAAAAAAATATGATACTTGTATTTTTTTTTAAACCAATTGATTTGTACGTAAAATGATATCCTGCATCTAAAAACAAAAAATATTTAATTATGAAACAGTATTTATAATATTTATCTTACCATTAATAGTAAGTCACCAAGTACACAAGAAATCAATAGCACATCGATTATAGGGTGAAACCGGAAGTGCTTCTAAAGTCTACCAATCACCACTAAATTAGAATTTATTTCTAGTATAAACCTACCAAATTTCAGATGTATATCTCAAATAATGAAAAAAACAAAAGGACCACCCCGTTTTGTGTTACACCCGATACACATATTCAAGTTTTTTTGTGGTTCATGATCAATTCTGTGAATTTAGTGATTATCTCCATCATAGCTTATCAAATTGGAGCAATATAATTAAATTCGTCAGTACACTTCCACACATCTAAAAATTAAAAATGAAGGGTCAACAAGTATAAAAGAAAATTGCGCTTACTTACGGTTAGTACAAAGTTCCAATTAATTGTAAACAAGCCGCAGACATTAAAAGCTCTCCTTTCGAACTTCATTTGCAAATAAAATAATCCTCTCTAATGGAATAATTACATTTTAAATTTAACATATAAGCTGTATATTATTATTTTATTATAAATATGCTCACCCTAGAAATGGATTTTTCACATATTGTTAATACATCTTCTAATAGCATAGGAGTTTTCTTCGACTAAAACAAAATAAAATGTATTGGTATTCAGATAACTTAAAAACAGACAAAATAGTTAGTAGAGTCTGAGAAGGAAACAATATTATACAAGGATTTTTTCGTTAAGGATCTAGAAAATGTCTCCATGTGATCGGTTTTTTTAAAGATTTGATTGGACGAAATAAAAAATTGTAAAATATATTAACGTGAGCTTAAACATAAGGAGTACATTTTAAACTTCACTTTAAATCAGTGTTTTATACGCGTGGCGCATGAAGTAAAATTTCGAGTTTAGAAAAGCCCAGAAAATTTGTCTCGGGTCGCTGCGCGACCCTCGACAAATTTTCACGGGGCTTTTCTAAACTCGAAATTTTACTTCATGCTTAGTCTAGGAGTGGAAAACACTCGTTTAAAGCTTCAAATTAAACAACCAAATCCACTCTTCGCGTCCAAATCCAAACGCTCAGGCTTTTCTAAACTCGAAATTTTACTTCATGCTTAATCAAGGAGTGGAAACACTCGTTGGAAGCTTCAAATTGAATTATTTTACAAAAACTACGATGCCTGAATATTAACAGCGCATACACGAGGATGTGAATATTTGATGGAAATATTCTCTATATAGATGGAATAAACTAATAATAATTATTAATTTTCTTAAAAAAATGCACACTTTAGATTGTCTATACCATTTTTCATTAATTTTCTCTAATGTTATATTTATAATATGCAATAACAAACCTCTTTTTGCACAGAATCTATATAAAACGTAACACCGAATATCTCAATAAGCGAAATTGTAACCCAAACCATTTCAATGAATTTTTGAAAAATACCCAACGTGTTTTCCGCAGAAATCGTTAAAACTAGAAATAACCCGCTGACCATATAAACATACGAAATTCCAAACTTGATCAACAGCCTAGCTCGAAACATAAAACTAAAATTTCGCAGCTGCTTAACCAAAATCGTGTGCATTTCAAAAATGTCCAATAAATTCTGACCCAAACGAAATTCCGAATCCCTCTTTTTAATAAAATCATTTTCACCCAAACATAATTCAATAGAATTATTTAGATAATAAAAACGCCTTCTTAGCTCTCTTAAAACACACACATGCAAACACTCAGTGTTTGCTATTAAAATATAATAAGTCCCAACAACGCTATACACAAATAATTCCTTTGCGTTATGTTTGAAATAGTAAAACAAAATAAAATGACAAGCGTGTATAAATACGACGAAAAAATACGAAACTAACAAACTTATCAGGACAGATTGTTTCGTTCTGTCGTAGTCGATTTTATTCTTGAATACACTTTCATACAATTCATCGAATTTTCCGAAATTTTCAAAAGTGGTCAATAATGTGTGTCTATGGAAATACGTGTTGCAGTAAGTAAAGACTATGTAACATCCGGAGGCTATTATTTCAAAACTGTATACAATGGAAAGGATTAAATTTTTTCTAATGCGAATTCTTTTAGTTGCTGTAATAATTATGGTCCATGTTGATATTATAATCATGATTAAAACATTGCAGATTGTTTGTCGCGTGTTGTTTTGCTTTAAATAAAATGGAGACACGTTTATACCAGTGTAATAATGCGTTATTCTTAGGGCGTTTATTGCGTGTAGAAATTTACGAGTATTTGACATTTTTATATTTTGTATGAATCTGTAGATGAAATAATATTAATAAGATAATTGATCAATTTGTAATTTGTAATGTACCTGCAATAAGCATCAATTAAGTTAATGGACAAATGTCGAGTTTTGTTTGTTTTTGTTTTATTGTTTCTAATTTAATTTGTAAATTGATGTTTTATAACCTCGAAGGGTGCTATTGATTTCTTGTGTACTTACTGACTTTTACTTTTAATGATGTGATAAATACTGTTTTATAATTACAATTATGTTTCTTTATTCATTTCTATAAAATATATATTTTTTAAAAGGGATGTAACGTAATATTATACAGGTAGTTTTTCTTTTAAGTATTTATACTAGGGATATTACGATCCCGAAAAATGTATCGATGAACCGTCGAGTCGAGTGAACGTGTTTCCTGTCGCTGCGTCTATCACCTCATATTTGGTACTCAAGAAGTTATAATGCCATCGGGAGTTACTACATGACAAAATAACGATAAGGATGAGTCAGTCATCCAACGCGTCGTCGAAAGGATACTTCACAACCCGGATTTCATCGATAAACTTGCTGATAAAATCCAAGAACAAATGGTCGCGAAAGTCAACGTATTAACGGCACAAGTGAGCTCAATTGAAAATAAATACGAGACCCTAGAAACAACTCTTGAACGAATGGATCAGAAACTTAGAAGCAACAATCTTCGTTTCTTTGGCCATCCCGTGAACAATCATGAAACACCGTCAGAGCGCGTAACCACCCTCTGCAAAAATAAATTGAATGTGACGGTAGCTGAGTCGGATATTGATCAGTGTTTCAACATTGGTGTAATATCAGCAGCATTTGTTTCTTTCCACAACAAACAACTTAGAAACAAAGTGTTTGCAGCCAAGGGCCAGATTCGAGGAACCAAAGTAGTTATATGAGAAGATCTTACACCGTTTCGCTTAGCACATATAAAGGAAGCAACGCAAATGTATTCTAATAAAAACGTGTTTCCTAAACATGGTACCGTATTTCTGAAAAAATAAAATTCTACAAAAATTCATTCAATTAGTGAGCTAACTAAAAGAACTGCAAAATAAATGTTGTATGATGCGCGACCGACTCCACCTATTTAGTAAACGACCTTGCATTCGCCTGAGCCCGTGGTTTCATGAACGTTTTTTTCTGGGGGTAATGTTTGTTAGTAGTGAAGATTAGAATTTTTATTAATTATTATTATTGGATGATTAAATGATATTTAATGAAATACAAAACAACCGTAAAATCAGTAATTATTAATATTACTATAGATTAAGTAGTCCTGTCTACCGAGACAATAAGCGAAACATTTGTTGATAATAATTGATAGTTCAGTCTACCAAGATAATAATCAATTATTTTACTATACTAATTAGAAATTTGCCTGACAAAATAATCGCTTAAATTAGTATATACTATTTTACCCGGTCAAATAGTCGATTAAATTAAAAAAAATACCTTTATTGGCATAATACTCTATTATATCCATATCTACACTAATCACTGCCCCCTTTCTTCCTTCTGCTTTCCCTCTCGTCCCCTAACTTCTCCAGCGTCCTTACCCCGGCCCCATCCTCTCTCATCCATTCCGTCACTCTTCTATTCCCTCTTATTCCCACCCATTCCTCCTTCACCCCCTCGCACTCCTCTGCCAGATGGCTCCACGTATCCCTCCCCGTTCACACATTACACACCTCCCATACTCTTCTCCCATCTACACCTTCCTTCCTCTCTGCTCCAACCCACACCTCGCCCTCGCCAGCACCACCCTTTCCTCCCTACTCCATCCCCCCTCCATCAAATACCTCGGCATTCTCCCATGTACCTGCCACCTCCCGTACCTATCGTTTTATTCACTCCTCTCTATATACCCTTGCCTTTCCTGTGCTTCCACCTCCTTCTCCTTCTATTTCACCCACGCATACATCTTTACCCCATTCCCCAGCCACTCCATCACCTTCGCCTCCGACAAACCCACCCTCTCATACATTCTCCTTCTCTCGCTCCTCCATTTATCCTCTCTCCCATTCACGCACGCCACCCAAACCGCCTTCACCAGTCTCTCTTCCTCCAGGTCTCATAACTTCATCTCATACCTAGCCATTCTCACCATTTCCTCATACTCTAGCTTCTCTCTATTCGTTTCCTGTAGTACTATGTATCCGGGTGTCGACCTTTCCAGCCCCAACATACGCTTCAAGAACCACAACTGCTCCCTCTCTATACACTCATACCCTCTCGTCCCCCATACTTCCACCCCATACATTAACACTGACCTCACACACGCATCTCATACTTTACACGCCACTCTTACATTGTTCCCCATCCACTTCCCCCACTTTTCCCACGCTATCCCCCACGCCTTTCTAGCCTTCCCCTGCACCCACCTCACATGCTCCTCATACCCTCCCGTCCCTTTGAACAAAAACCCTAAATACTTGAATTTTTTAACCCTCTCAATCACCTCCCCCTTCCACTGTAATTCCTTCACCCTCCCCTCCCTCCCTTTATTTCTGAATCTCGTCCATTTCGTTTTTCTCACATTCACGCTCAACCCCCTCTTATCCATAAACCTCTTCGCCCTTTTCAGCATATTCTTCATCCTTTCCCACTCTCTTGCCACCAGCACCATATCATCCGCATATGTCAACATCCACACCTTACTTCTACCAATTACCACCCCCCCCGCCTGTCCTTTCCTCATCACCTCCTCTAACTCACTCGTGTATAGGTTAAACAACACCGGGCTCAATGGGCACCCCTGTCTAAGCTCCTCCCACGTCCTAAACTTCTCCGACTCTTCCATTCCCACTTTCGCCACAGCCCATGTTTCCTCATACACTCCTCTCACCCATTCTACCATTCCCTCACTCACCCCTCTTCTCCTGAGACACTCTTCCAGTCCTACCCTTGGTGCCGCGTCGTACGCCGCTTTCATTTCCACAAACACCGCATACACGCTCCCTTTCTCTCCCATCACCTTCTGTACCATTCTTGCCAGGGTAAAGACCTGCTCCCTCGTCCCCCTACCCCTCCTGAAGCCCCCCTGCGTCTCCGGTAGCAGCCCCTTCTCTTCCACCTCCTCCTCTTATCTATTTTTTATTACCATCATGGCTATTTTGTAACCCGTGCTCATCACCGTTATCCCCCTATAGCACTCCGCATCCTTCTGATCCCCTCCTTTATGTATCGGGCACATCCTCCCCACCCTACATGCTGCCGGTATGCTTACTCTTCCCCTCCACATCTGGATCAGTAGCTCCCTGAATTTCTTCTTCCCCCCTTCCCCCATCTCCTTCCACATCTCTGCCTTCAGCCCATCCCTTCCTGCAGCCTTCCCTCCCTTCACCTCCTTGAACGCTCTTTCGACCTCCTCCTCCGTGAACTCTTCCTCTCCATTCCCTCGCCTGTCTTCTCCCATACCTATTGGTACTCCACTACCCTCTCTGCACTTCCTTGTCCATTCCTTCAACGATATCCCTAACTGCCTCTTCCTTTCCCCTCTTCTCAGCACCTTCCACATTTCCGCCTCGTTCCTACATTCCCCCAATTCCTCGCTCACTCTTTCCACCGCCTGCAGCTTCTTTCTCTCACATATGCCCTCATATCTTTTCCTTGCCGCCACTACTTTCCCCTCTTCTCCCCCATATCTTACGCATTCTCCCACAGCCTTCCTCAACTCCCTCTTTGCCTCCTTCCTCCTTATCGAATCACGTATTCCCTCCTCTTCTCTCTCCCTTCTTTTTTCTTCCGCATCCCACTATCGTCTTTTCCATCTCCTCCATTGTATTGACCTCTTCCCATTGAATCCTTGATAGCCTCTTCCTCATATCCTCCATCGCCTTCACCCCACACTCAAGGTATTCGTTTTCTTGCCATCTTTCTTCTTCTCTTCCTTTCTCCATCCAGATCTCCACCGTTACCGGTAGGTGATCCGATCCTAGCACCTCTTCCACCTCCATGCCTCTTATATCTCTTCTTTCTATCCCCTTGACCACCACATAATCAATTACTGATGCCTCTCTTGGTCCGATGTACGTTTTTCTCCCCTCCCAATCGCCCTTCGTACATCCGTTTAAAATCTCCCATCCCTCCTCCATTACCCACTCCTTCATACTCCTGCCCTCCCCATTTATACATTTATCAAGCGAACTCCTCTTCACCACCGAGCCGTCCTCTCCAATCCCTCCTCCCGTTTCCCCTATTCTGGCATTGAAATCCCCCCCCACAATCCATTTTCCTCCTTCGCCCGCTCTCTCATCTATTTTCTGTCCAATTCTTGTTCACGTACACCACCCCTACATCAACCCGATATCCTCCCTGTTGATAATTTACCGACACTAGCCCTTCGCATCCCTCCATCATCTCCCCCTTGTTTCCTTCCCTATCCTCTCTCCATCCAACAATCATTCCCCCCTTGGCCCTCCCTCTCCTCGCACATTTTACTGCCTCTATCATCTCCCATCTAAACCCCCTCAGCAGCCATTCTTTCACTTCTCCCCATTCCTTCTTCACCATCCAGGTTTCTACTAACCCCACTATGTGCTTCCCGGTTACCCACTTCTCAAAGTCTTTCTTCCACTTGTACTCCTGCCCTTTCGACTTTATTCCCGCCACATTCCAAAACCCTATCGTTATCGATCCTTCTTTCCCCACTCTCCCACATTTGCTCCCTAGTCCCCTGCTCCTCTTATAGTCCTTCTGCCCCTGCCCTACCTCCCCCTTTTATATATGTTCTCCCCATTTCTCCTGTCCCCTTCCTCCCTTTCATTTTGTTCCGCCTCCGCACTTTTTCCTGGTCCCTCCTCCCCCCCTACTACCTCCTTTCTTCTTACTTTTTTGCCTCCTCTTTCCTCTCTACTTCTGCCTTCTCCTTGTTCCATCTCCACTCTTCCCCATTCACTATAACTTTCTGGTATCCAATCCTCACCCATTTCCCCCTTTCTCTCTCTCGTCTAGCTACCTCCCTTATGCATTTTTGAACCCTCCTCTCCTCCTTTGTTAGATCGTCGTCTATGTAGATAGTTTCTTGCGCGCTTTTTAACCTCATCTTGTTTTTCATGATCCTTATTTTGTCCTCCAGCTTCCCGAGTCTCACCACCACTACCTTTCCCACCCTATTCACAACGTGACTTTCCTGCACTTCCGCCTCTACTCCCTGCGCCTTCTTCAAAAACCCCGCCACTTCTCTCTTCTCCAGGAACACCTTCCCTCTGATTAATATGTTGGTCCTCCTCTCCTGCCTCTCTCTCTTCTCCGCCTGATTTTCCAGCTCCACTATCCTTTGTTGTAGTTGATCTTCTTCATTTCCCTCACCTTCTCTTTCCACATCTCCCTTGCTTCCCTCATCTCCTCCTTCCAAATCTCCCTCTCCTTCCTTATCTCTTCCTGAATTAGTTCCACTATCTCCCTCCAATGTTCGTGCCTCCTCTACTTTCTCCTTCCCCACTCTTTTTTTTCCCTTCCTGTCTCCCCTTCCTTCTCAAAAGACGTGTCCGCCACCTTGCTTTTATCCAACCCGTCTCCCGACCCCCCCTGTCGTTGTGGCGACCTTTGCAATCCCGCTCCTCCACTAAAAACCTCCTTTCCTCTAGCCTCTTCCTCCTGCTTTTCCCATTTCTCCACCTCCTTTCTCTCCTTCTGCTTTTTGTATCCAGCCATTTAAACTACGAATGTTTGTTTTTGTTTTGCCGTCGAGCGTATTATAAATTATTCCTAGCTGTATTATTTGTTTTAAATTCTGCTCGTAAATTATGTTTTTTTTTCCAGCCTGCAATAAAAAAAAACACACTAGCAAAAACGCTACTTCGCTTGACCTCGAACGTGAAATAGACGGCTTCGCGTACGCTCCGTGCCGATCTAATTCGCGTAATTACTTTTACCCCACGGGAGATATGTTCTTCAAACTTTTACAGCTTGTCGGCTGATGATCGATGCTAATCTGGTCCAAAACACGCGTTTTACTATCCGATTTCAAATTCCTTTTTCTCAGAAGAGGAAACAGGTAGAGTAGTGGGGTAAAAACCGTTAGAAAGCCGGTTTTATGCCATTTGTCATTAGTCAACATGCCTTGGTCTGGTGAACATCGTGCTTTTGTTATTGAGCGGTTTATCGAAAACGGCGGTTCGATAATTGCTACACAACGTGCTTTTCGAATTCATTTCGGACTCGGGCGTCATGATCCTGTTCCACATCACGCTACGATTAAAGTGTGGGTGTCAAATTTTCGACAGACGGGTTCAGCATTGAAAAATAAGTCGCCTGGGCGTCCCAGGACAGCAACAGGACCTGAAAACGTGGCCAATGTGACAGCCGCGATTGAACGTTCCCCGCGTCGTTCGGCACGAAAACATTCACTCGCTTTGGCGATTTCCAACCGCAGTATTCGGCGAATTTTGCACCGGGACCTCAAAATGCATCCCTACAAAATGGTTGTTGCACAGGAATTAATTGAAAGGGATTTTGAAACCCGTATGAACCTGTGTCGCGATCTCCGAGAACTCCCAATAGACGATGTTGTGCTCTTCACGGACGAAGCCCATTTTCACCTTTGTGGCGCCGTAAATAGGCAGAATTTTCGATATTGGAGTGACGAAAATCCTCGGGAAATCCATCAGAAACCCCTCCATAGCCCAAAAGTGACTGTGTGGTGTGCTTTTTCCCGCCTAGGCGTCTGGGGGCCTTACTTTTTTGAAGAAAATGGGCAAACCGTAACGGTCAACAGCGAGCGCTATTGTTTCATGCTGGAAAATTTTCTTCAACCCAAAATGGAGGAAAATGGCGTGGAAAATATGTGGTTTCAACAGGATGGTGCAACCGCCCACACATTGCGACGATCAATGGACATTCTCAGGGAAATGTTTCCCGGACGCCTCATTTCTCTGAGAGGTGATATTGGCTAGCCGCCGCGCTCACCGGATCTCACTCCATGTGACTTCTTCCTTTGGGGTTACCTCAAATCGAAGGTATTCCAGCATCGACCAAGGACCCTTCTTGCTTTACGAAGGGAAATTGCTCGGGCAATTGAAGAAATTCCTGTGGAAATGACGGTGAAAGTTATGGAAAGCTACCGCGGGCGCCTAAATCAGTGTATCCGCTCCCAAAGACGACATTTGAGTGATGTGCTTTTCAAAACTTAAATTTAAAAATGGCATAAAATATGCGATATGTTAATAAAAAAAATTGTTTGTCAAGTTGAGTGGTTTTAATTTTATAACGTTTTGAAATCGGATAGGTTTTTCTGCCCCACCCTGTTTTTCGTATACTACACCTGAGGATTTACTTCATCTGCGGAGCAACCATTCACTGTGTTCACACTTTCACACTCTCCTCACAAATTAAATTAGTATCTACTAATTTACCCGATCAAATAATCGTTTAAATTAGTATATACTATTTTACCCGATTATATAATCGCCTAAATTAGTATATACTAATTTAACCGATCAATAATCGCTTAAATTCGTATTACTATTTTACCTGATCAAATAATCGCTTAAATTAGTAATTACTAATTTACCCGATCAAATAATCGCTTTAATTAGTATATACTAATTTCCGAATAATAATCGATTATATCAATATATTTCAACAATCGACTAATTACTGATTAGTATATGGATTATTCCCATCACTAATATTAATATTATTACCGACTTCATTCAGACTCCAGTTCAAAGGCACAAATTCATTATTTGTGTTAAATCGAATTAAATTAAAAGGTACACTTAATCAAGGCCGTAGCCAGAGGGGGGAATATGGGGTTCAAGCTTTTACATACAAACATTTAACATTTTAAAAATGTTCGGGAGGGTGGGTTGAACCGCATATCCCCCCCCCCCCCCTCTAAATCTAAACAGAATAAGACTGCACTTACGATTTCTCATTTGTTTTGTATAAAATTTAAAAACAGTCCAGTTAATCTACAATTATTAGACCATTCAACATTTGAAAAGAATGCCTATTTTAAATTCTAAATTAAATTCTAGCAACATAAAATAGAAATTCAAGTTATTTACAACTGCATAGGTAATTTAAATGATTACTATCAAAAATCAAATATTAATTATTGCCGAGTACCGCACATTCAACTTGGTAAGTTATAAATGAAAAAGGAATTTTTCAGACTCAGCACTTGAATCAACATTTATTGGCATTCCACATAGCTATTCAAAACACGAATCAAGAAATGCAATTATATTTACAAAATGTATTGGGAAATATTTCAAAAACGTCTTCCTTTCTTGTGTATCAATAACAAACGGTCCGCGTCAGAAAAAATGCATTCGCAATTCAAGGTCGGGAGCCAGGAGCCCTAGTCGCGACGCGGGCTTTTGGCTCCCGGCTGTCGTACACGAATTCTACATATCAAATCTACTTGCTTTTCACATGTTTTTAGAAATCATAGTATATTTTTAAAATATTACTAAAAAGGCACGATGCTGCCCCCTATTTATTGAAAGCATAATCAAATTTTACATTGCTCTTATGGAAATTTCTAAGCAACGATTAGTTTTATTTACCATTTATTTTCGATCAATCTATTTAATACAACATGTTTCTATAAATTACCTCAATAAATTAAAGCAATATGAAGAAGAAATAATGTTTCCAATGAAAGCATTTCAAGGATTTATGTGATCGTTTGAGAGTGTTCTATTATTTAATTTATATTTAATTTAAGAACCATTTTTTTGAAATAAATAAATACTGTCAATTTATTCGCAAAGCTTTGATGTACAATATGTATAAGTTTTAAAGATCTATTTTCATTATTGTGGAAGATTAATCGTTGTTCGTTCTTATGGCCAAATAACATGTAAATTTTCGACCTTAACGCAAATCGCTTGTAAAAAAAATAATTATTAAGAAAAAAAAAACAATTTAATTTCGACTATTTTTATTTAGTTTATTAATCTCGATTTCAAATAAATGCATCAATTAAATATCATCGTAGCACATATCAATGTCAGCTCGCTGATTGTTAAATTGAATGAAATTAAACAGCTTATAGTGAATAAAAATATTGACATATTAACATTATCCGAAACCTGGTTTAATAATAATATTCCTAACGACTGCTTGAATATTGATGAGTACAACTTTATAAGGAATGATCGGGAATGATCCTCCCCTTGTAGGTGGTGTTGCAATTTATGTGAGAGAAATTTTAAATATTACCACTTTGGAAATAAATACTAATATTGAATTAATTTGGGTACTTGTCAAATCCCGTACAAATATGTTTGCCGTTGGGGCAGCTTACAGGCCCCCAACCCTAGATTAATTACAATCTATTTTTAGATGACCTAGAAACTTCAATCACTATTTGCTACGCGCACACGAATAATATCATTTGTACGGGTTAGAAATGCAGCCTGCATTGCCTTCTTCGCTCCTTCTTACTGATTTAATGGAATCACACAGTCTAAAGCAGCTTATTGACAAACCCACCAGTCACCGCTACAACTGCATCACTAATTGATTTAATCATTGTAGAACGCGAAATACCTATTAACAATTTTGGTGTAATCGATTGCCATTTTTCTGACGATGATGCCATATACTGTTCTATAAATTCAAAATGTAATGCGACCAAACCTAAATTATGCATCTCACGAAACCTACGAAACATTAACACAGAATTCTTCCAATATGAACTCAAAAAAATACCATTTGAAAACATTTACTATATCCCTGATATAAACAATAAAACATTTAATAATTACATTTTAAGTCTGTTTGATTTAGTTGCGCCAATTAAACAACACGTAATTAAAAAACGAGCTCCGCCTTGTTTTACAGAGAATATTAAATACCTAATGAAAATCCGAGATAAAGCCAAAGCAAAGTTCAGAAAAACTAAAAACCCAGTACATTGGGAATATTATAAAAGCCTACGCAACTACACTAATACGGCAACTAGAAATGAAAAACGTGCTTTCTTTGAATATATATTTCGTACTTCCAATAATAATCAGTTATGGAACCAGCTAAAACACGAAAGTATTCAAAAGACTTAATTTAATATTCCGGACACTCTAAAAAATGTAGACGAAATAAAAGCACATTTTCTAAAGCATACCACTGCTCCGGTTTATACTGACCCCCTTATAATTAAAGATTTCCTATCGATATTAAGTCCAAAACGAGAAACACCTAAATTTACTCTGATATATGACTTGTTATTGGGTATGCGTTCTACTAGCACAGGATTCGACGGAATTAATATATTCATGCTACGTATGTGTTGTCCTGTCATACTGCCTGCACTGACACATATAATAAGTACGTGCATTCTGGATTCGTCTCTCCCTGAGCTCAGGAAACTAGCCATTGTTACTCCAATTAGAAAAATCAACAATCCTTCAGATCTTATTCATTTACGGCCTATTAGTATTTTGTCGGCAATCTCTAAATTACTGGAGAAAATTCTAAATATGCAAATGCTAAAATTTATTAATATTAACAGCATCCTTCCCTCGTATCAATCGGGTTTCAGCCAGGGATATAGCTGCGAGACCGCTTTGTTAAACATTACGGACGATATATTAACTGCCACCGACAAGGGTAATGTGACAGCTTTAATTTTACTAGATTACTCTAAAGCATTTGATACAGTAAATCATGCGACTCTTTTAACGATCCTCGAACACCTTGGATTTGGATACTCTGCAATATCACTCATACATTGTTATCTTTATAATAGGAAACAGTGCGTCAAAATTGAATCTAATACATCAGAACTACTTAATATTCATCAAGGGGTCCGTCAAGGGTCCTCTTTTATTTTCTCTCTATACCTCCTTAATTTTAAATACATCGGATAACTGTAAAGGGCATATGTATGCAGATGATACCCAAATATTCTACTCATTTCCACCTATACTGTTCGATACGGCTAATGCTTACATAAATTCCGATATAGATAAAATCTGCGAATTCTCCAAAATCTAAATATAAATCAAATAAAATCCCAACTCTTACTACTTACTAGAGTTGGGATTATTATTATTCGTGTCCAAAAAAAGCATGTAGGGATATTTAAGATAAAATGAACATAAAAATAGAGGGCATAAATATACCACTTAGTAATAATAGTAAAAACTTAGGGGTTATATTGGACAACTCGTTTAGGTACAGAGCACACATAAATAAATCTTTAGCAGCTGCATACTTAAATCTTAAAAAACTATACCCTCACAGGCATAGTCTATCAATTGAAACAAATATCTTGCTATGTGATACGCTAGTACTGTCAAAGTTAACATATTGTTCTACCCTATGGCATGCTGCTATAGACAGTGTAACAAAAAAACGCATACAGAAAGTACAAAATACTTGTCTGGGATATATTCACGGATTACGTAAATTTGACAGAATATCCCAAAAAATTAGAGACTCTGGTTGGTTATCTACGCAAGAGCGTCGAACAATACAGGCAGGATGTTTATATGATAAAATTATAACAACTATACACCGTTCCATTTGTTTCTGGATCTCGCCTAGCCATGCTTTCGTGTTGTTATGTTGCAGTATCAACATGTACATTTTTTATTAGTTGCCACTCCTGATTCCTTATTTTAAGAGTGTTGCAATAATTTATGATATCATAAGTAATCCTCTTTTTAATTTTCAAGAGGTTTATTGTTAATCTTGCAACAATTATTTCGCCACGCGGTCGCTTCTTCGAGCATTTTATTATTAAATCAAATTAATCTAGTGTTGCAATGCTAAATAATAAAAGTGGAATGAGGGCTTAAAAATTGTTTGACATGAAAATTATCAGTATCACAAGAGGGTGGGAATAAATTTGCAATTCTACAAAAAAATACTGAGGGCCAACAGAAGAGAGAATGACCAAAATTAAGGTGGATGGATGGAGTTGATCAAAACGTGTTAACGGGAAGACCCAAGCGAGAAATACAAATGGATGACGAAATAAGTTTGCAGAGCCGAATTCATTATATTTGTTATATACAATATTATTGCTGTGTTTGTATGTACAAGAACCAAGTAGTAAATTTTGTTAATCTTAAAACTGCATATTATTATCCTTTTATATCTGAAAATTTGTAAAACAGGCAACAGTGTAAGATCACAATAGTCAGAAATTATAACCTTAAAATCGAACATCTGACAGTGACATTTAAAAACCCTGATTTAAAACACAACCAGCCCCATTTACAATACTTAAACTGTCACTTTTCCATAGCTAGGCGAGATCCAGAAACAAATGGAATATATAATAAACACTCGCTATATTTATACAAAAAAATTCTTTTCGAGAAGACGTACACAACATCAACACCCGTTTCAAGGGTAGGTTATCACCTCCAAAACATCGGTCCGCACTATTTGAACAATCCTTTTCTTACAATATATATATTCGCGACGCTTCGGTCGGTCGGTCGTGCCATCGTTCGTTCTTGCCAAAGTATTCAAATAAGTGAATCAAATCAAATCAATTAATTATCAAACTACAATGCCCGAGTTAAGATCCAAAGGGACAGAAGACCCTGTAGTACTGTTCTTGAAAAGTGCGGAGTTTTCTGATTTAATTAAGACTATTGTGAATAAGGAGGTTAAACAGCTGAATAATTCAATCCTGGATTTAAAAGAAGAAGTGCGAGTTCTCCGTGATTCAAACAAAGACCTAATTAATTTATATACCAATTTAAATTCGCCCATGCTTAAGGGTAGAGTTTTTCAAAATCATGAAGCTGCTGCAAAACGTAATAAAATGCCCGGCAATAATAAATCAAATAATGGAAACGCAGCGGAGAAACCTGCAAAGGTCAACGAAACAATCGAGATAGTGGACGATCGAAAAAACGTTCATACTGATAAACCCGCACCGGTCCGGAATAACACAGAAATGTTAAACAGCGAATCGAATGGCGGGACCTCAAAAATGACTGAGCAAGAGTGGCAAGTTCAAAAACGCAGAACAAGGAAACAAAGAAACACAATGTTCGGTGCATCGTCGGACTTGGCAATTAAAGGGGCTATAAAATATGCTCACTTGCATGTTTATAGGCTTGATCCTGATCTCTCCGAAAATGAATTAATTAATTACTTGAAATCCAAGGAATTCAATGATATAAAGTGCATGCAGATGGTATCAAAATTTCCAGATGAATATTCATCGTTTAAGGTGTCAGTTCCCATAACCGACCTTGATAAAATTAAAGACCCGAAGATCTGGCCGGAGTATGTTTGCATCAATGATTTTTTAACAAGGTTCCAAATAAAGAAAAACAAATCATAACTCCTCACAATTCTAGTTTTAAATTACTGCACCATAACGTGCAATGTTTATTAAATTGTGTAAATCAGTTAATCTGCTTAACAGAAGAAATTGAAAAAATCGATGTCTTATATTTAACAGAGCATTGGCAATCTGATGATCAATTGTGTGCGATTAAAGTTAAAAACTTTAATCTAGTATCCAAATATTGCTGACCTCCGGGGAAACACGGTGGAAGTGGAATATATGTTTCATCGAATCTTCATGGAAAGCCCATCAATCAACTAGATCGTCTGGCATGTGACAGAGTGTTTAAGTGTTGTAGTGCAGAAATTCAACTTAGCAATAAAAAATCAGTGCTTGTCTTATGCGTTTACAGTCCACCTGAAAATGAGTATGAGTCTTTTAATTCTTTTCTTGATAAACTGAATTCAGCTATGAATATATTATGTAATTCTGGTAAGATATTTTTCATTGTTGGAGATTTGAACGTTGATATTTTAAAAAATTGTAATAAAACTAATTACTTAAAAGATCTTGTAAATACTTTCAATCTTAAATTTTTAATAAATAGTCCAACTAGAATACCGGATAGATCACAGACCTGTATTGATAACATTATCTCAAATGTGAACTCGGAATATAAAACTCACGTTATACAGTCTGGTATTTCGGACCACACAGCTCAATTACTATTGTATAATTTTCCTACTATACCGCATATTAATCCTAACAGGTACAAAATTAGATTGTATCCAGATGAATCGGTTGAGAGTTTTATCAGAGATGTTGATGGTGAATTATTTTTAAGCGTTTATAATCATACAGATGTAAACAAAAAAATATGAAGTTTTCGCGAATATGTTTCTAATATATTTCTATAAACATTTCCCGTTATTAAATTGTAAGAAACGGTCCCAATGTCACAGTTATAATTTCAATTCACCTATAATTATCGCATGTAAAAATGAAATGGTGCTGTTGCAGGGGCTTTCCAACTATAGGCCAGAATTTACAACTATTAAAAGTATCAAAAAGCAATTATTACGAAGTTTAATTACGCGAATCCCACTGTAAATCCAAAACAATGTGGGAGATTGCGAAAGATATTGCAGGATCAAAAAACTCAAAAGTTTTACCAAACGATGATGACTTACTAAAATGTTCTAATAGTTTTAATACATTGTTTAATAAAAAGGCTATGGAATTGGTTACTGTCTTGCCCAATATACCATATGTTTGTGATATTTACCTCAGAAGAATTAATTGATCCCGTGAATAACATTTCTTACTGTGAGAACTTAACTGTTCCAAATATTGAAGAAGCTGATGTTCTAAAAAGTGTTAACCATCTAAAAAAATTCTAAGGCTTGTGGGGATGACCGGATTCCTAGTTTCGTCATTAAGGATTGCAAACTAACATTTATTCAGCCATTGACTGTATTATTTAACCTCTATCTACGAACAAACACATTTCCTAACGTATGGAAACATGCAATAATAAGTCCTGTCTTTAAACGTGGTGATAAATCTGATATAAAGAATTATCGACCTATCGCCATTCTTTGCAACTTTTAAAAAATTTTCGAGCACGTTGTGTATAATATTATTTATAGCCATGTAAAAAAATATATTTCACCCTATCAACATGGGTTCTTTCAAGGTCGATCAACAGTAACGAACTTAGCTAACATTTCACAACACCTATGTGAAGTTATTGATAATCGCAGCCAGGCTGACGTAATATACACGGACTTTTCACAAGCCTTTGATAAAATTAATCATCAAATATTGCTACAAAAGCTAAACAATTTCGGACTATCACCTACATTTTTATCGTTCATTAAATCATACTTGGACAATCGCAGTAATTGTGTATATTATAATGGTTATAAATCTTATTCTTTTCAAAGTTCTTCTGGGGTACCACAGGGATCTAATCTGGGACCTTTACTATTTAATGTATATATTGATGACCTTATTAGTTCTCTCTCATGTTCTGTGTTAGCATATGCTGATGATTTAAAGATATATGGTACAATCAACAATGAAACTGACTGTATTCATTTACAACGTAACCTGAATAGCATTGAAGAATGGTGTGATACTAACAAGCTTAAACTAAATATCAAAAAATGTGTAGTTGTTACATATTCCCGCAAGAAGCATGTAACTACATATAACTATATGTGCAAAGACACCATTCTCCAACGTGACATCAAAATTAAAGATCTTGGGGTTATGTTTGATTCGAACGTAACATTTGTTGACCATATTAATACAATTAGTTCTTTAGCCTTTAGAATGTTTGGTTTTATAATGCGCTCATCAAAGTACTTTCACGACATACATTTATTAAAAGTTTTATATTTTGCTTTTGTTAGGAGCAAGCTAGAATATGCCTCCATAATCTGGTACCCATATTATGTGTCTCATTCTTTAACAATCGAACGTGTGCAAAAAAGGTTTATGAAGTATTTACATTTTAAATCGACTGGTATCTATTCCGATGTAACTGTCAACTATGAGGACTTACTTGTAAAATATGAATGTATTTCTTTATATGAACGTAGAAATATTTGTAGCGGATTATTTATGTTAAAGCTGATAGATGGGTTAGTCGATTCACCCGATTTGTTATCAAAAGTAAACTTCCATATTCCACGTCTTTCGTCTCGTCAACCACCAACGTTTTTAATACCAACTGCGACCTCTAACACTCTATTAAGAGCACCTATTGTTCACATGAGCAAGAACGCGAATTCCATTTATAGTGACATTTTTATTGGCATTAAAAATATTTAAATTTTGTTTTAATAATAATTATTTAGTTCATAATTTAGTGTTATCTCCTATTATTATTTTTATATATTTGTTATGTTATATTTAGTTATTGTAAGAATTATATTATGTATTTGATAATTGTCCGTTTTGGATTTTTTCCGTTGGATAATAAATGGTCTTATTATTATTATTATTATATTCCTTTAAACAAATCTTCAATCTTTCTATATCCTTGTGATGGCGTGGAAATTATCTCACTTATTAAATCAATGAAAGGAAAGAAGAGTCATGGTTATGATGAAGTCCCCATGTTCATAATTAAAAAATATATTTGCCAAATTGTAGAGCCCTTATGTGATATAATAAATTGTTCACTAAAAACCGGCCACTTTCCTTGTAATTTAAAATTCGCTCAAATAATACCCATTTATAAAAGCGGAGATAGTGAGGATAAAAACAACTATCGGCCAATAAGTTTATTAAGTTCTTTTTCTACAATATTGGAAGCGGTAATATATAGTAGACTCATTAGTTATTTTAAAAATAATAATTTTTTTCTGCAAGCCAACATGGTTTCTTAACAGGTAAGGGCGTTGACACCGCTCTTTTTGATTATACCACATCAATAATACATGCTCTTGACGAAACAAATTTGGCCTGTGGAATTTTCCTGGATTTGTCCAGGGCTTTCGATTGTATAAAGCACGAAATTTTAGTAACCAAGTTATACCATTATGGTATAAGAGGCATTGCACAGCAGTGGTTTCGATCTTACCTACCGGGAAGAAACCATGCTGTCAAAATTCAAAAGTGTGGCGTGAATGTACTTTCGGGGGGCAGCATTTTAGGTCCATTACTTTTTATAATTTTTATAACCGATGTTGCCCACGTAGTGGGCGAAAATAATATCGTCAGTTACGCAGATGATACTAATTTGTTCTTCAAAGGGCTAAATTTATGTGAGATATTGACTAAGGGGGGTACTACCTTGGATAAAGTAAAACAGTGGCTGGTGTGTAACAAACTCGTGTTAAACGAAAATAAAACTAAAACTATTGTGTTCAAGTCCAACCAATCCGTTCACATCCCGCGCAGTTATCCTTTGGATGGCTCCACATGGTCTTTTAGCAAGAGTACTAAACTCCTTGGCATTTTTATCGACGAAACGCTAAATTATAAAGATCACATAGAATATCTATGTAATAAATTAAGTAAAGTATGCTATGCACTGAGAACGATATCTAAGACGGCAGATAATAATCTTACTAGACTGGTTTATCTATCGAACTTCTGTTGTCTTCTGAGATATGGAATCCTTTTTTGGGGTACATCCCCTGACGTTTGTCGTGCGTTCATACTATAAAAAAGAGCTCTAAGAATAGTAAATAAGGTCCGGGCGAGAGTTTCGTGCAAAGGAGTGTTCAAATAAAACAACATGCTAACTTTGACCGGTATATTTGTTCACGAATGTGCTAAATTCTGGTTTAAGAACAAATACATTTTTCAAACGTGTACACCAACACCTCATTATCCGCAAAGAAACTTTAAATATACCTATCCAACTCACAGATTAAGCAAATTTGAAAAGGGGGCATATTATTCATGCTTAAAAATAATAAATCATCTTCCTAGTAGAATAAAAGCTATAGATAATTATATTCAATTTAAAAACAATGTTTTCGGAATTATGTGTGAACTGAAACCGTATCAAATTAATGAATTTTTTGATGTAAATATTAGGTAGCTATTGTTTTTATATCTTATGTATCCAACCGACCTGTTTCTGTTGCCATATATGTATATTTTTGTATATTTCTTGTGGTGTATAAACGTTATTATTATTATTATTATTATTAATATATATCGACTTTATAATGATGTACCCCAAGAATTTAAGAATCTCTGTCTACACAAATTCAAACAAAATTTAAAAAAGGCCGTTTTAACGGATGGTCTGGTAATAAATTTATGCGATCTATGTCAATGTTTCTTTATTCATGTTTTTTATATAAGTTTTGTAACTCATATGCCTAGCTGTATTTTAGTTATATTTTATTTTTATTATTTCGAAATATAGTTTATGTTGTATTTAGGCGTAAGCTTAAATGAATCCCACCTATTGATTCACTTGTTTCTTAATGTATATCTTCTTCATAATTGTATGTTTTAAATTGTATTGAGAACATGTGAATAAAGATTATTATTATTATTATTATATTGAGTATCGATTATATGGTATAGCAAAGTATCGATACAGCAAAATATCGTAATTAAAAGCAGGGTTGTTAAAAAAACGTTTCTTATCATTTTAATGAAAACAAACAGTTGTTTTTAAAAAACATGTTTTCTTTTTTCATTGAAACAGCGTTTAAAATATTAACAATTAAAAACGTGTCTAAAACATGTTTAAAACGTGTTTAAAAGATATTTAAAATACTTTTAAAATGTGTTTAAAACAGAACATACAGGGCATTTTTCTTTTGAGTAAACATATCCCGATGATTACAGCGTTTTTTAAATTTGCGGGAATTCGTTGTTTCAAACCTTTAAATTTGAGGCTTTTAACGAGTGTTTTCCACTCCCAGACTGAGCGTGAAGTAAAATTTCGAGTTTAGAAAAGCCTAAGAATTTGGATTGGCCGCGTAGCGAAGCGGAGCGGCCAATCCAAATTAGGCTTTTCTAAACTCGAAATTTTACTTCATGCGCCACGCTTAAAAACACACACATACAACAACAATTACAGGATACCTAATATACGTTATAGTTATTGGGTTGCTCATAATCACTGTTTTAAACAATTAGTTCAGCGCAGAATTTGACTCACGTTTTATTCATATCTACATATTAGATTGCTAAAGCCGTATATTTTAAAATTTACGATATTTCAGTGTTTTATACGTGTGGCGCATGAAGTAAAATTTCGAGTTTAGAAAAGCCTAATTTGGATTGGCCGCTTCGCTTCGCTACGCGGCCAATCCAAATTTTCAGGCTTTTCTAAACTCGAAATTTTACTTCATGCTTAGTCTGGGAGTGGAAAACCCTCGTTTAATGATTTAAATTGAAACCTTTGAAAAGAAAGAACAAATGTAATATTTACAGTGTATGCATATTTATACCAAAAAGATAAAGATTGATACCCTGTATTTAAAAATCACATTTATGCACACAGAGTTGTGATTTTTATTGTAATAAAATGTTATGTTTAATAATGTATATAAAATATCTTCTACAATTTAGCTAACATTTAAAAACGTAAACAAAAAATCTTAATGAAGAAGTATAAAATATAATTTAGCAAATTTAAGATAACAAAAAATGTTTTAAACAATTTTAACGTTTAAAACATGTTTTAAACAATTTTAAGATTTAAAGCATGTTCAAAACAAAATCGTTTAAGACACGACGGCTGTTTTAAAATATGTTTACAACACTGTTTTAAAACAAAGTGTTTTAAACATAACAACCCTGATTACAAGTATCTACACTCAAAATATCGATACTTTTTGATACCAGGTAATTTTGAACCGTGCTAAGTGCAAAAAAAGAATCAAAATTAGTTTTATACCTAAAAAGTATGTTATGTATCAAGGCTAGCAACCTGTAAAAAGCGCTAAGCGTCACGATCGTTGGAAATGGTTTCAAAGTAATAGATGGCGGATGTGTCAACTTCAGCGGTTCAAGTAAAGAAAGCCGTGCTAAGTGCCAGACGTATTGTAATCTCATTACTATTTCCCGTTTAACGTGCGTTCGGTGTTTCAACTTTATTGCTGAATACATGAAGGCTGACAACGCTGAACCATCTAGTTCATCCTCTAAGAAGAAAAGAAAAGATCGAGAAGGAAGCATAAAGCTCTCAATAAAATGAGAAGAAGTCAAGGAAAAGAATATGTGGGTAACAAAAACAAAGTAGTACCATCTAAAGAAGAACCAGCAGCAACAGTAAGTAAACTTATAATGCTTATTAAACAAAAGTAATAAAAGTTAATAATTCATAAAATAAAGTATAACGATTTTTTTTAGTCGATTTACAAGTGTGAATATCAATGCAAAAACATTACACATGGCCAAAAACTGCAGCTCTTTCACCAATTTTATAAGTTGCAAGACAATGTAAAACAGAATTCATATTTAATGGGACTTTTAAATGTGTGCCCGGTAAAAAGACGACGCCATGGTAGTTATGAGAATCCAGATGCAAGCAGAAGGCAGGGGACTGTTTATTTAACCGTACCTGATGGAGCTGAGAAAGTCATGCAAGTCCGCAAACACACTTTTTTACAAATTTTTGGAATCAGCCGAAGACGTATTGAAACTCTCGTAAAAGCAAAAAAAGCGGGCCAAGTTACTTATGTCGAAAGAAGAGGCAACAAAACTCAACATAAGAAATACTCAATCCAAAATGAAAATTTAGTGGTAGCACATATTTCCCAGAGAGGAAAGTCACTACGGAAAGATGAAGAGTAGCAAAGAATATTTGAGCCAAGATTTAAACATTAATCAATTGTATCGCGCTTTCAAAGACACCTATCCGAATTCTGATATAACCTACCGTTTCTACTATACCACTTTTAATAAACAAATTTCAAAGTTAAAATTTCACCATCCACGCACTGATACGTGCCAAACGTGTTCTCTATTGAACATGCAACACAAATCCAATCCCAATGACAAAGATGCAAAGAAGAAACGTGAACTTCATCATAGGGAAGCTAAGAAGGTGATAAATGTAATAAAGGAAGATCATGCCCAATCCCAGCTTCCCCTAAGTGACATTCTTCCATTATCTCGAAAGATTAATTATTCTCCGTTTCATTGTTCCAATCATGCACGATTGTTTCTCCATTGTCTTTACCTGAACCACTTCGGACTTCCCTCCCTAAGTGACATATATACCATTTCTATGGACCTTCAACAAGTACTTTCCCTACCAGCCCTTACACACAGCCAAATGTATTATTTACGCTAACTTTCTTGCTATAATTTTGGCGTCCAAGTTGCTGATACCAATAAAGGGCACATGCATTTATGGCATGAGGCAATATCTGGGAGAGGAGGTAACGAAATTGCGCCATGCATTTGGAAAGCAGTTACAAGTGGAATAACAAGAAAGTAAAAATTAAACGTATGGAGTTATAACTGTGCTGGACAGAACAAAAATAAAATAATGCTATTTTTATGTATATTCATGGTAACAAAATGATATGTTCAAGAAGTTAACCAGAAGTTCTTGGTCTCTGGTCATTCGTTTTTAAGTTGCGATCGAGATTTCGCTCAAATTGAAAAACGAAAACGATTAGAAAAATGCGAAGTCTCTCTAGATTTAGTCCACCTAATGACATCTGCAACCCCGAACAATCCATTTATTGACACTTTAATGCAGCCTGAGGATTTCAAAGATTTTAAAGCTGCTGCTTATTCAACACTGAATACCATCAAGCTTCAGATTTCAAAAGCTGCGTGGATTCAGATTTCCGCAGCACATCCTGGATCAGTAAAAATCAAACAAACTTTAAACGAGATGGAGCCTTGGAATACTGTTTTCAAGAAAAACATCAATTCGCGAAAGATTAAAAACATGAATTTACCACAGCTTGACTGTACAACTCGTATCAAGGCCGTAAAGAAAGAAAACAAGCAATAATCTCATTCCCGAAGGAGGAGAATTTTTCCAAATGTCAACATAATAATTTTTTATACAATTCGAAGTACATTAACCAAAAATGTGTTGCCACAGGCAAAAATAATATATTGCGTCACTAATTGTACAAAATTTTGCAGACTATTTGGTCCACAAATGCACGTCACTTGCAAAAAAATCATGCTAGGCACTTAGTACGGTTTTCATTACAATTCTTCATTTAACCCTTCAGTACCCGATGATGCATATAAACATCAACCACATTTTGCTTTATACTGGCAAAGCTGCATGGTTTTAATCTATAGAAGCTCCGTGATGCATTTATGCATCAATTTATTCATCATATAAACTCACCCATAAACTATATTTCACACATAGTTTTATTCAATTCAGTGTTCTGTCTACGTAGCAAAGGTTATATTTAAAAGTGGTACGTGAGTGAATTTGGATACGACTTTTTATAGTTATAGTTAGTTTAATTTTACAAAATGGTTTAATTGCAATTTCTAATTGCATTCAAACCATTTTGTAAAATTAATAATTATATTTTTAATAGTAAAACCAAAATTGCTAAATGTAATAGATCAGGAGTATATAAATTAACATGCACAGATTGTCAAGGAGTATACATTGGTCAATCTGGTCGTAATTTCAATACTAGACTAAAGGAGCATAACCGGGCTTTTCGGTTGCGACAATGTGATAAGTCATCTTTTGCAAAACATCTCTTAGATGAAAACCATACTTTTGGAAAAGATGTACTTACTATTATTCATTGTGCCGAAAAGGGTCGGAAGATGAATCTCCTTGAATCCCTAGAAATACATAAAGCTAGCGCTAATCCGGGAATCCCCCTAATTAAAGACCAGGTTGACCTACTGTATACCCCCATTTTTAAAGCCGTTTTGTAATCCGTTTTCATGTAATCACTTTTTGTATATATACCCGTATTGTTTCCAGTTTTAGACACTTCATGTTTGATAATGGCAAGCTGAATTTGCCGAAACTGCAGTCACATAAAAATAAATTGTGTTATATAAACAAAGTTAAAAGTGTTTTATTGTGTTAAATTAACATGTATAACGAAGTAGAAGCCTCCAAAATTCAAAATAAATAAATGGTTCGAGTTATATTACCGAGAATATTACCCAATTTTAAATTACTGCTAATTTTACATCACTAATTGTATATTAATTTTAAAGAATGTTAACACTAAATCGTTATAATAAAATATTTCATTTACGCAAAATGTATTTCTGGTGTATTTCTGGCGGGCCAAATCGAGCGCTGTAGTTTGGAGACCCCTGGGCTAGGGTACTGTTTGGCGCAAAATGGAGGGTTATTTCAAGTTTTACTATTATTATCAAGAGATGTTCAATTTGTTTTTAATCTTTGGGTTGCAATAATAAAGCAATTAAATTGAATATTTTTTTTGTGAATTGTTACGTTCTGAACTTAAATTGCTCACCTTTAATTAAGTTATATGTTCCGGATTGAAAATGCTCACCCGGCATGTAGCCGTGTTTCTTTTTTTGCAAATTTTGTCAATTTAAAGGTAAAAGTCATTAGGTGGTAATAATTAAATACGACCTGAACTGTTAAGTTGAAGACAAAACAAATTTTTATTGGAAATCGTGTTTTTTTTAAATTGTGTAACTTTCTTGAAAATCTTTTATTTTCATAAAATGAACTAGAACCAATAGATACGTGTTATTAAGCGTAACTTAGAAATAAACTTAAAATGATCCTTTATAAATGCTCCATTTTTAATTATTTTTATTACAATCGAATATTTTTCGTTCTGTTTAGTTTGTGAAAACTTCATAACTTTATTGAATACTCTGATATTTTAAGTAAAATCAACAGTAAATGAATAGAACTATAAAATTAATTTAGAAAACTGGATCTTATTATTAGAAGTGTTCAACAGAAACCCGTTTAGATGTTGTAACTGTTTTATTATTCAACAAATTCATAAGAAATGATGATCCCAAAATATGCAATATTTTGTCAATAAAAGCAACAGAAACGAATGACTACAATAATTTATAGTATTTTGTCTTATATAAAATCAATATATTATAAATTACATGTAAAAGCAACTACAATACTACATATTTAAGTTTGCTTCGTGGTTCATCTTCAATTCTGTAAATTCAATGATTATTTTAATCATAGCTTATCAAATTGTAGTAATATAATTAAATGAGTCAGTACACTTCCACACATCTAAAAATAAAAAGTTTAAGCATCAATGAGTATAAAAGAAAATTGTGCTTACTTACAGTTAGTAAAAAGTTCCAATTAATTGTGAACAAGCCGCAGACATTAAAAGCTCTCCTTTCGAACTTCACTTGCAAATAAAATAATCCTCTCTAATGAAATAATTACATTTTAAATTCAAATTATAAGCTGTATATTATTGTTTTATTATAAATATGCTCACCCTAGAAATGGATTTATCACATTTTGCTAATACGTCTTCTAATAGTATAGGAGTTTTCTTCGACTGAAACAAAATAAAATAAATTGGTATTCAAATAAATCAAAACCAGACAGAAATAGTTAGTAAAGTCAGAGAGTACTTTACTGACAAAGACAATTGATTGTATAGAATAAACCTACTATATATAATACAGAGTGGGTTTATTTTCATGTTCTCTACGGGGATCTTGGAAACTATAAGAGATAGAGAAACTGGTAAATAGGCAATGTTGTGCAATTTTGCGAGCTGAATAAAAAGACATTCGGAACATTTTCGAAAAAGTCAAGTGTAACTAGATATTTAGAAAAATCTGAAGTGTCGATTTTATCAAATCGATTTTTTTGTTATTAATAAACGCAAAGCGGAGCGACCAAACTAAATTTTCAGACTATAAAACATTGAATTATTGTGAAGTAAGAAACACACTAAAAACATATATTTATTTAATGAGTAATAATCGAAATATTCAAGTAACAAAATATTTACATTTTCTCCCCACATTCTCAAATCAGGTCAAACAATACATTGTATCAAATTTACTTATTTAGTAATTTAATAACAAATAATGAATAATGTTGTGCTATTGCATTAATGGCGCTTAATGGGTTAATTAAAATATGAATTTCATATAAATTTAACACAATATTTTGCTTTTTCTGAAAACTTGTAAAAACATTATTGCATAAATCATGCGGGCAGATTTTTTAGAGTTTAGGGGGGCTCGGGCACCCCTCTGCCCCCCATTGGCTAGCTCATAAATTTATGCATCTAATGTTTTTGTATTAACGTGATATCCGTTGAAATACAAACAAAAGTAAATAATGTTAGTTTAAATGAAACTTTCGGACCTAAAAGAAAATTGTTCAAATTTTGATAGCGCATACAATAAATATTTGTAAAATTCATTAATCTTAAATTAAAGAACAATCAATCAAGATCTATTTTTAATTTATAAAAATTCTTACGGTTTTCAAAGTTTCAACCAATTTTTAAAAATTTCGAGCAGTTTTCGTGAATTTCTTAGATTTTGTAATTTTCAAAATGTTGACGGTTTTCGATAATTTTCGCAAATTTCCTGGATATTCGGTAATTTTAAAGAATGTTGATACTATTTGTGAATTTTCAAGATTATGAATTTCCTTAATTTTCGTTCACGAATTTGGAATAGTACAGTTTTTCTGAATTTCCGATCATTTCAACCAGGTACGAACGGCTTAGGTATGAAGCTCTTTTTCCAGCTGGTGAGGGGCATTGACAGAAGCAGAGGTAGTGCACAACGCTTTCCTCCTCTCCATCAAGGCACCCTCCTCAGTAGTCATTGTAGGGAATTTCTAACCTTTGAGCGTACTTGCCGTAAGGGCAGTGTTCCGTAATGACACCTACCGTTTGATCGATGTCACTCCTCTTTAAAGAGATAAGTGCCTCGCTTCTTTTCTTTGTCGCACTGAGGCCATATCTGCCTGGCGGTGTTATAGGTGCTCTCATTTCTCCACCTATTAATCGAGGACGAGTGTAACTTCGTTCCGTTTTTTGCTAGCTCGTCTGCTGTGTTTTTACCTGTGTTATTGGTATGCTCTGGTACCTAGATGAGCTGAAGTTGTATCCGAGCTGCCAGCTCATTCAATGCCTTCCGGCAGTCGGATACCACCCTCGAGGTGCTGATTATACCTGTTAGTGATTTAATAGCAGCTTGGCTATCGGTATGTATATGGATTCTGCAGCTGTCCTCATTGCTATCACCTCCGCCTGTAGAACACTACAGTGGTTCAGCAATCTGAAGGAGATACGGAGGTGCAGGTCCTCGCAGAAGACCCCTTCCCCTACTTTATCGTCACTCTTAGAATCGTTAGTGAAAACGTTAAGTGAGCGTGTATCCGGTATTCTGCCCTCCTCCCAGTCCATCCTAGTGGGTATCCGGGAAGAGAACATATTGCCGAAAGCAGGCACTGCGAGACATCGGTCGATGTTCAGTGGGACACCGGCAAATCAATTAAGGATTTTTGTGTGCCCCTCCGTGTCTAGTCTTAGCCTGCTAATAGTGTTTAGTCTTACGGCAGATGTTACTGCGATCTGCTTTCTGAGGAGATCTACAGGGGTCAGGTTGAGAATCGTTTCCAACGCTTTAGAGAGTAATGTCCTTATGGCAAACGTGATCATGAGGGACGCCATTCTTTGGACCTTCCCAAATGCTTGTTAGTGGATTCTATTATCGAGTGCAGTCTACCAAATGAAGACACCTTACCACGTCTTTGTATAGCCAGTAGATGATGTTAGGCTTCATACCCCATCTTTTACATACCGCTCTATTGCAAGAGTACAGAGCAACAGTTGCTTTTCGTACTATCTCTTGAGAGTTGGATTTTTAACTAAGCTTCCGGTCCAGTATAATAGCTAGTCTTTGTGCTTCAAGACCACTTCCTTTAGGGTTGGTAGTCTGAAGCAAAGTATACACTGCCTTCTTGTGAATAGGACTAGCTCAGTCTTCTGTGGATTGACCCCTAGGCCACACCTTGTGCACCGCTTGGTTACTTTAGCAATGCCTGCTGTATTAGTTGCGACATTATGTTAGGGTGCTCACCCGAGACGGCTATGGCCACGTTGTCCGCATAAGCAATTGCATTGCACCCTGAGTTTCCTAATTCAAGGAGTAACTCATTGAGTGCAAGGTTCCAGAGAAGCGGAGATAGAACACCGCCTTGAAGGGTACCTCTGCTAACTCGTCTCTTAATACAAGAGTTCCCGAGTTTTGAGATGTTACTTTCGCAAAGCAACTTTTCTATGAAGCCGCACACTGCTTTCTAAATTCCTCTTGCTTTTAGAACGGACTCAATGGCTTCAGGGTGTATATTATTAATGGCAAAGAATATGTATATTATTGAAGGAGGAAGGCCACCAGTGTATACTCCCTGTGTCTCATAGTTCCTTCAGTCAGGAGTGTAGAGCTGTTTCTACAGTATTCTCCTTGGTATATGCGTGTTGAGAAGTTGATATCAAATGGGGGTCTATGTAAGTATCAACTAATCTTTCTGGCGTTTTAAGCAAAAATGAGGACAGGCTTATAGGCCTGTAGTCTTTAGGTTTAGTGTGGGAAATCTTCCCACTTTTAGGCATAAACACAACCTTTACTTATTTCCACATCTTAGAGATATATGAAAGTTCAAGACAAGCCACGAACATTATTTCCTACCACGGAGTGACAATTTCCGGAGCTTTCTGTAATTCGACAGGGCTGTCAGGCTCGGCCGATTTGAAAGGATGCTCCATAGTAGCTTCTCTCTGCTTACTATATTTTGGACAGGGCATTGAGAATATAGGTCTATTGTGGCAGTTATCGCCCCTAGTTCTTCCCCCGGGAAGTGGGAGTCGAACAGAAGTTCGAGCGTTTCTTCGCATGATCATGTTCAACTGCGGTCTTCTTTCACGACAAAGCCTTGAACAACAGGCTCTTTAGAGAGGGTTTTGCCTAGTCGGGATGCTTGTGAGGTTTCTTCTATTTGATTACAGAAATTTCTCTATGCCAATTGCTTTACCTTCCTAATCGCCTTATTGAAATTTCTGAGACTATCCTTATAGGCTACCTACTCGTTGGTGTTTTTTTGTCGTTATTGGATAGTCTTCTGCACTCCTATTTTAGGGAGATAACTTTCGAGGTCCACTAGTGAATTTGCCCTTACCTTTCTTGAGATTGACTTGTTGCAGGCAGAGGAGAATTATTCCACCCTCTGATCCAGTTCCTCTCTTGTGTGGGGTATGGTTGGTTGTTTAGATGGTACAGCCGGTAATTTTAATAATGTTGAAGTTTTTCAAGAAATTCCAATTTTCATTAATTTTCGTCAATTTTTTAAATCTTTAACAGTTTCGTGAATATCTAAGATTTTTATTTCATTTCCTTTAATTATCAAAAATCTGACGGTTTTTCTGAATTTATAGTGATTTAGAAAAATCTTGATGGTTTTTGTAAAATTCAAAGATATTGTAAATTTTTTTAAAATCCAGAATTTTTCAATAGTTCTTAATAGTTTGAACGCTTTTTATGAAATTTTAAGACCCGTTGATTTAAAAAAATTGAACTCGTTTTGTCAATTACCAAGATTATCGTTAATTTTTAACATTCGTAACGTTTGTGTCTTTTAACTAATTGCAATAATTTTGTTTTGAAGGCGGTCATGGGATAAGTAATATACAATTAAATGAGGTTAAAGCTTCTCTATTTTCTTTCTCTCTTTTAAAATAATCTAATAAATTTGCTACAAACTTCTGGGACTTCTGGGATCGCAATCCATTTGATTTATTGATTTATTTTTTTCATTTCAAAATATAAACAAACGTAATGTTTGGTTTGGTGGTGACGTTTGTGTTCGCGAATTCGGACAGGGCTCAAGTTTTGTGATTTCTACTATAAATATTCACTGAAACAACTACTTCCCGAGCTAATACCAACTTGTTTTAGTTTACAAAATATATATACTTACGTGACTATTAGTAACATTCATATAATACAATATATAAACATACTCCAATATCGTATAAGGAATCCAAAGATAAAACATGCTCATATCAACATTGTCAATCCTCGCAATACAATAAAGCCCAATAACCAAAACTAAAAAACAATGAGTCGATTTTACAATTAGCTGAAACCCAAATACCCCATTCACCATCAAATCAATATTCCATAACTCTTCATGCGTGCATTTAATTGAAACGATTCGGTCTATTTGGATAGGCTCACTTCTATTTAATTTTTTTAGCGATTTATTTAATCTTACAATCCTATCCCTGATTGCAGATTTTAAACAAAACAACACGGATAAAACAGTGGAGGAGCTAGAGTAGCAAATGCAATAAGCTGGAAATTGGAACGTTTCAGCGATGTTGTAATCAGGATTCATATAATTCAACCACACTGTCATTACGAAGAAAACCAAACCAATTAAAAGGTAATAGCTAGCATTGATTCTAGCTGCGTTGTGGTTGATATGTGCTGTTACTTTTTGATCGATTTCAGAAAATTTGTTTATTATTAATATAATTTTTTCGAAACTGTAATAGAATTGTATGTAAGTTAGTAAAGAGTAAACAATAACTATGTAGAGTTGGTATATGAATAATTCAGTCACCCGTTTTGATTTGACTGGGTATCCTGTAGGTTTGATTCCCACGAATAGAAGGATTAGAATTATTGAGAGGATGATTAGTTGATATAATTTGTTTTTCCAATTGCTTTGGTATTTCTTGTTTTTCAAGCTGTAAGCGGTTAATCCAAATAATTGGCATAACTTTATAATTGGATCGATTACTTCCTCGAATGTGTGAATTTCTTTTAGCTGCAGTTTTTTTATTACATTTTTTATAAGCATGATCATACTTTATTGACATAATGGTCCACTTTCTGAAAAAAAAAAAAAACATTTTGCGTACATATAAACTGAAACGAAGTCTGTTTAGCTATACAGGGTGTCTACGCTAAACCGTTCGTTAAAAGTTTATGGGGTTGCCGTTGCACTAAAAATTTGAAAAAAATCCTTGTTATATGGTTGAATCAGTTCTTCTCATGTGAAACATTTTGAACTTTGTATCACTTCCGGTTCCACCGGAAGTAGCACCAAATTTGTTATTTTAAATAGAACACCCTATATATTAGTAAATTTTTTGATTCCTCGCTTAAATTGCAACATATTTTATTCTAACATATGTACACTTATCCCTTCTAGTTTTCAAGCAAAAAAAATATTTCAAAAACTTTGACATCTAAAAGGCATCTTTAAATCTGCCTGTAACTTCTTTTAAGAGTAAGATAAGAATATGATTTATATCTCTACTTCTATCTAGAGGATGCCTCTATGAGTACATTAATTGAAAACTTTCAATTTTGACAATAAGTGTTCTTAAAATGTCAATATCGAAGTGCCCTCTTCAATATCTCGTAATTCATTTTTTTTAATGGAATGGCCCATTTTTTATCCGAATGAGGGAAAGATTTCCTACAAAAAAGTATTAACAACTGTACTCCTAAAGCAAGTCGTTTTCGAATTATTTCAAAGATTCGTTTTTCGTCGCATTTATGCAGTGAATAATGCGCGCATAAGTCGTAATTGAATGTTAGTAGGCAAGTAGTAATGCTTTTGTTTTGGGCTCCATTACTCTGGCCCAACGACTTTAGAAAATTTCAATTTTGTATAGTCTAAATCCTATAGCACCCTATAGCACCACCAAAAGTTTCTATAGCACCCCTTGCGTTTTCCAGAAAACCGAGGTAGGTCATTCTTGGTCCAGGGTAACGTTACTCTGGCCGAACGATTTTCGAGAAAATTAAATTAAAGTAGACCAATCGATAGCATTTCTATAGCACCCTATAGCATCACCAAAAATACTTGCGCAAAGCAAATTGTTTTAGAGAAAAAAAAATAAAGAAACCCCCCCAAAACCGTTGAAATCACTAACAAATAAATTCACTGCGTAAAAACGAATTAAAAGAATTCAACGAACTGCAACTCATATTAAAGCAAAGGTAGCCTTGAATTTATGATGAAAAAATGATTTTGCTATCTGCTAAAATTTTCGAGTTTTTCTCAAAATATTGAAAATTACACACATTAGACGCGAAACCCAGGCCCTAATTTTTTACTTGCTTTATTTTAAATTTAAAGCAGCTTAACCTATAGCACCTCCATAGCACCCCATAGCACCGTAAAATGTTTTTCTCTCTGTGCTTTAGTTTTCCAGAAAATCGAGAAAAACCATGGATATTTTAACAGGCGATACGCGCGAAACCTAAATAACTAATTTTCAAAAAAGTTTTTGTTAGAGCTGAAAAGGACCCAGTTGCACCGCAAATAGTTTTTCTCTATGACCTTTAGTTTTCGAGAAAATCGAGTTAGGTCAATCATCCTGAGCTTTAGCCGGGCCCAACAACTTACAAGAATTACATTTTAAACTAAGCCAACTTATAGCACCCCTTTAGCAATCTATAGCATCGCAAAATAAAACCATCCCCAACCTCTGGTTTTCGAAAAAATCGAAAAGAAATGTTTTATTTTGGCTAGGGTAACGTTACCTTGGCCCAACGACTTTCAAGAAATTAATTTTTAGGTAGGCCAATATATAGCCCTTCTATAGCACCCTATAGCACCACAAAAAGTTTTTCGATACAACCATTCGTTTTCCAGAAAATTGAGAAAAACGTAGAGACTTCAATGACCGATATACACAAACCCACATTTCAAAAAAAATATTTTTTTTCATATACTAGAAATTTACCTAATAAACTATACTTATCTATAACACTATCATAGCACCCCATAACACCGTAAACGGCTTTTCTCTCCGACTTGTAGTTTTCGAAAATATGCAGAATGAAATTTTAATTTCGGCAGACATTACCCTGGCCCAACGACTTTCGAGAAATTAATTTCTAAGTAGGCCAATCTATAGCTATTCTATAGCAGCCTATAGCACTACAAAAAGTTATTCGATACAACCATTCGTTTCCCAGAAAATCGAGAAAAACCTGGAGACTTTATTGAGCGATATACACAAACCCACATTTGAAAAAAATATGTTTTTCTTACACACTTGAAATTTACCTAATAAACTAAACTAATCTATAACACTATCATAGCACCCCATAACACTGTAAAATGTTTTCCATTCCGACTTGTAGTTTTCGAGAAAATTCAGAATAAAATTTTAATTTTAGCAGGCATTACCCTGGCCCAACGACTTTCGAGAAATTCATTTCTAAGTAGGCCAATCTATAGCTATTCTATAGCACCCTATAGCACCACCAAAAGTTCTTCGATACAACCATTCGTTTCCCAGAAAATCGAAAAAACCCTGGAGACTTTAATAAGCGATATACACAAACCCACATTTCAAAAAAATATTCTTTTCTTAGACACTTGAAATTTACTAAATAAACTATACTAATCTATACCACTATCATAGCACCCCATAACACCGTAAACGGTTTTTCTCTTCGACTTGTAGATTTCGAGAAAATGCAGAATGAAATTTTATTTTTGGCAGGCATTACCCTGGCCCAACGACTTTCGAGAAATTCATTTCTAAGTAGGCCAATCTATAGCTTTTCTATAGCACCCTATAGCACCACCAAAATTATTTCGATACAACCATTGGTTTCCCAGAAAATCGAGAAAAAACCTGGAGACTTTAATGAGCGATATACGCAAACCCACATTTCAAAAAAATATTTTTTTCTTGGACACTTGAAGTTAACCTAATAAACTAGACTAATCTATAGCACTATCATAGCACCCCATAACGCCGTAAACGGTTTTTCTCGCCGACTTGTAGTTTTCGAGAAAATGCAGAATAACATTTTAATTTTGGCAGGCATTACCCTGGCCGAACGACATTCGAAATATTAATTTCTAAGTAGGCTTCTATAGCACCTTATAGCACCACTAACAGTTTTTTTATACGACCATTTGTTTTCCAGAAAATCAAGAAAAACGTGATGACTTCAATGAGCGATATACACAAACCAACATTTAAAAAAATATATTGTTTTCTTAAACTTGAAATGTACCTTAGAAACTATACTAATCTATAACACTATTATAGCACCCTAGAACACCATAAACGGTTTATTTACTTCGACTTGTAGTTTTTGAAAAAAATGCTAAATGAAACTTTGATTTTGGCAGGCATTACCCTGGCCCAACGATTTTTGAGAAATGAATTTCCAAGTAAGCCAGACTATAACCCTCCTATGGCATCCTATAGCACTACCAAACGTTTTTCGATACGACCATTCGTTCTCTGGAAAATCGAGAAAAACTTTGGAGACCTCAATGAGCGATATTATGTAAGTCCACATTTAAAAAATAGGTTTTTTTAATCTCTTAAAAATTAAGTTACAATGTAAACTAATCTATAGAACTATTATAGCAGTTCATGGCACCGCAAAAAGTGTTTCTCTCCGACTAGTTTTCGAGAAAATCAAGAATAAAATGTTGATTTTGGCAGGCATTACGCTGGCCTACCGACTTTCGAACATTTCATTTCAATTACCTATAACACCAATAAAAGTGTTCGCTCCAACCATTTGGTTTCTGGAAAGTCGAGAAAAACTACGGAGACGGATAAATAATTTTTGTTTCAACCGCTTGGAAATTTAGTAATATACTCTAGCAATTTATAGCACCCATAGCCTATAAAAAGTTTTTTCTTTGACTTGTAGTTTTCTAGAAAATAAATAATGGCTTAAAGATTTTCCAAAAATGTATTTCTAAGTATGCCAATCGATAGCACAGTGTTTTACTGTACAACACTACCAAACGTTTTTTGCTCCGACTATTCGTTTTAAAAAGAATCGATAAATACCACAGAGACTAATATATTTCTAATTCTTGAAAATAAGTTTACAGCTATCGGTTTTCGAAAAATGAAGGTATAATATATTATATTATTAGTATTGCATTTTAATCGCAAATAGAATTACTTTCATGTAATAAGTCGTATTTTCATTTAAAGGTATAGGTTTAGAGGTAGCATTAAATAATTTGTTGTAATTGGAATAAGTAAATAATAATTAGGGTAATACTTCTTTATTAAAAACAACAAAGTAAATTATACAGAAACAAATATCATCGTGTGTTAGTATTTATTAATTTTTCTTTCGATTTATTTAAAGTATCGTACTGTAAATACTACTGTAATTAATTAGATGTAATTAATAAATTATTAGTAATTATGTTAGTACTTGTTTATCAACAACAACATAGCAAATTATACAGAAACAAATATAATCGTGTGGTAATATTTATTTATTTATCTATTTAAAGTATTGTATTGAAAATATTGCTGTAATTGATTAGATGGAACTAAGTTAAATAATCCAAAAATATAAGAAGCGTATAAAATTAGGCGTATACTTAAGCATAATAGCAAAGTATTTAGGTGTTAATTTGGGAATGTTACAAATCGATTATCTTAGAAAGAATGTTCCTTGATTACGTGTTTTCTTAAAAATGATTTACAAAATTATAGAATATAACTGTTGCTTAATCAAAATTTGTTATTAAATTGTTAATGCCACTTTTTAGGACCTTGCTACTGACAAAAGTTTGTAATCTCTAAAACTAATTATTTTGTTACACATAAAACTTTTGATTTTGTTATGGGTGCATATGGAGATAAGCATTTTATTGAACGGCGATTTATGCTGAGTTTAATATATCACTTAAATATAATGAAAATTATTTACTTTTGAAACAAACATTATTACGTCTACAAGTCGGAATGGAAACACTTTTTACAGTGTTATGGGGTGCTATAATAGTTTATTAGGTAAATTTCAAGTGTCTAAGAAAAATATATTTTTTTTCAAATGTGGGTTTGTGTATATCGCCCATTAAAGTCTCCAGGTTTTTCTCGATTTTCTGGGAAACGAATGGTTGTATCGAATAACTTTTGGTGGTGCTATAGGGTGCTATAGAATAGCTATAGATTGGCCTACTTAGAAATGAATTTCTCGAAAGTCGTTGGGCCAGGGTAATGTCTGCCGAAATTAAAATTTCATTCTGCATTTTTTCGAAAACTACAAGCCGTTTACGGTGTTATGGGGTGCTATGATAGTGTTATAAATAAGTATAGTTTATTAGGTAAATTTCTAGTATATGAAAAAAAAATATTTTTTTTGAAATGTGGGTTTGTGTATATCGGTCATTGAAGTCTCCACGTTTTTCTCAATTTTCTGGAAAACGAATGGTTGTATCGAAAAACTTTTTGTGGTGCTATAGAAGGGCTATATATTGGCCTACTTAAAAATTAATTTCTTGAAAATCGTTGGGCCAGGGTAACGTTACCCTAGCCGAAATAAAACATTTCTTTTCGATTTTTACGAAAACCAGAGGTCGGGGATGGTTTTATTTTGCGGTGCTATAGATTTCTAAAGGGGTGCTATAAGTTGGCTTAGTTTAAAATGTAATTCTTGTAAGTTGTTGGGCCCGGCTAAAGCTCAGGATGATTGACCTTACTCGATTTTCTCGAAAACTAAAGGTCATAGAGAAAAACTATTTGCGGTGCAATTGGGTCCTATAGGGGTACTACAAATTGGTGTACTTTATCTAATCAATTATCAGCTCTAACAAAAACTTTTTTGAAAATTAGTTATTTAGGTTTTGCGCGTATCGCCTGTTAAAGTCTCCATGGTTTTTCTCGATTTTCTGGAAAAATAAAGCACAGAGAGAAAAACTTTTTACGGTTCTATGGGGTGCTATAGGAGTGCTATAGGTTAGGCTGCTTTAAATTTAAAATAAAGCAAGTAAAAAATTAGGGCCTGGGTTTCGCGTCTAATGTGTGTAATTTCCAATACTTTGAGAAAAACTCGAAAATTTTAACAGATAGCAAAATCATTTTTCATCAAAAATTCAAGGCTACTTTTGCTTTAATATGAGTTGCAGTTCGTTGAATTCTGTTAATTCGTTTTGACGCAGTGAATTTATTTGTAAGTTATTTCAACGGTTTTGGAGAGGTTTCTTTATTTTTTTTCTCGAAAACAATTTGCTTTGCGCAAGTATTTTTGGTGGTGCTATAGGGTGCTATAGAAATGCTATCGATTGGTATACTTTAATTTAATTTTCTAGAAAATCGTTCGACCAGGGTAACGTTACACTGACCCAAGAATGGTCATTCTCGATTTTCTGGAAAACGCAAGGGGTGCTATGGTAAATCCATTAACTTTTAACGAACGGTTTAGCGTAGATACCCTGTATGTTGACTATTTATATTGTTATTATTGTTTCTCAGAAATAGTCTCTTTTTACTTTTTTTTAAATTTGCTGCATTTGGGCATGGGCGTGGTCGAGGGGGCAGGGGAGGGCACTTGCCTCCCCTGGACTTCAAATACTTAATAAATTTATTATTATAAATTTTAAAATATGTTAGTAATACATTTTAAACTTTACATCAAATTTCGAGTAGAAAATTTGGATTTGCCGGGATGCTTCTCGCTTTGCTCGCGCGCCCCCGCTAACCCAAATTTTCAGGCTTTTCTAAACTCGAAATTTTACTTCATGCTTAATCTAGAAGTGCAAACACTCTTTCGAAACTTTTAATGAAATGATTTTACAATAAAGAATTTAATTGATTCAAATAACCATGGAACAGCCAACTAATTTCATTAATTCAAATTAATTTATTAACTCATACAACGCTTGGCATTTATCTTGGAATATGTGCAATTTTACAAGAACTGAAATGTACATACAGAGTTTTATATAACACCGAACAACATTTTCATCCAATACATTTAGACACCTTTAATTTTTAAGGAATGTGTAAATTGGATTGCCTATATGACCATTACAAATTGTAGCCAATCAATTGCAAGTAATATCTCAACTTGTACATACAGAGAGTTTTTCTTTCAAGTATACATGTCCCAATTACAACGTATATGCCGTAAATCTGTAGATAACCGTGTTTTTTCTAAATTAGTTCAATTTGAAACTTGGAATGAGTGTGTTCCACTCCCAGACTAAGCATGAAGTAAAATTTCGAGTTTAGAAAAGCCTGAAAATTTGGTTTGGTCGCGTAGCGCGAAGCGCGGAGCGGCCAAACCAAATTTTCAGGCTTTTCTAAACTTGAAATTTTACTTCATGCGCCACCGGTACAAAACATTGACATATAACGCAGTTTAAAACACACCGCTAAACTTTACATTGCATCAGTGTTTTGTACCGGTGGCGCATGAAGTAAAATTTCGAGTTTAGAAAAGCCTGAAAATTTGGTTTGGCCGCTTCGCGCTACGCGACCAAACCAAATTTTCAGGCTTTTCTAAACTCGAAATTTTATTTCATCGTCGCATGAATCGTCTGTCGATTAATAGTTATTCTATTACAGTTTTGAACTTTATTTAAAAAAAAATGTGTAGTGAATTGTGAATCTGAAAAGGGCACAAGTGTAAAATAAATGTGTTTTAACTGCAAACATTAGACATAACCTAAAATTTGGCACCAACAACAACAAAATTCTTAAATTAAAATAAATAATTAATCATCCTAGTAATATCAATTATAACAATACGTGTATAAGCTGATTGGTGTAGTGAGTAACCGCTCGACCCGAACATTGAACAAATCTGAAAACTCCGGTTCGAGCCCAGTGTAAATCATTTTTATAATTTTAATTTTATTTACTTATTTCAAATTGTTTCGCCTATATCAATTGAGAGGAAAATGCCAGCAGACAATATATGCGCAGGAACGTGTGGCAAGCAAGTGGGGAGAGGAAATACCTGTGAACATTGCAAAAGACCCTGTCATCAAGGATGCCTAAAAAATCACTCTTGCTTCACTGATAAGGAAACGCAAGACAATCCATCATACGAGGTTCTGAAAACTGAGAATAATCTGCTAAAGGTTATTATAGAAGAAATGGAGCATAAGAACAAAATATTACTAGAAAACAGCAAATTATATAAAGACAAAATTAATTCATTGGAAAAAACGATTAATAAATTAAGTTCAATAAATGATGATTTTTTATTAAATCAAACTGTAAACGAGCCGCGTGTAAATAACATCGGAAATACAAATTTGAAAGTAAATTTTACTCAACAAAAAAATGAGAACGAAAATGAAATTATTCTCACAGAATCTGCAGAGGAAACGCAAGGTCAACAAGCGAAATCTAATCAAGAGCATCGGCGTGTATCAAACAACAAAAGCATTCCCAGAAAACAAAACGCAATTAGTGGATCGGCCAAAGGAAACACCGGACACATTAAAGGAGCAGTACGATTTGGTTTCGCGCATGCTTATTATTTTGATCCTAGTGTAACAGAAACAGAAATAACCGATTATCTAAATTCCATAGGATTCAGCATCATAAAATGTGAACAATTAAACTCAAAGTATCCTGAAGAGTACTCATCTTTCAAAATTGGAGATCCAACCAACGAATTTGAAAGGTTAAAAAACCCAGAAATCTGGCCAGAAAACGTCAAAATAAATAATTTTTTACACCGCCTTGCAAAACCTCATGTGACATCTTAAAACTACTAGTTCTTAATTCACAATCACTAAGAAATAAATTGCTAGAACTTGAAGCAATTACTACTGATAAAAACATTTCATGTATCTTAATAAATGAACACTGGTTATCTAAAGATGAATGTTCTGTATCTAAAGTGAATACTTTGTCGGCAAAAGCATTTTATGCCAGGACATCGGGCAACTACGGTGGTACATTAATATATGCAACAAATGATATAACTACAAAACATTTTAATGACATCACAGACAAAGTTTCCACAGATAAATCTTGTGAATTGTGTTCAATTTACAGCGCTCAGTACAATTTGTTAATAATTTGTAATTATAGGCCGCCCTAGGGCGATTTTAACTTATTTTTAAACACGTTAATGTCATTCTTGGATAAATTTCAAAACAAAACGTATAATATAATATTAGGCGGAGATTTCAATATTCATTTCAATGCACAGGATATGCGTGAAAAATATTTAGAAGATTGTATGCGTACCTATTGTCTCAAAAAATGTGTATACGCTAACACAAGAAATCAGAACTGTCTGGATAACATTTTCACAAACATAGATACTGATTTTTTGCATATTGAAATTATAAATACTGGACTGTCAGACCATTTAGGAATAATATTAGAAGTAAAACTGCCGGAAGCAATGCATATTAATAGCAACATTCAATTTAGACCAATAACCGATATAGGCAAGTACTCCTTTTATAATCTTATTAGTGGCACAAACTGGGATTTTGTAAACGATAATACAATGGATGTTCATGGTAAGTGGGACATGTTTCATCGTACCTTATGCGAATATGTCAATAAATCTTTTCCAATAAAAACAGTAAAAACAAACAGGAATAATACCAAAGTTGCAAATTGGTTTAATGATGAACTCCGACAAATGCGCGAGACCCTAAAATTTTTAAAAGAATGGTATAAACAATATCCCGGCATAAACACCAAAATCACGAGAGACGACTACAGGAAGAAATATAGAAATGCAATATCTCAAAGGATTATCAATACAAATAACAACTTTATAAATTCTGCAAAAAATAAACAACGGGCAGCCTGGAAAATCCTGAACTCTCATAGACTGATAAATAAATCACAAGCCGAATGCGAAATAACATGTGATAAATTCAATAATTTCTTTGTTAATATCGCTGATGATCTCTCAAAAAATTATTATTCAATAGCCCAAAATATACGACCAACAAATATACAAGCCAACACATTTGAATTTATAGAGACAACTAATATAAAGGTGCTTGATATAATAGCAACATTAAAAAATAGTCAAAGCTCTGATGTATACGGAATAACTGTAGAAATGATAAAAACAATTAAATATTTAATAGCTACACCCTTAACATCGCTCATTAATAACATTATAAAATCAGCAATATTCCCAAGTACTCTTAAGACTGCCAAAGTAATTCCCATCCATAAAAAAGGTAATAAAAATGACAAAAATAATTATTGACCGATATCATTACTTCCTATACTGTCAAAAATAGTCGAAAAAGTACTAAAAGACCAAGTAATTGAACATATTGAATCACAAAACCTCTTTCACATGGATCAATTTGGATTTAGAACGGGCCAAAGTACTAGTGATGCCTTGGTTTCAATAACAGACATCATAAATCAAGCATACGAGAACAAAGAGTTTTGTGTGGGATCATTCATTGATCTTACAAAGGCCTTAGATTGCGTATCGCACAAGATATTGCTCTCTAAATTAAAAATGTATGGCTTTAACAACCAAAGTGTACGCCTAATGAAATCATATTTAGAAGAACGTCAACAAATAGTGGCACTAAAGCAAGAGAGATCCAGTATATTAAACCTAAAAGCTGGTGTTCCGCAAGGCTCTGTCCTAGGTCCAATATTTTTTATTATGTATATTAATGATTTACCACAATATATAAAACAATCAAAAACCATTTTATTTGCGGATGATACTACAATTTTAAACCGTGCAACGGCATTAGAAAACGCGCAGGTGCTAAACAATGAAGCGATGAAGCGATGTTTTAAGGTGGTGTGAGGAAAATTCCCTTTTATTGAACGACACCAAAACAAACACAATTATATTCACTTTGAAACCACATAATGTCACATGCAACAGAACCACACGATTTCTTGGCGTGCAGTTAGACTCAAAATTACTTTATGATGAACATGGTGAAACTTTGGCAAAAACATTATCAAAAAATATATACTGTATTCGAGGGATGTCAAAGAGGGTCGGTCACACCCAGTTAATAACTGCATGCCATTCACTATTTGAGTCCAGAATTAGGTACGGTCTAATAATATGGGGTCACTCATACTCCAGGCATCGCATATTTGGCCTGCAGCGTCAGGTAATGCGTATAATTGCCGGTATTACATATACTGGCCACTGAAGACACATTTATATGTGAAAATATTCTAACTTTTCCGGCACTATATATTTTTGAATGCCTGGTATATGTGAGATCCCACATACATGAATATTCCACATTACAGCATACCTATACCACAAGAACTAAATCTAACCTGGCGTATAAACACCACCGGTTGGAAAAAACGAGAAACGGCCCCAATTACTATGGAGTCATTTTTGTCAATAAATTGTCCGAGCAAACTAGACATCTAGAAATAAATTCATTTAAAAAATACATTAAGGAATTTTTAATTAAAATGGCTCCTTACTGCATCAACGAATTCACACAATATAGTGATATAGTTTAAAGGAGTATTTAGGCCGAGTGAATTTTGCTCTGAACAAATTGATTGTTGCTTTTAATAATTAAGTTAGGGAATTACCTATGTGCTCTAAATCTTATTGATAATATAATTAGTCTAATTTGTTTATTGTTTATTTCTTTTGTATTTGTTTGTCGACGGGTGTAAAACTGTATTGTTATAAGACATAAATAAATATTATTATTATTATTATTATTATACTTAGAAGAAAATGCTCATTATGAACATGTTCGGTGTTACATAAAACTCTCTGTATTTTAGTAAGGTTTTCAAGTTTGAAATGCGGAACGCCATCTGTATTAATAAAATAACGGATTATAATGAAGACAACTAAAATATCTCGCCTAAGTTAAGAGTCTTTAGGATTATTTTAAAGAATCACAAGTAAAACTTATGTCGCTAAAATTGGTTAAAACTCTCACAATTAATTACAAAATGTTAATGTTCGATGCTGAACTGAAAGAATGAGTCTTCAAAGTAAAGAATTCCATTAAATTGACCGGACTTTTGGTAGAATTTCATTTGAAAAATCATAGAAAAATTACATGTCATCAAAATTGGTTAAAATCATAAGAATTTGTTGAGAAATATCAATTTCTGATAATTTAAAGAATTTCATTAAATATGAAATTATGGGATTCCAAAGACGGCCACTTTAAAATCTCATAACTCAACAATAACTTAAGTAACTTTACTAAAAACGATGTTATAAAATTCTAAATATGGTCACATTAAAATCTCATCACTTCATTCAATAATAATTTCTCTAAAAATGAAGTTATGTGATTTTAAAGATGTTCACTTCTAAATCTGATAACTTCTATTTTGCAAAAATTATTTATTTATAATAAAAATAATTAAACTTTGTCGTTTGTCGTATTCTGAGTATCATAAACAAATATAGTGACATCAAAGTCAGTTCAAATTCTCAGAATGTTTAATGTATTAGTTATTGTATATTTGATGTAGCCTACACCGAAAGGTAAAAGGCAAATGATAATATATATATAACTTGCTTGAGTTTTTTGGGCTGCTTTCTCGCGTTGGTTGGTTTATTTGCGCTCTACGTTTCGGCAGCATCACTTCTGCCATCCTCAGGAGCTTTTTTGTTTACTGAGCGATGGATGTCACGTTCACTGTCAGTACATTTGTTTTGTAAACTAGGGACTTGTAGTCTAGATCTGCTGCGTGTTATTGGTCCACTCGATGTAGAAGGTGCTAAAATTTCTTGATTTGTGTCCGATGTATCTGCATTATTGAAATTACTTGAATTTGTCTGAATATTCCGAAAATTGTTGGATATTGGAGGCAAGTCATTTTTTTGTTGTTTTATTATATTCATCAAAGGTTTCCATGTGGTTTGTAAAAAAAATGACTTGCCTCCAATATCCAACAATTTTCGGAATATTCAGACAAATTCAAGTAATTTCAATAATGCAGATACATCGGACACAAATCAAGAAATTTTAGCACCTTCTACATCGAGTGGACCAATAACACGCAGCAGATCTAGACTACAAGTCCCTAGTTTACAAAACAAATGTACTGACAGTGAACGTGACATCCATCACTCAGTATACAAAAAAGCTCCTGAGGATGGCAGAAGTGATGCTGCCGAAACGTAGAGCGCAAATAAACCAACCAACGCGAGAAAGCAGTCCAAAAAACTCAAGCAAGTTATATTTTGCTCGCGAAAACCTAAAAATAAATATATATATATATATATATATATATATATATATATATTTGATGTAATATTCTATGGTAGACCACCGTTAAATGAATAAATAAATTGATTTTGAAAAATGTCTGTCTGTCTGTCTGTTTGTGTGCGATGTACAGCAAAAATGGCTAGAGATATTAAGATAAAACTTTAAACGTAAGCTTTCTATTACAATCTTAGGATCCGAAAGGCTTTTGGTGAAAACCTGGAACCCGAAAGGGGTACTTTACTATTAGATTTTTTTTTGTTTTGATTTTTCTTGATATGATCTTAAAAACTGATCATATCAAAAAAACTCTTTCAAATAAAAGTTGTAGGCAATCAAAAAATTGAACATATGAGTCGTCTATTTCCAAAAACCCTTAAATCTATTTGAAAACAATGGATTTAGGGGATTTTTGAAATAGGCGATATGTTCTATATAGGGTGCCCGTATTTCGACAAAATGTATGGAGATCTTAGTTATTTGAAGAGATAGAGAGTCGGTTAACCCGAGGCAAAGTTGCGTATTTTAGGGCCTAATAATAATCTGAAAACAATTTTGAAATATCTTTTTTGGTTTTCGAGATATCAACAATAAACTGATTTTCTGAAAAATCGTTTTCATTTTTTTATTCAAAAACTACTGAATCTGGACATTTAAAACTTTGACAATATACAGGCACTTTTTAATGAGGAATCTAGTAGCATATTTTTTCCAAGATAACTATACCATTTATCCAGGAACCATAGCCAACTTTTGTTTTTCTTATGAGCGCCATATTGGATTTTCATATTTTTTTAAAGAATATTTTTTTCTGAACTCAATGATTTACCACACTCATAATTTATTTTAGATTTGATATTTAAAATTATTTTCTTTTTTGTAAAGAGTGCCTTGGAAACAATGACGTCATTTCTGTTAATCAATAACATCTTGACAGCAGTCAATAATTTTTAGCACTCAAGATTAATTAATAACTGTCAATCTTTTGTAATAATAATAATAAGTATCGATTATCACATAAAAGTTGCACAAACTAAATTTATTTTACTTTTATTATTATTATTCCAAAACAATTCACAAAAAAAGTAATTCTTGCATTTTTTCGCTACATCTCGGTAAATATTGATCACCATCACATCTAAGCGTTATATATTTTTAACTTTACTGTAAATCAGTGGTTTATACGTGTGGCGCATGAAGTAAAATTTCGAGTTTAGAAAAGCCCCGTGAAAATTTGTCTCGGGTCGCTGCGCGACCCTCGACAAATTTTCTACGCGGGGCTTTTCTAAACTCGAAATTTTACTTCACGCTTAGTCTGGGAATGGAAGACACTCGTATGTTTAAAATACAGCACATAACTAAATTATAGGTCCTAGGAGTTGCCAAATAAGTGAGTTACGCAACTGTTTCCAAGGCACTCTTTACAAAACACAAAATATTAACATTTTACATATAAAATGTACAATAAACTATAAGTGTGGTACATCATTGAATTCAGAAAAAATATTCTTGCAAAAGATATGAGAATCCAAAATGGCACCCATAAGAAAAACAAATGTTAGCTATGGCCCCTGGGTAAATGTTATAGTTATCTTAAAATATGTACTAGATTTATCGTTGAAAAGTGCCTGTATAATGTCAAAGTTGTAAATGTCTCGATTCAATAGTTTTTGATAAAAAAAATAAAAACGAAATTTTAATAAATCAGTTTTTTTGACAATATCTGAAAAACGAAGGAAGATATTTTGAATTTGTTTATAGATTATTGTTAGGCCTTAAATTACGTAACTTTCTCCAATTTAACCGACTCTATCTCGGCCATACTCTAAGTGTGTTCCGCGATACCTCTGTAAGGGTTCCGCAAGAATTTCGAAAAAAATTCAAAACACCTCTCTCTGGTCGACCGTTCTGACGCCGCATATCACGATTCACGAGGCGCAGCCGAACTTAGTCGCCTCGAACAATTTTACTATGCCGCCAGCGGCGATATCTACATGTAAGCGCGTAGTCGCTTTGATAAAAGCCGCCTCTGAGAATAGACGCTATAATTGTGAACAAGCGACTTTCGGCTCTAATTTCAAAACGTAAAGTCGAGATTGTTTACACCGCATTTTTTGTATCTCTATTTTTATTTCGGCTTATTATTTATCAAAGGCGCTGACTCGAGTATTTTTGAGAATGTTCAAGATCGAGGCTAGGACAATAAAAGCGACGATCGCGCGTCGACACTTAGCCATTCAGACTTGAGACGGCGAACAGTCAGGTTGTTCGTCTCTCCTCTCTGAAGCCCTCTCCGTCGCTTTCGAGCTGCTTTCTTTGTCATTAATTATTATTAAGCTTTTCAGCTATTTTACAGCTAAAGGTGCTCTGAGGAAAATTGCTGTTCTTTTAGAATAGTAATTTTATTTTCAGAACATCCAACACCCTTTTACCGTTGTCTGGCCGACGTTTTTAGCTCGTTTTTGCCAGCACGGAAAAGGAGCCATCCGCCCAGCTGTAATCTTCTTTCCTTTTCAGTGTGGAGAACGTCTCCGTGGTTAGCGCGTATTTTATACTGCCCTGACACCGGAAGGCGCGAACGAGAAAATTTCTTACGACCTTTGCAGGGGGACCTGTTTAGGTTTTAAGAAATTAGCACGCTTATTATAGCACGCTAACCGAGAATCTGCCTTGATTTCCGCGAGGAACGCTTGGAGATTGTCGGGAGGCAGTCAGGATTTGGAGTGTTGCACTCAACATTTCAAATCTCGATTCCGCTTAACGATAAGCAGGCCCGGGGGATTTTGAACCCGGCGTGGAAAACGGTCCAACGACCCCGATGCCCAATTCGACCTGCTGTACACCAGGAGCTTGAAATCCCAAGAGTCCGCCAAACAATCCCAAGAGTCCGCCGACCTAGATTTCAACCATGAGGTGCGTGAAATGCAACGGCAAATCACCGCCCTTACCACTTCCTTTGATGAACAATCCCGCTCCAAGGACGCGCAACTCGCCGCCTTAACCGAGCAACTCCGCCTTGCAAATGTTGCAAATCAGCAACTCTAGCAGCAACTCGAGCAGCTAATCCAACTCCGCAACCCACGTCCCGCTGATTACAGCGCGGAAATCATGGACGTAATGTCCCCCCAGGCCCCTGAGGGAACCCGATCCCCCAGCCCATCCTTTTCGCCAGCCCATAGCGAACCACGCACTCCCTCTCCCGCCTTCGTCGAGGACGTCCTCGACGAAGACGATTTCATCCCTGTCCAAAAAAGACAGCGCCGCTCACCGGCAAACACCCCTCCTCCGCCCACTAGCTTGGTGCGCGCCTCCGCCACTCTGAAGGCTAGCTAAAAACCATCTCCAAAGCCGCAACCCCAGGCAAAACTCCCTGCAATTCCAAAACCAACCATTTCCTACACCACCACGGTCGTCAAAAAGACCGAATTACCATCGATAGATCAGATCGCAGCCTCGAACGAAGGTTTCGAGCATTTCAAAAACACCCCTCCACCTATCACAATCCGCTACAAAAATCTCTGGGAAAAGATTTCCGGAGATTTAACCCGATTAGGCGTAAACTGCCTCAAATGTAAATTCTTCAGCTCCTGCATGAAATTCCAAGTGCAGTCTGCTGACAACTACCGTTGCGTTATCCGGTATCTCCGCAACAACAACGTGGATTTTTTCACGTATGCCCTCAGTGAGGAAAAAGACCTCAAAGTTGTGCTCCGAGGTGTTGACACTTCGATCTCCGACGAATGGATAGTGAGGCAGCTGAAAGCTCTCTCCCTACCCGTTCTGTCAGTCCGCCGCATGGGGAATAAATTCAAAAAATTCCCCATGGTCTCAGTGCACCTGGAAAACACTCCAGAAGGCAGGAAAATTTATAATTTAGAAACCCTTAGTCACTCTCCCATTTCCGTGGAGAAACAAAAACCCTCCAAGGGTTCCATTCAGTGCCACAAGTGTCAATACTTCGGGCACACCTCCCACCGTTGCAATGTCAACCCGCGCTGCGTAAAATGCGCCGGCGAGCACTTGACAGCAGACTGCACCAGGAAGGACAGAGATAACGATCCTCCCCCCAAATGCTGCAATTGCGGCAAAAACCACACCGCGAACTATCGCGGATGCTCCTCATTCCCGAAAAACCGGTCCACCAAGAGCTACTCCTCTGTAGTGAATCCTCAGGGGCAAACTCAGCCACAAACCAAACCCCAACCGCCGCCGCAAGCACAAACGGCGGCCCCCAATAAAATCCCTCAAATTCCGCAAATCCCACAACTCCCAGAAGCGTTACTTGATCCCAATCTGGTAACGCTCCTTACCTTGATTCTTAAACTCGCTCCCACTATCACAACCCTTGGCCAACCCCAAGAATCCCAGAACCAATAATAAACACAAATCCAAACAAATGGCTTCCAACAATCCCGAAGTAGTTATTTTAATTTTTGGGAGAAAAAGAAAATGTCTAAAGTTGTAAAACTTTAAACCTTCTCTTTCCTAAATGCTACCCCACCCACCCGAAACCAATATATGAATACTGCTATAGTACTCACACCAGTCAATTTTTCTACAAAGCCATTTATTACTACTTCTTCCTATAAAGTATAAAAAGTCCTTTATTGGACTTGACGTACAAGAGGTGGTTTTAGTCAGTAAGAGTCTGACATAACCTACTGTTATCCCTCCCATCCGTGGGCAGGACAACAGAAGGTATCCATGAGGATTTTCTCCTCCTCTCTCCCCAAACAAAAAAAAAACGACACTTAGTCAGTCGACGATTAGCGTTCGCAGCGATAAGTGTTTATTGTTCTACTGCTGTATTCTGGTTGTACAGTTTTGTACATTTGTTCTTTGGACTAAACTCTTCTACGCAGTAACTGACATGTAACATTATTAATAAAGAAGAATGGAACGTTGGCTTAAAGGCGTTAAACGTGTTGCAACAACATCTTCGAATGTATACAGCAATTACCGATTCAGACGATGATGCAACGACGTCAAGTTCCACGGTTTCAAAGGCGAGAAAAAGGAAGTATGATGAATCATATATCAGTTTCCGATTTGTTGATTCCAACGGCTCACCTCTTTGCATGTTATGTAGTAAACTGCTTCCTAATAGGTCCATGGCACCTGCCAAGTTGCGCCGATATTTAGAAACTGTACACTCCGAGTCTAAAGACAAGAATAAAGATTTTTTTGTACGTAAAAAAGAACAGTTATTGAAAAGTCAAAAAACTATGATGTATGTAACCCAAACTATCAATCAAAAGGCCACGGAGGCATCATATTTAGTTAGCTATCGCATTGCACAAGCAGGTGCGCTTGCACACTATCGCTGAGAATTTTATAAAACCATGTGTGTTAGACATAACAAAATGTATGCTCCATGAAAAATCTGCAAAGCATCTTTCTACTGTGCCGCTATCAAAGTATACTGTTTCACGGCGAATTCATGATCTGGCAAGCTACGTCAAACAAGAACTAGTTACACGTCTACAAAAAAACACGATTCGTCTTGCAAATAGATGAGTCGACTGATGTCGCTGGTCATGCTATCTTGCTGGTTATAGTGAGATATTCATATGAAAGTTCTTTTGAAGAAGACATGCTTATGTGTTCACCAATGACCACAAACACTACCGGAGAAGAAGTTTATAATAAAATCAATATATATTTTTGAGGAAAATAATCTCAGTTGGAACGATTGCATTGATATTTATACAGATAGGGCCAAGACGATGACGGGTATGACAGCAGGAGTAGTGTCACGAATAACAAATAAAGCGCCTAATTGTAGTTCCAGCCATTGTATCCTACATAGACAAGCACTGGCGATGAAGCAAATGCCGTCAAATCTAAAATTAGTTATGGATAAAGCGGTAAAAATAATTAATTTTATCAAATCACGACCACTACAATCCCGATTGTTCTCATTATTGTGTGAAGATTATGGCAGCAAACATAAAACACTGCTGTTCCATACAGAAGTGCGATGGCTGTCTCGGGGTAAAATTTTAACAAGGCTATTTGAACTTAGAGCCGAGTTACAGATGTTTCTTTCAGATACTTCTTTTAATTTGAAAGACCGTTTGTATGATAAAACTTGGTTGTTCCGACTGTCTTTTATAGCGGATATCTTTCAAAAACTGAACGAATTAAATTTATCATTGCAAGGTAAACAGACAACAGTGTTCCAGGCCTGTAACAAAAAAACTGCCTTCAAAATGAAATGAGATTTTTGGATTATTTGCGTTGGAAAGAGAGAAATAGAAAGCTTTACGTCACTTAGTGAGTTTGTTAGCGATAACGACTCAGAAATGTTTCAAGATGATGTATTTGAAGACTTGGTCCAATATCTCACTTCGATGCGCGTATCTTTTGAGAAGTATTTTCCCGAAGAACAGAATACAAAAATCAAACTGAATTCATGGATTCATAATCCTTTTTTACCCAACTTACAAAAGCCCGAAAGTATGTCAAACGAGATATATGAATCTGTTTTAGAAATGTCATCAGACACAAGTATGGAGTCACTGTTCAAAACGACGCCTCTTAATGATTTTTTGTGCAGAATCCGTGATAAATATCCAATGCTTGCCAAAAAGGCTCTGAATATTAATCTCCCGTTCCCAACAACATATTTGTGCGAAACAGGATTTTCAACCTATGCAGCCACGAAAACAAAATACCGCAATAGACTGGACGCCGAACCTGGTATGAGACTTCAACTTTCCTCTATCAAACCTGATGTCAACCAATTGATGAAAAATAAAAAACAGTTTCATACCTTCCATTAGTTAGATTTGTTTTCTTTTTTAATATCTTATATTAATATACTTGTTATGTAAGTAAGTAGCAAGTAACTGTTACATAGTACTTTTATTATGCTCAATAATAAAGAATACACTTTTAAAAGCTATTGTTTTATTGTAGGGTTCCGTCAAGTATTTCGCTTTCCAAAAGGGTTCCGTCACCAACAAAGATTGAGAGCCGCTTCGTTAGACGATTCAACAACGTGTTTTCATTATTGAACAATATCTTAAAAATAATGAAAGTTTGGAGGCTAAAATTCTAAAATTTCATACAAATTATGGTCGAAATAGTGATTTAACTTCGTCAACTGAAGAGATTAATTGAAAAATTCAGGGAGACTGGATCAGTTGGAGACGATAAACACACTGGTCGTCCAAAAACAAGCCGTTCAAATGTAAATATGGAAGCAGGGAATTGCAAATTTCAAGAAGCTTTCTACAGCGTATACACAGAAAAGATCTGTGTCTCCATGCTTACAAAATTTAATTAACACAACAAGTGAAGCCTAATGTTCATGCACAGCGAAGAGAGTTAGTTGTATGGATTATTGAACATCAACAAGTGGATGCTGTTTTTTCAAGAAAAATCATCCTAAGTTATGAAGCACATTTTCACCTTGATGGATTTGTTAATCGCCGAAAGTGCCGTGTTTGGGGTTCGGAGAACCCACATGTGATTGTCGAAAAACAAATGGTTCACACTTTTTTGAAAATGAGGCTGGTCAAGCAGTGACTGTTACTGGTGCTCAATATCGCGACATGATAACACAGTTCTTTCTGCCGAAATTGGATGATATTGTTGTGGTCAATATTTGGTTTCAACAAGACGGTGCCACATGCCATACAGCCCGTGAAACAATTCAATTACTGCATGAGACATTTTCTGGTCGTGTACAACTCTCTCGTTTCGGTGATCAGAATTGGCCCCCTAGATCGTGTGATTAAACACCATTAGATTTCTTTTTATGGGGTTATTTGACGTCAAAGGTCTATGTTAACAAGTTCACAACCATCCGTCCATTACAGAAGGAAATTAAATGCTGCATCAACGAAATTCAGTCACATTTATGCAGAATGGTCATGGAAAATTTTGACAAAAGAATGCGTATGTGCCAGCAAAGCCGTGGCCCGATGTGTTATTCCACAAATAACCCTATCCTATGTACTTTATGATTCAATAAAAAAATAACAATCTAAAGCAGTGGTTCCCAAAGTGGTTCCTACGGACCTCCAGGGGTCCCCGGGATCATTCAGGGGGTCCGTGGAAAATTAGAATTGATTTGGGGGTCCCTGAACAACGTCAGGGGGTCTGCGCAAGGTTTATTATAAAATAATTAAATTGGGACACAATTTTATTAATATGAAAGTTAAAATAATTAACAATGAATAAATTATTAGCGATTTTTACGTCCTATAAAATATAAATATAGACAGGTTCCAACCACTAGCGGCTCGGGGACTAAGCTCATGTGAGGCTTAAGCCCAAGATATAAAAAATGAGGTTGGAAGCACTACGTATGCATATCGTTTATAAATGCTCCTCACACCACAGAATTGCGTCATCAATACACATATTTAGCAGAGCGACGAGAACACCTTTTAATGCCGGTATACATTACCTTGGCATTTTTGTTTCACATGAAGTTGGCCACCGGCCGCCACTGGTTCCACCATGCACTCTCTAGAATTCCGTGTCTCGAGCGCTCGGTAGTGTACTGAAATGCTTAGGCAGCATATTCCAGAATTTCCAGAGCGTTCGGTATGGCACATTTGTTTACTTGAGTATTGCCTCGTTACAGAATAACTGTATATTACTGTATTATTATAATCTGTTGTTAATTAATTTTTTAATTATTTATTTTTGTTGATAAATAGTTGGTACACAAAGAGTACACTATATGTGACATTTACATGAAATTTTATCCTTACAATAATTCATTCAAGAGAGAGTTACATTTAAAACAAATATTATAATTAACAGTGGTTTGTTGCAAATACAAATTTTGATAAACCTTTTTTCCTATATATTTTTTTCTCTACTTTTTTCAGATAACAGTATAAGTGAGACGAAAAAAAAAATGCAAAAATGCAGACAATACAGTGTTGAATATAGGAAATATGGCTTTATTCCGTCACCAGGTAATAGTACTTTACCTATGTGTCTTATATGTAGTAAAACGAAGTCAAACGATTCAATGAAACCTTCTAAGCTTAAGGAACATTTAATAAAAATCCATAGTGACAAGATAAGGATTTAACGTTTTTTCAAACACTCAAAGAAAAATATTTGAAAACACCGACATTACAAGAACTCATAGGAACAACATCTAAGAGAGATGACGATGGACTGCGTGCTTCTTATAATATTTCTTTAATGATTGCGCGAAATCCGGAAAGGCGCATACAATTGGCGAAGAACTTATTCTACCAGCTGTAAGTAAGGTAATACGCAGAATTCCGCTGAGTAATAATACTGTACGAAGGAGGATCGATGAAATGGCTCAGTGTGTAGAAAACTCTTTATGTGACTACTTAAAAACATCTGAATTCTCTATACGTCGCCACGTCACCGAAACTACAAGGAGGAATGGACTACAGTACATCACCGACGCAAAAAACCCTCCATCTCATTTTCAAGGATGCGCCGAATCAAATAACTTAGTAACATGCCCGCGTATTACACGTAAATGGTTATTTGTTTCCAGAATTCAAAAAGGCGTCCCTCCCCTGGAAGTTCAAAACTATATAGTAGACAAAACACCTTCTTTTGGACATGATATCCCAGCCAAGCAAATTATTATCGAAGAATTGGAACCCAGATTCAAGAATGGCGATTACGCGTCATTCAAAATTGGCATCCCTCATGAATTCTCAGACATAATTATTCAGCCCGAATTCTGGCCCGACCATGCTTTCATAAATCGGTTCTACATTCGGAAACCCGGCAACTCCACCCACCAAAATGTTCAGACGTCTCCACCACCCATACAAACGATATAAATAAAAAAAACAATAGTTACGATCTGTTACTACTTAATATTAGATCTATAAATGATAATAAATTAAGCCAAATTGTAATAGACTACGGCCAGTATAATCTAAACTTTATTTGTCTCACTGAGACATGGATTAAATACGATGATCTAGCTTGCAAAAACATAGAAACCTTTTCACCAGGGTCGCATTACTGCCGCTCCGGTCGCGGTGGTGGTGTGGCCATCTGGTACAAGCAAAATCTAAACGTCACCATGCTCGATATCGATAAATTTAGTGCCGACGGCATCATAGAGATCTGTGGCGTCTTATGGGAAACTATACGCGGAAAAAACATATTAATTGTCACATGCTACCGACCACCAGCGGGCAATTTCCAGTTATTCGTTACCTCATTACAAAACACCCTACACCACATTCATGATACTAAAACTAAAATAGTACTCAATGGCGACTTCAATATAAACTACGATCCGCGATGTAATAATTTCGTAATATTAAAAAATCTGCTGTTGTCATACGATCTACACCTAATAAATAATGTACATACAAGATGCACAACAACCTCTGCATCGTGTATAAATCATATATACACAAACTTGTCTTCCACATACACACTCACAATAACAAACACCATATCTGATCATAAATCGGTATTATACAAATTTAATATTTGTCACATTGTAGACAAAAATATAACTATCACTCGCAATTATAATGATCACAACATATATAACTTTCTCAAAGATTTATCTTCTGAATCATGGTCAAATATGTATGAAGTAAATGACTTCAATACGTAAAAAATCCTGAAACAATAGCAACACTATTCAACGACTTCTTCAGCAACGAACCTCTAATTCTAGTGAGCAATATCAGAACAACTCCACCGATAACACAACAGTACAACACACAAAGGCAATCCATATTTTTGAGACCTTATGAAGAAAATGAAATTTTGATCATGATAAATAAATTAAAAAACAAAAAATCGCATGGCTTTGACAACATTCCTGACTTCATAATAAAAACATCAGCATTACAGATATTTAAACCAATAACACATTTAGTAAATATATCGCTTGAATACGGAATTTTCCCAGATAAATTGAAAGAATCAATAATTATTCCAATTTATAAAAAAAACAACAACGAGCACATCCAAAACTATAGACCAATAGCCTTAGTATCTATCTTTTTTAAACTGTTTGAATTATGCATGCACAATAGATTAACAGAATACCTAAACAAATTCAACATCATCACACCAGCACAGCACGGGTTTCGAAGAACATTTTCGACCACCACTGCACTCAATTCCTTTTATTCAATAATTACAGAACTTCTTGAAGCAGGTAATCAACCTGTTGGTATTTTCATCGACCTCAGCCGTGCTTTCGATTGCTTAGATATTGATCTTTTACTAGACAAACTGTATACATACGGTATACGAGGTACAGCATATAACTGGTTCAATTCATATCTCTCTAATAGATGACAACGAGTAAAACTAACTGACTATGAACATGATACCATAAATTCACACTACGTAATAACCAATATAGGTGTTCCTCATGGATCCATCCTCGGACCTCTATTATTTTTAATCTATATCAATGATATTTTCAATCACATTTCCAACGCTTCGATTCTCATGTATGCTGATGATACCTCAGCTATTGGAAGCCATCATGAATCTCCTATTTTAGAGAACTCTTGTAATGCAACATTAAATAATTTATCCCATTGGTTTGCCTTCAACAAACTTTCTATAAATTTATTAAAAACTGCGTACATTAGATTTAGTACAAAACAAACTAAGAAAGACTTGACACTAAATATTAAACTAGATACCCACCAGCCAGTTGATAATACAAAGTTTCTAGGAGTATATATTGATCAAAATTTCGACTGGAATATACACTGCGGAAAATTAGATTCAACAATTAACAAATATTGTTATAACATACGTATTCTCAAAAATTATCTTACTTTATGTCAGCTTAAACATTTCTTTCATGCCGTCATTCAGTCTCGATTGAGATACGGAGTCTGCTTTTGGGGAACGTCTAGTTCATGGCGAGAAGTGTTCATTGCCCAAAAGAGAGCCCTTCGAGCGATGGCTGGTATCGGTAGAACAGATTCCTGTAAAGACTATTTTGAGAAGCTTGGTATACTAACACTACCATCTCTAATTATTTGCGAACTATGTCTGTACGTCTATAAAAACAAAAATGATCCTGCATTTGTATTAAACAAACAAATACATAACTACCCTACGAGGACAGCTGATAATCTTTACATAAAACAGTACAAATTAAATATTTTTAAGAACTCCCCCAATGTACTCGGTGCGCTACTGTTCAACCGACTGCCAGTCGACATAAAATCAAATAGCAGTATGGAAACTTTTTGTAATAAATCACACGCCTTTCTGTTAAATAAATCTATATATAATATAAGCGAATATTTTAATAATAAATTGTTAAGATTACTATATGTATATTGACGTGTCTCATATGTATGTATGTACATTTTCGACTAATAAATATTATTATTATTATTATTATATTTTATTTTGAGGCTACATGTACCCTATTTACATTAGTCCTAATTTGCATTAGAACTACTAAAAATCGTAACCAATGAAATCGCACCCAGAAAAATGTAAATTAGGTTGACTATATTACCATTGGAAATCGTAAATCGTAGCCAATCACATTGCACTCGATGCATTGATGCGTCCCAGAAAAAATCGAACATAGGAAAATTTACAGTGAACATTTTCTGGCATGTTCGGTGTTACTTAAAACTCTCTGTATACATTTTTTGTGTTCTATTTTTAGTTTTTTTAGTTTATATTTTAAAAAACTAATTCATAAACTAAAATATAAAATTAAAACAAACTGCTCATCTTCCAAATTTAAGTTGAAATCTATTAAACTTGAATTCGTGTTATCAACATTTGTTGAATTGAAAATTTTAATGTTTACCATCAATATTTATTTTGATCATAGCTTGTGAGTGTGAAATCAATTAAAACATATCTAAAATATAAAATTTAAACAAATTGCTCACCTTTCAAGTTTAAGTTGAAATCAGTTGAATTTTAATTCGTGTTATTAACATTTGCTGAAATAAAAACTTTAATGCTTAAAATCAATATTGATTTTAATTACAACTTATGAGTGTGAAATTAATTAAAACATAACTAAAATAAACAAATTGTTCACCTTCCAAATTCAAGTTGAATTCTATTGAATTTCTTTTCGTGTTATCAACATTTGTTGAAATGAAAACCTTAATGTTTACCATCAGTATTGATTGAAATTATAACTTAAGGGTGTGGAATTAATTGACAAATCGAGGTTAAATACGTAGGGGTTTTACGTTTCGCTTGGATTAATGCGAGAACATTGAACAAAAAGAGGTAAATAAAAATTTGGAAGTAAATGGAACACACACACAAAAATACGGTGAATTCATATTTAATGGCGTCATTAACAGCAACAATCCACACTAATTGTTGTCAACAAGGAAACATGTAAATATTTTCTGTAAATAGAAATTTCGACGAAATTACATAGATAAGAAATTATTAATTGGTTTTAACTTAATGTATTCATTATTTAATAAGACAATAAAAGCAAATGAATACATTTTTTTATGATGATTTATAAGGTTTTATAATAATAATAATAAAAATAATAATAATGCTTTATTTCTCAGCAGAACTAATTCTAATTACAGAGAAATGTATATTAATTTTAACTTATAACACAGTTCATATATATCCAGTTAGCCAGTCCCCATATAAATTTTGGGTACACGTGAATAGGAGCAGAGCGCTGGATGCCAAATTGGTGTATATGGCTGCCTATATACACCAGTCTGGCTTCCCGCGGTCGGTCGGTTACGACTAAACTCCAGATTTCGCGAAATCAAGTCTCAGAGAGAGAGTGGGAGAGAGACAATTTCTTTCTCCCTCTATTCCGCGCTTCTCGTTGTATCATATTCCAGATGTTGATTTTTCTTTTCTTGAAAACACGTTATTTTTTTCTTTTAACGAGCTAAGGATGCGTGTTACATTCATTCATGCGTTTCCTTCTACAATTTTATTTTCTGCGTTATTAGAGAATAGATTTTATGAAATTATATGTGAACGTTGTAAAATTCATTAAGTATTATTTATTTTGTACAAGAAACTTAAAATAGAAAACTATTTAACTTTTGATAAAAAGTAAAACAAATACATCAACTTATCATTTTATTAACTAATCAGATCAATCCTATTGATCAGATCAAATCTACTGATCGATAAGGGTTTCTTTATTAATTAGAGGGGTCAGTGCAAAATGCAGTTAAGTCATTTTTTCTTCAGTCTTTGAATTATTACCGTTTGAAGTTTTTAACCCATTAAGCGCCGTTGATGCATACACGCAACATTATTATTTTTTGATAATTAAGTTACTAAATAAGTTTATTTGATATATTATATTATTTGACCTAAATTGAAAATGTACTAAGAAAAAATTTAAATATTTTGTTATTTAAAGTGTATTATAAATACTTCACAATATTGCAATGTTTTATACGCCTGGCGCATGAAGTAAAATTTCGAGTTTAGAAAAGCCTAATTTGGCTCGGTCGCTCCGCTTCGCTACGCGCCCGAGCCAAATTTTCAGGCTTTTCTAAACTCGAAATTTTACTTCATGCTTAGTCTGGGAGTGGATACACTCGTTCTTAACTTCATATTGCACGTTTTTATATAAAATCGACGAATGCCTGAACATTGACAGCGTATACATTACATTGTTGACGCACTAATTTTTTGAAAATCCATTATCACTTTAATATAATAATAATAATAAACTATTTATGATTTTTAACTTTTTATTAAATTCACGTATACATTATGTGTATTTAAAGAAAAAATTCACAGTATGTAATGCAATATGTCATTCATAGAAATCATAAAAAGAAGTGTAGAATTTTAATTAAAATTAACTTTTAGAGTTAAAATTGCTTGGCCGTTAATGGGTTAAAATAGTTTTAAATATACTATGTGTCCCGTTTCAAGGCGCATTCTATGTTTCATGTAAAGATTTCCAATGTAATTGGAATTTGAGTTTGTATCGCTTATTGAACCAAAACGATTACAATAAAATTAAAATCATTTCTTTACCTACTAGCAGTATTTTCGAGGTATTATTTTTGAGTTCTTCTCAGTTTCATTTAAAATATAGCTTGAAAATAGTGAACGATTATACGAAAATAAAATCGTCAAAACAGTAGTTGCTACGAAAAGTCAGTGTTTGGCATCAAATTTATTAAAACACAAAGCAATAATTCAATTCAACATGAGTGTTTATTCTGCAAAAGAAAAAAATCAGATCCCAAAATGGACTCAGTATATATTTTAATCACGATGCGTATTTTATGAAATGAACCATACTTTTAATAAATATTAACAGTTTCAGAAATTTGTGGTTTTTGCACTGACTACTTTAATTATCTGTTTACTTTGAACGATTGTTACATGATCAACTTGTACTTTTCCGATTGAAATTTTATAAACGCTTATTGTGTGCCATTTGACCAACACCGACAACACTCAGCGGGCACTAAAATGTTACCTAATTTTTGGATTAAAATTTATGGCATCCGTCGTGCGGCTGCATGGGGATAATTTAAAAAAGAATAAGCAGAAATATTTTTCGATATTCTCAATACTTCCCGAGATACACGAAATGTTATATAGAGAAAGTACAAATTATATAAAAATCATGTAACTTTATAATTGAGAATATTATCAAAAACTGCGAAACAAACTTGTTAAATGAAGTAATTAGTCACATTAATAACATTATAAATTTTACATTTTAATAATTGTTACCGACCTCATGGCTATTTTTTTTTGTACGGAAATATACGTTTTAGGGTCCCAGAAATCAGAAACAAGTGTTATCCCTAATATTTGAGATAATTGGCTCAAATATTGAAATAAGTTGAAAAGTCTCGTTAAGTGATGATTATCAAAAACATTTAGAAAACAACAAGATGTCTTTTAATAGAATAAGTAAATAGATTTTCTCTGAGAAGTGTAATTGCAAAAAATTATTGAATACTCTATTTCCAGTTTACGTTTTGTATGTCAGGTTAATTCAATTATTTCAATGGTTTTATTCTTAGTCAGATTACATTTACAAAAGGTACCGATGGGATTATGTTACAGACTAAATAGGTAAGTAAAAATATTTCAAAATGATTTAAGAAAACCCGATCAAAAAGTGTCTAACTAAAATATCGGTTAGTGAAAAACATGATAAGAAATTACCGAATTGGATTCTGCGGATACGGATTAAATGTGTCAACAGTAAATAATCTTTTTAAATCCCAAAATATTTATGGTTTTTAGAAGGTTACGGATAATCTGTAAGTTGGAGTGGTATTGTTCTGGTCGCGCAATACTTGAGGGTATACACCATAATAAAAACGTGGTCGAAAAACTGCCTACAAATAGGTAAAAAACAGATAGATCACTTAAAAGAATTTGATTTTTCATCCCTTCTATAAAGCTATCCCCACTAAAATAATGAATATTGTCCAAAAAGAAAATAGTCAAGGAAAAGAGTTAATTCGATATTCATACACGATATTCAGAGTGTAAATGGATGAAACGGAACGTAGCAATTTTAATGCTAATTTCTCAAAATTAAAATACTATCTTCCCTAATTATTTCAGGGAAATTATGATATTCATTTGGTTAGAGTAAAAATATACACACCGAGCTTTGCTATTTATTGCATTTTTAAAAACCGGAGTGTCATGAAATTAAAAAAGCAAATGATGAGGTGTTGAATGGTTGGCTTTTTATTTAAAATATATTTTGTTGATTTTGTGTTACACTTCTATCAATTCTGTATAATTATTACTGAATAAAAAAAAAAAAAACGAAAAAACTGCTTCTAAAATATCGTTAATAAATAAGAAAACAGTTATATGTATATTTATTATAGTTTTTTAATGTTTGTTAGTTTTTTGTATATATGAATGTTTATATGAATCTATATTGCTATGTTTTTAGTTTTGTGTATTCGTAAATAATTTATCTATTTTATTGAAATAATTTCAGTTTTTTTATTATCAATTCCAATTAAAATACCCATCAAACATTTTTCAAATTGATTTTTTTCATTGTAAAAGGATTTTTGTATTTATCTAACTTTTAAATAAAAAATGTTTAATAACATAAATATATTAAAAATCTATTAATTTTTAAACACGTTTTTATTAAAAATATATATAATAACTAAAAATGTTGGAAATATATTTTACATTTTTTCATTGTAAAATGACTTTGTTTATTTAGACAAATTATGAATATTTGAAACAATAATCTGTTAATCTAATAATTTTAACAATTTTTTTATTAAAAATATATAAAATAACTAAAAACGTTGAAAATATATTTTAGAATAGTTAATTTCATTGTAAATTTGTTTATATAAAATATATTCCCGAATTTCATAATTTGGAACACGCTTGAAATCTCAAAATAAAAGAAATATTTTCAAATAGACTTTTTGTGGTGATAATAATAGTATATTATTCAAGAAGCGCATATTGAAAGCTATTAATCATGAGAATGAGGTTTACGGAACGAGCTGCAGGCGAGTGGAGTAAATCATTCGAATGATTAATAGCCATTATGCGCGAGTAGAATACTATACTTTATCCACAACCACAAAATGTATATTCATTCTTGCTTACTGCAACTTTTCAAGAATAAGAACATAATTCATTAAATCATTTACTTTTAACTAAGAAATACGTATAATAATACTATTTATTAGGATTAATGTTAATAGTAACGTTAGAACAATTATTAAACACAATAGGGGGCATTGAAGTGGGTACACCAAGATTTACGGTTTGATCCAAAATATCGAAATTAACGGAATTTGTGCTGGAAGATGCAGCTGTTACATTATATGCTGTCGATTCTATTGACGATGCAATTTTTCTGGTCGTTTCCTTTTTGTTTTCCAAAGAATCGTTAATATAGCCTTCTGCAACCGCAGTTGACTTCCATCCTCCATGACGTTTTAACGCAGTGATGTCTCCACCAGCATCAAACAAAATGGTGGCTGAGGTTCTTCTAAAGCTATGGCCTGTATATTGCTCAGGATTAGGTAATTTCAAAAAACTGGCGATACCCCTTCCCATTTTTGTAAATTTATTAATACCAATTCGCTGTTTAGTACACTTTCCATTTTGAAAATTTTGAAAGAAATAATCACAGTTTATTTGCTTTCGGAGGCACAAATATTTTTTTACAATGTGGTAAAAATTACCAGATACTGTAAATTTCCTACAAATTTTAGTTTTTGTGGTTGGCACCTTAATCATATAGCAGGAATTAAGGTCTTCTTTATCTTTAATTTTCATGTTATACAGCTCATTTGAACGACAAGCGCCCATTAAACCCATAATTAATGCAACCTGAAGAAAAAATTACTGCAATTTTTAAAAAATATTAAAATAATTTAAAACTTACTTTTGTTGCAAGAAATTTGTCATCCGGTGCAATTGCAATGAAACTGTTAACATTTTCTGGGGAGAAAGTGTTGGCTTTTTTCGGAGTAAACCCTTCATTTTTTCTTTTCAAAAAATCTAGAAGTTTGCCATAGTTTCCAATACTGATGTTTTCAAAGATTTTCAATGTACTTTTTAGCATCGAATACTTCTGCCACAACGATGAGGTGTTGTATTTTTTTGATAATTCAGTAAAATACACCAAAACTACGGACTCAGTTGAAGAATGTGCTTTTTTCTCCTTTTTCCATTCACAAAACGTGTTGTATGTACTTTGGTATATGTTGCGAGACTTTTTAGGCAACAAATTGATGGAAGCGATTTCTGCCGCGTCCCTTATTTCCGGGGATGTCAACAAGTCAGGATCGGATTCCATGTTGCTTCTTTCACCTTCGATAAACTATTAACCACACTATCACAACACAATTAACACAATTTGCTTTCAATTTATAAATTGTTTTTGTTTATGTCAAAATTGATTAACATGAGGTATCCTGATTTTGTAGTGATTTCTTATTATTCACAGTTGAGCAGTGATAAGTCAAAATATTACTCACAGGTTTCATAACCTATTTATAATAAACGTCATTATTATTGACTCTTAGCATGTATAATTATAATATTATAGAGTGGTTGTGGATAAATTTTATTATTCGTCTACCACAGTTCATATACAGAAAGTTTTCCGTTAAAGTATACATATTTCAAATTCACCTTATTTTCTTTAAATCTGTAGATATTCGTTGTGTTTTTAAAAGAGTTCAATTTGATGCTTTAAACGAGTGTTTTCCTCTCCCAGACTAAGCATGAAGTAAAATTTCGAGTTTAGAAAAGCCCCGAGGGTCGCGCAGCGACCCGAGACAAATTTTCAGGGCTTTTCTAAACTCGAAATTTTACTTCATGCGCCACACGTATAAAACACTAAAATATTGTGAAATTTAAGTATATTTGAACCTCACGTAAAATCAGTGTTTTGTGCGCGGGGCGCATGAAGTAAAATTTCGAGTTTAGAAAAGCCCAGAAAAATGTACAGTGTATTCTGTATATTGAGTTATTTATACTTAAAAAACTCTCTGTATAACTAATCAATAATATAAATTATTTGCCAAATTTGGTACATACCAAAGTTTTAATTGAATTTATGAAGAAAAAAGAAACAATCAAGATAAAAATAATATCAAATGAATTCTTCAATGTAAACTCATTGAATTTTATTTTTTGATTTTTAGTTAAATTTTAGGTTTATTTAGGAGCTTTTTAAATATATCTAATTCCCAAAGTCCATAATTTTGAACACGCTGGAAATCTGAAAATAAAAGAAATCTTTCGGAACAGTTTATTTCTTCTGAAGGTCATCAAATTTATCATCGTACAAGTGGTGTAGACGGGATCAAATTACACGACGAAATAAAAGCGAGCGCGTTTGTGAGTGTGTGTGTGTGTGTGTGTGTGCGTGTGTGTGTAGACGCAACCGGAGTAGTTTTCTCTAGAATACTTCTACCTTTACTCTATTCATAAGTAGATGGACCCACTTCCCTACCACAGTCTCTCTTTTTCTATCCTCGAAAACTCGGAATCCAGTTCTCCCATAAGCATTGTCTACCCTTGCTTATAACTAAAACAAACGTATACAAAGTAACTAATACTATAATCTGTTTAATAACTAGGAGGAGCGTTTTAAATTTTACGCGCCAAAACCTACAACTCTGATTAGCCGAGAGCTGAAAATAGTGTAGATTATAAACTAAACGCAGGAAATATTGATTGGTCACAGGTTACTTAGAAATCGTTAAAGCTCTATTAGACAAAGGTACTGATATTAATGCAACAAACTATGAAGGCGATACTGCTTTAAATGAAGCTGCTGGATGTGGTCATTTGGAAGTAGTTCAATTTCTGTTACACACAACAGCTGACATAACCTTAATTCGAAGCGTTACCGAATTGTAACTTTGTATGTTTCGTAATAACCTTTTGTGAGGTGTTTCTTTAGCATAGTTAAAATTTAGTTTTGCTTATATTGTTGGGATAGATTATGGACCCAGTACAAGCTCGGTGATAAAATCACCTTCACCTCTAAAAAAGGGTAAGAAGTTGGATTTGGGTCATATCTGTCTGTAAAACAGTGCATAATAAATATGTATAACAGATAATAACAGATGATCTACATAAAAAAATGACTGCTGTTGTATCAGACATTGTTGGTGCAGTAGGTGATATATCAAATAGCATAAGAATATGCATCAAATAATAAAATGTTTAATTTTTAGGAGTTGTAAATTCCACTGTCTATTGTACCATTAGCGAATATAGATTTGTAGCCCTAAACAGCTTGGAGGACATAATTACAAGTTTAGATGACTTAGTGAAGAGATCCGTGCTTAGTTTCTTCTATAAAAATGAACTGCCAACTTTGAATAATGTTTTAAAAGAAGTAAACGAGTCGTTCTACCTTGTATAGTTTTATGAAACAAATCAATTTTGAGTAAGACAGAGACCAGAGCTGGGCAGGATTCGAATCATTCAGGATTCTAAACCTTTTAGAGAATTCAAAAGAGATATCCGAATACTTTAGTTCAACTGGATTCGTGATTCGGATTCGTTACATTTTTTTATGATTCGTATTCGAGTCTAAATGTGTGTGATTCAAATCCTAATAAAAGGATTCGAATCCTTGTAAAAGGATTCGAATACTTACAAAAGGATTTGAATCGTCAAAAATAATTCGAGTTAATTGTGAGGAATAACATGAAAAATGTTTTTTGTGTGTTTTTAAATTTCTCGTTAAATCACTGTTTTATGCGTGTGGCGCATGACGTAAAATTTCGAGTTTAGAAAAGCCCTGAAAATTTTCACGGAGCTTTTCTAAACTCGAAATTTTACTTCATGCTTAGTCTGGGAGTGGAAACGCTCGTTCGAAACTTCAAAGTGAATGCTTTGATAAGAACATTAAATGATTGAAAATGTTTTTAAAGATAATAATCTAGTTTTCAAAATTTTGTTTAATATTGTTTGAAGTAAAACTCTCATGGTAGCCACAATCTGAAATGTTAAATTTTTCCGAAATTTCTCTGACTAAAGATTTTTTCCCTGGCCTTTTAATATAACTTTCTTCTGTGGGATATAAAATATGATGGTAATATAATGGTGGAAAAAAATATAGTGGTACAAAAATATAGTGGTAAATATAGAGTGGTAAAAATGGAGTGGTAAAAAGGGAGTGGTAAAAATGACCCCTAACGCTATTAAATAAAATAGGGGTTATTTTATTTAATAGCGTTAGGGGTCATTTTTACCACTCCCTTTTTACCACTCCATTTTTACCACCCTATATTTACCACTATATTTTTGTACCACTATATTTTTTTCCACCATTTTATTACCATCATATTTTATTACAAATCATATTTTTCCTGATTTACATCATAATCGGGTACATCCAAATTGGATGTTGTAACCAAAAGCCCTAAGATATTTAGCAATAAATTCGTCTTCGTCTTTACGGGTTTCATAATCGCGCACGATGTTGGAAATTCGTTCTTCCGCTTTGACGCTAGACAGATTTTCAGTCCTCTTAATTTTTCTTCCCAAGTCCAACTCTCGAAGCATCGTCTCAGTATCCCCTTGCTCCTTTTGTAACTCCGCCAAGAACGCGTAGAAGCTGGGATGATCCTTGCCGACGACTACTGCGAACCGATTGGGTGGCTCATGTTGTTAGTTCTTGACTTGTTCTGCAGCACGGCCTCGTACATGTTCCACAGCCTTGGTGGGTACCTGAATAAATAATTGATAAGAAATCACAGTATCATAAAATATCTAGGTGCAGTTGCACGACGTCTTCCTCTCGCGGGTCTGCCTCTTATATAATTATCCTCAAAATAATCTGCAATTTCTTGGAAAGCGTCAGGCATATCTTCCACGAAGATATCAAACGCCTCGCCCACGTCTTCCACGGGTACAAATGTTGTTGCGCACATCATTTGAGCGGCTTGTTTAATGGAACGATCTTCGGGATCGTTGTACGATTGCTGAAGACCCGCAGATTGAATTCGACGATAGACTGACTGTCGTAAGTGAAAGAAACATGCTCTCGGGGAAAGGTTCAGTAGTAGTCAAAATTAATAGTAAATAATATATGGTAGTAAAACCGGAGCGGTAAAAAGAATTGGTGGTAAAAAAATATATGGTGGTAAAAATGGAGTGGTAAAAATGTCGTACAATCGTTTCATAGTTTTCATTATTTTTGCCAATATTTAAGTTAATTTTATAAATTTTTACGTGTTTTGTAATTTGCCTGCTGATTTTGAGAAATTTAATAATATCATATAGCTTTTTTGTTAGTGTTTTGGTCAATTTGAATTTAATTCCATGACTTTTCTCTGATTTTTGCGGTTTTAATGATATTCAGTGAATTTTTCATTTACGTAAATTTCAGGCATCAGTCGATTTTTTAATAGAGTTCAATTTGAAGCTTTGAACGAATGGTTCTACTCCCAGGCTAAGCATGAAGTAAAATTTCGAGTTTAGAAAAGCCCCGTGAAAATTTGTCGAGGGTCGCGCAGCGACCCGAGGCAAATTTTCGGGCTTTTCTAAACTCGAAATTTTACTTCATGCGCCACGCGTACAAAACACTGATTTTAAGTGGAGTTTCGAAACACACAAATACATCTTTAACCAGAGTAACAGGTAGTCAGATATTTAGTCTGTTATCAACGATGTATAGTGATAATAATAAATAATTAGGTTTTGAATATTTTTGTTAAAACAACTGGTAACGATATTTATATATTAATGGTTGCATAAAAATATTAAAATCAAATTTATTCTTAAATGAGTTGTATTTGTGATTTGGAAAAACAGGATTCGAATCTTTGATTCGAATCATATTTATCTCTTACGAATCCTTTAGTCGAGTATTCGTGATTCGAATCATATAACACGTTTTCCTACATTTGTAAATTTTTAATCACAGTATGCTATAAAAAACTCAGTGGAACTCGTACAAAAACTAAAACCATTACATTTTCCGAAAAACGCGAGTTAGTGTCTATCGATGTAAAAAGCTTATTAACCTCAGTACCAATGTCAGAATTAAAATCAATTATAATAAATCTAATCAATAAGTCGGATAACAACAATGACGAAAAGTCAGAAATGATGAAATTGATCAACATCTGCCTAGAACAAAATTACTTTGAGTTCAATGACACCATATATACTCAAACTGATGGCCTACGTATGGGGTCACCATTATCCCCCCTTTTTGCTGAAATTTGTATGGCCGATTTTGAACAATCAATGTTCAGCAATCCTGATTTTAAAAGTAAAAGTAATATTTTATTCTAGATTAGGTATGTGGATCATATTTCTTGCAATTGGACAGGCACAAACCGACAATTAATTTCTTTTAAACAATATTTAAATACAATAAATCGAAAAATTCAATTCACATCAGAAACAGAAATCAACAATAGTTTAAACTTTTTAGATCTAACAATAGAAAAAACTGAGACCAATCATTTAAAATTCAAATTATATAGAAAAGATAAATTTACTAATACAATAATTCGCAATTCTTCAAATCACACAAACCAAATTAAGTTTAGTACATTTAATTCATACATAAATCGACTAATAAACATCCCATTCAGTAATCAAGATTTTTGCATCGAATTAGCAACCATAAAAACAATAGCTCGCAACAATGGGTATAATTCTGAAACCATTGATAACATCTTGAAAAAGAAAAAGAAAAAACAATGAAACACTTCTATATCGAAGGAATTAACGACATAAAATGGGCCAAACTGAATTATGTTAAGCATTTGTCAAATAAAATAATAAACAATATAAAGGGTAATGAATTTCCCATCATATGTACTAACCAGACAAATTTAGGAAAACTACTAATAAATAATAAATCCCCCATAGACAAATTTAAAAAGTGTGGAGTGTACGAATTAATATATCGTTAACTTGTTTCTCATTGATCACTTGGTAAAACATTTCTATTAATATATAGGTATTTGATTGAAATTCACTTGGTTTGTTTTACTAATAAATTGTTTTATTTTCAACTAGTTTCTTGAAAATGACATTAAGCCGAAACTAGTTGAAAATAAAACAATTTATTAGTAAAACAAACCAAGTGAATTTCAATCAAATACCTATATGAACGAATTAAAGTGCAGTGAATGTGATGCATTATACATAGGCCAAACGGAAAAAACTTTTCAGACAAGACTAGCAGAGCATAAAAAATCAATCATTAATAACAAACACTGTACAGGGATTTCAAAACATTGTATAAATAGCAACCATTTTATAGATGTAAATAATTTTAAAATTTTTAATTCAGGTAACAAGGGACGTAATTTAAACCTCAGAGAAGGCCTAGAAATAAATAGGGCAATAAAAAATGGAAAACACCTCGTCAACGACAACGAAGAGATTTGAAATTCCCCAATCTTAAAATCACTTATTACCTGACAATTTATAAGCTTGTCGGTTTCTTTTGTAATTCACTCTTGATAATACTGTAAAACGCGAAACTAGTCGAGTAAATAGTAAAAGAAAATTGTGAAACAAACCAAGTGTAATTTAATTCAAACCTTCATCAATATTTAAAAATGTTTCACCAAGTTACAGAGCGAAGTTCGCGGAGAGTGTACACGCATTTATACGCTGGCTAATTATCGTGAGTTTTTACGAACTTTATTATTTTTAATTGTTATGGGCAAGTGGTACTCAGTATATCATGTCTATACTCTATAAAAATTAGCGTGTATTTCATATAGTAGTGATTTAATAAGTTTTAATCAAATTAACCTCAATTGTTTATTATATAGCAACGAATTAATGTATTGGTTCTTATTAATATCCGAATCCACGAAAGGTGACCGTGACCGTGAACATTTGATTTGAACTTATACATTTTTTGTGTTTCAATTTTAATCGAGTTCCTTTACCTGTGTATTATTTTGTTCACCTTTCCGTCGCCTTGTCTTGTTTGTTTATTATTGTTAGTCACTACCACAGGCGGGGTCAGTGTGAAAAAATTGTATCCCTGTTTATTTTTCCTAATATTTCCTTAACGATTAAGTTGCTATTATATAATGGGATTTACGTGTGATGGTTGTTCAAACAATATAAGCCCTAACTCTTTCTATTTAAAATGCAACGGATTACGTGACAAATGGTTCCATGCTAAATGCTCCGGTTTGTCTGATGATGAAATTGCGATTTTAAGGAAAAATCGTAATACTAATTGGGTCTGCAATAAATGTAGCTCGTCAGGGGTTTTCAACAGAAACCAGATATCTCAAATTGAATCAATAATTGATAATTTATTTCAAAAATACTTTCAACCCTTTAAATTAGAAATTGATCAATTGTTAAATAAGTTCGGCGAAAAAATTAATGTTTTCGATGATAAAATAAAATCATTAGAGCATAATATTGCAAAAGTAGAGAAACGCTTGAACAGCGCGGCGGGGTCAGTGAAATCTCCAGGCGACAACTTCGATATTTTACACGAACTGGAAGATCGTCGGAAAAGAAGCTGCAACATCATCGTTTATAATGTGCCTGAATCGAAAGCATCTGAAGTTCATGTTCAATTGAACGAGGATCTCGATGCGATTCGTTCAACTTTAACACCATTATCATTGGTAATCGAGCCAGTTAATATGATGCGTCTTGGTCGTACACGTTCTCTAGCTAAACCTAGGCCAATAAAACTAGTACTTGATAGTAGTGATCTGGTTAAAAATATTATAATTAAAACTTCAAAACTAAGAGATAACCTTATCAAATTTAGCTATGATCGAACAAAAATCCAAAGAGAAGAATTCAAGTCTCTTATAACTATATTGGACCAACGGAAGAAAGACGGAGAAGAAGATCTGATCATCAAATATATTTCAGGGGTGCCAAATATAATCAAGAAATCGGAAAAGCTAAATAAATCGGGTCCTGTGACAAAAAACTAAACATTTATTACCACAACGTAGGCGGAATGCGCACTAAATTAAGTGATTTTAAATTAAATACTAGTTGCTGCGTGTATGATATTATAATTTTAGTAGAAACGTGGTTGGATACTAACATTGTGAATGCAGAATTTAAACTTATGAATTACGATATTTTCAGATGTGACCGTAGCAGCACTAATAGTACAAAGAATCGCGGCGGCGGGGTGTTGATTGCTATCCATAATAGATTAGGGGGTAACATTATTGATATTGAGTTAAATACGGTTGAGCAATTATTTGTAACTATTCCTAATTTATATCTAATTTTCGGAGTGGTGTATATACCACCAAGCTCATCATCAGCCAAATATTTGGATCATTGTGAAACTTTTGAAAACATTGCTGAAAAATATCCTAATTATAAGTATCTTATCTGTGGGGACTATAATATACCCTCAGCTATATGGCTTAATGATGAGCTCGGTGTTATAAACACTAATACTGTTGAGTGCTCTGCTCAAATTATTTCAGAGACATTCAGTTTTTATAATCTTAGGCAGATTTGTAATATACCAAATGAGAATAATACCTTTATTGATTTAATGTTTGCAAACGACTGCTTTAATGTTACAAATGCATGTGACGTATTATTTAAGATCAGTCATCATCATATACCTTATTCGATTTCATATAATGTTACGCAACCTATTGAAACACTCCATTTTGATGAATTTATTTATGATTTTTCACATGCCAACTACTCAGCTATTAACGACTATTTGGTATCTATCGATTGGCACAAAACTCTAACTGGCACTGTTGATTCTATGGTTGAACATTTTTATAAGATTTTATATGAAGCCTTGGATAGGTTTGTTCCTATAAAACGTTTAAGATCGTCAAATTATCCTGTTTGGTTCAATGCTGAACTTAATAACTTCATAAAACTTAAAAGAATTGCTCATAAAAAGTATAAAGAATGTCAAAACTCTATAAATTATAGCAAATTTCACGATTTACGTTCAAAATGTACACATCTAAGAAATACTTTATATGATCAATACATACAATCAGTTAATAATAATATTTCTAGAAATCCTAAACATTTTTAGAATTTCGTTAATGCTAAAGAATCACACTCAATGTTTCCAAATATCATGCATTATAATAACGATCGTAGTACTAATGGTGTTGAGTGCGTTAATCTATTTGCGGATTACTTTTCGACTGTTTATTGTGCGGATAAACCTGCGCATATTCCAAGCTTCAAGTATAACTCAAATGCAGCTTATTTACCGTTTACATTTTCTCAAGGTGAAATATTTGATGCAGTTAGTAAATTGGATAATTCCAATAATACAGGTCCTGATGGTATACCATCAAGTTTTCTAAGAAACTGTATATACTCCATCACCATACCACTACACTTATTATTCGAGGCTTCAATGTCTCAGAGCATATTTCCGACGTTCTGGAAAAGAAATTATATAACACCGCTTTTTAAGTCCGGCAAGAAGGATAGCATAACGAACTATCGCAGCATTTCAATACAATCATCTATACCTAAGCTATTGGACAGTCTTGTTTCCATTAAATTAAGGTGGGTTTGCAAAAATGTTCTTCTAGATGAGCAGCATGGTTTCCAAACGGGCAAATCAACAGCTACCAATATTTTATCGTTTACCACTTACGTAATTAATGCTTTTGAATGTAATCAATCTGTGGATGCTATTTTCACAGATTTTGCCAAGGCATTCGATCGTGTAAACCACGATGTTTTAGTTGCAAAATTATCTGCCTATGGACTTCATACTAATATTGTGAGTTGGTTTAATAGTTTTCTAACTAATCGAACGCAATGTGTAAAAGTGAAGAATTTCTTATCTAAAGTCATATCTGTACCATCTGGTGTACCTCAAGGATCACACTGTGGTCCCTTGTTATTTCTGTTATTTATAAATGACATCTCACAAGTGATAAGACATTCTTCATTTTTACTCTTTGCCGACGATCTTAAGATATATAAAAGAATAACAACAATTGTTGATTGTGACCTGCTGCAATGTGATATCTCGTCTGTCCATAAATGGTGCTGCGATAACTCTTTATTCTTCAATGTTCAAAAATGTAAGGCGATTTCATTTTCCAGAAAGTCTAATGTAATTAATTTCAAGTACAGCATCAACAATGTTCCCCTTGAAAAATTGTGTGAAATAAGAGATCTGGGAGTGTTATTGGATACAAAATTAACTTTTGATAGCCATATAAATTTAATATGCAACAAAGCATCAAAAATGTTGGGATATGTACATAGGATAGCAAAGGATTTATCGGCTCAATCATTCAAATTAGTTTATTTTGCTTACGTACGCTCTAATATGGAATACGTATCATGTGTCTGGTCTCCTAACACTATTACTCACAGTCATGCTCTTGAGAGAATTCAGAATAAGTTTCTGAAGAAGCTTGCTTTCAAGACTCATTTAAACGTTAACACCGTTATGTCGGCATTTTGCATTGATACACTCAAGAGACGCAGGATTCTCTCAGACTTGTCTATGTTTTACAAACTGCTGAGTAACCAAATACAATGTCCGTATTTATTGGTACAAATCAATTTTTATGTAACCGTATCAGATCGTACTACGCGTCATAGACCACTGTTTCGCATTCCCTTCCATAGGTCAAACTACGCCTACAATAATCCACTCTCCAGGTGCATGCGCATTTCCAACGCACTATCTTTGGATCATAATTTCGATTTGTTTACTGAATCTTATTCTGAATTTATGTCAAAATTAAAGCAGACAAATTTCGGAATTATGTGACTCTCGGAAATGTTTGATGATAGCTTGCTTGGTGTTTTTTATGTTACTTTTATTTAGTTATGTTAGTTTATTTTTTGTATATTAATTTATTATTACTTTATATGTAATATTATTTGTAATTGTAATATGTATGTTATTTTGTTTTTAAATGGTTTTTTGCCGTCAATAAAGGAATTTGAATTTGAATTTGAATTTGAAGTGATATATGAGAAAATTATTCAAGAAATATTACGTGATTCGAATCCTTTTTACAAGGATTCGTCCCAGCTCTGATACAGACAAATTATTATATATATTCCATATTATATTATGAACATAATGTAAATATGTTTTATTTCACAGATATATAACGAGATGCCGTATAAGCATTTTAATTGAACTGACGATATCGTACGATGGAAAAGAAAATACTTAACCACAATTAAGAAGTACAAAATGGATATTTGATTTTATTTAAAGAGTAATTATGAAATTATTTAAAATTGCCGCCAAATTTATCTAGTGATATTTCTGGGAACTTTTTATAGTGTAAATTGCGCTTTGGCACTTACTCCTTCTATAGTCTGTTTAAAAACTAGAAGGAGTAAGTGCCAAAGCTCAATTTACACTATAAAAAGTTACCAGAAATATCACTAGATAAATTTGGCGGAAATTTTAAACAATTTCATAATTACACTTTAAATAAAATCAAATATCCATTTTGTACTTCTTAATTGTAGTTAACTATTTTCTTTTCCATCGTACGATATCGTCAGTTCAATTAAAATGCTTATAGGGCATCTCGCAATATATCTAAGAAATAAAACATGTTTACAATATGTTCATAATATAATATGGAATTTATATAATAATTCGAATTACGAATCCGAATCACCTAATATGATTCGAATCACGAATACTCGAATAAAGGATTCGTAAGAGATAAATATGATTCGAATCAAAGATTCGAATCCTGTTTTGTCGAATCACAAATACAAATCATTAAAGAATAAATTTGATTTTATTATTTTTATGCAACCATTAATATATAAATATCGTTACCAGTTGTTTTAACAAAAATATTCAAAACCTAATTATTTATTATTTCCACTGAACATCGTTGATAACAGACTAAATATCTGACTCCCTGTTACTCTGGTTAAATATGTATTTGTGTGTTTCTGAACTCCACTTCAAATCAGTGTTTTGTACGCGTGGCGCATGAAGTAAAATTTCGAGTTTAGAAAAGCCCGAAAATTTGTCTCGGGTCGCTGCGCGACCCTCGACAAATTTTCACGGGGCTTTTCTAAACTCGAAATTTTACTTCATGCTTAGCCTGGGAGTGGAAACATTCGTTCAAAACATCAAATTGAACTCTATTATAAAATCGACTAATGCCCGAAATTTACGTAAATGAAAAATTCACTGAATATCATTAAAACCGGGAAAGTCAGAGAAGTCATGGACATATTCAAATTGACCAAAACACTAACAAAAAAGCCATATGATATTATTAAATTTGTCAAAATCAGCAGGCAAATTACAAAACACGTAAAAATTTATAAAATTAACTTAAATATTGGCAAAAACAATAATAACTATTAAATAGAATGGGGGTTTCCCACAGAAGAAAGTTATATTAAAAGGCTAGGGAAAAAATCTTTAGTCAGGGAAATGTCGGAAAAATTTAATATTTAAGATTTTGGCTACCATATCAGTTTTACTCCAAACAATATTAAATAAAATTTTGAAAACTAGATTATTACCGTTAAAAACATTTTCAATCACTTAATGTTCTTATCAAAGCATTCACTTTGAAGTTTCGAAGGAGCGTTTCCACTCCCAGACTAAGCATGAAGTAAAATTTCGAGTTTAGAAAAGCCCCGTGAAAATTTGACGAGGGTCGCGCAGCGACCCGAGACAAATTTTCTGGGCTTTTCTAAACTCGAAATTTTACGTTATGCGCCACGCGCATAAAACAGTGATTTAACGAGAAATTTAAAAACACACAAAAAACATTTTTCGTGTTATTAGCCACAATCAATTCGAATTATTTTTGACGATTCAAATCCTTTTGTAAGTATTCGAATTCTTTTACAAGGATTCGAATCCTTTTATAAGGATTCGAATCACCCACAGTTAGACTCAAATACGATTCTACTTAAAAATATGTAATGAATCCGGATCACGAATCCAGTTGAACTAAAGTATTCGAATGCCTCTTTTGAATCCTCTAAAAGAATTCGAATCCTGAATGATTCGAATCCTGCCCAGCTCTGGTCTCTATCTTACTTAAAATTGATTTGTTTCATAAAACTACAGAAGGTAGGACGACTCATCTTCAGCATGCCTGCATGATCGTTTACTTCTTTTAAAACTTTATTCAAAGTTGGCAGTTCATTTTTATAGAAGAAACTATGGACGGATCTCTCCACTACGTCATCAAAACTTGTAATTATGTCCTTCAAGCTGTTTAGGGCTACACATCTCTCCGAATTTCTTATATTCGCTAATGGTACGATAGACAGTGGAATTTACAACTCCTAAAAATTAAACATTTTATTATTTGATGCATATTCTTATGCTATTTGATTTCTCACCTATTGCACCAACAATCTCGCACCAACATATCTAGGCTTTATAATTAGTGCAAATGGAAGTATGGAAACTGACATTGACAATAGAATAACAAATGCCACAAAACTGTTTTATGCCCTAAACAAATCATTTATAAGAAAAAAAGAAGTAGGCATCTCAACAAAAATAAGAATATTCAAAAGTGTATTCGTTCCAGTATTAACGTATGGGTGTGAGACGTGGTCACTGAACGATAAAGACATAAGCCGGATACAGGCGTGTGAAATGAGGTATCTGAGAACAGCGTCAGGAGTCACCTTAAAAGATCGCTTGAATAATCATACAATACGCGAATGGTGTAACACCAAACCAGTAAAGTCAGCTATCAAAACTCGGCAATTGATGTGGTTCGGACACTTAGTAAGAATGAATGAGGCTAGAAAAGTAAAAATTATATGGAAGGCAGAAATTGAGAAAAAGAGAAAGAGAGGAAGACCCAAAAGAAGCTTCAATGAGGAAGTTATAAAAATCTTAATGGAAAGAAAAACGAATTTAAGAGAAGCGGAGAGGCTAGCCAAGGATCGAAGTGGATAGAAGAAATTCTGCTACGACACCTCGACACCATAAGGTATAAGAGGACCGATTATGTATGTATGCACCAACAATGTCTGATACAACAACAGTTATTTTCATATGTGGTTCATTTGTTATCATCTGCTTATACATATTTATTATGCACTGTTTTTCAGACAGATATGACCCAAATCCAACTTGTTACGCTTTTTTGGAGGTGAAGATGATATTATCACCGAGCTTGTACTGGGATTATAATCCATCACAACAATATAAACAAAACTAACGTTTAACTATGCTAAAGAAACACTGCACAAAAGGTTATTACGAAACAGACAAAGTTGCAACTCGGTAACGCTTCGAATTAAGGTTATGCAAGCTGTTGCGTCTAATAATGACGTAATTATCATAGTGTAAAATGGGCGCGCTCTCGGCCAATCAGAGTTGAAAGTTTTGGCGCGCGAAATTCAAAACGCTCCTCCTAGTTATTAAACAGAATGTAGTTTTTAAACAGACTATAATAATAATACAAATAAATCATACAAAATTAAGTGAGACGGTATCTGAAAACCATTTTAAAATATCTTCTTTTGTTTTCGAGACATCAGCAAGACACTTATTTTTTGAAAAATCGTTTTTATTTTTTTATTCAAAAACTACTGAATCTATACATTTAGAACTTTAACATACACTGATATAATATGACACTTTTTAATGAGGAATCTTGTAGCATATTTTGGTTTTAGATAACTATAACTTCTACCCGGGGACCATAGTTAACTTTTGTTTTTCTTACAAACGTCATTTTCGATTTTCATATATTTTGAAAGAATATTTTTTTCTAAACTCAGTAATGTCACACTCATAACTTATTCTAGATTTGATATTTTAAAATAAAATATTTTCTTTTTTGTAAAGAGTCCATTGGAAACAATGACGCCATAATTATTAACCAACAAAATCTTGAAAGCAGTCATTCAATGTCAGCAGTAAAAAATGATTAATAACTGTCAATCTTTTGTAATTATAATAATAACTCTTGATTATCACGCATAACACACATTAAAAAAAAGTGTCGTGTTTATATCAAGATCAACAAAAAACGTTTATTATTCTTCACACAGAAAGGACGAATTTCATTTAAAGTGAAGAAGTAAAATCTCTATGTGTCAGAATTAGGTTATAGCGCTACCCAATTCTGACACATTTTTGTAAATAATTGTAAACCATTTAAAAAAAAACTTTTGTTTAAAGTTTTAATTTCAAGATGGCATCCAATAAACATGTCAGCTTGTATCCTCCAAAATTGTGTACCTGCAAGGTAGTGGCTATCAGTGGGCCAACGTGTACAAAGTATAACACAGTGTATCATCCCTCATGTTTAAAGAAAATGAAGAAGGTTGAGATAATTACAATAAACTGCTGTTCGGAATCTAACCTGTCACCTAACCCAACTTCGGAGGAAACAGGTATGTCTACGAAAGATGTGGAAAATAAGTTCCTTCGTGAAATCATCAACTATAAGGATGAGATGATCGAAGAACTTCGCGATAAAATAAAAATTTTAAATAAAACAATCACTTTACTCGAAGGAAATATAAACATTGGCCATGAGCGCCATCTACCAACCAATAGAGAATCCCCTGAAAGTAATGTAAACACTGATGAAGATCGACACCTGTCAATCAATAGTGGAACCCATGAAAACGTTGCCAAGGAACGACATCTACCAACCAATAGTGAAACAAAACAACTTACAAGCGACAAACATTTTACAGTAAGAAAGCAGTTCCCTACAACAAAACTGGATAAACAGACAACGTCCAGAGGCATGCGCAAAGATAAAAAACCCGAAACAAATGCAATAAATGGAGAATCTGAAAATGTAGTATTAAAATCATCATCGAATGCTCAAATCACCATTGAAAATCAACAGAATACTGGAACAATTCAAAATCAGTTAAATGACAATGCAAACAGTGTCCAGGATAAATGGGAAACCGTCAATAGGAAAAAAAGATCGAAGCAAACTACTGTCCGTGGAACCCTGAAGCAAGGACCGCTGAGAGGAGTAGCACGATATAAATTTATTCATGTCTATATGCTAGACCCAAAACTCACTCGTGATAAATTACTTGAGTACCTCGAAAATTGCAACTTAAATAATCTCAAATGTGAGGTCCTGCAGTCAAAATATCCGGAAGAATACTCCTCATTTAAAGTTGGAGTACCCGAAGATCAAATCGAAGAGCTAAAAAATCCAAATATTTGGCCGGAAAATGCCCGAATAAACGATTTCTTAGCTCTTTTAGATCACAGCAAGAAGAAGTCTCGAAACAACATAGAATAAATATACTATTCATAAATATGCAGTCCATAAGGAACAAAATAAGTCAAATGGACGCATTTCTGGTTGATAAAAATTATGAGTTCGTTTCCATATGTGAGCATTGGTTAACGGAATCAGAAGCAGAATCCTCAGAGATTGGTGAACTGAAATCGGCAGCTTATTACGCACGAAAAACATCAGCACATGGTGAGACAATCATTTATGTAAAAAGCGGTGTACACGTCAACACTTATAATACGTTAACAAATCATATAAGTATTGAAAGAATATGTGAGATCGCATGCATATACGTACCAAGCATTAAATATTACATTATTTGTATTTATAGGGCACCAATCGGTGATTTTAATCAGTTCCTGCACATCGTAACATATTTTTTAGATAAAATAAATGTAGCGGATAGAAATGTAGTAATTGGAGGTGATTTTAACTCAAATTTTAGCTAAAATGATTGTAAAGTGCAATATTTTATAGATTGTATGTCTAGTTATGGTCTCTATAAGTTGGTATATTTCAATACTAGGAAAGACAACTGTCTTGACAATGTTTTTACTAATACTAAAACACAATACATAGATATAGAGTGTATTGACACATGTCTGTCTGATCACCTGGGCATATCTGTGTCAATACTTGTAAAAAGCAACATTACAAAAGATACTGTAAGAACTTACAGACCCATAACGGAGATAGGCAAATTTAATTTTTATCAATTACTAACAACAATAAACTGGGATTTCATCAAATCCATCCAATTTAATGTAAACGAAAAATTTCATACTATATTGATTGAAAACATGCAGAAATACTTTCCAATTAAAACAATCAGAAGTCATTCAAAGAGAACAAACGTAACCTGGTTTAATAAGGATATCCGCGAAATGAGATCCACCCTACAACTTATAAAAGACTTCCACAAGAGATATCCTACAGAACAAAATCGAGAAACGAAAAGACAATACCTAAAAATGTATAAGGACCATATAGGCCGTGTAAAAAAACAAGCAAATGATACATACATCGCAAAATCTACGAACAAACAAAAAGCTATATGGAACACTATACGTTCAAAGAAACCAAACGAAACTAACTGTGATATTAGTGTAATGTACCCCAATACATTTCATAATAATAATAATAATCACTATTATTATTATTATTATTACTCTTACTTATATTTCATTCTCTTACTCTTTATAAACACATTAGATAATAGATTATTTCGTCGCATAGATAACATTGGGAACAGCAAATAGCTCATTAGTTCTAACTTAAATATTTTTCACGTTTCTCTTTCATAACTAGTAAATACCATTAAGGCCCAATTCCAATCTCATCATAATAAAGTAAATATTATTGTCTTCTACTTTCTAAACTTTGGCTCCCCAACGTTATGCGTGCTGCTAATTAGATTTTAATATTATCGTTATCATTGAAAGTAGTGGGGTTGTGTCGGTGTCGAGGAGAGCAACCTCACTTCTTAAAGGCAGACATTAATCAGCTCTTCGAAAACGAACACTAACGAAAATCTTAACATATTATATTTCTATACCGCGACTTCTAGTCTACAACCTAAACTTGTAAAAATTAATGTAGTTTAAAAATAAAGTGTTAAGTTGCAATCGCGAAAACACCGAGTTTCACTGATCGGATTCAAAGCCTTTCACAACCAACCCAAGGAAACAAAATCAAAGAACTAGTAACGATCTGTCAACCATAAAGTAAAATTGGTTGAAATCAGAAAGTCACGTTACAAAATTGGCGCAGTCGGTAGGATTTCCTTGTAATTAAATTGATTGTGAAAGAGCATCCAGCTGAAGATCAGAACTACATCGAACCACGTAAAGAGCTATTCCGAGAAAAGCCCTTTAGTAACCACATCGAAGCAGCACCCGCCCGGAGTACAAGAGCCTGGACATCCATTTGCAGCTTTAACCCGCAAGAAAACATGCGCGCATCAATATTAATGTAAGTCGAATATCATTATATAAGGGAATATTATTTAATCGTCATACCAAATATCGGATTTTTTTTTCTCTTATCTCTCTCTTTTCGATTATTGTCTCTATTTTTTCTATCAGTCTCGATTAATATTAAATTATAATAATAATGGCTACCAATAATGACATATTTATGCTTAATTTTGCATTTTCTACTTTAGCTGATGTATATTTTGAATACTCTAATACATCAAAACATAATGATCTAGAAAGTTTTATCACTAGATGTAATCACGCAATGAATATGGTTAGCGATGACCAAAAACCTAATTTATTAGTTGCCATTAAGAGTAAATTGCAAGGTGATACTGCTGCACGTACTTTTAATAGAGAACTCGACACATGGGATGAATTAAAACATTTTCTAAGAGATAATTTTTCTCCTAGGGCCAATTTCAGTAGCATATTAGCCGAATTAAATACTTGGAAACAAAAACCAAGTGAATCAGTTCATGACTATATTTCTCGTGTTGAACGTTGTCGCTCAAATTTTACTAAAACTATTGATGGGACTTTAAGTGCAGAGGTCCGCAAAGGTCAATTAAATTTGATAAATGAACAGGTTCTTCATTTATTTCTTTCTGGACTAAAAAACCCTTTAAATTTTATTGTGCGGGCTAAGAACCCTAAGTCCCTAGAAGAGGCTATATTATTTGCTAATAATGAAGATCAATTTAATTTTCAAAGCACTAGTTTAAGTTCAAACTCCTCTAACCGCTATGTCCCCCACGAAAGTGTTAATTCGGTGATAACATGCAACTATTGTAAGAAACCCGGTCATTCCATAAATGAATGTCGTAAGAGGCGAAATCTACATTTTCGACAAAATAACTCGTATAGAAATTATTCGCAAAATACTTTTTCAAACAGTCACCCCGAGCCCCAAAACGAAAATTCTCACAGACCAGCTCAGGGTTACCGTAGAAATCCAAACTCCGAACATTTTCAAAGTCAACGTATTACAAATAATTCTAACTCAGAAAATTTAAGAAATTCAGCTTCTTTAAACTTAACGTCGACCGAGTTGGAGGCCACACCTCGGGATTTAACAATACTGGCCGCATTTTTACATTAAACCTGTTAGCTTCTTCAACATATACCATTTTAAATATAAAGGAATTAATTAAAGATTGTTCATTTTTATTAGATACCGGCTCCGAAATTTCTTTAATTAAGAAATCAAAATTAAAATTGGACGTTGTATGCCACCTTAACAAAAAAATCATCTTGCAAGGTATAAACACTAGCGATAATCCATTTAAAACTAAATGTTTCTGCAACTTTAATATTTATATTAATGATCAAGTCATTTCGCACACATTTCATGTTGTCCCTGACTCATTTCCGATACACCAAGATGGAATTCTGGGTAATGATTTCTTACAAAAAGTAAAGAGCAAAATCTGTTACTCAGAAAACAAACTCTTTATCGGAAATAACTTCATACCTTTATATGTGATACAACGATCTTTAAATTCGTCATCAATTCCCTCGGATCATTCGAGTGATGATAATTGTAATTCAAGCGGAACCTCTGATCATGATAATAAACAATTAACAAATTCATCATTAAATTTCTCGGATCATTCGAGTAATGATAGTGTTAATAAATTTCGTAATCATTATGAACGTAAGAAACATAACAACATCATTAAGGAAAAAACATCAAGGAAAAATCAAGTTACTAAAAATTATCATAATTCTTCAAATAATAAAGATATGCGGACAAATCTCCCTTTATCTATCCAAGCTAATAAAGGCTCTAATATAATCAGACATGAAAATTCAAATTCAAAGTTGATCGATTCCGAAAATCGATGCAATAAAGAAATTCATTCTAATTCAAAGGAAACGTCGTTAACGAATAAAATGAACTTTAATAATGGAGTTACTGATTCCAATTATTCATTTAATAATATTAAATCTTCCAATAATAAAACTAATACTATTAACAACGATACCAATCAATTAAAAGAAAATTCGAATTATTCATATACAAATAAATTTATACCATCTAGCCAGAACATTAACAATAATTATAATAATGCTAACACAAAACATCGTTGTAAGTTTGACACAAATACTACTAACAAAGAAAATGCATTTCAAGATAAAGTCATCCTTAAAGCTCGCCACGAAACGGTTGTTTCAGTTGCTATTACTAATCCTGAAATTAACGAAGGCATTTTAAATAATATTGAAATTCAAAAATATGTATTTCTTAGTAGAAGCGCTGTTACAGTAAACAATAAGAAGGCAATTACAACAGTATTAAATATGTCAGATCACGATATTATTTTAGACAACATAAGTGTTACTCTTGAGCCTTTAACTAATAACAATTCAGTTAGAAATTTGAAACTAACTCCAGAAAGTGAGTACTCAAACACAAATAAAGATAGACTTTCAACGTTACTAGCGACTCTACAAACTGAACACCTTAATTCTGAAGAGTATGAAATGTTGAAAGATCTATGTCTCGAATACAATCACATATTTTTCCTAGAAAATGATTCATTATCAACAACTGATGTAATCCATCACGAAATTAGAACGAGTACGAATATTCCAATAAACGCGAAATCTTATAGATATCCGCATGCTTTAAAACCAGTTGTCGATGAACAAATCGATTCAATGCTTAAACAAAATATAATAAAACAATCTCAAAGCCCTTGGAATTCACCTGTGTGGGTTGTCCCGAAGAAAACCGACCCAGAAGGCAATAAAAAATGGCGCCTGGTAATAGATTATCGGAAGCTAAACGAGGTGACCATCGGAGACGCATATCCGTTACCGAACATCGAGGAAATTTTAGATGAATTAGGAAGTGCTAAATACTTCACTACCCTCGACCTTACTTCGGGATTCCACCAAATTAAAATGCACCCGAATGATTCCCCTAAGACGGCCTTCAGTGTTCCAAGAGGGCACTTTGAATTCAACCGAATGCCGTTCGGTTTAAAAAACGCCCCCGCTACTTTTCAGAGGCTAATGAACGTAGCATTATCTGGATTGCAAAACAATCATAGATGTTTCGTCTATCTGGACGATATTGTAATATTTTCCGATAGTTTACAAAACCACATGAAAAAACTACGACAAGTTTTCCATAGGCTCGATAAATTCAATCTAAGAATTGAACCTAAAAAGTGTCAATTTCTCAGACACGAAGTCGTTTACCTGGGCCACTTAATTACTGAAAATGGAGTCCAGCCAGACCCTAAGAAAACATCTTGTGTTGAAAATTTTCCAGTTCCCCGAAATCCGAAAGAAATAAAATCGTTCTTAGGACTCGCCGGTTATTATAGAAGATTCGTCCCTAACTTCAGTAAACTCTCACAACCTCTGACAAAATTGCTTAAAAAGAACACAAAATTTTTATGGACGAGTCTTCAACAAGATGCATTTGAAACTTTAAAAATGTCTCTGTGCAGTAAACCGGTTTTACAATTTCCTAATTTTGAAGAAGAATTTGTTTTAACAACAGACGCATCAAACTACGCAGTGGGAGCTGTTTTATCACAGGGACCCAAAGAAAGAAATCTCCCAGTTGCTTATTATAGCAGAACCCTCAATAAAGCGGAACAAAATTATGACGTATCGTCAAAAGAACTCCTCGCAATTGTCTCAGGTGTTAAATTCTTTAGGCCATATTTATTTGGACGGAAGTTCAAAATAATCACAGACCATATTGCATTAAGGTATCTAAGCAATGTCAAAGACCCTAGTTCGCGTTTGTTACGTTGGAGACTAACGTTAGAGGAATACGAGTATTATGTGGAATATAAACCCGGAAGAATTAACAAGAACGCAGACGCTTTAAGTAGAATAAAGACTCATAACAATTACCAAGATTTCTTGAAATTTAAAGAGGAAAACGAAATAGTGAACAATAATATTACTGTTTCCCATGGCAATTTGTTTAGCGCTGACGATGAGTTTTCTTTATGTCACTGCGTTAGTCAAGATCTTAATATGGGACAGGGTATAGCTTTGGAATTCAAAGAGAGATTCGGAAAAGTCGATGATCTTAAAGCTCAGAACGCCAAGTTACATTCCTTTGCGTTTTTAAATATTGGTAAACGGTTTTTGTTTTATCTAATAACTAAAACGAATTACTACGATAAACCCAGCTATTGCGATTTGTTTAAATGTCTAGTTAGTTTGAAAATATTCTGTGAAAACAATAACATATTTAAACTAGCCATGCCTAAACTAGGTTGCGGATTAGACAAGCTAAATTTTGAAGTTGTTCGAGAAATGATCAGTTACATATTTCAAAGTAAATTCGAAATAACAATATTTATTCCCAATAACAATACATCTCTCGATAATTCAACTGAAAATTTAAAAATTTCTGAAAGTAACCATGTATATACCTTATCAAATGTACAGAACTCTTCAATCTCCTCGATTTTACAAACAAATAATACTTTTAAACATACCTCACTCTCTATGCCTGATTTATCTCACATAAGCAATTATAATGTTTCTTCAGTTTGTATTGAACCTGATCTAAAGTTGGTTACCCAAGTGGTACCAGCCGATGGGAACTGTTTTTATCATTCTCTGATCACATTGTTGCCCGACCTTGGTGACGTAGAAATGCTTAAAACCACACTCGTAAATTCCAAACATTTAGAGAATTGTCTCTCTTCAAACGAAGCAAAACGATGTCTTACAACTCCTAATGCATGGGCATGCGACGATGTAATCAAGATCGCAGCATTAACTCTTAATATTACTATATGCGTTCACACCAGTAATTGCCAATTTTTCGTTTTTGGAAGCAATCACAATAAAATTCATTTGCGACATCACAATGATCATTTTGAGCCCCTCATTAAAAACGTCATATCCGAACTCAACGAATCAGAATCACCCGAATCACAAACAAATTCTGATCAAAGCAATTTAGAACAACAATCATATAAAGACTTTTTGAAAAAACTGGAAACAACAATTATCGCAGCTAACAATATAGAGGAACACGAAACTAGCATCAGCTCATCACGTAATAGTAAAACTACCCTAATCCCAGCAGATTTGGAAGAAACGAATAATTTATCAAAAGAAATCAAAAATAGTTTTTACCACTTAAGCCAGTTGCGGTTAAAAGAATTATCGGTACCCAGTATTCATACATTTAAAGAAAATAATAATCACATGATATATCTTATTTACAAAGAGCACTATTGGGAACAAACTACGTATGAAGATATTTACAACATATTTACCTTGTTAAAAAATTACTTGATGGAAAATAATATAACTGAAATCAGTATGACTAAAATTAAATCAGTTTATGATAAATTAGAATGGAATAAAATTCGATCAATTTTAAGATACATATTTAAATCCACTAATATAACTATCCATATATATCTCGATATGATAATCACGCCTCTTCCTGATGATATACCTACTATTTTAAAGGAAAATCATGACCTCCCCGGGTCCGGTCATGTAGGGTTTCATAAAACATACCGGAAAATAAAACAACATTTTTATTGGAAGACTATGAAGATAGATATCAAAAAATATATACAACAATGCAAATCTTGCCAAACAAAAAAACTAGTACGTAGGAAAAATCGAGCTCCTATGGAGTTGACTACAACCTCTCGTAGACCATTGGAAAAAATATTTTTGGACATTGTAGGTCCACTGCCAATCTCAGAACAAGGAAATCGATTCATTTTGACTCTCCAGGACGATTTAAGCAAATTTTCACTAGCTTTTGCCATACCCAATCACGAAGCTTCCACAGTCGCTCAAGTACTTGTCAAAAATTTTATTTGCAAATTTGGAATCCCAAAAAGTATATTAACTGACAATGGGCCAGAATTCACGTCTAATTTGATGCGACAAGTCTCTAAATTATTTCAAATAAAACATTTTACATCGACAGCATATCACCCCCAAACTAATGGTGCTCTAGAAAGAAGCCATCTCACTCTGGCGGATTATTTAAAACATTATATTAAAGATCAATCGGACTGGGAAAACTTTTTAGACTTTGCCATGTTCTCGTACAACACAAATGTACACTCAACTACCAAATTTACACCATTTGAGCTAATATTCGGTTATAAACCAGAGACTCCATCAAGTATAACAAGACACCCTGAATTTAAATATACTTACGACGATTATATCGACGAACTAAAACTTAGATTTCAAAAATCACACGAAATTGCCAGGAAGCATATTAAACAATCAAAAATTACCAACAAATGCTACTATGATAAATCCTCAAAACATGTAAATTTTCAAATTGGTGATCTAGTTTATTTGGAAAATAATCACACAAAACCTAGCACATCTAAGAAACTCGCTCCTAGATATAACGGACCTTACGAAATAGTCAAAGTAAACTCTAAAGTAAATTATACAATTAAAATCGGAAATAAAGAACACATAGTACATACAAATAGACTAAAACGCGCATTTGTTCCAGCCTCGTCATCTCACTAGCCAGCGTTTTATCAGCTGACTATAAAACCAAACCAATCGAGAGCGCTGCGGGACTTTATTTCGAGCCAATGCCTACCGTCAGCCTGTATGAAGACCATTGGAAAATAATTACCTATCTAGATATATCGGCTTTTGCAGAAAAGTTGAACACTATCGATAATTATCTGCATAAGACAGAAAATTATTGTCAAAACAGTAAAGTTTTCTCTACTTATCCTAGTTGTAATCGTACATTAGTCGTATTAAAACAATTAATTCCTCCAATATATTCTAAAGATAAGTATATGCGGCAAATAATAGGTAATATTCAAAAACGTGCATGGTTAAATATCGGTGGATCAGTTTTCAAAACTATATTTGGAACGTTAGATCAAGATGATGCTGAGCGATACGACACTTTGATAAATAACATTAACAACAAAGATAATGCTCTAGTTGACCTTATACAGGACCAAGCAAAGATCGTCAAATCAACAATCACTAATTTTAATGACACAATTTCAAATTTAAATCACAACGAAATTCGTATCAACAAAAATTTTGAATTACTTGAGAACGTCACTTCCAACAACTCAGAAAAACTTCACCATTTACAAATGAAGTACGAAATAGAAGATCACGTGACTCTATTAACATTAATGACTAACGAACTCAACCAACAATATTCCACACTAATAAACGCTATCCTTTTCGCAAAATCTAACATTCTTCACCCATTTATATTGAGCCCTGAACAATTTATTACAGAACTCTCATCAACTTTACAGCATTTACCGATATCAACTTCTTATGCCCTTCCTTTGACTAGGGAAAATGCAGTCCACCTATTGCAAGTGGCCTCACTAACTGTTTTCTATAAAGATAATAGAATAATTTTTATAATATCCAATCCATTAATCTCCCAAGCATCATATACGTTTTATAAAATTTCGCCTCTACCGACTTCTCACGATAATTCAACGTTTGTATTTATTCAGCCCTCCTCAAATTACATAGCGATGTCACTGAACAAATTCACTTATATCACGTTTAATGATTTAAATAATTGCCATAAGCTACCTGAGAAATATATCTGTTTCAAAAATCAACCACTGAAACAAAACCCATTACAACCAAACTGTGAGTCTAACATTTTATTATATTCTAATATTTCACAACTTTGCGATACTAGAGTAATAAAATTGTCAACACAATACTGGACTAAGCTCGAACAAAAAAAATTCGTGGATTTATATTTTCCCCAGAGAACAATCAGTAACTCTTACATGTAGAGGTTCACCAGCAATTGATATCCCTTTAAAAAATACAGGAGTACTCACTCTATCTCCAAATTGCAAAGTGTATACAGGCACTATTACCTTAAGTTCGTCTAGTAATAATTATGAAAGCATGCTATCTTTTGTAATACCTTCATTCAATATACTCAACGAACCCTGTTGTGATAAAATAAGCAAATTGAATATAACTCACCTCATACCCATCCCCGTAACGCATGTAGATTCAACAAATCTAATTACTGCTAGTCACAAGTTAGATGATATAGTACAATTATCTAAGAAAATTTCAAAAAATGAATTTCTTAATATTTCACCCTCATACCTCGCTTATGGAATTTCTTTAATAATATTATCTCTCATTTCATATAAACTTTTCAAAAAAATACACTTTGCAATGAGAAATCGAGTTAATAGACGACGTACTCGTACACCACCAATCCAAATGAATAGATTGGAAAACGGTAATGATATTCAAGCTAATATACTGGAAATTGCTAATCAAATTCAGATGGAAGTTAACGCAGAACCCCGACGTAGCCAGAGACTGATAGCACGTTATAGAGAAAATAATTAGATTATATTTTTACCAATTTTATTAATAAACCTTAGTTAAGTAATTAGTTAATGATAATTCCCTTATATTAAGTTTGTTCGATATACATTATGAACTCGTGTTTACCAATTTATATTTATATGTTTTGTGATAGTGAATTGTGCGCGATTTAGAACATTTTCGCAACGAACATGCAGCATCGGAACAATAAACTGTTTTAGAATAATTTCTTCTTTAAAAAAAAAAAAAAAAAGATAATACCTTAATTCTTACACCATTTTTTTTTTCTTTAAGGGGGGGGAGTGTAATGTACCCCAATACATTTCATAATAATAATAATAATCACTATTATTATTATTATTATTACTCTTACTTATATTTCATTCTCTTACTCTTTATAAACACATTAGATAATAGATTATTTCGTCGCATAGATAACATTGGGAACAGCAAATAGCTCATTAGTTCTAACTTAAATATTTTTCACGTTTCTCTTTCATAACTAGTAAATACCATTAAGGCCCAATTCCAATCTCATCATAATAAAGTAAATATTATTGTCTTCTACTTTCTAAACTTTGGCTCCCCAACGTTATGCGTGCTGCTAATTAGATTTTAATATTATCGTTATCATTGAAAGTAGTGGGGTTGTGTCGGTGTCGAGGAGAGCAACCTCACTTCTTAAAGGCAGACATTAATCAGCTCTTCGAAAACGAACACTAACGAAAATCTTAACATATTATATTTCTATACCGCGACTTCTAGTCTACAACCTAAACTTGTAAAAATTAATTTAGTTTAAAAATAAAGTGTTAAGTTGCAATCGCGAAAACACCGAGTTTCACTGATCGGATTCAAAGCCTTTCACAACCAACCCAAGGAAACAAAATCAAAGAACTAGTAACGATCTGTCAACCATAAAGTAAAATTGGTTGAAATCAGAAAGTCACGTTACATTAGCTGTGAAGAGTTTAACACATTTTATATCAATATTGTCGAATCAATTACAGAGAATCTGAGGTATGACAATTGTCCCTCAAATAACTTAAATTTAAATAATAACATCAACTTCCGTTTTAAAAAGATCTCCGAAATACATGTACGAGATGTAATTGACGAGATCAAACAAAGTGGCGCCATTGATGTGTACAGCATAACCCCAAATTTAATTAAGTGTGTGAGAGATATTATAATCCCTCCCCTCACTACACTAATAAATGACTCAATTGCTGCAAGCACCTTCCCCAGTGTACTAAAATGTGCGAAAATCCTGCCTATTCATAAGAAAGGAAATATAAGCGACCTTAACAATTATCGGTTCATAGCCATACTTCCAGTTCTGTCCAAGATAGTTGAAAAGGTGATAAAAACCCAAATTTCATCATATTTCGAATCAAACCTTATATTTGCAGATGAACAATTTGGTTTTAGGAAAAATATGTCGACAATTGATGCCGTGATCAAACTATCCGAAACTGTTTTTTATTCGTTCGAGAATAAATTAGTCGCAACTGCATCGTTTCTGGATCTAACTAAAGCATTCGACGCTGTACCACATGATCTACTGTTGAATAAACTAAAAAATTACAATTTTGATGATACAAGCATAGCCTTAATGAACAGTTATCTTGAGAACCGTTGCCAAACAGTATATATGAATGGTCAGCAATCGGAACGAAAACAGATTACAAGGGGGGTACTTCAAGGATCAATTTTGGGGCCAATCATATCTTTAATATTCATTAACGACCTGCCAATGAATTTACCGTACTCAACGTCTATACTTTATGCTGACGATAGCACGGTAATAGACGTAGGTTAGAATCAAACAGACGTGAGAGAAATAAATAAAAACAGTATGAGCCTCGTTAACAACTGGTGCACCAAAAACGGCCTACTACTAAATCCAAATAAAACGCAAACAATAATGTTTAACATTGCAAACCCCGCTGTAGAAACGAAGGTTGCCTTCCTAGGCTTTAATATTGATGCGGCCCTTAAGTGGGATGAACACGGAAAAAAATTATCGGCACAATTGGCAAAACACGTATACACCTTCAGAAGATTGTCCCAAGAGACTTCCCTGGAATGCATGAAAACCGCATACTTTGGAGTTGTCCAATCCTGCATGAAATACGGACTTATTGCCTGGGGACATTCTACCTGCAGACACAGAATTTTTGCCCTCCTACGCAGGGTGGTTCGTATATTAACCAAATCCAAATATATGGAGGATTGTAAGCCCATTTTTATAAAATTGGGTATACTGACACTTCCGTCTTTGTACATTAAGGAATGTTTAGTATATATCAAACAACACGTAAACAGATACAATACACATGGAAATCATACGTACGAAACAAGATTTAAACGCTCACAAAATGGAACAAAGTACTTCGCTGTTAAATTTTACAATAAATTGAGTTCAGAAATCAGAGACTTGCCCCTGAAACTTTTCAAAAAAAGATACACGAGTTCTTACTTCGCAAATCTTATTACTCATATGAGGATTTTTTAAATGACGATGTATGCCTGTGATATGTACATACACACTAATGTATATTTTCTAATATTCGTTAAAGTTTAATGTATAAAATGTTCAATGTCAATGTCATTTTTTTTTTACTTTAATTTATCTAATTTTATTTTATATCCTAGTCAAACTCATGTTTAATAAGGCCAGTATACAGGGTGTCTACGCTAAACTGTTCGTTAAAAGTTTATGGGGTTGCCGTTTTACTAAAAATTTGAAAAAAATTCTTGTCATATGGTTGAATTAGTTCTCCTCATCTGAAATATTTTCAACTTTATATCATTTCCGGTTCCACCAGAAATAGCACTAAATTTGTTATTTTATATGGAACACCCTACATATTAGTAATTTTTTGGGTTCCTCGTTTAAATTGCAACATATTTCGTTCGAACATATGTACACTTATCTCTTATAGTTTTCAAGAAAAAAAAATATTTCTAAAATTCTGACCTCTAATGGGCATCTTGAAATCTCTCTGTAACTTCTCTTAGGAATAAGATGAAAATATGATTTGTATCTCTACTTGTACCTAGAGGATGCCTCTATAAGTGAATTAATTGGAAACTGTCAATTTTCACAATAAGTGTTCTTAAAATGTCAATATCTAAGTGCCCTCTTCAACATCTAGTAATTCAATTTTTTAAATGAAATGACCCAATTATTATTACGTGGTACGATTGGGGGGAAAATTTCCTACAAAAAAGTATAATACAACTCTACTCCTAAAGCAAGTAGTTTTCGAATTATTTCGAAAATTCTTTTTCGTCGCATTTATGCAGGATATATTGCGCGCATAAGTTGCATTTGAATTTTAGTAGGCCAGTAGTATGCTGTTGTTTTGTCGCGATTGTATTGCGAAATGTCAAATAATGAAAATTATTAGTACAAAGTTGTACAGAAATCAATAAAATGAATAATTACACAAATCAACAAATTATCAATTTATTCTTTATACATGGCAACTGCCAATTGAACAAAATTTGATTCCAATCTTCTAAATCTTGTTTTATTCATCGGCGGCAAATGTGGATAAGTTTCATTAAATATTCTACATGTTCGAGTAACAATTCTATCGCAGTTGCCATGTATAAAGAATAAATTGATAATTTGGTAATGGGTATATTTATTCATTTTATTGATTTCTGTATAACTTTGTACTAATTGTTTTTATTATTTGACATTTCGCATTATATATGCGACAGAACAAAAGCATCACTACAGGCCTACTAAAATTCAGTTGCGACTTATGCGCGCATTTTCCCTGCAGAAATGCGACGAAAAACGAATCTTCGAAATAATTCGAAAAATTTTCCCCCAATCGTACCACGTGATTAAAAATGGGTCATTCCATTTGAGAAAATTGAATTACGAGATATTGAAGAGGGCACTTCGATATTGACATTTTAAGAACACTTATAGGCAAAATTGACAGTTTCCAATTAATACACTCATAGAGGCATCCTCTAGGTATAAGTAGAGAAATAAATCATATTTTTATCTCACTCTTAAGAGAAGTAACAGATACATTTTAAGATGCCTTTTAGAGGTCAAAATTTTAGAAATATTTTTTTTTGCTTGAAAACTATAAGAAATAAGTGTACATATGTTCGAATAAAATATGTTGCAATTTAAACGATGAATGTAAAAAATTACTAATATATAGGGTATTCTATTTAAAATAACAAATTTGGTGCTACTTCCGGTGGAACCGGAAGTGGTATAATGTTGAAAATATTTCACATGAGGAGAACGGATTCAACCGTATGACAAGGATTTTTTTCAAATTTTTAGTGCAACGGCAACCCCATAAACTTTTAACGAACGGTTTAGCGTAGACACCCTGTATGTATGCGATCATTTTAATATGTCTATACGATAGGTACATATATTTTAATTATTTTTATCTTTTGAAATATCACCTGTCTATTTTTTTTCTACTTAATTACTATATTTTCTGACATGTGTAAGATAGTTGTATCAATACATTTTATATCAAGAAAAATGAATTTCTTAAATTTTGTATTACTCTATTGAAAAATATAGTTTTTTATAGTTCTTATAATACTAACGCATAACTATTACCAGTATTTAGTTTATAAAAAAATACCTTTCTTATCAGTACAGTAATGAATCGGCTGGATGTCCGCCTTCAGTGTATCACCTCTGAAGCAAATTATGGGCCCTAGGAGTTGTCAAATAAGTCAGTTACTCAAATGTTTTCAGAGAATAAAGAATAAACTTTTACATATTAAATGTACAATAAACTATAAGTGTGATAGATCATTGAATTCAGAAAAAAATATATTCAAAATGCCCCCGGGTATATGTTATAATTATCTTAAAATAAAATATGTTACTAAATTTCTCCATAAAAAGTGCCTCTATAATGTCAAAGTAGTAAATGTCTAGATTCAATAGTTTATGAATAAAAAATTAAAAACGAAATTTCAAAAACTCCGTTTTTGGCAATATCTTAAAAACGAAAGAAGATACACTAATAAAGACTGTTATTCCTTATTTCACTTTTTATTTTTATCGTTAAATGTACATTACGAGACACAACGTGCTCATTATCAATAACAAACTGAATGTTCAGTTTGTTATTGATAATGAGCACTTTGTGTCTCGAAATGTACATCTAACGATAAAAATAAAAAGTGAAGTAAGGAATAACAGCCTTTATTAGTGTAATAATCACTTCACGTAAACTCAAAAACATACAGTTATGAAAGAAGATACTTCAAATTTATTTTCAGGTTATTATTGGGCCCTAAAAACTTTGCCCCAATTTACCCGACTCACTGTCTCTTCAGTTAACCCATTAACGGCCGAGCAATTATAGATATAACTCTAAAAGTTGATTTTAGGTAAAATTCAGCACTTTTTTATGATATCCATAAGTGACTTCTTGTATTATACATACTCTAAATTTTTCTTTTAAATATATATACAGTCTGTATGATTTATTGTGACACAGCACATATGTCCGTTATTAGTACAGATAGAAAAAAAAGTTAAAGACAATAGTTTTAGTATTTTTCATTATCTATTCAGTAGCATTGTCAGAAAAACAATTGAAAATCAAATGAACACGTGAAAGCTATTAGCTTCATTTTCTTTAATGGAACACCCTGTATATTTTGTTTATTTAAAATAGGCATTAATATTAGCCTTATAATGATACCACATACAATAAATTTTTCAGTTGACATGAATAACTATTTAAAGTGTCTGTTCAAAGTGACGTCCGTTGTTTGCAATACATTCTTCACATCTCTTCATTAAATTTCGTCGTGGTTTTTGCAACATCCGTGGTGTTATTTGGCCACATGCCATACGAATACGATTTTTCAGATCGTCTAGATTTTCTGGACGAGTAACATAAACTTTTTGCTTAAAAAATCCCCAAATAAAAAAATCTAAAATAGACAGATCTGGCGATCTTACTGGCCAGTTTATGGGGCCACCATTTGCAATCAATTTCAAACCAAACTTTCTTTCCAAAATATCTTTGACATTTCTTGCGTTATGGGGAGGAGCTCCATCTTGTTGGAACCACATATCTCGACGTATTTCTAGGGGGATATCATCTAAATAATCTTCAAATTCTATCGTAAGAAAGTTGGCATATCGCTCCGCATTCAACGTTCCTTGATAAAAAAAAATGGTCCTATTATTACGATTGAATAGATCATAAAAAATACTAAAACTTTTGTTTTTAACTTTTTTTTCTATCTGTACTAATAACGGACATATGTGCTGTGTCACAATAAATCAAACAGACTGTATATATGCTGTAAAATTTTAAGCATTCGTCGATTTTATATAAAAACGTGCAGTGTGAAGTTTAGAACGAGTGATTCCACTCCCAGACTAAGCATGGAGTGAAATTTCGAGTTTAGAAAAGCCTGAAAATTTGGTTTGGTCGGCCAAACCAAATTTTCAGGCTTTTCTAAACTCGAAATTTTACTTCATGCGCCATGCGCACAAAACACTGAAATATTGTAAAGTTAGAAATACACTCACATTTTTTTTTTTTAAATGAGTAATAATCTAAATATTTAAATAACAAAATATTTACATTTTTCTTCTTACATTTTCAAGCTAGGTCAAATAATATATATTAAATTAACTTATTTAGTAATATAATTAACCAAACATTTTTAATGTTGCATTCTCTAGAAATACGGACACCTCGTATCATAGCTGGGCAGGATTCAAATCATTCAGGATTCGAATTCTGGATTCGAATCCTTTTAGAGGATTCAAAAGAGGCATTCGAATACTTGAGTTAAACTGGTTTCGTGATCTGGATTCGTTACACTTTTTTAAAAGGATTCGTATTCGAATCCAAATGCGGGTGATTCGAATTCTCATAAAAGGATTCGAATCCTCGTAAAAGGATTTGAATCCTCATAAAAGGATTCGAATCCTCATAATAGGATTCGAATCCTCATAAAAGGATTCGAACATTTATAAAAGGATTCGTATACTTACAAAAGGATCGAATACTTACAAAAGGATTCGAATAGTTACAAAGGGATTCGAATCGTCAAAAATAATTCGAATTAATCGTGAGGATTAACATGAAAAATTTGTTCTGTGTGTTTTTTAATTTCTCGTCAAATCACTGCTTAATACGCGTGGCGCATGAAGTAAAATTTCGAGTTTAGAAAAACCCCGTGAACATTTTTCTACGCGGGGCTTTTCTAACCTCGAAATTTTACTACATGCTTAGTCTGGGAGTGGACGACACTCGTTTGTAAGTGATGAAATGAAATATCAAGTAAATTAATGATTTGTGTCAAATTTGACATTTTGATAAATTTTGATGATTTTTGCCAAATTTGAGTTTTTTAATTGTTTTTCGGTAATTTCGCCAAATATAACATTTTGATGAATTTTGATGATTTCTGTCAACTTTGACAATTTTAAATTTCAATAATTTCCGTCAAATTTGACATTTTTAATTGTATTTTAAATAATTCCCTCAAATATGATATTTTTAATGTTCGACGTATTCAATCGTATTCTGACAATTTTCGCACAAATTAATATTTTAGACGTTAGCAATCATATCATATTTTGACAATTTTCAAGCAGATTGACATTTATGACGTTTCGAATTATATTTTGACTATTTTCATATAAATTGACATTCCCAATCAAATGTTTACACTTAACATGTCGATTTATTACATTTTTATAAGATTTTCAACAAATCGATATTTTCATAAAATTATCATCATTTCGAGATTTTGTAATATTTCCTCAATTTTCCTCAATTTATCGAATGTTGATGAACTTTTCAATATCTCGAGATTTTCAATTAATTTATGAAAATGTTTATCAGATTTTCAACATATCTTGATTTTTGATATTTTGTCATTTTTATCGATTTATAAAATTTTGATGAAATTTTCGATATTTCGAGATTTTCTCCTCAAATTATATAAAATGTTTATATGTAAGATGTTCAATATTTTTATTCAGATTTGTAACGATTTTCAAAAATTATAGAATCATTATTTGAACACACAAATTTGAGATTTATTTTTTTCTTCAAGACATTATTAATCATTTTTGACATTGAATGACATTTTCTATATTTTTTACCTTTTGGGATGACATTTTTGACAATAGATTATATTCTTGATATTAGGTTACGTTTCTTGACATTAGATGACATGGTTCACATTAGATGTTACTTTTAATAAACAATGAATTTTTTTAATTTTTTACCTTTTCTGATTTTGGCATTAAATGACGTATTTGACATTAGATGGCAGTTCTGACATTTTATATTTTTTTACTTTTTTGACATTAGACGACAATTTTGACATTTGATATTTTTGATATTACATATTTACTTGTTTTACATTAGATGACAATTTTTATATTATTAGATAACTTTTTTGACATTATTACTGATTTTGACAGAAATTTTCGTTTTTGTAAGAACGTTTTTGTCAAATTGTCACGTACTGACATAAAATGATAATTTTGACGTAAATAGATTTTATCAACACGCCGAATTTTTGATGTTTTTGATATTTTTTATATTTACAAGATGACATTTTGGTCATTTTGATCTTTTCGGCAATTTTAAATCATTTTGACATATTTTGATAACTTTTAAAACTGAAAACAGTTTTAATATGTGTGGTGTTTTTTTTTAAATTAAACGCACATAAACATTTAACTTAATTAAATTATGGTTGAGTTACGTGAAGGTGAACGAAGTTATTAAATAAAAGAATTGAGTCTCCTTTCATCACAGGATTTATTTAAAAATCGCAAATGTACATTTCGGTCACGATGTGACCATTATCAATGCTTAACTATTTTACTGAGGCGAAGGTGTTGGTTGTACGCCGTTATTGCTAGATTGGCGCGCTTCTTATACAGATGTCCACATAAAAATTTGTCGACACAACAAGGATATTTCAAAACTTGTCACAGATTTTAAGTTAAAATGGCTGAAATTCGAACTCGGACATCTGTATAAGAAGCGCGAGTTATCTTTCGCGGACCGAAGATTAACTTTTTAAAAAGAATTTATTTTGTTGGGAGTGGAAATCGACTGTACCTGCTCAACGTCGCAGCGTAAATTAATTCATCATAGTGCGATAAGATGTATTTATATCAAATGGAATTCTTCTCTAAGCATAATTCTAGTGTAGGTGGTGCGATAACTCCTCCATCCGTAGAAGTGACATCGGCTAATAAGGTCCAGATGGAACGTTAATAGGATTTGCATTACTTTTAATTATGAAAGATTTTAATTATTGTCTGTTCTTAATGAAATATTTAAGCAAATACAATATTATTATCAAAATCAGTATGCATGAGATTGCAACTAGCATCCAATTAATTTTGTAGTTATGGGTTTCAAGCATTTGCTGAGATTCAACGTGTTTTTCCAAAGTGTTTATTTGTTGTTTTAAAGTTGAGAATTTCGATATATCGATTCCAGTTATATTTGTTGTTTTTAAGTTTACATTTAATTCACTTTGTTTTACACGAATATTAGGCATTGTAATTAACGATGGGGAATATTCTGTTTTAAATTTTGATATTAATGTTTTTGAATTAAATTTTCCTTTACATCCATGAGGTAACGAAATTAAATAATTTCCAAGGAGTGATTTTCGTTGTATCAATTTTGTTGAACAATGAATTTCGATAGTGGATTCATTTTCAGCAATTATGATCCATGAATTGCTATTATCAACTTTGATAATTTGGTTTCCAAAATTAGAAATTTTTCGAGTTAAACAATTTCTTTCTTTTGCGTAAGTGATTAATTGTACTGCACATATTTTTTCGTTTAGGTTATGTAAAACTTTAGCTTCACATAAATATGATGATTTTTCAAGGTGAAAGCAGCGATGGTCTTCTTCGATAAACGAATTTTCGTTTAAAAGTATGAATTTAGAATCTGGTATTATTAATTCATTATTTTTATTTGGAATAGGGTAGAGTTGATAATATTCATATTTAGATTTTTCAATTAATGGAATCTTAATGATGAAATATATGACCATTTCTTTTTGGTACGTTTTGACTTTTATAATTTCTTCGTATTTAGGCATATTTTCTAATGTTGGTTCGAATAAAAGAGATGTATCTTGCAGATGTTCTTGAATTCCTTTCAATTCATTTTGTAATTTGAGAGGATTAATAATGCTTGGGTGCATTTCTGAATGTCTAGCAAAACTTTGAGCTATTATCAATTGATTTAAATAATCATTGATTTCATTGATCGATGCGATTAAAGCTAGTTGGGTATTGATTGTCATTTGAATCCATGCACAATCTGATAATTTTGTTATCGACATTTTTAAAGTGTATATATCATTTACAATTGTGTTTTGGTTTTTAATTAATATTGAAATACTTTTATTAGTTTCATCTATTAATTCTTTTGTGATTGAAATTTGATTTGTAATATCAGCCTTTAAATTTTCTTGATTATGAAATAAGTTTTTAAAGTTGTTTTCGTATCTTTCACCGTCTTCTGCATCTAAGTTTCCAGTGAGTGTTTTTTGAATTGTTCCAATAAAGTTAAATAATCCTCTTTTAGTTCTTCGGTATGAAGGTGAAATTTCATTAATTAAATTGTTTGTACGTCTTGTTTCTTGTTTTAAAATATCAAGTAATTGTTTAGTTATGTCTGTATTAGTATGACATGATTTTTCTTTTAAGGTAATTTGTCGTTGAAATTCCTCTTGGTGCTCTTCAGATATCTTTAAAATTTCGATTAATGATGTAATGTCGATTGAATGTATTAAATCCCATTCTGATATTATATTGCTCGCTGTTCCCATTCTAAATGTTATTAGTCCTGGATGATCTGGTATTTGATTGATCATTTCGGTTTTGATCCTCCATCTGAAATGTTGATTTTAGATTAGTTAAGTGAACCTTTTTAATTACGTTTTCTTTAATTTGTATTTTTGCAACATTGTCTGGGTCGATAGATATTATTGTGTAAGGGCCGTGGTATTTAGCGACGGTTTTCTGACCTCTTTTAATTTTTTCTCTTATATAAACTTTTTGGTTAGGCCTAAAATTTTGAAAATTTTTTAATCTGTCGTTATGATATTTGATATATTTTTCTTTTTGTTTTACATTCGTGGTTTTTACTAAGTCATGTAAAATTTTCATTTGTTTTAAATGTTCGTCGATAATATTCTCATTCGTAGTAATTTCATTCACGGTGTTTGTCTCAGTTCCGTATAATATTTCTTGTGGTGATTTTCCGGTGTTTGTATGAATTGTATTATTGTACGCCAATAATGCTAATTTGACAAGTTCTTCAATATTTAATGATTTTGTTTCTTCTTTAAGTCGAAATATTCTGATATGTTCAATTAATGTAGAATGAAGTCTTTCGATTGGTCCATTGGAATTTGGGTGATCCGGTGTAATAAAGTGAACGTTGACAGCATGAACTTCTAAAAGGTCTTGTACTAATGTATTTTTAAATTCTGAACCATTATCTGTGGTAATTTTTTCAGGAGTTTTATATAATGAAAAATATTCAATTAATTATTTTCCAATAACTGCTGCTTCTTTACATAAAATCTTTTTCGCATATCCAAATTTCGAAAAGGAGTCTATTATCGTAAGATAAATTGTTTGTTCGATCTGAACAACATCCATAAATAAATGTTCGAATGGTTTTCTTGAACACGGTGTCAAGTTCAATGGAATTTTAGGTGGGTGTCTGTCGTATTTTGCTTTTTGGCAAATTTCGCAGTTGTTTATATAATTTTGGATTGTTCTTATCATATTTTCGAAGTAATAATGCTGTTTTAATTCATTGTATGTTTCAATGGCTCCTCTGTGATTTGTTTTTCCTTCATGGTACATTCTTATTACGCTTTCAATTTTTTCTTGAGTCTTCAAATTTTTGTTCTGTTTAGTATGCCATATTATTTTGGGTGCGTTGTTGTTGAATATTTCTGAATACAATTTTGAAAGTTCAGTATACAATTCTTTTCTCGGAGAAAACATGTGAAATGTTTCGTTTTCCATAGTATAATTTTTTAAGATGTTTATCAAATCCTGTTTTGAGTAATTAACGTCTATATAGATTTTTGTTATTTTTCTCTGTCCTAATTTTTCTGATTTCGATTGTTTTGAGTTCTCTGATATTTTAATTATTATCTGACGTCTTTCTTTATTAATCGGTTCTTCATATATTTTTATTGATTCTCTCGGTTCATCTGTTCGTGTTGAATGAACAGTGTTCATGGTTTCGTCTTCTAGTGGAATTTCGTTGTAATAATCGATCATAGGTTGTGATGAATTTGGCTGTTGATTGTATGGATTTATATCTGGTGTTTTCAAGAATTCTCTTTCTCTAATGATGTCATCTAGTAATTTATCAATTTCTTCGTCTACATTTCCTTTTGTAGAAAAATTCTCTATTGGGTGAATTTCGATTGGTGTTCGAGATAATGCATCAGCATTTGTATTTAATTTTCCTTTTTTGTATACTACTTTATAATCGAATTCCTCAAGTTTTATTTTCCATCTCATTAGTTTACTGTTGGGTTCTTTTAAATTATTTAGCCATTGTAAAGGTCGATGATCGGTGTAGATTGTGAATTTTCTTCCGTATAGGTATGGTCGGAAGTATTTGGTTGCCCAAACGATTGATAATAATTCTTTCTCGATTGTTGAATAATTTCTTTCGGTGTCATTTAAAGTTCTTGATGCATATGATATGGGTCGATCTTGTCCTACAGTTCCCTGTGATAAAACTGCTCCTAATGCTTCATTTGAGGCATCTGTTGTTAATATAAATGGTTTGGTAAAATCCGGGAATTGAAGTATTGGACTGTTTGTTAAAAGATGTTTACAAGTTTCGAATGATTTAATGAATTCGGATGTATGTTTTATTTCTGCGCCTTTTTTAAGACACGATGTTAAAGGTTTAGTTAATTTCGCATAATTTTTTATAAATTTCCGATAGTATCCTGTTAATCCTAAAAAAGCTTTAATTTGTTTTGTTGTCTTTGGAATTGGATAATCTAAAACTGCTCAAATTTTATCTGGGTTAGGCGATATTCCTTCTTCTGTGATAATATGTCCTAAATATTTAACTTCTGTCTGTAAAAATTCAGATTTATCTAGCTGTACTTTGAAATTTGTTTTTCTAAGTCTTTCGAATACTTTCTTTAAACTTTGAATGTGTTCTTGAAGAGATGTTGAAAAAATGATTACGTCATCTAAGTAAACCATAGATATGTCTCTTAATCCTGTCAAAACGTTATCCATTGCTCGTTGGAAGGTCGCTGGAGCATTTTTGAGTCCAAAAGGCATCCTTAGGTGTTCATAGTGTCCTTTGTCTGTCGAGAATGCTGTTTTTTCTATGTCTTCTTTATCCATTTCTATTTGGTGAAATCCACTTGCTAGGTCCAAAGTAGTGAAGTATTGGCATTTTCCTAATTGTCGAATATATCTGTTATATTGGGTAATGGGTATTTATCATCAATAGTCTTATCATTCAATTTTCGGTAGTCTATGACTATTCTCCATTTCTTCTTTCCGCTTGCATCAATCTTTTTCGGAACTATCCATAGTGGTGATGACCATGGTGATTTTGAGGGTCTAATTATTCCTTGTTTTGTCATAGATTCAATTTGATTTTCGATTTCTGTTTTATGAATTGGTGGGTATCGATAAGATCTAATATGTATTGGTAAATTATCTGTTGTTCTGATTGAGTGTTTAACTTGATTGGTGAATGATAAAGGGATTCCTGGACAGTACATAATATCTCTGTATTCATAACATAAATTTCTAATTGCTTTATATTCTTCTTTGTTTAAATGTTCTAAACGTAAGTTTTTTAAATTTTGTTTTTGAAGTGCGTTAAAGTTTATTTCTGTTTTTAATTCATTTTCTTCAAAATTAATATTATTAATTTCTAACGGTCCTGAGTGAATGTTTAGTTCTGGAAGTATAAATGTAATATCTTCTTGAGTTGGATTTATTATGAGAATGTTTGTTGAATTATTTTCTATTTTACATATTCCTGCTGGTATTTCTAATTCGTTATTAAATTTGTAATTTTCTATCATTCCTTCTTTATTCTCACAGTTATGTGTCATTAGATGAATTTGTATTTGTGTTAATGATGGTACTTTAATTTTCTTTTTGCATGTTAAAATAATTTCGTTGCATTTGTTTTCTGGTAAATGAAGTGGAATTTGAGCATGTGGTGTAACTATTTTATTATTTTTGAAGTCTATTACTGCATGTAGTTTTTGAAGTAAATCGGTTCCTATTAATCCTTGATAATCCTTATGAAAATTAAAAATATAATGTTTATGTAAAATATCTGGTCTGTTGAATATATCTGATAATCCAATGTTTATTGAGTAATTATGATTTGTAATTTGATGTGGAGTTTTAATTTGGAAGGGATCTATTTCAATTATGTCTGGAAAATACTCTTCTGCAATTTCTTCATTTATTAGGGTTCTAGTTGATCCAGTATCAATCATAAATTTCGCGTTAATTTCGGGAATTATTATGTAAGGTAATTTATGAACATTCGAGATGTTGAGTTCTAAGTATTGGGGTTGTTCAAGGCTGGTGTTGTAAAATTTTCTTCTGTTGAATCTTTAATATTTTCTTCATATTGCTCTCCATCATAGAATTCTTCTTGTTCATATTCTTCAAATTGTTCGTACAATTGTTCAGGGTCTTCTTGGTGATAGAGTTCTTTTGCTATATATCTTGGTTGTTGTTGTTGTGGGTATATCATTGCAGTATTTCCTGATGAAATTTCCATTGGTGTTGGTGTCGGTTTATGAAATTTGCGAAGTTTTGAGGTATTAGTTACTCCGGAAAATTGTCTTTTTATTTGATTTAATCTGACAAATTGTTGTTGTTGTGGTTGAAATTGTTTAAATTGTTGTTGAGTTTGAAATTGTTGTTGAGGTTGAAACTGTTGTTGAGGTTGAAACTGTCTTGGTTGTTGATATTGTCTTTGTGAAAATTGTTTATTAGAAGTTGAAGGATTTTGTTGTTGTTGATAATTCGGATTATTTCGAATCGGTAAAGGTTGAATTCTCAAATTATGATTTGGTGTTTTATTTTGTTTTCCTGAATTTTGATTTGAATGTAACTGAGTTCGGTGGTAGTTCATATTTTCTTCTTCTACTGCCATACGCATTGCGTCTTCGATTGTTGCTGGTGATATACAACGTAATAGATGACTCGTGTGGCTGTTTAGTCCTGCTAAATATGCTTTTAGTGTTGTTGCATTATATAAATTTCTCTTTGCGTCTTTGATATCTTGGTGAATATTTTGAAGTTCTAATTTATTCAATAAAAGGCATCGAATGTCGATACATTTGTCTGCAAATTGTCAAGGTGTTTCATTTGCTTGTTGCTTTATCATGACAAGGTCTCTTAAAAGTGATTCTTCATCTCTCTGATCTCCAAATAGTGAAATTAGTATATCTTTTAATTCTTGTAAGGTGTTAAACGGTCTGGCTGCTAACATTACTGCTGCTTTTCCAATTAGTTTTGATCTTATGTGACATAATGTGAAACCTGTTCTTGCGACATCGTTATTTGGTGCCATCATTGCCATTACAGATTCACATGAACTTATGAAAGTAGATAATTTTGAAGGTTCTCCATCAAATTTAGGAATTATGTCTAGAATATCTTTAACTGAAATTTGTGGTAAAGCCATGTTGTTTATTTGGGGGTTATTTATTTGAGGGTTATTTATTTGAGGGTTTATATCGATATTTTGAAAATGTTCTATTAGTTCGTCTAAATCGTTTAAATTATTTAAATTGTTATTCATTTACTTACACGAGGATTAAAATGATGATTCCTTTGATAATGTTCATTTGAATTGTATCACTTGCACGATTAAATTATTATTTTAATTTTGATTGGAAAAATATGTTGAATTGAACTGTATTATTTTTGTAAATTTCGAATTTTTGAAAATGCTATTGTTTTTTGAAAAATGCTATTGTTTTTTGAAAAAATGCTATTGTCGTCGATATCCTTTAATTTGACGTTTTATAACCAAACAATGATATCGGCATTTTAAGGTGAGGATGGGAATTTCGGGTAGTCTCGATGGTTTCTTTAAAGATGGTTTCTTTCTTCTGTGTCAAATTTCTACATAGGTATTAAGTTCTCCTATGGTCTTTGAAATTGACAACTGTCTTCTTTTCTTCAAGGGCTTATAATAATTTGACACATCGACATCAAATTATTAAGTGCAAGGCCTCATGGTGATCCTGGGATTGGCTTCTTTTTCTTCCTTCTTTTCTTTTCTTCTTCTTGGGGGACTGGGATCCGTCGGAGAGTCTGGTCGATCCAGATGTCGAACACGATGTTCCTCTCTCGTGGTTGACTCCAATAGTCAGGGGGAATTTGTTACCGTTGGAAGAGTCTAGGCGATTCTAGAAACCGAACACGATGTTCCTCTTCGATGGTTGCGACTCCGATAGTCAGGAAATTGAATTTACGTTACAAGTCGGACAAATACACGACGATTTTGGGTTTTTGGTGAATCGTTGAAACGAACGAATTTTAATTAATTCTCCAAAAAATCCGAACGACTGCGCCAGTTATCTTTCGCGGACCGAAGATTAACTTTTTAAAAAGAATTTATTTTGTTGGGAGTGGAAATCGACTGTACCTGCTCAACGTCGCAGCGTAAATTAATTCATCATAGTGCGATAAGATGTATTTATATCAAATGGAATTCTTCTCTAAGCATAATTCTAGTGTGGGTGGTACGATAACTCGCTACCCAATTCTGACACATTTTTGTAAATAATTGTAAACCATTTAAAAAAAAAACTATTGTTTAAAGTTTTAATTTCATGATGGCATCCAATAAAAATGTCAGCTTGGATCCTCCAAAATTGTTTACCTGCAAGGTAGTGGCTATCAGTGGGCCAACATGTACAAAGTGTAACACAGTGTATCATCCCTCATGTTTAAAGAAAAAGAAGAAGGTTGAGATAATTACAATAAACTGCTGTTCGGAATCTAACCTGTCACCTAACCCAACTTCGGAGGAAACAGGTATGTCTGCGAAAGATGTGGAAAATAAGTTCCTTCGTGAAATCATCAACTATAAGGATGAGATGATCGAAGAACTTCGCGATAAAATACAAATTTTAAATAAAACAATCACTTTACTCGAAGGGAATATAAACATTGGCCATGAGCGCCATCTACCAACCAATAGAGAATCCCCTGAAAGTAATGTAAACACTGATGAAGATCGACACCTGTCAATCAATAGTGGAACCCATGAAAACGTTGCCAAGGAACGACATCTACCAACCAATAGTGAAACAAAACAACTTACAAGCGACAAACATTTTTCAGTAAGAAAGCAGTTTCCTACAACAAAACTGGATAAACAGACAACATCCAGAGGCGTGCGCAAAGATAAAAAAACCCGAAACAAATGCAATAAATGGAGAATCTGAAAATGTAGTATAAAAATCATCATCGAATGCTCAAATCACTATTGAAAATCAACAGAATACTGGAACAATTCAAAATCAGTTAAATGACAATGCAAACAGTGTCCAGGATAAATGGGACACCGTCAATAGGAAAAGAAGATCGAAGCAAACTACTGTCCGTGGAACCCTGAAGCAAGGACCGCTGAGAGGAGTAGCACGATATAAATATATTCATGTCTATATGCTAGACCCAAAACTCACTCGTGATAAATTACTTGAGTACCTCGAAAATTGCAACTTAAATAATGTCAAATGTGAGGTCCTGCAGTCAAAATATCCGGAAGAATACTCCTCCTTTAAAGTTGGATTACCCGAAGATCAAATCGAAGAGCTAAAAAATCCAAATATTTGGCCGGAAAATGCCCGAATAAACGATTTCTTAGCTTTTGTAGACCACAGCAAGAAGAAGTCTCGAAACAACATAGAATAAATATACTATTCATAAATATGCAGTCCATAAGAAACAGAATAAGTCAAATGGACGCATTTCTGGTTGATAAAAATTATGAGTTCGTTTCCATATGTGAACATTGGTTAACGGAAGCAGAAGCAGAATCCTCAGAGATTGGTGAACTGAAATCGGCAGCTTATTACGCAGGAAAAACATCAGCACATGGTGGGACAATAATTTATGTAAAAAGCAGTGTACACGTCAACACTTATAATACGTTAACAAATCATATAAGTATTGAAAGAATATGTGAGATCGCATGCATATACGTAACAAGCATTAAATATTATATTATTTGTATTTATAGGGCACCAATCGGTGATTTTAATCAGTTCCTGCACATCGTAACATCTTTTTTAGATAAAATAAATGTAGCGAAGAGAAATGTAGTAATTGGAGCTGATTTTAACTTAAATTTTAACTCAAATGATTGTAAGGTGCAATATTTTATAGATTGTATGTCTAGTTATGGTCTCTATAAGTTGGTATATTTCAATACTAGGAAAGACAACTGTCTTGACAATGTTTTTACTAATACTCAAACACAATACATAGATATAGAGTGTATTGACACATGTCTGTCTGTGTCAATACTTGTAAAAAACAACATTACAAAAGATACTGTAAGAACTTACAGACCCATAACGGAGATAGGCAAATTTATTTTTTATCAATCAGTAACAACAATAAACTGGGATTTCATCAAATCCATCAAATTTAATGTAAACGAAAAATGGGACAAATTTCATACTATATTTATTGAAAACATGCAGAAATACTTTCCAATTAAAACAATCAAAAGTCATCCAAAGAGAACAAACGTAACCTGGTTTAACAAGGATATCCGCGAAATGAGATACACCCTACAACTTATAGAAGACTTCCACAAGAGATATCGTACAGAACAAAATCGAGAAATGAAAAGACAACACCTAAAAATGTATAAGGACCATATAGGCCGGACAAGCAAATGATACATACATCGCAAAATCTACGAACAAACAAAAAGCTATATGGAACACTATACGTTCAAAGATACCAAACGAAACTAACTGTGATATTAGCTGTGAAGAGTTTAACACATTTTTTTATCAATATTGTCGAATCAATTACAGAGAATCTGAGGTATGACAATTGTCCCTCAAATAACTTAAATTTAAATAATAACATCAACTTCCGTTTTGAAAAGATCTCCGAAATACATGTACGAGATGTAATCGACGAAATCAAACAAAGTGGCGCCTTTGATGTGTACGGCTTAACCCCAAATTTAATTAAGTGTGTGAGAGATATTATAATCCCTCCCCTCACTACACTAATAAATGACTCAATTGCTGCAAGCACCTTCCCCAGTGTACTAAAATGTGCGAAAATCCTGCCTATCCATAAGAAAGGAAATATAAGCAACCTTAACAATTATCGGCCCATAGCCATACTTCCAGTTCTGTCCAAGATATATGAAAAGGTGATAAAAACCCAAATTTCATCATATTTCGAATCAAACCTTTTATTCGCAGATGAACAATTTGGATTTAGGAAAAATATGTCAACAATTGATGCCGTGATCAAACTATCCGAAACTGTTTTAGATTCGTTCGAGAATAAATTAGTCGCAACTGCATCGTTTCTGGATCTAACTAAAGCATTCGACGCTGTACCACATGATCTACTGTTGAATAAACTAAAACATTACAATTTTGATGATACAAGCATAGCCTTAGTGAACAGTTATCTTGAGAACCGTTGCCAAACAGTATATATGAATGGTCAGCAGTCGGAACGAAAACAGATTACAAGGGGGGTACCTCAAGGATCAATTTTGGGGCGAATCATATTTTTAATATTTATTAACGACCTGCCAATGAATTTACCGCACTCAACGTCTATACTTTATGCTGACGATAGCACGATAATAGACGTAGGTCAGAATCAAACAGACGTGAGAGAAATAAATGAAAACAGAATGAGCCTCGTTAACAACTGGTGCACCAAAAACGGCCTACTACTAAATCCAAATAAAACGCAAACAATAATGTTTAACATTGCAAACCCCGCTGTAGAAACGAAGGTTCCCTTCCTAGGCTTTAATATTGATGCGGCCCTTAAGTGGGATGAACACGGAAAAAACTTATCGGCACAATTAGCAAAACACGTATACACCTTCAGAAGATTGTCCCAAGAGACTTCCCTGGAATGCATGAAAAGCGCATACTTTGGAGTTTTCCAATCCTGCATGAAATACGAACTCATTGCCTGGGGACATTCTACCTGCAGACACAGAAGTTTTGCCCTCCAACGCAGGGTGGTTCGTATATTAACCAAATCCAAATATATAGAGGATTGTAAGCCCATTTTTATAAAATTGGGTATACTGACATTTCCGTCTTTGTACATCAAGGAATGTTTAGTATATATCAAACAACACGTAAACAGATACAATACACATGGAAATCATACGTACGAAACAAGATTTAAACAAAATATAAACCTGGAACAAATAAGATTAAAACGGTCACAAAATGGAACCAAGTACTTCGCAGTTAAATTTTACAATAAATTGAGTTCAGAAATCAGAGACTTGCCCTTGAAACTTTTCAAAAAAAAGATACACGAGTTCTTACTTCGCAAATCTTATTACTCATATGAGGATTTTTCAAATGACGATGAATGCCTGTGATATGTACATACACACTAATGTATATTTTCTAATATTCGTTAAAGTTTAATGTATGAAATGTTCAATGTCAATGTAATTTTTTTAAAAATTTTAATTTATCTAATTTTATTTTATATCCTAGTCAAACTCATGTTTAATAAGGCCAGTATATGTATGCGATCATTTTAATATGTCTATAAGGTAGGTACATACAGAGAGTTTTATGTAACACCGAACATACTAAAATGTACTCAATGTTAATTTTCCTATGTTCGATGTGTACTGAGACGCATCAAAGCATTGAGTGCGATGGGATTGGCTACGATTTCTAATTGTAATATAGTCAACCCAATTTACACTCTTCCCTTCAAAAATAAATGAAACCTGTCAGTTATCGCAAGCAATTGATATTTGCTGTTCTAGCATTTGAAGCAGACGTAGACAAAGAACGGAGAGTTAAATATATCAATAATGTACACAAAGGAGGAAAAGATTATTCTGGTAAACTTATACCATGGAGAAAACAGTTCAAGAAATTCCCATGATTTATTTTCTGATAAATTTTCTGTTCAATCAGACTACCATTTATTTCAACCATTTCGAACCTTCTAGGACAGTTTGTTTGGATAAATTTCACAGGCGAGGAGTTAGAAGTCAGTTGATATTATCGGAAGAGATGAAATTAAACAATTTGTTATTTCGAAGAGTGTCTAATAATATCATTACTATTGCAAAATCATTTAATATTTAAAAATCCTTTGTACGTAGGAGTTCTACAAGAATTTAAGTTTAGATCCTACAAATTCCAACATTACTAGTTGCTGTATAACAACATTAACCGATAACATGTTTGTAAAATTGTATTTAATATGTTAAACTAAACAACGAAATGTTGCGAAAAATTGTGTTTACTGATGAAGCGATTATATCTTCTTACCTTCTTTAACTAGTATTTTACTGATTAAAAATATAACAAAAGTTGATAACTATTCCGTTGTACTAAAATATTCCAAAAACAACATATTGTGGTTGACATAATAATTGACAAATTTAATTTATTTTTGACGTGAAGGGTGAACATTGGGTTGACTATATTATAATTAGAAATCCTAGCCAATCACATCGTACTTAATGCTTTGATGCGTCCCAGTACACATCGAACATAGGAAAATTAACATTAAGTACATTTTAGTATGTTCGGTGTTATATAAAACTCTCTGTATATTTTAATTATTTTTATCTTTTGAAATATCACCTGTCTAATTTTTTTTTCTACTTAATTACTATATTTTCTGACATGTGTAAGATAGTTGTATCAATGCATAAATAAATAAATAAATAAATTTGTCTGTAATTTTTGGATATACGTTGCGAATCTAACGATACATTTTATGTTAAAAAAATGAATTTCTTTAATTTTGTATTACTCTATTGAAAAATATAGTTCTTTATAGTTCTTATAATACTAACTCATAACTATTACCAGTATTTAGTTTATAAAAAATACCTTTCTTATCAGTACAGTAATGAATCGGCTGGATGTCCGTCCTCAGTGTATCACCTCTGAAGCAAATTATGGGCCCTAGGAGTTGTCAAATAAGTCAGTTACTCAACTGGTTTTAGAGAATAAAGAATAAACTTTTACATATTAAATGTACAATAAACTATAAGTGTAATAGATCATTGAATTCAGAAAAAATATATTCAAAATGCCCCCGGGTATATGTTATAATTATCTTAAAATAAAATATGTTACTAAATTTCTCCATAAAAAGTGCCTCTATAATGTCAAAGTTGTAAATGTCTAGATTTAATAGTTTTTGAAAAAAAAATAAAAACGAAATTTCAAAAACTCCGATTTCGACAATATCTTAAAAACGAAGAAAATACACTAATAAAGACTATTATTCCTTACTTCACTTTTTATTTTTATCGTTAAATGTACATTACGAGACACAAAGTGCTCATTATCAATAACAAACTGAATGTTCAGTTTGTTATTGATAATGAGCACTTTGTGTCTCGAAATGTACATCTAACGATAAAAATAAAAAGTGAAGTAAGGGATAGCCTTTATTAGTGTAATAATCACTTCACGTAAACTCAAAAACATACAGTTACGAAAGAAGATACTTCAAATTTATTTTCAGATTATTATTGGGCCCTAAAAACTTTGCCCCAATTTACCCGACTCACTGTCTCTTTAGTTAACCCATTAACGGCCGAGCAATTATAGAGATAACTCTAAAATGATGTATATGCTGTAAAATTTTAAGAATTCGTCGATTTTATATAAAAACGTGCAGCATGAAGTTTAGAACGAGTGATTCCACTCCCAGACTAAGCATGAAGTAAAATTTCGAGTTTAGAAAAGCCTGAAAATTTGGTTTGGTCGCTCCGCGAAGCGGAGCGGTCAAACCAAATTTTCTGGCTTTTCTAAACGCGAAATTTTACTTCATGCGCCATGCGCACAAAACACTGAAATATTGTGTAGAAATACACTCACATTATTTTTTTCTAAAATGAGTAATAATCGAAATATTTAAATAACAAAATATTTACATGTTTCTTCTTACATTTTCAAGCCAGGTCAAATAATATATATTAAATGAACTTATTTAGTAATATAATTAACCAAACATTTTTAATGTTGCATTCTCTAGAAATACGGACACCTTGTATCATAGCTGGGCAGGATGCGAATCATTCAGGATTCGAATCCTTTTAGAGGATTCAAAAGAGGCATTCAAATACTTTAGTTAAACTGGATTCGTGATCCGGATTCGTTACACTTTTTTAAAAGGATTCGTATTCGAATCCAAATGCGGGTGATTCGAATCCTTATAAAAGGGTTCGAATCCTCGTAAAAGGATTCGAATCCTCATAAAAGGATTCGAATCCTCATAAAAGGATTCCAATCCTCATAATAGGATTCGAATTCTCATAAAAGGATTCGAACATTTATAAAAGGATTTGAATACTTACAAAAGGATTCGAATAGTTACAAAAGGATTCGAATCGTCAAAAATAATTCGAATTAATCGTGAGGATTAACATGAAAAATTTGTTCTGTATGTTTTTTAATTTCTCGTCAAATCACTGCTTTATACGCGTGGCGCATGAAGTAAAATTTCGAGTTTAGAAAAACCCCGTGAACATTTTTCTACGCGGGGCTTTTCTAACTTCGAAATTTTACTTCATGCTTAGTCTGGGAGTGGACGACACTTGTTTGTAAGCGATGAAATCAAAAATCAAGTAAATTAATAATTTGTGTCAAATTTGACATTTTGATAAATTTTGTTGATTTTTGCCAAATTTGACATTTTTAATTGTTTTTCGGTAATTTCGCCAAATATAACATTTTGATAAATTTCGATGATTTCTGTCAACGTTGACAATTTTAAATTTTAAATAATTCCCTCAAATATGATATTTTTAATGTTCGACGTATTCAATCGTATTCTGACAATTTTCGCACAAATTAATATTTTAGACGTTAGCAATCAAATCATATTTTGACAATTTTCACACAGATTGACATTTGACATTCCCAATCAAATGTTTACACTTAACATGTCGATTTATTACATTTTTATAAGATTTTCAACAAATCGATATTTTCATAAAATTATCATCATTTCGTCGATTCATCAAATTTTCATCAGATTTTTGAATATTTCCTCAATTTTCCTCAATTTATCGAATGTTGATGAACTTTTCAATATTTCGAGATTTTTAATTAATTTATGAAAATGTTTATCAGATTTTCAACATATCTTGATTTTTGATATTTTGTCATTTTTATCGATTTATAAAATTTTGATGAAATTTTCGATATTTCGAGATTTTCTCCTCAAATTATATAAAATGTTTATATGTAAGATGTTCAATATTTTTATTCAGATTTGTAACGATTTTCAAAAAATTATTGAATCATTATTTGAACACACAAATTTGAGATTCATTTTTTTCTTCAAGACATTTTTAATCATTTTTGACATTAAATGACATTTTCGATATTTTTTACCTTTTGAGATGACATTTTTGACAATAGATTATATTCTTAATATTAGGCTACGTTTCTTGACATTAGATGACATGGTTCACATTAGATGTTACTTTTAATAAACAATGACATTTTTTAATTTTTTACCTTTTCTGATTTTGGCATTAAATGACGTATTTGACATTAGATGGCAGTTCTGACATTTTATATTTTTTTACTTTTTTGACATTAGACGACAATTTTGACATTTGATATTTTTGATATTACATATTTACTTGTTTTACATTAGATGACAATTTTTATATTATTAGATAACTTTTTTGACATTATTACTGATTTTGACAGAAATTTTCGTTTTTGTAAAAACGTTTTTGTCAAACTGTCACGTACTGACATAAAATGATAATTTTGACGTAAATAGATTTTATCAACACGCCGAATTTTTGACGTTTTTTATATTTTTTATATTTACGAGATGACATTTTGGTCATTTTGATGTTTTTGGCAATTTTAAATAATTTTGACATATTTTGATAACTTTTAAAACTGAAAACAGTTTTAATATGTTTTTATATTTTTAACTTTACTTGAAATTAGTGATTAATACGCGTGGCGCATGAAGTAAAATTTCGAGTTTAGAAAAGCCCCGTGAAAATTTGTCTCGGATCGCTGCACGACCCTCGACAAATTTTCTACGCGGGGCTTTTCTAAACTCGAAATTTTACTTCATGCTTAGTTTGGGAGTGGAAGACTCGTTCGTAAATTTTCGAATTATCATAAAGTTGTCATAAAGTTGTGTATTTATTTTCAAAAAAATCTTTCTCGGGTTATTGAACAAAAATAAAAGAGTTGAGGTGAAAACTGTTTAGGTAAAAGTGGTTTATATTTTGGCTGGCTACAACTTTTGTTTGTAACATTTTTTGATTTAGACGTCGAAAGGCATAATCGGTGAGTGGTTGGTCTCCACTAGATTTTTTAGTTTCTAATTCAAAACCAAATGAGCTGAGGTGATGGGTGTTTAGGTAAGAGGTTTATTTTTTCATTGGCTATACAACTTTTGTTTCAAACATTTTTTAACTTAAACGTCGAAAGCCATAGTGAAATTCGTTTAATAAAAAAAAAACATCTAATGATTTCTGGTGATTTTTAACACAAGACTTTTAGACATTTGATGGTATAATTAATATTAAATTTTTAATATATTCGTAAATATACGGTAAACAATGTAAAATATTTATTTAATTAAAATATTTAGGAAATAACAATACAATAAATTTTATATTATTATTGTTATTATTATTATACAGGGTGTCCGTATTTCAACAGAATTTATGAGGATCTCGGTTATTTAAAGAGATAGAGAGTCGGTAAATTGGGGCAAAGTTGCGTAATTTAAGGCCTAATAATAATCCAAAAACAAATTTGAAATATCTTCTTTCGTTAATGAGCGATTGCCAAAAAAGGTATTTTTTGACAATTCGTTTTTATTTTTTTATTCAAAGTCTATTGAATCCAGACATTTACAACTTTGACATTATAGGCACTTTTTAACGATACTAACGATAAATCTAGTAACATATTTTATTTTAAGATAACTATAACATTTACCTAGGGACCATAGTTAACTATTGTTTTTCTTATAGGCGCCATTTTGGATTTTCATATTTTTTGGAAGAATATATTTTACTGAATTCAATGATGTATCACACTTATAGTTTATTGTACATTTTATATGTAAAATTTTAATCTTTTGGTTTTTCAAAGAGTGCCTTGAAAACAGTTGAGTAACTCACTTATTTGGCAACTCCTAGGACCCATAATTTGCTTACATATCACCCTTCAAGGCATCCGACTATATTGAAGGCATCCGACTATACTTGAACAGTTGTGACATATTTTAAAGTAACGAGTGTCTTCCACTCCCAGACTAAGCATGAAGTAAAATTTCGAGTTTAGAAAAGCCCCGCGTGGAAAATTTGTCGAGGGTCGCGCAGCGACCCGAGACAAATTTTCACGGGGCTTTTCTAAACTCGAAATTTTATTTCATGCGCCACGCGTATAAACCACTGATTTGAAGTGTAGTTCAAAAACACACAAATACATTTTTAATCAGAGTAACACAGATATTCAGTCTGTTATCAACGATGTTCAGTGTTAATAATAAATAATTAGGTTTTGAATATTTTTGTTAAAACAACTGATAACGATATTTATATGTTTATGGTTGTAAAAAAATAATAAAATCAAATTTATTCTTAAACGATTTGTATTCGTGATTCGAAAAAACAGCATTCGAATCTTTGATTCGAATCATATTTATCTCTTACGAATCCTTTATTCGAGTATTCGTGATTCGAATCATATTAGGTGATTCGGATTCGTGATTCGAATCCTTTTAACGAGGATTTGTCCCAGCTCTGTCTTGTATACAATAATTCGCTGCTACAAAATTATTTACATTTTTTAAACTCATATTTTTGGCGTTTTATTACAATCTTTCAGTTTTGAAATTTGACTAATTTTAGTTTTTAAAATAATAAACAATTAATTTCACAATCAAACAAAATCCATGGAAAATTTATTTTAAAAAAACTTATACTTAGATTTTACTCCTATAAATTTAAGAAATATATTACATATGTCAAAAATTTACTCAAATTTTTAAAAATAACGGAAACAAAAATACGAAAGCTCTAAGTTTTTGTATTTTACTTTGTTCGAGAGAAGAATAAAACTATAAATCCCAAAAAAATATTACACACGTCCATATTTGACTAACATTTTTCATAATGACAAGAAACACAAGCTTACAAAAGTTCTAAGTTTTTGTATGTTTTATTTTTTTCGAAAGAAATATAATAGTATAAATCTTAAAAAAATTATACACACGTCCGTAATAGTCTAAAATGTTGCAAACATAAAAGAATCACAAAAATTACGAAAGTTTCAAGTTTTTGCATTTTATTTTGTCCGTGAGCAATTATTTGCTTAAAAAAACGAGTAAGTGCCGTCGTGTTGTGCAGCTAAGCTAAAGTACGTTTTATCTAGTTAATCGTTTTGAATATATACACACGATTTGATATATATATAGCCGCAGCGATCACGGTGTCTGTGTGTATACAATTTCAACTTTATTTGGGGCTATATAAAGGGCAGTTTATATAAATTAAATAACAACAATATCAATATTTTACGACAAAATTTCATTAAACACAAACTTTAAATCAACAGATCGTTTACGGTGTCTGTGTGTATACAATTTCAATTTCGATTTAATTCATTCACAGTTTTTGTTTCTCATTTACTCATCCCTATAATAAAGGTATAGTACTATCTAAATTACTACCTGTTAATTAGCAATAATGTAATTAGTAAGTGTTGTTTTACACACTCAGAATATTCCTCAACATCATAACCTCAATAACACACATATATATACACCTATCTGTTTGTACTGAATTGCCTATTTTAGCGGATACCCCTTCATCAATACCTTGCCGTGGCCTAATTTTTCCTGTGGTGTCTATCAACAATAAGTCAACACTGAGGGCCCAGCGTTGTGAAGAGTGTGTCCACTGTGTCATCCTTGTTATTTGTTTTATCTGTTCCTGTGTTGCCAAGTCCATCTGTCTAGTCTGAATATGGACTGCACCAAATGTAAAGCCAAAATTATATCTGGGGTAACATGCTCACATTGCAATAGTTTAACCCATCGTAGCTGCTTAAAACGTTGCAACGGCTACACTGATTTGGAATCAGATATCTCAATAATAGCATCATGCCCATCATGCAGCGGCTACGGTTTTGACCAGAATGTCAACTTAGCTGGCACTGCGCCTCCCACCACTCCTAGTGTTCAATCAACTGTGCGCGCGTTTAGGTTTGAGTCGTGCAATGATCCTGAATGCAAGGCATTACAGCTCGAACTCCGTGCACACAGGGATGAAATGTCTACGCTTGGGCGGGAAATTGCAGACTTGAAATCTATTTTTAATTTATCCGCTTTAGAAAGTTTTATTACTAATGAAAACGCTTTAATGCGTTCTAAAATTTTAACAGTGCTTATGAAGAAATTTAAAAAAACCCTTAAATCATTCAATTGACTTACCACAACGTTGTGATAATACCGTAGAAGTGCATACATTAGTTCAACATCCAGATTAATCAATTCATCACCCTACAATTGAAATCGACAACCTGATTGTTCAACCATTTTCACCTAACATCGTAACAACACAAGATCCTTTAACATCAATCTCAACGCAAGCATCATTTAACACATCGAAACCTCGTAAACCAAAGTTGTCTTCTATTATCCATGGAACTGCATCCGATACCAACTTACGTGCAGCAGAAAAGCGCACATTCTATCACGTCAACAACTGCGCCGCTTCAACAACAGTTGAAGATATAAAACATTTCTTAGATTTAAACATGGGCGTAAAGAATGTTACTTGCTTTCCATTTACAAACAATAACTTGTACTGCTCGTTTAAATTAGGATTATCGGAGAATTCGGCTAGCGATATTGTAAACCCTGATAAGTGGCCTAAAAGGCATTTCGATCAAACTATTTACCAATTGGCGGAAACATCCTAAACCCAAACAACATGCCCACGCCAGTTTTTTACCCACGGTCGTGATAAATCCGAACGTATCTTAAGTAGTGACTTCGTAAAATCTACTATCTCTCCATCTACAAACTCTGATATTAGCGTCTATTATTTATCAGAACGTTCGTGACCTACGCTCGAAACTCTGGTTTAAACACTAATACTCCATTGGTTTCTCACTGCATATTTATTTTTACCGAAACCTGGCTCACAAGTTCCATTTCTAACTATGAACTTGGTTTTAGCGGTTTTAAGGTTTTTAGAGCTGATCGTGATTCCGCAATAACATCGAAATCACGCGGTGGGGGCGTATTAATTGCGGTTTCCAATAAATATCTCTCTTTATATATAAAACTACGAAAAAAACTATTCGTGAAAATGCAAACAATGGCTTAATTAATAAGACAACTTAAGACGATAAATATCCATTGAAACAACTACTTCCCGTGCAAATACACCTACGGATATTGAATTATACAATGAAATATTTAAAATCTTATTTAATTTGATTTGTTACAACGCTCTATTAAAGTATATGTAACGTTTAGGTCAAATTCTCTTCAATCCAACTAACAATACAAATTTAAATGACTTATTGTTAGTTGGTTTGAGAGAATTTCACCTAAACGTTACATATATTTCTGATAAATACCCCAACAAGAATTTGTAAAACGACAGCGACATGCATAGACAATATTGTAACAAATATAACTACTGAAATTTTAGTCCAAATACTTAACACTGTGATATCTGATCACACTGCCCAACATATCACTTACACATTCTATTACAAACCCAATCTACAGAAACATATAGGTAGGCATTTTTGTCATTCAAACATTCAGTTATTTATAAGTGATATTAGTAAAGAGTCATTTCATGCAGTATTTACACAGCAATGTTCTAACACAAAGTCTGATATATTTGTACAAATATTTTTGGACTATTTTCATAAATATTTCCCAATAAAAATATTTTCGAGCAATAAATTAAATAAGAAAAAAAGCTCTACCAGTCAAAAGCTATAAAGCAAAGCAAAAAGAGGCTACTGATATATAAAACAATTGGTAATTACATCCCAGAATATAAAAATGTATATAAAAAAGAACAGTCTATCTATCATAAATTACTTAGAGACGAAAAGAACATGAATATACAAACTAGAATGAGTAACAGTACAAATAAATCAAAAACTGCATGGCACATTATAGGTGAAATGGTAGGAAAAGATAAGTCATTTAAAATTCCTGCACATGATAATACCTACGAATTAGCTAACAGGTTTAATACCTTTTACAATACAATTGGAAATAACTTTCCAATAACTAATTCGAATAACTTTATTAATAACGTTGCATTTAATAACAACTCAATGTTTATACAGCCCGCAACAGAAACAGAAATAATCGATATTGTCAAAAACATATCAAAAAACAATAGTATCGAGGAAATTGCATCTCCGTTGTGCAATATATTAAACTCTATTTTTGAAACCGGTGTATACCCTGATAGCCTTAAAGTAGCAATACTATCCCCAATCTATAAGAAAGGAGACAGCAATTTATTAGATAATTACCGGCCGATTAGCATCATTAACTCATTCTCCAAAATAAATTATTTACAATAGACTGATGGGCTTTTTTTCGAAGTTTCAATTACTCTCCAAACATCAACACGGTTTCCTAAAAGGAAAATGTATAGAAACGGCGCTTTTTGAATTCACAAATGCTGTGCTTAATAATATGGAGGATAGAAACCTGTCATGCGGAATGTTATTAGATTTATCTAAAGCGTTCGACAGTATCGACCATGCCATATTATTAGGTAAATTATATCAATATAGTGTAAGAGGTATCCCATATTCACTAATACAATCGTATCTCACTGGTCGTTCACATTACACGAAAATAAAATCCCTCAAAGATGGTACAGCAGTTTTATCAAATCAACTAATAACAAATAAGGGCATTCGCAAGGAAGTGTATCCCGTAAAGCTGTAACATCTTAAACTACGCTGATGACACCAATGTACTAATTGATGGCAAAACATTCGTTGACATTGTCGATCAGGGTAGTATCTGTATGAACCTATTGGAGTCCTGGTTCAATGACAACCAGTTAATATTAAATAAGTCAAAAACAGCATGCATTTTGTCTAAAACTAATCAGTCAATAGACACGCCAGATTACTTAAAATTAAATAACGCGCAATATAAGTTTGTTCAAAATGTAAAATGTTTGGGAATATATTTAGATGAAACCCTTCCATTCGTCCCTCACATAGCATTTCTATGCAAACGAATTAGCAGCGCCTGTTTTGGTGTATTGATGCGCAGTACAAACTCAGAAATCAGTAAATTGTTTTATTTAGCAAATATACAATCACACTTTCGTTATGGAATTATTCTTTGGGGCAGTTCAAAAGATATGGACAAAATTTTCATATATCAAAAAAAAGCAGTTCGAATATTAACTAAATCTAATACCAGATCATCCTGCAGGGGTCTAATTAAAAGTTTAGGCATATTAACGGTATACGGCCTATATATCTACGAATGTGTAAAATTCTTCATGAAAATATTTTGACAATGTTTTTTATTGTTCAAAATATTCCAACAGACGAGGACAGCAGTACAACCTCCCTAAACACAGATTAAATAAATATGCAAGTGGCTGTTTCTATACGTGTCTCAAAATATACAATAGTCTAGCGGTTAGTATCAAAAATATTGAAGAATATAACAAATGTAAGTGTGCGCTATTTAATATGCTTTGTGACTTAGAACCGTATTCATTTTCGGAATTTTTTTGTAAAACATAATAGTTACTAGTGATTTTGTATTTTCTTTTGTGACGTTTTGCACTACAAATGTATATTTATGTATGTATTTGTAAATGTGAATAAAGGAATTTATTATTATTATTATTATACTTTAATAGAGCGTTGTAACAAATCAAATTAAATAAGATTTTAAATATTTCATTGTATAATTCAATATCCGAAGGTGTATTTGCACGGGAAGTAGTTGATTCAATGGATATTTATCGTCTTAAGTTGTCTTATTAATTAAGACATTGTTTGCATTTTCACGAATAGTTTTTTCGTAATTTTATATATTATGTTTAAAGTGTGCAAACTATAAGAAGCGTTAGCTTATTTTCTCGAATTCAAATAATTTTGAATTTGAATTTATATTGTTTGAAATATATCTCTACTGAAATCTACAAAAATAGTTTAACTCACGAAGAGCTATACGTCTGTGTGCATATTGGAAATACGTTGTTTACATCCCCCCTAACTCGGTCTAATCTGTATATATATATCAAAACCACTGTGAAATAGTTGGGTCCTTCGGTGATTTTAACGATCTCTATATGTTTGGAGATTATAATTTACCGCATACTTCTTGGCAAAATGACGAATATAGGGTTTGTACGAATTCAAAATGTCTAAAATCTGTTCTATTAGCAAACACTTTCGGCTTCATTAATTCACACCAAGTTAATAACATACTTAATTATAATAATGTTACTTTAGATCTGATATTTTTACCATCCTCATATTCTTCCAATGCCACTCTAAATGAATCATAATTTCCTATTATCCCGTGCGATCCACACCATCCAGTCTTGAAACTACTTCTCTCGTTCGATAAAAACGTTGATTTTTCTGGTACTTTGTGGTACTTAAGATACAATTTCAAGCGTGCAGATTTTTTGCCATAAACAATGCTGTAGTTAACATAAGTTGGTATTCCATTCTTAATGACTGTAATATTGATGTAGCTTGCCAGATGTTCTACTCCACTATATACGAAATAATTGACCACTTTGTTCCTATAATCAATACACCGAAACTTAAACCAACACGATTCCCTAAATGGTTTACACCAGAGCTGACAAACTTAGTAATCCAGAAGAAGAAACTACATAAGGTTTGTACACACTCAGGCTTGGATGATGATTACCGTCAATTTAGTCTTGTTAGGCAGCAATGCAAAGATTTGGCTCGTGTTTGTCACACCAATTATATTCAGAATGTGGAAGATAACATCAAACATAATCCCAAATCGGTTTGGAATTATGTTAACTCCAAGCGAACATCTAATAACATTCCTTCAACTTTCACTGCTGGTAATAGCTCAATTGACACTCCTGAGGGTATAGTAAATAATTTTGCTACGTTTTTCGGGTCAGTTTATAATCCTCATATTCATGGTGCAAAGTGCAAATATAATTCTATCTCTTCTAATCATATTAATGAATGTATTTTTAACACAATAAGAATCACGGATGTTTTAAACGAACTTACCTCAATTAAAACAAGCCATATCTCTGGACCTGATGGTCTACCTGCTTTATTTTTAAAGAATTGCGCCTTTGCACTTAGTAGACCTTTGTGGATCCTTTTCAACAAATCCCTTGCTGAGGGGACATTTCCCCCATCTGGAAGGAAGCGTTTGTCACTCCCATTCATAAATCAAGGAATGAGAAAATATTTGAAAATTACAGGCCGATATCAATTTTGTCATCGATCCCGAAGCTTTTTGAACGACTAGTAACTCGTTACTTGACTGAAATACTCCAACCATTAATCTCAATAAAACAGCATTGATTCCGTACGGGCAAAACAACCGCAACTAAACTCCTTATTTATGAATCATACATTGTCAGTGCCTTTGTCGATCGAGTACAAGTCGATTCCATCTATACCGATTTCTCGAAGGCATTCGACAGTGTTGATCATTGTATTCTCATCAATAAATTACGTAACCTCGGCATTAGAGGTTTTGTTCTCCAATGGATCGAGTCATATATTACGGGAAGATCTCAACGCGTTCGGATTAGCCAGTGTGTCTTGTGTAACATTATTGTCACCTCCGGTGTTCCGCAAGGGTCTCACCTGGGACCATTGCTTTTTAACGTGTTTGTGGACGACGTAATTAAATGTTTTTCTAACGCTCAATGTCTTCTATATGCCGATGACATAAAAATTTTCATGCGAGTTAGCGCTCGCGAAGATGCCGTTCGCTTACAAAATGATTTGCTATCATTTCAATTATAGTGCCAGTTAAATAAACTTCAACTTAACTTAAAAAAATGCAAAGTCATAACTTTTCTAGACGTCAGTCTACCGTTGTGTATGGATACCGATTGATGGATGATCCATTGGAACGCGTAACATCAATCAGGGATTTGGGGGTGGTCTTCGATTCCGTGCTCTCCTTCGACGAACATATATCGAATATTATTGCCAAAGCCTATCAGTTTCTCGGATTCGTAAAACGGAACTACAGAGAGTTCTCGGATTCGAAGACCATACTCATACTATAATACACTTTAGTGTGTTCCCATTTGGAATATGGCTCTTGCGTTTGGTCTCCGTACACAGCGGTAGACAAAGACAGAATTGAATGCATCCAAAGAAAGTTCATTCGGTTTTTGGGTTATAGATTTAACATTATCGGAAGCACTGCTGAACTTTGTAACCATTAGAGCAACGTCGGTTTAACTTTGACGTAACTCAGGTATTTAAAATCGTAAATGGTCAAATCGATTGTCCGGACCTTCTAAATTAGATAGTGCATGTTCCCGCTAGAACGTTAACCTTTAACGTTCCATTTAGAAGGACGGATTACGCTCTACACTCGGCCTCTACGCGTATTTTAAGGAACGCCAACGAAGTCAATATTGACTTCTTTGTTGACTCCTACAACACCTTACTGCGCGTATTGAAATTGTTGTGAATTTTATGTTATTTTAGTTTGTACCTAATTGTTATACACTTTTATATTAGTACTATGTTTTTATTGTGCTGATTTCTGTATTGTAAGAGTTGTGCTACGCGCGCTAAGAAATGCTGTAATCAAGTGCTCGAGGATACACAACAAGATCTAACCTCCAAAGAGTGCAACGATGAAACAACCCTGCTTAAAGCAATCATCTGCGAAATGCGCAAATTTAACATTCACTTAGCTGCAGACAATGAAAGACTTGTAACTATTATTGAAAATAAAAACAGTGAAATTCGTGCTCTAAAAGATTCACTTAATAAATACACGACACCAACAGTGAAAAATCCGTCCCCGGACCCAACAAAAGATAACACCATTGACGGAGAGATGATAGATAACATTAGCGGTGACACTGTCGCACTCAGCCGCATTCAATCTGGGAATCAACCTAGTGTGACTAAGAATCGCCAACGGACGCCCAACCTCCCAAACGTGCTAAACAATAACAATGCGCGCTCAGCGAAAGTAAAAAATGTCGCCTCATACGCTAACGCGGCAATTTTAACTTCCAATCAATCTGCTGCTCACTCTCCGATTCTAACTAAAGCCTCGGAAAATGATGCTAAATCGGACTCTAAAAATGGGGAATGGAAAACCAAGACACGCAATAAAAGGAAACAATCCTTCGTTACTGGAAAAGGAAAAGCTGATGATGATCTACGTGCTTCAAAAAAACGTGCATGGATATATGTTGGCAATTGCCGCGAAAGTGTTAATGCTGACACAATAAAAACCTACCTAATTAATAATCATCCTAATATAGATAATATAGAGATTGAAGAATTAACAGTGAAGGGGAAAAATAAAGCTTTCAAACTAAATACAGATTTTGAACATAAAGAAACATTACTGCATGAGGACTCCTGGCCTCCAGGCATAAGAGTGAGAAGATACTCTTTCCCGGTAAGGAATTCAACAAATTTTCAATCACGCGATCCAATAACCAATGCAACATAGAAGATACTATGGACCGACCGAACCACAATGAAGAGGTAACGAATTACTTCACGAAACAAAACGATCTCCACTCGAGCAAAGAGTTGAATGTTTATTTCCTAAATATTCAATCAGTACGGAACAAAATAAACGAACTCGAAGTGTTTCTAATAGAACATCAACATAAATTTCACATAATTTGTTTAAGCGAACATTGGTTGAACGATGAGGAAGTAAAACTACTTCACATCTCTGACTACCAAGTGGCATCTTATTTCGCTCGCAGCACTCGAATTCATGGAGGAGTACTACAATTAACTAAATCCAATATGTTATACACAGTCTTGCATCATTTAAATAATCTATCCTGTGAATTAACTTGCGAAATTGCTGCAACATTCATCTCTGAATTCAATACTCTTTTAATAAATATTTATAGGTCTCCTTCTGGTGCATTTAATGACTTTTTATGTATACTAGGCTCTCTTCTAGACAAAATCAACATAAACAAACCTGTTATAATAGGCGGGGACTTTAATGTAAGGTTTAATTCAAATGATCCTAGAGCCACATCAGTTTGTGACTTATTTAAATCTTACAATCTTTAGCCCAATGTCAATTTTAATACACGGTGTAATAACGTAATAGACAATATATTCTCCAATATTAATCTAACTGCGGAACCCGTAGATGCCGGCCTCTCTGACCATCTTGGTATATTCCTAAAGATCCAGCTCAATACTGCTACCAAAAACAATACTAAGCAAAAAGTGCGGCCTATCACCCAATATGGAAAATTTAAGCTATACAGTTCGTTAGACAATACCAACTGGAATTTCATAACTAATTATAACCATGTTGAAGATCAATTTAACATGTTTATAAGTACTATCGAAACACTGGTCAATGAATCTTTCCCTGAAAAAATATTACCATCCAACCCTCGACATCAAATAAGTTGGTATAACGATAATCTAAGACAAATGCGGGAAACATTGTTTTTAATGAGAGATGCTAGCACTAGAGATCCAACGTTACTACCTTACTATAACTCGTATAAAAGATTTTATAATATGGAACTTAAGCATGCTAGGGTAAGTGCGAATGATAGATTCATCAAAGAATCGAAAAATACGTCTAGTGCTACCTGGTCACTAATGAAATCGGTACAAAAAAATAACACTTGTAGAAAACTCCCGGAAATTGATCCAGATACTTTTAATGTTTTCTTTTCAAATATTATTCATAAGCTCATAAATGATATTAAACCAACTAACGCTTCACCAATATCATTGATGTACAAAATAGACCTAAACATCAAGACTTATTTCAAATTCAAGAACGTCAGTTCAATTATCGTCAGAAATACCATCAGTAAACTGAAAAACACAAAATGCAAGGATATATATGGCATTAATACAACTTTAATCAAAAGTATGACGGATGTTCTAGTCTTACCATTAACTAAATTACTAAACAATTGTATTGACTCATGTGTCTTCCCCAGCTGTTTACAGCATGCGGTAGTAATTCCAGTTTTTAAAAAAGGTGACCGTACTATTTGTAATAATTATAGGCCTATATCTCTACTTCCCGCATTATCCAAGATATTTGAAAAAATTATGTTCGAACAAATGATAGATTTCCTTGGTGAGCACAAAATCATTAATTGTAGTCAGTATGGCTTTTGCAGAGGTCGATCTACTAGGGATGCAATCATTGCACTTGTAGAAGAAATATACAATGACTTCGAAAATAAATCTCACTCAGTAGCTACCTTTTTAGACCTGAGCAAGGCTTTTGATTGCATTTCACATGATGTTCTTCTGCGGAAGCTGTATTATTATAATTTTGACCCCACAAGTTGTAGGTTACTTAACTCTTACTTAGGCTCAAGGCGCCAACAAGTCCTAATTAATAACAACCGATCAAAGGAACTGCAATTATCATTTGGTGTTCCCCAAGGCTCTATTTTAGGACCACTTCTGTTTTTACTATACATCAACGACCTCTCTTATCAACCGGATAACTCATTAGTTATATTATTTGCTGACGATACGACGGTTAAGACCTCAGGAAAATCAGCAAATGATGCAGTATTAATACATGAAGAGTCGGTCAGTCAGGTGTCTCGTTGGTTTGACACAAACAGATTATGCCTTAATGTAGACAAGTCCGTTAACATTAATTTTTCACTAACTAACACTGCTAGTATAACTTGTGTAAAATTTCTTGGAGTACACCTAGACAGCAAACTTAGCTTCCAAAAGCATCAAGAAGAAACAGCAAAAAAGCTATGTACAACGACATACCTGCTGCGGCAGGTGAAATGTTGGCTTCCCAGAAATGCCCTGGTACAAATATATCATGCGTTATTTCAAAGTCATCTTAATTATGCAGTAATCATATGGGGTCATAGTAGCATTACCACCAGGCTTTTTAAGCTACAAAGAAGAGCAATAAGAACTCTAGGTTCTCTTAGCTATCGCGATGACTGTAGGCATATATTCCTACATCTAAAAATATTAACTTTGCCGTGCATCTTTATACTTGAATGCCTAACTTATGTACGTGAACATCTGGCATCTTACAGTCAGCGTAATGAAACACACACCCACAATACTAGATCGGCATCTGAAATTGACATACCGAAGCTTAGGCTAACCAAGTCACGAAGGGGCGTTAATTACTATGGACCTAAATTTTACAATAAATTGCCTGGGGATGTGAAGTCATTAAGTGTACCTGCATTTAGGAGGCGTATGAAGGAATACCTAGAGAGTAAAGCCTTCTACAGTGTAAAAGATTTTCTTAATAGCAGCATATCGGAGATTAAATGTTGAAATGCGTTTTATGATTATTCCCTTCTCTGTACAACTCTGGTTGTGCATTGATGTTTTAATATGTATGTATTTGTTTATATTTAGAAATTGTTAGATTTAAGGTATATCATTATCATTCCATTTGTATTTGACAAGTGTAAAACTTAATGTTATGGCACAATAAAATTATTATTATTAATTATTATTATTATTATATTTATTTATATGTTATTATTTTGAATGTATATATTTATGTATTGGCCATCCGTTTTAATAAAGATTAAAGATAATGTGCATGTGATATGTAACCTTTGCTTCGTGTACTATTTATTTGTACAATTTGTGTGTATTTACTAATTTATTTGTTAGAATTGTAATCTAACCTAAAAATGTTAATTGTTTGATAGTAAATTGCCAACGTTATTGATTTTGATTAACTTAAAGGTGCATTATCATTTGCTCAATAATCAGTGTACATCGTGGCCTATGGGTGGCCTATGGGTAAAGTGCTTGCTCTGTAAAACTGTAGCACCGCCTGTGCCCAGGTTCAAATACAAAACATACGTGACAATTATTGTTTATAAAACTTACTCAAAATTATGGTTTAGGCTTGTGTGTATGTGTATACAGAGAGTTTTATTTAACACCAAACGTTTTTACAACAAGAATTTTTCTTTTGAGTATGCATATGCATACGTTGTACATTTTCCGACGCTCGGTTTATTAAAAGAATTCAATTTGCAACTTTAAACGAGTGTGTTCCACTTCCAGACTAAGCATAAAGTAAAATTTCGAGTTTAGAAAAGCCTGAAAATTTGGTTTGGTCGCGTAGCGCGAAGCGCTGTAGCACCGCCTGTGCCCAGGTTCAAATACAAAACATACGTGACAATTTTTATTTATAAAACTTACTTAAATTTATGGTTTAGGCTTGTGTGTATGTGTATCCAGAGAGTTTTATTTAACACCAAACATTGTACATTTTCCGACGCTCGGTGTATTAAAAGAATTCAATTTGAAGCTTTAAACGAGTGTGTTCCACTCCCAGACTAAGCATGAAGTAAAATTTCGAGTTTAGAAAAGCCTGAAAATTTGGTTTGGTCGCGTAGCGCGAAGCGCGGAGCGGTCAAACCAAATTATCAGGCTTTTCTAAACTCGAAATTTTACTTCATGCGCCACCGGTACAAAACACTTATTAAATGTAAAGTTTAGTGGTGTGTTTTAAACTTCGCATTATGTGTTTTCCACCGGTGGCGCATGAAGTAAAATTTCGAGTTTAGAAAAGCCTGAAAATTTGGTTTGACCGCTCCGCGCTTCGCGCTACGCGACCAAACCAAATTATCAGGCTTTTCTAAACTCGAAATTTTACTTCATGCTTAGTCTGGGAGTGGAACACACTCATTTTTAGTTTCAAATTGAATTCTTTTAAAAAAAACAACAATTATCTAAAAATGTACGGCAAATACGCTGTAATTGGGACGTGTATACTTGAAAGAAAAAACTGCCTGTATGTACAAGTTGAGGCATTAATTGCGATTGATTGGCTACAATATATAACTTAAATATTAAAGGTATCAAATTGTATTTGATGAAAATGTTCGGCGTTACATAAAACTCTCTGTATATATAATATTTTAATCCTCTGCTTATTACAATTTTTATCTTTATCCCAAAAAGATGGCGAACCGCGAGCAACGTTCGTTATCTGAAATCGGCTTGAATAAAACTATTATCGAAATAATTGAAAGTATTGAGTGCTTTGGCTGTCAATTAGGAATTACATCAAAAAGTGACCTATCAACGTGTGTAATCTGCACTACGGACTACCATACAGGATGCATAAAAACAGAAGATAAGTTCGGAGCTACAGCTTGCCATCGCTGCGAAAAACAAGGAATACCAAGAATATATCTACAACTAGTACTGAGTATGCAAAATGAGCTCAGGGATATGAAATGAAAAATGAACTCACTTAACAGGCAAGTTGGACATCTAAATACAATAATTGCTGAAAAGGATAATTTAATTAAAAACTTGACCTTACCATTCTCTAATACAACAAAAAATAATATAAACAAATCGATTGTAGCTCAGTCGCAATCCATACTTACTGAGCAAACAAAGAAAACTGTAAATGTAGCACAGTCGCAATCCTTACTTACTGAGCAAACAAAGAAAACTGCAAATAAATCTAACGAAAATATGCTAATCGATTCGAGTACATCTAAGGTTGATTACAGTAAAATAGCATCTTTACGCTCAGAATCGCCAACGTAACAAACGACATCTACAGCCACGCCAACAGCACCTGAGAGGAAGGGCTCTTCTCCCACCGAAACAACCCAGAACAACGACGACTTTAAACTTGTACAAAGAAGGCGCAAACAAAAAAGAACTTCTATTATGGGCAAAGCCACAGAAGCACTAGAAATCAAAGGGCGAAAAATGCGTTCTCATTTCTACATCAGCGGATTGGCTCCTGAAGTAACAATTGAATCACTTTTGCATTACGTATCCTCAATCGACATCAAAGATGCCGAATGTTTAAGAATGACCTCCAAATGACCAGAGGAATATTACTCTTAATCCTTTTTTACGGCGCCTACAACAAATCATACAAAAACCATAGACGTAAATATAAATAATAAAGACACCTATCGTAGAAAATCTGAAAGAGTATCCAATTCAGATACAAATTTTGCACAAATACATTTAAATATAAATTCGATTAAAAATAAACTTTTTAAACTTGAACTTACGAGTACGCGAAGCGGAGCGGCCAAACCAAATTTTAAGGCTTTTCTAAACTCGAAATTTTACTTCATGCGCCACGCGTATTAAACACTGAAATATTGTGAAGTTAGAAATACACTAACATTGTTTTTTTAATTGAGTAATAATCGAAATATTTAAATAACAAAATATTTATCTTTTTCTTCATACATTTTCAAGTCATGTCAAATAATATTATATATCAAATGAAGTTATTTATTAATAATGTTGCGTGTACGCATCAATGGCGCTTAATGGGTTAAGCACAAGTCTCGTAACTATTTTTCACAATATTCTAGTTGTATAATTCGGGTCTGTGTTAATTGCCTAGCAGCAGTTTCAATAAATCATAAAACACTATAACCTGAAAATAACACCTTTATTAAAAAACAAAACTAAGACCTTTTGGAATAAACGGTCGTAATAAAAACAACAAAGCCGAAATAGAAAAACCATCTTCTATATTATTTAGAATTCGAAGTTTTTAATTGTTCTCTAAATGACGCAGCATTCTAATTTTAAGGAAATTAACATATTTACATATTTTCGTTACTAGAAAACTCATCATGTCCGTTTTAAACAATAACATATTTTGTGTGCTTAATTTTATTGCACAGAAGTGTACATTATGTATATTTAAAGAGACCAAAATTCAGTATGTAATATAGTAAGTCAGTTATAGAAATTATAAAAATTATTGCAGAATTTTACCCAAAATTAACTTTTAAAGTTAACTCTATAATCGCCGTTAATGGGATACGTTATTTTGGAGATCTTGGACTTTTTAGAATAAACAATATTAACATAACTCCAACTTTCTCTTAGCTTCAGGACTTTTTAAAATAATTATTATTCGTTTAGTTGTACCTCAAAAAAGTGCAAAAAATAGCCAGGGAGGGGGGCTGTAAGCCCCTCCCTTGTCTGCGACACTGAATATTGGTAATTTAGCAAGCCATGTGTTTTATTACAAAATTAGATGAAGGAGTTTCTTCAATTTAAATTTCTCTTTGTTTGTTACATATTATTGTGCAATGTGTGTACATTAATCCTCATATTTTTTGATATATTTGCCAGTATCTATTGAATATTACCTCTTTCAGCACTGGCATTTTTCTGGTGTCCAAAAAAATGTTTCGTACACTGAATATTATTTAATATTATTATAAACAGAGTTTTTCTTTTAGGTATAAATATCTCAATATACTGTACATCTTCCGATATTCGTTGTTTTTACAAGTATTTCAAATTGAACTTTCAAACGAGTGTTTTCCACTCCCAGATTGAGCATGTAGTAAAATTTTGAGTTTACGAAAGCCTGAAAGTTTGGTTTGGTCGCGTAGCGAAGCGGAGCGACCTAACCAAATTTTTAGACTTTTCTAAACTCGAAATTTTATCACATGCGCCACGCGTACGAAACACAGTATGCGATGTGATGTTCAGAGTACACGTTTTTAGCATACTACTTTAGTAGAATATTTTAAACTTTACCTGAAATCAGTGTTCTATATGCGTGGCGCACGAAGTAAAATTTCGAGTTTAGAAAAGCCTGAAAATTTGGTTTGGTCGAGTAGCGCTATGCGCTACACGACCAAATCAAACTTTCAGGCTTTTCTAAACTCTAAATCTTACTTCATGCTTAATCTAGGAGTGGAAAACACTAGTTTAGGACTAGAAATTAAACTATTTTAAAAAACAAACGATTATTGGAAAAGTTACTGCTCATCCATACATGTATATATATCAAAAAGAAAAATTCCCAGTATGTTTAGCAAACTTTAGTGGTGGCATATGCCACCGTCACACAGTGGTCGATTTGTCCTTTCTAGTCAAATTTGAATTTTCTTACAGAATTGGATGTCTTCCTCCAAGTCATTAAACTTTTATTTAAAACATTTTTTCATTCGGTGCATGGTTCTGAAGATAATAGAGGTGATACTTTAAAATGGGACACCCTTTATTATTAAATAAAAATGTAACTTTTATACATTTTAAATAAAAATCCTAAACGTTGATCTTTTGTATTTATTTGAATGTTGATGATTTTTGTCAGTTTTAGTTATTTTTTAATGTTGATAGTCAACATTTATAAAATACATTAATTTGTAAGCTAGGTTCCCCACGTATTTATTGAACTATCAGATCTGCTGACTGATTTAACTGCAGTAAAAGAGCTGGTGCATTGAATTCCGCAAGGTACCCCACGTGCATCAAATACCTCAACTTCAATACCCCAAATCAAACGGTCAGAAGGTAAAAGGGGAGAAAACTAAGAACTCTCTAGTTCCGCAAGGTTCCCCACGTGCGTAAAGAGCTGTTAGCGTTCAATAGTTATCTGATTAAAGTAAAACAGACAATGCACACTGATTTCCGCTAGGTTCCCCACGTTCCTCATGTGCATTAAACTGATCCCTCAAATCAAGACACTTTACAGGGTGAAGGTAAAAATGTTTAGAGTGTGAACTCTGCGAATTGGTAAAATTAATAAAACAAGACAAAATCAAAATATGAAAGTTCACTGTCAAAGTAATTGAAATCAATTAAATCAAAATTAAAATTAAAATTTTCTAAGTGTAGAAAGAATTAAAATGAAAATCAGACTAAGGGTTGAGAAGTGAAATGTGAACAATTGCACTAAGTCCGGTTGGAGAGAGTTTCGTTTCGAGTCTGCTGCTGATGGTGGAGTTTTCAAGGCGGGCGAGAATTTCGAAGAATTACGGCTCCGTCCGGCGCTTTTATGACCGGCCGCAGCGGTGGGGACCGGCCGCAGCGGTAGGGACAAGCCGCGAGTCGAGTGGGAGAGGCGCGCGCGCCGCTCCGACTCGCCTGGCGCACGACCACGCGGACACCGCGTGATCGCCAGATGTTCATTTTATCCTAAAAAATGGATCGAAAATTGATAAGTTATAATTATAATGAAAATAATACAATCCAAAGGACAATGAAATAAACGTTTTAAATTTTAACAAAATAACAATGAAAATTTAATCATAATTTTTAATACCATATTAATAACAAACAAAACAGAAAAAGATTAAAATCAACCTGTGACAGCCAGCAGGTTAACACGTCGCAACAGGCTTTTAAAATTAGCAAATGTTGGTGCAGATAGTACAAAATTTAAATAAGTACTAAGAACATTTGCATATCGCATGAAACGATCCATAGGATTATACATGCCATATCTGGTTGGATGAAATCTAAGTTGAAATATAGGTCTACACCTAGCGTAAAGACCTCGTGGAATATGCAATGCCAGCATTTCAACCAGTTGACTGCAATTAATAAGTTCGTTTACCAGCTTAAATAAAAACGACATATCAAGAAAAATTATCCTTTCTGCTAACGACCTAATGTTCAGTTCACATAACATCCCATTATGACTGAAGTCGGGTTTACCCAGCCTAAACGACATTAGTTTTAAGAACTTGCCCTGTACTGCTTCGATTTGCTGGGTTGTGGTTATGTTATATGGAGACCATATTTGTGAAGCAAATTCAAGATTAGGTGGAACTAATGTTAGGTATAAAGTTTTTATGGTAGTGGCCTTGAAATCGATTGAAAACCGGCCGATGAACCCCATCATTTTCATCGATTTCTTACAAACATTTGTGATGTGTTTAGAAAAGCTGTGAATGTCACTCCCAAGTCTTCAATTTCAGATGCATGCATCAGCCGATGATTGTCAATTAAATATTCAAAGCCACTACCGGACCCTCGACAAAAGGAGACGTAAAGACACTTCTTAAGATTCCATTCTAATTCATTTTCTTTGCACGATTCAGAAACGGTGTTTAGATCGTCCTGAAGTTCGAATTTATCAGTGTCATTACTAAGTTTTCTAAATAATTTTAGGTCATCAGCATAGAGGAGAAAATTACTGTTTTAAGCTTTAATCCTATGTCATTTACAAAAAGTATAAATAAAACTGGTCCGCAATGCGAACCCTGAGGTACCCCAGATATAGCATGTATTACATTTGAGAGATATTTGCCTATACGTACACTATTTAAAAGATAATTACTGAGCCAATTCAAAACTTTGTCACCAAAACCCATTGATTGTAGTTTTTGTATCAGAATACAATGCTGTATTCTGTCAAATGCTTTGGAAAAATCAGTATATATGGAATTAACCTGTGAACCTCTCTCCAATGCATCCGACAGAAACGTTTGATACAACATCAAATTTGTTACAATGGATCTACCTTTCATAAATCCATGTTGTTGATCCACAATGGTATGTGCACATGCCCAGATTATTTGCTCAGAAACTAAGAGATCTAACTGTTTTGGTATCACGGATTGAATCGATACCCCTCTATAGTTTTCTATATTGGCTCTACATCCATTCTTAAATATAGGCACTGTATAACTCTCCTTCCAAGAATTAGGAAATATACCAGAAGTGAGTGAACATGTATACATCGTGTGTATCGGTTTGCTCAATGTATACACACACCTCTTTAAAAAATATGCAGGTATACCATCAGGGCCCGCACTACAAGACTCAGGTAGAGATGATAAACAATTAAAAACCTCTGTAAGAGTGACGCTGAGATTGGCCATATCGACAGTTTTTGCTCCCTGAAAATTAGACAGAGTTACTTGGCATTTTGTAAACTGTCGCAAAGTGTGCTGCAAATAAGTCAAAACACTTCGCTGTTGAGTCACTTTTATCATTTCCAAGGTACATTTCTTTTGGAAATCTATCGGTTTTACGGCAAACATTTACGTGATCCCAGAAATATTTCGAATTATTATTAATATCATTCTCAACTTGATTAATATATTTTGTAAATAGTAAATTATTAAAATTCGCACATTGCTGCCGTAAATAACTAAATTTATCATAGTCGGATCGTAGTCCACTATTTTTGTATTTCATGTGAGCAACTTTTTTTGACCGCGTCGATTTGATTAGATCGCTATTGAACCACTTTGGAAATTTGGACGATTTTAACACCTTAATTGGTACAAACATATTAAAAACAGAATGCATTAGATTATTAAAGCTAGTTACATTTTGATTAATACAAGGACTTGAAAAAACTTGATCCCAATCAACTTCCGACAAAAAATTATTTCTTTTATTGTAATCCGCCAATTTAAAATCAAATATTGAACCCATATTTTCACTAGTAAACACTAAAGATTGAACTGGTATATTTAAGGAGTATTGAATATGGTGGACACTTGAGTTACACAAAACATCACTAGCACGGTTTACGCAAATCTCACTAGTATTAGAAAACACCAGATCCAAGTACACATTTCTGTTATTTGGAATCTCATTTACTTGGTGTAAGTGATGTAAATTAAGCACATTTGCTAAAACATTGGCTGGATAGCTGTTATTTCGTGTGCTTAATACACTATCTCCAGAACTTTTCCAAGCAGCATTTGGTATGTTGTAATCCCCGCAAAAAAATAAAAATTCGCACCCTGAGTTGGCACTGCAAATAGTTTCGAGCCCTTCTGCATGAGACAGATAACGAGAAATATTAGATGCAGGCGGAATATACGTTGAGCTTATAATAAATCTCCCATTAATTTTGACAAAAAGCTGTTCAAGTTTGTCATAACTTGGTATGATTGAACTTTTTAAATCATTACGGACCGCAATTAGAACACCACCACCCTTAGATTTGACGCTATTGCAAGAAGATCTATCAACTCTATAAGTATCAAAGTTGCCGAGTCCAAATTCCGAATTAGAAACTGTTTCATCTAACCAAGTCTCAACCACTACAATTACATCGTAAATACACAAATTAACATTAGCCATAACCGTTTTTATTTTGCTCTTAATTCCACCAATGTTTTGAAAATATATATTCAGTTGGTTAAAACTGATGGTCTAAAACTGATTGTCAAAGTATAAGTCATGGTTATAGTTTTTGTCAATTTAAACAGTACTTGATATTATTTTGGTGACTTTCGTCCATGTCACAAGTTATTCGTTTTCAATGTTTAAAGATTTGTCAATTTTCAATATTTTTTTCAATATTGTCAAAGTATTGGATTTCACAATATTTCATCAAATTTTAATGAAGTTAATAATTGATTTCATTAACCGATTTACATACAATGACGTATTAGAGACATAAATTATTTTAATATGTAAAAGTCGATTTTGATGTTTCGCAACCGTCACAAATATTGCTCGAAATTTGTGTAATCTAAAATCAAAGTTTTTAAAATAAAATCCAATGGTTTTTTAAAATAAAAAAATTAATTTACAATTGTATGATACAGGGAACTTTGCTTTAATTTATACACATGAAAAGATATTGAAATACCGTTTTCGCGAGCCAAAGTTACGTTTTCGTGTTTTAATCAATGGCGAAAATAAAATTGATCTATCTCTAATCGTTTCCGCTCAATAACCGGAAGTTGATAAAATGTCGTTTTTCTGAAGTTACTATAACTCATTTGTTTTTGAAGTTATAACCAAACTGTAAAAATTTTCTAATGGCAACTTTTTGCGTCCATTAATATGACGTACCTGATTTATTTCAAGGACGTTTCGTTTTTGTTTTTATCTATTAAAATCACATTTTTCTTATAGGCGCATATGGAAATATGCATATCATTGAACAGCATTTTTAACACTGATTTCAATGATGTGCTACTTTTATCTTTGTAAAAAAAAGTCAATGTCAAAGTTGCCATGATAACCGGTAAACAATTTTGTTACAATTTTGTTACCGCGCATACTGCACGGAGAAGGTATACCAGCTCATCATAGGATGTGACGCTAACGCACACCACACAGTCTGGGGCAGCTCGGACATCAACAAACGAGGTGAATCTCTTTTAAACTTTATCTCTCCGGAAAGGCTTATAATAGCCAACATAGGCAACAAGCCTACTTTCACCACAAAAACCCGCAAAGAAGTACTGGATTTGACAGTCTGTACTGGAAAAAGTGAGTGATGTTATAGTGAATTGGCATGTGTCAGAAGAGCCCTCATGCTCAGACCACAGGCAAACCGCTTCGACCTGAACACATCTCTCACGGAGGGTAAGTATAGAAACCCCAGAGAGACAAACTGGGAAGGATATAAAGAATCCCTCAGGGCGGCTCTCCGGGTAGGAACAGCACTGGTGAGTCAGGTGGAGGGGTTAGAACTGGCAGTGGAACAAGTAAATGACGCCAACATGACGGCATACTTGGAAAACTGCCCGGAAAAAACAACCCAACACAGGAGTTGCCGCACAATCTAGTGGAACAAGAACCTTGAAAAGCTAAGAGCCCAGGTTCGAAGGCTATTTAATAGGGCCAAAACCACAGAGAGTTGGGACACCTATAAGGAAAAGCTTACGCAGTACAACAAAGAAATCCGAAGAGCCAAAAGAGACTTGCGGAGGAAGTTCTGCGAGGAGTTAATCGACACTCCGGCATGTTCGAGAATCCACAAAGTCCTGGCAAAGGATGGAAGTGCTGCAAAAGAGGTAGGTTTCGTCAGAAAATCTGACGGGACTTATACTGAAACAAAGGAGGAAAGTCTCAAGGAATTACTAAAAGTCCACTTTCCAGCCTCAACAATCCTGTTAGGGGAGAACATATGCGAAAATCCTAGCCAAAGGCAAAAAAAGCCAGACCGAAATGATTGGAGGTTAGCCACAGAGGTCACAAGACCAAGCAGAATCAGATGGGCCATAAGCAGGTTCCAACCTTATAAGTCCGCTGGGATAGATGGGATCTATCCCATACTGCTACAGAAGGGCATAGAGGAACTGGTGCCGCATCTAACAAAGATCTTCAAAGCCTGTCTGGCATGGGGACACGTACCAAGGGCGTGGCAAAGTGTAAAGGTAATCTACCTGCCTAAGGTAGGTAGAATAGCAGATCTAACACCGAAGTCTTACAGACCCATCAGCCTCTCTTCATTCCTACTGAAAACAATGGAGAGACTGGTCGACAGATACCTACGGGACGAGATACTGGGGAAAGATCCCCTCAGTAACCGTCAGTACGCTTACCAGCCAGGAAAGTCCACGGACTCGGCGCTGGACGACCTAAACAGGCTCATCACAAAGTCAGTGGAGGATAAAGAGATAGCTATGGCCACATTTCTAGATATAGAAGGGGCGTTCAACAATGTCACAACCAACTCGCTTATAGAGGCACAGGCAAGAAAAGGCGTCCCGCCAAGTCTCTACCAATGGATAAGGGGTAGCCTGGAGAATAGGACAATTACATACACTCTAGGAGGGCCCACCATTGAAGCCAGAGCGGGCGGAGGCTGCCCGCGGGGAGGGGTTCTATCTCCACTGCTATGGGCAACTCTTGTGGACGACTTACTAAGGAAACTGTCCGAAGAAGGCATCCGCTGCCTAGGGTATGCGGATGACTTGGCCATAGTCATCAGGGGCCGGCTCGCAGTGGTTATCTCACAACGAACACATAGTAGACAAATGGTGTCGAAGGGAACGACACGGCCAATCCCGAAAAAACACAGATTGTCGTGTTCACAAAAAGAAGAGCGCTAGAAGGCCTAAGGCCACCGACGCTCGGGGGCACAACAATTCCCTTCGCTAAGGAGGCGAAGTACCTAGGGGTGATCTTCGACGATAAAATGACGTGGAGGACGCACATCACGAAAACCGCCAAAAAAGCCTCAATGGCATTGGAAAGGTGTCGAAGAATGTGCTAGAAAAACTGGGGGCTCAATCCTAAAATGCCCCGCTGGTTATATACAAGGGTGATCAGGCCCATGATATCCTACGGGGCAGTAGTGTGGTGGAGAAGGACGGAGCAGCAGGGGGCGATAAGGCTCCTGAACAGCACACAAAGACTAGCATGTTTCAGTGTCACAGGAGCCCTAAGCACTACCCCGACAGCAGCCCTAGAAATGATCCTGAACCTACCATCACTGCACATCTTCATACAAGGGGAAGCCAGGGCCGTAGCATACAGACTAATGCGAGGACAGGCTCCCATAAACCGATCACACGAGAAAAAGTACCAAAGGCTAGAAGACGAGTTAAAGGCAAACCCAACAACAGGAATGCCAAGCGATGCCACGGTCAAGAAGTATAATTTCGACAGGAAATACAAAGTGTTGATCCCGCAGAGGGAAGATTGGGAAAAGGGCCCACCTACCAACGCGGAATCAAACTGGTATACTGACGGCTCGAAGACAGAGAAAGGAGTCGGAGCCGGAATATACAGCACAAAACCGGAGACAAAGATTTCAGTCAGTCTGACGAGGGACACCACCGTGTTCCAGGCAGAGGCGATCGCGGTCCACCTCTGCATTGGAAAAATAGCAAAGCAAGACAACAAAAGTCGATCAGTAGCTGTTTTCTCGGACAGCCAAGCGCTGCTAAGGGCACTAAGCACCACACAGGTCGACTCCAAGCTAGTGTGGGATTGTGTAAGCGCTCTCAACGAAATGGGTGGTCGCAAAAAAGTGACAATGGTATGGGTCCCAGGACACAAGGGTCATCAAGGAAACAAAAAAGCAGATGAACTGGCCAAACACGGCTCGTCAAGCACATTCATTGGTCCGGAACCTTTCTGCGGTATCGCAAAAACCACAGTCAGACAATCCATAAAAAAATGGACGGAGACACAAACTCAAACCTGGTGGACGAACACACCAGCGCAGAGGCAGGCGAAACGGTTCCTCAAAAAACAATCGCCGGCTTTCACGACCGATCTTCTCAACCAAGAGAGAAAAACAGTTAAAGCTATAGTACGTCTACTAACAGGACACTGTAGGCTCAACAAACACATGAGGAAAATAGGCCTGGCAGAGGATACAATATGTAAATTCTGCCAGGAAGAAAAGGAGGATCCTCTCCAAATCCTGTGCCAATGTGAGGTCCTAGCGCGGGTTAGATACCTAAAGCTGGCCAACACTAAACCAAGCGCAGAGAGCTACACCCAAAGCTCACTGTCAGGGTTAATAGGGCTAATCAAAGAGGCGAAGCTCGAGCACGTCGTCTAGGATAATAGGGATCCACAATAGATCTGACAGGACAATGAGGCCACCCCTACGAATATCTAATTTAATCTACTAGGTGATGCTTGCAATTTGTTTGAAAACATGATTTGATTGGCACAAACTGCTACTTTGCTTGTCGTATATAACAAAAAATATTTTTTTCACAAAAGGGCACAAGTAGCACATCGCTGAAATCTGCATCAAAAATGCTGTTCAATGATATGCATATCTCCATATGCGTCCATAAGAAAAAAAAGTATTTGATGTACGAAAACAAAAACAAAACGTCCTTAAAATGAAACACGTACGTCATTGTAATAGACGTACGAAAGTGTTTACAGTTTCGTTATAACTTTTAAAACAAATGAGTTACAGTAACTTCCTAAAAATGAAATTTTTTCAACTTCCGGTTACAGAGCGGAAACGGTTAGAGATTTCGCCATTGATGAAAACACAGAAAAGTGACCCTGGCTCGCGACAACGGTTTGTCAATATCTCTTCAAATAAAAAAGTTTTTCATATGTGGTACCTCCAAAATGCACCACCCTGTACATTTTTAGACATTCGTTATTTTTATAATAGCTTTCAATTTAAAGCTTCTAACGAGTGTTTCCACTCCCAGATTAAGCATGAAGTAAAATTTCGAGTTTAGAAAAGCCTGACAATTTGGATAGGCAGGGGCACGCGAGCGAAGCGAGTCGCGCCCCGGCAAATCCAAATTTTCAGGCTTTTCTGTGCGTCAGTGCCGAAAGGGTAAATAATTTAGCAAGCCATGTGTTTTACTACAAAACTAGATGAAGGAACTTCTTCAATTTAAATTTCCCTTTGTACGTTCGCATGTCATTGAATAAAAGTAAAACAAAATATTGTATTTTTCCATTTACAAATTACATACAATCGAACGCAATGATTAATAATGCTTTTGTTTACTCGAAAGTATATTTTTATCTTTATATCCTCGAAATCCATCATTTATAAATATACTTATTTAGTTGTTAATCTAAGCTAGTATGCTTCTATCTATGATAGTATCTATTCATATTTTACGAGCGCAGTAATTTTTATTGTTATTAATAATTACTATTAAAATACGCCAAATCAATAAATGGATAAATATTCACAATAATGTTGTTCTTAATATAGATAATGTTTATTGTGAGTGATAATATTAAATATTTGATAAATAGTTATATAGCCAATCGACAGTTAATTCAGCTATTACGAAAAAAATTATTTTAGCAGAACAATTTCTTATTAAAAAATCGTAAATACTGTATTTTCATTCCGATAAAATACATACAGAAAGTCGAATTTAGTTTAAACAGTTTATTTATAGATGTATATTAAATAAACCTTCTATAAACTTTTTTGGGGAAAAGCGGCAGAACTCAAAAGATTATATGTGTCTTTTTTAGACAGAAAACTTTATTTTAGCCAAAAAGTTTAAAGAAGTTTTTGAAAAGTTGACGGCAAAAAAACTACTAAATTTTATTAAATAAACCTTGACTTTTTAGGATTTTCTTTTTGAGAATTAAAAATGAAGACTCTTATAGTAGCCATGTTGATTTCAATTAATTCGTGCAATGATCAAGAAATGTGTTCCATGATTAAAAACATTATACAATCCGCTTTTGTAAGCAAAAACACTTTCTATTATCTAATTACACAAAATACAAACTTAATATCGGTATATTTAGAAAACTCATTGAAACTAATTTCAATCCCGATTGTGATTTTTAAACATGAATATTTATTGAAAACCAATCATTACTCACCATTACGACCAATAGATGTTTTGCTAACATTACAAAATTGTAGTGATTTAATGGATTTTCAGCTTAGTAATCATACACGCATGAACATTTTGATCTTTTTCGAAAAGGTGAGTAATAATAATGGGAGTGAATTGTGTATTAAAAAATGGACGGAGAAATGGATATATCTGTTTGATAAAAACATTGATTTAAATACCGTTGCAATTACAGTAGAAGGAAATTTAATTTGTGGTATCACAGTTAGAAACGTGAATAACAAAAAAATTATCTTTAATTGGAAGAAAGGTGATTTATTTGAAGTTAAAATTGTGTTTCCTAAACTTGATAGTTTTCTGACATCAAACACAACAGCTTCAGTTTTTCATTGCCCGCCTTTCAACTACGTAAATAAATCTAATTTAATTTACGACGGAGTAGAATACAAAATGCTTCGAGAAATACTGAATTTTAAATATCTGAAATTTCTCCCTCACCCCATCGAAGACGGATTAGGCTTGCACGATGAAATCAAATTAGACGTTACAAAAGGCTTAAGTAATATAGCAATGTGCTCACAATGGTTGGTCAACATAAATACATCAACGAACGATTTTAGCACACCTTACACGCATTCTTGCATCACTTTTTTAGTTCCAAAGCCTCACTATCTTCCTTATTCAAGTTTTGTATACGCGCCTTTAAGCAAAACAGTCTGGATCAACATAATAATCACTATTACCTCATTTGCGGTTTTGCTACACATTTTCGCGAGGTTTTATATTGACAGTTTTAGAACCGGATTCTTCGAAGATTTCCTTACACTGTTGGCAATAATCACTTTGAAAAGTGCGCCTGATCATCAAAACCTTCAAAGAATTTCCTTTAGAATTTTGATATGCACTTGGAGCTTGTATACAGTCTTAATAACAACAGCGTATTCTTCAGGGTACACGAGCACTTTATCCTCGAAAAGATTCCAAAAACCGATTTTTACAATCGAAGACATGGTTAAACGAAATATAAATTGGGGAGGTCCAGAAGGCACAAATTACCTCTTCAAAGAAAGTGTGGGATATTCCCAGCAGCTCTATTCCATTTTCAAAGTTGAGAAATCCCATCAGGACAGAGATAATCGCTTAAGGAATCGCAATTACGCAACGCTAGTGCAAAAAATATCGAATCAGTACATTACAGACACGGAGAGTTTGGATGATTTTAGTAAGAACAATTTGAATATTCTGCGAGAGTGCGCTGCGAATTACGCGACGTCTTTTGTTCTGGAGAAAAATTCCGCTTTTAGGGATCATTTTAATCGGAAAATTAGTATGCTTCAAGCGCACGGGTTAATCGATCATTGGTTTAAAGAAATGACGGCCAAATATGATTTAAAATATGTTCACAATTTCTTTTTGGTGACGAGAGATGAGAATGTAATGATTTCTTTGAATATGAAAAAGTTGGAAGGTTGTTTTTGGTTGTTTGTATTTGGTAATGCTTTAGCTTGTATTACTTTCGTCTTTGAATTAATAATAGAATATATTTAAATTTACTACCGTTTCTTATTTGATTTAAAAATCCTAGTATTATGTATTTCAATTAGTTAGTTTTATAAAATAAAAATATGATTGAAGAGTGTTTAATCCAGGGCTTCGAACTGGAACTTAACCGTAAACCGAAAACAATAAAAAACCGTTAGTTTTGTCCGAACGAAAACCGAAACTGAACTAAAGAAAATGTCGGTTTATTTCGGTTCAAATATGCACGTGAACACTTGTTTAATTCTACAATAGTTTTTACTTTTTGCAATTTTTAAATCAAAACTGTTTGCGGAAATATTCGTTTCAAGATTAAGACCATTTCTGATTTTATTTTCGCTTCGTTCCGCTTTGACAAAAAGTAAATTTTAGTTCCACTTAGATTTTTTTGTAGAATTAAAATTACAGAATTAACAAAATTTGATGAAAATAGTCAACATTAAAGAATAAACTTACTTAAAAAAGTATAAACGTTGACTGGTTGGGATCGCAATTCAAATATCATCACTGGATTTTTCAAAATCTCAACTGATTTGTTAAAAATCGTGGGAGCAAAAAAAATCGACTTTGTCTTAAATCAACAGATGCGATCTTTTCGTAAATTTCAGTTTTGCGGGCAGTGACGGCTCGTGATCTAATGAAGTGGGTCGGCCGAATGTATTTTGCCGCACACGCACTGAGAGTAAACGGCCAGCCGTACCGATCCATTCACCTTCGCTAGAACGATATTTTAAATTAAATAATTTCGCCCGACTTTAAAAAATAGAAAAAGAATATTCTCGGAGTTACAATAACATTTTTAAACATGTTAAATACATAATAATGTTATATAATTAAATAATTATAGTTATACACTGATATATTTCACATAATCTTCCTACAATACCGAGGTAATATTTTAATTACAATTAGGTAACTATTTAATGATTGTTCGCATATTTTAATCACATCAGTTGTTCAACGATATTTAAAATTGCGAGATATGTGCTGATTTGTTAAATAAAATTTAAGACGAATATTATATTTTAACTGTTTTTATAATACCGGTTAATTGTTGGCCTTAATGACCAAATTGTATTAAAGTAAAGCCTATTTTACTTTTAAATTAAATAATATGAAAATAATTAGAAATACATTGGTAAATAAATCCACTAGTTCTAGAATAGAAATCTGTGATCTGTAACGTAACCGAATTTAAAGTGTGCATCCACACATAGCAGAGCTGGGACGAATCCTCATAAACAGGATTCGAATCACGAATCTGAATCACCTAATATGATTCGAATCACGGTTACTCGAATAAAGGATTCGTAAGAGATAAATATGATTTGAATCAAAGATTTGAATCCTGTTTTTTCGAATCACGAATACAAATCCTTTAAGAATCAATTTGATTTTATTATTTTTTTTTCAACCATTTATATATAAATATCGTTACCAGTTGTTTTAACAAAAATATTTATAACCTAATTATTTATTATTAACACTGAACATCGTTGATAACAGACTAAACATCTGATTCCCTGTTACTCTGGTTAAAGATGTATTTGTGTTTTTCTGAACTTCATTTCAAATCAGTGTTTTGTACGCGTGGCGCATGAAATAAAATTTCGAGTTTAGAAAAGCCCGAAAATTTGTCTCGGGTCGCTGCGCGACCCTCGACAAATTTTCACAGGGCTTTTCTAAACTCGAAATTTTACTTCATGCTTAGTCTGGGAGTGAAAAACACTCGTTTAAAGCTTCAAATTCAACTCTATTATAAAATCGACGAATGCCTGAAAATTACGTAGATAAAAAATTCACTGAATATCATTAAAACCTGGAAAGTCAGAGAAAAGTCATGAAATTATATTCAAATTGACCAAAACACTAACAAAAAAGCCATATGACATAATTAAATTTGTCAAAATTAGCAGGCAAATTAGAAAACACGTAAATGTTTATAAAATTAACTTAAATATTGACAAAAACAATAAAAACAATTTCACAAAATATAGGTTTACCACAGAAAAAAGTTATATTAAAAGGCCAGGGAAAAAATCTTGAATCAGGGAAATGTCGGAAAAATTTAACATTTCAGATTGTGGCTACCATGTCAGTTTTACTTCAAATAATATTAAACGTAATTTTGAAAACTAGATTATTATCTTTAAGAACATTTTTAGTCATTTAATGTTCTTATCAAAGCACTCCCTGTGTGTCTTGAAAGCCATAATTGAAAAAGAAATCACCAATTTAGGGCCAGATGTTTTACGAACAACAATTCAAAATGTTGTAAAACGAGCACAATCAACATCAACTTTGGAGATGGTCATTTGACCGATATCATTTTTTTAATTTTATATTATCAATTTTACACCTTTAAATTAACTTTCAGTCAAAACATTGCCCATATTTTTTATTTCTAATAAAATAGCAGCCAATTCATAATATGACATTACTTTTGCCTTATATTACACGAGACAAAAAGTTTATATCTTAAGAAATGTTCATTTTTGTTTTTTAACATAGATTTAATGTCCTTGTTTACGCACGAAGTAAAATATAGAGTTTAGAAAATTCTGAAAATTTGGTTTAGTTGCGTAGCGAAACGGATAAAACACTGAAATATTGTGAAATTGAAAATATACTGGTTTTTACTTATTATGTTTCAATTTCATAGCAAATTCAGTTTGATTTTATTAGAAATATCTATGCCCCAAGAAACACAGGGAGTTTTTCTGACGTCACACATGAAATTCCTCGCGTGATGTGAAAAGTCAATGTAATTAAACTAACAAGGCAAACTCGGTTTTAAACTAGGACAACCTTATACACTAACCACCTTGATTGCTGACGTCACGCGTGGAAGTCCTCACGTGACGTCAACAATCAAGGTAATTAAATAATACAAGGTCGGCTCGGTTTAAATCAAGACAACCTTACCTGCACACCTTGGTTGATGTCGTCACGCGAGGAAATCCGTACGTGACGTCAAAACCAAGATCATTACTGTGCAAGGTTGTCTCGATTTAAACCGAGCCGACCTTATCACGCGCGGAAATCTTCACATGACGTCAAAATCACAGTCATTACTGTATAATGTCGACTCGGTTTAAACTGAGACAGTCTTGTATAACGTTGTCTTCATTTAAACGAATGTTTTCCACTCCCAGACTAAGCATGAAGTAAAATTTCGAGTTTAGAAAAGCCCCGTGAAAATTTGTCGAGGGTCGCGCAGCGACCCGAGACAAATTTTCTGGGCTTTTCTAAACTCGAAATTTTACTTCATGCGCCACGCATATAAAACACTGATTTAACGAGAAATTTAAAAACACACTAAAGACATTTTTCATGTTAATCCTCACAATTAATTCGAATTATTTTTGACGATTCAAATCCTTTTGTAAGTATTCGAATTCTTTTATAAATATTCGAATCCTTTTATATGAATTCGATTCACCCACATTTGGATTCGAATACGAATCCTCTTAAAAAAATGTAACGAATCCGGATCACGAATCCAGTTGAACTAAAGTATTCGAATGCCTCTTTTGAATCCCCTAAAAGGATTCGAATTCAGGATTCGAATCCTGAATGATTCGAGTTCTGCCCAGCTCTGACACATAGGCATCGGTGTATTGTGTGGAAGAACGGCCCCAGCAAATTTGCCGTACTCGAGTAAACCATTTGCGGACGTACGTTCACCCTACAGGGAAAATGTAACGACAGAAACTGCACTGACACTTGTGACGACGTAGCGCTTGCATTAATCTTCATAATCTGAAAATCTACGGCTGGCCGATTTTGCGGATACGAAGTTGCTTAGTAAACCTATATAAAATTAAAATAAATTTCTACATTTATCAGCTTTATGCTGAGCTTAATATTATTACTACATATTAGCCTACTATATATTTATTACAAAAAGTGAGCAATATTTATTTCTGTGAAAATAAAAATGTATAATTTTTGTTCAATCAAATTTACCGGCCCGGCCGACCCTGCCGTCCCTGACGAGCCGTCACTGTTTGCGGGTATAATGCCATTTTTGTCTTGGGATTTCTCCAGAACGAAATACTATTATTTTTTAGCGTTTTTTTAACGGAACTGGGAGTAAGCTTGTATGAGACGTACAAATCTTAAGATAAAGTTCTTTCGGAGACTTACCGTTTAGCCGCAAATTGTATTTTAAGTTCCAAATTTGAGGTTATATACGTTGGTATTTTCGGATACATAAGCACATTACAGTATTAATTGTACACATGGTAAACATATTTTCAAAATTATACCGTAATTAATCAAAATTGTAGTAATATCTTCATTTATACAGCCAAAATCAGGATATTAATTTTCCAGTAAATATGACGCGTACTGACGTTTATATAAAATAATAGATATATAAATTGGATCTATTAGAAAATTACAAGTATTTTAATTTATGATAAAAAAGTAGATGGCGCCATTAATCCACACAAATTACAGTGACTTAATTAAACACAGTGGCGAAAACCCCCTGTCGTACATCATGATGAGGCTATATCAAGGGTAGACAATGTTTATGGGAGAACTGGATTCCGAGTTTTCGAGGATAGAAAAGGAGAGACTGTGGTAGGGAAGTGGGTCCATCTACTTATGAATAGAGTAAAGATAGAACTATTCTAGAGAAAACTGCCCCGGTTGCGTCTACACACACACACACACAAACGCGCTCGCTCTTATTTCGTCGTGTAATTTGATCCCGTCTACACCACTTGTACGATGATAAATTTGATGACCTTCAGAAAAAATAAACTGTTCCGAAACATTTCTTTTATTTTCAGATTTCCAGCGTGTTCAAAATTATGGACTTTGGGAATCAGATATATTTAAAAAGCTCCTAAATAAACCTAAAATTTAACTAAAAATCAAAAAAAGAAATTCAATTAAAAATAATATCAAATGAATTCTTTAATGTAAAGAATTCATTTGATATTATTTTTATCTTGATTGTTTTTCTTCTTCATAAATTCAATTAAAACTTTGGTATGTACCAAATTTGGCAAATAATTTATATTATTGATTAGTTATACAGACAGTTTTTGAAGTATAAATAACTCAATATACAGAATATACTGTACATTTTTCTGGGCTTTTCTAAACTCGAAATTTTACTTCATGCGCCCCGCGCACAAAACACTGATTTTACGTGAGGTTCAAATATACTTAAATTTCACAATATTTTAGTGTTTTATACGCGTGGCGCATGAAGTAAAATTTCGAGTTTAGAAAAGCCCCGAAAATGTTCACAGGGCTTTTCTAAACTCGAAATTTTACTTCATGCTTAGTCTGGGAGAGGAAAACACTCGTTTAAAGCATCCAACTCTTTTAAAAACACAACGAATATCTACAGATTTAAAGAAAATAAGGTGATATTTGAAATATGTATACTTTAACGGAAAACTTCCTGTATATGAACTGTGGTAGACGAATAATAAAATTTATTATCACCACAAAAAGTCTATTCGAAAATATTTCATTTATTTTGAGATTTCAAGCGTGTTCCAAATTATGAAATTCGGGAATATATTTTATAAAAACAAATTTACAATGAAATTAACAATTCTAAAATATATTTTCAACGTTTTTAGTTATTTTATATATTTTTAATAAAAAAATTGTTAAAATTATTAGATTAATAGATTATTGTTTCAAATATTCATAATTTGTATAAATAAACAAAATCATTTTACAATGTAAAAATGTAAAATATATTTCCAACATTTTTAGTTATTATATATATTTTTAATAAAAACGTGTTTTAAAATGAATAGATTTTTAATATATTTATGTTATTAAACATTTTATATTTAAAAGTTAGATAAATACAAAAATCTTTTTACAATGAAAAACTCAATTTGAAAAATGTTTGATGGGTATTTTAATTGGAATTGATAATAAAAAAACAGAAATTATTTCAATAAAATAGATAAATTATTTACGAATACACAAAACTAAAAACATAGCAATATAGATTCATATAAACATTCATATATACAAAAAACTAACAAACATTAAAAAACTATATTAAACATACATATAACTGTTTTCTTATTTATCAATGATATTTTAGAAGCAGTTTTTTCGCTTTTTTTTATTCAGTAATAATTATACAGAATTGATCGAAGTGAAACACAAAATCAACAGAATATATTTTAAATAAAAAGCCAACAAATCAACACCTCATCATTTGCTTGTTTAATTTCATGACACTCCGGTTTTTAAAAATGCAATAAATAGCAAACCTCGGTGTGTATATTTTTACTCTATCCAAATGAATATTATAATTCTCCTGAAATAATTAGGGAAGATAATATTTTAATTTTGAGAAATTAACATTAAAAATGTTACGTTCCGTTTCATCCATTTACACTCTGAATAACGTGTATGACTATCGAATTAACTGTTTTCCTTGACTATTTTCTTTTTGGACAATATTCATTATTTTAGTGGGGATAGCTTTATAGAAGGCATGAAAAATCAAATTCTTCGAAGTGATCTATCTGTTTTTACCTATTTGTAGGCATTTTTTCGACCACGTTTTTATTATGGTGTATACCCTCAAGTATTGCGCGACCAGAACAATACCACTGCAACTTAGAGATAATCCGCAACCTTCTAAAGCCATAAATATTTTGGTATTTATAAAGATTATTTACTGTTGACACATTTAATCCGTATCCGCAGAATCCAATTCGGTAATTTCTTATCATGTTTTTCACTAACCGATATTTTAGTTAGACACTTTTTGATTGGGTTTTCTTAAATCATTTTGAATTATTTTTACTTACCTATTTAGTCTGTAACATAATCCCATCGGTACCTTTTGTAAATGTAATCTGACTAAGAATAAAACCATTGAAATAATTGAATTAACCTGGCATACAAAACATTGTAAACTGGAAATAGAGTATTCAATAATTTTTGCAATTACACTTCTCAGAGAAAATCTATTATACTTATTCTATTAAAAGACATCTTGTTGTTCTCTAAATGTTTTTAATTATCATCACTTAACGAGACTTTTCAACATATTTCAATATTTGAGCCAATTATCTCAAATATTATCGATAACACTTGTTTCTGATTCCTGGGACCCTAAAACGTCTATTTCCGTACAAAAAATGATAGCCATGAGGTGGGTAACAATTATTAAAATGTAAAATTTATAATGTTATTAATGTGACTAATTACTTGATTTAACAAGTTTGTTTGTTTCGCAGTTTTTGATAATATTCTCAATAATAAAGTTTCATGATTTTTATATAATTTGTACTTTCTCTATATAACATTTCGTGTATCTCGGGAAGTATTGAGAATATCGAAAAATATTTCTGCTTATTCTTTTTTAAATTATCCCCATGCAGCCGCATGATGGATGCCATACATTTTAATCCAAAAATTAGGTAACATTTTAGTGCCCGCTGAGTGTTGTCGCTGTTGGTCAAATGGCACACAATAAGCGTTTATAAAATTTCAATCGGAAAAGTACAAGTTGATCATGTAACAATCGTTCAAAGTAAACGGATAATTAAAGTAGTCAGTGCAAAAACCACAAATTTTTGAAACTGTTAATATTTATTAAATTATATAAAATCGTCAAAACAGTAGTTGCTACGAAAAGTCAGTGTTTGGCATCAAATTTATTAAAACACAAAGCAGTAATTCAATTCAACATGAGTGTTTATTCTGCAAAAGAAAAAAATCAGATCCCGAAATTAACTCAGTATATATTTTAATGACGATGCGTATTTTATTAAATGAACCATACCATTTAATAAAATACGCATCGTCATTAAAATATATACTGAGTCCATTTTGGGATCTGATTTTTTTCTTTTGCAGAATAAACACTCATGTTGAATTGAATTACTGCTTTGTGTTTTATTAAATTTGATGCCAAACACTGACTTTTCGTAGCAACTACTGTTTTGACGATTTTATTTTCGTATGATCGTTCACTATTTTCAAGCTATATTTCAAATGAAACTGAGGAGAACTCAAAAATAATACCTCAAAAATACTGCTAGTAGGTAAAGAAATGATTTTAATTTTATTGTAATCGTTTTGGTTCAATAAGCGATACAAACTCAAATTCCAATTACATTGGAAATCTTTACATGAAACATGCAATGCGCCTTGAAACGGGACACATAGTATATTTAAAACTATTTTAACCCCATAACGGCCAAGCAATTTTAACTCTAAAAGTTAATTTTAATTAAAATTCTACACTTCTTTTTATGATTTCTATGAATGACTTATTGCATTACATACTGTGAATTTTTTCTTTAAATACACATAATGAATTCGTGAATTTAATAAAAAGTTAACAATCATAAATAATTTATTATTATTATTATTATATTAAAGTGATAATGGATTTTCAAAAAATTAGTGCCTCAACAATGTAATGTATACGCTGTCAATGTTCAGGCATTCGTCGATTTTATATAAACACATGCAATATGAAGTTAAGAACGAGTGTATCCACTCCCAGACCAAGCATGAAGTAAAATTTCGAGTTTAGAAAAGCCTGAAAATTTGGCTCGGGCGCGTAGCGAAGCGGAGCGACCGAGCCAAATTAGGCTTTTCTAAACTCGAAATTTTACTTCATGCGCCACGCGTATAAAACATTGCAGTATTGTGAAGTATTTATAATACACTTTAAATAACAACATTTTTAAATTTTTCTTGGTACATTTTCAATTCAGGTCAAATAATATAATATATCAAATAAACTTATTTAGTAACTTAATTATCAAAAAATAATAATGTTGCGTGTATGCATCAACGGCGCTTAATGGGTTAAAAACTTCAAACGGTAATAATTCAAAAACTAAAAAAAAATGACAACTGAATTTTGCACTGACCCCTTTAATTAAAAAAAGAAACCCTTATCGATCAGTAGATTTGATCTGATCAATAGGATTGATCTGATTCGTTAATAAAATGATAAGTTGATGTATTTGTTTTACTTTTTATCAAAAGTTAAATAGTTTTGTATTTTAAGTTTTTTGTACAAAATAAATAATACTTAATGAATTTTACAACGTTCACATATAATTTCATAAAATCTATTCTCTAATAACGCAGAAAATAAAATTGTAGAAGGAAACGCATGAATGAACGTAACACGCATCCTTAGCTCGTTAAAAGAAAAAAAAAACGTGTTTTCAAGATTGAAAAATCAACATCTGGAATATGATACAACGAGAAGCGCGGAATAGAGGGAGAAAGAAATTGTCTCTCTCTCACTCTCTCTGTGAGACTTGATTTCGCGACATCTGGAGTAAAATAGTCGTAACCGACCGACCGCAGGAAGCCAGACTGGTGTATATAGGCAGCCATATACACCAATTTGGCATCAAGCGCTCTGCTCCCATTCGCGTGTACCCAAAATTTATATTGGGACTGGCTAACTGGATATATATGAACTGTGGCTATATTAATCAAGAGAATAGGTTATAATACAAACATCTGATAATCAATTGTGACAGCGAGTGTTGTCATCTTTTACTCGAAGCGTGATCTATGGGCGGGAGCTATTCCCTTAATTTTGAAATAGTAACATACGATGGTTATTACTTCAAATATAACGTGTTTAGGTTGATTCTATCAACATTTGCAAATTTTCAAAATACGATTTTGGGGTAAGTGAAATAAAGACCAACCTTTAGACGGAATTGCTGTGACTAACTTCAGACCTCATAGCTACGCCGCGGTTTGTCCGCCATTTTGGGTCAGAATTACTAACAACCAATCAAAAAGAATACCAAAGTTGTCGCCACTGTCTTTAATCAAAGCACTGTAACACAAATAATAATGCATTAATATTCAATTCAATAATTTATAATGAATTAAATGTATGGCAGTAAGCAAATTGTAATCTTAGTTACCGACTTAACGTTAGCAACTTGCAGCCTACTTTACCGAGTGAAAGGGGGATATTTGAAATGTTTTTGTTTTGTTGTTTATTATAACAAAATATTATATTTTATCACTCACACGTAATTTATTTTGATCAGTGCAATTTATGAACTCAGTTATGTATAAAATTACAGTAAACACTTAACTTTTAATTTTAAATAAATTCACATTTGCCATTTACAAAAATCAACTCGGGTTGCAGCAGTGGAGTAACAACAAAATTGTAAGTCATTAACATAACCAGAAATTACGGTTATACAAATTAGAGATATTTCAATTACATAATTAATTTTTCACGTTACAATCGCAGTCATTAGAAGAACATTTTTGTAAGCAGCTATTTTTTAAAAATAACTATTTCTTTTTTTTATACCAAAAGTTAAAATAGTCATAATCTTAAGGGGAATATAACAGTGGTCTGAAATTTAATGTTAGGTTTATTTAAAAACTAAAGGTCCTAGAAAGTTGAAATTTTGACAGCGTATATTAAGCCCAATTATCTAGTAAAATATCGAAGTACTATTTTTTTAACAATTTGCTTTCAGAGGTATGAAAAAAATAATGTTATATTTTTCAAAATTAAAACAAATATTCCTATATCTTACTAGTTTATACTATAAGGAATATAATGTGAACATTTCATAAAGATGAGATAACTCATGCCCGAGTCAGGTTAAAATAAAAATCTTGAAAAATAAGACCGTAAAATACCGCCGCCTTGCGGATCTTCTCTTAGTTGAACACGTTGTACACTCATCTGCACAATTATTGGAGGGGCGAGCAGCATGCGGCCAGCGTTTATCCCTGGGCCAGTGAACGCTGCGCGGCTTCGCGTTTGATTTTCTTTTCTTTTCTCAATCATAGTTAACAAAAACGGCTCGCGTCGTTAGCATTTGTTCTCGTAAATTTAATATTTCCCAATTATAATCGATATTTTATTGTACTAGTGTTTTATTTTTATGCTTTCTGACTACTAATGGAATAAGTATTTTTTTATACTGCATGTTCACTAATATAGAAAACACGAAATGTTTCACTAATTTAAATAAAGATGTGTAATATACCTTTAATATTGGCTTCCCTAATTATTTGACAGTGTCGGTATTATTAAATTATTTTTAAAGTTTTTTAAGCTAAATAATAAGCCAGAAGCAATCAAATAACCGTCTTGTTCAAATCATTATTTGGTATTAAATCTTTCGTTGTTAAAGCAGTTGTTAAATGCTATTAAACTTCTCGCAATAAAAATATTAAAGTAAATTGTAAAGTTTCTAGCAACCAGACCTATTTAAACCAACTGCGACTTCATGAACGAATCAATAATATCAAAACTATAAGAATAGTAAGAATAACGTCACTAATATGACGTTGTTATTACAAATCAACTATTTTTTACTGAGCACAGGTAATATATGTTTGACGAATGTTTAAAAAATGGAGGGTTTAACTGCGTGCATATTCATTGTCATTTATTTTAGAAAAAAATAGAACTAGAATAATAATAAGGTAGTTATTATAACGCATTTCAAATAACAAGCTTCTTCCTCAACATTGCACCGAACCCAATATATTTTTTAAGGCCCGGCTTGGCCCGACCCGGTCATAAAATAAGAGAGATTGAGTTTTGCCTGACCCGACCCGGTCAACATTTCAGGTCTAAATAAATAAAAAATATACTTATCTGATTATAGGCGTAGTTTTTAGAAAAAGTAAAAAATATATATAAAATGAAGATAATTTAAATATTGAATATGATACGGTAAAATCGCCTAAGAAAAATTCAGGCCCGTGCAGTGCTCCAATTGACATATCTTCCCTAAATATTTTAGATGACAAATCTCAAATATATTTGATGTTGAGTATAAAATGTCTGCCTGAAGTCATTTTATTATTTATTTGTTGCATACATAAAAACTAGAATATTTGATAAAATAAAAATTGAAATTCTCCCGAAAATTTGGGGTATTCACCCAATTTGGCAGAGGCCAAATTAATACACATTATTTTCATGGCCATAGCAGTTAGGAAAGATAATATTCCTATATAAAAAATATCATTGAAAATCCTATGTTCCGCATTTTTCATACAGGGTGTATAATATATGTACACTTATCTCTTATAGTTTTGAAGCAAAAAAAATATTACTAACATTTTGACCTCTAAAAGGCATCTTGAAATCTGTCTGTAACTTCTCTTCAGAATAAGATAAAAATATGATTTAAATCTCTACTTGTACCTAGGGCATGCCTCTATAGGTATATTAATTCGCAACTGAATTTTAGTAGGCAAGTAGTAATGTTTTTGTTTTGTCGCGTATGTAATGCAAAATGTCAAATAATAACAGTATATTACGTAACCAGAGTAGTATCCAGTATATTACATATGAGCGGACATGTTGCGCACAAGCCGCGCAGCGGCGAGTGCAGTATTCCGCGAGTATGTAATTGCCATACCACTCGAGAAACGTACGATACTTTACCTACGCCCTAACAAAATAAACAATGAGCATTAAAGAACAACTTATTTATTGTAATAATTTTTAATAGTACCATGACAATGATGGAAACTAAATTACTACTTGAATAATATACAGGGAATAGAGCTGTACATTTTCCGACATTCGTTGTTTTTTAAAAGAGTTCAATTTGAAGCTTTAAACGAGTGTTTTCCACTCCTAGACTAAGCATGAAGTAAAATTTCGAGTTTAGAAAAGCCCCGTGAAAATTTGTCGAGGGTCGCGCAGCGACCCTCGACAAATTTTCTGGGCTTTTCTAAACTCGAAATTTTACTTCATGCGCCACGCGTATAAGACACTAAAATATTGTGAAATTTATTTATATTCGAACTTCAGTTGAAATCTGTGTTTTATACGCGTGGCGCATGAAGTAAAATTTCGAGTTTAGAAAAGCCCAGAAAATTTGTCGATGGTCGCTGCGCGACCCTCGACAAATTTTCAAGGGGCTTTTCTAAACTCGAAATTTTACTTCATGCTTAGTCTGGGAGTGGAAAACACTCGTTTAGAGCTTCAAATTGAACCATTAAAAAAAAACAACGAATAACTAAAGATTTAAAGAAAACAAGCTGAATTTGGTATACTTATTTTAAAGAAAAACTCCCTGTACATCAAAGAAATGTCATTACCCTGCATAAATGCGACGAAAAACGAATATTCGAAATAATTCAAAAACTACTCGCTTTAGAAGTATAGTTGTATAATACTTTTTTGTAGGAAATTTTCCCCCTAATGGTACTACGTGATAAAAATTGGATCATTCCATTCAAAAAAAAACTGAATTACTTGATATTGAAGAGAGGACTTTGATATTGATATTTTAAGAACACTTATTGTCAAAATTGACAATTTCCAATTAATTTACTCATAGAGGCATTCTCTAGGTACAAGTAGAGATATAAATCATATGTTTATCTTATTCTTAAGAGAAGTTACAGACAGATTTCGAGATGCCTTTTAAAGGTGAAAATTTTAGAAATATTTTTTTTTCTTGAAAACTATAAGAGATAAGTGTACATATGTTTGAATAAAATATGTTGCAATTTAAACGAGAAACCCAAAAAATTGCTAATAAGTAGGGTGTTCTGTTTAAAATAACAAATTTGGTGCTACTTCCGGTGGAACCGGAAGTGCTAGAAAGTTGAAATATTGCACACGAGGAGAACTGATTCAACCATATGCCAAGGATTGTTTTCCAATTTTTAGTGCAACGGCAACCCCATAAACTTTTAACGAATGGTTAGCGTAGACACCCTGTATATATCCGGCATATAAATATTTACAAGGAGCTTATGAACATGAATTATTTTATTATTATACTTTTAAGAAATAATCTCTAATTTAATAAAATAAAAAACATAGTTTGTTCGGCTTTCGAAACTTTAGTCTTAAAAGAAAAAATAATGTGTTATAATGACAAGAATAAGAATCATCGGTTTTGTAAATACCGAAAAATAACACAGGATCCGATAACGCTTTCTAACGAATTAAAAACAATACATAGCTTGTATGTATTAGCAGCGTGTTTAAATAATACGAATCGACACTTTCCTTAGATCCGTCTTTTTTTTACGCTTTTTTTTCGTCTATTCCACACGACGCGAGACCCTATCCGTTCATGCCAAGGAGCAATGCACAAATGCACAGCGAGCTGCCGCTTTTCTCTCTGACTGTATTCGCTCCACTTGTTCTGTAAATTTGGCATCGGATGAGCTACTCTAAACTATGTGGGGCTTTCCAACATGATCGGCGTATTACACTGCAATAATCCCCTTAATATGGATAATAATCAATCTAGAATTATATATCGATTAGTTTAAATAAACGTCAGCAGATGTCACATTTAGTGTGAATTTAATATCGTGATTTTGGCTGTAAAAACGATAATACTACAATTTGGATTAATTATATTATACTTTTGTAGATAATTTCATCATGTGTACAAGTTATACCTGTAATGTGCTTATTTCCCCAAAGATACCAACGTATATAACCTCAAACTTGGAACTTATATTGTACTTATATAAAATACGATTTGCGGCTAAACGGTAAGTTTCCAAAAGAACTTTATCTTTACATTTATGCGTCCCACACACGTTTACACCAGGCTTAATTTCAAAATTTTCAAAAATCGGAGTATTTCGATCTGGAGAAACCCCTTTGTCGTTTCTGGCAATTTTGACGCAAGATGTCCGAATATTATTCGCAACAATGCTTAGATAACAAAAACCATTTATAAAAAAAAATTATATGTGGCTACAAAAATTATGAAAAATTAAACAAACTATTTCATTGATGCACGGTATTATAAAAGATTAATAAATGATTAGATAACTATTTGTGGAGTAAACGTATTTACCTAGTAAACTAATGAGCAAATAAAATTGCGTATTATAAAGCAAACCTACCAAATAAATAGCAATTCTAGAAATAAATAATTTAATTAGTAGATTACAGACCGAAATTATACGTTTTCATTGTGGCCATAGCTGGAATCACCAATTTGTTAAATTGAATTGCCAATATTTCAAATTAAATTGTCAATCAAATTGGAAATTTAGTATAATTCCTTATAATTATGGAGAATAACCGTGGAATAGGACAGAATTACACAGAACAAGAAAAAGAAAGCTTATTAGAAATTATAAATGACTTAAACAAGTGTTTTTCACTCCCAGGCTAAGCATGAAGTAAAATTTCGAGTTTAGAAAAGCCTGAAAATTTGGTTTGGTCGCGTAGCGCGAAGCGCGGAGCGGCCAAACCAAATTTTCAGGTTTTCTAAATTCGAAATTTTACTTCATGCGCCACGCGTACAAGACAATGATTTCAAGTGAAGTTCACTTGTTCAGAATATTTCAGTGCTTTCAGTGTTAAATACGCGTGGTGCATGAAGTAAAATTTCGAGTTTAGAAAAGCCTGAAAATTCGGTTTGGTCGCTTCACGCTTCGCGCTACGCGACCAAACCAAATTTTCAGGCTTTTCTAAACTCAAAATTTTACTTCATGCTTAGTTTGGGAGTGGAAAACACTCGTTTAAAATTTTAAATGGAACTAATTTGAAAAAAGCGTGCATACGCTTTAAGTATATAAATGCCTGGTTATGTCTGATTTGAAAAACTCTAGGTCTTCGACTCCTTAGAATGTCTTGTGGTTCGAATTAATCACTGTCAGGGAAGATACTATGAGCGAACTTAAATCTGACATGGATGATATGGTATACATGATAACCGTAATGAAATTAATAATTACAAGTAGTAGAATCTAAAGTAATTATAATAATATAATACACTTTTGACTTTTAATTGTCAAATTATTTAGAAAATAAAATTTACTTGGTAGAAAAACAAACTGTTAAAAATTATGATTAAATTTTCATTATTATTTTGTTAAAATTTAAAACGTTTATTTCATTGTCCTTTGGATTGTATTATTTTCATTATAATTATAACTTATCAATTTTCGATCCATTTTTTAGGATAAAATGAACATCTGGCGATCACGCGGTGTCCGCGTGGTCGTGCGCCAAGCGAGTCGGAGCGGCGCGCGCGCCTCTCCCACTCGACTCGCGGCTTGTCCCCAACGCTGCGGCCGGTCCCCACCGCTGCGGCCGGTCATAAAAGCGCCGGACGGAGCCGTAATTCGGCAGAATTCTCGCCCGCCTTGAAAACTCCACCATCAGCAGCAGACTCGAAACGAAACTTTCTCCAACCGGACTTAGTGCAATTGTTCACATTTCACTTCTCAACACTTAGTCTTATTTTCATTTTAATTCTTTCTACACTTAGAAAATTTTAGTAATTAATTTTCGGCTAGTTCGTAGAAAGAGTGAGTTTCGTTTGGAGTCTGCCACCACAGGGTATATATATATATATATCTTTTATATTATTTTGATTTAATTGATTTCAATCACTTTGACAGTGAACTTTCATATTTTGATTTTGTCCTGTTTTATTAATTTTACCAACTCGCAGAGTTCACACTCTAAACATTTTTACCTTCACCCTGTAAAGTGTCTTGATTTGAGGGATCAGTTTAATGCACATGAGGAACGTGGGGAACCTAGCGGAAATCAGTGTGCATTGTCTGTTTTACTTTAATCAGATAACTATTGAACGTTAACAGCTCTTTACGCACGTGGGGAACCTTGCGGAACTAGAAAGTTCTTAGTTTTCTCCCCTTTTACCTTCTGACCGTTTGATTTGGGGTATTGGAGTTGAGGTACTTGATGCACGTGGGGTACCTTGCGGAATTCAATGCACCAGCTCTTTTACTGCAGTCAAATCAGTCAGCAGATCTGATAGTTCAATAAATACGTGGGGAACCTTGCGGATTTGTTGGGTTCTCATTTCGAAGATCCTGATTCTATCAACAAAACCTTTACTAGGGACTTTGCGAGTACATTAATCAGTATTAACTAAATGAAAGACTGACAGGACAGAATCATAGCTAATTTGTTCTGGTGGTTAGGTTAGCGAGAATTTTCATTACAGATACAAGTGAGTATCTACGCATGTGTTATATTAAGTTTTGTATTTCTATGGTATTTGCGGTGAAGCCGAGTGAGTTTAAATACTGTAACTTAATGAAGAAGAAAACCTCTATAATTCATATTTGTGTAACTATTATTAAAACTTGAAGTGTTCGTTGTTGTTTCTGATCTCTGAGAATTATTTTTGGTGCTTTATTCCTTTGATTGACATTGAGTTGATATTTAATAAATCGATTAAAACTTGTTGATGTGTATTTTTTCTGATAACCCTTTTCAACCTGAAAGTGAGATAAATTGTCCAGCTAAGTAAGAAGATTTAAGAACTTTCCTATGCTATCAAATCCAGGTGTAAAAATAATATTGTTCGAGCTCAAGGAACTTTCACAGTCCACTGTTCTGCCAGTTGTTGAGCCGATTTTTAATCGAATTTCGAACACAAACAAATAATTTACTGGGGAGATTTAATAGCCAAATAAAGTTATTCTGTGTTTAAAATACCAAAATCTTTGTACATTTTATTTAGGGAATAAAACGTTATATAATACCGGGCATAAGTGTTTAATTTTTAAAGGTGGTTAATTTCTTTTGAGAAATTAAAATATTCTTAAAAAAAATATATTGCCACAAATGAATATAAGAATTTGGATAGAGGGCGCTTTCCTACATCCGCATATTTATCACAACTATACACTTAAAAAATAAAAATAATTAATCAATCGGTTTATTTTGTAAATAAATTATATGTATATAGAATAGAAATATAGGGATTTACCAAAATATCCATGGTAAATCCCTATATTTCTATTCTATAGACATATAATTTATTTACAAAATAAACCGATTGATTAATTATTTTTATTTTCTAAGTGTATAGTTGTGATGAATATGCGGATGTAGGAAAGCGCCCTCTATCCAAATTGAACAAAAAAGGGGTAATTAGAGAAAAAAAAAAAAAAAAAATGACTGTCGCTACCTTTACAGTTTTCATCGTATTGTCAGTTCCGTGACGCCACTAATTAGAGAATTTCCTGCCTTTTACAAATATATATAGTTTGTTACACTTTACTATCAAAATAAAAAAGTTAGAAGGGGGACCACTGAGAAAATCTTATTAAGTAATGTTTCAACAACACTTAACGTTTAATGTTGCTAAAATGTTTATATAACGTTATTTGTTTGTTTTTTGCTTAGTAGGGGTGGAACACCAATCCGAATCACCCTGTTTTTTAAACATTACAATATTGCAGTGTTTTATACGCGTGCCGCTTGAAGTAAAATTTCGAGTTTAGAAAAGCCTGAAAATTTGGATTTTTTCTAAACTCGAATTTTTACTTCATGCTAAATCAAGAAGCGGAATAACTCGTTTGAAGCTTAAAATTGAATATTTTTATAAGAACTAGTGATGGAATACATAGAAATTTATCATAAAATTATTGGAAATCTATAAAAATGCTTTATATCGATTTTGTTAGCTATTTCAATGGAATTACTATTTTCTTTAACTCTAAAATGAATCCTTGAAAACAGAAAATTATTAGAGCACTTAAAAATTCATTAGATTTTCCACAGAATGATTAAACATAATTTCTCTTCAGGTTCATCATTCGGTGACATTTGTTTCCATTATTTTTTAGACCATTCAGGGAATACATAACTCTATTGTGCCACTTTTTTCCTCCGCCATTTAGAAAACTAATAAATCTATTCAAATTATGTGTAAAGTATTTGTTTTGAAGTGGGTACACGATCCCCTACTGTGTAGATGTTTTCATGGAGTCTCATTCAAATCAGGATAGCAGGGTCTCTCCAAAATGTCTAACCCACCAAGTTTTGAATAAGCGCGGAAGTACAGGGTTCGGCAATGAAACGGGAAGATTTGGGGTGGGGCTTGCAGCGCGCGGTGAAGTTGTAGGGAAGACAGTCCCAGGCCTGTCGGGACCCGAGTGACTTGGCATTTAGTCTACAATTAAGGCAAACGCGTCGGGATTTTAGACGACATTTTAACATACCGCGTAACCAACCTGTTCCGTCAGACCATGCGATTAAAATGTGGGTAAACAACCTCGAGCAAACTGGATCGACGTCTAGAAAAAGAGGTGGTAGTGCCAGAACGATTCGAACCCCTGAAAATATCGAACGTGTTCGACAAGCAATGTTAAGAAGTCCACGTCGATCGGCCGTCCGTCACGCCACACGCCTTCGAATAAGTGAAAGATCGGTGAGAAGGATACTCCACCAAGATCTTCGATATCACCCGTATAAAATACAGGTTGTTCAATCTCTTCACCTGGGTGATTATTAACAGCGTCTCAGATTTTGTGAGGTTATGCTTGCCAGGTTGGAAGAAAATGATGACCAAATTAACAACTTGTGGATGAGTGATGAGGCACACTTTCACCTCTCTGGTTTTGTAAACAAACATAACTTCAGGTACTGGGCGGAGGAGAACCCTCGTTTTCTTCATGAAACACCTCTTCATTCGCAGAAAGTGACAGCATGGTGTGCAATGTCGGCAAGTGGAATCATCGGTCCGTATTTTTTTTTAGGATGAGGCTGAAAACGCCGTTACCGTTAATTCTGCGAGATACGTTGCAATGATTCAGAACTTCCTCACACCTCAACTTCAACGCTTTCCAGTTAATGAAAACACACTTTTTCAACAAGACGGTGCAACAAGCCACACTGCAAGAAATTCAATGAATGCAGTGAATGCTTTGTTCACAGGGCGTGTCGTTTCTCGAAACGGGGATATCGCTTGGCCACCTCGGTCTCCCGACCTTACGGTCTGCGACTTCTTTTTATGGGGTTATCTGAAAACGAAAGTGTTTGAAACTGATCCACCCAGGACAATCCCGGACCTCAAACGACGAATTTGTGACGAGATTGCAGCAATGCCTGTTGAGATGCTGCGAAGAGTTATGCAGAACTTTCAGGCTCGACTCCATGAATCATAGGTGTCAATGGAGGACATTTGGCAGATGTAGTTTTCAAATATTTTTTTTTAACATTGTATATCAAATAGCTACTCTTTTATTTCCTATTAATGTATTAATAATTTAAAAAAACATTTTTTTTCAACAATAAAATTATTTACGATATCTTCCCGTTTCATTGCCGAACCCTTTATAATGGAAGAAAAGAAACCACAATTTACGGGGTGTTGATGTTACAATTTATGACCTTATCTGTTAGAATAGCAGGTAGTTTCTCTTTTTTCCCTTTTAAAGCGTTTTAAACGGTCGTTCATGTTTATTTGATGACTCAACAATTTAACACATTAATCAATATGTTATGCAGTGGTATTATTTGGTTACGCTTTAATCAAATCGATTAAATAAAACACGCTAATCTAGAAATAAAAAAAAGCTAAATAAGGTTGTGATTGATCATCTAACGAGTGTTTTCAATCCTAGATTAAAAATGAAGTAAAATTTTCAGTTTAGAAAATCCTGAAAATTTGGATCGGGCGCGTAGCGCAGCAGAGCGACTAAGACAAATTAGGCTTTTCTAAACTCGAAATTTTACTTCATGCGCGACGAGTAAAAAACGCTAATTTAATGTGAAATGGTTTATAACCAACCAATTAACAATCGAAATACGTTTAGTATGCCATTTTATGCAAACATTTTCGAGATATTAATTTTTTTAATTAGAAAATCCTCATTCACCAACTCAAATGTATCAAAAAATATTGGTTTAATCCGAAATCAAAAAACAACTTTTATTTATACAAAAAAACTTGCCATTTACGTTTTTTATATATCAATTTTAAAATTACGAATACTACTAGAAATAATGATTTAGAAACATTTGGCCATAACAGTTTTCTCTAGAACGAACCTAAAGGAATATATTCCTTGCATCAGAATTACTACAGAAAATTTAATATCAGCTTGATACAAGCAACTTAAGTTTATTTAATACATTCAGAAAAATACTTCCAATGGCTTTATTTTGAACAATTAAACGTCAGTTACATTTAAAAAGATTATATTGACCTAAAATTGTATACGTAGACATAATTTTCGATTGCATATAACTTTTCGCAATAACATTTTGCATCTAAAATTATAATTAGAGCTTGTTCCACTTTCTGTTTTTCTTAATTTTTGAACACTCTATATTACATTTTAGATTTAATAATGTAAAGAATTACTTTTCGAAAAAAATTACTACTATCCAGGCAGTAGTCCAGGAATACACGAAATGTTATTTGATATGAGTAATTAACAGGTCGTTATTTACTTAGTGTAATTTTATTCAGCAGATTGCAATTGAATAGTACATACATTATTTGCTTAAAATTTATTATAAATATTATTATTAAATTTAACGCTGATAAAATCACACAGCTGCATTATTAGCAGGGCTGGGAAGGATTCAAATCATTCAGGATTTGAATCTTGGATTCGAATCCTTTTAGAGGATTTAGAAGAGGCATTCGAATACTTTAGTTAAACTGGATTCGTTACAGTTTTTTAAGAGGATTCGTATTCGTATCCAAATCGGGTGATTCAAATCCTCATAAGAGGATTCGAATATTTATAAAATGATTCGAATACTTACAAAAGGATTTGAATCGTGAAAAATAATTCGAATTAACATGAAATAATTGTTTTGTGTGTTTTTAAATTTCTCGTTAAATCACTGTTTTATAATCATGGCGCATGAAGTAAAATTTCGAGTTTAGAAAAGCCCCGTGAAAATTTGTCTCGGGTCGCTGCGCGACCCTCGACAAATTTTCTACGCGGGGCTTTTCTAAACTCGAAATTTTACTTCATGCTTAGTCTGGGAGTGGAAACGATCGTTCGAAATTTCAAACTGATTGCTTTGATAAGAACAGTAAATGACTGAAAATGTTTATAAAGATAGTTATCTAGTTTTCAAACTTTTGTTTAACATTATTTGAAGTAAAACTGACATGGTAGTCACAATCTAAAGTTTTCCGACATTTCCCAGATTCAAGATTTTTTTCCAGACCTTTTGATATAACTTTCTTCTGTGGGAAACCCCTAGTTTATTAAATTGTTTACATTGTTTTTGTCAATATTTACGTTGATTTTATAACTTTTTATGTGTTTTGTAATTTTTATGATGCTTGTTGATTTTGACAAATTTAATATTATCATATGGCATTTTTGTTAGTGTTTTGGTCAATTTGAATAAAATACCATAACTTTTCTCTGACTTTCCCGGTTTTAATAATATTCAGTAAATTTTTTATTCACGTAATTTTCAGGCATTCGACGATTTTATAATAGAGTTCAATTTGAAGTTTTGAAAGAGTGTTTCCACTCCCAGACTAAGCATGAAGTAAAATTTCGAGTTTAGAAAAGCCCGCGTAGAAAATTTGTCGAGGGTTGCGCAGCGACCCGAGACAAATTTTCACGGGGCTTTTCTAAACTCAAAATTTTACTTCATGCGCCACGCGTACAAGACACTGATTTGAAGTGAAGTTCAAAAACACACAAATACATCTTTAATCAGAGTAACGCAGATATTTAATCTGTTATCAACGATGTTCAGTGCTAATAATAAATAATTAGGTTTTGAATATTTTTGGTAATAATAATAATAATAATAATAATATTTTACAAAATAGGCAACAACTTGACCTTGGTGAGCAGCGACACCACCTTTCCGATGCTAATGGTGCAAAATCGGACCGGCAGCTCAGGCGCACCCGAGAGGACTTCGCTTCGAGTTCTACTGATGTCGGCCGTGGGCTGGCTCTGGCTAACCCCCGACCAGCCCAAGACATGGTTGTGAGACCAAGGAGAAACCCCCTAAATCGGCCTCAATCGGATAGAGGCCAAAGGCAAGATGACGGGGTGGAAGACATGCCTCCACACGATGACGAACCTCGCGATGACCAAGGACGATTTGAGTGGACCGATGAGTTCAGGTACAGCCTTCTGCAATGCTACCATGAGAGTGAGCCGAGGCGGAGAGGATACATGGCGCGAATGAGAGCCCTGTGGAGGGACAATCACCCAGAGCACTCTACACATACCGCACAATATCTGCGGGACTATGTATCCTATCTCCTCAGGTCGGGATATACGGCTACGCCTGTGGTACCCAGATCACCAGTGCGTGCTGATCTACAGCAAGGCCCGGCCCAAGAAACTACGCCGCCTGAAACAAGTAGCATCGACGAACGTAGGCCATTACATAATATACGACCACTTAAACCACGCGATTTGGCCCAGGAAAACGCAGAAGTCGATGAAGGACTACAGGAGGGTTCCGATTTATGGCACATTAACTGCCGCGTGTACGACGTTGCCAGAGGGTGACAACAGGGGCCCTACCCCTGCTCTTTCAAAGGCTGAGCAACGCGTCCGCAAAATCGGGGAAAAATCCGATCGGCTAGGCAGCACACATCCCGTATTCAATGCATGGTGGAATATATGACTGCCAATCGGCCATTTACTGGCAAAGTGCGTCGTATAGTCAACAATGTGAGACGCACCCACCACACAGTAAACAAGGAAGTGCTGTTGACCATCAAACAGCACTGCCTTGAGAGAATACGGATGTTGGTGGCGGTTAAAAAATCTCTGGCAAGGAGAGCAAGGGCGCTGGCGGAAAACGCAGTCTTTCGTAAGCAACCCTCTCGCCTATTCCAACCACCGCCACCCTCTGTACTAAGCCCTCCGACGGTCCCAGAAATCGAAACCTTCTGGCGGGAAATTTATGGACGGAAGTCTACCCTGCGGCTAGACACTCCAGCCCTGGTTCAATTTGAGTCCTTCTGTAGAGCTCATAGAACTGGGGAAGCGCACCAGCCGATAATCACAACGGAAGTTCGGAGCGCCCTTGCAGGCTCGAAGAACTTTGCTGCTCCTGGCCCCGACGGGATCAACAGCTACTAGTGGAAAAAATTCACTTGCACCCACCAGCATTTAGCCAGAATTTTTAATACATGGCTGGATGGGGAGCAGCAAATTCTAACGTGGTTTGTCGAGGGAAGAACCGTGCTACTTCCTAAAACAGGAGATTTGTCTCAGCCCAAAAACTACCGTCCTATTACATGCCTGAACGCATGCTATAAGGCATTTACGCGGATCCTGTACTCCCTGTACTACATGCAACCGACGGGGTGTATCAACGGATATACGAGCAGCGAGGATCAAAGATAGGCGTAGCTGGCTGCAGGGAGAACTTGCTGATCGATCGCTGTATCACGCAAGACTCCATGCAGTTTAAGCGAAACCTATCAATGGCCTGGATAGATTACCGCAAGGCATTCGACTCTGGAAGACTCGGTTCATGATAAGAACCGGCGAAAAACGAGTCAGAACAGAGCTGATCGCATATAAGAGGGGAGTGTTCCAAGGGGACTCTCTTAGCCCTCTCTTATTCTGCATCTCACTGTTGCCGTTATCCGTTGCAATCCGTAGCACCCGCGGTTATAATTGCGGCCCACCTGGTAACCGGAGGCACAAGGTCACCCATCTTTTCTACATGGATGACCTTAAGCTATATGCCTCTGGAGAAAGGGATATACACCAGTCTCTAAAAGCGGTACAGGAGTACACTAACGCAATAGGCATGGAGTTTGGGCTAGCCAAATGCGCACTGGTTCACCTGAAGAGGGGACGATGTCGTGGCTTTGGAGAGGATGCGCAACTCGTAGACGGGAGCATTATGCACCATCTCAATGCTGGAGAGACATATGACATATGACTGGCCGCTGTTAAAAACTCTCTCCGAGGCAAGTACAAGCACCTTGTCAGTCAGATCTGGTCATCAGAGCTGTCTGGTAAAAACAAGGTGCTTGCCACAAATATGCTTGCCGTTCCGATAGTCATGTACTCGTTCGGGGTAATAAAATGGAGAAGGGAAGAGTTGCGCACCCTTGACATCGACACACGAAAACGGATGCATCTCTTTAGGAGTTTACATTCAAAGTCGTCCGTCCCACGGCTTTATCTCCCACGCCATCTGGGAGGCCGTGGCCTCTTAGCGCTGGAGTGCATCCACGATAGAGTGGTCCTGGGTACGGCTTGTAAGGTCGTACAGAATTCTGACCCCCTGCTCCGCATGGTGCGAGAGCACGAACAAACAGGGGCCGGGGCATTTATCTTAAAGGCAGCACAAAAGGCAGCTGAAGACCTCGGTTTAAACTTCGATAACGGTCAGGGAAAACTTGCTACGCTCAATCCTGACCAGTTAAGAGTCCAGCTAAAAACCGCTGAAGTCCAAAAGCTGCTTCAACGCCACATGGACAAGCCAATGCATTCCGTCTTCTTTAAGAACATAGAAGAACTTGGCTTGTCCAAGCAGCTAACGTTTGGATTCATACGAGCAGCTGGACTAAAGTCAGAAACTGAGGGTTTCATCATAGCTTGTCGAGACGGTGTACATAACACCCTGGTCTACCGTAGCCGCATTATGGGTGTAGATGTCCCGGATATACGCTATAGGGCGTGTCACGGGGCGCCGGAGACAATAATGCATCTGCTATCTTCATGCAGAGCATATGCGTCTTCGGCCTACATCCATAGACATAACGCGGCGCTACGAGTGCTATATTACCACCTCAGGCACTCGTACGGTATCGACGAAACACCAGTGCTGCCATATACCCCGGATGATATTGAGTTCGTAGTGGAGAATGAGAGGTGCCGAATATATTGGAACTTCTCATTCCCGACGCTCAGGCAAATACGAGCAAACAAGCCTGACGTAATCCTCCTCGACCACCATCTAAAAACGATGTTTGTCATCGAATTCTCTGCACCAGCAGAGACAAACATCGTTTTAAAAGAGGAGGAAAAACGGACGAAATATCAGGATCTTTTGTACGACATGAGCAGACTCTACCCAGGCCACACTGTTAAGTTGATGGTATTAATCGTCGGTCCTCTAGGCGGTATCAATGGCTCAATGCTGAACAACCTTAAGGCCATACCAGCATGTCGCGACACCGCACACTCCCTTATCGGAGGGATGCAGAAGGCCGTGATACTGGGTTCACTACGTCTACTGAGATCACACACCGTTAGGCACCACTAGTTACCCCACTTCCAGGCTTGGAGGAGATAACTAGGGGATATATTTGGCACCCTCTCTACATGAAATCAGAGGCATGTGGGTGTAGAGGGTGACCATTCAATTAAAAAAAAATATATATATATATTTACAAAAATCATAACAAAGAAAGTAAAGTAAATAACATAAAAATAAAGTAATTAATTCTACAAGTATATATTAACATTCACTAATTAACAAACATAGATTTTGAAGATACGCTTATAAATAATCGGTAATTAGAGCCGACAAATCTATTAATTTTAGATGAAACTTAAATGTATTCAATGACGCATCAAATAATCTAAAATGAGGGGAGGAACAAACTAAATTGCATGTTCTTATCATTCGATTAATGGAGTAGTACCTGGTATAGTTTGTACAATACAAATCCTCGTTAAATATTTGATATGTCTTGTTTTAGACGGAATATTAAAGTTTAACTTACCTAATAACTCGCTACAACATATCAAACCGTGTATAATTTTGAGATCAATTGTAGCCAACACAACATGTAACTACGACTATAGTCAACCCTTCTAATCTCATTTTTGAACGATATTGACATGAGAAACTTGTTTTGGACTCGTTCAATTTGATTAATTTTAACATTATAATACGGGGACCAAATACAAGAACCGTATTCCAGCTGTGATCTCACCAACGTAATAAAAAGTAGTTTTCGAGTATTCACAGAAAAGTCCTTAGAAAAACGTGTAATGAAACTAAGTTTCTGCAATGACTTGCAATATATAGTATCAATATGCTTATAAAAGGTTAGAGTAAATATTTTTAGAAATTTGACCTCTACCGAAAGAAATTGACGAACACTTACCGATAATGATTTATTTCAGAACCTGAAATAAATCATTATCACTACACCATTCATAAATGTTATTTACGTCATCTTGTAAGAATGTAACATCCGAGTTATTTTTTATTTCACGAAAAATCTTCAAATCATCTGCGAATAGAAGGAAGTTGCAATTTTTTATGTATTTATTTATATCGTTAACAAATAACAGGAACAGTATTGGGCTACAGTAAGAACCTTGAGGAACCCCCGAAGTCACGTTAATAGCTCTGGAGGTGAAGTTATTAATTTTTACAAATTGTATCCTACTACCCAGAAAGCTACAAATCCATTTAGTTATCGATGATCCAAAGCCGATATGTTCCAATTTATTTATCAAGACAGTATGAGAAACACTGTCGAACGCTTTGGAGAATTCAGTGTACACAGCATCAACCTGAGAATTATTTTTTAAAGAGTTAATAATGTACGCATGGTATACTAGCAAGTTAGATACCGTAGACCTCCCATAGCAGAAACCGTGTTGCTCATTCGATATTAAATTCTTACAGGAAAACATCATTTGATCAGCAATAATTTTATCCAACAGTTTTGGTATTACAGACTGGATTGAAACCCCTCTATAGTTTGCAATATTCTCTCTGTCGCCACTCTTAAAATTGGTCGTATGAAACTTTGCTTCTAGATGGCAGGGAAAACCGCGGTTTTTAGAGAGGAATTAAATAAAATATGCAATGGTGTACACAATGAGTAAATACAATTTTTTACGAATAGATATGGTATTCCATCGGGACCTGGAGAGCAGGAATCAGACAAAGAGAATATCGCATTAAAAATATTGGTAATAGTTATAATAAATTGATTTAAATTGACTGAATCGGAAGAATTGGTGTTCGAATTACTATTTACTTAATTCTCAGTGTATACACTTGAAAAAAATCCGCAAATAGGTTTACACTACTTTCACCCGAGTTACTGATTTTGTCATTAAAATACATACACTTGGGGTATCCTTCTGTTTTTCTAGATTCATTTACATAATTCCAGAATGATTTTGGGTTGTAGGAAATATTTGGTTTATTTTATTTACATGTTGTGTGTACAATTGATCGGCGAGAGTTTTACATTTTGAACGGTATGATTTAAACTGTTCATAATCTGATTGTTTACCACTACATTTATATTTAATATGAGCTTTCTTTTTTAATTTAATTAAATGTATTAAAGTTTGGTTGAACCATTTTGGGTATGACGATGATTTGATACGTCTGGTTGGAACAAAGTTATGGATAGCATACATACAAACATTATAGAATTTATCAACATCATCATTAACATTTACTGAATTTTGATACTCTTTCCAGGATATATTTGATAAGAACATATTTATTTCAGGGTAGTTTGCAACTTTAAAATCATATATGAAATCATTATAATAAATGTTATCTATAAAATTGTTATCTATAAAATTATTGGTGTCAACAGACTCATGGTGAAAAGAGTTATAAAAAAGATAATCCACAGAAGCTGAAACTGAAATTTTAACAACGTTAGAAAAAATTAAATCCAAAAAGACCCCACGATTGTTTAGCATAGAATTAATTTGTCTAAAGTCGTTTAATTCTAATGATTCGCTTAGTACTTGAGCGTTTATACAATTATTATTCACCGATAAGATATTCTCATTATCATAGCTCCAAGAATCTTTTGGCAGATTAAAATCACCATAGAAGACAAACTGAAAATTAGGATACATAACGCAGATTTGGTCAGTAAGCTCACCATATTCCTCGTGAATTGATAAATTTAGACCCGATGGAATATACGCTGCTGAAATTATTATGTTATCACACACTTTGACACATATTTCCTCCAGGTTATGTGATATGTTCACAAGACTACTGTTGAGGCTGGACCGTACCGCAATCATGACACCACCACCACGTTTATCAATACGATCGTGTCTATACACGATAAAGTCACTTAGTCCAAGTTAACTGTCAGATACTGAAGAATCCAGCCAAGTTTCAATTATAATTAATACATCATAATCACATATATTTATATTTAATTTTAAGTTGCGTAATTTGGAGCGAATCCCACCGACATTTTGAAAAAACATTTTTAGTTTTTGTGTTTACGTTAGAGCTAACAATTGATGGATGACCGTTTGAGTATTTAATAGTTAGATCATGTTCTCCGCTTTCCTTGCGTCGTTTTAGTTCATCTTTTAAGGCCATAAGATGATCGCGTTGTTGTTTAGTCCTGTTGTTGGCAAAACGAACGTTCCCCGTGTCCATATCTCTTGAAACCTTGAGAAGACTGATAGCTAATTCACGAGTCTGAAAAGTCAATTTTATTAGTCTTGGCCCTGTCATTGGTTTACCGATGCGGGTGACTTTCTGGGGACGGAAATCAGTAAGTTTTAAGCCTATGATGGATTTTATAGCTGCTATATCCCTTTTAATTTTCTCCTCTGTTGTGCCAGATGATTCGGGAATGTTATAGGCCATGACATTTAGCGCACGTTGTTTTCTTTCCTCTATTTCGGCCATAATATTCTCTCCAGATAAAACATTTTGAAATTTAACTGGAATTGATGACTCGAGTTTTGTAAGCCGGTCTTTAATGTTGTTCATTTTATCCAAAAGACCTTTTATTGTTGTTTGAAACTGCTCTTTGAAAAGCTGCGCAAGTTCTATTTTTAAGACGTTTTTAATTGTCTCATTAATAGATGACGACAAAGTATTTTGGCGGGGTTGCATTTTTGGGTCGTTAGGTAAACAGTCCGGACATATCCAATGGTCGCCATCAGGCTGTTTAGCTTCACTTAAATAATATTCAATTAAATTGACTGTGCAATTCATACAACTCGTGTAAAACCATTTATGACATTTACCGCGATATTTAATAGCATCAGAACGCGGACTAATATTTAAATCGCAAACATTGCAACTGATAACCATTTTGGTTATTACTAATTACAGCAACAAACAAAATAATAATGAAATCTACATGAGTAAACAAATAATAATCAATGGACACACTTCACCTGACAGGGTCGTTTGTGAGGGCTTTTTAGACAGACTCGGTAGACCACGGAAAGGGTAGTGGAGTAATAGGGAGGAAATTAAAAAAATAGATAGGTAAACAATAAAGAATTCCGTCAATAAATTCACGAATCAATGACCTCAAGTGTAGATAATAATAATTTCAGACAATGCACTTTCTACGATTTTTTGCGGTAGTGGCCTTGTCTAGGCGAGGTGCGAGAAGCGACACTCACGGTGGAAAATTACTGAATGTAAATCGATCAAATTATCATGTAATAGTTGTAATTTCTTAACCAAACTAACTCACCACATTACACCTTATGTAAGTACAGCCCTTGCAAATTACCAGAAATTATATATACCACAAAAACTAGCTTAATATGTAGAACAGCAGATATGTGTATTACTTTACTCACATATTTGCCTGATTAAGAAACAAAAACAAATATTATTCATCCAAAATGGCTTTATTATTTTTCAAAATGATTACGATTAACTCCATTTTTTGCCGAGATTAAATTTTTCAAGTTTTTATACACAACGCAAATAGCGCTCGTATATTAAAATCTCCTAAGTACGAATACCGTCAAAAATGTTAAACTTTACAGTAGATACGTCATTTGCCAAATAGTAGCGCTAGGATTACCCAATCCCGAAATTAAAAGGCAAGTCTTGTATTGTACATGTGTAATGTATTTCAGTAATATTATAATTGCGATTTAATAAAATTACTTGTATTATATTGCAATGCGATATTATGCTATGTAATAATATTTAAAGCAGCTAAGGAAAACATTAACCTAACGCTCGTAAACATAATAAATATGTAACCTTTATTTGGCATAATATTACACTTCTCTACATACACTATCTGGTTTAACTATATACAATAAAATAATAGTAAAAACTGAACAGAAATATAAACAATAAATAAAACTATAATTAATTTTTTTAAATAGCTACACCTCACTGATCCCATACTCATCAATTCTCTACATTCTACAATCCCCTTTCCACTCTCACACAACACTTCATTTAAACGTTTACTCTTAATACTAGGTCCCTCACTGCACTCATACCACCAATGTTCCCATACATCTTTTCCCATCTTACAGAATCCGCACACCGTGTACTCCGTTCGAATCCATACCTTTCTTCCTCTTTCTTCATTCCAACACCTTAGCCGAGCTAGCATTATTACATCCTCTCTATTCTGTAGGTCGAAGTAGTGCGGGATTGTTCCGAAGATCTGCAGATTTTTGTAGTTCGGACAGGTCCTACTCTTTGCTATTTTGTTTTGTCGAATTTGTAGTTCTTCTGCCTCTAGTTTATCTACTGCTTCTTGTTTAAACTTTTGCCCCGCGCTAGCTTTTTCTCTATATACATCACAGATACTCCAGCTCTTTCATACAGTTTAGCTCTCTTTTGTATCCATTTCGTACTCTCGTGGTTTTGTTCCCATTCCCTATAGCACAGTTTCCAAATTTCTTGCACTAATCTTCCATTCTCTATCTCACTTAACCTCCTTTCAAACTTTACCACTCTCTTTGCTGCCATACACGCCACAGACATTCTGTTCCATTCCTGTAGCACCACGTATCTCGGTGTGGTCCTCTCCAACCCTTTGCACCTTTTGAGGTACTGCAGTTGCAGCCTTTCCACCTTTTCCTCTACACTTATACCCCATACTTCTGCTCCATATAATACTATTGTCCTAATGCATGCATCTCACCAAATCATTTGCATTCTCACATTGTTTCCTAACGCATCTTCCCACGTTCTCCTCAATCTTTCCATCGCCACTCTCGCTTTTTTACAAACATACTCTATATGCCCTGCTTTACTACCCGTCTCCGAGAAGATAAAGCCTAGGTATTTAAACTCTTTCACTCTTTCCACACTCTCACCCTTCTATAACAATTCTTCTACTTTCGCTCTTCTTCCCGCATTCCGATATATCATCCATTTCGTTTTCTTCACATTCATAACTAATTTTATCCTGTCAAAGTACCTTTCAAGCCTTTTACTCATCTCTTGCAGTTCACTGAACGATTTAGCTAACACTCCCACATCATCTGCGTAGGCCAAGCTCCAAATTTTGGATGTACCTATTACCACTTCCCCTGCTTGTCCTAGTTCTAAAACTCTCTCCATATCTGCAACATATAAATTAAATAATAGGGAACTGAAGGGGCAGCCTTGCCTTAGTCCTTGTCTTACTCTAAACCGTTCAGACATGTTATCTTCAAGGAAACTTACCTTACACCAAGTTTCTCTATAAACCTCTTCTATCCAATTCACCAGACATTCTGGCCCCCTTTTTCTCAAACATTCTACAAGCATTATTCTACTGAGTCATACGCCGCCTTAAGGTCTACAAACAAAGCATACATTCTCTCTTTCTTACCCAGTGCTCTATCAACCACCCAGTTCAGTATAGCTATTTGCTCTGTAGTCGATAGGAACAATTAGCGATATGCGATTATAAAATCGCATATCGGTTATTGCTAAGTTAGTATATCACAAAACCCCTTAACAAACACTAACCCGACCTAACCTAAAGTAAAGATTATAAAATCGCATACCGGTTATTGTTAAGTTAGTGTATCACTTAACACCTAAATCTAAACCTAACCTAACCTTGTAACGAACTTTACTTGCATCGATTGTCACAGCTGATAAATGTGAGATTTATGGGTTGGCAATCGATGCTAGTCCATCTATATATTATTAACTTTATGAAAGTGTACGTCTTTATTTTAATTTATCTATTTCACAGATAATGCCTGAAATTTACAATAAGTTGGTAACACTATGTTGCCTGTCTTTAATTTAATAGATTTATGGGTCCGGCTATAAAAATAGTTGCCGGAGCGCTCAGAAATCAGACTGCGCTGGGATTTCAGCTAAGCATAAGCGATCTTTCAGAGTATCCTCCTAATTGCATCTCTGCTATGCATAAGCGAGTTGTAATTAGACCGGCTAGAGTACCGAGAGGTTTCTGCTATGTATAAGCGATTCCTCTCCGTTAGAACATAGCATTACCTGTATCCGTTCCGTTGAATTCCAGGAGAGTCCTGCTACGTATAAGCGTTCTCTCTGTTGAATTCAAATACCCGTACCTGTTCCGTTGAATCACAGAGGAGTTCTGCTATGCATAAGCGTTCTCTCTGTGTTGAATTCAAATACCTGTAGTAGAGGAGTTCAGCTACGTATAAGCGTTCTCTCTCTATCCCGTTTGAATCAGAAGTGGCCGGAGTTCAGCTACGTATAAGCGCTCTCCGGATCCCACTCTGAGCTGTATTACCCGTATATGTGTGCTACTGTTACCGCAGCGGAAACGTGTTAGTTCGCGCGTCTGCTACGCATAAGCAACCGCTAACCAACACTGGAAGTTGGCAGACCTTCCTACTATTGCTGCTACGCAGAAGTGCTACAGTAGGGAGGCCTGTAATTGTATATAAAAATATTGTAGATATTTACTTATTGTGTTTGTTTAAACTTAACCAGCCTAATTAATTATTGGTTTATTTTCTCCTAATAGAGACACCTGACGGCCCAGAACCGAACTCGGAGCGGTACGAGGAGAAGACCGAGCCAGAGTTGGAATTTATATGTACATAGGGTTGCGTTTTGTTTATTTACTAGTATATATTAAGATTATTTTTATTTTATATTATTTTACGAATAAATTTTATTTTTTACAAAATATTGTTACATTATTTCTGCACTAACCTAACCTAACCTAACTTAACCGAAAGTAACCTAACCTAACCTAACATAACCAAACATAACCTAACCTAAACATAAAACAGACCCTCTAAAGAAAAATTTGCTGTCAAAATAAATATAATTTTTCGCTCGAAAATTAAAAAAAAATATTTGCATACATTTTATTCTTATAGGTACTAATTGTGAATAAAATAACGTGCAATTCCTTAATTCACCCTACCGAGCGCGATGACTCAAATGCATTGCAAGGATTCGAATCTTTTTGTAAGTATTAGAATCCTTTTGGAAGGATTCGAATAACGTAGATTTGAAATCGAATACGAATCCTTTTCAAATACGCAACGAATACGAATCATGAATCCTTTATGACTAAAGTATTAAAAAACATCAGTTAAATCATTTGAATCTTTCCCAGCTCTATTATTTAATCCATTATGCGCCATTGATGCAATTACGCAACAATATAATGTTTTGTTAATTAAGTTACTAAATAAGTTAATTTGATACATTGTTATATTTGACCTGACTTGTGAATGTGTCTAGAAAAATGTAAATATTTTGTTATTGAAATATTTTTATTATTACTCATTGTAACATTCGCGGGTCTCGCGGTTTTTATTCAAAATTACTTATACCAGAAAATTAATCAAAACGATTAATTTAATAACTGATTAAATATATACAAAAAAAAACACAACAACAAATAAATGAAAAAGGTAAAGTTAAAAACACGAAGAGAAAGTATAAGATAAAATATTGAGTTGAATATAAAATGATGTTACAAACACAAGTTAGAAATGCGGTACGGCCGAAAGAACAATGTTGTTGACACGTTGTTCTCGACAAGACTCTCTTATTATTTTTATGTTAGAGGAAATGTTTTGGGCTAGGAAACTCTAATTGGTCTGGATTAAATGGAGATGGATTTTTACAAGATAAGGCAAGGGATGTTTTTCAATGTGAATGAACAGGACAGAGGATCGGATGCTGAAAACTTTGGGAATTTTGTGGTGCGGTAGAAGGAACAAGTCCGGACGCTCGGCTCCTTCGCGGATTAACGTTTATAGGAGCAATTTGGCACGTTTTGGCCTGCTCATTAGAATTTTGGAATTTCTTCTGGATAATTGCTAATCGTTCTTTCGGCCGTACACGCGTTGTAAATATACAAGCTGAAAATCCGAGAGAAACATTTGGTTTCCAGGTTTCGCTTTAGAAATATTACACACAAAAAAGTAATAAACAAAATGTAATCACAAGCGGCCCCTTTTGCTTGTATGAAAAGAAGCGCTATAAAATAATAAAATCTACAGGCGAGCACAAAAATGTCATACAAATACGCATATTTAAACAATAGAAAAAACGAATCAACACTCATATTAAAAAAGTACTTTAAGTATATTTCTAGCTTCACAATATTTCAGTGCTTTATACGCGTGGCGAATGAAGTAACACTTCGAGTTTAGAAAAGCCTAAAAATTTTCATTGGCCGCGTAGCGAAGCGAAGCGACCAAACCAAATTTTCAGGCTTTTCTAAACTCGATATTTTACTTCATGCTTAATCCGGGAGTGGAAACACTCGTTCGAAACTTTGCATTGAACGCTTTTATAAAATCGACGAATGTTTGAAAATTTGCAGCGTATACATTGTGTATAGTTAAAAGAAAAATTCCCAGTATGCAATATAATGAGTCATTCATATAAATCATAAAAAGAAGTGCAGGATTTTACCTTAAATAAAATTTTAGAGTTAACTCTATATTAATTAATTTGTTAAGTGCAGAAATATTCGCAATTATTTTACGAAACAACAAACAAATAAACTAGTTTCAATCAATAAATCCATTCGCTTATCACCAAATACGCAAAAAACGCAGGCGAAAATCGGAGATAATTGCATTATTTACGGATTTATTCACCTATTCGACATCAGTTCTGACCGATTGAATACACGGTGCGTATGACGTCTTCACTTTTTAGAAGTAGAGTTCGGTTTTCGAGTTTTCAAGTGCTAGTATTTATTTACATTTACGATAGTAATTTCTGTGACTGGTCGACAAAGCTGCAAAGCTAAGACTATTAATTACGCAGGAAGAACTGCTACTGTTTTGATTCGTTGTGAAGTTTCGATTAACGAATTATTAAAATTAAAATCCACTACTAGAAATTTGGATATAAAGGATCGACTTTCATTAATTAAAAGGTTAGTGCGATGGTTTGCTTTGTTACTGTTTGGGCTTTGAAGCCAGGGCCATTCATTTCGTAAAAGAAGAAGAAGAAGAAGAAGAAGGGGACGTTTTTGTTACAACTGTTATTGAATCTGAAAAATAAAGTTTCAAAAAAGCTAGAGACGCTTGAAAACAGGAAATTATTAGAGCACTTATCAATTTATTAGATTTTCCACAGAATGATTAAACATCATTCCTTTTCAGACTCATCATTCGGTGACATTTGTTTCCATTTTGTATTCTACCGCTTTTTTACTCGACCATTTAGAAAACCAACAAATCTATTTAAATTATGCGTAAAGTATTTGTTTTGAAGTGGGTACACGACCCCCTATTAGGATGAAAAAACTGTGTGGATGTTTTCATGGGGTCTCATTTGAATTCCTGATGTTTCTATTGCACACTTCTAATTTACATTTAGTGATATTGTAATTTCTATTGAATTAATTTTAATAGTATTATACGTTCGTTTATTTTATCGTGCTCACCATTGGAATCTCATTAACTGTTAGAAATATGAAAAGGGTCCAATTAGGAAAACGTTTCCATTTTAATTACAAACTAAAATTGTGTTTACAAATTTCAACTAGTCTCATTTGTTTTCAAAATATAGCGAAGAATATAAAAATCGTCAACATTTTCTTTTTGCCATAACTTTTTTAATTGGATAGATGACAAGCTGAAATTTGAAATATTTTCAAAACAACTGCTAAACACAGCAAACACGTCAGAGTTTATGCAGGGTGTCTTATTTTCAAGATATGACATGATCGTTTAATTTTTCTTATTGCCGCCATATTTTATTTTTACACTATTGAAAATAACAAGAAATTTGAGTCTAAAATCATGTGTCATATGTCAAATTAAAATGTCAAAAAAGACATTTGACAATTTCTTCGAATTTTTATCGATTCACTTTAGTTATGTATACTTTACAGTAGAATAAATCAGTGTTTTATGCGCGTGGCGCATGAAGTAAAATTTCTAGTTTAGAAAAGCGTTAAAATTTTGAATTGCCGGTGCGCGCGAGCGAACGAGTCGCGCCCCGGCCAATCAAAATTTTAACGCTTTTCTAAACTCGAAATTGTACTTCATGCGCCACGCGCACAAAACACTGGAAATCAAAATTTTCACGCTTTTCTAAACTCGAAATTTTACTTCATGCTTAATCTGGGAATGGAAAATACTCTTTAGAGTAATATTAAATGCGTTAATACAAATTACAGAAAGCAATATTGAATATTTAATTTGTGTGATTAGTTTTTTTCATTGTATTTCTGTGGACTTATTTAGGTTATGTACAAAGATATTAAATCCATATCTCTTTACTGTAAATTTTTGTTTCGGTTAAGATACCATTAGCCATCAAATATATATTTAAAAACTTACTTATTTTATAGTCATTCAAACAATAGGATAAACAGGGTCACAATTCTTCTCGCCTAGGGACTCGTCAAGGCTTTACACGGTTAGAAGGTTTTTTAACAGAGGAATCATACATTGAATATTCACACACACATACCTTTAACATACATGAATAGATTTAGATCACAATATTTAATTCATTAAGAAAACAAACCACTTTATCAAAGACTATAACATCTCCTAAACTTAATATAGAATTATAATTGAATGGAAGTTGTAATTTGGGGGAAATTGCATCAAACAGCCTTGTTCTTTCATTCTGGTAGTTTGGACAAGTCATTGTAATGTGTTCTGGTGTGCCTAATTCTCCACACTCACAAAAAGGATCATCTGCTTTATTTATTCTATACAAATAGAACGGACATATGCCGCGGTTACATCGTAACCGACAAATCGTTTTAAAAAATAATTTTGATGATATTCCATTCTCTATAAACCATGGCTTAGATGGAATTTTGGGGGACAAATTCTTATAAAACATACCGTAATTACTGCTATCAAAATATTGTTTAAATTCTTTATCAAGATTATTTTTAAATACATTTATTAAGTCACCAGATACAATTGGATATTTTAATTTTATTTCACTATACAGGCCATTCTTTGCTAATCCGTCTACTATTTCATTGCCAGTTATTCCTGCATGCCCTTTAACCCAGATTAGACATAATTTATTTTTAAATGATGCTGCATATTTTAAAATTTCGGCAGTAACGTAATTAAATTTAGAAGAAAAATTAAATGTTTTGAAAAAATGTAGTATAATACTTTTGCAATCAGTAATTATAAAAATAGTTATATCTGCTGCAATATTTAAGTTCTTTAAGTATTTTAGTGCTTCCAGTATGGCCATTATTTCAGCTGTATATACTGACATAATGTTATTAAGTGAGAAGGATTTTTTAACATTTTTTGATGGATCATAAATAGCGTACCCAAATAATCCATTAGAACTTGATCCGTCAGTATACATTTTGTACGAGTTTGGCCATTTCGATGAAATATATTCCTGAAATGCAGCTCTGCCTATTTGTTCGGAGTGTAACGGTGAGTATTGATTATGATAATAAGAGTTTATCGGCTGAGTTAGGGTTTCATATGGGGTAGAGTATAGCAGGTTAATTTGGGGTTTGTATAGTTGTTTTTCATAAGGTTTTTATAGGATTATAGCATTCGATGAGTATAGGAGATTTCTTAATACACCAATATCGTATTGATAAGGCTAGTATCGAGAGTTCATGCATTCTTTTAAGTAGGTTAGAGTTGCAAAATATTAAGGATAAAATAAATTTTAAACCTAAACTTTTCCGACGAATACAGAGAGGTTTTTCGTTGCATTCTGCATATAGAAAATTGATCGGTGTACTACGTAAAGATCCAATGCACAGTCTTAGACATTTGTTCTGTATTATATCTATTTTTTGAAATGATTGCTGGATCTGTACCCCAATTAGTTGATGACAATACTCTTAAAATATTTATCCCCTTTTCCACTCTTGATATTACATAAGATACATGAGACCTCCATAATAGTTTGCTATCTAAATACATGCCCAAAAATGTAACCTCTTTGGTATGGTTATATAATTTCCCATCCAACATCACTCCGTCTGTTTCGAATTTGCTTCTTGTAAAAGTGCACACCTGAGATTTTTCATCTGACATTACGAGTCCATTATAATTTAAAAACGATTTTAATTTTATTACTGAAGAATTTAGTGTTTGCATACATTTATTTATGTTTTTGTTTTTTGCATAAATGCAAAATTCGTCTGCATATTAGATTAATTTAATTTCTTTATTAAATATTAGTACCTAAACAACAAGACAAACGACAATTACAATCACTATAAAGCAGAAAGGAAAAGAGTAAAACAACTAATATCGAACTCAAAGAACAACAAATGGAAGGAGTTCGGTGAAAAAATTGAACAGGACAGTAGAAGCAACCAAAAACTTTTCTACAAGGTATTAAAGTCACTAAGAACGGACAAAACTAACAACTCCTTCCATGTCAAAAACAAAAACGGAGACAAATTGACAGAAGGAAATGATATAATGGAGAGATGGCGAGAATATTTCCAAGAGTTACTAGAAGTAAAAAATAAATCGATAGAGACAGAAATCGACATTGCGACAAGTAAAGAAGAAGACGAAAATCTAACTAGTACAACAGAGTTACAGGAAATTATACAAACACTAAAAAATGGAAAATCACCCGGCTATGACAAAATAACGACAGAGATGGTAAAAAATCTAGGACAAGAAGGAACTGAAATGCTTCTAAACTTATACAATAAAATCTGGAAAGAAGAGAAAATACCCAAGGATTGGAGTATGGCACTAATAACTCCAATACACAAAAAAGGCAACAAACTAAATTGTAACAATTACAGAGGCATAACACTAATAAGCACAGCCATGAAAATATTCGAAAAAATTATTGACAGAAAGATCAGGTCTGTAGTAGAGAGCACGTTAGATGAATCGCAAAGTGGATTTAGAAGAAGAAGAAGCGTCCAAGACCACATATTTACGCTAAAGCAATTGGCTCAAAAAACAATCCGCAAAAAAAAGAGCATCCTCCTTGCTGCGATAGACTTGGAGAAAGCCTTTGATAAAGTACCGCATAACAAATTATGGGCAATACTTCATCAAAGAGGAATTAATAACAAAACAATCAGAATGGTGAAATACATATATAGTCACAACGAAAATGCAGTAATAGTGAACAACAAAATGTCCGAAACATTCACAACGGAAGTCGGATTAAGGCAAGGAGGAGGATTGAGTCCCTTGCTGTTCATAATATTTATTGATGAGATAGTCAAAACAAGTGCAGCACAGTGCAGTAAAATAACAGTAGGGTACAAAGACATGAAAAGGATACAAATATCTGAAGCAGCATTTGCAGATGACGTCTTAATATTTGCACGGAACAAAAAGGAACTACAGAAAAATTTAGAAGTATGGAATAATACGCTAGAATCATATGGAATGACAATAAACAAACAAAAAACAAAAGTTATGGCTATAGGCGAAGAACAGGGAGATCTAAATATCACAATAGGAAATGAACAAATAGAAAAAGTAACTGCCATAAAGTACCTAGGAGTAACCATTGACCAACAAGGAAAACAGGACATAGAAATACAAGAAAGAATAAACAAAACTGCTAAATTATACCACACAATGAGAGAAACATTTATTAATAGAGCAGAAATATCCAAGGAAACAAAAATAAAAGTATTCAAAAGCATATACAGACCCATACTTACATATGGTTGCTAATCCTGGAACTTGACACAACAACAAAGAAGTAAAATACAAGCCATGGAAATGAAATACCTAAGAAGAGTGAAAGGAGTAACAAAAAGAGACAGGCTAAGAAATACTGAAATAAGAAAAGAACTCGAATGTCAGCCAACACTAGAAGTGATAGAAAGAAGACAGCTTGGATGGTGGGGACACTTACAACGAATGGAAGACACAAGACCAGTCAGGGAAGTATGGGAAGCAAAAATACACAAAAATAAAAAGAGAGGAAGACCGAGACAAACATGGGACGAAACCATTGCTGCAATACTAGGCAGAAAAGGACTAACCTGGGCAGAAGCGAAGAAATTAGCGAAGGACAGAGACGGATGGAAGAAGTTTATAGCAGGATGAACATTCCTGCAACAAATCCTACACCAATATTTGGTAGAAGGATAAAAGATTATATATATATATATATTAAATATTAATTCTAGGTCATATAAAAATAAAGTATATAATATTGAACTCAATATGCTCCCTGAATATCAGAGCTGGAATGAATCCTCAAAAACAGGATTCGAATCACGAATCCGAATCACCTAATATGATTCGAATCACGAATACTCGAATATAGGATTCGTAAGTGAAAAATATGATTCGAATCAAAGATTCGAATCCTCATTTTTGAATCACGGATACAAATCCTTTAAAAATAAATTTGAATCTATTATTTGTAACCAGTAATATTTTATTCCATCAGTTTCTATTAACCAAAATGTTCATTTACCGACTAAATATCTGATTATATGTATAATGATTTTAATTAATGATGATATATGTGTTATTGAACTTCATTTTAAATCTGTGTTTTATACGCGTGGCGAATGAAGTAAAATTTCGAGTTTAGAAAAGCCCCGTGAAAATTTGTCTCGGGTCGCGGCGCGACCCGCGACAAATTTTCTACGCGGGGCGTTTCTAAACTCGAAATTTTACTTCATGCTTAGTCTGGGAGTGGACAACACTCGTTCTTAAAAGTTTCAAATTAAAGGATCACTCTAGATTACTAAGTTTATTACCATTTTACAAAGGCTACAGCTCGATAGACCAATCATGGTCTTCGGAGACCGAAGGACTACAGGGAATCGAAGTTTATTTACAAGAAAACAACGAATATCTGAAGGTTTACAGCATGGATAGGAAAGAAAACATCCAATTTTGAAAAAATATCGAAGTTGGGCTGGTTTTCAGTGCATTTTTAACTTCACTTTAAATCAGTGTTTTATACGCGTGGCGCATGAAGTAAAATTTCGAGTTTAGAAAAGCCCCGTGAAAATTTGTCTCGGGTCGCTGCGCGACCCTCGGCAAATTTTCTACGCGGGGCTTTTCTAAACTCGAAATTTGACTTCATGCTTAGGCTGGGAGTGGACCGTCAAGATTTTCTAATTGTCGAGATTTTCGATATTTCTAGATTTATGTCGATTTATTCACAGTTTGTTATTGTATTAAATGCAACTTTAATATTGAATAAAAACGGTTTTTTTTAGGAATAGAATATTCACCCATTAAGAGCCGAGCAAATTATAAAGTTAACTCAAAAAGTTAATTTTAGGTAAAATATTGCATCTTTTTCTATGATTTCAATGAATGATTTATTATTATTATTCATATTAGTTTTACAATTATACGGTGTACGTTTGTGTGCGTGTGTGCTCTGTATTATAAGCCATTAACAGTGATTCTTGTGAACTCAAATTATTCAGCTAAGTATAACCTTGTTGACTGAATCTTCGCGAATCGAATGATATAAGTTTAGTATTAATCGAATAAGTGGTTCGTGCGTAATTTGATATTTTAATTACTCAGTTTAATCTCCAGAGTGGAAAACCACCGCGGTTTATTTGTTTTTACTGCGATTGTTTATTTTTCTTTTTGTCTTCGCTTCCAGTGAGCGGACTTTGATACTAGTTTTTGTATGAATATTAATTATTGTAGTATTTCAATTTAACTTAATTTAGTTGAAATATTCATATTAAATTAATCATTTAAAAACTGTTTCCAATTCCTATGTTTTACTTTGTCAATCTCCGTGGCCTACCTGTGTTTGTTAATAATCAGTCACCCTGATCGGCCCCTAGGTTCATTTTGTGACCTTGTCTTATCCTATATGCCATCATTTATTAACCAATCAATTAATATGTCTTCACAGTCCGTATTATGTGGTGGAAGCTGCGGTCTGACAGTAAAGTCAGGTGTCCAATGTAGTATGTGTTCAAAAATAATGCATCAGTCGTGCCTTAAAAAACACACATGTGAAGCAGCGATATCTCCGCAAATCACCCCGAGGACAATATTTACGATTGTAAGTGAACTAAAAGAAACAGTGAATGATTTATCACGACAGTCTAAATCACAAACTGAAGTAATTAATAAATTAGAACAAATGCTGCAGGATATGGAACATTTGAAAGTAGAAAATGCATCTCTAAAAAATACCATTAACTCAATAAATGATAGAATTAATAATATTGAATAGCTTAATTTATCAAGTCCATCTAATAATAACAACATTATTCTTGATACAATGAACGAGATTGAAAACCGTAAAACCCGCGAAAATAATTTAATTATTTTCAATATTCCTGAGTCAGATGACACAGACTCTGATTTAAATATTGTACATAAGAAACTATCAGAAATTAAACCTGGCTTATGCATTAAAAATACTATCCGGCTCGGTAAAACTAACGATGATAATCCGAATCCACGAACAATCAAAGTAATTCTAGATAACGGTCACGATTGCAGGTTTATATTAAAAAACAAACAAAAAAGCGGATGGTATTAAATTAAATTGTGACGAAACTCCTTTGCAGCGACGTTACCTCCTATCTATACGTGAAGAACTCAAGCGTAGATGCGACGCCGGTGAAACAAATATCACTATAAAATATATCAAAAACCTTCCGACAATAACTTCCAAACAGGAAAACTAAATAATTCCCAGCAGGAAAGTAGTCACTTAAGCATGTATTACCAAAATGTCAGAAGCCTAAGAACTAAAACTAACATTCTATATAATTGCTTAAGCTCCGCTTGTTTCGATATCATCGCGTTAACAGAGACCTGGCTGGATGGGAACATAGACAATGCTGAATTAACCGCTTCTAACTACAATATTCTTCGATGTGATAGGAGAGACCGAATAGGAGGAGGTGTACTTCTTGCAGTTGCCGAAACCCATAGGATAGTCGATCTAAAGCTTATATCACCCATAGAGACTATTGATATAGTAGGCTGTCTAGTCAGTATCGGTAAACATCTATTGAATATAATCTGCCTGTATATACCACCTCTAACTGCAGACGATGATTACATGACAGTTCGTGATTATTTAAACATAAATGTGGACTCGGATAATTTGATTATTTTAGGTGACTTTAATATACCAGAATATAAAATCAGCATTGAGAATCCCATAAAAATAACACCTGCACTAATCACCCTTAATAGCTATTTAGTATCATGCGATTTAGCACAAGCGAACAACATAGTCAACAGTATGAATAGAATCTTGGATCTTATAATCACTAGCAAAACATTACAAACAGAAGTGACTAACTGTGACCTACCACTTCTTCCTATTGATCAGTATCATCCACCTTTAGACATTCACCTCAATGTTTTAACCCTTAATCCGCGTCATCTTCAACCTAAAAATAACAGCTTGGTTTATAACTTCAAAAAAGCTAACCTATCCGCACTGTATCAAGATCTCAGTGAGCTAGATTGGAATGAACTCTACAAATGCAATTTATCTGATGGATCCTGTACTATATTCTACAACAGACTATATGAAACTATAGATAAATGGGTTCCTAAGGTCAAATTAAAATAAAGAACGCGATATCCTACATATTTTAATATAAATATCATTAGGCAAATTCGTTTAAAGAACAGGCGCCTCAAGGCTTACCGTGCACACAGAACAGATAAAGCGAAGCACGCATTCAGAAAAGCAGATAATCAACTAAAAAATAGTAATCATAATGCTTATAAGAACTATATTGAGTCTTCAGAAAGGCAGCTCTCCAGAGATCCAACCAAGTTCTGGGATTTTGTGAATGACAGGCGAAATCAAGATAGTATTCCTCCAGTTATGTTATGGGAGGGAAATACCTTGGAAGAAGGTTCTCAGATTGTGGATGCGTTCGCTGATTACTTCGTCCTGAACTACACAGATGCTCCAATACTATCTGAAAATACATCCAGCATGACTTGTATGGGCCGAGTCAGCTTCTCAGAAGAAATGGTTATGGCGGAATTAGGAAGAGCGAAGAACAAGTTTACTATGGGCGTTGACAACATCCCATCATTTTTTGTAAAAGACACTGCAGTTGTATTAGATAAACCATTATCACACATCTTTAATAATATTTTGAATTCCGGCATCTTCCCAGTATTTTGGAAATCTGTAAGAGTAATTCCTGTCTATAAAAAGGGCGATAGGTCGGATGTAACGAATTAAAGACCAATCTCCTTACTATGCAACTTCTCTAAAACGTTTGAACGCTTATTAACCGATTACATCTATAATTCGGTGAAGTCTGACCTGTCTCCTAAACAACATGGTTTTATACCGAAACGATCAACTATGACAAACTTAGTTAATATCACTCAACAAATTTCTTTTAATATGGATCAAAGGATGCAAACTGATGTAGTATACACCGACCTATCGAAAGCATTCGATCGTATGATATTTTGATTACAAAATTACATTCATTTGACTTGCCTGAAGGTATTATTAACGTCATAACCTCGTACCTCGTGAACAGATCTCAATATGTCAAGTCACGTAACTACATCGCTAAAAGCGGTGTTCCCCAAGGTTCTAACCTGGGGCTGCTGCTGTTTTGTTTGTTGCGGGGTGCTTATATACGCAGATGATATAAAGCTATATAGAACTGTGACTTACCAAAGGGACTGTGAAATGCTGCAGCATAACCTTGATAAGTTGAACACTTGGTGTAAGGATAATAGGCTTTGTCTAAATCCCACTAAGTGTTCAGTTATGTCTTATACTCGCAACGTATCCTCTGTTTTGTACGCTTATATCATTGATGGAGTTCCTATAAACGGTGCTAATGATATCCTCGATTTGGGGGTACATTTTGACAGTAAACTATCATTTATTGCACACATTCTTGACATAACGAAAAAATGCAGTAAAAAATTGGCTTCATTGTGAGAACAACTAGGGACTTCAAAAATCAGCAGACGTTAACACTACTATTTAACTCGTTAGTTAGAAGTAAGCTCAATTATTGTGCACCTGTATGGTGCCCCTATAAGCAGCTCTACGTGCGGCATATTGAATCTGTGCATAGAAGGTTCTTAAAATTCTTATTTTGGAAAAAGCATGGCATCTATCCGACTCGCGGATACCCATACGATAGTTTGCTTTCGGAATTTAACACTTTGTCCATTGCCGATAATCATAATTTAATTAATGTTATTACACTGTACAAAATCCTACATAATCAAATAGATGATATGAATTTGTTAGAGTCGTTATCATTTCATGTGTCTCGATTAAATGCTAGAAATTGTCTAACTTTTTCCTTCCTAACGCCCAACACTAACCACCACAACCATTCCCCAATTAATAAAATGGTTCACAGGTATCACCAAATACAGTACGATACTGATATATTTGCTAGCATTTCTGAATTTAAACAAAAGGCTTCGGAGTGTATGCTTATCAGGGTGCAGCTATGATCTAAACCTGAATATGGTTAACTTTATTTGTTGTATGTAGTTGCCACACTTCACCGGAACATTATGTTAGTCTCATTGTTTTCGTTTCATCGCTTTGTAATATATATATATATATATATATATATATATATATATATATATATATATATATATATATATATATATATATATATATATATATATATATATATATATATATATATATATTTATTTTTATTTGTTATAGTAATTTCTTAAATGTAACAATTGTTTATGTATTTAATCGGAAGATGTAATTCTGTTGGGAATAAAGATTATTATTATTATTATTATATTACATACGTCGATTTTTTAAAAGAGTTAAATTTAAAATTCAAATGAGTGTTGTCCACTCCCAGACTAAGCATGAAGTAAAATTTCGAGTTTAGAAAAGCCCCGCGTAGAAAATTTGTCGAGGGTCGCGCAGCGACCCGAGACAAATTTTCGCGGGGCTTTTCTAAACTCGAAATTTTACTTCATGTGCCACGCGTATAAAACACTGATTTAAAGTGAAGCTAAAAATGCACTGAAAATCAATCCAACATCGATATTTTTTCAAAATCAGATGTTTTCTTTAGTATCCATGCTGTAAACCTTCAGATATTCATTGTTTTCTTGTAAAAAAACTTCGATTCCCTGTAGTTCTTCGGTCTCCGAAGACCATGGTTGGTCCTTCGAGCTGTAGCCTTTGTAAAATGGTAATAAACTTAGTAATCTAAAGTGATCCTTCAATTTGAAACTTCTAAGAACGAGTGTTGTCCACTCCCAGACTAAGCATGAAGTAAAATTTCGAGTTTAGAAAAGGCCCGCGTAGAAAATTTGTCGAGGGTCGCGCAGCGACCCGAGACAAATTTTCACGGGGCTTTTCTAAACTCGAAATTTTACTTCATGCGCCACGCGTATAAAACACTGATTTCAAGTGAAGTTAAATATATACTATTAACGTTGGATATTTTTCATGGTTAAGTAACCAAATATGCATTCACAGATTTTTGAATTATTCGAAAATTTCAAAATTCAAATATGAATAATTTAGTGATTTAAATATTCATATTAGAATATTTAACTATTTAAATTAATCGAATTGGAATCCCAGCTTTAATAGCGATGATTCGAATTATTTAGGAGGATTTGAATCCGTGTATGAGGATTCGAATCCTTTTATAAGGAGTCGATTCCTTTTATAAGGATTCGAATCCTTTTATAAGGATTCGAATCCTTTTATAAGAATTCGAATCCTTTTATAAGGATTCGAATCATCTACGTCTGGATTCGAATACGAATCCTTTTAAAAAAATGTAACGAACCCGGATCACGAATCCGTTTTCACTAAAGTATTCGAATACCTCTTTTGAATCCTCTAAAAGGATTTGAATCCGGGAATCGAATCCTGCATGATTCGAATCCTGCCCAGCTCTGCTGAATATCTACAAAAAGAGCGGATATCGATTCATTTCTTGAAAATGCAATTTGGACGTCGCGCGTCGGTTATTAGTGTTCCAAGAGCATTCTGTGTCGAGTTAAACCTGCGGAAGCCAGATTCACTGAATGGAAATTTGTTGATAGATTCTATCCACCATTCTATTCCACTTTTAATTATTCTTTCAAAAGTCTTTAATATGCATGACGACAATGAGATGGGTCTGTATGAAGAAAGTTAAGAATAATCTTTGCCTGGTTTTAATAAGGCGATTATTTTGTATTCTCTCCATTTCGATGGTATATCCCTAGTTAATAGAATGTAATTAAAAATGCGTAATAAGTGCTGTTTTGCATTGGTTGGAATATTTTCAATCATTCTGTAGTTTACCTCATCCACACCTGGAGTGCTATTTGCTTTCTTTTTAATATTCAAATTTAACTCTTCATAAGTTATTTCACTAGTTAAAAGGTGGTACTTGTCGATATATAGTTTCGGGCAGAAGGCGGAGCTAGTTTATTTAAAAATTCACACCATTCGCCATCAACTAACGGTTGTTTGTTCTCATATGGTATATTTTTAATTTTCCTGATTTTATTCCACATTTTTTTAATAGGAGTATTGTGATTTAAGCCTGCACAGAATTGTGCGAACGATTCTTTTTTACTTTTTGATACTGTTTTCTTTACTACAGCAACACATTTTTTATATGCAATTAAATTGGCAGCTGTTGGTGTTGCTTTAAACATTTGCATTTCTTTAGTTTGATTTTCAATTGCTCGTTTGCATTCCTCATTCCACCATGGTTTGGAAAATGTTCGGGACCCACCTGACTTTTTTGTGTATGTAGGAATAGCTAATTCTGCTGCTTTATTTAAATTATTTATAAAGGATGAATAATTACAATCGTTATTACCTGAAATGTCTGTCAATGTTTCCATCATTTTCTTAAAAGTGACTCAATTAGCTTTTCCTGCATTTCCACTTTTTATTTGGACTGAACTGCTTTGATTTAGCCGTCATATTAATAGAAATTCTAATTAAATAGTGGTCAGATCCTAAGGTCATGTCCAAAGTATTTCATGATGTGATTGAGCCTATATCCGGTGTACAAATTGTAAGATCTATGGCTGACATAGCTGGGTTTAACCCCTTTAACAATGTGGAAGAACCGCCAGTAATAAAACATAAATTACATTCTTCTATTGCTTATAAAAGGTTAGTTCCTTTGTGATCATTTTTTAAGTCTCCCCAAGCACAATGATGGCAGTTAAAATCACCGCCGATTAAGAATGAACCTTCTATACCAGGTATGGGCAACCTTTGACATGTTGAGGGCCAAACTTTAGCGTGCAAATATGTTCGCGGGCCGCGATTAAAAGTACTTAGTGCATTTTAAAGTAGTGATAATATTTTTGCGATATTAGACATGAAATAATACGACAATGTTATTATAGAACAATTTATTAAAATAACAAAATGAAATTTAAAAAAATGGTACATTATAATTAAATCGTTCAATTTGCAGTTGTTACAAACTACGAAAGTTAAATACACCGAAATCAATGAGACATTTGAGCTCGAATTTGGGAAACTAATCCATCGATATTTGGATTAATTTCACTGACACAAAGACGTAAAGAATTTTCCAAATTATCGTCAGTCAGTCTTGTACGATGTGTTGATTTATTGACGATCGTCGTCGTCTTCTGTCCTCCTTGCACACTCACTTGATAAAAAAATAACTTTTACATCATGACCTAATGCGCTGTTATTTCTTAGTTGGTATATATATATATATATATATATATATATATATATATATATATATATATATATATATATATATATATATATATACTGCCTTTCAAAAAAATCAGAACACAAAGTATTAATTGGACGATTTTAATGAAATTTACAGAATTTGATCATGTAAATGAACTGCATCGATGATCAAAAGATCAATTGTTTTGGTTACTATTTAATGGTATTTTTCCTTGATTTCACCATTATGAAGAGCTGCTGATTTTTTAATGTAATTGCTTCTAATATCCAAGTAGCCTCTGAGTAGTTTGACGTTTCAGTTCGTCGGCGTGCACAATTTCATCATCTAAGTGAATTTGAAAGGGGTCGCATTATTGGAATGCGAGAAGCGGGTTTTTCGGTTCGTGTTATTGCTGAAAGGGTAGGCCGTAGTGTATCGGTGATCGTACGCTGCTGGTCTAGATGGTCCGAAGCTGGGGAGAATCGACGTAGACTTGGATCAGGACGTCCAAGAAGCACCACTGAGCGTGAAGATCGAGCTCTTCGTCTTGCAACTTTAAGGGACAGATTTACAACGTCGCGGGCATTAGGAAATGACTGGTTGGCTCTAAATGGCCAAAGAGTATCCATGGCTACTGTTTACAGAAGAATCCGCAGTTTTGGTATAAGATCCTACCGTCCACAATTGTGTCTACCTCTTACTCCGCAGCATCGCAGAGCAAGACTTGATTGGTGCAGGGAAAGACAACATTGGACCCATGAATGGAATAACATTATCTTCAGCGATGAGTCTCGGTTCTGTTTATGGGCTCATGATGGTCGCAGAAGAGTGAGACGTCGACGCGGTGAACGCAGAATTTTACAATTTGCTGTTGAAAGACATACGGCTCTTACACAGGGAGTTATGGTTTGGGGGGCGATAGCATATGGTAGTCGGTCTCCTCCTCTAGTTTATTTAGAAGCAAGTCTTAACGCGTTTGGAATGAAATACCCCAAGTCGATATTGACAGCCTGATTTCTAGCATGCCTCGACGTGTTAATGAGTGTTTGGGAAATCGTGGAGGCCCAACACATTATTAATTTTTGTTCATTTGATTTTTTGTTTTTCAAGTTGATTTTTTGATCATCGATACAGTTCGTTTACATGATCAAATTGTGTAAATTTTAATAAAATCGTGCAATAAATACTTGGTGTTCTGATTTTTTTGAAAGGCAGTATATATATATATATATATATATATATATATATATATATATATAAAGACAGATTACACGAACACAATAACTCTTCCTTATATAAAAGGAGTTACAGACAATATCTTACGATAAAACAACTTTTACGTAGCCCTAAAGACAACATTTTCCTTGAAAAACAAGGAATATACAAAATTCCCCGTAAAGACTGTCATAAATCATATATCGGCCAACGTAGAGCGCAAATAAATCAACCAACGCGAGAAAGCAGCCCAAAAAACTCAAGCCAGTTATATATATATATATATATATATATATATATATCTTTTATTGAACACTAAATAATTAGTAAAATAAACTCGATTACTCGACGGAAAACAATGCGTCCGCGACGAGAACTCAATCGAAACTGTACTGTAAAATTGAAAACTAAACTAATATATTTACTCGTAATAAAAAAAAACTTTGGTTTTTATTTTACTACTTTTTTTATGAATTATTAAGTGTTTACATAAAAAAAACTTTGAGATTAAAAATTAAATAGTTTTTATTTAATTATTGGATTTAGTAAATATTTAATAATAACTTATCATCATTTAATTTTGCTTTAATAAAATTCAATTTAAAGGACAACATTTTAATTTGCAATCAAATAAAATATTAAATAAATTAAAATCACATGGTCTATGAAACTACAAGAAAACCAAAGCGAAGTAATATGGCGTTAAAGTGGTACAAAATTTAGTTTAATTAATTTCTTACCTAACCAGTAGTGAAGCATTTTTTAATCTAACTATGGTATATTTAATTAAAACACATGGCTTGTTTGGAGCAAATATAAAATCAGTGAAACAAACCAAGTGTTTTAATTCAATATACCATAATTTAACTTGATTGTTTTCAAACTTAAGCAACTAAAGTTTCCAGTCAAAGTCTATTAGTATTCATTCCTTCTCGTTTTAATTAAATTCAATTATATGTGTATACCTAAAATGAAAAATCTTGATTTATTTCGAAAATGTATATTCTGATATAATAAAATAGCAGTTCAAAGATGGGGGTCTCAGATAATTTATCTCGATTGTTTTTAACATTTAGTGTTAAAAACTGTTAAATTAAAATATTTTTTAACAAAATAATATTTTAACAACTTTTTTAGTTATAAAAATCAAACAAATCAACTAGAGAAGTAGAAAGTTGAAGTTGAAAAAAAATTATCAGAGTTAAATTTTGAAAATTAAGATTTTATGTTAGAACATTTTCGGATAGAATTATTGAATGTTGGAATTTAAATCTGAAATAATTATCTAAAAGTTTCAGGAACATTGAGTTTAGAAAACGGATGCTTAATATTAGTTACAAAAACTTATTCAAATATTCAATACATTGCAAAACTAAGTAGATAAAGTTTGTGCTTACTGTAGTTTTTATAAAGCATTTAATATTATCCTAAACAGTGACTCTCACTCCTTGATTAAGCATGAAGTAAAATTTAGATAAGACTAGAAATTTGGATTGGTAGCTCCACGCAGCGGAGCCACCAATTCAAATTTTCAGGCTTTTCTAAAGTCCAAATTTTACTTTATGCGCCGCGCGTAAAAATCCCCGATTTATCTAAAGTTCAAAATTATTCACACACCCATCAATTATTTAACGAAACAGCAAGGAAATAAACTAATTTCGATCATAGATTTTGCTCTATTAAAACGAAATGTGAGTATCGTGTTTGTACGCGTTTAGTAGAGATTAACTAGTATCAAACTATAATATTATTAACGTAAATTCTATCAACAAGGCTGAACATGTGTAAAACACGTTTTCAATCACATTTATGCACACATAATTGTGATATTTTATTATGATAAAACTTTATTTTTAATAAAGTTATTTGTTTAATTAGTACAAAAAATGGTAGTTTTCGGGACGAGCAAGAAATTGCCGGCCGACGCGTCAGCGGAGGCCACTGATTTTGCTAGACCCGAAAACGAATTTTTTGTACGAATTGAACATACTATTTTTTCTCCAACCTTTGAATTTTAAAAAAATTAAAAACTTTTTTTTCCAAAAAAAAATATGTATATGTATAAGAAATTTATTCACTATTAAACAAAGTTTGAGAAACAATTTTAAGCATTTACATATTTAATTATTTTGAACTATTAACATGGATTGTTATATTACAATTTGACCAATTCGAACAATTGGAGCACCTGAACTTGCAACTTTCAAGTTCATTTGCTCCAATTCAGTTCTGCTTTCAGTTATGTTTGACACAAAGGAAGTGCTGGCAACAGCTGTGGTGCTAGGTGAATCCAAGTCAAACATTTTATTTGCAGTTTCCAATTTGTTCGAAATGAAAAGCCCTCGGCCACAGTACTGGACTGCCAACCTCCATGTCTTTTTAAGGCAGTTAAATCGGCACCTGCGGTAACCAACAGTGTGGCTGAAGTGCGTCGCAAGCAGTGGCCTGTGTAGGTTTTTAAATCCGGCAAATTTAAAAACGTACCAACTTCTTGCGCAATCGACGCCAATTTATGAACCCCTACAATCTGTCTATTGCATTTATCATTTTGGTATTTAATGAAAAAACGAGTTTCCTTCATATTGGGGGGGGGGGGGGCGATATATTTTCTATAAATGCTTAAATATATGTCACCAGTGACTGTAAATGATTTCGGTTTCTTCGTTTTCGTGTTTGGAATCCGTATTAATAATGCAGACCCTAAATCGCCGATATGTGCTATGTTAATTTTCGACATTTCATCGCGCCGGAGTGCTTCTGCTATGCCAAAAATGAGCCCAATCTGAAAATACAAACACACTGAATAAACTAAGATAAAATTAATACATAATTTAACATTCTTACCTAAATCATTAAATATTTATTATCGGGCGCTTCAGAAAGAAATTTATTAATCTCTTCTTTCGTCAAAGTTTTTGATTTTTTGGGTTGATATCCATCTGTGTTCCTCTTTAAAAATGGTATAAGTTTGGGATACTTTTTATATCAATACCATTTTTCATATTAGTAGTTGCCTTTAACAATGGGCTAATGTGTAGAACAGGGTACATACTCCATTTTAATACATTTCCATGGTTTCCATGCACCCACTCCTGTGGTTCTCAACAGGCTATTTATATCGATCTGTGTGAGGGTGTGTATGTGTGATTTAAGATCAAAAAGCAAACGTCAAAAATGAAACGTCAAAAATTAAAAAAAATCGGATATTTGTAACTTTGCTAATTGGCACTTTTGTGCGTCGTGAGTAGTCTTGTTGTAGCGGGCATGTGTTCGTACGTCGAAATTAACTTATCCAGGGGGCCCATTGAGTCTTTGAAACGCAAGCCCAGTATAAACGGAATTTCGCGATTGATTTTATAAAATTTACCAAAAATCGAATGTGCACGGATTTCCTACGGGTTTTCTCTAATGAGTGGCCTGATGTGCCCCCTCGCACTATTGTTGCTCTGCTGACACTCCTATGTTTTCAACAATGAACCATACAACGGCTTTCGGTGGCGGTGGGAACATTTAAATTTCCAATTTATAGTTAACCTTTTTATTTGCACTTGATCCAAAGTGTCGAGCATACAATTTGACATCGGAATTGACCCATCCGGATGTTTTATTCGATCTGTGTAACGCAAGTTGAGCGTAGAAAGTTTTGAAATCTATAACAATTTGTCAGATTGGGTCTGCTATAATAAAATATGTAAAAATTGTGTATTTTACTTTGTGTCAGCGTTGATATTTCGCCGAATAAAGTAAAATATACTCCGGCAGAGTGTTTTACGAAATCGGACTTACCGATTGATCAAATTTTATTGTTGAAACTTACGTTTTTGATGAATCATGAATATAATGGGAACGGTTATCAGAGACATCAATTGGGAGTTTACTGCCAACTGTTAGGGAGTTCTCTGATTACCGGACTGTTAATCGTGAACGTGTTTGAGATTTTTGCATTTTACTCACAAATTATTTCCGAAATTTACACTTTTTTTGAAGTTTATTTTCACCGTTCCCGGTCTAATTCTTTACTAATTATGTTTTAACCACACAGAGTTCTTATTAATTTCACTTCTGTTCACTTATTTTCAAAGTTTGCTTCTAATTTGATAAAAAATAAGCTTACAAAAGAACACGAATATACAACTTACATTTTAAGGCTATTTTTAAATAGACAATAATTCATTCTATTGCCTAACCTAACCTAACCTAGTGGGTAGAATAGGCATCGTGCGCAAAGAGACATACGCAAAAACTTACGCAATTTATTCTATTGCAAACCTTCCTCCCAACCTAACCTAAGCTAGAAGTGTATGAAATAGGCATCGTGCGCAATGAAATAGGCATAGTGGACACGCAATTTATTCCATTGCAAACCTTTTTCATAACCTAATCTAACCTAGAAGTATTTATTCTATTGAAAAACTTACTCCTAACCTAACCTAACCCAGAAGTATGTGGAATAGGCATCGGGCGCAGACTTAAGCAACGTATTCAATTTTAAACCTTTAACTTAAACCATGAACTAGAAGACATGGGAAATTCATCAATGTCTTTATGGTTTATAAGTCAGTCTCAAAATGCCTTTAAGGGGATTATCGCAGTGTAACACGCCGATCGTGTTGGAAAGACCCACATAGTTTAGAGTAGCTCATCCGATGCCAAATTTACAGGACAAGTGGGGCGAATACAGTCAGAGAGAAAAGCGGCAGTTCACTGTGCATTTGTGCATTGCTGCTTGGCATGAATGGATAGGGTCTCGCGTCGCGTGGAATAGACGAAAAAAAGCGTATAAAAAAGACGGATCGAAGGAAAGTGTCGATTCGTATTATTTAAACACGCTGATAATACATACAAGCTATGTATTGTTTTCAATTCGTTAGAAAGCGATCCTGTGTTATTTTTCGGTATTTACAAAACCGATGATTCTTATTCTTGTCATTATAACTAATTATTTTTACTTTTAAGACTCCAGTTTCGACAGCTGAACAAACTATGTGTTTTATTTTATTAAATTAGAGATTATTTCTTATAAATATAATAATAAAATAATTCATGTTCATATACAGAGAGTTTTATGTAACACCGAACATTTTCATAACGAGAATTTGTCTTTTAAGTATACAGAAGCATACGTTGAACATTTGCCGATGCTAGGTTTATTAAAAGAATTTAATTTGAAGCTTTAAACGAGTGTTTTCCACTCCCAGGCTAAGCATGAAGTAAAATTTCGAGTTTAGAAAAGCCTGAAAATTTGGTTTGGTCGCGTAGCGCGAAGCGCGGAGCGGCCAAACCAAATTTTTAGGCTTTTCTAAACTCGAAATTTTACTTCATGCGCCACCGGTACTAAACACTGATGCAATAGAAAGTTTATCGGTGTGTTTTAAACTTCGTAATTTGTCAGTGTTTTGTACCGGTGGCGCATGAAGTAAAATTTCGAGTTTAGAAAAGCCTGAACATTTGGTTTGGCCGCTCCGCGCTTCGCGCTACGCGACCAAACCAAATTTTCAGGCTTTTCTAAACTCGAAATTTTACTTCATGCTTAGTCTGGGAGTGGAACACACTCATTTCAAGTTTCAAATTATTTTTTTTAACAAGGAGTATCTAAAGATTTACGACATATACTGTGTAATTCTCAAATGTATACTTGAAAGAAAAACTCCCTGTGTGTACAAGTTGAGGCATGCGATTGATTGGCTACAGTTTTTAATGGTCATAGAGGCAACCCAATTTACACATAACTTAAAAAATAAAGGTGTCAAAATTGTATTGGATGAACATGTTCGGTGTTATATAAAACTCTCTGTATATGAAAAAACGGAACATAGGATTTTCAATGATATTTTTTATATAAGAATATTATCTTTGATAACTGCTATTGCCATGAAAATAATGTGTATTAATTTGGCCTTTGCCAAATTGGGTAAATACCCCAGAATGCAACAAATAAATAATAGATTGAAAAAAATTAAACGGACAGCTGCCCTGTTTATTTATAATTAGTACAGGGTTTACAAAATGATGATGTGTATAAATAGAGGATTGCAATAACATTCAATTACAATTCATTTATTCCTTATTTACTTACTATCAAAATATGACTCATCATAAATCAGCCAAATTTGAAATAAAATATATTGGGTTCGGTGCAATGTTGAGCAAGAAGCTTGTTATTTGAAATGCATTATAATAACTACCTTATTATTATTATAGTTCTAATTTTTCTAAAATAATTAACAATGAATATGCACGCAGTTAAACCCTACATTTTTGTAAACATTCGTCAAACATATATTACCTGTGCTCAGTAAAAAATAGTTGATTTGTAACATTAATTTACGACAACGTCATATTGGTGACGTTATTCTCACTATTCTTATAGTTTTGATATCATTGATTCGTTGATGAAGTCGCAGTTGGTACAAATAGGTCCGATTGCTAGAAACTTTACAATTTACTTTAATAGTTTTATTGCGAGAAGTTTAATGGCATTTAACAACTGTTTTAACAACGAAAGATTGAAGACGAAATAATGATTTGAACAAGACTGATTGTTATTCGATTGCTTCTGCTTATTAATCAGCTTAAAACACTTTCAAAATAATTTAACAATACCGACACTGTCAAATAATTAGGAAAGCCAATATTAAAGGTATATTACACATTTTTATTTAAATTAGTGAAACATTTCGTGTTTTCTATATTAGTGAACATGCAGTATAAAAAAATACTTATTTCATTAGTAGTCAGAAAGCATAAAAATAAAACACTAGTACAATAAAATATCGATTATAATTGCGAAATATTAATTTTACGAGAATAAATGCTAACGACGCCAGCCGTTTTTGTTAACTATGATTGAGAAAAGAAAATAAAAACAAACGCGAAGCCGCGCAGCGTTCACCGGCCCAGGGATAAATGCTGGCCGCATGCTGCTCGCCCCTCCAATAATTGTGCAGATGAGTATACAACGCGTTCAACTAAGAGAAGATCCGCAAGGCGGCGGTATTTTACGGTCTTATTTTTTAAGATTTTTATTTTAACCTGACTCGGGCATGAGCTATCGCATCCTTATGAAATGTTCACATTATATTCCTTATAGTATAAACTAGTAAGATATGGGAATATTTTTTTTAATTTTGAAAAATATAACATTATTTTGTTCATACCTCTGAAAGCAAATTGTTAAGAAAAAAGTACTTCGATATTTTACTAGATAATTGAGCTTAATATACGCTGTCAAAATTTCAACTTTCTAGGATCTTTATTTTTTTAAATAAACCTGACATTAAATTTCAGACCACTGTTATATTCCCCTTAAATGTTTCACACTTATATTCTTCTGTATTAGATTTTTCATCAATTTTCAACAAATTCATTCTTTTCAGAACAATATTTGCGAAGCCTACATGTACTTAAATAGTCTTAGAGTTATTATATTATTAATTTAATTGCATAGAACCTACAATTGTTTAAAGTGTATTAAAATTGAATAGTATGTATTGTAAACTTACCACCTGGCGGACATAAAATATCGGGACTAATGGAAAATCAGATAATGTCAAACATTATCAAATTTATATCTGTTAGGTCAGGCCAGGTTTTTTTAAAAAATGAAATGAAAGTGATAATGAAAACATGTAAATGAAAAGAATTATCGAAACACTTATTTCATTTTCGAAACTTCAAATGACAATTAACTAATAACTCCTAAGTTTGACACAACGTTCCAAACAACAATTTTATTCACACATTGTTTACATATTTGTATTTTTATGAAAGAAACATGCAGAGGGTTAATCGTGATTACTTAACTGTGGAAGTACCTGCGGCGCAAGTGGGCATTGGTTGAAAGTCATAAGGTATTACCACATGATTGCATTGTTAACTTTTACACACAACGGCACTCAGCGGCGAAGTAAACATTTATTTTCCAATTTATAGTTATTTTTTTTTATTCGGCAATTGATCGAGATCAGACTTGTACTAACGTGTCGGGCGTACGATTTTACGTCGGTATTTTCCCATCGGGGAGTTTGATTCTGTGTGCAAAGTTTGAAAATGTTTGTCAAATTAGGTCGGCCATAGTAAAAATTGTATTTGTTTAAAACACACACACAAGCACACACACATACATCCACATGTTAAGAACCACTGGTGTGGGTGCAGCTGCGCATGCGCGAACCTGTCAAAATCGATCATGTACCCTATTCTACACATTAGCCGAATAGTGTCCCTATAAAGTGGATGGTTTCATTTTGGTAGATAAATCGTAAAGATATGCAATCAACACATTTTCCGAAAAAGACGACACATTTTGAAGTTCTCTCCATTCCATAAATCGCCTATAGGAACTCTCGTACACCTCTCTTGATTTGGTAGGAAGCAGTTCTAATGTGGCACTATTCGCTGATTCTATAATATTTGGTGGTGTAGAAGGCAATTCACTATCAACATACGTGACTTATGCCATTTTACTTATAAATATCATAAATTGTAATTATTTAACATTTATTAAGGGCAGAGTACTAGATGAAATCATGTGCCCATAATATAACTTCATTCTTATTGGACCACAATGAACAGCTTATATTCACCAGCCTATCAGTTGTCCTGGCGTTTTTTTTTACTAGGACGTTTTACGTATATATTTGTACTCTATTCATAAATGCGCCATTTTTTGTTCTAAATAACTTGATAATTTAGTATCATATTCGTGAGGTTGGAGAAAAATGTAATTTGAAATATCTTTATCAATTTAACTAAAACTTGAACACATAAACAAAAAATGTTTAATAAAGTAGTATAAAATATAATTTAACTACTGAATCAAAAACTTACTATGTTTTTACCACAAAATATTTTGTGGTAAAAACATAGTAAGTGTTTGATTCAGTGATCATGAATTACCACGTAGTTACGGTCGCAACCATCATTATGATTATAATTTAACTAATTTAAGATAATAAAAAATCATTTACAACAAATTTAACGTTTAAAACATATTTTAAGCGAATTAAACATTTTTTAATTTTTTTTATTTTGGGTTTTACGTCATCTATTTCCGCTGCTAAGGCCAATCATGACGCCGGAGATTAGGTCTACAGCTATCCGGGAATTTTGCCGAACCCGGTGGGAGTTCCAACCCACCGGTAGGGATCTTTAACGTGCACGCAACATCCAGGCAGTACACGGGTCCTACATGCATTTAACGTCATATCCGAGAAGACGGAGTGTTTGGCATTTTTATCCTAACCTATATAAATGCAGACAACTTGTTACGCCGGTATTTGAACCCCGGTCCGTGTCGTGGCAGTACAACACTCTAACCACTACACCACCAAGCTGCCCTAATTAAACATTTAAAACATGTTTAAAACAAAACCGTTTGAAACACGACGGCTGTTCTTAAACATGTTTAAAACCAGAGCTGGGCAGGACTCGAATCATTCAGGATTCGAATCCTGGATTCGAATCCTTTTAGAGGATTCAAAAGAGGCATTCGAACACTTTAGTTAAACTGGATTCGTGATCCGGATTCGTTACACTTTTTTAAAAGGATTCGTATTCGAATCGAAATGCGGGTGATTCGAATCCTCATAAAAGGTTTCGAATCCCCGTAGGGGATACGAATCCTTATAAAAAGATTCGAATCCCCATAAAAGGATTCGAATCCTCATAAAAGGATCCGAATCGTCATAAAAGGATTCGAATATTTATAAAAGGATTCGAATACTTACAAAAGGATTCGAATAGTTACAAAAGGATTCGAATCGTCAAAAATAATTCGAATTAATCGTGAGGATTAACATGAAAAATTTGTTTTGTATGTTTTTAAATTTCTCGTTAAATCAGTGTTTTATACGCGTGGCGCATGAAGTAAAATTTCGAGTTCAGAAAAGCCCCGCACAGCGACCCTCGACAAATTTTCTACGCGGGGCTTTTCTAAACTCGAAATTTTACTTCATGCTTAGTCTGAGAGTGGACGACACTCGTTTGTAAGTGATAAAATCAAAAATCAAGTAAATTAATGATTTGTGTCAAATTTGACATTTTGATAAATTCCGATAATTTTTGCCAGATTTGAGATTTTTAATTGTTTTTCGGTAATTTCGCCAAATATAACATTTTGATGAATTTCGATATCTGTCAACTTTGACAATTTGATAAATTTCAATAATTTTCGTCAAATTTGACAGTTTTAATTGTATTTTAAATAATTCCCTCAAATATGATATGTTTAATGTTCGACGTATTCAATCGTATTCTGACAATTTTGGCACAAATTAATATTTTTGACGTTAGCAATCATATCATATTTTGACAATTTTACACAGAGTGACATTTATGACGTTTCGAATTATATTTTGACTATTTTCATATAAATTGACATTCCCAATCAAATGTTTACACTTAACATGTCGATTTATTACATTTTTATAAGATTTTCAACAAATCGATATTTTCATAAAATTATCATCATTTCGAGATTTTTGTCGATTCATCAAATTTTCATCAGATTTTGCAATATTTACTCAATTTTCTTCAATTTATCGAATGTTGATGAAATTTTCAATATTTCGAGATTTTTAATTAATTTATAAAAATGTTTATCAGATTTTCAACATATCTTGATTTTTGATATATTGTCATTTTTATCGATTTATAAAATTTTGATCAAATTTTCGATATTTCGAGATTTCCTCCTCAAATTATATAAATTGTTTAGAATAGAATAGAATAGAATACCTTTATTATGCTTTTGCCATACATAGTATAGATACATTCGTCAAGTATAAATAAACATACATAATTTACATAATTTGTGAACATTAAGTCATATAACGGTAAATACATGCATACATAGACATTCACAATGACATGGTAAATTCTTCTACTGAGTAGGGTACATTCAGAAGTAGCATTTTCTTTAGATTATTTTTGAATTTATTTAGACTTAATTTTCTTAAATATTCAGGAAGTTTATTGTATAATTGAATTCCTGCGTATATCGGAGATTTCTTGTAAATTTCAAGTTGGCATTTCTTTACATGGGTATTTGAGGAATACCGAGTGTTATAACTGTGTATTTCAGTAATACGAGTGAATGTATGTTCTTTCTCATGAATATATTTTAACAGCTTGTAAATGTGTATTGCTGGAGTTGTCATTATATTATATTGTTTAAATATGGGCCTGCATGAATTGCCATATTTTACATTGAAAATTAATCGCAATACTCTCTTCTGGGCTATGAAAGCCTTCATGGCTACTGAAGACTGTCCCCATACGACAATTCCGTAGCTAAGACGGGAGTACACTAGTCCATAGTAAACGGAGATTAAGCTATCTATATCTAAAATATGTTTTAACCTACATAGTGCAAAGTAAGATTTGTTAAGTTTACTCAGAAGACTATCGATATGAGATTTCCACGATAAATTATTGTCAATTTTTAATCCCAAAAATGAGGTCACTTCGCTAATTGACGGTATTTGTAATGGCATAATTAGTTGATTTACTGAAAAATCATTATTTCTCAATTATTGTTAATATAACAATTAATTATTTAAAGGTTCATCTAATGTTAAGGACGTACGTGACAATTCAAGATCACGTTAGTAAAATTCATGTTATTAAAATGTACGCAAGAGCACGTACAGATATTAAAACCGAATTAATTAATTACCTTGTTTAATTAGATGTTATTAAAACAACCGTGTTGTTTTTAAACACACATCAGCTTTAAATCAATTAAAGAATGAACCGATAGACAACAATCGCACAGACGCGAGTCAGCAATAATACACAAGCGCCGGCCAGACGAATTCTTGCGTAATCAACTATTATGTCCATTCATCGAATACACTGTAGTAAATTGGAAATGTAAATTAATATGGAAAAGAATATAATTAATGGATAAAATCGGAAGATGGAGTATTATTTAAAAGGACCTAAGATACGAATTATCCCGTCGTATCACATGGCGATCCTTACCAGCGACGAACTTATGGAAAATTAAATAATATATCGAAAATTAATGGAAATTGCCTACAAAAATCAAGGGATAAGCACTCCGGGTAATGGAACTAATTTGGAACATATATACACATCACAGGAGGACATTAAAGAAAAGGTATGCCAGCACAGCCAATATCTAGGACATCTGTCTCCAGTCAGAAGAAGCAGTACGGTATTTATTACGTGTCAATCGAACAATTCGCGAAATATTCAAGACTTTAAGTGAACATTCTAGTGTGTCACGTGTGTGCGTATATATATTTATAATTTAAGATTAGTTATGTTAAAATGTACCTTCACTATTGCTGGGTATTGCATTAATTAGCATGCCAACTTGGGAACAAATCGAAGTAGTATTATCAGAAACCAAAGACAGATTCATAAAACAAACAAAAAGGGCTACAAAGAAAGAAACACCTAAACAAGAATCAGTAAAAAGGGATATTGTTACAAAATTAATAGAAATATATAACGAATTCGTGAAAATAAACGTAACATATCGGGAAAATTGTCGAAAGATCACGAAAAGATATTAGATACTCATTTAAACTATGCTCGCGATAGATTTCTAATCGCAGTAGATAGATTACGCGCGGACATAACAATACCCCAACATTATACACAAAATATTAAGTACGAAGAAATAAAATTCATGACAGACATGGCACTAACAACGATCGAATTTTTTAAATTAGCGGATAAAATTCTGCCTAAATCGTTCGATGGGAATGCCACGACCCTCACCTCATTTGTTGACGCAATAAAACTTTTAAAACAAAACGTGACGAATAACAAATTAAATGCAATCGCACTCATAAAAACGAGACTAACAGCTAAAGCGAGAATGTTAATTCCCGATAACATCACGGAACTGGACGACGTGATTAATATATTAACAAACAAATGTAAGGGCGAAAAATCGCACATACTCGAAGCAAAATTGCAAAATGTTAAACAAACTGGTCTAGACGCGAATCATTTTACAAAACAAATTGAAGATATTACTTCTAAGTTATTAATGGCTTATATCTCGGAAGGCGTAAACACAGAGACAGCCGAAATATTCACCAAAAATAGAGCAGTGCAAGCACTAAAATCAAACGCTCGGTCAGACCGCACTAAACTTGTAATGGAAGCAGGAAGCTTCGAAAACGTCGACGACGCCATTACAAAATTTCTCACGGTAGATCAAAGCAATGTAAGTTCAAACATAATGATGGCAACACATCCGGAAAAACCGTACAGAAACAATAATAACTATCATTCGCGACAAAACCACAGAGGAAATTACAACAGATACAGCAATCGCGGGAATTACAGAAACAATCGTTACGATAGGTACCAAGGGAGAAATTCATATCATTCGGACAGAAATACGTATCATTCGGACAGAAATACGTATTCCTCAGATAGAAATAATAGAGCTCATGTTAGGCAGTACGAGTCGGAAAACTCCGAGTCCCCCCAACCACGGCGGACGGGGGAAAAAACTCACGAAAACTAAATACGTTCTCACTTTCATACTCCAATTTTGTAAGCATCGGCACAGATTTTTTCAAAAGAAAATGTAAATTTTTAGTAGATACAGGCGCAGATATTTCGTTAATTAAAAGAAACGCAATCGATCGCGAATACCCCATTTATTCAAAAAATTGCACAATTCATGGAGTTACAAGCACTTCAATTAAAACTAATCAAGCAATCTCAGGTAAATTATTAGTAAACTCACATCTTTTAGAGCAAACATTCCAGGTAGTGGAAACAGATTTCCCAATACCTGTAGAAGGAATATTAGGTCGAGATTTTTTAAGCACGTACAAATGTACGCTAAATTACGAAAATTGGACGTTGATAATAAAAACACCTACATGTAGCACAAACGTTAAAATCACAAACGGGCCAGAAGATGACTGCATAATATTTCCGGCATGGTCAGAAATCACTCGCGAAGTATCGTTAGTAAATCCACTAGATAAATCATTGGTTGATAATCAAGAAATCGCACAGGGAGTTTATTCACAGCGTAGTCTTGCATACGGAAATAAGGCGTATATCACATTTATAAATACAAACGACCATAACGTAACACTCGAAAACGTTAAGCTGCAAAACGAAACCTTAGATAATTACTACGTGTACGAATACATAAACGACGGTGAAGATAGGAGATTTGGTATTAATTACGAATGAGGCCAGAACAAAGCTGGACCCCGTGTACAAAGGGCCATACGAGGCAATTGAACTGTGCGGTGTCAACTGCAAAATTGTCGACATGCAGGGTAAGACATCGACGGTTCACCTCAATAGAGTAGTCAAATACTCAAAAGCATTGTAAATATAATGTAATTATTTTTTTTTAGAATAAGTGAAGGCCTTCGATTAGATAATAAAATTTCGTGTATAAATAATATTTCGATTAGATATTAAGATCTCACGAATAAACACTATTTTGATTAGATAATAAGAAATCGTTAATAAATAATACTTCGATTAGTAAGTTGTAATTCGACTTGACAACAATATGTAAATATTTTCGAATAAGTTAAGATATGTACAATTTACCCAGTTCAGGTAAATTAGAAAGTAATAGTTTATTACTTTATTAAAATGTATATGCGCAGACGTAATATGTAAATGCACCATATAAATTATTTTTAGACTAGTTGCAACGAGGAAGCCGGACGTCAAAAAAAAAATTAACGTCCGCCTTTTTCGTGAAGGGGTGGTGTAATGGCATAATTAGTTGATTTACTGAAAAATCATTATTTCTCAATTATTGTTAATATAACAATTAATTATTTAAAGGTTCATCTAATGTTAAGGACGTACGTGACAATTCAAGATCACGTTAGTAAAATTCATGTTATTAAAATGTACGCAAGAGCACGTACAGATATTAAAACCGAATTAATTAATTACCTTGTTTAATTAGATGTTATTAAAACAACCGTGTTGTTTTTAAACACACATCAGCTTTAAATCAATTAAAGAATGAACCGATAGACAACAATCGCACAGACGCGAGTCAGCAATAATACACAAGCGCCGGCCAGACGAATTCTTGCGTAATCAACTATTATGTCCATTCATCGAATACACTGTAGTAAATTGGAAATGTAAATTAATATGGAAAATAATATAATTAATGGATAAAATCGGAAGATGGAGTATTATTTAAAAGGACCTAAGATACGAATTATCCCGTCGTATCACATATTGTTATTTAAGTTGATTGCATATTCTGATGGTTTTATATGTGTGTTATAAAATTCTATACAGACAGTTTTTAAGTAGTTAATTATTAAGTTATTGTTAACACATCATAAATTAAATTGGCTTAATATTTCATTTAATTTATTATTGCAGGAGTTTGCGTCTGGTCCATTCACTATGATAGATGTGTCATCAGCAAACATACAAACATGTGAATTTTTGATATGTTTAGGTAAATCGTTGATGAACAAAATAAATAATTAACAAAACAAAAATGGCGCCGACCAAGAACACACAACTGAACACCACAGAAGATGATATTGTGTGCAATCACTGTAGTATAATCGTGAAAAAGTATGTGACATGTGCAGACTGTAAGTGCAACTACCATGCGAACTGTATAATCAAAATAAGTGGCACATATGTGGACAAATTATCAAATATTTACTGTGGGCTGGACAACATAACCCCAGAAAACTAAAATGACCACAATATATTCAGTAATGAAAAAGAACTGGAGTACTTAAAAGTTCAAGTGAGTACACTAAACAAATTGAATTTTCATCTTGAATCATGCATTACAGATTTAGGCCATATCATAAATTTATACAAAACAATATCCAATTTCGACAAGGTAGAGACATCTACAAACACGAAAGCTAACAAACTCAAATGATCAAATAAACTGTAATCCATCAGGGGATTCTAACGAACACTGCATTACTACAATAGTAGATAATTCAATGAAACAAATGAAGGACATAGAATCGAGCTCGCTAAACTTTAATCAGCACTCAAATGATAAGCCGGTAAAAAAAAAACGGAGGCTGCCCAAAAAATTCAATCGGGTAAAGAAGAACTGTTTAAAACAAGGACAATATCTGGACCTAAAACTATAAATAATAATAAAAGGACACCACAACATTTTTTTAAACCAATTATCGGATCAAATGCAACTACTGAGTTTGTAAAATCCATCGAAAAGAAAGGATATCTACACGTATATAGGCTGAATCCAAAAACCACAGCTGAAAATTTAATAAGTCATCTACAGGTTACAGCGCCGCTTATAAAATTTGATTGTGCTGAACTCCGCAAAGATGATACTAAGACATCCTTCAAAGTGTCGTTTCCCATCGGCGACGTAAATAAAGTGTATGGCCCAACGATCTGGCCGCAAGGAGCTGCAATCAAGAGATTCCGTTTCCCGAGAAGAAATTTTCAACGAGAAGCCCCATCGAACCACCAACCGGAAGAAGAAATATGAACAACGGAATCAACATAAATACATGTATTTTTCCCTGTTTTAAAATAGTCCACTTAAACGTCCAATGCTTAAGTAACAAAATTGACCAGATTGAAATATTCTTAAACAATCATAAACCGCATTTTTTTTCAGTTAGTGAGCATTGGATGACTGAAGATCAATTGAACTCAAATACAATTTACGATTATATAAACACCTTATCCTTCTGTCGCAGCAACCATATCCATGGAGGTACTGCACTATAGGCAATAAAAGATATATTTGCTAAATGCAAACAATTGCCAGTCCAATCAACTGAGATCCATTTTGAATCATCAGTAACAATATTTAAGTATGACAACAATAATGAGATATGCATAATAAGTATATACAGATCTCCAAATGGGGATATTGAAATTTTTGTTGAGGAATTTATTAAACTATTAAGTAATGTCTCGATTGAACATTCCTTAATATTTGTCAGTGGTGATCTGAATACCAATAATCGGGAAAACACGTATGAATCAAACACATTACGCAATATTCTTACAACATTTAATCTCTATTCTTACAATTTAAGCAGAAAGCCTACCCGAATATATATATATATATATGAATCTGGCATTACTGAAAGTGAAATAGATTATATTCTAACAACAGTTAAAGATAATTCAACATTTTCTGTAATTGAACCTAATATTTCAGATCATACTGCCCAAATTTTAACATGTAAAAATTTTGTAAACACTGAGTTTGAAAAGCCAATTGATAGATATATTAAACGTAGATTTTTTAATGCGGTAAATATATTGAAATTTAAACAACAATATTGCGAAACTGTACCATTTATTTTTAATAAAGATTACACCAATATTGATGATATGTATGAAGAATTCTGGACACATTTTTTAAAATGCTTTGAAGAACGTATACCGGCTAAAAATACTCGAGTACAAAACAAGACAAGGGATGTGCGATGTCCATGGTACACGAATGAACTAAGAACCAAAGCAAATAGATTAAAAGAGATAAACTGGTTACGTAAAAATTGTAATTCATTTCGAATCCAGCAAGAATATAAGACTTTTAAAAACAATTATCGAAAGGAAATTTCCAATACAAAAAAACAATATTATTCAAATTTTTTTTTTCTTGGATTAATTTCTCATCTGGCACTTGGTGAAACATATTACACTATGTAAAGTTAATTAAAGGAAAGGCACTTGGTATTGTTTCACAATTAAATCTTTATTCCGACTAGTTTCGGTTTCTTAGACCATTTTCAAAGGAACACATTCCTTTGAAAATGGTCTAACAATCCGAAACTAGTCGGAATAAAGATTTAATTGTGAAACAATACCAAGTGCCTTTCCTTTAATTAACTTTACATAATATTATTCTAAGTTAATATCAACTTCTTCAAATATCCCAAAGATGACATGGAATGTTGTCAAACTACAGACAAACAACACAAACAAAAAATTAACGGCACCAAATAAAATTATAGTCGACCATCTTGAAATTACAAATACTAAAGAAATTACGAATGCATTTGGAAAACATTTTACATCCAATGTTATAGAGATGAAAAATAATCATTTTAAAGGCAGCATATCAGCGAAATGCACAACAGATTCAATAAATTCACAATCAATGTTTTTTCAACCTGTCAGTGTGTATGAAGTCGTTCAAATTATACAAGATTTTAAAAATAAACACTCTACTGGTCACGACGAAGTACCGATCACGTTTATCAAAATATGCAGTAATGAAATAGCACCAACCCTTACAGAAATTATTAACAAATCAATATCACTAGGTCAATTTCCTAATCATCTGAAATTGTCTATTATAACACCTATACTAAAAAAAGGAGATGCGCGTAATCTTGAAAATTACAGACCTATTTCGCTACTATGTACTTTCTCAAAAATCATTGAAATCTTATATGTAAGATTTTCAATATTTTTATTCAGATTTGTAACGATTTTCAAAAATTATTGAATCGTTAATAGAACACACAAATTTGGGATTTTATTTTTATTCAAGACATTTTTAATCATTTGTGACATTGAATGACATTTTTGATATTTTTTACCTTTTGAGATGACATTTTTGACAATAAATTATATTCTTGATATTAGACTACGTTTCTTGACATTAGATGACATGGTTCACATTAGATGTTACACTTTTTATATAAGGTTGATAGAATAAAACACTTGGTTTTTGTTTCACAAATTCAATATTTTATTTCCACGACTAGTTTCGGTCAGACGACCATTATCAATGTGGTTTACAAGGATTACTATGATTTACAAAAGAGCGGACAGCGTTTTATACATTGGGGATTAAGGCTAATGGCTTAAGACTAAGTAGGGTGGGAGGATACCTGATTACAGGAGCGTAATTTGACAAAGGTGTCGATCAGCGGGGTGTTAATTGCGTCTAAATTGGCGTTGGTTACATATAGGCCCATTCTGATCGCATCCTTAATGTAAAAAAATTCCCAGTAATTAAGTTTCCTCGATTTGTTTATGATTTTTAATGTTTTAAGAGTCAACAATCAAAAGTCAACAATCAAAAGTTTAGATGTTACTTTTGATAAACAATGACATTTTTTACTTTTTTACCATTTCTGATTTTGACATTAAATGACGTATTTGACATTAGATGGCAGTTCTGACATTTTATATTTTTTACTTATTTGACATTAGACGACAATTTCGACATTTGATATTTTTGATATTACATATTTACTTGTTTTACATTAGATGACAATGTTTATATTATTAGATAACTTTTTTGACATCATTACTGATTTTGACAGAAATTTTCGATTTTGTAAGTACGTTATTGTCAAACTGTCACGTACTGACAAAATGATAATTTTGACGTAAATAAATTTTATCAACACGCCGATTTTTGTACGTTTGTCATATTTTTTATATTTACGAGATGACATTTTGGTCATTTTGATGTTTTTAGCAATTTTAAATAATTTTGACATATTTTGATAACTTTTAAAACTGGAAACAGTTTTTATATGTTTTTATATTTTTAAGTTTACTTGAAATCAGTGTTTAATACGCGTGGCGCATAAAGTAAAATTTCGAGTTTAGAAAAGCCCCGTGAAAATTTGTCTCGGGTCGCGCAGCGACCCGAGACAAATTTTCTACGCGGGGCTTTTCTAAACTCGAAATTTTACTTCATGCTTAGTCTGGGAGTGGAAAACACTCGTTCGTAAATTTTCGAATTATCATAAAGTTGTGTATTTATTTTCAAAAAAATCTTTCTCGGTTTACTGAACAAAAACAAAAGAGCTGAGGTTAAAAGTGTTTAGGTAAAAGTGGTTTATTTTTTCGCTGGCTACAACTTTTGTTTGAAACATTTTTTGATTTAGACGTCGAAAGCCATAATTGGTGAGTTGTTGATCTCCACTAGATTTTTTAGTTTATAATTCAAAAACAAAAGAGCTGAGGTGAAAAGTGTTTAGGCAAGAGGTTTATTTTTTCGTTGGCTACAACTTTTGTTTTAAACATTTTTTGACCTAAACGACGAAAGCCATAGTGAAATTCGTTTAATAAAAAAACATCTAATGATTTCTGGTGATTTTTAACACAAAACTTTTAGACATTTGATGGTATAATTAATATTAAATTACTGAAATAAGTATTTATTTTTTAATATATTCGTAAATATACGGTAAACAATGTAAAATATTCATTTAATTAAAATATTTAGGAAATAACAATACAATAAATTTTATATTATTATTGTTATTATTATTATACAGGGTGTCCGTATTTCAACAGAATGTATGGGGATCTCGGTTATTTAAAGAGATAGAGAGTCGGTTAAATTGGGGTGAAGTTGTGTAATTTAGGGCCCAATAATAATCCAAAAAAAAGTTTGAAATATCTTCTTTCGTCAATGAGATATTGCCAAAAAAGATTTTTTTTTGAAAATTCGTATTTATTTTTTTTATTCAAAATCTATTGAATCCAGACATTTAAAACTTTGACATTATAGGCACTTTTTAACGATGAATCTAGTAACATATTTTGTTTTAAAATAACTATAACATTTACCTAGGGACCATAGCTAACTATTGTTTTTCTTAGGGGCGCCATTTTGGATTTTCATATTTTTCGGAAGAATATTTTTTACTGAATTCTATGATGTATCACACTTATAGTTTATTGTACATTTTATATGTCTAATTTTAATCTTTTGGTTTTTCAAAGAGTGCCTTGGAAACAGTTGAGTAACTCACTTATTTGGCAACTCCTAGAGCCCATAATTTGCTTACATATCACCCCTGAAGGCATCCGACGATACATACTTGAACAGTTATGACATATTTTAAAGTAACGAGTGTCTTCCACTCCCAGACTAAACATGAAGTAAAATTTCGAGTTTAGAAAAGCCCCGCGTAGAAAATTTGTCGAGGGTCGCGCAGCGACCCGAGACAAATTTTCACGGGGCTTTTCTAAACTCGAAATTTTACTTCATGCGCCACGCGTATAAACCACTGATTTGAAGAGTAGTTCAAAAACACACAAATACATTTTTAATCAGAGTAACACAGATATTCAGTCTGTTATCAACGATGTTCAGTGTTAATAATAAATAATTAGGTTTTGAATATTTTTGTTAAAACAACTGATAACGATATTTATATGTTAATGGTTGTAAAAAAATAATAAAATCAAATTTATTCTTAAACGATTTGTATTCGCGATTCGAAAAAACAGCATTCATCAAAGATTCGAATCATATTTATCTCTTACGAATCCTTTATTCGAGTATTCGTGATTGAATCATATTAGGTGATTCGGATTCGTGATTCGAATCCTTTTAACGAGGATTCGTCCTAGTTCTGTTTAAAACACTGTTTTAAAACAAAGTGTTTTAAAGATAACAACCTTGATAATAAATTTAATAAACACAGAGTAATATATTTTGTTATAATTATATACTTCCAAACGCAATGCTTAATAACTGTGCTTTTGTTTTCTCGAAAGCAAATTTTTACCAAAGCAGAACTCTATCATTTTAAACATACTTTATTATGTTGTCTAATCATACTAGTTATAGCCTATATTTTTCCAATTAGTTTATTAATAAACACAAATCCTGTGTAATTAGTGGTCGATTAACCTTTTAAGATGTTTTTGTGTTTTTCCAACAAGTACGACAGTCACTTCCCTTCTAGGTTTCTTAACAGGCATACGTGTTCATACATTTTGTACTTTAACATATTGGAATAATTAAAAAAAAAAAATAGTTATGGATTTTAATACTTTAATTCTGTAGTTCATGAAAAAATATAGATATATATTTTTTTGTGGTGTGGGGGGGGGGGGAAATCCATTTACGGACGGAGTGTCGGACTCCCTCCAGGCGGAGGACTACCGACTAAAAACCCCTCCCACCTTACCGGCTTCGACTACAAGGTCATTAGCCGGTTTACTCGTCTTTTTCAAGTTAATAATAAAACAAAACCAACAACAAAAAAACAAAAAACAACTAAGACAATAAAATAAATAAATAATAAAATATAAAATGCACAAATAAACCTAAGCCTAAAATCACAGATTTTGTGATACCAGGGTTGTAAAGGACCCTGGCACCGATTATACATAAAGTAGACAAACACACCTTAAACCTAATATCACAAATAGGACGACATCGAGGTTGTAAAAGACCCCGATGCTAGAGCCTATTATTGTCAACGGGAGGGAAAGTACCCCACGCTGATTATCAACTAGCTCAGGTTGGTTGAGTTAAAGAGAGATGAGCAACTAACTTTTGAAACACATATGCTGTTTTAAATTATTTATTTTAAACAAAATAAAACAAATAAAACATTAAAACTACAAATCGAATAAGAACAAGAGAAACAGTGCACGAGTTACAGGGCAGACTTGGTGTGGCGTCGGCGTCGCGATCGGGAATTTCTACTAGCCCAGCGGTGGCGTCTGGCTAGTGGTGGGTTCTGGAGGGAGGCGGCGTCCAAGTAGCAAGACGGCGTCTCGGTGTGAGACGGCGTTGGTGGGGTGGTGCGTCTGGCTGAATCCGGAGGCAGCAACAAACACTACGCTCGTAGTGCGGGACGTCAGGAACGACGGCGGAACGGCTAGCGTTGGCGTCGGGCAAAGTTTTCTGGCGTCGGTGGGTTGCTGGCCTGGCCTGGATCCGGCGGAAGCAACGAACGCTTCACTGGGGCGTCGTTGTGGCGTCGAGGCGACTGCGCTGGCAATCGGGTTCTCGGCGTCCTGGTCCAAGAACAGGAACGACGGCTGGGACGGCTAACGTCGGCGTCGGTTGTTTCCTGGTGTTGGAATCTTCCTCTGGCGGCAGGAACGACGGCTAGGACGTCTGGCGTCGGCGTCGGTCGGAGCTTCCTGGCTCAGACAGAAGAGTTGAGGAACGGTAGTTCCTCATGAATCTACATGCTGCCCCTGTACAGCACAAGAGTGGACTGCCTTCCTGGATGCCGTCCCCCGGTATTTATACCCCGAAAATTGGCGTGGAAAAGGGAGGGTTTGAGGACTACGTGACCGTTGGCAAAGAATTCGCTAGAATGCAATTATCGCATACAAGATAATTACTTTCAGCGAACTCTTAAATCCAAACATCCGTTAAGCTGCAATTTGAAAGAAGTATAGAAATTTATAATCTTTCTTCTTTCAAATTGCAACGGTGGTCATTAGTCCTCTCCCTTAATTGCCGATTTCGAAAAACCCGAGGGGCTATCCGCCACACCTGCCCAGGTAGATTGTGGCCCGAGCACGGTCCGAACCGCGGAAGATAATCCTTTGGACCGGGCAATTAGTTAATTGCTGGGTGCGAATTCATTTTAAATAAGAGAAGAATTGTAAATAATATTAACAATTCTTGTTGCCGGGGATTAAAATAATCTCCGGTGACATTATCACAGATAAGATGGCGTTGGGACCGTAAAGGACCCCAATTCCGGAACCAATACACACAAGATAATCACTACCTCCCACAAAGGACGACACCGGGGGTGTAAAAATACCCCGATGCCGGGGCCTACACGAAGCGGACAACACAACATAGTATCATAGATATAGGGTATCGGGGTTGTAAAAGACCCCGATGCCGGATCCTAAAACTATATACAAAATTCGCTTTAGAGTTGTAAAATGAGTCTAGAGCGGACAGACACAAATTAAAAGGTGACACCGAAGTTGTAAAGAGACTTCGATGCCACTGTACATAAATTAGACAGAACAATCAATTAATTAACACAAAAGGAACATATACAAATCGCTAAAATCGCTTTAAAAGACTCGTATTACGTAGAAAACTAAGACATGTTTCTATCATTTGCCAATACGGACGCCACAGTACCACCAGCCTATTTCGCTGTACAGCGTAGACTGGACAATGTAATAATACGTGCTCCACCGTTAACCGGTCGTGACATAGATGACACTCTGGCTCTTCGTCGCCGGCAAGAAGATACTAGGAGGTTAAGTTGGTATGCCCAATGCGAAGACGGCACAGGGCAACCTCCTCCCTCCTCATAAGTGTAACCGGCGACCGCCAGGGATTCACGGAGAGCTTAATTTGTTTTAGTTTGCTTTCGGAGCCATTCCAACTCTCTTGCCAATCCTCTATAATTTTCCTTTTGATGTACCCTTTAACGAGCCCACACCGTGATCGGATTTCGAGCCGTCTGTGTACAACCGCGGAGAGTCCGGGTATTCAGCGATAATTTTGAGGAATTGGCCCCTTAAGACGTAGGGGCACATATCGCTCTTCTTGACTGAGGTCAGATCCAGCCGACACCTTATCCTTGGCATAAGCCAAAGAGGTACCTCCAGGAATCCGACCTCGAATACCCTTGGGAGACTAATATTAAGACTCTCCAACAGCTCCTTGGCACGGACGCACACCGGCCTACTGACGGTAGGTCTTCTAGCGTATTTTCTCTGCTGCTCTGTAATCGAAATAAAATTCCGTCGGTTAGAGTGTCCCCTCCTCGCACGCATTGCCGCCGCGTACTGTAATACGAAGCGGTTGCGGCGTGCGGATAGTGGAGGGACACCCGACTCGCAGCAGAGACTCGGTGCGGGACTCGTCCGGAAAGCACCTGTGGCGTACCTAATTCCGGCATGGTGAACAGCATCTAGGGCTTTCAACCAGGACTTTTTTGACGAAGAGTATACTGCGCAGCCATAGTCGACTCTAGATAAAACCAGAGCCGTGTAAAGCTGCAGCAGCACTTCTCTTCTGAAGCCCCAGTTGATGCTGGCCAGACATTTGATTACGTTTAACCCTTTTTTAGAACACTGGACCAGCTCATCGATATGGGGCCGATAGTTTAGAGTCCTATCGAGCCTTAGCCCTAGAAAACGGATACTTTTGACAACTTGTATCCTAGTTCCCCAGAGAGATAATCCGGGGTCCTGATGTGGATGTCTGAGTCTACAAAAGTGGACGCATGAGGTTTTCGTTTCAGAGAAACGAAAACCTCTGGACTCAGCATCGCTGTTCAACTTGTCGATGACCACTCGAAGTTGACGATTTATGGCGGGGATAGTATCTCCCGCCATGTATATTACCAGGTCATCGACATATAGACATTTTTTTACAGGGGAATTTACGGATGCAGCGATTTAATTTACGGCGATTGCAAATAGTGTGACACTGATAGTAGAACCCAGGGTGAAAAGGGTAATCAATCCCGTTCTCCAGCACAAATTGTGCTGATTCGGTGTCCCCAATTTTCACTATAAACAAACGATTAGACATAAAGGATTTGATAAAACGAGGCAGACGGCCCCTAAATCCCCATTCATGTAACTTTTGGAGAACTCCGTACCTCCAAGTCATGTCATATGCCTTCTCTAGGTCGAAAAACACCGCTACGAGGTGCTTTCTCTCTAGGAAGGCATCTTGGATGGAGTTCTCCAGGCAGACTAATTGGTCAACGGTAGTGTGGTACTTTCTGAACCCCGCCTGGTACTTTGCCAGGAGACCATTCGTCTCCAGCATCCATACCAGACGGTTGTTGACCAATCTCTCCAAGACTTTTCCCAAGCAGCTCGTAAGTGATATAGGCCGGTAACCGTTGACGTTTGTGGGGTCCTTACTCGGTTTAAGAAGAGGCAGTACAGCGGCGACTTTCCAGCGGCTGGGGTAGACGCCCCTATCCCATATATTATAGATGGCCAACAAATACTTCCTCATACGTGAGGGAAGTTGTCGGACCATCTGATATGGGATACTGTCTGGAGCTTTAGACTCGCCCATCGATCCAACTGCCTCTTCAATTTCTTCTGAAGAAAACGAAGAATTATAACACAAGGACCCCGTCGAGGAGAAATCTAGAGGGACTTCTTGATTACCCTTTTCACCCTGGAAAATATAGATATTAGCTTAAGTAGCATCGTCACGGGACAATGAATAAGTACTGAACACAAATTCATATTCTCAATATAGATATTATTATTTTTCTTTTTCAAAATAACAAGTATTATTAAAATACCCCAAAATAAATAATAAATGTATAGATGTTCACAATTATATTGATGTTAATACAAACAATGTTTATTATAAATGATATGAAATAATCAACAAATAATTATATATTAATGTATTCATTACTTAATCATTATGTAATCAATTATTCGTTAATGCAGCATATATATTTATTACGAAAACATAAAATGTTTTCTAATCGAATTTATTAACATTAAACACAGAATTTTAATTCCGATAAAATACATGCAGAAAATCTGTTTATTTATTTATTAAATATACTGGACTTTTTAGGATTTTCTTTGGAAACTTAAAAATGAAGACTCTTATATTAGCCGTGTGTATATCAATTAGTTCGTGCAATGATCAAGAAATATATTCCATAATTAAAAACATCATACAATCCGTCTTTGCAAACAATAACTCTTTCTATTATCTAATTGCGAACAATACAAACTCAATATCGGAATTCTTGGCAAGTTCATTAAAATTAATTTCAATCCCGATTGTGATTTTTAAGCACGAACATTTTTTAAAAATCAATCATTACGGACCATCAAAACCAATTGATGTTTTGATAACATTACAAAATTGTAGTGATTTATTGGATTTAAGGCTTAGAAATCATACACGAATAAACATTTTATTATTTTTCGAAAGTCAAAGTGATATTTATGCGAATGAATTGTGTATTGAAAAGTGGATGGATACGATGTATCTGCCCAATAAAAACATTGATGTAATTTCGGCTGCAATTACATTAAAAGACAATTTTATTTTTGGTATAAGAGTGAAAAACGTGAATACCAAAACAGTTATCTTTAAATGGAAAAACGGTGATTTAATCAAATCAAACATTGATTTTTCTAAACGTAATAGTTTTCTCACATCAAACATAACAGCTTTTGTTTTTCATTGCCCGCCTTTTAACTACGTAAACAAATCTAATTTAGTTTATGACGGTGTCGAGTACAAAATGCTGAAAGAAATGTTTAAATATCTGAAATTTCTCCCTCGCCCCATTCAAGACGGAATAAGCATGCACGATGAAATCAGATTAGACGTTACAAAAGGATTAAGTAACATAGCAATGTGCTCACAATGGTTGGTCAGCGTAGACCCATCAATACTCGATTTTAGCATACCTTACACTTATACTTGCCTTACTTTTTTAGTTCCAAAACCTCATTATCATCCTAACTCAAGTTTTGTATACGCCCCTTTAAGCAGATCCATATGGATTAGCATAATAATAACCATTTTTGCATTCGTAGTTCTGCTACGGACTTTTGGGATTGTTTATAATTTCGGTTTTAAAACCGGATTCTTTAAAGATTTCCTTTCTCTATTGACAATAATTACTCTAAGAGGCGCGCCTGATCACCAACACATCAAAAGAATCTCTTTTCGAATTTTAATTTGTACCTGGTGCATATACGCAATCTTAATAACAACAGCTTATTCTTCAGGATACACAAGCACTTTATCCTCGAATAGATTCGAAAATCCAATTTTCACAATCGAAGACATGGTTAAAAGAAACATACATTGGGGAGGTCCAAAAGAAGCAAGACAGCTCTTCGAAGGAGAAGTGGGATATGCCCAACGTCTTACTTCGATGTTCAAACTTGAAAAAACGTACCAGGAAAGATATGATCGCTTGCGTGGACGCAATTACGCGACAATGGTCAAAAAAATATCGAATCAGTACGTTACAGATACGGAAACTTTTGATGATTTCAGTAAGAACAATTTGAATATTCTGCGAGAGTGCGCTGCGACTTACGCGACGTCTTTTGTTCTGGAGAAAAATTCCGCTTTTAGGGATCATTTAAATCGAAAAATTAGTTTGCTTCAAGCGCACGGGTTAATCGATTATTGGCTTGAAGAAATTACGGCCAAATATGATTTTAAATATGTTCACAATTTCTTTTTGGTGACGAGAGATGAAAATGTAATCATTTCATTGGGCATGAAAAGGTTGGAAGGTTGTTTTTGGTTGTTTATATATAGTAACGTTCTAGCTTGTATTACATTCGTCTCTGAATTAATAATAGCAAAAGTTCAAATTTAAATAAAGCTTTTTATTGGATATTAAAATATTTCAATGCTCGCAGAGAAATCACGTGTTAAGAAGAATATGAATAAACATTAAGTTGGCTATTAAAGCCATAAAACAAATTAGCACACGATGCAACATTTTAGTAGTAATGTTTCTTCTGCATCTATAAACGGTATGCACCAAAACATCCAATGCATTGCTAATAAAATATTACACATAGAAACTATTCTACATGAAATTTTACCAGCTGTTTTTTTCATTACTGAACATTGGCTGGTTAACAATAATCCTTCAGAAATAAATATTTATAACTATAATTTATAATCTTTGTTTTGTAGGAAAAATAAAAAGCACGATAGAACTGCTATTTACTGTCGATTTCAATCTATAAGTAGGAAAGACATAAATCTGTTATTCCTAGGAAATTAATTAAAATAGTGGGCTATCCAATAAAAACAATATGTTTAATTACTTTCTCACTTAACCCTTGGTGCAACATTTTTTATATTTTTTCTACATTCCTCCTTGTAGATGACCAATGGCTGAAACTAGTCGGAGAAAGTATAAATTAGTGAATCAAACCAACTGTTTTAATTAAATATCCAGAATTATAAAAACAATATATTTTTGAACAAGAATGAAATTAATGAAACGCGTCTATAGATGGCCTAAGACATTAGTTTTAATCCAAGTCCTTTAATTTCTAATTTCTGGCGATTTCTCCTTTCATTTTAAATTTGTATTTGTTAGTTGGTTTGAAGAGAATTCGACCTAAATGTTACATATACTTTAATAGAGCGTTGTAACACATTAAATTAAATAAGATTTTAAATATTTCATTGTATAATTCAATATACGGAGGTGTATTTGTTTCAATGGATATTTATTGTGTTAAGTCGTCTTATTAATTAAAACATTGCTTGCATTTTCACGAATAACATTTTCGTAATTTTATATATTAACTATATTTTTGTATCTTGTATCGGTCCCTTGTGCAATAAGCGAGTTTTTTTACAATATCATTGTAAGCAATACCACAAATGGTTTATTTTGGACTTTTATTATTTTATTTAGACCAGTGCGTGATTAAGTACCAATTTGACGAGTTTTTGTCTGTAAGTTTTGTCGAGTAAAAGTGAAAAACCACGCACGAGTTATTAAATAAAAAAAAAATATCCACCCAAAATCAAACCTCGAGTGGTACTTTATGAGATTATACATTTTATTTGTCAAAACTCATTGTCGATATGTCATAATTTGATACGATTACGGCCTCCATTAAAATCAATATCTGAAATAGTCAGAAAAAATGGTGATGTGTCCATCATAGTACTTTCCCCCGTAAATTGCGTATTAAATCACTTTTAAAATATTTGTAGCATTATTATTTTCAAAATGTCTTCAACTTTTTGATAACTACAACTTTTATTTGAAACATTTTTCAATTGGATCAACACATACTGACACAAACCAATGACTAGATAAAAAACACTATTTATTGAATATCTCAAAAACTAAGAGTGCTATGACAAAAAGTGAAGATACAAAAAATCTTTAATATTTTATTACCTACAACTTTTATTTGAAACATTTTCCAATTGTATCAACACACACACTGACACAAATCAATGACTAGATAAAAAACACTATTTATTAAATATCTCAAAAACTAAGAGTGCTATGACAAAAAGTGAGTCCACAAAAAATCTTTAGTTTTTCATTTCCTACAACTTTTATTTGAAACAATTTTCAATTGTATCGACACATACACTGTCACACACCAATAACTAGATAAAACACACAACTTTTGAAATATCTCAAAAACTAAGAGTGCTATGACAAAAAGTAAGTGAACAATACATCTTCATTTTGTTATTGTCTACAACTTTTATTTGAAAGAATTTTTTGTTTGATGAACACATCTGAAAAAACTGAAAAACGCTAAGAGTAAAGTACCACTTCCGGTTTTCCGATTTTCACCAAAAGCTTTTCAGTTCTTCCGATTGTAACAAAAAGCTTAAGTTTCAAGTTTCATCTCGATATCTTTAGCGGTTTTTACGGTACAGCGCACACAGACACACAGACAGACAGTCAGACAGACAGACAGACAGACAGACATTTTTCAAAAATGGTCTTATTCGACTCAGGGGACCTCAAAACGGATATTTCCGCTAAAATTTTTGATTCGAAAATTTTCACGAAAACAATACTTTCCCTTTGTATTACATACGGGGGAAAGTAAAAATAGTCGGCTATTCCTGCCTCCTTCTTCCTCTCTCTCTCCCTCTCTTCTGCTTCTTCTTCTTCTCCCTTTCTATGACATAAAATTTCGAATATTAGTCTGTGCTTTCACTTTGACATTTGTTATAAAGTCATAAAAATGGCATAGTTCGGAGAAACATTAACGTCAGAAATTGACGAGATTGTTAAAAACTCTGGACCAATAAATACAAATAGAAACAAGACAGGTGTATGGCGTCAATTTGGAAAATTTTGTGAGGCTAAAAATTACAAATTGGAAGAAGCAACTCCAAATAGAGTGATAGCTAAAATGTTAAAGGATTAGGCTTGGAATATGCGGGAGGAGAACGGGAATGGCTATAAGGAATATATAATTAAGCTTATATGAATGATTTAATAAATAATCTTTATAAATATAACACGACGTTATCAAATAGCGACTATTTTTATTTTAAAATAATTTATCTTGAAGTCTTGCATTTTTAGACAATTCAACTCGACATATCAAGCATTAATAATCAAAGATTAAAGCTCTCGAGATAAAGCTTTTGGGCTTTAATTAGATTATTAATGCTTGATATTTGGTCTCGTTTTAATTTTCACATAAAATACCACTAGTTGTTTCAAATTTTTGGAAAGACTTTGTTTTTTTAACGAAAGCTCAGTTGTCTAACAATGGAACGAGATGAAACTGTCTCTGAAAAAGGCACGAGCTCGTAGAGCGAGTAACTTTTTCTGACAGTTTTATCGAGTTGAATTGCTTAAGACAACTAAGCTTGGGTGTATAAAGAAAAAGTCTTTTTCGACAAACATTTCAAACAACGAGTAGTATTCGAATGATTATTTAATGAAATTGAATAACAAAAACCGTCTTGTTTGCTCATGTTATATGTCCTTAATTTTTAAGATCTGCCAATTAATGTCAATACGTAGTTGTGGACGTTCCAAAGGATATGAATTGTTTCTAAACATAATTATGGTTTTAACCGTGTTTGTTGGAATTGTTTTCTTCAAAAATTCATCAATTTTTTGATCTGTGTTACTTCCGAAGTAATTCATTATAAAATTAATAATTAAATATGACAGCTGACAGGTTTACATACGCGATAAAAAAAAAATCGATAAGACGAATTTGGAAAGACGATTTTGGAAAGACCACTGCGATAGCGAATGTTTTCATGGAAACACCGTAATGACAACCAATTACAATCCATTATTTAGATTTGAATTAAATAATCATATACAATATCCCAAGTGCCAAGCATATTACCGAAAATTTTCCTGATCCGTCACACAAGTGTTTGTTGCAACGAGAATTGCCCAAGCGCAAAGCGCGCTGGCAATTTTCAAGGGGCAACAAACACGCGTGTGAGAGAAGGGAAAATTTGCGGGATATGTATGACTACACAAGGAATATTTGTTCAGACAATCGCTAGAACAAAAATAATTTATAGAAATATATCAAATATATTGAGTAGTTAGCTGTCAATGATGGTCATGGCGATGAGCAAACAATTGTTAAAATGTTTGAAAAATTCTGCACTCCTGCTTGTCATCTCGTAATTTCATGCAAAAAATAGCAAAACAGATATGGTTTATCAGTTTGGTTCCGACTGCCTTGAAAAAATCAACGAGGAAGTTTAAAACTGTGCGCCATTTAACACAATAAAATCAAGAAAATCTGTATGGGCGCAGTTTCAAAAATTGTGTGGTAAAAGATCCTATGATGTTACTACTGAAGCTCTACCGATTGAAAAACTGAATGATATTTTATTGGATTGGGGGTATAACATGAGGAAGTATAATGGAACCATCATACCAAACAGATTTAAGAAACATATGAAAAATAGCATTGCTTAATAATTCAATCAACTTACTTTAAAGTAGAACAAGACAGCAAGGGAACCTGTACTGGAAGGATTGAATATAATCCAATCATTTGAAAAACAGCACAAGGGGGAGCAAACAAATTTACCGATTCCAAGTGGTTGATACCAAACAAAACGAGTGAATCAGCATGTCCAGTAAGGTATGTAATAAAAAAATCCAATGTCAACCAGTGAACTTCTTTTTCAGATTATTAAGAAAATTATGGTCTGAAAGACAAAGAAATATAACCACTGATAGACTACTTTTAACTCCCAATTCTGACTTTAATCCGAACCGTTTAATTTCCCCGTGGTTTAAGAATTCTCTAATAGGTAAAATTACTATTTCTAATTAGACAAAGTTGGCTGCAGAAGCTATTGGTATTAATACAAAGCAAGAATAAATTTCAAATCATTCCCACCGATCATCTGCTATTTCCCATCTGCCAAAAGCTGACGTTCTTGAACAATCTTTTACCAAGATATCTGGACATTCAAGCAATAGTTCGTAAAACCTTACTTGCAATTTGACACGGACATCAAGCCAAAATTATTAAGGAATTAAGATCCAACACAAGAATTGATATAAATAATTCGCACATTGAAAGGAAAACTTCGGTAACCGAAACGGAAGAACATCATCGAAATGTTTATCATAATTGTACTTTTAATTTCACAAACCGTTCCAATTTAGATCTGCTATAAATAAAAATGCTCTAAATGCTTATTTTTAATATTTTTGTTATTTACCTTTACTAATAAATTTATTGAAAATTAGGTATCTAGTTACCTTTGTGGGAAATATTTGAATATTTTGCCCGGCCAAAATATTCACGTAATTCGCAGGTGATTGGCTAATTTCTAAGTAATACGCCATTTTGATTAGTCCAATTCTTTAAATTGACAAGGGCGATTGTCAGCTATAATGTCCCAAAGGCAATGATAATTACGCATTAATTTTGTTTAACCTGAAAGTCTGTTTCTTGGTAATTGCCCGACGCCAGGAGAGAAAATACCTGAAAATATAAACTTGAGTGATCAACAACATTACGTAATTATCATTGCCCAAGGTACATTCGGTCAGATAAGTTCTAGAATAGACATGTATAATCTTAGGTATTATATATTCCATTTGTTTCTGGATCTCGCCTAGCTATGGAAAAGTGACAGTTTAAGTATTGTAAATGGGGCTGGTTGTGTTTTAAATCAGGGTTTTTAAATGTCACTGTCAGATGTTCGATTTTAAGGTTATAATTTCTGACTATTGTGATCTTACACTGTTGCCTGTTTTACAAATTTTCAGATATAAAAGGATAATAATATGCAGTTTTAAGATTAACAAAATTTACTACTTGGTTTTTGTACATACAAACAGCCCTTATTCCACTTTTATTATTTAGTCAAGAGAACCTGCATCTGAATCTTCTGATGTTTGTTCTGAGCCAGATTCCCCAAGCGAAATAATAAAAGGAGGAATGGTTTCAAAAGAAAGGTTCCCCATGTGTTTTGTCCAGTCATCCGAAATAAGTTTTTCACAATGATCACAGAAATCTTGCCACATATCGGATGTACATTTTGAGAGAGACTCAAGCCATAAATTCTGAACACGATCCTTAGATGGTTGCTTAGAATGTATGTGCTTATTGTAGTAAGTCTTACAAAACCCCCATGCCATTTCAATTGGATTGTATTGACAATGGTATGGCGGTAATCTAAGAACTTCGTGCCCGTTCTTTCTCAAAATGTCATCAACTACGTAAATTTTGTCATTTGATCGAAAAGGTATAAATAAAGCCCATAGTTCCTTTTTGGTTAATTTTGGATTGAATTTTACATTGTGTTTAACCAACCACTCCTGCATTTCGCATTTCTTACAAGAAAATGAAGGAGTTTTGTCTAATTGCAAGGAATGGTGAAATAATTGTTGCAAGATTAACAATAAACCTCTTCAAAATTAAAAAGAGGATTACTTATGATATCATAAATTATTGCAACACTGTTAAAATAAAAAATCAGGAGTGGCAACTAATAAAAAATGTAAATGTTGATACTGCAACATAACAACACGAAAGCATGGCTAGGCGAGATCCAGAAACAAATGGAATTGTGTATATATGCATAAAAATAATGTAGATAAACTTCAAAAGATTGTGACAGATAAAATGTCATTGATTAAGTAAAAGTATAATTTGGTTATATATTATTATAATAATTCATTATTACGGGAGACCATTAAATACAACTATATATACACAATAATCACAAAACAAAAAAACAAAAAAAATATACACAAATCAACACAATCAGAAACAGAAATTACATCTAATAAAGGAGGATCAAATAAATAATTATAATAAATGACCTTAAGAGGAGTTAATGGAACTTAAACAAAGTCTTTTAAAACAGTTTAACGAGACACCAAAAAATTCTATTGACTCGCCATGAGAATTAACATATCTTATTAAATTACTCTGTGGGCTGTTATAGCCATACAGAGTAATGTGGTGTACGTCAGCAAGAAGTTTTTGTTGTCTGGTTGAGCGAACTAGAACGTTAATGCCAATAGACGACGATATAGATGGGCAAAGTATCAGTCCATTTAGTATAAAATAAATCCTTCGTTTTTCAAGAGACAACAAAACGAGATATGTACGAAGTAGGTCATAATTATTACTATCGTACAAAAGGTTTGACCGGTAGCAAATGAGTTTTATCATTTTACGTTGTACACGTTCCAATCTATTTATGTGACATTGGTTGTGCGGTGACCAAATTATGCAGCAATAGTCTAGAATTGGTCTGACTAAGGTGGAGTATAATGTCATGAAAGTACGGATAGATTTAAAATGTATAGTGATACGCCGTACAAAACCAATTCTTTGTAAAGCTTTTGCAATAATTAAATTGAAGTGTTCACGAAATTGATGTTTACTGTCAAGTAGAATGCCTAAATCATTAATTATATAAACCTTCTCTAAAGGATTACTATCTAGAAAATAGATAGCAGGTACATTTTCTTTAAAAATGTATGTATTTGCATTTAGCTATGTTCAAATGCAAATCATTACTGGAGCACCATATAATAAGTTGATCCAGTTGATTCTCCAAGATGCGAGAATCATCTCTGGTAGTGATTTTACCATACAGCTTTATATCATCGGCGTAAAGCAAAACATTTGATTGAATGTTTTTACCAATATCATTGATAAAGATGAGAAATAGCAATGGCCCAAGGTGAGAATCCTGTGGCACACCTGAAGTTGCATTTATTACAGAACCAGAAACTGCATCATTTATTTTCACCACATGTTGTCTACAACTTATAAATGACCGAAACCATTCAATCATGGACCCAGCAACACCATACATTAGGAGTTTCTATAAAAGCCTACAGTGGCTAACTCTGTCAAACGCCTTACTAAAGTCGGTATAGATCGAGTCTACCACTGCCCCTTTCTCCATCGCGTCGGTAATGAAATTGGAGTATTGGATAGAAAGAATCCAAGTTGTTGCTCATATAAGAGTGGTTTAAACATTTTTGACATATACTTCGCAACCAACTTATCTAGTAATTTAGGAAAACATGATTGAATAACTATCGCTCTATAATTGTCAACAAATTTCTTTATGCCTGATTTAAAGACCGGGACATTGTAGCATCGCTTCCAAAAAGATGGGAAGAATCCATCTCTTAGAGAACGATTAAATAATTTACTAAGAGCACAGAGGAAAGAATAACCAGAGTAATCACGCCTGTAACTCGGAATCCACAGTTTGCATAGTGTAGCCATCTCTGAGGCAATTATCAAAACATCCATCTATTAAAACCTTCAACCAAAACAGTTTCCTCAAATTTTTATGGCGATTTAAGGCACAAAAACATATGTTAAAGGATGATTCGTTCATTGGAATGTTAATGTAAACATAAATATACTCATATTTCAATAGACCCATACACCAATTTACTGCTGATTGACAGATGTGAAATAAAAACATTATTGTTTTAATGCGTTCAGTTTATAGATAATTTGATCTTTTATATCTCCACTAATATATAGCCACAGAGTAAACAATAATATTGTTTCCTCTGCGATTAAGCAAAGTTCTCCGCCACCGCCGAGGTATTACCTGAGAACTAATTATGTCAATCAGGCACGGATCCACGAGGGGTGGGGGGGGGGGGTAACTGGGGGAGCTTATAATATAATATTTGAAAAATAAAAACGTGTATTTTGAACGGTTTATTTTATTATTATCGGTGTTCATGAGGGAACAAGAGTGATTAAAAAGAATACGTTTTTTAAACATCTCATTAAATCAGTGTTTTATACGCGTGGCGCATGAAGTAAAATCGAGTTTAGAAACGCCTGAAAATTTGGATATTTTGTTTATTGTATAATCAAATTTAATAAATAAAATTGATGATTATTTAATACATATATTGTCTTTGGAATTAACGCCTACAATTTATTGTTCCTATATAAATATTCTTGTAATGAAAAATAAGTAAGTATCTAATATTTAAGTACACATTTTCCGACTTTCTATTGTTTATAAAAGTTCAATTTGAGGCTATAAACAAGTGTTTTCCACTACCTGGTTAAGCATGAAGTAAAATTTCGAGTTTAGAAAAGCGCGAAAATTTGGATTTGCCGGGGGGCAAACACTGAAATGCTTTTTGTAATATTTTCAAGTTCAAAATTGACATTTAAACGAATTCCATGAAGGTTTACTAAATTAAAAAAAAGTTAAATAACCTATACAGGGTGTCCCGATTAAGCAGCCCATGCATAGGTATCTTCTAAATGGTAAGAGATAGAGATTTGGTTAAAGGGGAGAAATATGCAGGACGATGAGTACTAGCTATATCCGTTATATAATTAACAAAACAGTTGAAAGTTCAGACCATACTTATTATTGATGATAGAAGGATAATATTTTGACATTATTAGGGCACTTTTTTATGCTTTTTAATAATATGTAGTCAGATTTATCATAAAGCAAATATTTTCCAATATATGCATACTAACTTCATTTTTTTATATGGGCGTCAAAGTTGGCCATGAGCTAATTTTATAGATTTTTAATTCTCTTTAATTTGGTATATCATATGATATGTTTATTTTTTCAAAAACAAATAACGCTTTATGTTAGTATTGTTATTGTTATCATTTCAATTATTTTGGTATATTCATAGCCAACTTCAAATACTATGAAAATATCGTCCAGTTTTTCTATTAATGAAAACAAACCTACCATATGATACATCAAATTAAAAAAGAAATGTCTACAAAATGATATCATGGCCAACTTTGACGCCCATATAAAAAAAAATGGTGATGTGTCAATCATAGTACTTTCCCCGTTTAGATTTAATATTTTTGAATTAAATGCAATTAAATATAAATTAATAAAAAAGAAAAAGCAACCGGCGACTGCATTTCAACCCGGGACCTTTCGATTATGAGACCGGCGCGTTACCGCCTGCGCCACGACACTTGATGGCCTATCGATGGTATAACCAACAATAATTATCTAAAAAAACACTATTTTTAAATAACTCCTAAACTAAGAGTGTTATGATAAAAAGTGAATATACAATATATCTTCATTTTTTATTGTATACAATGTTTATTTGAAACATTTTTTAGTTTTATTTATTTATTTATTCAACCAACGGAACAAGGTCCAATTACAGATTGAAGTTAATACAAATAAAGAAAAAACACAATAATTTTAATTAAAGAAAATTAACATTGTAAATAAACGAAATTAACAGGTTACTAAGCTAATAACAAGAAATAAACTAAAAGTAAAAAAAAAACTAAGAAAATAAACTAAGAAAATAAACTAAGAAAGATACTCAATGATCACATTGAAGAATTCTTTCGCTGATTTAAAGTTGAATATATCCACATCTGTATTTGTATTAATGAGTTTGTTGTACGTAGCGCACATAGAATACATCGGCGATCTGACCAGTACGTTCGTTTTGGGTATTGGTAGCTGAAATAAACGTTTAGTTCTTACACTACAGGGCACCAATATATATAGTTGCTCCAACAATTCAGGGCAATCAATTTGACCATTGAGTACCTTAAACAGCGTTGTCACTAAATTCGCCTTACGGCGATATCCTAAGGAGTGCATTTCAAATTCATCTAACAACGCAGCATAATCGTAATTAAAATCAGGATAAGCCCCGTACTTCTTAAAATGGAGAACAAACCTCTTTTGTATAGCTTCAATCATCGAGGAGTACTTAGAGTAGTGTGGATCCCAAACACTTGAAGCATACTTCAGCTTACTACGCACAAATGCAAAATAAAGGGTTTTTATTGCACCAATATTCCTAAATGACTTACAATTCCGTATTATAAAATAAAACCTAAGGAACGGTTGGCGGTTGAGACAATTTTCATAATATGATCATTGAAAGATAAATGATCGTCGAATATCACACCTAAATCTTTAAACAATACCACTCGGGACAACACTGTACCATTGATGCTATAATTATAAGTGATTTTTGATTTGTTTTTAGTATATGACATAACCTTGCATTTGCCTACATTCAATGAGACATTGTTATCCCTACACCAGTTAATTATTATCTCAAGACTATCCTGTAAATATTGGCAATCATTCACAGTAAATATTGGATTAAACAATTTTAGGTCATCTGCAAATATCAAGATGTTATGTGATATTTTATCAGCTATATCATTTATGAAGCAATTAAATAAGACAGGTCCTAGGTTGGATCCCTGCGGGACACCTGAGGATGCGATAAATTGATTTGACTGATATCCCTTATATTCCACAACTAAATGTCTGTTACTAAGATAACTCTGAAATAAATCACATAAACCAGTGGAAAACCCAAGCCGTTTTAATTTATTTATCAGGATCCCATGATCAATTCTATCGAAAGCTTTCGATATGTCAGTGTAAATGACGTCCACCTGAGTACGATTATCCATAAATTTTGAAATATATTGGGTTTTCAATAAAATATTTGACACAGTTGATTTCATGGGCCTGAAGCCATGTTGATATTAGGTCAATTTATTATTAACGTAAGGATTAATATATTTGCAAAGAATAAGTTCAAAACACTTTGCAACGTTAGAGATAATAGCAATAGGGCGATAGTTCGGAACGTCCCTTTTATTGCCCGATTTAAAGACGGGTACAATACGTGCACTTTTCCAACATAATGGAACTTTGCTATAGGTCAGGCATAAGTTAAAGATATGCGTTAAAGGTCTAGCAATAATATCACGACAATCTTTTATTATTAGAGCTGGAATTCCATCCGGGCCCGCACTTAACTTGTTATTTAACTTCCCGAGTGCTTCAATTACTACACAAGTACTGACTTTACATATATTTAAGTAATCAAAGTTATCGTAAGATACATCATTTATTTCGTCAACTTTACGTAAAGATGATCCTGCATAAGATTTGGAAAAGTGCGTAGCAAAGGCATTGACTATTTCATGTGAGGATGATAATTTTATGTCGTTATATTCCATATATGGAGGAATTGAGGACTCATTGCGCAAAAGTATTAATAAAATTCCAGAACTTGCCCGGTTCTTTGGATACCTTATCTTCAGTGTTCATGATAAATAACTTAAAATCAGCTGCAGAGAGTAATCTTACTTGAGTCCGCAACTTATTAAATCTTTGCTTAGTAAATTGGGATAAGGGATTCTTTTTTTCTAGTTTGAGGAATTTATTTTTTTCTCGAATTTTCTTTTTAAGTTTATCCGAGAACCACGAAGGGAATTTGCATTTACTTCCGGATACTAAGGGAACATGGTCATGAAATACTTCAAATAACTTATTATAAAAAAGTGTACACGAATCTTCAATGGAATCCGTATTCAGAATATCAGACCAATCAATTAAAGCAATTGACTCATACAGATTAATAAAATTCGCTTTCTTAAAATTAAAAGAACGAGTGTGAGTATTACTTTCAAAAGTTGAAGATGAAGTAGAACCCTCAGTCAAAGGAATGGTAATATTCATTACTAGTGCAGGGTGGTATTTATCTTCTTGAGTAATAGGATCTTCAAAACGATTTACTTTGCAATGCATGTTACTAAAAACTAAGTCAAGAGTACGATTAAACAGATTATTAATATTATTATATTGATCTAACCCCAAAAATTGAAAGCTATTATATAACCAGGTGCAAGAGGAGTTTAACATTGGGTTTGTGACATATTCACTTAGATTAAAATCACCTACAATGACTAAATTACTATCGTAGAGGACCGCTAAGTTCTCCAATAAATCAGTAATAGTAACTAGTTGATTTAAATTTACTGGTGGACATATATATACATTAATAATATATACAGTAACATTGACAAAGATTACTTTTACTATCAATAACTCAATTTTATTCAAAGCAAGCAAAGAGTGATCAAATGTTATTTCCGTAGCATTTAGGGCAGAATCAACAGCAATTAAAACCCCCCCTCCGCATTTCTTATTAGATAAAATACAGTTTCGATCATTACGAAAAACATTATATTTGTCAACAAAAAGCTCACAACTATTCACACTATCACTAAGCCAAGTCTCGGTAAAAGCAAGTATCGGGAAGTCACTGACAGCACTATTCCAAAAAATTTTATTACATTTAGAGTTGAGCCCGCGAATGTTCTGATAATAAATATTAATAACTTAATTATTTATTATGAAAAGTTGATATTTTACAATTATTACGCATGTTGTAGCGACGATTGGACGTAGGTACAGGAGAATCGGCATGACCCAACATGATCTGTTGGTTTGAGGAACTGTCCAGATTTTTATTCAGTTCCAATCCATCCTGCTTCGGTTCCGGGATCGATGGGAACTCGCGATCTTCGTCCAAGTCATCGATGGAATAAATTTTGTCACCCACTTTTAGTGTGTTTCCAATAATAATTGCACGTCGACCAGCATCACGTGCTCGCTTAAGATGTTTCCACAGCAAACTCCTGATAATACGCTCATCACTTGTGAGATCTTTATTGATAAAGATACCAGTGCCTTTAAGCTTATTGGCATTTTTAAGAGCTTCGATTCTTTTATCGGCTTTAATAAATTTAACTAATACTGGACGATGTCTAGAAGTCACGGCTCGCCCTAATCTATAGGCACTGGAGATGTCATTAGGTGATAATAACAAATGCAATTTATTAATCAGCAATTCATTAATTAAAGTACAAGTGTCCTCGTTATCCTTTTCGGGTAGTCCTTCAATTATTAGGTTATTCGCTCTTTGCTGTTTATCAATATGATTGAGAGCATTCCGAACATCCTGATGTTCTTTATTCAGAAGATCAAGTTGAGATTTTAAATTTGTATTCTTCTTACGTAGAGGCTCAATTATATTATTAATTAACGTGGCGAAGTGGCTGGTTAATTCATTAGTTATTTCAGTTTTAAGACGTGCCATTTCAATTGACATCTGCGTCAGTAACTCTTTGTTTGTAATATCGCCCATTATAAGGATACGTTAGATAAACGAAAATGATCAAGTAGGAATAATGGATATAAGAAAACAAACAAGGGCACTCTTCACACTGTACGGTCCTTCACAGTGACTAACTTATTACAACACAATGTAGACCACGGAAAACCACATAAGAAAACAATAGGAAAAAGGAGAGTATAATGGCAATTTACTAGACTCGATAAAACCGATTTGAATGAATATTCGTGGTTCGTTGACCTATGCATTCATTGATTGATATTTAATTATTGAAATCTAGTCATTGATACAGATTAATGTTTTTTGCCTAATGAGTCAATGCGATAGCCTGTCCGCATAGACCTGATAGAGGACAAACAGGGTCATCCGGTGCGATCAATAGAAATAAATTACATTAAACATTACTGAGAATGCTGTGGTTGAATCGATAAGTAACTTTAACACTGTATAATAAACACAAGGTAGATACAGCTTACCAAAAATAATAATTATTGATAAGAAATAACCCATCAAAACACTGCACAAAAACGGACCACTACGAACCACGTGCACTCGCACGTCACGCAAATCCCGTTATGAATATCTGGTGAATATCTGGAAAAATCTAAAAAACGCTAAGAGTAAAGTACCACTTCCGGTTTTCCTTTCAAAAAGCTTAAGTTTTAAGTTTCATCTCGATATCTCCAGCGGTTTTTGCTCTATATCGTTCTATCATCAATAATAACCAAGTTATAAAGGAAAATAAAAAATCGCAAAAATCAGTTTTTTCGCAATGTGCTCTGATAGTTCAACTTTTTTGTTAATTTAACACCGGGTATAGTTGGTACTCATCGTCTTGCATATTTTTTTACCATTTAACAGATCTGTATCTCTTGCCGTTTAGAAGATACACATGCATAGACTGCTTAACCGGGACACCCTGTATATTGAAACTATTTTTCAATCGTAAGTATATATGCATCTTGAAACGGACATACTGTATTTTCTGTATAGAGAGCAATGAATTATATTTTTATCACAACTTTTATCGATTTATTTAATATGGTTAAATTTTTTAGTAAAAATAATGCATCATACAACTGTTTGGAAACCCATAAATCTACTGATAATTTGGTTTAAAGTGTTCGTTTTCAAGTGTTCACTCGCCCCACAGATGATCTAAAAAAAACAGTCCAAATTCGTACTCTTCTTATCTGCCTTTGTCCTTAAGCCCTAGAAATCAATTACTAAGGATGTAAAAAATACATAGAAAAATATTTGTAAAAGTACCCTTTTCAAAGTACTTATAGGAAATCGTCAGTGAGAAATATTTTAAGAAAAATAATCAGTATGTTTTTCGCTCTCCAGTGTGCACGTTAACGGTTTCTAATTTTATACGGACAAACTATAATTTAATTAAGTATAGTGAACATTTAGTGTTTTTACATAATAGTTGTAGTTCTAGTGATATTTAGTTGTAAAAATATGGCTAATTATTTAAAATGCGCCTATCGTGATTGTGGCGCGAGGAAAACCGAGGATGTACACTTCTTTACATTTTCTGTAAATAATAGCGAAAGATGTGATCATTGGTTAAAAAATGGTGGTAATATGGTAATAATCTTTATTTTGTCCGAAAAGAAACTTTCTTCAAAGCGTCTGTGTAATAAACATTTTCGAGCAAGTGATTTTACAAATTACCAACAAAATAGACTGTTAAAATCAGCAATTCCAAAACCATTTGACATAGTGTTAAGTGATTCGGATTCCGATTTAGAAGTGTTAAAGCCCATTCACATGTACACCCGAAAATTGGAAGAGGATTTGCCATCTACATCCAAAGAAGTAAGGTTTTTAACCCCAAAAATAAACAAAAATTTTTAATATATGACATAATAATTTACTTTTTTTTTATATATCATATCCTTATATATTCGTATACTCTGTACATTTGTGGACATTCGTTGATTCTATAAAAGAGTCTAATTTAAAATTCGAACGAGTGTTTTCAATCCCAGGCTAAGCATGAAGTAAAATTTCGAGTTTAGAAAAGCCCCGCGTAGAAAATTTGTCGAGGGTCGCGCTAGCGACCCGAGACAAATTTTCACGGGGCTTTTCTAAACTCGAAATTTTACTTCATGCGCCACGCGTATAAAACACTGACATATTGTTAAATTCAAAAATACTAGCCTTTATTTTGTTCGGTTGATTGACAAATTATATTGAATATTACATTTTATTTATAAAATCTTGGCAAAAACTTGAAACCTGTTACAACATTTCAAAAGAAGTGGATTAGTAAGAAATCGTGGAAATTAGTGAAAAACCTATTAAAAAAATCTATAAATATAAAACATGGATTTGTGTGAGTATTTTCCACTCCCCGATTAAGCATGAAGTAAAATTTCGAGTTTAAAAAACCCTGAATATTTGGATTTGGCGGCACGAGCGAAGCGAGTTCAGGCTTTTCTAAACTCGAAATTTTACTTCGTGGGCCACGCGTACAAACACTGATTTATTATGAAGTTCAAAAACACATAATCGATCTACTATTTTTGTCAGAAGTATAGTTGAAGATGTGAAATAAATGTACATAATGTTGATATGATTTACTAAAATACCGGTACATTTTGAAGAGCAATTTTTGCGATTAACCGGTATGCCGGTATTCCAATCATAATATGTATCATATAACTGTATTTATTTTAATTTAAATTACATTACATGAGAGTAAATCTAGATTTCAATATTATATGTGGAATTAAAAATTGAATGGTGTAGATTTATGCTCGATTTGTTTATCTTGATAAAATAAACAAACCGAGCGTCATCATTTTTCGTTTCGTCGGTACCGTTAGAGAGGAAAAAATATAAACATTCCTCTGGGGATCCGATATACAAATAAATTGGGAATAGTGGGGAAACCTAGTAGTTACTCTAAATCACACGCCTGCTGGGTGAGCCACCTGACAGAGCCCCCCCCCCCCCTGACCCCGCACAGCCAGCGTGAATACTCTGGTTACTCCATACTCTGTGGTAAGAGGTAAAGACAGAGCGGATGCGCAGGCTTTTATCAAGGCAGGCGGTATTCTATCAGGACGTGGAGCAGCACGATTTTTAATTTCAGATAGGCATTCCATAATATCGGTCTCACTAAATTGTAAGCTATTAAATATTAGGTTACTGGACTCACTAACTTGAGGACCAATGGTAGTTGGACGTGAATATGAATTCTAAAAATTGTCTGCAAATAGATCCGCTATGCCAGTAACCGAGTTTGAGACCAGCGTTCCATATGTCATACTGGATGGAAAACCTCTACCACTGCCATTTTTAGATTTACAATATTTCCAAAATATATTAACATCATAAGGTCTTATGTGATCCTTAACAATAGCATCTTTGCAGACAGCACGTAAATTAGAAAAATTTGAGTAGTCATTCCTAGAGCCTGACCGTTTAAAATGTTTGTGAGCTGTCCGCTTTTCCTTAATTAAACTTATTAGAGATTTCGAGAACCAACTAGAAAATGCGATGTTGATCTTTTTCCTTTAGGGACATAATGATTAAAAGCATCGTACAAAATTTCGTAAAATATATCAACGTCATATTCTATCGAGTACTCTTAAACATATTTACCCAGTCATAGCTGCCAATATAATTACATATACCCACAATATCAGCATTAGAGAAATCATAGTGAAATAATTCATCTAAGGTGATAAACTGCTAGGAACATCAAAATCTACTAGTAACGGAGGATGATAATTGTCACACTTTACTAATGGATCAGAGATAGAACAATTTACAATGGGAACATTAGAAAAAGCAAGATCCAAAATATTACCGCTACTATTAATAAACGAGTTAAACTGATAAAAACCGCCACTCATAACACCATCGCATAAACCATCGCATAAAAGACACTTTCACTGACCGTATTTATAGGTAAATATCCAATACATTCATCCTGGATGATCCACTTCACTTCCGGTCATTAGGTGATAATAACAAATGCAATTTATTAATCAGCAATTCATTAATTAAAGTACAAGTGTCCTCGTTATCCTTTTCGGGTAGTCCTTCAATTATTAGGTTATTCGCTCTTTGCTGTTTATCAATATGATTGAGAGCATTCCGAACATCCTGATGTTCTTTATTCAGAAGATCAAGTTGAGATTTTAAATTTGTATTCTTCTTACGTAGAGGCTCAATTATATTATTAATTAACGTGGCGAAGTGGCTGGTTAATTCATTAGTTATTTCAGTTTTAAGACGTGCCATTTCAATTGACATCTGCGTCAGTAACTCTTTGTTTGTAATATCGCCCATTATAAGGATACGTTAGATAAACGAAAATGATCAAGTAGGAATAATGGATATAAGAAAACAAACAAGGGCACTCTTCACACTGTACGGTCCTTCACAGTGACTAACTTATTACAACACAATGTAGACCACGGAAAACCACATAAGATTTACAATATTTCCAAAATATATTAACATCATAAGGTCTTATGTGATCCTTAACAATAGCATCTTTGCAGACAGCACGTAAATTAGAAAAATTTGAGTAGTCATTCCTAGAGCCTGACCGTTTAAAATGTTTGTGAGCTGTCCGCTTTTCCTTAATTAAACTTATTAGAGATTTCGAGAACCAACTAGAAAATGCGATGTTGATCTTTTTCCTTTAGGGACATAATGATTAAAAGCATCGTACAAAATTTCGTAAAATATATCAACGTCATATTCTATCGAGTACTCTTAAACATATTTACCCAGTCATAGCTGCCAATATAATTACATATACCCACAATATCAGCATTAGAGAAATCATAGTGAAATAATTCATCTAAGGTGATAAACTGCTAGGAACATCAAAATCTACTAGTAACGGAGGATGATAATTGTCACACTTTACTAATGGATCAGAGATAGAACAATTTACAATGGGAACATTAGAAAAAGCAAGATCCAAAATATTACCGCTACTATTAATAAACGAGTTAAACTGATAAAAACCGCCACTCATAACACCATCGCATAAACCATCGCATAAAAGACACTTTCACTGACCGTATTTATAGGTAAATATCCAATACATTCATCCTGGATGATCCACTTCACTTCCGGTCATTAGGTGATAATAACAAATGCAATTTATTAATCAGCAATTCATTAATTAAAGTACAAGTGTCCTCGTTATCCTTTTCGGGTAGTCCTTCAATTATTAGGTTATTCGCTCTTTGCTGTTTATCAATATGATTGAGAGCATTCCGAACATCCTGATGTTCTTTATTCAGAAGATCAAGTTGAGATTTTAAATTTGTATTCTTCTTACGTAGAGGCTCAATTATATTATTAATTAACGTGGCGAAGTGGCTGGTTAATTCATTAGTTATTTCAGTTTTAAGACGTGCCATTTCAATTGACATCTGCGTCAGTAACTCTTTGTTTGTAATATCGCCCATTATAAGGATACGTTAGATAAACGAAAATGATCAAGTAGGAATAATGGATATAAGAAAACAAACAAGGGCACTCTTCACACTGTACGGTCCTTCACAGTGACTAACTTATTACAACACAATGTAGACCACGGAAAACCACATAAGATTTACAATATTTCCAAAATATATTAACATCATAAGGTCTTATGTGATCCTTAACAATAGCATCTTTGCAGACAGCACGTAAATTAGAAAAATTTGAGTAGTCATTCCTAGAGCCTGACCGTTTAAAATGTTTGTGAGCTGTCCGCTTTTCCTTAATTAAACTTATTAGAGATTTCGAGAACCAACTAGAAAATGCGATGTTGATCTTTTTCCTTTAGGGACATAATGATTAAAAGCATCGTACAAAATTTCGTAAAATATATCAACGTCATATTCTATCGAGTACTCTTAAACATATTTACCCAGTCATAGCTGCCAATATAATTACATATACCCACAATATCAGCATTAGAGAAATCATAGTGAAATAATTCATCTAAGGTGATAAACTGCTAGGAACATCAAAATCTACTAGTAACGGAGGATGATAATTGTCACACTTTACTAATGGATCAGAGATAGAACAATTTACAATGGGAACATTAGAAAAAGCAAGATCCAAAATATTACCGCTACTATTAATAAACGAGTTAAACTGATAAAAACCGCCACTCATAACACCATCGCATAAACCATCGCATAAAAGACACTTTCACTGACCGTATTTATAGGTAAATATCCAATACATTCATCCTGGATGATCCACTTCACTTCCGGTCATTAGGTGATAATAACAAATGCAATTTATTAATCAGCAATTCATTAATTAAAGTACAAGTGTCCTCGTTATCCTTTTCGGGTAGTCCTTCAATTATTAGGTTATTCGCTCTTTGCTGTTTATCAATATGATTGAGAGCATTCCGAACATCCTGATGTTCTTTATTCAGAAGATCAAGTTGAGATTTTAAATTTGTATTCTTCTTACGTAGAGGCTCAATTATATTATTAATTAACGTGGCGAAGTGGCTGGTTAATTCATTAGTTATTTCAGTTTTAAGACGTGCCATTTCAATTGACATCTGCGTCAGTAACTCTTTGTTTGTAATATCGCCCATTATAAGGATACGTTAGATAAACGAAAATGATCAAGTAGGAATAATGGATATAAGAAAACAAACAAGGGCACTCTTCACACTGTACGGTCCTTCACAGTGACTAACTTATTACAACACAATGTAGACCACGGAAAACCACATAAGATTTACAATATTTCCAAAATATATTAACATCATAAGGTCTTATGTGATCCTTAACAATAGCATCTTTGCAGACAGCACGTAAATTAGAAAAATTTGAGTAGTCATTCCTAGAGCCTGACCGTTTAAAATGTTTGTGAGCTGTCCGCTTTTCCTTAATTAAACTTATTAGAGATTTCGAGAACCAACTAGAAAATGCGATGTTGATCTTTTTCCTTTAGGGACATAATGATTAAAAGCATCGTACAAAATTTCGTAAAATATATCAACGTCATATTCTATCGAGTACTCTTAAACATATTTACCCAGTCATAGCTGCCAATATAATTACATATACCCACAATATCAGCATTAGAGAAATCATAGTGAAATAATTCATCTAAGGTGATAAACTGCTAGGAACATCAAAATCTACTAGTAACGGAGGATGATAATTGTCACACTTTACTAATGGATCAGAGATAGAACAATTTACAATGGGAACATTAGAAAAAGCAAGATCCAAAATATTACCGCTACTATTAATAAACGAGTTAAACTGATAAAAACCGCCACTCATAACACCATCGCATAAACCATCGCATAAAAGACACTTTCACTGACCGTATTTATAGGTAAATATCCAATACATTCATCCTGGATGATCCACTTCACTTCCGGTAGATTGTAATCCCCAAGCAAAAGCATTCTGGAATCCAAGTATCGATCAATGATTTCAGATAATGCACTAATATGTCCGGCATATGTCTCGGCAGCTGATCGTGGAGGAATATAGACAAAGCCAATAATGTTCTGGCCGTTGATAGACACCCAAATCTCTTCACGATTTTCGGAATCCACAGTAACTAGAGAAAAGCTTAATTTCCTATTTACTCCAATAAAGACGCCGCCGCCTCTTGAACTAGTGTGTGATATTGTCACGATCACAGCGATATATAATATATCACAGCGATATATAATATATCGGATATCGATAACTTCGTTATCTCGTATATCGGAATGTAACCATGATTCAGATATACATATGACATCAAAGTAATTTGCTAAAACAGCATTATAAAACTCAAATAATTTTGTCCTTAACCCTCTAACATTTTGGTAGGATACAGATAGACCAAATCCATTAGTAGTAACTAACTTGGGCTTATACACGGCTTCTCTATTCGAAAATGCTGATGATGATGACGAAGAAGGACAAATTCCTTAATTGCCATACCCTGTGGCCATTTCGACGCATCAAGTAATGTATTAAAATGAGGTTCATCAACACCAATTTTGAACAATGATGTCTGATCGGAGTCACCGGTCTGAAGCATTTGACATCAGCATTCACACCTAATATCTTCTTTGCGTGGCTAGCAATATCTTTTGGATCTACATTTGGTTGAACTCTATAAATGTGTAGCCACTTTTTCTTAATTGAACATGACAGTAACCCAAAGTCAGATGCTCCGGCTGCAATTATGACCGGTGCACAGTGGTCGATTTTCAAATTTAACTGAACATTTCGTTATTATTTGTTTTGTTTTTTTGAATTCTGTCTAATAGAAAGAAATATTTTTTCAATTAAGTATTTAATTGTCATTTATATTATGGACACATTTTCCACCCCACTACCAACCCCTAATCAAAGATTTTTTTGTAAAAAAAATCTTTTTTTTTATATTTTAAACAAATATAATGAGTCATTCTTCGTAAAGTAAAAAAAAATAATAAAAAGTTTTAAACAACCCCCACCCATCTGATTTATATAGAAAACACTCTCATATTTCAAAATAATTTAAAATTTTGTAACAAATTATGAGATTATTTTACTTGGAATGGTTCCTATAAAGATTACATGTTTATTATATACTAGAAACACAAGGCCGTAGCTAGGGGGGTGGGGAATATGGGGGTTTGAACCCCCCCGAAATTCTGTGCGAAAATATAAAACGTCTTAGCGAATTTTGTAGACTTGTATGAAAATAACAAAAAACAAATTGTTTTGTAACCCCCCGTTCAAAATCTTTTTTTATTTTATTTTGTGTTTAAGGGTAATCCAATTAATTGCATTAGAGAATGTTTCTATTATTAGAAAACTATATATTTACAACATTATTTACACAAATATATTATATATACATATTATACATGGACACACTATTTACACATAAATATATATACACATGTTCAATTGAAACCAGAATATTAGGTACATAATGCAAATACACATTTACACCAAACTATTCAGTATCACTGTCGGAGTTTGAATTATCTGATAAATCAAAATTATTTGAAATGTGTACCAATTTAACAGCCTCATCGTCAAATGTTTTAATTCTAGCAGATCTTGATATATGATTTCTTTTTGATATAGTTGAAATATGTGGATCAGAAGAATATAACAATGTATGAAATAGGTCTGTGATGGTTTGTAAGCGGGAAAATTTTCGAGTGTGATGTTTTCGGTATTTCCTTAAATCTTTATTGCGAGCTTCTAGTGCCTCTTCGGATAACATCCCAATTGGCAATGTTGCTAATTGAATTATATCCGCACCATGAATTAAAATTTTATGCAAAGAGGTGGGCATGTAATACCATAGATATAATTCGATATATTTTTTGCTGTTTCATCCAAATACAAACGAAACGCTTCTATATTTGTAGCTTCTCCGCAAGAAATGACTTGCAAAATTATTTTAATTCTTTTTAAAAAATTTTCGTCTAACCCTGTAATTTTTGATGTTGTCTTATATTCTTCAAAGAAACGACTTGCGGTATTACCATCATTTGTTGTTCCGAAATTAGGTTTTATCACATCAACTAATAATCCTAATTTAGATTTTAATTCCTTTTGAATTTTTAATTTTGTAATTTCTAATGTTTTTTTTCATTGATATCTCGAACTTGCCATTTTTTGATATCGAGACGATATGCTATATGCAGCATGCATTCTAATGAACGAATCCAAGCATGTAAAGAAGAAATACCATAATCATAGTATTTTTCAATTTTCGGTAAATTTTTTACTTTTTCTAATTGATTCATTATTTTAGGGGTAGCTCCACATATAGCACACGTTTGAGTTGAAGTGTCTGTAACTGTGCTATAAGTCTTGCCATTAATCATAGTCATTTTAAAACTTTGATTAATTATAATTTGTATATTGTTTAACTCTACATTTGTTGGTAAAATGGTTTCAATTTGATTTTCAATATCATTTACCACAAGTTTTATAATTTCTTTAGACTCCTTTTGAAACATAATCTTAATTGGTCTACAAAATCTAGTTGAGGATGGTTTCGGATTTTGCTATAAAATATTATCATCTTTTATTGATATTATTTGAAGAGGCACTAAGCACGCAGAAAATATATATTCATCACTTTTGCACTCATTAGAGAATTTTTGCTTATATAATGAGTGACCTGAACTACCATCACAGCCCCATTTGTACATAATTTTAAACTCGTTTCCAATTTCATCAAATGAACTCAAATTTCCCAGAGAAATGAATAATCTTTGACTAGTATGGCCGACCAAGGCTTGCAAAGTAACTTCTGCAGCAGTTTCAGTGTATGATATACTAACTTCTGCGGGATAACATGCTTTTTTTGCTTTCAAAATACTATCATAGCTTGGGTAAATATTTGCATTACGTACCTTAGCTCCAGATTGTATCAATTTATAGGAATGCTTTGTAAATCTTCCGTCGATATATAACGCCAAGGCTTCTTCTGGTGTATATTTTTGAACTTTTTGTTTGGGTGATTTCCAAGCCTGCTTAATACTGGAACCTCTTGTTGGTGAATTTGTTGTAACCTCGTTCACTATTTCTGCACTATCCCTCTTTCCAGATGCTCGTAAATTAACCTGAGTGGCGAACGCAATTTCCTCTTCGGAATAATTTTCCATCAATGGCCTAACTTTTCTTTTTTTCGAAAAATTTGATAAATCACTAAATGATTTGTACGGCCCTCTCGAAGATGGTCCAGGTACAGGTTCATCGATTATATCAGTCAAAGAAAATGTCTGTGTTTCGTTTAGCCACTCTGCATAATTATTTTCAAATCGGGAACATACTCTAAATACTTTTTGCCACTTAGAATTTAAAGATGACGTAAAAGAACGTATTTGATCTTTTAATATATTTATATTTTCATTTTGGTCTTGAACATTAAAGTTCATTAAATCAAAAATATATTTTTGAACGGCGCTGTTTTTTCTCTTCCACCGTGCGCCCCATACGCCAAACATTGAAGAGAGCGCTTCGGCGAATGGTTACGCGGCCTGAAAAAAAATTATTACTTGAATGGTTGCACGTGGCTGCATATAATTTTTGTTTATATGATAAGTTAAATAGTTGCTCTATAACTGAAAAAAATCCCAATGCGTACCGCTGCGTACGGAATACACTTTTTCTCTATCATACTTAAGAAATTTTAATTTACAATGAAAAATTGTATGAGTAATTTATGTCATTATTTATTATTGTTGCATAAAAATATAAAAAAACAAATAAACACAAATGATAAATACATACCAGTAGAATGTATATCCATCGTTGTTTTAAAAATTTCACTTCACACAACTGAAAACTAAATATTTAAAACTTATGCGTTTGAGAGCGCACAAACAACTAATGATCGGTGTCTCAATAGGGTGTACTTTGGGTACCGATAATTACCAGGAAAGAGGGTTGAGGGGATTATGCTTTTACCTGCGCACCAATGGGTCATTATACTAATGATATTTACACAAATATTCGTTTTTCTAAATACTTTAATTTTCGCGAAATGTTCGGCTAAATTTGAAAATCGACCACTGTGCGGTGGTTTGGTTTACTTTTTTTTTCTATCAGAAACTGTTTAACTGAAACAGCCTGCTCTGAGGTATTTCCATCGATATTCAGGGGTGGCGTAACAGTTGAAATTGAAAGATTGGTTCACTTTTAGAACTCCCAGCATCGAAAATTTCAGTATTTTGTCTATTATAATCATTAACAGAATTATACTTTAATTCAGCTATTTGCTGTGACAAGGCTGACAATTTTTCCAAAACTTCACATTTAAGGGAATTGAAGGCTGTAATTAATAATTCGAATCTAATGTCATTTTGGGCTGGGCGAGTATCTTGATTAGATGATTGTTCATTAAAATGTCGATCATTTTCGGCAGAGCAGTCAGTATTTTAGTCAGTAATTTAGTCTAGTAGCGCAAGCTGAATGAAATCCAGAGTTACATATATAGCAAGTGATGTGTTTACCAGAAACAGACGCGGGCTGCTTACATTCATTTGGCGCAGCGGATGTCACTCTTTTTTGAATTATCCGACATGATAGTAGGAGAGACAATAATTGAATAATTTAAAGTTATTTTATAAAATAAATAAGAACAATTTATATTAAAGTCTATAATTTATCGTAATAAAGAATAAACCATTACTAGCGCGCATTAATCGATTGAAAACAAACATTAAGCACAGGGACACACACTTCACCTCACACGGTCATTTATGAGGACTTTTAATACACAAAACAGGAAAACCACGGAAATTAGGTAATATTAGTAATAGATTAAAAATAGTAAAAGTAAACAAATAAATACAATTAATTCATATACCTAGTAAAATCAGTCCCACGGTCGACGATAAATAAATATTTTTTGCGATAAATATTTATAATATACTAATATTTATATTATAACTATATATAACCAAATTAAACTTCCGTTTCATCAGAGACATTTTATCTGTCACATTCTTCTAAGTTTGTCTACATTATTTTTATGCGTGTACCTAAGATTATACGTGTCTATTCAAGAATTTATCTGACCAAATGTACCTCGGGTAATGATAATTACGTAATTTTGTTGTTCCCTCAAGTCTGTTGCTTCAGGTAATTGCCCTCCTGGCATCGGGCAATTACTAAGCAACAGACTTTTGGGCTAAACAAAATTAATGCGTAATTATCATTGTCTCTGAGACATTCTAGCCGCAGAAAATCCAAAGAGCAATGGATGTTTTTTTTTTCACAGGAAGAAAAAAATACAGACCAATCAATAAATCGATAAACAACAATATAATAATTATAGCAATAACAGTTTTTCATAACAATTTACAATCAATAAAAAATAAAGTTAACCAAATAAATATACTTCTATATGAAATAAATGTTGGTATATTTATAGGAACTGAACATTGGATTCCAGAGTGTGAGACTTTCCAAATATCAAAAATTTTAAATTAATTTCATACTATAAAAGAAAAACTGCTCCACATGGAGGAGAATCAATTTTTTCTAAATATGATATACATCTAAACAGCAGACTCGACATAAATATATTCTCTAAGGAACTTATAATTAAAGTGGCAGCCGCAGAACTTACTGAATGCAAACAAAAAATTGTCATAATATGTATCTACCACTCCACACAGGGGAATTTCGGTGAGGTTTTAGATATTTTCGAAAATATTGTGCATAAAATAACTATAACAGAAAAAACGTGTTATCATTGAAGGCGACTTCAATGTTGATTTACTAGATATAAATAATTCAAAAACAATACAGTTTAAAAACATAGTGGAAAGCTATAATCTAAATATGTATAACTATAAATACTGAAACAAGAATTACTGAAAATACTAAGTCATGTATTGATATTATATTAACAAATGTAGAATATTATAAAACAACAGTAATACACACGAACTATCAGATCACTCCGGTCAAACATTTACACTTTAGGTAAATACAAAAAAAGAAAGAAAAGTTGTAAATATAAGAGCGATAAATTCGAAAACACTAAAACCTATGAATCTCGAACTGGCAAACATAAATTGGGAACACTTTTATTGCTGCCTTCTACAGATTGTGAGATATATTTCAATAAATTCTATAATAAATATCTCGAATGTTTTAATAAACATTGTCCAAAAAAGACAAAAGTTCTAAACAATTTCAAGGCTAAAAGAATATCTCTCAGATGACATAAAAACACAAAAAATAAGGTTGAGATTCTTTATCACCTATATCTGCAAACAAAAAACCCAGATATACAAAGTCTCATTTGCAAAATCAAATAAAAGATCAAAATACTCGTCGTGTCCTAGAGTCTGATAATAAATCAAAAGCGCTGCGGACGTCAATTAAAAACAAATCAGAAACAAACAATAAACAAAGTAACCAATCTAAGATATTCTTGTTTGAGTTACGTGAAGGTTAGTTTAATGGTAATTAGTTAAATTATTCCTTTATTCCTTTAACTTCACTTTTTATTTTAATTCTATATGTACATTTCGGGTACAATGTACCCTTTATCAATAGAAAAAACTAATTGACATTTTCGTAAATAAATAAAAATAGAAATACAACTATTTTCACAAATAAGTGCGATTTATTTGAAATCAGATAAAGGCAGGCTAGTTTAAGGAATTAAATTTAAAAGTGGGTTGTTTAAAGGACTTAAATCAAAATTTAGAAGGTTATTCCTATTTTTGTGCATTTCAATTGCTTCTAACATGTTTAGTTGAAAATGGTTAGATTCTTTTAGTAATTTCAAATTATTTATAATAAATTTGTATCCCGTGGTTAATGTATGATGAGCTATCGCAGATTTATCTGGGTTATGGTTTTTAGTATGGTAAATATGTTCTTTAAACCTAGTTTTTAAATTTCGTATAGTTTGTGGACCATATATTCAACAATCAAAAAATTCTTTAAATAACTATGTAAAGATAATTAACAAAATTTTAAGTGAACCAACACCATTATTTGATAAAAAATTTAAATCAAAATTAAAAATTAATAATCCAAAACTGCCTAAATTATATTATTTGCCTAAAATTCACAAACCCGGTAATAAATTTAGACCAATTGTTTCTAACATAAATTCTCCTACATACAAAATTGCAAAATGGTTAGTAAGATTTGATACAGTTGATCTATTTTTTATAAAACCGTGCTGTTGATCAACTATTACATTTTTACAGTTCCACACTATTTGTTGAGAAACTAACAGATCTAATATTTTTGGTATTGTGGATTGCAATTCTACTCCTCAATAATTTTCAATATTCTCTTTTATGCCACTTTTAAAAATTGGTGTCAAGTAGCTACTTTTCCAGCTTTGAGGGATAGTACTGGAAGATAAAGATAGATTAAACAAATCAAGAACTGGTTTAGCTAGCGTATATTTACACGTTTCCAGAAAATAGGCTGGAATCCCATCAGGGCCTGCGCTGCATGATTTATCCAGATTAGACAATGAGTTGAAGACGTCAGTAAGAGTAACATTTATATTACAAAAATTTATTAATGGCTGATTTTCAAAATTGGGTACTACAAACTTATCATCAATTGTATACACCGCTGAAAAATATTCGGCAAATAATTGTACTGATTAATTGAGTTTGCAAATTTATCTCGTAAATATAAGTTTTTCGGAAGACTAGATGAGTTACGGCACTGATTTACGTGTTTCCAAAAAGTCTTAGGATTAATGTTTATATTTGCTTCTGTTTTAGCAATATAGGATGTGTACAGTTCATTGTTAAGTCTCTTACATTTTGACCGTAATTAATTAAAATATACGTAATCAGTTTGAAGACCAGAACTTTTAAAAACAGCATGAGCTTTCTTTTTTTGTTTAGTTAGTTTAATTAAGTTACTGCTAAACCAAATTGGAAAAGTTGAAACTTTTATTAATTTTAATGGTACATACCTTTCAAATGCACTATATACAATGTTATTGAAATTATCAGTGAGCAATATTAATATCATTAGCGTTGGTAAAAATATATTAAAAATAAAATATAAATAAAACATTTTGTTGAAGGATATTTATTGAAATTATAACTTGTTTTAACATACAAAAAATTAATGACTTGGATGAACCTGATGGGATGTTATAAGTGTATTTATGTCCGGCCCAATGTTTGTGAGTAGTAACCGCAAGTCCCCACGAGTACTAATTTCTAGTCGGTTTCTTTTTTTGTGATGAGACTTATAACGGCACTGAATCCACGTTCTACCAAATAGGAAGATGGAAAAGCAGTCAACAGCTCCTGTACAATAACCCATAATGCTGGATATAAAATTGGGATCTGTTTTTGTATCCAGAAGTTGTCGTATCCTTGTTTAAACAATGGTTTCAGCTCCTCATTTGTGGATAATTCAAGAAGTTGCTTCTGTATTAGTATGTCTTCTTCTGTATTTGTGCTCTGAGTTTGACTACAAAAGGGTTCAACACCCAGTCGGGAATATTCCAGTGAAGAATGTCTTCAAATCTTTGGTTAAGATCCGAATGAAGCGCTGTTAAGTGTATCACCGCGGTGCGTAGGGGTTGGATGTTTACGTATCATATGACTTATTAAAACTTAATTCAAAGTTAGAAAAAATCACTCGTAAATAGGTTAATTGAATCGAATGGTTTATATGACACAATAAAACACACAGCCCGTTGTCACCACGCTGATTACCGGTTAACTCCCTGATAAAAGTAAATAAAAAGAACTTACCAATCTTCACACGATTACAATTAATTAAATATGACACCAACTTTGATTTTTATTATTGAATTCGAAGGGGATAAATTTAAGATAAATAGAAAAATATTTCAAGATTGGATCAACAAATAATAACAATTTAATAAAAAATAAGTACGAAAAATATATACAGCTTTGAAATATTTAAATAAAAATAATAGAGATAAATAAACTTGAGATTTCGAAAGGCAGAAATATATTTTATATAAAATTCCAGAAGAAATTGCAAGGAAATAGAAGACAATAAAATATCAAGAAAGATTATAATAGTAGTAGTACCACTCAGCACACATATGATTTTAACTTTTCACTTAACTCACAACAATTCACTTCACAATTCACTTTCAAACTTCAGGTTGAACTGATTTTTGGAACCTATGGTTATAAAGGGTATCGGGTATCGTTTACCCCGCCACAGAAAAGTAGAGGGTAATTACCCTTCTTCTGTAATGCCAGAATACCGCTCATTGGCCGACGTTTGCCAATCAGCTTGCTGATTGGCTGAGCAGCATCAGTCCACATTGACTGTGCACCACTTTCAAGTTCTAAGAGGCAGTATTTAATTTAAATTTATATTTACATTATATTTACAAATTAACTATTTTCTTAGAACTTGATTTTGGTGAATTTTAAATGCGAATTGTAATGATGTATCACACTTTTAGTTTATTGTATATTTTATATGTAAAATTTTAATCTTTAGTTTTTAGTAAAGGGTGCCTTAGAAACAGTTGAGTAACTCATTTGTCAACTCCATAATTTACTTACATATCACACCTGGAGACGGGCATCCGACGATACATAATTTAGGAGTTGTGATATATATTAAAGTAACGAGTGTCTTCCACTCCCAGACTAAGCATGAAGTAAAATTTCGAGTTTAGAAAAGCCCCGCGTAGAAAATTTGTCGAGGGTCGCGCAGCGACCCGAGACAAATTTTCACGGGGCTTTTCTAAACTCGAAATTTTACTTCATGCGCCACGCGTGTAAACCACTGATTTACAGTAAAGTTAAAAATATATAGCGCTTAGATGTGATGGTGATCAATGTTTACCGAGATGTAGCGAAAAAATGCAAGAATTACTTTTATTGTAAATAGTTTTGGAATAATAATATTAAAAGCACTTTTAATAAATTTAGTTTGTGCAATTTTTATGTGATAATCGATACTTATTATTATTATTACAAAAGATTGACAGTTATAAATTAATTTTGAGTACTAACAATGATTGACTTCTGTCAAGATTTTATTGATTAACAGATATGACGTCATTGTTTCCAAGGCACTCATTGCAAGAAAGAAAATATCATAATTTTAAATATAAAATCTAAAATAAAATATGAGTGTGATACATCACTGAGATCAGAAAAAAAATATTCTTTAAAAAAATATGAAAGTCTGAAATGCCGCTCATAAGAACAACAAAAGTTGGCTATGGTCCCCGAGTAAATGTTATAGTTATCTTAGAAACAATATGCTGCAAGATTCCTCATTAAAAAGTGCCTGTATATTGTCAAAGTTCTAAATGTCCAGATTCAGTAGTTTTTGAATAAAAAAATAAAAACGATTTAAAAAAAAATCACTTTTTTGTTGATATCTCGAAAATAAAAAAAAAGATATTTCTAAATTGTTTTCAGATTATTGTTAAGCCCTATAATACGCAACTTTGTCCCAGTTTAACCGACTCTCTATCTCTTAAAATAACCGAGATCCCCATACATTTTGTCGAAATACGGGCACCCTGTATAATAATATAGGTAACTATAGGCCTATCTCAATGTTACCCATATTCTCAAAAATATTTGAAAAAGTCATATATAACAGGCTTACTGAGTTTATTGATAAAAACAACATATTAACACGTCAACAATTTGGATTTAGGAAAGGTTTCACCACAAACCACGCTATCTTTAATTTTTTACATTTCGTACTACTTAATCTGGATACAAATTCAAGGGTTTTCTCTATATTTTTAGACTTACCGAAGGATTTTGATTGTGTTCCACACTCGCTGGTACTAGACAAAATAACAAGATATGGTATCCGTGGTAATTGCCACAAACTGCTGTCTACATATCTACATGGCAAAAGTCAAGTCACATCAATAAACGTGAGCAATACGAAGTACACATCATCGAAGACCTATGCTAGAATAGGTGTACCACAGGGAAGCATTTTGGGTTCATTGCTCTTCTTACTATTTAAGAATGATATGTCACTAGAGCTTAATGCACATATTACAGTGTTTGCTGATGACTCGACATTTAGTGATACTTGCATTACAAACTTGAATATGGCATCAAACTAAATATTAAATGATCTGAGCAAGTGGCTTGACTCAAATAATGTAATAGCAAATGCAACAAAGACATATGTAGTGAATATGAGATCACAACTGGGCCACACAGATATAGTACTGGGAAATGAAAGCATTGAGGAAACTTAATGTATTAAATTTCTAGGCATAAATATACAAAATGATCTAAATGGGATGAGCACATCAATAAGGTGTGCTCGACCATTGCCTGATACTCATATTTAATATATTCATATAGGGACGATATCCATTTAGAAGCTGCTCGAGCTGTTTACATGTCATATTGTAAACTACATTTAACATATGGCATAATATTTTTGGTTGTACCACACAAAAAGGCTGATAAAAAAAACTGAAAAAGGTGAGAGTGTGGCGAGTGTGTCTAGCTCCGTACAAATAAGAAAATAGCGACAGTTGTTGTATGGTTTAATTAAAAAATTTAGCACCATATGAAAGGTAAGAGTACTAACTGCACAACTAGCAAAATTATAAACTTATTCTGATAAGAACCAGATAATAATACTGAATTAGTTGGCTTAACCTATTTCCCAGTGAAATACAATTTACGGTTGAATTCAATTAAATTTAACCGTGCGCGCGGATTACTCGTTTTTGCTCCTATTAATATTTCACGTTTTTTACCGATTGCTCGGGACCCAATTCACATTTGTACTCTTGTGTTTTTCCTTCCATCGCCTTGTTTTGTTTGTTTAATTTTAAGTCACCACCAAGGGAGCGGTTGGTGTGAAGATTTTGTATCCTTGTGCACAATTTCCTCATTTCCTAATTGCTATCATTATTTATTGCTATGGGGCGCGTATGCACCGTATGTAAAAAAAGTATTGGTCCACGGACATGAGCTCTAAAATGCCATGGTAGCTGTAAGCAATGGACACATGCCAATTGTCTATCCCATCTCACAGTAGATGATATTGACTACTACAACGATGAAGCCAAACAATCAGCAGGGGATAAATACATTTGCAATGAGTGTTCTCCAGTGGACACCAACTGTCAACCTCCTTCAAATTCTATTTCTGAGACGATTAAAACAGTAATTAAATCTGAGTTGTCTTCACTTTTCCGACTTGAATTACAAGAAATGGTAAAGGACATTTTAAAGGAGATGAAAAATCAAATTTAAGTTTTAAAAAATAAGTTAAGCAAGCTAGATGCAATTGATACAGCACATTCTTCTGAAGGCAATATTATTAGCAAAACAAATATCAGTATGGATGAAGCAGTTCACGAATTTGAGGATCGACAGAGAAGAATTAACAATGTCATGGTCTTCAATTTACCGGAAAGCAACGGTACTAAAGATGAACGGCTAAGAAGGGATATTCTAGCTCTTCAAACCATTATGGATCCTTCCGGGCAATCTCTGGAATTTAAATGTTTCAGATTAGGGACACCTAACATCGATAGACCTAGGCCTTTAAAATTAGTTTTTAATGATCGTCAGTCGGCAATTGGTACATTAAGAGTAATTACCTCTGTGGATACGGGTAACATTAAGTTTAAGAGCGACTTGACTAATGTACAACGAGATCATTTGAAAGGATTGCAATCTCAATTGAAATCTAGGATTGAAGGAGGAGAAAACGATATTACTATCAAATATATTCGTGGAACTCCTCAAATTGTACGTGTGAAAAAAAAAACTAACAACAATTTCAAGCAATAATACACCCCGTACAATACCAAGTTCTGCAAATGGGATAAAATTATATTATCAAAATGTACGGGGACTTAGAACCAAACTAAACACATTTTTCTGTTCGAACCTATCTGAAGATTATGATATCCTTGCGTTGTCTGAAACCTGGCTTTGTTCTTCAATAAATAACTCGGAATTAATCGACAACCGATACAGCACATATGGAACCGACCGATCGGAGATGAATAGTTCGAAGTCCATTGGTGGAGGAGTATTACTCGCGGTCAGAAATGATATACATTCATTTCAAATTGTTACTGACAATACAGTAGAAATTGATGTTGTAAAACTTTCTGTTAATAATGATGATATCATAATATTTTGTTGATATGTTCCACCGAATTCGGCTGTAGGAGTTTATGAACATATTCTTTCTATCATAGAAGATGTTACGTCAACGCACGCCTGTAGCCAAATTTGTGTAGAAGGTGACTTTAATTTACCGCGCATCAAGTGGTTGCGCGATGAGCAGTATATCGGCTTAACACCTTGCAATTTAACATCACCTTCCGAACTTCTATTTTCTGATGGTATGGCTGTATTGGGCCTTAATCAATTTAATTCATTATTGAACACATACGGGGTTGTATTGGATTTGTGCTATTTTAACACTGACGATATTAGCTTGAATCCATGTAAACCGATCATTTCATGCGATATATATCATCCAACGTTTTCAGTCAATATAAAATCATGCAGTTATAAAATTATAACAGGAGGTAATAATTTTCAGTATAACTATAAGAAAGCCGACTTCAACAAAATTAATCAATTTCTGAATGGTGTCGACTGGACAGTTTTACAAAATCGGCATAATGTCAACGAAGTTCTAGATATTTTTTATGATGTTATGTACTTCACCATAGACTTATACGTACCAAAAAAACGTACTCATCACAGTACATTTCCACTATGGTTTTCAAAGCATGCACTACATCTAGTGAAAATTAAAAAAATTGCTCATAACAAATGGAAAAGATCAGGCAATATGCACGATTATCATGCATTTTTAGATTTAAGATCGAGGTGTAAGAGAGAAATTTTGGAATCTTATAAAAGATATGTTTTCAATGTTGAAGAATCCATACCTCATAATGTCAAATCGTTTTGGTCTTTTGTACACAGCAAAAACAGATCCCATGGGATCCCGGTGTCTATGCATTACGGTGCTCATAATGCATCGACAGCCTCAGATGTAAGCAATTTATTCGCCGGCTATTTTGCATCGGTATACAAATCAAATCATAATAAAAATATACTATTTTCACCAGATCATTTTTCACATATCAACATTATATGCATTGAAGACCGTAATATTTTAACGGTTCTAGATTCATTAAAAAACTGTACTAGTGTTGGCCCCAACAATGTCCCAAATTTATTTTTACGTAATTGTGCCGCTTACTTAGTTGATCCACTTCAATGTATATTTAATTTATCTCTTGAAACTGGAACCTTTCCTAATATTTGGAAAGAATCATATGTCGTTCCCATACATAAGGCCGGTTCTAAATCGAATGTAGAGAATTATCGTCCGATATCCATTCTTAGTGCACTATCGAAGGTTTTTGAAAAGCTAATATACACTGAGCTTTTTAATAACTTCTCCACAATCATCAGCGAACACCAGCACGGATTTTATTCAACAAGATCCACGTTAACTAACTTGTTCATATATTCACAATACATTTCCAACGCCCTAGAAGAGGGCAGTGAAATTCATGCAGTTTATTTAGATTTCAGCAAAGCTTTCGACTGCGTCAATCATTCAATTCTTATGCAAAAACTTCAATCATATGGTATATAAGATCCGTTGTTAACGTGGATTAAATCATATCTCGCATGCAGATCGCAAAGAGTTTCTATTAAATCCAATTTATCTAGTCGCATCAAGATAACTTCCGGTGTCCCTCAGGGGTCTCATCTGGGGCCGCTCCTGTTCTCATTATTTATTAACGATCTTAGTAATGCACTTAAGTGTCCACATTTGCTGTTCGCTGATGATGTGAAGATCTATTTTAAAGTACGGACGATTCATGATTGCTTGCTCATTCAGGATGATCTAACTAGCATAACCAAATGGTGTGAATTAAACGACATGGCACTGAATGCGAAGAAATGTCAATATATATGTTTTAGTAGGTGCAAAAAACCAATTGAATTTCAATATTGTCTCAACGAGAAACCATTAACTAAAGTCAATTTGATCCGCGATCTTGGAGTTTTATTTGATTCAAAGTTGTCATTTAACCCACACATCGATAGTGTTATTAATAAGGCAAATAAAACTCTCTATTTTGTGAAACGATTTTCGGCTGATCTAACTAATACACATGGACAATACACAATTTTCACTATTCTTTACAATTCACTCGTTAGATCACAGCTGGAGTACTGTCGGGTAATTTGGTTTCCATCTTATGCGGTTCATATAAACAGATTAGAATCGGAACAGAGAAAATTCATTAAGTTTGCATCATTTAAGTTGCATTGCAGTGGGTTACTAATACCAAGCGATAGCATTGAAACATATTTGGGGCTATTGTCATTGGAGATACGTAGCAGGCGGATGGACATGTGTTTGCTATATAAGATCTTAAATGGCTGTATTTCGTCAAACAGTCTGGTTAGTTTACTTAATATCCATGTTCCCGCAAGGACTGTAAGAAACATGCAACTAATGCATAACGTATATCATAGAACTACTTATGGACAACATAGTCCCTTGTCGCGTATCTCCAATCAGTGCAATAATATATGCTCTACTGTCGATTTTGTTGGTGTACCATACAGTCTATTTAAGCGGCAGCTGCATCAATGCTTAACTTAAATACATGTACATTTTTAACGATATTTCTGTACGTATACTGTGTATTATAGATTATGTTTAAATTCTGGAAACTACATATATGAAGCGTAAGATTGTTTTCTTGAATTCAAATAGTTTAGAATTTGAGGCATTAATTAACTTTCACGCTTTGATGCGCCGTTTTGTATGTTCTCTTGATTATTCATTTACGTTAGTATATTTGTATTATTATCTGTTAAGTTATTGGTACTTTTTGTTATTGTTGTATTTCTATAAAATTTATTGTAATTTTTACTACATCTATATTTGTAACTAATCTTTGTAGATTTATGTAAAAGGAGATTCCGTAAATAAATAAATAATAGAGCAATCTGCAATAAAAAGCCTCATACAGGATGCCGTGAATCAATTAAGCAGCTAAAAATGATGCCACTTATCAGTTTATACCACTGATCTCTATATAACACTAGATTTGGCTTAACCGCTAGGGCGCGTTACCACATGAGCGCCGCCATGTTGGTCAAAATTAAGGTTTTGTGACACCAATATGGCGCGACATTTGAAATGAACGCGCCAATCAGTGTTTGGTAACATGGTGTTTTAGTGCATTTTCTGCGGAAGAAAACCGGACTCATCGGCAAATTTGACGCTGCACAAGTAAGTACAGAGAAATAAACTGTCAAAGTAAATATAATCTATTTTTATTGTGAAGTAGTCGCATTATAATGCGACTACTTCTAAGATTTCCGTCCTATCAAGAATCGTCCAGAAAATGGCTGGCACAAATGGGTTTGCCAAATACAAATAAGCAAAACAATGAGATTGTGTTCCAAACATTTTGTTGCATCTGCAAGTAAAACAAAAAATATAGGACCGTGAAAAATAAAAATGTCACGACTATTTTCGACCAAGAGTACAAAAACAGTTGCATTTACTGATGTAATTATAAAAGACTACAATGTTTAAAATAAAGGTGAAAATACTGATTCTATAAAGTTTGCAAATATTTTCAGATATTAATATTATTGTTTTCATTTCAATTTTCAATTATAAATAAATAATAATTGCACGCTGTGTAAAAATTTACCAATAAACCGTTCATGTATGCGTATTTATTTATATAAACAAATATGTAATGCATGTATACTATAAATGTTCCATTAAAGTGGTTTGAATTTGCTGCTCGAACGTGTCACAAAACCTCAATTTGCTGCCGTTAAAATGTGCACGCTGTCAGATAATGGAATATGGCTTATGTCCAATCCAGTGTTATACAGGGTGCCCGTATTTCGTCAGAATGTATAGGGATCTCAGTTATTGAAAGAGATAGAGAGTCGGTTAAATTGGGGCAAAGTTGCGTATTTTAGGGCCTAACAATAATCTGAAAACAATTTTGAAATATCTTTTTTTTGTTGTCGAGACATCAACAAAAAACTGATTTTTTAAATAATCGTTTTTATTTTTTTATTCAAAAACTACTGAATCTGGACATTTAGAACTTTGACAATATACAGGCACTTTTTAATGAGGAATCTAGTTTCATATTTTTTCTAAGATAACTATAACATTTACCTGGGGACCATAGCCAACTTTAGTTTTTCTTATGGGCGCCATTTTGGATTTTTATATTTTTTGAAATAATACTTCTATTTGAAAGTGATGTATCACACTCATTAATTATTTTAGATTTGATATTTAAAATTATGATATTTTCTTTTTTGCAAAGAGTGCCTTGGAAACAATTTCTGTTAATCAATAACATCTTGACAGCAGTCAATCATTTTTAACACTCAAAATTAATTAATAACTGTCAATCTTTTGTAATAATAATGATAAGTATCGATTATCACATAAAAGTTGCACAAACTATATTTATTTTAAATCAGTGGTTTACACGCGTGGCGCATGAAGTAAAATTTCGAGTTTAGAAAAGCCCCGTGAAAATTTGTCTCGGGTCGCTGCGCGACCCTCGACAAATTTTCTACGCGGGGCTTTTCTAAACTCGAAATTTTACTTCATGCTTAGTCTGGGAGTGGAAGACACTCGTTAGTTTAAAATACGTCACAACTGTTAAATATGTATCGTCGGATGCCCGTCTTTAGGGGTGATATGTAACCAAATTATGGGTCCTATGAGTTTGTGAAATAAGTGAGTTACTCAACTGTTACCAAGGCACTCTTTACAAAACACAAAATATTAAAATTTTACATATAAAATGTACAGTAATCATTGAATTCAGTAAAAAATATTCTTTCAAAAAATATGAAAATCCAAAATGGCGCCTATAAGAAAATCAAAAGTTCGCTATAATCCATGGGTAAATGTTATAGTTATCTTAAAATAAAATATGTTACTAGATTTATAGTTAAAACGTGCCTCTATAATATCAAAGTTGTAAATGCCTGGATTCAATAGTTTTTGAATAAAAAAATAAAAACGAAATTTTAAAAAATCCGTTTTTTGACAATATCCCAAAAACGAAAAATGATATTTCAAATTTGTTTTTGGATTATTATTGGGCCCTAAAATACGCAACTTTGCCCTAATTTAACTGATTCTCTATCTCTATATACTTGATACGGACACCCTGTGTAGAGATCAGTGGTTTATACCTATTCGAATCATTGAAATTTGTAAATAATAATTTGCACTTATTCAACACAAATCAAAATCAACACAGCTACAATATCAGATATAAAACTATACAAATACAGAAACACAAACACACTTACATCCACAATTCTTGTGTGATACAACCCATAAAATTATACAATAAACAACCAAATTCAAATAAATCTCTCCTCAATAAATGACTTGTCAATAAAATAAAAAGCTTAATAGTAGACCAGTCATTCTATAATTTAAATTAATATAGTAAACATTGTGAAGGAAATGCCTAGTCACAAATGCAAATTTATATTATCTTAGTTGTTATTCTTGTCTCGTCCATATATACACACTTTTAATCCGTTTACACCTAGTTATTAAGTTTTATACAATTATATTTATTTATTGTGTTGTTTATATTTACAATATTTTTAATATGTTACAGCTAAATATTAAATTTTATACAATTAAATTTATGTAAAGTGCCAACATATTTTAATTATCATTTGAATGATACCTCTCTCTGCAGAGTAGATAGTATCCGGGACCTTGGAGTGCTGTTGGACTCTAAACTGTCTTACAGGCTACATATTGACTACATAGTGAACAAGGCTAATAAAATGCTAGGGTATATTAAACGATCTACAACTGATTTTATTAATGTGCGTGCTCTTGTGATTTTGTATAATGCACTAGTCAGATCACGCCTGGATTATTGCTGCCTTATTTGGTCACCATCCTTCAAAACGCATGTAGACAGATTAGAGTCTATACAATACAAATTTTCCAAGGTCTTAGCATATAAGTTGAGCATTGTTGGCATATATCTTACGCCCCAGCAATCCTGTCAATATGTTGGTCTTACTGAATTGCACATTCGAAGCAAGGGAATGGACATAACATTTATGTACAAATTACTTAATGGGATGATAAATTGCATAAATCTGCATAAATTGATTAACCTCAATGTCCAGGGTCGAGCTTTAAGATCGAATGATCTTCTACATATAGGTCACTATAGAACCACGTACGGTATGAACAGTCCCATGCCACGGATCGCCAGGCATGTTAACAGTGTCGCATTATCGCTCGATTTTTTTGGAAACTCCCTCAACACTTTCAAGGCACACTTAATGCACTTAATTTAATTTAATTTAATCTGTTCTCGTTATAAAATAAATATTGTATGTTATTTATTGTATTTAGTATGTAGGTGTTTTTATTTTATGTTTATAATTGTTTTTATTGTAATATTTTAAAAATCTGTATTTTATCTTCAAAAAGGCTTGACCGTCTATACAGGGTGAGTTTTTTTCGATGTTCTCTATGGGGATCTCGGAAACTATAAGAGTTAGAAAAACGGTTAAATGGGGAAAGAAGTGTAGTTTTATAGGACGAATAAAATAACACTTTCAAAATATTTGAAAAAGTCAAGGGAAACTAGATATTTTGAATAAAATAAAATGTGTCAATTTTTTAAAATCAATATATCTCTATTATTATCATAGATAGAAAAAAACTGTAAAGGACAAAGTTGTAGAAAATTTTACACAGATTAATAACAAAAAATCAAAAAAAAATTTCGCCCATATTTTGGGAGATATGACACACAGTTATCTTTTTTAAATGGAAACAATAGTTGGCTATGGGCTCATTGGAAAGGTTATTTTTTTCCCTTTAATCCGATATAACATATGCCATAGTTATTTTTAAAATAAAATAAGTTATAGTAATTTTTCCATACATCAAAAAATAGTTAGCCATGAAAAAGACAATAGTAAAACAATTGCGGTTGTTTATAGCAACGAAATCAATATTTAATTTATTATTTTTCTTTAGATTTGTCAAAAGCAACATAAAGTAAAATATATAATTCCAAAATTATCAAAATAATAATAGAAGAAAATTTTAAATATTACATAAGATGCTCAAAACGTCCACCATTATTATTATGGCATAAAGTACATCTATTTAAAATCGAATTTGAGGCTTTTTGACTTTTCTTCTGTCAATAGAATTAAATGTTTCAAGTACAGCTAGTCTAAGATCCTCCACGGATTGATATGATTGTTGATACACTTTGTTCTTCACATAACCCCACAGAAAAAAGTCTAAAACGGATAGGTCGGGTGATCTAGGTGGCCATAGGATTGGTCCATTTCTTACCACCCATGAATTAGGAAAAGCATCATTTAAATAGTTTCGCACAGCCAACTTGCTATGAGGTAAAGCTCCGTCGTGTTGAAACCACTTCAATTTTGCCCGTACTGATAAATTTAAATCATCGAGCATATCTTCAAATGTTTCTTGAAGAAAACGAAGATAATCATTTCCATTCAATGTGTTATCAAAAATATATGGGCCGAGAATTCTCGATCCGAACACACCGCACCATACATTAAATCCAAATTTAATTTGTGGTCTACGTTGTGCAACTTCTCGTGGATTCTCCTGACTCCAAACATGTTCATTGTGCCGGTTAAAAATCCCACAATTAGTGGGAACGTATTATCCTCTTGGCACATGTTTTTGTACCACATACAGAAGACCATTCTCTTATTGGTATCACCGTCATGTAAATTTTGTAAAATTGATACCTTATATGGGTGATATTTATGTTTTTTCAAAACTCGTACTACAGTCCGTTGAGATATGCTTGCTTCTGTTGCAATTTGTCTGGTCGATGTGGATGGATCTATCATCGCCAATGCTAATACGTTTATTTCCGAAACTTCATTAATTTCGTTTTTTTTCAAGTTTCGGCTTTGTAAAGGATCCGTACTCACCCAAATTGTGGTAAATTCTTCTGAATGTTGGTAAAGATGGCTGCCGACGATCGATATATTGATTATAATATTGTTCTGCAGCATCCGCAGCGTTTTTATTACACTGAATGTAACAAACAAGCATATCACGCTTTTCTTCGTTGGAAAAATTCATTATCACTTTAAAAAACTTTCAACACCAAATAAATACAAAACAAACTTATTGAAACAAACCAAATATGGAAATGAATTAATATGTGTTTAGAATAAACAACTGCAATTGTTTTAGTTTTGTCTTTTTCATGGCTAACTATTTTTTGGTGTATGGTAAAATTAAAAACGACTGTAACTTACTTTATTTTAAAAATAACTATGGCATATGTCATATCGAATTGAAGGGGAAAAAATAGCCCTTTTAATAAAGTCATAGCCAACTATTGTTTCCATTTAAAAAAAGGTAAGTTTGTGTCATATCTCCCAAAATATGGGCTAAATTTTATTTTAATTTTTGTTATTAATCTGTGTAAAATTTTCTACAACTTTGTCCCTTACAGTTTTTTTCTATCTATGATAATAATAGAGATATATTGATTTCAAAAAATTGACACATTTTACTTTATTCAAAATATCTAGTTACCCTTGACTTTTTCAAATATTTTGAAAGTGTCATTTTATTCGTCCTATAAAACTACACTTCTTTCCCCATTTAACCGTTTTTCTATCTCTTATAGTTTCCGAGATCCCCATAGAGAACATCGAAAAAAACTCACCCTGTCTGTATAAATAAAAAAATAAATATATTTATTAATTTTTATATACGTTTCATTTTTATATTTGTTCATTGTCTCGTTAACCTAACTATAAGATTTATTCATTGATTTCAATTTATTGAGATAAATTTTACTTTAGTTATTAGTCTTAGTACCTTACATTATACACACTTCTGACTCACCCATAAATGGAACTATTCTTTCTGGAAATAAAGGAAATGAAATGAAATGTGTAGAAAATATATTGAAATCATGTTAAATATGGAAACATGATTAGAACTGAAAATGTTTGTCAAAGTTGATAAAAATTAAAGGAATCATGAAACAAATTACCAATACTGTCAAAAATCAATAAACAATTCACGATGTTTATATAACCTTACAAAATTTGAATAACTAGTTAAAAATGTCAAATTTAATATAACAAATAATAATGGCTTACTACCCAGCAGACTACATACAGTCCAATAATAGAGCATAAATGAAAGTTACAAATTTGTTGAAAACCATGGAGAGTATCTAAATGTATAGAGAAAATATACAAATATAAAAACAATTTAAGACAAAAATATCGATAAGACAAAACGGTGTCTGAAATTTATCTTTAAATAAAATCACACCCGATGGATTCAATTGATTTCATTTTTTTATAACGTTCGTAACATAAAATTTTTGTATAGAATCGCTATGATATGATTTCATGAAATTAATGCTCTTTTCGAATAGGTACAAATTAAAAACCACCCCCCATCCCAGAGTTCAACCATGTCCTGCATAACTGCATTTTAAACGGAGGCAAGACGTTATTTAAAACAGCGCTCTCCAAACTATTTTATGTGGCGGACCGGTATATTTGATCCCCGTTAATTACAAGATACCATGAAGATTTATTTTGTTCATATTTTACTGTGATTCAAATTTGGATAGTTAACTAAAACTGACGAAAGTAATCAACATTAAAGAACATTGAATCATCAATATGTATGTACAACAGAGCTGGGACAGATCCTCGTAAAAAGGATTCGAATCACGAATCCGAATCACCTAATATAATTCGAATCACGAATACTCGAATAAAGGATTCGTAAGAGATAAATATGATTCGAATCAAAGATTCGAATCCTGTTTTTTCGAATCACGAATACAAATCCTTTAAGAATAAATTTGATTTTATTATTTTTTTTCAACCATTTATAAACCGAGTGTCTAGGATAAGGGGCGAACATAGGAATTTAACATGTAAAATTAAATATGTGTAATTATTAGCTCCCTTATTCATTTCAGAGAAAAATCGTAAAGTAATATTTTTAAGAGTATTAAAAACTGTACTAAATGTATCAATTTAATTTACGTTTGTACCAGAATCCATATTATCGAAATGCTACCAAAGAAATTTAAATGATGAAAAATCATTAATGCATGCTTGTCGTTTAGGATAAATCATAATAATAACACTTAATTAGTGGAAGAAAGATAATTTATTCATTATCAAGATAATTTATAGTGGTGTCAGGTTACAAACAGTTCGTGATTTATTTTTGTTTACATTTTTATTTTACTGTATCTACGTCCAATGGGCAATGTTAGAGCAAGTACTCAAAAAGTTATTCTTTCTGGTGTAAACAATAACCCAATCTGTTATAAAATGCCTGCCTTATATTAGCCAACTGCCTATCTGTAATTTATCTGCAATCCACAAAAATTTATCTGCAATCCACAAAAAATAAATTTCGTTTTTCAGGTGTCCCCATAAAAAGAAATAGCATGGTATTAAATCAGGAGATCTTGGTGGCCAGTTGATAGTGCCACCGCGACTAATCCAACAACTGTGAAAATTAGCATTTAAAAATTCCCTCACATTTAAACCATAATGGGCCGGACATCCATCACGCTGATACCATATCTCCTGATTTTTACGTGCAACTTCTTCTAAAGCAGGGCTAACCTGGTGGATTAAAAGGTCTAAATAAGAATTCGAATTTAAATTTCCATAAATTTTAAATGGCCCAATAATATTATTCTTACAAGTACCAGCCCAAATATTTATTATTTGCGGGAACTGGGTTCTAGTTTGTAAGCGTATCCGAGGATTTTCCTGGGTCCAGTATCGCGTGTTCTGTGTGTTGAGCTCGTTATTAAGAGTTAACGTGCATTCATCAGTAAAACAGATAGACTGCAAAAAGTTTCGGTCTGTGTTTGATCACTCCTGCATTATTTCACAGAATACACGCCTGTTTTCTTCGTCCACTAGTAGTATCTCCTGATGACATAGATGTTTGTAGTTATGATATCCATGCTTATTCAGAATCTTATGTACGGAGAATTTAGACACGTTGCACACACCAGCAATACATCTTATGCTAGTTGTTGGTTCAGCATTTATCAAACCCAAAACTCTTTCTTCCAATTCATTGTTGCATCTTCTGTTCCGTTTGCCTGTAAGGTTAATGTTTTTGAATTAATGTTTGTTAAAATTGGACTATTAAAATACCTTTTGAATCATCTACCGCTACACTTGCTGTATTTTCAAACATTTTCACAAACTTGGTAATTGTTGAATTGGTCGATTGTTAAATTTACCCGAAAATAAATCACGAACTCTGCGTAAACTGACGCCACTGTAAAATGTTTTTATAATGAATACCCTCTCTTCATTGAAATACCTGAGATTATTATTCATAACAATTATATTGCGTGAATTGATATCTGAGTAGCAAAATTATTTTCACTATAACATGACATTTGTCAAACTCATGGCCAAGGGTTTTTATTAAATGGTACATTGTTCAACTTATTTTTATTATTTTTGAAGTAAATTCTGGTAAAACCGTAAATTAAGTGGATACATTTAATACAGTTTTTAATACTCTAAAAAATATTCTTTTACGATTTTTCTCTAAAATTTATAGGGGAGCTAATAAGTACGAATATTTAATTTTACATGTTAAATCCCTATGTTCGCCCCTTATCCCAGACACTCGGTATAAATATCGTTACCAGTTGTTTTATTAAAAATATTTAAAACCTAATTATTTATTATTAACACTAAACATCGTTGATAACAGACTAAGCATCTGATTCACTGTTACTCTGATTAAAGATGTATTTGTGTTTTTCTGAACTTCACTTCAAATCAGTGTTTTGTACGCGTGGCGCATGAAGTAAAATTTCGAGTTTAGAAAAGCCCGAAAATTTGTTTTGGGTCGCTGCGCGACCCTCGACAAATTTTCACGGGGCTTTTCTAAAGTCGAAATTTTACTTCATGCTTAGTCTGGGAGTGGAAAACACTCGTTTAAAGCTTCAAATTGAACTCTATTATAAAATCGACGAATGCCTGAAAATTACGTAGATAAAAAATTCACTGAATTTCATTAAAACCGGAAAAGTCAGAGAAAAGTCATGAAATTATATTCAAATTGACCAAAACACTAACAAAAAAGCCATATGACATAATTAAATTTGTCAAAATCAGCAGGCAAATTACAAAACACATAAACATTTATAAAATTAACTTAAATATTGACAAATAAATGAAAACAATTTAACAAAATGAAGGTTTCCCACAGAAGAAAGTAATATTAAAAGGCCAGAGAAAAAATCTTGAATCAGGGAAATGTCGGAAAAATTTAATATTTCAGATTGTGGCTACTATGTCAGTTTTACTTTAAATAATATTAAACATAATTTTGAAAACTGGATTATCTTTAAAAACATTTTTAGTCATTTAATATTCTTATCAAAGCACTCCCTGTGTGTCTTTTAGAAATTTCGCATTTACCACAACAAACCACAAACCTTGCAAGTCTTGAAAGCCATAATTGAAGAAGAAATCACCAATTTGGGGTCAGATTTTTACGAACAACAATTCAAAATGTTGTAAAACGAGCACAATCAACATCAACTCAGGAGTTGGTCGTTTGACCGATATCATTTTTTTAACTTTATATTATTCATTTTACACCTTTAAATTAACTTTCAGTCAAAACATTGCCCATATTTTTCATTTCTAATAAAATAGCAGCAAATTCATAATATGACATTACTTTTGCCTTATATTACACGAGACAAAAAGTTTATATCTTAAGAAATGTTAATTTCTGTATTTTACCATAGATTTACTGTCCTTGTTTACGCACGATGAGTTTAGAAAATTCTGAAAATTTGGTATAGTTGCGTAGCGAAACGGATAAAACACTGAAATATTGTGAAATTGAAAATATACTGGTTTTTACTTATTATGTTTGAATTTCATAGTAAATTCAGTTTGATTTTGTTAGAAATATCTATGTCCCGAGAAATACAGGGAGTTTTTCTGACGTCTCACATGAAATTCCTCGCGTGACGTGAAAAGTCAATGTAATTAAACTAACAAGGTCGACTCGGTTTTAAATTAGGACAACCTTATACACTAACCACCTTGATTGCTGACGTCACGCGTGGAAGTCCTCACGTGACGTCAACAATCAAGGTAATTAAACAATACAAGGTCGGCTTGGTTTAAATCAAGACAAACTTACTTACACACCTTGGTTGATGTCGTCACGCGTGGAAATCCGTACGTGACGTCAAAACCAAGATCATTACTGTGCAAGGTTGTCTCGATTTAAACCGAGCCGACCTTATCACGTGCGAAAATCCTCACATGACGTCAAAATCACAGTCATTACTGTATAAGGTCGACTCGGCTTAAACTGAGAGTCTTATATAACGTTGTCTTCATTTAAACGAGTGTTTTCCACTCCCAGACTAAGCATGAAGTAAAATTTCGACTTTAGAAAAGCCCCGTGAAAAAAAAACAAATTTTCTGGGCTTTTCTAAACTCGAAATTTTACTTCATGCGCCACGCATATAAAACAGTGATTTAACAAGACATTTAAAAACACACTAAAGACATTTTTTATGTTAATCCTCACAATTAACTCGAATTATTTTTGACGATTCAAATCCTTTTGTAAGTATTCGAATCCTTTTATAAATATTCGAATCCTTTTATAAGGATTTGAATCCTTTTATATGGATTCGAATCACCCATATTTAGATTCGAATACGAATCCTCTTAAAAAATGTAACGAATCCGAATCACGAATCCAGTTGAACTAAAATATTCGAATGCCTCTTTTGAATCCCCTAAAAGTATTCGAACAAATGAACCCTAGAGCACCGGCTTTGTATGGTTTACCGAAATTACACAAAGACGGAATACCTATGAGGCCGGTAGTTTCATATTTAAGTACTCCTTCATACAACTTATGTAAATACTTGAATAAAATTTTACTAGAGTTCATTAATTTTAGGTCAACATACTCAATTAGAAATTCAATAGAATTAGTAAAAAAGCAACTAAAAGATATTTAAGATGATCTCATCAATAGTACCTATCACCCAGATTCAAATAAAACAGACATAAAAGTACTAGTCAATCTCTGCATAGATCAAAATTATTTTGAATTTAATAATAAAATATATTACCAAAAAGACGGTTTGCCAATGGGGTCTCCATTATCGCCAATCCTAACTAAAATATTTATGGCTAATTTTAAACAATATTTATTTAAACAAAAAACGACTTCCAATATATTTTATTGGGCTAGATATGTCGATGATATCTTTTGTATTTGGAAAGGAACAACTCGTCAACTTGAACTTTTCACACATCTTCTTAACTCCATTAATAATAATATTCAGTTCACTGCAGAAATGGAGGTTAACAATAGTTTAAATTTCCTCGACTTAACCATATCCAGAATTGACAATAAATTAAATTTTAAAATTTATAGAAAACATAGCTTTACCGATAGCATAATACCTAATTCTTCTAACACACACCATAAAATTAAATACAGCACTTTCCACTTCTTAATCCATAGACTTATACATATCCCCCTTAATCAACATAATTTTAAACTAGAACTAAAAACTATAAAAACAATTGCATTTAATAACGGTTACAGTACTCAATTAATAGATAGATTTGTCAAAAAGAAAAAATTAAAACAATTTGAAAAATATTTTTATGCGCAAAACAAAACGGAAAAAAATAATTGGTGCAAACTGGAATTTGTTAACAACCTATCAGAAAATATAAAAAATTGTTTAAAAGGGTATGAATTTAATGTTATAATGACGAATCCAATTAATCTACACAAACTTTTAGTGCATAATAAATCCGACATAGACAAATTTGAAAAAAGTGGCGTATACGAAATCAAGTGCGGATATTGTGATTGTGTATATATAGGACAAACAGGAAGAACTTTTAAAATTAGATTAAGTGAACACAAAAAATCAATATTAAATAATAAATTTTCCACCGGACTTTCACAACATTGTATAGAAAATAACCATTTTTTCAATAATAGTAATTTAAATATTTTGTATTCAGGTAATAAGGGACGTGACTTGAATCTCCGAGAGGGATTAGAAATAAACAGAGCAATAAAAAATGGAAAAACCACGCTTAATAACATCGAAGACATTTGGCTTTCCCCCATCGCGACGGCCCTTATTACCTGAAATTAGCTGTAAAATTTGTATAAATATCGATACATTTGTAAAATTTTGTACATATCTCCTTGAGAATGACCTAGGGTCGAAACTAGTTGGAGTAAAAATAAAAAATCAGTAAAACAAACCAAGTGTTTTAACCAAAGCGTAGTAATTCTTACAGTGTATTCAAACGCCATTTACAGTTTATTAATCTGGATATTGTGAATTAGTGTATTTTTGTTTGTTGTATTATATTTCTCACTCTATTTATATGTTTTTCAATGTAATATTATGTTTATCTTATATCACTATTTTTAATTGTGTATTGATGTATAAAGGAGATTTCCGTTGATAAATAAAATAAAATAAAATAAAATTATGCACAATTTCAAGTTTTTGAGTAATTATTATTAATTTCTACTACCAAAGCGTTCGAGGACTTAACACTAAAACTTTTTAGAATTAGAAGACATTGACATATTTTTCTTAACGGAAACCTGGGCAAATGACTCATTAAATGATGCCGAACTATTTCCATCGTTGTATCAAGTATTCAGGACGGATCGTCATGTAGGCAGGGGAGGTGGTGTTCTGATTGCGCTTCAAAGTTATATAAATGCTGAACACATTAATCTTCGAACGGATTTTGGAGCAGATATAGTCTGTGCACGTATCGCAAACAAAATATTGCATCTCATTGTTTTATACATTCCGCCACAATCGCCAGCAACAATCTATGAAAACATACTGAATCATTTAGAAGAAAAGTCATTATTGGATACACCTTTTATTATTATTGGGGACTTTAATGCGCCCGACTATCCAAAAATACACTGTACAAAGTCAAATATGATATCCAATTTTTTCAGCTTCCATTCTGCAACCCAAGCTAACACTATCAAAAATAGTTATAACAAAATGTTAGATCTGAGTATCTGTTCTAATAATATAAATCTTGAACTTAATCGATCTAAATTTCCACTCGTTAATGAAGATAACTACCATCCAGCTTTACATTTTAATTATTCTTTTAACTCACAAATAATAAAATAATTTGAACTAAAAGTTCCGAAATATAATTTTAAGAAATTCAATTACGTATTACTTTATAAGTTAATATGCGATACTAACTGGACATCGGTTGTACACCAAACCAATGTAAATGACAAAAATTATAAACACTTATATTAGTCAAGCTGTACCTCTAAGTAGTAAACAAAGTCATAAATTCTCAAGTTGGTTTTCCAAAACGACTATTTATTATATTAAACGCAAACAATATTGGTATAATATGCACAAGAAGCACAAAGCGCTTTTTAATAAAAACAAGTAGCTAAATATCGATGTATTGTTAAAAAAAGTATACGCTCGGATTTTAATGTATTCATTGAAATGACCGAACCTAACATAAAAGAAGACCCTAAAAAACGTTGGTCTTTTATCAATGAGCGTAAATCTATTACTAGAATCCCTGGGGCAATGAAAGAGAATAATACATATTTAAATTATCCAACCAAAATAACTGTCGCATTTGCATCATACTTATCCTCTGTTTACTCGGCGAATTCGGTATCTACTACTAATAACTTAGTATCTTCGAAATCCAACATAGTAGAGATGGGTAACTTCTGAGCGAATCGAATCAAAGAGTCAGTTCAGTGAAGTGAGCTAGTGAGCCAAGTGGCTCACTTCCAAATGTTCAGCTCTTTTTGAGCCATGACTCATTTTTATTAGCCCGCTCTTCTAAAGTTACACGACGCACCTTGAATGTTGATTTGCACTGTATTAGCGGTTCTTGATTTTCACGCGACTCTTCGATCGGCAGGCTGTCTGGGCTCGGCCTTGCTGAGCATGCACTTTTTACTTTCGGCATTCCTTAGTCTGCGGCATTTTAGTTAAAATTTTTTCAATTATGTGTGTTATTATGTTTTGTTATGTAAGTAATTCAAACATTTCTTTAATTAAAATGAAAAATATGAGAAATATTAGAGAAAATAAAAATAATGTTTATAGTTGATTAATTAACTTAGTAAGATAGAAATATAATTAAAATTAATTTGTAAGCAATTTTTATTTGGCTTGGGACACGACCGCACTACTTAATTGATTTCTAAAAACATGTTTTCACGGCATTTCCTAAACCTACAGAGAGTTTTATGTAACACCGAACATTTTCATAACGAGAATATTTCTTTTAAGTATACATAAACATACGTTGTACATTTGCCGACGCTCGGTTTGTTAAAAGTATTTAATTTGAAGCTTTAAACGAGTGTTTTCCACTCCCAGGCTAAGCATGAAGTAAAATTTCGAGTTTAGAAAAGCCTGAAAATTTGGTTTGGTCGCGTAGCGCGAAGCGCGGAGCGGCCAAACCAAATTTTCAGGCTTTTCTAAACTCGAAATTTTACTTCATGCGCCACCGGTACGAAACACTGATGCAATGTAAAGTTTAGAGGTGTGTTTTAAACTTCGTAATATGTCAGTGTTTTGAATCGGTGGCGCATGAAGTAAAATTTCGAGTTTAGAAAAGCCTGAAAATTTGGTTTGGCCGCTCCGCGCTTCGCGCTACGCGACCAAACCAAATTTTCAGGCTTTTCTAAACTCGAAATTTTACTTCATGCTTAGTCTGGGAGTGGAACACGCTTATTTCAAGTTTCGAATTGATTTTTTTTTACAACGAGTATCTAAACATTTACGACATATACAGGGTCGCTACAAAGTATGGAAACACGGCTCTCACGTGAAAACGGCTAAAAACAGAACCACCAAAATTGGGATTTCTAAATGGGATATTTTCTTGAACAATTTGGCGTGAAAAAATCAAAAATAATTCTCAGTATTTTCACATACGGACGCCATCTTGAATTTTTTTAAATGGAATTCGATTTTTTTTATTTTACAACTTTTATAAATTTTAATTCTGATTACAACCATATACCTTTTTTAAAAAATACTTGTCTTTTCATCGATAAACCGGACTTTGAAAAGTATGGAAACAGCGAAATATTTTGAGAACGGTTTATCGGAATGTCCTGAAATTTTGCAAAGGTTTAGAGTACATTAAGACTTTCAACTTGCATTTTTTATTTTTTCATATTCATTTGTTTTGTAAATATTCTATTTTTGGTCGAAACTTAAAAATAAAAATTAACAATTTCAACTTAAAAAAATAGTTGCAGTTTTCATTAGCCTGTCAAACTTGTAAAAAACATTAGTAAGTAACTGGTTGTTGCAAAAATGCCACATTTGAGTGAAGCGGATCGCATTGAGATTCTCATGATGATTGGGTGTGGGGATAGAAAACGAAGCTTTGCCGAAGCTGCTAATCTTTTCAACGTAAATCATCCAGATCATGCACCTATTTCCAGGTCAGTTGCATTTAAAACATGGAATAGGTTTAATGAAACTGGAACTGTTAAAAATCGTCCAAAAGTTGGACGACCAAAAACTGTTACAAATGAAGAAAATTCATTTAATCTTATGATAGATGTAGTTGAAAATCCAGAAACTTCGGTGCAGCAATTGGCTTTCAATAACAACATGAGCAGGAGATCAGTTCAAAAAATAATGAAAATTGAAAAGTATCATCCCTACAAAATTCAGCTGCTACAAGAATTGAATGAAGATGACTTTGATCGCAGAATTGAATTTTGCGAAACAATGATGAATAGGATAAACCAGGACGCCAATTTTATTAACCGTGTGCTCTTTTCCGATGAATCAACTTTCTGCTTAAATGGACAAGTTAACCGCCATAACTGTAGATACTGGTCAAACAAAAATCTACATTGGATGGAGCAGATTCCTACGCAGCGTCCACAAAATTAATGTTTGATGTGGTATAATTGGGCAGCATATTATCGGCCCTTTTCTTATTAATGGCAATTTGACATCTGAAACATATTTACAGCTTTTGCAAGAACAGGTTGTTCCCAGACTTAGACAAATATTTCCAAATTATGAAACTCAGGCTAATCCAGCTGAAAACATATGGTTTCAGCAAGACGGAGCACCAGCTCATTTCGGACTAATAGTACATGAATATTTAGACGTAACTTTTCCCGGCAAATGGATAGGCAGGAGAGGAACAATCGAATGGCCTGCTAGGTCGCCCGATTTAACTACACTTGATTTTTTCCTGTGGGGACATTTGAAAAATCGAGTTTATAACAACAGGCCACACAATATACAAGAATTAGAAGAACGCATAAGAACCGAAATTGCAAATATTCGTCCTAATATTTTAACTAGTTCATTACAACACTTTGTCCAGCGTATTCATTACTGCCAAGAAGTTAATGGAGAGCAGTTTGAACATATATTGTAAAATAAAAAATCATTTATTGTTTAATATTTTATTTTTTCATTTGACTGTTTAATATTTTTTTAAGTTTTGATCAAAAATAGAACATGCATTTGTGGTATTGCAGCATTTAGAAAAAGTACTCGTTTGGCTGTTTCCATACTTTTCAAAGTCCGGTTTATCGATGAAAAGACAAGTATTTTTAAAAAAAGGTATATGGTTGTAATAAGAATTATAAGGTCTATAAAAGTTGTAAAATAAAAAAAATCGAATTACATTTAAAAAAATCAAGATGGCGTCCGTATGTGAAAATCCTGAGAATCATTTTTGATTTTTTCACGCCAAATTGTTCAAGAAAATATCCCATTTAGAAATCCCAATTTTAGTGGTTCTGTTTTTAGCCGTTTTCACGCGAGAGCCGTGTTTCCATACTTTGTAGCGACCCTGTATAGTATAATTGAGACATGTATACATGTAAGAAAATCTCCCTGTGTGTACAAGTTGAGGCATTAATTGCGATTGATTGGCTATAATTTTTAATGGTCGTATAGGCAACCCAGTTTACACATAACTTAATAAATAAAGCTGTCAAATTGTATTAAATGAACATGTTCGGTGTTACATAAAACTCTCTGTATGTTATTCGTTTATTTTAATTAAAATTCGTCTCTGTTAATTCACATATACTACAATTTAAAATATCATAAGCAAACACCCATGTTTACTGTATAGTAATTATTAGAAGTCTAATTTTTCTTTCGTCACCTATTTGTAACATAAATTGTAAATTTAATAAGTAGTGTTTGTTATTGTAGGAAGAAAATAGGTATCGTTATATTCCTATCTTATTTTATTGCAGCATCATCGATTCAAATTTCGATACATAAACCCATTGAATTAGCGGCGATTCGACTTTCGTGCTAAATGTATGTGTATTTTTATAGGCGTGCACACGTATTCAATATATTTAAACACACTTAAGGGGATTCTACCGGTATGACGTCACAGCGGTTTCTGCTGGGCGGATCACTTACATCTCTTATCTGTGCCCCGATCAAGTGAATGCTTTAAGCCCCACCCATCGTCTAAATTTAGATTTTTCGCCGGTTAATGCGCCGCGCGATAAGCCATAGGGCACAGGGCCCACTGCGATTTTGCCCATGTGTAATTCCCGAAGTCGAATGCCGTCCCATGTTTTTTCTCTGTTGTACACATTATTGGGAGATTAATAATGCCCTTGTTGTTCAAAGGAGATTCTTAATTTCCTAATAATGTGTGTAACGGAGAAAAAGCATGAGGCGGCAATCGACACATACGGCTGCTGTCATTTCCAGAGCTGGGACGAATCCTCGTAAAAAGGATTCGAATCACGAATCCGAATCACCTAATATGATTCGAATCACGAATACTCAAATAAAGGATTCGTAAGAGATATATATGATTCGAATCAAAGATTCGAATCCTGTTTTTTCGAATCACGAATACAAATCCTTTAAGAATAAATTTGATTTTATTTTTTTTTTCAACCATTTATATATAAATATCGTTACCAGTTGTTTTAACAAAAATATTAAAAACCTAATTATTTTTTATTAACACTAAACATCGTTGAACAGACTAAACATCTGATTCCCTGTTACTCTGATTAAAGTTGTATTTGTGTGTTACTGAACTTCACTTCAAATCAGTGTTTTGTACGCGTGGCGCATAAAGTAAAATTTCGAGTTTAGAAAAGCCCAGAAAATTTGTCTCGGGTCGCTGCGCGACCCTCGCCAAATTTTCACGGGGCTTTTCTAAACTCGAAATTTTACTTCATGCTTAGTCTGGGAGTGGAAAACAGTCTTGTATATAATATCGGTAACTTTTGATAAACACTTGCTTTCTTGATTTAGAAAAAAAAAACAATCGACTTTTTCTTTTAGATACTTTATGGATCACCCTGTATAAAAACAAATACGCCCATCTTGTAGACCTCGCCACAATAGCCTAAATGAGTGTATTATACTTTTCTGTAGCTCGAATAGTTTTTGACGTTTTTTGTCAAAGTTGAAAAATGCCGAGAATTTACGCGAGCGCGCTCCCTTTTTTGTATTTCGCAAAAGTTGCGAATAACTCAATAACTAATGGGAATGCAGAAAAGTTGTTAGAATGAAAGTTTTAGATAATAAAATTTAAGATAATTTTTCTATCTTCAAGTTTTTTGTACCTATCTTTTTTCTTGGAGAAAATCGACACTTTGTTGAAACCTTCGTAAAAAACTTATAATTTTCACAGAATCATGAAATAACTTCTTAGAACTATTTATTGGAATTTGTGTATGTTTTTGAACTTCGGGATAAATTAGCGTTTTACGCGCGTGGCGCATGAAGTAAAATTTCGAGTTTAGAAAAGCCCAGAAAATTTGTCTCGGGTCGCTGCGCGACCCTCGACAAATTTTCACAGGGCTTTTCTAAACTCGAAATTTTACTTCATGCTTAGTCTGGGTGTGGAAAACAGTCTTGTATATAAAATTGATAACTTTTGATAAACGCTCGCCTTCTAGATTTTGAAAAAAAAAATCGACTTTTTCTTTTAGATACTTTATGGATCACCCTGTATAAAAACAAATACGCCCATCTTGTAGATCTCGCCACAATAGCCTAAATGAGTGTATTATACTTTTCTGTAGCTCGAATAGTTTTTGACGTTTTTTGTCAAAGTTGAAAAATGCCGAGAATTTACGCAAGCGCGCTCGCTTTTTTGTATTTCGCAAAAGTTGCGAATAACTCAATAACTAATGGGAATGCAGAAAAGTTGTTAAAATGAAAGTTTTAGATAATAAAATTTAAGATAATTTTTCTATCTTCAAGTTTTTTTGTACCTATCTTTTTTCTTGGAGAAAATCGACACTTTGTTGAAAGCTTCGTAAAAAACTTATAATTTTCACAGAATCATGAAATAACTTCTTAGAACTATTTATTGGAATTTGTGTATGTTTTTGAACTTCGGGATAAATCAGCGTTTTACGTGCGTGGCGCATGAAGTAAAATTTCGAGTTTAGAAAAGCCCAGAAAATTTGTCTCGGGTCGCTGCGCGACCCTCGACAAATTTTCACAGGGCTTTTCTAAACTCGAAATTTTACTTCATGCTTAGTCTGGGTGTGGAAAACAGTCTTGTATATAAAATTGATAACTTCTGATAAATGCTCGCCTTCTTGATTTTGAAAAAAAAAATCGACTTTTTCTTTTAGATACTTTATGGATCACCCTGTATAAAAACAAATACGCCCATCTTGTAGATCTCGCCACAATAGCCTAAATGCATGTATTATACTTTTCTGTAGCTCGAATAGTATTTGAATTATAACGTTTTTTGTCAAAATTGAAGAAAGTCGAGAATTTACGCTATTTTTTATTTCGCAAAAGTTGCGAATAACTCAATAACTAATGGGAATACAAAAATATCGCTCAAATAAAAGTTTTAGATAAGAAAATTTTGGACAATTTTTCTATCTTTAAGTTTTTTCGTAACTATCTTCTTTCTTAGAGAATAATAACAGCTTGGTGAGAGATTCTTAAAAACTTATAATTTTTAAAAATCATGGAATAACTTAATATTGCGCATTACTGAAAAAATATATCATTAGTAATTAGTAATATTTAATGTCGTTTTTATTGTGCACGTTGATAGAGATGATAAAGTTTGTTAATAATCTAAGCATTATAACATAAAATCATTTTATATGTACAGAGAGTTTAAAGTTTAGTGACTACGATTTTTGCGTAACAACAATAATTTGTCAACACTTTTAGTAAATAACACACTTGGTTAAGATTTCACTGTTTATTAGTTGACACTGTAACACTTGTTTTGCCACACAGGCAGATAAATGATGACAATTTTTCAGTTGAAACAATTAAAAATGTTCGAAATAAAAATAAACACATTAATCACTGCACGCTGTTTAAGTTCCAATTGAAAAAAACCAAATTGGCAAAAAAATAGTTGCAGTCCTCTTGATGACGGTGCTATGACAATTGAAAATGTCAAAGTTGGTTTAAAAAATTTCGTCAAAGAAAAATTTCATTAGATTATGAAAGCAACCATGGCAGTGTAATGAAGAGACACTAAAAATAGATTTGCCAACTGCTTTTTAATCAAAACTTGAAGAATTTTATAATAGAGAAATAAAAACTCTATCAAAACGTTGCTTTGGAAAACAAATTACATATCTCAGATTATGCTAAACGAAACGGTAAAACGGTGTAAGTGTGTTCTTAATTATCTAGAAATTGTCCAATACTTGCATAGATTTGAAGTTTTTTTTGGCGCCCAACCTGGGGCCATGCTAACGCTGGGCCCTTGTTGGGCGCCATAAATTGTGAAAGTAAAAGTTAAAAACTTCACACTGATTAGTGTTTCGACGCGTGGTACATGACGTAAAATTTCAAGTTTAGAAGAGATTGAGTTTGGACGCTACAGGTCTAAATCAAAACGCTTAGGCTTTTCTAAACTAAAAAATTTACTTTATGCTTAAGCTAAGAGTGGAGAGCACTCGTTTAAAAATACTTAAAACGCTTGCATTTGAGGTTTTTTGGCGCCCAACCTGGACCCAGGCTAACGCTGTGGCTCCTAGTTAGGCAAGCATCTAAATTTAAAACTTTCCACTGAATCAGCGTTTTGTACGCATGGTGCATGAAGTAAAATTTTCAATTTAGAAAAGCCTGAGTTTGGATTTGGACGTTCAGGCTTTCCTAGACTCGAAATTTTACTTTATGCTTTGTCTAGGAGTAGAAAACACTCGTTTAAGCTTCAAAATGAACGCTTAATAATTTTTTTCAACTTATTGATTAATATCTAAACACGCTTTAATTTGATTCGTTCATTTTTAATACAGGGTAATTATATGGGTAATTTGCAATTCTTAATAAATATACATATATTTATTAAGAATTGAAAATTACCCGTGATTCAATAAATTAATTAATCTAAACCAGTTTACCGATATTTCACCGAGAAATCATGATATCGTTGTTTCAGGGGTGTTTCATTAAATACGTTACGTAGATAATTAATAGAATTTAAAGATTTACCTTCACCAAGTGTCTTCCACTCCCAGACTAAGCATGAAGTAAAATTTCGGGTTTAGAAAAGCCCCGTGAACATTTGTCGAGGGTCGCGCAGCGACCCGAGACAAATTTTCTGGGCTTTTCTAAACCCGAAATTTTACTTCATGCGCCATGCGTATAAAACAACGAATTAACGATAAACTTAAAAACACAAAACACACATGTACCAATTCCGATTGAATCTCAAGAATCACGAGATTTTCAACAACTAGACAACAACGCTAGATGAAGATAAATTTCAAGTTTAGATTTGGTTTGGTAGTGTAACTTTTGTAAACACGAAATTTTACTTCATGCGCCAAGCGCATAAAACACTGATTTAACGTGAAGTTTAAAATGTGTAGCTTTAGTATACTGCTGTAGCAGTAAAATCTAAACTTCACAATAGTTCAGTGTTTTATACGAGTGGTGTTTGGAGTAAAGTTTCGAGTTTAAAAAAGGCTGAACATTTGGTTCAGGCTATTTGAAATTCCAAATTTTACTTCATGCTTAATCAAGGAGTGGAAACACTAAAAGTTTTTAATTGATCACTTTTATAAATACAACAAAAGCCTGAACATTTACAGAGTACGCATCGGAATATGTTTTTATACTTAAAATAAAAACTCCCTGTATATATTCACTTAAATTTGCATTACTTACCTATTCATTTTTTGTTTAGCTCGTGTTATTCGTCCCAACGTACACAATTGTCTATACACACTAACAATAAAAACTATAACACAATTCAACTAACAAAAATAATAAGTTGACACTAATAAAAAAAAAACTAAAAAACTGAACAATATAACTAATAAGAAAAGTCTTCGAAATGCAACGCACGGAAATCGATAAATGGTCAGAAATTCTTTAAGTACTGAAGGTCACAAGAACAGTGTCAAGGGTTTTCGAAAAATACGCGCACATGTTTGTTTATATTTCGTCTCTCTCACGCACAAGTCCGCACAACACACTCGTCTTCCATACAATTGGCTCACGCGGTCGGGGCGGCCGCTCTCGTGTGTCACGTATCAACTTAACATTTTACCAAATATTGCACTTTTTTTAAATTGCTATTTCTCCGTTATTTGTTAAAATATTTTAGTTATTTTAATTGATTTGTATTTAAGAATTTAATTCAAACAATTTGTCGGATCGATTTTATTTTTGGATTAAAATATCTAAAATAAAATTCTGTTACACAAAAACTATAAATGAGAAAAAAAAAGGATCCGACAAAAATTTTATAATTAAATCTAGTATACGCATACAAAAATTCAAATTTTTTGGACCATAAATAAAGAAGTTTTTGAAATATAGGCGGTGAAGTCCCCTTAAAGTGTAACCGAACGAAATAATTAATACGCGATTGTTATAATTTTGATTACATATTTATACTCTTACGTATTTATATAAATTATGATTAAATTATTGCAATCATTGTATAACCGACATTATTAATCATTGTATTGATCAATTTAATGAGTTGGCGAATAAGATAAATCTATAAGAGTCAGAACTCTCGGCGGCTCGCTCGCTCATAACTGAGTCATGTAACTCTTTTGAGCTGGCTCAGTGAATCGACTCTTTGAAGTCTTTGAAGTGAGTTAGATCTTTTGAACCAGCTCCCTGAAAAGAGTCATTTCGCCCATCTCTACAACATAGTATATATTAAGTCTTTTACTTTAAAAGAATATCTTTGTGCAATTAAACAATTAAAATCGAATTTAACTATTTGACCAGATAATATACCAGCCTTTCTATTACGAGACTGTTGTAATATTTTATCTGAACCACTCTTGAACATTTATAACTTAATTTTAAAATTAAATTATTTTCCCTCAATCTGGAAAACTTATAAAATTATTCCTATCCATAAGTCAAAAGAAATTAACAACATTTTTAATTACAGACCCATATCTCAAATATCGAACTTTGCGAAAGTCTTCGAAATTATGTTTTACAAATCCATTTATAACCACTGTAACGCTTTTATCTCCTCTAAAGAGCATGGATTTGTCAAACACAAATCAACTGTGACAAATTTGTGTCATCTTACCGACTTTTTATCTAGTGCTATGGATCAACGTCACCAAGTAGATGTGATTTATACAGATTTTTCGAAGGCTTTCGATAAGGTCGATCATGACTTGTTAATTGACAAACTTCATCATTACGGGTTTGACTATAATCTAATTGCTCTTATGCGTATCTATCTACATGATAGAGTGGCTTATGTCGAATATAAATGTGTCAAATCTCGGGTATTTAATTACCCCAGTGGTGTTCCTCAGGGATCCAATCTCGGGCAAATGTTATTTCTGCTATTTGTCAATGATATAGGAACATGCTTTGATTCAGACTGTTTACTTTACGCTGATGGCCTGAAAATATTTAGGAAAATTGAAACTTTAATTGAGTGCCCGGTTCTTCAGCGTGATTTAAACAAGTTGTATGAATGGAGTATTAACAATAAGCTAGACTTAAATATTTCCAAGTGCAAGTCAATGACATTTAGCAGAAAACAAACCAAAATACAAGCAACTTACGATATTAAAGGAACAAGCCTAGAATCAGTTTTATCTTTTTTGTGATCTAGGGGTATATTTCGAAACAAAATTAAATTATAATATGCACATAGCAACAATTAGAAAATCGTGCTATTCACTGCTGGTTTTTTTATTACGTAATACTAAGCCATTTAAGACTATACAGCCTCTAATTAATTTTTATTGCGCATTTATACGTAGCAGGTTGGAATACTGCTCCGTAGTATGGAACCCTAATTACAATTTTCATATTCAGGACATAGAAAATATTCAAAGAAAGTTTCTAAAAGCCCTCTACTATAGAAAACATAATCAATATCCGGTGCAGGCAGTAGCGCAGCCAGGATTTTGGCTTGGGGGGGACCCAATCAAATAAATATTAAATACGAATATTATATACATATAAATATATTAAAATATCTTTAATATTAAATAAGAAAAAAAAAACAAAAAATATTTAACACAGCAGTAGTAATCACATATATACATTAAATACTTTAATGTTGAATAATAAAATAATAAGAACAATAATATTTAACACCAATAACAATCACATATAGTATATACAATAAAAAGTACTATTAATTAACCGAAAAGATTTAAAGTAATAATTTTCTCGGTTTTTTTTTTTCAGTTCATTTAAAACTTCTTCTGGTGATACATTCACTTCCCAGTGAATATTTAAAAGAGCTAAACCATTCAATCGGCCTTCTCCAGTAGTACTTCGTAAATATGATTTTAGTCGTTTCAATGTAGAAAATGATCTTTCTGGAGTGGCTGTTGAAATTGGTAGAAAGACAAAAATGTTTAAAAGATTGTATATATTTTCATAAATATTTTTGTTACAATCTTGTAATGCTTCAATGGCAGTTGTTGGAATATTGGCTGGTGCATTATAATATTTCGAAAACCATAATTCGTATTCACTTATCAACACCAGTATTAATAACGAGGATATCATCCTAGTAAAATTTGATTAAATATCTCAGTCCTATATTTTTGGGTGTTGGCTTTTCACCAGTCGGCATTAAACATTGGAATGACTCTAAAATTTCCCTGTGTTTTATAAAACAGCTATTTAATTGTGAAATAACGTAGTCCAGAAATGGTAAAAATATTGATTTAATATAATACTCTTTGGGAGAATCAGCTGGTATATTGTTTCTATGGACTTGTTTCTTTACTATTCTTGGAACAGTTATTCCTGCTTCGTTTTCAAAAATAGTGGCTGTAATGTGAGTTGCTTGCTGGAAAATGGGATCAAACTCACTTCTTGCATTTTCTCTTATATTAACAAGGATGTTTTCTACATTTGTTACTTGTTGCATTGTCATAATTAAATCGACATTTCCGGGTTGTAAATACTTACATAGTGGTAATGTGTAGCTGAAAACTTTCTGCACTATTAATAATGTTATTTAAAAACTTGACTTTTGTATTCCCGATATTAATAAATTTGATGAAGTGTTTTTATCGTTCCAGATTGCAATGTCTTCCAGAGCATGATACACCGATTCTAGTAACTCCACCATAACGATTACGGAGTCGTGTCTTTCTACCCATCTGGTTGGAGATAATTGTTTTAATTTTTGTCTATTAGTTTCTGGGGCAAATTCATTAATTTTGTCAATCAAAATTGCATTTCTCTTGGGTGTTTTAAAGAATGAATAAATTTGTTCAACTGTTCCGAAGCAATTATTAATTTCTCGAATGGTTGAGGCAGAAGATTTGGCAAGATTTAGAGAGTGAGCCACGCAATGAACAAATATTGCAGATGGGCATTTTTGGGTAACATAAGCTTGAACACCTTCAATGTTTCCAGTATTTACTGGTGCTCCATCGTACCCCTGGCCTCGAAGATATCTAATATCAATCCCAAACTTTTCAAGTGACGTTAATAATGCTGTAAATAAGTTTTTTCCAGTAGTAGAAACAAACTGCAGAAAATGTTCACAAAGTGATTTTTTCTTCGTTGTAATATCGTACACAAAGACTGTATTGTTCTGTGCAACTTATATCTGCTGTTTCATCTGCCAATACTGTGAAACATTTCGCTTTATTTACCTCTCTCACGAGTTTATTCAGAATAATAGTAGTGCAGGAGTCTATTATTTGATTTTGGATATCCCAACTTATATATGATGCGTTTTTTTTACACGTTAATAAGTGATTATCCAAGGTGGAATCCCCAGATTCAACTTTGAATCTAAGTAAAGCCCGAAAATTCCCTTCTTCTTTAAGTGGACCAGTGCCAATGTCGATGCTTCCCGAATCACGATGCCCTCGAAGAGCTAGTCCATTTCTACCACAGAATATCACCGTTTGAATAATCGGAACCAGTTTTTTTCTATTTTCTTCCGCCTGTTTTAGAGTGGATCGATTAAGTTTATCTATTACTGATATCTTCCTTTGTTGTTTTTCTTGGGTTAATAAATCAAAAGTTAGAATTGCGCTCTGATGATATTTACACTACCTATGATTATTAAATGATTTTAATGCATCTTTCCAGTTCCTGAAGGGAATTTTTACTAACTTGCCAGTTTCTTGCAAATTACTGAATCCAACCTCATCTTTTGCAAAAAGGGAGCAAAATTTGCAATAAGTAGGTTAACCATGAATATTTTTTTAGCCAAATTGATTGAAATCTCCGATTATGTTTATTAACAGTGGTGAACGGGAAATTAAAGTGATCATCCGGTATCCAAAATTTGTTAACCAAATCCAATTTATCGTCGGTAGGCATGTGTGCGTTTACAAAATTTGCGATATCATATGAACTGCCTAAAGTTGTTGTTTCTGCACTCGTAGACGGGGTCCTTAGATTTAGATTTTCTATTTCAGCGGAGGCATTATTTTCATTTTGGAGTTCTGGTGTTGTTGCTTCTTTTTTGGTTTTTTTTAAAATAACTATATTGTAAATTTATATCTGTAACTAAACGTACATGTCATGAATTTTTCAATAAAAAAACATTTAGTGCCATGATTTTCTTTTTGAATCGTTTTAAAATGCCCACTTGTATTATTTTTCAATGTTCTATATTTTAACAAAAGGAAAAAAATATTTTGTCAGTATTTATAATTAAATATGTTATATACTAACATCTTTATTGTGTAATAATACATTCTTATATAATAATAATAATATAATATCGATGGCTATCGACCGTCAGTCTTTCAGCCTTAAATAAGTTATTTTCGTCAATTTGCAATTATACTAATACTATTGAAAAAACAATGCGAGACAGCGTCTGACGTAGATGGATAAAACGGAACATAGAATTTCCAATGTTAATTTCTTTATATTGGAATAATATCTTCCATAATTATTCAAAATACAGTTATTTCTAACAATGTTTTCTTCCTCGAAAAAATTGAAAATATTTGAATTGTGTATTTCGAAAAAACATAATTGTTTTTTGTATTTATTGGTTCTTGAATTCCCAATTTTATTCAATAATGATTTGGTCATAATCCTTATATTCAAAATATTTACAAGTTCAAAGTAAAGTTATATCTCTTTTCAGATATGTTATGTTGTTTGCTATGAAATGGCAATGAATTTGCAACGAAATAACATCTTCTTTTATATTGTATATTCTTATAATTCTCAATAACACATTAGTGTTTTCGTTGAGCAAATTCATGATATATTATTAATTACCTTCAAATTGCATGTAATTCAAGGAATACAATAGCATGCAGAATATTTTACTCCACAACAAATATTTTTAGATATTTGTTCTAAAATACTTAGAGAAATTATTATTGCAATATAAAAAATATATTTAAAATCTCATGTTACGTTTTATTCATATACACCCTGTATATACAGGGTGCCCGTTTTTCTTTAATCTTTATTAAAACGGAAGACCAATACAAACACAAATTGTTTTGTTAAGTAAAAAGGGTGACGTGAATAAGCGAAGTGCGATCGCTATACGGGGTGCCCGTTTTTCGTGCGGCACTATAGGGATCTCGCTTATTTGAATCGGTTAAATGGGGGCAAAGTTGCATATTACAGTGCTTGCCAATAATCTGCTTTCATATTTCAAATATCTTCAATTGTTTCGTTGTAATTTAAGAAAAACTGTTATTTTCGATATTTAAAAATTGTCTATATCTCCGTTATTTCTCGACCTATGGAGTAAATTATAAAACTGCGATTCGTATTTGTTTTTCGAAGCATACCTTTTGTTTTTCTTATGGGCGCATATGAAGATATGCATATCATTGAACAGCATTTTCCACGTTGATTTCAATGATGTGCCACATGTTGACTTTCAAAAAATGTATTGTTTTTATGGTATGTTGCCATGGAAACAATCGCGCAAAGTCCACAAAAAATATTTATTTGCGTAGAAAAAGATAACCAATGGTTCATAGCTTTACTTTTGAATAACATTTGAACTATTGCATAGCAACTTGGTATTGTTTGGTTGCCATGGCAACTGGAACAACAACAATAATTGAACAAAAGTCTACATGTGGCATATCGTTGAAATCAGAATTTAAAATGCATTTTAATGAAGTGGATAAATGTGTATGTTTCCATAAGAGAAACAAAAGTTAAGTCTATAAAACAAAAACGAATCGATTGGAATATTTTAAACGTTCGCCATTCGATCAGTCATAAAAAGTTGACTTTAGAAAGTTTTCACAAAATTTGAAAAAAATAAATAATAACGGAGATATGGACGATTTTAAAAAATCTAAAATTTCAGTTTTTTTCGAAGTACATCTAAACAAATGAAGATATTTCAAATATGAAAGCATATTATTAATAACAACTAGAATGCACAACTTTGCCCCCATTTAACCGATTCTCTATTTATTCAAATAACGAGATCCCCATAGCGCCGCTCGAATAACGGGCACCCCGTATAGCGATCGCACTTCGCCTATTCACGTCACCCTTTTTACTTAACAAAACAATTTATAATTACTTACCTTAGTTCACTGACTATAGAGGCTTCTACTTCGTTATACATTGTTGAATATAAATAAAACACTGTTTATCACTTTGTTTGTATAACAATTGGTATACAAACAAAACAATAAACAAAGTGATAAACAGTGTTTTATTTACTTACCTTAGTATTTGTCAAGAAGACGCACAATCTCACAATATAATGAGTCAGAGAAAAGTGTGCACTGTCAATACACGTTTGTTCGGACGGTCGCCATTAAAAATAGTATGCTTAATTTATTGAGGCCTTGCGTAGAATCAAAATGGCCGGAGTAGCGTTCATCAGATTCAAACGTGAAATATTACATTACGTTACGAAAGTGCTATGTAACATATTACATACTAGCGGATATGTTGCGCCCAAGCCGCGCAGGCCGTGCGTTAAGCAATCAGCTTTCAGCACGTAATGTACTTGTCGTGCATGTATGTGCATAAGTATATAATGTCAATCATACGCGTCAATATGCCAGTGAGATATGCTGCGGTTACTAGATAGGGAGTAGGTAACAAATCTAAACACGTCGAGAGTAAAATTCCGGGTCCCCCGTGGCTGCTCCCTTGATTCTCAATATTGTCCAAAATGCCCGTGGCTGCGCCTCTGGGTGCAGGGCTGTCCATCTTCTGAGTTGGAGAAAAAAATTGAAATACCTTCACTTCAGCACAGGCGTCAAGTAGCACAAACTATATTTATTTACAAATTGCACAGGTTAACCTTTTCTGTACCCAGGTCACCCAGTCGAAATAATATACATTTTATAATCCCCGTCCAAACACTACCCCAGCATTTACATTCCCCCATAGTCTCTATGTGTAACACTGTGAACAGAATAGCTGATAAACTTGATATATTCCATGTAGACCTCCAGACGTTACTTAAATATTTAAACTCGGTTGAATAGTTATATATGTACCAGAGCTGGGCAGGATTCGAATCATTCAGGATTCGATTCCCGGATTCGAATTCTTTTAAAGGATTCAAAAGAGGTATTCGAATACTTTAGTGAAAACGGATTCGTGATCCGGATTCGTTACATTTTTTTTAAAAGGATTCGTATTCGAATCCAAACGTAGATGATTTGAATCCTTATAAAAGGATTCGAATTCTTATAAATGGATTCGAATCCTTATAAAAGGATTCGAATTCTTATAAAAGGATTCGAATCCTTATAAAAGGAATCGACTCCTTATAAAATTCGAATCCTGATACATGGATTCAAATCCTCCTAAATAATTCGAATCATCGCTATTAAAGCTGGGATTCGAATTCGATTAATTCAAATAGTTAAATATTCTAATATGAATATTTAAATCACTAAATTATTCATATTTGAATATTATAAATATTAAAATTTTCGAATAATTCAAATATTTGTGAATGCATGAAAAATATCCAACGTTAATATATATATATATATATATTTATATATATATATATATATATATATATATATATATATATATATATATATATATTTATATATATATATATATTTATATATATATATATATATATATATATATATATATATATATATATAAAGGCAGAGTTCGGAAAATTTCCTAACAGGGCATTCGACCAATAATACGGCAGGAGAGATGTGCGTAATCTACTTTATTGTAATACCAAGCTTTCGGGACTCATTTTGTCCCTTCCTCAGGGTTAACACTAAAAACAATGAGCAAAAAAACAAACAATTACTGATCTGAATTAAACTATTAATTAATGACAAAATCTTGAAAAAATAATAATTAAGGAATACATTTTTGAGCTTACATTTGTGATTATTTGAACAAACTATTGTTAAACTGACGCTGCATTTGTTTAATTATCCTATCGATACTCATGGTGGTTGTTGAATTTAAATTTTAAGAGTGAGGTTATTGCGTACAAAAAATCGTAACCGCGTGGTTACGGCAGAAGTGAAATTTTTAAAAACAAACGGCACATTCACATTTTAAAACTGGAAATTGTCACTGTGTTCCACTGTTTCTTGGATAACCCGGGGTGTTATCACCGCAATTGTTTATATTTGATTAACTTTTATTCACGTGGCCGCATCTTAGTGCGAAACGACGCACGTGTTTTCACACAAACAGCAACAATGGCTGGTGCCTGTCTACAGGTGCCGTTCGGCTCTCTCCGTCTCTGTCACCGACGGAGGGAGGCGCACGCCACTCGTTTCTAGGAACGTCACGCCAGCCAGCGCGCGGTGTTTGAAATTTCGGGCTTGAGCTCGAGGGATTCAAACATCGACGCTGGAGGCCCATTTACCTGCCCTGTTGTTGCCGCTTATGAGTTTATTGCCGTGAAATGACTATTATGCATATGGTTACTGTTATTGATGCCGGGTTTAGGTTAGGTGCACGAAATAGATTTAACTTGGTGCGCTTACACGTTTCAATAGAAAGGTTTAGAAGAGTAAAAGATGTAAATGAAAAAATCCAACTAAAAATGTAATGAAATTATAATTTTAAGCGCAATCAAATTAACTCCGTAGAGTGTCACCACCAACCTGAGACTCACTTGACGATTCCGCCGTCAGTTTACCCATTTCTAACAGACCAAGAAATTGCTGGGCCTTATCTAGCTAAATATGAATTGATGAATAAATTACCTAAATGTGTTTAATTGACGATTCATGAGGCAAATTTCAGACAAACTACCACTATCTAAACTATTGCTGAGTGTTATTAACCTGTTAAGCTGAAGGAGACCGGTGCCAACGGCTCTGATCTGTCCATGTCTATTAAATAGGAGTAAATGCAACTAAGGCCCTCCGTGTCTGCTTTGAAATTCATCGTTGCAACGCCTGCCTTTTTTATGTGGAACATCTCAAGGAATAAACGGCTTTTATAAAACATTGACTTATCTATAATTTCGACGTTTGTGAAGTCAGGTGCATGGTCCTCACTATTACAGTGTATAGACAATGCACATGACTTCTTATTCAGTCTTATGTCACTTTTATGTTGAATTATTCTGCTTTTTATCCATTGAGAAGTTTGACCTACATATCGGAGGGGGCATTCGGTGCAGGGGATGCTGTAAATTACATTAGACATTTGAGCCGTGGGCACCGGGTCTTTCAGTTTTGTGTAGAATCTTTTTAGTGGAGCCACACCGTATTTTGCTATCTTAATGTCACTGTTGTCGTTCCTCAGGATTCTGGCTATGTGCCCTGTAATTTTTTCTAAATAGGGGAGTTTTCTGTAGTAGGTTGGTTTAGGTTCGGGGTTGGGGATGGGGTCGGCTTCTATTGCAGTGGAGTTGTGTAATGGTTGTGGTAGGTTGGGTGTGTTTCTATCAGGGGTGGGTGCCGTTGATAAGATTATTTTGTTAACAAACGGCCTGGGGTAGCCGTTGTTAAGTGCTATTATTTTTAGCCTGTGTAGGTTTTGTTGTAATAAGGTCGGGTGTGATATGCGGGTTATTCTATTTTTCAGTGCTATGATGGTGTTGGCTTTCATCGTCATGGGGGCATATGAGTGATAATTGATGTATCTGCCGGAGTTGGTTGGTTTCTGATACCAATCCAGTATGATCTTGTTACAGGCTGTACGGATAACTCTTGTATCCAGGAAGGGAATAGATCTATTCACCTCCTGTTCGGTTGTGAACTGGATGTGTGTGTTGTAGCTATTGAAAATATCACATACCGTCTGCGTAGAGCCTGTAGGCAAACCAAGTAGCAGATCATCTACATATTTTTTTAATATATATATATATATATCTAACTTCACTTGAAATCAGTGTTTTATACGCGTGGCGCATGAAGTAAAATTTCGAGTTTAGAAAAGCCCCGTGAAAATTTTCTACGCGGGGCTTTTCGAAACTCGAAATTTTACTTCATGCTTAGTCTGGGTGTGGACAACACTCGTTCTTAGAAGTTTCAAATTGAAGGATTACTCTAGATTACTAAGTTTATTACCGTTTTACAAAGGCTACTGCTCAAAGGACCAACCATGGTCTTCGCAGAACGAAGGACTACAGGGAATCGAAGTTTTTTTACAAGAAAACAACGAATATCTGAAGGTTTACAGCATGGATAGGAAAGAAAACATCTAATTTTGAAAAAATATCGAAGTTGGGTTGGTTTTCAGTGCATTTTTAACTTCACTTTAAATCAGTGTTTCATACGCGTGGCGCATGAAGTAAAATTTCGAGTTTAGAAAAGCCCCGCGAAAATGTGTCTCGGGTCGCTGCGCGACCCTCGACAAATTTTCTACGCGAGGCTTTTCTAAACTCGAAATTTTACTTCATGCTTAGTCTGGGAGTGGACAACACTCGTTTGAATTTTATATTTAACTCTTTTAAAAAATCGACGTATGTAATATAACAAATCATTCATTGAAATCATAAAAAAGATGCAAAATTTTACCTAAAATTAACTTTTAGAGTTAACTTTATAATTTGTTCGGCTCTTAATGGGTGAATATTCTATTCCTAAAAAAAACCGTTTTTATTTAATATTAAAGTTGCATTTAATACAATAACAAACTGTGAATAAATCGACATAAATCTAGAAATATCAAAAATCCCGACATGTAGAAAATCTTGACGGTCCACTCCCAGACTAAGCATGAAGTAAAATTTCGAGTTTAGAAAAGCCCCGCGTAGAAAATTTGTCGAGGGTCGCGCAGCGACCCGAGACAAATTTTCACGGGGCTTTTCTAAACTCGAAATTTTACTTCATGCGCCACGCGTATAAAACACTGATTTAAAGTGAAGTTAAAAACGCACTGAAAACCAACCCAACTTCGATATTTTTTCAAAATTGGATGTTTTCTTTCCTATCCATGCTGTAAACCTTCAGATATTCGTTGTTTTCTTGTAAATAAACTTCGATTCCCTGTAGTCCTTCGGTCTCCGAAGACCATGATTGGTCCTTCGAGCTGTAGCCTTTGTAAATTGGTAATAAACTTAGTAATCTAGAGTAATCCTTTAATTTGAAACTTCTAAGAACGAGTGTTGTCCACTCCCAGACTAAGCATGAAGTAAAATTTCGAGTTTAGAAAAGCCCCGCGTAGAAAATTTGTCGAGGGTCGCGCAGCGACCCGAGACAAATTTTCACGGGGCTTTTCTAAACTCGAAATTTTACTTCATGCGCCAGGCGTATAAAACACAGATTCAAAACGAAGTTCAATAACACATATATCATCATTAATTAAAATCATTATATAATCAGATATTTAGTCGGTAAATGAACATTTTGTTAATAGAAACTGATGAAATAAAATATTACTGGTTGCATATAATAGATTCAAATTTATTTTTAAAGGATTTGTATCCGTGATTCAAAAATGAGGATTCGAATCTTTGATTCGAATCATATTTTTCACTTACGAATCCTTTATTCGAGTATTCGTGATTCGAATCATATTAGGTGATTCGGATTCGTGATTCGAATCATGTTTTTGAGGATTCATCCCAGCTCTGATATGTACGTATGTTTGTATTAATACAAAGTGCTTTAGAATTATGCATCCCTCCTGTCTTCAAAAACACACCTGTGATAGGATTACTTTGGAATATATTTTAGCAATCGTTACTGATTTAAAAGTTACAATCAATCAATTGTCAATCCAATCTAAAGCACAAACAGAATCAATTAATAAGATGGAATCCGTTCTACTAGATATGCAAAAGCTTAAAGATGAAAATGAATATTTAATAACAACTGTTGATGCATTGACTAATAGGATTAATAATATTGAAACACTTACGGTAACGGATACAATGCACGAGATTGAAGAACGTAAATTACGCGAAAATAATTGAATTGTTTTCAATATTCCAGAACTTGACAGCACTACATCAGATTCTGATTTAATTCTCATGCAAAACAAATTCAAGCTGATAAAACCCGACATAAAGATTAAAAGGACAGTTCGACTTGGTAAAATTGATAATAACACTAATCCAAGGCCCATTAAAGTCATACTATATAGCAGCGAGTATTGTAAATTGATTTTGAGAAATAAGAAATTAATAGTGGGCATTAATGTAAGGTGCGATGAAACTCCACAACAGCGCAAATGCTTACATGCATTACGTGATGAACTCAAACAGCGCACCGAAGCCGGCGAAAAGAACCTGACAATTAAATATATTAGGAACATTCCAAGGATCATTTCGAATTCGGAAAACAAGATGTATCCCGAAAGACACTGACACCTAAGGTTATATTATCAGAACGTTAAAGGTCTAAAAACTAAAACAAATATGCTTTACAACACCTTAAGTAGTACGTTCTATGACATTATTGCTTTCACCGAAACGTGGCTAAATGATAACGTTGAAGATGCTGAATTTATTCCATTAAACTATAACATCATACGAAGTGATATAATGCAGCGAATTGGTGGTGGGGTACGTCTTGCAATTCGAAATGCGTATAATTATATGGATTTAAAGCTTAAATCGCCGGTACAATCTATTGACATCGTAGGGTGCCGTGTCTACGTTAATAAACAGCTTGTACACATTGTCTGCGTATATATACCACCATCTACACCACTTGAAGACTATGTATCTCTTCTAGATTTTCTCAACTTAAATATAGAAGCTGATAACTTGGTTATTCTAGGAGATTTTAATATTCCAGAATATAAATTTAGCACGATAAATCCTAATAATATGAAATCTGCTACAGTAATTAATTTGGAAACTTTCCTTGAATCTTGTGAATTAGTTCAGAAAAACCATATATGTAATCATATGAATAGAATATTAGATCTCGTTATTATTAGCAGCAATTTAAAGGGCACTGTAGAAAAGTGTGACCAGCCAATTCTTCCGCTAGATCAATATCACCCGCCACTCGTTATTAACATTGACCTTATTACTGAGGATGCCCGTCACTTTATACCACAAAACCAATGTCTGACCTATAATTTTAAAAAAGCCAACCTACGCTCACTTGACCAAGATCTCGTTGATATCGAATGGGACGAATTATTTAAGTGTACAACCACTAATGACTCTTGTCGACTCTTTTACTGTAAATTATACGAAACTATGGATAAATGGGTGCCTAGAACAAAACTTAAAAAATGGTGATGTGTCCATCATAGTACTTTCCCCCGTAAATTGCGTATTAAATCACCTTTAAAATATTTGTAGCATTATTATTTTCAAAATGTCTTCAACTTTTTGATAACTACAACTTTTATTTGAAACATTTTTCAATTGTATCAACACATACACTGAGACAAACCAATGACTAGATAAAAGAACATTATTTATTAATTATTTCAAAAACTAAGAGTGCTATGACAAAAAGTGAAGATACAAAAAATCTTTAGTTTTTCATTTACTACAACTTTTATTTGAAACATTTTTCAATTGTATTGACACATACACTGTCACACACCAATAACTAGATAAAACACACAACTTTTGAAATATCTTAAAAACTAAGAGTGCTATGACAAAAAGTAAATGAACAATACATCTTCATTTTGTTATTATCTACAACTTTTATTTGAAAGAATTTTTTGTTTGATGAACATTTATTGAAAAAATATGAAAAAACTGAAAAACGCTACGAGTAAAGTACCACTTCCAGTTTTCCGATTTTCACCAAAAGCTTTTCAGTTCTTCCGATTGTATCAAAAAGCTTCAGTTTCAAGTTTCATCTCGATATCTTTAGCGGTTTTTGCGGTACAGCGCATACAGACTCACACACAGACACACAGACAGACAGACATTTTTCAAAAATGGTCTTATTCGACTCAGGGGACCGCAAAACGGATATTTCCGCTAAAATTTTTGATTCGAAAATTTTCACGAAAACAATACTTTCCCTTTGTATTACATACGGGGGAAAGTAAAAAAGGACACGCTATCCTGTATATTTTAATCATAGAATCATTAGGGAAATCCGGATCAAAAGAAGACGACTGAAAACTTACCGTCTACACAAAACCAATTGTGCCAAGCTTGCATTCAGAAGAGCAGAGCAACATCTCAAAGGAAGCATCAATACAGCTTATCATAGCTATATTGAAACATCAGAAAAACGTCTGTCCCGAGATCCGACTAACTTTTGGGATTTCGTTAACGATAGGAGAAACCAGGATCGAGTTCCATCCGTGATGTCATGGCAAGGCCAGGAGTTGGACAGCGGATCCCAAATTGTGCACGCATTTGCAGAACTCTTCGATCAAAATTATAGCAGCGGACCATTGCTAACTGAAAACACAGCTAACATGACTCAACTGGGCCATATTAATATAACTGAAGGCATGGTCATTGCGGAACTAAAACGCTCTAAAAATAAATCAATTAGTGGTACCGATAACATCCCAGAGTTTCTTGTTAAAGATACTGCTATAGTGCTAGCTAAACCACTAATACATATTTTTAACCTCATCTTTAAAACTGGCATATTTCCTCTATGTTGGAAGAGTGTGAGAGTGATTCCAGTTTACAAGAAAGATGATAGGTCGAAGGTGTCCAATTATAGACTTATTTCTATATTATGCAATTTTTCGAAAGCTTTTGAACGGATTTTAACTACTTATATCTATAATTCGGTCAAGAATGACATATCACCAAAACAACATGGGTTTATACCAAAACGCTCAACATTAACCAACCTAATTGGCATTACTCAGCAGATCTCTTCCAACATGGACGATAGAATACAAACAGATGTCTTGTATACGGATTTTTCTAAAGCGTTCGATCGCATGCCCCATGACTTACTAATAAAGAAATTAAAGTTATATGATCTTCCATTCAGCATTATTAACGTAGTAAGGTCATACCCAGTTGTAGTGTTTCGTTTTTGGCGCCCATTTATTTAAATATATTCTTAAATGTGGCGCCGGATGTTTTTTTATGTTTTTCCGTTTCTGCACTTGCGGAATGCGCAATGCAGAAGACAGTGTGAATTTGACCATTGAACGGTACGGAATAAAGTTTACGTTATACCCCAAAACCCAGTGTTTAAATTACAAACCCCACACTAAGTAAGAACACAACATTGGCGACGAGGCAAGAAGAGAGACGCGTGGGTGAAAAGAGTGAGTTTTGTGATTCTGTCGGACAGAGTGTTAGTGAGCACGTGGCGCTGAAGGAAAATGGCGAACGCCGTTGGAATTTTGGTGGAATTTGATCCTCGAGTGCATGATTGGAAGATATTCAAAGGACGCTTAACACAATTCTATATCGCAAACAAAATTGTTGACGACCCGATAAAAAGAGCTCTACTGCTAAATGCATTAGCCCAGGATGCGTATAAGCTGCTGGAGAACCTCACCATTCCGAGCGCGCCCGAAACGTTAACGTTTGATAAATTAATCGCGGCATTAGACAATTTTTATTCGCAAACGAAAAATATTTTCGCTGAGAGATTAATATTCTATTCAGCTCAGAAAAAAGATGAAGAATCAGTGATGGAATGGTCAGCGAGAATTAAATCGTTTGCAGCGGATTGTAAATTTGGAACGTATTTGGAGACTGCACTACGTGATAAATTTATCGTGGGAATGAAAAGTGGAAGAATTCGCGATAAATTGTTTTTAGAGGATGATAAATTGACTTTAGCGAGAGCGCTGGAGATCGCTCAATCAGCGGAGTCGGCAGCGTCTCAATTCGGGGTAAACAGGGAGCAGCTGGACCTATCGAGAGTAAAACTTGAACCTAGGAAATTACAAGTGCACCGGCTGGAGCGGCCGCACCATGGTCCAGGAACATCATCATCATCGCCGAAGAGAAACGGATCAAGCGATGAGAGGGGGAATCGCAAGCAACACACACGCAGCCGCAGCATCACAGCGCAACGGACCGGCGCAAACAGCTCAGCGAAGAAGTGCGCGGACAACGCACACGGGGGACGCGGTTTCATTGCAAACCGCGCAAACGAGGCATCATTTTGTCGCTGCGGAAGACTTAATCATAATGCATCGAATTGTCGATTTCGTGAGTACACATGCAATTATTGTAAACAGAAAGGACATTTAAGCAGCGTATGTAGAAATAGAAAAATAAATTTTATTCATTCACAAAAGGATACAAATAATCCTTCATTATTTTCTTTGCGTACTATAAACGGTAGACCTATAGTCACAAAGGTATTAATTAATAATAAACCATGTCAAATGGAAATTGATTCTGGCGCGGCGGCAAGCGTCATTTCTAAAGGTTTGTGGGATAAATTGTTTGCTGACGTACCGTTATCAGAGACAAAAATTAATTTACTTAATTACACCGGGGGCAAGATTTCACCCGTTGGAATGGCATCAGTCAAAATAACATATAACAAACGTACAAAATTGCTAAATATGTATATTATAAAAGGGGGTGCACCACCATTGCTAGGCAGAGATTTCCTAGACAAATTTAATTTAGGTTTCAAAGAAATAAATTTTATTAAAAATAATGACAGTTAATTATTTAGTTGAAAGATTCCCAAAAGTTTTTTCCGACCAATTAGGGACGCTTAAAAATGTTAAATTAAAAATTAAATTAGGGCCAAATTGCACACCGAAATTCCACAAACCCAGAGCTTTGCCGTACTCTATTAAGAATAAAGTTGAGATAGAAATTGAAAGATTATTAAAAGAAAATATAATTTCACCTGTGAAGTACGCGGAATGGGGCACTCCGATAGTTCCTATCATGAAAAACGATAATACTGTTAGAATTTGCGGGGATTACAAAGTAACCTTAAACCCTCATGTCGAAATTGAGAGGTACCCCTTACCCAGAATCGATGATTTATTTACAAAACTACAAGGCGGAGAACAATTTTCTAAAATTGATTTGACTAACGCTTATCAGCAGGTTTTATAAGACAGTGATTCTCGAAAATTGACAGCTATCTCAACGCATTTAGGAACATTTATTTATAATAGACTACAATTTGGTATTAATTGCGCCCCAGCACAATTCCAACATATCATGGATAGATTATTAGGGCAGTTAGAGGGTGTGTGTACATTCTTGGACGATATATTAATTACAGCACCAAATAAGCAGGAACATATTACTCGATTAAATTCAGTGTTAAGTATTTTAAAAGAAAACGGATTAACAGTCAAAGCAAGTAAATGTTCATTTTTTTAGGATTCCCTAGCTTATTTAGGGTTTATAATAGATAAGGAAGGGTTGCACAAATCACCGGATCGAATTAAAGCAATTCAGGAAATGCCTGCGCCCAAGAATGTCACACAACTTCGATCATTTCTTGGTACCATTAATTATTATCAAAGATTTGTTAAGAATTTACCGGACATTTCACACCCTCTCTACGAATTATTAAAAAAGGAAAATTCGTGGTCTTGGACAGAAAATTGTCAAGAATCGTTTATTGAAATAAAAATACTATTAATGTCTAATAACGTGTTAGCCCATTACAATCAAAATCATCCATTAAATTTAACGGTGGATGCTTCCAATTTTGGGGTAGGAGCCATTTTATCACAAATGTCAAAAAAAAAACCAATCGCATTCGCCTCCAGAACGCTATCAGCGGCGGAAAAAAATTATTCACAAATCGAGAAAGAGGCTCTTGCAATTGTTTATGGTATTAGAAAATTCTACCAATACGTATATGGGCGAGAATTTAATTTGTATACGGATCACCAACCCTTAGTTACAATTTTTGGTTCTAAACGTGGCATTCCGACTTTAGCAGCTAATCGATTGCAACGATATGCATTGTTTCTTAGTGGATTCACATTTAATATAAAGTACGTTAAATCAAATAAAAATAATGCTGATTTTTTATCATGAATGCCTATTGAAAATGTTGTAGATGAAATTGACGATACCAATAATATAAATTATATTCGTTATATTCAAGATGCTAATATAATGATTGATTTAGACCAAATAAAAGGTGAATCACTTAAAGATCCAATCCTACTTGAGGTGAAGAAATATGTAACTAATGGTTGGCCGGATAAAAATAAAATAAACTCAAATTTAAAGCATTTTTATGCTCGGAAAAATGAAATAACGATTGAAAATGATGTTCTATTGTGGGGATACAGAACTATTGTGCCTGAGAAATTACGTAAATTAATTTTATCAGAAATACATAACACTCATCAAGGGATTGTTAAGTCGAAATCTCTTGCCAGATCTTACGTCTGGTGGCCGTCGTTAAATGCAGAAATAGAGAAAATGTGCAAGCAATGTGAAGTTTGTCAAGAATTTCGTGCTAATCCTGACCGAATTCCATTGCAAAGCTGGCCTATTGCTAATAATGTATGGGAAAGAGTACATATCGACTTCTTAGGGCCATTTCAGGGTAAAAATGTACTAGTTGTGTGTGATGCATTCTCAAAATGGATGGAAGTTTTCTTAATGAATGACATCAGTACACATAATACAATTGATAAATTAAGAGAAACATTTGCCCGATTTGGAATACCAAAGGTACTTGTTTCTGATAACGGGCGGCAGTTCACATCGCACGAGTTTCGTACATTTTTGGAAATGAACAATGTTAAGTTTTTAACTTCACCGCCGTACCACGCTCAATCAAATGGCTTTGCGGAAAGTAATGTAAAAGCTGTTAAACTATTTTTACTTAAAGAAGCCAAAAATCCAAGTAATAGAATAATAAGTAATTTTAAATGTTCAATCAACAAATTTTTGTTAACATATCGAAACACTGAACACTGTTCAACTGGAGAAACACCAGCTCGCATTATGTTTGGTCGACCAATGCGAACCAGACTTGATTTCGTAAAGCCAAATGAAAATTATCGACCTACCAAGAGTTTAGATAAAATCAGAGAAAATTTAAAAAAAAATCAAGTTCGTAATTGTCGAAATTTTAGGGGGCGAAGAGTGGTGTCTTTCCAGATTGGACAGGAAGTGCTAGTAAAAGACTATAGGCAAGGGAAACCAAAGTTTGTGAGTGGGGTGATCAAGAAGAAATTAGGATCTGTTATTTACTACGTGGAAGTGCGTGATAGTGATTTATTATGGAAGCGCCATGTAAATCAACTGTTATCGGTGGAAAGTGATTTTTGCGAAACTAGCGCCAGTGAAAATAATTTAGAAAATGTAAAAACTGATGAGAAAGATAATGTTTTTGAATCGGATAAAGTGTCATTGCGTAATTCGGAGATAGAGGCGGCAACTTCAAATTCTGAAGATGTACTTGAATGTAAAAATCAAAATGAAGTTTCCGAGTCTATTCCCGATAATGATAAATCAGTATTGGAAAGTGCACCTATACGGCCTCAGCGAACTCGTAAGGCTCCGGAGAGATTGCAGGTCCAATTCTGATTAAATAAAATAAAATTATCTTTACGTTCTTTGTAAGTTTGAAAAATAATAGTTTAAAGTTAAGCCGGGAGGAATGTAGTGTATCGTTTTTGGCGCCCATTTATTTAAATATAGCCAGGGGTATAGAAACATCAATTTTGGATACTGATGAATCTCAAAACCCACAAAAAACTGAATCGATGGTTTCATTGAATTCGTCCGATAAACTCGACAATGTCGAAGAGGTAGATGACCTTAACGTAAACAATAACAACACAGAAATGAACAATGAGTGGCAAATACAAGTAAATAAAAGGAAAAAGAAAAATTCATTTAAACTTATCGGAAAATCTACGAACGCAAATCTTCCAGTAGTTAAGCCATTATCTCGTAAATGGATATTTGTGTCAAGATTCCATAAAGACGTTACCTGTAGCCAAATTAAGGATCATCTCATGCAAGCCGGAGATTACAAATATGTAATTGAAAAATTAAATCCAAAATATGAGGAAGCTAATTATGCCTCTTTTAAAATTGGCGTCCCATTAGATGCAGAAAAAATTGTATTAAACGATGAGTTTTGGCCAAAAAATGTTTTTATAAATCGATTTTTCTTTAAGAGTAAATCAAATTTTCGCATAAATCAACAATCGACAATAAAAAAATAACAAATACAAACACATTACGTGTCCTCCACCAAAATGTTCAATGCTTAACAACTGCAATAGTACATATTGAGGAACTAATAAATAGTGCAACATGCAACATACTTTGCATATCGGAACATTGGCTTTCTATGGATCAATTAAATCAAGTTAAAATTCCAAATTTCAATCTGATAGCACATTGCTGCAGAGGAGTAAATCATCATGGAGGAGTCGCCATCTACACTGAAGACTCTGTCACCTGTCAGCCTGTGGATATTAGCGTATTTTCCAAACTGAAGATTTTTGAGTGCTGCGAGATACAAGTGTGTGTGCGTAGCGAGTTTGTAATAGTTATATGTGTATACAGGCCACCTACCGGTGACATAATTGACTTTCTTAATAGGTTCGAACAGCTACTTATTAACCAAACTCATCAAAATAAGACTTTTTTTATTGTAGGAGATTATAATATTGACATTCTAAAAGAAAACAACGTAACCTTAGATTTTAAAAGGGTTCTAATGTCGTTTAATCTTAAATATCTAATATCTAACCCAACTCGTGTGTGTAAGTCAACAAAAAGCTGTCTCGACAATATTGTGACTAACTGTGATAGGGCCCTTTACACGGAAGTTATAAACACCGTAATATCAGACCACTATGCGCAATTTTTTAACTACAACGTTTTGATAGAAACAAAAGTAAGTAAAATAAAAACTAGGCAGTTCATTAAGCCAAACGTAATTTCTTTTATTGATGGTATTTCCAAGGAAACATTTATCGAAGTTCAGCGTGACCAGTGTGTAAATGCCATATATGACGATTTTATGCGTACTTTTCTTAATCATTTCTACAAGTGTTTTCCAATTAAAACAAAAACTAACAAAAAAATGAAACAAAAGTATTATACTGAAGAAATTTTGCAAAGTAAAGAAAGATTATTGATTTATAAAACAATATCACAGTACAAACCATTATATAAGCCTCTATTTAAAAATGAACAAAAATATTACAATAATCTATTATTATTAGAAAAACAAAAACAAATGGAAACAAAAATTCAAAGTTCAAACAACAAATCAAAGGATACGTGGTCTCTCATTAGAAACATTGTTAATAAAAAATGTAAACACGTAACACCAAGGTATGATAATATTCTCACACTTGTAAATGATTTTAATAATTTTTTTAACACAGTTACTACTAAGTTGCTAACGACATCAAACCCTATGAATATAAGAGAAATCCCTTTCAATGAACATAGCATGTTTATGACACCAACAGACCCAGTGGAAATAATTGGTATAGTACACAATTTAAAGAATAGCTACAGTGCTGGAATTGATGAAATACCTGTGTACATTATAAAACAGTGTATAGAGTATATAGCTGAACCTCTTTCCAACATTATAAACTCATCCTTAGAAACCGGTATTTATCCCGATCAATTAAAAATTTCTGCTATCTCTCCCATATTTAAGAAAGGAAACCACGACGAAATAGAGAATTATAGACCTATAAGCATACAGAATTCTTTCTCCAAAATCTTTGAAAAGGTTTTATATTCAAGATTAAGTTCATTTTTTAAGAAATATAAACTGCTCCACCCTATGCAACATGGATTCCTCAAAGGTAGAAATGTAGATACGGCAATATATGAATTTATTACTTTCATCTTAGAAGCTTTAGAAGAAAATAACTTGGCGTCTGGTCTATTTTTAGATTTAACTAAAGCTTTCGACACAATTGATCACCAAATACTACTCAACAAGCTACACATGTATGGGGTAAGAGGCACTGCCTACGAGTGCTTTAACTCTTACTTAAAAAAAAGAATTCAATACACAAGGCTGAGGGATAGTGATGGGTCAAGTATACTATCAAGTCCCTTAAAGGTAACCAAAGGGATACCGCAGGGTAGTATTCTTGGCCCATTACTGTTTATTATTTATATAAACGATATAACAAACGCCACGTCATCAGACTGTAAGCTAATTAATTATGCTGACGATACAAATCTGTTGGCAAAGGGATACACATTACCTGAAATATATCAAAAATACAACACAAATATGCAGAGAATGGAGACGTGGTTTAACAATAACAATTTGGTATTAAACAGAAACAAAACATCTTGTGTATTGTTTAAAACTAACCAAAGTTTACCAACACCTAATTATATAAATTTCAATAATACAAATTACAACTTAATAGCCGCCGTAAAATTTCTAGGAATAGTAATTGATGATACGCTTACATTTACTCCGCATATTAGTAATTTATGCAAGAAAGTAAGTAGTGCTTGTTTTGGATTACGAATATTAAGAAAATCTGCGTCGATAAAAATAACACAAATATTTTATTACGCAAATATATATTCCCATCTCAAGTATGGTATAATATTCTGGGGGGGATCTGTCGACACTAAAAAGATATTCGTAATCCAAAAGAAAGCGTTGAGAATTTTGCTTAACTTAAAATATAATGAAAGTTGCAGAGGAAAATTTAGAAAGGCTGCTATGCTGACAGTGTATGGCATTTACATATTTGAAACGTTGAAATTCTTTTGGAAGCATAGCAATTATTTTAACAATATATTTACTAATTTGAAATACTCTAAAAGAAAGGGTCAAATATATAATTTGCCTCAACATCGTTTAAGCAAATACGAACGAAGTTGCTCTTATGCAGCAATAAAATTATATAACAATTTGCCAGTTCAAATAAAAGAAATAGACACTTATAATAAACGTAAACAAGCGCTATATAATTATTTAATCCAATTAGAACCGTACAGTGTAGAAGATTACTTTAAGAAACAATAATTAAGTTCACATTTTATTGACGTATTTACAATACAATGTTATATTTTTGTATCATTTGTTTATGTAAATAAATACTATTATTATTATTATTATTATTATTATTATTAAATGTAGCGCCAGATGCTTTTTTATGTTTTTCCGTTTCTGCACTTGCGGAATGCGCAATGCAGAAGACAGTGTGAATTTGACCATTGAACGCTACGGAATAAAGTTTACGTTATACCCCAAAACCCAGTGTTTAAATTACAAACCCCACACTAAGTAAGAACACAACACTAGTAAACAGAAATCAACATGTCGAATTAAATGGGCATAAATCGCGTTGCTATAGTCCGAAAAGCGGGGTTCCTCGGGGATCGAATCTGGGGCCATTGTTGTTTTGTTTATTTATTAATGACGTTGTTAAGATTATTAACTGAGATATTCTCATATATGCAGATGACATCAAACTGTTTGCCCCTATAAAGAGCTTGAATGCGTGTGACTCCCTACAGCATAACCTGGAGCTGCTGAGCATTTGGTGCATTGAGAATAAATTGTCTCTAAATCCCAGCAAATGTTCAGTTGTTTCCTATACACGGAACTATAACCCCATTATATATGAGTACAAAATAGATGAAGTCCCACTAAATAGAGTTAATGAGATGCGGGATCTGGGTGTTCTATTTGATAGCAGGCTCACTTTCAACCAACGTATTATGAATACGATAAGAATATGCAGTAAAAGGCTGGGCTTCATTATTAGAACAACTAAGGATTTCAAAGATCAACATAACCTAGTGCTACTATTCAATTCACTAGTTAGGAGTAAACTCAATTACTGTGCTCCTGTATGGAGTCCCCATTCGCAGCTCTATATTCGGCTTGTTGAGTCTGTTGTATGGAGATTCTTAAAATATCTATATCTAAAAAATCATGGTTTCTATCCATATCAAGGTTATCCGTATAATGACCTGCTTTCAGAATTTAATATGATGTATATTGTCAATAACCACAATTTAATAAATGTAATAACACTGCATAAACTAATTCACTACCAAATTGATGACATGTCACTGCTACAGGCACTATCAATCCATGTACCTCGAGCTAACTCTAGAAACCCCTTAACATTTACATACCCTACACCAAACTCAAATCATCACGCTAACTCTCCCATTATAAAAATGATTCGCGCTTATCATCATATTCAATATAATGTAGATATTTTCAATTCTTCTCAAGACTTCAAAAGTAATGCTCTAGTATATTTTTCTACTATGGCTTAAGGTTTTTTCTGTCTTTCTAGTGCTCATCTTATCATGATTATTTCATTTCTTAGTTTTGTTATTTTTATTTATTTATTATTGTTATTATTGTTTTCCTTGATTCCTATTCTTATTGTTTTTACCCTCACTCGTTTTCTTTAATATAGGCGCATATCTTTAATATTGTTGATAAAATAAATGTTAACGAATACTATATGCATTTAACTTAAGTTTGTATATTTCTTTGTAAGACATCATGTCTGTCGGAAATAAATGGTTATTATTATTATTATTATTAAATGATAATTTTTTTTGTCTTTCTAGTAAAATTCATATTATTATTATTATTATTATGATTTAGAATTATAATTTAATTTTAAGTCACAGCGCACTCAAATATGCGTATGTTTCTGTTAACATGTTATCTTGTAATAAGTTTAGTGTAAACTGTTGGATAATAAATAAATAAATAAATAATTCCCCTGTCTTTGTCGCCCGTTGGTTTGGCGCCTAGAGTCGCCTAATAAAAAAGCACTGACGATATCCCAGACTATACTAGCATATTCTGTCACAAGAATTACTCAAACTCACACTCATTACCTTGATCAGAAGTTCTGACACACTAAAAAATCACTCTAATAAAAAAAAAAGTTTGTTTCCAGAAAAAAAAAATTGTATCAATAAAACACCCCTTAAATAGTTAACAAATGTGTAAAAACTAACATAAAAGAATCTATAATGTATTCATAATGCATATCTAATTGTTCATTTTCTTAACGTTTTTTTAATTGTTTTTACCTACTATAAATAGTTATACAGAAAAATATCATCATCAATATATTTTGAAAATGGTGTTAACGAATTCTTTAATTGGCGTGTTAATTATACAGAATTTTTTTAAATTATAAATAAATCATAGTAGAAGTATCATATAATCCTAAAGAGTAAATATTTTCCTTTTGATGAAATGCAGTAAATATACTTTAGTTTACAAATAACCCACGAAGTACCGCCATCTAATGACCATTTGCTAAGTGGCGTCGTCAATAGCTGGCTAACTAAACGTTTAACATGGCACAAGCCATAATAAATAGTCAAGGATGTTCAGTATTTTTCAAGCACTGCTTTGGGACTATACTGATTATGACGTGGAAGTCTTAAACGCGTATATAGATACCCGGTGAATAAATTAATACATAAATTCATATTATTGATGTAAATAAATTTGTTTAGTTTGGGTAGTTTATTAATAATCCTGTGTTTCGGGTTTCTTCAAATTCAAAATGAAGATTCTAATATTAGTTATGTTAATATCAATCCATTCATGTAATGATCAAAAAATGTATTATATAATCAAAAATATTATTCAATCTGTTTTTGTCGATTCCAACACTTTCTATTATGTAATTACAAGAAATACAAACTCGATATCGGAATATTTGGAAAATTCATTAAAACTAATTTCAATTCCGTTTGTGATTTTTAAATACGAAAATTTATTAAAAATAAAACATTACGCACCAACAAGCCCAATAGAAGTTTTGATCACAATAAAAAATTGTAGTCACCTAATGGACTTGAGGTTAGGGAATCATACACGTATGGAAGTTTTAATGTTTTTCGAAAATGCTCGTGATAATAATGCGATGGAATTGTGCATTCTAAAATGGATGGATGAAATACTGCTGTTTAATAAAAACTTTGTTTTAATTACGGTTGCTATTACACTAGAAGAAAATGTAATTTTTGATATTACGGTGAAAAACGTAAATAAAAAAAACGTAATATTTAATTGGAAAAAAGGAGATTTAACTGAAGTTAAAATTAATATTCCTAGACATGATTATCTCACATCAAACATAACAGCTTCAGTTTTTCATTGTCCGCCTTACAACTATGTAAATAAGTCGAATTTAATTTACGACGGCGTTGAATACAAAATGCTCAAAGAAATTGTGAATTTCAAATTTCTAAAATTCCTACCTCAGCCCATCGCAGAAGACGAAACCACGTATGATGTCGTCAAATTAGACGTTACAAATGGCTTAAGTAACATAGCAATGTGCTCACATTGGTTGGTCAGCATAAACACATCAACACACGATTTTAGCACACCGTACACATATTCTTGCATCACATTTTTAGTTCCAAAACCTCACTATCTTCCTAATTCAATTTTCGTATACGCGCCTTTAAACAAAACAGTTTGGTTCAATTTAATAATTACCATTTTCTCATTCGTGGTTTTGCTACGAATTTTTGGAAGCTTTTATAATTTCCGTTTTGAAACCGAAGTTTTAAAAGATTTTCTAACTCTATTGGCAATATTTACTTTAAGAGGAGCGCCTGATCACCAACACATTCAAAGAATATCTTTTCGAATTCTAATATGTACTTGGAGCTTATACACAGTCTTAGTAACAACAGCTTATTCTTCAGGATGCACAAGCACTTTATCCTCGAAAAGATTACAAAACCCAATATTGACAATCGAAGACATGGTTAAGAGAAACATACACTGGGGTGGTCCAAAAGGCATGAATGACATCTTCAAAGATAATGTGGGATATTCCCAACGACTCTTCTCAATTTTCAAAGTGGAACATTCCAATCAGGAAAAATCGGATCGCTTACGTGAACGCAACTACGGAGCAATAGTCCAGAAATTATCAAATCACTACGTTACAAACACGGAAGGTTTTGATGATTTCAGTAAGAACAATTTAAATATCCTGCGCGAATGCGCCGCAATTTACGCGACGTCATTTGTTCTGGAGAAAAATTCCGCTTTCAGAGAGCATTTTAATCGAAAAATTGGTGTTCTTCAAGGACACGGGTTTGTCGATCATTGGTTTAAGGAAATGACGGCTAAATATAATTTGAAATATGTTCATAATTTTTATTTGTTAACAAGGGATGACGATGTTATCGTTCCAATGGATATGGAAAGGTTGCAAGGTTGTTTTTGGTTGTTAGTATTTGGAAATGTTCTAGCTTGTATTTTATTCGCTTTTGAATTAATAATAGGAAAATGTCGATGTTAAATAATGCTTCTTATTTCATATTAAAGTATCCTACTATTTTATAATCAATTAATGTACTCGTATTTAAGTTGTTTAGTTGTATAGTCAAACAATAAAGGTTTACTATTTCCTCGCTACTAAAATGACAATTTATGAAAAAGATATCTTGTAGCGGTACTTTGTAAAGATTTTATTTAACCAAAAAATATGTACAATAATATATATATATATATATATATATATATATATATATATATATATATATATATATATATATATATATATATATATATATATATATATATATATATATATATATATATATATAACGATGATGATGTCAGGTGCGTGGGTTATTAACGAAGGTAGTCATTAGCAGAGGCTGTCCACGACGGGGAGCGGCTTCCTCGAATGCGAGCGTCGGGTGGCTGTCCTCAGCGGGGAGCGGCTTCCGTGAACTCGGCTGAGCTTCTTAACGATGTATCTCGAGAAAACGTCCACACAAGGGATCGGATTATCGGCTTTTTCGGAGTTTGAGTTTCGCGAAAACTGTCCGCACACGGGATCGGTCTTCTCGGAAACGCTTTTGCAATGACGTTAGCTAAAAACAGCTTCTGACCACACAAGGGTTCGGAACGACTGTTGAGCTTAAGAGCTTGTGGAACTCTGCTGGTATGCCGAGGTGCAGCTGTTTATATAGGCGGCACAGCGGATGGTCCTCCCTTCTTAGGTGGTTGTTTGTACCAGCGTGGGGATGCGGTGGTGCGAGCGACGGTGGCGCAAGCGGAGAGGGTAGTACGGAGCGCTTTGGTACTAACGTGGGCGCTTCGTACGTACCCGTTACAATCTCCCCCTCAGGACCCTTATGACGTCTCGGCCGAGGGTCCTGGATTCTTCCTTGGTCTTCCTCTTTTCCTGATTGGATATGTGGGTGGTCCTCCTTCGTCTTCTGCACATTTCTTTAGTGCTGAAACGTGGTAGGTGGCCAGTGGAACTGCCAGATTCTCTCTTGAAGCTATCTCATACGAGCAGGGTCCTTTTGCAGCCAAAATCAGGTATGGTCCATCTCTTTTTGGTGCAAACTTTGCTGTGGTTATCTTCGTTGCCTTGCTGAGGGTATGTGATGTTACCCAAACTAGGTCTCCTGGTGCGTAGATTTCTGCTTCTGTCCGTTTCTTGTCGGCCTGCATTTTTCTTTCGTCTTAGGTTTGTTCATGTTTTTCTTTCGCTGCTTCGAAGGTTGTGACTAGGTCCTTAAGCCATGTTGGACATTAGTTGGGATCCGTAGTTCTCTTCCGAAGGTGAGGTAGGCTGGAGACATTCCTATTGGGGCACAGTAGGCTGTGTTCATCGCGAACCGGATTGCAGGTAGTTTGTTTGCCCAATCCGTGTGCTTGGTTCCGACTTGGATAGCGAGTTATGCCTTTAGGTCTTGGTTTCTCCTCTCTACTGGATTGGCGGCTGGGTGGTACACTGGGGTGAAGTTGTGGTCGATTTCCAGCCAATAGGTTATCTGTTGCATTATCGCGCTGACGAACTGGGTTCCGTTGTCGCTGATGGATCTTCTTGGAATACCATATCGCATGAATACTTCTTCCACGAGGGTAGTTCCACAGGCGATGGCTGTTGCTGCTTCTAGGGGGAATAGTTCTACCCATCTTGAGGCGGTGTCTTCTATGATGAAGATCCATTTCTCCTTCTTGGGCCCCTCTGGAAGTGGTCCGAACAAGTCGATTGCTATCACTTCGAATCTTCTGTTCATTGCTGGTGTTTGGAAAAGTCCTTGCGGCTTTTGGTTTGATGCCTTGTACTTCTGGCACTCCTGGCATTGCTTGACGTATTCCGCAACGTCGTGCCGGATTCCAGGCCAGTAGTTGCTTCTTAGTATCTTCCGCAGGGTTCTGTCGACTCCATAGTGACCTGCGACTGGGTCGTCATGAAACCTTTTCATGAGTTCCTTTCTCTGGGTCTTTGGTATGATGAGCTGCGGTTCTTCCGTTTCATCATACGGTGGGTATCTGTTGAGGATGCCTTGGTTCATTATGTATCCTCGAGCGGTCCATTGGCCTACTTGTTCAGGGCTGTCAGCTTCGAAGATATCTGTGATTTTTCGGATTTCTTCATCATCTTGCTGTTCCTCTCTGAGCTCGGTCCTCGTCTTGGCTGGCAGGTCAATACTGATGAGGGCGATTGGTAACTCGTCCTCGGGCGGTCGTGACAGAAAGTCGGCTATCAGATTTGCTTTCCCAGGTGTGTACTCGACCTTGAGGTGGAAAGGTTGTAGCTTGAGAGCCCATCTTGCGAGTCGTCCGCTGGATGACCTTAGCGACATCAGCCATTTTAAGGAACGGTGATCGGTCAGTACTGTTGTGGGGCTATCCTCGATGTATCCCCGGAAACGTTGAACTGCCCAAACTACGGCAAGTGCTTCCCTCTTGGTGGTGCTGTAGTTGATCTCGGCTTGGGTGAGGAGGCGGCTTGCGTATTCCACTGGTCTCTCTTCTTTTTCCTCCCCCTGCATCAAAGCTGCTCCTGCCGCATATGAGCTGGCATCCGTTCTCAATATGTAGGGCTGGTCTGGCTTTGCTTGTTGCAGGATTGGTGATGAGATGAGTGCTTGTTTCAGTGTGGAATAGGCCTCTTCTTGTAGCTTTCCCCATTCCCAAGGTGTGGTGTTTTTCGTCAGATTGTTTAGCGGCTTGGAATGCTGGCGAAGTCCTTGATAAATTTTCTGAACCAGCTGCAGGCTTGCAAGACGCTCTGCCGTTGTTTGATGTTCTTAGGGGCCGGTCGATTTGCGATGGCGGCCACCTTCTCCGGATTGGGTCTTATTCCCTCCTTGCTGATCACGTGTCCTAGGAGAAACGGCTCTTCTTTCGGTTGATCCTTAGGTTTAGCTGCTCAAACCTCTGGAACAGCCGTCTCAGATCTTCCCAATGCTCTTCCATCGATTCGAACAGGATGATGACGTCATCTAGGTATACCAGCATTCTGATCAGTTCCAGGCCTGTCTTCACCCGGTCCATCAGTCTTTGGAATGTGGCAGGTGCGTTCCGTAGTCCGAATGGCATCCTGGTAAACCGGAATAAGCCGAACGGCGTAATGAAGGCCGTTTTGTCCCTGTCCTCCCTCCGTATCTTCACCTGGTGGTATCCTGTCTTGAGGTCCAGGGTGGAGTATATCTTTGTCCTGCTTGTGGAGTGGAGGAGATCGTCTATCCTCAGGAGTGGATAGCTGTCAGGTTTCGTGATCACGTTTAATTTTCTGTAATCTATACAGAGGCGGACTTGACCATCCGGTTTGGGATTTAATACTACGGGAGCGGCCCAAGCGCTCTCGCATTCTTCTATAATACCCTCCTGAAGCAGCTTCTTCATTTCCACCTTTAGTTCCGTCTTCTGTGGAGATGATCGGTACGGCGGCTGAGCGATGGGGAGGTGGTCTTGGGTATTGATTATATGTTCTGCAGCTTCTGTGGGAGGTCCGCTCTCCTCGAATACGTCCCGGAACTCCTCCAGGAGATCATTGTTTTTTATTTTCTTCTTGGGTCAAATCTGCAGCTTCGACCTCTGGATCTAGGTGGATGTCTTTTATGTCTAGTGAAGCCATCTGAAGATCCCATTCAGCCTCAACCTGGACCATCGCGTCATGGAACATAAAGTCGAAGGAATCGATATCCGATCAGTGCATCGGGTATGACTCCGTCCTTCTGGGGGTCCTCGGTAGTGGAGAAACGGCTGGTTCGTTAAGGGTCATCTCCGTAACATAGTCATCTTGATGTCCATGTTTTCGCTTCGTTTTCGTTTGGCGGGATTCTCTTCCTTTTGCGTAAACAGGTATCTTTCTGGTTCATCCTCAAACGACCAGTATCGTTTGGAAAAATTTATGGAGATCCCGGCGTCCTCCAGGAAGTCAATACCCAACAGTGTCTTGGCCTTTGGGGTGTTGATGATGTAGGCCAGGGTGGTTGGAATTCCTTTTCCTTTGAGGATGACCTCTACTCTAGCGTAGACTGCTGCCCTTTTGCTACTGGATCCGTCTGCCAGGGTGAGGTTTACGGGTTTCTTTTGGAATTTCACTTCTTGCCTTCTGAGCTCCTGGTATAGTTGTTCGCTCGCAAAGCTAGTGCGAGCGCCGGTATCTACGTATGCTGTTCCAGGGGTTCCTCCAATCCCGATATTCAGGGCTGGACGATCCCTGACCTGTAGCCCTAGGTCTGCGGCACAAAATCCTAGTGTTTGCGCCTGAGAGGTGGTTTGCGTAGAGCATTTAGGACAATTACGTTTAATGTACCCTGGGGTCTGGCAACCATAACAACGTAGTTCCTTTTTCTCCTGGACTGTCGTTGTTTTTCCCTTTTTCTTGCGGCATTCCTCCAGCGAGTGTCCGAAGATTTTGCAGAACGTACATTTTACCCTTTCCTTTGCTTCTGGGCGATCGGATTTTCTCTCCTTTAAATGAGCCTCGATTAGGCTGACTTGGCTCAACAATTCTCTAAAATTGTTGACGGATGTCCTGGATACTCGGTCTCTGATCTTAAATTTTAGAAGTCCGTACAGCATATCCAACTGGGTGGCCTCCGAAAATTTTTGTGTCAGCTGGGCCAACAGTGACCTCTTCTTCGTTAGGAAGTCGCTCGTATCCTCGTCGAGCTGTTGTGCCGTGGAGAAGATTTCCATGTAGATCTTATATGCCGGTGGGGTTGGAGCATATTCATCCCGGATCGCTTGTATCGCCTGGTCCCAAGCGTGGATATTATCCTTTATCCCACTCCACCAAGTGTTGGCAGGTCCTTCTAGCAATAGCCTCAATCCTTGGACGGCATTGTCATTGGTGATGTTCTCACTCTGCTTGAAGAAGTCAATGCTATCTATGAAGTCCTTCACGACCTCCGGATTTCGGGTTCCACTGTAGCGAGCGGTACAGTGTGTAAAATGTTTGCGCTGCGGCTGGATGGCGCTTATCAGCTGTTCTAACTGTTCTTGTGTAAGGGCCATCCTTCTCGTCGACTGATTCCTGGTTATTGGAATTTTTGTTGCTTTTTATTCTATCTTTACTCTTCGGCCCGCTCATTGGGCGTCAGTTTGTAGCGGTACTTTGTAAAGATTTTATTTAACCAAAAAATATGTACAATAATATATACAGGGCTTTCATTAATTCCCGAACCCCACGTGACTAAATTTAAAATTGCCACGTAAATTATTGTATTTGTACGTTGGAGGCTCTGAAAAAAGTAACCAAACGTTACTAAAGTCAAATTTGACATAAACGTTTATGCGCGGTGCATCGTTAAACCAACCTTTGAGATCTTACAAGATTCGCCCGGAATTTTCAGGTAAGCAAAAATTGTTTAATTATTCTGAAACATTGAGTTTTATTTCTATTTATTTTGCAGAGTCAATTTGCTAGGATAAGCAAATACTGCAAAAATGGTATTTACAACGAAAAAATTAATAAAAATTAGTTACATTTTGAAGATGAGCCTATTTTTTTAATCATTTTAAATATAATATTTTCAGTCGTCATAAAAATACGCCGGCGAATAAATATTTTTAAATCTAGGGAATTTTTGTGTGAGCCATACCACCTTGTACATTTGGTTGCCTATTATTTTTGGTCACGTGGGGTTCGGGAATTAATGAAAGCCCGGTATATATATTGTGACGTCCCCTTATCATAAAATAAATAAGAGGGCTCACTGACCTCGGCTAGGGTAGTTCAGCGGTGCGTGGGCCAGGGTGTTTTTAATTCCGCATCTCATGCGGGCGCCAGTTACTAAGTAACAGGATGGGGAAGAGAACTATTTAGGTTAGGTCACAAATAAATCACAATTAACACCAAATCAATTAATAACAATTATATTAACAATTAAAGAAGAATAAAAAGTAAATTATTAAATTATCCAGAATTTAGATCAATTAAGGCAATGAATGATTACTTATCCGAACAATTAAAGGGGAAGGAAAAAAATATGTGATTAATAAAAAAGTTCACAATTGACCTGCCACAATAAAATAAAAGCTAAATGAATGATATCGTGGGCGATGGATTTGAACTATCGGTAATGGCTCTCTCTCTGCTCGGGTGACTGGGGTTTATCTCACCAATTGATCGTTGCGGGTATCTCCTGCCTTAACAGGTGACTTCTGGCATATATGGGGGCCAAGATACGGGCTCTACTGCTGGAATGGTAAGCTAGCAAGTGGGGTAGTTAAGCAGCGGGTCGGAAGCCGTATGATTAACGCTCTACTAGCTCCAGCTCTCCGTCACCAGGCCTAGATGGATCCCTTTAGCAACATGCGGTACTATTAAATAATATTAACGACTAGAAATTAAATTAATTCCCCTTAAAACAATAAGCTGAATTAATCAAAACGGTGATACACCAGAATTTAAATAATATTAATGAATAGTAATTAAATTAATTTCCCTTACTACAATAAAAGGAATTAATTAACAGGGTGATACACCAGAATTTAAATATCATTAGTTAGCAAAAAAAAAAACACAGAAACAGATTAATTCGGTCACAGAAAAATGTAGTAAAATTAACACCGTCCTCTAGGAGCGACAGGTGTCAATTTGAAACGGTGCGGGAAAATAATTTCCTCTCGCCGGCATCAAGCTTTTAAATAGCTTATTATTCACCCACACACTACTGATAAGACATCACTATTAAATTGGACTCGTTGAATAATTGAAACACAACAAAACTAACATATAACCTACAAAATTACACGTGCTACGTTAGCGGTACGCATTTTCGATAAACTTCTTACTGAATAAATAACCTGCCGGTTAGACAGCGGTATCTCATATTAAATTAATCATTCATAATAATACACGGACTTTAATAGTATTTATCAAAAATGCATACCTGATTTCCTCGACACAAACACCAGAACAACCACCGCAAGCCCCACAAACAAAAAGGAAAACCCCTGGCCCGCTCTCTCGCGCCAACTTTCCCATCCTCTCTCGCGCCTCTCGCGGGTGGAATCTAACTTAACCAATGGCGTAGCATGTGTCGGGTACTAATTAATTAATTAAATGAAAACAGAACCGTTACAATATATAACGATGATGATGTCAGGTGCGTGGGTTATTAACGAAGGTAGTCATTAGCAGAGGCTGTCCACGACGGGGAGCGGCTTCCTCGAATGAGAGCGTCGGGTGCTGTCCTCAGCGGGGAGCGGCTTCCGTGAACTCGGCTGAGCTTCTTATCGATGTATCTCGAGAAAACGTCCACACAAGGGATCGGATTATCGGCTTTTTCGGAGTTTGAGTTTCGCGAAAACTGTCCGCACACGGGATCGGTTTTCTCGGAAACGCTTTTGCAATGACGTTAGCTAAAAACAGCTTCTGACCACACAAGGGTTCGGAACGACTGTTGAGCTTCAGAGCTTGTGGAACTCTGCTGGTATGCCGAGCTGCATCTGTTTATATAGGCGGCACAGCGGGCGGTCCTCCCTTCTTTGGTGGTTGTTTGTACCAGCGTGGGGATGCGGTGGTGCGAGCGACGGTGTCGCAAGCGGAGAGGGTAGTACGGAGCACTTTGGTACTAACGTGGGCGCTTCGTACGTACCCGTTACAATCTTCAATTTGGTTCTCATTAATAAGTTGTTGAAACATATTTACAATATTGATAATTAAATAAAACTTACACTTTATGTAAATATATTAACAATTTACTACCCTCATTTATAAATTTTAACTCACCATATTCAATATAATGTTCACTAGATTTGGTAACAAAATTAAAAGAAATAGAAGTTCCCAACAACGCTAAACTCATCTCATTCGATGTAAAAAGCCGCTTCACGTCAATCCCAATAAAAGAAATAAAACATACTTGAAATAGAAATTAACAAATCAAACCAGCTAAGTGTATTAAAACAGGAATTAAAAATGCTAATAGATATATGCCCTCAGCAAAATTATTGTGAATTTAATAATTTAATATATAAACAAACAGATGGTTTACCCATGGGTTCACCGTTATCGCCGTTACTTTCTGAAATATTTATGTTCCATTTTGAAAAATATTTTTTACAAAAATCAGAGAGTAAGGAAATAAAGTTTTGGGCTCGATATGTTGATGATGTTTGGACGGGCACGTCAAGACAATTGGAACATTTTACAAAATTCATAAATTCAACAAAACCAAATATAGAATTTACAACAAAAATGGAAAAAACTAATAGTTTAAAATTTCTAGAGCTTACGATTTCCAAAACAACAAATAAACATTTAAAATATAATATTTAAACAAAAGAGACATTCACTGATTTAATTATACCAAATCAGTTCAAATACACATGATCAGATAAAATTTAGCACTTTTTACTTATTTATACACAGACTTGTAAATATACCACTTAGAATAACAGATTATGAACAGGAAGTAAATGTAATAAAAGAAATTGCAATTAATAATGGTTATAGTTTTGAAATCATAGACAAATTAATAAAGAGAAAAAAACACAAGAAATTTTAAAAATATTTTTATAACGATAGTTACTTTGAAAACAAAAACTGGAGTAAATCAAATTTTATCAACGGCTTATCACAAATAATAAAAAAATGCATAAAGGGAAAAGAATTAAATATTATTATGACGAATCCACTTAACCTAAGAAAATTATTTGTAAATAATAAACCACCAACTAATAAAAACCAAAAATGCGGTATTTACGAAATCAAATGTAGTGAATGCTATGCAATGTACATTGGATAAACGAGTTTTGAAAAAAGACTTGAAGAACATAAAAAATCCATCCTAAATAACAAACAAACAACGGGGTTTGCCCGTCATTGCATCGCATCCAATCACTTTTTGCAAATTTTATATTCAGGTAATAAGGGATGAGAATTGAATTTTAGAGAAGGCCTGGAAATTAGCAAGGCAATAAAATAGGGAAAACACATCGTAAACGAGTACGAAGACATCTGGAACTCCCCAATTCTTACAGCCCTTATTACCTGACCTTAAAAAAATATGTATATACACTTACGTGCAAAAAAAAAACGGCCCACCCATTATTTATTTTTTATTATTTTACTCTTGCAATACTGCAAATAAAACTTTTGGTATTTTACGATAAAATAGACTATCATGGCATAGAAAAAAAAATAACATATAGTACTTATCACTTCATTTAATGAACGATAATCATCACAAATGAAATTTAAAGATATTCTGTTCTTTCGACAATATGCATAAAGTATCAAAATGTCTACGTTTTTCCAATGTTTTTGCTTTTTTGTTTTTATCTTCAGTGGATGTGGGAATTAACCAACTGAAGATTGTTATGGTTATCATGGTTTTAAGTGCTGTAAATTGTGTAAAAGCTGTAGCTATTTTTGGAAGATTGACGAAGCCAATGGTATGTGGTCGGAGTGTTTAATGTTAGGCGTTCTACTATACAATGTCTATTTCATAGTAGGCGTTCTACTATACAATGTCTATTTCATAGTCTATTTTATCGTGAAACACCAAATGTTTTATTCGTAGTATTGCAACAGTGATTTTATTATAAAACATAAAAAATAATTGGTGGGCCGATTTCTATGCACTTGAGTGTATATCCTGTAAAACATTTTTCTGTATTACTCCTTGAGTATGACGATAAGTCGAAACTAGTCGGAGAGAATTAAAAAAATATTGGAGTGAAACAAACCAAGTGACTTTTATTTAATTATCTATATTGAAAAAGATAATATCACAAAATCCAAGAGTTCCAACAAAAGGTGTATAAGTATACCGGGTGTTGACTTGGCGGACGCAACATAGGAAATCCCTTATAAATTTTAAAATGTTCAAATTTTAGCTCCCCTATTTATTTTCGAAACCAAATGTATTTACCTTTTTTGTAGAGGGAAAAATTCTGAATTCATTCGTGTTAATGTTTATCACTTTACGTTTCTCTAAGTTAGAATAATTAAGAAAAAGTAATCTGGTTTTATAAAAATAATGACATGCCATGGAATTGAACCAACAATTCCGTGTGTCAAAATGGTAAAAGATATCGCAGTCACTTGATTAAAGTAAATGTTTTCGAAATGATTTATATTATACAAGAAAAAATCCTCCTAATAAAGTGGTATTATGCAGACCACAGTTATCACGATGTTTGCGTTATGATTTTTCTCGTTAATTAAGTAACAGCAATATCTTGCGAAATTTTTGTATCAATTCCATGGTATGTCATTATTTTTATAAAATCACATTACTTTTTCTTAATTATTTTAGCTGTACATTTTCTGACACCCGTTGATTTTTAAAAGAATTCAATTTGAAGCTTTAAACGAGTGTTTTTCACTCCCAGACTAAGCATGAAGTAAAATTTCGAGTTTAGAAAAGCCCCGTGAAAATTTGTCGAGGGTCGCGCAGCGACCCGAGACAAAATTTCTGGGCTTTTCTAAACTCGAAATTTTACTTCATGCGCCACACGTATAAACACAAATTTTAAGTGAAGTTTGAATATACATAAGTTTGACAATATTATAGTTTTTTATACGCGTGGCGCATGAAGTAAAATTTCGAGTTTAGAAAAGCCCCGTGAAAATTTGTCTCGGGTCGCTGCGCGACCCTCGACAAATTTTCACGGGGCTTTTCTAAACTCGAAATTTTACTTCATGCTTAGTCTGGGAGTGGAAAACACTTGTTTAAAGCATTAAATTGAACTTAAAAAAAACAGGGTATATCCGCAATTGTTGTATCAATTCCATGGTATGTCATTATTTTTATAAAATCACATTACTTTTTCTTAATTATTTTAGCTGTACATTTTCTGACAACCGTTGATTTTTAAAAGAATTCAATTTGAAGCTTTAAACGAGTGTTTTCCACTCCCCGACTAAGTATGAAGTAAAATTTCGAGTTTAGAAAAGCCCCGTGAAAATTTGTCGAGGGTCGCGCAGCGACCCGAGACAAATTTTCTGGGCTTTTCTAAACTCGAAATTTTACTTCATGCGCCACGCGTATAAACACAAATTTTAGGTGAAGTTAGAATATACATAAGTTTGACAATATTATAGTTTTTTATACGCGTGGCGCATGAAGTAAAATTTCGAGTTTAGAAAAGCCCCGTGAAAATTTGTCGAGGGTCGCGCAGCGACCCTCGACAAATTTTCACGGGGCTTTTCTAAACTCAAAATTTTACTTCATGCTTAGTCTGGGAGTGGAAAACACTTGTTTAAAGCTTTAAATTAAACTTAAAAAAACAGGGTATATCCGCAATTGTTGTATCAATTCCATGGTATGTCAATATTTTTATAAAATCACATTACTTTTTCTTAATTACTTAACTTAGAAAAACGTAAAGTGTTAAGTGTGAACATTTATAAATTTAAAATTTTTCCCTCTACAAAAAAGTGCAATACATTTTATCTCTAAAATAAATAGGGAAGACAATATTTAAACACTTTAAAATTAACATGCGATTTCCTATGTTGCGTCCGCCAAGTCAACACCCGGTATAAGTAAATAGGTAACATTTGTAGAATGTATTGAAGTGAGGATCAAACATTCGAGGCGGGTGTATTTTAAAATTCACTTTAAATCACTGTTTTATACGCGTGGTGGATGAAGTAAAATTTTGAGTTTAGAAGAGCCTGATCTTTTACTTCATGCTTAATCTGGGATTGGAAACACTCGTTAGAAGCTTCAAATTAAAAGCTTGCATTAACAGGCGCGCATCTAGAAAATTCTCTTAGAGTGGACTGATGACCCTTGAAGGGGGCCCATTCCGGTCTTATGGGGGGCTCACGCATTTAAACCTATGTACACAGGGTGGCCGATTTATCTGAAGACATTGAAATATTTTGAAAACTACGCATCGGATCAAAAAAAGTTCTGAATAAAATTTGTTCGCCTAGAAGAGGGCCATCTGGTGACCAAAGTCGACCCCTCACCCCCCCCCCCCCCCCTTGAGGTAGGGTGAGGGCAACTTTGAAATCGTAAATGGGAACTCTCATTTTTTTTATTGCTGATTCGGATTCCCCATAAAAAAATGGCGCTGTAATCGCAAGAGACCTGATTTTTGCGAATATCTTGAGAAATTACACATCGGATCGAAAAAAGGAACAAACTTGTTTAATTTTTCAAAAAGCTATTTAGCGATACGAAACTCGATCCACCCTCCCCCCCATCCCTACCCCATTGTGGTAAAAATGGAGGTTGCTTCAAAATCATGATTTGAAAACCCTGTTTTTTATTGCAAATTCTGGCTTTTCAAGACAAAATCCATTGATTATTGTTGATTATTTAATTCAAATCTAAATAACGGGTTGTGATTGTGTGATGGTTAAGGTTCGGAGAATTAACTCGGACGAGGTTTCAGAGAAGAACGATTTTATTTAACACGGTAAAAATGACGCTTACACTTGTTTTCGTTACTTAGGTAACTAGAATACTAAAAATGAAACAAGGTTGCTTAACATAAAATACAAAATGCCTAAGTGATACACTGTACAGTTTATGAACTTTAACACTTCCCCGTAAACTGAACATGGAGTATCACGAAATACAATTATCAATTCCGAAGACCAATCTTCGAACATATGTTTTTAAATTTAATCGAATTCAACGGTTTCGTAAACATGTCTGCTAGCTGATCTTCAGAACGCACGAATTCCACATCAATATCCCTATTTTTATAAAGTTCTCTAATAAAATAATAGCGCACCTCAATGTGCTTTGATCTTTTGTAGACTTCGTGATTCTTAACAAGTTTTATAGCACTAGCATTATCGATTAATAGTATAGGTACAGTTTTAATTTCACCGATCTCAGATAATAGGCGATTAAGCCACACCAGTTCTTTTGCGCCTTCGCTTGCAGACACAAATTCTGCCTCAGTAGTTGAAAGGGCGACCGATTTCTGCAATTGAGAAGTCCAGGATACCGCAGTTTCGTTTATGAGAGTAACGAAACCATTTGTAGATTTCCGAGTTCTAACATCTCCAGCAAAATCTGCGTCGGAGTAAGCTCGTAGTCCGCTACCAATTGAAGTGTAAAGCAATCCTATATCAATTGTACCTTTTAGGTATCGTAGTATTCGTTTGACTGAAGCCCAGTCGGATACTTTAGGTTCCGCCATGGATCGAGCCAACTTTGAGACAGCATACTCTAGATCAGGGCGAGTGACGCAGGCTAGATACAGCAGCGAGCCTACAGCTGATCGGAATGGAACGGAGCTGTCAAGAGGATCATTGGATGTTTCGTCAGATTGTTCATTTTCGGCCGGTGTTTTCACCGAATTGCCATTTTCCATGCCAAAGCGTTGCAAGATCTTCTTAATGTATGTTCGCTGGGAAATTCGCACGTGAGACTCGCATTGCTCAATCTGAATTCCTAAGAATGAATCAAGAGAACTCACCGTGATTTTGAACTCTGAAGTCAGCAGTCCCAGGAACGAGTTAATAGCATCTTGTGTTGATCCTACAATGAGCCCGTCATCAACGTCAGGTTTATATTTCACTCTAAGTACCCAACGATTATCGATAGCGTGCTTACCTGGCGGCAAAGATACCAGGTCCCACGTGTCGTTCTCCTCAAAAGCTAGGATTTCATCCTCCATTGCCCTCAGCCACTTCTCCGAGTGAGTACTTTTCAAGGCTTCAGCAAAATTTGTTGGTTCGAGGTCCTCTAGAACTGCTTCCGTCAGACATGCTATTGCGCTGTTCGCCTGGGAACGATGCATCTTGTAGTCCACTTCGTAGTCATCGAGTCTTAGCGGCTGTCGCTTCGCTCGAGCTGGGCGTTGAGTTTCGCAGTTGATTCCGACTTCAGATATGCGGTCGACTTCCCTGTCTCGATTGGCCTCCTCTCTGTAGAGCTTCTCACTATGGTATTGAAGATCGAGGTCAATGGTGTCGTTTGTTATGCACAACTTCTCTGGACAAAAGTCAACGTCACGTGTCTTCACCAACCGATGCTTTGACGGCACCCAAACTTTGTAGCCATCTTTGTCGTTTACGTATCCGACGAGGTGTCCAAGAACTGCCTTGTTGTCAAATTTAGTGCGGAACTGCGTCGGGATGTTTACGTAGCATTCTGATCCAAAGATTCTTAAGAAGTCAAAGCTGTCGAATGCCTTGCCGGTCCACAACTCGAATGGAGCTTTACCTGGAACACTTGATTTCCCCGTGCGATTAATCAAAAATACTGCCATATCGCACGCGTGAGCCCAAAACGTTTTTGGCAGCTTGCTGACAGAGAGCATTGAACGGGCCAGTTCGACGACGTGTCTGTCCGCTTGTTCTGCAACACCGTTTTGTTCAGGAGTGTACGGACATGATGGGCAAAACTCGATGCCTCGTTTTCTTAGTTGAGCTATCACCGTGGCACAATCGAATTCAGTTTCGCAGTCTGAACGAAATGCTTTAACTAAATGGCCTGCAGTATCGCACTCGCTCAGAAACGTTTCCAAGTGTGAGGCAACTTCGGATTTCCTTTTCATGAAAAATATACAAACGTATCGAGAGTAATCATCTTTAAATGCAACATAATATCGGAAACCATTAATCGAGTCGTTTGACATTGGGCCGTTTACATCGGCATTAATCAGTTCACCGATCGTTTGCGGACGATTTCGGCGTGAGTGAAACGGTTTTCGGTGTGACTTACCGAGAATACAACCATCACAAAATGACGAGGTGTCCGAACGCTTCACCGATATACCTACGCGGGATAAAACATTGCGCACATGGCGCTTGTCTTGATGTCCTAAGCGTTCGTGTCAGCTCTGGAGAATCTCTTCACTTGTAGCAAGATTAGATTCCGCTACCGAATCTGGAACACAAACTCGACATACACAGGACCAACGAGCTTGCCAGTAGCGACAAGTTCACCTTATCGTCGAATCTCTACGCCGTCGTGATTAAACGTAGTCTCATTTCCGTGTCTGACAGCCTGTCTGATAGAGAAGAGTTGATAGTGAACCTCGGGTACGTACCAAACGTCATTGAGTGTCGCAGATGTCCAGTATTCTCCTACTCGTGCCTCGATGTTTATTTTTCCGGATCCGTATGCAAATAGAACGTCCCTGCCGGCTGTCTGGATGCGTTGCGGGATCAGAAACTTTTCAAATGTAGCAAAATGCTGCATGTTCGCCGTCATATGGTGCGTCGTACCAGAATCAGAAATCCAAGAATCGGCAGGAGCGATGTTTGCGTTGACAGCTAGGCCCGTCGCGAAAAACGAACCTGGTTTGCTGCTTTTCGAAGTTGCTTCCGAGTTGCTTCTGTTTGAGCTTAGCGATTTCTCTTCAGCAGCAACGCGTTTTCGGCAATCAGCGATGAGGTGGCCGATTTTCTTGCAGTATAAACACGCACGTTTTTCTTTAACCTTTACGTTCGCCGAGGAAAGGGTTAGTGTTGATTTCTGGTAGCATTTCTGCGGCTTATGTGGTCTGGATTTTGCGTAGAAAGCGCCGGGCGTCTGTGATGTTCTCTGCGTCAACGAAGCTTCAATAGAACGCAGATTGGGCAGCTTGGTGGTGTAGTGGTTAGAGTATTGTACTGCCACGCCACGGAACGGGGTTCAAATACCGGCCTAACAAGTTGTCTGCATTTATATAGATTAGGATAAAAATGCCAAACACTCCGTCTTCTCGGATATGACGTTAAATGTATGTAGGACCCGTGTACTGCCTGGATGCGTGCACGTTAAAGATCCCTACCGGTGGGTTGGAACTCCCACCGGGTTCGGCAAAATTCCCGGATAGCTGTAGACCTAATCTCCGGCGTCGTAGCAGCGGGAGGAAAGCACAATGGGCCTAATGAGGCCTAAGTGCACTGCAGAAATGCGCACTCCCCAAAGAACCAGAACCAGAACCAGAACGCAGATTTTCGACGAGGAGTTTTGTAGTTTGTTCGACTTCTGGAACACGATACCATGTTGAACGATAATATTGATACTCGGAGCCAAGTGTTTTGAAGATACGATGGTGAAGCAGTGACAACGGAAGTTTGGCGTTCCGGTTAGCCTTCCGTAGTTCCGCAAGTATGTCATCAAATACATTGGCTAGTTGGGAAATATATTTCGTGACGGAAGTGGTGTCATCTTTGGAGATCTCGAAGAAACTGTCGAACAGCGTGTACAGTCGCTGTAGAGACGACTGTTAAAACACCGATAACAACGTCTCCCAGATATATTTCGCGTCAGTTTTCCTGCGGACGTAAATGGCAGATTCTTCGTCGAGGGCCGTACCAAGTATACGTGCTGCTCGCGCATTGTCTCGTTGCCAGTTTCGGTAACCCGCGGACGGTTTCGCGTTGTCCACCGGTGCTGCTGGGCACACTCTCGAGCCATCGACAATGGAATAAAGACATTGTTCTTTTAAACATAGTTCAATTTGCCACTTCCAGGTTTCCCACTGTTCATCATTTGCTAATTTGCGAATTCCAGCCACAATACGACTGCTATCGTCTGGACGGTCGTTTGCCGAATCGGTCATTATTTTTATTATGTCTTGTCAAAAATGCCGATATATTTCTTCTCTTCTCGAAATTCCCGAATCTCAAACGCGTACACTACTACGAAGCGTATCTGGGCCCATAACCTGTGATGGTTAAGGTTCGGAGAATTAACTCGGACGAGGTTTCAGAGAAGAACGATTTTATTTAACACGGTAAAAATGACGCTTACACTTGTTTTCGTTACTTAGGTATAATATATTCCATTTGTTTTTGGATCTCACCTAGCCATGCTTTCGTGTTGTTATGTTGCAGTATCAACATTTACATTTTTTATTAATTGCCACTCCTGATTCCTTATTTTAACAGTGTTGCAATAATTTATGATATCATAAGTAATCCTCTTTTTAATTTTCAAGAGGTTTATTGTTAATCTTGCAACAATTATTTCGCCACGCGGTCGCTTCTTCGAGCATTTTATTATTAAATCAAATTAATCTAGTGTTGCAATGCTGTGTCAATGTCAAAGTGAAAAATAATTTCAGGCACATATTAAATATTAACATGCCAAAGATTATCTCTGAATCAAAAAGGTTACAAATTCTGAAATCCTACAAACATTTTAGGCAAAGTAATCCAAATCTACAGCATCACAATATTATTACGATTTTAATAGATATTTTTGGGGTATGTCTAGTATTTTAATTATCATATATATTTAATTAAAGATAATTACGTTTCAGGTAGGGAGATCTTCATTACAATTAATTTTACGACAAAGACCTGACGAATTGAAATCTACTACTTCTGGCAAACGATCTAAAAACAGCCATTTTTGGAATCACCTAGCTAGAAAAGATCTGCAACAACTAATTTGGCAATATAACTCTAGAAATCAGTATTTTACTTTGAGAGATCTTTTCAATGATATGAAAGAAAATTATGAGTTCCATGGGAGTAGAACAACACTTTATAGGGTTGTTAAAAGTATGGGGTATAAATTCAAATTAAATAATGGGCGCAAAATTCTCTGTGAACAAAAACATGTTGTTGCAGCTAAAATTATTTTCCTTAGAAAATTTTTACAGTATCAAAATTCCAGTGAAGATATCCAATTCGTATACCTGGATGAAACATGGATATATCAGAATGGATCCGTGGTTCGACGCTGGGTACATGAAACGGATATAAAAAGTAATCCAACTAAACTCAAAAATGAAGGCAAACGCTTCACCATTCTACATGCTGGGTATAGGGGTGGGTTTTTGGATGGGTGCGATTTTTTATTACATTAGAAAAACAATGACCGAGATTACCATGCCACAATGGATGGTAATACTTTTCAAAATTGGGTGGTTAATCAACTTATTCCTGCTTTGGCTAAGCTTTCAGAGAAATGTGTAGTTATTATGGATAATGCTGCATACCATTCTGTGCAATTAGACAAAACTCCTTCATTTTCTTGTAAGAAATGCGAAATGCAGGAGTGGTTGGTTAAACACAATGTAAAATTCAATCCAAAATTAACCAAAAAGGAACTATGGGCTTTATTTATACCTTTTCGATCAAATGACAAAATTTACGTAGTTGATGACATTTTAAGAAAGAACGGGCACGAAGTTCTTAGATTACCGCCATACCATTGTCAATACAATCCAATTGAAATGGCATGGGAGTTTTGTAAGACTTACTACAATAAGCACATAAATTCTAAGCAACCATCTAAGGATCGTGTTCAGAATTTATGGCTTGAGTCTCTCTCAAAATGTACATCCGATATGTGGCAACATTTCTGTGATCATTGTGAAAAACTTATTTCGGATGACTGGACAAAACACATGGGGAACCTTTCTTTTGAAACCATTCCTCCTTTTATTATTTCGCTTGGGGAATCTGGCTCAGAACAAACATCAGAAGATTCAGATGCAGGTTCTCTTGACTAAATAATAAAAGTGGAATGAGGGCTTAAAAATTGTTTGACATGAAAATTATCAGTATCACAAGAGGGTGGGAATAAATTTGCAATTCTACAAAAAAATACTGAGGGCCAACAGAAGAGAGAATGACCAAAATTAAGGTGGATGGATGGAGTTGATCAAAATGTGTTAACGGGAAGACCCACGCGAGAAATACAAATGGATGACGAAATAAGTTTGCAGAGCCGAATTCATTATATTTGTTATATACAATATTATTGCTGTGTTTGTATGTACAAAAACCAAGTAGTAAATTTTGTTAATCTTAAAACTGCATATTATTATCCTTTTATATCTGAAAATTTGTAAAACAGGCAACAGTGTAAGATCACAATAGTCAGAAATTATAACCTTAAAATCGAACATATGACAGTGACATTTAAAAACCCTGATTTAAAACACAACCAGCCCCATTTACAATACTTAAACTGTCACTTTTCCATAGCTAGGCGAGATCCAGAAACAAATGGAATGGTGTATAACTAGAATACTAAAAATGAAACAAGGTTACTTAACATAAAATTGTAACGGGGTAGTACGACGCGCCGCTAGTAGTACTAAAGCGCTCCGCACGACCCTCCCCGCTTGCGCCACCATCGCATCACAACGCACCGTAATGTCGCACCCCCACGCGATTCCACCACCGTAGAAGGGAGGACCACCCGCTGTGCACCCTATATAACCAGCCGCACCGCTGAGTACCAGCAGAGTTCCACAAGCTCTCAGCTCTAGCAGTTGTCCGAACCCTTGTGTGGTCAGAAGCTGTTATTAGCAACGACTTTTGTGAATTCCTCTACGAGAAAGCCGATCCCTTGTGTGGACAGTTTTGCTCAACAACGTATCCAAAGATTGCTGACTTCAAGGAAGCCGCTCCCCTGTGTGGACAGCCCTTGCTATCAACCGCCTCCAAGGAAGCCGCCCCCCCTGCGTGGACAGCCCTTGCCGCCGATTTACTTACTCCAGCCGCCCCTCACGCCCTAAAGACTCATCGCTCTAATATACATACTTTGTAAATATTCTTGTAAAATAAATAATGTTAACTGAGCCAGCTACAAACTGACGCCCAACGAGCGGGCCTGAAACGAAGTAAATCGATCCAAAATTCCGACAACCAGGAGCCAGTCGACCAGAAGGATGACCCTCACGCAAGAACAGCTGGAACATTTGATCAGTGCCATCCGACCGCAGAAAAAGCATTTTACACACTGCACGGCACGTTTCAATGGAACGCGAAATCCAGACACCGTGAAAGATTTCATTGATAGCATTGAATTTTTCAAACAAAGTGAGGACATCACCGACGACAACGCGATACAAGGCCTGAGACTGTTGTTGGAAGGACCTGCTAACACCTGGTGGAATGGTGTGAAAGACGATATTCGCACCTGGGACCAAGCGAAGAAAGCAATACAAGATGAATATGCGCCGAGACCGCCTGCCTATAAAATCTACGTGGAGATGTTTTCCACCTCACAGAAGCCGACGGAAGACACATGCGACTTCGTAATGAGAAAAAGATCCTTACTGGCACAACTGGACCAGAAATTCCCGGAGGCCACGCAAATCGACATGTTGTATGGATTGTTAAAATACGAAATCAGGGATAGGATATCCAGGACCTCCGTGACGAACTTCAGGGAACTACTGAATCAAGCCAGCTTGGTGGAGGCCCACCTGCAGGAAAAGCAGCCAGAACGTGCCGACGCCAAGGAGAGGGTAAGATGCTCATTTTGCAAGATATTCGGTCATGCAGCAGAAGACTGCAGGAAGAGAAATAAGCACCAGAAATCCTCGTCAGGGACCGACAAGGAGGAATTACGCTGCTACGGATGCCAGACGCCCGGATACATTAAGAGGAACTGCCCCAAGTGCTCAGCGCAAACCAGCGCCCAGGCACAACCTATTGGATTCTGCGCAGCAGAAATTGGACTACGAGTCAGAGATCGTCCAGCACTAACGATTGAGATTGGAGGGACTCCTGGGACAGCGTACATAGACACTGGCGCTCGCACCAGCCTGGCCAGCGAACAGCTCTACCAGGAACTCCGGAAGCAAGGGACGCAGTTTCAGGAAAAACCGGTGAACCTCACTCTGGCTGATGGTTCCTGCAAGGTAAGAACCGCAGCATATGCCAGGGTCGACGTCAGCCTACAAGGACGGAAAATCCCAACAACGCTGACGTATATCAAGAACACTCCGAATTCCAAAACACTCCTAGGAATCGACTTTATAGAGGATGCAGGACTCATCCTAAATTGTCGCCAACGGACATGGTCATTTGGGGAGAATGACCGGAAACACCCCTTCACACAAAAAGAAGAACACCCTGCGAAGAGGCCGCGAAACCTTCCACGGGCAGAGGAGGACATTATTTTCGGCCAATTCCAGCAACAATTGGAGGAGATGACGCTCATCCAACCAATGGTATCACCAATACCTAGGACCCCCAGCAGGAGGGAGAGGCCACTACCAATGGATCGGCACGAATGGGATTCATTCGACTTCATGTTCCAAGACGCCATAATGCATATTAACGCAGAATGGGACCTCCAAATAGCAACGTTGGACCTGGAGGAAATTCATTTGGACCTCACGAAAGAAGCCACAGATCTTTCTCCGGAAGACATCGACCAAACCAACAAACTCCTAGAGGAGTTCAGAGACCTCTTTTCGAAGGGAGGACCTCCCACGGATGCCGCCGAACATGCCATCAACACATGGGAACACCTCCCAATTGCTCAGCCACCATACCGGCTATCCCCTTCGAAGACGGATCAGCTGAAGAAGGAGCTGAAGGACCTACTACAAGAGGGAATCATAGAAGAATGCGAGAGCGCATGGGCCGCTCCAGTGGTATTAATTCCAAAACCGGAAGGACGGGTACGTTTGTGCATTGACTATAGACGATTGAATGCCATCACCAAGCCGGATAGTTACCCGCTTCCCCGGATCGATGATCTTCTCCACTCAACAAACGGGACCAAAATGTTTACAACACTGGACCTAAAGTCAGGTTACCACCAGGTAAAAGTACGGAGGGAGGACCGGGACAAGACGGCATTCATCACTCCATTTGGCCTGTTCCGATTCACCAGGATGCCCTTTGGCCTAAGAAACGCACCAGCGACGTTTCAAAGGTTGATGGACAAGGTCAAGACCGGATTGGAACCAATCAGAATGTTAGTCTATTTGGATGACGTGATCATCCTATCCACAACCATCGAAGAACACAGGAAGGACCTGAGGCGGCTGTTCCAGAGGTTGGAGCAACTCAACCTGAGAATAAACCGGAGGAAGAGCCGTTTCTGCTGCGAGAAGGTCCTATACCTGGGTCACGTCATAAGCAAACAAGGAATGCAGCCCAATCCGGAGAAGGTGGCCGCCATCGCAAACAGGCCGGCCCCGAAGAATGTGAAGCAGCTACAGAGCATCCTACAAGCCTGCAGCTGGTACCGGAAGTTTATACAGGACTTCGCCCGCATCTCCAAACCGCTAAGCAACTTAACGAAGACCTCCACTCCCTGGGAATGGGGAAAAGAACAAGACGAGGCGTACCACGCTTTGAAGCAAGCACTCATCTCCTCGCCGATACTGCAACAAGCTAATCCTGACCAACCCTACGTGCTGAGGACCGATGCCAGCGCCTACGCCATAGGAGCAGCCTTGATGCAGGGGGAGGGAAAAGATGAACGCCCAGTGGAATACGCCAGCCGCCTTTTCACCCAGGCAGAAATAAACTATAGTACCCCGGAAAGAGAAGCACTCGCCGTAGTATGGGCAGTACAGCGCTTCAGGGGCTACATCGAAGATAGTCCCACAACAGTCTTAACAGACCACCGATCATTGAAATGGCTAATGACACTACGGTCACCCAGCGGACGACTTGCGAGGTGGGCATTAAAACTACAATCGTTTCATCTAAAAGTTGAATACACGACGGGAAAAGCCAACCTACTAGCCGACTTCCTGTCAAGGCCACCGGAGGAGGAACTACACATCACCCTGATCAGCATCGACCTGCCAGCTAAGACGATGGCCGAGCTTCGGGAAGAGCAGCAGGATGACGAAGAGATCCGGAAGATCACCGCCATCTTCGAGGAAGACAGCCCAGAGCAGATTAGCCAATGGACCTCCAGAGGGTACATAATGAACCAAGGGATCCTCTACCGGTACTCCCCCGATGAAGACATGGAAGAGCCGCAGCTCATCATTCCCAAAACTAGAAGGAAGGAAGTACTGAGAAAATTCCACGACGACCCAGTCGCAGGCCACTACGGAGTCGAGAGAACCCTACGAAAGATTCTAAGGAATAACTACTGGCCTGGAATCCGTTACGACGTCGCGGAATATGTCAAACAATGTCAGGAGTGCCAAAAGTACAAAGCGTCAAACCAGAAGCCGCAAGGACTCCTACAAACCCCAGCCATGAATAGAAGATTCGAGGTGCTAGCAATCGATCTGTTTGGACCACTTCCAGAAGGACCCAAGAAAGAAAAATTTATACTGATACTAGAAGATACCGCCTCGAGATGGGTAGAGCTGTTCCCCCTAGAAGCTGCAACAGCCCTCGCCTGCGGAACCACCCTAGTGGAAGAGGTATTCATGCGGTATGGAATTCCGAGGAGGATCATTAGCGACAATGGCACCCAGTTCGTGAGCTCGATCATGCAACAGATCACTCACTGGCTGGAAATCGACCATAGCTTCACTCCGGTTTACCACCCAGCCGCCAACCCAGTAGAGAGACGAAATAGGGACCTAAAGACGCAACTCGCTATCCAGGTCGGAACCAAACACACCGACTGGCCCAGCAAGCTTCCAGCGATCCGGTTCGCAATGAACACAGCGTACTGCGCTTCAATAGGAATGTCTCCAGCCTACCTCACCTTCGGACGAGAACTACGAACCCCGATGGATGTCCAACACGACCTAAGGGAGATAATGAAGACGGACATCTACCTTCCGGACATCACCTCCAGGCTAAAGGATTTAGTCTTAACGTTCGAGTCAGCGAAGGAAAAACATGAAAAGGCCCAGGACGGAAGAAAAACACAAGCCGACAAGAAGCGATCCGAAGCAGAGATCTACGCACCAGGAGAACTAGTATGGGTAACGTCACATACCCTGAGCAACGCATCTAAGAAGACTACATCAAAGTTCGCACCAAAGAGGGACGGGCCATACCTAATATTAACGGCAAAAGGACCCTGCTCATATGAGATTGCATCAAGAGAGAATCCTGCAGTTCCACTGGCCACCTACCACGTCTCAGCATTGAGAAAATGCACGGAAGAAGAAGGAAGACTCCCTACTTACCCCATCAGGAAAAGGGGAAGACCAAGGAAGAATCCAGGACCCTCTGCCGGGACGTCCTAAGGGTCCTGAGGGGGAGATTGTAACGGGGTAGTACGACGCGCCGCTAGTAGTACTAAAGCGCTCCGCACGACCCTCCCCGCTTGCGCCACCATCGCATCACAACGCACCGTAATGTCGCACCCCCACGCGATTCCACCACCGTAGAAGGGAGGACCGCCCGCTGTGCACCCTATATAACCAGCCGCACCGCTGAGTACCAGCAGAGTTCCACAAGCTCTCAGCTCTAGCAGTTGTCCGAACCCTTGTGTGGTCAGAAGCTGTTATTAGCAACGACTTTTGTGAATTCCTCTACGAGAAAGCCGATCCCTTGTGTGGACAGTTTTGCTCAACAACGTATCCAAAGATTGCTGACTTCAAGGAAGCCGCTCCCCTGTGTGGACAGCCCTTGCTATCAACCGCCTCCAAGGAAGCCGCCCCCCCTGCGTGGACAGCCCTTGCCGCCGATTTACTTACTCCAGCCGCCCCTCACGCCCTAAAGACTCATCGCTCTAATATACATACTTTGTAAATATTCTTGTAAAATAAATAATGTTAACTGAGCCAGCTACAAAATACAAAATGCCTAAGTAATACACTGTACAGTTTATGAACTTTAACAGATTGGTTGACATTACGGTCTTTCCGTGAAAACATTCGCTATCGCAGTGGTCTTTCCTAAATCGTCCTTCCAAATTCGTCTTATCGATTTTTATTATCGCGTATGTAAATCTGTCATCTGTCATATTTAATTATTCATTTTATAATGAATCGCTTCGGAAGTAACACAGATCGAGAAATTGATGAGTTATTAAAGAAAACAATTCCAACAAACACGTTTACAAACCATAAATATGTTTGGAAACAATTCATATCCTTTTGTAACTTCCACAACTACGAATTGACAGCAAAAATATCACAAGCAGATCTGGCAAGTATTTTAAAATTATGAGCACATAACATGAGAAAACAAGACAATTCAGACTAAAAATTTAGACAAGTGTCATCACGAGAACACATTAAATGCAATCCGAGGATCTTCTGGTTTAAGTGAGACAAAAGTTGTAAATTCTTCCTGGAATATTTAGGAGAAACAAATTGTTTATAGTATTACAACATTAAACTGCACTTATTTTAATTGCTCTAATGTAAACGTTACCAATAAATGATGTTTTGTTATTTAATTTCATTAAATAGTCATTCGAATACCACTCGTTGTTTGAAATCTTCGTTGAGAAAGACTTTGCTTTTATACACTCAAGCTTAGTTGCCCTAAACAATTCAACTCGATGAAACTGTCAGAAAAAGGCACTCGCTCTACGAGCTAGTGCCTTTTTCAGAGACAGTTTCATCTCGTTCCATTGCTAGGCAACTGAGCTTTCGTTAAAAAACAGTCTTTCCGAAAATTTCGAACAACTAGTGGTATTACATGTGATAATACATTTTCTCACATATGGCACTGCAATCGTAAGCATTCTTAGTGTCACTCAAGGTACGTCGATGGGCATAACACATATGAACACATGTGTGTTACAAGGTATGACAGAATTGGATCTTTCCATGTTTTCCCCTACCCCTTTTCCCGCAGGCCCTAGTTCGGAGAACAATGGCGTTGAATTTGGTTACGTTTTTGAGTCTATCATAACCTCTCTTTTCGGGTTCGCTATACTTTCATACATAGATTTTTTAATATTATTTTTGTATCAACATTGTACCACATTAAATGTTGTTTTAATGTTGATAAAACAATACCTAAATGTATTTGCTTAGTGGCTATTAACATGTTTCAAATATTAATTTCCCCTTTTCGCACTTAATTCAAATTCAGCCTATTTTCTGTAAATCTTTAGATTTTCCCTTTTTTTTTTAAGTTCAATTTGAAGCTTTAAACAAGTGTTTTCCACTCCCAGACTAAGCATGAAGTAAAATGAGCGCTGAATTTAAATGTGGTTACTTCATGGTAAACTTTACGTAAACATGCATAAGCTGTAAATTTTCTGACATTCGTTGTTTTTTAAAAGAGTTCAATGTGAAGCTTTAAATGAACGTTGTCCACTCCTAGACTAAGCATGGAGTAAAATTTCGAGTTTAGAAAAGCCCCGTGAAAATTTGTCGAGAGTCGCGCAGCGACCCGAGACAAATTTTCTGGGCTTTTCTAAACTCGAAATTTTACTTCATGCGCCACGCGTATAAAACACTAAAATATTGTGAAATTTATGTATATTCGAATTTCGCTTAAAATCTGTGTTTTATAATCGTGGCGTATGAAGTAAAATTTCGAGTTTAGAAAAGCCAAGAAAATTTGTCTCGGGTCGCTGCGCGACTCTTGACAAATTTTCACGGGGCTTTTCTAAACTCGAAATTTTACTCCATGCTTAGTCTAGGAGTGGACAACGTTCATTTAAAGCTTCACATTGAACTCTTTTAAAAAACAACGAATGTCAGAAAATTTACAGCTTATGCATGTTTACGTAAAGTTTACCATGAAGTAACCACATTTAAATTCAGCGCGCATTTGAGACGTAAGTAAACTCTACCCCCACTCCAAAATCTTCGATTCTGTCGATTCTGTTCTTACCGAATACTCGACCGTCCTTGGTGTCACTGTATTTAGGAGAGTAGCGGAAACTGGCATCCATCTTGGCGCATTTAGGCGCCAAATTCAAACTAAATGATTGTACACTAAATTAAAAAAATAATTCTTACTACCCGTGGTACTGGGATAGATGAATTATAAACAAATAAAAGGCACACGTTATTTTTTTTGTACCTGACGTTTGTCGAAGCATAATGTTTCAACTAATGATAGACAATTACAAATTATAAACATTTCATCAATTAATAAATCGTAATGATTATTTATTTATTAGTTTCTGTTAAGAATTCCGAATCTGGGTTTAAGTACATTCTTTTATTAATAAATATAATGCACCTAATGTTTTACTGGACATGCACACGACTGTTTCAAGCGTTGTGATGGAACAGTCACGACGCCATGTTGACGCCCTTACATTGGTCTTATCAATTGTGGTACTCTCTTATATAAAGTGACACTATAGTCTGTTTAAAAACTAGAAGGAGTAAGTGCCAAAGCCCAATTTACACTATAAAAAGTTACCAGAAATATCACTAGATAAATTTGGCGGCAATTTTAAATAATTTTATAATTACTCTTTAAATGAAATCAAATATTCATTTTGTACTTCTTAATTATGGTTAAGTATTTTCTTTTCCATCGAACGATAATGTCAGTTCAATTAAAATGCTTATACGGCATCTCGCCATATATCTGTGAAATAAAACATATTTACATTATGTTCATAATATAATATGCAATTTATATAATAATGTGTCTTTATCAGAGCTCGAACAAATCCTCGTAAAAAGGATTCGAATCACTAATCCGAATCACCTAATATGGTTCGAATCACGAATACTCGAATAAAGGATTCGTTAGAGATAAATATGATTCGAATCAAAGATTCGAATCCTGTTTTGTCGAATCACAAATACAAATCCTTTAAGAATAAATTTGAATTTATTATTCTTTTGCAACCATTAATCTATAAATATCGTTACCAGTTGTTTTAACAAAAATATTCAAAACCTAATTATTTATTATTACCACTGAACATCGTTGATAACAGACTAAATATCTGACTCCCTGTTACTCTGGTTACAGATGTATTTGTGTGTTTCTGAACTCCACTTCACATCACTGTTTTTACGCGTGGCGCATGAAGTAAAATTTCGAGTTTAGAAACGCCCGAAAATTTGTCTCGGGTCGCTGCGCGACCCTCGACAAATTTTCACGGGGCTTTTCTAAACTCGAAATTTTACTTCATGCTTAGCCTGGGAGTGGAACAACTCGTTCAAAACCTCAAATTGAACTCTATTATAAAATCGACTAATGCCTTAAATTTACGTAAATAAAAAATTCACTGAATATCATTAAAACCAGGAAAGTCAGAGAGAAGTCATGGAATTATATTCAAATTGACCAAAACACTAAAAAAAAAGCCATATGATATTATTGAATTTGTCAAAATCAGCAGGCAAATTACAAAACACGTAAAAATTTATAAAATTAACTAAAATATTGGCAAAAACAATGAAACCTATTAAACAGAATGGACATTTCTCACAGAAGAAAGATATTAATATGCCAGGGAAAAAATCTTCAGTCAGGGAAATGTCGGAAAAATATAACATTTCAGATTGTGGCTACCATGTCAATTTTACTTCGAACAATATTAAACAAAATTTTGAAAACTAGATTATTATCTTTAAACACATTTCCAATAATTTAATGTTCTTATCAAAGCATTTACTTTGAAGTTTCCAACGAGCGTTTCCACTCCCAGACTAAGCATGAAGTAAAATTTCGAGTTTAGAAAAGCCCCTTGAAAATTTGTCGAGGGTCGCGCAGCGACCCGAGACAAATTTTCTGGGCTTTTCTAAACTCGAAATTTTACTTCATGCGCCACGCGCATAAAACAGTGATTTAACGTGAGATTTAAAAACACACAAAAGAACAATTTTCATGTTATTCCTCACAATTAATTCGAATTATTTTTGATGATTCAAATACTTTTGTAAGAATTCGAATCCGTTCACAAGGATTCGAATCCTTTTATAAGGATTCGAATCGCCCACATTTAGACTCGAACACGAATCCTCTTAAAAAAATGTAACGAATCAGGATCACGAATCCAGTTGAACTAAAGTAGTCGAATGTCTCTTTTGAATCCTCTAAAAGGATTCGAATCCTGAATGATTCGAATTCTGTCCAGCTCTAGTCTCTAACTTACTTAAAATTGATTTGTTTCATAAAACTATACAAGGTAGAACGACTCATCTTCCGCATGCCTGCATGATCGTTTACTACTTTTAAAACTTTATTCAAAGTTGGCAGTTCATTTTTATAGAAGAAACTATGCACGGATCTCTTCACTACGTCATCAAAACTTGTAATTATGTCCTCTAAGCTGTTTAGGGCTACAAATCTCTCCGGATTTCTTATATTTGCTAATGGTACGATAGACAGTGTAATTTACATTTATTCAAAACTAAACATTTTATTATTTGATGCATATTCTTATGCTATTTGATATCTCACCTACTGCACCAACAATGTCTGATACAACAGCAGTCATTTTCATATGTGGATCATCTGTTATCATCTGCTTATACATATTAATTATGCACTGTTTTTCAGACAGATATAAATGACCCAAATCCAACTTCTAACGCTTTTTTGGAGGTGAAGGTGATATAATCACCGAGCTTGTACTGGGTCCATAATCCATCTCAACAATATAAACAAAACTAACTTTTAACTATGCTAAAGAAACATGGCACAAAAGGTTATTACGAAACAGACAAAGTTGCAACTCGGTAACGCTTCGAATTAAGGTTATCTCAACTGTTGCGTCTAATAATGACGTAATTAGCATAGTGTAAAATGGGCGCGCTCTCGTCCAATCAGAGTTGTAGGTTTTGGCGCATTAAATTTAAAACGCTCCTCCTAGTTATTAAACAGATTATAAAGCATTCTAATCTTGACGAATGTGACTTTGACTGTGACCGAATGGCGAACTACGAGATATAAAAGCTCATATACTTAAGTATTAGACTAATACATATATGTAAAAGCTAGTGCAGCGGTGTCAAAGATAACCTTTATGTCAAAATGCTACTGAAAACGCCTCCAACATTTTCAATTTACTTGACTATCTTTACCTTTCATTCATTAAAGTGAAGTACGAGTGCGAAATGAATGCTGCAACCGTAGAAGAAATAATTGATATGATTCTGATATTCTTGCGATTGCAATGCCATCTGTCACGAATCGAAAGAAATGTTTAAAACAAAAGTGACTCATTTTATAGGAAATCCGAATCAGCGATAAAAAATGGGGGTTTCCATTTACAAAAAAATTAAGACCAGCAAAGAAAAAATACGCCATATTTTCCAGTTTTTTTTTTTTTTTTTTTTTTTCGATAAAGGCGAAAACGCAAGTCAGGCGGCTGAAAATGTAAATAATGTTTATCGACCTGATACTGCCAATCACTCGTTATTTTGGTTTCGTCGATTCCGTTCCGATCCTTTCGATGTCAACAATACAGCATGCTCTGGCAGGCCAACTGTCGAAAATGTCGATAAAGTCATGAAAATCGTCATGTCCGACCGCCATGTAAGCACTGTGTCGATTGCCCAGGAGCTAAACATTGCACAAAAAACCGCTCGTAACCATTTGCATAACGGTGGATACAAAAAGAAGGTCGATGTACGGTGCCAGACGAGTTAATGCAAAAAACACGTCATGGTTTTGCTGAATCGCAACAAAATCGATTCATTTCTGAAGACGACTGGTGATGAATAGTGGATCACGTACGACAACGTGAACACTGTCACTGTCAACAATTGACCGTCTGAAGGAAGCAATCACCCAGAAGCGGTCAGCCTCAGCCAATAGGCGAGGAATTGTGTCCGCGAGCCACCCCCCTGGGTGCGCGCCTGTGTATAAAAACAAGGAATGTTTGAAAATTTACACCAGAAATCATGATATGTAAATTCGAAATCTCCCGAGATGGGAGGTCGGTTCTGACGTAGTTAGCCCAGACCTCGCGTTCGGGTAGTTCCGCGAGGAAATGCGGACAGGTAGATGCCATTTTGCTACAAACAAGAAAACAAGAAAAACAACGCGGTTGAAAAAGAGCAGAGAATATATCGACGTGCATCGCAACCCTTGCTGACTTATTTTTTTTTAATTTTTTTTTTTATTTTGGGTTTTACATCATCTATTTCCGCTGCTAAGGCCAATCATGACGCCGGAGATTAGGTCTACAGCTATCCGGGAATTTTGCCGAACCCGGTGGGAGTTCCAACCCACCGGTAGGGATCTTTAACGTGCACGCAACATCCATGCAGTACACGGGTCCTACATGCATTTACCGTCATATCCGAGAAGACGGAGTGTTTGGCATTTTTATCCTAACCTATATAAATGCAGACAACTTGTTAGGCCGGTATTTGAACCCCGGTCCGTGGCGTGGCAGTACAACACTCTAACCACTACACCACTAAGCTGCCCCCTTGCTGAGTTAATTGTGCCAAATTATTCCCAGATTGATACAAGTTGCAACAATAAGATGTTTACAATATATGGTCGCTATTACGATCGGAGAAAAACAAAAACCTTCCCGTAAGGGTAGATGTTAGGTTATGTGCCTACGTGTCCGGTGTTATGCCCCAGAGAATGAACCTGTGGTGAACCGTTTTAATTGGTTGGGTAACAGATTCAAAAAGTAATTATTTTTTTGCCATGATTAACAATAAGCCCGTTCATCAAAATGTTCAACATTTAACATGTTTGGATTTGTTTGTGATGTATGTTGGTATCTAATGAACGGTACTCCGGTCGGTCTATTTCGTATGATTGCAGAAATCCCAAACACTTTCACGATTAACAATCCGGTCATCAGAGAATTCCTCAACAGTTGTCTCTGATGAACGGGCTCAATGTCACTTATCGAGTACAGTGCTAAAATAAATTAGAGGAATACTTTTTTGAAAATCTGTAATTTCTTAAATAAAAGCTCTAAATAAATCAAATTAAGTATGCTGTAAAAATATATATCTTAGTAACAACATTGACAAAGACAATCAATGATTTATAAATTTTAAGTAAATTACACTTATAAATTTAAAAGAAATACCAAAAATAATATAAACAAATTGTTCAACCATGCTTTGAATCTCTGTTTAAAGATCGCATATAAAGTATTTTTCACGAATGTTGGCAGTCACGTTATCAATTTATGTACGTATCAAAGACAAGCAGTTATTCTACCATTTTATACTATTATATGCGCATCATCGTAGTAAATAATATAAACGTATGTCTTGTGACTCCTGATACAAGTACCGACAACAGTGCTCACCGTTCGGAAACGTGAGGCGCTGGATTGAACAAAGACGCTATTATACTGCATGCATGTAATGCATGTAGCGTCACTATCCGTTCCAAGTTTTTAAGTTTCTAAGTATTTCTATTTGTTTTAGTTTTTCGTGTTTTTTCATATTGTGTATTAGTTTAGTTTAGTGTAAGTAAGTGTAGAAATAATTGTTTTGTGATTAAATCTAGTATTTTATAACCATAAACTCAAAATACCTGGAAAAAGGCTTACTAAAGTAGCCCGAGATATGATAATCAAAGTAATGGACTACTTCAACCAAGAAAAATGCAATGGAGGTCCCCTTTTACCTTTAGATGCAGTCCATAAGGGAAATTGTTAAAATAAGGAAAGCTGTCGGTGAGGGAAAGCGCTTCGTTATTTTGCATGCTGGTCAGAGTACAGGTTTCGTGGAGAATGCTTCCACAGCGTATTGGTAGAAAAGTAGCCAAAAACTTCTTGGACGAAGGCACAAATCACACATTGGCTACAAGATAGCAATAAACCTGTGGAAGGTAACAAGTTCAAGGCGGAACTGTTAGCCCTAGCCAAACGATATACTAGACCAGTGGTGGGGAAACTTTTTTTAAGACGGGCCATTTGTAATAACCAGACAATCGTAGCGGGCCAAAGAATAATGCTTAATCATAGGTAGGTAGTTTTTATGCGGGTCGTCACATTACGAATTAAGAACGCGTTCAAACATTCTCACGACGGCACTCTTAAACGGGCCGGATTAAACCTTTCCGCGGGCCGGACTTGGCCCGCGGGCCGTAGTTTCCCCATCACTGTGCTAGACCTAACAGATATGTGGTAGACCAATATCTGCTCGAACATGGCCATAAAGGATTGCGACTTCCACAATATCACTGCGAATTTAACGCCATAGAACTAATATGGGCACATGCAAAACAATATTATGATGCTCATATAGGCAAAGAAGGATATGGAGACAACGAAGTGTTGGTCATGTGGCACAAATCCTTAGAAACGTGTATTCCGGAAAGGTGGGACTCTGTTGTTAAACAGACAGAATCAATTATCGACAGATGGTACATCAGCCAAAACATTCTGGATAATGTAACAAAATTTATTATTCGTATTGGGGATGAGAGTAGTTCAGAAGATTATGTAACAGATAGTGATAATGATTAATTCAACTTTCACCAAATTACCGGGTGTTGGTTCGATTAAGTATACGTAGGAATTTATCATGTAATACCACATTTATGCATTTTTCTGCTTCTCGGGTCATTTTAGAGAAAAGGTCGCTATTTGGTTAAAATCCAACGTCGTTAACTATTTCTAATCGTGGTTTGAAAATTAGATAATTTAAAATAAATAGCCTCATGAACACCCACACAAACAGGATTTTTATCGCGTCCATTTCAAAAATTTTGAATGAAGATTCATAGTTTTTGAAATGGACGCGATAGTAATGAAAATAAATATTTTTATAATAAAATGAATTCTATTGCATTTTATTATTATTGTACATAGAATAATGTCAATCTCATAACAGTAATCATTCTTTCGGTATTTTTTTTGTAAGTGCATTCCATAACGTATGCATGAGTCCTTCCTAAGATTACATGTTGGAATGCAATTTCTAGGGTTTCAATGCAGGATTCAGTAAAAAAATTAAACACTAAACCCCTTTCTAACGTTACGCCAATGCGCGTAATTACATATGACCTTGAACAGATTGATTCGAAATTTTATAATTGATGACGTGAATGTAAACATTCATGAAATAGACTGTAAATTCTGTTATGAATATTTGTTGATCCGAAGTAAAAAGATGCATCTTAGTGAAGTACAAGCCGCTCGTGCTGTTGCGTTTATTCAGAGAGGTCGCTCTATTCGTAATGTTAGAGGGACCTGCATGTTAGTCCCTCTGTTATTCAACATCTATGGAATCGTGTTCGGGAGACGGGAACATTCGCCGGACGAACTGATAAAGGTCGAAAACAAAAAACTACTCGAAATTATGACCGATTCCTTGTCCTTTCCTGTTTACATAGGCGAACTTCTACAACAAGAGACTTTTTAAATGATCTAAGACGAGCACACGGAAAAGAAATTTCTGATAAAACTGTTATAAACAGGTTAAAGAAGCACATTTCATGCCTAGAAGACCTGTCCGGGTACCACTCAGATTTGCTCGAGATTACAGAGTTTGGCAAATTCGTCACTGGATGCCTGTGCTGTTTATAGATAAGTCCAGATTTCGGTTACATCGTTGTGTTGGTCGTGTACGTGTTTATAGACGTCCTGGTAAACCCTACTAAGCCAATTCTATTCAGGAAGTGGGTAGATTTGGTGGTGGATTTGTGATGGTATGGGCAGGGGCCAGTTTAGATAACAGAACTGATCTGGTAATTTCTGAAACCCTAAATGCAATAAATTACGTTGAAAATGTCTTAGAGGAGCATGTAGTATCTGCTGCATATGGTATCGGTCTCAATTTTATCCTGATGCAGGATAATACGGCCAGAGTTAAGTTCTGATCCGAATCCTATTAAACATGCGTGGAATCAGCTTGACCGTCGCGTTCGTAAGCGCCTTAAGCCACCACAAACCATCTAAGAACTAACAAAAGCTCTGATTGAGGAATGGGAAAGCATACCTTAAGAGTACCCTCGCGGACTAGTACGAAGTGTGCCAAACAGGTGCGAAGAAGTAACTCGTGCCCATGGAGGACATATCCACTATTAATCTTCACCAAACCTCAGAAAATTTGACTCGCAATTTATTCATGTCAGTCGTTTTTATTCAATTTGGTACTATCATTTTGAATTTTCCATTGTAATTTAGAAGTAATTAATAATTGTATAATTGTTTTTGGTCAATTTTGTTACTAGAATATATGTTTTAGGAGCATACTTAGTTTGACTTATTTAGAGCTCTTATTTAAAAAAATATAGATTTTATATAGTGTTCCTCTAATTCTTTTGAGTAATGTATTAACTCAGTTAAATTTATACAAATTTTATAATAATTACAATTAAGGGCCGGTTATACCATATTAGTTAACCTCAAGTTCATCTCTTGGGGCCGGTTGCACCATATTAGTTAACCTCAAGTTCATGTCTTAAACTAGTTTAACACACATTTTCTGTTGCACCCTTCAGTTGAACTTGTTCAAGTCGCTCATAATACGAATGTGTGGTTCTGTTTTACTAAAAAACCAACCTCTCTCGATGATCCGGTTAACTGTTTAGTCAAACATTACCATACATTATATTTTAAATAATAATAATAATCCCAGTAGAAAGAAAAAAATTTGTTAAAAATTACATACAGTTGATTAGTAGTAATTAGATGTTGTTAATTTCGTAGATGTTGATAGTGCGTATATAGACGATTTTGTTATAAAAAATAACGAATAAACATAAAAAATTTGTCGAGGATTGCGCAGCGACCCGAGACAAATTTTCTGGGCTTTTCTAAACTCGAAATTTTATTTCATGCGCCACGCGTATAAAACACAGGTTTCAAGTGAAGTTCGAATTAACATAAATTTTACAATATTTTAGTGTTTTATACGCGTGGCGCATGAAGTAAAATTTCGAGTTTAGAAAAGCCCAGAAAATTTGTCTCGCTGCGCGTGTAACAGGGGGGCACTCACGCTAGACAATTTTTTTTTTGACAAAATAAGCAGTGGTGCTCGCTGTTAACCTCCGACTTGGCTCACTTGATCGACAAGCTATACAAACAAATGTTAATTATTTCTGACCTTTGTTGCTCTACAGTATATGAATTAGAGTTGAAGTCTTCTTTCCTCTGGACGTTTCCTCGCTAGATTGGCACAAACGATTTGTTTATTATCATCTTTAGAGGTAACGGGGTTAAGCGAATGTTTGAAGATAAAATAAAGTAAAAAAATGCAATTAGTTTAAGAAAGAAACTGTGATTTATTCACAAACCAAAAAAATAGGATTAATAATTAATATTTACAATAAAAAAAGACAAGAACTAAGTAGAAGGAAAAAAAATGTCGCACTCGCTTAAAGTAATATAAACAGGATTCAATAATAGTTGAAGAAATAATGGTTGAAGAAAAATAGCTGAATTATGCAAAAGTCGGTTAAAATAATAATAAACTTAAGTACCCCACTTAAATTGAATTGGTAAACACCGCACTTGACAAAAATTAAATAAACTGACACGACTTAAGAAGTTCTCAGCACTTCGTAAAATTAAAAGAAAACACCACTTGTAACTTCGCAAGACAACTCGTAACCCCACACGACCAACTCCCAACTTCCAACCACCAACTCAAAACTTCCAACGACCAACTCCCAACAACCAACTTCCTGTCTCATGCACTGTCAGTTAGTTTTGTTACGTGAGAAGCCGGCACGGGTATCGCTTTAAACTGCCTACCGCCGGAAACCAGTACGGATGTACAACCGCGTAATTAAATTAAAGTATTTGCAAAATAATTGTATTTACCATGTTCTGGTTGTAGCATCCGTACCAACGGTAGGATTTTTTACCATGTATGGTAAATTAATCGCCGATGTTCCCTATATGAGGGGTACTAGTTGGTATATGTGTGTCATTTATAATTAAATTAAATCACACATATCAAAATAGAAATAATCCTGCAGCTGTACCCTCTCACGTGTATGCGCGTAATTTCCCTCCATTACCCTTAACAATAGCCCCCCCCGTTTAACGCGAGTGCAAAATGTACAAGGGGAAAAACCTACTAATTCTAAAAAAAAACCTATCTAAACTTAAAATTAAAATATACAAAATATACAAATTCAACTCTCAATGTATGTAATACGGACTCCACTCATTTTATAATTAATATGATTTATAAAGCTGATAAATAAAGGGAATTAAAAAAACAAATGGGTGCCGCTGTAAAAAAAATGAATCAAAAATTATGTTGCCCGAAAAATTATTAAATTAGGCTGATTAAATCAAAGTTCCGGCGTTTGCGGTAAAACGCCGGTAACAAACGGCCCCGCAAAATGAGTGAAGTTCGCTAACATCTAAATAAAATAGAAAGGAGTGTCATATGCAAACTGCGACATGTCTACATACATTGATTGTTTAAAAAAATAGTGAACAAAATAAATCAGATCGCAAGCTTTTTCAGCTTCATGAGTAGACGTGAATAGTGGTCGAATCTGGGTAGTACGATATACCCGGAATCCTGTGTGGTGTGATGTTCTGACTTTGCCCTCGGTTACGGCTGCTCCAGGTAGGCATGTGAGTCAGAACATCGTGATTGGGCGCCACGGTGAGATTACTGCCCATCGACAGAACGGCTGGCTGCATGGCGAAGGTTGTCTCGACGCTTTGGGTTTTGAGACTTTTCCAGAAATCTGCACCAGCAGGAGAAAAGCGGGAACAGACGGCGTTACCGTCCGGCGTCAAAGAACGTCTCTTGATGTTACCCTCGTCCTGTAGGGTGAAGTTGTAGAAAATAATCGTATTTTCCGGAATATAACACTTTTTACTTCGCGAATCGATTGTATCAAAAAAAACGGGCGATGGAAAAACCGACCAGTCGGCTTCGTCACTGTGAAACGAATTAATTGATAAATAAAGTGATTTAAACAGCATATTATATAGTGAAGGTGGACAGTGCTTCAAGGAGTACATAGAAATATAATAATTCAAAAGAGGACTATAGGTTAAAAGAAAGTTATACAATTTATATTTTACGTGCAAAAGTGAGGTTTTCGAGGTTAAATAATAAATACGCAGGCGCGGCTGAGAGGGAGAGTAAACAAACATCGTTCTGCTTTCGAGGAGTCGATCCGGGCGAAAACGCATGGTGTCGCTTAGCTCGCGGACGCTACATTTAAATACAATTTATACCTAACAGATAGCGATGACTACTCAACAGACGACGCCACTAAAAGAAAAAGAGAAGAGATAAATGAATTCGTTTTAAGATAAAAAAAAAACAGCGAGGACCCCCACAAAAACTAAATCAAGAGGAAAAGATAAATAAAATTTTAGCGCTGTTAACTTTACAAGGAAATGAAATGAAAGTAATTAAAACCGAACTAGGACAAATAAAACGGAAATAGAAAATTATAAAAAAGAAGTAAAAATGTTGAGAACTGAAAACGAAAAATTAAAAGAAGTCAGCAATAAACAAAAACGGGAAATTCAGGAAAACACCACTAAAATTAAAAAATTAGAACAAACAGTTGAAAGGTTGGGAACGAAATCAAAGAAAAATAACGTGGTTATGCACGGAATGGAAATAAATACACAAAACAGAGCAGAACTACTAAAGGGACTTCAAAACTTCTTTAAAGAAAAAATGGAGATAGAAATAAAAATTAAAGAAGCGCATAAGCTAGGAGAAGAAATGTGTCTAATCGAATTACAAGATAACGGAGATAAAGAGAAAATAATGACAAATAAAGGTAAGCTGAAATACTATAGAGAGAGAAAAGTATTCATTACAGAAGATCTCACGCTAAAGGAAAGAGAAATACAAAAACAAATAAGTAAAAGAGCACAGGAAGAATTGAATAAAGGCAAAATTGTAAAAAGAGGAATTAATAAATTATTCATCAATGGAAAACAGTGGAAATGGAACAAAGAAACAGCAGAGTTAGAAATAATAACCACAAAAAAACGAAGTCACAAAATGAAGATAAAAAAAATAAATAATAACCATAGAATAACGAAACAAAATATAAACGAAAATAAAAATTATAAACAAACAGAAATAAGAAAAAAGTGGAAAATAGCAACCTGGAACATAAGGAGTATATATGGTAAAGAAAAAGAGCTGGAAAAAGAATTCGAAAGAATGAAAGTAGAAGTATTAGCAATAACGGAAACAAAAAGAAAAGGGAAAGGAATATACACAACCAAAAATAAACACAAAATAATATATAGCGGGGTAAGCAAGGATAAGAGAGCAGCGGAAGGTGTAGGCTGTATTATACACAGAGATATAGAACAACAAATAGTAGCATGGCAAGAGATATCACCAAGGATAATGACGGTCACACTAAAAGAAAACAACAGAGAACGAACAATAATAGTGGTATATGGACCAAATGAAGACGATACGGCGAATAACAAAGAAGAGTTTTGGGAACTGTTAAACGAAACAACGGAAGCAGCCACGGGAGACATATATGTGGCAGGGGACTTTAACAGCAGAATCGGAAAAGAAGTAAAAGGAAATGACATGGTGAGAGGAAGATATGGGGAAGAAGCAATAAATGAAAATGGAAAGAAATTACTAGATTACTGTAGGATGAACAAGCTAATAATAACGAACACAATATTTAAACACAAGGAGATACACAAATATACCAGAGAAGTTGTAAGTAGAAATGAAAAATCTATAATAGATTACATAATAACAGAGCAAAGAAAAAAGAACAAAATTATAGATACAAGAGTAAAGAGAAGCTATGAAATAGGAAGTGACCACTTTCTAGTTATGACAACAATAACTGATGAATTCCAGGAAAACACAGGAAAAACAAAAAGACCAAACATAGCAATAAACTACAGCAAAATAAGAACATACAAACTAAGAGAGAAAGAAACAGCATTACAATATAAGGAGAAAGTGGAGATAAATCTTGAAAAAAGTAAGAACAGTGAAGATATAGAAGAAATGTGGAACGAATTAAAAAGAAGTATGGTGGAAGCAGCGAAAGAAGTCTGCGGAGTGAAGAAAAGCACAAACATGAAAAAACAAACAGCCTGGTGGTCGGAGAGCATCAAAGAAAAAATTCAAGAAAAGAAAAATGCATGGCAAAGATACATAAATGACAAAAACAGCATTAACTACGAAAAATACAAAATAAAGAGGAAAATAGTAAAAGATGAGATAAAAATATAAAAGTATAAGCAGTGGGAAAAGTTTGGCGAGAAAATGGAAAATAAGACAAAGGAAAACCAAAAGCTATTCTACAAAATCATAAAAGAAAATAGGAAAGAAAAAGGACAAGAAACAAGATACACAAAGGACAAACATGGAAAAATTCTAAAAAAAAAGAAGAAATAATAGAAAGATGGGAGGAACATTTTGAAGACTTATTAAATACAAGCAGTGAAAGCGAGCAGATGGAAAATAACAGTGACACGAATAACTTAGAAACAGAAGAGGAATATATCAGTGAGGATGAATTGACAGAAATAATAAGAGAATTAAAAAAAAGCAGCAGGCCATGACCAAATTATAGCAGAAATGATTAAGAGCCTTGGAGAAAAGGGAATGGATAAATTAATGAAGATACTAAACAAAATTAGGAAGACCAATAAGATACCAAAAGACTGGCAAACAGCACAAATTGTGCCAATGTACAAAAAAGGTGACAAGACAAAATGCGAAAACTATAGAGGCATAACACTAATTAGTATAGGAATGAAAATCCTAGAAAAGACAATTAGCAGGAGGATAATAGAAAAAATAGAACAGACGTTAGAAGATTCGCAAAGTGGTTTTAGGAAAGGAAGATCCATACAAGACAACATATTCACAATAAAACAAATCATAGAAAAAAGGATGAAAAATAACAAAGCTACATATTTAGGATTTATAGACCTCGAAAAAGCTTTCGATATGATACCAAGAAAGAAACTATGGAAAATACTGGAGAAGAGAGGGATAGAAAACAAAGTAATCAAAATAATACAGAACATATATAACAATAACAGTAACGAAATAATATATAAGGGAAAAACGTCAAATGCATTTAAGACAAATGCTGGATTAAGACAAGGAGGTGGACTCAGCCCAACTTTATTCATACTATATATGGATGAAATAATGAAGAGCATGAAACAATAAATAATTAAAACGAATATAGGATATAAAAACATGGAAATGATTAAAATATCAGAAGGTGCGTTTGCAGACGATGTGGTAGTGATTGCAGAAAATGAAAGAAAACTGCAACATAACATGAGTATATGGAATAAACACCTAGACAAATACTGTATGAAAATGAACTACAACAAAACCAAAGTAATGGTAATAGCAAAACAGAAAGAGCACATAAATATAAAAATAGAACAACACATGATAGAACAAGTAGAACAATTTAAATACCTAGGAGTAGAACTTGCAGAAGATGGGAAAATGGAAGAAGAAATAACAAACAGAATAAACAAAACAATAAAAGCATACTACGCAATGAATAATACACTCATTAATAAAAAGGAGATAAGCAGAATGACCAAAATGACAATATACAGAACTATATACAGACCGGTCTTGACGTTTGGGAGTGAAACATAGAAGTTGACAAAGAGAGATAAAAGTAGACTACAGGCTGTGAAGATGAAATATCTGAGAACAGTAAAACAAGTAACGAAAAGAGATAGAATAAGAAATATAGATATCAGAGAAGAATTGGAAATAGAAGCACTAGACACTCATATCGAAAAGAAACAACTTAGCTGGTGGGGACATCTAACACGAATGAAAAACACGAACCAAACAAAACAAGTGTGGGAAACAAGAACTGGAAACAAGAGAGGAAGAGGTAGACCAAGAATGACATGGAAAAACATAATAGAAAAAGCAATAAACAACAGAGGAAAGACAATGAAACAAGCGAAAGTTTTAGCAGGAAACCGAAAGGAGTGGAAAGATTTTATAAATAAGTGATATAGAACGAGAAATTTAAAAAAATATGTAAAGCCTACACCGAAAGGTAAAAGGTAAATGATAATATATATATATATATATATATATATATATATATATATAACTTCGCGAATCAGCGTCAAAAATAACTTTAAATGGTGTTATGATAAAAAAGGTTTATTGAATCCAAGAAATGTTAGAGAAACTTAGTTTAAAAAAAAAATACGTCGACTGATCTCACTAAATTCACGCACCGCCCTGGTCCATGAATTAAAATGTCAAATAGAAACGTTTGCACTAGCTTAATTTGCGCAGTTTGTGTCCATTTAGAGTATCTTTTCACTGGGCATGGCGTTGTCGACGTTTCCGGGTATAGGTTCGCTCTACGGGCGATTTTGTTGTTGCCGACCGCCCTGAATTCCGTTTTCTTCCTGATAGGGGCATTCAGAATAGAAGTGTCTTCCTTGGCGACACCGTTGGCAGAAAGGCGGCTTCTTTGAAGGTGACGGGGGCGGCGTGGGCTTCCTCACAGGCACGTTCGTTAGGGGATGGTCACTTCGTTCGTATGTACGCTGCTTTCTCAGAGCTTGCGTAACGGGCTTAATATTTAGTATTTATATTTTTTCTTGGTGACGACTTATTTTCCCAATGGTTTTGCACGGCCTCGTTGCTGATAACTGGGACAGCGGGCATGGGCTTTAATTCCGACGCGGATAACCGGGCTGCTTTATACACAAATTCAGGCACAGTTCTCTGCCGGAAGAACAATGCTTGCCGAAGAGACGGGGAAGAAAGTTGCCACGTTGCTTTGATCATAAAGCTTTCTGTCCAATGGCTCGCTGCGAAGCAATTAAATAAAGTTTGCTTGCGCAGGGCGAACACTCCAGGTTGCGTATCTCCCTGCGGCGTCAAAAACAGCTCAAGGGCTTCGTCGTGGGCTACAGTGTCGGGATCGAAAGAGGAGCTCTTTAGCCTGGTTCCAGGGGATCTCTTCCGCTAAATAACCGCCGAACTCGGCGGTTCTTCTCGCTGTCCTTCAAATGAAACCCATGGAACTCTCGTTCTAATTACGCGATAACCTTACGCGGGTCTCCGACGTTAAAAAACGATATCGCTTCCGGTTCCGTCCTCTTTTCTTCGCTGATGATTTCCGCTATATGTTTGGTAGCAATAAAACCATCTTGGGCAGGCTGCTCATCAAATTGGGAAGAAGGGAGTGGGACTTGATCGAAACGCGATTGCCTTTAATCGCAATCGCTCCTAAAATAGTCAATATCGTCTCCGCGATCTACCATATAGGTTTGCCGAGGTAGCCGTTCTAATAACTCGTACATGTCCCGCCTAAGTTCCTGTCGTTCACGCTGGAAATCTTTACGCATTTCGCGAAGTTGTCGTTCGCAGCTGTCGCGAATATTCTTAATTTGTGATTCCATCTCTCCTTCGGGTCCGGTTGGGAGAGGGGCTTATTAATTTTGAACGGATTGGAGAGCAGCATTATCTTCTTCGTCATTCATCTTCGCCAACTCACGGAGTTGATTTTCATAATAGGCCTGAATGCCCTCTATTTGACGGTTTTGTTCGATCCGTGTTTGGCGAACAATTTCGCTTTCGCGTTTCTTGCGCTCAAGCCGCTCCGTATGCTCGCGTATTATTTTTTCGTATCCCGCGACCATTTTTCGCTTGATGCTTTCAAAATCATCAGATGATAAACAGTTGTTGGATGCGGAATACGTACCGTTTTGTATTATGTCTGAACTTGCATCTACATTAGATATGTCAATCAAATCGCCATCAAAAACTTCTTGAGTTTGCGAAGTGACAGATTGGTTTTGAATACTCATTTTAAATCGTACAAAAACTTATAAAATGAATTTTAGAAAAAATACTCGGCCCCGTCGAGTCTAATTTTACGTTAAAACTTACTTTACTTGCGTAAATTACAAAGTAACAAAATGAATAAAGGAAAAAAAATCTGCAAATCTTTAACTCAACAAAATAAAATGAGGTTACTAAATCCAATTCTGAGCAAAATCTGTATTATTTTTTTATACAAAACGTGATTTAATCTTAGTCTAAATATTAAGTGTAAATATTAGTAAAAATTTTGAAAAGTATCAATAACAAAATGACGGCCCCGTCGAGATAAAAGGAAGATTTAAAAATTGAATATTATTACCTAGTCGAAAATTATTTAATAAAACTTTTAAGAATGAGTAAAAATAATCTCGATTTAATATTACCCCTAGTATTATGAATGTAAATAATTCAACTGTTAACTAAAATGAATGATCCCACAAAAAAAAACGACGGTAATGTTACTTAAATAGAATCTTTAAATCGAACCAAATCAAAATTAAATTAAAATTACAGCTGTCGAAGAGATAAAAAAAGAAACCAAAAATCGTGACTAAATAAATACCAGCCCAAATTTTAAACAATTCAATCTTAATAATAAATAAGCCCTTAAAAAAAGTTTGATAGTGAAGTTACTTATAAATAAATTTTTAAATTACGAACAAAAATATAACAATGACCAAATGTTATACGATTACTTAAGGATACTAAAATACACTAACTGACGTAATTTAATAATCACTAGGCAAATAGTAAAATGCAGACAAAATTTGACTCAAAATTAGTCATAATCAAAACTTGACGTCTAAATTGAAAATTAGGCCGATAGGATAATAAGATTAAAAAATTTAAAAATCTACTCAATAGAAAATAAAATCAGCCAAAAATAAAATCGTTGCAAATTCAAAATAAAATTCTAGCGTTACTAAAACTAAAAATTGCTAATACTTCCGGCCCCGTAGCAAAAAGATATATAAAAATTGTCCGATAACCCGTCCACAATATTATATAAAATTAAATTATGAAGATCAAATGGTAATAAAAATCTGTTATTCTGCCCAAATAATAAATTGATTTCAAAAAATTGTACCAATTGATTAACTAAGGCTGCCAATTGTGCAAAATTTAATACAAATGTTAAATGTGTAAATGCGACTAATAATAAATTATCACAACAAACATCACTAACTAAATCAATGGAGTCGTTTCCTAACCAGCTGGTGAAAAATAAGCAATTACAGGTCAACTAGCTTCTCGGTCCATTTCGGCGAGCATGGGCCCTCGAATACAAGAAAAAAAAAACTGGATCGCGAACTTTCCCGTACAATAAAATTATGTTCAGGCATAGAAACAGCTTAAAAAAATAAAAATTCAGGGTCGTGGGTATCCTCGTACCAGACAAGTTGGGCGCCAATTGTAACAGGGGGGGGGGCACTCACGCTAGACAAAAAAAATAAATTTTGACAAAAAACCAGTGGTGCTTGCTGTTAACCTCCGGCTTGGCTCACTTGATCGGCAAGCTATACAAAAAAAAATTAATTATTTCTGACCTTTGTTGCTCTACAGTATATGACTTAGAGTTGAAGTCTTCTTTTCTCTCGATGCTTCTTCGCTAGATTGGCACAAACACTTTCACTTTGTTTATTATCAACTTTAGAGGTAATACCCCCGTTACCTCTAAAGTTGAGCGAAGTTGAGCGAATGTTTGAAGATAAAATAAAGTAAAAAAATTCAATTAGTTCAAGAAAGAAACTGTGATTTATTTACAAACCAAAAAAATAGGATTAATAATTATTATTTAAAATAAAAAAAAAAACAAAAAAAGACAAGAACTAAGTGGAATGAAAAAAAAATGTTGCACTCGCGTAATGTAATATAAACAGGACTCAATAATAGTTGAAGTAACAACGATTGAAGAAAAATAGCTGATTTATGCAAAAGTCGGTAAAAATTATAATAAATATAAGTACCCCACTTAAATTGAATTGGTAAACACCGCACATAACAAAAATTAAATAAACTGACACGACTTAAAAACTTATCAGCACCACTTCGTAAAATTAAAAGAAAAACACCACTTGTAACTTCGAAAGACAACTCGTAACCTCACACGACCAACTCCCAACTTCCAACTACCAACTCCCAACTTCCAACCACCAACTTCCTGTCTCACCTCCTGTCAGTCAATTTTCTTAAGGGAGAAGCCGGCAGGGGTATCGCTTCTCTTATTGGCTGACGCGTGGGGTTGGGGGTAAACGAGGATCGCGCATCGCTCAGCGATAGGACGCGCGCATGCGCTCTTTAATTGCCTACCGCCGGGAACCAGTACAGATGTACAAACACGTAATTAAATTAAAATATTTGCAAAATAATTGTATTTACAAATATACATTTTTTGCATGTTCTGGTTGTAGTATGCGTACCAATGGTAGGACTTTTTAGCATGTATGGTAAATTAATCGCCGATGTTCCCTATATGAGTGGTATTAGTTGGTATATGTGTGTCATTTATAATTAAATTAAATCACACATATCAAAATAAAAATAATCCCGCAGCTGTACCCTCTCACGTGTTTGCGCGTACCTACCCTCCATTACCCTTAACAATAGCCCGTGTCTTTGGAATACCTAGGCGTCGTAAACAGGGATTACAAAAATTTCCAGTACGCAAAATGAGGGGCATAACTGGTACCTGGGGTAATTCTAAAGAAAAATTTCGGGTACAGCATTGTGGGCGTAACGTGCTGAGTGTTTAACGCGAGTGCAAAATGTAAAAGGGGAAAAACCTACTAATCCTACAAAAAAAAACCTATCTAAACTTAAAATTAAGATATACAAAATATACAAATTCAACTCTCAATGTATGTAATACGGACTTTACTCATTTTATAATTAATATGATTTATGAAGCTGATAAATAAAGGGAATTTAAAAAAAACGAATGGATGCCGCTATAAAAAAAATGAATCAAAAATTATGTTACCCAAAAAATTATTGAATTATGCTGATTAAATCAAAATTCCGGCGTTTGCGGTAAAACGCCGGTAACAAACGGCCCCGGATAATGAGTGAAGTTCGCTAACATCTAAATAAAATTGAATGAAATGTTATATGTGAACTGCGACAAGTCTGCATACATTGATTGTTGAAAAAAAATAGTGAAAAAAAAAGTTACAGCGTTTGCGGTAAAACGCCGGTAACACGCAACCCTCGAAAAATGTTCACGGGGCTTTTCTAAACTCGAAATTTTGCTTCATGCTTGGTCTGGGAGTGGTAAACATTCGTTTAAAGCTTCAAATTGAACTTAAAAAAAAAACAAGAAATATTTAAAGATTTACAGAAAATAGGCTGAATTTGGAATTCGTATACTTAAAAGAAAAACTCCCTGTGTGTTTCACGACAGTATTAATCTTGATTGCTTAAAATGCTAATGTCTTGCTTTGGACAAAAAAAGTATGTTCCATATTCCCACACACTGCACTTACCATAAACGCACAAGATTTAATAGGTGACATATTTTATTTTGACGTTACATGTACCCTATTTACATTAGTCCTAATTTGCATTAGAACTACTAAAAATCGTAACCAATGAAATCGCACCCAGATGAATGTAAATTGGGTTGACTATATTACCATTGGAAATCGTAACCAATCACATCGCACTCAATGCTTTGATGCCTCCCAGAACAAATCGAACATAAAAAAATTTACAGTGAACATTTTCTGGCATGTTCGGTGTTACTTAAAACGCTGTGTATATTACATAAACCAAACTATACGTTTAATATTAATAATTAGCTCTAAATGTGTTAAATATAAAAATATAATTTATAGTTTATAATAAAAGTATCATTATTTTATTTTCTGGCGCTTGTTTATTATTCTATTCGGGGCAGGATTAATACGAAAATATGTACGTCATTGGGCCCGTTTAGCAGAGACAACAGTTGAGAGTTTACTGCCAACTGTTGGGGAATTCTCTGATGACCGGATTGTCAATCGTGAACGTGTTTGGGATTTTTGCAATCGTACAGAATAGATCGACCGCAGTACAGTTCCTTAGGTACCAACATACATCACAAACAAATCCAAACATTCACTGACTATAGAGGCTTCTACTTCGTTATACATTGTTGAATATAAATAAAACACTGTTTATCACTTTGTTTGTATAACAATTGGTTTATTTGGTGACTATAGTTTCGATACTACACGTATCATTATCAAACCGTTAGTAACAAAAAACTACAAAGGAACATTATTTATATTTGCAAATTTTCTAATAACAGCGTTAAAGAGGGGGGTGTATTTAAGGTCAAGCTGGTCGTTAATTACGGGAATTTCCCGATTAGCGCGGGCTCTGTGAATCTCCAAAGACTCCAGGAGGTCCATCTTTCTACCCTTCTCGGCAAAGTGAATAACTGAAAGTACATCCTCGCCAAAAGAATGGTTATTTTCAATCAAATGTTTGGCGAAAGATGACTTATCAATTAATCTATGCCGAAAAGAGTAAAGATGCTCACTGAGTCTGGTCTTAAAATTACGACCAGATTGACCTATATACACTCCCTTACAATCATTACAGGTTAATTTATATATTCCTGATTTGTAAATACTTGGTATCTGAGTCTTATGGTTAAAAATATGATTTTTGTAAATTGTTTCATCGCTGTATTAAATTAAAAATATTTTAGCAAAACACAAATTAAATATAGCGATGAATCCATTTACAAAAATTAAAAATCATATTTTTAACCATAAGACTCAGATACCAAGTATTTACAAATCAGGAATATATAAATTAACCTGTAATGATTGTAAGGGAGTGTATATAGGTCAATCTGGTCGTAATTTTAAGACCAGACTATATAGTAGTCACCAAATAAACCAATTGTTATACAAACAAAGTGATAAACAGTGTTTTATTTAAATCCAAACATATTGAATGTTGAACTTTTTGCTGAGCAGGCCCATTATCAGCCCGATATAAATTAAGGGCCGGTTGCACCATATAAGTTAACCTCAAGTTCATCTCTTAAACTAGTTCAACATACATTTTCTGTTGCACCATTCAATTGAACTGGTTCAAGTCGTCCTTAATACAAATGTGTGGTTATGTTTGGCTAAAAAGTTAACCTGTCGCGATCGTTAGGTTAACTGTTTAGTCAAATATAAGTACAAATTTTAATTTTAATAATAATAATAATCCCCTTAGAAAGAAATAATTTGATGAAAATATTATACATGTCGTTATTAATTTCGTAGATGTTGATAATGCGCATATAAACAATTTTTTATAAAAAAATAAGAAATAACAATTTCCCGCGCTTGATTACAAACGATCACGTGTGTGAAATGTATGATATAAACTCAAAATTCCCTAGATTCATAATTGCCAACTTTAGAAAAACTAAAAATGAACCGGTTCAACTGAACGCCTTTCGGTACAACCCGCGCCTCGTTGAACTCCAGTTAAAGATGATCGAAAGTTCAGCTGAACTCAAGTTCAACTGAACTCAAGTTCAACTTAGTCTAGTGCAACTGGCCCTAAAATTAGTTAATTTTAATGTACCTTACGTTTCCTTATCAATATCACAGCGTATTTGTTTAAATAAATGTATATGTTCAATTCAATTAGAACTTTCGAGTAATAGGAATAGTATCGTAGACATTTATTAAATTAATTTTTTTGATCTATGCATTTAATTGCACATTTTTTGCTTGTTTATTTCTTTTTTCGTCAAAAAGACTCTTAATTTAACCAAAAATTACGAGTTATCACTTGTTTACAAACAACCATTTGTCATCACATGTGATTTAAACTAAAAATTCCCTAGATTTATTACTGCCAACTTTAGAAAAAATAAAAATGAACTGGTTCAAATGAGCGCCTCTCGATGCAACCCGCGTATCATTGAACTTTAGTTTAAGATGATCTTGCGTTCAACTGAACTTGAGTTCAACTCATTCTGGTGCAACCGGCCCTTAATGTCATAATTTGTTAAATAGTTCATATACAGTATGTTTTCTACAAAATGTATGTCTGTTATACTTATACTCCATTTAATCTTGTAGTGTAAAACCTTGAAGAAGGAGTCAAATAATCTCCGAAAGCTCGGTTGATTTCAATAAATTGATTAGTTGAAATAAAAAATCCTACTCACTGGTTGACGTCCCTGTTACTAATCCTTGAGTGTTTCGACGAAGTACGACCGTTACTTCTTACTACTTACTTACCTGAGTTTGTATTTTGTTTATTAACATATCCTGAAAGAGTGAACCATGCTTCATCTGTGAATAAGCTCTTATCCATCATTATTTAAATGATGTAAGAACCATTGACACTACTTCATTCTTCTAAAAAATCTGGTGATAAAAGTTGTTGAACTGCAGTTATCTTGTATACGATCATATGCAAATCCTTCTTTAAAATTGTTTAACAAGTACCATATGAACACTGTGTTTGTTGTGTAAGCCTACGAATAGATTTTGTCAGAGAACCTTCCATATTTCGTTGCATATCTTAGATGTTTTCTGGACTTCTTTGTTAGACGGCCACTTCCAGTTTTACGGGCTACACTGCCCACTTCACGGAACTTATCAACACATTCATGAATTTCTATGAACAATTTATGATAATTCACTGCAAAAGACCAACAGAATATGGCCATTGTCCATTTGCCAGTTTTCCGCCATTCCTGAGATAACTTTGCAGGATAAAGGTTTTGTGGTTCAACGCATACATTTTGAATGAATTACACTACTATTATTACAACGGTAAACGTAAATAATTCTAGGAACAAGAATGCAAAACTGACTTATATTTGATATGTCACTGTCGCATTATAATACATAGGGATTCTAAAACCAGTGTAGCCAATGGTATTGTTCTAGTCAAGGCCTGCTCTAAATCATTTTTATTGTCGACCTCACCGTACTACAGTGACTTAGGGCCGCTTTTACAATCAATAGTTGCACCTATAGGAATGTAGACCCATTGGTACTGTACTGCCTAGTTTAAACCGTTGGTAAACAGCCTTGACATTTTACAATTGTTTCAGTTGTAACCTACAGATTTTTCACTCCGTTGAGTTCTACAGCTAACTTTCTCTATGCATTTATGGTTCCATTTTAGGCCCTATACTTTTTTGCATCTACATATCTTTCCTAGTCGATGTTCTAAAGTACTGTTCGGCAAATATTTATGCGGATGATACACAGTTGTTATACTCATTTAAACTTGAAAATACAGAGTCCGCTTGTGAGTGTATCACTTCCGATATAGCAACACTGGTTGAAACGTCAACTAAACATTCTTTGATAATCAATGCCTCAAAATCGACGCTATGCTATTTGGTCCCAATAGCTTAACGCCTCTTGCAAAACCTCTTTTAAAAATTATGGTTGGTAACGACACTTTACAATTTGTCAATTCCGTAAGGAATCTTGGCCTTACTTTCGACAAGAATCTGCGTTTTAAGCTTCACATTAATAAGTGCATTTCTCGAGCATACCTTAACCTAAAGATGATTTATTCTAATAGGAATGTCCTCTCTTTGCAAAAAAAAAGATTTCTATGCGACACGTTGGTTCTGAGTCACTTTAATTTTGCAGACGTTGTTTACACTGCTTGCTTAGACTGTAATACTAAAATGCGCATACAAAAGGTTCAAAACGCGTGTTTAAGCCTCATATTTGGTATTCGAAAATATGGTCACCTATCAGGTAAATTACGTGATTTGAATTGGCTATAGTCTGTTTAAAAACTAAAAGAAGTAAGTGCCAAAGCCCAATTTACACTATAAAAAGTTACCAGAAATATCACTAGATAAATTTGGCGGCAATTTTAAATAATTTCATAATTACTCTTTAAATAAAATCAAATATCCATTTTGTATAACAATGTGCCTCTATTAGAGCTGGGACGAATCCTCGTAAAAAGGATTCGAATCACGAATCCGAATCACCTAATATGATTCGAATTACAAATACTTGAATAAAGGATTTGTAAGAGATAAATATGAATAGAATCGAAGATTCGAATCCTGTTTTTTTCAAATCACGAATACAAATCCTTTAAGAATAAATTTGATTTTATTATTTTTTGCAACCATTAATATATAAATATCGTTACCAGTTGTTTAACAAAAATATTCAAAACCTAATTATTTATTATTACTACTGAACATCGTTGATAACAAACTAAATATCTGACTCCCTGTTACTCTGGTTAAAGATGCATTTGTGTGTTTCTGAACTCCACTTCAAATCAGTGTTTTGTGCGCGTGGCGCATGAAGTAAAATTTCGAGTTTAGAAAAGCCCGAAAATTTGTCTCGGGTCGCTGCGCGACCCTCGACAAATTTTCACAGGGCTTTTCTAAACTCGAAATTTTACTTCATGCTTAGCCTGGGAGTGAAAACACTCGTTCAAAACTTCAAATTGAACTCTATTATAAAATCGACTAATGCCTAAAATTTACGTAAATAGAAAATTCACTGAATATCATAAAACCGGGAAAGTCAGAGAAAAGTCATGGAATTATATTTAAATTGACCAAAACACTAACAAAAAAGTCATATGATATTATTAAATTTGTCAAAATCAGCAGGCAAATTACAAAACACGTACAAATTTATAAAATTAACTTAAAAATTGGCAAAAACAATGAAAACTATTAAACAGAATGGGGGTTTCCCACAGAAGAAAGTTATATTAAAAGGCCAGGGGAAAAATCTTTAGTTAGGGAAATGTCGGAAAAATTTAACATTTCAGATTGTGGCTACCATGTCAGTTTTACTTCAAACAATAATAAACAAAATTTTGAAAATACGATTATTATCTTTAAAAATATTTTCAATCATTTAATGTTCTTATCAAAGCATTCACTTTGAAGTTTCAAACGAGCGTTTCCACTCCCAGACTAAGCATGAAGTAAAATTTTGAAATTAGAAAAGCGCCGTGAAAATTTGTCGAGGGTCGCGCAGCGACCCGAGACAAATTTTTTGGGCTTTTCTAAACTCGAAATTTTACATCATGCGCCACACGCATAAAACAGTGATTTAACGTGAAATTAAAAAACACACAAAATACATTTTTCATGTTATTCTCACAATTAATTCGAATTATTTTTGACGATTCAAATCCTTTTGTAAGTATTCGAATCCTTTTACAAGGATTCGAATCCTTTTATGAGGATTCGAATCACCCACATTTAAACTCGAATACGAATCCTCTTAAAAAAATGTAACGAATCCGGATCACTAAAATATTCGAATGCCTCTTTTGAATCCTCTAAAAGGATTTGAATTCAAGATTCGAATCCTGAATGATTCGAATCCTGCCCAGCTCTGGTCTCTACCTTACTTAAAATTGATTTGTTTCATAAAACTATACAAGGTTGAACGACTGATCTTCAGCATGCCTGCATGATCGTTTACTTCTTTTCTTCAAAGTTGGCAGTTCATTTTTATAGAAGACACTATGCACGGATCTCTTCACTACGTCATCAAAACTTGCAATTATGTCCTTCAAGCTGTTTAGAGCTACAAATCTCTTTGGATTACTTATATTCGCGAATGGCACGATAGACAGTAGAATTTACAACTCCTGAAAATTAAACATTTTATTATTTTATGCATATTCTTATGCTATTTGATATCTCACCTGCTGCGCCAACAATGTCTGATACAACAGCAGTCATTTCTTTTTGTGGATCATCTGTTATCATCTGCTTATACATATTTATTATGCACTGTTTTTCATACAGATATAAATGACCCAAATCCAACTTCTTACGCTTTTTTGGAGGTGAAGGTGTAATTATCACCGAACTTGTACTGGGTCCATAATCCATCACAACAATATAAACAAAACTAACTTTTAACTATGCTAAAGAAACACCACACAAAAGGTTATTACGAAACAGACAAAGTTGCAACTCGGTAACGCTTCGAATTAAGGTTATGTCAGCTGTTGCGTCTAATAATGACGAAATTAGCATAGTGTAAAATGGGCGCGCTCTCGGCCAATCAGAGTTGTAGGTTTTGGCGCGTGAAATTTAAAACGCTCCTCCTAGTTATTAAACAGATTATAGACATGACCGAACGACGAAACTTACACTGTTAAAATTATTCAGACGCGCCATTCTCCCTATCTTGATGACAAAATTGTATTTCGGTCTGACGTTCACACCATTAATGTAAGATTTAGAGGCAGGATTTCTCCACCTAAACATAAAACATCATTTTTTCTAAAATCATTTTCATTTAGTATTTACAAAATTTATAATTCCATACCGAATCTACTCAAAAATCTCACAAACAATAGTTTTAAACAAGCAATGAAAAAATATATATTATGTAATAAAATTTCCCCATAGAATCTTAGTTTAATTATTGTCATTATATTTATATTTTTTCTCTCTCTCTCTTTTTCTTTTTGTTATAAAATAGTTAATTTCTAGAACGAACATTGAAATTAAAAAAAAATCTGTAATTCTTTATTTTTTTAACCATTATTTAATTAAGCACTCTTAAACGATATATTTTTTTTCCTCACAGGTTAAGTGGAAGAGCAGAGATAGTTTTTTTTAAGCTATCGCTGAACTTCGCCTGTATTGTGTTTTTTGTTTACTTTGTATTTTCTTTCAATTGAATAAAGACAATTTATTATTATTATTTTCTTTTGTGCTATTGGAAATGGTAATTGATGGCGGTGATATTACAAGCCAATCTAAACAGGAGTAGAGTAGCGGACCACCTTCTGCATCAAATTGTGAGGGAAAAGGAGATAGATGTGCTGCTAATCAGCGAGCAGTACCGAAATCTCACACCTCCTAATTGGTATCAGGATGAGTTGGGGACATCCGCGATCTGGATTCGGAAGCCGAACAAGATGCCATTGGTATCCCATGGAAGTGGTCGCGGCTATGTGTGGATTAGGAGTTTTGATATCACACTGTTTAGTTGCTACCTCACTCCCAATGAACCAATACAAGCGTTTAGAGACAAGGTCGATGCCCTTGAAGATGCTCTAATGGGTATCAGGGGAAAAATAATAGTGGCTGGGGACTTCAATGCCAAGGGTGCCGAGTGGGGGATGCCAAACCCTGATTCCAGAGGGAAATATCTACTGGAAATGGCGGCCAGAACCGGCCTTGTAGTCTTGAATATCAGCAACACATCCACCTTTCGTCGCCCAGGCTATGGAGAAACCATCCCTGATGTCTCGTTCGCAACAGAGGAGCTAGCGCCGGCGATAGAGGCGTGGCACGTGATGGAAGATTACACCGGCAGCGACCATCAGTACATCTCGTTCCGTATAAAATCAACCTCCAGAATCCAACGGCATTTCTCACAGGACAGGAATCGGTGGAATGTCAAAAGGATTGACGAAGCAAAGTTCGCGGCAGCCATTGAATCCGGTAGCACAATGATGTCTACACCCTATGGCACTCCATGTCGATACGAAGCTGAGAGAGCTACACTTGAAACTATGGCACTTCTCAGCAGAGCTTGCGATGCATCTATGCCTCAGATACGGCCGAAAAACAGCAATCGTCCTGCCTACTGGTGGACGGAGGAGATTAGCATAATCCGAAAGGCCTGCTTAAGGCTAAGACGTAGAGCACAACGTGCTAATACCAGAGAGGAAGCTAATAAGATCTCCTCCGAGCATAAAGCAGAGAAAAAGAAACTGCGGCAGGCGATAAATAAGAGTAAGATGGCTCAATGGAGAAAATTGGGGGAGGAGGTTAACGCTGATCCGTGGGGCCTTGGCTACAAAATAGTAACCAAAAAACTTGGCGCAAGCTCGCCCAACGCCGCCATGGACGAGACCACAATGGAGAATATCGTGAAATCGCTCTTTCCGAGACATCCGATTCGGGAAACACCCAATCAGGCCGAGTACATTGACGAAATACCCATCTTTACCGAAGAAGATCTTGAAACGGCAGTATCATCACTCCGTAATGGAAAAGCCCCGGAACGAGATGGAATCCCCAGCGAGGTGATGAAGATGGCGGTCAGAACAAAACCTGCGCTCTTGCTAAACATGTATAACGCCTGTCTGAAAGCGGAAGTGTTCAGCTCACGCTGGAAGGTAGCGCGTCTAGTGCTGATTAGCAAGGCAAAGGTAACGCCTTCGTACCATCTTCATGCCGACCATTGTGTATGCTAGACACAGCGGGAAAGGTTTTAGAAAAGCTTATACAGCCTACTTTCAGCTATCCGTGCAGGTGGAGACCTATCGGACCGACAATACGGCTTTCGACGTGGGAGATCCACGATCGATGCAGTGCGAGAAGTTGTTGAGGCTGCCGAGAATGCGCAAATGGGAAACCATCACTCCCGAAAAATTGTGCTTCTCGTCACCCTGGACGTAAAGAATGCATTCAATTCTGCGAGGTGGACAGATATGCTAGAAGGACTAAGAAGTGTTTGTGTCCCCAAGTACCTCCTTAACATCGTAGGAGACTACCTCGACGATAGATCGCTGGAATATGATACAACGGAGGGCAAACGGTTATGGAAAATAACGGCCGGAGTAGCACAAGGTTCCATACTCGGTCCAGACCTATGGAACATTGCATACGACGGCCTGCTTCGATTAAAGATGCCCGACGATTCACACCTGGTAGGCTATGCTGATGACGTAGCAGCTTTGATTACAGCACGCACTACAGATTCAGCACAGCTAAAGCTAAACCAGGTGATGAGAAGGGTCAACGGCTGGATGGCAGACCACGGGCTTACGCTAGCTACTGAGAAGACGGACATAGTTGTGATGACGACAAAACGAATCCCTACTCTTATACCGATGTCGGTAGGGGAGGAGATAGTAGAGACGAAGCCTGCAACAAAATATCTCGGCATTGTGGTTGACACCAAACTCACCTTCAGTGAACACATCCGACGTGTTGCAGAGAAGGCGGAGACGTTGTCAACTCTACTGATTGGGATCATGGCTAACACCCATGGCCCTAAATCTAGTAAGCGCCTCCTTTTAATGACAACAGTCCAGTCGATACTCCTGTACGGTTCGGAAATATGGGGTAATATGATGAGGACTGAATGCTACAGAAAATGCATAGCATCTGTACAGAGAAGGGCCGCTCTCAGAGTATCGTGCGCATACCGCACTGTCTCCGAGGCGGCGGTCCTGGTAATCGCTGGAGGAATCCCCATTGGGCTGCTGGCCATTGAAAAGAAGGCCGTCTATGAGCGTAAGTCCTAAATTGATAGGGAGCGTGCCAGCAAGGAGGAGAGGGCGCGGACACTGGAGGAGTGGCAGAATTCGTGGTCCACTATCGAAAAGGGGAGATGGACTGCAAGACTGTTGCCCTGAATCAAGCCATGGATCGAGCGCGACCACGGGGAGATCACATACTTTCTCACCCAGTTCCTCAGCGGACACGGATGTTTCCGTTATTATCTCCATCGGATGGGAAAGTGTGTGACCCCTATGTGTAAGTACTGTGGAAGCGCAAAAGATGATGCAGAACATACTGTCGTTTACTGCGAGAGATGGGCAAGACAAAGAATAGAATTGGAAGCAGAGGTGGGCCATCTGTCCCCAGAAAATACCATGGAGAAGATGCTGGAGAGCGAAGCAAGCTGGGAGCGACTTTTGTGGAGGATGTCCTCTGCAAAAAACATCAGGAAGACGCTCCACCTGTCTTGACATGAGCGCCAAGAAAGGAGGCCCAACCCGAAGTAATGTGGTAAACGGTTCCGGGTTGGTGTCCTCGGCGATAGTGGGCGGGGTTTTAGTCGGTAGCCGCAAGGAGTCCGACACTGCGTACGTAAATGTATTTCCCCTCCCACCTTAAAAAAAATGGAAATGGTATCTGTCTTCTTACACTCTAAATTCATAAAACAATAATTATAATACACAGAAGAACATATTTTAATACAAATATCTAATACACAGAAAGTGCTTACCAATGAAATTTTGATATTTACTTGCCAGTTCGACAGATAAATTTATCTCCTTTATACTAAGCTAACCTCTACTTTCAATTGAACATGAATTTGTCACAACAAATCTAATAATCTATATCCATAGAAATAGGTTATAATACAAATATCTGATATTCAATTGTGACAGCGAGTGTTTGTCATCCATGAGCGGGGGCCATTCTCTTAATTTTGAAATATTAACTTATAATGGTTAATACCTCAAATTAGCAGGTATAGGTTGATTCCATTTACCGTATCGAATTTGTGAGCTACGATATTGGGATACGTGAAATAACACACAAACTTTAGACAGAATTTCTGTGACAAACTTTAGTCCTCAAAACTACGCCGCTGTTTGTCTGCCATGTATGGTCTAAATTACTAACAACTAATTAAAACGAATACTACAGTGGTTCCCACTGTGTTTAATTAAGTTACTGTAGTTAATAAGTTAAAAATACTTTAGGTTTATCTAACACAAATTAACTAATTCAATTACAGTTTTTCGTACAACCGAGTATTATTGGCATAAGATTTTCTATCAAATAAAGCGAAAATTTAGTTAATTTAGACAATATGCTTGTGTTTTATTTCAATTTAAGGTTCTATTATGCTTAAAAAACATCTTATATTTATCTATATTAATAAAGTTAATGTTTAATGTGAACATAATATCAACTAATCGACAAATAATGATATATCTACAAATTGCTTTATAAAACAATGTAAGTCATCGTTTCATTATGTAAATGTTGCTAAAGAATTCTGGAATTAACCATTTAATCCTATAAAAGGTTTTTTATTCAGAACAAAAGTGAAACTAAAATACAAACTAGCAAACATTTTTCTTCTAGTAAATACAGTAAACATAATTAACATAAGTTCATTTAGAATGTTTTAAAATTAAAAATGAAGATTCCTCTCTGGATTTTGTTAAAATTCAAAATAAAGATACTTATTGTTATGTTAGCTATGTTAATATCAATCCATTCATGCAATGATCAAGAAATGTATTCCATGATCAAACATACTATAGAATCTGTTTTTGTCAATACAAACACTTTCTATTATATAATTACAACAAACACAAACTCAATATCGGATTATTTGGAAACTTCATTAAAATCAATTTTAATTCCGATTGTCATTTTTAAACACGAATATTTATTGAAAATCATTCCTTACGTACCATCAAGACCAATGGAAGTTTTGATAACATTAAACAATTGTAGTGACTTAATGGATTTAAGGCTTAAGAATTATACACGAATGAAAATGTTAATGTTTTTAGAAAATACGAGTGATAATAATGCGACTGAATTGTGTATTGAAAAATGGATGTACAAAATATTGCAACTTAATAAAAATATTGATTTAATTACGGTTGCTATTACACTAGAAGAAAAGTTCACTTTTGATATTACAGTGAAAAAAGTGAATAGCAAAAAAAAAATCTTTAAGTGGAAAAAAGGTGATTTAAAGGAAGTTAAAATAAACTTTCCTAAATTTGATGGTTATCTCACAACGAACATAACAGCTTCAGTTTTTCATTGTCCGCCTTTTAACTATGTCAACAAATCAAATTTTATTTACGACGGCGTTGAATACAAAATCCTCAAAGAAATTGTGAACTCCAAATATTTGAACTTCCTACCTATACAAGAAGTAGACGGAAAAAGCATGCACAGTGTCGTCAAATTCGACATTGCAAACGGCTTAAGTAACATAGGAACGTGCTCACAATGGCTGGTCAACATAAACACATCAATATATGATTTTAGCACTCCTTATACATATACTTGCATAACTTTTTTAGTTCCAAAACCTTACTATCATCCTAATTCAAGTTTTGTATACGCACCTTTATACACAACCGTCTGGTTTAGCTTAATAATTATAATTTTCTCATTCCTAGTTTTGCTACGGGTTTTTGGGGGATTTTATAATTTCGGTTTTAAAATCGGATTCGTCCAAAATTTACTTACCTTATTGCAAATATTAACTTTAACAAGCGCGCCTGATCACCAATACCTCAAACGAACCTCTTTTCGCATTTTAATATGTACTTGGTGCATATACACAGTCTTAATAACAACAGCCTATTCTTCAGGATTCACAAGCAATTTATCTTCGAAAAGATTTCAAAATCCGATTTTCACAATCGAAGACATGGTTAAGAAAAGCATAAACTGGGGAGGTACGAGTGGCGCCAAATATCTGTTTAAAGAGAATGCGGGATATTCCCAACAGCTCTACTCAATTTTCAAATTGGAAAAATCCAAGGAAGAAAGAGATAATCGCTTGCGTGAACGTAATTACGCAACAATGGTCCAAAAAATATCGAATCAGTACGTTACCGATACGGAAACTTTGGATGATTTCAGTAAGAGCAATTTGAATATTCTGCGCGAGTGCGCCGCGATTTATGCGACGTCTTTTGTTTTGGAGAAAAATTCTGCTTTCAAGGAGTATTTTAACCGGAAAATTGGTTTGCTTACTGCGCACGGGTTCGTTGATTGTTGGCTTAAAGAAATTACGTCTAAATATAATTTAAAATATGTTCATAATTTCTTTTTGGCGACAAGGGACCAGAATGTCATCGCTTCTTTGGATCTGGGAAGATTGGAAGGTTGTTTTTGGTTGTTTGTATTTGGCAACGCTCTAGCTTGTATTGTGTTCGCTTTTGAATTAATAATAGCTAAATTTTAATTTTAAATAAAACTTCTTATTTTATATTAAAATCCTATTATTCTGTAATCCAATTGCAAGTGTTTTGATAGAGCGTTATGATTGGTTATACTTCTTAGGATACGTTTAGAATTAATCAGGGATTATACCACATGTATCAGAAATTGAATTTAAAAAGCAGAGGTAAAAGTAAAGCCAGTCAAATTGTAAACTAAGGATAAACCGTTGGTTATTTAAGTGAGATTTTAATTGAACGTTTCTATTGATCTTTAAAAAATTGTTCAGTTATGTAAAATAATCAAAATTTAAGATACAGGGAATTTTTCTTTTAGCTATAGTAAGTAAGTAAGTAAGTGCTTTATTAATGTTAATACCTAGGTTTACATTGTTTTTGTATATTCATCAATGCTGTAGAAAAACAATTTTAATGAAATAGCGCTTCATAATAGATTTAAATTGTTTTGTTGGTAGAGTTTTTATAGTGGATGGCAGTGGATTATAAAATTTTGAACCATAATACTTTATACCGTTACGTAACCTAGACAATCTTAAGAAGTGAGGACATATATGATCATTAGATCTTGTGTTGTACTCATGGACGTCGTTGTGTTTGGTGTATAATGATCGATTTTCATGCACATAGATTAAAGTTTCTAAAACATACAAACTTGGTAATGTGAGTATTTCTAGTTTTGTAAATGAATCACGGCAATCATTTCTGTAACCTATTCCATCTATAACTCTTACAGCGCGTCTTTGTAACCCAAAGAGTCTGGCAGCTATGCTCGAATGACCCCATGCAAGGAGACCATACATAAGATGACTCTGGCATAGCGCAAAATAAGCTGTATTTATGACTGCTTGAGGGAGTGATAGTTTAAGATGTCGGAGTAGAAATACAGATTTACAAAGTTTGTTTGCTGTTACAGTGCCATGTTTATGCCACGTAAGTTTGTGATCAATGTGCATACCTAAAAATTTCGTACTGTCACTGTAACTTTCAGAAATCTTATTTAACGTAAATATTATATACACTGATTTATCCTCATTAACAAGCAATCGATTCGTCGTAAACCAATTTGTTGCTGTATTAATTTCGGCGTTGTTTATCTGAATAGCTGTGTGTTCTTGTGCAGAGTAGCTTTTGATTGTAGTATCATCAGCAAAGAGTACTATTGAAGAATTCTGCAGCTGTCCGGGCAGATCATTGATGTAAATAAGGAACATTAAGGGGCCTAAAATTGAGCCTTGCGGAACCCCATGATGTATGGTGCATTCATCAGATGTACTATTCCTTATAAATACTTGCTGCGTGCGTTTACTCATGTATGAGCTTATCATTCGGCAGCTTTTCGGCAAGAAGTTGTAATAATATAATTTCTCTAAAAGTATTTTATGAGAGACACAATCAAACGCCTTACTGAGGTCCAAAAAGGTGGCCATCGACGTTCCTCCAGACTCGAAGCCATCGTATATTTCCTCAGTGAAAGCGATGATTGCATCCCTGGTTGATTTATTTCTGCGGAAGCCGTACTGATTACTTGAAATTATATTATTAGAATCTAGAAAATCTACAATTTGCTGATATATAATACATTCAAGAACCTTTGAGATGATAGGTAGAAGAGAAATTGGGCGGTAGTTATTAATGTCAGATTTATCCCCCTTTTTAAAGATAGGTATAACATATGCTCGTTGAAGGCACGAAGGAAATACACAAGATGCTATGCACAAATTAATTAATTTAGTGAAAGGGGTTATGATTATATCTGTGGCTGACCGCAAAAACCTCATAACTCGTATTTTCTTGATTTCGAGATATTTGAGTTTAAAGTTTTGAAAGCTACTTTTGCTTATTGATTAAATAACATCAATTGAGTGATCAATACGTGTCCAGTGGATGACAATAAACGTAGAAATTATGTGCTGAAGGTATTTTGTCTGCAGGAAGGCCCGTGATCCAAGAAAAAATGAGTTATGTGGTTTTTACGGGAAACGCACTTAAGTGATTCTTACGGTCATGATTATAAATTATTAATATTTCTAGAATAAACTGTTTTACAGTAAGTAAATTAACCAATTAAATAATTTAATTAATCATCAACACATTATTAATTACTACTTTTAAACAGATGCATTGTTTCCGCCTTGTATGCATCAATTGTACCTATGAAGCTAACCTTACATAAGTAGGCGTGAAAAAGGCGTGAAAAATACAACCAAATGACCTTAAAAATATTGAAATGGCAGTTTGAGCTATCCTCCAGGTCGATTAACGCTATTTGTTTGCTTTGTTTGTTTTTTCAAAACTAAGCATTTGCATTTTTTTTTTGTTAAGTGGTTTTTACGGGAAATGGTTGAGTTATGTGGTTTTTACGGGAAATGCCCACTTTGTTGCTTTTTTCTCTTGGCGATTTCTCGTCAAATAACGAGCAAATATGTGAAATAGGTATTATAAATAAAACTAGGGACCAACACAATACCGAAAATGCAACTAACTCAATTTCGACAAAAATTCGAGTTATGAGGTTTTTGCGGTCAGCCACAGATATTCGTTATCCGCTTTAGCAGTCTGGTAGTCATGCCATAAATATCACGGCTCTCAGACTGACGTAAGTTGTGAATAACGTCCCTTACGACCACTTCACTTATTTCCTTAAACTCAAAATACGATTTTGCCGTGTTTGCATTACTTTTAGCTAATAATGCAATTGGTGAGTTATTAACATTTGGCAATTTATTAATTATATCGCTAGCGGTATTTGCGAAAAAGTTGTTAAACGTATTTGGTTCAATATCACAGTGGCTATACAAGTTGTTGGAACCATTAGATTTAATTAAGGACCATAATGCTTTTGGCTGGAAGTTTGCTTGTTTTAGAAACATTTCGTTGGCATTAAATTTGGCGTTTTTAAGAGATTCCCTATACTTTAACTTATAATCAGCATAAACTGCAACTAAATTAGTACAACGAATGCTGGCATCTTTAAGGAATAATAAAGTTTCGCGCATATGTCGAAGGTCATCATTGCGCCACTTGACTTTATTATTATTTTTATGTTTTACGCTAGTTTTTACAGAAAAGGATAATATAATATACTTGTGTAGTATGTTAACAAACATATCAAACTTAGCTTCTACATCTGTGTAGTCATTATAGACAAAATTCCAGTCGGTTTGATTAAGATAATAATGTAGTTTGCAATAACCCGTTTCAGTCAAGGGTCTAGTTGTACACTTAATGGCATTAGAACTTACAGTCGTATGAATGCTGACATGAATACCAACATGATCCGATAACTCCTCTTCCACTCGTTCGACGGCGATTTCTGACTCATGTACGTTACAGAAAACATTATCCAGGCAGTTAGGTCCCCTGGTATTGAATTTAACCCTGGGAGACAAGCCATATAAGTTGAAAAGGTCACATAATGATACGGTCCTAGAATCATTTGTATTAAATTTCACATTAAAATCTCCACCAACAATAATATTTTTAGTTAGATCTATCATTTCTAATAGTCTTACTAATATGCACAAAAAAATATTAAAATTACCTAGAGGTGATCGATATATTGTTATTAAAATTAAATTATAGACCGGAGTCAGTGTAGCAGCTATTTCACAGTCCATTTCTGTTGATAATTGATTGACAGAGTCAAGAGCTTTAAATGCAATATTAGATTTACTTAACCCGAGAACACCTCCATGTATGTACTGTTTCCGACAGAAATAAGAGGATATTTTGTATTCATTGAATGTAAATAAGGGTATTTCCTGCTCCCTGAGCCAGTGTTCACAAAAACATAGGTAGTTATATTTATACTTGTTTTCTATTAGATGCGCTTCAAATTGATTTGCTTTTATCCTAAGACATTGCACATTTATGAAAATTATATCAAGTTTATTACTACTTGTTTTACAATACTGAGAAGGTTCATTATCCTTTGGGCTTAGGTTTGGCGGTTCTTCTAAAAATATATCTATCTAAAGTAACACCGGGAGGCCAATTTTTAGGATCAATTAGTTGGTCACGATACTTGCAATCAGCCCCTATTTTAAACGCAGTTTGCGATGTATTAGTAATTTCTTTCTCACATATAAAATTATCAGATTTTATAATTTGTCTAATATGATCTTTAACATCATCGAGTGAGGTCAGTTTACTCACTTTTTTAAAAAGAGCCAAGTTTTTTTTGGTTCAGCCACTAGGTTAGATTTTATGGAACATCCACTACCTATCACAAGATTTTTTTTCGGCAAAGCTGTCTTCTTCTTATGGGAAACCATTATGAAGTCATCATCTTCTTTGACGTTAAGCTTTTTATTTACCACATCACTGTAGCTCGCATTCGCAGCATGTTTGAGGTTAGCATCGTTAGCTTTAGTTAGTTTACACCGCTCATTGCGCTCCGTGCACTCAGTGGGCCGACGGTCACGTTGGTCACACTTTTGGCAGAGGAATTTAGTAGCACTATTGGCGATGAACGAGTATCCGCAGCAACTTCACGATTGTTTCGGCGCCTCGGTATTTCGTTGAATTTATCGCTATCGCGGTTGCACTTAACTATGTTTTCCATGCGGAGTTTTTTTATTTTCATCCTCAAGACGAATAATTTTCTCATGCATTAGTTCACTAGCATATTTAAGTTCCTTTAAACGCTCCTTTATACTCGCGTAAGCTTCTTTTTCAAAATCGATGGGTTCGTCACTACTGGAATTGCCCCAACCTGCTAGTGGTTTACCACAACACGATTTTACTCTTCTAACACAACTTGTGTGATAAAACGAACTACACACATTACACTGTGATCCCGATTTGGCTATGGTGCCACGCACATAACTTTATATTTGAATCACTTGGCTGATTAGCACTATTCGAACTTTTGTTCCGCTGATTTTCACAACCGTCTTGCACGTCTTGACTAGTATACATATGCATACACTGTAAACTTTACGACGTTCGTTGTTTTTTTTAAAGATTTCAATTTGAATCTTTAAATAAGGGTTTTCCACTCCCAGACTAAGCATGAAGTAAAATTTCGAGTTTAGAAAAGCCTGAAAATTTGGATTGGCCGCGTAGCGAAGCGGAGCGGCCAATCCAAATTAGGCTTTTCTAAACTCGAAATTTTACTTCATGCGCCACGCGTATAAAACACTGAAATATTGTAAAGTTTAATATAGACAGCTTTGGCAATCTAATATCTAAACGTGAATCAAACGTGAGTTAAATTCTGCGCTGAACCAATTGTTTAAAACAGTGATTATAAGCAAACCAATAACTCTAAGGTATATTGGGTTGCCTACAATTGTTGTTGTATGTGTGTGTTTTTTAAACTTCACTGTAAATCATTGTTTTTATGCGTGGCGCATGAAGTAAAATTTCGAGTTTAGAAAAGCCTAATTTGGATTGGCCGCTCCGCTTCGCTACGCGGCCAATCCAAATTCTTAGGCTTTTCTAAACTCGAAATTTTACTTTATGCTTAGTCTGGGAGTGGAAATTCTCGTTAAAAGCCTCAAATTAACCGCTTTGAAACAACGAATTCCCGCAAATTTAAAAAACGCTGGATTTATTAGGATATGTATTCTCAAAATAAAAATGCCCTGTGTAAACATCAGACATTAAATTTTCTACCCAGAAATGGAATTAGAATCAGTCATTATGAGAATTTAGGTAAAATGTTAAATATTTCAGTGGGGTTTTGTTTAATAGATTCTAAAAAATATATATGAATCTTTAAAGCTTCAAAATGTTGGAAATTTATACAGAATTAAATTCATCACTCAGCCCTGCGCGCCCCACAGTGCGCCAAAGCATGAAAAAACCTGATCAAAACGAAAAAAAAAAATTTACCGACCGAATTCTAGTTCAGAAAATTACATGTAGACGCCATTAGTGTACACTGATTCAGTGCTGGAATGATATTCCAGTCGCTAATCTCCTTTGAATGACTATCTGAAGACAAGTAAAATTAAAATAGTGAAAAGTAGTCGTTTTGGAAGCTGCAATTGTGAGTGTGCTGCGCGAAAAATTTGCAATCCTGGCCTCGATTCAAGAATGGATTGCACTCCGAAAGGTAAGTTTAACAGAAATACACACGAATATATTAAATATAAAGGTAGCCATAGCAGAGATATCTACGGCCTGCGTGTGGATGTCATCAAGGCAGTTCTTACACCTATTCTACTTCCGCTAACAAAATTGATTAATCGCTGTATACGGGATAATGTTTTTCCCGATTGTTTAAAGTTAGCATTAGTCATACCACTGCATAAAAAAGGTGATAAGTCTGATGCAGATAATTACCGCCCTATATCTCTACTTCCTGTGTTTCCCAAAATAATCGAAAAAATCCTAGAACTGCAATTATCTGACTTTTTTGAGGACAATGAAGTGTTGTGCACTAATCAATACGGCTTCCGCAAGAATCGCTCTACAACTACTGCTATTAGTAATTTCGTGGAATTAATCAATGACTGCTTTGAGGAGCACGTATGTCAAACATCTTTCCTCGATCTTTCAAAAGCTTTTGACTGTGTCTCCCACTCAATACTCCTAAGAAAACTTTACTTTTATAACATCCACCCAAACAGCTGCAGAATAATTATGTCATATTTATCCAATAGAATGCAGCATGTCTTGGTCAATATTACAAAGTCCACAGCAGTGCCTATCTTACATGGTGTACCACAAGGATCAGTCCTCGGGCCTCTCTTATTTGTGATATACATAAATGATTTACCGAGCTCTATCGGAAATAGTAAATCGATTTTATATGCCGATGATACCACGATAATTAATACATCGAAATTTTGTGAATCGTGTAATTCAGAAAACAGGGAGGCACAGTTAAAAGCGAGTAATTGGTTTGAAAGCAACAAACTTAAACTGAACACCAGCAAATCTGTCACACTGACTTTCTCTCTAAGAAATAATGATGCAATTGAAGGAGTTAAATTTCTAGGAATTAACATTTTGTCCAACTTGTCGTGGCAAAACCAGGGCGATGCCCTAGCATCAAAGCTGTGTTCGAGTTTGTTCGCTTTGCGCACACTGTCAAAGCAGGTATCTAAAGAGATACTGAGAACGGTATATTTCTCACTTTTCCAATCACACATGTCGTACGGTTTGCTAGTCTGGGGTCACTCTGCAATCTGGCGTAGGATTTTCGGTTTACAGCGCAAAGCTGTAAAGCTGTACGCATCATAGATAACCTCGCATTTATGGAAGATTGTCGAGCTAGTTTTGTACACTTGGATATTCTCACTCTACCATCTCTATATATTTATGAATGCCTGACATATATTAAGATAAACTTAAATCTGTACAAAGCACATCCGAGTTGTACCAGACAACGTGAGAAGATATACCCACAGTTCATATATACTCAATGACATTAGAAGCGTAACACCCAGAAGGAGTTATTATTTTAACTTGATTTTTTGCCAGTATGGTAGTCTTACATCAAGAATAAAATGATTACATTTTCAAGAAATTTTATTAAAAAACAATCTAAAAAAATTAAAAATGTGTTTGGCGACCCCTTTGCTGTATACACTCCTGTAGACGTCTGGGCATCGACAAAATGAGATGGTCGATGTCTTCTTGAGGCATCTCGTTCCAAGCAACTTGAATTTCATCGATCAACTGTGCTAGAGTCTGTGGAGGATGGTGCAAAGAGAATATTCTTCTTCCCATGATATCCCACACATGTTCAATGGGATTTAAATCCGGCGAACGGGCCGGCCACGCCAAAACATTAACACCAGCTTCATTAAGAAAGTTCATAGTTCGACGAGCAATATGGGGACGTGCGTTATCTTGTTGAAAAAGTACGTCTGGGTGGCCATCTAAATAAGGCAACAAAGTCGGTCGTATGACGTCTTCAACATAACGCGCAGCTGTCATACTGCCTCGAATGAATACAAGAGGTGATCGACTACCATAAGCAATAGCCCCCCAAACCATTACTCCAGCAGTCCTGTGTACATGCCTCTCAATAGCAAACCTAAGATCAGGTCGTTCTCCACGGTAGCGTCGTACCCTTCTACGGCTATCATGCGTGCCTAGACAAAATCGTGGTTTATCGCTGAATACGACATCGTGCCATTCTGCCTCCCAATGCTGCCGTTCTCTGCACCAGTCCAACCTTTGGCGACAGTGTCTCGCTGTTAAAGGAAGCACTAATCTTGGACGGTACGAAAGAAGCCCAAAGGATTGAATGCGGCGATATAAGGTTCGCATACTAACGGGCCTACCTTCTTCTCCAATCCATTGATCACCGATTTGACGCGTAGTAGCGAAACGGTCTCGCAGGGCTATTTGTCTTAAGCGCCGATCTTGACGTTCTGTGGTACGCCTTGGTTGACCAATTGGTCTTCTTCTTGCTCCTCTACCTTCTTCTGTCCATACCTGATACACACGTATTACAGTTGCTGCAGTGGAATCAATACGGCGGGCAATTTCGCGATAGGACATACCGACATCTCGATAAGCAACAACTCGACCCCGGTCAAAATCGCTCAATTGGTGATATTGTGGACGTCTTCATTTTATTTAAGCTTAACACACACAACGGAAACACGAAAACTAAAAACATCTGTACTAAACAGCTCATAAATAGTTTTATCAAAAAAGAAAAAGTGAAATATTTGTTTTTTACAATAAATATAAAAGGCACTAGGTTGAGATTGTTATCAATGTATGCTTTAAATATAGTCACTCTGTTGCTAAAATATGAATTCAAAAAAACATTCCTTCTTGGTGTTACGCTTCTAATGTCATTGAGTATATATCCAGTTAGCCAGTCCCCATATAAAATTTGGGAACACGCGAATGGGAGCAGAGCGGAGGATGCCAAAATAGTGTATATGTTTGCCTATATACACCAGTACGGCCTCCTGCGATCGGCCGGCTACGACTATTTTGGTCCAGATGTCGCGAAATCAAGTCTCAGAGAGAGAGTGAGAGAGAGACAATTGCTTTCTCCCTTTATTCCACGCTTCTCGTTGTATCATATTCCAGATGTTGATTTTTCAATCTTGAAAACATGTTTTTTTCTTTCTTTTAACGAGCCAAGGATGCGTGGTATATTCATTCATGCGTTTCCTTCTACAATTTTATTTTCTGCGTTATTAGAGAATAGATTTTATGAAATTATATGTGAACGTTGTAAAATTCATTAAGTATTATTTATTTTATACAAAAAACGAAAAATACTAAACTATTTAACTTTTGATAAAAAGTAAAACAAATACATCAACTTATCATTTTATTAACTAATCAGATCAATCCTATTGATTAGATCAAATCTACTGATCTACAAGGGTTTCTTTTTTAATTGAATGGGTCAGTGCAAAATGCAGTTAAGTCATTTCTTTTTTTTTTTAGTTTTTGAGTTATTACCGTTTGGAAGTTTTTAAAATAGTTTTAAATATACTGTGTGTCCCGTTTCAAGGCGCATTGTATTCTTCATGTAAAAATTTCCCATGTAATTTGAATTTGAGTTTGTATAACTTATTGAACCAAAACGATTACAATAAAATTAGAATCATTTCTTTACCTACTAGCAGTATTTTCGAGGTATTATTTTTGAGTTCTCCTCAGTTTCATTTGAAATATAGCTTGAAAATAGTGAACGATTATACGAAAATAAAATCGTCAAAACAGTAGTTGCTACGAAAAGTCAGTGTTTGGCATCAAATTTATTAAAACACAAAGCTATAATTCAATTCAACATGAGTGTTTATTCTGCCAAAGAAAAAGTCAGATCCCAAAATGGACACAGTATATATTTTAATCACGATGCGTATTTTATTAAATGAACCATACTTTTAATAAATATTAACACAGTTTCAGAAATTTGTGGTTTTTGCACTGACTACTATAATTATCCGTTCAATTTGAACGATTGTTCTCAACTTGTACTTTTCCGATACAAATTTTATAAACGCTTATTGTGTGCCATTTGACCAACACCGACAACACTCAGCGGACACTAAAATGTTACCTACTTTTCGGATTAAAATTTATGGCATCCCCCGTGCGGCTGCAAGGGGACAATGGTTATTGTGTTATGCTAATTACTGGAAAATATACCAACGGAATTCCCTAATTCCGAATTAACCGAAAAGTGTTCAGTAAAATAAATGAATACTTATAAAAGATTATAACGAAGAAGGAATTTTACTTATAAATCTTCAACCTCACCCAATGATCGAAAAACCCCCTAAAATTCAGTACTAATCCATTTTAAAACATTTTGCTATAGTCCAAAATTTTACTCATGTGAAAGGAAAACGTCAGGGGATTTTATTCATCGGGAACAGTCAGGGAAATTCCGTCTTTTTAACGAAAAGTCAGGGATTTTTTATATTAATAATACGATTAAAGATTTAACAAATGGGTAGTTCGGAGCACGAATTTGACACATTAAATAATATTAAACAAAATTAAATATAAATGTGTTGTATCCATCATAGCACATTTCCCGGAATTTTAACATTTGATAACTCACATACTAAATTTATTTCACTCTAACCAAGTAGTTGGAGATTTCACTGGAAGTTAGTGTAAAAGTTAGTGTAGAAGTAAAATTTCGAGTTTTGAAAAGAATGATAATTTGGATTTGCTGGGGCGCGACTCACTTGGCTCGCGCGTCTAATCAAATCCGCATTTTAAGGCCTTTTAAAACTCGAAATTTTACTTTATGCTCAATCTGGGAGAGAAAACCCTGTTTAGACGATCAATCAGATATGAATTTTGCAGTTTCCTTTATTGTCAAAATTATGACAATAAATAAAAAGAGTTGATGTTATTTTTTTAGTTCAAATTTAGAACAAAAACAAATTTGTGTGTATTATTTATGTGTATGTTACATGATAGATTTATTAATAAAATGTAGTATATTTAAAAAATGTAAATGGGAATTACATTATAATTTTATTAATAAAAGAAAATTAAAAATTGTACAGCATTTGTAAATTTTTAATATAATAATATAGTGATAAATTCTTATTTCTAATATCGTATTTTTAACTTTTTGTATATATGTATTAAATATGTAGATTTTTAATGTTTGTTTAACTTTTTGCATACATGAAAGTTTATATGTATGTATATTTCCATGTATTTAGTTTTGTATATTCGTAAATAATTTATGTATTTTACTAAATTAAAGTACCCATCAAACATTCTCCAAATTAATTTTTTGAATGTAAAAAGATTTTTTTATTTATGTAACTTTGAATAAAAAATGTTTAATAACATAAATATATTAAAAATGTATTAATTTTTAAATACGTTTTTATTAAAAATATATATAATAACTAAAAATGTTGGAAATTTATTTTAGATTTTTTATTGTAAAATAACTTTGTGTGTTTATGTAAATTTTGAATATTTGAAACAATAATTTATTAATCTAATAATTTTAACAACGATTTTTCTTTAATTATTTAGAATAACAAAAACGTTGAATATATATTTAAGAATTGTTAATTTCAATGTAAATTTAAGTGTTTATAAAATATAAGTAATTACCAAAGTTCATAATTTGAAACACGCTTGAAATCCTAAATTAAAAGAAATATTTTCCAATAAACTTTTTGTGGTGATAATAAATTTATATAGCGCATAAAGTTAATTTTTCAGGCTTTTCTAAACTCGAAATTTTACTTCATGGATTAAACACTCGTTTAAAGGTTAGATTTAAACTTTTTTCAAAAACCACGAATATCTGAAAATGTAGTATATTCAGTACATCAATAATATAAATTATTTTCCAAATTTGGTTTTATTTGTTTTTATTGAATTTATGAAGAAAAAAAAACTAATCAAAATAAATATAATATCAAATGAATTCTGGCAAAGTGAGATAGATTTCATTTACTTTTGTGTAAACTCATTGAATTGAATTGTATTGTGTTATTTTTAGTTTAATTTTAGGTTTATTTAGCTTTTTTAAATATATCTGATTCCTAAAGTCCATAATTTCGAGCACGCTGAAAATAAAAGAAGTGTTTCGGAATAGTTTAATTTTTCCGAAGGTTATCCAATTTATCATCGTGCAAGTGGTGTAGACGGGATCAAATTACACGAGAAAATAAGAGCGAGCGCGTTTGTGTGTGTGCATGTGTGTAGACGGAACCGGAGCAGTTTTCTCTAGAATATTTTCACGTTTATTCTGTTCATAAATAGATGGACCCACTTCCCGACCACAGTCTCTCCTTTTCTATCCTCGAAAACTCAGAATCCAATTCTCCCATAAGCATTGTCTGCCCTTGATATACCCAAACTCACTCAGGCTAACCAAATCTCAAACGGGGGTAAGGTATTACGGTATCAAGTTTTACAATGTATTACCCAGAGAAATTAAGGATTTACCATTCAACAGTTTTCAAACCCGTGTAAAATGTATTCTGGTTAAAAATGCTTTTTACGACTTGAATGAGTACCTGCTTTTTAATTTTAATTGAGTGTTATGAATACAAATATGAACGTATTTTATATGATTCACTTTAATTTTATCAACCTATATTTACTTATTGACTTACTGGACTTGATTTAAATTATTGTGTGTGTATTTTAATTCGAAATTATGTGATGTATACCTTTTTTTCTTTTTTATGTATTTTATTAAGTGACTTATCTGTAGCTTTTAGTGTGTGCTATTTTTAATTGTACTTTGTTTTATTTATTATTATTATTGATTTATTTTTACCTATTTTTATAGATTTGTATGTATTTAATACCTCAATACCACGTGCCACTTAAATCTGTTATTTTTATCTAACTATACATTGTTTCTATCTGATTATATATTTTAATACTTACTTTTAAGCTTCAAACATGTAATGACAAGTGTGAGGCTTAGGCTCATAACACAATAAATAAATCAATAAATATATCTTCACAAATCTCGCGATCCTTTTAACTGCATTTTCGTAGTGTAAAATATTTACAAATTATGCCGTACAAAAATTTCTCCGTGGTTTTCCGCTTGGAAAAATAGCCTCCCTGCTTCGTATTTTTATACTGAAGAGAAAAAACCAAGAACTACCTGCTATTTTATAAAGATATCTCAAATAGTATCTAAGTTATGAACTCTTGAAATTTCTATATCACTCAAAATAATCAAAATTGCCTACCGTTTCACGTTCAAGTAAATATAACTCAACTTTCGATGGGGTATATTTTGATTTTTACATATTTTAGAAGAAAGACAATTGAGTGATATGCACATTAGTTTTTATACAGATATCTTAGATAGTGTTCAAGTTATAATCTCTCGTAATTTCAATATCACTCAAATTTAGCCAAATTGACTCCCGTTTGACGTTCAAGTGAAAATAACTCAATAATTATTGATGGGGTATATTTTGATTTCTACTTATTTTAAAAGAACAGTATTTGATTAATATTCACACAGAATTTTATAAAAAATATTACAAATAATTTCCAAGTTATGATTTCTTAAAATTTGTATATCACTCAAATTCATCAAAATTGTCTCTCGGTTGAGGATTGCCTCAACATAACTCAAAAACTATTAATAAAGTGTACTTTGATTTGAAAGAGCAATATTTGATTAATATTCACACATAATTTTATAAAGATATCTCGAAAAATGTTCACTTCAATACCATTCAAATTTATTAAAATGCACTCACGTTTGCTGTTCAAGTTAATGCGCTATAAAATTGCAGACATTCATTTATTTTTTAAAAGCGGTCAATTTAAAGCGTCTAACGAGTGTTTCCACTCCTTAATTAAGCATGAAGTAATATTTCGAGTTTAGAAAAGCCTGAAAATTTGGATTTGCTGGGGTGCGCGAGCGAAGCGAAGTAGAATAAATTTGAATGGTGAGTTGCCGTTGCTTTAGGCAGCAGTAAAAATGAGGCAGTTATTGAGAAGATGAAAACGCTCACCGTTGTGACCCACGTGTTTGTGGTTATGTTTAGTTTTTGGTAAATTTTGCTTAGTGTGTTTTTCAATTTTCATTGTGTTACGTAGTATTTACAATTTTTATAGCTCGTAGGAGCTCCACGCCGGTGTGAAGGTTTCTCCGCCGTTTTAAAATTAATCCTCTTCTAGGAGAGAAGAGCATTAATTTTTTTTGCTGACGTAGTGATTTATTCTTATTAAATAATTATGGTATTAATGATGGGCCAGTCCTGTTGCCGTTTGTTAGTGGTAGATTTTTAGTATTTGTTTTTTGAAAAGTTGCTTTAGCCTGTAACTCCGGTTATTTAACCGTTTCAAATTAATGTCTTCCTCGTAGAGGGAAATATTAATTTTATTATCTGAAATCTGTGCATGTAGTCGGTTCTTGTACTCAAAATTAAACCATAGTAGTTATACCCTTGGCTGTGTTTCGGAATATTGTAGAAAAAATACCAGGTGTATTTTCCTGAACCCTAATTCCTGCGCTTGCGTAGAGTTCATTACAATTGTTAGCGACCCGGCCAATAGGGACTCATTAAACATATTACTGCCGACCACTTCGAACTTGTAGGTACATCATCACATAACTGAGGGAGGAGAGGGTTCTGACGACTGCAAACCTAACACTGCACAGAGGGACTGAAACAAGCAGGTGGACTAACCGCCAAGGAGAGTGAAGCACCACCACTACCGCTTCCACCCGATTGCATGCTGTTGCATTCCATCCATGCATGCTTGAGCGCTTCACCTTGCTTACTTAAACACACAGGCCCTGCAGCCAATACCACCTGAACAGGAGACTCACAATACCCTACACATCAGTTGATGAGACAAACCTACCGCCCGAGGAGAGAGCCAGTACTACCATCGTACCTAACAAGTCGATTTTCATTCATTTAATTTACCTAACGGCTGGTCTTTTTTGTACAGGTTCCAAATTCCTTTTACTTCACTACGTTATTTAGTCATAAGAGACTTTTTAAATCAGATTGTTTGTGACATATTGATAGCTGTAATATATTGTTGTTGAGTTGAATTATGTAATAGTTAATTGTGTGACCCGATCTCAATAGTTCTTTTCCCCTTTCTGCTACCCTGTAGCTGGCGCCCACAATAGTGTTGAATTTAACTTTTAACAGTGAACCCCGGCCTTCGCACCACTGACTTAACGCTAGCCGCGGTAAGTGTCATCTCTTTATGAGAAGGGGGTGTTATACACTTCACTAATTTCTGTAAAAGAAAAATAGTTAGCTGAATTAGTGGTAGCAGTCATTAATGCTACAGGATCAGCGTCCGATTGCGGTATGTCTAATAAGATTGACTTGGTAATTGAACTTGTAATAGGTCAGTAGGGGTCATGTGCAAATATTATTTTTGACAAAATTAAATTAAAATATTAATACAAAAATCATCCAAGAAAACAATAAATAAAAATCAACATCTAGTAAATACGAGAATAACATTAGTCGATAATTTTTTTTTTGTGTGAAAGAAATAACAAATGCAGCATCGCCTTAAAATAATAAACAAGTTCCAGCGTGTGGAGAAATGCTAAGATATACAGTAAGATTGAGTTCAGGGTTTAACGAACGCAAACACAACAAGTGTGCAAAGTCAGGGAAATTACATTGACGTCAGGGAGGGATGGGTTTTGTGACCATATATGGTAGCAGTAAAGTCTACACAACAAAATCAGGGGAGGGGAGAACTTTGCGAACAGCAACGAATCGATTCTAAAAATCAGTTAGTTTTAGGACAGGGACTAGGACAGTCAGTATTTGAATGTAAATGGGTACAATTGAGAATGGGAAGTTTCAGTGGGATGTGAGTTAGTGAAGTTAGAGAATGGAGAATCGAATTATTGATAACAGCGTTGGAGAGACTATCACGTAAGAGTAAAATTAATTCTACATCAAACCGACTAAGTTGCAATCAAACAAACAAAACCAGCGAAATAATTTAAACATCTGAGAAAGGAGAAATATGGGGGGGGGAGATAGAGGAATGTATGGTGGTTGATGTGTAAGGCCGAATTGAGTGAGAAAACGAGGTATGTCCTACTAACAAATCACACGAGTGAGGGGTGTATGGTGGTTGATGTGCAAGGCCGAACTGAGCGAGAAATCGACCCAGTCGATTGATGTGTAAGGCCAATCCGAGTTAGTATTGCGCTAAGTGTCCTACTAACTAATCATACGAGTGAGGGGTGTATGGTGGTTAATGTGTAAGGCCGAACTGAGCGAGAAAACGAGGTATGTCCTACTAACTAATCGACCCAGTCGATTGATGTGTAAGGCCAATCCGAGTTAGTATTGCGCTAAGTGTCCTACTAACTAACCACACGAATGAGGGATGTATGGTGATTGATGTGTAAGGCCGAATTGAGCGAGAAAACGAGGAATGTCCTACTAACTAATCGACCCAGGCGATTGATGTGTCAGGCTAATCCGAGTTAGTATTGCGCTAAGTGTCCTACTAACTAATCACACGAATGAGGGATGTATGGCGATTGATGTGTAGGGCCTATGTAAGAGATTGTCCCACTAACTAATCGCAAGTGTGTCGAGTGTGTGATGCTAACTCCGAGATGTTTTTTGTGGGTTTCCCATCTCGTAATGCAAATGCAGGGGCTAGTTAATTTTGCTCCCACAAGTAGAGTCATACATTTTTTTGAGTTTAACTAAATGCACATGGCTTCTAAGCACAAACGTTTGATAATGTATTTTGTGAATATACATAATATAAGACATACCAATTCATTAGAAATGTCATAAAAGGTCAATAAACTTTGCATACGTTAAGCTTATATCCTGTTTTATTTATTGTCCACATATCCTCCTAGTCAAATTAAAAGAGAAGAAAGACACACTATTTACAATAATGCATATTGACGCAAACAACGAACCTGGTAAATAAATAAAAGGGTTACTACACACACAACACAACGTAAATAATAATACAAATTATAAATGTGTACAATACCTAGGGTCGAATCATTACAAACTAAAGAACACATTAAAATCATTGGGATCAATATCACAGATTATATTATTACAGTTATGGTTTTTATTTTGTTTAATTAGTGACCACATTGCTTTAGGCGTGTTAGCTGATGAGTTAATATAATTAACATACGCGCGTTTCTTTGTATCTCGTAGGGCACATTTATAATGGTGCTTGTACTTATAGCACAGAGGAAAGAATAACAGAGTAATCACGCCTGTAACTCGGAATCCACAGTTTGCATAGTGTAGCCATCTCTGAGGCAATTATCAAAACATCCACCTATTAAAACCTTCAACCAAAACAGTTTCCTGTAATTTTGATGGCGATTTAGGGCACAAAAACATATGTTAAAGGATGATTCGTTTATTGGAATGTTAATGTAAACATAAATATGCTCATATTTCAATAGACCCATACACCAATTTACTGCTGACTGACAGATGTGAAATAAAAACATTATTGTTTTAATGCGTTCAGTTTATAGATAATTTAATCTTTTATATCTCCACTAACATATAGCCACAGAGTAAACAATAATATTGTTTCCTCTGCGATTAAGCAAAGTTCTCCGCCACCGCCGAGGTATTACCTGAGAACTAATTATGTCAATCAGGCACAGATCCACGAGGGTGGGGGGGGGGGGGTAACTGGGGGAGCTTATAATATATTTGAAAAATAAAAACATGTATTTTGAACGGTTTATTTTATTATTATCGGTGTTCATGAAGAATACGTTTTTTAAACATCTCATTAAATCAGTGTTTTATACGCGTGGCGCATGAAGTAAAATCGAGTTTAGAAACGCCTGAAAATTTGGATATTTTGTTTATTGTATAATCAAAATGTTGATATGATTTACCAAAATACCGGTACATTTTGAAGAGCAATTTTTGCGATTAACCGGTATGCCGGTATTCCGATCCCTACCTGTATCATATAACTGTATTTATTTTAATTTAAATTGCATTACATGAGAGTAAATCTAGATTTCAATATTATATGTGGAATTAAAAATTGAATGGTGTAGATTCACGCTCGATTTCTTTATCTTGATAAAATAAACAAACCGAGCGTCATCATTTTTCGTTCCGTCGGTACCGTTAGAGAGGAAAAAATATAAACATTCCTGTGCGGATCCGATATACAAATGAATTGGGAAGAGTGGGGAAACCTAGTAGTTACTCTAAATCACACGCCTGCTGGGTGAGCCACCTGACAGAGCCGCCCCCCCCCTGACCCCGCACAGCCAGCGTGAATACTCTGGTTACTCCATACTCTGTGCTTATAGTCTGTTTAAAAACTAGAAGGAGTAAGTGCCCAAGACCAATTTACATTATAAAAAGTTACCAGAAATATCACTAGATAAATTTGGCGGCAATTTTAAATAATTTCATAATAAATAAAATTAAATATCCATTTTGTACTTCTTAATTGTGGTTAAGTATTGTCTTTTTTATCGTACGATATCGTCAGTTCAATTAAAATGCTTGTACGGCATCTCGCCATAAATCTGTGAAATAAAACATATTTACACTATGTTCATAATATAATATGGAATGTATATGATAATGTGTCTCTATCAGAACTGGGAGGAATCCTCGTAAAAAGGATTCGAATCACGAATACTCGAATAAAGGATTCGTAGGAAATAAATATGATTCGAATCGAAGATACGAATCCTGTTTTTTCGAATCACAAATGCAAATCCTTTAAGAATAAATTTGATTTTTAATTTTTTTGCAACAATTAATATATAAATATCGTTACTAATTGTTTCAACAAAAATATTCAAAACCTAACTATGTATTACTACCACTGAACATCGTTGATAACAGACTAAATATCTGACACCCTGTTACTCTGGTTAAAGATGTATTTGTGTGTTTCCTGAACTCCACTTCAAATAAGTGTTTTGTACGCGTGGCGCATGAAGTAAAATTTCGAGTTTAGAAAAGCCCGAAAAAGAAAATTTGTCTCGGGTCGCTGCGCGACCCTCGACAAATTTTCACGGGGCTTTTCTAAACTCGAAAATTTACTTCATGCTTAGCCTGGGAGTGGAAACACTCGTTCAAAACTTCAAATTAAACTCTATTATAAAATCGACTAATGCCTGAAATTTACGTAAATAAAAAATTCACTGAATATTATTAAGACCGGGAAAGTCAGAGAAAAGTCATGGAATTATATTTAACTTGACCAAAACACTAACAAAAAAGCCATATGATATTATTAAATATGTCAAAATCAGCAGGCAAATTACAAAACACGTAAAAATTTATAAAATTAACTTAAATATTGGCAAAAACAATAATAACTATTAAACAGAAAAAAGTTATATTAAAAGGCCAGGAAAAAAATCTTTAGTCAGGGAATTTTCGAAAAAAATTTAGCATTTCAGATTGTGGCTACCATGTCAGTTTTACTTCAAACAATATTAAACAAAATTTTGAAAACTAGATTATTATCTTTAAAAACATTTTCAATCATTTAAGTTCTTATCAAAGCATTCACTTTGAAGTTTCGAACGAGCGTTTCCACTCCCAGACTAAGCATGAAGTAAAATTTCGAGTCTAGAAAAGCCCCGTGAAAATTTGTCGAGGGTCGCGCAGCGACCCGAGACAAATTTTCTGGGCTTTTCTAAACTCGAAATTTTATGTCATGCGCCACGCGCATAAAACAGTGATTTAACGAGAAATTTAAAAAGACACAAAAAAACATTTTTTATGTTATTCATCACAATTAGTTCGAAGTATTTGAATCCTTTTACAAGGATTCGAATCCTTTTACAAGGATTCGAATCCATTTACAAGGATTCGAATCCTTTTATAAGGATTCGAATCACCCACATTTAGACTCAAATGCGAATCCTCTTAAAAAAATGTAACGAATCCTGATCACGAATCCAGTTGAACTAAAGTATTCGAATGCCTCTTTTGAATCCTCTAAAAGGATTTGAATCCTGCCCAGCTCTGGTGTCTGTCTTACTTAAAATTGATTTGTTTCATAAAACTATACAAGGTAGAACGACTCGTCTGCGGCATGCCTATCTTCACTAAGTCATCAAAACTTGTATTTATGTCCTCAAAGCTGTTTAGGGCTACAAATCTCTCCGGATTTCTTATAATCGCTAATGGTACGATAGACAGTGGAATTTACAACTCCTAAAAATTAAACATTTTTGTATTTGATGCATATTCTTATGCTATTTGATATCTCACCTACTGCACCAACAATGTCTGATACAACAGCAGTCATTTTCATATGTGGATCAGCTGTTATTATCTGCTTATACATATTTATTATGCACTGTTTTTGAGACAGATATAAATGACCCACATCTAACTTCTTACGCTTTTTTGGAGGTGAAAGTGATATTATCACCGAGCTTGTACTGGGTCCATAATCTATCACAACAATATAAACAAAACTAACTTTTAACTATGCTAAAGAAACCCCGCACAAAAGGTTATTACGAAACAGACAAAGTTGCAAGTCGGTAACACTTCGAATTAAGGTTGTAATGATTCGACCCTAGGTATTATACAAATTTATAATTTGTATTTTATTTACGTTGTGTTGTGTATGTAGTAACCCTTTTTATTTATTTAACAGATTCGTTGTTTGTGTCAATATGCATTATCGGAAATACTGTGTCTTTCTTCCCTTTTAATGACCAGGAGTATGTGTGGACAATAAATAAAACAGGATGTGAGTTTAACGGATGCAAAGTTTATTGACCTCAATTATGATATTTCTAATTAATTTGTGTTTCTTAAATTATTTATATTCTCGAAATACTTTATTTTCGTTTGTACTTAGAAGTCATGTGCATTTTAGTTAAACTCAAAAAGTATATGACTACTGTGGGAGCAAAATTAAATAACCCCTGCATTTGCATTACGAGATGGGAAACCCACAAAAACCATCTCGGAGCTTACCAGACAACCAACTAGCGGGAACACTCCTCTGATTAACAAGCAGATCCCGACGTCATCCGTTGATTGTTTTGTGTCATTAACTAGCAGGAACATAACTCTGGAGTACTAACTCGGGACGACCACACCCGTTAATTGTGATCAGCAATTAACTAGCGGGAACACTCCTCCGTTTTCCACGCACAGTTCGACCACACCCGTCCATTGTTTTTGTGCTATTAACTAGCGAGAACATAACTCTACAGTACTAACTCGGGACGACCACACCCGTTAATTGTTTTCAGGCAATTAACTAGCGGGAACACTCCTCCGTTTTCCACGCACAGCTCGACCACACCCGTCAATTGTTTTTGTGCTATTAACTAGCGGGAACATAACTGTGCAGTACTAACTCGGGACGACCACACCCGTTAATGGTTTTCAGGCAATTAACTAGCGGGAACACTCCTCCGTTTTCCAAGCACAGCTCGACCACACCCGTCAATTGTTTGTGTGCTATTAACTAGCGGGAACATAACTCTGCAGTACTAACTCGGGACGACCACACCCGTTAATTGTTTTCAGGCAATTAACTAGCGGGAACACTCCTCCGTTTTCCACGCACAGCTCGACCACACCCGTCAACTGTTTTTGTGCTATTAACTAGCGGGAACATAACTCTGCAGTACTAACTCGGGACGACCACACCCGTTAATTGTGATCAGCAATTAACTAGCGGGAACACTCCTCCGTTTTCCACACACAGCTCGACCACACCCGATAACTGTTTTGTATTCTTTTTTGTTGTATAGTTTTTATATTTGTTGTATAATTTTGATTTTTGTTGTGTTATTCTTATTTCCCTCTGTGATTTGGAACTTGTGGTGCTTTTCGTAATGTTCTTCTTCCGAACTGTTTCTTGACTCTCTCCGAACTGCCTCTTGACTCTCTGAACTGCCTCTTGACTCCTCTTTTGTTTTCCTCTCCGCACAGCTTTTATAACTCTCTTTCCCACCTGATCGTGGAGATGGAAGATTTCGCGCAGACCATATATGGTTATAAAATACCACCCATCCCTGACGTCACGCAATTCCCCTGACTTCGCAAATTCGTTGTGTTTGCGCTTGGTTAAACCTTGAACTGAATCTTTTTGTATGTCTTAGCATTTCTCCACGCGCCGGTACTTGTTTATTATTTTAAGGCGATGCTGCATTTGTTATTTCTTTCAGATAAAAAAATTTTGATCGACTAATGTTATTCTCGTATTTACTGAATGTTGATTTTTCTTTATTATTTTCTTGGGTGATTTTTATATTAATATTTTAATTTAATTTCGTCAAAAATAATATTTGCATATGACCCCTACTGACCCATTACAAGGTTATGTCAGCTGTTGCGTCTAATAATGACGTAATTAGCATAGTGTAAAATGGGCGCGCTCTCGGCCAATCAAAGTTGTAGGTTTTGGCGCGTGAAATTTAAAACGCTTATTCTAGTTATTAAACAGATTATAGTGAAGGACGACTTTAGTTCTGGTTCTCTACATCTAGCCTCTTTTAATAAAAAGAGGGTCTCTCTCATTTGTCTGAGCTTGTTATTAAACCATACCACGTTATTGTTGTACGTTCTAGTTGGTTAACATTTTAAAATATAGTAATTTAACATTTCAATAAACAATGAAAAGCCCGTACTCGGATAATGGAATGTTTCAACAAACGAGAAATCTATGTTGTTTAAGACATTAAAGAATTCATATTTACCTTGCTGTCTTATTACACGATTTATAGTTTTTTTTTCACTGGAATTGTGTTCATAAATTTTACGTGAATTCCTATGTGGTCGGATAGGCAAACGTCTATTGGTGATGCGCTTATTTGTGATAGTGGTATGTTCGTAGAAACATTGTCTAAACAGTTGCCATACCTAGTATTAAAAGTAACTCGTAGTTAAAGCCCATAAGATGACATAAGATTGATTACATCCGCTGCACGATGGTTGTTTATATTTATACCGTTGAGAGCAGGTCCTAAAATATTTAAAAACGTGTTGAAATCACAAATTGGGGATCTGTATATATTGATCATCACCACGTCATGTGCAGGAATGTGAGATACAAAAATCTCGCAATGTGTTTCTACTGATAACAACTTTATGTTGTTAATCTCACTAAATGATAGATGATCACATATTAATTGCATTACACCTCCGTGCACATACTGAGATCTTGCGAAATACAAGGCCGGTACATATTGTTTTACATTAAACGTATAAATTTCGTTGTTGTGAAGCCAGTGTTCACATACACAAATTACATTAAATTCGTAATCTGGTAAAAGTGCTTCTAATTCATTTATTTTGTTTCGAATGCATTGAATATTTATAAACAAGAAATGAGAGTAGCTACATTCCTTTTTACTATTACTATTTTCATCCTTCTTTCTTGTTGTCACTAAGTGGACTGCAGTGTTGCCGATTTTTTCGTTAAATTTTCTTTCTTGGAAGAAGAATTCCTTGGTAAGTTAAATCTTCTCACTTTTACTCTCTCGGGCTAGGTATCTCGGGCTAGGTATCTCTCTCGGGCCAGGACATTAATATGTCGACGTTATTATAATCCGCTCCTAATTTAAATACTTTATTTTCACCTTTTGTTTTCAGCTCGGATATTTCTTTTACTGCAATAAAGGGACATCTTTCCTTTAGATATTTTGTTAGTGATTCTTTGGTGACCGTTTCCATACAGTTTACTATACCGAGTGTCTGGGATAAGGGGCGAACATAGGAATTAAATATGTGTAATTATTAGCTCCCCTATTAATTTTTGAGCAAAATCGTAACGGAATATTTTTTAGAATATTAAAAACTGTATTAAATGTATCTATTTAATTTACGTTTGTACCAGAATCCACCTCAAAAATAATAAAAATAAGTTGAACAATGTACCATTTAATAAAAACCCTTGCCATGAGTTTCACAAATGTCATGTTATAGTGAAAATAATTTTGCTAGTCAGATATCAATTTATGCATTATAATTGTTATGAATAATAATCTGAGTTATTCCAATGAAGAGAGGGTATTCATTATAAAATCATTTTACCTACGCCCTATCTAGTAACCGCATCATACCACACTGTCATCTTGACAAGTATGATTGACATTACGTACACATGCACGTAATAGCTTTGACAAGTACATTACGTGCTGACAACTGAACAGCTGATTGCTTACCGTACAACCAAATGATATTTCTATGATGTACAGGGAGTTTTTCTTTAAAGTATACGTATTCCAAATTCAGTATATTTTCTTTAAATCATTAGTTATTCGTTGATTTTTTTTATAGTTCAATTTGAAGCTTTAAACGAGTGTTTTCCACTCCCAGACTAAGCATGAAGTAAAATTACGAGTTTAGAAAAGCCCCGTGAAAATTTGTCGAGGGTCGCGACCCGAAACAAATTTTCTGGGCTTTCTAAACTCGAAATTTTACTTCATGCGCCACGCTTATAAAACACTAAAATATTGTGAACTCTATGTATATATGAACCTCACTTGAAATCAGTATTATATACGCGTGGCGCCTGAAGTAACATTTCGAGTTTAGAAAAGCCCAGAAAATTTGTCTCGGGTCGCTGCGCGACCCTCGACAAATTTTCACGGGGCTTTTCTTAACTCGAAATTTTACTTCATGCTTAGTCTGGGACTGGAAAACACTCGTTTAAAGCTTCAAATTGAACTCTTTTAAAACACAACGAATGTCGGAAAATGTACAGCTTTATTCCTGATCAAGTAGTAATTTAGTTTTAATCATTATCATGGTACTATTAAATATTATTACAATAAATAAGTTGTTCTTTTATGCTCACTGTTTATTTTGTTAGGGCGTAGGTAAAGTATCGTACGTTTCTCGAGTAGTATGTCAATTACATACTCGCGGAATACTGGCCTCGCCGCTGCGCGGCTCGTGCGCAACATGTCCGCTCATATGTAATATGCTGCTTACCACTCTCGTTACGTAATATACTATTACAGTGGCGTCAGTTTACGCAGAGTTCGTGACTTATTTTCGGTTAAATTTACGTGATTTATTTTCGGTTAAATTTAACAATCGACCAATTCCGTCTGTATCAAAAATTACCAAGTTTGTAAAAAAGTTTGAAAATACAGCAAGTGTAGCGGCAGATGATTCAAAAGTTATTTTAATAGTCCAATTTTAACAAATATTAATTCAAAAACTAACCTTACAGGCAAACGGAACAGAAGATGCAACAATGAATTGGAAGAAAGAGTTTTGGGTTTGATAAATGCTAAACCAACAAATAGCATACAATGTATTGCTCGTGAGTGCAACGTGTCCAAATTCTCTGTACATAAGATTCTGAAGAAGCATGGATATCATCCCTACAAACATCAATGTCATCAGGAGATACTACTAGTGGATGAAGAAAGCAAGCGTGTATTCTGTGAAATAATGCAGGATCGACACAAATGGTTAATTGGTGCGTGTCACAGATGAGTGAGAACCAAATGTTTTAATAAATGTTATATTGAATAAATACAGTGTATACTATGCAAGGATATACTACCGGTACATGGTACAATTTAACTGTTTGTGACTTAAAAGTAAGTGATTGAAAACCTAAATACATATTAACTCACATAACCTAAAAACGAATTCCTAGTCATTAATACTCCCCGGCCTATTTAATCCACTCTTACCGTGGTCTACTTTCCTAATAGTCGTCACGAAAGACCGCGTGACGTGAAGGGTGTCTATGTCTAAACCCTATTAAAATAAATCCCATCCAATTGTTTCTATACCCTACTTTAATACGTGTTATGAACTAATTAATTTCTACACTGGAATTAGCCTAAGTCGTAAAGCGGTCGGTTAACACTGCAGAGGTCCCGGGTTCGCTACCCATACAAGCAAAATAAAATATTTTTATTCTCGTTATACATTAATTATTTACTATGAACTTAGAAAATATCCCGAGAAATATTACACTTATAGATGCTGTTAGGTTAATTCTTACTGAAGGAAAGAATCATAAAGAAGAGTTGTCTAACGAAGTATATAATTTAAAAACACATATTAGTTTAAAAACTAAAGAATACGCAGCTAAAATACAAAAACTGGAAGAAGAAAATTCGCAATTGAGACAGATAATTTCTAGGTTAGAAAAATCGGAAAAAGAAAAATTTAATTATTTATGGACTAGATGAAAACATTAAAGTAAACGATATTAATCATAATGATGGTTGCGACCGTAACTACGTGGTAATTCATGATCACTGAATCAAACACTTACTATGTTTTTACCACAAAATATTTATTGTATGTATATATATTATATTACACAAATATACACATAAATTCACGACTTAAGTTTCGACGTTTGACGGTCATTATCACTTGATAATGACCGTCAAACGTCGAAACTTAAGTCGTGAATTTATGTGTATATTTGTGTAATATAATATATATACATACAATAAATATTTTGTGGTAAAAACATAGTAAGTGTTTGATTCAGTAAACGATATTGCTAATGTTATTACAAGCAAACTACATGTAAATTTGATAGACACGGATATTAGGAATTGTTACAGAATTGGCACCTACAAAGATCAGTTTATGCGTCATGTTAAACTCGAACTGCTAAATTACACAAAAAAATTAACATTTTCAAAAATTGTCATCATTTGAAGAACACCAATATATTTATTAACAACGATTTAACAGAGGCTGAACAAGCTGAACAAAGAGTGTTACGCATACACCTAAAGAAAGCTAAAGGTGTAGGTTTAAATGCCAAAATAAAAAAGTCCACATTAATCGTTAATGGTGAGGAATATACTTCTGAGCAGCTGCTGGATGAAGAATATATGCCTGCTCATACCCACGATACGTGTATAACTTCTGCTCCAACGACCCCAATACCTACTGATAATAAATCTCACGTAACAGCAAAATCGTCATCAACTAAACTTCTTTCACCCACTATAAAATCAACTATGTTAAAAGACAGTTTAGATACTAATCTAGGAAAAAAACACAAAAAAATGCAACCTCCTAGAAAAGCAAAAAACATAACATAACATAATTAGAATAGTAATTTCGGTGCATAATTTATTCGTTTTGTCCACTCTTTATTTCACCTGATTTATGTTCATAGTATTATCCTAGAAGATGCTGATTGATAAATTAAAAATATATCATCTTAATGTGAGATCATTGATAAGTAAATTTTCGGATATCAGGAACTGCATACTAAGTAGCAAAGCCGATATTTATGCAATTTCCGAAACATGGCTATCGAATGATTTACCCGGTGCAGCAATTTATATTAATGGTTTCAATATTAAACGCATAGATCGTAATGGCCGAGGAGGTGGTGTTCTGCTCTATATTAGAAATACTTTGAATTTTAAAATTATACCATCCAGTACTCACGACTATATTGAACAGTTATGGATAAAGCTGAAATTTAACCAAAAATATCTATCATGTGGAGTGATCTATAGACCACCTAATACTGAAATGGATAACTTTCTAATCGAGTTTGAAAACACCGTTTCAAATATTGCTGCGCAATCAGATATGATATGCTGTCTTGGCGATTTTAACATTGACATGACTTCGATGCATGCACATGTTTATAAATTCATAGATGTTTTCGAATCTCTCAGTCTCAAACAACTGATAATGGAGCCTACCAGAATAACTGCAACATCTGCAACTACAATTGATCTTATCCTTGTAGGTAGTGAGGATAAAGTTTCGAAAGCTGGTATACGCAAAATGCATGGACTATCGGATCATGATGCAATTTACTGCGAACTCTTGATTTCCAAAACTAAAATTAAAGCAATTGAAATATCTTTCATAAATCTTAGGTTCATTAGTAATAACTATAATATATTTTCGCACGCTTTACAATTAACGCCATTTCATGAGGTTTTCTACATACAAGATATCGATAAAAAAGTAAAGTTGTTTAATTTTCTGGTAATTCAGCTTTTTGATACTTTTGCGCCACTAAAGACGCAGAGAAGAAAGAAAACCCGACTCCCATATATTACGGATAATATAATTTTAATGATGTCATTGCGGGAAAAAGCATTGCGGAAATTCAAAAAAACAAAAGATTCTAAGGACTTTATAAATTACAAGAACCTAAGAAATTTAGTAACAGATGCAGTAAGATCAGAAAAAAAATCTTACCTAACCTACAAAATGAAAACTACAAAACCCGAAATAATTTGGAAGGAGTTGAAACATATGGGAATAGTGCTACGCGGACGAAACGTAGTTCCACCAAACCTAGCGGACTGCAATAGCATCAACTCATTGTTTTCAGAAGCATCGGGAAAAATGCTTGACACTATTTCAAAGGAGGTACTTAATCTCTATAAACATAACTTGAAGAGTGACGCACAAACAATGTTTTCCTTTTCTACAGTCTCCGAATTTGACGTTATGATGTATCTGAAAACCATAAAATCAAATGCGTCTGGTGCTGATGATATTAACATCCAGATGATAAAACTTTGTTGTCCTCATATCCTACCTATAATAACACATATTATAAACTGCTGCGTAGAAATGAATAACTGTCCATCCACATGGAAAAATGCGCATATCATTCCTCTGTCAAAGAATTCCAATCCTGAAACATATTCTGATCTTAGACCGATCAGCATATTACCAGTACTTTTTAAATTATTAGAGAAGATTATCGATGTCCAACTTAGAAAATACATCAATTACCAACAGCTTCTACCTCAAACTCAGTCGGGATTTAGAAGTGGCTACAGTTGCGGAACTACCCTTTCTAGTGTTACAGATGATTTTTTTGATTCATACGACAATCAGCGCGTTTCAATTTCAGTACTAATAGATTATAGTAAAGCCTTCGATACGATTAGTCATGAGATTTTGTTAGTTATTTTAAAGTCATTTGGTCTTAACGATGATGCACTAATGTTATTGGAGAGCTTCTTAACGAGCCGCACTCAACGAGTTACCTTGAATGGAGGCTTCAGTCAAGAAACATCAATGATGCGTGGTGTACCGCAAGGCAGCATATTGGGACCTCCTGTATGCAGTTTACACTTCCAGTTTCGGTAAACATATAAAAAATTGCTGTGCACACTGGTATGCAGACGATTCACAACTGTACTGCTCCACAAAAGCAGCTGATATCAAAACTTGTGTAGAACAAATTAATGAAGACATTCACAAGTTGATAGAAATTTCAAACCTACACCATCTCCAGATTAATTCTAAGAAATCTAAAGTAATTGTCTTTGCCCACTCTTTGGTGTATAATACAATTATTAACCAGGTGCAGATCCTTGTTAATGAGGATATACTCGAAGTGACTACCGCGGAACGCAATCTTGGGTTAATTTTAGACCGAAACCTCAGGTTTCATGAACATGTCAATAAAACCTTGCAGAAAGCTTATATAAACCTTAAACAGCTATACAGCAATCGCTTTCTTCTGAACCAACGTTTAAAACTGAAACTTTGCGATTCGCTTGTACTTTCCCATTTTAATTACTGCGATCACATATATGGCCCATCACTTGTTAGTAATGATGTACGAAGAATACAGGTAGTACAAAATAACTGTTTGAGATTCATTTATGGCTGCAACAGAAGAGAACACATCTCTCACAAATTGAAGAATGCTAATTGGCATAATATGGAACAGAGGAGAACGATACATGAAGCTTGCTTTTATTTTCGCATTATTAAAAGCAAAACACCGCCATATCTTTACAATAAAATTCGGTTTCGAACGGATGTCCACAGCATTAACCTACGTAGGAAAGATTCTTTGTCAATTCAGAGGCACAAAACACAAATGTTTAAAAGGTCTTTTCGGTACAGAATAGCCCATGTTTTGAATAAGGTTCCTATCGACTCCAGTTACTCATTATCAAAGTTTAAAATGAATTATATAGAGTATTTAAACAATTAAAATTATGTATTGTTTAATATATAAATTATATATTTTTTTATTATACGTATTATTTTAGGAATAATCAGCAGACTAGCTGGTGAACACCGAGCTAAGGCCTATTCCTCTTGTAACGTATACATATATATATACTAATGTTATGTAATTGAATATGTATTTTGTTTTGTTGTTACAATAAAGCGATTATTGTTATTATTATTATTATCAAACACAGACCGCGAAACTTTTTGCAGTCTATCTGTTTTACTGATGAAACTTTTTGCAGTCTACCTGTTTTACTGATGAATGCACGTTCACTCTTAATAACGAGCCCAACACACAGAACACGCGATACCTGACCCAGGAAAATCCACGGATACGCTTACAAACTAGAACCCAGCTCCCGAAAAAAATAAATATTTGGGCTGGTATTTTTAAGAATATTATTATGGGCCATTTGAAATTTATGGAAATTTAAATTCGAATTCTTATTTAGACCTTTTAATCGACCAGGTTGGCCCTGCGTTAAAAGAAGTTGCACGTGAAAATCAGAAGATATGGTATCAGTATGATGGATGTCCGGCCCATTATGGTTTAAATGCGAAGGAATATTTAACTGCTAATTTTCCCAATTGTTGGATTGGTCGCGGTGGCACTATCAACTGGCCACCATGATCTCCTGATTTAACACCATGCGATTTCTTTTTATGGGGTCACCTGAAAAACAAAATTTATAAAAAACGCCATCCAAATATTGAATCCTTGCGGGAAGCAATTTTTGTGGATTGCAGATTAATTACAGATAGGCAGTTGGCTAATGTAAGGCAGGCATTTTATAACAGAATGGGTTATTGTTTACACCAGAATGGAGAACTTTTTGAGTTCTTGCTCTAACATTTTCCATTGAGCGTAGATATAGTAAAATAAAAATGTAAACAAAAATAAATCAGAAACTGTAATCTGACACCACTATAAATTATCTTGATAATTAATAAATTATCTTTCTTCCACCAATTACGTGTTATTATTATAATTTATCCCAAACGACAAGCATGCATTATAGTATTTAACATTATTAGCATTGTTAAAACGGTTTTTACTGGCGGACAGAAGGATATGACTGGTGAGTCGCTAGACGAGCCAGTCACCTTCTGCAGCCAGTAAAACCCGTTAACTTGCGTATATTGTTATATATTTTATTTGTCAATCATTTGTAAATAATTAAAACACAATTATTTGGTAAATTTTGTCAAATTGGAATTACAAAAAATATGTAGTAAGTTATGATACATTTCCGTGGATACTTATGTTGTTTATTTGATTAAATCAAATTAAATTATTTCGCAATTTGTTTAACATGAGCGCGTCAATTCACGAAAAACTATAAATTACTATTCCAGTACTAACTTGTTAAAATTTAACAAGTTAGTATACTGACTTGTTAAAAATTTACAAGTCAGTAGCTTGAAAACATAACCTTACTTGTTTAATACTGTCTATTGATAAATTGACGTTTACAAATGAGAGACAAATAAATTATTTGTCATCATTTAAATTTCTTTGGTCGCATTTCGATAATATGGATTCTGGTACAAGCGTAAATTAAATCGATACATTTTATACAGTTATTAATACTCTAAAAAAATATTCCTTTACGATTTTTCTCTGAAATGAATAGGGGATCTAATAATTACACATATTTAATTTTACATGTTAAATTCCTATGTTCGCCCTTATCCCAGACACTCGGTATAAATCCACGAATGCTTGGTAGGAGCCATACTAATTCCATTGTTGGAGCAAATTATTGTTTTTTGGGAGTTTTTTTTTTTCTTCTTTTTTGGTTGAACGACGCTTCATTCATTGACATTTTTATCTATGGGAAATTGGTCCGCCGACATTTGTGTAGATAACATATTGTCGACGGTCGCGACCTTAGCTTTTTTGTCCAGATTTATTGTGTTTACAATCGTATCGCTCATCGAGGCCACTCGATCTTTATTTGTTTGGCGCGTAGAGTGTGGCTAACTTCGGGTTTGTTTGCGGTCGGAGATGGCGGAAAAACTGCAACCTCACAACGAAGATTTTCATTCTCTTCCTCCAACCGGTCTACTTTTTCCCGTAATAGTTTATTATTTTGCATTAGCTCGCTTACCAATAGTTTTAGATTTGAGTAGGCCTCTATTTTAAAGTCGAAACACTCTTCCGATTCGTGCGCCGGCGCAAGTGTATTAGAGTTAAGTCCACAGCATACAAAGTTTTATGTAACACCGAAGATTATCATAATGAGATTTTTTCTTTTTAGTATCCATATGCATACTTTGTACATTTTCCGACGCTCGGTTTATTAAAAGAATTTAATTTGAAGTTTTAAGCGAGTGTTTTCCACTCCCAGGCTAAGCATGAAGTAAAATTTTCAGGCTATTCTAAACTCGAAATTTTACTTCATGCGCCACCGGTACAAAACACTGATTTAATATAAAGTTTAGCGGTGTGTTTTAAACTTCGTAATATGTCAGTGTTTTGTGCCGGTGGCGCATGAAGTAAAATTTCGAGTTTAGAAAAGCCTGAAAATTTGGTTTGGTCGCTCCGCGCTTCGCGCTACGCGACCAAACCAAATTTTCAGGCTTTTCTAAACTCGAAATTTTACTTCATGCTTTGTCTGGGAGTGGAACACACTCATTTTACGTTTCGAATTGAACTCTTTAAAAAAAGCAACGGTTATCTAAAAATGTACGGCATATAATTGGGACATGTATACTTGAAACGTCAACATGCCGAACGAAGCAGACGGCAGTGATTTGAATCAAAGAACTATAAGTAAACAAGGTGAATTAAACAAAAAGTCTTGTGTGTGCGGAGCCGTAGCAAGATCAGGCAGCGAATGTCCATTCTGCAAAACTTGGTACCACTCAAGTTGTGTAAAAAGGGCCAAAACATGCTGTGAGCACTCTCTTGTAACAGGTACGAAAACAAACGCTGATAATGAAAGTTTATTAGACTTCGAAGAAGAAGCCTACTTCTATTTGAAAGAGCTTGTTAAACAACTAAAAGTAAGTAATGATTTGCTTACCGAAAAAGTGGAACGCCTGGAATCAGAAAACAGTGCCCTGCGTTTGGAGGTTAAAGAAAAAGTAAACAAACCTCGCGCGCGGCAAAATAGCGAACATTTAAAACTAAAATTAAACACACGCGATGTTAACATAGGCAACCCATTATCGCCAAAAATCAATATAGCTAAAAATAAATCAAATACAGATCCGTTAATTAAAGACGCGCTAAGCGATTTAAACCAAGATATTCTCACGAACTCGAACTCTCCAACAGAAGTTACAGATGAGAAATGGTCAGAAACTGTAAAAAAAAAAGTATAGAAAGAAGAATATACTTGGCACCGGTAAAAGTGCAAACCAAGAGGAAATTAAAGGAGTCGAAAAGAAAGCCCATCTTCATATATATCGACTGGACCCGAAAACCAACGAGGAATCACTTACGACCTATCTGAATAAGAAGAACATAGCTGATGTGCAATGTAACTTTCCTTTAAAGTTACAGTCCCGTTCCTTTTGGGTTGAGTAGTAATTTTTGTTCACCAACACGTTACAACAATTGCCTAGATAATGTATTTAGTAACATGCATTTAAATTCACAGACGATTAATCTTGAACTGTCAGACCATATAGGAATATATACCACCTTCATTTCTGACATGAGAGCTAATCTAAATTTTATGACCTCGATTTGTAGACAACAAAGCAGCGATTCTAAACTAAAATCAATAAGATACGCATATAGAAATAAGTATAAAGGTGCAATTAAAGAAAGCAAAATTCATTCTTTCACAAAGTATATGCAAAGTCACAACTATTCCCCGAAGCATCTATGGCGAATTCTCAAACCAAAATATATCAAATTGCAGGAAATTCAGTGCAGTACATCAGCGGATGAATTTAATAGCTTTTCTGTAAACGCAACTTCATTCATCCAAAATACCTCATCTGAATCTGATGAAGATCCACTTATTTTAATGTGCCGTAATGTGCCAAACCTAAATGTTTACTTCAACTTTCATTGTGTGACGCAGAATGATGTGAGAAATGCAATTGATTATATGAAAGCCAGTAAATGTTTTGACATCTATGGAATTAGTGCTGAGGTGATAAAAATTACTAAAAATATATTAATTCCACCAATTTGTATATTTATCAATTTATGCATCGCAAATAAAACCTTTCCAAATACCTTTAAAATTGCAAATGTCATACCAATTTTTAAAAAAGGAGAACCAAACAATCCATCTAACTACAGGCCCATAAGTTTATTACCTATATTGTCAAAAAAATACGAACAAATACTTAAAAACAGCTATTAATTTACTTGAACGATAACAATATTTTAAATGACAAACAGTTTGGATTCAGGGAGGGGCGATGCACGGAAAATGCAATCGGTGATTTTGTAGATTGTCTCTGCGACTGCTTTGAGAACGGGGAATTTGCAATGTCCTTATTCGTCGATCTCTCTAAAGCATTCGACTGCATCTCACATGAAATTTAAATTCGTAAGTTGTATGCCTACAACATACATCCTGATAGCTGCAAATTATTAACATCATATCTCACAAACAGGCAGCAAACAGTTACATATAACGGTGAAGTGTCCGATTTAAGAGGTAATAATATGGGGGTCCCACAGGGGTCTGTCCTTGGCCCTATCCTTTTTTTATTTATATTAATGATCTTCCAGCGTGTATAGATGATACGAAACTTGTTCTCTTTGCCGACGATACAACGATTACCATCGCAACAAAAATCAAATCAAAATCAAATCAAATCAATCTTTATTCAAAAATAATACATATACAAGTTGAAATACAATCCTATACATATAAAGTTATGAACACGTCACAAAAATACATATATGTAAACAAAATCAGAGTCACTAAATACACTGATGGTATAAGGCAACAGAATACTCTTCGTAAATGAGAAGATTAGTGACAACATTCATAAACAACATGAACCTAAATTTCGAAATCTCTAAGACTGTATAATTCAGTCTGGATTCGAAAGAAATTGCTTGAGTTTTCTCTTGAAAATACTTAATTGTTCAATGTCTTTAAGATCTTGTGGTAGTTTATTAAAATATAGAATTGCACAGTATTCTGGTGTATGTTCGGAAAGTGTTAATCTATGTGCCGGTGTGTTATATTTTTTTGATTTACGTGTATTATATGTGTGGTCTATGATGTTATTTGTAAATTGGTTTTTATTTTTAAAGTAAAAAATGAGTAGTTCATAGATATAAATGCCATAAAATGTTAAAATAGATTCACGTTTAAAAAGTCCTCTACATGTTTCATTGTAATCTAAATTAAATATTATTCTCAGTATTTTCTTTTGTAGTATAAAAATATCTTGCCGCGGAACTGCTACCAAAGAACATTATACCATATCTAAATGTAGATTCGTAGTTTGAATGATACAAGAGAACTAAATGTTTTCTCTCAAACAAATTCTCTAGAATCCTAATTGTATATGCAATGGAATTCAATTTTTTTCATTAATTTCACACAATGCTCTTTCCAATATAAACGGTAGTCGAAAGTAAGTCCTAGTAGCCTAGTATGAAATGATAATGGAATCGTGACTTCACCCACATTAACTTCATGAAGGAAATTTTGTGAGTTTTTGGTTTGAAATGCAATTATATGTGTTTTTTCTTTGTTTATTTCTAGTTTATTCTGGCCCATCCAGTTCTCGATGTTATTCATTGCATTTTGTATATTTGTTTGAATGTTATTTGGGTCGTTTTTAGTTATGATTATTGAGGTATCATCGGCGTAAGTGATTAGTTTTGCATTAATTAAATGGACAGTATTAGGCATATCATTTATATAAATAATAAGTAATAATATCCAGACATCTAGACGAATTGCATAAGACATCTCTGGATGCGGCGTCTAAGTGGTTTCTGAGTAATAAGCTACACATGAACATGGAAAAAACAAACACACTGCTCTTTTCATTGAGACCAAATACAGATGTGTTCACTCCGGTAACAACGCATGCTAAACTACTAGGTGTACACATTGACAAACAATTAAAATGGTCAGAGCATGGAAATCAACTAGCCAATAAGTTAGCTAAGAATATTTTTCTACTCAGAAGCATATCAGATGCTGTAACCAGAAGTGCTCTGCGAACAGCATATTTTGCCATGGTTCAGTCCCATCTTAAGTATGGGATTATAATATGGGGACACTCAGCAATTCGTCATCGCATATTCGCACTTCAAAGAAGGGCAATTCGAATTGTCGGTGGCATTGGGTACCGAACAGATTGTAGGACCTGTTTTATAAACTTGAGAATATTAACACTGCCGAGTTTATACATTCTGGAATGTCTTAAATTCATTAAAGTCAACGATGGAAACTACCAGACTCATAATGTGCACCATCGATACGACACGAGAACAAAGTTCAACGTTTATCACAGAAGGGCCCGTCTTACCAAATCAAGAACGGGAACCAACTACTATGGCATTGTAATTTACAATAAGTTGCCACTGCACATTCGCACACTCCCGTTGAAAATATTCCTAGAAGTGATTAAACATTTCTTGTTATCTAAAGCCTACTATAACATTGAAGAATTTGTAGCCGAGGGATTTGTGATATAGGCGTATATACAGGGTGAGTTTTTTTCGATGTTCTCTATGGGGATCTCGGAAACTATAAGAGATAGAAAAACGGTTAAATGGGGAAAGAAGTGTAGTTTTATAGGACGAATAAAATGACACTTTCAAAATATTTGAAAAAGTCAAGGGTAACTAGATATTTTGAATAAAGTAAAATGTGTCAATTTTTTGAAATCAATATATCTCTATTATTATCATAGATAGAAAAAAACTGTAAGGGACAAAGTTGTAGAAAATTTTACACAGATTAATAACAAAAAATCAAAAAAAAAATTTCGCCCATATTTTGGGAGATATGACACAAACTTATCTTTTTTTAAATGAAAACAATAGTTGGCTATGGCCTCATTAGAAAGGTTATTTTTTTCCCTTTAATCCGATATAACATATGCCATAGTTATTTTTAAAATGAAATAAGTTATAGTCGTTTTAATTTTTCCATACACCAAAAAATAGTTAGCCATGAAAAAGACAAAAGTAAAACAATTGCGGTTGTTTATAGCAACGAAATCAATATTTAATTTATTATCTTTCTTTAGATTCGTCAAAAGCAACATAAAGTAAAATTATCAAAATAATAATAGAAGACAATTTTAAATATTACATCAGATGCCTAAAAAGTCCACCATTATTATTATGGCATAAAGTACATCTTTTTAAAATCGAATTTGTGGCTTTTTTGACTTTTCTTTTGTCAATAGAATTAAATGTTTCAAGTACAGCTAGTCTAAGATCCTCCACGGATTGATATGATTGTTGATACACTTTGTTCTTCACATAACCCCACAGAAAAAAGTCTAAAACGGATAGGTCGGGTGATCTAGGTGGCCATAGGATCGGTCCATTTCTTCCCACCCATGAATTAGGAAGAGCATCATTTAAATAGTTTCTCACAGCCAACTTGCTATGAGGTGGAGCTCCGTCGTGTTGAAACCACTTCAATCTTGCCCGTACTGATAAATTTAAATCATCGAGCATATCTTCAAATGTTTCTTGAAGAAAACGAAGGTAATCATTTCCATCCAATGTGTTATCAAAAATATATGGGCCGAGAATTCTCGATCCGAACCCACCGCACCATACATTAAATCCAAATTTAATTTGTGGTCTACGTTGTGCAACTTCACGTGGATTCTCCTGACTCCAAACATGTTCATTGTGCCGGTTAAAAATCCCATAATTAGTAAATCGCGTTTCATCTGTCCAAATTATTTTTGTAGGGAACGTATTATCCTCTTGGCACATGTTTTTGTACCACATACAGAAGACCATTCTCTTATTGGTGTCACCGTCATGTAAATTTTGTGAAATTGATACCTTATATGGGTGATATTTGTGTTTTTGTGTTTTTCCAAAACTCGTACTACAGTCCGTTGAGATATGCTTGCTTCTGTTGCAATTTGTCCGGTCGATGTGGATGGATCTATCATCGCCAATGCTAATACGTTTATTTCCGAAACTTCATTAATTTCGTTTTTTTCAAGTTTCGGCTTTGTAAAGGATCCGTGTGGTAAATTCTTCTGAATGTTGGTAAAGATGGCTGCCGACGATCGATATATTGATTATAATATTGTTCTGCAGCATCCGCAGCGTTTTTATTACACTGAATGTAACAAACAAGCATATCACGCTTTTCTTCGTTGGAAAAATTCATTATCACTTTAAAAAACTTTCAACACCAAATAAATACAAAACAAACTTATCAAAACAAACCAAATATGGAAATGAATTAATATGTGTTTAGAATAAACAACTGCAATTGTTTTACTTTTGTCTTTTTCATGGCTAACTATTTTTTGGTGTATGGTAAAATTAAAAACGACTGTAACTTACTTTATTTTAAAAATAACTATGGCATATGTTATATCGAATTGAAGGGAAAAAATAGCCCTTTTAATAAAGTCATAGCCAACTATTGTTTCCATTTAAAAAAAGGTAAGTTTGTGTCATATCTCCCAAAATATGGGCGACATTTTTTTTTGATTTTTTGTTATTAATCTGTGTAAAATTTTCTACAACTTTGTCCCTTACAGTTTTTTTCTATCTATGGTAATAATAGAGATATATTGATTTCAAAAAATTGACACATTTTACTTTATTCAAAATATCTAGTTACCCTTGACTTTTTCAAATATTTTGAAAGTGTCATTTTATTCATCCTATAAAACTACACTTCTTTCCCCATTTAACCGTTTTTCTATCTCTTATAGTTTCCGAGATCCCCATAGAGAACATCGAAAAAACTCACCCTGTATATTAAAAATTTTATGTTTTACAAAATTTTCTATTTGTTATATTATTTTATCTTACCTCGTATTTATCTTAATAGTATTTTATATAGTTATCCAGTATTATAATTTTTTATTATCTAATATTATATATTGATATCCTCAACTGCTATGTTGATTTTAATATGTCTGTTGTGGCCAGTATTTTACTATATTATTAATTAATTCTACATATACATATATATATATATATATATATATATATATATATATATATATATATATATATATATATATATATATATATGTTAAAACGTAGATTTTCGCGGGCGTAACATGTATCACTGTTTCTTCGGGTTTGGTCCCGCGTATTTTCTTGGCTCTGGTCCATTATATTTTTAATTTGACGTTTCGATGACGTCGCAGTCATCATTGTCAGGAATAACTAAAATATAATAAATATTATGAGTTATTCCTGACGATGATGACTGCGACGTCATCGAAACGTCGAATTAAAAATATAATGGACCAGAGCCAAGAAAATACGCGGGACCAAACCCGAAGAAACAGTGATACATATATATATATATATATATATATATATATATATATATATATATCCGGAACTTCTCGTTGATTTCAAAGTGCTGGTAGTGTCCACTATTTTAAAATGTTATGACATGTTTGTAGTGTTTTATCATTTTAACTATCACCTACTGGAAGAAAGCCACGTTAACACAATAACACATAAACACAAATGTTGGAGTAAATTAACCTCATGTTACTATTTCAAACCTCCTCAATGTATACTATCGTCTTGACTTGTGTAAATCCTCTGTATATTAGCACGAATAAATTTTTATTATTATTATTATTATTATTATTATTGAAAGAAAAACCCCCTGTATTTATAAGTCGAGGCATTAATTGCGATTGATTAGCTACAACCCAATTTGCACATAACCTAAAAAATCAAAGGTGTCAAATCGTGCTTTGGTTTGATAAATAGAATATAGGAAAATAAACATTGATAATGTTCGGTATTACATAAAACTCTCTGTATATCCACTTTGTGTACGCATCTAGCATGGTAAAAGGTTTGACATAATGTACACTGTGCTCCCGATCTTGCTACTGAATCACACACACAACGTTCTTTATTATTTACACTACTTTTCACTGTTTTATTATCGCTCTCAGATTCACGTCATCACGCATGGACGTTATATTCTTTGCAATCGTTCGAACATAATAAGTTATATTATATTCACAACTTTTTTTAGCGAATCCTTGTATAAGATTTAGGAGTTAACTTTAGTACATAGGAGGTTTCATAAACTCATCGGCCTGATAACGTTGTCACTTGATTGTAACACCTTATTGTGTAAAAAGAAATCACATAAGAGGTTTCATCAAAACAACGACGATGTATTAAAACCAACTATTTTGATAATACCAGTATGGTTAAGTGGAGCTTACATAATATGCTAGGCAGCTGCACCTATTAATTGGAAATAAACCAATTTTTAACAAATGCTACATACACCCCTCTGATTCTAAGTGTTTTATATGTACATACTATATAATAAAGAAATTGTATAAAACAAAGCTGACAGAAAAAATAGGCAAACATAAAGTTTATGGCATACAATCCAAGACACATTTTGAAATATAAACATCTGTGTTAAAAATGCTAAGCTTATTAATAATGTTTTCAATATTTTTTAAATGCCATATAGGGGAGATGTTTCACGGCCTGATACGCAAGAATAAAAAGACTTGAAGGACACTGTAAGTACCTTTAGTCTTCTAATCACTGTAACCAATTCATAGGCGCCCGCAAAATCTTTTTTAGGGAGGACAAAGTATAACATTAACCCATTAAGCGCCATTGATGCATACACGCAACGTTATTAATTTTAAGTTAATAACATTACTAAATAAGTTAATTTGATATATTATATTATTTGACCTGACTTGAAAATGTATGAAGATAAATTTCAATATTTTGTTATTTAAATATTTTGATTATTACTCATTTAAAAAAATAGTTAAGAGTGTATTTCTAACTTCACAATAGTTCAGTGTTTTATACGCGTGGCGCATGAAGTAAAATTTCGAGTTTAGAAAAGCCTGAAAATTTGGTTTGGCCGCTCCGCTTCGCGGAGCGACCAAACCAAATTTTCAGGCTTTTCTAAACTCGAAATTTTACTTCATGCTTAGTCTGGGAGTGGAATCACTCGTTCTAAACTTCATACTGCACGTTTTTATATAAAATCGACCATTGCCTGAAATTTTACAGATAAAAACATTATGTATATTTAAAAGAAAAATTCACAGTATGTAATACAATAAGTCATTTATGGATATCATAAAAAGAAGTGCACAATTTTACCTAAAATCAACTTTTACAGTTATTTCTATGATTGCTCGGCCGTTAATGGGTTAATAATAATCAGGGGAGTAGCATACTGAATGAAGTTCTAAATATACGTTCTTAGCATTCTGCAGCATATTGTGAACTTTACAATGTTTACAACTAAACTTTAGGCTTTTATAAACTCGAAATTATACTTCATGCGCCACGCGTATAAAACCCTGACATATTGTGAAGTTCACATTATGCTACTAAAGCAGTATACTAAAGACGTGTCTTTTGAACTTCACGTAAAACGAGTGTTTTATACACGGGGCGCATGAAGTAAAATTTCAAGTTTAAAAACCCCTGAAAATGTTACTTCATAATTAATCTGGGAGTAAAATACACCCGTTTAAAGCTTCAAACTGAATTCTTAAAAATACAAGAATATCTGGAGATTTGCAACGTATATTAACCTAAGGTTGCGATTTTTAATGGGCAAAATCAAACGTTTTATAGGTAGTAACTAGTTCTAGCAACTTAGATGTACTGATTACGGGACAATATTACATGATACATCAAAATAATGCTGAAACGTATAAGATTTTAATGTCACCAGTTTAAAACAATTAAGATTTTTTCTTTTTGTAAAAAATCCCGAAAATTGCTATTTTTGCGTGATTTAGTTACTAATTTTTAGACAACAAAGACTTGTGCTGTGTTTATTAACTTATCTATACAGAATGTATGTATTCTCCTCAAAATAACTTATACTTACCTATTATTTCAATACCTGAAAATAATTAACAAATGGATAAATATGAACATTGATCGATATTAATTTAGATAATGTTTATTGTGAAGATAGTATCAAATAATCGACAAATAATAATATATCAAACAGCTACTACACATTGTTTTGCGAATGAATATAAGTATAAATATACTAGTAGACCCATTGTTACCCACTTAATCGTAGCACAGCAAACAAAATAAATACTAAATAGTAAACATTTTCCTTCTGTTAGAGTGCATGAAACATAAACCTTCATTTACACATTATTAACTCCTTTAAAAAAATGAAGATCCTTATATTAGCTATGTTAGTACCAATCCATTCATGCCTTGATCAAGAAATGTACTCCATGATCAAACATATCATACAATCCGTGTTTATCAATACAAACACTTTTTATTATATAATCACAAGAAATACGAACTCAATATCGGATTATTTGGAAACTTCATTAAAACTAATTTCAATTCCGATTGTGATTTTTAAACACGAATATTTAATAAAAATCAATCCTTATATACCATCGAGACCAATGGAAGTTTTGATAACATTTAATAATTGTAGTGACTTAATGAATTTGAGGCTTAGGAATCATTTACGAATGGAAATTTTAATGTTTTTTGAAAATGCGAGTAATACTAATGCGACTGAATTGTGTATTGAGAAATGGATCGACAAAATATTGCTGTATAATAAAAACATTGATTTAATTACGGTTACAATTACACTAGACGAAATATTCCCTTTTGATATTACAGTGAAAAAAGCAAATGACAAACAAAATATCTTTAATTGGAAAAAAGGTGATTTAAAGGAAGTTGAAATGAGCTTTCCTAAATTTGATAGTTATCTCATAACGAACATAACAGCTTCTGTTTTTCATTGCCCGCCTTTCAACTATGTCAACAAATCGAATGTTATTTACGACGGCGTTGAATACAAAATACTTAAAGAAATTGTGAATTCCAAATATTTGAATTTCCTACCTCGACCAAAAGTAGACGGAAAAAGCATGCATGGTGTCATCAAATTCGACATTGCAAACGGCTTAAGTAACATAGGAATGTGCTCACAATGGCTGGTCAACATAAACACATCACTATACGATTTTAGCACTCCTTATACGTACGCTTGCATCACTTTTTTAGTTCCAAAACCTCACTATCTTTCCAATTCAAGTTTTGTATACGCGCCTTTAGACACAACTGTCTGGATTAGCATAATAATTATCATTATTTCATTCGTAGTTTTGCTAAGGATTTTTGGAGGATTTTATAATTTCGGTTTTAAAATCGGATTCGTCCAAGATTTCCTTACCCTATTGCGACTAATTACTTTAACAGGCGCGCCAACACACCAACACTTCAAACGAATCTCTTTTCGCATTTTAATATGTACTTGGTGCTTATATTCTGTCTTAATAACAACAGCTTATTCTTCAGGATTCACAAGCAATTTATCTTCGAAAAGATTTCAAAAACCGATTTTCACAATCGAAGATATGGTTAAGAAAAGCATAAACTGGGGAGGTCCGGATGGCGCCAAATATCTGTTCAAAGATAATGCGGGATATTCCCAACAGCTCTACTCAATTTTCAAATTTGAAAAATCTGAAGAGGAAAGAGATAATCGCTTGCGTGAACGTAATTACGCAACAATGGTCCAAAAAATATCGAATCAGTACGTTACAGATACGGAAACTTTGGATGATTTTAGTAAGAACAATTTGAATATTCTGCGCGAGTGCGCCGCGATTTATGCGACGTCTTTTGTTCTGGAGAAAAATTCCGCCTTCAAGGAGTATTTTAACCGGAAAATTGGTTTGCTTAAAGCGCACGGATTTGTTGGTTATTGGTTTAAGGAAATGACGGCTAAATATAATTTAAAATATGTTCAAAATTTCTTTTTGGTGACTAGAGAGAATAATGTCATCGTTTCTTTGGATGCTGGAAGGTTAGAAGGTTGTTTTTGGTTGTTTGTATTTGGCAATGTTTTAGCCTGTATTATATTTGTTTTTGAATTAATAATAGCAAATTTTAAATAAAACTTTGTATTTGATAATAACGTTTTATTGTTATGTAATTTAATTCATTTATTTAATAGCTCAAAACCATGCCCTAAAAATATTAGATTTAGAACTTTAGTTTCAAGACTGTTTTTTTTAGTTCCTCAGTAATGGTGATTTTACATTTGATCATATAAAAAAATCTTCTTAAGAAAGTTGTAGGCAATCGAAAAGTTAGCATTTAATGCATATTTACTTTATGTCGTAGCTCTTTTAGGCTAAGTTGTACCAAAACACGTTGAACTGGTTTATCCTTGAACTTGAGTTCAAGATGGCAGTTCCTATTGTTCTAATGTTACTTTAAACTCAAGATTAGAGATGAACCAGTTCAACGTGTTTGGTGCAAGTGGCCCTTAGTTATTTTATTAATATTGTTTTGAAATAGTAAATTTTACGAATGAATACTTTTAATAAATGAGGCATTGCTATAAATGACGTTAGTTTAACTTTGTCATGATTAATATTTTATGGAAAATTGAAAACATAACTGAGGCTAACGAACAAGGTTTAATAAGAATTAGACACATTTGTTGAAAAATAAGGTAGGTGAAAGCTATTGATTTCAAGTATCTAACATTTGGGGAAGTACTATGATAGTGTTGTGCTGCGGATTTACAGCGCTCGCAGCGATCGCTGGGGTTGTTGGAGAATGCCCGTCACCGGAATTATACTAGAGACTTCAAAACTTACTTAAGTTTCTTTAGAAAAAGACAACGAGTTATATGATTATTACCATGATAAGGTCTTTACCGAACTGGTAATCAAAAAGTTTACATGATACTTCGAGCAGTGTGAGTGCTGTCGCACGTGACATCATACGATGTTAACATCCAATGAAAAGTGTACAAGCGACATCACCCTATCTTGCTCAGCAAAATTATTATGTTAAACTGCAAGTAGCAACAAGGTGTACTTATTCCCAAGTACAGGAATGCCGATATTGCAAAAGCTATCATGCGCTTTTGCAATATAATATTTGTAATACCTTACAAAAACTAAATTATTAAAATAAAATGAATAATAATATAAAAAAATTATTATAAAGTAAAATTAATGATTAATTACATGTTATTACATATATATAGTTAGAATATCATGAAAGAAATTTGTAATTAGGATTATTACGAATTTCTTCTCCCTCTTTGGGCAATTCTACTTTAGGTTTTTAATCTGTTGTAGATGGTTTTAAAACTATTCTGTTTTTAAAATATGAATAAAGACTAATTATGATTATCAATAAGATCAAAATATAAATTACGGTATAATGATGGATATGATGAAAGTTAATAAGTGAAGGTTGTGTGTTGAGATTTCTTAAATTAGTAATTTCTTCACCTAGATTTTGTAACCCCTGGAAATGTTGTATTATATGAACATCATTAGTTTCTTTTATTGAATGAGGTAACTGAATATTTATATTATTGCCAATAATGTCTTTTAAATTGAATGTTTCCGTTACAAGATCTAGTGAATAAGTTTTGTTTAATAATCGTATACAATGGGTATTCAATACAAATTTATCATTATGAATTATATAACAAGGACTGAATTGAATTATTCCTGAGGAATTTAATTTTAAGGTAGTTGATTCATTATGACAATTTATGTGGATACTTTGAAATTCAGGTGAAATATACACGAATCTGTTATCGTCCAAACCGATTAAGAGAACACTTCGGATTTTTATTACGCGAACTTCGCAAATTTTAGGTAACTCTTTTTTTTTTTAGGGGCAGGAAACGGAAGTTAGGGTTATTTCTGCCCTAGCACCGCAGCCGTGTGGCTTATTGTACTTCTTCCGTTACCGTAGTTAATCAAAAAGCTCTGTTTCCTTGGCTAGTCCCAGCAGCCTTTCGATCATCTTTCCCTTCGGGAAGTGGTTTCGATTCCCTTGGACAAGGTTTGCTTCCCTTCAGGTGGAAAGTGCCTAGCACTCGAATAGTACATGTGAGGCGTCTTCATCCTCTTCCAGGCATAGTCTGCATATTGGATCTTCTGTGAACAGTTTCATGTTATGCAGGTGCTTCCTTAGGGTACAGTGTCCAGTTATCAGTCCTGTGACTATTCTAAGGTTGTTTCTACTGAGTCTGAGGACCTCAGTTGCTAGTTCTTGGCAGGGTTTTTCCATCAGTAATTTACTGTGTCTATGCCCTGTCAGGTTTTTCCAGCGCTCGGTGTGTCTTTCTAGGGTCCACTCTTTTGCGCTTGGTCTTATTGATTTTTTAGGAATCGGTAGCATTGGATCTGGTCCAATGTAGGGTCTGCGTGATCCAATCTTTGCCAGAGCATCGGCTTTCTCGTTGCCATCCTCCCCTGTGTGTCCCGGCGTCCAGCGTAGTGTTACGGTGTTTTCCGTCGCCAGTTTCGTCAGGTTTTGGATGCACTCCCATAATAGCTCAGATTGGATCTTATAGCTATTGAGTGCTCTTAAAGCAGCTTGGCTGTCGGTGAGGATCAGGATCTTTTGCCTCTTATATCCCCGTCGCAGATTTTCCATGGTACATTGGTTAATCGCGAAGATCTCGGCTTGATGTGCACTTGCCATCCTCCTCAGAGACACGTAGATGTCACATTTTGGGGTTACGCCGTGAATCCCAGCGCCTGCTCCACCTTCTCTTCTTGACCCATCGGTGTACCAGATCAAGGTTCCAGGTGAAGGGTTGCGTTTCTCATTGTCCCCCTCACATTCTATTGTGAAGGGTCTCTTCAGGGAGTAGCGTAGTATCATGTAGTCACTTCCCATTTGTAATAGAGGTTTGGTAACTACCTGTTCTATTCTGGAGTGGTTTCCTGTGGGGTGCCAGTTTCCAGTTGTCCTCAACCTATATGCCGCTAGTCTGGCCTCGCTTTTAACCACTAGGTCCAGCGGTTGGAGGTTTAGTAGGGTTTTCATTGAGGCTGTTGGTGTTGTACGCAGTGCGCCAGTTATGCATAAACAGGCTAGTCGCTGTACTCTAGATAGAGCTGCCTGCGCAGTACTTTGTTCTACTTTCGGCCACCAAGTGGTGCATCCGTAGGTGATCATGGGTTTTACTATTGCATTATATATCCACATAGTCATTTTTGGATTAAAACCCCATGTTTTTCCCAGAGCACGCTTTGTTATCATTAGCGTCCTTGTTGCTCTGTCGGTTGTGTGCTTTAATTGACGGTTCCATGTGAGTTTTGTATCTAGGTAGATATCTAGATATTTGACCTCATTGGTTAGTTCTAGAGTTTGGTTGAAGCCGGTTGGGGGTTTGAAGCCCGCGCATTTCCATCTTTTTGTGAAGGGGATGACCGTAGTCTTGGTGGGGTTAACGCTTAGCCCTACCTCCCCACACCATCGTTCTACAGTTTTCAAGGCATTGTTCATGATGCTTGTTATAGTAGTTGGATATTTTCCCGTGACGAGAATGACAATATCATCCGCATATCCCTGGGCGTAATATCCTGAGTCGTTTAGTAACGTGAGTAGCTCATCCACCACCATGTCCCATAGAAGGGGGGATAGAACGCCCCCCTGAGGACATCCACCTTTGGCTTTTAAGCTGATTTTTTCTTGGAATTGTTCCGTAATTACTAGTCTGTCCGTCAGCATGGATTGCAACCACGAGCTTATCGTGGTTTCCACAGCGTGACTTTCGACTTCTCTTACGATCGTTCTGATAGAGGTGTTGTCAAACGCTCCCTCAATATCGAGAAATGTAGCCAAAGCCACTGTTTTGTTTTTCAGCGAGGCCTCTACTTTAACTACCAGTTGGTGTAAGGCAGACTCGCATGATTTTCCAGCTTGAAAGGCGTGTTGAAAGGGGTGGAGCGGCCTCTCTAGAAGTGAGGTTTCCCTTATGTGTCTTTCAACTAGTTTTTCCATCGTCTTAAGTAGGAACGATGTCAGGCAAATTGGTCTGTAACCTTTTGGCTGGGTTAAGTCCTTCCCAGACTTAGGGATAAAGACCGCTTTGACTTTCTTCCAGGTAGTTCTCACGTGTTTTAGTGCCAGGCTGCCCCTGAAGAGTTTACATAGCACCGGTAGAAGGTGGTCCAGCTCTTGCTGCATGAGCACTGGATAGATCCCATCTTGTCCCGGTGATTTATATCGGTGGAATGTACCTATCGCCCACCTGATTCGTTCAAAGGTTACAATTTTCTTTGAGATTTCCCAGTCTTGTTGTGTTGCCGCCTTACCAGGGGTTACAAGCACTGAGTGAGTGTCTGCACCATTTTGCAGGATTTCAGATCCGGGGAAATGGGTTCTCATGAGGATCTCCGCTGTTTCCTTGCCGGTTTCTGTAAATGATCCATCTGGTTTCTTCAGGGTTCGCAAGAGTTGTCGGAGGTTTTCGCTAGGATTTTGTGGAGTTTTGCTCCCTCGGGGACTTGGTCAATCTCCGAGCAGAATATCCTCCACGCCTCCCGGCGCGCCCTCCTGATCTCCTTGCTGTACTCCGTTAGTGTTTTGGAATATTCCTCCCACTCACCAGATTTCCTCGCTCTGTTGTAGAGCCCGCGTGTGTCCCTCCTTAGTGTTTCGAGGTTTTCATTCCACCAGTTTTTTATTTTGCCGGAAGATCTCCTCGTTGTAGGGCAGTTGTTCTGAAAAGAGGTTAGGATGGCCTCTTGGACTTGTTCTGCCACAAGCTCTACGTCCAGTTTGTTTTTGATGCTTTCCAGAATGATGTAACGGTGGTCGGAGAGAGATGGTTTGTCCGACACATACCACTTCACTAGTTGGGCACTTACACCTCGCGACGCAAACGTTATATCGATCACTTCGCGACGTTGTTTAGTAACAAAAGTGGGTTCTTTTCCCCGATTGAGAATTTCAAAGTCCGAGGACATTAAGAAATCTAATAGGTACTCACCTCTTTTATTGGTGTCTGAGCTGCCCCAGAGTTGGTGATGGGCGTTGGCGTCCGCACCTACCAACAGCTGCAGTTTCTTCGTCCTGCAGTAGGTCGCTAGCTCCTCAAGTTCCTTGGAAGGTGGGGGCTGCGGGGAGTCGTAGGGGAGGAATGCTGAGGCTATAACGGCCTCGAGTGTGGTTCCCTCACCCCAGAGTTTCACCTTCGCTGCGACAAGATCTGGGAAGCAGAGGTTATGCAGTTTTAAGAAGTTTATGTCGTTCCGTACAAAAATGCAGGATCTGACCTTTTCGGAGTTTGTGTCATATATTAACTTACCTCCGGTGTTACACAGGCCCTTTACAACGCCTCTGTACTGCCAGGGTTCTTGTATAAGGGCCAGGCCGTATTTCCCTGTTTGGAGTTGGCGGCACAGAGCAGCGGTGGCCGCCTTGGAATGGTGGAGGTTAATCTGTATTACCTCCATTGCCTTCCAGGGTGTCGGGTTTCCTTCCGAGGATCTTGAAGGTTAATTGGGAGAAACCCAGGTAGGCTTTAAATCCTACCTTCTCCAGAGCCTTCAGTGAACCCTCGTCTATGTAGAGGATAAGGGTTGCTCCTTTATCCTCCTCTTTTCGGCTGACTACTTTCCATTTTGCTGTTTCGAGCCCAGAGTTCTGGGTTTTCAGCAAACTGATAAGGTCAGCCATATCCTTGGCCTCGATTAGGTCCGTCTTTTGTATCCAGACTCCAACCTTGGTCATCCTGACAATTTCCCTGGCAGTTCCGCTGCGCAAAGCAGCGCCCTCCCATGGTTTTATTGTCGGGATCTTTTCCAGCAGCCACTCCTTGGAAGTTTCGTTGGCACACGTGATGTACACAACCCCCTTCTCGAAGTAGCTGTTGGTGAACTGAGGACCTTTGGAAGGTTCGCTTTTCCATACCTCAGTTAAAATGGTCCGTTGTACGGATTTTCCCTGGTCCTCCGTGAGGTTTTGTTCTGGGTACTCTTCGAGCACCACAGCCATTCGCGCCGCCCCTAGTGCCTGACTGTAGGTCTCCCCAGCTGTAGTGCTGGGTCTCACCTCGGTCATGCCCAAGGCTGGGCGCGTTCTCTTGGCTGGAGTTTTATATTGGCCTCCAGTAGAGGGTGTGCTAGTTTCCGAGCGGGGCCTCTTGTTGGTTTGGAGTGGGGTTCGTGAGGGGGTTTGCAGTCGGATTTGACGAACTCCCCGACGTTCTTCCTCGCGAACCCATTGTCGATTTGACCTTCGCTTCCTGGGTTTGATTGGCTCCCCACGTGATTTGGCCAAATTGATCGCGGCTTTCCTTTTTTGGGAGCCGGAGAGCCTCGGTTCCAGCTGGAGTTTGGATACTCCTACTGTAGCCTCGCTAATTCTCGGGTATGCTTGGCTGCCCTGGGCTTTCGATCCGCTGGGTTGGGGAGGTAGGGTTCAATGCTGGGCATCCACCCCCACTGTCCCTGCTTCGGCGCTGGTTTCGGGATTGTGTCTAGCGGTAGGGTCTTCTTCTTTACGAAGTTCCCCTTTCTGCTGTAATTTTGTTTTTTGGGTTTGTGTTTGGTCCATGTAGTTCCCACGAGTACCGGGTATCTAAGGGGTCCATCCCGCCAGTGACCCGATTAGCGAGGTAAGGCTACTTACTCCAAGGGGGCGTCTTGTACTTTGAAGGCTCCGTGCGAGACACCCTTATACCCCGGGTGCCATTAGCTCCTCGGCACGGGTCGCATGACACTTTGAGCTGGCGGAGTTGGTTCGCGGTCTCTTATTCAGTTTATTCGAGACTGTCCTGCTTCGTCCCCCGGCAAAAGTCCAGAGGGCGACTCAGGATGTTCGGCTATCCACCACCTGCCGACGCGCTCAGTAGCCAAGCTCAAGCCCTGAGTAGGTAACTCTTTAGAGCCTTTATAGATTTCGATTGTACAATCACTAATACTATTCACAGAGAACAATGGCAGTTGTTGTTTGCAGATGTATCCTTCTGAATGGCTGACACACTTTTGTATGTCTGAAGTTGTAAGATGAGCGAAGAAGACTCGTAGTTGATCCATTATCATCATCTTCGATGTGTACATGAACGCTGGTAGCTCGTATCAGCTCGTATGTAGTCGATGATACCAACGGTATATGTAGGATAAAATAAAGGGTTGAATTTTGAAGGAAAATTGTATGCGTCATTAAGGTGTAAAGGATATTCATGTTTCCTGTAGTCAACTTAAAAAGGAAAATTACTTCCTTTGGAAGATATGTTTGAGCATTTAATAATAAATTTAGTCATTTCGCGAGACTCATAAGAAAAGGATGTAGTTTACCCTCGTAGGCATATAAGATCGTTTCAATCAAGTGATTTTGGCAATCGCGAAATTTATTTACCAATGACTCAAAAACTATTAAGTGAAAATCTAATTTATTTGTGAATTTTTCTAAGAAAATTTCAATTCTGACTGCGTCAGTTAAATTTGATAAGTGAATATTTATTGAATTTAAATCATTTACTAAACCGTTCATGAATTTAATTTGCTTTGTAAAAGTTGAGTTGATCGATTCCAACGAATTGATAAAGATGCTCGTGCGTTCTGACAAACTATGTAAAACGTTGTTTATATTTTGATTTAATTTAATTCCTTTTTCAGCGTCACTTTGATCAAGTGGACCGAATAAAAATTTCGAAAACGTTCCGACTATGTTGAGTAACCTTCTCTTTCTTCTAGCATTTATTTGATCGTGTAAGAGGTTAGTAATTAAAATGTCTCGGTTGTTTATTATTTTAAGGGTCGCATTCATGCCGGGAACAAATCCTGAGCATTGCACAAGATTAATATTTTCATTATTTGCACTTTTACAAAATGAGTTTATGTCTTCAAAGCATTTTCTAAGAGTGATTGATAATTGAAAGTAATTACTTAGATTGATTTTTGTTGCACACCTCCATTCTGAGTTCGAAAGTTGTACAGTCCCGGCGCCTTTAAAATAAATGCCTGAGTTAGGATTTTGCAATTTTTCTATTTCGTTCCTACATTGTGTGGATATTATTAGGAAGGGTAGTATTATTAATAATGACCTGTAACATATTTAATTGAATAACTCCAAGCGGTTATTATGAACTTTAACTAATTTACGCTTAATTTTTATGGTTGTATTAACAGGATCGTTAATTTATATCACTTCGTATGGACCATTATATATTGGTTCTACCTCGGGTATTTATTTCATTTTTTAACAAAACATGATCACTAATTTTGATTTTTATAGGATTAGTGTATTTATCGTAATAAGTTTTTGATCTTTCTTTTCCTTGAATTAATGAATTTCGAGCAAGTTCATGGCTATGCTGTAAGCGTAATTTTATTTCTAAAACATAATCATCATAATTGTAATTTATTTCTGGTGGTTGTTGTAATGAATTTAGGATCTCAGCTTTGTGTCCAAACAGTAATTCAAATGGTGTATAATATGTTGCGAAATGTTCTGAAGTATTATATGTAAACATTGCGTAGGGAATCCATTCGTCCCAGTTAGTTAGTCTTTATTTATAAAATGTCTAAGGTATTCAGAGATATTACGATGTGATCGTTTTAAACTACCATTAGATTGAGGTCTAAAAGCACAAGTTTGGATCTTTTTAATTTTCAATAATTTACAAACATTCTGTAGCAATTCGCTAGTAATATTCGTTCCACGATCAGTAAGTAGACATTTAGGCGTTCCGAATATGCAAATAATTTTTTTGTGACAAACGCATTAGCTACTGTAATAGCTTCTTGATTTGGAATTGGTATGGCTAAACTGAATTTCGTAAGATCATCAACAAAGGTTAATAAATATTTAAGGAATAATGTCAAGGAATATTTTTTCAAACGGACGTTTAGCCGTCGTTGTAATAGTCATTGGCATTTTCGTTGATTTGACTTGTTTATTTCGTTGGCATACGAACTAACATATTGGTTAATGTCTTTGTACATATTTTTCCATACATATTTTATCTTGATTTTCTTATCCGTTCTATGAATTCCTTTGTGACCTCCTGCAGGAGTGGTATGATATTCATTAAGGATGGTATTTATTTCTGATTTTGAGAAGTTTTCAAGAATTTGATTATGATAAAAGGTTATTTCGACATTTGTATTATTAAAAATATATCTCAACATTAATCGAATATATTAAAATTTAAATTTACGATAAGGATATACTTTGACAAAATTTGTTATTGCGAGTTTATTTATTTTTTCAGTTATGCAAAAGGATTTTAAATTCAAAATTGAATTGAATAATTTAGATTCGGTTATTGGATCATGTGAATTATGTGTTTTGATAAAAATGTTATTAATATTGTTATGTATGACGTGTACAGGTTTATCTACTTCAAGAGGATCTGATTTCATAAGTTCATTCACGTTTACATTGTGTAGGTCAGGAATATTTGTTGATGATGACGCATCATTTGTAAAATACACACGAAAATTTGTAGGATCTGTATGATAAATTGATTTTTCGTTTTCAACAATGTTTTTATTATTTATTATTGTTCTTTCGGATTTCGACAAAAAATGATCGTAAGAAAATTCTGAATTTGAATTTTTTATTGGAAACATTCGGCTAATTGCATCCGCATTGGTATTATTTTTACCAGCTTTGTGAACGATTTCATATTCATATTCTGCTATTTTTAATTTGAAACGCATTAATCGAGAACCTGGATCTTTAATTGAAAACATCCACGTAGGCGGTTTATAATCGGTAACGATTGTAAATTTTCGACCATAAAGGTACGGACGGAAATGTTTTACACTCCAACAAATTGCGAGTAATTCTTTTTCGGTGGCTGAATAGTTTAATTCAGCTTTGTTTAAGATTCGAGACAAATAAGCTATCGGTAAGTCTTTACCTATCGTACCTTGGGATAAAATTGCTCCGATTGCTTTATTGCCTGCGTCTGTAGTTAAAATAAATTCTCGAATAAAATCAGGGTAAATTAATATGGGTGGATTGCATAACGTGGTTTTTAATTTTTTAAATGATTCTAAGCAAGATGCACTCCAGTAAAATATTGCATCCTTTTTTAAAAGTGCATTTAAAGGTTGAGCTGTTTTAGCAAAATTTTGAATGTATCTTCTATAATATCCGGCAAGACCAACAACACTTTTTATATCTTTTGAACATTCAGGAGTAGGAAAATTTTGAATCGCAGTGACTTTAGATGGATCTGGTAATGTACCATCTTTAGTGATTACATGGCCTAAGTAGTTAAGTTCATGTCGTAGGAATTCGCACTTATCTGATTGCAGTTATAGATTATGCTAACGTAATTAGTTTTTCGTTATGATCATCCAAAGTATTACCATAAATAATTACATCATCCAAGTACACAAGACATTTGAACCCTTGTAAACCCATTAATACGGAACTCATCATGCGTTGGAAGGTCGCAGGTGCTCCTTTTAATCCAAAAGGCATGCGATTAAATTCGTAGTGACCAAATTGCGTACTAAAAGCTGTTTTATGTTTATCCTTAGTAGACATAGCTACTTGATGGTAACCTGATGCAAGGTCAAGAGAACTAAAATATTTAGATTTTTCTAATTGGTCGAGAATTTCGGTGATATTCGGCAATGGATAGGCATCACCTATCGTTTTCTCGTTTAATTTTCTAAAATCGACGACTACGCGCCATCGTTTATTTCCATGAATGTCTGCCTTTTTCAGAACCATAAGGGGAATATAACAGTGGTCTGAAATTTAATGTTAGGTTTATTTAAAAACTAAAGGTCCCAGAAAGTTTAAATTTTGACAGCGTATATTAAGCCCAATTATCTAGTAAAATATCGAAGTACTTTTTTTTTAAACAATTTTCTTTCAGAGGTATGAAAAATATAATGTAAAATTTTTCAAAATTAAAAAAAATATTCCCATATCTTACTAGTTTATACTATAAGGCATATAATGTGAATATTTCATAAGGATGCGATAGCTTATGCCCGAGTCAGGTTAAAATAAAAATCTTGAAAAATAAGACCGTAAAATACCGCCGCCTTGCGGATCTTCTCTTAGTTGAACGCGTTGTACACTCATCTGCACAATTAGTGGAGGGGCGAGCAGCATGCGGCCAGCGTTTATTCCTGGGCCGGCGAACGCTGCGCGGCTTCGCGTTTGTTTTTCTTTTCTTTTTTCAATCATAGTTAACAAAAACCTCTCGCGTCGTTAGCATTTATTCTCGTAAAATGAATATTTCGCAATTATAATCGATATTTTATTGTACTAGTGTTTTATTTTCATGCTTTCTGACTACTAATGGAATAAGTATTTTTTTATACTGCATGTTCACTAATATAGAAAACACGAAATTATTTTTAAAGTTTTTTAAGCTGATTAATAAACCAGAAGCAATCGAATAACAATCAGTCTTGTTCAAATCATTATTTCGTCTTAAATCTTTCGTTGTTAAAGCAGTTGTTAAATGCCATTAAACTTCTCGCAATAAAACTATTAAAGTAAATTGTAAAGTTTCTAGCAATCGGATCTATCTGAACCAACTGCGACTTCATCAACGAATCAATGATATCAAAACTATAAGAATAGTAAGAATAATACCAATATGACGTTGTTGTAGATTTATGTTACAAATCAACTATTTTTTACAGAGCACAGGTAATATTTGTTTGACGAATGTTTAAAAAAATGTAGGGTTTAACTGCGTGCATATTCATTCAAGCTTCTTGCTCAACATTGCACCTAGCCCAATATATTTTTTTCAAATTTCGCTGATTTATGAGTCATATTTTGATAGTAAGTAAATAAGGAATAAATGAATTGTAATTGAATGTTATTGCAATCCTCTATTTATACGGCTCAGTCAACGTAGCCCCCCGAAGTTCGATTTTTTTTTAAAATAACTGTTGCGCTAGACGAGCCTTAGCTAGCGCCACAAAAATTAGAGCTAGCGCCGTTTAGACAAGAAAGTTACGGGGGTTTGAACTTTCGGGGGGCTACGTTGATGCTAGCCCCCTGAGTTTGGATTTTTCAAGTTTTCTTACAGTATTCGGATTCCTCAGAGCTAGCGCCAGCTAGCGCTACCAATTTAAAAGCTAGCGCCACCCCCAGAACCCCAAAAGATTATAAAACGTTTTAAACCCTAGCCCCCCGAAATGATATTTTTTTAATCAAATTGGGTGCAGAATATGAAAAAAATATTCACAAAAAAAAAGTTCACATCCAAACTTTGATGTGAGAGCTTTCAGCTTCTGTATGCGTATTACCATTTACTTGCTGAATTTCAATACAAAATCATGATTGGCATATAAAATACCGCTTCCAAGAAATATGTTAGCGTTGTAATTACTTTATGTATGTTCAAAGACACTGGCTATTACAAAGATGATGCCTAGAAAACAGTAGCCTAACTGACAAGTTTTTTTTCAACAAAGTCGTACTTCGGGGGGCTAAGTTGACTGAGCCGTATAATGTAAGCAACAACTATCAAAACATTTAAGCTAAATATTTGATATGTAACATGGATTAGATATTTACATGGATTAGATATTTAGGTTTGCTTAGAGAGTTGCTCCTTCATCAGGCAAGAAATTAATCTTAAACTTAATATGAGTAATAACTTAATAATATTTAAGTTGAATACAACATAATAACATACAGAGAGTTTTTCTTTAAAGTATACGTTTTCAAAATTTAGCTTATTTTCTTTAAATCTTTAGATATTCCTTGTTTTTTAAAAAAAAGTTCAATTCAAGGCTTTAAACGAGTGTTTTCCACTCTTAGACTAAGCATGAAGTAAAATTTCGAGTTTAGAAAAGCCCCGAGACAAATTTTCTGGGCTCATGCTTAGTCTGGGAGTGGAAAACACTCGTTTAAAGTCTTAATTGAACTTTTTTTTTAAAAACAAAGAATATCTAAAAATTTAAAGAAAATAAGCTAAATTTGGAAAACGTATACTTTAAAGAAAAACTCCCTGTATATTGTAGAATTAGGATATTGACATAGATTGTGTTAGAATGAAAATAAAGTCAATTGAATAGCAACGAAAGGAGCTTAATCACAATTTTGTAGCATCGAAAAGATACCCATGTTTTGATTAGGTACATACATAACCCGATGTGTACTAGGTAAATTTTCAGACATTCATTGTTTTTGAAAAGCATTCAGTTTAAAACTCCCAACGAGTGTTTTCCACCGAGTAATAATGATTTAAGTTATCACGTAGTAAAAAAAACAACCGTAAGGTACGCCACTGTCTTGCTAGCACTAGCTATCTCTTGAATAACTTTCTCATTTATCACTTGGTGAAACATTTTGAAATAATAATAAAGGATAAATTAAAAACACTTGGTTTGTTTCACTATTTGTTTTTATTTACTTGACTAGTTTCGCTTTTTATGGCATTATCAGGAGTGAACTTTGAACTAGTCGAGTAAATAGAAACAAATAGTGAAACAAACCAAGTGATTTTAATTTATCCTTTAATATTACTAGCTATGTCGTTGTTAGTGTTTATAGACTTCAGTATAGCAATTACAATGCCAAAATAAATTTTGACGGTTAGTTTCCGAGTTATAACGATTTCAATTATCAAAAACAATCGTCAGTTACGCCACTGTCTTACTAGCGCAAGCTATCTCGTTGCCAGTGTTTATAAACATTAGTATAGTAATTATAATGCCAAAAGAGTTTTTTAAATCGTACGGTAAGTTCTTGAGTTATCACGATTTAAATTAGCTAGGAGTGAAAACACAATTGTCAGTTACGCTACTGTCTTCTAGGCATCATGTTTCTAATAGCTAGTGTCTATCAGAGCTGGGATGAATCCTCAAAAACAGCATTCGAATCACGAATCCGAATCACCTAATATGATTCGAACCACGAATACTCGAATAAAGGATTCGTAAGTGAAAAATATGATTCGAATCAAAGATTCGAATCCTCATTTTTGAATCACGGATACAAATCCTTTAAAAATAAATTTGAATCATTTGCAACCAGTAACACTTTATTCCATCAGTTTCTATTAAGAAATATGTTCATTTACCGACTAAATATCTTATTAAATAATGATTTTAATTAATTATGATATATGTGTTATTGAACTTTATTCTAAATCAGTGTTTTATACGCGTGGCGCATGAAGTAAAATTTCGAGTTTAGAAAAGCCCCGCACTGATAACCAACTCAACTTCGATATTTTTTTCAAAATTGGATGTTTTCTTTCCTATCCATGCCCTAAACCTTCAGATATTCATTGTTTTCTTGTAAAAAAAACTTCAATTATTTTATTACGCCACGCATATAAAACACTGATTTAAAGTTAAGAACGCACTGAAAATCAACCCAATTTAGATATTTTTTTAAAATTGGATGTTTTCTTTCCTATCCATGCTATAAACCTTCAGTTATTCGTTGTTTTCTTGTAAAGAAACTTCGATTCCCTGTAGTCCTTCGGTCCCCGAAGACCATGATTGGTCCTTCGAGCTGCATCCTTTGTAAAATGGTAATAAACTTAGTAATCTAGAGTGATCACTCAATTTGAAACTTCTAAGAACGAGTGTTGTCCACTCCCAGACTAAGCATGAAGTAAAATTTCGAGTTTAGAAAAGCCCCGCGTAGAAAATTTGTCGAAGGTCGCGCAGCGACCCGAGACTAATTTTCACGGGGCTTTTCTAAACTCGAAATTTTACTTCATGCGCCACGCGTATAAAACACTGATTTCAAGTGAAGTTAAAAATATACTATTAAGGTTGGAAATTTTATATGATTAAATAACCAAATATGCATTTACAAATATTTTAATTATTGAAAATGTAAATATTTATATTCAAATATGAATAATTTAGTGATTTAAATGTTTATATTAGAATATTTAACTATTTGAATTAATCGAATTCGAATCCCAGCCTTAATAGCGATGATTCGAATTATTTGGGAGGATTTGAATCCGTGTATGAGGATTCGAATCCTTTTATAAGGATTCGAATTCTATTATAAGGATTCGAATCATCTACGTCTGGATTCGAATACGAATCCTTTTAAAAAAATGTAACGAATCCGGATCACGAATCCGTTTTCACTAAAGTATTCGAATACCTCTTTTGAATCCTCTAAAAGGATTCGAATCCAGGAATCGAATCCTGAATGATTCGAATCCTGCCCAGCTCTGGTGATTATGAACATAAATAAAGTAATTACAACGCCGAAATATTTGTTGGAAGCGGTATATTATATGCCAAGCATAATTTTTTATTAAAATTCAGGATCTGAAAGCTCTCGCATCAAAATTTGGATGTGAACTTTTTTTTACCTGATATTTTTGAGAGAATATTTTTGTCATATTCTTTTGGCGCTAGCTCTAAGTTATATTTTCCACCCAATTTGATTAAGACATCTCATTTTAGGGGGCCAGGGTTAAAAATGTTTTATCATTTTTTTGGGTTGTGTAGCTCTGAGGAATCCGAATAGTGTAAAAAAACTTAAAAAATCCAAACTCGGGGGGCTAGCATCAACCTAGCCCCCCGAACGTTCAAATTCCCGTAGTTTTCTTGTCTAAATGGCGCTAGCTCTAATTTTTGTGGCGCTAACTAAGGCCGGTCTAGCGCAATCGCTTTATTCAAAAAAGTCGAACTTCGGGGGGCTAAGTTGACTGAGCCTATTTATACACATCATCATTTTGTAAACCCTGTACTAAACATAAAAAAACAGGGCAGCTTTCCGTTTAATTTTTTCTCAATCTATTATTTATTTGTTGCATTCATAAAAACTAAAATATTTGACCGAATATAAATTAAAATTCTCCTCATTTACCCAATTTGGCAGAGGCCAAATTAATACACATTATTTTCATGGCAATAGCAGTTAGGGAAGATAATATTCCCAATTAAAAAATATCATTGAAAATCCTATCTTCCGTTTTTTTCATATATGTATGTCCGGCATATAAATATTCACAATGAGCTTATGAACATGAATTACTTTATTATTATATTTTTAAGAAATAATCTATAATTTAATAAAATAAAACACATAGTTTGTTCGGCTGTCGAAACTGGTGTCTTAAAAGTAAAAATAATGTGTTATAATGACAAGAATAAGAATCATCAGTTTTGTCAATACCGAAAAATAACACAGGATTGCTTTCTAACGAATTGAAAACAATACATAGCTTGTATGTATTATCAGCATGTTTAAATAATACGAATCGACACTTTCTTTCGGTCCGTCTTTTTTATACGCTTTTTTTTTTCGTCTATTCCACGCGACGCGAGACCCCACCCGTTCATGCCAAGGAGCAATGCACACATAGATTAAATTAGATCGACGACTCCTAGGGGGCACTAGGTATCGTGAGTTTAGTTCGCCGACTCACTCGATGCGGGGGCGCTGCAATCAAAAATGACGTCATCAGGTGCGGGCCGGGGGCTTCACGCAGTGCGGGACGCGCGGTGCGGGGGATATACATATGCCGGGGGGTGCGGTGCGGGGAACACCGCGCGGTGTTTGAATTACCGTACGATGCGAGAAATAATAACGACATAATTATGGTATAAAATGTATATTACAAATAACTTAAAATTTTAATTTTTACAAATAAATAGGAAAAAACAATAATTACTTAATTTAAGTATTTACATTTAGATTTAATAAAACATTGATCACATTAATTGACTATAGGAAAATTTGCTCTAATACATATTTGAAAAACAATAAAATTTATTAACCATAACATAATAGTTACTAAGCAATGCGATTCCGGTGAATTAGCGAACGAATAATTTTAATAACCATTGAAATATGTTTCACACATTAACTTATACATAATTTTCGAATATAATGAACAATATTTAAATTATCTCTACCAAGATAACTGCGTGAATTGATGTCTACCTTATTTGGTCTAATTAATACTTCTAATGCTTAATAATTGATAATTCATGTTAAAACAAGAAGTATTATAATAGAAATACAAATTATTATAAATAAAATGCAGAACTAATATAGATACAAATAAGTTAATGTTCAAGAAATGTGAAGGTATTAATTATAATATTAATAACAGTTTTCTTAATTTTGCAAGTATACTGTCGATTTTTTAACTATATACAATATTTAACCATACTCGGAAAAATATGACTAATCATTGCTAAATAATAAATCCACATTATCATTGATTTAATTTTTATAGAAGTAATAGTTAAATAAAACTTGAATAATTATCAATTCAATAATACATTTTTATTATTCTACAACAAAAATCACATATATCCTAAACTGCATTCTATTGGTGATAGTCTGAAGCAAATTACTAATAATAAGTTTCAAGAACATCAAGTGCATGATCAAGATGCTCCTTATTAGAAGCATTTTGGGCATACAATTTTCTTGCAACCTTTTGGATATCTCGGGCATAGGAATGCAGCATCTTTGCTTGAGGGAAAAGCTTTCATTTTCGTGTTACATTTAATGTTTTTAACAATTTTACCTCCAGACATTCCTTCATGTTCAGTAGTCGTACTACTTTGTAACTAGATGGACTATTATGATGGGGTTTCAAACTGTTCCCAGTAGCAGAATTATCCCAAAGGGGTTTACTACTGCTCACGCCAGCAATTAAGGGAGAATTCTTCTTGTCAGTGAGAAACTCCACAGGTAACGTCCTTGGATGTTTCCAGAAGTTCTGGATCATTCACGAGCACTATGAATAAAATATATATATTTAGATATACTGTTCTCCTTGCACGCTCGCTTAATAAAATGTATTTTTTCAATAAAAAGTAATGTGTGGTTTATATTAGGTATTTGAAGATATATGTGTATATATAAAAGTAACAAATATTTAGCTTACCAGCCGGTGTATCGAGGTATAATGTGGAAACAATCCCTAGTTATAAATTCGTTTTGCTGGTAAAGCATTTTGTCCCCTCATCAAAGTGCCTGTCGCAAATGTAATTAGACTTGATAAAGGTGCATCTTCGATTTTTAAAAAGGTCTTGTCTACCAACAGCCTCCAGCCACTTCTCATACACCTATGAAAGAATATAAGTCTTAGATTGAGTTCTTCGTGCAGTATACATTTAAAATGTATATTTGCAAGTATACATGCTATATAAATATCAACTTTTAATGCATTAATAGGATTAAAAAATAGAGTAGTAATTATGAACAATATTTTAAATATTCCGACAAATAATTTATTTGTTTTTCATTTGATGGTATCAACTTTTCTAAATTTATGATTCAATAAAAATAAAAGGCTGAAAGCTAATGACCAAAAAATATATATATTTTATAGAAACATAATAGATTCCATTTTGTTCAATTTATGTACTATTTCTGTACAACAAAATGTTAAATTTAAAGTATACGTTGTTCTTTAATTTTACCATCTAGGTATACATAACATATATCTTCGATTTAACACTTCCATTGCAAAGGCGAACCGAATATCGGTAAATTAGAAGTTATATCCCCCATGAAATAAATTTAATATTTATTTTTAAAGATTCAAACAAATTTTCTCATGTTTATTTTGATATTTAAATGAACGATTGTAACAAATGTTAAAAGCTTACCCCATTTCTTCTTGTAAATCTGTGCATACGAATCTCTTTCTTTCCTCCCTCAAGGAGAAAGCGGGCATTGGTTGTTTTCAAAAACAACTCGTATCTCCGTGGCAGGCGAAATTTCTAGGAAGGACGGATTGGAATGCGGCCTGGGCCCCCTGGTCCGGGGGATGGTCACGCCATCCGTGGGGTTTATTGGGGGTACCGGTTTTAGCGACACAAAACGACAAAACGAAAGATCGGAACGCAGGCGGAAATTTATAAAATAAATTTCTTGCAAAAATCCGAACAAAGACATTAAGTTTCACTTAAGTAAAAGACGACTTGATCGAACGAAATTGACGAAACGAATACAAAATGGCTTAAAAATCGAAAATATTCCAATACTCACGGTTTTGTTTATTTATATTTAATGCTCGTCCACGCCCGTCTCCAAAATATTTCGTTTTATCAGCACTTTTGATGAGGTGCTGATTGAAATATCTTTCTCAAAAAGTTCGAAACTGCGGGAAATTTGATTTTTGAGCCATCAGATGTTCGAAATTGCGGGAAACTTGAAATTTCGACATTTGCGCCCTCCCATCGAGTGAGTCGGTCAACTATATACGTGAACTTTCTGAATCATATGGAGTCGGCAGGGTCTGAATGCACAAATGCACAGCGAACTGCCGCTTTTCTTTCTGCCTGTATTCGCCCCACTTATGCTGTAAATTTGGCATCGGATGAGCTACTCTAAACTATGTGGGTCTTTCCAACACGATCGACGTGTTACACTGCAATAATCCCCTTAATAGAGGTGAATTGTATGGTGAAGAACTTTCGGAAATGATTTTATCAGATAACATTTTATCAACTTGGGATTTTATTTCAGACTGTTGCAAAGATAAACGATACGGTTTAATATAAACTGGATTGTTATCTGTTGTTGAAATGTGAAGTTCTACTGCAGATGAGCAGGAAAGACTATCTCCTTTGAGATAGAATATATCATGATAATTTTTACATATGCTGAGAACACTGTCTCGCTGTTCACACGACATGTGATCTGTTCGATTTACGTTGCATAATTGTTTAAGTCTGTCTGAGGAAAGATTAGGACTTTCTTTAAGAGAATAAATTTCATATGAGTTGAAATATTCAATTTTTAATTTATGATTTTCGATTATTATTTCTGATTCATTGTTATTTATAACAGTTACATGGCAATATCCATGTTTTCTAGGATTTATGATGCAATTACCAATAAAAACTACATCTGAGATTTCTTGAGATAAGCATATGGATTCTTCAATATGATTGATTTTTATTTTTTGAATTGATTCTGATAGAGATTTAAGAATTAATTTATTTGATGAGGTTGAATCATTTTCAGAAGACTTCAAGGTTGCTTTATATTTCGTGAAATCTTTTCCTAAAATTCCATCACAAGGAATTGGTAAATCGTCCCTAACAAGACGTATAGGATGAGAGATTATATCTTTCTGAAGATTAATTTTACTATGACAGATACCATAAGTATGCACTGTATTTTCGGAAATTCCTTTTAATTCAATTTTTTGATCAATGAAACCTAATGTGTCATCTTTAACACATGTTATTTTTTACTAAGAATATCTGGCTTCCTGTGTCTAGAAAAAGATTCGCACGATTATTTGTAGCAATTTCTCAAGGAACATTTACACTTTCAAAAGATTTTTTAAGATTCAAAAAGATATGTTTAGGATTTGAGGAAGACCGATTGTTAGGATTTTCCAAAGGTTGATCTGTATAGGAATAAGATTTTGAAGGATTAGGACAGATGAGCTCATTGGTAAAAGAATTATCGGTACTAAGATTTTCGTAATGATTTGTGTAATTGTTTTTATAAGGATTTAATTTAAATCGTGTGCGCGGCGAGACGCTGCGGGTGCGGCGCTCGCCGGTTTCGCGTTTCCCGACACGGTATTTGCTAATGTAGACGGAACTTGTGATTTGAACTCGTCTGCACGCTTTTTCTTATAACAATCTTTAATATGATGACCCGTTTTTTACAATACGCGCAATTTAAATGATTGAGGAAAACTTCTCTTTTTATTTCGTTTTTTGGAAACTAAGGAAAAGATTTTGATGAATGCTGGGCGTTTGATTTTTTAAAACATTCGAGTTCAGTATGGCCTAGTTTACCACAAAAGTCACATCTTTTTGATGATTTAGGATTTTTTATGAAGAAATTTGAAATTTGATTTTTTTTTGTGCGTTCTGCTTGGGATTTTTCACAGTTTGAATGCGTTCCTCCTTGGCAGCTGCATCAATGGCCTTCAAAGCAGTGTCTAGCGAAAACGACATTCTTTCTGACGAGTTTATTAATGAAGATGAATTAGAATTGGTTTCGGTAATATTAATAACTTGAATATTTTCAAGATTCACCTTTTGTTGACTACGGGTCACGACCATATGAATATTAGGTTAAGGAATGAGAAGGAAAGAACTTACTTCATTGGTTTTTTTGAGTTCGGCGCTGCGTTGTTGAAGATCTCAGTCTCGTCTGGATGTTTCCAATATAATCCTGGTTGTGGCACTCGATACAGATTTCTCCAACGGGCGGTATTTATGGTGTATGCTTTCGGCACTTTAGCTACTTTTCGGCACGTTTAAACACGAATTTTCCAGCCAACTAACACAAACTAACTACCAACTAACCAGCCAACTACCCTACACCTGACACCAAATTTGTTGTGCTGCGGATTTACAGGGCTCGCATCGATCGCTAGGGTTGTTGGAGAATGCCTGCCACTGGAATTATACTAGAGACTTCAAAACTTACTTAAGTTTATTACAAAAAAAAAACAACGAATTATATGATTGTTACAATGATAAGGTCTTTACCGAACTGGTTATCAAAAAGTTTACATGATACTTCGAGCAGTGTGAGTGATGTCGCACGTGACATCATACGATGTTAACATCCAATGAAAAGTGTACAAGCGACATCACCCCATCTTACTCAGCAAAATTATTATGTTAAACTGCATGTAGCAACAAGGTGTTCTTGTTGCCAAGTGCAGGAATGCCGATATTGAAAAAGCCATTATGCGCTTTTGCAATATGATTTTTATAATACTTTACAATAACTAAATTAATAAAATAAAATGAATAATTATAAAGTAAAATTAATGATTAATTACATGTTATTACATATATATAGTTAGAATATCACAACAATAGACATATCAATTTTTTTGACTGTTATCGTGTCAAGTGCTTTTGCAATATGATATGATATGAAGACCTTTAATTTTTGTAACATAACCCCAAGTATAGCTGTAGAATAATAGTGAAACATAATAAACTTGGATATAATCGGAAACATTTTATTTTTTTGCAACATTTTTGTCAATTAATTACCATATTGCAAATGTTAATTTTCATGTTTAATCAAAACCTATGGCATTATTGTTTTTTTTTTCTTCCAAATTTACGACAGATTTTGTTTCATTGTGAAATTATTATATTAATTTAACAAAATTAAAATATGCCGAATTTCATAATTCTGAGGTAATAAAAAAAATTAAAAAGTTATTACAGATGTCCAGGGCCCGTATTCACAGCACCTATACAATTTGTCATCGGTGAGAACTTGCACCAAAATGACGTCATTTTATTCCATACGGTTTTGTAAATTTGTTACGGGGTTGGCGACTTCGGGAATAATTTTAAATGATTAATTGCAACCGAGTACAAATATTCCAGCACGTAACTACTTCACTAACTTTTTGTCACTCTTTAAACTTACTGAGATAAAGTAAGTACAACTTACCAACTCTGTGTTGCCACACTACACTGACTCTACTTTAGTTAGGTGTTTAATTTCAAAGTGACTCATTTTATTGAATAAAATATCTTGGATTGAAAATACAAAAACAATGAATATATTAACACGAAAAAGTATATACACGTTATTTACAAGAAGTTACACTATGAGCAAACACAAAAAATAAAATTATTACAGTACCGAAAGTACTGGCTTTGATAAAGTAGTAAAGAAATAAACTACGAATTGAACTTACGAATCACTAACTTGAACTGTACTCGAACTTGACTATTTAGAAACTGGAACTGTATTTGTTTGAAACTTGGAACTGTAATTAATGTTACCATCCCTCAACCACCCGGTTTTGTTAACTACCACCATCCCTTCTCGTAATCATCACTAGAGAGAGATGTTGAGGCGGTGGTGGCTGAGCGCCTTTGGTGTGGTTGATTGATAGATGGGGTTGAGGCGTGGTTTACGTCTGCGCGCTATATTTTGCCTGCCGTCAGGGAGCGTCACGGATGCCACACTAAAATCAACAGCTTTGCAAAATAGTAATATTGCATTAATTAAACAAAATATATATACATAATTTGCTGTTGATTGACACACAAATAATACATACAATATTGTATTGTTATTAAATTAAATTTGTGGTATATCAATTGAATTTCATAACAATATGTCTTGATATGCGTTTGGCACAATTTTCTCAAGTTTCAGTTTTCACTTATTTAAAATTCGTTTTAAATTAATTGAAAAATTGTATAGAAAAAAAAAACATGTTACAACTGTACAGGGTGGTGCATTTTGCAGGTGCCACATATAGAAAACTTTTTTATTTGAAGAGATATTGAGATATCGTTTTCGCTAGCCAGAGTCACTTATTCGTGTTTTACTTAATGGTGAAAAGAAAATTGATCTATCTCTAACCGTTTTCGCTCTATAACCGGAAGTTAATAAAATGTCGTTTTTATTAAGTTGCTGTAACTCCGTTGTTTTTAAAGTTATAACCAAACTGTAAAAGTTTTCTTGTGGCAACTTTTTGCGTCCATTAAAATGACGTATCTGTTTTATTACACGGACGTTTCGTTTTTGTTTTCTTATACCAAAATCACATTTTTCTTATGGGCGTATATGGAGATATGCTAATGATATGCATAGAACAACATTTTTAACCCTGATTTCAACGATGTGCCACATGGCTACTTTTGTCAAAAAGAAAGTAATTGACAAAGTTGCCACGACAACCGGTAAACAATCTCGTTACTAGGTGATGCTTGCAATATGTCTAAAAATATGACTATTATCGATGCCGTATATTTTGTTTTGTAAATAAGCACTCTTGATTGGCATAAACTACTACTTTGCTTGTCGTATATAACAATTTTTTTTACAAAGGTAGACAAGTGGCACATCATTGAAATCGGCATCAAAAATGCTGTTCAATGATGTGCATATCTTTATATGCCCCCATAAGAAAAAAGTGAATTTGGTGTAGGAAAACATAAACCAAACGTTTTTGAAATAAAACACTTACGTCATTTTAATGGGCGTAAAAAGTTGCCATAAGAAAGTGTTTACAGTTTGTTTATAATTTTTAAAACAAATGAGTTACACTACCTTTATAAAAATGACATTTTATCAACTTCCCGTTATAGAGCGAAAACGGTTAGAGATAGATCAATTTTCTTTTAACCATTGATTAAAACACAGAAAAATGGCTTAGGTTCGCGAAAACGGTTTTGCAATATCTCTACAAATAAAATAGTTTTCCATATGTGTATTTACAGTAGAAACAGAAACTAACAATAACATAAAATTTTTAGACCTCTCAATAACACGTACTAATGAATCACTAACTTTTGATATTTATAGAAAACCTACTTTCACAGACCGTGTAATTCCTAACTGTTCCAACCATCCCTATAAACATAAACTAGCTGCCTTTAACTCCATGGTAAACCGAGCTTTTATTGTTCCGTTGTCAGAAACCTCATTTAAAAAAGAAATAGATATTATTAAAAGTATAGCCGTTTCAAATGGCTATACTACGTCAATAGTAGATAAAATAGTTAATCAATACAAAATTAAACTTATTAGAAAATACATATATGCCGAAATCGAACCTAAAACACAAGCAACATATCGTTCCCTTACTTACTTTGGAAATATAACTCACAAAATTAAAAATATTTTAGCAAAACACAAATTAAATATAGCGATGAAACCATTTACAAAAATTAAAAATCATATTTTTAACCATAAGACTCAGATACCAAGTATTTACAAATCAGGAATATATAAATTAACCTGTAATGATTGTAAGGGAGTGTATATTGGTCAATCTGGTCGTAATTTTAAGACCAGACTTAGTGAGCATCTTTACTCTTTTCGGCATAGATTAATTGATAAGTCATCTTTCGCCAAACATTTGATTGAAAATAACCATTCTTTTGGCGAGGATGTACTTTCAGTTATTCACTTTGCCGAGAAGGGTAGAAAGATGGACCTCCTGGAGTCTTTGGAGATTCACAGAGCCCGCGCTAATCGGGAAATTCCCGTAATTAACGACCAGCTTGACCTTAAATACACCCCCCTCTTTAACGCTGTTATTAGAAAATTTGCAAATATAAATAATGTTCCTTTGTAGTTTTTTGTTACTAACGGTTTGATAATGATACGTGTAGTATCGAAACTATAGTCACCAAATAAACCAATTGTTATACAAACAAAGTGATAAACAGTGTTTTATTTATAAATAAATAATCGATTGAAAAAAATTAAACGGAAAGCTGCCCTTTTTTTATGTTTAGTACAGGGTTTACAAAATGATGATGTGTATAAATAGGCTCAGTCAACTTAGCCCCCCGCAGTTCAACGTTTTTGAAAAAAGCGATTGCGCTAGACCGGCCTTAGCTAGCGCCACAAAAATTAGAGCTAGCGCCATTTAGACAAGAAAACTACGGGGATTTGAACTTTCGGGGGGCTAGGTTGATGCTAGCCCCCCAAGTTTGGATTTTTAAAGTTTTTTTTACACTATTCGGATTCCTCAGAGCTAACGCCAGCTAGCGCTACCAATTTAAAAGCCAACGCCACTCCCACAACCCCAAAAAATAATAAAACATTTTTAACCCTGGCCCCCTAAAATGAGATGTTTTTAATCAAATTGGGTGGAAAATATAACGTAGAGCTAGCGCCAACAGAATATGACAAAAATATTCTCTCAAAAATATCAGGTAAAAAAAAGTTTACATCCAAATTTTGATGCGAGAGCTTTCAGACCCTGTATGCGTATTACCATTTACTTCCTGAATTTTAATACAAAATGATGTTTGGCATATAATATACCGCTTCCAACAAATATTTAGGCGTTGTAATTACTTTATTTATGTTCATAGACACTGGCTATTAGAAACATGATGCCTAGAAGACAGTAGCGTAACTGACAATTGTGTTTTCACTCCTAGCTAATTTAAATCGTTATAACTCAAGAACTTGCCGTACGATTTAAAATACTCTATTGGCATTGTAATTACTATACTAATATATCGGACACTTTTTTCTCATTAATCACTTGGTAAAACATTTTAAAATATAATGGTTTGTAAATTAAATTCACTTGGTTTTGTTTCACTTATATGTATTTTATTTTCTACTAGTTTCGGCTTAATGCCATTATCAAGAATGATGTACAAATGGATTTGTTTGGGAATATATACAGTTTCGAGTTTTAGGTTTTATTGGGTAATAAGGGCATTTAATATCGGGGAATTCCAAAGGTCTTCGTTGTCGTTGACCACATTTTTACTTGCCTTTATGGCTGTTGAAATGTCTAAACCCTCCCGGTAGTTAAGCGTTAATCCCTTATTACCTGTATGCAGAATTTTTAAATCGTTTGAAGAAAAACCGGTGGTTTGTTTTTTATTCTCTATGTCTTTTTTATGCTCTTTTAACCTGATATCAAAAGACCTGCCGGTTTGTCCTATATACACTGCATCACAATCATCACATTTTAATTCATAAATACCACTTTTCTTCAATTTACAATTTTCAGTTTTGATTTTATTGTTAACTATTAATTTTCCTAAATTATTTGTGTTTGCCAAAATTATGTTATTATTCTTTCCTTTTAAATTATTTTTGATTTGTAAAGACAGTGGCTTAATATATTCTAATCTATTCCATGTTATTGTGCCTGAATTTGTCCCACTATAAAAGTAATTTTGTAATTGTTTGTGTTGTTTCTTTTTTAACATTTTATTAATTAAATCTTCAGTGTAGCCATTGTTAACTGCTATTGTTTTTATTGTGTCTAGTTCATTTTCAAAGTCTATTTTATTTAGAGGGATATTGATAAGTCTGTGATAATAGCATTAAGCCGAAACTAGTAGAAAATAAAATACATATAAGTGAAACAAAACCAAGTGAATTTAATTTACAAACCATTATACTATACTAATGTTTATAAACACTGGCAACGAGATAGCTTGCGCTAGTAAGACAGTGGCGTAACTGACGATTGTTTTTGATAATTGAAATCGTTATAACTCGGAAACTAACCGTACGACATAGCTAGTAATATTAAAGGATAAATTAAAATCACTTGGTTTGGTTCACTATTTATTTCTATTTACTCGACTAGTTTCGCTTTTTACGGCATTATCAAAGTTCACTCTTGATAATGCCGTAAAAAGCGAAACTAGTCAAGTAAATAGAAACAAATAGTGAAACAAACCAAGTGTTTTTAATTTATCCTTTATTATTATTTCAAAATGTTTTACCAAGTGATAAATGAGAAAGTTATTCAAGAGATAGCTAGTGCTAGCAAGACAGTGGCGTACCTCACGGCTGTTTTATTTTTACTACGTGATAACTTAAATCGTTATTACTCGGTGGAAAACACTCGTTGGGAGTTTCAAACTGAACGCTTTTCAAAAACAATGAATGCCTGAAAATTTACCTAGTACACATCGAGTTATTTATGTACCGAATCAAAACATGGGTATCTTTTCGATGCTACAAAATTGTGATTAAGCTCCTTTCGTTGCTATTCAACTGACTTTATTTTCATTCTAACACAATCTATCTCAATATCCTAATTCTACAATATACAGGGAGTTTTTCTTCAAACTATACGTATTCCAGATTCACTTTAGTTTCTTTAAATCTTTAGATATATGTTGTTTTTACAGGAATTCAATTTGAAGCTTTAAGCGAGTGTTTTTCACTCCCAGGCTAAGCAGGAAGTAAAATTTCGAGTTTAGAAAAGCCCCGTGGGCTTTTCTAAACTCGAAATTTTACTTCATGCGCCACGCGTATAGAACACTAAAATTTTGTGATATTTATGTATATTTGAACCTTACTTGAAATCAGCGTTTTATACGCGTGGCGCATGAAGTAAAATTTCGAGTTTAGAAAAGGCCAGAAAATTAGTCTCGGGTCGCTGCGCGACCCTCGACAAATTTTCACGGGGCTTTTCTAAACTCGAAATTTTACTTCATGCTTAGTCTGGGAGTGGAAAACACTCGTTTAAAGCCTTGATTTGAACTTTTTAAAAAAAAACAAGGAATATCTAAAGATTTAAAGAAAATAGGCTAAATTTGGAAAACGTGTACTTTAAAGAAAAACTCCCTGTATGTTATTATGTTGTATTCAACTTAAATATTATTAGGTTATTACTCATATAAAGTTTAAGATTCATTTCTTGCCTAATGAAGGAGCAACTCTCTAAGCAAACCTAAATATCTAATCCATGTTACATATCAAATATTTAGCTTAAGTGATTTTTTATAGTTGTTGCTTACATTATACGGCTCAGTCAACTTAGCCCCCCGAAGTACGACTTTGTTGAGAAAAACTTGTCAGTTAGGCTACTGTTTTCTATGCATCATCTTTGTAATAGCCAGTGGCTTTGAACATACATAAAGTAATTACAACGCCAACATATTTCTTGGAAGCGGTATTTTATATGCCAATCATGATTTTGTATTAAAATTCAGCAAGTAAATGGTAATACGCATACAGGAGCTGAAAGCTCTCACATCAAAGTTTGGATGTGAACTTTTTTTTACCTAATATTTTTGAGAGAATATTTTTTTCATATTCTGCTGGCGCTAGCTCTAAGCAATCTTTTGCACCCAATTTGATTAAAAAATCTTATTTTGGGGGGTTTAAAATGTTTTATAATCTTTTGGGGTTGTGGGGGTGGCGCTAGCTTTTAAATTGGTAGCGCTAGCTCTGAGGAATCCGAATACTGTAAGAAAACTTGAAAATTCCAAACTGGGGGGCTAGCATTAACCTAGCCCCCCGAAAGTTCAAACCCCATTAACTTTCTTGTCTAAACGGCGCTAGCTCTAATTTTTATGGCGCTAGCTAAGGCCCGTCTAGCGCAACAGTTATTTTTTAAAAAGTCGAACTTCGGGGGGCTAAGTTGACTGAGCCGTATAAATAGAGGATTGCAATAACACTCAATTACAATTCATTTATGCCTTATTTACTTACTATCAAAATATGACTCATCATAAATCAGCCAAATTTGAAAAAAATATAGTGGGCTCGGTGCAATGTTGAGCAAGAAGCTTGTTATTTGAAATGCATTATAATAACTACCTTATTATTATTATAGTTCTATTTTTTCTAAAATAATTAACAATGAATATGCACGCAGTTAAACCCTACATTTTTTAAACATTCGTCAAACAAATATGTATTACCTGTGCTCAGTAAAAAATAGTTGATTTGTAACATTAATCTACGACAACGTCATATTGGTGTTATTCTTACTATTCTTATAGTTTTGATATCATTGATTCGCTGATAAAGTCGCAGTTGGTTCAAATAGGTCCGATTGCTAGAAACTTTACAATTTACTTTAATAGTTTTATTGCGAGAAGTTTAATGGCATTTAACAACTGCTTTAACAACGAAAGATTTAAGACGAAATAATGATTTGAACAAGACTGATTGTTATTCGATTGCTTCTGGCTTATTAATCAGCTTAAAAAACTTAAAAAATAATTTAATAATACCGACACTGTCAAATAATAAGGAAAGCCAATATTAAAGGTATATTACACATCTTTATTTAAATTAGTGAAACATTTCGTGTTTTCTATATTAGTGAACATGCAGTATAAAAAAATACTTATTCCATTAGTAGTCAGAAAGCATGAAAATAAAACACTAGTACAATAAAATATCGATTATAATTGCGAAATATTAATTTTATGAGAATAAATGCTAACGACGCGAGCCGATTTTGTTAACTATGATTAAAAAAGAAAAGAAAAACAAACGCGAAGCCGCGCAGCGTTCACCGGCCCAGGGATAAACGCTGGCCGCATGCTGCTCGCCCCTATAATAATTGTGCAGATGAGTGTACAACGCGTTCAACTAAGAGAAGATCCGCAAGGCAGCGGTATTTTACGGTCTTATTTTTCAAGATTTTTATTTTAACCTGACTCGGGCATGAGCTATCGCATCCTTATGAAATGTTCACATTATATTCCTTATAGTATAAACTAGTAAGATATGGGAATATTTTTTTTAATTTTGAAAAATTTAACATTATTTTTTTCATACCTCTGAAAGCAAATTGTTAAAAAAAGTACTTCGATATTTTACTAGATAATTGGGCTTAATATACGTTGTCAAAATTTCAACTTTCTAGGACCTTTAGTTTTTAAATAAACCCAACATTAAATTTCAGACCACTGTTATATTCCCCTTAATTATTCTGCGATTATTTTTAAATTCTTAATTTTAATATAATAAAAATGTTTTATATTTAAATGTTGATGATTATAAAACAATATTGTTTTTATATTAATAATCAAAAATAATGGCAGACCGCTGTTAACTGCGGTGCCGATTAATGGAGGTGTCTTAAAATTTACCTATCCGTTTGAATTTCGAAATGGCGGACGTTCAAATTGTCTGAAACTTAAACCGTGCGACAACGGGTTGTGAATCCGCGGCATCGGTAAGCTTGCAGAGAACTTGATCGACACAGTGACGCCACCTACTGAGCAGATCCGCAAGAGCAACCAGCGATCAATGTTCAGTTGTGCCATCACGACACACACCTCCAAAAGAGCTATCATTGCTACAGGTATATATCCTAACTCCAACAACCACAATACTCTCTCTTAAGCATTACAAATTACTTGATATTCTATAATAATCAAACATTTATTTGAATTGTTACTCTACAAAAGTATTATGAATACAGTTTAGAATGCATAACCACTTTTATGAATTAATAATTTATAATTAATTAAGAGAAAAAAGCACATCTAATGTTTATTTCGTGTAACCAAATGATGTTCTAAAATTTAAGCTCCCCACCAATTTTCGGTTACATACTTACATATCCCAAAGAAAATAAAAACCGCAAGATTACATATCCCAAAAAAAATTAAAATCGCAAGATTTGGTTAGACGAAATAAATATTTGTAAAATGTATTACCGTGAGATTAAACTTAAACTGTATACTTTAAACTTAACTTTTAATCAGTGTTTTATACTCGTGGCACATAAAGTAAAATTTCCCCACTGAACAAGCACATTTAAGTAATGTTTCATCAACATTAAAGTAACGCTTAATGTTGATATAATGTTATTTGTTTGTTTTTTGCTCAGTGGGTCGAGTTCAGAAATGCCTGAAAATTTGATTTGGTCGCGTAAAGCTACGCTCTACGCGACTAAACCAAATTTACAGGCTTTTCTAAACTCGAAATTTTACTTCATGCTTGGCGGCTAACATCTTAAAATGGGTGGCTGGGTCGTGGTTTAAAGAAATGTTTAATTTAAGATAAACGCAAAAAATAAGTGATACTCACAATTGAGAATTTAATTAATAAAATAACAGGTTCCGCTCATACAAGAGGTGATTAAATGTAAATTATAATAATGCCTCGCTTATGTAACTAATTAACATTACAACTCAAAATAAATTCCGCAAAAATCGATAACACAAAAAAATAAATTGGGCGCCACCTAGGAACACTGCCCTAGGACGATAATCGATGCTATAACGGTAGCTTTAATATCTTTTGCCTCATTAAATTAACTTTCAAGGATCTCTGTTTTGTGACTTATCTTATTCCCTTCCGCGACCGGGGATAACTCCACCCAGCTAGAACGGCGACGCTTCAGTCGTCGAATCCTTATCCCTTCCAAAAAAAATTGAGGAGAGCTCGGGCACGGAGTATTTGATTGGATTCCAACTTAAATGTGGTTGACTGATTTTTGTGGCGACCAGAAGGCCCAACCGTAACCCCCAAGGTAATTTATTTATTTATTTATTATCCAACAGTTTACAAAAAAAACTAATTACAGGAAAAATTAAAATTAAAAAATATATATTCGCGCTACATAAAATAGTGTAATATAATAACCAAATTATTAATAACCTAACAGTGCGATTCAGAATAATACTCGAACTAAAATAATGGCCAAGGAATAGGAGCAATTTAATGATTTATTTTAAATTGTAAATACAAATACATTATGCTACTGTTGAGTTTTGTTTCTTGACAATCCACTGGCAATTTTATCGTTTGAATTAATACTATCAAATTTCAAAGCTTATTATGATTGGACATTTTCTGAACCGCCCGTTATACAACATTGAATAAGTGTATATTGACACCAACAAAAAACTTAAAAAATGGAAATCTAGATTAAGTAACAGAAAATAATTATTATAAATGTGAGTTTAAATGACACAGGAGACTTGGAAGATCTACATTGAAGATATCAATGTCATTGGAAATCGAGTTTACAGTATTGCACATTGATATGATGGGAGAATTAAGATGATGAGTTGAATTTGTCCTATCACAATAAAAGGTATATTTGTGTCTGCTTGCTTTCCTAGGAACATAAAAATTTAATTTTGACAAGATGTAGGAGTCTCGTACTTCATTATGTACAATCTTATATATGAACATACTTTCAGCTATTCTACGTCTTTGTGCAAGAGAAGGAATATTAAATTCGTTTTGTAGTTCATGATTCGGGTAGCCTTGTACGGGGTAGTGATTATGACGTTTGTAGTATAATGCCTTTAAAAATTTCCTTTGAATATTCTCAATTTCGCAAATATGTACATGGTGATATGGATTCCAAATTATGGAGCAATATTCAAGTTTGCAAGTTTCGAATGAAAGCATAATAGAAATTTATGAGTGGATCTATACTTGTAAAAGGTTTACCATTTCTTAAAATAAATCCCAACATACTGTAGCTCGATTTGCACAGATATGAAATGTGATCATTGAAGTTCAATTTGTTACCGAAAAATATTCCCAAGTCTTTAAAAGTTGTTACAACTTCTAGAAGTGTTGAAATTGAATGGGATTTAGCTTGCGAAAAAATGACAATGATTTACATTTGGCAATATTTAAATTTAAGTCGATATTATTGCTCCACATGTGAAGATTAGTCAAATCACGTTGTAGATCCAAACAATCGCCCGCAGAATCGATTTTTTTAAATAACTTTAAGTCGTCCGCGTATAGTAGACAATTTGACTTAAAACCGATAACTATGTCGTTGATAAAAAGTAAGAACAATAAAGGTCCTAGATTTGAGCCCTGGGGAACACCACTTGAACAAACAAACTTTTGAGATTTGACTGACCGGTACTCTACATATGCTACTCGATTATGCAACTAACTGTTAATGAGTTCTACCACAGAGTATGGAGCAACCAGAGTATTCCGCTGGCTGTGCGGGGTCAGGGGGGGCGGCTCTGTCAGTTGGCTCACCCAGCAGGCGTGTGATTTAGAGTAACTACTAGGTTTCCCCACTCTTCCCAATTCATTTGTATATCGGATCCGCAGAGGAATGTTTATATTTTTTCCTCTCTAACGGTACCGACGGAACGAAAAATGATGACGCTCGGTTTGTTTATTTTATCAAAATAAACAAATCGAGCGTGAATCTACACCATTCAATTTTTAATTCCACATATAATATTGAAATCTAGATTTACTCTCATGTAATGCAATTTAAATTAAAATAAATACAGTTATATGATACAAGTAGGGATTGGAATACCGGCATACCGGTTAATCGCAAAAATTGCTCTTCAAAATGTACCGGTATTTTGGTAAATCATATCAACATTATGTACATTTATTTCACATCTTTAACTATACTTCTGACAAAAATAGTAGATCGATTATGTGTTTTTAAACTTCATAATAAATCAGTGTTTGTACGCGTGGCGCACGAAGTAAAATTTCGAGTTTAGAAAAGCCTGAACTCGCTTCGCTCGTGCCGCCAACTCCAAATGTTTAGGGTTTTTTAAACTCGAAATTTTACTTCATGCTTAATCGGGGAGTGGAAAACACTCACACAAATCCATGTTTTATATTTATAGATTTTTTAAATAGGTTTTTCACTAATTTCCACGATTTCTTATTAATCCACTTCATTTGAAATGTTGTAACAGGTTTCAAGTTTTTGCCAAGATTTTATAAATAAAATTTAATATTCAATATAATTTGTCAATCAACCGAACAAAATAAAGGCTAGTATTTTTGAATTTTACAATATGTCAGTGTTTTATACGCGTGGCGCATGAAGTATAATTTCGAGTTTAGAAAAGCCCCGTGAAAATTTGTCTCGGGTCGCTGCGCGACCCTCGACAAATTTTCTACGCGGGGCTTTTCTAAACTCGAAATTTTACTTCATGCTTAGCCTGGGATTGAAAACACTCGTTCGAATTTTAAATTAGACTCTTTCATAGAATCAACTAATGTCCGCAAATGTACAGAGTATACGAATATATAAGGATATGATATATAAAAAATAGTAAATTATTATGTCATATATTAAAAATGTTTGTTTATTTTTGGGGTTAAAAACCTTACTTCATTGGATTTAGATGGCAAATCCTCTTCCAATTTTCGGGTGTACATGTGAATGGGCTTTAACACTTCTAAATCGGAATCCGAATCACGTCAAATGGTTTTGGAATTGCTGATTTTAACAGTCTATTTTGTTTGTAATTTGTAAAATCACTTGCTCGAAAATGTTTATTACACAGGCGCTTTGAAGAAAGTTTCTTTTCGGACAAAATAATGAGATCCATATTACCACAATTTTTTAACCAATGATCACATCTTTCGCTATTATTTACAGGAAATGTAAAGAAGTGTACTCGGTTTTCCTCGCGCCACAATCACGATAGGCGCATTTTAAATAATTAGCCATATTTTTACAACTAAATATCACTAGAACTACAACTATTATGTAAAAACACTAAATGTTCACTATACTTAATTGAATTATAGTTTGTCCGTATAAAATTAGAAACCGTTAACGTGCACACTGGAGAGCGAAAAACATACTGATTATTTTTCTTAAAATATTTCTCACTGACGATTTCCTATAAGTACTTTGAAGAGGGTAATTTTACAAATATTTTTCTATGTATTTTTTACATCCTTAGTAATTGATTTCTAGGGCTTAAGGACAAAGGCAGATAAGAAGGGTACGAATTTGGACTGTTTTTTTAGATCATCTGTGGGGCGAGTGAACACTTGAAAACGAACACTTTAAACCAAATTATCAGTAGATTTATGGGTTTCCAAACAGTCGTATGATGCATTCTTTTTACTAAAAAATTTAACTATATTAAATAAATCGATAAAAGTTGTGATAAAAATATAATTCATTGCTCTCTATAAAGAATATACAATATGTCCGTTTCAAGACGCATATATACTTACGATTGAAAAATAGTTTCAATATACAGGGTGTCCCGGTTAAGCAGTCCATGCATGTGTATCTTCTAAACGGCAAGAGATACAGATCTGTTAAATGGTAGAAAATATGCAAGACGATGAGTACCAACTATACCCGGTGTTAAATTAACAAAAAAGTTGAACCATCAGAGCACATTGCGAAAATACTGATTTTTGCGATTTTTTTATTTTCCTTTATAACTTGGTTATTATTGAAGATAGAACGATATAGAGCAAAAACCGGTGGAGATATCGAGATGAAACTTAAAACTTAAGCTTTTTGAAAGGAAAACCGGAATTGGTACTTTACTCTTAGCGTTTTTTAGTTTTTTCCAGATATTCACAAAACTAAAATATGTTTCAAATAAACATTGTATACAATAAAAAATGAAGATACATTGTATATTCACTTTTTATCACAGCACTCTTAGTTTAGGAGTTATTTAAAAATAGTGTTTTTTTAGATAATTATTGTTGGTTATAACATCGATAGACCATGAAGTCGTGGCGCAGGCGGTAACGCGCCGGACTCATAATCGAAAGGTCCCGGGTTGAAATGCAGTCGCTTTTTCTTTTTTATTAATTTATATTTAATTACATTTAATTCAAAAATATTAAATCTAAACGGGGAAAGTACTATGATGGACACATCACCATTTTTTTTTTATATGGGCGTCAAAGTTGGCCAGGATATCATTTTGTAGGTTTGTTTTCATTAATAGAAAAACTGGACGATATTTTCATAGTATTTGAAGTTGGCTATGAATATACCAAAATAAATAAAATAATCACAATAACAATACTAACATAAAGCGTTATTTGTTTTTTAAAAAATAAACATATCATATGATATACCAAACTAAAGAGAATTAAAAATCTATAAAATAAGCTCATGGCCAACTTTGATGCCCATATAAAAAAATGAAGTTAGTATGCATATATTGGAAAATATTTGCTTTATGATAAATCTGACTACATATTATTAAAAAGCATAAAAAAGTGCCCCAATAATGTCAAAATATTAACCTTCTATCATCAATAATAAGTATGGTCTGAACTTTCAACTGTTTTGTTAATTATATAACGGATATAGCTAGTACTCATCGTCCTGCATATTTTCTTCCCTTTAACCAAATCTCTATCTCTTACCATTTAGAAGATACCTATGCATGGGCTGCTTAATCGGGACACCCTGTATAGATTATTTAACTTTTTTTAAAAATTTAGTAAACCTTCATCGAATTCGTTTAAATGTCAATTTTGGACTTGAAAATATTACAAAAAGCATTTCAGTGTTTGCCTCCCTGCAAATCCAAATTTTCACGCTTTTCTAAACTCGAAATTTTACTTCATGCTTAACCAGGTAGTGGAAAACACTTGTTTATAGCCTCAAATTGAATTTTTATAAACAATAGAATGTCGGAAAATGTGCACTTAAATATTACATACTCACTTAATTTTAATATTTTTCATTACAAGAATATTTATATAGGAACAATAAATTGTAGGCGTTAATTCCAAAGACAATATATGTATTAAATAATCATCAATTTTATTTATTAAATTTGATTATACAATAAACAAAATATCCAAATTTTCAGGCGTTTCTAAACTCGATTTTACTTCATGCGCCACGCGTATAAAACACTGATTTAATGAGATGTTTAAAAAACGTATTCTTTTTAATCATCTTGTTCCTTCATGAACACCGATAATAATAAAATAAACCGTTCAAAATACACGTTTTTATTTTTCAAATATTTTGACATAATTAGTTCTCAGGTAATACCTCGGCGGTGGCGGAGAACTTTGCTTAATCGCAGAGGAAACAATATTATTGTTTACTCTGTGGCTATATATTAGTGGAGATATAAAAGATCAAATTATCTATAAACTGAACGCATTAAAACAATAATGTTTTTATTTCACATCTGTCAGTCAGCAGTAAATTGGTGTATGGGTCTATTGAAATATGAGTATATTTATGTTTACATTAACATTCAAATGAACGAATCATCCTTTAACATATGTTTTTGTGCCTTAAATCGCCATCAAAATTACAGGAAACTGTTTTGGTTGAAGGTTTTAATAGGTGGATGTTTTGATAATTTCCTCAGAGATGGCTACACTATGCAAACTGTGGATTCCGAGTTACAGACGTGATTACTCTGGTTATTCTTTCCTCTGTGGTTCTACTAAATTATTATCGAAACCAAAGTTGTGTAATTTTTTAATGAGTTGTCTATGATTTACTTTATCAAAGGCTTTGGTGAAATCGGTATAAATCACATCAACTTGAGAACGTTTATCGAGTGCACTAGACACAAAGTCAGTGAAATTGCACAAGTTTGTTGCTGTAGATTTATATTTTACGAAACCATGTTGATTTGGGATGATATGTAAGCTACAGTGATTGTATATGGCATTGTATAACATTATTTCAAATATTTTGGCAAAGTTGCATATCAGTGATATAGGCCTGTAGTTGGTAATTTTGTCAATTTCCTTTTCTTTGTGAATCAGAATAATTTTTGATATTTTCCAGGTGTCGGAAAAGACATTTTATTTTAATATTAGGTTGTAAATATGCAAAAGTGGTTCGGACAAGATACTTCCACAATCGCGAACTATAACTGCAGGGATTTTGTCAGGACCCATTGTTAGATTTGCTCTGATTTTCTTGAGTGCTTTCGTGTAATTATCTAGAGTAAAGGATTTAATACTGAACATATTGCATTCAGTGAAGCTAATTTGATCAGTTGAGGATGAGGCATGAGATGTATATACAGATGAAAAGAATGTTGCAAATGCTTCGGTTATCTGCGCGGGTTCATTAAAGTGCTGGTTGTCCAGTTTCATTCTTCCCGGTGTTCTAGTAGTAGACTTTCTGCCATTAATAAATAACCAAAATTGTTTAGGATCTTTTTTAATTTTTGATTCCGCTATTTGGACATAAGTATTGAAATCATTTTTTATATTATTTTTGGCAATATTGCGATGTTTAGCTAAGTGGATTTTATTAAATGTGGTTTTACGTAATGTGTACTTTCGATACCAGTGTTTTTTCCGCCGGATACTACTTATAGTAAGTTTTGAAAACCATTTAGGGAACTTACTGGGTTTTTGGTGTATAATAGGAACGCTAACATGTGTTATTAACGTCGGTATTAGTTATTATTGATGTCCAGTTGGTATCGCAAATTAGTTTGTATAATAAACTGTAATTTGCTTTCTTGAAGTTGTATTTTGAAACATCACATTTAAACGCTTTTGGTGATTTTGCAGTAAATGAACAGTTAGCGGTTAAGGCAGGGTGATAGCTATCTTCTAAGACTAGCGGAGAATCGCAATGAGATACCGAACAGGTAATATTCTGAGAACAATTAATTAGGTCTAAAAGCCTTCCTTGATGATTATGAACAGTATTAGATTGAAATGCAGAATTGAAATTGATAACCTTTGATATTACATGCGATTTAGGGCATTGCATTTGTGGGAAGTTAGGTACGTTAAAATCACCGAAGATTATAAAAGGCCTATCTAATGCTAATTGATGTTCCAATTCGGCAAATACGTACTCATATACAGTTATTGGCGTTTGGGGTGGAAAATATAAAGTTAACAAATAAAAAAGCTTATTGTATAGAGAGGCTTGGATGCAGATGATGTCTATGTTGGAGTTGTTGGTAATACGAAGTTCTTCCGCCGCAATTGTATTGGAGAGTGCAATTAGTACGCCGCCACCACGGCCTGCCCGACGATCGGTCCTAAATACCTGGTAAGATGGTGGAAATAACTCCGAGTTGTGCAGTGATTCGTTCGCCCAAGTTTCGGTCAAAAAAATATTGTCAACTTCGTCTGCTGCTAGTATATTGTTGAAAAAAGTAAACGTTTTGGTGTTTAATCCCCGTACATTTTGATAGTAAAGTTTTACATGTTGCTGTTGGATCCTTGTACGTTTTTTTGTTTTATAATTTGAGGGATACCATTATAATATTTTAGGAGTAATTCTTCGCCATTATTTTTACGTAATTTAAAATCGTGTAAAATGCTCTTCTTTTTTCATGTTCACGGGGAGTAAGATCACGGTTTATATATACACCAGTACATTGGGTGTGTTCCCTTAATAGTTTGGAGTTATGAAGAATTTTTTGTGCGATAGTTGCAGATTCCAATAGAACCTTGACTGGACGAGGTTGTGAATCATTTCTTCTGGCACCTAGACGATAACATTTTATTCTGCTGGGAATTATTACTTCAGATATTTTTCCGATCAAATTTATAACATTAGATTTTTCAATTTCCTTACTGGTCTCGGGAATATTAGTTATAATGATATTGCTCTCTCTCTTTTTTTGTTCGTTGATTTCGTCAAATACTTGGTTAATTATACTATCAGGAGTTACTGAAGAGACATTTTTATTAAATGTTTTCATATCCGAAATTTCCCGCTGAAGATTGGTTATCATGTCTTTTAAGATAGCGATGTGAGCCTTGAGGTAAGACGTACAGCATCCGCCACAGGTCCATTTAATATTTTTTTTAATGTCGAACACCAGTAGCGATAATTTTAGCGGCACTAATCGGCAATTTCGATAGCGATAAACAAACAGCAATAACGATATCCGTACAAGATGTCGGCAGCGATAAATTACAATTCTACGACGATATGCTCCGTCATGTACTCTTCCTCGCTGGCCGCATCCTCAAAAAAACCTTTTTTTCTTCGCGGAGATGGACGCGCTCGCAAATGTTCAAAAAACTTTGGTGCAAAATAGTATTGGTACGTATGCAACTGAAGTTGAGCGTGCACTTTAAATTTTCGCAAATGTTACATTTTTATTCTCAAAATGAAAATAAAAATGTTACATGCTTAATCTAGGAGTGGAAACCCTTGGTATAAGCTTCACCAAAAAATGGCTGTAAATTTCCACTAGTCTAAGAAATTCCAATGAAAACAAATTTACTTTTGATAATTGCACATGCCTCTCAGGCGTACGAGTTTTGACTTTTAAATCACACTCAAACTTCTCTATTCTGTTCAGTCTCTTAAGTCTATCTTAGTCAATTAAATGAGATACAAAGTCAAGATCATTGGCCTGTCGGAGCGTTATATAATCAAATAATTAATTTGGTTGGCGTTCACTTTGTGGTACATCTTCATAACAATTTAATTAAAACACTTAACTTTGTTTTACCACTTTTATTTTACTTTTCAGTGACTATAGTTTCGACTTCAAGCTAGTCATCGCTTAGTTTGTTAATGACTAGCTTGTAGTCGAAACTATAGTCACTGAAAAGTAAAATAAATGTGGTAAGATAGAATTAAGTGTTTTAATCTATACAAGGACAAAATAGGAATACAGAGTCCCGAACAAGTAATAAATAAAAAATTATAAAAATAATACACTAATGCCCGGTATTATAAAACTTTTTTTTTTATTTAATTAATTTATTCCAAAGATTTCGGTATTATAAACACAAAATAACTTTATTTGGTTAATAAATCTCCCCAGTAAATTATTTGTTTGTTTTCCTACCAAGTAAATTTTACTATCCAAATAATTTGACAGTTAAAAGTCAAAAGTGTATTATATTATTATAATTATTTTAGATTTTACTACTTGTATTTATTAATTTCATTACGGTTATCATGTCTACCATATCATCCGTGTCAGATTTAAGTTCGCTCATAGTATCTTCCCTGACAGTGATTAATTCGAACCACAAGAAATTCTAAGGAGTCGAAGACCTAGAGTTTTTTAAATCAGACATAACCAGGAATTTTTATACTTATGCATACGCTTTTTTAAAATTAGTTCCATTAAAAGTATTAAACGAGTGTTTTCCACTCCCAGACTAAGCATGAAGTAAAATTTCGAGTTTAGAAAAGCCTGAAAATTTGGTTTGGTCGCTCCGCGCTTCGCGCTACGCGACCAAACCAAATTTTCAGGCTTTTCTAAACTCGAAATTTTACTTCATGCGCCACGCGTATTTAACACTGAAAGCTACTAAGGTTGAGTGGAAGAGCAGCAATGTCTATGACATATATGCTGAACTCCGCCTTTTTTCCTTTATACATATTTGTAAGTAATAATATCTATTGTTTATTGTTTCTTTTTTTATAGTGATTCATGTATATATTGAGGAAAATAAAGACTTTAAAAAAAAAAAAAAAAAAAGCACTGAAATATTGTAAACAAGTGAACTTCACTTGAAATCAGTGTCTTGTAGGCGTGGCGCATGAAGTAAAATTTCGAGTTTAGAAAAGCCTGAAAATTTGGTTTGGCCGCTCCGCGCTTCGCGCTACGCGACCAAACCAAATTTTCAGGCTTTTCTAAACTCGAAATTTTACTTCATGCTTAGCCTGGGAGTGGAAAACACTCGTTTAAGTCTTTTATAATTTCTAATAAGCTTTCTTTTTCTTTTTCCTTGTAATTCTTTCCTATTCCACGGTTATTCTCCATAATTATAAAGAATTATACTAAATTTCCAATTTGATTGACAATTTAATTTAAAACATTGACAATTCAATTTAAAAAATTGGAGGTTCCAGCTATGGCCACAATGAAAATGTATAATTTCGGTCTGTAATCTACTAATTAAATTATTTATTTCTAAAATTGCTATACTCAATGACATTAGAAGCGTAACACCAAGAAGGAATGATTTTTTTGAATTCATATTTTAGCAACAGAGTGACTATATTTAAAGCATATATTGATAACAATTTCAACCTTGTGTCTTTTATATTTATTGTGCAAAAAAAATATATTTCACTTTTTATTTTTTGATGAAACTATTTATATGAGCTGTTTAGTACAGATGTTTTTAGTTTTCGTGTTTCCGTTGAGTGTGTTAAGCTTAAATAAAATGCCTCGAGTCCGAAGACGTCCACAATATCACCATTTGAGCGATTTTGACCGGGGTCGAGTTGTTGCTTATCGAGATGTCGGTATGTCCTATCGCGAAATTGCCCGCCGTATTGATTCCACTGCAGCAACTGTAATACGTGTGTATCAGGTATGGACAGAAGAAGGTATAGGAGCAAGAAGAAGACCAATTGGTCAACCAAGGCGTACCACAGAACGTCAAGATCGGCGCTTAAGACAAATAGCCCTACGAGACCGTTTCGCTACTACGCGTCAAATCGGTGATCAATAGATTGGAGAAGAAGGTAGGCCCGTTTGGGCTTCTTTCGTACCGTCCAAGATTAGTGCTTCCTTTAACAGCGAGACACTGTCGCCAAAGGTTGGACTGGTGCAGAGAACGGCAGCATTGGGAGGCAGAATGGCACGATGTCGTATTCAGCGATGAATCACGATTTTGTCTAGGCACGCATGATGGCCGTAGAAGAGTACGACGCTACCGTGGAGAACGACCTGATCTTAGGTTTGCTATTGAGAGGCATGTACACAGGACTGCTGGAGTAATGGTTTGGGGGGCTATTGCTTATGGTAGTCGATCACCTCTTGTATTCATTCGAGGCAGTATGACAGCTGCGCGATATGTTGAAGACGTCATACGACCGACTTTGTTGCCTTATTTAGATGGCCGCCCAGACGTACTTTTTCAACAAGATAACGCACGTCCCCATATTGCTCGTCGAACTATGAACTTTCTTAATGAAGCTGGTGTTAATGTTTTGGCGTGGCCGCCCCGTTCGCCGGATTTAAATCCCATTGAACATGTGTGGGATATCATGGGAAGAAGAATATTCTCTTTGCACCATCCTCCACAGACTCTAGCACAGTTGATCGATGAAATTCAAGTTGCTTGGAACAAGATGCCTCAAGAAGACATCGACCATCTCATTTTGTCGATGCCCAGACGTCTACAGGAGTGTATACAGCAAAGGGGTCGCCAAACACATTATTAATTTTTTTTAGATTGTTTTTTAATAAAATTTCTTGAAAATGTAATCATTTTATTCTTGATGTAAGACTACCATACTGGCAAAAAATCAAGTTAAAATAATAACTCCTTCTGGGTGTTACGCTTCTAATGTCATTGAGTATATTTATTTGATGGGTTTGCTTTATAATACGCAATTTTATTTGCCCATAAGCTTACTAGGTAAATAAATTTACTCCACAAATAGTTATCTCATTACAATAATAAATTATAATTACAATCAAATAACACATCGATTGATATGCTAAATAAATTATTGACCGATAATATGGAATGTTAAATCTTAATACTACCAGTACATTGAAGAACAACTGAAGAATTAAAATACCACAAAGTCCATGGTTATCGTTTAATATCTACTTTCTGCAGAAGTAAAAACTGTCATGGGGGTGCAGCACTATATGCTAGGGAAGATATGCAGGCATATCTACGACAGGACCTGAATGTGATGGCGGAATGTAATAAATAGATAGCGCAAAAAAATGTTATGATCTTTATACATCTATGGTAGGTGGCAGCTTTGATATTGTGGCAATTACTGAGACTTTGCTTAAAGATGGTTTTTTTTTAATAGCGAATTGTTACCTGACAATTATAGTGTAATTCGCTGTGACAGATCTAGTAAAAAGGGAGGCGGCGTTTTACTTGCATTTAATAGCGATATTAAATTTATTGAAATTGTGCTAAACTTACCAACCAGTAACATTGATTCTGTCGCAGCTCGATTGTCATTTGATGGAAGGCATTTAGATGTTTTATGCATATATATACCTCCTGCCATAAGCATACACGAATACACCGACTTCTTCGAATATATTGAAACCAAACTAGATATTGAGCAGTCTTTGATCATTGGCGATTTTAACTTTCCGGGTTACTCAAATTTTGTTAATTATGGTGAATCATCAAGCAGCATCATACCCTTGAACAATTTTATCAGTTATACCGGCCTCATTCAACGGAATATTATATTCAATTCGAATGGTAGATTATTAGATCTAGTTATGACATCACCAGCCATTAATTGTAAGGTAGAGCATTCCCTTGACTCAGCCGTAAGGGAAGACCCACATCACCCAGCTCTACTTATAACTATTGCACTACCCTGTAAGGTGAAAGTACCTAGATTTCAAGGGGACCTTACGCGACAATACAATTTAAAAGGGCGAATCTACATTCCCTCTATAGCGAACTATGCACCGCTGATTGGAATTCGATATTTAAACCAAATTCTAACGTAAATGATATTTGTGAAGAGTTCAACAAATTATTATATTCAATGTTTGATGCTCATGTTCCAAAATATAAAATCCGTAATAAATCGTATCCTCCGTGGTATAATCTAGAACTGATTCGACTTTTAAAGCGTAATCAATTCCAAAGAAGACGTTGTAAGTGACATCCAACCACCTATAATAAATTTTTATTAACGGATGTGCAAAAAAGATTTAAACAGAAATCCAAAATTGCTTACAATATATTTATTAAAAAGTCAGAAGATGAAATTAGTAACAAACCCGCGCGCTTTTGGTCATTCATTAATAAGAAGAGAAAGTGCACAAAAATTCCTGGTGAGATGACATATGATAACCAGTCACTATAGGATACAGATGCTATTGTTTCATCATTTGCTGACCATTTTGCCAAGAGCTACGGGCCATCGAAAGATACCGAACCAGTATTTAGCAGATTTACTCATATAGGCGATTATAACATCTCAGAAGATATTGTGTTACAGGCCATGAAAAAAGTTAAACCAAATTTAACCATGGGAATGGACCAAATACCGGCCTTCTTAGTAAAAGACTGCGCGGGAATACTATGCGAACCGATTGAGCGAATTTTTAATCTAATTCTTAGGCAAGGTGTATTTCCAAGTTGTTGGAAAACCGTGCGCGTTGTTCCTATTTATAAGTCTGGAGGTAGGCAAAATGTGGTAAACTACAGGCCAATTTCATTTCTTAGTAATTTTTTAAAGGTCTTCGAATGTATACTTTCTGACGAAATCTATAGCCGTGTACAGCAAAATACATCAACAAGTCAACATGGTTTTGTTAGGAAACGTAGTACAATGACGAACTTGCTTAATATGACTCATAAAATATCATCTGAATTAGATCAACAAAATCAGGTTGACGTCATTTACACGGATATTTCGAAGGCCTTTGATTGCATGCCTCACCACATTATAGTGAAATTTTTGAATATGCACAACATCAATGATAATATTATTTCTGTCATAAAGTCTTATTTATATAATAGATAGCAAATCGTTGAAGTTGACGGCTATAAATCACAACCATATGTTGCTATTAGTGGTGTTCCACAGGGTTCCAATCTTGGGCCACTGTTGTTTATAATATTTATAAACTCCATAACTGAAGCACTGAACTGCGAATTTTTAATGTATGCAGACGATATTAAGCTGTTTAGAACAATAAATACAATTTCAGACTGTGTTGTACTCCAGAATAACGTTAATCATTTATATTCTTAGTGTGTGAAGCATGGCCTTAGTATTAATATAAAAAAATGTAACATCATATCATATTATCGTAAGTCAAATCCAGTAATGTTTAATTATACAATTAACGCCAATCTCATTAACAGAACAACCGAGATGTCTGATCTTGGTGTTATATTTGACCAACGTTTGAGCTTTGTGCCCCATCTCACTAGTACGATTCAATCATCATTAAGAATGTTAGGCTTTATTATAAGAAATTGTAGACAATTTAATAATGTGGAAAGTATTATTCTATTATTTAACTCATTCATTCTAAGCAAACTTAATTATTGTGCGCCTGTTTGGAGCCCTTACTATCGCTGTCATATTCATTCCTTGGAAAAAGTTCAGAGAAAATTCCTTAAGTATCTATATTATTTTAAACATGGTGCGTATCCTTTTGATACTGTCACTTATGACATGCTACTTAATGAATTTTCGATGCCATCAATGATACAGCGTCACAAATATATATTGCTACTAACTTTATACAAACATGTGCACTACCATTTGGACAATCCGTTTTCCCTTAACATACTTTGCGTTCATGCTCCTAGATTTATCACACGCAATTCGTTAACGTTCTACAACAAAAAACCTAATACTCTTCACTTTTCTCAATCACCTATGCATAATATGTTAAATTGTTACCATAGTGTTGAAGATTATGTCGATGTATTTATGTCAAGTCTTTTTAAATTTTCACACAATTGTAAACTGGCCATTAGCCGTTCGTAATTTTTTATTGTTTTTATTTTTTTTATAATTATCGTTATGTACGAGTAAATATATATAAATATATTTTTAGATTAGTCTTTATATATAATTTAGTTTAATTTTTCATATGTTATAATAGTTATATTTTAAAATTTTCCCTGTAATTGGATTATTTCTGTTGGGAATAAATAAATAAATAAATAAATAATAGCTGAGTATGATATGCAACTCTGTATACACGAATCGATAAAGTACCAGTAGGGTTTTTAGAGTCACGCACTAGCTTTATTTATCGACTGGAAAATTTTGCCAGGGGAGATACGGTGGAGACTTTATGAATGTTTTAAATAATAATAATTTAAACTCAGAAATTGATCCGTTGAATATTGAATCGAAGTGTAGTAATTACACATTTTATTTCAAAAAAGTTTCTGTAGTAAAAATTTTAGATCTATGTGCAAGTATGAAAAACTCAAAATGCACTGATGCACAGGGGCTGTCGGTAAATGTATTGAAACCGGTAATTGATGTAATCGCCATACCTCTTACAAGATTGGTAAACGACATCTTAAAGTTCAATATATTTCCCGACTCCCTTAAACTCGCCAAAGTGGTGCCAATTTAAAAAAAAGGGGGGACAAAAAGATAACTAACAACTTCAGACCAATTCGCCTTCTTCCAGTAGTGTCTAAAATTATTGAACGCGTAATGAAAGATCAAATTACAGAATTCTTAGACAGTAACAATTTTCTCACCTCAGTTCAATATGGTTTTCGCGGAGAAATGTCCACAATTTCAGCAGTACAGGCATTTACTGAGTACACAATCGAGTGCTTTGAGAATGATACATTCTGTATTAGTACATTCGTTGATCTCAGCAAGGCATTCGATTGTGTAAATCATAATGTTCTCATAGGAAAACTTAGACAATATGCATTTAACAAGACTAGTACTGAGCTTCTTGAATCCTACCTTTCTGGCAGAAAACAAAAAGTGTGTATGAACGGGAAGGAATCCCATTACCTTAATATTCAAACCGGTGTACTACAAGGGTCTGTACTAGGACCTTTGTTATTCCTAATATTCATTAATGATCTGCCAGATAGCGTAGGATTGAATAACCTCATACTATTTGCAGATGACACAACCATTCTTAGCCACAGCAAAGGCTTGAATAAGGCTATTGAGATGTCAGTTAAATGTAAATAACACCAAGGAATGGTTTTCCTCAAATAAATTATGTGTCAATACTGGAAAAACGAATGAAATGCTATTAACTTTGAAAAAAACTCCCACATTAAGCGCAGAATATTCCACAAATATTTACTTTTTAGGAATGCATGTTGATCCGAAACTAACGTGGGCTAATCATGGGGAACATCTAAGTAGTAAAATAAATAAATCAATATATGGATTAAGAGCACTCAAAAATAAAGTATCAAAGGATACGTTATTAACAGCACACTACGGTACATTGCATTGCCACCTATCGTATGGTATCCGCATCTGGGGCCACGCTTCTTGCAAACATCGTCTATTCGGGTTACAAAGGAGAGCAGTTAGACTGGTGGCCAGTATAGGTTATCAGGATGACTATAAACCTTATTTCAGGCAGTTACGTATACTCACACTACCATGTATGTACATCTTAGACTGTCTGATGTTTGTTAAACTTAACCTAAGTTTAATGCCTACACGTAACCACGACTATAATACTAGAGGCAAAGAGGACATAATTACACCCCAATTACGATTATGCAAATCTCGAACCGGTACCAGGTATCACTGCATTAAGTTTTTCAACCATCTAAGCATTCCAATTCGCAATATGCCTCCAGATAGCTTTACAAAAACTTTGATAAGATTTTTATGTGATAACGCATTTTATAATGATGGCGAATATTTTTCTAAGTGTTTTTAATCAACTCGTGTTCATGTTTCATGTTTTGTTATAATTTTATTCTATTTAATTTTTATTATATGTGTTTTTATTAGTGTTTTATTAGTTAGGTTGTTAAATTAGTTATAAATCTTAAGCTGTATCATCTGACCTGTGTAAAACTTTGTTCTTCTGGCATCAATAAATTGAAATTGAATTTGAAATTGAACTGCTTGGTGAATGTGATTCCGATCGGCACTGCTTTCGGCAGCCGCTGCGTCGCGGCGCCTCGTTTGCGAATGAGTAAACAGTTATTAAAGTAAATTGAGTTTATTTAGTTGGATTTATTATTTTTAGATCTCTATTTTAATTTAAGTGTTCAATAACCCACTGAACACGGAAACATTTTAAATATTGCACGAATATTGAACAGGATACTAAAATAAAACATTGTATTCAAATTATTATAATATAGTTTTAGCAACGTTTGTATTAACGTTTTCCGTGCAATATTGATTTATATACATTACCGAAATATTAAATATGATACTAAAATTCAACATTGTTTTATAACGTTTTAAAAATATTGCGGAAAAGTAACACAACGTTATATAATCATTACAATTTGACTTTTATGCAACATTGTATTGTAAACATTGAATATATATTGAAAATAGAAACATTGCATTTTTAACATTGTATAATTGTTGAAACTGTCGCTGTAATGCATCATCGTGGTTTACACATTTCATGGACATTGAACATACAGAGAGTTTTTCATTCAAGTAAACATGTCCGAATTATATGCTGTATATCTTCAGATATTCGTTGTTTTTTTGAAAGAGTTCAACTGAAAGCTTTAAACGAGTGTTTTCCACTCCCAGACTAAGTATGAAGTAAAATTTCGAGTTTAGAAAAGCCCCGTGAAAATTTGTCGAGGGTCGCGCAGCGACCCGAGACAAATTTTCTGGGCTTTTCTAAACTCGAAATTTTACTTCATGCGCCACGCGTATAAGACGCTGATTTCAAATGAAGTTCATGCACTTGTTAACAATATTTTAATGTTTTCAGAGTTTAAGGGTACTAGGTACTTACGTTCCGGGGTACTGTCTCCCCTAGACTATACATTACTTTTTGTAAGACAGTTTTTTTTTATTGTTTTCTTGTTACCAATATATATTTGTATTTTTTGACCCATTTAAATTAATAAATTTTGCATTGAGATTACGAGAGAAACTTTCCTATAACGTTCACTTAATTGCTGCACACCAGGCTGTATACAATACGGATTCTGTGCATTCATCGTATGCAACTTAACATATATACATACATTCGTATGTTGGGTTGCATACAAATAAGAGTAATCGCTCGTGTTGCATAGGCGTTGCTTTGTCAACGGTGCAGCAACATTTTTCTTTGAACGTTAGCGTGCAACGTTCCTGCAGGCGGACAATCAGCGTTTATTCAACGTTTTTCAACAGTCATGCAACTTAAAACGCAACGTTTTGTGTTGCGCGGTAACATTCTTCGCTCATTGAGAATATTCTAACGAGTGTCTTCCATTACTTTATTTCCTTGATTAGGCATGAAGTAAATATTTCTAGTTTAGAGAAGCCTGAAAATTATTTACATCATGCGCCAAGCGTACTAAACACTAATTTAGTGTGGAATTATGAAAACACTTTATTAGTCTTATTAATAACACAAAATTAAGAAAAACAAGTATTAAGGGTCTTTTCCACTTTTTGACCTTAACGAAACTGAGTCAGCTCTCCCTGGCGGATTATTTTGTGCATTATTTCGACTGAATTTTACATTTTAATTTGTACATCACGATATATTTCACTGAAACCGGTTGGTCTGGTTTTGTTACTGTCAGCGCGGGTTAGGGGGAGTAGAATGGGTACGCATTTATTCGTATTCTCAACAGTAATTGCACAAGTGCATTGGAAATTATCGGTAACAAGTTTGCACTCTTTCGACAAACAAAGTCGTATTGCTTGGCAACAGTTCCGAGCCCGTGTGTTTGTCGAAAGAGTGCAAACTTGCGATAATTTCCAATGCACGAGAGCAATTTATCAGACTGTATCCCAACAAAAATATGACAATAATAAAGGAATCTATTCAAAAGAAACGAAGACATTTATTAAGTATAATAATTATTAATTGTACAATTATTGTATACTATATTTTGCTTATCAGGATCATTATGTTGTTCATTTCTTGTCACTAGAGTATTGGAGTTTTTTATTCTGAGGTTGTTAATAATCTTAGTATGATGGTCATAATTTAATTGCAAATACGGTTTAAGTATGTAATAGCATCGGACTTTAAGTCTAACATATCAACTAATCTGAACAACATATGTTTAACGGCTGATCAAGTTTTAGTTGAACTCTCTCGGTTAAACGTCACTGCAGGTCTAGGCCCTGATAACATACCTTCTATATTTCTACGTAATTGTAGTAATTCACTTTATATTCCACTACACCAATTATTTTCGTTGTCGTTAAGCTCTGGTATCTTTCCTAATATATGGAAATCTGCCTTCATAACTCCAATTCACAAATCAGGCGCGAAATCTAATGTGAAACACTACAGACCAATTTCCATATTGTCAGTCATACCGAAAATATTTGAAAAACTTCTATATAATCAGTTATTCAGTACTTTTAAAAACATTATTAGCGATAATCAACACGGGTTTTATACTAGTCATTCTACGCAAACAAATCTTCTTATTTACACTGATTATATAATCCGTGCTTTCGAAAGTGGAGCTGAAGTCCATTCTATTTATACGGACTTCAGCAAAGCTTTTGATTGTGTCAATCACTCAATATTATTGCATAAACTGCATGCTTATGGTGTAGGTCAGTGGTCTCCAAACTACGGCCCGCGGGCCAAATCCAGCCCGCGACTTGCATGAATCCGGGCCGCGGTTGTTTGTAATTTTTTTTGTAAATGTCATATTTTGAAATATTGTAACAATTGTTCCTTAAATTTTTCATAATTTTATAAAATTAATCGGATCTTGGCCGACTTTATTTCGTAGAATTGTATTTGTGGCCCGCGAAGAAGATAGCTTGGAGACCCAGGGTGTAGGTATTTAACTAGGAAAATTCAATACGTCAAAATCAATGGGTACATTTCTAATTAAATATGGGCAACATCAGGGGTTCCGCAGGGCTCTCACTTAGGACCGCTTCTGTTCTCGATCTTCATAAATGATCTATCCAATATACTTACTTGTCCACACTTATTATTCGCGGATGATCTCAAGATATTCCTCCAAATAAACAACATCAATGATTGCTCAATCATTGAACATAATCTGTTATTAATACAATGCTGGTGCACAAATAATGATATGGCACTAAATATAAGTAAATGTCAGTTTATGCCGTTTTCACGCTGTAAAGTACCAACATATTTTAATTATCATTTGAATGATACCTCTCTCTGCAGAGTAGATAGTATCCGGGACCTTGGAGTGCTGTTGGACTCTAAACTGTTTTACAGGCTACATATTGACTACATAGTGAACAAGGCTAATAAAATGCTAGGGTTTATTAAACGATCTACAACTGATTTTATTAATGTGCGTGCTCTTGTGATTTTGTATAATGCACTAGTCAGATCACGCCTGGATTATTGCTGCCTTATTTGGTCACCATCCTTCAAAACGCATGTAGACAGATTAGAGTCTATACAATACAAATTTTCCAAGGTCTTAGCATATAAGTTGAGCATTGTTGGCATATATCTTACGCCCCAGCAATCCTGTCAATATGTTGGTCTTACTGAATTGCACATTCGAAGGAAGGGAATGGACATAACATTTATGTACAAATTACTTAATGGGATGATAAATTGCATAAATCTGCATAATTTGATTAACCTCAATGTGCAGGGTCGAGCTTTAAGATCGAATGATCTTCTACATATAGGTCACTATAGAACCACGTACGCTATGAACAGTCCCATGCCACGGATCGCCAGGCATGTTAACAATGTCGCATTATCGCTCGATTTTTTTGGAAACTCCCTCAACACTTTCAAGGCACACTTAATGCACTTAATTTAATTTAATTTAATCTGTTCTCGTTATAAAAGAAATATTGTATCTTATTTATTGTATTTAGTATGTAGGTGTTTTTATTTTATGTTTATATTTGTTTTAATTGTAATATTTTAAAAATCTGTATTTTATCTTCAAAAACGCTTGACCGTCTATATGTATAAATAAATAAAAATAAATAAGTGATTGCGAACTAGAATGCCCGGTGATTTTAACAACCTCTTGGTCACTACTTCCCTGTTCCATTAATTGACTCACAGCTGTTGCTCTACTAGAGTGATTGCTAATTTTAATCATTTTGGTGTTTAAACCGATTTTCTGAGCCGCTGAGCCGCCCAATTTCGTTGCGGCCAATGGACATATTTTTATATCAGCTTTTTCCAGATGGCAAACTCTTGTTTACAGTTAAAAACAGACGATCTGTTTTAATGTTGTCGCCACGTTTTGACAATAATTTCTTAAGTAATCGTACCGGACACACATCTTCATTACTCTTGTTTGGTGTGAGCCATTTGTTTTCGGCTAAGCGTTGTCCTCCACCCTGAGAGGTTTTAGAAAATATGGTATTGTAAATTATTCTTGCAGTCCATTCTGCAGAATTATTTAATTCATCCTTGAAGTGCTGAATTAATGTTGATGTCCCTTCGCCTCCTCTCCACGCGAGTTCAACCGACGCTATGTGAAAGAATTTTCTTTGCAACCCATCGGGACTGTCCTCGTTAAATTGAAGAACTATCGTTTGAAATTCTTCTGATGATAACGGTGCAGAACTCATGCTTCTCTTCTCAGGAAACTGCTGCAATTCTTTGCGTTTGGCATCGCGAGCGTTTCGTTTGAATATTAAGTCTTTAAATGGATCAAACAATATTTGAAACTCACTGAAGTACTTCTCTTGCACTAACTTAGCAGTGGTATTCCATATCGTCTTGACTACCTTTTCTTTATAGTTCGTGCCGTCCCTCTTTCTCATATTGTATGCCCAGTTTTCCAATATTTTAGAAATGTCTTCCAAAGTGCAAGTCGCATTTAACGTAATATTTTTCTCCACGCAAAACTCCATAAACTGTTTCCATATATATTTTTGCGATGATAATGTATTTATAGGCTGGGCGTTTCTTACTTTTTCGTGAATTGCTTCTAGAGGTGTACTTCCGAACCGTGTGTTTGCGATCATTTTTATAGCGTTCACAAAAAGTGAAGTGTATAATTTTTATTTGACAGTAGTTTGACGTTCAGTTTATTTACAAAAATTGAACAATGAATTGGGATAACCAATCACGTGCCGAAACATAATACGAGTAGAGAACCAATCACAGTGCCGAAATCGAATTCTACATGAATTTGTTATCACGGCAACAACGACTTCTAGAAGCTGATTGGTTCTAATTCATTCGTGTTTCGGCTCGCCGTCTTTGGCGGGATATAGTCATTACAATTTGACTTTTATGCAACATTGTATTGTAAACATTGGATATATATTGAAAATGGAAACATTGCATTTTTAACATTGTATAATTGTTGAAACTGTCGCTGTAATGCATCATCGTGGTTTACACATTTCATGGACATTGAACATACAGAGAGTTTTTCATTCAAGTAAACATGTCCGAATTATATGCTGTAAATCTTCAGATATTCGTTGTTTTTTTTAAAGAGTTCAACTGAAAGCTTTAAACGAGTGTTTTCCACTCCCAGACTAAGTATGAAGTAAAATTTCGAGTTTAGAAAAGCCCCGTGAAAATTTGTCGCGGGTCGCGCAGCGACCCGAGACAAATTTTCTGGGCTTTGCTAAACTCGAAATTTTACTTCATGCGCCACGCGTATAAGACGCTGATTTCAAATGAAGTTCATGCACTTGTTAACATTTAATGTTTTCAGAGTTTAAGGGTACTAGGTACTTAGGTTCCGGGGTACTGTCTCCCCTAGACTATATATTACTTTTTGTAAGACAGTTTTTTTTTACTGTTTTCTTATTACCAATATAAATTTGTATTTGTTGACCAATTTAAATTAATAAATTTTGCATTGAGATTACGAGAGAAACCTTCCTATAACGTTCACTTAATTGCTGCATATCAGGCTGTATACAATACGGATTCTGTGCATTCATCGTATGCAACTTAACATATAAACATACATTCGTATGTTGGGTTGCATACAAATAAGAGTAATCGCTCGTGTTGCATAGGCGTTGCTTTATCAACGGTGCAGAAAAATTTTTCTTTGAACCTTAGCGTGCAACGTTCCTGGCGGACATTCAGCGTTTATTCAACGTTTTTTCAACATTCATGCAACTTAAAACGCAACGTTTTGTGTGGCGCGGTAGCATTGATGTCATGCTACGTTTCTTCGCTCAGTGAGAATATTCTAACGAGTGTCTTCCATTACTTTATTTCCTTGATTAGGCATGAAGTAAATATTTCTAGTTTAGAGAAGCCTGAAAGTTATTTACATCATGCGCCAAGCGTATTAAACACTGATTTAGTGTGGAATTATAAAAACACTTTATTAGTCTTATTAATAACACAAAATTAAGAAAAACAAGTGTTAAGGGTCTTTTTCACTTTTTGACCTTGACGAAATCGAGTCTAAAGGAAAATGCGCCCCTGGTGGCGATGGTGGACATGGAATTGGTTTTACAACACAGTTGTTCATCATATATTGGTGAGTGTGTCCAGTTGTAAATGTATCACTGGTTCAAAACTGACACGCGTTCTGCTTTAAATACAAAATGTTTGATTATTTCGTTTAACAATCTGTTTGTATTTTATTTCGGACATTGAGTAAAACTCGTTGCATTTAATTAAAAGTTGTGTAGATTCATCAAAGTACAAAGTTGGAGTGTTTTTCAAAAATATTTTTACAAATATGAAATCTTAATCTAAGGGGGGAGAAAGAGGAGGTGGTATGTACATAATATAACAAGAGGGGATGAAATAGAAAATACAAAGTGTATACAAGCAATATTTGTTTGGTCGATTTTGACCACCGTTATGCAGCAGGCAATTTACAATTTATGAAATAATGTTAGGGTCGGAGTTGTAAACCATCGTAAACCCTGTAATGAAATTTGTACGAAAATAATAATAAAATTAAGTGCAATTTACAATAAATAATTTCAGTTCCTGAAATGTACCAATAAATGAATAAAATCATAAAATATGAATTTCTTAAAATATCTGTAAGCCGAAAATATGAATGCATTTTTAACATTGTAAAAGTAATTTGATATAATAAATACAGTGAATGGAAAGTAAAATATAAATCTGTGAATCCCAAACATTTATGATTTCTATAAAATTACTCATCATGCGATACTTCGTTTGTTAGCGGCACGGAACCGGTTTTTTACGCGTTGTTGGGCTGAGGGGAGTAAAAGGGGAAAACATTTATTCATTTCTCGATACATTTTTATTTTCGAGCCAGACTAGCTGTGCATCCATCTCTTTCTAACGTTTTGCGCTGTTCTTTTAGTTTTACTTCTGTCAAATCCTTGCAATTTCATAGTTTGGTTGGTTATTTTGAATTGTGTATCCGATTTTATATAAAGTGAAAGTGAAAAATAAAATAATATGTGATCGTAATGTGATTTTGATATTTTAGGATTCATGTTTGACTCTACTTATTAGTACTGGGTTTTGCTGTAATAATCACATAACAGAGGCAAATGGATAAGGAGGTTATGTAATGTTTGTTTTTATTTTGGTATTTGCAAAAAAACCTTTCTTTTACGTTTACATCTATAATTAAATGTTATCGTAGAAAATATCAAAAAGTTAGCTACAGGAAATTACAGTAAATGTTACTATACATACAGTGTCCGCCAGAAAAATGTATACACTCTTTAAAGAACGAAAACTATGTATTGTGAGTTTCTTTTACATTAAAATACTCATCATACTTGTAGTACAGTCTTCAGTTAAGCACATGGTTACTTTAGATGTGCAAAATGTTGGCCCTTGGCGGCCAGTCGCATAAAGGAACGCCACGGTCCTCGCAGTTATGTCGGTCAACGTGTCAATGAAGATCGCTGCACGAGCCGCGGTAATCTGCCGCCGAAGTTCCTCCAGTACCAACAAGGCCGTAGTCCAGGGGAGGGATAAGGGAGCTTATATTCACTCCCCGAAATCAATTTCAATAATTCCATTTTGGAAAATTACAGCGAAGATTTTGAAATTTTGAAAAATTTTAGTATTTGAATATATCGGGGGGGATTCGTAGTTAAAATAAATTACCTGGCTACGGCCTTGTAGGTGCTGGAGGACCTTCGCCGGGAGATTACAGCGGCTTGTGCAGCAAGCTCCATTGAAACGTTAACCGATGTAAATTGCAGCGACCACTTGTCATTCTGTTATCTGTCTGACCGCCAACGGCCAACATTTTGAACATCTAAATTAACTATGTTCTTAACTGAAGACAGTATTACACACGGGGTGTCAACAATATAGGGAATTGCGAAACCAAAATTTCTTCCTTGTCTAACAACAGTAAAATGCCTGTAGCCATAGAAAACTAATATCTATGCCTATAGCTCTATTTCACCGATGGTTTACCCAAGGAACACGGCGCCGCCGGCGGCGCCACTAGAAAATTATAATAGAAAACTGTAAAAATGCTCTAACAAAAATTCACTAGATGTCTCTACATCTGTCTGTTTACTTCCAATTTTGTGTTCTACACGTGACACGCCATTTGTAATTAATCTTTTGCTCTGTTTGCAGATTAGACCGATTTTTCTGGATATTTTTGGATATGAGTCGAGAGAGAGTGAATTATTGCATAATTTGTGGTTGTGCAGAAGATAAGGTGAAGAAATTGTTCTGTTTACCACGAAATCCGAAATTGTAATTATTTCAAAGTATTTACAATTAGTCATTTCATCCTCATTACCATTACCATTTATATTCACCAAATACTTATATAAATATAAAGTGAAATCACGTAAGTGAGTTTTGATTTTAATTTTTAAATATGGGCTATAGCTTAAATATGTAACAATGCACGCTTTTGCACAAGTGATATCTATTTTAAATGGTTTTAATTCAGTTATTAAATTAGGAATAAACATATTCAATATAATGTGATGAGCTGGATCGATTGTTTTAACTAATTATAATTTGAATTGTGATTTAATCAAACGGCACTTCCTTTTTATGTACGCACAAATGTAGTACCATTTCCAAGATTATAACTGATTATGCACATCACTAATATAATGCATATGCATGTCGTTTCTGTGTAACAAATAAAACATGATAACAAATTAACTTAATTTATTGTTTAATTAGCACTAAAATGTAGTATATATTAGCTGTTTGCGAAAGCCTGCTCTTGTTAATTTGAGACGAGATGTATTAAACTTAAAAAATCCAATTGATCTGTGAAGTTGGTAGAATAGATTTTGGTAAACGGCTATAGTAATCCCATAGTTACGGATGTTAAACTTACTTATTAACAAATTGTGAACTAAAATGGAGTAGATTTTTGTTGTTGTTGTGATGTTAATTACTGCCCCCTGTGATGTTATATAATCAACCTAAAATCGGATTATGATTGTCAACATTTAATGCTGATATGATGCTTGTTTGCTTGATTTCAGCTGATTAAAACAGTGTTTAATTTAAATGTACCATTTTAGATGTGAGACGTGGAACCATATTCTCGGAATTGTATCTGATATGTCCCGATGCAATGGGAGAATCTGCGACAGGCATTTTTCTAAGAAATGTTTTGTTCCCTTTAATGTAAGTATGTGATTATTACAAGATGCTATTCCATCTCTTTTTGTTGCAGACCTGAATACTGTTTCTTCAAATATTAACAGTGATTTAATTCCACTAAAGGTAAATGTGTAACAAGAAAATATGTGCATATTTACAAATGTTTTATTTTAGGTTACATTTACGGAACCGTCCACTTCATCAACACTTCCTCACATTTATACTCCCCCTATTAGACAGCTCAGAAAGCCTTTGTTTGTTTGTTCAAATATTGACATTACCCCTCAAAATAAAGCTTTAGTAAATATTATTAAAAAAAAGGAACGTCATATCAGGGTATTTAAAATGGCAAATGTCAGAATACACGGTTCTGGGTCCCATATTTTTTTTGTAATAAATTGTTAATAATTTAATATTGCTATAATTGATTTCCCTTCATTTGTATTAATATTTTGTTTCAAATAGAAGTGACATTATAGATATAATTAAATAAATGAAATTAACTTACTAATTTGTTTTATTTATTGTGTACCCTTAAATAATATTCATAATGAAATTATTGCTTACATCAGTGAAAGCAATAATTTTATTATAGACTTAGATTTAAATTAAATAATATTAAATATAAACGAATTTAAAAAAAACCGCCATATTTTGCATTAATCGACTGTCGCGCCACCACAGTGTGGTTTGCCATGTTGCGACCGTTTTTTTCCCCATAGTTATGCATCTGTAATCTGTGGTATTACATGTGTGATCAGTATATAAATGTAAAACAAACACAAAAAATACATTTTTTTGGTGGAGTCTGTATATAATTAATAAGTGGCATAATATTTTGTTTGAGTTAGCATTGAGCAATATATGAGCAGTTATGTTCTAAATATTCTAAAACAAAATGAGGCAATGTTCACAATCCGTCTACCAGAAACATCATATGGATCTTCTCTGTTACCTCTTTTCACCAAGAATGGCATGTCAAAAAACACACGTGTAAAAAAATTCTATAATAAAATAATAAAAGTTGTGGAAACAACTCAGAATTGCTATTAAGATAGCAATTTCGTAATAAGTTTGCTGTAAAAACAGCAGTTTAAAAAGCAAAGATTAGAAAAAGTGCAAAATATCTAAAAAGCCACGAGAACAGATCATAAAAATCTGCGAGCAGTGGCTTAGAATCGTTCAAAAAAATCCCACAAATTAGTTTCACGTAGGATCGCCATCTATTAAAGACACCCTGAACTGAAAAATACCCCATTTCCGCTATACAACCACTAGGTAGCGTGACGGTATGCGGAAAATTGTAAAACGAGTGAAAATTTTTATTTGAACCTTCCCAGGCCATTTCGTGAAAATCTAACTTTACAGAAATGTTCATGGGGTAAAAATAGGTCCGGTGTGCATCGGTTTTGCAAATCCGTGAGAATTTTCGAAGATTATTTCGTAATTAAAAATTATTGCAATTTTTATGATTTTTTTTCAGATAAACGATAATAGCTAGAATCATAAGCGATGCGCTCAGGTCCTAAAATGGGGTCAAGATTGTGTATGAATTTTTTCGTAACTCTAGCTTTTCTGGGAATGCTGGAATAAAAAATGACGATTTTCGTACATCAAAAACGACCCTTAACGAAATTGAGTCAGCTCTCCCTGGCGGATTATTTTGTGCATTATTTCGACTGAATTTTACATTTTAATTTGTACATCACGATTTATTTCACTGAAACCGGTTGGTCTGGTTTTGTTACTGTTAGCGCGGGTTAGGGGGAGTAGAATGGGTGCGCATTTATTCGTATTCTCGATAAAATTATATTTTCCAGCCAGCCAAACGGCGATCCCTCTCATCCTTCTCTTTCTAACTTCAACGGTCTTTGTCGTTTAATTTCGCCGTCTGTCAAAACGATATCATTTTCTGGTTATGTTGATAATTTCAAATTGTACACGATTTCAACACAAGTGAAGCATAATTATAATCTCTGAGATTGTGAATCGTTTTTGTACTACACGGGAAAATTGCAAGGGAGCGTTAATCTAGTGCTGAGGAATACTGAAGATTTCTGATTATTTCAAGCCAATATGTGAAAACTATTAATGGATTCGATAGCTAACGGCATCTAATGCTCCATAGTAGCATCGTCAATGACACGAATGCAAAAAGGTGCATATACAGGTTACTGTTTCGAGCTATACTCTGTTTGTGAAACCAGAAAAAACATATCAAAATAGAATTTGAGTTCAGTATTCCGGCTCCAGATACCCATGTCATTGACGATGCTACTATGGAGCATTAGATGCGTTAGCTATCAAATCCATTACTCGTATGATTATCGAATTATCACTAGTATGTGGATTTCATACGCATGATATTCATATAAAGTTTTAAGCCACATATTTCTCTCCCCAGAGGTTATTTTTATTGTAATAGATTATAATCTGAGTTATCATTCAAGTGATTTTTGCTAGCAATCATTTGAGTGATAATTTGACGATTTGGTGATTGATCGACAATCAATTTAAGTACAATCCCAATGATTTGACTACACACATCACTACTTTACATGACATGTATCATTAGGTTTCGTTCCATATTTTCATTTGCCTTAAATATGTTTCGATCTGTTATGATCATTTTCTAAGTTATACTCAGTTTAACAAGTGTTTTATTTTACCCAATATAGTTGCATCAAGAAAGTAGCTCAATTATCAAGTATAATAAAAACAGTAAGTAATGAAAGAAAAATACTAGTATTTTTAGGCTGGTGTGAGAAAAGTTTTCCCTTGCACATATTTATAAATTTCCAGAGTAGCTTGTGATTTAATTATCCTCTTTTTATAAAAGAGGATTTATGATATCTCTCAATAACTTTTGCACAATAAGAAATTAGAGATCATTCATTGACATGAAAATAATCAATTGGTTCGATTATGTAAATAATCTAACATCTTCAGATCTACAAGAGATCACTTAAATTGCTCGAGAAATCTCTCATATGATTGCTGAAGATATCTCTAATGGTTGCTCAAAGGATCCACTTCATCACCTGAATCATAGCTCGTATGCTCATTTCATATTCCCAATGAATTTGTTTAAACTTTTAAACTGTATATTTTTTTCTTGCAGAATTATTTTTTTATTGCCATTATTTTTACTTTCCCCCGTATGTAATACAAAGGGAAAGTATTGTTTTCGTGAAAATTTTCGAATCAAAAATTTTAGCGGAAATATCCGTTTTGAGGTCCCCTGAGTCGAATAAGACCATTTTTGAAAAATGTCTGTCTGTCTGTGTGTCTGTGTGTGTGTCTGTGTGCGTTGTACCGCAAAAACCGCTAAAGATATCGAGATGAAACTTGAAACTTAAGCTTTTTGTTACAATCGGAAGAACTGAAAAGCTTTTGGTAAAAATCGGAAAACCGGAAGTGGTACTTTACTCTTAGCGTTTTTCAGTTTTTTCAGATTTTTTCAATAAATGTTCATCAAACAAAAAATTCTTTCAAATAAAAGTTGTAGATAATAACAAAATGAAGATGTATTGTTCATTTACTTTTTGTCATAGCACTCTTAGTTTTTGAGATATTTCAAAAGTTGTGTGTTTTATCTAGTTATTGGTGTGTGACAGTGTATGTAATAATAATAATAATAATAATAATAATAATAATAATCTTTATTCACTAACAAAATAACATTTAGCATACAGTTTGGAAGTAAACATTAGTGAACCAATAGGCGGGATTCAGTTGAGCTTCCGCCCACCTGTTCTTCCATCCATACCTATCAATATAAATAAGAGCAAACAAAAAACAAAACAATTATTAATCTCTAAAAACGTAAGGTAATTCAATGGGTAAACATAAAAGGTATAATTTTTCTATAGTGTAAGTAATAACAGGCAACATGTATTATATACAAATATCTAAATAATACAAAATACAAGATTGAGTCGAAACAAATAACAATCAACACATTGACAGAAAATCGGCACTTTTAATAACTGCAGCTTTTAACTTGGTTTTAAATTTATTAATAGATAGCATTTTATATGGTTGGGGTATGGTATTATATAATCTATAAATATTATATGTAAATGAACGTTGGAACATTGCAGTGCGGTAGCTGGGAGGTGATAATCGTCCTTTAGATCTGATGTTTATGTTATGAACATCTTCTCTAAAGGAAATTTTGCTGTAGAGGTATGGAGGTTGTTTTGAAATAATAATTTTGTGGTATAGACTAGCAGACAGAATTGTACGTCGCTCCTTCATAGATAGCCATCCCAATTCTCTAATCTTGTGAGATATTCTATCAAACTTTCGTATTCCATAGATATACCTCAAACAAACATTTTTTACTTTTTGTATTCGTTTGCTGGTCACACAATCTAAAGCGGCATTCCAAAGAGTAGAACAGAATGTAAAATTAGACAGCACAAGAGACTCACATAACATAATTTTGGTTTTAATTGACAAGAAATTTCTATGCGGATATAACTTTTTTAAACTAAGATACGCACCGGTGATAGATTTATTAACGTGGGCCTTGTATCTGAATGAATTATCTAGTATTACGCCTAAATTTTTCCCACTGCTGCTGTACGGAATTACAGTTTCGTTTAGTTTAATACATAACTTATTTGCTATATACGCACACGCACACGCTTTTTTTGGGTCCAAATAATAATAATTGAGATTTAATAGAGTTTAAATTTAGATTTAAAAGTTTAGAGATACTGCAGATGTTTTCAATATCAGCATTAATATAACGTTCAGCAGTTTCATAAAGAGAAGGCGAAAACGAGTAATAAATCTGTGTATCATCTGCATACATATGTCCCTTACAGTTATCCAAAACATTTAAAATTAGGGAAGTGTATAAGGAAAATAACATAGGTCCTAGGATCGAGCCTTGAGGAACACCTGTATGCAAATTGAGTAAATTTGACGTTTTTGAGTCGATTTTAACACACTGTTTTCTGTTAGTAAGGTAGTTTTTTATTAGAGTAATTGCACAATTATTTAGTCCACAGTGTTTTAAAATGGTCAATAGAGTTGAATGGTTTACAGTATCGAAGGCTTTGGAATAATCTAGCAATATTAGAGCTGTAAGGTTCTCCTTGTCGGTAGCTGTAAGTATGTCGTCGGTAATATTTAGAAGTGCTGTCTCACAACTGTAACCCCGCCTGAAGCCAGATTGACATGATGGAATAATACTATTACTGCTAATAAATTTTAAAAGTTGATCGTTTAATATTTTTTCACGCAATTTAGATATTGTGGATAAAATACTGATTGGTCGTAGGTGTGAAAATTCTGTTGGGTTATTGTTTTTAGGGATAGGCGTTACAATGGCAACTTTCCACAGATCAGGAAATGAGGATTCTAATATGCATGTATTTATAATATTGGTAATTACTGGTAATATAATAGGACAACACATGCGAAGCATAATAATATTGATGCCATCATAACCTGTGCTTGTGGAGTGCATTTGATTTAACAAATCACAAATTATAAGTTCGTCGATAAGTTGAAATCTGAATTCAATATGTTGACGTTTTGGAGAAATTGTGTTTAAATAATCCTCAGATAATACTGTATTAGGACTTAGGAAAGGATTATTTTGTGTTATAAAATTGTTGTTTATGATGTCCCAGTCTTTTAGGTGATTTGGAATGTTAATTGATGACTTTTTAATATTCAAGTGTTTGAGTTTTTTCCATAATTGAGTTTTATTACTAGTGCGAGCAATATATTCAAAGAACGCCCGTTTTTCGTTTCGGATTGCGATGTTAGTAAAATTTCGTAAACTTTTATAATATTCCCAGTGAGCGACATTTTTTGTTCTTCTAAATTTAGCTTTTGCTTTATCACGAGAATTAATCAGGAATTTTATATTATCAGTGAACCAGGGCGGTGTCCGTTTTTTAGTAAAGTGGAGTTTTAAAGGAGCTACTAAGTCGAACAAGTTTAAAATATAGTTATTAAAAAGAAATATTTTATCATTAATATCAGCTGTATAGTATATATTGTCAAATGGGATTTTTAATAGCTCGTTTTGAAAATATTCCATATTTATACTTTTAAAGTTTCTGGAGTAATGTGAGTTACTTTCAACATGTGAATTAATATGATTAATAGTACAATATATAACATCGTGGTCTGAAAAGTTGCAATCAAGGACTCCATAGTTATCAATAGATAATTCTCGTTCAATAATAATCAAATCTATAAGCGATGCAGAAGTACCTGTAGTTCTAGTAGGTTGATCAATTAGTTGCTTTAGGTTGTGTGATGCCATTAACTCAGTAAGAAGGAGCGAACGTGTTGAATCTGGTTGCAAGAGATCTATATTAAAATCACCCAAACAAATAATGTTATTAGTATGTATACAACAGTTAGTAAGTGAGTTTTCTAATTCGTCTAGAAAGTATTTATAATTGAGCTGAGGGGGGCTATAAACCACTCCTACCATAAATTTCTTACTATGCGTTTTAACAAATATCCAAATAAGTTCAATATTATTATTAATTTCGACTGAATTAGTACAAAAAGTGTTTCTTATATAAATGCCAACGCCGCCACCTCTAGTTCCTCGGTCATTTCTTATAAAATTATAACCCTGAATATTCAATATATTATTAGTTATACTATTATTAAGCCAAGTTTCAGTTATTGTTAAAATGTCGATATTTCTGTCCATGATCAATTGTTTAATTTCGTTTAATTTACCAATCAGTGATCTGACATTGATATGAGCAATAACAATATTTGTCCGCTGCATTGATTAATAAAAAAAGAAAATGTTTTTTTGTATTTTTTTGTTTACATTCGATTCGCATTAATCCTCAGTCGATGCAAGGTCGTCTTCTTATAGAGGTGGTTTCCATCGCACACCTGTCGGTTTTAATTATGACGTCCAAGGGGTATATCACTAATTGAATTGATTTTAGTAATGCCTTCAGGAAGTTTAAGAAATACATTGCCATAATTGGTGAACACGTTTTTGTTTGAATACATTTTTGAGGCTTCTTTAACAATGGATAAGCGGTGAGGTGTAAGATCTTCTCGTATGACTATTTTAGTTCCCTTAAGCTGACGCTTCGCAGCGAATACTTTATTTCGTAATTGTTTATTGTGAAATACTACAAGTATTGCTGGACTTTTTCCTTTGATAGTTACACATCGGTCTACGTCTGACTCGGTTATAGGAACATTCAATTTGTTATTACAGGTCTTCACTATGCACTTTAAAGGTGTTTCATTTATATCGGTAGAAAGGCCAAATATACGAAGATTGTTACCTCTGAGTTGTTGGTCCAATCGTTCATGGGCTGATTCCATTATGCTGATTTTTGTTTGAAGCGAGTTCACCTCCGTATTCAGTACCTTGATTTTGGCGTCCATGTGCTCTTGAATTTTATCAAATAATTTATTAATAAAATCCGGGCTGTTAAATACTCATTCGACGACGCGCTGAATAATTGTTTCGTCCTATTCGGAAATTTGTCTGTTGGTTACTCCTGATGGCATGTTTTGCTTAATTAAAGTAATAAAATATGAATTTTAAGACCAGCGATAGGAAACACGTTCACTCGACTCGAATGCTCATTAATTTTTTGTGTCGATACAATTGAAAAATGTTTCAAATAAAGGTTGTAGGAAATGAAAAACTAAAGATTTTTTGTAGATTCACTTTTTGTCATAGCACTCGTTTTTGAGATATTCAATAGTGTTTTTTTTATTGATGCATCATATGTCTTATTTCAAATACTTCGCAGCGTGTTTAAATTCAATATTAAAACACGCGCGTGTTTTAAAGTTGCTAAGGACAACAACGTCAATTCAAACTTAAAGTCAAACATAAATGTCACTATCTGTTAAACTTTAATAACTCGTTTATTTTATTTATAATAAATATTGAATATACAATCTGTATTATTTGAAAAATTAATATTTCCGTGCTTTAACTCGGAATCAACATTGCTCACATGAACATTGGTAACTGATTTACTTCCAGACGTGCATGCATTCGTATTTCCGCTAATAGCATTTGATATAATATTGGAAACACTGTTTTTATTGTTGATGGACTCTTCGACATATCCAGTAGCCACCGATGCCGATTTCCAACCAACTTGCCGCTGTATTTGATCTATAGTCATCCCACCGTTGGCCATAATAGTTGCAGAAGTACGCCGGAACGCATGTCCTGTGTACTTCTTTGGTTCGTCTAAGTTAAGGAAAAGTGCAATTTGAATGGGCATAAACCAAAAGTATTAATACCCACTACTTGTTTAGTACACTTTCCCTTATCAAAGCGTAAGAAAACACGGTCAGTACTCACATTTTGAGGACGCAACAACAAATATTTCTTAATAAACCCAACGTAGGGTATACCATTACTGTCAGCGACAGTAAAACGCCGAGCCTTTTCTGTCTTAGACGGACGTATGAGAATAAGTAAGGTATTACCCTCTTCCTTAATGTCGGATAAACGCATATCGCACAATTCGCATCTGCGACAAGAACCAAAGATTCCAAAAATGGCAACAACTTTCAAAAACAAATACGTTATATCTGAAGCATCTTCAAAAAACTTTCTTAAATCTTCCTCTCTAAAGGCATAGGACTTTTTTGCGTTACAATTCTTACTAATCGCCTTCATAAATGCTTGCACTTTTCCAAATGATTTGATATCCACTCCCTGTTGTAATCGTAACATACATTGTAATTTGGAATGTATGGCCCACATTGTGGACGACTTGTACTTCTCTGACAATTCCTGTAAGTACGCAAGCATAACTTGTTCTGCTACACTGGCAACTTGGCATTCTTCCATCCATTTAATCAAACGGTTGTACTCTTTTTTGTAGGCTACTTCCGACTTTTGCGGAATCAACCGATTCTCAGCTTTAGCGCTCAAGCTATCAATCTTTGATTGCATTTTCAAAGGGTAATGACAAACTGAAGAGAAATTGATAATTTGTTTATTTCACACCTTGACAACCAAAGGTACATTGATTCCGTCATCTTAAACATGCTCGAAATTTCAAAATTTCGGGCCAATTTATGGTCTTTAAATGCATCAATAAAAAAAAATAGCGTAAAGTATGCGTGGATATCTGGTCTTTAAAGCACTTACTCTATTGCAAGCACTCCGGCTGGCGCCGTCGTGCTTGCAAAATCGTGCGTGCTTTAAAGACCTAAATATCCACTTATACTTTAATATACTATTTTTATCTAGTCATTGGTTTGTGTCAGTATGTGTTGATCCAATTGAAAAATGTTTCAAATAAAAGTTGTAGTTATCAAAAAGTTGAAGACATTTTGAAAATAATAATGCTACAAATATTTTAAAAGTGATTTAATACGCAATTTACGGGGGAAAGTACTATGATGGACACATCACCATTTTTTTATTTTGTTTTATATCCAAGGCTTGGTGCTAAAAGGGCTAATGTCGAAAATTCGCGCAATCACCAACCCATAGATATTATTATTTTACAATTAACAGCACAGAGTATGGAGTAACCAGACAGAGTATTCACGCTGGCTGTGCGGGGTCAGGGGGGGCGACTCTGTCAGGTGGCTCACCCAGCAGGCGTGTGATTTAGAGTAACTACTAGGTTTCCCTACTCTTCCCAATTCATTTGTATATCGGATCCGCAGAGGAATGTTTATATTTTTTCCTCTCTAACGGTACCGACGGAACGAAAAATGATGACGCTCGGTTTGTTTATTTTATCAAAATAAACAAATCGAGCGTGAATCTACACCATTCAATTTTTAATTCCACATATAATATTGAAATCTAGATTTACTCTCATGTAATGCAATTTAAATTAAAATAAATACAGTTATATGATACAGGTAGGGATTGGAATACAGACATACCGGTTAATCGCAAAAATTGCTCTTCAAAGTGTACCGGTATTTTGGTAAATCATATCAACATTATGTACATTTATTTCATTATGTGTTTTTAAACTTCATAATAAATCAGTGTTTGTACGCGTGGCGCACGAAGTAAAATTTCGAGTTTAAAATAGCCTGAACTCGCTTCGCTCGTGCCGCCAAATCCAAATGTTCAGGGTTTTTTAAACTCGAAATTTTACTTCATGCTTAATCGGGGAGTGGAAAACACTCACACAAATCCATGTTTTATATTTATAGATTTTTTAAATAGGTTTTTCACTAATTTCCACGATTTCTTATTAATCCACTTCTTTTGAAATGTTGTAACAGGTTTCAAGTTTTTGCCAAGATTTTATAAATAAAATTTAATATTCAATATAATTTGTCAATCAACCGAACAAACTAAAGGCTAGTATTTTTGAATTTTACAATATGTCAGTGTTTTATACGCGTGGCGCATGAAGTAAAATTTCGAGTTTAGAAAAGCCCCGTGAAAATTTGTCTCGAGTCGCTAGCGCGACCCTCGACAAATTTTCTACGCGGGGCTTTTCTAAACTCGAAATTTTACTTCATGCTTAGCCTGGGATTGAGAACACTGGCTTTTAATAGGTTAATATTTTATTCCTAAGAAAAACAGTATTTATTAAATATATGAATAAATCGACAAAACTGATAACAACTGATAACACGGTTACCTGACTTAGTGTGCAAAAGATCGATAGTTTCGCGTCTGGTGTGGCATGTTGTTCCATCCTGCTGGAACCAAAGCTCGCCCAAGTCGAAATCATCTAATTGCAGCCACAACAAATCAGTCAGCACATCTCTGTACCGCACTTCATTGCGACACAACACTCACTTTGCAAATATTTTTTTTTCGGTGCATTTATAACTTCACAACATTTCAGTGTTTTATACGCGTGGCGCATGAAGTAAAATTTGGAGTTTAGAAAAGCCCCGTGAAAATTTGTCTCGGGTCGCTGGCGCGACCCTCGACAAATTTTCTACGCGGGGCTTTTCTAAACTCGAAATTTTACTTCATGCTTAGTCTGGGAGTGGAAACACTCGTTCGAACTTTAAATTTAACTCCTTAATAAAATCGACGTGAGTAATATAATAAATTATTCATTGTAATCATAAAAAACATGCAAAATTTTACCTAAAATCAACTTTAAGAGTTAACTTTATAGTTTGCTCGGCTCTTAATGGGTTAATATTCTATTCTTAAAAAAAACAGATTTTATTAAATATTAAAGTTGCATTTAATATAATAACAAACTGTAAATAAATCGACAAAAATCTAGATATATCAAAAAATCTGGACATGTTAAAAATCTTGATGATCCACTCCCAGACTAAGCATGAAGTAAAATTTCGAGTTTAGAAAAGCCCCGTGAAAATTTGTCGAGGGTCGCGCTAGCGACCCTCGACAAATTTTCACGGGGCTTTTCTAAACTCGAAATTTTACTTCATGCGCCACGCGTATAAAACACTAAAATATTGAAAAGTTAAAAAAAATACTAGCCTTTATTTTGTTCGGTTAGTTGACATATTGTGTTGAATCTTCTAAGCTGATTATACATACTAATTTTATTTATAAATTTTGATCAGTAATAAAAGTCCAATTCTGTTTCAAGGCACACTACATGTATTGCCAAAAAATCATGTGAACAAAATTTACTATAATTTTTTTTTAGCATAAATATTACATTGAAATCAACATATCGAGCTTAATTGGATTCAGAAAATGAATGTCCAATATAATGAAATAAGAAAAGTATATGCAGCCATTTAAACATTAAAAGTTGACTATTATTTAGCAATGAAATTATTTTGAAAAAATATATAGTTAGATTTAGTGAAGAAGAACACTTCTTTTGTTCCATGATTTTATTTTGAGTTTCCTGACACGTGCTTTAGTCTTTACAGATCATTATCAAAAGTAGAAAAAATCATTTTTAACCTTTGATAATGATCTGTAAAGACTGAAACATGTGTCAGGAAACTGAAAATAAAATCATGGAACAAAACAAGTGTTTTTCTTCACCAAATTTGTACATCCGGTTCCATTAAAGGTGTAGCGCAACAAGCATTAACTATATATATAGTTAGTGTCAATTTATGGTATTGAACCTGCGATTGACTTTGTTTTTTAGTTCATTCAAATCGATTAATAAATAACAGAGTTATGGAGTTGGGAGTTTTTTTTTTTATCGAAAACCCGGTATTTACTCAAAAGAAAAACTCCCTGTATTTTGTCAAATCCATTAATTTAATCTAACGTGCAAATTGAGAATATCTGTCCTTAACTAAAACTATTCCAAGCACTTAATCCAGAAAGCAAATCATTGTGTCAACTAAGTATCTCCAACTAACTTGCGTGTTTCTCTGTTTGTTTGTTTATATCCATCATGTGTTCCAACATTACACCAGGATCACGCACGAATTTTAAATTAGACTCTTTTATAGAATCAACGAATGTCCGCAAATGTACAGAGTATACGAATATATAAGGATATGATATATAAAGAAAAGTAAATTATTATGTCATATATTAAAATTTTTTGTTTATTTTTGGGGTTAAAAGCCTTACTTCTTTGGATGTAGATGGCAAATCCTCTTCCAATTTTCGGGTGTACATGTGAATGGGCTTTAACACTTCTAAATCGGAATCCGAATCACTTAATACTATGTCAAATGGTTTTGGAATTGCTAATTTTAACAGTCTATTTTGTTAGTAATTTGTAAAATCACTTGCTCGAAAATGTTTATTACACAGGCGCTTTGAAGAAAGTTTCTTTTCGGACAAAATAAAGAGATTCATATTACCACATTTTTTTAACCAATGATCACATCTTTCGCTATTATTTACAGGATATGTAAAGAAGTGTACATCCTCGGTTTTCCTCGCGCCACAATCACGATAGGCGCATTTTAAATAATTAGCCTTATTTTTACAACTAAATATCACTAGAACTATAACTATTATGTAAAAACACTAAATGTTCACTATACTTAATTAAATTATAGTTTGTCCGTATAAAATTATAAACCGTTAACGTGCACACTGGAGAGCGAAAAGCATACTGATTATTTTTCTTAAAATATTTCTCACTGACGATTTCCTATAAGTACTTTGAAGAGGGTACTTTTACAAATATTTTTCTATGTATTTTTTACATCCTTAGTAATTGATTTCTAGGGCTTAAGGACAAAGGCAGATAAGAAGGGTACGAATTTGGACTGTTTTTTTAGATCATCTGTGGGGGGAGTGAACACTTGAAAACGAACACTTTAAACCAAATTAGAAGATTTATGGGTTTCCAAACAGTCGTATGATGCATTATTTTTACTAAACAATTTAACTATATTAAATAAATCGATAAAAGTTGTGATAAAAATATAATTCATTGCTCTCTATAAAGAAAATACAGTATGTCCGTTTCAAGATGCATATATACTTACGATTGAAAAATAGTTTCAATATACAGGGTGTCCCGGTTAAACAGTCCATGCATGTGTATCTTCTAAACGGCAAGAGATACAGATCTGTTAAATGGTAGAAAATATGCAAGACGATGAGTACCAACTATACCCGGTGTTAAATTAACAAAAAAGTTGAACCATCAGCACATTTCGAAAAAACTGATTTTTGCGATTTTTTACTTTCCCCCGTATGTAGTACAAAGGGAAAGTATTGTTTTCGTGAAAATTTTCGAATCAAAAATGTTAGCGGAAATATCCGTTTTGAGGTCCCCTGAATCGAATAAGACCGTTTTTGAAAAATGTCTGTCTGTCTGTGTGTCTGTGTGTGTGGCTGTGTGCGCTGTACCGCAAAAACCGCTAAAGATATCGAGATGAAACTTGAATCTTAAGCTTTTTGTTACAATCGGAAGAACTGAAAAGCTTTTGGTGAAAATCGGAAAACCGGAAGTGCTACTTTACTCTTAGCGTTTTTCAGTTTTTTTCAGATTTTTTCAATAAATGTTCAACAAACAAAAAATTCTTTCAAATAAAAGTTGTAGAAAATAACAAAATGAAGATGTTCATTTACTTTTTGTCATAGCACTCTTAGTTTTTGAGATATTTAATAAATAGTGTTTTTTATCTTGTCATTGATTTGTGTCAGTGTGTGTGTTGATACAATTCGAAAATATTTCAAATAAAAGTTGTAGGTAATAAAATATTAAAGATTTTTTGTATCTTCACTTTTTGTCATAGCACTCTTAGTTTTTGAGATATTCAATAAATAGTGTTTTTTTATCTAGTCATTGGTTTGTGTCAGTATGTGTTGATCCAATTGAAAAATGTTTCAAATAAAAGGTGTAGTTATCAAAAAGTTAAAGACATTTTGAAAATAATAATGCTACAAATATTTTAAAAGTGATTTAATACGCAATTTACGGGGGAAAGTACTATGATGGACACATCACCATTTTTTATTTTCCTTTATAACTTGGTTATTATTGATGATAGAACGATATAGAGCAAAAACCGCTGGAGATATCGAGATGAAACTTAAAACTTAAGCTTTTTGAAAGGAAAACCGGAAGTGGTACTTTACTCTTAGCGTTTTTTAGTTTTGTCCAGATATTCACAAAACTAAAAAATGTTTCAAATAAACATTATATACAATAAAAAATGAAGATATATTGTATATTCACTTTTTATCATAGCACTCTTAGTTTAGGAGTTATTTAAAAATAGTGTTTTTTTAGATAATTATTGTTGGTTATAACATCGCGCCGGACTCATAATCGAAAGGTCCCGGCTTGAAATGCAGTCGCCGGTTGCTTTTTCTTTTTTATTATTTTTATATTTAATTACATTTAATTCAAAAATATTAAATCTAAACGGGGAAAGTACTATGATGGACACATCACCATTTTTTTTATATGGGCGTCAAAGTTGGCCATGATATCATTTTGTAGATATTTCTTTTTTAATTTGATGTATCATATGGTAGGTTTGTTTTCATTAATAGAAAAACTGGACGATATTTTCATAGTATTTGAAGTTGGCTATGAATATACCAAAATAAATGAAATAATAACAATAACAATACTAACATAAAGCGTTATTTGTTTTTGAAAAAATAAACATATCATATGATATACCAAATTAAAGAGAATTAAAAATCTATAAAATTAGCTCATGGCCAACTTTGACGCCCATATAAAAAAATGAAGTTAGTATGCATATATTGGAAAATATTTGCTTTAAGATAAATCTGACTACATATTATTAAAAAGCATAAAAAAGTGCCCTAATAATGTCAAAATATTATCCTTCTATCATTAATAATAAGTATGGTCTGAACTTTCAACTGTTTTGTTAATTATATAACGGATATAGCTAGTACTCATCGTCCTGCATATTTTCTCCCCTTTAACCAAATCTCTATCTCTTACCATTTAGAAGATACCCATGCAAGGGCTGCTTAATCGGGACACCCTGTATAGATTATTTAACTACTTTTTTAATTTAGTAAACCTTCATGGAATTCGTTTAAATGTCAATTTTGAAATTGAAAATATTACAAAAAGCATTTCAGTGTTTGCCTCCCGGCAAATACAAATTTTCGCGCTTTTCTAAACTCGAAATTTTACTTCATGCTTAACCAGGTAGTTGAAAACACTTGTTTATAGCCTCAAATTGAACTTTTATAAACAATAGAAAGTCGGAAAATGTGTACTTAAATATTACATACTTACTTAATTTTAATATTTTTCATTACAAGAATATTTATATAGGAACAATAAATTGTAGGCGTTAATTCCAAAGACAATATATGTATTAAATAATCATCAATTTTATTTATTAAATTTGATTATACAATAAACAAAATATCCAAATTTTCAGGCGTTTCTAAACTCGATTTTACTTCATGCGCCACGCGTATAAAACACTGATTTAATGAGATGTTTAAAAAACGTATTCTTTTTAATCACTCTTGTTCCCTCATGAACACCGATAATAATAAAATAAACCTTTCAAAATACACGTTTTTATTTTTCAAATATTATATTATAAGCTCCCCCAGTTACCCTCCCCCCCCCCCTCGTGGATCCGTGCCTGATTGACATAATTAGTTCTCAGGTAATACCTCGGCGGTGGCGGAGAACTTTGCTTAATCGCAGAGGAAACAATATTATTGTTTACTCTGTGGCTATATATTAGTGGAGATATAAAAGATCAAATTATCTATAAACTGAACGCATTAAAACAATAATGTTTTTATTCCACATCTGTCAGTCAGCAGTAAATTGGTGTATGGGTCTATTGAAATATGAGTATATTTATGTTTACATTAACATTCCAATGAACGAATCATCCTTTACCATATGTTTTTGTGCCTTAAATCGCCATCAAAATTACAGGAAACTGTTTTGGTTGAAGGTTTTAATAGGTGGATGTTTTGATAATTGCCTCAGAGATGGCTACACTATGCAAACTGTGGATTCCGAGTTACAGGCGTGATTACTCTGTTATTCATTTCTCTGTGTTAATAGTCAGTTGGTTGAAGTGATAGTGAAATGTAGAAAATAATTAAACAAAATTTTAAAATATCGTTAACAATTAAATCGGTAATATTTTAAAGGAATTTACTCTCAATTATTGAATTTTCGGAAAACTAAGAAATACGACTTATCAATTATTTGTTTCCAGTTTCTTTTATTATTAGTGATATATGCACAATTTAGGCATTAAAATGAGTTGTTACTGATTACCTGAATCGTCTTGCATGTGACATCTACAAACGGTCAATAAGTGAAATGTAAATATATGGACATAGTTCCTTCTAAAATCACCGATTTAATTATTATTGATTTTATATTCATACAGAAAAAAACATATGTAGAGCAAACGAATTTTGAAAATACTACGATCATAATATTTTTGAATATAAATGAAACGGAAAAAATATTTATTAAAATACTTTTTATAGTCGCTATTCGCCATTATGTCAGAAAAGAGAAAAAAGAATTCTGGGTGGCAAAGTTTACAAAAAAAGAAGAAGAAAGAAGAAGAACAAAGGTCACATATTAAAATTACAATTTTTTTTTCAAAGCCTGAAACTCAACTACAACCACTCAATCAAAACGAGTTTCTCAGCTTCCAAGTGTAACCGAGTCGTCAGTGCAAGAAATAAATATTCTTAATATGCCATCATGTTCCACAGCAGACGGATTCATTCATTCATGTAGTACAACCTCAGCAGAAGATATAAAACAAATATCTAAAGATGTTGCACTGTGGCCAAAACAAATAAACCCAACAAATATCCAAGAATTAATTGAACGTGGACCTTCTTATTATCAGACTAAAATGGATATTTATCCAAGCACGTCGGGACGTAAATTTTCGAATAAATATTTCCACAGAATTTTACCAAACAAAGAAAAAATTGAACGTTTTTGGCTACTGTATTCTGAAGCAAAAAATTCAGTGTTCTGTTATTGTTGCAAATTTTTTTACGATAGTGAAATTAAATCTATTCGACTCAATGATGAAAACGGTTATAATAACTGGCAGCATTTAAGTGAACATTTACAAATCCATGAAAAAAGTAAATTACATTTGGAAAACGTTTTAAAATGGCTCGATCTTACCAAACGATTCAATAAAAATGAAATAATCGATGCAGACATTCAAAACGTATTAAAAAGAGAAACCAAATATTGGCGTTCCGTTATTGAACGAATTTTTTATATAATTCAATTTTTAAGTGAGCAAAATTTAGCTTTTCGTGGAAGTAGTAACAAATTATTTCAGAAAAGTAATGGCAATTTTTTAAAATGTGTGGAAATGATTTCGAAATTTGACCCAATTATGACAGAGCATGTACAACGGTCCCAAACACAAATCAAGTTCAAACATTATCTAGGTGATAAAATACAAAATGAAATTATTAATATGATGGGCGATAATATTAAAACCAAAATTGTAGAATTAACAAAAAAGGCAAAATATTTTTCAATTTTGTTGGACTGTACCCCTGACATTAGGCATCAAGAACAAATTTCTGTCTGTATCCGGTTAGTTAATTTAAATAGTTCAGGAATTAGTGTAGAAGAACACTTTTTGCTATTTGGTCCAATAGAAGACACAACTGGAGAAGGCTTAACTAAATTTCTTTAATCTACATTACAAAAAGAGGGTATAAATATAAATGATTTGCGGGGGCAAGGCTACGATAATGGGGCGAATATGCGTGGTAAGCATAATGGCTTACAAAGCAAATTTTAGATTTAAATCTGCGAGCTTTCTTTGTTCCTTGCTGTAACCATAGTTTAAATTTAGTTATTAATGACGCCGCAAAGTCTAATAATCATACAATTAATTTCTTTTCATTGGTTGAAGAACTGTTTGTATTCTTTTCAGCCTGTACCAAACGATTGTCTGTTCTTAAGAAGAACGTAACACAATTATCTGTAAAACCATTATCTGATACTCGCTGGTCTAGTAGAATAGATGCCATAACACCTTTAAGGTACTATTTTGGTGAAATGTATGATGCGCTCTTTGAAATAAGTGAAGGAAACTTCGAAAAGAGTGTAAAACATTTAGCAGTCTCCTTAGCGAATAAATTGAAGCATTTTGAATTCATTTGTATTCTAATTTTTTGGCACGATGTTTTAAGTAAAATTAATATAGTAAGTAAAATTCTTCAGAGACCTAAATTAAATGTAAGTGAGTGTTGCACATATTTACGTAATTTGAAAGAATGTTTAAATGAATATCGATCTGACGAAGGTTTCAATGAGCTCCTAGAAAAAGCAAAAGAAATGGCCAATAACTTAGATATACAAGATCCACAATTTTCCGTTCTTAGGAGCTTCAGTCCACGTAGAACAAAAAAACTGTTTGATTATGAAGGCGATGATGAACCAATAATTGACGAAACATTAAACTTTAAAGTTAATTGTTTTTTTCCATACTTTAGATATAATAAATAATTCCATAGAAGAATGATTCCAAAGTTTATCTTCATATGCAAGAAATTTTGAGTTCTTATGGAATTTGGATAAATTCAAAGATTATTCTGAACAAGAACAAATAAAATTGTGTGAAAATGTGGAGAAGATATTAACAGATGAGAAACAAAATGAACGCGATATTATTGGTCTAGAGCTTGTAAAAGAATTACAATTTTTACATAAAATAAATCTCAATTCCATGCATTCTCCAGAAGGAATTTTAAATTATTTAATTAATAATAATTTAACGAATTCATTTCCAAACATAACTATTCTTCTTCGTATCTTACTAACAATGCCGGTGTCTATTGCAACTGCGGAGCGTTCATTCTCCAAACTAAAACTTATAAAAAATTATTTAAGATCGACCATGGGCCAAAACAGATTGAATAATCTTGCCACTATATCTATAGAATCTGATCTACTAAACGAACTAAGTATTGATACATTAATTCATGATTTTGCGAAAGCAAAAGCCCGAAAAGTTCAGTTTTTTTAATGTTTTTATTTTATTGAATAATACATTTTTATATAATTTCACTATACATGTAATTTTCGTTGTGTTTAAAATTGTTATATTTTATTTATAATGTTTATGTTTGTATCAGAGTCTACATATTATGTTATGTTTATATAAATGCAATTTTTTATATATATTATACACGTTTATTTAATTTTCTTATATTTTTACTTATGTTCCTTTCTTTAATACCTAAAATGCGTTTTCTTTTATAATAAAAGGAGGCGGCATATCAAATTATGCACGACGGCGCCGAAACTGCTAGGCGCGGACCTGAGTAACGTTACAAAAAGGAGGTCTATTAATTGCAAAAAATTCAGTGGTAGGACATAAAATAATAAAACAACTAGGTTATGTTATCACAGCTGTTTTGATTTATGTTGAATAAAAATTTAGACTCATTTTTATTAAAATAGCACTTTATACAACTTTTTGGTACCAAATATGATTTATAAAAGTAGATAAATTTTGAAAAAATATTAAATTAATACTTTTGATTCAACTATTTTTCTGATCGCCATCTATTAAAATAAATGTAGACTATTGAATGGCTTTGGAGTCGTATCTAACCCCTAGATGGCGGGGCGGCATGCCGAAAATTGTAAAACGTGCAAATTTTATTTTGAGCTTTCCCAGACAATTTCGTGAAAATCTAACTTTATAGAAATGTTCAGGGGACAAAAATAGGTCCGGTGTGCATCGGTTTTGCAAATCTGTGAGAATTTTTGAAGATTATTTCGTGATTGAAAATAATTGCAATTTTCATGATTTTTTTTCGGAAAAACCATAATAGCTAGAATTATAAGCGATGCACACAGGTTCTAAAATAGGCCCAAGATTATGTGTGAATTTTTTCGTAACTCTAGCTTTTCTGGGAAGGCTGGAATAAAAAATAACGATTTTCGTACATCAAAAATGACCCTTAAGAGATTGACATTTCCATGTTTATAGTTCGACGGCTTCTATTTCAACTTCTTGTAGCTATTTTTAATAATATGCGAGTATTCGGAATACATTTTCCGAATACGAATATAGAAAGTAAATCGAATGGTAATGGATTATAAAATATAAGTTTTTGTTAACTTTTGATAAATTTCTTCAACTCTTTTTCAATTTGCAAGTAAATAATTGCATAGTATCACTAATTAAGACACATTTTCATTTTTCCAAAAACTTGATTGTGTTTGAATTCTCCAAATTTTATTTAAAACGTGCGATTGGTAAAGAAATAAAATTGTTCTTTTCCATCTAACATCAATTTTAGTAAATCAATAATTACAGGAAACTGTGTAAATAGTTCTGGTAGAAATCGCAGAGGTCGCCCTTGTTGGTTGAAAAACAAATCCGAGCGGTCAGTCTTGTACGAGTCGAAGATGGCGTCGGCACGCAAAAAGCAGGACGAGAAAAACTTGAAAACTTTACGCGAGTTAGTGTCGTTATCGCACAATAGACACTGTTTTGACTGTAACCAAAGGGGGCCCACATATGTGAACGTGACCATCGGTAGTTTTGTGTGCACGAAATGCTCGGGGTTGCTGTAAGTAACTGCTTTTTTCTTTCGTATTTTCATATCCCCCCACAAACTGACACTTGCCAGTGTGTGTGCCACTTGCCACAAACAAAGGTTTCGGTTTTTCCTGTATAAAGCTCTGTCCTGCTAATGACTTTATTTAATTATAAATTACATAAGAGCCCGTCTGTCCTTGCTGCGAAATGCAGCAGGAACAAACATTGGTGCAGCGGTGAAACAATTCACTTTAAACAAATAGTTTGATGTATCCATGGCGATAATCTCGTTCAAAACACGCCGTGTTTGAACAGACGAAAAAACGTCATCGGTTGAATGAATTCCGCCCACAAACTAATTCTTTGCGAGTTCTGACGTTTGAATTTAACCCACGTTTGAAAGCAATGGTTATTTTCTTGTTCCTTTTTTTTTGCTAACGCAACTTGTGCCACATTTCTATTGAAATATCGCTGTAATTTAAAATTTCACCCGAGTGTTTAATTGATGAATCGGGTGAATTCCATTCGATGACAGTTGTTAAATTGTAGGAAAGAAAAGCGGTTTCTAACCGGATTTTTTAAATTGCCCACACATGAGGAAATGGTTGTGATAATTTCATTTTTTCTTTCCGAATTTTTAATTAGATTACATTTAAATCATTTGGCTAAAATGCGTGTGTGTTTTTGTTTTCTTTTGACAACAAATCCACATACGATGACATTTGTTTAACCCATTAACGGCCGAGCAATTATTGAGTTAGCTCTAAAAGTTGATTTTAGGTAAAACTCTGCACTTCTTTTTATGATTTCTATGAATGACTTATTGTATTACATACTGCAAATTTTTCTTTTAAATATACATAATGTATACGCTGTAAAATTTGAGGCATTCGTCGATTTTATATAAAAACGTGCAATATAAAGTTTAGAACGAGTGTTTCCACTCCCAGACTAAGCATGAAGTAAAATTTCGAGTTTAGAAAAGCCCCGTGAAAATTTGTCGAGGGTCGCGCAGCGACCCGAGACAAATTTTCTGGGCTTTTCTAAACTCGAAATTTTACTTCATGCGCCACGCGTACAAAACACTGAAATATTGTAAAGTTAGAATTACACTGACAATTATTGTTTAAATTAGTAAAATTTGAAATATTAAAATACCAAAATATTTACATTTTTCTTCATACATTTTCAAGTCAGGTTAAATAATATAATACACTTAAGTGCATAGAAATCGGCCCACCCATTATTTTTTATAGTTCATAATAAAATCACGTTTGCAATATTACCAACAAAACGTTTGGTATTTTACGATAAAATAGACTATCAAATAGACATTGGATGCTAGAACGGTTAACATTACGCACTCTGGCCACATACCACTAGCTTCGCCAATTTTCCAAAAAGAGCTACAGCTTTTGCACAATCTACAGCACTTAAAACCATGATGAACACAGCAAAATTCAATGGGTCAATTCCTACATCCACTGAAGATCAAAACAAAAAAGCAAAAACAGTGAAACAACGTAGACATTTTGATACTTTATACTGGGCTTTCATTAATTCCCGAACCCCACGTGAAGAAAAATAATAGGCAACCAAATGTACAAGGTGGTATGGCTCACACAAAAATTCCCTAGATTTAAAAATATTTATTCGCCGGCGTATTTTTATGACGACTGAAAATATTATATTTAAAATGATTAAAAAATAGGCTCATCTTCAAAAATGTAACTAATTTTTATTAATTTTTTCGTTGTAAATACCATTTTCGCAGTATTTGCTTATCCTAGCAAATTGACTCTGCAAAATAAATAGAAATAAAACTCAATGTTTCAGAATAATTAAACAATTTTTGCTTACCTGAAAATTCCGGGCGAATCTTGTAAGATCTCGAAGGTTGGTTTAACGATGCACCGCGCATAAACGTTTATGTCAAATTTGACTTTAGTAACGTTTGGTTACTTTTTTCAAAGCCTCCAACGTACAAATACAATAATTTACACGGCAATTTTAAATTTAGTCACGTGGGGTTCGGGAATTAATGAAAGCCCTGTACATAATGTCGAATGCACAGCATATCTTTAAATTTCATTTATGATGATTATTGGTTATTAAATAAACTGATAAGTACCATATGTACCTACCTAAAGTTTTATTCGCAGTATTGCAAGAGTAATGCTATTAAAAAAATCAATAATGGGTGAAACGTTTTCTTTGCACGTAAGTGTATATCAAATTAACTTATTTAGTAAATTAATTAACAAAAAGTTAATAATGTTGCGTGTACGCATCAATGGCGCTTAATGGGTTAAACAATAATAAATATAACCACTTATTTGCTGACCGGGCACCTGGTAAATTTTCATTTCTTTTTGAAAAATATTCACCCTTACAAAGAAGCAGATATCTAATTTTTAATATCTATGATTTTTTGATACTTTTAGGTTCAGAATATCAAATATTCCAGACAAAAAATCAACCATTCTAAAAAACGCTGCTGACATGGTTCTTCGAATCCAATTAATTAAAAGAAATAAAACTTTCACTGAATTGCTTTTTGATTAGAATCAACAATTTTTTTCGTTTAGTAATGTTTTGTTTGTTTATTGGAGCAATTATCTTTCAAAGTTGTAAAATTTAGGTTAAATTCCACTAATCAATTACTCGTTTGGAATTTTACATTTCTGTTGATTTCGTAAATTTTTACATTTTTGTCAAATTGTCCTTGTGATTTATGTTAAATATTAACATACAGGTGTTTTTTCTTTTAAGTATAATTATACTCCATTCGCGTTTCGATTAATGTTAAGGAAACATAGGGCTTATTTGTCCTTGATCAATGATTGGCCGAAATTCGAAGAAAACTCACAAAGCTGATAAATAGACAATTCGTTCTGTTCCCCACTCACTCTCACCTATAGTGGAAAATGAATTGTCAGAATTGTCACTGTGTTTTCAAATTTTTGGTTATTATATTTAATAACAAAAACTAACGGCTGTTTTTTCTTCTAAAAATAAACAAGAAAAAATAGGTTACCGTACACTTTCCCGAATATACAGCGTGTAATCGAACTAATGTACATCCTCTTAAGAGCGTATACACAAAATATTTTGACACCAATTGCAGCAAAAATAAAATCGGAAAAAAAATATTGGATTTTTCATAATTTTTCATGCATTTTTTACTTTTTGAGAACTTCTGGTTACCTGTGTTCATGATATTTTTCGTGGATGCGTAAGTTGTTGTATTTTTTATTTACTTTTACTACTGCGAGGCGCATAAATCACTTCGCACGCACTATCGAGACGTATAAATCACTTAGCACACAGTCTAGAATTACTAGATGAAACTGGGTCACGTATAAAAAAAATCATAATAACAACATAGACATAATTCTTCACAATCTGACCCACTTTTCTCTGGATGGTGTAATTCGATATCCAAATCGTTTAAAAACTACCAGTCTATGTGGAATCTCTCTTAAAATACGCAATGTGCGCGTATACCAGATACCACAAACATGTGGCCTATTATTATTAATTATTTTTAATAATTATTTGTGAGCTATCTACTAAAGGTATGGTAATTTCAAATGCAGGTATTGTTTATTTAAACGCTGCCCCTTATGTGGTAGAGAGCCTGTACAGTAGTTAGTTTACGCGCTGTATTTTCCCGAATGACCTTTTTCCCGAACGCCATATTTCCTGAAAATAGAAATCCCGAATCCCATTTCCCGAATCCAATTTCCCGAAAGGTATTGTTCCTGAATAAAATATATATTTTATATACAAAAGTTACAAAAGATTTCAAAAGTGTCACAATACAATATTGTGGGCGATTGCACCCAAAAATTCGAGAACGCCTTGACTTCCCGCCGTACCGCCCGCGTAAGACTCATAATCGGCTGTGATACATTGAAGTTTCTCTTGAGTTGTGAGCCACTTCTTCTTTGGCGCTGCCTTCACCATCCGACCCAAACCTAATTCCGCGAGCATTATTTCCGTGTCCGCTTGTTCCTTCTGAATTTCCTTCAGCGCGGAATACAAATCTGGGTGGTGCTTGCCGACAACCATTTGAAATCGATTGTGCCACCCTTCGCTGATGTTATTGGTCCTGTGAGAACCGGCGAGAGTCGCTTCATATTGATTCCACGTTTCGATGGGATGTCTGGCTGGCACAGCTCGTCGTCATCCTCGACGCGGTCTGCCAAGAACGTAGTATTCCGCAAAATAGTCAGTAACTGGAAGAAGCTCATCTGGTACTTCTGCCCTCAGCAACTTAAATGCTTCTCGCACATCAGAGACAGAAAGAAAAGCCAGAGACAGCAGCATGTGACTGCACGTTTTCAATTCGCGATTGTGGCGATCGTTGTATGCTTCTTGGAGTCCCTCCGACTGAACTTTCCGGTAGACCGATTGGCCCAGGTGGAAAAAGCAACACGAGAAGTTTGAGCGAGGGAAAACGTCACCACACGCATTAATGATTGCTTTCTCGAAGTCGGTCAGCAGTCTGTCAGGTTCGCAATTTGGTATGTGATGTCTTTGAGCGGTTGATTATACAGCGCGGAGTACTGCAGCATACTGGATAGTTTCTTTCGACGATAAGAAAGCGTACACAAGTGGAAAAGCAACGTATCCTTCGCCTCTAATTTTCTTCTTCAGGCCCAAAACAACAAATACTTGAGAAAAAATTGTTGGGCAAACCTGAAACCAATAACTCCAGATATCAACCTAATACAACCTGGATATCAACCTAGGATGTCAGTAATAACTTTAAATGTTCCATCTAAGAACCATGTGCGACTTGCAACCAGGATCTCCAAGTTTCTCCTTGTCGCGAACACTAGACATCGCCCTTCGCCAAAATCGTCATCAGAGTCGTTGGAGTCGAATATGAGAAAGCTTTCACCGGCAAGAGTCTGCGTGTAAGAGTCTGCGTATATCGTATATCGCATAGCCTTCTTCAAATTTTCCCTCTCAGGTAATTGGCTGAGCACTCCAGACGACACGCCAGCCAACTCAACACGCAAAATTTGAGCGGGATGTTGTTCTGGGTTTTCCTCAGCTTTCCTTTGAAAAAATGTCAAAAATGTCAAAATGTCAAAGGTAACCCCTTACCTTTTCACTCTTTTCAATTACATTTTTAATCTGTTCGTGAGAATTTCTGCGGAACACTCCTCCTGATTCGGAGGATGAGAATTGAGGGGATTGCAGAGGTCCTTTCAGAACTATCACGTTCTCTCCTGGGCGACAGTCAGCGGTGATTGCCCTAGCTTTACACTCCTTTGCACGTAACCGCCGGCAGTCCCAGTAAGTGCTTCCCTTACTCTGTTTCCCTCGTAGATATACAAACCCATCAAGAACGAGTTTTTTATCAACAATTTTGACCTCCATTGTAAATTATTAAGGGGTCATTCAAAAAGTACGTACACCAAAAATTCCATTTTTTGACCCCCCCCCCCCCTCTGTACACTTCCGTACAATCACCAGCTACCCCCCTGCGTGTACGTACACATCAGTACCCCCCCCTAGCGCTGAAATAATTGAATTACTTGAAGGAAAACACAATAAATTTACAACATATTTTATTTCGTCTTTATTTGTCTTTATATCATAATGAGATCACAAATATATCCTTTCATATACAACCAACACAAATAAAATATTAGCTGCCGTATCAGTGGGCAAAAACGGTTACAATAACGATTACGAAACAACATTTATAGATATTTATATCATTCCCATGGAGATTGCATATGCTCCTTCAGCGACACAACTGCCGCAAGACTCTCGTTACAGCCCTCCGTGACCACCTCCGGTGTTTCGGCGTCGATGAAGTCCTCTTCGATCCATTCTGCGTCCTCCTGCTCTTCGATGTTGCGGATGATGGCCAAAGCCTCCCTTTGACGACGAGCTGCTATCCGGACGGGTCGGACTTTCGGCAAATCGCAAACAGATTTGCAAAAGGCTTGGTGCTTTTTCAGACAAGTTAACGAAGCGAAGTACAACTTGCATTTGGGACAGATCTTTCGCTTCAAGTCCTTCTTGACTGACGGGCATACTGTATCGTAAGGCAATTCAACATCAGCAGAAGAGTGGTCTTGGAGATCAGCTTTTATAGACGGTTGGAGGGTTTGAAGCAGAAACAGTGATGGGAATTCACCAGACGGTTCGTTGAGTTGCAGTCCTTCGTCAGTTTGAGCTATGAGTACAGGCGCTGGTAAAAATCTTTCCGGCAAAACTTTCAGGATCGAGCTTCGGAACTGAGAGCAACAAGATTCATCTTTGAATTTCACAATTTGCAGACAGTACTGGCTGCTTCTCACGTGTTTGGCTTCCCAAGCTAGATCTTTTTCGAGAAGCTGCGTAGGACTTATTTCCGATTTCTCTGGGTCAATATATTCGGCTATCATAGGGAAATGATCAATCTCTACCTGCGACCAAATTTCCGCCAAAACAGTTGCTGCCTTTGCGAAATTTTGCTTTTCCAGATCAGCATCAACAGTTTGACCTCTGGAATTCAGGTGGTTTCCGAAGTGGTCGTGTGGAAGTATAACTCCACTAAGCTCTCTACTCAATGGAGCCATGCGTCTTTCAACTCGATTGTATGCGCTTCGTCCTGGGGCGTTGCAGGCCACGAACAGAGCATCCAGATCGTGGTCCAGAAAATGATGAATTGCAGTTTGAATCACTTTCACGTATCTCGGGTTCTCGTCCGGACCACCATCAACTGTGAATATCCCGACAGGTTTAGCCAAACCGTCAGGCCGTTTCAGCACGTCGGCGAACTCATCCATCGCGAAAATGTGGTCGACATCTGTGGCGTGGGAAAAGGCTGTCGACGATGAATGTTTAGCTAATCGAATGGCTATGTACGTTGGTCCTGAATAGGAGACCGCATCTTTCCTCTGAATTTTATTTTGGTCGACTTCAATCAGAGCATAAACGGAGGGTATTAACTTGTGCGATGGAGCTATCACCCAATCGTGGTCTGGTAGCTGGACGCGGTACTCCAAGTGCATCAGCAACGGGGACTGTTTGTTTGCTGCAGTTAGTCCGATGGGCACGCGGGCTTTGTCATCCTGGCTTATGAAGAAGACTTCCTTTGGTCCCAGTACCGATGCCAATACCTCCAGATTTCCAATCGTCGCGGCCGCAAATTTACCATCAGTGTGAGTTCGATGAGTCTCGTTTTGTGCTTTGATGAGTTTGACTGGGACTGTCCGGATATGACGTTTGCCTTCTGTAGAATCTGCTCGCCGAGGTAGTAAACGCAAATAAACGCTACTTCTGCTGAGAGTGAAGCCGAACTCAGTCTTCAATGCGTTTGTCAGCTCATCCAAAGTCTTCACGGAACGTATCATGTCGGTTCTGCGTCGGGAATCAGCCGCTCCTCCGTAGGTGACGATGTCGACAATCGTTTGTAGAAGGTCCGGCTGGTCTGCTTCGATCGTCGGTTGTCCTTTCTTCGTTTGTCATCCAAGAGTTTGATGGATCCTTCTCGGCGATTTCCTGTAGTTTCCGTTTGAACACAGCTCTGGTTTTGACTGATCGCTCTTGCTCTTTCTTCAACTTTGCCAGTTTTTGTCTGCACTCGTCCAATTTCCGTTTGTTGTCTTTCAGAGATTTTTCTTCTTCCTCCGAGAGTAAGTTTGCATTTTTCTTTATGGTTAATCCCTGAATGTCACAATCCAAACGCAATATCTCTTTAGACACAGCGTCTTGGGCTGGAGTTTTGTACTTCGCTGTGCCTGGCTCGTCGGATTGGACCTCTTGAGAGAGATCGGTCCCACTGGTCGATGGTTTGTTTCCTGGATTACTCGCTGCTGAACCTGGACCAAGATCAGACCCGGAGGTGGATGCTTTACTTGCGACCGCAGTTGGATTTGTCGTACTCTGAAAATGACATTCAGTCACATGATTATCTTAGAATTATATACCCGCTAATAATTGAATAATAACAATATTAATGTAAAAACAATAAATATATATGACACAATACCTTGATCCAAAATGACATCAGTGCGCCTTTCTTCGTACTCGCCATTTTGAAAAGCTCTCGTAACTTTTCCTCGATGCGTTGCTCGAAATCATCTTTTGACTTCGCATCGTTCCAAAAGTCAGTACTGATCTTTTGCAATTTAGCAGGTTGCATATCAGGATAGGCCTCTTTGTACTGTTTAAACAGTTCTTGAAACTTTTTGTTCCGGTCCATGTTGCATTTCTGAAAATGACAATGTTTTTACTTACTTTTGTATATCAATTTACGTTTGGCGGACATTCATGGATATTTGGTTATTATCTGTTAGGTTATCGCAATGAGTGATTTTGTGTAGCAACAGTTACCTTCCTTTCACGTATTTTATCTTGAACGTTTTCTTCAGATTGTTATCTCGAACGAAGCCTTTCTAGGTTATGACCTGGAGTTCGAATGGATTTCACCGTGGAAGTATAGATGGCAGCACTTGGAAACTTGTTCGAAACGCGCCCGTATAAAGCTTAGTTCACATGTAATACGATGAATACATCAAGTGAATCGATAGAGATCGAAATATATACAAATTAGAATCAAAATCAAATTATTAAGAAGGAACGAGGTGTACGTACACTTTTCATTCGCCCCCTCCCCCCCCCGTTTCCGTACACCCGTGACCAACCCCCCCCCCCCCCCGGGAGCGTGTACGTACTTTTTGAATGACCCCTAAACAACTATTGCACAATTTCGTACGGCGGTATGACGTGACTACAATTTGTTTGACGGTTTCTATGGAGCTTGTTCAAATTTATTCCATTCGGGAAAAACATCATTCGGGAAAGTTGATTCAGGAAAGTAGTATTCGGGAAAGTGTTTTCGGGAAATGTATTATTCGGGAAAAACGTAATTCGGGAAAAATATATTCGGGAAAATGGGCGGATTCTGAAAAAATAACTCAAAGTGGACAGAAGTTAATCAACATTTATTTAAAGTGCAAGTCTGTGACAAAATTTAAAAGCGAAGCTAAAAATCATGCGGGTGCTGATATGGGAACATCAATATCATCCATGTTCAAAATTATGTATTGCTGAAATGGAATCAACATGAGAAGTTAAAACATGGCCACAGAAGAAAGTGCGCCGTAATACTTATTCAGAGATGACCGAATGCAAAGAAAAATTCGTACGACATTTTGTCCACTCCTTCAAGAGAAAGGGCTAACGTTATAAGTACATTTGTGTAAGGAATGCTTCGGTCCTAAAAAATATCGATTATATCGTATAGCCAAGTATCGATACGGTAAAATATTGTATTGAAAAGTATCGATATTCAAAATATTGCTAATTTTTGATACCAGATATTTTAGATTATTCATTTACAATTATTTAATGCTGTAAATTATTTTTTTAAGGCCTTCACCTAGGATTGATAATATTGCCAAGAATAGCTTAATGACGGTTACGAAATTATCAATATTCACCTTTTACAAAATAATAATAATATTATTTCAATGTTTTTTACGCGTGGCGCATGAAGTAAAATTTCGAGTTTAGAAAAGCCCCGCGAAAATTAGTCGAGGGTCGCTGGCGCGACCCTCGACTAATTTTCTACGCGGGGCTTTTCTAAACTCGAAATTTTACTTCACGCTCAGTCTGGGAGTAGAAACACTCGTTTTGTATATTTATAAAATGTTCATGAGATTTTCGGTATTTTGTAATATTTGTCGATTTAGAAAAATTTCATGAGATCAATATTTCGAGATTTTTATCAGTTTATAAAATGTTCATGAAGATTTTCGATATTTCAAGATTTTCGTAAACTTTTCAATTTTAGCGATTTATAAAACTTTAATGAGGTTTTTAATTAAACACAGTTATATTCCTTTCTTCACTTTTATTTTTCTTGCTAGATGTACATTTCTGGTACTAAGTACCCATTATCAATAGCTATTGATAATGGGTACTTAGTACCCGAAATGTACATCTAGCAAGAAAAATAAAAGTGAAGAAAGGAATATAACTGTGTTTAATTAAGTGACTTAACACCTTCACGTAACTCATACAACTACATTAATTTAATGAGGTTTTCAATTTTTCGAGATTTTTGTATGATTTTCAGTATTTAGAGATTTTCGTCATATCATAAAATAAATAATATGCCGGAATCGAACCTAAAACACATGCAACATATCATTCCCTTACTTACTTTGGAAATATAACTCACAAAATTAAAAAAATATTTTAGCAAAACACAAATTAAATATAGCGATGAAACCATTTACAAAAATTAAAAATCATATTTTTAACCATAAGACTCAGATACCAAGTATTTACAAATCAGGAATATATAAATTAACCTGTAATGATTGTAAGGGAGTGTATATAGGTCAATCTGGTCGTAATTTTAAGACCAGACTCAGTGAGAATCTTTACTCTTTTCGGCATAGATTAATTGATAAGTCATCTTTCGCCAAACATTTGATTGAAAATAACCATTCTTTTGGCGAGGAGGGTAGAAAGATGGACCTCCTGGAGTCTTTGGAGATTCACAGAGCCCGCGCTAATCGGGAAATTCCCGTAATTAACGACCAGCTTGACCTTAAATACACCCCCATCTTTAACGCTGTTATTAGAAAATTTGCAAATTTGCAAATATAAATAATGTTCCTTTGTAGTTTTTTGTTACTAACGGTTTGATAATGATACGTGTAGTATCGAAACTATAGTCACCAAATAAACCAATTGTTATACAAACAAAGTGATAAACAGTGTTTTATTTATGTTCAACAATGTATAACGAAGTAGAAGCCTCTATAGTCAGTGAATATATCATAAAATGTTCATGAGATTTTCAATATTTCGAGATTTTCAATTTATAAAAGATTAATGAGATTTTCAAAATGTCGAAATTTTTGTCAAATTATAAAAATGTAACAGACATTTTCGTAAGATTTTCGATATTATTTTTTTTTCAGCTCTGTATGTAAATAATCGATTATTATTTCTTAAGTAATAAAAACACCTTTTCTGAATTATTAATGAATAGTTATAATAAGATATGTAATTGTAGAAATAATATAGCGCTCGTACAAAGCATAATTTTTAAGTTACAAAAACTATTTAAACATAAAATTAAAGCCCTTTTAATTCTAAATAGACTACTCTTTAAATAAACTAAATTACTTTGAAATTTTATAAAATAGTGCGCATTAAATAGAGTAAGTGCAAAAATCGCGATTTTTGCCTTTTTACATAAAACAGTGATTTAAACATATATTTGTAAAACCAATAAAAATTGTTTTACAGGAATGTATTCAGGATTAAATAAGCTTTTAATTTATTTTATAAACTTATTTCCCACATAATAATTGCGTTTAGAGTCAAAGCTTCGAAGTTACCATTTAATTTTAATTGTAGTTTTTAAGTAACTTTACATAGTCGAATTTTCAGCAAAAAAATATTTTTAGAGAGAGAATCATTGTTTAAGCAGTTTAAAATACCAAGGAGAAAGTCAGTCATTTTTTCAGATTTAAAAAAAAAAATTCAAATCAACAATCGTCACAAGGGGTAGTTCAGATTTTCACAAGAAAAAAATTTAAAATTCACAGGCAGTTTTACTAATGTTAGAAACAACGTAAGCTATTAATTTTTTCAGCAAAATAATTATTCGTCCATTTTTTCCCACTTGAATGAATAACTTACGTTGTTTCTAACATTAGTAAAACTGCCTGTGAATTTTAGAATTTTTATTTAAAATGATTTTTTTTTGTGAAAATCTGGACTACCCCTTATGATGATTGTTGATTTGATTTTAATTTTTTTAAAAATCTGAAAAAAAATACTGATTATAAGGGGTAGTCCAGACTTTCACAAAAAAATCATTCTAAATAAAAATTCTAAAATTCACAGGCAGTTTTACTAATGTTAGAAACAACTTAAGTTATTTATTTGTACAGGAAAATAATTATTGGTCCAATTTTTTCCACTTTTTTGAGCATACGGAAAATGTATAAGCCCATCAACATAAAACTTTGCGTTCCCATACTAAGCATAATTTTTTGGTCTTAAAAAATATTTACACCTTAAATTAGAGCTCATTTAATCCAAACTCGTCTGCTTTTGCAATAAATAATATCAGTTGGGTATTTTTGGAAATAAAGCAGTTTGTACGAAATAAGATTTTTTTAAGTATACAAAACCTCTACGTATACGCTGTAGAGTTTCAGGCATTTTGTTTTAAATAGCGTTCGTTACATTTTAAACTTCTATAACAAGTGTTTCTACTACCAGATCAAGCAGATTCGAAGATCAGGTTTCGAACTTTCTCTTCGAACAATATTTTTCTCTTGCAAATGCTTTATTCGGGTATACGTGGTTCGTGTCATATTAGGCGATTCGGATTCGTGATTCGATTTATTTTTTTTATGATTCATCTCAGCTCTGGTTTACATGATACAATAGTAGGCGTACAAACAAACAAAAACTAGTCTTTTTCGGAAAATTTCAATAATATTACCAATAAAGTATTCCTTTTAGTGCATACTACAAATTAATACAATCAAACAAATATCGCAAGGTGTAAATGGATTTCATTAGAAATAATGTATTTATTTCATGCTAAATATTTATTCAATTACTGCTAAAATTACTCGAAAAGTATTCGGTTCAATGTACCAGTGGCGTAGATATGGGGGGATATTTAGGGGATCATCAAATATACCATATATACAGGGTCGCTAAAAAGTATGGATCGTCTAAATATTTTCAGAAAGGTTTAGCAGAGCTCGTTGAAATTTGAGATACAGTTAGAAGTGTTTAAATTCTATCATCTCAGATTTTTTTCAATTTTCTACTATTCTTTATTTTAAAAATACATGGCTAACTTGATTTTTTTTAATTGCATGGGTGGTAAAATTTGTTATTTTTGAATAGAGATTTTCTTCTGAGTTCTGTGTGATGTAACACATGCATATCTTATTTTAATCGAAACTTAAAAAAAAATTGTCGAACTAGCAATTAATACTGAAAAATATTGTAGAAAGGAGTGATTTGATATTCAAAGAAACAATTAACTTTAAATATTGTTGCTTAGTAGCTTTATTTGAATACTTTTCCTTTAAAAATTAATTTTAGTCTAACCGATTTCGAGTCATCATACGTTTTCTCTAAATTTTAAATTCCGCGCCCAAACATCTCACCGGCTTCCGCCATTTTAGCCGTATAAACCAGGCGTCTACTTACATTTTTCTTACAATGAATGGAGTATACACATTAGGTATGGGTCGTTCGTGAATGATTCGTTCAAAAAGAACGATTCTATACGGTGATTTGAATGAACTGATTCCGTATTTCAAGAAGAATTGATTCGTTAATGATTCATTAATGATTCATTCGTCCGAGACGACCGATCGAAAGATTTTGGTCGAGCGGAATCGTATTCCCGATTTGGATTTATACATGCGGTCTGAATCTGCCCGAATCGGATGACTAATTCGTTTGTTCGAATTCGCGCGCAATTTCAACTCCGCTTTGTGCAGGGTGGTTTAATTAATATCTTGCGTAATTTGTAAGATAGACAAAAACTATAAATACCTTCTTACGGCAGTTTTTTTAGTAGGATCCAGTGACGTAGCTAATTTTTTATTTTATGCACACATTTTCGAGTTATGGCCAATTTTTTTTAAATTTAAATTATAGTTGGCTTTAACATAGTTGTTAAAAGTGTTTTTCACTGATTTTAAAAATATAAAGTTTTGTAAATTTATCTTAAAAAACAGTGTTACTATAGAGTAGAAACTAGCTTTAAATCTGCCAAATAATATAATACGAAAGACAATAGGCATTTTTGATTATTTTTATTATTGTTGATTTATGATAAACGTTATAAATAATAATAATTCTTTTTTAGTAATAAATATTTTATTAGGAATAACATAATTTCATTTTCTTATCTTGTTGGAAGAACAGAACTCTTTGCTGTTGCAATGGAATAATTAATAAAAATTGAGCATGCAAATGATCAAAAATGGCTATTGTCTTCCGTATTACATTATTTAGCAGATTAAAAGCTGGTTTGTACTCTATAGTAACATTGTTTTTTAAGATAAATTCACAAAAGTATATATTTTTGAAATAAGTAAAAAACGCTCTTATCAACTATGATTTACATTTAAAAAATAATAATTTAGCTATAACTCGAAAATGTGTGAATCAAATAAAAAAATGCCTACGACACTAGATTCTACTTAAAACGGTGTCTTAAGAAGATTTTTATAGTTTTTGTCTATCTTACAAATTACGCAAGATATTAATTAAAGTTAAAAATCAAGAAAACCCGATTTTGCCCCATAACTTCTGAAAAGAAAAAAGATGTTGCATTTTTGTTTTCGGCATTATGATAGGCTCAAAAAAAGAGATCGCGATTGCGCCATCGGTTTTTTTCTAACTCTTATATTTACCCTGTACATGTGATCTGAATCTGAATCCGCCCGAATCGTATGACTAATGCGTTTGCTCGAATCCGCGCACAACATCAACTCCGCTGGTACATTCGATCTGAATCTAAATCCGCCCGAATCGGATGACTAATGCGTCTGCTCGAATCCGCGCACAACATCAACTCGCTTGTACATTCGATCCGAATCTGAATCCGCCCGAATCGAATGACTAATGCGTTTGCTCGAATCCGCGCACAATTTCAACTTGGTACATGTGGTCTGAATCCGCCCGAAACGATTTTTCACGACTTGCAGAATCAAACCCGTTGCACCAGCCTTTATTGGTATTTTGTACGACTCGACGCGTAATTTTATCAGCTAATGTTTGTTCTCTACTTATGAGACAAATCACAAAATATCTACAATATGAATTCAAGCCACTGAAGTTTTAAGTGAATTGGATAGCTAGCGCCATCTAACGCTCTAAAGTGGCATCGTCAATGACACGAATGCACAAGTGCACTGTGTAACCATAGAAAACAAATATCAAAATTGTATTTGAGTTCAGTGTTCCGAAGTTTTATTTGGAACAGCTGAAAAGGAAAAATTATTTGATAATTTAAAAATAAATATAACAAAACATTTTGAATTATAGTTAAATTTGTATATATTTGATTTATTTTTTATAGACATATCTTTCGAATAAACCTATCATCTTTGCTAAAATAATACAAGTCAATTTCCTTAAAACGGTATTCGCTCGTTTAACAGATGTTATTGGGTCGGCCGTCTATCTCGGCGCCGTTCGGTATGGAACAAACATATATTATTATTACTATTCGTATTATTATTATTGCACGTAGTTAATTGACGGTAAGTAAATGGTCACGGTTTATGAAACAGGTGTCTATCATCACTATAAAAAGAGATTAAGGCTAGAATGAACTCTATTATTATTATTATTATTATCATTATTATTATTATTATTATTATAAGTGATTCGTTTACGAACGATTCATAAAGACCGAATCACTTTTAAGAAATGATTCGGTTGATTCGAATCACCTAAAAGATTCGAACTTCCCATATCTAATACACATATTCCATACAAACATTTGTAAAATTAATGAACATGTGATCAAACCTAAGCAGTTTATTTTAAACTTTACTTTTACCCAGGGTTTTATAACCGTGGCGCATTAAGTAAAATTTCGAGAAAACCCTGAAAATTCTGTTTGGTCACTCCGCTTTGCGGAGCGACAAAACCAAGTTTTTACGCTTTTCTAAAGTCGAAATTTTACTTCATGCTTAGTCTGGGATTGGAAACCCTTGTTAGGAGCTTCAAAATAAAAGCTTTTTTAGAAACAACAAATCTCTTAAAATTTACATCAAAAAATCGTTTAATTTTATTGATTTCAGCTAATGCTATTTTTTTTTATTTATTAATTTCAGTCGTTTCTTTCTTGATATTTTCTCAATAAAGTAAAAAAATATGAACAAATAAATGACGCCTTGAATTTATCATGATTATTATCAATGTTTGTGTCAATTTAAACTTGCCTAATTTATATAATTTCAGTCGTTTCTTTGTTAAAATCTGTTCAATAAATGGAACAAACATCAATAAAAAAAAATAACGTCCTTAATTTTTTATGACTTTTATCAATTTTGATGAGATTTTAAACTTTGCTTAGTTTAATTAAATCTATACTTTATCGATTTTTATCATTTCTAGTTGATTTTTAAATGAATGTTATAATTTTTTTTACAACTTTTACAAATCTCGTTATTTTATCAGTATAAGTGATTTGAAAATCTCAAATTTGTATATGCAAAAACAATATTTTGACTATTAAACAAATTAATTACAGAAGCCGCCGTATTAAAGAATTAAACGGTGATATCAGTAGCGGATTTCCTATAAAGCTTGTATTAGACGTCAAATTTTCCGAGGTAGGCTTCAGCCTACTTAACCTAAAGCTTGTATTAGACCACACAATTTTCCTGTACAAGAAAATAGTATACTATTTTCTATCTTGGTTCAATACACAAAATGTGATCAAACCAAATAGAACATGTCCTATTTCCATTTAACAAAATTGTACAAGATTCGCGTTTGTGTATTACACCATAATAGAAAATAGTATACTATTTTCCTGTACAAGAAAATAGTGTCGTCTAATACAAGCTTTAGGCTATGCAGGCTGAAGCCTACGGCGGAAAATTTTCGAGGGATACCTAATTTCGACTCTGAGGCTTTATGAATTTTTACTTCGACAGGAAACTTTATTTCTCTCGGCTAAATACCCCTGGGGGGCAGTGTTGCCAACTCTAAACCAAATGTCTAAAAGTCTTATGTTAAAAATCACTAGAAATAATAAGATTTTTTGGTTTTTTGTTAAAAGAATTTCAATTATGTTAACAATGAAAAACTCTGAAATATGTAATTAAGAGTGCGCTCTACTTTATGGAAACTAAAAATACTGATTTTTTTGTTATTATTTTGAATTTTTTATTTCTTTCTTTACATATCTGTCTAAAATTAAATTGCAGAAATCATCATGATTTGATTTTATTTTTTATTTTAGTATACTTAAAAATAAAATTGAAAAATGAAAAAACTCTAAAATGTGAATTCATCATGCCCTCTAATGATTTTGTGATTATATAACTCGAATATAATTTTCTCATAAAATATATAGTTATCAAAAAATCCACTGTTTCCTTTAAAAAGAATCCTTTACAATATCTATTCAGACCATTTTATTGGATAATTACATTTTTTCCAGCAAGAGTGCGTAATTATATACCAAAATATGTATTTTTAAACCACAACTTCATGTGCCTTCATATTATCAAACGATTGCAAATTACAATGACAGTACTGGTTGGGCGCAGCCGTAAGAACTTTATGAGACTGAAGAATTTTCAAAAAGATTTTGATACTATTTTTCTTTTTGGCATATATTTGCTGATTTAAAACTTTTATTTAAACATTTTTAAGCAATATCTTTTTAAAATGTTGTAAATATAATGCTTACTTATTCCTCAATGTATCACATTATTTTATAGTTTTTCAAAAAATGTTTTAAACAAAAGTTGTAGCCTATGAAAAAATAAACCACTTTTACAAAAACAGTTTTCATCTCAGCTCTTTTGTTTTAGTTCAATAAACCAAGAAAGATTTTTTTGATATATTTTGCTAATCACTCATCAACTGTAGCTATATTATCGATTCAATCAAACAAAGCTTCAAACAACAAAAAATAAACAACTTTATGATAATTTGAAAATTTAAGAACGAGTGTCTTCCACTTCCAGACTAAGCATGAAGTAAAGTATGTTGGCAGTCACGTCATCAATTTATGTACGTATCAAAGACAAGCAGTTATTCTACCATTTTATACTATTATATGCGCATCATCGTAGTAAATAATAGAAACGTAGGTCTTGTGAATCCTGATACAAGTACCGACAACAGTGCTCACCGCTAGGAAACGTGAGGCGCTTGATTAGACAAAGAAGCCATTATAGTGCATGTCTACCCCAGCACAACGCTTTCCAGAAACGTCAGTAGGGTCACTATCCGTTCCAAGTTTTCAAGTTTCTAAGTATTTCTATTTAGTTTTTCGTGAGTTTTTCGTGTTTTTTTAAAGTGTGTATTAGTTTAGTTTAGTATAAGTAAGTGTAGAAATAATAGTTTTGTGATTAAATCTAGTTTTTTATAACCATAAACTCAAAATGCCTGGAAAATGACTTACTAAAGTAGCCCGAAATATGATAATCAAAGTAATGGACTACTTCAACCAAGAAAAATGCAATGGAGGTCCCCTTTTACCTTTATATGCAGTCCATAAGGGAAATTGTTAAAATAAGGAAAGCTGTCGGTGAGGGAAAGCGCTTCGTTATTTTGCATGCTGGTCAGAGTACAGGTTTCGTGGAGAATGCTTCCACAGCGTATTGGTAGAAAAGCAGCCAAAAACTTCTTGGACGAAGACACAAATCACACATTGGCTACAAGATAGCAATAAACCTGTGGAAGGTAACAAGTTTAAGGCGGAACTGTTAACCCTAGCCAAATGATATGATAGACCTAACAGATATGTGGTAGACCAATATCTGCTCGAACATGGCCATGAAGTATTTCGACTTCCACCATATCACTGCGAATTTAACGCCATAGAACTAATATGGGCACAGGCAAAACAATATTATGATGCTCATATAGGCGAAGAAGGATATGGAGACAACTAAGTCATGTGGCACAAATCCTTAGAAAAATGTATTCCGGATAGGTGGGACTCTGTTGTTAGACACACAGAATCAATTATCGACAGATGGTACATCAGCCAAAACGTTCTGGATAATGTGAAACAATTTATTATTTGTATTGGGGATGAGAGTAGTTCAGAAGATGATGTCACAGACAGTGATAATGATTAATTCAACTTCCACCAAATTACCGGGTGTTGATTCGATCAAGTATACGTAGGAATTTATCATGTAATACCACATTTATGCATTTTTCTGCTTCTCGGGTCATTTTAGAGGAATGGTCGCTATTTGGTTAAATCCAACGTCGTTAACTATTTTTAATCGTGGTTTAAAAATTAGATAATTTGAAAAATAAATAGCCTCATGAACACCCACACAAACAAGATTTCTATCGCGTTTATTTCAAAAATTATGAATGAAGATTCATAGTTTTTGAAATGGACGCGATAGAAATGAAAATATATATTTTTATATTAAAATTAATTGTATTGCATTTTATTATTATTGTACATGGAATAATGTCAATCTCATAACAGTAATCATTCTTTCGGGATTTTTTTGTAAGTGCATTCAAATAACGCATTCATTGGCATGAGTCCTTCCTAACATTACATTTTGGAATACAATTTCTAGGGTTTCAATGCAGGATTCAGTAAAAAAAATTAAACACAAAACCCCTTTATAACGTTACGCCAATGCGCGCAATTACATATGACCTTGAACAGATTGATTCGGAATTTTATAATTGATGACGTGAATGTAAACATTCATGAAATAGACTGTAAGTAAAATTTTGCTCAGGGCTTTTCTAAACTCGAAATTTTTACATATCACATTTGACAAATAATTTTCGCAGCAACTACCACAACAAGGTGACAGAATTCTATCACCGCTGTGATAACATGTATCTATAGAAATAAGCGATTCTGATTAGAGGAAATGTAGCCATGTGACGCATGAGTTATATTCTCAGCCGTAATATAACGAGTGGTATGATTATTATCGATGATATTTTGGAGTTGAAACCGAGCTGCAGATTCAACGAGTGCGCAGCACGAGTTGAATGTGCTGCTTCGGTTTCAACGACAAAATATCATCGATAATTAATCATATCACGAGTTATATTTAGTGAGAGAATATAACGAATGAAATAATGTGAGTCCCTTAACATTATCGATAGCTGAGATATTGTTGTTTTCCCTATTGATTGAGAATTTTTTAACCGCACGAAAGTTCGTAAACTAGCGCCACTGATTCTTTGTTCATGACGGTGTTTTTTAGCGTCGCACTTTTCACTTTTCTATTAATATCACTGCACGAAACTTTACCTATTTTGACGTTTCGAATGACAGGACAACTTATCACCCACCGCTTCTTTTATTTTTTTATCATCGCGGTGATAGACATGTACCTACGGCTTTCCTTGGATCACATTGGTTTAAAATTCGTTCTAGTAGGCTATGAGTTGTATTCTCAGCTGTAATATAACAAGTGATATGATTATCATCGATAATATTTATGAGTGAAACCGAGCTGCAGATTCAATGTGCTGCTCCGGTTTCACGAATGAATATTATCGATTATTAATCATACCTCGAGTTATATTCGATGAGAGAATATAACGAATTTTACTACATTTCTGTTTTGTAAACCTCACCCCATCGCCGGTTGACATTTTTAATTATCGACTGCCATATTTGACAAATAATTTTCGTAGCAACGACCAAAACAAGGTTATAGGATTCTATCACCGCTGTGATAACATGTATCTATGGAAATACTCGATTCAGATTGGAGGGAATGTAGTCATGTGACGCTTGAGTTATATTCTCGCTATTATGACATTTTGATACTATTTCATAATCAAATTGACTGTAATTTACCTATTATCTTTTGAATCCTTTTTATCTTGTATCAAAATTGACATTCTCCGTCAATAAAACGACAATAAATTTATTACGTCAATTTTCAATTGTTTCAATGATGAAAGAAATGAGTGTCTTCCACTCCCAGGTTAAGCATGAAGTAACATTTCGAGTTTAGAAATGCCTGAAAATTAAGATCGGGCACGTATCTAAACGGAGCGACCGAGCCAAATTAGGCTTTTCTAAACTCGAAATTTTACTTCATGCTTAACCTGGGATGCGCCACGCGTATAAAACGCTGATTTAATGTGAAATGGTCTTTAACCAATTTACAAGTGAAATATGTTTATTATGTAAATTATTAATTGTTTAGGTGATGAAGAAAGTACTATGATGGACACATTATTTTTTAATTACAAATCACGCGCGCTTCCTGGGAATCTAAAAAATAAGCTCATATGCAACTTTGACGTTCGTATGGTGTCGATGTTCATATTGGAAAATATTTGCTTCATGTTAAAACTAACTACATATTATAAAATAAATAAAAACGTGCCTTAATTCTATCAAAATATCCGTCTATCGATATAAATAGAAAAATAAAAGTTATATTTTTTTTGTTGGTTTTACAACTTATTTGAAGGTCCTACTGATGTCAACCAGATTTTGTTGCTCAACACGGCTATGACATTAACACAAATTATTAATTTTATTTATTTAATTTTGCACTCAGATAACATTAGAAGAGAAAAAGTTATTTTATTTCGATCTGCTAACAGTTTATATATTACTTAAAACTATGAAAAGGGGGTGTTGCTACGTGACTGAAGACATGTGTTACAAAGAGTTAAGACATTATCATCAATAGTAAATAATTGTTACAAGCAATTGTTTACTGTTAAATATTATTCAGTTTCATTTTATACGTAATAGAAAAGTTCCGTTTCCGAATTTATTAATAATCAATGTGCATCTGTCTTACAAAGTTTTTCTACTGCATTTCATTTTATATCGAACGTGTATTCCTTTATCTGAAATATATTTCCCATTTACAGAGTTTTTCTATTGCATTTTACTTAATATCGAATATGTATCCCTTTATTTTAAATATATTTCCCATTTATCAAATACATATATGTCAAAACCTTATCACAGTTTGTCAGTTCGTCAAAAAATACATCTTAGCAATGAAGAGGACTCCTTATCCGGAGAATGGATGCTGGCGTGAGTGGTGTTACATACAGTGAATTTTTCGTTTAGGAAAACATGCATAAGCTATACATTTTCCGACATTCGTTGTTTTTTAGAAGAGTTCATTTCGAAGCTTTAAATGAGTGTTTTCCACTCCCAGACTAAGCATTAAGTAAAATTTCGAGTTTAGAAAAGCCCCGTGAACATTTTTCTGGGCTTTTCTAAACTCGATATTTTACTTCATGCGCCACTTGTATATAACACAGATTTCAAGTGAAGTTCGAATATACATAAATTTCACAATATTTGAGTGTTTTATACGCGTGGCGCATGAAGTAAAATTTCGAGTTTAGAAAAGCCCCGACACATTTTCACGGGGCTTTTTTAAACTCGAAATTTTACTTCATGCTTAGTCTGGGAGTGGAAAACACTTTGTTTAGAGCTTTAAATTTAACTTAAAATAAGCAAGGAATATCTAAAGATTTACAGAAAGTAGGCTGAATTTGGCAATTTCCATGTTGTTAAAGCAGAATGACTTCAACAATTAATAATATTTTTGATTGGAGCTTAACGCTGTCTAAGGAAAACATAGTTACGCGGCACCAAGAGGCAAGCCTCGATGTTAGGTTTCTAGTGTCGCATTTCTATGGGTAGTAATGTACTTTCAGAAAGAAAGCAAAAAAAATTGGTATGACTGAGCTAAATATACAGGGGCGAACAGTACGACCGCACAACAACGTTTTTTTTGTTTTAAGCCGAGTATACATACATAAAATAATAATAGTATTCAATAATAATAGTATTCGTGCGGGCTTTTGAGAGGGGCTCCTTTAGCGAGCCGATGTGGACGGCTTAAGTAGGTCCTGTCGAAAGGGCATAGTTGCCAAGGTTATTAAACTAGAAGACGAAGCAGATATTTGTATCAATTTTTTTTTTTTTTCTAATTACTATTCTTAGAAAAATAAAAAATATTAACTAGTATTAGTATTATTTGTTTACGCCTATTTTTATTCCAAGTGTCTTGACTTTGTCTCCCACAAGGTCGTCTTACCTAACTCACTCCCGACGGGCTATACCCATTGACGTCAGATTTTCTGTAATCAATGAAACGTTAAAAAACAAGAGAAAAAAGCGCCCACTCACGTGCCGTCCTTTTAGCAATTTTCCGCAACACAAATATTGTCATCGCTGTCTGCATACGCGTGTAAATATAAATAGCCAGATTGATAGGAAGGGCAAAGGGCAGGAGTCGGTCGGTCGGCGGCCGCAACTCCGGACTCGCTCCATGCGCCACAAAAGCGTCTAAATATAAATATAAACGGATCGCATTAGAAATAATAACGGGACAAAAATTCCCCGAGAGACTGTTCTTTATTGCCTGATTGGGTCGGTACAAAGATCCTATCTTTCATAACGGTCCAAAATACCAAAACGCAGACGCTGCACCGGCTCGATCTGATTCCAATTATTGGGCACATTACCGAATCCGTGACCTCGATGATTCATGTGATCGTCAGTTCAGCGTATCAAAGCGACGAAATTGTGATAAGTAGCGTGTTTTTTCCCCCAATGTTATTGTTTTTGCTTAGTTGATAAATGCCATGTTTTGTTGCTTTGAGATAAACGCGATTCGTGCAAAATTTTAAATGTTTACACAAATGAGAAATGTAGATTTGGCATAAAATCATGTGGCATCAAAATATTTACATTCTGTGAAAAAAACGGAAGAGCAGTTTTCTGATATATATGATATGATAATTTTGATATCACCAATATCACCCTCCAGTCGAAATTAGAGATTGTAAGAATATCGTGGTCACTGGAAAGCCTCAAGGGCCCGCGTTTTTTTCTGTAATCCTCATCCCGCCTCCCGCATAAATTCCAGAATCACGCGATTCTCGCATTACGACTCTAAAATAAGTATGCATATCGATTCCTCGCAAAAAGTAACTCTCTAAAAATATAAACAATGCCGCTTTGCGTGCATGCACTTCTTATAATTTGAATTCTCTGCTGTATATCATTACACATTTCGGAATAAAGTTCGGAAGAGGTGGTTTATCAAGATTGGCAACAGCGAATTTGGGAAGTTTGTGCATTGTTGAACCGGGCCGAGACTGTAATTTATTGGTGTGATTTATATGGATGGGATCGGGGGAAGTGTTTTTTTCTTTTTGAGTGCGTGTTATTTATATCTGCTTGGATGAATTGTTAGTTGTACTTGCAAATCTCCTTCTGCTTACATTACAACTCTGAGCTATATACTGGGATGTCTTTTAAATATCATATCAGAGCTGTCCCGAGTACAAGTAAAATATACTCGAGTATTAAGTACAAGTACTCTACGAAAATTGTACTCAAGTATTAAGTACAAGTAAGTAATTACGAGTACTTAAGTGCTTATATGAGTACAAACTAAATACATCAGGTGATTAAGGATCAATGATATACAGCTATTATACAGAGAGTTTTAAGTAACACCGAACATGCCAGAAAATGTTCACTGTAAATTTTCCTATGTTCGATGTGTTCTGGGACGCATCAAAGCATTGAATGCGATGTGATTGGCTACGACTTCCAATGGTAATATAGTCAACCCAATTTACATTCTTCTGGGTGCGATTTCATTGGTTACGATTTTTAGTAGTTCTAATGCAAATTAGGACTAATGTTAATAGGGTACAGGTAACGTCAAAATAACATATGTCAGTTATTAAATCTTGTGCGTTTATGGTGCAGTGTGTGGGAATATGGAACATACTTTTTTGCCCAAAGTAAGACATCAGCATTTCAAAACAATCAAGATTAATACTGTCCTGAAACTTACAGCGAGTTTTTCTTTTAGGTATACGTATTTCAAATTCAGCCTATATTCTGTAAATCCTTAGATATTCCTTGTTTTTTTAAGCTCGATTTAAAGCTTTAAACGAGTGTTTTCCACTCCCAGACTAAGCATGAAGTAAAATTTCGAGTTTAGAAAAGCCCCGTGAAAATTTGTCGAGGGTCGCGCAGCGACCCGAGACAAATTTTCTGGGCTTTTCTAAACTCGAAATTTTACTTCATGCGCCACGCGTTTAAAACACTAAAATATTGTGAAATTTATGTATATTCGAACTTCACTTAAAATCTCTGTTTCATACGCGTGGCGCATGAAGTAAAATTTCGAGTTTAGAAAAGCCCAGAAAATTTGTCTCGGGTCGCTGCGCGACCCACGACAAATTTTCACGGGGCTTTTCTAAACTCGAAATTTTACTTCATGCTTAGTCTGGGAGTGGAAAACATTCGTTTAAAGATTCAAATTGAACTCTTTCAAAAAACAACGAATGTCGGAAAATTTACAGCTTATGCATGTTTACCTAAAGAAAAAATCACTGTATCTTCAATTCATTGTAAGTTACGCAGTTAATAAAGTAATAAATACACCTACATTATCTTTATTAAGTATTATGTTAGCAAATAAATGAAAATTACAATGTTTGGCAGCAATACTAGGTGCGGGACTTGCAAACCTGCCTCGCCACGCTCATCAAATTTGGAATATTTATATTTAAAGCTGCCGAAAGGCCATTTTGTTAGCACAATGGGCCTAATGAGGCCTAAGTGCAGTGTAGAAATGCGCACTCCCCAAAGGACCAGGCAGTTTTTGGACGGCATTTTTGCTGGTACACCCAAAGCAACGTACTTGGGGTGGTCCTGATCAAATGGTTTACACAATACGCTGAATCGGAAGTTCTTAATAATCTCCAGTGAAATTGAAGCAATGTATAAACTTATCTTGAAATATTAAAGAAATTTTACCAAGTGTTTTCTTTTTTAAATCATAGTAAAATATGTTTCACCACGTGAAAGATGAGAAACTTGTTCAAGAATAATTAGAGACTTGTCTCAATGAGACAAAATGTTTGCAGAAAGTCGATATTAATTTTAAATTCATGCTTATTTTATCAATCTCAAAACATCCCTTTAAATCAGGAATCTGTTTTTCTATTATTTTTGCGATCAAGCTAAATCTGTTCTCCTCTTTCTCATTTTTACTTTCCCCCGTATGTAATACAAAGGGAAAGTATTGTTTTCGTGAAAATTTTAGAATCAAAAATTTTAGCGGAAATATCCGTTTTGAGGTCCCCTGAGTCGATTAAGACCATTTTTGAAAAATGTCTGTCTGTCTGTCTGTCTGTCTGTGTGTGTGTCTGTGTGCGCTGTACCGCCAAAACCGCTAAAGATATCGAGATGAAACTTGAAACTTAAGCTTTTTGTTACAATCGGAAGAACTGAAAAGCTTTTGGTGAAAATCGGAAAACCGGAAGTGGTACTTTACTCTTGGCGTTTTTCAGTTTTTTCAGATTTTTTCAATAAATGTTCATCAAACAAAAAATTATTTCAAATAAAAGTTGTAGATAATAACAAAATTAAGATGTATTGTTCACTTACTTTTTGTCATAGCACTCTTAGTTTTTGAGATATTTTAAAAGTTGTGTGTTTTATCTAGTTATTGAGGACCACTTCGTAATATGTTATAAAAAGAAGAACGTTTTTCGGGAACTTTCAAACACAATTTTCTACAGGGTGATTCATTAGCCTCTTTACAAACTTTAAAAAGTGATTTAATACGCAATTTACGGGGGAAAGTACTCTGATGGACACATCACCATTTTTCTTTTCTGTTTAATATTAACATTCCATTAGTGATGTAGGCGATTATTAAATGACACATTTCATTTTGACGTTAAATGTAAGTTGCGTTAGAACTACTAAAACTAAAATTGCGTTAGAACGACTAAAATCAGCCAATGAAATCGCACTCAATGCTTTGATGCATCCCAGAACACATCGAACATAGGAAAATTTACATTGAATATTTTCTGGCATGTTCGGTGTTACATAAAACTCTCTGTAGATTAGACAAACACCAATAAAGAAATTTTAAAACAATAACTAAATTGTTTTATTTTTCCGTCAGTATATAACCCATTAAGCGCTAATGACGCAATAACATTATTATTTTCTTTTTAAATTACTAACTAAAGAAGTTCATTTTATACATTATACATTTTATACATTGTATTGATCTGACTTGATTGACTTGTTAATTAAATATATCCATAATTAAACCAAATGTTAAAACTTTTCTAAACTCGAAATGTCACTTCATGTCTATTCTGGGAGTAGAAACACTCGTTCAAAACTTCAAATTGAACACTTTTATAAAATCGACTAATGCCTGAAAATTTACATCGTATACATCGATGGCTTAGCGCACAAATGTGTTAAGTGGAGTTTTTGGCTAAAATGAGTTGAGTGTGTTATCTCATACATCTTAACTTAATGTATGAGATAGCACACTTAACTCAGTTTAGACAAAAACAAATTAACTTTTAGAGTTAATTGTATAATTAATTGCTCTACCTTTAATGGTTTAAAAAAAAATTAATGAAAAATAATCATAATTATTTCAAAATCGAGTATTGCATGTGGGCTTTGATTGAGTTATTATCCAACGTAACACAATTTTATAATTTAGTAAAGTTGGATTAGGCAAGGGTAGACAATGCTTATGGGAGAACTGGATTCCGAGTTTTCGAGGATAGAAAAGGAGAGACTGTGGTCGGGAAGTGGGTCCATCTACTTATGAATAGAGTAAACGTAGAAGTATTCTAGAGAAAACTGCTCCGTTTACGTCTACACACACACACAAACGCGCTCACTCTTATTTCGTCGTGTAATTTGATCCCGTCTGCACCACTCGTACGATGATAAATTTGATGACCTTCAGAAAAAATAAACTGTTCCGAAACATTTCTTTTATTTTCAGATTTCCGTCGTGTTCAAAATTATGGACTTTGGGAATCAGATATATTTAAATAGCTCCTAAATAAACCTAAAATTTAACTAAAAATCAAAAAATAAAATTCAATGAGTTTACATTAGAGAATTCATTTGATATTATTTTTATCTTGATTGTTTTTTTTTTCTTCATAGATTCAATTAAAACTTTGGTATGTACCAAATTTGGCAAATAATTTATATTATTGATTAGTTATACAGACAGTTTTTTAAGTATAAATAACTCAATATACAGAATACACTGTACATTTTTCTGGGCTTTTCTAAACTCGAAATTTTACTTCATGCGCCCCGCGCACAAAACACTGATTTTTCGTGAGGTTCAAATATACTTAAATTTCACAATATTTTAATGTTTTATACGCGTGGCGCATGAAGTAAAATTTCGAGTTTAGAAAAGCCCCGAAAATTTGTCTCGGGTCGCTGCGCGACCCTCGACAAATTTTCACGGGGCTTTTCTAAACTCGAAATTTTACTTCATGCTTAGTCTGGGAGAGGAAAACACTCGTTTAAAGCATCAAATTGAACTCTTTTAAAAACACAACGAATATCTACAGATTTAAAGAAAATAAGGTGAATTTGAAATATGTATACTTTAACGGAAAACTTCCTGTATATGAACTGTGGTAGACGAATAATAAAATTTATTATCACCACAAAAAGTCTATTCGAAAATATTTCTTTTATTTTGAGATTTCAAGCGTGTTCCAAATTATGAAATTCGGGAATATATTTTATAAAAACAAATTTACAATGAAATTAACAATTCTAAAATATATTTTCAACGTTTTTAGTTATTTTATATATTTTTAATAAAAAAATTGTTAAAATTATTAGATTAATAGAATATTGTTTCAAATATTCATAATTTGTATAAATAAACGAAGTCATTTTACAATGAAAAAATGTAAAATATATTTCCAACATTTTTAGTTATTATATATATTTTTAATAAAAACGTGATTAAAAATTAATAGATTTTTAATATATTTATGTTATTAAACATTTTTTTTTAAAAGTTAGATAAATACAAAAATCTTTTTACAATGAAAAAATCAATTTGAAAAATGTTTGATGGGTATTTTAATTGGAATTGATAATAAGAAAACAGAAATTATTTCAATAAAATAGATAAATTATTTACGAATACACAAAACTAAAAACATAGCAATATAGATTCATATAAACATTCATATATACAAAAAACTAACAAACATTAAAAAACTATATTAAATATACATATAACTGTTTTCTTATTTATTAACGATATTTTAGAAGCAATTTTTTCGTTTTTTTTATTCAGTAATAATTATACAGAATTGATCGAAGTGTAACACAAAATCAAGAGAATATATTTTAAATAAAAAGCCAACAAATCAACACCTCATCATTTGCTTGTTTAATTTCATGACACTCCGGTTTTTAAAAATGCAATAAATAGCAAAGCTCGGTGTGTATATTTTTACTCTAACCAAATGAATATCATAATTTCCCTGAAATAATTAGGGAAGATAATATTTTAATTTTGAGAAATTAACATTAAAAATGCTACGTTCCGTTTCATCCATTTACACTCTGAATAACGTGTATGAATATCGAATTAACTCTTTTCCTTGACTATTTTCTTTTTGGACAATATTCATTATTTTAGTGGGGATAGCTTTATAGAAGGGATGAAAAATCAAATTCTTCGAAGTGATCTATCTGTTTTTACCTATTTGTAGGCATTTTTTCGACCGCGTTTTTATTATGGTGTATACCCTCAAGTATTGCGCGACCAGAACAATACCACTGCAACTTACAGATAATCCGCAACCTTCTAAAAACCATATATATTTTGGGATTTAAAAAGATTATTTACTGTTGACACATTTAATCCGTATCCGCAGAATCCAATTCGGTAATTTCTTATCATGTTTTTCACTAACCGATATTTTAGTTAGACACTTTTTGATCGGGTTTTCTTAAATCATTTTGAATTATTTTTCCTTACCTGTTTAGTCTGTAACATAATCCCATCGGTACCTTTTGTAAATGTAATCTGACTAAGAATAAAACCATTGAAATAATTGAATTAACCTGACATACAAAACATTGTAAACTTGAAATAGAGTTTTTTTTTTTTTGGATTGATTGAGTTACTTGAAGATAATTATACTTTGATTAAAAAACACTTAGAACCTTTCTTCAATACTTTATTTTGTAACCAAATGTACATTTCGGACACGAAGTGTCCATTATCAATGGTTTGATACTAATACAAAAATATACATTTTACACTGATTTATATACACTAAAAAATGAGGGAATTAGAGGGTGTCGGTAGGGGGTGTGGTTATGGTGGTAATAAACTAATTTTAGCCGAAAAAAGGTTATCTGTGGGTAAGTGGGTACGTGTTTGATGGGGATTCCAAGGGATTAGGAAAACACCCGAGTTTCAGGTGGACACACTAAATCTAATAAAACATTTTCGAGCGGACTTAAATCGAAATTTAACAGTAGGTTTTCTTGTTTTTTCATTTGAATTGCCTCCAACATATTTAAATGATAGTGTGTAGAATGTTTTAATAATTTTACGTTTTCTAAAGTGAACATATGGCCAGTTTCAATTGCATGGTTAGCGACCGCAGATTTATCCGGATTCAGGTGTTTAATGTGTGAGACATGTTCCTTGAATCTAGTTTGAATGTTTCTTTGTGTTTGTCCTATGTATATTTTGTCACAATTCGAACATTTAATGGAATAAATTCCAGATTTTTCTAAGAAATGTGTTTTGTTAAAAGTGTTCCCTAGTAAATTGTGTAATTTTGTATTTACATAGTACGCTGGGGTTAAATTGAATTTCTTGTACAATTTTTTGAAATTATTTTCGATTGTGGGGGAATAACTTAGTCTGACATATTTTGTTTCTTTTATGGTTTCTATATCTGTAAGTGAAGTTATATTTCGGAGTTTATATTTACGTGAATGTCTATTAATTAGTCTCTGTATTGTATTTCTGTTGTATTTAAGGTGTGCTGCTATTGTGTGAATGAATTTTAGTTCCTTTTTTCTAATTTCGGGTGATAATGGTATGTTGAGGGCTCTATTTATCATACTATTAAAGGTAGATAGTTTATATTTCATTGGTGCAAATGCGTTGGCATGGATATAATTGAAAGTATGAGTATGTTTCCTGAATATATCAAATACTAATTTATTGTTTTCTCTTTTTATAAGAATGTCTAGGAAGGGCAGTGAGTTTTCGTCCTCTAACTCGTATGTAAAATTAATACTATTGTAAATATTGTTAATGGATGAGATGAAGTTGTTAATATCGAAATTTGTTTCGACCACAGCAAATATGTCATCGACATATCTAAACCAAATATTCGGAAACTGGGTTATTGATTTTTTGGCAATATTTTCAAAATTATTTAGAAAAATGTGAGCAAGAAACGGTGATAACGGGTTACCCATGGCAGTGCCAAATGTTTGCTTATAGTATGAATTATTGAACTCAAACACGTTACAATCCATCACTAGTTCGGTAAGCTGTAAGTATACTTTGATTTGTTCGTTTGGAATATTATTTTTTATTAAAATTTCTTCTAGAATAGAAATGGTGTTCTTGATTGGTATGCTCGGGAATAGTGATTCGACATCGAAGGATACTAGTTTATGATCGGATGAGATTTTTATCTTTTCTAAGTGTTTTGTTAATTCTATGGAATTTCTAACTGAAAAATCGTTTTCTATTTCTAAGGTTTTGAACTGGGTGACTAACCATTTAGCAATTTTATATGTGGGAGATTTTATATGTGGGAGTTAGAAATTCCATAGAATTAACAAAACACTTAGAAAAGATAAAAATCTCATCCGATCATAAACTAGTATCCTTCGATGTCGAATCACTATTCCCGAGCATACCAATCAAGAACACCATTTCTATTCTAGAAGAAATTAGAAAAAAGGAACTAAAATTCATTCACACAATAGCAGCACACCTTAAATACAACAGAAATACAATACAGAGACTAATTAATAGACATTCACGTAAATATAAACTCCGAAATATAACTTCACTTACAGATATAGAAACCATAAAAGAAACAAAATATGTCAGACTAAGTTATTCCCCCACAATCGAAAATAATTTCAAAAAATTGTACAAGAAATTCAATTTAACCCCAGCGTACTATGTAAATACAAAATTACACAATTTACTAGGGAACACTTTTAACAAAACACATTTCTTAGAAAAATCTGGAATTTATTCCATTAAATGTTCGAATTGTGACAAAATATACATAGGACAAACACAAAGAAACATTCAAACTAGATTCAAGGAACATGTCTCACACATTAAACACCTGAATCCGGATAAATCTGCGGTCGCTAACCATGCAATTGAAACTGGCCATATGTTCACTTTAGAAAACGTAAAATTATTAAAACATTCTACACACTATCATTTAAATATGTTGGAGGCAATTCAAATGAAAAAACAAGAAAACCTACTGTTAAATTTCGATTTAAGTCCGCTCGAAAATGTTTTATTAGATTTAGTGTGTCCACCTGAAACTCGGGTGTTTTCCTAATCCCTTGGAATCCCCATCAAACACGTACCCACTTACCCACAGATAACCTTTTTTCGGCTAAAATTAGTTTATTACCACCATAACCACACCCCCTACCGACACCCTCTAATTCCCTCATTTTTTAGTGTATACATATAAATCAGTGTAAAATGTATATTTTTGTATTAGTATCAAACCATTGATAATGGACACTTCGTGTCCGAAATGTACATTTGGTTACAAAATAAAGTATTGAAGAAAGGTTCTAAGTGTTTTTTAATCAAAGTTGAAATAGAGTATTCAATAATTTTTGCAATTACACTTCTCAGAGAAAATCTATTATACTTTTTCTATTAAAAGACATCTCGTTGTTTTCTAAATGTTTTTGATTATCATCACTTAACGAGACTTTTCAACATATTTCAATATTTGAGCCAATTATCTCAAATATTATCGATAACACTTGTTTCTGATTCCTGGGACCCTAAAACGTATATTTCCGTACAAAAAAAGATAGCCATGAGGTCGGCAACAATTATTAAAATGTAAAATTTATAATGTTATTAATGTGATTAATTACTTGATTTAACAAGTTTGTTTGTTTCGCAGTTTTTGATAATTTTCTCAATTATAAAGTTTCATGATTTTTATATAATTTGTACTTTCTCTATATAACATTTCGTGTATCTCGGGAAGTATTGAGAATATCGAAAAATATTTCTGCTTATTCTTTTTTAAATTATCCCCATGCAGCCGCACGACGGATGCCATAAATTTTAATCCAACAATTAGGTAACATTTTAGTGCCCGCTGAGTGTTGTCGGTGTTAGTCAAATGGCACACAAATTTCTGAAACTGTTAATAATTATTAAAAGTATAGTTCATTTAATAAAATACGCATCGTGATTAAAATATATACTGAGTCCATTTTGGGATCTGATTTTTTTCTTTTGCAGAATAAACATTTTCGTATAATCGTTCACTATTTTCAAGCTATATTTCAAACGAAACTGAGGAGAACTCAAAAATAATACCTCGAAAATACTGCTAGTAGGTAAAGAAATGATTTTAATTTTATTGTAATCGTTTTGGTTCAATAAGCGATACAAACTCAAATTCCAATTACATTGGAAATCTTTACATGAAACATACAATGCGCCTTGAAACGGGACACATAGTATATTTAAAACTATTTTAACCCATTAACGGCCAAGCAATTTTAACTCTAAAAGTTAATTTTAATTAAAATTCTACACTTCTTTTTATGATTTCTATGAATGACTTATTGCATTACATACTGTGATTTTTTTCTTTAAATACACATAATGTATACGTGAATTTAATAAAAAGTTAAAAATCATAAATAGTTTATTATTATTATTATATTAAAGTGATAATGGATTTTCAAAAAAATAGTGCCTCAACAATGTAATGTATACGCTGTCAATGTTCAGGCATTCGTCGATTTTATATAAAAACGTGCAATATGAAGTTAAGAACGAGTGTATCCACTCCCAGACTAAGCATGAAGTAAAATTTCGAGTTTAGAAAAGCCTGAAAATTTGGCTCGGGCGCGTAGCGAAGCGGAGCGACCGAGCCAAATTAGGCTTTTCTAAACTCGAAATTTTACTTCATGCGCCACGCGTATAAAACATTGTAATATTGTGAAGTATTTATAATACACTTTAAATAACAAAATATTTAAATTTTTCTTAAAACATTTTCAATGCAGGTCAAATAATATAATATATCAAATAAACTTATTTTGTAACTTAATTATCAAAAAATAATAATGTTGCGTGTATGCATCAACGGCGCTTAATGGGTTAAAAACTTCAAACGGTACTGGATATATATAAACTGTGGATTAGGTTAGATGAAAAACTCCAAAACTAGGTTAGGTTACATGACAAATTATAACCTATCGATTTGTCGTCTAACTGTAAAATTAGGTTAAGTTATTATTCAACCTAACCCAACTTCACAATTTAGCGTAGTTGGGTTACATAAAAAGTTGTGAAGTTCTACATTGTATTGTGGTTAGGTTAGATATCAAATTGTAAAGTTTAACTAAGAATGAACTAAAATGTGATGTGTCAAAATGTAATGAAATGGCAATAATCTTGAAAAATGTAAGTTTGTGAATATTTTTAAAAATTCATAAGACTTACTGATAGTGGTAAGTACTAAAAGTTTTAAATAATTGGGATTTTTAATAAGAAATACCAAATTATTTAAAACTACGCAACCGTTAATCAACTTCTATTATGCGTACATCCGCAGTCGCCTAGAATACTGCTCGGTTGTATGGAGTCCGCACTACACTATTCATATTTCAGAAATTGAAAAAGTTCAGAGGAAATTTTTAAAAACATTGTACTATAGGAAATACCGGATATATCCTGCGCAGGGTTATTCATCAGAACTGTTGGAACGTGATTTTGGTATCGTATCACTGCAACACCGGCGCACTTTAGCTCAAATTATGTTTGTATATAAGTTAATTCACCACAAAATCGATGACTCATTACTGTTATCTTTACTGAACTTTTATGTACCACGCCAAAATAGTAGACTACAACATACTTTCTATTTAAGTACATCAAGTACATATCATCACATGAACTGAATTTTGTCAATGTGTAAAACAGTGAATAGCCATTGCAAAAATATAGATATATTTTATACATGCAGCGAGCGAAGATTAATGAGTGAATTGATAAGTAACGTGACTCAAGTGTAAGTGTATTTTTCTGGTGTTCTTGTATGTGAATATGTATATGTATATACATATACGTGTATCTGTTCTATCATTCAGGAATGTATTGTACTGTCTTTTATTTATTTTTTTTTTTTTTAATTTGTCCTGTAATTGGCCTTCGTGGCTGTTGGGTAATATACAATAAATAAATAAGTATTTTGACATTTCATGTCTCTTTGACAATCTTCACACATTAATGCTACTTTTGACATATTTGATACTTAAAAAATATGAGTTTTATATCACTTTCTACACGATGACAGTTTTTTTCTTTTGGAAATATTGTCACTTTCCACATTTTAAGTCGCTTTTGACGTTTTTCATATGACATAAGTAGGTTTCAGCCGATACTGAGTCTATAACGACAGTTTATACAAATCGACCTTAGCCGGCATTTGGACTATACTGACAGATATTTGAAAGATAATCACAATTCTCATAAGTTGGCGTTAATTGATATTTGAACTATAATGGTAGTTGACATATGTTGGCATCAGGCAACATTTAGTCCACAGAGTGATATCTAACCTAACCTAATTTGAAAGAGTGATATCTAACCTACCCTAAATTGACAACGCAAATCCTAACCTTTAAAGATTCTTTACTTGCGACGTACTTCCGACATTATATGTCACTTTTTGACATTTTTAGCGCATAGCTGTTGGTAGTTGACGATTTTATAGATAAAAAGTGTGTAGAAGTTGGTATAGTTTTTATTTGTTTTAACAAAAGTAACATTGCTGTCAATATAAAGCTGTAATTGCTTGTAGCTCATTTATTTTGACAGTTACAGCGAAACTTGAAAGATGACATTTGTATGGATTTTTTTAATTTGTTTAAACAGAATGTAGCCACTAATGTTAGATTAAGACAGTTGTCAAAACAAAGATTTCAGGTGTTCGTTTGTTTTGACAGTTATATCAAAATAAATGTTAGTAGGTGCATCCAAATGTACTCGAGGCCATTTTTTTGTCTAAAAATGCGTCGAGTACAAGTACAAGTACTTGGAATATAAAGTACTCTTGAACTGTGTACTGAGTACATGAAACGTACTCAGAGTACAAATTTTGAGTACTTGTACTCGAGTACCGCCTAGGTTATCATACTCCGATGTATATACGGCAAATGTTCAGGCATTCATTGATTTTCTAAAAGGTTCTAACGAGTGTTTCCACTCCTTGATTAATCATGAAGTAAAATTACGAGTTTAGAAAAGTCCAAAAAGTTGGAGTGGTCGGGTAGAGAAGCGAAGTAACCAATCAGAATCACCAATATTTAAGAAAAAATCTAGATTCTAGAACAAAGTTTGTTATTTAAGCTTGAAGAAAATTAAAAAAATTGAAAGCTTAAGATTACTATATTTCGTACAGTTTGATTCACCATAAATGGTGGTTATTTATAGTTTTTTTACCGAGATTTTATACACCATATCCAAATAAACAGGGTGTCCAAAATAAATGAAGTATTGGGTACAATTCGATTTTTTTTAATGGAACACCCTGTGTTTCAATTTACAATGGCTTAGAGATTTTAATTAGGAATACAAAGATAGCGGGTTTGATGAGGTTATGTTAAACGACTAACGAGATATAGCCGATTTTCTGATACTTATACACAATGAGTCTGACACAGAGGGTGGATTAATTGAACCTGTTGTTTTTTTCAATGGAACACTCTGTATTTCACTCGAATATTACACGGCTGAAGACTTTTTCTTTAAGAAAGCCCAAAATGTTTTCAATTAGTATTCATTCTTTGTCATGTTTTCTGAATTTTACTTTCCTGTTTGTTTATTTAGTTTAATGAGGAAACGATTTGACCTGATATTAAATTTTACTTATAAATTATCCATAAAAACAGTTAATCTGTTGTGTAACGGAAATAATCATTGTATAATTCAATATCCGTCCGGGTATTACCTCGGGAAGTAATTGTTCAATGAATATTTGGGAGAGTCGTAAAGAGACAAATTTTTTTGTAGAAAGTCGATATTAACTCGTTTTTATATTTTATTGCAATACCGTATAATTTCTGATTTCAACGATGTAAGGTTTAATATATCCACAGCCTTGATGATATTACTAGAAATATTCGCAGTAATAAACAAAAGACTAACAATAAAATAGGCCTTAAGAACGATGAGGCGCCAATCTCGAATTAGCATGAGTAAATTTCGTTGCTCAAAATTTTATGAGATAATTACCTTGTCTCTAGATAATGATAGTTCTCACATAGAATAATTGGTATAATTTGTTGTTATTCTTTATTAAATCATTAGTTTCTATTCTGGATAATGTCATTTTTATTTTAGTTGCATGACATGTCATTGCTTTTAATGACTACTTTAAATTTACGGCAATCACCCTAATACAATTTTCTTTAACTGTGATCAGCCAAACATTGAATCACCCCTGTGAAGTTGGCCCCCCAACTTTCAAATTTCTTAAAAATTATTAGAGTTCTGATTGCCCCCCACATAGTTCTAGAGTTCCCTATACATATAAAAAATAGTTCTGCCCTTTTAACCTCGCAAAAATCAAATTAAATTAGAGGGGCCAACTTCACGCTCATGTTATTTTAGAACGTTATAACTACTTTATAATTGACTTTACAGCAAAAATGCATCTGAATAATTGATAGAACTCTTTGGGGGGCAACTAGAACTCTAATCAAATTTAAAAAGAAAACGAAAAAAAACACCCCTCTCGGACTTGTAAAAATTAAATATTATAAAAGTTTAAGCAATCAGAACTTTTCTGTTATTAATAATAAATAATTATTTCATCAAAATAATCTACAAAACTCGTTGGGGGGCAACCAGAACTCCAGTCAAATTTACAAAAACTTGAAAAAAATCATCCTCTTAAGACTTAGTAATTTTAATATTACAAAAGTTTAAGTAGCCAGAACTTTTTTATTATTGATAATAGAGAATTAACTTATAAGAATAATCTGCAGAACTCGTTGGGGGGCAAGTAGAACTCTGGCCAGATTTACAAAAATTAAAAAAAATCATCCCCTTAGGACTTTATAATTTTAATATTACAAAAGTTTATGTAACCAGAACTTTTTTATTAATGATAATAGAGAATTAATTTATAAGAATAATCTGCAGAACTCGTTGGGGGGCAAGTAGAACTCTGGCCACATTTACAAAAATAAAAAAAATCATCCCTTTAGGACTTTATAATTTTTATATTGCAAAAGTTTAAGTAACCAGAACTTTTTTATTTATGATAATAGAGAATTAATTTATAAGAATAATTTTCAGAACTCGTTGGGGGGCAAGTAGAACTCTGGTCAGATTTAGAAAAATAAAAAAAAAGTCATCCCCTTAGGACTTAATAATTTTAATATTACACAAGTTTAAGTAACCAGAACTTTCTTATTTATGATAATAGAGAATTAATTTATAAGAATAATTTGCAGAACTCGTCGGGGGGCAAGTAGAACTCTGGTCAAATTTACAATAATAAAAAAAATATCCCCTTAGGACTTAATAATTTTAATATTACACAAGTTTAAGTAACCAGAACTTTTTTATTTATGATAATAGAGAATTAATTTATAAGAATAATTTGCAGAACTCGTTGGGGGGCAAGTAGAACTCTGGTCAGATTTACAAAAATAAAAAAAATATCCCCTTAGGACTTAATAATTTCAATATTACAAAAGTTGAAGTAACCAGAACTTTATTATTAATGATAATAGAGAATTAATTTATAAGAATAATCTGCAGAACTCGTTGGGGGGCAAGTAGAACTCTGGTCAGATTTACAAAAATAAAACAAAATCATCCCCTTAGGACTTTATATGTTAATATTACAAAAGTTTAAGTAACCAGAACTTTTTTTATTAATGATAATAGAGAATTAATTTATAAGAATAATTTGCAGAAGTTTAAATTATTCTTATAAATTAATTCTCTATTATCATTAATAAAGAAGTTCTGGTTACTTAAACTTTTGTAATATTAAAATTATAAAGTCCTAAGGGGATGATTTTTTTTTATTTTTGTAAATCTGGCCATAGTTCTACTTGCCCCCCAACAAGTTCTGCAGATTATTCTCATAAATTAATTCTCTATTATCAATAATAAAAAAGTTCTGGTTACTTAAACTTTTGTAATATTAAAATTATAAAGTCCTAAGGGGATGATTTTTTTTTATTTTTGTAAATCTGGCCAGAGTTCTACTTGCCCCTCCAACGAGTTCTGCAGATTATTCTCATAAATTAATTCTCTATTATCATTAATAAAACAGTTCTGGTTACTTAAATTTTTGTAATATTAAAATTATAAAGTCCTAAGGGAATGATTTTTTTTTAATTTTGTAAATCTGGCCAGAGTTCTACTTGCCCCCCAACGAGTTCTGCAGATTATTCTCATCAATTAATTCTCTATTATCATTAATAAAAAAGTTCTGGTTACTTAAACTTTTGTAATATTAAAATTTTAAAGTCCTAAGGGGATGATTTTTTTTTATTTTTGTAAATCTGGCCAGAGTTCTACTTGCCCCCCAACGAGTTCTGCAAATTATTCTCATAAATTAATTCTCTATTATCAATAATAAAAAAGTTTTGGTTACTTAAACTTTTGTAATATAAAAATTATTAAGTCCTAAGGGGTTATTTTTTTTTATTTTTGTAAATCTGACCAGAGTTCTACTTGACCACTAACGATTTCTGCAGATTATTCTCATAAATTAATTCTCTATTATCAATAATAAAAAAGTTCTGGTTACTTAAACTTTTGTAATATTAAAATTATAAAGTCCTAAGGGGATGATTTTTTTTTTTATTTTTGTAAATCTGGCCAGAGTTCTACTTGCCCCTCCAACGAGCTCTGCAGATTATTCTCATAAATTAATTCTCTATTATCATTAATAAAAAAGTTCTGGTTACTTAAATTTTTGTAATATTAAAATTATAAAGTCCTAGGGGAATGATTTTTTTTCAATTTTGTAAATCTGGCCAGAGTTCTACTTGCCCCCAACGAGTTCTGCAGATTATTCTCATCAATTAATTCTCTATTATCATTAATAAAAAAGTTCTGGTTACTTAAACTTTTGTAATATTAAAATTTTAAAGTCCTAAGGGGATGATTTTTTTTATTTTTGTAAATCTGGCCAGAGTTCTACTTGCCCCCCAACGAGTTCTGCAAATTATTCTCATAAATTAATTCTCTATTATCAATAATAAAAAAGTTTTGGTTACTTAAACTTTTGTAATATAAAAATTATTAAGTCCTAAGGGGTTATTTTTTTTTTATTTTTGTAAATCTGACCAGAGTTCTACTTGCCCACTAACGATTTCTGCGGATTATTCTCATAAATTAATTCTCTATTATCAATAATAAGAAAGTTCTGGTTACTTAAACTTTTGTAATATTAAAATTATAAAGTCCTAAGGGGATGATTTTTTTTTGTATTTTTGTAAATCTGGCCAGAGTTCTACTTGCCCCTCAACGAGTTCTGCAGATTATTCTTATAAGTAAATTCTCTATTATCATTAATAAAAAAAGTTCTGGCTACTTAAACTTTTGTAATATTAAAATTACTAAGTCCTAAGAGGATGATTTTTTTCAAGTTTTTGTAAATTTGACTGGAGTTCTGGTTGCCCCCCAACGAGTTTTGTAGATTATTTTGATGAAATAATTATTTATTATTAATAACAGAAAAGTTCTGATTGCTTAAACTTTTATAATATTTAATTTTTACAAGTCCGAGAGGGGTGTTTTTTTTTTAAATTTGATTAGAGTTCTAGTTGCCCCCAAAGAGTTCTATCAATTATTCAGATGCATTTTTGTTGTAAAGTCAATTATAAAGTAGTTATAACGTTCTAAAATAACATGAGCGTGAAGTTGGCCCCCCTCTAATTTAATTTGATTTTTGCGAGGTTAAAAGGGCAGAACAATTTTTTATATATATAGGGAACTCTAGAACTATGTGGGGGGCAATCAGAACTCTAATAATTTTTAAGAAATTTGAAAGTTGGGGGGCCAACTTCACAGGGGTCATTGAATCCCCATTTTTTTTTATGGAAATATCCGTTTTGGGGTCCCAGGAATCCAAATCAAGTGTTATCTCATGATATCGGTCTGTGGTCCAATTTCAGCGAAAATGGCTTATGGCATTGTCATAAAAAAAATTATTTGGGTTCTATTCCATAATATCTCGCGCCCAGTTGAAAATGGGTGATGACCGGAAACCGGAAGTGGATGTATACTCTTCGCGTTTTCTTCGTATCTCGTAAATTATTAACATAGTCTAAAAATCTTTGAAATAAAAGTTATAGAGAAACAAAAATCAACATTTAATGAGTACATGCTTTCTGTCGTAGCTCTTTTAATTTTTTTGAAAATGGTAAATATGATGTTTTTTAAACATCGTTTAAAATGGTTCATGGTACCAAATGAAAATTCCCTACTCCTCTCCTAATTATAGCGAAACATTACCAAATTTCATTGAGCTAGCACAATTTTGACGGGAGATATAAATATTTTTTCAGTTTTTCCTATTGTCCGAAATTTACGATTTTCAAGGGTGGAAAATACGTGAGTGGGAGAGAGATAGACTTACGCTGGTTTTAATGTTAAATTTTGATCTAAGGCCTTACTCCTTGCGATTTTTGGTAAAAGAAATATTTTTTTAATACCACCAAATAGGGTGTTCGATAAAAAGATAAAAAGAAGGAATGCTTTTTTCTACGGTGGGTATGCTATTTTTAATGTTTTTAGGCTGGCGGGAAATATTTCTTTCTTAAGGGACAAAGTTAAAAAAAAGTCATTCAGACAGTCAAAAGACATTTTATTGTACAAATTTAATTTAATAACTAATTGGAATAATGAATTTAATAATCCTATATTATTTTAATATGCGGTCGGTGCCTGTGCTGGCCACAGCAGATTTTTTTAAATTTTCGACAACTCTTGATAATTACGCTGATTTTTGTGGGTTTTGTAAAAAGTTACCTATCGTATTTTTTTATTATCAATTTTAATTTTCAATACTTTAGTACAGTCGTCAGAGATCTGACCTCTAAAAATCGCCCGAATTAGCTAAAAATGTGTGTGCATGTCAAGTACTGGACTTCTAATTAGATAAAAGAGGTTTAATACTCCTACTCCAGGACTTTCTCTGAAAACCACCCCCGTAAGAGGTAAAATACGTAAAACATTAATTTCCCACAAATTTGCACATGGAAAAAAAATGTTTCAACCAAAACATGTACCCAAGAAGATTTTTAACAAAAAAGTTACTTGACACTTTTTTGTGAAATGAACTGTACCCTCAGAAATAACGATTCAAGTAACCGGCGATTTTGAATTTCAGTTGCGCGCGCGAAGAGACTTATTTGAGCAAATGAATAACAAGCCGACAGTAGAAATTCGATAACATTTGATCGCAGTATCCTACTCGAAAACATATAAATGTATTTTAAAGGGGAAGAATTCAGCTTTCTTGTAAAATAATTATATTTTACCATAGATGAAGTCAGATTCTACAAATCTGTTAATTATATAAACGCTCCGAGGTTATGGCGGTCTTTTACGATATTTCACATAAAAATAAAATTGTTCAGTCCAAGAAGTGGAAATTATAGTAATAATCATCTTCAATTTTCGCATATACATGGTGTCTCATAACTTCTGGACATCATGCAGCTTTGTTATTTTAAATAGGACACACAACATTTTACAATATACAATAAATCGAAGAGAAGATGGTCCAAATTTGTTTTCAGATTATTATTGTTCCCTAAAGCTTGTATTAGACGACACTATTTTCTTGCACAAGAAAATAGTATACTATTTTCTATTATGGTGTACCAAATAGAACATCCTATTTCTATTATACAAAACTGTACAAGATTCGAGTTTGGTCATATTTTGTGTATTACACCATGATAGAAAATAGTATACTATTTTCTTGTACAAGAAAATAGTTTCGTCTAATAAATGCTTAAAATATGCAACTTTGCCGCAATGTAACCCCATATCTTCTGTTGATATACGGATACCCTGTATACAACAAATAAAAACGCCAATATTTGTCTGCAGGATGTCTGAAGCAATCACAACGAATACTAACAGATTGTGTAAGACATTCTCATTTTATTTGTTTCCTTTTAGTTTATTATTGTCTTTCCTGTTTGTTGCTTCATTTTGGTTTGAAGATAATGTTATGAGATATGATTACATTATACTGTATTATAACGACAAATGCTGTACATTTCAATGTTTGTCGGAGGTTTGTTGTGTATACTATTAAAGGATGCTTAAAATGAGTAGGCAATGTAAATTGAACTTAGAGTATTTGTTGTAGGTTGTGAAAAGTTTCTTAAACTCTGTATACATTTTATTCTCACCGCAGTTGGCTTTGACTTGCTTGTTTTAGATATATTGTTTAAACAATCAGTAAAGACATTTGTAGAATAAAATAGGAGTTTTAAGACATAAGATTTTTTTAATATTTGGTATGAACGGTGCTATACGCGGGACAGCAATATATTATTTAAATAATTAACAAATGAGAGTGACAACATTTTGACCAACTATGCTTGTTTTAGATATATTGTTTAAACAATTAGTAAAGAAATTTGTAAAATAAAATAGGAGTTTTAAGAGATGTGATTTTTTTAATATTTGGTATGAACGGTGCTATACGCGGGACAGCAATATATTATTTAAATAATTAACAAATGAGAGTGACAACATTTTGACCACCTATGCTCGTTCTAGATATATTGTTTAAACAATTAGTAAAGAAATTTGTAAAATAAAATAGGAGTTTTACGAGATATGATTTTTTTTAAATATTTAGCATGAACGGTGCTATACGCGGGACAGTAATATATTATTTAAATAATTAACAAATGAGAGTGACAACATTTTGACCATCTATGCTCGTTCTAGATATATTGTTTAAACAATTAGTAAAGACATTTGTTAAATGAAATAGGAGTTTTACGAGATATGATTTTTTTATTATTTGGTATGAACGGTGCTATACGCGGGACAGCAATATATTATTTAAATAATTAACAAATAAGAGTAACAACATTTTGACCATCTATGCTCGTTTTAGATATACTGTTTAAACAGTTAGTAAAGAAATTTATAAAATAAAATAGAAGTTTTACGAGATATGATTTTTTTAAATATTTGGCATGAACGGTGCTATACACGGGACAGTAATATATTATTTAAATAATTAACAAATGAGAGTGACAACATTTTGATCATCTATGCTCATTCTAGATATATTGTTTAAACAATTAGTAAAGAAATTTGTAAAATAAAATAGGAGTTTTACGAGATATGATTTTTTTAAATATTTGGCATGAACGGTGCTATACGCGGGACAGTAATATATTATTTAAATAATTAACAAATGAGAGTGACAACATTTTGACCATCTATGCTCGTTCTAGATATATTGTTTAAACAATTAGTAAAGACATTTGTAAAATAAAATAGGAGTTTTACGAGATATGATTTTTTTATTATTTGGTATGAACGGTGCTATACGCGGGACAGCAATACATTATACAAATGAGAGTGACAACATTTTGACCATCTATGCTCGTTCTAGATATATTGTCTAAACAATTAGAAAAAAAAAATTGTAAAATAAAATAGGAGTTTTACGAGATATGATTTTTTTAAATATTTGGCATGAACGGTGCTATACGCGGGACAGTAATATATTATTTAAATAATTAAAAAATGAGAATGACAACATTTTGACCATCTATGCTCGTTCTAGATATATTGTTTAAACAATTAGTAAAGACATTTTTATAATAAAATAGGAGTTTTACGAGACATGATTTTTTTAATTATTTGGTATGAACGGTGCTATACGCGGGACAGCAATATATTATTTAAATAACCAACAAATGAGAGTGACAATATTTTGACCATCTATGCTCGTTTTAGATATATTGTTTAAACAATTAGTAAAGAAATTTGTAAAATAAAATAGGAGTTTTACGAGATATGATTTTTTTAACTATTTGGCATGAGCGGAGCTATACACGGGACAGTAATATATTTTTTAAATAATGTACAAATAAGAGTGACAACATTTTGACCATCTATGCTCGGTCTAGATATATTGTTTAAACAATTAGTGAAGAAATTTGGAAAATAAAATAGGAGTTTTTAGAGATATGATTTTTTTAATATTTGGTATGAAAGGTGACATACGCGGAACAGCAATATATTGTTTAAATAAAGAACAATTAAGAGTTACAACATTCTGGTTATTTATACTCGCTCTATGTATATTGTTTAATCAATTAGTGAAGAAATTTTAAAAATATAATATGTGGTTTGGGAGTTATGAAGTTTTGAAATTATGGGGAATCTGGTTCATAATTCGTGTGATGGTGGAGGCGCCAAAATCCGTGGCTGGAAAATCCGTGGCTATCTTCACATCAGTACATCTAATAACAGTAAACTTGTAGACGTTTACTGTCATTGTCATAATACATCTGTGAACTGAATATAGCAACATATGACGTCAGTGCGTATATAGGTCGCTGCCAAGGTAATTGGATGACACACACATACCAGGTGTTCGATTAAAAATGCCCAACGCCTTAACTCTGTTATTTATTGACCGATTTTATTGAATTAAAAACCCAAGTCAATGTCCGTTTAAATACTAAGAAATAACATGAATATTGATTTTTTTCAATAATAACTTCATTACCAAATAATAGCCAACTTAACATTTTTAAATGACTGCTTATAATTTTTAAATTTTATTACATTGGACATAATTTTTCTGAATCCATTAAAGCCCTTGTTTTTTGTTTAATATTTTGGTCTAAAAAAATTTAAATAAATCTTCGATTTAAAATTATATTTTTTAAAAAATATAATTAGTGTGCTCTGTAAAAAAAGTGTCAAATGTCATTTATTGTGAGGTTATGTCAAATGTGAATAACAACGACCCAACAAATAAGTACTTACATTACAATTTAAGGTAGAATAGAATAATTTAAAAAAAACGCAACATTATAATATTATTTTTTAATTACTAACTAAATAAGTTCATTTGATACATTGTATTACTTGACCTGACTTGAGAATGTGTGAAGAAAAATGTTTGTTCTTTAAATATTTCTCATTTTTAAAGTGTATGTACAATATATTACAAATAATTGTGATAAATATGTGATTTTTATTGCTGTAACGATTGCCAGGGCCATTATTTACGGAAAAGAAATAGAATTATTAGGTATTAAATCTCACGTCATACAGGGTGTCAATTTGAAAACAAGCCAGCTAGAATATCTTTGGAACCGTAACAGTTAGAGAACATTTTTCACAACCGTTTCTAGGATATGGAGGGGGAACCATTTTGACCCCTTAGGCTGTAGCCACCCTTGCCCATTTTTTTTAAATGGCACGACCCTACTTGTGATATATCATTAGAAAGGTCTTTCAAAATGCTAATCAGTGGTACCAACTAAAATTTTTATTGTTACATAAAAAATGCAACAAAAAAATTGAAATCAATTTATTTGATTTTAAATTGTTGTCAAATTAGGTATTATAACAATTTATTTTTACAAATTACAAATTAAAAAGCACACAGATTTTCGGCGAAGCTGGAATATACATAAATTTCACAATATTTTAGTGTTTTATACGCGTGGCGCATGAAGTAAAACGTCGAGTTTATAAAAGCCCAGAAAATGTTCACGGGGCTTTTCTAAACTCAAATATTTACTTCATGCTTAGTCTGGGAGTGGAAAACACTTGTTTAAAGCTTTAAATTGAACTTTAATAAAAGATTTATAGAAAATAGAATGAATTTGGAATACGTATACTTTAAAGAAAAGTCCCTGTATAATGAAAATACATATCAAATATGTTTTTATTATAACCCAATCAACGTCAACAATTTTTTTTTAATTTAATTACACTTAACACTAACACAAAGTCTTATTTTAATAACACTTATTTTTACCACTTAATATTAAAAAAATCTATCTATGAAAGTACAGCGAAACCGGAAAGAGAGGTTATGATAGACTCAAAATCGTAACCAAATACAACGTCATTGTTCTCTCTCGCACAAACTAGGGCCTGCGGGGAAAGGGGTACGGAAAAACATGGAAAGAACCAATTCTGTCATACAGACAGTCTTGTAACTCATATGTGTTACGCCCTTCGACGTACCTTGCTACATACATGATGTCATCCAATGACGTTGGATATTTGGCAAAGTTTTACTAAAATTATAGATTAACAATATACTTCAATCATTACAATCAAAAATACAACATACCAATACAAGGAAAAAAACAAGCCTACTACGGTGAGAATAAAATGTGAACAGAGTATACTTATTATACAGGGTGTTTCAGGTGGAACGCAGTTTTTGAATTAAGCCGGATTTTTCTGTTTAAAGATTTTCAGCACAGTTCCTGCCATTTGCGTTATCTATTATTATTCCGATTAGATGACCATTTCTTGTTTTTACATTTAGTAGCTATGGAACGGTTCAGTAACGAGCAACGTATTCTTACTAAGAAAATTGTTTGCAAAATAGAAACCGTTGTCAGGACATGATACTAACTTTTTGTGGCTTGCTAGGCAGAAAATGGATGGTGACGGGATTAATGAAATGTGGATGCGACAGGACAAGATTATCGGCCACATATCCTCTGAAATAATCTCATTGCTTCATGAAAAATTCCCTGCGCGTCTGGTTTCGCTTCGCGGCGTTTACCAAGAATAGCCTCCCAGGTTATGGAATCTCAAACCTAGTGACTTTTTTAACGGGGACGTGGAAGTTACAAATTTATGTAAATAAACCTCAAACAATTACCAAGTTAAACAGGAAAATTCGTCGAGTTATTGGTGAAATCGACAGAGACTGCGACAGATTATCAAATAATTTCAAGAAGCGTTTGATTGCCTGCAGAGAAAATGGTAGTGGACATATGCTGGATATAATTTTTCATCATTAAATCGGAATATATCTTCAACCTAATTATTATTTAATTAACATTTTGAAATTTGCTTTGATTTTAGCTAATTTATTCCATTTTTAAAAACTGCGTTTTCGCTGAAACACCCCATATCTCTTCATTTGCTAATATTATTTAAGAAATTAATAGTACATATTTTCAGGCTTCTCTAAATCTTACTTCATGCTTAATCAAGAAGTGGAACACTTGTTTGAAGTTTTAAATTAATTGATGGATATGTATACTTTTAAGAAAAATTCTCTGTAAATTAATATAATATAAACCTTGCATACCAATTAACAACATTCAATTAACTTTCTTTTATCAAATAAATATTATAAATTGATGAAGTATGACCAATAAAAACAAACATTAATGATTTCATAAAATGGAATGCGTGGGTTCCACTAAAGAGTGTAATAAAACTATAAAACCCACACTTGCGTTTTAATAAACTATTAGGACTAGAAAAGTAATCTGGACGAAGAAACAAAATATTTTACACGCAAGCCTCGAAAGAATTAAACCGGCAGCCTTTCTTTATGAAAAGTAACAGGGAATTCCAACACGTCAATGATGATTCAGTCGATAATTGTTATATTTGCGCCAAAATAGTATTCAAATATGAATAATGACCAAGCTATAGTTAAATTTCATAATAAAATTGTAGAAGAGCAGTATTTTAACTCGTAAACTAATAAAATAAATTAATACAAATATGATTTTAAAAATTTAATGAAAGGTTATTTTATGATATGTTTATAGAATATCAAAGATGTGACTTTAATAAGGTAAAAAAATATCATAAGCAAATGCTAATTTAATTTCACATCTTTAAAAAAATGAAAGCACTTACGTGCATAGAAAACGGCTCACCAATTTTTTTTTTTTTTTACAATAGTATCACTCTTGCCATACTGCGAATACAACTTTTGGTATTTTACGATAAAATAGACTATCAGGGTATAGAAAAAACAACATATGGTACTTATCAGTTTATTTAATCAACAATAATAACCATAAATTATATTCAAAGATATGCTGTCCATTCGAAATTAGGTATAAAGTATCAAGATGCCTACGTTCTAGGCTTGTGGGCTTTAAATTAAGTAGTTTTATTTTAATTTTTAATTAAAAAGTGTCTAAATTTAAATAAAATAAATTATTTGGTTTAAAAAAACGTTATACAAATCAAGTCATTTTATATTTAAATTTAATATTAACAAAGTAATCATTTTTTACCAGGTGATTAATGATAAACAAACATGTATTAATAGTTATACATTTTTTAAATTTTGAAAGTTGTAATGTTTTTAGACAATCGTGAACATTTTTTGTTTGTTACTATCACTTATGAAATTTTTATGGCACCTATTATGTTTATTTTGAATTTGTATCCTAATGACTATGTTTGTTTTACGTTAATCCATTAAGACAGAGCACATAAGTCGATATCTGAACTATAATTGCAGTTGATGTAAGTCGACAAAATGACATTATACCTAACCTTACTTATCAGAGTCACCCTAGCCTCAAAAACCTCGATGATGTGAGATACAACCAAACTCCAAACTTGACACCGTGGCCACGTCGAATGTGTCAAAAGCTAGGTTAGGTTCGATGTTATATCGTCTACCTAAATGTATGTGGCACTCAACCTAACCTAACTTTTAACACATTCGCCGTTTTATTCCACTTTTGACACTTAATGTTATGTTACTTTATAACATATAATAATAAGTTTTTTTTTCCAGAATTTGTAAACAAATATACAAATTACTTATAGACCATAGAGTGACAAACAAAATATGTTTACGACTGTCAAAAAATATTACAATTTGCAAATATTACAAAACTATGGCTATCAATTAATGTATTGTTTATCATTTATCACTTGGTAAAACATTTTCATAATTTTGTTTAATATTGAATTGAAGTGAGACGACTTGATTTGAATAGCATTTCTTTTAACCAAATTAACTAATTTTATTTGAATTTAGCTACTTTTTTTAATTTTAAATTAAATAAAACTTCTAATGAGTATTTCCACTCCCAGATTAAGCATGAAGTATAATTTCGAGTTTAGAAAAGCCTGAACATTTTGATTTGCCGGGGCCCGCGAGCCATTCAGGCTTTTCTAAACTCGAAATTTTACTTCATGTGCTACGCGTATAAAACACTGATTTAAAGTGAAGTTTAAAATATACTCCTTATTAATAACTTGTCACTTTGTTTATAAAACAAAGTGATGTTTTCCAGTATGCTTTGTTTTGTTTGATTGATTTATTTTATAATTTCGGAAAAAAAAGCGGGAGAAAAAACAAAGAAATTACTATTTCCTTTATTTGTTTTTATTTCTTTATTATTTTGCGAGCGTTAAAATAAAGCTCAATGTTCTTATATTTTAAATAATTTCGATTAACGTTGAGCTTCTGTTATTACAACTTTACAAATTTGACATTTTTATAACGGTAGCATGTTACGACATGTTAAAACTCATACGGACAAAACGCGATTTGTCTGAACAAAACCCGAAATTTGTTTAGTCTAAACAAAACGTTAAAAACGCGATTCTTTTCGCAATCTATACCAAATTTGTCTTACAAAGACTAAATAAAACACTTATTGAATCAACTACTTTCTGGGCTAATGCCCCGACGGATTATACAATAAGTGTTTCCTGTTACATACAGTAACCTACTGTAATTGTAATAATTCGGGTCAAATTACGCAGGCCATCTATAGACGCGTTTTGAGATTTATCCCTCATCGTGTTTGATTTAGTATTTGTAAAACAAATTTGTTGTAGATTGCCAAAAGAATCGCACTTTTAATATTTTTAATCTTTAGTGTTTTGTCATATTAACAATTTTGTTATTTAGAAATATCTAATTTTTCTTTTTTTAGAATATCATATAATAAAGATTTAATAAACTAGTGATAAGATTACAACTGAACGCATTTTCACTAATTTATAATTATTAACTAGTTGCATTATCATGGGTATAAAAATGAAAGTATTATATCTGTCTGATATTAAATTCACATTATCATTACGATACGTTGGCTTTGTGATAATTGTGTCAGCTGTGATAATACACAATACATCGAATAAATGAATTCTAATTAAATTTATTTGGGAGTGTATATTTTTTTAAGTAACTTAACGTCATCCAGATATATTAGCATTTCCTCCAAAAAAAATATACGCATATATGAATTTTATAATGGCAACAATTATTAAAATGAGAATGTGTATATCTTTTAATGAGAGTTTTTTTGTTGTGTAAACAATATAAATATTCCAAAAATATTGTTATAAAGTAGCTGTAAAAGCCAGTTATACTTTTATTAGCATTTTGATTTGAGCTACAGTTAAAATATTTTTTTCTATTGTTATTATGTCATCTTGAGTTTTAAGAGAGAATGTTTCTGCAATAAAATATACCTTCAATAAAACCCATTGTGTTCTTTGAATTGTCTGTACATACTTAATCAGTATATCTTGAATTTTACTTAAAGTCTATAGTTTATACACGTGGCGCATGAAGTAAAATTTCGAGTTTAAAAAAGCCTGAAAATTTGTGTTGATCGCCCCGCTTCGCTACGCGACCAAACCAAATTTCAGGCTTTTCTAAACTCGAAATTTTACGTCATGCTTAATCAAGGAGTGGAAACACTGGCAGTAAATTTCAATAAAATAGGTCAGCAGATGAAATACACTTTCACAAAAACAGTGTAAAATAACCTCTAAATTAATTAGAGTAAAGTTGGAACACATAAAAATGCGATGTTGCAACGTTAATTTTATCAATAGATTAAAAGTAACTAATAACCTGTAGATTCTGTTCTATTGATACGAAATATTAGTATCGTGTTTATACGTGTCTAGTGACGTATTGATACTACAACGGGCCTGGGTTCGAAATATTCTCAGAGACCCCCCAACATAAATGCATTTTTAAACTTTTTTTAATCAAATTGAGCAGGACAGTCAAGTCTAAAAATATTACTTTTGACAAACTTAATAAAGCGCAATATATACATTGTTACACGAAATAAACACTTGCAATATTTATTAACGTGAGATCAACTTGAGCAGTATATTTTTAACCTTACTTTAAATCAATGTTTTATATGTTTAAATTATTAGAATTTATTAAGAAAAAACTATTTTTCATATTTCTTCAAAGAAACGTAAAATATCTCGACTAAAATCGTTGGCTTTGTAGTGAAATTGTAGTTGAGTGTTTAAAGTAATGAATTCCTTAAAAAATATTAAATGTTGGGATATGTTATTAAAATTACTTAAAATTATTTATTTATATTTATTAAGATTTAAATCTTTTTTACAATCCCATTTTCTGTATTAAATAATTTCTTTGAAATTGAAGTTAGATTCTTAAATAATAAATGATCACAATAAAAATAAGTTATATGTTTTAAGTACTATTTAATTTAATATATCATTAAAAAAATATTCCGACATTAAAATAAGTTCAAATTAGCGTTTACTTTGTGATGCACGTTTAACACTTTTATTAATTTAAAATACCTCTAAAGTATCAAAAACTCGATATTTAGGTACCTTGTTTCGTCTAAATAATACAACTTTATAAATTTTGAGATTTTCTTAAGAATTTTGTAATCTTCACAAAATCTCCGAAAGTGGTATCCATAAATCAGGAAAAGAGGCGACACATGTCGCAAGCTACCGTCCTATTACTTTGCTTCCAGTCCTCGGGAAATTATATGAATCCATCATCCAAAAAAAACTCACGTCCCTCATCCAAAACTGTATCCCCTACTACCAATTCGGTTTTATTGAACACCGTTCAACATCCCTTCCTGTAACAATTTTAACATCGAACTGTCAGACAGCACACCTCGAAGGTAAAAAATCCGCAGTTTTGTTCCTGGACATTCAAAAGGCATACGACTCGGTTTGGCATCGAGGTGTGTTGTTCAAGTGCAATTCCTTAGGCATTCCTCCGTACCTAATTAACATCCTAGACAATTTCCTATCCAATAGATCCATAAGTGTCCGAATACGAAATTCCTACTCCCAATCCTTCACACCTGAACAAGGTCTACCACAAGGATCCCCACTTTCTCCCATGTTGTATAACTTGTTTGTCCATGATTTTTACAATCCAGACCCTTTGTACTTCAACCCATCAGCCTATCCTCTACTCTACGCCGATGACACTGCACTTATAACCCATGCTCCCACTATACCTAAAGCCCTAAGCACTCTCCAAGGTCTGATTGATGATGCCCAGACATGGTTCGCGAAATGGCGCATTACCATCAACCCCAACAAAACACAACTCCTTATCCCATACCATAATGCTCAAAACTCCCAATTTAACATAACCATGAATAGTCACACCATTTCTCCCGCCCCCAATTGTAAATATCTAGGTATTACTATCGACCCCAAATTTACTTTCCTCACACATTCCCAAATCCTAAAAGCAAACATAAAGAGCAGGGCTCGATATTTTAGATCTTTAACATACAAAAATGAAGGTATCTCCACCAATACAGCGGTGTTCATTTATAAAATGATATGTCGACCCCTGCTCGAATATGCTGCTATCCTTTTCCATAATCCTCGTCCAAACGTGTTGAAGAACCTAGAAGTCGCGGAGCGTTCAGCCTTGAGAGTGCTTACAAAAATCCGACACCCTAACAATCCTCTGCATAATCCCTCTAACACACTCCTCTATGAACTTTGCAACATCCCAACGATCACTGAACGTCTTCAGACTCTATCATTAAAATTTGCCTCAAACCCATACAACACTGAAATCTTAAATTACCTATGTATACCCCGCAATCCTAACATCCACCCCAAGTATAAATTCCCTACCAAAACCATTTATCAATTCATCACATTTCATCAATCGAACCCAGACAGTGACGTTAGCGATCATGACATCTAAATTTCCGACATAGACTAGACAAGAACAGGCGGAAAGACCATTGGTCGATAGCCAATTACGGAATATTTATAATTTTAGTGGAATAATATATATTCAATGCAATGTATTGTATATAATTAATGTATATTCTGTAATAAAGATGTATATATATATATATATATCTCCGAAAGTGTGTTGAATCTTTAGAAATTCATGAATTGAAAATAATTCTGCAACCCAGTTGATTAATTGTTTAACTGACTGATCTAATTTATTCTGAATTCTGTAACATTAATACATTTCGTAACAAATTTAAGCACCAGAATTATCCACATATCCATTTTGTCCTCTTCGTTTCGTTATAACTTTCGTAATTTAATGTAAAGTTTGAAAATATTTTATCAAGACGAAACTCGTCACTATCCAATAAGTATCGAGTTCGTGATACAGTCGAAATATTTTATTTTAATATAAGGGAATTCAAATTCTCGGTTTGTTTATAAGAAATATTTATTTCTGATAATCCAATACAGAACGCGAAATAAATTGTTTCTAATTGAAAATCTGAGACTTCAGATTGGACATCTCCATAAAGGCCCATAGAGATTAGGGTAGAGTTTTTACATTTGAAACTTATGATTTTCTAGAAAGCATAAAAAAGTTTACTGACGTTTAAAACAATGTTTAAAATCAATATTTTTGCAAAAACGATTAAAGTTTTCATGCAGTTAGCAGACAGTAGTGAAAATACTGTAGTACTAAAACTATTACAAATGTTATTGCCAGCTAAAGTATTACAAAGTTGAAAATAAAAAAGTGTATTTTCCTCTTTTTAAGAATTTCCTGTTTTTTTCTGTAATTGTATTCAATGAGTTTATAAAACGTGTTTCCAGTTCCTTGATTAATCATGAAGTAACATTTTTTGCTAAGATAAGCTTGAAAATTTGGATTTGGGCGCGGACTGAAGCATAGCGTCCAAACCTAAATGTTCAGGCTGTTATAAACTCGAAATTTTACTTCATGTACCAGGCGTATACAGGGTGTCCCACCAAAACTGCACATTAAAAGTATATGGACTTCTAATTAATGTATTGTCATGAGATTTTCAGCAATTAAGTAATCGAGTGTGCTCTGTTCAATGATTATTCAAGATCATTCGACTTTTGGTTATAACGGAAGTCAACACTAACTTCCTTAGTAATAAATAGCGGTTAAATTTCTTTCTTCACTGTTTTTATTTAAGTACTATATGTACATTTCGGACACTAAGTGTCCATTATCAATAGTTAACTTGTTAGTTAACTATTGATAATGAACACTTAGTGTCCAAAATGTACATATAGTACTTAAATAAAAACAGTGAAGAAAGGAATTTAACCGCTTTTTATTACTATTATAACAATCTTCACATAACTCACGAATACATATATACTATTTTGAATATAATACTATATTTTTTATTTAGAATTTAGATTCTATATAAAATTTTGTGAAAAAATTCATTAGGTAACCTAAAGTTTAAATTCATAAATATTTGACATTTAAAGAAAATTGGTGCTTTTTCATGATTTACTTTAAATTTCGTATATCCGAACAGGAAAATCGATGGGATGAAATGTTGGCTACAAAAAGCCAACGCCCGAAGGTACAAAATGGTGATTTATTTTTCAATAATAATAATAATATACAGAGTGATCAAAATTTCATACTACACTTGGTCAACTTGAAACCATTAAATCTCGATTATGGAACACCCTTTATAATATTACATTTTCTGATGCAGAATTCAATTATGCATAGATCTGTATTATTTCCTATACCTATCTTTGTCTTTTTTCTTTATTAAAGAAGAAGATAAGTACATGGAATGCTGGCATTGCTCATTTCATTTAACTAGGCGAGAAATGCGCAGAAATTCACATATATTTGTATGTTTGTGGATTTTATCTGTGCAACTAATTAAGTGATTCGCATACAAATAATGCCATTTCGATACCGTAATTCACTTTTGATAAGATAAACAAGTCGCATCTTATGAGTTTTGGTATTATGAGCAGAAATGTATTCTAATTTCTCTTCTAGTTATACAAAACGAGCAATATAGGTTTAATGCAGAATTAAATTATACGTAAGAATATGTAAAAATATACAGGTGTTTCATTTAATTAAATCGAGATTTAGTGGTTTAAAGTTGACGAAATATGGTATACAATTTTGAACACTGTATATTATTATTCGAAAAATAAATCACCATTGGATTACTTTGGGTATTGGCTTTCTATAGCCAATATTTTATCTTTTCAATTTACTTTAAAATAAATCATGAAAAAGCACTTTTTTTTAAATGTCAAATATATAAAAAAGAAATGGTTGAATTTTGAGGTTATGTTGCTTAATAATTTTTTGACAAAATTGTATGTAGAATATAAATTCGAAATAAAAAATATACCTGCCCATTTAAAATAAGGAAGTTAGTATTGACTTCTGGTATAACCGGAAGTTGAATAATTTTGAAAAGAGCACACTCGTTTACATAAGTGCTAAAAATGTCATTAAAATACATTAATTAGAAGTCCATTTACTTTTATTGTGCAGTTTCGGTGGGACACCTGTATAACTATGATTTAAAGTAGACATTGTCATATCACATCGAGTAGTGTCGTGACATTAGGAACTTAATACAACATTATTGACAATTGGCATGTCCGAGTGTTCTAATATCAATAACCGATGGCAAAAGTGACGACAAACGTAAAAAAAATACGAAAAATCCGTTAAAAAACTATGAAGTAAAATTTAAGTTTCACAACTAACAGTATTGTTATATTTAATTGCCAGAATAATAAAATATTTTAAATTACCGATACATTTTTAAGAGCATTTTTACCATTGACCGTTAAACTGGTATACCATTACAAGAAAAGAATTTAAAGTTGAATTATTTTTCTGTTATAAATAGGTATTAACTTTCCTTATTTTGCTGCCCTTTTGGACCCCACGGGCCCCTAAAGCACCCGGGCCTAGGTTCCGCAGAATATTTGTGGATATGCCACTGGATCTAGTAGAAATTACGTAGCATTATACTATAATGATGTTAACGACAATTCTATTACAGGGGTAACTGAGGTTTTCCTCTGAAGCATAGCGTTTCTAAAACTTAATTTTCTAAAACAACAATTGCTAAAAGATTTACAGAAATACTCTTTCTATATCACAATTAGAAAAGGTAAACGCACTCAATTCAATACAAGGCAACACAACTAATTCTCCGTTTCACTTGATGCAAAAGATAGGAAATTCCATTGTAGACATTTCGAACATTTTTGATTATCCGTACATGGAAGGAATCCGGCCGTCTTTTCATTCCAAATCGAACATACTATATTATTTATTTTCGTCTCGAAGTGTGTGTAACGCATTTCACACGTTTCCCACACTTACAATCGTTGACCCACTGCTTATTCAAAAGATGTTAACAATTCCAGAGACCGCCTTTAATTAGCACATTAGTGTTATGTAAAAGTGCTGTGATTCTAGTAAATATAGGAAGTGATGATGCGATGTGTTTTTGCTCAATCTAATTTGAATTGGTAATTACGAGAGATGACAACATTTTTCTATAAACGCATTGATTTCTTAGTTTTCATATTATTGAGAAGCTGTGAATATCCAAAATTAGAGTTGCACTACTTGACTTGATTTTCAAAACACGTGACATTTTTGTCTCGTAAATTAGGGAATCATGGTATTATTTTTTTTTTCTCAATTTTTATAAAAATAAGCAGTCTTATTAACAGAATTACTATAATATCATTATAGTTTATTGCTTGTTAATTTCTAATAGACACCTAAAACACGATGGTAAACTGTTGTATTAATAGAAAAAAAATCTACAGCTGTTAAGTTACTTTTGAACTATTGATGAAATTAACGCGAAAAAATCGCATTTTATGTGTTCCAACTTCACGTTAATTTATTTTGAAGTAATTTAGAGGTTATGTTACACTGTTTATGCTTGTAAAATGTTTTTCTTGCTGAATTATTTGATTAAACTTTACTTCTTCTGAGTGCTTCCATTTCTTAATTAAGCATAAAGTCAAATTTCTAGTTTAGATAAGCCTGAACATTTTGTTTGGTCGCGTAGCGAAGCGGAGCGACCAAACCAAATGTTTAACGTTCCATGACTCATCGATGTAGAATGTCTGGTTCACATTTTTTAGAGAGTATGTCGACAGTTGTATCAGCAACGATTTTTTCTAGTCGCGTCAAATTTTGACTTTACATGGCAATATCATACTGTTTAAGTCGCCAGTATATTACTGTTCTTTCTTTTACAAAAACTTAAAACCATAATTTCTTGTGAATATTCACAGAATGTCTACACGTACTTGTATAAATAGTACATTGTGACTAAGACCAACTTGAAGACACATACTCTTCAAGTTGGTTTTAGTTAGACAATTTTACTTGGATCTTTATTCAGGTATTAATTAAGCCGCTAAAATGTAAGATTGTTGATCTTGTAAGCCTCTTAGCATGTACCTAATGTTTGCTTATTATACTGCCGAATTTAATAATAATACTAATAAATCTGTTAGTTTTTCTGTAATTATCTAATTTTAGCTTTGAAATTTGCCCTGTACACCTTAGGTGTAATTTGTACCCATGCTTATGGGTACAAATTAGTCCTAAATAAGAAACACTAGTTTGTCGAGTTTTATTGTGATCCCAATTTTTTTGACGGTTTTATACCGAAAATCGAAATTTGAGATTTAACCGAAAATTATTTTATCAACAATAATATTGTTTAGAACAAAATGCTTATGGGTACAAATTAGTCCTAAATTAGAAACACAAGTTTATCTAGTTTTATTGTGGTTCCAATTTTTTATTACGGTTTTATACCGAAAATCGAGATTTAAAATTAATTAATCCGAAAATTATTTTATCAACAAAAAAATTGTTTAAAACAAAATAATAATTAGTCCTAATTTTATACTCTACCTTTCTGTTTATTAATCATGAAAAGTACTTTTTTGGTATAAATTGGCTAAATAATGTATAAATTGTTTAAATAATTTATAATTAATTTAACGAATGAAGCACTGATAACCTTTCTTCACACTTTTATTTGAATTACCATATGTACATTTCGGACACAAAGTGACCATTATCAATGGATTAACACTGTTAACAGTGTTAATCCATTGATAATGGTCACTTTGTGTCCGAAATGTACATTTGGTAATTCAAATAAAAGTGTGGAGAAAGGTTATTAGTGCTTCATTCGTTAAATTAATTTGATCTTCACGTAACTCACAATCAATTTATTTTTTAATTTATAATTGTTTAAACAATGAGAAACAAACATGGGTACAAATTAGTCTTTAATTCAAAGTTTTGGATGCACCTGGTTAAATTTCAATTGAGAATGGTGGGGGTGCTAACTTTAGTCAAGCTAGCACCCCCATAATAATAATCGGTTTTCCGGCGACACTAAGTTGGTACAAATTCTAATTTTGTTTGTACAAATTAGTCTTTAATTAGTTCTAAATTATAGGCATATTTTAATTTGATTTTGGCGAAGTGGGGGTGCCAATTTATAATTTAGCAAATTTAAAATAATAAAAGAAACGTTTTAAACAAATTTAACGTTTAAAACATGTTTTAAACAAGTTTAAGATTTAAAACATGTTTTAAACAAGTTTAAGATTTAAAACATGTTTAAAACAAAACCGTTTAAACACGGCGGCTGTTTTTAAACATGTTTATAACACTGTTTTAAAACAAAGTGTTTTAAACATAATAACCCTGTATGAGAGTTCCTAGACGGACGGGTGCGAGGCGGAAAAAACGCCAGCACCCGTCCGTCTAGGAACTCTCATATAACCCATGTGTTAAAACGCAAACGCTTGCGCCCGCTCCCGTTCCGCCTTCGTATAAGAGCACCCTTATAGTTCGATTGTCGTGTAGATAAAAATACAATAAATTGTTTCAAATCTTTACGTGTACTTTTTCTATTATATAATTAATGGCCTCAGCTTATAGCTATATAGCCCCTTCTTAACAGCTTTTCACAATCCACTTCTGGATGTAGGCTTCCGCTAATTGTTTCTACTTCTTCCGCTAAATGGTGCCATTTCTTACGTGCGTTTTCTTTTATATAGTCGTGCCATCGCGTTGGTGGACTTCCTGTGCTTCGTTTATGTGGTCTTGGTCTTCATTGTAGGATGCGTTTTGTCCACCCAAAGTTGTCCTGACCTGCGGTGTGTGCCCTGTCCATTTCCACTTAAGCAGTCGGTCTATGGATTTTTGAGTTGTTCTGAGTTTGTTGGAGGATTTAACTGTGAGTGACATAGTTTACATTACGTATGTCATACTCGGGAGTATACAGGTGTTAGAGACCAATATCAGATTTATTGGTTCAGTTTAATTCTTTAATAATTTCCTATGTTAGGCCTATGTTTTTCGCCATTTGCTTGTCTTTTCTGAGTTTGATTTTGTCTCCTAGATAAACGCGGTCGTCTGTTGTGACTATGGTTTCGTTGTCCACTTACATAACGTTTTTCATTTGCACAAGGTTGTTTACTTGCATCTCTTTATTGCCATTACTAAACAAAATGATGTCATCAGCAAAGTGGAGGTGACTGATATATTTACCATAGAGTTTAATGCCTTCCTTCTTCCAATGCAACCTTTTGAAGAAATTTAACGCAAGAGTAATAAGTTTTGTTTTTGTGATATGGTGCCCCCTTGTTTTACTCCTTATTGAACTGTAATTTTTCCTGTTTTAAAGTATTCTATATTGTATTCGGTACATTTAACGGTATTGTATTCGTTACATTTTTTTAATCATTTGGCGTCTGTGGTCATTTGTGCTACAGCCCTTTCCAGCTTGTTCTGGTGGTTGGTAATCATCAAATTTGTTTGTAAGTCTATTTGTTGTGATTTTCGTGAGTAACTTATATAGGTGAGATAAAAGACTACTAAGGCGATAGTTGACGATTTTGCATTGGTCACCTTTTTATGCAACAAAACCACTTGCGCGTTGCCAAATTTTTGAGTACTTGCCGCTCTTTCAACGAACTTGTTTAATAGTGTTCTCGAGAATTCGAGAGTGGTTGGGCTTCCATATTCTATCAGCTCAATGGCAATAACGCCAGTTGTATCTCTTTTGTGATGACGTCGGGTATTTCTTTAAATCCTACATTTACTATAATATGGCTTTATGTTTCAATTGGAGGTTCCGGGTTGACTTTTGAATATACGAGATTCATTTCATATATGTCGTCAAATTCCGAAAGTGTTCTAGGATGAAAATTTTATCATTGCTCCTAGATGTTAAATTTGAGGATACAGTGGAATCCAAAACCACATTCTTTGAGAAGAAGCCTAGCAGTCTCTTGATGAAAATTGCAGTTTATGCGAACATAATCGTAATTTTATATATTATGTTTTAAAAATGTGAATGTTTTCGAGCCTTATACCATGGAAGCCACCACCAACGCGGATACATATTTAAAATATTGTTTAATAAAGCATTTTATTTCTTTCTAAATGTAGTATAATACTTGCGATACACTTTTGTTTGGGTCCGATTTTGCCAAAACTGTGGATTCTTTACCTAAAACAAAAAATTCTCCTAACTTACAGCCAACCAGGCCTACCGGACAATTTTGGGTTATATTTAAAGACTAATATTACAACAACTACAAAATACCGAAAAGTCTAGTTAAGTTTAAAGAAATTTGGAAGAAAATTGGATTTGAAGTTGTTCAAGAACCATCGCTTTGTGAGACATAGACAAACTATCCCATTGTCTGCCATTGTCAAGTTTTAAATTAGGTCGCAAATCTTAATATCCAATTATGTTTATTGTAATAAGTACCTACTAAAATAAGAAATAAATGCTTCGACGTTTATACTAACTTAATTTTTATTTATACTCCAGCGCCCAGATACAATCTTAATAGACGAACCCATCACTTCAAATCTCAACCAGGTTAAATACTCAGCAATGCCACGTGTAAATAAATTCCCGTACCTAACAAATTCCCGTAACTACCTGCTTTTTCCGTTTAAAAAATTCCAACCGATTCATTGACTCCACCTTTTCAACTCCTAAACTTAAAATATTCATGTAGTTTTTATTTGCACAAAACTAAAAGAAAAAACATGATTGTGTATACCCGATACGTGTTTTCCGGAGAAGCCCAACAACAGGGCCCGACTACATTGTGGAAGATACAACAAGGAATTGGCGTAGTGCCAACTCGGATCAAAATTCGACGCGAGACGGAGTCCGGCTCCGCTGCATTTATTTTCCTCAGATCTCGGCCGAAAGAAATCGTTTTCAACGAAATGATTCACGGCGCGCGTTGCGATATTTAGGACGGCGATGAATATGACATCGGTGATGTAACAATTAGACAAGACAACAGGAGTGATTTAATCTCGAAACCGGTGTGCATTCCTTAGGTGATGGGTCAAGGATTATTGTTTGTTTATTTAAATTGTTAGAATTTTCTTATTGTGCTTTCTTTGCAGATAAAAAACATTTTATTTAAATATACAATAGATATTTATCGCTATAAGTTCGCAACTGAACCCGAAGTTTTTAATTGATAAATATACAGGGCATGGTTTTTTTAGGTATACACCCCTTAATATACAGGTCTATTCAAAATAATGGAACAGATTTCAAACGTTTATTTCTTTCAAACTACAAAAGTTAGAACCAAAATTCCAACGTTCGTGGACAGACAAAAGTTTAAAATTTGAACAGTCCAGGCAGAAGTTTTAACCACGACCGCATTGGCGCTGATATTTGTCATGTTGACTGTCTGTAGTAAAATGGCTACACAACAAGAAAAATCATTTTGTGTGCTGCAATTAGCAAAACTAGAGCCCATTATTGAAGTTTAACGTGCTTTTCGCCGTCAGTTTAATACACAACCGCCTCTTCATGAGCAGATTTACCAGTGGCAGCGAAAAAATTCGTAGACGATGGTTGCATCTGCAAACAGAGAAGCACAGGATGTCCACACACATCGAATGAAAATGTCGAGCGTATTCGTACAGTTTACAAAAAGGAGCAGAAAAACCGTTCTTGAAAATATGCGACATCGAATTGTTGAAGCTGTAAATTCGATAACTAGAGACCAGCTGATTCGTGTGTGGCAAGAAATGAGCCACCATTTTTATATTTGTCGTGTAACACATGGTGGTCATATAAATTCATAAAATTTGAACTTTTCTCTTTTAAGGAATGTTGGACTTGTTTTTCTATCTTTTGTCGTTTGGAAGAAATAGATGTTTGAAATCTGTTCCTTTATTTTGAATAGCCCTGTATATGCTGTAAACTATAAGGCCTTTCTTGTTTTTGAAGGGCGTTTAATTTGAAGCTTTTAACGAGTTGGAAACCGTCCTTTGTTAACCCTGAAGTAAAATTTCAAGTTTGGTTTGGTCACGTAGCGAAGCAGAGCAACCAAATGATCACGCTTTGCTAAACTCGAAATTTTACTTTATACGCCACTCGTATGAAACGGTGACCGGTAAGAAGCGCAAAGGAAAAATGGTCACCGGAAAACTCCCCACCATCGGAAAGAACCGCACAGGAAAAAATTCTACGCGGAAAAATCCCCACGCGGAAAGAACCCTTCGCGGAAAGATCCTCACACGGAAATAATCCTACGAGGAAAGAACCCTACGTGGGAAAGATGTCACAGGGACATATCCTATGACAATTAATAATAAACTTAATTTTAATGATGGCATTAGAAGTATTGTGTGACTAAAATAATAGTCGATTTGACTCATTCAGATCAATAATAATTCTCCAAGTAGAAAAAATAACTCGGTAAGTATTCGAACTACAGAAAAGTATGATGTATGGATTCCAAATATTTCAACAAGATCTACACCAAGTTTTTCGACGAGAATTTTGTACAAAAACAATACTTTCCCTTTGTATTATTTATACAGGGTTATTATATATTTTATATATTATTATATATTATATATTTTGTTATTATTAATGATAGAGATTCAGTTAAATGGGCAAAGTTGTGTAGTTTTATGTACTTATTTGGATCCCGTTAAGAAACAATAGAGATTTTGTAAACCTTCGAAGTAATTGAGAAAAATCTGAAATTGGCGATTTTCGAAAATACCTCATATCTTTCTGTAATTTTATACAAAACCTGTAACATCGTTATCAAATAAATGCTGCGCAATAGATTGTGATCGATTTTAATTTATTTGGCAATTCGTTTTTATTTTACTAGTATCAACTTTTGTTTTTCAAATGGCAACATATGCTAATATGCATTTCATTAAAGTGCATATCATTAAAGTGCGACACAACGAGACCTTTCCCGATGCTCATTTTTAAACCTGAAAAAATGATTTGCTTAAAAATACGCCTAATTGATGCGGAATTCAATTCTAAGAATTACCCATCTATCATACCTCTAATCATGTTCTCTCTTCTCAGTCACACTTCCCTAGGTAGACACCTTAGGGCAAATATTCTTCCAATCCGTTACAGTTGTCTCTCTGAGCTTACACTCACGACAAACTCATGTAGCACGTAGTGTACTTTACTTGTTATCTTCAAACCAACAACCCTTTTCGCAAACTTTTTCAAATACATTATTTTGTGTCATTCTTTAAAATCCACAACTTCTAAATTCTATAATAAAATTATAATTCAACTGAAATGAAAGTTTATATGAAAAACAAAAGTTGATATTTATAAAACAACATCTAATTGCCAGATAAACTATCTGATGCGTCATAACATTTACTTTGTCAATGTTTTTACAGATTTCAAAAATACTCACTAATAAGATAGATATGGACGATTTTCAAAAATCGCGATTTTCAGCTTCTTTACAATATCTTAAAAGTTTTACAATTTTTAAAATGTTTCTTAGTGGAATTTGAATAAGCACATACAAATACACAACTTTGCTCAATAAACCAAATCTCTATCATTAATATTAACAAAGTTACCCATATTGTCCTACTCAAAATAGGACACCCTGCATAAAAGTAACAATCCCTGTAGTTTTCACAAAGAACTAAATAAACCGTAAGAAAAAATGTTCCTGTTCAGATTCATATGTTTTTACACAAATAAGACACTTAAACATCGTTTGTATAATATATTCCATTTGTTTCTGGATCTCGCCTAGCTATGGAAAAGTGACAGTTTAAGTATTGTAAATGGTCACTGTCAGATGTTCTATTTTAAGGTTATAATTTCTGATCATGTGATCTTACACTGTTGCCTGTTTCACAAATTTTCAGATATAAAAGGATAATAATATGCAGTTTTAAGATTAACAAAATTTTCTACTTGGTTTTTGGGTCTTCCCGTTAACACATTTTGATCAACTCCATCCATCCACCTTAATTTTGGTCATTCTCTCTTCTGTTGGCCCTCAGTATTTTTTTGTAGAATTGCAAATTTATTCCCACCCTCTTGTGATACTGATAATTTTCATGTCAAACAATTTTTAAGCCCTCATTCCACTTTTATTATTTAGTCAAGAGAACCTGCATCTGAATCTTCTGATGTTTGTTCTGAGCCAGATTCCCCAAGCGAAATAATAAAAGGAGGAATGGTTTCAAAAGAAAGGTTCCCCATGTGTTTTGTCCAGTCATCCGAAATAAGTTTTTCACAATGATCACAGAAATTTTGCCACATATCGGATGTACATTTTGAGAGAGACTCAAGCCATAAATTCTGAACACGATCCTTAGATGGTTGCTTAGAATTTATGTGCTTATTGTAGTAAGTCTTACAAAACCCCCATGCCATTTCAATTGGATTGTATTGACAATGGTATGGCGGTAATCTAAGAACTTCGTGCCCGTTCTTTCTCAAAATGTCATCAACTACGTAAATTTTGTCATTTGATCGAAAAGGTATAAATAAAGCCCATAGTTCCTTTTTGGTTAATTTTGGATTGAATTTTACATTGTGTTTAACCAACCACTCCTGCATTTCGCATTTCTTACAAGAAAATGAAGGAGTTTTGTCTAATTGCACAGAATGGTATGCAGCATTATCCATAATAACTACACATTTCCCTGAAAGCTTAGCCAAAGCAGGAATAAGTTGATTAACCACCCAATTTTGAAAAGTATTACCATCCATTGTGGCATGGTAATCTCGGTCATTGTTTTTCGAATGTAATAAAAAATCGCACCCATCCAAAAACCCACCCCTATACCCAGCATGTAGAATGGTGAAGCGTTTGCCTTCATTTTTGAATTTAGTTGGATTACTTTTTATATCCGTTTCATGTACCCAGCGTCGAACCACGGATCCATTCTGATATATCCATGTTTCATCCAGGTATACGAATTGAATATCTTCACTGGAATTTTCTAAGGAAAATAATTTTAGCTGCAACAACATGTTTTTGTTCACAGAGAATTTTGCGCCCATTAGTTAATTTGAATTTATACCCCATACTTTTAACAACCCTATAAAGTGTTGTTCTACTCCCATGGAACTCATAATTTTCTTTCATATCATTCAAAAGATCTCTCAAAGTAAAATACTGATTTCTAGAGTTATATTGCCAAATTAGTTGTTGCAGATCTTTTCTAGCTAGGTGATTCCAAAAATGGCTGTTTTTAGATCGTTTGCCAGAAGTAGTAGATTTCAATTCGTCAGGTCTTTGTCGTAAAATTAATTGTAATGAAGATCTCTCTACCTGAAACGTAATTATCTTTAATTAAATATATATGATAATTAAAATACTAGACATACCCCAAAAATATCTATTAAAATCGTAATAATATTGTGATGCTGTAGATTTGGATTACTTTGCCTAAAATGTTTGTAGGATTTCAGAATTTGTAACCTTTTTGATTCAGTGATAATCTTTGGCATGTTAATATTTAATATGTGCCTGAAATTATTTTTCACTTTGACATTGACACAGCATTGCAACACTAGATTAATTTGATTTAATAATAAAATGCTCGAAGAAGCGACCGCGTGGCGAAATAATTGTTGCAAGATTAACAATAAACCTCTTGAAAATTAAAAAGAGGATTACTTATGATATCATAAATTATTGCAACACTGTGAAAATAAGGAATCAGGAGTGGCAATTAATAAAAAATGTAAATGTTGATACTGCAACATAACACGAAAGCATGGCTAGGCGAGATCCAGAAACAAATGGAACGGTGTATACAACTGAGGTTTTTATTGTGACTAGTTTCGAAAACTTTAACTTGTTATTATCAAACTAAGAGTGTTTGATAATGACAAGTTAATGTTGTCGAAACTATAGTCACAATTAAAACCCCAGGTTTATAAACAAAGTTTAAGTGTCTTATTTGTGTTAATAATGATGTATAACGAAGTAGAAGCATCCACAGTTAACAGTTTCATATGTTTTTATTCCGGTTCGGGTATTTGTTTCCGGAAAAATTCCAGTTTGCATTTTGATTTTGAAACGTTAGTTTACTTGTATGATTTATTACACGTGTTCATTGTTCGAACCATCCTCTTTTCAGCAAGGATCATTAGCGTTTTCACACACACACTAAATATCAACAAATCGATGTATATTCCGTGTATTACGTAAGAAACCGCAAATAATCAATCATTCCCCATGACCTTCACGGCTTGCTCCTTGCACAATTAAATACTAGTCTACAAACTCTTCGTCTTGCGCAACATTTTTTTATTCCCAACAGAACCGAACTTTTCATCTTGTGCAATGATAACATGTTTGTTTATCAAACACTATTCGCATGGAGAGCTTGCGCCTTCGCACTATTTACAACAGTTATCAGTTATTGACAGATATTTGGAAAATTAAAAATCTCGATGACCCAGATGCGTGTTGCAAACAATACGCTTGTGCAATAAGTAAGCGTTAGTTCTTTTTGGTTATAATTGGAACAATTAGAGATGGTGCTGTGTTGATGGGAAAGTTCAGTTGTTGTGTGAAATGTGTTTGTTAAACGCTGGTGGAAATGGTTATAGTGAGTTGCTTTGATTTATTTTCTTTATATTAATCTCATATTTACGAAAGTTTTAAAAAATGTCAAGATGATTTAAACTGTTGAAATATACCATTTATAGGAAATTCGCATGTACAAATTGCAATCTTAGTTTTATATCTATTATTGGACCTAAATCAGAATAATATTAAAACCATTCCATTACTCGTTAAACATGTTTTAGAGGCTTTATTTTTGTTTTCTCTTTAATTTTAATTGAAATATAGCTTAAAAATCATGATCTAGAAAATGTTTGGTCAGGATTTTTAAAATCTTTAAAATTGTAGTTGTCATGAAAAATTCAGTGTATGTCATCTATTTAATATACAGGGTGTCCCACCTAAACCGCACATTAAAAGTATATGGACTTCTAATTTATTTACTAATGTAATCAAGTGTGATCTTTTCAATGAACATATTTTCAATATTATATGAGTTCCGATTACACCGGAAGTCAACACCAACTTCTTTGTTTTAAACAAAATGCTATATTTTTTATTTCGAATTTGGATTCTATACAGGATGTCCCGATTGAGCAGTCCATGCATGTGTATCTTTTAAACGGTAAGAGATAGAGAACCGATTAAATGGGCGAAAATATGCAGGACAATGAGTACTATCTATTAGAGCTGGGACGAATCCTCGTAAAAAGGATTCGAATCACGAATCCGAATCACCTAATATGATTCGAATCACGAATACTCGAATAACGGATTCGTAAGAGATAAATATGATTCGAATCAAAGATTCGAATCCTGTTTTTTCGAATCACGAATACAAATCCTTTAAGAATAAATTTGATTTTATTATTATTTTTCAACCATTTATATATAAATATCGTTACCAGTTGTTTTAACAAAAATATTTAAAACCTAATTATTTTAATTAATACTGAACATCGTTGATAACAGACTAAACATCCGATTCCCTGTTACTCTGATTAAAGATGTATTTGTGTGTTTCTGAACTTCACTTCAAATCAGTGTTTTGTACGCGTGGCGCATGGAGTGAAATTTCGAGTTTAGAAAAGCCCGAAAATTTGTCTGCGCGACCCTCGACAAATTTTCACGGGGCTTTTCTAAACTCGAAATTTTACTTCATGCTTAGTCTGGGAGTGGAAAACAGTTTTGTATATAATATTGATAACTTTTATAATAGAGAATTAAAAACTTTATCAAAACGTTGGCTAGAAGTAGTTGGAAATGATAGCAATTAAATTATAACGAGTGTCTATCTCGGTTGCTTTGAAAAACAAATTACATATCTCAGATTATGCCATACGAAACGGTAAAGCGGTGTAAGTGTGTTCTTAATTATCTACAAATTGTCCAATACTTGCATGGATTTGAGGTTTTTTTGGCGCCCAACCTGAGGCCATGCTAACGCTAGGCCCTTGTTGGGCGCCATAAATTGTGAAAGTAAAAGTTAAAAACTTCACACTGATTAGTGTTTCGTACGCGTGGCACATGAAATAAAATTTCAAGTTTAGAAAATATTGACTTTGGATGCTACGGGTCTAAATCAAAACGCTCAGGCTTTTCTAAACTAAAAATTTTACTTTATGCTTAAGCTAAGAGTCGAGAACACTCGTTTAAAAATATTTAAAACGCTTGCATTTGAGGTTTTTTGGCGCCCAACCTGGATCCAGGCTGACGCTATGGCCCCTAGTTGGGCGCCATAAATCGCAAGCATCTAAATTAAAAACTTTCCACTGAATCGGCGTTTTGTACGCGTGGTGCATGAAGTAAAATTTTCAGTTTAGAAAAGCCTGAGTTTGGATTTGGACATTCAGGCTTTTCTAAACTCGAAATTTTACTTCATGCTTTGTCTGGGAGTAGTAAAAACACTCTTTTAGCTTAATATTTTTTTTAACTTATTGATTAATAACTAAATACGCTTCAACTTGATTCGTACATTTTTTTATACAGGATAATTGTACGGGTAATTTAGCCGGTATTCAATAAATTAATGAATCTGAACCGGTTTACCGATATTTCACCGGGAAATCATGATATCGTTGTTTCAGGGGCAAAATTCATTAAGTACGTTATGTGGATAATTAATAGAATTTAAAGATTTACTTTTACTAAGTGTTTTCCACTCCCAGACTAAGCATGAAGTAAAATTTCGGGTTTAGAAAAGCCCCGTGAAAATTTGTTGAGGGTCGCGCAGCGACCCGAGACAAATTTTCTGGGCTTTTCCTAAACCCGAAATTTTACTTCACGCGCCACGCATATAAAACAGTGATTCAGCGAGAAATTTAAAAACACACAAAAGACATTTTTTATGTTAATCCTCACAATTAATTCGAATTATTTTTGAAGATTCAAATCCTTTTGTAAATATTCGAATCCTTTTATAAATATTCGAATCCTTTTATAAAGATTCGAATCCTTTCATAAGGATTCGAATCCTTTTATATGGATTCGAATCACCCACCTTTGGATTCGAATAGGAATCCTTTTAAAAAAATGTAACGAATCCGGATCACGAATCCAGTTGAACTAAAGTATTCGAATGCCTCTTTTGAATCCTCTAAAAGGATTCGAATTCAGGATTCGAATCCTGAATGATTCGAATCCTGCCCAGCTCTGCTATCTATGCCCGGTGTGAGACTAACAAAAAATTTAAACGTTCAAAGCACTCTGCGATTTTGGCGATTTTTGATTTTCCTTCTGATATGTAAAAATATACATGGTGTTCCATTCGAAAAATAGAGATTTAATGTTTTAAAGTTGACCAAATATGGTGTGAAATTTTGAACACTCTGTATATTATCATTTGAAAAATAATTCATACCTTCGGGTATTGGCTTTTTATAGCCAACGTAACATCTCTTCTATTTTCTTATGTTAGGAAATTCGAATTTGAAAGTAAATCATAAACAATTCTTTTTAAAATGTCAAATAATTCTAAATTTACCTTACTGTTAATTTAGAATTACGGTTTAATTTAACTTACTGTTTTTTTTTCACAGATTTATATGTAGAATCTAAGTTTGAAATAAAAATTATAGGCGTCCATTTAAAATAAGGAAGTTAGGGTTGACTTCGGGCATAACTGGAAGTCGAATAAATAATCTTGATAATATTTTCATTAAAACGAGCATATACGATTACATAAATGGTGAAAATCTCATTACAATGCATTAATTAGAAGTCCATATACTTTTAAAGTGCGGTTTCGGTGTGACACCCTCTATACAGATTGTCCCAGGATTAGTGGAATGTTGTCATATAAACTTTTTTATTTTAAATTTTACGAAAACGGGTTTTTGAAAATACATATGTTAGTATGTCTGTTTGAGTGTAAGTTAACACGATAACTCAAAAACACAATGAGTTAGTGGTATTACAATATACAGAGAGTTTTATTTAACACCGAACATTTTCATAAAGAGAATTTTTCTTTTAAGTATATACATGCAGACGTTGTACATTTTGCCAGGCTCGGTTTATTAAAAGAATACAATTAGTAGCTTTAAACGAGTGTTTTCCACTCCCAGGCTAAGCATGAAGTAAAATTTCGAGTTTAGAAAAGCCTGAAAATTTGGTTTGGTCGCGTAGCGCGAAGCGCGGAGCGGCCAAACCAAATTTTCAGGCTTTTCTAAACTCGAAATTTTACTTCATGCGCCACCGGTACAAAACACTGATTCAATGTACAGCTTAGCGGTGTGTTTAAAACTTCGTAATATGTCAGTGTTTTATGTCGGTGGCGCATGAAGTAAAATTTCGAGTTTAGAAAAGCCTGAAAATTTGGTTTGGCCGCTCCGCGCTTCGCGCTACGCGACCAAACCAAATTTTCAGGCTTTTCTAAACTCGAAATTTTACTTCATGCTTAGCCTGGGAGTGGAAAACACTCGTTTAAAGCTTCTAATTGTATTATTTTAATAATCCGAGCGTGGTAAAATGTACAACGTCTACATATATATACTTAAAAAAAAATTATCTTTATGAAAATGTTCGATGTTAAATAAAACTCTCTGTATATTTAGCTTCTACACAAACATTGTAAAATCGAAAGTGGGACTTTTTTTAAATATTTATATTGATGTTTAAAAATGCTTCTAATAAAAGTTGCAGATAATAAAATAAATACACAGGGTTTCCATTTTGAGCAGGACAGTATAGGTAACTTGGTTATTATAATGATAGAGATTCGGTTTTTTTGATATGATCAATATTTAAAAAAATATCAAGAAAAATCGAAAAAATGCTACCACTTCCTTAAGTTTAAGGTTTCATCTCAATATCTTTAGCGATGTTTACTGTACAGGTTGGTCACATTTGGGTGTTACTATAGGGAATCTTGGTTAGTAGAAGAGATAAAAAAAGCGGATGGTGCATCCTTGATCTTTTTTTTCACGACAAACTCAACGGTGAAAAGTCGGCTATCGCCTTTTGTTTTCGAGTTATAGCCAAAAACTCATTATTTTCCGTTTTCGATTTTTATTAATATCTCAATTATTTATTATTTTACTAAGATAAGAGTTGCATATTCTTAAGGCACTTTTTTAAGGGGAATTAAATGGGGTTAACAGAATATTGATATCTTCGTTAATAAACAAGATACAACACGCAGTTATGTTTTTTTAAATAGAAGTCATAGTTGGATTTGCTATAAATAAATTGGCTATGTCTTTCTCTGTTCAATGATGTATCATATAAGGATCTTGTATTTGCATTTTTATAGAAATCTATAATATTCTTTTTAAACATTTTAAATGTCCCATTAATCGTAGTAGGTTTGTTGAAATTAAATTGTGTATTATTAAATTATAACAGTTTTAGTTACAATGCTTTATTCACATAATTATTCACATATTTTTGTAAACACACATTGTAATTGATATATAAAAATATGACAGCCGAATAAATGTATGTTAAAAAAATTAAAACAAAAATTACAATAAAAGTTAAAATTGATGTCCATTACTCAAAATGCATGTGCAGCATCTCTTTATGACACTTCTACGTGCATTATGAATATAAATATTTAAAATTAAATTTATACAATTAATATCATTTTGTCTTAAAATATTAATATTATAATTTTTTATTTTATATAATTTATCCTCTTTTTAATGATGTCATATAGGGAGGATATATTTGCAATTTCTTTCAAATTTATGAAAATTCTCCTCAATTATTACGAGTTTGCTTTTTTATTGATCGCAGTAAACGATTATTTTGTTTGGGGGCATAAATAAAGTAATCGCTTACTGCGATCAATAAAAAAGCAAACTCGGAATAATTGAGGAGAATTTTCATAAATTGAAAAGAAATTGCAAATATATTCTCATTAAAAAGAGACAAAATATTATTGAGATCAAAACCAACTATGACTTTTATTTGAAAAAGCACAACTTTGTGTTGTATCTTGGTTTTTAATGAAGATCTGTTTATCTCACTCAAATCTCCTTAAAAAAGTGCCCGAAGAACATATAACTCTTATTTTAATAAAATAATAAACAACTGAAATATTAATAAAAATCGAAAATGGAAAATAATGAGTTTTTAGGTATAACTCCAAAACAAAAGACGATAGCCGATTTTCGTTTTCATCATTGAGTTTATCTCTAAAAAAGAGATCGAGGATGCGGCATCCGTTTTTTTCTATCTTTTCTACTAACCGAGTTTCCCTATAGTAACACCCAAATGCGATCACCTTGTACAGCGTCCGCAGATATATACTCAATGACATTAGAAGCGTAACACCCAGAAGGAGTTATTATTTTAACTTGATTTTTTGCCAGTATGGTAGTCTTACATCAAGAATAAAATGATTACATTTTCAAGAAATTTTATTAAAAAACAATCTAAAAAAAATTAATAATGTGTTTGGCGACCCCTTTGCTGTATACACTCCTGTAGACGTCTGGGCATCGACAAAATGAGATGGTCAATGTCTTCTTGAGGCATCTCGTTCCAAGCAACTTGAATTTCATCGATCAACTGTGCTAGAGTCTGTGGAGGATGGTGCAAAGAGAATATTCTTCTTCCCATGATATCCCACACATGTTCAATGGGATTTAAATCCGGCGAACGGGGCGGCCACGCCAAAACATTAACACCAGCTTCATTAAGAAAGTTCATAGTTCGACGAGCAATATGGGGACGTGCGTTATCTTGTTGAAAAAGTACGTCTGGGCGGCCATCTAAATAAGGCAACCAAGTCGGTCGTATGACGTCTTCAACATAACGCGCAGCTGTCATACTGCCTCGAATGAATACAATAGGTGATCGACTACCATAAGCAATAGCCCCCCAAACCATTACTCCAGCAGTCGTGTGTACATGCCTCTCAATAGCAAACCTAAGATCAGGTCGTTCTCCACGGTAGCGTCGTACCCTTCTACGGCCATCATGCGTGCCTAGACAAAATCGTGATTTATCGCTGAATACGACATCGTGCTATTCTGCCTCCCAATGCTGCCGTTCTCTGCACCAGTCCAACCTTTGGCGACAGTGTCTCGCTGTTAAAGGAAGCACTAATCTTGGACGGTACGAAAGAAGCCCAAAGGATTGAATGCGGCGATATAAGGTTCGCATACTAACGGGCCTACCTTCTTCTCCAATCCATTGATCACCGATTTGACGCGTAGTAGCGAAACGGTCTCGCAGGGCTATTTGTCTTAAGCGCCGATCTTGACGTTCTGTGGTACGCCTTGGTTGACCAATTGGTCTCCTTCTTGCTCCTCTACCTTCTTCTGTCCATACCTGATACACACGTATTACAGTTGCTGCAGTGGAATCAATACGGCGGGCAATTTCGCGATAGGACATACCGACATCTCGATAAGCAACAACTCGACCCCGGTCAAAATCGCTCAAATGGTGATATTGTGGACGTCTTCGGACTCGAGGCATTTTATTTAAGCTTAACACACTCAACGGAAACACGAAAACTAAAAACATCTGTATTAAACAGCTCATATAAATAGTTTTATCAAAAAAGAAAAAGTGATTTTTTTTTTCACAATAAATATAAAAGGCACAAGGTTGAAATTGTTATCAATGTATGCTTTAAATATAGTCACTCTGTTGCTAAAATATGAATTCAAAAAAATCATTCCTTCTTGGTGTTACGCTTCTAATGTCATTGAGTATACATATAGCATCCAGGCAGACAGAGATTTCTCAAAATAGTTTTAATCGACTCATGAGACCTCAAACAGGATATTTTCGCTAATATTTTTGATTCGAAAAAAAAATCAAGAAAACAATACTTTCCCTTTGTATTACATACGGGGAAAGTAAAAATAATCTGAGTTCTATTATACAAAAGTATACATTCCATGTTTTAATTATTAATAATTGAAGTTAATTATAAACTCTTTTAACTTTTTTGTTGTTAGCTAATATAATATTATGTGTCGTGTTAAAAAACAGCTCTAATTTACTTTTATTAGAAAAGTTATAAGTGACGATTCCACGCAAAGTCATAATCCCCCAAACGATCTTTTCAGAAGTTTTATCGTTGAGTTAGGAATGGATATGCTAATTTAATTTGCTCCCCTGATTCTTCGTAGCAAATCATAAATGTTACATTTTTGCCCGAGGGGAACTGTAAAGGAGTACACAAGAAGAGATGAAAATCTTTCTGCGAAGGCAGGTCAACATTAACATATATTATAATAATGCGCAAAGTTCCAGGAGGTTTTTTTTTTCAAGGATAACATTTATTTTCCACGAGGCCGCGGGGGTGCATTAGAAATAAATCTGACCTGAATATGAATTTTCTTGTAAAAAAATACCTTTATAATTCTTTATTTGCAGTTCCTATTGATATTCAAAATTACATCGAAGCAATTGGAGTTATTTCAAATGTGAAAGCAGATAAGCTTAAAATGGGCAACTTTGCCCTAATTTAAACAATTCTCAATCTCTTAAAATAAGCAAGAAATCCATAGTAAGGATGTTCGATATGCAGTGCTTCCCGAAAGTAACGGATATATTCATATTTTCCAATATACTAATTTCTAAGAAAAATCCACGAACTGGTCCATTTTAGATTTGTTTTCTACATCTTTTGAGGCATTACACATTTAGATGGCGCGTGTCACGTTGCCGCTATAACGCCATCGGCATTTTTTTTAAATGGAAATCTGTAATTTAATTTCTATTTTATACATTTGTTTCTGTTTTAAAGTCCAGTAAAAAATATTAATTAAATATATTAGGCAACTTTCAACTATTGTAATGTTACATCCAGTCTTTTGATTTTCATGTTTCTCACGTTATAACAAAGTTTCCCCATTTCCCCATCCCCATTGTGCAAATTTTATCAAAATTTCAAGTTTTTTTAAACGTTAAAGTAATACTTATTAATTTTAAAATAATCTCTGGAAATTTGATAAAAAAATTTGAATTATCGATCATTCTTAAATGTTATTTTTCTTAAGAAAAGACACATATTTTGAACTTTTGATAATCGCATTTATTTTCGTAAATTTTGAGCATGTGCAATTTTATTTCAATTGCTCGAACTTTAAAATTTTAAGAAATTCAAAGAGATTATTGATAATTGTATGAAGATTAGATTCGAACAATGAACGTATTTTTCCAATCTAAAAGTTCGTTAGTTTTTTTTTAAGAGTACAGAAACACTAAAAAAATGTACACGTATATTTTGAGTGTCTGGTGTTTTATTTTTACTTGTTCAGTTTTAATTTATTCTAAACTACAAATATTACATCATGCTTAATCAAAGAGTTGAAACGCTAAATGGAAACTTGAAATTAAAAGCTTTAATCGTTGAAATTCAAAAACGTTTAAGAAAATTCATCAAAACCTAAAGAAAAAAAACAAGAATTTTTGTTTATCAATATTCATGAATTCTGTCGCTTGAATTTGCTAATCTGTAGGAATTAATATAAATAAATGATTTATTTCAAAATTTTAGAACTTCATCCGAAATTCATGCATTTCGTCAATTTAACAATATTTGTAATTTCTACAAATGATGAAATTATGATAAAGCAAATCTTGGAATGTTCCTGACGTCGTTGAAAAAAATTGTTGAAAATTTTGTGTAATCTGTGAAAGTGTAAAAATTGTTTCAAAATTTCATAATTTGATTATTTTCCATGAATTTTATTAATTTTATCAAATTTAACAATTTGCCAACTTTTAAAATATTACAACTTTAATCATTTCCGCTAATTTTTGTCTTGATTTATGGTGTTCTTAACTTTTTTTTAAATTATGCTAATAGTGTTAACTATTATAATATGTTTTCTGTAAAACTAATCTTAGAAATATTAACCAAATTTAATTTACTATAAAATTCACAAAAAAGAGAAATCACAAACTGTCTGTCAATTGTAGGCGCTAAACGTTGATTTGTGTTTGTTCTAATATTGAAAGAAGGTGTACATTATTATAAATAAATATCATCCACTCTATTTATTTTTATTATTAATGTTACAATAAAAAAACACCTAGAAAATAAAGTCTTTCCACTCCTTCATTGAGCATAATATAAAATATAGAATTTTAAAAATCATGAAAATATCGATATTCCAAGATATCGATATACCGTGCGTTTTATTTAAGTATGGCCATAGGTATTTACATGGTATAAAATGTACCCCATGTTAACTCTTGTCGTATAAATTTGAAACAATCTTTTTGTTTTATTGATAAATCAACATATTTTCTACGAAATGTACAATGCTAGAAGGACATAAAAATGTTAGGTTTATTTATTTTAGCTTTTAACGTTGAAATTAATAATACAAATAATTACGCCACAAAATCAACTTGGCGAAAATGTCATAATGTAAGTATTTGTTTTGCTAAACTTGAAAGCTAAAATAAAGAATTCTAACATGTTTATGTCGTGATCCCAGAGAGGAATTTTTCCTTTGTCTACACATACACACATTTCCAAATTTTCAGGCATTCGTCGATTTTATAAAAGCGTTCAATTTGAAGTTTCGAGTGAGTGTTTTCACTCCCAGACGAAGCATGAAGTAAAATTTTAAGTTTATAAAAGCCTCAAGAATTTGGATTTGGACGCGTATTTGGTCTAAATCCAAATTTAGGATTTTCTAAACTCGACATTTTACTCCATGCGCCACGCCTATAAATCACTGATTTCAAGTAAATGTGAAAATATACCGCTTTAGAAGTATTTTGTTTACTTTCAAACTTGAAATCAGTATTTTTTACGCGTGGCGCATGAAGTAAAATTTCGAGTTTAGAAAAGCCCCGCGTAGAAAATTTGTCGAGGGTCGCGCAGCGACCCGAGACAAATTAAACAAAATACAAAGTAAACAAAATACTTCTAAAGCGGTATATACCGCTTTAGAAGTATTTTGTTTACTTTCAAACTTGAAATCAGTGTTTTATACGTGTGGCGCATGAAGTAAAATTTCGAGTTTAGAAAAGCCCCGTGAAAATTTGTCTCGGGTCGCTGCGCGACCCTCGACAAATTTTCTAAGCGGGGCTTTTCTAAACTCGAAATTTTACTTCATGCTTAGTCTGGTACTGGACAACACTCGTTCTTACAAGTTTCAAATTGAAAGATAATTTTATATTACTAAGTTTATTATGCAAATGACCGTTTTACAAAGGCTACAGCTCGACGGACCAAATGTAGTCTTCGGAGACCGAAGGACTACAGAGAATTGAAGTTTTTTTACAAAAAAAAAAACAATGGATATCTGAAGGTTCATAGCGTGGGTGTGAAAGAAAAAATCCAATTAAAAAAAAATCACTTCACTTTAAATCAGTGTATTGTGTACGCGTGGCGCATGAAGTAAAATTTCGAGGTTAGAAAAGCCCGCGTAGAAAATTTCACTGCGCGACCCGAGACAAATTTTCTTCGCGGGGCTTTTCTAAACTCGAAATTTTACTTCACGCTTAGCCTGGGAGTGGTAAAACTCGTTTGAAGGTTTAAATTATAAATAAATACAAATTTATCAAATGCCATAATTACTAGAATATGTACACTTACAAGAAAAAATCGCTGTATTAATAATACAAATAATCAAGCTACAAAATCAACTTGGCGAAAATGTCATAATGTAAGTATTTGTTTTGCTAAACTTGAAAGCCAAAATAAAGAATTCTAACATGTATGTTATGTTCTTCTAACAATGAACATTTTGTTTGTGAATTTGAACAACAAAAGTTAACATGGGGTACACATTTTACCATGTAAATTTCTTTGGCCATACTTAAATAAAACGCACGGTATATCGAACATTAATATGAATAAATAATACTTCGAGTTTAGAATAGTCTGAAAATTTTTATTGGTCGCTGCGCGATCAATCCAAATTTTCAGTTATAATAAATTCGAAATTTTAATTCGTGCGTCACTCCTATTAAACATTGAATTATTATTATTTTTCGTTTTGTAAAAAGGTGGCGGTTAGACCTCAGGCTGATAGATGTAGGCAACTTCATTCATACTTTATGATAGACGTTTGTCATCGTTAATTTTGTAATCGTCATTTAACTTTCAGTGGCAATATTATCTATCTTAGGTGAAGGCATTTGAAAATATAATTTGCGGTATTAAATAATTATAAATAATAAGTCTTAAATATCTGGTATCAAAAAGTATCGATATTTTGAATATCGATAATTTTTATAACGATATTTTGCCATATCTTGTTATATGATATAATCGATACTCAACATCCCTACTATTCATTAAAAATTAAAAACATTTTATCAAAACATAATATAACAATAGCTTTGAAACCATTTAAGAAAATAAGGAATGTAGTGTTTAATCCAAAAACAGCAACAGAAAATACTCACTGATCAGGAATATACAAACTTACTTGTGAAGATTGTAACGGAGTATATACAGCGTGTAATCGAACTAATGTACATCCTCTTAAGGGCGTATACACAAAATATTTTGACACCAATTGCAGCAAAAATAAAATCGGAAAAAAATATTGGATTTTTCATAATTTTTCATGCATTTTTTACTTTTTGAGAACTTCTGGTTACCTGTGTTCATGATATTTTTCGTGGATGCGTAAGTTGTTGTATTTTTTATTTACTTTTACTACTGCGAGGCGCATAAATCACTTCGCACGCACTAAACACGCACGCTGTCTCGAATGACTAGATGAAACTAGGTCACTCATTTGTGGTATGGTTTATTTACTGTTACTACTGCGAGACGTATAAATCACTTAGCACGCACTACACACACACACACACTGTCTAGAATTACTAGATGAAACAGGGTCACGTATAAAAAAATCACAATACGTGTTCAAATTGACGTCCGCCACACTCAATGCACATTTGGGCTCTACGTATCCAATTTGCACGAACAATAGCAAACATTTCACGAGGTTTTTCACGAATGGTATTAGCCGCGGCGTTTACTCGTTGTATCAGCATTTCAGCATTGTCAATTTCCGTAGTGTAGACTTCACTTTTAAAGTAAAGAAAAGAAAAAAGAAAGAAAAAAATCTAAGGGGTTTAAATCCGGACTTCTTGGAGGCCATGGTACAGGGCCTCCACGACCAACCCAACGTCCTGGAAACTCATCATCCAAATATCTTCTAACGCGCCTTTCATAGTGAGCTGGCGCACCATCTTGCAAATACCACATTCTTCTAAGAACCGCTAAGGGTACATTTTCTAGAAGATCTAAAAGGTCATCTTGCAAAAATCGTAAATATCATTCTCCATTCAAATTAAATGGGAACATAAATGGCCCAATTAATTGATCATTTAAAATACCTGCCCTGATATTAAGGGAGAAGCGATGCTGGAGATGAGTTCTACGCGTAACATGAGGATTTTCTATTGCATAAACATGCATATTATGGAAATTAAAACTTCCATTACGCGTAAAGCACGATTCGTCGGTCACTAAAATGTCTTTGGTAAAGTTAGGATTTTGAACATTTTGTGCCAAAATCCATTGACAAAATGCAATTCTTTTGGGAAAATCATGGGGTTGAAGATGTACACGCTGGTAGTGATACGGATGAAAATTATTGTCTCGTATAACACTGCTGACAAATGTGTGCGATACATTTAGCTGAGCGGCGATAATACGGGTACTTAAACCAGGATTCGCTTCCAACAGATTCAAAATTTCATCTTCCGCTCGCAAATATCGCATTGGACGGTCACCACCTCCGGGGGCTCCGGCGACGGGCTGCAAACTTCCAGTGTCGCGTGCTCTTTGTAATAAATTTCTAAATCGGTTTGGCGGTGGTAAGTGTCGTTCAGGAAATCGCTCTTGATAAATTCTTACAGCTTCCGCGGAATTACACCGAGTTTCACCGTAAATAAGAAACATGTCTGCCAATTCAATGTTTGAATAAACGTATCGCGCCATGTTATAAAATGTAGATGTTTCATGGAATAAGTTTCACCATAGACTAAACAGCAAACTATTTTTATGTTTAAAAATCATCCACCCTCGCCGCTCTTATCTAAACATTTCAATAAGAGTGGAGATAAAGTGAAGTGTGAACCTAATAAGGAAAAATATTGAATTTCATTAACACGTTTAGAAAATATTCGGAATTTAGCCAGCAATGGGTACTTATGAAAACGATAACATAGACATAATTCTTCACAATCTGACCCACTTTTATCTGGATGGTGTAATTCGATATCCAAATCGTTTAAAAACTACCAGTCTATGTGGAATCTCTCTTAAAATACGCAATGTGCGCGTATACCAGATACCACAAACATGTGGTCTATTATTATTAATATTTTTAATAATTATTTATGAGCTATCTACTAAAGGTATGGTAATTTCAAATGCAGGTATTGTTTATTTAAACGCTGCCCCTTATGTGGTAGAGAGCCTGTACAGTAGTTCGTTTACACGCTGTATAGGACAATCTGATCATAATTTTAATGTAAGACTCAAGGATCCTCTTCGTTCTTTTCGGCTTAGTTTGATTGATAAGTCCTCGTTTGCCAAACATATATTTGAAAACAATCATACTTTTGGTGACGATGTACTGTCAATTATATATTTCGCCGAGATGGACCTCCTGGAGTCTTTGGAAATTCACAAAGCCCGGGCTAATCCTTAAATTCCCGTCATCAACGACCAGCTTGACCTAATATATACCCCCATTTTTAACGCAATTATAAGACCTTAGTTTTGAGTATATATACCTGTTCAATTGTTAGTTTAAATCACTTTGAGTCTGAAAATGACAAGTTAAAGTTGTCGAAACTATAGTCACTTAATAAGGTCTCAGTTATACCGTTCACGTTTGATCTCACTTTAATAAATATTACAAATTTTTATTTTGTGTAACCAAATCTTCAAAAATTCAAGGGTCTATAGCAACCTAACATCAAACATAAGCAGTATACTTTTAACTTTACATTACATTATTTGATGAAGTAAAACTTCGAGTTTAGAGAAGCCTGAAAAATTGGATTTATAAAATCAAAGAACTCTTGAAAATTTACAGCATATACAACGGATGTATACTTAAAAAAAATCACTGTTTATTTAGTATTTTACTGGAGCTTTAACTTAAAGTGAAAATTATACTATTGAGCAGAGCTGGGCAGGATTCGAATCCTGGATTCGAATCCTTTTAGAGGATTCAAAAGTGGCGTTCGAATACTTTAGTCAAACTGGATTCGTGATTAGGATTCGTTACATTTTTGTAAGAGGATTCGTATTCGAACCAAATGGGGGTGATCCGAATCCTCATTAAAGGATTCGAATACTTACAAAGGATTCGAATATTTACAAAAGGATTTGAATCATCAAAAATAATTCGAATTAATTGTGAGGATTAACAAGAAAAATGTCTTTTGTGTCTTTTTAAATTTCTCGTTAAAACACTGTTTTATACGCGTGGTGCATGAAGTAAAATTTCGAGTTTAGAAAAGCCCAGAAAATTTGTCTCGGGTCGCTGCGCGACCATCGACAAATTTTCACGGGGCTTTTCTAAACTCGAAATTTTACTTCATGCTTAGTCTGGGAATGGAAAACACTCCTTTGAAGCTTCAAATTGAACTCTTTAAAAAAAGCGTGTGCACACTCGTTAAAAGTTTTAAATTAAGCTCTTTTGAAAAACAACCGATGTCGGAAATTTACAGCTTATGCATATGTTTACCTAAAAGAAAAATGTTCACGTTGTTTTTTTAGAAGAGTTCAATTTGAAGCTATAAACGAGTGATTTCCACTCCCAGACTAGGCATGAAGTAAAATTTTGAGTTTAGAAAAGCCCCGTGAAAATTTGCCGAGGGTCGCCCAGCGACCCGAGACAAATTTTCTGGGCTTTTCTAAACTCGAAATTTTACTTAATGCGCCACAGGTACAAAACAAAAATATTGTAAATTTATGTATATTTGAATCTCACTTGAAATCAGTGTTTTATACTCGTGGCGCATGAAGTAAAATTTCGAGTTTAGAAAAGCCCAGAAAATTTGGCTTGGGTCGCTGCGCGACCCTCGACAAATTTTCACGGGGCTTTCCTAAACTCGAAATTTTACTTCATACTTAGTCTGGGAGTGGAAATGCTCGTTCGAAACTTCAAACTAAATGCTTTGATAAGAACATTAAATAACTGAAAATGCTTTTAATGATAATAATCTAGTTTTTAAAATTTGGTTTAATATTATTTTAAGTAAAACTGACATGGTAGCCACAATCTAAAATGTTTTTCCTGGCCTTTTTTTGTTTTCATTGTTTTTGTCAATATTTAAGTTGGTTTTATAAATGTTTACATGTTTTGTAAATTTTATGATGCTTGTTGATTTCGACAAATTTAATAATATACTCAATGACATTAGAAGCGTAACACCCAGAAGGAGTTATTATTTTAACTTGATTTTTTGCCAGTATGGTAGTCTTACATCAAGAATAAAATGATTACATTTTCAAGAAATTTTATTAAAAAACAATCTAAAAAAATTAATAATGTGTTTGGCGACCCCTTTGCTGTATACACTCCTGTAGACGTCTGGGCATCGACAAAATGAGATGGTCGATGTCTTCTTGAGGCATCTCGTTCCAAGCAACTTGAATTTCATCGATCAACTGTGCTAGAGTCTGTGGAGGATGGTGCAAAGAGAATATTCTTCTTCCCATGATATCCCACACATGTTCAATGGGATTTTAATCCGGCGAACGAGGCGGCCACGCCAAAACATTAACACCAGCTTCATTAAGAAAGTTCATAGTTCGACGAGCAATATGGGGACGTGCGTTATCTTGTTGAAAAAGTACGTCTGGGCGGCCATCTAAATAAGGCAACAAAGTCGGTCGTATGACGTCTTCAACATAACGCGCAGCAGTCATACTGCCTCGAATGAATACAAGCGGTGATTGACTACCATAAGCAATAGCCCCCCAAACCATTACTCCAGCAGTCCTGTGTACATGAATCTCAATAGCAAACCTAAGATCAGGTCGTTCTCCACGGTAGCGTCGTACCCTTCTACGGCCATCATGCGTGCCTAGACAAAATCGTGATTCATCTCTGAATACGACATCGTGCCATTCTGCCTCCCAATGCTGCCGTTCTCTGCACCAGTCCAACCTTTGGCGACAGTGTCTCGCTGTTAAAGGAAGCACTAATCTTGGACGGTACGAAAGAAGCCCAAAGGATTGAATGCGGCGATATAAGGTTCGCATACTAACGGGCCTACCTTCTTCTCCAATCCATTGATCACCGATTTGACGCGTAGTAGCGAAACGGTCTCGCAGGGCTATTTGTCTTAAGCGCCGATCTTGACGTTCTGTGGTACGCCTTGGTTGACCAATTGGTCTTCTTCTTGCTCCTCTACCTTCTTCTGTCCATACCTGATACACACTTATTACAGTTGCTGCAGTGGAATCAATACGGCGGGCAATTTCGCGATAGGACATACCGACATCTCGATAAGCAACAACTCGACCCCGGTCAAAATCGCTCAAATGGTGATATTGTGGACGTCTTCGGACTCGATGCATTTTATTTAAGCTTAACACACTCAACGGAAACACGAAAACTAAAAACATCTGTACTAAACAGCTCATATAAATAGTTTTATCAAAAAAGAAAAAGTAAAATATTTTTTTTTCACAATAAATATAAAAGGCACAAGGTTGAAATTGTTATCAATGTATGCTTTAAATATAGTCACTCTGTTGCTAAAATATGAATTCAAAAAAATCATTCCTTCTTGGTGTTACGCTTCTAATGTCATTGAGTATATCATATGGCTTTTTTGTTAGTGTTTTGGTCAATTTGAATAAAATTCCACGAATTTTCTCTAACTTTCCCGGTTTTAATGATATTCACTGAATTTTTTTATAAACGTAAATTTCAGGCATTCGTCGATTTTGTAATAGAGTTCAATTTGAAGCTTTAAACGAGTGTTTTCCACTCCCAGACTAAGTATGAAGTAAAATTTCGAGTTTAGAAAAGCCCCTTGAAAATTTGTCGAGGGTCGCGCAGCGACAATTTCGAAAAGCCCGAAAATTTGTCTCGGGTTGCTGCGCGACCCTCGACAAATTTTCAAGGGGCTTTTCTAAACTCGAAATTTTACTTCATGCGTCACGCGTACAAAACACTGATTTGAAGTGAAGTTCACAAACACATGAATTCATCTGTAATCAGAGTAACAGGGAGTCATATATTTAGTCTGTTATCAACGATGTTCAGTGTTAATAATAAATAATTAGGTTTTGAATATTTTTGTTAAAACAACTGGTAACGATAGTTATATTATAATGGTTGCAAAAAAATTATAAAATCAAATTTCTTCTTAAAGGATTTGTATTCGTGATTCGAAAAAACAGGATTCTTTGATTCGAATCATATTTATCTCTTACGAATCCTTTATTCGAGTATTCGTGATTCGAATCATATTACGTGATTCGGATTCGTGATTAAATCCTTTGACGAGGATTCTCGTGAATTTTAACACCAAAACAAAATATTTTGTATTTATTTTCACTACAAATTAAATTACTAATTGTTTGATTTGAGTTATGTGGAGTATTTAATCACAATGAAAAAACTGTTTTTATTCCTTACTTCACTTTTATTTTTATGTGTTAGATGTACATTTCGAGTGCAAAGCACTCATTATCAATAACTAATGCTCTTACAAACTAGGTGCGCAATTATATATATATAAGGGGATTACATTATGGACTGTTAAGGGGATTACGATTTTTCGGGTTTTTCAAGAGATTTAAGAGTGGATTGTCTAACGGGCTTAAATCGAAATTCAATAATTTATCTTTCTGTTTGTGCATTTCTATGGCCTCCAACATATTTAATCGGAAATGTGATGATTGTTTTAGTAATTTAATATTATGTTTCGAAAAAGAATGTCCTGTTTTTAAATTATGGTCAGCTAAAGCGGATTTATCTATGTTTCTATTTTTGACGTGGTATATGTGTTCTTTGAATCTTTTTAACAAATTCCTTTGGGTTTGGCCTATGTAATATTTGTCACACTCATTGCATGCAATTGAATAAATTCCGGACTCTTCTAAGTGGCTCGTTTTTGTAAATTGATTGCCTAGTAATGATCTTAATTTGTTGTTATTATAAAATGCAGGAGTCATATTGAATTTACTCAGGAGCTTTGAAAATTGGTTAACCGTGCTGTTGTTGTATATAAACCTAGCAAATTTGTTGTTTTTTCTTTCTTTAAGCGGTGTGAGATTTCTGGTCAAGTTTAATTTTTGGTTTCTTTTGTATTTATTAATTAGTTTGTTGATTGTGCAGTTTTTGTAACCTAATGAAATTGCTATTTTTCTTATTAGTGTTAGTTCTGTTTTTCTATTTTCTGTTGAAAGAGGCAGATTTAGGGTTCTAAATATCATACTATTAAAAGCTGAGAGTTTATGTTTAAAATGCGTGGATGAAGAATTGTGAATATAATTAAATGTATGAGTGGGTTTTCTATATATATTAAATTCTATGTTGTTATTTATTTTGTTATTTGTTAATAGTAAATCGAGGAAAGGGATTTGATTATTTTGTTCAATCTCGTAAGTAAAATTAATGCTGGGGTATAACGCATTCAAACTAGCTTGTAAGTCTTCAATGTTGGTATCAGATTTTATTATTGTGAATATATCATCTACGTATCTAAACCAGACTCTCGGAAAATTGTGTACTTTACTTTTGGCTAAGTTTTCGAGGTTATTCAGAAAAATGTTAGCCAAAAAGGGTGACAGAGGGTTGCCCATTGCTGTTCCGAAAGTCTGTTTATAGATTTTATTGTTGAATTCAAATGCCTTACACTCCATCACTAGTTTCGTTAGATTTATGTAAAAGTCTATTTTTTCTGGTGGAATTGAATTTTCTGTTAATAGATTTTTTAATATGTTAATTGTTTCGTCAATAGGGATACTGGGGAATAACGCTTCTACATCAAAAGAAACCAGAATTTCTTCGGACTCTATGTGAATATTTTGTAACTTTTTAGATAGGTCAACCTTGCGACACAAATGTAATTATATTAGGTTTTCCCGTTTCCACCATTTTTGTTCAGGTATATATAATTGCGCACCTAGTTTGTAAGAGCTTTAGTTATTGATAATGAGTGCTTAGCACTCGAAATGTACATCTAACACATAAAAATAAAAGTGAAGTAAGGAATAAAAACAGTTTTTTCATTGTGACAAATTAAATTGTTTATAATTAAATCAATAAGGCTTCATGCAAATATACAAACAGAATAAAATATTCAAATGTATGTACATAAATATACTCAAGGTTTATTCTATACCAGGAAGTCTCTTGTCTAGTTGGAAGAACAAAAAGTTGGCGTAGAGAAACTTAATTTTTGTTAAACGCCTAACGACAGTTATGTCAATTGCACAGCAAAGTAAAACCTTGCGTTTTTCTGATAACGGTTACCATTCTAGAAAATGAAGCTAGCAGTTTATAAAATGGATTGTTTTGTATGCACTAAATATCTAAAGTATCCGAAGTATTATTTTAATATTTCTGTTGTAGCATGTGTTTTTTTAATTTGTTGAATTGTTTTAAAATTAACCGGAATTTTAATTGAACAATTAATAAATATTATTTTTTAAGGGAACTGAATTTATAATATAGTTTAAATTCCAAACCAAATCGATTAACTACACGTTTTTACCGACCGCACATTAATGTGTGTATGATCAATCGAATTCCCCATTTTTTTAAAGATTAACTTATAAAAGAAAGTGAGTCTTTATCTCAATTGCTTGGATTTCTGCATATCCCGAGTTCTACTCTACATATTTTCAAAGATTATTACAAATAAATTGGTATATCAACTGTCTACTATTTCTCATATGTTCCCATGAATATATAGTTACAATTGCTCAGGTAACATAGAATCATTTCAATTTTCATTCACGCGTGCCGTAATTATTCATCGCAATTTTGACGTTCGCTTATGCATAAATATTACCGAAATGTAGAATTACGCGAAATTTTCATAAACACTATACACCGAAAGTGAATTTCATAAATACGCATTATTCACACGCTGTAAACTGCAATTAAATGATTGTTACTTTCACTGGTCAATTAACTTATGTAATTTCGATAAGATTTTATTGAGCGTACAACAATGATTCTAATATAGGAGTAGGTAGGTGTTGTAATCTATGGGATTTTATCGCATTTTATCTTTACTTTCAATCTATATGAGTATTTAAGCAAAATATATTTATTTACAATAATATGGAAGAAACATTTTCTGCAAAAAAATTGATTGATTTTGTCTGCAAGGTTCATCGGATTATTCAACTTAAATTAAGATGTTTAAGGCAATGCTTTATATCAGAGAAAAATATATGATCTTTTTTTTCCAATGTTGGAGAAAAGACATTTTCGTTCACTTACAAGTGTGCATCTCCACTTTTGTTTTTAATTGACCAATCGTTCATATATTCTAAAATCGAATCGTTTTGTACAATTAAAATAATCTAGACAAAAGGCGGATTAAATGCCTTCATGCAAAAATGGATGATATTTCGCATAACATTAATTATTTTTGAAGGTCAAAACTACCGTTTTCATTGCAACAGCAATTTACTCCTCCAATTAACGCTTGCATTCAAACAAAGCGCTCTAAAACCACAAACAATTTAAATCCTGGTGGCAAAATTCTCCCGTAAACCAATTTAAATTCAACACATCGCGATGAATTCATTAAAAAATGTTAAAACGAAGACAATGCATGATCCCAAATGTGCGTTATGCACTATTTAAATACAAAAGAAGAAGTCTATTCTGATGGCCTTCTTCGATTAGAGAGAGACCGATTTCGACCTTAATGACGTCAACACTTTTAAAAAGTACATACTTCCTTTGTTTTCGTCGCTCGTCGGCGATTTTTTGGAACGCGAATTCGGCCGTTCGATATGTACTTTTTCGGGTCGACCTTGCGGATTCTAGGTATTAAGCGCATGCAGTCGGTTTTTGAAAAATTTAATTTTCTGGAACCAAGCCCGTAGGTAGAACAAAAATGAATAGCAGATATACGAGTAAGCTGGACAATGAAAATACGTCTACCCTGTATATTTAAAAAAGGATTCGTATTTCCATAGGCAAACGCACATATTGGCTAGAGGGGGTACATGCTCGTCCCCCCTAGATTTAGTTTTAGGGGGCACAATCAATTTAACCAATTATATGTAAGGTAAAATAATAGAATGTAAAAATAAATTCAAATATTTTAATATACAGGGCATTACTAATTTCTAGTTTAGAACAGTAAAAGTGAAAAGAGTCGTCAAAAGTTTAAAATTGAATGATTTTAAAAAACAATTGCTTAAAAATTGACAGCGTATGCATTGAAATAAATTCATAATTATCGTACGTTTCTTAATCTTGTAATGTTTAAATAAATTCATATATTTTAATATACAGGGCATTACTAATTTCTAGTTTAGGAAAATGAAAGTAAAAAGAGTCGTCAAAAGTTTCAAATTGAATGATTTTCAAAAACAATTGCATAAAAATTGACAGCGTATGTATTGGGATAAATTCATAATTATCGTACGGTTCTTAATCTTGTACAGGGGTCTAAATCAAACATATTTTTTTGTAAATAACTAAAGTTAAGATTGTAGAAACATTTAATGTTTAGACTTGAGAAAAATTATCGCGTAGCGACCAATCCAAATTAGGCTTTTCTAAACTCGAAAGTTTACTTCATGCGCCACGCGTATTAAACTCTGATTTCAAGTGAAGTTCAAAATATACTACTTAAGCAGTATGCTAAAGACGTATACTCTGAACTTTACATCAAATCACATTGCAATATTAATTAGTTTTGTCAATGTTTTCGATCTCAATTATTAACACTTTTTGATGATTTTTACCTATGTGTCAAAATGTGTGGGGTTGCTTTCGCGAACATATTCACGCAAGTTATTAAATTTCACTACATTTGTTGACTCTCATGGAATTTTCATCAGTTTTATTAATTTTTGAAAAATTTATTCTATTTCTATAACTTTAAGAATTGCAATAATTAAATAAATACATTTATATGTGTTTCGGTTTTTACGATATTTTTTAATTTTTTAGTTCAACATTAAGGACCTTCTCTAACTTTAACAAAAGGGAAATCATACGAACCATTATCTATAAAAAGATGCAATTTTTATTAAAATCTGAAACGGTCAAGTGAAATGACTACTAAAATGTTGTTGATTTGAATTGAAATTACCCTTGTATTATTGATGTCAACAAATCCCAATCTGAATTTAAGACAATCATTTATTGGACAAAGCAATTCCAACTAAGATCCAATTAAACTGAAAATACAGTCACAAAGCGTGCGCGACATTGTCGCATTCTAAAAATAAAACGGGCGAACGGACGACTGATGACGGTGGGCCGAAACTAGAAACTCCGAAGTGAAATTACGGCTAGAAATTATTTTCAAGTGTAGTGAAACCGGCTCAATGCCACTCTAATTACCGTCGATTCCGGATAAAAGTGAAAGACCAGGAAAACTCTACAGACGCATTTCAGTGAAAGAACATCAAGCATTCCGGCTGGATTCGATTGCAGAACGCGATGCTCGAAAGGAAACACATTGCCAATTGAAAATCAAAACAAACACCAGATTTGCATACGTGTACTTCCGCGAAGAAAAAAACACGTTTGTGATTGTTGGTGATGATTTCATCGTCGGAATCCTTGTGGAGACTACATCTGGTGTGGTTATTGTTCGACGTATTGAGTAGGTGTCTGGAGATTGATTTTCGCCAAGAATACAATGGGATTTATTCTAGAGTAATATCTTTATGGTGTTTAAAGATTTATTGTGCTGGATATTAAAACTAATAGCAGATAAACAGGTGTCCCAGAACTCGCTACCCAGAGAAAGAAAGAGAAATATAAAAAAATGAACAATTAAGTAATCACAAACAAACATTTTCTAGCTTGAACGGTATACAAGAAAATAACATTTTAATTTTAATAAACAATCAGCCATTCGGGTGTATTTCTCGTAATTGTAACTTTTGAAAAACGTCAGTGTCAAAAGTTAAAATTACGAGAACGGCTTAAATCGCTCTGACTGGTCGAATTAAAATGTTCTTTTCTTGAATATCGTTCAAGCTAGAACATTTTTGTTTGTGACTACTTATTTGTTCTTTTTTGGAGATTTCTATTTCTTTCTCGGGAGAACGAGTTCTAAGACACCTTGCATACATTGGAAATTAATATGTAAAACTACATTTATGATTTTTTCTGCTTCTCTGGTTTGTACCAGAGAACAAAAAATAAGAATTAAATAGTATTTACTTAAACCGGGTATAAGGAACATCCATTCCACAAACTTCCATTCGCCATTTTTGGGACCATCGACAAAAATAATAACCATCGTCGGTTTCAAAATTCATTTTTTTTTCTGGTTTGAAAAACTCTAGTTCAGCGGTCGACAAACTGAGCTTATTTACTTGAAGGGCATATTTTAGAAATTCGCGAGTTAGGTGGGCATCGTGTGATTAAAAGGATACAACATACAAATATTATTGTAACATAAATTTACTACACAATTTCAATTTTAATTGTAAAAATATAACCTTAAAATGGATGTAGTGAACTTATTATGGAGTGAAGACGCGCTCTCAGTCGGTAAGCAAGTAAGTTTTAACTGCGAATTTATTATATTTGCAAATTACATAGACCGCAATAAAAGTTGAATACGCAAAAAAAATATCAATTATTATGTCATTTCAGAGTTGGATGAAGTGTTTTCTGAAATCAGTGTTTCATACGTCTGGTGCATCCTAACCTCGAAATATTTACTTCAAGGTCAATCAAAGATTGCAAAGCCTAGGTAGGATAACAATAAACACTTTAACAAATATAAAGCGCCGAAAGAAGAAAATAAAACTAAGTAAGTAGTAGCATACTTTAATAAATCTACTTGAATAATTGAATACACTTTCGCGTGCTATATAAAAAAACGTGTTTTTCAAAATTATTGAGTCGAAGTTAAATTTAATTTGTAAATAATAATCGATTACTAATAGTTTAGTCGTCAGAGGCGATACTACCACCCAACCTCCTAATAAGATAAAAAACAGTTTACCACTCCTACCCCGGGGGGGAGGGGGTTATTTAAAATCACTCGCAAAATTTGTGAATGCTAAAATTCGCACACACTTTGAAAAATTGCTATGGGTGGCTTATTTGAAATCAGATGATTATTGTAATGTTCACATGCAAATGATGCGAAGGGTGGATATGACAACACCGAAAATTTGCTGTAAAATGTAATGTATTTCCACAGTTTTGATAATATGTCAATTTCTGTTTGTCCGTTGATTGTCATTATTTGTATAATTAATTTTATATAATATGGTTTACAGAATGTGGTAATTCGAATAAAGAGCTAAAGAATACTCTACTAAACATTTATTTTAAATTTGTACCTTAAAAATGGAAGCATTATTTTCCTTCAAAGATGCCCAAAACTGTGATAAAAGACTGATAGATTATTGAATCTTGTATCGGGAGGTAGTTTCAAATAAATAAATGTAAAGTACATATCAAACTCAAGAAAACAAAAGCATGCATATTTTGAACTTCACTTCAGATGAGTGTTTTATACGCGTGGCCAAATCAAATTTTAAGGCTTTTCTAAGATCGAAATTTTACTTCATGCCTAACCTGGGAGTGGAAAACACTCGTTTAATGCTCAAAATAAACGGATTCATAAAGTTAGAGGTCGTTCCATTTAACTTGCGAGAATAAAAACGCGTTTGTGCACATAACAGCAACTTTTCCAAAAATCGACTTATTTAACTTATCAAAAGTAGATTATAAATGGTATCGAAATGTCATTATTTTTTTAGCATCAGTCACACAGAAAAACTCGGATATGGATTTGAAAAATTTGACTTCGTCTAATGATATTTAAAATCATAATGATGGTTGCGACCGTAACTACGTGGTAATTCATGATCACTGAATCAAACAGTTACTATGTTTTTACCACAAAATATTTATTGTATGTATATATATTATATTACACAAATATACACAAATTCACGACTTAAGTTTCGACGTTTGACGGTCATTATCACTTGATAATGACCGTCAAACGTCGAAACTTAAGTCGTGAATTTATGTGTATATTTGTGTAATATAATATATATACATACAATAAATATTTTGTGGTAAAAACATAGTAAGTGTTTGATTCAGTGATATTTAAAATATTAATACACTTCAAAAGTTTTCTGCAGAAAAACGGTAAAAAGTCGTACATACTACAAAAATTATAAAAATTGAGATAATACTCCCAATGCCTTAATAAAATTTTATAAAACTAAATATCTTGCACAAGGTTTAATTCTCAGCTATTCAATTTTGTTTTAATTCGCCCTCTCTCTTGTCATATAAAATCTTATTGATCATGTGAATAAACGTTGGCATTGTTTTCATAATTTTATTAAACTTCGCATAAAAAAAAAAACTATATCAAGAGTTTGTTAAAGAATTCATCCGAAATGAAATTATAAATTCTTAGAAATAAGCGCAAAACCAGTTTTTTTATCGACTGTTTGTTCTAAAGGTGCTGTAAATCCTATTAAATAAAGAGATACCACATTTTGTTTTAATTTACACTAAATTATTTATAAATTATGTAATATCTTATTTTTCTTTTTAAATATTATTATAAATATCTAAAGTTTCCATGAATTAATTTGATCTTTGCTTAGACTTTTCATAAAAAAATGAACTGAAGTTTATTTATAGTCAAAATGACTTTACATTTTATAACGTACCTAACAATAATCATTTTCGATTATCTAATATAGAAAATCAAAATAATCTATTCAGAATAGAATTTTGGAAATTGTAAGCATTTAAAATGAAAGTTTATAATTAATTCACAAACTGTTTCATTTTAAATGCTTACAATTCGAAAACTCACCCATGGACGTAGCCAGGATTGAAAAGACAAAATATTGTGTCCAGGGGGGCAAGGTTCAAAATATTTGTTAAAAACCTATATGTCAATTATTTTCACGTGAAACGTCAAAAATATACGATTTCTTGATTTCTTGGTGGCAAAAAATAATAGAATAAATAAAAGAAATGCTAAAAAATAAGAAAAAAAAAAACAGAAAATAAAAGGTTATTAATAAGAGAACGTCTATATAAAAAATGCCAACATTCTGTATTATTATAGAACCGTTAAATTTGTAACTTCTAGGGTGGGTTTCCACTCCCAGATTAAGCATGAAGTAAAATTTCGAGTTTAGAAAAACATGAAAATTTGGTTTGGTCACGTAGCGAAGCGAAGCGACCAAACGAAATTTTCAGGCTTTTCTAAACTCGAAATTTTACTTCATGCGCCACGCGTATAAAACACTGATTTCAAGTGCTTGATTTTATGTTTGTTCTCACGGGTAAATTAATCCACATTTTCAGGCTTTTCTAAACTAGAAATGTTACTTGCATGCTTAATCAAGGATTAGAAACACTCGTTAGAAGCTTCAAATTATGAAATTATTTACAACCTATACATGGGGATATGTGTACTCAAAAGAAACATACAGAGAATTTTAAATAACAGCGAACATGCCAGAAAATGTTCACTGTAAATTTACCTATGTTCGATTTGTTCTGGGACGCATCAAAGCATTGAGTGCAATGTGATTGGCTACGATTTCCAATGATAATATAGTCAACCCAATTTACATTCTTTTGGGTGCGATTTCATTGGTTAATATTTTTAGTAGTTCTAATGCAAATTAGGACTAATGTAAATAGGGTACATGTAACGTCAAAATAAAATATGTCAGTTATTAAATCTTGTGCGTTTATGGTAAGTGTAGTGTGTGGGAATATGGAACATACTTTTTTTATCCAAAGCAAGACATCGGCATTTTAAGACAATCAAGATTAATTCTGTCGTGAAACATATAGGAAGTTTTTCTTTTAAGTATACGTATACCAAATTCAGCCAATTTTCTGTAAATCTTTAGATATTCCTTGTTTTTTTTAAGTTTAATTTTAAGCTTTAAACGAGTGTTTTCCACTCCCAGACTAAGCATGAAGTAAAATTTCGAGTTTAGAAAAGCCCCGTGAAAATTTGTCGAGGGTCACGCAGCGACCCGAGACAAATTTTCTGGGCTTTTCTAAACTCGAAATATTACTTCATGCGCCACGCGTATAAAACACTAAAATATTGTGAAATTTATGTATATTTCAACTACACTTGAAATCTGTATTTTATACGCGTGGCGCATGAAGTAAAATTTCGAGTTTAGAAAAGCCCAGAAAATTTGTCTCGGGTCGCTGCGCGACCCTCGACAAATTTTCACGGGGCTTTTCTAAACTCGAAATTTTACTTCATGCTTAGTCTGGGAGTGGAAAACACTCATTTAAAGCAAATTAAACTCTTATAAAAAACAACAAATGTCGGAAAATTTACAGCTTATGCATGTTAACCTAAAGAAAAAAATCAATTCATTGTAAGTTACGCATTCAATAAATTAATAAATACACCTACATTATCTTTATTGAGTATTATGTTAACAAATAAATGAAAATTGAAATGTTTGCCAAATGAAGCAGCACACCCCAGTGTTGTTGTGCTGTCAGCAGACCTAGGTGCGGTACTTGCAACCTGCCTCGCCACGCCCTTCAAATTTGGAAATATTATATTTAAAACTGCCGAATGGCAGTTTTGTGCCGGCATTTTTGCTGGTACACCTAAAGCAACGTACTTGGGGTGGTCCTGATCAAATGGTTTACACAATACGATGAATCGAAGTTCTTAATAATCTTCAGTGAAATTGAATCAATGTATGAACTTATCTTGAAATATTAGCAAACGGAAGTAACAGGAAACTGTTTTTCTATTCTTTATGCATTTAAACTAAATCTGTTCTCCTTTTTCTCATTTTTCTTTTTTGTTTAATATTAACAATCCATTAGTGATGTAGGCGATTAATGAATGACACATTTCATTTTGACGTTAAATGTAAGTTGCGTTAGAACTACTAAAATAGGAGCCAATGAAATCGCACTTAATGCTCTGATGCGTCCCAGAACACATCGAACATAGGAAAATGTACATTCAATATTTTCTGGCATGTTCGGTGTTACATAAAACTCTCTGTATGTAAAATAACATATTGCTTTCGTATTTTTACAAACTCCTCATCTCTCTACATAAACTAGAACTTAACCCGACGTTTTTAGCCATTTAACATTTTGTAAACATTTTACAAATTAATTATTTCGTGTTTTTAATCATAAAATTTGATCTTCTGTTAGTTCTGCTTACAAAAAAATAGTTGAATTTGGGCATACGAATTGAAGTTTGCGTATGCGAATCTTTTCAAATAGACCTATTATTGAGAAGTCATACACGCAAGAGCATAATTGCGTGCACGAATAATTTTTAATAAACCCCCTCGTGGCTTCCTGCGAAAACCACCCCTTTAGAGGGTAAAAAACGAAAAACATGGATTTCCCACAAATCTGCACATGAACAAAAAATTCAAACAAAAAAATGTAGCTGAGAGGGTTTTGTAGAAAACAGTTCTTTAGCACTTTTTTGTCAAATAAACCGTCCTCTCAGAAATAACGATTAAAATACGCGATCATTTTGAATTTCAGTTGCGCGCACGAAGATACACATTAGCACAAACGTATAACATGTCGACTGTTGAAATTCTATAACTTTTACCTACGCCCTATCTAGTAACCGCATCATACCACACTGTCATCTTGACGCGTATGATTGACATTACCTACACATGCACGTAATAGCTTTGACAAGTATATTACATGCTGACAGCTAAACAGCTGATTGATAACCGCACATCCAAATGACATTTCTTTGATGTATATTGATCAAGTAGTAATATAGTTTTTATCAATGTCATGTTACTATCAAAAATTATTGAATAAATAAGTTGTTCTTTCATGCTCATTGTTTATTTTGTTAGGGCGTAGGTAAAGTATCGTACGTTTCTCGAGTGATATGGCAATTACATACTAGCGGAATACTGCACTTGCCGCTGCGCAACTCGTGCGCAACATATCCGCTCAGATGTAATATGCTGCATACCACTCTCGTGACGTAATATATTATTAATCGCGCAGTGTCCCACTGGAAAAAATAAAACTCTATTTTAAAGGGGAATAGTTCAGCTTTTTTGTAGAATAATTATATTTTATCATAGATGAAGTCAGATTCTACAAATCTGTTAATTATATAAACGCTGCGAGGTTATGGCTGTCTTTTACGATTTTCCACATATTAATAAAATGTATCAGTTCCATTCAAAAATCCTTATGGAATAATAATTCTGACAGTGTAAACTTTAATACCTGTACCATAAACTTTCGATTTCAAGTTTGGGTAAAAAATGTGAGAAGTTTGAATTATTCCTGGAAAACACGGAATTTAAACTTCCATCTTAAAAATGATCTCACGTCATCGTAAATGCTTCCACGAAAAACAGATTGGGTGGAAATTGAAGCTGAAGGTTTCTAAAGGGTGTCCCAACAAGAGCGCCGGATTTTATTATAAAGAAAAACATATTTATTTTTTGAATTAAGCAAACATTTTTGTTTCAACATAAAGAAAAATAGTTCCGATTAAACATGAAATACAACATCAGGCAAATGGCCACCACGAAACCTCTGGCACAGGGTTATTCTTTTGTTGAAATTTTGAATAACGTTTTCGCATAAATGTGGCTGTATTTCACCAATAACGCGCCGGATTTCCTCTTTAAGATGTTGAACTGTTTCAGGCTTATTTACATACACCTTTTGCTTCACATAGCCCCAAAGAAAAAAGTCCATCGGCGTTAGATCGCACGATCTTGGTGGCCAATGTTGATCGCCAAATCGAGAAATGACACGGCCTGGAAATTTGGTCTGCAGTAACACCATTGTTTCACGTGCTGTGTGGCAGGTCGCACCGTCTTGTTGGAAAAACATGTGCTCCATATCAATTACATCCAATTCGGGCCACAAAAACTCCGTTAACATTTCCCGATACCACACACCAGTAACAGTTAGCGCATTTCCAGCCGCATTTTCAAAGAAATACGGCCCAATCACTCCGCCAGCCCAAAATGCGCACCAAACCGTTACTCGCGGTGGATGCATTGGCTGTTCGAGTACCACACAAGGATTTTCAGCACCCCAAATCCGACAGTTTTGTTTATTTACGTATCCGTCGAGTTGAAAATGTGCCTCACCTGAAAAAATGATTTTCTTCGAAAAATCCGGATTAATTTGATGATGTTCCAACACCCAATCAGCAAATCCACGGCGCTGCTCATGGTCCCTTCGCTTGATTTCTTGCACCAATTGAATCTTGTACGCGTGCAAATGCAGATCTTTTACCAAAATTCGTTGCATAGTGGTTTTGGAAATGTTTAATTCTTGACCACGATTGCGAATGGAAGTTCCTGGATTCTCGGCCACAGATTCCCTTACTGTGTCTATATTTTCGAGTGACCAACAAGGACGACGACGAACAATGGTCTTCTGATCCATCAGCGTAAATTTGGTCTCAAATTTTGTAATTAAACGCCTCACTGTCGATTCATTTGGCGCATAATGGCGACCGAAAACTTGACGTAATATGCGAATTGTTTTCGCATAACTTTCACAATTTTTGTAATGTGTTTTTACAATAATTAAACGTTGTTCGTTTGAATACTTCTCCATATTCTTAAATCGCGTGGTCTGTACTTGACAACTGTAAAAAAAAAATCACCGTACAACTCGTATTAACAAAATGGCGGCAAATTTAAATCCGGCGCTCTTGTTGGGACACTCTTTATTTAATGAAGGAATATGTAAAAAGACAAAAAAAATCAACTTTTAAACTGTTATTTGGAAAGAGACGGTGAAGGTTTAAATTCCGCGTTTTCCATATATTGTTTGGTTGACATGGCAACTTGAACAACAACAATAATTATACAAAGTCATAAATGTTGCATATCATTGAAATCAGAATTAAAAATGCATTTCCATTGTGTGCATATCTTTGTATGCTTCCATAATAAAAACAAAAGTTAAGTGTTTAAGTCATAAAAAGTTGCTATAAAAAGGTGTTTACAAAATTTGAAAAAAAAAATAAAACGGAGATATTGTCAATTTAATATAATCGTAATTTTCAGTTTTTTCGCAATACATCGCAACAATTGAAAATATTTTAAATGTAAAAGCAAAATTATTAATATGCATCAAAATACGCAACTTTTCCGTTATTTAACCGATTCTCTATCTCAATCTCTTCAAAATAATTTATGTATGCTTTTCTATAATTATTGTTGTTCAAGTTGCCATGGCAACCAAATAATATCAAATAAAGACAATTAATCATAAAGAAAAATTGAGTTTGTCAATAGGTTGCAGAATATTTATAAAATATAAAAACGAATTAAAATTAATATCGACTTTCTGCAAAAAGTTTGTCTCCAAATATTCATTGAAACAACTACTTCTCGAGCTAATACTCCGACAGATATTGAATTATACAATGAATATTTGCGTTACACGACAGCACTGCTGTTCTATGCATAATTTATATGCAAAATGCAACATCAGGTCAAACTATTCTCTAACCAAACTAAATGAAACAAAAGGAAATTGAAATAAATTGAAAAAATTATAGGGAATGAATTTTAATTGTCTTAAGCCATTTACAGACGCGTTTCGAGATTTATCCCTCATCAGTATAGCTTTGCTTTAGACTTTCAATGCAAAAATATTAAAATAAAATTTTCACTCGCCCCAGTTTTGTGTACCTGTTTCGACGACACTTCGACATTCCTGTAAGTTTCCTGTTTATTTTATTTTAATATTTTTGCATTGAAAGTCTAAAGCAAAGCTATACTGATGAGGGATAAATCTCGAAACGCGTCTGTAGATGGCTTAAGACAATTAAAATTCATTCCCTATAATTTTTTCAATTTATTTCAATTTCCTTTTGTTTCATTTAGTTTGGTTAGAGAATAGTTTGACCTGATGTTGCATTTTGCATATAAATTATGCATAGAACAGCAGTGCTGTCGTGTAACGCAAATATTCATTGTATAATTCAATATCTGTCGGAGTATTAGCTCGAGAAGTAGTTGTTTCAATGAATATTTGGAGACAAACTTTTTGCAGAAAGTCGATATTAATTTTAATTCGTTTTTATATTTTTTAAATAATATCAAGTTGCTATGCAATAGTTGAAATGTTATTTACAAGACAGACTATTAATGATTGGTTTTTTTTGCGCAAATAAATAGTTTTCGTAGACATTGCGCGCTTGTTTCTATGGCAACATACCATGAAAATAATACGTTTTTCAAAATTCAACATGTGGCACATCATTGCAATCAACGTAAAAAATGCTGTTCAATGATAAACATATCTTCATATGCTCCCATAAGAAAAACACACATTTTGTTTAGAAAAATAAAAACGAATTGCAGATTTATAACTTACTTTATAAGTCTAGTCTTAAAAAGTTGCTCTAACAATGTTTTTACAAATTTCGGCAAGAATAAAAAATAATGCAGATATAGGCAATTTTTAAATATCGTAAATTTTATTTTTAAATTACATAGAAACAATTGAAGATATTTGAGACGTAAAAGCAGTTTATTAGTAAACACTAAAATACTCCCATTTAACCGATTCTCCATCTCTTCAAATAAGCGAGATCATCCTCCATAGTGCAGCTGGAAAAAAAGGTCACGCTGTGTATCACCTTTTTTTTTCTTCAAGTGAATGCACACTAAATTTGTTTGATAGACTCTGCAGTTTCTAAATTGAAAATTCTTACCGGATGAGGTGTGCAGTAGCCGTTAGATAAAGGTGCAGCGATTCCCTTTCAAATTAAATGTCAGGACTCTAAAGAAGTGTTTTGTGGGTGGAATACGTTCGAAAGTACAATCATCGGAATTCCACTTCCATTGTCGCGTTTATGAAGCCTATTTCGTAGCAATATTTTCACTTGCACTCACACTTGCAACTGTATATTATCTAATGAATTATAAGGAAATAGTGCATACCTTTGTGGACATTTATGTTTCATACAAGGGGCGGTTAAAAATAAACAAACCTTAAAAAAAAAGAATTATATAGGAAACATCTACGTTTCTACAAATTATGTTTCTATATACAGTGCGATCATTTAAATTATAATTTAAGGTAGGCGGTACTTTTTTTGTGCGGTTGCCCAGACTTTTAATTGAATGATGGGATAAATTTGAGGTTATGCTAAACTATGTGTTAACAGTCAGTAGTGCCAATCTAATTTTAAACTCAAAACCTACTCTAAATCATGTTTTAAACGATCGCACGGTAGTATGGACCCCCCCCCCCCCCATAAGGTCGAATACCATAAGATCAAATCCCATTAGGTCGAAGCGAAAAGGTAGAAGTCCCATAAGGTCGAATTTGTATTGCAAAAAAAAAAACTTTTTCTGTGAGATAACTTTTATTTAATTAGTTTGAAGAATATTAGTGTCAATCGCAACTGTTTCGAAAAAAGTAATGATATCTTCGTCTATTAGATGTGAGGCCAACAAATTTCTATACATTTGTTCGTTAGTTGTAGAAGTATCACGTCCATGTGGAACTGGCATCGGGCGCAAAATGACTTGCGCAATTTATTCTATTGCAAACCTTTCTACTAACCTAACCTAACCAAACCTAGAAGTATCTAAAATCGTTAGCGTGTGCAAAGATACTTAAGCAATGTATTCAATTTGAAAACTTCCACATCAAGCATTTGTGGTTTATTAGACAGGCCTCATACTTAATAGACGAAGATATCATTACTTTTTTCGAAACAGTTGCGATTGACACTAATATCGTTCAAACCAATTAAATAAAAGTTATTTTACAGAATAAGTTGTTTTTTTTTGCAATACAAATTCGGCCCTAATAGGATTCGATCTTATGGTATTCGACCTTATGCGAAAGTACCGGTAGTATCCACCTTTTAAGATATAATTAGCATCTCAGCGTTTTGGTACTTATTTCATTTCATTCTCGCAGAATGAACCAGAAGCGCAAAAACGTTTCCACTTGATCGTTCGTTGGAAATTTGATAGCCCCGTCATTTGGAAAGCACCGGGAGCGCTTTCTAAATTCAATTATTTCGCTAGAAATTTTAAAAAATAAATCCATTTTTTACACTTTATTTTTTTATAAATTACTGATTCTGAATAAAAAATGCAACCGGTGTGAATTTAATTGCATTTCAGGATATAGCTAAACTCGGCGCCAAAATTAGCTATCTTTTCCCTCGATTGCAATCAAAGTCATTCACACCCCGTGAGGAGTCTATTATTGCGTAAGCAAACACAATATTTATTTATTTGTTGTATATTACTTACCATAAGTTAAGTGAAAGTCTGATGAAACATGGGCTCTCTCAAACCGTCGTTTTAAAGACCTCTCTTTCTCTGTGTCTAGGTCAAGGTAATTTTACCGGTTTTCTTCAAATTTAGATATTATTTATGACGTTACTTTTAAAATTTACCAAATCTAGAAGTTCTACTAATAAACATTTCAGAATGGACAATATTAATATCTCCTTAATTTTGTGTTAGTTAATTTATTTACATGTTAATTAACCAATGCTGTTTAAATTAATTGTTAATAATATAATCTGCATAATAAAGCTCGAGCAAAGCTGTACTGCGTACTCAGACATTCATTGTTTTTTATATAGCGTTAAATTTGAAGCTTATAACGAGTGTTTACACTGCTTGATTAAGCTTAAAATAAAATTTTCAAGCTTTTCAAAACTCAAAATTTTAGTTCATGCGCCACGCGTATAAAACATTGAAATATTGTGCAGTTTAAAGTATACTATAATAAAGCAGTACACTAAAGCATATATTGGAACTTCACGTTGAATCTGCGTTTTAAACGCCTGCCGCATAAAGTAAAATTTCGAGTTTAGAAAAGCCTGAAAACTTGGTTTGGTCGCTTCGCTTCGCTACGCGACCAAACCAAGTTTTCAATCTTTTCAAAACTCGAAATTTTACTTCATGCTTAATCAAGGAGTGGAAACACTCGTCAGAAGTTTCAAATTGTGCACGTATATAAAAACAACGAATAACTGAACATATGTATGCATCGGGATGTGTATAGTTAAAGGAAAAATTCAATGTATGTTTAAATACCCAATTTCGTGTTATACTAATTAATGATAATTCGTGTTATTTGAACATCACTTTAATTAGTGGTTTATAACTGTTAACTGTGGAGGTTTCTACTTTGTTATACATCATTATTTACACAAATAAGACACTTACACTTTGTTTGTATCACTGAGGTTTTTCTTGTGACTATAGTTACTTCTAGTTTGATAATGACATGTTAAAGTTATTGAAACAAAGTTTAAGTGTCTTATTTGTGTAAATATTTAGAGTTTAGATAAGCCTGTAATATTTACTTCGTGCTTAAACAAGGAGTGGAAAACACTAGTTAGAATAATACGGAACTCTTGAATAAATAGTAAGAAGGAAAGCAAACAAAATACTTCATTTTATTTTAAATTTACTTGAATAATTTAATAAACTTTTTTGCACGATCGGCGCTTTTATAATACTTACCATATCTGTTTCCAGGACGGTAGGCTGTGTTTACAAGTTGCCATGAATAAAACGGGAAACGGTAAATGAAACCTAACTTCCATGGCAACAGTAAAAAAATCAAACTGAGTCAAAAGAGTCGAAAACACTGTCAAAATATTGGCGGTATTGACAACGTACATAAGGGGGAGAATAAAATAGGTTATGTTTGGAGGCTTACTGTACCGTAATTTTACATATTTAAAAATTCAATTGCTCTTATTTGCTAAATATAATGCATTATAATGTCTGGAATGAACACATTTGCTGTAAATGACGGAACTATGCTTTAAATTGAAAATGACAAATATACGTAACTTCGGCCGATTCCGGGTATAGCTGTCTAGCAGGAGCACCGCGAACCTACGTTGTGCAATGCATCAATACTTGCGACCAACTGTAATATTGGGATTTCTTCTTACATAGAAATAATGTTTCAATTTTAACTCATAAAGAAAACAAGGAGCCCAAACGTAAATAACTAAACCTAACCACACACACGAGTTAAGGTCGGAAATTTACATGTTATTATAAGAACGAACAACGATTAATCTTCCACAATACTGAAAATAAAACATTGAAACTTATACATATTGTACTTTGATGCTTTGCGAATAAATTGATAGTTTTTTTTTTCAAAAAAATTTTCCTTAAATTAAATATAAGTTAAATAATGAAACACTGTTAAATGATCACATAAATCCGTGTATACTTTCATAGGAAACATTATTTTTTCTTTATATTGCTTCAATTTATTGAGATAATTTTTATAAACATGTTGTATTAAATAGATTGATCTGAAATAAATGATAAATAAAATTATTCGTTGCTTAGAAACCTCCATAAGAGCAATGTAAATTTTGATTATATTTTCAATAAATAGCGGGCAACATCGTGCCTTTTTAGTAATATTTTAAAAATGTACTGTGATTTCTAAAAACATGTGAAAAGAAATTAGGTTTGATATGTAGAATTCGTGTACTACATTTGTTGCGACACGGGCTCCTGGCTCCCGGCTAGCGACTTTGAGTTGCGAATGTATTTTTTCTGACGCGGACCGTTCATTAATTTATTATGTTATTGATACACAACAAAGAAAGACATTGTTAAAATATTTTCCAATACATTTTGTAAATATAATTGCATTTCTGGATTCATGTTTTGAATAGGAATGTGGAATGCTAGTAAATGTTAATTCAAGTGCTGAGTCGGAAAAATTCCTTTTTTATTTATTATATATCAAATTGAATGTTTTTTGTTATTTTCGACATTTTAAAAGATTTTAATTATGTTTATTTAAAATAATAATCATAATTATGGGATCCCGTGAATTTAGAAGATTTTAATTTATTTTCAAAGTATCAAGAATTTTTAATGAATTCTCAAAATTTTAGTTGATCTCTAAGGCTTTTCGTAACTTTTCCAAGATTTCCTTTAATTTTGTGAATGTTGTAAATTTTTAAAATGTTGATTCTATTTACGAATTCTCAAGATTTCCGTCATATTTCAAAACGTTAGCAATTTTCGTGATTTTCCTAAACTTTCGTTAATTTTCATTAATTTCCACGATTTCAGTTTTATTCAATAATAATGTATTGCATAAGCGCGATTGCAGAAGGGCAGAAATGCATATAATTATTATATACCAAAAATATTTAATCTACTGCCCCCTTCAGTAAAAGCTGTCCTATGGTAACTTTAAAAAAGTATTAAGAGACTTTCTCGTAAACAAAGCATTTTTTAATTCGGATTTCGCCTCTCACAACAGCATTACACGACTAATGAGTACAGCCAACGATTATAACAAGTTCTATTGGTTCCGACTATTCTCTGGCTCTTTACATTCATTCAAACGAAATTTATGTATACACACAAATTATTCTTAGTTCTATTAGTTGCTTTATGGGTATTATTATTATTATTATTAATGTTTATTTAGTTGTACACTTTATGGTGATATTTTTCTTTTTTATAAATCTATTGTGTATAAAAGGGGGTTCCCGTCAATAAATATTATTATTATTATTTAGCATTGAGGAATGTATTTCTGGTAGATTTGAAGATTTGAAATTTTAATCTGTTTGTACTGTGTTATTTAATATTTTATGTAATTTAGTTTTATCGATAGTTTTATATTGTATTTATTTTAAACTGATTTTGTAATGCCAAATATTATTTTGTATATCATATATTATGACGATTGTAAGCCCTCTGGTGAGGGGTAAATTGAATAAATTACTTTACTTTACTTTACAAAGAATCTAAACACTTTTCGTAAATTTCTAAAATTTCCGTAAATTTTCAAAATTTTGATGGTTTTTGTGAAATCCAAGATTTTCGATAATTTTTAAAATCTAGACCCCCATTATGAATTTTTCAAGATTTTTGTAAAGCTTTAAAATCGAGAATTTTCAAGTTTTCTGTTAATCTTTAAAATTTTTATACAAGTGTGAATTTACAAGAAGTTATGAGCATTTTTTATGAATTTTTCCAATTTTTAAAATTATCATAAATTTTTCAGCATCGAATAATTGTATCATTAACTTGTTCCTGATGATTGATCACTTCGTAAAACATTGATGCCATTTTCAAGATGATGCCATTGAAATTAGATTTGGAGAAAAATTATAAATCAAGATTATTTTTGGTAATATTCTACATTGACCAACAAAATTTTTGTATGAATTTTAAAACGGACACAAATGGCTTATATGCTATTCATACTTGTTGAAATTAAAATAAACAACATTTAGAAATTTGAAATAAAAAATACTTACATATAACTGGGCTTTTTTGATGAAATTAAAAATTGTCAGATATCGACGTGTAAAAATTTGTAAATAAATAATTGTTTATTATTAAAAATTGAAAAACTAACGTTATTGGTTAGTTTTTCAATTTTTAATAATAAACAATTATTTATTTACAAATTTTTACACGTCGATATCTGACAATTTTTAATTTCATCAAAAAAAGCCCAGTTATATGTAAGTATTTTTTATTATGTTTAGGTAAAATGTTTTCTCTTTTTTTCTTCTTAACTTTGTGTATCTCTTTATAAAATATCATTGTACTAATTTATTTTAGTTTAAACTTTGCCCTGAAGAAGCTGACAAATGTATAGCGAAATATTGGCTAATTAAAATAAATTTATGGCTAACTATAATTTTTCAATTCTGCCGATTTTCCCCAAAAGTTTATAGAAGTTTTTACATATGCATACACTGTAAATTTTACGACATTTGTTAGTTTTTTAAAAGATTTCAATTCGAATCTTTAAACGAGGGTTTTCCACTCCCAGACTAAGCATGAAGTAAAATTTCGAGTTTAGAAAAGCCTAAAAATTTGGATTGGCCGCGTAGCGAAGCGGAGCGGCCAATCCAAATTAGGCTTTTCTAAACTCGAAATTTTACTTCATGCGCCACGCGTATAATACACTGAAATATCGTTAAGTTTAAAATATACGGCTTTAGCAATCTAATATGTAAATGTAAATAAAACGCGAGTCAGATTCTGCGCTGAACCAATTATTTAAAGCAGTGATTATAGGCAACCCAATAACTCTAACGTATATTAGGTTGCCTATAATTGTTGTATGTGCGTGTTTTTGAAATTCACTGTGAATCAGTGTTTTTAAGCGTGGCGCATGAAGTAAAATTTCGAGTTTAGAAAAGCCTAATTTGGATTGGCCGCTCCGCTTCGCTACGCGGCCAATCCAAATTCTTAGGCTTTTCTAAACTCGAAATTTTACTTCATGCTTAGTCTGGGAGTGGAAAAGACTCGTTAAAAGCCTCAAATTAACAGCTTTAAAACAACGAATTCCCGCAAATTTAAAAAACGCTGTTATTATTGGGACATGTATACTCAAAAGAAAAAAGGCCTGTATTAATCGTTAAAGATTAATAAACGTTTTGAAGGAAGGCCTCATATTATGTGTCAAATAAATTTCTTTGAAATTTGCGAACTCGAAAATCAACGAAATTCTTGAAAATTGAAAAATGCATAAATACCGGGGATTTCTTTTGAATTAACTAAAATCTAGGTAATACATGAAAGGCGTCATATTTTTAAATAAAAAGTAACGATAGGAGCTAAGAAATGCATGTTTTTTGTCAACATTTTTAAAATTTTTATTAATCTTGGAAATTAAAAAAAAGTTGGAAAATTAACAAACGTATTAAAAAATTCACGAGTCGTCAAAATTTTTAAAATTAATTAAAATCTTGGAAATTCACAAAAATTGACAAGATTTTAAAAATTGGACAAAACTTAAAAACCCTTAAGATTTTGTCAGCTAATTAAAATATTGTAAAACGCCATTGATTCTTTTTTAACGAATGTTTTCCACTCCCAGACTAAGCATGAAGTAAAATTTCGAGTTGAGAAAAGCTCTAAACATTTGGATTGGCCGCTACGCGTCCAAATCCAAATTCTGGCTTTTCTCAACTTGAAATTTTACTTCATGCGCCACGCGCATAAAAACACTGGTTAATTGTTAAGTTTAAAATATTTAAAACATTTTTTTATTATAGATTATCACTTTTCACATACTTCTAATTATTGTCAAATTTCAATATTTCTTGACATTTTATCACTTTTTTGATATTGTTCTCAAATTTAAACATTTCATCGATTTTCGACATTTTTCGATTTTTTTAAAATTTTGGCAAATTTAAACATTTTTACCATGACATTTCATCACTTTTTCATGATTTTCGCACCACGGATAGAGCATAAAATTCTAGATAAAGACATTAAACTCAATTATTATTATTATTATATATACACATAAATACATGTTTATATGTAATATATTTTTATAATGATTGTAATTCATAATTATATAATAAAAATAAGTATTTGAAATGAGACAAGCAAAAACTAATGTTTGTTGATTGAAAAAATCGTGAATATGTATTTATCCAGCTTACTTGTCTACTGAAATTTAATACCCATTCATTCGCCCGGCGCTATCTAAACAAACAAAGAACGCGCTTCACACTCATAATTTATTATTCGTTGTGATAAAATTCGGCAGGCACTATGAACTAATACATAGTCAAAACTACTTTCAGCAATTTTGCTATCTCTGCGCCATCTCGTACCCCAGAAACACACTACCAGCAAAAATTGGCTCTCTTAAACAACACAAGAATGACAGAACGTTAGTGCACTGTACGGCATACGTTCGTATTTTAAGTAAAGTTGGCTAGCCTGAGAACGGAGATCAACTGTAACCGAAATCCGCCGAAGTGCCGCATATTTTTTATTTACAATTTAAAACATAATTCCGTCATTTACAGCTAATGTTTTCGTTCCAGACATTAGATAATGTATTATATTTACATTTCTTGAATTAATTTCTCATCTGGCACTTGGTGAAACATATTAGAATATGTAACGTTATTTAAATTAAAAACACTTGGTATTATTTCACAAATTAAAATTTTATTCCGACTAGTTTTGGTTTATTAGACCATTTTCAAACGAATGTACAGAAAAAAATATTGTCTAGGTATATATACATATTTTTGTTTCAGTTAATAAGGGAAGTCAAAATTGTGGAATTCCAAATCTCCTCGTTGACGTTTACTATGTTTTTTCCCATTTTAATGGCCCTGTTAATCTCCAGGCCTTCTTTTAGATTTAGTGTGTATCCCTTATTACCTGAATGCAAAATCTTAAAATTATGCGGATTAAAGAAGTGATTGAATGCGATGCAATGTTTGAAAAAGCCAGTTGTTGGTTTATTATCTAAAACAGATTTTCTATGCTCTTTCATTCTGGTTTCGAATGATTTGCCGGTTTGCCCAATATCAGAGCAGTTGAGTTCCTAAATATGTAAAACTACGGTACAGTAAGCCTCTAAACATAACCTATTTTATTCCCGCCCTTATGTACGTTGTTAATACTGTCAATATTTTGACATTGTTTTGGAAGTGTACGCGCGTTTGAATTTTCCACTCATTTTTGTTGTCATCACTTTCCGACCGTATTTCTGCATTATCAAATTTCGCTAGCCGCGCCAAATTCGAACCGACTTTCGCACTTTATTTGTTTCGATTAGCATTCAAGGATGGAGCTACGAATGTGCCGAATCGGCGTTTTCACTTCGAAAGTGCGTCCATCATCCGTAATTCGGACTTATCTCTCTTTCGGCGCAAAACAGCCGGAAACGATCGCAAACATGTGAGCATACTAATTAATTCGTCATTTTTTCGGGCAACGGGGTCAAGGCCGCCCAATTAGCGCCGGCACTAATTATATATCAATTGTTGCGCAATGCGCTTCTGCTTGTTTCATGTCGGAGGCACGTTGATTGATTGGAGGTGATGTGAATGCGGCGAGGCTGTTGCCGGTCGAACATGATGTTTGGTTAAGAACGTGCTTGATTTGAAACAAATAGATTTTGTTGATAATTTTTTTTACGAATGACTAGAGGTGCCTGAGCTACGATCTTACGTATTGCTGGGGCTATTTATATACCTATATTGAAATAGTGTTCATAGTTCTTCAATGATTTTCTATGTGTTTATTTGACGATAGGTATGTACTACCAATATTTTTAGTACCAAGCTTAGTAGCCCCACAAAGTTTTTAACATGGAGGATCACATTCTATAGTAATACATTTAAAGTGAAATCTTCAATCATATTTATTGACACGTAATAAAGTAATTTGACATTTATATCTTTATTATAGTGAGATAATTTATAACACAAATTGAATTGTTTTATACAAATTGATATTTTCAATGTAACTGTGATTATTGTCATTCCATATTAAAAATATCGAATTATGCTAAAAACAATTTATGTGAATAAAATAGACATGTTTTTTCTTTGGCATAATTTGATATGTTTAATGTGGAAAGCAATTTTGGCGAACTATGACATTTTAGCACAATTTTTTCGTTTAATATTTTAAGTTAGGTTAGGTTCGATGACACGTTGTAAAGTTGGTTACAATCAATTTCAAACCCGTCAAATTGAAACAAACATTATTTTAATAACCGAACCTGCCATATAGCTATCATGACATTTTAACATAATTTCATGAGCTTGATTTTTTTTTATATTAGGTCATTAAATAGTATTTCAGCAATGAGTGACTATTGTAACATATTTACTGTAATTTTTTTAGTCGACTGCATTTTGCGTTAAGTCCCTTAATCGACAATTAATCGTCGTTTGACGTCTTGGCATAAAAACGACTGCTCCATTTCTCTATCAATAAAACAAGAATGAAAGTATTATCTGAATATCAATTGTTTTAATGCTAAAACGAGTGTCTTCCACTCCCAGATTAAGCATGAAGTAAAATTTCGAGTTTAGAAAAACCTGAAAATTTGGCTTGGGTGCGTAGCGAAGCGGAACGACCAAGCCAAATTGGGCTTTTTTAACTCGAAATTTTACTTTTTGCGCCACGCGTATACAACACTGATTTAATGTGAAATGGTCTTTTACCAATTGGCAAGTGAAATAAGTTTAGTATGTCAATTATTAATCAATATCGGTCTTATGCGTAGTCCGCTAATCGCGACTAAAGTGTGACTAACTAAGGTATAGTATTAAAAATAAATGTGTCGTGTGGATAGTCTAATTTAAGGCGCGATTAGTGCTAGTCACTGACTACATTTTTAATCACACCATACTCCTAGTTTAACATTTGACTATACATAACCTCAAACTTAATTGTGAGCGCCTAAGTTCTGTGTCTGTGTTTTCTAGAATAAATTTCGCGAATGACCGCAAAATCCTGTGCTATGCCTGTGCTCATAGAAATACTCACATTGTAGGAGAAACGAATTGCCCGGCGGTTGGATGAAGGTCACATTTGTTCGTCCGTTTACAATTGTAAGCCTAGCAAATACAGTGTAATAATTTGTCTTCATCTTACGTATAGAGTATTGTCTTTCTTCTTTCGGTTCAAGTGCAGTATGCGCATTTTTGTGGGCACAGAGAAAACGCTTGGTTTTGTGCTCGTTCGAGAACTTTACAACACTAGTTCAAATCACTATGAGTTCTATGGTAATAGTACAGAGAGCTATAACAGTTAATTAAAATCCACAATTGGTAATTGAATATTGTTAATTCTACGCCTAAACAATTTGTTATAGTGTAAATTAGTTGGCGACATTAGCACATAGGGCGTAGTAATCCTCGTTACATAGATACATATCGTAAAGACATCTATATTGTTGTTCATCTATAATTCCATTTGACATGGAAATGACAGTAAAAGCAATGTTACCGATACAAGCGACTAAACATAGGCGCTACTAACAACAATGTGTTAAAACATGAACATGACTATGCATGCTTAGTAACACCCTACTCACGATTAGTTAATTACACGTTAGGAACAGTTTATTCACAGTACTATGCATAAAGCCGTATATTTTTATTACTGATATTGGTAAACATTCTAAATGTTTGACACTGATAAAGAAATTTCCTCATAAATTGTCATAATTATAATTTCAGAGATATTTTAGGTTTATGAAACAACTACAAACGTCAATTTTTTTTCAAAAATGTCGAATAACTCCAAAATGGTACCACTTATACCGAATATTATATTAAAAAACTGTCATTCATTTTTAACAAGGAATCCCAAAAGTGAATAATATATAGGGTGTTCTGTTTAAAATATCAACGTTGAATGGCGGCCAGTAAATATGCGACATCCTGTATATGTGAAAATAATTTTATGTTAAAACAAAAATTATTCCTTGCAACTTTCATTTGAAACATTTTTTCGTATTTTTAATATTAAGTGAGTTATAGAACTTTCCGTTCTCGCTGGAACACTCTGTATAATTTAGTAATAATAATAATAATCTAATAATAATAATATAACAATAATCTTAAAATATTCTTGACGCTGTTTCAATGTCAAGATTTTGAAAATCAACGGGAATCTTGGATTTTCACAAAAAAAATTAACATACGCGAAAACCGTCAAGAATTTGGAAGAATAACTCCGAAATGGTATAAAATATAAATATTTTGATAATTAACGGATGTTTTGGAAATTCACAAATAAACGCCCTGATTTTTAAAATTTGTAAAAATCTTAAATCGTGAAAGGCCGCAAAATATTGAAAATTACAATCTTGGAAATTCCTAAAAAGCGTCCATATTTTTAAAATTAATGAAAATCATGAAAAAAAAAAAACCGATTGGCGTCAGTCTAATATTTGAAAATTCAATTTCACGAAAACTGTCAAGATTTGTAAAACAAAAGTAAATCAAGGAAATTCAGAAAAAGTTTTGGAAATTCACGAAATATCGTCACGATTTTTAAAATTAACTTAAATTGTGAAAAAGTTCATTAAAACAGTCGAAATTTTCAAATGTAACGAAAATGTACGAAAACTTGAGATTTAAAAAAAGATGACAAAAAGTCTTGAAAAAAAATAAAAATTGACGAAAATCTTGAAAATTCACGAAAAGTATCAAAATGTTTATATTAAACGAAAAGATTTAAAGAAATCAATAAAAATTCACGAGAAGTGTGAAATATTTCAAAATTATCAAAAATTTAAAAATGTCAGGAAAACCGTTAGATGAAAATTAACGGAAATCTTGGAGTTTCATAAAAAAAAACTTCAACATTTTTTAAGTTGAAGAATATTTAGTAAATTCATGAAAATTGCCAAGAATTTGAAAGTCAAAGGATATTTTAAAAACTTATAAAAAGTATCGACATTTTCGGAAATTCAAATCTTATCTAAGAAATCTTAGAAATTTACGAAAATCGTTAAAAATTAACTAAAATATTGGAAGTCTTTGAAAAAACGAGTGTCTTACACTCCCGGACTAAGCATAAAGTAAAATTTCGAGCTGAGAAAAGCCCTAAGAATTTGGATTTGCAGCGTCCAAATCCAAATTCGGGCTTTACAACTTTACTTCATGCGCCACGCGTACAAAACACTGATTTAAAGTGAAGATTTCAAACTGAAGAATATCGCGAATGCCAACTGTCATAATAATCTAAATGTCATGTGACATTATAAGATAAATCTGACATTATAAATTACATTTGTTTGTTCAATTTGTCTATTGTTTGTGATTTTATATTTTAACTTATTTATTATTTTTAATTTATTGTAAATATAAAGCATTATGTACTTTAAATGGAATTTCCGTAAATAAACATTAAACATATAAATAAAAATTGACATTACAGACCAAATGTTAACTTAAATATATCAAACTGTCAACTCTTGCAACAAAAAAATTAAAATTATATTTTTTCTTATTTCCGTGTTTTTTTTTATGTAAAGAAAGTAATCAAATTTAATAGTATCCAAATAAAATATCAATATGAAATAAAACTTAGATACTAATATTTCAAAAATGACTAATTTTGAATTTTAAATAATAATTTTTATTTTATATAAAACTTGGAGAATTCAATTGGTATTCTTGTCAATACCAAGTTGACAGTTGTTTAAAATTATGCAAAATCGGTGTTTTCCACAAAATGAATTCATATTACAAAGACGGGGAAAAACATCTTAAAGGTTAATATACCCTGTACAATATACATATATTCTTACCAATAAGATCTTTAGAATTACTGTACATTTTGGAGCCTTTTAGATTTAAATACCTAAATGAGGGGGCGGCGAATTTAGCCTACGCCCCGGGCGGCCAAAATCCACGCTACGGCACTGGTGCGCGTGTTTATGCGAGTAATAATATTTCCCATTTACGATAGTCGGCGTGTAAATGGGTCAAACCATTTCCGATCAATCCGAAAAGAACGCTTTATCAAACCTCATGTGTGTACAATTGACATGCGGTGCTTTCGAGGTTAATGGCTTATAACAAGTTATTATTTGAGTGAGTCGGTGTGATTCCGAGCACGTTCCTCAGCGCAAATAAAAGTGTTTTATCGTTTCTGGAAGTAACCATTAAAATAGAAGGACACTTGCAATAAAAAAATCCACCCTATAAAGATTTGTTGGGGATGTATTCACATTTCAATAAATCTATATTACCCGGTTTATGTACAAAGAGGACATTGTAATATTATTATATAATATATAATATTCGTAGATGTACTTTTGTTTCTTCGTTGCTGTGACAATATGATTATACAAAAAAGAACCCTTGTCAACGGTAGAGCTCCATTCAACTTAATTGCATTCACGTGCAGTTGTTATTCCCATCAATTCAAACACGCGCTGTATCTGTTCTGTTGTTCGCTCTGCTCTGCACGATAAAACGAAATAATACCCAAACTAAAATATTTCTTTCAAATCTTATCCACTTTAAAAACCAATAATCCACATTAAAAAGGAATACGAAATTTACAAAAGCCATAGATATTTAGGAACCGTAGAAGATACAGACAAATCAATAAAATCAAGATAAGGATAAATCCTGAATAATTTAGTAGCCGGAGATATAGATTGCTGATTCCGGCAGAGACAATGAAGGGAATGTAATTGGAGGCGGAATCCGTTGATCCGTTCCGTTACGCTTTCTCTGATCGAGACGTCGGAATTTCTGGACGGTGGCGACAGCTGTTAGGAGGTTGGTGCACCTGTCGTCGGCGCTTGTGGGGCTTCCCCGGGGTTTAATTTTGTAACCACCGTATCGTTATAGGACTGTAGGGAAACATAATCACCTGCAATTACCGCACGGTCTGTCGACTTTGTCGTCAGGGATGAGTGCACGTGTTCTGCCCGCATAAAGCAACGTTGATTTTAAACGTTAGATATGCAAAATAGATTATTTTTTTTAGGGGAAATAAAGGGGTACGGGTAATTTTACGACGTAGTTTTTCACTTAGAGCGATTAGCATTGGCTTTTATGTAATGGGAAATGCGAATACCTTGGGGGTTTTGTATTAATTACTCTAGTAATTGTGATTATAATGACGATATACTTGATTTATGTTAATATAATTAAAGGTATACATAATATAAATTAGATAATGAGTAGTAATGATTGTATTTGTTAGGATCTTCCTAACTGGCCATCGATCGCGAGATCCTTTAGCCGTGTAAGTTGTGTGTTTGTGTGTGTGTAATAATAAAATATAAATATCTTCATCATTTACATGATAAATGACAGCGCAAGTTACGAGTTACATTCCAAAATATTTATAAATTATAATTGACACCTGTTATAATTTCATGTTGGCCTTTAAATGCGCTGTTATTAAATTATCATTAGTTTTATCGCAATTACTAGTTTTCATACAAGATACGTTATTTTTGCTTCAAATTCCATGACATAATTTTACTTACATGGGTAGCACATTTTTTAGTTTTTAGAAGTTATTACAATAGCTAAATTAATTTAATTACTTTGTGTACGGGTGGTCTAATTTTAATGTTGCTTATGGGCATCTCGGTAAATATAAGAGTTAGAAAAAACCGATGGCGCAATCACGATCTTTTGTTTTAATACTAAGATAATGCCAAAAACAAAAATGCACCATCTTGTTTTTTTTTCAGAAGTTATGGGACAAAATCGGGTTTTCTTAATTTTTAAATTTATTCCATATCTTGCGTAATTTGTAAGATAGACTAAAACTATAAATACCTTCTTAAGACACTTTTGAGTAGAATTCAGTGGCGTAGGCATTTTTTTTATTTTATGCACACATTTTTGAGTTATAGCTAAATATATATATATATATATATTTTAATGTAAATCAAAGTTGACTTTGACATAGTTAATTAGGAGTGTTTTTCACTGATTTCAAAAATATATACTTTTGTGAATTTATCTTAAAAAGATAGTGTTTTTATAGAGTAGAAACTAGCCAATTTTGATCATTTGCATGCTCAATTTTAATTAATTATTCCATTGCAACAGCAAAGAGTTCTGCTCTTCCAACATGATGGGGCAGATTGCTTTTGAATGCAAATTTAGGGGCCAATTGGTTGGGAACATTTAAACTGGTTAGGTGGCCTGCTAGATCTCCAGATCTGACACCGTTAGATTTTTTTATGGGGATACCTGAAGGATAAAATTTACAAGCAGCCTAAATGAATTTAGACGTATTGTAGCAACATTTTCATGATTTTCATAGGAAATGTTCCCAACATTCAAATTAATAACGCCATTCGAGCTGTAAGAGGTAGATGCTAAAGATGCATTAAAAATAATGGCCATCAGTTCGAACATTTAAAAGAAGTTTTCATCTTAATAAATAAATTGTTTAATAAATATTGAAAATAAAATTATGTTTTGCCTAATTACTCAAGAATTATTATTATTTACAAACCTTTAGTTCATAATGTTTATCATAATTAAAACTGAGCATACAAATCATCACAACTGGCTATTGTCGTAAATATTATATTATTTAGCAAATTAAAAGCTAGATTCTACTCTATAGTAACACTGTTTTTTAAGATACATTTGCAAAAGTTTATATTTTTGAAATCAGTGAAAAATACTCTTATCAACTATGTCGAAGCCAACTATGATTTACATTTTAAAAAAATCATTTGGCCATAGCTCGAAAATGTGTGCATAAAATAAAAAATGCCTACCCCACTGGATTTTACTCGAAAAAGTGTCTTAAGAAGGTATTTATAGTTTTTGTTCATCTCACAAATTACGAAATATATTAATTAAAGTTAAAAATCAAGAAAACCTGATTCTGCCCTATAACTTCTGGAAAAAAAACAAGTTGGTGCATTTTTGTTTTCGGCATTATCCTAGTTTAAAAAAAAAGAGATCGCGACTGCGCCATCGGGTTTACTGAGATGCTCATAAGCAACATCGAAATTAGACCACCCTATACAGGGTGCAGCATTCGAAATGATAATTCCGTCCGCAGGTGTTTTGTTTTCGCTCGCCCGGTTTTCAAGGTCAGTATCAATGTGGTGGATATTTTAGAGATTTGTTTAAATTTGACTGCTTTCTTGTGCATTTAGGGTGACTTTACCCTGCGAATGATTGAAACTTAATTGGAAATTTTCGAAATCGTCAAAAGGTACGGTTTCTGTGTTACTGTTGTCGGGATCGTCTGGATTGTCCGGAGGCTCTTTATGAGCCCCCGTTTGGTTGCTCATGTTGAAATCACTCGCTAACGCATATTTAAAACAAAATTGCGGTGAAAACACTCTTTATTTACGTTAATTTAACTTTGCAGCCGTAGAAATTCACTATGCGCTACGACTCGCTCGGTCGGAAAATGGAAGTGTTTGTTATTGTAGTAAGAAAATAGCTATCGTTATATTTCTATCATGTTATTGCAGCATCATCAGTACAACGCGTGCGAATGGAGTTAAATAAACCCTTTGAGTTGGAGAATCGACTCTAAAAGATCCACGGCGGCTGTTGAATCCGACTGAGCGGACTGAGCTAACTCACTCATCGGGATCCAACTCCGCTGTTCGGAGTTGAATCGTGATGATTCACGACGGCTTTCGAATCCAACTGAACTAGCTCGTTTTACGGAGCTCTTGAATATGACTGAGGTATAGCTCACTCATCGGGATCCAACTCTGAGGTTGCGAAGTGCTGAATGTATGTATGTGTGTTTTCATAGGCGCGAACACGTATTCAATATATTTAAACACACTTAAAGTGTAATCGCACGAAATGAGTACGCATTTACTATAATTTTGATTTATTATTCACTCTTACGTTTTTATATAAATTATGATTAAATTATTGCAATCATTGTATAATTAAAATAATTAATCACCGCTTCGCTCAATTCAATGAGTTGGCGAATCAGATGGATCTCTAAGAGTCAGAACTCTCGGCGGATCGCTAGCTCGTAATTGAGTCATGTAAATCTTTTGAGCTGGCTTACTGAACCAGGTCTTTAAAGTGAGTCAGATCTTTTGAACAAGCTCACTGAAAAGAGCCTTTTCGCCCATCTCTATTTGGAACTCGTAGACCAAAACTCCAGCCTCGCATGCATTTTATCTTGTGGGAATGTCTGGGGAATAATATTTAAAATTCACTTATTATTTAGAAACGTCACTCGGTTTTTTTTAAATGCAATAAATGAGTATACATAAAAATGGCGCTAAGGATAAAAAATGTGTATAACTACTATTTATTAAGTTTATTAAACTAAATGTAATAAGGTACTAAAGACAATTGGTTAAATAAATAATTGCCAATGAAAATATGACAAATGATATATTTTTGGAAAGCTTACAAAAAATGCATGCAAAGACATGGCTAACTATGATTTGTATTTAAAATAATACAACTTTATGTCATATCTCATAATGGTTAAACCTAAAACAAAATCTGTTATGATCAGCATATTCTACGTAAACAAAGTATCTTAAGAACGTGTTTACCACATGTCAATATCTTCTTAAATAAAGAAGTTATTTCAATATTTCTATATGGCCAAATTTTGAGATTTGACGTAAAACTCTAAACAATTGAAGATAAACGAAATTTTCAAAAACAATTGTAAAAATTAACGGAAATCTCGTAATTTTACGCGAAGCGTCAATATTTTAAAAATTGACAATAATCTTCAACATTCATGAAAAGTATTAACATTTTTAAATTTAATAAAAACTTAGGAAATTCACGAAAACTGCCAGGATTGAAAGATTGTGGCTAAAATTCGTAAAAAGTGTATACATTTCAAAAATTAAAGAAAGTTTAGTATAACCGGTAAAATTATAAAAATCTTCTAATTTTATTAAAAACGTCATGGTTCTAAAAATCGATCAATAACTTACGCTATTCATAAAAAAATGGTCAAGATATTAAAATGTTAATATTATTAAATGTTATAATATATCGTTGTCATCACAAAAAATAAAGCAATTAGATGTGATGAAAAATAAATATGGCGTTCATAAGAAATAAAAAAGTTGATGATGGTTCAAAAGAAACGAAACATGTTATAAAGAAATAAATTACCGTAACTGTTAGAAAATAAAAAAGTACTGTAAGAAGGACTTTACCGTTTTTAAATATTGCCTCAAATAACGAAAATATAAATAAAAAAAGAAAAACAGTTTTTTCAGTTTTTTAGACTTTACTCGAAATCAAAAGTGTTTGATTGAATTTTTTTTTCGTATTATTAATCAGCATCAAATTTTGCAAAAGTGCCGAACTAAAAAATACCCTCTATCTCATATAATAAGCGAGATCCCCATGGTGAGGCTCGAATTTGAAACACCCTGTATATCGAATATTCCTAGTATAAAGTATTGACAATATTGTAAAGTTTAAAATATACTGTTTATGTTTGATCTCGCGTTTATAAATTTTATAAAAGTATTATCAAATCTTGCGATTTCTAAATCTGTACTTTATAATATGTTTTCTTTTCACTTCCTAAATATGCAACTACTAGTGTTTGTCAAATATAGAACATTTTGAATTTAGATATCTTAACAGTGTTTATTAAATAACTTTTTATTCCCTTATATTTTGCAAAATAAAGTTAATTTAAGGGGTCAGGAAAAAAACTGGAATCAGGGAAGAGTCAGGGAAAAGTCAGGAAAATTTAATATTCCATATTGCTCGGCACCATGATATACAGAGAGTTTTATGTAACACCGAACATTGTCATAAAAAAAATTATTCTTTCAAGTACACATAAGCATACGTAGTACATTTTCCGAAGCTGGGTTTTTTAAACGGATTTAATTTGAAGCTTTAAACGAGTGTTTCCACTCCCAGGCTAAGCATGAAGTAAAATTTCGAGTTTAGAAAAGTCTGAAAATTTGGTTTGGTCGCGTAGCGCGAAGCGCGGAGCGGCCAAACCAAATTTTCAGGCTTTTATAAACTCGAAATTTTACTTCATGCGCCACCGGTACAAAACACTGATGCAATTTAAAGTTTAGCGGTTTGTTTTAAACTTCGTAATAAGTCAGTGTTTTGTACCGGTGGCACATGAAGTAAAATTTCGAGTTTAGAAAAGCCTGAAAATTTGGTTTGGCCGCTCCGCGCTAGCGCTACGCGACCAAACCAAATTTTCAGGCTTTTCTAAACTCGAAATTTTACTTTATGCTTAGTCTGGGACAGGAACACATTCTTTTCAAATTTCAAATTGAACTTTAAAAAAACAACGATTATCTAAAGATTTACGGCATATACGCTGTTATTGGAACATATATACTTGAGAGTATGTACAAGTTGAGGTATTCATTGCGATTGATTGGCTACAATTTATAATGGTCATATAGGCAACCCGATTTACACATAACTTAAAGATTAAAGATGTCAAATTGTATTGGATGTAAATGTTCGGTGTTACATATAACTCTCTGTATATACCAGGGTATATATCATGGTGCCGAGCACTTAGGGGGCGCGGCAAGATATCAGGGGGGGGGGGGGCACGACAGATTTCTTAAAGAGTAGGTAAAGTGAAATAAGGCTATCATAGTGTTTAACTCTAACTAAAAAACTCAAATAAAATCAGAGAGGGGGCGTGGAGTTATGAGAGGGGGACGCGACCTGAAACAGGTTGAGAACCCCTGATCTATACAATACCAATACGATATCATGACACTCGAATCCCATTTACCAAGAACCTTAAATAAAGAGTTATAAAAACTACAAACACGCAAAACAATGGGTAATTATAACTGTTGAACCTCATAACGTTATCTATTCCTCAAACGACAATTGGTAATTATCTTAAAAGCTCGCCGATATAACACCCAAATAAGTCCCCCTCTCAAAATCCATTTGACCGGAGTCAATTTTTAAATTACCTGTTTATTTGGGTTAATTCGTAATTAGATTTCTATTATGACGACGCTGTTGGAAGGTCGCCCGGCGTGTACTAAAGTAATTGATTTCATTAACTGGATTACTTCACGGGGATCAATTTTTATTATGCACAACTTTTCTGCAATCCAATTTAGAAGTTGGCGTTTTTTGCTAGTCACGACGGAACAATATGTTATCACATCGTTCCAGGCAGTTTTTTTAGGATATAACAAGGGAGTAATTTTATCGCTTCGTGTGGATGGGGTTGGATGTCTATTACACACTTAGTTATTATATTATATCGATTGCGTTGCTATGGGTCTTGATTAAAGAACGTGTTTTTCGTAGTCTGCAGAGTCTATTTTTGCTTATAGGGTGTTCAAAATTTTACTTCATGTTTAATCGAAGAAAACACTCATTAGAATTATACTTAATTGAATACAGATTAATTTTGCTTTAGTGACACACACAAAAATCATAGGTTAGATGTCATAGCGTTAAGTTAGGTTGGGTTACACAGCGTGTCCGTATTTTAACAGAATGTTTGGAAATCTCGGTTATTTGAAGGGATAGAGTCGGTTAAATTAGGACAAAATTGCGTAATTTAGGGCCAAATAGTAATCTAAAAACAAATTTAAAATATCTTCTTTCGTTTTGGAGATATTGTCAAAAACCGGATTTTTTGAAATTTCGTTTTTGTTTTTTATTCAAAAACTATTGAATCCAGTCATTTTCCACTTTGAAATTATGTAGGCACTTTTTAACGATTAATCTAGTAACATATTTTATTTTAAGATAACTATAACATTTACCCAGGGACCATAGCCAACTTTTGTTTTTCCTATGGGCGTTGGATTTTCATATTTTTTGTAAGAATATTTTTTTCTGAATACAGTGATGTATTACACTTATAGTTTATTGTACCGGGTGAGCAAATAAGCGAGGTAAGCGGCTGTATCTCAGAAACTAATGATCGTAGAGAGTTACGGTAAACAATTTTGTAGGTAAAGTGGCAAGGGAAAATGCTGGAAATTATTTTCAAGTTTCCAAGATGGCTGCCAGTGGGCGTTTCCACCATCTTGAATTACATAAAGTTACGTTTCCCGCGATTTTCCCCAATGAATGTAACAAAAAAGTATTTGTGCTTTAATGCTAACCTAAAGTGGAACATTTTTTGTAAAAGCAATTTTCCTCTATCTTTCGAAATAAAGTGGTGGGGGGTATTTGAATGTTGTTTTAAATTAATGCCTGTAACTTCGAAACGGCTTAATGGATTTAGATAAATTTGGTATCATTGAAAAGAGCATTTCTTGGGCTTTCTCGTAATCATGACAGTTGTGACCTACACGGCCGCCGATAGAGGGCGTTATTCGATATTATAGCCAAAATATTGGATTTTCTCAAAAAATGTAAATGCGATGATATGACTTTCTTTAGACTAGAAAATAGACAAATGACCAACCAATAAGCCTGCGCAAACCGCATTTTAATATCTTTATTATTAAGATTATTATTATTATTTTTTTTTTTTCTCAAACATGTCGGTTTGGTATAAGTACCCTCAGACGGGATTTTACCAAGTCTGGGGATATTTTTATTATATGATATTGTTATGTAGGTTTAAGAATTTCCTGACTATACTACTATTATTGTTATTATTATTTAGAGATTCACGCTTTATTGCGGGGTATTTTAGTTTGTGACGGGTATTTGCCAAGTCACCTACTAAAGTATTGTGTGTGTATGTGGATTTTTTTGTTAATCTAAATGTAGGAATTTTCGAACTATCGAGGCGGTTTTCAGGATTATTGCTTTTTGCATCTGTGTGTGCATGTAAGGTGGTAAGTTTATGGCGTCCAAATACCTTACAAGCGTATTTGATGTTATGCCAGTCGCTGAGATCATTATTATTATTATTATTATTATTATTTTAATTGAATGGTCACCCTCTACACCCACATGGCTCTGATTTCATGTGGAGAGGGTGCCAAATATATCCCCTAGTTACCTCCTCCAAGCCTGGAAGTGGGGTAACTAGTGGTGCCTAACGGTGTGTGATCTCAGTAGACGTAGTGAACCCAGTATCACGGCCTTCTGCATCGCTCCGATAAGGGAGTGTGCGGTGTCGCGACATGCTGGTATGGCCTTAAGGTTGTTCAGCATTGAGCCATTGATGCCGCCTAGAGCACCGACGATTAATACAAGGTGGCGCAGATGGATCGGGTGGTTTTAAAATACTTGTCAAACTGTCAATTTTAAAGGTATTGGATTGAAATAAAGTGCAAAACGTGTAGTTACAATGGAAGTTTATTAACAAAAAATTAGTAAAGTTACTTTTTAAAAATCACATCCATCAAATGCATGAGCGACGCATTCTTGGAGTCGGTCCTTAACGTTCCGCATTGCCCGCTCAAGCACATCACCAGGAATTGATGTGATTTCGTTGTGAATTGCTGCCTTCAACTCTTGAATGGTCCGGGGTTTGTTCATGTAGACCCTTGCTTTTAAATAGCCCCATAAGAAAAAGTCACATACCGTGAGGTCCGGTTGGCCCCCTCGGGGCCAATGGAAATCTCCATTACAAGAAATCAAACGGCCAGGGAACAGAGCGCGTACAGCTTGCATTGATATCCTAGCGGTATGTGCAGTTGCCCCGTCTTGTTGGAACCACATATTCTCCATGTCGTAATTGTTCTCTTCAAGTTGTGGGAGAAGAAATTCTTCAATCATATTCACATAACGCTGCGAATTAACAGTAATCGCCTGCTCCCTTTCATTCTCAAAAAAGTAAGGCCCAATTATCCCAACCTTAGAAACCCCACACCAAACCGTCACTTTTTCACTATGGAGAGGCCGTTGGTGTAGCTCTCTTGGGTTAGTGTCGGCCCAGTAACGGCAATTTTGCTTGTTGACGTAGCCGTTAATGTGAAAGTGAGCCTCGTCAGACATTATGATAATCAGGTTTTCATCTTCCAATAACTCCAACATCCGTTGGCTACATTGAAGCCTTTAAAGATGGTCTGTTGGGAGAATCTTCTGGACCCCCATGATTTTATAGTGGTGGAATTTCAGTTCTTTGTTAAGAATCCTTTGAAGGCTCCGACGTGACATTCCAAGAGCTTGAGCACGACGTCTCGTTGATCGACGTGGGCTCGTCGAGACATCGCGTCTCACACGCTCCTCGTTCTCAGGCGTTCTTATTGTTCGAGGTCTAGGCGTCCATTTTGGAGCACATGAACCAGTAGTGCGGAAATTATGCACCCAACTCAATATCGTATCTCGCTTAGGAGCACTACCGCGAGGTGGATGTTGAAACCCCGGCGAAAGGCACGCGTCACAGCAACAATTGACTCGTTATTGCGTATAAACTCTTCCACTGCGAAAACACGATGCTCAACGGACCACGTAGCCATCGCGACTGACTGTCAGTCTGCAACTGACACTTCCCGTCCCCCCACCACAGGACGAAGACCGCCGAACACCTGGCTCCCCCCCCCCCCCTCCAGACGTACAGTCCACTTCAAAACCACCCGATCCATCTGCGCCACCCTGTACCACCAACTTAACAGTGTGGCCTGGGTAGAGTCTGCTCATGTCGTACAAAAGATCCTGATATTTCGTCCGTTTTTCCTCCTCTTTTAAAACGATGTTTGTCTATTATTATTATTATTATTAGGTATTCAGATGCGGTTTGTGCAGGCTTATTGGTTGGTCATTTGTCAATTTTATAGTCTAAAAAAAATCATACCATCGCATTTAAATTTTTTGAGAAAATCCAATATTTCGGTTATAATATCGAATAACGCCCTCTATCGGCGGCCGTGTAGGTCACAACTGTCATAATTACGAGAAACCTAAAAGTCCAAGAAATGCTCTTTTCAATAATACCAAATTTATCCAAATCCATTAAGCCGTTTCGAAGTTACAGGCATTTATTTAAAACAACATTCAAATACCCTCCACCACTTTATTTCGAAAGATAGAGAAAAATTGTTTTTACAAAAAATGTTCCACTTTCCACTCCCAGACTAAGCATGAAGTAAAATTTCGAATTTAGAAAAGCCCCGCGTAGAAAATTTGTCGAGGGTCGCGCAGCGACCCGAGACAAATTTTCACGGGGCTTTTCTAAACTCGAAATTTTACTTCATGCGCCACGCGTATAAACCACTGATTTACAATAAAGTTAAAAATATATAACGCTTAGATGTGATGGTGATCAAGATTGACCGAGATGTATCAAAAAAATGCAAGAATTACTTTTTGTGTGAATAGTTTTGGAATAATAATAATAAAAGTAGAATAAATTCAGTTTGTGCAACTTTTATTTGATAATCGATATATATTATTATTATTATAAAAGATTGACAGTTATTAATTAATTTTGAGTGCTAACAATGATTGACTGCTGTCAAGATTTTATTGATTAACAGATATGACGTCATTGTTTCCAAGGCATTCTTTGCAAAAAAGAAAATTTCATAATTTGAAATCTCAAATCTAAAAGAAATTATGAGTGTGATACATCATTGAGTTCAGAAAAAATATTCTTTAAAATAATATGAAAATCCAAAATGGCGCTCATAAGAAAAACAAAAGTAGGCTATGGTCCCCGAGTAAACGTTAAAAAATTGCTCCTAGATTCCTCATTAAAAAGTGTTGAAGTATTGTCAATGTTCTAAATGTCCAGATTCAGTAGTTTTTGAATAAAAACGATTTTTCAAAAAATCAGTTTTTTGTTGATATTTCGAAAACAAAAAAAGATATTTTAAAATTGTTTTCTAATTATTGTTAGGCCCTAAAATATGCAACTTTTCCCCCATTTAATCAACTGTCTATCTCTTAAAATAACTGAGATCCCCATACATTCTGTCGAAATACGGGCATCCTGTTACTTGTTACTTCATCAAGTTAGATTGGATATCACACCATCAAGTGTAACGTCAAAGTCATAATTCAATATAGAAAATATCATGTTTGATATGAAACGTCGAGTACAAAATTGACGTTTCATATCAAAATTGATATTTTCTAGCAAAAAGTAAAGTGTTTTTTCGTGGAAAATGTCAGCTTTGGTATAAAACGTCAATTGTTTTGATATTTAAAAAAAAAAATAGACATTATTGAAGTACACTTCTGTGCAATAAAATTAAGTACACAAAATATGTTATAGTTTAAAGCGGACATGATTAGTTTCCTAGTTACGTAAATATGTCAATTTTTAAATGTAAAAATACCGCGTCATCTAGACAACAACTCAAAAAGTCGAATTCTAACTATAATTGAAGATGGTTTTTATATTAGACAAATTGCTCGATTGGTGACCATCAGTAAAGACACTGTTTTCTGAGTTAAGAAACGTTGGAAGTAGGAACAACGTGGTATGGTGTTTTATTATTTATTCAAACTGCTGCTAGGCAATTAAAACAAACCTGAATTATACAACTAAAATATTGTGAAAAATAGGCATAAGACTTGTACTTAATTTTATTGCACAGAAGTGTACATTATTTTTAAGTTACTTTTTTAAATAAATTTGTCTTTTCTTGAAGAGCTCATCTTGCTATAAATCCGCCTCTGAAAGTAAGTGCTGGCTAATCAATCATTTATTGACACTCATTATTATTATAGAAAAACAGTGCTCTACAAAAAAAAAAAACTCGTTTGAACCTGAACACACCCAAAGAATGTTTTATTTTCTATGGGTAATTACATTCCTCGCAAGCGTTCTTGCAAAACTAAATTCACCTCAATCGATGATCCACCATTACTCAACGGTGTATCTGTCGGTGCGTTCGCCTCACCTATGGAGAATCGCAAATTCCTACCAATTGCGGCACCTCTTTCATCCTGGCACGGCAATTCGGCCAGAGATTGAATGAATCGGTCGTTGGCCTCGGGCCTGGCGACATGAAAGGGATCCACGCGAAGAATGGGATTCCGCGGAGGTCATGTCCTTAACACGCCAAAAACACACATCAGTCCACCAGGTGATATCAAAACGATCCGTATTGTTTTGCGGTGATGATAGTGGGACGAGTAACGGTATCACTCTCTTGTCGACTACTGGTGAAAACCCGCGTCGACCTTGGGGCACGAATCGCCATCCGATAAAGAGAATTCTCTGAACATCATGCTCCGGGTGATAATCTTTCCCGGACATGCTGAAATTCGCACTAAGACTCGATAAAGGCTGTATTTTTTCTCGCGAGATTGAAAACAATTCCATGAAAGTAAATTGTTAAAAATATCGCGGGAACGTGTTTGATTCGTGATTGTTTTTTTTTACTTCGAAGATTAGTTAGTACCTGTTTTGATTTCGTTCGGTTCGGTCATGCGGTACTGTTAAGTTAGGTAAGTGATTTGGAGTTATCACAAAACCTTGCCTTACTTTTAGCGGATAATATTTATCAAATTTGCATTGATTCTCATTGAAGTTATCTTTTTACAAATATTATTTTTCAACTTAAGAATATGTTTGCAATTTTAACCTGAAAATGAAGCAAATAAATTATATGTGTAATTCTTTGCCAATACCTTGATTCCTATTTTGCCAGTTGTATTAATTAGCAAATATTTTCAACACCATCCAGATGAAAATATTAAATATTAATTACAAATGCAATTATTAATGTTATATCTCAAATCAAGAAAACCACCAAGAGTAGTTTTATTTTCAATATTCAATGTCAAAAAAGTGAAAATTAATTTTTTCGAATTCAAAATAGTTTTGAATATGAAATGTTATTATTGTTGAAAACTATATTTATACAGTGTGGAACAAAATGAGTTTCATGAAGTTACATTTAGAATTTTTTTAAATGTAATTTTCCTGTGTCATCAATCAATCAAATTTTTTATTATTACATTTTACTGAAATTAATTAGGAAGCGATTATAATGTACACCATCCAAAAAAATACTTTCATTATTAAGGCGTATTTCCGATCTGGACAAGTAGTAAATAGGGTCTATTCTCGAAACCAAAGCATACTTTCGAAAAAGGTGGGCACTTTTAAATCATAATGTGAATTGCTTTCGTTGTTTTTTTTTTTTAAATTTGAAACCCAACATTAAATTTATATTATCTATTTGCAATAAATCACATTCTGATTTTTGATGTATCCTTTGAGGTTAGAAGAATAAGGAATGCATTACATTCCCTGTTTTTGAAAAACGGCACTACTTATTTTAACATGGATAATACAAAGACGATTAGATAAAAATAATTTTGTTCCACACTGTACTTACAAATAGTAAGTGTAAATTGTTACCTGTAATTAAAACAAACTTCAATTTCTAAAAATGACGTTGCAATAAATACATACACTGAAAAAACTATACTAGCCTGCCAAGTAACAAGTTTATAACAAACATTTTAACAAGTTAGAATGTTTCATATAAACATGTTTCTATCAAGCATTTAAACAAATTAGAATGTTTGACAGAACCACGTTACTTGGCATTCTCGTCTACAGGGTGCCCGTTTTTGAGCTGCACTATAGGGATCCCGCTTATTTGAAAAGATAGAGAATCTGTTAAACGGGGGCAAAGTTGCGTATTTTAGTGCTAACTAATAATCTACTTTCAAATTTAAAATATCTATAATTGTTTTGATGTAATTTTAAAAAACTGATACTTTCGTAATTTAAAAATTGCAAATATCTCCGTCATTTTTTATTTTTTATGAAATTAGTAAAAACATTCTTAGGGAAACTTTTTATGACTCGACTATGACGTGTGTAAGTTTGAAATCTGCAGCGCGATTCGTTTTTGTTTTTCCAAACAAAACTGTTGTTTTTGTTATGGCCGCCGATTTCAATGATGTGCCACATGTTGACTTATGGAACATGTATCGTTTTTATGGTATGTTGCTATGGAAACAAGCGCGTATTGTCCACAAAAACTATTTATTTTCGAACTAAAATGTAAGGCATTGTAGTCTTCATTTTACATATCATATCAACAATTTCTTAGCAAATACATGATTTCCAACTCGAATATCCTGGTCTTTTTAATGATGATCAAATATGGCTGTCATAAGAAAAATTAAACTTTGCTGTCGTATCTTGAAAATGAAATGTCCTGCATTACCGTTGATATTTTTGTTGTTTTCAGTAGCCCTCTGCCCTCCCCCTTTAGTTACGCCCCTAATTATTATTATACTCCATAATTTTGTTTCAATATTTAACACAAAATAAAATTACGTTAATAAATTTCAACTAGTCCCATTTGTTTTCACAATATAGCAAAGAATTTCATAATCGTTTAAACATTCTTCTTGCCATAAATTTGTTAATTAAAAAAGATAGCAAACTAAAATTTAAAATATACTCAAAAACAACAACTGATCAGTTTTTGAGTACATTTTAAATTTTCGTTAAAAATTTAAACAAAATTATGAATTTAATAATAATTAGGGGCGTAGCCAAAGGGGGACGGCAGAGGGCTACTAAAAATCCACAATCCACACAGTGGCGGATTTACACTGATTGGCTTTAGCAAAAAATAAGTTAGTTCATAAACTATAAAAGAAAATAAATGAGGATATATTTTTTTGAAATTATTAAAATTAACAACAACAATTGTTCAGTTATTATAAATTTACTACGATCGTAGATATTTATAAAATATATAGAAACTTAAAAAATTATAAATCTGATAAAAATTTTACTAGAGTTGATAAATGTAAAGTTTAATAATTTTCGTAAATATGTTCGCGAGAAAGCAACCCGACACATTGTTAAAAATCATCGAAAAGGGTTATTAATTAAGATCATCGAAAACATTGACAAAATTAATTAATATCACCAAGTGATGAATTTTATCAACATTACAAAATAATAAAATGGAACGAATGCTGATTAATAACTGAAATCCAGCTAAATTTTCATGTTTAATTTTCGTCATAAGATTTCGATCAATTTTTATAAGAGATATATAAGTTGTAATAATTTTTAATTTATTTATTTTCAAATAGAAGTTATGATATTTTTATGGGTGAGTCAACAAACTTATACAAAAGTATAGCAAGAATAGTAAATAAACAGACTCAAAAAATACAACATAGACAACTAATTACCGTTTTAAAAATATTCGATGTTTTATGTCTATTTTGTTGATTAACTGAACGTAATTTTTTCTGTAACTCATAATTTTAATCGTTTTCGTAAGATTTCGTTTTAAAGATTTCAGTTAAATATTCCTATTTTAACCAATATTTGTGATTTTGATAAGTATATGGTTCCTAATATTAATATTTAAATAAATGTAATAAATGTGACCGTTTTTATTTACACCGCCATTTTTCAAGAAATTGAACAGTTAATAATTTCCTCAATTTAAGTGTTTTCTTCGTTTAGTGTCTTACTTTGTTGTTGGCGAGCCTAACTTTTGAACACACAAAAAGTCTTAGCATTGAATCGTTCTAAAATCTTAACTTTATTAGGGCGGTTTTAGATGGACGTTTTTAGCGCGATAGCGGAGCGGGACGGATCGTTTTTTCCGCTCCGCTTTTAGCTCTTATAGGGAGCGGATTGAACGCGTTTTGCAAACGGGTGCTAGGCGAGTTCGCCGCCGAGCCTTTGGTGCCGTCTATCATTCAGTTGTGCTACGCTGAGTAATAAGCATGGACGAAATAGATTTTATTGCGTCATATTATTATTTATTTATCCTTTATTATTCATAGACGTTATTGTATTAATGTATTAAATGTTTTTATAATTATAAATATTACTTACCTAAATTCCACATGCACACCGCCCACTGAGCAAAAAACAAACAAATAACGTTATATGAACAGTGCAGCAACGTTAAACGTTGTTTTAATGTTGATGAAACATTACTTAAATGGATTTGTTCCTTGGGCGGTGCCTGAATTTCTAAAATAAAACTTTCTGTATCAAACATACTTATAAAATCACGTTTTAGCGCTAGGATATAGACAATCACTTTTTTTTTCCTTTTATTTAACCCGTAACCGGTATACAAATTTCTGTCAAAAATTTCACACACTTTGATGGGTAATAACCTGCATATTAAAAATAGACTGTGAAATTGACATTTCCCTAGTATGTTGGCCAATTGGAGAATCAGGGAAAAGAGAAGCTGCTGGCGGTACAAAATTTACGAGCACAGAGACCGCTCTCGAAAAAATGATTATTAATTCTTTTAATTATTTTGTTCTCATCACACTATTTTTACAAGAGATTGGGGGCGATTTATAATTGTTACTTATTTTATTTTTCGCAATTTTTAGAAAATATCGAAGATTTTTTAAATATTAAATAAAATTATACTCATATCTTAGAGATGGAAGTTTACCTAAAAATTTATAATATATATTTTTTGTTTATTTATTTTTTAATTTTGGACACTTATCTAAACGCAAAAATATTTATTTTTGCGTTACGACTAAATATTGTAAGGAATTTAACTCGCTTTGGCCAATTTTTTACAAAAATATTGCAAAAAAACGCCCGCTTTGAAAACGCGTTTCACCCGCCCATATAAGAAGGCGCATAAGACCCCATGTGTTAAAACTGAACACATACGCTACGCTCAAATTTAAACAGACGCGAGTGCTGGCGTTTTCTCCGCCTCGCACCCGTCCGTCTACGGACTCTCACATAAACCTATGTGTTAAAACGCAAACGCTTGCGCCCGCTCCCGTTCCGCCACGCGTTCAAAACGTCCATCTAAGAGGTCCCTTAGACATTATACGATTTTTTTTACATTTCTAGGTAGTAACCCTACTTACAAAAAAAGTGTTTAATTTCGACTCTATACAAGATTAAAAAACGTACGATAAGTGCCCCACCTTGCCCATATGTGCGAGCGCCCATCCTCAAATGTACAAGCTTTTTTCACTGAAGTGATGTAAATTTGGGAAGAAAACCATATAGAGTAAAATTACGGTATTTTAATGATACAATACATCGATGACAAAACTCATCGGTGTTGAGAATAGCAATCCAGGCGCACTGGAGTAAGCAGAAAACGCATTAAACAGATACTTGATCATCCAAACTAAGTAGTTTTATCTACGACCTTGTCAAAAAAGCTTCAGTTATGTATCGATTGATATGCGTGAAGCTCTGCTTTTCAGCACCAGTGTTAAAATAGCCGATGCATTTTAAATTAGTTTCCTACTTTTTTTAAACACTTTTATCTACGAGCTAAATATCATGGTCATTTAAGCATCGATTAATATGCGCATAGCTCTACTTTTTAGCAATAATGTTAAAATGGCCAATGCATTTTAAATGGGGCTCATTTTTTTTACACAGTTTTTATTATCTATCATTTATGAGAGTTCATGAGCCACTAAAAATGCATATTCACGCATCTATGCAAAATGTAAAGTGGAATATCTAAATCATAACAAATACCAGTAAAATTGTTAATATTAATAATTAAATATAAATAAATAAATAACTGACATCATTTCTTATTCATATTCTATCATCGTGATCACAGCGCAAATGAGGCCGCGTGACTCGTGTCTGAACTAAACGGTTTTCAGTAATGCAAAAAAAAAACTTTGCTTAATAGAAATTCTATTTATTTACATGCGTTTCTTTGATGATAAAAATATATGGCAATCGATTAATTTTATGTATTTGTATATTGTCGTATACTGTTCGTAGATAAAATTTTGTAGGCCACTTGTGTGTGAAGGGCTTTTGGGCACTCTTTGCGATTAGAGCACTCACAAAGCGTGCTTAAAACCCCTACTTCACACCCTAGTTACCCAAATAACTATTTATTAACTTAAATTAGACTTGCGTTTAATAATTTCGAATTACATTCTAACTCGTAAATTTGTGTACGCAAATAGTCCTCCTTTCGCGAGCAAACCGCCAGGCCAAATGAGGCGATCATGCTAATTAAACCAGAACGACACGGAATGCATTCGTTTGGATCCTCTCGTATGTATGAATGTACTCTCGTACATGCGTGTGGTGCCCTTGATTGTAAAAATAGGAAATGTGTGAGATTAAATTGGCGATATCTCGGCCAGTTCCGGCGCGCACTCACTCACACTCGTCCCATTTATCACAATTTAACGCCCGATGCTGATAACGGCCAACAACATTGGCGGACTCTTCTGACACACGCGGATCTTACTATGTTTCCGAAAAATATATAAACATTGATGCGTCATAGTAGTTCTTGCTTATCGGGAAAATTTAGAGTGAATTCAGGGGTGTTGGAGGTATACGTTACACACTGGTCACTAATAAATAATGCGGCTGCAATACGTATTGATCAGTCAGTGCGTGTACTGTTTTCGAAAGTTGGTCTTGAATAATTGAATGTAAGTTCATTTTGTGGTTAATTAGTTGTTTAATGGTTGTATGTGCTCTAAAATACCCCAGTTCATTGTAGAATAAATATATATATTTTTTAATTCACTAGGGGGCCTCGGTGGCCTAGTGGGTAGAGACTAGAAATGCTCGATATATATTTTCATCATGCAAAGAAAATCAATATTTATATCGATATTTCATTTTCCGATATATCGCTACTATCGATACTATATGGTCGGTATCGTTACATACGGTACTCGTTATTCATTAGACGCCATTTATTGTATTATTTATTTATTTATTTAATGATAATGACATAATAAGGTTTACATCGGTCATATATAAAAAACACATACAACGTTATGTTATACCTATACATTTTTTAAATTAAAATAGAAATTAAACAGTTTATATACAGAGTGTCCCGTTAATGTGGGGAAATAGCTTAACCATAGATTCCTGAGATCAAAATATGATGATTTAACATAACTTAGCTACATCCAAAAGTTTACGGTTAAGCCGGGATTAGGCCTCAAAGTTAAAAAAAATATTATTAATTTTATTGATAACAATTGAACGCTATATTCGATCCGACTAAAATTTATTATGGTTGATTATCATAATGTAATACATTATTTCAGTTATTATGGTCATCAAAATATGTTTTTTATCGGCGCACATTATAAAAATTTAAAAAATGAATCATTAAAGATTAGTTCATTTAAAAGCTTCTTTGTCTCTTAATAATGTTTGATATCTTCTTGTACGGTTTTTCCACAAAAAAAATCAAATGCATATAAATAATTTTTTATTATTTAGTAAAAACACTAAAATATTGTGAAATTTATGTGTATTCGAACTTCACTTGAAATCTGTGTTTTATACGCTTGGCGCATGAAGTAAAATTTCGAGTTTAGAAAAGCCCAGAAAATTTGTCTCGGGTCGCTACGCGACCCTCGACAAATTTTCACGGGGCTTTTCTAAACTCGAAATTTTACTTCATGCTTAGTCTGGGTGTGGAAAATACTCTTTTAAAGCTTCAAATTGAACTCTTTTAAAAAACAAAGAATGTCGGAAAATGTACAGCTTATGCATATGTTTACTCAAAAGAAAAATTCACTGTATGTGCCTTGTATTAGGATTTTGCCAAGGAAATTAAGGATACCATATTTATATTTTATATTTTTGTGGAAAAATCATACAAGATATCAAACATTATTTAGAGACAAAAAAGTTTCAAATGAACCAATCTTTAAAGTATTTTTTTTAAATTGTTATAAGGTGCGCCAGTAAAAACATATTTTAGTTTTTATGTTGTGGTACTACTGTTTTTTATACTTCTTGTCAATCAATGATGATCATAATAACTTAAATGATGTGTTATATTATGATAAATAACTATAATAAATTTCAGTCAAATCGAATGTAGCACTATTAATAATATTTTTTTAAAACTTAAAAACTAATTCCGGCTTAACCATACATTTTTGGATATAGATAAGTTGTATTAAATCATCATATTTTTATACCAGGAATCTATGGTTAAGCCATTTCCCCACATTAACGGGACACATTGTGTAGCAAAAATCTACGTCCACATAAAACTAGGGTTATGTTTTCAAGGGAAATTACCTGTGTTTCGTGAAGTAGTTTTTTTCTCTATTAAGAATACCTACATATCTCATAGCAAATTGCTAGAGGCCATCGAATTTTATAAAATTTGATAAGCTGTATATTTTGAACTTTACTTGAAATCACTGTTTTATACGCGTGGCGAATGAAGCAAAATTTCGAGTTAAGAGAAGTCTGAAAGTTTGAATTTGGCAAATCCAAATTTCCGGCTTTTCTAAACTCGAAATTTTAATTCATGCTTAGTCTGGGAGTGGAAACCTTCGATAGACGAACAATCAGAAATTTATTTAGCAGTTTCCTTTATTGTAAAATTTATGATAAAATAAATAGAGTTGATTTTTGTTCAAATTCGTATGTTTTAGTAAAATAAGCGTATTCAATTTTGAAATATAAATCTTGATAAAAGTTATACAGAATTAACCAATCTTGTTTCATTGCAGGATGAAATAAAATCAAACTTTTGATGAAAAAATTGCAAAAGCTTAAACTAAGCTAAAATTATGTAAAATAAAGCTTAATAAATAAACTACTATTTCGAGTGTGTATAAATTGGCGGATAATCTACACGTGGTGATATTCTTTGTAAAATTTTGAGCAGCATATCTTTATTCTAAAAAGTTGTACCATGCTTCCTGATCCTTCAAAGTTTGAACATTCAATGGTTTCATATGCGTTCTTATTCGATATTAACTTACAGAAAACCCTACAATTTCGGACTAGTTTAAAGATTATTTGCCAGTGTGTGCAATCTTTCTATCTCAAACGTGTGTTTTTAACACTTCTTAATTAGCTTATTTTCATATAAAGTACAGCCGGCAACGTCGACTTCCTCCTACTTCAGTGACAAATTTTGACACTTACTGTTACGAATTAATTTAAACTTGCTAGTTCCAATTTTATACCAATTATGTTTTTCTGGTTATTATTAGTTATTTTTCAGTAATTTGTGTTCCTGTGTTATTTTCGTTTTATTGTTTTGGTCATTTAGAATAGATTTTACGATTAATGAGTACGCCGACATGTACACGGTGTACGGTTTCTGTAGTGGAAATGCACATATGGCAAAACTAGAATATCGAGCACGTTTTTAAAATCGGAGGCATCCTTCTACAAATGTATTTCGAAGGCTAGATTATCGACTACGTAAAACGGGTATGTTTGTCCCCAAAAATTCGAATAGTGGTCGCCCACGGCAGAGGCGCACAGTACAATTTGAAGAGCAAGTTCTAGGTGCAATAGAAGAAGACCCCACCATAAGTACCCCACAATTAGCTGCCAGATTAGATATCTTCAGTAACAAGACCGTTTATTTGGTCCTAACCTTTTATATCCATATCATCTCACGAAGGTGCAGCTCCTCTATGAAAATGATAATATATACCGAATACACTTTTGCAACACCATTTTAAATAGAATTCGTGGCGACCGCGGATTCACTAGAGCGATAAGTGTATGTTTAACCAGAGATGGGATCTTAAACAATCACAGCAGTCACTATTGGGCTAAGAAAAACCCGCGCAAAGTTCGAGAACATGGTTACCAAAGAAGGTTTTCCATTAATTTTTGGCTGCACATTATAAACCATACTGTTGCAGGATAAATTTACTTACCACATCGTCTTCATTCTAATAATTACATCAATGTTCTTGAACAAATTATTGATGAGTTGCCGTTGAATTTACAAGTTAATAATGATATACATGCATAAGGGAGCCCCTGCTAATTTTGCCCATATTGTAAGAGACTGGCTGGACGAGCAATTCCCAAACAGTTAAATTAGTCACGCTGGTGCTATCGTTTGGCCTCTGAGATCACCCGATCTCCATCCATTAGATTTTTTTGTTTGGGGCTTTATTAAAGAAAAAGTTTACTCTACGCCACCACAAAATCCTGATGAAGTTAGAAACAGAATTGAATTGGTACTGGAAATAACACCAGAAATACTGGAGCGATACAAAAGAGATTTCAACTGTGCTTAGAAGCAGATGGGTTTCATTTCGAACAAAATAAATGAATTGAATTATGCTGTAAAAAAACGCCCTAGTACTGCAGTTAACATAAATCGCTAAACTATGACAATCCAGACGCTTCGCCAATACCTTCCAGGACGGCGCGCTCATCTTGATAACTTCCAAAAGACACTCTTTTCGACATAGTTACTCATACTCTGTGTTACATTGCATATACGTCTGTAAATAAACGCCGCTATACCATTATTACTCTTCTGAGGCAACCCGCGTACCTAATCATGAGGTTAATACAAAAAGAAACATGGCAGTCCGTAAATGCGATGTTGCCAAATGTCCATTTCTTTTATGTGCCTCCTGATGGTGTATGAAGCATGATACAACATTTTTGCGTGGACATTTTCTATTTAGAATTGTATATAGAGGATCGTCACGTGTAGTTTATCCGCCAATTTATGCACACCCGATATAACCAATTTTAATAATTAAGTCAGATTATAAAATTATTCATTTAATAATTTTTGAGTAACAATGGAAAACACTAAGTCGAACAATTTTTAACAAAATTACAAGAGATGAAATTGATCAGAAATTATTCAAAATAAATGGAATTTAATTTATCAAAAAATACATCGATAAAATAAATATATATCAAATCAAATTTGAAATTTGAACTTTGATTTACAGGGTTTTTCTATTGCATTTCACTATTGATCAAATGAGATTCACTATATCCCAAATATATGTCATCTTGCCAAATATACGCCAAAAGATTTCCCGATTTACGAAATAAGTTTCACTATATACCATATACTTTTCCCTTTAATATATTTGTTGAACAGTTTTGCAGTAATAATAACTTTCTTCTGGAAATATTTTATTTTTATTTATACATATGTAACACTACTTACGCCAGCATCCATTCTCCGGAAAACGTGTCTTCTTAATTCATTGCTAGCATGCATTTTTGACTAACTGCAGCCATTTTACTGACAAGTGAAATGTGATTGACAAACTGTGACAAGGTTTTGACATATAGGGAAATGTAGTGCTATATAGGCAAATGTATTTGATAAATGGGAAATATATTTGAGATAAAAGGATACACATTTGATATAAAGTGAAATGCAATAGAAAAACTCTGTGATATTTTGGAATATCCAGGAAAGATATTTCAATTTTAATTATAGCCAATAATTTTAAGTGTCTCCTAATGATGTATGAAGCATGATACAACATTTTTGCGTTGACATTTTCTATTTAGAATTTTATGTAGAATATCGTCACGTGTAGCTTATCCACCAATTTATGCACACCCGATATAACCAATTTTAATAATTAATTCAAACAGATTATCCAATTTTTTTTATAGATTCTATGAATTGTATGTTGATTTGATAATCTATTAATTAAAAAAATCAAAGAGAACATTCTCCTACAATCGTTGATTTCATTGCATCAGTTTAATGCTGGCTTAATATTTTCGGAAAATGCGTTGAAATAATTTAATTTATTTTGAATCAATTGTAAGTAAATGTGCTTTTTAATTTTGTTTAAAAATTGATAAATTGAATAAATTGAATTAAAACACAGATATTAAAAGATCGTCAACTTTTCTAAAATTTCGTATATAAATATTTTAATTCGCCAATTGCTTGCAGCATATTTTTATTAAAACCCCGAATTAATATTCCCTTACCAAACTAAAACATAAAAATTAATAGGTGTGAAGACCTAAAACAGGGTCTTCTTTTTTCTTTTTCTTTATAACTATCGTATTTTTTAATTAAAAACAAATTTATTAGTAATCTTTTCAGCATTACTTAAGAATATATAAGAAAAATGTGTTATTGTGGAAATGATAGATTTTCACTAAATGATTAGGAACTGTAAAAAATATTCCTTTGTGTTTAGCAATATTGATTGACTTACAATATATTAGGGGGACTGGAAAGTAATGTCATTTTTTTACATTGAATTCAAACAACAAAATTTTTATCGATATTTTAATTTAATCAATAATATAATCACCCTCATTTTCTACGACCTTTTGCCAGCTAGTGTGCAAGTTTTTAATCCCGGATCGATAAAAATCACCAGGTTTTTCATAATATCTGGAGATGGCATTTTCAACTTCTTCAGAATTTAAAAAAAATCCACCTAAAAAATGCTGTAGCGATCGAAACAAGTGGAAATCAGATGGCGCAATATCAGGTGAGTATGGGGGGTACGGCAATACTTCCCATCCTAGTTCATGAACTTTTTCTAGGGTTCGTCTTGTGCAGTGCAGTCTTGCATTGTCGTTTTGCAAAATTACACCTTTTCTGTTAACAAGAGCTAGGTACTTTTCAAAAAAAGATTCATATACTCTATAAATAAAGGTCTGCATTAACAGTTTGACCAGGTTTTAGCACTTTATAATGAACAACCCCACGAGTATTCCACCACACACACAAAAGCGTCTTTTCGGGGTGTAAACCTGGTTTTGCTGTGGCTCGTGGTGCGTCATTTGGAGAGAGCCACTGCCTTTTGCGTTTCGGGTTATCGTAAAGGATCCATGTTTCATCCCCGGTAATCAGTCTGTCAAAAAACCCAAACATCTGCTCTACTTACTTTCCCAATCTACTTCATTCAAATGTTCCTGAATAGTTGACCAAGGTGCGTTGGGATTGTTGCAAAGTTCTTCAATGGTTTGACATGGATTTGCTTCCATTTCTGCCCTAAAAATGTCATTATCCAGAGTTGTTGGTCTTCCTGATCGATGAGAGTCAGAAAGACTGAAATCACCGGATTTGAACTTGGAAAACCACCTTTGGCATTTATGAACATCTAAAGCATTCGGATAAATATCGCAAATGCTTTTGGTAGCAACCGTTGCATTACTACCCTTATGAAATACAAAAAGCATACAATTGTAAAAATGCTTTGAAATTTTATAACTTACAAGAAAACAAGTCACTCTAACCTTAAAATGTCTTTGACAGTACTTTGAATTACCCAATGAGCTGCTAGGCGACCACCAGAGCTGGGATGAATCCTCAAAAACAGGATTCGAATCACGAATCCGAATCACCTAATATGATTCGAATCACGGATACTCGAATAAAGGATTCGTAAGTGAAAAATATGATTCGAATCAAAGATTCGAATCCTCATTTTTGAATCACGGATACAAATCCTTTAAAAATAAATTTGAATCTATTAGTTGCAACCAGTAATATTTTATTCTATCAGTTTCTATTAACAAAAATGTTCATTTACCGACTAAATATCTGATTATATAATGATTTTAATTAATGATGATATGTGTTATTGAACTTTATTTTAAATCTGTGTTTTATACGCGTGGCGCATGAAATAAAATTTCGAGTTTAGAAAAGCCCCGTGAAAATTTGTCTCGGGTCGCTGCGCGACCCTCGACAAATTTTCTACGCGGGGCTTTTCTAAACTCGAAATTTTACTTCATGCTTAGTCTGGGAGTGGACAACACTCGTTCTTAGAAGTTTCAAATTGAAGGATCACTCTAGATTACTAAGTTTATTACCATTTTACAAAGGCTACAGTTGGAAGGACCAACCATGGTCGCGGAGACCGAAGGACTACAAGGAATCGAAGTTTTTTTACAAGAAAACTACGAATATCTGAAGGTTTACAGCATGGATAGGAAAGGAAATATCTAATTTTGAAAAAATATCGAAGTTGGGTTGGTTTTCAGTGCATTTTTAACTTCACTTTAAATCAGTGTTTTATACCCGAGACAAATTTTTACGGGGCTTTTCTAAACTCGAAATTTTACTTCATGCGCCACGCGTATAAAACACTGATTTCAAGTGAAGTTAAAAATATACTATTAACGTTGGATATTTTTCATGGTTAAGTAACCAAATATGCATTCACAAATATTTGAATTATTCGAAAATTTAAATATTTATATTCAAATATGAATAATTTAGTGAATTAAATATTCATACTAGAATATTTAACTGTTTAAATTAATCGAATTCAAATCCCAGCCTTAATAGCGATGATTCGAATTATTTAGGTGGATTTGAATCCGTGTATGAGGATTCGAATCCTTTTATAAGGATTCGATTCCTTTTATAAGGATTCGAATCGTTTTATAAGAATTCGAATCCTTTTATAAGGATTCGAATCCTTTTATAAGAATTCGAATCCTTTTATAAGGATTCGAATCATCTACGTCTGGATTCGAATACGAATCTTTTACAAAAATTTAACGAATCCGGATCACGAATCTGTTTTCACTAAAGTATTCGAATACCTCTTTTGAATCCTCTAAAAGGATTCGAATCCGGGAATCGAATCCTGAATGATTCGAATCCTGCCCAGCTCTGGCGACCACAAAGACCAACATGCGCAAAAACGGCATTACTTTCCGGTCCCCCTAATATTTTGCAGAAACTAAAATTGCAAACACTTGAATTTACCAAAAAATTATATAGTATTTGAAAGTACGCAAAGAGTTTTTTTTTTCTAATCAACCAAATTCAATTTACTATAAAGTTCACACAAAAAATATTGAGAAATTAACGAACTTTCTTTCAATTGTAGACGCTAAACATAGATTTATGTTTGCTCTAATATTGAACAGAAAGAGTTTATTTCTATGTAAAAATCATCCACTCTTTTTGTTTTTTAGTCCTAATTTTACAACTAAGAAAACTGCAAAATAAGATTATTGTAAAAAAAGTGTGTTCACTCCTTAATTAAGCATGAAGTAAAATTTCTAGTTTAGAAAAGCCTGAACGTCGCGCAGCGTCCAAATCTAAATTCAGGATTTTTAAAATTGATATATTTGAAAACTTATCAAAAACATATTAGAATTATTCGAGTAATGGAATTGTTTAAATATTTTCATTATTTGTATTTGAATATGTTTTTGGATAAATATTCGAATACTTCAATTTTATTAATTCCCAGTATTGTTCAAGACATGTATCCTTATTTTATATTAATCTTGTGAGGCATTAATAATAAATAACCATGTTTTTGGATTTGCGCCCTTTGTGAATTTATTCTTATATTTTAGCATATAAAAATAAATATTAAATATCCACAAAGAAATATTAAATTGTTAAAACAGTAAATTGCATTAGTAAAAAAATATAAATTTAAATAATAAATCTAAAATATCTCTTATCGAAAATTATCGATGTTTTGAATATAGATACTTTTCATTACGATATTTTTCCGTCTACATACTTTGCTATACGATATAATCGATACTCAATATCGATACATTTTTTCGGATTGTAACATCCCTAGTAGAGACCGTGCCCACAGAAGTCACAGGCTCGAATCTCGCCGGGTAGAATAATTTATGAGTAATAAGTGATTCCATCCGGGTCCATGGATGTAGTGTGAATGGGTTTGTGTTGTTTTATGAGTACAGTAGAACCTCGCTATACCGGGCCTCGAGATACCGTGATTCGGATATATCGGGGTCATTTTTCAGGTTTCTTTTTTTTTTAAAGATGTTAATTTTAACAATTGACTGCGTACCGCCCTGATTAGGTAAAACGTTCCGGCGTCATTATTGTATTATATAGTATGTCTTGTTATGTAGGTCGCTACTGCACATATGTATATATGTATGTATATATATATATATATATATATATATACATATATATACATATATATATATATATATATATATATATATGCGCGTGTGTGTATGTGACTATTGTACAAATTACATATATTCGGATATACCGTGTTTTCCTTCTATCGTGCTAGGTATAGCCAAAAGCCATCCCGGTATAACGAGGTTCTACTGTAAATAGTTATTTATCGAAATTAGCATTGTTACCGTTTAACAGATACCCATACACTGACTGCTTAATCGGGACACCTTGCATTTTGTCACTTTTTTGTGTGATTAACGAATGTTTAATAGAATACAGGGTGTCTACGCTAAACCGTTCGTTAAAAGTTTATGGGGTTGCCGTTGCATTAAAAATTTGAAAAAAATCCTTGTCATATGTTTGAATCAGTTCTCCTCATGTGAAATATTTTCAACTTTATATCACTTCCGGTTCCACCGGAAGTAGCACCAAGTTTGTTATTTTAAATAGAACACCCTATATATTAGTAATTTTTTGGGTTCCTCGTTTAAATTGCAACATATTTTAATCGAACATATGTACACTTATCTCTTAGTTTTCAATTAAAAAAAATATTTCTAAAATTCTGACCTCTAAAAGGCATCTTGAATTCTATCTGTAACTTTTCTTAAGAATAAGATAAAAATATGATTTATATCTCTACTTGTACCTAGAGGATGCCTCTGAGTGGATTAATTGGAAACTGTCAATTCTATCGCAGTTGCCATGTATAAAGAATAAATTGATAATTTGTTGATGGATGTATTTATTCATTTTGTTGATTTCTGTATAACTTTGTACTAATTGTTTTTATTATTTGACATTTCGCATTACATAAGCGACAAAACAAAAGCATTACTACTTGCCTACTAAAATTTAGTTGCGACTTATGCGTGCATTATTCCCTGCATAAATGCGACGAAAAACGAATCTTCGAAATAATTCGAAATCCACTTGCTTTAGGAGTATAGTTGTTAATATTTTTTTGTAGGAAATTTTCCCCCCAATCGTACCACGTGATAAAAAATGAGTCATTCCATTTAAAAAAATTGAATTACGAGATATTGAAGAGGGCACTTCGATATTGACATTTTAAGAACACTTATTGTCAAAATTGACAGTTTCCAACTAATACACTCATAGAGGCATCCTCTAGGTACAAGTAGAAATATAAATCATATTTTTATCTTACACTTAAGAGAAGTTACAGATAGATTTCAAGATGCCTTTTAGAGATCAAAATTTTAGAAAAAATTTTTTTGCTTGAAAACTATAAGAGATAAGTGTACATATGTTCGAATAAAATATGTTGCAATTTAAACGAGGAATCCAAAAAAATAACTAATATATAGGGTGTTCCATTTAAAATAACAAATTTGGTACTACTTCCGGTGGAACCGGAAGTGATATAAAGTTGAAAATATTTCACATGAGGAGAACTTATTCAAATTTTTAGTGCAACGGCAACCCCATAAACTGTTAACGAACGGTTTAGCGTAGACACCCCGTATACAGGTTGTCCGTATTTCGTGGAAATGCGTGGGGATCTCAGTTATTTCAAGAGATAGAGAGTCCGTTAAATTGTGGCAAATTTAAGTGTTTTAAGGCCCACTAATAATCTGAGACCAAATTTGAAATATCTTTCTTTGTTTACAAAATAACGCCAATAAAACGGAGTATTTGAAATTCGTTTTTATTAAAAAAAATAATATTACATTTAGACATTTACAACTTTGACAATTTTTAATAAGCGATCTAGTGGTACATTTTATTTTGAGATAACTATAACATTTACCGAGAAACCATAGGTAACTTGTTTTTCTTATAGATTTTTATAATATTTGAAAGAACTTTTGTTCGCATAAAGTAAAATTTGGAGTTTAAAAAAGCCTAAAAAGTTGGTTTGATCTCTTCGCTTCGCAACGCGACAAAACCAATCAAGCCTTTCTAAACTCGAAATTTTACTTCATGCTGGATACACTCATTAGAAGTTTCAAATTGAATACTTTTCAAAAACAACGTATGGCTAAAAAATGTAGAGTACACATCGGGTATGTATACTTAAAAGAAAAAAACCCTGTATGAATGTAATAATCAAATAATATACTCGTACAAACATAAGAACGATTTTTATTATTGAAATTAAAGACATTTTAAAAGCAATTAGCAAATTAATCTATTATCTAATAATCTATCTTTTGCTACGGGTAAACATCGAAGAATAATTACATAACTCCTGTTACCCCGTCTTTTAATGAAAATTAATTGTAAATATCGACCGCGCGTGCTATTTTTATTAACAACCGGTCCGATCGATGTGCACTTGAATCACGTCGAAAAGTTCTGTTAATTGATTTCAAGGCTGCGAAGCAACTTCAAAAACAATAAAACACGATTTTCGAGAAAATCACGCGATCGTTGTTGAGGCTGCTGCGTTTAATTATTTCTCTAGGACGAGATAGCAGAATAGCCAATATTTACATGCATTTGTATTCATTGGCTTTTGCTGATAGTGAATCTGCGTTGACGTCAAACCGTTCATGCGTACAGTACCTAGTATTTCTGAAACAATTACCGAATTTTATTATTGTGTAAGCTGCTGATCAATACAACAGAGCTATTATCAATAGTTGATGAAACAGTTATAGATTCGGATAAATGTGTTTTAATTATTCAGCCAGGTCAATGCTTTCTAGCCAAGTGATTCCAAATGGCATCACCGGACTTATCTGCTGTCAATACCAAATGTCAGTACTTTATGTATTAAACTGAAGGCGCCACACGCATACAATAGAGCCCCCCCCCCCTGCACTTAAAAGAAATAATAACAAACAATGCAGCATATTAGACTCTTTATGCACAAATTAGCGGGCCTGACTTATAAGTAAGTTAAATTTCCTTTTATATGTACATATATAAAAAACCTAAGATGGTTATTAATAAATCCACCTAAATAAAATGATAATGCTCGTCTTCTTAAGTGTACCGTAAAGTTAAATATTTACCGGACCCTACTAAACACAACCAGATTCGTACCCGTAACGAAAAAACGTTAAATTTTAAAATTACCCTCTCGCTCACATAAAAAACATATCAGAGAGGGCCGAATGTTCGCGATAAAAAAGAACGAACAGAATACAAAATTCACCCCCTTGGCAAGGGCTGACGTTGAAAAAATTCCCCAATGGAGAAATACGCTTTGGTACAGATAGCCAGCCCCAGCACCCAGTATATATCAGAGCTGGGATGAATCCTCAAAAACATGATTCGAATCACGAATACTCGAATAAAGGATTCGTAAGTGAAAAATATGATTCGAATCAAAGATTCGAATCCTCATTTTTGAATCACGGATACTAATCCTTTAAAAATAAATGTGAATCTATTTTTTGCAACCAGTAACATTTTATTCCATCAGTTTCTATTAACAAAAATGTTCATTTACCGACGAAATATCTGATTAAATAATGATTTTAATTAATGATGGTATATGTGTTATTGAACTTCATTTTAAATCAGTGTTTTATACGCGTGGCGCATGAAGTAAAATTTCGAGTTTAGAAAAGCCCCGTGAAAATTTGTCTCGGATCGCTGCGCGACCCTCGACAAATTTTCTACGCGGGGCTTTTCTAAACACGAAATTTTACTTCATGCTTAGTCTGGGAGTGGACAACACTCGTTCTTAGAAGTTTCAAATTAAAGGATCACTCTAGATTACTAAGTTTTTTACCATTTTACAAAGGCTACAGCTCGAAGGATCAATCATGGTCTTCGGAGACTGAAGGACTACAGGGAATCGAAGTTTCTTTACAAGAAAACAACGAATATCTGAAGGTTTACAGCATGGATACGAAAGTAAACATCTAATTTTGAAAAATTATCGAAGTTGGGTTGGTTTTCAGTGCGTTTTTAACTTCACTTTAAATCAGTGTTTTATACGCGTGGCGCATGAAGTAAAATTTCGATTTTAGAAAAGCCCCGTGAAAATTTGTCTCGGGTCGCTGCGCGACCCTCGACAAATTTTCTACGCGGGGCTTTTCTAAACTCGAAATTTTACTTCATGCTTAGTCTGGGAGTGGACCGTCAAGATTTTCTACATGTCGAGATTTTCGATATTTCTAGATTTTTGTCCATTTATTCACAGTTTGTTATTATATTAAATGCAACTTTAATATTAAATAAACACCGATTTTCTTAGGAACTGAATATTCACCCATTAAGAGCCGAGCAAATTATAAAATCAACTCTAAAAGTTAATTTTATGTAAAATTTTGCATCTTTTCCTATGATTTCAATGAATGATTTATTATATTACACACGTCGATTTTATAAAACAGTTAAATTTAAAGTTCAAACGAGTTTTGTCCACTCCCAGACTAAGCATGAAGTAAAATTTCGAGTTTAGAAAAGCCCCGCGTAGAAAATTTGTCGAGGGTCGCGCAGCGACCCGAGACAAATTTTCGCGGGGCTTTTCTAAACTCGAAATTTTACTTCAGGCGCCACGCGTATAAAGCGCTGATTTAAAGTGAAGTTAAAAATGCACTGAAAACCAACCCAACTTCGATATTTTTTCAAAATTGGATGTTTTCTTTCCTATCCATGCTGTAAACCTTCAGATATTCGTTGTTTTCTTGTAAAAAAACTTCGATTCCCTGTAGTCCTTCGGTCTCCGAAGACCATGATTGGTCCTTCGAGCTGTAACCTTTGTAAAATGGTAATAAACTTAGTAATCTAAAGTGATCCTTCAATTTAATACTTCTAAGAACGAGTGTTGTCCACTCCCAGACTAAGCATGAAGTAAAATTTCGAGTTAGAAAAGCCCCGCGTAGAAAAATTTGTCGAGGGTCGCGCAGCGACCCGAGACAAATTTTCGCGGGGTTTTTCTAAACTCGAAATTTTACTTCATGCGCCACGCGTATAAAGCGCTGATTTAAAGTGAAGTTAAAAATGCACTGAAAACCAACCCAACTTCGATAATTTTTCAAAATTAGATGTTTTCTTTCGTATCCATGCTGTAAACCTTCAGATATTCGTTGTTTTCTTGTAAAGAAACTTCGATTCCCTGTAGTCCTTCAGTCTCCGAAGACCATGATTGGTCCTTCGAGCTGTAGCCTTTGTAAAATGGTAAAAAACTTAGTAATCTAGAGTGATCGTTTAATTTGAAACTTCTAAGAACGAGTGTTGTCCACTCCCAGACTAAGCATGAAGTAAAATTTCGTGTTTAGAAAAGCCCCGCGTAGAAAATTTGTCGAGGGTCGCGCAGCGATCCGAGACAAATTTTCACGGGGCTTTTCTAAACTCGAAATTTTACTTCATGCGCCACGCGTATAAAACACTGATTTAAAATGAAGTTCAATAACACATATACCATCATTAATTAAAATCATTATTTAATCAGATATGTCGTCGGTAAATGAACATTTTTGTTAATAGAAACTGATGGAATAAAATGTTACTGGTTGCAAAAAATAGATTCACATTTATTTTTAAAGGATTAGTATCCGTGATTCAAAAATGAGGATTCGAATCTTTGATTCGAATCATATTTTTCACTTACGAATCCTTTATTCGAGTATTCGTGATTCGAATCATGTTTTTGAGGATTCATCCCAGCTCTGATATATACTGGGTGCTGGGGCTGGCTATCTGTACCAAAGCGTATTTCTCCATTGGGGAATTTTTTCAACGTCAGCCCTTGCCAAGGGGGTGAATTTTGTATTCTGTTCGTTCTTTTTTATCGCGAACATTCGGCCCTCTCTGATATGTTTTTTATGTGAGCGAGAGGGTAATTTTAAAATTTAACGTTTTTTCGTTATGGGTACGAATCTGGTTGTGTTTAGTAGGGTCCGGTAAATATTTAACTTTACGGTACACTTAAGAAGACGAGCATTATCATTTTATTTAGGTGGATTTATTAATAACCATCTTAGGTTTTTTATATATGTACATATAAAACGAAATTTAACTTACTTATAAGTCAGGCCCGCTAATTTGTGCATAAAGAGTCTAATATGCTGCATTGTTTGTTTTTATTTCTTTTAAGTGCAGGGGGGGCTCTATTGTATTGTAAACTTAGTAATCTAAAGTGATCCTTCAATTTAAAACTTTTAAGAACGAGTGTTGTCCACTCCCAGACTAAGCATGAAGTAAAATTTCGAGTTTAGAAAAGCCCCGCGTAGAAAATTTGTCGAGGGTCGCGCAGCGACCCGGGACAAATTTTCACGGGGCTTTTCTAAACTCGAAATTTTACTTCATGCGCCACCCGTATAAAACACTGATTTCAAGTGAAGTTAAAAATATACTATTACGGTTGGAAATTGTTCATGGTTAGGTAACCAAATATGCATTCACAATTATTTGAATTATTCGAAAATATAAATATTTATATTCAAATATGAATAATTCCAGGTATAAGAAATTGAATTTTGTTAATTTTAAGCACGAAATAAAAAATATGTTACTGCTTAACGCGTATTATTCTCTGGATGAATACTTTGTTAGATTTAAGTGATTAATAATTATATGCATATATATTTCTGCTTTTATGACGTATGTACCTGTGGTCATAAATAAAAATTATTATTATTATTATAATTTAGTGATTTAAATGTATTCATATTAGAATATTTAACTATTTGAATTAATCGAATTCGAATCCCAGCCTTAATAGCGATGATTCGAATTATTTGGGAGGATTTGAATCCGTGTGTGAGGATTCGAATTCTTTTAAAGGAATTCGAATCCTTTTATTCGAATCATCTACGTCTGGATTCGAATACGAATCCTTTTAAAGAAAAATGTAACGAATCCGGATCACGATTCCGTTTTCACTAAAGTATTCGAATACCTCTTTTGAATCCTCTAAAAGGATTCGAATCCGGGAATCGAATCCTGCCCAGCTCTAGTATATATTAACTAAATCGAAAAAAACTATGCCTAAATTATGCACTTTCGAAAGCTGTTAATGACAATTTTTGCACCAACCCAAATTTCGATTAAAAAAAATATTTTCGACATATTTGCCGTTTGCAGAATGATATTTGTTTATAAAATGGTTAATAATTGATATAATTTACTTAAATACTACTCGAATTATGCACTTTTTGGTAGAGCTGGCGGTACGGATAGCCAGCCCCCCACCAAAAATTCAAAGTGCATAAAGAGTGTAATATGCTGCATTGTTTGTTTTTAATTTTTTTTAAGTGGGGGGGGGGCTATTTTATTATTGTAACACTATACTATTGGGGCTGGGAGTTTTTAAAATTTATGTTTTCTATTTGAATTATTAAAATATGTGAACATTTAAATATTCAAATTGTATTTGGATATTAGAATATGTGGCGACCAAAATATTTTATACGTAAAAGGACTCTGACAAGGGCCGGCCTCATTCTTAATTGTTTTAGAACTTTCATACATATCCATGTACCGGGTGAGCAAAACTTGTAAGAAAGCTCTATTACGGGACAAATTTTCACGGGGCTTTTCTAAACTCGAAATTTTACTTCATGCGCCACCCGTATAAAACACTGATTTCAAGTGAAGTTAAAAATATACTATTACGGTTGGAAATGTTTCATGGTTAGGTAACCAAATATGCATTCACAATTAATTGAATTATTCGAAAATATAAATATTTATATTCAAATATGAATAATTCCAGGTATAAGAAATTGAATTTTGTTAATTTTAAGCACGAAATAAAAAATATGTTACTGCTTAACGCGTATTATTCTCTGGATGAATACTTTGTTAGATTTAAGTGATTAATAATTATATGCATATATATTTCTGCTTTCATACATATCCATGTACCGGGTGAGCAAAACTTATAAGAAAGCTCTATTATAAGAAAAGGAAAAACGATAGAAAAACTCTGAAAAGAGGTTCATAAATTAGATTGAGTCAGGTCCATTTTAAGCCAAAATTGCATCTTTTTCTAAATTTGGTAACTGAATATTTTTTTTCCCCAGAAACATACCTATGTTTTTGGATATTTAAAAAAAACTAATTTTTCTGAATAAACTTTGTAAAGAAGAAAAATTGCTGTAATTTTTTTACGGAAGAAGTTAACAATTTTTTTCTCTACAATTTTAGAAAAATATGCAATTTTTGCTTAAAATGGACGTTACTCAATCTCATTTATGAACCTTTTTTCAAAAAATTTCTATCGTTTTTCCTTTTCTTATAAGCAAAACTTATAAGAAAGCTCTATTATAAGAAAAGGAAAAACGATAGAAAAACTCTGAAAAGAGGTTCATAAATTAGATTGAGTCAGGTCCATTTTAAGCCAAAATTGCATCTTTTTCTAAATTTGGTAACTGAATATTTTTTTTCCCCAGAAACATACCTATGTTTTTGGATATTTAAAAAAAACTAATTTTTCTGAATAAACTTTGTAAAGAAGAAAAATTGCTGTAATTTTTTTACGGAAGAAGTTAACAATTTTTTTCTCTACAATTTTAGAAAAATATGCAATTTTTGCAAAACTTATAAGAAAGCTCTATTATAAGAAAAGGAAAAACGATAGAAAAACTCTGAAAAGAGGTTCATAAATTAGATTGAGTCAGGTCCATTTTAAGCCAAAATTGCATCTTTTTCTAAATTTGGTAACTGAATATTTTTTTTCCCCAGAAACATACCTATGTTTTTGGATATTTAAAAAAAACTAATTTTTCTGAATAAACTTTGTAAAGAAGAAAAATTGCTGTAATTTTTTTACGGAAGAAGTTAACAATTTTTTTCTCTACAATTTTAGAAAAATATGCAATTTTTGCTTAAAATGGACGTTACTCAATCTCATTTATGAACCTTTTTTCAAAAATTTTCTATCGTTTTTCCTTTTCTTATAATAGAGCTGGGACCATTAAGTTTCGCTCACCCTGTATAAATTATGCATGCAACCGCATCGTGGTTGCGGGTCGTGTTTAATGGGGCTAAGGAAAGTAATCGTACCGAAAAAAATTATTTCTTTACATTTTGAAGTCGGAGGAGTACGAGTTTGCTATTTCTGGCTCTTTTCTCTATCAAACATTAAAGAACACTCTATCAGCATCCAACCCCAAGGAGCGCAGTATCAATATCATTTTCTTTTTTATTGCAGACGAGGACTGACACCTCCACATCGAGTCAAATCGATTTCTATGGCAACATTCACGCCCGAAGAAATCGAGTTCATCCGTTCAAGAGGAAACGATTACTGCCAAAGGGTTTGGTTGGGCCTATACGAAGGACCAAAACCATCGGATAGGGAGGAGATAACGGTGAACGCTCTACTGGACAAATACGAGAGGAAGCGGTATTACATGGATCCGTCGGTGGCCCTCCGTAACGGTTATAACAAGCAGCAGACTGAGCCGAAAGTCGTGGAGTCCGTCGTGAGGCCGATGACGAGCATAATGCCGGAACCGAGGCCCCTGAGGATCATCAACGGGGAAAACAATAAAATAAACAATGGGACGGGAAAGGACGAGTTTATCGCCGATTTTGCTCACGCGGATATTTTCAACGCGACTAATAACAATAACAACAGTACGCAGAATAACACCACGACGACGACGCAGCCGTCGTTTGCGAATTTTGATAATAATCCAATATTTAATAATGAAAGTAAGTTTAATCTCTTTAATTTTAATATGAATAACCTATACACAAATCAATTTTATATGAAATCAAATGAATACAGTTTCATTTATTCCAGGTACCAAGTATTATGAAGTCACAAAAGTTGTATTTATATACATGTGTTCTTTAAATCATTAAGTAATAAGAAAATGTAGATTTTCTTAATCCCTCTCGGCTTCCGAGTTTCCACCAAACGCTTTTCAGAACTTTTCACTGTGGTATGAAGCATACGTTTAAAGATTCATATCAAAAGCTTTAACAGTTCTTAAGGTTGCCGTTTAGTAGAGTAAGATTATATTTAATAATGAAAGTAAGTTTAATCTCTTTAATTTTAATATGAATACACTTGTAAATAAAACACTTTTTACTTTGTTTAACCACTGGATCCAGTGGTTAAACAAAGTAAAAAGTGTTTTATTTACAAGTGTATTTAAGATGTACCACAAAGTAAACGCCTACAACACCAAACAATTAATATGAATAACCTATACACAAATCAATTTTATATGAAATCAAATGAATACAGTTTCATTTATTTCAGGTACCAAGTATTATGAAGTCACAAAAATTGTATTTATATACATGTGTTCTTTAAATCATTAAGGAATAAGAAAATGTAGATTTTCTTAATCCCTCTCGGCTTCCGGGTTTCCACCAAACGCATTTCAGAACTTTTCACTGTGGTATGAAGCATACGTTTAAAGATTCATATCAAAAGCTTTAACAGCTCTTAAGGTTGCCGTTTAGTAGAGTAAGACAGAGTAGTAAAGAACAGACAACCGTTTATAAGGAAGTGGCGGTCTCTCGGAGCAAATAGCCATATTTTTAACTACATTTTTCTGCCAAGCTAAGAGAAATCTGTGCAGAAAACATTACAAATTGTATCTACATTGAAATAAGCACTTGTAAATAAATATAAAATTCTAATGTTTCTTCCAATTTTTGGAGTACGAGAGATGAAGGTTAGGTTAGAGGGCGCATGTCAATTGCATTTCGCGTAAACGGCAAACTAATAAAAAAAAGTGTCCACGTATATTTTTATGAGCGCGCGGCACTATTTTATACATTTAAAAAGTAAAACGTTTAGTCATAGTGGACCGTAACGTCTAGAGAGCAGCGCCTCCCAAACTATTTTATTTGGAGGACCGGTATTTTTGGTTCCAGTTTCTTACCGACCGGCATCTATTGACATAGCAAAATGGCAGCGCATGAAAATATAATTTTTTAACCAATAAGTAATAGATCACTCATACATTCATACATTTTAAAATGTATTTTTTCGTGATGTCATTTTATTCTTTTTTTTTAACAAAATAACAAACATTTTCTCTATAGTAACTTTTATACTATTCACAATGAAAATATATGAAAATCCACAATTAAATTTGACATCATTAAAATTTAAATCTGAAATCACCAAAATGTACATAAATTGATGAAAATCGTGAAAACTGACAGAACAGTTGTTATGAAAATGATGAAAATTTCAAAAACTCACATAAAAACGACCCATTATAAATTTTGACTATCAACATTTAAGTTTAGCGGTTAGGATTTTGATTCAAAATGTATATAATATTTTGTTAATTTTTATTTAATTATATACACTCAAAAATGACGTTTAAAGATATTTTCAATAAAATGTAAAAAAAGTGTATGTGTCAAAATACGGCAAATGTCAAATGTTAAATATGAAGTGTCAATATCAAATGTCAAATGTGAAATTATTGTTTTATTCGGGTGGCGCATGAAGTAAAATTTCGAGTTCAGAAAAACACCGAAAATGTTCTCTTGGAGCTTTTCTAAACTCGAAATTTTACTTCATGCTTAGTCTGGGAGTGAACGTTTTGTCAATTTATACAATTTTGATGAGATTTTTAACATATCAAGATTTTTTTCGATTTATAAAAGTCTCATGAGATCTTCAATATTTCTAGATTTTCATCGATTTAAAGAAATTTTATAAGACTTTCAATACTTCGAGATATGTTAATTTTTATTTAATAATGTGCACTCGAAAATGACGTTTGAAGAAATGTTTAATAAAATGTGAAGAAAGTCTATCTGTCTAAATACGGTAAATGTCAAATACCAAATGTCAACTGTCAAATGTGAAATATCAAAATCAAATCTCAAATGTGAGATTATTGTTTTATGCGGAAGTAAAATTTCGAGTTTAGAAGGCTTTTCTAAACTCGAAATTTTACTTCATGCTTAGTCTGGGTGTGGACGATACTCATTTTGTCGATTTATTAAATTTTGATGAGATTTTAAACATATTGAGATTTTTGTCGATTTATAAAAGTCTCATGAGATTTTCAATATTTCGAGATTTTCGTCGATTTATAAAAATTTCATGAGATTTTCAATATTTCCAGATTTTCATCAGATTTTCGATATTTAGAGATTTTTGTCGATTTATAAAATGTTGATGAAATTTTCGATATCTCGTGATTTTCAACATACATAAAATTTTATGAACATTTCATGAGATTTTCAGTATTATGTGAATTTTGTTGATTTATGTAATTTTCGTCAGATTTTTAATATTTCGATGTTTTTATAATTTTCATCAATTTTTTAACGAAAATCACCAAGATTTTCGTTGATTTATAAAATGTTGATGAAGTTTTCAATATTTCAAGATTTTTTGATAAAATTTTCATAAGATTTTCAATACTTCGAGATTTTGGTCAAATTATATAATATATTTTTATGTAAGATTTACAATAAATTTTTATTCAGGTTTAGAACAGTTTTTAAAAATCAATTCTTAGTTTATTTATCAATTTATCTTTCTTTACATTAGATGACTTTTTTGATATGTATCAACACAAAATGACAATTTTGGCCAACTATTACATTTTAGGACACTTCTGACAATATTGTTTGTTTATAATTTAGTAAAATTAAGTTAGGTTAACGAAAGAAACGTTATTTTTCTAACCTTACCCATCTTTTGGCCATCATGACATTTTGACTTTACGTGACGTAATTGAATATCCTTGGTAATTGTGTGTGAAAAAAGAAAAAAAAAATGTATTAAAAGTCTAAAGCATAGCTATACTGATGAGGGATAAATCTCTAAACACGTCTATAGATGGCTTAAGACTTTTTCTTTAAGATCGCCTTAGATGATTCAATTATTATTCATTCCCTGTAATTTTTGTAGTTTATTTCAATTTCCTGTTGGTTTATTTAGTTTGGTGAGAGAATAATTTGACCTGATGTTGCATTTTGCATATAAATTATGCATAGAACAGTAAATCTGTCGTGTAATTCAAATATTCATTGTATAATTCAATATCTGTCGGGGTATTAGCTCGAGAAGTAGTTGTTGCAATGAATATTTGAAGACTTATCTCAATGAGACATAATTTTTGCAGAAAGTCGATAATTTTAATTCGTTTTTATATTTTTTAGAAAATATATATTTCAACGTTATGATAACATAGTAATTTAAGCAAAATTTGTATTCAAATCAGTAGCATTCTACTGTCAACGAATAAATGAATGTATCATAGCTGGGACGAATCCTCGTAAAGAGGATTCGAATCACGAATCCAAATCACCTAATATGATTCGAATCATGAATACTTCAACAAAGGATTCGTAAGAGATAAATATGATTCGAATCAAAGATTGTTTTTTTGATTCACGAATACAAATCCTGTGAGAATAAATTTGATTTTATTTGTTTTTTGCAACCATTATTATATAAATATCGTTACTAGTTGTTTTAACAAAAATATTCAAAACCTAATTATTTATTATTAACACTGAACATCGTTGATGGCAGACTAAATATCTGATTCCCTGTTACTCAAATCAGTGGTTTGTACGCGTGGTGCATGAAGTAAAATTTCGAGTTTAAAAAAGCCCGAAAATTTGTCTCGGGTCGCTACGCGACCCTCGACAAATTTTCACGGGGCTTTTCTAAACTCGAAATTTTACTTCATGCTTAGCCTGGGAGTGGAAACACTCGTTCAAAACTTCAAATTGAACTCTTATTATAAAATCGACGAATGCCTGAAAATTACATAAATTAAATAAATTCACTGAATATCATTAAAACCGGGAAAGTCAGAGAAAAGTCATGGAATTATATTCAAATTGACCAAAACACTAACAAAAAAACCATATGATATTATTAAATTTATAAAATTAACTTAAATTTTAACAAAAACAATGGAAACAATTTAACAAAACGGGGATTTCTCACAGAAGAAAGTTATATTAAAATGACAGGGTAAAAAATCTTGAATCAGGGAAATGTCGGAAAAATTCAGCATTACAGATTGTGGCTACCATGCCAGTTTACTTTAAATAATATTTAAATAAAATTTTGAAAACTAGATTATTATCTTTGAAAACATTTTCAGTCATTTATCGTTCTTATCAAAGCATTCAGTTTGAAGTTTCGAACGAGTGTTTCCACTCCCAGACTAAGCATGAAGTAAAATTTCGAGTTTAGAAAAGCCCCGTGAAAATTTGTCGAGGGTCGCGCAGCGACCCAAGACAAATTTTCTGGGCTTTTCTAAACTCGAAATTTTACTTCATGCGCCACGCGCATAAAACAGTGTTTTAACGAGAAATTTAAAAACACACAAAAGACATTTTTCATGTTAATCCTCACAATTTATTCGAATTATTTTTACCGATGTTAAGATAACCATAGATTTTCCAGCCACGGATTTGCCCGGCGCATCCACCATCGATTGTAAATTAAAATAAATGTTTTTCTTAATTTGAGGCATATTATTAATAAAACAAAAAAAACTAAACTAATTCCAGCCCTAAAAATAAAGCTCATCCAAACTTAAATTTATTTTCGTATATAGGCTTTATCAAACACAAATAGATAGTCCTCCCAAAAGCATGTAATAAAATGACCAGATTTCAAACTTAAATTAAAAGTATGTAGTTGTGATTAAAATTATTTCTTTTAACTATGACGTGTAGCTTAAAGCCCAACTAAGCCATTTAAGTAATAAAATTTTGGCAAAAATGTTAAATAAATTTTTTATAAATTTTTTACATCCGAACGACTCGAATAAAATAACCAGTTTTCAAACTTAAGTTTAAAGTATGTAGTTGTGATTAAAATGACTTCTTTTAACTCTGACGTGTAGCTTAAAGCCTAACTAAGCCAGTTAAGCAATAACATTTTGGCAAAAGTCTTAAATACATTTTTTATAATTTTTTTCCATCCGAACGACTCGAATAAAATGTACAGATTTCAAACTTAAATTAAAAATATGTAGTTGTGATTAAAATTATTTCTTTTAACTCTGACGTATAGCTTAAAGCCTAACTAAGCCATTTAAGCAAAAAATTTTTGGCAAAAATGTTAAATAAATTTTTTATAATTTTTTTCCATCCGAACGACTCGAATAAAATGACCAGATTTCAAACTTCAATTAAAAATATGTAGTTGTGATTAAAAATATTTCTCTTAACTCTGACGTGTAGCTTAAAGCCTAACTAAGCTATTTAAGCTATAAAATTTTGGCAAAAATGTTAAATGAATTTTTTATAATTTTTTTCCATCCGAACGACTCGAATAAAATGACCAGACTTCAAACTTAAATTAAAAATATGTAGTTGTGATTAAAATTATTTCTTTTAACTCTGACGTGTAGCTTAAAGCCTAACTAAGCCATTTAAGCTATAAAATTTTGGCAAAAATGTTAAATGAATTTTTTATAAATTTTTTCCATCCGAACGACTCGAATTAAATGACCAGATTTCAAACTTAAATTAAAAATATGTAGTTGTGATTAAAATTATTTCTTTTAACTCTAACGTGTAGCTTAGAGCCTAACTAAGCCATTTAAGCTATAAAATTTTGGCAAAAATGTTAAATGAATTTTTTATAAATTTTTTCCATCCGAACGACTCGAATAAAATGACCATATTTCAAACTTAAATTAAAAATATGTAGTTGTGATTAAAATTATTTCTTTTAACTCTGACGTGTAGCTTAGAGCCTAACTAAGCCATTTAGGCTATAAAATTTTGGCAAAAATGTTAAATGAATTCTTTATAAATTTTTTCCATCCGAACGACTCGAATAAAATGACAAGATTTCAAACTTAAATTAAAAATATGTAGTTGTGAATAAAATTATTTCTTTTAACTTTGACGTATAGCTTAGAGCCTAACTAAGCTATTAAGGCTATAAAATTGTAGCAAAAATGTTAAATGAATTTTTTATAAATTTTTTCCATCCGAACGACTCGAATAAAATGACCAGATTTCAAAATTAAAATAAAAATATGTAGTTGTGATTAAAATTATTTCTTTTAACTCTGACGTGTATCTAAGAGTCTAACTAAGCCATTTAGGCTATAAAATTTTGGCAAAAATGTTAAATGATTTTTTTATAAATTTTTTCCATCCGAACGACTCGAATAAAATGACCAGATTTCAAACTTAAATCAAAAATATGTAGTTGTGATTAAAATTATTTCTTTTAACTCCGACGTGTAGCTTAAAGCCAAACTAAGCCATTTAAGCTATAAAATTTTGGCAAAAATAGTAAATACATTTTTATAAATTTTTTCCATCCGAACGACTCGAATAAAATGACCAGATTTCAAACTTAAATTAAAAATATGTAGTTGTGCTTAAAAATATTTCGTTCAACTCTGACGTATAGCTTAGAGCCTAACTAAGCCATTTAAGCTATACAATTTTAGCAAAAATGTTAAATGAATTTAATATAAATTTTTTCCATCCGAACGACTCAAATAAAATGACCAGATTTCAAACTTAAATTAAAAATATGTAGTTGTATTTAAAATTATTTCTTTTAACTCTGACGTGTAGCTTAGAGCCTAACTAAGCCATTTAAGTTATAACATTTTGGCAAAAATCTTAAATGAATTCTTTATAATTTTTTTTCATCCGAACGACTCGAATAAAATGACCAGATTTCAAACTTAAATTAAAAATATGTAGTTGTGATTCAAATTATTTCTTTTAGCTTTGACGTGTAGCTTAGAGCCTAATTAAGCCATTTAGGCTATAAAATTTTGGCAAAAATGTTAAATGAATTTTTTGTAAATTTTTTCCATCTGAACGACTCAAATAAAATGAACAGATTTCAAACTTAAATTAAAAATATGTAGTTGTGATTTAATTTTTTTCTTTTAACTCTGACGTGTAGCTTAGAGCCTAACTAAGCCATTTAGGCTATAAAATTTTGGCAAAAATGTTAAATGAATTTTTTATAAATTTTTTTACCTAAACGACTCGAATAAAATGACCAGATTTCAAACTTAAATTAAAAATATGTAGTTGTAATTTAAATTATTTCTTTTAACTCTGACGTGTAATAAAAAATTTATTTACCATTTTTGGCAAAATATTATAGCTTAAATGGCTTAGTTAAGCTTAAAGCTACACGTCAGAGTTAAAAGAATTAGATGTAATCACAACTACATACTTTTAATTTAGGTGGAAAAAAATTAGAATAAATTTATTTAACAATTTTGCTAACATTTTTTTGCTTGAATGGCTTAGTTAGGCTCTAATGAACACGTCAGAGTTTATATAAATAAATGTAATCACAACTACATACATTTAATTTAAGTTTAAAATCTGGTCATTTTATTCGAGTCGTTCGCAAGGAAAAAATTTATAAAAAATGCATTTAACATTTTTGCCAAAATTTTATAGCTTAAATGGCTTAGTTAGGCTTTAAGCTACACGTCAGAGTTAAAACAAATAATTTTAATCACAACTACATATTTTTAATTTAAGTTTTAAATCTTGTCATTTTATTCGAGTCTTTCGGATGGAAAAAAATTATAAAAAATTCATTTAATATTTTTGCCAAAATTTATAGCTTAAATGGCTTAGTTAGGCTTTAAGCTGCACGACAGAGTTAAAAGAAATAATTTAAATCACAACTACATATTTTTATTTTAAGTTTGAAATCTGGTCATTTTATTTGAGTCGTTCGCATGGAAAAAATGTATTAAAAATTCATTTAACATTTTTGCCAAAATTTTATAGCTTAAATGGCTTAGTTAGGCTTTAAGCTACACGTCAGAGTTAAAAGAAATAATTTTAATCACAACTACATATTTTTAATTTAATGGTATAAATTTATAAAAAATGTATTTAACATTTTTGCCAAAATTTTATAGCTTAAATAGCTTAGTTAGGCCTTAAGCTATACGTCAGAGTTAAAAGAAATAATTTTAATCACAACTACATATTTTTAATTTAAGGTTGAAATCTGGTCATTTTATAGGAGTCGTTAGGATGGAAAAAATTTATAAAAAATTTATTTAACATTTTTGCCAACATTTTATTGCTTAAATGGCTTAGTTAGGCTCTAAGCTACAAGTCAGAGTTAAATGAAAAAATTTTAATCACAACTACATATTTTTAATTTAAGTTTGAAATCTGGTTATTTTATTCGAGTCGTTTGGATGGAAAAAATTTATAAAAAATGTATTTAACATTTTTGCCAAAATTTTATTAATTAAATGGCTTAGTTAGGCTCTAAGCTACACGTCAGAGTTAAAGGAAGTAATTTTAATCACAACTACATACTTTTAATTTAAGTTTGAAATCTGGTCATTTTATCACATGCTTTTGGGAGGACTATCTATTTGTGTTTGATAAAGCCTATATGCGAAAATAAATTTAAGTTTGGATGAGCTATATTTTTAGGGCTGGAATTAATTAAGTTTTCTTTGTTTCATTAATAATATGCCTTAAATTAAGAAAAACATTTATTTTAATTTACGATCGATGGTGGATGCGCCGGGCAAATCCGTGGCTGGAAAATCTATGGCTATCTTAACATCGGTATTATTTTTGACGATTTAAATCCTTTTGTAAGTATTCGAATTAATTTATAAATATTCAAATCCTTTTATAAATATTCGAATCCTTTTACAAGGATTCGAATCACCCGCATTTGGATCTTTTCAAAATAATGTATTCTATTCTATTCTATTGAAAGTGAGTGGGTAGTTATGCTACCCTCCACTGCGACCGCAAGGATCTATTGTGGCTCACAATTAAGGTCGAACATCCGACCTTACAGCTCACCTTCCAAGTCCATCTTCTTGATGAAGTCAAGGATCTTGTCAGGTGAAGTTTTTTCCAGGTCCTTCAGGTTTAGCTTCGGTGTGCCAAACACCGTGGTCCTGATCTGGTCGCCAGCTGGACAGGCATAAATGACGTGCTCTGCTGTTTCATCATCCTCTAGGCATAGGCGGCACTCAGTGGTGTCGCTTAGTCCTAGTTTATTAAGGTGATGCCTTAGGCGGCTGTGTTCAGTGAAGAGAGCAGTTAATGTGTGAACATCTGATCTGCTCAGCTTCAACCATGAGGCCGTCCTGGCCGCAGATGGTCCACTTGTTACCGCTCTGAAATGTCTCATCCCAGGGCGGTTTTGCCAGAAATCCTGTGCCTCGTGTCTCATCTATTCGTTGTTACGGTCTCTAGCTGTTGTTCTGGGTATCCCCAGGGCGGGTTCTGGTCCGATGTAGGCTGTACGCGCCCCCTCTCTGGCTTAGCACCCACATCAGACTGACCCCGTTTACCTGTGCCATTTGGCAGAGGGCTTCCTTGCAGTTCCGTACAGCCAGCGAGGAGCATCTACAAGATGCCAGGGCCCTAAGGGCCGCCTGGCTGACCGAACATATTTTTATTGTTCTGCCCGCCCAACCCTTTGAAAGGATTTCGTGGGCGCACATTTCAATGGCGTATATTTCAGCCTGAAGTATGGTAGCATACCTGCCAAGGCTGTAGTAAAATAATGTAACGAATCCGGATCACGAATCCAGTTGAACTAAAGTATTCGAATGCCTCTTTTGAATCCTCTAAAAGGATTCGAATTCAGGATTCGAATCCTGCCCAGCTCTGGAATGTATCTATCATAAAACTCATCTCCACCCTTCTAACCCTAATTTTATAAATGTTCCTCCTTACATGTAAAATTGAAATTCTGTAAACAAAAGCCAAACTGTACAGCCAAAAATGATCGAGATGTTAAGATGACACTATAAACTTAAGCGTTTTATGACAATCCTAAGATCTGAAAAGCTTTGCTAAAATTGCGGAAATCGGAAGTGTAGTTACTTTTAGCGTTTTTTCTTAATTATTGATCATATCGAAAACTTTTTCAAATAATAGTTGTAGAGCTCGTTGAAATAAGGGGTGTCTTTAACATGATAGAACTTGCAATTAAAATAAAATTTGACTAAAATGTTGGCTTTATTCGATAAAAAATCTTATGCCATTTAGAATTTTAATATTATTTCGGGGATATAACCCTGCGACTGGTTTTAAAATAGCGCATCCTGGAGGAGTTTTCTACAACTTTTTCAAGCATTGGTCGCCTGATTTCGCCAAAACACCTGAAATATTGGCCTGTAAATGGTCTTTGGTTTATCTGTATACACCACAGAGCTGGACAGGATTCGAATCATTCAGGATTCGAATCCTTTTAGAGGATTCAAAAAAGGCATTCGAATACTTTAGTTCAAGTGGATTGGTGATCCGGATTCGTTACATTTTTTTAAGAGGATTCGTATTCGAATCCAAATCTGGGTGATTCGAATCCTTATAAAAGGATTCGAATCTTTATAAAAGGATTCGAATACTTACAAAAGGTTTTGAATCGTCAAAAATAATTCGAATTAATTGTGAGGATTAACATGAAAAATTTGTTTTGTGTGTTTTTTAATTTCTCGTTAAATCGCTGTTTTATACGCGTGGCGCATGAAATAAAATTTCGAGTTTAGAAAAGCCCCGTGAAAGCGGGGCTTTTCTAAACTCGAAATTTTACTTCATGCTTAGTCTGGGAGTGGAAACGCTCGTTCGAAACTTCAAACTGAATGATTTGATAAGAACATTAAATGACTGAAAATGTTTTTAAAGATAATAATCTAGTTTTCAAAATTTTGTTTAATATTATTTAAAGTAAAACTGACATGGTAGCCACAATCTAAAGCGTTAAATTTTTCCGGCATTTCCCTAGTTCAAGATTTTTGTCCCTGATCTTTTAATATAACTTTCTTCTGTGGAAAACCCCCATTTTGTTAAATTGTTTTCATTGTTTTTGTCAATATTTAAGTTAATTTTATAAATTTTTACGTGTTTTGTAATTTTCCTGCTGAATTTGACAAATTTAATAATCTTATATGGCTTTTTTGTTAGTGTTTTGGTCAATTCGAATAAAATTCTATGACTTTTCTCGGACTTCCGGTTTTAATGATATTCAGTGAATTTTTTATTTACGTGATTTTCAGGCATTCATCGATTTTATAATAGAGTTCAATTTAAAGTTTTGGACGGGTGTTTCCACTCCCAGGCTAAGCATGAAGTAAAATTTCGAGTTTAGAAAAGCCCCGTGAAAATTTGTCGAGGGTCGCGCAGCGACCCGAGACAAATTTTCGGGCTTTTCTAAACTCGAAATTTTACTTCATGCGCCACGCGTACAAAACACTGATTTGAAATGAAGTTCAAAAACACACAAATACATCTTTAATCAGAGTAATAGGGAATCAGATATTTAGTCTGTTATCAACAATGTTTAGTGTTAATAATAAATAATTAGGTTTTAAATATTTTTGTTAAAACAACTGGTAACGATATTTATATAATAATGGTTGCGAAAAAATAATAAAATCAAATTCCATCTTAAAGGATTTGTATTCGTGATTCGAAAAAACAGGATTCGAATCTTTGATTCGAATCATATTTATCTCTTACGAATCCTTTATTCGAGTATTCGTGATTCGAATCATATTAGGTAATTCGGATTCGTGATTCGAATCCGTTTTACAAGGATTCGTTCCAGCTCTGATACACCAAAGACTTTACATATCCATCGATGTTAAGATAGCCATAGATTTTCCAGCCACGGATTTTCCCGGCGCATCCACCATCGATCGTAAATTAAAATAAATGTTTTTCTTAGGCATATTATTAATGGAACAAACAAAACTAAACTAATTCCAGGCCTAAAAATATAGCTCATCCAAACTTAAATTTTATTTCGTATATAGGCTTTATCAAACACAAATAAATAGGTCCTCCCAAAAGCATGTAAAATGACCAGATTTCAAACTTAAATTAAAAGTATGTAGTTGTGATTAAAATTATTTCTTTTAACTCTGACGTGTAGCTTAGGGCCTAACTAAGCCATTTAAGCTATAAAATTTTGGCAAAAATGTTAAATGAATTTTTTATACATTTTTTTTTCTATCCGAACGACTCGAATAAAATAACCGGATTTCAAACTTAAATTAAAAGTATGTAGTTGTGATTAAAATTATTTGTTTTAACTTTGACTTGTAGCTTAAAGCCTAACTAAGCCATTTAAGCTATAAAATTTTGGCAAAAATGTTAAATACATTTTTTTATAAATTTTTTCCATCCTAACGACTCGAATAAAATGACCAGATTTCAAACTTAAATTAAAAGTATGTAGTTGTAATTAAAATTATTTCTTTTAACTCTGACGTGTAGCGTAGAGCCTAACTAAGCCATTTAAGCTATAAAATTTTGGCAAAAGTGTAAAATGAATTTTTTATAAATTTGTTCCATCCGAACGACTCGAATAAAATGACCAGATTTCAAACTTAAATTAAAAATATGTAGTTGTGATGAAAATTATTTCTTTTAACTCCGACGTGTAGCTTAAAGCCTAACTAAGCCATTTAAGCTATAAAATTTTCGCAAAAAATGTTAAATGAATTTTTTATAAATTTTTTCCATCCGAACAACTCGAATTTAAAATTAAAAGTATGTAGTTGTAATTAAAATTATTTCTTTTAACTCTGACGTGTAGCTTAAAGCCTAACTAAGCCATTTAAGTAATAAAATGTTGGCAAATATGTTAAATAATTTTTTTCCATCCGAACGACTCGAATAAAATAACCGGATTTCAAACTTAAATTAAAAGTATGTAGTTGTGATTAAAATTATTTCTTTTAACTTTGACTTGTAGCTTAAAGCCTAACTAAGCCAGTTAGGCAATAAAATTTTGGCAAAAATGTTAAATACATTTTTTATAATTTTTTCCATCCTAACGACTCAAATAAAATGACCAGATTTAAAACTTAAATTAAAAATATGTAGTTGTGATTAAAATTATTTCTTTTAACTCTGACGTGTAGCTTAAAGCCTAACTAAGCCATTTAAGCAATAATATTTTGGAAAAAATATAAAATACATTTTTTATAAATTTTTTTCATCCGAACGACTCGAATAAAATGACCGGATTTCAAACTTAAATTAAAAATATGTAGTTGTGATTAAAATTATTTCTTTTAACTCTGACGTGTAGCTTAAAGCCTAACTAAGCCATTTAAGCTATAAAATTTTGGCAAAAATGTTAAATACATTTTTTATAATTTTTTTCTATTCTAACGACTCCAATAAAATGACGAGATTTTAAACTTAAATTAAAAATATGTAGTTGTGGTTAAAATTATTTCTTTTAACTCTGACGTGTAGTTTAAAGCCTAAGCCGTTTAAGCTATAAAATTTTGGCAAAAATGTTAAATACATTTTTTATAATTTTTTTCTATCCTAACGACTCCAATAAAATGACCAGATTTCAAACTTAAATTAAAAATATGTAGTTGTGATTAAAATTATTTCTTTTAACTCTGACGTGTAGCTTAAAGCCTAACTAAGCCATTTAAGCAATAATATTTTGGCAAAAATATAAAATACATTTTTTATAAATTTTTTTCATCCGAACGACTCGAATAAAATGACCGGATTTCAAACTTAAATTAAAAATATGTAGTTGTGATTAAAATTATTTCTTTTAACTCTGACGTGTAGCTTAAAGCCTAACTAAGCCATTTAAGCAATAATATTTTGGCAAAAATATAAAATACATTTTTTATAAATTTTTTTCATCCGAACGACTCGAATAAAATGACCGGATTTCAAACTTAAATTAAAAATATGTAGTTGTGATTAAAATTATTTCTTTTAACTCTGACGTGTAGCTTAAAGCCTAACTAAGCCATTTAAGCTATAAAATTTTGGCAATAATGTTAAATACATTTTTTATAAATTTTTTCTATCCTAACGACTCCAATAAAATGATCAGATTTCAAACTTAAATTAAAAATATGTAGTTGTGATTAAAATTATTTCTTTTAACTCTGACGTGTAGCTTAGAGCCTAACTAAGCCATTTAAGCTATAAAATTTTGGCAAAAGTGTTAAATGAATTTTTTATAAATTTTTTCCTTCCTTCCTTTGAAATCTGGTCATTTTATTGGAGTCGTTAAGATAGAAAAAATTATAAAAAATGTATTTAACATTTTTGCCAAAATTTTAAAGCCCAAATGGCTTAGTTAGGCTCTAAGCTACACGTCAAAGTTAAAAGAAATAATTTTAATCACAACTACATATTTTTAATTTAAGTTTGAAATCTGGTCATTTTATTGGAGTCGTTAGGATGGAAAAAATTTATAAAAAATGTATTTAACATTTTTGCCAAAATTTTATTACTTAACTGGCTGAAGGAGGCTTTAAGCTACAAGTCAAAGTTAAAAGAAATAATTTTAATCGCAACTACATACTTTTAATTTAAGTTTGAAATCTGGACATTTTATTCGAGTCGTTCGGATGGAAAAAATTTATAAAAAATTCATTTAACATTTTTGGCAAAATTTTATAGCTTAAATGGCTTAGTTAGGCTTTAAGCTACACGTCAGAGTTAAAAGAAATAATTTTAATCACAGCTACATATTTTTAATTTAAGTTTGAAATCTGGTCATTTTATTGGAGTCGTTAGGATAGAAAAAATTTATAAAAAATGTATTTAACATTTTTGCCAACATTTTAAAGCTTAAATGGCTTAGTTAGGCTCTAAGCTACACGTCAGAGTTAAAAGAAATAATTTTAATCACAACTACATATTTTTAATTTAAGTTTGAAATCTGATCATTTTATTCGAGTCGTTTGCATGGAAAAAATTTATAAAAAATGTATTTAACATTTTTGCCAAAATTTTATAGCTTAAATGGCTTAGTTAGGCTCTAAGCTACACGTCAGAGTTAAAAGAAATAATTTTAATCACAACTACATATTTTTAATTTAAGTTTGAAATCTGGTCATTTTATTACATGCTTTTGGGAGGACTATCTATTTGTGTTTGATAAAGCCTATATACGAAAATTAATTTAAGTTTGGATGAGCTATATTTTTAGGGCTGGAATTAGTTTAGTTTTCTTTGTTTCATTAATAATATGCCTTAAATTAAGAAAAGCATTTATTTTAATTTACGATCGATGGTGGATGCGCCGGGCAAATCCGTGGCTGGAAAATCTATGGCTATCTTAACATCGGTTACATATCCCTACAGAAAATAATCCATAGGCGCCAAGTGACGAGGTCTAGGCTGCCTAGGGAGGCCAATTAACAAGCCCATTTCCAGAAATAACTTGATCGCTGAACTTGAATTCGATTTTAAAGCTATTGCTCAAACAAACGACGCTAACGATCGTCAGGCTGCTTCAATTCTTGTACGTACTAGATCTTATAAGATTTTGACTTAAAATTATTCATAAAGTGGACCAATTGCTCCGCACGGTACCGAATCGATATGTTTGGATCTTCTTTGTAACTTTGCTCAACAGCGGCAATATTTTCTTTAGTACACACTCTGCAAAATCGATCGATGGTTCATCGTATTATTTATTTATGGGGACTATTACTATGTATCGTAAAATGATCGCCGTGATCTGTAAATAACGCTAACAACACAAGAGTTTCAAAATAAATTTGCACGATTTTCAGTTATTGCATTCGTGTTAATTTATGTATGCATGATGAAATGGCAAACATACTCAATAAAAATAACCTCTCAACTTTAAGAAATGAAAACCATTGTCAGAGCTGTCTCAATCAGAAGTTCTATCACTCTTAAAAAGATGACGTACTATGGATAGGTTTACATCTTACAAGAGTGAACATGTGGCACATTATTGAAATCGGCGTAAAAAATACTCTTCAATAATATGTATTTTTTTTGTTTTTGAACACTCAAGTATGGTTTTCTTCAAACTAAAAGACAAAGAATAGTTTTGTACTATTTCCTTCGGCCTGGTGTGTTTTCTTCATACCCATTGATTCTCGAGTTATTACCATGACAACCAACTTTTTTCTGTAAAAACAACTATCTTTGTTAGAGAAAAATTGAACGTTTTGTTGATTTACCCCCGATAATTTAGCTTCTGAAATGGGTGTGGGTAAACTTTGAAATTTTAAATGGAAACCTTTACTTTCTATTTAAGATTTGTATTGTGTCAGAAAATAAATGATAAATAATAAAATAAGGTATATTATATCAATATATTGTTGTCTGCTTCAGCAAGAAGAAACACATTTTTCTAAATTTATTTAATACATTGGTGCCTGGTATAATAACTTGTTCCTAAATAAGTTAATATATGAATATAAAAATTAATACCTAATAATAAATTACTTATTAATGAATTGGTTAATTATCTAAATTTCATAATGAAAAATATCCGATTATGAATGTTTTTTATAATTGTGAGTGTTTAGTGTGTGAGCTTTCGGTATCTGTGTCAATGTATTGGGTTTGCAGTGCAGCAGCGGAAAGAAGAAGAATTTAGTATATTCAACTTACAGTTCACGAACAACGGTCCCGTCTATAAGCAGATGCCACTGTTCCCCAAGATAAATTATAATCGATGGAGTAAGTCCCCAAAAAAAGAGAGAGATCAAAGTTAAAAGCTCGTGCACACACTTAAAAAGCTTATGCGAAGGCATATTTGTTGGGCACAGTTATTTTACGTTCAGCTGCTATTTAATTCGCTACATATGTATAGATAACGGCTTCTTTTTTAGTTGTGTTACTCACATTGTGTGTTTTTGTTTAATGAAAGAATTGTGTGTGTGATTTCGACAAATTTCTTTCAGACACCAATAGCTCAGTGATTAACGGTGTGATGCAACATAACCACGTGAACACGGTGTCCAATGGTCCTCCGGCTCCACCGGAGGACAGGTACGCGGCGCTGAAAGATCTGGACAACGCTTTAAAATCTCAGCCCGCGCTGGACTGGAACTCGGCGGGTTCTAATTCCAGTTTGTACAGTTCGCCGACGGCAGCTGGATCATTGTATAGTTCGACAGCTTCACCACAGAGTTCGTCTTATGGCTCACCTAGTCAAGGTTTGTTTATTTATTGTTTATCATTTAAGAACTACCAGGTGTTGATTCGATCAGGTATACATGGGGATTTATATCGAGCTCGTAAAGTTATTTGTATTTAGTCAATAATAAATGTTTTGAAATTAAATAAATAATGAAAACACTGTAAAATATGTTGCATACTTTGCAATTATTAATTATTTATTATTATTCACTATTGCAATTTAAGAAATACAAACCGGAGTTTCAAACTGGAACTGAACTGAAAAATGGAAAAAATATATGTGTTAAAATGTACTAAAGAAGTAATGACTAACCGTTTTTATTGTTGGGCCACCTAGAAAAATTAAAACGTAGTAGTTAGTAGTAGTATAGCACAAAATAATACACATGTTTTTCACTTTAAATTAATGTTGTGTACCTGGCAGATGAAGGAAATATTTCGAGTTTAGAAAAGCCTGGAAATTTGGATTGATAGCTTCACTTCTCTTCCTGACTAATCAAAATTTTCATGCCTTTCTAAACTCGAAATATTTACTTCATGCTTAATCAAGGAGTGGAAAACACTCGTTAGACAATATTGACATTTTTAACAAGCTATAGAAAAAAAAGGTGTATGGAAAAAAACAGCAAAACCAAAATCGACATCAACATTTCTCATTCATTGATACAAATGGGCAAACCCTCATGGTGGTGTGACAGTCACTGAATCCAAAATGTGGTAGCTGATTTTAGTCCAGTCGCCAGAGACAATAATGCCACCCAACCTCTAAAAATTATACGAATTGACTGGAAATTTGTGTGCATGTACTGGACTCCAAATCAGATAAAAAAAAAAGGTTACCACCTTTAGCCCCGGGCTTCTCCAGAAAAACCCCCATAAGGGGTAAAAGCGGAAAACTTTGATTTCCCACAAATATGCCCGTGGACATTTTTCAAACAAAGAAGTTCCATAGCACTTTTTTGTGAAATGCACCGTTCTCTCAGAAATAACACTTCAAGTAACTGGTCATTTTAACCCCAAATAAAACTGTTATAGAATTAATGTATCGATTATTTCTATCACTTATTATTAATGTTTACATAGATAGAGCAATAAAATATTTTGAAACAATTAAAAATTCAAATTTTTCAAAATATTTTAAAACTAAAACAGCCATGACAAAAAGTATATACACATTAAATGTTCATTTCTTGATTCTCTAAAACTTTTATTTGAAAGCTTCTTCAATTATATTAGTAGATACTAAGAAATCTTTACTCCAAAAGTTGGCCATTTCCAGGTATTATGGAGTAGAACCCAAATACAAAAATAACTTTCTAAACTGGATGTATTCGTAATTAAAAAAAATCAAAAAATGTAGCTGTTTGGAAAAATTGCCAAACATTATCTAACAATTAATTCTATTACTAGGTCAATTTATGAACCTATTCGCATCACAAGAGCCATCGACTTGCATCTCAAACCCCTTTAATTCAAATGGGATGTGGAACAACAGCAACGGCAACCAGCACATAAACGGAGTGAATCCCTTCCGGTCGTCGCCAGATACATTCGGGATGAACGGTGGCAACACTTATCCGTCGGTGTTCTCGTCTCCAATAAACGGAACCGCTTGGACGCCTAACCCTTTCAAAGTAAGTTCATATTTTCAAATATAACATAATTGAATATATCTTTACAGTAAGGAAGCAAGAAAATTAATTCGAATTTTTATTACAGGTTGCAAACGGTCATTCAAACAACCCGTTTTTATGAGGAAAACTTTGGAATGGTCAAACGACACTACAAAGACATGACATTGAAAATATAGATAGACACCCTAGATATATTTAAATAACAAAAAATCAAAACAGGAGTAATCAACAAAAAATAAAAAGTAACCTCTGGAAAAACGATTTATATAAAGGGTGTCTCAACAAAAGCACCGGATTTAATTTTCAAGAAAAACACTTTTTTTTTCTCGAATTAAGCAAATATTTATACTTGAAAGTGAAGAGGAATAGTTGCGATTAAACGTGAAATAGGACATCCGGCAAATGGTGACTACAAAGTCTCTGGCACAGCCCCATTCATTTCTTGAAATTCTGGATAACGTTTTCGTATAACTGAGGCTCCATTCGCAGTATCTTGTTTTTGTGGCCCGAATAGGACAAGTTTTTTTTAAGAAAACAATGCGACCTGTCATACAACACGCGAAATAATGGTGTTCCTGCTGACCAAGTTTCCAGACCGTGTCATCTCTCAGTTTAGCGATCAAAATTAGCCACCAAGATCATGCGATTTAACGCCGACGGACTTCTTTCTTTGGGGCTACATGAAGGAAAAGGTGTATGCTAACAAGCCACAAACAGTTGCACGCCTTAAAGAAGAGATAGTGGCAAAAAGGAGCAACAGTTATATGAAAACGTTACCCAGAATTTCAAGAACAGAATGACGTTATGCCCGAGATTTCATGGTGGCCATTTGCCGGATGTCCTTTTTTACTAATTCGAAAAAAAAAAGTGTTTTTCTTAAGAATTAAACGGGGCACTCTGTTGAGACACCCTTTACATTATAATTTGACGCTGCCGTTGACAAGTTAATTACTACCATTAGGCTTACCAGATAAAAATCCCCCCTCAAAGTCTATCCACTATAATTTGTTCTATATTTATTGTTTTTATATAAATAATATTATCTCTTTACGTAGCTTTAGTACTGATGTTTAATAAAAAAGAAGGAAATGCCAAATATTGCAAGCTATTATTCTTCTCTATCTCGGTTATTTGTTATCTGTATAGTGTATGTACTTTTGACAGTTTTTTATTTTTAACTTTTCCCATGGATTTAAATGTTTATAAAAAAAAGCAAGGTGTATTCATGTTTGTTTATATGATTAGGTGAAAGTTGAATGTTTTTGTTTGTTTACACATACACACACAATATTTGGTATATGTACTACATTTCTGTTTAGAATTTGATTGATTTTTAATTCGGAGGAGTAAATTGAAATTTTCACCTAAAGGTATATGCTTTTTATGATGCGAGTGAAAATAATGCATCTTCATTGTTTATAACGAGTGAATTAAATTTCTAATGATCCATGTCAATATAATGTACATTGAGTTGTCTATATAACAAATTAGTTGTAAATTGGTCTACAAGGTGGCCAGAAAATTGTGAAAAGCTTTATGTACATTAATTTGTTAATCAATTTACAAAACAAACAAAAATTGTATGAATTTTCAATGAGCCTCACGATGTCATTAAAATTACAAATATGTGACTAGAATTTGTTTTTAACATTTTCTATAAAATGTTTGCCATTAACAATCAGCTTAACATTATATAATATAAATTTCAATACCGTCGTGAGCCTTAATGAAAACCCATACAATATTTGTTTATTTGGATTTTCTACTCAAAATTAATTAATGAATCAAGTTATCTAAAGCTTTTCACTAATTTTCTGGCCACCTTGAATAGACTGTATTGAGATAGATCATTAAAAATTTAATTCACTTGAGACACTGAATTGATACATTTAGGCCCAGTTGCACCAAAACCGTTAAACAAGAGTTCAGCTTGAACTCGAGTTCAAGATGACAGTTCCTATTGTTCTAATCTGACTTTGAACTCAAGATCAGTGATTAACCAGTTCAACGTATGTGGTACAACTGGCTTTTACAAAATAAATATTTACAATATTAATTAATCTCACTGTCTAATAGAATCTGTCTATCATAAAACTAGTAAAAGAGTATATTTTATCTCTTATCAGAGTTTAATTGGGATTTTCATTATTCAATTTACTGCTTCAAATTTTAATAATCGAATGTAATATTGCGCATTGATGAACAAATTTAAAAAAGAAGTTTTTAAAGTTGTTTACAGGAGACTGCTTGAAGAGTTCCAATGTGAATATACGAGTTTACTCCATTGGAGCAATAAATTATTTTAACGAGTGTGGTTTCCTAAAATTTTGCAAAAAAATTCTACGAGAACAACGCCACACTCTTTTTTAGGTTAAGTAATCCTGTAGACGTGTTGACCGCTTGTTCTGGAATGACTGTGTTCATAATTTCGCATGAAGCCATAAATATTTGTTATTAAAACAAATATATTATTTAAGCTTACCAATTACTTTCATTACCAATGATTTTAACAGCCGACATGCCTGTAACTCTAATTTGATTTATAGGTAACTATTTATATAACCTCCAAACATAATCCTTATGTATTACATTACATATGAGAAATATGAAATAATTTTATATTGTAGGTGGCAGTCGACTTAAAAAAAAATGGTATTTAGAAATATATAAGTAAAGGATTATATCACAGGTTGATGAGTATAAAAAAATAGACAGGGTGATTCAAAAGGAATTTTAGTTTTAAGCATTTCCATATTACCACAAAAAAAAACACCCCATGTTCTACTCGTAACCTGTTAAAATACGTACTAATACTTATTGAATCACACTGTATATTATATTAACTGAACTCCAGAACAAGGGATTAATGAATTTTTGTAAATGAAAAAAGGTTTTTATATATTAACCGACAAGGACGAACGAGGCTTTCTTTTTGTAATCCGTGGCCTTGTGGACCTCGTGCTATCATGTAATCTCTGTGATAATTCACTCAAAATGAAAAAAAAATTCAAAAGCTTGCGTCCAGGTAAAATAGCATGCTGTGCATATTTTGTTTACGCTCGACATACACACACGAGGTATTCTTTTTAATATGATATATACATGTATAAAACTGATACATATATATTTTTTTAACGGAGTCGTGTGTACTGTGTTAGTTAGCTTGTTTGTTGTTAAAATTGTGCGTAGACTGATTATAATGATTGATGGATTTATTGGGCCTGCGAGGAAAAAACGCGCGTCCGTCCCGTTTATTCGTAGTTTTTTTTTTGTATGAATAGATGAATTTTCTCCGGCACAATTTCAATAACTGAATGTATATAATATATATTGCGAGGTTGTGTATATATTTAACGAATAAAACTACACCAAACGATGCTATTAATATGGATGGAATTTTTATTTTACTACCAATCTTTATCCCATAATGTATTAATTTCATAATGCAATTTACTTAAGTGATAGGCTGCATTCTACTAGAATTCTTATAACAATATATTTTAGAAATGTCTGGACTGCCTATTTTATTTACCATAATAGTACAAAATACTCATAAATATTATACCAAACTTGGACATAGCAAAGTGTGTTATTTAGAATTTTATTTAACACATTGGCTGCCAACTATGAGATATCTCGTAGGTTGTTTAGGTGAATCGTAAAAAATTCCGTGGCAGTCAACGTGTTAATTATAATGCATTTATTGAAATTTATAGCATCTTTTCATGAATTATTACTAGATTAACTTTTCTCATGGATTTAAATGTTTATAAAAAAAAGCAAGGTGTATATCGTGCGTTTGTTTATATGATTAGGTGAAAGTTGGATGTTTTTGTTTGTTTACACATATACACACAATATTTGGTAAATGTACTACATTTCTGTTTACAATTTGATTGATTTTTAAATTAAAATTTGGAGGAGTAAATTGAAATGCCCACCTCTCACCATATGCTTTTTATGATGTGAGTGAAAATAATACATCTCGATTGTTTATAATTAGTGAATTAAATTTCTAATGACCCATGTCAATGTAATGTACATTGAGTTGTCTACACAGGGTATTCAAAAAGTAATGTAACGACTCAATATTTCTAAAAAAATGTTTCAAATAAAACTTGTACCTACTAATTTAAGCTACTTATTGATAATATGTTTCAGTATACAGGGTGATTCATTTTCTAGATAAATATCAAACTTACCTTTTTTTAAATAGAACACCCTGTATATTTTATTGGTATTCGATACCTTGTTAAAATAGAAGGTTGCCTGTGAAAACCGCATGTTTTTAAGTTTATTTGTTCAAAAGTTACACATTAATGAACACATATTTTATTGATTAGAACTAAAATATTAGCAAGACAATGTATTTAACCGTTTTATCAAAGCAGATGCTTGAATTGTCTCCCTCCTTCAATTTTGTAATATCTCAGCCCATTATAAAAGGCAGCTTTAACATTATGCCACTTTCCGATTGAAATTGCTTCTGTTTCTTCCATAATCCGATTTCTAAGGTCTTTTAGATTTACTGGCTGTACTCTAAACAACATTTTTTAGGTGTTCCCACATAAAATAATCTAACGGTAATAAATCTGGTGAACGTGCTGGCCATTCAATAGCACCTTTTCTTCCTATCCACGTGTTTTCAAATATTTCATCTAAATAATTTCCAACACGAAGATGCGCAGCACCATCTTGTTAAAACCAAATTGTGTTTTAATTTTCACCAAAATCATTTCATATTGCAGGAATAATTTTATTTTGGATTAATTCCAAATGTTTATGTCCGTTTAAATTGCCGTCTATAATAAATGGACTAACAGTAGCTTCATCAGAAAATAGAAAGTTATTTATAATATTAGGTTCGGTGCTTACTCTACGCTTGATTTCTTCACAAAATTCCAATCAACGATTATAATCATCTTGTAACAATTCTTGAACCAAATGTATTTTAAAAGGATTAAAATTATTATGTATAAGGATGGTATGAATAGATGAAACACTTATCTTATGTGTGGCTCTCAATCTGTTACTAAGTGTTACTAAATAATTCGACCACATGCCCATAACTTCTTATGCGATCGCCTTAGGTTAAGGCCCTTAACCTTTCATTATTAAAATTGTTATTTTTTCATGTATTTTTTTTGTATTTCGAAAAAAAAAAACAGCAATAACAGTTAATTCAATAATAACAACTGTGAATAACAATTGTTTCAACATTTTAAGACACCTACACTTGATTATGATTCGTTCGTGTTTCAGTTGGTTTTTTCCTTGTAACTTTTGATCTAAGTGGCTTAAAAATGTGCGGTTTTCACAAGTATGTTTTATTGTAAACAAGATACCGAATACCAACGAAATATATATGGTGTTCCATTTAAAAAAATGTAAGTTTGATATTTATCTAGAAAATGAATCTACCTGTATATTGAAAAATATTATCAATAAGTAGCTTAAATTGGTAGCTACAAGTTTTATTTGAAATATTTTTTTTAACTCATCAGAAACAAATATCGAACCGTTACATTACTTATCGAACACCTTGTATAACAATTAGTTGTAAATTATTTTCTAAGGTGGCCAGAAAATGAGTGAAAAGCTTTAGGTAGTGCGATTCGTTAATCAATTTTGAGTATATACGTTTTTTTTTAATAATCTTTAATTGAATAAATATTTACATTTATAACACAACTAAAAATGCACTTATCAACATGACATTAACTTGGCATTTGGCACGTGGGGTGTGACAAACCTCAATAAATTACGATTCACGAGTGGTGTCCTATGGTTTCCTTGATTTGTAGTGATTTCAGATTGCGTGTGTGAAAACAGATAGAATATTTCAAAATACGTATGCTATGGTGTTTGGATGGAACATGCAAAAACATATGTTTCAGTATGCAGCTTTTACGGTTAAACGTCACATTTTGACAAAATCTTTGTAAAAATTATTCGCTAAAAACCGAAAACGTATGTTTCAGTATGCAGCTTTAAAATTTTACGGTTAAACGTCACATTTTGACAAAATCTTTGTAAAATTATTCGCTGAAAACCGAGCCACAAATCGATTAACTGCTTCCAAACACTTGTAAGTCCCAATTTAACAAAAAAAAAAAATTCCTCGTAATTCAGATATTAGTTTACCAATATTAGTAATCTACACAAAATACTTATTAAAAATACCTCATGATTAAGTTATACGTAAATAATCATAACTAATGTGTATAATCCTTTTAAATATAAGTTTGAGTGGTTTAGTTCCAATTTCCAGAAATAAATAATGCATTTATGTTTATTTTGTGTAAGCTTAAATGCAAGTGTTAATTGAATGGAATACACATTCAGCAGATGTGGCAAATAGTCATAGAATTAATCTGTTAATATCGGCTCACCCATTTTAAATAATCCACTGGAATTCTCAACAAATATGCATCGTATAAATGTTCTAAACAAAAGTTTAATGGTTTCGAGGGGCCATCCAATCCTATGAAATGTTTGTCACCCATACTACCTAGGGGCGGGAGGAGGGGGGCAGCTTTGAAATCTTAAATAGGAACCCCTATCTTTATTAAAGATTCGGATTCTACACCAAAAATTATGTAGGAAAACGTTACCCGTCCTTCCTATGAAAAAAATTATGTATTTACTTCTAGAGTTCTTTAATTCCTGATTTATGGCAGTAGAATCGTCAATATTAATTTTTTTCAAAAATGGCGCATACAATTCGATTTTTGGTTAAAAAAACAATTTTTTTAATGCTACCCAAAAGTTTTTTCTGCGGTATGTATGCTATTTTTTAATTTTTAGGCCGACGGAATATGTTTTTAAAGCGACAAAGTTGAAAAAAATCATTTTACCTGTAGCAGACATTTTATTGTACAAATTAACTTCAATAAGTCATTGAAATAATAAATGTTATATATAGTCTTATATTATTTTAATTTGCGGTCGGTACCTGTGTTAGCTACAGCAGATTTTTTCGATTTACCAGGAATTTAAAAAAACTCGGATAAAACATACATCATTTTTGGTGTATAATTCGATTCTTCAATAAAAAATATTGATTCCTATTTAAGATTTCAAAGTTGCCCCCTCCCTCCGCCCCTGGGGAGAGGGGTTGACGAACATTTTATAGGATCGGATCGCCCCTCGAAACCATTAAACTCTTGTTCGGAAAAGAACAGAAAGAAAGAACAGTAATATACTCGCGACCTAAACAATATGACATTGCCATGTAACGTTAAAATTTGTTGCGACCAGGAAAAATCGTTGCTGATACAACTGCGGACATACTCTCTAAAAAAATTTGAACTACACATTCCACGCAATGAGTTACAGGACACTTTTCCCGAATTCCACTTTACCTGAAAACTGCACAGAACTGCATAGGTTTGGAAATGTTTGATTCTACATGTAAAAAAATCCGCCTTGTCAACTAATTATATAATTACTGATTAATTAAAATTGTAATGCACATTTGCACCAGTTCTAGTTAAGGATTTTAGATAATTTAAATTGTAATAATTGACAAAATACATTGTAAATCAAACCTAAAAAACCTAACTTGCCAGTTATGTCATGTTTCCTTTTCGCTCCTCACTGTGCATTGTATAGTTAAAATAGCCGACTAGAAGCAATATATCTTGTATTAACTATTATATTCAATGTATAAGTATTGTTTCAAAAAGTAGAAAATTAAAAAAAATATATTTTATATAAATTTTATTGACATAAATATTTGGACACACACATTAACAATTTCTTGATATGTTTGTGCTTGTATAAAATTTATTTAAAAAAAAAGTCTTAAGGGGATTATTGCAGTGTAACACGCCGATCGTGTTGGAAAGACCCACATAGTTTAGAGTAGCTTATCCGATGCCAAATTTACAGGACAAGTGGGGCGAATACAGTCAGAGAGAAAAGCGGCAGCTCGCTGTGCATTTGTGCATTGCTCCTTGGCATGAACGGATGAGGTCTCGCGTCGCGTGGAATAGACGACAAAAAAGCGTATAAAAAAGACGGATCTAAAGAAAGTGTCGATTCGTATTATTTAAACACGCTGATAATACATACAAGCTATGTATTGTTTTTAATACGTTAGAAAGCGTTATCGGATCCTGTGTTATTTTTCGGTATTTACAAAACCGATGATTCTTATTCTTGTCATTATAACACATTATTTTTTCTTTTAAGACTCCAGTTTCGACAGCCAAACAAACTATGTGTTTTATTTTATTAAATAGAGATTATTTCTTAAAAATATAATAATAAAATAATTCATGTTCATAAGGTCCTTGTAAATATTTATATGCCGGATATATACAGGGTGTCTACGCTAAACCATTCGTTAAAAGTTTATGGGGTTGCCGTTGCACTAAAAATTTGAAAACAATCCTTGGCATATGGTTGAACCAGTTCTCATCATGTGAAATATTTCAACTTTATATCACTTCCGGTTCCACCGGAAGTAGCACCAAATTTGTTATTTTAAATAGAACACCCTACATATTAGTAATTTTTTGGGTTTCTCGTTTAAATTGCAACATATTTTATTCAAACATATGTACACTTATCTCTTATAGTTTTCAAGAAAAAAAAATATTTCTAAAATTTTGACCTTTTAAAGGCATCTCAAAATCTGTCTGTAACTTCTCTTAAGAATAAGATAAAAATATGGTTTATATCTCTACTTGTACCTAGAGAATGCCTCTATGAGTAAATTAATTGGAAACTGTCAATTTTGACCATAAGTGTTCTTAAAATGTCAATATTTAAGTGCTCTCTTCAATATCAAGTAATTGGAATGATCCAATTTTTATCACGTAGTACGATTAGGGGGGAAATTTCCTACAAAAAAGTATTATACAAATATACTTCTAAAGCGAGTAGTTTTCGAATTATTTCGAAAATTCGTTTTTCGTCGCATTTATGCAGGGTACTGACATTTATTTGATGTACAGGGAGTTTTTCTTTAAAATATACGTATACCAAATTCAGCTTGTTTTCTTTAAATCTTTAGTTATTCGTTGTTTTTTTTAATGGTTCAATTTGAAGCTCTAAACGAGTGTTTTCCACTCCCAGACTAACTTGAAGTAAAATTTCGAGTTTAGAAAACCCCTTGAAAATTTGTCGAGGGTCGCGCAGCGACATGAGACAAATTTTCTGGGCTTTTCTAAACTCGAAATTTTACTTCATGCGCCACGCGTATAAAACACAGATTTTAAGTGAAGTTCGAAGATAAATAAATTTCACAATATTTTAGTGTTTTATACGCGTGGCGCATGAAGTAAAATTTCGAGTTTAGAAAAGCTCAGAAAATTTGTCTCGGGTCGCTGCGCGACCCTCGACAAATTTTCACGGGGCTTTTCTAAACTCGAAATTTTACTTCATGCTTAGTCTGGGAGTGGAAAACACTCGTTTAAAGCTTCAAATTGAACTCTTTTAAAAAACAACGAATGTCGGAAAATGTACAGCTTTATTCCCTAAATATTATTCAAGTAGTAATTTAGTTTCCATCATTGTCATGGTACTATTAAAAATTATTACAATAAATAAGTTGTTCTTTAATACTCATTGTTTATTTTGTTAGGGCGTAGGTAAAGTATCGTACGTTTCTCGAGTGGTATGGCAATTACATACTCGCGGAATACTGCACTCGCCGCTGCGCGGCTCGTGCGCAACATGTCCGCTCATATGTAATATACTGGATACTACTCTGGTTACGTAATATACTGTTAATATTTGACATCTTGCATTACATACGCGACAAAATAAAAACATTACTACTTGCCTACTAAAATTCAGTTGCGACTTATGCGCGCATTATTCCCTCCATAAATGCGACGAAAAACAAATCTTCGAAATAAGGATTTTTTTCAAATTTTTAGTGCAACGGCAACCCCATAAACTTTTAACGAACGGTTTACCGTAGACACCCTGTATAAAAAACGCGGAACATAGGATTTTCAATGATTTTTTTTATATAGGAATATTATCTTTCCTAACTGCTATGGCCATGAAAATAATGTGTATTAATTTGGCCTCTGCCAAATTGGGTAAATACCCCAAATTTTCGGGAGAATTTCAATTTTTATTTTATCAAATATTCTAGTTTTTATGAATGCAACAAATAAATAATAAAATGACTTCAGGCAGACATTTTATACTCAACAAAAAATATATTTGAGATTTGTCATCTAAAATATTTTGTCAATTGGAGCACTGCACGGGCCTGAATTTTTCTTAGGCGATTTTCCCGTATCATATTCAATGTTTAAATTATCTTAATTTTATATATTTTTTTTACTTCTTCTAAAAACTATGCCTATAATCAGATAAGTATATTTTTTATTTATTTAGACCTTAAATGTTGACCGGGCCGGGTCAGGCAAAACTCAATCTCTCTTATTTTATGACCGGGTCGGGCCAAGCCGGGCCTTAAAAAATATATTGGGCTTGGTGCAATGTTGAGCAAGAAGCTTGTAATTTGAAATGCATTATAATAACTAGCTTATTATTATTGTAGTTCTATTTTTTCTAAAATAATTAACAATGAATATGCACGCAGTTAAACCCTACATTTTTTTAAACATTCGTCAAACATATATTACCTGTGCTCAGTAAAAAATAGTTGATTTGTAACATTAATCGACGACAACGTCATATTAGTGACGTTATTCTTACTATTCTTATAGTTTTGATATCATTGATTCGTGGATGAAGTCGCAGTTGGTTCAAATAGGTCTGATTGCTAGAAACATTACAATTTACTTTAATAGTTTTATTGCGAGAAGTTTAATGGCATTTAACAACTGCTTTAACAACGAAAGATTTAAGACGAAATAATGATTTGAACAAGACTGATTGTTATTTGATTGCTTCTGGCTTATTAATCAAAAAAAAAACTTTAACAATAATTTAATAATACCGACACTGTCAAATAATTAGGGAAGCCAACGTTAAAGGTATATTACACATCTTTATTTAAATTAGTGAAACATTTCGTGTTTTCTATATTAGTGAACATGCAGTATAAAAAAATACTTATTCCATTAGTAGTCAGAAAGCATAAAAATAAAACACTAGTACAGTAAAAAATCGATTATAATTGGGAAATATTAATTTTACGAGAACAAATGCTAACGACGCCGTTTTTGTTAACTATGATTGAGAAAAGAAAAGAAAAACAAATGCGAAGCCGCACAGCGTTCACCGGCCCAGTGATAAACGCTGGCCGCATGCTGCTCGCCCCTCCAATAATTGTGCAGATGAGTGTACAGCGCGTTCAACTAAGAGAAGATCCGCAAGGCGGCGGTATTTTACGGTCTTATTTTTCAAGATTTTTATTTTAACCTGACTCGGGCATGAGTTATCGCATCTTTGTGAAATGTTCACATTATATTCCTTATAGTATAAACTAGTAAGATATGGGAATATTTTTTTTAATTTTGAAAAATATAACATAATTTTTTTCATACTTTTGAAAGCAAATTGTTAAAAAAAAAGTACTTCGATATTTTACTAGATAATTGGGCTTATTATACGCTGTCAAAATTTCAACTTTCTAGGACCTTTAGTTTTTAAATAAACCTAACATTAAATTTCAGACCACTGTTATATTCCCCTTAAATGTTGCAAAATTTTGTCGTCAAAGGGTTTAGAGAAATGACTTCAATCTATATAGCTATAAAATGTTCTGGCTGGCCATTAAAAGTTACGACAAGACATCAAAATACGCTAGTAAAAACTTTTAAATCTAAACATAGGGTAGGGTCACTTTAAGAGAAATAACGACAAGGTGGATTGAGCAAACAAATGCAAATCTGTCAAGAAGAACATGCAAACAATGGATACACAAATTAAGTTTACATATTTATAATATATGGTAGAAACAAAAGCTTTATTATTATTATTATTTATTATTATTAAAACTCTTAATCATAGGCAAATAAAAAAACCAACTCGTAACAGAAAAACAAAGAAAGGTGCGATTAGATTGGGCTAAGAAAATGCAACGTGAACATTCGAGGATTGGAAAAAAATCCATTACAGTGACGAATCTCGATTTTGTTAGAGACAATAGAAAAATGGTTATTAGAAGTAATTCTGAAGCGTTTCATATAAAGTGCCTCAAACTTATTGTTAAATTTTATGTGGTCTCATAATTTGGGATAATATGTCAGCAAATATACTTGGGGAAATTATACTGCACAGAGGGAATTTTGAACGCATAAAAATACCAACATATTTTAGAAAATAACTTATAATCTTCTATTCTGCAATTGTCACCAGATGGAGAATTTATTTTTTGACAAGACGGTGGTGCATCTTGCCACACCGCAAAAACAACGAAATAGTAGTTAAAAGTTCATTACATTACTGTTAGTCTGCAAATAGTTAGGATTTAAATATTATAGGAAACATATGGCTTAAAATGAAACAAGAATAAAACGATTATACACAGCATAGTGTTATTGATTTACCTAGCACATAAAAAAATTGGTTATTTTTTACCATTGATTTACATTAATCTTTTGTCAGAAGTATGCCTGCTCATATTGCAGCAGATATAAAACCCATAGGTGATGTTACTCTTGACTAACTCAAGTAATACTTCTTCGAATTTTTATGTGTCAAAGAAATTTGTTAGAATTATCACTTTACCTGTGTATTAAGTTCTAATATTGTTTTTACTATTGTTTAACTATTTAATGACGTTGAAAAAACTATGACTTCTAGTTTGTTATTTATAATTATTATTTGATCTAGGGAAATATGAGGAGAATATTTTTCAAGGTTAGCTAGTTATATCCCAACGGCGTGTTGTTGTAATCAATAGTTTTTTTCTGTCCGATTAAAGCACTAAGAAACGCGCGTACGCGTGAATGAATGAGCGTGAATGAGTCAATCGAGTACTTTGTGACCCAATAGCATTCACACACAGCCGCACCACATTTTGTGGCGTGGCTGTGTGTGAATGCTACTATTTACCTGCAACCTTTGCATTTCTCGGGCGTTTGTGGCGCAACAAAAAGTGGCAAGTGTGAATACACTCAAAATGTGAGCGGTATCAAGGAAAACATTTTCTGGTCACTGTTTGACAGTTGTCAAAAGGTTTAATATTTCCCTAGGAAAATATGAGTATGTTATGACATATCGTAACCAAGGCAATATTACTCATTATTGTATCATTAAAAAAAATAAAATGTTTTTTAAAGATATCCGAACATTTATGTGTTAAGGCTTGTAGTTTAAGGCGCTATCTGTTAAATAAATTAATCCACCCTGCAGGTTAGGTTTAACTCATACATAGAGATTGTTGCCGATTCTTTTAGGTAAGTTGGAAATAAACAAATTATGTTTTAAAGTATTTATTATTAAACTCCTATTAAATGCATATTATTTATACATGTTTACAGCTTTAATCTCCTTATGTCATCCGCTTTAAAGTCAGTCCTAGAAAAAAAATTTCAAATCAATATTTTTTTATTATACTTATTTTTAATTTTCTCGCAAACAAAGAGGGGTACGACAAAATATATTAAGAGTGTACTTTCTGCTTATGGGCACCTGTAATAAAGGGAAATATTGTTGGGCACAGAAAGTTAAAACAACAACCCCCAACAACACGTTAACCGGCAAAGAATATGATGCATATGAAATTATTTTCATTAAGACTGATAGGATTTTAATTGTAAATAAAACAACAACGGTTTGACATATCAATTTGGTTGTTGTTTTATTTTGAAGCTTCGACAATGTAGTTATGTTAGGAACAAGATATCGTTCAAATTAGAGATGGGTAGCTCCTGACCGAGTCGACTCAAAGAGTCAGCTCAGTGAAGTGAGCTAGTGAGCCAAGTGACTCAGTTCGAAATATGCACCCATGACTCATTTTGATTTGCCCGCTCTTCCAGAGTGAATGTAGATTCGCAATGTATTATAAGATCTTTATTTTCACGAGGCTTGTGGATCAACAGGCCGGCTTCTCTCAGCCTTGCTGAGCGTGCACTTTTTACTTTTTGCATTTGTACGCTACTCAATTAATTTCTAAAAACTGAATTCTTTTCACGGCAATTTCTAAACCTGCTTTATTCGCCTCTTCTTAGTTCACAGATACTACAATTTAAAATATCAAAAGCAAACACCCTGATTTACTATCTAGTAAACATTACAAGTGTAATTTTTCTTTCGTCACCTTTTTGTAACCAAAACTGTAAATTTAATAAGAAGTGTTTGTTATTGTAATCATTGTTTAACCGAAATAAGTAATCACCGCGTCGCTCAATTCAATGAGTTGATGAATCGGATGGATCTAGTCAGAGTCAGAACTCTCGGCGGATTGCTAGATCATAACTGAGTCATGTAAGTCTTTTGAGCTGGCTCATTGAACCAGCTCTTTAAAGTGAGTCAGATCTTGTGAACCAGCTCACTGAAAAGAGGCATTCCGCCCATCTCTACTTTAAATGCCTACCATGGTTTTGTCCCGATTGCTTTAATTATTATTGATCACCATTGCTTGTATGCTGGCAATTGCTTGACGAATATTGGCTCGGAAATGATCCAAAGTCTGTAGAATGTCAACATAGACTTGTTCTTTGACGTAACCCCAAAGAAAATAATCCATGGGTGTCATAGCAGTTGGTTGTTAAGAATTTTGTTTTGAATGGTCCTCATTGAGCACCCCGTAGCTTAAGATCTACCACAAACTTTCTGTAGCTTGAATAGTTTAAAAAGTACAGCGTTTTTTTTTTACTTCCCCCGTATGTAATACAAGGTGGTCAAACCATAACAGATGAATTTTAAAACCTCGTCAAATTTTCAATTTTGATTGCACAGGGTTGAAAATAAGCACAACGTGTAAAGAAACATAGTAAGTTGTATTGAAAAAAAATAAATATTAAGTGTGAAAAGTAATAAAGGTAGTCCAACCAAAATGAATGTTTTTTTAAAAAGGACGATTTTGTAAAATGGGCGTTTTTGTAAAACGGACGTGTTTGTAAATCGTAGCTCATATGTGACAATTGGGTTGTGTCATAATAAAAATCAACATATGACAGTTGCAATGAAAAACTGGTGTTTGAAACATGGCATTTGATGTTCTTCCTTCACGTAACATAATCCTGAGGTGAGTAAATGATTTTCACACACTGTAGTGTGAAGATAAAAAAGAAAAGAGGTGGTCGTACCATTGTAGCCATACCAGAAAATATTAATCTCGTAAGAACGTCTGTTTTACAGAGTCCAAACCGATCAACCAGACGCCAAGCTCAAACCCTCCAAATTCGGCACGGAAGTTTACCAACATTTTCAAAAGCTCCTTCTGACTGACTACCATCAACGTGAGCAATTCAGTGTGCACATTTTGGAAATATTAGAGGATGAAAAAGCAGTGATGATGTTGACAGATGAGGCCCACTTTCATTTGGACGGATTTGTCAACAAACAAAATTGTTCGTTATTGAACACCTCACAACCCGTGAGAATCACACCAACAGCTTTTACACAGCGAAAAGGTGACGGTGTGGTGTGGAATTGTCAAATTGGGAATAATTGGGCTCTTCTTTTTTAAAAATGAGAGACAGCGGGCAGTAACGATCAACTCTAAGCAGTACGTCACTGTGCTTCAAGAATTTTTAATCCCTCATCTTGAAGAAAATTAAATTGACACTGACAGCCTAATGGTTTCAACAAGACGGAGCTACAGCTCACATGGCAAGGATTTCTATGGACTTTGTGATCGATGGTGATGTCCCTGGCCTCCGCACTCAACAGACCTCACCCCCTGTGATTTTTTTCTTTGGGGATACCTGAAATCTAAAGTGCATGCTGACAAGCCCAGAACATTCCAAGAGTTAAAGGAATCTATCAGAAATTAAATCACTGCAATACCAGATGATATAGCGTACTGAGTCATGAAAAACTTCACGGACCGCCTGGAAATGTGTATAGCAACTGAGGGTCATCATTTAAATGATATTATTTTTCACACTTAATGTTTTAAATTTTGTTGGCAATAAAACTTACTAAGTTTCTCTACACATTGTGCTTATGTTCAACCTTCTACGATCTAAATTGAAATTTTGACAGGATTTTAAAAGTCGTCCGTTTTGATTTAACCACCTTGTACAATTATATTGTTTGTTTTTACTTTCCTTCATATGTAAAACAAAGGGAAAGTATTGTTTTTGCGAAAACTTTCAAATCAAAAATAAAAATTGATGGATGTATCTATTCTGAGGTCCCCAAGGTGATTAAGACCATTTTTTAAAAATGTCTGTCATTCTGTCTAGCCTAAACCGATCGAGATGTTAAGATGACACTATAAACTTGATCTTTTTATTACAATCCTAAGATGTGAAAAGCTTTTGGTAAAAATGCGGCGCCCAGAAGTGGTATTTGTCTTTAATATTGTTCAAATAAAAAAATCTTGTTTAGAAAAGTTGTAGATATTTAAAAAGTGAGCACAATGTGCCGTTAGAATACAGACAAAAAAATGTTTTTTGAAAAAAGTTGTTTGTTGCCAATATACGAAGATATAAAAAATGCTGTTATACCTCATTTAAAGTATCTTTGCTGAGAACATTTATTCTATATAGCCACCCTGTGACTCTTTTACCTCCTCAAACCTCACCCTAAAGCGCAAGCATGCTGTTTTCGACAAATGTAGTGGGAACTTCAAATACTATTTTGTCCGGATTCTAATGGCGCATCTGGTATATACACTTTTTGTCGTAGCTCATTTAGTTACACTGCCAAGCATAAAAGTAGGGTCACTCCGTAATTTGAATTTTTTTAGAAATTTCTAGTTTTTTACGTGCTTTCTCGGTTGTAACAGTTTACTAACAGATTGCTTGAATAACCAAAAAAGGTTTTGTTGTTCAAAGTTTATTGAAAGTAATGAAAATCAACAATTTCAATTTGATATGCTAAGTAATGAAAATTAACAAGTTTACTTTCATATGCTTTTGTTGAAACAAACAAGCATAGTATTTTTTTTCTGTGATGACATCTATCTGTTGCAAATTGTTTGTGGGCGAGCCAAGACTACAACAGCTAGAGATGACCGCTTTCTCGTTTCTAGTGCTCTGAGAAACCAAACGGTCACTGCAGTTTCTCTTCAAAATCATCTGCAAGAAGTGAGAAATGTAAACACAAATGAGTGGACAGTTGAGAGGTGAGTTCACGCTGCTGGATTATCTTCTCGAACTAGAGCTACTGGACCTCCGCTTTCCCGTGAACACCGGATAGTGCGGTTAAACTTTGCACGAGAACACTTGGCTTAGACAATAGTGGATTGGAGTCGCGTATTGTTTTCCGATGAATCGCGATTCTGTCTTACGGGCTCAGATAGACGTGTAAGAGTGTGGCGGCGACAAGGCGAAAGATATGGTCAAGCATGTATTGCCGAGCGACTTCCATTTGGTGGAGGATCAGTTATGGCATGAGGAGGCATATCTTTTGACACTCATACGGAGTTAGTCTTTATCGAGAATGGCACGTCGACTGCGCATAGGTACCTGACAGAGGTTCTGGAAAACCATGTTTTACCGTTCATGGTTATTCTTGGTGACGACGCAACATTTATGCATGATAACGCAAGGCCCCACACAGCTCGGATAGTTACTGAATATCTTGACGAGTGTCAAATCACGCTATTTGTTTGGCCTGCTCGCAGTCCAGATTTAAATCAAATTGAGCATATTTGCGATGAGATGGGAAAACGTTTATGGAAACATGTGCAGGCCCCCAGAAATTCTAGAGAGCTTTGCGACATACTGCTGCAGGAATGGGACAATCTGATCCAGAGCATGCCTCGTCGTTTGCAAGCTGTTATCACTGCCAGAGGAAGGAATACTCGCTACTGAAGTCCTAAAACTTTCTTTTGTTTCAACAAAAGCATATGAAAGTAAACTTGTTCATTTTCATTACTTAGCATAGCAAATTGAAATTGTTCATTTTCGTTACTTTCAATAAACTTTGAACAGCAAAAACTTTTTTGTTTATTCAAGCAATCAGTTAGTGAACTGTTACAACCGAAAAAACACGTAAAAAATTAAACATTTTTGAAACAAATCCAAAAAAATTAAAATTACGGAGTGACCCTAGCTTTATGCTTGGCAGTGTATTTAAATATATATTTTTTTAAGACAGGATTTAATCCAGCATCATGCTGGATGAAATCCTGTCTGATGCCAGCCAGCAATTGTATTGGAAAGTTGATAGACGGGACTGAATTGATACCCGGATTGAAGCCAAGCGCGATTGTGTGTGCCTACCCAATTCAACTTTGTAAGGATGTAGGTTCCAATCCTTTCGCAAAATTTGCCAAGTTGTCATCTTGAAAGCTACAATTGTTGAGAACATCGCGCAATGCACATATTTAGACATTTCGTTCATATCTTAAATACGGTTATTAATACACTTTTCATTTATTGTACAATACAAATAAATGCCCAATGAACTTTATTTACTATCACTTATGCATTGACCCTTGATATATGGCCACCACTAATAAGCGGACGCTTTCTTGTCAACTGATGGTGTCCGCTTATGAGAGAATTACTGTATTACCAGATAAATTATCTGCAATAATTACATAACCAGTTTTCTGTTTTACTAATATTTTAAAAGATTGTCATTTTAACAAATAAAACAATTTAAAAAGATGTTAGCTACTTTCTTAAATTCGGATACCCAGTTCAGCAAGTTTTAACAATATTAGTAGCCCTCACTGATTTGACTGATTAAAACCATAAATAAACAATACCAAGCGACAGAAAATTGGCAGTTTTGTGTTATTTTTTATTTAACATAAGGGGCATTGTCAAAAAATACTTGAAAGTAATAAAGCAAATGTAAATCTGCCAAAAACAATAAATAAAAATGGACATAATTAGCCAACCCTAGTAAATCAAGTTGAAAGTTTTAATGAAAACGTAATTCAAATCTACCTGAGTCCATTAAGAGGTTAAAATGCATTAACAACTCTTCTTACCTTAGTGCTAAAATATTCCTAAGTTCCGATGGAGTCAGTCTCCACGTTAGAGCTCCTTCATGGCTTCCCCAGTAATCAGAAATTTCCGACACCTTTTCAAGATTGAGAACCGTAGCTATTTGCGTCAGCCTGGCAAATTTATCACGCACAGACCACGATGTTGAAGTCGTCAAATAACCAGCTAGGTTTCTGATTTCTTTATCAAGGATTAATCCTCCTAACTGTAATAAATTTTTGTGTACAATCTATGTTTAAAATATTTAAAAAGTAGAACATACTCTATTAAATGTCGACTTAAATATGACCGTCTCCAAGCGAGCTGTGACTTCGGCAGTGACAATCCCAACTAGTGTATCATAATTTGTCGAAGTTAAAGCATCTTTGAAAGATGATAATAGGGAATCAAGGTTAAAAATTAATGTCTGCACGAATGATACACCAGCTTCATACGCAGATAATTCATCCTGCAATCAAAGCGTATATTTAAAAATCAGAATGATGCACAAATAGAAAAACTTATTTGTTTTTACTTTGGTACATAATAAACATTTTTATGTGTGACAAAATCTATTTACTGAATAACTGTGCATGACAAGAAGTAAATTGAAAAGTATAGCTGGGTTTATAAGGAGTTCAATGTTTAGTAATAATAGCTCAGTATGTAATGTTTAGAGGAAGATGACGTTTATACAATAATTGAGCATTAAATAATGTAGATAATGTGCTTTTGTGTCATTGTTGCAAAATGTTTAATCACAAATTTGTGAAAACGCAGATCTTTTACAATTCGTTAAAAATTCCGACAAATTATTTTACTAGCATGTTTTAACAGATGATTCACCTAATCTGGCATCATTGTGTTGATCAGTTCTACTTACGTTTGTAAGAACGTGTTCGCACTGTTATGTTAGTTTAATATTTTAGTTTAACTTCGTTAAACATTAAGCGTCTTATAAACCGAGCTTTAATCTTTAACATGCTTAAGCGTCTTATAAACTCACTATTTTTCTTGGTTTGATTTAAGTTTTTAACCAAAATTAATCTCATATCATATTATATCATATCATATCTTACTTCATTTCATGAGATTCATCTTACCAAGTGACTTTTATTCAATTATCAATATTCATCTTACCTCAGTAAATTGATGATTAACTGTAAGAAAAGCATCCACCCATGGATTAACACGTGGTTTAACAGCACTTGATCTCAATTGCTGCATACCATAGTCGCTCACTTCCTTCAAGTTTGCAGTAACAGCTGATAAGCCGGATAAACAGCTCTCCAGTTTTCCCCTTTCATTATCTTTCATTGAAGGCATAGCCTGCTCGATATCTTGTAAAATGCTGTCACATAGAGTATCTACATATTCGCTAGATATGTCAGCATTATTTAATGCAACCTACAAAATATAATGTTTCAATTATTCAAATGGTTAATGGTTATACAAGGTGCACAGAAATTGAGTGAGAAGCCCTAAGGCCTTACCTAAGTAAGGTGATTTGTCATTACTTTTCAGTACAAAATGTTAAATGTGCGACTAGATATTTTATTTACAGCTTATCACTCTTTTTCTCTCCACCCTGTATATGGACGTTTTAACGAGGAAGGACATTTCTATATCTCACGAAAAATGTTACAAATGAAAGTTTACAACACAAATATATTTTCACATATACAGCATGTGCCATTTAACTCCAAAACAGGTACGACTTGGACTGAATGTAATTTTAATAAAATGACTTTAATATTTAACAAGGTATCCAAAAAGTGAATAATATATTGTGTGTCCTGTAGTTTTATCGCATCCAGTAGTTATGGTATATGCGAAAATACATTTATTTTATGAAGAAAATAATTTCATGCAACTTTCATCTGAAACATTTTTTGGTATTTTTAATATTGAGTAGCCGAAACACTGTATGATGGTCAATTCAATTTGTGTTAATATAAAAAAAATACATTATACGTTATTATATATTCATGGGTTGTTTACTGCAAGGATCATACCAAAAATGTGGTTCTAGCTTGTTCGGCGTCACCAGGTTGAAGTCGTCCCTGTTGAATGGTAGAATGAAGGACGTTGTAAGCCTGCGTCAAGTCCAAATAACCGGATGGATATCCTTGTTTTAGTCTGGACTTTAAAACGTGACAATAGTCACTTTCCAAAACACGGCAACCCGTATTAATGACAGCACAACATCCGTCCAAACTTCCTGTTGTTATTGCCCTCCTGGCAAACAAAGTTTCATCTTTAATACCTAGTTGTCATTAGTTATATAAACGGTACTGTAGCAAAGGTTAAACAGGGAAATGAATAACCGAAAAAACCGGGAAAGTCAGGGAATTTCGTTAATCAGAGAATGTTTAAATACATTATAAAGATAAATATGTAGATAATACGATTAAAGAAATGACAATTTGTTAGTTCTGCATGAATTTGACATATTAAATGTTAAACAAAATTTTAAAAAATACGCTAGTATTGAAAATAATCATTCAAATCAAAAAATCGTCAAGATTGACAATTTCAAGAATACTATGATGTCATAATTAAAATAGGGGGTATTACCATTCGGAAGTTTTAAAAAATTGATTTTATTTTTTTTGCATATATTGATACTTGACAGTATCTAGTTTCAGGCCTCAAAGCCGTTTATACACGAATTCGTTAGTTTTTTGCTTGTTGAAGTAAACAATGCTAAGAAGGTGGCTGGGTGGAAATACACAGAACTCAAACGAAAGTTTGAATGCTTGTGTCTAGAAGCTGACTTCGAAGCACCTCAACTGTGGTGCAAAAATCATAGCTGTCGCGTCCTTCATAGCTACCAGCATCTTACACAACGGATACTCGGCAGTTTTTAAGACGATGGAGACACTGCTGAGCGACGCGGAGCGTGGGACGAATTTTGCCCGACTCCAGCAGCTCAGAAGGCCATCCAACAACGCTAGCAGGAGCAAATCATTCAAACCCAGTTTTTAGATGATGAGGAGGGCCTACTGTACGGAGCTGGCATGGCTGACTAAAGCCAAAAATCTCCACAAATACTTAAAACTTGTGTCAAAACTTTTAACGCGGTTTTCTCGAAACCACATTTTTTTCGCTGGCCTTTTAGTTTTCGGTTTTCCACATTTTCCTCTGGAGTTTGAACCACCGTCATTCAAATATATTAATAGTTGTTATTTTTCATAGAGCCTTTAAGTCAGAAAAATTTGGTATAATAGCATCAAGGTTTCGTATATTTCATACTGCAATAAACTTAAAAGTGAATAATATTGATTGTGCTGTAATATTACACAACTTTTAAAGAAAAAATTGCTGCAACAAAAATGTATCGCATTTAACAATCGATAGGGAAAATCACGAAAGTGGAGAAATGATATTTGGTGACTTGAGAAAAGAAGACAGTCCAAGACCAATTGCAAGCTACTTCTTCCAGGAACTGTACAGAAAATGCGAAAGAAGTTCGCAATATCTACAAATATTATTTCTTAAATAAAGGGAAGGTGACGTGGCAAGAAAAAATGATTCAATAAAATATCAAAAATGTTATATATGGAATTGTTATTATATTACATTTGTTATAGTTTAGTTTCGCATAAATTAATTTAATACTAACCGAATCACTATTATCGATTCCCTCACGCGATTTCTCTTGGTCCGCGGTAAATAAAAATAAATTAAAATAATGTACTCTCATAAATATCACTTCCTACTCCGGGGATCTCTTCAAATTTTCGACTTTTTTTAATTAATTGCGGAAACAACACGAATACTTGTATTGCGTTGTATTCTTTTTACCACAAAGTCTCTATCGGCATGAATATAATATAATTTACAAATTTCAAGTAATTCATCGTATGCAGCATTCCTTTTTACTTTGTTGGAGTAATCGCGCGTTTTAATTTTCCATAAACAAGGTTTATTTTTGTAAGGTTCGATGAATGCCCTTAAAAATTCACAATCGACCTCAGTTTTGGGCATGTTTATCTACTGGCAGCTTGTAAAATTATCTAACCTGATAGATATTGATGTAAGCTGCCAAATTACATAATTGATTCGCTGCAAAGCCGGCCTTTTTATTTGCGTTTTGAAGTTTCGTGTAGACACAACAAAACGCGCTGCCATTTAGGCGTTTTGAGTAGCGAATGCGGCGCTGCTAAACGCTCGAACGGCAGCAACGTGTAGACGCTCTAGTCCAGGTATGGGCAACCTTTGACATGTTGAGGGCCAAACTTTAGCGTGCAAATACGTTCGCGGGCCGCGTTTAAAAGTACTTAGTGCATTTTAAAGTAGTGATAATATTTTTTGCAATAGATATTAGACATGAAATAATACGACAATGTTATTGTAGTACAATTTATTAAAATAACAAAATGAAATTTAAAAAAATGGTACATTATAATTAAATCGTTTAATTTGCAATTGTTACCACCTACGAAAGTTAAATACACCGAAATCAATGAGACACTTGAGCTTGAATTTGGGAAACTAATCCATCGATATTTGGATTAATTCCACTGACACAAAGACGTAAAGAATTTTCCAAATTATCGTCAGTCAGTCTTGTACGATGTGTTGATTTATTAACTTTCATCAATGAAAAGAACTGTTCGCATTTATAAGTACTGCCAAACGCACAAATCAATCTTCTATCGAATTTTCTAAGCTGCGGAAAATTGTCTTCTTCTAGGTATTTTTTGTAAAAATCGCACAACTCTACGTCTTCAACTTTGGATTTTAGGAGTGAGTTTTCTTGAATCTCGATCAACTCTATTTGTAAGTGTATTGGAGCATTTTGTACAATATATGTTGTAGGAGTAGCAAATAAACTGAAACAGTCTTCCATGTTTTTGAAGTCGCAAAATCTGTTCGAAAATTTTTCCGACAGTAACTTGAGTTCTTCAGCATATTGAGCATTTTTTCGAATATTTTCATACGCAGAGAGCGTGTTGAAATGGTAACTGTTACCAGGCAGCATCTGTGACTCCCACAAGCGTAGTTTGATCTGAAACGCTTTTAAATGGCTGTACAAATCATTTACTAACTGTCCTTGTTTTTGAAGTTTCAAATTTAAATCATTCAAATAGCCTGTAAGATCGACCAGAAATGCTAAGTCACATATCCAATTTGGGTCACTTAATTCAGATAGTGGTTTATCTTTTATTTTCATAAAGTCTGCTATCTCATTTCTAAGCTCGTAAAACCGTTTCAACATTTTTTCTTTGCTCAGCCATCTGACTTCACAATAATATGTTACGTCGTTATATTCAGCTGATATTTCATCCAAAAACGCCTTGAACTGACGATGGTTAAGCCCTCGGGATCGAATAAAGTTGATGGTTTTTACTACCACATTCATAACATTGTGGAGTCGAATGGACTTATAACACAAGTTCTGTTGGTGGATAATGCAATGAAGGACTATCAAATCATTTTTTGCACATTTAATTCTGTTGCTTTTTCATTCAAAATTCCGATGAAACCTTTACGTAAGCCGACCATAGAAGGTGTACCATCAGTGCATACTCCAATTAATTTTGACCATGGCAAGCCAAAACTTGTGAATACCTTTTGAACTTCAATAAAAATATCCCCTCCTTAGTGGTTCCTTTTAGCGGCTGTAAAGCAAGCAATTCCTCAGTAACAGTGAACTCCTTATCAACACCTCGAATAAATATAGCCAGTTGAGCTGTGTCAGACAAATCGGTGCTCTCGTCTAATGCTATGGAAATTGATTTAAAACCAGCCATACGGTCAGTCAATGTTGTTTTTATATCATTAGCCATCATTTCTATACGTCGAACAACAGTTCGTCTTCACAAACTAATTTTTTCAAATTCTTTTTTCTTTTCAGGACACATAATACCGCAAACATCTAACATACACTCCTTGATAAATTCTCCTTCGGCAAATGGTTTTAATGCCTTTGCCAATTTTGAGCTAACTATAAAACTAGCTTTCACAACATTATCAAGTTGTGTTCTTTGTTTATGAAACATTTGTTGCTGTTTTTCCAAATTTGCGGTAAGCTTCTGGATTTTGTCTGTTCGTCATTGTCCTGTCGGTGAGTGCAGCGTAGCATGCTTAGTTGAGTAATGCCTCTTTATATTGAATTCTTTCATTACTGAATTGGATTCATTACACAGCAAACAAATAGGCTTACCATTGTGCAAGATTAAAAAGAATTCTTCAGTCCATTTTTCTTGAAAATGGCGACCCTCTGTATCTACTTTTCGTTTCTTTCCACCAGACATAATTTTTGTTTACTTTTCGTTCAATAAACTTAATAACAAACTATAGTTAGTAACCACTCAAGATGCACACAAAGTCACAAAGCAAGTTGACGGCGCGAGCAGTTCGCTAGGATATCGCTTGTCCAAGTTATCACCTCGGTAGCTCAAATAGAACTGAACTAACGTTCGGGCCATCCACCCGCTTATACAGGGTGTATTTGAAATAACGGACAGGCATTTAAGGGCACATACACAAAATATGTGTGAACCCATCTCCACCAAAATTTTTTCGAATTTTTTTTTTTTGAATTTTCAACATTTTTCGAGTTTTTTTCTATACATTTTGAGAACCAATGCTTTTCTCGTTTAATTCGGTCTGCGCGGAATGCGTGTATGTTTACTTTAAACGCGAGAGTCTTTGCCTTCGAAATTTGAAGTGTAATCACGTTTTTTTTGTAAAAGATAAACATTCCTCAAGTTCATTCACATTCATTAAGAAAAATGCACTTGACCTGAGCAAGTAAATTGATATCTTCTACACATGTTATTTTCATGTATAAATAGCAGTTAAATAGCAGTTTTACTACGATAACACTTACCACACACTCGTGCATGCAATTTGTTAAAAGTAGGTCACGTATAAAACAATTAAATGTCGGTCACAATTGTTTTATAAAAAGTCACATGAAACTAAATTAAATGTTCAAATTAACGCCCTTCGCACTCAATATACAATTGGGCTCTCCTTAGCCAGTTTTCACGAACCGAAGTGAACATTTGCCGCGGTTTTTCTTTTATTGCGTTAGCTGCGTCGTGAACTCGTTGTCTGAGTGTATCAGCATCGTCAATTTCCTCGACATACACTTCACTTTTAAAATACCCCCAAAGAAAAAAGTCTAATGGGTTTAAATCCGGACTTCTAGGAGGTCATGGAACAGCACCTCCACGTCCAACCCATCGTCCTGGAAATTCATTGTTTAAATAATTTCTAACACGCCGATCGTAGTGCGGAGGTGCACCATCGTGCAGAAACCTGTCTTAGCACAGCTAGAGGCACATCTTCTAAACGATCTTGAAGTTCATTTTTTAGAAAATCTAAATAACGGCCGCCATTTAAATTAAATGGAAAAATGAAAGGTCCAATTAATTGGTCATTTACAATGCCTGTCAAACATTAAGGGCGAAACGATGCTGAAAATGCGATCGGCGCGTAGAATGGGAATTATTCTCTGCCCAAACATGCATGTTATGAAAATTAAAACAGCCATTTCGCGTAAAGCACGATTCATCCGTTACTAAAATGTTATTAGTGAAGTTTGGATTTCGGGCACTTTGTTCTAAAAGCCATTCACAAAACGCAACTCTCTGTTGAAAATCACCTGGCTGAAGATGTTGAACCCGTTGATAATGATAGGGGTGAAAATTATTTTCGCGGATGATTTTATGCACAAAGCTATGAGAAACACTCAACTGCCGAGAGATAATCCGTGTACTTATTAAACCAGGATCCGTTTCTAACAAATTTAAAATTTGATTTTCCACTGCAAACAAATGATCTGCTCGGTTAACACCTCTGTCAACTGCGCCAACGGGTTGCAAACTTCCTGTATCACGTGCTCTTTTAAGTTACTCCCGAAAACGATTTGGTGTTGGTAAATGCCGTTCGGGAAACCGATCCCGATAAAGCCTTACTGCTTCCGCGGAATTTCACCTAGCTTCGTCGTAAATAATTAACATATCGGCTAGTTCAATATTAGAATAAATGTGTCGCGCCATTTTCACAAAAAAAGATGTTTGTCTGAATAAGTTTCAGCAAAGACTAAACACAAACATACTTTTTCTTGAAATCCGCCCTTACCACCCCTACTTAATTCATTGTAAATTTCTAAAAATGTGTAAGCAATAAATGGTTTTACAAGTGTGCTATAAATCCCGAGGCCCGGCCGTCGACCTGCTCTCCATTGACACAATACGGCGTGACGACCTTGCATTAAGTGCACTCCGATATTTTCCCTAAGCGCTTGTTGTAATTTGATAAAGCTGATGCCGCATGCCGTTTAAAAATTATTTCTAATTGCCAGTGCTTCCAAAAATGTTGTCTATTTTTACTCATTTATTTTAATAATTAATTGCGGGCTCATTGTTAGAACTATAAACAAAATAATTGTGAATTATGTTTAGAAATAATATAATCTCTTTGTGGTTAAGAGCCTGTTCGTTATTTCAAATACACCCTGTATAGGCAAAATGAAAGAATAATCTGGAATAAACTAGTTTAGAATAATTGAGAAGCAATAAATCTTTTGATGTGTCGCCCGTGAGGCGGCAAACCTCAAAGAATTTGATCGAGCAAGTCGAGTGGCGGCGATTATCAAAGAGTGAGGCGGCAAACATCAAATAATTTGATGTTTGTCGCCTCACAGTCACTCCCGTGAGTATAAGTACCTGATGTAATATTTTTTAATTGGGTTTTTTCAAAATGTCTCGCGGGTCGGCTCATATCTTACAGCGGGCCGGATCCGGCCCGCGGGCCGGGGGTTGCCCATATGTGCTCTCGTCGCTACTGCATCGCAAGCGATTAACTTGCGACTTCCTTGCTATATCGCTAGCTGCCAGACGCGATACTTTACGCCTCGTGTCAACCAGCCTTTAGGGTGTATTTACTGCGAACAGTTGCAGTCCTGCTTTAACAGTAGGGTACTTTAAACATTAAATTCTGAGATGTTGATAAATGATTATCAATGTCACAAATGAATTATAATCAGCCGTAATATAATGAGTGGTATGGTTATTATCGATGATATTTTGGAGTTGAAACCGAGCTGCAGATTCAACGAGTGCGCAGCACGAGTTGAATGTGCTGCTTCGGTTTCAACGACAAAATATCATCGATAATTAATCATATCACGAGTTATATTTAGTGAGAGAATATAAAGAATAAAATAATGTGAGTCCCTTAACATTATCGACAGCTGAGATATTGGTGTTTCCCTATTGATTGAGATTTTTTAACCGCACAAAAGTTCGTAAACTGCCGCCACTGTGATTCTTTATTCATGACGGTGTTTTTTGGCGTCGCACTTTTCACTTTTCTATTAATATCACTGTACGAAACTTTACCTATTTTGACGTTTCGAATGACAGGACCAATTATCACCCACCGCTTCTTTTGTTATTTATCATCGCGGTGATAGATATGTACCTACGGCTTTCCTTGCATCTCATTGGTTTAAAATTCGTTCTAGTAGGCTATGAGTTGTATTCTCAGCCGTAATATAACGAGTGATATGATTATTATCGATGATATTTTGGAGTTGAAACCGAGCTGCAGATTCAACGAGTGCGCAGCACGAGTTGAATGTGCTGCTTCTGTTTCAACGACAAAATATCATCGATAATTAATCTTATCACGAGTTATATTTAGTGAGAGAGTATAACGAATAAAATAATGTAAGTCCCCTAACATTATCGACAGCTGAGATATTGTTGTTTTCCTATTGATTGAGAATTTTTTACCGCACAAAAGTTCGTAAACTGCAGCCACTGTGGTTCTTTGTTCATGACGGTGTTTTTTGGCATGGTACTTTTCACCTTTATATTAATATCACTGCACGAAACTTTACCTATTTTGACGTTTCAGATGATAGGACAACTTATCACCCACCACTTCTTTTGTTTTTTATCATCGCGGTGATAGACATGTACCTGCGGTATTCCTTGCATCTCATTGGCTGAAAATTCGTTCTAGTAGGCTATGAGTTGTATTCTCTGTTAAATAAATTGTCACGATGCAGAGTTTCAAAAAAGAAAATGTTACAACTTGCAACTTTACAACACATACAGAGATCTTTTCATTTAAGTATACTTTTACATATTCCATATAAACATTTGTAAAATTAATGTGATCAAAATTAACTCGAAGTTTATTTTAAACTTCACTTTACATCAGTTTCTTATACGTGTGACGCATGAAGTAAAATTTCGAGTTTAGAAAAGCCTAATTTGGCTTTTCTAAACTCGAAATTTTACTTTATACTTAATCTGCAATTGGAAACACTCGTTAGAATCTTCAAATTGAAAGTTTTTAATAAGATCATGAATGTGTAAAAATTTATATAGAAAAATTATGACATGTATACCTAAAAAAAAATTCCTAGTATTTAGAACTTTTTAAAAACTTGAATATGTAAATGGGCAGATACTGAAGAAGACAAATATTCCTGAGCAAGGAGCATTTACCTGATCGTCAGAGAGACTTTATTAAATTGGTAGTAGATACAAATAATTTTAGGCGGTACAGATGTACCTACTGTAATCGTAATCTTTGTTAAATGAATCATCTATTTTATGAGTTAATTGAATTCTCACATTACTGTAAGATTTTCCTTCACATAACCTGAAAATTTAACGTTGATTTACAAGATAACATGCGATTAATCTTGTCCTAAACTAAAACACACAACCTGCATCACACCAGTAAATTCTTGAAACGTAAAACTTGATTGGTCTTATTAAAAAAAGCAGAATATATCTCTCTACATTACTTTATATTTATTTGGAAGACGAACTTACTAATTTTATTAATATAATGAATATACAATACATCACTCACCTAATGCATTTCCTTATAATGAAAAAGGCATCATCAACCAGAGATGAAGTCTTCTGTTCTGACGTAGTATCCAGTGTATCCATATTCACAGCCTTTCCAATAGACTCTTCCATAAAATACTGTTCCAACCGGAGGTAATTACCCAGAAGCTCGTGTTTACTCTGACTTAATTGACTATTTTTGATCAATGACTCCACTTCTTCTAACTTTTGTTTGCGTTTTGCCTCATCAGGAATGCCTACCTCTAAATCATTCTAAAGCAATGTAAATAAGTAATAATATCAACTGCTACATCTACAAAATTCTTACAGTAACTTTCCTTCTAATGTATTTAATATACAACTCTGCACGTGAGTGCATAACTGTAAGTTCTCCAATCAAAATATCCAAATCTTTTGGATCGATCCTCTCCAATTTACTGAAACTATTTGAATTGCTGAGTTCCGTGATGAGGGAGTTTTTCTTGCTCAACTGTCTATTTTTATTGAACTCCATCATGATTCTCCTGCACTGTTTATCACATTCGGACTGGAGGATTGTTACAGCTGATAATAATCTGCCAGGACCGTAATATGTTTCAATTAACGGCTGGTGAACGTCTATTATCCTTGCTAATCCCTCGAAAAGTAGCGTCAGAGCGTCGGCGTACACAACTGGGTATCTTTTGTCTGCTTTGGGGGTGTTTAGAGCTGCACTTAAATTTGTTTGTGCTGTGTCTTCCAACTGAAATGCAGGGAATTTTTCTTTTTAGTATACATTTCCGGATACGTTAACGATATTAATTTTCAGGCATTCCTTGATTTTATAAATGCATTTAATTTAAAGCTTCTAACGAGTGTTTCCAATAATTCATTAGGCATGAAGTAAAATTTCGATTTTGGAAAAGCTAAAAAATTTGGCTTTGTTGAGTAGCGAAGTGTATAAAATGCTGATTTAAAGTGAAATTTAAAATATACTGCTTAAGTTTGATATTATGTTAATAAATGTTACAAAAGTTTATTTCGTCTAAATATTCGTAGTTTTTTAAACGTCATAAGCAAAGCTATACTGAAGAGAGATAAATCTCGAAACGCGTCTATAGATGGCCTAAGACATTAGTTTTAATCCAAGTCCTTTCACTTCTAATTTGTTGCTATCTCTCCTTTCATTTTAAATTGTATTGTTAGTTGGTTTAAAGAGAATTTGACCTAAACGTTACATATACTTTAATAGAGCGTTGTAACAAATCAAATTAAATAAGATTTTAAATATTTCATTGTATAATTCAATATCCGGAGGTGAATTTGCACGGGAAGTAGTTGTTTCAATGAATATTTATCGTTTTAAATTGTCTTATTAATTAAGACACTGTTTGCATTTTCACGAATAGTTTTTTCGTAATTTTATATATTATGTTTAAAGTGTGCAAACTATAAGAAGCGTAAGCTTATTTTCTCGAATTCAAATAGTTTTGAATTTGAATTTATCTTGTTTATATATTTAAATGAACATTTTGAGAATATATAGCTTCAATATATAGCTGAAAATAGTTTAAAAGAAATTTACCCGAATAATTATATTGTTATATTAACAGTACCAGTCAGTACAGCCTCAGCTGAAAGAAGTTTTTCCAAATTAAAACTAATAAAAAATTATTTAAGGAGTACAATGGGCCAGGAAAGACTTTCAGCTTTGGCAGTTTTATCTATCGAGGCAAATATTGCATCTAATCTGGATTACGACACAGTTATTAAGAAGTTCAGTAAGGATAAAAGTAGAATATGTCTGTTTCTTTAATTGTGTATTGTTAGTTGAGGTATACTTAATAATGTAAAAATAAGTTTGCATTTTTATGAATATAAATTTGAGTATCAACATTATTTTTCTCTCAACCAAATCCGCCCTCTTGCGTCATCCATCATGGGGCCTCGCAAAATGTATCTTCCCACATCAAATTTTGGTCTTGTCCCGCCACTAATACGAAGCAAAGTTAAGAGACAGATTCCACCAGTGCAGACGAATAGTTGGCACAAGACTTGAGATGTTACTTCACATCAGAATCAGTCAAGTCTGACGATCATGTAACAACTAGAGCTGATGATACCCGGGTACCCGCTCACTACCCGAATAAACGGGTAATACCCGGGTACCCGGATCGCAGTACCCGGGTACCGGTACCACCCGTATTACGCGTATTACCCGTATTATCCGTATTACCCGTATTACCCGTGATACCCGTATTACATATTAAATACTATAATTCACATTTGTTATGTACAGAATGAATGAGTAATTTTTGCGACACCGTAATTAAGAAGTTAGCAAACAGAATTGTACTTACAGAATCAGCTACACTGTTTGGCGAAAAGTCGTTTGAGAAAAACGTGTTTAAAGTTTAGGTAAGTTCTAAAATGATAATTATTTAAACTTGCCATTATTTAAACTTACCATTAGTATGCTATACAGAAATAGCACTTTCTCCTCTTCGTTCTGTGGGCGCTCTTCCGCATTACGCGTTTTGGGCTGTAACTTAGCACATTTTTAGAATTTTACAATCAAATAATACTCAAAATGCGCGTAAACGTTTGCGCTTTCAAAGTAACGCAAAAGAAAAATCGATTTTTTGAAATCTCCAGAATATACGAACATCTTAAATAAAGCTTAGATTTAAACACGTCACAGCAGTGATTTATTTTTGTGGAAAAACACAAGCAAATTAACATTCTCTGTCGAGAGACAATTTCGTTTTGAAGTAACTTTATTTCCTGCTGTTGAAAATACTCACTCGGAACTCGCCGAAGACGCCTATATTCCTAAATTGTACGATATAGTATCTCCACGTATTTTGCAATTTGCCTGCAATATCTCTACACCCAACTTTTCTTTCGTGGCATATTTATTTTTTATGCAATCGGCACCAAAATGGGATATTAATGACTAGGCACCAAAATACCTTTTAAGGTTTTTTATATAACGAGGTGGTATTATTATTAAAACATGATCAGTTAATAATATTTAATAAAACTGTAAAACTCATTTAATAATTACTTTAAGTGTGTAGCTGTTGGGGATTCTAACCGGTGATTACATCATTGAAGCCCTGTGTTTGTTAGAACCAAGCGGTAAACAACCAACAACTTAACCTGGAATTATATCCGCAACTTCAAACGCGTAAACGTCAGATGTTGTGTCATTATTTTTTTGTAAACATTAGTGAAAATGGGGCATTGCCGATTGCAAAAAAATATAGTATTTACCTCAGCACTAAAGTTTCTTCTTATTACTCTTTTGGTTTATTTGCCTTGGCCCTACGGGCCTCGTCAACTAAATCCAAATCGTAATAAAAAGATCCACTTTAGTGCCTTGATAAATAAATAACTATTATATCGCAAACGGTCTCACTGAACAGTCAGTTAAATCAAACGTTAAATCGTTTCTTCTAATATATTCAATATATCGTTGAAAATAAGCATATTCCATACAAGTGAAGTACACGCAATGAAAAGAATCAGGTTGCTGGCCTTAGCTGACATTCAAATTAACGTTTGGGTTAACTGACATTTCAGTGAAATCGCTTGTGATATAATAAATATTATACATCAAGTGAATTAAACACGATTTTATTCACGAAAAGATTTTTGATTTCACGAGCGCCTCGGCGCGAGTGAAATCATTTCTTTGAGTGAATAAAGGTGTTTAATTCACGTGGCGTATATATGTTTTTATTCAATTTTGACGAAATTGTAAAGAAAATGTACTTTACATTTATTTTTAAATAAATTTTTTAACTCACTAGTGACCTAAAAAAATTTTAGTTCACTAGTGAATAAAACCTTGTTTATTACGGTTGTTATGGAGTTAATAATGTCGATTTAAATTAACAAAATTGAATAAAAATAATTATGCCACGAAGGATAAGTTGGGTATGGAGATATGCTTCTCCTACAGAAGATGCATTGCAGGCAAATTGTAAAATATGTGGAGATAGTATATCGTACAATGGATCGCCATCGGCTCTAAATAAACATATCAGGCAGAGACATAAATTATCTGCTCCAATTGTTACAGATAACAGGTTTGTGCAGAAATAATCATTTCGTTCCCTAATCTCGAGAGCATAATACTAATCTTACTGTTTTTTTTTTCATTAGTTTAGAAGTTGCATTATCAAAAGAAAATGATGAATTGTTAAACGCATCTACGTCACACTCGGCTGATACTAACAAAATACCTCTAAGAAAACGGAAAGCGACATCAGAATCTGCAACAAAACAATGTTCTCCCTCAAGGCAGGAAAATATATCAAGAGCTCTTGCACGAATGATTGCAACATGCCAATTGCCTTTGTCATTTGCGCACAGCGATGGTTTTATAGAATTCATGAACATTGTCGAACCAGGTTACCAAGTACCATATCCACAAGCAATTCACGCACGGCTAGATTTGGCCTACGAAGAAATTAGACAGCGAATTTCAACAAATATTACTAAGGCATCTTCTGTTGCGATTACAACAGACGAGTGGTCATCCAGAGCACAGGAACAATATGTGTCTGTAACAGCTCATATGATTAATTCGGAATGGACGTTGAGCAATTTTACCTTGTCCACAATGAACTTAGATGGTCGCCCCACAGCAGATAATTTGGCTGCCGTTTTAGAGCTCGTGCAAGGAGAATGGGAACTTGGCGAAAAATTACATTCAGTGGTACACGACAACGCCAGTTCTATAAAAGCTGCTGTACGACTATTAAGTAATGTTAAACATAGCATTAATTGTGCTGCGCACACGTTGCAATTATGCGTAAAGGACGGGTTAAATAGTGTGCCAGAATACAACGCCGTATGTACAAAAGCGGCGAGAGTAGTAGGCCATTTCAAACATTCAAATGTTGCAACCGGTGCATTGGAAAAGATGCGAGTAAAACTGGGCTTAAAGGTAGGACTTCTCATACAAAGCTGCCCTACGCGTTGGGATTCGACCTACATGATGTGTGACAGATTGTCAAAATCGCAATGCTGTATGCGGAGTACTAGCGGACAGAACATACACTAACCCTGCTACTGCGTTGAATCTTGAAATTTCGGAGTATGACTGGCGCTTGATGGAAGAAATGTTGGTATTATTGAAGCCGTTGCAGATTACTACGAAGATATTTTATAGCGACAACACAGTAACGTTATCAGCGGTGCGGCCTATTATAAAAAGCCTCATTATAAATCATTTTCAAGAGGAAATTACCGATAGCGACACCATTGAGAAATTCAAAGAAAGTATGACCACATCATTAGCTGTACGCTTCGACATGAATCTATCAAATACAGACATTGTTAAACCGGAACAACTGGCGTCATTTCTAGATCCTCGATATAAAGATTTGCGTTCTGAAACAGACGAAGGATCAGAGAAGATTAGAACTCACGTTCAACAAATTATTTATGCGTCTTCTACCGCTGCAGAAGTTGGAACACGCGCTAATGAGGGCGAAACGGAGCTGGATTTTATTTTTTCAATTCCAACGAAATCGTCAGATCCATCGTATCAGTACAGACTCTATCTATCCGAACCACAAATCGGACAAAATATGGACCCTCTGAAATGGTGGAAAACACACGAAGAAACGTATCCTGCAATCGCTGGTCTAGCGAAAAAATACTTGGGAATACCGGCGTCTTCGGCGAGTTCCGAGCGAGTATTTTCAACAGCAAGAAATATAGTTACTTCAAAACGAAGTTGTCTCTCGACAGAGAATGTTAATTTGCTTGTGTTTTTGCACAAAAATAAATCACTGCTGTAACGTGTTTAAATCTAAGCTTTATTAAGTCCGTATATTCTGGAGATTTCAAAAAATCGATTTATCTTTTGCGTTACTTTGAAAGTGCGAACATTTACGCGTATTTTGAGTATTATCTGATGGAAAAATTCAAAAAATGTGCTAAGTTACAGCCCAAACCCGTAATGCGAAAGAGCGCCCACTGAACGAAGAAGAGAAAGTGCTATTTATGTATAGCATACTAAAGTTAAGTTTAAATAATAGTAAGTTTAAATAATTATCATTTTAGAACTTACCTAAACTTTATACACGTTTTTCTCAAACGACTTTACGAAAAATGGTGTAGCTGATTTTGTAACAATTCTGTCTGTTAACTCTTTAATTACGGTATCACAGAAATTTCTCATTCATTCTGTATATAACAAATGTGAATTATAGTATTCAATCTGTAATACGTATAATACGGGTAACACGGGTAATACGGGTAATACATGTAATACGGGTAATACGGGTAATTCCGGTACCCGGGTACTGCGGTCCGGGTACCCGGGTATTACCCGTTAATTCGGGTAATAAGCGGGTACCCGGGCACTTGGGTAACTCATTACCCGGTCGGAATCATTAGCTCTAGTAACAACATCTATTGTTAATATTGCACTAGAAATTTGGAGAGGTTATGGAGATAAGTTTAGAGCAATAATGTCAATGTGCTTTTCTACCACCCAACTGTAGCTAGGGGGACCTAGAACTTCTTTCAAAAAGTCATCCAGTAATAAGGTCTGGATGCCTTTTCAAAATGTTCTAACCAAATTAAGTGTTTTGGAGCTTACAACATCCACTGCTCGATCACACAATATCTTCCCGAAGCTTTGTGAAGAAATCAGTGAATTGCTCAATGTACGCAAATAAAAGAGAAAGTGCAAGACATTCTCAAAAAACAAAGGATTCAATAAGTTATTAATTAGTCTAGAATTCAACCTAAATTAAAAAAAGAACAGTAATAAGGACAAAATGTGAAAGTTTGAATTTGAATTTTTAACTAATTGAATTTAATGATTAATAATTGTGTTTCTCAAACATGGACTTTGTATGATGTAAGTATATAGTTTCAACATTATAAAAACTTGCTATTTTGTATATACTTTTGATTATAAATTTATATAGTTATACAGGAAATTTTTGTTCAAATTTGGAATATGTATATTTCAAATCCAGCTTATTTTCTGTAAATCTTTAGATATTCGTTGTTTTTTTAAAAGAGTTCAATTTTAAGCTTTAAACGAGTGTTTTCCACTCACAGATTAAGAATGAAGTAAAATTTCGAGTTTAGAAAAGCCCCGTGAACATTTGTAGAAATTTTACTTCATGCGGCACGCGTATAAAACACTAAAATATTGTGAAATGTATGTATATTTTAATTTCACTTAAAACCAGGGTTCAATACGTGTGACGCATGAAGTAAAATTTCGAGTTTAGAAAAGCCCAGAAAATTTGTCTCGGGTCGCTGCGCGACCCTCGACAAATTTTCACGGGGCTTTTCTAAACTCGAAATTTTACTTCATGCTTAGTCTGGGAGTGGAAAACACTCGTTTAAAGGTTTGAATTGAACTATTTTGAAAAACAACGAATGTCGGAAAATTTACAGTTTAAAGAAAAATTCCCTGTATAATCTTATATTACAAAAAATGTGTTAATACTTCAACCTATATTGAAGATACAAAATAAATATTTGTCGTTTTTTAAATGAGTTCAATTTGAAGCTTTAAACGAGTGTTTTCCACTCCCAAACTAAGCATGAAGTAAAATTTCGAGTTTAGAAAAGCTCCGTCAAAATTAGTCCAGGGTCGCGCAGCGACCGGAGACAAATTTTCTGGGCTTTTCTAAACTCGATCTTTACTTCATGTGCCACGCGTATAAAACACTAAAATATTGTAAAACGTATGTATACTTGAACTTCACTTGAAATCAGTGGTTTATACGCGTGGCGCATGAAGTAAAATTTCGAGTTTAGAAAAGCCCAGAAAAAGAACAATGGGCAAATTTCAGATAATATACCCGATTGATGGCGGCGGATAAAAAGTAAGTGGTAACATTTGTCATCAAAAATTACTTCGACTACTTAAAGGTCAACCCATAATTCATTGAGCATCATGTGACGTCACTTCTTTACGGAACGATGTTTACACTTACCTTACCCCAAACTAACCAACTGTGCCTTACCCAGTTCACTCAGTGAAGGCAGGGTGGTTCTTATTTTAAATTAAAATGGGCGCCACGTAATTTTTCCGCAAAAAGACACAGTAGAAGGTAAGACAGATTAATGAACTTCAAATTACGAAACAGATAAATGCCAAGTCATGGTTAACTGAGCTTTATTATCACTACTGAACGCAAAACAGGATATCTGCTCATGAAAAACAAAAGCAGCCTGACAGAATAATAATATAAAAATAATGGACAGATAAAAGTATTCGAGTCATATACATAGACAATATCAAATGGACAGATCTTTCTGTAGTGATCTGATATCCTAAAATAAATTATCTCTGAAACTCAGTTCCTCATTTGTTACCTCAAAATTTACTTAAATCAACCCTTTAATTTCTTTTCCAAAATAATTCTGTCTAAATACCAGTAATTACGATTCTTAATTTTAAACACAATAATCATATCATAATTCTGCTTCTCCCTCTTCACCCTGAATATAAAAATAATTATGATTCAACCTATATAAAGAATATTAATTTACCCTGTTTACAAAATAATTTTGATTCACCCGATATAATAATAATAATAATAGATCTTTATTTCCATAACTTCACAAAGATTACATACATGATTAATTTACAGTGTTTAATATTAAATTGAAGTTATTAAAAATCTCAAGGTGCCAGTTCAGGATGCGAAATTAAATTTCCCTGTTCTTCCACTGGGACCTTGTTTTTATTTTATATATTGCTTATATCTATACTTATACAATAATTATAAACAAACATTTTATACATTTTAATTTCAAAACTTGAAATTTCAAAATTTGAAATTTAAAACTTAAAACTCACCGAAATTGAAATAAAAAAAAGAGAGAACACAAATGGACTTATTGCCTATCTAACAAATAAAGGTGATATTGTGTTTTGAACGCTGTTTTGTTTAATTTTTTAATTTTCTCTGGAATAGAGTTATATAAGGTACTCATGTGAACAATAAAAGTTCTACTCATATAAGCTGTGCGGTGCCTCGAAATGGTAATAAAATCTCTGCGTCTTAAATTTAAGTGATGTACGTCAGTTCTGAAGGATATGAGGTTAAAAAGGTAAGAAGGCTGTTTTGTTTGAAGAATTTTGTGGAAATATGTTGCACATGATAATTTAATTTGATTTTCAACATTTAGCCATCCTAGCTCTGGAAGTTTATGACTTATGTGGTCAAATTTTCGGATTCCAAAGATTAATCTCATACAGCTATTTTGCACTTTTTGCAGCTTTATTATATTTATTTTTCTGAGCGATGGGCCATACACCTCCATACAATACGTAAAACAAGACATCACCAAGCTGATACACAACATGGTCTTAATTTGTGTAGATAAGTGGTGCCTGTGGTGGGTAAATTAGCTTTAAATTCATATAGGCTTTTTGTGTATTATTATTAATCTGTGTGTTGTAAGTAAAAAGATTGTCCATGACTAATCCTAAATTTTTTGCTTCATTCTGAATAGGTATCTCGATGTTATTAATTTTGAGCTTTATTGTATTTTTCAGATCATCAACTTTATTTTTATTTCCAAATATCACCACTACAGATTTTTTAGGGTTTAAAATTAGACCGTGATTAAGGAAGATTTCTGTAATTGAGTTTAGGTCAGTTTGAATTTTATTTAGTGACTCCTGTGTCTCTTGGTCCCTAAACGACATGTATAATTGAGTGTCATCTGCATACAACATGTTCTTGCAATATTTTAGTGATTTAGTGAAGCATGATGTATATATAATAAAAAGAAATGGGCCTAAAATAAACCCTTGCGGAACCCCCTTATTAATAAACCTTTTTTCTGAAAATTTATTTTTTGATTGAACGATCTGCCATCTACCACTCAAATAACTATGTAATAGGGCTGCAGCACTATTATCCAGACCAATATACTTGAAAATGGCACCTAAGAGTTCATGGTTAATAGTATCAAACGCCTTGCTGAAATCAAGTAACGTTAAAACCGTTAACATGCCTTGAGCAGATGCATGTAAAATATCGTTTGTAACTTTCAGCAAGGAGCCAGCACAACTATAACCGGATCTAAAACCCGACTGTGTTTCTGGTATAATGCTATTTTTATTTAAAAATTCACTCAACTGACGACAAAGTATTTTTTCTAAAATTTTAGAAAAAATTGGAAGTATGCTAATTGGTCTTAAATCAGAGAGATGTTTAGGGTTTGTAATTTTGGCCAGAGGTAATATGATAGCTGATTTCCAATTTTCTGGAAATACATTTGAGATGATGCATGAATTTATTATATGAGTCAAATAAGGCAGAAAGTGGGGCAAGCATAATTTAATTGTCTTGAGGCTCATATTGTCTGTACCTACAAAAGATGTATTAATTTTTGCTATTATTTTCAATACGTCAGACGTATCTACTGTTTGTAATTTTAAACTGGCTCCTAAATTATTTTGATTGGTATTATAATAGTTTATCAAGTTATCGAAATTTTTAATTGTGCCAGGAACACATTCAATGAAAAAATCGTTTATTTTTATTTTTATTTTTTTTAAATATTATTCCCTATGGGGAATATTTGAATATTGGTTATTAAACCATTCCACCAGTCACCTTTTGTAGTGTCTTACTTAATCTAATCGTGTGAGGTAAAAGAATGTTGATTGGGTTACACGCTTCACGTCAAGGTACCTATCATGACGACTTTATTTGACAAACAACATAAGGTCTCGGATTCAAAGGAAATTCCACATAGGCCCGAACACTAGGATAGAGATATACATATATTATAATAATTGATGATAACATTTAAATTTCATAATTTATGGAATTCAGATAATTGTATATTGATCTGAAAATGTTTGCATTATTACATATTAAGAGAATTGCTGTCTAAAAGTATTTACCAGACTCATTGTCTGATCCTTCACTTCCATTATTTATTTTGCTTATAAATTGTTCAAATATTTTTTGAATATTATTTTTGAGATCATTTAATTTTTGCACCGATGTATCGGAGCCTTCGTTTGCTATTTTAAAGAAATCTTCTAAATTGTCGTTTAATGTTGACATTGTTTGTTTTGTAAATGGGCTACTTCTGTGAGGGTTGAAAATAAATTTCTTTGGTTTGGGCTCAGCAATCTCTGGAGATGTCACAGGATTTATTGGTTTTTGAACTGAGGTTGAGGCTGTTTTATTGCTAATCCCTTCCCTTCCATTGTTTATTCTTGGCCTTTTAAGGATATTTGACCCGCTGCACAGTAGGCTACCTCGCTTTAAAACCTGGCCATATTAGGGAAAAAAAAAGGTACGCGTTCGGACTTTAGTTCCGTGAAATCGTATATAGATGACACTAGTGCATACTAGTCCAACGCTGCGGTGGCATTCCACTCAGTAATTTGTATGATACGCATTGTGACAGTTTCCGGTAAACACGGGTTGGAAAAACAGCACATTTTTGACCATTTATATTGTGTTATTGTTAACGAGTGACAGTGATCCGGCCCAGTTATCAAGATCACATGAGATGGGTATCACCTTAAAAGGTAAGACTATCACATTTGTAACCCTTTTAATAAAGTATTTTGACTTAAAACTAAAGTACATTTAACCTGTATTGCGTAACACCGAAATTCTCAAAAATCATTGTCTACAAAATTTGTTCTGTGACGTTCCACTTAACTGAGTAGCTCTGGTACTACCCTAACAATGTCGTTGAAGATTTCAAAATAAATCGGGTGCGCATGTTTGAGCCATTTCCGTGTACGATGGTTCTTCTGTGGTGTGAACGTGTTTTTTATATTTACTATTACGAGGTGCGTTCTAGATATAACATATCCGATTTTTTTTCTCATGACTGAAACAGATAGAAACATGCGGTTTGTTTTAAAATACTCGTGCACTCGTTGTGGATGCGTGGTATTATTATCATCACTGTATGGCAGACAGAACTCTAGCGACAGCGCCGAGAGTGAGGACTGTATTTGATGCTTAAAATTTCGGGTAAGCGTCATTGCTAAAAAAATTGCATGGTCACCATCATTCTGGATAAGGTGGAACCAGGCTCAACGGAAACGAGTCCGATTTGGCGTTGCCAATAAACAGTAGTTGGACGGATCAATTACATTTGTGGTGAGTACCGTCCGCGTTCGTATTATTGATTATTTGACATTACTGTATAATAATAAGCTTTCGTTGCAGAATGATCTAGTAACGGAACAGCAGTCCACACGAAGCTATGCAAGGAAGACGTATGGTCGAAATCGTTCCTCATTTGAAGTCACTAGCGACAGAACAAAGCGTCGAAGAACGAAGGAACTCAGATCTACGACCATCACATCTGAATTGGCGTACGCCACGCAAATGAAACTTCGTGCTGATGGTGCCCATGCAGCCTCCAGTATATTGAAAGCGGTAACAACGAATTCACCGGAGCGAGCGGCTAAATATCAGAAGGCGTATAATGATGCGCAGAAACCAATGCTAAGCGAGATATCTACCGATGTAGCTCTGAATATGATGATCTCAGCTAAAATGACAAAGGCAGCATACCTCATGGTACGAGATGTGATGAATAAGAACCGCCGTGCATCCGTATAGCCATCGTACGCCAAATTATTGTCAGCTAAAAAACGTTGTTACCCGCCAAGTTCGAGTATTAAAATAACAGAGACTGTTGCGGAAGTGCAACTGCATTCACTGCTGGGCCATATTACGGTGAGGTTGATTGACGTGGCGAGAAACAAAATTAACGCGATAGATTCAGACTTTTTGGGCAATTGTACCTTAATTTGTAAGTGGGGCTGTGATGGATCAACTGGTCAAATGTACAAGCAAAAATTCGATAACGAAAAAAGCAGTGATGCAGATGTGTTATTTACTTCGGTCGTACCATTGGAACTGACTGCTGCCAAAAATGATAAAATTGTTATTTGGAGGAATCCGAAGTCATCGTCGACCCGATTTTGCAGACCGCTACGACTGCAATTTTTGAAAGAGTCTGCTGACAATACTCGAGCCGAGAAAGAACATATTGAAAACCAGATTAAATCTCTTGTGCCGTTCCATACTGTTGTGAATGACAGAAATATAGCGGTTAAATATCACTTGGTTTTCACTATGGTCGACGGCAAAGTGAAAAATGCCGTAACGGACACTTCATCGGCTCAACGTTGTTACATTTGTAAGGCAACATCGAAACAATTTAATGACATTGATTCGATTGTGGATAAGGAGATCGACTGCGCAAACCTTGCTCTTGGAGTATCTTCACTCCATGCCTGGATAAGGTTTATGGAGTGGTTTGTACATTTAGCGTATAAGAACGGAGAAGAATCGGAGAAAAAGTGGCAGGCTCGGTCTGTAGAGCAGAAACAGCGTGTCGCGACTCGCACAGCTGAAATTCAAAGCGATTTCAAACGCATTTTTGGTTTGCTGATTGATTTTCCCAGACAGGGATCAGGTACCACAAATGACGGCAATACTGCTAGGCGCTTTTTTGACGATGTTCCCTTAACTGCTAAAATTTTGGGAATTGATAAGGAGTTAATGATGAAGTGCAAACTAATTTTGCAGACAATATCAAGCGGATGTGCCATTGATATCGATAAATTCAAAACGTACTGCTTGAATGTAGCCAGACGGTACGTATACTTATACTCGTGGTACCCGATGCCGACATCAGTCCATACAGTTTTGATACACGGACATGCCATAATCGAAGCTGCTCCGTTGCCAATTGGTCGGCTATCTGAAGATGCGCAGGAAGCTCGGAATAAAGACATCCGGCGTTACCGAGAAGACTTTACACGTAAATATTCCCGGGAGAAAACTATGTATGACGTCTTCCATCGTCTTCTGGCATCTTCGGATCCATTAATATCGACCTTGCAGCAAATCACAATTGGAGAAGATAAACAGATACCACCTGTAGTAAAAGATCTGCTTCTTGAGTCAGCTACCAGCGAACAACCCGATATCGACTCTTATGACAGTAATGTTGCTAGCGATAATGAAGTCAACGATGAATATGACTACGATTTCGATTGAAAAATGCCACATACCGGGTGTTGATTCGATCAGGTATTCATAGGGATTAAACATGTCGAATCACATTCACGCATTTTCCTGCTTCCCGGGCCGGGTATCCGGAAACAATATGGGCCTTTTGAGCACTTGATTACGGTCATTTAGAGGTCTAATACTCGACATCCGTATCAAAAATGATAAATGAAGATGGGTGTTCCGGTGGCTTTCTATTTTTAATTTTCGTTATTTTCAAAACTCGATCAAATATAGTAAATGACTTTCAACCAACTATCGCCCTAAACACTTGGGTTTTTTTTTTCGTAATTTTTATTTACTCTTGTACCTTTGTTTGCTCTTGCACTTTTCCTCACCTCGGAAGCAGGAAAATACGTAAATGTGATTTTACATGTTAAATCTCTATATATCGAATCAACACATATCTTAATCGTTATTGGCAACCTCAAAATACCTTAAATTTCACGCGAATCCGCAAAATTTATAAATTTTCATCCGCCATATTGGATCCACCATTTTGAATTTTGCGATTCTAGCATCAAATTTGTAATCAGCAACCTTCAAATATCTTATACCCGAAGTTTTACGCGAATCCGCTCAATTTATAATTTTTCATTCGCCATATTGGATTCACCATTTTGAAATTTCCAATTCCGACATCTAATTCGTAATCAGCGACTCCCAGAACCTAATAGGACAAAGTATTGTAGGATTTTAGGTACATTTTCCTATTATGGCCAGGTTTTGAAGAGCTTTGGCCCACTGTGCGCTGGTCTCCTTTCCAGAACTCGCTAAACGCGGAAATTCAGTGTCGTAATCTAGTAGGGCGTAATAAGGGTTATAATTTTGTAGGTTTGTATTTTGATAGGCATTTCCCATTAGTGTATTATTTTTTTTCATATTGGTTCTTTTGATGTGTTCTGGACATTCTTTATTTAATGAAGAGTGATTTCTGGTCTTACAATGTACGCATAGTACTGTAGAAGTATCTTTACATTCCCTACTATTGTGGTCCTGACCACAGTATCCGCATCTGGGAGCACTGCGACATTGCTTGCTTCCATGATTATATCCGAGACATTTATAACATTGTAGTACGGGAGCTGTGTAAGGTTCTACCATACAGCGTGTTCCATGGATGTATACATATTTAGGTAACACTTGTCCATCAAAGGTTACGATACATGTGCCAATATTCTTAAGTTCGCCTTCTTTATTCTTTTTCTGAATGCGTCTTATTGAGGTAGCCCTGACAGAGCTCTTAATTTCAGATAGTATTTCTTGCTCACTTAGATTTTTATAGATGTTTCTTATAACTCTCCTTTTATTTACAAGAAATATTGGAATATATGCTTTCATATTATGAGTTTTAAATACTTCAAGATTTAAAATATTATTTGCAGATTTGCCTGAGGAAGCCTATAATTTAATTCTATTTCTACCTGCCCTTGAGATATTAACTATGTGTCTGTTGATATCACTATGATAAGTAAATATATTTTGTCAATTTGCATGGGGTGCATGTTACCAACGTTTTGATTCTCACTTCCTTCCACATAAATGAAATATGGACCCTTATCCGTTGCCTTGAAATTAACTTTATCCCGATTTACTGAATGAATGAGTGAATTATCTAGTATTGTTATGCTTTTTTTAATTATCCTTAGCGCGTCCGAATTGATAATTTCGTCCGCAGATGTTTGATTTTCGTTAACGCGAATTTCGAGGTCATTATCAATGCGATGTATATTTTGGGGATTTGTATCAATATGTCTACTTTCTTGTGAATTTAGGGTAACTTTGCTTTGCGAATTATTATAACTCGATTCGAATTGTTCGAATTCGTAATAAGGAACGCCGATTTTGTGATACTTATCGTTTGCCGGGGACGGGTCTACCGCCATTTCTAGATCAGTGGGACCGGGATCGTCTGGATCGTCCGGGGGCTCTTTGTGAGCCCCCGTTTGGAAGCTCATGTTGACTAACGCGTATTTATAACTGAGATTGCGGTAAAACTACTTTTTTCTATGCTAATTTAACTTTTTAAGTCGGAGATGTTCACTACGATGCGCACGCTACGGCTCGCTCGGAAAGAAATGAAAATCGTTTATTTTATTTACATCTAGTAATCTGTCTGGTATATCAAATTTACGATTTGGTTTTATATTTAATAAGTCAACTTTTTCCAAAGAGATTTTCCGTGTCTCTCTTTTAGAGCACACTGAAAATAAGCCTGTTTTTCTAAACGGATCGTGTTTGTCACTAAATTGCGAAGTGTATTATAATATTTCTTATGATGTTCATTTAGTGAAAGTTTATAACGTTTTAATGCATTATTTCTCAGTTGCATTAAAAATTTTGTGTTGTCAGAGAGCCATGGAGAAGGCGGTTTGGTTATTTTTACGGTTATTAAAGGAGCATGTTGATCTAGTATAGTGAAAATGTTATTGTTTAAATAATCTATTTTATCTTCAACGTTTTCGATGTGAAAAATATTTTGCCATGGGATTAAATGCATGTCCCTATCAAAACTTTCAATATTCAAATATTTGAAAGATCTGATAGTTTTATATGTCACGTTATGTAGAACTTCAAGTTTTAATTCGCATATTATTGTTTCATGATCTGAAAAGTTATTTGAGTTATCTACATACGCCTCATTAATCTTGGTATTATTGGAAGTTATAATTACATCCAATAGGGACTGCTTATTTTCGGTGATACGGGTTTTCGGGATCAGTAAGTATTTGGGTACAATCAATAGAATTTAACATGTCGTTGAAAAAAATAGTGTCTGGTTTCAAAGGTGATAAAAGATTAAAATTTATATCCCCCAAGCACAGAACATTGTCACATGTAGTTGACATGTATGTAAGAGAGGTTTCCAGTTTATCGCAAAAATATTCATACTTAACATCCGGAGGTTTGTACGTTACACCTACTGCTAATTTGTATTTATTTATAGTGATTTTAATCCATTGTTGCTCAATTGTATTAGAGGTAGAAATGTTCGAGTACCTTATACATTTTTTTACAAACAGACATACTCCACCACCACTCTTATCTTTTCTATCTTTTCTTACAATATTGTATCCGTGCATAAAAACTACATTATCAGCTATTTTGCTTGTAAGCCATGTTTCACTTACTGCTAGGATGTCAATATTGCAAGAAATAACAAACCTATAAATATCATTCAATTTCCGTAAGAGAGATCGAGCATTTATATGCCCGATTCGAATACATTTTAATTTCATTTTGGTGCCAGTTTAATAATATAAGTATAAATAACAAAAAGTGTTTATTCTAATAAAAAAAAAAAACTAAAAAGAAAGAAATCGGTCAATGTGAAGGATATCCACACTGCTAGAGAGATAAGCCGGTTGAAATGCAAGGTAAAGTTTCCAAAGGTGTTTTCGGTATTGCGAAGCCGCGTCAGTTATATTTATCCATGTCACTGCTATTTACAATCGTATATACTTTATTATTATGTTTAATTTTCACTTGAGCGTTTATAGTCCACACCATTTTAGAGCCGAATTTGTTTATGCATTGTTTTAATAAATCCATTTTTATTTTCGTTAAATCTTCCCTGATGACTATATTGGATCCCTTAAGACATTTTTTATTTCTATATACAGCTTCTTTGGTGCTTTTACGTGTAAATTTGTTCATAATCGGTCTAGGGCTGTTTATGTTTGATGATCTTTCCGGGGTTTTTCCAATTCGATGGCAAGAGTCGATGTCATATTGAGTAAGGTTTAGGGTCATTTTCTTATTTAATACAGCAACGGTGATTAATGCAGTTTCTTCACTTACTTTTTCAGGAATTCGAAATATGCGGATATAAACTATTTTTGATTCACCCTGTATACAAAATATTTTTGATTCACCCTGCATATAAAATATTGTTGATTCACCCTGTATATAAAAATAAAACACGAATACCGTTATTTCTAACTTGGATAACGCTAAATTAAATAAAAATGGTAAACTGACAAAGAAAATTGTTGACCCCTCAAATTAAAATATATTAGGCTTATCTGTTAATCTTCTCTGCGCCTCTGGGCGGAATTCCTCCTTCCTAATTTCCCAGGTAGCCGAACCGAAACCAGCAACGTAGAGTGAAGTAACACGGAACCGTAACAGTCGAATCACCCTTCCGCTCCGCAGCAAAATTACCGGAACAAGTAGAAGTCTAGCAGAAGTAGCCAAAACAGTCGTAACAGGAATGAGTCCAAGGAAAAGAATCCTAGGAAAAGCGTCCTAGATAAAGAATCCCAGGAAAAGCGTCCTGGATACAAAAAAAAGCCCCGTCGAAACGACCGAAATTAATATACAAAAAAAATACTTATTTACACTTTGTCGTCACTACAGATCTACACAATAAATACAGTGTGACATAGAAATAAGTACATTGCATATTGCCACACAATGGAGGACACTAAAATAAGAAAAACAGTTCCTATGAACATGGGTCCGCAAGGCCTTCGATTAAAAGATACGGGGTGTTGATTTTTAATTTTTTTTTATTTATTTGCAAAAACAATGATAAATAACAATTAAATAATGTGTCATAATGACACTTGTCAAACTAATGTAATAATTGTTTGAGGTATTTTGTGTTTGTGAGTAAGTTTTTCATTGGTTTTCTCACTGATTATTCAAAATTGCTTTCAGAAATGGTTCGCTACACTTTTGAAGAATACAGGGACATGATTATGTGTTACGGCGAAGCTAGATCAAATTCTTACGAAGCTCAACGTATCTATCAAGAAAGATATCCTTTAAGACAAGTTCCTAATGTTCGAACATTTATTGATGTGCATAGGCGTTTGGGAGAAGATGGCTGTTTTAGAAAACCAAAATTGAATAGTGGGGTTTCCAGAACTCGTCGCACTGTGCGAAACGAAGAAACTGTTTTACGAATGGTAGAAAATAATCCGAGAACAAGCACCAGAAAAATAAGTTCAGCGGTGCGAAACCTTAACCGTGAATCAGTTTTTCAAGGAACAACTTCTTCGCCCATATCATTTACAAAAAATTCATTCACTATTGGAACATGACTTTTTTCCTCGTGTACAATTTTGCGAATGGTTGCAAAACCAAAGACAAAACATTATTTCATCAATTTTGTTTACTGGCGAAGCTGGTTTTAGTCGTGATGGTATTCTGAACCTACATAACTTGCACCATTGGAGTGATGAAAATCCTCATCAAACTGTAATTCGAACTCACCAATATGGGTTTTCTATAATGTGTGGGCAGGTATAATTGACACTTACTTAATTGGCCTATTCCGATTGCCCAATCGATTGACAGGTGCACTGTGTCGAAATTTCTTGGAGAATGATTTAAACACATTATTAGAGAATGTCCCATTGGCCATTATTGGAAGAATGTATTACATGCATGATGGGGCGCCAGCTCACTTTTCTCGAGTGGCAAGGGACTATTTGGACAGGAGATTTGGAAATACGTGGATTGGTCGAGGGGGGCCTGTACCATGGCCAGCTCGTACTCCCGACCTTAATCCTCTCGATTTTTCATTTTGGGGATTTATGAAAAATGAAGTTTATGCTGTAGAAATACATAATGAAGAACAATTATGGATACGAATTATATGGAATCGGCAGATAGATTTCGTAATAACCCAGGAATATTTCAAAGATGTTGTCAATCATTAAGAAGAAGAATGGAAAAATGTATTGAAGTACAAGGGCAACAATTTGAACATCTTCTAAAAACTTAATGTTTTGTTTTAATTAATCATATTTTTCATCATACCATTAAAATTTAATTGTTGAAGTATTTATCATTGTTTTTGCAAATAAATAAAAAAAAATTAAAATTCAACACCCCGTATCATTTAACCGAAGGCCTTGCGGACCCATGTTTATAGGAACTTTTTTTCTTATTTTAGTGTCCTCCATTGTGTGGCACTATGCAATGTACTTTTTTCCATGTCACCCTGTATAAGTATACTAACCTTCCGTAGTAAATTAATCCACAAAACAAAAGATACGTTTTCCGGACCCGTGAAGATATCCTCGTGCTTAGAAAATCCGGCTTCGCCGGCAATCCAGTTATCAACCAATAATCCTCTCAGATATCCAACACTAACAATAACCACGGATTGATTGAACTCTGTATTCAGCAATAATCCCACTTCGTGGTAATTAATAATTAATTCGCAGACTGAATCACAGAAACACATTTGATCTTCACGTGAACAAAAGTACAACAATACAAAATAGACGACTGCGGAAAACAGACAAGTGCAAAAAAATACTCCTCCCCTCTAATTCTAACGAAGCCGTTGCTTCGAACTTTTCTGAATTAATAGCCGCGCCGTACGGTAGCTAAGCGGTTGGTAGTACTCCACAGTAGCGAAAACCCAGTAGTCAAGGTGAGAGTAACCAAATTCGATGTATCGAATTTTCGACACAAACGGATTAGTAACACTATTTACCTTAGCAATACGGCGCCTAATTAAGTTGCCTATGTTAAAAGTCCACCTCTCATTCAAATTCGGCGAATTAATTCCCGACTTTGAAATAATAAGCGCTAATGCAATATTTAACCGTTACAATCAGTCTTAAAATCAGCAATTGTTAATTTTATTTAATCATCATTGTCTAATCCCTAAGATTAGACATACATTTAATTATTAATTATTCTATTACGATTGCATCATTCGTTCAATAATGCAATCATAACACAACACAATTCCGGACAATTACCTGATGCCCCACATACGCAAGAATGACGAGCGCCTGCCCAGCCGATCCACGGCAACAACTTCTGCAACTCAGCAACTGATTTGTGGACTTTGTGACCATCGGCGTCCCAAATCACCGGGCCAACGCTACCAGTCAGCACCAACACCAAATATAAATACCCGCGAGGAGGCCAACTGACCAGAGTTATTTCGACTCTCAAACCATTAACTACCATGTCATGTATTTAAGTTATTATGTTACAATATATACCTATTATAAATCCACTACTCTACCCTGAACTATTACATGGTCCTTCGAACAAAACAGCTAACTGGGTCAAGCCCGCACCAAGCCTAAGCGCCAGTTAGTTCCTATCAATCCGAAAGCTGGGTCTAGCACGCACCAAGCCAAAGCGCCAGCTTTCATTCCAAAAAATAAATCCAAAATAACTGGGTCAGCCCGCACCAAGCCTAAGCGCCAGTTAATTTTCCTACAAACCGTAAGCTGGGTCTAGCACGCACCAAGCCAAAGCGCCAGCTTTCAATCCAAAAATCAAAATTGACTGGGTCGAGCACGCACCAAGCCTAAGCGCCAGTTAATTCTCCTATCAATCCGAAAGCTGGGTCTAGCACGCACCAAGCCTAAGCGCCAGTTAATTTTTCTACGTCCAGAAAGCGACAGATTTAAATTAATCAACCAAAAGCGAATCTACGTCCAGAAAGCGACAGATTTCAATTTCAATCAACCAAAAGCGAATCTACGTCCAGAAAGCGACAGATTTTAATTAATCAACCAAAAGCGAATCTACGTCCAGAAAGCGACAGATTTCAATTTCAATCAACCAAAAGCGAATCTACGTCCAGAGAGCGACAGATTTCAATTTCAATCAACCAAAAGCGAATCTACGCCCAGAAAGCGACAGATTTCAATTAATCAATCAAAAGCGAATCTACGTCCAGACAGCGACAGACTTCAATTTCAATCAACCAAAAGCGAATCTACGTCCAGAAAGCGACAGATTTCAATTTCAATCAACCAAAAGCGAATCTACGCCCAGAAAGCGACAGATTTCAATTAATCAACCAAAAGCGAATCTACGTCCAGAGAGCGACAGATTTCAATTTCAATCAACCAAAAGCGAATCTACGCCCAGAAAGCGACAGATTTCAATTAATCAACCAAAAGCGAATCTACGTCCAGAAAAAATTACATAATCAGAAATGCAAAAAGTCTACATATGTGGGATGATGACACCGATTCATCTGACGACCACAAAAAAGAAACGGATACGAAAACTCCGTCTCTAACGGAGCAGCAAATTCGATTGCAAAAGCAACAAGAAAAATTCAATCGTCTCACGAGAACAATGAATACCATCATCGAAGAAAAGAGCCAAGAGAAACCAAAACAACGATACCAATCCCTACTGGAACGACTACAAAAGCAATGGGACAGTGCGAAAGAACTACATGAAGAAATAATGGGGCATGAGCAGGCCTACACAGACGACTACTTTGTGAACAACGAGTTTGAAATATTAGAAACCAACATCGACGCATATTCAGAAATTCTCCAAAACAAAATGCGCGAAATGCCAGCAGCACATGTAATACATTTGCCGAAAATCGAATTATCGACATTCTCGGGCAGCTACGAGAAGTGGACATCGTTCAAAGATTTATTCAGCAAAACAATAATTAACAACATTGCCCTAAGCAAGACTGAAAAGTTGCAATACTTGAAGTCATACATAAAAGGTGAAGCCGCAGCACTGATTCAACATCTAACCATCTCCGAAGACAATTTCGAAGCAGCCTGGCAGATCCTAGACGAACGATACGAAAATAAACGATTACTAGTATCCAAATTACTAAAAAGAATTCTGCATCTCCCGCAATTAAACACTATTAAAAATTCATACTAATCATCAGAGCTGGGACGAATCCTCGTAAAAAGGATTGGAATCACGAATCCGAATCACCTAATATGATTCGAATCACGAATACTCGAATAAAGGATTCGTAAGAGATAAATATGATTCGAATCCAGTTTTTTCGAAACACGAATACAAATCCTTTAAGAATAAATTTGATTTTATTATTTTTTTGCAACCATTAATATATAAATATCGTTACCAGTTGTTCTAACAAAAATATTTAAAACCTAATTATATATTATTAACACTGAACATCGTTGATAACAGACTAAACATCTGATTTCCTGTTACTCTGATTAAAGATGTATTTGTGTGTTTCTGAACTTCACTTGAAAACAGTGTTTTGTACGCGTGGCGCATGAAGTAAAATTTCGAGTTTAGAAAAGCCCGACAATTTATTTAAATTTAATTATGTCATATCGTATATTTTTTGTTAGTGTTTTGGTCAATTTTAATATAATTTCATGACTTTTCTCTGACTTTCCCGGTTTTAATGATATTCAGTGATTTTTTTATCTACGTAATAATTAGGCGTTCGTAGATTTTATAATAGAGTTCAATTTGAAGCTTTAAACGAGTGTTTTCCACTCCCAGACTAAGCATGAAGTAAAATTTCGAGTTTAGAAAAGCCCCGTGAAAATTTGTCGAGGGTCGCGCAGCGACCCGAGACAAATTTTCTGGGCTTTTCTAAACTCGAAATTTTACTTCATGCGCCACGCGTATTAAATAGTGACTTAACGAGAAATTTAAAAACACACAGAAGACATTTTTTATGTTAATCCTCACAGTTAATTCGAATTATTTTTGACGATTGAAATCCTTTTGGAAGTATTCGAATCCTTTTATAAATATTCGAATCCTTTTCTAAATATTCGAATCCTTTTATAAATATTCGAATCCTTTTATATGGATTCGAATCACCCACATTTGGATTCGAATACGAATCCTCTTAAAAAAATGTAACGATTCACGAATCCAGTTGAACTAAAGTATTCGAATGCCTCTTTTGAATCCTCTAAAAGGATTCGAATCCTGAATGATTCGAATCCTGCCCAGCTCTGCTAATCATCATCTTCATCACCTACATCTACTGGAGCTAAGTTGTCAAGATTTGTTGCAGGAGACTTAAGGTCGTCAATTTTTCAAGCATGTACAAGATACGAGATAACTGTCATGATGTGACTGCAGCAACCAGCAGTTCTACTTCCTGCGAAACAACAACCAACAATCAGATCAAGATCAGAACCGTTCAAATTGAGAAGTACATTTTAATAATAGTTTTTGTTCTTCTTGTGTCTTGAGAACAAACGACAGTATCCAAACATAGTCAGCGTTAGCAATATCAAAGTAATCATCGTAGTCAATAATATTATCTTTTAGAACTCGATACTTGAATGAACCGTTATGTTTAATAGTTTGAAAATAGTATGCCGGCGCTTGTCGAAGCTGATAAGTTCCAAGTGCAAATGATCTGATCTGATCTAGCTTAAGTGATGTTATGTCTAGTTCCTCCATAGATTTCTCTATGAACCAGGAGTTAGTGCCATTGATATTGTTTGTTTCCATCATTCGTCTAACTTGTATGGCATATGTAATCTGTCGTTCAAAGAAGTCCTTGATCACATCCAATTGAATTGCGAGTATAATTATATATTGCGCAGGCAACCATGAAATCTTGGAACGCATGTTCAATGTTGTATTCCTGATGATGTCATGAAAATAATGGCACTTGCTCTTCAAATGACCATTAACTGTTTCAACCACAAATCGATTTTTTTCTATGAAGAGCTGCCTATTGCTTTCAAGTGCAGTCAGGTTTCGTTTACTAAACTACTCTATTACTCTACTACTCTATTAATAGATGGCGCCGAGTAAAGTGGTCTTAACCGGTCAGCCGTGTAATTCATGTAATATTAGAATTACAAATGATAATCAAATCATAGAGTGCTTTGCATGTGATTCCTGTTTTCATCTATCCTGTGCAATCAAGAGGAATGATCCGCCACTGGATAATAAGAACTTTAAATGGATCTGCGACGACTGTGCGGAGAACTGCAAAAAACGTAAGTCAAGAAACCGCAATCAAATCCCTATTGATGAACATTATGATATGGTCAGTCAACTAATGGACACAATATCAGAAATGTTTGGAATGATGAAAATGATGCAACAGGATATTATAACCTTAAAACTAGGAAATAAACAGAACACATTCCCGAAGGAATCTATAATATTAAATTCTAACACCAATGAATTCCGAAAGATGTCACAGGAATTCACAAACACTGCAAATCTCCGTGAGAGCCAGGTATCGAACAAAAAAGAATTCACAAAAACTGCAAATCTCCGCGAGAGCCAGGCATCGAACAAAAAAGAATCTACAAAAACAGTAAATAACAACGAAGAAACCAAAACAGAGCAAACTAATAAAACGGGAGCTATTAAAAAAACTCTACCGATAACAAATTTAAAGTCAATGCCGCCCACGAACAAAATAGACGAGGAGGGCTTCAAAAAGGTTACATATAAGAAATAAACGCAAAACCGAATCCATTCGAGGAGCGGCGCACAACGTCTCCATTAAAGGAGTCCCAAAAGTACATAACATCCACGTATGCAGACTCGACCCTACGCTAACGCAAGAAGAACTTCAACAATACCTAATGAAGACGTGCCCTAAGGTCAGATGCCAAAAGATGCAATCTAAATACCCTGACGAATACTCGTCATTTAAAATTTCTGACACCATGGAAAACATCGAAGTATTAAAAAACCCGGATATATGGCCAGAAGGTGTACAAATTAATCCTTTTTTACCGTGTGTTTACGCCTTTTGACGATTTGGGTTTAAAATTACTTAAACACGTAAAATTAAAATAAAGATTTATTATTAACTACGTGCATCAAAGATGAACAAACAAATATATACAAACAAATAACAAGGTAATTGAAAAAGAATATTAAATGAAGATGAAAGTGTAAAGAGTTAAAATATATGAGAAAATGAACAAAGTAAATGAATGAAGTCTTAGAAAATGTTACAAATTGCAAAAATCACAAGTATGAAAAACAAGATATAACTTACTCGTACGCTTGGTCGATTGGAAGTGAAGTCTTGTGGAGAAGAGACTCAGGGTGAATTTTTGAGGAATGATTTGATTGGTTGAAAGGAGGTGGTGGGGTAGTCAGGGTAGGTAAAGGAAAGAAAGAAAATTGCACAAGAAAGAGTAGGATAGCGTACGAATATTTTGGAAATTTTGGATTTTCAGGAAGTGCATTTTACAAGTTTTAGGCTGTAAAACTCCGAAGCTGGACAATCTTTATTGCCAGCGCTGAGGCACGTCTTCGCGAGACACAATGGTTTGGAGGAAAAATTTTATACAAAGAGTTTTACAGTCTGTTTATTGGGGTTGGCGATGGTCGCCCCTTGTAAATGCAGCCCTAGTCTCCAGTAACAAAGAAATAACAATAAAGAATAGAAATACAGATAAAAGAAATGTATTGAAATTAAAAATGCGCGGGTCCGTCGCGAACACCGTGGATAGGAGAAAGGAAAAAAGCAACCTAAATAAACACAAAACCATAAATATCCTTCATCAGAATGCCGAATTACTAGGAAATTCACTAAATGAAATCTATTACTGTGCACAGGAGTACAAATGTAACTTCATCTGCGTATCAGAACATTGGCAAACAGACGAGCAAATACGGATGCTAAATATACCAGGCTATAAACTTACTTCCTTCTTCTGTCGACCTCCGAATAAACATGGAGGTGTTGCGATTTATGCAGAAGACAACTTCAATACTCTACGGCGGGGCGACATTAAAGATATGTCCGAAGAAAATTTGTTCGAATGTGCGGCAAACGAATTTATACTTGACACGAACTTTTCACTTATCGTAGCGGTAATTTATCGTACCCCACAGTCAGACATAGAAATATTTATAGACAAGTTAGATGAACTCCTTAGGTTATTATTTGAAGAAACTTCTTTATCACGTGAGATTTTAATGTAGATATACTAAAATTAAGCAAAAGATCATCAATGTTTTTAGATATAATACACTCATAAGGCTACTGCCTGGGAGGGGAAAACACTTCATTTAAGCTTCAAATCTTTTAATAAACCAAGCGTCGGCAAATGCACAACGTATGCTCATGTATACTTAAAAAATTCTCGTTATGCAAATGTTCGGTGTTACATAAAACTCTTTGTATATGTTGTTGATGGTAAAAATATAATTTTTATCTAAAATGGTGAAGCAAGCACCTTTGGACCACTTGATATGGATTGACCCTGAGGTAATTTTTCACCTTAAAACCAATGTTTTATTCCATTTAGTTTTATGATCATAATTATCATTTAAACTTGAAAAATAATACAGAATTCTTATTAAACAATAAATATTCAAAACGACAATTCCCAAAAACCGAAAATTTACAATTCTAATCACACTCACCTTGCCGCAGAGGTAAACGCAGAAATCAGTGATCCCTTCCTCGTGCAGTCCGAGCAGTGGGAATATCTTGAAGAACCTCTCGATACCCGCCAGATCACCGTTCTTCGTCGCCTCGTCGAATCGGTGTTTGACGATAGCCCGCAGCTGAGATGCAGCGTCCTGTAGAGTCCGTACTGATTTTAATATGCCGGACGCCTTCTCCGCATCGGTCGCCGTCCGTTTCAGTAAGTTCTGATCGATAGACAGGAACCTGTGGACGTGGCCAGCGCCCGTCTCATAGTCCTCATCGTTTATCGCCTTCTGCACCCCGTGGGCGCAAAGTTCTAGATCGATCAAATCGGAGACACGTTTTTGACAGTCTTCGATGCGACTCTAGAAAACAGATCATTTTTGAAATGTGTAAGTCACAAACATTTGTTCCAGAATAGGCGATAAAACACAAAATATGAAAATAGGGATGTTCGATATACAGGTTCGATATACAGGGTGTATTTGTATTTTTTCAGACCAAACTTATTTGACTTGAAGAGCTGCATAACGTAAAATTATTTTGATGTATACAGGGTGTCCTATAAAAGCGGTACTGGAAGTAACATTATTTTTTTTAACGGAACACCCAATATATAGGGTGTTTGATTTTTAGATATTACTAACAATTGTACATATGTTTCATATAACATTGCATATACCTAAACCTAACATATTTCATAATACTTACAATTTAATGAAAAAAGTTAGATATTTAGGTTATCAGATTTTAATTTATGTCTCAATTATTAGTCATTTTAAAAATAATCGGTGTGGTACTTTAATTAATTATACTAGACGCTATCCTCAGCCGAAGTCAATTTTAATATTGTACTTACCTTGTAGTAATTAAAACCTGTCAATCTTAAGAAAACTCAAACAACAAAAACTTGTTTTTTTTTTAAAAGGCACACCCTATATTTCTATACGGCATATTATTCGTCTTTCCAAGAGCTTTCCTTTTTATTAAGTATGTCCTATACTTATCTTCAATAATTTTTGAGATATCACTGTTTTATAGAATTATTATTGAAATCAAAGCAACTACTGTGGTCATGGAATAAAATTAATCGAGAAAGCAAAATTTATTATTTGACATAGAAACAAATATTGATAATATATTTTATTAGAATAGTTATTTACATAACTAGTGCGGAAAAACAATTTTCCCGGGTGAATGCATTTTTAAAGCACGAGCGACGAAGGAGCGAGTGCCTTCAAATGCGTGAACACGAGAAAAATTCTGACGCACTAGTTATGTGAATAACTATTTTAATGAAATATATTATTAATATTTGTTTCTATGTCAAATAATAAATTTTGATTACTCGAAATGCGACTTGCGAGTTGTCAAAACGGTGTTAGAAACGTCACTTTCGAGGCGGCGAGTTCAAAAAAATAATTTTTAGAAAGAAAAATAAATCACAAGATGTTATAACATAAAATAAGAAAGAAAAAATTGCACATTTATATTAAGTGTTCAATATATCCTCCATTTTGATTTTGGCATACTTGAAGTCTTCATGTAAAATTTTGGTTCACTTTAACTAGCATGACAATGTTAATGTTGTGAAGAACGTTTCTAATCACAACTTCATATCTTCCTTTGTCGTTGCAGGTGTTTTATATGCCTTTTCTTTTACAGTACCCCATAAGAAAAAATCAAGTTTTGTCAAATCAGGTGACCTTGCCGGCCATACAATTGGCCCTCCTCTGCCAATCCATTTATTTGAAAAATGTTCTGTTAAATATTGCCTTACCCGTCGACTGAAGTGTGGAGGAGCACCATCTAATTGCAACCACATATTTTGTAATATAGCAAGAGGTAATTCATCGATCCATCTTTCAAATTCATTTCTAAGAAATTTAGAAATGATTCACCACTAACAGTGCCATCAAAAAAGTAAGGACCAATAATTCTACTTCCTATAATTCCAGTCCAAACATTAAGAGACCACTTGTGTTGGTGGTCTATGGGTATAATATGTTTGGGATTATAGTCAGAATAATAATGAAAATTATGCCTGTTTCCAAATGCGTTTTTATGAAATGTGGCCTCATCCGTAAACAATATATGATTTAAAAAGTTTGGTTCCAGTTCGCGTTTATGTAACGCCCAATTACAAAAGTTAAGCCTATTCAAAAAGTCGTTGTCACTTAACTCTTGGACTAATTGTACGTGGTAGAGATGGAACTTACATTTCTTTGTTATTTTATTTATTGTAGTTTTTGGTATATCAATTTGCTGCTCCAATTGGCGGGATGAAACAAAAGGGTTCTCACCGATAGACTGAAGAGCTGCTTATTCATTTTCTTGATTAGTAGTCCTTTTCCTTCGTTTTAGATTCTTTGTATAATCAATACTTCCAGTATTTTGAAATCGTTCCTTCAATCGAATAAATGCTGAAGCAAGAGGATGGCGTTCAGCATTAGGATATTTCTGAGCGTATATTCTGCTTGTAAGAAAACAATTTTCGTCACTAGCGCCCAAAACAAATGTCATATTTATTAATTCTTCTGTTGTAAAATTCATTTCGAAGTAGTTTATGACTGAATCAGCAGTAAATTAAAGTATTAATGTATGTGTGTCAAAAGATAAAACAAAAAGATACTTCAATTACGGCTTATGACAGATGGTTAATTATTGGCCGGCCACCTTAGATGCTTAGCACGATTGATACATTTAATAATAGTGTAAATCTAATCACATAAAACAGTAATATCTTGAAAACTATTAAAGATAAGTATAGGACATACTTAATAAAAATGAATGCTCTTTGAAAGACGAATAATATGTATAATAAAAATATAAGGTGCGCCATTTAAAAAAAAAATAGTTTTTATTGTTTTAATTTTCTTAAGATTGACAGGTTATAATTACTACAAGGTAAGTACAAAATTAAAATTGACTTCAGTTGAGAATAGCGACTAGTATAAATTATTAAAGTACCGTACCGATTATTTTTAAAGTTACTAATAACTGAGATATAAATTAAAATCTTATAACCTAAATATCTAACTTTTTTCATTGAATTGTAAATATTATGAAATATGTTTGGTTTAGGTATATACAATGTTATATAAAATATACGTAGAATTGTTAGTAATATCTAAAAATTAAATAATATATGGTGTGTTTCATTTAAAAAAATAATGTTACTTCCAGTACCGCTTTTATAGGACACCCTGTATACATCAAAATAATTTGGTCTGAATAAAAATTTTTCTATCTTTAACGAGTACGGAGATATCCTCCGAGAACGCACTAATGGGACACCCTGTATATCGATATTTGTATGCAAAATAATCGATATTTATATCGATAATCATTTTTCGCTAATGTGGATACCATATGGTCGATATCGTTACATTCGATACTATAGTCCATTCGCATTTAGATTAATGTTAGAGAAACATAGGGCTTATTTGTCCTTGATCACTGATTGGTCGAAATTTGAGGAAAACTCACAAAGCCGATAAATGGACAATTCGTTCTATTCCCCACTCACTCTCACTTATAGTGGAAAATGAATTGTCAGAATTGTCACTGTGAGTTAATGGCCCTCACTATTTATTTAAAGTGCAAGTCTGTGACAAAATTTAAAAGCGAAGCTAAAAATCTTGCAGGTGCTGAAAAAAATCTGAACTAAAAACTAACGAATCCAGAAATTGCAAGATTTCATAATACTCTTTTAAAATTGATAAACGCGAAATCAAACATAAGCAGTATAGATTGAATTTTAAGTTAAATCAGTGTTATATACGCGTGGCGCATAAAGTAAAATTTCGAGTTTGGAAAAGCTTGAGTTTGAATTTGGACGCTATGCGTCCAAATCCAAACGCTCAGGCTTTTCTAAACTATTTTTCTTCATGCTTAGTCTGGGAGTGGACAACACTCTTTAACATAATTCTGATAGACTTGAACACAAAAATGTGATATATTTACAAAATTATTACCGGAATCTTATCTAACCCAACTCCACAACTTAACATCAAAATCAAATACAACTCCACAAAATTAATTCTAACCTAACCCAAACTCCATCAACTAACATCTAATGTAACGCAACTCCATAAAGTAACATCTAACCTAATTCAACTCCACAGAGTAACATATAATCTTACTAAACCCAAGTCCACAAATCATAACATGTATACCAGAGCTGGGCAGGATTCGAATCATTCAGGATTCGATTCCCGGATTCGAATCCTTTTAGAGGATTCAAAAGAGGTATTCGAATACTTTAGTGAAAACGGATCCGTGATCCGAATTCGTTACATTTTTTTAAAAGGATTCGTATTCTAATCCAGACGTAGGTGATTCGAATCCTTATAAAAGGATTCGAATTCTTATAAAAGGATTCAATCCTTATAAAAGGATTCGAATTCTTATAAAAGGATTTGAATCCTTATAAAAGGATTCGAATTCTTGTAAAAGGATTCGAATCCTTATAAAAGGAATCGAATCCTTATAAAAGGATTCGAATCCTCATACACGGATTCAAATCCTCTTAAATAATTCAAATCGTCGCTATTAAGGCTGGGATTCGAATTCGATTAATTCAGGTAGTTAAATATTCTAATATGAATATTTAAATCACTAAATTATTCATATTTGAATATAAATATTTAAATTTTCGAATAATTTAAATATTTGTGAATGCATATTTGGTTACTTAACCATGAAAAATATCCAACGTTAATAGTATATTTTTAACTTCACTTGAAATCAGTGTTTTATACGCGTGGCGCATGAAGTAAAATTTCGAGTTTAGAAAAGCCCCGTGAAAATTTGTCTCGGGTCGCTGCGCGACCCTCGACAAATTTTCTACGCGGGGCTTTTCTAAACTCGAAATTTTACTTCATGCTTAGTCTGGGAGTGGACAACACTCGTTCTTAGAAGTTTCAAATTGTAGGATCACTCTAGATTTCTAAGTTTATTACTATTTTACAAAGGCTACAGCTCGAAGGACCAACCATGGTCTTCGGAGACCGAAGGACTACAGGGAATCAAAGTTTTTTTACAAGAAATCAATGAATATCTGAAGGTTTACAGCATGGATAGGAAAGAAAACATCTAATTTTGAAAAAATATCGAAGTTGGGTTGGTTTTCAGTGCATTTTTAACTTCACTTTACATCAGTGGATTATACGCGTGGCGCATGAAGTAAAATTTCGAGTTTAGAAAAGCCCCGCGAAAATTTGTCTCGGGTCGGTTCGCGACCCTCGACAAATTTTCTATGCGGGGCTTTTCTAAACTCGAAATTTTACTTCATGCTTAGTCTGGGAGTGGACAACACTCGTTCTTAGAAGTTTCAAATTCAAGGATCACTCTAGATTACTAAGTTTATTACCATTTTACAAAGGCTACAGCTCGAAGGACCAACCATGGTCTTCGGAAACCGAAGGACTACAGGGAATCGAAGTTTTTTTATAAGAAAACAACGAATATCTGAAGGTTTACAGCATGGATAGGAAAGAAAACATCTAATTTTGAAAAAATATCGAAGTTGGGTTGGTTTTCAGTGCATTTTTAACTTAACTTTAAATCAGTGTTTTATACGCGTGGCGCATGAAGTAAAATTTCGAGTTTAGAAAAGCCCCGCGAAAATATGTCTCACAAATGTATGTCTGACAAATTTTCTATGCGGGGATTTTCTAAACTCGAATTTTCACTTCATGCTTAGTCTGGGAGTGGACAACACTCGTTTGAATTTTAAATTTAACTCTTTTAAAAAATCGACGTATGTAATATAATAAATCATTCATTGAAATCATAGAAAAAGATTCAAAATTTTACCTAAAATTAACTTTTAGAGTTAACTTTATAATTTGTTCGGCTCTTAATGGGTGAATATTCTATTCCTAAAAAAACCGTTTTTCTTTAATATTAAAGTTGAATTTAATACAATAACAAACTGTGAATAAATTGACATAAATCTAGAAATATCAAAAATCTCGACATGTAGAAAATCTTGACGGTCCACTCCCAGACTAAGCATGAAGTAAAATTTCGAGTTTAGAAAAGCCCCGCCTAGAAAATTTGCCGAGGGTCGCGCAGCGACCCGAGACAAATTTTCACGGGGCTTTTCTAAACTCGAAATTTTACTTCATGCGCCACGCGTATAAAACACAGATTTAAGTTAGTTAAAAACGCACTGAAAATCAACCCAACTTCGATATTTTTTCAAAATTGGATGTTTTCTTTCCTATCCATGCTGTAAACCTTCAGATATTCGTTGTTTTCTTGTAAATAAACTTCGATTCCCTGTAGTCTTTCGGTCTCCAAAGACCATGATTAGTCCTTTGAGCTGTAGCCTTTGTAAAATGGTAATAAACTTAGTAATCTAGAGTGATCCTTTAATTTGAAACTTCTAAGAACGAGTGTTGTCCACTCCCAGACTAAGCATGAAGTAAAATTTCGAGTTTAGAAAAGCCCCGCGTAGAAAATTTGTCGAGGGTCACGCAGCGACCCGAGACAAATTTTCACGGGGCTTTTCTAAACTCGAAATTTTACTTCATGCGCCAGGCGTATAAAACACAGATTTAAAATTAAGTTTAATAACACATTTATCATCATTAATTAAAATCATTATATAATCAGATATTTAGTCGGTAAATGAACATTTCTGTTAATAGAAACTGATGGAATAAAATATTACTGGTTGCAAATAATAGATTCAAATTTATTTTTAAAGGATCTGTATCCGTGATTCAAAAATGAGGATTCGAATCTTTGATTCGAATCATATTTTTCAATTACGAATCCTTTATTCGAATATTCGTGATTCGAATCATATTAGGTGATTCGGATTCGTGATTCGAATCCTGTTTTTGAGGATTTATCCCAGCTCTGATGTATACCTAAAAGAAAAATCCCTTGTATTTAGAACTTTTTTGAAATTTAAACATATAAATGGCCAGAAAATGAAGTAGTAATCAAGGAGCATTTACTTGATCCCCAGAGACACTTTATTACATTTGTAATCTTTGATAAATTAATTAATTATTTTTTGAGTTAATAGGCTAAGTAAGCGGCGATTGCAGCGCCGCCACACGGTTTTAAGCCTAAGCAGCATCGGTGCCGGTTGTCATTTCGTCATACGGGAGTTCTGAGCAGAAGTATGAGTTCTGAGCCGAAGCGAGCTAAATGCAATGAAAGTTGTTGTGTCGTCGGATGCACCTTTACAGGTGCAAAGCGAGTCAATAACAACCCGCTTCTCGTTAATCTGAAATACCCTAATACTTAACGAGGGGGGAAAAGTAATTTTTAGCGAGTTTTCACACGACTGTATAATTACTATTTCCACCTCCGTAAAATACAACATTTCGTCTTACAAGTTGAAGAAGTTCACTCTCACTAACTGAAACAGTAGGAGAAAGTGGCACTTCTGTTACGAGCAAGGAAAATAACATTGTTTGAAATTGTATATCAAATTGTATAAGCAGAAACTTAAAAAGCTTAAATGAAATGCGTATATTTCTTATTATGCGTTCTATTTGTAATTGTAAATAATAAGTAAATTAATAATTTAACAACATTTCCAAACAATTCTACGTGCTACAATGAACTTGTTGAAAATTATATCTCATTATGACACAGAAACATTACAATTTTGTATAGGTTACCTCTACCGACGGTTTGTAGTACAGGGTGTCTGCTTTGGAGTTCAATGCCCCGGGTGTTTCTCGTAAAACAACCCCGCGCAAGATATTATTCTCGTCTCCTCTTATTTCTTCGGATATGTCGGTTACGTGCGAACTTTCACAAAGCATCCTACCTTTCGACAGGCTTTTCCGTCGGAAAATGGTTGTGTCAACCGTTTCAAAACCGCAACTTATTATGACATGCATATTTACATCGGTTTTGTACGAACAAATACCACGAACAGCATTAAATTATGACGTTACACAATAAAAAACCAACTGACACCATGCAACTCATACGCAACCGACACCGATGCTGCTTATACAGAAATCCGCTAGGTGGCGGGTGCCACGGCGCGAACAGCTGTTTACTTAGTCTATTGAATTGTCATATTACTATCAGATTTCCCTTCCCACAACCTAATCTTGTCCTAACCTAAAAGACACAACCTGCGTCACTAAATTCTTGAAATGTCAAATTTGATCGGTCATATTTATAAAAACAGATTATATGCCCCTAAGACCAGGATGAGCCCCCTTTAAGACCAATTTCTGGGTGCATGCTAGATTGCAATAATTGAATGAAGGGCTATTCAGGGTAAAGGTATTTTATTTAAGAGTATAAAGGACGTTGCATTTTACCTTGTAAAATGTTTAACATCCTTAACTGTCTCTTTCATATTATGAAAGTATAAACTAGGGGTGGGAATTTGAATATTCGCGAATATTCAAATACCACAATACTTATATTAAATCACTCACTTTTTCACATATTTAATTCATTTTGCTATTTGAATATTTAAATATTTCTATAAATTGTGTTAGAAAATGTCTAATATATTTTCTAAAACTAAACAATTTATAAATTCAAATAGTTTATTTGTTTAAATATTTGGCTAATTTGAATGTTTCATATTTGCATATTCATGAATATTCGAATTCCCAGCCTTGGTACAAACTAGTAAAGTCAATACTTACTCTTGCTAAGTCTAGTGTTTTAATCTCTCCGCTAATTTTATCTGAAGTTTGTGAAATATTCTTAATTGTAACGACTAAACTCTCAGCCTCTTGTTTTATTGTATTTAGTGTGGGAATGACTTTTGACAAGCTTCTTATCTTATCGTCGATGTATGTCCTTTGAACTAACATATTCGCCAATTCCTGTGTAGAGACTTCCTGAAAATATTAAAATAATTGAATAGAAGACGTTGTTACTTGATTAAATTATATTTGAACACGTTAGTAAAAACCACATTTCACAAATTTATTAGAAAACTGAGACAATTGACTGCCATCGTAAGCCCAAATAATATGCATTATTAACCTATTAACCCCCACAGCGAATTACAAATATCAACTAAAGTCTTCATATTTAGAATATTCATATTTAAATCCACTGTCTTTCAGGACAGCTTTTTTGCTGGTCCACCCGAAACAACGCACCTTGGGTTTACACAACACATTGAATTGAAATTATTAACAATCTCAAATAAAATTGTAGCATTGTATAAACCAGAGCTGGGCAGGATTCGAATCATTCAGGATTCGAATCATTCAGGATTCGAATCATTCAGGATTCGAATCCTGGATTCGAATCTTTTTAAAGGATTCAAAAGAGGCATTCGAATACTTTACTTTAACTGGATTCGTGATCCGGATTCGTTACATTTGTTCAAGAGGATTCGTATTCGAATCCAAATGTGGGTGATTCGAATCATTATAAAAGGATTCGAATATTAATAAAAGGATTCGAATATTTATAAAAAGATTCGAATATTTATAAAAAGATTCGAATACTTACAAAAGGATTTGTAAACACCTTTTATATCACACACTATTCACATCTAATATAAATTATCTCTGTAGCATATGGGGCGGAACAAGTGAACAAAATATTAATACTTTACAGAGACAGCAGAATAAAATTTTAAAAATAGTTTATAACCTTAACAGATTTACCCCCACGAAAGATTTATATAAATTAATCCCAGAACTAACAATAAAAAATAAAATCAACTTTGAACGATGCTTAGTAATACATAAAATAATGCATAGTACTAATTCACACATTCAACTCAAAAAATTCAAACAAATTCACGACCATAACACGCGTAGGCGTAGTAATTTACTAATACAAATGAACACAACTGATGTCTTGAAAAATAGTATTTTTGTATCAGGCGTGAAATGCTACAATAATTTCCCGGTATCAGTCAGGAAAATCACGGACATTAATAAATTTAAAATTAGTTTAAAACAACATTTTATGCAACGTCATTAATTGATTAATTTAAAAGTTAGTAACCTCCAATAACTATTGAAATTCTCCAGTACCAGAATTGATTTATATAATCAATTTCTGTTGGAGATCAATTTCTATATCAAATTGGTAAATAACCAAACAATAAAAAAAAAAAAAAATTGTCAAAAATAATTCGAATCAATTGTGAGGATTAACATGAAAAATATCTTTTGTGTGTTTTTAAATTCCTCGTTAAATCACTGTTTTATACGCGTGGCGCATGATAAAATTTTTAGATGTTCTTCGTGTTTTTAAAAGAGTTCAATTTGCAGCTTCAAATGAGTGTTTTCCACTCCCAGACTAAGCATGAAGTAAAATTTCGAGTGTAGAAAAGCCCCGTGAAAATTTTCTGGGCTTTTCTAAGCAGTTTTGCGCGACCCTCGACAAATTTTCACGGGGCTTTTCTAAACTCGAAATTTTACTTCATGGTTAGTCTGGGAGTGGAAACGCTTGTTCGAAACATCAAACTGAATGCTTTGATAAGAACATTAAATAACTGAACATGGTTTTAAAGATAATAATCTAGTTTTCAAAATTTTGTTTAACATTATTTGAAGTAGAACTGACATGGTAGCCACAATATAAAATTTTAAATTTTTCCGACAATTCCCTGATTCAAGATTTTTTTCCCTGGCCTTTTAATATAAGTTTTTCTGTGTTAAATGTTTTGTTAAATTGTTTTCATTGTTTTTGTCAATATTTAAGTTAATTTTATAAATTTTTACTTGTTTTGTAATTTACCTGCTGATTTTGACAAATTTAATAATATCATATGGCTTTTTTGTTAGTGTTTTGGTCAATTTGAATATTATTCCATGACTTTTCTCTGACTTTCCCGGTTTTAATGATATTCAGTAAATTTACGTAATTTTCAGGCATTCGTCGATTTTATAATAGAGTTCAATTTGAAGTTTTGAATGGGCGTTTCCAGTCCCAGGCTAAGCATGAAGTAAAATTTCGAGTTTAGAAAAGCCCCGTGAAAATTTGTCGAGGGTCGCGTAGCGACCCGAGACAAATTTTCGGGCTTTTCTAAACTCGAAATTTTACTTCATGCGCCACGCGTGCAAAACACGATTTGAAGTGAAGTTCAGAAACACACAAATTCATCTTTAATCAGAGTAACAGGGAATCAGATATTTAGTCTGATGTTCAGTGTTAATAATAAATAATTAGGTTTTGAATAATTTTGTTACAACAATGTTTATATATTATTGGTTGCAAAAAAATAATAAATCAAATTTATTCTTAAAGGATTTGTATTCGTGATTCGAATAAACAGGATTCGAATCTTTGATTCGAATCATATGCATCTCTTACGAATCCTTTATTCGTGTATTCGTCATTCGAATTAGGTGATTCGGATTCGTGATTCGAATCCTTTTTACGAGGATTCGTCCCAGCTCTGGTATAAACTAATGTGTAAATATAAGCAAACGTAAGTAACAGGAATGTTTTTCTATTATTTTTGCATTTAAGCAAACTCATTTCTCCTCTTTCTTATTCTTTTTTGCTGTTTAATATTAACATTCTATTAGTGATGTTGGCAATTAATGATTGACGTATTTCATTTTGACGTAAAATGTAAATTGCATTATTAGAACTACTAAAGGTCCGTGTCCAGATCCCGAGCAGGTCGGACTGCTGCGCAAAAATTAAAATGCAAAGCCAACACGTGGTTAGACTCCTATCCTTTTGCATCCTTTCAGTCACATCCATTTTCATATTCCTATTCCTTACATTCCCTTCCAGTGTACCTCATCCTGCTAACTGCACGTGTATTTTCCAAATTTTAAATTCAGTCGACACTCCAATAATCTAATTATTAAAATAACTAGAATTATTCCTATAACCTTTTTCTTTGATAACTATTCCTATATTTATTTATTCAAATGGTTAAACAAAAAATGTTTAATTAATACTGTGACTCTGTTGACCAGTCGCTTAGATGCCAAGACCATTAAATTACGCATAAGAAGAAGAAGAATTACTAAAAATGCTTTTATATGTCCTAGAACAAATCAAACATTGGAGGAGAATTTACATTGAACATTTTCTGGCATGTTCAGTGTTACATAAAACTCTCTGTATGTTCTAAATATCACAAATATGACTGTTGTTAATAACTTCATTGTTTATAATAATTTATATTCAGTGATCTATAATGGAATTCAGGAGAGGTGTCGTATGACTCATTGCTGTATAATGTGTGGTTTAAAATTTTTTAGAGAGTATGTCGACAGTTGTATCAGCAACGATTTTTCCTAGTCGCATCAAATTTTGATGTTACATGGCAATGTCATACTGTTTAAGTCAAGAGTATATTACTGTTTTTTTTTTTTACAAAAGCTTGAAATCATAATTTCTTGTGAATATTCAGAGAATGTCTACACGTACTTGCGTTAATAGTATAGTATTTTTCAAGCTCTAGTGCTGAGCAATAAAAAATAATCTCGAGTACCGCCAATAAAAAATACAATGCCTCTTTAAAATTGTAGCCGCTACTGCAGTAGGCTAACCTTAGGTGGAAGGAAGAAGACACGTGTCACATATTCTATTCTATTGAAAGTGAGTAGGTAGTTATGCTACCCTCCACTGCGACCGCAAGGATCTATTGTGGCTCACAATTAAGGTCGAACATCCGACCTTACAGCTCACCTTCCAAGTCCATCTTCTTGATGAAGTCAAGGATCTTGTCAGGTGAAGTTTTTTCCAGGTCCTTCAGGTTTAGCTTCGGTGTGCCAAACACCGTGGTCCTGATCTGGTCGCCAACTGGACAGGCACATATGACGTGCTCTGCTGTTTCATCATCCTCTAGGCATAGGCGGCACTCAGTGGTGTCGCTTAGTCCTAGTTTATTAAGGTGATGCCTTAGACGGCTGTGTCCAGTGAAGAGAGCAGTTAATGTGTGAACATCTGATCTGCTCAGCTTCAACCATGAGGCCGTCCTGGCCGCAGATGGTCCACTTGTTACCGCTCTGAAATGTCTCATCCCAGGGCGGTTTTGCCAGAAATCCTGTGCCTCGTGTCTCATCCATCCGTTGTTACGGTCTCTAGCTGTTGATCTGGGTATCCCCAGAGCGGGTTCTGGTCCGATGTAGGCTGTACGCGCCCCCTCTCTGGCTAGGGAATCGGCTAATTCGTTTCCCTCTACGCCAGAGTGGCTTGGCACCCACATCAGACTGACCCCGTTTACCTGTGCCATTTGGCAGAGGGCTTCCTTGCAGTTCCGTACAGCCAGCGAGGAGCATCTAGAAGATGCCAGGGCCCTAAGGGCCGCCTGGCTGTCCGAACATATTTTTATTGTCCTGCCCGCCCAACCCTTTGAAAGGATTTCGTGGGCGCACATTTCAATGGCGTATATTTCAGCCTGAAGTATGGTAGCATACCTGCCAAGGCTGTAGTAAAGTTCAGTCCTTGGTCCGACGACTGAGGCTCCTGTTCCAGTGGACAGTTTTGAGCCGTCAGTGTACCAGTAGGAATCAGCCTTTTCTGGGGTGATTTTGTGTCGCTCCCAGTCGTCCCTGCTTGGGAACAGGACCTTGTACGGCTGATCCTTGCAGTAGTCCGTGACTGCGTAACACGTATCACATAACAAGGCAGCTATGGCCTATGTGTGACACTACAAACAGTAAAAGATTAATTGCACTTAGCAGAATCGACATAAGGAAGGCAGTAGGCATCATCACGGGTCACTGTTTTCTGGGTGGACACGCACAAAAGATGGGTCTCAAATACAATGACTACTGCAGAGAATGCCTAGATGAGGAGGAGTAAGAAACAGTACTCCACTATCTAGGTCAATGTCCTGCTCTTGAGGGGAAACGAATGAAGTACCTCGGTCTGCACCACGCAAGTGAACTGGCGGAGCTCTCACCTATAAAGGTGGGAGATCTGATCGGATTCATTAGGTGCTCAAATTGGGTTGTATAGGGGAAGGATCTCTCATGGTATCACAACGGGCCCTATGGGCCTAAGTGAACAGCCTCGGCTGTTGCCATATAAACCCTACTGCAGTAGGCATGATTTATAGGGGGTTGGTTTCAGAGGGTTTCTACCTGCGAAAAATGTTTCCATATTTTCGGTATTCTGACAGGAAATATCTTAAGTAATTTAAACAAAATATAATTCTAAAAATTTCAATGTGTCCGTCACAGCATTTTCCCTAATATTTAATAAGTAAATTCATCTTTACAATTAGCTATTCAAGAATGTTTGCGCGTAACTTCTTTGCAACGCTTTTTAGTTCATCTCATTTTAAATTTAAACAAAATAACTAGATCACAGAGATAAAGGGTTAAAAAATATTATATGTCAAATAACGAAAAACATTACTTTATTATTGTCTACAACGTTGTCTTATAACATTTTTAAAAATTGTGTATATTAATATTTTAATTGTCTATATCTATATCCGAGTCATCACTGTCAGAGTCTTGTGTATTTATAATAAATTGATAATTTGAATCAAACGTATTATACTCTTTTTCAATACGTATTGTATGTTTAACACATCTTGACCACTGGTCGGCAGATATATTTTTTATTTCTTTTTTGACTAAATCTATTACTGATTTATTTAAATTTGGAGTTACATTATTCTTCCGCACATTTTCTTTTAATTGAGCCCATATTAACTCAATTGGATTAAAAATACAGTGGTACGGAGGTAAACGTACCACTGTATGTCCGTGTTCGTCTGCCAATTGATCGATATAATATGTTTTTCTTTTTTTACTACGACTATTTAGAACTTCAATCAATTGGGATTTGGTACAATGTTCTTCAAAAAACAAATTATTTTCATATAAATATTTTGCTATTTCATCTTTTTTATTTGCCGCTGTGGGTGCTTTGTCAATTTGGCGACTATGATAAGAAGTGTTATCTAAAACTATTACTGATTTTGCAGCTAAGTTTGGTATTCAATTATTTATGAACCAATTTTCAAATAATGATGCTGTCATGTCATCATGATAGTCAAGATGACATTTAGAGATTTGTTTCCCCGATAGCAGTAAACAATCGTTTACCCAACCATTTTCATTCCCGCAGTGTAATATGGTTATTCTTTTCCCCCTTGATGGGGGAACTTTCATCGCGCAGTTTTCTGTCTGGTCAGACCACATTTTTTTCGATGTATCGTGGGTATCGAACCACGTTTCGTCCAAATAATAAATACTTCTTCCAGAGTTTCTGTAATCTTGAATCTTCTGTAAATATTCATACCGCCATTTCCTTACTTCTACTTTCTCCATTAGATATTTCCTTTTATCGATAAGAGTGAACTTAAAACCATTGCATTTTAGTGATCTCCACAACGTTGTTGGACTGCATGATATGATATCTCTCTCCTTTAAAATATTATTGATAGTTGCTTGTGTAGGAGCCTTTTGTTGTTTAATAGATTTATACGTTATTTGAAATAAAATATACTGCCTTTCAAAAAAATCAGAACACCAAGTATTTATTGCACGATTTTAATAAAATTTAGACAATTTGATCATGTAAACGAACTGTATCGATGATCAAAAAATCAACTTGAAAAACAAAAAAAACAAATGAATAAAAATTAATAATGTGTTGGGCCTCCACGATTTAACAAACACTCATTAACACGTCGAGGCATGCTAGAAATCAGGCTGTCAATATCGACTTGGGGTATTTCATTCCAAACTTCGATAATTTGACCTCTAAGTTCCATTACAGTGTTAGCGGGGTGCTGTAAGTTACTTATTCTAACACCTATCATATCCCAAACATGTTCTATTGGCGATAGATCTGGAGAACGAGATGGCCAAGGTAACAAATTGATTTCGGCACTATCAAAAACTGTCTTGTAATGGCCGCTGTGTGTGGTCGAGCATTATCTTGCTGAAAAATGGGGTTCTACAAGCCATTTACATAGGGCACTAACACTGGTTGTAAAATGTTGTCAATATACCGAATCGCGTTAAGACTTGCTTCTAAAAAAACAAAAAAACTAGAGGAGACCGACTACCATATCCTATCGCCCCCCAAACCATAACTCCCTGTGTAAGAGCCGTATGTCTTTCAACAGCAAATTGTAAAATTTTGCGTTCACCGCGTCGACGTCTCACTCTTCTGCGACCATCATGAGCCCATAAACAGAACCGAGACTCATCGCTGAAGATAATGTTATTCCATTCATGGGTCCAATGTTGTCTTTCCCTGCACCAATCAAGTCTTGCTCTGCGATGCTGCGGAGTAAGAGGTAGACACAATTGTGGACGGTAGGATCTTATACCAAAACTGCGGATTCTTCTGTAAACAGTAGCCATGGATACTCTTTGGCCATTTAGAGCCAACCAGTCATTTCCCAATGCCCGGGACGTTGTAAATCTGTCTCTTAAAGTTGTAAGACGAAGAGCTCGATCTTCACGCTCAGTGGTGCTTCTTGGACGTCCTGATCCAAGTCTACGTCGATTCTCCCCAGCTTCAGACCATCTAGACCAGCAGCGTACGATCACCGATACACTCAGAGACTACTTGGATATTAGAAGCAATTACATTAAAAAATCAGCAGCTCTTCATAATGGTGAAATCAAGGAAAAATACCATTAAATAGTAACCAAAACAATTGATTTTTTGATCATCGATGCAGTTCATTTACATGATCAAATTCTGTAAATTTCATTAAATCGTCCAATAAATACTTTGTGTTCTGATTTTTTTGAAAGGCAGTATATTTTGTGTGCTTAATTTTATTGCACAGAAGTGTACATCATTGAAATGCATTTTTAATCTGATTTCAATAATATGTCACATGTAGGCTTTTGTTTAATTATTGTTGTTCAAGTTGCCATGGCAACCAAACAATACCAAGTTGCTCTACAACAGTTGAAATGGTATTTAAAAATAAAAAAAAATATTTTTGTGGGCTTTGCACATTTGTTTCCATGGCAACATACCATCAAAACAATACATTTTTTAAAAGCAACTGTTGGCACATCATTGAAATCAGTGCAAAAACGCTGTTCAATGATATGCATATCTTCATACGCACCCATAAGAAAAACAAAAGTTGTGTTAGGAAAAACAAAAACTAATCGCTTTGTTTTATAACTTACTCCATAAGTCGAGTTGTAAAAAGTTGCTTTAAAAATGTTTTCACCAATTTGGAATAAGATCAAAAATAACGGAGTTATTGGGTAATATCGAAAATTTCAGTTTTTTTAAAATGACATCGAAAGCAGATTATGAGTAAGCACTGTAATACGCAACTTTGCCCGTATTTAACCGATTCTCTATATCCTCAAATAAGCGAGATCTCCATAGTGCGGCTCGGGCACTCTGTATATAAACAGGTACTTTCGTATAACGTCGAATACCATAAGATCGAATCCCATTAGGGAAATAACTTTTATTTGATTAGTTTAAACGATATCAGTGTCAATCGCAACTGTTTCGAAAAAAGTAATGATATCTTCGTCTATTAAGTATGAGGCCTGTCTAATAAACCACAAAGGCTTGGTGCGGTAGGTTTCAAATTGAATGCATTGCTTAAGTATCTTTGCACACGCTAACGATTTTTCATACTTCTAGGTTTGGTTAGGTTAGGTTAGTAGAAAGGTTTGCAATAGAATAAATTGTGCAAGTCATTTTGCTCCCGATGCCCGTTCCACATGGACCTGGTACTTATACAACTAACGAACAAGTGTATACAAATTTGTTGGCCTCATACTTAATAGACGAAGATATCATTACTTTTTTCGAAACAGTTGCGATTGACACTAATATTGTTCAAACTAATTAAATACAAGTTATTTCACAGAAAAAGTTGTTTTTTTTTGCAATACAAATTCGACCTTATGGGACTTCTACCTTTTCGCTTCAACCTAATGGGATTCGTTCTTATGGTATTCGACCTTATAGGGGGGATCCTATAAACATCTATGCAGTAGGGTATTTTAAAGATGAAATGTTAAGATGTTGGTAAATGATTTTCAATGTAACAAATAAATCATAATTTGTCAAATAAATTGTCATGATGCAGAGAGTTTTCAAATAGAGAACGCTACAACTTGCAACTTTACAACACATACAGGGATTTTTTCTTTTAAGTTTACTTTCACATATTCGATATGAACATTTGTAAAATTAAAGAACACGTGATCAAAACTAAGCAGTATATTTTGAACTTCACTTTAAATTAGCGTTTTATACGCGTGGCACATGAAGTAAAATTTTGAGTTTCGAAAAGTCTAATTTGGCTTGATTGAAAGTTTTTAATAAGATCATTAATGCCTGAAAATTTACATTAAAAAATCGTAACATGTATACCTTAAAAAAAAAAATTCCTTGTATTTAGAACTGTTTCAAAATTTAAACATGTAAATGGGAAGACAAATATTTCTGAGCAAGGAGGTATCAAACGAACGAAGAAGTCAAAACAGACAGTTTGAAAATAACGAAAAAATATTCTATAGAAAGTTAAACTCCACTGAGGAAAATATATCAACACATCCCGAGGAAGAAGAAATAACACAATTTTGGAAAGCAATATGGTCGATACCAAGACAACACAACGACAATGCAATGTGGGTAACCGAAGAAGAAGAAAAACAGTGTAATACGAAGGAGCAACTCGAATATGAGGTATCGGTTGAGGAACTTAGAACACTAATAAATAAAACACATAATTGGAATGCCCCAGGAATAGATCACATACACAACTTTTGGTACAAGAAGTTTACGTCCACCAGAGCTGGGCAGGATTCGAATCATTCAGGATTCGATTCCCGGATTCGAATCCTTTTAGAGGATTCAAAAGAGGTATTCGAATACTAGTGAAAACGGATTCGTTACATTTTTTTAAAAGGATTCGTATTCGAATCCAGATGTAGATGATTCGAATTCTTATAAAAGGATTCGAATTCTTATAAAAGGATTCGAATCCTTATAAAAGGAATCGAATCCTCATACACGGATTCAAATCCTCCTAAATAATTCGAATCATCGCTATTAAGGCTGGGATTCGAATTCGATTAATTCAAATAGTTAAATATTCTAATATGAGTATTTAAATTACTAAATTATTCATATTTGAATATAAATATTTAAATTTTCGAATAATTCAAATATTTGTGAATGCATATTTGGTTACTTAACCATGAAAAATATCCAACGTTAATAGTATATTTTTAACTTCACTTGAAATCAGTGTTTTATACGCGTGGCGCATGAAGTAAAATTTCGAGTTTAGAAAAGCCCCGTGAAAATTTGTCGAGGGTCGCTGCGCGACCCTCGACAAAATTTATACGCGGGGCTTTTCTAAACTCGAAATTTTATTTCATGCTTAGTCTGGGAATGGAAATACTCGTTCTTAAAAGTTTCAAATTGAAGGATCACTCTAGATTACCAAGTTAATTACCATTTTACAAAGGCTACAGCTCGAAGGACCAACCATGGTCTTCGGAGACCGAAGGACTACAGGGAATCGAAGTTTTTTTACAAGAAAACAACGAATATCTGAAGGTTTACAGCATGGATAGGAAAGAAAACATCTCATTTTGAAAAAATTTCGAAGTTGGGTTGGTTTTCAGTGCGTTTTTAACTTTACTTTAAATCAGTGTTTTATACGCGTAGCGCATGAAGTAAAATTTCGAGTTTAGAAAAGCCCCGTGAAAATTTGTCTCGGGTCGCTGCGCGACCCTAGACAAATTTTCTACGCGGGGCTTTTCTAAACTCGAAATATTACTTTATGCTTAGTCTGGGAGTGGACAACACTCGTTTGAATTTTAAATTTAACTCTTTTAAAAAATCAACGTATGTAATATAATAAATCATTCATTGAAATCATAGAAAAAGATGCAAAATTTTACCTAAAATTAACTTTCACAGTTAACTTTATAATTTGCTCGGCTATTAATAGGTGAATATACTATTCCTAAAAAAACCGTTTTTATTTAATATTAAAGTTGCATTTAATACAATAACAAATTGTGGATAAATCGACATAAATCTAGAAATATCGAAAATCTCGACTTGTGGAAAATCTTGACGGTCCACTCCCAGACTAAGTATGAAGTAAAATTTCGAGTTTAGAAAAGCCCCGCATAGAAAATTTGTCGAGGGTCGCGCAGCGACAGGAGACAAATTTTCACGGGGCTTTTCTAAACTCGAAATTTTACTTCACGCGCCACGCGTATAAAACACTGATTTAAAGTGAAATTAAAAACGCACTGAAAACCAACCCAACTTCGATATTTTTTCAAAATTGGATGTTTTCTTTCCTATCCATGTTGTAAACCTTCAGATATTCGTTGTTTTCTTTTGAATAATCTTCGATTCGCTGTAGTCCTTCGGTCTCCGAAGACCATGATTGGTCCTTCGAGCTGTAGCCTTTGTAAAATGGTAATAAACTTAGTAATCTAGAGTGATCCTTTAATTTGCAACTTCTAAGAACGAGTGTTGTCCACTCCCAGACTAAGCATGAAGTAAAATTTCGAGTTTAGAAAAGCCCCGCGTAGAAAATTTGTCGAGGGTCGCGCAGCGACCCGAGACAAATTTTCACGGGGCTTTTCTAAACTCGAAATTTTACTTCACGCGCCACGCGTATAAAACACTGATTTAAAGTGAAATTAAAAACGCACTGAAAACCAACCCAACTTCGATATTTTTTAAAAATTGGATGTTTTCTTTCCTATCCATGTTGTAAACCTTCAGATATTCGTTGTTTTCTTGTGAATAAACTTTGATTCGCTGTAGTCCTTCGGTCTCCGAAGACCATGATTGGTCCTTCGAGCTGTAGCCTTTGTAAAATGGTAATAAACTTAGTAATCTAGAGTGATCCTTTAATTTGAAACTTCTAAGAACGAGTGTTGTCCACTCCCAGACTAAGCATGAAGTAAAATTTCGAGTTTAGAAAAGCCCCGCGTAGAAAATTTGTCGAGGGTCGCGCAGCGACCCGAGACAAATTTTCACGGGGCTTTTCTAAACTCGAAATTTTACTTCATGCGCCACGCGTATAAAACAGATTTAAAATGAAGTTCAATAACACATATATCATCATTAATTATAATCATCAGATATCAGATATTTAGTTAATAGAAACTGATGGAATAAAATATTACTGGTTGCAAATAATAGATTCAAATTTATTTTTAAAGGATTTGTATTCGTGATTCAAAAATGAGGATTCGAATCTTTGATTCGAATCATATTTTTCACTTACGAATCCTTTATTCGAGTATTCGTGATTCGAATCATATTAGATGATTCGGATTCGTGATTCGAATCCTATTTTTGAGGATTTATCCCAGCTCTGACGTCCACTCACCTACAATTAACACATCAAATCAACCATGCTATCAAAGAACCTCAAACATGCCCCAATTTTCTAACTGAGGGAAAAACGTATATTTTACCAAAGAATGAAGACACACAGAACCCAGCCAACTACAGACCAAGAACTTGCTTACCCACACTGTATAAAATAATAACTGCAACAATAGCACACAAAATAGAATCTCACTTAACACAATATAATATAATAACAGAAGAGCAGAAGGGATGTAAAAAACACAGTCAAGGATGTAAAGAACAATTAGTTATAGATACTACGGTAATGAAGCAAGCAGAAAAACAGCAGAGAAACTTAGTAACATGTTATATTGACTATAAAAAAGCGTATGACTCAGTCCCAGACAGCTGGCTTCTGAAAACATTGGACATTTATACAATCAATCATATCAATCAATCAATCATATCAATCATACAAAACTTCCTTAAACATATAATGACACAGTGGAGAACCCGAATATATTTAATCAATAAAACAACGAAAATAAAAACAGAAATTATTAAAATAAATCGAGGAATATTTCAGGGAGATACATTAAGCGCCTTATGGTTCTGCATAGCCCTTAACCCGCTATCACAAGCCCTAAATTCTACGAACTATGGATTCAGTATCAAACAGGGGAATACAATACAACATAAAATCAACCACCTATTATACATGGACGACATCAAAATCTATGCATCAACAAAAACACAGATGAAATCCCTCCTAAAAATCACCGAAACCTTAACAACAGATACATGCATGGAGTTTGGAATACAAAAATGTAAAACACTACACATGAAAAGGGGAAAATGGAAACAGGCAGACACTGAAGAGATACTAAACAACGAATTACTCGAGAACATGAACAAACACGACACATATAAATACTTAGGGTTTCAACAAAATATTAGGATAGACCACGGAAAAACGAAAGCCTTGTTAAGGGAACGATACAAAGATAGATTGCAGCAGTTAGTCTCATCGAAACTGAACTCCGGAAATATGATAAAGGCGATAAATACCTACGCTATCCCTATTCTGACGTGTTCGTTCGGTATAATAAAATGGACAAAAACGGACCTAGAAGAACTAAATAGGACTACACGAACAACTATGACAAAATACCGAATATACCACCTAAAAGCATGTACAGAGAGACTTTACTTACCACGCAAGGAAGGAGGAAGAGGTATGATCGACTTCATACTAAACAAATTACAACAATCAGACAATACTTCCACACGAAAACATCAAGTATACACAGAGCAATTATAAATGCCGACAAAGAATATACTCCACTCAACCTTAGCCTAAACAACATAGATCCTCGCTGGCTGCACAGAACTGCAAGGAAGCCCTCTGCGAAATGGCACAGGTAAACGGGGTCAGTCTGATGGGGGTGCCAAGCCACTCTGGCGTGAAGGGAAACGAATTAGCCGATTCCCTAGCCAGAGAGGGGGCGCGTACAGCCTACATCGGACCAGAACCCGCTCTGGGGATACCCAGATCAACAGCTAGAGACCGTAATAACGGATGGATGAGACACGAGGCACAGGATTTCTGGCAAAACCGCCCTGGGATGAGACATTTCAGTAACAAGTGGACCATCTGCGGCCAGGACGGCCTCATGGTTGAAGCTGAGCAGATCAGATGTTCACACATTAACTGCTCTCTTCACTGAACACAGCCGTCTAAGGCATCACCTTAATAAACTAGGACTAAGCGACACCACTGAGTGCCGCCTATGCCTAGAGGATGATGAAACAGCAGAGCACGTCATATATGCCTGTCCAGCTGGCGACCAGATCAGGACCACAGTGTTTGGCACACCGAAGCTAAACCTGAAGGACCTGGAAAAAACTTCACCTGACAAGATCCTTGACTTCATCAAGAAGATGGACTTGGAAGGTGAGCTGTAAGGTCGGATGTTCGACCTTAATTGTGAGCCACAATAGATCCTTGCGGTCGCAGTGGAGGATAGCATAACTACCCACTTACTTTCAATAGAATAGAATAGAAACAACATAGAATACAATACGGACAACTCACAAAGTTTAGCTGAGAGATGGGCATCAAAACCTCTTCATGGGAAGCACATTAATATTACTAGCGACCCAAATATAGACAGACACGCAACATATCGCTGGATCGTACAAGGTCGCCTATTTCCGAAGTCAGAAGGGTTTGCTATAGCCATACAAGACCAGGTTATTAACACACTTAACTACAAAAAATACATCATAAAAGAAAACATAGTAAATGATGCTTGCCGAAAATGTCACCTGTTCCCGGAAACTATTGACCATATAACCAGCGGAGTAGGAAACGCAGAGAGATGTATGAAAGGGCAGGAGAGTCTGAGGATAGCGTAAATGAATGGTTAGAGAAGGGGGTGAATGTGGCAGCTTGGATGAAAGAGAAGTGGAAAGAGGTGGAGATGCAGGAGAGGCAGGGGTGTATCGGGAGGAGCGGCTACAATCCAATGTACGAAAGGTGGCAAGTGCATGGGAGCGTGCCAGAGTACCTATCCAATAATGACTTGTCGAAAGAGGCTAAGATAACCCTGGCAAGAGCTAGATGTGGTTCGGAGGAGAGAGGAAGGAAGGTCTGGATGGGGGAAGGGTATGGTAAATGTGTGTTGTGCGCAAGTGGACGAGATACATGGAGTCATTTGGGAGAGGAGTGTGAAGGGGTGAATGTGGAATGGCTGGGGGGGAAAAGGAGTGTAATGGAATGGATGAGAGAGGACGGAGCTGGCGTAAAGATGGTAACGGTACTGGGGTGGCGGAGGGCGGAAAAAAGAAAGGAGATGATATAATTTTGTGTTCTATTATTATTTTTTATTTGTAATTTTATTTTTTTATATGCCAATAAAGGTTTTTTTTTTATAACCAGCGGCTGCAAACTTTTAGCGGCAACCCAATACACGGAGAGGCATAATAATGCTGCAAAAATCATACACCAAACACTGGCAAAAAAATATAATCTTTCCACCAACTCGGACCCATACTACATATACATACCGACACAAGTGATGGAATCAAACACACACAAATTATACTGGGACAACACAATACTCACAGACAAGACAATAAGAGCTAATAGACCTGACCTAGTACTAATGGACAAAGTACACAAAATAACATATCTTATTGACATAGCGGTACCTAGCGACCAAAACATACAAAAAAAATATAGGGAAAAAATTGAAAAATACCAACCACTTGCTATCGAAATAAAAAGAATATAAAAACAAGAGAAGGTCAGAATATTACCATTTGTCATCTCAGTAACGGGAATCACTCCTAAAATGTTTACACAAAATCTGGACGTACTAAACATACCTGTATATACACACGAAAATATACAAAAAGCTGTGTTACTATCAACACTTTCAATAACCAGAACATTCTTACAATAAATGATTAGGTAACTTGGCTTAGCCCGTTTCTTTTTTATAATGCCAGGACAAACCCCTGAGAAACGCTCATAATAATAATAATCTTTATTCATACTACGCCATTACATGAATGGATGTACAAGTCAGTTTAAAATAAATTGATTGTGAGTTACGTGAAGATCAAATTAATTTAACAAATGAAGCACTAATAACCTTACTTCACACTTTTATTTGAATTACCAAATGTACATTTCGGACACAAAGTGACCATTATCAATGGATTAACACCCATTGTTAATCCATTGATAATGGTCACTTTGTGTCCGAAATGGACATTTGGTAATTCAAATAAAAGTGTGAAAAAAGGTTATTAGTGCTTCATTCGTTAAATCAGTTTAAAATATTACAATTAACATACAATATATACTTACGCAAAATAGTTATAAACAAGGCACAGTTTAAAAATAAAAGGACATTACAATGTAAGATCAGTATCCGTCAAATAATCTAGAACACTATAATAACAATTGTTATTGAGAATAGTTTTGATTTGTTTTTTAAATGAATTCCCTTTTAATTCTTTGATTTGTGTCGGTAGTTTGTTAAATAATTTTGCTCCAATGTATTGGGGTGACTTTTCAAATTTGGCCGATCTATGCGAGACCACTAACAAACAAGTACCGTTTGGAGTGTTGTAGTCGTGGATATCTGAATTTTTAGTGAAGTTTTTCAAATTTTTTTGACAAGTAGTAATGTTTTGTATATAAATATACATGGTAGCGTAAGAATTTTGTATTATTTAAAATATGGCATACATGACTCGGTGGGGTTTACATTAAACATACATCGTATTATTCTTTTTTGACAGATAAATAATCTCCGTGCCTCTCCACTCGAGCCCCATAAACATATGTTAGAAGGTAAATGGCTGTATACAGTGTGGAAATTAAGTAGCGGATAAATTCTGTAACTCCGTTAATATATATGATAGAGAAAAAAATCAAAGAAGGGTATAGCGGTTTATCGGTTTTGATTTCAGCAGAGATTTTTAATCTGTTTTTAACTATGCAAAATTTTAAATAGGTCACAAAAGAAAAAAATCAAGAAAAACGGTCTTAGCGATGCCATTTTTGTCGGACAAGATTCTTACTACGTATCAGAACTGGGACGAACCCTCGTAGAACAGAATCGAATCACGAATCCGAATCATCTGATATGATTCGAATCACGAATACTCGAATAAAGGATTCGTAAGAGGTGAATATGATTCGAATCAAAGATTCGAATCCTGCTTTCTCGAATCACGAATACAAATCCTTCAAGAATAAATTTGAATTTATAATTTTTTTTCAACCATTTATACAAAAATATCATTACCAGTTGTTTTAACAAAAATATTTAAAACCTAATTATATATTATCAACACTGAACATCGTTGATAACAGACTAAACATCTAATTCCCTGTTACTTTGATTAAAAATGTATTTGTGTGTTTCTGAACTTCACTTCAAATCAGTGTTTTGTACGCGTGGCGCATGAAGTAAAATTTCGAGTTTAGAAAAGCCCGAAAATTTGTCTCGGGTCGCTGCGCGACCCTCGACAAATTTTCACAGGGCTTTTCTAAACTAGAAATTTTACTTCATGCTTAGCCTGGGAGTGGAAAACACTCGTTTAAAGCTTCAAATTGAACTCTATTATAAAATCTACGAATGCCTGAAAATTACGTATATAAAAAATTCACTGAATATCGTTGAAACAGGAAAAGTCAGAGAAAATTCATGAAATTATAATCAAATTGACCAAAACTAACAAAAAAGCCATATGACATTATTAAAGTTGTCAAAATCAGCAGGCAACTAACAAAACATGTAAACATTTATAAAATTAACTTAAATATTGACAAAAACAATGAAAACAATTTAACAAAATGGAGGTTTTCCACAGAAGAAAGTTATATATAAGTAAACCTTTATTTGGCATCAAATCATACAAAATATTCATTCTAATTAAAACAATACACTCTTATTTAAAAAAAAAAAAAAAAACAAACACCAAAAAAAAACTTAAATACCAACCATTTATCCCCCAACCAAATTATATCAAGCACTAAAAAATCCTCTCTCCACCCTCAATGGACCAGACCGCCGCACTGTTGTGTCCTCTTCTCCTTTATTTTCTTGCAAACATTGATTCCATTTCCGCTTTCACACAGGCACATTTCCCATTTTATCCTACCCTCCGTCTTTATACTTTTACTCACTGCACCATCACCTAACCAATGCTCCCATTCATCCTTACTTTCTCCACAAAACACACACCGCGTATACTCCTCTCCCATCCATATCTTCTTGCCTCTCTCCTCATTTCCACATCTCATTCTTGCTAACATGCATACCTCCTCCTTTGTCAGCCCTCGTGTAATGTAGCCGGGAAGCCTACCGTGTACTGAAAGTGACTTATATCTCCCGCAATATGAACTGTTCTCAATACGCGCCAGTCTTGTTTGGAGCTCGACATTTTCCAGTCTATTCGTTACTTCCAGCTCTACCTTTTCTCCTCGCCTTATTTTTTCCTCTACTGTACTTCCCGCTAGCCCAACTCTGTTGTACATACCCTCTCTCTCAATCATCCACATACCTCTAATACCTCTCTCCCAGTCTTTCTTATTTACCTTCCACATTTCTTTCAACAATCTGTCCTCCTCTAAACCTTCTACTCTTCTTTCAAACCTCACTACCTTTCTCACTGTCATCCATTCTACTGGCATTCTGTTTAACTCCTGCAATACTATGTATCCTGGTGTTGTGACATCCAAATTCAGCATGCGTTTTAAGTATTGCAGGTGTATTTTCTCCACCCTACTCTGGCCTTTCATTCCCCACACTTCTACTCCATACATAATTATGCTTCTCACACAGGCATCCCACCATGCCATTTGCATTGGTATATTGTTACCGTTCCACACTTCTCTCAATCATCCCATCGCCATTTTTGCCTTCTTACAAACATACTCGATGTGTTGGTTTCTGCTCCCATTATTTGAGAACAGATAACCCAGATATTTAAATTCACTCACACATTCTAGCACTTCACCCCCCCATTCAAGCTTTTCCTCTTTTTTTTTCCTTCCACCTCTATTCTTACACACCATCCACTTTGTTTTCTTCACATTTACCGTTAACTTTCGCTTCACCATATATCTTTCTAGCGTCCGCTTCATCTCTGTCAAATCTTTCATTGTACTTGCCAGTACGACAACATCATCTGCGTACGCTAGACTCCACACTTTCATCCTTCCAACAACCATTCCGCCTGCCTGACCCAGCTCCAGAACCCTTTCCATATCTGCTGTGTACAGATTAAATAGGAGTGGGCTAAGCGGGCATCCCTGTCGCACTCCGCACTTCACATCAAAAGCCTCAGAACATTCCTCATTTACTCTCACCATACACCTAGTCTCTCTGTATACCTCATTCACCCAATTAACAATTTGCTCTGATACGCCCTTCTGCCTCAGACACTCTACCAAACGCCTCCTGTTTATGGAATCATATGCGGCCTTTAAATCTATGAACAATAAGTACACACTTTTCTTGTTCGCTAAAGCTCTCTCTACTATCCAGTTCAGTGTTACGATCTGGTCCATCGTTGATCTTCCTTGCCTGAAACCCGCCTGTATCTCTGGTAGCAGACACTTGTCGGAAACTTCCTTTTCGAGTCTTTCCTTGACCAACATGCTCATGATCTTGTATAGTGCATCCATTATGGTTATTCCTCGATAACTTTTTAAGTCGTCTCTGCCACCACCTTTATACACCGGAACGATTATGCCCTCCCTCCATTCTTCAGGAAATTTGTCCTCGCCTCTCCATATCCCATTTAACAACCTTAGCAGTTTCATCTTCCCCTCCTCTGAACACAACTTCCATGCCTCAGCTTTTATGCCATCAGCACCTGCGGCCTTTTTATTCTTAATTTGTACCAGAACCGTCTCCAACTCCCCCATACTAAAATCGTTCAGGCCATCAAATTTTCCCCTGTGCTCCATTACGTGTTCCATCTCCTCTGCCCCTCCTAATAATTGGTTAAAGTGGATTAACCACTCCTCTAATTTAAATTCCCCGCAGGCTCCCTTAGTTTTCATATTTGTTTCTTTAATATATTTCCACATTTGTGCTTCATTTTTTATTTTTCTCACTCTTATTATTTCTTCTTTTGTCCATTCCTCTTCCTTCCTCTTGCATATGTCGTTAAATTGTTTCTTCGTTAGTCTAAGGTCATCATCGCTTACATATCCGCTTCGCCACTTTCCAATCGTCTTTCTTAAATTATTCTTAACTTGTCTGCACTCCTCGTCAAACCACGTTTTTTCATTACAGTCTTTCTTTCTCCTAGATTTTGTCATAGCCTTCTTTACTTCTTCCCTTAGTTGCTGCAGTGATGTGATGTTTCCAAAGCTGCACTTTTTTATTCTCCGTGCATAACTAGATTTCGCAGCTTGTGACCAGTCCCAAAATTCTAACCCTGACTCCATATCCCGTTTCCCACTGTTTTCCTCTCCTATTTGCACCATTACCGGAAAATGGTCTGAGCCCCACGTGTCTTCTACTCGAAAACTCATCACCTCTTCCCTTATTTCCTCACCAACCAGTATATAGTCAATCACTGATTTCCCTCTCGGCCCGACATATGTAAATTCGCCATTCCAATCACCTTCTGTACTTCCATTTAAAATTTCAAAACCCATCTCCTTTATATCATTGAACCACTCTACCCCTTCCTTATTTACGCTACTATCTTTAGACTTTCTCCCACGATTTTCCTCGCCATCTTTATCTACACTCCTTATCCCCATGTTGCCTATTCTTACATTCCAGTCGCCTCCTAATATCCAATGTGCCCCCACCCCCTTTTCTCTTTGTCTTCCTTTCACCACCTTTAAAATATCCTTAACTTTATTTTGACTGTATATTGTCACTACTCTATATGTCTCTTCTCCCCTTATACATATTCTTTCCATCGCATATTCCTCATTTATTTCATCATTTTCCATTTCTTCTACCGCTGTCCTGACTCCTGTTACAATCCCTCCTTTGCTTCTCCCCCTCTGGCTTTCCCTTGTTGCTCCTCTACATTTCCACCTGAAACCCTTCGGCATTTTTTCTTTAATTCCCTCCCAATCCTTCTCTTCCACCCACGTCTCGACTAGCCCTACAATATCTTTGTTTTCCACCCATCCTTCCAATTCCGTACGTAGCTGTGTATCTTCAACTTTCCTTCTAAGGCCCGCTATATTCCAAAAAGCAACTCTAAGCCTGTAGCTGTCCGCCTCCTTCTTCCGTCTCTTTATCTCGTGTTTAATACCTCTTCTCCTTTTATGTTTACTACATCCTATTTCTCTTATATTTCTTTCTCTGTTTCCATCATTCATAGCTTGGTTTGTCCAGTGTTGATTAGCCGGCGTGTCCATCATAATTAGTTTTTTGTCTTTTTTTCCAGTTGATCCCATCGGTACAGCTCGTTATTTATCCACATTTTCTGGTAACCCACTTTAGCACTGTTACCTTTTTCCCTTTCTTCGTTTGCGCGCTGTCTCAGGTCTTTTTGTATGTTTCTTTCTTGTGTTGTCATATCGTTTTCAATATATATCTTTGAACCTTTTAAGTTGCCTTTGCTTTCCATAACCGCTTTTTTCTCTTGCCAGTTTTTCATTTTCGCAACAATTATTCCACTTTTAACTTCGTATGCTTCAATTATGCTAGTTCTGACCTTTATTCCCCTATCCAAAAACTCTTCAACTTGTTTTGCTAAATCACTCCCCTTTATCTGAGAATTCATCACCACAATGTTGTTTCTTCTGCTAAGTTTCTCCTGCTGTTCTGCTCTTTCTTCGATATTTTGAATTTTTTTAGTTAGTTCTTGTTTCTCTTTATGCCACAACTCCTCTTTTTCTTTCATTTCCTTTTTCATTTGCATCAGCTCCGCTGTTGTGCTTTCTATGATTGTTTTTAATATCTCAGTTTGCTCCCCACTTCTATCAAACCTATTATTCATCTCTTCTCTCAAATCCTGTATTGCTTTAAGTACCTCTTCCATGGTAATATTTGTCTTATTCGCTCTTATTGGCGACCTTGCTGTGACTTTGCTTTTTTGAAACACTGTACTTCCTTGCCCTTTTTCAAAACTCGTATCAAGTACTTTGCGTTTTCCCTCTCTATTACTCATGTGTCTAATTAAACTTTGAAAACGTTCCGTTTATTTTTATTATTATTATTATTTATTATTTCCTATTTTTATTTATTTATATTGTCATTATTAATATTTTATCCGTAGATTTTATTATCAATTATTTATTTATTAAGGAATTAAATTTTCAATTTTTTAAATCTTCGCAAAAAAAACTTGCTAGCCATACAACTAATAAATCGACCACACAAACAAAAAAACAAAAAAGGCTGGCCTTGACCGCGAATAGGCTGTTTCCACCTTTAATATGTGCAAATTATATTTTATTTTTTAATTTCTTATGAGCCTTTCAATATCTACTGATCAAATTTTCACTGTTAGTCAATTATCACGCACTGCTGATCTGGTCCAAAGTACAGATTTTAATTCACTTTCTAACACTTGATATAAAACACTTTTTGTGGCACCAAACTACACTGTGTCTTTTAATCCTCTCCTTTCCCTTATAGTTATATTAAAAGGCCAGAGAAAAAATCTGGAATCAGGGAAATTTCGGAAAAATGTAACATTTCAGATTGTGGCTTCCATGTCAGTTTTACTTCAAACATAATTTTGAAAACTACATTATTATCTTTAAAAACATTTTTAGTCATTTAATGTTCTTATCAGAGCATTCAGTTTAAAGTTTCGAACGAGCATTTCCACTCCCTGTGGGTCTTTTTGAAATTTCGCATTTACCACAACAAACCATAAACCTTGCAAGTCTTGAAAGCCAACATTGAAGAAGAAATTACCAGTTTGAAGCCAGATGTTTTACGAACAATAATTCAAAATGCTGTAAAACGAGCACAATCAACATCAACTCAGGAGATGGTCATTTGACTGATGTCATTATTTTAACTTTATATTATCAATTTTACACCTTTGAATTAACTTTAAGTCAAAACATTGCCCATTTTTTTTATTTCTAATAAAATGGCAGCCAATTCATAATATGACATTACTTGTGCCTTATATTACACGAGACAAAAAGTTTATATCATGTTAATTTTTGTTTTTTAACATAGATTTACTATCCTTGTTTACACACGAAGTAAAATATAGGCTCGGTTTAAATCAAGACAAACTTACTTACATGACGTCAAAACCAAGATCATTACTGTGCAAGGTTGTCTCGATTTAAAAGGAGCCGACCTTATCACACGCGGAAATCCTCACATGACGTCAAAATCAAAGTCATTACTGTATAAGGTCAACTCGGTTTAAACTGAGACAGTCTTGTATAAGGTTGTCTTCATTTAAACAAGTGTTGTCCACTCCCAGACTAAGCATGAAGTAAAATTTCGAGTTTAGAAAAGCCCTGTGAAAATTTGTCGAGGGTCGCGCAGCGACCCGAGACAAATTTTCTGGGCTTTTCTAAACTCGAAATTTTACTTCATGCGCCACGCGTATAAAACAGTGATTTAACGAGAAATTTAAAAACACACAAAAGACATTTGTCATGTTAATCCTCACAATTAATTCGAACTATTTTTGACGATTCAAATCCTATTGTAAGTGTTCGAATCCTTTTATAAATATTCGAATCCTTTTATAAATATTCGAATCCTTTCATAAGTATTCGAATCCTTTTATAAGGATTCGAATCACCCGCATTTGGATTCGAATACGAATCCTCTTAAAAAAATGTAACCAATCCGGATCACGAATCCAATTGAACTAAAGTATTCGAATGCCTGTTTTGAATCCTTTAAAAGGATTCTAATCCAAGATTCGAATCCTAAATGATTCGAATCCAGCTCAGCTCTGCTACGTATAAATAGTCATACCATCCACAAGGAATGAAAAACGCACTGTTTTGTTTGTTTTAAATTTCGATAACTAGGATTAGGGCTAGTTGCACCAAACATGTTATACTAGTTCAACTCCAAACTCCAGTTTACAATAGGAACTGTCATCTTAAACTGGAGTTCAGCTTAAACTCAAGTTCAACGATTTTGGTGGAACTGGGCCTTAGTCTGTTAATTCCATTCATCTTTACTTTTTTAACTTTAGGACCGTTTTTCTTGAATTTTTTCTTATGTAACCTATTCAAAATAGTGTATTGTTGAAAATAGATTAAAAAACTCTACCGAAATCAATAATCAAAAATATAGGTTGTCATTTAACAAAAATATTGATTACGTCACAACTCTTAAAACAAATTTTTGGAAAATCTGAAAACGTGTTTTTCATATCCGCAGTTGTTTAAATCGCTATACCCCTTTTAGATTTTATCTATATCATACACATTAACGGAGTTACCGAATTTATCCGCTACTTAATGTCCACACTGTATAAGAGTATAGTGCACATTTAGTAACGCATCGACATGTAATGGTGTCTTTAGCTGTAAGATGGCATAATAGCCTGAATTTATTTTGCTTGCTGTGCAACCAATATGCGATTTCCAGTTAAGTCTTTCGTCGATATTTAAACCCAAGAATTTTTAACCTGTTTGTGATGAAATTTCATTGCCATTTATCTTTAACTTGAGTTGCAGATTTGAGTATGAATTTTCAAAGTATAAACATACTGTTTTGGAAAGATTTAACATCAACTTGTTTTTCTGACATCATACTTGCATTTCAGTGACGACTTTGTCAATCTTAGAATGAAGGTCATTGGTGCTATCGGCCGTTACTAAGATCGTAGTAACGTCAACGTATAATGTAATATTATCTGACTTATTAAGTGGAAGATCGTTAATGTATAGTAAAAAAATCAAGGGTCCTATTACCGAGCCTTGACATACCCCATCGTACATATTATAAAAGGAAGATTTATACCCGTTTACATTTACACAAATTTGTCTATTTTCAAGAAATGATTCCAATAGCCTCAGGAAATTTCCTCGGAAACCGATACGATGAAGTTTGGATAGGATAAAATTAATGTCTAGACTATCAAAAGCCTGGGACAGGTCAAACAATAGCGCGCAGATGTGTTTTCCTTTATCTAAATTTTCATATACAGTAGTAATGAATGAATAACTTGCACTTTCAGTTGATCTGTTTGCTCTAAAACCATGTTGTGCGTTACTTACTAGTTTATATTTATTTAGAAAATGCGACATCTTATTGCAAATATTTTTTTCGATTATTTTTGAGAATCCGTTTAAAATAGATATGGGCCTATAATTGCATGTTTCAAGTTTATTATTTTTTTTTATAAATGGGAATTACCATTGCTTTCTTAAGAATTGTTGGAAAAATGCCATGTTCAATAATTAAATTCGTGAGAGATGTTAGTGGTGCCCTAATCCCTGGTTCGATGTATTTAATAACACTGGTCGGCATGAAAATCGGCCCTGACACCATTCCTGCTGATTCTTATGTAAAATGACCTCCTGAATCCGAATATGACCCCCGTTTTCCCCCATCACCCACCGTTTTCGGGGGAGGCCCCCCACCTATTTTTATCACTTTTCGATAATTTGGAGGAATGAAAAGGATTATTTTAGCCTTTACGTTTCTTCTGAGGGGCTAGAGAGGTGAAAAGTTCCAAAACATGAACATTTGTAGCAAGGAGGTAGATCTGGGGGGCGATTTGCCCCCTTAAATTGTAAAAAAATCCTTAAAAATGATCGATTTTTCCGTTTTTTTCGCAGTTTTTTCACTTATTTTCTACATATTCCAGCTTCCATCCCCCCTCATCCTCCACCAAACAATAAAAATATATAGCAACAATATATAGAAACAATAATAAAAATATATAGCAACAATAATAAAAATATATAGCAACAGTTCGGAAGATTCACTGTACCACGCTGGCGCTCTCAATACCTCGCTCGCACAGGTTTGCCCAGGAATTTTCATGCTTTGACAGGTTTAAACTTGCATTGCTCTTGTCACTATAGACCTGCACTGTAATCCTTATCTTCCCTCAATACATCTTTAGCGATCGTAGAGTCAACTTGTCGGTGCTCTAGGCGGGGATTCTGTGTTTCCAAGTTGTTTAAATTGTGTATAACGGTAGACATTTTTTAATTCCGGCTTTTTCCAAGTGAATTACAGTACGTGAGTGTGAGTTGTGATTAATATCGAGCATTTATTTACTGTTTAATTATGCCACGCGAGTGTAAAAATCATCCCGATAGCTTCTGCTATGTTTGCGAGGAATTGACTTTAAAAGCGCAACGAAAACCCCTTTCTCCGCTTCTTAAAACTGCTTATAAACTTTACTTTGATTGCCAAGTTGGCGATCAGGACAAGAATTGGGCTCCAACAGTTTGCTGCACTACTTGTTACAGTAGCTTGACCAAATGGCTCAAAGACACCCGTAAATAAATGCCATTTGCTGTGCCCATCGTTTGGCGCGAACCTCGCTGTCATCTCACAGATTGTTACTTTTGTATGACTTCCACCGTCGGGTTATCTAGCAAAAGTAAGCATACAATTCAGTATCCTAATATCCCTTCAGCTCTAAGACCAGTTCCCCACAACGAATCAAATCCCAGTGCCCCCAAAAACCTATACTCTAGAGCCAGAAACGGATTTGAAAGACTTTGAGCCACAGCCTGGACCATCTTATGATACGTTCACCGATGATGAAGAGTGTTCTGCTGATTCAGCTCATCGAAAACCTCACCTCGTTACTCAGTCGGAATTGAATGATCTCGTCAGGGATTTGGAGTTACCTAAGAGTAAATCTCAACTTCTTGGATCTCGACTTCAGCAGTGGAATCTCTTAGAAAAAGGTGTACAAATCTCTTCTTACAGGACTAGGCAGTCAACCCTGAAATTACTTTTTTCGGCAGATGAAGGCTTAGTGTTCTGCCCTAATTCAAATGCATTGATGATAGAACTGAAGATGCCATGTGACCCAGACAAATGGAGACTGTTTAAAACAAGCTTGAAAGTTGTCCTATTGGCCAATGGGAATGAGTTACCATCACTTCGGGTTGCATACTCTGTGGATATGAAGGAGACGTACGAAAACATCAGCCGGATCCTTGATAAAATCAAATACCATGATTATAATTGGAAACTTTGCGCTGGCTTAAAAGTTGTTGCTCTACTCATGGGCCTGCAATCGGGCTTCACAAAATACTGCTGCTTCCTATGCGAATGGGACAGCCGAGCCCGAGACAAACATTACATCGTACGGAACTGGCCTCTGCGAGAAAGTTTTACTACCGGTCAGAAAAACGTCGCTCACGATCCTCTGGTCCCGAAGGAAAATATTTACTTGCCGCCTTTGCACATCAAACTCGGATTGATCAAACAGTTTGTGAAAGCAATGGACAAGACCGGTGATGCATTTCAATTTTTGAAAACTTGATTCCCTCGTCTTAGTGAGGCTAAATTCATTCATTCAAGGAAGGAGTTTTCGTGGGCCCCCAGATTAGACAACTTTTCCAAGATTCGACGTTTATTGAACACCTGAATCGAAAAGAAAAACGAGCTTGGATTGCATTCCAAAACGTGTGTGAGAACTTTTTGGGTAACAACAAAAGTGATGATTATATCGCTCATGTCGAGGAATTGCTGTCAGCGTACAAGGCCATGGGGTGTAACATGTCTCTTAAAGTGCATTTCCTTCACTTACACCTGGACTTCTTCCCTGAACATTTAGGAGCAGTTTCGGATGAACACGGGGAACGGTTTCATCAAGACATCTCTAAGTTCGAGAGGGGATTTTCGGGGAAGTGGAATGCGAGCATGTTAGCAGAGTACTGCTGGTTTTTGATACGAGAAACTTCTACCTCAGGGTACAAAAGGAAAGCAAGCACCAAATGAAGGTACTTATCTTAGTTATTTATTATTCTTTACATTTATTATTTTACATTTATTATTTTACTTTTTATTTATTATTCTTTACAGCTAAGATAATCCTTTTCACCCCTCCAATGGATGGGGGAAAAGGGGGGAGTATTGAGAGCGCCAGCGTGGTACCGTGAATCTTCCGAACTGTTGCTATATATTTTTATTATTGTTGCTATATATTTTTATTATTGTTGCTATATATTTTTATTATTGTTGCTATATATTTTTATTATTGTTGCTATATATTGTTGCAATATATTTTTATTATTTGGGGGTGTTTGGGGGAGGATGAGGGGGAATGGAAGCTGGAATATGTAGAAAATAAGTGAAAAAACTGCGAAAAAAACGGAAAAAAATGATCATTTTTAATGATTTTTTTACAATTTAAGGGGGCAAATCCCCCCCCAAATCTACCTCCTTGCTACAAATGTTCATGTTTTGGAACTTTTCACCTCTCTAGCCCCTCAGAAGAAATGTAAAGGCTAAAATAATCCTTTTCATCCCTCCAAATTATCGAAAAGTGATAAAAATAAGTGGGGGGGCCTCCCCCGAAAACGGTGGGTGATGGGGAAAAACGGAGGTCATATTTGGATTCAGGAGGTCATTTTACATAAGAATCAGCAGGATTGGTGTCAGGGCTCGAAAAAAAAATTTTTTTTGCAGACCAGTGTAATTTTTACTGAAATATCGATTGTACCGGTGCATGTTTTTTTTTTAAACTCAAAACCACAGGAGCTTCATGGCTCTGGGTAAGACACCCACGATTCTGCAAGCGGAAGCAATTGCAATTGATATGTGCGCCAGGGAATGCCTGGGTAGGCCCCTAAACGGCGCGCATATATACATATATTTGCTCAGACAGCCAGGCCGCACTAAAGGCCGTTCGGGCCTACAGCCACGGCTCACAGACTGTCTGGGAATGCTGACGATCCCTTTCGCAACTGGCTATGAACAACTCGTTGACCCTCATGTGGGTCCCAGGGCATGGGGGTATCAAAGGCAACGAAGTGGCAGATGAACTCGCCAAAAGAGGTGCAAATGCCACTCCCATAGGACCAGAGCCGTTTTGCGGACTCCCCATGGCGCACCGAAGAGAGGTGGTGCAAAAATGGGAAGAGGACAGAATACATAAACACTGGAACAACGTCCCAGTCCTACGTCAATCAAAACGACTCATCAAGTTAGATCACAGCCATAAGGTGCTCGATCTCACAAGGAACGAGCTGAGAACATTCACGGGACTCATGACAGGGCACTGTGCCCTTCGGTACCATTTATGGAAAATGGGAAAAGAGGAAAGTGGAAATTGCAGGTTATGTGATTCGGCAGATGAGACGACCGAGCACATACTCTGCACTTGCGACGCGATTGCCCACAAGCGTTTTTCATACTTCGGCAGGGACCGATTATCCCACGAAGAAGTGAGTAGCATCACTCCCAAGAAAGTTACCAGGTTCATAGAGGACGTGGGACTGCTTGGGAAGTGACTGGGTAAGGGCAGAACAATAGATCGGATAGATCGCAGTTCACGAGAGGCTGACTCGCCTCACAATGGCCCTATATAACCTATAACCTATAAACTCAAAATAAGCTTTTTATTTCATCCTCAGTTACTGGTGTAAAGAAACTATGTATATTATTATTTGCAAGAGTACATTCTCTCTATACATCATTACCAAAATAATCTTTTAAGGCCGTTTATGTTTTGCTTGAAAAATATGCTGAAAATACTCGGAGACAGTGTCTTGGTCCGATATAATTGTCGATATTTAGTTCAACAGTACTTTTAATTTTTTGTTTGCCAAGATTTGTAATTATTATATTCCAAATTTGCTTGGTTTTATTTTCTGCATGAAGTATTTTGTTGGCGTAATACGTTTGTTTCCTATTTTTTATTATTGTTTTGTACTCTTTCTTTTTTTGGTGGTAGATACAAATAATTTAAGGCGATCATCGGTACATTTGTAATCGTAATCTTTGTTAAATGAATTATCTATTTTATAAATTCATTGAATTGTCATATTTCTCTTCACATAACCTACAAATTAAAAGCTGATTTACAACATAACATGTGAATCTTCCTAACCTAAAACACACAACCTGCATCACACTAAGGCTTGTAGAATAGAATATAGAATAGGAACTGATACAGGTTATATCAAACATCATGAGTGTCAAAAATATCGAAATTAGTTAAACGGAATCGAACGAAAATCTGATATCTGTCAATAATTGAAAATTAAATATGTCAGTGAGTGGAATTTTTCATGTTGCCTCGCAACTGCATAAACAAGCTGGCAACATGGCAAAGCGGTGAATGGACCAACCTTCTGAATATGTATTTTACCGACTTTGGCATCACACCACCAAATTCTTGAAATGTCAAATTTGATCGGTCATATTAAAAAAAAAAACAGATTATATGTACTCTGGTTGTTGATTGGTCATATTAAAAAAACAGATTATATGTACTCTGGTTGTAGTTCTGACTTTTGCCTTCAAAATAAATTTGAAGTTATGTTTTCTATGTGCATAATTACCTTATCATAAAGATTCATTAAGTAGCAGAACATTATTTTCGGCATTTTATTACTACTTTTCTGTCAAATAATTAGGAAAATGTGTAGATTAGGAGTCCGACTATATTTTGGCAGATATTTCAGCAGTTGTCAAAAGTTTAAAAATTGTTAATATTGACCACTTAATAGCGAAAGAAATACATATTAAACTCTTCAAATTACATGCATTGGTGCAGAAAACACTACAAATCAAGGAAACTATGGGACACCTCTCGTGAATCGTACCTTATACGAGGGTTGCCTTTTATATTTCGGGATTAGAGAACAAAAATAAATATTAATCATTGAAAATCGCTTTATTGTTTTTCAAAATATTCTCCATTAAGATCTATACACTTTTGCATGCGTTTGAACCAATTGTCGAAGCACTTTTGCCACTCTGATTGAGGTATCTCCAAAACATGCATTCTGAACGCATCAACCGCTTCTTCAGGTGTCGAAAAACGTTGACCTCTCATTTTATTTTTTACGGATGGGAATAAAAAGAAGTCATTCGGTGCCAAGTCAGGACTATATGGCGGATGACTCATCAAATCGATGTTTTGCGTTCTCAAAAATGCAGTTGTTTGAGCCGATGTGTGAGAGCTCGCATTGTCGTAGTGAAGAGTGATCCGTTTTCGGCGGTTGGTTTTCCTGATTTCTTGGATGACAACTGGCAAACAAATGGTTGTGTACCACTCAGAATTGACTGTTCTGCGTTGTTCTAGTGGTACGGTTGCAACATGTCCAGTTTTTCCGAAAAAACAGGTGACCATTTGCTTGGAAGTGCTTCGTGCGCGAACAACTTTTGTTGGATTTAGCTCATCTTGAAACACCTATACGGTCGACTGCTGTTTACTTTCGGGCTCATACGCGTAAATCCATGATTCATCACCTGTCACGATATCATAGACGTGTTTCGAAGCACCGAAATCGTATTTTTTGAGCATTTCTTTGCACCAATCAACTCGAGCCTTTTTTTGAGCGATTGACAAATTGTGTGGGATCCAACGCGAACAATTTTTTTTGACAGTCAAATGTTCATGCAATATTGAATGTATGCTGGTCCCACTAATGCCTAAGGTTGTCTCAATCTCAGGATAGGTCACATGACGATCTTGCAATAGTTGTTTGCGCACAGCATCAATGGTTTCCGGAACAACAACTGATTTTGGACGACCTCCACGAAATTCGTCTTGGAGTGAACTACGACCTCGGTTGAATTCACCATACCATCGATAAACACTGGTCCTTGATGGAGCTTCATCGCCAAAAATTGAATTATGTTCACCCATGTACTGTTGTTGAGTTAATCCACGTCGAAAGTTGTAAAAAATAATCGCACGAAAATGTTCACGATTTAATTCCATTCTTTGGCCGAGATAAATCTTTTAAGTTAGTGTAAACGACAAAAATAACGCTCATATGTCAAAACGTTCTGAGTACGTATAACCTCAAAAATGTCAAACTTTACGATAGATATATATATATATATATATAGATATACATATATTTTTCTATGTTATTATATAGCAAAGATGCTAAATAAAGATTATTATTATTATTATTATTAGAGCTCTCAGTTGCCAGATTGCAACACTAGGGTTGCCCAATCCCGAAATATAAAAGGCAACCCTCGTACGTCAATGGGCGGTAAAGGGTTAAGTATTAAAGCTGTTTATATTTTTTATTTAAATATTGAACTATTTTAATCACAAGACAAGAGCTGTGTATTCCTTTTTTGTGAAACTTACTTTTATGAAATATGACAATATTAATTATGAAAAGTATGTCTGAAATAAGTTTTTTGAGTTTTTATACATACGATATATCCAAATGCTCTAATGGTATCAGATTGTTAGAAGGTTTAGTCCTTGATTTAGATGCCACATGTTCACATATTCACATTTGTATAAAATGGATAAATAGCAAATGATAACCTTTTTAATTTCTTTATAAATAATTATTTTTTGTCACTATTTTAATGCATGCCACAAAAAAATTACTTTTGCTTTCACATTTTTGTGTTAAGGCATTTATAACAAAACAGAAAACTTTATTTTTGAATATTGAAATTCAGAGCGAGAGCAACTTTTTATGCTCATAATTTTTTTTATGGTGTTTTCTGCTTACTGGTGCAGCACTATCGAGGTTTTGCATTTTCTACTTGCAAACTTTTTCTGTGCATATTGTCAACATCATTTTCTGCATACATAATAATGTGCACTCAAGTCAATAGGTCCCTTTACACGTAGACTTTTTCGTTGACGATTGAATGGCAATCTTGCCTGCATTTCTGCATCGAGGAAAGTAAGGCGCGGCGCCTAATAGATGTACTTTTTCAACCCTGCTTTTGCGTCGAGGATCGAACGCCGTTCAGGAGTAGCGTTGAATCCTCCGACACAAAAGTGGAACGAAATTAAGCACTCCGGTTTTGCGTTGACGCAATCGTCCACACAAAAGTGGGGCTGTTTATTCATCCTGTGATGAGAAATTTAACGCACTCCACTTTTTCCTCGACGTAGAAGTGGAATTTACAGGTGCAGTTTTTACTCCACTCTTTCGTGCGTTTACACGTACACTTTTGCGTCGACTCCCGGCATGTGGCATTCAATCATCGACGAAAGAGTGTGCGTGTAAAGGGCCCTATTGGAGAACGCATTTTTAAAACTGATTCAATTTTTATTAAATCTACTTACTTTCTGTATTCGTATCTTTTCTAATTCCTTGTCCAATTCCTCAGTTGAGGCTTGCAAAGCCCACCTTAGTGCCTCTTTCTCATCCATATTAGAAATATCCAACATATAAATTCAGAATTAATGTGATGTACCAATTATATTCACCAAAAATACCATAATAAAGCGATGGAGATAATTTTAAGGTTATGAAAAACGTCACCAACGTTTCTATTTTTCTTGTCGGGCATTAATGTTGGCAACAATTATGAGGAGTGTGAGTTTTCATAGATACGTGTGGTGATTAGTAACCAACCGAATTATAAATAAATATAGATTGCCTGACTAAAGATTTTCCTAGATATACAGGTTGTTTAAAATTAAGTGCGTACCATTGCTAACTTTCTTATTATTTGAGCTACAGGGTCGGCTAAATAGGCAAAGTAGTAGGAAATTTAATCTTGATTACAATGGTCAAATTGGAAAATAATTGAACGTCAAATTTTTCAAATATAACTAGAATAAACAGTTTTTTTTTTTAATGGAATACCATGGATATTTTATTACCACTTAATAAATAATATTATGCTCAACAAAAAAAGTAGAATTCGTCATCGCCAAAAAAATGTAAATGAAAAAGTTATTCACGTTCCATACAACACAGTTGTACCAATTACTTATCTGGTACATTTCAAACTAGTCACGCATGTTATAATGCAAAATGATATAATATGTATACAGGGTGTTTCGATTAGGCAGTCGATGCATGGGTATCTTTAAACGGTAAGAGATATAGAATCTGTTAAATGGGAGAAAATATGCAGGGCAATGAGTAGTATCTATCAGAGCTGGGACGAATCCTCGTAAAAAGGATTCGAATCACGAATCCGAATCACCTAATATGATTCGAATCACGAATACTCGAATAAAGGATTCGTAAGAGATAAATATGATTCGAATCAAAGATTCGAATCCTGTTTTTTCGAATCACGAATACAAATCCTTTAAGAATAAATTTGATTTTATTATTTTTTTGCAACCATCAATATATAAATATCGTTACCAGTTGTTTTAACAAAAATATTCAAAACCTAATTAATTATTATTAACACTGAACATCGTTGATAACAGACTAAATATCTGATTCCCTGTAACTCTGATTAGAGATGTATTTGTGTGATTCTGAACTTCACTTCAAATCAGTGTTTTGTACGCTTGACGCATGAAGTAAAATTTCGAGTTTAGAAAAGTCCCGTGAAAATTTGTCTCGGGTCGCTGCGCGACCCGAGACAAATTTTCACGGGACTTTTCTAAACTCGAAATTTTACTTCATGCTTAGCCTGGGAGTGGAAAACACTCATTTAAAGCTTCAAATTGAACTTAAAAAAAAAACAAGGAATATCTAAAGATTTGCAGAAAATAGGCTAAATTTGGAATACGTATACTTAAGAGAAAAAATCCCTGTATCTGTTTACTCCGCTGAAATATGAATAATTATAAACCATAATGAATAACAATAATTCTTTATTACGGAAACCATTTAAATTGTTATAAAATAGTTACAAAGTATTATTTAAAAAGAAAAAAACAACTTGCACTATATTAACACAATAACCTAAATATAAATATAAATATACACCTAAGATTATGGTACTTATCTTTACGTATGTTCACGTATTATCGATTGCTTTTAAACAATCTAGTTTAAATATTTTTAGAGAAATTCCAAACACGTTTATAAAATTATAAAATGTATTTACATTTGTCATCATCCTTGTTTCCGGGCCATTTGAGCCATAAGATGTACCGTGGAACCTCGTAGCAAACAATTTATGCTGTCTTACCGATTGCTGAGGAATATTTAGAGATAAAGATGATAAAATTGAAGAACAACAAATTTGATTATCCAATATTTTATAAGAAAAGCGAAGCGAAAAGTAAACTCTACGTTTTTCTAGAGACCTCAGGCAGGGGCGGACTGGGGACAGTTGACCGGCCCTGTGATTTGAAAGTTTTACCAGCCCACATAGCATTTACCTTGAGTATATTTAATGATTGGCAGCAAAAAAAATAGATCACTTCATATTTAATATATTTCACACAACATAGAACAAATACAATACAACAATCTTAAAAAAGTAGATTTCTATAAACGCTGCTGCTTATATCCTCATTTTTTATTTTAGGCAACAAACACCCTCTACCGACATCAACATACATATTTCTAAATTGTCTTGGCTTAAGCTGCTTCGCATTCGATTTAAAATATATTTCAATTTAGAAAATGATCGCTCACATGATACCTGTGAGATTGATATTGTTAATAAGTATTTGTACGCCATCGTCAGAAGAGGGTAACAGTTATAATATAAATTACGTTTCTTCAACACTTTGTAGCAGCATAGAGGACAATCTCGGCAAATTCTTAAGCCACGGCAATCAAATGTTTCTTGGTTCAGTTCCGATTCAGATTCAGAATCCTTGTCAGCATCAGAAAGTGGTTCTAGTGTTTTCTGAGTTGGATCATTCGCTGTTTCTCTGAAATGTATCCAATTTTCCATAAAATCTAATAATTCATCTTTTAAACTTTCGGCGGCAAGTTGCATACCGGAACAGTGTGGTGCAAGTACTTCGCTTATTTTTTTTTTCCATCGCTTGGCGTCCCTGCACTGCGGTCTCCGTGGTCCTTTTGTGCTCCTCTGGTTATTTTACTCCCTGTATATTCCTGTGTCTTCTAAGAAGTCCAGGAGTTTGGGCCAGGGGATGTTCTTGAGCTGTTCTTCAGGAAGCACGGGCTTCCCGAGTTGCTCCGTACGTTGCCGTTTATAGGCTTCGCATGTGCACAGTAGGTGTTGGGGAGTTTCCTCTTCTTCCAAGCACCCACGGCATAGGGGGCTTTTCTCAAGACCCATCCTATGTTTGTGCTTATTCAGGTCACAGTGCCCAGTAACTAGTCCTGTGATTTTCCTTAGTTTCATTCTGCTCAGTCCTGACAGCGCTAGTGCGCTATCAGGTACCGGGCCATCCAGGAAGAGTCTCGTGTGCCTCATTCCCATTTGGTTGTGCCATGCCTTTGTATGCTCCTCTGCTAACTTGCGTCGGATTATTTCTTTTTCGGTTTCATGTGGTATTCCGAAAGCGGGTTCAGGTCCTATAAATTCACCTGTTGCCCCTTGTTTGGCCAGCAAGTCGGCCCCCAAGTGTCCAATAATTCCTTGGTCCTTGGGTATCCATACTAGCTGTGTTTTTGTTGTTGTCGCTAGTGCGTCCAGCCTGTTTATGCAGTCTATAACCAGTCTGGACTGAACTATCGGCGAGGCTAGCGCTTTTAGGGCTGCCTGGCTGTCCGACATAATGGTAATTGGTCCTTTGTTGAGTCCCGACTCCATTATGTGGTGGGCACACCAGTCAATGGCGGCCACTTCAGCCTGGAAGATGGAGGCATGTTTCCCCAGAGCAACCGTGAATTGTTTGCTCCGGTTACAGCCTCCATAGATTCCAGCCCCGGTTCCTTTAGTGTTTTTGGACCCGTCTGTGTACCAGATGGTTCCTTTACTCGTTCCCGGGTATATTCCATTTGTCCATTCACTCCGCTGTGGTATGATTATTTTGAATCTGCGGGATGGGTGTACGATTTTAGTGAAATCGGACCTCATTTTTAGGATTTCTTCTTCTTGTAGCACTTTAAATGTTTCCGGTCTAGATGACCCTACATTTAAAGTGTGTCCATTTATGTGCAGTCTGTAGGCTGCCTGTCTGGCTTCCATCATAACATATAGATGTAGTGGTGGAAGCGATAATATGTGTTCCATGGCTGCTGTGGGCGTTGTTCTCATTGCCCCAGTAATCAGCAGACACGCCTGTCGTTGCACTCTTTCGAGTTTTACGGCTGCGCTCTTGGTTTGGGTTTTTTCTCCCCAAGCGAGCGCCGCGTATGTCACTATGGGTCTTATGACCACGGTGTATAGCCATTTGGTCATACTGGGTCTCAGTCCCCATGTGCGTCCTACCATTTTCCTGGTCGCAAAAAGTCCTCTCATGGCCCTTTTGCTGATGTTCTCCAGGTGGAAGTTGAAGTTCAATCTGGTATCAAGTATGACCCCTAGATATTTTACTTCATTTTTGATTGGGACTTCCATTTCATACATGCGTAGCGATGTTATGTCATCGGTTTTTCGTCTCCTGGTAAAGGGGACTATCGCCGTTTTGGCCGGGTTTACAGCTAACCCTTCGTTCTTGCACCATCTTTCCACGGTAGTTAGTGCCCTCTGCATCAGGCTTGATACAGTGGTCCCAAACTTCTTGCTAACTAGAATGGTCAGATCATCTACGTACCCCAGGGCATAAATGCCCTGGTTTTCAAGTAGCAGCAGAAGGTCGTCCATGACGAGGCACCACAGGAGCGGCGAGAGAACTCCTCCCTGGGGGCACCCGCCAGCGACCACCGCTTCTGCTGTCTTTCCGTATAGGGTAGTTGTTACAGTCCGGCTCCTGAGCATCTTGTTCACCCAGTGTCGGACCTGCGGGTAAATCCCTCTTTTCTCCATTGCTGTTGCTATGGAGTTGAAGGTTGTGTTTTCAAACGCCCCTTTAATTTCCAGAAAGGCCCCCAGCGCAATGTCTTTTCATTGTATGGTCCTTTCGCATCTGCTTACTAGCTGGTGGATTGCCAGTTCGCATGACTTTCCCGCTTGGTAGGCATATTGTTGACGGTGTAGTGGTGAGTCCTTTAGGACTCCTTCCCGTATGTGCCTGTCTACTAGTTTTTCTAGTAGTTTTAAAATTAATGATGACAAGCTGATCGGTCTGTAAGATTTGGCCAGGGCATACGAAGCACGCCCTGGTTTGGGTATAAATACCACCCTTACAGTCCGCCAGCTGCTTGGAATGTATGAAAGGGCAAGGCTAGCTCTGAGGATATCACATAGTGGTCCCCTCAGCGCTGTTATCCCCTTTTGTAGCATGACAGGATATATCCCGTCAGGACCTGGTGATTTGAATGGTTTGAACGTGTTAATTCCCCACTCAATGTCACCAGGTTTGATAATTGTTTTCGCTGTGTCCCAGTCCTGTTTTGGAGCCCATGTGTTGGGCTCGCTTAGGTCCCCGGATACAGGATTTTCAAGTATTACAGAACCCGGGAAGTGCGTCTGCAGTAATACTTGCAGGGTCCCTTCTACCGAGTCTGTGTACTCTCCATCTTTGGTCAGCAGTGAGCCGATGTTCCCAGCATGATCTTTGCTGAGCGTCTTAAGTAGACGGGAGCTTGTGGGTTCACTTTCTATGTCCCCACAGAATTTTTGCCAAGAGTCTCTCTTGGCTTTTTTGATGGCATTGTTATATGCCGTGAGGGCCGTTTTGTACTGCGCCCATTCACCGTTTCTCTTGGCTATGTTGAATAGCCTTCTGGTGCATGCCTTTGCCCTATCAAGATCCCTGTTCCACCAGGTGACCCTGGTGGAAGTGGGTTTGGTAGTTCTTGGGCAGCTTGCTTCAAACGCCGTATTGATGGAGTCCGTGATGCTTTGCACCATGAACTCCAGCTCATGCGTTCTTCTCGCTCCTGTTGGACAGTCCCCGATTCGGCTGGCTAGTACCTCATTGTACAGGTCCCAGTCAGTTCTCCTCGGGTTTCTGTTTTGGGTTTCCGTTGGTTTTTCTGATTCGATATCGAATCGTATATATCTATGGTCTGATAATGATGGTTCATCAGACACATGCCAAAGTTTTATCAGTTCACTTGCCTTGCGAGAGGCAAGTGTGATGTCAATTACTTCGCTTCGCACCGCGTTTACGAACGTGGGTACATTTCCAATATTTGCTATTTCAATGTCATTCTCTAAGATAAAATCTAATAGTTTCTCACCTCTTGGATTGATGTCCGTGCTCCCCCATATGATGTGGTGTGCGTTGGCATCGCATCCAAGGATCAGCGGTATGCCATCGTGGCTCCCGCGATTTATCAGCCGCTGGACGATGTCTGGCGGCGGTGGTCCTGGTTGGTCGTAGGGAAGGTAACCGGATCCGAGTATAAACTCCCTCCGCGTTCCCCTTTCCACTACTTCCAGCCGAGCTGCCACTAGGTCTCTGCAGCATAGGTCCCATAGGGGCATTAGATTCAGTTCATGTTTTACGATTATACATGTACGAGGGTTACACATAGGTTCGGCCACTATCAGTCGCCTGCCCTGTATGTTTAACCCCTTTACAATTCCCTTGTAGAGCCATGGCTCTTGTACAAGTGCAATGTCAATATTCTCATTAAGGATGTATGCACTGAGGGCAGCGGATGCCGCCCTACAGTGGTGTATATTAATTTGAAGTAATTTGAACATTACTTACTCTTCGGTGATTTGGGCAACGGACTGCTGTCCATTGCTCCCTCTCCGGGCAATGGAATGTCTTCCATTGTTTCCTCTGTGGTCTCCTCAGGTTTGGCGCCGGTCTTTGCCGCCAGGGCCCTGAGGGTGATCGTTGAGAGGCCGAAGTGCAGCTTCTTCCTCTCGCTGACCTTCCCCCAAGAGAACTTGTCCATCAGTAAGATGTACTGAGTTCCCTTGGGGTCCGGCCTCTCTTTAACCACTCTCCAGGTATCGGTGCTCAGGTTGTTCTGCACCGATATTCTGTTGAGGAAGGTGGTCGCCTCTATGGGTGGTCCTGGAGCCCAGGTTAGCACTCTCCTGGGTTCCGGTAAGTCCTTCAGATCAATGATCTGAAGTTCCTTCCCCTTCCCCCGGAGGTTTTTTTCCTTGGAGATGCCCTCGAGCCATGCTCTGGTTTGCATGTCGGAGCATATTACTTTCAGGAATCCCCCTTTGTGGGTGCATTCCTGAAATCTCGGCGATGCTTCGCCTTTCGCCGTGGCATCAATGCATTCGATGATCGAGGTTTTAATAACCTCGGCCTCCTCTGCACTGATGCTATTCTCGGGATATCCCTTCGGTATAATAGCGAGTGCTATGCCCGTAAGGATATCGCTGAAGGTCCTCTTTGGCGGAGGCCCTTTCTCCTCCCTTGGGGTTTTCGCCGGTCTCTTGAGGAGTCCCGGAGGTGTGCAGTCGCTCGACAGGTTTCGCTTTGGCGTCCCTGACGAGCCGGGTGCTGACGTTGGTCCAGGGTATCGCGGATGCGTCCCCCCCCTAGCGTCGGCTTTCCCTGAGGTAGGTTTCGCCTAGGCGTCCCTGCCCTCAGGGCGAGCTTTTCTCTCCTCTGGCGTCGCTTGGTCGCCCCCGATGGCTGTTTAGGGCGTTCGGGTTCGGCTGCGGCGGCACCAGTGGAGGTAGGGTTCTCCGAAGAGCCCCCTATGGTTGTTGTTGTTCCCGCTTTAGTTCTAGGTTCCATTTTGGTCCCACGAATACGGAGGAAATAACCGGTCGCTGTGCGCAGTGCCCCGATACGCACAGAAGGCTCACTACGTTGGGAGGTCGCCCGGTATCCCAACGGAATCGTTCGCGACACTTAACCCTGTGCCATACAGCTATTGGCACGATATCTGTACACCGTAGCTTGGGGGAGTTGGATCGCGGCAACTGGTTTAGGCCGGTCATGCGGGGGTGTCCCACCTGCCCGACCCTATGCCAGCTACTGGCCGATTGCTCGGTCATGCTCCTATCCACCACCTGGAGACGCGCTCGGTAGCCTCTGCCTGCAGCTACCAGTCGGCCCCATTGCTGGTGCCAACTGGTTTCATCGAGTGCAATGTGATCCGTTTCTGTTCCAATTTGATTTTATTTTCAACGAAGTTTTTTGGATCTAGGACAGACAAATCGTGGTAGATAGTATCTGCTACCGACATAAATCTTTTTTCCAAACAATTAATGATGTTATCAACTATAACATTAAAAACATCAACCTCGAATTTTTTCTCAGCATTTCTTATGGGGTCGTCGCCGCATTGCTCTTCGTCCATTCGCTTTCTTTTCCGCACTCTAATGTCCCTGAAGTCGTCTTCGATGGTTATATTTATTCCAGCCAGTTGCTCATTTGCCCAGGCTACAAATTCAAGTGTCTTTTCTTTGACAGTCCTGAATAAGTTCCTAATTTTCTTCAACTTATCCAGAGTGACTTTCACCATATTATATGCCGTGAGTATGTCTAAGCCTTTAGTTTGTAGATATTTTGAGAGGGGACCGGTTACACTGAAGAGTTTCAAGAATATTTTAGCTGTGAATATTATTTCAAAGGTACAAAAACTCTTTATAAAATTGTGTGCTTGATAGCGGGCATCTACTTTCGACTGAGGATTATCACATATTTCCTGCATGGTGAGTATTAAATTTATAAAAACGCAGTCCCCTGGAGAATCAAAGGAATCGAACAGCTTTGTTAGTGCCACGTCTTTGGCACTCCACCTTGTTTCGCCTATCAAATTTAATCGTCTTTTTTTACATTTTTCCTTCCATATATCCATGCGCAGGTAGGAATCACGCAGAAATGAGGCGCAACAATATATGGCTCCAAACAGATTTGACGCTGCTGAAACATTTTCGGTAACATCGCACACGACTAGATTAAGTCTGTGTGCATAACACCAGACGTTCAATTGAATTGGAGCAACAGAACTCAACCAAGCAGTGAACCCTTTGTATTCTCCCCTCATATTAGACGCACCATCTGTGGAGCTTCCCACACATTGTTTTAAGTATATATTCAATTGTTCCAATCTGCTTTTCAATAACTCGAATACACATTTTCCAGTTGTCGATGTAGTTTTTGAAATACTAACAAGTCTCTCTTCAATATTATCGAAACTGTTGAGGTATCGAATTACAATAGAGAACTGGTCTGAAACGTTAACATCTTGGGTAGAGTCAATCTGTACACTGAACATCTTCGCTGAATTAATTTCTTCCGCAATGGCATTTTTCATTAGATGAGAAATTCCGTTAAGAACAAGCTGCACTGTCTGCTTTGATAACATTGTAACAAAATTACCGCGCCCTTGGTTTTTGTGTTGAAGTTCGTCTCTTGATTGTTGATTTTTTTCACTTTGAATAGCAACCTATTGAAGATGCGATTGCAGGGTAGGATCAAATTTGCCAATGAGGATTATTAATCCAAGAAAATTCCCATGATCAATTGAGTCATCAGTCAAACTATATGCGGCTTCATTTGTTTTGGCTCTGAAACTCAATCCTCTCTTTCCAATAACTTTCACAACTTCGATAACTCTATTCATTATATTATGCCTATTTTCCACTTGCTGCTTACGAATGTCATTATTTCTTATTGTTACTAATAAATTTATGTCTAAACTCTTACTTTCTCTCAAAAATACATCAACGCTATGCCTATGTTGCATGGTATTTTCGTGCTGTTCTATGTATTGTGTTAAACGAGACCAAATGAAGAATCCATCTTGATGTACGAATGCATTTTCCATCTGGGCATTCCCGAACGCAAGACAAACATAGCAAAACAATGATTTCTTTTTATCACAGTAAGATAGCCATTTTCTTCTAGTGCCATCTTTCTTGAAATACGCTCTCTTAGTACTGAATGGACAATTGATTTTATCATCAGATGGTTGAATTGGGTGATGAGACAGGTACAGATGCAAATTGTTATTTGACGGTTTTTCAAAATAATTGAAAGTAGTTATACTTGGAAAATCGCCAGTATAATCGGTTGCCGATGATTCTAAATTTGTAGTATGCTGCTGTTGAACGACTATTGTGGGTGACACTGGACGGACACTAGAATATGAAGTCGACGCAGTGGAACTTATTGACGATGTAGATGTAACTTTTGGTGAGACGATAGTTGTAGTTGAAATTGTTAAAGAGACAGGAAACATGTCTTTCAAAGAAATGCACTTAGTAGCTATTTCAGATAGAACCTTCTTCTTTTTTTCTCTAGCCTTTTCTGCCCCGCCTTTGTACTTCTTTTTACTATTATCTTCCATATTTGAATGCAATACTGGAATATAATTTAGTATATAACTGACGTATTCTTTGAAACATGAATTGATATTATTTTTATAGTTGACGAGATTTGAGTTATGTATTTATGCACCAGTGGCGTAGATAGAGGGGGATTAGGGGGTCACCCCCCCCCCGAAATTTTAATATTATAAGCAAATATTTATTTATTAAATAAATATTATATTTATATGAAATTATTGACTTTTAAATAAATATTATGTACTTATATGTGTGTGTGTTTTGTTCATTTGGAGCAGGCCGCCCAAAAATATGTGTTGGGCAGTTGGACCGTACCGGCCAACATTTTTATGTTGGGGTGTTGAACCGTACCGGCCCAAAACGGCCTTCGGCCGCACCGGCCCTGTGATTGCACATGACGCTCTTATGGCCAGTCCGCCCCTGACCTCAGGCCGAAATAATCCAGAAGAAGGTTGTAATTATTTCTGTCATATTGCACGTGTGTTTGGAAGCAGATGAGTTTCACCATTTTCCGTTGAACCTTTTCCACACGCTCAATATGGCACATAAAATGCGGACTCCAAATTATACAGCAATAATCCAAAACTGGTCTCACTAATGTCACGTAGAGCGTGACAAACGTTCGAATGTTTTTAAAGTTGCTGGATATTCGCCGGATAAATCCAATGACTTGTAAGGATTTTGCAGTAATTTTTTGTATCTGATCAATAAACTGCAGTTTATTGTCAAATAATATTCCCAAATCGTTAATTAAATCAACCCTTTCCAAAGTATTTCCATTCAAGGTGTAACTAAAGGGTATAACTGATGTATATTTCCTAGAGAAACGTATATGTTTACATTTGTCAGTGTTTAAATAAAGATCGTTATCAGAGCACCACGCTGAAATCTTCTCCAAATCATTTTGTAAAATGTTGCAGTCGTCTATGGTGCTGATTTTACGATAAACTTTCATGTCGTCAGCATATAGCAAAAACTTTGATTCAATGTTATTTCCAATATCATTGATGAATAAAATAAAAAGCAACGGTCCTAGATGCGAGCCCTGTGGCACACCAGACGTCGCACTGACCACGCTACTTGATAATATGGAATTGATTTTTACTACGTGCTCACGACATGATATAAATGATTTGATCCAATCGTACATATGTCCACTAACTCCATAATTGCGAAGCTTATATAATAATCTACAGTGACTAACTCTATCGAACGCTTTGCTAAAATCTGTGTAGACAGAGTCTACTACAGCTCCCTGTTCCATTGTATTCATTATGAAATTTGTGTAAACAAAAAGGTTAGTCACTGTTGATCTTTTTGGAAAAAATCCATGCTGATGTTCCGATGCTCCGATATCATATGTCTATACACTGACATCATCCGTTCGGCAACCAGTTTGTCCAGCAACTTAGGAAAACACGATTGTATGGTTATTGCCCTATAATTCTCCACCGATCTTTTCAAACCCGACTTAAATATAGGTACAGTGTAGCATTTTTTCCATTCATATGGAAACACGCCATCTCTGAGAGATCGATTAGATAATAACATAAGGGGTAAACACAAAGCAGGTGCGCACAATTTGATCAGAAATGGTGGTATACCATCAGGACCAGGAGCTGAATTTGACTTAAAATCTGTTAAACAAGACATGACCTCGATTTCATTGAATTGTAAAGCGTTAAAAGTCCTATTACCTACGTCGCTATAATCTAAACTGCTTTGTCTTAAGTTTAGATATGAGTCTTGAAAGAAATCGGTAAATAAGTTAGCTATGGCGATGTCCGAATTAGCAGTACGTGTACCGTAGGTCATGCATGCCGGAAACTCGTTTTTCGTACCTTTTTTTGCCCTATAATATCTCCAGAAAGAATTTATGTTATCGGGTATGCTACTCTCTACTGCTTCGATGTATTGTAAATGCTCTTTAACGATCGTCTCTTTGCAAACGGTCCGTAAGTTAGAAAATACGTTATAGTCAGCATCGCAACCGGACATTTTGTAGTTCTTGTGCGCAGTACGTTTTTCTTTGATTAATTTTATAAGTGACTTAGAGAACCACTCAGGATAATGCGATACAAATGTCTTGCGAATTGGAACATACCGATTAAAAGCTTCTTGTATAATATTATAAAACAAAGTCAGGTCAGAATTTATGCAACGACACATTAATTGGTCATTCCAATTAATACCGCTTAAGAAGTGATAAATGCCTGTAATATCTGCTTTATGGAAATTAAAATAGTAAGTTTCTGCACTTGATGAATTACTGGATTCTACAATTTCTACAATCAGTGGGGGATGGTAGTTATCACAATTTACTAATGGATCAGCGAGAGAACAGTTGAGGGTCATAATGTTTGAGAAAACTAAATCTAAAATATTTCCGCTACTATTACGTTTATCATTAAATTGGTGCAGCCCCATATTCATTAGGCCATCGCATAAAATACGTGCAGTTTCCCCATCCGTATTAGTTGGTAAAAAGCCCACGGTTTCAAGTTCCATTATCCACTGAACCTCGGGTAAATTGTAGTCACCGACAAGAAGTAAGTTCCAATCGGGATGATGATCGATAATTTCAGTCATTGTTCCTATATGCCCTACGTAAATGTCAGAAGAAGATCTAGGAGGGACATAAATACAGCCCACAATATTATTTCCGTTGACGGAGATCCAAATTTCTTCTCTATTATCAGTATCAATGGACATAAGAGAAGATTTTAAAGTTCTTTTAGCTGCGATACAAACATCTCCACCTCTAAGACTATTTGATGTATCTTCACTGCGATCACACCGATACAAAATATACCGGTTATCTATAACTTCGTATCAGATATACCAGGATGAAGCCATGACTCGGTAATACACACAATATCATAATCATTTGCTAACACGGAATTATAAAACTCGAACAGTTTAGTCCTTAAACCTCTAACATTTTGGTACAACACTGTGAGACACGAATTCGTCGAACTTCCTATATGGGACTCGTCTGAATTGAGTTTTCTTGAAAAGGACGACGACGGCGAAAAGTAAATTCGTTAATGGCTACTCCTATTGGCCATTTTCAGACATCATTTAACGTTTGGAAGTGTGGTTCATCGACGCCAATTTTAAAGGATGATGATTGATCGGAATTCTTCAGTCTAATACACTTAATATCAGCATTGACATTCAGAATATTTTGAACGTGATTAGCAATAATTTTTGCATCAACATTTGCCTCAACTCTATACACGTGCAACCACTTCTTCTTAGCAGAGCTTGAGTGAAAGGCGAATTCATTGGTATTATTGACACCAACAATAACGGACGGAGCAATGTTTTTATTCTGTTTAGCGGATTTAGCGGGTTTAGTATTCAGCATCGAGACTCCTTTAGTCTGACTTTCGGTGGATGAGTTATTAGTATTAGTATTATTTGTATCATTAGACGGAGATCCAAATTTCTTCTCTATTATCAGTATCAATGGACATAAGAGAAGATTTTAAAGTTCTTTTAGCTGCGATACAAACACCTCCACCTCTAAGACTATTTGATGTATCTTCACTGCGATCACACCGGTACAAAAGATACCGGTTATCTATAACTTCGTATCAGATATACCAGGATGAAGCCATGACTCGGTAATACACACAATAATCATTTGCTAACACGGAATTATAAAACTCGAACAGTTTAGTCCTTAAACCTCTAACATTTTGGTACAACACTGTGAGACACGAATTCGTCGAACTTCCTATATGGGACTTGTCTGAATTGAGTTTTCTTGAAAAGGACGACGACGGCGAGAAGTTAATTCTTTAATGGCTACTACTATTGGCCACTTTCAGACATCATTTAACGTTTGGAAGTGTGGTTCATCGACGCCAATTTTAAACGATGATGATTGATCGGAATTCTTCAGTCTAATACACTTAATATCAGCATTGACATTCAGAATATTTTGAACGTGATTAGTAATAATTTTTGCATCAACATTTGCCTCAACTCTATACACGTGCAACCACTTCTTCTTAGCAGAGCTTGAGTGAAAGGCGAATTCATTGGTATTATTGACACCAACAATAACGGACGGAGCAATGTTTTTATTCTGTTTAGCGGGTTTAGCGGGTTTAGTATTCAGCATCGAGGCTCCTTTAGTCTGACTTTCGGTGGATGAGTTATTAGTATTAGTATTATTTGTATCATTTGTATCACTTCTGCTATTTTTCTTTTTATCGGCGGTTAAAACTGAACTTTTAAGTATAGCGGAGCAAGATGGTAATATTGAGCACTCATAATTCGACTTATCAACTGGTTCAGTGTTCTCGGTATTAATACACGGCGTATTGTTTGTTTTACTAGAATCACGGATATTAGTAGTAAGACTTTTCTGATCTTTTAATTCCATAATTTGGTAAGATAAATTAGCAAGTTTTTCTAATACTTCATCTTTGAAGGTGTTAAATGCACTAAGGAGCAAATTAAATTAAACATATAACGATGATAGTTCAGGGTTATCTTGCCTTGGAAGATTAATAACGGGAAGATAACAATTCATTCTCAAAAAACACTCGTTAATTAATATTATACACAATTGACGTTTGTTAAATAATAGCGGCGACAAAGAAAAAACAGGTATTTTTAATTTTCTAGTAGAAATGCGTTTTATGTTAAAAGAAGTAAACTATCCATCTTTCAGCTAGTAGTACAAGTTTTTTCTCCAAGCAGCAATCGTACTTTTAGTAGTAGATGAAACAATTACTATTTTGTTCCTTCTACTATTACTAGGACTTTCTGCAACTAGTAGTAGTACAGGCTCCGTCTGCTGGTGGCAAGACACGATAAGCCAGAACCATCTGAACTAATCTGTTAATAGCAGTAGTTCTTTCTGCTAGTAGAAATAGTGTTTTTTGCTATAAAAAAAACGACTGCTAGGTCTTTCTGCTACTAGTAGTAGTACAGGGTCCATCTGCCGGTGGCAAGATTTGAAGCTAGAACCATCTGAACCAGAAGCCCTGTCTGCCAATAGCGGTAGTTGTTTCTGCTAGTAGAAATAGCGTGTTCTGCTAAAACGTAAACGTTTATATCAGTAGTAGTAGTTATTTCAGCTAGTGGTACCATTTTTTTGTGCTACTAGCGTTCGTCCTTTCAGTAGTAGAAAGAACAACTACTATTTTGTTCCTTCTACTACGAGTAGGTCTTTCTACTACTAGTACGGACAGAACAGTTGTTCTCAAGACCGTAGCCGGGGGGTGGGGAGATGTGGGGGTTCAAACCCCCATTGATAAATTTTTGTATGTAAAAGCGGAACTGTAAGAGCAAAAACAATATTTTTTCCTAAGACCCCTCTTTCAGCTTAATAGTAGTTTTTTAGTCTACTACCACTAGTTTTTTTTGCAACAAGTAGTAGTACAAGCTCTGTCTACGGAACAGAAGCTCTGTCTGCTAATAGCGGCAGTTCTTTCTGCTAGTGGATAAATCGTTTTTAACTGAAAAAAAGTAAACGTTACGGTGTAATAGTGGTTCTTCCAGCTAATAGTACTTAGTAGTACTAGTACAGGCCTCGTCTGCTGGTAGCAAGATATCTGAAGCTTCAACCATCTGGGCTAGAAGTTCTGGCTGGTAATAGTGCTAGTTGTTTCTGCTAGTAGAAATAGTGTTTTCCGCAATACAGCCTATTTTCTGTAAATCTTTAAATATTCCTTATTTTTTTTTTAAGTTCAATTCGAAGCTTTAAACTAGTGTTTTCCACTCCCAGACTAAGCATGAAGTAAAATTTCGAGTTTAGAAAAGCCCCGTGAAAATTTGTCGAGGGTCGCGCAGCGACCCGAGACAAATTTTCTGGGCTTTTCTAAACTCGAAATTTTACTTCATGCGCCACGCGTATAAAACAGTGATTTAACGAGAAATTTAAAAACACACAAGAGACATTTTTCATGTTAATCCTCACAATTAATTCGAATTATTTTTGACGATTTAAATCCTTTTGTAAGTATTCGAATCCTTTTATAAATATTCGAATCCTTTTATAAATATTCGAATCCTTTCATAAATATTCGAATCCTTTTATAAGGATTCGAATCATCCACATTTGGATTCGTATACGAATCCTCTTAAAAATACGTAACGAATCCGGAATGCCTCTTTTGAATCCTCTAAAGGGATTCGAATCGAGGATTCGAATCCTGAATGATTCGAATCCTGCCCAGCTTTGGTATCTATGACAGGTCTAAAACCAACAAAAAAGTTGAACGTTCAGGGTGGCTAATTACAATACTGATGACAAATTGATTTTGGCGATTTGTTTTCTTTATAACTGCTTAATTGGGACACCCTGTATTAGTGATATTTAATTTGTTTATATATCGCTGCTTTGCCATTATAATGGCACAAGTGAAATTTGTAACTTTTATATATACAGGGTGTCCAGATTAAGCAGTTGATACATGGGTATCTTCTAAATCTTTTTTGGGGTAGCAAGATGGCTAACGGTACGGTTATAAGTGGAGAAGCTCCACAAGAAAATCCGAAAAAGTCTTGTAAAAAGTGTAAGAAAACTGCCGCAAGTGCCAGAATATGCATAAAGTGTGGTGCAATATTTCACACAAGCTGTGCAAATATTATAATTAAGTGTTGTGATATATTGCTGGAAAATAACCTCAATGCAGAAGATATAACCGGTGAGGATATTTTTCCGATAATGAAATGACTTATTATTGAACTTAAATCAAATAATAATTTCTTACTTGATAAAATAAGCTCACTAGAAGCAGTAATTACCGACAAAAACAATGAAATTAAACTGTTAAAATCCAAAGTGCACGCAAATCCTACGTCTGAATACAGTAAAGTAGCGTCATCATCTGCACATATTAAATTGCCCAGTGTACCACTGCAGTCCCAGATCACTAATGAGATCGGGGACGGGCGGAACCTCCGAAAGAGACTCGCCAGTTCCTCAGATACTGCTAAAGACGCTGCCAACCTCACATCCTCTGCTGAAAGGCATTGCGAATCGACATCGATAATTAAATCGACATCGATAATTAAAAACCAAGATATGCAACCAACGGTTACCAACCACACATCTACCGATGAATCAACCAACGCTCAAGATGCGCAAGCGGACGAAGAGGGATATAAAATTGTGAAGAGAAGAACTCGCAAACGTAAACCATTAATAGGTCGCGGGAATGACCTCGATGTACTAGGAGTGATAAAAATGGGACATCTTCATGTTAGCAGGGTTCAGATAAACATAACTGAAGAGAAGATCAAACAACTATTAATTAATAAATCGATTACAAATGTTGAGAGTACGAAACTCACTTCTAAACATCCGGAAAAGTATTCATCGTTCAAGGTGTCTGTTCCACTAGACGAAATCGACGAACTACTTACAAACCCGACCTCTGGCCCCGCGGAATAAGTGTAAACAAATATTTTTTTTTGGGAGGGAGAAGAAAAAACAAAACAATTCGGTGAATCAAATGATACACTAAATATATTATTTTGCAACATTCAAAGTCTTAGAAATAAAATAGGACTATTAGAAGGACATGTATGGGGTGGCAATTTTAATTTAATCTGTTTAGCTGAGCATTGGCTTACTATTCATGAATCTGAGAGCATCAAAATTGATAATTTCATTCTTGCGGAACACTTCTCGCGCAGCGTGTTTATTCACGGTGGAGTGATGATATTATTAAAAAATTATCATCATCACACCACACTTAACATCAATCATAACTCAGTTGAAAAAGATTGTGAAATATCAGGGATATTATTGGAAAATTCTAAATTTATTGATATTACGCTATATCGTTCTCCCTCGAGAAATTTCAATCGTTTTTTGGAGATACTCAATAATGTTTTGTCTAACTTAAATGTTTTTAAATATAACGTTCTTATATGTGGCGATTTTAATTGTAATTTTAGTAATGTTAATGATAGTAATACTCAATGTTTATGTGATTTCTTTAGTAGTTACCACATATATGCTTTAGTAAAGTTTCCTACACGAGGTAAGTCCTGCCTGGACAATATATTTACTAATATCCACAACATAAACTTAGGTGTCAGACCATTTAACATACCATTTTCAGACCATGATGGTATTAGCTTAAGTGTTGATTTGAAACCACCGCGCATTAAAGACAGTTGTAGAATCGTTCGTCCAATTACGTCTTTAGGTAAAAGAAATAACAAACAATCTGTGATAAAAAAGTGTGATATAGAACCTAGTTCTTTTAATGACTATTTTATACAAATTCCAAACATGATTACAAAGCAACTACCTATCTGTGATATTGATCCAATGCAATTAATAATTCCAAACGTGTCGTGGGAACTCACTCAATTTAACTTTCAGCCAGTTTCTCAGGTAAGTGTGAGAGACACAGTCCATGAGATAAGATCTAGTGCGTGTGGTGACATTTACGGGATAACAATTAAATTAATTAAAGATGTTATTGATGTTAATATAGAGCCACTTACCAAACTTATTAATTCCATAATTATTACTGGTAAGTATCCTGATGTGCTCAAAATATCAAAAGTGCTACCAGTTCACAAAAAAGGTGATCCAAATGATTGCAATAATTACCGACCGATAAGCATACCTCCAATTTTCTCGAAAATTGTGGAGAAAATCCTGTTCAAGCAAATTATTGGACATTTTGAGGAAAACAACTCCCTAAGCGACGATCAATATGGGTTTAGGCAAGGCAAATCAACAACCAATGCAATACTAGATCTGTGCCAGAGCATTATAGCATCATTTGAGAAGGGTCAGTATTTGTTTGCCTCATACATTGATCTTTCGAAGGCGTTTGACTGTGTTTCTCATACATTATTATTGAGAAAATTATATATGTACAATTTCAGCCCACTAAGTTGTAGGCTGCTGATAACATTTCTTTCTAGCAGATTACAATCTGTGTTTCACAATGGCGAAATGTCGGAATTGCTAGAAGTAAAATGTGGTGTCCCACAAGGCTCTGCTTTAGGACCCTTACTGTTCTTATTGTTTCTAAACGATTTCCCTGACTATATGTCAAATTGCAAAGTTGTCCTGTTCGCGGACGATACAACAATCATCAATTCATCGCCAAACCTGAATGCTGGTTTGGAGGAAAATAATGTCTTGCTTGAAAAAGCAAAAATTTGGTTTAATGCCAACCTCTTGACTCTGAATGCTAATAAAACCGAAACAGCCATTTACAGCTTGAATACGCAAGAGCCTTATCAACACAAAACGGTGAAGTTCTTGGGCATTCATATAGATAATCATCTACTGTGGAACAGCCAGGGCGATGTATTAGCTGCAAAATTAAATAAAAGCATCTTTGTTATCAGGGGTCTAAAAAACAACATCAGCCCTCACATGCTAAGAATCGCATATTTTTCCCTTTTTCAGTCCCATCTCTCATACAACATTGTGGCATGGGGACATTCCTTCATTAGACACAGGCTCTTTGGAATTCAGAGGAAAGTGGTAAGAATACTTGATAACTTAGGTTACCAAGATAACTGCAAACCAGCATTCATAAAGCTAAAAATATTAACACTACTTTGTCTCTATGTCCTGCAAAGTGTGCTATTAATTAAATCGTATTACGATGACAACAAATTAAACCAACAAAGGCACAATTATCACACGAGAACGAAAAGTGACTTCAGCATTCCCAACCTCAGGCTCCAAAGATCCAGGAATTGTCAGAACTATTATGGTCTGAAATTTTCCAATCATTTACCGGATAGATTTAGGGAACTAAATATAGTAAATTTCAAGAAAGAAATTAAGATAATTCTTATCAAAAATGCCTTCTACACCATAGAGGACTTTCTAAAGCATACATTTTAGTCATGATTTACTGCTCATGTACTCTGTACGTATGTATAAATAATCGTTTTTATTTAAATTTTGTGTTCGTATACGCATCTGTGTAATTGTTTATATCAGTAAATCTTAAATACCTAAACTTGTAAAACTTGTAAACTCTGACTTGTGTAAGCTCTGCTATAACACTAATAAAACATTATTATTAAACGGTTAGAGATAGAAAATCGATTAAATGAAAGCAAATATGCAGCACAATGAGTATTATCTATACCTGGTATAAAACCAACAAAAAAGTTTAACGTTCAGAGCATACTGCGAAGAAACTTATTTTGGATTTTTTTTTATTTTTGTTATAACTTAGTTATTATTGATGATGAAAGGATGATTTTTTGATATTATTAAATCACTTTATTATTCTTTTTAATAATATATAGTTAGTTTTTCCATGAAGCAAATATTTTCCAAGATACGCCCACTGAGCAAATCCATTTAAGTAATGTTTTATAAACATTTAAACAACATTTAATGTTGATATAACGTTATTTGTTTGTTTTTTGCTTAGTGGGCGCATACTAAATTCATTTTTTTATATGGACTTCAAAATTAGCTATGAGCTCATTTTATAGATTTTTGTATTCTTTCTAATTTGACATATCAATATTGATGTGTGTAACGTTGACGCACTTACCAGTTCTACCCATTGATATTTATTTAATAATCGCCGGCCGACCTGCTCAATGAAGATGGGCCACCCCAATTAATTTTATCTTATTTTTAGGCGCCACGTGATATTATCGGGACGATTATCAACAGAAGAGATGAAAATCTCGAAAATTAATTATTAACCAGCAAATCATAAAAACATAATTATTAAAAATGAATTAAATATGGTCAAATTAAAATTGCTATTAAATTTAATAAAAAGGTAATTAATTTCAACATCAATATAAAAAAAATGAAGACTTGTACTATAGAGTTGACTAGAATATTATTAATCTAATTTTTAAATGTGAATAACTGTAATAAAAAAAGGGTGTCAGTTTTAGTTTGGTTTACGGGGGGTTTCATAATCAAGTTAAAGCTACTTTAAATATTTGAAGCCGACTTTAATGTCAAATTCGGTTTCATAATGCAAATTTAAAGTAAAAGTAAACTTTAAAGTTAAAGTCAGCTTTTTGTCACGATAAATAGATGGCTTTAAAACTAACCTAAAAATGTTCTAAAATGTTAAAAAGAATATAATATACCATAATACTTTATTTCGTGCAGTTACATTAAGTTTACACAAGTCAATAATACAGTTAATAAAATACATGATAAATTATAATAATAATAATAATAATAATAATAATAATAATAATAATAATAATAATAATAATAATAATAATAATAATAATAATAATAATAATAATAATAATAATAATAATAATAATAATAATAATAATAATAATAATAATAATAATAATAATAATAATAATAATAAACAATCTTTATTCCTTTAAAAATATACATAAGAAAGAAAATAAACATATACTTAATATAGGAATTTGCGTCTAGGGAAACACGTATGTATAGCAATGTTATACAATTTTATAATGAAAGAATTCTTCCAAGTTATATGGTTCCATTAACAATAGCACATTAATTAGTCTATTCTTGAAATTATTGATCCTATTCTCCATTTTTAGGTTAGACGGCAAAAAATTATAAAATTTCATACACCTATATTCGGGACTTTTTTCAGTGAAAGTATACTTGTGAATAGGGTATACAACCGAGGATCGTGCTCGTGTGAACTTTTGTTTTTCAAAAATAGATGCTGTTGTTTCCGAATAGTAGACTTTCTAGTATATATATTGCAGTTACTGTGAGTATACCATTTTCAGAAAACAATGTTCTGCATGAAGCAGTTGTTTTAAGCCCTAACATCGCTCTAAGTGTACGCTTTTGGAGAATGAAAATTTTATTAAGCTGTGTGGAGCTCCCCCAATGTATTATTCAGGGACGTAGCTATGGGGAGGGGATGGGGTCCGCTCCCCCCCCCCCCCCCAAAGTTAAGGCAGTTGGCAAATTTTACTTTATAATGAAAAATTGCTAAACCAGTTGACAAATCTAAAAAAATTGACACCCTTATATCCTTGTGAAAAGCCGGATGAGTTTGCACTGCAGGCGGAACTAGACGTCTTATTTGATATCTGCATTAAAAACAAAGTGAAATCGATGCAGGAAGTGATGAACACAGTGAAGGAAAATAAAAATGTGTTTGCGTTATCCTTTAAACTATGTCAGCTAATATATACAGCCGGGTTTTCAGTGGCAACAAATGAAAGAAGCTTTAGTTCATTGAAATTTGTCAAAAATTCATTGCGTTCTAGAATGAAGGAAGATCGTTTGGATGCATTAATGATTTTGAAAACAGAATCTGATATTACTGATAATATTGAATTATCAAATATTGTGAACTCCTGGGCTAAACTAAAGCATAGGCGAGTTATAATAAACTAATTCAAATTGTAAAACTCCATGTTTTATTAGGTATTGGTTAAATGTAATTATGTACATATGTTATAAAATATATTAGGAAGTACAAAGCACTATATTATTGGATAATAAATAAAGCTTAATTTATATAAATCAATGTACTACGTTATATTAATTTGTTAAAATAAAATAATATAAAAATAGACGTTTTTATTTTAATTTTGAAGTTGGAAAATTATAGGTGTTTCCCCCCCCCCAAAGTTGGGGCTTCGCTACGCCCCTGGTATTATTCCATATCTAATATGGCTTTCAAAGTTCGGGTGGTATGTCATTTTTAAAATGTCAAAACCAACAGTTAATTTTAAGGACCGGATCATAAAGCTTGCTCTGCTTAGCTTTTTAGAAACATGAGTTATTTGATCATTCCATTTTAATTTGTCATCTATATAGATGCCTAAAAATTTCGCAGAATTGGTTACATTTAATATACAATCACCAAACCTCAAATTTGACAGCGTGGCAAGAGCTTCGTTCTTTTTAAATAGAATGCAATTTGTCTTACTTTTATTTATAGCTAAGCCGTTATCATCAAACCATTTGAAAATTAATTGCAGCGCATCCGTCCCGTTTTGGCATAGATTCGTCACTATCTTTGATTACGATATTTGTATCGTCTGCGTAGTTAATAATTTCAAAATTCGGATTGTTTTTATAAGCAAATAAATCATTAATATAAATATTAAATAGCAGAGGGCCTAAAATGCTCCCTTGCGGGACACCGCTGACAATGTCTAAGACTTTTGACCGCACCACGACGCCGTTTTCTTGTTTTATCTCAACAATTTGTTTTCTGCCGGTTAGATAAGATGCCAACCACTTGTGTGCAACACCTCTGAACCCATATTGGTCTAATTTTGATAATAGGGCTGCGTGATCAATGCAGTCAAAAGCCTTAGACAAATCGAGCAGCACACCGCATGTTAATTAATTTTTTTCTATAAGTATAAATGAAATTGCCAATTCTTGGTTGCAGAATACTTCAAACATTAAAAGTGCGATTCTTTTCGCAATCTACAACAAGTTAGTCTTACAAAGACTATATCAAACACTCATTGAAACAACTACTTCCCGGGCTAATACCCCGACGGACATTGAATTATACAACAAGTGTTTGCTGTTACATACAGTAACCCACTGCAAATGTAACAATTTGGGTCAAATTATTCAGGCCATCTATAGACGCGTTTCGAGATTTATCTCTCATCAGTATAGCTTTGCCATTCCCTCTAAACAATTTGACACCTCAGACTGGCGGTCACGTAGAGGGAATGGCAAAGCTATACTGATGAGAGATAAATCTCGAAACGCGTCTGAATAATTTGACCCAAATTGTTACATTTGCAGGAGACAAAAAGTTTATATCTTAAGAAATGTTAATTTTTGTTTTTTAACATAGATTTACTGTCCTTGTTTACGCACGAAGTAAAATATAGAGTTTAGAAAATTCTGAAAATTTGGTTTAGTTGCGTAGCGAAACGGATAAAACACTGAAATATTATGAAATGAAAATATACTGCTTTCTCTTATTATGTTTGAATTTCATAGCAAATTGAGTTTGATTTTATTAGAAATATCTATGTCCCGAGAAATACAGGGAGTTTTTCTGACGTCACACATGAAATTCCTCGTGTGGCGTGAAAAGTCAATGTAATTAAATTAACAAGGTCGACTCGCTTTTAAATTAAAACAACCTTATACACTAACCACCTTGATTGCTGACGTCTCGTGTGGAAGTCCTCACGTGACGTCAACAATCAAAGTCATTACTGTATAAGGTCGACTCGGTTTAAACTGAGACAGTCTTGTATAAGGTTGTCTTCATTTAAACGAGTGTTTTCCACTCCCAGACTAAGCATGAAGTAAAATTTCGAGTTTAGAAAAGCCCCGTGAAAATTTGTCGAGGGTCGCGCAGCGACCCGAGACAAATTTTCTGGGCTTTTCTAAACTCGAAATTTTACTTCATGCGCCACGCGTATAAAACAGTGATTTAACGAGAAATTTAAAAACACACTAAAGACATTTTTCATGTTAATCCTCACTTTGTAAGTATTCGAATCCTTTTATAAATATTCGTTTCTTTTTATAAATATTCGTTTCTTTTTATAAATATTCGTTTCTTTTTATAAATATTCGAATCCTTTTATAAGGATTCGAATCCTTTTATATGGATTCGAATCACCCACATTTGGATTCGAATACGACTCCTCTTAAAAAAATGTAACGAATCCGGATCACGAATCCAGTTGAACTAAAGTATTCGAATGCCTACGCGTTTCGAGATTTATCTCTCATCAGTATAGCTTTGCCATTCCCTCTAAACAATTTTACACCTCAGACTGGCGGTCACGTAGAGGGAAAAAGCAAAGCTATACTGATGAGAGATAAATCTCGAAACGCGTCTATAGATGGCCTGAATAATTTGACCCAAATTGTTACATTTGCAGTGGGTTACTGTATGTAACAGCAAACACTTGTTGTATAATTCAATGTCCGTCGGGGTATTAGCCCGGGAAGTAGTTGTTTCAATGAGTGTTTAATATAGTCTTTGTAAGACTAAATTGTTGTAGATTGCGAAAAGAATCGCACTTTTAATGTTTGATTTTTTTCTATTGATGAATATATGAATTTGGTAAAATCGTATAACGCTGTATTGCAATTTTTATTACTACTAAACCCATGTTGGTACTGAGACAGAATATTATGTTTGAGTAAAAAAGATTTCATTTGTTTAATTACAACGTACTCGTATATTTTAGAGAAGGTGGATATAAGACTTATAGCTCTATAATTGGCTTCGTCTTCAAGATCACCGTTTTTAAATAATGGTACTACCTTAACTAATTTTAGTTGTTGTGGAAAAGTTCCATTTTGCAGCGATTCGTTTATTAAAAAACATAGATGGTCAACAATACAATCCATGCATTTTTTTAGTATAAACGGCGATATTCCATCAATCCCACTGCTTCTTTTCGTAGATATATTTCGAATAATGTCTCTCAAGTCGTCAATCGTTATAGGATGCAAAAACATACTATTATTGATTTTTTTTATATTAATATTATCGGGAAGGTACATTGTTGTAATCTGATTGCTAGATATATTTACAAAATATTCGTTTATCTGGTCTGGATCTATGGTCATACCTATTTTAGATACTTGGTTCTTAGGTGTAGTACCTGTTACTTCCTTAATAACAGACCATGAAGCTTTGCACTTATTTGACGCACATGCAATTTTATTGCTGTAGTAGTTGGTTTTATCAAATTTTAAATGAATATCATATTTCGGACACTTTTTTCTCATTAATCATTTGGTAAAACATTTTAAAATATAATGGTTTGTAAATTAAATTCACTTGGTTTTGTTTTACTTATATGTATTTTATTTTCTAACCATTTATATATAAATATCGTCTAAAGACACAATACCAGAATATCAACTTGTAAGACCTAGAATTTTAATGTTGAATCAAAAGTTCATCAATTACAAATGTTTCAGACCGGGGACTCTGATGCCAAAACAAAAGTTGAGGAGTTACAACAATGAAAGATCTAGGACTCAATTGCTGAATCGCAAGTTTCCCTAGTAGCTCTTGTGGTTAGTCCGCCTATGATTACTAAACACATAATACCAGAATACCAAACTTGTAAGACCTAGGATTCTAATGTTGAATCAAAAGTTGATCAATTGCATATGTTTAAGACCTGGCACTATGATATCGAAACATAAGTTGAATAGTGACAATAATGGAAACCTAGAACTTAATTGGTGAATCACAAATTGACAGTTACAGAAATATAAAATCTGGGAGTCTGACGATTACGAAGAATGTGGTATCCATCAATTAAGGTGATGAACAACAGTTACTGATACATTCACCAATAAAGTAGTTAAAAACATATTCCTTTAAAGTAATTCAACAAATCTCTATTAAAAGAAGTTTGATGAAATGCCATAAAAAGAGCAGCTGTCTAGATCTAGCTGTGTAGCCATTTCATATTCATATTTCTCCCTAATGGGTATTACATACGTTCCTGATATGAATTTAAACAATGGAGCAAAACCATTAAATTTCCTCTAAGCGCATTTTTTGTTTCCTCACTGTTAAATAATCTCCTCGAAATCCACTGTCCATCTGTTAGATGTCGCTGGCTGACACGAATCCCGTTTTCTATTTCAGGATGATAAACCGTGGAGTTATTTGCTTAACAAGATACGAGCGCCGTTGGGGATTAAACACTAAACTGTGCCGCTTGCGGTGTGAGTGCATGTGAATGTACCGACATTAATCAAGGTCGACGTATGCAGTAAGGGCAATTGCACCCTCGAGTCCGCTCTCAAAACCAACAACCCTCGCTTTCACACAGTTTATATTTCAGCTTTCACACAGTTTATATTTCAGCATACGTACACGTCAGACCGCTTACATCATGTATATGTACACTCCAAAAACACACACACATACAGGGCATTTTTCGTTTAAGTATACATATCCCGATAACTACAACGTTTTTTAAATTTGACGGAATTCGTTGTATCAAATTAAATTGAGACTTTTAACGAGTGTTTTCCACTCCCAGACTAAGCATGAAGTAAAATTTCGAGTTTAGAAAAGCCTAAGAATTTGGATTGGCCGCGTAGCGAAGCGGAGCGGCCAATCCAAATTAGGCTTTTCTAAACTCGAAATTTTACTTCATGCGCCACGCTTAAACACACTGATTTACAGTGAAGTTCAAAAAACGCACACATACAACAAGGATTATAATCCACCGAATATACGTTAGAGGTATTGGGTTGCCTATAATCACTGTTTTAAACAATTAGTTCAGCGCAGAATTTGACTCAAGTTTTATTCATATCTACATAATAGATTGCTTAAGCCGTATATTTTAAACTTTACGATATTTTTGTGTGTTTATACGCGTGGCGCATGAAGTAAAATTTCGAGTTTAGAAAAGCCTAATTTGGATTGGCCGCTCCGCTTCGCTACGCGGCCAATCCAAATGTTCAGGCTTTTCTAAACTCGAAATTTTACTTCATGCTTAGTCTGGGAGTGGAAAACCCTCGTTTAAAGATTCAATTGTAATCTTTAAAAAAAACAACGAATGTCGTAAAATTTACAGTGTATGCATATGTATACCTAAAAGAAAAATTCCCTGTATATATCGAAGTTTCGATTAAGCGGTTAATTCGAAATGTTGGATTGGATATTTGGATGTTACATCAGATCGGAGATATTGAATGTGGTATTCCAAATTAGTCTAGGGAGGAATTATGGTATATTGCTTGCTACATATTTCAGAGGGAAATTGTAATTACAGTAATATGGGATCTAAGAGGATTTGATTTGATCTTACCCTCACATAGATTAAGGTAAATGTAATGAGGTGTACTGATTTGATTATCATTATTGGGCCACCCTTAACCCATTTAACAAACATTATATCTGGGTTTTCAACAAATTTATTTATGAGCGGTTTCATCAACGTTAATTAAATCGATCAATACTTATTCATCCATTAAAATCTAGTAATAGTTTTATACATCTTAAAACATTAATTAATTGACATGACATTGATGTTTATAACATGGACAATGTCTATTCCAATCGACAAATCAAATTAATCAACGAATAAGATTTAATTGAAGTTGCTGAAACGCGACATTGAATTATTTTTGTGGTTAAAATTATATTTTTTTCTCTTGGGTAATTAATGGTTTAGCTTTGCAACTGTCAACCAGCTACAGTAAAATTATATCATGATAACATTATTGATATATTGCCTCTTCAACCAGTGTTTCTATATTTAAAGACAATTCTACAATATGAAAAATTTCAGCTATAATTAATGATCGAGGACGGAAATAAGAATAATTTTACATTTTGAATAATTTTGTGCTATTGTTAAGATAAATAAAGTGTCTTCTAAAACTCCACACTAAATCAGTGTTTAATACGCCTGGCGCATGAAGTAAATATTTCGAGTTTAGAAAATTCTAAAGATTTGGTTTGGTCGCTCTGCTTCGCGGAGCGACTAAACCAAATCTTCAGGCTTTTCTAAACTCGAAATATTTACTTCATGCTTAATCAGGGAGTGGACAACACTCGATCCAATTATATTGCACAAGAAAGGTTTCAAAATTGAATAAAAACACTTGGATTGTTCACTTAATATGTTTTATAACTTTCCGACTAGTTTCGGTCATGGACCATTATCAAGGAATGTACCGGGTGGGCAAATAAGCGAGGTAAGCGGCTGTATCTCAGAAACTAACGATCGTAGAGAGTAACGGTAAACAATTTTATAGGTAAAGTGGGCAAGGGAAAATGCTGGAAATTATTTTCAAGTTTCCAAGATGGCTGCCAGTGGGCGTTTCCACCATCTTGCATTACATAAAGTTACGTTTCTCGCGAATTTCCCCAATGAATGTAACAAAAAAGTATTTGCGTTTTAATGCTAGCCTAAAGTGGAACATTTTTTGTAAAAACAATTTTTCTCTATCTTTCGAAACAAAGTGGTGGGGGGTATTTGAATGTTGTTTTAAATAAATGCCTGTAACTTCGAAACGGCTTAATGGATTTGGATAAATTTGGTATTATTGAAAAGAACATTTCTTGGGCTTTTAGGTTTCTCGTAATTATGACAGTTGTGACCTACACGGCCGCCAATAGAGGGCGTTATTCGATATTATAACCAAAATATTGGTTGTTTTAACAAAAATATTTAAAATCTAATTATTATTAACACTAAACATCGTTGATAACAGAGTAAATATCTGATCCTCTGTTACTCTGATTCGTGTGTTTTTGAACTTCACTTCAAATCAGTGTTTTGTACGCGTGGCGCATGAAGTAAAATGTCGAGTTTAGAAAAGCCCGAAAATTTGTCTCGGGTCTCTACGCGACCCTCGACAAATTTTCACGGGGCTTTTCTAAACTCGAAATTTTACTCCATGCTTAGTCTGGGAGTGGAAAACACTCGTTTATAGCTTCAAATTGAACTCTATTATAAAATCGATGAATGCCTGAAAATTACGTAAATAAAAAATTCACTGAATATCATTAAAACCGGGAAAGCCAGAGAAAAGTCATGAAATTACATTTAAATTGACCAAAACACTAACAAAAAATCTTGAATCAAGGAAATGTCGGAAAAATTTAACATTTCAGATTGTGGCTACCATGTCAGTTTTACTTCAAATAATATTAAACATAATTTTGAAAAATAGATTATTATCATCATCATTTAATGTTCTTATCAAAGAATTCAGTTTGAAGTTTCGAACGAGCTGTGTGTCTTTTTGAAATTTCGCATTTACCACAACAAACCACAAACCTTGCAAGTCTTGAAAGCCAAAATTGAACAAGAAATCAACAATTTGGGGTCAGATGTTTCACGAACAACAATTCAAAATGTTATAAATCGAGCACAATCAACATCAACTCAGGAGATGGTCTTTTGACCGATATCATTTTTTTAACTTTATATTATCAATTTTACACCTTTAAATTAACTTTCAGTCAAAACATTGCCCATTTTTTTCATTTCTAATAAAATGGCAGCCAATTCATAATATGACATTACTTTTGCCTTATATTACACGAGACAAAAAGTTTATATCTTAAGAAATGTTAATTTTTGTTTTTTAACATAGATTTACTGTCCTTGTTTACGCACGAAGTAAAATATAGAGTTTAGAAAATCTGAAAATTTGGTTTAGTTGCGTAGCGAAACGGATAAAACACTGAAATATTGTGAAATGAAAATATACTGCTTTCTCTTATTATGTTTGAATTTCATAGCAAATTGAGTTTGATTTTATTAGAAATATCTATGTCCCGAGAAATACAGGGAGTTTTTCTGACGTCACACATGAAATTCCTCGTGTGGCGTGAAAAGTCAATGTAATTAAACTAACAAGGTCGACTCGCTTTTAAATTAAAACAACCTTATACACTAACCACCTTGATTGCCGACGTCTCGTGTGGAAGTCCTCACGTGACGTCAACAATCAAAGTCATTACTGTACAAGGTCGACTCGGTTTAAACTGAGACAGTCTTGTATAAGGTTGTCTTCATTTAAACGAGTGTTTTCCACTCCCAGACTAAGCATGAAGTAAAATTTCGCGTTTAGAAAAGCCCCGTGAAAATTTGTCGAGGGTCGCGCAGCGACCCGAGACAAATTTTCTGGGCTTTTCTAAACTCGAAATTTTACTTCATGCGCCACGCGTATAAAACAGTGATTTAACGAGAAATTTAAATTTAAAAACACACTAAAGACATTTTTCATGTTAATCCTCACTTTGTAAGTATTCGAATCCTTTTATAAATATTCGTTTCTTTTTATAAATATTCGTTTCTTTTTATAAATATTCGAATCCTTTTATAAGGATTCGAATCCTTTTATATGGATTCGAATACGACTCCTCTTAAAAAAATGTAACGAATCCGGATCACGAATCCAGTTGAACTAAAGTATTCGAATGCCTCTTTTGAATCCTCTAAAAGGATTCGAATCCATGATTCGAATCCTGAATGATTCGAATCCTGCCCAGCTCTGTATTGTAAATGGATCACCATTGCTCGGCATAATTTAGACTTATTTTAAATGCATTAATATTCTTCTCGGAGAGGAATCGTGTTTTAGTTTGAGTTTTATTCATTTTTGAGATTGCAGAAAATGTAATCAATTGCGCAAGATGGTCGGAAAATCCTGTGGACATCACTTTACAAGTAATCACATGTTGGTAATTAGTTATAACATTGTCTATACATGAGTTGCTACTATTAAATATACGAGTGTATTCATTAAGGGGGTAGTACACTCTGTAGGCCTGAAAAAAAAGGTGATTTTCGGGATTTTTTTAAAAGAAAACTATGAATGTATGTCAAAAATGGATTATATAGGTGTATTGTGCTGTGTCTCTACTACAAAACTGTATTTTTTGGCCTAAGTCCGGCAACTCCCTTGGCCGCTACATCAGGTGCAGCGTGGCACCTTCGACGGCAACCTGGTGTTTGGCGGGCATCTCTGACGCCGCACCGTTGGAGCTAGAACAAAATTGTTATTTTTCCGTTAATCTCTGATATATTTCCTGTCATCGTACGTACGATTTTTTGATTATATTGAAAAATAAAAAATTTACAACGGTTTGAAAAAAAAGTCATTTTTTCGGATGAAAAAATGGACACAAAAGCTTGCACCGAAGAGCCATTTTTTAAGATAAAAAAAAGTTCGTACGTACGATGACAGAAAAAGTTGTGTAGAATTCAAAAATTCAAACCGCGTTCAAATCGGACGAACCGTTTTTGAGTTATGATGCCCGCCAACTTTAAAAACATGGTTTCGAGATAATCGCGTTTGAAGTTTTGAGTACAGTTTTTCATCAAATTCGTCTACATACCTCTAGTCTGCTATGCCGGGACCATAAAAAATCCCTTCGGTAGCTTGTTCCTTGAGTTGTTGCTGCTTTCTGGCCCCCAAAATGCTCCTCCTGGCCATCTTCGCGCCTTCCGACAACCGCGCTTCAGCGCGATCGACGCGCTTGCTGTCGGCCTTCGCGCAAAAGGAATGACAGGTCTGCCCGATGTCCAGCTGCAGCACTCTCATAACTTTGAGAATTCCGTTCAGACCCTCGTTGAAATTGCAGGCCGCCAAATTTGAAGCAATTTCAACAACTTCCTTGCCGCTGTGAATAGTTTTTGGAGCCAGCGCCCAGATGGTAGCGTTAAAACTTTCATTGGCGTTTTGCGTATATCCGCTGAGACAACGTTCAAGCAGTTCATCGCGACTCAGATCTTGATAGACAGGAAGTATGGCTGTGTAAATTTCTTTTTTCATCGCTGGTTTGTGTTTGTAGTTGTTGAGCTCGTCGTTGAATTTCGCCTTCTGCCATGTGCACCACGAATCCGCTCATTCCGGGCAGCCGTCATGTTGTGGTTCCTCATCCGTGGACATCTTGTGGTGCAATGTTGCCATCAGTTCCCTCTTCATATCCGCTGTAGACGCCGAGTTCCTCCTGATAGCAAGTCCATAATATGTTAGATGGTAAGCTCATCTATTAATTTTCCGGTCAACTTTCCCTTGCCGCTGAGTCCTTTGGTCTTCTTTACTAGCTGACGAAGTCCGCTCCCCATTCGCTTTTGCACATGATCGACGCACTCCTTTTTGCGCACGACCAATTCCTGGTACCCGGTACCCAAAACTCTCATTTACGATGATCTCATCGTCTTTCGATGATCGAAGCTTTTTGGCCGAGGACGAAACACCGTCCACATCACCTTCCATGGAAAACCTAATAATATGAGTAATTATTCGGCTGTTTACAAGGGGATATACCCACATGAAAAAATCAATAAATACCGATTAAGTGGACGGCGGCCTCTCAAAGATCTGCGTCGTGACCGGCACTGATTATCCTTCGACCCTTTCTGCCTTAGTTTTAGCCGTTTATTTGTCATTGTTGCCGAAAAACTGCCGGCGTGCCCGAGAAACGTGTTTATCGAATGACAGGATACCACAGACTGTATGAAATGTGACGGGAAACCATCAAAACTGAGTTCATACGATACCAGAGCCATCCGGTAGTACGCGGTAATAATTGGAACTACAAAGATCGCCCGTTCCGTCGATAACGGTCGAGCTTTCCGGGCGCTCGCCCGAGCGCGCTCGGAGCGCCGCGACACGGCTTCGCATTTCGGCCTGTAACTTTGGAACGGAGTTACTGGCGGACTTCGGGTAAAGTTTATGATAAATTAGACACTCCAAAGAATTTTTTAAGCCAAAAAAAAATCGATTTTTTGAAACGTGCAGAGTGTACTACCCCCTTTTAATTAACAAAACACTACCATAAAAGTCTACAAGCGATTTAAATTCTTGCGTCGCTTTGTTATTTTTTAGTATATCAATATTATAGTCTCCTGAGATAAAATAGCGGTTATTATTTGATATTAATATTTAAATAAAATTTCCAATTTCTCAAAGAAAATGTTAACATCACTGCTGGGTGATCTATAAATTGAGACAAATGTTACTTTTTCGTTATGAAAGTTAACATCAATTGCTGCGCATTCAAAAACATTTATTATTGCTAAACGGTTAATATCCATTCGCTCCGAAAATTTTATATTAGTCTCACAATAAATTGCGACTCCACCGTGTATTTTATTATCACGACAAAAATATGATGACAATTTGTAATTTAAAAGTTTTAGGGTTAGTATCTGTTCAGTATTTTGCCAGTGCTCTGACAAGCATAGAATATTAATATTATTATCGTTTAAAAATACATATAGCTCATTTAAACAATTTCCTATCGATTGAATGTTTAGGTGCATTCAATTTATTTTATGTTCACTTGTTACTACTTGGCTTTGTTTGGTTTTTGAATCCAGGGGAAAAAAGGGTTGACGCGAATTCCTCGCGGCCATGTAGCTGGGTCCTTAAGTCTTTCTAGATCAGCTGTTGGCACTTCAATTTTGAATGAGGATATACAATATACAGGGTGTGGCACTTAAGACGCCTCGGACCATAGCTCCTTTACGATAAAAGCTATCGAAAAAAATCTAAGAGCAAAGTGGTGCATAATTACCGTCGCTATGTTTCAAAAATATTTCTAATCATCAGTGGCGTGCCGTACTCCAGTGGCTTACCAAACTTATGTTTTTTTAAATGGAATGCCCTATTTTTTGTTGCAGATTTGGAAAGTGCTCGAAGAGTACTTATTTTTTTATCTAACATGTTATACCCTTCACTTTAGCGGTTTCGCTGTTATAATCCCTTCTTTCAAAATTGCGCCCCATTTTTGAGATTGTTTTGTAGAGAAACTAATTGACGCCGGCGCCTAAATTTTGAATTGAGGTACAGGTTAAGACCTCGTTTACCTTCACATATTTTTTTTTTCGGGTAATTTATGGAAAAAAAATAATTTTTGATTGAACTTCGCATGTTGTCATTTTTTTCGAAAATTTCAAATGGCAACCCCCTAAAAAAATTACGGCGTTGTACAGCCAAAACTCTAAATTTTTCATTGGTACAAAAAAAATTACACATTGCATAACAAAATTTCGGAGAAAAAAGGAATTTCATTGCAAATGTCGGGAAATGTTGTCCGTTCCCAAGAGTGCCATGAGAAAACGATTGGTAATTGTCAAAGTAAATTATTAGACGCCAGTAGCAGCCATAAGTCATTTTTGATAAACGTTCTAAAAATGTTCCGAACTTAAGAGGAAATGGTTGACATGATATTTATTCTTGGAGAATGTAACAAGAATTGTTTCTTGGCGTCACGAGTGTACGCTGCGAGATTTCCGCACAGGGCACATCCAAATGAACGTGCGTTTCAAAAAGTGTTGGAGAGATTTACTACTACGGGAAGTGTGAAACGGCCAAGGAGAGTTAGAAAGAAGACAGTTTTTACCGAAAATTATGAACTGCAGGTTCTGGAGGCAGTTATTGAAGATCCTCATACCAGTATCCGTGATAGTAGGAATCACGATATTTCAACGCGATCCGTACATCGTGTTCTTCAAAAGTACAAATTCCGTCCATTTAAGATTCAACTGCACCAAGAATTGCAACCTCAAGATTTTCATGCGAGGCAAGATTTCTGCTTGTGGGCTTTCAACAAAATTGAGCAGGAGGAATCATTTCTTATGCGCGTATTATTTTCTGATGAAGCGACGTTCCATAGAAATGGGCATGTCAATCGCCACAACTACCATTATTACGCCGATGAAAACCCACACGCCATGCGAATGATTAACCACCAGCAAAGATGGTCGCTGAATGTTTGGGGAGGCATACTTGGAGAACACCTTTTGGGTCCTTATTTCATCGAGGGGCACCTGAACGGCAACAGTTGTTTGAGGTTCCTTCGCGACGACTTGGATGATCTCTTGGAAAATGTCCCTCTAGCCGCTCTACGACAGATAGTTTTCCAGCACGATAGAGCTCCTGTACATAATAGCCGTGCCGTTCGGGAATTTCTCGATGAAACGTTTCCGGACTCCTGGATTGGTCGTGGGGGTCCTGTGAGGTGGCCGCCAAGATCACCAGACCTCACTCCCCTTGACTTCTTCCTTTGGGGCCATATCAAAGACGAGGTTTACAGGACGGTACCAACTACTGTCGAGGATATAAGGGAGAGAATCCGCGCGGCTTTCCGCGGCAGTGTCTAGAGCCTGTGAGTCGAAGTTACGGTTATGCCTCCAGCAGGAAGGTCGTCATTTCGAACATTTAGTTTAAGTTGTTAAAGTTTCTTTATCTGCATTTCTCATATCATAAATAGGTACATACTATTATGTTGACCGTATTTGTGTTTTTGTTTTCTCATGGCACTCTTGGGAACGGAAAACGTTTCCCAACATTTGCGATGAAATTCCTTTTTTTCTCCGAAATTTTGTTATGCAATGTGTAATTTTTTTTTGTACCAATGAAAAATTTAGAGTTTTGGCTGTACAACGCCGTAATTTTTTTAGGAGGGTGCCATTTGAAATTTTCGAAAAAAATGACAACATGCGAAGTTCAATCAACAAATTTTTTTTCCATAAATTACCCGAAAAAAAATTATGTGAAGGTATACGAGGTCTTAACCTGTACCTCAATTCAAAATTTAGGCGCCGGCGTCAATTAATTTCTCTACAAAACAATCTCAAAAATGGAGCGCAATTTTGAAAGAAGGGGTTATAACAGCGAAACCGCTAAAGTGAAGGGTATAACATGTTAGATAAAAAAATATGTACTCTTCGAGCACTCTCCAAATCTGCAATAAAAAATAGGGCATTCCATTTAAAAAAAACATAAGTTTGGTACGCCACTGGAGTACGGCACGCCACTGATGATTATAAATATTTTTGAAACATAGCGACGGTAATTATGCACCACTTTGCTCTTAGATTTTTTTCGATAGCTTTTATCGTAAAGGAGCTATGGTCCGAGGCGTCTTAAGTGCCACACCCGGTATATAAAGCTAAGGTTGTGCAAAAGCACAATAAAAGTGTATATAAGACATTACAAAACACGTTAAAAATATTATTAATACACTGGCGAAAGAAATTAACGCATCATTTGTGATTTTTTTGATATCTTGGAATCGAGTTTTCTTTGAACACAAATATATTTTTACAATAAGAAATCTTATCAAGCATGCTGTTTTACATGTTGTGTTTTGTCTTTTGTTCTCATGGTTTTCTGTCAATAAATAAAATGAAGCACTTTTCATTATTCTGACTGTAAGAAAGGTTCATATAAAATTTCTTTTTGAGTTTGTTTTCAAGTAATTGTTAAAATGAAGTGCTAAATAGTGAAGAATGAATATGGATAGACGTCCGAATCTTAATTTAAGCAGTGAAGAAGCTGTGATTGTGGTTACACTTGCAGAAGAAGGTAGGAGTCAGCGTTACATCAGTCAGCGTCTTAGTGTTAATCAATCGACCGTATCCCGTGTCTTGAAGAGACATCGGGAAACTCAGGCATACTCAAGAAGACCAGGACAAGGGAGAAAAAGGGCCACAACTGCTGTTCAAGACCGTGTTTTAATGATGCAGACGTTACGCGAACGGTTTATTACGGCTCCTAGGCTACAAAATATGCTCGCAGAGATCCACAATGTTCATGTAAGTTCCGTTACCATCAGAAAAAGGTTACGTGGTTTTAATTTAACTCCGAAAACAGCGGCAAAAGGACCACAATTAACCGCAGACCATCGCAGAGCCAGGTTAACATTTGCGCAAGAACATGTAAACTGGTTACAGGCCGATTGGGGTAATGTTATGTTTAGCGACGAGTCCAGATTTTGTCTTTACGGCAGTGACAGACGAATGCATGTGTACAGACGGCCAGGTGAACGTTATGCGCAGTGTAACATTGTTCCGATTGTTATGTTTGGTGGAGGCTCTGTTATGGTGTGGGGTGGTATCACTTTAGAGGCTCGTACAGAGTTGGTGGTCATACCAAGAGGAAGCATCACGGCAGCGTCTTATATTGCAAACATTTTAGAACCATCCGTAATGCCTTTTGCTCCCTTTGGAGGAAACGATTTCCTGTTTATGCATGACAATGCAAAACCACACAGTGCCCGAATTGTACAACAGTATCTTGACCTAGTGGGCATCAACACAATGCAATGGCCAGCCAGGAGTCCCGATCTTAATCCGATCGAACACCTATGGGACGCGATGGGCAGACGCCTTTGAGCACTTCCTCGGCGTCCAAGCAATCAACAAGAGCTTGGACAAAGATTGCAGGAAATTTGGGAAGATATTAACCAGGATGAAATTGGATCATTAATTAACAGTATGAGCCGTCGCTGTCAGGCAGTTATTCGAGCAAGAGGAGGAAACACTAGATATTAAGTCTTATAATCACATGTTAACTTTTTTCCTCTTTTTATTTATGACATTATTTTAGTCATTAATGAATGAAAATGTGTTGAAAATCATTATTATAATTCAGTTGGTTTTGTTGTTATTTTTTTTGTTTTTAAACATCAAAACTTTATTTTTAAATTAAAAAAATTAATGTGATGCGTTCATTTCTTTCGCCAGTGTATTTAGAGTACACAATTCATCTAAAAATTATGTTTTTGCAAGAGTACAATAAAAGTGTATATAAAACAATACAAAACAAAAAAACACGTTAAAAAACAATTAAATAATAAAATTTGTGTATAGTATGATTAAAAAATCGATTAAGATTGATCTAATTATTGAATATTGCTTGATAACAGCTCTTGCATGCTGTAGTAAGCTTTAGTGAGTAAATGGCTTTTAATAGTGGATTTAAATTTTTTAAGCGGTAAGCTTTTTACTTGTTCGGGCAGCATATTAAATAATTTGGGCCCGTAATAGTTAATCCCATTTTGAGTTTTTTTTAACCTTGGGCAGCGTGGGTAAATATTCAGAGCTTGTCTGGTATTGTGACCATGCAATTGATCGTAAGTCTGATATTTGTTAAGATTTTTTCTCACGTATATTAAGCAATCAAGAGCAAAAATGCACGGAAGTGTTAAAACTGTTTGCTCGATGAAGTTGGGTTTACAGTCATCACTAAATGGTAAATTACAAATAGCTCGTATAGCTCTTCTCTGCAGCTTAAATATTCTCGTACTTATCCCAGAATGACCCCATGCTAGGATACAATATGAGATGTGAGATCGGCATAGTCGAAAGTAGATATGGGAAGTGCGAATCTTTTAGGTAAATGTTACTTCATGCTTAGTCTGGGAGTGGAAAACACTCGTTTAAAGCTTCAAATTGAACTCTTAAAAAAACAACGAATAACTAAAGATTTAAAGAAAATAAGCTGAATTTGGAATACGTATACTTTACAGAAAATCTCCCTGTACATCAAAGAACGGGCCTAACTGGGGGAGCTTATAATGTAATATTTGAAAAATATACTGCCTTTCGAAAAATCAGAACACCAAGTATTTATTGCACGATTTTATTAAAATTTACATAATTTTATCATGTAAACGAACTGTATCGATGATCAAAAAATCAACTTGAAAAACAAAAAGCAAATGAATAAACATTAATAATGTGTTGGGCCTCCACGATTTCCCAAACACTCATTAACACGTCGAGGCATGCTAGAAATCAGGCTGTCAATATCGACTTGGGGTATTTCATTCCAAACTTCGATAATTTGACCTCTAAGTTCCATTACAGTGTTAGCGGGGCGCTGTAAGTTACTTATTCTAACACCTATCATATCCCAAACATGTTCTATTGGCGATAGATCTGGAGAACGAGATGGCCAAGGTAACAAATTGATTTCGGCACTATCAAAAAACTGTCTTGTAATGGCCGCTGTGTGAGGTCGAGCATTATCTTGCTGAAAAATAGGGTTCTGTAAGCCATTTACATAGGGCACTAACACAATGTTGTCAATATACCGAATCGCGTTAAGACTTGCTTCTAAAAAAACTAGAGGAGACCGACTACCATATGCTATCGCCCCCCAAACCATAACTCCCTGTGTAAGAGCCGTATGTCTTTCAACAGCAAATTGTAAAATTCTGCGTTCACCGCGTCGACGTCTCACTCTTCTGCTACCATCATGAGCCCATAAACAGAACCGAGACTCATCGCTGAAGATAATGTTATTCCATTCATGGGTCCAATGTTGTCTTTCCCTGCACCAATCAAGTCTTGCTCTGCGATGCTGCGGAGTAAGAGGTAGACACAATTGTGGACGGTAGGATCTTATACCAAAACTGCGGATTCTTCTGTAAACAGTAGCCATGGATACTCTTTGGCCATTTAGAGCCAACCAGTCATTTCCCAATGCCCGCGACGTTGTAAATCTGTCCCTTAAAGTTGTAAGACGAAGAGCTCGATCTTCACGCTCAGTGGTGCTTCTTGGACGTCCTGATCCAAGTCTACGTCGATTCTCCCCAGCTTCGGACCATCTAGACCAGCAGCGTACGATCACCGAACACTACGGCCTACCCTTTCAGCAATAGCACGAACCGAAAAACCCGCTTCTCGCATTCCAATAATGCGACCCCTTTCAAATTCACTTAGATGATGATATTGTGCACGCCGACGAACACGGGGCATCTTTTTATGTTTTACAAACTGAAACGTCAAACTACTCATAGGCTACTTGGATATTAGAAGCAATTACATTAAAAAATCAGCAGCTCTTCATAATGGTGAAATCAAGGAAAAATACCATTAAATAGTAACCAAAACAATTGATTTTTTGATCATCGATGCAGTTCATTTACATGATGAAATTCTGTAAATTTCATCAAAATCGTCTAATAAATACTTTGTGTTCTGATTTTTTTGAAAGGCAGTATAAAAACGTGTATTTTGACCGGTTTATTTTATTATTATCGGTGTTCATGAGGGAACAAGAGTGATTAAAAAGAATACGTTTTTTAAACATCTCATTAAATCAGTGTTATATACGCGTGGCGCCTGAAGTAAAATCGAGTTTAGAAACGCCTGAAAATTTGGATATTTTGTTTATTGTATAATAAAATTTAATAAATAAAATTGATGATTATTTAATACATATATTGTCTTTGGAATTAACGCCTACAATTTATTGTTCCTATATAAATATTCTTGTAATGAAAAATATTAAAATTAAGTAAGTATGTAATATTTAAGTACACATTTTCCGACTTTCTATTGTTTATAAAAGTTCAATTTGAGGCAATAAGCAAGTGTTTTCCACTACCTGGTTAAGCATGAAGTAAAATTTCGAGTTTAGAAAAGCGTGAAAATTTGGATTTGCCGGGAGGCAAACACTGAAATGCTTTTTGTAATATTTTCAAGTTCAAAATTGACATTTAAACGAATTCCATGAAGGTTTACTAAATTAAAAAAATGTTAAATATTCTATACAGGGTGTCCCGATTAAGCAGCCCATGCATGGGTATCTTCTAAATGGTAAGAGATAGAGATTTGGTTAAAGGGGAGAAAATATGCAGGACGATGAGTACTAGCTATATCCGTTATATAATTAACAAAACAGTTGAAAGTTCAGACCATACTTATTATTGATGATAGAAGGATAATATTTTGACATTACTAGGGCATTTTTTTATGCTTTTTAATAATATGTAGTCAGATTTATCATAAAGCATATATTTTCCAATATATGCATACTAACTTCATTTTTTTATATGGGCGTCAAAGTTGGCCATGAGCTAATTTTATAGATTTTTAATTCTCTTTAATTTGGTATATCATATGATATGTTTATTTTTTCAAAAACAAATAACGCTTTGTTATTGTTATTATTTCATTTATTTTGGTATATTCATAGCCAACTTCAAATACTATGAAAATATCGTCCAGTTTTCCTATTAATGAAAACAAACCTACCATATGATACATCAAATTAAAAAAGAAATGTCTACAAAATGATATCATGGCCAACTTTGACGCCCATATAAAAAAAATGGTGATGTGTCCATCATAGTACTTTCCCCGTTTAGATTTATTATTTTTGAATTAAATGTAATTAAATATAAATTAATAAAAAAGAAAAAGCAACCGGCGACTGCATTTCAAGTAGGGACCTTTCGATTATGAGTCCGGCGCGTTACCGCCTGCGCCACGACACTTCATAGCCTATCGGTGTTATAACCAACAATAATTATCTAAAAAAACACTATTTTTAAATAACTCCTAAACTAAGAGTGCTATGATAAAAAGTGAATATACAATATATCTTCATTTTTTATTGTATACAATGTTTATTTGAAACATTTTTTAGTTTTGTGAATATCTGGAAAAAACTAAAAAACGCTAAGAGTTAAGTTTTAAGTTTCATTTCGATATCTCTAGCGGTTTTTGCTCTATATCGTTCTATCATCAATAATACTTAAGTTATAAAGGAAAATAAAAAAATCGCAAAAATCAGTTTTTTCGCAATGTACTCTGATGGTTCAACTTTTTTGTTAATTTAACACCGGGTATAGTTGGTACTCATCGTCTTGCATATTTTCTACCATTTAACAGATCTGTATCTCTTGCCGTTTAGAAGATACACATGCATGGACTGCTTAACCGGGACACCCTATATATTGAAACTATTTTTCAATCGTAAGTATATGTGCGTCTTGAAACGGACATACTGTATTTTCTTTATAGAGAGCAATGAATTATATTTTTATCACAACTTTTATCGATTTATTTAATATAGTTAAATTTTTTAGTAAAAATAATGCATCATACGACTGTTTGGAAACCCATAAATCTACTGATAATTTGGTTTAGAGTGTTCGTTTTCAAGTGTTCACTCGCCCCACAGATGATCTAAAAAAACAGTGCAAATTCGTACCCTTCTTATCTGCCTTTGTCCTTAAGCCCTAGAAATCAATTACTACGGATGTAAAAAATACATAGAAAAATATTTGTAAAAGTACCCTCTTCAAAGTACTTATAGGAAATCGTCAGTGAGAAATATTAAAAAAAAATAATCAGTATGTTTTTCGCTCTCCAGTGTGCACGTTAACGGTTTCTAATTTTATACGGACAAACTATAATTTAATTAAGTATAGTGAACATTTAGTGTTTTTACATAATAGTTATAATTCTAGTGATATTTAGTTGTAAAAATATGGCTAATTATTTAAAATGCGCCTATCGTGATTATGGCGCGAGGAAAACCGAGGATGTACAGTACACTTCTTTACATTTCCTGTAAATAATAGCGAAAGATGTGATCATTGGTTAAAAAATTGTGGTAATATGGATCTCTTTATTTTGTCCGAAAAGAAACTTTCTTCAAAGCGCCTGTGTAATAAACATTTTCGAGCAAGTGATTTTACAAATTACCAACAAAATAGACTGTTAAAATCAGCAATTCCAAAAAAATTTGACATAAACTTGCGTGCATAGAAATCGGCCCACTGTTAACTTTTGACTTTAACTAGTTTTTTTTTTTTAGAAACTATTCATCAGATCAAAAAAAAAATATGCTGCTTGAAAGACAATTTAATTTGCTTTAATATTAGTTAAAATTTATCAGGAGTGCTTATCGTTTCAACCGGTAAAAAAAATGAAACGTATTTATGTGATGATTATAACGAGAATAACAAACTTGTGAAAGATTGAAATTATTGCCTTTGCAATTGAAATTTGGACAATATTCGTTTTTCATAATTTGATTAGTTTTCAAGTGTGTTAGTGAAATACGCAGTATGCAAAAGCCGCCCAAGTAATTGCCTTAATCGACAATGGACTTAGCCAGCGAGCAGTTATGGGGAGACTGGATCCTTTCATAGGCGACCGGGAACAGGCAGAAAGCGATTTACAACGGCTCGTGATGACCGCTTTATTGTGTCAACAACATTAAGAAATCGTCACCTTAATGCGGTGCAAGTGCAACAACAGCTCCGTGAAACGCGAGGAGTGGCTATTAGTCAGTGGACAGTAAGACGAAGACTGCAGGAAAGTAACCTGACCCCTAAAACAACTGCGATTTGTCCAAAACTTACCCCAGCTCATCGTCAAGCACGCCTGCGTTTTGCACGGGGTCATCTGAATTGGACAGTGGAACAGTGGGGGTCTGTTCTGTTCTCAGATGAGACTAGGATATGCCTCTAAGGTAGCGACCGAAGAAAAAAAGTGTACCGGAGACCAAGAGAGCGCTTTGCAGAATGCTGCATTGAAGAACGGATTGCTTATGGAGGTGGTTCCTGCATGATCTGGGGTGCAATTTCTATGGGAGCACGAATTGACCCTGCTCTCATCCGCAGGGGCGACCGTGGTCACGAGAGAGGAGGTTTAACGGGTGCTAGGTACATCGAGGAGATTTTAGCAGTCCATGTGGTACCTTATGTCGACTACATTGGAGACGAATTCCTTTTTATGCATGATAATGCGAGGCCGCACACCGCAAGAACCGTGAAAGATTATATTTCAGAAGTCGGTTTTCGGGTTATGGAGTGGCCATCATGCAGTCCCGACCTAAACCCGATTGAACATTTATGGGATGAGCTAAAACGAAGAATTCGAGCTAGACTTCGTGCCCCAACTTCGATTCCAGAGCTTATTGTTGCAGTAGAAGCAGAGTGGCTTAACATCCCACAAGAAACAATAGCAAACTTGATTCGATCTATGCCCAATCGTATGAGAGATGTTATTAGTGCAAGAGTGGGTCATACCCATTATTAAAAATGAAGTGTTAATTTAGATAAGTGTTAATAACAATATTAATTTTTGCAATAAAAAAGTTAATTTGTTTCATGTATTAATTTCACTATGTTAAGCCAACATACAATTTAATAAATTTCTCATATTAAAGCATATTAAATTGTCTTTCAAGCAGCATTTTTTTTTTTGATCTGATGAATAGTTTCTAAAAAAAAACTAGTTAAAGTCAAAAGTTAACAGTGGGCCGATTTCTATGCACGCAAGTGTAGTATTAAGTGATTCGGATTCCGATTTAGAAGTGTTAAAGCCCATTCACATGTACACCCGAAAATTGGAAGAGGATTTGCCATCTACATCCAAAGAAGTAAGGTTTTTAACCCCAAAAATAAACAAAAATTTTTAATATATGACATAATAATTTACTTTTTTTTATATATCATATCCTTATATATTCGTATACTCTGTACATTTGCGGACATTCGTTGATTCTATAAAAGAGTCTAATTTAAAAATCGAACGAGTGTTTTCAATCCCAGGCTAAGCATGAAGTAAAATTTCGAGTTTAGAAAAGCCCCGCGTAGAAAATTTGTCGAGGGTCGCGCTAGCGACCCGAGACAAATTTTCACGGGGCTTTTCTAAACTCGAAATTTTACTTCATGCGCCACGCGTATAAAACACTGACATATTGTAAAGTTCAAAAATATTAGCCTTTATTTTGTTCGGTTGATTGACAAATTATATTGAATATTAAATTTTATTTATAAAATCTTGGCAAAAACTTGAAACCTGTTACAACATTTCAAAAGAAGTGGATTAATAAGAAATCGTGGAAATTAGTGAAAAACTTATTTAAAAAATCTATAAATATAAAACATGGATTTGTGTGAGTGTTTTCCACTCCCTGATTAAGCATGAAGTAAAATTTCGAGTTTAAAAAACCCTGAACATTTGGATTTGGCGGCACGAGCGAAGCGAGTTCAGGCTTTTCTAAACTCGAAATTTTACTTCGTGCGCCACGCGTACAAACACTGATTTATTATGAAGTTCAAAAACACATAATCGATCTACTATTTTTGTCAGAAGTATAGTTAAAGATGTGAAATAAATGTACATAATGTTGATATGATTTACCAAAATACCGGTACATTTTGAAGAGCAATTTTTGCGATTAACCGGTATGCCGGTATTCCAATCCCTACCTGTATCATATAACTGTACTTATTTTAATTTAAATTGCATTACATGAGAGTAAATCTAGATTTCAATATTATATGTGGAATTAAAAATTGAATGTTGTAGATTCACGCTCGATTTGTTTATTTTGATAAAATAAACAAACCGAGCGTCATCATTTTTCGATCCGTCGGTACCGTTAGAGAGGAAAAAATGGTGATGTGTCCATCATAGTACTTTCCCCCGTAAATTGCGTATTAAATCACTTTTAAAATATTTGTAGCATTATTATTTTCAACATGTCTTCAACTTTTTGATAACTACAACTTTTATTTGAAACATTTTTCAATTGGATCAACACATACTGAAACAAACCAATGACTAGATAAAAAACACTATTTATTGAATATCTCAAAAACTAAGAGTGCTATGACAAAAAATGAAGATACAAAAAATCTTTAATATTTTATCACCTACAACTTTTATTTGAAACATTTTCCAATTGTATCAACACACACACTGACACAAATCAATGACTAGATAAAAAACACTATTTATTAAATATCTCAAAAACTAAGAGTGCTATGACAAAAAGTAAGTAAACAATACATCTTCATTTTGTTATTATCTACAACTTTTATTTGAAAGAATTTTTTGTTTGATGAAGATTTATTGAAAAAATCTGAAAAAACTGAAAAACGCTAAGAGTAAAGTACCACTTCCGGTTTTCCGATTTCCACCAAAAGCTTTTCAGTTCTTCCGATTGTAACAAAAAGCTTAAGTTTCAAGTTTCATCTCGATATCTTTAGCGGTTTTTGCGGTACAGCGCACACAGACAGCAGACAGACAGACAGACATTTTTCAAAAATGGTCTTATTCGACTCAGGGGACCTCAAAACGGACATTTCCGCTAAAATTTTTGATTCGAAAATTTTCACGAAAACAATACTTTCCCTTTGTATTACATACGGGGGAAAGTAAAAATATAAACATTCCTCTGCGGATCCGATATACAAATAAATTGGGAAGAGTGGGGAAACCTAGTAGTTACTCTAAATCACACGCCTGCTGGGTGAGCCACCTGACAGAGCCGCCCCCCTGACTCCGCACAGCCAGCGTGAATACTCTGTTACTCCATACTCTGTGGTATTACACATATTTTATATAAATAGTTGTCAACAAACGTCACTTTTATAGTGTAAAATTAAAACAGTGTATTCGCTTAAAAATGAAGACAAAGTAATAAATTGCGAATAATACTTTAGAACTTGTGTCTAACTTATAATGTGGGTCTATTTTATTCAGGAAATGTGTATAAAATCACACATATGAGCGATAAATAGTTTATCAAAATCGACAACTTTGTAAATTAATTTCGCTTAAACGGTAAGTTTTCCAAAAAATCGGACTTCGGATTCGTTATTTTCTCATCAAAATACATATGTTTAAAAAAAAAGTTCAAAAATTGTACTGTCCAGCACATGCACCTTGACCAAGATATCCTCCGAGAACGCACTAATGGGACACCCTGTATATCGAACATCCCTGTATTGAAGACATTTCTTTAAACACGGCAAGAGTGATTGAAATTACTAATTTAGAATCGACAATAGATGGCGGTGTTTGAAACTGTCAAATCCGCTTGCTAAAAAAAGCAGTCAACCCAATTATACATTATAATTTTATTGTTTATTTAAGATAAGATTGCTGAAATTAACTCGATTTCCATAATAGCTTTATGAATAACACCGTCGTGAATATATTTCAAAAGCACGACCACACTTATGCAGTTGATAAATAAATAATAAACGTGCGAACGTCGCTGATTTCAGAGCAGTGCGCGAAGGTATAGATCGGTGCGCGGAGCGCTGTCAGTTGCAAGGTCAGTATCATTGATTCGTTTCAATGTAGGTTAGAGATGTGTATTAAATGACCTACCTAAGTGCAGAATGTCAACAAATAGTGCTTCAAAGGTGAAGTGCAAACTGAACTCGGACGGGAGTGTCTCCCTGCAGGACATACTCAACTCGTTCAACTCATCGATAAGGGAGGAGCATGCCTGGGCCCTGTGCTACCAGTGCGTCAGGTTCTTCATTGATGCACTCAAGTCCAACCCGGCCGGCTGTCACCTGGTCACCGATACCAATCAGGTCTACCTGCAAACGGATGGGAACGTTCATCCCAACACGTTCTTCCCCAAGGGTGTTAAGGATGACGACCGGAGGCAGGTTACCAACGTGCAGGAACTTATATCCGGATTGGGATTCATTATTTATAATGCGTTAGGTATGTGTTTAATATTGCGTATTCAGACCGATTCCTTAAGCAAACCTTTAAAAATAACATGACATTTATACATCAAGCATAATTGTAATCATTTACAAGTAGGTTTTGTAAAAATAACAAATAAGAATTCCAATTAGAAGAGGAATTTAAAAAATAACATATGTTAAATTTAACATTTTGCTTACAGAATCAGCGTGAATGTTTTACTTGGGATTTGAAATTATGAATGGAATTTTAATTGAATTTTTATGTCATATTAGATTATGATTCAATTAAAATGTGTTGATGGAATGTTTATCTATAAACTTTATACAATTGTGAGAACTTTACGTAAATATTTGTTTTATCAACGTAGTGCAACAAACTTGATTCAATATGATGCATTTTGATAATAATCAATTACATATTTAACATGTTACCTGTCCTATGAATCAAGTACGATTCACACTCAATGGAAATCTTCAAATTGCGGCAATCAACGAGTTAACAATATTAGGTAATATTGATGTTAATAATAAAATAATCTTATTAAGATAATTGGACAAGAATTTATAAAGTAAATGTTATTTTGATGATGATTACATATACACGATTCCATTTGTTTCTGGATCTCACCTAGCTATGGAAAAGTGACAGTTTAAGTATTGTAAATGGGGCTGGTTGTGTTTTAAATCAGGGTTTTTAAATGTCACTGTCAGATGTTCGATTTTAAGGTTATAATTTCTGACTATTGTGATCTTACACTGTTGCCTGTTTTACAAATTTTCAGATATAAAAGGATAATAATATGCAGTTTTAAGATTAACAAAATTTACTACTTGGTTTTTGTACATACAAACAGAGCAATAATATTGTATATAGGGCAGCTTGGTGGTGTAGTGGTTAGAGTGTTGTACTGCCACGCCACGGACCGGGGTTCAAATACCGGCCTAACAAGTTGTCTGCATTTATATAGGTTAGGATAAAAATGCCAAACACTCCGTCTTCTCGGATATGACGTTAAATGTATGTAGGACCCGTGTACTGTCTGGATGTTGCGTGCACGTTAAAGATCCCTACCGGTGGGTTGGAACTCCCACCGGGTTCGGCAAAATTCCCGGATAGCTGTAGACCTAATCTCCGGCGTCATGATTGGCCTTAGCAGCGGAAATAGATGACGTAAAACACAAAATTAAAAAAAAAAAATATATTGTATATAACAAATATAATGAATTCGGCTCTGCAAACTTATTTCGTCATCCATTTGTATTTCTCGCTTGGGTCTTCCCGTTAACACATTTTGATCAACTCCATCCATCCACCTTAATTTTGGTCATTCTCTCTTCTGTTGGCCCTCAGTATTTTTTTGTAGAATTGCAAATTTATTCCCACCCTCTTGTGATACTGATAATTTTCATGTCAAACAATTTTTAAGCCCTCATTCCACTTTTATTATTTAGTCAAGAGAACCTGCATCTGAATCTTCTGATGTTTGTTCTGAGCCAGATTCCCCAAGCGAAATAATAAAAGGAGGAATGGTTTCAAAAGAAAGGTTCCCCATGTGTTTTGTCCAGTCATCCGAAATAAGTTTTTCACAATGATTTGAGAGAGACTCAAGCCATAAATTCTGAACACGATCCTTAGATGGTTGCTTAGAATTTATGTGCTTATTGTAGTAAGTCTTACAAAACCCCCATGCCATTTCAATTGGATTGTATTGACAATGGTATGGCGGTAATCTAAGAACTTCGTGCCCGTTCTTTCTCAAAATGTCATCAACTACGTAAATTTTGTCATTTGATCGAAAAGGTATAAATAAAGCCCATAGTTCCTTTTTGGTTAATTTTGGATTGAATTTTACATTGTGTTTAACCAACCACTCCTGCATTTCGCATTTCTTACAAGAAAATGAAGGAGTTTTGTCTAATTGCACAGAATGGTATGCAGCATTATCCATAATAACTACACATTTCCCTGAAAGCTTAGCCAAAGCAGGAATAAGTTGATTAACCACCCAATTTTGAAAAGTATTACCATCCATTGTGGCATGGTAATCTCGGTCATTGTTTTTCGAATGTAATAAAAAATCGCACCCATCCAAAAACCCACCCCTATACCCAGCAAGAAGTGAAGCGGTTGCCTTCATTTTTGAATTTAGTTGGATTACTTTTTATATCCGTTTCATGTACCCAGCGCCGAACCACGGATCCATTCTGATATATCCATGTTTCATCCAGGTATACGAATTGGATATCTTCACTGGAATTTTGATACTGTAAAAATTTTCTAAGGAAAATAATTTTAGCTGCAACAACATGTTTTTGTTCACAGAGAATTTTGCACCCATTAATTAATTTCAATTTATACCCCATACTTTTAACAACCCTATAAAGTGTTGTTCTACTCCCATGGAACTCATAATTTTCTTTCATATCATTCAAAAGATCTCTCAAAGTAAAATACTGATTTCTAGAGTTATATTGCCAAATTAGTTGTTGCAGATCTTTTCTAGCTAGGTGATTCCAAAAATGGCTGTTTTTAGATCGTTTGCCAGAAGTAGTAGATTTCAATTCGTCAGGTCTTTGTCGTAAAATTAATTGTAATGAAGATCTCCCTACCTGAAACGTAATTATCTTTAATTAAATATATATGATAATTAAAATACTAGACATACCCCAAAAATATCTATTAAAATCGTAATAATATTGTGATGCTGTAGATTTGGATTACTTTGCCTAAAATGTTTGTAGGATTTCAGAATTTGTAACCTTTTTGATTCAGAGATAATCTTTGGCATGTTAATATTTAATATGTGCCTGAAATTATTTTTCACTTTGACATTGACACAGCATTGCAACACTAGATTAATTTGATTTAATAATAAAATGCTCGAAGAAGCGACCGCGTGGCGAAATAATTGTTGCAAGATTAACAATAACCCTCTTGAAAATTAAAAAGAGGATTACTTATGATATCATAAATTATTGCAACACTGTTAAAATAAGGAATCAGGAGTGGCAACTAATAAAAAATGTAAATGTTGATACTGCAACATAACAACACGAAAGCATGGCTAGGCAAGATCCAGAAACAAATGGAATATATTATATTAGGGATTTTTATTAAGTCCTTACCGTCATTGGTGTAAGTACAATGGAGCCAGCTGCTCTACTAGTTTATTGTTCTACTCACTCAATAATCACCCGATCGCCTGGTTGCAGACCAGATTTTGCCGCCCATCTATTTTCTAAGCAATTTATTGTTATATTTCATGATCTTTTTCAAAAGATACATCATCACAATTTTAACCACAGTAATTTAGTTTGCAGTTTTTTTTCCAACTTAAAAACAAAACGTATTTATTGATTAAAAATATAAAAAATCTGTTGATCAATTTTTTTATATGGGTCTTAGAGCCGCTTTACACACCCGAGAATTGTCGCAGAATTTTGTTTGACAATTTTATATTAAAGTTTCGCTTTTTTTTATATAAAAATATTTGTCCCTGTATTACACAGCAAAGAATTATTTTCCTGATATCAAAAGACCTGCCGGTTTGTCCTATATATGAATTAAAATGTGATGATTGTGATGCAGTGTATATAGGACAAACCGGCAGGTCTTTTGATATCAGGTTAAAAGAGCATAAAAAAGACATAGAGAATAAAAAACAAACCACCGGTTTTTCTAAGCACTGTATCACATCTAATCACCATTTTTCTTCAAACGATTTAAAAATTCTGCATACAGGTAATAAGGGATTAACGCTTAACTACCGGGAGGGTTTAGAAATTTCAAAAGCCATAAAGGCAAGTAAAAATGTGGTCAACGACAACGAAGACCTTTGGAATTCCCCGATATTAAATGCCCTTATTACCCAATAAAACCTAAAACTCGAAACTGTATATATTCCCAAACAAATCCATTTGTACATCATTCTTGATAATGGCATTAAGCCGAAACTAGTAGAAAATAAAATACATATAAGTGAAACAAAACCAAGTGAATTTAATTTACAAACCATTATACTTTAACTTTGTTTGTATAACACAATATTTTTTTATTTTTGTGACTGCAGTTTCGGCAATTCAACTTGCCATTATCAAACGGAGTGATAATGGCAAGTTGAGTTGCCGAAACTGCAGTCACAAAAATAAAAAAAAAATATTAAAGTGTTTTATTTTATTGAACTAATTTTTAGGTTATGAATAAGCGCGTAAGCTACATTTGTCAAAAATTATTTTCTAAATTATTTTGAACATGCCCAATATTTTTCACGCGAGAAACATATTGTAAAAATTGCTGTATTGCACTTGCATAAATATAATATTTTTTTGTTATTAAATATATTATGAATTTCTGCGAGAATTCTTGTGTGTGTAAAACGGCTCTTAGAATATAATATTTATTTCTTGTATTTTTTATCAATTTTGTTTCCTATCAGGTTCTGTATTTTATGTTCAATTGTTCATTCATTATTATCCTCTAATAAAACAAGGTTTGATCATTTCTCTACAAACTCTGTTGGTTTTAAAAATATCTGATGATATGTTTTATGTGAGAAGTTGGCCATAGATTTCCAGCCACGAATCCGGCGCCTCCACCATTTATAAAACTATAATTTTACCAACGTATTACAACGAATACAATAAAATTTCATAGAAACAATTGATAATTTAATTAAATTTAATGCTGAGATAGCTCTTACAACTTTTAAAAGTTATGATTTAGCATCTGGCATTAAAATTTGTATCTGTGATAAAAGAGGACATTTCAAACATTTTAAAAATGCTATTTGGGGAGGTTTAGAAACGATTTTAATAGCCACAAATGTCCTCAGTAGTGTTATTACCAATATAAAACAATAATTGAATGACCATCTTTCTTCAATTTTTTTTAACATGTTTTTCTAAAACGCCCACCTGAAGACATGGCTTATTTTTCGAAAAATAAAAAGTTGGTGTTTGGGGCCTTTTAGAAATGACTTTGTTGGCCACAAATGTTCTCCATAGTATTAGTAACCATATTAAACAATAATTGGAGGACCATCTTCCTTCATTTTTTTTAAACTATTTTTTTCCAAACCGCTCATCTGAAGACATGGCTTATTTTTCGAAAAATAAAAAGTTGGTGTTTGGGGCCTTTTAGAAATGATTTTGTTGGCCACAAATGTTCTCCATAGTATTAGTAACCATATTAAACAATAATTGGAGGACCATCTTTCTTCAATTTTTTTTTAACTATTTTTTTCCAAACCGCTCATCTGAAGACATGGCTTATTTTTCGAAAAATACTAAGTTGGTGTTTGGGGCCTTTTAGAAATGATTTTGTTGGCCACAAATGTTCTCCATAGTATTAGTAACCATATTAAACAATAATTGGAGGACCATCTTTCTTCAATTTTTTTAAACTATTTTTTTCCAAACCGCTCATCTGAAGACATGGCTTATTTTTCGAAAAATAAAAAGTTGCTGTTTGGGGCCTTTTAGAAATGATTTTGTTGGCCACAAATGTTCTCCATAGTATTAGTAACCATATTAAACAACAATTGGAGGACCATCTTTCTTAAATTTTTTTTAAACTATTTTTTTCCAAACCGCTCATCTGAAGACTCGGCTTATTTTTCGAAAAATAAAAAGTTGGTGTTTGGGGCCTTTTAGAAATGATTTTTGTTGGCCACAAATGTTCTCCATTTTTCTTCAATTCTTTTAAACTATTTTTTTCCAAACCGCTCATCCGAAGACGGCTTATTTTTCGAAAAATATAAAGTTGGTGTTTGGGGCCATTCAGAAATGATTTTGTTGGCCACAAATGTTCTCAATAGTATTAGTAACCATATTAAACAACAATTAGAGGACCATCTTTCTTTAATTTTTTTAAACATTTTTTTTCCAAACCGCTCACCTGAAGACATGGGTGAACGGTTTGGAAAAAAAAATGTTTAAATAAAATGAAGAGAGATGGTCCTCCAATTGTTATTTAATATGGTTACTAATACTATGGAGAACATTTGTGGCCAACAAAATCATTTCTAAAAGGCCCCAAACACCAAGTTTTTATTTTTCGAAAAATAAGCCTTGTCTTCAGGTGGGCGTTTTAGAAAAACATGTTAAAAAAAATTAAAGAAAGATGGTCCTCCAATTATTGTTTTATATTGGTAATAACACTACTGAGGACATTTGTGGCTATTAAAATCGTTTCTAAACCTCCCCAAATAATGTGTGTGAAGCTGGCAATATTTACAGCAATAACCCGGCGCATCCACCATCCACCCAAAAAATATTAATAAATCAAAAATAATTATTTTAACATATTTCTCGACTATAATCTTGAATTTGTTTTTTTACGTATCGTTTCTAATATCGTTGCTGTAAATAATACACAAATAAAATTTCAAATTAATTGAAATTATTAGGAACAATTGGTCATCCGTGTCAGGAAATTAATTATTTAAACATATTTCCAGATATCCGACATGCATTTTTTTTGTAGTTTTAAGTAACTAATAGTGCTATTGTTAGAATACAATAACAATTTTTACTATAGGGAATGTATCTTCCGATGATTTTTGAACATTAGTGAATGCATTGGAAAGTCAGTCATTCCGCGATGAGTAATTAATTGTTTAAACATATTTCAAGGTGGCCGACATACGTTTTGTTTATTGTTTTGAGTAACTAATAGTGTTATTGTTAAAATATATTAACAATTTTGAATATAGAGAATGTATCTTTCGTCGATTTTTTAACATTAGTGAATGCATTGGGAAGTCAGAAATACGCTATGAAAAATAAATTGTTTAAATATATTTAAAGTCGGCCGACATAAATTTTGTTTATTGTTTTAAGTAACTAATAGTGTTATTGTTAAAATACAATAACAATTTTTAGTATGGGGAATGTATCTTTTGTCGATTTTTCAACATTAGTGAATGCATTAGGAAGGCAGTCATTCGCGATGCGAAATAAATTGTTTAAACATATTTCAAGGTGACCGACATAAATTTTGTTTATTATTTTGAGTAACTAGTAGTGTAATTGTTAAAATACAATAACAGTTTTCAATATGAAGAATGTATCTTTCGTCGATTTTTGAACATTAGTGAATGCATTGGGAAGTCAGATATACGCTATGAGAAATAAATTGTTTAAATATATTTAAAGTCGGCCGACATAAATTTTGTTTGTTGTTTCAAAATTTATGTCCGCCGCCTTGAAATTTGTTTAAACAATTTATTTCTCATAGCGTATTTCTGACTTCCCAATGCATTCACTAATGTTCAAAAATCGACGAAAGATACATTCCCCATATTAAAAATTGTTATTGTATTTTAACAATAACACTATTAGTTACTTAAAACAATAAACAAAATTTATGTCGGCCACCTTAACATATGTTTAAACAATTAATTTCTTATCGCGAATGACTGAATTCCCAATGCATTCACTAATCTTTAAAAATCGACGAAAGATACATTCCCCATATTGAAAATTGTTATTGTTTTTTAACAATAACACTATTAGTTACTTAAAACAATAAACAAAATTTATGTCGGCCACCTTAAAATATGTTTAAACAATTAATTTCTCATCGCGAATGACTGAATTCCCAATGTATTCACTAATCTTTAAAAATCGACGATAGATACATTCCCCATACTGAAAATTGTTTTTGTATTTTAACAATAACACTATAAATTACTCAAAATAATAAACTAAACTTATGTCTGCCGCCTTGAAATATGTTTAAACAATTAATTTCTCATCGCGAATGACTGACTTCCCAATGCATTCACTCATGTTCAAAAATCGGCGAAAGATACATTCCCCATATTGAAAATTAATTTTGTGTTTTAACAATAACACTATTAGTAACTCAAAACAATAAACAAAATTTATGTCCGCCGCCTTGAAATATGTTTAAACAATTTATTTCTCATAGCGTATTTCTGACTTCCCAATGCATACACTAATGTTCAAAAATCGACAAAAGATACATTCCCCATATTGAAAATTGTTATTGCATTTTAACAATAACACTACTAGTTACTTAAAACAATAAACAAAATTTATGTCCGCCGCCTTGAAATATGTTTAAACAATTTATTTCTCATAGCGTATTTCTGACTTCCCAATGCATTCACTAATGTTCAAAAATCGACGAAAGATACATTCCCCATATTAAAAATTGTTATTGTATTTTAACAATAGCACTATTATTTACCTAAAACAATAAACAAAATTTATGTCGGCTACCTTAAAATATGTTTAAACAATTAATTTCTCATCGCGAATGACTGAATTCCCAATGCATTCACTAATCGGAAAAAATCGACGAAAGATACATTCCCCATATTGAAAATTGTTATTGTTTTTAAACAATAACACTATTAGTTACTTAAAACAATAAACAAAATTTATGTCGGCCACCTTAAAATATGTTTAAACAATTAATTTCTCATCGCGAATGACTGACTTCCCAATGCATTCACTCATGTTCAAAAATCGACGAAAGATACATTCCCCATATTGAAAATTGTTATTGTATTTTAACAATAACACTATTAGTTACTTAAAACAATAAAAAAAATGTATGTCGGCCACCTTGAAATATGTTTAAACAATTAATTTCTTATCGCGAATGACTGAATTCCCAATGCATTCACTAATCTTTAAAAATCGACGAAAGATACATTCCCCATATCAAACATTGTTATTGTATTTTAACAATAACACTATTAGTTACTTAAAACAATAAACAAAATTTATGTCGGCCACTTTAAAATATGTTTAAACAAATAATTTCTCATCGCGAATGACTGAATTTTCAATGTATTCACTAATCTTTAAAAATCGACGAAAGATACATTCCCCATATTGAAAATTGTTTTTGTATTTTAACAATAACACTATAAATTACTTAAAATAATAAACTAAACTTATGTCGGCCACCTTAAAATATGTTTAAACAATTAATTTCTCATCGCGAATGACTGAATTCCCAATGCATTCAATAATCCCAAAAATTCGACGAAAGATACATTCCCCATATTGAAAATTAATTTTGTATTTCAACAATAACACTATTAGTAACTAAAAACAATAAACAAAATTTATGTTCGCCGCCTTGAAATTTGTTTAAACAATTTATTTCTCATAGCGTATTTCTGACTTCCCAATGCATTCACTAATGTTCAAAAATCGACAAAAGATACATTCCCCATATTGAACATTGTTATTGCATTTTAACAATAACACTACTAGTTACTTAAAACAATAAACAAAATTTATGTCCGCCGCCTTGAAATATGTTTAAACAATTTATTTCTCATAGCGTATTTCTGACTTCCCAATGCATTCACTAACGTTCAAAAATCGACGAAAGAGACATTCCCCATATTGAAAATTAATTTTGTATTTTAACAATAACACTATTAGTAACTAAAAACAATAAACAAAATTTATGTCCGCCGCCTTGAAATATTTTTAAACAATTTATTTCTCATAGCGTATTTCTGACTTCCCAATGCATACACTAATGTTCAAAAATCGACGAAAGATACATTCCCCATATTGAAAATTGTTATTGTATTTTAACAATAACACTATTAGTTACTTAAAACAATAAACAAAATTTATGTCGGCCACCTTAAAATATGTTTAAACAATTAATTTCTCATCGCGAATGACTGAATTCCTAATGCATTCACTAATCTTTAAAAATCGACGAAAGATACATTCCCCATATTGAAAATTAATTTTGTATTTTAACAATAACACTATAAGTAACTAAAAACAATAAACAAAATTTATGTCTGCCGCCTTGAAATTTGTTTAAACAATTTATTTCTCATAGCGTATTTCTGACTTCCCAATGCATTCACTAATGTTCAAAAATCGACAAAAGATACATTCCCCATATTGAAAATTGTTATTGCATTTTAACAATAACACTACTAGTTACTTAAAACAATAAACAAAATTTATGTCCGCCGCCTTGAAATATGTTTAAACAATTTATTTCTCATAGCGTATTTCTGACTTCCCAATGCATTCACTAATGTTCAAAAATCGACGAAAGATACATTCCCCATATTGAAAATTGTTATTGTATTTTAACAATAATACTATTATTTACCTAAAACAATAAACAAAATTTATGTCGGCCACCTTAAAATATGTTTAAACAATTAATTTCTCATCGCGAATGACTGAATTCCCAATGCATTCACTAATCGGAAAAAATCGACGAAAGATACATTCCCCATATTGAAAATTGTTATTGTATTTTAACAATAACACTATTAGTTACTTAAAACAATAAACAAAATGTATGTCGGCCACCTTAAAATATGTTTAAACAATTAATTTCTCATCGCGAATGACTGAATTCCTAATGCATTCACTAATCTTTAAAAATCGACGAAAGATACATTCCCCATATTAAAAACTAATTTTGTATTTTAACAATAACACTATAAGTAACTAAAAACAATAAACAAAATTTATGTCCGCCGCCTTGAAATTTGTTTAAACAATTTATTTCTCATAGCGTATTTCTGACTTCCCAATGCATTCACTAATGTTCAAAAATCGACGAAAGATACATTCCCCATATTGAAAATTGTTATTGCAGTTTAACAATAACACTATTAGTTACTTAAAACAATAAACAAAATTTATGTCCGCCGCCTTGAAATATGTTTAAATAATTTATTTCTCATAGCGTATTTCTGACTTCCCAATGCATTCACTAATGTTCAAAAATCGACGAAAGATACATTCCCTATATTGAAAATTGTTATTGTATTTTAACAATAACACTATTATTTACCTAAAACAATAAACAAAATTTATGTCGGCCACCTTAAAATATGTTTAAACAATTAATTTCTCATCGCGAATGACTGAATTCCCAATGCATTCACTAATCGGAAATAATCGACGAAAGATACATTCCCCATATTGAAAATTGTTATTGTTTTTTAACAATAACACTATTAGTTACTTAAAACAATAAACAAAATTTATGTCGGCCACCTTAAAATACGTTTAAACAATTAATTTCTCATTGCGAATGACTGAATTCCCAATGTATTCACTAATCTTTAAAAATCGACGATAGATACATTCCCTATACTGAAAATTGTTTTTGTATTTTAACAATAACACTATAAATTACTCAAAATAATAAACTAAACTTATGTCTGCCGCCTTGAAATATGTTTAAACAATTAATTTCTCATCGCGAATGACTGACTTCCCAATGCATTCACTCATGTTCAAAAATCGACGAAAGATACATTCCCCATATTGAAAATTGTTATTGTATTTTAACAATAACATTATTAGTTACTTAAAAAAATAAACAAAATTAATGTCGGCTGACTTAAAATATGTTTAAACAATTTATTTCTCATCGCGAATGACTGAATTCCCAATGCATTCACTAATCTTTAAAAATCGACGAAAGATACATTCCCCATACTAAAAATTGTTATTGTATTTTTACAATAACACTTTTAGTTACTTAAAACAATAAACACAATTTATGTCGGCCACCTTGAAAAATGTTTAAACAATTAATTTGTAATCGCGAATGATTGATTTCTCAATCAGTCACTAATGTTCAAAAATCGACGAAAGATACATTCCCCATATTGAAAATTGTAATTGTATTTTACCGGTAACACTATCAGTTAGTCAAAACAACAAACAAAATTTATGTCGGCCGACTTTAAATATATTTAAACAATTTATTTCTCATAGCGTATTTCTGACTTCCCAATGCATTCACTAATGTTCAAAAATCGACGAAAGATACATTCCCCATATTGAAAACTGTTATTGTATTTTAACAATTACACTACTAGTTACTTAAAATAATAAACAAAATTTATGTCGGTCACCTTAAAATATGTTTAAACAATTTATTTCGCATCGCGAATGACTGCCTTCCTAATGCATTCACTAATGTTGAAAAATCGACAAAAGATACATTCCCCATACTAAAAATTGTTATTGTATTTTAACAATAACACTATTAGTTACTTAAAACAATAAACAAAATTTATGTCGGCCGACTTTAAATATATTTAAACAATTTATTTTTCATAGCGTATTTCTGACTTCCCAATGCATTCACTAATGTTCAAAATTCGACGAAAGATACATTCCCTATATTCAAAATTGTTAATATATTTTAACAATAACACTATTAGTTACTCAAAACAATAAACAAAACGTATGTCGGCCACCTTGAAATATGTTTAAACAATTAATTACTCATCGCGGAATGACTGACTTTCCAATGCATTCACTAATGTTCAAAAATCATCGGAAGATACATTCCCTATAGTAAAAATTGTTATTGTATTCTAACAATAGCACTATTAGTTACTTAAAACTACAAAAAAAATGCATGTCGGATATCTGGAAATATGTTTAAATAATTAATTTCCTGACACGGATGACCAATTGTTCCTAATAATTTCAATTAATTTGAAATTTTATTTGTGTATTATTTACAGCAACGATATTAGAAACGATACGTAAAAAAACAAATTCAAGATTATAGTCGAGAAATATGTTAAAATAATTATTTTTGATTTAGTAATATTTTTTGGGTGGATGGTGGATGCGCCGGGCTATTGCTGTAAATATTGCCAGCTTCACACACATCCCCAAATAGCATTTTTAAAATGTTTGAAATGTCCTCTTTTATCACAGATACAAATTTTAATGCCAGATGCTAAATCATAACTTTTAAAAGTTGTAAGAGCTATCTCAGCATTACATTTAATTAAATTATCAATTGTTTTTATGAAATTTTATTGTATTCGTTGTAATACGTTGGTAAAATTATAGTTTTATAAATGGTGGAGGCGCCGGATTCGTGGCTGGAAATCTATGGCCAACTTCTCATCGGTGTTTTTTTGATTGAATTAATTGAAGGGCTTCGTCGTATAACGCTGTAAGCAACTAAATATAATTTTTCAGAAATTGAAAAAAATATACCGGGTGTCTAGTTGGCGGACGCAACAAAGGAAATCCCATGTAAATTTTCAAATATAAAATTTTAACTCTCCTATTTATTTTAAAAACAAAATGTATTTACCTTTTTTGTAGAGGGAAAAATTCTGAATTCATTCGTGTGAACGTTTTTTTACTTTACGTTTCTCTAAGTTACAATAGTTAAGAAAAAATAATGTGATTTTATAAAAATATTGACATGCCATGGAATTGAAACAACAACTGCGGATGTCAAAATGGCAAAAGATATCCTAGTCACTTCATTAAAGTAAATGTTTTCGAAATGATTTACACTATACAAGAAAAATGTCATAATTTTTGTGAAATCACCTTACTTTTTCTTAATTATGTTAGCTGTTAATTTTCTGACATTCGTTGATTTTTAAGAGAGTTCAATTTGAAGCTTTAAACGAGTGTTTTCCATTCCCAGACTAAGCATGAAGTAAAATTTCGAGTTTAGAAAAGCCCCGTGAAAATTTGTCGAGGGTCGCGCAGCGACCCGAGACAAATTTTCTGGGCTTTTCTAAACTCGAAATTTTACTTCATGCGCCACGCGTATAAATATATTATGAACTTTATATGTATATTTGAACCTTACTAGAAATCAGAGTTTTATACGCGTGGCGCATGATGTAAAATTTCGAGTTTAGAAAAGCCCAGAAAATTTACTACACTCGAAATTTTACTTCATGCTTCGTCTAGGAGTGGAAAACACTCATTTAAAGATTCAAATAGAACTCATTTAAAAAACAACGAATGTCGGACAATGTGCAGCTTAGGTGTATGTTAACCTAAAAGAAATTATTTTATTATTTTCTTTAAATGTTTAGATATTCGTTGTTTTTTTTAAGGTCAATTTGAGGCTTTAAACGAGTGTTTTCCACTCCCGGACTAAGCATGAAGTAAAATTTCGGGTTTAGAAAAGCCCTGTGAAAATTTGTCGAGGGTCGCGCAGCGACCCGAGACAAATTTTCACAGGGCTTTTCTAAACCCGAAATTTTCTGGGCTTTTCTAAACTCGAAATTTTACTTCATGTGCCACGCGTATAAAACACAGATTTTAAGTGAAGTTCGAATATGCATAAATTTGACAATATTATAGTGTTTTATACGCGTGGCGCATGGAGTAAAATTTCGAGTTTAGAAAAGCCCAGAAAATTTGTCTCGGGTCGCTGCGCGATCCTCGACAAATTTTCACGGGGCTTTTCTAAACTCGAAATTTTACTTCATGCTTAGTCTGAGAGTGGAAAACACTTGTTTAAAGCTTTAAATTGAACTTAAAAAAAAAAACAGGGAATATCCGCAATTGTTGTATGAATTCTGAATTCCATGGTATGTCATTATTTTTATAAAATCACATTACTTTTTCTTAAATATTTTAACTTAGAGAAACGTAAAGTGGTAAGTGTGAACATTAATAAATTTAATTTTTTCCCTCTACAAAAAAGTGAAATACATTTTGTCTCTAAAATAAATAGGGAAGCCAATATTTGAACACTTTAAAATTAACATGTGATTTCCTATGTTGCGTCCGCCAAGTCAACACCCGGTATATTTTTGATACATAAAACGAATTGTTGACACCTTTATTGACGTTAACTAAAACGTGTTTGCCATCTAAACCCTAGAAACTAAAGGAAAATTTAGTAGGATATTCCGATATTTCGTAAAACATTACTTCGCAAAAGTTGGCGCTTATAACGTTATTCGGTGGACCCCTTCAATGCATATACATTAATATAATTTAAGTTAATTTTGAACTTATTTCTCCAAATTTTAAGAAAAACTTAAATAAATATTAATAATTTACGTCAATTTAATCAAAATTCGACTTTTAAAAATTATTCTAGCAGTCTTAGAGCAAAACTTTGTTTTTTGTTTTTGTTACATTTTAAGTAAATTTGTGTTCTTTTGCAATGCTAATTTCAGTAGTGGGATTTGTTTTTAAGATTAAAACAACAAATATTCATTTCAATACAATCTCTGTCTGTTTTGTAACAAAATATCTGTACCTTAGATTATTTGTGGTAAAATCAAGAAACACCCAAAGTAAAATACAATTTTCAATAAAACACCACGCCAATATTATTTGAAAGTTTTGACTAAAGGGTATTCTGAATTGAACAGCTGATTAAAATGTAAAGAACTCGATTTGCCAATACTCTCTCTTCTCTACACACAATCATACTCATTTTATTCAGCCGTATTATATTTATCCCTTAGAGAAAATTCAATTTCTTAGGGACCATTAAAAGAAAATGAGGGTTTTGAATCCCTCCACCTTCAAATTTAAAATTAACTATATATTTTTTATTAAGATAAAATTTTAAGTTTATTTTTTATTGAGGGGAAGATTTATTTCGTTTTGTTTCATTTTCAAATTATTTGTTTTTATTTTATTAATTAAAATTGTTATAAAAATCTGCTTCTCCTTCATATTATTTTTACTTTCCCTCATCTGCAAAACAAAGGGAAAGTATTGTTTTTGCAAACATTTTAGTGGATACATCCATTTTGAGGATGACTATTGTAATAAATTGCTTAAGTTTATAGTGTCATCTTAACAATCGATTTAGACTTTATCGTGGCAACAGAATTACAGACAGACATTTCTCAAAAATGGTCTTAATCAACTCGGGGGTGATTAAGACCATTTTTGAGAAATGTCTGTCTGTAATTCTGTTGCCACGATAAAGTCTAAATTGGTTGTTAAGATGACACTATAAACTTAAGCTATTTATTACAATAGTAGTATCCAAACAACTTTTGGTGAAAATGCAAAAACCGGAAGTGGTAGTTTACTCTTAGCATATTTTTTTTTTAATATTGATCATATAAAAAAATCTTGTTAAGAAAAGTTGTAGATAATTGAATAATTTGCATTTAATGCATATTCACTTTATGTCGTAGCTCTTTCAATTATTTTATTAATATTGTTTTAACCCCTTGATACGCAGCCCCATGCCCAGCACGGGCAATGGGTACTGGCAAATTTTCACAAGCCATGCGCATGACAGACATGAAAATAATTTTCAATGGATATTTGCTTAGTTTAGATTAAATTAGGCAGTTAGTTGGCTATTTTACTCAAAAATATAACCATTATTGACATAAAGTAAGTCTATAGATTCGGCCAGATGTGACGAGACAAAATTATGCAATGTTTAAAATTCAAATCACTTCAAAACAATATCTACTACAACAATGGTCCATCTAGCAGTTTGTATAGCGATCACTTTACTGTATATTCCGAAAACAAAACTATTGGATAATTTTTGAGAAAGTTACGAACGAAAAAGAAAAACAATAATTCTCGCAGAATTGTTTTCTATAATTTTTTTAAAAACTTTAAATGATTTTATGAATAAAATGTACTACACAATAAATAACTGTTTTGGAAATAATTACGACTATGCACGCGTACTAGCAAATATACTCTCTTGCTAGCCTCTAAGCAGGTTCCATTTCCAGCACTGCTGATGACATCGAAATATTTATTAAAAATATATTACCTATAACATACCTCCATCAAGTTGGCACCCCCACTTCGCCAAAATCAAATTAAAATATGCCTATAATTTAGGACTAATTAAAGACTAATTTGTACCCACAAAATTAGAATTTGTACCAACTTAGTTTCGCCGGAAAACCGATTATTATTATGGGGGTGCTAGCTTGACTAAAGTTAGCACCCCCACCATTCTCAATTGAAATTTAACCAGGTGCATCCAAAACTTTGAATTAAAGACTAATTTGTACCCATGTTTGTTTCTCATTGTTTAAACAATTATAAATTATTTAAACAATTTGTACATTATTTAGCCATATTATAACAAAAAAAGTACTTTTTATAATTAATAAACAGAAACGTAGAGTATAAAATTAGGACTAATTAGCACCCACAAGTATTTTGTTTTAAACAAATTTTTTGTTGATAAAATAATTTTCTGATTAATTAATTTAAAATCTCGATTTTCGGTATAAAACCGTAATAAAAAATTGGAACCACAATAAAACTAGATAAACTTGTGTTAATAATTTAGGACTAATTTGTACCCACAAGCATTTTGTTCTAAACAATATTTTTGTTGATAAAATAATTTTCGGTTAAATCTCAAATTTCGAATTTCGGTATAAAACCGTCAAAAGTGTTCGGCAGGATGTAGCGCCTACCAAGTCGACTGCGCTGTTCTCACAATGACTTTAGACATGAATCTTGCCAAAATTGAAAGCGAACTATCGGCAATTTATCTTCAAAAGTGCCTGGAAGAGCCATGCAAATTCACTGGATGCAAGTCAGGAAACTTGGTGCGTAATATGCTTGGTCTCATATATGTTTTTTGGTCATGCAATCTGTCGACAGCAACAATTGCCTGATTCAATGATTACTTTTCGTTATAAAAATTGCTACAGTTTGTGTACCAATATTAGAGTAATTGGTTAAAGTTAAATCATGGATTCGTTACATACTTTTCACGATGTTACGTTTCAACATTAATGTTTAATAACTATCAACTATATAAATTGCATGCAAGGCAAATTTTCTCATGGTGCTGTGATCAGTACGTTTTGCATTATGATATAAATTGTATAGCAATTATGTTACATATTAGTTCTAACAACTAATTTCTCTTTCCCTATAGGACCAATAATATTGCTGGACGTGACAGAGGGAAATTGCACTTTTAAAAAAAAAGAAACTAAAAGATTTGCCAATCACGATTAGCCAATTACGAAAACAATACAATTTAGCAGGTATCGTCCACTACAAAGCGCCAAGACGCTCGGAAGTTGTCCGAAAATGACGTTGGGCATTATATAACATATAGCAGCATGCCCAATTTACTCTGGTTTCAATCAAATGATTTGAAACAAAAAGTGAACCGAGTCAATTATAAAACGCTCATTGTACCTGCCATTTTGTGTTACAAAATAAGATAAGGGACCCGAGGAATATATTCTGCAATAAAAAATTGTTTGTCCAATTTGTTTGTTAATTCTGAACTACCTTGTCACTAAGCTCACCTAATTTCAATACCAACTGTATTTTTCTTGAGTATTATAAGATTATAATGTGAAAAAGTGACACAATTACAGAAAATATTTATAATTTGATAAACGATTTTTTTTTACAAATTAAATCGGATAAAAACTAGTCTTACATTGAAATAATTTGATAAGCATGGTTAGTCTTCTATTGCGACTGTCTTGAAAGATTCAGTTTGTAACAAGTTGACACAATTGCATTTAGGAATAACAAGATATTTTTTTGCAAATCTGAAAGAGATACAAATTAGTCTTTAAATCGAAGATTAACATTGTTCGGTAGTTTTCCTGATTCTGAAACAGTAAACTGATTTTGTAATTATAATGAATACAACCTAACGCAATAAGAAAAAAACATCGTTTTAAATATACCGTATGTCTCAGATGAAGGCGCATCATAGGGAATTTATATGTACAATTTTTGATGTTCATTTTTATATTATACACTGCATTAATTTGATCGGAATGAAGTAAGAGTGGTTATATTATTTAATAAGGATTATTTAGATGCATTTTGTATGTGTTTTGTTGAGTTTTACTAAAAATATAAATTAAAAATTAAATGAAAACTAGCAACTAATATCCTATTATAAGTAATAGTTGTCATGAACTGTCATAACAATTACTTCACATTCACTGTTGTAAATCATAATTGTAGGTAAAATGAGTATGTATTCCGTCATGGACACTCGTTACGGAGTTAAAGGAGGAAGGGAGAAAATAACTACTAGCGTATTGGTAAGAATTATAAATTAGAGAAAAAATTGAAATATTTTTTTTTACATGTAAATTTCCTCTGGGTACAAATAAGTCCTCAATTCGAAACACAAGATTCCCCAGCTCTATTGTAGTCAATTTTTTTAAATGGTTTTATAACAAAAATCCTTGAATTCGTGATCTGAGATATAACCTCATATTATGAACAAAAAAACTGTTTATAGCAAAATAGTTGAGGGTCTAACTAGTCCTAAATTCGAAATACAAGTTTTTCGAGTTTAACAATAGTCCCGATATTTTGAATGGTTTTATAAAAAAAATCGATATCTGATAGTTAACCGAAAATAAAAGTATCAACAAAAAATTGTTTATAACAAAATACTTGCGGGTACAAATTAGTCCTAAATTGAAAACACAAGTTTGTTGAGTTTTATTGTGGTTCTAAATTTGTTTACGGTTTTATACCGAAAATCGAAATATAAGTTTTAACCGAAAATTATTTTATCAACAAAAATATTGTTTATAACAAAATGCTTATGGGCACAAATAAGTCCTAAATTAGAAACACTAGTTTGTCGAGTTTTATTGTGGTTCCAAATTTTTTTACGGTTTTATACCGAAAATCGAAATATGAGATTTAACCGAAAATTATTTTATTAACAAAAAATTGTTTATAACAAAATGCTTATGGGTAAAAATTAGTCCTAAATTAGAAACACTAGTTTGTCGAGTTTTATTGTGATCCCAATTTTTTTGACGGTTTTATACCGAAATTCGAAATTTGAGATTTAACCGAAAATTATTTTATCAACAAAAATATTGTTTAGAACAAAATGCTTGTGGGTACAAATTAGTCCTAGATTAGAAACAGAAGTATATCTAGTTTTATTGTGGTTCCAGTTTTTTATTACGGTTTTATACCGAAAATCGAGATTTAAAATTAATTAATCCGAAAATTATTTTATCAACAAAAAATTTGTTTAAAACAAAATACTTGTGGGTACTAATTAGTCCTAATTTTATACTCTACATTTCTGTTTATTAATTATGAAAAGTACTTTTTTGTTATAAATTGGCTAAATAATGTATAAATTGTTTAAATAATTTATAATTGTTTAAACAATAAGAAACAAACATGGGTACAAATTAGTCTTTAATTCAAAGATTTGGATGCACCGGGTTAAATTTCAATTGAGAATGGGGGGGGGGGGGGGGTGCTAACTTTAGTCAAGCTAGCAGCCCCATAATAACAATCGGTTTTCCGGCGAAACTAAGTTCGTACAAATTTTAATTTTGTGGGTACAAATTAGTCTTTAATTAGTCCTAAATTATAGGCATATTTTAATTTTATTTTGGCGAAGTGGGGGTGCCAACTTTATGGAGGTATGTTCCATATGACTATGTGATCAACAATAATATTCTCGCCAATGTTGATGTTATAAACGATTTATTAGTACTATTTGATAGTAGTGTCATTTAAAAATCAAATAGCTTCAATAGTATGTAGGGCAAAAAAAGACTAGGGTTTGTCAGACGTTTTTCTTTCAACTTTTCTCCACACACATTATAACTTTTATATTTAACTCTCGTCCGTCCAGTGTTGGATTACGCTTCTCCCATGTGGTCACCTTTTGTAGATTGTGACATCCTTATGTTAAAAAGTGTGCAATTAAAATTTTTCAAAATCTATTCTTACCGATATTAGTACAATATTAAGTATACCACATTTGCGAACACATAGATTAGTAGCTGATTTGTGTGTTTTATATAATGTAATTAACGGATTTCTAATCTGTAGTGATCTGTTAGCCCAGTTAAATTTTAGTACTTTACCTCCACAACTACGGAGACATCAACATTTATTTAGGATTCCATACCACTCGATCAATTACGGTTACAATAATCCATTTTCTAGAGCAATGCGCACATTTAATTCATTGCCAAATTACATTGATTTATTTAATTTATCTCGTAATGAATTTCGGAAGCGTTGCTTTTTGGCGGCGTCTTCGATAAATTCATAAATTCATATTTTGTTGTATTTTTCTAGTTAAGTTAATTTAATAAAATTTTAGCCATAATTCAGCATACATGCGATATTATTATTGTTAGTTTCTTTATTATAATATATTTATCCAGTAGTAATATAATTTTTGTAAAATTTTAAAAGTTTATACGTTTATTCAATAAATAATAAAAAAAAATATATATTTCACTGATTTCGGGTTTTTACTGTAACACATACACTGTACATTTTTCGACATTCATTGTTTTTGAAAAAGATTTTAATTTGAATTTTTAGACGAGGGTTTTCCACTCCCAGACTACGCATGAAGTAAAATTTCGAGTTTAGAAAAGCCTGAAAATTTGGTTTGGCCGCGTAGCGAAGCGGAGCGGCCAATCCAAATTAGGCTTTTCTAAACTCGAAATTTTACTTCATGCGCCACATGTATAAATCACTGAACAAACAATGTTTAAAATATACGGCTTTAGCAATCCAATATGAAGATGTGATTAAAATGTGAGTCAAATTCTGCGCTGAACAAATTGTTTAAAACAGTGATTATGGGCAACAGAATAACTCTAACGTATATTAAGTTGCCTATAATCGTTGTTGTATATGAGGCATTCTTTTACAAATCGAACGGATTTTATAAAAAATATTGGGTGTATTTTTTTATTTGCTTTAATTTTTTTCATGCGTTTCTTATACAAAATAAGCCGACCCGTATTTCTGCGATTTTTTTTTTCATCAGTATTTTCGAAAATACAGACGGTTAAAGTTTTGAAAACTCGCTGATTATGCATTTCTTTAGATCGTGATATATCCGCTTCTGTTCATCGTATAGAGCTTATCTGTGGCTCACTTTATAAGTAATAGAATTATCTTCTTAATAGTGTTAATTATTATTACATTTGTTGTTAATTTATAATCATTATAAACAATTAAAATATTTAATGTTATTTTGCTTTTAGATGTCGGCACTGTAAAATAAAAAAAAAAAATACCATCGTATTCCTCGTTTCATTTTATATAAAAATCATATCCTTTTAGAATGGTCATTTGATTCCACCAGTATGAAATAAAACAATTTGTACGGTAGTCTATTTTAAGACACTAAACATCTCTCTCTCTCTATTTGTAAAAATCTGTATGTTGTCACGCCTGGTGTCGTTTAATCTGACAGTATAGCCTTGACTGTTGAATGTAAACGAATTCGATTCTTACAGTTTAAGTTTTATTATACGCTGACTTAATTTTAACAGTGTGCATTTTTAAATGCAGTATGTGATTTGAAGTGTTATATTTTGTGATCAAATGTAAGTAGCGTATTATCATTCAATGAAGCGCATTTTAGTATCCAATGAGTTCTATTTTCTATCGTGTACATACTTACAGTGAAGATTGAATTACAATGCCGAAAACATCAAAAAAATTGCCGAAAGTCCGGAGGCATGCGTGCTGTAATCCATATAAACTGGATCCCCATCCGAAAACGAGACAACAGATATTGAGAAAAGTGACAAAAAAGAAACTACTCGAATTAAACATACCGTGTACAGAAGAATTTCTACAAATGCTTATTTGTACCTCTTGTCGAATCCGACAACGTACACCTTCCTCTACAATTGTGAGGGGAAACCAACAGGTGTTCATGAATTACTTCCTCTTATAGGTCATTTATTTTATTTGTCGTAGTTAATTTTATTAATACGGCATTGATTTCTCGAATAATGTCCTATAAATAAAAGGGTAATTCTAAAGGCAATTATAGAATTGTACATTTTAGAAAAGTCCTGGAGCGGCAGAGTCCTCGAGTACGAGTGAAGATGCCCAAAACGTCGTTGAAAGTGGAGGAAGTTCACCATATTCAACGGAAGACCCACAAGTTTCAAAAATGTCAGTGCGAGAGCTAAATAAAGGGTTGATTTTTATAGGAACTTCCCCTATCAAAGAAGACAAAATGCGTCAAACGAGATATTCTTCAAAAAAATTAAAAAATATAACTGAAGCACTAAAAACGAAAGTTTTTAGTAATATTCCTCTTGATAGAAAAAGTGATAAAGCCGGCGATGAAGATGAAGATGAAAATGAGGCCAATATTATACAAAAACTCAAAGAACGATACAATACAACTGAAGATAGAACCACGCGGATACGAATACTGACAATTTTCAGTCATTGGTCTTTCCGAAAAATTAAACAACATTTTGAAGCCACAAATCACATGATTATCGTTGCAAAAAGAACTGCCGCTGAATAGGGAATACTATCAACTCCAAATCCTAAAACCCATCCGACCTTAGAAAGGAGCGTAATAGAATCTATAATTGCATTTTATCAATCGGATACGCAGAGCCGAGTATTGCCCGGACAAACGGATACAATTTCCGTAAAAATCGATGGACAAAAAGTTCACATGCAAAAAAGATTGGTTTTGAATAACTTAAAAGAACTATTCCAAGAATTTAAGACTGCAAATCCAGGTGTGAAGTGCAGTTTTTCAAAATTTGCAACTTTGCGACCAAAACATTGCGTATTAGCGGGATCGCGTTTGCGCCATCCATGAAAATATTAAGTTATTAATTGATGGTGCAAATATTGGAAGATTAACAGGAGATTCACCGCAACCATTAAAAAAATGGTGATGTGTCCATCATAGTACTTTCCCCCGTAAATTGCGTATTAAATCACTTTTAAGATATTTGTAGCATTATTATTTTCAAAATGTCTTCAACTTTTTGATAACTACAACTTTTATTTGAAACATTTTTCAATTGGATCAAGACATACTGACACAAACCAATTACTAGATAAAAAACACTATTTATTGAATATCTCAAAAACTAAGAGTGCTATGACAAAAAGTGAATCTACAAAAAATCTTTAGTTTTTCATTTCCTACAACTTTTATTTGAAACATTTTTTAATTGTATCGACACATACACTGTCACACCAATAACTAGATAAAACACACAACTTTTGAAATATCTCAAAAACTAAGAGTGCTATGACAAAAAGTAAGTGAACAATACATCTTCATTTTGTTATTATCTACAACTTTTATTTGAAAGAATTTTTTGTTTGATAAACATTTAGTGAAAAATATGAAAAAACTGAAAAACGCTAAGAGTAAAGTACCACTTCCGGTTTTCCGATTTTCACCAAAAGCTTTTCAGTTCTTCCGATTGTAACAAAAAGCTTAAGTTTCAAGTTTCATCTCGATATCTTACAGCGCACACAGACACACACACAGACACACAGATAGACAGACAGACAGAAATTTTTCAAAAATGGTCTTATTCGACTCAGGGGACCTCAAAACGGTTATTTCCACTAAAATTTTTGATTCGAAAATTTTCACGAAAACAATACTTTCCCTTTGTATTACATACGGGGGAAAGTAAAAATAGAATGACTGTTTAAATCGTATGATTTGTAATCCATCTTCAACAGTATGTTATCTAGGAGAATGTGACACGTGTCCTGGTATCACAAACGTTATACAACAAATAGAAAAATCGCGTGACGATAATCTCATTGATTCTGTAACATACAAGCAATGGACCACTGTTGACAGGACTACGTTGCAGACCTTAATATCTCCCGTTGAAGAGTACTTAGAAAAGCTAGAAAATGGTTTATCCAAATTATTACTACATTCGTTTCCTGTAAAAAAACAAAATGAATTTTTGAATAATAAAAAACAGAGTCTGCCGCGAAACGAATGTATTGTTATCTGCGACTTTTCGGAAAACTACGCTTTTGTAATCTAAAATTCCATTCAAGGCATACACTGGAACAATGATCAAGCAACAGTGCATCCATTTGCAATATATTATCGCGATACTGATAATGAAATAAAAATGAAAAGCTTGATCATTATTTCTGAATGTTTGCACCATGATGTCATTGCTTTTCACGTTTTTCAAAGACATTTAATTCAATTTATAAGAACTTATTTGATAGACATTAAAAAATTATTTACTTTTCTGATGGGGCAAGCGCACAGTATAAAAATAAGAAGAATTTCATTAATTTATGTCACCACGAAAAAGACTGGCTTAACAGCAGAATGGCATTTCTTCCCGACGTCCCATGGCAAAGGACCGTGTGATGGTTTGGGCGGAACTTTGAAAAGATTAGCCTCTAGGGCTAGCCTTCAACGGATTAACAATCCGATTCAAACTCCGCAAGATTTGTTTACTTGGGCAAGTGAATCGTTGCCAAATATTGCTTGCCGATTTGCTACTAACGAAGAGTATGACAAGGAAGAAAACATTCTAGAAACACGCTTCAAGAAAGCTATGACTATCAAAGGTACTTTAGGGTTTCATTGTGTAATGTCATTAAGCAAAAACAAATTGCAAGCGAAACAATTTTCATTGCACGACATATTTATATATGCAAATATTATGAAAAAGTAAACATGGATAATGTATAATAAATCAGTGTCGTTTGGTTAATAAATATATTTAGATTATTAATTTCTTTTGGATTTATTCACTTATTTATTTAAAGTTTGCCCAACCTATTTCTATTCTTACTGGCAGTTTCATTATTATCTTAATATCAATCATACTATTAAAAATCGTATCATTATTATTATTTTATGGAATAATAAATAATGGTCGATTATTATATTTTTTAACTTTTTTTTAATTTCTCTCACATTTAATGACAGGTACAGTACGACGCCACGGACCCAGCTCCTGCAGCCGCGCGCCGCATATTGCGTTCTACCGTACAAATTATTGTATTTCATACTGATGGAACCAAATGACCATTCTAAATAGATATGATTTTTATATAGAATGAAACGAGGAATACGATGGTATTGTTTTAAATTTTTTACTGTGTCGACATCTAGAAGCAATATGACATTAAATATTTTAATTGTTTATAATAATTATAAATTAACAACAAATGTAATAATAATTAACACTATTAAGAAGATAATTCTATTACCTATAAAGTGAGCCATAACTAAGCTCTATACGATGAACAGAAGCGGAGATATCACGATCTTTAACCGTCTGTATTTTCGAAAATACTGATGAAAAAAAAAATCGCTGAAATACGGGTCGGCTTATTTTGTATAAGAAACGCATGAAAAAAATTGAAGCAAATATAAAAATAGACCCAATATTTTTTATAAAATCCGTTCGATTTGTAAAAGAATGCCTCATATGTGTGTTTTTTGAACTTCACTGAAAATCAGTGTTTTTAAGCGTGGCGCATGAAGTAAACTTTCGAGTTTAGAAAAGCCTAATTTGGATTGGCCGCTCCGCTTCGCTACGCGGCCAATCCAAATTCTTAGGTTTTTCTAAACTCGAAATTTTACTTCATGCGTAGTCTGGGAGTGGAAAACACTTGTTAAAGCCTCAAATTAACCGCTTTTTAACAACGAATTCCCGCAAAATTAAAAGAACGCTGCAATTATCGGGATATGTATACTCAAAAGAAAAATGCCCTGTATGTTCTGTTTTATGTAAACATGTTTTTAATCGTTAATGTTTTAAACGCTGTTTCAATGAATAAAACACGTTTTATTAAAAAAAACTGTTTGTTCTCATTAAAATGAAAAAAAAATTTTTTTAACAATCCTGGTATTACCTAAAAAATATTTTATTTATATTATTCATGCTATTCGTTAGTGTTATTGTTATTATGAAATAAATTATTTTATAACTAAACTTATTTTGTTCGATAATATAATTTATTGAACAAAAAAAAAAACAATCAGTAAAAAAACTCATAATTGTGTGAAATATGTTTCATAACATGAACAAATAAATACATATGAATTTATTTTGTAAATTTAACAGACCATATAAGAATTCTAAAAATCCAATCTCACAAATAACATCAACCTTCTACCACATTTCACCAATGCCGAATAATTAAACTCTCATTACCACACACTATCTTTACTAGAATTCCTGTTCATAAAGCAAATAAGAAATGTATTCTACAATTAATTGTTGTAATACGAAAATGGGGTCAAACTTGTGCATCGACCTTTGACCTACAGTAGCATAAGTCAATAGACCTGCATGTTTGATTTTTAATTAGCCGTGTGATTGTTGTTCAGATCAGGGCAGTAACAATGGCGAAGAACGGACCATTAGCCAAGACCTGGAGGAGCTCATTAGCGATATGATATCGGAGGAGAGGAGCACATACCATGAGACTGATGATGAGGGCATCGAACGGGATTCTGAGGAGGGGGAGGACCACCCCGTGCCTAAGAGTCCGCCGCAGATGACGCTTCAGCAGATTTTACAAAGGTATGTAAAAGAATAATTTGAACGCAGCTTACGCAACGTCTGAAATCATTTTTGCACCAAAAACTACATGGAACAAATTTTGGCAGTATTAGGGCGATTTTCTTAATTTTTAACTTACAATTTTTTTTTGTTTTAGTAAATCGATCAAAAATGACAAAATAAATTTAATAAAAATAATGATTCATAATAAATTTAATATAATATGTCTTCTGGTGCATTATTTCAAACATCTAAAATTTGGGGCTTTTTCGCTCCATTGATTTTTGCGTTAAATTAGTTAAAGTAGAAAAGGATTGTTCACTACAAAATCATAACAGAAACGAAGTCAACTTCACTACTACTTCTCTTCATATTTTTTAAAAGGAACTAATATTTTATTACTAACACACTTAAGTTATTATACAGGGTGGGGCATTTAAAATGTTTTTCGCAAATATTTCGAAAACAAAGCATTTCACGCAGAAATAACCTCAGTGAACAATAATCATACAGAAGGGGGCCATAATTCTGTAATATTGGTTTTCTAACAGCTGGCGCTGTAATCGCTAATACAATGTCAGCTCAATATTTTTTTAACAGGAACCCCTATATTTGATTGCGGATTCAGATTCCTCGGAAAAAAATAAGAATAATTCATTCCTCATTTTTTTGTCAGCCTGATAGTCGGCGCTGAAATCGCGAAAAATTATAACGCGTTTGGATGTTCGTGTGATTTGCAGGTAGATCCAATGAGAGATATATTGGCTGAAAAAACAAAGAAAGTGTTTCAAAACAGAAAGAAGCCTCTTTTAACGGGAACCCCTATATTTGATTGCAGATTCAGATTCCTCGGAAAAAAATAAGAATAATTCATTCATTTTTTTGTAAGCCTGATAGATGGCGCTGAAATCGCGAAAAAATGATAATGCGTTTGGATGTTTGTGTGATTTGCAGGTAGATTCAATGAGAGATATATTTGCTGAAAAACCAAAGAATGTGTTTCGAAACAGGAAGAAGCCTCTCTCCAGGTCGATCAAATCGAATCTTGTAAGAAGATAAGTTATGTGACATGGATGATGTCGATCCGGATACTTCTCAGCGTACAATGCACATGCAGCATTGCCTCCAGCTTCACCATACACAAAAATCATATCAACCTTTTCCGTAATTATAAGTAGAGCCATTGTAATGTGGCTTCCGTCAAATCAGAATTACGACTTATTACAAAATTATTTTTTTATTTTTGTTCAGTTAAAGAAATTATCCACAAAACATGCAATATTGGTCAAATTTTAGTTATTTTTTATAAAGTAAAATAATACAATTTTTGATCGTGAAAATGTTAATGCCGTTTGTCATTTGTACAATCTGACACTCTAAAAACAAGCGTTTTATTCTGAGACACCAGAACATTTGTAACAAATTTGTAAATTATCTTGGAAATATAAATTGGAACATAATTTATGCAAATAATAATGTAAACGATGCTTGGCTAAATTTTGTGAACATCCTCAATGACGCATTAAATACATGCTGTCCAAAAGCTACTTAACCTAAGAAAAGTAAAAATATATACGCTAAACATTCCAATAATGAAATTATAGGCAATATGAAAAATATACTGGATTATTTAGCAATTGCGAAAAACTACAATGATGACGCTAAGAAGTTATATCCTCTCATAAAAAAAGATTACGATACAGCAATACGCAACCATAAAAAAGAACAAATAGCAAATCGAATTATAAAAAGTGATAATAAAGGGAAAACTACATGGGCAATAGTAAATGATTTAATAGGAAAAAATGGAATCAGATTTCAAGACAATTCACATATTAAAGGTAAAGAAGAAGAATTAAACGAATTTTTCAATAAAAGAAATTTCACCGCAAATGTAAATAATACGTACAACTTTAAAGTAGATCGTCAGCTAAAATCGCTTTTCTTCTACCCAGTTACAGAAACTGAAATTTTCAATATCATAATTTCACTAAAAAACAAATCATCCTGTGGTATCGATGAATTTACATCTAAATTAATTAAATCATCGACTTATGAACTCACTAGTCCCTTAACCCACTTAATAAATTTTACTTTTGAAAAAGGTATATTTCCGGATTGTCTAAAAGAAGGTATAATTAAACCAATTTTAAAAAAAAGGTGATCCAAGTAATTTTAAGAGGAGTATAGCAGGGTCGGCCGCTGATCGTGTTGGTGAGACACGCAATATTCTGAAGAGGAGGCTATCATACCGAACTCAAACGAAGTCCTAACGAACAACCGGCCGAAATCATGTGTACGCTCGGAGAAAAAAGTCAACGCGGCGCGGTTTTCATTATTCCCATTATTCGTTATTTTGAGGAAGCTACGGATCGCGTTCGCGTTAGCGTTCGTTGCTGGCTCAGCTGATTTACTTCTTTGAACGCATTCATACAGAACACGCATTGTTTAATGAAATTCCAGCCAATTAATTTACAAATAAATGAGTATTGTGAGTGTCGATAGTATTTGAAGAGGCCTGCCTATTCTTACGCATAATGTGCATTAATTAATTCAAATAATTTTTTAAATTTATTATCAAAATATAATAGAATGATTTTTATATTGAACTCTGCTGATTATGTACCCTTCATAATATTTTTTTTATTACATAGGGAAAGTAAAAATAATGACCGATTGAATTTATTATCATTATATGTTCTTAATGATGTTTATGTATTCTGATAAATATGCATTTCTTGTATCTAGTCGCGGATTTAGGACTTGAAAAGCATCAGATATAATTAAAGTTTGAGCTCCCCCTCAAAATTCAATTCCTACACATAGGGACAAAAAAAAACTAAAAAAACGAACACTAGTTTTTATAAATAAAAAAACTATTATTTTAGTTAAAGATGATGTATTATATCTTTTTTAACTTTAATTGAGTGCTAGTTCAATTAAATAAAGTCAAAGAGTTATTTAATTTAATTTACATGTATAACAAAATGAATGCCTCTATCGTTAATAATTTAAATTAAATATTTAATTGAGGAATGATTCATTTACCTTATAGTGAAACATGTTGCAGTGTTCAACAAATAAAAGTGAAACCCTCCCAATAGTGCTGTTTTTATTTCAAATATTTAATTATTATTAAAATAAGGGTAAACCGGTTTTGATTTACTGTGTAAATAACTGAATTGTAAATTTAAATAACTACAATACTACATACATTTAAATATCAAATCAATTGACGGTCAAGTTTTGTTTACCTTAGGTATCACTTAATTGTTGAACACTGCAACATGTTTACACAGTGGCTTTATCAGGCAGATGAATAATTATTATTCATCTGCCTGATGAAGCGAAACATGTTTAAAATGTAAACTTATATAAACACAGGTTATAAAAATGAAAAATAATAATATGAAGTTTTATGTTTTATTTTTTATTATTTCTAAAGTAACTGACGAAAAATAAAAATTGTGTAATTTTGGTAGCATGTGTAGATTCCAAAATAAATTTACTTTATAAATTTTTTCAATGAGAATTTCATTGGGGGTAAATACTATGAAATAACAAACTTTTCTTTTTGAAATATTTAGTTGCCCCTGCACTTGATAAAAGTAATTATGACTTTTTTTTAACTTAATGCCCCTACTTGCATTCACTTTCAAGAAATCAAATCAACACTGACGTCTTCCAGGTTAGCAGGGCACTTTATTTTTAGATGTCGATTATTTCCAACTAGACCATCCGGACTGGCTCCTAAAAAAATCATTTTTATCCATGCTCGATGTGATATATGCCAATTCTAAGCGTTAGTGTAAATGTATAATTGTTAATTTGAGAGGCGTTTATTAAAATTTTGAAATTTTTTTTAGTCATATCTCCGAAACTACTGAATTTAAAAAAATTAAAACATAGTCGGACAGAAAATTATATATAATTTAAGCTGTCAACATTTCAAATCTATAGGACAATTCCTTAAAAAGATATAGCAATTCCAAAATCTATACCCCTGTTATATTCCTCTTACACTTTTAACGAATTCTGTAACCATATACCATATACCGTGTGTCCTACGTAAAAGGTCCCAAGTTCTAGCGGCTTTATTTTTGAATAAAAATGAAAAAAAATATATAAATTTTAAAATCGGGTGTTGATTGCTACAAACTACCGCTTACAATTTTTTTCTAAGGGCGGCCATCTTGTCGTAATGACGTCATCCGCCATTTTTTTTTAAACGACATCAAAGAAATGTTATTAATACTTTTTTATAGAGATTTTTCTAAGCTTTCCAGCGGTATAAGTATTTCATATGCTTGCATTACATTTTCTGTGAGGAAAATGCAAAAAACAAAGCAAAGAAAAGTTGGCCTTGAATTTTTTTTAATATTATTAATAAAGTAAATGAACAAAAATAATATGCCTTTATATTTAAACTGTAAAAATATGTCAAACTAATACATATTTATAATTTACAATTATAAATTTCTCAAAAAAACTCGCAAAAAGTAACCAAAAAAATCCATTGCCAACTTTTCTTTGCTTTGTTTTTTGTATTTTTCTCAAAGAAAATGTAATGCAAGCATATGAAATAATTACACCGTTAAAAAGCTTAGAAAAATCTCTATAAAAAAGTATTAATGAAATTTCTTTGGTGCCATTTAAAAAAATGGCCGATGACGTCATTACGACAAGATGGCCGCCCTTAGAAAAAAAATGTTAGCGGTAGTTTGTAGCAATCAACACCCGATTTTAAAATATATATATTTTTTTCATTTTTATTTATAAATAAAGTCGCTACAGCTTGGGACCTTTTACGTAGGACACACGGTATAAGGCAGCGTTTAAGAAAATTATATCTGCAATTGAAACTTAAAAAAGTTTAATAGATAGCCCGTAATCAATTATTAAAATTAACTAATAATAAAAATAAACATGTTTGTGGTCCATGATAAATGTGCGCGTATTTATTCAACTGACATTACAAATAGTCTGCCTGTGTTTAAACTAACTCAAGAATTCGGAATTCCCAGAAAACACTCGTCAACATACTTAATCATACACGAGACATATTATGCACGCAAATAACCAGAAATTCTTAAAAAGTGAAAAATATGCAAAATTCCAATAATTCTAATTTTTTTAATTTTGCGGAAAAATATGTAAAATAGTGCTGTGTATCCCCCCTTAAGAGCCTGTACATTATTTCAATTACACCCTGTATAACATCTGTATAATATCTTTATATATGGTTTTTTATTAATTCTAATAGAACTGCTGAGAAATAAAAATGTTGCAATTTGTGTTTCATGTTTTGCTCCCAAAAATTATTATCTCTGTAAACCCTTTCTACATGTAATTCGTGAGGCGTCCACACTACGAAATAACAAACATCTTTTTTGCATATTTCTAATTGCCCCTGAATTTGATAAAAATAATTATGATTTCGTTTTAATTCAATGCTGCCACTTTGATTTACTTTCAAGAAATCAATTTTTTGTTGTTGTATTCCTTCTAAAATTCCTAGTTTTTCTAAATTAGCAGGGCATTTTATCTCCACTAATTCATTATCACCAACTAATCCATCTGGGCTTGCTCCTAAAAAGTACTGTTCTCCTTCGCCCACAAAGAAACCACAATTTTCTACAAATAATCCACTTTGCTGGCAGAATTCGTTCTTAGCAGTTTCTTCATGTAGCTGCCCATACCTAGTTGCCGCGGTTCCTTTAAAGGTATTATATAGGATGCTTTTTACAGTTTTTTCTGGATTAGTTGTCGATTTTAATTTGCAAATTCGTCCGAAATAAGATGCCGTTATCCTAAAGGCTCGTTCTTTGTGCCACAAATGATTGGCGGCTTGCCCTCTAGTATTTTTTTCTATCTCCACTATTTCAGCTCTAGTTTTTTTCAGAACATCTTCTAATTTCTTCATTCTACTTTTTTTTTCTTCATCCGTTAGGTCCGCAATAACGTTTCCATAGTCGGCATCCGCATTGGCAACGCTTCTAGTTTTAAATATTTTTGTGCGTTTCTTATTTTTTGCATTTCTTGCACGTCTGAGTTGTCGACGTTCAATAAATTTGTTTGTATATGTTCCTGCTTTTGACCCCATAAACTCGATGATTTTTTGTATATAGTATTCCTTGCAATTATACGAAATTGCTGCCAAAAAACATCGAGTTTGATAAGATCCTTTGAAACTGAAGTTGATCCTCTTTCCACCGACAAATTTATTTACTACACTATTAAATTGCTCAGCCGAATTATTAGTTTTATTTAAAAGAATGGATGATGCGTTTTGCAGTAATCTTTGCATGCATTTTAAAATATCCTCCTTTAATCCACATTCTGTTAACTGAGGAACTAGATTTTGTTCCTCGCACTTACTTCCTTTACAAAAATATGGATCACAGTTTACATGCAGACCAAAAATGTGATCAACGCTATTTTTAATATCTCTTTTTAATAGTAAAATTTTGTCTGCTTCACTTGCATCTGATTTTTTGTGGAAAATAGCTGCTTTTTTTATGGCAATGCGAAATTTCATTATATTATTTTCCAAAATTTTCCTTAATCTTATCGGAATAGTAAGTCCACATGAATTTTTGGATTTTTTGCATGTATCCCTTAAACGATTACAAAAGTTTCTCAACAGGTGATTTACACACTCCACTTTTTGTACAATTGTTTCACCGTATGGTTTTTCTTCTAGAAGTTTTCTCGTCACACTGCTGTCACCATCTCCAACTAATTTTGTGTATTTTATGCCATGCATTTCCAAGCTTTTCTTGAAACCTTCAACGATTATTGCAGATTCCATTGATGTTGAACTACCCCCCCAATTTTTTGCACAAGTGTGGTCGGGAACATCTCTCTGCTGTGCTTTATATCTGGCACAAAATACACAAAATTTGTTTTTGACTCCTACGTATAATATTTTCTTCGTTGCTTCGCCAATTATTACCCCAACACCTGATAACGCATTATAGTTGGTTTTATAAGAGCGTTTCGACCACGCACCATCTGCTATTACAGTAACGCAAGGATAGCCTTCTGCATCAGTATGTCCATTTTCGATAGCAATTTTGGATTCCTCTTCACCAGCTAATGTCAATTGCTGCATTAGCACATCTTGAACTACACATTCCAAGTTGGTATGAATTTTGCTATAGGCAGTTAAGTTGACATTCGGAATGTTCAAAATAGAAGTCAATTCTTCCAACTGTGAATATCCACATCCTATCGAGGAAGTACCTTATGAAATAAAAATAATCAACTTCAATATTATTTGTCAACATATATTTTAATAATGATAAAAATGTTGTATTGTATAACAACTTTCAATAATTATTAGAATTATTGAGAATTAGAAACAATCGTATTAAAATTAAAAGCAAATTGTGTTTTGTGATATTCATGTTTTTTTTTTCTAACTTGTCCGGCAAATATCACACAATTAAATATAGTTACTCGCTTTATTATAAATGAGTCATGACTATCGCTGCAATAAAAAATAGTTACCTAATACTGCAGTAGTTGTTACATCGACAATTTCTTCAGGCTTTTCTGTATCCAGAACATTAATCGAATTACACATATTACATTCAATTTTAAATCTGGAACGAAGTCCAACTTTTTGTTCGTTAATAATATTGCAGTTTTTTAAAGTACACCCAAACGATGGCATATGCTGCAATTCTTGAATTTGCTTCCACAAATAGTTCATATCAACAATCCTCCTGCCTTCCAAAGAAAAAGTACCTCTGGCGTGATCATCTTCTTCTACTTGTATAAGGTAATCTGGACCATTATCATTGCTTGTGCTCTGTCTAGACGTTTGGTCAGGTATTAACTGCGGCTCATGTGAATTAGTTTTCCACAAATTTCTATAACAATTATTATGATTTAGTAACATTTGCTTGATTTGATAAATGCCATTTCTTAGCGCTAGTGTGAATGTATTGTTAATTTGAGAGGCGTTTATTAATCAGATATTTGTACACAACCACTATAAATCCTAAACATACTTGGCATAAAATAGATTATGAGGCAGCCAACAGAAAATTTAAAAAAAACAAAAAATTTGAAATAATTAATGTTGTATTATTTGCCTCCCAAATTATTTTAGACAAAAAGTCTGTTTAACTTTTTTATAGATTAACAAAATCTGCATCAGTATTTTTATTTTGCTTAATATAGTATGAAGAAAAATTGAAAATTAAAAGTAATACTTTAAGATTCGTTAAATTAAATTGTTTTAATTCCTTACTATTAATGGATAAACGATTTTAGTTGCATTGTATAAAAGATTTAATTTTTTATTAAATTAATACTTAACCAGTTCAAAGCATCACGCATTTTTGAGAGAGTGGACATTTTTATTTGCCTGAGTGATATCAGCCGATTTAGAAATTTTTGTGTCTACAAAAAAGCGTTCGCTTGGATCGGTCATACTGTGCAACGCATGCTCCCGAAAACACACTGTACGTCGGGAATAATAAAAGAAACAGACATTGAACAGAAATTGCCTCAAAATGATATGGTCTTATTTGTATCAATACAATACATTGCATAATGCATCAGACACCATAAATACATAAGTAACACTTACCGTTTTCTGGATTGTTTATATGTACAAGCACGTTTTTTCTTTTTCAAGTCTTTATTTCCCATATTGTCCTTGTTAATAATAATACACACACTTCACACACCCAAACACAAATACACCAAAAAAAAAATAATTTGTAATAAATTGTAAATCCACACGGTAAATAGAATATCGGATGTTCACACACGTGGTGATATACAAGACTACAAGATTTTTTCGCTAAGTGTGTATAGCGCGGAATCTATGATGAATATGCTAGCTGGCAAATCACGCAATAAGAAAACAAACGATACAGTTCAAAATGTTTTCAAATGGGTTTAAATCATTACAATAGTTGTATTGTAAATGCGTTATAAGCATTCGATTATAATTTTCGAATAAAACAACACTAGTTTGTCCAGTTTAAATGAAAGTTTAATCTAATGTACTCCTAACCGTAAATCAATTCAATTATCCATAGACTGTTTTTAAAAAGGATTTACATGACATGAGTTTTGTTATCAAATGTCAGCTTTTTATTGGAATTTAAAAAATATAAACGAAAATACTCATAATACTCGTAAAATCCCCATTCGCGAATCCGACAAAAAAGGACCGCCTTTGAGAATCTGTTGCCTTCGTTACATTGTAAAAAAAACAATATCAACACGAACATATAAACAGAGAAGAGCACAATGCTATCCCTCAATTAATAAACAGCTTATGTAATACGTACATATTATTATGTAAGTAACTAAATGAATAATTAGGATTTTATATACAAAAATCACTATAATTGTTGTAATTATACATCAATCTAAAGTGCAGTAATCTATAAAGGATAATAATACACTGAAATTTGGAATCAGTATTCCCTTAAATACGAAACAAAATCGTAACAACTAATTTCAAATCACAGCGCGAGAAACTTTTGGCGTAGAGTGTACGGAGCGCGAGGCCGTTGAGTTACGTAGGTTTATCCGCACGGCGGCAGCAGTTCCCAGAGCGTAATTTAGAATTGACTTTTAACGGCTATTGATCATCGCATCACTATACAATTTCATATTTGGACGTAATACAAAATTATCTGTCCGACTATGTTTTAATTTTTATTTATTTTGAAAATTGCCATTTTTTTTAGTCATATCTCCGTAACTATTGAATTTAAAAAAAAAATAAAACATAGTCGGACAGAAAATTATATATAATTTAAGCTATCAAAATTTCAAATCTATAGGATAATTCCTTAAAAAGATATGTCAATTCTAAAATCTATACGCCTGTTATATTCCTCTTAACAATGATAGGCCTATTTCCCTACTATCTGTTGTATCTAAAATAATAGAGAAAGCTATTGGGGAAAGAATAATGAATTACTTTATCACTAATAAATTATTTAATAACGCTCAAAACGGTTTCATAAAGGGCAAAACAACCAATTCGGCCATATTTGACTATGTTGTAGAAATATACTCAATGACATTAGAAGCGTAACACCAAGAAAGAATGATTTTTTTGAATTCATATTTTAGCAACAGAGTGACTATATTTAAAGCATACATTGATAACAATTTCAACCTTGTGCCTTTTATTATATTGTGAAAAAAATAATCACTTTTTTTTTTTGATAAAACTATTTATATGAGCTGTTTAGTACAGATGTTTTTAGTTTTCGTGTTTCCGTTGAGTGTGTTAAGCTTAAATAAAATGCCTCGAGTCCGAAGACGTCCACAATATCACCATTTGAGCGATTTTGACCGGGGTCGAGTTGTTGCTTATCGAGATGTCGATGTCCTATCGCGAAATTGCCCGCCGTATTGATTCCACTGCAGCAACTGTAATACGTGTGTATCAGGTATGGACAGAAGAAGGTAGAGGAGCAAGAAGAAGACCAATTGGTCAACCAAGGCGTACCACAGAACGTCAAGATCGGCGCTTAAGACAAATAGCCCTGCGAGACCGTTTCGCTACTACGCGTCAAATCGGTGATCAATGGATTGGAGAAGAAGGTAGGCCCGTTAGTATGCGAATCTTATATCGCCGCATTCAATCCTTTGGGCTTCTTTCGTACCGTCCAAGATTAGTGCTTCCTTTAACAGCGAGACACTGTCGCCAAAGGTTGGACTGGTGCAGAGAACGGCAGCATTAGGAGGCACAATGGCACGATGTCGTATTCAGCGATGAATCACGATTTTGTCTAGGCACGCATGATGGCCGTAGAAGGGTACGACGCTACCGTGGAGAACGACCTGATCTTAGGTTTGCTATTGAGAGGCATGTACACAGGACTGCTGGAGTAATGGTTTGGGGGGCTATTGCTTATGGTAGTCGATCACCTCTTGTATTCATTCGAGGCAGTATGACAGCTGCGCGTTATGTTGAAGACGTCATACGACCGACTTTGTTGCCTTATTTAGATGGCCGCCCAGACGTAATTTTTCAACAAGATAACGCACGTCCCCATATTGCTCGTCGAACTATGAACTTTCTCAATGAAGCTGGTGTTAATGTTTTGGCGTGGCCGCCCCGTTCGCCGGATTTAAATCCCATTGAACATGTGTGGGGTATCATGGGAAGAAGAATATTCTCTTTGCACCATCCTCCACAGACTCTAGCACAGTTGATCGATGAAATTCAAGTTGCTTGGAACGAGATGCCTCAAGAAGACATCAACCATCTCATTTTGTCGATGCCCAGACGTCTACAGGAGTGTATACAGCAAAGGGGTCGCCAAACACATTATTAATTTTTTTTAGATTGTTTTTTAATAAAATTTCTTGAAAATGTAATCATTTTATTCTTGATGCAAGACTACCATACTGGCAAAAAATCAAGTTAAAATAATAACTAACTCCTTCTGGGTGTTACGCTTCTAATGTCATTGAGTATATTAAGTGCTTTGGAGAGATCTGAAATGCCCTTGGGCATTTTTGTTGATCTCTCTAAAGCATTTGATACTGTAGATCATAAATTTCTATTACAAAAAATGGAATTCTATGGTGTGAGAGGATGTGCACTGTCAGTCATTCGTACATATTTGCTGCACAGAACTCACAGAGTAAAGATAAATAATAATGTGTCAGGCCCAAAAACTATCAATATCGGTGTGCCGCAAGGTAGTATTTTGGGTCCAATTCTGTTCGTCATCTATGTCAATGATTTGCTTATGAACATAAATATACAAAATGCTTTTATAACTACTTACACGGATGATACTAGTTTACTCATAAGTAGCAAAAATGAGATGGAACTAGCACAAAAGGCTACAGAATAATTTTCAATAACACAGAATTGGACTGAGAGTAATAAATTATTAATTAATACATTGAAAACAAACTTGGTCATATTTACAACAAAGAACAAAGATATTCCTCAAAATATCACAATAAATCAGTCAAGCTTCAATATTAAAACATCCACAAACTTTTTAGGAATGGAAATTGACAAAAACTTGAACTGGACGAACCACTGTATCAAGCTTTCCTCGAGATTGAATTCCGTATGTTATTCATTAAGAATTCTTAAACAAGTCCTGGATACAAAAACCCTTATAACAACTTATAGAGCAAATTTTGAGAGTGTAATAAGGTATGGTATAATTCACTATGGGTGCTCAAAATCAATAAGTAATTTATTTACCATACAGAAACGTGCTCTCAGAATAATTTTTAATCTAAAATATCAAGATAGTTGTAAAGGATTGTTTAGGAATGCATGTTTACTTACTATCCATAGCTTATATATCTATGAAACGTTGATTTTTAACTTTAAAAACAAAGATAAATTTATGGCATTTAATAATACACATAATTATAATACCTGTTTCATGGATAAATATGCGTATCCTAAACATAGACTCACTCTATACGAGAGCTCACCCATGTATGCGGCATTGAGGCTCTTTAACAATTTACCTGAGCAACTGAAAACAATAACATCGCTAACAAAATTCAAAAACAAATTAAAATCATATTTAATAGAAAAAGAATATTACTCTGTTTTAGAATATCTTAATTAAGTTGTATTCTTACTTTAGGTACTACGTATGTAGTCTGACGTATTCATTTAGCGAGTAAGTGTCCTGTTGACTGTTATATTTGTTTTATAATAATGCTGTGTTATATGATCTCACTATTATGAATAAAGTATATATTATTATTATTATTACCATCTTTAATGTTTCATCTGTCTCGATTACAGCTGACAAAAAAATCAGGCTGACAAAAAAATAAGTAAAGTAAATTATTTTTATTTATTATAAGGAATCCAAAACTGCAATCTAAAATAGGGGTTCCCATTAAAAACATTTAGTTGATCCTGTTTTAGCGACAAAAGCGCCACCTGTGAGAAAACCAATATTACATAAATATGGCACCCTTCATGCGTAAAATGCTTTGTTTTCGAAATATTTGCGAAAAACACGTTAAATGCCCCACCCTGTATTTGTCATTAAATACAGTTCACTGGAGAGTTTGTGAAATAGAGCACATTTATGCCACTGACGGCAGGGTCGGCCGGGCCGTACCGTTAAATTTGATTAGTACAGAAATTATACATTTTTTTCAGACTTTTTTCTAAAATATTGATACACTTTATCAATTTACCAGTTTTTGTAAATTTTCCCAAGATTTTTATTAATTTTTAAAATTTTGACGCATGTTATGAAATTCCAAGATATTTGTTGATTTATAAAATTCTGACGGTTTTTGACGTTTTTTCGTGAATTTCGTAAACTTTTTTTTTTCATGAATTTCCATAATTTTAGTTAATTTTCAAAATCTCATTTTTCGTGAATTTTTAACGTTTTACAAAATTTAAAAAATCTGACCGCAATTCGTAAATTTCAAGAATTTTTGGATTTTCGAGAAATCCAAAGATTTTCTATAAATTTCAAAATTCCAAGATTTCCGTTAATCTTCAAAATGTTCATACAATTGTAAATTTGCAAGAAGTTATTAATATTTATTATGAATTTTTAACATTTATCATGAATTTTTCAGCATCGATTAATTAATTCAGACGTTATATTAATCGTTAACGATTAATAAATGGTTTGAAGAAAGGCCTCATTTTTTGTCAAATAATTTTTTTTGAAATTTGCGAACCGGAAATTTAATCAGGGATTCTGACCGGTATTTTTTTCGTGGCGGTTTTCGTTCCGAAAAAAATAACGGTTTTTGCGGTTTTTGGTTCAGCTCCAAGTAAGCGATTGTTTTAGTTTTTTAAGGGTCTTTTTCACTTTTTGACCTTGACGAAATCGAGTCTAAAGGAAAATGCGCCCCTGGTGGCGATGGTGGACATGGAATTGGTTTTACAATACAGTTGTTCATCATATATAATTTCTATAAAATTACTCATCATGCGATACTTCCTTTGTTAGTGGCACGGAACCGGTTTTTTACGCGTTGTTGGGTTGAGGGGAGTAAAAGGGGAAAACATTTATTAATTTCTCGATACATTTTTATTTTCGAGCCAGATTAGCTGTGCATCCATCTCTTTCTAACGTTTTGCGCTGTTCTTTTAATTTTACTTCTGTCAAATCCTTGCAATTTCATCGTTTGGTTGGTTATTTTGAATTGTGTATCCGATTTTATATAAAGTGAAAGTGAAAAATAAAATAATATGTGATCGTAATGTGATTTCGATATTTTAGGATTCATGTTTGACTCTACTTATTAGTACTGGGTTTTGCTGTAATAATCACATAACAGAGGCAAATGGATAAGGAGGTTATGTAATATTTGTTTTTATTGGGGTATTTGCAAAAATACTCGGGGGATATTCACAGCACCCACGCAATTTGTCATCAGTGAGAAGTTGCACTGAAATTACTCTATACGGTTTAGTAAATTGTTTCCAAAACGACGTTTCAGTGCGACTTCTCACCGACGACAAATTGCATCAATGCTGTGAATAGACCCCCTGATCAGTGAGAACCATCACTTTTACTTGCACTAGAAATCAAAAGTAGCAATACTAGCAAATACTTATGCTATTGGTATTTTAGTAGGCAGAAACGGTGACAGAATAGTGTATTATTCAGGCTTTTGCCCGCCTGCACTCCAGGAACTTAATCGTGGCTGAGAAGTTAAACACAATTAAATCAACAGCTGACAAAATATTTTAAATGTAAGATATCTTAAGCATGTCTATTTTATCGTAATGCAAATGTATAAACAATTTGTGAATAAAAATACTTTTTTAAGAAGTTTAATCGCTGACTGATTAAAGTAATCAGCACTTGCAATGTAACACTCGATGAATAATGCATTCTATTTTATTGCTTATGGAATACGTCTAGATAGGAAATGCAATTGTGGTTATTATATCCATAACTACAATTTTTTTTCTCCAGCATATAAGCCCATGCTTCAATTCTCAAGGAATAAAAAAGACAAGAATGGTTACCTAAATAAAAACCTTTATTTTACGTTTACATCTATAAATAAATGTTATCGTAGAAAATTTCAAAAAGTTAGCTACAGGAAATTACAGTAAATGTTACAAGTACCGGGCTTTCATTAATTCCCGAACCCCACGTGACCAAAAATAATAGGCAACCAAATGTACAAGGTGGTATGGCTCACACAAAAATTCCCTAGATTTAAAAATATTTATTCGCCGGCGTATTTTTATGACGACTGAAAATATTATATTTAAAATGATTAAAAAATAGGCTCATCTTCAAAAATGTAACTAATTTTTATTAATTTTTTTTCTTAAACACGAACAGAACATACAAAGTTAACAACAAATAAAGAAACAACAAATATTAAACCTAATAACTAAAAAGATTAATACCTTAAAATTCAAAAAAAATTATAATAAGTGTTCTATATGTCCTCCTTCTTCTCTTACACATAAATTTATCCTACGCCGCATATTATCAAACACATGATGGAGTTCATTTTCGGTGATATTTTGTACCTCTTGCATAATTGCTACTTCTAAATTTTCGAGAGTATGGATCCTATTTTTGAAGATATTACTTTTTATTCGACCAAATAGATAATAATCTAAAGGTGTCAAGTCTGGACTGCGAGGAGGCCACACACCTCTACTAATTATTCTGTTTTCATAAAATTCAGCTAAATACTGAATGGTTGCATTTGCAGTATGTGCTGTGGCCCCATCTTGCTGAAAATAGCCCAATTGAAGCTCATCATCGTGCATTTGTCCAATAGCTTCTTCTAAAATTAACCGATACCGTTCAGTAGTGATAGTTTCTCTAAAAAATATTGGGCCAATTATCCTTCTCCTAGACATAGCTATCCAAATTCCTAGCTTTTGGGGATGCAGAGGTGTTTCCTCCAATACATGGGGATTTTCTGTCACCCATGTCCTGTAATTTTGGCTGTTCACGTACCCAGATAAATGTATCCACGCTTCATCAGAAAAAAACGTAAGATCATGTACGTCATCATTATTTAACTCTTCATTAAACCACTGGCAGTGTCGTACTCGCTGAATAAAGTCTGGTGGATGTAATTGATGCACTACTGAGACTTTGTAAGGATGCATATTTAGTGATTTTGTGAGTGCTTTATGGCAGGTTCCAACAGAGAGTCCTATAAAGAAGCACACTATTAATTCCCGGTTAATTTATACTGGAATTTTTAAATATAAAAACCCCAAACAATAGGATTTGTTTTACCTGATTGTGCTGCCAATTTTGGTACGGATTTCTTAGGACTTCGTTCCATCCTCACTCGAATATCTTCGACATCATTAGTTAAGACTGTCGGTCTACCAATGGATTTTCCTTTGCAAATGCAATGTTTGTCTTCATATCTTTTAATAAGAACTTGCTTATGATGTTTAAAAGTATCATACGCAATTACCGCATCTGGAAATTCTTCATGAAACTGCTCAATGCAAGACTGCAGAGAATAACTCCAGTTGCCGTCAATATTACGCGAGGCACTACGAAAATGTGCCATCAAAATAAACGCGTCTTGCTCCGTTGTAAATACCATTTTCGCAGTATTTGCTTATCCTAGCAAATTGACTCTGCAAAATAAATAGAAATAAAACTCAATGTTTCAGAATAATTAAACAATTTTTGCTTACCTGAAAATTCCGGGCGAATCTTGTAAGATCTCAAAGGTTGGTTTAACGATGCACCGCGCATAAACGTTTATGTCAAATTTGACTTTAGTAACGTTTGGTTACTTTTTTCAAAGCCTCCAACGTACAAATACAATAATTTACGCGGCAATTTTAAATTTAGTCACGTGGGGTTCGGGAATTAATGAAAGCCCTGTACTATACATACAGAGTCCGCCAGAAAAATGTATACACTCTTTAAAGAACGAAAACTATGTATTGTGAGTTTCTTTTACATTAAAATACTCATCATACTTGTAGTACAGTCTTCAGTTAAGCACATGGTTACTTTAGATGTGCAAAATGTTGGCCCTTGGCGGCCAGTCGCATAAAGGAACGCCACGGTCCTCGCAGTTATGTCGGTCAACGTGTCAATGAAGATCCTCCAGTACCAACAAGGCCGTAGTCAAGGCGAGGGATAGGGGAGCTTAAATTCACTCCCCGAAATTTTCTAAAATTCCATTTTGGAAAATTACAGCGAAGATTTTGAAATTTTTATAAATTTTAGTATTTGAATATTTTAGGGGGATTCGTAGTTAAAAAAAAATACCTGGCTACGGCCTTGTAGATGCTGGAGGACCTTCGCCGGGAGATTACAGCGGCTTGTGCAGCAAGCTCCATTGAAACGTTGACCGATGTAAATTGCAGCCACCACTTGTCATTCTGTTATCTGTCTGACTGCCAACGGCCAACATTTTGAACATCTAAAGTAACTATGTGCTTAACTGAAGACAGTATTACATGTGTGATCAGTATATAAATGTAAAACAAACACAAAAAATACGATTTTTTGGTGGAGTCTATATATAATTAATAAATGGCATAATATTTTGTTTGAGTTAGCATTGAGCAATATATGAGCAGTTATGTTCTAAATATTTTAAAACAAAATGAGGCAATGTTCACAATCCGTCTACCAGAATCATCATACGGATCTTCTCTGTTACCTCTCTCCACCAAGAAATGTCAAAAAACACACGTGTAAAAAAATTCTATAATAAAAGTTGTGAAAACAACTCAGAATTGCTATTAAGATAGCAAATTCGTAATAAGTTTGCTGTAAAAACAGCAGTTTGAAAAGCAAAGATTAGAAAAAGTGCAAATTATCTAAAAAGCCACGATAACAGATCATAAAAATCTGCGAGCAGTCTCTTAGAATCGTTAAGATAACGACTTTTTCAAAGAAATCCCGCAAATTGTTGTCACGTAAGATCGCTATCTATTAAAGACACCCTGAACTGAAAAATACCCCATTTCCGCTATACAACCACTAGGTAGCGTGACAGCATGCGGAAAATTGCAAAACGAGTGAAAATTTTTATTTGAGCCTTCCCAGGCCATTTCGTGAAAATCTAACTTTACAGAAATGTTCAGGGGGTAAAAATAGGTCCGGTGTGTATCGGTTTTGCAAATCCGTGAGAATTTCTGAAGATTATTTCGTGATTAAAAATTATTGCAATTTTTATGATTTTTTTTCAGAAAAACGATAATAGCTAGAATCATGAGCGATGCACACAGGTCCTAAAATACGGTCAAGATTATGTATGAATTTTTTCGTAACTCTAGCTTTTCTGGGAAGGCTGGAATAAAAACTGACGATTTTCGTACATCAAAAAAGACCCTTAAATGTTTTTATTTCATAATTAAAAAAATGTTAATGTATCCATCAAGCACTGTTCTCGTTATAGATATGATGATTTAAATATTAAGAATATGGAAAAGTGTCTCAAACTAAATTTGTTCTACTTTTATTATTATTATCGCCTTTACAAAATAAATATTTTTTATGTTTTTTCGTTATATCTTAGTAAATATCTATCACATATCAGCAGTATATATTTTCAATTTAACTTTAAATCAGTGATTTATACTCGTGGCGCATAAAGTAAAATTTCGAGTTTAGAAAAGCCCCGCGAAAATTTGTCTCGGGTCGCTGCGCGACCCTCGACAAATTTTCTAAGCGGGGCTTTTCTAAACTCGAAATTTTACTTCATGCTCAGTCTGGGAGTGGACGACACTTGCTTAATTTTCATTAGATTTTTAACATATCGAGATTTTCATTATTTTCATGAATTTTTCAGCATCGATTAATTTATTTACACGTTATATAGTTAACGATTATTACATGTTTTTAAATTTGCGAGCCTGAAAATTAACGAAAATCTAGAAAATTCATGAATACCGACATATTTTAAAATTAAAAAAAATCTAGGAAATACAAGAAAGGTGTCGCAGTTTTAAAAAGTAACGAAAGGAAATCTTGGAAAATCACGAAAATTTACAAGATTTTAAAAATTGGACAAAAACTTAAAAACCCTTAAGATTTTGTAAACTAATGAAAATATTGTAAAAAGCCATTGATTCTTTTTTAACGAATGTTTTCCACTCCCAGACTAAGCATGAAGTAAAATTTCGAGTTAAGATAGGGCTTTTCTTAACTCGAAATTTTACTTCATGCTTAGTCTGGGAGTGGAAAACGCGTAGCGTCCAAATCCAAATTCAGGCTTTTCTTAACTCGAAATTTTACTTCATGCGCCACGCGCATAAAAACATTGATTAATTGTTAAGTTTAAAATATGCAAAACATATTTTTATTATTATCACTTTTCACATACTTCAAATTGTTGTCAAATTTCAATGTTTCTTGACATTTCATCACTTTTTGACACTGTTTTTTTTTAAATGATGGCATATTATAGTATATTACGCAACAAGTGTTATAAACTGCACTTTAGTCACGAGTTTATTAGGCACGAGCGGAGCGCAGCGGAGCGAGTGTTTAATAATACGAGTGTCTAGAGAAGTTTATAACACGAATTGCATACTATACTTTTTCTACGACTAAAATGCAAACATTTTGAAATTATTATTATTAAACGAACATGGAAACATTACAAAATTATTAAATTATGCTACTTCGGTACATATAAATTAACAGTCACATTAGATACATTATGACAATTGCTGAAGGAAATCATTGATTCTCCTACATTTCTTTGGTGTTGTGTATTATTTATTTTATTTAAGTTGAGAGTATTCCTTGTTCCATTTTCATTACAATTAAAGCTGGAACTTTCAACAATTGGAATATTAATATTCTGTGCAGTATCTTGCACATCATTACGTTGTACAGTATTGAAGATTTTATTCCCTGTCTCAATTTTGTTGTTTAATGAGTGATCTATATAACCCTCTGCCACAGTGGTAGAGCGCCATCCTCCATGGCGCTTTAAAGCAGTGATGTCTGCACCAGAGTCTACTAAAATCGTAGCTGATGATCTTCTCAAACAATGGCCGGTGTAACAAGCAGGGTTAGGCAACATTAAAAATGTTGCTACAACATTAGCGAGGTTTCCAAATTTATTTATTCCAATGGGCTGTTTGGTACATTTTCCTTTCTGATAATTTACGAAAAATCGAGTACTTGTCAGGTTTGGAGGTCGAAGTTCCATGTATTTCTTGCAGGTATGATAGAAAGTACCTCCAATAACAAACTGACGTTCCGTTTTTGTCTTTGTATCGGGAATGTGAACTAAGATGGCAGAGTTGAGGTCTTCAATATGACTTGTTTCAATTTTCATCAATTCTGCTCTCTGGCAAGCCCCCATTATGCCAAAAATTAACCCAACCTAAAATATTTATAATTTTAATAGTATTTAATTTGGTTTTACATTTTACCTTTGTAAATAGGTATTCTTTATCTGGAGCCGACGACAAAAATTCTTTAATTTGCTGCGATGTCAACGTCTTTGACTTTCTAGGTCTGTAACCGTCTGATTTCCTTTTCAGAAACGCGCACAATTTGGAGTACTTGCTTATATCGATATTATTTTTAATATTTAATGTCATCCGTAACATTGAATAGATTGCCCACAGAGAAGACGGTTTCATCCTTTTTGAAAGTTGTTCGAAATATGCAAGGAGCACATTTTCAGAGAATGAATTTGTTTGCTTTTCTTGACGCCAATCTTGGAATACTTTGTATGTACGTTCGTATTGGTTTTTCGATTTCGGCGGCAGCAAACTACCAGTTGCCGATGCTGCTGCTTCAATAATTTCGGGGGGATCCTCATCACTTTCCCTATTGTTCATTATTTACACAAAAAGTACTTTATTTTTTGTTGTAAAACTGAAAATTACTTGCACGTTTTCGCACCGCGTCGGGTTGAAATGTTTGACATGTGACAACTAATAATCCAAAGCTTGCTTCAGGTCGTGGTTAAAAATCTGTTCCTAACTTCACCCCGTGACTAAAACGCACGAACCTACGGCTTGACGAATGTGTATTTAAGAGATCACTTAGTGTCATGGTTCAAGCTTCAAAATGTTCAGCTACCTACGGATGAGAACAAGCGTATGCGACTCCTAAGATGGCGCCAACTCAAGGGTCGGAGCGCGGGTCGGCAATACGAGCAGATCCTCTTCACAGATTAGAAGTTGTTCACTGTGGAACAAACCCACAACAGCTAAAATGGCAGGATCTGATCCACCAAAGCTCCTGGCACATTGGCCACCGTCTAACAAAACCAAAATGGTTTGGAGGCAGAATTTATCCAGTGGTAAGACAGCCATTGTTTTTGTTGACCAAGAGGTCAAAATTAACCAAGAAGTGTACCGACGGGAGATCTTCGAGGTGTTGATACTTCCGTGGACACAGCACCACTATGGGATGTGGATTAGACATTTCAACATGACTGCTTCGGCCCACAAGGCAAAAATATGACAAGAGTGGTGCGATGCCCATTTTCCGGGTTTCCTCACATCTGCGGAATGGCCGCCCTACTCGCCGGATTTCAATCCGATGGACTACAATGTATGGTCTATTTTGGAGGTCAGAGCCTATGCTACACACCACAAAAGTTTGAAGTCGCTGCAGCAATCCATGCGCCGGTGGTGGAACCGATTAACACTTAAGGACCTGCGGCCCATCGCCGAAAATGCCAAGACACGGTTGGGGCTCTGCATCGCTTCCAAGGGAAGCCACTTTGAAACCGCTTGAATATGTTATTATTAAAGGTCCCAGTTATTATTATTTGATGTTGTTTTGTTAAATTTCTTACTGTTAATAAAGATAATTTAAAAAATATTTGAGCCAATTATTGTGCCGCACACTTTATATTTCTATGTTATTGCATATTATTAGTATTATCAAAAACACCTATAATTATTTACTTTTTAAATTAAGTAGTTTTATTTTAATTTAAAACTAAAAAAAGTGTCTAAATTCATATAAAATCAATTCATTTGTGATTTTTTTTATAAAAGGTCTTCCAATATCGACGCTCGAACTTTGTTAAACTATATCTTCCATGTTGTTAAAGCCACATCTGTCAAATTTGTTGTAAATTGTTACACTACTGAACAATTTACAACAAATTTGACAGATGTGGCTTTAACAACATGGAAGATATAGTTTAACAAAGTTCGAGCGTCGATATTGGAAAACCTTTTATAAAAAAAATTACAAATGAATTGAAATTTTTATGGAAGGTTATAGCGTTAAACTACGTGTGCAAATCATCAAATTTTGTTTTCAAAATCTGTGCTCTGTTCAAGAAACGTTCCGCGCATTGCGAGATTTTTATCCTCGCCACAACCTCCTTGCCAATTCGACTATTTAGCCTTTGGTGGCCAAATTCGATTCAACCGGTTCGATAAATAATGCTTGATGCGGATTTTGGTCTGGTTCAAGCATCGGTCAGTACTTCTTCCAAAACAAAAATATCATTGTTATAATCGTCAACGGCGATCGCCACAAATCGATTATAAGCAACTTCTAACGGCCTAAACTGGATGATAAGGATACCAACGAGACGTGGTTTCAACAGAACGGTGCTGCATGCCACACAGCGCATACCATGATGGACATTCTACACGAGCGATGTAAGGGCATGGTTACCTCACGCGGCGGCGACGAGCACTAGCCACCGAGATCGTCTGATCTAACGCCTTTAGACTTCTTTCTTTGGGGCTATTTTAAATCACAGGTCTATGCGAATAAACCGCAAACTATTGATGACCTCAAAGTCAAGATACGGAAGCCATCAAGCAAATTCAGCCAGATTTATGCAAAATGTCATCGAAAATTGGACCTGCCGAATACGTGCCATCAAGCAAAACCGCGGCGGACATTTGAACGACGTCATATTCCATACTTATTGCCATAATATATTCTTTAAAATAAAAAAATAAAAAATGGACATTGAGTCATTTTATATTTGAATTTAATATTACAAACAAAATAATAATCATATTTTACCAAGCGATCAATGACAAACAATACATTCATTGATAGTTATATTATTTTTTAAATTTTACAAATAGCAATATTTTTAGACAGTGATGAACATGTTTTGTTTGTCACTCTATCACTTATGAAATTTTTATAACACTTATTATGCCTATTTTGATATTGTATCTTGATTATTTTGTTTGTTTTACGTTATATATAATTTCATATAATGTCATTCTGTCTTAGTTACCCAGATAATGGGTGTTTTAAAGATGGGAGTAGAAAAAAAACATTTTTACCATGACATTTCATCACTGTTGTGTTTTTTTTATAAACCAATACATACATAGTCGAAACTACTTTTAGCAATTTTGCAATCTCTGCGTCATCTCGTACCCCAGAAACACACTACCAGCACAAATTGGCCCTCTTAATACAAATTGGTCATTAAGGCCAACAATTGACCGGTATTAAAACATATTCGTTTAAATATATAATTTCAGAAATCAGAACATATCTAGAATTTTTAAATATCGTTAAACAACAGATGTAATTTAAAAATGCAAACAATAATTAAGTAGTTACCTAATTGTAATTTACAAAATATTACCTAGACATTTTAGGTAGATTATGTGCAATATATCAGTGTACAATTATAATTAATCATATTATGTATATAACATGTTTAAAAATGTTATTGTAACTTCGAGAGTATTCTCTCTCTATTTTTAAAATTCGGACGATTTTTTTTTTCAAATATCATTCTAACGAAGGTGTATGGTTCGGTACGGCAGGCCGTTTAGTCTCGGTGCGCGTGCGCTGAGATACTTTCGGCCGGCCCACTTCTTTAGATCACGAGCCGTCACTGATTTATGCACATAAAACCAAAAGTCTTAACAAGCGATTTGTTTTTAACTTGTTAACTTAATTACCGTATCGAAAAGTTATTATTTTCGAAAAAATCACGGAATTAGTAACACTGATAAACTCCATAGGGAAAAAATATGTTCGCATTTCTCACCTAGTTAAATGGAACAAGCTATACAGAGAATTTTTCTTACTCATCTTGATGTATATGCTGTAAATTTTAAGGCTTTTGTTGTTTTTGAAAAGCGTAACGCTTCTAACGAGTGTTTCCAATCCTTGGTTAAGCATGAAGTAAAATTTCGAGTTTAGAAAAGCTTGAAAATTTGGTTTGGTCGCGTAGCGAAGCGGAGCGACCAAACCAAATTTTCAGGCTTTTCTAAACTTGAAATGTTACTTCATGCGCCACACGTATAAAACACTGATTTCAAGTGAAGTTTTAAATATACTTCCAAGAAATTGTAAGCAGTATATTTTCAACTTTACAATATGTCGGTGTTTTATACTCATAGCGAATAAAGTAAAATTTCTAGTTTAGAAAAGCCTGAAAATTTGGATTAGTCGCTCCGCTTCTTCAAATTTTCAGACTTTTCTAAACTCGAAATTTTACTACATGCACAACCCAGTAGTGGAGAACACTCAGTAGAAGCTTCAAATTGAACGGTTCCACATAATCAACGAATACCTGAAAATTTACAGTAAATTGATATACAGGGTGCCCGTATTTTGACAGAATGTATAGGGATCTTAGTTATTTGAAGAGAACGAGAGTCGGTTAAATTGGGGCAAAGTTGCGTAATTAAGGGCCCAATAATAATCTAAAAACAAATTTGAAATATCTACGTTCGTTTTTGAGATATTGTCAAATAACCGATTTTTTTAAATTTCGTTTTTATTTTTTCATTCAAAAACCATTGAATGCAGACATTTGCAACTTTGACATTATATAGGCATTTTTTAACGATAAATCTAGTAACATATTTTATTTTAAGATAACTACAACATTTACCCAGGGACCATAGCCAACTTTTGTTTTTCTTATGGGTGCCATTTTGATTTTCATATTTGTTAAAAAAATATTTTTTTCTGAATTCAATGATGTATCACAATTATAGTTTATTGTACTATTTATATGTAAAATTGTAATCTTTTGCTTTTTGTGAAGAGTGCCTTGGAAACAGTTGAGTAACTCACTTATTTGACAACTCCTAGGACACATAATTTACTTACATATTACCCCTGAAGACGGGCATCCGACGATACATATTTTAACAGTTGTGATGTATTTTAAACTAACGAGTGTCTTCCACTCCTAGACTAAGCATGAAGTAAAATTTCGAGTTTAGAAAAGCCCCGCGTAGAAAATTTGTCGAGGGTCGCGCAGCGACCCGAGACAAATTTTCACGGGGCTTTTCTAAACTCGAAATTTTACTTCATGCGCCACACGTATAAACCACTGATTTACAGTAAAGTTAAAAATATGTAACGCTTAGATGTGATGGTGATCAATATTTACTAAGATGTAGATAAAAAATGTAAGAATTACTTTTTTTGTAATAGTTTTGAAATAATATTAATAAAAGTACAATACATTTTGTTTGTGCAACTTTAATGTGATAGTCGATACTTATTGTTATTATTACAAAAGATTGACAGTTATTATTAATTTTGAGTGATAACAATGATTGACTGCTGTCAAGATTTTATTGATTAACTGATATGACTGTTTTCAAGGCACTCTTTGCAAAAAAGAAAATATTATTAATAATAATAATAATAATAAATGCCTTTATTTGTCATACAAAAAATATATACAAAATAAATACTTATAAGCGTAGGCGAAGTTCAGTCAGCTTAATATGTTACTGATCTTCCACTTAACCTACGAGAAATTAAACATAAATGTAATTGCAACGTGTGAGGGATAATAGACAAACATATTTCATCGTCAATATCTCGAATTAATTCTGTAAATTCAAAGCTCATTTCGTAGTAACAAAGAGCGCAAGTGACATCTGAAGCTGTTGAATTTTAATTGTTTTAGGTTTTGGGGAATTTTATTGAATAATTTATAGATGTTGTAAGAAAAACATCTCGTATAAATAGCAGATCTGTGCTTCGGTGGCGATATGAGTCCCCGGAACCTAACATTGACGTTATGAATATCAGTCCGAAACACAATTCTACGATATAGATAAGAGGGTTTGCGGAAATTAATTTACTTATAGTAGAGTAAACAAGAATGAAGAATTCTTCGATTAGCCATGTTCAGCCAGTTAAGTTCAGTGCATTTACCTGAAATGTGATCGAATTTTCTTATTCCCAGGATAAGCCGTATACAAGAATTTTGAACTTTTTATATACGATTTATTGTTATACTATCTAAACAGGCACTATAGACCACATCCGAAAAGTTGAAATGACTCAGCACTAGAGTGTCACAGAGAAGTCGTTTGGTGTTTTTACTTAAGATTTTTCTATTCGCATATATCATTCTTAGATTATTATAAGCTCTAGAGATACATTTACTGACATGAGATTTAAAGTGCAGGTCCGAATCAATAACTAAACCCAAGTTACGCACCGAGTCTACGAATTGTATTGCTGTATTATCCAATTTCAGTGAAAGTGAACGTTTGGCAGCGTTAAGTACTTTTTTGGGGCCGAAAAACATAGCCGAAGTTTTGTTTGGATTAATTAGTAAGGAATGTTTCTGGGAAGCTGATAAAATATTATATAGGTCAAGATTTAGGTTTTGATTTGCTGTTATTATGTCATCAAAAGGAAAGGAGTAAAGTAGTTGGGTATCGTCTGCGTATAAGTTATAGGTACAGAATTTTAGTCTCAGGAATAAATGATGTATAAATCGAAAATAACAGTGGGCTTAGAATTGATCCTTGGGGGACACCGGTCTTCATTTCTGATATACCAGACGCCATGTTGTCAATTTTCACCTGTTGTTGGCGGCCATAGATAAAGCTACTTATAAGCTTGAATGCATTTGACTCTAAGCCAATGTACTTCATTTTGGCTAGCAATACATCATGATTAATTGTGTCGAAAGCTTTGCTGTAATCAATAAGGATTAAACAAGAGAGTAAACCTCTATCAGTTGCATTGATAATATCGTCAGTGACATTCAGTAAAGCAGTAGAGCAGCTATAATTTGTTCTAAAGCCTGATTGGTTCGTGGGCAGGATACTATGGGTTTCTACAAACAGGGTCAGTTGGTCTTTTATTATAGATTCCAGAATTTTAGATAAGACAGGTAAAATACTAATTGGCCTTAGATCTTTCAGGCTTTCCGGATTTTCTTTTTTGGGTACTAAAATAACCGTCGATAACTTCCAGGACTGTGGAAAAATGCCTTGTTCTAAGCAACAGTTTATGATGTGTGTAATGTAGGGGACAATAAATGGAGAACACATTTTAAGCATTGTCGCGCTAAGACCATCTGATCCCACTGCATTGGTTTTAATTTTTAATATTAATTTAGAAATATCATGGGTATCCACAAGAGAGAAACTGAGTTTATTTTTAACGTTAGGATGGGAGTTTTTGGTGTACCATGAGACTAGATTAGGGTCGGTTACACTACTGACCGAGTCGACTAAGAAGGAATTAGCAACATTTAAATTTTTCAACAAAGAAGGTACGTTACGTACTTTAGGCTTTGTAATTTCAGATTTTTTTAAATGTTTCCAGAGAAATTTAGGATCTTTGCTGACCATAATATTTAGGTATGCTTTCTTTTTTTTACGTAGGATTGCAGAGTTGACCATATTGCGGTAAAATTTATGGGTATTATAGTTAGTAATTTCTCTCGTAATTTTAAACCTCTTATAGGCAATGTCTCTATCCAACATCATTGCCTTAATTGTTTGTGTCAACCACGGAGCAGGTTTCCTAGTTATCCGTGAGGTTTTTAGGGGTGCATGAACATTAAACAGGAATAGTAAGGAATCATTAGGAAAGCAGACCTTATCATCAATATTTGTTAAGTACAGAAGTTGATCTAATTGTAGAGAAAATAAGTCATTTAGGAAAGTATGGTGATCAATATTATTTAGTGAGCGATAGGTAACCATATTAACAGGTTTTTGAGAATCAATCAGAAGCTTACAATAGGTCAAATCATGATCAGCAATATCGTGAATTTTGACAACTCCACTTTCAGTGATATTTGAGTTATTTAAGGGGATTATTGCAGTGTAACACGCCGATCGTGTTGGAAAGACCCACATAGTTTAGAGTAGCTCATCCGATGCCAAATTTACAGGACAAGTGGGGCGAATACAGTCAGAGAGAAAAGCGGCAGTTCGCTGTGCATTTGTGCATTGCTCCTTGGCATGAACGGATGGGGTCTCGCGTCGCGTGGAATAGACGAAAAAAACAAAGCGTATAAAAAAGACGGATCGAACGAAAGTGTCGATTCGTATTATTTAAACACGCTGATAATACATACAAGCTATGTATTGTTTTCAATTCGTTAGAAAGCGTTATCGGATCCTGTGTTATTTTTCGGTATTTACAAAACTGATGATTCTTATTCTTGTCATTATAACACATTATTTTTACTTTTTAGACTCCAGTTTCGACAGCCGAACAAACTATGTGTTTTATTTTATTAAATTATAGATTATTTCTTAAAAATATAATAATAAAATAATTCATGTTCATAAGCTCATTGTGAATATTTATATGCCGCACATATATGAAAAAAAAACATAGGATTTTCAATCATATTTTTTAAATGGGAATATTATCTTCCCTAACTGCTATTGCCATGAAAATAATGTGTATTAATTTGGCCTCTGCCCAATTGGGTAAATACCCCCAATTTTGGGGAGAATTTCAATTTATATTCGGTCAAATATTCTAGTTTTTATGAATGCAACAAATAAATAATAGATTGAAAAAAATTAAACGGAAAGCTGCCCTGTTTTTTTTATGTTTAGTACAGGGTTTACAAAATGATGATGTGTATAAATAGGCTCAGTCAACTTAGCCCCCCGAAGTTCGACTTTTTTGAAAAAAGCGATTGCGCTAGACCGGCCTTAGCTAGCGCCACAAAAATTAGAGCTAGCGCCATTTAGACAAGAAAACTACGGGGATTTGAACTTTCGGGGGGCTAGTTTGATGCTAGCCCCCCGAGTTTGGATTTTTTAAGTTTTTTTACACTATTCGGATCCTCAGAGCTAGCGCTACCAATTTAAAAGCCAACGCCACTCCCACAGCCCAAAAAAATGATAAAACATTTTTAACCCTGGCCCCCTAAAATGAGATGTTTTTAATCAAATTGGGTGGAAAATATAACTTAGAGCTAGCGCCAACAGAATATGACAAAAATATTCTCTCAAAAATATCAGGTAAAAAAAAGTTCACGTCCAAATTTTGATGCAAGAGCTTTCAGATCCTGTATGCGTATTACCATTTACTTCCTGAATTTTAATACAAAATGATGTTTGGCATATAATATACCGCTTTCAACAAATAGTTCGGCGTTGTAATTACTTTATTTATGTTCATAGACACTGGCTATTAGAAACATGATGCCTAGTAGACAGTAGCGTAACTGACAATTGTGTTTTCACTCCTAGCTAATTTAAATCGTTATTACGCAAGAACTTACCGTACGATTTAAGAAACTCTTTTGGCATTGTAATTACTATACTAATATTTATAAACACTGGCAACGAGATAGCTTGCACTAGTAAGACAGTGGCGTAACTGACGATTGTTTTTGATAATTGAAATCGTTATAATTCGGAAACTAACCGTACGATTTCAAATTTTTTTTTGGCATTGTAATTGCTATACTGAAGTCTATAAACACTAACAACGACATAGCTAGTGATATTAAAGGATAAATTAAAATCACTTGCTTTGTTTCACTATTTGTTTCTATTTACTCGACTAGTTTCGCTTTTTACGGCATTATCAAAGTTCACTCTTGATTCACTCTTGATAATGCCGTAAAAAGCGAAACTAGTCAAGTAAATAGAAACAAATAGTGAAACAAACCAAGTGTTTTTAATTTATCCTTTATTATTATTTCAAAATGTTTCACCAAGTGAGAAATGAGAAAGTTATTCAAGAGATAGCTAGTGCTAGCAAGACAGTGGCGTACCTCACGGTTGTTTTTTTTATGATAACTTAAATCATTATTACTCGGTGGAAAACACTCGTTGGGAGTTTCAAACTGAACGCTTTTCGAAAACAATGAATGCCTGAAAATTTACCTAGTACACATCGGGTTATGTATGTACCTAATCAAAACATGGGTATCTTTTCGATGCTACAAAATTGTGATTAAGCTCCTTTCGTTGCTATTCAATTGACTTCATTTTCATTCTAACACAATCTATCTTAATATCCTGATTCTACGATATACAGGGAGTTTTTCTTTAAAGTAGACGTATTCCAGATTCACTTTATTTTCTTTAAATCTTTAGATATATGTTGTTTTTACAGGAATTCAATTTGAAGCTTTAAGCGAGTGTTTTCCACTCCCAGACTAAGCATGAAGTAAAATTTCGAGTTTAGAAAAGCCCCGTGAAAATTTGTCGAGGGTCGCGCAGCGACCCGAGACAAATTTTCTGGGCTTTTCTAAACTCGAAATTTTACTTCATGCGCCACGCGTATAGAACACTAAAATTTTGTGAAATTTGTGTATATTTGAACCTTACTTGAAATCAGCGTTTTATACGCGTGGCGCATGAAGTAAAATTTCGAGTTTAGAAAAGCCCAGAAAATTTGTCTCGGGTCGCTGCGCGACCCTCGACAAATTTTCACGGGGCTTTTCTAAACTCGAAATTTTACTTCATGCTTAGTCTGGGAGTGGAGAACACTCGTTTAAAGCCTTGAATTGAACTTTTGCACCCAATTTGATTAAAAAAATCTAATTTCGGGGGGCTAGGGTTTAAAATGTTGTATAATCTTTTGGGGTTGTGGGGGTGGCGCTAGCTTTTAAATTGGTAGCGCTAGCTCTGAGGAATCCGAATACTGTAAGAAAACTTGAAACATCCAGCATCAACCTAGCCCCCCGAAAGTTCAAACCCCCGTAACTTTCTTGTCTAAACGGCGCTAGCTCTAATTTTTGTGGCGCTAGCTAAGGCCCGTCTAGCGCAACAGTTATTTTTTAAAAAGTCGAACTTCGGGGGGCTAAGTTGACTGAGCCGTATAAATAGAGGATTGCAATAACATTCAATTTCAATTCATTTATTCCTTATTTACTTACTATCAAAATATGACTCATCATAAATCAGCCAAATTTGAAAAAAATATATTGGGCTCGGTGCAATGTTGAGCAAGAAGCTTATTATTTGAAATGCATTATAATAACTACCTTATTATTATTATAGTTCTATTTTTTCTAAAATAATTAACAATGAATATGCACGCAGTTAAACCCTACATTTTTTTAAACATTCGTCAAACAAATATTACTTGTGCTCAGTAAAAAATAGTTGATTTGTAACATTAATCTACGACAACGTCATATTGGTGTTATTCTTACTATTCTTATAGTTTTGATATCATTGATTCGTTGATGAAGTCGCAGTTGGTTCAAATAGGTCCGATTGCTAGAAACTTTACAATTTACTTTAATAGTTTTATTGCGAGAAGTTTAATGGCATTTAACAACTGCTTTAATAACGAAAGATTTAAGACGAAATAATGATTTGAACAAGACTGATTGTTATTCGATTGCTTCTGGCTTATTAATCAGCTTAAAAAACTTTAAAAATAATTTAATAATACCGACACTGTCAAATAATAAGGAAAGCCAATATTAAAGGTATATTACACATCTTTATTTAAATTAGTGAAACATTTCGTGTTTTCTATATTAGTGAACATGCAGTATAAAAAAATACTTATTCCATTAGTAGTCAGAAAGCATGAAAATAAAACACTAGTACAATAAAATATCGATTATAATTGCGAAATATTAATTTTACGATAATAAATGCTAACGACGCGAGCCGTTTTTGTTAACTATGATTGAAAAAAGAAAAGAAAAACAAACGCGAAGCCGCACAGCGTTCACCGGCCCAGAGATAAACGCTGGCCGCATGCTGCTCGCCCCTCCAATAATTGTGCAGATGAGTGTACAACGCGTTCAACTAAGAGAAGATCCGCAAGGCGGCGGTATTTTACGGTCTTATTTTTCAAGATTTTTATTTTAACCTGACTCGGGCATGAGCTATCGCATCCTTATGAAATGTTCACAATATATTCCTTATAGTATAAACTAGTAAGATATGGGAATATTTTTTTTAATTTTGAAAAATTTAACATTATTTTTTTCATACCTCTCAAAGCAAATTGTTTAAAAAAAAAGTACTTCGATATTTTACTAGATAATTGGGCTTAATATACGCTGTCAAAATTTCAACTTTCTAGGACCTTTAGTTTTTAAATAAACCTAACATTAAATTTCAGACCACTGTTATATTCCCCTTAAGGTAATAATTAAATCTATCAATGAAGCCGAAGTATCCGTGACTCTAGTGGGCTCTTCAATAATCTGATGAAGTCCATATGACTCTATAAATTGGCAAAACTGTTTAGTAAGATTGGAATCAATATTCAATAAATTAATGTTAAAGTCACCAAGAAACAATATTTCGTCACATAACGGAAGAACATGGCTAACGACGGTGTCAAATGATTCAATAAAGGTATTTACATTTAAGGTGGGAGGTATGTAGACTACCCCTATACAGTACAGCCAACCACCAAGTTTACATCTAATAAAAATATGTTCAAAACTTATAGAATTATCTAGGATAAATACGGGTTCAAGCTTCAAATTGTTTTTTATATAAAGGGCAACGCCACCACCGCGGCCAGATGCTCGTTCTTTGTGAATAAATGTATAACCGTCAATCTGAACAAAAGATACATCAGAAGTGCAGTTTAGCCAAGTTTCAGATACAGCGATTAATTCATATGAGTTGGTAGTTACAAGAGCTTTAAAATTACTGAAATTCGAGATTAATGATCGAACATTTAAATGACATAAAGTAATGTACATAATTGTTTTTTTTTTTAAGTTATTAATAATATCTGAGTTAACAAAAAATTATTTTTTGTGTGCCGCCTATACAGTTAGAAGAAAAGATAAAGAAGGTGACTAATAGGGCAAATGTAGAAAAATATTAAATTTGAAGCATGCATGATTTTTTTTATGTGAAAAATATACATGCATGATTTATTATCCAGCTAGTAGATGTTCAATATCGGTTTCCACGTAAATATTCTTTTTTATGTCCTCTCCGTTTTTGGTCGCTTTTCCATACAAACAGCCATTCCAGGACCACGCATTAACATTCCCTAGTTTATCGCGGGCGAGTCTTAGTAGTTTATGTCGATGAGGTATCAAATCCTCTCTTAATCTAAACTTTTTATTTCTTAGCATAGAGCGATTTTTTAGTAGCATTTCGACCTCCGAACGTTTTTCAAAGCGAGCAATTATTGTACGAGGCTCTTTTCCCATTTTCCCAATACGAAAACAGCGGATAATACTAATATCATCATTTTTAACATTTCTTTATTAATAAAATGTTTGCATTTTTCGTTTAAATTTTCGTTTGGCTCTTCCAGAAGACCCATAATCCTAACGTTGTTATTGCGAGAGGACTGATCAAGTTCATCGACCTTCTTTTTAAGATCAACGTTTTCACTATTTAATTGATCTATTTTTAGATTTAAATTGTCGCATTGAGCCTGGAATTCTCCACTCACCTTGGTGATAATTTTATCAAATACGCTGACTATCAGAGATTCATCATTGAACATTTCCATGAGGGCCTCCTTCACGATTGATTTAAGTTCAAGTTTTTGGTCTCTGGTAAACGGCATGTCGAAAAAAAGGGTAGCAGCAGCAAGTATAATGTTATGTTATGTTATGGGGTCGGTGGGTCGTGTGGCCTCTGGGCCTTTCGAAGTTACCTCGACCTAAAAGATCTTTTGTAACTATCCCTGACCTACTTGCAAGTATAATACTCGACAAGTCAAATAGTCCAAGCTCTATTAATTGATACAGCGATATAACGCCACAGGATAGTAAAAAGGCGGAGCACACTTTCAACACTACTCACACGACAGCATATAAAAATAGCCATAATTTTAAATATCAAATGTTAAATAAATTAGGAGGTATAACACTCACTGAGTTCAGAAAATAATATTCTTTGAAAAAATATGAAAATCCAAAATGGCGCTCATAAGAAAAACAATAGTTGGCTATGGTCTCTGGGTAAATGTTATAGTTATCCTAAAAAAAAAAATTACTACTAGATTCCTCATTAAAAAGTGCCTGTATATTGTCAAAGTCCTAAATGTCCAGATTCAGTAGTTTTTGAATAAAAAAATAAAAACGATTTTTCAAAAAATCAGTTTTTTGTTGATATCTCGAAAACAAAACAAAAAATTTCAAAATTGTTTTCAGATTATTGTTAGGTCCTAAAATACGCAACTTTGCCCCAATTTAATCGACTCTCTATCTCTCCAAACAACAGGGATCCCCATACATTCTGTTGAAATACGGGCACCCTGTATGTATACTTAAACAAAAAATTTCCTGTATAATACTTTATTTGTAAAATATATTTTACACACTTCTAAAACGTAGTAACACTCAGCACATAATTGTAATTTTAATCTATATAAATAATCTAATGCTGGTCCATTTACATAGGTTGGCAATTAACCGCTCGTGAATTATTTACGGTTTGACATTAATGCAAATAAGTGGAATCCTGTGTAATTATTTAATTATGTGAACAGTATGCATATTATGATATGAGATGCTGATGAGATTGCAGTTGTTCCATAAATGAAAAAACAAAGGTTCTCATTCGATTAACTAATTCATTTTGCAAAGAAAGATTGCATCCAATTAGTTTAATAAGACTAACAAGAATACTTTTTTTAAATAAGCATTTTCCTCAATAAAGAATTTTTATTTATGAAATATATCATTTCTTGCAGATATAAATATAAAGCAACAATAAGAAAAGATTTACTTGAAAAGAAAATGTTGATATTTTTAATAGCATTGCAATAATTTAACTTGATAAAACTCATAAAATAAAAATATATAAACTCTGTTTTTTTTAATATGAAAATTAAGGTGTATTCACTGCGAACAGTTGCAGTCTTGGTTTAACAGTAGCTTATTTTAAACATCAAATTTTGTTATTGATAATGAGCACCCTGTGTCTTGAAATGTACATCTAACGATACAAATAAAAAGTAAAGTAAGGAATAACAGTCTTTTTTATGTGAAATTTTGAGATGTTGGTAAATGATTATCAATGTGACAAATAAATCATAATTTGGCAAATAAATTGTCGCGATGCAGAGATTTTCAAAAAAGAGAACACTACAGCTTGCAACTTTACAACACATACAGGGATATTTTGTTTTAAGTATACTTTCACCTATTCCATATAAACATTTGTAAAATGAATAAACATGTGATCAGAACTAAGCAGTATATTTTGAACTTCTCTTTAAATCAGTGTTTTATACGGGTGGCGCATGAAGTAAAATTTCGAGTTTAGAAAAGCCTGATTTGGCTTGGTCGCTCCGCTGCGCTATGCGACCAAGCCAAATTTTCAGGCTTTTCTAAACTCGAAATTTTACTTCATGCTTAGTCTGGGAGTGGAAAACCCTCGTTAGAGTTTTTGGATTAAACGTTTTTAATAAGCCTGAAAATTTAAATTGAAAATTCCTAACACGTATACCTAAAAGAAAAATTCCTTGCATATAGAACTTTTTAAAAATTTGAACATATAAATGGGCAGATAGTAAAGAAGACAAATATTTCTGAGCAAGGAATATTACCAGATCCTCCTATCCTACCTAATCCTCAGAGACACTATTAAATTGGTAGTAGATACAAATAATTTGAGGCGGTGATAGGTAAATACATGTGTAATCGTAATCTTTTTGAGTTAATTGAATTGTCATATTAATGCAGTGTTGCCAGTGGTATGAAATAAAATTATGGCGCAATGTTACCAAAATGATCAGATTTTACCAAAAATTATGTTAAAATGGAGGGGGGGGGGGGGTAAATATCACATATAAAGAAAAACATATTTAAATATATGTATTTAGAAATAGAAAACATACAATATTAAAACACAGTTGTACTCTATATAAAATATAAAATAGCAATAAACAAAGTTATATTATAAAGTTATATATTTAGTTAAACTGTATTGGGTTGGTTTTTGAAAATTATTTCCTCATCTTCTAACAATGTTTCTTTCGAAATGTATCTTTCATCAGATTTGTCATTTCTTTATCTATTTCGAAAGAATAACATTGTTCAACTCCTTCGCTGGCTAATATTTACCCACTAACAGTCTCACTGCATAATTTGTGTCTTATTCTTGTTTTGATTAAATTTACTTTTGAAAATATTCTCTCGCATGTAGCATTTGAATGAGGCATCACAAGCACATCTAATACAAAATTTCCAAGATGTTTAAATTTTTGATTTCCGGCGATATCGGAAAGAGTACTAATTTTATACCAATATTTGTCAATTTCGCTCTAATTTTTAATTTCATCTGGTAAATCTTTAAGAGACATACCATACAGCCTCCATTCATCATCAATGCGCTGTATTAATTGTAAATTATTATTATTTACAATTCTAGGAAGCACGTTTATCAGATGGTAAATGGAATCTGGCTTTGGGGTTGATCTAGGGTCAAATATGGCAATTTGAGATAATAATGATTTTTTAAAATCAAATCTTTTTTTGAGTTCCGTACAACTAACAATCAGAAACTCGCGACATCTTATGAAAAAGTCATTTTTTGAGTTTCATTTAGTATCTCAACTGTTCTCAAAACTTCTATGCCCAGATAAATATTTTGCAAATTAATGTATTCATTACAATTACTTGGATCCAAATTATTTTGGTTTACATAATTTGGATTAAGATAACTTAATAGTAATGATTTATAAGTTTCGTAGACTTTATTGTAAACCACTGTAATTATCACCCGTTTGTTTTGAAAATATTCATTTAAATCTGCAAACTTAGGTAGAACCCATTGTAAAAAATAGTAAAATAGCTTTGTTTCGCTATCATTAAGGCTTTTAAATATGAATTCAGATGATTGCAACCTGTGATGGAAATATTGTTGATTAAAATATATTTGAAGTGGTCCCCATTGCTCCAAGAGTCTATTTACCACCATACTTAGTGATAACCATCTAGTTTGCGACGGTCTTAAAATTTTGTGAGGTTGTACATTACAAAAATGTTGAAACTCTAAAAACTGAGCTTGCCTTTTGGTGCTATTCTTAAAAAAATTATAAACTTCACGAGCTCAGTCTTCGCATTGTCTTGGTAGAACTTTACAAGCCTCACTGCAACACAAGTGCAGTGAATGACATATGCATTTTTGTACTATTATTCCAGGTAAATTCGATATTAATCTACTGACTACAGAATTATGCAAACCAAACATGGTATTACAACCATCTGATCCAAAACCTATCACATTTTCTAGCGGAATATTTACAGACGTAATGGAATTGATTAATTTGTCATAAATAATTGCGGCAGTCATACCTTCATTTGCTTCTTCATTATTGTCTTTGAAACACTGAATTAAATCAAAAAAAGTTGAGCGAATATTATCACATTGTTCGTCAAAGTACCGGACACAAACACAAATATTTTTTACTGTGCTTATATCTGTCGATTCGTCGATTAATAAGCTAAATTTTCTTATTTTCAAAATATTTACAATATTTTGATATTGATACTTCCCCAAAACGTTGGTGATGATCTTAGTAGTCTTCGTTCTTCCCATGGAAATCTTTTTCGCAATTTGAGAGTCTGGTAACACGCAGATTGTAAAAGTGGTACCAAATGTTCGCACAATCTTATCGGCAGATTGTGTTCTGCAATTAAAGCTGCAATTCTGATTTCGGCAAGGCGCACCTGCTCTTCTTCCTTAGTATTGGCTTGGAACATATTATACTCTTTCTTTTGGTTACTTTTCAACACAGAAGTTTTCTTTTTATGTTTTTCTCCCTTGGCATGATTTTTGATTACTGTCAAATCTGCTAAAAATTCTGTATCACAAAGGATACATTTAGCCTTGGTACGTTTTCCTGAAATAAAATTTACAGAATTTGTAATAAAGAGATACGAGTACATATTTATGTAGATCAATTAAAAAAGTTACAACAATGTTATGCTAGATATAAGAATTGTTATTATCTACATTGTAATACAGCGACTTACCTTCAACTTTTTTGAAGGACTTCATTATTATTTTTCTTATTAACTAGTAAATAAGATAACATATAAAAATCCAAGAAGAGAAAAAATATAAAAGAAATAAGAAGAAAAATGAAAAAACAAAATTATTTTGCTAACACAGTAATATAATAATAAAATTAACCTAACTATTACGCTTCCCTTCCCAACATTTTTAAGGCAACATCGGGATCAACATCTTTCAATAGTCTCTTCAACTTGCATTTAAATTCGTTGTAGTTATGAATGTTTTTGATATTCAATTCTTTTGTTAAGTAATTATAGACTTTGGCAGTGTAATATAATATGTCTGATCTTCCTATCTGCTTCTAACCATGCCTTAAAATCTGGATTCGACTTCCACTCGCCTCTAAATTTTTGGGGTTTGACCTGTCTCCGGGCCACATTGTATTTTCTTTTTTGTTCTTATTTTTCAGAGTCCGAATCGGACGATCTTCTTAATTTCTGCACATAACTACTTGTACTTGCCATTTTACTTCACTTTAAAAATGATAAAACGAATTCACAGGTGGAAATGATAAACATAACAACACACCCTTCACACCACTGGCGCTGGTTAACTGGTTTACACATTTACGACGTCACAACGATTACGCATTCCCGCTCATGGGTTCACTGGGGAAGTACCGATTTACTTATTTTAAAACAGCTGCGTTGCTGCATTCACGTTGGTAAAAGAAGCGTTAATTTTTGTTACACAGCTAAAACAAAGAGATGGCGCTCAAATAATATTTAATTGCAAAATTTTGCGAAACCTCGCCTTATACAAAATTATGTTAAAATTATCAATTATGTTACCTCATATTTTTCTATCAAAATTTATCAAAAATTATGTTAAAATCTGATAATTATGTGACAATTGGCAACACTGTATTAATGTCATATTTCCCTTCACATAACCTACAAATTAAAAGTTGATTTACAGCACAAAATGTGGTTCATCTTGTCCTAACCTAAAACATAAAATCTGCATCACACCACTAAATTCTTGAAATGTCAAATTTAATTGGTCATATTAAAAAATAACAGATTATAGTGGAATTCGGGAGAGATATCCCATGACTCATTGATGTGTAATGTGTGGTTCAAATTTTTTAGAGAGTATGTCCTGCAACGTTACATGGCAATGTCATACTGTTTAGGTCGCCAGTATATTACTGTTCTTTCTTTTACAAAAGCTTAAAATCATAATTTTTTGTGAATATCTAGAGAATGTCTACATATACTGTGATTAAAACCAACTTAAAGAGTATGTGTAGAGTCAGACAATTTTACCTGGATCTTTTATTCAGGTAGTAACTAAGCCGCTAAATTGTGAGATTGATCTTCTGAGCTTCTTAGCATGTACCTAGTTTTTCCTTCTTAAGCTACGAAATTTAATAATAATACTAATAAATCTGCTAGTTTGTCTGTATTTGTCCGATTTTAATTTTGAAAATTGTCCTGTACACCTAAGGTGGATGCGTACGATTGGCTCGTACCAAATCTGTCATTTAGTTATGGATTTAACATGCAAATTGGCAGTTATCGGGTTACCGATCTTGCTATCCATTTTAGGAATGTGGTCCTAGGTTATTTGAATGAATTGTATTACCTATACGTTGGCCATTGCTGTGATGGTGGTGTGGTGGTGGTTTTCTGCCTCCTTCCTTCCACCGGTTCTCCTCTGATTCAGTAAGCGTTAACTCATACGAATCGAGGTGCCTGATGTCGGATCTCTCCGATATTGATAGAGATTTTATCATAGTCCCCAGCAGGTACGGGTGTCGTTGGCTGATACTCTGGCTGGATGGTCGCAGCCTCTGCTTCTGTCCGCACAGGAGATCCTCTGAGGAGAAGCTAGAGTCCTTGGGTTCACCAGCGTCGGTGGCCGCCTTAGGTTGCTCTACCTCATCCTCGCCCTCTTTAGCCCTCGGATCTATGACCCTCATAACCAGAGAGGTAAACTTGTAGCTTACTCGATTACCTCTCTCCTTCAGGATGAGTTGATCTTCCTCCTCTACTCAGAAGATAAGTAGTTGACCTGGTTTTAGTTCGGGGTTATGCCCTCCAAGTCTGCTTAAGATGTCATCCTCTCTTTCTGGCATCTCGAAGTCCTCTGGAATCCAGAGTCTGGAATCCAGAGGGTTGACTTGGTGATTCTGGGGATAAAGGTCTTCACTGATGGTGGACAACAACAACAAGCCCTGAACCTTGCCTAGCAGTTTTTGGTCTCTACACCACTAAGTCAAACTCATTGGAGAAGTTAATAACTCGCTTTGTTGCAGTTTATAATAAAAAATCTTGCGATCCATTCTGCATTGTTTTTAAGGTTTTTTCTTATTTTTCTTGTTTAATGGCCTTATAAACTGGTCCCTTTCGACCATTCTTAGATATTATATTTTAAATCATTAATATACTTCAGTGAGCTATGGAGGTTGTTAGTGGTTAACATATAACAAACACCGGAAATAGTCATAGATATACAGAGAGTTTTATGTAACACCGAACATTGTCATAACGAAAATTGTTCTTTTAAGTACACATAAGCATACGTTGTACATTTTCCGACGCTCGGTTTTTTTAAACGAATTTAATTTGAAGCTTTAAACGAGTGTTTTCCACTCCCAGGCTAAGCATGAAGTAAAATTTCGAGTTTAGATAAGCCTGAAAATTTGGTTTGGTCGCGTAGCGCGGAGCGGCCAAACCAAATTTTCAGGCTTTTCTAAACTCGAAATTTTACTTTATGCGCCATCGGTGCAAAACACTGATACAATATCAAGTTAAGCGGTGTGTTTTAAACTTCGTAATTAGTCAGTGTTTTGTATCGGTGGCGCATGAAGTAAAATTTCGAGTTTAGAAAAGCCTGAAAATTTGGTTCGGCCGCTCCGCGCTTCGCGCTACGCGACCAAACCAAATTTTCAGGCTTTTCTAAACTCGAAATTTTACTTCATGCTTAGTCTGGGAGTGGAACACACTATTTTCAAATTTCAAATTGAACTCTTAAAAAAAAAAAACAACGATTATCTAAAGATTTACGGAGAGTATGTACAAGTTGAGGTATTAATTGCGACTGATTGGCTACAATTTATAATGGTCATATAGGCAACCCGGTTTACACATAACTTAAAAATTAAAGATGTCAAATTGTATTGGATGAAAATGTTCGGTGTTACATAAAACTCTCTGTATATTATTTTCTAACATAAAATTATACAAAGCAAGGAATATGTTTATTGTATGCTTTCAACATTTCATATCTCTATTCTATTCTATTTAAAGTGAGTGGTCCTTTTAGCGGTCCCCCACTGTGGTCGCCAGCCGTATGTCCTTATAGCTCACCTATAGCCAACGATATTGTCAGGTGTGATCTTTTCCAGGTCCTTCAGGTTTAGCTTTCAAATTTCTATGTATCTTGTTTGTATACTCAATGACATTAGAAGCGTAACACCCAGAAGGAGTTATTATTTTAACTTGATTTTTTGCCAGTATGGTAGTCTTACATCAAGAATAAAATGATTACATTTTCAAGAAATTTTATTAAAAAACAATCTAAAAAAAAATAATGTGTTTGGCGACCCCTTTGCTGTATACACTCCTGTAGACGTCTGGGCATCGACCAAATGAGATGGTCGATGTCTTCTTGAGGCATCTCGTTCCAAGCAACTTGAATTTCATCGATCAACTATGCTAGAGTCTGTGGAGGATGGTGCAAAGAGAATATTCTTCTTCCCATGATATCCCACACATGTTCAATGGGATTTAAATCCGGCGAACGGGGCGGCCACGCCAAAACATTAACACCAGCTTCATTAAGAAAGTTCATAGTTCGACGAGCAATATGGGGACGTGCGTTATCTTGTTGAAAAAGTACGTCTGGGCGGCCATCTAAATAAGGCAACAAAGTCGGTTGTATGACGTCTTCAACATAACGCGCAGCTGTCATACTGCCTCGAATGAATACAAGAGGTGATCGACTACCATAAGCAATAGCCCCCCAAACCATTACTCCAGCAGTCCTGTGTACATGCCTCTCAATAGCAAACCTAAGATCAGGTCGTTCTCCACGGTAGCGTCGTACCCTTCTACGGCCATCATGCGTGCCTAGACAAAATCGTGATTCATCGCTGAATACGACATCGTGCCATTCTGCCTCTCAATGCTGCCGTTCTCTGCACCAGTCCAACCTTTGGCAACAGTGTCTCGCTGTTAAAGGAAGCACTAATCTTGGACGGTACGAAAGAAGCCCAAAGGATTGAATGCGGCGATATAAGGTTCGCATACTAACGGGCCTACCTTCTTCTCCAATCCATTGATCACCGATTTGACGCGTAGTAGCGAAACGGTCTCGCAGGGCTATTTGTCTTAAGCGCCGATCTTGACGTTCTGTGGTACGCCTTGGTTGACCAATTGGTCTTCTTCTTGCTCCTCTACCTTCTTCTGTCCATACCTGATACACACGTATTACAGTTGCTGCAGTGGAATCAATACTGCAGGCAATTTCGCGATAGGACATACCGACATTTCGATAAGCAACAACTCGACCCCGGTCAAAATCGCTCAAATGGTGATATTGTGGACGTCTTCGGACTCGAGGCATTTTATTTAAGCTTAACACACTCAACGGAAACACGAAAACTAAAAACATCTGTACTAAACAGCTCATATAAATAGTTTTATTTTTTTTCACAATAAATATAAAAGGCACAAGGTTGAAATTGTTATCAATGTATGCTTTAAATATAGTCACTTTGTTGTTAAAATATGAATTCAAAAAAATCATTCCTTCTTGGTGTTACGCATCTAATGTCATTGAGTATAGTTTTATTAAAATATGGTTTTCATGAATCTAATATTTCAACGATTTTATTAGCATTGTTTTTAGGTAACTTTCGGTTGGTCTCCCTCAAAATAGAATCCTGCATACGCAAAAGAAAACAGAAAATCTTGTTTTGTATGTAGAATCTGGCTGATGTTGTTTTTTGCTCCCATTTGATAAAAATGATGATATAGAAATGACAGGCATTGTAATAAATGCATCACATGTTTATAAATACATATAAAGTAAAGTAGGCCACTAAATAATACATGAATCAATATCAATAATTGACCTTTGGTGATTCATACGCTTTAGCTGAAAATGTACGTTGAAGTGGAATTTTGTTGCACTTGTTAGTTTGTTATAACCCTTCATTTTAGCTTAATTTTAATAGTTTTTGTGGACACAATACATAATCAAATGGTTATAAAAGAAATAACAATTTTGTGTTTTTGGTAGTTTTTAATTTATTGCGTTCGACAAAAATGTCAGGCCTCCAAAAATAGCGGGGGGGTTGTTAGTCTTACACCCCAACCTTCTAAAATTCACCCCTGTTGAGATATGTGAAAAGTGGCTCCAAAAGTATTAAAAGCAGAGTTGTTATGTTTAACACTTTGTTTTAAAACAGTGTTTTAAACATGATTAAAAACAATCGTCGTGTTTTAAACAGTTTTGTTTTAAACATGTTCTAAACATATTTTTTTTATAATCTTAAATTACTTAAATTATATTTTATACTGCTTTATTAAGATGTTTTTGTTTAAATTTTTAAATTTTAGCTAAACTGTTATTTTAAATTACATTATTAAACATTAGGGTGAGTCGATTTATTTTCAAAGAGTGAGTCTAATTTTTTTCTGATTCTATGTTTAATTCTAAGAAAAAAAGTCCATAGGACTATGGGTCTACGGTGAATTTCGAGACGCATTAATTTTAATTGAAGATTTTGCTGCTGCTGGCTGTAATATTTATTTATATTTCAGCTCTGATGTTAAATATTTCCTATTTTTTTTTATACGTTGGGTTTTTGGGTATGGAGAATTTTATTTTGATGTTTATCTTTGCCTTAGGCATCACGCAAGGGGGCGCTGCAAATGTTTTTTACAATATTTTGACCATTTTTAAGGAATAAGTTCATACAAACGTTTCAAATACATTATTTAATTAATATGAAAATCTTATAAAAACGAAGAAGAGCTGCAGTAAAATCTTCAAATAAAATTGTTTCGGCTCCAAATTCACCGTAGGCCTATGATCTCATGGACTGTTTTTTCTTAGAATTAAACGTAGAATCAGAAAAAAGTAGACTTACGCTTTGAAAAAAAAGTCTCACAAATTGGCCCGCCCTAAATTGTTTACACTAAGGAATCAATGTGTTAACATTATTTTGCATTATAATCTGATCTTCCTGGCAGACAATACGTTTGTATAGTTTAAGATCGTTTGAGAAAACAAATATTTATAGTTTTTAAATATGCTGCTGATCATTAATAAATACCAGCAGTATTTGAAACATTTATATAAACTTTTTCCTTAAAAATGACGGACAAAAGTTTTCAGCGTTATGTATATTTAATAGAAAAATCTCCAATATCTAGATAAATAGAATATTTATTTACAATGACAGAGTTACAAATAATATAACTTGTACATGCAAAATTGTCATCGATATAATAATAATAGTAGCAATAGTAAATCTATCGTACATTAAACATTGAGACATACTATATAACTAAGAGCTGAATATAATAATTCATTCATAGAAATCATTAAAAGAAGAGCAGAATTTTTCCTAAAATCAGCTTTTAGAGGCAACTCTTTAATTGCTCGGCCATTAATGAGTTAATTTAAAGTTTGGAATTTTATAGATTGCTGAAATATTTGATGTAAAATCACTTTAAATGGATATTTTTATAAACTGAATTGACTTTTAGAGTAAAATTTAATAAAAAAAATATCACATATTGATAAAATAAGTTCAAATAACCAGAATTTATCAAGATAAGACTGTTGTTAATATTGCTATACAAAAAAGTAAAAATCTTTTAATAGCAAAGTAAAGAATTCGATAAAAGAAATATTGGATTTTGAAGTGAAATAATGTTTTAAAAATCATACGGTGTCAAATCTAAGTAAAAATCTCGGAAATATTTTATCAGCAGGTCAGTATATTTAAGACTCATATTATAGTACAGAAAACGAAAATATCTTGCTTGAAATTGTAGTTATAGGTTTTCAAAGTAAAGAAGTTCGTAAAATCCATTGGATTTTTCATAATGTTATCAAAATAACTTCAAATTTTTAGAATTGATCAAGAAATAAAAAATATTTTTGACACAAAATAAGTTCAAAACATTTAATTTATTGTAGAAGCGATTCCTCTGATACATGTTTAAATATTGTAATTTTCTACATATTCTTTTTGTTTTTTATGACTTTTGTAATGTTATGTTATTGAGGGGTAATTCTATGTTAAATCAACACAGTCTTCTACTTTACCATCTCAGATTTCTTATTGCCATTACATAGACAAAGAACAATATTGAATTATAGGATTACATATCAAGCTGGTTTGAAAATATATGCATTTATTTCAGTAAACGGGGTCACAATCGCAAATTGCTAAGTTTTTAAATTACGATTACTGCTCTACAAATTGAGCTAGAAATGTAGAAAAGGTCTCTGTAGTGTTTAATTATTTTTATTTATATTTTGCGCGCTTTATTTCTTTATTGACTTTGTGGTGATATCTGGCGTGCGTGAATTAATTGTGAGCGATCGGGATGAGCACCCCAGTCAATCTTAAGTTGTATTAGCGAATGTACCGAGTATGAGTTTATCAGTGAATAAAAGTAAAATTATTGTTTAATTGTTGGTGTTTTACTTAGCCACCCGGTAGAACACTACAGTCTTGTTTTTTTTAGCATTTTTCATGAAATTTTCTATCGTATACAACAAAGACTGCTTTTTTTAAAATAATTTTATACAAAATCATAATAATTAAACCTCAAAAGTCAATTTAGTTCATATAAATAAATATCCATTTAAAGTGATTTTACATCAAATATTTAGGTTGTCTATAAAGTGCCAAACTTTCAATTAAGTCATTCGTGGCCGAGCAAATATAGAGTTAATTCTAAAAGTTGATTTTAGGAAAAATTCTGCTCTCTTTTTAATGATCGCTATGGATGACTTATTATATTACATACTGGAGATTTTTCTATTTTATGTACATAACGTATACGCTGTCATTTTTCAGGCATACGTCGATTTTATAAAAGCGTCCAATTGAATGTTTCGAACGAGTGTTTCCACTCCCAGACTAAGCATGAAGTAAAATTTCGAGTTTAGAAAAGCCCCGCGTAGAAAATTTGTCGAGGGTCGCGCAGCGACCCGAGACAAATTTTTAGGGGGCTTTTCTAAACTCGAAATTTTACTTCATGCGCCACACGTATAAAACACTGATCACCGATGAAGTTCATAAACAGACTTCATCTAAAACAATAATATCCTATGTTTAATAAAAAAAAAAACCTCTAGAGTGCCATGATTTAATCTTTTTTAAATTTAGGTTAGATAAAACGTCAGACATAATAATTATAATCAGAATTGCAAACCTTGAATATTTTCCATGGCACTCTAGAGGTTTTTTTTATTGAACATACGATACATTACAATTCATGAATTCATGTTTTTCTGTGATTCAAACTTAGAAAGCTAACTAAAACTGACGAAAGTAATCAACATTAAAGACCATTAAATCATCAATTTAGGTATCACCTTTGTACAATCAATATACATTTAAGTATAAAACAGTATACAAAGAGTTTTATGTAACACCGAACATACTAAAATGTACTCAATGTTAATTTTCCTATGTTCGATGTGTACTGGGACGCATCAAAGCATTGAGTACGATGTAATTGGCTAGGATTTCTAATTGTAATATAGTCAACCCAATATACACTCTTCACGTCAAAAATAAATGAAATTTGTCAATTATTATGTCAACCACAATATGTTGTATTATGAATATTTTAGTACAACGGAATAGTTATCAACTTCTGTTATATTTTTAATCAGTAAAATACTAGTTAAAGAAGGTAAGAAGATATAAACGCTTCATCAGTAAACACAATTTTTCGCAACATTTCGTTGTTTAATTTAACATATTAAATACAATTTTACAAAAATGTTATCGCTTAATGTTGTTATACAGCAACTAGTAATGTTGGAATTTGTAGGATCTAAACTTAAATTCTTGTAGAACTCCCACGTACAAAGGATTTTTAAATATTAAATGATTTTGCAATAGTAAGGATATTATTAGACACTTCGACATAACAGAAATTGTTTAATTTCATCTCTTCCGATAATATCGACGGACTTCTAACTCCTCTCTTGTGAAATTTCTCCAAACAAACTGTTCTAGAAGGTTCGAAATGGTTGAAATAAATGGTAGTCTTATTGAACAGAAAATGTTCGTAAAAATAAATCTTGGGAATTTCTTGAGCTGTTTTCTCCATGGTATAAGTTTACCAGAATAATCTTTTCCTTCTTTGTACACATTATTGATATGTTCAACTCTCCGTTTTTTGTCTTCGTCTGCTTCAAGTGCTAGAACAGCAAATATCACGTGCTTGCGATAACTGACAGATTTCATTTATTTTTGAAGGGAAGAGTGTAAATTGGGTTGACTATATTACAATTAGCAATCGTAGCCAATCACATCGCACTCAATGCTTTGATGCGTCCCAGTACACATCGAACATAGGAAAATTAACATTGAGTACATTTTAGTATGTTCGGTGTTACATAAAACTCTCTGTATGTAAAACTATAACAATGTTAATATGTATATCACAATGAGTACTCTATATAAAAAAAATATGAATATAAAACAGACTTAAAATAAGACAAACAACATACTAAAAATGAGACAAACAACGGATTAAAATGCCAAGTTTTAAAACTTAAAAATAAGTTAAACAAATTACTAACAAAAACAATCGGCAAATATTATATAAACTAAGTATGAAATATATATAATCATTTGTTTATATCTGACAAACACATACGATGCAAGCCATTCTTAAATACAGAGATTGAATCCGCAAATATGTTGAACAATTGGGTTAAACATTCCATAGTTGGTGGAATGAAATGTTTACCGGAATAAGGGTTTATGCCTACAATTAACTCCTCAAGGAAAAAAAAAATTAACTGATTAAGCAGTGTACCACAATCAATAATCCCATTGACAACTTATGCAAAAAACATAAATCCAGCAGTACCCTCCTGTCATGTAACGATCTCAAGTCAAGTTGTCCACGCATAGAACTGTGGCTAAAGTTAATACTAATGCCCCCTATTCTACGGTGAACAATTCTCAAGAATCTACTCTGTACCGACTCAAATTGCTGAATGGCGTTCATAGAATAAGGAGACCAAATTACTGATCCATACTCCATATTGGGCCTTACTAATGTCGAGTATAACATGTTTACTGTCTTAACACTAAATCCAACTTTGAATCTACAAACAAAGCCCAACATTTTTATTGATAAGTTACAAATGTTTGTGTAATGTTTTTTTAAAATTAAGCTTTGAAGTAAATAACACGCCGAGGTCCTTTATTTCAAAAGTTGTTGTTAATAAATGATCTTTAATAAGGTAGCAAAAATGTGTATATGCGCCTCGACTAAATGTTATTTGGAAACATTTGTTCAAATTCAGGTAAAGATTATTCCTATCACACCATTCAGCAATATTGTGCAAGTCCAGCTGTAGTAGTTTCTGATCCTCAATAGTTCTTACTACTCTAAATAACTTAAGATCATCAGCAAACAGGAGGAAACTGCTAGACCTAATACTCAAGTGTATATCATTAATAAAAAGCAAAAACAACACTCGCCCAATTTGTATGCACAAATAAGTCCAAGAATGCCAATTTTGACCAACTTATTTGCACAATATCTGATTTTGATTCTTTATGATTTTCATCATTCTGCGAGATTTTATGCAGAAGCAATTGAGGTTTCTAAGTTTTAAACTAAATTTGACATCTTGCAGATGCCTAGGACAAAAATAAATATCAACATTGAATTCGTCACACTCAAAACCCTAATAAAACACTGATTTAATGTGAAGTTTAAATTTGTTTATTTTTTGTTTGTGTTATGTTGTTTTCATTTAGTTATGTTTAAATTGTATCAATAATAATTCTTTATTCTGCAATTATATCGTATGTTCAGTTAAAAATAACCTGTAGAGTGCCATGGAAAATATTGTAGGTTGGCAGCTCTGAAATGATATATTAAAATTATTATGTCTGACGTTTATACGTCAATTCCCAAAGCGTGTAGCCAACATAAATTCAAAAAAAGATGAAATCATGGCACTCTAGAGGTTTTTTTTTATTGAACATACGTTTTATATACCTGCAGTTGTGTAAATAATGTTTCACAGAATAAATGTTAGCTACATTGTTAAGGATTTTTGAAATTACATTATTAAATATACAATTTTATCACAACTGTGTGTTCATAAATGTGACTTAAAACTTGTTTTAAACATGTTTTCAACATGTTTTTATAATGTTTTGTTCACGACAATCTTACAATATGTGCATTATTTAATTGTGTGGGCAGCATAAATGGGGTGCATTTAACACTCAAGTACATTAAACGTGGGATTTGCGTGTTTAATGTGGCTTTTTAACACGAATATACATAATTGTCAAGTTCGATTTTTTGCCGCTATGCAGTAACGGCGTTGTGCTAGTCAAATCAGCTTCTTTCGTCTTACATTTGATCATGGTGGTGATGACGTCGTCGACTCCATTTTGTTTAAGTACAACGCGTCAACATCTTCGCCGTTCTCACTAGTTTAACCCGTGTAAAACCCGTTTGTAAACATAAATCATTCTCAAATGATAAATAATTGTGCTTTTATCTGTCGTGAGTGTTTTTTTAAAGCGGAACAAACGTTATTACCGTGAAAACTCATCCAAACGGAAGAGTTCGTTTTTTTGTGCAAAGAGCGTGTTTCTATGTATCTTAGGCGAAAGGGTAGTGTCTAATCCCTAAGATTAGACATACATTTAATTATTAATTATTCTATTACGATTGCATCATTCGTTCAATTCCGGACAATTACCTGATGCCCCACTTACGCAAGAATGACGAGCGCCTGTCCGGCCGATCCACGGCAACAACTTCTGCAACTCAGCAACGGACTTGTGGACTTTGTGACCATCGGCGTCCCAAATCACCGGGCCAACGCTACCAGTCAGCACCAACACCAAATATAAATACCCGCGAGGAGGCCAACTGACCAGAGTTATTTCGACTCTCAAACCATTAACTACCATGTCATGTATTTAAGTTATTATGTTACAATATATACCTATTTTAAATCCACTACTCTACCCTGAACTATTACATGGTCCTTCGAACAAAACAGCTAACTGGGTCAAGCCCGCACCAAGCCTAAGCGCCAGTTAGTTCCTATCAATCCGAAAGCTAGGTCTAGCACGCACCAAGCCAAAGCGCCAGCTTTCATTCCAAAAAATAAACCAAATTAACTGGGTCAGCCCGCACCAAGCCTAAGCGCCAGTTAATTTTCCTATAAACCGAAAGCTGGGTCTAGCACGCACCAAGCCAAAGCTCCAGCTTTCAATCCAAAAATCAAAATTGACTGGGTCGAGCACGCACCAAGCCTAAGCGCCAGTTAATTTTCCTATCAATCCGAAAGCTGGGTCTAGCACGCACCAAGCCAAAGCGCCAGCTTTCATTCTAAAAATAAATCCGAATTGACTGGGTCAGCACGCACCAAGCCTAAGCGCCAGTTAATTTTTCTACGAATCGAAAGACCGCACCCCATTGACCGCCAAAATGGAACGTGCCAACGAACTCGCAAAAGACCAAGAAGAATTGGGCCAGAAAATCAGTCAACTGGGCAGCAATATCAAGAAAGATTCGGACTCAAGAAAATCAAAAAATTACTTCATCAAACGTCTAGAGACATTGGAAAATCTCTGGGGTGTAGTTTAGAACAACGACGATCTCCTAAAAGAATGCAACGTCTCCGAAGAACACACGTATTTCACAACCAGATATTTTCAACAAATCGAAACAATATACAATGAAACGAAAAATTACATAATCAGAAATGCAAAAAGTCTAAATATGTGGGATGATGACACCGATTCATCTCACGATCACAAAAAAGAAACGGATACGAAAACTCCGTCTCTAACGGAGCTGCAAATTCGATTGCAAAAGCAACAAGAAAAATTCAATCGTCTCACGAGAACAATGAATACCATCATCGAAGAAAAGAGCCAAGAGAAACCAAAACAGCGATACCAATCCCTACTAGAACGACTACAAAAACAATGGGACAGTGCGCAAGAACTACATGAAGAAATAATGGGGCATGAGCAGGCCTACACAGACGACTACTTTGTGAACAACGAGTTTGAAATATTAGAAACCAACATCGACGCATATGAAAAAATCCAAAATTCAAGATACTCTAGCCACCAATGGAACTCAATGGCATTTCATTCCCCCAGCAACACCACACTTTGGTGGAATTTGGGAAGCTGCTGTAAAGTCAATGAAACATCATCTACATCGAATCATCGGAGAATCTAAACTCACGTTTGAAGAACTATCTACGTTACTATGTGAGATAGAGGCCTGTTTAAACTCTCGACCACTCTGTTCAATTTCCGCAGAACCAAATGACATTATTGCAATTACGCCCGCTCACTTTTTAACGGGGTGTGAAATGAAAACGCCGTACTTATCAACGTCCCAAGCCATATCACTGGATCTAAAGGGAAGATGGAAATTATTACAAAAAATGAAAAGAGATTTCTGGCAAGCATAGCACAGCGAATACTTATCTCAACTTCAAGTGAGATACAGATGGAACAAAACGCAGCCTAATATGGCCCCAGATACAATAGTTATAATCAAAGAAGATAATGCCAAACCGCAGCATTGGCCGTTAGGTAAAATAATTAAAACTCATCCAGGAAAAGATGGAATAGTCAGACTGGTCACAGTTATGAAAAGTGGAGGAAATACTACAAAAAAGGCGATACATCATCTTATTCCACTTCTGAAAGACGAAACTAACGAAGAAGAAGACACAAATATGAAACCAGTGCTGTAACAACCATAGGCACATTTGGCGTATTAGGACTAGGAATCGCAATCATTCGGCACATCCAGAAGAACTTCAAATGGTTCCAAGCCCAGCTTCCAGAGCATCTCCAGAATACTGTACAGTCCAGAAGAACTTCAAATGGTTCCAACCCCAGCTTCCAGAGCATCTCCAGAATACTGTACAGTCCAGAAGAACTTCAAATGGTTCCAAGTCCAGCTTCCAGAGCATCTCCAGAATACTGTACAGTCCAGAGGACACCGAAAAATGTCAACACACACCCACTTCCAAGGAACTTATCACCGACAGAGTCCATCCAACTACGACCGCTGTTATCCTACACTCCCGGCGGGCAATCCCTAAGATTAGACATACATTTAATTATTAATTATTCTATTACGATTGCATCATTCGTTCAATAATGCAATCATAACACAACACAATTCCGGACAATTACCTGATGCCCCACTTACGCAAGAATGACGAGCGCCTGTCCGGCCGATCCACGGCAACAACTTCTGCAACTCAGCAACGGACTTGTGGACTTTGTGACCATCGGCGTCCCAAATCACCGGGCCAACGCTACCAGTCAGCACCAACACCAAATATAAATACCCGCGAGGAGGCCAACTGACCAGAGTTATTTCGACTCTCAAACCATTAACTACCATGTCATGTATTTAAGTTATTATGTTACAATATATACCTATTTTAAATCCACTACTCTACTCTGAACTATTACAGGTAGACTGTGTGAGTATTATTTATTGTTGAACGATTGTTCATATTTGCGTTAAAGTGGAATTAACCCTATTACACATTCAAATCATAATAACGCAATCTGTCATAATTTATCTGTCAAATTACTATAAAACAAATCCGACCATTAAAACTAAAAACATTAATTGTATTTAATAAATATATACAATAAATGTGTTATATATTATTATTTTCGTGAACAAAGTATAGTGTATACCTCGCATATAATGGCTATTAATCACTCGAACGACTTGCTCCACTCGCCTTCGGCTTGTTCCACAAACATTGTTCTCGTGATCAATAGCTATCATTATATGCTCCTTGTATAATATACTATTTAACAGGTTTTAAACATGTTTTTAATTGTAAATGTTTTAGACGTTTTATAAAAAACTGTTTGTTTTAATTAAGATGAAAAAGAAAACGGTTTTTTAACAACCCTGATTAAAAGGAAAGACAAGTTATGCGTGTATAAAACTGTTTAAAATTGAGACAAATCGGTGGTAAATTAAGCGATAATATAAAAACTGTTTAATTTCATGTAATTAGCATGAAGTTTTCTGATTTTGTATGTTTTGCTCAAGCGACACTGGTTTTGCCGTACACATACTGCATACTGTCTGATTTTATCTTTACTAATGGGCTTGCGATTTCTACGATTTTATCGGCTCCTAACATTGTTATAATATTCCACGTGAAAAGTTTCATTGTGTACTTTTTTCTGTTTTTACGGATTCCTTTTCGTTGCGATTGTCTTCATGTTGCGATCTTCAGGCATATTTCTTGGCCCTTGTTTTTTAACATACTTCCTTTGTTTACTTCTTCCTAACTATAGGTCTTGTTATTTGTAATTTTTATTTGGTTGGTACCTTACTTTGAGTGTTTTTCTATTTTTTCTTTCATTTTTTGCCAATTTTCTTGGCTCTCATTGTACAGGGATGACCAAAAAGATGTTACCACTCATATGCCACTACATCATTTTTAATATTTTATTTTGTTATCGACTAAATATAAACATGCGACTTACTTTGGAAGAATGAAAGTAGGAGCAGCTTGGATGGAAGTGTTTGGGTCACCCTCAGTAGTAAGAACAATATTCAGCAATTGTTTCAGAAGGATCTCCCAAGCCGTTGAATAAATATGTATCACATTGAAATGAAATAGGCCCTTTCTGATGTTGACAAAATTGCTCATGTACGAGCTACAGAAGTTTTATTAGAAATAACGAACATAGACCCTAGTTTTGTGTTCTTTCTTTTGAAACCATTGCTGAAATTTGTTCTTACTACTGAGAGTGACCCAAACACTTCCATCCAAGTTGCCTTCTTTCTTCCAAAGTGAGCCGGCAACAATAGAAAATTAAAATAAAAGTCAATTCCATATACGTGTTAACATCTTTTTCGACAACCCTGTATATTTCTTTTTTGTATTGTCATATAATTTTCTATGTACCGGGTGTTTGATTAAGCGTGGCCATTGGCTGTATCTCAATTACTATACATCGTAGCATGTTGGGGTAAAAAATTTCACTATAAAAGTGGGAAGTGGGAAATTATTTTTAAGTTCGCAGCTTCGCCGCAAGAGCGCGCCATCTCTATAGTAGAAGATTAAAACAATTTTTATCAATTAATTGCCAAATTAAGCTATGTGAAAAGTATGAAAATCTTGATATACGGTAAATTTTACCTAATTTTAAGTATCCTCTTTTTTTTATGTCTCAGATGAGATGCACGGGAGAACGAAAATGTCTAATTATTTAGATGCCTGTAACTTTTGATAGATTCCACTGAATTTAATAAACTTGGGCTTATTTGATAGATAACTGAATGCACTTTAAAACATAATTCACTGTGATTTATTTTAGTTTCGATATTAAGCGTTAGAGGGTGCGACTGAGACAATCACCGTATATTCTCTATTTTCTTTAAATTTTCAAATTGGATGGTATACGTAAGTTACGATAGTTAATTAAAATGAGAAATAGTGTGAAAACTGTCGAAAACCGCATCCTGATATCGTCATCCTAACCGGAGATATATTGTGCAGAATGGGATCTTTTGTACTAATAGCGCCCTCTGATCCTTACTTTAAAAGTGCATTCAATTATTTATATATTTAGTTAAAGTTTAATAAATTCAGTTAAACCTAACTAAAGTTACAACCATTTTAATGATTTAACTTTTCCATTTTCATCTGCATTTTATGTAATAGCAAACAAAACGAGAAGGTTGTCGAAAACGGGCAAAATTTAGAGTAGATTAAGATTAATTATTGAATTCGTTTTATTTTCTTACGTTTTGTTTATTGTTATTCCAATAAAGTATTGTAATAAGTGTTTTTAATTGTAGTTAATATACGCTGTTTTAAACATTCTACTAATCTCATAGCCTACTATATTTTGAGATTTTAAATAATCACGAATTTACTTACAAATTCGCTTTCCAAAATATATTAATGGGGAAAAGTGATCTCCGTTATTCTTTTAACTGTTGTTTTTGACTTCTTGAACATAAAACAAAAAAGCCCAAATGCCTACTAGATTTTAAATTATATTTGTATATGGTGCGCGGTTGAAAATGGGCAAATCTACCAGACTTTTTACTATACCTTTGGTTAGGATAAAGATATCAGGATGAGGTTTTCACCACTGTTCTCAGTATTCCTTCCTGTAATAAACTAGCGTAGGAGAACTATAGCTTGCAATTAGAAATTTTCAAAAAAAATCTAGAAAATATGGTGGTTGTTCAAAAAACGCCCTCTGGCGCTTTCTATAAGAACTAACGTAAACGGGAGTAAACAGTGTTTTAAAGTGATTTTAATTACCTATCAAACGAGACTAACTTGATTAATTTTGGTTAATCCTAACAAAAGTTACACGCAGTTAAATGAGCACACTTTCCAGCTCTCCCCTGCTTCTTATGTGCCAGATAAAGAAACAAGTGAGTTGTTAAAATTGAGGGTAATTCAGCGTAGATTACGATTTGTATATTTGTAATCTAGCTCAATTTAGCAGTTTTTTGATTAAAATCTGTTTTTGTACCTGGCGATAAATGTTACGCCCTCTAGCGGAGGAGGTAGAGACTTAAAACTAATTTCCAATGATTTCTTTTGGCCACTTTTACTCCTCAATTTTTTACCCTAACATACTACGCTACATAGTTTCTGAGATATAGCCGGTGGCCACGCTTAATCAAACACCCGGTATATTACTGTGATCAAAACCTAAGGTAAATTTTTCATATAATCTTCGTGGTTACTATGAAATTATGAAATTTAGGTGCCACTTCTTACCAACTTTGATTACGTATAGCGAAAAATCCTGACGTCTAGAAGAAAAACAGAGGTCGTATTCGTGATCAGTGTATCGAAATTAACTAAAAATGTCCTATCCCATCAAAGTACCTTTTTTGGTGTTGCACGGTGTTATTAGTAATACTGGGAATTTTTCTTTTAAGTATACATATCCCGATGCATACTCTGTAAAAGTTCTAGCATTTGATTTTTTTATAAAAGTGTTCAATGCAAAACTTCTGAGTGATTCTTCTTTGGAATCACTCATTTAAAGAATTTGGCATGGCTGTGAAGTTCAAATGATACTGCTTTGGCAGTATATTTAAAACTTTACAATATTTCTGTGCTAGGCATGAAGTAAAATTTCGAGTTTAGTTATGCCTGAAAATTTGGTTATAGATCAAACCAAACCTTCAGGCTTTTCTAAACTCTGAAATTGTACTTTATGCTTTATCAGGAAGTGGAAACACTTGTTAGAAATGTCTGTAAATTTACAGAGTAGACATCGGGGTATGTATGTATGTACCAGAGCTGGGATGAATCCTCAAAAACAGGATTCGAATCACGAATCCGAATCACCTAATATGATTCGAATCACGAATACTCGAATAAAGGATTCGTAAGTGAAAAATATGATTCGAATCAAAGACTCGAATCCTCATTTTTGAATCACGGATACAAATCCTTTAAAAATAAATTTGAATCTATTATTTGCAACCAGTAATATTTTATTCCAACAGTTTCTATTAACAAAAATGTTCATTTACCGACTAAATATCTGATTATATAATGATTTTAATAAATGATAATATATGTGTTATTGAACTTCATTTTAAATCTGTGTTTTATACGCGTTGCGCATGAAGTAAAATTTCGAGTTTAGAAAAGCCCCGTGAAAATTTGTCTCGGGTCGCTGCGCGACCCTCGACAAATTTTCTACGCGGGGCTTTTCTAAACTCGAAATTTCACTTCATGCTTAGTCTGGGAGTGGACCGTCAAGATTTTCTACATGTCGAGATTTTCGATATTTCTAGATTTATGTCGATTTATTCACAGTTTGTTATTAATAATAATACTTTATTTACGCTAACTGCATTTTCAAGATAGATTAAAAGTAGATATATTTACACAATATAAAACAAATTACTATACTATAGATAAATAAATAATAAATAAGGTCATTCAATATGTCTTAGCTGGGCCTTGAACGTTGAAAAGGGAATCCCAATCACCTCGAGTGAAGAACCCGCGCTGTTAACGTTTCTGGCGATCCGCGTCATGGAACCATGCATGCCATAATTAGTCCTGTGGTGATTCACGTACAAGAAGTTCTTGCATCTCAACTCACGACTTGGTACATTAATATTGACTAAATTTAAAAGATGTTCCGAGTCAATTCGCCCATTCAGTAATTTGAATGTAAATGTAAGGTCCATTCTCTTCCTCCGAGTATTCAGCGAAGGGAGGCCTATGTATGCACTGGATTGCTGGGGTGTAAGGTATATTCCCGAAGTACTGAGTTTAAATGCAAGAACTTTAGTAAATTTGTTTTGTACCGATTCTAATCTATCTATATGGGTTTTGTATACAGGTGACCATATAAGGCAGCAGTATTTAAGATGTGATCTTACCAACGAGTTGTATAAAATAACTAGGGCACGTATGTTGCTAAAATCACTCGTACTCCGCTTAACGAACCCTAGCATTTTATTGGCCTTATTTATAGTGTGGTCAATATGAAAGTTATATGTCAGCTTAGGATCTAATATTACACCGAGGTCCCTTATGTAATTCACCCTACTAAGTGAAATACCGTTTAAATTATAGATGTAATTAATGGGTGTTTTACTGCGCGAGAAAGGCATAAACTGACATTTATTAATATTAAGTTTCATATTGTTAGACACGCACCAAGTGTGAATTAAAGACAAATTACTCTGGATAATAGAACAATCATCTGCTTCACTGATTTTCAAAAATATCTTTAGATCATCTGCAAATAGCAAATGCGGGCAGGTAAGTTCTTCAGATAAGTCGTTGATAAAGATGGTAAATAGTAATGGTCCCAGATGGGAACCTTGGGGTACACCCGACGTTGCGTAAAATGTATCTGAGATAAAATTGTTTATCTTAACAGACTGAGCCCTTCCTGTTAAATATGACTTTATCCATTTCAGTAAAGGGCCGCCTATACCATAACCACACAATTTTTGCAATAAGATAGAGTGACTTACGCAATCAAAAGCTTTGCTGAAGTCTGTGTAAATAGAATGCACTTCAGCTCCACTTTCGATAGCCTTGACAATGTAATCCTAACGAACCCATGCTGGTTTTGCGTGATAATATTACGAAAAGCGTCAGCCAACTGATTATATAATAATTTCTCAAAGACCTTGGGTATAACTGACAGTATCGAAATTGGCCTATAGTTACTTACGTTGGATTTAGAACCGGATTTGTGGATTGGTGTTACAAATGATAATTTCCATTCATCCGGGAAGATACCGGAAGTTAAGGATAGAGAGAACAGTTTGTATAGTGGATTGTAAAGCGATCTACTACAATTACGAAGAAATAACGGAGGAATATTGTCAGGGCCAGGGCCAGAGGTAACCTTCAACCTTGAAAGTTCAAATAATACTTGATCGGGAGTTGTATACACGTTATTTAAGTTTGTTGTTAAATTAGGAGTAAAAGCTGTCGGTGTTTCATCAGTATCTGGATTGTAAACTGAGGAGAAGTACTTCGCAAATAAATTTGATATGTTGACACCTGCTGTAGCACTATCGTCTTTATAGGTCATAATCATTGGAATACTAGATGATTTATACTTATTATGAACAAAAGACCAAAAAGACTTAATGTTATGCGGAATGGAAAGTTCAATGTTATCCAAATACCGTCTGTAGCACAGCATTGTTTCAGTTTTACATTGGGTTCTAATACAAGTAAATAATTTGTAGTCAGCCGAATTAGAGGTTAGTTTCCATTTCTTGTGAGCTTCTTTTTTAGATTTTATCATAACAATTAACTTTTTCGAAAATCAGGAAGGGTAACAATCAAACTTTACAGGTTTTTTTGGCACATACAGGTCAATTACAAAGTAAATTATATCATAGATAAACAGACTAGCAGAATTAATATCGGAGCACTTATATAAGTAAGACCAATCCACACAAGACAAGAAGTTATTTATGCTGTGATAATTTGCACGTTTAAAATCCGGTTTGTATTTAATGCTATTAGTTAAAGTATCACACTCATCTACAATAATGTTAGCATACAGTGGATATCAATGATATCAATTGGAATTATAGGAGGACAATTACTTAATGAGAAGCAATCATAATTTGGGAAACATAAGTCCAATGTCCCTCCAAATTCATTCTTAATATCATTAAATTGATTCATACCTACAGAGCTAAGACAGTCACAAAGTAACACATCGGCAGTTGAACTTATATTCGTTGGAATTAAGCCGCAGTTCTCGTCATCGTTGATCCAAGTAATATTTGGTAAATTAAGATCACCAATGATAATAAACTTATAATCAGGATAATCCGTCACAAGTTTATCAAACATAATGCAGTGATTTTCATAAACAGTTAATGCAGAATTTGGCGGAATATAGCAGCAGCATATTATAAGTTTAGCAGAACCAGTATTAATTTTTATGGATATTACTTCCAAAGTGTCGTCAGTTTCTAAAATGGCCGATTTTAGGTTTTTCCTAATTGCGAGAAAAACACCGCCGCCTCTGTTTTTTGTACTTGTTTCAGCGGAACGGTCTTTACGATAAATATTAAAACGGCAATCAATTATCTCACTATCCATAATAGATGCATGCAGCCAAGTTTCAGTAATAGCTATTATAGTGTAATCCTCCGATAGACAGGAGTTAAAGAAGTCAACTAGTTTCGTCCGAAGACCTCTCACATTTTGATAATACAATGATATACTATCTGCAGTAATATTAGACACATTATTCAGATCCGTGGGTCGGCTGAGTTTCCTCTTGGAAAATTTCCCGTAGAATGCTTGTTATTGCGACGAGGAAAGAATTCTTTTACCGCCAATCCAGTTGGCCACAAAGATGGATCCAGTAAAGTCTTTATAAGTGACTCTTTAACTCCTACTTTATAAGAACAAATATCCTCATTTTTAGTAAGTTCGAAGCATTTGGCGTCCTTTATATCAAGGACGTTATGAACATAATCCAGGACAGAGCTGACTGTCGATTCAGGACTACATCTACCGACATAGATCCATTGACGCCTTTCAGCTGATGTAAGGTTAGAAGTAACGACGTTGGGATCAGTATCAGAAATATTCCTATTACCAATGATGATTTTTTTAGGAGCTTGGATTATCTTGGTAACAACCTGAGCATAATCTGAGGACGATTTGGATCTAGTTTTAGTTTTATTTTTGCTGTCAGCACTATTTGATTTAACGAATGATAGTTTATCATTTTTATTCCCAGATACATTTGGAGTCAATAACGTTTGTGTGACAGTTAATTGTTCGGTTCCAGAATCATTAGTATGAATAGTAGGAGAAGACTTGCTATCTTTATTAATATTGAGCACATTAAGGATGGATGTTAGTAAAGATGAGTGTTCATTAACCACATCAATAATGCTGCTTAATTTGACAGATACACTATTCTCCTTGTCGATACAATCCTTACACGTCCATGATAAGCTTTTATTATCAAGTAAGGCCTTGCAAACGGTTTTATTTAAATTAGTGCATTTAGAGCCATGGAATAAACCATTGCAAATGCGGCAATGAACTGTATCTTGATCAGTAAGTGCCACAGCTGTATCACAAGACTTACACTTAGACATTTTAGTTTATAATTACAGTAAAATCAATGTATCACAGAAATATATCACAAGTAAAATGAATAAAAATAGGTTAGACAAAAGACACACTTCACCAAAAGGGGCCGATCATGTGGACTATAAACTACAAACACAGGTAGGCCACGGATAGGAGAACACAGTGTTTTACAAAGGAATATAAATACAGATAAAAATATAAAAAAAAAATAAAAGTAAAGATTAATTAGTAAAAACGGATTATAGACGATATGAGAAACACATTAAAATTTATAATATAATACAGTATAAAAATATAATAATGTAGAAAAGACAGGCCCGTACGGGACGCGAACTCGCGATTTCTGTACAAGAATCGTCGATGTATCACCTAAACCAACAAACACTTCCTTATTTTAATTAGAAAAATTGCACGTCAATTGCAAAAATAAGTTTTATCATGTTAATGATGTACTGTAATTAACCATAAATATAAATATTGAGGTTATGTTAAGAATAACAAACCGAATTTAAATAAGTCTGTTATAAGTATATTATTGTTACTCACAGTACTCACAATGAATCCGAATTAAGCACTTTTAGCTGTTGGATAGCAGTAGACAAATTAAAAAAAAACGTTAAAATAAGAAATTATTATATACAGGGTGTCCCATTAGTGCGGTCTCGGAAGATATCTCAGCTCTTGCTAAAGATAAAAAAAAAATGTTTTCACCAAATTTGCTTGATTTTAAGAGCTGCATAACCTAAAATTATTTTCAAATATACAGGGTGTCCCATTATTCCATACTTAATACCAACTTTGTTATTTTAAATGGAACACCCTATATATTATTTTTTTATTTGATCCGCCTTTAAATAACCTACACAAAGATATATCATTATTGGCACTTTAGGTTATTTGTTACTTCAGAAAAAGATATTTTTTGAAAATGTTGGCAGTTTTAGTACTTTACTTAAAAATTCACTGTGTCCTTATTTTTTAAGTGATCAGTCTGTAATTTTACACACATATGCAGTAAAGAATGCTCTATCCATTGACTATAACACATTATAATATTACTTATAAAACCTAATAAAAAACTACCTTCTAATATTTAATATTTAAAATGTACATAACTTCATTTTCTTAAATGGGACACCCTATATTTCTTTACTTTATCAGATCCGCAATGAAAAATGCTTTATTTTTTGTATAACATACCCTATATCTATTTTTATTAGTTTTTGAGATATTAACATTTTCCTGTCATATATGGGAAATTTAGCATTTAATTAATCTCTAATGGACGTCTAACTTTAATGGTATTTAGATATTTCAGTTTTACTTCAAATCATTTATTTATGACATAATATAATTACATTTATAATATCAAAGTAAACAATATAACGACAATGGAAACAAGTAAACCGTATTAATATTAACAGATTAGCATATAATGAATTTGATAATTATATTAAGTGTTCGATATGGCCTCCATTTTGGTTTTGGCACACTTGAAGCCTCCGTATGAAGCTTTGATTGACACTTACTAAGTTGTCTACAGTAATGGCACGCATAACATTACTAATTCTATTTTTCATATCCTCTTGTGTTGTTGCAGGTATTTTATAAACTTCTTCCTTCACAACACCCCATAAAAAAAAAGTCCAGTTTTGTTAAATCGGGTGACCTCGCTGGCCATGGAATTGGTCCTCCTCTTCCAATCCATTTGTTAGGAAAAGTTTGGTCTAAATATTGTTTAACTTGTCGACTATAGTGTGGTGGTGCGCCATCTAATTGTAACCATGCATTTTGTAACGTTCTTAACGGCAATTCATCCAACCAGGTTTCGAACTGATTTTGAAGAAAATTTAAAAACGTATCACCAGTAACATTTCCATTAAAGAAATACGGACCAATAATCCTATTCCCAATAATTCCAGCCCAAACATTAAGAGACCATTTATGTTGATGGTCTATACAAACAATATGGTTCGGGTTATGGTCATCGTAATAATGATAATTATGTCTATTAACGAAACCATTTCTATGGAATATCGCTTCGTCGGTAAACAAAATATTGTTAAAAAAGTTCGGTTCAACTTGATGTTTTTGTAACGCCCAATTACAAAAATCCAATCTTTTTAAAAAATCATTCTCACCTAATTCCTGCACCAACTGAACGTGATAGGGATGAAATTTGAATCTCTTTGTTATTTTGTTTATTGTTGATTTGGGAATATCAAGTTGTTTTTCTAACTGGCGGGAAGAAATTTGAGGGTTCTCTACAATGGACTGAATTACCAAATGTTCATTCTCTTCTTTCGTTGTCCTTTTCTTTCTCTTTAATTTTAGAGGGTACATGATACTTCCTGTGCTTTCAAATCGGTTCTTCAATCTCACAAACGCTGCTGCATTAGGATGCCGTTCCGCATTTGGATACTTTTGTGCATATATTCGACTTGCAAGAAAACAATTTTCTTCACTTGCACCCAAAACGTATGTCATTTTTATTAATTCTTCTTTTGAAAAATTCATTATTGCGTTATCAAAAATTCAATAATATTAATAATAGTGTTAACAGCACTTTATTTATCTGTATGTCAAATAAATACGTTTGTTTACTTTATCAATTGTTTTTCATGGCCTCCTTTATTGCATTCATGATATATTAAAAAAATGACAAAATTTGTTTATATTGTTTACTTTGATATTATAAATGTAATTATAATATGTCATAAATAAATAAAGTAAAGTAAAACTGAAATATCTAAATACCATTAAAGTTAGACAACCTTTAAAGACTAATTTAATGCTGATTGTGACCTAATGTCCCATATTTGACAGAAAAATGTTAATATCTCCAAAACTAATGAAAATAGATATAGGGTATGTTATACAAGAAATAAAGCATTTTTTATTGCGGATTTGATAAAATAAAAAAATATAGGATGTCCCATTTAAAAAAATGAAGTAATGTACATTTTAAATATTAAATATTCGAGGGTAGTTTTTTACTAGGTTTTATAAGTAATATTAAAATGTGTTATAGTCAATGGATAGAGCATTCTTTACTGCATATGTGTGTAAAATTTCAGACTGGTATCTTAAAAAATACGAACACAGTGAATTTTTAAGTAAAGTACTAAAACTGCCAAAATTTTCAAAAAATATATTTTTTTTTAAGTAACGAACTACCTAAACTGCCGATAATGATATATCTTTGTGTAGGTTATTTAAAGGCGGATCAAATAAAAAAATAATATATAGGGTGTTCCATTTAAAATAACAAAGTTGGTATTAAGTATGGAATAATGGGACACCCTGTATATTTGAAAATAATTTTAGGTTATGCAGCTCTTAAAATCAAGCAAATTTCGTGAAAACATTTTTTTTTCTATCTTTAACGAGAGTTGAGATATCTTCCGAGACCGCACTAATGGGACACCCTGTATATTATGTATTAAATGCAACTTTAATATTAAATAAAAACGATTTTTTTTAGGAATAGAATATTTACCCATTAAGAGCCGAGCAAATTATAAAGTTAACTCTAAAAGTTAATTTTGGGTAAAATTTTGAATCTTTTTTTATGATTTCAATGAATGATTTATTATATTACATACGTCAATTTTTTAAAAGAGTTAAATTTAAAATTCAAACGAGTGTTGTCCACTCCCAGGATAAGCATGAAGTAAAATTTCAAGTTTAGAAAAGCCCCGCGTAGAAAATTTGTCGAGGGTCGCGCAGCGACCCGAGACAAATTTTCGCGGGGCTTTTCTAAACTCGAAATTTTACTTCATGCGCCACGCGTATAAAACACTGATTTAAAGTGAAGTTAAAAATGCACTGAAAACCAACCCAACTTCAATATTTTTTCAAAATTAGATGTTTTCTTTCCTATCCATGCTGTAAACCTTCAGATATACGTTGTTTTCTTGTAAAAAAACTTCGATTCCCTGTAGTCCTTTGGTTTCCGAAGACCATGGTTGGTCCTTCGAGCTGTAGCCTTTGTAAAATGGTAATAAACTTAGTAATCTAGAGTGATCCTTTAATTTGAAACTTGTAAGAACTAGTGTTGTCCACTCCCAGACTAAGCATGAAGTAAAATTTCGAGTTTAGAAAAGCCCCGCGTAGAAAATTTGTCGAGGGTCGCGCAGCGACCCGAGACAAATTTTTGCGGGGCTTTTCTAAACTCGAAATTTTACTTCATGCGCCACGCGTATAAAATACTGATTTAAAGTGAAGTTAAAAATGCACTGAAAACCAACTCAACTTCAATATTTTTTCAAAATTAGATGTTTTCTTTCCTATCTATGCTGTAAACCTTCATATATACGTTTTCTTGTAAAAAAACTTCGATTCCCTGTAGTCCTTCGGTCTCCGAAGACCATGGTTGGTTCTTCGAGCTGTAGCCTTTGTAAAATGGTAATAAACTTAGTAATCTAGAGTGATCCTCTAATTTGAAACTTCTAAGAACGAGTGTTGTCCACTCCCAGACTAAGCACTCCCGAGACAAATTTTCACGGGGCTTTTCTAAACTCGAAATGTTACTTCATGCGCCTCGCGTATAAACACTGATTTCAAGTGAAGTTAAAAATATACTATTAACGTTGGATATTTTTCATGGTTAAGTAACCAAATACGCATTCACATATATTTGAATTATTCGAATCCTTTTATAAGGATTCGAATCATCTACGTCTGGATTCGAATACGAATCCTTTTAAAAAAATGTAACGAATCCAGATCACGAATCCGTTTTCACTAAAGTATTCGAATACCTCTTTTGAATCCTCTAAAAGGATTCGAATCCGGGAATCGAATCCTGAATGATTCGAATCCTGCCCAGCTCTGGTATGTACGACAAATTCCCTGTACACTAATCTTGTTTATTTTTATTTTTGTAGATGTGAAAGGCATTTGGTGACGTTAACCAAATCGGAAGCGGAGTCGCACTATAGGGCTGTCGTTAGGGCATTAGTAGCGGAAGCGCTGGAGCTGGCAACGTTTTTAGAGGCGGTGGCCGGTGGTAATTTAAGCTGTGAAGGAAACACGAAACGAGACCTCGATCAACTCCAGTTCGCTGATTGGGCCCGGTTTTGGGTGCAGGTGATCGGTGAGCTGCGGCAAGGGGTCAAGCTCAAGAAGGTGCACTACAGTAAGGCGCCGTTCGAGTACGAGCTCACGCCTTACGAGATACTCATGAAGGACATCAGGACGTGCCGGTACAGCCTGAGGAAGATCATGGTAAGGATACACGGAAGGGGGCTTTAAAATGTTAAAAATATATGCACTTCTCTACCCTATTATTGCAGTTTTTATTGTGATTTTATAAAGATAAAATATGTGTTCTTTTTGTGTGTGTCTAAGAAATTATTTTTTTAACATACTCAAACATCAAGTTTATTGGAAAGGATTTCATGACTTTTTACATTGATTTATAATCACCATCTTGTACAAAAAAGTGTTACTGAAAGTCAGTTTTAATATAGAAAAAAAATGTCGTCAACTTTTAATCGACCGTCACTGTACATTACTTCGATAAAATGGTAAGTAGTGTAACATTATGCTTATCATTGTCTCAGGACCAAATGATAAGTGTTTTTTCAAACGAAAAAATAGAACATGGTTAGCCAACTTTTTGAGCAGCTGGGCCAAATTTTTAGAGTAAATAAATAAATAAATAAATACGTTTATTGTCCAACAGAATAAACCAATTTAGGACATATAAATTAACAAAATTAATATGCTATAATATGTAAAACTAACAAAAACCAATATAATATAGTATGAAAATTAAACAGTATGACATTTAATAAAAATAAATCGATTAACCTCAATGATAATTGGAAATTACAAAAATTATCCGCAATTAAAGGAATAATTATAAAATTAATTCAACAAACTATTCAAAACAATTACTTAAACCCTTTCCGCGCACAGACAAATTTATAAAATAAATAAGATATAATTTAGTATAAATGAAATTGCCAATTCTTGGTTGCAGAATACTTCAAACATTAAAAGTGCGATTCTTTTCGCAATCTACAATAAGTTAGTCTTACAAAGACTATATCAAACACTCATTGAAACAACTACTTCCCGGGCTAATACCCCGACGGACATTGAATTATACAACAAGTGTTTGCTGTTACATACAGTAACCTACTGCAAATGTAACAATTTGGTATCTCGAAACGCGTCTATGGATGGCCTGAATAATTTGACCCAAATTGTTACATTTGCAGTAGGTTACTGTATGTAACAGCAAACACTTGTTGTATAATTCAATGTCCGTCGGGGTATTAGCCCGGGAAGTAGTTGTTTCAATGAGTGTTTGATATAGTCTTTGTAAGACTAACTTGTTGTAGATTGCGAAAAGAATCGCACTTTTAATGTTTAATGTTTAAGATATAATTTGTAAAATTTACAAAAATTAAATATTATGTAAATAAGCAATGCAATACAAACGAATAATCAATAGTATTATTTTCAATAACAATATTAGACAATCAAAAATTCAGTAAATTATATAAATATATCCTGAAACAGGATATTAGCATTGCGGCTCATATGATTAATGGGCGCTCTCAGCAAAATATTGGTACATGCAATGGATAAAGAAAAAGTCATTATTTGTCGCGATGTTAGTCGAGGGACATGAAATTGGACCATGCTTACCAGTTCGGACGAGTTCACTTCATTGCAAATAATTTTTTTCAAAAATGATGCGCTGCATATATCTCTCCGTTTAGACAAAGACAAGCACTCATGCTGTTCAAGTAAGTCACTATAATCTGTCTGTCTGTCAGGATATATGCCACTAATTTTGTAGGTAAGGTATTTAAGAAAGCGCTTCTGGACTCTTTCAATTACTAATGAATCTGACACATAGTACGGGTACCATATTACCGAAGCGTACTCTAGTCTGCTGCGTACAATAGCATAATATAAAATTTTTAATAAGTTGGTATCATGAAAATAACGTGATGTCCGCATCAAAAACCCTAACAACTTATAAGCTGATTTACCAATCTCATGAATGTGATTGGAAACTGTGAGTTTATAGTCAAATAAGACACCGAGATCTTTAATATTATTTTCACGTCGTATAATTGTATCGCCAATTTTGTAATTAAAAGAAATGTTGTGATGTTTACGAGTATATGATATTACTGCACACTTGTTTATATTTAGAGTTAGTTGGTTCTCAATACACCAATCAGTTATACGAGTTAAGTCTCTTTGCAGCAAAGCACACTCCAGTTCTGTGGTAACCGCACCATAAATTTTTAAATCATCTGCATAAGCTAATACCCTACAGGACAAGGAGGAAATTAAATCATCTATATAGATATTGAATAATAAGGGACCCAAATTAGAGCCTTGCGGTACCCCAGACGAAGAAATGAAATAATTTGATTTAAATCCATTATAAGAAACGTAATTATTACGACAATTTAAGTACGATGCTAAGAAGTTAACTAGGCTTAAAGAAAGGCCAAATGAACAAAGTTTATTTATTAGAATTTCGTGATTTATGGTGTCAAACGCTCGAGAAAAGTCCGTCTACAATACATCCACTTGCCCGCGTTTGTCAAGAGATTCGCATATATACACCATTCCATTTGTTTCTGGATCTCGCCTAGCTATGGAAAAGTGACAGTTTAAGTATTGTAAATGGGGCTGGTTGTGTTTTAAATCAGGGTTTTTAAATGTCACTGTCAGATGTTCGATTTTAAGGTTATAATTTCTGACTATTGTGATCTTACACTGTTGCTTGTTTTACAAATTTTCAGATATAAAAGGATAATAATATGCAGTTTTAAGATTAACAAAATTTACTACTTGGTTTTTGTACATACAAACACAGCAATAATATTGTATATAACAAATATAATGAATTCGGCTCTGCAAACTTATTTCGTCATCCATTTGTATTTTTCGCTTGGGTCTTCCCGTTAACACATTTTGATCAACTCCATCCATCCACCATAATTTTGGTCATTCTCTCTTCTGTTGGCCCTCAGTATTTTTTGTAGAATTGCAAATTTATTCCCACCCTCTTGTGATACTGATAATTTTCATGTCAAACAATTTTTAAGCCCTCATTCCACTTTTATTATTTAGCATTGCAACACTAGATTAATTTGATTTAATAATAAAATGCTCGAAGAAGCGACCGCGTGGCGAAATAATTGTTGCAAGATTAACAATAAACCTCTTGAAAATTAAAAAGAGGATTACTTATGATATCATAAATTATTGCAACACTGTTAAAATAAGGAATCAGGAGTGCCAATTAATAAAAAATGTAAATGTTGATACTGCAACATAACAACACGAAAGCATGGCTAGGCGAGATCCAGAAACAAATGGAACGGTGTATATGCTGAGTAATGACAGCCAAATTTGTCGTTGTAGATCTACCAGAGCAGAATCCATGTTGGTGTGGGGATAGGTAATTAATAATATGATTATAAATAAACTGATAAATAATTTGTTCAAAGATTTTAGAAAAGTTAGAAAGAATTGAAATGGCCTGTAGTTCTGAATATCTGATTTGTCACCGCGTTTAAATATTGGACAGATTACAGCTGTTTTCCATCTACTTGGGAAAACCATACTTTTTAGAGATAAATTGTAAATAATTGATAGGGGTTTTGCAAATATATATTTACAATCTTTAATTACATAAGATGGTATACTGTCATCACCGCATACCTGCGAATTTCGTAGTTTGTTAATGCTACCTATGACATCACTTTCTTGAATAGACGGCATTATAAGAGTTTCACGGTTGTTGAGTGAATTGTCAGTTATATTAAAGTGCGTTTTGGTAGTGTAAACACTTGAAAAAATATCGGCGAACGCATTAACGATTTCTTGCGGTGAAGAGTAGGTCGAGTTTTCGCTGTGAAGTTCTACCGGAATTCTTGATACACCTTTCTTTAAATTAATAAACTTCCATACGTCTTTGGGATTAGTTTTGAGGTTAGATTCAATCAGTTTGATATAGTTGTCATAAGCATTCGAGATTTGTGTTTTAGTGAGCTTTCGCAGTCTGGAAAACTCACTGTAGAAAAATAGAGAATTTGAAGATTTCCACTTGTTATGGAAATATTGTTTTAGGCGAATATTACGTTTGATTTCTATAGAAAACCATGGCGGAAACGATTTATTTGATTTATTTGAATTTTTAATTATAGCGACAGATGTGTTGAATGTATCAGACAATTTGTTGTAAAACGCATTACATAGTTCATTTACATCTGTGAACCTATCCATAAACGACCAATCTATAATATTCATATCATCGTATAACTTCAAAAAGTTACATTTTTTGAAGTTGTACCTTACATTGGTGTTAGATGGAAACATAGCCTGTTTGCCGCATATATCTAAACTTAATGTAATCCGTAAAGGTGGGTGATAGTTGTCCTCTTGTACCAGAGGCAACTCATTTCTCGTAATAAGTGTAAGTTTTAATAAATTGATAAAATTTAAAAGTACGCTGTACTTTCCATTATTTCGACATGGGTTATCAACATAAGAGGGAATATTGAAATCACCTATAATTAGTGTAGGTTGGTTTAGGATATGTAGAGAGATTAGTTCAAAAAACAGATCTAATTCATCTATTGAGGTATCAGGGGGTATATAAATAACTATGAGATAAAAATAGCGTGAAATGGTGAAACATTTGCAGGTTACAAAGTCTATTAATGGACAGTGATTTCTGATGTTTGGTAAGTCTACATATTCATATGATATATTACTATTAAGGGCTATCAAAATCCCCCCACCAGTTGTTCTATTTGTCCTTTCAGAATTTCTATCTTGCCTCATTACGTTATAGTCAGCTGTAAAAAGTTCGCTTGCAAGAATTGATTCACAGAGCCAAGTTTCATTGAGGCAGATTATATCAGAGTCACAATTACATACATTATTGTAAAACGAGTGACTTTTAGAACGGAGTCCGCGGGTGTTTTGATAATAAATGTTTATAGATGTTGTTCTGTTGGACTGATTCAGTTTTCCGGACTGGCGGATAAAGAAACTATTGTAGGTATGCCCCGTTTATACTTGATCCCGATGCCGGTTTCTCCCGAAGACAAGCGCTCTTGAAGCTTCTTCTTTGTTTCACGGTAAAATTCCATTTGAGTTGGAGTTTTGTCCCGGGATATCGATATATGTTTATATAAATTACTATTTTTCAATTCTCTCATATTTTTAAAAATACATGTTATAGAGGAATCATGTGGCACCGACACTTTAATGGGACGCTTGTTGACGGAGCGAGTCGGGTCATATTTACCCAACCTATAAAGTCTCACGTTGTCATTGTCCACTTTTAACAGAGACAGAACATCTTTAACTACTTTTATATCAGTATTATTTTGCGATACTTTCGTATTACATGTTTCCTCCAATCCATAAATAACAATATTGCGCTTACATCGTTCACGCTCCTGCAATTCCTGGATAATTTTTTCAGTAAACATAGGTTCAGACGTTAGCTGGGAAGGTGTAGATTTAAGATTTTTTATTTCTTGCTGTAGAGCTATTACAGCAGATTTTAATTCATTTAAGTCATCTCCAATTTTAATGCATCTATTACAGGTCCATGTTAGGCCAGATTTAAGGTTTATTTTTCTAGCTTCACTTTTAGTCAAATTTGCGCATGAAATTTTGAAGAATTTTTTGCAAACACAACACTCTACCATCGAGTGTTGTTCTTCCGGTTGATTACAACAAGCACAATTCATGTTAATGTCAGAAGATGAAAATAAACAAGGAAAGGATTGACGTATTTCACGCTAGCGCGACCCACCGCAGCGACTTAGTTACAAAGGTAGAGTTGGGCCACGGATGGGAAATATTTGTTAATAACAAAATCGAAGAAACATATGGCAGAAACTATTAAGAAAAATGAAAAAATGTATGTACGGAGGATGAAACGTATGAATGAAATAAAATACAATCAATCAAAAACTATGAATGAAATAAAATAATAAAATACGGCCAATGGATTGATACAAGATATCGCTCAATAGGTGTAAATGACCATGAGTATAGATAAGTTCAGAAATGATGGAGGCTTTTTTCGAAATCTGACCTTCACAATGCTAGGCTGTGCAGGGGAATATTACCAAGCCAAATCAGCGAAATTACAAGTAAGATAGCAGTTAGATTTCACTATGATTCACTCACCACGTGAGTGATTATTAATCCAATCACCGTGCCAATTTTTAGAATTTTCTGGTACTATTAAACCACTTAAATTAATTCACTAGCACGAGTTAAAACACTTTTAACCTTTCTTCACAAACGCAAATTTCGATAAATTTGAATTTGTAAGATTTGTTGTCGGGCCACACTATGAAATTCATTTTGTTATTCAAAGCAAACAAGAAGTATATGGTGTTCGTTTTTCGAGCTGCGCTATGGGGATCTCGCTTATTTAAAAATGTGGAGAATTTAACAAAGTTTCTTATTGATAATCTGCTTCCACATTTGAAGTATCTTCTATTATTTCAATGCAATTTGAAAAAATTGATAATTATTGTCGATATACAGGGTGGGGCGTGGGAACTTCCTTTTTTGAAAATGAAATAAAAAACTTTACACATGGCAAAACTCTGCTATCTGGTAAAGGGGGAGTGCGCATTGCTGCACTGCACTTAAACCTTATTAGGCTCATAATGCTGCCTCCCACTACGGGTCACCCATCCTCAACTCAACCATCCCACCTTGTCTAAGTAGTCCAGTATTACTGAGGTGGGCAAATCCCTGATGATATCCATCGTCGGTCATATTTCACCCAGTATGGATCCTCTAGTAGACGAGAGTGCCGGGCATTCGCTGAGGATGTGCCTGGCAGTCTCATCTTCTATTTCATGCCCTCTGCAAGATAGGGAGTCAACTATTCCCATCTTGTATAAGTGTCCTTTGAGCTCGCAGTGACCGGTTAGAACATTTCAAAACTATTTATTGTTATTTTTCTCCTGTCACATAACACATGAAATTTTATTTTATACCGTTTACAAAAAAAAACATCTTGTAAATGTCGCCCTCAATTGTCAATACACTGATTCAGTGGAAATTGGAAGTTTCGGTCTACTTTTTCAAGCATCCCGATGGGTATTTTGCAATTTCGGCTCGGATGTTGTTCTGTAGGCCCTCCAGGGTCTGTTGATGATTGTTATAAACACGGGATTTGAAATTACTCCACAGGAAATAATCACAGGAGGTTAAATCAGGCATGCATGCCCCTCTCAGGAAGATCAGCCGCACGGAAAAGACTTCTTTCAATAAATGCATTGAAGTCCTAGCTGTGTGGGCTGTGGTCTCAACTTACTGAAACCACACACACATTATCTAGTTTTTCAAGAGAAGGTAAAAAAGAAACACTTCTGGATCATTTTCAATAACAATCTGAATTCACGTTTTCCGTGAAAAATAGGCCTGAACAATAAGCAAAAAATTGCGCTGCTCCTTGACCAAAGCATTTTTGCCACTAAAATGGATAGAGGCACAAAATTCTCATCCAGGCACTTCCATTGAGTCCTTCACTGCGCCCTTTTTAAAAAAGGAAGTTGCCACGCCCTACCCTGTATTTTTAATTTTTAATTTGATTCTGTAAAAACTTTTTTTGTAGGGCAACCTTTTATGACTATATCAATTGTTAAATATTTAGATTAATTTGTTTTTGTTTTTTTACATTCAATTTTCTTTTCTCTTATGGGTGCATACAAATATAAGCACATAATTGAAAAGCATTATTGCAACCAGTCAAAGTTTATTGTGTGTAAGTTCATCTAAATTATTCTTTGATGTTAACTATTTTCATTAGATTTAGTTAGTTATACAGGGTGTACCAATTAAGCAGTCGATGCATGGGTATCTTCTAAACGGTAATAGATAGAGAATCGGTTAAATGGGAGAAAATATGCAGGACATAGACAGTAATACTCTCCCAGAACAAAACAAATGCAATTTATTATCACCGCAATGTTTTCATCTAGCAATGCAATGATTTTGTTTAAATGAAGTATTTGCTTTTAAACAATACTTTTAATTTTTTAATCCAACTACTTCTTCAGAAATCATAAAAGATTCCACAGCCCTTAAATACATGATCACTTTAATGATTGCTCAAATGATCGCTATAGTAATTGCTCGTACAACCAGTTGAATAATGATTCTAAAAATAATGGCAATAAAAAAATAATTCTGCAGGAAAAACAATATACAGCTTAAAAGTTTAAACAAATTCAATTGGAATATGAAATGAGCATAAGAGCTATGATTCAGGTGATGGAGTGGATCCTTTGAGCAACTATTCGAGCAATATCTTCTGCAATCATATGAGAGATTTCTCGAGCAATTTAAGTGATCTCTGATATTAGATTATTTACATAATCGAACCAATTGATTATTTTCATTTGAATGAATGATCTCTAGTTTTTTATTATGCAAAAGTTATTGAGAGATATTCTAAATCCTCTTTTATAGCAAGAGGATAAAATAAATCAGAAGCTACTCTGGAAATTTATAAATATGTGCATTGATTAAATAATATATAAGATAGGAAACGCAATGCATTAAAAACGTGACCCCAAAAATTGTCCACCTTTGGCGTCTACACCAAGTAGGCGGTCAACTGAACTACACTATTTAAAATCTTACAGATATCTAGTTTGTGTAGAAGTTGAAGACCGGCGAGATATTTATGCGCTCCTGATACTCTCCTCGAGCGGAGCGGTTAGCAAGTAGGTGCGGACGTCCCGGGAAAGTGAGGGGGTTAGATCATTGGTTTTGGCTGATGAGTGTGCGTGAACAAGCAGACGGCCAGCGATTCTTTTAATAGTTTTCAAAATGAATGTAAAACGTAATAATTGCGTTTTTATTAATTGTCATATAAACAGACACAAAAATCAAGAAATATCATTCTTTAAATTTCCAAAAAAAGATGAAAGTAGACAAAAAATATGAATTGAGAATAGCGGTAATATAAACTTATTACAGTTAAAAAACAATAAACTGCATACGAGTGTTATATGCGAAAAACATTTCGCTTCAAAATATATCATGCAAAATGGTGCTAGGAAAAATGTTCGCGAAATTCCTTCAATTTCAGAAGAAAACGTATTTAAATTGAAGTTGCCAATAAGAAAGTGCTATGGAAAATTACCAATAAACGAAAATGAAATTTCTACTGTGGAGATGGTGAGTTTTTAATATTCAGGACCGGCGTGTGCGGGACAAAATAGTCGTAAGAAAAAACAAAGGGGTGTGGGGGGGGGGGTTACCGCTTGTAGTGCCCAAAACATATTTATTAATAGGCTTAATTAATGACAGGGATTCGCGAAAAAAAATCTTAAGGTGTCCGTTTTTAGAGCTGCTCTATGGGTGATCGCAGTGACGGATCCAGAGAGCAATTTACGGGGGGAGGGGTATTGACAATTATCTGTTGTATTGTTTCAAAATATACAGGGTGCCCGTTTTTCGAGCTGCACTATCTCGCTTATTTGAAGAGATAGAGAATCGGTTAAATGGAGGCAAATTTGCGTATTTTAGTGCATACTAATAATTTGCTTTCACATTTCATACATCTTTAATTGTTTCGATGTAATTTGAAAAAAAAGAAATTTTCGATATTTCAAAATTGATCATATCTGTCATTTGTAACTTTTTCCAAAATTTCTAAAAACATTCTTATAGCCCGATTTATGAACTTACCTCATAAACAAATTAAATCTGCAAACGATTCGTTATTGTTTTTCCAAACACGACTTTTGTTTTTGTTATGGGCGCATATGGAGATATCAGAGCTGGGATGAATCCTCGAAAACATGATTCGAATCACGAATCCGAATCACCTAATATGATTCGAATCACGAATACTCGAATAAAGGATTCGTAAGTAAAAAATATGATTCGAATCCTCATTTTTGAATCACGGATACAAATCCTTTAAAAATAAATTTGAATCTATTATTTGCAACCAGTAATATTTTATTCCATCAGTTTCTATTAACAAACATGTTCATTTACCGACTAAATATCTGATTATATAATGATTTTAATTAATGATGATATATGTGTTATTGAACTTCATTTTGAATCTGTGTTTTATACGCCTGACGCATGAAGTAAAATTTCGAGTTTAGAAAAGCCCCGTGAAAATTTGTCTCGGGTCGCTGCGCGACCCTCGACAAATTTTCTACGCGGGGCTTTTCTAAACTCAAAATATTACTTCATGCTTAGTCTGGGAGTGGACAACCCTCGTTCTTAGAAGTTTCAAATTAAAGGATTACTCTAGATTACTAAGTTTATTACCAATTTACAAAGGCTACAGCTCGAAGGACCAATCATGGTCTTCGGAGACCGAAGGACTACAGGGAATCGAAGTTTATTTACAAGAAAACAACGAATATCTGAAGGTTTATAGTATGGATAGGAAAGAAAACATCCAATTTTGAAAAAATATCGAAGATGGGTTGGTTTTCAGTGCGTTTTTAACTTCACTTTAAATCAGTGTTTTATACGCGTGGCGCATGAAGTAAAATTTCGAGTTTAGAAAAGCCCCGTGAAAATTTGTCTCGGGTCGCTGCGCGACCCTCGACAAATTTTCTACGCGGGGCTTTTCTAAACTCGAAATTTTACTTCATGCTTAGTCTGGGAGCGGACCGTCAAGATTTTCTACATGTCGAGATTTTTGATATTTCTAGATTTATGTCGATTTATTCACAGTTTGTTATTGTATTAAATGCAACTTTAATATTAGATAAAAACGGTTTTTTTAGGAATAGAATATTCACCCATTAAGAGCCGAACAAATTATAAAGTTAACTCTAAAAGTTAATTTTAGGTAAAATTTTGCATCCTTTTCTATGATTTCAATGAATGATTTATTATATTACATACGTCGATTTTTTAAAAGAGTTAAATTTAAAATTCAAACGAGTGTTGTCCACTCCCAGACTAAGCATGAAGTAAAATTTCGAGTTTAGAAAAGCCCCGCGTAGAAAATTTGTCGAGGGGTGACCCGAGACAAATTTTCGCGGGGCTTTTTTAAACTCGAAATTTTACTTCATGCGCCACGCGTATAAAACACTGATTTAAAGTGAAGTTAAAAATGCACTGAAAACCAACACAACTTCGATATTTTTTCAAAATTAGATGTTTTCTTTCCTAGCCATGCTGTAAACCTTCAGATATTCGTTGTTTTCTTGTAAAAAAACTTCGATTCCCTGTAGTCCTTCGTTCTGCGAAGACCATGGTTGGTCCTTTGAGTTGTAATAAACTTAGTAATCTAGAGTAATTCTTCAATTTGAAACTTCTAAGAACGAGTGTTGTCCACTCCCAGACTAAGCATGAAGTAAAATTTCGAGTTTAGAAAAGCCCCGCGTAGAAAATTTGTCGAGGGTCGCGCAGCGACCCGAGACAAATTTTCACGGGGCTTTTCTAAACTCGAAATTTTACTTCATGCGCCACGCGTATAAAACACTGATTTCAAGTGAAGTTAAAAATATATATATATTAACGTTGGATATTTTTCATGGTTAAGTAACCAAATATGCATTCTCAAATATTTGAATTATTCGAAAATTTTAATATTTATATTCAAATATGAATAATTTAGTGATTTAAATATTCATATTGGAATATTTAACTATTTGAATTAATCGAATTCGAATCCCAGCCTTAATAGCGATGATTCGAATTATTTAGGAGGATTTGAATCCATGTATCAGGATTCGAATTTTAGGATTCGATTCCTTTTATAAGGATTCGATTCCTTTTATAAGGATTTGATTCCTTTTATAAGGATTCGAATCCTTTTATAAGAATTCGAATCCTTTTATAAGGATTCGAATCATCTACGTTTGGATTCGAATACGAATCCTTTTAAAAAAAATGTAACGAATCCGGATCACGAATCCGTTTTCACTAAAGTATTCGAATACCTCTTTTGAATCCTCTAAAAGGATTCGAATCCGGGAATCGAATCCTGAATGATTCGAATCCTGCCCAGCTCTGGGAGATATGCATATCATTGAACAGCATTTTTTACGCTGATTTCAATGATGAGCTACATGTTGACTTTTGCAAAGTGTATTGTTTTTATTATATGTAACCATTGAAACAATTGAGCAATGTCCACAAAAACTATTTGTTTGTATAAGAAAATGTAACCAATTATTTGTAGACTTCCGTGTAAATAGCATTTCAACTACTCCATAGCAACTTGATATTTTTTGGTTGACATCACAGTTATCTGACACTTAAAAACATGGAATATCTGTGAATATGATTTCATTGCAAACCTTTGTTTAAATCAAAATAATTGTAAAGTTTTTTGGCAATTTTCTCGGTAAATACTTTTCTTAAATTATTGAATAAATTACCAAGTCATTCAGCTTAATACGCTTTAAAAATAATGTAATAAGACCGGTACTGTCAAATAATTAGGGGAACCAATATTAACACATTTCAAATTTGACATGTAAATCCCTATGGTCCGAAATATTTAGAATACAATCCAATTCAAGATATAATAGTAGGAACTAGGACGAAGTCAAACTATTGGAAAAAAGGGATTAGTTTTTATGATTAGGGGGCTATTTAAAAAATGGAAACAGCCCATCTCTTATTATATTGCGGAACACCCAGTTCCAGGAAATATTTTAAAAGATTTAGTCCTTTTTAATATTAAAAAGTGTATGTCCATTGGACTTACAGTAAAATCAATTGTATGTGATCAGGGCTCTAACAATAGACGTGTTTATAATTTATTAAATATTTCAAAACAAAATCCTTTTTTTTAACTATGAGGAAAATAAAATGTTTGCCCTTTATGACGCCCCACACCTATTTAAATCTATAAGAAATAATTTAGCTTCAACAGACATATTTGTGGATGATTTGCGTGTGTCGTGAAATGACATAGTACATGTTTATAATATAAATAAATAATTTCAATTATCATCATGTTTAACAAATATTACAAACTGGCACATATATCCAATAACTTTTGACAAAATGTCTGTAAAACTTGCAGTTCAAGTACTAAGTAGGAGGATGTCTACAGCGATCGAAACTGCTGTAAATACAGGTAAGTCTTCAAGCGGAAACAATACAGTAAGCTTTTTAAAAATTATTAACGATCTTTTTGATTCGTTAAATAGCCGCACGCTATATGATCAAAATCCATATAAGAATGGATTATCAGATGAAAATAAAGTCGTGTTAGAGACATTAAGAAACGGATTGGTTTATTTAAATAAAATTAAAGTTTATTCTAAAACTATGACTGAACGAAAGAATGTTTATTGCTTTGAGGGCTTGGCACATACAATTACAGGAATATTACAATTATTCGACGACATTAAGAGCAGTGGGCATACATTTTTGTTAACTAATCGTCTTCAGCAAGACCCACTTGAAAATTTGTTTTCAGTCCTAAGGAATCGAGGTGGCTATAATAGCAACCCCACGGTTAAGGGTTTTCGACAGGCATTACAACAATCAATGCAAATAAGAATGCTGGAGACTATTACCGACAATTCAAATTGCGAGTTAAATGATGATAAACAATTATTTTTTTATCTGAAGAAAATAAAGACAGGTACATTTGATAATACATTAAAGTTAAATTGTTTTTATCGTGGGCCATAGGATTTTACATACTAAAAATGATACCTTGTGTTAATGTATTTTATCATATAATTTTGAAGCAAATTTTTATTGTTAGTAATAAATGCATTATTTTTCTTCACGATGCGTTTAATTAGAATAACTTAAACATGTTTTATTCCATGTAAAAATAAAATAAATAACTGTGCACAAATAATGAAAGTGCCTTGAATTTCAGATTGATTAGTACGATGATTAATTTAACGTGTATACTGTTGAAGAACGAGTGGAATTTGTAATTAAATTAATTATAAGAGGTTTGTCCGTTTTCGAGCAAAGGCATTTCAAACAATTTCTGTGATATTTTTTTGGATTTTTGTTATTGTTCTATTTCTATTATCTGCTAAATTATTAAATATATTTTTTTAATGGAATAAAACATGTTTATATTATTCTAATTAAGCGCATCATGTAGAAAAATAATTGATTCATTACTAACAATAAAAATTTGCTTCAAAGTTATATGATAAAATACATTAACACAAGGTATAATTTTTAGCATGTAAAATACTAAGGTCCGCGATAAGCAAAAGATAATATATGTATAACTAAAAGTGGCCGTTTTCTTATTACTGCAAAGAATACGGCCACTATCAAGGGACATAAAAAATGGACATAAAAAAGCAGCGCGATGAATAAGCGATCTTTGTGCGCCACGTTACATTCGAAGCAAGTATCAGGAGAGCATAACGAGCACAACTGCACAGTTAGTTCTATAATACGTCGTTCATTTGAGTGGTGTCTCCAGCTGACTGAGACGTGTAAGGCGTGCAAGGGTGGTTGTATATAGTTTTCATGAGCACGTTATTATCGATACAGTTTCGCTTCTTATACTACTTATTCAATGATATGTGCTAGAGAAAACTTTTCTCACAGCAGCCTGAAAATTCTAATGAGAGGTGTAACAGAATACCAAGAAAGCCTATTCTTGAAATAATGAATGATATTTTTCTTTCATTACTTACTGTTTTTATTATACTTGATACTTGTGCTACTTTCTTGATGGAATTATATTGGGTAAAATAAAAACACTTGTTAAACTGAGTATAAACTTAGAAAATGATCATAACGGATTGAAACATATGTAAGGCAAATGAAAATATGGAACAAAACAAGTGTTTTATTTTACCTAATGATACATGTCGTGTAACGTAGTGATGTGTGTAGTCAAATCATTGGGATTGTACTTAAATTGATTGTCGATCAATCGCTTCAATGATTGCTCGAGAGATTGCACATATGATTTTTCAAATTATCACTCAAATGGTTGCTAGCAAAGATCACTTGAATGAGAATTCAGATAATAATCATTCCTCCTTGAAGGTGGTCGAAACTAGTTGGAGAAAATATAAATTAGTGAAACAAACCAAGTGTTTTAATTAAATATCCAGAATCAGATAATAATCAATTACACTAAAATGATGGCAATAAAAATAACCTCTGGGGAGAGAAATATGTTGCTTAAGGTTGGAAATTTACATGTTATTTGGCCATAAGAACGAACAACGATTAAGCTTCCACAATTATGAAAATAGAGCATTGAAACTTATACATATTGTACATTGAAGCTTTATGAATAAATTGACAGTATTTATTTTTCAAAAATGTTTCTTAAATTAAATATAAATTAAATAATGGAATACTGTCAAATGATTACACAAATCCGTGTATTACTTCTATAGGAAACATTATTTCTTCTTCATATTGCTTTAATTTATTGAGGTAATTATTATAAACATGCTGTATTAAATAGATTGATCTAAAATAAATGATAAGTACATTTAATCGTTGCTTAGAAATCTCCATAAGAGCAACGTAAATTTTGATTATACTTTCAATAAATAGGGGGCAGCATCGTGCCTTTATAGTGATATTTTAATAATATGTTGTGATTTCTAAAAACATGTGAAACGAAATTAGGATTGATATGTAGAATTCGTGTACGGCATTTGTCGCGACACAGGCTCCCGGCTCCCGACCTTGAGTTGGGAATGTTGCGAACGTGGACCGTTCATTAATTCATTATGTTATTGATACACAACAAAGAAAGACATTGTTAAAATATTTCCCAATACATTTTGTAAAACTAATTGTATTTCTGGATTAATGTTTCGAATAGGAATGTGGAATGCCAGTAAATGTTGATTCAAGTGCTGAGTCGGAAAAAATCTTTTTTCATTTATAATTTACCAAGTTGAATGTGGGGCACTCGGCGATTTGATCACCAAGACACCGGTCAGCTTAGCATTTTTTTAGGTCCCGTGAATATTTAGCTTACTAGGTAATTCTGACTTATTTAGTATCAATCAAGATTTATTATGATAATGTAGGTGCCCGCACATATGGAATTCTGATTTCTCAATTATTTATTACAGTACGCTGAAAACTGACCAAATATATTTATTAATGCTATGATTTGTAAATGTACATACATGATCAATATATTTGAGCTTTGGAATAAATCAGTGTTTTGTGCGTGTGGCGAATGAAGTAAAATTTCGAGTTTAGAAAAGCCCCGCGAAAATTTTCTACGCATGCTTTAGGAGTATAGTTGTTAATACTTTTTTGTAGGAAATCTTCCCCCCAATCGTACTATGTGATAAAAAAAATAGGTCATTCCATTTAAAAAAAATTGAATTACGAGATATTGAAGAGGGCACTTCGATATTGACATTTTAAGAACACTTATTGTCAAAATTGTTTCCAGTCAATATACTCATAGAGGCATCTTCTAGGTACAAGTAGAGATATAAATCATATTTTTATTTTACTCTTGAGATAAGTTACAGACAGATTTCAAGATGCCTTTTAGAGGTCAAAATTTTAGAAATATTTTTTTGCTTGAAAACTATAAGAGATAAGTGTACATATGTTCGAATAAAATATGTTGCAATTTAAACGAGGAATCCAAATAATTACTAATATATAGGGTGTTCCATTTAAAATAACAAATTTGGTGCTACTTCCGGTGGAACCGGAAGTGATATAAAGTTGAAAATATTTCACATGAGGAGAACTGATTCAACCGTATGACAAGGATTTTTTTCAAATTTTTAGTGCAACGATAACCCCATAAACTTTTAACGAACGGTTTAGCGTAGACACCCTGTATATAGAAAACGTAAATGGCAAGTTTTTTTTTATAAATAAAAGTTGTTTTGTTTGATTTTTCGATTAGAATGCGAAGTGTTCAGTGAGTAATGCTCAATAATTATATTGGATTAATCCAATATTTTTTGAGAAATTTAAGTTTATAAATGAGGATTTTCTAATTAAAAAAAAAAATAATATCTCGATAATGTTTGCAGATCTATTTTTTAAAGACCATCAAGAATCTTCCCCCCTCCTTATGTGATCTTAATTTATATTAAAACACTCTTAGAACTAAGGTACGCTTCTTTTGTTTTAAACCCGTTATAACAATATAATGAAACGAAAAATTAACCACGGTAATTAACCCCTCTTAAAATATATTGCTATTATTTGTTTTTAATAAATACGATCATACAAACCTTGTTTTAGTGGCGTAGATAGCTTTGGGGGGGGGGGGGGGGTTGAGTTAGTATGTTGTTTCATTAATTGTTGTTTCATTAATTTATTTTTCTAAAGTTATACAAAAACAAGTACAAAAAATGATTTTATGTTCATTGTAGTACTTTTTCCCTCATTTAAACAATTGATGATTGGCATACTAAACGTATTTCACTTGTTACTTGGTTGGTTATAGACCATTTCACATTAAATCAGCGTTTTATACGCGTCTCGCATGAAGTAAAATTTCGAGTTTAGAAAAGCTTAATTTGTCTCAGTCGCTTTGCTGCGCTACACGCCAGAGACAAATTTTCAGGCTTTTCTAAACTCAAAATTTTACTTCATGCCTAATCTGGGATTGGAAACATTCGTTAGATGATCAATCATAACATTATTTTGCATTTTTTTTATTGCTAGATTAGCGTGCTTTATTTGATTAAAACGTAACCAAATAATACCATTGCATAACATATTGATTAATGTGTTAAATTTTTGGAGTCATCAAATAAACATGAACGACCGTTTAAAACGCTCTAAAATGGGAAACTACCTGCTATTCAGATAAGGTCATAAAGACCATGATTGGTCCTTCGAGCTGTAGCCTTTCTAAAATGGTAATAAACTTAGTAATCTAGAGTGATCCTTCAATTTGAAACTTCTAAGAACGAGTGTTGTCCACTCCCAAACTAAGCATGAAGTAAAATTTCGAGTTTAGAAAAGCCCCGCGTAGAAAATTTGTCGAGGGTCGCGCAGCGACCCGAGACAAATTTTCACGGGGCTTTTCTAAACTCGAAATTTTACTTCATGCGCCACGCGTATAAACCACTGATTTACAGTAAAGTTAAAAATATGTTACGCCTAGATGTGATGATGATCAATATTTACCAAGATGTTAACGTCAGATACGTTATAAAAAATTCTATTGACCTAACATTGTACACGTAGACATAATTCTCGACTTTATTTTACAAATGTATTAATTATAATTGCATTTCAAATAATTTCATAAATATCAAATAAATCTTCCTATCAAAACCACCCCAAACCGGACAAAAGATAACGCCACGCGCTACTACCTGCTAATATCGGGTTGACATTGACACTCAAAAAATGCGGTTGGTGTCCATAATGGATTACCCCCTGAGTGCCCGGTCTCTTTCCCCTTATCCTCCAACATTTTAGGAAAGAGATAGAAATCGGAAGATTTTAGACATTTTCGTGTGGTTTAGATATTTTGGAGAGGCCCTGTTTGGCTGGCTTGAAAATGTAATTTTATCAAGAATACGAATAAATGCGTAACCATTCTACTCCCCCCAACCCGCGCTGCTAGAGACAAAACCCGACCAACCGGTTTCACTGAAATATATCGTGATGAACAAATTAAAATTTAAAATTCAGTCGAAATAATGCACAAAATAATCCGCCAGGGAGAGCTAACTTAATTTCGTCAAGGTTAAAAAGTGGAAAAGACCCTTAATGGTTTTTCTTACGGACTAATAGCTTCTCTGTAATAAGTATTTATTTTGTAAGGCTTACCAAGACAAGAACTCTATAGAAACACTCGTGGGATATTCTGTAATAATTTTGACCTATCCGAATACATTTCTAGCCTTTTCATAACATAAAACTTGGCTCTTTTTTCGATTTTCCAACTACAAAAGATAAACCCAAAACTTTCTCTGGTTGTTCAAATGTAATAAAATTAAGAGGTCTAAGCCGTCCTCGTCAGTTTCGTTGTCTGAAGTCGGTTTGATAAATATAATATGACCTGTCAAACTGTTTTCGCGATAACCGCACATCGTCGCCGCCTTTTCTGTGTGCATTGGGGTCGCCTGCGCCCGTGCTTCGTCTCGCCTACGCCTCGCCTCTGCCATTTCGGTGTGAATTGGGCCTAAATCATCATTTAAACGATCGCACGGTACCTATACATATCCCGATATACACCGTGTCATTTTTTGAGTATCCGTTGATTTTATAAAAGAATTCAATTTTAAATTTGTGACGAGTGTTTTCCACTACCAGATTAAGCATAAAGAAACTTTATGATGATTGTTTTTCACCTCTTAAATCTGCAGCTATGGATTGCAGATTTAGATAAAATTTAGATATTTTAGTGGCGGCACTTTAAAATTGCTTTATCAAATAATTTTGTTCTCTATATTAGGCTTTTTACTAAATTAAGTTAATTTTAGGGGTCAGGGAAAAAATCTGGTATCAGGGAAGAGTCAGAGAAACATCAGGGAAATTCGACATTTCAAATTGATCGCCACCATGTTACCATCATCGCCCATTGTAACGCTAATGAAACGGAAAATAAAAGAAATTAAAACAAACATAGCGCCTGTACGAATTTGCCCTTGATTTGAATCAATTAAACACCAAAGACAAATATGCTCTATCTACCATATGTTTTAAAATCATTTAGATTCAGGGTGGCTTTTAAATTATGAACGCATGTTGGGGGTTGTTGTATATTGATTTACCTTGATTTTTGAGATTCTAAAAACGGAATCGAGGTAAATGTGTATGGGACGCACGATTCTAAAGTTCGTTGGTTAAGGCGACTTACCTTTTGGCCACGAATTAAATTTTAAGATCCACTTTTGGGGTTATATATGGTCGTATTTTCGGCTAAATAGGCACATTAGGGATAACTATTACACACATGATGAAATTATCTCCAAAATGATGACGTAAATTATCCAATTTGTAGTATTATCTTCATTTATTCAGTCAATATCACGATATTAATTTTACACTAAAATTGACGTCTACTGACGTTTATTTAAAATAATGGATGTGTAAATCAAGATTGATTAGTGAATCATATGTATTCTAATTTACAATATAAAAAAATAGATGGCGCTAAATCTATTAAAATGTAATAAATATTAACTGTTTACGAAAACTGTCATCGACATCTTTGGGAATGTAAAATATTAATGTTAATATTTAAATATTCAGGGGCTATTCTGTACACGCAACGAGACTTACGCAATTTATTCTATTAAACTTATCCTAACCTAACCTAACCTAGCAATATGTAGAATAATTAATGTGTGCAACGTGATTTAAGCAATTTATTCTATTGCAAACCTTTCTCCTAACATAACCTAACCTACAAGTATGTGGAATAGTCACCGTGCGCAAAGAGACTTACGCAGTTTATTCTATTAAACACCTTTCTCCTAACCTAACGTAACCTAGAAGTATGAGAAATATTTAACTTCCGCAAAAAGACTTCCGCAATTTATTCTATTGCAAACCTTTTTACTAAGCTAACTTAAAAACATGTAAAATCGCCTAAGCATAATTAAATGTTTATCTGCATCTTATTATTTTATGGAAAAATGTGTGGCTATACTAAGCCTTAAATCAGATAATTTTGCTTGGTTATCTGGTTCTATTAAATTATTTTAATTGTATTTAAATTTAGCTGTGTGTCTACTAACCAAACTGGATATGCCGTACAAATTTAATTTTAGTAAAAACAGTAAATTAAATAAAATAGTAATATTTGTAGGTGTTATTGTATATTGTTATATTATTTGTTAATATTTTATTATTGCAGTAAATATCCTAGTTATCGTACGAAGGTGCCATCTATTTTTTTATATCGTAAATTAAATAACCTATGATTTAATAATCAATCTCGATTTATATATCCATTATTTTAAATAAACGTCAGTAGACGTCAATTCTAGCGTAAAACTAATATCGTGATATTGTCTGAATTAATGAAGATAACACTACACATTGGATGAATTACGTCCTCATTTTGGAGATAATTTCATCATGTGTGTAATTTGTATCTGTTATGTGCTTATTTAGCCGAAAATACGACCATATATATTCTCAAAAGTGGAACTTAAAATTCGATTTGCGGCTAAGCGGTAAGTCGTCTTAACCAACGAACTTTAGATTTGTGCCTCCCATACACCTTTACCCTGATTCCATTTACAGAATCTCAAAAATCATGGTAAATCGATATGCAATGAATCCGCATGTTGTATTAATTCATCGCAAATAATTTAAATTAAATAGGTTAGGTAAAGAAATTTGCCAAATAAAACAGAGAGTTTATTGAATTTATCACAATAGATGTTGAAAGTGGCCACCATTCTCCTGCAAAGATAAATTTACCCGACGTTTCATATTTTCAAATGCGTTGTGGATCATTTCGGGTGTGATATTTGCACATTCTTTTTTTATTCGGTTTATTAACTCAGAAAGTGTATTAACTGGTGTCTTAAAAATAATGTTTTTTAAATGAGAAAAAATGAAGCAATCTAAAATTGTGAGATCTGGCGATCTCGACGGGAACTCAGGTACGCAACTCAAACTAATCAGGCGATCGTCATAAAATTGCCTTAAATACGCAATAGATTCAGGTGTAGTGTGAGAAGAGGCACCATCATGTTGAAAATATACCTATGCAATTCATCATCATGAAATTGGCTTATGAAGGGCTCTAAGATAAGATCTCGGTATCTTTGAGCTTTATCCATTCCTTCAAAGAAACTTGGTATCAATCCTCTTCGAGATACACCCATCCATAGACCAACTTTCTGGGAACGTAGCGGAGTTTCCCAAAATATATGAGTGTTTTTAGCACTTCACATCCTCCTGGTTTGTAAATTAATGAATCTCGACAAATGAAACCACGCTTTATCGACAAAGAAAGTAACATCCAACAGTTCATTGTGCAATATATGAGCAATAAACCATTGGCAATATTCCAAACGTCTATTATCATCAGGCGGCAATAGCTCATGAAATACTTGCGTCTTGTACGGGAATACCCAATGTCTTTTCTTAAAATTGCTCTGCAGTTACTAAACAATATAGGTACTTGCTGCGCGAGTTTTCGCAATGATGTTGTCGGTGCATCAGTCATTATCTCACGAACATGTTCCACTGTTTCATCCGTACGAACCGTTAGCCTGCCACCACTGTCCTTGTGCGTTAAATATCCTGTTTCCCTGAACAATCGAACACAATTCCGGACCACATTGAAAAAAATCAGCTTCCAAGAATACAAAATCATTAAACTGTTGTCTAAATTCAGCTAAACAAGGTTGAGCACTATATACCCACTTCCCATGAACATGATTTCCATTACGGAAATTAGATTCAACGATGAATGATTCAATGGAGAAAATACCATTATGAGAAAAAAGCTTTAAACCAAAATTGACACTTAATGTCATTAAGCTTCAACTACTGACATTGCGATGAATTAACATACAATATGCTTTCAGAATTTCAAAGCCACCCTTTATCTAAATAATTTTAAAACATACAGAGAGTTTTAAGTAACATGGAACTTGACAGAAAATGTTTACGGTAAATTTTCCTATGTTCGATTTGTTCTGGGACGCATCAAAGTATTGAGTGCGATGTGATTGGCTACGATTTCCAATGGTAATATAGTCAACTCAACTTACATTTTTCTGGGTGCGATTTCATTGGTTACGATTTTTAGTAATTTCAATGCAAGTTAGGACCAATGTACACTTCTGTGCAATAAAATTAAGTACAAGTCTTATGCCTATTTTTCACAATATTTTAGTCGTATAATTCAGGTTTGTTTAAATTGCCTAGCAGCAGTTTACTTCCAACGTTTCTTAACTCTGAAAACAGTCTCTTTACTGATGTTCACCAATCGAACAATTTGTCTGATATAAAAACCATCTTCAATTATAGTTAGAATTCTTAGAATTCGACTTTTTGAGTTGTTGTCTAAATGACGCGGTATTTTGATATTTAAAAATTGACATATTTACGTAACTAGGAAACTAATCATGTCCGCTTTAAACTATAACATATTTTGTGTACCTAATTTTATTGCACAGCAGTGTAAATAGGGTACATGTAACGTCAAAATAAAATATGTCAGTTATTAAATCTTGTGCGTTTATGGTAAGTGCAGTGTGAATATGGAACATACTTTTTTGTCCAGAACAAGACATCGGCATTTCAAGACAATTAAGTACAGGGTGGGCGAAAAAAGGCGCCAAGGTTTAAAAACGAATTTATTGGAAATTTTTTGATTGCATACAGTTAAAGAGATAAAAATTCAACTAAATAAGTGTTAAAAGTGGGAACCAGGCGTAGCCACTACGTGTAATAGGCGATTTTCGAACTCTTGAATAACTTTTACCAATGTTTCAGGTTGAATCGCATCCATTTCACTTGAAATTGCTTCCTTTAGCTGATTCAATGTTGTTGGAGGTGTTTTGAATATTTTATCCTTCAAAAATCCCCTTAAATAAAAATCTAGAAGATTCAAGTCTGGTTAATAAGGAGGCCATTCCACGTCTCCTTCAGTATGTTTGATCGCATCTAAACTGATAATCCTTTGATCGAAATGCTCCTCAATTGATTCAAACCCTTCTGCGGTTCTATGGGGTCTTGCACCGTCCTGCATAAACCAAAAATCGTCAATTTTCCCGATTCCTTGGGCTGTTGGTAGGAAAAAGTTATCCAAAACTCCTTTATAAACTGCTGATTTTATAGTGGATTCGAAGAAATAAGGCCCAATAATTCCTAGAGAAGAAAGAGCACACCACACAGTAACTTTTTTTGGGTGTAATGGCTTTGCTATTGCAATATGCGGATTTTCATTGCCCCAGTAACGATAATTTTGCTTGTTTACATAACCAGAGAGATGAAAATGTGCTTCATCAGAAAACCAAACCGCCCCGAAGTCAATTTCGCCTGCTTGTTTCATGTCGATCATCTGATTTGCACAATTAAAACGCACCTCTATATTTGGTTTATGAATAAAATGTTTTATTTGAATCTTGTAGGGGAATAGATCTAGCTTATTTTTCATGATATCACTAAGAGAACGTCTAGGGATTCGTAACTCTATCGATGCATGACGCTGTGATGTAGTGGGTGCTGCTTGAAAATAATTTCTAATCTCTTCTGTTGTTGTTTCGTCATACAATTTAGGTCGACCTGTTTTACCTGCATCGTTGTCATTGAGATTACCTGTTTCGTAAAATTTAGAGACCATTCTCCGGACTGTACTCTCATTTAATGAATTTCTTGACTTATGGCGTTGATTATAAATTTTTGCAGTAGCACTATTATTTTCTTTCTCACTATACCATATCTCCAACATCTCTAATCTCTATTGCAGTGAATATTTGCCGTATTCCAAATTCAGCCTATTTTCTGCAAATCTTTAGATATTCCTTGCTTTTTTCTAAGTTCAATCTGAAGCTTTAAACGAGTGTTTTTCACTCCCAGACTAAGCATGAAGTAAAATTTCGAGTTTAGAAAAGCCCGGTGAAAATTTGTCGAGGGTCGCGTAGCGACCCGAGACAAATTTTCTGGGCTTTTCTAAACTCGAAATTTTACTTCATGCGTCACACGTATAAAACTCTGATTTCAAGTGAGGTTCCAAATATACATAAATTTCACAATATTTTAGTGTTTTATGCGCGTGGCGCATAAAGTAAAATTTTGAGTTTAGAAAAGCCCAGAAGCCCTCGACAATTTTTCCCGGGGCTTTTATAAACTCGAAATTTTACTTCATGCTTAGTCTAATCTGGGACTGGAAAACACTCGTTTATAGCTTTTTTTCTGTAAATCTTTAGATAATCCTTGTTTTTTTTTAAGTTCAATTTGAAGCTTTAAACGAGTTTTTTATACTTCCAGACTAAGCATGAAGTAAAATTTCGAGTTAGAAAAGCCCTGTGAAAATTTGTCGAGGGTCGCGCAGCGACCCGAGACAAATTTTCTGGGCTTTTTTAAACTTGAAATTTTACTTCATGTGCCACACGTATAAAACACTAAAATGTTGTGAAATTTATGTATATTCGAACTTCACTTGAAATCTGTGTTTTATACGCGTGGCGCATGAAGTAAAATTTCGAGTTTAGAAAAGCCCAGAAAATTTGTCTCGGGTCGCTACGCGACCCTCGACAAATTTTCACGGGGCTTTTCTAAACTCGAAATTTTACTTCATGCTTAGTCTGGGAGTGGAAAATACTCGTTTAAAGCTTCAAATTAAATTCTTTTAAAAAATAAGGAATATCGGAAAGTTTACAGCTTATGCATGTTTATCTAAAAAAAATTCACTGTATCTTCAATTCGTTGTAAGTTACGCACTCAATAAAGTAATAAATACACCTACATTATCTTTATTAAGTACTATGTTACAAATAAATGAAAATTGAAATGTTTGCACACTTAACACCCCAGTGTTGTGGTGTTGGCAGCAGACCTAGGTGCGGTTCTTGCGAACCTGCCCTGCCACCAGTGGCGGATTTCCTATTAGGCTAAGTAGGCTGAAGCCTACGGCGACAAATTTCCAACGGATACCTAATTTCGACTTTGAGGCTTTTATGAATTTTTATTTAGACGGGAAACTTTATTTCTCTCGGCTGAATACCCCTGGAGAATAGAGTTGCTAACTCTAAACCACAAATGTCTTAAAGTCTTGTATTAAAAATCACAAGAAATAGATTTTTCGGTTTTTATTAAACGAATTTTAATTATGTTAACAACAAAAAACTCTGAAATAATTAAAAACTTTGTGAGACTGAAGAATTTTCAAAAAGATTTTGAGACTATTTTTTTGACATACAGGGAGATTTATTAGCTTCCTTACAAACTTTGGCATTTAAAAGTAGATTTAATTTCATGAAGAAATCATTCATATCATTGCAGGTTCTATCTGTTCTGGTTTAGAAGTTATAGCGTTTTTCAAATAGTGTCTCTTGGAACACTAATATGTAATCATAGTTTAACACTTTAACTGCCGGCCGTCGTATGTATTTCTGATCAACTAGGCGGTACGACGGCCGGTCGTCGTAAATATGGTCATACGACGGCCGGTAGCCGTTTGTTTATATTTCCAAAAATGTATTCAAATTAAAATCCTAACCATATACCTGTATTTATGAATCCTTTATTAAAGCTTGATTAACGAAAATATTGTCTTTGGCCCACAAACGTGTACATTTGAAATATGCACATGGCAGTTAAAGTGTTAAAGAAATTAAACAAAATCCTGTAACAAACGGAAAGCAAAATTTACCTACAGTGAATGTTTAGAAATGAGTCCATTTTCCTGAGTACATAATTGGCAACGACGAATTAAACTCTCTTGTACGCATAATAAATTAATGTTATTTCTAATATGAGTTGCAGCATCTTGAATCCTCTGCAATAACTAATTGTGATCGTATATTTCTACGGCATAAACACGTTACTTGAAGTGACCCCATAAATAAAACATCGTAAGGATTCATGTCAGGTGATCTAGGTGGCCATGGTATCGGCCCTTCGTTACCAATCCATTGATTTGGGATATAAGTATGCAGTAATTGGGTCACTTGTCTTCCTCGGTGAGGCGGGGCCCCGTCTTGTTGATACCACATATCTTTTATTATGTGGAGTGGAACATCTTCCAGAGGATCAAACAATGTTGTGTTTAAAAAATAATGGTACCGCTCTGCATTTAAGTTTCTAACAAACAATTGTGATGAAAGTATTAATATAACCAAACGATTTTTGACAAGTGATAATTTAAAATAATGGTTACTAAATTTTGTTTGGCTAAATCACGACTACTACGTTTTTTTATCAACTTAAAAATTATAATAGGGCTATAACTTCTGAACAAATAAGGATAGGACTTGCGTTTATATAAACATTTCTTCATGAAATTAAATCTACTTTTAATTGCTAAAGTTTGTAAAGAGGCCAATGAATCACCCTGTACATTTGCTGATTTAAAACTTTTTTATAAACATTTTTAAGCAATATCTTTTTAAAATTGTATAAATTAAATGCTTATTATTCCCTAATGTATCACATTATTTTATAGTTTTTCAAAAAATGTTTTAAACAGAAGTTGTAGATAATATAAAAAATAAATAAGTAAGGACCTTTAAATGTTTATACCAAATAAGGTAACGGCTCAATAGGTCAGGATGAAAATGAATAAAAATGATTAAATGAATGAAAATGAATGAAATATAAAATCAAGTGTGCGTGCAAGGAGGACAGAAGATGACGACGATCGTTTCGCTCTTATTTTGAGCTTCTCAGGCCACCACATCCATCAACCTGTAATGGGTCATAGGGTGGTCATGTGCAGATATTATTTTCGTCTAAAATGTATAAAGAAAATTATCATTATTATTATTAGGAATCGAGTTCAATGAGTTTTCAGTTTATTTTTCTTGTTGAATAGTTAGGAAAGCACGCGACAGAAACACTTGAAGTCATTAAGATAAGAGCGCGAGGGAAAAATGCATCTGTAGGTTTTAGAAGGAGAGATCTAAAAATAAAACACGATCAGCAGTAAGGGTTAATGAACTAGATAGACGAGAGGGGATTCCGGGAAGAATCGCGAGCGGTGGAAGCCGATTTCCACCTCCGAATTTTCGAATTAATCGCCGTATAAAAGATCAGGAGAAAGGGGAAATAGGACAGTGAAGCTGTAGTCGCGAGAGGAAAAAAAAGCCCAATCATTTTAGTACGGCGAGGGGAAGTTAAGTGTAAGTTCAAACTGAGATTGAAATAACTGTAAGTACGAGTGAACATGGTGACAAAGTAAAACAAAGTGAGCAAAATCCAACAAACAAATGATTTATTTCCCAATTCTTTTACAAATACGTAAAAGCCGATTGGAAGGAATAATTCGCTACAAACAAAATGAATTATTTCCCAATTCTTTTACAAATACGTAAAAGCCGATTGAAAGGAATAAATCACTACAAACAAAATGAATTATTTCCCAATTCTTTTACAAATACGTAAAAGCCGATTGGAAGGAATAAATCACTACAAACAAAATATAAGGGATATTATTATTATTATTATACTACAGATGCTTCGCTAACAACTCCGGGATGGTTTTTGTGGGTTTCCCATCTCGTAATGCAAATGCAGGGGCTAGTTAATTTTGCTCCCACAAGTAGAGTCATACATTTTTTTGAGTTTAACTAAATGCACCTGGCTTCTAAGCACAAACGTTTGATAATGTATTTTGTGAATATAAATAAAATAAGACATACCAATTCATTAGAAATGTCATAAAAGGTCAATAAACTTTGCATACGTTAAGCTCATATCCTGTTTTATTTATTGTCTACACATCCTCCTAGTCAAATTAAAAGGGAAGAAAGACACAGTATTTGCGATAATGCATATTGACACAAATAACGAACCTGGTAAATAAATAAAAGGGTTACTACACACACAACACAACGTAAATAATAATGCAAATTATAAATTTGTATAATGACTAGGGTCGAACCGTTACAAACCCAACTGTAGAAGCAAATCGAGATAAATGCCCGCATCAATGCAGGAATATGAAAAATGTTTATTACCGAAAACTTATGGTTGATGAGATTAACATATATACAAGTTCTAAATATCAAGTGTGTGTGCTGGGTTGATGGATGTGGTGGCCTGAGGAGCTCAAAATAAGAGCGAAACGATGGTCGTCATCTTCTGTCCTCCTTGTATACACACTTGGTTTTTCATTTCATTTATTTAATCATCTTCACTCAATTTCATCCTGACCTATTACGCCGTTACCTTATTTGGTATGATAATGAAAATACACACCACTTTTACCTAAACACTTTTCACCTTAACTCTTTTGTTTATGATTAGTATACGAAACAGCCTAGGGGGAATATTTATTTAATAATCACTCACAAATTGCTGCCTTATTAATAACTTAATTAAAAAAAAGGTTTTAAATAAAAGATAATAAAAAACACAACACAACATTTTGTATAATCACCTTTCACCTCAGTTGTTTTGTTTATGAACTAGAAACTAAAAAATCTAGTGGAGATCAACAACTCACCGACTATGGCTTTCGACATCTCAATTAATAAATGTTTCAAACAAAAGTTGTAGCCAACAATTAAATAAACCACTTTTACCTTAACACTTATCACCTCATCTCTTTTGTTTTCGTTCAGTAAACCGAGAATGATTTTTTTGATATATTTTGGGAATCACTCCTTAACTGTAGCTTTATTATCGATTTAATCAAACAATGGTTCAAACAAAAGTTGCAGAGAACGAAAAAATACGCAATTTTATGATAATTTGAAAATTTACGAACGAGTGACTTCCACTCCCAGACTAAGCATGAAGTAAAATTTCGAGTTTAGAAAAGCCATGAGCAAAATTTGGCTCGGTCGCGCAGCGACCGAGCCAAATTTTGCGGGCTTTTCTAAACTCGAAATTTTACTTCATGCGCCACGCGTATTAAACACTGATTTCAAGTGAAGTTTAAAATATAGAAACATATTAACTTAATCAAAAAATGTCTCAAATAAAAGGTGTAGCCAAGGAAAAAACACAAAACTTTTGTATAAACAATTTTAACCTTAGCTATTTTGTTTTTAATCAAGAAACGAGAAAGACTAGCCCATATTTATTCCTTTAGTAATAATGGCATTTTATGTCAAGAAACGCAGTCTAATGTATTATCTAATGCTCCTCACTGAGAATAAGCGGCAAAACATTTCAGCCTACCGCACAGTGGTCGATTTTCAAATTTAACTGAACATTTCGTTATTATTTGTTTTTTTTTTAATTCTGTCTAATAGAAAGAAATATTTTTTCAATTAAGTATTTAATTGTCATTTATGTTATGGACACATTTTCCACCCCACTACCAACCCCTAATCAAAGATTTTTTTGTAAAAAAAAATCTTTTTTTTAATATTTTAAACAAATATAATGAGTCATTCTTCGTAAAATAAAAAAAAATAATAAAAAGTTTTAAACAACCCCCACCCATCTGATTTATATAGAAAACACTCTCATATTTCAAAATAATTTAAAATTTTGTAACAAAATATGAGATTATTTTACTTGGAATGGTTCCTATAAAGATTACATGTTTATTTTATACTAGAAACACAAGGCCGTAGCTAGGGGGGTGGGGAATATGGGGGTTTGAACCCCTCCGAAATTCTGTGCGAAAATATAAAACGTCTTAGCGAATTTTGTAGACTTGGATGAAAATAACAAAAAACAAATTGTTTTGTAACCCCCCCCCCCCCCCCCCTTCAAAATCTTTTTTTATTTTATTTTGTGTTTAAGGGTAATCCAATTAATTGCATTAGAGAATGTTTCTATTATTAGAAAACTATATATTTACAACATTATTTACACAAATATATTATATATACATATTATACATGGACACACTATATACACATAAATATATATACACATGTTCAATTGAAACCAGAATATTAGGTACATAATGCAAATACACATTTACACCAAACTATTCAGTATCACTGTCGGAGTTTGAATTATCTGATAAATCAAAATTATTTGAAATGTGTACCAACTTAACAGCCTCATCTTCAAATGTTTTAATTCTAGCAGATCTTGATATATGATTTCTTTTTGATATAGTTGAAATATATGGATCAGAAGAATATAACAATGTATGAAATAGGTCTGTGATGGTTTGTAAGCGGGAAAATTTTCGAGTGTGATGTTCTCGGTATTTCCTTAAATCTTTATTGCGAGCTTCTAGTGCCTCTTCGGATAACATCCCAATTGGCAATGTTGCTGATTGAATTATATCCGCACCATGAATTAAAATTTTATGCAAAGAGGTGGGCATGTAATACCATGGATATAATTCGATATGTTTTTTTGCTGTTTCATCCAAATACAAACGAAACGCTTCTATATTTGTAGCTTCTCCGCAAGAAATGACTTGCAAAATTATTTTAATTCTTTTTAAAAAATTTTCGTCTAACCCTGTAATTTTTGATGTTGTCTTATATTCTTCAAAGAAACGACTTGCGGTATTATCATCATTTGTTGTTCCGAAATTAGGTTTTACCACATCAACTAATAATCCTAATTTAGATTTTAATTCCTTTTGAATTTTTAATTTTGTAATTTCTAATGTTTTTTTTTTTCATTGATATCTCGAACTTGCTCGATATTTTGATATCGAGACGATATGCTATATGCAGCATGCATTCTAATGAACGAATCCAAGCATGTAAAGAAGAAATACCATAATCATAGTATTTTTCAATTTTCGGTAAATTTTTTACTTTTTCTAATTGATTCATTATTTTAGGGGTAGCTCCACATATAGCACACGTTTGAGTTGAAGTGTCTGTAACTGTGCTATAAGTCTTGCCATTAATCATAGTCATTTTAAAACTAAGATTAATTATAATTTGTATATTGTTTAACTCTACATTCGTTGATAAAATGGTTTCAATTTGATTTTCAATATCATTTACCACAAGTTTTATAATTTCTTTAGACTCCTTTTCAAACATAATCTTAATTGGTCTACAAAATCTAGTTGAGGATGGTTTCGGATTTTGCCATAAAATATTATCATCTTTTATTGATATTATTTGAAGAGGCACTAAGCACGCAGAAAATATATATTCATCACTTTCGGACTCATTAAAGAATTTTTGCTTATATACTGAGTGACCTGAACTACCATCACAGCCCCATTTGTACATAATTTTAAACTCGTTTCCAATTTCATCAAATGAACTCAAATTTCCCAGAGAAATGAATAATCTTTGACTAGTATGGTCGACCAAGGCTTGCAAAGTAACTTCTGCAGCAGTTTCAGTGTATGATATACTAACTTCTGCGGGATAGCATGCTTTTTTTGCTTTCAAAATACTATCATAGCTAGGGGAAATATTTGCATTACGTACCTTAGCTCCAGATTGTATCAATTTATAGGAATGCTTTGTAAATCTTCCGTCGATATATAACGCCAAGGCTTCTTCTGGTGTATATTTTTGAACTTGTTGTTGGGGTGATTTCCAAGCCTGCTTAATACTGGAACCTCTTGTTGGTGAATTTGTTGTAACCTTGTTCACTATTTCTGCACTATCCCTCTTTCCAGATGCTCGTAAAGTAACCTGAGTGGCGAACGCAATTTCCTCTTCGGAATAATTTTCCATCAATGGCCTAACTTTTCTTTTTTTCGAAAAATTTGATAAATCACTAAATGATTTGTACGGCCCTCTCGAAGATGGTCCAGGTACAGGTTCATCGATTGTATCAGTCAAAGAAAATGTCTGTGTTTCGTTTAGCCAGTCTGAATAATTATTTTCAAATCGGGAACATACTCTAAATACTTTTTGCCACTTAGAATTTAAAGATGACGTAAAAGAACGTATTTGATCTTTTAATATATTTATATTTTCATTTTGGTCTTGAACATTAAAGTTCATTAAATCAAAAATATATTTTTGAACGGCGCTGTTTTTCTCTTCCACCGTGCGCTCCATACGCCAAACATTGAAGAGAGCGCTTCGGCGAACGGTTACGCGGCCTGAAAAAAAATGATTACTTGAATGGTTGCACGTGGCTGCATATAATTTTTGTTTATATGATAAGTTAAATAGTTGCTCTATAACTGAAAAAAATCCCAATGCGTACCGCTGCGTACGGAATATACTTTTTCTCTATCATACTTAAGAAATTTTAATTTACAATGAAAAATTGTATGAGTAATTTATGTCATTATTTATTATTGTTGCATAAAAATATAAAAAAACAAATAAACACAAATGATAAATACATACCAGTAGAATGTATATCCATCGTTGTTTTAAAAAGTTCACTTCACACAACTGAAAACTAAATATTTAAAAATTATGCGTTTGAGAGCGTACAAACAACTAATGATCGGTGTCTCAATAGGGTGTACTTTGGGTACCGATAATTACCAGGAAAGGGGGTTGAGGGGATTATGCTTTTACCTGCGCACCAATGGGTCATTATACTAATGATATTTACACAAATATTCGTTTTTCTAAATACTTTATTTTTCGCGAAATGTTCGGCTAAATTTGAAAATCGACCACTGTGTATACCGGCGGGAAAATCGTAAATCCGCCACTGCCTGCCACGCCATGCTCCTCAAATTTGGAATATTTATATTTAAAACTGCCGAAAGGCAGTTTTGTGACGGCATTTTTGTTGGTACACCCAAAGCAACGTACTTGGGGTGTTCTTGATCAAATGGTTAACACAAAACGCTGAATCAAAGTTCTTAATAATCTCTAGTGAAATTGAAGCAATGTATAAACTTATCTTAAAATATTAGCAAACAGAAGTAACAGGAATCTATTTTTCTATTATTTTTGCATTTAAGCTAAATCTGTTCTCCTCTTGCTCATTTTTCTTTTCTATTTAACCTATTAAGCGCCATTGATACATACACGCAACATTTTCATTTTTTGTTAATTAAATTACTAAATAAGTCAATTTGATATATTATATTATTTGACATAGCTTGAAAGTGTATAAGGAAAACTGTTAATATTTTGTTATTTATATATTTCGATTATTCCTTATAAAAAAATGACAGTGCATTTCTAACTTCACAATATTTTAGCGTTTTATACGCGTGGCGCATGAAGTAAAATTTCGAGTTTAGAAAAAATGTTTTACAGCTGGCAAACAAATTTAACACATTCTTTAAAGACGTGGCAGCAAAGACTGTGTCTAATAAAATTCCTAACCTCACACAATATCAATGCACAATACCGAAACATACCACATGTTTTCAACTACTTCCTAGTACCAATGAGGATATTATAAATATAAATAAAATGGAAAATAAAAAAAGTTACGGTATAGATGAAATCCCAATAACACTAATAAAAAAATGCATACAATCAATAGAACCATTTAAACATATAATAAATTATTCACTTGAAACAGGATCCTATCCAGATAGGATAAAATACGCCCTAATAACACCTATTTACAAAAAGGGAAATCCAGAATTACTTGAAAATTATCGACCAATTAGTATTTTGACCACCTTCTCTAAAATTCTAGAAACAGTAGTAGCAACTCAGGTAATTGCCCTTTCCAATGAAATTAATCTATTTAGTGAAACACAGCATGGGTTTATAAAAGGAAAGTCTATTAACACTGCCCTGTTTGATTACCTAACTTTCGTATATTCGTATATTGAACGAGGATATTTTGTATGCGGAGTCTTCTTAGATCTATCAAGGGCCTTTGACAGCGTTGAACACTCAATTCTGAACACAAAACTAGATCACTATGGTATACGTGGAAAAGAAAATAATTGGATTAAATCTTATCTGCAAGATAGGAAGCAAATTGTAAAAATTAGTGACGGTGAAGGTACAAAGATTCTATCCGATACCCTAAACACTAACATGGGCATTCCTCAAGGAAGCAACCTTGGCCCTTTACTGTTCATTATTTTTATAAATGATTTAAATAACATAACCAACAGTTGCAATTTTCTTAGTTATGCAGACGACACCAGCATAATTATATGTGGATCTAGTATTACGGATATAGCAAACACAGGAATACCGTAATGAAAAAAATTGAAGAGTGGTTTGCTCAAAACTGCCTCATATTAAATGCAGAGAAAACTAATTGTATTTGTTTTAAAACACACAAAAATTCATCAATCCCACAACATATAACACTCAATAATATTTCACATCCTTTAACTAACCATACTAAATTTTTGGGAAATTTATTAGACGAGACTCTAAGTTTTAAACAACATACAGAATACTTAATCAACAAACTAAGCAAAGCAACGTATGGCCTTAGAATTTTGTCAAGGAATACTAACCCAAATATTACTAAAATATTTTACTATGCATATACAGCGTGTAAACGAACTACTGTACAGGCTCTCTACCACATAAGGGGCAGCGTTTAAATAAACAATACCTGCATTTGAAATTACCATACCTTTAGTAGATAGCTCACAAATAATTATTAAAAATATTTAATAATAATAGGCCACATGTTTGTGGTATCTGGTATACGCGCACATTGCGTATTTTAAGAGAGATTCCACATAAACTGGTAGTTTTTAAACGATTTGGATATCGAATTACACCATCCAGAGAAAAGTGGGTCAGATTGTGAAGAATTATGTCTATGTTATCGTTTTCATAAGTACCCATTGCTTACTAAATTCCGAATATTTTCTAAACGTGTAAATGAAATTTAATATTTTTCCTTATTAGGTTCACACTTCACTTTATCTCCACTCTTATTGAAATGTTTAGATAAGAGCGGCGAGGGTGGATGATTTTTAAACATAAAAATAGTTTGCTGTTTAGTCTATGGTGAAACTTATTCCATGAAACATCTACATTTTGTAGCATGGCGCGATACGTTTATTCAAACATTGAATTGGCAGACATGTTTCTTATTTACGGTGAAACTCGTTGTAATTCCGCGGAAGCTGTAAGAATTTATCAAGAGCGATTTCCTGAACGACACTTACCACCGCCAAACCGATTTAGAAATTTATTACAAATAGCACTCAACACTGGAAGTTTGCAGCCCGTCGCCGGAGTCTGCGGAGGTGGTGACCGTCCAATGCGATATTTGTGAGCGGAAGATGAAATTTTGAATCTGTTGGAAGCGGATCCTGGTTTAAGTACCCGTATTATCGCCGCTCAGCTAAATGTATCGCACACATTTGTCAGCAGTGTTATACGAGACAATAATTTTTATCCGTATCACTACCAGCGTGTACAACATCTTCAACCCCATGATTTTCCCAAAAGAATTGCATTTTGTCAATGGATTTTGGCACAAAATGTTCAAAATCCTAACTTTACCAAAGACATTTTAGTGACCGACGAATCGTGCTTTACGCGTAATGGAAGTTTTAATTTCCATAATATGCATGTTTATGCAATAGAAAATCCTCGTGTTACGCGTAGAACTCATTTCCAGCATCGCTTCTCCCTTAATATCTGGGCAGGTATTTTAAATGATCAATTAATTGGGCCATTTATGTTCCCATTTAATTTGAATGGAGAACGATATTTACGATTTTTGCAAGATGACCTTTTAGATCTTCTAGAAAATGTACCCTTAGCGGTTCTTAGAAGAATGTGGTATTTGCAAGATGGTGCGCCAGCTCACTATAAAAGGCGCGTTAGAAGATATTTGGATGATGAGTTTCCAGGACGTTGGGTTGGTCGTGGAGGCCCTGTACCATGGCCTCCAAGAAGTCCGGATTTAAACCCCTTAGATTTTTTTCTTTGGGGATACTTTAAAAGTGAAGTCTACACTACGGAAATTGACAATGCTGAAATGCTGATACAACGAGTAAACGCCGCGGCTAATACCATTCGTGAAAAACCTCGTGAAATGTTTGCTACTGTTCGTGCAAATTGGATACGTAGAGCCCAAATGTGCATTGAGTGCGGCGGACGTCAATTTGAACACTTATTGTGATTTTTTTTATACGTAACCCAGTTTCATCTAGTAATTCTAGACAGTGTGCGTGTGTGTAGTGCGTGCTAAGTGATTTATACGTCTCGCAGTAGTAACAGTAAATAAACAATACCACAAATGAGTGACCTAGTTTCATCTAGTAATTCGAGACAGCGTGCGTGTTTAGTGCGTGCGAAGTGATTTATGCGCCTCGCAGTAGTAAAAGTAAATAAAAAATACAACAACTTACGCATTCACGAAAAATATCATGAACACAGGTAACCAGAAGTTCTCAAAAAGTAAAAAATGCATCAAAAATTATGAAAAATCCAATATTTTTTTCCGATTTTATTTTTGCTGCAATTGGTGTCAAAATATTTTGTATACACGCCCTTAAGAGGATGTACATTAGTTAGATTACACGCTGTATATACTCTAATTTGAAATATGGTGTAATGTTTTGGGGAAGTAGCTCAGAGGTTGATTCAGTGTTCAAGGTTCAGAAACGTGCACTACGCATTATCACAGTTCATATATATCCAGTTAGCCAGTCCCCATATAAATTTTGGGTACACGCGAATGGAAGCAGAGCGCTGGATGCCAAATTGATGTATATGGCTGCCTATATACACCAGTCTGGCTTCCTGCGGTCGGTCGGTTACGACTATTTTACTCCAGATGTCGCGAAATCAAATCTCAGAGAGAGAGTGAGAGAGAGACAATTTCTTTCTCCCTCTATTCCGCGCTCCTCGTTGTATCATATTCCAGATGTTGATTTTTCAATCTTGAAAACACGTTTTTTTTTTTCTTATAACGAGCTAAGGATGCGTGTTACATTCATTCATGCGTTTCCTTCTATAATTTTATTTTCTGCGTTATTAGAGAATAGATTTCATGAAATTATATGTGAACGTTGTAAAATTCATTAAGTATTATTTATTTTGTACAAAAAACTTAAAATACAAAACTATTTCACTTTTGATAAAAAGTAAAACAAATACATCAACTAATCATTTTATTAACTAATCAGATCAATCCTATTGATCAGATCAAATCTACTGATCGATAAAGGTTTCTTTTTTAATTAAAGGGGTCAGTGCAAAATGCAGTTGTAATTTTTTTTTAGTTTTTGAATTATTACCGTTTGAAGTTTTTAACCCATTAAGCGCCGTTGATGCATACACGCAACATTATAATTTTTTGATAATTAAGTTACGAAATAAGTTTATTTGATATATTATATTATTTGACCTGAATTGAAAATGTAGCAAGAAAAATTTAAATATTTTGTTATTTAAAGTGTATTATAAATACTTCACAATATTACAATGTTTTATACGCGTGGCGCATGAAGTAAAATTTCGAGTTTAGAAAAGCCTAATTTGGCTCGGTCGCTCCGCTTCGCTCCGCTTCGCTACGCGCCCGAGCCAAATTTTCAGGCTTTTCTAAACTCGAAATTTTACTTCATGCTTAGTCTGGGAGTGGATACACTCGTTCTTAACTTCATATTGCACGTTTTTGTACAAAATTGACGAATGCCTGAACATTGACAGCGTATACATTACATTGTTGAGGCACTAATTTTTTCAAAATCCATTATCACTTTAATATAATAATAATAACTAACTATTTATGATTTTTAACTTTTTATTAAATTCACGTATACATTATATGTATTTAAAGAAAAAATTCACGGTATGTAATGCAATAAGTCATTCATAGAAATTATAAAAAGAAGTGTAGAATTTTAATTAAAATTAACTTTTAGAGTTAAAATTGCTTGGCCGTTAATGGGTTAAAATAGTTTTAAATATACTATGTGTCCCGTTTCAAGGCGCATTGTATGTTTCATGTAAAGATTTCCAATGTAATTGGAATTTGAGTTTGTATCGCTTATTGAACCAAAACGATTACAATAAAATTAAAATCATTTCTTTACCTACTAGCAGTATTTTCGAGGTATTATTTTTGAGTTCTCCTCAGTTTTATTTGAAATATAGCTTGAAAATAGTGAACGATTATACGAAAATAAAATCGTCAAAACAGTAGTTGCTACGAAAAATCAGTGTTTGGCATCAAATTTATTAAAACACAAAGCAATAATTCAATTCAACATGAGTGTTTATTCTGCAAAAGAAAGAAATCAGATCCCAAAATGGACTCAGTATATATTTTAATCACGATGCGTATTTTATTAAATAAACCATACTTTTAATATATATTAACAGTTTCAGAAATTTGTGGTTTTTGCACTGACTACTTTAATTATCCGTTTACTTTGAACGATTGTTACATGATCAACTTGTACTTTTCCGATTGAAATTTTATAAACGCTTATTGTGTGCCATTTGACCAACACCGACAACACTCAGCGGGCACTAAAATGTTACCTAATTTTTGGATTAAAATGTATGGCATCCGTCGTGCGGATGCATGGGGATAATTTAAAAAAGAATAAGCAGAAATATTTTTCGATATTCTCAATACTTCCCGAGATACACGAAATGTTATATAGAGAAAGTACAAATTATATAAATGATGAGGTGTTGATTTGTTGGCTTTTTATTTAAAATATATTCTGTTGATTTTGTGTTACACTTCGATCAATTCTGTATAATTATTACTGAATAAAAAAAAACGAAAAAACTAAAATTCTAAAATATCGTTAATAAATAAGAAAACAGTTATATGTATATTTAATATAGTTTTTTAATGTTTGTTAGTTTTTTGTATATACAGCGTGTAATCGAACTAATGTACATCCTCTTAAGGGCGTATACACAAAATATTTTGACACCAATTGCAGCAAAAATAAAATCGGAAAAAAATATTGGATTTTTCATAATTTTTCATGCATTTTTTACTTTTTGAGAACTTCTGGTTACCTGTGTTCATGATATTTTTCGTGGATGCGTAAGTAAGCATAAATCACTTCGCACGCACTAAACACGCACGCTGTCTCGAATGACTAGATGAAACCAGGTCACTCATGTGTGGTATTGTTTATTTACTGTTACTACTGCGAGATGTATAAATCACTTAGCACGCACTACACACACACACACACACTGTCTAGAATTACTAGATGAAACTGGGTCACGTATAAAAAAAATCACAATAAGTGTTCAAATTGACGTCCGCCGCACTCAATACATATTTGGGCTCTACGTATCCAATTTGCACGAACAGTAGCAAACAATTCACGAGGTTTTTCACGAATGGTATTGCCGTGGCGTTTACTCGTTGTATCAGCATTTCAGCATTGTCAATTTCCGTAGTGTAGACTTCACATTTAAAGTATCCCCAAAGAAAAAAATCTAAGGGGTTTAAATCCGGACTTCTTGGAGGTCATGGTACAGGGCCTCCACGACCAACCCAACGTCCTGGAAACTCATCATCCAAATATCTTCTAACGCGCCTTTTATAGTGAGCTGGCGCACCATCTTGCAAATACCACATTCTTCTAAGAACCGCTAAGGGTACATTTTCTAGAAGATCTAAAAGGTCATCTTGCAAAAATCGTAAATATCGTTCTCCATTCAAATTAAATGGGAACATAAATGGCCCAATTAATTGATCATTTAAAATACCTGCCCAGATATTAAGGGAGAAGCGATGCTGGAAATGAGTTCTACGCGTAACACGAGGATTTTCTATTGCATAAACATGCATATTATGGAAATTAAAACTACCATTACGCGTTAAGCACGATTCGTCGGTCACTAAAATGTCTTTGGTAAAGTTAGGATTTTGAACATTTTGTGCCAAAATCCATTGACAAAATTCAATTCTTTTGGGAAAATCATGGGGTTGAAGATGTTGTACACGCTGGTAGTGATACGGATAAAAATTATTGTCTCGTATAACACTGCTGACAAATGTGTGCGATACATTTAGCCGAGTGGCGATAATACGGGTACTTAAACCAGGATCCGCTTCCAACAGATTCAAAATTTCATCTTCCGCTCGCAAATATCGCATTGGACGGTCACCACCTCCGGCGGCTCCGGCGGCTCCGGCGACGGGCTGCAAACTTCCAGTGTCGCGTGCTCTTTGTAATAAATTTCTAAATCGGTTTGGCGGTGGTAAGTGTCGTTCAGGAAATCGCTCTTGATAAATTCTTACAGCTTCCGCGGAATTACACCGAGTTTCACCGTAAATAAGAAACATGTCTGCCAATTCAATGTTTGAATAAACGTATCGCGCCATGTTACAAAATGTAGATGCTTCATGGAATAAGTTTCACCATAGACTAAACAGCAAACTATTTTTATGTTTAAAAATCATCCACCCTCGCCGCTCTTATCTAAACATTTCAATAAGAGTGGAGATAAAGTGAAGTGTGAACCTAATAAGGAATAATATTGAATTTCATTATCACGTTTAGAAAATATTCGGAATTTAGTCAGCAATGGGTACTTATGAAAACGATAACATAGACATAATTCTTCACAATCTGACCCACTTTTCTCTGGATGGTATAATTCGATATCCAAATCGTTTAAAAACTACCAGTCTATGTGGAATCTCTCTTAAAATACGCAATGTGCGCGTATACCAGATACCACAAACATGTGGCCTATTATTATTAATTATTTTTAATAATTATTTGTGAGCTATCTACTAAAGGTATGGTAATTTCAAATGCAGGTATTGTTTATTTAAACGCTGCCCCTTATGTGGTAGAGAGCCTGTACAGTAGTTCGTTTACACGCTGTATATTAAAAATCTTTTAATTTTTAAACACGTTTTTATTAAAAATATATATAATAACTAAAAATGTTGGAAATATATTTTACATTTTTTCATTGTAAAATGACTTTGTTTATTTATACAAATTATGAATATTTGAAACAATAATCTCTTAATGGAATAATTTTAACAATTTTTTTATTAAAAATATATAAAATAACTAAAAACGTTGAAAATATATTTTAGAATTGTTAATTTCATTGTAAATTTGTTTTTATAAAATATATTCCCGAATTTCATAATTTGGAACACGCTTGAAATCTCAAAATAAAAGAAATATTTTCGAATAGACTTTTTGTGGTGATAATAAATTTTATTATTCGTCTACCACAGTTCATACACAGGAAGTTTTCCGTTAAAGTATACATATTTCAAATTCACCTTATTTTCTTTAAATCTGTAGATATTCGTTGTGTTTTTAAAAGAGTTCAATTTGATGCTTTAAACGAGTGTTTTCCTCTCCCAGACTAAGCATGAAGTAAAATTTCGAGTTTAGAAAAGCCCCGTGAAAATTTGTCGAGGGTCGCGCAGCGACCCGAGACAAATTTTCGGGGCTTTTCTAAACTCGAAATTTTACTTCATGCGCCCCGCGTATAAAACACTAAAATAGTGTGAAATTTAAGTATATTTGAACCTCACGTAAAATCAGTGTTTTGTGCGCGGGGCGCATGAAGTAAAATTTCGAGTTTAGAAAAGGCCAGAAAAATGTACAGTGTATTCTGTATATTGAGTTATTTATACTTAAAAAACTGTCTGTATAACTAATCAATAATATAAATTATTTGCTAAATTTGGTACATACCAAAGTTTTAATTGAATTTATGAAGAAAAAAAAAACAATCAAGATAAAAATAATATCAAACGAATTCCTTAATGTAAACTCATTGAATTTTATATTTTGATTTTTAGTTGAATTTTAAGTTTATTTAGGAGCTTTTTAAATATATCTGATTCCCAATGTCCATAATTTTGAACACGCTGGAAATCTGAAAATAAAAGAAATGTTTGGGAACAGTTTATTTTTTTTGAAGGTCATCAAATTTATCATTGTACAAGTGGTGTAGACGGGATCAAATTACACGACGAAATAATAGCGAGCGCGTTTGTGTGTGTGTGTGTGTGTGTGTGTGTGTGTGTGTGTGTGTGTGTGTGTGTGTGTGTGTGTGTGTGTGTGTGTAGACGCAACCGGAGCAGTTTTCTCTAGAATACTTCTACGTTTACTCTATTCATAAGTAGATGGACCCACTTCCCTACCACAGTCTCTCCTTTTCTATCCTCGAAAACTCGGAATCCAGTTCTCCCATAAGCAGTGTCTACCCTTGGCATTATGTACAAACTAAAATTTAATGCCAGCTGTAGAGGGATATTTAAGAGGGAAACATTATTGACTTGCACTGGTATTTATGTTCTGGAATGTGTAAAATTTCTATGGATAAATCGAAATATTTTTCGTGGAAATGTATTACGAAATATTTACAACATGAGGCATGGAATTGAATATAGTCTCCCATCTCACAAATTAACCCTATTTGAAAAAGGCCCATACTATGCATGTATTAAACAATAGTTTGCCCATAGATATCAAAAAAGCTAAATCTTATGCTATTATGAAAAGCATGCTCTTTAATAAACTGGTTGTCATAGAACCCTACACGATGGAAGAATTTCACAACAATATTAAAGCTTAAATGCGAGTTTATTTTTTTATATTAATTCATTGTTATTAATACTATCTTTTTTTGACCTGTTTTCGTGTAATTGCTGTATATATCATGTATATATTTTGTAAAAACATTGAAAATAAATGTATTATTATTATTATTATTATGTATATTTAGAAGAAACATTCACAGTATGTGATACAATAAGTCATTCATAGAAATCATAAAAATACGTGCAAAATTTGTACCTAAAACCCACTATTAGAGTTAACTCTATAATTGATCGGCCGTTAATGGGTTAATATTAACATTCCATTAGTGATGTAGGTGATTAATAAATGACACATTTCATTTTGACGTTAAATGTAAGTTGCGTTAGAACTACTAAAATCAGAGCCAATCAAATCGCACTCAAATGCATCCCAGAACACATTGAACATAGAAACATTTACATTTAATATTTTCTGGCACGTTCGCTGTTACATAAAACTCTCTGTATGGTATCATATGTTCAATAAAAACAAAACCTCCAGAGTGCCATGGAAAATATTGTAGGTTGGCAACTCTGAAATTATACATTATAAATATTATGCCTGACTTTTTATACGTCAATTCCTAAGGCGTGTAGCCAACTTAAATTTAAAAAACATTAAATCATTTCACTCTAGAGGTTTTTTAAATTGAACATACGATACAATCTAATGTGATATAATGTATAAAATAGTGTTAAGCTGCATTGCGGTTGTTTATGTCACCTATGATTTAATCGTATGTATATGATGTAATCTGACAATATACATCTTTTTCAGGTAAATGGTGATGTCCCGCGAGTAACTAAAGACGCACATGCTATAATACTAGATTTTATAAGATCAAGGCCTCCACTAAAGAAGGTATCGGACAGAAAACTCCCACCGAGACAACTTACGTTCACCCCCAGAGAACAACTCATGAACTCGATCCGCAAAGGCCGAAAACTCCGACAGACCAGACAATCCCTGTCCCCTTCGAAACTCCGCGCCACGGAATCCAAAGACGGCACAGTGGATTCCCCGCGGCGGATTATAAAAATCGACTTTTCCCAACTGGACGACGACGACTCCGACAGCTCAGAAAGTGAAGATTTCACTAATCATTTGAAGAACAGTAATTTAGAGGCGTACGATTTGGCTTTGGAATGCTCGGTGAGGAATCAAGCCAGGAGACACACTCTGGGGGTTATCGAGCAGGGGGCTGTTGGGAGTCAGTCGGTGCCCCAATCGAGGCCTTGCTCGAGACAGAGCTGCGCCAGCTCCGACGCAGAGTCGGTTCCTCTGGATCCAGATATCGCGAAAGCGTTGCAGGATCCATCGAAACCTTGGCACGAGGCGATCGGATTGGATGATCGGTTGTCTTTAACTCTGGAGGAAATCGTGCATATTCGGATGGTGTTAACGAAGGCGGAACTGGAGGCTTTGCCGGTTGAGGGTCACGTTCGGGGGGATGTGGAAAACCGGAAAGTGTGCTTCCTCTGCTTGAAGACTAGGTTCGGGATTTTAGGACCGTGGGGGCACAGGTGTACCCTCTGCAAGCGGACCGTCTGCTCAAAGTGCTGCTCCAAGATGAACATCCCAATGGAGCATTTCTCAAGCGTACCTGTTGTTTTGTTGAGTCCCAGTATAATGGCGACTCCCGAGGACGAGTACTCCCATGTTTTTCCGCAGCGGTCTAAAGTGGCCGACGTCAGCCCGCAGCCGAGTCCCGGCAGCTCCAGGCCGGGCAGTTCGTTGGACAGGTTCCGGTCGAAGGCGAACGCCGTCGCCAAGGGTAGTGCGGTGGTGGACAGGCTCCGGGGTTCACAAATGCTACTGGTCTGTTACGATTGCAAGATGATGGTCTTGCAGATTATCAAGTCGGCCCAGGCTAATCGGAGCGCGATCAGGAATAAGCATTTACAAAATCTAACCTTGAATTTGTCACCTGTATTCATGTAATAGTTTTTAGTCGGTAGTTTTCGTACGTACATACGTGATCCCCGAAATGATAGAAGTGCATCAACGGTTGGTACTCTAACATTAAAAAAAGGTGTAGGAAATTTCGCTGATTTTAATTTATGATGAAAAAGGTTGAAAACTTTAAAAGTTAGATCAAAATTATCAAATAATTTCGATAATATTCAAATGAAAGCTCGGGGCTTCATGGTTTTGGGGGGCCTAAAAAACATATTCCAAACCTTGCCATAGAATTAATTGAAATTCTAAATATCACCATTTTTATTTAGAACTTCAAATAATTATAATTATAGGCGTACACAAAGGGAATTTTTCTTTTAACCCTATCGGCCCTAACAGTGGCGTTTGCCACCACTAAAATTTTATAAACATACTGGGAATTTTTCTTTTAAATATACATACATGTATGCATGAGCTATAACTTTTCACATAATCGTTTGCTTTTTAAAATAGTTTAATTTGAAGTCTTAAACGTGTGTTTTCCACTCCCAGATTAAGCATGAAGTAAAATTTCGAGTTTAGAAAAGCCTGAAAATTTGGTTTGGTCGTGTAGCGCGTAGCGCTACGCGACCAAACCAAATTTTCAGGCTTTTCTAAACTCGAAATTTTACTTCATGCGCCACGCGTATAAAACACTGATTTTAGGTGAAGTTCAAAATATTCTACTAAAGCAGTATGCTAAAAAGGTGTATTTTGAACATCACATCACTTCAGTGTTTAGTACGTGTGGCGCATGAAGTAAAATTTCGAGTTTAAAAAAGTCGCTTCGCTACCTGACCAAACCAAATTTGCAGGCTTTTCTAAACTCGAAATTTTACTTTATGCTTAATCTGGGAGTGGAAACACTCGTTTAAAAGTTCGTTGGAATATTTGTAAAAACAACGAATATCTGAAGATTTACAGCATATACAGTATATTGAGAGATACTTAAAAGAAAAACTTTCTTTAAATCTGAGATAGTAATAAGTTATGTGCAGTGTACAGGGTGGTCTAATTTCGATGTTGCTTATGGGCATCTCGATAAATATAAGAGTTAGAGAAAAATCGATGACGCAGTCGCGATCTCTTTTTTTGAGACTAGGACTATGCCGAAAACAAAAATGCGCTATCTTGTTTTTTTCAGAAGTTATAGGGGCAACATCGGGTTTTCTTGATTTTTAACTTTAATTAATACCTTGCGTAATTTGTGAGACAGGCAAAAACTATAAATACCTTCTTAAGACACTTTTTTGAGTAGAATCCAGTGGCGTAGGCATTTTTTTATTTTATTCTCACATTTTCGAGTTATAGCCAAATTGTTTTTTTGATTAAATGTAAATCATAGTTGGCTTTGACATAGTTGATGAGAGTGTTTTTCACTGATTTCAAAAATATATACTTTTGTGAATTAATCTTAAAAAAACAGTGTTACTATAGAGTTAAAACTAGTTTTTAATCAGCTAAATAATTAATTATGGAAGACAATAGCCATTTTTGATCATTTGCATGCTCAGTTTTAATTATGATAAACATTCTAAACTAATGATTTTTTAAATAATAATAATCCTTTTTTGAGTAATAAATATTTTATTATTTTTAATATTTATTGAAATTTTTATAAATTAAGAAAAAAAACTTATTTTAAATATTCGAACTGATGGCCATTATTTTTAATACATCTTTGGTATTTACCTCTTACAGCTTTAATGGCGATACAAATTTGAATGTTGGGAACAGTTCCTATAAAAATCATGAAAATGTTCCAATACGTCTAAATTAATTTAGGCTGCTTGTAAATTTTGTCCTGCAGGTATCCCCATAAAAAAATCTAACGGTGTTGCATCTGGAGATCTAGCAAACTGGTCTAAATGTTCCCAACCAATTGCTCCCTAAATTTGCATCCAAAAGTAATCTGCTCCATCTTGTTGGAAGAACAGAATTCATTGCTGTTGCAATGGAATAATTAATTAAAATTGAGCATGCAAATTATTTATAATGGCTATTGTCTTCCGTATTTATTATTTAGCAGATTAAAATTTAGTTTCTATTCTATAGGAACACTATTTTCAAGATAAATTTATAAAAGTATATATTTTTGAAATCAGTGAAAAACTCTCTTTTTAACTGTGTCAAAGCCAACTATGATTTACATTTAAATAAAAAATAATTTGGCTATAACTCGAAAATGTGTTCATAAAATAAAAAAATGCCTACGCCACTGTATTCTACTTTAAAAAGTGTCTTAAGAAAGTATTTATAGTTTTTATCTATCTCACAAATTACGAAAGATACGAATTAAAGTTAAAAATCAAGAAAACCCTATTTTACCCTATAACTTCTAAAAAAAACAAGATGGTGCATTTTTGTTTTCGGCATTATCCTAGTCTCAAAAAAAGAGATCGCGATTGCGCCATCGGTTTTTTTCTAACTCTTATATTTATCGAGATGCCCATAAGCAACATCGAAATTAGACCACCCTGTACAAAACATTTTTTTGGGCACCAGAAAAATTCAAGTGCTGAAAGGGTTAAGTAGACATATCCAGATTTGTACATTTTCAGACACTCGTTATTTTTAAAAAGTATTCAATTTAACGAGTGTTTCCACTCGTTGATGAAACAGTAAAAGCTTCAGAAAAGCTCAGCAAAACCAGCAGCTCCAACTTTTCAGGCATTTCTAATCTCGAAATTTTATTTTATGTTTAATCAAGGAGTAGAAACACTTGTTAAAAGTATAAATACCCATAAGCAACATCGAAATTAGACCACCCTGTACAAAACATTTTTTGGGCACCAGAAAAATTCAAGTGCTGAAAGGGTTAAGTAGACATATCCAGATTTGTACATTTTCAGACACTCGTTATTTTTAAAAAGTATTCAATTTAACGAGTGTTTCCACTCGTTGATGAAACAGTAAAAGCTTCAGAAAAACTCAGCAAAACCAGCAGTTCCAACTTTTCAAGCATTTCTAATCTCGAAATTTTATTTTATGTTTAATCAAGGAGTAGAAACACTTGTTAAAAGTATAAATAACATCTAAATCACACAATGCCAAGTTTTTTTAATTAATTTTGAAAAGGTGTTTATTATAAGAAATTAGATTGTTATCTCTTGCATTCTTTATTTTTTATGAAATTTTGATTATATGATTTTTGTCATTTGTTTCGGAGAGAACGTAAGGTTCTATAATATACGTGGTATATCCACAAAGTAAGTTCCATTTTACTGGTTACAGAAAACAAATACATATTCAGAAAAAAGTATTGTAGAAGAATCGTTGAACCTTAAACTATTTTTCTACTTAACTCCCACCATTTTGTGGGCACTTGTTATAGCGTGGCACAAGCTTTTGTATTCCCTCTTTATAAGAAGGTACCGCCTGTGATGTCAACCAAGTAACAACATATTCTTTGATCTCGTCTTCATTGTTGAACCTCTTGCCACCAAGACTCATAGAGACAGCAGTATTTGCACACTTTTGATTTTCGTAAATCTTTTCTTCAACTGCAGGAACCAGTTTATCACTAAGCAAAGATAAACGCTCACTTCGTTCGTCATGATGCATATCCTTCTTTGAACTGTCTCACCCATCTCATTAATATTGAATCACTTATCACACTTTCTCCGTACACCTCACAGATCTGTTGATTAAAGTGGAGTGGTTTAATGTTGGTTGCATTGAGGAATCGCAATACAGACCTTATCTCACAAGCGGCGGTATTTTCAATTTTATTCGGCATTTCAAACAAGCACCAAGCGCACACAACACTCAGCTAACTCATAATAACGTCAACTTCTTTTCAATAGGTTATAGTAAGTAGCGCACATGCGCGAATTTTCGATCGCAGCGCTGCGGTGGCAAGAAATACAAACGGAACTTACTTTCTGGCAGAGCTGGGATAAATCCTCAAAAACAGTATTCGAATCACGAATCCGAATCACCTAATATGATTCGAATCACGAATACTCGAATAAAGGATTCGTAAGTGAAAAAAATAATTCAAATCCTCATTTTTGAATCACGGATACAAATCCTTTAAAAATAAATTTGAATCTATTATTTGCAACCAGTAATATTTTATTCCATCAGTTTCTATTAACAAAAATGTTCATTTACCGACTAAATATCTGATTTTATAATGATTTTAATTAATGATGATATATGTGTTATTGAAGTTCATTTTAAATATGTTTTATACGCGTGGCGCATGAAGTAACATTTCGAGTTTAGAAAAGCCCCGTGAAAATTTGTCTCGGGTCGCTGCGCGACCCTCGACAAATTTTCTACGCGGGGCTTTTCTAAACTCGAAATTTTACTTCATGCTTAGTCTGGGAGTGGACAACACTCGTTCTTAGAAGTTTCAACTTAAAGGATCACTCTAGATTACTAAGTTTATTACCATTTTACAAAGGCTACAGCTCGAAGGACCAATCATGGTCTTCGGAGACCGAAGGTCTACAGGGAATCGAAGTTTATTCACAAGAAAACAACGAATATCTGAAGGTTTACAGCATGGATAGGAAAGAAAACATCCAATTTTGAAAAAATATCGAAGTTGGGTTGGTTTTCAGTGCGTTTTTAACTTCACTTTAAATCAGTGTTTTATAGGCGTGGCGCATGAAGTAAAATTTCGAGTTTAGAAAAGCCCCGTGAAAATTTGTCTCGGGTCGCTGCGCGACCCTCGACAAATTTTCTAAGCGGGGCTTTTCTAAACTCGAAATTTTACTTCATGCTTAGTCTGGGAGTGGACCGTCAAGATTTTCTACATGTCGAGATTTTCGATATTTCTAGATTTATGTCGATTTATTTACAGTTTTTATTGTACTAAATGCAACTTTAATATTAAATAAAAACGTTTTTTTTAGGAATAGAATATTCACCCATTAATAGCCGAGGAGCAAATTATAAAGTTAACTCCAAATGTTACTTTTAGGTAAAATTTTGCATCTTTTTCTATGATTTCAATGAATGATTTATTATGTTACATACGTCGATTTTTTAAAAGAGTTAAATTTAAAATTCAAACGAGTGTTGTCCACTCCTAGACTAAGCATAAAGTAAAATTTCGAGTTTAGAAAAGCCCCGCGTAGAAAATTTGACGAGGGTCGCGCAGCGACCCGAGACAAATTTTCGCGGGGCTTTTCTAAACTCGAAATTTTACATCATGCGCCACGCGTATAAAACACTGATTTAAAGTGAAGTTGAAAATGCACTGAAAACCAACCCAACTTCGATATTTTTTCAAAATTAGATGTTTTCTTTCCTATCCACGCTGTAAACCTTCAGATATTCGTTATTTTCTTGTAAAAAAAACTTCGATTCCCTGTAGTCCTTCGGTCTCCGAAGACCATTGTTGGTCCTTCGAGCTGTAGCCTTTGTAAAATGGTAATAAACTTATTAATCTAGAGTGATTCATCAATTAGAAACTTCTAAGAACGAGTGTTGTCCACTCCCAGACTAAGCATGAAGTAAAATTTCGAGTTTAGAAAAGCCCCGCGTAGAAAATTTGTCTCGGGTCGCGCAGCGACCCGAGACAAATTTTCACGGGGCTTTTCTAAACTCGAAATTTTACTTCATGCGCCACGCGTATAAAACACTGATTTCAAGTGAAGTTAAAAATATACTATTAACGTTGGATATTTTTCATGGTTAAGTAACCAAATATGCATTCAGAAATATTTGAATTATTCGACAATTTAAATATTTATATTCAAATATGAATAATTTAGTGATTTAAATATTCATTTTAGAATATTCAACTATTTGAATTAATCGAATTCGAATCCCAGCCTTAATAGCGATGATTCTAATTATTTAGGAGGATTTGATTCCGTGTATGAGGATTCGATTCCCTTTATAAGGATTCGAATCCTTTTATAGGAATTCGAATCCCTTTATAAGGATTCGAATCCTTTTATAAGAATTCGAATCCTTTTATAAGGATTCGAATTATCTACGTCTGGATTCGAATAATCTACGTCTGGATTCGAATACGAATCCTTTTAAAAAAATGTATCGAATCCGGATCACGAATCCGTTTTCACTAAAGTATTCGAATACCTCTTTTGAATCCTCTAAAAGAATTCGAATCCGGGAATCGAATCCTGAATGATTCGAATCCTGCCCAGCTCTGCTTTCTGGATATACCACGTATACAATAATAATTTCTGGACACCATAAAACTTTATTGTTTTAGATGCGACATCATATATTATTAACTTTTTGGATTCCTTGTTCAAAATGAACGCTAGTTTGTTAATATAACATTCGGTCTAAGTAGTTAGGGGTCATTTTTACCACTCCATTTTTACCACTCTATATTTACCACTATATTTTTATACCACTATATTTTTTTCCACCATTTTATTACCATCATATTTTATTACAAATCATATTTTTCCTGATTTACATCATAATTGGGTACATCCAAATTGGATGTTGTGACCAACGGCCCTAAGATACTTAGCAATAAATTCGTCTTCGTCTTTACGGGTTTCCTAATCGCGCACGATGTTGGAAATTCGTTCTTCCGCATTGACGCTGGACAGATTTGCAGTCTTCTTAATTTTTCTTCTCAAGTCCAACTCTGGAAGCATCGTCTCAGTATCCCCTTGCTCCTTCTGCAACTCCGCCAAGAACGCGTAGAGGCTGGGATGATCCTTGCCGACGACTACTGCGAACCGATTGTGCCACCCCTCGCTCATGTTGTTAGTTCTTGGCTTGTTCTGCAGCACGGCCTCGTATATGTTCCACAGCCTTGGTGGGTACCTGAATAAATAATCGATAAGAAATCACAGTATCATAGTATCACAGTATCATAAAATATCTAGGTGCAGTTGCACGACGTCTTCCTCTCGCGGGTCTGAATGTTTTCTACAGACTTGTAAATACTTCAGAAATATTTGTAAGATAACTAATGGTAAAAAATTAGTAGTAAATAATATATGGTAGTAAAACCGCAGTGGTAAAAAGAATTGGTGGTAAAAAATATATGGTGGTAAAAATGCAGTGGTAAAAATGTCGTACAATCGGTACGATTTCGGAGTTAATTAACATTTTTTGAACAAAATAATGTTGATAGTGGTTTCTTAAACCTGAAATATCTCTGAAACTAAATGAGATAGTTACAGTTTTTGTCACTCTTTTGAGCATAGAGTTGCTGTGCTAAAATAGGTGTTTATAAAATAAAAACAGTTGAATCTCTAAATTTTCAATCAAGTGTAACTTGATTTTTTTTTAAATAGAACTATACAGGGTTCCCACCGATTCATTCTCAACTAGGGGATCTCCGTTATTATAAGAGAGAGAGAGATTTGGTCAAATAGGATAAAATACTCATTAGCTAAAATTTTACTAAATCCCATAAAGAAACATTTGATATTTTACGTAGTTCGGGTGCTAGAAGGAAAAATATGATTTTTAATTTATATATTTTCTACAGGGTGGGGCAGAAAAACCTATCCGATTTCAAAACGTTATAAAATTAAAACCACTCAACTTGACAAAAAAATTGTTTTATTAACATATCGCAAATTTTATGCAATTTTTAAATTTAAGTTTTGAAAAGCACATCACTCAAATGTCGTCCTTGGGAGCGGATACACTGATTTAGGCGCTTTCCATGACTTTCACCGTCATTTTCACAGGAATTTCTTCAATTGCCCGAGCAATTTCCCTTCGTAAAGCAAGAAGGGTCCTTGGTCGATGCTGGAATACCTTCGATTTGAGGTAACCCCAAAGGAAGAAGTCACATGGAGTGAGATCCGGTGAGCGCGGCGGCCAGCCAATATCACCTCTCAGAGAAATGAGGCGTCCGGGAAACATTTCCCTGAGAATGCCCATTGATCGTCGCAATGTGTGGGCGGTTGCACCATCCTGTTGAAACCACACATTTTCCACGCCATTTTCTTCCATTTTGGGTTGAAGAAAATTTTCCAGCATGAAACAATAGCGCTCGCTGTTGACCGTTACGGTTTGCCCATTTTCTTCAAAAAAGTAAGGCCCCCAGACGCCTAGGCGGGAAAGAGCACACCACACAGTCAAATTTTTTTTATCAAATTTCCAGAGATTATTTTGAAATTAATAAGTATTACTTTAAGGTTTAAAAAAACTTCAAATTTTGATAAAATTTGCACAATGGGGAAATTAATAAACTTTGTTATAACGTGAGAAACATGAAAATCAAAAGACTGGATGTAACATTACAATAGCTGAAAGTTGCCTAATATATTTAATTAATATTTTATACTGGACTTTAAAACAGAAATAGGTTTCTGATGGATTTCCCGAGGATTTTCGTCACTCCAATATCGAAAATTCTGCCTGTTTACGGCGCCACAAAGGTGAAAATGGGCTTCGTCCGTGAAGAGCACAACATCGTCTATTGGGAGTTCTCGGAGATCGCGACACAGGTTCATACGGGTTTCAAAATCCCTTTCAATTAATTCCTGTGCAACAACCATTTTGCAGGGATGCATTTTGAGGTCCCGGTGCAAAATTCGCCGAATACTGCGGTTGGAAATCGCGAATGTTTTCGTGCCGAACGACGCGGGGAACGTTCAATCGCGGCTCTCACATTGGCCACGTTTTCAGGCCCTGTTGCTGTCCTGGGACGTCCAAGCGACTTCTTTTTCAATGCTGAACCCGTCTGTCGAAAATTTGACACCCACACTTTAATCGTAGCGTGATGTGGAACAGGATCATGACGCCCGAGTCCGAAATGAATTCGAAAAGCACGTTGTGCAGCAATTATCGAACCGCCGTTTTCTATAAACCGCTCAATACAAAAGCACGATGTTCACCAGACCAAGGCATGTTGACTAATGATAAATGGCATAAAACCGGCTTTCTAACGGTTTTTACCCCACTACTCTACCTGTTCCCTCTTCTGAGAAAAAGGGATTTGAAATCGGATAGCTTTTTCTGCCCCTCCCTGTATTACAGTTCATTTATCTTTAGAGAAATTCGAATTTAGTTTGCATTTTCGTAAGGCACTTTTTAATAGGAATCTCGTAGTGTACTCAGATTTTCTAAAATTGATATCATATTTGAGTTACAAGGGCCAACTTTGTTTTTTCTTATGGGGGTCATAGTTGGCTATGGTACTATTAAAAAGAGATTTGTTTTTACTATTTAGAAATGTATAATTTGTTATATCTAATATGACAACTCATGGTAGAAATAACAAAATAGATTATTTTAACACTGATAGATTGACAATTCAAGACTCTGAAAACAAAATAATAAAGAACATTCATTTTGTAATAATTATTTATTGAAAACAGAATGCTTTGCACAATATTTAGACTTTACATGAAACAAAGGTATAATAAGAAGTTACAAAAGATGTTCAAAGACATCCCATGTTGAGAATGAATCTGTGGACGCCCTGTATAACCATTTAACAAAACATTTTCTTTTCTTTTGATTTTATTAATAATTTTTATTCCTAGATGTAGGATTATTTTCTTAAACATTAATTCAAGTGCGAATAAAAATGATTAACCTAGGATTATTTTCTTAAACATTAATTCAAGTGCGAATAAAAATGATTAACCTAGGATTATTTTCTTAAACATTTATTCAAGTGCGAATAAAAATGATTAACCTAGGATTATTTTCTTAAACATTAATTCAAGTGCGAATAAAAATGATTAACCTAGGATTATTTTCTTAAACATTAATTCAAGTGTGAATAAAAATGATTAACCTAGGATTATTTTCTTAAACATTAATTCAAGTGTGAATAAAAATGATTAACCTAGGATTATTTTCTTAGACATTAATTCAAGTGCGAATAAAAATGATTAACCTAGGATTATTTTCTTAAACATTAATTCAAGTGTGAATAAAAATGATTAACCTAGGATTATTTTCTTAAACATTAATTCAAGTGCGAATAAAAATGATTAACCTAGGATTATTTTCTTAAACATTAATTCAAGTGCAAATAAAAATGATTAACCTAGGATTATTTTCTTAAACATTAATTCAAGTGTGAATAAAATTGATTAACCTAGGATTATTTTCTTAGACATTAATTCAAGTGCGAATAAAAATGATTAACCTAATCGAAAGAGGATTCAATTTTACGGTGAATGTTGTCAGAAAATTATATGCTTCCAATTGAAAAAAAAATCAAGCCACTCTTGTATGAAAAATTATAAATTTAAATGTTTTACTTCAGAGCTACCTAACTCTAGCGCAGCAACTTTATAGTATTAACGGCAGAGAACAAAACATTTTCTTTTCTTTTTAATTTATTAATAATTTTTATTCCTAGATGTAGGATTATTTTCTTAAACATTAATTCAAGTGTGAATAAAAATGATTAACCTAGGATTATTTTCTTAAACATTAATTCAAGTGTGAATAAAAATGATTATAATAATAATAATAATAATATTCTTTATTCCAATATAAATGAGCTAATACAATATGTACAAATATTGACAGACACTTAATATTAGAAAATCGTCGAAGATGTGTGTGACTAATAATTAGTAAATCTTATAAGTCAAATATTCTTCAATGCTATATGGTTCTATTTGACATAGTAAATTATAAACATACTTTGTATATTTTACAAAATTATTTTCCGTTTTTATAAAAATAGGAAGTTTATTGTATGGGCGTAGACACGAATAATGCACTCCTTTCTCAGTAATGGAAAATTTGTGTATAGGATATGTTAACAGTTCTGTGTTTCTGGTTCCATATCTATGAACGCCTCTGCTATCATTGAAATAGGTATTTTGCTTACGTATAAATAGTAGGCACTCCATTATATACACAGCTGTTGCTGTTAGTAAGCCACAACTCGAAAACATTGATCTACATGAATCAGATTGTTTCAAATTTAAAATGATTCTCAATGCTCGTTTCTGGATTAAGCTTATTTTATTGAAATTAGTAGAACTACCCCAATACATAACACCAAAACGGACTATGGACATAAAATTTGAATTGTAGACTAGTTTTAATATTGAAAATGACACATTCGCTTTAAGAATTCTCAGCATATAACACATTGAACATAGTCGTGTAGATATGTACTCAATATGCTGCCGCCATTTTAACATATTGTCAATGTATACTCCTAAAAACTTAGCATGGGTGGTTAGACCGACACTTACGTTATTAATTAATAAATATTGAGGATACATTGTAGCCTCACTTTTCTTAAATAACATGTATTTTGTTTTGTTTTCGTTTAATATGACTTTGTTATCCGTAAACCACACGATCATGTTTTCCAACAGTCTCTCTGATTTATTTGATACATCTAGAATATTCTCCCCTCGAACACATATATTGGTATCGTCAGCGTAGTTTACAATTTGTATCGTTTCATCATCAATGATTTTGAACATGTCATTAATATATATGTTAAATAAAAATGGACCTAGCACACTACCCTGTGGCACCCCCATCGTTATCCCCAATTCAGAGGACCTAACTGCATCACCACCACACGGCACCTCCACTATTTGTTTCCTTTCGGTTAAATAAGTAGCGAACCAATTATACGCTATTCCGCGGATTCCATAGTTATATAATTTTGATAGTAGCATCTGGTGATCGATGCAGTCGAAAGCTTTAGAGAGATCCAAAAAGATACCACAGGGCACATCGCCGGATTCCATTCCCATTAGAACTGATTGTGTAAAGTCATACATGGCTGTGTTTATGTTTTTACCTTCCATGAATCCATGTTGGTGTTTAGAAAATAGGCTAAATTTTTTGAAAAACACTTTACATTGTTGGGCAACTACTGTTTCGAGAATTTTTGAAAACGTAGACAGTAGGCTGATTGGCCTAAAATTGTCAATATTGGTACAATCGCCGCCCTTAAGCAATGGCTTAACAACAGCAACTTTAAGTATTTTTGGAAATATTCCATTCGACAAAGAACTGTTTATGATGAAACAAAGAGGATCACATATTTCATTTAGACACTTTTTTATAACATACATCGAGATCCCATCAATTCCAAAAGATTTTTTATTTGGCATAGTTGAAATTAGCATTTTTACTTCCTGAAGCGTGATTGGATTTAGAAATATTGAGTGCAAATTCATGTCCACACCCACACTACTTCTATTGTCAGTACCCGTAGTTGTGATAAGTTTTTTTGCCGCATTTACAAAATGATTATTCAACTTGTCAGCGTCACAGTTAAAATTTACGCTGTCTAAATGAGTCTTCTTTTTCCTAACCGTTATATCTTTTACAACTGCCCATGCAGTTTTTGTAGTATTATCTGACTCGAAGATTTTTTTGCTGTAATACTGCTTCCGGTCGTTTTCGAGAAGTATATTATATTAACCTAGGATTATTATCTTAGACATTAATTCAAGTGCGAATAAAAATGATTAACCTAATCGAAAGAGGATTCAATTTTACGGTGAATGTTGTCAGAAAATTATATGCTTCCAATTGAAAAAAAAAATCAAGTCACTCTTGTATGGAAAAATTATAAATTTAAATGTTTTACTTCATAGCTACCTAACTCTAGCGCAGCAACTTTATGCTAACGAATGACAAAAACTGCGTTATCTCATTTAGTTTCAAAGATATTATATGTTTGACTTATGCCGAATGTTATTTAACGAACTGGCATTCATTTTTAATTAAGAATCCAAAAAGTTAATAATGAAAGGAGTTACAAATGTAAAATAACAAAGTTGTATGTCATCCAGACATCTAGAGCACCCTGAATATGCGAAAATAATATAATGGTGTAAAGAAAGTGATTTCATGCAACTTGCATGTGTGACATTTTTTCCTATTTTTAATATTAAGGGAAACATCGAGCTTTTCGTCCTCACCGAAACATCCTGTATAGTAACTGATTGAGCTGCTTAAAAACATCGAGCAGCTTGGTCATTTGCAAGAATTGAGTAGTCAATCTTTTTTATCGATCTTGCTCATCACTAGAAAATACCAAATGTGTAGGATTTGTAGCTTTCAACTTGTTCGTCTTATAACATCTATTACATGTATCCAATCCCTTAACCGATAAATAAATCAGCAGAGCTGGGATGAATCCTGAAAAACAGGATTCGAATCACGAATCCGAATCACCTAATATGATTCGAGTTACGAATACTCGAATAAAGGTTTCGTAAGTGAAAAATATGATTCGAATCCTCATTTTTGAATCACGGATACAAATTCTTTAAAAATAAATTTGTATCTATTATTTGCAACCAGTAACATTTTATCCCATCAGTTTCTATTAACAAAAATGTTCATTTACCGACTAAATATTTGATTAAATAATGATTTTAATTAATGATGAAAGATGTGTTATTGAACTTCATTTTTATTCAGTGGTTTATACGCGTGGCGCATGAAGTAAAATTTCGAGTTTAGAAAAGCCCGTGAAAATTTGTCTCGGGTCGCTGCGCGACCCTCGACAAATTTTCTACGCGGGGCTTTTCTAAACTCGAAATTTTACTTCATGCTTAGTCTGGGAGTGGACAACACTCGTTCTTAGAAGTTTCAAATTAAAGGATCATTCTAGATGACTAAGTTTATTACTATTACCATTTTACAAAAGCTTTCTTTACAAGAAAACAACGAATATCTGAAGGTTTACAGGATGGATAGGAAAGAAAACATCCAATTTTGAAAAACTATCGAAGTTGGGTTGGTTTTCAGTGCGTTTTTAACTTCACTTTAAATCAGTGTTTTATACGCGTGGCGCATAAAGTAAAATTTCGAGTTTAGAAAAGCCCCGTGAAAATTTGTTTCGGGTCGCTGCGCGACCCTCGACAAATTTTCTACGCGGGGCTTTTCTAAACTCGAAATTTTACTTTATGCTTAGTCTGGGAGTGGACCGTCAAGATTTTCTACGTGTCGAGATTTTCGATATTCCTAGATTTTTGTCGAATTATTCACAGTTTGTTATTATATTAAATGTAATTTTAATATTAAATAAATACGGTTTTTCTTAGGAATAGAATATTCGCCCATTAAGAGCCGAGCAAATTATAAAGGTAACTCTAAAAGTTAATTTTTGGTAAAATTTTGCATCTTTTCATGATTTCAATGAATGATTTATTATATGACATACGTCGATTTTATAAAAGAGTTAAATTTAAAGTTCAAACGAGTGTTGTCCACTCCCAAACTAAGCATGAAGTAAAATTTCGAGTTTAGAAAAGCCCCGCGTAGAAAATTTGTCGAGGGTCGCGCAGCGACCCGAGACAAATTTTCACGGGGCTTTTCTAAACTCGAAATTTTACTTCATGCGCCACGCGTATAAAACACTGATTTCAAGTGAACTTAAAAATATACTATTAAGGTTGGAAATGTTTAATGGTTAAGTAACCAAATATGCATTCACAAATATTTGAATTATTCGCCCCGCGTAGAAAATTTGTCGACGGTCGCGCAGCCTTTGTAAAATGGTAATAAACTTAGTAATCTAGAGTGATCCTTCAATTTAAACTTCTAAGAACGAGTATTGTCCACTCCCAGACTAAGCATGAAGTAAAATTTCGAGTTTAGAAAAGCCCCGCGTAGAAAATTTGTCGAGGGTCGCTGCGCGACCCTCGACAAATTTTCACGGGGCTTTTCTAAACTCGAAATTTTACTTCATGCGCCACGCGTATAAAACACTGATTTCAAGTGAAGTTAAAAATATATATATTAACGTTGGATATTTTTCATGGTTAAGAAACCAAATATGCATTCACAAATATTTGAATTATTCGAAAATTTTAATATTTGTATTCAAATATGAATAATTTAGTGATTTAAATATTCATATTAGAATATTTAACTATTTGAATTAATCGTATTCGAATCCCAGCCTTAATAGCGATGATTCGAATTATTTGGGAGGATTTGAATCCGCGTATGAGGATTCGAATTCTTTTATAAGGATTCGAATCTTTTTATAAGGATTCGAATCATTTTATAAGGATTCGAATCCTTTTATAAGGATTCGAATCATCTACGCCTGGATTCGAATACGAATCCTTTTAAAAAAATGCAACGAATCCGGATCACGAATCCGTTTTCACTAAAGTATTCGAATGCCTCTTTTGAATCCTCTAATAGGATTCGAATCCTGAATGATTCGAATCCTGCCCAGCTCTGTAAATCAGTTAGAGTACCAACCAGAAGATTTGCACAAATTAAAAAATTAACCGAAACCAAAGATATATTAAGTAATTAGCGAGAATTTAGCTTGACAGCACCCCCTCTCAAAAAATGAAACCAAAGGTAAAGTAACGAAACCAAATTTTTTCTATTATCTATTATAAAATAATTAAAATGCAATTTAGCCCTCGAATTCACGAATCACACGGATCATCTCAGCATGCCTGGCTTGTACTTATTAGGAAAGAGCGTGAATGAGTGATTAAACTTAGGCCTTAACCTCTCCTTACCTTACAAAAAAAGTGAAATGAAATATCAGATATTTTCAGAAAGAGAATTGTAGTGTTTATTTAGATTTTTCGAGCACATTCTAGTGTGGTGACGATTAATGCCAGACAATCAATTTTATAGACTGTAATTTATTTAAAGTATGGGTAGTAACAAAAAAAATGTATATTTATATACAGGATGCGAGTAAAGTATGGAATATTCAAAATAAAATCCAACTCAACCGGTTTTTTAAAAAACGCTGAAACAGGTCGATTTTTGTTCATCAATGCGCCCTTTTTTGTGTGCATGTAAAATACTGTGACGTCACTAGTGTTTGACGTGTGGTGTCATGGAGAACTTGAATTAAAATTTCTTGAAAATCGCGATTCTAAACAAAATTCCATAAAAATGTTCATGTGTAGGATTTTTTTTATTCTCAAAAAAACCACAGACTTTTCCATCGATATTAGAAACATTCTGCAAGATTAATTTTTTCCAGAAAACAATTCTTAAAGCAGCCAGCTCAAATTAAAATTTATCAAAAACCGCGATTCAAAACAAAATTCCAACTTCGACTAATAAACAGTCATTTTTAAGTTACAAAAACGCGAAATAACTTAAACTAAAGCCTTTTTAATTCTTAATAAGCTAATGTTTAGATTTTTTTATTTTCTCGTAAGATTATTTTTTTAACCTTCCAGGCCGGGCGCCCTATATCTTGACATGAGGCCGGGCGCTGGGTCTCGGAGACTTTAGCAAATAAAAATAGTTGTTGTAATTTTAAACAAAAAAATAATGCCGTGGTATTGTAAGAAACGCCTTTGTTTATTAGAAAATTAATAAAAAAAATAAAATTAAAATTATAAATTTCAGGTATTAAAAAATAAAAATCTATTGTAGTGGTACAAATATTAACAAAATTGAACTATTTCATTGTTAATAACTAAAAGATACATAAAATGAGAATTCTTAAATATTTTCAGCGAGCTCAGAGCAAGGACGACACCAAGCTTGCAGGTGGCCCAAGCAAACAAATTTTTTGCATTTTTTTGCAAAAAAATCTTGTTTTTTAATTTTTGACACAGAAAAAACATCGTTTTCGAGAACCTGGTCGTATTTCTTCATCCTCTTGTATTGCTGAAGTGCCTGTTACTGTTTGTCTTCGCTCCCTTACATTTCGTGGTAGATTAGTTTCCATGCTACGGCGTTCCACATATTCTTTTGTCAAAGATAATGCTAGATCTCTTAGAAATAGTCTTCTTGTAATATTAGATACCTTATTATTGGAGGCATATATAATTTGCGCATTAACACCTGCCATATTCATCATGGCATAAAAAATTACCATTGGCCATCTTCTGGTATTTCTGGCCACATTATACGTAGCACTCAGTTTGTCGAGAGTGTCGACGCCTCCCTTGGTTTGATTATAAAAATATATCATTTCGGGCTTACACTTCTCTTTTGTGGATGCATCAATGACATCATCGTGATGTAAGCTCGATGATAATAATAATAATAATAATAATAAATTTATTCATGTTATTAACAAAAGTTTTACATAAGTCAGGAGGGTGGAAAATTTAAAGCACATGTATATATATGCACATTAAAATAATTAAAAAAATATAAGGTCGTATTTATAAAATTTGAACAATACAAAAATAAAAATATCACCCACCAAGTTGGATTACCCGATATACACATTAAAATAAATAATTAGAAATAAAGTCATGTTATACCATATATACATACATATATCACATATTACATATGGATTACACATTAAAATAGGTAATTAAAAATAAAGTCATGTTATAAAAAAAATATATATATATACATACCACACACCAAGTTGACTGTTTGGTAGTACATCAAAAATTGTGTTTGTTTTGTAAGAATTCATCAATGCTGTAAAAAGTATGTCTGCTCATGTAGGCTTGAACGGTCTTTTTAAATGTATGTATATCTAATTCTTTGATATGAGCGGGCAGTGCATTGTAGAGTTTTGGCCCAAGGAATCTGATCCCATTTTGCGATTTATTAAGTCTGAAGCGTTCAGAGTGTAATAGATGACCTGAGCGTGTATTGTGGTCGTAGTGTTCTGCTCTTCTATTGTATTGGCTTATATTTTTATGAACGTACAACAGACATTCCCGCATGTATAAGCTTGGGACAGTGAGAATATCTAATTTAGAAAAAGTTGATTTACAGTCACTCCTATATGGTATTTCATCTAAGATCCTAACTGCCTTTCTTTGGAGGCCAAACACTCTTGACATGATTGCTGAGTGTCCCCAAAGTAGAATACTGTATGTAATATGGCTTTCAATTAAAGCATAATAAGCCATTTTGAGTGCAACTTTTGGTACTACTTTACTGATGTGTCGGATTCTGTATATGTTAACACATAGTTTTTTTAGCCAGATACTCTTGTTGGTTATGCCAATTTAGTTTAGAGTCGAGATATGTACCTAGAAATTTTACTGTACTGAGCTCCGTATCTGCACGCAAAGAGAACACTATGCTTGTCGTTTTATCTATATTTATAGTCAGCTTGTTTGACATAAACCATTCCTTGGCCTGATCTACATAAGCCTTATTATTATCTAAGGCCATCTCTTTGTTTCTATTTGAGTTTTTTAGTGTTGTGTCATCAGCATACAACACCATTGACCCCTCATTGCTGATGTTAGGAAGGTCATTTACATAAATAAGAAACAAGAGTGGCCCCAAAATAGATCCTTGGGGAACACCGTGTTTAGTAGACAGTTCATCTGATAATTTATTATTTGTCTTCACATAGTGCCCTCTATCGATTAGATAGCTGCATAGTAATCTACAAGACTTTGGATCAAAGTTGTAGAAATATAGCTTCCGCAAGAGGAGCTCATGAAAGACACAGTCAAAAGCCTTTGTTAGGTCTATAAGTGTGGCTATTGAATACATACTATGTTCAAAACCTTTGTGTATTTCATTTACAAAGGTAGCGACTGCATCCCTCGTAGATCTTCCTCTGCGGAAGCCATATTGATTATTTGAGAAGATATTGTGTTCTTCAAAGTAATGTGTTATTTGCTCGAACAGTATCCTTTCTAGGACTTTGGAGAGTATCGGTAAAAGCGAGATAGGTCTATAGTTGTTTGGATCGTTACGATCGTCTTTATTGTGAATTGGTATGATGCATGCTCGCTTTAAGCAATGCGGAAAGGTACCTGATTGTATGCATAAATTTATTAAATTTGTTAGGGGATAAATGATTGCCTCTTTTATACTTTTTAGGAGACTAACATTTATCCCGTACATGTCTCTGTAGGCTGAATTGTGAAGTTGCTTTATTGCAGTTCTTACAGTATTTTGGGTGACCTCATTAAAAATAAACGCATCTGTTGGAATGGACGTTACATTTAGTAGGTAGTTTATTGGGTCGTTCTTTGGCTTTTCTAAGTTTTCCTCGAGATTATTTGCAATATTGTTAAAAAATCTATTTATGTCATTAGGATTTAAATCACAGTTGCAATCACATTTGGACATTGATTGATTTGAATTGATTATGGACCATATCGCTTTTGATTTGTTATTTGAGTCTCTAATAAATTTAGCATTTGTTTCCTTTTTTGCCTGGTCGAGAGCATTTGTATATGATTTTTTTTTAAATTAAGATATTCTTGTTTTAAGTTCGGATTTATTTTCATTGCATCGTACAAGAAGTGAAGAGTGTCCCTCATAGATAGTAGTGAATTATTGAACCAGAGTATATTGTTATCTTTATTTCTTTTAAGTTTAAATTGTTTTGTAGGAAAACAGATATCAATTAGCGACTTTACAGCATTGATGAATTCAGAGAATTTGTCTTCGACGCTTAATTTACCATTCTGAATAAAACTCCAATCAGAGTTGTCAAGAAGTTGGAAAAGATTATAACGGCCTAGCCGAGTATATGGTTTGATTATTTTTAATGCACTTTCCACTAAGTCATTTCTACTTATTTCCAATTTTACATGTATCCCAATATGATCTGATATCTTTGGGTCACAGGGTGAGACATTGATTAAGCTATCATTTATATTAGTAAACACATTATCGATACAATTATTTATCCTAGTTGGAAAATGGACTAATTTTCGAAGATTGTATGTAGCTAATAGATCAATTAGTGTGGTTGACATAGTGTGATCTGAATTAAAATTAATATTAAAATCACCACCCACTAAAATATTTTTATTTATATTGATATTATTAAGAGCGTGCGTTAAGATCAAGATGAACTCATTAAAATCAGAATTCGGAGAGCGATACACTGTTATAACACTTAGATTTAATTCTGGGTAGTGTGCAGCAGCAAGTTCACAATTTAATTCCTGAGATAACTTGTTTATCTTTTCAGATTCTTTAAAAATAATAGCACTTTTACTAAGCTGCAGCACCCCACCATGGATATGAGTAGCACGAGCAAAATTACATGATAGATTATAACCATTCAATTCAAAGCTTTGTATTTCTAAATTGTTTAACCAGTGTTCATTTAAACATACTATATCAAATTTATTCTCATTCAGAAAAACCTCAACCTCATTTAGTTTGTTTCTGATGCATTGAATGTTGTAGAAAAGTATATTTATTTCCTGCGATGGGCTTACCTTGCTACAATTTGATTGCTATATTGGGGGCCCGTCTAAAAATATATCTCTCTAGTGCCACCCCTTTAGGCCAATTGTTTGGGTTTATTAATTGCTCGTGATACTTATAATCAGCACCTATTTTAAAAGCTGGAAAATCAGACATTATATTTAATTTTTCACAAGTAAAGTCAGCGGTGTTAATAATTGATTTAATATGAGCGCGAATGTCTTCAATTGTTGCAGTGTAAACTAGAACCCATTTCGGGAATAACCAAGTTTTTTTCGGTTCTGCTTGTAGGTTGGAGTTTATCATCTCACCTGTTCCAATTATTAAGTTTTTAGCTTGTTTTTTCTTCTTATATGTCACCATAGTAAAGTTGTCCGTATCGTTATCGGCCACCTTCCGTGGTGTATTAGTGTTTGTCGGCTGAGGGAACGTTATTTTTACTTTTGGATTGTTACGCTCGCTGCGATAGAATTACATTTCTATAATATATAAAATTACGAAAAGACTATTCGTGAAAATGCAAACAGTGTCTTAATTGTTTAAATGTTTCAAGTGTGCAAACTATAAGAAGCGTAAGCTTATTTTCTCGAATTCAAATAGTTTTGAATTTGAATTTATCTTACATTTCTATATTTTTTCGGAATGTAAGACATAATTGTCACGTTTTCTTGATATCCAAATATAGATGAATAGACAGGTCGAGCTCTTGTATTCACAAATTCTAGTGGCAACTCTCTTTTATTCTTTTTTACAGTTCCTACATACGTTAATTTGTGATTATCAAAAAGCGTATTGATCAGTTTGAAGCTTGTGAACCAATTGTCGCAAGTTAAATTTCTGTTGGTTCCCGAAATGGGTTCTATCAGTCTTAGCACGATACTGCAGGGGTCGTTATCGCATTTATGCGGACCAGGAGGCTGCTGCCCAACATATACTTCAAGATTTGAAGCATATAATGTTGCAGAGTTAACCAGTGCAAACATTTTAATTCCGTCTTTGTTGGGTTTACTGGTCATATATTGTTTAAAGGAGCACCTTCCTCTAAAAGCTTCTAGCTTTTCGTCAATGGTAGCATTTGCTCCAATAGTATATGCTGTTTTACACTTGTGGACAAAGGAATCGAATAAATCTCGGATTGGCGCCAACTTATCCAACTTTCTTCTCTCGTCTCGTGTATCCAGATTATCAAAACGTAAACATTTGAGCAACAAATGAAAGCGATCGCGAGACATAGTCAACCAAAAGCGCTCCACTCCACATCCATTTCTCTTCCATAATTCTTTGGTATTCAAACGGCTGCTTTTCAAAGTTCCTGCTAAGTACAATAATCCAAACAAAGCCTTGATTTCGCATAGATCAGTTGGTTTGGCTCTTCTTTCTCTTGTATAACATTCGGATACATCGGAAATATACAGATTTGTGTTATATACTATTTGCTGCAACATGTCGTCCGTGAAAAATAAAGACCAACATTCTAAGGCCGATTTAGGAGTTCTAGCATACGTTTCAACTCCTGGCAAGCGAACTATTATATTTTCTTTTCTTGTTCTCACCGATTTGTTCTGGCAGTGCTTTCTCTATCTAGTGTTGTTATCTTTTCCTATAAAAGTAGGTGTCCTACTAAGTTTTTTTTGTATGCGCAACGTTTTCTGATTCCTCTAAATCGCCACAGTCTTGTTCCGATTCACTATCCGTATCCATCGGTTCAATAACATTATTTTCCGAAGCCAGTTCCTCCTCACAGTCGTCAGGTTCCTCATCAGAAGAAACTTCTTCCCACAAACGAGCTAGCATTTCCTGCTCCTATTCATAATTCATTTCTACGATACAAAATCATAAACTAGTATCACGCAAATATAATAACAATTCATTTGTAATATAAAGCTGCAAAATGATAAAGTAAACAAAATAGTTGATAACTTACCAGAAACTTTTATTCGGCTGACTTAATAAAATAACAGGGCGCCAGGCCGGGCGCCGGGTCTCACAGACTTTTTCCGTAATAAATTGGTAAATACCAGGCGTACACACTCTGCTTCCTAGGCGTGTACTGTAGCAGAAATTGCTAAGGTACTACGCTGCACAACCCGAAAAAAAATGTTGAAGATTGACGAATGTTTATTCGCGCGCCGGGTCTCACAGACTTCGCGCCCGACCTGGAAGGTTAACATTGTTCGTATTAAAATCCTCACTTTTACGAATTTATCACTTGCCTCATACAAATTGTAAATCCTCATCGTACTCGTATATTACTAACTGAAAAAGTGTTCGATTGAGGATTGAATTTCAGTGTAAAAATGTTTTCGAAACAAATAAGTGGCTTACATTGTTTCTAGCATTTATAAGTTTATCTGTGAATTTTTGGGTATTTGTTCAAAAACATTTTTATTTTGATAAAAAACTACAAAATGTCAACATTTTCAATCGTGTTTTTTTTAATCTTTTTAAATTCTGAAAAAATCAGGGATGTTCTCTGTGACATTAAAAACAACAGTGGTTAATTGTTTTCTTAGTTAAAAATGTATTTCTATAACTCTTAACTTACTTTTTTCAATCACCAGAAAATTAGTAAAACAAAAATTCCAACTTTAAGCGTCCATTAAGAACACAATTTACAACTTAGAAAAATGAGAGCTACTCCAATTATTTATTATTAATGAAGGGGTCTAAGGGCTTAGTAATTGATCGCAAAAGTTTCCAAAAATTATAAAATTAATATTTAAAGTTAATTTAGTTTTTAATATAATTGTTTTTTTTTTGCTAATTTTTATGAATTTTTGTTAAATATGTATATCAATGTAGAGCTAATTTAATGATATAAAAACATACAGGGTGTTCTATTAAAAAAAAAAACTTTGTGTCTTAACACTGAAATTAAATAAGATATTCTTGTTTGAGTTACGTGAAGGTTAGTTTAATGGTAATTAGTTAAGTTATTCCTTTATTCCTTTTACTTCACTTTTTTATTTTAATTCTATATGTACATTTCGGGTACAATGTACCCTTTATCATTAGTTTTTTCTATTGATAAAGGGTACATTGTACCCGAAATGTACATATAGAATTAAAATAAAAAAGTGAAGTAAAAGGAATAAAGGAATAACTTAACTAATTACCACTGAAATTAAAAGTTGAAATAAAAAAATAAGTACGCCACTGAAATCTACGTTCATAAATACAAAAATTGCTATTATATATATTTGAATATCTTATAGTTATTGAGAAAACGACGTATTTTAAAATAACCGACAATTGAATAACGCTTGATATCTCATAAACTAATCGAGCTAGCCATGATCTTGTTATTTTCTCAGAAAAAGAGGTTATGACGTGCATACCAGATTTTGTGTAACTACTCGGGTTACTGAGATACCCCATAAAAACATCAAATTTGGGCTACTCTGTACAGGGTGTTTTTTTTTTCGGTGATATTATAGGGCCTGGGTCTCCAAACTATCGTCTTCACGGGCCACAAATACAATTCTACATAATAAAGTCGGCCAAGATCCGATTAATTTTACAAAATTATGAAAAATTTAAGGAACAATTGTTACAATATTTCAAAATATGACATTTACAAAAAAATTACAAACTATCGCGGGCCGGATTCATGCAAGTCGCGGGCCGGATTTGGCCCGCGGGTCGTAGTTTGGAGACCACTGTTATAGGGTATAGGCTAAATGGTAAGAGATACAGAAAAACTAAGTGTTTAGTTTAATGGCGCAATCAGATTTACGCTAACTAGATTGGTTTAGAAGATACAGGGTGATTCTCAAAATCTACTGGTTTTTGTTATCTCTTGTGACTCGGTTATTTATAAAGATAGAAAAATATTTTAAATACAAAAGTTTTTTTACTTTTTACGTAGAATTTAGTGGTGTACTTGAAAAAAGTATTGATATTTTAATTTTTGAGATATTATCAAAACTAATATTTTTTTAAACGGGACACTCTGTATCCGAGTACCTTAAAATATTTAATTTTTTCTTGTGATTGCAACAATATGTAACACTTAATATTTTGTTTTGTCCTAAATAGCTAAAATACCAAAAAACAAAAAAGATTTTCTAAATGGCCATGAATTGAATGAATATTCTTTTTTTTTTATAATAGGTATATTAAAAATCCAGTTAACAAGAATAATGAAACATTAATAAACTAAAACAACAACAACTACAAAAAAACAAACAAAAATTTATAATAACTGAACAATTATCTCATATACTTATACAGGGAATTTTTCTTTTAAGTATACATATGCATGCGCTGCAAATTTTCCGATATTCGTTGCTTCTTAAAATAGTTCAATTTAAAGCTTTAAATCAGTGTTATCCACTCCCAGGCTAAGCATGAAGTAAAATTTCGAGTTTAGAAAAGCCCCGTGAAAATTTGTCGAGGGTCGCGTAGCGACCCGAGACAAATTTTCTGGGCTTTTCTAAACTCGAAATTTTACTTCATGCGCCACGCGTATAAAACACTGATTTCAAGTGAAGTTTAAATATATATAAATTTCACAATATTTTAATGTTTTGTACGCGTGACGCATGAAGTAAAATTTCGAGTTTAGAAAAGCCCAGGCTTTTCTATTGAATTTTATAATATGTAAAAATCAAAAACAAACGCTTAAAGAATTCAATTCATGGCCTTCTAGAATTTTTTCTTTTGATTTTTAGTATTTTACCTATTTAGGACAGAGCAAAATATTAAGTGTTACATATTGTTCATTCACAAGAAAAAATGCAATTTTTTGAAATACTCAGATACAGGGTGTTCCATTTAAGAAAATGATTGTTTTGATAATATCTCAAAAATGAAAACATCTATACTATTTGTAAGTACATCACTGGATTTTACGTAAAAAGTCATAAAACTTTCGTATTTAACTACTTTTTTTATCTCCATAAATAACCAAATCATAAATAATAAAAATCGGCACATTTTGAGAATCACCCTGTATCGTCTAAACCAATCTAGTTACCGTAGAGCTGATTTCGCATTAAACTAAGTTTTTTTTGTATCTCTTACCGTTTAGCCTATACCCTATAATATCATCGAAAAAAAAAACACCCTGTACACACATTGTAATATTTTTAAAGAAATCAGTATTTTTATTTTTAGATGTTACTATTTAATTTGATAGATTTTAGACGATTTAGTCATTTTTTAGTATTTTTTAGGGGTGTAACACAAAACCGGATCAGGATCCCTTTAGTTTTTCTATTATTTTAGATATCAATTTGAACTTTGGTTCATTTATATTAAAAATAAATTGGAGGTTAGTGGTGATCCAGCACTTCTGGTTTCACCAGACGTAACATCAATTTTGATATTTTAAATTAAACATGTAGGATGTTTAATTTAAAATATCAAAGTTTTTCTGTTTTCGGATACAGGATGTATTTTACATACGAATTCATTGTTGAAAAAAAAATTACGTGTTATATATATTTTTTTGATAAATAATATTGCATTAAGGGGGTCTTCCGGTATAATTGACCCAAACTTTGGGTTTTTTTCCAGGGAACTGGTAAGAGTTAGAGACCTGGTTTTTTTTTAAATCTTTATTCATCCTTGCTCTACAATTGGGATTTTTGTCGAGTCGAAAAAATCTAAATGGCGTCCAATATGACGGCTGCCCGGCGGAAATGTTCCAAAACTGCGAGCAGCCTAGGGGTCGCTATTCGTCACCTAGAAACAAAATCAGCTCAGTTTCTTGAAGAGTATAGTTCAGAGAATGGAATGAACTACGAAATTTTGAAAAAACTCAAAATTTGACAAAATGGCGGGCATTTGAAATAAAAGTCGTGTTTTTCGGTCGATTTTTTGACTTTGACAGGCTGTAAAAAATCTTTAAAATTGCAAATTGCACCGGGAGGTTAGTTCATTCCATGAAGAAAAGTGTTTTCAATAACGGAAGCAAAGAACGAAGTCAGTTGGTTGAACCGTTCAAACGCTAGAATGCTCGCAGTTTTGAAAAATGTAGTTTCGAGAAAAACGCGTTTAAAGTTTGCGAAACATTTTTTCTGTGTAATTCAAAGTATTCGGCGGAAAATTCGCAAACAGTAGTCAATATCTAGGTTTTCGGGGTCGCTGAATACGAATCTGAGGTCAAATTTGAAAAATTAAAATGGCGGATCCAATATGGCAGACCGAAAAACTCACACTCATCAAAATTGATGAAATTCGAGATTACAGGGTTTTTGGGGTCGCTGAATACGAATCTGTGGTCGGATTTGGAGTTGTTAACACATTCAATCAGCAATTCCAGCGCCATAAAAGAGTCCTTCATCCTCGTATTCCTCCATTTCCGCATTGCGCTGACTAGCTACAAAACCCAGTAATAGCTACTGCCATCTAGAGGACGAAAAGAAAGCATTCCAATTACCATCTGCCGAAAAGAAACCGGTTCGAGCGCGCGACAAAAGTTATACCTGCGCGATCCATACCGCTCAGGACGGCGATGCATTCAAAGGCCTGTAGCGACGTAAATATTCGCCGGATTGAAAGGTCCTTTTACCCACATATTCTAGACATGTTTAGCTTTGATTTCATACAAAAAAAATAGATTTTTTGAAAAAAATATACCGGAAGACCCCCGGCGGCTTATTATGATTTTTAAAAAGGTTAATACGCTACCTATCCAAAAAATGTATTTATTTGAGACTTGCGAAACAAAAAAATAAAGAAACTGCCCTGCAGCGGAGCGACCAATCCAAATTTTCAGGCTTTCATAAATTCGAAATTTTACGTCATACGCGTGGAGCGCGTATAAAGCACTGGAATATTGCAAAGTTTGTAGTGATCATAGAATATTTTAAATTTATTGTAAACTCTTAAACAATTAACTGTATGTAATTTTGTAATTAGAAGAAATTGCTGGGAAATTAATAATTTTATTTTAGTCAAGTATTCTTATTTTTTTTACAATGTTTGTTCATTTGAGATTATGAGATTTTATTTCGTCAATTTGCATGGGCAAAGAAATGTTCGTATTAAGTTTAAATTTTGTACGCAGATTTGCTTCCCGATTACAAATTACTTTTTCCAATAACATTTTTCTCTATAATTATAATTAGTTGTACATCTTTTGTTTTTCTTAGTTTTTGATCGACAGTTTAAGATTTCTCAATGTAAATAGTGTTGGTAATTAAGTTTGTAAAGAATCAATAATAATAATAGTGTTTCCCATGCGGGCAGTGATGCTGGGACTCACAGTATATACAAAGTGGCCAGAAAATTAGTGCAAAGCTTTAGGTAACTTGATTCGTTAATTAATTTTGAGTAGAAAATACAAATAAAAAATATTGTTTTTTTTCCGTGAGGCGTGCTGAATATATACCGGGTGTTGACTTGGCGGACGCAACATAGTAAATCCCATGTAAATTTTGAAATGTTCAAATTTTGGCTCCCCTATTTATTTTAGAAACAAAAGGTATTTACCTTTTTTGTAGAGGGAAAAATTCTGAATTTATTCATGTTAACGTTTATCACTTTACGTTTCTTTAAGTTAAAATAATTAAGAAAAAGTAATGTGATTTTATAAAAATAATGACATGCCATGGAATTGAAACAACAATTGCGGATGTCAAAATGGCAAAAGATATCGCAGTCACTTGATTAAAGTAAATGTTTTCGAAATGATTTACACTATACAAGAAAAAATCCTACTAATAAAGTGGTATTATGCAGACCACAGTTATCGAGATGTTTGGGTTATGTTTTTTGCAGTTCATTAAGTAACAGCAATATTTTGTGCTATTTTGACATCCGCAATTGTTGTATCAATTCCATGGTATGTCATTATTTTTATAAAATCACTTTACTTTTTCTTAATTATTCGTTGATTTTTAAAAGAGTTTAATTTGAAGCTTTAAACGAGTGTTTTCCACTCCCAGACTAATCATGAAGTAAAATTTCGAGTTTAGAAAAGCCCCGTGAAAATTTGTCGAGGGTCGCGCAGCGACCCGAGACAAATTTTCTGGGCTTTTCTAAACTCGAAATTTTACTTCATGCGCCACGCGTATCAAACACAGACTTTAAGTGAAGTTCGAATATACATAAATTTGACAATATTATAGTGTTTTATACGCGTGGCGCATGAAGTAAAATTTCGAGTTTAGAAAAGCCCTGAAAATTTGTCTCGGGTCGCTGCGCAACCCTCTACAAATTTTCACGGGGCTTTTCTAAACTCGAAATTTTACTTCATGCTTAGTCTGGGAGTGGAAAACACTTGTGACAAGCTTTAAATTGAATTACAAATAAACAGAGAATATTCGCAATTGTTTATTAATTCCATGGTATGTCATTATTTTTATAATATCACATTACTTTTTTTAATTATTTTAGCTGTACATTTTCTGACATTCGTTGATTTCTAGAAAAGTTCAATTTGAAGCTTTAAACGAGTGTTTTCCACTCCCAGACTAAGCATGAAGTAAAATTTCGAGTTTAGAAAAGCCCCGTGAAAATTTGTCGAGGGTCGCGCAGCGACCCGAGACAAATTTTCTGGGCTTTTCTAAACTCGAAATTTTACTTCATGCGCCACGCGTATCAAACACAGACTTTAAGTGAAGTTCTAATATACATAAATTTGACAATATTATAGTGTTTTATACGCGTGGCGCATGAAGTAAAATTTCGAGTTTAGAAAAGCCCTGAAAATTTGTCTCGGGTCGCTGCGCAACCCTCGACAAATTTTCACGGGGCTTTTCTAAACTCGAAATTTTACTTCATGCTTAGTCTGGGAGTGGAAAACACTTGTTTCAAGCTTTAAATTGAATTATAAATAAACAGAGAATATCCGCAATTGTTGTATTAATTCCATGGTATGTCATTATTTTTATAATATCACATTACTTTTTCTTAATTATTTTAGCTGTACATTTTCTGACATTCGTTGATTTCTAGAAAAGTTCAATTTGAAGCTTTAAACGAGTGTTTTCCACTCCCAGACTAAGCATGAAGTAAAATTTCGAGTTTAGAAAAGCCCCGTGAAAATTTGTCGAGGGTCGCGCAGCGACCCGAGACACATTTTCTGGGCTTTTCTAAACTCGAAATTTTACTTCATGCGCCACGCGTATCAAACACAGACTTTAAGTGAAGTTCGAATATACATAAATTTGACAATATTATAGTGTTTTATACGCGTGGCGCATGAAGTAAAATTTCGAGTTTATAAAAGCCCAGAAAATTTGTCTCGGGTCGCTGCGCGACCCTCGACAAATTTTCACGGGGCTTTTCTAAACTCGAAATTTTACTTCATGCTTAGTCTGGGAGTGGAAAACACTTGTTTCAAGCTTTAAATTGAATTTAAAAAAAGCAGAGAATATCCGCAATTGTTTTATTAATTCCATGGTATGTCATTATTTTTATAATATCACATTACTTTTTCTTAATTATTTTAGCTGTACATTTTCTGACATTCGTTGATTTCTAGAAAAGTTCAATTTGAAGCTTTAAACGAGTGTTTTCCACTCCCAGACTAAGCATGAAGTAAAATTTCGAGTTTAGAAAAGCCCCGTGAAAATTTGTCGAGGGTCGCGCAGCGACCCGAGACAAATTTTCTGGGCTTTTCTAAACTCGAAATTTTACTTCATGCGCCACGCGTATCAAACACAGACTTTAAGTGAAGTTCGAATATACATAAATTTGACAATATTATAGTGTTTTATACGCGTGGCGCATGAAGTAAAATTTCGAGTTTAGAAAAGCCCAGAAAATTTGTCTCGGGTCGCTGCGCAACCCTCGACAAATTTTCACGGGGCTTTTCTAAACTCGAAATTTTACTTCATGCTTAGTCTGGGAGTGGAAAACACTTGTTTCAAGCTTTAAATTGAATTAAAAAAAACAGAGAATATCCGCAATTGTTGTATTAATTCCATGGTATGTCATTATTTTTATAATCACATTACTTTTTCTTAATTATTTTAGCTGTACATTTTCTGACATTCGTTGATTTCTAGAAAAGTTCAATTTGAAGCTTTAAACGAGTGTTTTCCACTCCCAGACTAAGCATGAAGTAGAATTTCGAGTTTAGAAAAGCCCCGTGAAAATTTGTCGAGGGTCGCGCAGCGACCCGAGACAAAGGGTATCACAGGATAAGAGGGTTAAAAGTACCCCCCATGCGAATCCAGGATCGCGATACTCAGACGAAAGACAATTGAAAATGCCGACATTCCCCAAATTTTCAGCTTCCTAAACCAATTTGTTACTGAGATATGAGGGAAAACGTGATTTTTACGATTTATTTTTTTTCTCGGCATCTACTGCGTGCATCGAGCTGGAAAAAAATATTGCTTAAAAGGAAAAATGTTGGCGCCAAATTCAATTATAAAAAATAATATTAAAGTTTTCAAATTCGATTTTCGCACTTTAGACATTGGACTACTGTCTCAGATTTTGTACATGTAATGTGTTTTTTAACCCTCTACAACAGGGATGCACAGACTTATTAAGACTAGGGGCCACTCGGGCAAATTATGAACTGATGGCGGGCCGCCAGAAGTATAGGTAATTAAAGACAATAAAGAATTGATAATAATGTATTAAAATTGAAAAAGAATTTATTAATTGTGCTTACAATCTTTTTATATTTGGCTCAAATTTACTTGTAGCAACACGTAAAACTGCTTGCAAACTTTCGTTTGCAAGGCGGTTTCGATTTTTTGTTTTATTATTATTTAGTATTGAAAAGGTTTGTTCACATATATAGGTAGAACCAAATAAGCTGGCACATTTCAGAGCGTTTATGCGCAACTCTTTGTACGTATTTTTATCAATGCAGCGGTAAAAGTTCAGCAAGTCTCCTTCGTTGAATTTGTTTCGTAAATCTTGGTCGTTTTGAATGTCGATAATTTGTAACTGCATTGACTCTGGCGCATTTTCAACTGAAATCGTGAAAGGATTGCTGAATATGTCCAACAGAGGTTTCACTTTTTTAAACTCCGAAAATCTGTCTTGAAAATATTGAATCAAAATATATAGCTTTTCTACATAACTGAAATTAATCGCAGTTTTGTTGAATTTTTGAGCCATTTTCTTATAATTCGGAAAATGATTGTAATTTCCAGAATTCAATTGCGATCTGAAAAGTGTCAGCTTGCATTGAAAGGATGATACATGAGCGTAGAGCTGGGATATCAGTTGATTTTTGCCTTGAAGCCGTGTGTTCAAGACATTCAAATGATTTGTAATGTCAACTAAAAAAGCCAAATCACACAACCAATCAGGATTTTTAAGTTCCGGGACATCCCTTTGCTTTTCCGCCAGAAATATTCCAATTTCTTCTTTTAAATTTAGAAATCGTTCCAGTGTCAATCCACGACTTTGCCACCTTACTTCTGTATAATACAGTAAATCTCCATATTCGCTTTCGATGTCATCAAGGAATTGTTTGAATTGCCTGTGATTGAGTCCTCGTGATTTTATGAAATTTACAGTCGAAACTACCACTTTCATGACATTTTGAAATTCAATTTTTTTAGAACAGAGGGCTTCTTGGTGTATAATGCAGTGAAACTGCATGAGATCTTCAGCGTTTATGTTTTTTTATTGCAGATGCTTTTTTAGCAAAGTAACTAGCCCAGAATTGACACCAATCATTGAAGGAGCACCGTCAGTCGCAACTCCCGATAATTTTGATAAGTCCAAATCAGTTTTTGAACACTCATCCAAAAGTACATTGAGTATATCAACTCCTCTGGTTTGACCTTTCAATGAACACATTCCTAATAACTCTTCTAAGACTTCAAAATCTTGAGTAACACCTCGTATGAATATGAGAAGCTGAGCTGTAGAACTAATATCAGTGGATTCGTCGAGTGCTAATGAAAAAAATTCAATGATCTTAGTTTTTTCATTTAATTGTTCCGCAATATTACCTGACAAAGACATAATTCGTCTTTGGATAGTCATACGATTCAGTTGAATTTTCTCAAACTTTTTTGCTGCTTCTGGACATATTTTCTTAGCGGCAATTTCTATGCATTCTTTTACAAAATCCCCATCATTGAAGGGGCGACTTCGCTTTGCTATCATTCGAGAAATTTCATAACTAACTTCTGTAGCTGTTTCTGAATCTTGAATGGGTTTTGTAAACATAGCTTGCTGACCAGTAAGCTCCCGTTTTAAAGACAACATTTTTTGCTTTCTTAATTCGCCTGTAAACTTGGTAAAAGTAGGATGCTGCGTTTCATAGTGCCTTTTTACATTATATTCCTTTGCAATCGCAACAGAATTCTTGCAAATTAAACAAACGACTTTGTTATGCGACCATACAAAAAAGTATTTCTCAGTCCAAATTTCTTGAAACTGCCGATTTTCATCTTTAACCTTACGTTTTTTACTAGGCCCTGGCTTGTCCATGTTGCGTTCTAATCCTGGCTATGATTAACACAGCACCTAAAAACAATTACAGTACCTATTTAAATTACCCATCCTTTTTTAAATTACCAAAAATAATTGATTAAATATGTAGGGAAACACTTATTAATAACAGAGTTTTACTTACGATTTCACAACACAATTATACACGGCACTTGACGGGAAATCTACGTTGAATGTGGATCAAAATATATGACACCGGCTAGTCGAGTTAAAATCTACACTAGAACTATTGACACTTCACTCAAATTTAAACCGAACTGTCGGTCGCTGTGGTTAGCGTGGCTTTTATACCGCGCGTATAGAGTCGAAAACTGTCTGGAGAAATCTCGAAACCGACTCTGGAAGCTTCGTGTATCTACCTACGCGAGTAATCGGGAATTCGGGACTATTGCTATCTCGCTTGCTCTAACAATATAACCCATGGATAAGCCGCCACCGCGCTGCCGTCGTCGCCGCGCCGCCGGCCGCGGTGCTTCCTCAAGAAAACGAATTTAACCGAGATCGGCACGAACATTACCGACCGCTGTTTCCGACGCATGCACAGCGCACCAGGGGATGTCGACTCTTTTGGGCACTTAAGAGCGCGCGCGCGAGATTCCAATTACTTTTCTAACATATTTTTTTTGGTTTTATTCTGGAACAGAATTCAATATTTTTCGAATGTATGAGAGTATTATTTTTGCTGTCGGCGGGCCACCAGTATTCGACCGGCGGGCCGCATGCGGCCCGCGGGCCGTGGTCTGTGCATCCCTGCTCTACAACATCTATTTTTTGTAGAATTTTAAACAATGTGGAAGATAGTCAAATAAAATAAACCGGTTTACATATTCATATTTCGCGCCAAAATTGTAATAAAAAAATGTGAGTGTCCACATTATGAATAATTCACATTAATATTAATATTTAACTGTCATTTTCAACTAGTTTCTTCTTCTGTATTTTGATAATAAATAAGATTTCTGATGTTTAACATTACGTAATAAAACTACCAAACTCATTTTTTAAATGACATTTTCGTTTAGCAGTTCATAATTGTTTATTGTTGTACGAGAAGATACGAGTAAAGGCATTCAAAAAATTATGTATTCAGTTTTAGATATGCTTTATAATATCTATTCGTCGTCACTATCTTCTTCTATAACAGGTATTACTTGTTCGTTCACAAACAGCCGACTTAAAATTTCGGCCGGTTTGACGATTTTTGGCCAAGTAACGCGCATGTGTTAAGTAATAAATAATCGCAGCGATGTGAGAACAACATCCCAGGGTGCGACTCCCGTTCGCACATTCACAATAGTGTCGTTTCACTCCCGCTATTCCGATTGAGTCCGGTACGTAATCTATATATACTCTATACGTTTTCGCGTTTATGTGTCGGGATCGAACCTGGATTTTAATAATATCCGGTTGTTCTTTCAAAAACTGCAGTTTTAGGGTTCCCTCTTCATCCAATAATTCCGCCAAATAAGACACCGCTTGCTTGAACTGATAAGTCCCAGTGAAAAATATTTTCAAGTCATTCTCAGTCATTTCCGGAAAGTCAGCCAAATCCTCAGAAGGTTGAATCTGAAAAATGACTTTTTTTCTGCTCCAGCCATTATTCTCCACTTCAGCCTCCAACGTGTTCGTGGTATTCTTCTTAGATGCAATCTAGTGAAGAATTTCTTCTCGATTCTCGACGTCAGAATTGAGTCGCTTTCCGAATTTGTTGTTTAAAAAACTTGCGATTCTGCAAAATGCTTTTGCTTTAGGCAGCAATTTGTTGTCGAGTTGGTGATGCAACAATTTATATGTTTGCCCTATGATTCCATGAACCGCCTCAACCACCCAGCGAACCTTAGTTACAATCCGAGATGCATTCGATTCAGCAGTTGTTAATTGCTTCCGTTTGCCTGCAATAATTAAAAATTTATGTCAAAACATGAACTTGTTTTATTGCAAATAAACCTCTAATACATTTTCGTAATTATTCTTTCGAAATTAATAAAATGTCAAGATAAATGACAAATATACCTTTAAGGGCAGGCATACAGACTGTGTACCCTTGCTCTTCTAACTCAGCCTTGACATCCCGAAATCCCCGGTCAACTATGCAAATGTCACCTTGTTCTAAAAGACATTTTAGTCCATTTTCATCTTCCATGATTTGGCGCATTATTTGAGCATCATTTAAATTAGCAGTGAATGGTCCAAGCGTTTCAACAATAAAACCATTTGTTGTACAAATTGTAAATGGCTTCAACAACGATTTCTTTTTTTGTCCTAAAAGATACGTTTTTTCTACGGTGAGATATATCAATTTCATAAGTGTGATATAATGTAATAAAAACATTCCAGAAAAAAATATTTTTTCTGAACACGTGATATTTTGTTTGGTGTTGTAGGCGTTCACTTTGTGGTACATCTTAAATACACTTGTAAATAAAACACCTTTTACTTTGTTTAACCACTGAATTTTACATTTAATTGTGTGACTAGTTTCGACTATCTAGTAGTCACTTTAGTTTGAGAATGACTACTAGATAGTCGAAACTAGTCACACAATTAAATGTAAAATTCAGTGGTTAAACAAAGTAAAAAGTGTTTTATTTACACGTGATATTTTATGGAAACTGGAAAATGCATTGCATGTTTTTTAAACGAAAAGATAATATTTCAACAATTTGATTCCGAGGCGACTAATTCTAGTGAAAACAATAATACCTGAGTACGATTTTCGCTGATACTCATTGTTTCTTTTTTGGTGCGTGACATTAGTGCCGTCAAAAATGTGTGTCAATTTCTTATCAGCATTGAACAGCTCTTGCGCAAATGTTGACGTTTGCTTTTCAATCAAATCCTGTCGAGAAATTGTTCCGAAACCGAAATAAAAAGGCAATATATCTTTTTCAAACGACTCGATGACAAAACTGCAATATTCTGACACCTGTTGTTCATTTCCTAAACCATAAGTTGCAGATATGAGACTATTAGAGATTCCAGTGCGTATCTTATATAGAATCACCACGAGTGCTTGAGTCACGCTTCGGGTTTTAGAAGATCTCATTGACGTCATCATGTCACGAAGCTCTGTGAGATTTTCCCACGTTAAACCTCAAAATACAAAAAAATATTTAATTAATTGTACAAGATTTAGCGCTGTTACCCAGATATCCGCAGTTTTAACATTGAATTATCTACGAATTCACAGTTAAATGATTGTGAAATCTGTAGTTGTCCAGGCAATTACTATTTTATGTCAAAGGAGAAAAATATGGTTGATTCGGAACGATCTGACAAATAGTGCAAATAGTTCTCATAGACAATGAGCTGCATCAAAATATCTTCGTAAAACCGTTTTTTTATTAGGTGACCAGGGCAACAACGGTTGCCTTTTGGAATAAATATTTTTGTTTTACTGAAAGCTTGTCTTCTCGCATCGTTTGGAACTGTTATAATATTTTCAGCCTTCCCACAAACAAAGCAATATTTGTCGGTCGACACAAATCGCTGAAATGGTAACTCAACTAATTCGAAGGGCTGTTGGTCAAATTCCTTCATAACGAACGACGGATCATCGGCTGAATTTGAGGAAATCGAATTCTGCGACGAGAATTCTGATGAAAATGAGTCGCTCTGAACAAAGGTAGAAACTCGACTTTCTTCCATGTTTGTGTCAGTTTTAGTGTAAACAATATCCCGACACTTATTGCACAATTCATCACCAACTACGACTTCTCTATGCAAAACGTTTCCCAAATGGTCTCCTTCAACTTTAGACCGAATAACCTTTACTTGGCCTGTTGATCGCCAAATCAAAATATTGCAGCTTACACATCTTACGTGTTTCGGCTTTTTTGAACCACGCTCGCTTTCAGTTGACATAATACAACGGTGAGGTTATGTACGCCGCGCCGTCTAAACACTAGCATTGTGGCGCAAGGGCACGAGTCGCTGGCCGCCTCGGTAGCGCCACCTGTGCAAAACAATTATGAACTGCTAAACGAAAAAATCATTTAAAAATTGAGTTTAATACTTTTATTACGTAATGTTAAATCTATTTAACATCACAAATCTTATTCATTAACAAATTACAAGAGAAACTAATTGAAAATGACAGTTAAATATTAATATTAATATGAATTAATCATAATGGGGACAAACTCATTTTTTAATTGCAATTTGGGCGCGAAATTTTAATATTTAAACCGGTAAAGTTGGTTTTTATTTTATTTTACTATCTTCCACATTGTTGAAAATTCTACAAAAAATATATGTTATAGAGGGTTAAAAAGCACATTACATGTACAAAATTTGAGACAGTAGTCCAATGCCTACAGTAAATAGAGTTTGAAAACTTTTTTATTTTTTTTATATTTGAATTTGGCGCCAACATTTTTTGAAAAAAATACCTTGACATGTAACTTTTTGTTTTCTTTTGAGCATAATTTTTTTTAGCTCGATACACGCAGTAGATGCTGAGAAAAAAAATAAAATGTAAAAATCACGATTTCCCTTGTATCTCAGCAACAAATTGGTTTAGGAAGCTGAAAATTTGGGGAATGTCGGTATTTTCAGTTGTCTTTCGTCTGAGTATCGCAATTCTGGATTTACATTGGGGGCACTTTTCACCCCCTTATCCGGTGATACCCTTTTCTGGGCTTTTCTAAACTCGAAATTTTACTTCATGCGCCACGCGTATAAAACACTATAATATTGTAAAATTTATGTATATTCGAATTTCACTTAAAATCTGTGTTTTATACGCGTGGCGCATGAAGTAAAATTTCGAGTTTAGAAAAGCCCAGAAAATTTCTCTCGGGTCGCTGCGCGACCCTCGACAAATTTTCACGGGGCTTTTCTAAACTTGAAATTTTACTTCATGCTTAGCCTGGGAGTAGAAAACACTTGTTTAAAGCATTAAATTGAATTAAAAAAAAAAATGGTTGTATCAATTCCATGGTATGTCATTATTTTTATAAAATCACATTATTTTTCCTTAATTATTTTAACTTAGAGAAACGTAAAGTGTTAAGTGTGAACATTCATAAATTTAGAATTTCTCCCTCTACAAAAAAGTGAAATACATTTTGTCTCTAAAATAAATAGGGAAACCAATATTTGAACACTTTAAAATTAACATGCGATTTCCTATGTTGCGTCCGCCAAGTAAACACCCGGTATATACATATTTTTTTTATAATTTTTTACATTTTTAATTTATTTAAATTATTTTTTCTAATTTTTTATGTACTCCAAATTAATTTACGAATCACGCTACGTAAAGCTGTTTACTTATTATCTGGCCACCAGCTAGCTTTAGTTAATTTTCTAAAATACTGGCAAAAAAGCTTCTATTGGTAAATATTGGTTTCCCGGTAAATCGGTACAATCTCTAGTTACAACAAGGAAGGATTATAACTTCTTAACGAAAAATGTATTGTTTTGCTCCTCGAATTTTAATAACCCCGTATAATAATAATACTCTTACTCTAAATACTTTTTAAAAACTCACCCTGTACATCACAATTAAACAAAAAAATACATTCTATCATACAAAAAAACATTCCGAGTGAATTTTCGCTATCTTCCATTAGAGCCATATATTGATTGTTTTAGCATTAATCGTTACTATTGTATTGTAAATATAAGACTGTATATAATGTAATACATTCCGAGATGCCTGGGAATTACTCGGCATGTCGGCGTTTTTTTTTGTTTTGATTTTCTTGTGGCGTTTCTGTTCCTTTTTGACGGATCGAGTTATTCCTTAGCGTTTAAGTGTTTTATTTATTTGTGTGTCTTTTTGGGTATTTTCGACCTCTGGAAAAATATCAGGAAAATATATGATTGATAATAAGGAAAATTAGAATAAATTCAAACTAGAAAATAATTAATTTGCGATTTTATTAAAAAAATCTATGTAAAACAAAACAATAAATAGTTACTTATCATAAATATCAATTACTAGTGTTTATAAATATCTCTTTTTTACTGATGTCACTCCATCGGTTGATATATCCTCTAAGGCTATTCTTTTTTCCTGAAATTAATATTTAATTCGTATTATTAAGTAAGCACAATTCATAAAAAAATGATTCTGTTATAAAGGATTTTTACATTTTTTTTTAAATTTCATTATTCATATCCAAATTATTATAACAATAAATTAGTTTCACTCAAATTCCTGATTTTAAAGAATAAAATCATTTATTATGTTTTTCTTTTACCTTCAAACCAATGCATACAAATTATAATTTATTTAATGCATACTGCAAACAATTATACGTAGCAACATTTAAGATTTCAGCTATAACTAATTTAATATTATTAATTTAAATAAAAGAAAACACTATTAGATTCAGTTGCATAAACAATTTTAACCCTTAAAAGTCCCTTATCCCAAAAAAACTAGATTTTAAAATCTAGGATATTTTGAAAGAGGACTTTCATGTCATTTTCTATTGTAATAATGACATTTTGTATTTGAGAAATTGTGGCAATTCAAAATATTTAAGGGTTAGTTGCATGAAAGTTTGAAACCGAGATTATATCTGACTAGTTTGAAATGGTGTAACAACAATAGAATTTGTAATTTTGCCATTTCTTTTTTTAGCGATTCAGAGAATAATTTAAGTTTTTAAGAGGAAATGGCAAAATTACAAATTCTATTGTTCTTACACCATTTTAAACCAGTCAGATATAATCTCGGTTTTAAACTTTCATGCAACTGACCGTTAAATATTTTGAATTGCCATAATTTCTCAAATACAAAATGTCATTATTACAATAGAAAATGACATGAAAGTCGTCTTTCAAAATATCCTGGATTTTAAAATCTAGTTTCTAAAGACCTTTCATGTCAATTTAATTAATACACTTAACTTTGTTTTACTACTTCCATTCTACTTTTCAGTGACTATAGTTTCGACTATAAGCTAGTCATTATGAAACTAAGTAGTAGTTTGATAATGACTAGCTTGTACTGGAAACTATAGTCACTGAAAAGTAAAATAAAAGTTGTAAAACAAAGTTAAGTGTTTTAATTAAATTGTTATGAAGATGTATCACAAAGTGAACGCCAACCAAATTAAAGTCTTTCATGTCATTTTCTATTGCATTAATATTTCGCATTTGAGGAATGATGGCAGTTCAAAATATTTAACTACTCCTAAGGGTTAGTTGCATGAAAGTTTTGAACCGAGATTATGTCTGACTGTGGTTTGAAATGGCGTTAGTACAATAGAATTTGTAATTTTGCCATCTTTTTGAGCAATTCGGGGAAAAATTCAAGTTCTAAATTTGTATACAATTGGTTTGATGTGTCAGTTGTCTCAAAAAAAGGAACCATAATTCAACAAAGTATTTTCTATTGTTCCAATGTGATTTTGAACTTAAAAGACACTATATTTCGTTCAAATTCAAGACACAATGTCAAAGTTCGATCAAAGTGACAAACATATGCCTTGGTCTTTCGAGTAGACGTCACTATTTCTTGAATTTAAATGAACTCTAGGAGTATACAATAATTTTTATATAGAATAGTTAAATAATTTTTCTTAAAAAAGTGTGAAAATCCTTAAAGAATCCGAGAATCAACAAAATAATTTACTACACATTTTTTTATACTTACGTAAAAAAATGGCGACGTGAAATATCTTTTTTGAGATGAAATTTTTAAGATCTTTTTATCATCGAATGACTAGATTTTAAGACTTGTACCTCAAAAAAAAAAACAAAGTCAGCACAACAATGATTTACGTGATAATTTCTTCTCGAGTACCTTGATTGGCCTAAACGAATTCTTCGGTTGCGTTTTTTCAAAAGAAAAACAGTCAACAAAGTGCGATTATGCTATTGCTGAAGTATGTTTAAATAAATCTAGAAATTTCCGCCGTAAAGTGATTGTTAGCCAAAAAAGGTGGAATTAAATCGCTATGTTTAGATGAAAACTAATGCTCAAATAAAAATTGTAAATCTAAACGTTTTTAATTAAGTAGTACTTTGAATTGTAGTTCAAAATGACATTTTCTATTGACCTAATGTTATTTTGAATTCACTGCAGAGTTGAACTGAGTTCATAATGATACTTCAATGCATAGTCGAATTTTAATTCTATCAAAATATCACTATTTTGATACTTCTCTGCTAAAGTCGGAGATGAACTACAGTTTGAATACTTTAAACAGCTTGGCTCATATGACGTTTATTCTATTTTAAATTTTAATTATTAAAATACATAAACAATACATTTATTTAAACATACTTAATTTTGAAGATCGCTTCGAAGGTACCTTGATATTAAACCAAGTTGTTCCTCATAGTCGGATAAGTGTTGTTTTCCCATGTTTGTATATTCTATAGACCAAAAGAGATCATTAACGATTTTATTTTCATAACAGATTCTATTTACATATATTACTTAAATGTAATGATAAGAGACAAATCGTAGTGGATGAATGTTGTGCGCGAATCCTCATCTTTATCGGGCACACACATACATACAAAACAAACACACACAATCATGTAGGTGTACTCGTAATAAAGAGAAAATACAAATTAGATGAAATGAGATTTAAAGAAAATGTGTTAAACTCTGTTATATGCGTATAAAAATTAAATAAATATAAATATTCTTGTAATTGGAGGATTACAAAATGCTGTAAAAATAAAGAGGTCAACTAATTTTTGCTTGTTTCTTTATACCCTTTTTGAAGTAGTTTAAATGTAGGGCCCTTAGTGTTCTAGCGGACCCAAATTTTATTAGCATATAAGGCCATTATTCTGCTATTCCGGACAGTTATAAGTATCGAGACCTTCTCGAGAAAGCATTTGGTCACCTTCACGCTGAAGACATTTACAAAAACACACACGAAATCGAGGAAGCACCAGACAAACTTACTGTGACTCTAATCGACTCCTACAATGAATTATATCAAGTAAGTATCCTTTAACAATGAGGGAAAACACCATGGTGGAATGCCGAATGTCCATCTTGAAGACACTAGAACAAAAATGGTCCGTCAAAGTTCTTTCCCCGTCAGTCATATACCGGTTTATTTTTTTTGTAAAACAGGCCGGTCCAAGGGCGCGATATTGCCGACGACAGTATTCTATTCTATTCTATTGAAAGTGAGTGGGTAGTTACGCTACCCTCAACTGCGACCGCAAGGATCTATTGTGGCTCACAATTAAGGTCGAACATCCGGCCTTACAGCTCACCTTCCAAGTCCATCTTCTTGATGAAGTCAAGGATCTTGTCAGGTAAAGTTTTTTCCAGGTCCTTCAGGTTTAGCTTCGGTGTGCCAAACACCGTGGTCCTGATCTGGTCGCCAGCTGGACAGGCACATATGCCGTGCTCTGCTGTTTCATCATCCTCTAGGCATAGGCGGCACTCAGTGGTGTCGCTTAGTCCTAGTTTATTAAGGTGATGCCTTAGACGGCTGTGTCCAGTGAAGAGAGCAGTTAATGTGTGAACATCTGATCTGCTCAGCTTCAACCATGAGGCCGTCCTGGCCGCAGTTGGTCCACTTGTTACCGCTCTGAAATGTCTCATCCCAGGGCGGTTTTGCCAGAAATCCTGTGCCTCGTGTCTCATCCATCCGTTGTTACGGTCTCTAGCTGTTGATCTGGGTATCCCCAGAGCGGGTTCTGGTCCGATGTAGGCTGTACGCGCCCCCTCTCTGGCTAGGGAATCGGCTAATTCGTTTCCCTTCAGGCCAGAGTGGCTTGGCACCCACATCAGACTGACCCCGTTTACCTGTGCCATTTGGCAGAGGGCTTCCTTGCAGTTCCGTACAGCCAGCGAGGAGCATCTAGAAGATGCCAGGGCCCTAAGGGCCGCCTGGCTGTCCGAACATATTTTTATTGTCCTGCCCGCCCAACCCTTTGAAAGGATTTCGTGGGCGCACATTTCAATGGCGTATATTTCAGCCTGAAGTATGGTAGCATACCTGCCAAGGCTGTAGTAAAGTTCAGTCCTTGGTCCGACGACTGAGGCTCCTGTTCCAGTGGACAGTTTTGAGCCGTCAGTGTACCAGTAGGAATCAGCCTTTTCTGGGGTGATTTTGTGTCCCTCCCAGTCGTCCCTGCTTGGGAACAGGACCTTGTACGGCTGATCCTCGCAGTAGTCCGTGACTGCGTAGTCAGTCCTCATACTTAGGATGTCATCCGCCTCAATGGCAGTTGACAGCCCATTTGGTATGAAGACTATCACCTTCGGATCCAATAGGGCCGCGTGGTGATATCGATACGTTGCTAATCTGGCCTCGCCCTGTATTAGGATATGCAGGGGGGTGAGGTTCAGTAGCATTTCTAGAGCCGCTGATAGGGTAGTGCGTATGGCTCCAGTTACCGCTACTGTCGCCATTCTCTGCAGTGAGGAGAGCCTTGATATGGCCATTTTTCGAGTTGTAATCGGCCACCAGGCGATACTGCCATAGGTTATTATTGGTTTTATGACCGAACCATATAGCCAGTACATTTGCTTGGGGTTTAATCCCCATGACTTCCCGCAAATTCTATGGCACGTCCACAGGGCGTACCTTGCTTTGCGGATTGTCTTGTCCAAGTGGGAGTTCCAGTTTAGCGATTTATCCAGGGTGATTCCTAGATACTTCGCCTCCTCCACAAATGGTATGGTTTCTCCCCGTAGAGTAAGAGGTCTCACTTTCAGGATCCTCTTTCTCGTGATCGGGACAACTAATGTTTTGCTAGGGTTTACGTTTAACCGTTCCCCTATACACCAGTTCTGAGTCGCATCCAGTGCCTCCTGCATGGCTTCACAGATTTGGTTTTCATCCGTGCCCCTTGCAAGAATGACTATGTCATCAGCATACGCTTGCACTTCGACGTCAAGCGTATCTATTATTGCAAGCAGATCGTCTACCAGTAAATACCACAGCAGGGGGGAAAGAACCCCTCCCTGCGGGCATCCCCTGGCAGTCCTCAGCTTGACCGTGTCGCCACATAGTGACGTTGTCACGGTTCTGGTGTCGAGCCTTGCTCTGATCCAGCCTGTAATAGCCGGTGGAACCCCTCTGTCCCTCGCGGATTTGCAGAGTGATCCTGTCAGAGCAGCGTTGTGGCCCCTTCTATGTCCAGGAAAGCTGTTACCGCAATTCCCTTGTAGTCCAGGGTTTGCGCAACTTTCCCGGCTAGGTTATTCAGCGCCAAGTCCGTTGACTTCCCCTTTTGGTAGGCATACTGGTGCACACTAAGAGGGTTAATACTCAGTATCTCCCTCCTGATGTAGCCATCCAGCACCTTTTCCAGGGTCTTTAGGATAAATGACATCAGGCTTATAGGTCGGAAGGATTTTGGTAGGGGATCTGTTTTCCCCACCTTAGGTAGATAGACTACCTTTACTTCCGACCAGCTATTTGGAATGTAATTCCACGCTAGGCTCGCCCTGAACGGTCTTATAAGGTAGAGGATTACTTTCTCCAAGCCTTTTTGGAGTAAGACAGGGAAGACCCCATCTATTCCTGGTGCTTTGTATGGTTGGAAGGATTTGACCGCCCAACTTACTGATCTGTAGGTAACGATCTTGTTTACCACCTTCCAGTCCTGCTTCCCCGGTCTCTTAGTTCGATCCCGTGGAAGCATTGTATCCGGTGTTTCGTTACTTAGAAGGGAACAATCTGGGAAGTGATTTTGGGCCAGGATCTCTAACGTCTCTTTACCAGAGGCCGTATATAAGCCATCAGGTCGTTTTATCGACCCAAGTGCTTGCGCCGGCTCTCTGGCTAGAATCTTGTGGATTCTTGCACTACGGGGAGTATCATGAATACCCTCTCAGAACTTCCTCCAAGATTCCCTCTTGGCCCTGCGAATTTGTTTATTGTACTCCGTTAGAGCCGTACTGTACGGTTCCCATTTGCCCGCCTCCTTAGCCCGGTTGAATAGTTTCCGGACTTCTTTTCGCATTTTTTCTAATGTATTGTTCCACCAGGGGACATTTCTACTGTCCTCTTTCCTTTGTAGTGGACAATTTTCATGGTACGCTGAGACGATTGATCGACAGATATGCTCCGCCGCCGTCTCAATGTCCTCATGACTTTTAATAGTGGGTGCCGTTGATCCCAGAAGCTCTCCAAGTGTACGCGTATAACCGCCCCACTTAGTGCTTCTAGCATTACGGTATTTCACTATTGGTCTAGTGCCTGCTTCAATTTTAAATTGAATGTTCCGATGGTCAGAGCAGGAGGGGTCTTCTGACACCTTCCAGTCGGAAATTTTTGTGCTCAAGTAGTTTGAGCAGAAAGTAATATCTAATACCTCTGCGCGATTTTTCGTAACAAAGGTAGGTTCGTTGCCAGTATTAAGTATGGCTAGCCCTTCCCCCATAATAAAGTTTAATAGAGACTCACCCCTCGGATTGGTGTCAGTGCTGCCCCATGCTAGATGGTGTGCGTTGGCGTCACATGCCACAACAAGCTGGATATTCTCCCTCTTGCTGGTGGCCACCAGTCTTCTCACAGCTGTTGGAGATGGTGGGTCTGCGCTGTCCTCCGGGAAGTATGCCGAGCAGGCTATTACGTCCAGCCTGCTCTTCCCCACCGGAAGTTTCAGCTGCACAGCGACTACAGCTCTGGTGCAGTATCCTGTCAACAGAAAGTATTCAATGTCCTTACGGACTAATATACAAGCTCTGGGTTTTTGCCCCGAACTATATGTAATTACCTTACCTGGTATGTTGCTCAGGCCGCTTATCCGGCCTGTGCCAGTCACCCATGGCTCCTGTATGAAGGCGATATCTGCACGCTCTTCTCTAAACCGTTTGCCAAGGAGAAAAGAGGCTCCTTTGACATGGTGCAGTTTGCCCTGCACACATCTCACCGTCGGATACATCACTTACCCGACGGTGATTTGGCTCCCCGGAAGGTCGATTTACCGCCCCTCTTTGAGTGTGCCTTGCCCCTTAGTGGACCCTTACCCTTGGCCGATGTAGGCCTAGGATGTGTCCTTTGGGGCTCACTTGGTGTTCCGCTGCCGCCGGCCACCTGGTCGACTGAGAGGGTGGTTGGAGTCCGCTCCTCCTCAGTCTCCCCTGGCTCTGCAGCAGGTGGCTTATTGGCCTCCTTGTCCCTGCCTTTGACCCTGAACGTCACCTGTCCATAGCCGAAGTAGGGTTTGAGGTCCATCTCCTTGAGATAGGCCAATGACCTGTCGTCCATCGAAAACGTCCAGGTCTGCCCCGGTCCTGCATCCTCATGACTACCCACTCCTGAGCCTGCAGTCCCGGGTTCATGACCCTCAGTCTTCTAAGGACTACTTCTGACGCGAGCCGTTCTCCTGCTTCGTCGTCTGGGATATAGGCCACGCATATGTGTGGTTTAGGCAGCTCCTTTCCCCGTACGAGTTTGAGCCTCGCGTCGCTCCACGGCTGCAGGCGTACTAACACCTCCTGCAGCCATGAGACGGTTGGCTCATTCGCACAGGTCAGGAGCAGCCAGCCTGGCCTTGCCATGCATCCCTGGAATCTGACAGGCGGTCCGTTGTCCGGCAGCCTGTCTACTTCCGCCATAATGCTTTTGCGAAGGGTCGTGAGTTGCTCAGTCGTCAGGGCAGTGCCGGGGTAGTCAGTGTGGATTATACCCACTCTGATACCCGCGACTGCAGCCCTGTACGACAGCTTCGGCACCCTCGCAGTGACGTCTGTCGGTGTGTCCTTCTTGCAGGTCTTTTTTACGCCCTGCTCAGGGGTGGTCACGTCAGAGCGTTGCCGTTTTTTTGTCGTGTCGGCCTTGGGTTGGATTTCCGCCCCTTCGGGGTGGGTACCAGTCCCTTCGGCCTCACGACGTTTACGGCTTTGCTCGATTACAGTGCTCAAGGCGGTCTCGTACGGTATTCCGCTCTTGAGCATTCTGGAGAGTCGTTTTCTTGTGGCGCCCCCGAATTTCTTGTGTTTTAGTGAGAGGTTCGTCATCTTCTTGATGTCCTCATCGCTGGGTCCTGCTAGTAGCCTCTCCTCTGTGCCAGGGGAAACTGTCTCCCGCTCGCCTTCTGGACAGGTCTGTGTCGCTGGCTTTTCTGGAGCGGGATTGACCCCAATCTCTATCGCCTCCACTTGTGAAGTTACGAGGCTCCCCCTTCGTCCGGGGCTTTGTTGGTTTTTTCTTTATGATCCATAAATGATCCCACGAGATGGGCAGAAATAAAGGTCCACTCAGGCCGTGCTCCCTTGCCTGAGTATGCCTATTTAAATCTGGAGGTTGGCAGGTATCCAGAGTCCACCTATTGGTGACCAGACTTACCCATCTGGCCAGCTACCAGTGCTTGCTGGCAGCCATGGAAGTAGGCATAGGCTGTTCCACCGTGACCATGGGGTTTATGTTACTGTTGACGACAGTATATTTAAAACAGTAACAAAAGCTATGCACTGTTATGTAGCTCTTAACGAGAATAGCTACCCTCTACTCAGGCCCGCCGCTAGCCGCTTCAGCGCCCGTGTGCGAAACTGACAGTGCCGCCCCTCCTCTATCCTATTTTTCCTGAATTTTAATTTGGTTAGGTAATAATGGAAGTGTATAAATAAACAACTTTAATAAACAAACAATTTATTTTTAAGTCTACAATAATACTTAGATGTAAGCACCTACAAAAATTGAACTCTTCTTGCTTTTATACTGGCGAAATCGGCTATTATTTATCTAGTATCAAAACTATCTAATATTTCAGATTCTATCGAAATAATAGATAAATTACTTAGTCTAGGTTGATGCATAGTTGACCTTAAGTAATTCTTAATCAATTTCAACTTAGAAAAAGATCGTTCACCAGATGCAACTGTAACTGGTAGAGTAAGAAATATTCTTAATGCTATTGATATGTTTGGAAAAGTTGACATTAAATTACACTGGTCTGCAAAAAAATTTTTTTTTTCGAGCCCTGACACCATTCCTGCTGATTCTTATGTAAAATGACCTCCTGAATCCGAATATGACCTCCGTTTTCCCCCATCACCCACCGTTTTCGGGGGAGGCCCCCCACCTATTTTTATCACTTTTCGATAATTTGGAGGGATGAAAAGGATTATTTTAGCCTTTACATTTCTTCTGAGGGGCTAGAGAGGTGAAAAGTTCCAAAACATGAACATTTGTAGCAAGGAGGTAGATTTGGGGGGATTTGCCCCCTTAAATTGTAAAAAAATCATTAAAAATTATCAACTTTTTCCGTTTTTTTCGCAGTTTTTTCACTTATTTTCTACATATTCCAGCTTCCATTCCCCCTCATCCTCCCCCAAACAATAAAAATATATAGCAACAATATATAGCAACAATAATAAAAATATATAGCAACAATAATAAAAATATATAGCAACAGTTCGGAAGATTCACTGTACCACGCTGGCGCTCTCAATACCTCGCGCGCACAGGTCCCGAAGGAAAACATTTACTTGCCGCCTTTGCACATCAAACTCGGATTGATCAAACAGTTTGTGAAAGCAATGGACAAGGCCGGTGATGCATTTCAATTTTTGAAAACTAGATTCCCTCGTCTTAGTGAGGCTAAAATCAAGGAAGGAGTTTTCGTGGGCCCCCAGATTAGACAACTTTTCCAAGATTCGACGTTTATTGAACACCTGAATCGAAAACGGTGGGCGATGGGGGAAAACGGGGGTCATATTCGGATTCAGGAGGTCATTTTACATAAGAATCAGCAGGAATGGTGTCAGGGCCGATTTTCATGCCGACCAGTGTTATTTGTGTAAAGGTACTGCAAAAGTGTATGTGGATCGGTAGACTGATTTTCTACACAATGTAGCGCCAAAGCGTTAATTTCATTGAACAAATCAATAGCATCAATGTAAGCTTCATTCCTTAAATCGTCTTTAAGTTTTAGATGTAAATCTGTCATCAATTCCTCCTTGGGGATACTAAATAATGAACTGCTAAGAAAGCCAAACACGTTGTCTAAAGTTTTTAACTCTTCAAATCAATTTTTTAAGGAAATTAATGTCTGATCTAAGATTCTAAAAAAAACCTCAACTTTCTAATTGATTTTCAGAGCTGGGACGAATCCTCGTAAAAAGGATTTGAATCACGAATCCGAATCACCTAATATGATTCGAATCACGAATACTCGAATAAAGGATTCGTAAGAGATAAATATGATTCGAATCCTGTTTTTTCGAATCACGAATACAAATCGTTTATGAATAAATTTAATTTTATTATTTTTTTACACCCATAACATATAAATATCGTTATCAGTTGTTTTAACAAAAATATTCAAAACCTAATTATTTATTATTAACACTGAACATCGTTGTTAACAGACTAAATACCTGTGTTACTCTGATTAAAGATGTATTTGTGTGCTTTTGAACTACACTTCAAATCAGTGGCTTATACGCGTGGCGCATGAAGTAAAATTTCGAGTTTAGAAAAGCCCCGTGAAAATTTGTCTCGGGTCGCTGCGCGACCCTCGACAAATTTTCTACGCGGGGCTTTTCTAAACTCGAAATTTTACTTCATGCTTAGTCAGGGAGTGGAAGACACTCGTTACTTTAAAATATGTCACAACTGGTAAAGTATGTATCGTCGGATGCCCGTCTTCAGAGGTGATATGTACGCGAATTATGGCTCCTAGGAGTTGCCAAATAAGTGAGTTACTCAACTGTTTCCAAGGCACTCTTTGAAAAACTAAAAGATTAAAATTTTACATATAAAACGTACACTTCTGTGCAATAATATTAAGCACACAAAATATGTTATAGTTTAAAACGGACGTGATGAGTTTCCTAGTTACAAAACTACGTAAATATGTAATGTCAAAATGCTGCGTCATTTAAACAACAATTCAAAAATTTGAATTCTAAGTAAAATAGAAAATGGTTTTTCTATTTCGTCTTTCTTGTATTTATTACAAGAGTTTTTTTTGAAAGGTCAGTGTTTTGGTTTTTAATGAAGGTGTTATTTTCAATTTATGGTTTATTATTATATGTTAGACAAAGTAGATATTGTAAATAGAAATGTGATAATAGGCGGAGATTTTAATATACATTTTAATGAACCAAATAATGTGCCAACTACCACGGTCTGTGATATTTTTTATAGCTACGGTTTATACAAAACAGTAGATTTCCCAACTCGAGGCAAGAATACTCTCGACAATATTTGTTCAAACATTCCACAAAATAGGTACGATGTTAGTTCTTTCCATACTGCATTCTCTGATCATGTTGGTATATCATTTGACACCAACTGTACAAAAATGAAAGCGAGTTATACTTACAATGTCATAAGACCCATAACCAGCAAAGGCAAGTCTCTTTTTTATCAATCTCTATTAGGGATTGATTGGGAAGAAATGAAATCTCTAACCGATGCAAATACAAAATTTGATTTTTTTCATGACATAATATTGGAAGCATTTAAAACAGCTTTTCCAGAAGTGAAAGTTAAAAAAAAATATGTTGCCAAAGAAATACATTGGTTTACGAGTGATCTACACAAAATGAGAGACTGCTTAAACTTAATACAAGAGTGGTATACAAAATACAAAACTTCAGAAAATGCTCAACTTATTCGTAGCTATAAGAAACAATACCTAGATGCGATTAAACGAGCAAAAGTAAAGGCTAACAATAACTATATAGCTCACATATGGGCAACCCCCAGCCCGCGGGCCGGATCCGGCCCGCTGTAAGATATGATCCGGCCCGCGAGACATTTTGAAAAAAACCCAATTAAAAAAATATTACATTAGGTACTTATACTCACGGGAGTGACAGTGAGGCGACAAACATCAAATTCTTTGATGTTTGCCGCCTCACTCTTTGATAATCGCCGCCACTCGACTTGCTCGATCAAATTCTTTGAGGTTTGCCGCCTCACGGGCGACACATCAAAAGATTTTTTGCTTCTCAATTATTCTAAACTAGATTATTCCAAATTATTCGTTCATTTTGCCTATATAGGCGGGTGGATGGCCCGAACGTTAGTTCAGTTCTATTTGAGCTACCGAGGTGATAACTTGGACAAGCGATATCCTAGCGAACTGCTCGAGCCGTCAACTTGCTTTGTGACTTTGTGCGCATCTTGAGTGGTTACTAACTATAGTTTGTTATTAGGTTTATTGAACGAAAAGTAAACAAAAATGATGTCTGGTGGAAAGAAACGAAAAGTAGATACAGAGGGTCGCCATTTTCAAGAAAAATGGACTGAAGAATTCTTTTTTATCTTGCACAATGGTAAGCCTATTTGTTTGCTGTATAATGAATCCATTTCAGTAATGAAAGAATTCAATATAAAGAGGCATTACTCAACTAAGCATGCTACGCTGCACTCACTGACAGGACAATTAAGAACAGACAAAATCCAGAAGCTTACCGCAAATTTGGAAAAACAGGAACAAATGTTTCATAAACAAAAAACACAACTTGATAATGTTGTGAAAGCTAGTTTTATAGTTAGCTCAAAATTGGCAAAGGCATTAAAACCATTTGCCAAAGGAGAATTTATCAAGGAGTGTATGTTAAAAGTTTGCGGTATTATGTGTTCAGAAAAGAAGAAAGAATTTGAAAAAATTAATTTGTCAAGACGAACTGTTATTCGACGTATAGAAATGATGGCTAATGATATAAAAACAACATTGACTGACCGTATGGCTGGTTTTGAATCATTTTCCATAGCATTAGACGAGAGCACCGATTTGTCTGACACAGCTCAACTGGCTATATTTATTCGAGGTGTTGATAAGGAGTTCACTGTTACTGAGGAATTGCTTGCTTTACAGCCGCTAAAAGGAACCACTACAGGAGAGTATATTTTTATTGAAGTTCAAAAGGTATTCACAAGTTTTGGCTTGCCATGGTCAAAATTAATTGGAGTATGCACTGATGGTGCACCTTCTATGGTCGGCTTACGTAAAGGTTTCATCGGAAATTTGAATGAAAAAGCAACAGAATTAAATGTGCAAAAAGATGATTTGATAGTCCTTCATTGCATTATCCACCAACAGAACTTGTGTTCTAGGTCCATTCGACTCCAAAATGTTATGAATGTGGTAGTAAAAACCATCAACTTTATTCGATCCCGAGGGCTTAACCATCGTCAGTTCAAGGCGTTTTTGGATGAAATATCAGCTGAATATAACGGCGTAACATATTATTGTGAAGTCAGATGGCTGAGCAAAGGAAACATGTTGAAACGGTTTTACGAGCTTAGAAATGAGATAGCACACTTTATGAAAATAAAAGATAAACCACTATTTGAATTAAGTGACCCAAAATGGATATGTGACTTAGCATTTCTGGTCGATCTTACAGGCTATTTGAATGATTTAAATTTGAAACTTAAAAAACAAGGACAGTTAGTATATGATTTGTACAGCCATTTAAAAGCGTTTCAGATCTAACTACGCTTGTGGGAGTCACAGATGCTGTCTGGTAACAGTTACCATTTCAACACGCTCTCTGCGTATGAAAATATTGCTTATGCTCAATATGCTGAAGAACTCAAGTTACTGTCGGAACAATTTTCGAACAGATTTTGCGACTTCAAAAACATGGAAGACTGTTTCAGTTTATTTGCTACTCCTACAACATATATTGTACAAAATGCTCCAATACACTTACAAATGGAGTTGTCGAGATTCAAGAAAACTCACTCCTAAAATCCAAATTTGAAGACGTAGAGTTGTGCGATTTCTACAAAAAATACCTAGAAGAAGACAATTTTCCGCAGCTTAGAAAATTCGCAAGAAGATTGATTTGTGCGTTTGGCAGTACTTATAAATGCGAACAGTTCTTTTCATTGATGAAAGTTAATAAATCAACACATCGTACAAAACTGATTGACGATAATTTGGAAAATTCTTTACGTCTTTGTGTCAGTGGAATTAATCCAAATATCGATGGATTAGTTTCCCAAATTCAAGCTCAAGTGTCTCATTGATTTCGGTGTATTTAACTTTCGCAGTTTGTAACAATTGCAAATTTAACGATTTAATTATAATGTACCATTTTTTTAAATTTCATTTTGTTATTTTAATAAATTGTACTATAATAACATTGTCGTATTATTTCATGTCTAATATCTATCGCAAAAAATATTATCACTACTTTCAAATGCACTAAGTACTTTTAAACGCGGCCCGCGAACGTATTTGCACGCTAAAGTTTGGCCCTCAACATGTCATAGGTTGTCCATACCTGATATAGCTCATTCCAATAATAAAAACAAAGCCATGTGGCAAATAATTAATTCTAAAAAGAAAAGCTTTAATTCAGATAGAAACAACAACTGTGATATATCTCCGGATACTTTTAATGAATCGTTCGTCAACTCTATTTGTAATTTAGTCAATACAGTACCGGCTGCTCAAGATCCAATGAGCTTGTTCCAACGCAATTTTGATAAAACATTTACATTTAAAGAAGTTTCGCAGATTCAGGTAAGAGAGGCCATCTCTTTTCTCAAGAACACAAGAAGTAGAGATATCTATGGGCTATCAATTGAACTGTTAAAGTGTTGTACCGACGTTTTAATATCTCCTTTAACACGCATCATTAATCATTGCTTTAGAACATCTACTTTTCCCAATGCATTAAAAAACTCTATTAGATTACCTTTATATAAAAAAGGGGATACAAGGGAACCCATGAACTATAGACCTATTTCTCTACTTCCTGTGTTTTCAAAGGTGTTTGAAAAAATTATGTCAAATCAAATATACCGCTATCTTGAAATTAATAACATGTTATCAAACTGTCAATTTGGTTTTAGGTCCAGGAAATCTACAGAGGACGCAGTGATAGACCTAATAAATGTTATTCTGCAAGCCTTTGAAGAGCGTCAGTATTGTATTGCAACATTTTTAGATTTGTCAAAAGCGTTTGACTGTGTTAGTCACGAGTTACTGATACAAAAACTGTTGCATTATGGTTTTGATAGAGCCAGCTCAAAATTGATTCAGTCGTATCTTTACAATAGGCAGCAGCGTGTCAAGGTGGGGGAGTTTGTGTCATCACATCTTATAGTATTACATGGGGTACCCCAAGGTTCCATATTGGGTCCTTTGCTATTTTTAATTTTTATAAATGATCTCACAGATCATTTGAACATTGGAAAAACTATACTGTATGCGGATGACACGTCTCTAATCACCAGACACGCTGATTTTGACAAGGTGGTGGAGCAGAATCATAATGCAAAAGGGCTTGCAAGTGACTGGTTAAACAGTAATACACTTGTACTAAACCATAGTAAAACGGTCGATATGCTATTCTCACTGCGTTCATGTGAACATAACCTGGAACTATCAACATTTCTCGGTGTGAAAATTGATTCTTCTCTTACCTGGAAATCCCATAGTGATTTATTAGCTAAAAAACTATGCTCTAATATATTTTTGTTGAGAAATCTATCTCATTCTGTATCTATAAACATGCTTAAAACATCTTATTTCGGTACGTGTCATGCATTAATTTCGTATGGTATACTTACATGGGGTCACACCTCTATTCGTGATAGAATCTTTAAATTACAAAGAAGAGCCATACGTGTTATTGCAGGAGCGAACTATAGGAATGATTGTAGACCATTATTTAAATCATTAGGAATAATGACAATAACATCTCTCTATATTTATAAATGCTTAATTTATATAAAAAATCACGGCGAAGTGTACAGCACTATAACTGAAATCCATGATCATAACACTCGCCAAAAACAGGATTACTACATTACTTACACTCGATTAAATAAATCACGTGTTGGAATAAGTCATTGGGGATTAAATTTTTATAATAAGCTGCCAGTCGTTGTAAAATGCTTACCTGAAAAACGATTTAAGGTATATATAAAGAATTATTTTCAGTCCAACCCATATTATACGTGGGACGAATATCTAAATGAATAAAAGAGTTTACTTTTGTTTGTAAGATATGTTTGTAATTTTTTAAAATCTTATTTTATTTATTTTATACAGTTTGTGTAGTATATGTTTAATTATCGTGGTATTTTACACCTTGCATAATTACAATTTCTAATGACGTATGTTAACACATTGTAGTGTATTTGCATCAATAAATTATTATTATTATTATTGAAACTGCTACTAGGCAATTAACAGACCCGAATTATACAATTAGAATATTGTGAAAAATAGTTATGAGACTTTAATTTAACCGACTCTTAATCTCTTCAAATAACCAAGATTCCCATACATTCTGTTGAAATACGGACACCCTGTATAATAATAATAATCATAATATAAAATTTATTGTATTGTTATTGCCTAAATATTATAATTAAATAAATATTGTACATTGTTTACCGGATATTTACGAATATATTAAAAAATAAATACTTATTTCAGTAATTTAATTTTACTTATACCATCAAATGTCTAAAAGTCTTGTGTTAGAAATCAGCAGAAATCATTAGATGTTTTTTTATTAAACGAATTTCAATTATGTTAACAACGAAAAACTCTAATATAATTAAGATCTTTTTGAGACTAAAGAATTTTTAAAACGATTTGGTTCCTACTTTTCTTTTTTGGCATATATTTGCTCATTTAAACTTTTTTATAAACATTTTTAAGCAATACCTTTTCAAAATTTTATAAACTTAATGCTTACTTTTACCTTAATGTATCACATTAGAGTTTTCAAAAACATGTTTCAAACAAGATAATAAAAAACTTCTATAAACTATTGTGGAAAAGCGGCAGAAAATAGTTCTATTTTTAGACAGAACTTTATTTTAATTAGCCAATATTTCGCTATACATTTGTTAGCTTCTTCAGGGAAAAGTTTACACTAAAATAAATAAATACAATGATATTTTATAAAGAGATACACAAAGTTAAGAAGAGAAAAAGAGATATAAAAAATAAAATACTATTTTGTTTATGATCACTATACGAAAAAGTTATCTTCGCTAGGCTTTTTTTTATTTGATAATCACTCACAAATTGCTGCTTTATTAATAACTTAATCAAAACAAAATCAAACAAAAGATAATAAAAACACACAACACAAACTTTTGTTTAATCACTTTTCACCTCAGTTCTTTTGTTTATAAATTAGAAACTAAAAAATCTAGTGGAGATCAGCAACTCACCGACTATGGCTTTTGATGTCTAAATCAAAAAATGTTTCAAACAATAGTTGTAGCTAACGAAAAAATAAACCACTTTTACCTAAACACGTTTCACCTCGGCTCTTTTGTTTTTGAATTAGAAACTAAAAAATCTAGTGGAGATAAACAACTCACCGACTATGGCTTTCGATGTCTAAATCAAAAAATGTTTTAAAACAAAAGTTGTAGCCAACGAAAAAATAAACCTCTTTTACCTAAACACCTCAGCTCTTTTGTTTTTGAATTAGAAACTAAAAAACCTAGTGGAGATCAACAATTCACCGAGCTTTCGACGTCTAAATCAAAAAATGTTTCAAACAAAAGTTGTAGCCAATGAAAAAAAAAAACACTTTTATCTTAACACTTTTCACCTCAGCTCTTTTGTTTTTGTTCAATAAACCGAGAAAGATTTTATTGATAATAAATACACAACTTTATGATAATTCGAAAATTTACGAACGAGAGTCTTCCACTCCCAGACTAAGCATGAAGTAAAATTTCGAGTTTAGAAAAGCCCCGCGTAGAAAATTTGTCGAGGGTCGCGCAGCGACCCGAGACAAATTTTCACGGGGCTTTTCTAAACTCGAAATTTTACTTAATGCGCCACGCGTACAAAACAGTGATTTAACGAGAAATTTAAAAACATACAAAACAAATTTTGTACGTTAATCCTCATGATTAATTCGAATTGAATTAATCGTGAGGATTAATTCAATTCGATACTTTTGTAAGTATTCGAATCCTTTTGTAAGTATTTGAATCCTCTTATAAATATTCGAATCCTTTTATGTGGATTCGAATCCTTTTATGAGGATTCGAATCACCCGCCTTTGGATTCGAATACGAATCCTCTTAAAAAAATGTAACGAATCAGGATCACGAATCCAGTTTAACTAAAGTATTCGAATGCCTCTTTTGAATCCTCTAAAAGGATTCGAATCCTGAATGATTCGAATCCTGCCCAGCTCTGTTGATTTTCGGGTCTAATATAACTTCATCGCGTTGTTCATACTGAAATTGTGTCGGTGTTCTTCTCGGGCGAAGTGTATTTAATATTGGAAAATTTGTTTCAGTATTTAGTTTTTGTGCCACTTCAGTAGCTTCTTGTAAAATCATTTCAAAATGTTCATCCGTACGATTATTTATTAACTTATCGATCATATTAGTTAACCAATGTATGCATATTTTATTATTCATTGTGGGACTTTGCATCATTTTACTTAAATGATTAATTTCGTTCAAAATTTCATGCCAGACTACAACAGAGCAAATAAATTTATAATTTTGAATCTTTACTGCGAGTGAATGCGCTTTGTGAGTTGTGGAACTATCCCACACTAACATATTTCAAAGAGAACATCAAATATTTTTTTCAGATGATACCGTAACGGTTTAATCGCGTCAATTCTGCTAGACCATCGTGTAACATTCAAAGCTTTTAATTTAAGATCTGGTAAATGTTTGCAAATGATCGACCACCTTTTCGTAGATAATGAAAAGAAACCATATATTTCTTGAATTGTACCAAAAAAATTAATAGTTTCGTGCGTAATATTTACAGCATAATTGACTACCAAATTTAGACTATGAGCTGAACTGGAACGTTGAATGCACGATGATTGATGTCCAAAATTTTTTTCTGCAACCCGTTATGTTTTTCACGCATGTTTGAGCCATTATCATTACCTTGCCCACGCATTTTTAATGTCAATGTTTAATTGTGAAAATAAATTCAAAACAAAATTAAATAAACCCACGCCAGTTGAACTGGTAACTGGACAAAAACCAATGAAGTGTTCGCATACTTCTACTTTTTTATTTGTATTGTTTAGAAAAACATGTCTAAGTATAACTGTTATTTTTTCCGTATGGCTTGCATCCGGTGTGCAGTCTAATATGACGGAAAAATATTTCGATTTTCTAACTTTATCCAAAATACAATTTTTTATCGCTGTGCCGAGTAATTCAATAATTTCATTCTGAATTTGATCTCCTAAATAGTGGGTCATACCCATCCGACCGGAATCAGATTTCATTTCAATTCTGCGAATATGTTCCCACATAACTGAATCAATAGAAGCAATCATTTCTATTGCTTTTAGAAACTCGTAAAATTGCCGTTTCATGCTTAAAAATATTTATAACGGCAATGATTCTTTCTAATACATCACACCAATGCTTTTTTTCTGACTCTAATAGTCTCAGTTGCATCTGATTCACAGTAGTCTTAGTTTTGACCATATTATTTAATTGCACCCATGATTTCATATTTTCATTGTGGAAATCGCTCTTTTCGTGTCTTCGAAATAAATGATAAATGTTGCCAATCTGATAAACCGTTCGAATCAGACAGACTACTTGCAATTTTACCAAACATTTTGCAACAAAAGCAATAAACTGAATCTTTTGAAATAGAGTATACAAGCCAATCTCTATTAATGTTTTCCCCATTAGAAAGTTTTCTATAATAGTAAGAGTCACTAAATTTTCGTCCGTTATCAATAATGGGAAAATTGTGGTTACGAACCTGTATAGGACTACGTCTAACTAAAATATCAACAAGATTACTATTAATACTAGCAGGCCACAAACCAGGGTCGTCACTACATGTCGAACTATTAGAAACCGCTGATGACGGCATAGGATCTTTAGAGTTATCTTCACTTATATCTAAGGCTGGCAATTTTGACTTTGGCGCTAATCGATTAATCGAAGTTCAAAATATTCGATTAATCGACTTATCCGACAATTAATTGAAAATAACCAACTAATCGAAATTAATCGAAACTAATCGATTAATCGAAAGTAATTGATTAATCGAAAATATTCGGTTGGCTAAAATAACCGAAATTAATCGAAACTAATCGAACCTAATCGAAACTAATTGATTAATCGAAAATAATTGGTCGGCTGAAATAACCGACTAATCGAAAACGGATGAAATAGTCGACTAATCGAAATGATTAGAATATCCAATTAATCGAAAGTAATCGGTCGTCTAAAATAACCGACTAATCGAAAACGGATAAAATAGTCGACTAATCAAAACGATTAGAAAATCCTATTCACGTAACCGGTAAGTTCAACCGAAAATTAATCATTAGTTTGAGTAAAGAGTTTTTCATTAGAATAATTAATTTTATTGATATATTATGACAATCATGTCACAATCATCGTGTAAATTATTATAATCATTAAAAAATAAAATATTACCCATTTTAATTTATTTTTACTTTCTTTAATCTGAATATTATTTTAACATTACTAGAATGTATTTGTAAAGAAGCTTATTTAAATGTTCCCTAATTTTAACATACAATAAATTCTTCACGTACTCATAAAAAAAAGTAGACGCTTATTTACATTTAGTTTTAATAACTTTTAATAACTGAAATAAAATAAAACCAATTTTAGATGGTACGTGATATTCAGAGCTAGTAAAAATTATGTTATTTTCGTTTCATGAAATTAATTAAGCAAAAGTATACCCGGCACTTGAAGAATCATGCTCGTTTATTTTCTTTCGTATAAGTGCTGTTGTGGATCACGCGGTAATGAACCATTATTATGCTTTCTCAAATTGCTGAATTAATTTTTTTTTTCAATATTTGTTGATTTTGTGTGCTTGGAAATTCGCCTTAGATGTGTCTATTTTTATATTATATATAAGTGCACTGAATGCATTATCCCCAGAGATTAGTTTAAGGAAACACGCTGCTTCATTCCGAACTAGTCTTCGCTGAAAGCAATTGTGTGCAATTACAATGAGTGAAACCTGGAAGTATTTTTCAAAAAAGTCCGATACCATTTTCTGCAGTTTTTGTAATTATTCTACAAAATTGTCCAAGAATGCATCTACTTCAAATGTATGGGGGCATCTGAAGAACAGACATCCTACTTGTCACAAAAAATCAAGGTAAGGAAATTTACTATTTTATTTTTGCTAATGGTAGCTTAAAGTTTTAGTAGATTATTCTTAGTAAACATTGTGGCTAGAAATAGTGTGATTATGTTCAGGTACCGTAATTCGTTGATTAATTATGGATAAATAATCGGAATAAAAAAAATATTGTATTCTTGTTAGTAACGTCTCACGAAATTGTTGAAATATTGAATGTGTGTCTGAAAATTTATATTATTTTCTCAATATTTTCGATAAAATCAATAGAACTTGCATTCAATTACAGAGTTGTAAAATTTCAATGACATATGTGATAAATAAATAATTTTTTTAACAATTTTATAACTTCTATAAAAATAGATTTGTCAACTATGTATTTTCATTTGTTACCTACTTTTTAAAATTTCACTTTACTTTGACACTTACTAGTTTTATTTGATTTATAATATATACGGCGGCGACTGTGGTGGAAACCTCAGGCGTCGGCAGGCGGGCAAAGCGGCGATTGTGGTTGAATCCTCAAACGTCTTCGTCGAGCAAGGCGGCGACTGTGGTAGAAACCTCAGGCGTCTTGTTCGGGCACGGCGGCGACTGTGGTGGAAACCTCGGGCGTCGGCGTCGTACTGGGCACCAGAGCTGAGACGAATCCTCGTAAAAAGAATTCGAATCACGAATCCGAATCACCTAATATGATTCGAATCACGAATACTCGAATAAAGGATTCGTAAGAGATAAATATGATTCGAATTAAAGATTCGAATCCTGTTTTTCGAATCACGAATACAAATCGTTCAAGAATAAATTAGATTTTATTATTTTTTTGCAACCATTAACATTTTAATATTGCTAGCAGTTGTTTTAGGGAAAATATTAAAAACCTAATTATTTATAATCAATACTGATCATTGTTGATAACAGACTAAATATCTGATTCCGTGTTATTCTAATTGAAGATGTTATTGTGTGTATTTGAACTTTACTTCAAATCAGTGTTTTGTACGCGTGGCGCATGAAGTAAAATTTCGAGTTTAGAAAAGCCCCGTGAAAATTTGTCTCGACAAATTTTCTACGCGGGGCTTTTCTAAACTCGAAATTTTACTTCATGCTTAGTCTGGGAGTGGACAACACTCGTTCTTAAAAGTTTCTAATTGATGAATCAGTCTAGATTAATAAGTTTATTACTCAAAGGACCGTTTTACAAAGGCTATAGCTCGAAGGACAAATTGTAGTTTTCGGAGCCCGAAGGACTACAGGGAATTGAAGTTGTTTTTCAAAAAAACAACGAATATCTAAAAGTTCACAGCGTGGATATGAAAGAAAAATGTTAAATATATGATTCTTAATAAATGTCAATAGTTTGGATATTTTTCATAATTTCTGTGTGTTGTTACTTATTTTTTATTCAAACGTTTTTTTCCATGTTTTAGTCAATTTGAATGAAATTCAATGACTTTTCTCTGACTTTCCCGGGTTTATTGATATTTAGTGAACTATTTTTACGTAATTTCAAGGCATTCGTCGATTTTATAAAAAAGTTCAATTTGAAGTTTTGAACAGCGATTCCAACCCCAGGTTAAACATGAACAAAGTTTAACAGGAATCAGAAATATTTGTTTATAAAGCTCAAGTATTTAACATGTGGGAAAGTACTAGACATATCAATTTTGTTTTTTTAATTGTGACAGTTACGATACACATTTTAACACTTGTGACATATTTTAAGGTAACGAGTGTCTTCCACTCCCAGACTAAGCATGAAGTAAAATTTTCACGGGGCTTTTCTAAACTCGAAATTTTACTTTATGCGCCACGCGTATAAAACACTGAATATCTATTATTAAAGTGAATTTAAAAATGCTCTGAAAACAACAACCTCTAACTTCGATTTTTTTTTTAATTGGATTTTTTTCTTTCATATCCACGCTGTAAACCTTCAGATATTCTTTTTTTTTTTTAATTTCAATTCTCTGTAGTCCTTCGGTCTCCAAAGACTACAATGGGTCCTTCGAGCTGTAGTCTTTGTAAAACGATCCTTTGAGTAATAAATTTAGTAATCTAAAGTGATCCATCAATTTGAAACGTATAAGAACGAGTGTTGTCCACTCCCAGACTAAGCATGCAGTAAAATTTCGAGTTTAGAAAAGCCCCGCGTAGAAAATTTGTCGAGGGTCGCGCAGCGACCCGAGATAAATTTTCACGGGGCTTTTCTAAACTCGAAATTTTACTTCATGCGCCACGCGTATAAAACAGTGATTTAACGAGAAATCTAAAAACGCACACAACAAATTTTTCATGGTAATCCCCACAATTAATTCGAATTATTTATAATGATTGGAATCTTTTTGTAAGTATTCGAATCCTTTTATAAATACTCGAATCCTTTTATAAAGATTCGAATCACCCGCATTTGGATTCGAATACGAATCCTCTTAAAAAAATGTAACGAATCCGAATCACGAATCCAGTTTAACTAAAGTATTCGAATGCCTCTATTGAATCCTCTAAAAGGATTCGAATCCAGGATTCAAATCCTGAATGATTCGAATCCTGCCCAGCTCTGCTGGGCACATCCAGTGCTCAGGTTTTCTTCGATGTGCTAAGTTAAACACTCTGACCGCACAAGGGCCTAGCAAGTGTTTATCTTCTCGTAGCGGTGTCGATTTAGCAAGCAGAGTCTTCTAGCCACACAAGGACTTGTGAAGATCTTTAAGCTGAGAGTGTTGAGATTACTCTGATGAATTCTGGGGGTGCGTGCCCTTTTATGGGGAATTGGTTCTGGTTTGTAGCATCCCCTTCTTCTCGTGTCGTACCGTGCGAGGGATGTTTGCGTTGGTGTGACGGTGGCGTGAGCGGAGAGGGTAGTGCGGAGCGCTTCGGTACTAAGGGTGTTCCGCACATTCCCTTACAATATAAATATTTTTTGTAAAATTAATCCTCGAACGGGTGTGTGTGTGTATTTTGGAAAATACCGAATTTATTCAAGACTTGCGTACACACTGTATACATAAATCTATATTCAGACACAATTAATATATTACAGTTTATTTATTTTCTGTCCGGTTAATGTTTATTTATACAGGGCGAGTCTAAAGTATGGAATAAAATTAATATTTTTGTTATCTGGTATTTGATGGGAAAACCCCGAGACAGGTCGATTTTTGTTCATTAATGCGCCCTTTTTGGTGCATTCAAAAATATTGTGACGTCACTAGTGTTTGGCGTGTGACGTCAGTGGCATTTTTTTTTATATAGAATTCAATTTTTTATCTGGCAACTTATGTAGAGCTCTCAATTCTCTTTATAGTGACTTTTTTTTGAGAAATACGCGTCATTTAATCTAAAAATAATACATAGAAAAATGATGATACAAATCCGCACAAAATTCATAATTACTATATTATATGTTTTCAACTGTCAAACTTGGTAACATGTCAAATATTTAATAAAACAATATTTTTTTAATTAGCGATTTAACTAAAATCATCTGATAGAGCAATTATGATTTTTGTGCGGATCTTTATCACATTTTTTTCAATCTCTTGTTTTTAGATTAAATGACGCGTATTTTTCATAAAGAATATGTGAATATAAATAAAATTAAGAGCTCTACAAAAGTTGCCAGATAAAAAAAAATCGACTTCTATTTAAAAATAATGCCGATGACGTCACACGTCAAACACTAATGACATCACAATATTTTTGAATGCACGAAAAAGGTCGCATTAATGAACAAAAATCGACCTGTCTCAGGGTTTTTCTATCAAACCCAAGATAGCAAAAATATAAATTTTATTCCAGACTTTCGACTCACCCTGTATACAGGGTGAGTTTGTTTTCATGTTCTCCATTGGGATCTTGGAAACTGTAAGAGATAGAGAAATGCTTAAACGGGAAAAGTAGTGCAGTTTTATGAGCTGAATACACTCTTAAAATTTTCGAAAAAGTCAAGGGTAACTAGATACATTGAAAAATATAAAAAGTGTCGATTTTTTTTAATAAATTTTTCTCGGTTATTTAAAGAGATAGAAAAAAAAACTGTAAACAGCAAAGTTTTAGATAATTTGACACTAAATAATAAATTGTTATCAGATATTTTTAGTTTTCGAGATATAATACAAACTTGCATTTTTTTAAATGGAAACCATAGTTGGCTATGTCATCATTTGAAAGGGTTTTCTTTTTCTCTTTAATCTGATATATTACTTGATAAACTTATTTATAAAAATGACTGAGTTATTACGAATTTTTTATTTAATTTACAACAAAAAAATAGTTGGCCATGAAAAAATGATAGTTATAAAACGATTGCGGCTGTTTGTAATACAGGAATTTGTTTATTTTTTGTCAAATAAGTTTATTTGGAAGTTATATGTTCGAAGACATTGAAATGAGTATAAAATAATGGCCTTACAAAAACAGTTTTTTTTAACACTAAATAAATATACTAAAATAAAACAATGAAACTAACTGTTACAAACAATCGCAATTGTTTTATTGTAGTCAGTATTTGTTTGTTGTCAATAAAATAGAAAGTGATATATCGAATTAAAGAGAAAAAAACCCGTTCTAAAGATGACATAGCCAACTATGGTATCCATTTAAAGAAACGTAAGTTTGTGTTTTATCTCGAAACTAATGCCGATAAAAAAAATCTGATGAAATTTTAGCATTTATTGTAAAATTATCTAAAACTTCGCTGTTTATACTTTTTTTCTGTCTCTTTTAATAACCGAGAAAAATCGATTTGAAAAAATCGGGGCTTTTGACATTTTGCAAAATATCTATTTGCCCTTGACTTTTTCGAAAATTTTACAAATGACTTTTTATTCAGCTCGCAAAACTACACTACTTTGCCCATTTAACCGTTTCTTTATCTCTTATAGTTACCGAGATCCCCATAGAGAACATGACTAAATAAGCACCCTGTATAAATTAAAAATATAATATGAAACATATGAATGTAATATCACATGAGTTATGTATTAAATTCTCATGCAGTCACTTAAAACTATATTTATTTATTATTATAAAACTTACAACTAGTATAAATACTGTTGTGCTAATTGACTAGTTTTATTTTTCTAAATTTTAGAATTAACATTAACATTATTGTAATTCTTTTACCAGCCACATCTGAACGAACATTTTCAACCCTCAGAAGATTAAAGACATGGATCCGAACAAGAATGACAGAGGACCGGCTAACAGGACTCGCTCTCCTTAATGTCCACAGAGACATTGAAGTTAACCCTGAAAATGTATTAAATAGATTTGGAGGCAAAAAAAGTACGAAGCTCGACTTCATAATATAATCGAAGAAATTTGAATTGCCTTAAACTTTATACAAGAATTTAATCTGAATTCATTGTTTATTTACGAGCTCAACCTTATTTAAAATAATCATCATTATTACAGAGTTTTTCTATTGCTTTTCTCTTTATATCAAATATTTTTCTCTAACAAGATAAATTCAAATTCAAAACTATTTGAATTCGAGAAAATAAGCTTACGCTTTTTATAGTTTGCACACTTTAAACATAATATATAAAATTACGAAAAAACTATTCGTGAAAATGCAAACAATGTCTTAATTAACAAGACAATTTAAGACGATAAATATCCATTGAAACAACTACTTCCCGTGCAAATACACCTCCGGATATTGAATTATACAATGAAATATTTAAAATCTTATTTAATTTGATTTGTTACAACGCTCTATTAAAGTATATGTAACATTTAGGTCAAATTCTCTTCAAACCAACTAACAATACAATTTAAAATGAAAGGAGAGATAGCAACAAATTAGAAGTAAAAGGTCTTGGATTAAAACTAATGTCTTAGGCCATCTATAGACGCGTTTCGAGATTTATCTCTCTTCAGTATAGCTTTGCTTATGACGATTAAAAAAATAGGAATAAAATTAAAACAAACTTACTTGGAAAAAATGTTGTGTGTGGAATAAACAGGTACACAGAAATGGAATGAGTGAAAATGATGGTCGGTATTTATAGGTAAAAATGGGGATTATGTCTTCCTACCTGCTAATGACATAATCCCCTTTTTTACCTATAAATACCGACTACTGAATATGCGATTCATTATAATCGAATAATGAATGAATGAAACAAAATTTTGTTTATTGATGAATTTGGAGTTCAGGTAACATCTCGTACTTCTCATGGTAGATTCCCCAAAAATTTGCCTGCACATTTACATAAGGCCCAAATAAGAAGTAGGAATTATTCAATTGCTGCCGCTATGACAAGCAATTCTTTATATCTATTCCAAATTCAAGATAGGCCATATAATGTCGAACACTTTGAAGAATTTATCGTTACCCTAATTAATCATTTGAGTGTCAATGGAATTGAAGGAGCACATTTTATTACGGACAATGTACCATTCCATAGAAATTTAGATATTAGAAACTTAGTTCAACGACACGGCCACAACTTGATCTTTCTTCCACCATATAGCCCACTTTGAAACCCAATTGAGGAGCTATTTTCTGCATGGAAAAATGAAATAAAACGAGCACAAGCAGCTAATGCCGATGAATTATACGAGATAATTCATACATCATCAGAAAATATATTGGAAACGCATTGTCTTCATTATGTTCAACATATGGAGACATACCTAAGTGATTGTTTAGAAAGAAAAGAAATTCTTTTCTAAAGTGGTAATTACATATTTTGTTGTTATGTATAATAGTTTTTATTTCTCGTATTTGTTCAAAAGATTGTCAATGTTATTATTTCCAATAAAGTTTGAGTTAGAATTACATATTACGCATATTATTGTAGTTTAAGAATTACAATTGAGAAATAACGAAACAATTTTTACACTTCAAGTATTTATTTGACATAAAACGAAAAGCTTTTGACAAACAAGAAAATCAATTGATAAAAATAGAAACACATTTGATATAAAAGGAAAAGCAATAGAAAAACCCTGTATGTATCAAAAATATATTTTCTCGTTTATTCTCTGTAAAAATAATGTAATAGTTTTCTTTTTGTAAGGCTATAAGCCATCATTAGTACGGCATGAAGAATAAATTAGTCAATGAACGATTAATTTCAAATATTATACAGGGTGCCCGTATTTCAACAGAATGTATGGGGATCTCAGTTATTTGAAGAGATAGAAAGTCGGTTAAATTGGGGCAAAGTTGCGTATTTTAGGGCCTAATGATTCATATCAGTAATTTCTGACTCAAACGTTAAAATATTGTGCGTCACCGAACATTGGCTATCCCAAGATGAAATTAACAACACACACGTAACAAATTTTTCATTAATTAATTCCTTTTGCAGAAACTCACATAATAGTGGTTCAGCAATTTATTTCCATAACTCAATTACTGATTGCGGTACAATGTTTTTTGATGTAACAGCCGAAAACCTCGTATTCGAATATTGTGCAGCTTGGTTTAAAATAAATAATAAAAAATATGTCATTGTGTGCGTATATCGAACGCCTTCTAGCGATTCTATAGTATTTTTGAATAAATTAGATGAACTATTGAACTGTTTAAATCAGCGTCATCTCCCATATATGATCTGCGGAGATTTTAATATAGATGTACTAGTCACAAATAGAACTTCGCTTTAATTATTTAATTTAATAACTTCATATGGATCAGTAAATCCTGCATTGATAATTTCATAATTTGTGAAAAAATATATACTGAGTATAAACACAACATTACGGTATCCCATCAAGGCTTCTCAGACCACTGTTCCCTGACATTGCATTTAAATATTACACCAACTGCCTTACATAAACCACGCCACTTATATAGATATTTTTCTAATGAGAATATGATAGAATTTATTGAATCCTTATCTTACGAAAATTGGAATGATTCACTTATCAGCACTGAAGTAAATAACGCATGCAACATATTCCTAAACATTATTTCTATTCATTTTAATGCTCATTTTCCACTAAAACATAATAGGAAACAACCAAGTGACAGCTGGATCTCAGCAGATATAAGAGCACTTAAGGAGGAAGTATGTATGTTACAAATGCTATCATCACGTGATGATCATTACAAACACATCTTTGTAATGCGCCAAAAAGCGTATAAAGCTGCACTGGTAGTAGCAAAAAGAAGCTACTACAGCAATAAAATTGAATCGTCAAAAAACACCTCACGAGAAATGTGGAAGGTCATTAATATAGAATGAAATAAAGTTAAAACCCATAAATTACCTTCATATGCCAGTGACGCTGAACTAGCAAACGATTTCAATAACTTTTTTATCAACATAACGAACAGCATCAAAATCAACCACAATAAAGTTCACAGTGAATTTTTATTTCCCAAAAATAATATGTCATTTTTCCTAAATCCCGCAACTGATACAGAATTGTTCAATGCTGTATACAATATGAATAATAAGAACAAATTTTGTTCAGGCATGGATGGTATTCCAATACACGTAATATACAACAGCTTTGAGTTCATGAAACTTCCTCTCCTAAATATAATTAAGTTATAATAATAAATCAACACGTGTGCACGTCTTCTTATTGCTCGTCATTTTATTGTGAATTTAAACTAAAAACAAAAGTCTCAATTATTGAAATATGGCATAAGCTTTGACAACTTAGACAACGTATGCAATAAACCTAATCATACTTAACACTGAGTGCTCAAAGTGTAAAAATCCTGTGTTTTACTATTTACAATAGTGTCTGAATACGATTTCTACAACAACAAAAAAGGTAAATTAAATTCCGATTAATAGTTCCTTCTTGACCTCTGTATCTCTCGTGTGACCCCATCCGTGGCCAATCTAAATCAGGTGTTTTGTCTATATAGTGAGTCACTACGACGGGTCGCGTAGTGTGAAGATTTGTATATTGTTTTTTCCCTCCTTCGAATTCCCATTCATAATTTAATAATAATGCACTTTATACTGATTGAAATTAAATGATAATGAATAACTGCAGTACGCAATAAAATAAATAGCGCAAAGTGTTGTCTTGTGTTACACTCTCACCTTATATACCCTGTGTTACATTCTCACCTTATACCCTAATATCCACAAATAAACACATTATTCATATACATTCATAATACGAGTATAATACGAATATATTGCTAAAATGGGATTTTATAAATGCGAACATTGCTCCAACAACATCAGTCCAAACTCATTCTATCTTAAATGTATTGGACCTTGTCAAAAATGGTTTCACTCGAGATGTACGGAATTGTCCACAGAAGAAGTAACTCAACTGAAGAAAGACAAAAGCAATGACTTTATATCCGCTAAATGTAGCAAGTTAACCCCAAGACTATCATTGGGCGGGCCTTCGAATACAAATCCAAATCTAGATCATTTTAATAATAAACAAATAACCCAAATGGAAACTATCTTCGATAAACTTCTGATGAAACATCTAGAACCATTTACAGCAAAATTGTAAGTGTAATAAGCGCTCTCGAGGGTAAATTCTATCAGTTAGAAGAAAAACTAAAAAAAGTTTTTGATGACGTTGACAATTTAGAGACGCAAGTTTCTGAAGTGGCCAACCAAGGTATCAATAATATAACTCTATCAGCGATCTCGGATACTGCTGTGAATGAAGCCATTGCCGAGATTACCGAAAGAAATTCCAGAAAGAAAAACTTGATCGCGCATGACCTACCAGAATCTGATGGGACCGAAACAGAGCAAGATTTAACTGCAATTGCCGCCATCATTCAACCACTAGGTAACTTTCCAGCTCCATGCAAAATTTTCAGACTGGGCAAGAAGTCAGGATCTCCAAGGCCACTAAAAATAATTTATGATGATATTGTGACTCCAATGAATATCTTGAAAGCACAACAAACAACTACCAACAAGGTAACATTCAAAAGAGACTTAACAGTTATGCAACGGAATAACTTTAAATTATTGTACGCGGAGTTAAATGATCGCAAGAAAAATGGTGAAGAAAATATTAAAATCAAATTTAGAAATGATATTCCTATCATATCTACTATAACACAGCAGGCAGCCCAAAAAAACGCCACAACGCAACAATAAATGCTCTATGTCCGCAATTTTATTATCAAAATGTTCGTGGTTTAGCAACAAAAACACAAGTCTTGTTTAACAATATTCTATCAATGGACTGTGACATATGTGCATTTACTGAAACGTGGTTGCATAATGGCGTTTTTGATGCTGAACTGTTTCCGTCAAATTTCTCTATATTTCGAGCTGACAGAGTTGAAAAAAAGGGTGGTGGATGTCTAATTGCTGTTGATCTAAAATATAACGCTCAACAAGTTATCAATATCACTTCTCCGGATAGTACCGCAGATATTGTGGCAGCCAGACTACAAGTCCATTCAAAAATTATCAATGTTATCTGTCTCTATATTCCTCCAGATTCAAACATGCAAACTTACCATCATATACTGGAATTAATTGAAGAACATACTGATTTTTCTACACCAACCGTCATTGTTGGTGACTTCAATTTACCTCAATATTATGAGAGCACATTGCACAATATCAATATAACTCCACAAACACAAACCCTTATTGATTTTATGCATTTAAATAAATTATTCCAATCCAATACCATAACGAATATCAAAAACAGACTCCTTGATCTAATACTGCACACAAAAAGCCTTAATTGTATAACTCACGAATCAACGAACCCAGTAGTTAAAATTGACACGTATCATCCTCCAATTACAATTGAAGTCCATATAATGGAGGATTGTACGCCCCTATTCAAAAAGCAATTATTGCATAAAAAAATTAATTTTCGGAAAGCTAATTTTCCACTGCTGTATCAAAATTTTTTTGGGTGTAACTGGGATGATGTTGTTTCCTCTTGTGATGCTATCAGTGCGTGCTGTAATCTATATTCTAAGCTAAATAAAATGTTCACTGACTACGTTCCTACAATCAAACATAGTATCGAATCTAAATTTCCAATATGGTTCTCTCAGCATACAAAGAGCCTTATTAACAAAAAAACTAGATACCTAAAATTACGTAATAAGCATAGATTGAACTACCACCGATATTGTATTAAAGACCTGAGACGTACAATAAAAATTGAAATTGAAAAAGATTACACACAGTACATTCAACAACAAGAACTTAATATCAAAAGTAATCCCAAGGAGTTCTGGAACTATATCCGTAGTAAAAAATCATCTAAGCGTATCCCAGGAATAATGTCCTATTGTGAACAGATCGTAGACACGGATCAAGAAATTGTTAACTGTTTTGGAACTTTCTTTAATAGCGCATATAGGCTTACTTCCAAGATAAATTGTAATTCGCCGACGTCCTCGTGCATTAATGTAAATTTGCAAATTTGTGAAATATCTTATGATGCTATTATTGACGCTGGAAAACGTCTGAAAGCTAGCTTCACACAGGGGCCAGACGGTATTCCCCCATTCATTATTAAGGATACAATTGTATCTCTGGTCACTCCAATTAAACATATTTTTAACTTAATGTTAAAAAACGCGCGCATATGTCCAGTTTTTAAGTCAGGAGATAAAAGCCTTGTCACAAATTACAGACCAATAGCGCTAATTAACAATTTTGCAAAATTATTTGAAATAATTATATCGAAGAGAATTTCTTGCCATATTTCGAATTATATCACACCCCACCAGCATGGGTTCGTACGCAAACGTTCAACAACCACAAACCTAATAAACTTCACCCAATTCGTATCAGAAGGTTTGGACCGTCGTGGCCAAGTGGACGCGATTTATCTGGACTTCAAAAAAGCTTTTGACAGCATTAGTCATGACATCATATTAAGTAAATTATCATAAAAAAGGCGACTCCAATGAAATGGGCAATTATCGACCCATCAGTCTACTATCTTCATTTGGAAAAATAATTGAACTATTAGTTTTCAATCGCATACTAAATTTCTTCCAGGAAAAAGCGTAGATACAGCGCTATACGAATGTGTAAACAATGTACTGTCGATTTTCGAAAAAAAGGAACAAGCCTGCGGAATTTTTCTGGATCTTTCGAAGGCGTTCGATTGCGTTCACAGATTACAGATGCACAACTACGTGAGAAAAAAAAAAATGCCCCGTTGGGGTAACCATTTGGGTGGCGCCACAGTCGCGCAATCCAAAATATGGCGGTATATTTAAAATGTTATATATTCAATAATAATTTTTTCAATTCTAAGTCCATAATAAAATTATTGCTTACATTGAAGTAAGCAATAATTCTATTATGGACAGCAAAATTACACAGAAGGGTTTAATAGAATAAAAAGCATATATCACTTTAACTTTGTTTATTTACGAAAATAATTAAAAAAGAAGTTAGCAATATAATGAAATTATATATAATTGTTAAATAAAGCAAAGCAATCTAAATTTAAAAATGTTAAAGAGTATAATATAAATTATATATATTAAAATGTAAATATATAAAATAATTATTTAATTTTATATTGAAAATTGTAAAAAAATACTATAACAAGTCATTAAAAAAAAAATGGGCTATCCAGTTCCGACATTTGTTGTAAAAGATTAGGAAACCCATAAAAACCAATCTGAACTGTATTATTAAGCGGAGGGTGAGAATTTTCTACATTCAGGAAGCAAACTTTATGAATTAATATGAAACTATTGTTACTATTATAAACTTTTAGAACGGAATTGGTTAAAAATTGATCATAAATAAATTAATACATTTAAAATTATTGATTATAAAAAATTAATACATTAAAAATTTATATAGATCATAGTCATCCTCCTTTTAAATAATATGCTCGAAGAAAATGTAATTAACATATTAAATAAAACAATTAAACCTATATAGAAAACATGAGAAACATTCTACCGATCTACAATAAATACACGCAGCATAGCAAAATCCATAGGTTAAAACAGTATAATAGGATTTTCTGAAGTAAGAGAAAGACAAAAAATATATAGCAGATGAATCGTAATAATTGTTGTTACTAAGCCTACGTTCTTAATCAATTAATTGAAATGTCAGGATATCTGTCATTGGCCGAAAATCAAGGGAATCCGATTTTTGTTTATAATCTATCTTATTGTTTGTATATCTGTACTCTCCAACACATTATAAAAGCTATGCTGCGCGAATTAATTGTAGATCGGTATATTATTACACATATACGACCAGGTGGTGAATTGGGCAAAAAAATGAATTTAATAAACGTCATTGTGAAATCATAGCAAACAATTGTTTAAAATTCACAAAATAATGTTGCGCATTAAAAATAATGTAATAATACTGATATCAAATAATTAGAAGAGCAAATTTTTACGCATGACAAATTTTACTTGTAAAATATGACCCGTTATCCAATTCACCAGTATATACATTGAACCATCCACATCATCGTTTTATTTAAAATCACATATGTTGAAAAATTCTAAGTTTTCTATCTGCTTTGGATAACTTACGTTGCTGGTTAAGTTCTCTCGACAATCTTTTGCAATACCAAGGTAAACCCACTTTACAAGTACTTACTATAATATGATCTCTCATAAGTAATGAATGGTCTATGCATTTATTTAGAAAATTATAATCAATCAATTCGCTTAAATGTGTTAAGATTTTCTGTGTTAAATTTATTTCTGATTTGTTACTTTTCATAAATTCCTCGATGCCTGTTACAACTTTACCGACAAAAATAACTAAATTTTCTGATGGATAATGAAATTGTGTGTTATTTTGATTTGGCTCTTTAGCAAAAATCAATGAATTACAAGGCTCAAATTCATCAGAGCATAATACAGTTAAACAAATATCGCAGGAAAATTTGAGAAATAATCTTTTCACGATGTAACCAGCAACGTTCGCTACTGACAAGCATTCCATACTTCCACTTTTAACAAAATCTTCAATATCTAATGAAATACTGTCAAGAGTCAATTGTGGTTTCGGTGACAAACGTAAATTATTTAAATTTGTTTCAGAATCTCGTTGTAAATTCAATTCAATTAGTGATCTTAAATCAGAGAGTAATTCAAATTCATCCTTTTCACAATTAGTGTTTTTAAAAGATTGATTAGCCAAATTATTTATAACTTGTGTTTTAAATGAACCAATAAATTGTGGGACTGTAGGATTATCATTGCACCCACAACTGGAACGGATAGCTCCAAAGAGATTTTCCAATGGATCCTGATTAAATGACCTTGGCTTGAAAGACTCTACTCCATGCTCCTTCAGCAACTTTTCAACCCCAATGAAGGCCTGAAATAAAACAATGTATATATTAGATATGAAGTAAAATAAAAACACATAGTGGAGGCAATTCCTTAAGCTAAACGTTTAAATTAATAGATACGTTCAATTTAATAGAATTGACCCTAGACATTTGGGATAATTTTCATGGAATTGTGTAAGTTCTAGTAACTAGTTTTGTCTAACTTAGTACCTGCAAAGAATAATGTATTTATTGTATGTATGTATGAATTTGTACATATTGAAACTTGACCAGTCAAATATAACTCAATTATTTTCTTACCTCCAATATATGTAACCAACCTATTTGACTAGGTGGTTTCCACATTGAATGCCTTGAATTGGGATTTCTCATGTAACGCCGACTGATATCCTCTCTAGACTTTCGCCAGAATTCGCTATGACCCGTTCCTTCCGATACTGAACATTTTGAAATTGTTTCTATAAATCAACTTCCGTAAACATGTATTATAAACTACATTTTAATCAACATAAACATAATATACGTTAATATTAAATACAATACGTGAATAATAACATTATAAAATAAATATTAATTTTTGTGCAAAAGCATGCTTATTTAATAATATTAATGAAGCCACAACCCGTATATAAAAATTCACTTACGTCACTCGAATAATCTGTAGTAATAGTGTTTTCAAGAAAAGTAATTATTTTTTTGAAAACAATGGAATAATTTATTAGAAATTATTTGTCGTACTTACAATTCTGGATTGCGGGGAAAACAGAACAGTTTCTCCACCTCACCTTCACTGCAGCCACAAATCTTACAATATTTAGTCCTCTTGCGATCCATATTGTAAAATTCCCAAGAAATTCAGATTAATCTGCCTGCAATCAGAACAGAAGATTAATTGCAAATGGCGAAAAATTGGATTAGGCCCTAAAATTGGAGGTAAAGAGAAATATGTAGCTTATTTTTACGACTTTCTAGCATATTTACAGTTACCATTAATATTGACTAGTGGTGCTACGGAATTAGCAGTAATCCTTGGGGTAATCGTTTTACGGGATAGAGATATATGGCATTTTAACGTGTTAGACAAGGAACAATTTTTGGTTCTGATTTTTTACATATGAGTTGTGGAGGCCTGATTGCGTTGATCACTTCATACTTTTGGATAAGTTAGAACGACATGGCATAAGAGGGACGTCTCTGTCTTGGTTTGAATCATACCTAACTAATAGACAACAAATTGTCGACGTAAACAGTAGCGGCAATAAAACACGCTCGACAACAAAAACTATTACTAGCGGAATTCCACAAGGAAGTGTTTTGGGGCCGCTGCTGTTTATAATCTATATCAATGACATATTTTATAACACAATCGGAAGCAATCATAATATTATTACGTATGCGGATGATACATCTTTAATTATACATGCCGAAAACATAAATTCACTCAATATTCAATGTGAAGCGTACTTTAACAAATTAAAATCCTGGTTTGATACAAACAAATTATCACTAAATGGAGAGAAGACAAAATTCATTATATTTAAAAGCAATTCAAAAATGACAACAACTCAGAAAATATCTATAAATGGAGACCAATTTACTGCCAACAAATCCATAAAACTCCTGGGAATTCACATTGATGAATCCCTGAAATGGCACGAACATATAGATAATCTATGTAAAAAATTAAGTGGAATATGTTACTCCTCAGCAAGAAAATTAAAACAGATTACAAATTTGAATTGTTTAAAACGTGTGTATAATAACGTCTTCATAGCTAACATTAGATATGGTATTAGTTTCTGGGGTCATAGTAAATATAGTTCTCATGAATATATAGGTATTTGATTGAAATTCAGTTCTTATGTATTTGTATTACAAAAGCGCATTATACGAATTATTTTCGACATAAATCTCAACAAATCGTGTAGAGGAGTATTAAATACAAATAGCCTGCTAACATTCCATTCAATCTATATATGTATATGAATGTTTAACATTTATGTACAAATACGGACAATTTTTTGAGGAACAAAAAATCCGTCATAACTATGACACACGCAATAAAGACAAATACAACATCCCACGTCATCGTTTAACTGCTTCAGAAAATTGTCTGTATTACAAAGGCATCATATTGTATAACAAATTACCAATTAGTATTAAAATGTCCAAAAATATCAAAATATTTAAAACTCAATTGTTTACACATTTATGCGCAAATGAACTCTACTCCATTGAGGAGTTCCTAGATATGTAGTAACCTCTTCTATATGCATATATCGTTTATATTTCTTTAAGTTACTTTATTACTATTATTACTGTATTCTACTATTCTCGACGCACTTTCTTTCTCACATTGTATTTTCCTTTTTCTATGCATGTATTTTGAAGAAAGAAGTAAAGGTTTATTTATTTATTTATTATTTATAATCTAAAAACTAATTTGAAATATATTCTTTCGTTTTTAAGATATTGTCAAAAACGGATTTATTTAAATTTTGTTTTTATTTTTTTATTCAAAAACCTTTGAATCCCGATATTTACAACTTTGACATTATTCAGGCACTTTCTAACGAAACATCCAGTAACATATTTTATTTTAAGATAACTATAACATTAACCCAGGGACCATAGCCAACTTTTGTTTTTCTTATGGGCGCCATTTTGTATTTTCATATTTTTTGGAAGAATATTATTTCTGAATTCAATGATGTATCATACTCATAGTTTATTGCACATTTTATATGTAAAATTTTAATCTTTTGTTTTTTGTAAAGAGTGCCTTGGAAACAGTTGAGTAACTCACTGATTTGACAACTCCTAGGACCCATAATTGTTGTTAAAATATATCAATGAGTGTCTTCCACTCCCAGACTAAGCATGAAGTAAAATTTCGAGTTTAGAAAAGCCCCGCGTAGAAAATTTGTCGAGGGTCGCGCAGCGACCCGAGACAAATTTTCACGGGGCTTTTCTAAACTCGAAATTTTACTTCATGCGCCACGCGTATAAACCACTGATTTACAGTAAAGTTAAAAATATATAACGCTTAAATGTGATGGTGATCAATATTTATTGAGATGTAGTGAAAATGAAAAAAATATTTTTTTTGTGAATAGTTTTAGAATAATAATAATAAATGTAGAATACATTTAGTTTGTGCAACCTAAACATCAACAGTATGGGTTGATATTTAGATCATCATATCGTTAACGGGGAAAGTGCTATGATGGACACATCACTATTTTTTTCATTTATGTTTTGTGTGATAATCTATACTTATTATTATTATTACAAAAGTTTGACAGTTATTAAATAATTTTGACTACTAACAATGTTTGACTGCTATCAAAATGTCATTGATTAATAAATATGACGTCATTGTTTACTAGGCACTCCTTGCAAAAAAGAAAATAATATAATTTTAAATATCAAATCTAAAATAAAATAGGAGTGTGTTACATGACTGAGTTCAGAAAAAAATATTCTTTCAAAAAATATGAAAATCCTATAAGAAAAACAAAAGTTGGCTATGGTCCCCGGGAAAATCTTATAGTTATCTTAGAAAAAAAATATGCTACTAGATTCCTCATTAAAAAGTGCCTGTATATTGTCAAAGTTTTAAATGTCAAGATTTAGTAGTTTTTGAATAAAAAAATTAAAACTATTTTTCAAAAAATCAGTTTTTTGTTGATATCTCGAAAACAAAACAAGATATTTCAAAATTGTGGCTAATGTGTAGAATAAGGTACATGGTCGATTTTGACAGGTTCGCGCATGCGCAGCAGCGCCCACTCCAGTGGTTCTTAACATGTGGATATGTGTGTGTGTGTGAGTGAGTGTGTGTATATTAAATAAATACAATTTTTACAATGGCCGATCAAACCTGACAAATTGTCAAAAATTTCCAAACATTACGATTTTACGTCGGTTTTGACCCATCTGAGGGTTTGATTCGGTGTAACGTGTGCCGAGCGTACAACACGTTACACCGAATCAAACCCTCAGATGGGTCAAAACCGACGTAAAATCGTACGCCCGACACGTTATTACAAGTTTCATCGCGATCAATTACCGAATAAAAAAAAGTATCTATAAATCGGAATATAAATTTTCACTGCGCCGCCGAGTGCCGTTGTGTGTAAAAGTAAACAATGCAATGTTCTGTGTAGGACTTTTATTCAATACTCACTTGCACCATAGATACTTAACCGTGGTTAAGCCATTTTTACTAGTTTGTGGCTTAAGTGGAAGGTTTCAAACTGAATACATTGCTTAAGTATCTTTGCACACGCTAGCGATTTTACATACTTCTAGGTTTGGTTAGGTTAGGTTAGTAGAAAGGTTTGCAATAGAATAAATTGCGCAAGTCATTTTGCTCCCGATGCCCGTTCCACATACTTCTAGGTTAGGTTATTGTGCAAGTCTCTTTGCGAACGATGGATAAAGGTTTGCAATAGAATAAATTGCTTCTGTCTCTTTATGCACTGTGTCTATTCCATGTACTTCTAGGTTAGGTTAGATTAAAAGGTTTTTAATAGAATAAACTACTCATCTCTTTGCAACGCTAACACTTATCAGGTGAGGGAAACGAAGCAGCAGTATCTTTGCGCATGTTAGCGACTTTACATACTTAGGTTAGAATAGTAGAATAAATATATAAATAAAATTACATTTTTATTATAACATTATTTTTAACATTAAAACACTTAACTTTGTTTTACCACTTTAATTAACTTTTTACAGTGACTATAGTTTCGACTACAAGCTAGTCATTATCAAACTGAGTCACTCAGTTTGATAATGACTAGCTTGTATTCGAAACTATAGTCACTGTAAAAAGTTAATTAAAGTGGTAAAACAAAGTTAAGTGTTTTAATATTATTTTATAAAGATGTACCACAAAGTGAAAGCCAACCAAATCAAAGATTTCATTATTTTTAACGTTTAAACGTAAACAAATTTTTATATTTTCTCTTGATTCTACAATTAGGCACTACATAGTGGATATGGAAGAATACGTATCTTGGGGTTTTATAATAATTCGGGCTTCGTCAGAAGAAAATTGTAGAATTTTTCTCATCTGTCCATGGCATATGGCAGCCATACTCTAAGTGTGTTCCGCGGAACCCTAGGGTTCCGCGATACCCCTGTAGGAGTTCCGCAAGAATTTAGAAAAAAATTCAAAACACCTCTCTCTGGTCGACCGTTCTGATGCCGCTCATCACGATTCACGAGGCGCAGCCGAACTTAGTCGCCTCGTACAATTTTACTATTCCGTCATCGCCGATATCTAAAGGGTCCGCCAATAAGCGCGCTCGATCTTTAAAATAAAATAAAGCAAGTTGTGTGAGAGGTATAAATGAAATTTATTTTTTGTTTGACAGAGTATTCGAAGGCATTATGTATGGAAAATAATATCGTTCAAATGGCCACCTCGGCTTTGCTTGGTGGCGCGCATACGAGAAGTCCAATTTTCAATGACTCTGGCGCACAAATCGGGCTGTATTTCATCGATGGCGTGGCGTATGTTGACTTTGAGGTCATCAGTGTTTTGTGGTTGGTTTGCGTAGACCTGCGATTTAAGAAAACCCCACAAGAAATAGTCTAGTGGGGTTAAATCGCACGATCTCGGTGGCCAGTTGATGTCGCCTCCGCGCGAGATAACCATTCCTCCGAAGCGCTCGTGCAGAAGATCCATTGTGGCGCGCGCTGTGTGGCTCGCAGCGCTGTCCTGCTGAAACCACATATCCTCATTGTCGATTTCATGCCAGAAAAAGTTCGTTATCATGGATCTGTATCGTTCGCCGTTTACCGTGATGGCCACACCATCGTCGTTCTCGAAGATATACGGCCCGATGATGCCTCCGGCCCAAAATCCACACCAAACAGTTACCTTTGCTGGGTGCATTGCGACCTGGTGGACCTCCCGTGGATTGTTCTCGGCCCAATAACGGCAATTCTGCTTGTTGACATTCCCATTTATCCAAAAATGTGCCTCATCGCTGAAGATGATTTTGCGACCAAACTCGGGGTCGACTTCCAACTGCTCTAAAGCCCAATCGGCGAAGATACGGCGCTGTCTATGGTCGTTTATTTTGAGCTCTTGTGTCAGCTGGATCTTGTACGGATGCATGCCCAAATCCAGATGCAAGATTCGGCGAAGTGATGTTTCCGAAAGGCTGAGTTCCTGTGCGCGACGTGAAATTGACTGTCGCGGATTTTCACGCACACTATCGCGCACAGCGACGACATTCGCGGCAGATCGGACGTTTCGACGACGCGTCGGTGTTGGCTTATTGTTCACCGAACCGGTTGCCTCGAATTTGTTTATCAAACGACGGATAGTCGACTCAGCAGGACGACCAATTGCACCGTAAAATTGGCGGAGTGCGCGGAACGTTGCACGAACCGATGAATGATTTTCGTAATACATTTTAATGATTTGCACATGTTGCTCGCGGCTGAATTGGTTCATGGTAATTTGTGAAGATATACTGAATAATAATAACAACTAGGTTTGACAACTCTACCACAAACAACATGGGCGCCATCAGCTGTCAAAGATCGAGCGCGCTTATTGGCGGACCCTTTACTTATAAGCGCGTAGTAGCTTTGATAAAAGTCGCCTCTGAGATTAGACGCTATAATTGTGAACAAGCGACTTTCGGCTCTAACTTCAAAACGTAAAGTCGAGATTGTTTACACCGCTTTTTTTGTATTTCTATTTTTATTTCGGCTTTTTATTTATCAAAGTCGCCGACTCGAGTATTTTTGAGAATGTTCGAGATTGAGGCTAGGACTATAAAAGCAACGATCGCGCCTCGACACTTAATCAGTCGACGATTAGCTAGAAACCAAGTGTTTATTGTTCTACTGCTGTATTCTGATTGTATTAGTTTTGTACATTTATTCTTTGGACTAAACTCTTCTATGCAGTAACGATCGTGCATTATTTTGACCCCACCATCCTGACATGTAAATTATTAATAAAGAAGAATGGAACGTTGGCTTAAAGGCGTTAAACGTGTTGCAACAATATCTTCTAACGAGGCCGAATGTTCAAAAGCAGTACGCGCGGAGTATACAGCAATTACCGATCCAGACGATGATGCAACGACGTCAAGTTCCACGGTTTCAATGGCGAAAAAAAGGAAGTATGATGACTCATATATCAGTTTCGGATTTGTTGATTCCAACAGCTCACCTTTCTGCATATTATAGTAAACTGCTTCCTAATAGTTCCATGGCACTTGCTAAGTTGCGCCGACATTTAGAAACTGTACACCCCGAGTCTAAAGACAAGAATGAAGAATTTTTTGTACGTAAAAAAGAACAGTTAATGGAAAGTCAAAAAACTATGATACATGTAACCCAAACTATCAATCAAAAGGCCACGGAGGCATCATATTTAGTTAGCTATCGCATTGCACAAGCAGATGAAGCGCACACTATCGCTGAGAATTTAATGAAACCATGTGTGTTAGACATAACAAAATGTATGCTCGATGAAAAATCTGCAAAGCATCTTTCTACTGTGTCGCTATCAAACGATACTGTTTCACGGCGAATTCATGATCTGGCAAGCTACGTCAAACAATAACTATAGTCTGTTTAAAAACTAAAAGGAGTAAGTGCCAAAGCCCAATTTACACTATAAAAAGTTACCAGAAATATCACTAGATAAATTTGGCGGCAATTTATAAAAAATTCATAATTACTTTTTAAATTAAATCAAATATCCATTTTGTACTTCTTAATTGTGGTTAAGTATTATCTTTTCCATAGTACGATATCGTCAGTTCAATCAAAATGCTTATACGGCATCTCGCCATATATCTGTGAAATAAAACATATTTACATTATGTTCACAATATAATATGGAATTTATATAATAATGTGTCTCTATCAGAGCTGGGACGAATCCTCGTAAAAAGGATTCGAATCACCAATCCGAATCATCTAATATGATTCGAATCACAAATACTTGAATAAACGATTCGTAAGAGATAAATATGATTTGAATCGAAGATTCGAATCCTGTTTTTTGAATCACGAATACAAATCCCTTAAGAATAAATTTGATTTTATTATTTTTTTGGAACCTTTAATATATAAATATCGTTACCAGTTGTTTTAACAAAAATATTCAAAACTGTAGCGGCCACCTTCGTAGTACCGGAGCGCCCCGCTAATACCCTCTTGGGGGCGCGCACCAGCCACCCTACCTGAACGCGCGTACTACCCTCTCCCCGTATCGACACCACCGCAGCGTCACATGACGCCCCCGGGGCTATAAGTACCAGATCCAAGCTCCGTATCATCAGTCTTGGTAACTCACTCGACTCAACCACTACTTAGCTCCTGCTAGCGCTCCTGAATTGGACCTAGATCTTGGACTAACTAGTTTACGTTTCGAGCAAGTGCCAGCTTACGTTAATATATGTAAATACCTTGTAAAATACGTTATTATCAAATAAAAGTGCACAAACGTCTGTCTGCATCTTTCGGCATTTAAACCCCGCTACAACTGGCTTCCCAACGTGCGGCCGAATACGCGGATGCAGACAAGAAGCAAGACAGCAATGGCAACTTTTCAAATCATCGCCGAGCAGCTCCAGGAGCTAATCAATGGCGTCAATGGGAGCACAAGTAAGCGAAACTTCACCCAATGCACGGCCAGATTCAGCGGCGAACGGAACCATAACGCGGTGATGGAATTTGTAAATCAGACTACGATTTATAAAAACGTCGAGGGAATCACCGACGCGGACGCCCTCACAGCTCTCCCACTTCTCCTGAAGGCGGATGGCCACAAGTGGTGGAACGGAATCAAAGAGCAAGCAACGACATGGGAGGAAGCTACGACGATGCTACGTAAAGCCTTCGCGCCAAACAAACCAGACCACGCGCTATATCGCGAAATATTCGGTACAGAGCAGACGCCCGAGCAAACGACGGACACTTTCATCTGCGTCAAACGCGACCTGTTTGCCCAAATGAGTGACAAACATACCACGGCAGTACAGTTGAATATGCTCTATGGTCTACTAACGAAGTCGCTGAGGGACCGAATCCAGAGAAAGGACATCAACGACTATGGTGACCTCCTCAGCAAAGCCAGGCTAGTGGAGGATAGCATCCGGGAAGCGGAAATACCGGAGTCCATACCGAAAAAGAAGAGAATCAGATGTGATTTCTGCCGGAACTTCGGCCATGCAGCAGCCGACTGTAAAAAGCGTGTCAGAACAGACACACACGCACCCAAACCGGAATTACGCCAACAAGGGCAGCCACAAAGCGAGCAGCGGATTAAATGCTACGGTTGCGGGAAACCTGGCGTAATCCGCAGCAGATGTCCAAACTGCACCGCAAAACCCAGCACAAGCTTCTGCGCCATCGAAGCAGCTACATCGAAGCACCGGCCAGCCGTACGAATATACACGGGAGGTAACTCCGGAACGGCTTTCCTGGACACGGGAGCTCGCACCAGCATAGCGAGCCCCAGCCTTTACTACGCCCTCAGAGAACAGAGATACCCCGAAACACGGGAGGTCATGAAAATAACCCTGGCGGATGGGAACACCAAGATCCAGGAGGTGACAAAAATTACAGCTCGCCTCTTCCTTAAAGGAAGGGAAATAACGACAACACTGATCATCCTCCCGGATACGCCCAAAGCCCAGACATTACTTGGGATCGACTTCATCGAGGAAGCCGGCCTAGTCATCAACTTCCGAGCCAGAAGGTGGCACTTTGACGGAGCCCCGGACCAAACATACCGGTTCGAGTACAAAGAAGGCTGCAACCCCGGAGAGGAAGTAAGAACGAACAACCACGGGATACAGGCGATGCTGGCCCAACACCAGCCCATAAAACCCGTGTCGCCAATCGCGGATCGGAATCAGGCGATGGAGGCGGAATCGTCGTTCGACCCATGCGAGGCCTACAGGCCAGAATATGCACACCAGCCCAGAAAAGAAGTGTTCTGGCAGAACTGGGACCAAGGATCCAGATTCCGGTGGGAAGACGCGGCTCACCAAATCGCCAAGGCATGGGAATCCATGGATGTCCACAGAGAGCCCCTGCATGCAGAATTCGCGACAATCGACGCAGTAGCTATCACACTAAGGCAGGACGAACTGCTAGCCGGCCAGCGCGAACAGGTTGATGCTGTCCTGACAACGTACGCGGAGGTATTCCAAGAAGTAGGGCCTCCCACAACGCTGTGCGAACACCATATCGAAACGATTGACAGCCCACCTATTGCCTCTCCACCATACCGCCTAACGCCAGGCCGTACTGAGGCTTATGCCGACGAAAAACGACGACCGGACCCCAGTTACAACCCAGGGGACCAAGTACTTGTGACAATCCACCCGCTAAGCTCAGCCCAAAAGAAGATGTCAAGCAAGCTGGCCCCTAAACGCGAGGGACCGTACATTGTGCTAGGACAGAAGGGCCCGACGTCATACGAAATCGCCGACCCATCTGCCCCTACCGAGGTCTTGGGAGTATACCATTCGTCAGCTCTTCGACCTTATGTACATACCGATACTCCACCCCAGGCACCAATCGCCCCAATCCGGAGACGAGAGCGACCACGGAAACATCCGGTAGCGCCTAACCATGGATAGAAATCACCAGGACTACCTCTAGCCGATTTCTAGGGGGGGACTGTAGCGGCCACCTTCGTAGTACCGGAGCGCCCCGCTAATACCCTCTTGGGGGCGCGCACCAGCCACCCTACCTGAACGCGCGTACTACCCTCTCCCCGTATCGACACCACCGCAGCGTCACATGACGCCCCCGGGGCTATAAGTACCAGATCCAAGCTCCGTATCATCAGTCTTGGTAACTCACTCGACTCAACCACTACTTAGCTCCTGCTAGCGCTCCTGAATTGGACCTAGATCTTGGACTAACTAGTTTACGTTTCGAGCAAGTGCCAGCTTACGTTAATATATGTAAATACCTTGTAAAATACGTTATTATCAAATAAAAGTGTACAAACGTCTGTCTGCATCTTTAGGCATTTAAACCCCGCTACAAAACCTAATTATTCATTATTACCACTGAACATCGCTGATAACAGACTAAATATCTGACTCCCTCTTACTCTGGTTAAAGATGTATTTATGTGTTTCTGAACTCCACTTCAAATCCGTGTTTTGTACGCATGGCGCATGAAGTAAAATTTCGGGTTTAGAAAAGCCCAAAAATTTTCACGGGGCTTTTCTAAACTCGAAATTTTACTTCATGCTTAGCTTGGGAGTGGAATCACTCGTTCAAAACTTCAAATTGAACTCTATTATAAAATCGACTAATGCCTGAAATTTACGTAAATAAAAAAGTCACTGAATATCATTAAAACCGGGAAAGTCAGAGAAAAGTCATGGAATTATATTCAAATTGACCAAAACACTAACGAAAAAAGCCATATGATATTATTAAATTTGTCAAAATCAGCAGGCAAATTACAAAACACGTCAAAATTTATAAAATGAACTTAAATATTGACAAAAACAATGAAAACTATTAAACAGAATGGGGGTTTCCCACAGAAGAAAGTTATATTAAAAGGCCAGGGAAAAAAATCATTAGTCAGGGAAATGTCGGAAAAATTTAACATTTCAGATTGTGGCTACCATGTCAGTTTTACTTAAAACAATATTAAACAAAATTTTGAAAACTAGATTATTATTTTTAAAAACATTTTCAATCTTTTAATGTTCTTATCAAAGCATTCACTTTGAAGTTTCGAACGAGCGTTTCCACTCCCAGACTAAGCATGAAGTAAAATTTTGAGTTTAGATAAGCCCCGTGAAAATGTGTCGAGGGTCGCGCAGCGACCCGAGACAAATTTTCTGGGCTTTTCTAAACTCGAAATTTTACTTCATGCGCCACGCGCATAAAACAGTGATTTAACGAGAAATTTAAAAACACACAAAACAACATTTTTCATGTTATTCCTCACAATTAATTCGAATTATTTTTGACGATTCAAATCCTTTTGTAAGTATTCGAATCCTTTTACAAGGATTTGAATCCTTTTATAAAGAATCGAATCACCTACATTTAGACTCGAATACGAATTCTCTTAAAAAAATGTAACGAATCCGGATCACGAATCCAGTTGAACTAAAGTATTCGAATGCCTCTTTTAAGTCCTCTAAAAGGATTCGAATCCTGAATGATTAGAATCCTGCCCAGCTCTGATCTCTATCTTACTTAAAATTGATTTGTTTCATAAAACTATACAAGCTAGAACGACTCATCTTCGGCATGCCTGCATGATAGTTTACTTCTTTAAAACTTTATTCAAAGTTGGCAGTTCATTTTTATGGAAGAAACTATGCAAGGATCTCTCACTACGTCATCAAAACTTGTAATTATGTCCTCCAAGCTGTTTAGGGCTACAAATCTCTCCGGATTTCTTATATTCGCTAATGGTACGATAGACAGTGGAATTTTCAACTCCTAAAAATTCACCATTTTAATATTTGATGCATATTCTTATGCTATTTGATATCTCACCTACTGCACCAACAATGTCTGATACAACAGCAGTCATTTTCATATGTGGATCATCTATTATCATCGGCTTATACATATTTATTATGCACTGTTTCTCAGACAGATATAAATGACCCAAATCAAACTTCTTACGCTTTTTTGGAGGTGAAGGTGATATTATCACCGAGCTTGTGCTGGGTCCATAATCCATCACAACAATATAAACAAAACTAACTTTTAAAGAAACACCGCACAAAAGGTTATTACGAAACAGACAAAGTTGCAACTCGGTAACGCTTCGAATTAAGGTTATGTCAGCTGTTGCGTCTAATAATGACGTAATTAGCATAGTGTAAAATAGGCGCGCTCTCGGCCAATCAGAGTTGTAGGTTTTGGCGCGTGAAATTTAAAACGCTCCTCCTAGTTATTAAACAGAGTATAGTTACACGTCTACAAAAAACACGATTCGTCTTGTAAATAGATGAGTCGACTGATGTCGCTGGTCTGGCTATCTTGCTGGTTATCCATATGAAAGTTCTTTTAAAGAAGACATGCTTATGTGTTCACCGTTGCCCACAAACACTACCGGAGAAGACATTTTTAATAAAATAAATAATTTTTTGAGGAAAATAATCTCAGTTGGAACGATTGCATTGACATTTGTACAGATAGAGCCAAGGCGATGACAGATGACGGGTGTGACAGCAGGAGTAGTGTCACAAATAAAAAATAAAGCGCCTAATTGTAGTTCCAGCCATTGTATCCTGCATAGACAAGCACTGGTGATGAAGCAAATGCCGTCAAATCTAAAATTAGTTATGGATGAAGCGGTAAAAATAATTAATTTTATCAAATCACGACCACTACAATCCCGATTGTTCTCATTATTATATGAAGATTATGGCAGTAAACATAAAACACTGCTGCTCCATACAGAAGTGCGATGGTTGTCTCGGGGTAAATCTTTAACAAGGCTGTTAGAACTTAGAGCCGAGTTACAAATGTTTCTTTCAGATACTTCTTTTAATTTGAAAGACCGTTTGTATGATAAAACTTGGTTGTTTCGACTGTCTTTTATGGCGGATATCTTTCAAAAACTGAACGAATTAAATTTATCATTGCAAGGGAACAGTGTTCCAGGCCTGTAACAAAATAACTGCCTTCAAAAGAAAATTAGATTTTTGGATTATTTGCGTTGGAAAGAGAGAAATAGAAAGCTTTACGTCACTCAATGAGTTTGTTAGCGATAATGACTCAGAAATGTTTCAAGATGATGTATACTCAATGACATTAGAAGCGTAACACCCAGAAGGAGTTATTATTTTAACTTGATTTTTTGCCAGTATGGTAGTCTTACATCAAGAATAAAATGATTACATTTTCAAGAAATTTTATTAAAAAACAATCTAAAAAAAATTAATAATGTATTTGGCGACCCCTTTGCTGTATACACTCCTGTAGACGTCTGGGCATCGAGAAAATGAGATGGTCGATGTCTTCTTGAGGCATTTCGTTCCAAGCAACTTGAATTTCATCGATCAACTGTGCTAGAGTCTGTGGAGGATGGTGCAAAGAGAATATTCTTCTTCCCATGATATCCCACACATGTTCAATGGGATTTAAATCCGGCGAACGGGGCGGCCACGCCAAAACATTAACACCAGCTTCATTAAGAAAGTTCATAGTTCGACGAGCACTCTAAATAAGGCAACAAAGTCGGTCGTATGACGTCTTCAACATAACGCGCAGCTGTCATACTGCCTCGAATGAATACAAGAGGTGATCGACTACCATAAGCAATAGCCCCCCAAACCATTACTCCAGCAGTCCTGTGTACATGCCTCTCAATAACAAACCTAAGATCAGGTTGTTCTCCACGGTAGCGTCGTACCCTTCTACGGCTATTATGCGTGCCTAGACAAAATCGTGATTCATCGCTGAATACGACATCGTGCCATTCTGCCTCCCAATGCTGCCGTTCTCTGCACCAGTCCAACCTTTGGCGACAGTGTCTCGCTGTTAAAGGAAGCACTAATCTTGGACGGTACGAAAGAAGCCCTTTATTGAATGCGGCGATATAAGGTTCGCATACTAACGGGCCTACCTTCTTCTCCAATCCATTGATCACCGATTTGACGCGTAGTAGTGAAACGGTCTCGCAGGGCTATTTGTCTTAAGCGCCGATCTTGACGTTCTGTGGTACGCCTTGGTTGACCAATTGGTCCTCTTTTTGCTCCTCTACCTTCTTCTGTCCATACCTGATACACACGTATTACAGTTGCTGCAGTGGAATCAATACGGCGGGCAATTTCGCGATAGGACATACCGACATCTCGATAAGCAACAACTCGACCCCGGTCAAAATCGCTCAAATGGTGATATTGTGGACGTCTTCGGACTCGAGGCATTTTATTTAAGCTTAACACACTCAACGGAAACACGAAAACTAAAAACATCTGTACTAAACAGCTCATATCAATAGTTTTATCAAAAAAGAAAAAGTGAAATATTTTTTTTTCACAATAAATATAAAAGGCACATGGTTGAAATTGTTATCAATGTATGCTTTAAATATAGTCACTCTGTTGCTAAAATATGAATTCAAAAAAATCATTCCTTCTTGGTGTTACGCTTCTAATGTCATTTAGTATATTTGAAGATTTGGTCCAACATCTCACTTCGATGCGCGCATCTTTTGAGAAGAATTTTCCCGAAGAACAGAATATAAATATGAAACTGAATTCATGGATTCATAATCCTTTTTTACCCAACTTACAAAAGCCCGAAAGTATGTCAAACGAGATATATGAATCTCTCTGTATGGAATCACTGTTCGAAACGATGCCTCTCAACGATTTTTGGTGCAGGATCCGTGATGAATATCCAATGCTTGCCAAAATGGCTCTGAATATTCTTTTCCCGTTCCCAACAACATATTTGTGCGAAACAGGAATCTCAACCTATGCAGTCACGAAAACAAAATACCGCAATAGACTGGACGCCGAACCTGATATGAGACTTCAACTGTTCTCTATCAAACCTGATGTCAACCAATTGATGAAAAATAAAAAACAGTTTCATACCTTCCATTAGTTAGATTTGTTTTCTTTTTTAATATCTTATATTATTATACTTGTTATGTAAGTAAGTAACAAGTAACTGTTACATGTTACTTTTATTATGCTTATTAATAAAGAATACACTTTTAAAAACTATTGTTTTATTGTAGGGTTCCATCAAGTATTTCGCTTTCCAAAAGGGTTTCGTCACCAAAAAGATTGAGAACCGCTGGCGTATGGTAATCAAAAATATTCTATTTTGCTCTTGCTATTTCAGGAATAAGTGCAGCATTCCTGAAATAGCAAGAGCGAATTGAACTATCATTAGAATGTTTGTAAAACAAATGTTTTCACTATTCAGAAACTTAAATATCTCACACCATTTATCTTTAAATCTTGTAGATTTCATATTTTATTCCACAAATCTCCCATTTATTACGTTTACCACGTGGTTAAATTTATCAAAAAGTGTATCTTCATCCAAACTATCAATATATTTGTTAGTTTGTATTAAATATTTTAAAGTTTCCTTAATTGTACCCCAAGTAGGACAGTGTATTATTTGAATCCAGATGAACACTTTAAGTGGTGTGAAATTGACATCCCATTTTTTAATATACAGGGTGTCCTATTAGTGCGTTCTTCGAAGATATGTCAGCTCTTACTAAAGATAGAAAAAAGGTTGTTGACTTTAAGAGCTACATAACCTAAACATATTTTCATGTACACAGAGTGCGCCATAAAGACAGTAGCGGATGCAACTTACTTAATTCGAATAGATCACCATTTATATTATTTGGTTTTTGAATTTCTCATGAAAATTAAGTGTATTTTTCTATTAAACACATTTCGTCTAAGTGGTACCATTTCGGAGATATTTGACACTTATGTATAGATATGACGTTGTTTGCAGTAGTTCCGTAAACCTAAAATATCTTCGAAAGTCGAAGTTACCAACATTTCTTGATTTATGGTCAATATAACGTATGTTCAATAAAATAACCTGTAGAGCGCCATGATTTAATCTTTTTTATAATTTAAGTTAGCTACACGCTTTAAGAATTGACATATAAAACGTCAGACATAATGATTATAATGTATAATTTCACAGTTGCTAACCTACAATATTTTCCATGGCACTCTAGAGATTTTTTTTTTATTAAACATGCCATACCTGCCAGTTTGGAATTACTTGAATTTATCTGTATATCTAGAAAATTGTTAATTATTGGAAGCAAATTACTTCTTTGACAATCTTGTTGTTTTATTATATTTATTAAAGGTTTCCATGTAGTTGGTAATCTTGTGTTTTTTATAGTTAATTTATGTTCTTCTCTTCTGACATTAATTCTTCTGAAAAATATTTGGCTTTAGGATTAGAAATTCTTTTATTCACCTAAAAATGTGTAGGCATGTTTTGAAATTAATTTAGCAATTTAATGAATACCTTTTAGTCCAGTGAATTTTATTTCACGTTTTATAATTTCCCTCGCCCTCGGTAGTTAACATTATTCCTAACAATTGAAATTCATATACAAAATACGAGTTTTAATGTCTTTAAAAACTTTACACCTGACGAATTTATTATAGACAAACATTTCGATTTAGAACGAAATTATCTTACTCTTTGTACAACTACTACTAATGATAAATCTCTTTTAATTTAACAATCGGAAAGCTTCTAATTAAAAGCTGTATATATTTTTTTTATTTATTAACCCTTTTACGGTCGAGAATTTATAGAATTAACTCCAAATGTTGATTTTATGTAAAATTCTGCACTTCTGTTTATAATTTCTATGTATATCTATGTATTAACATACATAGACATACATAGAAATCATAAGCAGAAGTGCAAGTACACCTTTTCATCTGAAAACCTACAATTGTGTAGTTTTGTTTAATAAGTTTATGGGGTCTTTTTTCCAAATGAGTATTTCTCCCAACATAAAAACCTTTAGATGTAATAGAAATAAGGGATAGTTAAATCAATACATAAAATATTATTCATAGGAATTTATTGAATGAAATGAGGTTATTTTTTTATAATTGATTGATAAGGCTGATAAATGTTGAAGGTTCATCTTCACTTTTATATAAATAAAACAATTTAAACACTTTTAAATATATATTGTGCATTCGCTACAATTGTTTTTTTTTAATAATAATACAGGGTTTTTTGTTTGAATTTTATTATATATCAAATAATATTCCCATTTTATTAAACGAAAATTCCACATGTCAGTTTTTTTATCAATATTTTCTACTATTTATCAAATGACTTTCCCCTTTTATCAAATGATTTTCCCATTTGATTTCTGTTATTCGCAGCCCAATAGAAAAATTGAGCCCATTGAAGAAATGTATCAAAATATCAAGTCCTGATAATAAAGCTGTGCTTTGTATTTCAAAGCAACAAATTTCAGAACACTAGAACTTTAATGTATACAGAAAGTTTTATGTAACACCGAACATTTTCATAACGAGAATATTTCTTTTAAGTATACATATGCATTTCCACATTTATATAAATAAAACAATTTAAACACTTTCAAATATATATTGTGCATTCGCTACAATTGTTTCGCCACCCTGTGGCTTCTTTAGGCGAAGAAATCATTTCTTCGCCTATTTGAAAGTGAAAGTGTTAAAACTGTTTTATTTATATAAAAGTGAAGATGAACTTTCAACATTTATCAGCCTTATCAATCAATCATATGCATTTCGTTGTACATTTTCCGACGCACGGTTTATTAAGAGAATTCAATTAGAACTTTAAACGAGTGTTTTTCACTCCCAGGCTAAGCATGAAGTAAAATTTCGAGTTTAGAAAAGCCTGAAAATTTGGTTTGGTCGCGTAGCGCGAAGCGCGGAGCGGCCAAACCAAATTTTCAGGCTTTTCTAAACTCGAAATTTTACTTCATGCGCCACCGGTACAAAACACTGACATATTACGAAGCTTAAAACACACCGCTAAACTTTACATTGAATCAGTGTTTTGTACCGGTGGCGCATGAAGTAAAATTTCGAGTTTAGAAAAGCCTGAAAATTTGGTTGGGCCGCTCCGCGCTCCGCGCTACGCGACCAAACCAAATTTTCAGGCTTTTCTAAACTCGAAATTTTACTTCATGCTTAGCCTGGGAGTGGAAAGCACTTGTTTAAAGCTTCAAATTGAATTCTCTTAATAAACCGAGCGTCGGAAAATGTACAACGTATGCATATGTATACTTAAGTTTGGAATTACTTGAATTTCTCTGTATATCTCGAAAATTGTTAATTATTGGAAGCAAATTACTTCTTTGACAATCTTGTTGTTTTATTATATTTATTAAAGGTTTCCATGTAGTTGGTAATCTTGTGTTTTTTATAGTTAATTTATGTTCTTTTCTTCTGACATTAATTCTTCTGAAAAATATTTGGCTTTAGGATTAGAAATTCTTTTATTCACCTAAAAATGTGTAGGCATGTTTTGAAATTAATTTAGCAATTTAATGAATACCTTTTAGTCCAGTGAATTTTATTTCACGTTTTATAGTTTCCCTCGCCCTCGGTAGTTAACATTATTCCTAACAATTGAAATTCATATACAAAATACGAGTTTTAATGTCCTTAAAAATTTTAGAATTGACGAATTTTTTATAGACAAACATTTCGATTTAGAACGAAATTATTTTACTCTTTGTACAACTACTACTAATGATAAATCTCTTTTAATTTAACAATCGGAAAGCTTCTAATAAAAAGCTGTATATATTTTTTTTATTTATTAACCCTTTTACGGTCGAGAATTTGTAGAATTAACTCCAAATGTTGATTTTATGTAAAATTCTGCACTTCTGTTTATAATTTCTATGTATATCTATGTATTAACATACATAGACATACATAGAAATCATAAGCAGAAGTGCAAGTACACCTTTTCATCTGAAAACCTACAATTGTGTAGTTTTGTTTAATAAGTTTATGGGGTCTTTTTTCCAAATGAGTTTTTCTCCCAACATAAAAACCATTAGATGTAATAGAAATAAGGGATAGTTAAATCAATACATAAAATATTATTCATAGGAATTTATTGAATGAAATGAGGTTATTTTTTTTTTATAATTGATAAATGTTGAAGGTTCATCTTCACTTTTATATAAATAAAACAATTTAAACACTTTTAAATATATATTGTGCATTCGCTACAATTGTTTTTTTTAATAATAATACAGGGTTTTTTGTTTGAATTTTATTATACAGGGTGGAAACTTTAACTGGAATAAAATTCATAACTTCTATATAGGCGATTTTTGCAAAAAATCCTGAAACACGCTAAGTATTGTTTTTTCTTGCCCTCATTTCTATGTATATGCTGCTTGTTTATCTGTTCCCGGAAGAGCGCAGCCACCTCTGACTTTTTTTTTCAAATGGAAAGGTATGTCAAGTGACACCTCGTTTAAAAGGTCTCTGCGCAAGTAATACAACACACTATTTATTTCTTGAATATTTACAAATCCCACGTGATAAAAAAAAACACTTTTATAACTTGAATACTATTTAATGCAACAAATGTTCAAAATGGGCACCGTTTCTTTCTTGGCAAAGTGCAAATCGATGATAACATGCATCTCTAATGTTTTGTAACATTTCTGGTGTGACTTGCCGTATTTCATGCCTAATACGTTGCTTAAGGTCCTCAATGTCGTTTGGTTTGGTTACATAGATCTTACTCTTGAGATATCCCCACAAAAAAAAAAGTCAACGGGACTAAGATCCGGAGATCTCGCCGGCCATTAAATGTGACCTCTTCTTCCAATCCATCTATTGGGAAAAACTTCGTCTAAATATCTACGAACGATCACAGCATAATGGGGTGGAGCTCCGTCCTGTTGATACCATATTCGTTCATCAGGTAAATCTGGATCTAATGGATTTAGAAATAAAGTGGCTAACACTGGCATGAGGTCGTCTTGAAGAAACGTAAGATATGTTGCTCCATTAAGATTACCATCGAAGAATACTGGTCCTACAATCTGATCACCTATTATTCCAGCCCATACATTGACTTTTTGCGGGAACTGAGTATGAGTTTCTCGCATCCAATGAGGGTTAGTATCAGCCCAATAACGACAATTTTGATGATTACCGTCACCATGTAAGGTAAAAGTACTTTCGTCGGAAAAAAGAATTGATGCTAATGAAATCTGGTTATTGTCGATCATGTTCATCATTTGCTCGCAAAATTCGATTCGGCGGTCCGGGTCATCCTCCGTTAATTCTTGGAGTGCCTGCATCTTGTAAGGATACAGCTTGGCTGATCTAAGAATTTTCAGGACAGTAGTATGACTAATCTCGTTGTCACGGGCCAGTTGCCTGGCTGGAGTCACTGGATTTTCTTGAAGAGTTAATAATACGTTTAGCCTGGTACCTGCTTGAACAGTGGGATATCGCTGTCTGAGCACAACCCTGACATGACCCAAATTGTTGTATTGTGCCTCAATTTTGCTTATGGTACCTTGGCTAATGGGTGATAAATCCGGATGCTCTTCTCGAAATAACTGAGCAACCTCTAGCTGACTTCGTCTTCTGTTACCATAACCGATCATCATCAGAATCTCGATTCGGAGATTTTCGGTTAAATACTGCATTTTAGAAATCACTTCGACAACTTGACGAGCGTATGTGACTGCTTTGGTGACTATTATTATCACTAGAAACTAAGCAACGCAGTTCCATAGCATCAAAACACATGTCAAAAACATACAACTTTACGCCGAAACATGTTCAATGTAAAAGTGGTTTTCTTTTTTTTATCACGTGGGCTTTGTAAATATTCAAGAAATAAATAGTGTTGTATTACTTGCGAAGAGACCTTTCAAACGAGGTGTCATTTGACATACCTTTCCATTTGAAAAAAAAAGTCAGAGGTGGCTGCGCTCTTCCGGGAACAGATAAACAAGCAGCATATACATAGAAATGACGGCAAGAAAAAACAATACTTAGCGTGTTTCGGGATTTTTTGCAAAAATCGCCTATATCGAAGTTATGAATTTTATTCCAGTTAAAGTTTCCACACTGTATATCAAATAATATTCCCATTTTATTAAACGAAAATTCCACTCGTCAGTTTTTTTATCAATATATTCTACTATTTATCAAATGACTTTCCCCTTTTATCAAATGATTTTCCCATTTGATTCCTGTCATTCGCAGCCCAATGGAAAAATTGAGCCCATTGAAGAAATGTATCAAAATGTCAAGTCCTGATAATAAAGCTGTGCTTTGTATTTCAAAGCAACAAATTTCAGAACACTAGAACTTTAATGTATACAGAAAGTTTTATGTAACACCGAACATTTTCATAACGAGAATATTTCTTTTAAGTATACATATGCATTTCCACTTTTATATAAATAAAATAATTTAAACACTTTCAAATATATATTGTGCATTCGCTACAATTGTATCGCCACCCTGTGGCTTTTTCAGGCGAAGAAATCATTTCTTCGCCTATTTGAAAGTGAAAGTGTTAAAACTGTTTTATTTATATAAAAGTGAAGATGAACTTTCAACATTTATCAGCCTTATCAATCAATCATATGCATTTCGTTGTACATTTTCCGACGCACGGTTTATTAAGAGAATTCAATTAGAACTGTAAACGAGTGTTTTCCACTCCCAGGTTAAGCATGAAGTAAAATTTCGAGTTTAGAAAAGCCTGAAAATTTGGTTTGGTCGCGTAGCGCGAAGCGCGGAGCGGCCAAACCAAATTTTCAGGCTTTTCTAAACTCGAAATTTTACTTCATGCGCCACCGGTACAAAACACTGACATATTACGAAGCTTAAAACACACCGCTAAACTTTACATTGAATCATGTTTTGTACCTGTGGCGCATGAAGTAAAATTTCGAGTTTAGAAAAGCCTGAAAATTTGGTTGGGCCGCTCCGCGCTTCGCGCTACGCGACCAAACCAAATTTTCAGGCTTTTCTAAACTCGAAATTTTACTTCATGCTTAGCCTGGGAGTGGAAAGCACTTGTTTAAAGCTTCAAATTGAATTCTCTTAGTAAACCGAGCGTCGGAAAATGTACAACGTATGCATATGTATACTTAAAAGAAATATTACATAAAACTCTCTGTATATTGAATCATATTTTAGTGCTTATTTGAAAAGTGAAAAAAAATCTCTGTCTTTTTATTGAGTTAAAGTTGACGTTACTAGCGAGGGTTTCCACTCCCAGGTTAGGCATGAAGTAACATTTCGAGTTTAGAAAAGCCTTAAAATTAGGTTTAGTCGCTTCGCTAAACGTAGGGACTAAACCAAATTCTCAGACTTTTCTAAACTGAACGTTCAATCGGTAAATAATAAAATTATTACAATTTTCAAAAAATTAACAATGCTGTGTGTATTTCCGAACATTGATGAAATAAAGAAATTATCGATCTTCAAGTCTTACCAGTTTATACAGGGTGGCGCAAAACTACCGATATGGTTTGAATGTTTAATAACTTTTTAAATTTATTTATATTTTTTATTTTTATTTCAGAATTTTGTGAAGAAAACTTGGGGAATTTGAAATGGAACAGTACACAACAGAACAGCGATCAAAAATTTTTGAATTTTATTTTGAAAATCATCAATTGTTTTGACGCAGCGTGCTTATCGTCGTTTTTTTAATGTGCGTTTATTGTTCAGCATCAACAATAAACCGCCTGGTTGCAAATTTTCGACAACATGGTACAGTAAGACACCTTCCATGTACCGGAAGATCACATACGGTCCACACGGAAGAAAATGTGCAGGACAGTCCAGAAACATCAACAAGAAGACGTTCGGCACAACTGAGGCTATCGCGGAGGTCCGTTCAGAGGTTTTTGGCCACATTGCACATGTCCCCGTATAAGTTTCAGCTTGTGCAAGAATTGAAGCCGATAGACTACCAACAACGGCTTGATTATGCCATTTCATTCCGACAAAAAGCAGAGGAAAATCGCGATTTCATTAACAATTTGATAATGAGCGATGAAGCCCATTTATAATTGATTGGTTTCGTAAACAAGCAAAATTGCAGGATATGGGGTACGAATAATCCAAGAACAGTTCATCAGCGACAATTACACCCACATAAGTGTACTGTTTGGTGCGGTGTATCGTCTGAAAGAGTCATTGGTCCATATTTTTTTGAAAATGCACATGGCGCCTCAGCTGTAGAAAACCATCCATAGTTGTAATTCCAACAAGATGGAGCCACAGTCCACACTGCAAGGGACACAATGGCTCTGTTACGGGACCTCTTTGGCGAACGCATTATTTCGCACAGAAGCGATTTCAATTGGCCGCCACGTTTACCGGATTTAACAGCTCCAGACTGTTTTCTTTGGGGTTATTTGAAAGAAAGGGTATACGTAAATAAGCCAGCGACCATACCAGAGCTAAAACAAAACAATCGCAAAGAAATTCAAGCCATAACACCGGAAACTTTACGAAAAGTTATGGAAAATGTACTGGAAGGAGCACGAATGTGCGAAGCCGAAAATGGCCACCACTTGCGGGATATAATTTTTCATACTTAAACCAAAAATATTCCCCATTAATATACTGTATAACAAAAAACTAATAATAATAATTAACCATTAAATAAGAATGTTATTAAACATTCAAACCATATCGGTAGTTTTGCGCCACCCTGTACAATGTTTGTAGAACTCAATATATCCATGGATATAAAGTCAACACATTACCTTTCCACCTTGACGTCATTAACTTCTTTTGTGAAGAAAGGTTATTAGTGCTTTATTCGTTAAATTAATTTGACCTGCACGTAACTTAACCAATCAATTTAACTTCTATCTGTTTTCAATCAATGAATTCTATTTGAAACAGAACATATTCAATTGTTTTGGATATTTTATATATTTCTTGTTTTTCAAGAAGAATTTTGTTTCTGGGGCTGCCTAAAAGTTGTTTGATCATAAGATAAGGTTTAAAGGCTGTGTGTATGTTGAATTTTCTAAAGATATTCGAAATTGTGTCTGTGACTCCTTTTTATTGTAATTTGTGTTCACAATGTTTGTAGGTTTTGGTGTGTTGGCCTTGTCGATTTGTTTATTGTTTTTTTTTTAATTTATTTGCTTTCAAAATATGTTTGAGTGTGTTTCTTCTTGAAAGTACGTGCATGTTGTTTTGGTCTGTGAGTTTAAAAGAATGTGTAACACATTTCCAGGCTAAGCATGAAGTAAAATTACGAGTTTAGAACTCGCGTAGCGTCCAAATCCGAACTTAGGCTTTACTCAACTCGAAATTTGACTTCATGCGCCACGCGTGTAAAACACTGACTTCAAGTTTGAAAGTTCAAAATATACCGCTGAATCAATGTTAAAATTAAACGGCTAAAGCCGGATTGCAAATATACTGCTTAATAAAAATATTCTGGGTGTCACAATGAATCAGTGTTGTATACGCGTGACGCATGAAGTAAAATTTAGAGTTACAAAAGCCTGAGTTTAGATTTGTGTGAGTGTGTTTCTTCTTGAAAGTATGTGCATGCTGTTTTGATCTGTGAGTTTGAAATAATATGTAATTAATGGTTTTGTTTCTATGAATAGAATTTCCTAGGTTGGCATCTGATGTTTTATGAAGTAAAATATATAAAAACGAGAGTTATAGTTATAAAATTGAATGTTAATATATAAAAATTAAATAAATCCAAATGGCTCTAAAATATACAGAAATAGTATATATTGTGACTTTGAATTTCTTATAGCAATAGAAATATTTTTTGTTCGTCATGGTAATACAAGCTTGCGCATTCTCAGCTAGTTTTAATTACATTTTTATTTAAAATGTTTGCATTATATACAAGTAACCTGGGCTACAATACAGACATTATATTATTTTAATTATAATTACTTCTTTGTCTTTATATGTATTTCACTACTTTAAGCAAGATAATGTTATTATAATCTTATCTCTTCGCTTATAATAATAATAATAATAATAATTTATTTCTCAACAGATAAATCCATTTACAGAGAAACTTATTAACTTAAACTAAAAATTTAAACTAAAAATTTGTAAACTTAAAAAAACGGTAAAGAGGACAAGTACAAAGAATGAAATTATACAAAAAGAAATAAAAAACAATCGCTTGCAATATTATTGAAGAAGCCGTTTTTTGAGAGAGGAAAGTGATATATTAAATAGGTCGACATCGTCTATGTCGTTACATAACATCAGCATGCGATATAGAGGAGAGTATTGTAAAGCATTTGTATTTGCAGTTGGGTATTGGAAAGAGATCGAACATCTAGCATTTAGCCGAGGTGTGTGAAAGTTCAGCTTTGAAAGTAAAAAGGGGTCATGAATTTGGCCGTTTATTAGGTTAAACATAAATAATGTCGATGCCACTTTCCTTCGCAACTCCAAGGGGGGTATATCAAACTCCGCCAGTAGTTTACCGTAGTCATAATTCTGTATTGGGTACATTCTATGGCGTTTGAAATTCAGAGTTTTAAGGAATTTTCGTTGTATTGTTTTCAGTTGTAATTTACGACGTGCAACAAAAGGCGACCAGATTAGCGAACAGTATTCAAGTTTGGATCTAACAAAAGTAAAATACATATTCTTCAGAGTTGCAATATTATTAAAATCCTTGGAGTTTCTAATGACAAAGCCAAGTAATTTATAACTTGATTTACAAATTGCATCGATATGATCTACAAATGTTAGCTTATTATCGATCAAAACTCCTAAGTCCCTAATAACTCTGTGCTCCGTAAGTTGGTGATTCGTAACGGCATGGTTATACTGTATCGCATTATGTTTCCTACCGAATTTTATAAAATTACATTTACTGATATTCAAATGAAGGTCGTTTAATATGCACCATTCCTCAATTTTCCGCAAATCATTAGTCATGGTTAGGCAATCCTCCTGAGATCTGATCTCAGAATACAATTTAATGTCATCAGAGAAAAGAAGGATGTTTGACGTTATATCTGATACGATATCATTTATAAAACAGACAAATAATAAATGTCCAAGAATGGACCCTTGGGGCACACCACTTGTTGGAGAAAATTTAGGGGATTTGAAGCCACTTAGCTCAACATATTGGGTTCTGTCTTTCAGATAGGACTCCATCAGCGAACATAGTATTGGAGAAAACCCGAGGAATGATAATTTACTTAATATGATGTCATGACTAATGCTGTCAAAAGCTTTTTTGAAGTCCAGATAAATCGCGTCCACTTGGCCACGACGGTCCAAAACTTCTGATACGAATTGGGTGAAGTTTACTAGGTTTGTGGTTGTTGAACGTTTGCGTACGAACCCATGCTGGTGGGGTGTGATATAATTCGAAATATGGCAAGAAATTCTCTTCGATATAATTATTTCAAATAATTTTGCAAAATTGTTAATTAGCGCTATTGGTCTGTAATTTGTGACAAGGCATTTATCTCCTGACTTAAAAACTGGACATATGCGCGCATTTTTCCAAATTTGTGGAAATGATCCTGATGACAACATTAAGTTAAAAATATGTTTAATTGGAGTGACCAGAGATACAATTGTATCCTTAATAATGAATGAGGGAATACCGCCTGGCTCCTGTGTGAAGCTAGCTTTCAGACATTTTCCAGCGTCAATAATATCATCATCAGATATTTCACAAATTTTCAAATTTACATTAATGCACGAAGACGTCGGTGAATTACAATTTATCTTGGAAGTAAGCCTATATGCGCTATTAAAGAAAGTTCCAAAACAGTTAACAATTTCTTGTTCCGTATCTACGATCTGTTCACAATAGGACAATATTCCTGGGATACGCTTAGATGATTTTTTACTACGGATATAGTTCCAGAACTCCTTGGGATTACTTTTGATATTAAGTTCTTGTTGCTGAATGTACTGTGTGTAATCTTTTTCAATTTCAATTTTTATTGTACGTCTCAGGTCTTTAATACAATATCGGTGGTAGTTCAATCTATGCTTATTACGTAATTTTAGGTATCTAGTTTTTTTCTTAATAAGGTTCTTTGTATGCTGAGAGAACCATATTGGAAATTTAGATTCGATACTATGTTTGATTGTAGGAACGCAATCAGTGAACATTTTATTCAGCTTAGAATATAGATTACAGCACGCACTGGTAGCATCACAAGAGGAAACAACATTATCCCAGTTACACTCAAAAAAATTTTGATACAGCAGTGGAAAATTAGCTTTTCGAAAATCAAATTTTTTATGCAATAATTGATTTGTGAATAGGGGCGTACAATCCTCCATTATATGGACTTCAAATGTAATTGGAGGATGATACGTGTCAATTTTAACTACTGGGTTCGTTGATTCGTGAATTATACAATTAAGGCTATTTGTGTGCAGTATTAGATCAAGGAGTCTGTTTTTGATATTCGTTATGGTATTGGATTGGAATAATTTATTGAAATTCATAAAATCAATAAGGGTTTGTGTTTGTGGAGTTATATTGATATTGTGCAATGTGCTCTCATAATATTGAGGTAAATTGAAGTCACCAACAATGACGGTTGGTGTAGAAAAATCAGTATGTTCTTCAATTAATTCCAGTATATGATGGTAAGTTTGCATGTTTGAATCTGGAGGAATATAGAGACAGATAACATTGATAATTTTTGAATGGAATTGTAGTCTGACTGCCACAATATCTGCGGTACTATCCGGAGAAGTGATATTGATAACTTGTTGAGCGTTATATTTTAGATCAACAGCAATTAGACATCCACCACCCTTTTTTTCAACTCTGTCAGCTCGAAATATAGAGAAATTTGACGGAAACATTTCAGCATCAAAAACGCTATTATGCAACCACGTTTCAGTAAATGCGTATATGTCACAATCCATTGATAGAATACTGTTAAACAAGACTCGTGTTTTTGGTGCTAAACCACGAACATTTTGATAATAAAATTGCGGACATAGAGCATTTATTGTTGCGTTGTGGCGTTTTTTGGGGCTGCCTGCTGTGTTATAGTAGATATGATAGGAATATCATTTCTAAATTTGATTTTAATATTTTCTTTACCATTTTTCTTGCGATCATTTAACTCCGCGTACAATAATTTAAGGTGATTCCATTGCATAACTGTTAAGTCTCTTTTGAATGTTACCTTGTTGGTAGTTGTTTGTTGTGCTTTCAAGATATTCATTGGAGTCACAATATCATCATAAATTATTTTTAGTGGCCTTGGAGATCCTGACTTCTTGCCCAGTCTGAAAATTTTGCATGGAGCTGGAAAGTTACCTAGTGGTTGAATGATGGCGGCAATTGCAGTTAAATCTTGCTCTGTTTCGGTCCCATCAGATTCTGGTAGGTCATGCGCGATCAAGTTTTTCTTTCTGGAATTTCTTTCGGTAATCTCGGCAATGGCTTCATTCACAGCAGTATCCGAGATCGCTGATAGAGTTATATTATTGATACCTTGGTTGGCCACTTCAGAAACTTGCGTCTTTAAATTGTCAACGTCATCAAAAACTTTTTTAGTTTTTCTTCTAACTGAGAGAATTTACCCTCGAGAGCGCTTTGGAATTTTGCTGTAAATGGTTCTAGATGTTTCATCAGAAGTTTATCGAAGATAGTTTCCATTTGGGCTATTTGTTTATTATTAAAATGATCTAGATTTGGATTTGTATTAGACGGCCCGCCCAATGATAGTCTTGGGGTTAACTTGCTACATTTAGCGCATATAAAGTCATTACTTTTGTCTTTCTTCAGTGGACAAATCCGTACATCTCGAGTAAAACCATTTTTGGCAAGGTCCAATACATTTAAGATAGAATGAGTTTGGACTGATGTTGTTCTAGCAATGTTCGCATGTATAAAATCCCATTTTTGCAATATATTCGTATTATACTCGTATTATGAATGTATACTGGCTTTCAAAAAAATCAGAACACAAAGTATTTATTGGACGATTTTAATGAAATTTACTGCATCGATGATCAAAAAATCAATTGTTTTGGTTACTATTTAATGGTATTTTTCCTTGATTTCACCATTATGAAGAGCTGCTGATTTTTTAATGTAATTGCTTCTAATATCCAAGTAGCCTCTGAGTAGTTTGACGTTTCAGTTTGTAAAACATAAAAAGATGCCCCGTGTTCGTCGGCGTGCACAATATCATCATCTAAGTGAATTTGAAAGGGGTCGCATTATTGGAATGCGAGAAGCGGGTTTTTCGGTTCGTGCTATTGCTGAAAGGGTAGGCCGTAGTGTATCGGTGATCGTACGCTGCTGGTCTAGATGGTCCGAAGCTGGGGAGAATCGACGTAGACTTGGATCAGGACGTCCAAGAAGCACCACTGAGCGTGAAGATCGAGCTCTTCGTCTTACAACTTTAAGGGACAGATTTACAACGTCGCGGGCATTGGGAAATGACTGGTTGGCTCTAAATGGCCAAAGAGTATCCATGGCTACTGTTTACAGAAGTATCCGCAGTTTTGGTATAAGCTTGCCTTAAATATTAATAAATGTCATTCAATATCATTCTGTCGTCGCAAAAGGATTCAATTTCAATATGAAATAGACGGGCATTCATTAAGTGATGTGAGCGAAGTTAGAGATTTGGGAATTTTATTTGATTCAAAGCTTACATTTCAGCCTCATATAGCAAAGATAACTTCTAGCGCATTGAGATCAATTGGAGCAATTAGCCGATATTCAAGTAACTTTAACATCAACACTGTCAGATTGTTATATACGACGTTAGTACGGTCTAAGTTAGAGTACGGCTCTGTTATTTGGAACCCATTCTACAATAAATGGACAAATAAAATAGAAATGGTGCAGAGTAAATTTCTGAGATTGATATGGTATAAGCTTGGTAAACCAAGGTGTGAGTTCAGTCATTCTGATACCTTATTGTCTCTTAACTTAAAATCATTGCAATATAGAAGAACTACGCTAGACTTATGCTTTGGTTTTAGAATAATTAATGGGATGATGGATTGTAGTACCTTGTTGTCAGCGTTTACGTTTAATACATGTAAATATAATCGCGCAAATTTATTGTTTCGTATACCGTTTCATTCTACTAATTACGGTTCGCATAGTCCTATTTGTAGAATTATGAAATTATGCAATATATTAAATGCGAATTATTATTTCAATATAATTGATACGTCATTTATACGATTCAAACGTAACTTACATTATTTAGATTCGAATATTTGTAGCTAGTGTTTTAGATGTTTTATTCTAGGGTGGTGCTTGTATTACTGTGTGTTTAAGTAGATTTCTTCATTGTATTATTATCTTTGTATAAATTCTTTATTATTAATATTTATATAGCATTAAGTTTATTTTTTGTAACATTATTACTATATGCTTTTGTAAAAAGGTGATATCCGTTTAAAATAAATAAATAAAAAAATAAATAAATAAAATAAATAAAGATCCTACCGTCCACAATTGTGTCTACCTCTTACTCCGCAGCATCGCAGAGCAAGACTTGATTGGTGCAGGGAAAGACAACATTGGACCCATGAATGGAATAACATTATCTTCAGCGATGAGTTTCGGTTCTGTTTATGGGCTCATGATGGTCGCAGAAGAGTGAGACGTCGACGCGGTGAACGCAGAATTTTACAATTTGCTGTTGAAAGACATACGGCTCTTACACAGGGAGTTATGGTTTGGGGGGCGATAGCATATGGTAGTCGGTCTCCTCTAGTTTTTTTAGAAGCAAGTCTTAACGCGATTCGGTATATTGACAACATTTTACGGCCAGTGTTAGTGCCCTATGTAAATGGCTTGCAGAACCCCATTTTTCAGCAAGATAATGCTCGACCTCACACAGCGGCCATTACAAGACAGTTTTTTGATAGAGCCGAAATCAATTTGTTACCTTGGCCATCTCGTTCTCCAGATCTATCGCCAATAGAACATGTTTGGGATATGATAGGTGTTAGAATAAGTAACTTACAGCGCCCCGCTAACACTGTAATGGAACTTAGAGGTCAAATTATCGAAGTTTGCAATGAAGCCTGATTTCTAGCATGCCTCGACGTGTTAATGAGTGTTTGGGAAATCGTGGAGGCCCAACACATTATTAATTTTTATTTATTTGTTTTTTTGTTTTTCAAGTTGATTTTTTTATCATCGATACAGTTCGTTTACATGATCAAATTGTGTAAATTTTATTAAAATCGTGCAATAAATACTTGGTGTTCTGATTTTTTTGAAAGGCAGTATATATGAATAATGTGTTTATTTGTGGATATTAGGGTATAAGGTGAGAATGTAACACAGAGTATATAAGGTGAGAGTGTAACACAAGACAACACTTTGCGCTATTTATTTTATTGCGTACTGCAGTTATTCATTATCATTTAATTTCAATCAGTATAAAGTGCATTATTAGTAAATTATGAATGGGAATTCGAAGGAGGGAAAAAACAATATGCAAATCTTCACACTACGCGACCCGTCGTAGTGACTCACTATATAGACAAATCACCACCTGATTTAGATAGGCCACGGATGGGGTCACACGAGAGATACAGAGGTCAAGAAGGAACTATTAATCGGAATTTAATTTACCTTTTTTGTTGTTGTAGAAATCGTATTCAGACCATATTGTAAATAGTAAAACACAGAATTTTTACACTTTGAGCACTCAGATTTAAGTATGACTAGGTTGATTGCATACGTTGTCTAAGTTGTCAAAGCTTATGCCATGTTTTAATAATTGAGACTTTTGCTTGTAGTTTAAATTCACAATAAATTGACGAGCAATAAGAAGACGTGCACATGTGTTGGATGTGAATTATTAATAATGAATTCAGCTTCTTTTTCCATATATAATCTTTGTTTCTATATTATGAGTTTAGTGTTAGTAAGTAAGGCGAATCGCTGTCAGTCTGTATTTTAATGTGTAATAAAAATAAAAGTTCTTTTTAAAAAGTTAATTTTCCGGAGTGATCTTATAATTGGCGCAGTCGGTAGGATACCCGAAAGAAGTGTAATCTTTTCGTTTCAACGATTAATCGGGTATTCGAGTGTTTTTCGTGACCATCGCACCTAAGAAGGGCAACGGTACGGATTACGTCACCACGTCGCAGTAGCACCAACGAGTTCTCCGAACGAGAATTTTCAAGCTCCGAGGGCACCGCACGCGAGGACTTTCATCAGCTGTTCAAGGGAATACGCAATGAGCAAGCTGGGAATTTTACTCTGGTAGGAACAAATTACTTTAAAGGTCATACTTTTAATTTTATGTTAACAAAAAATAGATCGCGTAATTCAACAGATTCAGACACCGATTCAGACAGTAACTTACTTCACTCACAAAATCCCCCTCGAGATCGCTCTAGATCTCCTGTTCTTAAAACCCCTATTTTAAATAATTTAAATAACTCAAATTTAACAATGGCTCTTAAAAGTGAATATATTGCTATGATTCCTGATTTTAATGGAGAAGCTGAACTCCTTTCACGATTCCTAGAAATTTCAGAAAAAATAGTTGTCAGATTTTATAATGTGGCTGACCCCTTAGATTTCCAAAATGAATACCTTATGGCATCTATAATCTCCAAAATAAAAGGAGATGCAGCAAAAAATATATCGTCGTCAATTATCACTAATTGGAACGACTTAAAACTCGCTCTGCTTAACGCTTACGGTGACAAAAGAGATCATTTCAGTCTTAACATAGAAATTTCCAACTTAAAACAGAATCCTAGTGAATCCCCATTCGATTTCTATAATCGATTACAAAAATTGCTTAATCTTCAAATTTCTTACGTAACGAACCATTTACCTGTAATTTTAGAAAGACAATATTTAATTGCCTTTTTTTAGAACAAATGCACTTAAAGTATTGCTAAGAGGGTTACGTGATCCAATCGGGTCACAGATGAGAACCGAAAATCCCCCAGATTTGAATACGGCATTACACATGCTCACTAACGACTTTCAGGTCGAACATTTCGACCAATAAAATAAATTCTGTAAAATTAAATAACAAACCAATATGTCAGCCACAGCATAATAATTTTCAAAATAGAAATTATCCTTTTAATAATAGGAATAATAATAACAACTATTCCAATAATTATACTCCGCGGTATCAACCTCAATTTCACAATAATAATAATAATAGAAATTTAAGTAGACCACAAGTATTTGCGAAGAAACGACGCAGATTTGAAGGCTCTAGTAATAACTATAATAATTATAATCCCCGAAGTTATAATCCGACGCCTATGTCGACAACTTCAGCTTATACGCTTCAGCAGCATGAAGTCGTAAATTCGGAATAGGAACAAAATCGTCCTAGTAGTCCGAATGAAAGAGATACTTTTTTAGGCCTAAACGCCTCGGAAAGACAATTGATCATTAATTAATTTTAATAGCAGTCTTCCTTATATAATTGATTATGATTGAAATTTAAAAATATTAATAGATACTGGAAGTACTAAATCATTTGTAAATCCTGAAATCGCCCATAAGTATACACAAAAAATGTCAATCGACCCCTTTTATGTTATTAGTGCCCATGGTACTTCGCATGGTGACAAATGCACCGAAATTTCTTTCCAAAAATTGTTTAATAATAATTTTGCATCTAAATTAAAATTTTACCTGTTTAACTTCCATTCATCTTTTGACATACTTCTTGGCTTAGATAATTTACAAAAATTAAAGGCTTGCTTAGACTTCAATAAAAATATGTTAATTACCCCTAATAGAGAGATCCCAATTTTACAAGGATCTAATTGTAATAGTAATAATACTATTAGTAAAAATAGTTCTATATTGATCCCGGCAAAATATAGCCAAATAATTAAAGTAAATGTTAGAAATATGAAAAATGGTACAGCCATAATTCCACATTATAGATTAGATAATGATACGGAGGTGCCTGAATGCATTACTCATGTATGAGATAATCAAGCTCTGAATAGAATGTTTAATTTTATTAGTATATGTAAGATTATCCTCATAAAATATGTCAGAGTACTCTTGAATTAAAGAATATATGTTTTTCTTTTCCTCATCGTTCATATGCTCTGAACGAATTTTGGAAATATCGAATTTTTTCGACAAATGACTTTTATTATTATTATTAAAACGAATGTTATGTTCGTTTGAATTAATTAAATTAAAAGAGTACATTTCATTTATTTTTTCGTCCTTGACCTCGTCCATGACATCATATCCGCTGATATCGTGAACTTCTAGAGGTTTTTGCAAGGTAAGATGCAGGTCAGTGTCTGCGTTATTATTGCACTATTCATAATAACGCAGACACTCACCTGCGTCTTACCTTGCAAAAACCTCTAGAAGTTCACGATATCAGCGGATATGATGTCATGGACGAGGTCAACGACGAAAAAATAAATGAAATGTACTCTTTTAATTTAATTAATTCAAACGAACATAACATTCGTTTTAATAATAATAATAAAAGTCATTTGTCGAAAAAATTCGACATTTCCAAAATTCGTTCAGAGCATATGAACGATGAGGAAAAGAAAAACATATATTCTTCAATTCAAGAGTACTCTGACATATTTTATGAGGATAATCTTACATATACTAAAAAAATTAAACATTCTATTCATACAACAGATGAAGTTCCGATCTATACCAAATCATATAGGTACCCTGAGGTACATCAAGAAGAGGTTAAAAATCAAATTAGGGATATGTTGTCTCAAAATATTATTAGGCCATCTTATAGTCCTTGGAGTTCTCCTGTGTGGATTGTTCCAAAAAAAATGGACGCCTCCGGCAAGCGCAAATGGCGCATGGTCATAGTCTATAGGAAATTAAACGAGTAAACAGTCGGTGATAGATACCCCCTTCCTAATATTAACGATCTTTTAGATAATCTTGGAAAATGCCAGTATTTCACTATTCTTGACCTGGCATCGGGTTTTCATCAAATCGAAATTTCCGAACGAGACATCCCTAAAACTGCATTCAATACACTTAATGGACATTATGAGTTTTTACGAATGCCATTCGGGCTTAAAAATGCCCCAGCGACATTTCAACGTGTTATGGATCACATCCTGCGTGATTTACAAAATAATTCATGCCTTGTATATATGGATGACATCATTGTTTTCTCAACTAGCTTACAAGAACACATTCTTAGGTTAAAAGAAGTATTTGCAAGACTAAGAGAGTCAAATCTAAAAATACAATTAGACAAGTCAGAATTCCTAAAAAAGGAAGTTGCATATTTGGGACACGTTGTTACTCCTGACGGTGTTAAACCTAACCCCGATAAAATTTCAGCAATAAAAAATTACCCGATCCCGAAAACAACGAAACAAATTAAAGGTTTCCTTGGCTTGTTAGGATATTACCGTAAATTTATCAAAAGTTTTGCTGTCTTGACAAAGCCCTTAACAAAATGCTTAAAGAAAAATTCAATTAGTGATATTAATGATTATATTTCATGCTTCGATTTATGCAAGAAAGTCTTGATGAATCAGCCATTACTTCAATACCCTGATTTTAAAAAACCCTTTGTGTTTACCACAGATGCTAGCAATTATGCTATCGGCGCTGTCCTATCCCAAGGCGAGATCGGTTCTGATCTTCCAATTTCTTATGCTAGTCGTACCCTTAACGACTCAGAAACACGTTACTCAACAATAGAGAAAGAATTGCTCGCAATTGTATGGGCTACGAAATACTTCCGTCCCTATCTATTTGGACGTCGTTTTAAAATTGTGACTGACCATAAACCCCTTCAATGGTTAATTTCCATTCGTGAACCTAACTCAAAAAAAAATGAGACTTTTTGTTCAAATATCAAAAAATAATTTTGACAACGATGTTATAAATTTTATCAAACAATACACAGTTCCGAACATATATTATCATTTATTCTTTAAGGATCCGTGTTACGAAAAATTCTGTAGCGTAGTACAAAAATACTTTAATAATTCTAAATTAAAATTAATTAAATGTGCACAACATGAAGGAGTAATCATCGAGGTATCGATGAAACGGAAATGAGAATAAAACGCAATTATTATTTTCCTGATGCTCGAAAATTAATACAAAAATTTATAAACTCTTGCGAAATCTGTCTCGTATCTAAATACGATAGGAATCCCCTAAAAATAAAATTTTGCACAAACCCGAAAGCTACCAAACCCTTTCAAATTGTTCATGTTGACACTATCACATTCGATAAGGTTAAGTTTATTACGATCGTAGATTCCTTTTCAAAATACGCTCAACTATACAAATTAAATTCTAGCCAAGCTGTTGATATTGCAAATAACTTAATTAAATTTTTCTCTTTTTCTCATCACGGAATGCCTGAAAAAATCGTAGCAGACAATCATTTAGAATTTAAAAATACGTTAATAAAGGAACTTTTAGAACTACATAAAATTGAATTACATTTTACAAGTACACAGAATCCGGAATCTAACGGTATTGCCGAGAGATTACACTCGATAATAAGAGAGCATATTAGGTTATTAAATAATCAAGTTATATATAAAACTGAGCCAATCGAAACAAAAATCTTATATTCAATTTTAGCTTATAATAATACGATTCACTCTACTACGAAATTAATGCCTTCAGAAATTATATCTGGGCATATTAGTACTGATAATGCTCTTAAAATTAATATAGAAAATATATTCTTAAACGATTATATAATTAATCATAAACAAAAAGTCAACCTCTTGTATGAAGAAATAAATAAAAAAATAAATGACAACAAGGTAAAAACAATTCAAAAAATAAATGAAAATCGAGAGGAACCTCCCGATATTCCTGATAATGTTTACATAAAAAATCGCCAAAAACAGTCCAAAACAAAAAATAAATATAAAAAAGAAACTATAAAATCAATCGATAAAGATTACCATACAGCAAAAATTACTAAAAGACATCACGTGACTCAAGATAAAATTCATTTATCTAATATAAAGCGACCACGTATAACTACTGAGATAAATAAAGGAAATGAATTACAATTTGAGGAATTCCAAAATTACTTAAAACAAGAAATAAAACCAGTTGCCGAAAATATTCAAGAAATTTCCGACAGCTTATTCTTCGCACCGTATGACTTTTCCCTAGCCCATTGTGTTAGTAGAGACTTAAAAATGAATGCGGGTATTGCACGTGACTTTAGAATGCGTTTTGGACAAGTACGCGACCTTCATCAACAAAATCCAACCCTTTATTCGCTATGCTATCTACGCGATGCAGGTAGATATATTATGTACTTAATAAGTAAAGATAAGCATTTTGATAAACCAACTTATAAGTGTTTATTTAAAACATTAATTAACCTTCTAGATTTCTGTACAAAAAATAAAATAACTAAACTAGCTATTCCGAAACTAGGCTGTGGCCTTGATAAATTAGATTATGAAATTGTAAAATCTATGATAGATTATATATTTTATAAATCTGATATACAAATTCAAAAGTTACCTAGGCGAAAGTTAATAAGTGGCAACATGGATGCCAATGATGAAAAAAGGATTAATGAAATACTAGATTACCTAAACGTAGAGCAAACCGAGTTAAAATATCAAATTAATAAAGGCTATAGTTTAAATAACGACTTAATAAAGGAATTCAATAATACAATTTTAGAAATTCAGCACAATAGAGATATATTAAAATCAAGAATTATGCAATTGCATGCTATTCTGAATGATAAAATTGAACATCAAAATATACTCTTCGTTAAAGACCTTTATAATCAATTAATTTTACTATTTAGTATTATTTCAAATATTTTAGGAAATATAAAAAACTCACTATCGTTCTGCAAATTAAAAATTCTGCATAATGATATTATCAGCCCTAAAGATTTACTATTGGAAATATCTAAAATATCAAAACATTACCAAGAAGAGTTGCCATTTGAAGTAAAACCGGAAAATATCCTAAACTTCGAATCAGTAATCACAGTTGATTGCAAAATAAAAGATTCAACTATTAACTATTTCCTGTCAATACCTATTAATTATGAAGATACCTTTGATTTATATTCCTTGTACACTATACCGTCTGAAATCGAATCTGAAATGTTAACGATTATTCCAAATTTCAATTATTTAATTAAATCAAAATCAAATAATCAAATATGGCCTTTGAGTGACATGTGCCTTCACGGAAAACAGCATTACCAATGCTGAAATAAATTATTAACGAATCAGCAAACAACCTGCGAAACAAATCTGATTCAACATGGGACAAATAAAGATTGTCAATACACAAAACTCGACCTACGAGGAAATCATCTGGAAAACATCCCGTTTGCAACTCAACATTTGGCCGTCCTAACCCAAAAGGATACCATCAAGATGCCTTGCCTCGACTTTGAGGATTCCCTGGAACTCCGAGGAACATACATCATTAAAAAGACGATTGCGTCATGATCTACAAGGACAACGTCATCCTAGAGATAGAAGAAACATTCGGGAGCCCGATAATGATTAGTGCTACCTGTTACGGGGTGGGTACTTCGGCTTTAAAATAGTTATTAAAAAAATAGCAACTATTTCACCACCAAGTAACTACCGACTAGCAAGCTCAATTCTTAATTAAGAAAATTCGACTGAAGCACTGATTCTATTTTATATAAAAAAAAAATACGATTTAAAATAAAAATGGCTCTCAACTTTAACAAATATATTAAAAAACACGAATAATAAATTAACAAACAAATAACAAGACAAGAATAAAAAAAAAATAACAACTTACACAGAATTACAGACGACTTACACTTTTGGATGCTGGATACAGAGTGAATTCTGTGGTTCAGTGGTAGCTCTTTTATATCGAAAATAACAAACCCTCTACCCCTGTGACTCTCAGGTACCCACCATTTCTCGCCACAGAAAAATAATGAGAATAAATATTTAATATAAAAATATTGAAATATAAAGTATATCAACATGTGTGAGATGAAATTATGCATCCGTACATATGTCACACATGTTGATCGGAGGCTAAAATGGTGGCTTCATGAGTTTTAATTTAATAACTCCGAAAGCATAAGTCGAACGAGAATGTGACTTAGGTCAAAAAAATAGTAACTTGCAATGCGCAACTTTTGCTCTAGTTCCTATACATATGGGATACACTAAACCTTGCCTGAATCTTAATTAATAACAATTAATCCTCCTGACAGCTCGTCTTCTATAGCGTACAAAATTGAAATAACCCCCTCGTGTTTAGTGTCATTGGAATGGTCTTCCTCTCAGTTATCCGATGAGGGTTGTGACGTTCGCGTATGTATTCTACATACGCGAACTACGTAGGGGATGTTCCTATCCCTTGCATTCGGCGGTTTTATAACCCCTGACGTCATGCCCGATTCTTTTGTGCTTCGCACGTACATTTTGCTCGCGCGATCGGGCCGGTCGCAGGTAGCGGCGTCCCATCGCAGATGTGGCGAACTCGGGGATAACCGGGAAATCCGTATATATTTTGGACAACCCTGAAACTGGATAGCTGAGAGGAGCTTCCACCACGAGAGGGTGAAGTTGAGCTGTCAGATATGCGAGGGCGCTAGTTGGTAAAACCAAACTAATGTATGGCGCGAACTTTACTCATTTGGAAATGATGAATACATATACAAAATAGCAGTTGACGAAACTTGTTAAAAGTGCCGGTAACATACCGACATCCAGTTGAAAACTTATAACATTAGTGACACCCAAATCAAAGTGAAAAAATTGAGCCTACTAAACATTCCACAATACGTGCAAGTGCCAATTAATAAACAAGACTTAAGTGTATTAAAACCAAGCATCTGGACTCTGCTGCTTTACACGATATTAATTATAAGTATTGTCCTGGTGTACCTAAAATACTTTAGAAAAAACAAAAACAGTGCATCAGTGAACATGGATTTGCCACTCCCAGGGTGTGCCAAAATTTAAGGAGGGAGGAGTAACCTGGGCTACAATACAGACATTATATTATTTTAATTATAATTACTTCTTTGTCTTTATATGTATTTCACCACTTTATGCAAGCTAATGTTATTATATTCTTATCTCTTCGCTTAATCAGCTTCCTTTTCCATATATAATATTTGTTTCTATATTATGAGTTTAGTGTTAGTAAGTAAGGCGAATCGCTGTCAGTCTGTATTTTAATGTGTAACAAAAATAAAAGTTCTTTTTAAAAAGTTAATTTTCCGGAGTGATCTTATAATTTACATTAAATACGGCGAAAACAAGATAAATATGCTACCATGCCGACTAGCAAGAGGATCGGAGTCGACCCGTAGTAAGCGATGATAGTGCCGAATGTCAAACCATTAGGCAACGACGCATCGCGACGATTTTCATGCAGATTTGAAGGTTCCTAATAGGCAGCGGATAGGAATCGAGGCATCAGCATCCGTACCGTATCGTCAAATCGACAAGAAATCGGATGCACTCGATGGTTTGCTGGGGATCTAAAAAAAAGGTTGAGAATCACTGCCTTAGAGGTTCAAATTAATAATAAACAACAATTCAGTGAATGCCTTTATTGTGATAAAAATACATGGTAATAATTACAATAATTAACTAAATCATTTTCATTACCTGTTTACATAAACAATAAAACTACAATTGTGCAAATTTAACATTACAAACATAATAATTAATAGCTATTATATTATAACTGTCAATAAACAAGAGTAAGAAAACGTTAAAACTAGTATTAAAAAAGCAAAACATTAATTATACATAAGATTAATATTGTTATCAAGACATCCAAAAATATCTTCGACAAGATATGCAATATTAAACCACACAAAACAAATACAAACTATAATTAGACATTTTTAATAAAGCCCATCAAAATGGATCATAAATATGGGGTAAATTATTTGACATTAAAATATTTTTTTTAGAATCTGATTAGAGTAAGAAATATTTTTAAGATTTTACTAAATAACTTGATTTTCAAACTGTATCGCTTGTAGCTCATACATTAAATATGTTCAAAAATATTTTAGTAGTAATATTATTTTGACTAAACCTTTATTATTATTATTATTTATTTAATAATATAGTATAGTCTGACCGATGTTTATTAAAAAAATTACGTTGATTGTTTTGGGCGATTTTTATTTAAAAAAAACGTTGATTGTTTTTATTCCCCAAAATAGTATCAGTCTAGTGACTGGAGCCTAGTTTGTTACTGTACGGTGGCATCATAACGTCGTCTATTAGTGTGCTACTTACGACTGAGTAAGAGAAATAGATTATTTTTATGTTAAGTGAATATAATTTAAATGTTCCTGAAGGGTGACTTTAATTAAATGCATTTCATCAAAATCCTACTCATTTCAATTTAGAAAGTCTGTTCAGAAGCCTTATTCAGTTTCTTGAAATTTTATTATTAATAAAAAATAATGGATTACCTACAATTTATTTTACCAAATTTCTGGTAATCATTTATTCTGCTTTAAAAATAACATCCCAAGAACGTAAATAAGCTTTCTAATCAAATGTTGATTATTGAGTTAAGAAGAATTGTTTTTGATGGTAATGATTTAAACATTTCAAAATAAAAACTATGTCATTGAAATTCGAAAGGAATCGACTTAATGCCACACATTTACTTAATATGTTGACTATTGAGTCAAGAAGAATTGTTTTAGTTTTTATTGATTTAAACATATCAAAATAAAAACTGTCATTGAAATTCGGAAGGAATCGACTTAATGCCACACATTTACTTAATATTGAGTCAAGAAGAATTGTTTTTGCTTTTAATGATTTAAACATATCAAAATTAAAACTGTCATTTAAATTCGCAAAGACTTAATGCACACACATTTAATTAATATTTTTTTATATTTATTAATTATTTCATGGCAAATATGATCTTACCTTAAACTTAAAACACACCCATATTTATGATCTTTTATAATCTAACAACAAATTTTAATCTAAAGTATAATTGGGTGAAATTAGTTCGAGTTAATTCAAAACGTATATATTTTACTAAATAGCTGTTAGTAAAATTTTGTAGTACCGTACATGGATTTTTTTTAAGTATACATATCTCGATGCATACTCTGTAAATGTTATGGCATTCTTTGTATTTGTAAAAATGTTCCATTTTAAACTTCTACAAGTGTTTCCACTCCTCGATTAAGCATGAAGTAAAATTTCGAGTTAAGAGAAGCCTGAAAATTTGGCTTGGTCGAGTAGCGAAGGGGAGCGCCAAACAAAATGTTCAGGCTTTTCTAAACTTGAAATTTTACTTCATGCACCAGGCGTATAAAACGCGGATTTAACGTGCAGTTGATTCACAATATATCAGTGGTTTACACGCTTGGCGCATGAAGTAAAATTTCGAGTTTAGAAAAGCCTGAAAATTTGGTTTGGTCGCTTCGCTTCGCTACGCGACCAAACCAAATTTTCAGGCTTTTCTAAACTCGAAATTTTACTTCATGCTTAATCTGGGATTGGAAACACTCTTTAGAAGTTTTAAATCAAACGCTTTTTTAAAAGCAACGAAAGTCTGAACATTTACAGAGTCACATCGGGATGTGTATACTTAAATTAAAAACTCCCTGTATTATAAACCTAAAAGACGTTGGAGACGCTTCATTAAACATTTTAAATAATGCTTAGTGGCATCTATTAATAAGGCAGTTGAAGGCAATATAATTTAGTTTCTAGATGCTTTCAATCATAGTAAAATGAGTGGCTGTAATTCATTTAGAAATAACTTTTTACTGCATTGATTGATTTTATTCAATTTGTTACTGTCGAACTAATTCCATCTTTTTTTAATTTTAATTAAAATAATTGAAAAACGTCAATTTAATCCTCAACCACTTTAAAACATTTATTTCGTCTGTGCACATTCACTTTATTTATATATTAAAAAACGCGAACAAAACACACACAGACATTATTTGATTTTTCATGACTTCGATCTAAGTCAATTTTCACAATACATTGCACCAATTTATCTTTAAAAAGTAAGTAATTTAGGTATATCTTAAAAAGTAAGTTATACCCAATTTTAATATTAACATTTTAAATATGAATTAAAAACGCAATTTAAACAAAATATTGGCAAAGATGTAACAATCACTTTATCAAAAATTCAAAAAGATGTAATTATCACTTTAATAAGAAAAGTGTGAGGCTCCTCTTAAAATAATTTTGCAGAAGATTATTAATGCAGGTGGCAATCACGTTATTATTTCACATAATGAAAAACATGAATTCGTGAATAGTTATTATTTCACTGAGAGGGGATTTGACCATGTAAAATGTTTAGATTTCATTTTCATCATTATTATATGATTTTTCTTGTAAAAAGATCTTTATTGACGGAATTATTATTTAACGATGTAATATTTTTTGTTTGTAGATTTATTTCGAAACACAATAATATTGTGTTTATTTGGAAATACAAGTTAAAACACATATTCTATCCATAATGATCACTTTTGATGTGTATAAAACAAAAAGCAATAAATCAATCTGGAGTTGAAATAGTTGTTTTTCTATATTTAAATTAATATTGGTTATATGCAATGTTAATTTAAATATTCCGACATATTATCTGTTGTTAAGAAGCGACTAAGAAGGTAGATAGTAAGAAGCATTTGTCTTAAATTAAAACTGAAGTTAGATACTTTTCTCATTAAGGCAACGTAGAAAAAAGAAACATACGGGGAATTGGTTTTAAGTATACAGTTCCCGATGTATATACCGTACATTTTCAGACATTCATTGTTTTTCAAAAAAACGTTCAATTTGGGTTTCAGACGAGTGCTTTCAGTCTTTGATAAAGCATGAAGTAAAATTTTGTGTTTAGAAAAGTTTGAAAATTTGCATTTGTTGGCGCGAAGCGAAGCGTAACGCGCCGGTAAATCGAAATTTTTAGGATTTTCTAAACACGAAATTTTACTTTACGTGTAAAACCCAAAAATATTGTGAGGTTTAAGATATGTCGCTAAAGCAGTGCGCTTAAAACAGTATATTTTGAACTTCACAATATATCAGTCTCTTATACGCCTGGCGCAATTTGGAATTTAGAAAAGCTTCAAAATTTGGTTTGGTTGCTCCGCTCCAAACCAAATTTTCAGGCTTTTCTAAACTCGAAATTTTACTTAAGCTAAATAAAGGACTGGAAACATGTCAGAAGCTTCAAATTTAACAATTATTCAAAATAACAAATGTCTGAAAATTGACATTGTAATATGTGTACATAAAAGACAAATACTGTGTACAGGGTGCAGCATTTTCGATGGTTTCTTCAAGTAAAGTACCATTAATATCAATGATATACAAAATGTAATAAATGCTTCCAGAGCTCTTTTTCGGAGCTTATTGCTTGTGGCTAATCAAAATTCGTTTATCTTCAATTGTTTTCGAGTAATGTGCCAAAACTCAATATTTAGCAATTTTGAAATATTGAAATAACTTCTTTATTTATAAAGATATTTACATGCGGTAAAAGGCAGTTTTGTATGCAGAATACAGTGACCATATCAGATTTGGTTTTGAATTGAATCCTTATGAGATACGACATAAAGTTGTATTATTTTAAATACAAATCATAGTTGGCTATGATTTCATTTGATTGCATTTTTTGTAAGCTTTCCAAAAATATATCATTTGCAATATTTTAATTTAACTTTAGTTATATATTTTACGTTTATTTAATTTTTAATCAATTAACCAAGAAAACAATGATAAAAATAAATCAACAACAATCACAACAACAATATAAAACTTCAACTGCTTTTATTACCTTATTACTTTCACTTTATTTGTTTATTAAAACAAAAGACATTCAAAAATCTTATTAAACACGCTAAACATAGTATAATAAATACGATAAAATATTTAAGTTGATTTTGAGTATCTTCTAGATTACCACAAAGATGTTATTTACTAGCTGGAATGGTAATAATGTTAGAAATTATATAATTTTGAAATTTCCAAATAGTTGGTTTAGAACTCACGGACAAAAACTTTCCTTTTTGTCTGAGGAATATTATAAAAAAGAGAGATATCGAAGAACTTAAACATAATATTTGCTTAGCTATTAACTAACCCATTAAGGGCCGAGCAATTATAAAATTAACACTAAAAGTTGATTTTAGGTAAAATTCTGCACTTATTTTTGATGATTTCTATGAATTACTTATTGTAGTACATTGTGCATTTTGTTTTAAATATACATAATGTATAGGCTGTACATTTTCAGGCATTTGTCGATTTTTTTTAAAAACGTGCAATATTAAGTTTACAACGAGTGTTTCCACTCCCAGACCAAGCATGAAGTAAAATTTCGAGTTTAGAAAAGCCCCGCGTAGAAAATTTGTCGAGGGTCGCGCAGCGACCCGAGACAAATTTTCACGGGGCTTTTCTAAACTCGAAATTTTACTTCATGCGCCACGCGTATAAATCACTGAATTAATTTTGAAGTTAGAAATGCACTGACATTTTTTTTTTAAATAAGTAATAATCGAAATATTTAAATAACATAATATTTACATTTTTGTTCATACATTTTCAAGTCAGGTTAAATAATATAATATATCAAATTAGCTTATTTAGTAATATAATTAACAAAAAATTATAACGTTGCGTGTATGCATCAATGGCGCTTAATGGGTTAAAAAAGTAATTCCAAATTTTGTTTGTTCAATTCAACTTATGTGTATGAATATAAATGACGCTCAATTCAAAAAATATTTATAACTACTATTTATTAATATTAATTAAGTAAATACAATAAGATAATTAAGACAGTTAATGTTTTGTATTGTTATTGTTTACAATTTATTATTTTTCATCATGGTTTTCTTGATATATTAATTTAGAAGTTAAAAAACTTTAAATAAATAAATAAAGTTTAATAAAAATATGAAAAATGATATTTCTGGTTAGCTTACAAGAAACGCAAGCGATTAAGGTCATAGCAAACTATGATTTGTATTTAAAATAATACAACTTTATGTCATATCTCACAAAGGTTAAAGGTAAAACAGAATCTGATATTGTCAGCATATTCTACTTAAATATATATATATATATATATATATATATATATATATATATATATATATATATATATATATACAGAGTGTCCCATTAGTGCGTGTTCGGAGGATATCTCCGTTCTCCCGTTCTCGTTAAAGATAGACAAATATTTTTTAGACGAAACTTACTTGACTTGAAGAGCTGCATAACCCAAAATTATTTTAATGTATACAGGATGTCCCATAAAAGTGGTACTGAAAGTAAAATATTTTTTTTAAATGGAACACCCTATAAATTATTTGATGTTTAGATATTACTAACAATTATACGTATGTTTTATACAACATGTATATACCTAAACCTAACATATATCATAATATTTATAATTTAATGAGAAAAGTTAGATTTTTAGTTTATCAGATTTTAATTTATATCTCTATTATTAGTCATTTTAAAAATAATCGGTATGGTACTTTCATAATTTATACCCGACGATATCCTCAGCCGAAGTCAATTTTACCTTTGCACTTACTTTGTAGTAATTATAACCTCTCAATCTTAAGAAAATTCAAACAACAAAAACTTAGTTTTTTTAAATCGCACCCCCTATATTTTTATACGGCATAATATTCGTCTTGAAAGACGAATAATATTCCGTATATAAATATAGGGTGTGTCATTTAAATAAAATTAGTTTTTATTGTTTGAATTTTTTTAAGATTGACAGGTTATAATGACTAAAGACTGAAAGACGAATAATATGCCGTATAAAAATATAGGGTGTGCCATTTGAAAAAAAAAATAGTTTTTATTGTTTCAACTTTCTTAAAATTGACAAGTTATAATTACTACAAAGTAAGTGCAAAATTAAAATTGACTACGGCTGAGAATAGCGCCTGGTATAAATTATGAAAGTACCGTACCGATTATTTTTAAAGTTACTAATAACTGAGATAGAAATTCAAATCTGATAACCTAAAAATCTAACTTTTCTCATTAAATTGTAAATATTATGAAATATGTTAGGTTTAGGTATATATAATGTTATATAAAACATACGCATAATTAATAGTAATATCTAAAAATCAAATAATATATAGGGGGTTCCAATTAAAAAAATGTTGTTACTTTCAGTACCACTCTTATGGGACAGCCTGTATACATAAAAATAATCTTACGTTATGAAGCTGTTCAATTCAAGTAAGTTTGGCCTCAAAAATATTTTTCTATCTTGAACCAGAGCGGAGATATCCTGCGAGCACGCACTAATGGGACACCCTGTATATATATATATATATATATATATATATATATATATATATATATATATATATATATATATATATATATATATATATATATATATATATGCATATGTGCAGTACATAACATAACAAGACATACTATATAATACAATAATGACGCCGGAACGTTTTACCTAATCAGGGCAGTACGCAGTCAATTGTTAAAGTTAACATCTTTAAAAAAAAAAAAACCTGAAAAATGACCCCGATATATCCGAATCACGGTATCTCGAGGCCCGGTATAGCGAGGTTCTACTGTATATATATTTTTAATTAAGGAAGGTATTTCAATATTTCAAAATAGCCAAACTTTGAGTTATGACGTATAACTCAAAAACAATTGAAGATAGACAAATTTCGATTAGGCACATGAAATATGCTGTAAAAAGGAGCTCTAGAAGCATATATTAGTTTTTACCTATCATTGATATTTATGGTACTTTATTTTTTGCAAAAACCATCGAAAATGCTGCGCCCTGTACATTAGAATGTCTGTTTATTCAAAAGAAGTTGATGTTATACAAGCAATTATTAGGTTAACATGAAATACATTGATTTTAGATTACGATAAATTAAACCAAAGTCCTGACATTTTAAACTGAAACTGAACTGTGTGTTCAGAGTGCGGGTGTCGAGCATTGCGTCAATAATGAAACCAAATTAGTTGATGATTACTTAGTAACTGGTGTCCAACTTAATATAAGAAATTGGTTATCTAATCACACAACCTGTCAACTAACCTAACTGTACACAAAATTACACAAACTCAAAGTGAGCAATATTTTAGGAAAACAATGGACATTCTGTGCTACTTATTTTTTTTAAATCACAAAAAATCAACCAGAAAGTCATAAAACGAACTGTAATTATATAGAAATTATTAATTAATTATTATCATCATTTAGAATGTAAAGAATAAGAGAGGCTCATAATGATATTTTTTTAAGAAACACAAACTTACACAAACTCAAAGTTAACAATATTTTAGGAAAATAATGGACATTCTGTGCTACTTATTTTTTTTAAATCACAAAAAATCAACCAGAAGGTCATGAAATGAACTGTAATTATATAGAAATTATTAATTAATTATTATCATCATTTAGAATGTAAAGAATAAGAGAGGCTCATAATGATATTTTTTTAAGAAACACAAACTTACAGAAACTCAAAGTTAACAATATTTTAGGAAAACAGTGGACATTCTGTGCTACTTATTTTTTTTTTTAATCACAAAAAATCAACCAGAAGGTCATGAAACGAACTGTAATTATATAGAAATTATTAATTAATTATTATCATCATTTAAAATGTAAACAATAAGAGAGGCTCAAAATGATATTTTTTTTAAGAAACACAAAATTACACAAACTCAAAGTTAACAATATTTTAGGAAAACAATGGACATTCTGTGCTACTTATTTTTTTTTAAATCACAAAAAATCAACCAGAAGGTCATGAAACGAACTGTAATTATATATAAATTATTAATTAATTATTATCATCATTTACAATGTAAACAATAAGAGAGGCTCAAAATTATATTTTTTTAAGAAACACAAAATTACACAAACTCAAAGTTAACAATATTTTAGGAAAACAATGGACATTCTGTGCTACTTATTTTTTCTTTAAATCACAAAAAATCAACTAGAAGGTAATAAAGCGAACTGTAATTGTATAGAAATTATTAATTAATTATTATCATCATTTAGAATGTAAAGAATAAGAGAGGCTCAAAATGATATTTTTTTAAGAATAAAATAAGATATTCCGAAGTAATTGATGTTTTCTTAAAAATATTGTAAGAGATTTGATAAAAATTAACATAGATTATTTAGGAACAATCAAGATTTATTGGATTTTTCTTTCTAATTTTCATTAATAAAATAAGATATTCTGAAGTAATTTATGTTTTCTGTTTAACCTATTAACGGCCGAGCAATTACAAAGTTAACTAAAACTTGATTTTAGGTAAAATTCTGCACTTATTTTTTATGATTTCTATGAATGACTTATTGTATTATATTCTGTGAATTTTTCTTTTAAATGTACATAATGTATACGCAGTTAATTTTCACGCATTCGTCGATTTTTTATAAACACGTGCAATAAGAAGTTTAGAACAAGTGTTTCCACTCCCAGACTGAGCATGAAGTAAAATTTCGAGTTTAGAAAAGCCCCGCGTAGAAAATTTGTCGAGGGTCGCGCAGCGACCCGAGACAAATTTTCACGGGGCTTTTCTAAACTCGAAAGTTTACTTCATGCGCCACGCGTTATAAACACTGAATTATTGTGAAGTTAGAAAAGCACTGAATTTTTTTTTATTAAGAGTAATAATCGACGTATTTAAATAACAAAATATTTACATTTTGCTTTATACATTTTTAAGTAAGGTCAAATCATATTGATATATTATATTATTAACTTATTTAGTAATTTAATAGTTAGCAAAAAATTCATAATGTTGCGTGTATGCATCAATGGCGCTTAATGGGTTAAGTTCCATAACATTTTAAATATATTATTTAGAAATGAAAAATAAAATCAATGAGAGAAGTTTAAAGTTAACAATGTTTCAAGAATAAAATAAGATATATATATATAGGTATTTGATTGAAATTCACTTGGTTTGTTTTACTAATAAATTGTTTTATTTTCAACTAGTTTCGGCTTAATGCCATTTTCAAGAATGATTAATGGCATTAAGCCGAAACTAGTTGAAAATAAAACAATTTATTAGTAAAACAAACCAAGTGAATTTCAATCAAATACCTATATATTAATAGAAATCTTTTACCAAGTGATCAATGAGAAACAAGTTAACGATAAAATAAGATATTCTTTTAAATTATTTATTAATTATTTAGAAATAATTGAACTTTATTTTAAATTTAAAGAATATCAAAATCAAAGAAACAAACAAAAGTACAGCTGTATAGAATAACACAATTTTGTGGGACAAAAAGTGGTGATGGTCTAGGTAAATAATTATACAAAAATTGGATTATTTGCAAAAAGATTACAAAAATTTAACTGGCTATTAGATGTTGATAAAATGTACAAAGATTACTTAAAAAATGATTAATATTTGTTTTAAAGGTAGAATGAGCAAAATCGACACTTTATGAACAAAATTACAGAAGCTCTGATTTGACTTCTTTCTAAGAAAGAAAACATTCCGAAGAAATTATTGTTTTCTCAGAAAACAATGAACCGAATGTCGAAATGTGATGAAACACTATGATTATCTAAAAATGAAAACACTTATCTTTAGTTCAGATATAAAAAAAACTGTTAGTTAGTTATGGTTAAGAAATGCTAATGTGAGAAATGAATCAACTTTGTTCTAAAGTTGGATCGAAATTCAAGAAATAAAATCAGAATGACAGTGACTTTATTTAAAATGCATAAAGTTTGCAAAATTATAAAAGAAAAAGCAGGTACAAAACAAATTTTGATAAAAGTGTTAGGAAATAAATACCATTTGTTTTAAGATGAAATCAATCGCTATCTAAATTTATAAAACTCCGCATATTGTCGAAATTCAAGAAATGAAATCAGAATGACAGTGACTTTATTTAAAATGCATAAAGTTTGCAAAATTATAAAAGAAAAAGCAGGTACAGAACAAATTTTGATAAAAGTGTTAGGAAATAAATACCATTTGTTTTAAGATGAAATCAATCGCTATCTAAATTTATAAAACTCCGCATATTGTCGTCTTAATTACACCCTTATTAAGGTAGGACATATTTTAAAAATTAGATATGCTTTAAAGAAAGTAATTATTTCGTGCTTGTCTCAATAAAATATTCACGTCTTAAATTTAATTTTTTTTGCAATATCTATAAAACAATATTGGAAAACTAAATCAGTCATATTGCAAAAGGTTTCTTTCAACAAATTAGTATTTTTCCATTTATATTTTTCAATTCTACAAAAAAATCACTTGAATATCGCGCGATATTGAATTTTCCGCAAATTTGAAAAACTATTTTACTCGCGACATCCTAGTGACATTATTTAAGTAAATGTTTGAATGAAAAAAATCACAAATCTTCGCAAAGGAATATTTTACAATGTGACCGAATTTGTTTTTAATTATAATTTATTATTATAAGTTTGTTTGTTTCATTCCTTAACCCATTAACGGCCGAGCAATTATCGAGTTAACTCTAAAAGTTGATTCAAGGTAAAATTCTGCACTTTTTTAATGATTTCTATGAATGACTTATTGTATTACCTATTGTGAACTTTTCTTTTAAATAAACATACTGTGAAGTTCAAAACGAGTGTTTCCACTCCCAGACTAAGCATGAAGTAAAATTTCGAGTTTAGAAAAGCCCCACGTAGAAAATTTGTCGAGGGTCGCGCAGCGACCCGAGACAAATTTTCACGGGGCTTTTCTAAACTCGAAATTTTACTTCATGCGCCACGCGTATAAAACACTGAAATATTGCGAATTTACAAACACACTAACATTTTTTTTTTTTAGGTAATGGTCGAAATATTTGAATAACAAAATATTTACATTTTTCTTCCTACATTTATAAGTCAGGTCAAATAATATAATATATCAAAGTAACTTATTTAGTAATTTAAATAAAAATTAATAATAATGATGCGTGTACACATCAATGGCGCTTAATGGGTTAAACGGTATCCATTTTTTCAAAATATTTCACCCTGGAATAAGGCCGTCGTTAAGAAGACAATATGCTGAGTTTTATACGTTTAAATAGCGGTCGACTTCCTCTTAATTTCGAAAATACAAGAATTGAAAATTGCAGCTTAAGATTGTAAATTCTAATGGTAATGTATTTTAAGCCGTCTTAGTTAGTTTAAGATTGTGTGATGCATCTCTTAATTGGAATTCATAAGTTATGACGAAAGTGAAAACAAAATAATATATTACGTCTTGGCTAAAGTGGGTCACTATAAATTGGGTTTCTAAAATGTGGGAAGTAATGTTTAAAAGTTTGGGAACCCTTGATCTAAATTATAATGGAAAAGTCTTTGCTGCTTTTTTATCGATTCAATTAAATAAAAATTGGCTTAATGACACACCGGCAATTTTTTTAAGTATACAAATCACGATGTATACCCTATTATACATTTTCAGGCAATCGTTGTCTTTTAAAAGAGTTTAATTCGAAGTTTCAACGAGCGTCTCCATTCCTTGATTAAGCATGAAGTAAAATTTCGAGTTTAGAAAAGCCTGAAATTTTGGTTTAGGCGTAGCGACCAAACCAAATTTCCAGGCTTTTCTAAACTCGAAATTTTACTTCATGCGCCACGCGTACAAATCACTGATTTAAAGTGATGTTTCAAATATACCGCTAAAGCATTATAATTTGAACTTCAAGTTAAATCAGTGTTTTATACGCATGACACATAAATTAAAATTTATAGTTTAGAACAGCCTGAAAATGTTGTTGGTCGCTTCACTTCGCTACGCGACCAAACCAAATTTCCAGGCTTTTCTAAACTCGAAATTTTACTTAATGCTTAATCCAGGTGTGGAAACACTCGTTAGAAATTTAAAATTCAACACTTTTGTAAAAACAACGAATGCCTTAACATTTACAAAGTACGCATCGGAATATGTATACTTTAAATATCAACACCCTGTATACACTTTTTTCTAGTTGAACGAAAATTACATCATTATACGATGTTTCATAACAATTTAATTTGTTTGATATGCAAAATAACTACCAGATTACGAAAATATAAATATATGTAAGGTGTTGTATTTACAATTCGAACAATGTTATTTCTGGTTTAATCAAATGTGTTTTAAAAACGTTGTTATGTCAGTCGATTTCAATTTCTTCTGCACAAACCAATGAATAATTTATTAAAATTGGTTGAAAATTACAAATCAATGGTTTTTTGTATTCCAGTCTGCACATTGTCAATAAAACTTACGATGTACAGGCTGGAATACAAAAAACCATTTATTTGTAATTTTCAACCAATTTTAATAAATTATACAACGTTATGTCGCTGTTTATAATTTTTACAAAAGATTATTTTTAGTTTTATATTTCTAACTTTTGTTTAACTCCCTCCATGCACCTATAATTGCATGTATAAAATCCATTTCAAATTTTTTTATATTTTCATATCGGAGTGGTTAAAGATTATTAATATATTAACAGAAACAACTAACACTAAACGTACTAAAAGAAAAATGAAATCTAAACAAGAAGCATCCCTGCTTGATAATAATAACTATTATTACAGAAGAATTCTTAAAGATACAATTGGCTTAATTTAAGAGTATAAAATAACTACTAGCGATTCTGGTGTGTTATACAGACAGAACCGACTTACAAATACTAGAATTTAGCGCTAAAGTTGTTGATCTAGTACAGCAAGATCCTCTTCTCGACCGCTTTACGGCAGATTGGACATTCGGACATTTGGTCGCCGCACATTTGGCATAATCCGTGGCCGCACATGAAGATCATGTTCTTCAAGCGGTCCAAACAAACTGGACACATTGTCTGAAATAAAACAAGTTTGTTAGAAACAATCAACAATCTTTTAAGGGATAGGCGGCGTCAATAATTTCACATCGACAATGTCATTGTTTACGCGTCGGACTTTTTGTACAACGTACTGACGTCAACAGTCGTTTGACTATTATAACATTTGAACTATTTATTCAACCTAATGCGATGCGCTTTGTTAGAAAGCTTGGAATTTAACAGAGTATATCGGGTGTGTATAAATTGGCGGATAATCTACACGTGGTGATATTCTTCGTAAAATTTTAAGCAAAATATCTTAATTCTAAAATGTTGTACAATGCTTCCTGAGCCTTCACGAGGTCCTCAAAGTATAAACATTCAATCGTTTCATATGCGTGATTATTCGATATTAATTTACAAAAAACCCTGCAATTTTGGTAGAATGACTAATTTGAAAACTATTTGTCAGTGTGTGCAATCTTTCTATCTCAAACGTCCGTTTTTAACACTTCTTCATTAGGTTATTTCCATATAAAGTACAGCCGGCAACGTCGACTCCCGCTTACGTCAGTGACAAATTTTGACTCCTACTGTTACGAATTCATTACCACTTTTATTTTACTTTTCAACTAAGTTTGAAAATGACTAGCTCGTAGTCGAAACTATAGTCACTGAAAAGTACAATAAAAGTGGTAAAACAAAGTTAAGTGTTTCAACTAGATTCTTATGAAGATGTACTACAAAGTGAACGCCAACCAAATTAAACATTTCTAAATTAAATTTAATTTTTTAAATGTGTAACGTCCACCCCGAGTTCGCGCCAGGCGCGCGACCCTTCGCAGGTAGCCAAGGCGGCCGCCGAACCGCGTCGTACCCCTACCAGGGAAGGGCAGCATCCCTCTCCACTCCCACTCACTCATACACCAGCATCGCACCCTACTTAAGGGGAAGCCGCCCTTACAATAGTCAGTCTGTTAGCGCTCGTCTTCTCGGCCTAACAGCTCTCTTTAGTAACGCTCGTCTACTCGGCTTACTAAATACTCTACGCTACGAACCACGATTACGCTGCTCACCGCCTAAAACCCCAGCCCGTGACTACGCTACACCCGGTACCGCGTCAAGACATCAACCGAGAACCGCTCGACATCACCCAACCCTACGCCTGGAACAACCCCTAGCTGCCGTGAAGAAACCCTAGCCGCCCACGCCCGCTCTCCGCACCGACAGCTACACCACATACCATCACATATATTCTTATACGATTCTGTACATTTGTAAATAAACGACTACAACCATAACCAGCGTGTTATAAACTGGCAGCCCAACGCGTGGCCGAAACAACTACAAGAAGAATCACGAGGAGTATGGCAAACATAGTGATGACGGAGGCGCAGTTCCAAGCCATAATGAACAGGATGTTAGAAATTCCACAACAACCTGTCGTGAGAGGAAGTTTTTCGAAATGCACAGCACGGTTTAAGGGAGAAACCGAGAGCCATATTGTCAAATCTTTTATCAGCACGATAACCGTGTATAAGAACGCCGAACACGTGACGGAAGCAGACGCGATCACAGGTTTTCAGCTTCTCCTAGAGGGACCCGCAAACAACTGGTGGGAAGGAATAAAAGCAGAAATCACAACCTGGGACCAGCTCATCACCGCTGTTCGGAATGCATTTGCCCCGCAAATCCCGAACTTCAAGATTTTCCAACAAATCTTTGAAGAAAAGCAATACAGACCAATGAACACCGACCAGTTCGTAATAAAGAAAAGAGCGCTGTTCAGCAAACTGAACGGACACATCGAGGCAGTATTGAAATTGGACGCAATCTACAGCCTGCTACACCTGGAAAGAAAAAAAATTCTACGAGATTCATTCGACTTTTACGACGAACTGCTAAACTCAGCCAGAAATGCTGAAACACACACAGAAGAGGAAGCCCGTGCAGGAACAAACCATGTCCAGGAGAAATTGAAGTGCGCGTACTGCAAGAATCACGGCCACAGAGTGGAGGAATGCCGCAAGCTGCGCGAAACCGCCGCCCCCACCGAAAGGAACCACTTTCAATGCAACGGGTGTGGAAAACCAAATACGATACGCAGCAAATGCACGACTTGCAATGCGCAAAGACAAAACCACATCTCCTCCATCGCAGTAGCCGTAGACCCACGCAGACCGCACGTGTTCATTAATGTGAATGGGAAGCCGGAGTATGCACTCTTCGACACCGGCTCCCATGTCACCGTTGCCTCTCTAAAATTATACGATGCGCTAAAGAGAAACGGCCATCGATTCAGGACGAAAACAGGAGACATTTCATTCGCCAATGGGCATACGACAAGAGATACCATTCTGAAAACCAATGTCGACGTCATAATTAAAAACAAAATCGTTCCAACAACATTTTGTGTACTACCGGACAGCCAGACCCGCGAAACCATTTTAGGAACGGATTTTATAGAGCAGGCAGCCATTTCAATCGACATGGGCCAGAAAACTTGGACATTCACAGGAGACACGCACCCACATTATGACGCTGCGAGACCTAGAATGGAAAAACCAGCCGTCAGTCCAAGTACAAGCGAACCCAAAGAATGCCTATTCCCGGAGCCACCGAGGAAAATCCAGCCCGACGAAGAGACATTTTTTCAATATTACCCGTGTCCAATGGACACTGCTACAATATCTCTTACATTGCGGCCCGACGAAGGATCTTCCCTAAATCCGGAGGAAAAAATGAAAATTAATCACATGCTTGACAACAACGAGGAAGCATTTAGAAGCGCGAAACCGCCTACCACCTTGGTACGACATCACATCAACACGGAGAAAAACGAACCTGTCAGCACCCGGCCTTATCGGATGTCGGAAGAAAGAGGAGTTGGAGCAGCAAATTCAGAAACTCCTAGAAGATGACATTATTCAATCGTTGTCATCACCGTGGGCGTCACCCGTCGTCATGGTACCTAAGAAAGATGGCACCTCTAGGCCTCTGTGTCGATTACAGGGAATTGAATGCCGTAACAATACCCGACAAGTACCCGCTTCCGCGGATGGATGACCTACTGCACAACGGATCAACAGGAAAATACACGTCAACCATTGACCTGAGAAGTGGATACTGGCAGATTCCGGTAGCAACCGAGGACACGGAGAAAACCGCGTTTACCTGCCCCTTTGGACTATTTGAGTTCAAACGAATGCCGTTCGGACTCCGAAACGCGCCGGCTACTTTTCAGCGGACAATAGACCGCCTCCGAGCCAAGGTGCCCCACGTCCGAATGCTCGCCTACCTAGACGACATTATTCTTCTCTCTGACACCTTCTAACAGCATCTTCAGGACCTGAAGGATGTCCTTGAGCTTATAACTAAAATGTCGATGTCGGCAAACAGAGAGAAGACGAACTTGTATTCAGAAAGGATAAAATATCTGGGCCACGTCATTTCAAACAGAGGAATCGCCACGGATCCGCATTCCCGCAATTGCCACGTGGAAAAGCCCCCGGGATCGCAAGGAAGCCGTATCATTCATCCAAACCTGTTCGTGGTACCGCAGATTCATCCCCGGCTTCGCCGACCTGAGCAGGCCGATAACCCACCTTTTTAAGACGAATGCCACCTGGAAATGGGGGAAGACACAGCAAGCCGCAATGGAACAATTGAAAACGCTGCTAACTACTGCCCCAATCCTGAGACGAGCCGCCTTCGAGAAGCCGTTCCTAATAAGAACTGACGCTAGCGACTTCGCTCTCGGAGCAGTTTTAGTCCAGGGGGAGGGACTAGAAGAACATCCGATCGAGTACACCAGCCGCTTGCTCACACCCGCTGAACAGAACTATACCACGACGGAGCGAGAAGCTCTAGCTATAGTATGGGCCTTGAGTAAATTCAGGGGATACGTCGAGGGCTCACCGATCACCATCGCCACAGATTACCAAGCTCTACGTTGGTTGATGTCCTTGAAAGCACCTACAGGACGTCTAGCCAGATGGGCTTTGCAGCTACAGCCGTTCGACATTACTATCAAATACATCCCCGGAAGATCAAATTTCGTTGCCGATGCCCTATCCAGGATACCGAGCCACAACATCACCGAAATCAGCTTAGTTTAGGTCGATGTTCCGCAACGAGGAGCTGCCGATATCCGGAGGACACAATATCAGGACGAAAATTTAAAGAAAATTATTGACGCCCTTGAAGCACAACCGAAAACGGAAAATGCAGTCTATTGGAGCAAGAAAGGGTACCTCCTCGAAAAGGGAGTGTTACATCGATATACCCCGACCATCGACAACGAGGATGCTCAGCAATGTATCGCGAAAGAAGAAGTGCCAGCCCTGCTAAAAGAATTCCACGATAACCCGACCGCAGGACATTATGGATTCCACGGAACTTACTACATACTGTCGCAACGTTACTATTGGAAAAAGATGAGAGACGATATTGCAAAATACCTCAAAAATTGCATCGATTGTCAGCGTTACAAACCAAGTAACCTGAAACCCGCAGGATTAGTCCAGACTACAGCCCCGAATCAGCGCTTCGAGACGATTTCGTTTGACTTATTTGGACCACTGCCTAAGTCACCAGAGGGATACACCACTATTCTCATAGTGGAAGACGTCGCCAGCAAATGGGTCGAAATCCTGCCATTGCGGAATGCGCCACAGCTTTACTAAATGAGGTCTTTCTACGTTACGGAATTCCTCGCCGCTGCATATCCGATAACGGGACCCAGTTCGTTAGTGCTATTATGCAACAAGTGATGTACAGCCTAAGAGTACATCACCACTTCACCCCGTCATACCACCCGCAAGCTAACCCGGTGGAAAGGAAGAATAGGGATATGAAAACTCAGCTTTCTATCCTAGTGGGAACACAGCACGATTCCTGGCCTACGAAATTAGCCGCCATCAGATTCGCTATGAATACCCACGTCACCAGCAGCACAGGACATAGCGCTGCTTACCTCACCTTCGGAAGAATCCTACGAACTGCCGAAAATGTGAGCAGAGACCTAAGGACCATCGTCTCAGCAGAGAACTTCGTTGCCGAGATTACTCCACACCTTCTCCAGTTAGCTAACACCCTGGAAGCCGCTCAGCAGCTGGCAGATGAGAAGCAGGACGACCGCAAGAAGTATGCAGATGCCACCCGGAGACCTTCACCCGAGTATCAACCAGGAGATCATGTCTGGGTTGACACACATCTCCTAAGTCGAGCAAAGGATCACTTCACCTCGAAATTTGCCCCTACGTCATCATCCAAGGAAAAGGAGCCACTACCTATGAAGTCGCTTCCCTGGACGACCCAGCCACGCCCGTAGGAATATTTCATGCTGCCGCTCTCACCCTATTTATTGGAAACTTAACAGAACTACAGCCAATCCATCCCATCCGACGAAGAGGACGTCCACGCATTAACCAAATCTAAACTGGTTACTTCATCGGGACGATATCAGCACCAGAGGGGGAGAGTGTAACGTCCACCCCGAGTCCGCGCCAAGCGCGCGACCCTTCGCAGGTAGCCAAGGCGGCCGCCGAACCGCGTCGTACCCCTACCAGGGAAGAACAGCATCCCTCTCCACTCCCACTCACTCATACACCAGCATCGCACCCTACTTAAGGGGAAGCCGCCCTTACAATAGTCAGTCTGTTAGCGCTCGTCTTCTCGGCCTAACAGCTCTCTTTAGTAACGCTCGTCTACTCGGCTTACTAAATACTCTACGCTACGAACTACGATTACGCTGCTCACCGCCTGAAACCCCAGCCCGTGACTACGCTACACCCGGTACCGCGTCAAGACATCAATCGAGAACCGCTCGACATCACCCAGCCCTACGCCTGGAACAACCCCTAGCTGCCGTGAAGAAACCCTAGCCGCCCACGCCCGCTCTCCGCACCGACAGCTACACCACATACCATCACATATATTCTTATACGATTCTGTACATTTGTAAATAAACGGCTACAACCATAACCAGCGTGTTATAAATGGCAATAAACATGTTTATTAATTAAAAAAATATATAATTAATAGTTTTCACATATTGGCTTGAAATAGTCAGAAATGTTCAGTATTCCTCAGCACTGGGTCGGGACCACACTGAAGAGTATCTAATGCCGGAATACTGAACACAAATTTAATTTTGATATGGAATCTTGTTAATTGATAAAAAAAAAACTATTTATAGTTTTATACAAATCAATAAGATTAAGATATTTATTAATTATTGAACATTTTTGTTTAAATTTAAAAAAAATCATTTAATCTAGAAATAGACTTGAAATTAATTAGAACATTAGGTTTAACATATTTTGGGGTTATTAGTAGCAAAATTTATTCAAAAATTGAACAATTTTAAATAGTTGGACAAAAAATTAAATACTCTGGTTTTAGTTTCAGAAAAATATTTGTTGTGAAATAAACATTTGTGATTTCACTACAATTATTAAAATGAGATTAAATATTATTTAAACTTTACAATATTCCAGCGATTTATACGCGTGGCGCATTAAGTAAAATTTCGAGTTTAGAAAAGCCTAAAAATTTGGTTTGGTCGCGTAGCGCTACGCGCTACGCGACCAAACCAAATTTTCAGGCTTTTCTAAACTCGAAATTTTACTTAATGCTTAGTCTGGGAGTGGAAACACTCGTTAACAAATTCAAATTTATCTATTTTACAAAACAACGAATACTTTAAAATTAAAAGTGTATATACCAGGATATGGAAACCTACTTAAAAGTAAAATTTCTTGTATGCGACAATTTAGATAAAAATTAAAATTAAGAGGAGGTCGATCTCTATCTAAAACGCAGAAAACTGAGCATATTGTCGTCTCAACAATGTCCTTATTTAGAGATGAACATTGTTAAAAATAGTAAGTATACTTTAAGAAAAGTACAAACATTGTGCTTGTCTTAATACCATGTTTCGTACTATTATTTTTATTTCATAAAAAAATATCAATCATTGGTCAACTTGCGTAATCATGTTTAAACATTGATTTTCTACTGCAATATCTATAAAATATATTGGAAAACGAATTAGTACATATTGTAAAATGTGCCTTTGCAAAGATTTGTAATTATTTTCGTTTCTTTCTATCTGTATTTTTATCATTATAGTTTATTCTATAAACTCACCGTGATGTCGCGCGCAATTGATTTTTGCGAAAATTTAAAAAACTGTTTTATGAGCGACATCCTAGTGTGTTTATTTTTGTAAGAAATAAATGAAAAACCACCACAAATTTCCGCAAAGGAATCTTTTATATTGTGTACGGATTAGATTTTCATTAAGAGTTGTCGATATTACAGAAAAAAAAAGAAATTCAAGACCATATTATTCTAACTTAGCCATGTTTACCCCATTAATAGCCTAGCAGTTATCTTTAGCAGTTGATTTGAGGTAAAATTCTACACTTATTTTTATGATTTCTATAAATGACTTATTATTTTACATAATAGGCATATTTTTTTAAATGTACGTAATGTATGCGCTATAAATTTTCAAGCATTCGTCGATTATATAAAAACGGTCATTTCAAAGTTTCCAACGAGTGGTTCCACTCCCAGACTAAGCATGAAGTAAAATTTCGAGTTTAGAAAAGCCTGAAAATTTGGTTTGGTCGCTCCGCGAAGCGGAGCGGCCAAACCAAATTTTCAGGCTTTTCTAAACTCGAAATTTTACTTCATGCGCCACGCGTATAAAACACAGAAATATTGTGAAGTAAAAAATACATCGAAAAATACTTGAAAATTCAATATTGTGCGACATTCTAGTAAATTTATTGTAGGATTGAAATCAATGGAAAAAAATTTAAACCTTCGCAAAGGAACCTTTTACAATGTGACTGATTTAGTATTCCAATATTTTTTACAGATATTGCAGAAAAAAATTAATGTAAGGCATGATTACGCTACTTTACCAAAGGTTTGATATTTTTTTTTAGCATTCGTCAATTGTATACTTTTTCAGGCATTTGTCGATTGTATAAAAATGTTCAATTTGAAGTTTCGAACGAGTGTTTCCACTCCCAGACGAAGCATGAAGTAAAATTTCGAGTTTAGAAAAGCCTGAAAATTTGGTTTGCTAGCGTAGCGCGAAGCGCGGAGCGACCAAACCAAAGGCTTTTCTAAACTCGAAATTTTACTTCATGCGCCACGCATGTAAAACACTGAAATATTTTGAAGTTAGCAATACATCGAAAAATACTTAAAAATTCAATATCGCGCGACTCTCAACTGAATTTATTGTTGGATAGAAATGAATGGAAAAAAATACAAATCTTCGCAAAGAAACCTTTTATAATGTGACTGATTTCGTTTTTCGAAATTTTTTATAGATATTGCAGAAAAAAATCAAATTACACTACTTTACTTTGTCCCCAAAAATGCGAACAGTGGTCAGCCACGGCAGAGGCGTATATTACAACTTGAAGAGCAAGTTCTAGGTGCAATAGGAGAAGATCCCACCGTAAGTTCCCGAACATTTGCTGCCACATTAGATATCCCCAGTAACAAGACCGTTCATTTGGTCCTACAAGAAAACCTTCTATGTTCTGAGAAGGTTAAAAACAAAGTTAAAAGCGAGATTGAAGCGGCGGTACTAGAAATTACACTACCAGAAGTACTGCAGCGAGTAGTAAATACGATACAAAAGAGATTGCAACTGTGCTTAAAACCAGATGAATTTCATTTTGAACAAAATAAATGAACTATGCTGTATCATTAGAAAATGAAAAAAACGCCGCAGAACTGCAGTCAACATAAATCACTCAACTACGACAATCCAGACGCTTCGCCGATACCTTCTAGACTACTTCCAAAAGAGACTCTATTCGACACATTTACTAAGCCCCACTCTCCCATTATTACTCTTCTGATGCAACCCACAGAACTAATCACGAGAATTATAAAAAACATGACAGCCCGTAAATGCGACGTTGCCAAATGTCCATTTCTTTTAAAGACCTCCGGATAGTATATGAAGCATGATACAACGTTTTTGCGTCGACATTTTCTATTCAGAATTTTATGTAGAATATCGTCACGTGTAGATTATCCACTAATTTATACACACCCGATATAAAACTTCTGAAAGAATATAAATAACTGCAACATATATATAATAATAACATAACCTTTAAATTTTACTAAATAGTATAGTTAAAGTTATTTTTTGTCGTTGTCGACGTCGAGGCCCATCTCTGAACACATCACAACATTTGAAATAACCCAAGGGCGCACAAAATTTACAGAAATTCAGAAGTCATAATCAAATACTGTTTACAAGTATCATAAAATTAAATACATCCAATACAAGTTATTTAAAATGATTAAATATTGCCTCCCTATTTAGTTATTTAAATCCAAAAGGTCTCAAAATTTACAGAAATTCTAAAGAACTTTTTGATTTACAGTTAACATACATTTTTTCGACAAAGTTCTATAATTCAAAAATAACAACAGGCATTTACAGAAAATCAATGTAAATTCGACGACTGACGATCAACCAATGAATAAAACTATCTTTTAATTTTCAAAGCAATACTCACGGACTTTCCCGAACAGACTTATACGCACCGTATCCTAATTTGCAGGTGTTATTAGATAGTCAGCGCCGTAGTAAGGAAAACTTGCGCTCGAGGCCAAAAATCTAATTAACGCCACCCCCCCCTCCCCCACCAACTTAAGTCATAAGTTATGACATAACAAATTTCATGTGTCATTATAAACTAAATGTCGACTAATGTTAACTGTCACTATCAGCACCGACTTATCTCCAAACAACACCAACGGCCTTATGCATAGTCCTGTAATTAAACTGTTATTAGCGTGTGATTAAGTAATCGCGATTTAGGTGTTACTAAGTACGCCGTATGCATAGTCATGTTTTAATATAGTATATTCAATAAAATAAAACCTCTAGAGTGCCATAAATTGTAGGTTGGCAACTCTGAAATTATACATTTTAATTATTATGTCTGACGTTTAATATGAAAATTCCTAAAGGGTGTAGCCAACTTAAATTTAAAAAAGGATTAAATCATGGCACTCTAGAGGTTTATTTTTATTGAACATACGATACATACTTGATAGTAGCGCCCATAGAGAAACGAATTTATAAGAAAGTCGGACGTCATAGTAATCTATGGAAACGTCCACTAGCCCTCCTGGTGGCCAGCTGGATGAACTAATAGCACAGAACACAACCAGATATAACTTCAAAGTAAGGTTTCAATCCACGCTAATGGCGGGAGTTTTAAATCCTTATTATTATTATTATTACCAACTAATCATATAAAATACACCGTGTCCAAGATAAGAATGTACAGCATGGGGATCTTGAAAGCTTAGGCTTAAATTAGGAAAAAGTTGCACTATTTAGAGTATGTTTACATGCCGATCGCAGAAATTCATGATTGTTGATCGTTTTCGAAATTTAAAAAAAAAAAAATTTTTGGATTTTTAATTTTTCCAATTTTTGTGTTTATTTTAAAAGATATTCAAAAACTAATGGCACTTTGTCATAGTCACTTTTTAAGCTGTACAAAATGGCTTCTTTAAATTTTTATCCGATCTTTCATCTCCGAGAAATCATCGTCAAACTCAAACTCAACCTACAAAAATATTAAAATTTATTTTTCTCCGTTTTTTTTTTGGCGTTAGAAGAATAATTTGTGATACATGGTTGAAATTGTAATAACAAAATGCTACCATATACAAGATGTTTCTACTTTTGTAGCCATATAAAAAAATGAAGTTGATGATGACTTCTCGGAGATAATAATATCGGATAAAAATTTGAAGACGCCATTTTGTAGAGCTTAAAAAGTGACAATGACAAAGTGCCCTTAGTTTTTTTTAATATCTTTTAAAATAAATACAAAAACTGGAAAAATAAAAAATCCGAAAAATTGCATTTTTTGGAAAATTTCGAAAACGATAAACAATCATGAATTTATGCGATCGGCATGCAAACATACTCTAAATAGTGCAACTTTTTCCTAATTTAAGCCTAAGTTTTCAAGATCCCCATGCTGTGCAGTCTTATATTGGACACGGTGTATTTTATACGATTAGTTGGTAATAATAATAATAATAATAATAATAATAAGGATTTCAAACGCCCGCCACAAGCGTGGATTAATACCTTACTTTGAAGCTTTTGTAAACAGCGGGGTTGTTGTATATCGATTTACCTTGATTTTTGAGATTCTGAAAACGGAATCGAGGCAAACGTGTATGGGACGCACTAATCTAAAGTTCGTTACTTACCGTTTGGTCACGAATTAAATTTTAAGTTCCATTTTTGAGGTTATATATGGTCGTATTTTCGGCTAAATAAGCACATTAGGGATACCTATTACACACATGTGAAATTATCTCCAAAATGATGACGTAAATTATCCAATTTTTAGTGTTATCTTCAGAAATTCAGTCAATATCACGATATTAATTTTACACTAAAATTAGATTGATTAGTGAATCATATGTATTCTAATTTACGATATAAAAAAACAGATGGTGCTAGATGTATTAAAATGTAATAAATATTAACTGTTTACGAAAACTGTTATCGACATCTTTGGGAATGATGTAAAATAATAATGTTAATATTTAAATATTGAGGGGCTATTCCGTACACGCAAAGAGACTTACGCAATTTATTCTATTGCAAACTTTTCTCCTAACCTAACCTAACCTAGCAGTATGTAGAATAATTAATGTGCGCAAAGAGATTTAAGCAATTTATTCTATTGCAAACCTTTCTCCTAACATAACCTAACCTACAAGTATGTGGAATAGTCACCGTGCCCAAAGAGACTCACGTAGTTTATTCTATTGAACACCTTTCTCCTAACCTAATTTAGAAGTATGTGGAATAGTCATCGTCTGCAAAGAGACATACGCAATTTATTCTATTTCAAACCTTTCTCCTAACCTAACCTAACCTAGAAGTATGTGAAATATTTAACTTGCGAAAAAAGACTTCCGCAATTTATTCAATTGCAAACCTTTCTACTAACCTAACTTAAGAACATGTAAAATCGCCTAAGCATAATAAAATGTTTATCTGCATCTTATTATTTTATAGAAAAATGTGTGGCTATACTAAGCCCTAAATCAGATAATTTTGCTTGGTTATGTGGTTCTATTAAATTATTTTAATTGTATTTAAATTTAGCTGTGTGTCTACTGACCAAACTGGATATGCCGTACAAATTTAATTTTAGTAAAAACAGTGAATTAAATATAAAAGTAATATTTGTAGGTGTTATTATATATTGTTATATTATTTGTTAATATTTAATTATTGCAGTAAATATCCTAGTTATCGTACGAAGGTGCCATCTATTTTTTATATCGTAAATTAAATTACCTATGATTTAATAATCAATCTCGATTTATATATCCATTATTTTAAATAAACGTCAGTGGACGTCAGTTCTAGCGTAAAACTAATATCGTGATATTGGCTGAATTAATGAAGATAACACTACAAATTGGATGAATTACGTCCTCATTTTGGAAATAATTTCATCATGTGTGTAATTTGTATCTGTAATGTGCTTATTTAGCCGAAAATACGACCATATATAACCTCAAAAGTGGAACTTAAAATTCGATTTGCGGCCAAGCGGTAAGTCGCCTTAACCAACGAACTTTAGATTCGTGCCTCCCATACACCTTTACCCTGATTCCATTTTCAGAATCTCGAAAATCATAGTAAATCGATATGCAATGAATCCTAAACAGCTCTTCATTACTGTTAACTATTGCAATAATGGCTTAAGATATTGGGGAAATAGAAAGAAATGTTAGTTGAAGACTTCAATCTACCTTCAACTTGAAGTTAGATTTTACCGGATGAAGATTATTACACATTAGCACATCACACTCGGACTTACATGGGTTTATAAAATAACTTACATAGATTAATACACTTTCGGAAATTGATTTGTATTATCAAAACTGAAACTATTTCTAATACTTCCACTGGCTGACATTTATTCGCGAAATGATTTGATGTTTTCAATATGACACTGATGTCATGTGTTTTGACAACAATGTATTACTAAGAAAATCTAAATGATAAATCAATGTAATATTGATATTATTATTATTGCTAGGTATTTACAAAGTTAAACTTTAAAGAATTGCGCTTTTAAATATTAAAATAATTATTAAATTATATAGTTTTGTAAAATTTTGTTCAACCAGCTGCACATCTAGCGGCGGTACCATCGCCTTTCTTATTTTCCTATTCAATTCGACTTCCCCCTGGTAGCGCCTATCTTTATTTGCTCGTATCGGCAACATTGCTTTTTTAATACACTTATCTGAAAACACTTCGTTTCCAAATGCCTCTAGAATAATAAAAACGTAGCTTTTCAAGCCACCGCACGGAAAACGTTTGTTTGTGCGCCTTTCCGTGCTCTCTGAAATGTTTCCATAGCAACAATGTATTTGTCACTGACGTTTTATTTTCCGTCAGTGAAATACGTAAGTTTGGTTGAAACGTACGCAGACTTAGAAGAAATTGATTTTGTAGATGATATTTCGCATGTTATATATATTAACCCAAGTGGCACAAGTAAGCGTAGAATGACTGCTAGTAAAATCCAGATATAGACACGATCACAGGCGAAATGGAAACTATGAAAAACACAAAAATTGTGAGTGACGATGTATAACATCTATTTTATTTTTCTGAAAAAGCCAAATCCGCACAATCGTACACTTTATGGTGTTGATTCGCCACGATAAAAAGATGTTTGGCTTTAAAAGAAACTGCGAACTCGTTCAAATTTCGAAAAACTGGTATTCAATTTCATTTTCTTTCAAATTAGTTGTATTTTTTCACTACCATAAAAATTACTAGTTTGAAAATAAAAAAAATTATTTAAGTTTTTAGATAAGTATAATGTTTTCAAATAAGTATAATAAAAAATAGCGTTCATTGCACGTCCAGAAATCGATTTTTCCGTGCTTGCATGACTTCCCATGTCACGCGCACACGAAAAAATCCCTTTTTCTGGACTCTTGATGAAATATACTATTCTGGCATTTCAATGTCAAATCAAATCTTAGACGAACAACAATATAGATGTCTTTATTTTATTTATCTATGCAACGAGGATTGCTACGCCCTCTATGCCAATGTCGCCAACTAATTTATACTATAACAAACTCTTTCAGCGTAGAATTAGCAATATTCAATTACCAGCTGTGGATTTTAATTAACATTTAAAGCTCTTTATAGGTTACTATCCGCCATAGATCCCATAGTGATTTTAACTAGCGTTGTAAATTTCTTGAACTAGTACAAAAACGTGCGCTTTCGCTGTGCCCACAAAAATGCGCAATACTGTACTTAAATCGAAAGAAGTTAGACAATACTCGGCTGGACTTTACTTTACACCTCGTAGAATAACATGCATTATAATATAGATTCACACTGTATTGACCAATAAAAATCAATAAATTAATTACGGAAATGATAAAAGTTCATTTTTTTCAACTTTAAAATTTTGGCTAGAAGAAACTTCTATAAAATCTCACTAATTGCTGTTAACCACTGCAATCTTTACTGAAGACATTGGGGAAGTCGAAAGAAATGTTTGTTAAAGACATTATGCATTATTATGCATTATGCAAACAGACGAGTATGACAAAAAAATGTGTTCCCTCTTAGATGATTCAACCTACAAAAAAATCGAGACAGATCCGATCACCTATTTAGAAAAAACAACGAAATCAAAAATTAAAAATTCCAAAATTGATAAAAATACAGCGTCGAAACTAATTCCTAGGGAAAAATCTTCTATTTGCCCCAAAATTTATGGTGTACCAAAAATACACAAGGAAGGTGTTCCTTTACGACCAATCGTCTCCGGAATTGGTTCCCCAACAGTTACATTAGCAGTATATATTGCTAAAATATGGCAGCCACTAACTAAAGACGCTGATTCATACATAATCAACTCCGCAGATTTTGTAAACAAAATTAAAGATCAAATTTTAGATGCAAATGATATATTAGTAAGTTTCGATGTTAAATCTCTCTTTACACAAATCCCAATTGACGAGACGATAGCAATAATAAAATCCAAGTATCATCAGTCAAACGAAATTTTAGATCTTGCGTCACACTGCCTAAAAAACACTTTCTTTACATATAAAGGACAAAAATTTTAGTTATATGTTTTTGGTTCTACATTGTAAATGGCTTGTCCGTTAATAAAGAATTATTATTATTATTATTATTATTAAAAATTCAAACAATTGGAAGGTGCACCAATGGGTTCTCCTCTATCACCAATAGTTGTAAATTTATTTATGGTAGATTTCGAAACTAAAGCACTAAATTCTTCCCCTCTAAAACCTAAACTTTGGCTACGATACGTGGATGATACATTCGTTATTTGGCAACATGGTATTGAAAACCTCAACCATTTTTTTATCGCATCTAAACAATATCCACAACAAAATTCAATTCACAATGGAAGTTGAAGAAAACAAACGTTTACCCTTTCTGGACACTCTTATTATCCGGAATCCTAGTGGAAACTTAAATTACACCGTATACCGAAAACCTACACACACAAACAGGTACTTGAATGCGAAGTCATATCACCATCCAGCTCAAATAGCGTCTGTGGCAAAATCGCTTCTACTAAGAGCACGTACGCTATCGGACGAACACCACTTAAATAATGAAATATCCAATGTCAAAAATGCATTAATGCAAAATGGGTTTTCCAAAAAAACAATCAATAAATTAAACAGAAACAAAAGTCCAAAAACAAGAAGTGAAAGTCCGTGTAGCAACGTCACCCTTCCCTACATTAAAGGAACAACTGATAAAATCGGAAAAGTCCTCTCCAAATACAATATTAGAACTTGTTTCAATATACACACAAAAATTCAAAATTTACTCCGAACTCCAAAAGAAATTATCCCACTTGAAGCTCAAGGCGTATATGAAATTCCATGTGGTATGTGTGAGAAGAGCTATGTAGGACAAACAAACCGGAAAATTAGTACTCGTCGAGATGAACACATTTTAGCAGTAAGAAAGTCTGATCCACAATCTTCTTTATTTCAACACGTAAACATTTCTAAACATACAATAAATTTCGAAAAAACGAGAATTTTAAAAAAGACAGACTTATTCCACGCGAGGATTATTAGAGAAGCGATAGAAATTGAAAAGAGGCCGAACAGTCTAAATCAAAGAGATGATGCTAAAAGACTACCACCAATTTGGAAAATTTGTATAAATTCTGGTCAAAATATATTATCTCCGAACAACAACCAAGAAATTCAAAATCCAACCCCTTCCGAAAATAATATTGAAATTGTCACTACTACATCATTAGAAGAACAAAACAGAAGAGTAACACGAAGCCAAACAAGAAATTCACGCATTAAGTAGTACGTAAAAGTCAAACAAGTGGTTGCTAGAGCAATGGAATTTTGATAGTTATTCCTGACGATGATGACTGCGACGTCATCGAAACGTCGAATTAAAAATAAAATGGACCAGAGCCAAGAAAATACGCGGGACCAAACCCGAAGAAACAGTGATACATGTTACGCCCGCGAAAATCTACGTTTTAACATATATATATATATATATATATATATATATATATATATATATATATATATATATATATGCGCGTGTGTGTATGTGACTATTATACAAATTACATATATTCGGATATACCGTGTTTTCCTTATATCGTGCTAGGTATAGCCAAAAGCCATCCCGGTATAACAAGGTTCTACTGTACAATTATACTTTAGCGACGTTGGTGCAGTACTTCCTAAAGGTTTCAATTGATATTTATTAAATTAATCAACAGGTTATGTGAAATTAATCATTTACCTGATCTTTAATATCCTGCAATTGTTGCTGCAACTTCTGAATATCTGTATTGGAATCCCTGCCTCCGTTATTCATGATGGGTCCAACAAGAGCAGTACTGGTCGACGGTTTTGGCTGTTCTTCTTCGTCACTCTTGACCTCGGAAATAGTTCCGTCGCCACCGCTGCAAACGCTCATGGGCACGATTAGCTCAATCGGAAGCCTGCAGAGCACGCATTTCTTCATTCTCTGCGAGCAAATCGCGCATGCGCAAAGGTGTCCACACGGCTTGAATAAAACTGACGCTTTTCTGTCCGAACACACCAAACATTCCTCGATCTGAAAAATAATATAAACACACATGTGCGTAATAGATAGGGTAGTAGTAATTTTAATATCTTACATATCTCTCGTATTTGAATAATAATAGAATTAAGCCAATAGAGATAATTGCGATAAGCATTATATAACATTAACACATTCTTTGCACTAAGTGCATCATTGTTGTTCTTTATAAACACATCACAAGAGCGGATCCAGAGGAAGGGCGCACGGAGCGCGCGCCCCTCCCTGCCGCCAGAAAAAAAATCTTTAGTAAATATTTTATTAAGGCTGAAGTAAACTAAACAATGATTCTTTGGTGTTTTTCACCCAGTTCAATGAAAACTTTATCGGGAATTTAGATTGTGGTAATAAAAAAGAACTGAGTTGAGTTTAACTGGTCTTTTACACACACCATTGTATAAGTAACTGCAGGGTGTGCTGAATTGGAAAATCTCTCATGTGTAATAATGAGAATGCTGTTGTATACGTATGTTTTTCATGGTTGATCTACCTTAATCTAATCAGAGCTGTTATGCTTAAAACATTTTGTTTTAAAACAGTGTTTTAAATAAGTTCAATTTAAAAACTTTTAGTAAATAACACACTTGGTTAAGATTTCACTGTTTATTGATTGACACTGCAACAATTGTTTCGCCACACAGTGGCTTCATCAGGCAGATGAATAATCATCTGCCTGATGAAGCCACTGTGTGGCAAAACAATTGTTGCAGTGTCAATCAATAAACGGTGAAATCTTAACCAAGTGTGTTATTTACTAAAAGTTTTTGATATGGAATTTCACCAAGTAACAGCCTCAACTATTAAATTTTTTTAAGTTCAATTTGTTTAAAACGTTTTTATGTATTATTTTGTTTTATTTTAGACTTTATTTGAGATTTTCCGTCGATCAGAGCTGGGACGAATCCTCGTGAAAAGGATTCGAATCACGAATCCGAATCACCTAATATGATTCGAATCAGGAATACTCGAATAAAGGATTCGTAAGAGATAAATATGATTCGAATCAAAGATATCTATCAAAGATTCGAATCCTGTTTTTTCGAATCACGAATCCTTCAAGAATAAATTTGATTTTATTATTTTTTTACAACCATATATCGTTATCAGTTGTTTTAACAAAAATATTCACAACCTAATTATTTATTATAAACACTGAACATCGTTGATAACAGACTAAATTTCTTACTCCGATTAAAGATGTATTTGTGTGTTTTTGAACTACAATTCAAATTAATGGTTTATACGCGTGGCGCATGAAGTAAAATTTCGAGTTTAGAAAAGCCCCGTGAAAATTTGTCTCGGGTCGCTGCGCGACCCAAGACAAATTTTCCACGCGGGGCTTTTCTAAACTCGAATTTTTACTTCATGCTTAGTCTGGGAGTGGAAGACACTCGTTACTTTAAAATATGTCACAACTATTAAAGTATGTATCGTCGGATGCCCGTCTTCAGGGGTGATATATAAGCAAATTATAGGTCCTATGAGTTGCCAAATAAGTGAGTTACTCAACTGTTTCCAAGGCACTCTTTGAAAAAACAAAAGATTAAAATTGTACATATAAAATGTACAATAAACTATAAGTGTGATACATCATTGAATTCAGTAAAAAATATTCTTCCAAAAAATATTAAAATCCAAAATGGCGCCCATAAGAAAAACAAAAGTTAGCTATGGTCCCTAGGTAAATGTTATAGTTATCTTAAAATAAAATATGTTACTAGATTTATTGTTAAAAAGTGCCTATAATGTCAAAGTTGTAAATATCTGGATTCAATAGTTTTTGAATAAAAAAATAAAAACGAATTTTCAAAAATACTTTTTTTGACAATATCTCATCAAGGAAATAAGATATTTTAATTTGTTTTTGGGTTATTATTGGGCCCTAAATTATGAAACTTTGGCCCAATTTAACCGACTCTCTATCTCATTAAATAACAGAGATCCCCATACATTCTGTTGAAATACGGACACCTAGTATAATAATAATAATAATGTAAAATTTATTGTATTGTTATTTTTTAAATATTTTAATTAAATAAATATTTTACATTGTTTACCGTATATTTACGAATATATTAAAAATAAATACTTATTTCAGTAATTCAATATTAATTATACCATCAAATGTCTAAAAGTTTTGCGTTAAAAATCACCAGAAATCATTAGATGTTTTTTTATTAAACAAATTTCACTATGGCTTTCGACGTCTAAGTCAAAAAATGTTTGAAACCAAAGTTGTAGCCAACGAAAAAATATACCTTTTTTACCTAAACACTTTTCACCTCAGCTCTTTTGTTTTTGAATTAGATACTAAGAAATCTAGTGGACATCAACAACTCACCGATTATGGCTTTCGACGTCTAAATCAAAAAATGTTTCAAACAAATGTTCTAGCCAACGAAAAAATAAACCACTTTTACCTAAATACTTTTTACCTCAGCTCGTTTGCTTTTGTTCAATAAACCGAGAAAGTTTTTTTTGAAAAGAAATACACAACTTTATGATAATTCGAAAATTTACGAACGAGTGTCTCCACTCCCAGACTAAGCATGAAGTAAAATTTCGAGTTTAGAAAAGCCCCGCGTAGAAAATTTGTCGAGGGTCGCGCAGCGACCCGAGACAAATTTTCACGGGACTTTTCTAAACTCGAAATTTTACTTCATGCGCCACGCGTATTAAACACTGATTTCAAGTAAAGTTAAAAATATAAGAACATATTGAAACTGTTTTCAGTATTAAAAGTTATCAAAATAATTATTTCAAATTGCCAAAAACATCAAAATGAACAAAATGTCATCTAGTAAATATCAAAAACGTCAAACATTCGGCCTTACTAAACTTTTAGTAAATTAAGTTAGCTAAATATTACTCATTGATCCATTTGTGATCAGATTGTAATTATACACTGGCGAAAGAAATGAACGCATCATTTTTGATTTTTTTGATATCTTGGAATCGAGTTTTCTTTGAACACAAACATATTTTTACAATAAGAAATCTTATCAAGCATGCTGTTTTACATGTTGTGTTTTGTCTTTTGTTCTCATGGTTTTCTGTCAATAAATAAAATGAAGCACTTTTCATTATTCTGACTGTAAGAAAGGTTCATATAAAATTTCTTTTTGAGTTTGTTTTCAAGTAATTGTTAAAATTAAGTGCTAAATCGTGAAGAATGAATATGGATAGACGTCCGAATCTTAATTTAAGCAGTGAAGAAGCTGTGATAGTGGTTACACTTGCAGAAGAAGGTAGGAGTCAGCGTTACATCAGTCAGCGTCTTGGTGTTAATCAATCGACCGTATCCCGTATCTTGAAGAGACATCGGGAAACTCAGGCATACTCAAGAAGGCCAGGACAAGGGAGAAAAAGGGCCACAACTGCTGTTCAAGACCGTTTTTAATGATGCAGACGTTACGCGAACGGTTTATTAAGGCTCCTAGGCTACAAAATATGCTCGTAGAGATCCACAATGTTCACGTAAGTTCCGTTACCATCAGAAAAAGGTTACGTGGTTTTAATTTAACTCCGAAAACAGCGGCAAAAGGACCACAATTAACCGCAGACCATCGCAGAGCCAGGTTAACATTTGCGCAAGAACATGTAAACTGGTTACAGGCCGATTGGGCTAATGTTATGTTTAGCGACGAGTCCAGATTTTGTCTTTACGGCAGTGACAGACGAATACATGTGTACAGACGGCCGGGTGAACGTTATGCGCAGTGTAACATTGTTCCGACTGTTATGTTTGGTGGAGGCTCTGTTATGGTGTGGGGTGGTATCACTTTAGAGGCTCGTACGGAGTTGGTGGTCATACCAAGAGGAAGCATCACGGCAGCGTCTTATATTGCAAACATTTTAGAACCATCCGTAATGCCTTTTGCTCCCTTTGGAGGAAACGATTTCCTGTTTATGCATGACAATGCAAAACCACACAGTGCCCGAATTGTACAACAGTATCTTGACCTAGTGGGTATCAACACAATGCAATGGCCAGCCAGGAGTCCCGATCTTAATCCGATCGAACACCTATGGGACGCGATGGGCAGACGCCTTAGAGCACTTCCTCGGCGTCCAAGCAATCAACAAGAGCATGGACAAAGATTGCAGGAAATTTGGGAAAATATTAACCAGGATGAAATTGGATCATTAATTAACAGTATGAGCCGTCGCTGTCAGGCAGTTATTCGAGCAAGAGGAGGAAACCCTAGATATTAAGTCTTATAATCACATGTTAACTTTTTTTCTCTTTTTATTTATGACATTATTTTAGTCATTAATGAAAGAAAATGTGTTGAAAATTATTATTATAGTTCAGTTTGTTTTGTTGTTATTTTTTTTGTTTTTAAACATAAAAACTTTATTTTTAAATTAAAAAAATTAATGTGATGCGTTAATTTCTTTCGCCAGTGTAGTAAAATACAACTAAGTGTTTTGCAAATAATAAAAAAAAAATCGGCGTTTTGATAAAATCGATTTACGTCACAATTATCATGTTATGTCAGTACATGACAATTTGACAAAAACGTTCTTACAAAAACGAAAATTTCTGTTAAAATCAGTAATAATGTCAAAAAAGTTATCTAATAATATAAAAATTGTTATCTAATATAAAACAAGTAAATATGTAAAATCAAAAATATCAAATGTCAAAATTGTCGTCTAATGTAAAAAAACTAAAACAATATAAAATGTCAGAACTGCCATCTAATGTCAAATACGTCATTTAATGTCAACATCAGAAATAGTAAAAAAGTACAAAATGTCATTGTTTATCAAAAGTAACATCTAATGTGAAACATGTCATCTAATGTCAGAAAAACGTAGTCTAATATCAAGAATATAATCTATTATTTGAAATAAAACAACGCAGTTGGGAGGGTTTCACTTTTATTGTTAAACACTGTGTTCAACAATAAAAGTGAAACCCTCCCAACTGCGTTGTTTTATTTCAAATAGTATTATGGAGTTTCATCATGTATCCGCCTCATCAATTAAATATATAATCTATTGTCAAAAATGTCATCTCAGAAGGTAAAAAATATCAAAAATGTCATCTCAGAAGGTAAAAAATATCAAAAATGTCATTCAATGTCAAAACTGATTAAATATGTCTTGTAGAAAAAAAAATCTCAAATTTGTGTGTTCAAATAATGATTCAATAATTTTTGAAAATTGTTACAAATCTGAATAAAAATATTGAAAATCTTACATATATACATTTTATATATTTGACGAGAAAATCTCGAAATATCGAAAATTTCATCAAAATTTTATAAATCGATAAAAATAACAAAATATCAAAAATCAAGATATGTTGAAAATCTGATAAACATTTTCATAAATTAATAAAAAATCTCGAAATATTGAAAATTTCATCAACATTCGATAAATTAAGGAAAATTGAGGAAATATTGTAAAATCTGATAAAAATTTGATTAATCGACGAAAATCTCGAAATGATGATAATTTTATGAAAATATAGATTTGTTGAAAATCTTATAAATCGACATGTTAAGTGTAACAATTTGATTGGGAATGTCAATTCATATTCATCAAAATGTTATATTTGGCGAAATTACCGAAAAAAATTAAAAATCTCAAATCTGGCAAAAATCATCAAAATTTATCAAAATGTCAAATTTGACACAAATCATTAATTTAATTGATTTTATCACTTACAAACGAATGTCGTCCACTCCCAGACTAAGCATGAAGTAAAATTTCGAGTTTAGAAAAGCCCCGCGTAGAAAATTTGTCGAGGGTCGCGCAGCGACCCGAGACAAATTTTCACGGGGCTTTTCTAAACTCGAAATTTTACTTCATGCGCCACGCGTATAAAACAGGGATTTAACGAGAAATTTAAAAACATACAAAACAAATTTTTCATGTTAATCCTTACGATTAATTTGTATTATTTTTGACGATTCGAATCCTTTTGTAACTATTCGAATCCTTTTATAAATATTCGAATCCTTTTATGAGGATTCGAATCCTTTTATGAGGATTCGAATACTTTTACGAGGATTGGAATCCTTTTATGAGGATTCGAATCCTTTTACGAGGATTCGAATCCTTTTATGAGGATTTGAATCCTTTTATGAGGTTTCGAATCACCAGCATTTGGATTCGAATACGAATCCTTTTAAAACAGTGTAATGAATCCGGATCACGAATTCAGTTTAACTAAAGTATTCGAATACCTCTTTTGAATCCTCTAAAAGGATTCGAATCCTGAATGATTCGAATCCTGCTCAGCTCTGCCGTCGATTCACTGAAATGTTATTTGTTGAATATAACAATTCCAGCAAACTTAGAGAAAATAGATATAAAATCTAGTTTTGAGATAATATGTAACAAGTACTCAAATTTATTTTCATTGAGAAAAGAAACAATGTTAATAAAACTCCTTAATGAAATATGCTCCCTGAAGATAATTGCCCACTACAGTATTTTTAAAACAGTAACAAAAGCTATGGACTGGTATGTAGCTCTTAACGAGAATAGCTACCCTCTTCTAAAAGCGTTGGTACATATCCTGCTTTCTCTACCGATTTCAATAGGTAAGTAGCTGTTAATACACCAATATAATCCCTTAAAAAAAATAAGAAACATATTCTCGAAACACTTAAGCGTCTGATATTTTAGCAGGTCTGTTTTGGGTTTATGTTTTTTTATATATAAATATTTTTTTATAAAATAAATCCTCGAACGGGTGTGTATGTGTATTTTGGAAAATATCGAATTTATTCCATACTTTTCGTACACACTGTATACATAAATCTATATTCAGATGCAATTAATATATTACAGTTTATTTATTTTCTGTCAGGCTTATGTTTATTTATACAGGGCGAGTATAAAGACTGGAATAAAATTAATATTTTTGTTATCTTGGGTGTGATGGAAAAACCCTGAGACAGGTCGATTTTTGTTCATTAATGCGCCCTTTTTGGTGCATTCAAAAATATTGGGACGTCACTAGTGTTTGACGTGTGACGTCAGTGGCATTTAAAAAAAAATAGAATTCCATTTTTTTCATCTGGAAACTTATGTAGAGCTCTTAATTCTCTTTATAGTGACATTTTTTTGAAAAATACGCGTCATTTAATCTAAAATCAAGACATACAAAAATGATGATACACATCCGCACAAAATTCATAATTACTATATTAAATGTTTTTACTTTCAAACTAGTTAACATGTCAAATATTTAATGAAACAATCTTTTTTAGTTAGCGATTTAACTAAAAACATCTGATAGAGCAATTATGATTTTTGTGCGGATCTTTATCATCATTTTTTCAATCTCTTGTTTTTAGATTAAATGATGCCTATTTTTTAAAAAGAATGTGTAGAAGAGCTCTACAAAAGTTGCCAGATAAAAAAAATCGACTTCTATTTAAAAAAAAAATGCCGATGACGTCACACGTCAAACACTAATGACGTCACAATATATTTGAATGCACCAAAAAAGGCGCATTAATGAACAAAAATCGACCTGTCTCAGGGTTTTTCTATCAAACCCAAGATAACAGAAATATGAATTTTATTCTAAACTTTTTTTAGACTCACCCTCTATATAGGGTGAGTTCTTTTTCATGTTCTCCATGAGGATCTTGGAAACTATAAGAGATAGAGAAATGGTTGAACGGGAAAAGTAGTGCAGTTTTATGAGCTGAATAATAATACATTTCTAAATAGTCAAGAGTAACTAGATACATTGAAAAATATGAAAAGTGTCGATTTTTTAAATACATTTGTCTCGGATACTAAAAGAGATAGAAAAAAACTGTAAACGGTAAAGTTTTTAGATAATTTGACACTAAATAATAAAATGTTTTCAGATATTTTATGTCGACATTAGTTTTCGAGATATAACAAAAACTTGTATTTTTTTAAATGGAAACCACAGTTGGCTATGTCATCATTTTTTTTCTCTTTAAGCTGATATATCACTTGATAAACTTATTTATTAAAATAACTGAGTAATTAAGAATTTTCTATTTAATTTACAAGAAAAAAATATTAACTCATACATAAATCTACTTATAAACATTCCATTGAGTAATCAAGATTTCGCCATCGAATTAGCAACCATAAAAACAATAGCTCGCAACAATGGGTATAATGCTGAAATTGTTGATAACATCTTAAAAAAGAAAAAGAAAAAACAATTGATGAAACACTTCTATATCGAAGAAATTAATGAAATAAAATGGGCCAAATTTAATTATGTTAAGGATTTGTCAAATAAAATTATAAACAATATAAAGGGTAATGAATTTCGCATCATATGCACTAACCAGACAAATTTAAGAAAACTACTAATAAATAATATATTCCCCATAGACAAATTAAAAAAGTGTGGAGTGTACGAACTAAAGTGCAGTGATTGTGATGCATTATACACAGGACAAACAGGAAGAACTTTTCAGACAAGACTAGCAGAACATAAAAAATCAATTATAAATAACAAACAGTGTACAGGGATTTCAAAACATTGTATAATTAACAACCACTTTATAGATGTTAATAATTTCAAAATTTTATATTCAGGTAATAAGGGCCGTAATTTAAACCTCAGGGAAGGCCTAGAAATAAATGGGGCAATAAAAACGGAAAACACCTCGTCAATGACAATGAGAAGATTTGAAATTCCCCAATCTTAAAATCTCTTATTACCTGACCATATATAAGCTTGTCGGTATCTTTTGTAATTCACTCCTGGTAATGCTGTAAAACGCGAAACTAGTCGAGTAAATAGTAATGTAAAAAATTGTGAAACAAACCAAGTGTAATTTAATTTAAACCTTCATTATCAATATTTAAAAATGTTTCACCAAGTGATAAGTGAGAAAATTATTCAAGAAATATTATGTGCCAGTGAAGCAAAACTCATTTCAAAGTACAGAAGAAACCTGATTAAGTTTGTTAAAGCCAATAACCACATATACTTTAACAACACATGTCTAAGGCAAAACCTAATACCAAAATACATGAAAATACACATCAACCATTATAACTGGGTAAAGCAAGAAGTAGTGAAACACTCCTATCGCAATTGGCTATATCAAGAAAGAAAAAAGTGGTATAACACAAGAGACAATCTGTCACATCTCCGGAAGCTCATATACCAACGGCTTGCCACTCTGTTACATCCGATCGAGTTTGACAATATTGACGCAAAATGCAGAGAGGACGCAAGGAGAATTGGATTCGAACAATACGAGATTCAACAAAAGAAGAACAACTGCAGAATTCACGAAATACCAACCCAAGAACGTCACACAACAACATAAACAGAACGTCAGATGGTATGTACAATGATGGTAAATTCTACCCTAGAGTCGTCAACCTAACAAATGTTTTATTTGACAAATCTGAAACCACACTTCTAGAAAAAGGTTTAAAATATAATCCCTCATTAGATACTAACAAAGAAATCGAAACGTTAGGTTTAGACGCAGAATTAATTTGTAACAAATTAAAATCAGAAAACGCAACATCACTAACTAAATTAAAAGTTGCTAAATTATTTACCAATCATAAAAAGAACACCCAAAATACAATACATAAGAAAAGAAATTCTGAACTAAAAGTCATAAAAAACATTCAAAATAAAATCAAAAACAATAATCTAATATTAACTAAAGCGGATAAAGGTAATACAATAACAATTTTAACGAAACAAGATTATTTACAAAAAACAGAACAGCTACTTCAATCAGACTTTAAAACTTTTAAAAAAGATCCTACTAGTAAATTCCAGTTAGAAATAAAAAACATTTTAAAAGTATGCACAAAATTACTAGAACATTCAAATTACAACCTTATTAGAATGAATCCAAAAGCTCCAGTCCTCTATGGGTTACCTAAATTACATAAGGAGGGTACCCCCATGAGACCAATTGTGTCATATATATATGCACCAGCTTACAAATTGTGTACATTTTTAAATACTCGTTTTCCTACATTTGTAAATTTTGAATCACAGTATGCTATAAAAAAACTCGGTGGAACTTGTACAAAGACTAAAACCATTACATATTCCCAAAAACGCAATGTTAATGTCTTTCGATGTAAAAAGTTTATTTACCTCAATACCAACGTCGGAATTAAAATCAATTATAATCAATTTAACTAATAAGTCAGATAACAACAATGACGAAAAGTCCGAAATGATGAAATTGGTCAACATCTGCCTAGAACAAAATTACTTTGAGTTCAATGACACCATATATACGCAAACTGATGGCCTACCTATGGGGTCACCATTATCCCCCCTTTTTGCCGAAATTTTCATGGCCGATTTTGAACAATCAATGTTCACCAATCCTGATTTTAAAAATAAAAATAACATTTTATTCTGGAGTAGGTATGTGGATGATATTTTTTGCATTTGGACACGCACAAACCGACGATTAAATTCTTTTGAACAATATTTAAATTCAATAAATCGAAAAATTCAATTTACATTAGAAACAGAAATCAAGAATAGTTTAAACTTTTTAGATTTAACAATAGAAAAAAACTGACACTAACCATTTAAAATTTAAAATATATAGAAAAGATACATTTACTGACACAATAATCCCCAATTCTTCAAATCACACAAACCAAATTAAGTTTAGTACATTTAACTCATACATAAATCGACTAATAAACATTCCATTAAGTAATCAAGATTACGCCATCGAATTAGCAACCATAAAAACAATAGCTCGCAACAATGGGTATAATGCTGAAATTTTTGATAACATCTTAAAAACGAAAAAGAAAAAACAATTGATGAAACACTTCAATATCGAAGAAATTAATGAAATAAAATGGGCCAAACTTAATTATGTTAAGGATTTGTCAAATAAAATTATAAACAATATAAAGGGTAATGAATTTCGCATCATATGCACTAACCAGACAAATTTAGGAAAACTACTAATAAATAATAAATCTCCCATAGACAAATTAAAAAAGTGTGGAGTGTACGAACTAAAGTGTAGTGATTGTGATGCATTATACATAGGACAAACAGGAAGAACTTTTCAGACAAGACTAGCAGAACATAAAAAATCAATTATAAATAACAAACAGTGTACAGGGATTTCAAAACATTGTATAATTAACAACCACTTTATAGATGTTAATAATTTCAAAATTTTATATTCAGGTAATAAGGGCCGTAATTTAAACCTCAGGGAAGGCCTAGAAATAGAGCAATAAAATAAGGAAAACAACTCGTCAACGGCAATGAGGAGATTTGGAATTCCCCAATCTTAAAATCTCTTATTACCTGACCATATATAAGCTTGTCGGTATCTTTTGTAATTCACTCCTGATAATGCTGTAAATCGCGAAACTAGTCGAGTAAATAGTAAAGTAAAAATTGTGAAACAAACCAAGTGTAATTTAATTTAAACCTTCATTATCAATATAGAAAAAAATAGTTGGTCATGAAAAAATGATAATTATAAAACAATTGCGGCTGTTTGTAATACAGGAATTTGTTTATTTTTTGTCAAATAAGTTTATTTGGAAGTTATATGTTGGAAGAAATTGAAATGAGTATGAAATAACGACCTTACAAAACACTAAAATAAATTGACTAAAATAAAACAATGAAACTAACTTTTACAAACAATCGCAATTGTTTTATTGTAGTCATTATTTGTTTGTTGTCAATAAAATAGAAAATAGTTGAAAACTCAGTTATTTTAGTAAATTAGTATACCAAGTGATACATCGAATTAAAGAGAAAAAAAATCCCGTTCTAATGATGACATAGCCAACTTAGTTTCCATTTAAAGAAACGTAAGTTTTTGTTTTATCTCGTAAGTAATGCCGAAAATGAATCTGATGAAATTTTAGCATTTAGTGTAAAATTATCTTCGCTGTTTATACTTTTTTTTCTGTCTCTTTTAATAACCGAGAAAAATCAATTTGAAAAAATCGCCACTTTTGACATTTTTCAATATTAGCCTTGACTTTTTAGAAAATTTTACAAATGACTTTTTATTCAGCTCGCAAAACTGCACTACTTTGCCCATTTAACCGTTTCTTTATCTCTTATAGTTTCCGAGATCCCGATAGAGAACATTAATAAAAACTCACCCTGTATAAATTAAATATATAATATGAAACACAAGAACGTAATATCACATGAGTTATGTATTAAATTCTCATGCAGTCACTAAAAAACATATTTAATTATTATTATAAAACTTACAACTAGTATAAATACTGTTGTGCTAATTAACTAGTTTTATTTTTTTTAATTTCAGAATTAACATTAACATTATTGTAATTCTTTTAACAGCCACAGCTGAACGAACATTTTCAATCCTAAGAAGATTAAAGACCTGGATCCGAACAAGAATGACAGAGGACCGGCTAACAGGACTCGCTCTTCTTAATGTCCACAAAGACATTCAAGTTAACCCTGAAAATGTATTAAATAGATTTGGAGGCAAAACAAGTACGAAGCTCGACTTCATAATGTAATCGAAGAAATTTGAATTGCCTTAAACTTATGTGACGTATGTAAGACAATTGTCAGGCATCAATAAATTACTTACTTACTTACTTACTTACTTACTAATACAAGAATTTAATCTGAATTCATTGTTTATTTACGAGTTCAACCTTATATAAAATAATCATCATCATTATGTATCTAAAATATAATTCTCTCGTTTATTCTCTGAAAAAAATACTCTAATAGTTTTCTTTTTGTAAGGCTATAAGCCATTATTAGTACGGTATGACAAATAAATTAGTCAATGAATGATTCATTTAAAATATTATACAGGGTGCCCGTATTTCAACAGAATGTATGGGGATCTCAGTTTGTTGAAGAGATAGAGAGTCGGTTAAATTGGGGCAAAGTTGCGTATTTTAGAGCCTAATGATAATCTAAAAACAAATTTAGTTTTTATTTTTTTATTCAAAAACCATTGAAATTAGACATTTAAAACTCTGACATTATAAAGGCACTTTTTAACGAGACATCTAGTAACATATTTTATTTAAAGATAACTATACCACTAACCCAAGGACCATAGCCAACTTTTGTTTTTCTCATGGGAGCCATTTTGTATTTTTATATTTTTTGGAAGAATGTTTTCTTCTGAATTCAATTATGTACCATACTCATAGTTTATTGCACATTTTATATGTAAAATTTTAATATTTTGTTTTTTGTAAAGAGTGCCTTGGAAACAGTTGAGTAACTCACTGATTTGACAACTCCCAGGACCCATAATTGTTGTTAAAATATACCAACGAGTGTCTTCCACTCCCAGACTAAGCATGAAGTAAAATTTCGAGTTTAGAAAAGCCCCGCGTAGAAAATTTGTCGAGGGTCGCGCAGCGACCCGAGACAAATTTTCACGGGGCTTTTCTAAACTCGAAATTTTACTTCATGCGCCACGCGTATAAACCACTGGTTTACAGTAAAGTTAAAAATATATAACGCTTAAATGTGATGGTGATCAATATTTATTGAGATGAAAATGAAATAATTACTTTTTTTGTGAATAGTTTTGGAATAATAAGTGTAGAATAAATTTAGTTTGTACAACTTTTCCATACTGTTGATATTTAGGTCATAACTTGACTTGTGTAAAACTTTTGTTATAACATCAATAAATTGAAATTGAAAAAAATGAAATTGAAAACGGGGAAAGTGCTATGATGGACACATCACTATTTTTTTCATTTATGTTTTGTGTGATAATCCATACTTATTATTATTATTACAAAATTTTGACAGTTATTCAATAATTTTGACTGCTAACAATGATTGACTGCTGCCAAAATATCATTGATTAATAGATATGACGTCATTGTTTACAAGGCACTCCTTGCAAAAAAGAAAATATTATAATTTTAAATATCATATCTAAAATAAATTATGAGTGAATACATCACTGAGTTCAGAACAAAATATTCTTTCAAAAAATATGAAAATCCAAAATGGCGCCTATAAGAAAAACAAAAGGTGGCTATGGTCTCCCGGTAAATCTTATAGCTATCTTAGAAAAAAATATGCTACTAGATTCCTTATTAAAAAGTGCCTGTATATTGTCAGAGTTTTAAATGTCCAGATTCGGTATTTTTTGAATAAATAAAAATAAAAACAATTTTTCAAAAAATCAGTTTTTTGTTGATATCTCAAAAACAAAACAAAACATTTTAAAATTGTTTTAAGATTACTGTTAGGCTCTAAAATACGCAACTTTACCCCAATTTAACCGACTCTCTATCTCTTCAAATAACTGAGATCCCCATACATTCTGTCGAAATACGGACACCCTGTATATTCATGAATATATTCTAAAATCCTGGATCCGCCCTTGACACATCAAGAAATCTATTTGCGAACAAATCCAATTTGCTAAGATCTCAATTTAGGCTGTGACGGTAAAAGTTTTGAGAACGGTATCTTATAAAAACGGAATCAAGATATTGCGTTTTGTAGAATAATGTATATTAAAAAAAAAAACTGTATTTTTCTCTGTAAATAGAATTTATTCTGCTGAGAAATAAACGATTATTATTATTATTATTATTATTATTATAATGAATATAACTTACCGGAATTCTATTTCCGACATTCTCTCTGCAAATCAAGCATTTCTTCACAATAGGTGCACAAGCAGCGCAGCATGCAACGTGATTGCAAGGTTGAAACAGTGTGTCCCTCTTCGCATCAGAGCAAACCAAACACTCTTCAATGGTAGTGGTGGTATTTGCAGTAATATTACACTGAGGACCCAAGTCCATTTCCCCGCTTTGCTTCTCTTTGTAGCATTTGGTTAAAGTTTTGCAAAGATTGGGATCTGGACAGAGGTCCAATGGTGTTTGCTCCTTTTTGTTTTTAATTGTCAAGTCGGCGCCGCTTCCGGCTAGGAAGCAAGCGATGCTGGCCGATGATTTCTTGTCAGATCCCTGAGTGCCCAGGCCCATGAGAAGTTTGCCCACATCTTGGACGTCCTGCAAAAGGCGCAGTTGGGACAGGGTGTGATGGCGAAGTGCTTCGTGGAGCGGTGTATCGCCGTCTTTGTCTGCTATGTTCAAGTTAGCTCCTTCACGTACTAACAGCTAAAATGTAAAAAAATAAACGAATTAAATGACGATCTTAGTGTTCCTATTAATATTACTCGTACGATGAAAAATCAAGGTTCTCAGCAAAATTTTACTATTTGCTTTTACGTTACATATTGCGCAATTCTAAAAAGATAGGCTCATTTATAGACGTATCGATCGACTAGCCCTAAATGATACAAAAAGTATGGAAGAATAGGTGACTCACGAGTACTGTTCCAAGTACAAGTAAAATGTACTCGAGTACTGAGTAGAATTACACTACACAAAATTTACTGGAGTACCAAGTACAATAAATGAAAACACAAAAACTTATAGTTAAACAGTCGTTGATAAATAATGTTTTTATATATTTTGAACAAATAACAATAAACATTAAAAGTGCGGTTCTTTTCGCAATCTACAACAAGTTAGTCTTACAAAGACTATATCAAACACTCATTGAAACAACTACTTCTCGGGCTAATACCCCGACGGACATTGAATTATACAACAAGTGTTTGCTGTTACATACAGTAACCTACTGCAAATGTAACAATTTGGGTCAAATTATTCAGGCCATCTATAGACGCGTTTCGAGATTTATCTCTCCTCAGTATAGCTTTGCCATTCCCTCTAAACAATTTGACACCCTAGACTGGCGGTCACGTTACCGTTCATACATTAGTATAAATGAAATTGCCAATTCTTGGTTGCAGATTACTTCAAACATTAAAAGTGCGATTCTTTTCGCAATCTACAACAAGTTAGTCTTACAAAGACTATATCAAACACTCATTGAAACAACTACTTCCCGGGCTAATACCCCGACGGACATTGAATTATACAACAAGTGTTTGCTGTTACATACAGTAACCTACTGCAAATGTAACGGTAACGTGACCGCCAGTCTAGGGTGTCAAATTGTTTAGAGGGAATGGCAAAGCTATACTGAGGAGAGATAAATCTCGAAACGCGTCTATAGATGGCCTGAATAATTTGACCCAAATTGTTACATTTGCAGTAGGTTACTGTATGTAACAGCAAACACTTGTTGTATAATTAAATGTCCGTCGGGGTATTAGCCCGGGAAGTAGTTGTTTCAATGAGTGTTTGATATAGTCTTTGTAAGACTAACTTGTTGTAGATTGCGAAAAGAATCGCACTTTTAATGTTTGAAGTATTCTGTAACCAAGAATTGGCAATTTCATTTATACTAAATAACAATAATATTAATAAATGAGCACTAAATCAGTGTTTTATACGCGCGGCGCATGAAGAATAATATACCGGGTGTTGACTATTCAAGATGGCCGGCGTGCAAGACGGTTGTGAAAATCAGCGCAACAAAAGTTCGAATAGTGATAATCAGCCAAGTGATTCAAATATAAAGTTATGTGCATGTGGCACCATAACCAAATCGGGATCACAGTGTAGTGTGTGTAGTTTGTTTTATCACACAAGTTGTGTTAAAAAAATAAAATCGTGTTGTGGTAAACCACTAGCAGGTTGGGGCAATTCCAGTAGTGACGAACCCATCGATTTTGAAAAAGAAGCTTACGCGAGTATAAATGAGCGTTTAAAGGAACTTAAATATGCTAATGAACTAATGCATGAGAAAATTATTCGTCTTGAGGATGAAAATAAAAAACTCCGCATGGAAAACATAGTTAAGTGCAACCGCGATAGCGATAAATTCAACGAAACACCGAGGCGCCGAAACAATCGTGAAGTTGCTGGGGATACTCGTTCATCACCAATAGTGCTACTAAATTCCCCTGCTAATAGTGTAACCACTTTCTCTTGCTGCGGTCAGTCGTTCAACACCAACAGTGCTATTAAATTCCCCTGCCAAAAGTGTGACCAACGTGACCGTCGGCCCACTGAGTGCACGGAGCGCAATGAGCGGTGTAAACAACCAAGCTAACGATGCTAACCTCAAACATGCTGCGAATGCGAGCTATAGTGATGTGGTAAATAAAAATCTTAACGTCAAAGAAGATGATGACTTCATAATGGTTTCCCATAAGAAGAAGAAGACAGCTTTGCCGAAAAAAAACCTTGTGATAGGTAGTGGATGTTCCATAAAATCTAACCTAGTGGCTGAACCAAAAAAAACTTGGCTCTATTTAAAAAGAGTGAGTAAACTGACCTCACTCGATGATGTTAAAGATCATATTAGACAAATTATAAAATCTGATAATTTTATATGTGAGAAAGAAATTACCAATACATCGCAAACTGCGTTTAAAATAGGGGCTGATTGCAAGTATCGTGACCAACTAATTGATCCTAAAAATTGGCCTCCCGGTGTTACTTTAGATAGATATATTTTTAGAAGAACCGCCAAACCTAAGCCCAAAGGATAATGAACCTTCTCAGTATTGTAAAACAAGTAGTAATAAACTTGATGTAATTTTCATAAATGTGCAATGTCTTAGGACAAAAGCAAATCAATTTGAAGCGCATCTAATAGAAAACAAGTATAAATATAACTACCTATGTTTTTGTGAACACTGGCTCAGGGAGCAGGAAATACCCTTATTTACATTCAATGAATACAAAATATCCTCTTATATCTCTCGGAAACAGTACATACATGGAGGTGTTCTCCAGTTAAGTAAATCTAATATTGCATTTAAAGCTCTTGACTCTGTCAATCAATTATCAACAGAAATGGACTGTGAAATAGCTGCTACACTGACTCCGGTCTATAATTTAATTATAATAACAATATATCAATCACCTCTAGGTAATTTTAATATTTTTTTATGCATATTAGGAAGACTATTAGACATGATAGATCTAACTAAAAATATTATTGTTGGTGGAGATTTTAATGTGAAATTTAATACAAATGATTCTAGGACCGTATCATTATGTGACCTTTTCAACTCATATGGCTTGTCTCCCAGGGTTAAATTCAATACCAGGGGACCTAACTGCCTGGATAATGTTTTCTGTAACGTACATGAGTCAGAAATCGCCGTCGAACGAGTGGAAGAGGAGTTATCGGATCATGTTGGTATTCATGTCAGCATTCAAACGACTGTAAGTTCTAATGCCATTAAGTGTACAACTAGACCCTTGACTGAAACGGGTTATTGCAAACTACATTATTATCTTAATCAAACCGACTGGAATTGTGTCTATAATGACTACACAGATGTAGAAGGTAAGTTTGATATGTTTGTTAACATACTACACAAGTATATTATATTATCCTTTCCTGTAAAAACTAGCGTAAAACATAAAAATAATAATAAAGTCAAGTGGTACAATGATAACCTTGACATATGCGCGAAACTTTATTATTCCTTAAAGATGCCAGCATTCGTTGTACTAACTTTGTTGCAGTTTATGCTGATTATAAGTTAAAGTATAGGGAATCTCTTAAAAAAGCCAAATTTAATGCCAACGAAATGTTTCTAAAACAAGCAAACTTCCAGCCAAAAGCATTATGGTCCTTAATTAAATCTAATGGTTCCAACAACTTGCATAGCCACTGTGATATTGAACCAAATACGTTTAACGACTTTTTCGCAAATACCGCTAGCGATATAATTAATAAATTGCCAAATGTTAATAACTCACCAATTGCATTATTAGCTAAAAGTAATGCAAACACGGCAAAATCGTATTTTGAGTTTCAGGAAATAAGTGAAGTGGTCGTAAGGGACGTTATTCACAACTTACGTCAGTCTGAGAGCCGTGATATTTATGGCATGACTACCAGACTGCTAAAGCGGATAACGAATATAATCATAATCCCTTTCACTAAATTAATTAATTTGTGCATAACATCTTGTGTATTTCCTTCGTGCCTTCAACGAACATATGTTATACCTATCTTTAAAAAGGGGGATAAATCTGACATTAATAACTACCGCCCAATTTCTCTTCTACCTATCATATCAAAGGTTCTTGAACGTATTATATATCAGCAAATTGTAGATTTTCTAGATTCTAATAATATAATTTCAAGTAATCAGTACGGCTTCCGCAGAAATAAATCAACCAGGGATGCAATCATCGCTTTCACTGAGTAAATATACGATGGCTTTGAGTCTGGAGGAACGTCGATGGCCACCTTTTTGGACCTCAGTAAGGCGTTTGATTGTGTCTCTCATGAAATACTTTTAGAGAAATTATATTATTACAACTTCTTGCGAAAAACTGCCGAATGATAAGCTCATACATGAGTAAACGCACGCAGCAAGTATTTATAAGGAATAGTACATCTGATGAATGCACCATACATCATGGGGTTCCGCAAGGCTCAATTTTAGGCCCCTTAATGTTCCTTATTTACATCAATGATCTGCCCGGACAGCTGCAGAATTCTTCAATAGTACTCTTTGCTGATGATACTACAATCAAAAGCTACTCTGCACAAGAACACACAGCTATTCAGATAAACAACGCCGAAATTAATACAGCAACAAATTGGTTTACGTCGAATCGATTGCTTGTTAATGAGGATAAATCAGTGTATATAATATTTACGTTAAATAAGATTTCTGAAAGTTACAGTGACAGTACGAAATTTTTAGACATCGATCACAAACTTACGTGGCATAAACATGGCACTGTAACAGCAAACAAACTTTGTAAATCTGTATTTCTACTCCGACATCTTAAACTATCACTCCCTCAAGCAGTCTTAAAAACAGCTTATTTTGCGCTATGCCAGAGTCATCTTATGTATGATCTCCTTGCATGGGGTCATTCGAGCATAGCTGCCAGACTCTTTGGGTTACAAAGACGCGCTGTAAGAGTTATAGATGCAATAGGTTACAGAAATGATTGCCGTGATTCATTTACAAAACTAGAAATACTCACATTACCAAGTTTGTATGTTTTAGAAACTTTAATCTATGTGCATGAAAATCGATCATTATACACCAAACACAACGACGTCCATGAGTACAACACAAGATCTAATGATCATATATGTCCTCACTTCTTAAGATTGTCTAGGTCACGTAACGGTATAAAGTATTATGGTTCACAATTTTATAATCCACTGCCATCCACTATAAAAACTCTACCAACAAAACAATTTAAATCTATTATGAAGCGCTATTTCATTAAAATGTCTTTCTACAGCATTGATGAATATACAAAAACAATGGAGCATGACAATAATGTCATCTTATAAACTATTTTAATGTTTTTACTAATTTTTAATTTGTTCTACACTTATTTATTTATTTATTGTAATCGTTAATAATTTTTAATCATTTACACTTATACATGTATTTAATTATTTTATATTGTATTGTCTATTTAATTAGCAAGGTAATATTTTCTGTATATCTGACGTATGTAAACCTAGGTATTAACATTAATAAAGCACTTACTCACTTACTTACTTACTTACTTGGTGGGGGCAAATTTTGAAATGTTCAAATTTTGGCTCCGCTATTTATTTTAGAAACAAAATATATTTACCTTTTTTGTAGAGGGAAAAATTCTAAATTCATCCGTGTTAACGTTTATCACTATACGTTTCTCTCCATTAAAACAATTAAGAAAAAGTAATGTGATTTTATAAAAATAATGACGTACCATGGAATTGAAACAACAATTGCAGATGTCAAAATGGCAAATGATATCGCAGTCACTTGATTAAAGTAAATGTTTTGTTACCGGGGATTATTTTAATCTCCGGCAACAAGAATTGTAAATATTATTTACAATTCTTCCTTTATTTAAAATGAGTTCGTACCCAGCAATTAACTAATTGACCGGTCCAAAGGATTATCTCGGGCGGTTTAAACCGTGCCCGGGCCACTATCTACCTGGGCAGGTGTGGCGGATTGTCCCTCGGGGTTTTTCGAAATCGGCAATTAAGGGAGAGGACTAATGACCACCGTTGCAATTTGAAAGAATAGAGATTATAAATTTCTATACTTCTTTCAAATTGCAGCTTAACGGTTGTTTGGATTTGAGGGTTCGCTGGAAGTAATTATGTTGTCTGCAATAATTACTTTCTAGCGAATTCTTTGCCAACGGTCACGTAGTCCTCAAAATCATCCCTTCTCCAAGCCATTTTTCGTGACATAAATACCGGGGGACGGCATCCAGGAAACCAGTCCACTCTTGTGCTGTACAGGGGCAGCATGTGGATTCAGGAGGAACTACCATTCCTCAACTCTTCTTTCTGAGCCAGGAAGTTCTGACCGACGCCGACGCCAGACGTCCTAGCCGTCGTTCCTGCCGCCAGAAGAAGATTCCAACAACAGGAAACAATCGACGCCGACGTTAGCCGTCCCTGCCGTCGTTCCTGTTCTTGGACCAGGACGCCGAGAATCCGATTGCCAGCGCAGTCGCCTCGACGCCACAACGACGCTCCAGTGCAGCGTTCGTTGCTTCCGCCCGGATCCAGGCCAGGCCAGCAACCCACCGACGCCAGGAAACTTTGCCCGACGCCAACGCCAGCCGTTTCGCCGTCGTTCCTGACGTCCCGCACTACGAGCGTAGTGTTTGTTGCTGCCTCCGGATCCAGCCAGATGCACCACCCCACCGACGCCGTCTCACACCGAGACGCCGTTTTGGTACTTGGACGCCGCCTCCATCCGGAAGCCACCACTAGCCAGACGCCACCGCTGGGCTAGTAGAAATCCCGATCGCGACGCCGACGCCACACCAAGTCTGCTCTGTAACTCGTGCACTGTGGTTCTCTTGTTCTTATTCTGTTTGTTGTTTTAATGTTTTTTTTTTTTTTTTGTTTTATTTTGTTTTAAAATAAATAATTTAAAACAACATACGTGTTTCAAAAGTTAGTTGCTCATCTCTCTCTAACTCAACCAACCTGAGCTAGTTGGTAATCAGCGTGGGGTACCTTCCCTCCCGTTGATAGTTTTCGAAATGATTTACACTATACAAGAAAAAATCCTCCAAATACAGTGGTATTAAGTAGACCACAGTTATCACGATGTTTGCGTTATGTTTTTTGTCGTTAATCAAGCACAGCAATATCTTGTGTTATTTTCACATCCGCATTGTATCAATTCCATGGTATGTCATTATTTTTATAAAATCACATTATATTAGCTGTAAATTTTCTGACATTCGTTGACTTTTAAAAGAGTTCAATTTGAAGCTTTAAACGAGTGTTTTCCACTCCCAGACTAAGCATGAAGTAAAATTTCGAGTTTAGAAAAGCCCCGTGAAAATTTTGTCGCGCAGCGACCCGAGACAAATTTTCTGGGCTTTTCTAAACTCGAAATTTTACTTCATGCGCCACGCGTAAAAAACACAGATTTTAAGTGAAGTTCGAATATACATAAATTTGACAATATTATTATGTTTTATACGCGTGGCGCATGAAGTAAAATTTCGAGTTTAAAAAAACCCAGAAAATTTGTCTCGGGTCGCTGCGCGACCCTCGACAAATTTTCACGGGGCTTTTCTAAACTCGAAATTTTACTTCATGCTTAGTCTGGGAGTGGAAAACACTTGTTTAAAGCTTTAGATTGAACTTAAAAGAAACAGGGAATATCTCAAGATTTACAGAAAGTAGGCTGAATTTAGAATACGTATACTTTAGATAAAAAAACTCTCTGTATAATGTAAATATATATTTAAGGAAGGGGCGAAAAGGGGAAATCAATATTTAAAACACTATACAAGAAAAAAATCCTCCTAATAAAGTGGTATTATACAGACCGCAGTTATCACGATGTTTGCGTTATGTTTTTTGTCGTTAATTAAGTAACAGTCTTGTGCAATTTTGACATCCGCATTTGTTGTATCAATTCCATGGTATGTTATTATTTTTCTAAAACTACATTACTTTTTCTTAATTATTTTAACTTAGAGAAACGTAAAGTGTTAAGTGTGAACATTCATAATTTCTTTTTTACATTTTGTCTCTAAAATAAATAGGGAAGCCAATATTTGAACACTTCAAAATAAACATGCAATTTCCTATGTTGCGTCCGCCAAGTCAACACCCGGTATGTGTTATACTGGTAAAAAACAGAGTAATAGTTTCATTTAATTTAATATGGATTACCACGTAGTAACGGTCGAAACAATCGTGACGTGAAAAGATTTTAATTTTATCCAGCTCATATTAGTTCAATAATAAAGATACAATCCAAAATTGAAATTTTTGCTTGCGAATTCTCTATGATGCGTCTTAAAACGAGGCACACGGTATAAACATGTAGTTATGTGTTTTTTTTTTTTAGTGCCAACATTTATTATCTTTTTAGGATCTGTAGAATATTTTATATAATAAGTATGATGGTATAATAGAAAGAAATAAAATAAATGCGAAACGTTATAACACTTTATTTATTTTTATGGTCTTATTTTTCAAATTATTTTTCATAGCGTTGTTTCTGGAAAACTATTTATATTTTTTGCCTCTCGGAATCATTTTTAATATAATTTCTGGCAAGACGCATTCTTTATAAAATGTACTTAGGCAAGGGAGCATGCGATTTATCCAAAGTTGGTTATCTTTTTCAATTTTTTGAATAAAGATATCTCGATCTTTATCTACATATATACCGGGTGTTTAATTAACGGTGGCCATCGGCTGTAACTGTGTATCGTAACATAAAAAGCGGCCAAGAGAAATTGCTGAAAAAATTTGTAAGGGGGCGCTACCTCTACCATATAAGATAAAAACAAGTTTTTATCAAATAAATGATAAACTAAGCTACGTCAAAAGTATAAAATTCCTAATCTACGCGCAATTTTACTCGATTTTAACTATTTTCTCGTTTCTTTGGCTTTTGTATAAAACGCAGGGGAAAATAAAACTGTCTAATCATTTAAATGCCTCTAACTTAAGTTAGGTTTTACTGAATTTAATAAACTTAGGCTCATTTGATAGATATTTGAATGCACTTTAAAATAAAACCTACACAAATTTATCTCAGTTTTGTTTAAATTTTCAAATCGGAACGTATATGTTAATCACGTTAGTTAATTAAAATAATGAAAAAATGCGAAAACTGCTGAAAACTGCATCTCTATCCTAACCGGAGAAATAGTGAAAATTTGACAGAATGGGGTATTTTTACACTAATAGCGCCCTCTGGCCATTAAGATAGAAACTAAAATAAATCAGAGTACATAATAGTTTAAAGTGCTGTCAATTATCTATCGAATTATTCTAAGTTTATTAAATTTGGGTAAACCTATTTTAAGTTACAATCATTTTAATGGTTACACTTATCTATTTTCCCGTGCATCTTATGTAAAAGCTAAAAAAAAAACGATAAGGTACTTGAAATCAAGCAAAATTTAGCGTAGATTAAGATAGATATATTTTTGACATAGTTTAATTTGGCATTTTTTGATAAAACCTTGTTTTTTCCTTTGCATCTAGCTTTGCATTAATTATTTTATTAAAAAATTGATTGATAAGGCTGATAAATGTTGAAAGTTCATATTCACTTTTATATAAATAAAACAATTTAATTTAAACACTTTCAAATATATATTGTAATAACGCTACAATTGTTTTGCCACACTGTGGCTTCTTCAGGCGAAGAAATGATAAATACAATTTGTCGGGTCGTGTATATATACAATGTTTATGGGGGCGTGGGTTTTTTTAAAAAAATGTAAATTTAAGATGGGCGAATTAGTTAAATCTGTTTGATCGTTGATAAGATGTCCTGAAAATTTTCTTTTATTGATTTCTAAACACTCCATGATGTTGAGTTTCCGACCTTCCCTTTCTAGATGTAGGACTTGGAAATTTTCATCGAAGTGGTGGTTTTCTTCGATGAGGTGGTTGGAGTATGTGGAGTTTGTTTTCTTTTGTTTGAAGCTGGTTAAATGTTCTTTTATCCTCTCTTGAAACGATCTTCCGGGTTGTCCTACATATTTCTTAGGGCAGTCTTTGCAAGTTAGTAAATAGACGCCACTTTGTTGAGTTTTATTATTTTTGTCTTTATTGTTTTTAATTATTTTTCCTAAGGTGTTATTTGTCCTCTATGCTACATTAATATTTATTTTTCCTAACATTTTCCCGATTTTAATACTATTGTTTCCTGTGAATGTTAATGAAGAGTAGTTTTTTATAGATTTGTTTTTGATAATTGGGTAAATGGAATGTATTAATTTATATCTTGTTTTTTCTATACAAATTGTTCTATTATTGATTTTTTAAATCCGTTTTTGTAAGCAATTTGAAATAATATTTTTAATTCCCTATCATAATTCATTAACATTCACAGGAAACAATAGTATTAAAATCGGGAAAATGTTAGGAAAAATGAATATTAATATAGCATACAGGACAAATAACACCTTAGAAAAAATAATTAAAAACAATAAAGACAAAAATAATAAAACTCAACAAAGTGGCGTCTATTTACTAACTTGCAAAGACTGCCCCAAGAAATATGTAGGACAAACCGAAAGATCGTTTCAAGAGAGGATAAAAGAACCTTTAACCAGCTTCAAACAAAAGAAAACAAACTCCACATACTCCAACCACCTCATCGAAGAAAACCACCACTTCTATGAAAATTTCCAAGTCCTACATCTAGAAAGGAAAGGTCGGAAACTCAACATCATGGAGTGTTTAGAAATCAATAAAAGAACATTTTCAGGACATCTTCTCAACGATCAAACAGATTTAACTAATTCGCCCCTCTTAAATTTATATTTTTTTGAAAAACCCACCCCCCCATAAACATTGTATATATACCCGACCCGACAAATTGTATTTATCATTTCTTCGCCTGAAGAAGCCACAGTGTGGCGAAACAATTGTAGCGTTATTACAATATATATTTGAAAGTGTTTAAATTAAATTGTTTTATTTATATAAAAGTGAATTATTTTATTCTTTATTTTGTTATGTTTTGTTTGGTATTACTTCAATAAAGTATTGTAATAAGTGATTTTTATTGCAGTAAATATACGCATTTTTAAACATTCTACTAATCTCATACAGTGGCGTATATAAGGGGACTCCCTCATGAGTCATGAAAATTAAGAGAGTGAACTAAAGGGCTATTTTTCTGCAAGCGATTTATTTAGTTATAATTCAATTTCATGCTTACTCGTATAAGAAACTAATTTCAAGTAAAGTTCACTTGTTAACAATATTTCGGTGTGTTCAGTGTTTAATACGCGTGGCGCATGAAGTAAAATTTCGAGTTGAGAAAGGCCTGATATGGGAGTGGAAAATGCTCGTTCAAAGCTTTGGATTGAATTCTTCTAAAAAAACTTATCCATATGTATACTTAAAAGAGAAATTCCATGTATTTCATTTTAACACGTTATCTTATTCTGTCTATGTATTGTGTTCAATTGGAGATTCCATGATAAATAAACAAATAAATAATAAAATCTATTACATATTTTTATTTATGCAAATCTACTTCAGGGTCTCATAATTTTAAGACGTGAAAGAATTATATATTTGTATGTGTCTAATATTAAAAATTGATCAAAAATAAAGGTTAGGTTTATCGTTGTACGTGCGGATAATTCGCTCCGATATAAAACCTATTTTTCAGAGGAATATCGAGCAAATTACCGCGGAAGGAGAAGTGAGGGTGAAATAAGTGATAAGGACACCAGTGTGAAAAGGAAAAAGGTAGAAACAATTAAGTAATAGACAATAGTGGTAGAGGTCATTCACCCGAAGGGCTGACCTGTGAATCACCTTTGGCGCCACGAGATTGAGTGTAAATCAGGCTGCATAGCACAGATCAATGTGTTAACAGAAAATTGCTAAAGTGTAAATTGGGTTGCATAGAACAGCACATTGAGTTAACTGGAAATAATTTGAGCATGTTGGATTGCATAACATAGCTCAGCTCAGTGTATTAACAGAAAATAACGGCATACGAAATACTACGACCAACCCAACTAAGGAGCATAATAGTGAAAGCATTAAGCAAGTACGAACAGTACTAATGAGTCAAAAGAGAGGGAGAGAACGAAATAGGCGATACACACTTCGACAAAGGGGAAGGCGTTTTTAAAGCCAGCAAAAAAGTGCTAAGATCTCCAGAACACAGAAAAGAAGTTGAAAATAGAAAAGAAGCACAAAAACATTGCACACAACCAACAAACGCAATGAGTGAACAGAAAATGAATGAGTTGAAAGAAATGTTTAAAGATTTGATGGCCGAGATGAAAGATATGAAAAAAAGTATGGAGAACAATAATGGTGAAATAAAAGAAGAACTGAGAAAATTAAGAGAAGGCATAGAAAAAAAAGAAGAAGAATGGAATAAAGAAAAGGAACAATTAAATAGCAGAATAGGGGAACTAGAGTATAAAACAGAAAATTTATAAAAACAGAAAAGGAAGAATAATATTGTAATTTAAGGACTGAACTTTGAAGATAGTAATATTGCTGGAAGAATAAAAGAATTTATAAGAAATGAACTGAATATAGAAACCACGTTAACAACAGCATATAAAATTAACAAGGGGACTAAAAATTAGATGATTATAGCAGAAACTAAAACCTGGAACGAAAAACAAGAAATAATGAAGGCCAAAACCAAGCTAAAGGGCAAGAAGATATACCTAGATAACGATCTAACAAAGAAAGAAAGGGAAATACAACAAGAAATTAGGAGCATAGCAAGAGAACAAGAAAAACAGATTAAAGTAGGGTACCAAAAACTAGTGATAAACGGCTGGTGGACGAAGAGCGGACCAAAAAAACTGATACAAGAAAGAATAACAGCTAACTAGGATACGACGCGAACAAGCACGATCAAGGACACCAATAAGGCATCATTAAATATAGTTGACAGATTAACAGGAGAACACGGAAAAGAAAGGGTATCAAATGGGACATGTGCAAAGAAAAATAAAGCGAAACGGATGAGTAATAAAGAGGATAGTATATGGAGAAGGAAAACTGAAACATTTAGTGAGGGAGTTAAAAAAGCTCTAGTTCGATATCATAGCACTGCAGGGAACGAAACAATCAGGCAACGAGGCGATAGAAGTTGAGAACTGTGTGTTCCTTAGTAGTGGTGGAAGTAATAGGAGATTAGGAGTAGGATACATAATAGGAATGAAAATAAAACCACTAATTATAAACTTTAAAGCAGTATCAGACCGGATATGCACATTAATGATCAGAGGAAAATACAAAAAAATCACATTTATTAATGTCCACGCCCCAACAGAGGAGAAGGAGATTGAAGTAAAAGAGGAATTCTACAACCTGATCGACAGAGTTTACTAAGATATACTAAAATATGACATGAAAATAATAATGGGCGACACAAACGCTAAGATAGGCAGGGAAAGAGTGTATATGCCAACTATTGGTAAGTACAGTAAACACGAAGCAACAAATGAGAATGGAAAATTAATTATAGACTTTGCAAAGGAAAAGATGTTAAGTATTGTCAGTACGTTTTATGATAGGAAAGAAATCTTTAAGGGAACATGGCGGTCACCAGATGGGAAAACTGTGAATCAGATTGATCATATCTTAATAGAAAAACCGGAAGAATAGGCGCTGAAAAGTATTAGATCGTATAGGGGACCAGATGCAGATAGTGACCATTTTTTGGTGGGCGCCAGACTAACACAAATAATACCCAGCATCCGAAATGAATTTGGAAAGAAAAGAGCAAATAAAAGAGTAACGAGACTTAAAAGTAAGGAGGAGCAGGACAAATACAAGGAAATAGTCGACAAAGAATTGGAAGATATAGGGCAGAGTACGAGCGTAGAAGAACATTGGTTGAACTTAAAAAATAAATTAAGGGACTCTGCGGATAGATGCAGTAAAGAGGAAAAGAAGAAAAAGAAGAAGTGGTTTGACGAGGACTGTGAAAGAGAGTTGGAGATCAGGAAGAAGTTAAGGTTAATAATGCTGAAAGAAGGATCGGAAAGAGCTAAGCAGAAATATGAGCAACAAAGGAAAACAACAAAAAATTTCCTAAGAAAGAAGAAAAGAACCTACTATGAAAAAGTAATACAAGAAATTGAAGAGGACTATAATAACAACCAAATCAGAAACCTACCAACCTACCAAAAAGTGCGAAAGGAAAGGGAAGGGTTCCAAGCCAAACCGGTATTTTACAAGACAAAGGAGGGAACGCTGATTGCGGGAGAAGAAGACCAATTGGGAAGATGGAGGGAGTATTTTAACGAGCTGTTGAATGAAAAAAATGATGAAAGAATTTCACAGCCTAAGCGAGTAGTTAACCTGGACTTACAGTTGGCGCCAAGTACGGATCAAATAGAAGACATTATTACGAAAATGAGGAACAACAAGAACCCGGGTAGTGATGGAATTCCAGCGGAGTTATTTAAGCATGGGGGTAGCAAATTGGTAGAGTATATACAGAGGTTACTTGAGGAGGTCTGGAAGAAGGAAGAAATGCTAGAAGAATGAAGAGAAGCCATAATCTGTCCTCTGCACAAAAAAGGTGACAAAAGCGAGTGCCAAAACTACAGGGGCATTTCACTACTAAACGTAGCATATAAAATACTGGCAACGGATTTAAAGAATAAATTAGGAAGTGAAGTCGAAGATAAAATAGGGGACTACCAGTGTGGGTTTAGACGAGGAAGGAGCACGACAGATGCAATATTTACATTGAGAGAAATACAAGCTGAGAGTTTTGAATTTGAGAAACCAACGGTAATGTTTTTCATTGATTTCAAACGCGCCTTCAAAATTAATAACATATGACAGAGTCAAAAGGGAATCCATTTCTGAAGCGTTGAAATATTTCGAGGTCAGTGAGAAGCTTATCAACATGATTCAAATGACATTGCAAGACACTGAAAGTAAGGTCAAAATTAATAACAACGTCAGCGATAGCTTTAAAATTCGTCAAGGAGTAAGGCAAGGGGATCCGCTATCTTCTATCCTTTTCAGCCTAGTACTAGAAAAAGCTATAAGAGACGCCAACCTAAACAGAACGGGAATCGTATATAGGAAGAAGCACCAGTGCATAGCTTTTGCTCACGATTTAGTAATACTAGCCAGAAGTACGGAAGAACTAATACGAGTAATTACTAGGTTGGTTGATATAGCAAGAAATATGGGGTTGATAATTAACCAAGCGAAATCAAAATACATGGAATGGACGAAAAAGGATTTTAGAAAGGGGACACAGATAACAATAAAAACGAAGAATAATACAGAACTAGTATTCGAGGAAGTAGACAGATATATGTATTTAGGAACGTTGTTTACGAGGGAACCTGATAATGGAATGGAAATCGAAGCGAGGGTAATGGCAGGGAATAGGTGTATGGGGGGACTAAACAGGATACTAAGAAGTAAGAACATCTCTAGAAATGCCAATCTGAAGCTATACAAAACAGTATTAAGACCGACGGTGAAACATGGACAATGACTAAAAAGGAACAAACAAGGTTGGAAGTGTGGGAGAGGAAAGTTCTAAGAAAGATATTTGGAGGAAAAAAGGTCGGAGAACTATGGCTAAGACGAACAAACAACGAAATTAAAGAAATGTTCAAAGAAACAAATATAACAGAAGTAATACAAGTGCAAAGGCTGCGCTGGTTAGGCCATGTACAGAGGATGGAAGAAACCAGACTATCAAAAATAGTACTCACCAGTACAATAGGAGGAAGGAGGAAAAAAGGAAGACCAAGGACGAGATGGAAAGGAGAAATTGAAAAGGACATGGAGAAATTAGGAATTACCGGATGGAAACAAAAAGAACAAAAAGACATGGAAGTGCATTATCAATCAAGCCATGGGCCAACTAGGCTCGCAGTGCTAATATATATATATATATATATATATATATATATATATAAATAAAAATTAACGACCTGCTTATAAGTACCAAATAAGAAATAACAGCGCTTAAGGTCATGATGTAAAAGTTATTTTTTTATCAAGCGAGTGTGCAAGGAGGACAGAAGACGACGACGATCGTTTCGCTCTTTTTATGAGCTCCTCAGGCCGCCACATCCATCATTCTATACACACTCACTTGATATGTAGAAGTTGTATATATACTGACTTCGCTAACCATAAGCCGGTATTGACGTCAGTATTTATAAATGCTACTGCATTAATAAGGGCATTGATCTCATTTTGCTTCTACAGTTAGTGTCGGTTTTTAGTTTAAACCATCGACTAGCATCGGAGCGGCGAGAAACCCGAACCAATGCGATGATAATATTCAGAACGCCGAATTAATTCTAATTTATTTAATTTAATTCGGCGTTCTGAATATTATCATCGCATTGGTTCGGGTTTCTCGCCGCTCCGATGCTAGTCGATGGTTTAAACTAAAAACCGACACTAACTGTAGAAGCAAAATGAGATCAATGCCCTTATCAATGCAGTAGCATTTATAAATACTGACGTCAATACCGGCTTATGGTTAGCGAAGTCAGTATATATACAACTTCTACATATCAAGTGAGTGTGTATAGAATGATGGATGTGGCGGCCTGAGGAGCTCATAAAAAGAGCGAAACGATCGTCGTCGTCTTCTGTCCTCCTTGCACACTCGCTTGATAAAAAAATAACTTTTACATCATGACCTTAAGCGCTGTTATTTCTTATTTGGTATATATATATATATATATATATATATATATATATATATATATATATATAATATTAAAATATGATTATTTCTTAGTGGATCCTGAGAATTTTAAATAAATTGGACTATCGATCCTGAGAATTTTAAATAAATTGGACTATCGATACGTTTTTGGTTAGCTTTTGAATTAAAGTGTTCAAATTGTGATTTTTAAAAAATTTTGGCTTTTACAGTGTGTAAAAGTAAACTATATTATTCTAATAAAAAATCAACTAAACTTCAGATTTACTTGTATGAAATTTATAAAAATTACTGTTACCATTCTTTTAACGTTATCAAATTAAAAATTAGTCAAACTGACAGGAAAATCCTATATGCCAAAAGTTGACTAAAACATCAACCTATTTATTTTAGTCATACAATTTTCAATAAAAAAAACTGCAAAATAAGTTCATGATTGGTCGTCTAACGAGTGTTTTCAATCCCAGATTAAGCATGAAGTAAATTTTCGAGTTTAGAACAGCCTAAAAATTTGGCTAGGTCGCGTAGCGAAGCGGAGCGACCGAGCCAAATTAGGCTTTTCTAAACTCGAAATTTTACTTCATGCGCCACGCGTATAAAATGGTGATTTAATGTGAAATGGTCTTGAACCAATTAACAAGTGAAATACGTTTAGTATGTCAATCATCAATTGTTTAAATGAGAAAGTACTACGATGGATAAATCATCATTGTTTGTACTTGTTTTTGTATAAGTTTAGAAAAATAAATTTATGAAATAAAATACTAACTCAAATCCCCCCCATCGCCTACAATAATTTGAGATTGTAAATAATCTTGGATTTACTCAAATATTGGATTAACATAACAAATAAATGGGCAAACGTGGTCTTTGTTATTTTTGCAATTCCCATTGACTTCTTGGACATACAACAAACAACTACTAGATTTAAAAATATATACTATAACTTCGGGTAGGATAATGATATTAGAATGAGGTTTTCACCATTTTCTCAGTATTTTACGCTGTAATAAATTAGTGTAATAATAGTATATCTCACTATTTGGAATTTTTAATAAAATCTAGAAAATAGTGTATTCTTCCAAAAAGGGCCTCTGGCGCTTACTATAAGAACTAAAGTAAATGAAAGTAGAAGGTCTTTTAAAAGTGATTTAAATTACCTATCAAATGAGACTAATTTCAATAATTTTGGTTAATCGTAACTAAAGTTACATATAGTTTAATGATCACACTTTCCCGCTCTACCCTACTTTAAATATATATATATATATATATATATATATATATATATATATATATATATATATATATATATAAGATAAAGAAACAAGTGAGTAGTTAAAATTGATTATGATTTGTATATTTTCAATCTAGCTTCAGTTAGCAGTTTTTATGATAAAAACCCGTTTTTGTGTTTGGCGATAAATGTTACACCCTCTAGCGACGAAGTTAGAAACTTAAAAATAATTTCCAGTGATTTCTCTTGGTTACTTTTACTATGAATTTTTTACGCCAACATACTACGCTGCTTAGTTTCTGAAATACAGCTGGTGGTCACGCTTAATCAAGCACCCGGTATAATGAAATAACAAATATTTCTTTTCAAAATATTTAACTACCGCTGCAGTTACCGTCACAGTTTTGTATTCATGTACGGTAAGTACATAAAAATGGCAGATCGTGCAAACATGGTATTTACTAATGATAAAATAAAAATGTGAGAAATATTTAAGTTGGAGCTAATGAATTATTTGGTGTTTCTACAGTTATCTGTGCGATGAAATAATCAATAATCTAGTAGTAATTAAAGCACGAAAGTTATAGAGAGTCTGACAATATAAATATATGATACTATATAATAATAATAATTATTATTATATGAAGAGGTATGTATACTACATAACGAAGTAGATGCCTCCACCATTAATGATTTGAATTCGATATTTCATATTATTATTTAAAATATTGTAGACAAACAGTTAAATTCTAGCAACATAAAATATAAAATCAAGTTATTTGCAACTGCATAGGTAATTTAAATGATTACTATCAAAAATCAAATATTAATTATTGCCGAGTGCCGCACATTCAATTTGGTAAATTATAAATGAAAAAGGAATTTTTCAGACTCAGCACTTGAATCAACATATATTGGCATTTCACATTCCTATTCAAAACACGAACCCAGAAATGCAATTATATTTACAAAATGTATTGGGAAATATTTCAACAACGTCTTCCTTTGTTGTGTATCAATAACATAATGGGTAAACGGTCCGCGTCAGAAAAAATGCATTCCCAATTCAAGGTCGGAAGCCGGGAGGCAGGAGCCCGCGCCACGAATTATATCGTACCCGAATTCTATATATCAAATCTTATTTCTTTTCAAACATGTGAAAAGAAATAAGATTTGATATGTAGATTAGATTAGATATGTAGATTAAATTAGAAATCATAGTATTATATTTTTATAATATCACGAAAAAGGCACAATGCTATCCCCTATTTATTGGAAGCATAATCAAATTTTACATTGCTCTTATGGAGATTTCTAAGCAACGATTAGTTTTATTTACCATTTATTTTCGATCAGTCTATTTAATACAACATGTTTGTAATAGTTACCTCAATAAATTAAAGCAATATAAAAAAAAAATGTTTCCAATGGAAGTACTTCACGAATTTATGTGATCGTTTGACAGTATTCCATTATTTAATTTATATTTAATTTAAGAACCATTTTTTTGGAAAAAAATAGTGTCAATTTATTCGCAAAGCTTCAATTTACAATATGTATAAGTTTCAAAGATCTATTTTCATTACGGTGGAAGATTAATCGGTGTTCGTTCTTTTGGCCAAATAACATGTAAATTTCCGACCTTAATTTTCTTACATTCGTTGATTTTTAAAAGAGTTCTATTTGAAGCTTTTAACGAGTGTTTTTCACTCCCACACTAAGCATGAAGCCCCGTGAGTTTAGAAAAGCCCCGAGACAAATTTTCTGGGCTTTTCTAAACCTGAAATTTTACTTTATGCGCCACGCGTATAAAACACACAGATTTACAGATTTTAAGTGATGTTCGAATATATATACATTTGACAATATTATAGTGTTTATAATATTGTAATTCGATCGTTTTTTAAAAATAACTCAATTATTTCAAATGGCAACATAGCGGATCATTATGATTTTTTAAAAGGTTAGCATACCACCTATCCAAATGTATTTATAAATTAATAAATGATAGCTTGCTTGGTCAAAACAATTATAAATAAAATTCCAGATTTTATCTATTTTTTCTTTACTTACTAGTTTCATAAGTCTCAAATAAATACATTTGAATAGGTAGTATTAACATTTAAAAAAAATCATTGCCATTGCCATTTGAAAAAATTGAGTTACTTGAAAAAAGCGATCGCCTTACAGTTTAAAGGCATCTGTTGGCCAAATTAAGAAACAAAAGTTGGTAATATTTGTTTTATACACATCTATGATACGAAACAAAAGATATTAGGACAATTACAGCAACCTAGATGCACTATTGTTTTTTTTTTAAATATGACGCTAATAATTTTTTTTAAAACAATTGATTTGTATGTAAAATTAGATTCTGTACCCGAAAACAAAAAAAATATATATGGTGTTCCATTTAAGATTTCAAAATTAATGCCACTTCCGGTGAAACTGGAAGTGCTATTAAAGTTTCATAATCACGACGGAACTCGAAATTGTTTTTAGTATAAATGTAGAAAATTTTAATTGATATCTCAATTAATAAAAAAACTAAAGGGGGTGATCCTGTTTTGTGTTACACCCGTTATAATCATCATTAAAATTGTTGTATTTTTGCGTTGGATAAATATACCTTTTAGTATTTTGGAAAAAAACCAACAATAACAGACAACTTAATAATAACTAATGTTAATAACAATTGTTTCAACATTTTGAGACACCTGCACTTAATTATAATAGATATTTTATTTTCGTTCGTATCTTTCCTTGCAACTTTTGATCTAAGTAACTTAAAAATATGCGGTGTTCACTAGTATTTTTCTATTTTAACAAGTTATCGAATACCGACGAAATATGTAGGGCGTTCCATTTAAAAAAAGTCAAGTTCGTTTCGTATCTTGAAAATGAATTACCCAGTATATTAACAATTATTATTTATTAGTAGCTTAAATTGGTAGCTACAACTTTTATATTAAACATTTTTTTCTAAACTCATCACAAAGTGAGATATCAAGCCGTTACATTACTTTTGTACACCCTGTATAGATGACGCGAGTCACGTTGAAGCTATTTATTTTTTAAATTTATTTCAGGATTTTACGTTAAAATCTCGAATAAATTAATTTTTGTACCAATAATGAAAAATTAAAATAATAACAAATACTAACAAAATTGCTTTTTAATCTTCCTCATCGCGTTATTTAATGGCAATCCTATTTTTTTTTGTAAAATAGAAATATGCCATGATTTAGTTAGGTTAGATGACAACGTTTGAAATTAGGTTGGGTTAAGTTTCAACTTAATAAAGTAGATATTTTAGAATCTGGTATCTAATCTACCTTAATCCGAGTAATCCTTCCTACTCTGCGTACGGTAAGAATACAAAATCCTATTTCAAAAAAATGAGATGGAATAGGAGAAATTGTGTAAATGGACAAGAAAAGAAAATATACTCTAAAAATGCCTAGTGACAAAATTATAACATGACCGAGAACATTTCTAAAAAAGCACGAACGCCATCTACCATTTAATTTTAAAAGGGGAGAAGAAAAGGAAGTTAAAGGGGACCAGCGATAACCTGTGTATAATATTTATATGGTGAATAGGAGAGTAGGCGGTATTGAATGTACTGTCATTGTTAATTACTATGAAATAGAGAATAGAATACGTTATTGAACTAATCTTCATTCTACTCATTTACATATTAAACAACTACTAAATCTTATTAGCGTAAAATCCAATACAAGCAAACAGGTCTTGCCTGACATAGCTTTTAGAAGAAAAAAACTATATTTATATTGTATTTACATAAAATGCACTAAAATCCAATATGTTTGCCCTATCTGGCTTTTTTTGCCAGAATCGGCCTGATTTTAATATGCATGTTTATTTCTTATTTTAAAAAAATTATACGATAACTAAAGAACAATAATCATGTTTACATACTCTAACAATTTGTGTGTGTTGTCTTTCCACGGCTAAGTGCAATGCAGTTTGCAAGTTGACGTTCTGAATATCCATGTTGGCTTTTCCATTCAAGACAAGTTGCTCAGCCACTTCGACGTGGTTGTTGAGCGCAGCTAAATGTAAGGCTGTGTAGCCATCGTCTTTTTTGTCATCCACAATCCATGGTCTTGGTAACTTTGATAGCAGTATCTTCATTGCACTAGAAAAAAAAAAAAAAAACACGGTATTAGTTCCTCTGCACATCTTGAGAGAATATTTTGACGAGGAAACAGGACAATGTATTTACTATTAGTAAATGGGATTCAGAATTTCATTCAGAACTTGAATTAATTACAAAAATAGGAGAGAATTCATGAACATTTTTCAAAAGAATATTTTACATTTATTTATGACTAATCCGATGTGTTAATTCGATACAACTCCCCATCTGATAATTTTCAAATTTTTCTATTCGAATGCTGATGTGTTGTTACATCGTTTTCTGTCCTAGTTTCGAAGAATGCTTAATCAGGGGACGGCGAATTTACATAAAATTTTGGAAAATATGTGTTTTGCGATTGTAGCCGGAGTTCGGGGGCGAGCGGCCGTTTACATAATTCCGCATTCGTGAATATAAATCAGCTTATTAATGAAATAATTCGCCGGGATGAGAGAGGGAGAGGGGGAGAGAGCGAGCGCCCCCGCAAGACTTATCCCAAGAACTTGGCGGAAAAACTTTGTGCGCCCGCGAGAGTTTCTGCACTTACGTGAGCGAGAATGGCGCTTCCGAGCGCGGGGATTTTCAACTCTTAAATTGTCCATTTCATTTGCGAATAAAGGGCGGATAATAGAACGCCTGTCGACGATTGCGAAATGCAGTGAAGCTTCTCCGGCTTGAAGTTTTTCGGACGGATATGAGAATTGTTAAAATATCACAACAGGGATACAAACTTGAATATTAAAAGTTTTCACGAACTCCTAGTTTGATGATTTACTGCTTAGTACAATATATCTAATAAATAAATTATTATCTCATTAACGTTCATCTGTTATATTATATTTTTGTATTAAAATGTTTAAGAAATTTTGAAAGTACGATATTTTTCTCAATATATATAATCTAGTACCCGTTTACCATAATAGTGTTCTGTTTTTCCTTATTTCTTTACAAATATTTTCCACTTCTCCCTATTTTTCGATATCTTTTTTGCTTCCACCCATGTTATTCCTCTCTTCTCTATTGATCTTGTCGTCACTTGGTCCTATGTTACCAGTGCAATTGTCTTTCTTCCATGAAGTCCAGTGTAGACTGTATTTCAAGATCATTTCTTATTTCTGTGTTCTTCTGTCTCTTTTTGTTACTCCTCTGGCTCTTCTTAGATATTTCATTTCAGCTACTTGTTCCTGCTTTCTTGTCTCTTGGTTAATGTCCACGATTCACATCCATAGGTAAGCACCGGTCTATATATTGACTTGAATATCTTTGTCTTAGTGCTTCTCGATATTTGTCGTTGGTTTATGAATCAGTCTCTTAATATGTAATAAAGTTTTGATGACTTTTCTATTCTTGTGTTCCTTTGCTGTCTATATATATTCCTATTTATATTTTATATTTATATGCGGGTACCTGTTCTATTTTTGTCCCCGCTATTTCTATGTTTATCGTCTCTTGTTCCTCTCCTATTATCATCGTTTTAGTCTTTCCTTTGTTCAATTTCATAAGATATTTTTCTAATGTTTCGTTCCATACTTGTAGGTTTTGTTTAAGTTGTTTTTAGTTCTTCGCAAATGTTACTTTGTCGTCTACAAATACTCCTTCTGACACTGTAACTTTTTGTAGATTGTTGTACCCTATTGTTATACCGTTACATAGTGTATTGCATTATTTTATTATTTCGTTCATGTATATTATAAACAATCCCGGGCTTAGTCCTTCTCCTTGCCGTACTCCTCCTTTTGTTATAAATGGTTCTGTTATAACATTCTTATATATTACCGCGTTTGTATTGTTCTTGTAGATTCCTTTAATTATCCTAATTGTTTTTCCACTCACTCCCTTTTTGGTTAATGTCTCCAATAATTTGTTTCTTGGTATTTTATCAAAGGCTTTCTCCAGGTCAATATAAGCTAGGTAAACTCTTTTTTTCTCCTGTAGCATCTTTTGTGTCAGTTGTTTTACCAAAAATATGTAGTCCTGTATACTTCTTCCTGTTCTGAATCCACTTTGTGCTTCTTTTAGCGCCTTCTCTGTTACTGCGCTTATTTGTTTGTCTATTATCTGTTCTAGTATTTTCATGTTCGTGCATAGAAACGTTATACCTCTGAAATTGTCACAATTCTTTCTGTCTCCTTTTTTTGTGTATTGGTACAATTAGTGCCATCTGCCATTTTTTGGGTATCTGCTCTACTTCCCATATCTTGTTGTAGATTTTCATAAGTAATTCTCTTCCCTTTTTCCCAATGTTTTTTTTATCATTTCTCCTGTTATTTGGTCTTGTCCTGGAGCTTTTCCGTTTTTTAGTTTTCCTATTATCTCGATTAGCTCTTCTACATTTGTTAGATCTTTGTTGTCATCTTCATTTTCTTCATCCTCATTTCCATAATTTCCTTCTAGAGCATTCTCTCCCTGTAATAGCTCCTGGAAATATTCTTTCCATCTCTTCATGATTTCTTCCTTCTTCTTAATTATATCCCCATTTTTACTCCTAATAATCGATGCAGATTTTGATCAGTGATATTAATTCGTTCTTTAATTCTTGAGGGTGGTCGGTATTATTTATTTTCTTGTCTATACTATCTATCTATAATACCGACCACCCTCAAGAATTAAAGAACGAATTAATATCACTGATCAAAATCTGCATCGATCAGAGCTACTTTCAATTTAACAACATCATTTATACACAGGCAGATGGTTTACCAATGTGATCACCCCTATCTCCTCTTTTATCTGAAATTTTCTTAGCAGATTTCGAAACAACTTTGTTCAGGAAACAGGAGACAAAATTTATACACTTTTGGGCCAGATATGTCGATGACATTTTTTGCATTTGGACGGGCACCGTTAGACAACTAGATATATTTACAACATTTTTAGATTCAATTCAGCCTAAAATACAATTCACATTTGAACTGGAAACAAACAATAGCCTAAACTTTTTAGACCTCACAATAACTAAATCAAAGAATAATTTAGTTTATAAAATTTACAGGAAACAAACATTTTCAGATTCAATTATCCCATCCAAGTCAAATACAACAAACCAAATTAAACATAGCACTTTCCATTCCTTAATATATAGATTATTAAATATCCCTCTAAACGCCGACAATTTCAAATCTGAATTAAATATTATAAAAATAATAGCAAATAACAACGGATATTCAGAACAGTTAATAGATAATTTATTAAAAAAGAAAAAACAAAGTCAATTACTAAAATATTTTTACGCAACCAAACCAAATTCTAAAAACACCTAGCAAAAAATAGATTATGTGGCAGACCTTTCTGTAAAATTAAAAAATACTTTGAGAAACAACAAATTTGACATCATTCTAACAAACCCTATTAATTTAAGTAAATTATTAGTGAATAATAAGTTCAAAAACGATAGAATAGAACTATCAGGTGTTTATGAATTAAGATGTAACGACTGTGATGCAGTATATATAGGACAGACCGGACGATCATTCCAAATCCGTCTCGACGAACATAAAAAAGATGTTCTAAATAAAAAACAATCAACGGGTATGTCCAAACACTGCATCACAGCCGGTCATCTATACAACAGCAATAATTTTAAGATATTGTATACAGGCAATAAGGGTCGTATACTGAATTTCAGAGAAGGCTTGGAGATAAATAAAGCAATAAAATCGGGAAAACATGTGGTCAATGACAATGATGAGCTATGGATCTCCCCAATAATGAACGCCCTTACTACCTGATTTTGTATATAAATATCGTGTAAAAATGGTGATGTGTCCATCATAGTACTTTCCCCCGTAAATTGCGTATTAAATCACTTTTAAAATATTTGTAGCATTATTATTTTCAAAATGTCTTCAACTTTTTGATAACTACAACTTATATTTGAAACATTTTTCAATTGGATCAACACATACTGACACAAACCAATGATAAAAAACACTATTTATTGAATCTCTCAAAAACTAAGAGTGCTATGACAAAAAGTGAAGATACAAAAAATCTTCAATATTTTATTACCTACAACTTTTATTTGAAACATTTTCCAATTGTATCAACACACACACTGACACAAATCAATGACTAGATAAAAAACACTATTTATTAAATATCTCAAAAACTAAGAGTGCTATGACAAAAAGTGAATCCACAAAAAATCTTTAGTTTTTATTTCCTGCAACTTTTATTTGAAACATTTTTCAATTGTATCGACACATACACTGTCACACACCAATAACTAGATAAAACACACAACTTTTGAAATATCTCAAAAACTAAGAGTGCTATGACAATAAGTAAGTGAACAATACATCTTCATTTTGTTATTATCTACAACTTTTATTTAAAAGAATTTTTTGTTTGATGAACATTTATTGAAAAAATCTGAAAAAACTGAAAAACGCTAAGAGTAAAGTACCACTTCCGGTTTTCCGATTTTCACCAAAAGCTTTTCAGTTCTTCCGATTGTAACAAAAAGCTTAAGTTTCAAGTTTCATCTCGATATCTTTAGCGGTTTTTGCGGTACAGCGCACACAGACAGACAGACAGACAGACAGACAGACATTTTTCAAAAATGGTCTTATTCGACTCAGGGGACCTCAAAACGGATATTTCCGCTAAAATTTTCACGAAAACAATACTTTCCCTTTGTATTACATACGGGGGAAAGTAAAAAGTATTCTCTGTACATTCCTTGATAATGGCTAGAAGCCGAAACTAGTCGGAATAATAAGTAAAACGTTAGTGAAACAAACCAAGTGTTTTTATTTCAAATTTTATTTGTATTATTGTTTGTAAAAATTGCAAATTGACAAAATTCATGAAATTTTGATTTGAAAAAATGATTAAAATTTACACAAAAGTTGAATTAGTTTCCGGACATTATTCAGAAATAAATAAACGTTGTATTGACGTTTAAAAGTGTAGAAAAATGTAAGCCTTTTTTTAAAACAAACTTTGGAACATCACCCAAACTTCGTACAGGGAATTTATCTCTTACGTTTTTCGATGTAAATTTTTAGGCGTTCACTGTTTTATTAAAAACTAAAAGCCTCTAATGGGTGTTCCCAATCCCAGATTAAGCATGAAGTAAAACTTTGAGTTTAGAAAAGCCTAAAAATTTGTTTTTTGTTTTTTAGGCTTTTCTAAATTCGAAATTTTACTTCATGCGCCACGCGTACACAACACTGATTTAATGTGGACTTCATTTTATTTGTGTTGTGTTGGTTTTATTCACTTTTGTTTAAATTGTTAAAATGTTTCAAAATTAATTCTTCATTTCGTAAAATTTCACCTGTATTTTTGGAAATAATGAAAATAGGATAAATCTAAAAAAGTGACAATATTTACTGTCATGCCCGTTAATTTAACGTTCGTTAGAATGTATAGAAGAATTTTAATTAAGACAATTTGTTAGATTATTATTATTATTATTATAATAAAAATCGCTCGAACAAAAAATCAAGCATAACTTTTTTTTCAAAAACAAAACATTTTCATGAAGCAAAAAGCAAACGGATTGAGAATGCTCACCCGGTATATCGAAGATCCCTACTTCTTACCAGTCAATAAATTTAATATAAATAAAATCAAATTTAAAAAACAAATAAATAAATAAGATTTAAATTTAATGAAGTCTAATAATATTCATTTTGGTGTATTTTAATCATTAAAATTGATGTTATGTCTTAGATGTCAGTTCGCTAAAATTTCTGGAGCGGGGATTATAATCCCCTATATACGCCACTGCTTACCACAAACGTTATTTTAATGTAATTTTCAACAGTAATTGCACAAGTGCATTGGAAATTATCGGTAACAAGTTTGCACTCTTTCGACAAACAAAGTCGTATTGCTTGGCAACAGTCCCGAGCCCGTAGGGCGAGGGGCTGTTGCCTAAAGCAATACGACTGTGTTTGTCGAAATAGTGCAAACTTGCGATAATTTCCAATGCACGACAGCAATTTATCAGACTATATACCAACAAAAATATTACAATAAAAAAGGAATCTATTCAAAAGAAACGAAGACATTTATTGAGTATAATAATTATTAATTGTACAATTATTGTATACTATATTTTGCTTATCAGGTTCATAATGTTGTTCATTTCTTGTCACTAGAGTATTGGAGTTTTTTATTCTGAGGTTGTTAATAATCTTAGTATGATGGTCAGAATTTAATAATAATGTATTTATAGGCTGGGCGTTTCTTACATTTTCGTGAATTGCTTCTAGAGGTGTACTTCCGAACTGTGTGTTTGCGATCATTTTTATAGCGGTAACAAAAACTGAAGTGTATAATTTTTATTTGACAGTAGTTTGACGTTCAGTTTATTTACAAAAATTGAACAATGAATTGGGATAACCAATCACGTGCCGAAACATAATACGAGTAGAGAACCAATCACAGTGCCGAAATCGAACTCTACATGAATTTGTTATCACGGCAACAACGACTTCTAGAAGCTGATTGGTTTTAATTCATTCGTGTTTCGGCTCGCCATCTTTGGCGGGATATAGTCTATAGTATTTAATCGAACGATTTTGAGAAAAGTATTCCAAATAAAATGTGTGTTTAAAATTAATGATACCGCATACAACATAATAATTAGCACGCTCGTGGTAAGCTCTATTCCCGCATTGCGTGAGGGTAATTTTATTTATGTGCGACAGTGCTGAAATTTCCCGGCGAGATACATCCTTATTCCGGTCATATTGATAATTTACATGACATGCATCCCCATAGTCGTTACTTACGCCCCCAGTATATACGCACACATGTACTCCTTTTTATTAATATTTATTTCTCTTCTCGAGCCCCCAGCAAACACAATAATTACAAACAATGCCTCATAAATCCACGTCGCGCATCTTTTCGCCACTCGGGCTCTTGTGCTAAAGTGGTAGACGGGGGGTCGTAAACTTGTGTAAATTTTAAATTCAAACGGTACAAATTTTATTTATTCGGCTGTAAATTTTGAGGAGTTATACGTCGGCGGATCATGGATATTAAGATGTATTATCCTCTTGTTGGGCTTTACATTTTTCAAGTTTTGCACTCTGGAATGGTCAAATCAAGTTTTGTACGTGACCGTTACCAATGGATATTCCTCTCGGCGGGGACGTAAATAGTTTCCAGATGTTCGTTACCGGAGGGTATCCGCATTTGCATTTTATTTCCTACAATATGCTTAGACGTTCAATTTATGAATAATTGGCTATCGTATAGTATTGACCAAAAATAAAAAGGTATATTTTGTACAATTTATGCACAAAATGACCACATATTTCCTAAACGGTTTAAGATTTATTTATATTTTTAGTATACTCGTAAAGGGCCGACCCGCGGCCCGCCGGATGTGAATTTGAGGCTCGCGAAGCGGAGCCGTTGAACGAAAATATAAACTTTTATTCTACATAAAACAATAATTTTTTCAAGATGATTTCACTATTTAGAAGTACTAATACGTTTGAACCGCGCTGTAGTTGATGCAGTAATTATTTTTAATTTCAATTTCAATTTATTGGTGCCAGAAGAGCAAAGTTTTACACAGGTCAGATGATACAGCTTAACATTTATAACTAATTTAATACTATAACTAATTTAATAACCTAACTAATAAAACACTAATAAAAACACATATAGTAAAAATTAAATAGAATAAAATGATAACAAAATATGAACACGAGTTGATTAAAAACACTTAGAAAAATATTCGTCATCATTATAAAATGCGTTATCACCTAAAAATCTTGTCACAGCTTTTTTAACGCTATCTGTAGGCATATTGCGAATTGGAATGCTTAGATAGTTGAAAAACTTAATGCAGTGATACCTAGTACCGGTTCGAGATTTACATAATCGTAATTGGGGTGTAATTATGTCCTCTGCCTCTAGTATTATAGTCGTGGTTACGTGTAGGCATTGAACTTAGGTTAAGTTTAGCAAACATCAGACAGTCTAAGATGTACAGTCTATCTCATGAATGTATACATTCACGTCATCAATTATAAAATACCGCTAATTTTACTTCTTTATTCGCGACTAGAGCAAAAACTCTAAAATCTTCCGATTTCTATCTCTTTCCTAAAATGTTAGAGGGTAAGGGGAAAGAGACCGAGCACTCAAGGGGTAATTCATTATAAAAACCAACCGCATTTTTTGGGTGTCAATGACAACCCGATATTAGCAGGTAGTAAGAAGTCCATCTGTTTTCAGCCGGCGCGTGGCGTCATCATTTGTCCGGTTTGGGGTGGTTTTGATAGGAAGATTTATTTTATATTTATGAAATTATTTAAAATGTAATTATAATTAATACGACATTTGTAAAATAAAGTCGAGAATTATGTCTACGTGTACAATTTTAGGTCAATACATTTTTTAAAACGTATCTGAAGATGTAAATCTTGGTAAATATTGATCATCATCACATCTAAGCGTTATATATTTTTAACTTTACTGTAAATCAGAGGGTTATACGCGTGGCGCATGAAGTAAAATTTCAAGTTTAGAAAAGCCCCGTGAAAATTTGTCTCGGGTCGCTGCGCGACCCTCGACAAATTTTCTACGCGGGGCTTTTCTAAACTCGAAATTTTACTTCATGCTTAGTCTGGGAGTGGACAACACTCGTTCTTCGAAGTTTCAAATTGAAGAATCACTCTAGATGACTAAGTTTATTACCATTTTACAAAGGCTACAGCTCGAAGGACCAATCATAGTCTATGGAGACCGAAGGACTACATGGAATCGAAGTTTTTTTACAAGAAAATAACGAATATCTAAAGGTTTACACCATGGACAGAAAAGAAACCGATGAGACGTTGGCCATAAATTCTCCAGCCACGGATTTAACCCGGCGCCTCTACAATCGGACATTTCATTATTACATGTTTAAACATTTATAAATCCTTTTTGACGATCTATCCACTTAATTTTACAAATATTACAGTATTCCAAATGATACTAAATAACAAACATTAAAAAAATTTGTCTAGCCACACATATTAACTAGACACAATTCTTGATTTGAACATTTTCAAAAATTTGCCCAATATAGAAACAATTTTTTCGTGTCAATTGTTTCTATGGGGTATTGTTAACAATCTTAACCAATCAAAACACCGCGAAAATGATTTTGTGATTTTTTTAATTTCCAGTCACGATTATTCATCCAGAATTTTTCGAAAATTCATAACTTCTATTTGTCCCCATATATAAACGATTTTTTCGTGTCAATTGTTTCTATAGGGTATTGTTACCAATCTTAACCAATCAAAACACCGTGAAAATGACTTTTTGATTTTTATTTCCAGCCACGATTATTCATCCAAAAGTTTTTAAAAATTCATAACTTCTATTTGTCCCCATATAGAAACGATTTTTTCGTGTCAATTGTTTCTATGGGGTATTGTTACCAATCTTAACCAATCAAAACACCGTGAAAATGACTTTTAGATTTTTTTTATTTCCAGCCACGATTATTCATCCAGAAATTTTCAAAAATTCATAACTTCTATTTGTCCCCATATAGAAACAATTTCTTGTGTCAATTGTTTCTATGAGGTATTGTTAACAATCTTAACCAATCAAAACACCGTGAAAATTACTTTTTGATTTTTTTTATTTCCAGCCACGATTATTCATCCAGAAATTTTCAAATATTCATAACTTCTATTTGTCCCCATATAGAAACCATTTTTTCATGTCAATTGTTTCTATGGGGTATTGTTAACAATCTTAACCAATCAAAACACAGTGAAAATGACTTTTTGGTTTTATTTATTTCCAGCCACAATTATTCATCCAGAAATTATTAAAAATTCATAACTTCTATTTGTCCCCATATGGAAACAATTTTTTCATGTCAATTGTTTCTATGGGGTATTGTTACCAATCTTAACCAATCAAAACACCGTGAAAATGACTTTATGATTTTTTTTTTATGTCCAGCCACGATTATTCATCCAGAAATTTTCAAAAATTCATAACTTCTATTTTTCCAGATATAGAAACAATTTTATCGTGTCACTTGTTTCTATGGGGCATTGTTAACAATCTTAACCAATCAAAACACCGTGAAAATGACTTTTTGGTTTTCTTATTTCCAGCCACCATTATTCATCCAGAAATTATCAAAAATTCATAACTTCTATTTGTCCCCATATAGAAACAATTTTTTGTGTCAATTGTTTCTATGAGGTATTGTTACCAATCTTAACCAATCAAAACACCGTGAAAATTACTTTTTGATTTTTATTATTTCCAGCCACGATTATTCATCCAGAAATTTTCAAAAATTCATAACTTCTATTTGTCCCCATATAGAAACAATTTTTTCGTGTCAATTGTTTCTATGGGGTATTGTTAACAATCTTAACCAATCAAAACACCGTGAAAATGACTTTTTGGTTTTTTTATTTCCAGCCACAATTATTCATCCAGAAATTTTTAAAAATTCATAACTTCTATTTGTCCCCATATAAAAACAATTTTTTCGTGTCAATTGTTTCTATGGGGTATTGTTACCAATCTTAACCAATCAAAACACCGTGAAAATGACTTTTTGATTTTTTTTATGTCCAGCCACGATTATTCATCCAGAAATTTTCAAAAATTCATAACTTCTATTTGTCCCGATATAGAAACAATTTTTTCGTGTCAGTTGTTTCTATGGGGTATTGTTAACAATCTTAACCAATCAAAACACCGTGAAAATGACTTTTTGTTTTTTTTATTTCCAGCCACAATTATTCATCCAGAAATTATTAAAAATTCATAACTTCTATTTGTCCCCATATGGAAACAATTTGTTCGTGTCAATTATTTCTATGGGGTATTGTTACCAATCTTAACTAATCAAAACACCGTGAAAATGACTTTTTGATTCTTTTTATGTCCAGCCACGATTAGTCATCCAGAAATTTTCAAAAATTCATAACTTCTATTTGTCCAGATATAGAAACAATTTTATCGTGTCACTTCTATTTGTCCCCATATAGAAACAATTTTTTCGTGTCAATTGTTTCTATGGGGTATTGTTAACAATCTTAACCAATCAAAACACCGTGAAAATGACTTTTTGGTTTTTTTATTTCCAGCCACAATTATTCATCCAGAAATTTTTAAAAATTCATAACTTCTATTTGTCCCCATATAAAAACAATTTTTTCGTGTCAATTGTTTCTATGGGGTATTGTTACCAATCTTAACCAATCAAAACACCGTGAAAATGACTTTTTGATTTTTTTTATGTCCAGCCACGATTATTCATCCAGAAATTTTCAAAAATTCATAACTTCTATTTGTCCCCATATAGAAACAATTTTTTGTGTCAATTGTTTCTATGAGGAATTGTTACCAATCTTAACCAATCAAAACACCGTGAAAATTACTTTTTGATTTTTTTTATTTCCAGCCACGATTATTCATCCAGAAATTTTCAAAAATTCATAACTTCTATTTGTCCCCATATAGAAACAATTTTTTGTGTCAATTGTTTCTATGAGGTATTGTTACCAATCTTAACCAATCAAAACACCGTGAAAATTACTTTTTGATTTTTTTTATTTCCAGCCACGATTATTCATCCAGAAATTTTCAAAAATTCATAACTTCTATTTGTCCCCATATAGAAACAATTTTTTCGTGTCAATTGTTTCTATGGGGTATTGTTAACAATCTTAACCAATCAAAACACCGTGAAAATGACTTTTTGGTTTTCCTATTTCCAGCCACGATTATTCATCCAGAAATTTTCAAAAATTCATAACTTCTATTTGTCCCCATATAGAAACAATTTTTTGTGTCAATTGTTTCTATGAGGTATTGTTACCAATCTTAACCAATCAAAACACCGTGAAAATTACTTTTTGATTTTTTTTATGTCCAGCCACGATTATTCATCCAGAAATTTTCAAAAATTCATAACTTCTATTTGTCCCGATATAGAAACAATTTTTTCGTGTCACTTGTTTCTATGGGGTATTGTTAACAATCTTAACCAATCAAAACACCGTGAAAATGACTTTTTGTTTTTTTTATTTCCAGCCACAATTATTCATCCAGAAATTATTAAAAATTCATAACTTCTACTTGTCCCCATATGGAAACAATTTGTTCGTGTCAATTGTTTCTATGGGGTATTGTTACCAATCTTAACTAATCAAAACACCGTGAAAATGACTTTTTGTTTTTCTTATTTCCAGCCACCATTATTCATCCAGAAATTTTCAAAAATTCATAACTTCTATTTGTCCCCATATAGAAACAATTTTTGCATGTCAATTGTTTCTATGGGGTATTGTTAACAATCTTAACCAATCAAAACACCGTGAAAATGACTTTTTGGTTTTTTTATTTCCAGCCACAATTATTCATCCAGAAATTTTTAAAAATTCATAACTTCTATTTGTCCCCATATAAAAACAATTTTTTCGTGTCAATTGTTTCCATGGGGTACTGTTACCAATCTTAACCAATCAAAACACCGTGAAAATGACTTTTTGATTTTTTCTATGTCCAGCCACGAATATTCATCCAGAAACTTTCAAAAATTCATAACTTCTATTTGTCCCGATATAGAAACAATTTTTTCGTGTCACTTGGTTCTATGGGGTATTGTTAACAATCTTAACCAATCAAATAACCGTGAAAATGACTTTTTGGTTTTCTTATTTCCAGCCACGATTATTCATCCAGAAATTTTCAAAAATTCATAACTTCTATTTGTCCCGATATAGAAACAATTTTTTCGTGTCACTTGTTTCTATGGGGTATTGTTAACAATCTTAACCAATCAAAACACCGCGAAAATGACTTTTAGGTTTTTTTATTTCCAGCCACAATTAATCATCCAGAAATTTTCAAAAATTCATAACTTCTATTTGTCCCCATATAGAAACAATTTTTTCGTGTCAATTCTTTCTATGGGATATTGTTAACAATCTTAACCAATCAAAACACCGTGAAAATGACTTTTTGATTTTTTTATTTCCAGCCACGATTATTCATCCAGAAATTTTCAAAAATTCATAACTTCTATTTGTCCCCATATAGAAACAATTTTTTCGTATCAATTGTTTCTATGGGATATTGTTAACAATCTTAACCAATCAAAACACCGTGAGAATGACTTTTTGATTTTTTTATTTCCAACTACGATTATTCATCCAGAAATTTTCAAAAATTCATAACTTCCATTTGTCCCCATATAGAAACAATTTTTGCATGTCAATTATTTCTATGGGGTATTGTTAACAATCTTAACTAATCAAAACACCGTGAAAATTACTTTTTGATTTTTTTATTTCCAGCCACGATTATTCATCCAGAAATGTTCAAAAATTCATAACTTCTATTTATCCCCATATAGAAACAATTTTTGCATGTCAATTATTTCTATGGGGTATTGTTAACAATCTTAACCAATCAAAACACCGTGAAAATGACTTTTTGATTTTTTTATTTCCAGCCACCATTATTCATCCAGAAATTTTCAAAAATTCATAACTTCTATTTTCCCCATATAGAAACAATTTTTTCGTGTCAATTGTTTCTATACGGTATTGTTAACAATCTTAACCAATCAAAACACCGTGAAAATGACTTTTGATTTTATTTATTTCCAGCCACGATTATTCATCCAGAAATTTTCAAAAATTCATAACTTCTATTTGTCCCCATATAGAAACTATTTTTGCATGTCAATTATTTCTATGGGGTATTGTTAACAAACTTAACCAATCAAAACACCGTGAAAATGACTTTTTGATTTTTTGATTTCCAGCCACGATTATTCATCTAGAAATTTTCAAAAATTCATAACTTCTATTTGTCCCCATATAGAAACTATTTTTGCATGTCAATTATTTCTATGGGGTATTGTTACCAATCTTAATCAATCAAAACACCGTGAAAATGACTCTTTGATTTTCTTTATTTCCAGCCACGATTATTCATGCAGAAATTTTCAAAAATTCATAACTTCCATTTGTCCCCATATAGAAACAATTTTTTCGTGTCAATTGTTTCTATAGGGTATTTTTAACAATCTTAACCAATCAAAACACCGTGAAAATGACTCCTTTATTTTTTTTTATTTCCAGCCACGATTATTCATCCAGAAGTTTTAAAAAATTCATAACTTCTATTTGTCCCCATATAGAAACGATTTTTTCATGTCAATTGTTTCTATGGGATATTGTCAACAATCTTAACCAATCAAAACACCGTGAAAATGACTTTTTGATTTTTTTTATTTAAAGCCACGATTATTCATCCAGAAATTTTGAAAAATTCATAACTTCTATTTGTCTCCATATAGAAACAATTTTCTCGTGTCAATTGTTTCTATAGGGTATTGTTAACAATCTTAATCAATCAAAACACCGTGAAAATGACTATTTGATTTTTTTTATTTCCAGCCACGATTATTCATCCAGAAGTTTATAAAAATTCATAACTTCTATTTGTCCCCATATAGAAACGAGTTTTTCATGTCAATTGATTCTATGGGGTATTTTTACCAATCTTAACCAATCAAAACACCGTGAAAATGACTTTTTTATTTTTTTTATTTCCAGCCACGATTATTCATCCAGAAATTTTCAAAAATTCATAACCTCTATTTGTCCCCATATAGAAACAATTTTTGCATGTCAATTATTTCTATGGGGTATTGTTAACAATATTAACCAATGAAAACACCGTAAAAATGACTTTTTGATTTTTTTATTTCCAGCCACGATTATTCATCCAGAAATTTTCAAAAATTCATAACTTCTATTTGTCCCTGTATAGAAACAATTTTTTCGTGTCAATTGTTTCTATGGAGTATTGGTAACATTTTTCACGGTGTTTTAATTAGCTAAGATTGTTACCAATACTCCATAGAAACAATTGACACGAAACAATTGTTTCTATATGGGGACAAATAGAAGTTATGAATTTTTGAAAATTTCTGGATGAATAATCGTGGCTGGAAATAAAAATCAAAAAGTCATTTTCACGGTATTTTGATTGGTTAAGATTGTTAACAATTCCCTATAGAAGCAATTGACATGAAAAAATTGTTTCTATATGGGGACAAATAGAAGTTATGAATTTTTTAAAATTTTCATATCAAGAATTGTGTCTAGTTAATATGTGTGGCTAGACATTTTTTTAAAATTTTTATTATTTAATATCATTTGGAATACTGTAATATTTGTAAAATTAATTGGATTGATCGTCAAAAAGGAATTATATATGTTTAAACATGTAATAATAAAATGTGCGATTGTGGCGGCGCCGGGTTAAATCCGTGGCTGGAGAATTTATGGCCAACTTCTCGTCGGTAGAAAAGAACACATCCAATTTTGAAAAATATCGAAGTTGGGTTGGTTTTCAGTGCGTTTTTAACTTCACTTTAAATCAGTGTTATATACGCGTGGCGCATGGAGTAAAATTTTGAGTTTAGAAAAGCTCCGTGAAAATTTTCTACGCGGGGCTTTTCTAAACTCGAAATTTTACTTCATGCTTAGTCTGGGAATGGAAGACACTCGTTAGTTTAAAATACATCATAATTGGTAAAATATATATCGTTGGATGCCCGTCTTCAGGGGTGATATGTAAGCAAATTATGGTACTTAGGAGTTGTTAAATAAGTGGAGTTACTCGAATGTTTCTAAGGCACTCTTTACAAAAAATAAAAGATTAACATTTTACATATAAAATGTACATGGTGAGCGGAACTTGATGTCTCTGCTCTATTATTAGAAAAAGAAAAACGGTAGAAAAAATCTAAAAAAAGGTTTATAAATGGGAAAAAAAAGAAAAAAAAAGGTTTATAATTTTTAGATATTTCAAAAGAGCTAATTTTTCTGAATAAACTTTGTAGAGAAAATTTGCCAAAAAAAAAAATTTACTTTCTTTTAAGTTTGCTACTTAAAAGAAAGTATTATGAAAAATTCACAATTGTCACGACTTAGACAAGTAGCCTTTGGAAGCAAATAACAAAGCTGCATTTTTCAATAATTAAACTAATGGTTGACAAATATTGTTTTGTTGTCATTTGATTTTAGATTTCAGATTTTTTCTATCGATTTTCCTTTTCATAAATAGTTCACGTCGTTATTTTAAATGTACATTACATATGAGACTATTAAAATGAATAAAGATGGTTAGTTTTCTTCTGGATTTCAAATTGCACTATAAATTGACAATTTTAATAGTCATATGTAATTTACATTTAGGTTGACGACGTGAATGCCATCTACTGCCAATAGTCTTGTCTATTGTACTCACAAAATGACTACTATAAATGTCAATTGATTGTGCATTTTAAAATCCAGAAGAAAACTGAACATCTATAACCATTTTAGTAGCCATCTGTAATTTACATATAAATTGACGATGTGAACACCATCTGCTGCCAATTTTGAAGTAGTGCTATTGACAGTAGATGGTGTTCACGTCGTTAATACAAAAATAATAATTATGTTCATTATAGCACTTTTTCCGTCATTTAAAGAATTGATGATTGTCGTACAAAACGTATTTCACTTGCGAATTGGTTGGTTACAGACCATTTCACATTAAATCAGCGTTTAATACGCGTCGCGCATGAAGCAAAATTTCGAGTTTAGAAAAGCCTAATTTGTCTCAGTTGCTCTGCTGCGCTACGCCCGAGCCAAATGTTTAGGCTTTTCTAAACTCAAAATGTTACTTCATGCTTAATCTGGGATTGGAAACACTCGTTAGATGATCAATCATAACTTGGGTTATTATTGTTTTAAAACAGTGCTTAAAACATGTTTAAAAACAGCCGTCGTGTTTTAAACGGTTTCGTTTTAAACATGTTTTAAATCTTTAATTTATTTAAAACATGTTTTAAACGTTGTAATTGTTTAAAACCGTTTTTTTATTATCTTAGCTGCTAAAAATAAATATTTGCTAAATTATATTTTATATTAATTCATTAAATTTTTTTGTTTGTTTTTAAATTTTAGCTAAATTGTTTAAGATATTTTAAATTACATTATCAAACATAACATTTTATTACAATAAAACCGTTTTTAAATACAGGGATTTTTTCTTTCTGGTATCCATAAGCATACACTGTAAATTTTTCGACGTTCGTTGTGTTTTGTTCAAGATTTCAATTTAAATCTTTAAACGAGGGTTCTCCACTCCCAGACTAAGCATGAAGTAAAATTTCGAGTTTAGAAAAGCCTGAAAATTTGGATTGGCCGCGTAGCGAAGCGGAGCGGCCAATCCAAATTAGGCTTTTCTAAACTCGAAATTTTACTTCATGCGCCACGCGTATAAAACACTGAAATATCGTAAAGTTTAAAATATATGGCTTTAGCAATCTAATATGTAAAAGTGGATAAAACGTGAATCAAATTCTGCGCTAAAAAAATTGTTTAAAGCAGTGATTATAGGCAACCCAATAACTCTAACGTATATTAGGTTGCCTATAACCGTTGTTGTAAGTGTGTGTTTTTTTAACTTCACTGTAAATCAGTGTTTTTAAACGTGGCGCATGAAGTAAAATTTCGAGTTTAGAAAAGCCCAATTTGGATTGGCCGCTCCGCTTCGCTACGCGGCCAATCCAAATTCTTAGGCTTTTCTAAACTCGAAATTTTACTTCATGCTTAGTCTGGGAGTGGAAAACACTCGTTTAAAGCCTTAAATTAACCGCATTAAAACAACGATATCCCACAACTTTAAAAAACGCTGTAATTATGGTCCATTCCATTTATTTCTGGATCTCGCCTAGCTATGGAAAAGTGACAGTTTAAGTATTGTAAATGGGGCTGGTTGTGTTTTAAATCAGGGTTTTTAAATGTCACTGTCAGATGTTCGATTTTAAGGTTATAATTTCTGACTATTGTGATCTTACACTGTTGCCTGTTTTACAAATTTTCAGATATAAAAGGATAATAAAATGCAGTTTTAAGATTAACAAAATTTACTACTTGGTTTTTGTACATACAAAAATATAATGAATTCGGCTCTGCAAACTTATTTCGTCATCCATTTGTATTTCTCGCTTGGGTCTTCCCGTTAACACATTTTGATCAACTCCATCCATCCACCTTAATTTTGGCCATTCTCTCTTCTGTTGGCCCTCAGTATTTTTTTGTAGAATTGCAAATTTATTCCCACCCTCTTGTGATAATGATAATTTTCATGTCAAACAATTGTTAAGCCCTCATTCCACTTTTATTATTTAGTCAAGAGAACCTGCATCTGAATCTTCTGATGTTTGTTCTGAGCCAGATTCCCCAAGCGAAATAATAAAAGGAGGAATGGTTTCAAAAGAAAGGTTCCCCATGTGTTTTGTCCAGTCATCCGAAATAAGTTTTTCACAATGATCACAGAAATTTTGCCACTTTGCCACATATCGGATGTACATTTTGAGAGAGACTTAAGCCATAAATTCTGAACACGATCCTTAGATGGTTGCTTAGAATTTATGTACTTATTGTAGTAAGTCTTACAAAACCCCCATGCCATTTCAATTGGATTGTATTGACAATGGTATGGCGGTAATCTAAGAACTTCGTGCCCGTTCTTTTTCAAAATGTCATCAACTACGTAAATTTTGTCATTTGATTGAAAAGGTATAAATAAAGCCCATAGTTCCTTTTTGGTTAATTTTGGATTGAATTTTACATTGTGTTTAACCAACCACTCCTGCATTTCGCATTTCTTACAAGAAAATGAAGGAGTTTTGTCTAATTACACAGAATGATATGCAGCATTATCCATAATAACTACACAGCTTAGCCAAAGCAGGAATAAGTTGATTAACCACCCAATTTTGAAAAGTATTACCATCCATTGTGGCATGGTAATCTCGGTCATTATTAAACTTGAAAACTTGGAACGAATAGTGACGATACTGACGTTTTTGGGAAGCGTTGTGCTGGGGTATACATGCATTATAATGGCGTTTTTGTCTAATCCAGCGCCTCACGTTTCCGAGCGGTGAGCACTGTTGTCGCAAGACATACATTTCTATTATTTACTACGATGATGCGCATATAATAGTATAAAATGGTAGAATAACTGCTTGTCTTTGATACGTACATAAATTGGCGACGTGACTGCCAACATTCGTGAAAAATACTTTACATACATGGTAGTGTAAGTATACGTAATTGCCTGAAATAAGGTTTACAGTCATCCTGACAACCTATACCGGCCACCAGTCTAACTGCTCTCCTTTGTAACCCGAATAGACGATGTTTGCAAGAAGCATGGCCCCAGATGAGGATACCACACGATAGGTGGCAATGCAATGTACCGTAGTATGCTGTTAATAACGTATCCTTTGATCCTTAATTTTTAAGTGCTCTTAACCCATATATTGATTTATTTATTTTACTATTAGCCCACGTTAGTTTCGGATCAACATGCATTTCTAAAAAGCAAATATTTGTGGAATATTCTGCGCTTAATGTGTGAGTTTTTTTCAAAGTTAATAAATAGCATTTCATTCGTTTTTCCAGTATTGACACATAATTTATTTGAGAAAAACCATTTCGTGGTGTTATTTACATTTAACTGACTTATCTCAATAGCCTCATTCAAATCTTTGCTGTGGCTAAGAAAGGTTGTGTCATCTGCAAATAGTATGAGGTTATTCAATCCTACGCTATCTGGCAGATCATTAATGAATATTAAGAATAAGAAAGGCCCTAGTACAGACCCTTGTGGTACATCGGCTTGAATATTAAGGTAATGGGATTCCTTCCCGTTCATACACACTTTTTGTTTTATGCCAAAAAGGTAGGATTCAAGAAGCTTAATACTAGTCTTGTTAAATGCATATTTTCTAAGTTTTCCTATGAGAACATTATGATTTACACAATCGAATGCCTTGCTGAGACTAACGAATGTACTAATACAGAATGTATCATTCTCAAAGCAGTCGATTGCGTACTCAGTAAATGCCAGCACTGCTGAAATTGTGGATATTCCTCCGCGAAAACCATATTGATCCGAGGTAAGAAAATTGTTACTGTCTAAGAATTTGATCTTTCATTACGCGTTCAATAATTTTAGACACTACTGGAAGAAGGCTAATTGGTCTGTAGTTGTTAGTTATCTTTTTGTCCCCTTTTTTAAAAATTGGCATCACTTTGGCGAGTTTAAGGGAGTCGGGAAATATATTGAACCTTAAGATGTCGTTTACTAATCTTGTAAGAGGTATGGCGATTACATCAATTACCGGTTTCAATACATTTACGGACAGCCCCTGTGCATCAGTGCATTTTGAGTTTTTCATACTTGTACATACATCTCGAATTTTTACTACAGAAACTTCTTTGAAATTAAATGTGTAATTATTACACCTCGATTCAATATTGAACGGATCAATTTCTGAGTTTAAACTATTATAATTTAAAACATTTTAGATATTGGAAAAAAAGTTGTTGAACTCCTCACATGTGATATATGAGTTTATCTCGTGCTTTTTACGCGAAACCCGTTCAGAATTTATAATATTTCACATTGATTTCTGTTTATTTGTTGACTGGGAAATATATGAATTGTTAGTTGCAATTTTTGCATTTTTGATAGATTCTCGATACGATTTTTTGTAATTTACTTTAAAATCACAATCGACAATATGAATTACAAATGTTCATTTGGAAAACTGTTTGCTGATCGACTTTTATGCACTATTGTTTTTTTTAAATTATCTAATAAATATGAGAATCACCTCAGATATGTTTAATATTCTTTAAAAAATATTATACGATTATTAAATATTGTCCATATCTTCGTTATTTATTATTTAATTCAAATTCTGGATTCTATTCACTTTAATTTAATTTTAGTGGAGATTAAACTTTGTAAAAATTATAACTAAAAAATCACTTAATGAATTTTTATGAAATTTACTATAGAAAATAGTAAACGAGCTTTTTTTAAAATTAGTAAAATCTAAAATTCAAGCTTTCGTATTATATTTATACCGGGTGTTGACTTGGCAGACGCAACATAGGAAATCCCATGTACATTTTGAAATGTTCAAACTTTGGCTCTTTTACAAAATGTATTTACCTTTTCATTCCTGTTAACGTTTATCACTTTACGTTTCTCCAAGTAAAAATAATTAAGAAAAAGTAATGTGATTTTATAAAAATAATGACATGCCATAGAATTGAAACAACAATTGCGAATGTAAAAATGGCAAAAGATATCGCAGTCACTTGATTAAAATAAATGTTTTAGAAATGATTTACACTATACAAGAAAAAATCCTCCTAATAAAGTGGTATTATGCAGACCACAGTTATCACGATGTTTGCGTTATATTTTTTGTCGTTAATTAAATAACAGCAATAACTTGTGCTATTTTGACATCCGCAATTGTTGTATTAATTCCATGGTATGTCATTATTTTTATAAAATCACATTACTGTTTCTTAATTATTTTATCTGTAAATTTTCTGACATTCGTTGATTTTTAAAAGAGTTCAATTTGAAGCTTTAAATAAGGGTTTTCCACTCCCAGACTAAGCATGAAGTAAAATTTCGAGTTTAGAAAAGCCCCATGAAAATTTGTCTCGGGTCGCGCAGCGACCCGAGACAAATTTTCTGGGCTTTTCTAAACTCGAAATTTCACTTCATGCGCCACGCGTATAAAACACAGATTTTAAGTGAAGTTCAAATGTACATAAATTTGACAATATTATAGTGTTTTATACGCGTGGCGGATGAAGTAAAATTTCGAGTTTAGAAAAGCCCAGAAAATGTTCACGGGGCTTTTCTAAACTCGAAATTTTACTTCATGCTTAGTCTAGGAATGGAAAACACTTGTTTAAAGCTTTAAATTGAACTTAAAAAAAAACAGGGAATATCCGCAATTGTTGAATGAATTCCATGGTATGTCATTATTTTTATAAAATCACATTACTCTTTCTAAATTATTTTAGCTGTAAATTTTTTGACAATCGTTGATTTTTAAAAGAGTTCAATTTGAAGCTTTAAACAAAGATTTTCCACTCCCAGACTAAGCATGAAGTAAAATTTCGAGTTTAAAAAAGCCCCGTGAAAATTTGTCGAGGGTCGCGCAGCGACCCGAAATAAATTTTCTGGGATTTTCTAAACTCGAAATTTTACTTCATGCGCCACGCGTATAAAACACAGATTTTAAGTGAAGTTCGAATGTACCGGGTGGGCAAATAAGCGAGGTAAGCGGCTGTATCTCAGAAACTAATGATCGTAGAGAGTTACGGTAAAATATTTTACAGGTAAAGTGGGCAAGGGAAAATGCTGGAAATTATTTTCAAGTTTCCAAGATGGCTGCCAGTGGGCGTTTCCACCATCTTGAATTACATAAAGTTACGTTTCTCGCGATTTTCCCCAATGAATATAACAAAAAAGTATTTGCGACCCGAGACAAATTTTCTAAACTCGCAATTTTACTTCATGCACCCCGCGTACATAACACTGATTTGAAGTGAAGTCCAGAAACACACAAATACATCTTTAATCAGAGTAACAGGGAATCAGATATTTAGTCTGTTATCAACGATGTTCAGTGTTAATAATAATTAATTAGGTTTTGAATATTTTTGTTAAAACAACTGGTAATGATATTTATACTGCCTTTCAAAAAAATCAGAACACAAAGTATTTATTGGACGATTTTAATGAAATTACAGAATTTGATCATGTAAATGAACTGCATCGATGATCAAAAAATCAATTGTTTTGGTTACTATTTAATGGTATTTTTCCTTGATTTCACCATTATGAAGAGCGGCTGATTTTTTAATGTAATTGCTTCTAATATCCAAGTAGCCTCTGAGTAGTTTGACGTTTCAGTTTGTATATATATATATATATATAAATATATATATATATATATATATATATATTTATATATCAAAAAAAGCAATTCGAATATTAACTAAATCTAATACCAGATCATCCTGCAGGGGTCTATTTAAAAGTTTAGGCGTATTAACGGTATACGGCCTATATATCTATGAATGTGTAAAATTCTTCATGAAAAATCGGTCATATTTTGACAATGTTGTTCAAAATATTCCAACAGACGAGGACAGCAATACAACCTCCCTAAACACAGATTAAATAAATATGCAAGTGGCTGTTTCTATACGTATCTCAAAATATACAATAGTCTAGCGGTTAGTATCAAAAATATTGAAGAATATAACAAATGTAAGTGTGCGCTGTTTAATATGCTTTGTGATTTAGAACCGTGTTCATTATCGGAATTTTTTTGTAAAACATAATAGTTACTAGTAATTTAGTATTTTCTTTTGTGACGTTTTGCACTACAAATGTATATATATATATTAATGGTTGCAAAAAATAATAAAATAAAATTTATTCTTAAAGGATTTGTATTCGTGATTCGAAAAAAACAGGATTAGAATCTTTGATTCGAATCATATTTATCTCTTACGAAACCTTTATTCGAGTATTCGTGATTCGAATCATATTAGGTGATTCGGATTCGTGATTCGAATCCTCTTTACGAGGATTCGTCCCAGCTCTGCAACATACCAGGCCAAGAAGAGGAGGAAATCAATGTTATCGCCTGTGTTAGGACAAATTTGACAATATTATAGTGTTTTATACGCGTGGCGAATGAAGTAAAATGTCGAGTTTAGAAAAGCCCAGAAAATGTTAGCGGGGCTTTTGTAAACTCGAAATTTTACTTCATGCTTAGTCTAGGAGTGAAAAACACTTGTTTAAAGCTTTAAATTGAACTTAAAAAAAAACAGGGAATATCCGCAACTGTTGAATAAATTCCATGGTATGTCATAACCATAAATTTTAACCATATAGAGGCAGACCTGTTCATTATTTACGGCCAGGGAGACTATGAAAGGAGACTCGACTTCTACAATTGCTATGTAAATCGATTAAATACTGACAGAAATTTCAGTTGCTCGATAATATGGACGGGTGAAGCCCGTATTACTAGTGAACGCATTTTTAACCGTCATAATCAGCATTGGTGGGCAAATACAAATCCCCATCAAATAATACCTCGACGAAGGCAGGGGACATTTGGATTTAATCTATGCTGTGCATTATTCAAATGATTTCTATAAATACGATACTCCAAAACTCGATCTCCTAGAGTTTTGGAGTTTCGTATTTATAGAAATCATTTGAATACAGATCAATATCTAGACATTTTAGAGGAACATATTGAACAATATATAGACAATGTTCCATTGCAACAGCAAAGAGTTCTGTTCTTCCAACAAGATGGAGCACCAGCTCATAATGCACGTAGGACCAGATTGCTTCTGAATGCAAATTTTGGGGGCAATTGGTTGGGAACATTTGGACCGGTTGGGTGGCCTGCTAGATCTCCAGATCTGACACCGTTAGATTTTTTATGGGGGTGCCTGAAGGACAACAGTTACAAGCAGCCTATAACTAATTTAGACATATAGGAGCAAAATTTGCCATAGGAAATATTCGCAACATTCAAATTTAGAACGCTATCCGAGCTGTAAGAGGTAGATGACAAAGATCCATTGAAAATAATGGCCACCAGTTCGAATATTTAAAATAAGTTTTTTTTCTTTCTAAATAAATAAAAATCGTAATAAATATTCAAAATAAAATTATGTTCTGCCTAATAAAGTATTCATTATTGAAAAAAGATTTTTTTTGTTATTATTTAAAAAACCTCTGGTTTATAATGTTTATCATAATTAAAATTGCGCATGTAAATGATCAAAAATGGCTTTTGTCTTCCGTATTATATTATTTAGCAGATTAGATTAAAAGCTAGTTTCTACTCTATAGCAGAGCTGGGCAGGATTCGAATCATTCAAGATTCGAATCCTGGATTCGAATCCTTTTAGAGGATTCAAAAGAGATATTCGAATACTTTAGTTAAACTGGATTCGTGATCCGGATTCGTTACACTTTTTTTAAAATGATTCGTATTCGAATCCAAATGCTGGTGATTCGAATCCTCATAAAGGATTCGAATCCTCGTAAAAGGATTCGAATCCTCATAAAAGGATTCGATCCTCATAATAGGATTCGAATCCTCGTAAAAGTATTCGAATCCTCATAAAAGGATTCGAATCCTTATAAAAGAATTCGAATATTTACAAAAGGATTCGAATAGTTACAAAAGGATTCGAATCGTCAAAAATAATTCGAATTAATCGTAAGGATTAACATGAATAATTTGTTTTGTATGTTTTTAAATTTCTCGTTAAATCACTGTTTTATACGCGTGGCGCATGAAGTAAAATTTCGAGTTTAGAAAAGCCCCGTGAAAATTTGTCTCGGGTCGCTGCGCGACCCTCGACAAATTTTCTACGCGGGGCTTTTCTAAACTCGAAATTTTACTTCATGCTTAGTCTGGGAGTGGACGACACTCGTTTGTAAGTGATAAAATCAATTAAATTAATGATTTGTGTCAAATTTAACAGATTTGACATTTTTTATTGTTTTTCGGTAATTGCGCCAAATATAACATTTTGATGAATATGAATTGACATTCCCAATCAAATTTTTACACTTAACATGTCGATTTATAACATTTTTATAAGATTTTCAACAAATCGATGTTTTCATAAAATTATCCTTATTTCGAGATTTTCGTCGATTAATCAAATCTTTATCAGATTTTGCAATATTTCCTCAATTTTCCTTAATTTATCGAATGTTGATGAAATTTTCAATATATCGAGATTTTTAATTAATTTATGAAAATGTTTATCAGATTTTTAACATATCTTGATTTTTGATAATTTGTCATTTTTATCGATTTATAAAATTTTGATGAAATTTTCGATATTTCGAGATTTTCTCGTCAAATGTTGATATGTAAGATTTTCAATATTTTTATTCAGATTTGTAACGATTTTCAAAAATTATTGAATCATTATTTGAACACACAAATTTGAGATTTTTTGTTTTCTACAAGACATATTTAATCAGTATAAATGAAATTGCCAATTCTTGGTTGCAGAATACTTTAAACATTAAAAGTGCGATACTTTTCGCAATCTACAACAAGTTAGTCTTACAAAGACTATATCAAACACTCATTAAAACAACTACTTTCATGACATTTTGGTCATTTTGTTTTTGGCAATTTTAAATAATTTTGACATATTTTGATAACTTTTAAAACTGAAAACAGTTTTAATATGTTTTTATATTTTTAACTTTACTTGAAATCAGTGTTTAATACGCGTGGCGCATGAAGTAAAATTTCGAGTTTAGAAAAGCCCCGTGAAAATTTGTCTCGGGTCGCTGCGCGACCCTCGACAAATTTTCTACGCGGGGCTTTTCTAAACTCGAAATTTTACTTCATGCTTAGTCTGGGAGTGGAGACACTCGTTCGTAAATTTTCGAATTATCATAAAGTTGTGTATTTATTTTCAAAAAAAAATCTTTCTCGGTTTATTGAACAAAAACAAAAGAGCTGAGGTAAAAAGTGTTTAGGTAAAAGTGGTTTATTTTTTCGTTGGCTACAACTTTTGTTTGAAACATTTTTTGATTTAGACGTCGAAAGCCATAATCGGTGAGTTGTTGATGTCCACTAGATTTTTTAGTTTCTAATTCAGAAACAAAAGAGCTGAGGTGAAAAGTGTTTAGGTAAAAGAGGTATATTTTTTCGTTGGCTACAACTTTTGTTTCAAAAATTTTTTGACTTAGACGTCGAAAGCCATAGTGGAATTCGTTTAATCAAAAAACATCTAATGATTTCTGGTGATTTTCAACGCAAGACTTTTAGACATTTGATGGTATAATTAATATAGAATTAAGTATTTATTTTTAATATATTCGTAAATAAAACAATGTAAAATATTTATTTAATTAAAATATTTAGAAAATAACAATACAATAAATTTTATATTATTATTATTATTATACTGGGTGTCCGTATTTCAACAGAAAGTATGGGGATTTCGGTTATTTAAAGAAATAGAGAGTCGGTTAAATTGGGGCAAAGTTGCATAATTTAGGGCCCAATAATAACCCGAAAACAAGTTTGAAATATCTTATTTCCTTAATGAGATATTGTCAAAAAACGTATTTTTGAAAATTCGTTTTTATATTTTTATTCAAAAACTATTGAATCCAGGCATTTACAACTTTGACATTATAGGCACTTTTTAACGATAAATCCAGTAACATATTTTATTCTAAGATAACTATAACATTCACCTAGAGACCATAGCTAACTTTTGTTTTTCTTATGAGCGCTATTTTGGATTTTGATATTTTTTGGAAGAATATTTTTTACTGAATTCAATGATGTATCACACTTATAGTTTATTGTACATTTTATATGTAAAATTTTAATCTTTTGGTTTTTCAAAGTGTGCCTTGGAAACAGTTGAGTAACTCACTTATTTGGCAACTCCTAGGACCCATAATTTGCTTACACATCACCTCTGAAGACGGGCATCCGAAGATACATACTTTAACAGTTGTGACATATTTTAAAGTAACGAGTGTCTTCCACTCCCAGACTAAGCATGAAGTAAAATTTCGAGTTTAGAAAAGCCCCGCGTAGAAAATTTGTCGAGGGTCGCGCAGCGACCCGAGACAAATTTTCACGGGGCTTTTCTAAACTCGAAATTTTACTTCATGCGCCACGCGTATAAACCACTGATTTGAAGTGTAGTTCAAAAACACACAAATACATCTTTAAACAGAGTAACACAGATATTTAGTCTGTTATCAACGATGTTCAGTGTTAATAATAAATAATTAATTAGGTTTTGAATATTTTTGTTAAAACAACTGATAACAATATTTATATGTTAATGGTTGTAAAAAAAATAATAAAATCAAATTTATTCTTGAAGGATTTGTATTCGTGATTCGAAAAAACAGGATTCGAATCTTTGATTCGAATCATATTTATCTCTTACGAATCCTTTATTCGAGTATTCCTGATTCGAATCATATCAGGTGATTCGGATTCGTGATTCGAATCCTTTTAACGAGGATTCGTCCCAGCTTTGCTCTATAGTAACACTGTTTTTAAGATAAATTCACAAAAGTATACAGGGTGAGTTTTTATCATGTGCTCTACGAGGATCTCGAAAACTATAAGATAGAGAAAACGTATGCAAAATTTTCAAAAAAGATATTTAAAAAAATATGAATTGTCGATTTTTTCAAATTGATTTTTATCAGTTATTAAAAGAGATAGAAAAAACAATAAATGACAAAGTTTTAGATAATTTTACACAAAATAATAAAATTTTATGAGATTTTATCTATCGACATTCGTTTTCGAGATATAACACAAACTTACGTTTTTTTTTAATGAAAACCATAGTTGGCTATGTCATTATTATAAAGGGATTTTTTTCTCACTTGGCATACTTATTTGCAAATATAACTAGGCTGATGTTGTTAGCCATGAAATAATGACTCAAATAAAAAAAATTACGATTGTTCGTAACAGTTAATTTTATTGTTGTATTATTGTCAATTAATTTAGTGTTAGAAACAACTGTCTTTAATGCACATTTTTTCCTATCCATTTCAATTTCTTGCTACACATAAATTCAAAATAAATTTATTTAGAAAAAATATAACAAACTCGCAGCCGTAATTGTTTTATAATAATCACTTTTTCATGGTCAACAAATTTTTTGTTGTAAATAATATTAAAAATTGTTAATTACTCAGTCATTTTTATAAATATGTATGTCAAATGACATATCAGTTTAAAGAGAAAAAAAATCCCCCTTTAATAATGATATCGCCAACTATGGTTTCCATTTAAAAAAAAAATTAAGTTTGTGTTATATTTTAAAAACGAATGTCGACAGAAAAAACAGATAACATTTTTTTTCACTGTAAATTTATCAAAAATTTGCCGTTTATAGTTTTTTTCTATGTCTTTTAATAACTGAGAAATATTGATTTGAAAAAATCGACACTTTTCACATTTTTGAATATATCTAGTTACCTTTGACTTTTTTGACAATTTTGCAAATGTATTATTAGTCAGCTCGTAAAACTGCACTATTTTGCCCATTTAACCGTTTCTCTATCTATTATAATTTCAGAGAATCCCATAGAGAACATGAAAAAAAACTCACCCTGTATATTTTTGAAATCAGTGAATAACACTCTTATCAACTGTATCAAAGCCAACTATGATTTACATTTAAAAAAAATAATTTGGCCATAACTCGAAAATGTGTGCATAAAATAAAAAAAATCCTACGCCACTGGATTCTACTCAAACAAAGTGTCTTAGTAAGGTATTTATAGTTTTTGTCTAACTCAGTGGTCTCCAAACTACGGCCCGCGGGCCAAATCCGGCCCGCGACTTGCATGAATCCGGCCCGCGGTTGTTTGTAATTTTTTTTGTAAATGTCATATTTTGAAATATTTTAACAATTGTTCCTTAAATTTTTCATAATTTTATAAAATTAATCGGATCTTGGCCTACTTTATTATGTAGAATTGTATTTGTGGCCCGCGAAGAAGATAGTTTAGAGACCCAGGGTCTAACTTATAATTTGTAAGTTAGACAAAAACTATATTAGTATATTAATTAAAGTATATTAAGTATATTGTATTGTATAGTAATTGATAAAAATCAAGAAAACCCGATTTTGCCTCATAACTTCTAAAAAAAACAAGATAGTGCATTTTTGTTTTTGGCATTATCCTAGTCTCAAAAAAAGAGATAGCGACTGCGCCATGGGTTTTTTTTAACTCTTATATTTACCGAGATACCCATAAGCAACAGCGAAATTAGACCACCCTATACAGTTTCGGTGGGACACCCTGTATATTAAAATAATCCCGATTTTGCTTGAAAGATTGTTTTTTTTTGCATAAAATAATGCCTTTTTGCTTAAATTGGTGCTTTCTTTTTAAAGCGCTTTATTTATTTTTTTGTGCTTAGAAATCCGAGCTCTATATACAACAGTGTAACATCGTTTAGAGCGAATTGTTTGCTATAACCGATACTACTGTCTAAAGAGAACACTGGCTACAACGTACAAATATTGCATGCCCTTGAAGTTCGCTATAAACTGTTTTAACTGTATATTGTAAAGCTAATGATACAATGAATGAAATAATTATCTTAAAATATTTTTGTATAAATGTAGCCTCAGTATTAGTAAAAAAAATAGGTAATGTAAGCTTTTCACTCATAATTAAGAACCTTGTTGTTAAACCTACTAATTTCTAGAAAAATAAGTTTCCTTTATTTTACCCTAAAAATTATATTCAGGCGCAGATGTGCTAACTAGGCCAGTAAAAAACAATGACAAAACATCAGAGGGCAGACTAACGAATGACTAACAATAGCAATAATTAGAATCGCCTATTGGGGCTAATTAATTTCATTGTCTCTGCTCGTTTGTTTGTGCTTCGTTGTGCTATAGTGCGGACGTATCTCACACACGTGGTGCCCAACGTCTGAAACAACGTCTCATTCACATTCAGACAAAACTGTCCTCCTTTACTACCATATGGATGCATATGCATTATTTGTATATGTATGCGAGGAAATCGGATAGAAAGACAGTAGCAATCCAGATGTGTGAATTTGTTGTTAGTGGGAGACGAATGCCACTGCACGCCCGGCACACCGCACCAGTAGGAGGCTTAAAAAACGTTGTGACTACTTATAAATAGAGTGGAACATGGCGACGACAATATTAATAGAAGTGCATTGTTTTCAATGGTATTTATAGTTTTTTTCCCAGTTGGATTATGTTGTTTATTTCTTATTTTATCTTCAATTTTTTGGACGGAGCTCGTAAGTAAATCAAGTTCAATTTGGACCAACTCCATTTCTATTTTGATGTGTTATGTTCTTTTGTATACAATTACCTACAATGTTTGCCAAAAATGGTACAAATATGTTGGTTGTTTCCAATATACAGTGTGTAGATGGATAAATTAGAACGGGATTTTCAATGTTATTTTCATTATATTTGAATTAGTGATGGTAGTGGTAATTTACTTCGGTAATTACCACTGGTAATTTACCATAAATTACGGTATATTTCCTAGCTGTTTCGATTTCTTTTAGACGCATTTGCAAGATTAAAGTTATTTGATTTAATTTACTGTTACCCAATGATTAGAGCTCAGGTTTTTAAGCAAACAGCTAATGCTGAAAATTAAAAGCAAAAACATGAATTAATAAAATGTGTACGAATTATAGAAAGTTGAATCATTGAACACTATTTTTTTGTTACTTATTTTCGGTTTTATGCTTATTTTGCATTTATCTGCTTATTACGTAAAATTTTAGATCGTGGACAATTATTATTATTTTATATATTTTAACTTAATTATTACTTTTAACTTATTTTAGACTAACCATTATGTATTTATTTTAAATGGATATCCGTAAATAAACAACAACAACAACAACAAGAACAACAATTATTATCTGTGCGATAAAAACACAAATTAATAATCTATTTATTTAATTCCGTGGTTTTTAAACTATTTTACAGAGCCCTAAAATAAAATCTGGTCGTCGATTTATTGTAAATTTAGTATCCTCGGCCATTCCATAAATAAGTGCACACTTTTTGGGGGTAGCGAATTTCACATATATTATTAAGGCTATCAAGACCAGAGCTGGGCTGGATTCGAATCATTCAGCATTCGATTCCCGGATTAGAATCCTTTTAGAGGATTCAAAAGAGGTATTCGAATACTTTAGTGAAAACGGATTCGTGATCCGGATTCGTTACATTTTTTTAAAAGGATTCGTATTCGAATCCAGACGCAGATGATTCGAATCCTAATAAAAGGATTCGAATTCTTATAGTTATAATTATAAAAGGATCCGAATCCTTATACACGGATTCAAATCCTCCCAAATAATTCGAATCATCGCTATTAAGGCTGGGATTCGAATTCGATTGATTCAAATAGTTAAATATTGTAATATGAATATTGAAATCACTAAATTATTCATATTTCAATATAAATATTTAAATTTTCGAATAATTTAAATATTTGTGAATGCATATTTGGTTACTTAACCATGAAAAATGTCCAACCTTAATAGTATATTTTTAACTTCACTTGAAATCAGTGATTTATACGCGTGGCGCATGAAGTAAAATTTCGAGTTTAGAAAAGCCCCGCGAAAATTTGTCTCGGGTCGCTGCGCGACCCTCGACAAATTTTCTACGCGGGGCTTTTCTAAACTCGAAATTTTACTTCATGCTTAGTCTGGGAGTGGACAACACTCGTTCTTAGAAGTTTAAAATTGAAGGATCATTCTAGATTACTAAGTTTATTACCATTTTACAAAGGCTACAGCTCGAAGGACCAATCATGGTCTTCGGAGACCGAAGGACTACAGGGAATCGAAGTTTTTTTTACAAGAAAACAACGAATATCTGAAGGTTTACAGCATGGGTAGGAAAGAAAACATCTAATTTTGAAAAAAATATCGGAGTTGGGTTGGTTTTCAGTGCGTTTTTAACTTCACTTTAAATCAGTGTTTTATACGCGGGGCGCATGAAGTAAAATTTCGAGTTTAGAAAATCCCCGCGTAGAAAATTTGTCGAGGGTCGCGCACGTAAAAGTTGTTTTTTTGTCAATATCACAAGTACGAAAATCATGAAAATTGAAACCGGATTTTACTTATCAATTTCCAAGACTGTTTTGATACTTCATTTTTTATTTGAAACTTACTGAATTCGCTTGGAAATTACCATTTTTGATTTTTCAACCCGAAAAAATAAACAGTTTGCTGAAAATTTAAATTACGAGGAGATAAAGTCGATGTTTTATTTTCTCTAAAAATGATTGATAATTTTGCTATTCCTAGACTTTTCTTTAAAAATTCACCAATAATTTGTTTATTCATGAAATTATTTAAAACTCACAGAAATTACATAAAAATACCCATTCTTTATTTTAAAATGCGGAAACAAAAAAAAATTGCTCACATTTGAAATTACGATCCGCCGCTTGATTGTTTTTTTTTATAAATAAATAAATAATTAAAAAAAAATGATTTTTTCACAATCATCACAATTAAGTTAAAAATAATTTAATCAATTTTGAAAAATTTCATTTCCAGCGATTAGATTTTGTTTTTTGCAAACGTCGGAGCAAAATTTGTTTATTTTAAAAAACAAACCTTGATTTTATAAAAGTTCTTCTTTTGGTTGATTTTTAATTTTATTAATTTGTTTAATTTCAACTATACTTGGCAAATGTTCAAAATATTAAATAGCTTTAATTATTTCCGTCAATTTTTGTAGTAATTTATGATCCTTATCAATTTTGTTAAAACTATAATGATAATCTACTTGCCTAATAATAATAATATTGACTGTCGTTTGACTACAAGTCAGAGTGTGGTCTTTCTGACTGTGCTGATTGTTATTTGACAATACTGGCTACATGTTCAATATATTGACCATTTTCGACAATATTGTTAGCAGATGTAGTTACATTTATACTTAGCAATATTGACTAAAATTTTATTTTACTGGAAATAAAATTGCAAACACTCAAATTTAACTAAAATATGTTTTATATTTAAAAGCGGAGAATGATTTTTTTTAATAGTTACAACGAAACATTTTTCTAATCAATAGAACTGCAGATTTTATTAATATTCACAGTTAAAAAAAAAACACGAGCGAATTCGTTTTACTACAAAATTCACAAACAAAAATATTACTAAACCAGACTGATTATCCATTAAAAAAAACTTCCACTCTATTTACTTTTACTTCCAATTAAAGAAAACTATAAAATTAGGATTTTGATTATTGTCTAAAAACTGCTTCCACTCCCAGACTAAGCACGAAGTAAAATTTCGAGTTTAGAAAAGCCTGACAATTTAGATTTGCCGGGCGCGCGAGCTAGTATATTATGGTATTTTTATAATAAATAGATCTTATTTTAATTAAATAATTATATGAAATTTAAATGTTAATAAAGCCTTAGAACAACAATTTTATAAGTAAAAGGAATACATATAATGTAATGCATATTATTTTATTTATTTATTTTTTTTATTTCAGAAAATTTGTGTTGTTACAAAATGTTTGCACAAGTCAGATACGATAATAAAATGATTACATTATTATGTACTTAAAAGTGAATTAAATAACTATAAATAATGTGTAAATAAATATAATGCTCGTACATGTATAAAATCAATATTTCAAAGCTTAATTGTAGAGACAACACAACAAATTAAAAATGTGGGTAATAAGTATCGAGTGATTAATTAATAAAGCAGATGATAAATAGTATATATTTGTATACAACAAACACAGACACTTTAAAATATAAATAAATTCGAGTTATTATAAAATTAATTAAAATTGTGTATAAAAACAAACACAAACAGTTTAAAAGTATAAATAAATGACAGTGCTTATAAAATAAACGAAATCAAGAGTTTCTAGACTATGTGGTTGAGGCACTTCCCTATCGCCTATTTTAATTCAGAGATGCGTAGTTATCTGCCAGGCACTCGTTATTGTTATAGAATGCTTTTTCACAGAAATACGATTTCATTCTAACTTTAAATTGATTATTATTCAGTGCTTTTATTGATTCAGGCAATTTGTTGTAGACTTTAGGTCCATAATAGTTGATGCCATTTTGCGATTTGGATAAACGTAGCTGTTCAGTGCAAATACTTGATTGGGTTCTTGTATTGTACCCATGAATATCGCTATGTAGGCGATAAGAACTCCTATTTTGGTGGACATATACGATACGAGTATTAAACGACCGTTTAAAATTTTATCACCTATTGTCTTCTTATAATCACTTATAAGTAACAGTTGCAATTGAGGTAGCAATCACTGTTTAGGTAAAAGTCGCAGTTACAATCAATCACGTTTTAAGTAACAATCACAGTTTAAGTAACAGTTGTGATTTTAAGTAGCAATCACGTTTTAAATGACAGTCACAGTTTAAGTAGCAATTACAGTTTAGGTAACAGTTGTGATTTTAAGTAGCAATCACGTTCTTCTGAGTTAGTATTTTGTTTCATAAATTTATGTTTCTAAAGTTATACAAAAACAATTGATTATTACCGTTTGTATTTATATAAAATCACTTCTCTTTCTTTGGTTTACTGTTTTGGCAATTAATGCAAGAAACAGAAGGAAGAGGATATTTTCTTAATTCTTATAACCAACTCAAATTTTATACTATTTAAAATTATCAAGAAACCGTAATTTGATCAATTTTTGAAAATAGAAGATATAAACAGCTCATTCGATTGTTTTAACTTTAATTTAAGAAGTGTCACAAATAAAGAGTTGATTTTAATCAATTTTTGACATTAGAATGGGATAATAAAAATTTTGTTTAAATATAATATTTATTTTGTGTAATAATTAATGGCAAAATTAAGTTATTGCCTTATTAATATTTTTCATTATTATTATCTTTTCACTTATTTACTATCGAATAAACCTTCTTGAAAAAGCTATTATATGAGAAGAGTCTACAAATTCCAAACAAACAGTAACTTATCTTTTTTGATTAAAGCAAGCGCATCATTAGTCTAACGTAATTACATCGAGCCGCCTATTTTCGTGACGTGCCCCATATGAAACTAAGAAAAATATGAAGGGCGCTCGCTCGTACGTGTGTTTGCGAACATGTGTATTTTTTAACACATAAAAATGAATGCAAAATGTACGTGACGCTCGCATGCAGATGCGCCTCATGCCCCAAGGCCCTTTTACTATAGCCCCATATATACAAAAGCGCAATTTTCGAGCTCGGGACGTGCCATTTTTAATCCGCGAATTTTTCCCAAGCCGTTTTTATTTTTGCATACACTCGCTCCTAACCCTTAAAATATCCGGCCAAATTGATGTCCAATCGATACAAAAGGGCCAGTGTGTTCTGTGTCCAATTAGTGCACACTTGTTATTTTCAAGTTAAAAACAATACAGCTCAGGAATTGTGAGTGTTGTCAATTAGGGTTCTCCTATTTACTATTTTCCCAATTATATACAATGTTGTTCTATTTTTCTCAAACTCTTTATCAGTGGCGTAGCATGGGTTTCAGCCGCCCGGGGCGGAGATCAAATTCACCGCCCCCTCATTTAGGTATTTAAATCCAAAAAGCTCCAAAACTTACAGTAATTCTTTCTTTTCGGCAAGAAATGTTTTGTACAGGGTACAAATAATAATAAGCCCATTTGCAACCAAAGTTTTTACACGTATATCACTTATTGACAGGGTCGCCTGATTTTGTTTTGCCTAGGAGCACCAGATACCTTTGGTGCCCCTAGGCAAAACAAAATTAGGCGCCCCTATAATCTGTTTAATAACTAGGAGGAGCGTTTTAAATTTCACGCGCCAAAACCTACAACTCTGATTGGCCGAGAGCGCGCCCATTTTACACTATGCTAATTTCGTCATTATTAGACACAACAGCTGACATAACCTTAATTCGAAGCGTTACTGACAAAGTTGCAATTGTCTGTTTCGTAATAACCTTTTGTGTTTCTTTAGCATAGTTAAAAGTTAGTTTTGTTTATATTGTTGTGATGGATTATGGACCCAATACAAGCTCGGTAATAATATCACCTTCACCTCCAAAAAAGCGTAAGAAGTTGGATTTGGGTCATTTATATCTGTCTGAAAAACAGTGCATAATAAATATGTATAAGCAGATGATAACAGATGATCCACATATGAAAATGACTGCTGCTGTATCAGACATTGTTGGTGCAGTAGGTGAGATATGAAATAGCATAAGAGTATGCATCAAATAATAAAATGTTTAATTTTTAGAAGTTGTAAATTCCACTGTCTATTGTACTATTAGCGAATATAAGAAATCCGGAGAGCTTTGTAGCCCAAAACAGCTTGGAGGACATAATTACAAGTTTTGATGACGTAGTGAAGAGATCCGTGCATAGTTTCTTCTTTAAACATGAACTGCCCACTTTGAAGAAAAGAAGTAAACGATCATGCAGGCATGTCGAAGATGAGTCGTTCTACCTTGTATAGTTTTATGAAACAAATCAATTTTAAGTAAGATAGAGACCGGAGCTGGGCAATATTCAAATCATTCAGGATTCGAATCCTCGATACAAATCCTTTTAGAGGATTCAAAAGAGACATTCGAATACTTTAGTTCAACTGGATTCGTTACATTTTTTAAAGAGAATTCGTATTCGAGTTTAAATGTGGGTGATTCGAATCCTTATAAAAGGATTCAAATCCTTGTAAAAGGATTCGAATACTTACAAAAGGATTTGAATCGTCAAAAATAATTCGTATTAATTGTGAGGATTAACTTGAAAAACTTCTTTTGTGTGTTTTTAAATTTCTCGTTAAATCACTGTTTTGTACGCGTGGCGCATGAAGTAAAATTTCGAGTTTAGAAAAGCCCAGAAAATTTGTCTCGGGTCGCTGCGCGACCCGAGACAAATTTTCACGGGGCTTTTCTAAACTCGAAATTTTACTTCATGCTTAGTCTGGGAGTGGAAACGCTGGTTCGAAACTTCAAAGTGAATAACAATAATAATAATAATAACATATTTGAAATAAAACAACGCAGTTGGGAGGGTTTCACTTTTATTGTTGAACACTGCAACATGTTTCACCACACAGTGGCTTCATCAGGCAGATGAATTATTTAATCTGCCTGATGAAGCCACTGTGTGGTGAAACATGTTGCAGTGTTCAACAATAAAAGTGAAACCCTCCCAACTGCGTTGTTTTATTTTAAATAGTATTATGGAGTTTCATCATGTATCCGCCTCATCAATTAAATATATATAAAAAAATAATAATAACAATCTTTATTGTCCAACAGATATACATACATAAAAGGACAAATAACAAAAAGTATATACAATTCATAAACATAAATTACAATAATTAATAAGTAATAAGTAAATATGGTTAATAAAATCATTACAAAATATATATTACTATAAATAAAAACAAAATCTTTCCACAGAAAAGCCGTTACAGAAAAATATCATTAGATATAAGATTTGCATTACGGCACATATGCGTAATGGGCGCTCTTAGTAACACATTTGTGTTTGCGGTAGGTATAAAAAACGTGGTGTTATGTCGCGATGCAAGACGGGGTACATTGATTATTACCAAAGAATTGAGTTTATTTATTTATTTATTTATTTATTAACGGAATCTCCATTTTGAATCAATATCATTGGCAATTAACTTGTGTAGGAACATTGCACTACAATTTTCTCTACGTTCGGAAAGAGATACGCAATTATGCTGTCCGAGAATTTCAATGTATTCCATCGAATGATCAGGATAAACGCCGCTAATTTTAAAAGTAAGAAATTTAAGGAATCGCTTCTGTACTCGTTCAATTACCGAGGAACCGGACATATAGAGAGGATACCAAATGATTGATGCATACTCTAACCGGCTGCGCACGAGAGCAAAGTACAGCACCTTCAGCAGTTGGACATCAGTAAAATATCGTGATATGCGCATTAGAAATCCAAGCATTTTAAAGGCAGATTTACCTATCGTGTGCATGTGATCTGAAAAAAATAGTTGCGAGTCAAACCAAACACCAAGATCCTTTATTTTAACATCACGAGGTACAGAAGTATTCCCGATTTTATAATCATTCAGTACTGGTTCTCGTTTTCGAGTATATGATACCACAACACACTTGCTTGTATTAAGAGATAGTTGATTAGTACACCAATTAACTATAATATTTATGTTTTTCTTGCAAAAGTGCGCAGTAGTATTCCGTATTGATAGTAGTATACAATTTTACGTCGTCTGCATAAGCCAAGACTGGACACGTTATACATGCGATTAAATCATCTATATAAATATTAAACAATAACGGACCTAAATTTGACCCCTGTGGTACCCCAGATGTGGATATGAAATAAGCTGATTTAAATCCATTATAGTAAACATAGTTCTTACGATAATCCAGGTAAGAAGCTAAAAAGTAAACAATGTTCAGAGAAAGCCGGAATGAATAAAGTTTATTTAGTAAGATTTGATGATTAATGGTGTCGAAAGCTCGAGAAAAGTCGGTGTAGACAACATCGACTTGTCCTCGCTAGTAGGGGTACAGTTTTACCACTCCAAATTTACCAATCCATTTTTACCACCGCATTTTTACCACCATACTTCTTTACCGCTATACAGTTTTACCACTAATATTTGTACCAATAATTATACAATAAAACACTTTTTTACAAATAAAATCAGTTTTATTCAAAATTGTATGTTGTGACCGATCGCCCTTAAGTATTCTGCAATTTCCCCTTCTTCTTTTCTGACATCGTAACCTCGGACTATATTTGTAATCCTATCCTCAGTTTTAATTCTGGTAAGGTTTTCCGTACGTTTAATTTTTCGCCCAAGGTCCAATTTCCGGAACATTGCCTCGGTGTCTCCCTGTTCTTTTTGAAGCTCGACGACAAAAGCATAGGATAATCCCGGCCGACGACTACAGAAAAACGGTTATGCCATCCTTCAAACATGTTGTTCGTGCGTGCCGTATTCTGCAGAATGGATTTTTTACGCCTTGTAATAACTCAACAGTTTGATAACTTGCCATGATTTACAGAACGATGCAAATTTTGACGAGTGACCAACGATTTAGGCGAATGACAAACCGATAATGACATTGACAGGTTACGAATTGAAGTTGTCAGTTGTTATTCTAATTCGATTTTAAATAGCGGTAAAATATTGGTGGTAAAAAGAATACGGTGGTAAATACGTTGGTGGTAAAAAGAATTGGTGGTAAAAAAGGGACGGTGGTAAAAATGGAGTGGTAAAAATGGGGGCCAATCGTCCTCGCTTATCAATCGATTCACAAATATATTGAGTGATAACTGCCAAATTAGTAACAGTTGATCTGCCAGTACAGAATCCATGCTGTTGTGGAGACATGTATTTTATCGTGTGCCTATAAATATTTGTTCAAAAACTTTAGAGAAGTTGGAAAAAATAGATACTGGTCTATAATTTCCAATGTGGTTTTTGTCTCCTTTTTTAAATATTGGACTTATTACTGCCGTTTTCCATCTTTCAGGAAAAAGCAAATTTTTTAAAGACATATTATAAATGATGGATAACGGCTTGGCAAATACCTATTTGCAATCTTTAATCAAAAAACATGGAACACCATCATCACCACATATCTGTGAATTACAGAGCTGATTTATACTATTTACAACCTGATTTTCTTGAATAATAGGCATCAGAAGGGTTTCACGGTTGTTATAGGTGTCATCGATATTATTAACAGACCCTTTTACTGTGAACACGTTCGAAAATATATTTGCGAATGCGTCGACAATTTCTTGAGGAGAAGAATAAGTTATTGAATCACCACGAAGTTCACCAGGAATTCGTGTTATACCTTTTTTTAAATTTACAAATTTCCACAAATCTTTTGGTTTAGTCTTGAGGTTAAATTGAATTGTAGACATATAATCATTATAAGCACTAGATATTTGATTTGAATGCTTTGATAAGAACATTAAATAATTGTAAATGTTTTAAACATAATAATGATATTATCAAAATTTTGTTTAATATTGTTTGAAGTAAAACTGACATTGTAGCCACAATCTGAAATGTTAAATATTTCCGACATTTCCCTGACTAAAGATTTTTCCCCTGGCCTTTTAATATAACTTTCTTCTGTGGGAAACCCCTTCTGTTTAATAGTTTTCATTGTTTTTGCCATTATTTAAGTTAATTTTATAAATTTTTACGTGTTTTGTAATTTGCCTGCTGATTTTGACAAATTTATTACTATCATATAGCTTTTTTGTAAGTGTCATGGAATTATATTCAAATTGACCAAACAATTTGAATATAATTCCATGACTTTTCTCTGACTTTCTCGGTTTTAATGATATTGAGTGAATATTTTATTTACTTAAATTTCAGGCATTAGTCGATTTTATAATAGAATTCAATTTGAAGTTTTGAACGAGTGTTTCCACTCCCAGTCTAAGCATGAAGTAAAATTTCGAGTTTAGAAAAGCCCCGTGAAAATTTGTCGAGGGTCGCGCAGCGACCCGAGACAAATTTTCGGGGTTTTCTAAACTCGAAATTTTACTTCATGCGCCACGCGTACAAAACACTGATTTGAAGTGGAGTTCAGAAACACACATATACATCTTTAACCAGAGTAAGAGGAAGTCAGATATTTAGTCTGTTATCAACTTCAGTAGTAATAATAAATAATTAGTTTTTGAATATTTTTGTTAAAACAACTGGTAACGATATTTATATATTAATGGTTACAAAAAAAATAATAAAATCAAATTTATTGTTAAAAGATTTGTATTCGTGATTCGAAAAAACAGGATTCGAATCTTCGATTCTATTCATATTTATCTCTTACGAATCCTTTATTCGAGTATTTGTAATTCGAATTATATTAGGTGATTTGGATTCGTGATTCGAATCCTTTTTACGAGGATTCATCCCAGCTCTAATAGAGACACATTATTATATACATTCCATATTATATTATGAACATAATGTAAATATGTTTTATTTCACAGATATATGGCGAGATGCCGTATAAGCATTTTAATTGAACTGACGATATCGTACGCTGGAAAAGAAAATACTTAACCACAATTAAGAAGTACAAAATGGATATTTGATTTTATTTAAAGAGTAATTATGAAATGACTTAAAATTGCCGCCAAATTTATCTAGTGATATTTCTGGTAACTTTATACAGGGTGGGCCACGAATAACGCCCATTAAAAGTTTTCGGGATTCCTGACAGAAGAAAAATTTGAAAAAATTCTACATTGCACGGTTGAATGCGATCACCTCATGGAAAATATTTCGACTTTCTATCACTTCCGGTTGTACCGGAAATGGCTACCAACTTTGTTATTTTATATAGAACATCCTATATATTAATTTTTTTTAGATTCCCCGTTGAATTGTCTACCCTTTCATATGAATTTATGTCTACTTAACTCTTACAGTTTTTGAGTTAAAAATTTATTTGTCAAATATTGACCTCAAATAGACGTTTTGAAAAATGCCTATAACTTCTAGTAGGGACAAGATAGACAGACGAGCGGCATCTTGAATTGTTACTTATAGATCCCTCTAGAATTAAAAAAATTGACATCTGTCAATTTTAACAATAGGTATTTCAAAAATGTCAATATTTCAGTGTCCACTTAAAAACATCATAATTCAATGTTTTCAAATGGAATGACCAATAATTTATCTCATATGGTGATTGGCAAGACAATTTGCAACATAAAAGTATTATGTCTCCCTATATCTAGAGCAAGTAGTTTTTGAGTTATTTCGAAATTGAAAAGAGGCCGAACAGTCTAAATCAAAGAGATGATGCTAAAAGACTACCACCAATTTGGAAAACTTGTATAAATTCTGGTCAAAATATATTATCTCCGAACAACAACCAAGAAATTCAAAATCCAACCTCTTCCGAAAATAATATTGAAATTGTCACTACTACATCATTAGAAGAACAAAACAGAAGAGTAACACGAAGCCAAACAAGAAATTCACGCATCAAGTAGTACGTAAAAGTCACACAAGTGGTTGCTAGAGCAATGGAATTTTGATAGTTATTCCTGACGATGATGACCGCGACGTTTAAAATACAACAGATCGAGTCTAATGAATAACTAGTATCGTATCTAATGATAACGACCATTTGGTATCGATATATCGGAAAAAGAAATATCGATTATTTTGCATGAAAATAACGATATTCCAAGATATCGATATATATCTACCATGCAGACATCCGAATCAAAACGGTAGGGCATGATCGAAAAAAGGTTAGGAAACACTGTGCTAATTGAATTTAGAGAATGAATACTAAAATTAAAATGTTATTAAAAGCATAGGCTATTAGAACACAGCTCAGAATAATATATGTGATCAATTTCATAAAGTACCCTAAATCCATAATTATTTGAGTACTTACACAACTAATATATACATCATTATTTATATTATTTACATTCCATAAATATTAAAACAAATCAATGCGCAAACGAGAGGACAGGACGTGCACAACACACACACACATCGACAAATTGTTGTTATGCTAAAATACGATCGCATATTTACAACATAAAATAGTTAAGCCCATCGACGTATTTACACAGCTGTTATTAATTATAAATAATTTCAGTTCGATCCCGGACAAAAATAGACAGCTCTCCTCGTGGCAGTTTCGCAATATATTTATCGTAGGGATAAATTAATAAAAAAATATACATACATACAGTCATATAAAGCAAAAAGCTATTGTCTGCAGAACAATTTGGGATAAAGAAATATATGTATTCATAAAGGGAGAATGCGTGATTTCGGCGGAAATGCGAATTGTGAATTGCGAAACTGCGAAATACTTTTCGCCTATTTTCCGCTGATCTATGTGGGCAATTTCCCGGCCTCTGAAACTGTGGAATATACGCTTATATCTGCATATGAATACATGGGGGTTTATCTCGTATGAGGGTAAAGGCTTTCTCCTTATTGATTTTAATTTTCTTTTTGCGCCGTTAAGGCCGGATAAATCACGTTTATGGGTTTTATTGCCGCGGATTTATCTGTTATGGAATATGGGATACGGTCGTACTGGTGCTGTAATAATCTTTCAGATACAGTTTTAGACAAATTGCTTTGTCATGAATTATTTTAGAAATTTTGGACAATTTATATATATTATTTTCATATAGAGGCATTTATTAAACAAGCCGAAATAGATTACTATTTGAATTGATTTACTGTTCATTCTGTGTGCCAATATAAGATGTCAAATAATTTAGAGTAAACAGCAAAGCTATACTGATGAGAGATACATCTTGAAACGCGTCTATAGATGGTAGCGTCCAAATCCAAACTCAGGCTTTTCTAAACTCGAAATTTTACTTCATGCGCCACGAGTATAAATCACTGAAATTTTATGAAATTAAAAATACACTGTCATCAGTATTCACAAAAATACTCCTAAAGCAGAAATAAAAATACACTGCTAAACAAGAATACTTTAAACTTCACTTGAAATCACTGTTTTATACGCGTGGCGCAAAAAACAACGAGTATCTGAAGATTTACAGCTGATACTCAATAATTGACATATGATTAATAATTTTTTTGTCCAAACTCTCTAGAACTATCCGTTTTCTCAAAAAAGGCTGATACGGGTGGTCTGTGACACACTGTATATGAATAATTTGTAGCAATGCATTTGTAATTTTCATATTTCAATAATTTGAATTTTGTCCCGCTAGAATATTAAATCGTATACTGTGTCGTTAACATAAGTTGACATTTTAAAATTTTAAAGTTATTTTTTTATTCAACCTGTACTTGTAAATAGCTTATTGCATGTGGAAAAATATTCTCTTTCAAACATGACTAGAAAACATTTTCGATTTCCGTTTAAAAAAATGGTCGATGACGTCGAAACCTTACATGAATCACTCTGTATATGATTTCGGTATTTGACGAAACGCGCAATTAAAATCGACCTGTCCGAGGGTTTTGCTTCAATGTTCATAATTTAGATTTTAAAACAATTTATGCAATACTTTTCGAAAGCACTGTAGGTTGGTAACGCCTTGTTATAGTTATTTTTATTATATATTGTCGTAGAACCTATATTTTGATTATTTATTTTTAAATTATGCCATTGGAAGTGTCACAACACACAATATGTTAAAAAAATTGAGGAATTAATTTTACAAACAAAGAGGAATTACTTTTAATTCAACCTGTTAAAACTGAAACGAACTTAATTAATAACAAATAAATTGTCACTATCGGAAAACATAAAACGTGTTTAATTAATTAGAATTCAATTATTTGCTGAACTGAAAGTGCCAGTTAATGAAATAAAATATATTTAATAAATTAGCGTGCTCGATTTTGGTAAAATCGTATCATCAATTTGCTACACTATTATGACCGCTGCCTTTGATAATCGACATTTTTGAAATAACCCGTGCCGCTGAATGTATCAACACAATTTTCCCTCATTCTATACACTGCTTTCCTTTTAATCATAATATCTTTTAATCGTTTGAAGAATTACTATCCAAAATTTGATTATTTTTTCGTGAAATGAATGGACCTGGTTATGTAGCCCTGTCGAACACGCGATTAGTTCTTATTAACATTTGAGAACATTTTTGGGTTAGTTTTAAAGTCGGCTTTATCTATCTAATAAGCCGACTTAAATTTGCATTACGAAACGGATAATACATTTCACTAAAAAAAAAAAATAGTGAGCAATCATATTGTAACGAGCACCTTTTTTGTAAGTTGCTTCTGCTGTATCTAAATATTATGTTGATTAATTTAATTGAATTTATATTCATTTCATAACCATGACATAAGCCCTTCTTAATTGGTAACATAAAGAGCTCCGATTGAGTATTTCAAAATTGTGTAACTATGCTAATGAACATTATCTGGAAAGAGATGTAATAAGAATTCATCGTCAATTTATTATAACGAGGAATCACAAAAACTAAAAAAAATAACTTAAATGAGAAAGTCTATCTCGTTCCATAGGCGTAGGATTTTGATCGACTTTGTTTTAATTTAGGGTAATTCCATGTCAAATCAACACACTTGTAATTTTAGATTTTTTAATAAATGTATAGATATAATATATAGGGTGAGTCATAATTAGGTGTGAAAAATGTAACCGAAGCTTCTTTAGGCCAAAACAAAGCAATTAACCTAAAACAACTTAGTACCAAAATGCGCCATTTTTAAATTATTAATTAACAAAAGAATGATCAAAAACTGATTGAAAACTATAACAAGTGTTCAAAATGACCCCCTCCAGCCTTAATACAAGCATTGTAGTTTTTAAGAACTTTATTAGTAGCCTAGAAAATTCTTTGTTAAACTGTCCCCTTGTGTTTCCTCCATCAATAGAAATAAATGGTGACATCCTGATATAAATTGTGCAATGCTAAAGCTGACTAAATTAAAAAAAAAAACTGCTCACTAATAATCTTTGATACGAAAAACGCCGAATATAAGAAAACCATTGAGATTAGATATAGAAAACCCTTATACAATCTGAAAGATAATTGAATTCTACGTAATACATTACTCAATACAGGGTGTGCCGTTTGAAAAAATAAAGTTATTCAACTTCATAGGTTTAAATATTCTACCACATTTTATTTATCGCCTTGTATATTTTTTTTATAAAATAATGGTTGACGCTATAGTTCAAATATTTAACCAAATAATCGAAATAATTTTAATGGTTCAACGTTAATCACTGCAGCAAATATAACATTTCACGTGTACCATTCAATTCAACAAATCTGTAAATATTTTGAAAACGGTAATTGATAGGTATAGGGAATATTAAAGTAACTCACCTTCAATTGTTCCCTAGAATTCAAAAATGACAAAAAATACAGGGTGTTCCATTTAAAAAAACATAACTTTGAGCTACGAGACACAAATCGCTTTGGAGTAGGGAGCAATCATAGATAGTGTGTATTTCTTTAAATATTTTGAGATCGTCTGCAAACAACAAAAATCGTGAGTGATGTATTGATTGAGAAATGCCATTGATAGATAGAAGAAACAATATGGGGCCGCAATGAGATCCCTGCGGAACATCAGATGGGACCAAGAAAGCATTAGAGAAATAATTGCTTATTTTGACGCATTGACTACGATTAGATGGAAAACTTTGTAGCCAAGATATAGTAGAGTGGTTAAAGCCCATAGATTTTATTTTAAATAATAAAACCGCATGGTAAACTTTATGATAAGCCTTTGACATATCTAAATAAATAGCATCAACTGCGAAGCTATTCTCAAACAATCTCACTATATAATCCTGGAACATAATTAAGTTAGTAGTGGTAGATCGGCCTTAAGAAAACCATGCTGCTCGTTTATTAAAATATGTTTTGTTGACCATGCCAATTTAATCGACATTAGCTTGTCTAGGAGTTTTGGAATTGAGGACTGAATAGCAATACCTCTAAATTGCTAATATCATCCCTTCTACCCGATTTAAGGATTGGTCTTAGATATGTTCTTTTCCATAATTCTGGAAAGTTACTGTATCTCAAGGAAAAGTTAAAAAGTTGTAGTAATGGCGTTGTAATAGTGCAAATACGTCCTTTAATAAAACTAGATGGGATGCCGTCAGGACCGCAAGAGCAACTGAATTTCATAGATTGGATACCTGCATAAATTCACAACAACATTATATAATACTATTTGTGACGCTCCACGCAACGTCATCAACTAATAAAGTACTATTAACTAACGGCATACAATCAGGAATATCGTGAGCGTATACAGATGAAAAAAAAATTGCAAATAGATTTACACACTCCTGACCATTCCTGCTAGTAATGTCACTAAGAAACAGTCTCAGGGAAAGAGTTTTGGTTGTCTGACTCTCTAACAAAACTCTAAAAATTTGATGGGTTGTGTTGAATGTTTGAATTCACCGATGTTATGTATTGATTATACAGCGTATAGAGTACATTGTAGAATATTACATCTATTTCTCAATAATTTAAAATTTCGAAAATTATCGGATGTTTGGAGACGTTTATATTTTTTGTGCATGGCCTTATTATCTTTAATCAATTTAATGAGTTCTTTACTAAACTAGCAAGGATACGAAGAAACCTTGATGCGCTTTACTGGTACGAATATGTTGATAATGCCAAAGACTATGATATAAAATTGATTTAACATGGAATCAATATCATTTCCAGATAATACATTAATCCAATCAACAGATGCTAAATGATAGCTGATTGCTATGTAATTTTCCTTAGAGAAGTCATGAATGAATTCATCATAATGGAGAGTTTTAGTTATATTAGTAAATTTGGTTGGTATATGGTGACGATTAATAAGCAATATCAAATCAATAGCTTTAGAAACGGTACATACAGAAGAGGCAAACACTAAATCAAAGAAAACGTTGTTTTCATTATGAATAGAGCAAGTCTGAAATAGATTGTAGTAGCTGAGACAAGAAATAATTAATTGAGCTGGTTCTGGATTGGTAGATTTATGTACCAACCTAAGGTCATCATGCAACCAAGTCGTTGTAGGAATATTAAAATCACCGCAGATTAAAAGTTTGGAATTTACAAATTTCTCTGCTACGCTATCTATTGTGTCGCAAAATGCTTCATATTTACCAATTGGGGAATTTGGTGGTATGTAAATTGCGCCAACAACTACAAGCAAAACATTTGATATACTAACAAATAACTGTTCAACAGAATTATTTAAAATACAAAAACGTTCACCAACAAAACTATTATAAACAGCGAATAAAACACCACTACCACGAGTTGTATTAATAGAACGATGATTTCTATCTTCCCCTAAGATTGTGTAGTTCATTAGCTTCAATTCCCTGTCAGAAATATCATGGCTAAGCCATGTTTTTACCATAACAATTACGTCATAAAAATTACTTTTAACATCCTTTATTTTAGTTCGAATACCAAGGGCATTTTGAAAAAAAAAATATTTAGTTTGTTGGTTCTACATTTCCGTTAGCACTGGACTTGACGATTTTAGGAACCCCTGAAATATGTTTGATTTGAATATTCGGTTCACCATTTTCCATTCTTCGAAGTAGTTCTCTTTTGACAAGTTGGAATTCTTCTCTCTGGACTTGGGTACTATCGAAGTTGAATTTGATGGAATTATTCTTTAGCTTGCTGGTTGTTTAACAGTATCATGATTTTTTAAAATAATTTTGATTGGTCTAGGTTTAGAATTTTTAGATTTGTTAGAGCCGACACGAAACATTTTAATTGGTGAAATATCTATCTCTAAAGGTTCGAGAACAGACTTTAATGCAGTAATCTTCTCGTCTTGTCTGCCTCTATCTTCTCGTCTTGTCTGCTTCTTGAAGTAGAAGAAATGGATTTCGCAACAGTATATACTATTATATTATTTTTTCGTTGGTTATGATCCTCCATTTCATTAAAAATATTAAAATCCGAATGCTCAGTACTACTTACTTTCGGTGGAAGCTGTAGTTCTTATCGAGTTTTCTATTTTATTAATTTTGTCTGAATGGTCATTAAACGTAAGATTTGAGTCATACATAATACCGAGATTTCTAAACTGATTCACACATTTTAAAGAATTACTATGCATCGAGTAACCATATTGATGGAAGAAGTGCTGTACTTCTTTATATTTAATAATAAGCCATTAGTATTACACCACTCACAGATGTTATTAAGGTCATCTTGGAGGATTGTACAGTCATCGTCGCTTTCAATTTTCCTGAAGATATTTAAATCATCCACATATAGAATAAATGAAGAATCGAGGGAGTTGTATATTATTAACAAAAAGCGAAGCAGAAGCCGTCCAAGATTTGACCCTTGGGGTAGCCCAGATGTGGCGACATAGCTGAAGTATTGTACACCTTCATATTCATCTATTTGCATTCGACCAAATAAATATGAATTTATAACGTTAATTATATTGTTACAGATCTTGTAGGTTCTCAGTTTATTTATCATATTAATGCGGTCGAATGTCTTCGACATGTCTGTATAACTGACATCTGTTTAGTAGTTGTTGTCTAAGTTAGTAGAAATAAAATGCGTGATATTGAAAAGATTGCAAGCTGTTAACCTCTTAGATACGAATACATATTGATGTTGTGATAAATTATTACGTACACTTCTGTGCAATAAAATTGAGTACACAAAATATGTTATAGTTTAAAGCGAACATGATGAGTTTCCTAGTTACGTAAATATGTCAATTTCCTTAATGTCAAAATGTCGCGTCATTTAGACAACAATTCAAAAATTCGAATTCTAACTAAAATAGAAGATGGTTTTTCTATTAGGCAAATTGTTCGATTGGTGAACATCAGTAATGACATTGCCTTCAGAGTTAAGAAACGTTAGGAGCAGGAAAGAAGTGTTATGGTGTTTTATGATTTATTGAAACTGCTGGTAGGCAATTAAAACAGACCCGAATTATACAACTAGAATATTGTAAAAAATAGTTATAAGACTTATGCTTAATTTTATTGCACAGAAGTGTACATTCCACATTACATGTTCATTCAGAATACTTTCAAAAACTTTGGAAAAGTTTGAAAGTATTGATAGCGGTCTATAGTCTTCAATAATTATTTAATTTCCAGAATTGAAAACAGGACATACTCTAACCTTCTTCCACAAAGTTGGAAATACACCTGAAGATAGAATTAGGTTAAATATAAAGGCAAGTGGTTTAGCGAGCGTTGCAGCACAATCTTTTAATAAGAATGAAGGTATAAGGTCAGTGACTGAAGTCCATTTAGCTTTTAATCTTCGGGTGTGTTTTAAAACAGTGGCTTCATCAGTAACAAATACAGTTGATTTAATAGATTTGTTAGCATTATCTATTGGTTGATTATTACTGTTGACAGAGCTGAAATGTGTTGCGAAACCATCAACAATGGAGTAGAAGTAGGTAGAATTGAATCCTTAATATTTCATATTACCTGGTATTCTAGTAGTGGAATTCATTAAATTCACATATCCCCAGAATTTAGTTGGATCATCAGTTACCATTAATTCACAATATTTTATGTAATTATTAGTGATGGGCAAGATCGATCAAAAAAAGATCGATCCTTCCAAGCGATCTAGCCGCTCGATCTTTTTGATCGGCTTGATCTTTTTGATCAGCCCGATCTTTTTTTGATCGGCTCAATTTTGTCGATCGGCTCGATCTTTCTGATCGGCTCGATCATTTTGATCAACTGGATCATTCTGATCGGTTCGATCTTTTTGTACGTCTCGATCTTTTCGATCGGCTCGATCTTTTCGGGCGGCTCTGTCGTTTCAGGCAGCTCGATCTTTTCGAACTTGTCGAGCTAGTCTATTGATCAATCGGCTCGAGCAGATTGATCAAATCGGTCGGCTCGAGACAATTAATCAAGTTATACGGTTTGAAGTACTCTAGCTGCATGCTATAGAGCTATTTTGAGCTATTTTCGAGCGGATCGATCGGCCTGGGAGGTATCATTAAACGATCACACTATTTAATTTGATTAAATAGGTAATTCGTCAAAGTAAATGAATTACTTTTATTTTGCTCCTATTATTTAACATTTGTAGGGAAAATGTATTCAGAAAATCACATAAAAAGTTATTCTGTATTAATTAATTCATAAGATAAACAATGAAAGTAATATAATAGTAAAATAATTATAATTATACAAGGTGTCCAGAAAAGGTGTGATAATCTTCAGGTAGTGTGATTCGTTGATTAATTTTGGATAAAAAATCTAAATAAAAAAATATTGTATTCTTCCTCGTAACATCTCACGAGGTCGTTAAAATATTAAACGTATCTCTGGAAATTAGTGTTATTTTGTATTATTTTGGAAAAAATCAATAGAACTTACAATCAATTACACATTTGTAAAATTTAAATGACATAGGTGATAAATAAATTGGAAACTTTAACAAATTAATAACTTCTTCAGAAGCATTTTTTTTAATAAAAATAGACCTGGCAACTATGTATTTTCATATGTAACCTTATTAAATTTCACTTGACTTTCACATATACTTGTCATAATTTATTTGTGTAAGTTTGTATAAGTTCATCATACTTTTTGAAGATGTACACATTCAACGAGTATGCAGATATGTACATGATATTTGGATTCTGCAATGGTAATGCAACTAGTGCCAAAGATGAGTATCAAAGAAGATATCCAAATCGCCAACAGCCCTACGTAAATACGTTTAGAAAATTAGACCAAAGGCTACGTACTTTTGGGTCGTTCGTTTATAATAACATAGATGGAGGGAGACCTAGGGAACGTCGCACTGTTCACCTAGAAGAACAGATATTGAATGCAGTTCAAGAAGATCCCAATATTAGTACGAGACAAATAGCTCAACAGTTAAATGTCCCCAGTAAAACAACAGTCCATGCAGTATTGAAAGAAAATCGAATGCGTCCATTTCATGCAAGAAAAGTTCAACCACTGTATGAAAATGATAACGAGTGTAGACATATGTTTTGTGACAGGATTTTAGATCAAATTCGGGAAGAACCAAATTTTTTATTTAAAATTCTTTGGAGTGATGAATGTACATTCACTAGAGATGGGGTATTTAACTTGAAATAAAACACTTTTTCTCCTTTCTTCACAAGTTTATTTTATACCAGATGTACATTTCGGTCACCATGTGACCATTATCAATGGTTTGATAATGGATTGAGTATCAAACCATTGAGTATCAAACCATTGATAATGGTCACATGGTGACCGAAATGTACATCTGGTATAAAATAAACTTGTGAAGAAAGGAGAAAAAGTGTTTTATTTCAAGTTATTATCATCTTCACGTAACTCACCCAAACTCATTTATGGGGTATTTAATTGTCATAATTATCACTTTTGGGCAGAAGAAAATCCTCGGGCGGTTAGAGAAATGGGACATCAAAGGAAATGTTCAGTTAACGTCTGGCTTGGTATTTTAAATTTACGTGTAATTGGGCCTTTTTTTTATTCATCAAAGATTAAATGCCTTAAATTATGTAAATATTTAAGAAGAAGTTTTGGAGAATGTTCCACTAAATTTAGTAAACAACATGCTGTACATGCATGATGGTGCACCACCTCATACAGCAAGAATTTCAAGAGAATGGTTGGACGAACATTTTCTAAATAGATGGATTGGGCGCAATGGACCCATACTATGGCCAGCAAGGTCGCCGGATATGAATCCACTTGATTTTTTCGTTTGGGGATTTTTAAAAGAAAAGGTGTATGCAACACCTCCAGTGGACTATGTAGACGTCATGAATAGAATTCGTGTTGCAGTGGAATTAATTACTGAAGAGATGTTGCTCCGAGTAATTAATTCTATCCCACGACGGCTCCAGATCTGCTTAGAAACGGATGGTTATCAATTTGAACATTTACTTTAATCTTAAATTTTTGATGTATACTTCAAATATTAATTTTTAGTAGATTTGTTAAATTTATGATTATTGTTAAATTAAACACTTGTTTGATCCATTATTGCCAAATTTACATTTCTTTAAATTGGCTCGTGAGGAGTTATAATCCACAATACAATATTTTTTACTTAAATTTTCTGCTTGAAATTAATCAATGAACCACTCTACCTGAAGATTATCACACCTTTTCTGGCCACCTTGTATAAAAATTTAATCATTACTACTAACAAACATCACCTTGGAGAAATCCCTCATAAAAAAACCACGGGCCCTAAAAATTAAAAGACGTCTTAGAAAATCACTCCCTAAAAAAACTACGCACTGAAAGACCTTATGTAAAAAAATATGTCTGGAAAATCACCCCTTCTCCGTAAAAACACTCTTGAAAAATTAAATCCGAAAACAACATCTCCTGAAAGAAGAAAAATTCATCCCCTCAAAAAACCACCTCCAGTAAAACTATTTCAGAAAATGATCCCCTCAAAAAACCACCTTGTAATGCCATTAAATAACCTTCCCTAAAAAACTATCCCCTATAAAAACCACCTCTTGTAAATATATTACTGTAAAACCACCCCCCGAAACAAACACCTATAAAATAACTTTGCCTGTAAAAACTACCCCTAAAAATACTCCCGTTTATGAATGTCTTATGTTGTTCTAATTTATAAATCTTATTGAAAAATCAACAGTTAATTTAGAAAACATGAAAACCACTGAATATTTCAATTAGAAAACAATTTGATTTCAAAACTCTAAATATAATATAAAAATTAAATTAAGCGACCATAACCGTAATTTTAGCGTTGTTTATAAAAATGTAAAAAATCAACAGTTAATCTAATCAACATGAAAATCACTGAATATTTGAATTCAAAACTTTAAATACAATATATAAAATTAAATTAAGCAAACATTACCGTCAATTTTATTTATTATGTAAATACTTTTTTTTATAGAGAAATAATAAATCTCGCCAAATTTTTCTAAGAAAATGTTGAAAAGTTTAAGTAAATAGAAAATGAAGACAAAATATGTTTAAACATTTATGCAAAATAAACAAATGATTCAGCATAAAACAACATAAAATTCTCATAGAATTCATCGATTTTTAATATTCTTCAAAGAAAAATTAACTATCTCAACTAGTTTTTTATATATTTTGAACCAAACTCAAAGAAATTGTATGTTATTTTTAAGCGGTTTAATTTCTAATTACGATTAATATAAAAAATGTAACTTGCTTCAACAAGTAACTTAGAGAGCAAAATGTTTGTGCATTGCTATAATTTATTCTAAAATTAAAATAAAGAAATTTTGTTTACGCTAATTGACCACCCAACCCCCTCCACAAAAACAATAATATTAACGTTTTTTTTTTTGGTTAACTAGATCATGATAACATGTAAATTCTTATTATTATTAATTTTCTAAAGAGACATTAAATCATTGTAAAAATAATCGCCAATTATAGTTTGGAATTATTTCTAATATTTTACAAAATTTTAGTCGTAGGTGATGGTGTTTTCTTTTTACTAAATAATTTGTATTTAGTTTTCTGAAATATTAAATTTTTATTTATTTATTTTATACGGTATCTCCTTTTTACATAAATTTTTACAAATCAATTATATAATTCTTAACTGTTGTAACAAATTAATACAATGATTCACTACAATAAAAAAATATAGATTAAATGAAATTACTATACATCTAAATCAAAATAATCCTTAAACATATAAAGAAAAAAATATACAAAATATTAAAACAATATATTATTTTAAAATAATACCAAATGGCTATAGGTTATCTGTCAAGACGATTTAACATATCTCTAAATTGTGCATAAGGTTCATTGAAAATATTTACATTATCACTGGCAGTAATCTCGTTCAAATATCTCAAAATCCTAGAAATGGGACTATTGAAACCATAATTTGTGGAATGTATTGGCACTCTGAATAGTGTATGGTGTCTTGTAACCCTTGTTACATTAAATCTACATAGTGAAAATAAATGGTCACAATCAATAAGCCCATTTATGAGCCTGAAGCCGAAACAAATATCATTAATTTTGCGTCTATTTTTTAAAGATTTTAAATTTAATGTACTTAACATATTTGTGTGACTAAAAGCAATTCTAGCAAGACCTAATTTAAAATGAACAATTCTTAAAAATTTGCTCTGTACCATTTCGATTTTGTAAGACCATCGATCGTAAGTAGGGTTCCAAATAACAGAACCATACTCTAGTTTTATTCTAACTAAACTAGTGTACACCAATCTGCTGGTGTTAACGTTAAACATGGATGAAAATCGTTTAATTAACCCAAGAGTTTTTAGAGCATTGCCAGCAATTATAATATACGCAGAAAATAAATAACATTTGTTGTATGTGTACATTATTTTTATTTTATAGAAACAGAAAATAATGTACGGGGGGTTTTCTATTAACTATACGTATTTCAAATTCAGTCCATTTTCTGTAAATCTTAAGATAATCTTTGTTTATTTTAAGTTCAATTTGAAGCTTTAAACGAGTATTTTCCACTCCCAGACAAAGCATGAAGTAAAATTTCGAGTTTAGAAAAGCCCCGTGAAAATTTGTCGAGGGTCGCGCAGCGACCCGAGACAAATTTTCTGGGCTTTTCTAAACTCGAAATTTTACTTCATGCGCCACGCGTATAAAACACTAAAATATTGTGAAATTTATGTATATTTGAACTTCACTTGAAATCTGTGTTTTACACGCGTGGCGCATGAAGTAAAATTTCGAGTTTAGAAAAGCCCAGAAAATTTGTCTCGGGTCGCTGCGCGACCCTCGACAAATTTTCACGGGGCTTTTCTAAACTCGAAATTTTACTTCATGCTTAGTCTGGGAGTGGAAAACACTCGTTTAAAGCTTCAAATTGAACTCCTTTAAAAACAACGAATGTCGGAAAATTTACAGCTTATGCATATGTTTACTTAAAAAAAAAAGTTCACTGTATACAGGGAGTTTTTGTTTTTTTAGTATACATGTTCGTTGTTTTTCTAGAAGAATTCAATTTGAAGCTTGAAACGAGTGTTTCCACTCCCAGATTAAGTTAAATTCATACTTAATCTGGGAGTGGAAACACTCGTTTCAAGCTTCAAATTGAATTCTTCTAGAAAAACAACGAACATGTATACTAAAAAAAAAAACTCCCTGTATACAGTGAACTTTTTTTTTTAAGTAAACATATGCATAAGCTGTAAATTTCGAGTTTAGAAACTCCTAAACTCGAAATTTTACTTCATGCGAGACGCTTACAAAACACTAATTTAAAGTGAAGTACAAAATATACTACTTATTTCATATGTGAATCATGTTTGAACATTTTTCAGCATATGCGCAGGGATACGGAAAAGAAAAATTCCCTGTTCAAAAAATAACAATCAAAACGGAATATTAGATTCCTGGACTTTTAAAAATGTCAAAAATGCCAAAACAAGTCTTTAAAATTTCTGAATGAAAAATGAAATATCAAAAAAACTTGATTTTGCAAAATAAAATCTTTGATGCGGCCCTTGAAACATTCTAAGTGTTAATTTTGGCCCTCGAAGCAATTTGGGTTGGCCAGCCCTGATGTAAATATTGTATTGTGGCAGGTCAGGAAAATTCTAGTCCGCAATTTATTTATAAATCCTTACTTTTTTGATTACACTAAAAAGCATAATTTACATTTATTATATTAATGCATTTAGTCATAAAGTAACAAGTATTTAAATAACAAGTATTTTTTTAGTGATGATCAAATAAGATCGGCAGCGCGATCTGCTCGATCTTTTTGGCCGGCTCGATTTTTTGATCGGCCCGATCTTTTCGATCGGCTCGATCTTTGCGAGCGGCTCGATCTTTCCGAGCGGCTCTATCTTTATGATCAGATCGATCTTATGATCGATCTGCTCGATACTTCAACTGATCATTGCTTGATCGATTCTTAAAATACTCGATCTTGCCCATCACTAGGCATCTTGTATGCTGCTGAGAGAAGCAAGTACAAGATGCCCTGAGGTAAAATTGAATTATATTAACTATAAAAGATCTTATCAACAGGCCATTAAATCTGCAAAAATTACTGCAAATGATAGTTATATAAAGCAAGCCCCCAATAAACCAGCAGCTATGTGGGCACTTGTGCAAAACAAAAACAATAGTAAGAACCATACTGACAATGTGTGTAACATATCGGCTGATTATTTCAACTCATATTTTAGCACCGTTGCCAATAAACGATGCACTTCCAAGCTCAAACTCTAAACCATTTGATTCATTATTGAATATAGGTACAAATAATAATTTTCCATATTTTGAATTCAAAGAGGTGAGTCCCAACGTGGTAAGGAGTATTGTACAAAATCTCAAAAATTCCCATGCAAGGGATATCTATGGTATTTCGACTTCTATCTTAAAAAATATCATAGATACCATCATTAGTCCGTTTACTGTGCTAATCAATTCTTGCATAACGCATGGCTCCTTCCCTAGCCCTCTCAAAATAGGATGCGTACTGCCTGTATTTAAGAAAGGAGATAGTAACGAAACGAACAATTATAGACCAATATCTCTGCTGCCTATCTTCTCAAAAGTGATTGAAAAAATATTGTATAACCAACTCATTCTCTTTCTAGAGACCAATAACATTCTCAGCAACAGTCAGTTTGGCTTCCGGAGGGGTTTTTCGACGGAGGACGCAATTCTGGCCCTTACACATAAAATTTCAGAAGGCTTTGACCAAGGTTTGGATACTGTCGCTTCCCTATTGGACTTGAGTAAGGCTTTTGACTGCGTCGACAGTGGGATCCTCCTCTGGAAGCTTTACTGCTACAATATTAAGCCATTGAGCTGTCGATTATTGAATTCTTTTATGAGCGATAGACGGCAGAGAGTATTAATTAATGACATCCTGTCAAGTGAATCCCAAATAACACTTGGTGTGCCGCAAGGGTCTGTTCTCGGGCCTCTGCTTTTTATATTATATATAAATGATCTGCCATCACAGCTAAAAAAATGTAATCAATATAGACTCAATTTTGTATGTTGATGACATCACTCTCACGCATCAATCTAAGATGATTAAAACGAGCATTCCAAATATAGAGGAATCGGTGTCACAAGCTTCAGAATGGCTTGTTACTAACAAATTAACATTGAATAAAAGTAAGTCCGTGAACATGCCCTTCTCTCTAAAATCACGGGAGAGCAAAAACTGTAAATTCCTTGGTGTACACTTGGATTCCCAGCTGAACTGGCGTAGGCACACAGAGCTTCTATCATCTAAATTGAGTAGCACAGTCTACTTGCTAAGACAACTTACTAACTCCTTACCACAAGCCGCTCTAAAAACAGCATATTTCGGATATTTCCAGTCTCACTTAACCTACGGAATACTGGCATGGGGTCACTCTTCTGCCCTCATGAATCTATTCAGGATACAGCGCAGGGCTGTAAGAGTGATTGCATGTCTAGCCTATAGAGCTGAATGCAAGGAGGCCTTTATTAATTTAAAAATCTTAACACTACCGAGTGCCTATATGCTTAAATACATCAATTATGTTCGAGGAAACTTATCTAAATATGTTACGCATGTAAAGATACATGACCACTGCACTAGACAAAGACACAACCTCTATCCGGCACGTATGCGCTTATCTAAATCATTAAATGGTGTCAACCACTATGGGCCTAAATTATACAATGCCCTGCCCAATCATATAAAATCACTACCATACAAAAGCTTCAAAAAAGCTACACGGAATTATTTTCTAGCAAAAGCTTTTTTCTCCATAGATGATTGCTTATCTAATAGATTCCTAGATTTTAATGTGTTAAATGTTCAAACTATGTAATTTTAACGTGTTCTAAATCTTTGTGTATTTTTTATTGTTTTGACGACGGGGTACTATTTTTAAATACCAAACTAATATATTTTTATTGATTTGTTATATATAATTGTATATCTGTTACTCCTACGTTTTTAATTACTTCAATGTGACTTATGTAAACCTTTTGTTTTAACATGCAATAAATGATTTGATTTCATTTGATTATCATGAGTACTTTGTATTTTCATTTTTAACGATTTTCTTGCATTAGTAAAGTTACATTTAATCCGGTTTTTCAAATATATTTTCTAAGTTTCTGTTTTAGTTTTAATTCTGAGATAATATCGTTATCAAACCAAGGCGGATAATTAAACTGTTTGATGTTACTTTTCAGTTTTGGAACATGTTTATCAATGACACAATAAAGTTGAGAGTATAAGAATTCACCAGAGCTGGGCAGGATTCAAATCATTCAGGATTCGAATCCTGGATTCGAATCCTTTTAAAGGATTCTGAAGAGACATTCGAATACTTTAGTTCAACTGGATTCGTGATCCGGATTGGTTACATTTTTTTAAGAGGATTCGTGTTCGAATCCAAATGTGGGTGATTCCAATCCATGTAAAAGGATTCGAATCCTTATGAAAGGATTCGAATATTTATAAAAGGATTCGAATATTTATAAAAGGATTCGAATACTTACAAAAGGATTCGAATACTTACAAAAGGATTTGGATCGTCAAAAATAATTCGTATTCATTGTGAGGGTTAACATGAAAAATGTCTTTTGTGTGTTTTTACATTTCTCGTTAAATCACCGTTTTATACGCGTGGCGCATAAAGTAAAATTTCGAGTTTAGAAAAGCCCTGAAAATTTGTCTCGGGTCGCTGCGCGACCCTCGACAAATTTTCACGGGGCTTTTCTAAACTCGAAATTTTACTTTATGCTTAGTCTGGGAGTGGAAAACACTAGTTTAAATAAAGACAACCGTATACAAGACTGTCTCAGTTTAAATCTGGTTGACTTTATACAGTAATGAGTTTGATTTTGACGTCATGTGAGGATTTCCATGTTTCCATCTAACACCAATGTAAGGTACAACTTCAAAAAATGTAACTTTTTGAAGTTATACGATGACATGAATATTATAGATTGGTCGTTTATGGATAGGTTCACAGATGTAAATGAACTATGTAATGCGTTTTACGACAAATTGTCTGATACATTCAACACATCTGTCCCTATAATTAAAAATTCAAATAAATCGTTTCCGCCATGGTATACTATAGAAATCAAACGTAATATTCGCCTAAAACAATATTTCCATAAGAAGTGGAAATCTTAGAAATTCTCTATTCTTCTACAGTGAGTTTTCCAGACTGCGAAAGCTCACTAAAACACAAATCTCGAATGCTTATGACAACTATATCAAACTGATTGAATCTAACCTCAAAACAAATCCCAAAGACGTATGGAAGTTTATGCACTTAAAGAAAGGTGTATCAAGAATTCCGGTAGAACTTCACAGCGAAAACTCGACCTACTCTTCACCGCAAGAAATCGTTAATGCGTTCGCCTATATTTTTTCATGTGTTTACACTACCAAAACGCACTTTAATATAACTGACAATTCACTCAACAACCGTGAAACTCTTATAATGCCGTCTATTCAAGAAAGTGATGTCATAGGTAGCATTAACAAACTACGAAATTCGCAGGTATGCGGTGATGACAGTATACCATCTTATGTAATTAAAGATTGTAAATATATATTTGCAAAACCCCTATCGATTATTTACAATTTATCTCTAAAAAAGTATGGTTTTCCCAAGTAGATGGAAAACAGCTGTAATCTGTCCAATATATAAACGCGGTGACAAATCAGATATTCAGAACAACAGACCAATTTCAATTCTTTCTAACTTTTCTAAAATCTTTGAACAAATTATTTATCAGTTTATTTATAATCATATTATTAATTACCTATCCCCACACCAACATGGATTCTGCTCTGGTAGATCTACAACGACAAATTTGGCTGTCATTACTCAGCATATCTGCGAATCTCTTGACAAACGCGGGCAAGTGGATGTATTGTACACGGACTTTTCTCGAGAGTTTGACACCATAAATTACGAAATTCTAAGAAATAAACTTTGCTCATTTGGCCTTTCTTTAAGCCTAGTTAACTTCTTAGCATCGTACTTAGATTGTCGTAATAATTACGTTTCTTATAATGGGTTTAAATCAAATTATTTCATTTCTTCGTCTGGGGTGCCGCAAGGCTCTAATTTGGGTCCCTTATTATTCAATATCTATATAGATGATTTAATTCCCTCCTTGTCCTGTAGGGTATTAGCTTATGAAGATGATTTAAAAATTTATGGTACGGTTACCACAGAACTGGAGTGTGCTTTGCTGCAAAGAGACTTAACTCGTATAACTGATTGGTGTATTGGGAACCAACTAACTCTAAATATAAACAAGTGTGCAGTAATATCATATACTCGTAAACATCACAACATTTCTTTTAATTACAAAATTGGCGATACAATTATACGACGTGAAAATAATATTAAAGATCTCGGTGTCTTATTTGACTATAAACTCACATTTTCCAATCACATTCATGAGATTGGTAAATCAGCTTATAAGTTGTTAGGGTTTTTGATGCGGACATCACGTTATTTTCATGATACCAAATTTTATATTATGCTATTGTACGCAGCAGACTAGAGTACGCTTTGGTAATATGGTACCCGTACTATGTGTCAGATTCATTAGTAATTGAAAGAGTCCAGAAGAGCTTTCTTAAATACCTTACCTACAAAATTAGTGGCATATATCCTGGCAGACAGACAGATTATAGTGACTTACTTGAACAGCATGAGTGCTTGTCTTTGTCTAAACGGAGAGATATATGCAGCGCATCATTTTTGAAAAAAAATATTTGCTATGAAGTGAACTCGTCCGAACTGCTAAGCATGGTCCAATTTTATGTCCCTCGACTAACATCGCGACAAATAATAACCTTTTCTTTACCCATTGCATGTACCAATATTTTGCTGAGAGCGCCCATTAATCATATTAGCCGCAATGCTAATAACCTGTTTCAGGATATATTTGTATAATTTACTGAATATTTGATTGTCTAATATTGTTATTAAAAATAATACTATTGATTATTCGTTTGTATTGCATTGCTTATTTACATAATATTTAATTTTTGTTAATTTTACAAATTATATCTAATTCATTTTATAAATTTGTCTGTGCGCGGAAAGGGTTTAAGTAATTGTTTTGAATAGTTTTTTGAATTAATTTTATAATTATTCCTTTAATTGCGGATAATTTTTGTAATTTCCAATTATCATTGAGGTTAATCGATTTATTTTTATTAAATGTCATACTGTTTAATTTTCATACTATATTATATTGATTTGTGTTAGTTTTACATATTATAGCATATTAATTTTGTTAATTTATTTAATTTTAAGAAGGCTGATTATTTGTCTCTAAATAACGTATTTATAAATACTCATTGGGACACAATATTCAATGACTATGATATTGAATCCGCATGTGAAATATTTTACTCAAATGTTTATGCTGCAGTTGATATGTATGTGCCTAAAATAAAACCATCCGGTCAAAAGGGTAAAATGTTTCCGAAATGGTTTAATAATAAATTGAAAAACTTGATAATTGAAAAGAAGAAATTACATAAAAAATATATTATTTCTCAATTGAATTTTGACTACAATCAATTCAGTTCGGTACGTGAAAAGTGTAAATTGCTGTCGAAGTTATGTTATGAGAAGTACATTCATATGATGGAAGATGATATTAAGTGTAACCCTAAATCTTTTTGGACCCATGTCAAAACCCAACGAGGCTGTTCTCAATTACCATCTATATTCATGAATGGACTCAATGCAGTGACTGAAAAAGGCCATATTGTTGAGTTATTTGCAAAACATTTTGAATCAGTTTATTGTTCATCGTCTACCTTTCACAATACGATAACATCATCTAATGCACTATCTTCTGTTACAAATATCCCTCATCCACCAAAGTTAAAGATTACTGAGATTTTAAACTCTCTATGCTCACTGAAAATAAATCATAGCCCAGGTCCCGATGGTTTACCTGCCTCTTTTATGAAAGAATGTGCTTTTTCTATGTCTAGACCTTTATGGTTATTATTTAATAAATCCCTATCCAGTGGTATGTTTCCTGCATGTTTGAAGATTGCAAATATTATTCCAATTTTTAAAAGCGGTGATAATAAAAGATTTCAAAACTATCGACCTATATCGATCATATCAGCAATTCCAAAGATATTTGAGAAACTGTTAACATCATTTTTAACCGACGCTTTACATTCCACAATATCTTTTAATCAACACGGGTTTCGTGCTGGGGCTTCAACTGCCTCTAACCTCTTAGTATATGACTCCTACATTGTGGATGCTTTGGAGAGCGGGTGTCAAGTTGATTCTGTGTATACCGACTTCTCTAAAGCATTCGACAGTGTTGATCATGGTATTTTAATGAACAAGTTAGCACACGTCGGAATTTCTGGAGTTCTACTATCCTGGATAGAATCTTATATCACCTGTCGTAAACAGTTTATTAAAATAGGTCAATTGACGTCACGATCTATAAGCGTCACATCAGGGGTACCTCAAGGTTCCCACCTTGGACCCCTTTTATTTAACTTATTCATTAATGATATTGTTAGCTGTTTTTCATATGCCGAAACTCTGTTATTCGCGGATGACATGAAGATCTTTTTACGTATTAATTCATTACAAGACACAAATCATCTTCAAGTAGACCTTACTTCTTTTTGTAACTGGTGTAGGGTGAACAAACTGTGTCTAAATGTGGGTAAATGCAAAATAAGTTCATTTTCAAGACGAGCATCCTCAATAGATGCCGTTTACCATTTAAACAATAGGAATATAGAGCGAGTCAATTCTATAAAAGATCTTGGAATTATAGTAAACAATAATTGGACCTTTTCAAGCCATATTTCAAAAACCGTTTCCAAAGCATATCAACTGCTTGGTTTTATCAAGCGTAACAGCAAAGATTTCAATGACGTAAAAACAATATTACTCCTCTACAATTCCTTAATACGTCCACATTTGGAGTATTGTTCATCTGTTTGGTCACCTTACACACAGTGCAACATAAATAAAATTGAGCAGGTACAAAAGAAATTCTTGAAGTATCTTGCATTTAAATTCGATGTGCAGGACACATACCAAGGATTGCTATATAGATATGGTCGTAAGAGTCTGGAGCAGAGACGCATTGACGCCGATATACTTTTAGTTTTTAAACTTTTGCATGGGCATATAGACTGTCCTGATTTACTATCAAAAATTGGCATTCGCGTTCCACCTAGAATGCTGCGCAACGATTACACTTTTCATGTACCATTTAAAGGTACAGATTATGCTAAAAATTCGGCCTCTGTGCGTATTCTGCGCCATGCTAATATGATAAAATTCGATATGCTTGCGGGAGAGTATTCTAGTCTAAGAGCCCATTTGCGAAGCCAATAAATGTTGTGTTGTATTTATCATTAAAGTGATTATATTATATTTTTACATTTTTACATTTACTTTTTGTTTGTTGTTTATTTTAAGTACTTTAATATTTATTAAATATTGTAATATTACTATTGTAAATTAATGTTTTTGTAAATGGTCCGCCGTATATTAATAAATAAATGAATAAATATATGTCCTAAATTAGTTTATTCTGTTGGACAATAAACGTATTTATTTATTATTTATTTATTTATTTATTTCCGCGCGTGATAAGGTCGGTTCGATTTAAATCGAGACAACCTTGCACAGTAATGATCTTGGTTTTGACGTCACGTACGGATTTCCACGCGTGACGACATCAACCAAGGTGTGTAAGTAAGTTTTTATTGATTTAAACCGAGCCGACCTTGTATTGTAAATTACCTTGATTGTTGACGTCACGTGAGGACTTCCACGAGTGACGTCAGCAATCAAGGTGGTTAGTGTATAAGGTTGTCTTAATTTAAAACGGAGTTGACCTTGTTAGTTTTAGTAAATTGACAAATACATTAAAAAACTCCCTGTATTTCTCGAGACATAGATATATCTAATAAAATCAAATTGAATTTGCTATGAAATTCAAACATAATAAGTAAAAACCAGTATATTTTCAATTTCACAATATTTCAATGTTTTATCCGTTTCGCTACAAATTTTCAGAATTTCCTAAACTCTATATTTTACTTCGTGCGTAAACAAGGATAGTAAATCTATGTTAAAAAAACAAAAATTAACATTTCTTAAGATATAAACTATTTGTCTCGTGTAATATAAGGCAAAAGTAATGTCATATTATGAATTGGCTGCCATTTTATTAGAAATGAAAAAAATGGGCAATGTTTTGACTGAAAGTTAATTTAAAGGTGTAAAATTGAAAATACAAAGTTAAAAAAATGATATCGGTCAAATGACCATTTCCTGAGTTGATGTTGATTGTGCTCGTTTTACAGCATTTTGAATTATTGTTCGTAAAACATCTGGCTCCAAATTGGTAATTTCTTCTTCAATGTTGGTTTTCAAGACTTGCAAGGTTTGTGGTTTGTTGTGATATATGCAAAATTTCAAACTTCAAACTGAATGCTTTGATAAGAACATTAAATGACTAAAAATGTTTTTAAAGATATTAATCTAGTTTTTAAAATTATGTTTAATATTATTTGAAGTAAAACTGACCTGGTAGCCACAATCTGGAATGTTAAATTTTTCCGACATTTCCCTGATTCAAGATTTTTTCCCTGGCCTTTTAATATAACTCTCTTCTGTGGGAACCCTCCATTTTGTAAAATTGTTTTCATTGTTTTTGCAATATTTAAGTTAATTTTATAAATGTTTACGTGTTTTGTAATTTGCCTGCTGATTTTGACAAATTTAATAATGTCATATGGCTTTTTTGTTAGTGTTTTGGTCAATTTGAATATAATTTCACGACTTTCTGACTTTTAACAATATTCAGTGAATTTTTTATCTACGTAATTTTCAGGCATTCGTCGATTTTATAATAGAGTTCAATATGAAGCTTTAAACGAGTGTTTTCCACTCCCAGACTAAGCATGAAGTAAAATTTCGAGTTTAGAAAAGCCCCGTGAAAATTTGTCGAGGGTCGCGCAGCGACCCGAGACAAATTTTCGGGCTTTTCTAAACTCGAAATTTTACTTCATGCGCCACGCGTACAAAACACTGATTTGAAGTGAAGTTCAGAAACGCACAAATACATCTTTAATCAGAGTAACAGGGAATCAGATGTTTAGTCTGTTATCAACGATGTCCAGTCTTAATAATAAATAATTAGGTTTTAAATATTTTTGTTAAAACAACTGGTAACGATATTTTTATATAGTTAAATTTCACGATTTGAAATTTTAATTTTTAAAAAGTTTTTATTTCACTTAATTAATTGAGTTACAAAGGTATTTCATTTGTCGCAACGGTTATAACGATAAAGGACACGGAGATGCTTTCCGAACGAAAGTACGATTGTAATTAATTCATGCATGAGATAATTGTCCATGATGAAGAATGGGACGCTCTGGAACGTGCCTGCGATAAGGCGCATCATTCCTGGGAACTGTCTTCTCAGCATTTTGGTATGTGGATACCATTACATAACTCCTCCCTCCTTAGGTTTGAACGACCTCGTTCAATTCGGCAATGCGGGGGTGTCTTCTTGATTTGGATCGACCATCTTGATGCGAATGATTTTTCTTGGTTTGCAGAAAAGGTCGATAATGCGTGTCCTGAATTTGATAATGATGGCCGTGGCAAGTATTATTAACAATAATACAAGGCCGGTAAATCCATAATGAATTATGTGAACCAGTGGTTCCAAATGTAGTGGTTGATTCTTGAGTTCTTCAGCCTCTTGTTGAAGAATGGTTGGATCTTTGAGATGTCGCAGTTGAAGTTTTGCTTCTTGATAAAACTTCAATGTTTCATTTGAAATGTGGTACAATGTTAACTCGTACGTAGGTGTAGTGTTGACATATGTGGATTTTTCCAATATTATTCGGCATTATGAACTGATTAAATTTGGTCCTTGTATAAATGTTCCATCTAGTTGTCCTTGACAATCTTCAATTATTTCAAGTTTTCTCTTTGATAGTACTAGTAATTGTCTATTACGCAGTACAGATGTAATTTGGTAATCGTTAGCAATTTTTATTGTTTTGCATTTGTTGGCATTCAATAAATTACAATCCTCTTGGGTCGGTTGTTGCAGACACAAGGTGATGATGTGGAAACTCTGGCAATCTTCGTTAGTCCAGTATTTTAAGTTGTTCATCTCGATTAGAAATGGTTTTGGTGGGACAATAACGATATCTTGATAATTCGGAATCGGGTAGATTTGAGAATAATTTGCGGAAATTGGTTTTAAAATGGGTATTTTGAGAAGGAATGTAATTGTTTCTTTTGTTCCTATTACCATAAGTTTTGATAACTCTAAAATGTTTAATAATTGAGTCGTTTCAATTGGCAACAATTGCTTTGGATTATAGATTTTCGTCAAGTAATTTTGAACAGTTATAAGTTCATCTACCGTTAAAAGTTCTAAATCTGGAATTCCTTTCCATGACAAGCTGATTGCGCGTTCAAGCAATTCTAACGTTTTTATTAAATGTTCTGAATGATAAACTTCGTTTTGTAATAATGTTCTTGTATCTTCGATAAACGTTAAACCTTCAATAAAATGTTTTGTTTTGTTTAAATTTGACATTAAGATTTCTAAATCACATGAATATCTTTTTGATAAATGATTTGCGAAAGTTGTTAGTTTATTTATTTGTTTCATTTCGGAATTTTGATTATTATGTAATTTCTGTAAATTTTCATTAATATTTTGCAAGTCGTCGTCGTCGAGATTTCCTGTAATGAATTTGATGGTTTTTCCTAGAATATTAGCCAATGCTCGTTTTGATTTATAACTTAATTTTCTCAGTAATAGTTCAATATTTCTGCAATTTAAAGCAAGTTGTTTATAAATTTGGTATGTTAGTTTATCTATTGAAGCATCTTTCTTTAGAGTTTCAGTGTTTGCTAATAACTGTTTGAATCCTATTTCTAATTTTGATGTATTTACGAAAAATAGAAAATTATGGTAGTGGTCCATTACTTTTACTGGGCCTATGATTTCTTGAAAATAGCCGTTGTTTTTAATGGGTTTGACCTGAAGGGCCTGGTTGTGGTGAATCTGGAGGATCGTCACCGCCAGTATCGGGAACCTGTAAAGAAGTTGTTTTTCTTAGTTTCTTAACCTTTTTAATGTTAGCTGTGGTATTTCTTGATTTTTGAGTTTTTCCAAAAATTTTATTCGATTCTTGTTTTTCAACAATTACCTTGTCGTATATAGGATTAGCTTTACTGGGTTTTTTCCTATTTACATAAACTTCGCGATTTTCTACGTTAGGCGGATCAACGCGGGTTTCGTTACGTTTTTCTAAAATGTTTTCGGCTAATTGCTTGTTTTTGAGGTATACTTGATCATAGAATGGTAGAATTTCTTGTTTTCTTTTTTCATTATACTGTTCGAATACAGTCATGTCTAAATCGAATTCTGGAGTTCTCTCGTAAGGGCCGTATAGTAAGTAAAAGGGTGAAAATCCGGTAGAAGAATGTATTGATTGATTGTAAATCGAAACTGCTGAAATCATTAAATTTGATGGAACTTCATTGGGATTTTTCAGTTTTAGTATTCTTAATTTTTCTATAATGGTTGAGTGAAATCTCTCTATTGGGGAATTAGAACTCGGGTTATTCACTGTTGTGAAATGAAGTTCAATTTTGTTCATTTTACAAAATTCTTTGAAGGTATTATTTTGAAATTCACGCCCCGCATCACAAACTATTTTTTGTGGAATATTATGGTGAGCGAAATAGTGTCTTAATTTATTTAAAACAGTCAAGCTAGTACCGTCTTTTATCCAGTATGATTGTCCATATCTTGAAAATAAATCAATAATCGTCAAAAATTTGGAATTTTGAAAGGAAAACGTGTCCATGTGTAACACTTCTAGAGGTCTCTTTGCTAATAACGGTCCGTCAAATTTTAATTTATACGGATGTCTCTCATATTTTGACTGTAAACATAAGTCACATTTATTGATTAAATCTGTAATAGTTTGTTTCATATTTGGCCAGAAATATTTGTCTTTGAGGTTATTGTAAGTTTCGGTTATACCATTATGATTTGAATCGTGGTATTCTGTAACAATTTCTTTTTGTAATTCGTTATCAGTTACGTCATTGGTGATTTTATTGGTAATGAATAATTTTATTGAATTGTTAAAATGTTGTTTGCAAAGGGTTTCAAAAGGACGTCTGAGATTATTGTCAGTAAAATATATTCCATAACTTGAATTTGGTTTTAATGTGTCTTTCATGAAAGTTAATAAATCTTGATCAATTGAATTTTTGGAAATGGTTACTTTATAAGTATTTCTATTAAAGGGTTTAGTAAAACGGTTTTTATATGTTTCGCCGGTATTAAAATATATTCGATTAGGAAATATATTTAAAGATCTTTCTGAAATTGGAATGGTTTTACCGTTGTCTTCATCAGTTGAATGTACAGTATTGTCGCATTCATTTTGTTCAGTTAATGATGATCGCAAATTTTCTAGTGTTTTGGCATATTCAATTGGGTCTTCTACTTGGGAATTAATAATTCGTTCTATTTCTTCGTCATTGATATCGGGTAATTCGTCAATGTTTGCAATAACGGATTCTTCATCTTCTCTATTGTGAATTTCGATTCTGGAAAGGGCATCCGCTACTTTATTTTCTTTTCCTCTTTTGTAAATTATTTTGAAATCGAATTCCTCTAATTTTAATTTCCAACGCACAAGTCTAGAATTTGGTTCTTTAATTTTATAAAGCCAGACAAGTGGGTTATGATCTGTTTCTACAATGAAATTGCGACCGAAAAGGTATGGTCTGAAATGTTTGGTTGAATCTAAAATAGCTAACAGTTCTCTTTCAATTGTTGAATAATTTTTTTCTGCCGAATTTAAAGTTCTTGAATAGTAAGCTATTGGGCGATTTGATTGTGATAATACACCTCCTATCGATACATTCGATGCATCGGTGGTTAATTTGAATTGCTTATTAAAATCAGGATAAGCAAGAATTGGAGCATTACAAAGAAGTTCTTTGCACAATTCGAAAGCTTGAATATATTCTGGGTCGGAAATATTTTTTGAACCTTTTTTCAAACATTTAGTTAATGGGCATACTACTTTAGCAAAATTTGAAATAAATTTTCGATAATAACCTGTAAGGCCTAGGAATGATTTTATTTCCTTTGTGGTTTTGGGTAACGGGTAATTTGTTATCGCTTCAGTTTTAGAAGGATTTGGTTTAATTCCGTCTGGTGTTATTACGTGACCTAAAAAGGATACTTCTCGTCTTAAAAACTCTGATTTATCGAGCTGTATTTTTAAATTGAATTCTCGGATTTTACTGAAAATTAGTCTAATATGATTAATGTGATCTTGAAGGGATTTGGAAAAAATTACAATGTCGTCCATGTAAACAAAGCAAAATACATGTAAGTATTCTCGAAGGACGTTGTCCATAACACGTTGAAATGTGCTAGGAGCATTTTTTAATCCGAAGGGCATTCTGAGGTATTCATAATGTCCTTGGTTAACTGAAAAAGCGGTTTTTTCGATAGAGTTAGGATGCATTTCAATCTGATGGAAACCTTGGGCTAGGTCAAGAGTAGTAAAGTACGTACACTTGCCTAAATTGTCTAATATCTCTTCAATACGTGGAAGTGGGTATTTGTCTTCAATTGTGTTTTCATTGAGTTTTCTATAATCAATCACCATTCTAAATTTTTTCTTTCCGGAAGCGTCTGATTTTTTTGGGACTAACCATACGGGAGCTCCGTAAGGTGAAATCGAGGGTCGAATTATTTTATTATCTAATAATTTCTGAATTTGATTTTCAATTTCTTGTTTCATGCTATGTGGGTGTCGAAACGATTTTACATAAATTGGTTCATCGGTTTTCGTTCGTATTTCGTGTTTAACAGCGTTACTGAATGTTAAGTTGCAATTTTCGTTATAAAATATGTCAGGAAATTTTTTACAAATTTTAAGAATTTCGTGTTTTTCTTCAGAATTTAAATGTGTTGTTCGAATTAATTCTGAGATGTTAAATTGTTTATGTAGTGTTTTTGGTGGGTTCCTAATTTCTTGATTCAAAATGGGCATCACGTCTATACGTTCTGAACAATTTAAATCTACATCTAAATTCTCGTCAAATGGTAACATGCAATAACCATTTTTCGAAATTGCAATGCATTCGGGTATGCAATAATCTTCTGATATTTTTATTTGCGGTATGATGACTTCGCCATTATCTATTGTCACTGGAATTTTTACATGATTGCTTTTATTAATTTTGTGAGGAGAAATTGATTTTTTATTCAGTTCTAAATAAAAAGGAATTTTTATGTCGCACAATTCTAAAGTGTTTGTTTTGTAATTAATTGTCGCGTTTAATTTTTCTAAGTCGGACGTACCTATTAATGCGTCAAATTTTGGGTGCCAGTCAACGACATGTAAATGAATATCGGCTGGTATACCTAATTCTTTAAGAATTGGAAATTTTAAATTATCTTGGCAATGAATTTGATTTCCTAAACCGGAAACTGTAAACGGTTTTTGATACAAATATTGAGAGAATTTCTCGTATGCAAGTTTTGAATTTATAACGGAATTTGTTGCTCCGCTATCTACTAGAATTGTTAAATCTAAATTGGGCAAATAAATGAATGGTAATTTTGATTTTATTTTGATTGAATTTAGATCTATGTTTCTGATTTCGGTGAGGCTGTTATAGGAAAATTTTCAAAATTTTGTTCGTCATTATCATTTTCGTTAATCTCATACTCGTACATTTCTGTTTGATCTGCAAAATTATCAGTATCTGAAAATTGTTGGACTGATTCATAATCTTGAGAGAGTTGGGACCCTGGAGAAACTGGGTAAACTGGGGAAACAGAGTCAGTTTCTACATTATAAAGAGCTGAATAGTTTATATTTTGTCTTTGATTTGAATAATTTGGTACTTGATTAGTTCTTACTCTAGATTGAACAGACATTGGTGTTGGTTTATTCAGTCTAGACATTCCTGAGGAAGCTTGAGTTCCAAAAACTTGTTTATTTGTAGGATAAATATTTGGTTGTGCCGCTCGTGGCGCAAATACGTTTGGTTTTACGTACGATTGATTTGGAAAATTTTGTTGTTGAACGGGTCTCGGTTGAGAAAATTGATGTTGAAAATTTCGGTAATGTGGGTTTTGAGAAAATCGTGGTTGTGAAAAATTATTGTATTGATTTTGGTTAAATCTGGTCAATTGTGATTGATTTTGGGAATTGGTGAATTTAGGATTTTTTCTGTTGTCATTGGACTTTCGGATGAATTCGCAATATTCCCATTCTTGTTTTTGATTATCGAAGAATGTACATTTATTTAAACACTGTTCGATGGTATCTAATTGAAAATTACTTAAATAGCTTCTGTATGGCTCTAACAAACCTATTTGAAAAGTTTTTAATGTTAATTTATCGTAATCAGTTTTCTTGTAATTTAAATAATTTGGATCTGTTATGTGTAAAGAAATATGTTGCATTAAGTCATTATAAGCTTTTAATAATCTACTGTAATAATCTAAGTAGGTTTCATTTTTTTGTTGAATACACTGTCTCAATGAAGATTCTAGAATTTCTTCGCTTCTTTGATCACCGTATTTTCTTAATAAAGCACTACGAATGGCGTTCCATTCAAATGCGTTTTGATAAGCCATAAAATCTCTAGCATCTCCTTTTATTTTTGATCTGAGAGAAAAACTAACTGCATAAGCTAAATCGGGTGATAATCTGCATTCTAAATGTTTGTGCAAATTATCAACTTCGGTTATAAAAATTGATAAATTTTGGCCTGGGTAATATTCTGGAATCGCGTTCATTAATAATGAAATTTCGTTTTTGTCAGTAATTAGATTACTTGAATTTACACTAGAATTTGTATTAGTCATTTTTGGATTTTGCGGAATCGGACTAAATCTAACGTTGCCTAAAATACTTGGTTTTATCTTATATCTAGGTGTTGAATTTTCTAACGTATCTAAATCGTCAGCAATTATTTCAATGTCGGTATCGGACATTAAATAAAATTGAATTGATTATTATTATTTTTTTTTTTTTTTTTGAAACAATTACACTTTTGGGATGGAAGAAAACAAAGGACTTACAGCACTAGGATCTGCATCGTGTGGTGTGAATTTCCCTAGATGTATCTTCTTTCCTCTTCGTTGGATTCTCGCACAAAGACTTGAAAGCCACCTGTTACTGTCTTTCACCAGGGATAGAAATCACTTTTCGTGGGTCAATCCCGTCGATTGATTAACAGTTCAGTCGCGAATATCCTGTTCGCAGCGCCAGTTAAATTTCACGATTTGAAATTTTAATTTTTAAAAAGTTTTTATTTCACTTAATTAATTGAGTTACAAAGGTATTTCATTTGTCGCAACGGTTATAACGATAAAGGACAGGGAGATGCTTTCCGAACGAAAGTACGATTGTAATTAATTCATGCATGAGATAATTGTCCATGATGAAGAATGGGACGCTCTGGAACGTGCCTGCGATAAGGCGCATCATTCCTGGGAACTGTCTTCTCAGCATTTTGGTATGTGGATACCATTACATAACTATATAAATGGTTGAAAAAAAAAATTTTAAGGATTTGTATTCGTGATTCAAAAAATAGGATTCGAATCTTTGATTCGAATCATATTTATCTCTTACGAATCCTTTATTCGAGTATTCGTGATTCGAATCATATTAGGTGATTCGGATTCGTGATTCAAATCCTTTTTACGAGGATTCGTCCCAGCTCTGGCACCCTGTATAACATTTTACAATTATTCAAGTGCACCTTTTTGATGTGTGTGTATGATTGATTGGTCGCCTTCAGCCCCTGACCAGTGGCCAAAAAAATTAGTAAATATCTGCTAAATATTAACATTTGAGAACTTACATGAATCATCGACTACTAAATTATGTTTATGTAGGTTTATCCCACTTTTACCAAAATACATCGATCTGAACGTCTCACCGGTGGCAACTAGATTTTCTGCTGAATGCGACCATTTTAAACTTTGAAGTTTGAAGAAAAATTTCGAGTTAAGAAAAGCCCAAAAATTTGGGTTGGTCGCTTCGTTTCGCTACACGACCAATCCAAATTTTCAGGCTTTTCCAATCTCGAACTTTTATTTCGTGCTTAATCAAATAGTGGAAAACACTCGTCAAGATAATATTAAATGCTTTTGTAAAATATACAGAAAGCAACAAAAAATATACTTAAACGCGATACGCAACCAAACCGAATTTGAAGACTTTTATAAACTTGAAATTTTAGTTCATGCCTAGTCTGGGAGTGGAAGACAATCGTAATATTAATTACTTCAATAAAAATATATTAATTTAACTTTAGTGATTTTTTTTGAAACTCCGATTATTTTAACTAGTTCACTTCTAATACATTTATTAATTTTCAATATTTACGATTTTCTGTTTTTATGAGACAAATTAATCAAATCTTGAAAGTAACTAAAATTTGATTATTAATTTCATTCTAAATATTCTAATAGATTTAATTATTTTAAATATTTACGATTTGTGTTTTTTCTAAGAGAAAGGAGATCTTCAAAGTAACTAAAATTTGACAAGTATGTTTAAATCCAACCTATAATTGTCAGAATATCACTCAAATTAAGAAACTGGTGCAATTCAAATGAATAAAAATTAAATTGTAAACATTTATCAAAATCATCTAAAGCAAAAAAGACGAGTAGTTACAAATATTTTCTTTTGTATTATTTTTACCTATTTTTGAATTGAATTTATGTCCGGTATTATAAACGATTAATAAATCATTAGATAACTATTTGTGGAGTAAATTTATTTACCTAGTAAACTAATGGGCAAATAAAATTGCGTATTATAAAGTAAACCTACCAAATAAATAGCAATTCTGGAAATAAATAATTTAATTAGTACAATATAGACCGAAATTAAACATTTTCATTGTGGCCATAGCTGGAACCACCAATTTTTTAAATGAATTGTCAATATTTTAAATTAAACTGTCAATCAAATTGGAAATTTAGTATAATTACTTATAAATAAAGAGAATAACCGTGGAATAGGACAGAATTATACAGAACAAGAAAAAGAAAGCTTATTAGAAATTATAAAAGACTTACAGGAGTGTTTTCTACTTCCAGGCTAAGCATGAAGTAAAATTTCGAGTTTAGAAAAGCCTGAAAATTTGGTTTGGTCGCGTAGCGCGAAGCGCGGAGCGGCCAAACCAAATTTTTAGGCTTTTCTGAACTCGAAATTTTACTTCATGCGCCACGCTTACAAGACACTGATTTCAAGTGAAGTGAAGTTCACTTGTTTACAATATTTCAGTGTTTTCAGTGTCTAATACGCGTGGCGCATGAAGTAAAATTTCGAGTTTAGAAAAGCCTGAAAATTTGGTTTGGTCGCTCCGCGCTACGCGACCAAACCAAATTTTCAGGCTTTTCTAAACTCGAAATTTTACTTCATGCTTAGTCTGGGAGTGGAAATACTCGTTCAAAACTTCAAACTGAACTTTTTTTAAAAAATCGACGAACGTCTGAAAATTTGCAGCAATAAATGCTTACTATTTTACAACGCATGCATCGAAATATGTACACTTAAAAAGATCTTCCCTGTACAGTTAACAATTTCATGCTTTTATAACTAGAAATTTTACTTCATGCTTAATCTAGGAGTGGAAAGCACTCGTTTAAAGCTTCAATTGTAACTAATTTAAAAGAAGCGTATGCATATGTATAAGAATCCCTGGTTATGTCAACGGGTTGAAAAACTAAGTCTTTGACGCCTTAGAATTTCCTGTGGTTTAAATTAATCACCGTCAGGGAAGATACTATAAGAGGACTTAAATCTGACACGAATGATATGGTAGACATGATAACCGTAATGAAATTAATAAATACAAGTAGTAGAATCTTAAGTACTTGTAAAAATATAATGCACTTTTGACTTTCAACTGTCAAATTATTTAGAGAATAAAATTTACTTGATAGAAAAACAAACAAATAATTTACTGAGGAGATTTATTAGCCAAATAAAGTTATTTTGTGTTTATAATACCGAAATCTTTGGAATATATTAATTTATTCCTAAAGTAAATTTTATTTAGAGAATAAAACGTTTTATAATACCGGGCATTAATATAATTCATTTGTTATTGTCCTGTAACTGGAATTTGTATTCTGTTGGGCAGTACAGAATTAAATTATAATAATAATATACATGTACAAGGTGGTGTATTTTGGACTTGCCACATATGGAAGAGAAAAGATATTAAAAAACCGTTTTAGCGAATCAACCATTTGCGTTCATTTTTTATTTCACTTATCTGAAATTCCATCAGCGATTGTAAATCGCGTCCCTTATCTTTCGCTCCACTGCCAAGATACTGAAGATCCACTCCTCGACCAGACTGCTCCCGAATTCAATAGACGAAACGCCAAGAACCGATACCCTCTCTCGAAAATCTCCCCAAACAGCAAATTCCGGAACTTCACGGTGAAATAACCTCAAGATCTCAATTGGTAATCGACTCAACCAGCGAGGCCTAAAACCCGTTGTAGAATATTAGTTCAAAGTTTCCCGTTTCATTTTTTTAAACACAATTAGAGAGCCAAACAACAAAACCAAGATGAAAATATAAAAAAATACGACTCGTTACCTGTGGATATTATGCGGCCTCACTTGAATTTATTATTAATTGTAAAATTACTGAAAAGATCACACAGATACTTCCAGATATATTTTCTGAACACAGCACACAGCACGTGTCTATTTTTTCTCTCTTCCCAAGCACACAGCTCTTCACGGGATTCGTCTCTGAATCAAAGTGAATTAATCCAAAGATTAATTAAATTTCACGCCCCCTATCCGAATTAATAAATCTATTGGCAGTTTCGACTTATCGAACAAATCTATTGGTAGCTCCGATTTATCAACATTAGGATGGCGCTACGCTAATCTTTATTTGCACAATCAAATTCGAAACTACATTCACACGGATAATTATTACATACATTAAAAGATTACTCAACCACACACCTATCCTAGAGGATTGATTTAAATTGAATATATAAATGCCTGACCAGACTTAGGCCGAACCCACAGGATTACGCACACCATTGACACCGGAAACGCCGATCCAATCAAGCAAAGGCACTACAGTCTCTCACCGTTTATGCAAAAAATTATGGACGAAAGGTTGGACGAAATGCTACGACTTGGAGTGATAAAACCTTCTTCCAGCCCTTGGTCGTCGCCGGTGGTCCTCACGAAGAAATCGAATGGCGAGTTTAGATTCTGCTTTGACGGGCGCCGGTTAAATTCGGTAACGAAGCGAGATGCATACCCTCTTCCAAAGGTGGATGCCATCCTTAACAAATTGAGAGAAGCTCGCATTATCTCCACAATCGGTTTGAAACACGCTTTTTGGCAGATACCATTGGACGAAAAATCACGAAAAAAAAAAACAGTTTTTGCAGTACCAGGTAGGGGATTGTACGAGTTCGTGGTCATGCCATTCGGACTACATAACTCAGCACAAACCCAACAACGTTTGATGGATGCATTATTCGGACCTGAATTAAAACCGAATGTCTTTGTATACTTAGATGATATTATCATTTGTAACAGAACCATCGAAGGGCATCTGGAGACTCTCAAAGAAGTGCATCGTAGGTTAGAGGATGCAAACTTGACGATAAACTTTGAAAAATGTAAATTTGCTAGGTCTCATCTTAAATATCTAGGATTCATCACAGACGGAGGTGGATTGAGGACAGACCCGGAGAAAGTGGCAGCCATGGTCGAGTACCCCGTGCCTGTTAATGTCACTCAAACGAAAAGATTCTTAGGACTATGTTCTTGGTACAGGAGATTTATCCCACAATTTTCCACTCTGGTAGCACCCATAAACGCTCTTTTAACCGGAAGAAAAAAGCGGCAATCAATCAAATGGGATGACAAAGCAGAAGCCGCATTTCAGGCCATCAAAAGTGCCCTAACATCGGCTCCAATATTGTCCAGCCCCGATTTCTCTAAGACATTTTATGTTCAGTGCGATGCATCCGACGTAGGATTGGGCGCTGTACTTACACAAATTATGGATGATGAGGGAGAACACGTCATATCATTTGCTAGTAGGTCCCTATCTCGAGCGGAGCGAAACTACAGCGCAACCGAGCGAGAATGTTTAGCGTTAATTTTTGCCGTTGAGAAATTCCGCCCATACATCGAAGGGACGCGATTTGTGGCAATAACTACTCACTGCTTTGGCTTCAGAGATTGAAGGATCCATCAGGGAGGTTGGCGAGATGGGCCCTAAAGCTCAGTCACCACGATATGGAACTACGCCACCGCAAAGGAAAATTTCATGTTGTGCCGGACGCGCTGTCGAGATCCCCGGTAGACAAGGAAGTCACAGAAAATGTCGCATTAGTCGACGCAGAGGAATCGTTTGTGACGAACTTAGTAGATTGTAGTGAAGCAGATTCCTGGTATCAAAGAATGGCCAAGAAGATTACCGACTTCCCCGATAAATATCCGTCATGGAGGGTAGAGGCGGAAAAGATTTTCAAGCACATACCCAGCAGGATACCTATGACGTCCAACATACCGGAATGGAAGCTGGTGGTGCCGAGTTCCCAGAGAATTTCAGTGTTACAATGGGCGCACGACGAGCCGACGTCAGGACATTTTGGATTCTTTAAAACACTTAGAAAAGCGACTGATATGTTTTATTGGCCAAAAATGCGTGAGTCAATTTCCAAATATGCGAGAAAGTGTACTGTGTGTGGCGAGCAGAAAGCACCAAATGTGGCGAGAGCAGGATTGATGGGCGGTCAGAAAAATGTCCAGTTCCCGTTCCAGATTATCTCGACAGACTAAATCGGTCCGCTACCAAGGTCGAAGAAAGGAAATTGTTACCTTCTAGTCGTCACAGACTGGTTTTCAAAATTTGTTCTGGTTTGCCCTTTGAGAAAAGCTACAACCTCAGAAATTTGCAGTTTCATAGAAAATCATGTGTTTTTGTTGTTTGGTGTCCCACAGGTCGTTATGATTATTGCCTGTCAAGTACGACCTGATAGCGGTTCCGATGACCCTGTTGTACCTCTCTGTGAAATTACCTTGAGGATGGTACTTTGCATTATACCAAGTGTACTTGACCTTAAATTTTTCCATCAACGCCTTGAATTTGGAAGACACAAACTGCTTCCCGTTGTCGACCAGAACCTAGCAAATCTATTTCGCGCCATAAAATTGTACAAGTACGATCGCTCCCTAATAACGAATGACAGTTAACCAAACTAGTGACAGCTAAACAACAATGAAGTGACTTTACGTAAATTGTTTCCTAATCAGCACTCTCCAGAAACAGCAATTATCACCTGGAATAATCACAACAAAGAGTCAATAACCTCCGTCTTCAGAAACCAACATTTTATTTGTGAGGTTAGTTTTTCTAATTCGAACTGCCCTTAACCTTAGGTTAATACCACAAAGATGTACCTAAATAAATGCCTTCATGAACTCTAAACCAACTCCCCAATTCGATATGAATGCATTTATACTCAGAAAAACATATTTTGTAGGTATTTCAGTGACGACGGATTTGGTGCAGTTACGTAACGATCGAGGACTGACAGAACATAGGACACTATTGCCTAACACTCTACCCACACAGGAACCGTTGTAGAGGTGAAGAATTAAACAAATTTTATTAAATAAATCTAGATCAAAATCGGTGTTGTTTACATTTTTGTGATGCTTAACTTGCCTATAATAAACTATCGTTTTTAATTTTTAATTCAATTTGGTTTTTCGATGTATCACTTTCTTTTGTTATTTTACTATATTCTTTGAAAGAAACGGAGAGTGGAAAACGCGACCGTTACACGTTTTAGCGAATCAATGTCACTTTTTCGTGTTTTATTTAATGGTGAAAATAGAAATGATCTTTATTTAACCGTTTCCGCTCTATAACCGGAAGTTGATAAATTGTAGTTTTTCTGAAGTTACTGTAACTTATTTCTTTTTATAGTTGTAACCAAACTTTAATAACTTTCTAATGGCAACTTTGGGGAAAACTAAATTTTCAGGCTTTTCTAAACTCGAAATGTTACTTCATGTGCCACACGTATAAAACACTGACATATTGTAAAGCTAGAAATACACATAAAAATACTTTTCGAAAGTAAGTAATATTTAAAATATTGAAATAACAAAATATTTACATTTTTCTTCACACACAAGATAGGTTAAATCATTCAAAGTATTAAATGTAATTATTTGGTAATTTAATAAGCAAAACATTAATATTATTGCATTAATGGCGTTTAATGGGTTCATTTTGAAAGTATTTAAACATAATTCATCTAAGATGACTATAATAATTATTAAATACTGTATTTAAAATATCTGAGCTGATTTTGTCTGTAAGTTTGAACCAAAGTTAAAAAATAGGGCAATTTATCATTTTAAGGCTGACAGATTCTGTTTAAAATAAAATTTTATGAAAATTGACAAACTTTGTAATATTTTGATATAAATAAAACACTGTTTATCACTTTGTTTGTATAACAATTGGTTTATTTGGTGACTATAGTTTCGATACTACACGTATCATTATCAAACCGTTAGTAACAAAAAACTACAAAGGAACATTATTTATATTTGCAAATTTTCTAATAACAGTGTTAAAGAGGGGGGTGTATTTAAGGTCAAGCTGGTCGTTAATTACGGGAATTTCCCGATTAGCGCGGGCTCTGTGAATCTCCAAAGACTCCAGGAGGTCCATCTTTCTACCCTTCTCGGCAAAGTGAATAACTGAAAGTACATCCTCGCCAAAAGAATGGTTATTTTCAATCAAATGTTTGGCGAAAGATGACTTATCAATTAATCTATGCCGAAAAGAGTAAAGATGCTCACTGAGTCTGGTCTTAAAATTACGACCAGATTGACCTATATACACTCCCTTACAATCATTACAGGTTAATTTATATATTCCTGATTTGTAAATACTTGGTATCTGAGTCTTATGGTTAAAAATATGATTTTTAATTTTTGTAAATGGTTTCATCGCTATATTTAATTTATGTTTTGCTAAAATATTTTTAATTTTGTGAGTTATATTTCAAAAGTAAGTAAGGGAACGATATGTTGCATGTGTTTTAGGTTCGATTCCGGCATATATGAATTTTCTAATAAGTTTAATTTTGTATTGATTAACTATTTTATCCACTATTGACGTAGTATAGCCATTTGAAACGGCTATACTTTTAATAATATCTATTTCTTTTTTAAAAGAGGTTTCTGACAACGGAACAATAAAAGCTCGGTTTACCATGGAGTTAAAGGCAGCTAGTTTATGTTTATAGGGATGGTTGGAACAGTTAGGAATTACACGGTCTGTGAAAGTAGGTTTTCTATTAATATCAAAAGTTAGTGATTCATTAGTACGTGTTATTGAGAGGTCTAAAAATGTTATGTTATTGTTAGTGGTGATGAAATAAATGTGACGGTTTGATAATGATACGTGTAGTATCGAAACTATAGTCACCAAATAAACCAATTATTATACAAACAAAGTGATAAACAGTGATTTACTTATGTTCAACAATGTATAACGAAGTAGAAGCCTCTATAGTCAGTGAATATTTTGATAGATAGAATTTTTATAAATTCAATAATTATATACAAATTTAATGATTTTTTTTAATTTAAATAATGAGATCTTAGTAGTTCTTCGCGGATTAAAAGAAAAACAACCAGTTTCATAAAAAAACGTGTTTGTTTTAAATAAAATAAAAAAAATAACGACATAACTTTTTTTTTATGAAATTTAAACACTTATATATTCAATTCGGCTTGACATTTAATCCTAAAAGTAGATGTTTTTCTTTGTAAACGCAATGAGTGAACTAAAAAAAATATATATATATCGGAGATGGTTAGGTGAGAGGATGTGTTGATTTAAAATGGAATACTGTAAATTGCATTGCATTCATGGAATATTGAACACAATTCGTTTTAATTCAGTGTTTAAACATTTAAATAGTTTTCATAATTTTTGAGTTGAAAACAACTCAAACGAAAACTCATTGATGGTGGTGATGAATTATATGTGGCGTTTTTGATGATGGGGCTCGAGCTAATAATATAATTAACGCGCGTTAATTAGTTTTTAATTGAGCAGTAATGAGGTTATGGGCTCGCGGGCGAACACAATGGAGAGGCGTTGTGTTTCTATTAACAATTGATTGGAATTAAAGTCGCCCAAGCGGGACGGTTTGATTTGGTTTAATTTTAAATTCAAATCGCGATTGATTTACGTACACGCGGATAACAACAAAAATGCATAGCCGGAGCGCGGATTTAATCGAAATACTTTCCATGTGGGATTATTTTAAATAGCTAAAAAATTGGAATATGTTCAAAAACTAAAAAGTTTTTTATTCTGAATCAATTTGGCTCCATCCACCTAGGCATCAGGAAATCATCAATTTTACTTCATGCTAGGGCTATTCCGATCCCAAAAAATATCAATATTGAATATAGATTATATCGTATATCAAAGTATCGATAAGGTTAAATATCGCAATGGAAAGTATCGATATTCAAAATATCGATATTTTTCGATACCAGATATTTTAGATTTAATATTTAATATTATTTAATACTGCAAATTAATTTTTAAAAGACCTTCACCCAAGATAAATAATATTGTCAGGAATAGCTTAATGACGATTATGAAACTATCAACATGCTTAGTCTGGAAATGGAACACACTCATTTTAAGTTTCAAATTGATTTTTTTTAACAACGAGTATCTAAAGATTTACGACATATACGGTGTAATTGGGACATGTATACTTGAAAGAAAATCTTCCTGTGTGTACAAGTTGAGGCATTAATTGCTATTGATTAGCTACAATTTTTAATGGTCATATAGGCAACCCAATTTACACATAACTTAAAAAGTAATGGTGTCAAATTATATTGGATGAAAATGTTCGGTGTTACATAAAACTCTCTATATGTGTTACAAGGTATGACAGAATTGTATGTTTTCCCCTACCCCTTTCCCCGCAGGTTCTAGTTCGTGCGAGGGAGAACAATGGCGTTGATTTGGTTACGTTTTTGAGTCTATCATAACCTCTCCTTTCGATTTCGCTGTACTTTCATAGATAGATTTTTAATATTTTGTGTTACAAATAAGTGTTATTAAAATAAGACTTTGTATTAGTGTTAAGTATCGACAAACCGATTTTAATGAAAACCAACCGGTTACAGTGATGTACAAATTAAAATGTAAAATTCAGTCAAAATAATGCACAAAATAATCTGCCAGGGAGAGCTGACTCAATTTCGTCAAGGCCAAAAAGTGGAAAAAACTCTTAAATATGTATTAACATTACACAGAGAGTTTTTCTTTAAAATATACGTATTCCAAATTTAGCCTATTTTCTGTTAATCTTGAGATATTCCCCGTTTTTCTTTTAAGTTCATTTTAAAGCTTTGAACAAGTGACTTCCACTCCCAGACTAAGCATGAAGTAAAATTTCGAGTTTAGAAAAGCCCCGTGAAAATTTGTCGAGGGTCGCGCAGCGACCCGAGACAAATTTTCTGGGCTTTTCTAAACTCGAAATTTTACTTCATGCGCCACGCGTATAAATCACTAAAATATGAAATTTATGTATATTGAAACTTAGTTTAAAATCTGTGTTGTATAAGCGTGGCGCATGAAGTAAAATTTCGAGTTTAGAAAAGCCCAGAAAATTTGTCTCGGGTCGCTGCGCGACCCTCGACAAATTTTCTACGCGGGGCTTTTCTAAACTCGAAATTTTACTTCATGCTTAGTCTGGGAGTGGGCTACACTTGTTACGTATTCCAAATTTAGCCTATTTTCTGTTAATCTTGAGATATTCCCCGTTTTTTTTTAAGTTCTTTTGAAGCTTTAAACATGTGACTTCCACTCCCAGACTAAGCATGAAGTAAAATTTCGAGTTTAGAAAAGCCCCGTGAAAATTTGTCGAGGGTCGCGCAGCGACCCGAGACAAATTTTCTGGGCTTTTCTAAACTCGAAATTTTACTTCATGCGCCACGCGTATAAATCACTAAAATATGAAATTTATGTATATTCAAACTTAGCTTAAAATCTGTGCTGTATAAGCGTGGCGCATGAAGTAAAATTTCGAGTTTAGAAAAGCCCAGAAAATTTGTCTCGGGTCGCTGCGCGACCCTCGACAAATTTTTACGGGGCTTTTCTAAACTCGAAATTTTACTTCATGCTTAATCTGGGAGTGGGCTACACTTGTTACGTATTCCAAATTTAGCCTATTTTCTGTTAATCTTGAGATATTCCCCGTTTTTTTTTAAGTTCATTTTAAAGCTTTAAACATGTGACTTCCACTCCCAGACTAAGCATGAAGTAAAATTTCGAGTTTAGAAAAGCCCCGTGAAAATTTGTCGAGGGTCGCGCAGCGACCCGAGACAAATTTTCTGGGCTTTTCTAAACTCGAAATTTTACTTCATGCGCCACGCGTATAAATCACTAAAATATGAAATTTATGTATATTCAAACTTAGCTTAAAATCTGTGTTGTATAAGCGTGGCGCATGAAGTAAAATTTCGAGTTTAGAAAAAGCCCAGAAAATTTTCACCGGGATTGTAAAACACTTGTTAGAATTTCTTTAGAACTTAAAATTAAATTGTCTAGCGTTAATCACAAATAATTGACTGAATAGTTAGCGAGTTTACGGCTGTAATCATAATTAAAATCATAAAGATACTAAACTCAAAACTGTTGATATTTCATCATAGTCACGACAAATCGGCAAGAACTTGAAAATTACTGAAAATCGTAAAGAAATTATGTAAAGCATTGATATTTTTAAATGTATAATTTAGGAAATTCACGAAAAGCGTCAAGAATTTAAAAATGAGCTAAAAACTTAGTTTTTTTGAGTTGCTGAAAATTCCGGTTATTTTGAAAAAAAATTAATACTTTTCATGAATTTTCGTCAATTTAAAAAAGAAAACTAGGAAGTGTCCCTGAATTTTTAACATTTTAGTTAAACTTTACAAGTTTGACACATCTTGAATTTCTAAGGTATTCGTTAATTTATATATATATATATATATATATATATAAATATATATATATATATATATATATAAACATCTTTATTGTGCACTAAAAAAAAAAATTACAGTTTGTTTATTCTTACACTTATATTTTATTTAAAGATCCTTGGCTATCGACCATCAGTCTTTCAGCCTGAGTTGTAGTTGTCTTTGTCTTGTCAGTTAGTTATGATTCATGTAAGATGAGATGAATTGATGAATGGTGGTTTCTGGGTTGTTAAATTTGGGAGAAATATTGGGGTTTCGTACTAAACAGAGGTGATTAAGGATGTCATCATGTGTGGGTTAGATGCGAATTTTTGGGACAGTTGGGTAAGTCGTTGTTGGATAGGGATTATTTCTGTTTTTTCATACAATAAGGTATTGGAGGGGTTGTGGAGTGGGTTATTGGGGTGTCGGATTTTTGTGAGGATTCTAAGGGCTGATCGTTCTGCGACTTCGATATTATTTAATGTTGAGGGACGAGGGTTAAGGAAGAGGATTGAAGCATATTCTAATAGAGGGCGGCAGATTTATTTTGGAAGGTTAACGATCTGAAATGTCGCGCAATATATTGAATTTTTGTTTTCATGGTTTGGGAATGGAGTTTAAAGGATAGTTTGGGGTCGAAAGTGATGCCAAGGTATTTACAAGCAGGGGATGGGCTGATTACGGTGTTTGATATGGTTATGTTAAATGGGGAATTGAGCGGTCTGTGGAAGGGTATGAATAGATAAGATTTATTGGGATTAATGGATATTCTCCATTTGGCAAACCAAAGAGATAACGAATCTATTAGCCCTTGGAGAGTAGAATGAGCTTTAGGAAGGGTGGGTTGGTGTGTTATAAGAGCTGTGTCATCGGCAAAGAGCAAAAAATATGTTGAGGGATTAAGGTACTGTGGGTTGGGGTTGTGTATGTCATGAACATAGATATTCTATAGAACGGGAGATAATGGAGAGCCTTGGGGAACACCTTGTTGAGAAATAAACTGCCGGGAGATGGTATTTTGGACGCGGACATTAAGGAGTCGATTGTTAAGGAAATTATCAATGAGGTAAATTAGGTGAAATGGGATATTAAGGGAGTTGCACTTATACAGCAAACCTCGATGCCAGACTGAGTCAAAGGCCTTTTTTATATCTAGGAATAATATAGCTGTATTTTTGTTTTCGAGGTGTGCTGTTTGGCAGTTGGAGGTTAGGATCGTGAGTGGGAGAGTGGTTGATCTATTTTGGCGGAATCCGAATTGATAGGGAGGAATGTGTTGCGAGATATGAGCTAGGAGTTTATTTTTGAGGATGGATTCGAATATTTTTCCCAGAACTGGAAGCAGGGTCATTGGTATATAGCTAGAGACTTCTAGCGCATCGCTATCATGTTTTAATATGCACGTAATTATACCCTGCTTCCATTCCTAGGGGATGGTTTGGGTTTGGTAAATGAAATTGAGGATTTTGACAATATATTTATGGATGTTTTTGGAAGGGATTTGAGGATTGATCTAGGAATGTTGTCATAACCAGGCGCGCTGTTTTAACCTTTCTGTAGCACACTGAAATACTCTTCCTCTTCTATGTCATCATCAGGGAGATAGGGATTATGGTTATTTATGAAGGATGCGTACCAGGAGTTTACGTCTGTTTTTCAGAAAAGTTTTCTTCGAAATACCCGGCAAATATGTCGACCATTTCTTTGGAATCACATGTCACTTCGGTTGTTGTCGGATGTCGTAGTTTCTGTAGTATGTCAGTCCTTCTGTATTTAGATAGCTTTTTAATTTGGTCCCAGTAGTTTTTGCACTGTCGTCTGTTTATTTCTTCGCAAGCCAGTAACCATTTGTCTTGTTTATTTTTCTTTTACATTTTAACGCTTTTCATGACTTTTTAATATTTTGACGCCTTTTATGAATTTTTAATATTTTAAAGAATTTCATAAATATTTTATATTTTGACATCTTTTATGAATTTTAGGAAATGTAGAAAATGTCTGTTAATTTTTTTTTAATTTCGTGAATTTCGTAAATATTTAAGATTTCCGTTGATTTTTGAACTGTTGACGCTTTTATGAATTTTTGAGGTTTTAGTCGATTTCAAAAATGTTGACGCTTTCGGTGAATTTCTAAGATTGTTTATAAAATGAATTGAACTATCAACAAATTTCATTTCTCCTAATAATATTCATAATTTTATTATTTCTTTTATTAATATCGCATATTTTGTTTTATATTAAACAGAAATAAACAAAATAAGCCAAAGACGATTGTCGAAATTTTACTTAATGCTTAACCTGAGAGTGGAAGACACTCTCTTCCACTCTCAGGTTAAGCATTAAGTAACACTTCGAACTTAGAAAAGCCTGCAGTAACCAAATTCAAATTTTCAGGCTTTCTAAACTCGAAATTTTACTTCATGCGCCAGGCGCGTAAAACGCTGATTCTTCTCGAAGTTGAAAAACACACACAAATTCCAATAAATAATATTCAAGTCCAAAATTCATGAAAATTGTCAACATTTTTACAATTAACGTTTAATACAGAAAATTCACGAAAACCGCAAAAATTGTCAAAACTACGAAAATCTAAAATATTGAAAATCTCATAGAAATTTAAAATTTTATAAATCGGGAAAAATATTAAAATATTAAAGGTTAAATAAAAATCTAGGAAATTCGTGAAATCTGCTAAGATGTCAAAATTTGAATTTTACCTAAGATCATAAGCGTGGCGCATGAAGTAAAATTTCGAGTTAAAAAAAGCCCGAATTTGGATTTGGACGCTGCCGTCCAAATCCAGATTCTTGGAGCTTTTCTCAACTCGAAATGTTACTTGATGCTTAGTTTATCAGAAATCGGAAAAATGTAATTATTTTTTTTAGTTGCTAGTGTTGGCAGTTATCAGAGCTGGGACGAATCCTTGTAAAAAGGATTCGAATCACGAATCCGAATCACCTAATATGATTCGAATCACGAATACAAATCCTTTAAGAATAAATTTGATTTTATTATTTTTTTGCAACCATTAATAATATAAATATCGTTACCAGTTCTTTTAACAAAAATATTCAAAACCTAATTATTTATTATTAACACTGAACATCGTTGATAACAGACTAAATATCTGATTCACTGTTACTTTGATTAAAAATGTATTTGTCTGTTTTTGAACTTCACTTCAAATCAGTGTTTAGTACGCGTGGCGCATGAAGTAAAATTTCGAGTTTAGAAAAGCCCGAAAATTTGTCTCGGGTCGCTGCGCGACCCTCGACAAATTTTCACAGGGCTTTTCTAAACTCGAAATTTTACTTCATGCTTAGCCTGGGAGTGGAAACACCCGTTCGAAACTTCAAATTGATCTCTATTATAAATTCGACGAATGCATAAAAATTACGTAAATACAAAATTCACTGAATATCATTTTAACCGGGAAAGTCAGAGAATAGTCATGGAATTATATTCAAATTGACCAAAACACTAACAAAAAAGCCATATGATATTATTAAATATGTCAAAATCAGCAGGTAAATTACAAAACACGTAATAGTTTATAAAATTAACTTAAATATTGACGAAACAATGAAAACAATTTAACAAAATGGGGGTTTCCCACAGAAGTTAAAAGGTCAAGGAAAAAAATCTTGAATCAGAGAAATGCCTCAAAAATTTAACATTTCAGATTGTGGCTAGCTACCATGTCAGTTTTACTTCAAATAATATTAAAAAAAATTTGAAAACTAGATAATTATCTTTAAAAACATTTTCAGTCATTTAATGTTCTTATCAAAGCATTCAGTATGAAGTTTCGAACGAGCGTTTCCACTCCCAGACTAAGCATGAAGTAAAATTTCGAGTTTAGAAAAGCCCCGTGAAAATTTGTCGAGGGTCGCGCAGCGACCCGAGACAAATTTTCTGGGCTTTTCTAAACTCGAAATTTTACTTCATGCGCCACGCGTATAAAACAGTGATTTAACGAGAAATTTAAAAACACACAAAAGACATTTTTCAAGTTAATTCTCACAATTAATACGAATTATTTTTGACGATTCACAACCTTTTGTAAGTATTCGAATCTTTTTATAAATATTCGAATCCTTTTATAAGGATTCGAATCACCCACATTTGGATTCGAATACGAATCTTTTTAAGAAAATGTAACGAATCCGGATCACGAATCCAGTTGAACTAAATAAAGTATTCGAATGCCTCTTTTGAATCCTCTAAAAGGATTCGAATCCTGAATGATTCGAATCCTGCCCAGCTCTGGCAGTTATGATATATTTATAACTGAAAACGGTTGACATTTAGTCTGTAATGTCATATTTAATTTATATGTTTAATGTGTATTTACGGAAATTTCATTTAAAGTACATAATAAAAAAATTATTCTTAATACTAGCAATAAATTAAAAGTAATAATTAAGTTAAAATATAAAATCAGAAAAAATGTACAGGGTGAGCGAAACTCGATGTCTCAGCTCTATTGTGAGAAAAGGAAAAACGATAGAAGAAATCTGAAAAATGGTTCATAAATAGGATTGAGTAAGGTCCATTTTAAGCCAAAATTGCATATTTTTCTAAATTTGGAATTTAAGGTAATGACGTCATCGAATATTTTTTCCCAGAAACATACCTATATTTTTGGTTATTTAAAAAGAGCTAATTTTTCTGAATAAACTTTGTAGAGAAGAAAATTTGCTATCTTCTTCCGTTAAAAAATTACAAACAAACTTTAAAAAAAGTATTATAACAATTCACAATTGTTACGACTTAAACAGGTAGCCTTTGAAAGCAAATAACAAAGTCGCATCTGTCAATAATTAAACTAATGGTTGATAAATATTGTTTTGTTGTCATTTGATTTTGGAAAGTGTTTACGCACAAGGAAAATGTCGACATGTTATTAGTTTATGGAGAATCTTCAAAGAACCCTAGAAGAGCAATTCAGTTATACGCCCAGAGATACCCTGAACGTGTTATTCCAACCTAAAAAATATTTGCAAGATTGGAACGCAATTTACGTGCAAACAATGAGGCATTTTCTGCTCGAAAGAAATGACAAATTGCTAAAAGGATCAAATAATTTATTAGAGGTTATTGAGGACTGTAATTTGTACTTTTTAAATGATGGGTCCCCTACGTTATTAAAACGCGTAGACCACGAAGCATCGGCAATTGATTTGACCATTTCGTCTTCAGACATAGCATTATCAACTTCTTGGAAAACTTTAGACAATACATTAGGGTCGGATCATTATGCTATTATTATTATAGTAAATATCACTCCATGTATGAAAACCTTCATTGGGGATAGAAACTGGAATTTAAAGAAAGCCGATTGGACTGAATATAAAACATGTATGTATGATCTGACTGAGACATCCTTAGCAAATAATAATATTAACTACTTGATTTTCTTAAAAATATGCATCAGGCATGCAAACAGTCTATCCCTATATATAATGACACTCCAAAATTATCAAAATTCTCTAAAGCATGGTGGAATGATGAGTGTCGGATCGCAATTGAAAACCAGGGGAGAGCTATTAGAAGATTTAAGACAAACCCCAATATTAGTAACATGGTGAAGTACAACAAGCGAGTAGCAATGGCAAAAAAGGTAGTGTCTAATAGTAAGAGAAATTCTTTCTCTCAATTTTGATCAAAACTGAATCGTAATGTGCCAATAAATCAGGTGTGGAAGGAAATAAAAAAAAAAATATTTCATATGAAAATTCACATCCTATTGTAGATGGGAGTTGGTGCGAAGAATTATTAAATAAATTAGCCCCTCCATCAGTTCAAAATATTGTTCAATTCCACCTTTTACCTGTGGATAATCACTTATTATTAAATACAATTGAATTACATGAATTCATGTTGAATGTAAAAGGTAATTAAAACACTGCCCCGGGTATAGATGGAATCTCACTGTATGATTGAGAAGCTGCCTCTTAATGCCAAAATTCAATTAGTCGGTATATTTAATAATATATTTCAACTTCGTAATATACCACGAGAATGGAAAGAATATAAAATTGTTACTTTCTTGAAACCAAACAAAGATCCTAAATTAATATCATCTTATAGGCCAATCTCTTTATCATCATGTTTATTGAAAACATTTGAAAGAATAATTAAAAACAGAATTGCGTGGTGGATAGAAAAACAGGAATTGTTTCCTAAAAATCAATTTGGCTTTAGAAGATTTCACTCAACGCAGGATACAATAGGTACTTTTGTCACGGACATACAGACAGGTTTTTTAATAATAAATCAACCACTTCACTTTTTGTTGATCTTAAAAGTGCATACGACAGTGTAAATTTAAACTTGTTATCTTTCAAGTTAAAAAGAAAAGGCTTCCCAATTGCATTGATCGAATTATTGATAAATATATTTAGTGATAGACAGCTATACTTATACACAAATGGGAAGGTGTTTGGACCGCAGATATCAAGTGTGGGACTTCCTCAGGGCAGCATACTGAGTCCAATATTATACGCTTTTTGTTCTATTTGACTTAAATGTAATCTATGATTCTTCCGTTAATATTATTCAATACGCCGATGATATTTGCATTTATACACAGAATAAAAATATACAGTTTAGCTTTAAGCTATTGGAAACGGCATTCAAGAAATTTAAAAACTATTGTGTTGATAATGGGCTTTCAATATGCAATGAAAAATCTCAGTTAAGTACTTTCACTCGACAAAGGTTTGCTGCAGACTCGATAACTCTAGATGATATAGAATATAAACATAGTAAGTGTGTGAAATTTTTGGGAATATACATGGACAGCAAACTGTTATGGAACAAACAAGTATCACATATAATATCTAGAGCTGAAAAAGGTGTAAATGTTTTAAGAATGTTGTCATCATGCAATTGGGGCTAAGATCCGGTAATCTCTCTGCTTATATATCGTTCATACATACGTTCCATTATTGATTATGGCTCTGTATTCTATGGTAATGCGAGTAATTGCCATCTTGAAAAGTTAGACAGACTGCAATATAAATGTTTAAAATTTTGTGTAGGAGCGCTTCGCAGTAGCCCAATAAATTTTCTACTTTCAGAAACAAACGAGAGGCCACTCTCAATTAGACGCAAACAATTAGGTTTAAAATTTTTAACAAAATTAAAAAGTAGAAAGTCTAAGTTATTCAACAATGTTATTCAACTTCATATGCTGGATTTAACGGCACGCTATTGGATTGTTAAAAAGAGCCCAATCCTAGTTGATTGTTACAGATCTCTTTCAGATTATGACACAACAGGTATTAGCAGAGATAAGAATCTAATATATACAATTCCATATAATATACTCATAAAACCCATTGCATGCCACTATATTTATGAATCGTCTTCGAATTGTAAAGAATTGACAAACATTAACTTTTTGGAACATATTAACACAAAATGGCCGAATTCATATCAAATATTTACAGACGGATCTCACTGTAACGGTCAATATGGTGGAGCATACTACGATCCACAAAAGAATACGGAGATATGCTTCTCCTTGGATAGTTGTGAGTCGGTATATACAGCGGAATCAATTGCAATTTTAGAAGCACTCAAATATCTAATTCAGGTTGATTTCACAAATTACTCACATATTTTAGTACTCACCGATAATAAAAGCATTGTAGATTTTTATAAACACTTTAATTTTTCCTCCAGTCTAAATTTAATCACAACAGAAATCATAAGATATTTTAATTCTTTCAATAAAAATATCTCTCTATTATGGGAGAAAGGCCATGCCGATATTACTGGCAATGAAAGGGCGGACTTATTAGCAAGAAATGGTCTACAAGGTATAAATAGGGTAAGTTACCCACCAACACCAACTGATCTGTATATTAAAGTAAATAAGGTACTTGATAAAGAATTTAGGGAGTTTTTCCAAAAAAGAAACGGTTTCAATTTTTATAGGAGTATTAACCCTATTGTACCAGCAAGTCCTTGGTTTTATAAAACAGAGTTTATCTCAAAGTTATTCGTTAAAACCATTTGTAGACTTCGATGTAATCATGGTTTATGCCCTTTCTATTTATATAAAATTAATCGGAAATATGATGCATTTTGTGAATGTGACGAGAGGGGAACACTAGAACACGTCGTTATGAACTGCAGCAGATTTTGTCGAGAGAGAGAAACACTATTTAAATCAATTAGTATGAATTTAACGCTTCCATTTAATTATAAGACTATTTTGGAAACAAAAAAGTTAGAAGTTTATATGAAGGTTTTTGAATTCTTTCAAAGTATTAATGTTAGGATATAAGTTAAAAGTGTGAATGAATGGTAAATATGAATGTGAATCCTATGTTTTTACCTGTGTGGGTTTCCCATTTACCCGTGGCTTAGTTTTGTTTGTCTTACTTAAAATGCCTTGACGAGCCCCTAGGCGAGAAGAATGTCTATGTTTACCTTTTTTCCAAGTATGAATAAGATGAATGGGTTGGAATTTAAATAAATAGAAATAATGATATGGTTATAATTTTATAGAGTAATGTTGGCCAATGGTAGAAACTAAGGCCAGGCAAAAGCCGAAAATAATTTAAAAAAAAAATTACAATAAAATATCACAACTGTGTGTGCAGTAATGTGATTTTTAAATACGGGAAATTTCTCTTTTAGGTATACGTATGCATACACTGAAAATTTTACGATAATCGTTGCTTTTTTTAAAGATTTCAATCTGAATCTTTAAACGAGGGTTTTCCACTCCCAGACTAAGCATGAAGTAAAATTTCGAGTTTAGAAAAGCCTGAAAATTTGGATTGGCCGCGTAGCGAAGCGGAGCGGCCAATCCAAATTAGGCTTTTCTAAACTCGAAATTTTACTTCATGCGCCACACGTATAAAACGCTGAAATATCGTAAAGTTTAAAAATAACGGCTTTAGCAATCTAATATGTTGATGTGAATAAAACGTAAGTTAAATTTTGCGCTAAAAAAATTGTTTAAAATAGTGATTATAAGCAAACCAATAACTCTAACGTATATTAGGTTGCCTATAATTGTTGTTGTATGTGTGTGTTTTTGAACTTCACTGTAAATCAGTGTTTCTAAACGTGGCGCATGAAGTAAAATTTCGAGTTTAGAAAAGCCTAATTTGGATTGGCCGCTCCGCTTCGCTACGCGGCCAATCCAAATTCTTAGGCTTTTCTAAACTCGAAATTTTACTTCATGCTTAGTATGGGAGTGGAAAACACTCGTTAAATGCCCCAAATTAACCGCTTTGAAACAACGACTTCCCGCAAATTTAAAAAACGCTATAATTATTGGGATATCTATACTCAAAATAAAAATGCCCTGTTCTTCTGTTTTAAACACGTTTTAAACATGTCTTAGACATGTTTTAAACATGTTTTTAATCGTTAATGTTTTAAACGCGGTTTCGATGAAAAAACACGTTTTGTTAAAAAAAAAAACGAACCCTGTTTAAAAGTAGGAGGTGGTTACATTGAAATTTTGTTGTAGTGATTGCTTACATGCTTTGTTTCTTTCTGTATTAATTTGTTTAGTGTTCAATTCTGACAATATTGTTGCCACTGTTTTGCAGTATTTTCAAGACCATCCAAGGAACTTGATTCGGCAAGCCTGTCGTGAGTTGAATTTAAAATATTGTTCGATACGACAAATTTTGAAAGGAAATGGTTACCACGATTATAAACATCACAACTTAGAACACTTGTCAGATCAACATCAACGAAGAATAAATTATTGTGCGAAGTGATAGTAAACTTAGAGATCAATGACAATCGATTTTTTCCAGCACGTGTTGTGGAAGGATGAAAACCGTTTTGTTAGTAACGGTAAGCCCAATAAAAATATGAACATTTTTGGGCTACTGAAAATCCACATTTTGTCAATCCGATTAAAAACCAAGGACACTTCGGTATTAACGTTTGGTGTGGTATTATTTATGGGCATTTGATTAGTCCATATTTTTACAAAGGAGTTTTACGCAGTGAGCAATATTTGCAATTTCTTTAAGAACAACTTTCTGTGCTTCTCGAAAATGTGCCATCACAGCTGCGAGCAAACATGTGTTTTCGGGATAACGGAGCTTCACCGCATAAAGCACAAGTTGTCTAAAAATATTTAAATGAAACTTATGGAGAAAATTGGATGGGTATAAATGGACCGATGCAGTGGGCGCCTAAATCACCGGACTTGACCCCACTAGACTTCCCCTTGTAGGAAACTTTGAAAAACAAAGTTTACAAAACACCATCTGTTAACTTGGAACATTTAAAAGAAAAGAAAACAGACATGCTTGCGATGAACTATCTAAAGAAATGTTACGTAAGGCTTCAGTAATAGAAGTAAGGCGGAGATTGGACAAGTGTTTAGAAGCAGGGTTGTTATGTTTAAAACACTTTGTTTTAAAACAGTGTTTTAAACATGTTTAAAAACAGCCGTCGTGTTTTAAACGGTTTTGTTTTAAACATGTTTTAAATCTTAAATTTGTTTAAAACGTATTTTAAACGTTAACTTTGTTAAAAACGTTTTATTTATTAGCTTAAATTTCCAAATTATATTTTTTTAAAGATTTTAGTTTACATTTTTAAATTTTAAACAAATTGTTGAAGATATTTCAATCTACATTGATAAACTTAACATTTTATTACAATAAAATATCACAACTGTGTGTGCAGTAATGTGATTTTTAAATACGGGAAATTTCTCTTTTAGGTATACGTATGCATACACTGAAAATTTTACGACATTCGTTGCTTTTGTTAAAGATTTCAATCTGAATCTTTAAACGAGGGTTTTCCACTCCCAGACTAAGCATGAAGTAAAATTTCGAGTTTAGAAAAGCCTGAAAATTTGGATTGGCCGCGTAGCGAAGCGGAGCGGCCAATCCAAATTAGGCTTTTCTAAACTCGAAATTTTACTTCATGCGCCACACGTATAAAACGCTGAAATATCGTAAAGTTTAAAAAAAACGGCTTTAGCAATCTAATATGTTGATGTTAATAAAACGTAAGTTAAATTTTACGCTAAAAAAATTGTTTAAAATAGTGATTATAAGCAACCCAATAAATCTAACGTATATTAGGTTGCCTATAATTGTTGTTGTATGTGTGTGTTTTTGAACTTCACTGTAAATCAGTGTTTCTAAACGTGGCGCATGAAGTAAAATTTCGAGTTTAGAAAAGCCTAATTTGGATTGGCCGCTCCGCTTCGCTACGCGGCCAATCCAAATTCTTAGGCTTTTCTAAACTCGAAATTTTACTTCATGCTTAGTCTGGGAGTGGAAAACACTCGTTAAAAGCCCTAAATTAACCGCTTTGAAACAACGAATTCCCGAAAATTTAAAAAACGCTATAATTATTGGGATATCTATACTCAAAATAAAAATGCCCTGTTGTTCTGTTTTAAACACGTTTTAAACATGTCTTAGACATGTTTTAAACATGTTTTTAATCGTTAATGTTTTAAACGCGGTTTCGATGAAAAAACACGTTTTGTTTAAAAAAAAAAAAACTGTTGTTTTTAACAACCCTGTTTAGAAGTAGGAGGTGGTTACATTGAAATTTTGTTGTAGTGATTGCTTAGATGCTTTGTGTCTTTCTGTATTAATTTGTTTAGTGTTTTTGTTTAGTGTTAAGCGCGATATTTATTTATTGTAACTTATGCTTATTGTTATTTTGTTTTTATCCGTAGATTATTAAATAAATAATAGTAATATAGTAACATATTATGTCCTTTTTAATGTTTAATTAATGATAATTAATAATATTAATTAATAATGATTCATTATTGACAAATGCGACTTTGATATTTGCTTCCTAAGGCTACTTATTTAAATCGTGACAATTGTGAATTTTTGATAATACTTTCTTCTAAGTTTGCTTATAATTTTTTAGAGCAAGAAGATAGCAATTTTTTTTTTGTACTAAGTTTATTCAGAAAAATCAGTTCTTTTTAAATATCCAAAAATATAGGTATGTTTCTGGGGGGAAAATATTTGATGACGTTATTAGTTATTACTTATTTAAATCGTGACAATTGTGAATTTTTGATAATACTTTCTTCTAAGTTTGCTTATAATTTTTTAGAGCAAGAAGATAGCAATTTTTTTTTGTACTAAGTTTATTCAGAAAAATCAGTTCTTTTTAAATATCCAAAAATATAGGTATGTTTCTGGGGGGAAAATATTTGATGACGTTATTAGTTCAGTTTCCAAATTTAGAAAAAAATTCAATTTTGGCTTGAAATTGACATTACTCAATCCCATTTATGAACCGCTTTTCAGATTTTTTCTATCGTTTTTCCTTTTCTTATAATAGAGCTGAGACATCGAGTTTAGCTCACCCTGTACAAATAGAACAAACAGATATAATTTATAATGTCAGATTTATCTTATAATGTCACATGGCATTTAGAGTACTATGACAGTTGGCACTCGTGATATTTCTTAGTTTAAAGTGCCAAAATCTTTACTTTTAATCAGCGTTTTGTACGAGTGGCGCATGAAGTAAAATTTCGAGTTAAGAAAAGCCCAAATTTGGATTTGGACGCTGCGCGTGCAAATCCAAATTCTTAGGGCTATTCTCAACTCGAAATTTTTCTTCATCCATAGTCTGGGAGTGGAAGACACACCTTTAGTTTTTTGTAAATTTTGATGAATTTTCAAGATTTTAGAATTTTTAAAGTTTTAGTTAATTTTTAACGCATTTCGTAAATTTCGCAGATTTCCTTTCAGTTACAAAATTCTGTCGGTTTTCCTGAATTTCCTAAAATGTTGTTAATTTGAAAAATATTAATAGTGTTATTGGTTTTAGCGGCGGAATTAATTTAAAAACTAAAAGAGACTTTATTGTAGAAATTTATTTGTATTTTTTTTAATTATTTTAATTTTTTTTAAATATACAGAGAGTTTTATGTAACACCGAACATTTTCAATACTAATTTTCATACAATGAATTTTTTAAGTATATACATGCTTTCTTTTAATAAACCGAGTGCCGGAAAATTTAATTTGAAGCTTTAAACGAGTGTTTTCCACTCCCAGGCTAAGCATGAAGTAAAATTTCGAGTTTAGAAAAGCCTAAAAATTTGGTTTGGCCGCTCCGCGCTTCGCGCTAAGCGACCAAACCAAATTTTCAGGCTTTTCTAAACTCGAAATTTTGCTTCATACTTAGTCGGAGTTTTAAATTGCACTCTTTTAAAAAAAACAACGGTTATCTAAAGAATTACAGCACATACTCTGTAATTGGGACGTGTATACTTGAAAGAATAACTCTCTGTATATACAATTTGTACTGAAATAAGTTAAGGCGTTGATTGCGATTGATTAGCTATAATTTGTATTGGTCATTTAGGCATTCGAATTTACACACAACCTAAAAATTAAAGCTGTCAAATCGTATTGAATGCTTTGTTCTTACAAATCGAACATATTTATGAAAATAAACATTGAAAATGTTCGGTATTACAAAAAACTCTCTGTGTGTGCCAATATTTCGCTAATGGTTGTTAGCTTCTTCAGGGCAAAATTCTAAAATTAAAAAATAGAAACAGGAAAAAGATTATATCTAAAACGTAAAATACTTACAAGGTCGGGCAGTGTAAAAAGTTTTCAAGTTGTAAAACTATGATGTAAATATTAAAATTGTTTATTTATAAAAAACGTTTTGAGAAACAGACGGAGACATTGATTTTATGATAAAAATAATTACAAAATAATATACTAATAGATAAAGATTTAAACTATGATTTATTTAATTTTAATAAATAAGAATAAATTAAAAAATAAATTTCTACAATAAAGTCTTCATTTTAATTTTTGAATTAATTCCGCCGCTAAAACCAATAACACTATTAATTAACATTGTCAACTTGACGGCAAGAAAAAATGTGTTGATATTTTTCATAAGTTTTTAATTTTCCAATTATTGACCATATTCCTAAATTTACTAAAAATTCTTTAACTTAGAAAATGATGAAGTTTTTCATGAAATTTCAAGATTTCCGTTAATTTTCATAAACCTTTTATTGGATTTCTTAAATTTTCAGTAATTTTTAATGAATTTTAATTGATTTTTTAAATCTTGTTAGTTTTTGTAAATCCCCTTAGTTTTTATTAAATGTAAGCATTTTGATACTTTTCATGAATTTTCAATTTATATTTTTTTCATATTTTCTCGTCATCATTTTTTATCTTAAGAGGAAGTCGACCGCTATATAAACGCTATCTAAACGCATAAAACTTAGCATATTGTCGTCTTAACTACATCCTTATTCAGGAATGATATATTTTGAAAATTTAGGCATACTTTAAGAAAAGTGTAATTTTGATGCCTGTCTTATCAGAATATTATAATAATAATAATAATAATAATACTTTATTGGTGCTCATAACGGAAGTTTTACACAGGTCAGATAAGATACATTACATAATATTATAATTAATTTGCAGGACATCACAGCAATATTGCAATAGTAATACATATACAGTAAAATATTGTCGCGAAAAGATATAATATAAATAATAACATTTAAAACCTAAAACTTAAAAGCTAAAATTTAAAAATTAAAACTTAAAGTCTAAAATTTAAGAAACAATACTTAATATCTAAAATTCGAAATTCAAATCCTAAAATCTAGAACTTAAACTGTAAGATCAAAAATCCAAAACTAATAAGTCAAAATTTAAAAATTACGAACCTAAACATAAAATTTAGGACCCAACGTTTGAAATTAAAAAAATAAAATAAAAATAAAAAATAAAATGGTTGTGTTAACCCACTCAGCTATAAAGTCTTAAAATTATAACGAACACATACACATTAAAATATAAAAAATTACATACAATAACTACACATTTAAAAAACATTTATAGTTGGATATCAGAATGTGTGGTCCAGAAAATCCTCCAAACTATAAAAAGCTTTTTCCAGTAGTATTGCTTTAATCTTAGACTTGAATAATATTATGTCAAGATTTCTGAAGCTATTAGGTAGGACATTGAAACATTTTAGGCCATAGTAATTTACACCATTTCTAGATCTTTGCAATCTTAAATTTGGAACATACAGGTTTTCCTTCGTTCTGGTTTGATATATATGATTTATGGGTTGTAATATGTGGTTGTCATAGCTAGACTTAACAGATAACAAACAATGCAGTATGTACAAACAGGGAAATGTGAGAATTTTGAGATTAATAAAAGCCATTTTGCAGTCATCTCGAAAACCCAGGTTGGATATGATTCTAATGGCCTTACGCTGTAAACCGAAAATACGGTGTCTTATTGCAGAGTGGCCCCAAGCAGCTAAACTATAAGTAAGACGGGACTGAAAGAGCGCGAAATAGGCCGTTCTGAGCATTTCATATGAGACGTTATTTCTTAGTCCTCTCAAGACAAAGATGTTTTTATTTAGTTTTGCTGCGAGTTCGTCGCCTTGACTGTCCCACAACAAGGAATTATCAATATAAACACCTAGAAATTTAACAACCGTAGGCATATTTGTCATATGATGGTTGTTTAAGGTATAAATCGAGGTTTCAGTTTTGTTAGCATTGAGACTCAGTCGATTAGCAGTAAACCATGTTGTAGCCTTTATTAAAAGTTCTTTGTTTTTTTCATAGGCCGTCTCGATGTTAGGAGATGAATTAATTATAGTAGTATCATCAGCGAATAAAACCACTTTACCATCATTCATGTACTGAGGAAAATCATTTATAAAAATTAGGAACAAAAGAGGCCCTAGAGTTGATCCCTGTGGGACACCACATGTCGTTTCCAGGAATTCAGATTTGTCCCCTTTATACGTGACCGCTTGCTGCCTCCTAGTTAAAAAAGACAACAAGAGGCCACAACTCTGTGGGTTGAAGTTGTACGAGTACAGCTTTCTTAGAAGCAGTGTGTGAGGGACACAGTCGAAGGCTTTGGATAGATCAATATAAGTAGCAAAAGCAAAATTACCACTTTCATAAGTATCAATAATTGATCCAGTAAGATCCAGTATGGCGTTGAGTGTAGATTTCCCCTCCCTAAATCCGTACTGTTCTTTACTTAGGATATTATTGTTTTCTAAATGATTAATTATTTGTTTGAATAATATCTTTTCCACTATTTTAGAAAAAATCGGAGGCAGACTTATAGGACGGTAATTATTACAATCACTTATGTCCCCTTTTTTATGAATCGGAACAACCTTCGATACTTTTAGAACGTCTGGAAATACACTCGATCTTATACTATTATTAATTAACTTGGTCAGTGGTTCTATTAGTACATCTAATACATGTTTGATTATATTGATCGAGATACCGTAAATGTCGGTACTACCATTGTTCTTCATGCCCTTTATTGTGTCCCTTACCACTGCTTCTGAAACAAGAAGAAATGAGAATGGTGGCAAGTTAGAAGGCACATATAAGTTGACTAGATTTAGAGGATCAATATCACAGATGGGTAGTTCATTATTGATTTTATTTGGAATGTTAACAAAAAAATCATTGAAAGTATGTGCCGTTATATCACATTTATCTATCACAGGTATGGATTTATTCCTATGACTATTCAAAATATTCCACATGGCTTTTATAGGATTACTCGCTGACGATACTACTCTATCATTTGCCTCTAATTTAGCCTGTTTGATTGCATTTTTGTATGTTATCTGCATGTCTTTCTTTAATTGTTTCATAGCGGCATTGTTAACCTTTGCATTTGCCTCGCAAACTAAGTTTAAATTTTCTCTCATCATTTGGAGATCATGAGTAAACCACTTACTTGGAGTTTTTGCAATATTGTTCGACTTTACAGGAAAACACGTTTCGAATAAGCGTAAAAATATATTCAAAAATGTCTTCCAAGTATTGTTAATTTCCTCTTTGCCGGTAAAACTCCAGTCCATATTACTAAGCATATTGTGGAACTTAAATTTACCAAAAGATGTAATTGGACGAAAGAATTTGAGAGCATTATTATTCAATCTGTGGTTTAACTTAATACTTACATTAACCCCGTTATGATCTGAAAATGGTACAATGACTGGATTGACCATTTCCTTCTCTTACCGTTCTTTCATAAACAAATATCAAATATTGGTAAACTAGCGTAAACGCCTCTTAGATATTATTTTATTCTGCAATATTTATAAAAAAATATGGAGAAACTAAATCAGTCACATTGTAGAAGATATTGTGATGAATTTTAAATATATTCCATTAATTTCTATCCTACAATAAATTTACTTATGTGCGATACCCTAGTGACTATAGTTAACCAAATAAATAAATTTGAAAAAATAGATATCTTTGTAAAAAAATCTTCTACTTCTTCTCCTTCTACTTCTACTTCTGACTGATTTACTTTTTCAATATTTTTTATATATATTGCAGAAAATAACAAAATTTAAGACGCGATTTCGCTAGTTTACCAATGTTTGATATTTTTTTTATAAAGTAACGGTAAAAGTATGAAATATTTTTTTAAGACAGGCCTAAAGATTGTACTTTCCTTACAGTATACCTAGTTTCAAAATATTTCATCCTTAAATAAGGATGTAATTAAGACGACAGTATGCTAAGTTTTATACGTTTAGAAAGCGGTCGACTTCCTCTTGATAGTTTTGGTAAACTTCCTAAATTTTCGTTACATTTCAAAATTCAAACGGTTTTCATTAATTTTCCACAATTTTGGTTAATTTTAAAAATCTCTACAATACTTCGTGAGTTTAGACTTTTTTCATTTCATTTTCAAAACTTTCCTCATTTTCTTTTATTTTACAATTCTTGACAGATTATCTCGAGTTTTTTTGAAGATTTTCATTAATTTTAAAAATGTTGACGCTTTTCAGGAATTTCCAAAATTGTCGTTATTTTTAATATTTTGCCGCCTTTTGTCAATTTTTGTCGCAAAAAGAAAGACATAATTTTAAAAATTATGACGTACATTCGTGAATTTTCACAATCCAGTAATTATCAAAGTATTGCTATTTTTCGTACATTCAATAGGTTTCCGTTAATTTTTTAAGTGAATATCCAAGGTTTCCGTTGATTTTCAAAATCTTGACGTTGAAATAGCATCAAGAAAATTTCGAATATTTCGTCAATTTTTAAAATATTGACGCTTTTCGTGAGTTTCCGAGGTTTTCTTATCAAATTTTATAAAAATTGATGATTTCAATTTTTAATGGAAAAATGTAATAGTTTTTTTTTTTTATTTTTAACAAATTTCATTTCTCTTCTTTATATAAATCATTTTACGACGTTTCTTAAAATCGCTTATTATTATTAATAAATAACTTATGTTGTTATTGTTTGATATTAAAAACGTTAAAAATGCATTGATCTTTTTTCAGAATTTTTGAAATAATTGACAGTTTTTCTAAACTAAAACTTTTTGAGTCTGCTATTTCTAAGAGCAAAGTCATTAATTGCAATATCAATATCATATTTATTAAGTTTTAGTCTATCGCATTACACACTTCTTTCTCTATAGATAAGATAGTCATTGGTTAGCCTAAAAGCATTTACTGTTGATCTTAAATAGTTTTTTATCAACTTTAATTTTGTAAAACTTCTCACACAGCTGGGATTGCTTATGGCAATTGAACGGAATATTAGGAACATTAATATATAAAAGCATTATTACGTGGGTTGATCAAAAACTAAGGTTACAAAATGTACTTCATCACCCCTCGTATAGTCATCTTTAAATAAATTATGCTCCTACATTCCTCATTAAAAACTGCCTGTATAATGTCAAAGTTCTAAATGCCCAGATTCAGTAGTTTTTAATTAAAAAAATAAAAACGATTTAAAAAAAAACAATTTTTGTTGATATCTCGAAAACAAAACAAGATATTTTAACATTGTTTTCATATTTTTGTTAGTCCCTAAAATACGCAACTTTGCCTAAATTTAACCGACTCTCCATCTCTTCAAATAACTGAGATTCCCATACATTCTGTCGAAATACGGACACCCTATCTTTTCATATTTTTTGTAAGAATATTTTTTTCTGAACTTGATATTTGATATTTAAAATTATAATATTTTCTTTTTTGCGAAGGGTGCCTTGGAAACAATGACGTCATATATATTAATCAATAAAATATTGACAGCAGTCAATCATTGTTATCAATTAAAATTGAATAATAACTGTCAATCTTTTGTCATAATAATAACAAGTATCGATTATCACACAAAATATCAAGTAAAAAAATGGTGATGTGTCCATCATAGCACTTTTCCCGTTTAAGATATGATGACTTAAATATCAACAGTATGGAAAAGTTGCACAAACTAAATTTATTCTACTTACTACTTATTATTATTCCAAAACTATTCAAAAAATAAGTAGTTCTTGCATTGTTCGCTACGTCTTGATAAATATTGATTACCATCACATCTAAGCGTTGTATACAATTAACTTTACTGTAAATCACTGGTTTATATGCGTGGCGCATGAAGTAAAATTTCGAGTTTAGAAAAGCCCCGTGAAAATTTGTCTCAGGTCGCTGCGCGACCCTCGACAAATTTTCTACGCGGGGCTTTTCTAAACTCGAAATTTTACTTCATGCTTTGTCTGGGAGTGGAAGACACTCCTTAGTTTAAAATACATCACAACTGTTAAAATACGTATCGTATTAGTATTTTGTCATTAAATCACTATATTGACTGCTATTGTGTATTATAACTTACAATCATATTATCACGTCCATAGAGAGACAAAATCCTAGCATAGTCGAAAGACAGTCAATCAAGCCACTTACAGTCACAATGGTCAAAACACAATCAATAAAGATATAATATGACAAAATCCTATGATAGTCCAAAGACAGTCAAGCAATTTATTAAGATTGAAAAGTCAAACCAGTATTTCGTTTATAAACAACGCTGCGCGACCCGAGACAAATTTTCACGGGGCTTTTCTAAACTCGAAATTTTACTCCATGCTTAGTCTGGGAGTAGATAACAGTTTTGTATATAATATTGATAACTTTTGATAAACACTCGCCTTCTTGATTTAAAAAAATAACAATTGACTTTTTCTTTTAGATACTTTATGGATCACCCTGTATAAAAACAAATACGCCCATCTTGTAGATCTCCTCGCAATAGCCTATATGCATGTATTATACTTTTCTGTAGCTCGAATAGTTTTTGAGTTATAACGTTTTTTGTCAAAGTTGAAAAATGTCCAGAATTTACGCGAGCGCGCTCGCTTTTTTGTATTTCGCAAAATTTGTGAATAACTCAATAACTAATGGGAATGCAGAAGAGTTGTTAGAATAAATGTTTTAGATAATAAAATTTAGGATAATTTTTCTACCTTCACGTTTTTTCGTAGCTATCTTATTTCTTGGAGAAAAATCGACAGTTTGTTGAAAGCTTCGTAAAAAACTTATAATTTTCACAAAATCATGGAATAACATCTTAGAACTATTTATTAAAATTTGTGTGTGTTTTTTAGCGTTTTACGCGCGTGGCGCATGAATAACTCAATAACTAATGGGAATGCAGAAAAGTTGTTAGAATGAAAGTTTTAGATAATAAAATTTAGGATAATTTTTCTATCTTTAAGTTTTTAGTAACTATCTTATTTCTTGGAGAAAAAGCATTGTAAAAAACTTATAATTTTCACAAAATCATGGAATAACTTCTTAGAACTATTTATTGGAATTTGTGTGTGTTTTTAAACTTCGGGATAAATTAGCGTTTTACGCGCGTGGCGCATGAAGTAAAATTTCGAGTTTAGAAAAGCCTGAAAATTTGGTTTGGTCGCGTAGCGCGTAGCGCTACGCGACCAAACCAAATTTTACTTTTATTTCATGCTTAGCCTGGCAATGGAAAACAGGCTTGTATATAAGATTGATAACTTTTGATAAACACACGCCTTCTTGATGTAGAAAAGAAAAAATTACGCTTTTTTGTATTTCGCAAAAGTTGCGAATAACTCAATAACTAATGGGAATACAAAAAAATCGTTTAAACAAAAGTTTTAGATAAGAAAATTTTGGACAATTTTTCTATCTTTAAGTTTTTTCGTAACTATCTTCTTTCTTAGAGAACAATAACAGTTTGTTGAAAGATTCTTAAAAACTTATAATTTTTAAAAATCATGGAAGAACTTGATTTTGCACACTACTGAAAAAATATATCATTAGTAATTAGTAATATTGTACGCGTTGATAGAGATGATAAAGTTTGTTAATAATCTAAGCATTATAACATAAAAACATTTTATATGTACAGAGGGTTTAAAGTTTAGTGACCAAGATTTTTGCGTAACAACAACAATTTTTCAACACCTTTAGTAAACAACACACTTGGTTAAGATTTTACTGCAACACTTTTTTTGCCACACAGGTAGATAAATGATGACAATTTTTCAGTTGAAACATTAAAAAATGGTCGAAATGAAAATAAACACATTAATCTTTGCACGCTGTATAAGTTTTCCAATTGGAAAAAAACAAATTGGCAAAAAAATAGTTGCAGTCCTCTCGATCAAGGTGCTATGACAATTGAAAATGTCAAAGTTGGTTTAAGAAATTTCGTCACAGAAAAATTTAATTAGATTATGAAAGCAACCATTGCAGTGTATCCAGCCATGGCAGTGTAAACTGAACAAATAATCATAATGAAGAGACACTAAAAATGGACTTGCCAACTGCTTTTTAATGAAAACTTGAAGAATTTTATAATAGAGAAATAAAAACTTTATCAAAACGTTGGCTAGAAGTAGTTGGAAATGATAGCAATTAAATTATAACGAGTGTCTATAAACTGTCGGCGTCTAGGTTGCTTTGAAAAACAAATTATATATCTCAGATTATGCCATACGAAACGGTAAAGCGGTGTGTGTTCTTAATTATCTAGAAATTGTCCAATACTTGCATAGATTTGAGGTTTTTTTGGCGCCCAACCTGGGGCCATGCTAACGCTTGGCCCTTGTTGGGCGCCATAAATTGTGAAAAGTTAAAAACTCACACTGATTAGTGTTTCGTACGCGTGGCACATGAAGTAAAATTTCAAGTTTAGAAAAGATTGAGTTTGGACGCTACGGGTCTAAATGAAAACGATCAGGCTTTTCTAAACACAAAATTTTACTTTATGCTTAAGCTAAGAGTGGAGAACACTCGTTTAAAAATACATAAAACACTTGCATTTGAGGTTTTTTGGCGCCCAACCTGGGGCCAGGCTAACGCTGTGGCCGCTAGTTGGGCGCCATAAATCGCAAGCATCTAAATTTAACCCTTTCCACTGAATCAGCGTTTTGTACGAGTGGTGCATGAAGTAAAATTTTGAGTTTAGAAAAGCCTGAGTTTGGATTTGGACGTTCAGGCTTTTCTAAACTCGAAATTTTACTTCATGGGAGTGGAAAACACTCGTTTAAGCTTCAAAATAAACGCTTAATAATTTTTTTTAACTTATTGAATAATAACTAAATACGCTTTAACTTGATTGGTACATATTTTATGCAGGGTAATTATACGGGTAACTTACCCGGTATTCAACAAATTAATGAATCTAAACCGGTTTACCGATATTTCACCGGGAAATCATGATATCGTTGTTTCAGGGATAAAATTCATTAAGTACGTTACGTGGGTAATTAATAATATTTAAAGATATACCATTACCAAGTGTTTTCCACTCCCAGACTAAGCATGAAGTAAAATTTCGGATTTAGAAAAGCCCCGTGTAAATTTGTCTCGGGTCGCGCAGCGACCCGAGACAAATTTTCTGGCCTTTTCTAAACCCGACATTTTACTTCATGCGCCACGCGTATAAAACAGTGATTTAACGAGAAATTTAAAAACACACAAAAGACATTTTTTATGTTAATCCTCACAATTAATTCGAATTATTTTTGACGATTCAAATCCTTTTGTAAGTATTCGAATCCTTTTATAAACATTCGAATCCTTTTATAAATATTCAAATCCTTTTATAAAGATTCGAATCCTTTCACAAGGATTCGAATCCTTTTATATGGATTCGAATCACCCACCTTTGGATTCGAATACGAATAATTTTAAAAAAATGTAACGAATCCGGATCACGAATCCAGTTGAACTAAAGTATTCGAATGCCTCTTTTGAATCCTCTAAAAGGATTTGAATCCAGGATTCGAATCCTGAATGATTCGAATCCTGCCCAGCTCCGATAAACAAATACATTTTCAATCAGTACATTAATTAATCAGCTGGATGCCCATGTTTAGGGGTGATATGTAAGCAAAACATGGGTCCTAGAAGTTGTCAAATGAGTGAGTTACTTAACTGTTTCCAAGGCACTCTTTACAAAAACCAAAAGTTAAAATTTTACATATAAAATGTACAATAAACTATAAGTGTGATACGTCATTAAATTCAGAAACAAATATTCTTCCAAAAAATATAACAATCGAAAATGGAGCCCATAAGAAAAACGAAAGCTGGCTAAGGTCACCGGGTAAATGTTATGGTTATCTTAAAATAAAATATGTTACTAGATTTACCGTTAAAAAAGTGCCTGTATAATGTCAAAGTTGTAAATGTCTGGATTCAATAGTTTTTGAATAAAAAAATTAAAACGACATTTAAAAAATCAGTTTTTTGACAAAATTGAAAAAACGAAAGAAGATATTTCAAATTTGTTTTGAGATTATTATTGGGCCCTAAAATAGGCAACTTTTGCCCAATTTAACCGACTCACTATCTCTTTAAATAAACGAGATCCCCATACATTCTGTTGAAATATGGGCACCCTGTATAATAATATTAAATAAAATAGTTAATATTTTCAGTTTAGCTTACAGGATATCATTATTATTTATTGTGAAATTTTGCCGATTGAATTTAACTAACGCTGCTGAAATAGTAAACTTCATTTAATCCTATTCATTTACAATGCACTTAAAGATTTTTAACCATAAAATAATGATATTGTAATATACTGGTAAATTACCAGTAAACCGGTTTTGATTGATAAATATACAGCAATTCCAAATCCTGGATGGAAAAAGACGCGAGCGCAATAACTAAAAGAAAACAATTCATTCCGGTATAACTTTTTATATTTATTTTATCAAAATACACTTGACGGTAATGCAATTTAGACTTAGACCTAGAACAATTAAAAGTAAATGAAAATTAATTGAAATTTCATTACACTCGTCTGCAGGAGGAATTAAATTATAACAGGCAATAAGTGTCAAATTATTTATCTTTTTAACAGGCCGCTCTCAATAGGGGAGCTTAAACGCATAATAACTTAAATGAAAACGCTACCGAAACAACCAATTTACCCACGCCCCTTCACGTGTTTTCACGAGTGCTAATAACCATTCCCGACGAAAAAAAAAAAAAAAACGATGCTCTAAATAAATTTTTGATTACATTACTCGCAGGGCGGTCAAAATTGTAACGTAATCCCTTAATTTTCGTCCGAATTTTTTGAATACGGGCCCATCGGGCGTTCGGTAGCACATGTGTGTTATGCACATGTGTTCCCTATAATTACCGAGAAAACATCGGTGCCGGGGAGAGTGAGGACTTACAGCTTAAGCTACATCTTACATCTGAGAACTCGGCGTCAGCCAGCCGCTGGTTTATTTTAAGAAAAGACAAATTTGGGAAGAGGGACTGGCTGTGGCTGTTGGTGTGGACCCGACCGTTGGGCCAATCGCGTGTTCGGCTCCATTTTTAGAATACAGCCAAAGCTGCCCATGAGGCAAGTTTACAGTAATTTCAGGATGCAGCCTGCACTCAGTCTTGAAACGATCACCGGCCAGCATCGCTCTTCGAACCCCATTCTTCACCTCATCAATAATTCTCTCTCCATTCAAGAATCGAGGAAGAATAGTTTTTAGTGTGCGAATCTAGTGGTTTTTAGTTGTGCCGTGTGGTTTAGATTTTGTGTTCAATTTTTTTTTTGGATTTTTGCGCAACAAATTGGATTAACGAAGAATTGGGATTTCTTGTTCCAAAGAAGAGAGGCCCGCGCAGTTCCGTACTTCCTTACTTCCCGTAGTATTTCAGGCTTATGGAATGTAAAGAAGTATGGAGCGATCGCCGGGACCCAGACACATCTGGTGACCATCTTATAGACAGGAAGTGACCTCACGCAACGTTTTATTCAAGATGAAAAATAAATAATAATTAAAAATAAACACGTGTGACATATTTTTATGTGTGCAAAATTTGGGATATTTTAAATGGTAAGGAATTCAGGCGGAAACTTGTATTTTTGTGTAACTTATAAACACAGGTACTTATGTAAGTTTGATGTTCAGTTTCATCAACTTACAATTAAATCATGGGTTGCCGAACCGCGGCCCTCAAAGCTCTTCTGTGCAGCTCGTAACCACAAATAGTAAAAACAAATACATAAGAAATTTAAAGCTTCCAGTAATGATATTCCGAATTTTTATTCGATTTGGTTAATATTTGCCAAATTTATTAGCAATGCGCGAATATTATTTAAATTATTGTCAATTTTATTAAATTTAACTAGAATTACTTGAAACTTGAAATTGAAATAGCCGATTTATAAAGTGGAAAAATATTTACCTGTTAATACCTTTTAGATTGGTTTTGTATTATTGGTATTGTATTATTGTAACTTCATATTAAATTTATGTTTTACCAGGGTTGTTAAAAAAAAAGTTTTTTTCATTTTAATTAAAACAAAACGTTTTTTTACATAACGCGCTTTTTTCATTTTAATTAAAACAAAAAGTTTTTTACATAACGCGTTTTTTTCATTAAAACAGCGTTTAAAACATTTACCATTAAAACATGTTTAAAACGTGTCTAAGACATGTTTAAAAAAGAACATAAGGAGCATTTTTCTTTTGAGTATACATATCCCGATAATTACAGCGCTTTTTAAATTTGCGAGAATTCGTTGTTTCAAAGCGGTTAATTTGAGGCTTTTAACGGGTTTTTTCCACTCCCAGACTAAGCATGAAGTAAAATTTCGAGTTTAGAAAAGCCTAAGAATTTGGATTGGCCGCGTAGCGAAGCGGAGCGGCCAATCCAAATTAGGCTTTTCTAAACTCGAAATTTTACTTCATGCGCCACGCTTAAAAACAATGATTTGCAGTGAAATTCAAAAAACACACATACAACAACGATTATAGGCAACCTAATATACGTTATAGTTATTGGGTTGCCTATAATCACTGTTTTAAACAATTTGTTCAGCGCAGAATTAGACTCACGTTTTATTCATATCTACATATTATATTTCTAAAACCGTATATTTTAAACTTTACTATATTTCAGTGTTTTATACGCGTGGCGCATGAAGTAAAATTTCGAGTTTAGAAAAGCCTAATTTGGATTGGCCGCTCCGCTTCGCTACGCGGCCAATCCAAATTTTCAGGCTTTTCTAAACTCGAAATTTTACTTCATGCTTAGTCTGGGAGTGGAAAACCCTCGTTTAAAGATTCAAATTGAAATATTTAAAAAACAACGAATGTCGTAATATTTACAGTGTATGCATATGTATACGTGAAAGAAAAATTCCCTGTATTTAAAAATCACATTTATGCACACACAGTTGTGATATTTTATTGTAATAAAATGTTATGTTGAATAATGTAATTTGAAATATCTCCAACAATTTAGCTAACATTTAAAAACGTAAACAAAAAATCTCAATGAAGTAGTACAAAATATAATTTAGCAAATTTAAGATAATAAAAAAACGTGTTCAAAACATTTTAAATATGTTTTAAACAAATTTAAGATTTAAACATTTTTAAAACTTAACCGTTTAAAACACGATGGCTGATTTTTAACAGGTTTAAAACATAAAATATAATTTAGCAAATTTAAGTATGTTTTAAACAAATTTAAGATTTAAACATGTTTAAAACTAAACCGTTTAAAACACGATGGCTGTTTTTTAACAGGTTTAAAACACAAAATATAATTTAGCAAATTTAAGATAATAAAAAAACGTGTTCAAAACATTTTAAATATGTTTTAAACAAATTTAAGATTTTAACATGTTTAAAACTAATCCGTTTAAAACACGATGGCTGCTTTTTAACAGGTTTAAAACACTGTTTTAAAAAAAAGTGTTTCAAACATAACAACACACGCCTGGCGCATGAAGTAAATATTTAAGGCCATTCTAAACTCGAATATTTCCATTAATTCATTGATAATGGTCACTTTGTGTCCGAAATGTACATTTGGTAATTCAAATAAAAGTTTGAAGTGCTTTATTCGTCTAATCGAAATATCCTTTATGCTTAAACAAAAAGTGCAAACACTCGTTAAAATATTATTGACCTCTTCAACAAATATAAAGATCTGAACATCAAACAAATACTCAATTTTTTAACCGTCATAAGCAAAGCTATACTGAAGAGAGATAAATCTCGAAACGCGTCTATAGATGGCCTAAGACATTAGTTTTAATCCAAGTCCTTTCACTTCTAATTTGTTGCTATCTCTCCTTTCATTTTAAATTTGTATTGTTAGTTGGTTTGAAGAGAATTTTACCTAAACGTTACATATACTTTAAAAGAGCGTTGTAACAAATCAAATTAAATAACATTTTAAATATTTCATTGTATAATTCAATATCCGGCGGTGTATTTGCACGGGAAGTAGTTGTTTCAATGGATATTTATCGTTTTGAGTTGTCTTATTAATTAAGACATTGTTTGCATTTTCACGAATAGTTTTTTCGTAATTTTATATATTATACTTAATTTTATTTTAAATTCCCTTGAATAAATTAATACCAAGTGAAAATGTACTGTTCAACAGTAACATGTTTTTCAAAATTATTAAGCCACAATTGAATTTAATTTGCAAAGCAAAAAACAGTTATTAAATAAATAAGGCAAATATTTAAAAGCAAATTCTTTGAGAAAAACATATGAAAAATTGCACTCTTCTAAAACTCAACAAATTTTAATAGCACATATTATTTTGAAACTCACGCTGTGGAGCTTTTATAATTTTTCTGAAATTATTGTCAAAATGATCCCATTTATTTCTTCCTAATGATAAAATTACTCCAATATTTTAATATTATACAAAATATTTGTCAAATTTGGTGTTTTCTTTACTAATTTATTAGTATTTACAAATCAAATAAGAGTTTAAATATTTCATTGTAAAATTCAATATTCGGAGGTGTATTTGCACGGGAAGTAGTTGTTTCAATGGGTATTTATTGTCTTAAGTTGTCTTATTAATTAAGACGTATTGTTTGCATTTTACACGAATATTTCGTAATTTTATATATTATAGTATTTACTTTAAAAAAAATGAATCTTGTTTCATCTAGACTAATATCTATAAATTAGATCAAAATCTGAAGATTAAATCTTTTTCATTTACACCTATTAAGCGCCATTAATCCAATAACGTTACATTATTTATTTTTTGTTGATTAATTAAATTACTAAATAAGTTAATTTGATACATTGTATTATTTGACCTTATTAGAAAAATGTGAATATTTTGTTATTTAACTATTTTTATAATTATTCATTTATTCAAACAGTATTTTGAGCTAAGTAATTTTGTTTGTGAAGTTCAGGATAGTTTCAGTAAAAATATTTATCTTTCTACGCTTTTTGTGGACATTAATAAAGCATATGACCAGATTAATTTAGAAATATTATATCAAAAAATGATTAAACTTAAAATACCAACCGTTGTGACCAGAAATATTATTCAGCTGTATTATGGCAGAGATATACACTACAGACATTTCCCGCAACTAAAACGGAAGTTGTATTCTGGAATACCTCAGGGCTCTGTTCTTAGTCCCTTATTGTTCAATGTTTATTGTTCTGACATACATAAACACTGTCCCAGTACTGTGAATATAATACAATACGCAGATGATTTCTGCTTATTCTCAAGACAAAAATCATACACACAATCAATAGATGTGCTAACTACAATGGTTAGATTCATTCATTCCTGGCTGCTTAATCATAACTTACAACTTTCTCATAATAAATCATCTATTGTGATATTTACTAGACACAGAATACCTCCAATAAGTCAATTATTATAGGATGAAGATCCAATACCAATTCGAATGAGTCAAAAATATCTCGGTGTCATTCTAGACAAAACACTTACCTGGAAAGAGCATGTAAATCAAGTATCCAAAAAATCCGAAAAGGGAATTAATTTACTTAAAACTAAAACTCGGACTTGGTGGGGAGCCGATCCGAGTATGTCATTATTATATTATAAATGTTATATTCGTTCTATACTTGACTATGCTTGTACACTCTATGGTAGTGCGTGTAAAACCACCTTGAATATCATAGATCGTATCCAATACAAGGCTGTTAAAATATGTATTGGAGCTATGAAATCGTCACCCAAGATTGCTGCTTTGGCAGAAGCCCAAGAAATACCTCTGAGCTATAGACGCGAGTACATCGCACAAAAATTTATTAGCAAACTTAGGTCAAAAGGGAGGATATTCCCGAAATTATATAATCTCAGTATAAATAGCCTTACTAACGCTTATTGGAATAAAAAAAGATGTCCACCACTAGCAGTACTAGTAGATCAACTGCATATTATGCATCATATATTGAAAACTATACGTCATATAAATATCCATACGAAGCTTATTTAAAAGAAAATTCTAGTGTGGTTGCACAATTTGGTGAGAACAGTATCGAAAATCATGCACTGTATAAGGAAATTAAAAACACATTTTCAAATGCTTTGTCTGTATATACGGATGCAAGTAAAAGTTTAGCTCATGCAGGAATTGTCTGCTTTATACCAGAATTTAAATTGTCCTACTCTGCATCGGTATGTACATTTGCAACAATTTTCTCGTTAGAGGCCTTAGCCATCAATAAAGCTCTTAGTTGGTGTTTATCAAACCGCGATAAGTTGGCATCATTTTCAAATATCATTATATATTCAGACTCTCTATCCGTTATATAATCATGCGACGCTACTTTTTAGCTACTGTGTACTTACCGCTCGGCCAAACTAACCCAGTGAAGAAGGGGGGGTTTTCAAATCAAAGATTTAACAAAAAGGGCGCCACGTGATTACGGGCGGCAAGGTAGCTAAACATAAAGGAAAATCACGAACCCAGATTTTACTAATACATATGTTCAATTCCCCATAAGTAAAATGCATAAATGAAATATAATAAACTATTTTATTTCCTATAGATCGAACAACACAAAAAAAATTATATATATATTTCAATTTAATATATGAAAGAAACGAATTGAATTAAAAAAAATAAACTATTAATTTTAAGTAAAATATGGAATAATACCAAAAATAATTTTCGTAATTCATTCAAATTAATTCCAAACCTCGGTAGATAAATATAGCTATATATACCCTTACAAAAAGCATACAAACTCAAACCGAAATAAACATAATAAATTTAAATTCAAAACATAAATTAAAAATATTGAATTATCTGTAATGACTTTAAAATACACGTTTAAATATTCCTTAAACGGCAAGAATTATCTTTTCTTTTATTATTATTATTTTTTTTTTCTTCAAACAAAAAAAATATAAATTGAAATGCAAAGTATAAAGTGAGAATTAATTATTATTTTTCAAAATCAAAGTTTCCCAATTAAATTAATATTAATGTAGATATTAAACATCAACAACAACAAAAAAATAGTCCTTTACGTTATTATTTAATTTTTTTTTTCTCTTTTTAAATTCTCATTCGAACAATTTACAAAACACGTTATGCATATATACCCAAATAATTAATTGTAGAATTTATCATTAGAATTCGAAGTTTTAAATTTAAACAAAAAAACAAAATCTTTATGTAAATACAAAAAAAATGTACTCAAATTTCACTCGAGTCCAAGGGGTTGAAACCAAACGAATAACACGGGTAAGACAGATAAGACGGACGAAGGACAGCTACGACTTCTCCCTTTTCCGAACCAGAATCACAGTACAAGTCTTCGATGAAGTATTTTTCTTTCGGAATCCGGACTAGAATCTCCCACGTGATCTCCACTGCTTATCAGCAACCACGGTCAAAATGGAATTCGAATCGATCTGGACCAAAAGTACATCAATCTAAATGTATGATTGTAAAACAACCACAATTAAAAACCTCTAGGTGAAAGTGAGGTTTTCTAGAACGGCACGCTTTTTCTCTCCGCTTATAGCGTAGTAAATTATTATTTGCCAAATAATTCACTTTTGAAATTAAGACAAATACGAATCCCTCTTGAGGAAACCACAACGGTTTATAATTTATTAATCTTAATTTACGCGTGTCGAACTGGACGTGTGAAACGTATACGCCTGAAGAGTTAAAAATGGACGGGACAGAGCGCAGTGTAAAAACTCCTCCGCGACACCGAATACAATAGAACCAAAATCAATCGCAAAAAATTCCAATATTTAAATTTAAATGCGAAAATAAAATTGCCTATGTTAATTCCTTAGAATTAGAATAAATTGAATATTAATTATTCGTTTTACCAAAAATTAACGTAACAATCATTAAACAATGGCATATTCAGAACAAACCTTATAAGTACCATAAACCAATTATGTTACTCTCTACTACCTATTAAAGTAACTTTTGTTTGGATTAAAGCGCATTGTGGTATCTATGGAAATGAGATGGCAGATAAACTGGCTAAATCAGCTACAGAGAAAGAAAATATCGAAATCCCTTACTCTGACCTTTTACAAACATATAAATACAGTATGAAGATTAAATGGAAAAGAACATACTTAGAACAGTCAGAAAGTAGTCATAGTCAATACTATCTTATACATCCAACCTTGCCAGAGAAATCAGCATATATTTTCCAAACTATGACCAATAGATTTTTGTCATCTACTATTACACGCCTCAAATTGGGTCATGGATGTTTTCCAGCGCATCTCCATAAAATAGGTGTACTGGCTAGCAAAGTGTGCACTTGTGGTGCCGAAGATGGAGACCTAAATCATATATTTTTTTCGTGTGCATTAACTGAGCAACCTAGAACAATCCTCATGAATAACTTAGCCTGTTTAAATTATTTACCTCCGTTTAATCTCGTAAATCTTCTTTCCATTAACAATATAGATGTTTTTGACTGAAATTTATTAAAAATTCAAATATGAAAATATAATTTATCCTCTGTTTTATACCTGTGTTATCAATCCCTTCGTTCCGTGGTCGAGTAATGTGCTGTATAAAGATTATAAAAGTCGTTATGAAAGACCCCTTAACGTGAAGAATTGTATCCTTGTTTTATCCTAAATAAATATTGAGCTGGCCATATGGACAAGTATCCGAGGCCAATAAAGAAAAGAAAAAAAACTGTATTTTTTAGTGCATTTCGAACCTCACAATATTTAAATATTTTATACGCGTAGCGCATGCAGTAACATTTCGAGTTTACATTAGCTTGAAAATTTGGCTAAACTCGAAATTTTATTCCATGCTTAATCTGGGATTGAAAACACTCGTTAGAAGCTTCAAATTGATAGCTATTACAAAAACAACGAAAGTCCTTACATTTTCAGCAAAATATAGTGATATGTAAATATGTAACCAAATGAAAAACTCCCTGAATATTGCATTATTTATCAAATTAATGTCTGTTTCGTAGGAAAAGACATAATTGTCCGGTCACACAGACCACGTTGCTCAACATTCTTGTTTTTCCTAATTTGTTTTACCGTTATTCCCCAATATTAGGTGAGTTCAAAAGTATAGTAGGAAACACTTTTAGGCTCATACTTTTTTTTAGCGGATATTTTAAGTTTGCTTCGTAACCGTTTTTCGGTCGAAAACAAGTTTTACGTAAACGTATCTAACTCTATTAACTTTATAGATATCAAGATAAAATAAAAAGCGAAATTATAAGTATGTTGCTCTAGACTTTTTGTCCTTACATATCACTACCTAAGTAATTAGGAAAGTGAACAAAAAAATTCACAACTTTAAATTGAAAATTAACTTAAAACGGGAGTTTTAGTGCTGCAAAATTATTAGAAGGAAGAAAGACTGCCCTTTAATTTTTCTTGAATAGATTTATTATAGGACTACTTGCTGTGGAAGTTTGAAGCTTGAGAACGTTGTCCTTTATATATATATATATATATATATATATATATATATTTAAAATACAAAAAAGCGTATTTTGGCGATATTTAAAGTAGAATATCTCAAACGGGACTAAGTGAAAAGTTATGAAATTAATACAGATGATACCTTCGGGTATATCATCTTCTACTTCATTGATAAGATGCTTTCGAAATGCATAAGCTGTAGAGGTGTCATGAATGAGAATAAAAACATTATTATTTTATACTTTATTTTCTTCACAATGCTACCTTATTTTCGGTTCATTTAGGACACACGTTTTGTGCAAATTTCTATTGCCTGAATTGAATTTATTGAATGAAAAACACATTTTGTTACTGGTAAATATTAGAAAAAATAATTCTTACCATTAATTACCGTTAAATTTTGTGTGCGTATGGCGCAATTTTTGGCCAACTGTGATGCACTATAACTCTGGAACCTGTTGAATCTTAGTCACCAAATTTTTATTATGTGTTAATGTGTAACCCGCCTACGGCAGCTTTAAGTCTGGAGGCGGGTCGTGTTTCAAAATTAAAATAAATAAAAAACAAAAAAAAAAATGGTGGGCGCCACTTGGTTTTTGAATTATCGATAAATTAAATTCCACCTAAACCAAGAAATGGTGAACAAAAATAAATAAAATCAGAATTGTTTAGAAAGCCAAATTAGTTTATTAAAAAACAAATATATTCAATGTTCAGTAATTGACAAAAAAATGGTGATGTGTCCATCATAGTACTTTCCCCTGTAAATTGCGTATTAAATCACTTTTAAAATATTTGTAGCATTATTATTTTCAAAATGTCTTCAACTTTTTGATAACTACAACTTTTATTTGAAACATTTTTCAATTGGATCAACACATACTGACACAAACCAATGACTAGATAAAAAAACACTATTTATTGAATATCTCAAAAACTAAGAGTGCTATGACAAAAAGTGAATCTACAAAAAATCTTTAGTTTTTCATTTCCTACAACTTTTATTTAAAACATTTTTCAATTGTATCGACACATACACTGTCACACACCAATAACTAGATAAAACACACAACTTTTGAAATATCTCAAAAACTAAGAGTGCTATGACAAAAAGTAAGTGAACAATACATCTTCATTTTGTTATTATCTACAAGTTTTATTTAAAAGAATTATTTGTTTGATAAACATTTATTGAAAAAATCTGAAAAAACTGAAAAACGCTAAGAGTAAAGTACCACTTCCGGTTTTCCGATTTTCACCAAAAGCTTTTCAGTTCTTCCGATTGTAACAAAAAGCTTAAGTTTCAAGTTTCATCTCGATATCTTTAGCGGTTTTTGCGGTACAGCGCACACAGCCACACACACAGACACACACACAGACACACACACAGACACACACACAGACACACACGCAGAGACACACACACAGACACACACGCAGAGACACACACACAGACACACACACAGACACACACCCAGACACACACACACACAGACACACAGACAGACAGACATTTTTCAAAAATGGTCTTATTCGACGCAGGGGACCTCAAAACGGATATTTCCGCTAAAATTTTTGATTCGAAAATTTTCACGAAAACAATACTTTCCCTTTGTATTACATACGGGGGAAAGTAAAAAAATCAACAAGTGTATATTAACTATATAAGACTAAAATAAATTTGATTAACCAACAAAAGAAAAGAAATTATAAAAGTATATTTCACAAATGTCAAAAGAATTCTCCCTGTATATTAGTATATGGCTTCGTAGAAAAAAAAAGTGACGTCACATTTAACTTTACAAAAATTTACAATTAATCTTTAGTAGTAATTTTCAATTCTTCGATAAACGGTTCCCGATAAAACAATTAATCGCATTAAAAAATACAAACGCATAAATAAAAGTTTTATTTCTTCACTCTGAATTTTATTAAATTAACATAAAACTCTCACTATATTGAATATTTAATGTTCTTCCAAAATAAATTAAACGAAAATCGCTCACTTATTAATGTCTTAAAATGGTTTCATTTAATAATTTAACTTAATAAAATAGTAACCAAATATCAGATAAATATATTTCGTATTAACTTTATATTCAAAATTTCTCACTAATTTCTTTAAGTTATTTTATCCAAAACTACCTTATTGAATAAATAACTAACACCGCATAATAATTTCCACTTTGAAAATAACCTATGTTAATTAAATAACTTTTTAATTATTCTGTAGCTGACTCGACTTTTCTTTATTATAACAATTTCACTTGATAATCTTTGCATATACAGAGAGTTTTATATAATACCGAACATTTTTATAAAATACGAATTGATACTTTAAATTTTTAGGTTATGTGTAAATTGGGTTGCCTATATGACCATTACAAATTGTAGCTAATCAATTGCAAATAATGCCTCAACTTCTACATACAAGGAGTTTTTCTTTCAAGTATACATGTCCCAATTACAGCGTATATGCCGTAAATCTTTAGATAAGCGTTGTTTTTTTAAAAGGAGTTCAATTTGAAACTTAAAACGAGTGTTTTCCATTCCCAGGCTAAGCATGAAGTAAAATTTCGAGTTTAGAAAAGCCTAAAAATTTGGTTTGGACGCGTAGCGCGAAGCTTCTCTAAACTCGAAGGCTTCTCTAAACTCGAAATTTTACTTCATGCGCCACCGGTACAAAACACTGACATATTACGAAGTTTAAAAAACACCGCCGAACTTTACATTAAATCAGTGTTTTGTGCCGGTGGCGCATGAAGTAAAATTTCGAGTTTAGAAAAGCCTGAAAATTTGGTTTGGCCGCTCCGCGCTTCGCGCTACGCGACCAAACCAAATTTTCAGGCTTTTCTAAACTCGAAATTTTACTTCATGCTTAGCCTGGGAGTGGAAAACACTCGTTTAAAGCTTCAAATTGTATTCTTTTAATAAACTGAGCGTGGTAAAATGTACAACGTCTGCATATGTATACTTAAAAGAATAATTCTCGTTATGAATATGTTCGGTGTTACATAAAACTCTCTGTATATTGTCTTATATGATCACGGCATTAGAAAATAATAAGTATATAAGAATAGATTTTAAAGACTTATCCTTGATCCCAGCACACGCAGAACAAGCATTTCCGGTGGAAGCACACAGCATTCATCCAACCCACGAAATGGAATTTTCCACCTTGAACAGATCCGCGATGTCCACTCTCTCCGCTACCCGATTAATGATCTTTGATTATCACCTCGCAAGACGCAGATTGACTATTTCATGAACGCCAGCCCTCTCAAAGATTTTGATAAGAACGGTAAACACCGTGGTAGAACGGCGCACAATGTGCCAAATCCGAGCGCGAGCGCCAGGGGGGGATTTGGAGGAAAAAAATTAAATTAAAAATTTCGAGAAAAAAACATATCCACTCCATTGTAGATACATGAAACCCTTATAATCTTGCATGTTTATATTTTTTAACCCCCTATATTATTAACAATTAACGCTTAAAGTTGAGCAATTTAGAAAACATCGATTTTACGGCATTTCATTCGCAAGTTTAAATAATTTATTACATGGATAGTAGGCGTACTATAAATATAACATTATACACTATTGTTTATAACATAATACTGTATATTATGGTTGAAAGATCAACTCTCTAAATATTTTAGAAAAAAAGTTGAAAAAATTTGAATATGAAATATATTTTAAATATAAATTTTAACTTTAGAAAGTGTTATAAAAAAAATGCCAACTCGATGAGGTCTGTGACTATCACTAAAAATTAGTTCTATGTTTTCTCTAACTACCCTCAAAATTTCGTATCTCCACCGGTGCGTTTTTGGGGTCTTTTTAATTTTTTTATTCGACGCCACCAATTAAAATTGGGTCGGGCGAGGCCCGTGTGCGGTGGCATCGCGGAGTCGAGCTCGCTATTCTCGAGCAGCACGCAACATTATTTCTACGTTGGCCCCGAACAAAAAAATAATAAAAACGCACTTAAAACGCACATGTAAAAATTCAAAAAAATTAGGGCTGTTACAGAAAATATTGACAAATGTTTACATAATAGTCATAATCCTCACAATCTACAATTTTTCTAATATACAGGTATATATCATAGGGAAATTATTTCTTCTCTGAGTATTTTTTGCAGCATTTAAATCACATTTACAAAAATAGTTTTATGGGTTTTTTTCTTATTGATATATAAGGGTGTACATCTGTTACTGATAAAGGTCATCTGGTTTGTGTTTACATTTTTATTAGGGGTCCGATTGAAGCTGTCATTTACCGTAACAAATGGCATTCTTGTCACACAGTTTTTACGGTTTAAGTATCTGAAATGGATTATTCTTAATTTTCTTGAAAGCAAAATATGCGTTTAGTGTTGAACGAAGTCTCCAACAGTTCACATATTTTTCTGATCCATAAGCGAACGATTGAACATTATAAAGTAATTATTAATTAAGTTAGTGTTAAGTGTTATTTAATTTGTTGACTATATACTCTTTCTTTGATGTAGTGTTTTTTTGTGTATAAAATAGTTTACTTTAATTAAACTAGTGTTTAGTGTTAGTGTAATTTAATTAATCCAAAACGCTGAGTGATAATGGAGAAAATTAAAATTACAAACGGTGATTTATATAAGGTATGGTACGAACTAAAACCTAAAAACCTTATTCAGTCAAGCAATACCATTGATTATTTAATAAAATATATTGAAAATGTTTCGACGAAAAACAATAGTGAAAATGATGACATTCTTAAAAAAGTTAAGGGTATCTGCAGTACTCTTAATAGAAAGTGGAAAATGTGCTCAAGATCTCATATCAATTTCATAAAAAAAAAAAATAGAAATTGGTTACTGCTGCCTTTTAAATACAACGAGGGTTCTGTCTTAATTGAAAATACAAACCCCTTTGAAAATATAGAAAATATTTCACCAATACCAAGTACATCAGGTACACAGTTCACAATACAAAGTAATACATCTAAAAGAAGACAAACTAATTTATTGATCACCGAAAATACATAATATATAAATTAGATTTGAAGAAAACAACTACTCACGGATGTACGATAGAAGAGAAAAATAATATATTTAGTCGGAAAACTAGAATACAAAAACTATTACGTAAATAGTTAGGGATAAGGGTTGATATTGTTGTGCAAGGAGGAGGTACTTCAAATACTGGCAACGTTGCTCGAATATTTTTTCGAAATTATGAGAAAGTAGCTGTCATCACTGAATTGAATGAAGAATTATTGAACAGATTTTATACAATTCTTATAACAATGTCGAGTTCTCGTAATATAAATGTATTGATGTTTGATAAATATGCAGAAGATACGGCCCGGCCCGACTTTACACCTTGTTATATGGATGGTATAGAATGCCTCCTAGTGTCCATAAAATTTTAATTCACGGGAGCAAAATAATTGGACAATGTCTTTTACCAATCGGAGAACTTTCGGAAGAGGCACAGGAAGCAACCAATAAAATATATAAGAGAGTTAGAGAAAACCATACTAGGAAAAACTCTAGGCTTAATACAATTCGAGATTTATTTAATATGCTTCTTGTATGTTCTGATCCAATAATTTCTTCTTTGAGAAGCGATGTAAAAATTCATAAAAAACAACTACCTGCAGACGCTAAAAAATTAGTTATTTGTGAAACGGACACAAGTGACAGCGAAGACGAACAGACTGATGAGGATACTGACAATTTTTCATTTTAAAAAAGTAAGTAAATAAAACAGTATAAAATACATAACTTCGTTGTGCAAAATCAGAAAAATGTAATGTATATTCTGATTAAAAATTCATATTTTAAACAACAGATTAAATTATTTTTAAACTACAGCAGATACTTTTCACATTTGTAGGTTTTTTTGAGGTGCTTTATTTTTTATTAGGCGCAACCGATAAAAATCGACTCGGTCATTCGCAAAAACCTGACACAAAACGCACATGTAGAGATACGAAGTTTTTAGGGCATTTAAAAACATACCACAGTTTTTGGTGAAAGTCACAACCTATGTAATGATTATAACAATTGTATATAATTTTGCTGCCTTGAATTATTATTATATTATTTTTCTAGAAGATTGCAAACCGGAAGAACTGTGACTATCATATAAACATTTGTTAATATTTTCTGTAACTGCCCTAATTTTTTTGAATTTTTACATGTGCGTTTTAAGTGCGTTTTTATTATTTTTTGTTCGGGGCCAACGTAAAAATCATGTTGCGTGCTGCTCGAGAATAGCGCGCGCTCGACTCCACGATACTCACCGCACACGGGCCTCGCCCGACCCAACTTTAATTGGTGGCGTCAAATAAAAAAATTAAAAAGACCCCAAAAACGCACCGGTGGAGATACGAAATTTTGAGGGTAGTTAGAGAAAACATAGAACTAATTTTTAGTGATAGTCCCAGACCTCATCGAGTTGACATTTTTTTTATAACACTTTCTAAAGTTAAAATTTATATTTAAAATATATTTCATATTCAATTTTTTTTTAACTTTTGTTCTAAAATATTTAGAGACTTAATTTTTCAACCATAATATACAGTATTATGTTATAAACAATAGTGTATAATGTTATATTGATAGTACGCCTACTATCCATGTAATAAATTATTTAAACTTGCGAGTGAAATGCCGTAAAATTGATGTTTTCTAAATCGCTTAACTTTAAGAGTTAATTGTTAATAATATAGGGGGTTGAAAAATATAAACATGCAAGATTAGAAGGGTTTCGTGTATCTACAATGGAGTGGATATGTTTTTTTCTCAAAATTTTTAATTTGATTTTTTTCCTCAAAATCCCCCCCTGGCGCTCGCGCTCGGATTTGGCACATTGTGCGGCGGCAGAAACTGCAGGCCCAATTTCCAATAAAGCTAGTAAAACTCTACTAAGAAGAAATTCCAATGGTTACATTTAGATTTTTAGCGGCCTTAACGATAAGCACTTGGCTATAATAATTTCTATAATTATTATTATATATTTAATTTCTATAATCAAGCGGATGCTTCGAGATTCACATACACGCATTTCATTTTCACCTTACTTTATCAAAGTCACAGAGACCACTCACGAAACTGCGCGCACCTGCGACTTATCGGATCATTGTCCCCTAATCTGATTTGGCGCTAATTCTATTGATCAAATCACAGTGGACTTTTTATTCAAATACCCTACTACTGTTTCCTTTTACAAAAGTTAAGGATAAACAAATAGTGGACTTATACACTGAATGAGCTCAGGACGAGATTTGGCAAATCCGTGAATACTGGCGAAGAATAAAATTAATTAATTAATCCGAATTAATTAATTGTTGAACAGCGAAGCATTTATGGTTGTCTATAATAAAATGTTAAATTGGAATTTAATTTTATATTTTAATATTTTTGGCGGCGGCAGATACGAACGTTATAAATGTCATAAAGAGGAGCATTACTAATTTCTAGTATAGAAAAGAGAAAATGGAAAGAGTCGTAAAAGTTTCAAATTGATAGATTTTTAAAAACAGTTGCTTGAAAATTGACAGCGTATGTATTGGGATATGCATACTTTTCATTATATGAATTAGTTTCTTATTAAGTTTCGTAATTTCTCAACAATCTAATAATGTGGAGTATGTGAACAAGGAATAACTCCTAATACACCATATATAAAATGCCATGGGAAATGCAATAGATCTATTCATATTCGCTGTTCACATCTAAGTGACAGCGAAATCGTTTTTGTAATCAATAGTAAATCTAAATGGGTTTGTCATGTATTTACAAACCCTCAAGAAGGATCAAAATTATCACTGATAAACTGAATGAGTTCAGAAACGAAATAAAAACACTGAAACATGATATAATTAATTCGCTGCACACTCGATTTTGTGATATCGAAAACAGACTTAAAACGTTGGAACAGTTACAACAAAAAGCAACAGAATCTCTTGACATTAATAAAATACTCATGGAAATGAAGGAAAGAGAAAATAAAAAATGTAATGTTTTACTCTTTAACCTAAAAGAATCAGCATCATCATCGTCTGATCAAAGAATTAAAGATGATTCTCTGGGGGTAGAAAACATTCTCAAACCACTAGGGATTACTACAAAACCCCTAAAAATAATTCGCCTTGGTCAGAGAAATTCGTCCAAAAAATGCCGTCCCTTAAAAATCACATTTAATGATGAACATGAAACTAAAGAAGTCCTAAAATCGAATTCTTTGAACAACAACAGAGAATTGTATTTTTTCTCCGATAGAACGAAGAAACAAAGGGACTACTATAATAAATTGAAATCTGAAAAAGATGCACGTATTGCTAATGGCGAAACAAACATCGTAATTAAATATCGTAATGACACGCCATATATAACAGAAAGTCAAACTAATCCCACTGCGGGGAACACCAGTCCAAAAAACTAACAGTTTACTATCAAAATGTTGGCGGCATGAGGACAAAGATAAATGAATTTATGCTTAATGTTAATAACTCAATTTATGTTATTATTATTTCCGAAACTTGGTTATACGCAGATTTTTCAGATAATCTCCTATTTATTCCAAACTACACTGTATATCGAGTTGATCGTTCAAGCCATGGTGAAATTAAAGGCGGCGGCATCCTTATTGCTATTAAAAAGTGTTTTAATTCGTCCTTTGTATGTAGTGCTAATAGTGTAGAACATTTATTTGTATCGGCATCTATTGGATATAGTAAACTAATTATAGGTGGAGTATATATTCCACCATCATCATCACCTCAAATTTATGAAAATCATTGTACTGCTATTGAAACCATACGTGACAATTTTAAAAATCATAAATTTCTAATATTTGGGGACTTCAATTTATCTAACATTAAATGGTTTGCAGATGGTAATAAAATTATGACACATAGCATACAAGCCCAACAGATTGTTGATTGTTATGCATTCGAAAACCTCAATCAAATAGTACATATACCCAACATACGAAATACATATGTTGATCTATGCTTTTCGGACATCGATACTGACATTTTATTAGCACACGATGTTCTTCTGAAAACTGATCGTCACCATTCGGCATATTATTGTGAAATAGAATTGGCCATGAATATAAGTCAGTTAGAGACTACGAAGACAATTTTCCTTTACAGAAACGCTGATTACGAAGGTCTCAACAATTTCTTCCATAACATTGACTGGGATTCTGTGTTAAATAGTATTAATTTAGATAATGCCACACAAACGTTCTATAATTATATATATATGGGAATGGACATGTTCATTCCGAAGAAATGTGTCAAAATTAAAGATAATAAATTTCCTGTGTGGTACAACAGGGATCTAATTTCCAAAACAATACAAAAGAAAATTGCTCATGCAGAGTTTAAGAAAAGTAGCTGTTCAGAGGACTATTTAGTGTTCTGTAAGTTAAGAACTTCATGTAAACGTCTTTCGAAAGAACTATATGAGACATATCTGGAAAACATTCAAAACAACATACATTCTAACCCGAGACATTTTTGGAAATTTGCAAGAGAAACGCATAATAACGGAGGCATACAAAAGATGATGAAATTTAAAGATATTACTACAGACCAAGGACATGATATTGTTAATCTGTTTGCAAAACATTTTTCATCCCTATTTGATGCACCCGATGGTTACACTTTTGGTACTCATGATAATAGTTCTCGATCTGTTCAAGACACGGAATTCCACGTCTCGGAGGAAATTATATTCAGTCACATCACTAAGTTGTACGACTCGTTTACAGACGAACCTGATGGTGTACCATCTACAATATTACTAAACTGCTTATATTAATTATGTAAACCTATACATTTATTGTTTAAACAGTCATTAAGCACAGGGTATTTTCCTAAAATTTGGAAAGAATGTTTCATCACTCGGATTTTCAAAAATGGCGCTCGCGATGATGTTACTAACTATCGCGGTATTAGCATACAATCGGTTATTCCCAAACTTCTGGATTCGATAATTAGCGATCAACTAGCTTGGATATCAAAATCAGCTATTTCTAATAACCAACACGGATTTCGGAGTGGAAAATCGACGACGACGAATTTGATGGAATTTAAAACGTTTTTGTCAAATGCTTTAGATAATAAATCTCAAGTTGATGCTATTTACACGGACTTTTCTAAAGCATTTGACAAAGTCAATCAAGCTATTCTGATTGAAAAAATAAATAAATTAGGTTACAACAGAAATGTTGTCAAATGGCTAGATTCCTTTCTATGTTCTCGGACATTGAACGTTAGAATTAATAATTTCATATCGGATCCAATAATAGCGACCTCGGGTGTACCCCAAGGTTCACATATTGGACCAATATTATTTACAATTTTTATCGATGACATAATTGATGTCATCAACTTTGGTAGCTTCCTACTGTACGCTGATGATATGAAGCTCTATCAGATCGTAGAGAACATAGATGATTGTAAATTATTACAAAATGATTTAAATAATATTTGTGAGTGGTGCAGGATTAATAAGTTTACTCTAAATACTGAAAAATGTTCTACAAATTCTTTCACCAAAAATAAAAATAGTTTAAATGTGCCTTATTTCATTAATTTAATCGAGTTGGAACGCGCGGAGCAGGTGAAAGATCTAGGGATATTATTAGATAACAAGTTGTCACTTAAAGACCACATTCACTCGGTATGTACCAAAGCTTCCAGAAAATGGGGCTTTGTTTGGCATATCTCAAAAGATTTTAACGCCGAGTGCCTCAAACTATTATATTGTACACTTGTTAGAAGCAACATGGAATATGCCTGTACTGTCTGGTCTCCCTATTTGGTAGGCGATATGAACCGTTTGGAATCTATTCAAAATAAATTTTTAAGGAATATGGAATTCAAATTAGGACATCGCATGTTCAAGGGTCTTACGATAATGTTATGGAACTTATTAATCTGAAACCACTCGCATTTCGTAGACAAGTCGCTGATCTCTGCTTTCTACACGGATTAATTAATTCGTCTATCGTGTGTCCATCGCTATTGGCTGAAATAAATATCTATTCATCAAATTATTCCACAATTTTAAGAAACAAAGACCTTTTTTTCAGTAAAACTCACTCAACAAATTATTCTTACAATAACTCGATGAGTCGTTTGTTGAGACTTGCCAAGTCCTTAAACAGAAATGGCTGGTTTGATTTGTTCAGTTCTAATAAATATGTGTTTAAAACGTTATTAAACGAGTACTTAGAATTAGAATAGATATTGTTAAGATATAGTTGTTTTTTTTTTCCTTTTTTTTAATGCTCCGGTTTGTTTTAGTTTGTTTTATAAGGTTATTTTGGTAATACAAAAGTATCATATTTATTTTTAACTGGAATCAGAAATAATTAAAAAAAAAAATTTAAAACATGAAAAGTAATCCGTTTCATGTTTTATATTTTTATGTTTATATACATATTTTGTTATTAATTATTGTGTTTCCTTGCATTAATTATGACTTAGAATAGTTAATAGTTTTATAATTTTTAGTTCTAACTAGTTTATAAGTTTACTACATGATGTATTTTATTTGAAAATGGGGACCTCCCGTAAATAAACCATTTATAATTATCGTAATCTTGTACAGGGGTCGAAGTCAACCACATTTTTTTTTGTAAGTAGGGTACCTAGAAATATCAACAATTTCGATAAATGTTCAAAAAAGTTAAGATTGTAGAAAGATTTAAATGTTTAGACGTGAGAAAATTATCAACTGTTATCTAAATTTTCAGCCTTTTCTAAACTCGAAATTTTACTTCATGCTTAACCTGGGATTGAAAACACTCGTTAGAAGCTTGAAATTGACAGCTTTAAAAAAAACAACGAAAGTCTTTACATTTTCAGCAAAATATAGTGATATGTAAATATGTAACTAAATGAAAAATTCGCTGAATATTGCATTATTTATCAAATTAATGTCTGTTTGGTAGGAAAAGACATAATTGTCCGATAATTATTAAAATGCACTAAATAAGTGAAATTGATTGAACATTTTAAAAGTTGATGAAATCCTAGAAATTTCACGAAAACTGATAAAAGTCACAAACATTGGTTAAAATAGGAATATTTAGCTGAAATATTCTAAAATTGATGAAAAACTTTGAATAAGTAATTATACTAAAACGATGAAAAACATGAGTCAGAAAAATTATAGAATAGAATAGAATAAATATTTATTTATTTTACTAATCGTTGCCAGTGTTTATGAACATCACTTTAGTTATTCAAACGCCGAAAACAATATTGAAATCGTACGGTTAGCTCCTGAGTTATAACGGTTTAAATTATCAAGGAGTAAAAGCTGTCTTGCTAGCGCTAGCTTTCTCGTTAGCAGTATTTATGAACACCACTTTAGGTATTCCAACGCCGAAAAAAAAATTTGAAATCGTACGGTTAACCTCCGAGTTATAACGATTTAAATTATTAAGGAGTAAAAAGACAATCGTCAGGTACACCTCTGTCTTGCTAGCGCTAGCTATCTCATTAGCAGTATTTATGAACACCACTTTAGGTATTCTAACGCCGAAAAAAAATATTTTGAAATCGTACGATTAGTTCCAGAGTTATAACGATTTGAATTATCAAGGAGTGAAAAAACAATTGTCAGGCATGTCACTGTCTTGCTAGCGCTAGCTATCTTGTTGCCAGTGTTTATGGACATTACCTTAGGTATTCCAAGGCCGAAAAAATATTTGAAATCATACGGTTAGTTCCCCATAACTCGGGGTTTAAATTATGAAGGAATAACAAAAAAGAATCGTCAGGTACGCTACTGTCTTGCTAGCTATCTTATTAGCAGTGTTTATGAACATTACTTTAGGTATTCCAACGCCGAAAGAAATGTTCAAATCGGACTGTTAGTTCCCGAGCTATTACATTTTAAACTATCAGGGAGTAAAAAAAACAATCGTCTAGCACGCCACTGTCTTGCTAGCGCTAGCTATTTTATTTCCAGTGTTTATGGACATCACCTTAGGTATTCCAGGGCCGAAAATATTTAAATCGTATGGTTAGTTCCAGAATCATAACTATTTGAATTATCAAGGAGTGAAAACACAATCGTCAGGTACGCCACTGTCTTGCTAGCGCTAGTTATTTCGTCGCTAGTGTTTATGTACCACTTTAGGTATCCTAACGAAAACAAAACGTGAAATCGTACGGTTAGTTCTCGACTTAAAACGATTTAAATTTTCAACGAGTAAAAAAACAATCGTCTGGTACGCTACTGTCTTGCTAGCGTTAGCTATCTTGTTAGCACTGTTTATGAACATCACTTTAGGTATTCCAACGCCGTAAGAAATTTTGAAATCCTACTGTTAGTTCCCGAGCTAGAAGAATTTAAACTATCAAGGAGTAAAAAAAATAATCGTCTGGCACTGTCTTGCTAGAGCTAGCTATTTCGTTTCCAGTGTTTATGGACATCACTTTAGGTATTCCAGGGCCGAAAAAAATATTTAAATCGTACGGTTAGTTCCTGAGTCATAACGACTTAAATTATCAAGGAGTGAAAACACAATAGTCAGGTACTCCACTGTCTTGCTAGCGCTAGTTATTTTATCGCTAGTGTTTATGTACATCACTTTAGGTATTCTAACGCAAAAAATGAAATCGTACGATGACTTTTCGAGTTAAACCCATTTAAACTTTTAAAAGGAGTAAAAAACAATCGTCTGGTACGCAACTGTCTTGCTAGCGCTAGCTATCTTGTTACCAGTGGTTATGAACATCACTTTAGCAATTACAACGCCAACGTTAGTTCCCGAGTTATAACCATTTAAATTATTTAGAAGTGAAAAATCAATCGTCAGTTACGCCACTGTCTTGCTAGTTATTACAATGCCAACAGAATTTTTGAAATCCTTTGGTTAGTTTCAGAGTTATAACGATTCAAATTATTAAGGGGTAAAAATACAATCGTCAGTTGCGCCACGGTCTTACTAGCGCAAGCTATTTCTTTGCTAGTATTTATAGACATTATGATTTAATGATATTTATAGACATTAGTATATTAATTACAATGCCGAACGAATTTATGAAATCGTACGGTTCGTTCCTGAGTTATAACGATTTAAATTATCACGGGGTTAAAAAGCTATCGTCAGTTACGCCACTGTTTTACTAGCGCAAGCTATCTGTCAGTGTTTATAGGTATCAGTATAGTAATTAACATGCCGAAAGAATGGTTGAAATCGTACGGTTAATTTCCGAGTTATAACGATTTTAATTATAAAAGGGCAAAAAAACAATAGTCAGTTAAGCGACTTTCTTGCTAGCGCAAGGTATTTTGTTACTAGATTATTTTTTTGAAATCGTGCGGTTACTTTCCGAGTTATAACGATTTAAACTTTCAGTGGTTGAAAAACTCAATCGTTAGTTACGCCACAATCTTACTAGTGTAAGCTATTTCATTGCCAGAATTTATAAACATCTGTATAGTAATGACAATGCCGAAAGAATTTTTGAAATCTTACGGTTAGTTCCCGAGTTATAACGGTTTAACATAGCAAGGAGTGAAAACACAATTGTCAGTTACGCTACTGTCTTCCAGGCGTCATCTTTCTAATAGCTAGTGTCTATGAACATAAATAAACTAACTGCAACGCCGAAATATTTTTTGAACGCGGTATTTTATATGCCACACATAATTTTGCATTAAAATTCAGCAAGTGAATGGTAATACGCACACAGGATCTGAAAGCTCTCACATCAAAATTTGGTTGTCATTATTATGTACCTTTTTTTTTCAAATATTTTTTTCATATTCTGCTGGCGCTAGCTCTACGCTAGATATTTCACTCAATTTGATTAAAACAGTTGACTGAGCCATATATCACCAATAAGCTAACGTAAGTCAAATTCACAAAGGAATGATATAAGCAGAAAAATAATTTGATCAGATTAAGAAAATAGAAAACATTCGAAATAATTCTAATTAATATAAACGTTTCACTACAAAAAATCAATATTTAGTTGCCTACCAATGCTGTCAATAGTTGATGAACTAGTTGGAAAAACAAATAAAACCCTTTCAGTCTGCATTAAAAAAAACATGTTTCCACTCGTAAATTGGCTTAAGTTTAAAATATTTATTGGTTTTTAAGTAACAGTACATTACGACATTTACACAATTTTCAAAAACGGTTTTAACTGGTTTGTAGTGCATCACTGTTTTATCCAAATAAATAAATGATTATAAAAATTGTAGGATTTGGAAAATATTTATTTAATAATTGAAGGCAATTGCAATAATGCGAAAAACATAACATGTATTAAAATCTGTTTAGAAAATGAAATTGTATAACAAAATTCTCCAGGGAAAGTAAATCGATCGAAATGCTGAATACTTTCAAAATTAATTCGGCACTTTCACTTAATCCACACGATGGGGAATTAATAATAATTACAAAGTTTTAGTATCGGCACCGCCATTAAATCCGAATGCAAATATGTAATCTGTTAATCTCCCACCCCACCGCCCGAATAGCGGATCGAATTATGTCGTAGGGGGGTAGGGGAGGTGGGCGCAATTATCTCCTACGTTCCGATTTCGTCTGGAAGGATGAGGACGAGGGAGAAAAAAATCGGAAAAACGAGGCGCTCCCCGGCAATTAAACGATAGCGATCGATCGATCCGCAAATTTATATAATCCCGATGCCGTACGATTTCCAGCTGGGCTCGGTTTCTTTATTTAGCGCAAACAATGCCGATGGGGCGTGATTTATGGCGCCCTCCGAACTACCGATGGGGATTTACCCTGTTTCCTGAATTATCCAGACGCCATCTCTTAAATTCCCTTTTGATAAAAAACAAAGTATGTAACAATACCACAATATTAAGAACTATAATACATACAAGTATAAATAAGCCTATTATTAATAGAAAATAATAAGTTAATTCACGAAAATACGAGAAATAACATTCGCCATTCAATTTTTTGTGTACAAAAAAATGAATGAACGCAGTACCGCTGCTTAAAATAATAAAGAAGTAGGTGGAGAACCGTAATTAACGTGCAGGGCGAATTATTGCTGGGAAGGCGTGGGATTGCCCCATAAGTTAAATAAACGCTTAACGTGCAGGACAGACCCGAGTAAGTAGCTAGATGGATTGTCCTACTAGTTAAGTGCATAATACAATAATCATTCAGGACCTACTTTGAAAAACGTGGGATTGTCCTACTAGTCAATCAAGTGCTTACCGTGCATAGCTGACCTAAGTACCATGAGAAATTGACCCACTAGCTAATTGTATGGAAAGATTAATATGCGTGGCTGACCTATGCGGAAAAAAATTAGGGAGGTCCCACAAGTTGATTGGCTAAAGTAATCAACGCGCGTGTGATGACCTAAGTAAGTACCATGGATCCAACATTCAAAGTGCCACAAGAAGAAGAATCCTTAAAAAATGAGGTCCGATTTCGCTAAAATCGTACACCCATCCCGCCGGTTCAAAGTAACCATACCACAGTGAAGTGAGTGGGCAAGTGGAACATACCCGGGAACTTCTGAAGGAATCATCTGGTATACAGACGGGGCCAAAAATACAAAAGGAGCAGGGGCTGGAATCTATGGAGATTGCAACCGGTGTAAACAATTTGCGGTTGCTCTGGGAAAACATGCCTCCATCTTCCAAGCTGAAATAGCCGCCATTGACTGGTGTGCTCATCACATAATGGAATAGAGGCACAACAAAGAACTAATTACCATTATGTCGGACAGCCAGGAACCCTTTAAAGCGCTAGCCTCGCCGATGGTGCAGTCCACGCTGGTTATGGCCTGTATAGACAGGCTGTCGACAACAGTAAAAACACAGCTAGTGGATACCCAAGGACGAAAAAATTATTGGACACTTGACCCCTAACTGTCCAATAATTCTTTCTTGCTAGCTAAACACGGGGCATCAGGGGAATTTATAGGACCTGAACCAGCTTTCGGAATACCTCATGAAACCGGAAATGAAATAATTCGACGCAAGTTAGCACAGGAGCACAAAAAGGCATGGCACAACTAAAAGGGAACGAGGCACACAAGACTCTACCTAGATGGTTCGGTACCTAATAGCACATTGACGTTGTTAGGACTGAGTAGACTAAAACTACGAAGAATCACAGGACTAGTCACTGGACACTGTGACCTGAATAAGCACAAACAGGATGAAAATTGAGAAATGCCCGCTATATCGTGCGTGTTTGAAAGAGGAAGAAACTCCCCAACACCTACTGTGTGCATGTAAAGCCTACAAAAGGCAACGCACGGAGCAAGCAATTCGGGAAGCCTGTGCTTCCTGAAATAGAGCTCAAGAAAATTCCCTGGCTGATACTGAAACTGTACTTCATAGAAGACACAGGAGTACACAGGGAGTAAACTATCCAGAGGCGCACAAGAGGACCACGGAGACCCCAGTGCAGGGATGCTAAGCGACACCACCTCATGTGACAAAAAAAAGTACAAAAATGTTCACTCGTCATTCTATAAGTCTGTGAAAAATCATTCACTCAGAATACTTTTCAGGCTAGGCTATCTTAGCCTGAGTTGTAGTCTGACTACAAGTTTTGATTAGGTACTTGTACTCGAGTACTACCCAGGGGGGCAATTCACAGCACCGATGCAGTTTGTCATCGGTAAATACTCGCACTGAAATGACGTAATTTTAAGAAGAATTTAGCAACTCATATAAAGTGACATGGCGTAATTCTAGTGCAACTTCTCACCGATAACAAATTGCATGGGTGCTGTGGATAGCCCTCCTGGTCTGCAAATAAATTAAAAACTAAATTATTACTTACACCCGGCGCATGCTCCATTTCTACAAAATAAATTTTTAATAATTAAATATATATAAATAATGTGAATAATACTGAGCTTAGAAGTAAGGCTGATATTTTTATAATTACTACTGTATGTTGATAATGTTAGATTATTGAGTAAAGAGCCCGAGGTACAAAAAATCAAATTTTCTTTTATTTTGGTGAACTTTATAGATACTTACTTTTGTCAAAATTGTTGAGACCTTTGCTACGTGGTATCGATTTTCTTTTACTGAAATCGAATAAAAAATGTAATTGATTTGTTACAGGCACTTTTTAACAAGTTCCGTCAACTGCTATTTTGTATATGTATTCATTATTTTCCAAATGAGTAAAGTTCGCGCCATACATTGATATTATTTAAGTTAGATAGGTTGCCTATCTAGGTGGAATCTCGTCAAATAGCGCCCTCGAACATCAGACAGCTCAACTCAGCTCAAAACTCCTCTCGGCCATCCATGGTAGAACTCTACGGCATCCGCTATTTCCAGTTTCAGGGTTGTCCAAAATATATACGGAGTTCCCGGTTATCCCCGAGTTCGCCACATCTGCGAAGGGTCGCAGCTACCTGGAGCTGAGCCGACCGTGCCAGCGAAATGTACGTGCGGGGAACAAGAGAATCGGGTATGACGTCAGAACGTAATAAAAGCGGCAAACACAAAGCCCCCTACGATGTTCGCGAATCGTCGCGAAAGGGGCACACGTACGCGAACACCACATACGTCATCGGATAGTTGAGAGGAAGACCATTCCAATGACACTAAACACGAGGGGGTTATTTCAATTTTGTACGCTATAGAAGACGAGCTGTCAGGAGGATTAATTGTTATTAATTAAGATTCAGGCAAGGTTTAGTGTATCCCATATGTATAGGAACTAGAGCAAAAGTTGCGCATTGCAAGTTACTATTTTTTTGACCTAAGTCACATTCTTGTTCGACTTATGCTTTCGGAGTTATTAAATTAAAACTCATGAAACCACCATTTTAGCCTCCGATCAACATGTGTGACATATGTACGGATGCATAATTTCATCTCACACATGTTGATCTACTTTATATTTTAATATTTTTATATTAAATATTTATTCTCATTATTTTTCTGTGGCGAGAAATGGTGGGTACCTGAGAGTCACAGGGGTAGAGGGTTTGTTCTTTTCGATATAAAAGAGCTACCACTGGACCACAGAATTCACTCTGTATCCAGCATCCAAAAGTGTAAGTCGTCTGTAATTCTGTGTAAGTTGTTATTTTTTTTTTGTATTCTTGTCTTGTCTTGTTATTTGTTTGTTAATTTAATATTCGTGTTTAATATATTTGTTAAAGTTGAGAGCCATTTTTATTTCAAATCGTATTTTTTTTAAATATAAAATAGAATCAGTGCTTCAGTCGAATTTTCTTAATTAAGAATTGAGCTTGCTAGTCGGTAGTTATTTGGTGGTGAAATAGTTGCTATTTTTAATAACTATTTTAAAGCCGAAGTACCCACCCCGTAACAGATTTTGATTTGAAATTGTCAACTTTTGCAAATGTTTACATCAATTTCCTGATATTCATCTTTTCTGACGATTTACTAAATTTCGCATATTTCTATGTCGAAGCCCTTCTCTAGTGAAAATCCTGACTATGCATATATCAAGTGAAGTTCAAAATGTACACATATTTAAATAATAGATTTAATGTATTCACTTCTTTAAACATGTCTGCAAGAAAACAAAGAATTGCTATCCATTTCTCATTACAAAAAAATTACTATTTTGCAGTCTTTTTCCAACAAAATCTCTTAGCTCTAAAATCAACAAATCTGTTAAGTATTTTACCACGAAAGTATGAAACAACAAATTTTTATGCAAGCGCTTCCCATTTCATTTATCATTTATGATATATTTTTGATTTGACATAATTAGTTAATTATTATTGTATAAAATGAGTCTACTTTAAGCGTAACATTTCAAAATTTTAATATTTCTATGAAAATTTGTGAAAAAATTGTGGATTTGTGTTGGCAAATGTTACTCTTTTAAAATATATACCGGGTGAGCATTTTGAATCCAAAACATATAATATAATTAAAGGTGAGCATTTTTAATCCAGGACGTAACAATTCACAAAAAGAGAGGAAATTATTCAATTTAATTTCATTTTAATTTGAACCTAAAGATTAAGAACAAATTAAACATCTCTTAAAAATAATAGGAAAAATTGAAATAGCCCTCCATTTTGAGCCAAACAGTTCCCTAGCCCAGGGGCCACCACCACCACTCTGGTCCGCGACTAGAGATACATTTTGCGTAAATGTAATATTTTATAACAATTTAGTGTTAACATTTATTTAAATAAATATACAATTAGTGGAGTAAAATTACCAGTAATTAAAAATTGGATAATACTCTCGGTAATATTACTGAAAACATAGTAAAAATTGGTAATTTAAGGTTAGACGTAAAACACACACATTTTAATAAAAAATTCTGTTATTTCATAATTTTAAAAAATTATATGTTTTTAAGAATCTTTTAACAAACTGTCGTTGTTCTCTAAGAAAGAAGATAGTTACGAAAAAAACTTAAAGATAAAAAAATTGTAAAAATTTGTATTATCTAAACTTTTGTTTAAACCATTTTTCTGTATTTCCATTAGTTATTAAGTTATTTGCAACTTTTGCGAAATATAAAAAAAGCGAGCGCACTCACGTAAATTCTCGATATTTTTGAATTTTGACAAAAAAACGTTATAACTCAGAAACTATTCGAGCTACAGAAAAGTATAATAATAATAGCCGAAATTCATGCTATGCGACCAGATCTACAAGATGGGCGTGTTTGTTTTTATACAGGGTGATCCACAAAGTATCTAAAAGAAAATGTAAATTGTTTTTTTTATTCTAAATCAAGAAGGCAAGTGTTTATTAATGTCGTCAATATTGTATACAACACTGTTTTCCACTCCCAGAATAAGTATGAAGTAAAATGTTGAGTTTAAAAAAGCCTAAAAACGCGACCAAACCAAATTTTCAGGCTTTTTTAAACTCGAAATTTTACTTTATGAGCCACGGGCCTAAAACCCTGATTTATCCCGAAGTTCAAAAACATACACAAATTCCAATAAACAGTTCTAAGAAGTTATTCCATGATTTTGTGAAAATTATAAGTTTTTACGAATCTTTCAACAAACTGTCGATTTTCTCCAAGAAAAAAGATAGCTATATACGAAAAAACTTGAAAATAGAAAAATTATCCAAAATATTATTATCTAAAACTTTTATTTATTTATTTATTTATTCAACGGGATCGATTTACAAAACGAGACTACAGTTCAAGATTGTAAAACTAACAAAAGTACATATAAGACTAAAGTACAAGACAAACCATTTTCGCCTATTTTTCTGTATTTTCATTAGTTATTGAGTTATTCGTAACTTTTGCGAAATACAAAAAAAGCGAGCGCACTCGCGTAAATTCTTGACATTTTTTTCAATTTTGACAACAAACGTTATAACTTAAAAACTATTCGAGCTACAGAAAAGTATAATACATTCATTTTAGCTATTTCGACGAGATCTACAAGATGGGTGTATTTGTTTTTATACAGGGTGATCCATAAAGTATCTGAAAGAAAATTTAATTGTTTTTTTTTAAATTAAGAGACCGAGTTTTTATAAAAATTGTCAATATTATACAAAAGAGTGTTTTTCCACTCCTTGGTTAAGCATGAAGTAAAAATTTAGATTTGGTCATGGTAGCGATTAAATCCAAAGTTTCAGTCTTTTTTTAAACTCGAAATTTTACTTCATGCGCCTCGCGTATATAACACCGATTTGATGTGAAGTTTAAAATAGACTGTCATTAATTATTTTTAAATAAATTACCTTATTAATTATATTAATTTGTAACAGTAAATCAAAATACAAATTTTTAAAATTTTGTATACAATTATTTGAATCTTGGCCCATTTGATTATGTAGAATTGTATATGTGCCCCGTAAAGGAAAAAGTTTGCAGACCCTTGCCGTACCCTATTATAGAATCAAATAATCACATTCGTTAGTATTTCAGCGTTAAATAAATAAATAAATAAAAAAATTAATACGCGCACATACTTCAAAAATTGCATAATTTAAAGAATCAATATTTTGAATGACGTATTTGATACATTTTGCTTTGTATGTGACCCACAGAAAATAATCACAAGGCGCTAAATCAAGAGCCAGTTTATTATTCCACCACGACCAATAATCCAGCGATTTGGAAAGGTTTTTTCTAAATATTCTCGAACATCTACTCCAAAATGCGCTGAGCAGCCATCTTGTTGAAACCAAACCTCCTAATTGTCACGTGTTGCCCCTTCTACTACAAGACCAACTTTGCTGATTAAATGTTCTAAAAATCATAATAATTTTTTATTTGATCACATGTTCCAGATTAAAAATGCTCACCCTTAATTATATTATATGTAACCGATTAAAAATGCTCACCCGGTACATATAAATCTAGAAATACCACATCAATAGTTTCTAGGTAATTTCTTATTAAACGTAAAAATATATTAATTTCATAAGACTTGTAAACAATCAAAGTCTTATTAATTGATTTTTTTTATATTTTTATGAAATTTGATGTGAATGTTAAACGAATATTTCTCTTTCAAAATATATTCACTTCAGCGATGGCTCTTGATCTTATGAACTAGGTCGGCCGAATGTATTTTGGCGCACGCGCACTGAGAGTAAACGGCCAGCCGTACCGAACCATTCACCTTCGCTAGAACGATATTTTAAATTAAATAATTTCGCCCGACTTTAAAAAATAGCAAGAGAATATTCTCGGAGTTACAATAACATTTTTAAACATGTTATATACATAATAATGTTATATAATTAAATAGAATACACTGATATATTTCACATAATCTTCCTAAAATATCGAGGTAATATTTTGTTAATTATAATTAGGTAACTATTTAATGATTGTTCCCATTTTTAAATCACATAAGTTGTTTAACGATATTTAAAAATGCGAGATATGTTTTGATTTGTTAAATAAAATTTAAGACGAATATTATGTTTTAACTATTTTTTTAATACCGGTTAATTGTTGGCCTTAATGACCAATTTGTATTAAAGTAAATGCCTATTTTACTTTTAAATTAAATAATATGAAAATAATTAGAAATACATTGGTAAATAAATCCACTAGTTCTAGAATAAAAATCTGTGATCTGTAACGTAACCGAATTTAAAGTGTGCATCGACACATAGCACGAATCCGAATGACCTAATATGATTCGAATCACGGTTACTCGAATAAAGAGATAAATATGATTCGAATCAAAGATTCGTATCCTATTTTTTCGAATCACGAATACAAATCCTCTAAGAATAAATTTGATTTTATAATTTTTTTTCAACCATTTATATATAAATATCGTTACCAGTTGTTTTAACAAAACTATTTAAAACCTAATTATTTATTATTAACACTGAACATCGTTGATAACAGACTAAACATCTGATTCTCTGTTACTTTGATTAAAGATGTATTTGTGTTTTTCTGAACTTCACTTCAAACCAGTGTTTTGTACGCGTGGCGCATGAAGTAAAATTTCGAGTTTAGAAAAGCCCGAAAATTTGTCTCGGGTCGCTGCGCGACCCACGCCAAATTTTCACAGGGCTTTTCAAAACTCGAAATTTTACTCCATGCTTAGTCTGGGAGTGGAAAACACTCGTTTAAAGTTTCAAATTGAACTCTATTATAAAATCGACGAATGAATGAAAATTACGTAGATAAAAAATTCACTGAATATCATTAAAACCGGGAAAGTCAGAGAAAAGTCATGAAATTATATTCAAATTGACCAAAACACTAACAAAAAAGCCATGTGACATAATTAAATTTGTCAAAATCAGCAGACAAATTACAAAACACGTAAACATTTATAAAATTAACTTAAATATTGACAAAAACAATTTAAAAAAATGCAGGTTTCCCACAGAAAAAAAGTTATATTAAAAGGCCAGGGAAAAAATCTTGAATCAGGGAAATGTCGGAAAAATTTAACATTTCAGATTGTGGCTACCATGTTAGTTTTACTTCAAATAATATTAAACATAATTTTAAAAACTAGATTATTATCAATAAAAACATTTTTAGTCATTTAATGTTCTTATCAAAGCACTCCCTGTGCGTCTTTTTGAAATTTCGCATTTACCACAACAAACCACAAACCTTGCAAGTCTTGAAAGCCATAATTGAAGAAGAAATCACCAATTTGGGGCCAGATGTTTTTTTTTTTTTTTTTTTTTTACCGAGGGGAAATGCCCAACGCACCGTCAGAGAGATGTTTGTCAGCTCTCTGGTGTGTGGGATTTACACCCACTAAAACCCCTCCTTCTCAGACGATAATGAATTTTCCACCCTGGAACTATCTTATCGACATTACTTCAGGGTGGTCGTCCCGTGACTAGCGACTTATTTTTATTTCAGTAATTTCTTCATTCTTTTTTTTTCTTTTTTTCCCTTTTTTTTTTCTTTTTTTTTTTCACATACTGTATATATATATATATATATTTTATCTTTGCTCATCCGTTTTTGTGCGCATGATGTATACAATAAACGCGTTTATTGCGTTCCATGCTTCTATGGAACTCAGCATTTTTTCAATAATATTATGTTGTTCTAGGTGGCCAACTATTTCGTAAAGACGAAGTCGTTCTTCGTCCCATCGTTTGCATTCAAACACGGTGTGCCTGGGGTCATCTTCCGTGGCATCAGAGTATGCGCATGCCGCAGTTCCCACTTTTTTAATTTTGAGCAGGTAAGTATTGAAACAACCGTGGTCTGATAAAAATTGTGTGAGATAGAAGTTTACTTCCCCGTGTTTCCTATTTCTCCATATCTCAATGTTCGGTATCAGACTGTAGGTCCATCTACCCCTTTCCTCGTTTTCCCATCTTTCTTGCCACGTTTGTTTGCTTTTGTTTTCCGCTTCTTCTTTTGCATTTTTGGTACCCATACTGTCTTTTTTAACGTATTTATTCTTTTTTTCTAGGGCTAGGATGTCTACGGGTGTTACTGCTGCTATCACAAAGACCGCTGGTTCGGAGACCGTCCTGTAGGCGCTGGCGATGCGAAGTGCTCCTCTTCGTTGGATGGAGGTAAGTTTCCTTTTTAAATTTGCAGATATTCTGTCTGCCCAAACTTCGCTGCCATATAGTAGGATGGAGTTCACTATTGCCATTTGCAGCTTTCTGGTATGTGGGGTCGGCCCGCGTAGGTTTGACATTAGTCTACTTAGCGCGCATACCACCTTAGACGCTTTTTTACACAAGTTTTCAATGTGTACCCTGAAATTTAATTTATTGTCTACTTGTACCCCCAGATGTTTAACGAACAACAATTCAAAATGTTGTAAAACAATCAACATAAACTTAGGAGATGGTCATTTGACCGATATTATTTTTATAACTTTATATTATCAATTTTACACCTTTAAATTAACTTTCAGTCAAAAGATTGCCTATATTTTTCATTTCCAATAAAATGGCAGCCAATTCATAATATGACATTACTTTTGCCTTAAATTACACGAGACAAAAAGTTTATATCTTAAGAAATGTTAATTTTTGTTTTTTAACATAGATTTATTGTCCTTGTTTACGCACGAAGTAAAATATAGACTTTAGAAAATTCTGAAAATTTGGATTAGTTGCGTAGCGAAATGGATAAAACACTGAAATATTGTGAAATTGAAAATATACTGGATTTTACTTATTATGTTTGAATTTCATAGCAAATTTAGTTTGATTTTATTAGAAATATCTATGTCTCGAGAAATACAGCGAGTTTTTCTGACGCCACACATGAAATTTCTTGCGTGACGTGAAAAGTCAACGTAATTAAACTAACAAGGTCGACTCGGTTTTAAATTAGGACAACCTTATACACTAACCACCTTGATTGCTGACGTCACGCGTGGAAGTCCTCACGTGACGTCAACAATCAAGGTAATTAAACAATACAAGGTCGGCTCGGTTTAAATCAAGACAAACTTACTTACACAACTTGGTTGATGTCGTCGCGCGTGGAAATCCGTACGTGACGTCAAAACCAAGATCATTACTGTGCAAGGTTGTTTCGATTTAAACCGAGCCGACCTTTTCACGCGCGGAAATCCTCACATGACGTCAATATCAAAGTCATTACTGTATAAGGTCGACTCGGTTTAAACTGAGACAGTCTTGTATAAGGTTGTCTTCATTTAAACGAGTGTTTTCCACTCCCAGACCAAGCATGAAGTAAAATTTCGAGTTTAGAAAAGCCCCGTGAAAATTTGTCGAGGGTCGCGCAGCGACCCGAGACAAATTTTCTGGGCTTTTCTAAACTCGAAATTTTACTTCATGCGCCACGTGTATAAAACAGTAATTTAACGAGAAATGTAAAAACACACTAAAGACATTTTTCATGTTAATCCTCACAATTAATTCGAATTATTTTTGACGATTCAAATCCTTTTGTAAGTTTTCGAATCCTTTTATAAATATTCGATTTTTTTTATAAGGATTTGAATCCTTTTATATGAATTCGAATCACTCACATTTGGATTCGAATACGAATCCTCTTAAAAAATTGTAACGAATCCGGATCACGAATCCAGTTGAACTTAAGTATTCGAATGCCTCTTTTGAATCCTCTAAAAGGATTCGAATCCACATAGGGATCGGTGTATTGTGTGGAAGTTCAGCGAGTACGGCCCCAGCAAATTTGCCGTACTCGAGTAAACCATTTGCGGACGTACGTTCACCCTGCAGGGAAAATGTAACGACAGAAACTGCACTGATACTTGCGACGACGTAGCGCTTGCATTAATCTTCATAATCTGAAAATCTACGGCTGGCCGATTTTGCGGATACGAAGTTGCTTAGTAAACATATATTATTAAGAAGAGAACGTGTGCTCCTCACGTGTGCAATTGTTGCACCTCATTTTAAGCTATTTTCTGGGGTTTTAACTTATAATTAAGATCTGTTCTCTTACAAGGATTGTAACTACATTTGGTGTAATGTGGTGAGTGAATTTTGTTATGAAATTCCAACTCCTTTACGACATTTTCATTTATTTTATATTCAGTAATTTTCCATAGTACGGGCCTCGCACCTCGCCTAGTCAAGGCTACTACCGCAAAAAATTCGTAGTAAATTTATGAATTGAAAGAAATAATAATATCTATATTGGCGGTCATTCACATTTAACTATTATTATTTGTGTATTTAAACTTATCCTCTGTCTTCATTTGTATTTTACCCCATCCGTGGCCTGTATTGTATGTCATATTTGTTAGTCACCGCAAAGGGCCCTGCTGGTGTGAAGTGTGTCTCCCTGTTATTTATATCCTTGTTTTTCTTTATAACGTAAACTAATACATTTAGAATTATATACAATGGTTCATTTATGCGTAATATGTGAAGGTGCAATCACTCCCAAAACTCCATCTGTCGCTTGTTCAGGAAAATGCAATAAATCGGGTCATGTTAAATGCATTGGTTTGAAGAACGTGAATGCTTCGAATGAAATTATTTGGTTTTGTGTTAAATGTAATAAAGGCGCAATCTCACTTTCTGCGGATTTATCGTCTCAAGATTCATTAAGAGAATTTCTTATTGAGCAATTTAATCTATTCAAAGATGACATAAAAAATTTAATTGCAACTCGATTTAATGGCTTAGAGACTAGAATTGAGAAACTGGAATCCAAATGTGCTTTAATTAACATTGAATCGATACGAAATAACAATATAGAAGAAAGCATGGAAGAAATGATGATCGAAATGGATGAGAGAAGTAAACGGATGAAGAATGTCATCTTATTTAATTTACCAGAACCAACTACGAGTGATATCCAATCTAAAATAAAAGAAGATCATCACAACATTGAACAAATCTTACAGCCTCGAGGTATTAACTTTAAACCTGCGAAAGTATTTCGTTTCGGGGCTCTGAAAACAAATAATAAGCCACGTCCATTAAAAATTGTCTTTGAAAGAAATGACGAAGCATTGGAAGTGCTAAAGAGTAATGCACGGGATGAGAATAAAAAGTTCCATTTTAAGTCAGATAGAACAAAAAAACAAGTTACATATTTTAAAAAGATACAAGAGGAACTGGACATGCGTAAATCTAATGGTGAATTAAACCTAACAATAAAATATAACAAGGGTGTCCCATTTGTTACTTCTAGTCAAACACCAATCTCTCGGACCTCGAATTCAGAACTAAAAAACTAGTGGCTTATTACCAAAATTGTGGGGGGATACGTAGCAAACTTAAAAATGTTATGTTATCTATTAATAACAATGATTATGACATAATTATCTTGACCGAAACATGGCTGTTCGAGGACATATCTAATAACGAACTACAGTTAACAAACTATAATGTATATAGAGTCGAACGTAGTATTAGGGGTGACAAAATGGGTGGTGGTATTTTAATTGCCATCAAACGTTGCTTTACATCTTCGGTTATTTTAAGTGATAATTCTATTGAACATTTATTCGTGTTATTATCAATCAATAAGTCTAACTATATTATTGGGGGTGTCTATATACCACCATCGTCGTCATTAGATATATATTCATACCATTGTAGAATTATAGAAAATCTAGTGAAAAATATTTTAGCAGTCAATATTTAATTTGTGGAGATTATAATCTCCCAAACATTAATTGGAGTAATAATAATTTAGTAGACAGTTGTAATATAGATTCAAAATCTCAAATCATTCTAGACACGTTTAACTTTCTCAATTTTAAGCAAATTAATACAATACCTAACTCCAGAAATATATTTCTCGATTTATTTTTTTCTAATATTGTTAGTCCTGTTGTAACACTTTCTGAAAATGTAATATCAAATGTATCACAGCACCACTCGGCTTACGATATTTCTATATTCTTTGACGGTGTCATTGTATTACAATCTGTGAGTAAAGTTTATATGTATCATTTAGCCGATTTTAATTTATTAAATGCATTCTACAATAATGCATTTAATAAAAATGAATGGTTATCAAATGTCAAAAATGCAAATGTTAATGACTTGGTGGAGTTTTTTTATAAAATTATTAATGAGGGCATTAATACATTTGTACCTCAAAGAGTATATAACAATAGTTACAATAATTATCCTAAATGGATGTCACAGGAACTAAAAGTTCTCGTAAATAAGAAAAAAGCAGCTCATATAAAATCGAAACAAACTGGTAACTATGACGACTATGTAGTTTTTAAGTCAATACGCAGCCAATGTAAAACACTGTCAAATAATTTATACCATAACTACATAGCTAATGTTGAATCAAAGCTCAATTCCAATCCTAAATACTTTTGGAATTATGTTAAGGACTTAAAAAATGATAACGGTATACCAAAATTAATGCATTTGGATTCTAGAAAAGGTTCCGATGTTAAACAGATCGCTGATTTGTTTGCTGATTATTTTACTACAGTCTATGCGACGGATAATAGTCCAAATAATATTACTTCACCTTCTAAATACGCAATTGGTAGCAGCTCTCTTTCAATATCTATGGAAGATATATTTAATGAAATCTTACATCTGAAAGTAAGCAAGGCCCCAGGTCCTGATGGAATCTCAACTTATATTCTGTTAAATTGCATTTATTCACTTTGTAGCCCCTTATTTGATATTTTTTCTAAATCTTTATCTTCTGGAGTATTTCCATCAATGTGGAAGATGAGCTTTATTAACCCAATTTATAAATCTGGTGATCGTAATATGATTTCTAATTATAGAGGTGTTTGCCTTCAGTCTCCTATTTCAAAAATTCTAGATAAATTGGTTTGCAATCAGATTTACTGGATGGCTACATCCGTTCTCTCTAATAAACAACATGGCTTTATATCCAATCGATCGACAGCCACAAATTTGCTATGTTACCACCAATACTTAGTTAACGCTTTTCATGATAACTATCAAGTAGATTCCATTTATCTAGATTTTTCGAAGGCTTTTGATAGAGTAGATCACTCTATCTTATTAGAGAAATTAGTATTACTTGGGTTTAATGCACTTACGATTGGATGGCTCACTGATTTTTTGAATAATAGAACACAAATGGTAAAAATCAATAACTTTATATCAAAACCTATATCTGTTACTTCGGGGGTCCCACAAGGCACACATTTGGGGCCAATTTTGTTTTTATTATTCATTAATGATATTGAACGAAGCATTTGCAATAGCGAAATACTTTTATATGCAGATGATATAAAAATATTTAGAATTATTAACACCTTAGAAGACTGTAAATATTTACAAGAAGATTTGGATAAAATTCATGACTGGTGCTTGAATAACAAGCTTTATTTAAATATTAATAAGTGTACTAAAATTTCATTCTCTCGGAAGCATTCAGTTATTAATTATTCTTATAGAATTGGTCAAAATATCATTCCCGAAGTGAATGAAATGAAAGATTTGGGTGTTATTTTCGACAGCAAGTTATCTTTTATATCTCATATAACTAATATATGTAACAAATCATTAAAGATGTGGGGTTTCGTGTGGAGAGTATGTAGAATTCTGAGTCCATCGTGTTTGAAAACTTTATATTGTTCTATGGTTCGTTCTAACTTGGAATACGCATCAATAATTTGGTCACCGCATACATCGGGTCTCACCAACAGATTAGAAACCATACAAAAGAAGTTCTTTCGTACGATGGAGTACAAGTTGGTTAAATACCATTCACTTGGCTCTTATTCAGATATAATGGCCGAATTAAAAAGGAAAACCCTAGAAGATCGTCGCACAATTAACGACTTAATTTATCTACATAAAATTGTAAACGGAGCGATTGATTGTCCAGAGATTTTATCCATGCTTGACTTCTACGTACCTTGCCATGATCGTAATCTAAGGTCTAACCCAATTTTTCGCCTGAGGACGTTTTCATCTAATTATGGTCATAATAATCCCATTGCAAGGATGATGCGAGCTGCGAATAGTTTGGACACGGAATTTATATCGTTATTCGGATCCAATTTAGTTACATTTAAGAATCATCTAACCCACTTAGAGGTTTTTAACAAATAGCCGATAAACTGTGCGATAATTCATATTTACTGTTTGATTAGTGTTGTTAATTTTTTTTTTTGTATGATTTCGGTGTTTAATACAATAAAAAATAACTGCGTTTTAGTGAGCATAGTATAATTATTTAGTTTTAGTTTTAGATTTATTCCAAATACATTGCATTACTATCTAGATTGTCTACATTGTGTATTTTAAATTTAGTATAGTTTATACATGATATATTTAAGCATTAACTTGTTTTTGTAAAAGGGGTTTCCCGTTGAATATGAATAAATAAATAAATAAAAAATAAATAAATTAAAATAAATTTCTACATTTATCGGCTTTATGCTGAGTGCTTATTATTATTACTACATATTAGCCTACTATATATTTATTACAAAAAGTGCGAAATATTTATTTCTGAGAAAATAAATATTTATAATTTTTGTTCAATCAAATTTACCGGTACGGCCCTGTCGCCCCCGACGAGCCGTCACTGATAAACTTTGTACAAGTGTTTCCACAAAATACTTAAATATTACGATATTGTGACATCACACGTCTTTTGTCACTATTTGACACTTCAATAGAGAAACAAATAAATACTGTGTTTTTTTTAAAGAAAGGTATTTGTTTTTGAAAATAAATCTTCTCTAGTACACCTTTCCTCGCAAAGTAATAATGGTTCTTAAATTTATTCGAGTATAACCCCTAAGCTGTATTTTCATCCAACTGAGTAATACATTTTCGTCAGATATTAGTGATATTCACTGATTTTAAACCTTGTTAGTGAAAAATATTTTTTTTACTAATTTTCTCGAGCACCACAAAAAAGACCCCTGAGGGTGGGCTAAGAACCCCTAAGGGTGGGCGCACCCCACTTTGGAGACCACTGATGTAAAAAAATAATTGATTTATTACTAACAATAATAATTTCCTTCAAAAGTATATGATAAAATACAGTAACACAAGATTAATAAAGGTTATAGCATGTTAAACACTATGGCCCACAATAAACAAAAATATACTGTATATGAAAATATATCATTAAGTACTACACACATATTACAAAGACATGTCTTAGTATTACAACTTCGTCCAAGTACAACATTCAACAAAATTATCAATATATGGTATATCAGTTTTGGGAGGGGAGTGTCTAATAACCATAAAGCGATGAGATTTACATAATCGGCACGCTAATATTCCTGCCATTAAGTTATACGACGTATTCGGTGGCGATGTTCCCAATTGGATATCGACTTACATGTTTGCATGTGGAAATTATGCATTCAACATGACTACGAGTTTGCAAGTGCCACTCGAGGAGAGAAATCCACGGAATCGCGAGATGTATGTGTGTGTGTGTTTGTTTAATTATGGTAACGTCGGGGGTTTTAATAAGAAACAAACATAAAAACTTTGAATGTATTATTCCCAGCGGCGCAAATGAAGCGAATTTCCGCATGAATAAGAGAATGGGAAATTTGCATAAATTTTAGTATGAAATAGTGGTGTTCAGGGAAAATATGGCAATGTTTATACGTTTTATGTTTGATGCGACTAAGAGTATCTAAAAGTTTCAGAACGGTATTACCCTACGGTAATAACATCGAACACAAAGTTTTAGATAGTGTTAACTGGATTCGACGTTTTACTAAAATCTTTATCTCATTTTTATAAAGTAGTCATGTACGAACATTTGGTGTTCGAGCAACATATGATGGCGAATATTTAGCTCCTACAGTTGAATGCTATGGTTATCTTACTAGAATGGATAAATCAATATCCACTAAAGTATATGAAAATAATTAACATGAAAAAGAGAATTACAAATTTACTACCAATCTACGAATATTCGTAAACGGATGTGTTGGCCCAGAGCTCCTCAGACTCCTCATGAAAAGTATTTAAACCACGAATCAGCATCTTCAAATAAAATGATTTTTATCACAAATATCCGAATCAAAAGACGATCAAATATTTTTTGAACAAAATAATTCGAATTTTAATTGTTGAACCAATAATACATATTCCTTATAAAATCATTCATTTATTCTCGTAAATAACATCGACTAAACGTAGTTTAAAATAAAACGAACTAAATACGACAAGAATATACAGCCTTCTTTATTGACGTGATACAACTTTCAAAACTAATCAGGATAACTGGAAATCAGTGTTTTAAACGCGTGGCACATGAAGTACAATTTCGAGTTTAGAGAAGCCTGAAATGAAGGAATGGAAAAACTTGTTAGAATCAAATTAAAAAATATTGATATGTTCATCATAGCACTTTCCCATCACCTAAACAATTGATAATAGACATAATAAACTTATTTCACTTGTAAGTTGGTTAAATACCATTTCACATTAAATCAGCGTTTTATACGCGTGGCGCATGAAGTAAAATTTCAAGTTTAGAAAAGCCTAAATTGGCTCGGTCGCTCCGCTTCGCTACGCGCCTGAGCCAAATTTTCAGGCTTTTCTAAACTCGAAATTTTACTTCATGCTTAACCTGGGAGTGAAAGACACTCGTTTTTCATCATTGAAAGAATTGAAAATTGACGTAATACGTTTATTGTCCTTTTATTGACGAAGAATGCAAATTATAATACAAGTTAAAAATGATTCAAAAGATAATTGGTAAATTACAGTCAATTTAATGATGAAATACTATCAAAATGCCATAATAGTGAAAATACAGTCGACTATGATGAAATACTATAAAAATTGACATTTATTTTTTAATTATTTTACCATTATTTAATTTGAAAAAGAAGTACTCAATCGCTATTTTTGAGTACTTTACGTCTTTGTATGGGGGGGGGGGGGGAGGTAGTATTTGGGCAGCCTGAGAAAAAACAACCTTGTAAGGTTGTGAGTAAGTCTTAAGTAATAATAACAGTTAATTACGTGACGATTTTCGCAATTTAATTGACAAAAAACCTAACATTTACATTTGCAGCGCCATCTCTCGACCAATAAAAAAATGTTTCGGATAAAACTTACATACTTTTTAACCCTCTATCAGAATCTGCAATAAAAAATAGGGGTTTCCATTTAAGATTTTAAAGTTGCCCCCTGTTCCCGCCCCCCTTGGGGGGCTGGGGGGCAAAGTCTACGGCATCAGATGTCCCCCTCAGAACCATTAACTTTTCATTTGGAACACTTTTTGATTCAATGCAATGTTTCAGAATTATCGCTACTGGCGGATTAAAATGGGACACCCTGTATATATATATATATATATATATATATATATATATATATATATTATGATTTTAAGTCAGCTGATTACAGCGCCATTAATAATTATCTTTGCAATGTTGATTGGAATCTAGTATTTCAGGAACCAAATATTGATTTAAATTTAGATAATTTCTATAACATCATTAACGCTGCCCTCTCACTGTATGTGCCTTCTAAATTTTATAAATTATCAAATTACTCAAAATGGTTGAATCATGAACTCAAAGATTTAGTTATATTCAAGAAAAAAGCCCATGTGGCTTTTAAAAAAAGTGGTAGTGTTACTGATTATGAAACCTTCAAAAATCTTAGATCTTCGTGTTGCAATTTAAGTGAAACACTGTATCAATCCTATATTCAGAAAACTGAAGATAACATAAAAGTGAATTCTAAATTATTTTGGTCTTTCGTGAATGAATGCAAAAACATAAAAGGTTTCCCAAATAAAATGTATCTTAATGATAAACAATGTAATGCTGGTGATTCATGTGTTGAGTTATTTGCTGACTATTTCTCCACTGTTTACAATGAGGACATAACTGATGCTCTATTATTTAATTATGAACATAAAATATCTACCTCAAGTTTCAGTCTAAAAACTAAGATTGATAACTTTATCTCAAGAGCAATCAACGTTACATCTGGTGTGCCCCAGGGCTCACATTGTGGGCCAATCCTGTTCATAATCTTTATAAATGACATTGGGAGTTATATCAATGATGCCGATGATGTTAAAATATTTAAAGTAATTGAGAGGAAACAAGATAAATTCAAATTCAAAACAATTTATTCCAATTCCCTTCACTTTTAATTTTTTTTGTTATCTCTCCTTTCATTTTAAATTTATATTTGTTAGTTGGTTTAAAGAGGATTTGACCTAAACGTTACATATTCTTTAATAGAGCGTTGTAACAAATCAAATTAAATAAGATTTTCAATATTTTATTGTATAATTCAATATCCGGAGGTGTATTTGCACGGGAAGTAGTTGTTTCAATGGATATTTATCGTCTTAATTGTTATATTAATTAAGACATTGTTTGCATTTTCACGAATAGCTTTTTCGTAATTTTATATATTATGTTATAATTGAGAGGAGTTCCGATCATACGCTATTACAATCAGATTTAAATAATTTAGCAAATTGGTGTGCATGTAATCATCTTCAGCTTAACCTAAAAAAAATGTATGTCTATTTCATTTTCTCGCCATAACAATAATATAAAGTTTGAGTGAATACATGTTTTAAACAAATTTAAGATTTAAAACATGTTTTAAACAAAACCGTTTAAAACACGATGGCTGTTTTTAAACATCTTTAAAACACTGTTTTAAAACTAAGTGTTTTAAAAATAACAACCCCGCTAAAAAGTAAAGATTTGCGTATATTAATCGATGCATAGATAGAGCTTTTTGGTGAGATCTTAGATATAACTGTTTATAAAAGTAACTCCCATATAAAATGCATTGATCATTTAAGCACTAGTGATGAAAAGTAGAGCTTTGCACATATTAGTCGATGCATAAATGATTTTTTTTGGTGATGTAGATAAATGTATACGACACTAAAGACAGTTATTTCTTACTTCACTTTTTATTTATATCGTTAGATGTACATTTCGAGACACAAAGTGCTCATGTCTGGAAATGTACATCTAAGGATACAAATAAAACGTGAAGTAAGGAATAACAGTCTTTTTTAGTGTAATAATCACTTCACGTAAACTCAAAAACATACAGTTAAATATATACGAGTAAATGTGTATAATAAATATAAACCCAGTACCCAAATCGTCTGAAAGGTTGGCGAAATAAAAAAAACTTTATTTAGCCACTGAATTACGATATTAATATAAAAAAACTCCATTAAATCACAGGTTGTCAGCAGTTATTTGGTTATTGTTCTCATATTGGGCTTTACGTAGGTACGTTACGTACGCGCGATATATTGCGTTGGAAGTTGACAAAAACATCCCCGGTTGGGTACATCCCCATCCTGCGCCATACAAACTTACATCGGAGCCTTGGAAAAATATTCATTTCATCACTTTTCCGCCAGTTTTTATACGCCACGTCGTGAAACGCCTCCGTCCTCACTTTAATAAATGCCAACGGAAAATATAAATAAATGAGGCGAACTATATTGCGTTCGCGTGTTGCCACCGTTGCCTACCCCATTTCCCCGTCTACCCCAATCTGTCCTTGCTTTCTTTTTTCTTCGGTTCGTGCGAATTTTTGTTAATTAGGATTAACATTTTTGTAAATGTCTGTTGTCTGGTTTCAACAAGTTCAGTTAATTCTCATTGAAAGATTAAATGTATTTGTCGATTGAAATAGACATTTTAAATGTCATCAATTACTAAATTGTATTTGATTGCGCGATTTAACTGACGTTGGTGAGATATATTATGGAATATTACATTTAAAACATAAGTTGAAAATCCTTTTTACTCCAGTAAAATATTGTACTTTCTTCACAGCTGTAGAACATCGTTCATAGTCTTCCTCCAATAAGATAAAAACAGAAGAGCTAAGCTATTAGAAATAGTCTCAATGAGACAAAATTATTGCAGAAATACGAGATACATGTATTCGCTTTTATATTTTGTTATAGAAAATGAAACAGAATACCGAACTCTTGCAAACGGAATGAACAAAAATAAAATTTAATGGCACTCTTATGAGAACAAACAAACAAGACCAATACGAGTAATGGCAAAAGACTTACATCAATCCCTGGAAAAAAATAAATAAAACAAGATCTTTTCGCTCGCCTTCGAAAAACAAGAAGACATTAAAAGGCCTTTAATATACAATTCATTTGTAATATGAGAGTGAAAATTGAATCTGTAATATATTTATATTCAATATTAATTTAAATTCTATTAGATTAAATGTGAACAATACATGTTTTTTATATTCTTTTGTCCGCGCACATCTGGCCGGGAATTCGCCAGTCTGTGTCCACGCTTCAATTGAGCAGTATCAAAATAAAGTTTATTTTAATTATTATTTTATGTGCGTTTTATTAAAACAATTAAAACACCACAGAATCTATAAGAATTGCGCCGACACACAGTGATCCCGAATCTAGAAAAGCTGGCCATAATATAGGGGCTTAAGGCGATTTGTCTGAAATTGTAAATATCGGGTTTTTCGAGCATGCTGATTAAGAATCTGATTTTGGAATATCAAAAAAACAAAATGGCGGACCATATATGACGGATAAAAAAATAATTATGTCTCTTTTTTCTATAATAAACAGTACACTCGTGTTTTTGAGCATGCTAATTCAGAATCTGATGTTAAAATTTAAAAAAAAATTCAAAGGAATGTATTCCTTTGAAAATGGTCTAACAAACCGAAACTAGTCAGAATAAAGTTTTAATTCGTGAAACAATACCAAGTGTTTTTAATTTAAATAACTTTACATATGTCCGACATTATTAGAGAGTGACCCCACAATGTAATGCCACACGCTATATGCGTGTGTATACAGGGTAATATGGCATCTGGGTAAGGGCCTGCAGGATATCAAAACAGAATGCCGGAAGGACTATGCCAGCCTAGACCTCCTCTCGGGGGAAGTGCAGACAAAGATCCTGAAGGCATATAAATTGACCTGCCCACTTAAAACGAGAGCAGAGACAAGGAGAGCCACCCCATAGTGGTGCCCAGATCTCTACTCCCTAAAAGATGAGGCTAGGAAAGCATTTAACAGAGCTCAACGCTCTAAACTGAGCTCCGACTGGGCCATTTATAAGGCCCGCCTTAGAGAGTACAATAAACTCATAAGGCAATGTCAACGAGCATCATGGCGTGCTATAGAAAGCACGCAGAAAGTTAGCAGACACAAGAAGGCTCTCTCACAGGACCATAAACAATCTTTGGGAATCCTGAAAAAAGAGGACGGCGCCATGAGCGATGTCCTCCATGAGAATCTGCAACTACTGCTCAACACGCACTTTCAGGGCTGCACTATACTAAATAGGAACGTCGGGGAAGAACCCAAAATCACCTTAATGAAATCGGAAGACTGGCAACTGGCCCAGGAGGCGGTTAACGAGGAAAACATCCTAATGGCAATAAACAGCTTCTCCGCTTTTAAAACACCTGGACCGGACGGCATATTCCCCGCCCCACTACAGTGGGGACGGAATGCACTACCTGAACACATAGTGATGCTGCTCAGGTCCAGTATAGCGCTGGGACATGTCCCAACGGTCTGAAAACAAGTTAGGGTTGTATTCATACCGAAGCCTGGTAGAGCAGACTATACTGCACCCTAGGCATACAGACCAATCTCACTCTCTTCGTTTCTCTTGAAAACGCTGGTGAGAATCTGTGAAGGGTATACAAGAACATCAGCACTTATAAGTCAACCGCTGATGCCATCGCAACACGCTTACACACGGGGAAGATCCACCGAGTCAGCCCTACATAACGTAGTGAATAGAACCGAGAGATCAATGGATAAAAAAGAATCCGCCCTAGGTGTTTTTGTTAACATCGAAGGTGCGCTTGATAAAACGATCATACCGAAGATATAAAACGCGCTAAACAAGCGCGCAGTACCATAAAAAATGTGTGACTGGATTGGCAATCCACTTGCCAACCGATTGGTCACAGTGGAGGAATGTGGAGAACGTATCACCTGTAAGATTGACAGAGGCTGTCCACAGGGAGCTATTTTATCTCCATTACTATGGAATTTGGTGCTGGATAGCCTCCTAAAACAACTTCAGCAATCAGGCTTTTTTGTGACAGCTTATACTGATGACTTAGCCATTATAGTACATGGCAAATTTGAAGACGCTCCCTGTGATCAAATGCAGGGAGCTCTAAATACAGTTTCGCGGTGGTGCAATGCTCACTCCTTGTCGGTAAATCCGGTTAAAATGCAGTTGGTCATGTTCACCAAGAAACAGAAGGTCATAAAAAGAGCACCAAAACTATTGAATACGATGCTGCAGTACAGCGATGAGGTGAAATACCTGGGCATTACACTCGACAGGAAACTGAGGAAAACGAACATCGGAATTAAAACTTACAAAGCTACAAGAGCCTTTTGGCAATGCTGTCGGACAGTGGGGAAACCTGGAGGTTGAAACCGCGCACGACGATGTCGTGGAGCTTTAATTTGGTGGCCCAGGACCAAACAAGTAACGAATATAAAGAGACTAGCGCAAGTGCAGCGAACAGTCTGTTTAAGCGTAACAGGCGCCATGCATACAACTCCGACAATGGCGCTGGAGGTCGTGCTAGGCTTTCCGCCACTTGATATTCACGTGGAAAGGGAGGCTATTGCGACCATACTTCGCCTCCAAAGTAGCGGGATTTGGAACAGTAACAACTGTGAGGAAGTCACCTCCTGAGGATGTTCTGCAACGTTAAACTTCTATTAGAGGCTGGCAGTGACTACTGCATACCGACACCAATACGGAATGCACCCTACACAGTTAATATCCAACCCAAGATACATATGAGAGAGTCGGCTATAAGAATCTACACCGATGGCTCAAAAAGAAAGGATAGGTCAGGGATTTCTCTAGAACCCCGAGGATCCATACGAAAATCCCCATGGGTAAGTATGCGACCTTCGCTCAACTGGAGACGATGGGTATAACACTTGCGGCTGACATCATTTTAAGCTTTAAAGTGTCAAACGAAGCCATACTGATCCTAACAGACAGTAGGCTAACTTTTATGTCTCTGAAGAAGTTATACACTACTTCACAGACAACACTAGAGTGCCATAAAAATTACGGCAGGCAGCAATGCATAACAACATTGAAATCTGCTGGGTGAAGGGGCACGATATAAACATAGATAACAGGAGGGCTGATGCACTGGCCAGATAAGTGGCTGGGATGAACGCCATCACCAGAGCCGCTAGTGCGATTGACACTCCTGTCACTATGTAACATGTTATATTCCAACACACTTAATAAATTCAGAAAGCGTTAGGATGATACGAAAAGCTGCAAACTCTCGAAGGAGACATTACTGTACCCCAACGAGATTTCAGCTAAACAGTACCTGCAGATGACTAGAAGGAACCCTTATACAAGATGGGAATAGTTGACTCCCCATCTTGTAGAGGGTGTGAAATGGAAGACTGCCAGGCACATTCTCAGCGAATGCCCGGCACTCTCGTCTACGAGAGGATCCATACTGGGTAACAGATGGCCGACGATGGACATCATCGGGGATTTGCCCACCTCAGTAATACTGGACTACCTAGACAAGGTGGGATGGTTGAGCTGAGGATGGGTGACCCGTAGTAGGAGGCAGCACAATGGGCCTAATGAGGTTTAAGTGCAGTGCAGCAATGCGCACTCCCCCTAATACCAGATACCAGATACAGGGTAATAATATGCATTTATTAACATTTTTTCTTTTACTGATCGGGACGAACTTTTCAATAAATACATATTCCCTGCTAGTTTTGACTCAAGTTGTATACTATGAGGTTCCCATGTCAGATGTGTGTCTATTACTGCACCTATAAACCTTACAGACATTTTCTCTGCTGTTTCGCTACGTTTTAGTGAAAATGTTATTTCTATAGCCTTGTCGGTGTTTAGTTTCAGTTTATTGCAGTTGAACCAGGTGTTTGTCATTTCAATTACAGATTAAACCACATAATTTGGCATCTGTTAGATAAGTAAGATGACAGTAACTTACACCTATCCGGACTAAAGTTGTAAAAATATAACTTTCTTCACAGAATTTCTCGTGAGACGCAATCAAAGGCTTTGCTCAGATCTAACAGCTTACTTACTACAATATGACTGTTTTCAAAGGCATCGAGAATATTATTTTAAAAAATGTTGATTGCCGTTGTCGTAGATCTACCTTGTCTAAATCCGAATTGTGAATTTGCTACGATATTATCGCAGTCCAAGTAATAAGTTATTTGTTCAGCCATAACTGACTCTAATATTTTAGAAAACACAGGCAAAATCGAAATTGGACGGTAATTATTTGTGTCTTGTTTATTTCCTTTTTTATAAATTGAAATGCACCTCGCTATTTTTAAGGAATCAGCAAATATTCCCCGCTGCTGTTGCCTCTGAGTCCACCATGATGGAGATGCTACATAGTATGATGAAGTCACTTAATCGAGTTAATGAAAGATTGAACAAATTAGAAGCCAGAAGTACTGGCGCTGTATCAAAATAATTTCATGGACGTGACCTAAAAATAGCTACATGGAATAACAATGGAATTCTTGATAAACAGCATGATCTAGAAGTCTTTCTTCATAAACAACATTTAGATATTTGTCTCATATCTGAGACCCATATGACAAACCATTATTTCTCTAAGATAATAGGATACAACATATTCCATACAATCCACCCAGATAATAAATCCAAGGGCGGGAGCGCCTACCATAATCCAGAAGTCTATTAACCAATTTGAAGAAAGTCACTTGCAACGAGAAGATATCCAACTTTCAATGGTTGGAATCAAATGTAAAAATTCGATCCTGAAAATTGGAGCAGTCTACTGTCCACCGAGGTGTAATCTAAAGAAAGAAACCTACAAGATTTTTATGCAACACCCAGGTAAAAGATTTAACATAGGTGGTGATCTCTACACATGTTGAATTTATGAAATATTATTGCAAATAGAATTAATTTTTTTTCGATATTTCCAAAATGCCTACTGTTTTATCTAAAATATGCAATGACATATGTATCAACACAGTATAGTTGAAATAAAATGGATCATAAAAACAGAGAAATGTTGTTCGCGTGGTCTGCTTAATGAATTATACAATTAAAGAACGTCCGCGTCCTTTGGGCTGATTTAAATTCAAGCACCGGTACACAATTATGACGTGATACGTCGCCCTGAATAATTCATTTCATCTTTTGTAATTACCGAGGCCGCCACGAGGGCCAACAATTATATTTATCCCCCGCTATAATTTTTATTTCACTTAGACGGAGTGGTGAGTTACTAGAATATAAAACAGGTTATATAGAATTCTGTTTTATGTTTCCAACTTAAAGAATGTTATTTATTTTTATGTTAATTTTAATAATATTAATAATCTGAAATAATTGAATAACCAGCAATTACTTTCAAAGGGATTTTATATTTTAAGTATACATATCTAGATGATCACAGCGTTTGGTAATTTTTCAGGAAGTCCTTGTTTTTATAAAAACGTTAAATTTTAAGTTTTTATTTTTAAGCGGTTTCGGTGAGACACCCTGTACATATCCCGATACATAAATTTTCAGGCATTCGTCGCCTATCAAAAAGTTCTCTTCTTGATTAAGCATGAAGTAAAATTTTGAGTTTAGAAAAGCCTGAACATTTGAATTAGTTGCGTAGTTTGCAAAACTTTAAACATAATATATAAAATTACGGTAATGTTTGTATAAACTGCAAACAATCAGTCTTAATTAATCAGACTACTAAGACACTAAATATCCATTGAAACAACTAATTGCCGTGAAAATACACCGCCATTATACAATAAAATATTTAGAATCTAATTTTATTTGTTACTATCTGATAGTAATACGTAATATTTAGGTCAAACTCTCTTTAAATCAACCAACAAATAAAAATGAGAAATAAAATTCAAGTCCCTTTTAAATTATTTTCCTAAAATTACTCCTTTCATTTTTCATTTTTATTTGTTAGTTGGATTAAAAAGAATTTGACCTAAATGTTGCATATCGCCGTTCCAGTGCAACAACGACGCACAGTATACGGTTTAAGCAATCTAGCCGGACAAAATTCATAGACTAGTGTTTATGGTCCATTTTGGATTATAAATGAATAAACTTTGATTAATATAAAAATAGATAGTTTAAAAAAAATATATTTAAATGAGTCAATAATTAAATTCAGTACGAGATTTGAGGTAAATTATCAACAAAACAAAATGTTTCATGTTGTTGAAGTTTTCTTATTCATAATGTGTACCACTGTGTATACTTTTACACTAATTACAAGCAATTGACATTAACAAAACATTTTTTACACAGGGAATTTTTATTTTAAGTAATATCCTTGATATTCATTGTCTTTTGGAAATAGTTCAATTTGAAGCTTTAAACGAGTGTTTCTACTCCCAGATTTAGCATGAAGTAATATGCTGTAAATTATTCGTTTTTTTTTTAAAGTTAAAATTAAAGCTTTTAACGAGTGTCGTCCACTCCCCGGCTAAAATTTTGAGTTCAGAAAAGCCTGAGCGGTTGGCTTTTCTAAACTTGAAATTTTACTTCATGCGCCACGAGTATAAATCACTGAAATATTGTGAAATAAAACGCACTGTTAAATCAGTATTGAAAAAAATACTGCTAAAGCAGGATTAAAAATATACTGCTAAATAAGAATGTTTTCTTGATAATGAAGGTTTAAATTAAATTACACTTGGTTTGTTTCACAATTTTTTACTTTACTATTTACTCGACCAGTTTCGCGTTTTACAGCATTATCAGGAGTAAATAAGAAATAAAAGAATGTTTTGAACTTCACTTGAAATCAGTGATTTATACGCGTGGCGCATGAAGTAAAATTTCGAGTTTAGAAAAGCCCCGTGAAAATTTGTCTCGGGTCGCTGCGCGACCCTCGACAAATTTTCTACGCGGGGCTTTTCTAAACTCGAAATTTTACTTCATGCTTAGTCTGGGAGTGGACGACACTCGTTTATAGCTTTAAACTGAACTCTTAACAAAAAAGCAACAAATATCTAAAGATTTACAGCATATACGCAGTAATTGACATATGTATACTTAAAAGAACTCCCTATATAAAATAAATACAAACGAAGTTAGAAAATATTATTAGAGTTATTTAAAATAGTCTCCTATAAATTGATTTGAACAAACGTTCATATTTCTAATTAAAAAAAAAAAAACGGCATTGGTTTGCAGTTATATTATACATTTTATATATTGTTATGAAACCTGCAATTTTCTTTTAAAGATTTTTTTGAATCAACAGTATTTTAAGAAATATTGACAATAAACAAGGCGTGTTCACTTAATTTTTACACCTAACAAAAATGTTAAATATCTTAGTAATCGCAAAAAGTCGTACGATGTAACAACATTTATTGTAAATGAGACATCTTGAGGATCATAAGAAAACAGGTAGTGGTTTATGACGATGTATGACACAAAACATATGAATATTTTTATCAGATGTTTATATTTGTTTTCATATGAATTGAATAATCTATTATGTTTTTGTTATTTTATATTATATTTACACAAATAATATATGATATCGTAGCTACACTTTTGCAGAAAAAGACACCAGAGAGAAAATATTCTTCAGCTTTGATCAAACAATGCAATTTTAAAATAATTGATAATATAATAAATCAACAACAAATGAAATTAGTTGTTTACTCCAATTTTGCTACTTGATATCGCAGAGAATTGAAAGTAAACTGAAATAATTCTGCATCAGGAAGCTTTCTATGATATATATGAATAATTTGTAGTAATGCATTTGTAATTTTGATATTTCAATCATTTGAATTTTGTTCGGCAAGGACGGTCAAATCGTATACCAATTTTCAATGTAAATATATTTATACTTTTTAAAATACAGATATAATTCTGAAAAGCAGCAACACATTACAAACATTATTGTCTTATGTTGGTAATGTGCACTTGTTTTCCAGATTTATATCTGCATTTTTTACTCTTTAAATAGATATACATTACAAATTGGTTGAAATTATTTTTGCAGTTACGTCGTTGTTGCACCGAAACGGCGCACAGTGGGCGGAGAGGTGAAAATGCGCGCATCGGATGAAAAATAAAAGGTTCACCGAATAATTAGTACGTCTAAATACCGTCTCTAGAATCATTGAGAAGTAAGATTTTCCACTAACTGATGTTTGAAACTCAAAAGTGCCGAAATAAATACTACTTTAAGTTGAAATTGGTCTGAAACTGGATTAATTCGAGAATGTGGAATATCGTTGTTTGCAGCACTATACCTTGATTTCTACCACATCTACGATAACCAATACCTTCTCTGGGATATATATATACATATTTTTCTGGCCAAAGGCTGTTGCCAACTGATACAATACAACATGCTAGTTTAGACTGTTAATTTTTTTAATCTTCCCCTGTCTAATAGCAGATCTCAAAAACTTCTCAAAACTTCTCCGCGTCACTTATATTCCGCTAAAATATGGACATTTTCCTGCGTTGTTCACATAGTGCCATCTGCAATGTCCTGCAAGCTTAGAAATGGCGAATTTTTCAAAAAAAAAAAGCAAGCAGCGAGAACTATCTTTTAAAGCTTTTACCCTATTAAGGCTCAAGCAGAACCCAGCTTATATTTAGACAAACTATCTGAATGATTCTTAACGTAACTGAAAACAAAATTACCAGTATGTTTTTGTTTGGCAAAATTAATTGTTTAAACAATAGTTAATTATACAATTGGTATATATCATAGGACTTTTGCGGAATTGAAGAGAGACCTATTTACACATTTTTGGATATGTTTCGCTGCATTTTTTATTGCGAATCCCCTCATTAACCCTCTCACTCATAGTGGGACAGAAAACGTCCCAACTATGTTTCAGGGTAAAATTCCCTGAAATGTATCTTCCACGGGGTTTTGGGGGTCTTTAAGTATGAATTGAAGCTCAGATGTTTCAAATTAAAAATGGTGAAATATATAAATATGGCGGATCAAAAATCTATATATACCAATTTTATTAGGAAAAATAAACACATTTTAACTTATTGAAAATTATAAATCATTGATATAAATGGTACAAATTTCTTGAGTCGACTGGCACCCTCAACTCAACAAAATTGAGGGTGATAATTTATAATAATCGTTTTAACAATTATCTTTTAAACCATATAGAATTTCAAATTTTTGTATCGTGCCATGGAGAGTGGATCTTTACCCGTTAACTAAAATGTTTTGAATTTCAAACTCTCTACATGTAGTGTGTATCCATTTCTGTCTGTAAACAAACTTCTTCAAATGTTAAAAGTCAGTGTTCATCACGTAGTACCATGGATAACACGGTCGAAAACGTTTCCGATTTGAATCGCAGATACTTTTTTAAGACATATGTGAAATCAGCAAATAAGAAACAATGCGAAATAATCAAAGATATCGAACATGCTGCAAGAGAAAAAGGTGTTTTCGAAGAAAATAAAGCGAAACATTTTGTGGCAAAAATAACAGCACTGTGGAAAAAATTTTCGCGAGTGGAATCTGCTCTTGAAAGAAGTCATTCAGAGTACTTAAACGGAGAGTTATACGGTTCGCGAAAAAGATCAAGTGAAACCACCGCCCAACCACCAGTGAAGGATTTCGGCGCTTGCAGTATTTCGCAGAAAAGACGCAGGACGATTGGTAAGTACTTAATGCTAATTGACACCATTTCAAGAGGTTTCAATATAGTGATAAATGTCTAAAATTTAGATGACAGTTTGATTAATTTTTTTTTTGGCCGCCATATTGGATCCGCCATTTTGAATTTTTCAAATCTAGTGTCAAATTCGTTATCAACAACCTCAAAAACCCATATACACAGGTTTTTAGCGGTTTTAGATCATTTTTAATTTTTTCGGCAGCCATATTGGATCCGCCATTTTGAATTTTTCAAATCTAGTGTCAAATTCGTCATCAGCAACCTCAAAAACCCATATACACAGGTTTTTAGCGGTTTTAGATCATTTTTAATTTTTTTGGCAGCCATATTGGATCCGCCATTTTGAATTTTTCAAATCTAGTATCAAATTCGTTATCAGCAACCTCAAAAACACATATACACAGGTTTTTAGCGGTTTTAGATAATTTTTAATTTTTTCGGCCGCCATATTGTATCCGCCATTTTGAATTTTTCAAATCTAGGTTCAAATTCGTTATCAGCGACCCCAAAAACCCTAGAAAACCCTTATTTTTCAAGATGACGTTTCAAATTCGAAAGAAATACCCCATGCGCGGGTTTTTGGCCGTTTCCGCCCACTGTGCGGCGATATACTATCATATAGCGTAACAAATCAAACAAGTTTTTAAATAATTCAGAAATGCAAAAACTCGGAAGACAACATGGGATTTAGTAGAGGAGGGGGATTTAGACACGTAAATATGCAACACAGGATGTGGATTTTTTTACACCTAGTTTAAATCACCCTGTTTAACTGTTTTAAAAAAAAATAAGGGTTTATATTTTATTCAAAAATAAGGTGATGCGTCGTTTGTATTACTTCCCGCGTATTTAAGAATATCGGAAAATGTTTCAAATTAAGAATTATAGATCTGTAGAAAAGCTTGAAATCCTGTAACATCAAAATATTTACAATTGTTAACTCGGCGTTTTTGCATTTTCAGACCGGTACCAGACTAACGGACGCTGTGCTTCCAACCGGAACTGAACCGTAAACCGAAAACCGGAAAAAATCGTAAACCGAGAACCGGAACTGAACCGAAAAAAATATACCGGGAGCACTTGTTTAATGCTGCAAAAGTTTTAAAATTTTTGCAATTTTTAAATCATCATGATCAAAGTATAAAACATTGAAATATTATTATAATTATTTTGTAACAGGTGAATAATGATAATTTCGTAACCGTCATTAAACTATTCTTGGCAATATTATCAATCTATGGTCTTCAAAAATAATTTACGGCATTTAATAACTGTAACTATTAAATCTACAATATCTGGCATCGAAAATTATCGATATTGTGAACATCGATAGTTTTCTCTACGATATTTTTCCGTATCGATACTTGGCTATACGATATAATTGATACCCAATATCGATATTTTTTTTAGGATCGAAACATCCCTAATTTGAACTAATGAAGACAGTTTTTACAAGTTTTGTTGATTTGTATCAATTTGTTAAACTTTTAATTAATCTCGTGGTTTATTTTTTAATTTTTAATAATTATCGCCTAATTTTATAAATGTTGATGATATACAGGGTCCCAACGCCATAACTTTGTTATTTATTGGCCGATATTATTAAACTATAAACCAAAGTCAATTGCTGTTTAAATACTAAGAACTGACATGAATTTTGAATTTTTTAACCAATAACTTCATAATATATAAAATTATGAAAAAACTATTCGTGAAAATGCAAACAGTGTCTTATTTAATAAGACAATTTAAGACGATAAATATCCATTGAAACAACTACTTCCCGTGCAAATATACCTCCGGATATTTAATTATACAATGAAATATTTAAAATCTTATTTAATTTGATTTGTTACAACGCTCTATTAAAGTATATGTAACGTTTAGCTCAAATTCTCTTCAAACCTACTCAAGGTCTCACATTCTTCATACCTGCTAATGACATAATCCCCTTTTTTACCTATAAATACCGACCATCATTTTCACTCATTCCATTTCTGTGTACCTGTTCATTCCACACATAACACTTTTTCTAAGTAAGTTTGTTTTAATTTTATTCCTAATTTTTTAAACGTCATAAGCAAAGCTATACTGAAGAGAGATAAATCTTGAAACGCGTCTATAGATGGCCTAAGACATTAGTTTTAATCCAAGTCCTTTCACTTCTAATTTGTTGCTATCTCTCCTTTCATTTTAAATTGTATTGTTAGTTGGTTTGAAGAGAATTTGACCTAAACGTTACATATACTTTAATAGAGCGTTGTAATCAAATTAAATAAGATTTTAAATATTTCATTGTATAATTCAATATCCGGAGGTATATTTGCACGGGATGTAGTTGTTTCAATGGATATTTATCGTCTTAAATTGTCTTATTAAATAAGACACTGTTTGCATTTTCACGAATAGTTTTTTCGTAATTTTATATATTATGTTTAAAGTGTGCAAACTATAAGAAGCGTAAGCTTATTTTCTCAAATTCAAATAGTTTTGAATTTGAATTTTATCTTGCAATAACTTCATTGTCAAATAATAGCCAACTCAACATTTTTAAATGGCTGCCAATATTTTTGTAATTGTATTACATTAGACATTATTTTTCTGAATCCAATAATGCCCAATTTCTTGTTATTTGTTCAAATTTTTGTCGAAAGAGAAAATAAAATAAATTTTCAACATATAAAAGAAAACAAATATTGTGCCTTGCAAAAAAGCGTCAAATGTCATTTATTGTGAGGTTATGTCAAACATGATTAATAACAACCTAACATAAGCACCTACGGTACAACTTAATGTAGAGTAGAATGGATAAGTAGTGCTAGTACTAATTTAACCCATTAAGTGCCATTGATGCAATAACGCAACATTATTATATTATTTTTTAATTACTAACTGAATAAGTTAATTTGACCTGACTTGAGAATATGTTAAGAAAATTGTTTGTTATTTAAATATTTAAATTATTACTCATTTTAAAGTGTATTTCTAACTTCACAATATTTCAGTGTTTTCAGTGAAGTAAAATTTCGAGTTTAAAAAAGCCTGAAAGTTTGGTTTGGTTTCCGGTTCTTCTAAACTCAAAATTTTACTTCATGCTTAATCTGGGAGTGGAAACACTCGTTCGAACATTAAATTAAACTCTTTTAAAAAATAATCAACTTTTGTAGGAAACATAATTTTGTTACTGGCATTGATTTTAAGTAATATCTGATTAAAGTTATTAAATTTCAATTTTTCATAGCTAACTTATTTTAAAAGATTGAGTTTAAAATGTCAGTTAGACCTCTCAGATACATTCTAACCAATGCTGCGTAGTCGCTAAATAAATATTCGACCTCAACTCCGTCTCAGACTCCTCTATTTTTCGAAAATCATACGCCAACTCTGACTTCTGCTTCCAATCATGTGAACATTTTAAAACTTTACTTAATAATGCAATTTTTTTCAATACAAATAAATGTTTAATAGTTACTATATCTGCATAATTGCAATCTAATAGTTTTTTTGGAAAAAAAAATCGAAATTTTCGTTTTCTCTCATATGCAAATTACAAAAATTTCCATTGTAAATAAAAATTCTATTTGGGCTTAAATTTCAGAAAATAAACAGAATATGTTTAGCACAATTATATTTAAAAATTTTATAATAAAAATCGGAGTTGAAATTATACAAATTTTCCAACTCTACGGCTCCGATTTCCTCATCACAAAAATACTAAAATTCCGACTCCACAGTTTTGACTGTAACTCCGGCTCAGAGTTCACAGGACTGGTTCAAACTGTTTTTCATTTACTTCTAAACACTGTTGCTGTTGTTCTGGTTCTAATACTAGTGGCCCTAAATATCTACTTTTAAAATGAGGTAGCCATGAGATATTGATATTTTGTAACTTCAATCCAAAATTACTCTAAAATAAACGCCAGGTACAAAAATATTTTTCCGGCAAAAGTTACTTATTTTTCAAAGATCTTTCCAATGATACCACTTTTGACCTATCATGCCATTTGAAAATCTTGAGTTTTTGACATTTTTAAGCAAAATACCAGGGATGCCAACCTTTTTGGGAAAACCGAATATCACTATTCGATTCTTCAATATGGCTTTGGTAATAATTTTTTCTACCACAACTCTCTAAGATTAGCCGTTTTCTCAAAAAAATGCCTGATACGGGTGGTCTGGGACAGCTTGAATATTGTATATTTATTATTATTATTATTTATTTAAAAATTCCCTGACTTTTCGCTAAAAAGGCTAAATTTCCCTAAGTTTTCCCGATGAATAAGATCCTTGGACTTTCCCGGTTGTTTGCCACCCTGTTCTTTCAAGATGTTGGATTCAGTGGGCCCGTGGCTTGTTCCACAGTTTTCTTCCATGTTTTCCTATCCTGGGTTTTCTCTTTTCATCTGGTAACTTTTATTCTTAAAATTCTTTGATGACCTCGTCCTTATATCTCGCTTTGGTCTTCCTCTTCTTCTTTTTTTCTCCAATGTTGGTTTCCATCAGTTTTTTTGGTATTACATCGTTGTTCATTTTCATTATGTGGCCCAACCACCTTAATCTTTGACCTTTTATTACTGCTCCAATATTTGGTTCATTGTATATATAGTTCTTTATTTGTTCTTCTTTCCCATACTTCTTGAACTTTTTTCACACAATATTTTCCTGTGTACTTTCCTCTCCCATCCACTTAGCATTTCTTGTTTAATTGTTGTAATCAACTTGTATATTTTTATTATTAGTTTTCTACTTATCTGTTTATTATACAATATTCATCTCAATCCTTGTATGCTTCTGTTGCCTGTTATTGGTCTTATATGTATTTCTTCTCAGATATTCGGTCTCCTATAAAATTCCGATGTTATTAAATTTAACGAATTGCTTGTATTTGGTCAGTGATTCAGCCAATTTCGGCTTTGAATAAGCATACCTGAATTCAAAATTCGCGCGTATAAGTACATGCACTAGAAACAGTAATATGAAACAAAACGGGACAGTTCGCGTCCCGTTTTAAGTTTTTCGGGACAACGGGACACGAACCTAAAAAAAGAGACAATCCCGGTAAAAACAAGACGTATAGTCACCCTAGTGTACACCGACTTCTCCAAAGTGTTCGATCGTGTTTCTCATATTATTTTAGTATATAAATTGCAACGTATGGGTTTTGGATCATCATCGTCGTATGGGTTTTGGATCATCATCGTAACTAAATGGATTTAGATCTTTCTGGATGGTAGGATACAATTTGCAAAAATGAATAACTTCACCTCCACTTCGGGGGTTCCTCAAGGTTTTCACTCTGGCCCAATACTGTTTCTGTTATTTATTAACGATATAAATACATAAAAATTGCAAATACCTTTTATTCGCAGATGATTTGAAGATTTTTCGAGAAATAAAAAATAATTCAGATATCACAGTCTTACAAGATGACGTAAGTACCATTTATAAATGGTGTAGTGATAATGATTTGTTTCTGAATCTTGGTAAATATTCGTCAATATCTTTCGGTAGAGGTCAAATTTCTAAAAATATTTACTTCATCAACGGGAACGACCTACGAACACATTAAAGATCTCCGAGTAATATTTGATTGTAAATTAACCTTTTATTAGCATATTGATACTATATGTTGCAAGTCATTGCAGACATTTTGTTTCATTACACGTTTTTCTAAAGACTTGTCTGTGAATACTCGGAAAATACTTTTTATTACGTTGGTGAGATCACAGCTGGAATATGGTTCTTATTTGGTCCCCGTATGTGGATCTGTGTGTATTGTAGAAAATAATACATGATTTGGTACATTGTAGTGAGTTATTGGATATATTAAAGATTAATATTCCGTATTAAACAAGACGCATCAAAATATTCCACGAGCATTTTGTCATACAATCTACTCCATTAACCAAATGCTAAGAATATGTAATTTGGTTTGCTCTTCCCCTCATTTTAAATTGTTTGATGCGTCATTAAATAAATTTAAGTTTAATTTAAAATTAATATATTTGTCGGCTCTGATGACCAATTTTTTATAAGCATGTCTTCGGTGTTTATTTTGTTATTTAGTAAATGTTAATGTGGCCTTGTAGAATGAATTACTTTATTTTTTATGTTATTTACTTTACATTCTTTGTTATGATTTTTGTAATAAAAGGCATTGCCGTAAATAAATATTACTATTATTATTATTAAATTGAGAATGGGGAATTATTTGCTCGGTGAAAAGGAATCAGAGGCTAGGATTTATTGGGGTTTATGGAAATTCGCCATTTCGCAAACCATGTTTAAATGGCATGAATGAGGCCACGTAAAGAACTTAATTCATTTTACAATTTTGATAACTTTAAATAAATTTCATGTTTTCATACGATTTCCTAATTTGTATGATATCTTAAGTTTTGAAGTTTTTCACTCCTATCGGTGATGATCTTCTTCATTTAAAATTTTCGGGCTTTTCTAAACGCAAAATTTTATAAATATTACAAATGCTAATTCTAGTAACCAAATCTTCTAAAATGCAAGCTTCAGGGGAGCTTTAAAGCAAATTACTCGAATGTTAAAACGCAACACTTTTTTAGACGAAATAAATATTTGTAAAAGTTATTAACGTAAGATCAAGCTTAACTTGTATATTTTTGAGATCACTACAAATCAATTTTATATAGGGTGTCCGTAAACATAATGTATGGGGATCTCCGTTATTTGAAGAGATAGATAGTCGGTTAAATTGGGGCAAAGTTGCATAATTTAGGGCTCAATAATAATCTAAAAACAAATTTAATATCTTCCTCCGTTTTTCAGATATTCTCAAAAAACGGATTTTTTGAAATTTCGTTTTTATTTTTTTATTGAAAAACTATTGAATCCAGACATTTACAACTTTAATGGATATCGATAGCTAACGCATTCTAATGCTTCATAGTGGCATCGTCAGTGACACGAATGCACAAAGTGCATATACAGGTCACTGTTATATTTGTTTTCTGGTTTCACAAACAGAATTCTGCTCGTTCGTGGACGAAACAGTGACCTGTATATGCACTTTGTGCATTCGTGTCACTGACGATGCCACTATGAAGCATTAGATGGCGTTAGCTATCGATATCCATTAATAGTTTTCACATATTGGCTTGAAACAGTCAGAAATGTTCAGTATTCCTCAGCACTGGGTCGGGACCACACTGAAGAGGACCTTGAAGTCCGAAACGCGTCTGTGGGTATCTGGTGCCGGAATACTGAACACAAATTCAATTTACAACTTTGACATTATACAGGAACTGTTTAACGATTAATCTAGTAACATAGTTTATTTTAAGATAACTATAAAATATATCCAGGGATCATAGCCAACTATTGTTTTTCTTATGGGCGCCATTTTGAATTTTCATATTTGTTGGAAGAATATTTTTTCTGAATTCAATGATGTGGCACACATAGTTTATTGTACATTTTATATGTAAAATTTCGATCTGTTGTTTTTTGTAGAGTGCCTTGAAAACAGTTGAGTAACTCACTTATTTTACTCCTAGGACCCATAATTTGCTTACATATCACCCCTGAAGACGGGCGTCCGACGATGCATATTTTAACAGTTGTGATGCATTTTAAAGTAACGAGTGTCTTCCACTCCCAGACTAAGCATGAAGTAAAATTTCGAGTTTAGAAAAGCCCCGCGTAGAAAATTTGTCGAGGGTCGCGCAGCGACCCGAGACAAATTTTCACGGGGCTTTTCTAAACTCGAAATTTTACTTCATGCGCCACACGTATAAACCACTGATTTACAGTAAAGTTAAAAGTAGGGGGATGGTGATCAATATTTACCAAGATGTAGAGCAAAAATTCAAGAATTTTTTTATTGATTAACAGCTATGACGTCATTGTTTCCAAGGCACTCTTTGCAAAAAAGAAAATATTATAATTTTAAATATGAAATCTAAAATAAATATTGAGTGTGATCCATAAATGAGTTCAGAAAAATATATTTTTTCAAAAAATATGAAACTCCAAACTGGCGCTCATAAGGAAAACGAAAGTTCTCTATGGTCCCCTGATAAATGTTATCAGTGACGGATTTCCTATTAGGCTAAGTAGGCTGAAGCCTACGGCGGCAAATTTTTAACGGCGGCAAATTTTCGACCCATACCTAATTTCGACTTTGGGGCTTTTATGAATTTTTATTTAGACGGGAAACTTTATTTCTCTCGGCGACAATTCAATGCACCTAACGTTTTTCGTTATATTCGTACTGCGAGGGCGTTGTCGTTGGTTTTCGATGCATACAATTTTTTATGTAAAGAATTTTCGATCTTTTTCGGTCACTTTCCCTCTTGCTTGTTTCTGTTTACTGTTTTCTCACTAACACATACACACATTACACGCACACTAACACAATCCTTGTGCGGCTGTGTAGCCATAGTTCCTTATATTCGTCCCGAGGCGGCGCACTCGGCCGGCGCTCAAAATGGGTACACGCCCTGGAATACATGGACCACCCATTTTGCGGGTGCGATACGTTGTCTACCATAAGCGATCGTCCACATACGTGTCTAAACCAGAAGATTTCTTGACGATTTGTATTGCTTAGTTGATCAATGGATCAAGCCTTGATTAAGAAATATTAAATTCGGCCGTTTGTTCCTTTATATTAGAAGTACTTTAGTTTCATAGGTGAGTTTTGAAATATTTATAATTTATTCATGATAATTTAACTCCTGTGTAAAAATATGTATTTGGAATGGCCGCGTTCGCAGTATTTAAGCGGATAAACAGGTTAACAAAAGTTTGCAAGTGTAAAGATATTTATTTACCTTCACCATGGCAACAGTAGCCTCAAAACCCAAAGTGTCGATCCTAACCTAGCAATGTGCATTGCACGTGATTACGGGCATTTAGAGGTCTCATGTCCGATGCTTAAATCGTCAACTTTTAAGACCTCATCCGCCATTCTAGCGCGTCCGTAACAAAAATTATTACAAAAGATCGTTTGCGCAATTGTAATGTTGATTTTTAAAGGTAAAACAAAGATCAACAACAAGTGAACATGTGGAGTGGAATACAAGAGGGAAAATTATAGAAAAACAATATTGCAGAAAATGCATTTCATTCTCGCATGCTCGCCAAATACCATTTGTGGCAGGAATTTGTGCAGGATAAATTGTATTTTTAGCACTGCTTTACAAAGTTTTAGTCATTGTTTCACAAATTTCCCGAATGAATTGAGATTAAGCGCAAGCGCTCGTGTTTTTCCCATCCCAATTCATTCTCGAAATCTGTATCGATGACTCGTACAAAATAATATTTATCCAGACAAATTCCAACCACTCGTGGTATTACCCCCGAATATTTCGATTTTCTTCACATGTTACTCCGTACTACATATTTTATAAATCTTGTTTTAGAAAATATATACTCACAATGGCAGATGGAAGAAAAAAATTAGGCGGCTGGCAATACAAAAAGATTACAGATGACAAATTTAGAAAACAGAAGGAAGTACTGAAGAAAACAAGAAAGATTGATACCTTTTTTTCAAAAGCAGGACCATCTGTATCTAAACCACTAGAAGCAATAAATATAGATAGCCAGAGTACACGCATAGGCAACACTTCACTTACCAGTATAGAGCAAATAGAAAATATTTGCCATAATGATGATAGTGATGAACACGAAATTCCTTTAATACAAAGTTTAGGCATACTTTTTGGCCTGGAAAATATTGATAACATCAATCACAATGAACAAGAAGAACATTTCTCTTTCAAATTTGAAAAAGATCCAACTAAATGGGTACTAAGCGACGAGCTAATAAGGTATATAGCTATAAACGGTTTTCATAATAATATGAAATGTTGCTTTGAGAACACAAAGCGAGTTTACGCTGACCAGACCCGATATTTCTGCCCTACAATTTACAGCAGGTAATTGAAAAATGGGGAAAATGTTAATAGAAATTGGATAATTTATTCCAAATCCTCTGGAAGGATTTTCTGCGGACCTTGTCGTCTTTTCAGTAAAGATTCGCAATTTTCCAACAAAGGTTTCAATGATTGAAAGAATATAACCAAATGTGTTGAGCAACATGAGAGATCATTTCAACATAAGAATTCGATAATAACATTAAAAACAAGAGGTCCAAATCAAAACAATTTATGTAATTTATTGAGCAAAGAAATCGATGAAGAAGTTCGCTATTGGACAGAAGTGTTAAAAAGAGTAGTAGCCGTTGTTAAAAAATTAACGAGTCGTGGACTTCCTTTGCGAGGATCTGATGAAATATTAGGTTCCAGTCGAAATGGAAATTTTCTAATGTCGATTGAACTACTCTCCGAATTCGATCCATTTCTTAATGAGCATTTGAAAAAGTATGGCAAGCCAAGATGCGGCAAAACCAACTACTTGTCTTCAACAATTTATGAAGAAATATTTGCCCTCATGTCCAAGAAAACGCGAGAAATAATTATTACCAAAATACAGGCTGCTAAATATTACTCGATAATTGTTGACTCCACTCCTGACATCTCCCACACTGATCAGCTGTCTGTTGTTATAAGATATGTACAGGACTGTTTAACACCAACTGAGAAGTTTCTCTCTTTCATTCCCAACGTCGGCCATAAATCGGAAGAATTGGCTAAATCCGTAATAGAAACTCTCGCAAATTATCAAATAAATCTAAATGATTGTCGCGGGCAATCCTACGACAATGAATCAAACATGTCGGGAACATATTCTGGTCTTCAAGCCAGAATTAAAAACGAAAACAAATTTGCTGAATATGTACCATGTGCAGCACATTCATTAAACTTGGTTGGTAATTCTGCTGCGAGTTCTTGTCTTGAAGCAACCTCGTATTTTATGCTATTGCAAGAATTGTTCAACTTTTTCTCAGCATCTACTAAACGATGGGAAAAATTACGTAGTGAATTTTGTTCAGCGAAGATGAGAACACCAAAAAGTCTTTCTTCTACCAGATGGTCAAGAAGAGATGACGCGTGCAAAAGTCTACTAACATCCTGGCATGATATAAGTAAAGTTCTCGATTATATCGAAAATGACGAGTCTGAAAAGAATATTACACGTGTAGAAAGAAGCTTTGGAATAGCATTCTTAATAGGATGAACGCAGTAAGTAAAAAATTGCAAAGCGAAGATGCAGATATTGTTATAGCAATTGATCTTTACCAATCATTAATTGCTTACATGTCATCTATGCGCAATGATTTCGAGATATATGAGGAAAAGGCAAAATCTTTAACTAATTTGAACTATTCTGCGGAAGATGTTCGTCCTAAGAAAAGAAAACAGCAATTTAATGAAAATTCCGATGAAGTGACTTGGAATGCACGCGATAAATTCCGCATTGATATATATATATATATATATATATATATATATATATATATATATATACCGGGTGGTGCATCGGACGACGCACCATAGGGATTTTAATGTATTTTTTTAAAATCTCATTTATTTACTTCCCACATCATTTTATCAAAAAATCATAAGATAGGTTTTTTGTGGAAATCAAAAAACTGAGTCTAATACACCCATTTAAAATATTTATTTATTATCTAAATTCGAGATACACATTATTTTAAAATTACAATTTAAAAAAAAATAAATATACCGTGCCTTGGAAAAATAATAACGTCGCGCTTACAACTGACATTTTTAATTATCTCTATTGACATCAAATAGTAAAAGTAATATTACCTACTGTGTTAAAAGAACTTTTAAAATCAAATTATGTATTCAATTGACAAACAAATAGAAATGGTGAAATGGTTTTACGAAGGAAACAGTTCTCGAGAAGTAAGTGCTCGTGTATAATACCCAGATCGAAATATTCCTGATCACACAACAGTTAGTAGATTTGTTAAAAAGTTTGAAAATACTGGTACACTAATTGATCATTGCAAGTGTCATAAAGAAATTGGACGTCCTCAAGTAGAAAATGAGAGTGTTTTTAATGTTGTGGCCACTACGATAGAAATTCCAACATTGAGTTTAAGACAAATATCTGCAAACGTTGGCATACACCACTCCACAGTTTTGCGAATTTTGAAAGCAAACAAGTTTCACTCCTACAAATACCAGTGTCACCAAGAACTTCTCGAAAAAGATATGTTTAAAAGAAGTGCGTTTTGTTACGAAATAATGGAAAAGGTAAACGATGATCGTGACTTTCTTAAAAATATTTGTTTTACGGATAAATGCACATTTACTCTGCATAACGAACCCAATGTGCAAAATGTTAGAATGTGGGCTACATAAAATCCACATAAAGTGATTAATTAACACAAAAACACAGTATCCTGTAAAAATCAACGTTTGGGCTGGAATTTTAGGACAACACATTATAGGATCATTTTTTATCGATGGAAACTTGACAGGAGAAAGTTTTCTGGAATTGTTAATTGAAAAAATAGCGCCAGCAATAACTGAAGTGGCTCAAGAAGACCAACAAATATGGTTTCAAATGGATGGCTGCCCTGTGCACAACAGCCGCATTGTGCGTGAATTTTTAAACGACAGTTTTAATCGAAAAATTATTGGACCTAATTACGATATTCAGTGGCCTCCTCGTTCGCCTGACCTTTCTCCTAACGACTATTATCTATGGGGACACTTAAAATCCAAAATTTATAATGGAATACCATTCAATAATGTGGAGGATCTTAAAAATGCCATGAGTATGGAAAAATAACTCGCTATCAGTTAGCAAATGTTAGACGTGAATTTTATAATCGATTGGGATATTGCCAAGCTGCCGAAGGAAATGTATTCGAACACTTGATATAGTTTTTTTTTATTCTTTCTTGTTTTGGCTTCGGAATCTAGTTTAGAGTTATTTTTTATTTTGATGTTAATTAAACGATTATTCAGTTTTTAATATTACATAATGAGTTTTATTAATTGTCTTTAAAATCTATAAAATAAAACTATTAAGAAATATTTTTGTATACTCTACAAAAAAACTGTTATTGATTTTACGATAAAAGCACATGGGGAGTAAATAATTGAGATTTAAATAAATACATGGTCCTTTATATCCTTCCCATGCTATTTTATCAAAAAATCATGTTACCTATTATAAATATTTATTTATTTTCTAAATGTAGAATATACATTAGTTTTAAATAATAATGTCTTGCGCTTACATTTATAATTCATTGCGCCAATGATAATTACAAGTAATTAAGCTGTATAAGTATTCTTGTAATCTATTTCCACACTTAGTTTTACTTACAATGACCATCAGTTCTATTAAGTCGGTTTTAGGTATTTAACCGTAAATTGGCACTTTCTTGTCGAGAACTGTTTTACCCGTAAAACCATTTATAATTTTTCGTTACGTATTCAATACGTAGATTTTAAGAGTACTCTTAACAGTGTGTTTAGATGTTAATACATTTAATAAATAATGACAGGTGTAAACGCGACATTATTTTTGCAAGGCACGGCATATTTATATTTTTAAACTAATGATTTCAAAATAATTTATATCTTGAAAAAAGATACATTTAAAATATCTCAAGTGGGTGTATTAGACTCAGTTTTTTGATCCCCACAAAAAGCCTATCTTATGATTTTTTGATAAAATGACGTGGGAAGTAAATAAATGAGAATTTAAAAAAATACATTGAAATCCCTATGGTGCGTCGTCCGATGCACCACCCGGTATATATATATCTGAATATTATCGATCATCTTATCTGTGAGTTGAAGCGAAGACAAACGGCTTATTCTAATATTTATAATGTATTTAAAATTATTTTTTAAATACGCACACTGAATAATGAAGATATAAACAGATACGCATTAAAACTATCTCAACACTACTGTAACGATATTGAAGTTGATTTCGTTGAAGAATGTGCACATCTTAAACAGTATTTGCAATTAGATAATAATAATGAGATTAATATACATAATATACTCAATGACATTAGAAGCGTAACACCAAGAAGGAATGATTTTTTTGAATTCATATTTTAGCAACAGAGTGACTATATTTAAAGCATACATTGATAACAATTTCAACCTTGTGCCTTTTATATTTATTGTGAAAAAAAAAATAAATATTTCACTTTTTCTTTTTTGATAAAACTATTTATATGAGCTGTTTAGTACAGATGTTTTTAGTTTTCGTGTTTCCGTTGAGTGTGTTAAGCTTAAATAAAATGCCTCGAGTCCGAAGACGTCCACAATATCACCATTTGGGCGATTTTGACCGGGGTCGAGTTGTTGCTTATCGAGATGTCGGTATGTCCTATCGCGAAATTGCCCGCCGTATTGATTCCACTGCAGCAACTGTAATACGTGTGTATCAGGTATGGACAGAAGAAGGTAGAGGAGCAAGAAGAAGACCAATTGCGTACCACAGAACGTCAAGATCGGCGCTTAAGACAAATAGCCCTGCGAGACCGTTTCGCTACTACGCGTCAAATCGGTGATCAATGGATTGGAGAAGAAGGTAGGCCCGTTAGTATGCGAACCTTATATCGCCGCATTCAATCCTTTGGGCTTCTTTCGTACCGTCCAAGATTAGTGCTTCCTTTAACAGCGAGACACTGTCGCCAAAGGTTGGACTGGTGCAGAGAACGGCAGCATTGGGAGGCAGAATGGCACGATGTCGTATTCAGCGATGAATCACGATTTTCTCTAGGCACGCATGATGGCCGTAGAAGGGTACGACGCTACCGTGGAGAACGACCTGATCTTAGGTTTGCTATTGAGAGGCATGTACACAGGACTGCCGGAGTAATGGTTTGGGGGGCTATTGCTTATGGTAGTCGATCACCTCTTGTATTCATTCGAGGCAGTATGACAGCTGCGCGTTATGTTGAAGACGTCATACGACCGACTTTGTTGCCTTATTTAGATGGCCGCCCAGACGTACTTTTTTAACAAGATAACGCACGTCCCCATATTGCTCGTCGAACTATGAACTTTCTTAATGAAGCTGGTGTTAATGTTTTGGCGTGGCCGCCCCGTTCGCCGGATTTAAATCCCATTGAACATGTGTGGGATATCATGGGAAGAAGAATATTCTCTTTGCACCATCCTCCACAGACTCTAGCACAGTTGATCGATGAAATTCAAGTTGCTTGGAACGAGATGCCTCAAGAAGACATCGACCATCTCATTTTGTCGATGCCCAGACGTCTACAGGAGTGTATACAGCAAAGGGGTCGCCAAACACATTATTAATTTTTTTTAGATTGTTTTTTAATAAAATTTCTTGAAAATGTAATCATTTTATTCTTGATGTAAGACTACCATACTGGCAAAAAATCAAGTTAAAATAATAACTCCTTCTGGGTGTTACGCTTCTAATGTCATTGAGTATATGTGTTAGTGGATCCGTGAACAAAATCTAGTAGATATATTTCCGAATGTGGATATAGCTTTAAGAATTTTCAAGACAATGGCAATTACTAATGCGTCTTCCGAAAGATCTTTTTCATGTCTGAAAAGAATAAAAAAATTTTTAAGATCAACAATGTCGGAAAAGAGATTAAATCATTTCGCAATTTTATCAATAGAATCCGATTCATTGGAAGCAATTTCATTCGACACTGTCATTAAAGATTTTGTAGACAAAAAATGTAGACGACAATATTTTTAAGTACCTGGACGATGTATGAAAAACTCTATATACTTTGAATGTGTTATTTTTATTTATTGCTACTGTTGCTAGCTTTGACTTAATCAGATTTCATCGATATACTCTAATACATATAAATCCTGTTTATGTTTCAAATGTTATTGTATTTTATAATTTTATTAAAGTTGCTCTGTCTTGTTTCCAATTTTAGATTTATTATAGATGCTTTACCTTAGTAAATATTCGTAGGTAACAGAAGAATTATAAACTACACGGCTTCTAGAGAAGCTCAAAAATGTGCCAAGATCTTACCCTTCTGATAAAAATAGGCAGGGGCGGACTTTGGCCTAGGCTAAAGAGGTAATTGATTCGAACGTAGGGGCCGGAAATAAAGATTTTGACTAGGGCCAAAAGAGTTTAATTTAAATCCGCCACTGAGAATAGGCGGCAAAATATTTCAGCCTACCGGCGGCAAAATCGTAAATCCGCCACTGAATGTTATAGTTATCTTAGAGAAAAATATGCTACTAGATTCCTCATTAAAAAGTGCCGGTATATTGTCAAAGTTCTAAATGTCCAGAATCAGTGGTTTTTGAATAAAAAAATAAAAACCATTTTTCAAAAAAACAGTTTTTTTATTGTAATCTCGAAAACAAAAAAAGGTATTTCAAAATTGTTTACCGATTATGGTTAGGCCCAAAATATACGAAACTTTGCCCCAGTTTAACTAACTTTCTATCTCTTCAAATAACTGAGATCCCCATACATTCTGTCGAAATACGGGCACCCTGTATATGCGTGGCGCATAAGGTAATATTTCGAGTTTAGAAAAGCCTAAACATTTGGATTAGTCGCTCCTACGCGACCAAGCCAAATTATCAGGCTTTTCTAAACTCGAAATTTTACTTCATGCTCAATCGGGGATTGGAAACACTTGTTATAAACTTCAAATTGAACGCTTTCATGAAACCGCCGAATGCCTGAATATTGACAGCGTATGTATCAAGATATTTATTCTTAAAATAAATGCAATGATTTATTATTTTACCTTATTTCTGAAATTTAAAAAAAAATATGTCAATGTCTTATTTCAAAATCATTAAATACATTTCTACATCAACTTTCTAAAGACGATATAAAATACGCGAAAACGATAAATAAATAAACTAATCTATTTTTAATAAAGAATATATGAAAGGAATTTGATTAAAACCATAGAAAACTCAACCGAACAAAACACAAACAATCAACCCAACGCCGAGAAGATAAGCGAAGAATTTAATTAAAACCTTTTGAAGTTAAGTGTCCAAGTAATACACGAAAAGGAAAAAAAAACAACAACGAAATGAAGGGCGAAAGCCTTAGTACATATAAAAAAAGGAGAGAGCGAAATGATTAACTCGAGCACATTTTTCTTTCGGGCCCGGCCTAAAAATGGGCACGGGAAACAAAACAGATGGAAAATGAACGCAAATAGCCTGCGAAATCGATAACCCCGATGAGATTTTTCAGGAAGCGCCCTGAAAATTAATCAAGGAAAAAGCAGATATCATGCCGGGGCTTTAAGGGCCACGGAGGGATATAAATATAAACTGGTTCAAGGATGTTTTATCTGTCTGAAAAGGGGGAACATTATTTTTGTGCATGTATATATTTTTTTCTTGCGGCGTTATTTAAAACATAATTTTGCATAATGTTATCCTTGATTAAAAAAACATTTCTTTTATTAAAATATTAATAACATTATTTTTACTTTCCCCCATATGCAAAACAAAAGGAAAGTATTGTTTTCGCGAAAATGTTTAAATCAAAAGTTTTAGTAGATATCCATTTTGAGGACCCGCAAGTTGATTAAGACCATTTTTGAAAAAAATGTCTGTTTTCTGTAATTCTGTCCTTCCATTGCTACGATAAAGTCTAAACCGATTGTACTGTTAAGATGACACTATAAAGTTAGGCCTATTATTACAATAGTAGTAATCGATCAACTTTTAGTGAAAGTGCGGAAACCGGAAATGGTAGTTTACTCTTAGCATTTTTTTAAAATTTGTCTTTAATACTGACCGTATAGAAGAATCTAGTTAATAAAAGTTGTAGAGAATCAAAAAACGAGCATTTAATGTGTATATACTTTTACATACGCCCTATCTAGTAACCGCATCATACCACACTGTCATATTGACGCGTATGATTGACATTACCTACACATGCACGTAATAGCTTTGACAAGTATATTACATGCTGACAGCTGAACAGCTGAATGATTACCGCACAACCAAATCACATTTCTTTGATGTATATTGATCAAATAGTAATTTAGTTTTCATCAATGTCATGTTACTATCAAAAATTACTGAATAAATAAGTTGTTTTTTCATGCTCATTGTTTATTTTGCTAGGGCGTAGGTAAAGTCTCGTACGTTTCTCGAGTGGTATGGCAATTACATATTCGCGGAATACGGCACTCGCCGCTGCGCGGCTCGTGCGCAATATATCCGCTCATATGTAATATGCTGCATACCACTCTCGTGACGTAATATAATATTACCTACGCCCTATCTAGTAACCGCATCATACTACACTGTCATCTTGAAGCGTATGCTTGACATTACCTACATATGCACGTAATAGCTTTGACAAGTACATTACGTGCTGACAGCTGACAGCTGATTGCTTACCGCACAACCAATTGACATTTCTTTGATGCACAAGGAGTTTTTCATTAAAGTATCCGTATTCCAAATTTAGTTATTTTCTTTAAATCTTTAGTTATTCGTTGTTTTTTCAAGAGTTCAATTTGAAGCTTTAAACGAGTGTTTTCCACATCCAGGCTAAGCATGAAGTATAATTTCCAGTTTAGAAAAGCCCAGAAAATTTGTCTCGGGTCGCTGCGCGACTCTCGACAAATTTTTAGGTAAACACATGCATAAAGCTGTACATTTTCCAACATTCGTTGTTTTTTAAAAAGAGTTTAATTTAAAGCTGTAAACGAGTGTTTTCCACTCCCAGACTAAGCATGAAGTAAAATTTCGAGTTTAGAAAAGCCTCGCGAAAATTTGTCGAGGGTCGCGCAGCGACCCGAGACATATTTTTTGGGCTTTTCTAAACTCGAAATTTTACTTCATGCGCCACGCGTATAAAACACTGATTTCAAGTGAGGTTTAAATATACATACAGTTCACAATATTTTAGTGTTTTATACGCGTGGCGCATGAAGTAAAATTTCGAGTTTAGAAAAGCCCAGAAAATTTGTCTCGGGTCGCTGCGCGACCCTCGACAAATTTTCACGGGGCTTTTCTAAACTCGAAATTTTACTTCATGCTTTGTCTGGGAGTGGAAAACACTCATTTAAAGCTTCAAATTAACTCTTAAAAAACAAATTTTCTGGGCTTTTCTAAACTCGAAATTTTACTTCATGCGCCACGAGTAAAACACTAAAATATTGTGAACTCTATGTATATTTAAACCTCACTTGAAATCAGTGTTTTATACGCGTGGCGTATGAAGTAAAATTTCGAGTTTAGAAAAGCCCAGAAAATTTGTTTTTTTTAAGAGTTAATTTGAAGCTTTAAATGAGTGTTTTCCACTCCCAGACAAAGCATGAAGTAAAATTTCGAGTTTAGAAAAGCCCCGTGAAAATTTGTCGAGGGTCGCGCAGCGACCCGAGACAAATTTCTGGGCTTTTCTAAACTCGAAATTTTACTTCATGCGCCACGCGTATAAAACACTAAAATATTGTGAACTCTATGTATATTTAAACCTCACTTGAAATCAGTGTTTTATACGCGTGGCGCATGAAGTAAAATTTCAAGTTTAGAAAAGCCCAAAAAATATGTCTCGGGTCGCTGCACGACCCTCGACAAATTTTCACGGGGATTTTCTAAACTCGAAATTTTACTTCATGCTTAGTCTGGGAGTGGAAAACACTCGTTTACAGCTTTAAATTAAACTCTTTTTAAAAAACAACGAATGTTGGAAAATGTACAGCTTTATGCATGTGTTTACCTAAAAGAAAAATTCTCTGTATAATAATCAAATAATAATAATAAATGACTATATTTTGCACAGATATATTATAATACATGTTGTATTAAAGATATGTAGGCGAAGTTCAGTCTTTAGTCTCGTTGACTATAGAACTGCTCTTCCACTTAACCTACCTTAATTTAAGCATAATTATACAGTATAATGTACTATGTACGCATTACAATCATATAAAACAAATATAAAAATAAAGTATATCCCTATAAAGTATGAAATTTCAAATATGAAATTTTAAAGTGCTAATTTACCCTTATTTAAATTATGACATATTTGACGTTTAAAATTAATTAATGTGAGATTTTTTATTTTTGTTGGTATTTTGTTATATATTTTATATATATTGTAGGAAACTGACCGCTGAAAGAGAGCTGTTTTATGCAACGGGGGTGAAATAGTACCTCTTGACCTCACATTAATATTATGAACATCCGATCGAAAAACTATCCTGTTATAAAGATATTCAGGTTTGTAAGAGTGCATAATTTTATAATAAAACGTACAACAATGTAGTATTCGACGGTTGTTCATATTTAGCCAATTTATTTCTTTTATCTTGTGCGAAATGTGATCATACTTCTTAATACCCAATATCAAACGAATACAAGAATTCTGAACCCTCTGAATACGACGTTTTGTAACATCGTCCAAGCAAGCATTGTAGATTACATCACCAACGTTAAAGTGACTTAATACCAGTACTTCACAAAGCATGCGCTTCATTTTAATTGTTAAATAGTGCCTGCTGGAATAAATCAACTTTAAATTTTAAAAAGATTTTGAGATGCACTTATTAATGTGTTTTTTAAAACGTAAATCATTGTCAATTATAAGACCCAAATTTCGAGCCGAATCTACAAAAGGAAGTGTGATATCATTAAGTTTAATTTTTAGTTGTTGTTTCGCAAGCTAAATCGATTTATGTGGGCCAAATAACATAGCTGTAGACTTATTAGGATTTATATGCAGATAATGTTTAAGGGATTGTTCAACTATATTGGAGAGATCAAGATTAATGTTGTTGCCTGCATCTACCACGTCTTTAAGTTTAAATGAATATAACAGCTGAGTGTCATCAGCATATATGTTAGCAGAGCAGTGATTCAAGATATTTGTTAGTGTAGAGGTATAAATAGAAAATAATAAAGGACCCAATATTGAACCCTGTGGGACCCCCGACTCAACTTTAATAAAGTTAGAAGATTGACCATCCAAGACTACCCGTTGTTGCCTATTAGTTAAATATGATTTTATCAAGTTTGTTGCTGTAGTACTGAACCCGATATAATGTAGTTTCGAAATTAATAAATCGTGATTAATAGTGTCAAAAGCTTTACTGTAATCGAGCAGAGTCAAGCAGGTGACATAACTTTTATCAGTAGCGGTAATTATATCATCTAATACATTAGTTAATGCAGTAGTACAGCTATAGTTTGCTCTAAAACCAAATTGAGTCGAGGATAATAAATTTTTGTTTTCAACAAATTCCACAATTTGAATGTAAAGCACCCTCTCCAATATTTTTGATAATACCGGTAATACACTTACAGGTCTAAGATCATTCAGACTAGATGGAGCATTAGTTTTAGGAATTGATATCAAGTTCGCAAATTTCCATGCGTCTGGAAAATATGATTGCTCAACACAACAATTAATAATATTAGTTATGTAAGGAATAATATAAGGGTTACTATATCGGACCATAGTTATATTAATTTTATCTGAACCAATTGCTTTAGTTTTAATACTATTTATAATTCGTGAAACTTCTTCAGTAGTGGTTAGGGAAAATTTTAAATAATATTCAGTTACATTAGGGTGAGTGTTGTGTAAATTAAAATTTATTAGATTGTTGTCTGTCGTAATGCTAATTGAACGTGAAAAATGCGCATTAATTGCGTTTGGAGCATTGATGTTATGTGGCAGGCAAATTTTGGGCTTGCTACCTATTATTTCATTGTTTTTTAAACATTTACAAGTTGATAGAGGGTTATTTTTAACAGAGATTTCAATATATGCCTTCTTCTCTCTGGTTACAGCAGAATTTACAATGTTACGCCACTGTTTGTATAACTTGAAATCCTCTTGAAGCTTGGTTTGTTTAAACTTTGCATATGCGTTATCCCGAGATCGCATCATTGATTTTAGGGTATCTGTGAGCCAAGGTGCAGGGGGCTTTGTAATTTTTCGTGTAACTAAGGGGGCATGTTTGTTAAAAGTATTAATTAAGCAGTTATTAAAAACACTCACTTTCTGTTCTATATTATATAAATAGATTATATCCTTGATACAAGATAATTCCAAATCCCTCAAGAAATCATCTCTGCATATTTCCCTAAAGTTCCGTTAAGTGATAAACTTAACTTGCTTTTTATGTATCATTCTAAGCTTACAATAGACTAAATCATGGTCCGAAATATGATGAATCTATACAACATCTGATATTATGCAGCTAATCTAGTTGGATAAAACAATTAGATCTATTAAAGATTCACCCAGAGGACTAGTACGTGTTGGTTCAGTAATCACTTGTGTAAGCTTATACGTATTCAGAAAGTCAGAAAACCTGCACACATCGCTAGACTGGACATTTAGCATGTTCACATTTAAGTCGCCCAAAAATATTAAATCATCACACTCAGGTAAAAGACAACTTATAATATCTTCAAATCTGTCAAGAAACTTGTTTAAATTGTAGTCGGGTGGCTTATATACAACACCAATGCATGATTTTACACTATTGAATTTACATATTAATCCACAATTGTTCTATATCAGATGCAGGAGCTGAATTAACCAATTCAAAAGTTATATTATTTTTTATATACAGGCCAACTCCACCTCCTCGACAAAAAACCCTATCCCCTCGAATAAAAGAATATCCTGGAATTGTAAAGTAAGCTGTGTCCATATCTGGCTTCAACCAAGTTTCACTAATAGCTACAATATCATAATTAGATGAGAGTAAATGCGCCTTAAAATTATTAAAGTTACAATTAAGAGATCGTACATTTAGGTGACACAATGAAATATTATCCATAAATTTACAATTATTAGAGTATATCAAAATTTAAATAAAACTATAAATGATTATAATAAATCGTATATACGTCTGTATAAATAGTTGCTCCCTCCGGTGAAAAACAAAAAAAAACATGCACGAAAGAGAAATAAATATAATTCAAACTAACAAAATCATAACGTACTCAAATTATTTCTATACATGCATGACAGGAAACTGAGTTAAAACATAATATTTTAATATAAAAAATGCATGCATGAATGCAATTATTGTGTGCCAACTTTGGGATAAGCTAGAAGTTCATTTTCATTATGAATCCTTTTTATACATTCCTTTCCAGTATTGTCCTTAATCTTTATGTAAATATTCCCGTACATAGACCAAACATTCCTTCCACCAAGATGATCTTTACCTAATTTCATCAGCTTGTATTTTGTAGGTGATAAATCTTCAGTTATTAGGATTCCTGATTTTTTCAAAAAAATGCGGTTTTTAATTATCTCTGACATCATTTCATTTGAATGCATCTGTGCAATCACAGTATTTGGAGTATTGTTTTTCTTATTTTTCTGATTAATTCTGTAACACTTTTTTATAATTATGCCAGGAACTTGTAATTTATTGAAAAATAACTGATCCAATTTAGATTTAAGATTCTCATTGGGCTCCTCATTTAAACCTACAATTCTTATTTTTTTTTCGGCGAGCATGTTGCTCCAGTGTATCAATTTGATTTTTGAGGGTCATGCACTGCGTATTTAACAATGATATCTGTTTCACGTATGAATCGAGTCGAGATTGGAGTTCGACCTTAACCGTTTTTTCGATAATGGCAGATATAAATCCATCCTCTTTAAACATTTCTACAATTGTTTCCTTGACAATTGCTTTCAACTCGCTTTTCTGTTCCCTCGTAAATGACATAGCTGATTCAATTTATAGAATATATACAAGAATACTCACTGTATCCCACAGACGTAAATTAGATAATTTTATTTACTTAATTATTCCAGAAAATACACTTCAACCGGAGCACTTTAAAAACGTCTACTCACACATAGCACATATATATAATCAAATAGTAATTTAGTTTTCGTCCTTGTCCTGATACTATTCAAAATTATTACAATAAATAAGTTGTTTTTTCATGCTCATTGTTTATTTTGTTACGGCGTAGCTAAAGTATCGTACGTTTCTCGAGTGGTATGGCAATTACATACTCGCGGAATACTGCACTCGCCGCTGAGCGGCTCGTGCGCAACATGTCCGCTCATATGGAATATACCACTCTCGTTACGTAATATATTATTTGTCGTAGCAACACTTTTTTCTAAACAACTCAAAAACTATCTACTGGGAGTTTTTATATTTTTATATATTCTAAAAGGGCAATGTTAGGTTGATTTCCACACAAAATTTCATAATGATATCCTGAAATTTTCGAAGGTTATGAATGTTTAAAACTGGAATTGCATTAAAACTAGGATGAAATCTCCTTACAATGTCGTTTTTTGTTGTTGTAAAAAGTCATGGAATATTTTGTTAATTTGACATATTTTGATAGAGCAATGTTTTCTTAACATTCAAATAACATTTTATAAAGTATATAGGTGAGATAAAGAAGAAAGAGGAGTGGGGCAAATCGAGGAAGACACAACAAAAAACTAAAACAGAAAACACTGAATAGAGAAAATGGAAACGAAAAAGGCAACGAATATGAAAATAATAGTGGGCTATTGCAAAAACAATTATGTAAATGGTTAATAGGAACATGGAACATCAGAGAAATAAAAGATAAATAACAAGAGCTAGAGGATGAATTTGAGAAATTAGGAATAGACTTATTAGGACTAACAGAAACAAAAAGAAAAGGGAAAGAAGCAATAAACACAGAAAAGGGACACCTAATAGTCTATAGTGGAGTACCTGATAACGAAAGAGCAGCTTGCGGCGTCGGATGTATCGTGCATAGAAGTTTGGTAAAGGAAGTAACAGCGTTCCAGTGTGTATCGGAAAGAATATTGCTGATAACATTCAAAAACAAAAATCTATTCGTAAGGAATATAATTAAAGTGTATGGCCCCAATGAAGACCTAGCAACAGAGAAGAAGGATACATTTTAGGATGAACTGAACAAAATAACAGATACATTAAAGGAAGAAACACTGGTAATGGATGACTTCAACGCTAGAGTGGGGAGCAGTGATAATATGTATAGGAACGTACTGGGAAATTATGCAGAAAAAATTAGAAATAACAATGGAAAGCGACTATTAAACTACTGCATGTTAAATAATCTAATAATAACAAACAAATAATAGCAAATTCATACATACACGCGAGAGATGGCAAGCAGAGAAGAAAAATCCGTTATAGATGACATACTAATAGAAAAAAGTAAAATAAAAATGATAAAAGATGTACGTGTTAGAAGAGGAGCAGAAATTGGTAGTGACCATTATTTATTGATCCTGCAAACAAAAAGAATTACAGCGAAAAAAGCATAAAAATTAAAGAATGCAAGAACGCAGAATTTATATCCATAAAAACATATAGATTAAGCGAAACGAGCATAACAGACAGTTTTCAGAAAAAAAACTAAAAGAAAAATGAGACAAAACTGAAGAAACTTGTGATACGAATGAACTATGGAGATACTTTAAAGACACAGTATTACAAACGGCAGCAGAGGTATGTGGGATTTCCAAGAAGAACAACAATAAAAAAACAAACAGCATGGTGGACAGAAACGATCAAGAATGAAATAAAAAAGAAAAAAAAACTCTGGAAAATATATATAGACAATAGAACAAACGAAAATTATGACAAATATAAAAAGAGCAGACAAACAGTAAAATTAATAATAAAACGAGAAAAAGCAGAGATGTTGGAAAGGTTTAGAAATAAAATCGAGAACGAAAGCAGATCAAATATAAAAATGTTTTACGAAGCATTAAAACGACTGAGACGTCCCAACAACAATAATAGAGTGATAAATATAAAGAATAAAAGAAATGACGTTTTGACACACGAGGAGGAAGTTATGAATAGGTGGAGAGAATACTTTATGGACCTATTGATGAACGAAAAAAGGAACGAAGATGACTCGAAGGAAAAATATGACAAGGAAAGTAAAGAGACAGAGATTACAGCAGACGAACTAAGACAAACAATAGTATCCTCGAAAAATGGGAAAGCACCAGGACGAGACAGGCTAACATCAGAAATGTTTAAAAAAATAGACGAAAAAGGATTTACAATTTTACTGGGAATAGTAAATAGAGTTTGGAAGGAAGAACAAATGCTATCGGAGTGGACAGAAACATTACTAGTACCCATTCACAAGAATGGAGAAAAACAAAGTTGCAATAACTACAGAGGCATAAATTTACTGAATATAATAATGAAAATACTCAAACAAGTAATAGAGAGACGAATTAGAAATAAGACTCGCAAAGTGGATTCAGAAGCATCCAAGACCAAATCTTTACAATAAAACAAATCACTGAAAACCTTCAACAACAGCAAAGAAACATATATCTAGCGTTGGTCGACATTGAGAAGGCGTTTGATACGGTTAGTAGAAGAAACATATGGCAGATACTAGACAAAAATGAAATCGACCACGAACTGATACGACTTACAAACACAATTTATGACAACAACACAACTTTTATTGTACAAAATAACAGGACATCAGAACCGTTCAAAACAAATGATGGGTTAAGACAGGGTGGTGGGCTGAGCCCACTACTATTCATAATATTTATGGACGAAATAATAAAAACATGCAGTAATAAGACAAAACAATTGCATATTGGATATTATAAATTAAACCCAGTTGGAATATCGGAAGGGGTATTTGCAGATGATGTTGTCATATATGGTAGCAGCAGTAAGGACCTAGAACACAACCTACTAGAATGGACCAACACAATTAACAAATACGACATGAGGATAAATACAAGCAAGACAAAAGTAATGGTTATAGGGGCAGAAGAGCAACTAAACATAAAAATTGATTCCGAACAAATACAACAAGTGGACAATTACAAGTACCTCGGAATAAATATAGAAACAAATGGAAAGAACAAGCTAGAAATAAGTAAAAGATTGGAAAATACATTAAAGCTGTTCCATGCAATGAGAACTAAATTTATATACAGTAAGGAAGTATCAAAGAAAACTAAATTAAAAGTATTCAAAGCCATCTATAGACCAATACTGACTTTTGGGTGCGAGACATGGATGATGAACAAAGAACAGAAGAGCAAGATACAAGCGCCTGAAATGAAATACCTGAGGTGTGTGAAAGGAGTTACAAAAATGGACAGAATATAAAACACAATAATTAGAGAATACCTTGAAATGCAAGAAATGATAAAGTTCATAGAAAGAAGACAACTGAGCTGGTGGGGACATCTGCAAAGGATGGATGACAACAGAACTACAAAGAGGGCATGGAACGCACGAACCGTAAAGAAAAGAAGAAGGGGGAGACCTAGAAAAATATGAGAAGAAGGATTGGAGAAGATAATAGAAGAAAAGGGTATAACGGTAAACCAGGCAAGAACACTAGCGAAGAACAAGAAGGATTGGGCGAAATTAGTACATTTACAAGGAAACGGGAGTGATTTGAACTAGATAGACTTTATTCTGTACACCCAACACCCGTAAGGGTACAAGGGTTTTTTGATAATATATATATATATATATATATATATTTATATATATATATACATATAAATATATACATATATATATATACAGGGTAGGCCATTTTAATCAATCCACGCAAATAACTCCGAAGATATATTCGATAGCGAAAATTGACCGTAACAAATGTTGTATGGCTGGTAGGGGGACATTCGATGATGCCCTTTAAACTGACCTTGAAGTTGACTTTCAAGGTCATTTGAAGGCCAACTTCCAAATTTTAAAAGGCAACCCTACTTTTTTAATATTTATTTTGAAAGAGGGCCATCATGTTAGTACGGCTGCATAAAAATTTTAATACTTCACATAAGAATTTTCGAGAAGAAACTTGAAGAAAATTTTACTAATAGACTTCAATTCAAAAGTTCAATACTTCATTAAATAAGAAAACTAAACGATATTTCCTGCCACAAACATATCATTTCAATACCTTCTTCACTTAATCTAATTAAAAAAACTCAAAAATTAAACTAGATATGTAATTGTACTACATTATGATCAATATTTTAAATAAAAAAAGTGTGAACATTTGTCAAAGTGTCATTATTAGTTTTGAATTTCAAATTATCAAAGCGAAATAACAATTTTGACCAACCTTGACAACTAAGGACTTTTTGACAATTTATAATTTAATGAAATTGAGTTAGGTTAGATGACAAGTTGCGATGAAACTAATGTTATTTTTCTAACCTACCTCCTCCCGTTTCGATCATAACATTTTGATTATACGTGACGTGTTTAAATTAAGGATCATTGTGATATTACTGTGAGTCAATTGTTTATTGACCATTATGAATAGTTGTCTTAAAATCACTTAGTGTTTTGCCTGTGATAGAATTTCAACATTAAATGACTATTGTAACATTTTGACAGTATTTTCACTATTATGACATTTTGACATTAAATGATTATTGTAACATTTTGGCAGCAATTTCACTATTATGACATTTTGATAGTGTTTTATTTGATAGTATTTCATTATAGTAGACTTTATTTTCACTATTAGGGCGTTTTGATAGTATTTCATCATTAAATGAATATTGTAACATTTTTACGGTAATTTCAACATTATGATAGTATATTATCATTAAATGACTATTGTAATATTTTGACGGTAATTTCACCATTATGACATTTTGATAGTTTTTTATCATTAAATGATTATTGTAACATTTTGACGGCAATTTCGCAATTATGACATTTTAATAATATTTCATCATAGTAGACTGCATTTTCACTATTGGGGCGTTTTGATAGTATTTCATCATTAAATGACTATTGTAACATTTTTATGGTAATTTGAACATTATGGCATTTTGATAGTATTTTATCATTAAATGACTATTGTAACATGTTGACGGTAATTTCACTATTATGACATTTTGATAGTGTTTTATTATTAAATGATTATTGTAACATTTTGACGGTAATTTCGCTATTATGACATTTTGATAATATTTCATCATAGTAGACTGTATTTTCACTATTTTGGCATTTTGATAGTATTTCATCACTAAATGACTATTGTAATATTTTAACGGTAATTTCAACATTATGGCATTTTGATGGTATTTTATCATTAAATGCCTATTGTAAAATTTTGATGGTTATTTCACTATTATGACATGTTGATAGTGTTTTATCATTAAATGACTATTATAACATATTGACGGTAATTTCGCTATTATGATATTTTGAGAGGAGACTGTATTTTCATTATTGTGGCATTTTGATAGTGTTTAATCATTAAATGACTATTATAACATTTTGACGGTAATTTCAACATTATGACATTTTGATAGTATTTTATCATTAAATAACTATTGTGACATTTTGACGGTAATTTCACTATTATGACATTCAGATAGTGTTTTATCATTAAATGACTATTGTAACATTTTACGGTAAGTTCGCTATTATGACATTTTGATAGTATTTCATCATAGTAGACTGTATTTTCACTATTATGGCATTTTGATAGTATTTCATCATTGAATGACTATTGTAACATTTTGAAGGTAATTTCAACATTATGACATTTTGATAGTATTTTATCATTAAATGAGTATTGTAACATTTTGACGGTAATTTCACTATATGGCATTTTAATAGTATTTCATCACTAAATTTACCTATTATTTTTTGAATTCTTTTTAACTTGTATCAAAATTAAAATTCCATTTTAACAATACAGAACTTTCTCCGTTAATAAAACGACAATAAACTTATAACGTCAATTTTCAACTGTTTCAATGATGAAACAAACGAGTCTTTTACTCCCAGACTAAGCATAAAGTAAAATTTCGAGTTTAGAAAAGCCTGAAAATTTGGCTCGGGCGCGTAGCGAAGCGGAGCGACCGAGCCAAACTAGGCTTTTCTAAACTCGAAATTTTACTTCATGCGCCATGCGTACAAAACGCTGATTTAATGTGAAATGGTTTTTAACGGATTGACAAGTGAAATAAGTTTAGTATGTCAATTATCAATTGTTTAGGTAATGGGGAAAGTGCTATTTTTAATAAAAAAAAAAAAATGGTGATATGTCCACCATTTCTTTTTTTTTATTAAAAATAAACTAATACTTTTTGTTTTACATCGCCGAGAAAAATGATGGGAAAGTATTTTGAAAACGGAATAGTTTAATGCACAGATAATTTTGTTATTAAAAAATCCACAACAAATAATTCATAGTAAACCTAAAATTAAAATTGAAATTGGTATTCTCACTTACATAAAATACAATCAAATCCTAATTATGAATGAACATTTTAATAAAAAGCTTCGTAATTAACAGATATACCATCATAAGAATTATGAACGGTGGAGGTTTCTACTTCGTTATACATGTTAATTCAATAAAATAAAACATTTTACCTTTGTATAACACAGTATTTTTATTTTCGTGACTGCAGTTTCGGCAATTCAACTTAAAATTATCAAACAGAGTGATACTGGCAAGTTGAGTTGCCGAAACTGCAGCCACTAAAATAAAAATATTGTGTTGTACAAAGTTAAAGTGTTTTATTTTATTAAATTTCATCATAAGAATATTAATTGATCAAAACACAAAAACATGAAATTCGTGCAAATTGTTGAAATTATTGGAGGCTTATAAAAAATCAGTAACATTTGTTTATAGTCAAATTTCTAAAATTTATTTAGAAATAAACTATTATCAGCCTTATTAATAGTAATTAGCATACAGCTTTAACACGGTTCAAGCGATGACAGGTAGTGTAAAAATACTTATGAATAATCAATGTATACTGGTAACCCAAATTAAAGAAAAACATTTAAGATTTCTTGTTTCTGCTCGAGAAGCATTTTGCGACAGTGTGCGTTGTATGAATTTTCATATCTTGATTCTTAATCTGGCAAAATGACAAAAGGAAACAAATAATGTTACAATATACCCACTCTCAAAGATTACATTCGTAATTGGAATTGAACCAACATTATATTGAAGTAGTTTCTATTTTAGAAGTATGTAAAGGTTAAAAAGTAGACCGAATTATTAATACTATTATTAGAGCCACTTCGTTTCAACTATTTGCATTTAACAACATTTAATTCACTTTTTCCAGCCCATGCCAAATGGCATCACCGTACTCTGCTGTTAATAATCAATATCAGTGAAAAATGTTTTTTCTTTATTTTTCAACTGTTTTAGCTGTTCTGTAGTTAGGTAATAAAATATTATTGTATTACTTCAAAATAATAATTTGTACTAGAAAGGGTCAGGAATAATAAATTGTGCTTTATTATGCTTTCGGTTTAATTTAATTTGGGCAGGTGGTGGCCGAGCGGTAACGTCGCCGATTTATTTGAAATCACTCGAAAAAATGGGCATGCGAAAATTTGCGAATACTAAAATTCGCACACGTATTGAAAAATTACGATGGGTGGTTTATTTGAAATCACACGAATATTGTAATGATCACACGCAAATATGCGAAGGGTAGATATGGCAACGTTGCAAATTTTCTGTAAAATGTAATGCATTTCCATAGTTTTGATAATCTGTCAATTTGTATTTGTCAGTTGATTATCATTTTTTGTATAATTAATTCTATATAATATACTTCACACAATGTGGTATTGCAAATATAGACCTAAAGAATACTCTATAATAATAATGTAATAATATATATTTATTGACGGGAACCCCCATTTTATACAAAATAGGTATACAAAACAAATAATATTTTAAAGCTTACAAAATAAATGTAACATTAATACATACAGGATATAAAAAGTCTATGAATATACCGTGTGAGTATATAATTTGGTTTTGAATAATTGCAAAGAGCCAGTAAATAATTAAAACCAATGGAACTTGTTGTAATCGTTGGCAGTACTCATTATCCTTGTAATGCTGTTGTGAGAGGCAAAATTTGAATTATGTGTGCGTATCCGAAAAAGCGGTGTGTGTCGCAGGCTGCGGGTGGAGGATAAAACATAAAAATTTAGCATAGAGAGCAGTTCCGGGCAGTCACTCGTATTATTTAGTAGTCGGAATAAGGTACATAAATCCGAGAAGGTTCTTCGGTCCTCCAGGGAGTGTATCCGAAGGTCCGCTTTTATTTCCGCATACGAGCCAGGTATTTGTTATCTGCCAAGCTTCCATTCTATGGTACGGAGAAATCTCTTTTGGATCCGTTCGATTTGTAAATGTCTGTCTGTGATTGAGGTGTCCAAATGGATGAGGCGTACTCCAGGTGACAACGTATAAGAGAACAAAATAATATCTTTAGGCAGTGACTGTTAAAATCTTTACAAGTATGATAGATGAAACCCCACATTTTATTTGCTTTAACACATATTGAGGAAATATGATTCTTAAAATTCAATTTAATATCAAAGAGTACCCCCAGATCTTTTACCACACTTAGTTTGTTTAATATGTTGACATTAAGTTTATATGTATAATCAATAGAGGTTCTACCTCTGCAAAAAGATATAGAATTACACTTTTTGACATTTAAGAGCAATAAGTTATTACGACACCATTCATCAACACTGCACAAATCATCATGCAGGTCCGCGCAATCATTTGGAGACGTAATAATTTTAAAGATTTTGAGGTCGTCAGCAAAAAGCAAACACTTTGAATGTTTAATATAAGAGGATAAATAACAAAAATAGTATTGGCCACAATGAGATCCTTGGGGGACACCTGACGTAGCAAAAAAGTACTCTGATATATAGTTATTGATCTTTACACTAAGCCGACGATTTGTTATAAATGACTCAATCCAAAACATTGTAATAGTGTTGAAGCCTAATAATTTAAATTTTTTCAAAAGGATCACTTGGTTCACTGTGTCGAATGCTTTGGAGAAATCTGTATATAAAGCATCTACTTGATAACCTTGCTCCAAAGCATCCGACAGAAATTGTTTATATAAAAATAAATTTGTTACCATGGAACGCCCTTCTACAAAGCCGTGTTGGTGTGGAGAAATTATTTGATGAGACATCCATGCTAGTTGCTTTGCAGCGATTGCATCCAATAATTTTGGAATTACTGATTGGACACACACCCCTATAATTTTCGATAACATTTCGCTGGCCCGATTTAAAAATTGGTTTTATAAAACAGTTTTTCCATGTTATCGGAACTTTGCCTGTAGAAAGAGATTTTAAAAATAAACGATGAATTGGTGAACGTAACGTGCAAACGCAATTTTTAATTAAGATGCTTGAACCTGATCCGGTCCCATTGAGAAGTTGTCTTTGAGATCCATGATGCTGTTGAATACTTCCGTCACACTATAATCTAACACGTTATCATTTATTAGATCATTATTATTTGGTAAAAACAGAGTGTTATGAGGAATTGTATCTACAAAAACTGAAGCAAAAAAATCAGAGAAAGCCTTAACGATATCCTTCCCACTATTGTGAGTTTTATTGTTATAAGACATCTTATTAGGGATGCCTGACTCATTTTTTAGGTCACGAATAAATTTAAAAAAGTCCGTGGGTTAGTTTGTAATTCGGACTGAACATCATTTATGTAATTATTATAAAGATCTGTGGACATTTTTGAACATAAAGACCTTAGTTGTTTAAATTCATGATAATCGTTAGGCAAACCACTCAATTTATATTTTTTGTGGGCGATTTTTTTCTTGACAATATTGAGACTTAATACTTTAGTAACCCATTTAGGAAAATTAGTGTTATATTTTTTAATGAATTTGCAGGGAATATATAAGTGTTTACCTTCATCAATAATGTCATAAAACCTATCAGCAAGTTCATCAATGTTACTAATCTTAAATAAATCATCCCAGTTCACCGATGCAAAATAGTTGTTGAGAGAATAATAGTCAGCAAGATTATATAAAAATACTTTTTCATAGGTAGGCAGATTGTAAATAGGATTTTCGATAGGAATTACTAAGTCATAGGCAGAGTGGTGATGGCTATTAACAAACATATTATCATCTGATAAATTTACTGTGGTATTACTTATATTAGTGAAAAACAAGTCAAGAAATACTCCTCTGACATTCGGCAATATATTAATCTGATTTAGATTAAGCACTGAATACGAGTTTATAATAGACTCAGACTTATTGTCAAAAGATGTAGCTGAATCAAAAGTCAAGCCATTGGAATCCCATTTTAATGAGGGTAAATTATAATCTCTGCAAATGACTCAAGAATTGTGCAATGTTTTTCGTATTGAACACAATAAAACACTTTTAACTTTGTTTGTATAACACAATTTATTTTTATGTGACTGCAGTTTCGGCAAATTCAGCTTGCCATTATCAAACATCTTACATAAAAATAAATTGTGTTATACAAACAAAGTTAAAAGTGTTTTATTGTGTTAAATTAACATGTATAACGAAGTTGAAGCCTCCACAATTCAAAATATTTTTCGTATTGAGTTACGCGCGCATTGGGAGGAATATATAACCCGCCAATTATAAAACTTAAATTATTTAATGAGAACGATACAAAAATATGCTCTATTGAATTATCAGCTGTGATCAAAGTCGCATCAAAACATTTTTTTATGGCAACAAGGATACCACCGCCTCTTAATTCGCCATGGGTGGTGCGGTTTGTGCGAAAGATTGAATAGTTGCTAAGTTGTAATTGACTATTCATAATATTATTGTAGAACCAAGTCTCAGTAATGATTATTATGTCATAATCGTTTCTGGAAATTCCTAGCATCAAATCTTTAATTTTTGACCGAGCACCACCCACGTTCTGATAATACACACTTAGCTTTTTGTACTGAGGCAATTGCGGGATTCCTATTGCTAATTGCAATATAAGGCACGTTATTATTATATTTAATAATTAAATTACTTTCGCCGTTTGATTTGCGAGTTTCCTGTTCGTTTTTAATATCTTTAAAATAAATAAGTTGTTTCTTCGTTCAATCAGCTCTGAATTGGTGTTTTTTAGTGGTATCCAACGCAGTACTGCTTAAGACATCTTTTGCTTCATTTTCATTTTGAAAAATAACTTTAAGAGGTCGAGGGTTTGTATTAGTATTAGGGGCAGGGGTAGATATTTTATTTTCCAAGTCTTACAACCTTTTGTGGTTGAATCTTTAAAGCACGGGCGCTCTGTTAAACATTTCTCAAAAATCGGTAGTTTAAGTAAATGAAAGCATTGTTTTCCTTGAAGGAATGCCCAAAAGTGTGGCAAAAGGCCGATGGATTATTGAATATTGTATCGGGATGTTGGTTATGTTATAGTTTAAAACGGACATGATAAGTTTCCTAGTTACGTTAATATTTCAATTTCCTTAATGTTAAAATGCCACGTCATTTACACAACAGTTCAAAAATTCGAATTGTAATTAAAATAGAGCATAGTTTTTGCTATTAGACAAATGCTCGATTGGTGACCATCAGTAAAGACCTGTTTTCAGAGTTAAGAAATGTTGGGAACAGAAAATTATTATTATTATTGAAAACTGTTGCTAGGCAATTAAAATAGACCCAAAGTCTATAACTATTATAACTATTTTTCACAATATTCTAGTTGTATACTAGAATATTGTGAAAAATAGTTATAAGACTTGTACTTAATTTTATTGCACAGATGTGTACATATCAAGTCCGAGTAAGCATAAGCAGTACCGTTTCAAATTTCCAGTTTAGAAAAGCCTTAAAATTTGATTCGATTTTGAGTTACAACGTTTTTTGTGACAATTGAAAAACGCCAAAAATTCACTCGAGGACGCTCGCTTATTTTTGTATTTCGCAAAAGTTGCAAATAACTCAATAACTAATGGAAATACGGAAAAATGGTTCGAATAAAAGTGTTAGATAATCAAATTTCGGACAATTTTTCTCTCTTTGCGTTTTTTCGTAGCAGTTTTCGTGGAGAAAAACTGCAGTTTGTTGAGAGATTCATCAAAACTTTCAATTTTTACAAAATCACGGAATAACTTGGAATTATTTATTGCAATTTGTGTGAGAGTTTTTGAACTTAACCTTGGGATAAATCAGCGTTTTATACGCGTGGCGCATGAAGTAAAATTTTAAGATTAGAAAAGCCCCGTGAAAATTTGTCTCGGGTCGCTGCGCGACCCTAGACAAATTTTCTACGCGGGGCTTTTCTAATCTTAAAATTTTACTTCATGCTTAGCCTGGGGGTGGAAGACACTCGTTAGAATATAATTTTTAGAAAATGTTGATGAATATTCAAAATTTTATCAAAGTTTTGACGATTTTTAGTGAATTTATATAATTTTACTAAATTTTTAACGTTTTTCGTAAATTTACAAGATTTCCATCAACTATCCAAGTTCTGAACTATTTCCTGAATTCCGTTGATTTTAAAAGTTTCAACACTTTTCATGCATTTTTCAAATTTCATTAATTTTCAAATTATTCGCAATTTTCACGAAGTCTCCAAATAATCGATAATTTAAAAAATGTTGATTTTTCATGAAATTCCAAGACTTTAGTTAGTTTCCAAAATTCTGACGGTATTTCTAAAATTTCCAAAACTTTTGTTAATTTAAAAAATTTCGATAGTTAAATTTTCAAAATATCCTTGCCGATTTTGATAAATGGATTATTCTAGGTTATTTAAAAGGATAAGAAAAAACCGTAAAGAGCAAAGTTTATAATTTTTTTAAATCGATTTTTCTTCTCTCGATTGTTAAAAAACATAGAAAAAACTGTACAGAGCAAAGTTTCAGATAATTTTACCCTAAATAACCTTACCCTAAGTAATAAAACGTTACCAATTTTTATCTATCGACATTAGTTTCGAGATAGAACATAAACTTGCATTTAATATGGGATTGGAATCATTCGTTAGAAGCTTCACATTCCTAAAAAATAAATCATCCCAACGCAACTTCCTAAAATATTAAACTAAAGTTATAATTATGCAATCAAATCAATAATTTTAAAAGAACGAAACAATTGTAAAAAGTCAGCAGATTATCAAATCAACATAAAATTCATAGAATCCACACAGAAATAAATAAAAATTGCAAAAGTTGCAAATAATTCAATAACTAATGGAAATACGGAATAATGGTTCGAATAAAAGTGTTAGATAATCAAATTTCGGACAATTTTTCTCTCTTTGCGTTTTTTCGTAGCAGTTTTCGTGGAGAAAAACTGCAGTTTGTTGAGAGATTCATGAAAACTTTCAAATTTTACAAAATTACGGAATAACTTGGAATTATTTATTGCAATTTGTGTGAGAGTTTTTGAACTTAACCTTGGGATAAATCAGCGTTTTATACGCGTGGCGCATGAAGTAAAATTTTAAGATTAGAAAAGCCCCGTGAAAATTTGTCTCGGGTCGCTGCGCGACCCTAGACAAATTTTCTACGCGGGGCTTTTCTAATCTTAAAATTTTACTTCATGCTTAGCCTGGGGGTGGAAGACACTCGTTAGAATATAATTTTTAGAAAATGTTGATGAATATTCAAAATTTTATCAAAGTTTTGACGATTTTTAGTGAATTTATATAATTTTACTAAATTTTTAACGTTTTTCGTAAATTTACAAGATTTCCATCAACTATCCAAGTTCTGAACTATTTCCTGAATTCCGTTGATTTTAAAAGTTTCAACATGTTTCATGCATTTTTCAAATTTCATTAATTTTCAAATTATTGGCAATTTTCACGAAGTCTCCGAATAATCGATAATTTAAAAAATGTTGATTTTTCATGAAATTCCAAGACTTTAGTTAGTTTCCAAAATTCTGACGGTATTTCTAAAATTTCCTAAATTTTTGTTAATTTAAAAAATTTCGATAGTTAAATTTTCAAAATTTCCTTGCCGATTTTGATAAATGGATTATTCTAGGTTATTTAAAAGGATAAGAAAAAACCGTAAAGAGCAAAGTTTATAATAATTGTACACTAAATAATAAATTGTCAGATATTTTCTATCGACATTAGTTTTCGAGAAAAATATCAAAAGTGCCGATTTTTTTAAATCGATTTTTCTTCTCTCGATTGTTGAAAAAGATAGAAAAAACTGTAAAGAGCAAAGTTTCAGATAATTTTACACTAAATAATAAAACGTTAGCAATTTTTTTCTATCGACATTAGTTTCGAGATAGAACATAAACTTGCATTTAATATGGGATTGGAAACATTCGTTAGAAGCTTCACATTCCTAAAAAATAAATCATCCCAACGCAACTTCCTAAAATATATATTAAGCTAAAGTTATAATTATGCAATCAAATCAACAATTTTAAAAGAACTAAACAATTGTAAAAAGTCAGCAGATTATCAAATCAACATAAAATTCATAGAATCCACACAGAAATAAATAAATAAACTTTGATTGGCCATAATTGAAATTTAAGTATCATCAAATTTTTAGGGTTGTCTAAATTTGAAATTTTACTTCATGCCTAATCAAGGATAGGAAACATCCGTTATAAATTTAAAATTGAACGCTTATATGAAGTTAGAGCTCCTTTCATTTAACTAGGCGAGAAATAAAAACGCATTTATGCACATAACACGAAAATTCTTAAAAAATGACTTGTTTAACTCATCAAAAATAAATTATATATGGTATCAAAATGTCATTATTTGTTTAGTAACTTACTTAAATAATCACATAAAATACTTTACAGATGTGGACTGTGTCTAATGATATTTAACATATTAATATACATCAAATTTTAGCAAATATCAAAACAAAAGTACAAAAGAACATATTCTGAAAAAAAAGTTAGAAAGTCGTATATACTTACTACAAAAATAATAAAAAATTGGAATAACACTCCCAATACTTTGATAAAATTTTATAAAGATTGAAATATCTTGCATATTTTTTACTTCGGTAAAACACTATTTAGTGTCGACAAGGTTCCTGCATCTAATTATATTTCATTCTCAGCTTCTGTTGTTTTGGTTTTAATCGCCCAATATTGTAATTGGTCATATAAAATTCTGTTTATCATGTGATTAAACTTTGGCGTTGTTTTCATAATATTATAGAACTTCACATGAAACAAAAAACCCTATAAAGAGTTTGTTAAACAATTCATCAGAAGTGTAGTTATAAATTATTAGAAATAACCCCAAAAATAATCTTCAATTGATTAAATACAAAAACTACAATTATCTACCCAACATTGATATGAATATCTAAAGTTTCATTAATTTGATCTTTGCTTACACTTTTCATAAAATAATCACATGAAGTTTATTTATAGCCAAAATTACTTTATATTTTTATAAATTACTCAACAATAATCATTTTCGGTAATCCAATACAGAAAATCCAGAATCTATCTGGATTATCTATCCAGAATAGAAATTGTGACCATTTAAAATGAAACAGTTTAGAAATACATTCGATCTTCAAAAAGTCACCCGATATTTATTAATTGTGCATATTTATAATGTAAGCATTTAAATTTAATTGATAAGCCGCAAAATCAAAAAAAAAAGAATAAAAAAGGTTAATAATACTAAATAGGAAAAATTCTGAAAATAATAACATTTTATTATTATTAATGAAAGAACATAAAAACTAAAACCTTTGACTAATAAATACCTAAATAAAAAAATCCAACATTCGCTGTTATTAGGTTAGGCCTGAAAATTTGGTTTGGTCGCTCCGCGAAGCGGAGCTACCAAACCAAATTTTAAGGCTTTTCTAAACTCGAAATTTTACATCATGCGCCAGGCGTATAAAACACTGATTTGATGTGAAGTTCAGAATAGTAGACTAGACTTAATTTGATGTTTGATCTTACCTAATAAATCAATCCACATTTTTAGGTTTTTCTAAACTAGAAATAATAGTTGATCAAGGATTGAAAACACTCGTTGGAAACTTTAAATTATAAAATTATTTATAGCGTATATGTATACTTGAAACAAACATTCACTGTATGTAAAATAACATATTGTTTTCGTATTTTTACAAACTGCCGATCCCTCTACAAAAACTAGTACTTAGTCATTTAACGTTTTGTCAATATTTTATAAATTAATTATTTCGTATTATAATCATTCTATTTGATTTCCTGGTAATTCTGCTAAGAACTGCTTCTAATTGGAAATAGTGGTTGGGTAATCGCAAAAAAACAGTTGAATTTGCGCATACGAATTGAAGTTTGCGTATGCGAATCTTTTCAAATGAACCTATTATTGAAAAGTCATTCGCAAGTGCATAATTGCGTGCACCAATAATTTCAAATAACCCCCCCCCCAGGTTCGATTCCCGTGCACGGGGAGTTGTTATTTAAAAATAATAACTCTTCGTGTCCCTGGGTGTAGTGTGAATGTGTCGTAATGTCCAAATATATGTTAAATGAATATAAAAATCATCGTTAGTGGCTGAATGGTATAAAATCTAAGCCAAATAAACAAACAAACTAAAAAAAATTAATTTGACTCGCAACGTATTTAATTTAGTATATTTATGACGGGTTTAATCAACGTCAATTAAATCGACCAATAACTATTGGTCGATTTCGATTAAAATCTAGTTATAGTTACATACATGTCAATTAAGCAATAAATTCATATGACACATGTTTATGCCATGAAAAATGTTTATTCCAATCAACAGATAAAACGAATCAACGAATAGGATTTAATTGAAGTTGGTGAAACCGGTCATTAGTGATGTAAATTTACCTATAATCAAGGGTAGACAATGCTTATGGGAGAACTGGATTCCGAGTTTTCGAGAATAGAAAAGGAGAGACTGTGGTCGGGAAGTGGGTCCATCTACTCATGAATAGAGTAAACGTAGAAGTATTCTAGAGAAAACTGCTCGGGTTGCGTCTACACACACACAAACGCGCTCGCTCTTATTTCGTCGTGTAATTTGATCCCATCTACACCACTTGTACGATGATAAATTTGATGACCTTCAGAAAAAATAAACTGTTCCGAAACATTTCTTTTATTTTCAGATTTCCAGCGTGTTCGAAATTATGGACTTTGGGAATCAGATATATTTAAAAAGCTCATAAATAAACCTAAAATTTAATTAAAAATCAAAAAATTAAATTCAATGAGTTTACATTAAAGAATTCATTTGATATTATTTTTATCTTGATTGTTTTTTTTTTCTCATAAATTCAATTAAAACTTTCGTATGTACCAAGTTTGGAAAATAATTTATATTATTGATTAGTTATACAGAGAGTTTTTTAAGTATAAATAACTCAATATACAAAATACACTGTACATTTTTCTGGGCTTTTCTAAACTCGAAATTTTACTTCATGCGCACAAAACACTGATTTTACGTGAGGTTCAAATATACTTAAATTTTATAATATTTTAGTGTTTTATACGCGTGGCGCATGAAGTAAAATTTCGAGTTTAGAAAAGCCCGGAAAATTTGTCTCGGGTCGCTGCGCGACCATCGACAAATTTTCACGGGGCTTTTCTAAACTCGAAATTTTACTTCATGCTTAGTCTGGGAGAGGAAAACACTCGTTTAAAGCATCAAATTGAACTCTTTTAAAAACACAACGAATATCTACAGGTTTAAAGAAAATAAGGTGAATTTGAAATATGTATACTTTAAAGGAAAACTTCCTGTATATGAACTGTGGTAGACGAATAATAACATTTATTATCACCACAAAAAGGCTATTCGAAAATATTTCTTTTATTTTGAGATTTCAAGCGTGTTCCAAATTATGAAATTCGGGAATATATTTTATAAAAACAAATTTACAATGAAATTTACAATTCTAAAATATATTTTCACCGTTTTAAGTTATTAATTATATTTTTAATAAAAAAATTGTAAAAATTATTAGATTAATCGAGTATTGTTTCAAATATTCATAATTTGTATAAATAAACAGTCATTTTACAATGAAAAAATGTAAAATATATTTCCAACATTTTTAGTTATTATATATATTTTTAATAAAAACGTGTTTAAATATTAATAGATTTTTAATATATTTATGTTATTAAACATTTTTTATTTAAAAGTTAGATAAATACAAAAATCTTTTTACAATGAAAAAATCAATTTGAAAAATGTTTGATGGGTATTTTAATTGGAATTGATAATAAAAAAAAACAGAAATTATTTCAATAAAATAGATGAATTATTTACGAATACACAAAACTAAAAACATAGAAATATAGATTCATATAAACATTCATGTATACAAAAAACTAACAAACATTAAAAAACTATATTTAATATACAGATAACTGTTTTCTTATTTATTAACGATATTTTAGAAGCAGTTTTTTTGTTTTTTTTTTTTTTTATTCAGTAATAATTATACAGAATTGATCGAAGTGTAACACAAAATCAACAGAATATATTTTAAATAAAAAGCCAACAAATCAACACCTCATCATTTGCTTGTTTAATTTCATGACACTCCGGTTTTTAAAAATGCAATAAATAGCAAAGCTCGGTGTGTATATTTTTACTTTAACCAAATGAATATCATAATTTCCCTGAAATAATTAGGGAAGATAATATTTTAATTTTGAGAAATTAACATTAAAAATGCTACGTTCCGTTTCATCCATTTACACTCTGAATAACGTGTATGAATATCGAATTAACTTTTTTCCTTGACTATTTTCTTTTTGGACAATATTCATTATTTTAGTGGGGATAGCTTTCTAGAAGGGATGAAAAATCAAATTCATCGAAGTGATCAGCTAGATCACTTCGATGAATTTGATTTTTTTACCTTTTTGTAGGCATTTTTTCGACCACGTTTTTATTATGGTGTATACCCTCAAGTATTGCGCGACCAGAACAATACCACTGCAACTTACAGATAATCCGCAACCTTCTAAAAACCATAAATATTTTGGGATTTAAAAAGATTATTTACTGTTGACACATTTAATCCGTATCCGCAGAATCTGGTTCGGTAATTTCTTATCATGTTTTTCAATAACCGATATTTTAGTTAGACACTTTTTGATCGGGTTTTCTTAAATCATTTTGAATTATTTTTACTTACCCATTTAGTCTGTAACATAATCCCATCGGTACCTTTTGTAAATGTAATCTGACTAAGAATTAAACCATTGAAATAATTAACCTGACATACAAAACGTAAACTGGAAATAGAGTATTCAATAATTTTTGCAATTACACTTCTCAGAGAAAATCTATTATACTTATTCTATTAAAAGACATCTTGTTGTTTTCTAAATGTTTTTGATTATCATCACTTAACGAGACTTTTCAACATATTTCAATATTTGAGCCAATTATCTCAAATATTAGGGATAACACTTGTTTTTGATTCCTGGGACCCTAAAACGTATATTTCCCTACAAAAAAAAGATAGCCATGAGGTCGGTAACAATTATTAAAATGTAAAATTTATAATGTTATTAATGTGACTAATTACTTGATTTAACAAGTTTGTTTGTTTCGCAGTTTTTGATAATATTTTCAATTATAAAGTTTCATGATTTTTATATAATTTGTACTTTCTCTATATAACATTTCGTGTATCTCGGGAAGTATTAAGAATATCGAAAAATATTTCTGCTTATTCTTTTTTAAATTATCCCCATGCAGCCGCACGACGGATGCCATAAATTTTAATCCAAAAATTAGGTAACATTTTAGTGCCCACTAAGTGTTGTCGGTGTTGGTCAAATGGCACACAATAAGCGTTTATAAAATTTCAATCGGAAAAGTACAAGTTGATCATGTAACAATCGTTCAAAGTAAACGGATAATTAAAGTAGTCAGTGCAAAAACCACAAATTTCTGAAACTGTTAATAATTATTAAAAGTATGGTTTATTTAATAAAATACGCATCGTGATTAAAATATATACTATGTCCATTTTGGGATCTGATTTTTTTCTTTTGCAGAATAAACACTCATGTTGAATTGAATTATTGCTTTGTGTTTTAATAAATTTGATGCCAAACACTGACTTTTCGTAGCAATTACTGTTTTGACGATTTTATTTTCGTATAATCGTTCACTATTTTCAAGCCATATTTCAAATTAAACTGAGGAGAACTCAAAAATAATACCTCGAAAATACTGCTAGTAGGTAAAGAAATGATTTTAATTTTATTGTAATCGTTTTCGTTCAATAAGCGATGCAAACTCAACATACAACCCATTAACCCATTAACGGCCAAGCAATTTTAACTCTAAAAGTTAATTTTAATTAAAATTCTACACTTCTTTTTGTGATTTCTATCAATTACATACTGTGAATTTTTTCTTTAAATACACATAATGTATACGTGAATTTAATAAAAAGTTAAAAATTATAAGTAGTTTATTATTATATTAAAGTGATAATGGATTTTCAAAAAATTAGTGCCTCAACAATGTAATGTATACGCTGTCAATGTTCAGGCATTCATCGATTTTATATAACACGTGCAATATAAAGTTAAGAACGAGTGTATCCACTCCCAGACTAAGCATGAAGTAAAATTTCGAGTTTAGAAAAGCCTGAAAATTTGGCTCGGACGCGTAGCGAAGCGGAGCGACCGAGCCAAATTAGGCTTTTCTAAACTCGAAATTTTACTTCATGCGCCACGCGTATAAAACATTGTAATATTGTGAAGTATTTATAATACACTTTAAATAACAAAATATTTCAATTTTTCTTGGTATATTTTCAATGCAGGTCAAATAATATAATATATCAAATAAACTTATTTAGTAACTCAATTATCAAAAAATAATAATGTTGCGTGTATGCATCAACGGCGCTTAATGGGTTAAAAACTTCAAACGCTAATAATTCAAAAACCAAAAAAAAATTACTTAACTGCATTTTGCACTGACCCCTTTAATTAAAAAAGAAACCCTTATCGATCAGTAGATTTGATCTGATCAATAGGATTGATCTAATTAGTTAATAAAATGATAAGTTGATGTATTTGTTTTACTTTTTATCAAAAGTTAAATAGTTTTGTATTTTAAGTTTCTTGTACAAAATAAATAGTACTTAATGAATTTTACAACGTTCACATATAATTTCATAAAATCTATTCTCTAATAACGCAGATAATAAAATTGTAGAAGGAAACGCATGAATGAATGTAACACGCATCCTTAGCTCGTTAAAAGAAAAAAAAAACGTGTTTTCAAGATTGAAAAATCAACATCTGGAATATGATACAATGAGAAGCGCGGAATAGAGGGAGAAAGAAATTGTCACTCTCTCACTCTCTCTCTGAGACTTGATTTCGCGACATCTGGAGTAAAATAGTCGTAACCGACCGACCGCAGGAAGCCAGACTGGTGTATATAGGCAGCCATATACACCAATTTGGCATCCAGCGCTCTGCTCCCATTTGCGTGTACCCAAAATTTAAATGGGGACTGGCTAACTAGATATATATGAACTGTGCTATAATTTAAAATTACGTTATATTCTCGGTAATATTACTAGAAACATGGTAACAATTGGTAGTTTTACGTTAGATACAAAACTTACAGCAAAAAAATCTAGTATTTCCAAAACTTCTAAATAAAAAGTAAATGCGAAGGAGTTTTTTTAATAATTTGACATTATTACCATACTTTTTTGTGTATTTTAATAATATGTAGTTAGTTTTATAATAAACCAAATATTATCTAAAATATGCATACCAAGTAATGTTTTTCCTATGGACGTCAAAGTTGGTTATGTGCTCGTTTTTAGATTTTTTATTTATGTCAGTAAAGCTGGCAGGCGCTTGACGGCAGAACTACATGCAACATATAAAAAAATTATTGTCATTTTATCGGCTATTCAAATGCCCGAAAAAGATTTTTTTCCGCTGCAATATTATTTTTTTAATATAAGGTTCTGCTGACTTAACCGTAAAGTTAGCAGAACCCCACAAAATTGCAATACAATGGCAAAACATGACAGTAAAAATTATCGGCTATTTAAATGTCCAAAAATATTTTATTCCTCTCCAACATATATTTTTTAATATAAAGTTCTGTTGGCTTAACCGTAAAGTTAGCAGAACCGTGCAAAATTTGTTATATTATTATAACCTTTTTTTTAGTAATTTTACACATCAGGTTTACAGTGTAGAATACTGTATTATTATTTAAGTCAACTTTGCTAACAAATATTGTTCTGTTATAGGAGTATTTCTCTTTGTCAAAATCATTGACATTGAAAATATGACAATGATACCATTTAACAGAATTTGGCAGTCCTTAAAGTAGACGGACAAAAATATGTTCTTCTGGAATTCGCCAATCACAGTTTGCCAATACGTACAAGACAGTCGAATATGCAAAGTGTTGGCCACTACACAGGTGTGTGCCCAATAGGAGACGGCACATACCATGAATATGATGATCTAAAGAGAACATAAAAACTTAAAAAATGACTTTAAAGGATTCAAGAGATCCTTATCAAATTACTTAATCGAGAAGAAACCATACTCACTGCTAGACTTATTATTATAACTAGTGTGTAAGTCTTTAACATGAATATTGTGCAAGTAGACACAGGGTTTTTGCTCTACAACGCCGTGCTATTAGGGTGCTTAGCGGATGTGGGTACAGAGATGATTGTCGTATTGCATATATAGAAAGAACATGGTATATTAACGTTGTTATGCCTCTACATATATTCATGTCTTATATGCAGGGTGTCAATTTGAAAACAAGCCAGCCAGAATATCTTTAAAACCTTAACAGTTAGAGAAAATTTTTCAAAGCCGTTTCTAGGATATGGAGGGGAACCATTTTGACCCACATAATAATCTTCTGCAACCAACCCCTTAGGCTGTAGCCACATTTTTTTTCAAACACACAACACTACTTGTGATATACCATTAGATAGGTCTATCAAAATGCTAATCATTGGTACCAACTAAAATTTTTATTGTTACATAAATAATGCAAAAAAAATTAAAACAATTTATTTGATTTTAAAATCAAATTAGGTATTATAACAATTTATTTTTACAAATTACAAATGAAAAAGCACAAATAAGCACAATAATACCCAATATTTATCAGAGTTATCCATTGTTTTATAAAAATATGGACAACTCTAAAAAAATATTAAAATAATAACAAAACTTGGTTTAATGGAATATATTTATTAACTGAATAAATTGCACCTGTCCGCAATATATAAAAAAAAAACGTTGACAAAAAACACCAATGAAATAAAAATAAATCTTTCATTAACTTAATTCAAATAAACACAATATGTGACACTGCCATTAGTATTGTTGTGACTATCTTTAAGTAATCTGTGCTCTTTACCTCAAACTTGTTATTAATTTTTATAAAATGGTTTACACAATCGCCGAACGTGTTGAAATTATTTTTATTTAGGTTCTAAAAACCGTTGTGCTAGACAAACTACAATTTCATTCAATGAATTACATCCTGAAAAAAATGTACGTCATCAGTATGTCCTAGATCTAGTTTTAGAATTTGAACAAACAAGATCGGTCATCAACAAGAAAAGAGATCAACCTCGGCTCCTAAATGAAACGGCTCAAATTGAAGTCCTGGGCCAAATTGCTATGGACCCTACTTCATCACTTCGTTGTATGTCTAGAGTAACAGGATTGAGTCATGAATCCCTTCGCAAAGTCTCATTTTACGCAAGAACTTGGAGATGATGATCTAGACAGACGAATTGAGTTTTGCGAAATGATGACTCATAAAATTATAGCTGAGCCTGACTTAATGAAAAACATTTGTTTTAGCGACGAATGTACTTTTTATCTTGATGGCAATGTGAACAAACAAAATTGTCAATATTGGAGTGGTGACAACCCTCATCTTATTAGAGAAGTCCACACGCAGTATCCCGAAAAAATTAATGTCTGGGCAGGTATTCTTGGAGATTCCATTATTGGCCCGTTATTTATTGATCAAAATTTAAATGGTCAACTGTACTATGAAATGTTAGATCAATACAATCAAAGAGATGAAAATGATGAACTAATCTTGAATGACAACTTATTACATTTTCAACAAGACGGAGCACCTCCGCATTATGTAGTACCTGTTAGAGACTGGCTAAGCCAATTGAATGGCCACCTAGATCTCCGGACCACTTAAAATCGGTGGTCTATAAAACTCAGCCCGAGTCTATCGCAGATCTGCGACAACGAATAATACAAGAGTGTCGAGCTATTCCACGACAGACCTTCCAAAATGTACGACAGGAATTTGAGAATAGACTTTATTATTGTCTCGAAAATAATGGAAATCATTTTGAGCATACTATAATTTAATAATTATTTTTTTTTTACATTTTTTATGTAACAATAAAAAATTTAGTTGGTACCACTGATTAGCATTTTGAAAGACCTGTGTAATTATATATCACAAGTGGGGTCATGCCATTTAAAAAAATGGGCAAGGGTGGCTACAGCCTAAGGGGTTGGTTGCAGAAGATTGTTATGTGGATCAAAATGGTTCCCCCTCCATATCCAAGGAATGGTTTTGAAAAATTTTCTCTAAATGTTACGGTTCCAAAGATATTGTGGCTGGCTTGTTTTCAAATTGATACCCTGTATGTTAAAAAACACAGCGACCTATACTCCACTCATGCAAGTAACCATAGCTACATGACCAGAACTCGAAACAACATCATACCAAATAATATTCGCCTGTCTACAGCACAGAGAGGTACCAGATACTACGCCATATATTTTTTAACATACTCCCGACATCTACACGCCACTTACCAAACAATACCTTATAAAAATGGAATTCTATATCTGGGATGAGTATTTAGAAGCAGACCATTCAGATATTTAGTGACTTGTCTCAAATTTGTTGGCTTTTATATATGCATGTGTGTATGTCTGACAAACAAACCCTAGCCTTTTTTTGCCCTACATACTATTGAAGCTATTTGATTTTTAAATGACACTTTACTATCCAATAGTACTCCTAAATCGTTTATAACATCAACATTGGCGAGAATATTATTGTTGATCACATAGTCATATGGAACATAGCTCTTTTTACGAAAGAAAGTGATTTTACTACATTTTTTAATATTTAAATATAGCTTCTTAGTCAAACACCGTTGTTCCAAAGACAACAAATCTTCTTCTAATGCTTTACAGTCATTAAAATTTGAAATAGTTCTAAATATTTTCAGATCATCAGCATTCATGAGAAAACTAGAGGTGTTTAAATACAGTGCAATGTCATTAATAAAAATTAAAAAGAACAATGGTCCACAGTGTGAGCTTTGAGACACACCAGATGAGACATTAATACATTTAGAAATACAATTATCCACTTTAACAAATTGTGTTCATTCACATAGAAAACTTTTAATCCACTTGATCGTATTATAGCTCAGACCTACGTTGGATAGTTTCTTTAGTAATATTTCATGATGCACCCGGCCGAAAACGCTTCCAAGCAATTATTAAAAATGTGTTGAACATTAGTAAGTTCGTTAGAGTTGAACGTCCACTGCAGAATCCATCTTGTTGGGGGATTAATAAGTTCTCTTATGTCCATTTTAACTGTATAGCGACAAGATTGTCCAATAATTTTGCAATTGTTGATTGTATGGAGATGCCCCTATAGTTCCTGATATCCCCACGGTCGCCTGATTTGAATAGAAGTGTAATGTAGCTTGATTTCCACGATGTAGAAAATGTTCCAGTTTCCAACGATTTTTTAAATAACGTCGTGATGGACTGAGTTAATGTATAAATACATTTCTTCAAGAAGAATGGTGGAATACCATCAGAGCCAAGGGCGAAGCAGTCTTTTAAAGTATTAATACCGTTAAAAACATCAATCGTTGAGACTGATAAATATATACAATTTCCAGACACATCTTTAGGTATAATATGCGTTGTTGGCAAATTTTCAAATAAAATAAAACGACGAAAAAAAGTCTGCAAATAAGTTGGTAAAGCTCTCGATATTATTGGATTTGTCGTCGTCTTGGTTTGAGATTTATATTTCCTTCGACTTTAATTAAGTAGGCCTCGTGTAATCTTTTACTTAAAGTATTACATTCTGATCTTAATATCGCAAAATGTTCGTAATCCAATGGATTTAAAGTGCGTTTATATTGAATGTGTGCAAGTTTCTTCTCACGAACTAAATGGATCAGTTCAGAGTTGAACAAAGGTGGATATTTACTGTTTTTCACTCTAATTTTAGGTACGATCATATCTATAACAATATAAAGAATTTCATAAAACATAGATGTTGCATTATCAACATTAAGGTCCTGGCAAGGTAGTTATTGATTGAAATATATACACTATTTTTAAAGTCGTATGTAAAATAATCATAAGAAGAATTTTCTTGCAGTGTAAGGGGGACACTAATTTCGTAAGCAATGTGATGAATAGAATTGGCGCAAATAGCATTGCAGCTTGAATATATGAGTACGTTCTCAATATTTGAGAAACATAAATCAAGCTAAACATTGCGAGAATTAGGTAGTGAATTTATTTGAAAAATGTTATGGTATATAAATGACTCACTTATAATTTCAGCCAAATCGCACGTATTAGAGGAATGAGTTAAAGAATTTTCGTTGATAGACCATAGACCACTTGGTAGATTGTAAGCACCACAGATTAAAACTTTGTCATTAGGAAAAGATGAAAGAGAGGTGTCAATCGTGGTACAATGATTTTCATAAACAGTATGATTGGATGAAGGAGGATGTAAACTGCGCCTATTATTAATGAATTGTTTACTCTTACATAAAGTTCTTCAACGCGTATTGAGTCTAATGTTATTCTATGAGACTGGAAACATTTTTTAATTTCGATGAGAACTCCACCGCCCCAAGATTTAGTAATTGTTTCATCAGTTTGATCCTGGCTATAAATTATATAGTTCTTAAACCCCAATTCGGCATTAATAACACTGTCATCAAACCATGTTTCAATAAAAATCAAGATATCATAGGAAGATGAATTAACTGAATGCATGATATTGGATAATTTAGATTTCATTCCTCCGACATTTTGAAAATACAAAGTTTGTTTTTTTTTACTGCTGTTAGACATGTCATTGCAGGGATTAGTTTTTCCTGAAAATATCGTCGGCCTGTTTCCTACGAATCTGATATGCGCATTTGGTTCACCATTATTTCTTCGAATAAATAGGTCTGCATTCACTTTTTCAATTTCCTCTCGTTAAGATATTGTTAAATCAGATGAAACATTCAAAGATGGAAATTTGTCTTGGAAACTCTTTTCAATACACGTTTCTGCAAAAGTTAATAGGGCAGCCAATAATTGGCCCATTTAAAATTTACATTGGATTTCCTATATATAATTACCAGGTGCAATTACCGACGTAAATTACTACTAATATCACTAATTATATGACTTATTATCATTTTATTAAATGAATATTGTACTTACTGCATCGATCACAATCATATAGAAAATGTAGAAAAATACCTGTAACAAAAAAATACAAAGATAGAGATTATATTCAATTCATTTTTAAATGTATATTAAATACTGTAAATTAGACCAAACAAAAAATATTCATTTATGTCCATAATCAGTGGCGAATTTAAAGGGGTTCCGTGGTACCAGGGACTTTAGGAGTTCGTAGATGCCAAAAGCGCAACAAAAAATAAAATGAATGATATTACTAAACATTTATATCAGAAAAATAATTTACAATGGTAAATTAAATAAAACTATGGTATGTAGACACACGGAACTTACATTTTACGTCACAGTTTTTCTTATATATTTTTCATATTTTTTTACGTTTGACGTCACTTGTGCCATCAGTCATAAGTCGACATTGATATTCGAACAACTGCCGACATTGACATTTGTCGATAATGACAGTTGAATAGTTGACATTCAGTCTATAATGTCACATTTAGTTTATGTCACATGACATTTATATTATTATTACAGTCTAATATAAAAAAAATTGACATAAAGAAAAATTGAGTTTGTCAATAGTTTTTTTTTTGTATTGAAAGTCTAAAGCATAGCTATACTGATGAGGGATACATCTCGAAACGCGTCTATAGATGGCTTGAGACAATTATAACTCATTCCCTGTAATTTCTTCAATTTATTTCAATTTCCTGTTAATTCAATTAGTTGGGTGAGAGAATAATTTGACCTGATGTTGAATTTTGCATATAAATTATGCATAGAACAGTAAAGCTGTCGTGTAACTCAAATATTCATTGTATAATTCAATATCTGTCAGGATATTAGCTCGAGAAGTAGTTGTTTCAATAAATATTTGGAGACTTGTCTCAGTGAGACAACATTTTTGCAGAAAGTCTATATTAATTTTAATTCGTTTTTATATTTTATTATTACAGTTGACAATCATGATATTACTGTATGTGAAATGCCCAATGTCTTCGCCATAAATCAGTGTTATATACGCCTGGTGCATGAAGCCAAATTTCGAGTTTACAAAAGCCTGAAAAATTAAAATTTTCAGGCTGTACTAAACTCGAAAATTTCGAGTTTACAAAAGCCTGAAAAATTAAAATTTTCTGGCTTTACTAAACTCGAAATTTTACTTTATGCTTAATCAAGGAGAGAAATACACTCGTTACACAACAATCAATACTTTATTTTGTCGTTTATTCTTTTAATAACATATTTGTAGTGTTCTATCGTCGAGTTGTCAAATTATTCGTAAGGTTTCCTGGAAAGCGCCTGTAATAAACAATGATAGGTCCAAGTTAAACCAGAATTTATTTATTATGATGCTAATATTTCGCTAAATTGAATATAAATTCTTGTGCTTCAGTAGCCTTAACTATCAAATGTTTAGAAACATAGAATAGATGTTGATAACACTTAAATTTTAGATTTGAAAACAAATTAAAAATCCAGATTACTTTTGAAAACGTTTTTTTACATTGACAAACAAAAAGTTAGTATAAATTTCAAAACAGACACCACCAGTTACTATTATATAACAAATTTAATTATTAGCCTATTTTCTATATGTAAGTATTTAACGTTTTGCTTTTGAATAATATTCTTTCTTAAATCTTTTTTAATTGTGCTATTTTTTCTAAAAGAATTTACTTTGTATTCATTTATTTTAGATTTTTTGCAGCACTGAAATTGTGGTTTAACTTGGCCTTATAGTTTTGTAAAATTTATTTTCCTTACAAACGTTACGAATAGTTTATTTTTATAGACAAAAAATGTGCAGTACTAAGAAAAATCGCAAAACTGTTGAATATTATAATTAAAACAAACAAACTATTTTGTTTTCAATTTTACTAAGAAATATTCTTTTTATAAAAAAATGATGATAGGCGGCAAAATATTGAAAATTAACGACAATCTTGAAAATCTCCGAAAAGCGTCAGTTGCGATTGCCGTCTAATTTTTAAAAAAACAATTTCACGAAAACTGTCAAGATTTGTAAAATAAAAGAAAATCCAGTTTTGAAAATTGACTAAGATTTTGGAAATTCACGAAATATCGTCACGATTTTTAAAATTAACTAAAATTGTGGAAAATTTATGAAAACAGTCGAAATTTTTAAATGTTACGAAAATTTAGGAAATTAACAAAAACTAGTAAGATATAAAAAAAGATGACAGTCATGACAAAAGTAAAGAATGGACGAAAATCTTGAAAATTTACGAAAACTATTAAGATTTAAAAAATCAACGAATATTCATGAAAAACATAAAATATTTACCAAAAATTTAAGAAATTTAGAAAAACCATTAGATTGTTAGAAATTAACGGACATTTTGGAATTTCATGTAAAACTTCAGCATTATTTAAGTTCAAGAATATTTAGTAAATTCATGAAAATTGCCATGAACTTGAAAATTGAAGAAAATTTTAAAAACTTATAAAAAGTATCGAAGTTTTAGGAAATTCAGCAAAACCGTCCGAATTTTGAAAATTGAAAAGCGTTAAAAATAAAGTAAAATATTTGAAATTCATGAAAAATTGTGAAAACTTAGATATGATAATTAACTAAATTATTGAAAATTAATTACCATTTTAAAAAATCTAAACGAGTGTCTTCCACTCCCAGACTAAGCATGAAGTAAAATTTCGAGTTGAGAAAAGCCCTAAGAATTTGGATTTGGACGCGCAGCGTCCAAATCTAAATTCTGGCTTTTCTCAACTCGAAATTTTACTTCATGCGCTACGCGCACAAAACACTGATTTAAGGTGAAGATATTGGCATTTCAAACTGAGAAATATCACGAATTCCAAATGTCATAATAATAAATGTCATGTGACATTATAAGATAAATCTGACATTATAATTTACATTTGTTTGTTCAATTTGTATATTGTTTGTGATTTTATATTTTAACTTATTTATTACTTTAATTTATAATTAGTATTAAGCATTATATACTTTAAATGGAACTTCTGTAATTAAACATATAAATTATAGTATATATAATAAATAATAAATAATACTTATTTAATAAAAATAATAATAATAATAATAATAATAATAATAATGTTTATTGATGCTAATAACATTTACATGTTTTACACAGGTCATAGATCTTAGCAATTAAATTTAGAGTAATCACGGTAATAGCAGATGAGATATAATTTTGTCTAAAATGTACAAATGAATTACCGATAAATAATATAAGATATATCAAAAGCTACATTTACTACAATTGTAAATTTACATTTAAAATTGTAATAAAAACATTCCAAATTAAAAACACATTCAAATTACAATTGTATAATAAAATAAATAAATATGACACTTAAAACAGGATATTAAAATTACAATATAAATTAATTAAATACACGAAACAATTATTTTTAAAATGATGAGTAAAGTATAATAAAACTAAAATGTTACAGTATATACTACTCTACACTATGGGAGTTGACAAGAACTCATCAAATGAGTAGAATGCTTGGTTAGTTAAGTAGTTTTTACACCACTTTTTATAAAGCTTAGGGTGTAGTTGTTGTATATTACTGGGCAATATATTAAAGAAACTGATACAATAATATCTTGTGCCTGTCCTGGCCTTTGATAAGCGGAACTTACTTATTCGTAAATGATTTCTAGCACGCGTTTCATACATATGATAGTCCTTATTCCATGCATAAGCATCTAGATTGTTTCTAATATAGACTAGACACTCTAAGATATACATACAAGGGACAGTGAGAATCTTAAGCTGTATAAAGTTTTCTCTGCAGTCAGCTCTATAGTTGATACCGGACATTATACGAATTGCTCTCCTTTGAAGCTTAAATACATCCTTCAGTATTGGTGAATGACCCCACAGTATGATGCCATACGCTATGTGTGTATGTATGTAGGCATAGTATGCATTTAATATTATTTCTGTATTCACTGATCGCGAGAGATTTCTCAACATATATACATTTCTTGCCAGTTTTTTCTCTAGCGCCAAACCCTGTGCTTCCCAAGTCAACTGCGTATCTATAACAATACCTAAAAACTTAACCGATTGTTTCTCGGTTACTTCAGTTTTCTTAAGAGAAAATGCTAATTCGACTGTTTTGTTAGAATTCAATTTCAGTTTGTTGCAGTCGAACCAACAGTTTGCTCTCATGATTACGCTATCTAAACTCGCTCTCGTTTCTTCAATATGATTTCCACACAGTGATATAGTTGTGTCATCAGCGTATAGAACAGTTAGGACATCGGGACACTGGGTTGAGAGGTCATTAATATATATTAGAAATAGAAACGGGCCCAAGATAGACCCTTGTGCCACACCATGCGTGATATTGCGTTCATGTGACATGTTATTATTAAATACAACATGTTGGCTTCTATTTGACATGTAAGACATAAGTAATCTACAGCTTTACGGGCTGAAGTTGTAAAAATATAACTTCCTTAAAAGAATTGGTCTTGAGACACAATCAAAAGCTTTGTTTAGATCTAGGAGTTTACTTATCATTACATCGCCTTTTTCGAAAGCATCTATGATGTTGTTAACAAAAGAAGTGATTGCTGATGTTGTTGACCTTCCACGCCTAAAACCAAACTGAGAGTTTGATAAAATATTATTAGATTCCAAGAAAATAGTTATTTGCTCTACCATTATTAACTCGATCATTTTAGAGAAAATGGGCAAGATCGAAATTGGTCGGTAATCATTTTTGTCATTTTCATCTCCCTTTTTAAAAATTGGAATACATTTGGCGATCTTTAACGAGTCTGGAAATATACCTGTTCTTATTGATTTATTTATTGGGTAATTGGGCTTACCAAAATATCAAAATATCAATTTCCAGTTTTATTGCACAGATATTTAGTCCATATATGTCGCTACTACTTTTGTTTTTAAGATTTAAAATTGTATCGCGGACTTTTGCACAAGATACTTTTTCAAATTTGAAGTAATGCCAGTTTTTTGTACATTTGCACAGGACATCATTACTATAGGGTCGTCACCACAATCAGGGATGGTATTAATAATATTTTCTGCAATCGTTGCAAAATACTCCTTAAATTCATTCGGAGTAATCATAACCTCTTTAGTATTATCAGTATTTTTGTTGTTGTTTAGACTTAATAACATCCCAGATTGCTTTGTGACAATTTACGGATGAGTTTATGTAATGTTCATTAGATTGTTTCTGTTGTTCCCTTATAAGTAATTTATATTTTTTATTGGGCGCTTTATATTGCGATTCCGTGCTTTCATTTCTGTGTTTATTTCTAATGTCACGGAGCAAATGTAATTGGTCCCTCATTTGTTTGAGTTTGGGTCCAAACCATTGAATATTACTAGTATTATTAGTAACTTGTACTTGCCTTTCCGGGAATGCATAATATATAATACTAATTTATATATTATAAATATAATATATAAATTAGTATTTACTGGTGGGATTGAATTTTAAATATATCATAACTGTAAACACTTACACCTAAAAAAAAAAAAAATATTTTTCAGATTTCTGTGTTTTTTCGTAAAGAAATTAATAGCATTTAATAGTATCTAAATAAAATATCAAAATTATATAAAACTTTATTATCAATATTTCAAAAATGACAAATTTTGAATTTTAAATAATAATTTTTATTTTATACAAAACTTGAAAAATTCAATTTAAATTGGCAGCAATTGACAAATCTTCAAAATTGACCAAAATGAAGGTTTTCCACAAAATGAATTTATATTAAAAAAAAAAACTGGGAAAAAAATGCTTGACGTCTATTATTAAACATAAACCCTGTACAATACCCTATAACACATGTATCCTTTCCGGAAAGATCTTTAGAAATTACTGTATATTTTGGAGCCATGTACATTTAAATATCTAAATGAGGGGGCGGTGAATTTTGGCCTAATTTTGGTCTTAAATGGGACATCTGTGAAACATTGAAATATTAAAAGTTTCAGAAGTACACAAATATTTCCAAGCAATGTTTGTTTCATTAAAAACAAAACAGCCAATTATCCTTGTTGAGCAAATACATTTAACACTTATACAACTTGATGTTCTTCAACTGCAGGTTTTGTTAACAAACTATAAAATATCAGTTTAATTATGAATTTAAATGAATTTAAATTGATGATTTTCACAAACTGCTATTCAAAAGTTGCGAAAGAAAAAATTGCAATTCAAAGTGGAGAAATATAAATAAAAGCACATACCATTAAGCAATGATTACTCCTAATTAATTAAATGCCTTCAGTAAGCAATGTTTTTCTAGCTTTTTATAAAATATTCAGAATTACGTATATTGGGATTTATTTACATATTCATTTAAAATGCAAATAACACGAAAAATATATTAAATTTAGCAGTAATAAAACTCCTAATTAATTAAATGCCTTCAAAAAGCAATGTTTATCTAGCTTATTATAAAATATTCAGAATTACGCATATTAGGATTTATTTACATATTGATTTAAAATGCAAATAACACGAAAAATATATTAGATTTTGCAGTAATGAAAAATCTTTCGGGGCGTATTATACAATCTTTCAAATTTAACGCATGACTAAAGTTGTATGTGTGCATGTCTAAATTTAGTGAGCCATTTTTAGGTGAATTGCTCAGATGATCCCTGAAATATCTTTTAATAATCGTGATTGCATTTCCCGAGCACAATTTAATCGATAGTTTCTTATAAGTTGTATGTCTCGTATAATGTTCTTTACTGTTCGGTTTAAGGTAAATACATACATATTTTATTGTTCGTCGAATTCATTCAGTTATTTACATATTTTTCAAACAAATACATTATTTTTAGATAAAATGTCTTGAAAAGCTCTTGCTATTTTTAAAACGTAAATATTTGCAAGCATAATATAAAAACGCATTAATATTGACTTTCTCCAAAAAGTAGACGTTTCCAAATATTCATTGAAACAACTATAGAGGGTGGTGCATTTTTGAGATGCCACATATGGAAAACTTTTTTATTTAAAGAGATATTGAAAAACAGTTTTCGGGAGACAGAACCAGTTTTTCGTGTTTCATTCAATGGCGAAAAGAAAATTGACCTATGTGTAACTGTTATCTCTCTGTAACCAGAAGTTGATAAAATGGCATTTTTATGAAGTTACTGTATCTCATTTGTTTTTAAAGTTATAACCAAACTGTAAAAACTTTCCTATGGAAACTTTTTACACCTATTAAAATGACATACCTGCTTTATTTCGAGGTTGTTTTTTCTTATATCAAAATGATATTTTTCTTATAGGCGCATATGGAGATATGCATATTATTAAACAGCAATTTTAATGTGCCACATGCATACTTTTCTCAAAAAATGCCATTGGTATTATTGCCATGACAACCGGTAAACAATTTTGTTAGTAGGTGGTGCTTACAATTTGTTTGAAAATATGACTACCATGTGCGTGTTACTATTGTTTAATTGCACAAGAAGAGAATGAACACGGGGTTTCAAGAACGAAACCGTCTACAAGGCGGTGAGCCGCTACAAGGAGGCTAGATTGATTGCGAACCATCCTCAGAGTGGTCGTTCAACCACCGCGACGACTCCAGAGAGCGTCAACATTGAGTGATGACGAATTCGGAGAAATCCCTAACTGTTGTTGAGCAAGATAGCAAGATTTATGAACCATTATCAGTAGTGGAATTCCTGGCAGCTCATAGATCAGAACACAAGACTTAGAAATAAAAAGTTAATAACTTCGATAAATTTTCTCCCACCGACAGGAAAAAGCGATCACTGTGTCATTAAAGCAACTGTACAATTTTATATTCAAGATCTACAAAAACTATACTTACAAGAAACTTTTGGAAAGCAGACTACAACAAGGCCGAGGCGGTTACCGTACACTTTCCCGAATTATATTTTCCCGAATGACCTTTTTCCCGAACGCCATATTTCCTGAAAATAGAAATCCCGAATCCCATTTCCCGATTCCAATTTCCCCAAAGGTATTGTTCCTGAATAAAATATAAACAATTTAGAACAGAATATCATCGTACGGTTTACACTTATAGCAGTCCACTTTCGAGGATAATGCGTTTTGCAAATTTGTTACAGCGTTTTGAAAATTTTGATTTATTTGCTGATTCTATAAATACTTTTAAACGTAATTTGCTGCGTACCAATTTAGAAAGTATTTTTGCAAAACTCCATCACCTTAATATTTTTTGTTCCTCATTAATGTGCATAATGTACCTATTTTTAGGTAAAAAGACTTTAGGTATTAGATATAAGTTATATTTTGTAATCATTGTATAAAATTGGAGTTTTCCGTTTTCGAAAGAAATAAATACAATAAATACAATTTTGAAACCTAAACAAATTAAGTGTTTTATTAAAGTGATATTATGGAGTTTTAACAACTAACAGCCTCAACTAAACAGTAAATATGAGCTAAATTCTGACTTCAGTTTCTGGAAGTATTCACCTAAACTAGAAAAACCCTATTTGGGTTTTGATAGTTTAGTTCGGGAAAAACATCATTCGGGAAAGTTGATTCAGGAAAGTAGTATTCGGGAAAGTGTTTTCGGGAAATGTATCATTCAGGAAAAACGTAATTTGGGAAAAATATATTCGGGAAAATGTATTCGGGAAAATGGGCGGATACGGGCCGAGGCATATCTAACAGATAAACTTCTTGCCTACTCATCTCTAACCTATACTGACCTTGAAATAATAATCATAGACACAATTAATCACCACTTTCCTCTTAAAAAGTGTATAGTAAACCCCAAAAAGCCTTGGATTAAACCAGGACTATTTGGTGAGATAAACAAAAAACGGAGACTCTGGGACAAGTACCAAAAATACAAGACTGAAATAAACTATAATGTATATAGACAGCAGAACAACCTTCTAAAGAACAAAATAAGGAATGCCAATAGTCAGTATGAGAATGGCCTGCTTCAGAAAGAAAATAAACATTTTTTTGGTTATATTAAAACCATTCCTAACAGCAGTCACATGGAATTTTCCCTGAGAAGTCCCAGCAATTCTGAAAGAGTTATACAGAGCAAGGATGTAGCTGAAATTTTTGCTAGTCAGTTTTCCCATGTGCCAGTGGAAACAGCGACACCACTACCGATCCTCTCCGAATATACAGGATAGGAAATCACTGACATCACAATCACTATGGAGAAAGTAACAGAGGCCATAAAATCACTTCAATTTTTTTAAAAAGGTGTGCTAAAATACTGGCACCATACATCAGTAAGGTCCTGACTAACATACTATAATTTGTTTAATAACTAGGAGGAGCGTTTTAAATTTCACGCGCCAAAACCTACAACTCTGATTGGCCGAGAGCGCGCCCATTTTACACTATGCTAATTATGTCATTATTAGACGCAACAGCTGACATAACCTTAATTCAAAGCGTTACCGAGTTGCAACTTTGTTCGTAATAACCTGTTGTGCGGTGTTTCTTTAGCATAGTTAAAAGTTAGTTTTGTTTATATTGTTGGGATGGATTATGGACCCAGTACAAGCTTGGTGATCATATCACCTTCACCTCCAAAAAAGCGGATGAAGTTGTATTTGGGTCATTTATATCTGTCTGAGAAACAGTGCATAATAAATATGTATAAGCAGATGATAACAGATGATCCACATATGAAAATGAATGCTGTTGTATCAGACATTGTTGGTGCAGTAGGTGAGATATCAAATAGCATAAGAATATGCATCAAATAATAAAATGTTTCATTTGTAGGAGTTGTAAATTCCACTGTCTATCGTACCATTAGCGAATATAAGAAATCGAGAAAGATTTGTAGCCCTAAACAGCTTGGAGGACATAATTACAAGTTTTGATGACGCAGTGAAGAGATCCGTGCATAGTTTCTTCTATAAAAATGTACTGCCGACTTAGAATAAAGTTTTAAAAGAAGTAAACGATCATGCAGGCATGCCGAAGATGAGTCGTTCTACCTTGTATAGTTTAATGAAACAAACCAATTTAAAGTAAGATAGAGACCAGTGCTGGACAGGATTCGAATCATCCAGGATTCGAATCCTGGATTAGAATCCCTTTAGAGGATTTAAAAGAGGAATAACAATACTTTACTTAAACTGGATTCGTGATCCGGATTCCTCACATATTTTTAAGAGGACTCGTATTCGAGTCTAAATGTCAGTGATTCGAATCCTTATAAAAGGATTCGAATCCTTGTAACAGGATTCGAATACTAAAAAAGGATTTGAATCGTCAAATAATGATAATTCGAATTAATTGTGAGGAATAATAACATAAAAAATGTTTTTTTGTGTGTTATTAAATTTCACGACAAATTTTCAAGGGGCTTTTCTAAACTCGAAATTTTACTTCATGCTTAGTCTGGGAGTGGAAACGCTTGTTCGAAACTTCAAAGTGAATGCTTTGATAAGAACATTAGATGATTAAAAATGTTTTTAAAAATAATAATATAGTTTTCAAAAGTTTGTTTAATGTTGTTTGAAGTAAAACTGACATGGTAGCAATCTGAAATGTTACATTTTTTCCCCTGGACTTTTAATATAACTTTCTTCTGTGGGAAACCCCCATTCTGTTTAATAGTTTTCATTGTTTTTGCCAATATTTAAGTTAATTTTATAAATTTTTACGTGTTCTGTAATTTGCCTGCTGATTTTGACAAGTTTAATATCATTTGGCTTTTTTGTTAGTGTTTTGGTCAATTTGAATATAATTCCATGACTTTTCCGGTTTTAATGATATTCAGTGAATTTTTTATTTACATTAATTTCAGACATTAGTCGATTTTATAATAGAGTTCAATTTGAAATTTTGAACGAGTGTTTCCACTCCCAGGCTAAGCATGAAGTAAAATTTCGAGTTTAGAAAAGCCCCGTGAAAATTTGTCGAGGGTCGCGCAGCGACCCGAGACAAATTTTAGGGCTTTTCTAAACTCGAAATTTTACTTCATGCGCCACGCGTACAAAACACTGATTTGAAGTGGAGTTCAGAAACACACAAATACATCTTTAATAAAAGTAATAGGAAGTCAGATGTTTAGTCTGTTATCAACGATGTTCAATGGTAATAATAAATAATTAGGTTTTGAATATTTTTGTTAAATCAACTGGTAACGATATTTATATATTAATGAATGCAAAAAAAATAATAAAATCAAATTTATTCCTAAAGGATTTGTATTCGTAATTCGTAAATCTCTTACGAATCCTTTATTCGAGTATTCGTGATTCAAATCATATTGGGTGATTCGGATTCGTGATTCGAATTCCTTTTACGAGGATTCGTCCCAGCTTTTATAGAGATACATTATTATATAAATTCCATATTATATTATGAACGTAATGACGATAACGTACGATGGAAAAGAAAATACTTAACCAGAATTAAGAAGTACAAAATGGATATTTGATTTTATTTAAAGAGTAATTATGAAATTATTTAAAATTTCCGCCAAATTTATCTAGTGATATTTCTGGTAACTTTTTATAGTGTAAATTGGGCTTTGGCCCTTACTCCTTCTAGTTTTTAAACAGACTATAGTCTCTGGTAGCGTACCTGACAATTGGACAAAGGCCTTTGTCATACCAATCTATAAGAAGGGAGACAGACTGGACAGAGCCTACTACAGGCCTATTAGCCTGACATGTCATCTAAGCAAACTCCTGGAGAAGATGGTAGTGCCCGAGTTGACAGAATTTCTTATATATAACAAAATAATTCCCACCAAACAGCATGGCTATCTTCCTAAAAGATCAACAATGTCAAACCTCCTGGAGTGCCTTGACGATTGGACAAAAAGTATTGATGAGGGTCATCGGGTGGATGTGCTATATTTAGACCCGGAAAAAGCATTCGATAAGGTGCCATTTGGCAGGCTTGTTTACAAACTGGAGCACCTTGGAATCAGTGGCAACCTTTTTAGTTTTATCAAAAATCTGACTACACAACGCACATTTCAAGTTAGGGTAAATGGCACCTACTCTGCTTCACATCAGGTATTGAGTGAAGTACTACAGGGATCGGTAATAGGACCTCTGCTGTTTATTGTATATATGAGTGACCTTCATCAGAATATCAAAACAAATATCTCCTACTTTGCTGATGATACTAAACTCTATTGCAATCCAGACAGCGAGCTGGCGCTCTTCAAGGATGATATTCAGACAATTGAAACCTGAACCAAAACTAGGCTTTTCTCTCTTAATGAGGGACTACATATAGGCACTAACAATCCATACCACACTTACACAATGAATGGTACTAAACATAACAACAAAATGACTTGGGAGTGATAGTAAGGAAGGATTAGAAGTGGGAGTCTCACATTAACTATATAGTTAAAAAAATGCAATACATTTACCTACCTGGTGCAGAAGGCCTTCTCCAACAAGTCCGCTCCTTTCATGAGTAAAATTTATAAAACCTATGTAAGACCCAAGCTGAAATATGCACATGCAGTATGGAGCCCACACTATATAAAGGATATAGAAGCTCAAGAGAGCACAGCGAAGATTCACGAAGATACCAACCACTCTAATTCACATTTCCTATGAGGAGTGAATGCAGACGTTTGGTGTGACTACTCTCAAGGAAAGAAGGGATAGAGAAGACCTGATAGAGACATATAAGATTATGCATAAGAGCTACTACGAGGACCTCAGCCTTGACAACTACACAGCAAATACGAATGAACTCAGAGGCCACTCCAAAAAACTGAAAAAGGAAAAATTCCTCTGTCATCCTAGAAAGAACTTTTTGTCCAACAAAGTTGTATACAGGTGGAATGCTCTGACTAAGGAAACAGTATCTGCCCCGAACAAGAACGTCTTCAAGAACAGACTAGACAAAAATCTGAGGTCAATTAATAATAACCTGGTGCACTATTTCTAACACTGTGATTTATTTGTATTTCTTTGACTCTGATTTGACTAAGACTGTGATATATTATGTGATGAGTTAGTCTATTAAAAAAAAGTGAACTGTGATATATACTAAGGATTTTAACTAGTCTAGTGAAATTAGCTGTGATAAGAGTGAAAACTCAAACAAGTACAATGCAGTGGCTTCATCGGCTTCGCCGCTTGCCTCTGCTAGCAGTGATAATAATAATAATAATAATAATAAGATGATCACGGAGCTTGGAAACAGCACAGAACATATCCGAAACAATATCAACGTCAAGCTGAAACTCCGAAGGTACAAAATCGCCCCCGTTTACATTCTCAAAAAGGCAATAAAAATAAGGAAGTTGAAGAAATATCGGCGATTGATTCGCCTGGTCGGCGCTTGTCGCTTGGATAAAGTCCTCTTTACAGATAAGAAGATTTTCACCATTGAGCCGTTCTACAACCGTCAACATTTATGTCAGCTGCATAAGAATGGCCAACAGAAGGTTGTCGCTACGAAAAATATCGGCTGCATCCATTTCCATGCTGCAGTAATGGTTTGTGCCACGGGAATGGGCCACTGGTCTTCATAGAAAGAAACGTGAAGATCAATGCCGCCAGTTCCAAACAGCAAATTCTCCGGTTTCCACTTCGGCCAAGAGAAGTCAGCTTTAAAGTGTGCCTGGGACTAATTACAACAGAAGAGTGTGCGCCCAGAGTTGACAATTTTTTAAAACGAGTGCGTAAATATATTTAAGCTTAAGAAGGCAATTTTAACCACTTAGTGTAATGTTTTGCTATTTATTCTTTGAGTGACTTGGTTTATTGAATTACTAGTGTTAGTAGTAGCATGGCAAAAAATCTAATAAACTTTTCAGCCACCCTGTACAAGAAATATTTGAGTTACAGCCCCAGCCCTAGTTTAAAATATAGATTCCTTATATAATTTTAAATTTCTGATTTAAATTTACGAAATTTCGGATTCGATAGCTTGATGTGCCTGTGGCACTGAAAGAAATGTTTGATCAATTTTAGTAAAGTAAATTTATTAACGGTAAACACCATATGTACATAAAAACTACAATGTAATATAATAAATTCAAGAAATATCGTATGTTCAATTAAAAAAAAAAATCTAGATTGCTATGATTTTATCTTTTTTAAAATTTATGTTAGCTACACGCTTTAGGAATTGTCATATAAAACGTCAGACATAATAATTATTATGTATAATTTCAGAGTTGCCAACCGACAATTTATTCCATAGTCTGAAGTAAAAATTAGGCAGGGAGGAAATGTTGAGGACTTTTATATCAAAGAGTATAAAACATTTCAATTATTAAGACAAAAGAACTCTGGAGGGGGACTGTTAGTATACATAAAAGAAAAACACAACTGTAATATGACTACTCAACAAATAGCGACCGCAGAAACGTTGTCGTTAGAGGTAGAAATTTCCGAAAACAAGAACATATGTATAATAATTATATACAGACCGCCAAATTCAAACATAAACAGCTTTTTACAATAGTTAGATAGTCTATTAAAGGGCATGACGAGCCGAACAATTATGTTAATTGGTGACATAAATATAAATATATTATCAGAAACAAGAGAAAGACATAAGTACGAGGACATATTGTTTGGCCACGCATTTACTAGACAAATTGACAAGCATACAAGGGAGGAAATAAGAAATGGAGAGTTAGTCAGAGCGTGTATTGACCATATATATATAAGAGGCCCATATGTAGAAATAGATACATCGATACTAACAACAAAAATTAGCGACCACTACGTCATAAGTGGCTCAATCAAATGGACAAATAATAAAAAAGAAAACGAAAAACAAGAAAATGAGTATATGTCAGTAAATAGAAATGTGATGATAACTGAAATCCAAAAACAACTGCAAAATATAAACTGGAATACTAAACCAGACCCAGAAGAAATTCTGGAAGACATTATGAAAATATTCAGAGAAGAAAGAAGAGCAGCATCGAAACCTTTAAAAAAAGAACAGCGAAAAACACATAAACCAAATTGGATATCACCATATTTAACTGAGGAAATGAAGGAAAGGGATAGATTATTCAGAGAGCAACTGGAGAAGCTATAGATAGAGACAAACTAAGAGAACGTTTCAAAAAACAGCGAAAAAGAGTGACAGAACAGATTAAATACGCAAAAAAAATATTCTATGAAAATACATTTTGTAACATAGGACATGATATGAAAAAAACATGGAAGACAATAAATAACTGTTTAGGAAGAAAAAAAGAATCCGACGATGGTGACAAAAAACTACTACAAACATTTAAATCAGACATACCTACGTTAACAAACAAATTCACAACTGCGTTCGAGATACAATCTAGACAAACAACACACAAATGCGACAAAAAACTACACAATATGGCGACAACAACACAAATACAATCAATATACATACCATCAACAACAGAAAAGGACATAATGGATATCATAAAAAAGCTACCGAACAACAAACCAGCGGGTCATGATGGAATTAGGCCAAAAGACATCAGAGACGTATCGCAGGAAATTAGTAAGCCGATATCTATTATGATAAACCTAACCTTAGAACATGGAACCATACCAGCAAATCTTAAAAAAGCCAGAATTAGACCTATCTACAAAGCAGGTAAAAAGGACCAGTATGAAAACTATAGACCAATTTCGATTTTACCGTCTATATCGAAAATTATGGAGAAACATATAGATATGTCTTTGTCAAAGTACTTCAAAAAATATAAGATAATTAACGAAAGGCAATATGCTTACCAAGAAGAAAAGGGCACTATACATCTGCTGGAAGACTTCACGAATTTAGTTTATGGAAAATTGGATCAAAATATGCACATAATGTGCCTGTTTATCGACTTTTCGGAGGCATTCGATAAAATCAGTAGGCGCAGCCTTATAAGCACAATGAAGAGGTATGGAATTCGAGGTAAAGTACATGACTGGTTGTCCAACTATTTACAAAAGAGGACATTTAAAGTGAAAATAGGAGGACAAACAGGAAGGGATGTACACACCGAGGAAGGGGTGGCACAAGGAAGCATCCTAGGGCCTAAGCTATTCCTGCTACATGTGAATGACGTGGGGGAAACATGCCAGAATACCGAACACTTTATGTTCGCGGATGACGTTTTGCTTGTTTTTATTCACAAAAGCGCACAGAATGCATTAGAAAATCTGCAGCATGCCTTTTACCAATTTCAGAAATGGGCTCATGACAAAGAATTAACAATTAATAAAGAGAAGACAAAACTGTTACATATATCGACACCATGGACAGACAGAGGACCGCAGCCAAACCTAACATTTCATTCGACCGACTGTTTACATACTGACATACCTTACAGACAGGACTGTTCTTGCACAGACAAAATTCAAACGGTTGACAAATACAAATACCTAGGACTCTGGATTGACAGACATATGACATGGAAAATACACATACGCCACATACAAGACAAACTGCGACATTTAGGACACAGGTTCTATTACTTAAAAGAATTTTACCCGAAAATATCATGAAAAAAATATACCATGACCAGACTACCAGAGTCCATCGTCAGCTATGGAATATCAATATACGGCCTAGCATCGGAATATCTAATATCAGACCTACAAAGAACACTAAACACCGTAACAAAACATTTATTTTATTCCAAACAAAAACACAAAACAAACTTTAACGTATACAAAGAAGAACAAATTATGACAATTAAACAAGTGACAAACTGGCGAGGAATTATTAACAACTTCAAAGACGCAGCAAATTGGAATAAAGTGCAACATGGAAAACAAACAAGACATCAAACAGCAGGACACTATGAAGTGATAAGACACAATAACAAATACGGACTTCGACGAAAAGAAATAAATCTGCGCAAATTATTTAACACTATACCTAGAGACATTATAACAAAAGTAAGGATAAATGAGTTTAAAAAAAGAGTGAGAGAGTGGTTATTTAAATGACAAAAACAATAGAAAAAACTAGTTAAGGCGATTGCCACATAAAAGTCTCGGACTTCGTGGCATAATAAAATAAAGTATTTTTCTTTAAGCACTATTTTTTATGTTTGCATCACTTGTTATTAAGAATTGTTATTTATTTTGTGGTAATAATAATACTGATAAAAAATATATATTGGAAGTGCGATTGATGGGGCGCTCGGGCTTGAACAGCTTTGATCTGTTCAAGTGCGGGTTCCACATCGGTCTCACAGTGGCGAGAAGGAGGTGATAGGGCAAAAAAAAAAAAAAAATAATATAATAATGTTGACTTGGCGGACGCAACATAGGAAATCGCATGTTAATTTTAAAGTGTTTAAATATTGGCTTCCCTATTTGTTTTAGAGACAACATGTATTTCACTTTTTTGTAAAGGGAAAAATGTTAAATTTATGAATGTTTACACTTAACACTTTACGTTTCTCTAAGTTAAAATAATTAAGAAAAAGTAATGTGATTTTATATAAAAATAATAACATATCATGGAATTGATACAACTATTGCGGATATTTCTTGTTTTTTTATAAGTTCAATTTAAAGCTTTAAACAAGTGTTTTCCACTCCCAGACTAAGCATAAAGTAAAATTTCGAGTTTAGAAAAGCCCCGTGAAAATTTGTCGAGGGTCGCGCAGCGACCCGAGACAAATTTTCTGGGCTTTTCTAAACTCGAAATTTTACTTTATGCGCCACGCGTGTAAAACACAATAATGTTGTCAAATTTATGTATATTCGAATTTCACTTAAAATCTGTGTTTTACACGAGTGGCGCATGAAGTAAAATTTCGAGTTTAGAAAAGCCCAGAAAATTTGTCTCGGGTCGCTACGCGACCCTCGACAAATTTTCACGGGGCTTTTCTAAACTCGAAATTTTACTTCATGCTTAGTCTGGGAGTGGAAAACACTCGTTTATAGCCTCAAATTGAACTATTTTAAAAATTAACGAATGTCAAAAAATGTACAGTTAAATACAACAATTGCGGATGTCAAAATAGCACAAGATATTGCTGTTACTTAATTAACGACAAAAAACATAACGCAAACATCGTGATAACTGTGGTCTGCATAAAACCACTTTATTAGGAGGTTTTTTTTCTTGTATAGTGTAAATCATTTCGAAAACATTTACTTCAATCAAGTGACTGCCATTTTGACATCCGCAATTGTTCTTTCAATTCCATGGCATGTCAATATTTTTATAAAATCACATTACTTTCTGTTAATTACTTTAACTTAGAGAAACATAAAGTGATAAACGGTAACACGAATGAATTCAAAGTTTTTCCCTCTACAAAAAAGGTAAATACATTTTGTTTCTAAAATAAAAAGGGTAGCTAAAATTTGAACATTTCAAAATTTACATGGAATTTCCTATGTTGCGTCCGCCAAGTCAATACCCGGTATAAGTAAAAAAATGTGTAAGTGACGTTTTAACTTAAAACTTAAAATAAGACTGCGACCCATTAAATATGTCGATCCAAGTATGAATACAATATTTATTCGCAATTACCATTAAGCAAGTCATTGAATTGTGAGATCGGGAAATAGTTCTATGTGTCTTGAGATAAAATAACTGCTTTGATCAGGTTTTTCTGTTTGGGATCAAAAAATGTAATCGCTCCAGCAGAAAAGGAGACTCCAAGGATCTATTAAATATCATGAATAATGTACACATATCCGACATTATCCGGCGATCGCAGAGTTTCGAAGTATTCAACACGTTCATGATAATCTCGTATTCACCATTGACATGTTGATATCCTTTCTTGTACTCCATGAAGCGAAGGAAACTCCTTTGTACCGATTCAATTAAATTGATGTGCTGAGAAGTCGATGGTGTCCAGATACACTTACCGAATTCAAAGTGACAACGTACCAGCGAACAATATAAGGTCTTCATACATTCTTTCCAAATTGCCTCACGAAACCCCACATTCGTAAAGCTTTATTGGTAATATTTTGAATATGTGAGGCAAACGAGAGTTTGGAATCGAAGGTAATACCTAAATCTTTTATTTAATTAATCCTTGCCATATTAGATGATACTAAGTATCTTGTAGGAGCAGAGCATCAACATTTGTCCACTTAAATGATTATTAACCCATTAACGGCCGAGCAATTATAGAGTTAACAGTAAAAGTTGATTTTATATTCTGCACTTGGTTGTATGATTTCTACGAATGATTTATTATATAATATACTGTCAATTTTTTTTTCTAAATATACATAATGTAGCTGTAAATTTTTAGGCATTCGTCGATTTTATATAAAAACGTGCAATATGAAGCTTTGAACGAGCTCAAATCAAATTCTCAGGCTTTTCTAAACTCGAAATTTTACTTCATGCGCCACCCGTATAAAACACTGAAATATTGTAAAGTTAGAAATACACTGAAATTTGTTTTTTAAATGAGTAATAATCGAAATATTTAAATAAAATAATATTTACATTTTTCTTCATACATTTTAAAGTCAGGTCAAATAATATAATATATCAAATTAACTTATTAAGTAATTTAATGAATAAAAATGTATAATATTGCGTGTATACATCAGTGGCGCTAAATGGGTTAATACAATTTAAATAAAAAGAATTGAAAAACACAACGTATATATGGAATACCCTGTACATTTTACTACCGATCGATAAAGAAGATTATTCTCAGCAAAAAAGTTACAACACATCATTACAGAAAAATGATAAATAAGAAAGTTAGTTTACATATTTACATAATCGGTTTTGTTCAATACTAAAAACAAAATAAGATTTTAGCAAATAACCAAAACAAAATCTGTTCGTTGTATCTGTCAGTAAAATTCTCATTTACAGTTATGTTTGTTATCTAATATTGAATATTTTCAGGGCTTCTTGATTTTATGAAAGAAAAAAAAAACAGTAATATGTGAATAACTTTCTTATTTATGATGTTTTCATAATAATGTAAAATGTATTTTTTCTAAATATTTTAAAAATATTTTCTGATTTGATCATTGCGATTGTAATTAAATTTCCTTCTACTTAATTTATTTAATCAAATTTTAGCTCAAATAATAAAAAAGTTAGCAACGGTGAATACTGTATACAGGGTGTCCGTATTTAGACATAATGTATGGGGATCTCTGTTATTTGAAGAGATAGTCAGTTAAATTGGGGCAAAGTTGCGTATTTTATGGCCTAACAATAATCTAAAAACAATTTTAAAATATCTCTTTTTATTTTCGAGATATCAACAAAAAAAACAGATTGTTTCATAAATCAGGTTTATTTTTTAATTTATAAATTACTGAATCTGGACATTTAGAAATTTGACAATATACAGACACTTTTCAATGAGGAATCTAGTAACATATATTTATTTAAGATAACTATAACATTTACCCGGGGACCAAAGCCAACTTTTGTTTTTCTTATGGGCGCTATTTTAATTTTGTAGCTATTTTTAGAATATTTTTTCTGAACTCAGTGATGTATCACACTCATAATTTATTTTAGATATGTTATTTAAAATTATAATATTTTCTTTTTTCCAAAGAGTGCCTTGACGTCATATCTAGTAATCAACAATGACGACATATCTATTATTTAATAAAATGTTGACAGCAATCATTGTTAGCAGTCAAAATTAATTAATAACTGTCAATCTTTTGAAATAATAATAATAAGTAACGATTATTACACAAAACATAAAGTACAAAAATGGTGATCTGTCCATCATAGCACTTTCCAAGTAAAAGATATGATGACTCAATTTATTCTAATTTTATTATTATTATTCCAAAACTATTTCGAAAAAAAGTAATTCTTGCATTTTTCGCCACATCTCAATAAATATTGATCACCATCACATCTAAACGTTATATATTTTTAACTTTACTGTAAATCAGTGGTTTATACGTGTGGCGCATGACGTAAAATTTCGAGTTAAGAAAAGCCCTGTGAAAATTTGTCTCAGGTCGCGTAGCTCCGGACTTCTACTCCGGACTTTTCTAAACTCGAAATTTTACTTCATGCTCAGTCTAGGAGTGGAAGACACTCGTTACTTTGAAATACATCACAACTGGTAAAGTATGTATTGTAACTCTCACAAAGAAAAACAACTACATAGAGGTTGCATTATAGTTCAATTCAAACTCTTTTCAAGTTGGCACAATTGGTTAAATGTCGACTTACGCCGACTTATGACAACTGTAATTATAGTTCAAATGTTGGCTACCGTCGACTAATTTCAACGGTTATTATAGTCTAAATGTCGGCTATCATCGACTTACGTCAACTGTCATTATAGTCCAAATGTTTGCTGATTTATGTCAAGTTGACACATTAAACTAAATATTAGCTAGCGCTGACATGTCAACTGCCATTATAGTTTAAATGTCGGCTACCGCCGACTTACGCCAACTGTTACTATAGTCCAAATATCGGCTGGCGCCGATTTGTATATCAACTGTCATTATAGTCCAACGCCGACTTATGTTAAGTTGACACAATGGACTAAATATCTGCTAGCGCTGACTTATGTCAAGCTGAAACGATAGACTTATGTCAATCAACCTTCTGATTTACAGTCATAAATTCACATTTGACTGTTGTGACATTATGACTGTAAATAAGTCACTTGTTTAACCGTCGTATGACTATGGTAAGATTTTGTCTAATTATGTCTCTATGGGCGGCATTTCGACTATTCTGATATTATGATTGTAAGTCACTTGGTTAGCTGTCTTTTCTTTTATTAGTATTTTGTTATTGAATCACTATATTTGGCTGTTGATATAGTAATTTAAGTGACATACAATCATGACATCACAATAGCCAAAATACAGTCTATAAAGAGACATAATCAGACAAAATCCTAGCATAGTCAAAAGATAGTCAATCAAGCTACTTACAATCACAATAGTCAAAACACAGATAATAAAGATATAATATGACAAAATCCTATGATAGTCCAAAGACAGTCAAGCAATTTATTAAGATTCAAAATGTTATACCAGTATTTCGTTTATAAACAGTTTTCGATGGTTTCTTCAAGTAAAGTAACATAAATGTAAATGATACATAAAAACTAACATATACTTCCAGAGCTCATTTTTATAGCATATTTCATGTGCCTAATCAAAATATGTCTATCTTCAATGGTTTTCGAGTTATACGTCAAAACTCAAAATTTGTTTATTTGGTTGAGTGCTCCAAAAAAATCATAATTAATCAACAAAAAAAAAAAACTACTAAAAAAGGGTGAAAAACTAACAAACGATATGGGCAAGACCGGTGCCTGGATATCAAATTCAAATAATATTTGGTAAGAACAAAAATTCACAAATTAAAATAACAACATAACAAAGGTCGACCACACAGGCGTGCCTCTTTTTGTAAATCTTAATCCGCGAAAACCGAATCGCTTAATGAATGAATAAAATTCATCACACAAGAACACAAATAAAAAATAAAAATAAAAACCTCAACACTTCCATTAAAATGCCAGCACAAAAGAATATAAAACAGAATAAGAAAAAGGAGGACAGCGATACCAAAGATGAAGTTACGAATAATGCGATACTCAAAAATATAAGGAATATCAAGGATTTCATGAATAAACAATTTGAAACGATCAGAGAAGAAAACTCATGCCTTAAAAAATTACTAGAAAACAACGAACAGCAAAACGAAAAGCTTAATTATTGGAACAGCTAGTGGAAAAAGCGGAAAATGAGAATATAAAAAATTACGCAATCATAGTAGGTGCAGAAAAGCAACATAAAAATGAAAAAGCCGACGAAATAGCTACTAACTTTGTTCAATGGTGAATTTGTATGATGATTCGTACGTGGTATTAAGTATAAAAACGTAAATATATGGCGGGATGATAATCTAGGTACTGTGAATGTAATATTGTCAACAAAACACGCATTATCAGTTAAACCATTGACTAATTTGTATAGATCTTGCAGGCACTCGTGCTAATATATTGAACTCGTTCTAATATATTAACATGTTTCAAATAATTACCATTGCTAGCACACCCGTTATTTAGCACATCCAAGTTATTTTGCAAAGTATAGCAATTGTCGATAGTATCAACAACACTGAACAGCTTAATGTCATCTGCATACATAAGATACTTACAGTTGAAGTAAAAACACACTCTATTAATATATAAGTGAAACAGTACGGGTCCAAGATTAGAACCTTGAGGTACCGCACTGCAGGCTGTATAGGCATGGGAGATATAACCCATATAGGTAACATATTGATTCCGATTATGTGAATAACTGGTAAGAACATTAACAATATTTGTGGTAATACTGTATTTATTCAGGCTAGCGATTAAAGTAACATATGGAATTCGATCGAAAGCACTAGTAAGATCGGTATATAAAACATCAATTTGTTTACCAGCATCTAAGTTTTGGGATATAAACTCCGTAATATTCAGTAAATTTGTCTGAGTAGAGCGTTTTTTAATGAATCCATGTTGATGTACCAATAATAATCCTTCAACTTATGTATACCGGGTGTTGACTTGGCTGGCGCAACATAGGAAATCGCATGTTAATTTTAAAGTGTTCAAATATTGGCTTCCCTATTTATTTTAGAGACAAAACGAATTTCACTTTTTTATAGAGGGAAAAATTCTAAATTTATAAATGTTCACACATAACACTTTACGTTTCTTATGTTATGATATTCTCTGTTTTTTTTTGTAAGTTCAATTCAAAGCTTTAAACAAGTGTTTTTCACTCTCAGACTAAGCATGAAGTAAAATTTCGAGTTTAGAAAAGCCCCGTGAAAATTTGTCGAGGGGCGCGCAGCGACACGAGACAAATTTTCTAGGCTTCTCTAAACTCGAAATTTTACTTTATGCGCCACGCGTATAAAACACTATAATATTGTCAAATTTATGTATATTCGAACTTCACTTAAAATCGACAAGCGACAAGATATCAGGGGGGCACTACAGATTTCCTAAAGAGCAGGTGAAGTTAAATAAGGCATCGATGAGAAGTTGGCCGTAGATTTCCAGCCACGAATCCGGCGCCTCCACCATTTATAAAACTATGATTTTACCAACGTATTACAACGAATACAATAAAATTTCATAGAAACAATTGATAATTTAATCAAACGTAATGCTGAGATAGCTCTTACAACTTTAAAAAGTTATGATTTAGCATCTGGCATTAAAATTTGGATCTGTGATAAAAGAGGACATTTCAAACATTTTAAAAATGCTATTTGGGGAGGTTTAGAAACGATTTTAATAGCCACAAATGTCCTCAGTAGTGTTATTACCAATATAAAATAATAATTGGAGGACCATCTTTCTTCAATTTTTTTAACATGTTTTTCTAAAACGCCCACCTGAAGCCATGGCTTATTTTTCGAAAAATAAAAAGTTGGTGTTTGGGGCCTTTTAGAAATGATTTTGTTGGCCACAAATGTTCTCCATAGTATTAGTAACCATATTAAACAACAATTGGAGGACCATCTTTCTTCAATTTTTTTTAAACAATTTTTTTTCCAAACCGCTCACCTGAAGACATGGCTAATTTTTCGAAAAATAAAAAGTTGGTGTTTGGGGCCTTTTAGAAATGATTTTGTTGGCCACAAATGTTCTCTATAGTATTAGTAACAATATTAAATAACAATTGGAGGACCATCTTTCTTATTTTTTTTTTTTTATTTTTTTCCATACCGCTCACCTGATGACATGGCTAATTTTTCGAAAAATAAAAAGTTGGTGTTTGGGCCCTTTTAGAAATGATTTTGTTGGCCACAAATGTTCTCCATAGTATTAGTAACCATATTAAATAACAATTGGAGGACCATCTTTCTTAATTTTTTTTTAAACATTTTTTTTCCAAACCGCTCACCTGAAGACATGGCTAATTTTTCGAAAAATAAAAAGTTGGTACTGGGGCCTTTTAGAAATGATTTTGTTGACCACAAATGTTCCCCATAGTATTAGTAACTATATGAAACAACAATTGGAGGACCATCTTGCTTCAATTTTTTCACCTTAAGACATAGCTTATTTTTAGAAAAATAAAAAGTTGGTGTTTGTGGCCTTTTAGAAATTATTTTGTTAGCCACAAATGTTCTCCATAGTATCAGTAACCACAATATACTAAAAACAAGTTGGAGTTTAGTGGCGATCAGGAAACATTAGTTGCACTTCTGGTTGTTTACTTTCTTGAATACATATTTCAAGTCTTTAGTGGAAATGGGTGTATAAGCGGTCAACATGATTTGAGATATATCCACAAAAATAGGTCACAGCTGGTCAAATAAGGGGTCTTTAAAGCGTGAAATGACCCTTCCTGAAAACGTTGGACCAACCATGTCCATTGACCATTGTTGACTAGTCTCCGCTGATGTGACAATTGTGATTTCTCTTTTTGGCGATACCTTAATTCAGTTATCTTTTCATACAAGGGGGAAGTCGTAATAATTGATCGTCGGATGTTAGAACATATTGGTGGAATACAAACGTGATTTTCAGCAATGGTTTGAATACTGCATTGAAGAAAGTGGACACCACTAGCCGTCATATGTTTTGTTTTCTCATGGCATGTAATTACCAAGATTTTGGATATTAAAAATGATTTTTCATTAAAACAAAAAACAAGTGAGCATTGATCATCTCAAACGTACTCGGTTCCTGTCGGTCATCCTATATTACTCTTCTGCAATTAATTAATTGCACAGCGAACAAATATAATCTGAACTGACGGAAGGAGCGTTAAAAATGCAGCTTCTATGAAAGAAATATTGGCAAATATTGCATTGAATTTCATTAGTCTTTCCTCCGCATTTCTTACAATTATCCTTTTCCATGGTGGAGCCAATAATAACAATATTTTTTTAGTAAATACGATATTGGTCCGGATCGAAATTTAATGACATCGATATTTTTTTAAATATACATTCGGCATAATATAAAATAAATACCCCACAGTTCCACGAGTCATTTTCTGTTGGATATGATGGATTTAATGATTTAACATGTGATGTTTTTTTCATTATATTATGACAATAGTCAATTTTCTTATGGCTTCTTGTGGAAACTGGGTCGTAAAACTCGAAATTATCGAAATGTCTGTATATTAACATCCAATGACTGGAAGAGAAAACTGGCATTATAAATTGATTGTAATTGTTTGGAAAAAAATTGTTTAAAAAAATGAAGAAAGATGGTCCTCTAATTGTTATTTAATATGGTTACTAATACTATGGAGAACATTTGTGGCCAACAAAATCATTTCTAAAAGGCCCCAAACACCAACTATTTATTTTTCGAAAAATAAGCCATGTCATCAGGTGAGCGGTATGGAAAAAAATTGTTTAAAAAAAAATTAAGAAAGATGGTCCTCCAACTGTTATTTAATATTATTACAAATACTATAGAGAACATTGGTGGTCAACAAAATCATTTCTAAAAGGCCCCAAACACCAACTTTTTATTTTTCGAAAAATTAGCCATGTTTTCAGGTGAGCGGTTTGGAAAAAAATTGTTTAAAAAAAATTAAAGAAAGATGGTCCTCCAATTGTTATTTGATATGGTTACTAATACTATGAAGAACATTTGTGGCCAACAAAATCATTTCTAAAAGGCCCCAAACACCAACTTTTTATTTTTCGGAAATAAGCTATGTCTTCAGGTGGGCGTTTTAGAAAAACATGTTAAAAAAAATTGAAGAAAGATGGTCCTCCAGTTATTGTTTTATATTGGTAATAACACTACTGAGGACATTTGTGGCTATTAAAATCGTTTCTAAACTTTCCCAAATAGCATTTTTAAAATGTTTGAAATGTCCTCTTTTATCACAGATACAAATTTTAATGCCAGATGCTAAATCATAACTTTTAAAAGTTGTAAGAGCTATCTCAGCATTACATTTAATTAAATTATCAATTGTTTCTATGAAATTTTGTTGTATTCGTTGTAATACGTTGGTAAAATTATAGTTTTATAAATGGTGGAAGCGCAGGATTCGTGGCTGGAAATCTATGGCCAACTTCTCATCGGTAAATAAGGCTATAATAGTGTTTTAATCTGACTAAAAAATTCAAATAAAATCAAGGAGAGGAGCGTGGAGTTATAAGAGGGGGGCGCGACCTGAAAAAGGTTAAGAACACCTGGTTTAAAGGCCGAACAAAAAATGTACCACAGTCCTTAAGAAAAAATGTTGGAATCATGTTCGCACCCATAGTTAATCTTGGTTTAAGCTTACGAAGTTCTTTACTTATGTCATCACTAATTTTAAAATTGGTCATACGAAGTACTTAAAGTGGGCTTGTAAATCACAAGAGAATCTCATGGCACGTTGTATAGGAAGTTATCAATAACAGCTTTTATATTAAGTTTATTTAAATGTTTTATTGTATTTATGTTATGATTATCTATATTACGTGTTTCATACATTTTGTTTATTTTCAATGTATTTTATTTTAATATACAAACAAAGTGAAAGTAATAAGGTAAAGAAGACAGTTGACGTTCTATATTATTGTTGTTTACTATTCAATTATTTTTATCATGGCTTTTTTGATAAAATAATTAAAAATGAAATAAACTTAAAATAAATAATTAAATTTATTTATTTTTTCAAAGCTTACAAAAAACTTGATCGAATGAAGTCATAACCAACAATGATTTGTATTTAAAATAATAAAATTTTGTCATATCTCATTAAGGTTAACCTTAATGCAAACTCTGGTATGGTCAGCGTATTCTACTTAATAAAGTGTTCCAAAAAAGTTTTCACTGCATGTCAATATCTTTATAAATAAAGAAGTTATTTCAATATTTCAAAATTGCTAAATTGTGAATTTGTCGTACAACTTAAAAACAATTGAAATAGACCAATTTTGATTAGCTCTAAAAAAAGAGCTCTGGAAGTGTATATTAGTGTTTGTTTATGGTACTTTACTTAAAGAAACCATCGAAAATGCTGCACCCTGTACAGTATAATCAGCTAGATGACCGTCTTCAGGGGTGATATGTAAGCAAATTATGGGTCCTAGGAATTGTCAAATGAGTGAGTTACTCAACTGTCACCAAGGCACTCTTTACAAAAAAACGAAAGATTAAAATTTTACATATACAATGTACAATAAACTATAAGTCATCATTGAATTCAGAAAAAAATATTTTCCACAAAATATGAAAATCCAAAATGACGCCCATAAGGAAAACAAAAGTTGGCTTTGGTCCCTGGGTTAATGTTATAGTTATCTTAAAATAAAATATGTTACTAGATTTCTGGTTAAAAAGTCCCTGTATAATGTAAAAGTTGTAAATGTCTGGATTCAATCGTTTTTGAATGAAAAAATAAAAACATAATTTCAAAAAATCTGCTATTTGACAATATCTCAAAAACGAAAGAGGATATTTCAATTTTTTTTTTAGATTATTATTGGGCGCTAAAATAGTTATGTTATGTCGATCGTAAAGGAATTGCAATGTTCGATTGAATTACTTTCGAGGAAATGTGATCAATTGAGCAACGAAAATTCCGAAATTAAACTGATAATATCTGAGATGACTAGTTTAAAACAAGAGAATACGAGGCTAAACACTGCGGTAGATCAATTGTTAAATAAAATTCGAGAATTAGAAGTAAAATTGGATTCCTTGAATCAAATTAATGATACAAGTTCGGGAACAACTGACTGTACATCATCTAACCATACGGTGGATCAATTATTAAATAAAATTCAAGAGTTAGAAGTAAAACTGGATTCTTCGAGTCAAATTAATAATGCAAGTGTGGGAACAACTGAGGGTACATCATCTAACATTATAAATGAGATGAATGATAGATCTTCCAGAATGTGTAATATTATATTATATAACGTTGCAGAGTCGTCTTCGTCTGACATAAAAACTCGGATTGAGCATGACAAAGCTGCAGTGAATCAGATTTTGCAAACATCATCTCATGTCAAGATGGATTTCAAAATTCTAAGATTGGGAAAAGTAGCACCTCGACCAATAAAACTCGTATTCGAAAACCAACTTACAGCTTTGAATATTTTGAGGAACCTTACAAAAATGCAACGCGAATATTTAAAATCACTATACAAGGAACTAGAGGATAGGAAAGAGAAAGGTGAACATGATTTGGTTATTCGGTATATAAATAATTATCCACGAATAACCAAAAAGAAGCCGTTCACTCTTGTCAATGCGAGCCCCACGAATCAATCTACAAAAAACTGAAGATATATTGCCATAATGTGGGTGGACTACGAACAAAAATTAACGATTTTATGCATGCGGTTAATTTATGTTACTACGATGTTATTGTTATAGTAGAAACATGGTTAAATTCTAATATCCATGACAATGAATTTCGCTTAAAAATTTTTACAGTGTTTAGATCTGATCGATCAATCCTAACTAGTCATAAAATGCGCGGCAGAGGCATATTAATTGCCGTGCGTAACTGTATACTGTCACAGATAATTTCTATTGAAACAACATGCGTTGAACAATGTTTTGCATTATTGAATGTTGGGGCACATAAATTAGTGGTAGGTGGGGCTTACATACCTCCCAACTCTCCTTTCGAGAAATATGAAGCTCACGCGAAAACAATCGAATTTCTATCTGCTACCTATATCGACGCAGATTTTTTCATTTTTGGGGATTATAACCTTCCTCACAATCAATGGGCATTAACAGAATCGAATGATATCAGTGAATCAAATAGTATAAATAATTTGTCTGCAAACATTTTAATTGAATCATTTAGCTTTTTAAACATGACACAGATTAATACCATACCGAACAGTAGGGGAATATTCTTAGACCTGTGTTTTACTTCCATATCTAAGGTACAAATTCAATTGGCATCTGACAATCTATGTAGCAATTCTGTTCATCATAACGGTTATGAATTCTGCGTAGAATTTGAATCTGATATAAATTATTTAAAGTACACTGAGACAGTATTTGATTTTAAAAACGCTGACTATTGTAAAATTAATTATGTTTTATGTTCATTAGAGTGGGAAACCCTACTAATTGGTACTGATATTGATACTATGGTAGACTGCTTTTATGATATCTTATATGATGTAATTAATTGCTATGTCCCTTTGAAACAAATAAAATCAACAACGTATCCCAAATGATTCAATAAGACCTTAATAAGTTTAGTTAAACAAAATAAGAACGCACATGCCACGTATAGGAACAGCAATAGCTCTGATGATTATGCTATTTCGGGAAAGGTGCTTTTACTTAAGCAAATCATTGTACACTTCTTATTGCCAACATATGCAAGGCAAAATACGTCGTAATTACCGAGATGTTTGGAAATTTATCAATGATGCTAAAGGGGTGCAGGGCATTCCTTCCACTGTATGTTTTAAAGACATCGTATTCGTTGAAGGCGATGATATCGTTAATGCATTTGCTCGATATTTTACTGATGTTTATACCTGTCCGACTAATAACCAGATTTATTCATTTAAGACATCTAAATCCGTAATTCCTGACAAGCTGCAGATTTCATTAGAAGAAGTCTTCAACGCAGTTGTTTCACTTGATAGAAGTTTCACATGTGGACCTGATGGTATCCCCGGTGACTTCCTGTATAATTGCGTTTGTTCAATGTCTAAACCTTTGCACTTATTGTATTCTGCGTCTCTTAGACTTGGCTGTGTTCCTAAGAAATGGAAATTTAGTTACATTACGCCAATTTTCAAAAACGGTGATAGAAATAAAGTCGAAAACTATCGCGGGGTCGCAATTTAATCTGCAATTCCAAAAATGTTTGATATGTTGATTACCAGACAAATCAGGTATATGACTAAACACTTATTTGACATTGAACAACATGGTTTTATCAAAGGTAACCACAACAAATTCATTAGAATTCCAATATTTTTTACACAATGCATTTGAATCACATGTCCAAGTAGATACGGTTTACACTGACTTTGCGAAGGCATTTGACAGGGTACAACATGGGATACTTTTCACTAAGTTGCATGCATATGGATTCCATGACTCAACTGTTAAATGGATCATTAGCTTTTTGTCTGAACGTTGTCAAGCAGTGAAGATCAATAACTTCATATCTTCTACTATTCAGGTGACATCTGGGGTGCCCCAGGGGTCACATATTGGACATTTATTGTTTCTTATTTTTATTGATGATATCGGCAGTTGTTTTTTGCACTCTAATTATTTACTATTTGCTGATGATCTCAAGTTGTATAATTGTATTGATGATGCATCGAATTGTTTCAATTTGCAAGTGGACCTAAACAATTTATATGATTGGTGTGTACTCAATCAGCTTTTTCTTAACATTAAGAAATGTAAATCGATCACATTTACTAAAAGAACAAAGACGATAGATTTTACATATAACATTAATAATGAGAGCCTGGAAAAAGTGTCGGTTATGCGTGATTTGGGTGTCTTAATGGATACAAAACTGTCATTTGCAGCGCACATTTCAGAAATATGCAATAAAGCCATCAGATTGCTAGGATTTTTATTAAGACATTGCAAAGATTTTAATTGCGAGACATTGAGAGCAATTTATTGTGGTTTGGTGAGATCTAATTTGGAATTGTACTTCTATATGGTCACCCTATTATAAAAAATACTTGTACAAGGTTGAAGCTGTGCAAAAGAAATTTTGTAGATATATTTCATTTAAATTGAATTTACCATTTACGAAATATGAATCGGTATGTATCTATTTAAATATAGAACACTTGGAAGTACGTAGATCAAAGTTTGATCTGTTTCTGTTGCATAACATTATTTCCGGTCATACTTCAGCTCATTTGCTCCAATGTTTAAACTTTCACGTTCCCACTAGATCATCTAGACAAAAAACAATTTTCAAATTACAGACCGTATCTTCGATTTATAAATACCACAGTCCTATATACCGCTGCATGAGATTGGCTAATCAAATGAACAGTCATGATATATTTGATTTATTTAGTTCATCCCATATTATGTTTAAGAATATTGTAAATAAAATTCAGTTCACGAGCAGTACACTGTCTAATTAATTGTACTTGGCAGAATGTATCTAGGTTTAAGTTTAAGTTAGTCTAATAATAATATAAATATGTAACTTAATGTTTGTTAGTGAATTCCTAATGTTAATATTTTGTAAAAAAGGTATTATCCGTTAAATAAATAAATAAATAAATAAAATATGCAACTTTGCCTTAATTTAACCGACTCTCTATCTCCTTAAATAACCGAGATTCCCATACATTCTGTTGAAATACGGGCACCCTGTATGTAAATATACCTAAAATATATTATTTATGTATTATGTGCGCAAAATCAGTGCTTTTTGACTCATCGAGAATGGTCGAGACTAAAAATGAATTCGAATGCGTCAAAAAACATACTGATTTTTCGCACAAAATACAAACAACAGTTTTTCTACAACCGCAACGAAAGAAATTCTACCATAAATAAGCTTTAGTAATTAAATAATTCATTTATGCCCGGTAATATAAACGATTAATAAATCATTAGATAACTATTTGTGGAGTAAATTTATTTACCTAGTAAACTAATAGGCAAATAAAATTGCGTATTTAAAGCAAACCTACCAAATAAATAGCAATTCTAGAAATAAATAATTTAATTAGTACATTACAGACCGAAATTATACATTTTCATTGTGGCCATAGCTGGAACCACCAATTTGTTAAATTGAATTGTCAATATTTCAAATTAAATTGTCAATCAAATTGGAAATTTAGTATAATTTCTTATAATTATGGAGAATAACCGTGGAATAGGACAGAATTACACAGAACAAGAAAAATAAAGCTTATTAGAAATTATAAAAGACTTAAACGAGTGTTTTCTACTCCCAGGCTAAGCATGAAGTAAAATTTCGAGTTTAGAAAAGCCTGAAAGTGTGGATTGGTCGCGTAGCGCGAAGCGCGGAGACACTGATTTTAAGTGAAGTTCACTTGTTCACAATATTTCAATGTTTTCAGTGTTAAATACGCGGGGCGCATGAAGTAAAATTTCAAGTTTAGAAAAGCCTGAAAATTTGGTTTGGTCGCTCCGCGCTTCGCGCTACGCGACCAAACCAAATTTTCAGGCTTTTCTAAACTCGAAATTTTACTTCACGCTTAGTCTGGGAGTGGAAAACACTCGTTTAAAACTTTAAATGGAACTAATTTTAAAAAGCGTATGCATAAGTATATAAATCGCTGTTTATGTCTGATTTGAAACACTCTAGGTCTTCGACTCCTTAGAATGTCTTGTGGTTCGAATTAATCACTGTCAGGGAAGATACTATGAGCGAACTTAAATCTGATACGGATGATATGGTAATGAAATTAATAAACACAAGTAATAGAATCTAAAGCAATTATAATAATATAATACACTTTTGCTATTTAACTGTCAAATTATTTAGAGAATAAAATTTACTTGGCAGAAAAACAAACAAATAATGTACTGGTAAGATTTATTAGCCAAATGAAGTTATTTTGTGTTTATAATATCAAAATCTTTGGAATAAATAATTTTATCCTTAAGTAAATTATATTTAGGGAATAAAATGTTTTATAATACCGGGCATTAAAAGATCTCATTATACTTAATTGCCTAAGTTAATGTAACCATGGATACGAGTTCGTTAACTAAAACAATAATCAGTGAACGAATCAATATTTCTATGAACACAAACTGTAGACATTTTGACAAGTAAATGTCTACAGTTTGTGTTCATAGAAATATTGATGAATTACGACGATTACAGTGGTAGTGATACTCTCACGGAGATCAAGGATGCAGCAATTGCCGAGAAAATCAAAACGCAATACGAAAAAACAAATTGCCAATTTCGTGATAGTAAAAGATAGTAAATATTTCCAAGTACGTACTTTTGGACTATTGAGAAGAGAAATCTACAAATTGAAAACCACCTATATTATGAGCACCTATGGACAATTAATTACTAGGTATCGCATTAAATAAAAATTGTTATTTTACATTTGTTCACGGTGAATAAATAGCACACTTTACAAATTAAAAACGGTGCGTCAATGTCACCTGTTTTTGACGATTGTAGAAAGAAATTTTTCTTCTTAAAATAATGCTTTTTTGCATGAAATAATGATTTTTTTTTAATTGAATTCACTTGGTTTGTTTTACTAAAAATATTTTATTTCAACTAGTTTCGGCTTAACCCATTAACGGCCGAGCAATTATAGAGTTAACTCTAAAAGTGGATTTTAGGTAAAATTCTACATTTCTTTATATGATTTCTACGACTGACTTATTGTATTACATTCTATAAGGTTTTCTTTTAAATATAAATAATGTATACTCTGTAAATGTAAGGCATTCGTCGATTTTGTATAAAAACGTGCAATATAAAGTTTAGAACGTGTATTTGCACTCCCAGACTAAGCATGAAGTAAAATTTCGAGTTTAGAAAAGCCCCGCGTAGAAAATGTGTCGAGGGTCGCGCAGCGACCCGAGACAAATTTTCACGGGGCTTTTCTAAACTCGAAATTTTACTTCATGCGCCACGCGTACAAAACACTGAAATATTGTGAAGTTAGAAATACACTGAAAACATTTTATTTAAATGAGTAATTATCAGGATATTTAAATAACAAAATTTTTACGTTATTCTTCATACAATTTCAAGTCAAGTGAAATAATATAATATATCAAATTAAGTTATTTAGCAATTTAATCAACATAAAATTAATAATGTTGCGTATATGCATCAATGGCACATAATGGGTTAATGCCATTTTCAAGAATGAAAATGGCATTAAGACCAAACTAGTTGAAATAAAATATTTTTAGTAAAACAAACCAAGTGAATTCAAATAAACACCTATATTTAGTAGAAATGTTTTACTAAGTGAATAATGAGAAACAAGTTAATAATAAATGAATTTTTTATTCTAAAATAATGCTTTTTGCAGAAATTGGTGCTATTAGAAAACTTTTTTAAACATTTTTTGTGCTTAGAAATCCGAGCGCTAGTTATGATATATGATGTTTATGATATGTTTAGAGTTGAATAATGGCTGTATGCTGTTTTCAATACAAACGAATAATGCAATTCAGTAGCTTCTATCTATGATAATCATCACATACAATGCGGCTGTGATCCCCGCGGAGAAGGCGTTCGTTTCTTTTAATTCGCGAAAAAGTGTGCGAGGGTGTGAAACATATCCCAGAAGGAGGGGAAGCTGGGTGGCTGAAGTTGTAGGGGTGGAGGGATCGCTGCGAATTCCGTAAGAATACGAAATGGCGGCGTGGATCCCCCCGGCGGTAACGCAATATAAAAACTCGCAAAGCTCCTGTTCGCGCGCGTGGACCAACTTTCCATAAGTAGTAAAAAAGGAAAGCTCAGCGCAGAATAATAAGAACGTTTGTATAAATAATGAATAATCGATGGAGGTCCGGGCACCGGCTGACTCCAGATATCGACTGCACCCACCACCACCACCACCACCAACGCCATCAACCCTACAACCAGCCCCAGCCTGGCACACACACACTGCGAAGACAGCGGACTCGAGTTGGAGTTGGAGACTTTTCCAAGAGTCGCAGATTTACTGGAGATAGGGAAAGGGCCGCATTTTCTTTTAACGGGAATCGAACGATTGGAAGCACAGAGAAACAGATAGGCGAGATTTACTGCTTTGCAGATTACCGCGTAGTAATTAAGAAAAGACCGAATGGCCGAGAAAAAAAAAACATTTAGTCCTTAATACCTCTCGAACGGAGTGAACCAAATACACCGTGAAAGGAAAGGAATTGCGCTATTTATTTTTGCTTTTTTTTAATAACCTTATTCCATTTGTGTGTTTAATGGCCACAGCTATACCGGGTGTTGACTTGGCGGACTCAACATAGGATATCCCATGTAAATTTTGAAATGTTCAAATTTTGGCTCCGCTATTTATTTTAGAAACAAAATGTATTTACCTTTATTGCAGAGGGAAAAATTCTGAATTCATTCGCGTTAACGTTTATCACTTTACGTTTCTCTAAGTTAAAATAATTAAGAAAAAGTAATGTGATTTTATAAAAATAAAGACATACCATGGAATTGAAACAACAATTGCGGATGTCAAAATGGCAAAAGATATCGCAGTCACTTGATTAAAGTAAATGTTTTCGAAATGATTTACACCATACAAGAACAAATCCTCCTAATAAAGTGGTATTATGCAGACCACAGTTATCACACTGTTTGCGTTATGTTTTTGGTCGGTAATTAAGTAACAGCAATATCTTAGGCTATTTTGACATCCGCAATTGTTGTATCAATTCCATGGTATGTCATTATTTTTACAAAATCACATTACTTTTCTTAATTATTTTAGCTGTAAATTTTCTGAAATTCGTTGGTTTTTAAAAGAGTTCAATTTGAAGCTTTAAACGAGTGTTTTCCACTCCTAGACTAAGCATGAAGTAAAATTTCGAGTTTAGAAAAGCCCCGTGAAAATTTGTCGAGGGGCGCGCAGTGACCAGAGACACATTTTCTGGGCTTTTCTAAACTCGAAATTTTACTTCATGCACCACGCGTATAAAACACAGATTTTAAGTGACGTTCGAATATACATATATTTGACCATATAATAGCGTTTTATACGCGTGGCGCATGAAGTAAAATTTCGGGTTTAGAAAAGCCCAGAAAATTTTTCACGGGGCTTTTCTAAACTCGAAATTTTACTTCATGCGCCACGCGTATAAAACACAGATTTTAAGTGAAGTTCGAATATACATAAATTTGACAATATTATAGTGTTTTATACGAGTGGCGCATGAAGTAAAATTTAGAGTTTAGAAAAGCCCAGAAAATTTGTCTCAGGTCGCTGCGCGACCCTCGACAAATTTTCACGGGACTTTTCTAAACTCGAAATTTTACTTCATGCTTAATCGGGGAGTAGAAAACAGTTGCCTAAAGCTTAAAATTGAACTTAAAAAAAAACAGGGAATATCCGCAATTGTTGTATCTTTTCCATAGTATGTTATTATTTTTATAAAATCACATTACTTTTCTTAATTATTTTAGCTGTAAATTTTCTGACATTCGTTGATTTTTAAAAGATTTCAATTTGAAGGTTTAAACGAGTGTTTTCCACTCCCAGACTAAGCATGAAGTAAAATTTCGAGTTTAGAAAAGCCCAGAAAATTTGTCGAGGGTCGCGCAGCGACCCGAGACAAATTTTCAGGGCTTTTCTAAACTCGAAATTTTACTTCATGCGCCACGCGTATAAAACACAGATTTTAAGTGACGTTCGAATATACATAAATTTGACAATATTATAGTGTTTTATACGCGTGGCGCATGAAGTAAAATTTCGAGTTTAGAAAAGCCCAGAAAATTTGTCTCGGGTCGCTGCGCGACCCTCGACAAATTTTCACGAGGCTTTTCTAAACTCGAAATTTTACTTCATGCTTAATCTGGGAGTATAAAACAGTTGCCTAAAGCTTTAAATTGAACTTTAAAAAAAAACAGGGAATATCCGCAATTGTTGTATCTATTCCATAGTATGTCATTATTTTTACAAAATCACATTACTTTTTCTTAATTATTTTAGCTGTAAATTTTCTGACATTCGTTGGTTCTTGAAAGAGTTCAATTTAAAGCTTTAAACGAGTGTTTTCCACTCCTAGACTAAGCATGAAGTAAAATTTCGAGTTTAGAAAAGCCCAGAAAATTTGTCGAGGGTCGCGCAGCGACCCGAGACACATTTTCAGGGCTTTTCTAAACTCGAAATTTTACTTCATGCGCCACGCGTATAAAACACAGATTTTAAGTGACGTTCGAATATACATAAATTTGACAATAATATGGTGTTTTATACGCGTGGCGCATGAAGTAAAATTTCGAGTTTAGAAAAGCCCAGAAAATTTGTCTCGGGTCGCTGCGCGACCCTCGACAAATTTTCACGGGGCTTTTCTAAACTCGAAATTTTACTTCATGCTTAATCTGGGAGTGTAAAACAGTTGCTTAAAGCTATAAATTGAATTAAAAAAAAACAGGGAATATCCGCAATTGTTGTATCTATTCCATAGTATGTTATTATTTTTATAAAATCACATCACATTATTTAAAAATATCTACGCCTGGTAGCAATGGGAATTCAAAGTATGTCTATAATTTTGCTCGGACTGATTATAATTCCATTGCTAACAAATTATTAATACCTCCTGGGACAGTTTGTTTTCTAACAATAATACAGATTTTAATGTAAATCTATTTTATTCAGTGTTGCATACCATTATTGATGATTATACACCAAAAATATTAGAAAATAATGCTTCTCGAACCCGGAGATATCCTAAGTGGTTCAGTTCTGAACTCATTGATCTAATTTCTCTCAAGAAATTACATCATTTAAATTTTAAGCGCTCTGGTCTGATCTCTGACATTCAGCTTTTTAGATCAACACGTTCACAATGTAAGATTTTGTCTCAGATTTGCTAAGGGAACCATGTACAGTTAATTGAACAATCTTTGCAAAGCTCTCCAAAGTTGTTCTGGAATCACGTTAATGGAAGTAGAAGTAGCTCGTCCTTCCCTAGCACGTTTGATCATGGCGGTATATTGGTTAATAATATGCACCATATTGTTGAGTTATTCGCAAACCATTTCGGATCAGTGTATAATGTTCCTGCTCACACACATACCTCGTACGGATCATCCAGTGAATCTTGTAATACATCTTCCAATCATATTAATTTTAACTTATGCCCGATTGTAAACATTTCCGATGTTCTTCAAGAACTCGACAAATTAGATAACTCGTACTGTACTGGTCCTGATGGGTTACCTTCTGTTATTCTGAGACGGTGTTCTTTTCCACTTAGTCGCCCCTTGTGGCTACTATTTAACCAATCTCTTAACTCTGGTTTTTTCCCCACTTTATGGAAGAACGCTTTAATAACACCTATTTTTAAGAGTGGCAAAAAGAACATCGTCTCAAATTATAGACCGATTTCAATTCTATCCCATATTCCCAAAATATTTGAGAAATTAATAACTGTACCCCTCACAGCTTGCCTCTCTAAGGTCCTGTCCGAAAAGCAACATGGCTTTAGAAGCGGTTGTTCTACTTCATCCAATTTATTATCGTATAGCCACTATATCGTGTCTGCTTTGGAGAGGGGATATGAGGTTGCCTCCGTCTATACAGACTTCTCTAAGGCTTTCGATACCGTTAATCATACCATCTTGCTTCGGAAACTTGAGCTTGTAGGAATCTGTGGGGAGATGCTTAAATGGATCCATTCATATTTGATCGGGAGGACTCAGACAGTACGAATCGGAAGTGTTATATCATCAGCCATAACAGTGCCTTCTGGGGTTCCTCAGGGGTCACACCTAGGGCCTCTTCTGTTCAACATATTTATAAATGATGTTACCGACTGCTTCCATCACGCAGAATGCCTGCTGTTTGCTGATGATATAAAAATTTTAACAGAAATATCTAATCTTTCAGCATATTTATTGCAAGATGATTTGGATAGATTCCAGTCTTGGTGTGTAACTAATGACATGACACTGAATTTGAAGAAATGTAACACTATTTCCTTTTCTAAGAGGAGGGCAACTGCAAAGAGGAATTATTTTCTTAATGGCACTCAGTTGTTGCGCGCCTCGTCGGTGAGAGACTTAGGCGTTACATTGACTCAACAGTGGGATTTCAACTCGCATATGACTAATATATCGTCTAAAGCTCATCGTATGCTGGGTTTCATAAAACGAAATACCAAGGAGTTCACAAACATCAATACTCTACTGACATTATATTCGACCCTTGTGAGACCACATTTGGAGTACTGTTGCATGGTATGGAATCCCCATAGCAAGTCTGAGATAAATTTACTTGAAAGGGTCCAGACGAAATTTATACGCTTTAAAGCGTATAAGTTCCATATTTGTGGTTCCTACCAAGAGATTTTAAGTAGCCTAGAAATGAATACGTTGGAGCAGAGACGGAGGAACGCGGATGTAATGCTAGGCTTCAATTTGATAAACGGTTGGATCGACTGCCCTTACCTTCTGGACCAGTTTAAAATCAATGTGCCTAGCAGGGGTTTGCGTTCTCTCGACCTCTTCAACGTACCATTTCATCGTACCAATTATGGTAGAAACTATGGTATGGCTAGAGTTGCCGCGCACTGCAACTCGGCGAATATAGACTTTGCTACCACAAGCAAAAAGAATCTTAAGTCCATGCTCCGTGAGACAAATTAGATTTTAATTTTTGTTCACATTTTTATCTGTTTTGTTTGTTTTATTTGTATATTGTTTGTGATTTATATTTTAACTTTATTTATTACTTTTAGCATAGTGATGAGCATTTTGATTTTAATCTGTTGTGTATATTGTTTGTGATTTTATATATTTTAACTTAATTATTACTTTTAACTTATTTTAGACTAAGCATTATGTATTTATATTAAATGGATATCCGTAAATAAACAATAAACAATTACTTTTCTTAATTATTTTAGCTGTAAATTTTCTGACATTCGTTGATTTTTAAAAGATTTCAATTTGAAGCTTTAAACGAGTGTTTTCCACTCCCAGACTAAGCATGAAGTAAAATTTCGAGTTTTGAAAAGCCCCGTGAAAATTTGTCTCGGGTCGCGCAGCGACCCGAGACAAATTTTCTGGGCTTTTCTAAACTCGAATTTTACTTCATGCGCCACGCGTACAAAACACAGATTTTAAGAGAAGCTCGAATTTCATAAATTTGACAATATTATAGTGTTTTATACGCGTGGCGCATGAAGTAAAATTTAGAGTTTAGAAAAGCCCAGAAAATTTGTCTCGGGTCGCGACCCTCGACAAATTTTCACGGGGCTTTTCTAAACTCGAAATTTTACTTCATGCTTAGTCTGGGAGTGGAAAACACTTGCTTAAAGCTTTAAATTGAACTTAAAAAAAACAGATAATACCCGCAATTGTTGTATCAATTCCATGATATGTCATTATTTTTATAAAATCACATTACTGTTTCCTAATTATTTTAACTTAGAGAAATGTAAAGTGTTAAGTGTGACTACTAATTAATTCAGTATTTTTCCCTCTACAAAAAAGTGGAATACATTTTGTCTCTAAAATAAATAGGGAACCAAAATTTGAACAATTTAAAATTAGCATGCGATTTCCTATGTTGCGTCCGCCAAGTCAACACCCGGTATAGCTCCATAGACCAGCCATAAAAATACTATTTCATATTACGATAAAGGTAATAAATTAGTAGAGGTTTACCTTTAGCAATGATTAAACACATCATTTATAAAATTAGTGTTTCAAAAATTCAAGAAAGTATATGTTATGTAAATTATGTACATTTTTTACATTAATTTTGTAAAAAATGTTAAATTCTAACCGGAACTAAATCGTTATCCCAAGACCGAAAAATACCGTATTTTTTTTTAAAGGAAAACCGGAATTGAACCGAAAAAAGAAATGCCGGTTTATTTTGGTTTAAACGCACGTGAATACTTGTTTAATTCTACAACAGTCTCTACTTTTTTGCAATTTTTAAATCATAACGGTTTTGCAAAAAAATTCGTTTCGAGGTCCCCTCACTCGATTAGGACCAGTTGTTTTTTTATTCGTAGATATTTTTTTGTATTCGTTCGGCTTAAGGTCGGAAATTTACATGTTATTTGGCCATAAGAACGAACAACGATTAATCTTCCACAATGATGAAAATAGATCTTTGAAACTTATACATATTGTACATTGAAGCTTTGCGAATAAATTGAAAGTATTTTTTTCTTCCAAAAAAAAAAATAGTTCTTAAAATAAATATAAATTAAATAATGGAACACTGCCAAACGATCACATAAATCCGTGAAATACTTCCATTGGAAACATTATTTCTTCTTCATATTGCTTTAATTTATTGAAGTAATTATTATAAACATGTTGTATTAAATAGATTGATCGAAAATAAATGGTAAATAAAACTAATCGTTGCTTAGAAATCTACATAAAAGCAATGTAAAATTTGATTATGCTCTCAATAAATAGAGGGCAGCATCGTGCCTTTTTCGTGATATTTTAAAAATATACTATGATTTCTAAAAACATGTGAAAATAAATAAGATTTGATATGTAGAATTTGTGTACGATGTTAGTCGCGGCGCGGGCTCCTCCTGGCTCCCGGCTCCCGACCTTGCATTGCGAATGCATTTTATCTGACGCGGGCCGTTTTCATTATGTTATTGATACAGAAGAAAGGAAGACGTTGTTGAAGAGGATGAAGACGCCTCACATGTACTATTCGAGTGCGAGGCACTTACTACCTGGAGGGAAGCAAACCTTGTCCAAGGGAATTCAACGCACTTCCCGCAGGGAAAGATCATTGAAAAGCTGCCGGAATTAGCTAATGAAACAGAGCTCTTTGATTAACAACGGAAACGGAAGAAGTACAATAAGCCACACGGCTGCGGTGCTAAGGCAGAAATAACCCTAACTTCAGGTTCCTTGCCCCTAAAAAAAAAATAGGATTCTAGTCCAACAAATGGAGTTTTGGAGCTTTCTTTGGCAAGGCTGTCGGCTATTTCATTACCTTTGATCCCTGCATGACCTGGAACCCAGAGCAGTTTAACTGTGTTGTTATTGGCCAGCTGCTTTAGGGATAGTTTGCACTTCCAGACAGATTTCGACTTTCATGTGGGTGATTATATTGCCTTTAATGCAGCCTGACTGTCTGAGCATATGCATATCCTCTTTTTGTTGTAACCCCATTCTAAACATACTTGGGCGCCTGTGTTCGAGGCCTCGATTTCTGCTTGGAAATCGATGGGGCCTATTGTTTCACTAACAGATCGATTTGTACCTTGATCATTGAATTCTTGTAGCTGTTAATTGAAAAGTCTTCCACAGTTATCTGTACTTTTGAGCCAGACTCAAAAAAACCACTTTGGAACACCCTATCCATCGGTTCAAAAATATGGATGCTCTAAAACCTTAAATTTTGTTCATTAAAGATTATCTTTTACGACATTAGCAACATGAGACCTAGAATTGTAGTACAGAAATGACCCCACGCGTAAGTTTTCCCGGAAGTTTCAGTCATATTGTTTGATGCACCTTGTTCAAACTTTGACTGTATAGATTTGCATTGATATTTAGTCCAGGTTTCACAAACTCTATCAACAAGAGTCAACAAAAAAATTTGAAACCCCCAGCGCACAAAATTTGTAGAACCACACGCTGATCAAACTTGGACCGATTTTTAACAGCAAAAGCCATTTCAAAACTAAATATTTCAGAAATCAGAATTAAATCAAACGGCAGAAAAAGATTAATGTGTTCCTTACAAGCACTACTCTAAATGATTTGAAGGATTTGAATCAAAGATAGGTTTCAATTAAACGCTCCTAGTACATAAGCGATTTTGGCGACTAATATATGTAGCAACACTGAAGATACACGTTCAATCATAGTCTACTATGAATAGGGTTGCAACCTTCCTAGAGTTGTTCACCTGGAGACTGTCGAAGTCGAACAACAATAGTAATGTAATTTTAATAATTTGACTGATAATGGCAGTAAAGATAAATTGGATATTACAAACGAAATTTAAAATGTTTTCTCCTCAATTTTTGTGAATGTTAATTGTTTTTACATATTTATGTTTGTGATTATGTTTATTTACTACTTTCCAATATTTTACTTTACATTTGTATAACTGTAACACACTAAACTAAAGTTGACTCATCCATAAATGTATCATTCTATTTGGAAATAATTAAATTGAATTAAATATACCTGAATAAAACACAAGTTTAACTAAAGTGACCTGATTTTTTCAAAATATTTAATTTCCGAGTTTTCAGCCCTAATCCCGACTCGTTCTTTTGTTATCTCGAGTTTTAAGCCCTTTTCCGAATCGTCCCTATCGAGAAACAGTAATGTGAGAGCCTAAAGGTATTAAATGCATTCAAAAAAACCTTTGAAATCCGGTGTCCACAATATGCAGTCAGGCTACACGATCATTTGCGCGAGGCGTGACTGTATATTCTAAACACCGGATTACGTTGACTTTTTTTAAGGATCTACTTGTATTTATGCTTGAAAATGAAGAATCTTAAATCCGTTCCTATCGGAAACCTGCAGTTAAACCACAATTTGTATTTAGATTTAAGAGAATCTCTATTACTTGATTCGTTTTTATATTTCACACATTCAGTATTTGATGGATATACAACATAGCTCTTTACAATCATTCAAACATAAGTTATACCTAGTGTCGACTTGGCGGACGCAACATAGGAAATCGCATGTTAATTTTAAAGTGTTCAAATATTAGGTTCCCTATTTATTTTAGAGACAAAATGTATTTCACTTTTTTGGAAAAATTCTAAATTTATTAATGTTCACACTTAATATTTTACGTTTCTCTAAGTTAAAATAACTAAGAAAAAGTAATGTCACTTATAAAAATAATGACATACCATGGAATTGATACAATTGCGGCTATACCCTGTTTTTTTTTTAATTCAATTTAAAGCTTTAAACAAGTGTTTTCCACTCCCAGACTAAGCATGAAGTAAAATTTCGAGTTTAGAAAAGCCCCGTGAAAATTTGTCGAGGGTCGCGCAGCGACCCGAGACAAATTTTCTGGGCTTTTCTAAACTCGAAATTTTACTTCATGCGCCACGCGTATAAATCACTATAATATTGTCAAATTTATGTATTTTCGAATTTCACTTAAAATCTATGTTTTATAGGCGTGACGCATGAAGTAAAATTTCGAGTTTAGAAAAGCCCAGAAAATTTGTCTCGGGTCGCTGCGCGACCCTCGACAAATTTTCACGGGGCTTTTCTAAACTCGAAATTTTACTTCATGCTTAGTCTGGGAGTGGAAAACACTCGTTTAAAGCTTCAAATTGAACTCTTTTAAAAATCAACGAATGTCAGAAAATTAACAGCTAAAATAATTAAGAAAAAGTAATATGATTTTATCAAAATAATGACATTTTTCTTGTATAGTGTAAATTATTTCGAAAACATTTACTTTAATCAAGTGACTACGATATCTTTTGCCATGTTGACATCCGCAGTTGTTGTTTCAATTCCATGGCATGTCATTATTTTTATAAAATCACATTATTATTTCTTAGTTATTTTAACTTAGAGAAACGTAAAGTGATAAACGTTAACACGAATGAATTCAAAATTTTTCCCTCTACAAAAAAGGTAAATACATTTTGTTTTTAAAATAAATAGGGGAGCCAAAATTTTAACATTTCAAAATTTACATGGGATATCCTATGTTGCGTCCGCCAAGTCAACACCCGGTTTATTCACACAGTATTTTTATAATGAGATCCTAGAAAATTCAAGAAAACTTATAAAAATCACAAACATTTATTAAAATAGGAATATATAACTAAAATCATCGAAAAATGATAAAAAAATCGGAATAAGTAATCCTAGGAAAAAAATAAAGATCATGAGTCAAAACAATCATAGAATAAAATAATATAAATCATTATTTCCAGAGTGTTAAGTCAAATTAACAAATCAGTTAATCATTGGAAAATTATTGAAAATTGAAAAAATCAACAAAATAGGCATAAAAACGAATATTTTTAAAATATAAATTATGTATTTGTCTTTCTTGTATTTTCATCAATTTACTATTTCTTGCTATACTTTTGTAAAATTATATTGACTAAACTTTATTATTACTATTATTCTTTATTGATGCTAATACAGTACAGTTTAGACAGGTCAAGAAAATCGGATATGAGTACAAATAATATAAGTATGAAACGTATATAAAGGGTGTCCCAACAAGAGCGCCGGATTTAATTATAAAGAAAAACATATTTATTTTTTGAATAAAGCACACATTTTTGTTTCAACATAAAGAAAAATAGTTCCGATTAAACATGAAATACAACATCAGGCAAATGGCCACCACGAAACCTCTGGTACAGGGTTATTCTTTTGTTGAAATTTTGAATAACGTTTTCGCATAAATGTGGCTGTATTTCACCAATAACGCGCCGGATTTCCTGTTTAAGATGTTGAACTGTTTCAGGCTTATTTGCATACACCTTTTGCTTCACATAGCCCCAAAGAAAAAAGTCCATCGGCGTTAGATCGCACGATCTTGGTGGCCAATGTTGATCGCCAAATCGAGAAATGACACGGCCTGGAAATTTGGTCTGCAGTAACACCATTGTTTCACGTGCTGTGTGGCAGGTCGCACCGTCTTGTTGGAAAAACATGTGCTTCACATCAATTACATCCAATTCGGGCCACAAAAACTCCGTTAATATTTCCCGATACCGCACACCAGTAACAGTTAGCGCATTTCAGCCGCATTTTCAAAGAAATACGGCCCAATCACTCCGCCAGCTCAAAATGCGCACCAAACCGTTACTCGCGGTGGATGCATTGGCTGTTCGAGTACCACACAAGGATTTTCAGCACCCCAAATCCGACAGTTTTGTTTATTTACGTATCCGTCGAGTTGAAAATGTGCCTCATCTGAAAAAATGATTTTCTTCGAAAAATCCTGACTAATTTGATGATGTGCCAATCAGCAAATCCACGGCGCTGCTCATGGTCCCTTGGCTTGATTTCTTGCACCAATTGAATCTTGTACGCGTGCAAATGCAGATCTTTTACCAAAATTCGTTGCATAGTGGTTTTGGAAATGTTTAATTCTTGACCACGATGCCGAATGGAAGTTCCTGGATTCTCGGCCACAGATTCCCTTACTGTGTCTATATTTTCGAGTGACCGACAAGGACGACGACGAACAATGGTCTTCTGATCCATCAGCGTAAATTTGGTCTCAAATTTTGTAATTAAACGCCTCACTGTCGATTCATATGGCGCATAATGGCGACCGAAAACTTGACGTAATATGCGAATTGTTTTCACAAAACTTTCACCATTTTTGTAATGTGTTTTTACAATAATTAAACGTTGTTCGTTTGAATACTTCTCCATATTCTTAAATCGCGTGGTCTGTACTTGACAACTGTCAAAAAAAAATCACCGTACAACTCGTATTAACAAAATGGCGGCAAATTTAAATCCGGTGCTCTTGTTGGGACACCCTTTATAATAAAACTTGTAAATTATAAATAAAATAAAATAAAATAACAGTGCACGCATAATAGCCTTGCAGTTAATTTTGTTTTTTTAAATTAAAGACAGATTAAAGTAATAAATAAATATACAAAACTATGCCTAACATTATTAAAACAGTTAAAAGTTAATAAACAGATTAAATATATATCATTTTTGTACATATTAAAAAAAAATATGAACAAAGAAGAAAACAGGTTAAATTATATAAAAAAATAAAACTATACATAAAATCAAATGACATGATAATACATTGTAAACAATGAACTATCATTATGCCGTAACCCGACTAGATAGGAACTCCTCTCATGAGTAAAACGCATAGTTAAGTAAATGTTGTTTAATGCACAACTTAAATTGTTTTAGTGGCAACGATTTTACTTCCGGTGACAGTGCATTGAAGAATTTGGGAGCCCAATAGTTTTTGGCGTTTTGCGATTCAGCCAGTCTTACCCGTTTTATAAAGATTTTGTCTTTATTGCGAGTATTATGGCTGTGAACCGATGCGACTGAGTTAAATTCTGTTTTTTTTTTTACATACACGAGACACTGAAGTATGTATAAACTTGGTAAAGTAATTATGCGCAGATTTTGTAAAATGACCTACAGTCATCCCTGTATCCTAAGTTACCCACTATACGCACAGCTCTCCGCTATAACTTAAACACACGCTGCCAACCAGGCGAATGTCCCCATGCTAATAGTCCATATGATAAAATGGAGTGGCATGTGGCATAAGAAGAAGCCTTCAAGATGTATGTAGATACACTTTGGGACAGATTACGCAACAAAAATATGTTTGTGGCTGATGGCGGTATAGGCGATGCATGCTTTTTTAGAGTGAAACGCATCTGAACTGTTTTAGAGAGGTTTAGTAGCAACTTGTTGCTACTAAACTATTCCTTACATTTATTATTAGCTGAAATGCCATTCTGCTTTGCTTCATCTAGACCAGTGGTCTAAAAACTACGGCCCGCGGGCCAAATTCGGCCCGCGACTTGCATGAATCCGGCCCGCGATTGTTTGTAATTTTTTTTGTAAATGTCATATTTTGAAATATTGTAACAATTGTTCCTTAAATTTTTCATAATTTTATAAAATTAATCGGATCTTGGCCGACTTTATTATGTAGAATTGTATTTGTGGCCCGCGAAAAAGATAGTTTGGAGACCCAGGATCTAGACTACTAGAGCGATTAATTAACGTTGTGCCATCTGTATATATTACTTTAAAGGAATAATCGACATAATTTGATAAATCGTTAATATATATAATGAATAAAAGTGATCCCAGAATAGGGCCTTGTGGGAAACCATATTTAATAGGCAGCGCGTTCGATTGATAATCAGCATATCTGACAGATTGTGTTCTATTGAATAAATATGATTTTATTAAGTTTCTGCTTGGTTCAACAAAACCATAGCGCTTTAATTTGCCGATTAATATGTCATGATTTACACAATCGAACGCCCTGCTTAGATCTACAAACGTTGTCATTGCAAAGTCCCCCTCTTCGTATGACGACAGTAATTCATCTAGCAAAGATATTATGGCATCGGTTGTCGATTTGCCGCCACGAAAATCAAATTGTGAATTGTTAAATATGTTGTTATGTGCAAAATATTCTTCAATTTGCAACAATAGAATTTTTTCGAAAACTTTTGAGAATACCGGGAGGATAGAAATCGGCCTGTAACTAAGAGGATTATTTTTGTCTCCTTTCTTGTAAATAGGAACTTTTGTAGCACCTTTCATAGTATCAGGAACAGTGGATTTACTAATACAAGAATTTATGATATTTGTTAGAGGAGATATAACAGATTCCTTGCATGACTTTAATAAATCAGTGGATAGTCCATTTATGTCTCTACTTTTACTACACTTAATACTATTTATAGCATCTCTGATATCAATGCAAGATATTAGTTTAAATGAAAAGATCGTATGTCTTAACGGTACAAGTACAACGGGATCTACATTGACATTCTGGATGGTGCTTACAATATTGTCTACATAATACAGAAATTCATTATTAAATTGATCACTACTAATATCATAGAATTTATCACAGGTACGTTTACTTTTTCGACTAGTATTTATCAAGTTCAACATTGATTGCGTTTTGTTAGTTGAATTTCCAATATAATTATCACAGACTCTTATTTTTGCCTTTCTTATTTCATCTGTATATGAACGTCTATATGTTTTATACATTTTGATGACAGAAGTATCTTTCCTAATTTTTACCGCGTCATGAAGTAAATTATTTAAATTCACGCATTTTACGAAGATCTGGGGTGTACCAGTGTATTTTATTAATGTTAGTTGTATTATTTTTTCTTTAAATGATCTCGGGAAAACATAAGTGATAACAAGACAGAATACTAAGTAGAAAAACGAATAGTTTTTTCGTAATTTTATATATTATGTTTAAAGTGTGCAAACTATAAGAAGCGTAAGCTTATTTTCTCGAATTCAAATAGTTTTGAATTTGAATTTATCTTGTTTGAACTGTACCGTAAGGTAAATAATAAGGTCTCACATTCTTCATACCTGCGAATAACATAATCCCCTTTTTTACCTATAAATACCGACCATCATTTTCACTCATTCCATTTCTGTGTACCTGTTCATTCCACACACACCACTTTTTCCAAGTAAGTTTGTTTTAATTTTATTCCTAATTTTTTTAAACGTCATAAGCAAAGCTATACTGAAGAGAGATAAATCTCGAAACGCGTCTATAGATGGCCTAAGACATTAGTTTTAATCCAAGTCCTTTCACTTCTAATTTGTTTCTATCTCTCCTTTCGTTTTAAATTTGTATTGTTAGTTGGTTTGAAGAGAATTTGACCTAAACGTTACATATACTTTAATAGAGCGTTGTAACAAATTAAATTAAATAAGATTTTCAATATTTCATTTATAATTCAATATCCGGAGGTATTTGCACGGGAAGTAGTTGTTTCAATGGATATTTATCATCTTAATTTGTCTTATTAATTAAGACATTGTTTTTGGATTTTCACGAATAGTTTTTTCGTAATTTTATATATTATAGAAAAATCTTATATTTCTTATTGCATTCATTCTCGTTTATTACTTCATTCCAACCCTGGGATATTAGTTATTGGAAGAAATTAAATTTTCCTGCTTATGTGATAGGCCTTAGTCTTTCCGTGGTCAAAAAATCATGAAATACTTCGTTTTTAAAATTAAGTTGAATACCTTCTTGACTCACTCATGAAAGTATCATTACTTCTATTTGGAAATAAATAAATTGGATTGGATAGAATTGGATTTCATGAAAATAACCATAATTTATATTACTCTTAAAATGAATTGAAACATCAAACATTAAACTTTAATAGGATTTCAATAATCAATTCAGGAAGTTCATCTTTTAAGTATACATTGTCCAATTACAGCGTATATGCTGTAAAACTTAGATACTCGTTGTTTTGGAGTTCAATTTGAAGCTTTAAAAGAGTGTTTTCCACTCCCAAATTAAGCATGAAGTAAAATTTCGAGTTTAAAAAATGCTGACAATTTGGTTTGGTCGCATAGCAAAGCGGAGCGACCAAACCAAATTTTCAGGCTTTTCTAAACTCGAAAATTTACTTCATGCGCCACGCGTATAAAACTCTGATTTCAAGTAAAGTTCAAAACATACTACTAAAGCAGTATGCTAAAGATGTATATTCTGAACTTTACATTAAATCAGTCACGCGAGGCGCATGAAGCAAAATTTTGAGTTTAGAAAAGCCTAAACATTTTACTTCATGCTTAATCTGGGAGTGGAAAACACTTAATTAAACCATTAATTCAAACTGTTTTAAAAAACAACGAATAAATATTTCATTACTGCAATTCTTACAGTTATAAACATAATTTCTTTTTTAAATCTAATGAAACATGAAGAATTCCACAAAATATAGTAAAATTTGATGATTTTTGTAAATTTTTCATAAATTCACAAATATGTTCGCAAAAGCAACCAAACACGTTTTGACACAAAGTTTAAAATCATTGAAAAGTGTTAATAATTGAGATGATCAAAAATATTGACGAAATTTATAAATATTGAAAAATAATTAACTTTTCAATATTAATTAATTTCGTCAATGTTTTTGATATATATAAATAAATCTTTATTGGTTGTTTACAATACAATAATTATTAACATATGTATTCTTATAATTTAAAAAATATAACCAAAGGGTTATCGACCTGAGGTCTTTCTACCCTGGTTTGTCATTTATTTAGTCCGTCATGATTGTTAACTCTCATTGTCTAGCGAGGTGAAATGTTTGATGAATTCATATGTGGTTTCTGATGGATGTTTACATTTAGGAGGGATTTCGGGATTTCTGGGGATACATAGTTTATCTAGGAGCTCTAGATTTTCAGGGTTAGTGGAGAATTTTTGGGAAAGGGCTAAAAGGCGGTCTTGGATAGGTGTATATCCGGTACTATTGTAGAGTAGGATCTTTGATGGATTATAATGTTTTTGATTATTTCAATTATTAACACTTTTAAATGATTTTAAACTTTGTGTCGGGTTGCTTTTGCGAACATATTTATGAATTTACGAAAAATTTACAAAAATCATTAAATTTTTCTATATTTATCGACTCTTGAGGAATTTTTCATCAGTTTCATTAGATTTTAAAAATTTCATTTTCATTTTATTACGATATTCTCGATAGTTTTTACTAATCATAAAACACTAGCTGTTCTGTTTTCTAATTGTTAATAACTTGAATTGAATTTCAAATTTCCGCTTATTACAAGGATCCCTCTAGAATCCCCAGATAATAGATAGTAAGATTTAGTGCCTTGCAGATTAATTAAGAAAAGACCGAATGACCGAGGAAAAAAAACATTTACCCCTTAATACCTCTAAGAGAGAAGGAAAGATAGCCGCACACACGCCGCGAAGGGAAAGAAAGATAATTACGGTGCGGGCTCCGTTGTTTATTCTTATTATTATCCTTTTTAATAATGAGTTGCAGAAGAGAAGAGGGCAGCCTGAGAAATCCCCGGGAATTTATATTAAACGAGGAGCGTATAAGGAAGGATAAGATGTTTGGCTTGCACAACAAAAGTTCATTGTTTGCAGAAAATAAGCATAAGTAATTCATGGAACCGCAGGGGCGGAGCGGGAGAGGGTTTGTCAGTATAAGCTCACTTTATGATTCCGACTTTTCATATTACACGCCCGGCGAAAGCAGTTTACTTGCTGATGAAGGATGTGTCATCCATTTTTATAACGCCAGGATTATAACCGGGCTCCACTACTTTTAATAAAATATTTACGAATTAAAAGCAACAGCAAGCGAACATTTTCGAATTTCGAGTGGAGTACCTAGCGAGCGCTAACTCGCCATTTCGGCACAACTCAAACTTGATAGTTATCGCCCGGTTATTCGGGCTTTATTTTTAGTACACAGTGCAATTGTTATGGCTGCGGAATGGGACGGGGGGCGAAGTGTGTTCTTTTTCAGATTTAATAGTATGATAGCGCCCTGAAAGCATTCCGACCCAATGTCATCTCGATATATCCCTTCGGATATCCTCTCTCTATTGTTATTGCGTAATAACGGATTTCTGAAATAATTATTTATTGCACGAATTAAATCGAATTGAGGATATACTAGATCCTAGGTTCTCCTATTAAATGATATTGCATAATTTGTGCCTGTTAACAACCCGGTCAACGATTAATCAACATTTAATCAAAGATTAAGTACTGATTTTTCTCTACAGCCATTAGTGAATTTGATAATTCCGAAATCATCTTTATCAATAGAATCAAAAAATGTTCACTTTTGAGTTAGAATATTTATTCAAAAACGCTTGCTGCAATCTTTGCTGATATGATTATTTATTTAGGTCAACGTCGAAATATCATAAAATCAGATTTTGGACAAAAAAAGGCGAAGGGTTGACAGAAATTCGTGCAAAAAATAAGACTATTGTGAAAATCGCTGAGTGTTGTGCTTTAATAAGTTAAATGATTCGAATCCTTGTAAAAGGATTCGAATTCTTATAAAAGGATTCGAATCCTTATAAAAAGAATCGAATCCTTATAAAAAGATTCGAATCCTCATACACGGATTCAAATCCTCCTAAATAATTCGAATCATCGCTATTCAGGCTGGGATTCGAATTCGATTAATTCAAATAGTTAAATATTCTAATATGAATATTTAAATCACTAAATTATTCATATTTGAATATAAATATTTAAATTTTCGAATAATTCAAATATTTGTGAATGGATATTTGGTTACTTAACCATGAAAAGTATCCAACGTTAATAGTATATTTTTAACTTCACTTGAAATCAGTGTTTTATACGCGTGGCGCATGAAGTAAAATTACGAGTTTAGAAAAGCCCCGTGAAAATTTGTCTCGGGTCGCTGCGCGACCCTCGAAAAATTTTCTACGCGGGGCTTTTCTAAACTCGAAATTTTACTTCATGCTTACTCTGGGAGTGGACAACACTCGTTCTTAGAAGTTTCAAATTGAAAGATCACTCTAGATTACTAAGTTTATTACCATTTTACAAAGGCTACAGCTCGAAGGACCAACCATGGTCTTCGGAGATCGAAGGACTACAGGGAATCGAAGTTTTTTTACAAGAAAACAACGAATATCTGAAGGTTTACAGCATGGATAGGAAAGAAAACATCTAATTTTGAAAAAATATCGAAGTTGGGTTGGTTTTCAGTGCATTTTTAACTTCACTTTAAATCAGTGTTTTATACGCGTGGCGCATGAAGTAAAATTTCGAGTTTAGAAAAGCCCCGCGAAAATTTGTCTCGGGTCGCTGCGCGACCCTCGACAAATTTTCTACGCGGGGCTTTTCTAAACTCGAAATTTTACTTCATGCTTAGTCTGGGAGTGGACAACACTAGTTTGAATTTTAAATTTAACTCTTTTAAAAAATCGACGTATGTAATATAATAAATCATTCATTGAAATCATAGAAAAAGATTTAAAATTTTACATAAAATTAACATTTAGAGTTAACTTTATAATTTGCTCGGCTCTTAATGGGTGAATATTTTATTCCCAAAAAAAAACAATTTTATTTAATTATTGAAAGGTATTCCCGTAGACTTTAATAAGTAGAATGGATTATGATAAATGTGTTTATTTCTCTCCGTTCTAGTATGTTGATAGAACAACTTTTTACAAAATCACTTATGACATTCAACTAAATATAAACAATATAAAAACGCTCGCCAGAGCTTAGCGATTTTATCCAACACTCCCTCTCGAGATGATGACGTATTTTTGAGGATCAAACGTTGTTAAGTCCCAGGAGTTCGAGACATTTGCGATGATTGGATCCCGAAAGTCCTTTTGTTAACACATCAGCCGCCATTTCATTTGTTGAGACATATTTAATTTCCTAAGCTCCAGCTTCAATTATTTCGCGTACAAAATGATGTTGAACATCAATATGTTTGGTGCGATTGTGAAAAATTGGGTTTTTAGCCAGTTTCTGTGTACCACAATTGTCACTTAAAAGTTTCACTCTCGTCATCTTATCGAAACCAAATTCATTAAGTAATCTCTGAAGATGTATGGCGTCTTTTGCAGCTTCGGTAAGAGCCATATATTCCGCTTCAGTTGACGAAAGAGCCACTGTTGGTTGTTTCCGTGATTCCCAAGTGACTGGACACACTCCTAGAATAAAAGCGAATCCAGTATAAGATCTTCTGTCGATGAGGCAGTTAGCCCAATCAGTCCGTGATTCCCAAGTGACTGGACACCCTCCCAGAATAAAAGCGAATCCAGTATAAGATCTTCTGTCGATGAGGCAGTTAGCCCAATCAGCATCAACGTATCCCATTAAAGGCTGCGCAGTTTTCCTGAATTTTAGCCCGAGATCCGAAGTTCCTCGTAAGTATCTAAGTACTCTCTTCGCCGATTTCCAATGGGTGTCGTCGTAGCATGAATTAAACTGACTCAGATAACTGACAGCATATGCTATATCTGGCCTAGTGCAAACTGCGAGGTACATGAGGGAACCGATTAATTCTCTGTATGGCAATTTGCTCAGTTTTGAATTCGATGATTCTTTGCTCTTCTGCAGCTTTGTGCCTAGATCGAGAGGAGTTGCCGAAGAACGAGATTTGTTCATTCCAAAATGCTCAAGTACATCTTTGATATATCCTCGTTGATGCATCAAAATTGCATTGTGTTGTCGAGAAAATTCTATACCAAGGCAGTAATTAACTTCTCCAAGGTGTTTAATCTCAAAGCTTCACGACAAGTGATTGGTGAGCTTTTTGATCATGTCTTTATTTCTTGATGCAACTAAAATATCTTCGACATATACAGTCATCAATAGTATATCGTCGTTTCGTTTTTCGTGGAATACACAGGGATCTTCCTTCGATTGAGGGACACTCTTCACTTCTTGTACGATGCAATGAAAATAAATCCGAAGTTAAAACAAGAATATCTTAATTTAAAAAAATCACATACAAATGCTCTCGACCAGGCAAAAAAGGAAACAAATGCTAAATTTATTAGAGACTCAAATAACAAATCAAAAGCGATATGGTCCATAATCAATTCTAATCAATCAATGTCCAAATGTGATTGCAACTGTGATTTAAATCCTAATGACATAAATAGATTTTTTAACAATATTGCAAATAATCTCGAGGAAAACTTAGAAAAGCCAAAGAACGACCCAATAAACTACCTACTAAATGTAACGTCCATTCCAACAGATGCGTTTATTTTTAATGAGGTCACCCAAAATACTGTAAGAACTGCAATAAAGCAACTTCACAATTCAGCCTACAGAGACATGTACGGGATAAATGTTAGTCTCCTAAAAAGTATAAAAGAGGCAAACATTTATCCCTTAACAAATTTAATAAATTTATGCATACAATCAGGTACCTTTCCGCATTGCTTAAAGCGAGCATGCATCATACCAATTCACAAAAAAGGCGATCGTAACGATCCAAACAACTATAGACCTATCTCGCTTTTACCGATACTCTCCAAAGTCCTAGAAAGGATACTGTTCGAGCAAATAACACATTACTTTGAAGAACACAATATCTTCTCAAATAATCAATATGGCTTCCGCAGAGGAAGATCTACGAGGGATGCAGTCGCTACCTTTGTAAATGAAATACACAAAGGTTTTGAACATAGTATGTATTCAATAGCCACACTTATAGACCTAACAAAGGCTTTTGACTGTGTCTCTCATAAGCTCCTCTTGCGGAAGCTATATTTCTACAACTTTGATCCAAAGTCTTGTAGATTACTATGCAGCTATCTAATCGATAGAGGGCACTATGTGAAGACAAATAACACATTATCAGATGAACTGTCTACTAAACACGGTGTTCCCCAAGGATCTATTTTGGGGCCACTCTTGTTTCTTATTTATGTAAATGACCTTCCTAACATCAGCAATGAGGGGTCAATGGTGTTGTATGCTGATGACACAACACTAATAAACTCAAATAGAAACAAAGAGATGGCCTTAGATAATAATAAGGCTTATGTAGATCAGGCCAAGGAATGGTTTATGTCAAACAAGCTGACTATAAATATAGATAAAACGACAAGCATAGTGTTCTCTTTGTGTGCAGATACGGAGCTCAGTACAGTAAAATTTCTAGGTACATATCTCGACTCTAAACTAAATTGGCATAACCAACAAGAGTATCTGGCTAAAAAACTATGTGTTAACATATACAGAATCCGACACATCAGTAAAGTAGTACCAAAAGTTGCACTCAAAATGGCTTATTATGCTTTAATTGAAAGCCATATTACATACAGTATTCTACTTTGGGGACACTCAGCAATCATGTCAAGAGTGTTTGGCCTCCAAAGAAAGGCAGTTAGGATCTTAGATGAAATACCATATAGGAGTGACTGTAAATCAACTTTTTCTAAATTAGATATTCTCACTGTCCCAAGCTTATACATGCGGGAATGTCTGTTGTACGTTCATAAAAATATAAGCCAATACAATAGAAGAGCAGAACACCACGACCACAATACACGCTCAGGTCATCTATTACACTCTGAACGCTTCAGACTTAATAAATCGCAAAATGGGATCAGTTTGCTTGGGCCAAAACTCTACAATGCACTGCCCGCTCATATCAAAGAATTAGATATACATACATTTAAAAAGACCGTTCAAGCCTACATGAGCAGACATACTTTTTACAGCATTGATGAATTCTTACAAAACAAACACAATTTTTGATGTACTACCAAACAGTCAACTTGGTGTGTGGTATGTATATATATATATATATATATATATATATAACATACATAACATAACATGACTTTATTTTTAATTACCTATTTTAATGTGTAATCCATATGTAATATGTGATATATGTATGTATATATGGTATAACATGACTTTATTTCTAATTATTTATTTTAATGTGTATATCGGGTAATCCAACTTGGTAGGTGATATTTTTATTTTTGTATTGTTCAAATTTTATAAATACGACCTTATATTTTTTTAATTATTTTAATGTGCATATATATACATGTGCTTTAAATTTTCCACCCTCCTGACTTATGTAAAACTTTTGTTAATAACATGAATAAATTTATTATTATTATATTATTATTATTATTATTGAATCAATCCGTATTTATTCAGTTTTTCACATAAACGGATGTGCCACTGTCGTCCGGCTTGACGTAAGCCATAGAGTGCCTTTTTCAGAAGACATACCTTATTCCCTCCCTCTAAGTCTCGCATCATCTGTTGTGCTTTTCTTCCGACTTCGCTCGACGGTTCTTCACTGTGAATAATCTTCTCTAATGTTTGAATAGTGTATTCGGGAATTTCCATGTAAATATGTTTGTCCAAGATTCCATTTAAATAGGCTGTTGTTACATCAAACTGTTGAATTTCCATGTCATATTCAGCAGCCAAAGCTATTACAGTCCGAATTGAACCTAGGCGTGCTACGGGCGCAAAAGTCTCATTAAAATCTATTCCAGGACGTTGAGAGAATCCTTTCGCGACGATTCTTGCTTTCCTTTTATTCAATGTTCCGTCCGAGTTATATTTATTTCGTAAAATAACGCGACTTCCAACGATTTGTTGATTCATCGGCCGATCGACGAATGTCCACGTATTATTTTTTATGATAGACCTCAATTCCGCTCCCATAGCGTGGAACCATTCGCTCGAATCCGAACTGTTGACGGCTTCGTGTATTGGGATTTCAGCAAGGCAAGCAACACATTCAGTAACTGATTCTTCGGTTGGTGGATTTTCCTCGGCATTATTAACCATTTAGGATTCCTTGCGAGGTCTCCCTCTTAATCCAGTAGTTATTTTTTTGGTCTTCCTGGTCCTCTTTTTGGGCATTCTGGAACTGCGTCTTCGTCGTTACTCTCTTGTTGTCTTTCCTTGGTTCCATGGTTTCCGTCTTCTTCTTCTTCGATTTGATCTAAATCTTCGTTATTTCTTACGATTTCATTTTCCGCAATTCTTTGCATTTCGAATTCGATTTCTCTCACTTTCGAGACTTCTTCGTTTGTTTGATAAAACTCTTCATTTTTCTTTTCAGATGTGATCGTTGAGTTTTCTTTAAATCTTACATCTCGTGTGATATCGATTTTCTGTTCTTCCGTAATCCATACTCTGTAGGCTTTTGACGTTTCTGAAAAGCCGACGAAAATTCCTCGCTTCGATCGAGATTCGAATTTTCCTTTGACAGGTTTTCGATTAAACGTGAACACTTTGCATCCAATATGTCTAAAATAACTTACGTTTGGTGCTTTCCCGGTCCATTTTTCGAAAGGAGTCTTTCCATTTAAAGATCTCGACGGACATCTATTTCTTATGTAGTTTGCCGTATTCGCGGCTTCTCCCCAGAACGAATGAGGCAAATTTGATTGAAGCAACAAACATCGCGTCATCTCTACCAGAGTTCGATTCTTGCGTTCTGCTACTCCATTTTGTTCAGGGGTATGTGTTACGGTTAAGCGTCTCATTATTCCATTTTGTTTCAAGAAATCTTCAAATTCTTTGTTAATATATTCCCGGCCGTTGTCGGTTTGCAAGAATTTAATTTTTCTTTGTGTTTGGGTTTTAGCGAGCGCTTTAAAATCTTTGAAAACCTTGAAAACTTCGTCCTTGGTCTTGATCATTCGTATTTCGCACCATTTTGAATAATCGTCAATGAATGTAACGAAATATCGAGCCTTTCCGTTCGACTTGACTCTCATCGGTCCACATACATCGGAATTAATAATTTCTAGGAGTTCGGAACCTCTGTCAGATTTCTTAGGAAACGGTGACCTCGTCATCTTTCCTTTTAGACAAATATCACATTCCAAATTTTTTTTTAATTCGGTCAGCTTCATTCCGAGAACAGCTCCGCTTTTACTGCCATTTACCAGATCGCGTACGTTCAGATGTCCCATTCTACGATGCCAATCAGTAGTTGCATTAAACGTCGATTCTGTTAACGCATGACAGACATCTTCAGTTTCTTTTATGAAATATAATCCGTCGATTCGCTTTGCTTGTAGCACTGCGTTGCCATGTTTATCGATAATCAAGGCGTTATTCCTTTTGAAAGATACTTCGAATCCTCGATCAGTGATTTTTCCAACGGATAATAAATTTGTGCGGAGATCTGGCACGTAGAAAACATCCTGAAGATCAACTTTCTTTGATTTCCCTTTGAATTCGCTTGCAATACAAACTTTTCCTCGAGACTTTATTTCCGTTGAAGCGTTGCTAGCTAAATTCAACTTCTGATATCGTCACAAAATTTCCTTCATTTTTACATAAGTGTGACGTGCAGCCACTGTCGAGACACCAATTTTTGTCGAGATGTGTCGATTTTGCTCTAAAAACTTGCTCAGAGTGTTCTCCCATGGCGTAGAAACTCACGGTTTTTGCTGAACTCGCACTATTGCAATCCGCAGCCTTGTGTCCTTTCCTTTCGCAGCGATGATAATTAAAATTAAAAACTGTTTTTGTTTTTCGTTCGATCCACCGTTTTTGGAGTTTGAATTCCGCCGTTTATCGAATTTCTTCTTCACGAACATCGCGTCCGATGAGGTTATTCGAGTGTCATTCTTTCGTGCTTCAGCCTCTTCCACGATCTTTACCCTCAGGGCTTCCGGTGTCGGTAAGTCGTCGCGCGACTCGATTGCACATCGGAAATTTTCAAAACTTGGAGGAAGACTATACAATAACATGATTGTTAACAGATCTGGATTTACCTCGATATCCATTTCACTCAATTTATCTAGCGTGTCGAAAAATTTCCGAAGATGATCACCAATCTCTTCGTTATCCTCCATCCGATGTAAAGTTAATCTTTTCAACAGCGTTGCCTTTCTGGCTGGTCCACGAGATTGGTAGATATTTTTTAAAATTTTTCCATACCTCGTTTGATGTAACGCAGTTCTTGATCTGCTTAAGCTCGGTTGGGTTTATCGACAATTTCACGTCCGATTTTGCTTTTCGATCTTCTGTTTCCCATCTTGCGATTTCTTCAGCCGACGCACTATCACCAGCGACGAGATCGGGCTTCCGTTTTACTCCGATGACGTATGACCAAGCATCATTCGTTATCAGGAGAGCTTCCATTTGAATCTTCCATGTATCATAATTATCCTTGTTTAAAAGTTCAATCCTCACACTGTTTGAAGAAGCCATCTCTTTTTCCTTCAAGCGATAATTTTCCTTAATACACGTTATTTATTCTTGTTCCACGAATAAATCAAATCAATCCTTCACTTCTCTTATTTAACGTTATTCTGGGCCCATAACCTATTGAAAGGTATTCCCATAGACTTTAATAAGTAGAATGGATTATGATAAATGTGTTTATTTCTCTCCGTTCTAGTATGTTGACAGATCAACTTTTTACAAAATCACTTATGACATTCAACTAAATATAAACAATATAAAAACGCTCGCCAGAGCTTAGCGATTTTATCCAACATTAATATTAAAGTTGCATTTAATACAATAACAAACTGTGAATAAATCGACATAAATCTAGAAATATCGAAAATCTCGACATGTAGAAAATATTGACGGTCGACTCCCAGACTAAGCATGAAGTAAAATTTCGAGTTTAGAAAAGCCCCGCGTAGAAAATTTGTCGACGGTCGCGCAGCGACCCGAGACAAATTTTCACGGGGCTTTTCTAAACTCGAAATTTTACTTCATGCGCCACGCGTATAAAACACAGATTTAAAATGAAGTTCAATAACACATATATCATCATTAATTAAATTCATTATATAATCAGATATTTAGTCGGTAAATGAACATTTTTGTTAATAGAAACTGATGAAATAAAATATTACTTGTTGCAAATAATAGATTCAAATTTGTTTTTAAAGGATTTGTATCCGTGATTCAAAAATGAAGATTCGAATCTTTGATTCGAATCATATTTTTCACTTACGAATCCTTTATTCGAGTATTCGTGATTCGAATCATATTAGGTGATTCGGATTCGTGATTCGAATCCTGTTTTTGAGGATTCATCTCAGCTCTGATATATATATACACACACAAACAGGTACTTGAATGCGAAGTCACATCAGCATCCAGCTCAAATAGCGTCTGTGACAAAATCGCTTCTACTAAGAGCACGTACGCTATCGGACGAACACCACTTAAATATTGAAATATCCAATGTCAAAAAGGCATTAATGCAAAATGGGTTTTCCAAAAAAAAACAATCAATAAATTAAACAGAAACAAAAGTCCAAAAACAAGAAGTGAAAGTCCGTGTAGCAACGTCACCCTTCCCTACATTAAAGGAACAACTGATAAAATCCGAAAAGTCCTCTCCAAATACAATATTAGAACTTGTTTCAATATACACACAAAAATTCAAAATTTACTCCGAACTCCAAAAGAAATTATCCCACTTGAAGCTCAAGGCGTATATGAAATTCCATGTGGTATGTGTGAGAAGAGCTATGTAGGACAAACAAACCGGAAAATTAGTACTCGTCGAGATGAACACATTTTAGCAGTAAGAAAGTCTGATCCACAATCTTCTTTATTTCAACACGTAAACATTTCTAAACATACAATAAATTTCGAAAAAAACGAGAATTTTAAAAAAGACAGACTACTTCCACGCGAGGATTATTAGAGAAGCGATAGAAATTGAAAAGAGGCCGAACAGTCTAAATCAAAGAGATGATGCTAAAAGACTACCACCAATTTGTAAAACTTGTATAAATTCTGGTCAAAATATATTATCTCCGAACAACAACCAAGAAATTCAAAACCCAACCCCTTCCGAAAATAATATTGAAATTGTCACTACTACATCATTAGAAGAACAAAACAGAAGAGTAACACGAAGCCAAACAAGAAATTCACGCATCAAGTAGTACGTAAAAGTCAAACAAGTGGTTGCTAGAGCAATGGAATTTTGATAGTTATTCCTGACGATGATGACTGCGACCCGAAGAAACAGTGATACTGTTTCTCCTTTTTGCCGATGATTTAAAGATTTATAAAATAATTCGTAGTATGTCAGATCAGCAGCAGCTGCCGGATGATTTGAATGTCATTGCAGAATGGTGCATAGAAAACAATCTAGCATTGAATTTAAACAAATGTTTTCGCATATCTTTTACCCGGGGAAGAGAAAAACATTTTAATTTCTCTTTGGTCAATCATCAGTTGGCACGTGTAACCAGAGTAAAAGATTTAGGTGTCATGTTTACTTCAAAGCTGGATTTTAGGGAGCATATTTAGATATTAGACAATTTAAGAACGCAACTGTAAAAACTCTCTATTTGTCTCTGGTACGTCCACATGCGGAATATGCTTCAATAGTTTAGTCACCCTACACAAAAAGCTCCATTCATCAGATTGAGATGATTCAAGGAAAATTTCTGAAGATAATGAATGGCTTTTCGTGTGGGGAAAAATATTATAGATTTTAGTCATAGCGAAATGTTGTCATTATTGAATCTGCGATCGTTGGCTGAAATTTTGTATAAGTTGGTGAGTGGGTTTGTGAATTGCACTGAACTGGTGGGTGCTTTAAATTACAATGTACCCCGGGGCCTTCAATCAAGGCATAGGGCATTATTTCGTTTAGCCTTTCATACCACGAACTATGGTATCACCAACCCCATCGACCGCATGATGAGGCAGGCAAATGTTTTGTCACATAATTCCAAATTTATCCTCTTCGCACCATCCTTTGCAATTTTTAAAACCCACTTACGTTATATCGATCTGTCCGCTGTCATTGATGTAACATGAACATACTTCTTATTATTTATTTATTCTATTATCTATTTTTTATATTATTTGTTATTGCATATTCAATACGTGTTCGTTATTTACACTTTATGTTCAATCTGTGATAATTTGCATTTGTTGTACATGTTAAGATACCATTTTATCCTTTTATATACAGATATATATTGGTGGTTTGTTATTCAATATGTATTCGTCATATACTATTTATGTTCCATCTGTGATAATTTGTATTGTTGACATCGCTGTGATATCTTGTGTGAGTTTGGGTCTGTTCCTTTTATTAAGTTTTGTCATATATTTTATATTTATATTCATATTATATTTATATATATATTAATTTATTGGTTGTATAACTAATTGATCGATTGAAGGTTGAGTGTTTGATTAATTAATCTATTTATTGTAACTTGAAGGTGGGAAGGAGCTTGTTTCATATTGTTACGTTTTGAACTATTTGGGATCAATATGCAATATATTTTGAAATAAAATATTTCTGTAGGGTTATAAGTTTAAATTTTGTTTGGCATATTTAGATTTTGTTTTTGTTTAGTCAATTTATTGTATTAAGATGTATATGTATTAATCTATTGTAAACTGGAGATTCCGTAAATAAATAAATAAATAAATAAAAAAGTCGGGGGTAGCAGACAATTAGACTATAATGACAGTTGACATAAATCAGCATCAGCCGACATTTAAACCATAATGACAGTTGACGTAAGTCGGCACCAGCCGACATATAATCCATCGTGTCAACTTGACATAAGTCGGCGTCAGACGACATTTGGACTATAATGACAGATGACATTTCTACTATAATAATAGTTGACATAAGTCGGCGGCAACCGATATTTGAACTATAATAACATTTGAAATAAGTCGGCGCACCCCGACATTTAACCAATTGTGCCAACATGACACGAGTTAAAATTGAACTAGAATGGGATCGCTATGTTGTTATTGTATTTCTTTGTAACAGTTACAATACATATTTTAATATTTATAATGGATTTTAAAGTAACGAGTATCTTCCACTCCCAGACTAAGCATGAAGTAAAATTTCGAGTTTAGAAAAGCCCCGCGTAGAAAATTTGTCGAGGGTCGCGCAGCGACCCGAGACAAATTTTCACGGGGCTTTTCTAAACTCGAAATTTTACTTCATGCGCCACGCGTATAAACCACTGATTTACAGTAAAGTTAAAAATATGTAACGCTTAGATGTCATGGTGATCAATATTTACCGAGATGTAGCGAATAAATGCAAGAATTCCTATTTTTGTGAATAGTTTTAGAATAATTATAATAAAAGTAGAATAAAATTAGGTTAAGCAAGTTTTTCCCATTGTTGATATTTAAATTATCATATCTTTAACAGGAATAGTGATATGATGGACCCATCACAATTTTTTTTAATATTTAATATAATGTTGAACTAATTGTTTAATTCGGGAACATTAAATGTATTTGTTTAATATGCACATAATTATTATAATGTATTATAATAGTTGAAAGTTGTAGTGAAACAAACCAAATGACTTTTATTTAATTATCAATATTGTAAACATGTTTCATCAAGTGATTAATTTTAACCAAATTGAAGATATGATTTTTGTCATTTTAAATATAAATTACTTGAAAATGAAAATAGTTTTCATTTTCGACTCGAGTATAGACTTTTGTCCCAAATTTTATCATTGGCCGCACTGTGCCTCGTAATAATTATTTTTTTCAAACAAGTTTAATTTTAGTAAAAGATTGAGTGAAAAATCGAGTGAATCAGATATAAAATTTGATGATACTCCACCTTAAATTGCAAATTATGCAAATAATATAAGGGAGAACCTGCTGTCGCAAAAATCGAGACATGAATATGAAAACTATTATACAGGGTCCGGCAGCGTTACCTGACGGTTTTTAAAATAGGTAAACGCAATCAATTTTCAAGATATATTAATGATTTTTTTTTTGTAACCAAGAAGATTGGAAGTTTATAACGTAAACAAAAACTTAGAAAAAAACCTCAAGTAGCGAAAATAACATCAGGTAAATAACGACCTTCGTTTTCGATGCACAGCTGAAGTCGGGTGGTAAGTGGTTGTGTAAATAAGCAGAACTTCTTTTACTGGGCACCAAATAATCCTCAAGAGATTCATCAAAGGCCGCTTTATAGTGAAAAGGTAACCGTATGGGCTGCTGTGTGTAAATCAGGAGTGATAGTACCTTTTTTCTTCGAGGAAAACGGTCGCACTGTAACAGTAAATGCCGAACGTTATGTAAGCATAATCTAGGAATACCTCCTCTCCGAATTACGTCGGCGTCGAATTCTTATCAGGAGGGTTTGTTGGAAACAAGATGGGGCAACTGCCCACACGGCACGTGTATCTATGGAGCTGCTGAGAACATCGTTTCCCGGTAGGTTAATCTTACACCGCGGTGACATCCCATGGCTGGCACGTTCTCCGGATTTGTTACCATGTGACTTTTATTTGTGGGGTTACCTAAAGAGAAAAGTGCATATTGACAAGCCTCAAAATTGGGCTCAACTGCGTAATATTATTCAGCGAGAAATTCGTGCGATTCCTGGAGCAACTTTGCAAGGAGTGATGACTAACTTTACCACCCGACTTTAGCTGTGAAAACGGAGGTCGTCATTTACCTGATGTTATTTTCGCTACTTGAAGTTTTTTTCTAAGTTTTTGTACAAACTTCCAATCTTTCTGTTTCCAGATTTTTAATGAAATATCTCAAAAATGTATTAAGTTGTGCTATTTTAAAAACCGCCCGGACCCTGTATGTACACTGTTAGGGGGTTGCCTTTTCTGAAAATGTGCATTGCAGAATATTTGCATTGAAAAATTATATTAAAAAATAAAAATATATTCATTGAACATTAAATTCTTTTCCTACGACCGCTCCCGAAAACAAACATATCGTCGCAATGCAATACTATTGCATTGACAGATGTCAATTGTATATTCGTATTTTGACAAGTAATGCCACGCTTGAAAATTGAATTTTCAGAACAGCCGTTTTGAAAGTGAAATTTTCAAACGTCAGTGTCAAAATTATTAAAATTAAATGAATAGTGACGAAGAACAATTAACGCCGCCGCTGTTTGGTCGTAGGAAAAGCAGAGTGGTAAACACATTTTGAAAGGTGCATTGCATGCTCATACCTTGCATTTACTCACCCCGCGGGCTTATAAATGCAATTTGGTATTCACATGCAATTGTCAAACAATCTACTATTAAAGAATAATCGAAATATTTTAATTTATTTCACAATAATAATGAATTATTTTAGATACTTTGTAAACATTTAGAACAATTTAACAAAGTATTGGATTATGCAATCAACATAATAATTACTGAATTTACACAGATATGAAGGAAACCAGATGCAATCAAAAATGAAATTAGTTGACTGGATTTTCGATAATGCCCAATCAAAGATGGTAAAATAGGAAAGGAATATTTGGTTTAAAAAACGTTAAATAATCATCACCAGTTTTGATTGATTGTATGTAAAAATACATATTTACTTAGTATAAGTATTCAGGTAAATAAAATAAAACTTTCATTCATCTGAAGAAGCAATAAATTTGCCAAAAAATGGTTGTGAAAATAAATACTATTTTTAAAATCAAACAAAAATGCATAATTTTATTTAGACAAAAATCACAGTTTTTACCCCAATGCAATATTAACCCATTAACGGCAGACCAGTTATAATATTAACTCTAAAAGTTGATTTTATATAAAATTCTGCACTTATTTTTTATGATTTCTATGGATGACTTATCGTATTACATTCTGTAAATTTTTCTTTTAAATATACGTATTGTAAATTTTCAGGCAATCATCGATTTTATATAAAAACGTGCAATATTAAGTTTAGAACGAGTGTTTCCACTCCCAGACTAAGCATAAAGTAAAATTTCGAGTTTAGAAAAGCCCCGCGTAGAAAATTTTCACGGGGCTTTTCTAAACTCGAAATTTTACTTCATGCGTCACGCGTATAAAACACTGAACTATTGTGAGCTTAGAAATGCACTGACATTTTTTTTAAAAGAGTAATAATCGAAAATATTCTTCATACATTTTCAAGTCAGGTCAAATAATATATAAAATAATTTCATATATTCCCTATAAACATTCGTTAAATTAATGAACATGTGATCGAAACTTAGTCGGAGTATATTTTAAACTTCACTTTAAATCAGTGTTTTATACGCGTGGCGCATGAAGTAAAATTTCGAGTTTAGAAAAGCCCCGTGAAAATTTGTCTCGGGTCGCTGGCGCGACCCTCGACAAATTTTCTACGCGGGGCTTTTCTAAACTCAAAATTTTACTTTATGCTTAGTCTGGGAGTGGAAACACTCGTTCTAAACTTAATATTGCACGTTTTTATATAAAATCGATGATTGCCTGAAAATTTACAATACGTATATTTAAAAGAAAAATTTACAGAATGTAATACGATAAAAAGTTTTTAATAAGATCACGAATGTTTACATTGAAAAATCGAGACGTATAACAGAAAAATAACTTATTTAGTAACTTAATTAACAACAAATAATTATGTTGCGTGAATGCGCCTAATGGGTTAACTGAAATATCTCAATTTGATTTTCAAAATGAATACTGAAAATTAAAAGAATTCTAAGAAAAAGATTATCCAATAAAAAAAAGGAAAGAAAATGACAAAATGCTCAATAAACCTTAACCTAGTGAAAATTAAGGTTTATGAAAAGCATTGAAACAACGCTGAAATATAAAAAAACACCAACACCAGGAATCTTTAAAAATGTAAGGTTATCATGAAAGGTTTAAGCAATAATTTAAAAATTGTTTTAATTCCTTGATTAAGCATGAAATAAAATTTTGAGTTTAGGAAAACCTGAATGTTTAGGCTTTTCTGAACTCCAAATTCAATTCCGCAGGATGCAAACGTGCATCAGGTCATTAAATTATATTCATATACAAGATAAATCGAATTCGCTTATTATAACATACAATTGGCGAAAGTAATTTTAAATTGTATGATAATTTACTAGTTCACATTTCTTGTTACGCCATTGTTGGTGTGATCTTAAAAGTTGATACAATTCCAATGTCGAAAGAAATCTTGAACTCCGAAGATAATTTTTAGTGCGATATGTCAATTACAAATTTTCAAGGCTAAAATGTATTTTATTAATTTTTTGAGTTGTTTTGGAGAAGCTAGCTTCCCCATGTACATTACCAAATTACCTTGGCACTTGACGTAAACGGCCTTACCTGCAACAAAAAGAAAACCAACATAAGCATACTGTCAATTAAAAGTATCAGATATTTTCACAGATATTAATAATATTGCGTATATAAAAGTAAAAATTATCGAAACGTTACAATAATGTCATTGATTTAAAGTTGTGCACCTATTCGTTCCTGTTATAAAAAAGAATAACACAGTTCGTTTATGCGGAGACTACGAAGTCAAGGTAAACCGCAAAGTTGAAATTGAGCGATATCCTTTATCTAGAATAGACGATTTATTTTCAAAATTATAATGGGTCAGCAACTTTCGAAAATAGTTTTATCTTACGCTTATCAACAAGTTCTGTTGGATGATAATTCCCGTAATCTAATAACAACCTCAGCACATCTTGGGACATTTGTTTACAATAAACTGCTTTTCGGTATAAATTGTGCTCGCGCTCAATTCCAGTGAAGCGGAGTGTGTGTATATGTTCTTAGACGACATTGTAATTACGCCATCAAGTAAAGAGGAACATATTACAATATTGTATCAAGCTTTAAATATTTTGCAAGAAGTCAGATTAACAGGTAAGATAAATACGTACTTATTCTTTCAAAATTCATACTCAAAATATAGAAAATTCCAAAAATGTTTTTCGTGTAAAATGCAAACAATGTGTCTTAAATAATAAGACAACTTAAGACAATAAATATTCATTGAGACAACTACTTTCTGTGCAAATACACCTCCGGATATTGAATTATACAATGAAATATTTAAAATCTTATTTTATTTGATTTGTTACAACGCTCTATCAAAGTATAAAGGGTGATCAACAATGATTGTAGACAAGTTAAATTTCCCGCCGAAAAATCTGGGGAATTTGATCGATCCAAGTTCATGCCAAGGAAAAATTTATAAACAGTAACTCGATTTGACATTAGCAGCGTCGTGCGTCGTATTTTGACATTGTGTTAATTCATTCTTCGAATTAAGTTATTTTTCATTCTGTTTCATAGACATCAGTTCTTATCAGGACTACTTTGTATAAGTCTTTGTTTTGTGGTAAGTGATTTGCTGTTTTTAGGTTAGAAAATTAGAAAATTTAAGTATAATCCTAAATTTACAGATTTTAAGAGAATTCGCTTGTGTTTACCGTGATGTTTGCACCACAGCATGATGCTTTCATCCTGAAGGCTCATTATCGAAGTGAAACTATGAATGAAATGGCACATGGACTTACTCATTACAATCGTGTCTGAATCAATTTATTCAAGCCTTCCCCGATGTCCACATTCCTTACAAAACATTTTCCTCGCATAAAACCCGCATTGTTGACCGTTTTGAGGGCACGAATTGTATCTGTAAGGGCAAGTCAGCTGGAAGACTGCCTATCTTAACAGAAGAGGTTCCAACAACCTCTTCAACAACGACTTAAACAAAGCCCAACAAAATCTTTAAGAAAACTTTCAGCTCAAACGGGTATGTTCTTAATTTTAAGGTGCGCACAAATTTTAATGTTAAATCCTTTTACAGGAGTATCGTATGGGAGTTGCATAAAAGCCGCAAAAAAAAGTCTGCATTTGCGCCCGTATAAGGTATCGGTAGTTCAACAACTTCAGCCACTTGATTTCCAAAAAAGAATTGATTATTGCAATTGGTTTAATCAGAATTTAAATGATAATGGTATGTTGGACAAGACCTTTTTTACTGACGAGGCGTGGTTTCACTTGTCAGGATATGTGAACAGCCAAAACTATCGTACGTGTGCTACAGAAAATCCTCATACTTTTATTGAAACGGATTTACATCCACAAAAAATTGGTGTTTGGGTAGCAATTTCGAGACGTCGGATAATTGGCCCAATATTTTTCAACGAAATAATCAATGCGGAGCGCTACCGAACACTAATTCTAGATGAATTTTTGAATCAATTGCATGATGACGAACAGATAATGGGTTATTTTCAGCAAGATGGAGCCACTCCTCATACTGCGATGGCGACATTAAATTACTTGAGGGAATTTTACGTTGATGGCTTGGTAAGCGACGGATTATGGCCACCACGTTCGCCAGACCTCACTCCGTGCGATTTTTATTTATTCGGGCATTTAAAAAATAAGGTTTTTAAAAATCGAATGCATACCCTAGACGAGCTTAAAGCAGCAATTGAAGAAGAGATAAGGAACATAAATCCGGAGGAACTTCAACGAGTATTTCAAAATAAAAAACGTAGAGTTACATTTGCCTAGAAAATGAAGGCCATCATATTCAACATTTATTATAAAATTAGGGATGCTAACTCTACATTTATAAAAAATACACAAAACCTTAACTTACTTTAATTTACTTTGTATATTTAATTAAAATTGTAAAAATTTGATATATAGTTATGATGAAATATTTAATTTATTTTGGGAAAAAATGTTTGCTACGCCAATGGAAAAGCAATCTAGGGGATTTTCTTTTCATATAATCAGTTGTACCAACATGTTTTGGCGAGAAATTTAACCTGTCAACAATCATTGTTGATCACACTCTATGTAACATTTAGGTCAAGTTCTCTTCAAACCAACTCACAAACAAAAATGAATAATGAAAGCAGAAATTACAAGTAATTAGAAATGAAAAGACTAGGATTTAAATTAATGTCTTAGGCCATCTATAGACGCGTTTCGAGATTTATCTCTTTTCAGTATAGCTTTGCTTATGGCTTAAAAAAAATTGGAATAAAATTGAAATAAACTTTCTTTCTTGATTGAGTGAAAAATATGGTCTTATTTATAGGGTAAAAATAGGGTTTATGTCATTAACAGGTATGAAGAATGTGACACCTGATTATTTACCTTATTTACCTTACGGTACAGTTCAAACAAGAATAATTCCAATTAAAAATTATTTGAATTCGAGAAAATAAACTTACGCTTCTTATAGTTTCCACACTTTAAACATAATATATACATTTTCGTTATTTTATATATGTTTAAAGTGTAGAAACTAAAAGAAGCGTAAGCTTATTTTCACGAATTCAAATATTTTTGAATTGGAATTATTCTTGTTTTCATAATCATATTTAAAATTTGAAGCAATGAAAAATATTCAAGTTCTTACAACAATAACAGATAACTTAATTATAACTGATGTCAATAAGAACTGTTACAACATTTTGAGAAACCTACATTTGATCATAATAAATATTCTATATTCGTTCATATTTTTTCACTAGTAAGATTCTATTTTAACAAGTTATCGAATACCAACGAAATATATAGCGTGTTCCGTTTTAAAAGGAGAAAGTTTGTTACGTATCTAGAAAATGAATAACCTTATATATTGAAAATTGTCAATGAATAGCCTAAATTAGTAGCTACGAATTTTATTTGAAACATTTTTTTAAAAACTCATCACAAACCGAGATATCAAGCCGAGACATTACTTTTGGTACACACTGTATATGCGAAGATTCGTATTTATCAAGTTTGGGTGCGCTTGTGCAGCAATCTATCTAGAAGAATTAGTAATACATTGATATTAATGGTATAACGGCAAAAAATAAAATAGTGGAAATATTTAACCTTCTATAACAACTGGTGAACAAATAGTGTAATAGGGAAGGACTTAAAGTCTCACCCTCTTAGGGGGCCTAAGAGGGTGAGACTTTAATTCCTTCCCTAGTACACTATTTGTACTATTGTACTATTTACACGCAAGAGGAAACTGGAGGGCCTAGACCTCTCTTTCTAAATGGTGTTAACCTAGAAATGTTGGGTGAGGTGAAGTACTTAGGAGAATTCTTTGACTCCAAGCTCACCTTCACCTCGTACATCTCAAAACGTTAATCGGAAATTACCTATACGGTAATTAGACGAACGTACGACAAACAATGGGGGCTCAGACCAGAGATGGCATACTGGCTGTATACTAGAGTGGTCAGACTCGCAATCATGTATGCTGCTTTGGTGTGGTGGCCTAAAGTCACGCAACACACAACCATACAAACCCTCAGCAAGATTCAAAGGCTTACCTGTGTCAGCATAACGTAGGCTATGAGAACCACACTCACTGCAGTCATGGAGACGCTCCTAGACCTCACACCACTTCATATTCTGATAGTGGGGGAGGCAAGATTGGCACTCCACAGGCTACAGCTATCATCAGTTAACATAAGAGTTGACATGCCCCACAGACATAGGGGGACCTCTCTTGCAGATGAGGTCAGATATCTTGAAAACGCACTCTTTAAAGTCACTATTCCAGACCGCAACGAATAGAACGACTTTAGGGAAGACATTCACAAACATAGCATGATCTGGTATACGGATGGTTCTAAATCAGACAAAGGTAGTGGATCAGGAATCTACAATGAAAACATGAAGACAGGCTATGCTCACTCACTGGGCTGCCTGGCATCAGTCTTTCAAACCGAAATATTGCAATTATAGAATGTGCGAGAACCAACACAGAGAAGGACTGTCGTAACAGGCAAATCTATATAATGTCCGACAGCCAGGCGGCACTGGAGGTTCTAAAGAGCCAAAAGACTTCATCCAAAATGGTGTTGGACTGCTTCGAAACACTGAATCACCTGGCGAGACAGAACAAGGTTACACTTGTCTGGACGCCGGGTCATTCAGGTATCGAGGGAAATAAAAAAGCTGACAAGCTCGCAAGGCAGGGAGCTACCATATAATTTATGGACCTTGAACCTGTCTTGGGCATCACAAAAAAAGTCGAGTCGCCTAAAAGTTAGAAAGTGGATTCGCAACAAACACAAGGAATACTGTTTAAACAGACCAGGCCACAGTAAGGCCATTATAAATCGACCTAACTCTAACCAAGCTGCAGAACTACTGACACTAAGTAGGGCACAGCTAAAAACAACCATAGGACTACTAACAGGCCACATAACTGTTGAAAAGCACCTAAAGAAAATCGGTCTACACAACGGCGACACCAGTTGTCGGCTCTGTGATATGGCACCGGAAACAACAATGCACATTCTGTGTAGCTGCAATGCGCTGGAAAACAAGACAGTTCATATTTGGAAACAGTCAAATGGTACCAAATGATTTCCACACGTAACCCCCGAAGGACCTGCACAGGCTAGTGCAGGGAATGGAGTTTGGAATATTTGCCTGAGTAAGACAATATAGGGTAGTACAATAAGCCACCTAGGCTGCAGTGCATCCGGATTCGCAAGGAAGACGGTCCCCACAAGAAGAACAAACAAAAAACCTTTTATAAAAATATTGTAAACTACAATTTTTAAAGTAAATTTTAGGTTCTGCAAACCTGGCAATTTTTTTAAATTTGAAAAATTCATTCAATTTTAAGAAAATCAGAGAATTTTAAGCTGATATAACAACGCAAAATCAATAAATTATTTTAAACACGACCCAAGAGTCTTCTTCCACTCCTTAAATAAGCCAGAAATTAATTAAAAACAAATGAACCGATATTCGAACCCTTTGGTACCCTCTTGCTTTTGTAAAATTGGAGATTGTAATAAACGTTTCCACTCCTCAATTAAACATGATAAAACTTTAGAGTTTCGAAAATTTAAATTTGCAAGGCGAAGCGAAACCTCCGCCAAGTCCAAATTCGCAGGCTTTTCTAAACTCGAAATGTTACTTCATGCACCAGCCGCATACAACATTTATCTATTCTGAAGTTCAAATAATATTAACATATACTTATAAAATATTTCAAAAAATTGTAAATAGTTTGAAATTGAATTGAATGAACATAAAATAATCATGTTGTTCTTAGAAGATTATTTAAATATTTATGTTTTTAACGGAATTGTAGCTGGAATATATTGAACCTATTATCCCTAATAAATATCACTAATAAGTGGCAAATTGTGGAAAAAAGTGTTATTATAATATAGCCATCATCGTATATGAGCGAAAATTATGCAATGTTTGTTTTATTTTTATCATAATTTTGAAATGAGATTTTTAAATCACAATAAATAGACAAAGTTTTCAAGTTTTTACGATTCGTTATTCGGTTCATATTATCAACTATAAAAGCAAACCGAGTTCGCTATGAAATCTAAATGTAAGTAGGTAACAGAGCTGGGCAGGATTCGAGTTCTGGATTAGAATCCTTTTAGAAAGAGGTATTCGAATACTTCAGTGAATCGAATCCAAATGTAACTGATTTAAATCCTTATAAAAGGATGTGAATACTTACAGAAGGATTCGAATACCTACCTACAGATACCATACCGAAAATTTGTTTCTTCTGTGTTTTTGAACTTCACTTTAATCAGTGTGTTATACGCGTGGCGCATGAAGTAAAACATCGAGTTTTAGAAAAGCCTGACAATCAAATTTTCAGGCTTTTCTAAACTCGAAATTTTACTTCATGCTTAATCTAGGAGTGGAAAACACTGGTTTGAAGTTTTAAATTAAATGCTTTTATACAAGGTGTCCACCAGCCGGGAAAATAGAGAAATTCAGAGAATTTCAGTTATTGGTAAATGCCATGGAAAAGTCAAGAAAATTACTTTTCTTTTTAGCGCAAAGAAAAAAGAAGCTATGGCAAACTTACAGGAATTTGATGAGTGGGCCCTGATGGAATCTCAGCGTACTTACTAAAAAACTGTAAATACTCACTTGCAAAGACTATCTGTGATCTTTTCAATTTATCCCTTAAATATGGTGCAGTTCCTAAATGTTGGAAACGAAGTTTTGTAAAATGTGGATTAGCAAACACACTATAATAGACAAACAGCATGGATTTTTTAATGGTAGATCCACAAGTACTAATCTCATTTCGTATCACTCTTACATTTCTAATACCTTGGAAAACGGCTATCAAATCGACACGGATTTTGCTACAGCTTTTGACCGTGTAAACCAAGGTGTATTATTATCAAAATTAGAAACACTAGGATTAGGGGGTAACATACTGCATTGGTTGAACAGTTATTTGACAGAAAGAACCCAACAAGTTAAAAATTTAAAATGCTTTGAATAATAAATACCTAAATAAAAAAAGCCGACATTCGCTGTTCTTATAGAACCGTTAAATTTGCAACGTCTAATGAGTGTTGTCAACTCCCAGATTAAGCATAAGGTAAAATTTCGAGTTTTGAAAAGCCCGAACGTTTGGATACGCGACCAATCCAAATTTTCAGGCTTTTCCTAACTCGAAATATTACTTCATGCCTAATCAAGGAGAAAAAACACTCGTTAGAAACTTCAAATTAAACTTTTTCAGAAACAGCTTATAAAAAAATTCCCTGTATATTTGGAACTTCACTAAATCACTTGAAACGCCTGGTGCATGAAGTAACATTTGTTTCATGCTTATTCAAGGGGTGGGAAAACTATGTTAAAACATAAAATAAAACACTAATAATTGAAATTTCTTAAAATTTAAAGTAAGTTTGGAATATTTTTTTGTCTCATGGTTAAAATCTCCCTGGTCAAATCCTGGCTACGCTCATGAACAGATGCATTACTATATAGATGTAAAGTTTATTTATTGTCATATTTATATGTACATTTCTAAATATTATTAATTAATTGTTATTTATTTAATATTAAAAAAATATATAGCAGAAACATCACATGCAGACCGTGCGCGTTGTGAAAGCTGGCTCGCTCATATTAATAAATGGACCCCCGGCTGTTATCCTGATTGAATGATAAAAGGACGTGGACGATTAATTAACCTTTTGGACTGGTGTATATTATTTGATTAAAAAAAAAGTATGAACCCGCACGGCCTAATCTTGGCCCCGGGTAATTAATTATGACAGTCCCCGCGCTATTGGTTTTTAATTAGGGCGGTTTGTTTAACCTCAGGCCCGTAATTAAATTTGATTTGTGCGTGCTCAGGAAAAATTACGAGCGGACCGCGGAAAATTATCGGCCCTTCCTTCCGCCCCTCCGACTCACCCTTCGGATCCGCCGAAGACGCTGTCATTCTCATTCCATTTATGATTTATCGATGCGGTATTGTTTGGGGGGGCGTTTGTGAGAATTGGCCAGGAATCTAATTTTTGTACGGATCACTTCTATTTATTAAATACTTATCATTTTAGTGACAGGCAATTGTTTCTAGTAGTTACACAATAAAAATATGTCATTAGTAGCCAGTGTTATTAAGTTGAAGCAAGATATTTAAACGAATAATGTTTAGATAATATATAAAAATATTGAGAAGAACCAATGCTCTTAGTAATTTATCTAACGGATATGCTTCCTTATACTGCACAGTGTTAAATTTAAAATGTTCGAAAAGCTGGCCAAAAGTCAAATATATATATATATATATATATATATATATATATATATATATATATATTTATATATATATATATATATATATATATATATATATATTTATATATATAGATATATATATATATATTAGGGTGGGTCGAAAATTTTAGATTTGAGACGGCTAGTGAAAAAATGATAGTTTTTATGATTCTATGTAAGGGAGCTACCGTGGTTTCGATCATGGGTTTACCCCCAGCTCGCACAAATGCCTCAAAAATGGCCATTTTGGTAGTTTTTTCATATTTCACCCAATAGATCATACTGTACATGTTATATGTCCGACTTTTTGTGCACAAATTACTCATGGGTCTTCAACCTTTAGATAAAGTCCATTGGGACCATATTTTGATGGTAAACCGGTGGAGTTATTGCCCTCTGAAAATATCGATTTTTGGGGGTAAAACTGCGAGATGCTTGTTACAATGATAAATAGGTAACAATTAGCTTTTAAACCTCTGCAAATGTATCATTTTCCTTAATTCCATATCCTATGAATCTGATATTAAGTTATTAGGCTCAATGAGTGTAGAGAATTAGTTTAGTACACTATATTCAACATTTTGTTAACCAAACCTGACATAGGCACATCAGAAAATAAAAAGTCAAAAATAGGCTTAAACAAAAGTTTTCTTCGATCGGAATTCAGTGTAATGAGCTAACGGTGAAGTTAAGATGTTAAATTAGGACAGAGGGTGGTTTTTAAATCCACATTTAGACAATTTTTCACAGCAATAATCATCTCGACATTTTCGACGATTTAAGCTAAAAAGTCAAAAATAAACGGCAAAAACAAAGTTTTCCTTTGGTCGAAAGTGAACTACATCTAAATTTAAACAATGAGTGTATTAGAAGCTAATCATCACCTATTAATCACTTTAATAAGAGTCTCGTGTTTTTTCGCCAATTTGAGGTAAAAAATCGAAAATGAATGTCAAAAACAAAGTTTTTCTTCGGTCGAAAACCAACTTCAGACGCTTTCGGTGCAGTTTAGAGTCTAAATTAGTAAATGAGGTGGTTTAAAAGCTAATTGTTACCTATTTATCATTGTAACAAGCATCTCGCAGTTTTACCCCCAAAAATCGATATTTTCAGAGGGCAATAACTCCACCGGTTTACCATCAAAATATGGTCCCAATGGACTTTATCTAAAGGTTGAAGACCCATGAGTAATTTGTGACCAAAAAGTCGCACATATAACATGTACAGTATGATCTATTGGGTGAAATATGAAAAAACTAATAAAATGGCCATTTTTGAGGCATTTGTGCGAGCTGGGGGTAAACCCATTATCGAAACCACGGTCGCTCCCGTACATAGAATCATAAAAACTATCATTTTTTCATTACCCGTCTCAAATCTAAAATTTTCGACCCACCCTAATATATATATACAGAGAGTTTTATGTAACACCGAACATTGTCATCCAATATAATTAGACTCCTTTAATTTTTAAGTTATGTGTAAATTGGATTGCCTCTATGACCATTACAAATTGTAGCCAATCAATCGCATTTAATGCCTCAACTTGTACATACAGGGAGTTTTTCTTTCAAGTATACATGTCCCAATTACAGCGTATATGCCGTAAATCTTTAGATAACTGCTGTTTTTTTTTAATGAGTTTAATTTGAAACTTGAAATGAGTGTGTTCCACTCCCAGACTAAGCATGAAGTAAAATTTCGAGTTTAGAAAAGCCTGAAAATTTGGTTTGGTCGCGTAGCGCGAAGCGCGGAGCGGCCAAACCAAATTTTCAGGCTTTTCTAAACTCGAAATTTTCCTTCATGCGCCACCGGTACAAAACACTGACATATTGCGAAGTTTAAAACACACCGCTAAACTTTACATTGCATCAGTGTTTTGTACCGGTGGCGCATGAAGTAAAATTTCGAGTTTAGAAAAGCCTGAAAATTTGGTTTGGCCGCTCCGCGCTTCGCGCTACGCGACCAAACCAAATTTTCAGGCTTTTCTAAACTTGAAATTTTACTTCATGCTTAGCCTGGGAGTGGAAAACACTCGTTTAAAGCTTCAAATTAGGTTCTTTCACAATGAAACACTTTTAACTTTGTTTGTATAACACGTTTTATTTAATGTGACTGCAGTTTCGACAAATTTAGCTTGTCATTATCAAACATGGAGTAACTTAAACTAGAGGTTTTACAGGTATATATACACAATTACAAGACAGCGGTAAAAATGGGGGTGTACATTAGGTCAACCTGGTCGTTAATTAAGGGAATTCCCGGATTAGCGCGGGCTTTGTGTATCTCTAGTGCTTCTAGCAAATTCATTTTACGACCCTTTTCGGCATGATGGATTATGGTAAGTACATCTTTTTCAAAAGTGTGATTTTCGTCTAAAAGGTGTTTTGCAAAAGACGACTTATCACTCTGTTTAAGCCGAAAAGAGCGCAAATGTTCCCTCAATCTTATGTTGAAATTACGACCAGATTGGCCAATGTATATCCCTTGACAATCTGCGCAAGTTAATTTATATATTCCGGATTTATTAAATTTATCTAATTTTGTTTTACTATTAAAGATATGGTTATTGATTTTACAGTACGGTTTAAATGCAACTTGAATATTATGCTTTTTTAGGATATTTTTAACTTGAAAACTGACATTACCAAAATAAGTTAACGAAATACATTAAATATTTAGATCTGTCTATTACCAGAATAAATAACAAACTCTCTTTTGACATTTTTAGAAAACCTTCCTTTACCGACTCAATTATCCCTAACCATTCCAGACATCCCTATAAACATAAAATTGCTGCATTCAATTCAATGATTCATAGAGCCTTAAAAATCCCTTTGTCAGCTAATTTTTTCGAGAAGGAAATTAACTTGATTAGAGCTATGGCTATTAACAATGGTTATGGTTGTGATTTGGTTGATAGACTTCTTAAAAAACAGAAATTTAATAACATCAAACATCTATTATACGCTGGAATATCATTTGAAAAAGAAACAATTAAATATAAATCGTTAACTTATTTTGGTAATGTCAGTTTTCAAGTTAAAAATATCCTAAATATATATATTTATTTTTGTTTACTATAACTGTAAGTAACTCCAATTAAACAGTAATAAACAAAGGATACTCTTTACGCCAAGGGGTAGATCTAGGTGACTAACAACAAACAGGTATACCACGGTTAATAGGTTTATTTTACAAAAAACTAAATATTTAGATCTTAGTAATATTTATTAATAAGGTTTAAAGAGTTGCTTACTATAATGTATTGCAGTTTCTAGCTTAATTTATTGACCTTATAAAATATTTAAATTTCGATACCTGAAATGGCAGACATTTTTTAACCACGAATATTTTAATTTGTGAATACTCATAATACAGGGTAGACCAAAAGTTTGTTTACATTTCAAATGTTGATTTAAAAGAAACTAGTTATGTGAGATAAAAACTTTCTATTTATTATTAAAGAACACAAATTGTGATTTTATTTTATAAAAATTACATCATCCATATGTGATCCTGGACTATTTTGACACTGCTGCAACCTGGAGCGGAAATTTTCAATGACGGCCTAACAAGTGTTTCGTGAAATCATTTGCATTTCCTCTCGAATATTTTCCTTTAATTCCTCTAGGGACACTAGGTTGCTGTTGAAAACTTTACTGTTAAGGTGTCCGCAAAGAAAGAAGTCCAGTGGGGATAAGTCCGGGCTACGAGGTGACCTCATTTGGATATCACTATTTGTCCAAAAATTTCGCGAACAGCACTTAATGAGTCGTTGGAAGTGTGGCATGTTGCCCCATCTTGCTGAAACCACGATCTTTGATTAAAACCATCGAAATCCTGTAGCGCTGGTGACAAAAAGTTTTGTAGCATGGCAATATACCGCTCTGTATTCGCTGTAACAGCATTTCTTCGGCGATCTTAAAAAAAAGTATGGAATAATAATGCCTCTTGCTGACAAAGCTGCTCATACAGTAACCTTGGGTGAATGCAGAGGTTTTTGATGCTTCAAATTAGGATTAGTGTCACTCCAATACCTGCAATTTTGCCTATTTACATCCCCATTTAGATTTAAGTGTGCCTCGTCTGAGAAAAAAAGGTTGGAAAAGCTGGTGAACCTCTCTAACATTCCGTTTGCAAATTGGAGCCTGTGAGCGTGATATTGAGGCTTTAATTCCTGTAACATTTGGATTTTGTACAGATGTAAATGTAAATCTTTGTGAAGAATACGAATCAAAGATGTTCTGGACACACCTAAGGTGTTAGACCGCTTCCGAGTAGAGAGACCATGATTTTCACGAATAGACGCTCTTACACGCTCGACGTTTTCGGGATCTCTTGATGTTCTAGGTCGGCCGGATCGTGGTTGATTCATTGTTGAATCTGTCTCCTCGAACTTCTGTACCCATTTTCGAATCAATTGAATCTATAGAGCTTTATTTTTATGCTATATGTTGTAATGAGCGCAAAATTTTCGATGCGCTAGAGTAAAAGAATCGTTGTTGCGGTAGTACTAGCGTACACAGAACGCACGATGTTTATCCCTGATTGACGCCATGGTACTGAATTCCCATTGGCCGTTCTTGCGCTTCGTAACCCCTCCGCTAACGAGAAAGCCGATGCTCTGGCAAAGATTGGATCACGCAGACCCTACATTGGACCAGAACCAATGCTACCGATTCTCAAAAAATCAATAAGACCAAGCGCAAAAGAGTGGACCCTAGAAAGACACACCGAGCGCTGGAAAAACCTGACAGGGCATAGACACAGTAAACTACTGATGGAAAAACCCTGCCAAGAACTAGCAACTGAGGCCCTCAGACTCAGTAGAAACAACCTTAGAATAGTCACAGGACTGATAACTGGACACTGTACCCTAAGGAAGCACCTGCATAACATGAAACTGTTCACAGAAGATCCAATATGCAGACTATGCCTGGAAGAGGATGAAGACGCCTCACATGTACTATTCGAGTGCGAGGCACTTTCCACCTGGAGGGAAACAAACCTTGTCCAAGGGAATCCAAGCCACTTCCCGAAGGGAAAGATGATCGAAAGGCTGCTGGGACTAGCCAAGGAGACAGAGCTTTTTGATTAACTACGGTAACGGAAGAAGTACAATAAGCCACACGGCTACGGTGCTAGGGCAGAAATTACCCTAACTTCCGTTTCCTGCCCCTAAAAAAAAAAAAAAAAACCTCCGCTCCACCCCGCCGTCGCTGCTCGTCGCAGCTACCGATTCAAATTTAAACGGACTTTTGGTCCACCCTGTAGTAGAGGTTCAGTTTTTACTAGGAACTGAACCATTACCAAAATCCGGAAAAAAAAACCGTTATTTTTGTCGGAACGAAAATGGGAACTGAACCGAAAAAATATCGGTTTATTTTGGTTCAAGCACGCACGTGAACACTTATTTAATTCTACAACAGTTTCTACTATTATGCAATTTTTTAATGAAAACTGTTTGCGGAAGTAGTCGTTTCGAGGTCCCCGCACTCGATTAAGACCATTTTTGATTTTTTTGTATTAGAAATTTTAGTTTTCGTTTGGCATTAAAAAACAATGTTTATCGTTCCACCTCTTTTATTTTAGAATAAAAATTACAGAATTAACTGAATCTGACAAGTATTGTCAGGCTGTATAAATCGCAGACTAATGATTATTACAAATAGAATTAAAAATAATGCATTTATGTTTTATACAAATTAATAATCAAAAAAAGATCATTCCATAAACACTAATACCTATTATTCGAGAATTAAATATTCCGTGGAACACTGCATGAAAACAAACCGTTCCAATTTAAATAATTCATTGAATTTTAAACATGAAACAAATTCAGAAGTAATTAAAGTACATAATAGAAGTTTAATAACAATTATACAATCTAATAATACGAGTGTGAAATAATAACGAGAGGGGTCGGTGGAAAATCCCCGATTAAATCGCAACGGCACCAACGGTTATTATTAAAGCGGCAATTATGCAGTTACGCAGTAAACGAATGCAAATAGTTTAATAAACGACCACGGATAATAATTAATATTATAAATAATTAACGAGGCAATTAAGCTTAATGGACAGTTGAGTTGTAGTTACCGCTGCCTGAATTAATTATTATAATTGTAATATCCGTTTATGTTGAATCACAAAATATTAAATGAAATATAATAATTATATTTGCTAAACAATATTTTAAAGTTATTGGAGCACTAAAGGTACGGTTAGAGACTGCATCTTTTAGTGTGCAGTCCTTTCCTGCGGTTCCATGTCACATACACATCCAGGGAATTTTTCTTTCAAGTATACATGCCACGATATATACATTGTAAAATTCCAGGCAATTTGTTGTATTTAAAAAGCGTTTAATTTGAAGCTTAAAAGAGCGTTTCCACTTTTTGATTAAGCACGAAGTAACATTTCCAGTTTAGATAAGTCTGAAAAAAACAAACCAAATTTTCAGGCTTTCACAATATATATTAATGTTATCTGGAATTGTTCTTTAACCTAACATATGAAACTGTTATCTAACCTAACCAAAATCCTCCCCATCTAACTTAACCACTGAAATATACTTATACTGAAAGGCGCATTCGGTCCGCCAGCCTAATCCGAGAGAGAGGGCTGCAGGCTCGGCTAGCTTCATATAGAATCGGTCTGCTAAAATCTGTCTCTTTCTGGTCTCTGGTTTTCTTTCTAACTCACAGGCCTTATGGGCCACAGCCCAAAGCGTGGACCGCAGGAGGCGATACTGTTGACGTTGAAGATTGCACATCTGCTTTTATATTGTTTTGTTTAAGTGAATATGAGTTTGCCGCCAAAAACGCCATTTTATTTAGTGTTTTCACACTGGTAAGTTCATCGTGTAATTTTTATTTTATAAAATAAATTTAATTAGACGTAGGATTATGGCTAGCTTATCAGTGACGGCTCGTCAGGGACGGCAGGGTCGGCCGGGCCGTACCGGTAAATTTGATTGAACAAAAATTATAAATTTTTATTTTCTCAGAAATAAATATTGCGCACATTTTGTAATAAATATACAGGGTCCTGCATCTCACCTCCCGTCTTCTATAGCTCAGTTATTAATTTAGTTAGGATTTTTTTTAGACTTTGCCTGTATCCTAGGGCGTATTTCAAGAAAATATGTTTGATTATACAGGGTGTCCCAAAAAAGTGAGACGTCATGATGATATATATTTTTAAATTAAATGGTGTACATTTTGTTAATAATTTGAGTGCCTTTTATGGTTACCTTCATACCCCTAAATTTTTATAGAAATCGGTTTTGTGATATCAGTCAAAAAAAATTAAAACTTAAAAAAATCGGTTTTGCACTATTAATTTAAAAAATTAATAACAATAAAAAATAGTATCTCGTCAATTAAATTATAGAAGGTACTTATTAAAAAAGGTCTAATGGTCCCGATAACCAAGTTCCTGAATATGAATTATATAGAGTGTGCAAAATTTAGTGTCAAACTTTTTAAACTTTAATGCACTGTATTTTTCTTATTTTAAATTGGAACCTCTGTATATTTTTATGTCATTCCATGCGGAATTAAAAAACAAACATTTTTCCTAATTACAACCCTATCACAATTCCTAACACATACAAAGTTATTTGCAGGAAACTCGTTTAAGCAACTAATCCAGTAGCCATTTTAATTAATAAAAATCGAAGGTGGCTTTAAAAAACAATTTATTGACATAACATGTTTTGTAATTAAATTGCATCTCGAAAGTCTTAAAGGATTCACAGATTTTCGTCTAAACATATTACACATCGTGAAAGTACAATGAGATCGAAAAAGAAATTATTCAGAGCAGGCATTGACTACTACAAAACCATTAGCAACACTGATTTCAATTCAATAAAAACAGGAAACTTCAAATAAATTTAAACACAAAACAGTATTCTGAAATTTGTCTTGCCAACCATGTTGTTCTAGTCAAGGCCTGCTCTGAATCATGTTTTTTTACGATTGCGTAGTAGTAAGTTTTGTATAAAAAATAGTTTTAGTAAAACATAACAAAAATACGCATTTCTAAAATGAATCACCTACTAGAACTTAATGTTAGATATGTCTTCCGTTCTCTTGGAGGCACAATTAAAGACAAGTATGAAATGATCTTGCAACTCTTCGTAATAGGTCGGGTGTAATGTTGTGAAATGCATTTATGATTCTTTGCTGCATGTTTTTTGGTGTGGTTGGAGGTTCTTGATAAACGATTTCCTTAACGTAGCCCCACAAAAAGAAGTCCAATTTAGTTAAGTCGGGTGATCGGGGCGGCCATTTACTTGGCCCTCCTCTTCCAATCCACCGATTCGGGAAGGTTGTGTTGAGATAATCCCTGACTTGTAATGAATAATGTGCTGGGGCTCCATCCTGTTGCAGCCACATTGCATCCCTCACAGACATTGGTAAATGTTGACATAAATCTGGAAATTGATTTTGCAAAAAATCCAGATACGTTGGTCCATTCAAATGTCCGTTAAAAAAGTGAGGGCCAATCATATGTTCACCAATAATTCCCCCACACATTAATTGCCCATCTGTGTTGTTGATCAACATGCCTAAAAACTCTTGGATTGTGGTCGCAATAATAATGGAAGTTATGACGATCCACAAATCCATTTTTATGAAAGGTGGCCTCATCAGAAAACAAAACCTTATCAAAAAAGTCAACATGTACCCTAATTTTAGTTTGTGCCCAGTTGCAAAATTCGACACGTTGATCAAAATCTTGTTCAAAGAGTTCTTGATGGAACTGGATATGATAGGCATGGAAACGGTTGTCCTTTAAAATTCGTTAGCGGGTTCTTTTACTTACATCCACGGCAGCAGCGACTGCTTGTTGACTAACGGAAGGATTTTCCGTAATTGATAATAGCACAGCCAATTGATTTTCTTCAGTTCGAACCAGCCTATTTCTAACTGGTTTTGTATAGTTTACATTACCCGTATGTATAAATCTCTCCAATAAGTTTTCCAGGCTCCTGTTGTCTGGATGTCGTCGTTCCGGATACCTCTGTGCGTAAACCCGACTTGCCAAAAAACACTTCTTTTCGCATTCTCCTAATATGAAAATCATATCTTCGAGATCGTCTCGGTTGTACGTCATGACAACAAATTCTTGGATATAAAGAGCTTAACTCATAATGCTTTTAACTATTACATTACTAAAGTCAAAATAGGCTTTTGTCACTTTGTTAAACAATAAATTGTTTTCCAAAGCCACCTTCGATTTTTATCATTAAAATGGCTATTGGATTAGTTGATAAAACGAGTTTTCTGCAAATAACTTTTAATGTGTTAGGAATTGCGATAGGTTTGTAATTAGGAAAAATGTTTGTTCTATAATTCCGCATGGAATGACATAAAAATATACAAGGGGTCTAGTTTAAAATAAGAAAAATAAAGTGCTTTAAAGTTTGAAAAGTTTGACACTAAATTTTAGACACTCTGTATAATTCATATGAATAAAACTTGGTTAACGGGACTGTCAGACCTTATTTAATAAGTACATTGTATAATTTTATTAACGAGGCACTATTTTTATTTTTTATTAATCTTTTAAACCAATGGTGCAAAACTGATTTTATTTAGTTTTTACTTTTTTTTTGCTAAAATTACTAAACCAATTTCTATAAAATTTTAGGGGTATGTAGGTATCCATAGAAGGCACCCAAATAACGAAGGAAATATATAGCATGTAATCTAAAAATATATATCATAATGACGTCAAACTTTTTTGGGACACCCTGTATGATCAAAAATATTTTCCTGAAATACGCCCTAGGATACAGGTAAAGTCTGCCAAATATCAAAAGCCTAACTTAATTAGTAACTGAGCTACAGAAGACGGGAGGTGCGATGCAGGACCCTGTATAGTAGGCTAATATGTAGTAATAATAATAAGCACTCAGCAAAAAGCCGATAAATGTAGAAATTTATTTTAATTTAATATATGTTTACTAAGCAACTTCGTATCCGCAAAATCGGCCAGCCGTAGATTTTCAGATTATGAAGATTGATGCAAGCGCTACGTCGTCACAAGTGTCAGTGCAGTTTTTGTCGTTACATTTTCCCTGCAGGGTGAACGTACGTCCACAAATGGTTTACTCGAGTACGGCAAATTTGCTGAGGCCGTAGTCGCCGTTCTTCCACACAATACACCGATGCCTATGTGTCAGAGCTGGGCAGGATTGGAATCCTTCTAGTGGATTCAAAAGAGGCATTCAAATACTTTAGTTCAACTGGATTCGTTACATTGTTTTAAGAGGATTCGTATTCGAATCCAAATGTGGGTGATTCGGATACATGTAAAAGGATTTGAATCGTCAAAAATAATTCGAATTAAATGTGAGGATTAAAATGAAAAATGTCTTTAGTGTGTTTTTAAATTTCTCGTTAAATCACTGTTTTATACGCGTGGCGCATGAAGTAAAATTTCGAGTTTAGAAAAGCCCAGAAAATTTGTCTCGGGTCGCTGCGCGACCCTCGACAAATTTTCATGGGGCTTTTCTAAACTCGAAATTTGACTTCATGCTTAGTCTAGGAGTAGAAAACACTCGTTTAAATGAAGACAACCTTATACAAGACTGTCTCACTTTAAACCGAGTCGACCTTATACAGTAATGACTTTGATTTTGACGTCATGTGATGATTTCCGCGCGTGATAAGGTCGGTTCGGATTAAATCCAGACAACCTTGCACAGTAATGATCTTGATTGGCGTGGATTTCCACGCGTGACGACATCAACCAAGGTGTGTAAGTAAGTTTGTCTTGATTTAAACCTAGCCGACCTTGTATTGTTTATTTACCTTGATTGTTGACGTCACGTGAGGACTTCCACGCGTGACGTCAGCAATCAAGGTGGTTAGTGTATAAGGTTGTCCTAATTTAAAACCGAGTCGACCTTGTTAGTTTAATTACATTGGCTTTTCACGTCACGCGAGGAATTTCATGTGTGACGTCAGAAAAACTCCCTGTATTTTTCAGGACATAGATATTTCTAATAAAATCAGACTGAATTTGCTATGAAATTGAAACATAATAAGTAAAAACCAGTATATTTTCAATTTCACAATATTTCAGTGTTATATCCGTTTCGCTACGCAACTAAACTAAATTTTCAGAATTTTCTAAACTCTATATTTTACTTTGTACGTAAACAAGGACAGTAAATCAATGTTAAAAAACAAAAATTAACATTTCTTAAGATATCAACTTTTTGTCTCGTGTAATATAAGGCAAAAGTAATGCAAAAGTAATGTAATGAAAAATATGCTCGTTTTACAACATTTTGAATTGTTGTTTGTAAAACATCTGGCCCCAAATTGGTGATATCTTTTTCAATTATGGCTTTCAAGACTTGCAAGGTGTGTGGTTTGTTGGGGTAAATGCGAAATTTCAAAAAGACACACAGGGAGTGCTTTGATGAGAACATTAAATGACTAAAAATGTTTTTAAAGATAATAATCTAGTTTTCAAAATTATGTTTAATATTATTTGAAGTAAAACTCACATGGTAGCCACAATCTGAAATGTTAAATTTTTCCGACATTTCCCTGATTCAAGATTTTTTCCCTGGCCTTTTAATATAACTTTCTTCTGTGGGAAACCTCCATTTTGTTATATTGTTTTCATTGTTTTTATCAATTTTTAAGTTAATTTTATAAATGTTTACGTGTTTTGTAATTTGCCTGCTGATTTTGACAAATTTAATTATGTCATATGGCTTTTTGTTAGTGTTTTGGTCAATTGGAATATAATTTCATGACTTTTCTCTGACTTTCCCGGTTTTAATGATATTCAGTGAATTTTATACCTACGTAATTTTCAAGCATTCGTCGATTTTATAATAGACTTCAATTTGAAGCTTTAAACGAGTGTTTTCCACTCCCAGACTAAGCATGAAGTAAAATTTCGAGTTTAGAAAAGCCCTGTGAAAATTTGTCGAGGGTCGCGCAGCGACCCGAGACAAATTTTCGGGCTTTTCTAAACTCGAAATTTTACATCATGCGCCACGCGTGTGAAACACAGATTTTAAGTGAAGTTCGAATATACATAAATTTCACAATATTTGAGTGTTTTATACGCGTGGCGCATAAAGTAAAATTTCGAGTTTTGAAAAGCCCAGAAAATTTGTCTTTCACAAAAAAAAAACAAGGAATATCTCAAGATTTACAGAAAATAGGCTGAATTTGGAATACGTATACTTTAAAGAAAAACTCCCTGTATTTAATCCCAAATTTAGATAAATGTGAATTTTTTACAGGAGCAACCCGAGACAAATTTTCTGGGCTTTTCTAAACTCGAAATTTTACTTCAGGCGTCACGCGTATAAAACACTAAAATATTGTGAAATTTATGTATATTCGAACTTCACTTAAAATCTGTGTTTCACACGCGTGGCGCATGAAGTAAAATTTCGAGTTTAGAAAAGCCCAGAAAATTTGTCTCGGGTCGCTGCGCGACCCTCGACAAATTTTCACTTGGCTTTTCTAAACTCGAAATTATACTTAATGCCTAGTCTGGGAGTGGAAAATACTTCTAGTCTAGCCGTGTGTTTTCAACTACGTAATATGTCAATGTTTTGTACCGGTGGCGCATGAAGTAAAATTTCGAGTTTAGAAAAGCCTGAAAATTTGGTTTGGCCGCTCCGCGCTTCGCGCTACGCGTCCAAACCAAATTTTCAGGCTTTTCTAAACTCGAAATTTTACTTCATGCTTAGCCTGGGAGTGGAAAACATCCGCTTAGAGCTTTAACTGAAATTCTTTTAATAAACCTAGCATCGAAGACACGTATGCATATGGATACTTCAAAGAAAAATTGCCGTTATGAAAATGTTCGGTGTAACATAAAACTCTCTGTATGGTTTTAAAATTAAAATATGTAATAATAATAATATATAATTTCTTGTATTGCTATTTCCTAAATATTATAATTAAATAATTGTTATATAATATTTTACATTATTTACCGAATATTTTGGAATAAATTAAAAAATACACAGTTATTTCAGTTATTTAATATTAATTATACCACCAAATGCCTAAAAGTGTTAAAAACCATGAGAAATCATTAGATGTTTCGGTTTTTTTATTAAACAATTTTCAACTTTGTTAACACCGAAAAACTTTGAAATTATTAAGATCTTTGTGAGACTGAATAATTTTCAAAAAGATTTTGATATTATTTTTCTTTTTACTTTCCCCCGTATGTAATACAACGGGAAAGTATTGTTTTCGTGAAAATTTTCGAATCAAAAATTTTAGCGGAAATATCCGTTTTGAGGTCCCCTGAGTCGAATAAGATCATTTTTGAAAAATGTCTGTCTGTCAGTCTGTCTGTCTGTCTGTCTGTCTGTCTGTCTGTCTGTCTGTCTATCTGTCTGTCTGTGTGTGTCTGTGTGCGCTGTACCGCAAAAACCGCTAAAGATATCGAGATGAAACTTGAAACTTAAGCTTTTTGTTACTATCGGAAGAACTGAAAAGCTTTTGGTGAAAATCGGAAAACCGGAAGTGGTACTTTACTCTTAGCGTTTTTCAGTTTTTTCAGATTTTTTCAATAAATGTTCATCAAACAAAAAATTCTTTCAAATAAAAGTTGTAGATAATAACAAAATGAAGATGTATTGTTCACTTACTTTTTGTCATAGCACTCTTAGTTTTTGAGATATTTCAAAAGTTGTGTGTTTTATCTAGTTATTGAGGACGACTTCGTAATATGTTATAAAAAGAAGAACGTTTTTCTGGAACTTTTAAAGACAATTTTCTACAAGGTGATTCATTAGCCTCTTTACAAACTTTAAAAAGTGATTTAATACGCAATTTACGGGGGAAAGTACTATGATGGACACATCACCATTTTTTGGCATATTATTTAAAACTTATTTCTAAACATTTTTAAGCAATACCTTTTCAGCATTTTATAAATTTAATGCTTATTTATATCTCAATGTATCACATTATTATACAGTTATTCGGAAAATGTTTCAAAAAAAAGGTTGTAGATAATGAAAAAACACAAAACCTTTAGCTAAACACTTTTCACCATAACTCTTTTATTTATGATCAATATACGAAAAAGCCTAGGGGAGATATTTACTTGATAATCACTCACAAATTGCTGCTTTATTAGTAACTTAATAAAAAAAAGTATCAAACAAAAGATAATGAAAAAACACAACACAAACTTTGGTTTAATCACTTTTCATCTCAGTTAATTTGTTTATAAACTAGAAACTAAAAATTCTAGTGTAGATGAACAACTTACCGACTATGGCTTTCGACGTCTCAATCAAAAAATGTTTCAAACAAAAGTTGTAGCCAATGAAAAAATAAACCACTTTTACCTAAACACTTTTCACCTCAGCTCTCTTTTTTGTTCAATAAACAGAGAAAGATTTGTTTGATATATTTTGCTAATCAGTCATCAACTGTAGCTATATTATCGATTCAATAACCAGATTTGATGACAAAATCACTGATTTGGCAACCCTAACTATATCTTTAGTAAGCTAAAAAAAGGAGAGAATGTAACAGTGTGTCCGAGCAGGATAATTCATGACAGCGCATTTAGCCCGCGTGAAAACAGCGAGCAGAGTCATGAAAATTATCAAGGTCGTTCCGCAACAGAACCTTCTCTATATTTCGCCATTTCGGTCATAGAGAACGTGCTGCCGAATTTTCGCCAACTCACAACACTAGTGTAGACGGAGAAAACGGAAGATAGGATTTTCAATCTTAATATTGAAATATTATTTTCTCTAATTATTTTACAATATAACTTTGTACAAGGAATATATTACAGGTATATAAAAAGGAAGCATCCTTAAACATTTAAAAAACTTGTAAAATTCATATTTCGCCTTCATTTGATTACGAAATTTACCGAATTTCCGGAAAGTCGTTAAATTTACAATCCCAATAAATTAAAATTTAAACTGATTAATCATGGAACACATCTCGTAATTTCGAGTATATAATCCGGTTCGTTTAATGATACAAGGGTTGCCTTTTATATTTCGGGATTAGAGAACAAAAATAAATATAAATCATTGAAAATCGCTTTATTGTTTTTCAAAATATTCCCCATTAAGATCTATACACTATTGCATGCGTTTAAACCAATTGTCGAAGCACTTTTGCCACTCTGATTGAGGTATCTCCAAAACATGCATTCTGAACGCCTCAACCACTTCTTCAGGTGTCGAAAAACGTTGACCTCTCATTTTATTTTTTACGGAAGGGAATAAAAAGAAGTCATTCGGAGACAAGTCAGGACTATACGGCGGATGACTCATCAAATCGATGTTTTTCGTGCTCAAAAATGCAGTTGTTTGAGCCGATGTGTGAGAGCTCGCATTGTCGTGGTGAAGAGTGATCCGTTTTCGGCGGTTGGATTTCCTGATTTCTTGGATGACAACTGGCAAACAAATGGTTGTGTACCACTCAAAATTGACTGTTCTGTGTTGTTCTAGTGGTACGGTTGCGACATGTCCAGTTTTTCCGAAAAAACAGGCGACCATTTGCTTGGAAGTGCTTCGTGCGCGAACAACTTTTGTTGGATTTGGCTCATTTTGAAACACCCATACGGTCGACTGCTGTTTACTTTCGGGCTCATACGCGTAAATTCATGATTCATCACCTGTCACGATGTCATAGACGTGTTTCAAAGCACCGCAATCGTATTTTTTTAGCATTTCTTTGCACCAATCGACACGAGCCTTTTTTTGAGCGATTGACAAATTGTGTGGGATCCAACGCGAACAAATTCCCACTAATGCCTAAGGTTGTCTTAATCTCACGATAGGTCACATGACGATCTTGCAATATTTGTTTGCGCACAGCATCGATGGTTTCCGGAACAACAACTGATTTTGGACGACCTCCACGAAATTCGTCTTGGAGTGAACTACGACCTCGGTTGAATTCACCATACCATCGATAAACACTGGTCCTTGACGGAGCTTCATCGCCAAAAATTGAATTAGGTTTATCCATGCACTGTTGTTGAGTTAATCCACGTCGAAAGTTGTAAAAAATAATCGCACGAAAATGTTCACGATTTAATTCCATTCTTTGGCCGAGATAAATCTTTTAAGTTAGTGTAAACGACACAAATAACGCTCATATGTCAAAACGTTCTGAGTACGTATAACCTCAAAAATGTCAAACTTTACGATAGAGCTCTCAGTTGCCAGATTGCAACACTGGGGTTACCCAATCCCGAAATATAAAAGGCAACCCTCGTATTCATTTCGCAATATGCTGCAATTTGAAAACAAAAGTGAATGGTAAAATCGCCTGAAAAACTAAGATCGATTACCGTTTGATGCGTCATAGCTTTTATTTTAGCAATATTTTTACAGACTTTCACTTTAAAATAACGGTTTTCAGTATACTCACAGTAACCTCGAAGGATTTCATGTTTCTTATTTTTTCAACAGAGTAAGTGCATATAACTGCACAATTTTGCCCATTTAACCGAATCTTATTAATAATAGTACCCATTACCCGTACTGTCGTTTTTTTTATTCCAACTCTGTTCTATAAGTAGGCTAGCTTATTCATAAAACAAAATACATTTTATATTTTGCTCTAAATCGAACCGAAGAGTACAATTTGACATGCCTGTATTGTAAGCTTAAGCAACAAATATATCATATCCATCCCGATATTGTCAATAGGCCATCGGTCTAGATCTGGGAGAAATGACATCCTTACTTGGAAACTCTTGAGGCATAGGAGGCAAAAGCAAGGAAAGCCGGTGGCATTTTCAATTTTACGAGTTAAATATTTCCTTGAGGGCGTTAAATAAATATGATTTCGTTAGTAGCAAAGGCCGGAATCGATATGCGCAGGCTACGAAAATATATAAACCTAAATCGAATCAGATCGCAACCGAAGAACTTTTTTAATAGCCCAAAGAACGATTCCAACTTTATAATACGTCTTCGCATACGTGAGTATAGAGGGAAAATGATAGGAAAAAGTTGGGGACGTTTGAAAGACATGTGATTTACCTTAGATTAATAATGTCAAGAACATTTAAGATCTATAATATAAGAAAGTTTTGGTACTCATTACTACGACGTTTTTTTTGTTGTTGATATTTATTAGTGATGGGCGTAAAAACTACTAAAAAAGCTTGCTTACTCAATTAATAAAAATAACAATTTTGTAAGATGTCCATATAATGCAAATACTATTTGCGTTTTTGGTATGATAAAAATGTACAAGGTGGTTTTTTTTTCGTTGATATTATAGGGTATAGGCTAAACGGTAAGAGATACAAAAAAACAAAGATATGTGTCCCGTTCTCTTATTTAGTGTTTAGTTTAATGACGCAATCAGATCTACGCTAACTAGATTGGTTTAGAAGATACAGGGTGATTCTAATCTATTGGTTTTTATTATCTCTTATGACTCGGTTATTTATAGAGATAAACAAATATTTTAAACAAGAAAGTTTATTGCCTTTTTACATAGAATTCAGTGGTGTACTTAAAAATAATATAGTTGTTATAATTTTTAAGATCTTATCAAAACCAACATTTTCTTAAATGAGACATCCTTTATCGGAGTATCTCAAAATATTGGATTTTTTTCTTGTCATTGCAACAATATGTATCACCTAATATTTTACTTTGTCCTAACTAGCTATAATACCAAAAAACAAAAATAAAACAGATTTTCTTGAAGCCATAAATTGAATCATTATTTTTTTCTTTTATAATAGGTATATTAAAAACCCAGTTAACAAGAATATTCCAAACATTAATAAACTGAAGCAACAACTACAAAAAACAAACAAAAATTTATAATAACTTAACAATTTTCTCATATACTTATACAGTGAATTTTTCTTTTAAGTATACACATGCATGCGCTGCGAATTTTCCGATATTTGTTGCTTCTTAAAAGAGTTCAATTTGAAACTTTAAATGAGTGTTATCCACTCCCAGGCTAGCATGAAGTAAAATTTCGAGTTTAGAAAAGCCCCGTGAAAATTTGTCGAGGGTCGCGCAGCGACCCGAGACAAATTTTCTGGGCTTTTCTAAACTCGAAATTTTACTTCATGCGCCACGCGTATAACACACTGATTTCAAGTGAAGTTTAAATATACATAAATTTCACAATATTTTAATGTTTTGTACGCGTGGTGCATAAAGTAAAATTTCGAGTTTAGAAAAGCCAGAAAATTTGTCTCGGGTCGCTGCGCGACCCGCGACAAATTTTCACGAGGCTTTTCTAAACTCGAAATTTTACTTCATGCTTAGCCTGGGAGTGGAAAACACCCATTTAAAGCAATATCTTTCTTGATATTGCGGCTAGATACCGTCGGATCAGCAGTAACAGAAGCTAATGAATTTATTCTATTCTATCTCTTTCTCTATTTTCTTTACTGTAAATCTTATTTCTTGGTTCCATACTCACTTAAATTGTGATATAATCTTTGAAATATTTGTTTTCTGGCTGTCGTCGTTCCGGATAACGCTCAAAATATACGTCTAAAGTTGCGTCTTTATTTATATAACTCTCAATATAGCACTCAAACATGTTTAATTTTCCATAGTTTTGAAAAATATTCATTTTTGACTCCTTTTTTAGGTGTTCTTTTTATGGCCATCTAGAAAATCTATTTTATTGTTATTTAGTATTTTAGCTATTTAGGACAGAGCAAAATATTAAGTGTTACATATTGTTGCATTCACAAGAAAAAATGCCCCATTTAAGAAAATGCTAGTTTTGATAATATCTCAAAAATGAAAACATCTATATTATTTTAAGTACACCACTGGATTCTACGTAAAAAGTCATTAAACTTTCGTATTTAACTTTTTTTATTTCTATAAATAACCAAGTCACAAGACATAATAAAAATCGGAACATTTTGAGAATCACCCTGTATCTTCTAAACCAATCTAGTTAGCATAGATCTGATTGCGCCATTAAACTGATACTGATACTGATATTGGTTATAAAAATAAATTTGAAAGCGATACTAGTGCTGCGACCTCCTTGGTAACTAATAAATGCAATTATGCCAAAAATTCCCAACGGACACCGAATATCTTAGTTCAAGGAACTGCTACAGAAGCAGACGTTAAAGTGGCTAACAAACGAATCTATTACCATATTCAAAATTGTGCTCCAGGAACAACTGTTGATAAACTCAATAAGTATATTATAGATAAAACTGGAATAACAAACGTAAACTCTTGGTCTCTAGCTGACAATAATTTATACTGCTCCTTTAAGGTTGGAATTAATGAATGTGATAGTGATCGCTTTCTTCAGCCAGATAAATGGCCTGACAGTCTATCTATAGCTTTATTCACCAACCTAAGACGTTCCAAATCAAATTACAAAAAGAAATCTGATGCTAAAACTGGCGATCTTTTATCAGAAAGCCGACCGAATTAATTAATAGCAAGAAATCTGTATCCTTTGATAATTCAGTGGGGGAATTTGATATACTTGTTTTTTTTCTGAAACCTGGCTAACTGAAGATATTACTGATGCTGAGCTGGGCCTTCTTGGATATAATATTTTTCGCAGCGACAGGGATCCAATGGTGACTGGAAAATCTCGGGGCGGCGGAACATTGATTGCTGTTTCGAAGATATTTAACTCTTTTATGTTACGATGCGTAGCGAAAATTCAAGAGGAATTGTTTGTTTCAGTTACAGTAAATAATCTAAAGTTACTCATTGGTGCAATTTATATTCCACCTAACGCTCCTGTCTCGTGTTATGATGATCATACTAGTTTGGTTGAGGAGCTTACTGACTATTTACCTGACCATCACACGTGCATTATGGGCGACTATAATCTACCAAATGTGTCTTGGGAATTTTACGATAATGTTATAACAACGAACTCCTTCCAGATTTCTGTACAACTAATAGCTGAAACATTCAGTTCATTGAATTCTCAACAAGTGAATAATGTAACGAATTCGAATTCTATTATTTTAAATTTAATATTCTTAGACTCTTTACTTGCTAGTCAACATATTGTCTCTTTTAACCTTATTTATTACTTTTAGCTTTTTACCATGTACAGTTAATTGAACAATCTTTGCAAAGCTCTCCAAAGTTGTTCTGGAATCACGTTAATGGAAGTAGAAGTAGCTCGTCCTTTCCTAGCACGTTTGATCATGGCGGTATATTGGTTAATAATATGCACCATATTGTTGAATTATTCGCAAACCATTTCGGATCAGTGTATAATGTTCCTGCTCACACACATACCTCGTACGGATCATCCAGTGAATCTTGTAATACATCTTCCAATCATATTAATTTTAACTTGTGCCCGATTGTAAAAATTTCCGATGTTCATGTTCATGAACTCGACAAATTAGATAATTCGTACTGTACTGGTCCTGATGGGTTACCTTCTGTTATTCTGAGACGGTGTTCTTTTCCACTTAGTCGCCCCTTGTGGCTACTATTGAACCAATCTCTTAACTCTGGTTTTTTCCCCACTTTATGGAAGAACGCTTTAATAACACCTATTTTTAAGAGTGGCAAAAAGAACATCGTCTCAAATTATAGACCGATTTCAATTCTATCCCATATTCCCAAAATATTTGAGAAATAAATAACTGTACCCCTCACAGCTTGCCTCTCTAAGGTCCTGTCCGAAAAGCAACATCTGCTTTGGAGAGGGGATATGAGGTTGACTCCGTCTATACAGACTTCTCTAAGGCTTTCGATACCGTTAAAACTTGAGCTTGTAGGAATCTGTGGGGAGATGCTTAAATGAATCCATTCATATTTGATCGGGAGGACTCAGACAGTACGAATCGGAAGTGTTATATCATCAGCCATAACAGTGACTTCTGGGGTTCCTCAGGGGTCACACCTAGGGCCTCTTCTGTTCAATATATTTATAAATGATGTTACCGACTGCTTCCATCACGCAGAATGCCTGCTGTTTGCTGATGATATACAAATTTTTACAGAAATATCTAATCTTTCAGCATATTTATTGCAAGATGATTTGGATAGATTCCAGTTTTGGTGTGTAACTAATGACATGACACTGAATTTGAAGAAATGTAACACTATTTCCTTTTCTAAACGGAGGGCAACTGCTGAGAGGAATTATTTTCTTAATGGCACTCAGTTGTTGCGCGTCTCGTCGGCGAGGGACTTAGGCGTTACATTGACTCAACAGTGGGATTTCAACTCGCATATGACTAATATATCGTCTAAAGCTCATTGTATGCTGGGTTTCATAAAACGAAATACCAAGGAGTTCACAAACATCAATACTCTACTGACATTATATTCGACCCTTGTGAGACCACATTTGGAGTACTGTTGCATGGTATGGAATCCCCATAGCAAGTCTGAGATAAATTTACTTAAAAGGGTCCAGACGAAATGTATACGCTTTATAGCGTATAAGTTCCATATTTGTGGTTCCTACCAAGAGATTTTAAGTAGCCTAGAAATGAATACGTTGGAGCAGCGACGGAGGAACGCGGATGTAATGCTAGGCTTCAATTTGATAAACGGTTGGATCGACTGCCCTTACCTTCTGGGCCAGTTTAAAATCAATGTGCCTAGCAGGGGTTTGCGTTCCTTCGACCTCTTCAACGTACCATTTCATCGTACCAATTATGGTAGAAACTATGGTGTGGCTAGAGTTGCCGCGCACTGCAACTCGGCGAATATAGACTTTGCTACCACAAGCAAAAAGAATCTTAAGTCCATGCTCCGTGAGACAAATTAGATTTTTATTTTTGTTCACATTTTAATCTGTTTTGTTTGTTTTATTTGTATATTGTTTGTGATTTATATTTTAACCTTATTTATTACTTTTAGCATAGTGATGAGCATTTTGATTTTAATCTGTTGTGTATATTGTTTGTGATTTTATATATTTTAACTTAATTATTACTTTTAACTTATTTTAGACTAAGCATTATGTATTTCTTTTAAATGGATATCCGTAAATAAACAATAAACTAAACATTAAAAAAGAGAACGGGACACATATCTTAGTTTTTTTTGTATCTCTTACCGTTTAGACTATACCTTTTAATATCAACGAAAAAAAAAACACCCTGTACAGGGTAACCCATTTTTGATGTTTTTATAAGGTATCTCAGTAGCCCGAATAGTTAGACAAAATCTAATGTACACGTCATGCCCTCTTTTTCTAAGAAAATAACAGTAGCATTGACAGATCTTAGCTAGCTCGATTAGTTTGGAAGATATCGGGCGTTTTTCAATTGTCGGCTGATTTAAAATACGTCGTTTTCTCAATAACAATAAGACATGCAAATATTTAATTAAATAGTTATTTGTGTAGTTTTTAACTTAGTATTCAGTGACGTACTAATTTTCTTATTTCAACTTTTAATTTATTAAAACATGTTACGTGGTACAAATTTTGTAAATTTTATTAGTTCTTAATACTTTGAGTGAAATAATCTCAGAAATTACCTAAATACATCTGTTCTTTTATTAGCCAATACAGAAAACAAAAATAATATGCCTAACAATAATGTTAGCTTTTGAAAACAAAATTCTCAGAAAATGCCCTAGAAACGAATTTGAAATCATACATAAACGTTGTTTTTATAAAACATAAATAAACGCTGATTTTAGGAAGACCCATTTTTTCCAAAAATTTTCTTGACCAATTGATAAACATCCAAATGATTTACATGGTTACTTTAACATAATTAAGGACGATATAATAATCCCATATAAAGGAACTAACATTTAAAATCTTATCTTTTTTATACACTATACATATGTCATTTTGATACATATTTAAATATGTTCACTTCAAGAGTTCATTGTTTTTGTAAATCTAGGTTTTCTGCAAAGTTGGTCGATGATTTAGGATAATTGTAGAACATTTTTGAGTTTTATTAATTCCATATAAATAAATTTACCAATTATTTGTATAGAATAATATAGTAGCTACTTTTCGAGTATTGTAAAGATACATAAAAAAATAAAGAGTGTTTAGATGTTGGCAATATAAGAAAGGAGGGTAAATGCTTATGGGGGGAAACGTCAGTGCAGCTGATTATAATGCTGGGTGCGATCGGTCCGGTTCATCAGCGTTATTTGCTATGTAGGACGGGGCGCATCTCTTCAATAAAGTCGGCTCTTTATCTTTCTTCCCGGGGGTAGTTCCATCCCATCCATCCCGTTTCGAACCGGGGGCGGCGGGCAATCATTGTCGCCCGCTCCGCACGGAATTTACTGCCTCCCCTTATTCTCCACAAAACGTGCACACGCCGAATGAATGCTAATCCCGTTTTGACGACACACTAAATCGAAAGAAACATCTCCTTGCCGGGGTAGGACTCGAAAAAAGAAAAAAAATATATAACAGCAGAACTAATCAAACGACTCGCAATTATCCCATTTCTATGTGAACGAACCCGCCCGACGTCAACGTAAAATTTCTTCGGTTGAGGGTAATTCGCTAATTTAATGTTCATGTAAATTCGCAAAGGAATATTGGAAAATTATAATGCTGGGAAATTTGATTTAATCCAGGAATGGTGAACTTTTAGTAAAAGCGACATACAAGAAATTAATTTTGAAAATCCGGTATATGGGTTTTCATCCTAATTAAACAGAAAGGTCTCATCTTTGTTGTTTTTTTTTATAAATTTCTGGTATCTGTCAGTCCGCAATTTAACTGGCATTGTCATCAATCCTCAAAATACGGAATGTGTAGACCTTTCAGAAAGATGAAAATCTAAAGTGTCCGAAGCATATACTTATTAGTCTATACCGCTAACCTCCTATTGCATGGACCAGAAACGGGATCTGTTAGAGAGATAGCGTGAAACGCTCACACTGCGCAGGAACAAACTCAACACCAAGCACTAATACCAAGGGTAGACAATGCTTATGGGAGAACTGGATTCCGAGTTTTCGAGGATAGAAAAGGAGAGACTGTGGTCGGGAAGTGGGTCCATCTACTTATGAATAGAGTAAACGTAGAAGTATTCTAGAGAAAACTGCTCCGGTTGCGTCTACACACACACACACACACACACACACACAAACGCGCTCGCTCTTATTTCGTCGTGTAATTTGATCCCGTCTACACCACGTGTACGATGAAAAATTTGATGACCTTCAGAAAAAATAAACTGTTCCGAAACATTTCTTTTATTTTCAGATTTGGGGCAGGTGGTGGCCGAGCGGTAACGTCGCCGGGCTGTATCGCTCGGCGAGCCACAAGTTCGGGTTCGATTCCCGTGCACGGGGAGACTTTATTTGAAAAATAATGTCTCGTCGTGACCCTGGGTGTGGTATGAATGTGTGTGATTGTCCGAATGAATAGTTATTAATACAAATTGTAATAAATTACTTGATACAAAAATAAACATTGTCGATGGCTAATGGGCAAGTTCCCAAGGCCAGGCAAAAGCCAAAACCAAAAAAAAAAAAATTCAGATTTCCAGCGTGTTCCAAATTATGGACTTTGGGAATCAGATGTATTTAAAAAGCTCCTAAATAAACCTAAAATTTAACTAAAAATCACAAAATTAAATTCAATGAGTTTACATTAAAAAATTCATTTGATATTATTTTTATCTTGATTGTTTTGTTTTTCTTCATAAATTCAATTAAAACTTTGGTATGTACCAAATTTGGCAAATAATTTATATTATTGATTAGTTATACAGACAGTTTTTTTAAGTATAAATAACTCAATATACAGAATACACTGTACATTTTTCTGTGCTTTTCTAAACTCGAAATTTTACTTCATGCGCCCCGCGCACAAAACACTGATTTTACGTGAGGTTCAAATATACTTAAATTTCACAATATTTTAGTGTTTTATATGCGTGGCGCATGAAGTAAAATTTCGAGTTTAGAAAAGCCCGGAAAATTTGTCTCGGGTCGCTGCGCGACCATCGACAAATTTTCACGGGGCTTTTCTAAACTCGAAATTTTACTTCATGCTTAGTCTGGGAGAGGAAAACACTCGTTTAAAGCATCAAATTGAACTCTTTTAAAAACACAACGAATATCTACAGATTTAAAGAAAATAAGGTGAATTTGAAATATGTATACTTCAAAGGAAAACTTCCTGTATATGAACTGTGGTAGACGAATAATAAAATTTATTATCACCACCAAAAGTCTATTCGAAAATATTTCTTTTATTTTGAGATTTCAAGCGTGTTCCAAATTATGAAATTCGAAAATATATTTTATAAAAACAAATTTACAATGAAATTTACAATTCTAAAATATATTTTTAACGCTTTTAGTTATTTATTATATTTTTAATAAAAAAATTGTTAAAATTATTAGATTAATCGATTATTGTTTCAAATATTCATAATTTGTATAAACAGTCATTTTACAATGAAAAAATGTAAAATATATTTCCAACATTTTTAGTTATTATATATATTTTTAATAAAAACGTGTTTAAAAATTAATAGATTTTTAATATATTTATGTTATTATAATTTTTTTATTTAAAAGTTAGATAAATACAAAAATCTTTTTACAATGAAAAAATCAATTTGAAAAATGTTTGATGGGTATTTTAATTGGAATTGATAATAAAAAAACAGAAATGATTTCAATAGAATAGATAAATTATTTACGAATACACAAAATTAAAAACATAAAAATATAGATTCATATAAACATTCATGTATACAAAAAACTAACAAACATTAAAAAACTATATTAAATATACATATAACTGTTTTCTTATTTATTAACGATAATTTAGAAGCAGTTTTTTCGTTTTTTTTTTATTCAGTAATAATTATACAGAATAGATCGAAGTGTAACACAAAATCAACAAAATATATTTTAAATAAAAAGCCAACAAATCAACACCTCATCATTTGCTTGTTTAATTTCATGACACTCGGGTTTTTAAAAATGCAATAAATAGCAAAGCTCGGTGTGTATATTTTCACTTTAACCAAATGAATATCATAATTTCCCTGAAATAATTAGAGAAGATAATATTTTAATTTTGAGAAATTAACATTAAAAATGCTACGTTCCGTTTCATCCATTTACACTCTGAATAACGTGTATGAATATCGAATTAACATTTTTCCTTGACTATTTTTTTTTTTTTGGACAATATTCAATATTTTAGTGGGGATAGCTTTATAGAAGGGATGAAAAATCAAATTCTTCGAAGTGATCTAGCTGTTTTTACCTCTTTGTAGGCATTTTTTCGACCACGTTTTTATTATGGTGTATACCCTCAAGTATTGCGCGACCAGAACAATACCACTGCAACTTACAGATAATCCGCAACCTTCTAAAAACCATAAATATTTTGGGATTTAAAAAGATTATTTACTGTTGACACATTTAATCCGTATCCGCAGAATCCAATTCGGTAATTTCTTATCATGTTTTTCACTAACCGATATTTTAGTTAGACACTTTTTGATCGGGTTTTCTTAAATCATTTTGAATTATTTGTATTTACCTATTTAGTCTGTAACATAATCCCATCGGTACCTTTTGTAAATGTAATCTGACCAAGAATAAAACCATTGAAATAATTGAATTAACCTGACATACAAAACATTGTAAACTGGAAATAGAGTATCCAATAATTTTTGCAATTACACTTCTCAGAGAAAATTATTATACTTATTCCATTAAAAGACATCTAGTTGTTTTCTAAATGTTTTTGATTATCATCACTCAACGAGACTTTTCAACATATTTCAATATTTGAGCCAATTATCTCAAATATCATCGATAACACTTGTTTCTGATTCCTGGGACCCTAAAACGTATATTTCCGTACAAAGAAAGATAGCCATGAGGTCGGTAACAATTATTAAAATGTAAAATTTATAATGTTATTAATGTGACTAATTACTTGATTTAACAAGTTTGTTTGTTTCGCAGTTTTTGATAATATTCTTAATTATAAAGTTTCATGATTTTTATATAATTTGTACTTTCTCTATATAACATTTCGTGTATCTCGGGAAGTATTAAGAATATCGAAAAATATTTCTGCTTATTCTTTTTTAAATTATCTCCATGCAGCCGCACGACGGATGCCATAAATTTTAATCCAAAAATTAGGTAACATTTTAGTGCCCGCTGAGTGTTGTCGGTGTTGGTCAAATGGCACACAATAAGCGTTTATAAAATTTCAATCGGAAAAGTACAAGTTGATCATGTAACAATCGTTCAAAGTAAACGGATAATTAAAGTAGTCAGTGCAAAAACCACAAATTTCTGAAACTGTTAATATTTATTAAAAGTATGGTTCATTTAATAAAATACGCATCGTGATTAAAATATACACTGAGTCCATTTTGGGATCTGATTTTTTTCTTTTGCAGAATAAACACTCATGTTGAATTGAATTTTTGCTTTGTGTTTTAATAAATTTGATGCCAAACACTGACTTTTCGTAGCAACTACTGTTTTGACGATTTTATTTTCGTATAATCGTTCCATATTTTCAAGCTATATTTCAAATTAAACTGAGGAGAACTCAAAAATAATACCTCGAAAATACTGCTAGTAGGTAAAGAAATAATTTTAATTTTCTTGTAATCGTTTTCGTTCAATAAGCGATACAAACTCAAATTCCAATTACATTGAAAATCTTTACATGAAACATACAATGCGCCTTGAAACGGGACACATAGTATATTTAAAACTATTTTAACCCATTAACGGCCAAGCAATTTTAACTCTAAAAGTTAATTTTAATTAAAATTCTACACTTCTTTTTGTGATTTCTGTGAATTACATACTGTGATTTTTTTCTTTAAATACACATAATGTATACGTGAATTTAATAAAAAGTTAAAAATTATAAATAGTTTATTATTATATTAAAGTGATAATGGATTTTCAAAAAATTAGTGCCTCAACAATGTAATGTATACGCTGTCAATGTTCAGGCATTCGTCGATTTTATATAAAAACGTGCAATATGAAGTTAAGAACGAGTGTATCCACTCCCAGACTAAGCATGAAGTAAAATTTCGAGTTTAGAAAAGCCTGAAAATTTGGCTCGGGCGCGTAGCGAAGCGGAGCGACCGAGCCAAATTAGGCTTTTCTAAACTCGAAATTTTACTTCATGCGCCACGCGTATAAAACATTGTAATATTGTAAAGTATTTATAATACACTTTAAATAACAAAATATTTAAATTTTTCTTGGTATATTTTCAATTCAGGTCAAATAATATAATATATCAAATAACCTTATTTAGTAACTCAATTATCAAAAAATAATAATGTTGCGTGTCTGCATCAACGGCGCTTAACGGGTTAAAAACTTCAAACGGTAATAATTCAAAAACCAAAAAAATGACTTAACTGCATTTTGCACTGACCCCTTTAATTAAAAAAGAAACCCTTATCGATCAGTAGATTTGATCTGATCAATAGGATTGATCTGATTAGTTAATAAAATGATAAGTTGATGTAATATAATAATTCAGATGCAAACAACTATCGACCAATTCTAATTTTGCCAATTTTTTCAAAAGTAATTGAGATGATAATGCTTGAACAAATCAATTTACATCTAGACCATAACCATTATATAAATAATGCTCAGTTTGGCTTTAGAACTGGTCGGTCAACAACGATGGCTGTTGACACATTTGTTAATGACATTATTGATGGCTTTGAACAAAACAAGGTAATTACAACTAATCTGTTAGATCTAAGTAAAGCTTTCGATTGTGTAATGCATGGCATTCTACATCGCAAGCTTAACTTCTACAACTTCGATCCTAGTGTCATTAAATTAATAATGTCATATTTGACTGAGCGTAAGCAAATTGTCCATCTAGGTGATGTCAGGTCAGGAGTAGCAGATCTAAAGCATGGGGTACCTCAGGGCTCTGTTCTTGGACCACTGCTTTTCCTACTGTACATCAATGATCTACCATCTAGTACCATACACTCCTCTTTGATCATGTATGCAGATGATACGACTGTATCTGCCAAGGGGGTAACACCTGAACAAGCTTCTGCAGATCTACTGGATGACAAAAAGCTTATTTTGGACTGGTTTAATTCAAATAAACTAAAATTAAATCTAAGTAAAACAGTCGAGCTTACTTTCTCATTAAAGCCAATTCCACCTTCGCCAGTCAAGTCTGCAAAACTTCTTGGTATAGTCATTGACCATAAATTAACATGGGAATCTCACGGACACGAACTAAAAGTAAAACTATCAAAGAATATGTTTCTTCTCCGAAATCTCAAGGATACGGTTTCACTAGCAATGGTTAAATCAGCTTTTCATTCCTTAGTACAATCTCACATACTATATGGCATTATTGTGTGGGGTCACTCAACAATAATGAGCGATATTTTCAAGCTCCAAAGAAGAGCAATTCGTATAGTAGCTGGATTGTCCTACCAACAAGAATGTCGTGAAGCATATATTCAACTCAAAATCTTAACTGCACCTTCCCTGTTCATACTTGAATGTTTATCTTACATTAAAAGAAATGAATACTTACTCTCGAAAAATAAAGCCATCCATGAGTATGAAAACCGCAAAAGAGAGGACTATCGCTACAAATCGTTCCGCCTATCCAAAGCTAAAACGGGACCGCGATTTCACTCATTTCGGTTATTTAACGTCTTACCTGATAATTTGAAATGTCTGCCGCTTAAAGCCTTCCAATCTCGCATGAAACAAGTTCTGATTGACAATGTTTTTTTTTCCTTAGATGAATTTATGCATACAATGAGTATCGATATCTTTACATGTTAAAGGTTATTAACATAAGATTATTTTAATTTTCTATGTATTATAATATATTCTATGATGTAATTATTTAATTGTATTATTTTTGACGTGTGTTAGACTGTTATTGTTATTAGCACGAATAAATATTTCTATTCTATTCTATTTCTATTCTATTCTATTCTATTCTATTTGTTTTACTTTTTATCAAAAGTTAAATAGTTTTGTATTTTAAGTTTCTTGTACAAAATAAATAATACTTAATGAATTTTACAACGTTCACATATAATTTCATAAAATCTATTCTCTAATAACGCAGAAAATAAAATTGTAGAAGGAGACGCATGAATGAATGTAACACGCATCCTTAGCTCGTTAAAAGAAAAAAAAAACGTGTTTTCAAGATTCAAAAATCAACATCTGGAATATGATACAACGATAGAGGGAGAAAGAAATTGTCTCTCTCTCACTCTCTCTCTCTCTCTCTCTCTGAGACTTGATTTCGCGACATCTGGAGTAAAATAGTCGTAACCGACCGACCGCAGGAGGCCAGACTGGTGTATATAGGCAGCCATATACACCAATTTGGCATCCAGCGCTCTGCTCCCATTCGCGTGTACCCAAAATTTATATGGGGACTGGCTAACTGGATATATATGAACTGTGCTAATACCAAGCACCAATACCATTGCACAATTGCCGGCGGGCAGCGTATTTTAAATTCAAAATCTGTCACTTTTTGATATTATGGTCAATGTCGAGCAAAGAAAAATTATATTTCTTAAACATCACAACAACATTAAACGTTGTAATGTTAATTAAACATTACTTGATGCAGTGACGGCTCGTGATCTGAGGAAGTGGGTCGGCCGAATATATTTCGGCGCATGCGCACTGAGACTAAACGGCCTGCCGTACCCAACTATCAGTGCCGTGGTACTTCAGTTTAGCGCCTGGTGCCAACATTTTAAAAGGCGCTTTTTCCTTTTTACTTTTCCTATATGCAATACAGAAGAAGAAAAATTTTCAAATAGAAAAATGTAGTAGAAATGATTATCAGCTAGCGTCAATGACGGCTGACACCGACTTATCTCCGAATGTCTCGATAAACGTCAAAAGTGACACTTTACTGTCAAAACTTACGTAAAAAATACGAAAACTGTGTTAAAATGTCGTAGTGACAAAATGTGTTAAAAATGTAAGAGCATTTTGTGCAAAGAAGTTTCAGAAGTGTCGAAATTCTCCAAAATAGAAAAATGCGAAAAATATTAAAAATCGTCGGAACAATTACCGACATTAAATTATTAACTGCCATTAGTTATATTTTGATATTTCGACTTGCTTGTAAAAAAATTGCATTCCCAATTGCCTTTTCTTGATATTAAAGCAATCTTATTATCAATTTTCTTAAATTTTTCTCAAAAGTATCAAATATCTACTGTCATGACAAAATTTTATAAATATTTGGACAACGGCTTTAAATTCAGTTTATAAAAACGAATAACCTCGTCCTTCCATTATTAATAACATCATCTTTCATTTTAAATACTTAAAAACACTTTTGGTAAATTCAGGTAATTAAATATGCGACCAAACCAAATTTCAGGCTTTTCTAAACTCGAAATATTTTCTTCATGCTTAATCAAGGAGTGGAAGACACTCGTTAGAATTATACCGATAAACATTTTAATAACTCGCTTGGTTTTTTTTTCATTATTTCTAGACAAACAATTTTAGTTTTAATAAATCACTAGATAATTATAATTAAAAGATTGTCCCTAGAAATAGAGACATGCAATACGAGTGTAATTGTTTTCAAAAAGATGTAAACACATTCAATGTTTGAATCCCTTTAAAACTTACGAAGTTTCTTTTAAATTGAAAGCAGCTTAATAATTAATAAATAAATATTACTCTTGATTATTCTTACTCATTATAAATTAAATTTTATGGATTTGAAAAATTTAAATTGTCATAAAATTACAATTTTGTGTGAGTTCTTTCTAAAATTTTATGTGGATGTTAAGAAAACATTACGTTTTCAGAATATGCGAAAATTGAAAAATACCTTTTCGATAGTTTTCAAGTTATTTTCATTTGAATGTTAAAAATGGCGGTTATAAATCAAATTTTATGTATTATAACATTTTAAAAAATCATAACTTTAAAATTTTGTACAAGATATTTATAAATTTTTATGAGTATATCAAAAAAACATTGCTTTATTTAGTATATGTAAAAAATACCCCATCGATAGTTTTCGAGCTATTTTTGTCTGAATTTCAAAAAGTGCAGCTTTAAATGAAATTTTTTGTACTATGAAAATTGAAAAAATCATAACTTTAAATTTTTGTATAAGACTTTCAGACGGAATTAACTTGAAAACTGCCGATGGGGTGTTTTTCAATTTTCACGTGTACTAAAAGAGAAATGCTATTTAATATACTCACAACAATTTATATATCGGGTGTTGACTTGGCGGACTCAACATAGGAAATCCCATGTAAATTTTAAAATATTCAAATTTTGGGCCCCCCTAATTATTTTAGACAGAAGATGTATTTACCAAATTTGTAAAGGTAAAAATTCGGAAGTCATTCGTGTTAACGTTTATCTGTTGTTGTATCAATTCCATGGTATGTCATTATTTTTATAAAATCACATTACTTTTTATTAATTATTTTATTTATTTATTTATTTGTACGGAAATCTCCATTTTACATTAAATATATATATAATAATAAATGTGTGTAAATTAAACATATAACAAATAATACAATGCACATGATAGTTATAAAATTCAAGTTACAATTAGCTCACAATGAAAAAACTGTTTTTATTCCTTACTTCACTTTTATTTTTATGTGTTAGATGTACATTTCGAGTGCTAAGCATTCATTATCAATAACACATTCATTATTGATAATGATAATGAGTGCTTAGCACTCGAAATGTACATCTAACACATAAAAATAAAAGTGAAGTAAGGAATAAAAACAGTTTTTTCATTGTGATTAAATACTCCACATAACTCAAATCAAACAATTAGTTACAATTAGCTAATAAATACAATTAAAAAACAACTACAAGATCAATGAGCGAAAGGTGGCGCTTAAACATATTGTAAGAATTACAAAATATTAAAAAGTTTGGAAATGTATTAAGTATATTACAATATTTCATTATGCGACAAACAGGATTATTAGAGGCATAATTTGTGCGATGGGTGTTTAAACGAAACAAAGGTTTGTTTCGTAGAACAGTGGATGAATAAAAATTAAAGTTTAATGCCCCAACCAATATGCTACTGTTCACAAAGCCATTAGTTACTTTGTACCCATAGCGTAACGTAAAGAGTTCTGAATGTATTTATACTGAACTGTTTAGAGAATCTGTTTACAAAACCTAACGTCGAAAGAGATCTACTTATAATACTGTTTATATGTGGGATGAAGGTTAAGCGGCAGTCAAATATAACCCCTAGATCACGCACTTTCTCAACAAATGGTAAATTGTAGTTATTTGTTTAGCTGTAAATTTTCTGACATTCGTTGATTTTTAAAAGATTTGAAGCTTTAAACGAGTGTTTTCCACTCCCAGACTACTGGTGTATAAGTTTTTTTTTTTTTACAACTTCGTGTTGTGTTTTTTTGTCAAATTGTCTTCGATTAGTACAAGTGCACTAATCAGAAGAACCGGAATCGCTCCCAGTGCCGCCACCGCTCCGGTCTTCGTTACTGCCAAAGCAGCCTTTGGTCGATGCTTCCCGGAACCCTCCGCACTTTTTCCGATACCGCTCGACTCCCGACGACGCCTTCCGGACTTTTCCGACGCCGCCGGTCTTTATCTCTGCTCTCCGGACTCCGTCGACGCCTTCCGGATACATCCGGACTTTTCTGAAGCCGTCCGGACCTTATCGTCGTATACCGGACTTTGCCGTTTACGTCTGGATTTCGCTGCCGCCACTCACCATTTCTGACAACCAGCCGCCACGGTCCACGCCCACGTATCAGTTATTATTTGTTACTGTGTTTTTTTTTGTGCTGGGGTTTTTTCTTTTGGTGTGTTTTTTTTTAGTAAATAAATTTGTTGTTTTTGGATCGGTGTTTTAAGGACTAGTTGCTCGTGCTCTCCACCCCTAAACCCCTGAGCTAGCTGCAAGTGCATTGTCCCCCTATGACACCATATAGAATAAATTGGAACAAAAAACTATTGTAAGAACACAAACACCACAACTTGAACCCAAATCTAACAGGTTTTCCACAAATAAACATTTTACATGAGTGCCGGCCAAAATATGGTAGCATTTCTTTGTCTATTAACAGATTGTGTTACAAAATGCCGAATTGAATAAACTTCGTGTTCATGGCATTGAAAATGGGTCTCACTTTAGAAAACGTATCAGTTTTATCTAATTGTGTGTTATCAGATAGATGTACGTTTTGTTTTATGGCTCTAAATTTGTTCCTGCTCATTTTTTCTCTTACAATATCTACTCGCTTGTCATCATCTTTTGACCAGTACATATCCGCTTGTGGCAGTGAATGATAGCCAGACAAAATACATATGCCAATAAATCTTTTAAGACTTTTTTCATCAATACTGAATCATGTCTATTATTTTGTGATGCATATAAATTTGTAAAATTTATGATTTTGTTGACAACTTCATCATCAAAAATCCAAGAAAATATGCCTAAAGAAGTTTTACCACCATGTAGTATCTTTATATTTTCAAGCAAGTAATCTGTACCATTTTAGGTGCCTCGGAATACGAAGGGATTTCAGTTTTTTTTTTCCATTTGGGCTCAGCTTAATTTTCTGTCAAGTTTATCTTTTTTCTTTTATTAGAAATTTCACTTAGAGGAATATTGTCATCATCAGAATCTTCATTTTCATTATGTGTGTGTAATTCATATGTTCCTGCAATATTTCCTTCTTCAATACGATTCTCGTCAATATTTTCTTCATCTGTCATTTCATCTACATCAGGAGGGACATATATAACATCAATCGTATCAGTATTTTCACAATCAGAATCTTCTTCCAGTGCAGCCATCATCTCTTTCATTGTCAAGGGTCGTTTCATTTCCCATTCACTCAATTTACTTCACCGAAAATAAATGGTTTATAGAGATATTTTTTACAAATTATTTGAGACAGGAACAACGAAAACTCACAACAAAACTTACTAGAAAATACAAAATGTATCACACAACAGTGACGAACAGCTAAAAAATACTGTTATGATGGGGAATGAAATTTGTTTTGTTTTTGTTTATGCTTCGCCTACTTATTATTTCCAGAATAGTTATTAGGGAAACAGTGGAGTGACGCTAATATAATGATGGTGACCTTTCATATATTTCAAATTTTATATACGGTTTTTTGCCAAATGTTCGTTCACAAACCCTCAAAGTAATTTACCAATATTGAATTAATTATATATGATGAAAATAAAACCAATTCATAATATCTAAAACTATAATTTTGTTATATGTATAGCATAGAAACATTTTGATTATTGATTTTTTTGGGAATTATTTTATTGATTCCAAACAAACATTGCTCAGCTGCTAAAAAAATCAATTTTATAATTTTTGTTATAAATATGAGTTTTCTTATTAAATGTTATTTAACAATTGAATAGTTTTCTTTAAACTTAGTGTAACAAATAAAATTTAAAAGATACTAAAATTATTGCACTGAAGACACAAGAAAAAAATATATGTATGGGGGTGCGTATACGCACCTTTGGCAATTAATGGGGTAATATAAACCTATAAAATTTCAAATTGATATCTCAAATAATATTTCAAAAAATAAAGATTGACAAATTGTAACAACTTGAAAATGTATCTCGATAATCACACTTTAGTTATTTCAAAATATTCTCGCATCGGGTACCATCTGACCTTGCTACGCCATTGGTTCTGGTACTGGCATAGTGGGAACTATAATCTGTTTAACAACTAGGAGGAGCGATTTAAATTTCACGCGCCAAAACCTACAACTCTGATTGGCCGAGAGCGCGCCCATTTTACACTATGCTAATTACGTCATTATTAGACGCAACAGCTGACATAACCTTAATTCGAAGCATTACCGAGTTGCAACTTTGTCTGTTTCGTAATAACCTTTTGTGCGGTGTTTTTTTTTTTTTATCATAGTTAAAAGTTAGTTTTGTTTATATTGTTGTGATGGATTATGGACCCAGTATAAGCTCGGTGATAATATCACCTTCACCTCCAAAAAAGCGTAAGAACATAAATAAAACACTCACAATGAAAAAAACTGTATTTATTCCTTACTTCACTTTTATTTTTATGTGTTAGATGTACATTTCGAGTGCTAAGCACTCATTATCAATAACTAATTAGTTATTGATAATGAGTGCTTAGCACTCGAAATGTACATCTAACACATAAAAATAAAAGTGAAGTAAGGAATAAAAACAGTTATTTTCATTGTGATTAAATACTCCACATAACTCAAATCAAACAATTAGTGAAATAAAACACTGTTTATCACTTTGTTTGTATAACAATTGGTTTATTTAGTGACTATAGTTTCGATACTACACGTATCATTATCAAACCGTTAGTAACAAAAAACTACAAAGGAACATTATTTATATTTGCAAATTTTCTAATAACAGCGTTAAAGTGGGGGGTATATTTAAGGTCAAGCTGGTCGTTAATTACGGGAATTTCCCGATTAGCGCGGGCTCTGTGAATCTCCAAAGACTCCAGGAGGTCCATCTTTCTACCCTTCTCGGCAAAGTGAATAACTGAAAGTACATCCTCGCCAAAAGAATGGTTATTTTCAATCAAATGTTTGGCGAAAGATGACTGATCAATTAATCTATGCCGAAAAGAGTAAAGATGCTCACTGAGTCTGGTCTTAAAATTATTACCCGATTGACCTATATACACTCCCTTACAATCATTACAGGTTAATTTATATATTCCTGATTTGTAAATACTTGGTATCTGAGTCTTATGGTTAAAAATATGATTTTTAATTTTTGTAAATGGTTTCATCGCTATATTTAATTTGTGTTTTGCTAAAATATTTTTAATTTTGTGAGTTATATTTCCAAAGTAAGTAAGGGAACGATATGTTGCTTGTGTTTTAGGTTCGATTCCGGCATATATGTATTTTCTAATAAGTTTAATTTTGTATTGATTAACTATTTTATCTACTATTGACGTAGTATAGCCATTTGAAACGGCTATACTTTTAATAATATCTATTTCTTTTTTAAATGAGGTTTCTGACAACGGAACAATAAAAGCTCGGTTTACCATGGAGTTAAAGGCAGCTAGTTTATGTTTATAGGGATGGTTGGAATAGTTAGGAATTACACGGTCTGTGAAAGTAGGTTTTCTATAAATATCAAAAGTTAGTGATTCATTAGTACGTGTTATTGAGAGGTCTAAAAATTTTATGTTATTGTTAGTTTCTGTTTCTACTGTAAATACTATATTTGGATGTAATGAGTTAATATAATCTAAAAATTGTGTTAATTGTCTATTAGTACCTACGAAAGAAGCTATGATGTCATCGACGTATCTATACCACACTTTAATATGTTTCTTACCTAGCTGTGAATTTAAAATTGAATTGGTAAGGTTGCACATGAATATCTCGGCTAGCAACGGGCTCAATGGTGAACCCATTGCTAACCCTTCTGTCTGCTTATAATATTTATTATCGAAAGAAAAGTAATTGTTATCTAATATGATTTCTAAAATATTAATAAATTCTATTTGAACTGATATATTTACATTACAATTATCAAATGATTTTTTAATTAACTGTATACAATCTTTTAGAAATCATATTAGATAACAATTACTTTTTGAATATTTAGTTCAACTGCATTCGTTACATATTTTTAAGAGGATTCGTATTTAAGTCTAAATGTGGGTGTTTCGAATCCTTATAAAAGGATTCGAATCATTGTAAAAGGATTCGAATACTTACAAAAGGATTTGAATGATCAAAAATAATTCGAATTAATTGTGAGGCATAACATAAAAAATGTTTTTTTTGTGTGTTTTTAAATTTCTCGTGAAATCACTGTTTTATGCGCGTGGCGCATGACGTAAAATTTCGAGTTTAGAAAAGCCCAGAAAATTTGCCTCGGGTCGCTGCGCGACCCGAGACAAATTTTCACGGGGCTTTTCTAAACTCGAAATTTTACTTCATGCTTAGCCTGTGAGTGGAAACGCTCGTTCGAAACTTTAAAGTGAATGCTTTGATAAAAACAATAAATGATTGAAAATGTTTCTAAAGATAATAATCTAGTTTTCAAAATTTTGTTTAATATTGTTTGAAGTAAAACTGACATGGTAGCCACAATCTGAAATGTTAAATTTTTCCGACATTTCCCTGACTAAAGATTTTTTTCCATGGCCTTTTAATATAACTTTCTTCTGTGGGAAACGCCCATTCTGTTTAATAGTTTTCATTGTTTTTGCCAATATTTAAGTTAATTTTACACATTTTTACGTGTTTTATAATTTGCCTGTTGATTTTAATAATATCAAATGGCTTTTTTGTTAGTGTTTTGGTCAATTTGAATATAATATCATGACTTTTCTTTGACTTTCCCGGTTATAATGATATTCAGTGAATTTTTATTTACGTAAATTTCAGGCTTTAGGCGATTTTATAATAGAGTTCAATTTGAGGTTTTGAACGAGTGTTTCCACTCCCAGCCTAAGCATGAAGTAAAATTTCGAGTTTAGAAAAGCCCCGTGAAAATTTGTCGAGGGTCGCGCAGCGACACGAGACAAATTTTCGGGCTTTTCTAAACTCGAAATTTTACTTCATGCGCCACGCGTACAAAACACTGATTTAAAGTGGAGTTCAGAAACACACAAATACATCTTTAACCAGAGTAACAAGGAGTCAGATATTTAGTCTGTTATCAACGATGTTAAGTGGTAATAATAAATAATTAGGTTTTGAATATTTCTGTTAAAACAACTGGTAACAATATTTATATATTAATGGGGCAAAAAAATTATAATATAAAATTTGTTCTTAAAGGATTTGTATTCGTGATTCCAAAAAACAGGATTCGAATCTTCCATTCGAATCATATTTATCTCTTACGAATCCTTTATTCGAGTATTCGTGATTCGAATCATATTAGGTGATTCGGATTCGTGATTCGAATCCTTTTTACGAGGATTCGTCCCAGCTCTGATAGAGACACATTATTATATTAATTCCATATTATATTATGAACATAATGTAAATATCTTTTATTACACAGATATATGGCGAGATGCCGTATAAGCATTTTAATTGAACTGACGATATCGTTGGATGGAAAAGAAAATACTTAACCACAATTAAGAAGTACAAAATGAATATTTGATTTTATTTAAAGAGTAATTATTAAATTATTCAAAATTGCCGCCAAATTTATCTAGTGATATTTCTGGTAACTTTTTATAGTGTAAATTGGGCTTTGGCACTCACTCCTTCTAGTTTTTAAACAGACTATAGACTTAAGATATCGGTAAAGGCTTTTTTAAAGGATTTATGATTTAATTCTAGTGATATTTTCCATAAAAGTGGCATCCTCTAAATCTGTCAAAAACAAGCAGTCAGAGCAACATTCCCTCATAAAATGGAATAGTTGTGTTTTCCAGCAATTCAGTGTGAATATTTTCGTTGTTCTGTTGAAAAGAGGAGAGAGCGGAGAGTCTGTGAATTATTTTAGTGAATGTCCGGGGGCCGTATGTCATGCGGTTATTGTCGGTGTGTCGTGTTGTGTTTGGTCGCGCTGTGAGTGAGCGGAAAAAAGACAGTCCGGGACAACGGTTTGAGGACATAAATCGGCCCCGCTTTTCCGCCTCCAAACGCTGCCGCTGCCGAACACAGCTCGTCTCTATTATGCATTCCAGTTTATAAAATTTATCGAATCATATAAAACAGAAATTGGCCCTGTTTCTCCCTGATTGATGCTTTTCGACCATTGTCCAATAATTACTAGTGAAAATCGGGATTTTATGGATGTGCAAAAACGTGAATTTGGGATTTGCGTCGCGTGCTGGGAGAATAGTGCAGATACGAGCGACCCCCTCTCAAATTTGCAAATGTATTCGCACATATATGGAATAATTACCGGCGCGGTAGCAATGAATGCGAGGAGTCCTCGGATAGAGCAGGAAATAAACAGCAGGAAGGAAGCAGGATGATATGAACGTGAGATTGTTATTTACTTACGAGTATTATACTCATAACAGCCGCCACTACTTCAGGGCCTGCTCGGGCCATTATCTCCGCTCCGCTTCTCTCGGATATATATCATAAAAGAACACATATTTATCTACGGAATTGATGAAATTTTCTGCTTGGATGTACTCCAATGATCAAATCCGCCAGACGACATAATCCCAGGAAATGTATTCAAAATAAGATACACAAGAATATTCGGATGGTAGCAGAGCTTTTACGATGTTTCGTGTGGAATTAATTATGTAAATATGAAAACCTGTTCTAAGATGAAGAGATACTCAATTGAATGAATTATCTGTATCTTTTGCTACTAGGTAACAAAATCACAGTTATACACAGGCCAACAAAAAATTGTTTTTTTTTGGTTCCCGGAATGTTAGATCTAATTATAGGTATTTTAGGGCTGCTGATTCCAAAAATGCTATCAGTTTGTCTGTATCAGCTTTAGTTTGTAAGATACAACATTATCAACTATTTTCGTCACTTTTCGAAGAACGATTCAGATTCAATTGAAAATTGGCCTCTGAGGAACTTTATGGCTATTGAAGAAAACCGCGAAATCAAGGCACCTTTAATTCCCCTAGAGAGAATCTTTCTACCACCTGTACATATCAAGCTAGTCTTGATAAGACACTTTTTAAGGTCATGAAATTGTGCTTTTAGTATATCGTCGTAATAAATGCAATAGGTCATATGTCAAAACAATCTCAGTTTTGGTTTATTGCACCATAATTACCAGCTTAGTAATCAGTGACTAAGGTTGTTATGTTTAAAACACTTGGTTTTAAAACAGTGTTTTAAACATGTTTAAAAATAGCCGTCGTGTTTTAAATAGTTTTGTTTTAAACATGTTTTAAATGTTAAATTCGTTTAAAACATGTTTAAAACGTTAATTTTGTTTAAACACCTTTTTTATTGTCTTAAATTAGTTAAACCATATTTTATACAACTTTAATAAACATTTTTTGTTTACGTTTTCACATTTTAGTTAAATTTTTGAAGATATTGCAAATTACATTATTACAAATAAAATTTCATCGTAATAAAATATCAGAATTATGTGTGCATACAGGTGATTTAAAACGATGTTTTAAACATTTTCAGCCTTATTAATAGAATTGCTGTTAATTTCATTATAGTTTAATGCTAATTAATCTCTACTAAACGCATACAAACACGATACTAACATTTCGTATTATTAAAGCAAAATCTACATGTTATTGTTAGTTTTGAAATAATGATAGAATGAACGTAGCGACATTCCATTTTCATGTGTTCTAACTTCATTGTAATCAAGTAATTTATAAGGTATGTTACACTAATTTTTTTTACGTTTCTGAAAATGTATTTCTTCTGATATATTATTAGATTGAAATGTACTTCTAATGAGTGTCTCCACTCCCAGACTAAGCATGAAGTAAAATTTCGAGTTTAGAAAAGCCCCGCGTAGAAAATTTGTCGAGGGTCGCGCAGCGACCCGAGACAAATTTTCACGGGGCTTTTCTAAACTCGAAATTTTACTTCATGCGCCACGCGTATACAAGACTGATTTCAAGTAAAATTCAAAACATATGGATAAGGTTTATAAATTTATGATTTAGAATTTATTTAATAATGCAATAAATAAATTCTAAATAACCCTGTTAAGACAGTTGAGGTTATTTTTTTATTTATTTATTTGACGCCAAAACAACATTTTACATCGATTACATTAATACACATATACCTAAAAAGAACATTTTATACGGATAGCATTAATGTACATACACTAAACTAAAATTTAAAAATGACTACGAACAAACAAAATGCCGAGCGACCGATTTAAATCTGATAAGGGATACATCAAAAAAGTTAATTTTATCACAATATTTGTTTACAGAGTTGCACATTCTTACAATCGGGCTAAACATATTATAGGATGTACGACAGAATGGAATATGTAATAACTGCAAGTTACGTGTGGAATACTGTGGTATATTCAATGAAAAACATTCTAAGCACTCAGATGAAGTTATAAAATTATTCAAAACTTTATATGAGAAGCTAATGTCATAGAATTCACGTCTTTTAGATAGTCTACTTAAATTTACATAAGATCTCACTTGGTCTACATTCAGAAATATATTATGAAAACATAATTTAAATCTGATGTATTTCAAAAATTTAATTTGTACATATTCCAGTCTGTCTATGTAACAGTTGAAGTGTGGTGACCAAATAATATTACAATATTCTAATATTGACCGAACTAATGTTACGAAGAGAGCAGTTAAACTGCGGATGTTTGTAAAATCTTTAGTGGTTCGTTTAATAAATCCGAGTATTCTGTTTGCATTTGCAATAACAGTCTCGATGTGGTAAGCAAATGAAAGTTTTGGATCAAAATAAACACCTAGATCTCTAACAGTTTCAACATAATCAAGATATATGCTGTCTAAAAGATAATTGAACTTGAATTTATTAATTTTTCGACTAAATAACATTACATGACATTTATTTATATTAAGTTTCAAATCATTTTTTAAACACCAGGTGTTTATTTTTTCCAGACCAGATTGTAATATTAAAGCGTCAGTTTCTGACTTAATTTGTCTGAAGAGTTTCAGATCATCCGCAAATAATAGCAATGGAGAGTTGATTCCAGTGCCGACATCGTTGATAAAGATATTGAATAGAAGGGGGCCAATATGGGAACCTTGTGGAACACCAGATGTTGTGTAATAGATATCAGAAAAAAAATTATTTGTACGAACTTGCTGAGTACGATCTGTTAGATATGACGCTATCCATTTAAGAATAGGACCACAAATTCCGTACCTGCCAAGTTTCACTATCAGGAGTTCAATGTTAACTTTGTCGAAGGCTTTGCTAAAGTCCATGTATACGGAATGAACTTCGTATCCAGTTTCAAATGATTGTAATATAAAATTACTGTACAAGAAGAGATTAGTTTCCGATAAGCGTCCACTCATGAAACCATGCTGCTGTGAGATAATGACATTTTTGAATATGCTGGACAGGTAATTGGCAATAAGTGATTCGAACATTTTCGGAATAGCTGACAGAATACAAATTGGACGATAATTTCTTATATCGTTTTTGTTACCAGATTTAAAGATGGGCTGAACATAAGATGACTTCCAAATAGAAGGAAATTCGCCCTGAGACAGTGACATGGAGAACAGAATATGCAATGGCATAAACATTGAATAATGACAAGATTGAAGTAATTTTGGTGGTATTTGATCAGGACCAGTACTACCTTTAACATCAATATTCAGTAACGCTGACTGTACTTCAGATGGAGAAATATTTATTTTTGCTAAGTGTATATGTGATTGAATATCTGACCCTAGCGGTAGCATACGTTGATTATTATAGACAGACGAAAAATGTTTTGCGAATGCATTAGTTATGCTTCTACCATTGTTTAACTGAATATCATCCAAAAACATAGAGGATGAGAGTTTATCCGAGTCTGATTTAGATTTTACAAATTTCCAAAAATGTGCTGGTTTTTCAAGTATTGCTTGTTCATTGTAAGAAATGTAATTAGCATAGCAGCATTTTGTAGCCAATCTACATCTTTTACGCAGTTGAGAAAACTGCACGTAGTCTGAATGTAGTTTTGATAATTTAAATGCTTTATGGGCCAGTCGTTTTTCCTGTATGAGTGAACGGAGTTCGGGAGTAAACCATTGTGGAAATTTGGATTGTTTTATAATCTTAATCGGTACAAATCTGTCAAGACAATCGAATAATACTTTATAAAACATATCTGCAGCCGTATTAATATCACTAATATTGACGAATAAATCGTTCCAATTTATCGATAGTAGATAATTATTGATAGCATCATAAGGAGCACGTTTAAAATCGTATACTAGTGTAGACTCAGTTTTTAGACAATCGAAATTAGAACATGAAATTACAATCTCCAAAGAAGGATGATAATTATCGCAAGTAATAAGAGGTTCACAGTTGTAGATAGATTCAACAGGATATGACGCAAAACACAAGTCAAGCACTCCACCTGCAATATTTTCGATATTATTGTATTGTGATAAATCATTAAACGCATACACATCACACACTGCACTTTCAGTTGCACTTTTTGTGTTACAGTTGCTCTTGACGTTAATTGGAAATAATCCCACGTAGTCTTCAATTTCATTCCATCGAAGATCTGGCAAGTTGTAGTCTCCCATAATAACAAATCTTGCGTCAGAATTTTGAGTATGTATATCAGTTAAGGACGTCAAGTGAGAGTTATATACCTCGATTCCAGATTTCGGCGGAATGTAAACGCATCCAAGAATGAAGTGATTGTTATTAATTATAGCATTAACCCAAGTTTCCTCTGAGCTGCTATTGACAGTAATGACGGAAGATTTCAATGAATTTAATACAGCGATAAGAACTCCACCACCACGAAGTTTCGAACTATTGACTGTTGACCGATCAGTGCGATAAACCATATATCTATTGTCAAACAGCTCGGAGCTAGCTATACCTGGCTCAAGCCATGTTTCTGTAAGAAATATGATTGAATACTCCTCAGAAATGACGGAGCAATAAAGATCTTGTAACTTTGTCCCGAGCCCTCGTACATTTTGATAGTACATTGTAATATCGTTTAGATATTTGGATTTGACGGTGTTGTTTTGGGAAAATTTCCAGCATTGGATGGTTTAGAACCACGGCGATGAAAATGTATAAGACTTTAACTAGGGCTATTAAATTATAGTTGTAAACTAACAATAGTAATCTACTAAAACGTTTTATTAATCTGAAAATGTCAATATCATTGTTAGAATTGTGTTAAAGCTGTATGCTAAGGTCTATTAATAAGGCTGGTTGTGTTTAAAACATGTTTTAAACACGATTTAAATATGCTTTTAATTGTTAATGTTTTAAACTCTGTTTCATTGAAAAAAACACGTTTTGTAAAAAAACTGTTTGTTTTAATTAAAATGAAAAAAAAAACGTTTTTTAGCAACCCTGTTAGTAACACATTCTACACTACATCCAATAGGTCTTATATTGTTGGACCAATAAGAAATCGACTATCTCCACTCTTGCAAAATATGGGGTGAAGATGAAGTAGTTTTTTATCGCTCCTGAAAAGTTTGGTATTTTTGACATACGATCTGTTGCAGTTACCACGACATTATACCATATGAACCAATATTATTTTTTTCAGATTGAATAATGAGTAATATTGCCTTTGTTACAATGTGTCATAAAGTATTGATGTTTTCCTAAGCAAATATGAAGCGTTCTTATTTCCCGTGGTAAATATGGATAGTCAACACGTGACAAACGCCTCCGCGTCTTCAAACATTTTAACATTAATGTTTTCTTTCAAATGTACCGGGTGGGCAAATAAGCGAGGTAAGCGGCTGTCTCTCAGAAACTAATGATCGTAGAGAGTTACGGTAACAAATTTTATAGGTAAAGTGGGCAAGGGAAAATGCTGGAAATTATTTTCAAGTTTCCAAGATGGCTGCAAGTGGGTGTTTCCACCATCTTGAATTACATAAAGTTACGTTTCTCACGATTTTCCCCAATGAATGTAACAAAAGTATTTGCGTTTTAATGCTAACCTAAAGTGGAACATTTTTTGTAAAAACAACTTTTCTCTATCTTTGGAAATAAAGTGGTGGGGGGTATTTGAATGTTGTTTTAAATAAATGCCTGTAACTTCGAAACGGCTTAATGGATTTGGATAAATTTGGTATCATTGAAAAAAGCATTTCTTGGGCTTTTAGGTTTCTCGTAATCATGACAGTTGTGACCTACACGGCCGCCGATAGAGGGCTATTATAACTAAAATATTGGATATTCTCAAAAAAAATTTAATGCGATGATATCACTTTTTTTAGACTAGAAAATAGACAAATGACCAACCAATAAGCCTGCGCAAACCGCATCGTAATATCTTTTTCCTAACTCAAATTGTTAAAAAAATACTAAACCAGGAAAATTCATATATCCCCATTTAAAAATGTATCGGTTGCGTTCGATAAGAAGGCAAGTAGTAGGCCATGGATACGACAATCGCCTAACAAAAATACTGCCAAGTAACGTCAAACTTTTGTCACACGCAGCCCAATATTGTTGATTGCGCATAATTTGAGTACTTTTTAATCAAAATGCCTCTCCCAAATAATGAAGCCGTTGACATGATTGCGATTTATTTCGAGTGTTTTCAAAATGCAGCTATAGCTGCAAGACAGTACGCGGCACGGTATCCAGATCGCCGTCATTACGGGAGAAGAATGTTTCCGCGCTTGATACAGCGATTACGCGATACTGGAAGATTTCGTAGTCCTAAACGTCGCAGGCGTCGCAATGGAAGGACCGAAAAAAACATTATCAATGTCTTGGCTTACATAGAATTTGATAGACATGTAGGAACTAGAACATTGTCTCTAGACTTGGGAATATCACGAACAACTGTTAGAAATATTTTGAAAGATTATAGGTAAATAATTTTATCTTATTCCAAGTATCTTAGCACATACTCTCAGATACACAATTCAGTGTTATTCTGATTTACGCATATGTTGTTTTTTACTTTTAGATTACATCCTTACCACATAGTCTTGCACCAGGCGCTAAATGAACAAGATTTCGATAATAGATTAAATTATTGTCAATGGATGCTAGGCATGCTTGAGGAAAACAGAAATTTCTTAACGGAAATTCTCTGGACCGACGAGGCTACCTTTAGTAGTGATGGTAGAGTAAACCGTCATAATATGCATTATTGGTCCGCTGAAAATCCGCATTGGTTAAGAGAAGTGCAGCACCAGGAATGCTGGAACCTAAATGTGTGGTGCGGTATCATTGGGGACAGAATTATTGGACCTTATTTTTTTCGTCAACTTTAACTGGTAACCTCTTCTTAGAGTTTTTGATCAACGACTTGCCAATTTTGTTGGAAGATGTGCCACTCGCAACTAGGAAAACTATGTTTTTGCAATTAGATAGGAAGGGGAAGCCTATTTCCTTGTCCGGCAAGATCTCCCGACTTGACATGTCTTGATTTTTACTTGTGGGGATGCTTAAAAGATATTGTTTTTCAAACTCCACCAACAACACGAATGGATATGGAAAACAGAAATCGAAACTCAATTCGTCAACTATCAGCGGCAGAAATCGAGGCTGTGGTTCTGTCGACTCAAGAAAGACTGGAACAATGTGTGGAATATGAAGGAAGGCAATTTGAACACAGAAGGCATTAATCTTTTTTCAAAATCGGTCCTTTTCAGGACCACACCTCTATTTAATAGGACAATCGCTTATAAATACGAAACCGTGTGACTTAAAATCACAGCACTAAATAAACTGACATTTCTTGTGAATATTTCAGAGAGGAGTTTGTCTTTTATTTCAATGGCCTACTACTTGCCTTCTTATCGAACGCAACCGATGCATTTTTAAATAGGGATATATGAATTTTCCTGGTTTAGTATTTTTACTTTCCCCCGTATGTAATACAAAGGGAAAGTATTGTTTTCGTGAAAATTTTCGAATCAAAAATTTTAGCGGAAATATCCGTTTTGAGGTCCCCCGAGTTGAATAAGCCCATTTTTGAAAAATGTCTGTCTGTCTGTCTGTCTGTCTGTCTGTCTGCCTGTGTGCGCTGTACAGCAAAAACCGCTAAAGATATCGAGATGAAACTTGAAACTTAAGCTTTTTGTTACAATCGGAAGAATTGAAAAGCTTTTGGTGAAAATCGGAAAGCCGGAAGTGGTACTTTACTCGTAGCGTTTTTCAGTTTTTTCTGATTTTTTTATTAAATGTTAATCAAACAAAAAATTCTTTCGAATAAAAGTTGTAGTTAACAACAAAATGAAGATATATTGTTTATTTACTTTTTGTCATAGCACTCTTAGTTTTTGAGATATTTTAAAAGTTGTTTGTTTTATCTAGTTATTGATGTGTGACAGTGTATTTTTCGATACAATTGAAAAATGTTTCAAATAAAAGTTGTAGGAAATAAAAAACTAAAGATATTTTGTGGACTCACTTTTTGTCATAGCACTCTTAGTTTTTGAGATATTTAATAAATAGTGTTTTTTATCTAGTCATTGATTTGTGTCAGTGTGTGTGTTGATACAATTGGAAAATGTTTCAAATAAAAGTTGTAGGTAATACAATATTAAAGATTTTTTGTAAATTCACTTTTTGTCATAGCACTCTTAGTTTTTGCGATATTCAATAAATAGTGTTTTTTATCTAGTCATTGGTTTGTGTCAGTATGTGTTGATCCAATTGAAAAATGTTTCAAATAAAAGTTGTAGTTATCAAAAAGTTGAAGACATTTTGAAAATAATAATGCTACAAATATTTTAAAAGTGATTTAATACGCAATTTACGGGGGAAAGTACTATGATGGACACATCACCATTTTTTTTAATAATTTGAGTTAGGAAAAAGATATTAAGATGCGGTTTGCGCAGGCTTATTGGTTGGTCATTTGTCTATTTTCTAGTCTAAAAAAAATCATATCATCGCGTTTAAATTTTTTGAGAAAATCAAATAATTTGGTTATAATATCGAATAATGCCCTCTATCGGCGGCCGTGTAGGTCAAAACTGTCATAATTACGAAAAGCCCAAGAAATGCTCTTTTCAACGATACCCCAAATTTATCCAAATCCATTAAGCCGTTTCGAAGTTACAGACATATATTTAAAACAACATTCAAATACCCTCCACCACTATATTTCGAAAGATGAGAAAAATTGTTTTTACAAAAAATGTTCCACTTTAGGTTAACATTAAAACGCAAATACTTTTTTGTTATATTCATTGGGGAAAATCGGGAGAAACGTAACTTTATGTAATTCAAAATGGTGGAAACGCCCACTGGCAGCCATCTTGGAAACTTGAAAATAATTTCCAGCATTTTCCCTTGCCCACTTTACCTATACATTTTTTTACCGTAACTCTCTACGATCGTTAGTTTCTGAGATACAGCCGCTTACCTTGCTTATTTGCCCACCCGCGGGTGGGCAAATAAGCAATTATCAACGCTAATAATAATGTACCGGGTACCCGGTACATTAATATTAGCGTTGATAATTTGGGCCACAACGTATTTGGTGAATATATCTGTGATTACGGATAGAATATACAATTCGTACCTCAAAAATAAATAAAAAAAAAAATAATAATTATAACAACATACCAAATCTTAAGAAAAATCGCCAGTAAAATATTTAGCACCGATCACGGAATGTTAGCTTCTCCATTTTTGAAAATCCGCACACGCACGGGCTTTCGTAGCTTGTTATATTTTAAAAATTTGAACTTTTAAGCAAAAACGAATGCCATATTTGGATTCAGGGAATCAAATGCATATGAAATCAGCTTAAAATACCCCAGCACCAAAAGTACTGTTCGGTTATCAAATTTGAAACCTTTATCATAGTAACAATCACTTGAATTATAATCCATATTTACAATGTAAAATAGTAAGTATCAAAAATATGAATATGTATTCAGTATTCATTCATTCACCGGATAACTCTTTACTCGTTTCAGGCTTCAACGCCATCATCCCAAACCAGTGCTTGAAGAATACTGAACATCTTTGACCATTTACTATGGCTTGTGCAATTAACAATGTTCGACAGCGTATACGCCATCTAATGCCCATTAGCTTAAGTAGTTTCCCAGCTATTGACGATGCTACTTAAGCTTATGTTTTTTTTAAGCTAAGGTTTTTTTTTTACTTGATAATGACACTCACACTGTCAAAAATTAAATCGTAAAAATATTTATTTATATGTAAACACCTGTATACCGGGTGTTTGATTAAGTATGGCCACCGGCTGTATCTCAGAAACTATGTAGCGTAGCATTTTAGGGTACAAAATTGCTGAGTGAAAGTGGCCAAAAGAAATCACTGAAAATTAGTTTTAAATCCCTACCTCCGTCGCTAGAAGGCGTAGCATCTATCGCCAAATACAAAAACAGATTTTTATCAAAAAACTGCTAAATTGAGCTAGGTTTGAATTTAACTCAAGTTTAACTACTCACTTGTTTATTTATCTAGCGCATATGAAGCAGAGGAGAGCGGGAAAGTGTGATCATTAAATTGCGTGTAACGTTTGTTGGGATTAACCGAAATTATTCCAGTTAGTCTCATTTAATAGGTAATTGAAAGCACTTTGAATTACTGTTAACTCTCGTTTACTTTAGTTCTTATAAAAAGTGCCAGGGGGCGTTTTTTGAACAACCTCTATATTTTTTAGATTTTATTAAAAGTTTCAAATTATAACCTATAGTTCTTCTACGCTAGTTTATAACAGAAAGGAATTCAGAAAAAAGTGGTCAAAACCTAATCCTGATATATTTATCGTAACTAAAGATATAGTAAAAAGTCTGGTAGATTTGCCCATTTTCAACGGCGCATCATATAAAAATATATTTTAAAATGTAGTAGGCCTTTAGGCTTTTTTTGTTTTATGTTTGAGAGGTCAAAAACAATAATTTAAGGCGAATATGAAAGTAATTCCATGATTATTTAAAATCTAAAAATATAGCAGGCTATGAGATTAGTTGAATGTTTACTAAAGACTTATTACAATACTTTATTGGAACAATACTAAGGCTGCATATGTTAAAAATATGTGAATCTTAATATACTCTAAATTTTGATCGATTTTAACTACCTTTTCGTTTCTTTTGCTTTTACATAAGATGCAGATGAAAATGGAAAGGTCTCTTTTAAACACTATGTATTCTGATTTAATTTAGTGTCTATAGTAGGGATCAGAGGGCGCTATTAGTACAAAATACCCAACTCTGCACAATTTTTAATATATCTGCGGTCAGGATCAAGATATCGGGATGCGGTTTTCGCCAGATTCCACACTTTTTCTCGTTTTAATAAACTATTGTTACTCACGTATACCTTCCAATTTAAAAATTTAGAGAAAATGGAGAAAATACGGTGATTGTCTCAATGGCACCTTCTGGCACTTAATATCGAAACTAAAATAAATCAGAGTAAATTATGTTTTAAAGTGCATTCAATTATCTATTAAATGAGAGCAAGTTTATTAAATTCCGTGGAACCTAACAAAAGTTACAGGCATTTAAATAATTAGACATTTTCGTTCTGCCGTGCATCTTATGTGAGACGTAAATAAACGAGAAGATAGTTAAAATTAGGTAAAATTTACCGTAGATTAAAATTTTCATATTTTTCACATTGCTTAATTTGGCATTTATTTGATAAAAATTGTGTTAATCTTTTAAAATAGATAGCGCCCTCTTGCGGCGAAGCTATGAACTTTAAAATAATTTCCAGCGATTTCTATTGGCCGCTTTTACAGTGAAGTTTTTTACCGCAACATGTTACGATGTATAGTTTTTGAGATACAGCCGATGGCCACGCCTAACCAAACACCTGGTATATACCGGGCTTTCATTAATTCCCGAACCCCACGTGACTAAATTTAAAATTGCCGCGTAAATTATTGTATTTGTACGTTGGAGGCTTTGAAAAAAGTAACCAAACGTTACTAAAGTCAAATTTGACATAAACGTTTATGCGCGGTGCATCGTTAAACCAACCTTTGAGATCTTACAAGATTCGCCCGGAATTTTCAGGTAAGCAAACATTGTTTAATTATTCTGAAACATTGAGTTTTATTTCTATTTATTTTGCAGAGTCAATTTGCTAGGATAAGCAAATACTGCGAAAATTAATAAAAAATAGTTACATTTTTGAAGATGAGCCTATTTTTTAATCATTTTAAATATAATATTTTCAGTCGTCATAAAAATACGCCGGCGAATAAATATTATTAAATCTAGGGAATTTTTGTGTGAGCCATACCACCTTGTACATTTGGTTGCCTATTATTTTTGGTCACGTGGGGTTCGGGAATTAATGAAAGCCCGGTATAAATTAACAAAAGTGTTAAAAACATAGTAATAGTTTTATTTAATTCATATTTTTGGTATAATAAAGTAATGTTAACATACTTTTCTTATATTTTTAGCATATAAATGAATAATAAAATGTAGTCAAATAAATAAAATACATGTTTTATTAAAACTTCATAATTTTTGAAATATGTGCCGAAACAATGGCAACTTTATAAAGCGTAACTTTTAAGCGCAGGCTAGCGCAGAGCTCTAACTTGATGAAACACTTAATCTAAGCTCCAAAGAAAACAAACTGATGTCTTTCTTGACAACCTGCGATCTTGGGATGGATATACTGGGCGATTCAGACCACCCGTGTCAGACAACTATTTTGAGCCAGTTTTTATTGACTTCGAGAAAACATAAATCATTGTAAAAACCTACAGAAAGAATTCACAGAGACTAGCTTCGAGTTCTGAAATTTACCGCTAGGAGGTTTGAGACTTCTGAAAACAAAAAAATGAAATATATTTAAAGTGATTTTTTTGTCAATTAAGTGAGCTCAACCTTAAAAAAACAATTGATTTGCATGTAAAATGTCCGCTTCAATCCGGAAATAAAAAAAATGTATATGATATTTTATTTACGTTTTCAAAACGGATGTCATTTCCGGTGAAACCGAAATTGCGAAGAAGGTGTTGCATCACCAGTAAACTCGAATTTGTTCTAAGTATATCCATACCAAACTTCAAATTGATGCCTCACATAATAACAAAAAAAAAACTGGGGTTTTGTCGCAATTTCGTTCAGACCACTATGTGGCGGTGCAATAGAATTATTGGAAAATCGATGATTAAATATTTAATCACCGGGGGTACAAACTGGCATTAGTGTGCTAATGCAAATCATTTATTATAATTATTTGTAAATATTAATTGCATGCAGTTTCAATCAAACAGAAATAATATAGAAAACTGTTTGCATATCCGTTAAATATCTAAAAATTACAACGATTCCATTTGAGCATAACTCGGCATCCAGCAACATTAAAATAGCTGAAGTCCAACTCAAAGTTGTTCATCCAAGGATAACACGAAACACGGACCAACCCTTCGGAATGCGAGTCACGCTTTCCTGTCTCAGCACTCCTAGTTCAGAGCCTCCGTGTGTGGAATCCACCCTCTTAGATAATCTATCAGCTGCTTCCACCTTCTTAATACAAACACCCCCTCTAGACACCGTCTGAAAGATGGCCAGCCATTTGTAAACATCTGATTAGGGAGGGAGGGAGATGGAAGCAAAAAATCACAAGCAGAGGTAATTGCGAATCGCAATCCTTTGCAAAGACAAAAGAACATATTTCGGAAAGTTCGCAAACGGCGAGTTACCAGAATGTCTTCTTACCTACGTATGAATGCTTAAGGCGGATATTGATTTAAGAGGAACTCAAGACAATTTGTGTCTTATTGTGTCTCATACAATTCCAACTAATTTTCAAAGGATCGGGTTCGCTGAGTTGAAAGAAGGTGTTTTCATTTTTTTTGTTCTTAGCACAGTTGAGTAAATAAAAGATGATTATATAAAGAAATTCTATACACTATAAAATTAAGCTTTAGAACTAATTTTTGCATATACAGCGTGGTTGCTAAAATGAACGTATATAACGGGTGTTCAATAAAAAGCGCCTAACGTCATAACTCTGTTATTTGTTAACCCACTTTATTGAAATAAACACCAATGTCAATGGCCGTTTTAATACTAAAAAGTGACATGAGTATTGATTTTTTTCAATGATAACTTCATTGCCAAATAATAGCCGACATAACTTTTTTAAATGGCTGCCCATAATTTTTAAATTTTGTTACATTAGACATCATTTTTCTGAACCCAATAATACCCAATTTCTTGTGTTTTGTTGAATATTTTAGTAAACATATTAAAATAAACCTTTTATTTAAAATTACATTTTTAAAAAATTAAAATCAATGTGCCTTGTAAAAAAAAAGTTAAATGTAATTTATTGTAAGGCTATGTCAAATGTGAATAGTAACGACCTAACAAATACGTACTTTTGTTACAACTTAAGGTAGAAGAATAACGCAACATTATTATATTATTAATTACTAACTAAATAAGTTAATTTTATACATTGTATTATTTGACCTGACTTGAGAATGCATAAAGAAAAATGTTTGTTATTTAAATATTTCTCAATTTTAGAAAGTGTATTTCTAATTTTACAATATTTCAGTCGATGACACGCGTGGCGCATGAAGTAAAATTTCGAGTTTAGAAAAGCCTGAAAATTTGGTTGTGTATATAAAACAAAAAAGAAGTATTTATTAATTATTAATGTTGCATTTTAAATAATAACAAACTGTTAATGTATAATAAATTAATTAACGGAACACACGGAATAAATATAAACCAATAAACAATTTAAACAGTATTAAAAAGAAATATATTTTCAAGGCACACTACATTTTTTGCCAAAAAATCACGTGAACAAGATTTATAAAATTTTTTTCCGGCATAAATATTAAATTAAAATCAATATATCGGGCATAATTGGATTCAGAAAAACAGTGTCTAATATAATAAAATAAGAAAAGTATATGCAGCCATAAAAAAAAATCAAGTTGAGTACTATTTGGCAATGACGTTAATTTTGGAAACAATACGGGGTGTCCTAGACCACCCGTATCATCCTTTTTTTGAGAAAACGGCTGGTTCTACAGAGTTGGGACAGCAAATTTAAAACAAAAACTGTTTTAAAGAATCGAATGGTGATATTGTTTTTTTTTGAAAAAAGGTTGGCATCCCTGAAAGTTTGCTTAAAAATGTCAATAACTCAAGATTTTTAAATGGTACGATAGGTCAAAAGTGGTATCTTTGAAAATGTCTTTAAAAATTAAGCAGCTTTTATAAGAAATTAAATTTTTCATGGCTAACTTATTTTAAAACATTGACTTTCAAATGTCAGTTAGACCTCTCAGATACATTCTCACCAAGGCCGCGGAGTCGCTAAAGAAATATTCAACTCCAACTCCGTCTCCGACTCTTCTATTTTTCGATAATCCTACGCCAACTCCGACTGCTACTTCGATTCATGTAAACATTTTAAAACTGTACCTAATAATGCATTTGTTGCAATACAAATTAATGGTTAAATGGTTACTACTTTTGCATAATTGCATTCAAATAGTTTTTTTGAAAAAAAAATCGAAATGTTGGTTTTTTATATATGCAAAATATTTAAGTTTTCATTGCAATTAAAAACTCTATTTGGGTTCAAATTTTAGAAAAAAAAAAAACGAACAATGTTTAGCACGTTTATATTTAAATAATTATATTGAAAATCGGAGTCGGAATTATACGAAATTTCTAACTTGATGGGGAGGATTTTCTAATCACAGAAATACTTAAATTCCGACCCCACAGTTTTAACTCTAACTTCGACTCAGAGTTCACAGCACTGGTTCAAACTGTTTTGCATTTACTTCTAAACACTGTTGAACTGTTCTAGTCCGAATATCAGTGGCCCTAAGTATCTACTTTTAAAATAAGGTAGGTAGTCATGAGATATTGATATTTGGTAACTTCAATCCAAAATTACTCAAAGCAAACAAAAAGTTACAAAAATATTTTTCTTACAATTTATTTTATTTTTTAAAGACCTTTTGAATTATGCCACTTTTGACCTATAATGCCATTTGAAAATCTTAGGTTTTTGACATTTTTTAGCAAAATCTCAGTGATGTCAATCTTTTTGGGTAAAAACAATATCACCATTCAATTCTTCAATATGGCTTTAGTAATAATTTGTTATCCCAACTCTCTAAGAATAGCCGTTTTCTCAAAAAATGCCTTGTTACCGGCGTTTTATCGGAAACGTCGTTACTTTGATTAATTCGGAAGAATCCACGTCACACATCGCGGATTCGGCCTCATTATAATTTTTTCGTTTTAAAACGAACTAGGTTTGTTCACAATAGAATTAAGATTCGTTTGTACATTTTTATTAGGGTGTTTATTGCTAGACGCGGAAGCGCAATAATAAACACCAACCAATCTTAATCCGGGAAAGTTCCAACGCACATATCTGTGCCAGATGTTGAGTTGAACATTTCCCGTTCAGGCCCAAAACGTGCCCCAAGTACGAACCCTCGGATTAAGGTTGGAGACGTTGCCGAACTCGCAGGGTACCGAACGCGCAAACGTTCGCGCAACAGCCCTGTGGTTCACCAACCACAGGCAAGCGTTTCAACCACCTCCATCGAAGCACCCCTTTCTAAAATAGCAACAGCGCGGGGAATAAAGGTGAATTCAAAATATTAATTGAAATCAATCAATCTTCAACTTCAAAAGTGTCAACTACGTGTTTTTAAATCAAGTGTCGTGTCGCAGGCATTATTTTATTTGATTGTATTATTTTATTTTACTTATACTTGCATTTAATGTGTGCTTATGTGTAAATAAATTGTTGTTAATATTGTTTGAAATCCAAAGTTTCATCCAAAACCATATAAAGTGTAAGCAAAATTGTAACGTCGCGCACTTACCTGCCCTGTCCGAAATCGAACTTGATAATCGTCGACCCAATAACTCAGTGAAGATGGGAGTGGGTGATTTTATGTTTATTTATTTAGGGCGCTACGTCATTTAAATGTTTAACGACGATTACCGCAGGACAATAATTAAAATGACGAAAATATTTATTAAACCAAATAAATCAACGTAGCAAAATCTAAGAACATAAGTATGAAGGTAATCATTATAATTAATACTCAGAACTTCCCAAAATCAAATATAAATTATATTTCCTCAAATAAAACAAAATATACTTCATAAATTAATTAATAATAACGAATGTAAAAATGTAAATAAAATCTGTAAATACGAAATAATGCAAAACTAATTGAACACAAGAAAAAAATACGAACCTGCAAATATAGAACACGCCAATTATAAAAGATAGAATTCAAAATTTGTGACTAAAATACGCGGATTCGAGATTAACTTACTAATTCGTAAACCGATCACCGTTAGCGCTAACAGTACCGTATCGACGAACCGAATGCGTTACGTAATAACTAAAATATTAAAACGGACGTTCTCTAAATACGCGGTTTTACAAAATGCAAATATATGAATTAACACAAGTTTATATACCAAATAAATGACATAATTATTTGTAATTACCTTTAACACCAAAAAGAAAATAATCAATAGATTGTATTAATAATCAGCACATTAAACACAAAAAAAATCCGTTGTGATTACTAAATTTACTTCTAATTAATTTCATCTGTTTCCCAATATTGAAGCATTTACTATTTCTTACGGAAACTATTACCAACAGATAAAATTTACTCATAATTCTTTATGTTCAAGATGAATTATTCGATAATAGTTAATCAATCCAACAGTGAAGAGATTACATATAAAAGCTTATCTGCTTTTATTTTGAAATGTGACTCCTTCCTACGCCACTGGAAAATATACGCCACTGCTCCGCTTCTACTAACTGCTACTGCTAACACTGATCACCACGAACATTCCAGGCCTCCCAGAACTTCTCCACAGGATTCAAGGTTGATAAACGGCTCGAACAGATTTGTCCCTGGTGATGATAAGGACGACAATGGGTGACCAAATCGAGTACCGATTTGAAGAATAATTCCTTCTCAAACTAATCTTATCTTCCGAATGAACGAAGAAATAAGAAGGAAGAAATAAGTAGAAAGAAATAACTAGAAAGAACCTAAAAGATCTAGTTTTAGTTAATTTGTTCATACTAATTCACTTAGTTAACACTGCTCAACAACAACAAAAAAAAAAACGACGAGAAATATGTAATAACGATTTATGCACTTTGCATACCTTAGTTCTTGTGCGGTTTTTAAAGCGACTTGGATGATTCCTGAATATGGACGAATAATCCCCAAGATTTAAGATGTGTGTTCCCGGATGATGATGGAACAATTCCTCCTCCCGTGATGCCTGGTTAAATCCGACAAAGTCGATGAATGAAATTTCCAAAACTTCCAACAATCCAAATCCAAATAAATTTCACCCGATACAACGTATGACCACGAATAATCCGACAAATACGCCGTATATAATTAATTCGAAAAACCCAATAACTTCAATAAAAATTATGGCACACGTGCAGGCAACACTTAACAGGAAAAGTAAAATGTCCTTGCGGAACATAAAAACACCCTACGCGACGAGTGAACATGCGCGCATGGTTTTCGAAGAACCCAAATTGCTTGCATACAATGTTGCAGATAATAAATCATTAAAAATGAATTAAAATATTCGCAGCGCGAAAATTACCCGTTACAAAATATATAAGCATAGAGTCAGTGGTTCCTGATAAGCTGCTGTCCCAAACCAACATACTCACCAGGTAAGTAATTAGGCTTTATTAAATAAGTGACTGTGAACTCTACCAAAGAGCTAGAAAGGTAATTGCGAGGATCCGATTTTGGCACCAGGTCAATTCAATTCCAATTATTTCTCAAAATCGGGGATTTAACTTTCACAGAGTTAATCCCTAAATCTTCCCCGTTGATAGCCTGATACAATGTGGGATACCCTGTATATAATTACTGAAAATTTATAGCATTGAAATAGCCATTGACGTTGTTTTTTAGTTCATTCGAATAGGTCAATAACTAACAGAGTTATGGCGTTGGGCGTGTTTTATCGAATACCCGGTATGCAGGGTGCCCGTTTTTCAAACGGCATTATAGGGATCTCGCTTATTTGAAGAAATAGAGAATCGGTTAAATGGGGGCGTATTTTAGTGCATACTAATAATCTGCTTTCACATTTTAAATATCTTTAATTTTTTTGATGTAATTTGAAAAAAAAAAACTGAAACTTTCGATACTTAAAATGTGCCTATAACTCCGTTATTTTTTGATCTTACTCTAAATTTATAAAAACATTCTTAGAGCAACGTTTTATCATACGACTTATGGAAAGAGTTATAAAACTGCAAAGCGTATTTTGTTTGTTTTTCCAGGCACAACTTTGGCTTTTCTTATGGGCACATATAAAGATATGCATATCACTGAACAGCATCTTTTACAACGATTTCAATGATGGGCCACATGTTGACTTTCAAAAAATGTATGTGTTTTCAGGGTTTGTTTCCATGGAAACAACCGCGCAATGTCCACAAAAACTTTTTATTTGCACAAAAAAAGATAACCAATGATTGGTTATATAGTCTTTCTTTTAAAAAACAGTTCAATTATTGCATAACAACTTGATATTGTTTGGTTGCCCTGGAAACTTGAACAACAATAATTACACAAAAGCATGTCCTTAAAATCAGAGTTATAAATGCATTTTAATGATGTGCATACATTTGTATGTTTCCATAAGAAAAACATAAGTTAAGTGTATACTATTCGATAAGTCATAAAAAGTTGCCATGAGAAAGTTTTTACAGAATATCAAAAAATAAAAATAGCGGAGATATAGACAACATTAAAAAATTGAAATGTTCAGTTATTCTCGAAATACAACGGAACAATTAAAGACAGTTCAAATGTGAAAGCAGATAATTAATTCGCAACTTTACCCCCCTCGGTTGTCCCTATCTCTTCAAATAAGCGAGAACCCCATAGTACCGCTCGAAAAACGGGAACCCTGTATATAACAGAGCAGGGTAGGATTCGAATCCTTTTGGAGAATTGGAGATGGAAAACGCTTGTTAGAATTTTATTGGACACTTGAATAATTATAAAGATCTGAAAGAAGGAAATTAAACTAAATACTCAATTTTATTTTAATTTACTGTGATTTCGGTGCTTTAAAAAATGAATTTGTTTTAAAACTGTCTAAACCACATTTGTATTTAGTTTACGAATATGGCTTAATAAGACGATTTTTTGACAAATTATTAAAAAATAAACGGGTAAATAATCGGATTACAATTCAATGAGTACACACATAAGTAAATACCTTATCTTACTTTATACAGACGTTAATTATCTTGACTACATGTAAAACAAAAGGAGGTATTGTGATCGGTCAAAAATTGACCGGAAATATCCGTTTTGGGGTCCCAGGAATCCGAATCAAGTGTTATCTCAATGATGTAGGTCCGTCGGTCTGTCGGTCTGTCGGTCTGTCGGTCTGTCGGTCTGTCGGTCTGTCGGTCTGTCGGTCTGTCGGTCTGTCGGTCTGTCGGTCTGTCGGTCTGTCGGTCTGTCGGTCTGTCGGTCTGTTGGTCTGTCGGTCTGTCGGTCTGTCGGACTGTCGGTCTCCTTTAGTCGGTCTGTCGGTCTGTCGGTCTGTCGGTCTGTCGGTCTGTCGGTCTGTCGGTCTGTTGGTCTGTCGGTCTGTCGGTCTGTCGGACTGTCGGTCTCCTTTAGTTTTCTTGAAAATAGTTTTGAGAGTAAAATATAACACACCATATATATTTGTAAACAGCAGAACATTCTCTATTTAATGATGTCACCGAATTGATAATAGGATGACAACGGTCAAAGTAGCGATTTTCAACCTTTTTTTTTCAAATGACACCATGTCTATTTTTTGTTCAATTCGGATAAAGGGCACTTTCCTGCATCCGAACATCCTTCACAACTATACATTTAGATAACAAAAGATCATATGTGCCTACGAAAATTATTAAAAATTAAACAAACTATTTCAATAAGTGATTAATTCTTAAATTAAAGAAGAAAAGAAATAAAAAAAAATTCTTAAAAAAAATGAAAAATGAAGATAAAAAGGTGGACATTTTGGTAAATCATATTTCTATTCTATAGACATATGATTTTTTTATAAAATAAACCAATTTATTAATATTTTTTTTTATCTAAACGTATAGTTGAGATAAATATGCGAATGTGGCATAGTGTCCTCTATCCGAATTGAACAATAAATAGGTATGGTGTCATTTAAGAAAAAAAAGTTGACAATCGTTACCTTGACAGTTGTCATCGTGTTGTCAATTCGGTGACGCCATTAATTAGAGAATTTCCTGCCGTTTACAAATCTGTATAGTTTGCTATACTTTACTATTAAAATAAAAAAAGTTGGAAGAAGATAGAACACCCAAACTGAATCAGCCTGTATATATATATATATATATATATATATATATATATATATATATATATATATATATATATATATATATATATATATTGTCAAATTTATGAAGTTCCTAAGTAAGGGCTATTGACCAAAAGTCTATCTGCCCATTAGTTTGATATTTTTGGATTTCCAGGTTGGATATTAGGATGTAAAGAGGAAATATATTCGAATGAGGTGATGGAAGGGTTTTGTATTTGGGAGTTATATCAGGATTTCTTGGAATGTACGTCTTTTAAAGTATTTCAAAGTTACTTTCGCTGCATGCGAAACGTTCTGCGAGAAATCGAAGTCTATCTTTTATGGGTTCTATATTTATTGTTTGATAGAGGAGGATCTTAGAGGGGTTGTGGAGAGGATTTTGGGGGTGGCGAAGCTTGGTTAGGGTGCGGAAATGAGATCTCTCCGCTACCTTGAGGTTATTAAGGATGGGTTTACTGGGGTTAATATATAGAATTAAGCTATAATCGATAGCGAGACGGCATATCATTTATATATTTTGGTACAGGTCTATGTACTGATTCCTAGGTTTTTTTTGGTTAAGCAGCGGCAATATTTAGCCCGTTTTATAACCTTAGATTTCATAAAGGATGTGTGCTTGTTAAAGGAGAATTTAGGATCTAAATGGATACCAAGGTATTTACTAATGGGGGAAGGGGTAATTATTGTTCCGTTAATGGCTACTGACAGAGGATTGGGTGGTATTTGAGGGTAGGGTAGGAACAGTTAGGATTTGTTAGGGTTTATTTTGAGTCTCCATTTGGAGAACCACCTGCAGCTTTTGTCTATTGTTGTTTGAAGGATTCTAAGGCTCGTGTCTGGGTAGAAGAGTGGGGAATTAGGGCGGTATCATCGGCAAACTGGAGTGGATAGCGATTCAAGTTAATAAAGTTAGGGTTAGGATTCTATAGGTCGTAGCAATATATATTATATAGGAGTGGAGATAGTGGGGATACCTTGTTCTGGGTGTAATGTAAAGGATAAGGTTTTTTGGATTCGAATTTGTAGTGTACGATTTGGGAGGAGTTTTCAGATGAGGTTAATAAGGTGATTAGGTCGGTTAAGGATACTGCACTTATATAATAGCCCGCGATGCCATACGGAATCGAAGACCTTAGCTATGTCTAAGAATACCACAGCGGATTTGTTTCCTTCTAGGTGAGTGGTTTAGCAGTTGGACGTTAGAATAGTTAAAAGAAGTGTTGTGGAGCATTTAGGGAGAAAGCCAGTTAGTGCGAAAATTAATTAGTCTCGCTTTGATAACAAGAATGAAGAAATAAAGAAGATATATACGAAAATGTTGATGTGTCCTACAAAATACTCAAACTTTTGGAAGCAGTTTACAGTTTTTTGCAATACCCATTATACGAGCTTAGGACATCTAAACTATTAAAGAATTTGGTAATATTTTGAGGTTAACTTCATTATTAGTTTTGGTCTATTGCAGCATATTGAGTGCAAATGTGCCAGAAATGCGTTTCCGTAAAATAACCATGACGAAAACCACTCCAGTTTTATTTTTAATACAGGCAAAATTGGAATATTTTACTCAAACTTTGTTGTTTTTAGCAAATTTAACTCGAGCTACGTTCTCGTGATTGAGGACATGACTTTGTTCTCCTTAAATTAATAAACAACAAAATTATCAGCTATCATGTCCCAAGGACAATAATAATTACGCATTAATTTTGTTTAACCCGAATGTCTGTCGCTTGGTAATTGCTAAACGCAAGGAGCGCAATTACCTAAAGCAACAGACTTGCGGGAATTGAACAAAATTACGTAATTTTTATTGGCCAAGGTACATTCGGTCAGATATATTTTTGAATAGACACGTATAATATTAGGTATATGCATAAAATATCTTAACAAAAATAATTTTAACAAATTTCAAAAGAATGTGACATAAAATGTCATTGATTGTATGAAAGTATATTTTTGTTGTATGTTATTGTAACTTATAACACACATTAGTCCATAATTTCTTACCCCGCAAATATCCTCAAAAATGTTTCAAATATCCTGCTGTTGTGTAGGTGAGTGTTGTTTTTTAATGTATTTATCTCTTTCTGTTATGTTTTTGTCAGGAAACGGGATGACATTTTTGATGTTTGTTAAGTTGGCAGAAATTGAAAAATCTAGTGAGTGAAAGCATTGAAAAGCAGCGATCTTTTTAGTTTGACCTAATTGGAAGCATGGGTCTTTTCACTTGGAGCCAATTCCAATTAATTATCAGAAGTGATAATTTCCCTCGGGGAGTTGACGTTCTAAGTTTTTGTAGAATGCTCTGTGAGACGAAAATGGAACAATTCCATTGGTTGCTTTTTTAACACCTATTTTACAAAAATGTAATCAAGTTTTGTTGTGTTTTTAGTTTGCTAATTTATTAGTATTTGGTTTTGCTAATACTTAATTTGGTTAAGTATTTAACAATTTTGTTTCGTTGAATAATGTACGCAGAAAATGAAATCTAGTCAAACTTTAGAATTTACTGATTGTTAGAACTAATGTTTGTAAGTTTTATCAAAATCTGAAGATAACAATATTTTTATTTTATATAGAAAATAAAAGTTGATTATTTAATGTTTTAAATTGTATTTTTCATATTTTATTAATTAATCAATTTTAACATTTCTACAGTTCAACTAAATTTTATAAACATTGATTTTATTAATATATAGGTATTTGATTGAAATTCACTTGGTTTGTTTTACTAATAAATTGTTTTATTTTCAACTAGTTTCGGCTTAATGCCATTTTAAAGATTGTATTATGCAATAAATAAAAAAAACGAATGTCTGCGTTTTATTAGTCGATAAATTAACATCGACTAATAAAACTCAGTCATTAGTTTTTTGTATTTATTTTATAATCAAAGCAATTTAGTTAAACTGTAAAAATAGTAGAATTAATTAATTATTAACTATAAAAAATTACCATTTAAAATATTGAATACACAACACTCTCTTCATATTTCGATAAAACGTACAGACATTAGTTCTAACAATAACCAAAGTAAATAATTAGTAAAAATAGTTGCTTTTTAAAGGATTTGTATTCGTGATTCGCAAGTTAGGATTAGAATCATATTGTATCGTTTTTTGATTCGAAGATTATTTAATCGAATAATTTTGATTGTGAACGTGACTCAAATCCATTTTTTGGGTAATCTACCCAGCTTTGGGTAATAGGTACATCAAGTGCACGTTCTTGTACATTTATTTTGTAGATTAGTTATCTACCATGATTAATGTAGTGGAGCACTAAGTAAATCTGCCCGCTGACGGTGGTTTATTGTGAAATTTGCTAATAAATAACTAGTTAGGACATAAAATAATTTATATTATACAATAATAGTTTATATCAGTAATGTAAACCATGTAATCTGGTTGCTTCCACGCGGACTCTGGCACCTGTTTAAGTTTATCAAGCTGACTAACACTGACAATTATTAATGCAAGTGCGTATGTTTACTTCAAATTCATACATCAGTTCATTGTGCTATACATACCTATAATAAAACCGTAAATAACTTCACAGCTTGAACATAAGATAAGATTTCATTTAATTTAAAATCAAATTAAGTTAATTTTGTATGTTTAACAAGTGTTTTTTTTTGTATTTATTGCTAACCCTTTCAGCCCTGGAATTTTTCTGGTACCCGAAAAAAGGTTTTGTATATTATTAATTACTATCTCAGATACACAGAGAGTTTTTCTTTTAAGTATACATATCTCAATACACTGTATACGCTGTAAATCTTCAGATATTCGTTGTTTTTACAAATATTTCAAATTGAACTATCAACCGAGTGTTTTCCATTCCCAGATTAAGCATGAAGTAAAATTTCGAGTTTAGAAAAGCCTGAATATTTGGTTTAGTCGCGTAGCTAAGTGTAGCGACCAAACCAAATTTCCAGGCTTTTCTAAACTCAAAATTTTACCTCATGCGCCACGCGTACTAAACAATAATGTGATGTGATATTCAGAATATACGTTTTTAGAATACTGCTTTAGTAAAATATTGTAAACTTCACCTAAAATCAGTGTTGTATACGCGTGGCGCATGAAGCAAAATTTCGAGTTTAGAAAAGCTTGAAAATTTGGTTTGGTCGCTTAGCGCTACGCGACCAAACCAAATTTTCAGGCTATTCTAAACTCGAAATTTTACATCATGCTTAATCTGGGAGAGGAAAACACTCGTTTAAAACTTCAAATTAAACTATTTAAAAAAAGAATCGATTATCGGAAAAGTTATAGCTCATGCATTACATATACAGAGAGTTTTATGTAATACCGAACATTTTCATAAAGAGAATTTATCTTTTAAGTATACATATGCATACGTCGTATATTTTACGACGCTCGGTTTGTCTAAAGAATGTAGTTTGAAGCGTTAAACGAGTGTTTTTCACTCCCAGGCCAAGCATGAAGTAAAATTTCGAGTTTAGAAAAGCCTGAAAATTTGGTTTGGTCGCGTAGCGCGAAGCGCGGAGCGGCCAAACCAAATTTTCAGGCTTTTCTAAACTCGAAATTTTACTTCATGCGCCACCGGTACAAAACACTGACATATTACGAAGTTTAAAACACACCGCTAAACTTTACATTGGATCAGTGTTTTGTACCGGTGGCGCATGAAGTAAAATTTCGAGTTTAGAAAAGCCTGAAAATTTGGTTTGGCCGCTCCGCGCTTCGCGCTACGCGACCAAACCAAATTTTCAGGCTTTTCTAAACTCGAAATTTTACTTCATGCTAAGCCTGGGAGTGGAAAACACTCGTTAAAAGCTCCAAACTAAATTCTATTGACAAACCGAGCGTCGTAAAATGTACGACGTGTGCATATGTATACTTAAAAAAAAAATTCTCTTTATGAAAATGTTCGGTGTTACATAAAACTCTCTGTATGTATATTTAAAAGAAAAATTCCCAGTATGTTTACCAAATTTTAGTGGTGGCGAACGCCACCGTTAGGGTCGAAAGGTTTAATGCCACTTTGTATTAAGAGATACTAATCAAAATTATGTTTATTTCAGTTTACTGTTAGGTTTGTAATGAAATGTTTTGCGAAAGGTGATTCAAATTTCCAAAAATATGTATTTCAAAACTATTTTTACTCTACGTTGTTTGCGCTTGCTAATTTACGTCGAAAGGAATCCGTCCACGAAGGGAGGTCGTGATGAGCACGCAATGTTTTGACAATTCTGACGTCCTGTCAGATTTTCGTCTGCCGTAAGGGATTTTGTATTAGTTTGCTCATTTTGTGTTGGTCGGATTTTCTGCATTAAAAGGATCTAAATGTCTTCCACACTGTCATGGATACGTTCCGATTTTCACTTTTCGCACACATTTCTTAGGTTTCAATCTATCCCTGGTTTTCAAATTTTACCGAAAACCAGAACTTTAGATCGCCCTGCTTTACAAACCAATACAAAAAACGTATTAACTCGAAAACTGTTCAAGATGCAGATAAATATTAGATACGATTAGATACGACATACAGATAATTTTTCTTTTAAGTATACATATTTTTTTGTTCCGAAAAACGCTCTATTTGAAGCTTCTAACGAGTGTTTTCACGTCTTAGTTCAGCATGAAGTAAAATTTTGAGTTTAGACAAGCCTGAAAATTTAAATTGGTCGCGAAGCGAAGTGGAGAGGGCAATTCAAATTTTCAGACATTTCTAAACTCGAAATATTTACTCCATTCGTCAGGCGTGTGAAACACTGAATTAATTTGAAGTTAAAAAATATACTTAGTTATTGTTAATCACACAAGAATAAAATAAAATAATTATACGTATTAATTAATGATAAATGCCATGAACATTCAAATATTTCAAATATTTCAAATATTCGCATATTCAAATATATAAATACAATAATTTTAAGATGGAAAATTGATACATGTTTTCATTAATGCAGCTAACATTCAAATATTTCAAATATACCAATATTTGAATAGAATAATTTGAATATTAATTATTTTAATAATTAATAATTTTAAAAATTGCCAGCCTAACTTTTAAGTTAAAAAGTTTTGATCACAATTTTTAAATAAATTCAGTGTAACTAATTGTTGCCAACCCAATATAACTAAAAACCCTAACATTTTTACGTGAATCTATCTTATATTTTCTATTCTCGCTGATTAACTAATCGAACGCAACTTAATTAATCTATCTAATCATTGATTTACCAACCAGTGATTTTAATCGAGCTGGGTGTAAACAGACATTATTGTTTATAAAGTTTAAATATACAGGGTGCCACCTAAAAGAAATTTGTATTAGAGCCCTATTACTGGGCCCCAAACTGTGTCAAGCGGGACCTCCAATAGAAAATATGAGAAAGGGGCGCGCTGGGCCTGACTGATTTTTTTAAAGTTTGTTTTTATTATTTGCAAACTATATCTATAACCAAATAAATATATATTCTAAAGCGTGATTAATCTTTATAAACTAGTGTTTTAAAACTCTGTAAAAATATTGAATTATTTAGAGCAGCGATACTGAACATTTTTGGTTTCCGGGCTACATACACACATTTTATAGGTTAGGCGGTCCACAACAACGTGGTCGCTGAATTATCTTATTTTTATAAAACTTAAACAAAGTATTCTGTACTTCAAAGCAGTGAAAAACCCAGTGACAACGTGGCTTAGGTCCCCAAGCATAAAACCATACACAAAAATAATGATTTTTTTAAATTTAAATTTTTAGTTTTAAAATAAGAATGACTAAAATGTATTTTATTAAAAACGGTTATAAATAATATAGATATTTTATAAGTAGTTGCACAATTTGCTAGATGTACAAATTTACAAAGTGGAAACAAACTGAATTTAGTTTGTTTCCAATATATAAAGTTATTGAGAGGAAAACACTTGGTATTGTTTCACAAATTAAAAACTTTATTCCAACTAGTTTTGGTTTGTTAGACCTTAATTAAAGGAATCTTCCTTTGATAATGGTCTAAAAAACCGAAATAGTGAAGTATTTAATTTGTGAAACAATACAAATAATAATGTGTCCTCTCTATACATAAGGTAATATGTTCCACCAAGTGCTAAATGCACTAAAAATGAATGTTATTCCTTACTTCACTTTTTATTTGTATAATTAGATGTACATTTCGAGACACTAGGTGCTCATTATCAATAACAAAACTGTAAGGAATAACAGTCTTTTTTAGTGTAAATAATCACTTCACGTAAACTCAAAAACATACAGTTAAGTGCTAAATGAGTAATTAAGAAATTGTTTCCAATATAAAATAGTATAAAAAAATCGTACTCCTAAAGCAAATAGAATCATATATTTGAAATTAAAAAAATGCATGTGCCGCAATAACTCTAAAATTTAGAATTTCAAGTTTAGAAAAGCCTGAAAATTTGGTTTGGTCGGCCAAACCAAATTTTCAGGCTTTTCTAAACTCGAAATTTTACTTCATGCGCCACGTGTATAAAAAACTAATTTGATGTGCAGTTCAAAATATACGTCTTAGTCATACTGTTTTAGAAGTATACTTCAAACTTTACTTAAAATCAGTGTTTTAAACGCGTGGTGCATGAAGTAAAATTTCGAGTTTAGACAAGTCTGAAAATGTTGGTTTTCTAAACTGGAAATTTTACTTTATGCTTAATTTAGAAGTGATTCAATTTAAAATCTTATATATTATATTGAGATTTGTATATTTAAAAGAAAAACTCCCATTATAACAAACTAAATGAGATATAAATGATATCTTTTGTTGTAGTCGTAAACAATTTATTAACCAAATGTCCGCTGTATTAATTTAGTCACTATGTCAGATATCGTTAAGTATTGTTTAACTGAATTAAATATTGTATATGTAATAATTTTCTGCTAGAATTTTGTAAATTTTTCCCTGTAATTTGAAATGTGTATTTCTGTTGGGAAATAAATTATTATTATTATTATTATTATTATTATATACCATGTTTCCTCCTGAAATCATCATTATACAAAATAAAACAATTTAAATTTCTAAAAACAAAAAATCAACTAAATAAAAAGATAAAATGTTAACTCAATAATTTAATAATATTGTACCACATTTCAAACATATTTTGTTTTTTCGCCTGAAGAACCCACAGTGGGGCGAAACAATTGTAGCGTTATACAATACATACTTGAAAGTGTATAAATTGTTTTATTTATATAAAAGTGAAGATGAACTTTCAACATTTATCAGCCTTATCAAGCAATATTTTGTTTTGTCGAGATATTTTATTTATTATAGTTAAAGTAAAAATCCATCTAAATTATTTTTTTTAAATTTCAACATTACTATGGCTATATTTTCTATAAAAAAACGTGTCTAGATGTTTTACCTTCGGCAGGTTAAGGTTTATTTCTTTGGTTGTAAATTAATTAAAATAATGGATTGTTCAAACAACAACAAATTTATTGTTGTTTGAACAACCGATACATTTTTTTAGGGCTTTTTAATAAACATGATATTCATTTTTATTGAAAATTAAACTGTTGATACTTTCTTAAACACCTGTCACTGTTTAAAAAAGTATTAACAGTTTAATTTTCAATAAAAATCATTTAGTTAGTTTAGTTAGTAACAGGTTGAAGTTCAATATTAAAATCAGTAACTTTTATGTTGATCAAATTAGTTCGTTTTTTAACAGTTTGTAAACAAAATATGTCTTATTTTGATAAAAACTTAGCTAAATTATTCAAATAAATTTAATATAAAATAGATTTAGTTACATTTCTTTCTTTCAGCACTTCATTTTTATTTCAGTTTTCTTTATTTTTCTAACGAGTGTTTTCTGGGTCTTGATTACGCATAAAGTAAATATTTCGAGTTTAGAAAAGCCTGAAATAATTACTTCTAGCGCCAGGCGCATAAAACATTGATTTAGTGTTGTGGAGACACGTCAGTGCACGCATGGGCGCGCGAAAAGCGCCCGCCAGTAGGGCCACCCTGCGGCGAGCGAACGCACGCGTCCACACCTAAGTCACGGTATGAGCGGGGTTGAAAGAGCCGGACCGTAAGGCTTAAATAGGGCGCACACCCCCACAAACAGCATCAGTTCCTTCTACTTTAGCTAGCTAAGTAGAGGAACAGGCTAAGCGAGCTCACCATAGCACACTAGGCCAAAACAGAATCCACACGGTAATGCTGGATTCTGCCCCAATTATAACCTCCGAACCGGGTACCCACGCACGCTTCCGCAAGAGGCTCCGGAACGCGATCAGAAGGTCGGCCAAGTACCTGGTGGCACCGCGGCTGCTGTCTCCGTTGCCACATCACCCCGGAAGGCGCACAGAAGGTGAAGGACCTCCCCATACCTGGTGGTGCCACATCCGCTCTCTTCGATACCTTCGACAACCCGCAAGGCACCCAGGAGGATCGCGGAGGGACCCCCACGTCATCGGCCTGTCGACAGGAACAGCCCGAGGACACCGGCCTACCCGACACTACGGCGTTTGCATGCGCCGCCTCTGCCATACACCGGGATCGACCCGCTAGGAGTCTCCCTACAGGACCCCCGCAGATTCAGCGTCCGATCGAGGAGCAGGAGGGCCGCTGAAGCGCAGCACCTGTATCCATATAAATGTGTAAATAAATCCATTGTAAATACGCACCGCTGTAAATAAAAACATTAACCAACGAACTATTCCCTTAAATATAATGCAACAACCCTAAAAGTGTGAAGTTTAAAACAAACACTTTATCCAACAATGTCACAAAACCAAGATTAAGACATTGATATTATCCGAGTTAATATTTCGACAATTTTAATTTCGGTCCTTGTCATTTGTAATGTTATGTTTAAAACCGAACTTATAAACAAAGGAATGTAAGTACAGTGTGATCAACAATGATTGTAGACAAGTTAAATTTCCCGCCGAAAATTTTGGGGAATTTGATCGCTCCAAGTTCATGCCAAGGAAAAATTAATAAACAGTAACTCAATTTGACATTATCAGCGTCGTGCGTCGTATTTTGCCATTGTGTTAATTCATTCTTCGAATTTAGTTATTTTTCAGTCTGTTTCATAGACATCAGTTCTTATCAGGACTACTTTGTGTAAATCTTTGTTTTGTGGTAAGTGATTTGCTGTTTTTAAGGTTAGAAAATTTAAGATTATGATGCTGATGCATGATGCTTTCATCCTGAAGGCTCATTATCGAAGTGGAACTATGAATGAAGATGGCACATGGACATACTCGTTACAATCGTGTCTGAATCAATTTATTCAAGCCTTCCCCGATGTCCACATTCCTTACAAATAATTTTCCTCGCATAAAACCCGCAGTGTTGACCGTTCTGAGGGAAAGAATTGTATCTGTAAGAGCAAGTCAGCTGGAAGACTGCCTATCTTAGCAGAAGAGGTTGTTGGCGACATTCAACAACGACTTGAACAAAGTCCAACATAATCTTTAAGAAAACTTTCAGCTCAAACGGGTATGTTCTTAATTTTAAGGTGCTTACAAATGTTAATGTTGAATCTTTTTACAGGAGTATCGTATGGGAGTTGCATAAAAGCCGCAACAAAAAATCTGCATTTGCACCCGTATAAGGTATAAGGTATCGGTAGTTCAACAACTTCAGCCACTTGATTTCCAAAAAAGAATTGATTATTGCAATTGGTTTAATCAGAATTTAAATGATAATGGTATGTTGGACAAGACCTATTTTACTGACGAGGCGTGGTTTCACTTGTCAGGATATGTGAACAGCTAAAACTATCGTACGTGGGCTACAGAAAATCTTCATACTTTTATTGAAACAGATTTACATCCACAAAAATTGGTGTTTTGGTAGCAATTTCGAGACGTCGGATAATTGGCCCAATATTTTTCAAAGAAACAATCAATGCGGAACGCTACCGAACACTCATCCTAGATGAATTTTTGAATCAAGTGCATGATGACGAACAGATAATGGGTTATTTTCAGCAAGACGGAGCCATTCCTCATACTGCGTTGGCGACTTTAAATTACTTGAGGGAATTTTACGATGATCGCTTGGTAAGCGACGGATTATGGCCACCACGTTCACCAGACCTCACTCCGTGCGATATTTATTTATTCGGGCATTTAAAAAATAGGGTTATTAAAAATCAAATGCATACTCTAAACGAGCTTAAAGCAGCAATTGAAGAAGAGATAAGGAACATAAATCCGTTAACATTTGCCTAGAAAATAAAGGCCATCATTTTCAACATTTCTTATAAAATTAGGGATGCTAACTCTGCCTTCATTAAAAATACACAAAACCTTAACTTACTTCAATTTACTTTGTATATTTAATTAAAATTGTAAAAGTTAAATATATAGTTATGATAAAATATTTAATTTATTTTTGGGAAAAAATGTTTGGATTTTATTTTTATATAATCAGTTGTACCAACATTTTTTGGCGGGAAATTTAACTTGTCTACAATCATTGTTGATCACACTGTACTATTATGTTTTAAATTTTAACTGAAGGTTGACGAGCCGCACAATAAAGCTCGGGGGGCAGCAGGTTAAGTACGCCTGATATAGACTAAAATATAGACCGGGCCGGGCCTGATCTATTATTTGCCCGGGCCGGGCGAAGCCTCGCTCAAGTGAATTATTTCATGACCGACCCTACAAAATTTGGTAGCGAGCCGGGCCGGACCCAAAATAAGCGGCCCGTGCAGTTCTTTAGTTTGTATAATAGGGCGGGCCGAATTGTAAGGAAGTTTTTATTTTCAAAGAGTGAGTCTAATTTTTTTCTGATTCTACGTTCAATTCTAAGAAAAAAAGAGTTTCAAGCCACATCGATTTTGATTGAAGATTTTACTGCTGCCGGTTGTAATATTTATTTTCATTTCAGTTTTGATTTATGATATTTCCTATTTTTATTTATATGTTGGGGTTCATGGGGGTTTTGAGTGTGACGAATTCAATGTTGATATTTGTTTTTCTCTTAGGCATCCGCAAGATGTCAAATTTAGTTTAAAACTTAGAAAACCTCAATTGCTTCTACATACAATCTCGCAGAATGATGAAAATCATGAGGAATCAAAATTAGATATTGTGCAAACTTAGTTGGCCAAAAATTTTAAACTTATTTGTACATACAAATTGATGATTTATTGGTCTTTAATGTTGATTACTTTTGTCAGTTTTAGTTAACTTTCTAAATTTAAATCATGTATCGTATGTTCAATAAAAAAAAAACCTCTAGAGTGCCATGGAAAATATTCTAAGTTGGCAAATCTGTGATTATACATTATAATTATTATGTCTGATGTTTTACCTAACCTAAATTTAAAAAAGATTAAATCATGGCGCTCTAGAGTTTTTTTTTTTTATTAAACATACGATATTATTGTTATAGATGAAGTATGTTTATAAACTTCATTGGTAATCAATACGCGTGGCGCATGAAGTAAAATTTCGAGTTTAGAAAAGCCCCGTGAAAATTTGTCGAGGGTCGCGCAGCGACCCGAGACAAATTTTCTACGCGGGGCTTTTCTAAACTCGAAATTTTACTTCATGCTTAGTCTGGGAGCGGAAACACTCGTTCGAAACTTTAAATTGGACGCTTTTATAAAATCGAAGTATGCCTGAAAAATGATAGCATATACGTTATGTACATAAAATAGAAAAATCTCCATTATGTAATATATTAAGTCATCCATAGCGATTATCATAAGAAGAGCAGAATTTTTTAGAAAATTAACTCTATAATTGCTCGGCCATTAATGAGTTAATTGAAAGCTTGGCATTTTATAGAAAACCGAAATATTTGATGTAAAATCACTTTAAATGGATATGTATTTTCATGAACTAAGTTGACTTTTGGGGTTTAATTATTATGATTTTGTATATAATAAATTTAAAAATGGTGATGTGTCCATCATAGTACTTTCCCCCGTAAATTGCGTATTAAATCACTTTTAAAATATTTGTAGCATTATTATTTTCAAAATGTCTTCAACTTTTTGATAACTACAACTTTTATTTGAAACATTTTCCAATTGTATCAACACACACACTGACACAAATCAATGACTAGATAAAAGACACTATTTATTAAATATCTCAAAAACTAAGAGTGCTATGACAAAAAGTGAGTCCACAAAAAATCTTTAGTTTTTTATTTCCTACAACTTTTATTTAAAACATTTTTCAATTGTATCGACACATACACTGTCACACATAACTAGATAAAACAAACAACTTTTAAAATATCTCAAAAACTAAGAGTGCTACGACAAAAAGTAAATTATCAATATATCTTCATTTTGTTATTATCTACAACTTTTATTTGAAAGAATTTTTTGTTTGATGAACATTTATTGAAAAAATCTGAAAAAACTGAAAAACGCTAAGAGTAAAGTACCATTTCCGGTTTTCCGATTTTTACCAAAAGCTTTTCAGTTCTTCCGATTGTAACAAAAAGCTTAAGATTCAAGTTCTATCTCGATATCTTTAGCGGTTTTTGCGGTACAGCGCACACAGACACACACACACAGACACACACAGACAGACATTTTTCAAAAATGGTCTTATTCGACTCATGGGACCTCAAAACGGATATTTCCGCTAAAATTTTTGATTCGAAAATATTCACGAAAACAATACTTTCCCTTTGTATTACATACGGGGGAAAGTAAAAAAGCAGTCTGTGTTGTATACCATAGAAAATTTCATGAAAAATTATAAAAAACGAGACCTTTTCTACATTTCTAGCTTAATTTGTAGAGCAGTAATCGTAATTTAAAAACATACCAATTTGTGATTGTGACCCCGTTTTCTGAAATAAATGCATTTATCTTCAAACCGGCTTGATATCTTATCCTAAAATTCGATATATTTCTTTGTCCATGTAATAGCACTAAAAAATCTGAGATGGTAAAGTAGAAGACTGTGTTGATTTGACATAGAAATACCCCTTAATAACATAACATTACAAAAGTCATAAAAACAAAAAGAATATGTAGAAAATTACAATAATTAAACATGTATCAGAGTAATCACTTCTACAATAAATCAAATGTTTTTAACTTATTTTGTGACAAAAATATTTTTTATATTTTGATCAATTTTAAGAGTTTGAAGAAATTTTGAAAACATATCGAAAAATTTACTTTGAAAATTATAACTACAATTTCAAGCAAGATATTTTAGTTTTTTGTACTATAATATGAGTCTTAAATATACAGACATACTGATAAAATATTTCCGAGATTTTTATCTAATTTTGAAACCGTATGATTTTTGAAACATTATCTTAATAAATTCTGATCATTTGAACTTATTTTAACAATATGTGATATTTTACTCTAAATGTCAATTTAGTTTACAAAAATATTCATTCAAAATGATTTTACATCATATATTTTGGCTTTCTATAAAATGCCAACCTTTAAATTAACTCATCAATGGCCGAGCGATTAAAGAGTTGACTCTAAAAGTTGATTTTAGGAAAAATTCTGCTCTTTTAATGATTTCTATAAATAATAATAATAATAGTATTTATTAATAGCAATCGCCTTTTACAAAAAAAATAATGATAAATATAAATGTAAATGTAAAACAATATGTACAACTATAAACCCCTAATATAAAAAGAAATATAAAAACAACTAATAAACCTAAATATAAATGTAATGGAACCAAAAAAAAATAATAAATTTAATATAAATTCACTATTAAATTTCCCGATTAAAAATCACTTCAAAGTATTTTCCATTATTATTAAATAAGTCAAACCATGGCTCACTGTTTAACTTATTACCAATCCCATGGAGTCTTGATAACGAATTCATCTGGCTTGATGTTCGATGTGCATCCAAGTAAAATATTGTGTTGGAGCGTGTTTTCCTATTAGGCACATGTAGACCCAATGCACTTAGGAGGGAGGGAGAGTCTCTAACGCTATTCATTAGACCAGTGGTCTCCAAACTACGGCCCGCGGGCCAAATCCGGCCCGCGACTTGCATGAATCCGGCCCGCGATTGTTTGTAATTTTCTTTTTTAAATGTCATATTTTGAAATATTGTAACAATTGTTTCTTAAATTTTTCATAATTTTATAAAATTAATCGGATCTTGGCCGACTTTTTTATGTAGAATTGTATTTGTGGCCCGTGAAGAAGATAGTTTGGAGACCCAGGCATTAGACGATGCAGAAAGAGCACATCAATGACTTATTATATTCAGTTCTTAGTTATATAGTATGTCTCAATGTTTATTGTACGCTAGATTTACTATTATTACCATTATTATTATATCCATGACAATTTTGCATGTACAAGTTATATTATTTGTAACTCTGTCATTGTAAATAAAGATTCGATCTATCTATCTAGATATATTACATATTGAAGATTTTTCTATTAAATGTACACTTCTGTGCAATAAAATTAAGTACAAGTCTTATAACTATTATTCAACATATTTTAGTTGTGTAATTAGGGCCCGTTTTAATTGCCTAGCAACAGTTTCAATACATGATAAAACACCATAATCTAAAAATAACACCTTTATTAAAAAAAAAACTAAGAACTTTAAAAAAATGCTCGTAATATACAGGGTCCTGCATCTCACCTCCCGTCTTCTGTAGCTCAGTTACTAATTAAGTTAGGCTTTTGATATTTGACAAACTTTACCTGTTATACAGGGTGTCCCAAAAAAGTTTGACGTCATTATGATATATATTTTTAGATTACATGCTATATATTTTGTTCGTTATTTGGGTGCCTTCTATGGATACCTACATATCCCTAAAATTATATAGAAATTGGTTTAGTAATTTTTGCAAAAAAAAATAAAAACTAAATAAAATCCGTTTGCACCAATGGTTTAAAAAATTAATAAAAAATAAAAATAGTGACTCGTTAATAAAATTTTACAATGTACTTATTAAATAAGGTCTGATAGTCCCGTTAACCAAGTTTTATTCATATGAATTATACAGAGTGTCTAAAATTTAGTGTCAAACTTTTCAAACTTTAAAGCACTTTATTTTTCTTATTTTAAATTAGACCCCTTGTATATTTTTATGTCATTCCATGCGGAATTATAGAACAAACATTTTTCCTAATTACAAACCTATCGCAATTCCTAACACATTAAAAGTTATTTGCAGAAAACTCGTTTTATCAACTAATCCAATAGCCATCTTAATGATAAAAATCGAAGGTGGCTTTGAAAAACAATTTATTGTTTAACAAAGTGACAAAAGCCTATTTTGACTTTAGTAATGTAAAAGTTAAAAGCATTATGAGTTAAGCTTTTTATATCCAAGAATTTGTTGTCATGAAGTACAACCGAGACGATCTCGTAGATATGATTTTCATATTAGGAGAATGCGAAAAGAACTGTTTTTTGGCAAGTCGAGTTTACGCACAGCGGTACCCGGAACGACGACATCCAGACAACAGGAGCCTGGAAAACTTATTGGAGAGATTTATACATACGGGTAATGTAAACTATACAAAACCAGTTAGAAATAGGCCGGTTCGAACTGAAGAAAATCAATTGGCTGTGCTATTATCAATTACGGAAAATCCTTCCGTTAGTTAACAAGCAGTCGCTGCTACCGTGGATGTAAGCGAAAGAACTGTTCAACGAATTTTAAAGGACAACCGTTTCCATGCCTATCATATCCAGTTCCATCAAGAACTCTTTGAACAAGATTTTAATCAACGTGTCGAATTTTGCAACTGGGCGCAAACTAAAATTAGGGTACATGTTGACTTTTTTGATAAGATTTTGTTTTCTGATGAGGCCACCTTTCATAAAAATAGATTTGTGAATCGTCATAACTTCCATTATTATTGCGACCACAATCAAAGAGTTTTTAGGCATGTTGATCAACAACACAGATGGGCAATTAATGTGTGGGGGAGGGGGGGGGGGGGGGGTGGAATTATTGGTGAACATATTATTGGCCCTTACTTTTTTAACGGACATTTGAATGGACCAACATATCTGGATTTTCTGAAAAATCAATTGCCAGATTTATGTCAACATTTACCAATGGCTGTGAGGGATGCAATGTGGCTGCAACAGGATGGAGCCCCAGCACATTATTCATTACAAGTCAGGGATCATCTCAACACAACCTTCCCGAATCGGTGGATTGGAAGAGGAGGGCCAAGTAAATGGCCGCCCCGTTCACCCGACTTAACTAAATTAGACTTCTTTTTGTGGGACTACGTTAAGGAAATCGTTTATCAAGAACCTCCAACCACACCAAAAAACATGCAGCAAAGAATTATAAATGCATTTCACAACATTACACCCGACCTATTACGAAGAGTTGCAAGGTCATTTCATACTCGTCTTCAATTGTGCCTCCAAGAGAACGGAAGACATATCGAACATAAGTTCTAGTAGGTGATTAATTTTAGAAATGCGTAGTTTTGTTATGTTTTTTATGAAATGTTATTACTAAAACTATTTGTTATACAAAACTTAATACTACGCGGTCGTAAAAAGACATGATTCAGAGCAGGCCTTGACTAGAACAACATGGTTGGCAAGACAAATTTCAGAATACTGTTTTGTGTTTAAATTTATTTGAAGTTTTCTGTTTTTATTGAATTGAAATCAGTGTTGCTAATCGTTTTGTAGTAGTCAATGCTTGCTCTGAATCATTTTTCTTTCGATCTCATTGTACTTTCACGATGTGTAATATGTTTAGACGAAAATCTGTGAATACTTTAAGACTTCCGAGATGCAATTTAATTACAAAACATGTTATGTCAATAAATTGTTTTTCAAAGTCACCTTCGATTTTTATTAATTAAAATTGCTACTGGATTAGTTGATAAAACGAGTTTTCTGCAAATAACTTTTTATGTGTTAGGAATTGTGATAGGGTTGTAATTAGGAAAAATGTTTGTTTATTAATTCCGCATGGAATGACATAAAAATATACAGGGGTTCCAATTTAAAATAAAAAAAATACAGTGCATTAAAGTATAAAAAGTTTGACACTAAATTTTGCACACTCTGTATAATTCATATCCACCAAACTTGGTTATCGGGACCATTAGACCATTTCTAATAAGTACCTTCTATAATTTAATTAACGAGATACTATTTTTAATTGTTAATGATTTTTTTAATTAATAGTGCAAACCCGATTTATTTAGTTTTTATTTTTTTTGGCTGATATCACTAAACCGATTTCTATAAAAATTTAGGGGTATGAAGGTAACCATAAAAGGCACTCTAATTATTAACAAAATGTACACCATATAATTTAAAAATATATATCATCAAGACGTCACACTTTTTTGGGACACCTTGTATAACAAAAATATTTTCTAGAAATACGCCCTAGGATACAGGCAAAGTCTGCCAAATATCAAAATCCTAACTAAATTAATAACTGAGCTATAGAAGACGGGAGGTGAGATGCAGGACCCTGTATACAACAAAGCCGAAAACATATATTTTTTAATACTGGGTCGTGATACCATTTCCAGCAATTATTGCATTTAATCGCCGAGGAACCGAATAAATTAATTTTCTTGGATAATTTTGACCGCCTGCCAGTTCTTCCCAGGTATTTTGGACCGCTTCCCATAATTGTTCTGAGTTCTTAGGGTGAAAATTATTTTTATATAGCTACAAATGCTGCCCCATACATTTTCAATTGGGTTGATGTCTGGACTATTTGCAACCCATGGTAGTGTTTCAACATTGTTATTTTGAAACCAGTCTTTAACAATTTTAGCAGTATGGACCGGGCAATTGTCTTGCTGGAAGATAAAACTGTTGTTGGGGTATAAATGTCCCACAGAAGGCATCATAACATTTTATAAAATTTATAAGTAACTGTCCGCATTAAATCGTCCATCAACTTTCCAAGAAACGCCCATTCCGTTACAGCTAATCCATGCCCACACATTAATACTGAATCTCCCTGATTGTCGGACTGCGCTCATGTATCTTTCCTCAAACCTTGAATTTTGTGGTCTATAAACACGAATGTGGCCGTCGTTGGTGAATTTGAAAACTTGTTTTGTCTGTAAATATTACCCGTTCCCAAAATGCTACAATATGTAAATATGTCGTAATTTAATGCAAATATGATACGAGCCTGTTTATTTTCTTCCTTTAGTATTGGTTTCTTAGCTGCTGCTCTATTTTGCAAATTTGACGATTTAACTCTCCTGCACACTGTTGACCGAGAACCAGGAAAATCTTGCATCCTTAGCGGCTCTTGCAGACTCAAAAGGGCCTTGAATATTCTATAAGAGCTGTGTCTTCATCATTATCAAAAATTCTGGGACGCGCAGATCTTGCTTTTCTTCTAACACTTCTTTCCTGCTCCCAGCGTTTCTTAACTCTCAAAACAGTGTCTTTACTAATGTTCATTAATCGAGCAATTTGTCTAATAGAAAAACCATCTTCTATTTTAGTGAGAATTGCAATTTTTGAACTGTTGTCTAAATGACGCGGCATTTTGACATTAAGGAAATTGACATATTTACATATTTTTGTAACTAGGAAACCCATAATGTCCGTTTTAAACTATAACATATTTTGTGTACTCAATTTTATTGCACAGAAGTGTACATAACGTTGCAAACTTTTGTCCGCCATTTTTAAGGAAAAAGTTTATATAAATGTTTCAGATACTGCTGTTATTTATTAATGATCTTGGCAACATATTTAAAAACTGTAAATATTTGTTATTTTGCAAACGATCTTAAACTATATAAACGTATTTTCTGTTAGGAAGATCAGATTGTAATGCAACATAATGTTAACACATTGATTGCTTAGTGTAAACAATTAAGAGCGGGCCGATTTGTGAGATTTTTTTTAAGCGTGAGTCTAATTTTTTCAGATTCTACATTTAATTCTAGGAGAAAACAGTCCATGAGATCATAGGCCTACGGTGAATTTCGAGCTAAAACGATGTTATTTGAAGATTTTACTACAGCTTTTCTTTGTTTTTATAAGATTTACATATAAATTAACATAATTAATTAATGCATTTGAAACGTTTGTATGAACTTATTCCTTAAAAATGGCTAAAATATGTGTAAAAAAGTTTGCAGCGCCCCCTTGCGCGATGCCTAAGGCAAAATTAAACATCAGAATCGAATAATCCATACCCAAAAACCCAACATACAAATAAAAATAGGAAATATTTCAAATCAGAACTGAAATAGAAATAAATATTACAGCCAGCAGCAGTAAAATCTTCAATTAAAATTAATGCGGCTCGAAATTCACCGTAAACCCATAGTCCTATTTGTTTCTTAGAATTGAACGTAGAATCAGAAAAAATGAGACTTACTCTTTGAAACAAAATCGACCTACCCTATTGTTGTATATTTTAAGAATGGTCTTGATTAACTGACGGAGCCTAGGAATGAAAAATTCCACAAAAGGTTATAAATTGAAAATATCTACAAAAACAATATTTTCCCTTTATGTTACATACAGGAAAAGTAACAAGGGTAAAATGGAAATGGAAATTTACCACATACTTTTGAAACAATGAATAAATAATTGTAATTAATTTAAACATATGCATACTTGATACATTTTAAAATAAAATTTCCACATTTCGCGAATAATTACATTTTGAACGAATTTGAAATTTTAATTATCCAGCAACAAGGGTTCATTAAAATGTATTTTCTCGGGGGGCGCGAACCTTTCCTCCGGGGCCGGTTCATTATTATTATAGATTCAGTCCTCATCTGGAAAAATCAGTCTCCGCGTCTGCATAAAATATTAAAATTTTCCTTTGGATGCGCCGTTATTTTGAAGATCCAATTAACGTTCTTCGTCTTCGTCAAACGGGAGCTCCTCCGAGTCGAGTCGGCCCGGATTTTCTGGATGGATGTAATAAATTGTTATTTCACTGTAATGGAAGTTGACTTTGAACGTGTTTGTCTTGATGACTTTTGGCACTTGTATTTATTATTCCCCCCCTTTTCAGCCTCTGCCTGCCTTGTTCTACACCGAGGCCCGGAATAGCGCGGACCCCCCGTCAACCCTTAAAGTGTACAATAAGGGAAATCTCATCCTCTCCAGCTTAATGAGGTATATTTAAAACTGGATTAAACAATATACTCTTAACCTTTGCTGGAAATTCTATTATATTTAAATTAATTGTATACACATTGTGTAAGTAGCAGGGTTGTTATGTTTAAAACACTTTGTTTAAAAATAGTGTTTTAAACATGTTTAAAAACAGCCATCGTGTTTTAAACGGATTTGTTTTGAACATGTTTTAAATCTTAAATTTGTTTAAAACATGTTTTAAACGTAAAATTTGTTTAAAACACTTTTTTTATTATTTAAACTTGATAAAATTATATTTTCACTACTTCATTAAAATTTTTTGTTTACGTTTTATAATGTTAGCTAAATTGTTGAAAAAATTTCAAATCACATTATTAAACATAACATTTTATTACAATAAAATATCACAATTGTATGTGCATAAATGTGATTTTAAAATACAGGGAATTTTTCTTCCAGGTATACATATGCATACACTGTAAATTTACGACATTCGTTCTTTTTTTAAAAAATTTCAATTTGAATCTTTAAACTAGGGTTTTCCACTCCTAGACTAAGCATGAAGTAAAATTTCGAGTTTAGAAAAGCCTGAAAATTTGGATTGGCCGCGTAGCGAAGCGGAGCGGCCAATCCAAATTAGGCTTTTCTAAATACGGCTTTAGCAATCTAATATGTAAATGTGAATAAAACGTGAGTCAAATTCTGCGCTAAACAAATTATTTAAAACAGTGACGTTAGACAACCCAATAACTCTAACGTATATTGGGTTGCCTTTAATCGTTGTTGTATGTGTGTTTTTTAAACTTCACTGTAAATGAGTGTTATTAAGCGTGGCGCATGAAGTAAAATTTCGAGTTTAGAAAAGCCTAATTTGGATTGGCCGCTCCGCTTCGCTACGCGGCCAATCCAAATTCTTAGGCTTTTCTAAACTCGAAATTTTACTTCATGCTTAGTCTGGGAGTGGAAAACACTCGTTAAGGACCTCAAATTAACCGCTTTGAAACTACAAATTCAAACAAATTTTAAAAACGCCAATTATCGGGATATGTATACTCAAATGAAAAATGCCCTGTACGTTCTGTATTAAAAACGTTTTAAATGTGTTTTAAACGTGTTTTAAACATGATTTAAACATGTTTTTAATTGTTAATGTTTTAAACGCTGTTTCAATGAAAAACAAAAAGACGTATTGTAAAAAAACTGTTTGTTTTAATTAAAATTTAAAAAAAAAACGTTTTATTTAACAACCCGGGTAACTATTATAAAGCAGTTTTTCTTGCCGGGGGTGGTCACTAAGAGTGTACTACACAAATTGCTTTTTCTGAGAAAATTTATATATATATATATATTAAAAATCAACAAACAAATAAATGAAAAATTGGACGATCGAATTCAAACCTTAGAAAACCAACTGGAGAAAATCGAAGTAGAGAAAATTGAAAATAACATTTCTTGAATAATTTTCTCACTTATCACTTGGTGAAACATTTTTAAATATTGATAATGAAGGTTTAAATTAAATTACACTTGGTTTGTTTCACAATTTTTTACGTTACTATTTACTCGACTAGTTTCGCGTTTTACAGCATTATCAGGAGTGAATTCATTCACTCCTGATAATGCTGTAAAACGCGAAACTAGTCGAGTAAATAGTAAAGTAAAAAATTGTGAAACAAACCAAGTGTAATATAATTTAAACCTTCATTATCAATATTGAAAATAACCTCATAATAAGTGGAATACAAAAACAAGGGAAAACTGAAAAGACTGAAGATATCATACAAACATTACTGTAAAGTATAAACGTGAAAATTGATAAAGACAATATTCTTAGCGTAAACAGAAAAAATACCAACATCGATAAAAGTCCAATTATCATAAAAATGAAAACAAAAGAGGTAAAAACAAAAGAATTAGCTGCCAGAAATGCCACAGGATCGATTACCACTAAAGAATGCAATTTTAGCGGCACAGAAACCGAGATCTACATAAATGAACAATTAACAACATTTAAGAATACTCTCTTCTGCAACGCTAGACTTTTGAAAAAAGAAAAGCACTATAAATACTTGTGGACAAGAGATGGAGCGATATACATTAGAAAGACAGATGCAAGTGATAAAATAAAAATTAAATCATACTGTGATCTTGAAAAAATCTACTAGAAAAAAACACTAAAAAACACAAAACTTAATTTCCACAAAAAAACTTCAATAAATATAGTAATAACTCGTGGCCAGACAGTGATTGATATCACACTGGCTACCATTGGTATCTCTAACAGTATAGATAAATGGGAGGTCAGTCAGGAAGCGTCCATGTCTGACCACAGATGGATCACTTTTCAACTGGGCCTAAAATTGAGTCCGAGCAAACCTTACCGGAATCCGAGACTTACGGATAAGGATGCATACCGTATGCACCTTGGTGAGGGTTTGCAGGATATAAAGAAGCAATGCCCTAAGGATTGTGCCAGCCTAGACCTCGTAGCGGAGGAAGTGCAGGCAACGACTCTTAGGGCATATAAACTGTCCTGCCCACTTAAGAGGAGGCCTGAGACAGGGACGGCCACCCCATGGTGGTGCCCAGATCTCGACTCCTTAAAAGATGAGGCCAGGAAAACATTCAATAAAGCACAACGCTCCAAAGAGGCCTACGACTGGACCATTTACAAGGTCCGCCTTAGAGAGTACAAAAAGCTCATAAGGCAATGTCAAAGAGCGTCATGGCGTACCTTCTGCGAAGGAATTGAAAGCACTCAAGAAGTTAGCAGACTTAAGAAGACTCTATTACAGGACCACCATGAAGAAGGAGGACGGCACCATGACTGACGACCTCCAAGAAAGTCTGCAACTATTGCTCAAGACTCACTTCCCTGGATGCACTTTACTATCTACGCAATCTAGGGATGTGGTTGAAATCACTTCGGCAATACCAGAAGACTGGGAACTGGCTCATGAAGTGATAAATGAAGAAAACACCCTTAGAGCAATTGCAAGCTTTTCCGCTTTTAAAGCACCCGGACCCGACGGCATCTTTCCCGCCCTGCTACAGTGGGGACGGGATGAACTAGCTGAGTTTGTAATGATGCTGTTTCGGTCCAGTTTGGCGCTGGGATATGTCCCTAAGGTCTGGAAACGAGCCAGGGTTGTTTTCATACCGAAGCCCGGTAGAGCAGACTATACTGCTCCCAAGGCATACAGACCAATTACACTTTCTTCGTTTCTCCTTAAAGCACAGGAAAGGATTTGTGAATGGCACATAAGAACATCAGCTCTAGTAAGACAGCCGCTGATGGCGACACAACATGCATACACACGGGGGAGGTCCACTGATTCAGCCCTGCATAGTGTAGTGAGCAGAATCGAGAGAACATTGGATGTTAAAGAATCCACCCTAGGTGTTTTTGTTGACATAGAAGGTGCGTTTGATAAAACGACCATACCGAAGATAGGAAACGCGCTAAGCAAGCGCGGAGTACCATCTACAATGTGTGAATGGATTGGCAATGCACTGGACAATCGTATAGTCACAGTGGAACAGGGAAGGGAACGTATAACCTGTAAAATTGACAGAGGCGGTCCTCAGGGAGGTGTTTTATCACCACTATTATGGAACATGGTTCTGGACAGCCTACTAAACGAATTTCAGCAACTAGGCTTGTTTGTGACAGCCTATGCTGATGATCTGGCCATATTAGTATGTGGTAAGTTTGAAGACGCCCTCTGCGACCAGATGCAAGGAGCTCTAAACATAGTTTCTAGGTGGTGCAATGATCACTCCCTATCGGTAAACCCTGCCAAAACGGAGATGGTCCTGTTCACCAAGAAAAGGAAGGTGATGTATTAGTATGTGGTAAGTTTGAAGACGCCCTCTGCGACCAGATGCAAGGAGCTCTAAACATAGTTTCTAGGTGGTGCAATGATCACTCCCTATCGGTAAACCCTGCCAAAACGGAGATGGTCCTGTTCACCAAGAAAAGGAAGGTGTCGAAAAAAGCACCAAAATTATTGAATACGATGTTGCGGTACAGCGACGAGATGAAATAAATGGGCATCACTCTCGACAAGAAACTGAGCTGGAAAGCGCACATCGACATCAAAACAGACAAAGCTATAAGGGCCTTCTGGCAATGTCGTCAGGCAGTGGGGAAAATCTGGGGTGACTTACGGAGCTTCAGTTTGGTGGCCCAGAACCAAACAGAAGACCACGAGGAAGCAACTCTCGCAAGTGCAGCGGACAGTCTGTCTTAGTGTAACAGGCGCCATGCACACTACTCCGACGATGGCGATGGAAGTCATGCTATGCCTTCCACCACTTGATATCCACGTGGAGAAGGAGGCCATGGCGACTATACTTCGCCTTCAGTGCAGTGGGATTTGGAACAGTAACAGTTGTGGGGAAGTTAGAGGACACCTCTGGAGGAATGTCTGTAGAGATATACCTCTTTTAGAGGCTGTTAATGACTGCTGTGTACCAACACTAATACGGAACACACCCTACAACGTTACTATTCAACCCACTAAGCGGATGAGAGAGTCTGCTATAAGGATCTACACAGATAGATCTAAAAGGAGAGAAGGATCGGGCCTTGGAGTTTTCTCTAAAACCCTAAAAATCCAAGCAAAGGTTCCAATGGGAATTCATGGAACCATCACGCAACTGGAGCTGATGGGAATAACACTTGCGGCTGAGTACATCATAAACCGCAAGGTGACAAATGTAGCCATACTAATCTTAACGGATAGCAGGCAAGCGATTCTGTCTCTGCAGAAAGCCTATGCTTCGTCAGAGACCGAAATAGAGTGCCACGGGAAACTCAGACAGGCAGCAATGCACAACAACATTGAAGTCTGCTGGGTGAAAGGGCATGATACAGACACAGGTAACGGGAGAGCTGACGCGCTGGCAAGAGCTGCGGCTGGGATGAATCTACTCTCACCGGAGCCGCTAGTGCAGTTAGCTACTCTCTCCCTGTGTAACATGTTACAAACCAATGCCCTGGAGAAATTCAGGATGCGTTGGGATGATATCGAGGGCTGCAAGCTCTCTAAGGAAACACTTGTGTATCCCAATGAGAGATCAGCGAAACGGTACCTGCAGCTGGCTAGAGGGAATCTCAGGCGCTTAACTGCCATCCTTACTGGTCATTGTGGACTAAACGGGCACCTCTATAGGATGGGGATAGTTGACTCCCCATCTTGTAGAGGTTGCAGCATGGAAGACGAGACTGCATGGCATTTTCTTTGTGAATGCCCGACACTATCGTCAATCAGGGAGTCCATATTGGGTAATAGATGGCCTACAATGGCCTACATAAGAGATCTACCCACCTCAGCTATGCTAGAATACCTAAACAAGGTGGGCTGGCTAAACTGAGGATGGGTGATCTACGGGAGGTGGCACAATGGGCCTAATGAGGCCTAAGTGCAGTGCAGAACTGCACACTCCCCTTTTCACCAGAACCAGAACCAGAATAGTAATAACTCACAAAAACTATGACAAAAAATCAACGAACAAATAAATAGGAGAACACAAGAGAAACAGTACATACAGGAAATCAGAACAAGACACGATACAGTGACAAGAAACTCTGAATAAATTGCTGATATAATAAACACGTACTTTGCAAACATTGGACAAACTCTTGCTGATAAACAAATAAAAAAACGTACAAATAAAACCAATTGCTACAACAACACAAAACAATATACCAAATATGAAGTTTAAACCAACTACACACAATGAAATAATTGACATAATCAAACACCTGAAAGACAGTAAAGCTCCAGGTTTTGATTTTGTCACAAATAAAATCCTAAAGTAAAACTTCAATACCCTAGCACCTTTACTAACAACACTTATAAACAACGCGTTAATGACAGGGAAATACCCGGAATATATGAAAAACACAATCATAATACCGATCTACAAAAAGGGAGACAAAACAAACCCAGAAAACTATAGACCTATACCCTTACTATCCTCACTCAACAAGATCCTCGAGAAAGCTATCCAGATGCAATTATGCGAACACCTAACGAAACATAAGTTAATTAACCACCAACAATATGCATTTCAAAAATATTCTGGAACCCTGTCAGAAACCTATGAACTAGTAGACACGATAAAAACAAATTTGGACAAAAAGAAAACAGTAGTTGCCATCTTTATTGACATGAAGAAAGCCTTTGACAAAATATCAAAACTATTACTAATAGAAAAACAAAGAGCAATGGGACTAAACAACACCGAATTAAACTTAATACAATCAGATCTTAATAAATAATACCACAAGTCCATTAAGATATGCAATATACGGGATCCCACAAGGAGGGAATGTTCAGCCTGCATTATACATCATGTATGTAAACGACATGATGGAACAACACCTAATTGGAACACCATTTATATACGCCGACGACACCTGCTTGATCTACACAGGAGATGGACAAGAAGAAATTGAGGAACAAATCAGAACAGACATAACCAAACTGGAAAATGGTTCTACAACAAGTTACTAACGATTAACGAAGAAAAAATGACTTTAATAATATTTCAAACAAAAAGACAAAATCTAAAATTAACAATTAAAATAAATGGCAAACATATACAAGAAATTGAAAAAAACGGAATATCTAGGCTTAAACTATAAATAATGTACATATAAAATGTAGCAATCTAAGATAAACTATTGTTAAAAAAAAATGCTGTTCTTTACCAGAATTATACCAATAATTTAGTAGTTATAGGCAGGGCTTTGAACCGTTATTTTTTTGCATTCCGGTTTTCGTTCCAGTTCAATTAATACAATTTATATCGTTTCGGTTCCGGTTTTCGTTCCGGAAAAAAATAATGTTTAATAATTGTTTAATTTTTTGAAATGTTTTCATTTCATATTGAAAAAATGTTGATATGTCATCATTGCACTGGCCTCGTTATAAATATGATGATTTAAATTTAAACAATATAAAAAAGTGTCTCAAACTAACGAACATCTTGTTCTACTTTTCTTATTATTATCACATTTAAAAAATAAATATTGTTGCATTATTTTGCTATATCGTAGTATATATCGATCACATTTCAGCAGTATAGTATATACTTTCAACTTTACTTTAAATCAGTGTTTTATACGCGTGGCGCATGAAGTAAAATTTCGAGTTTAGAAAAGCCCAGAAAATTTGTGTCGAGGTGGGCCGGCACGATTACTTTTGAACAAATTAGAGTGCTTAAAGCATGCTAAAACTTTGCCTGAATACTGTGTATATGGAATAATGGAATAGGACCGCGGTTCTATTTTGTTGGTTTTCGGATCCCCGAGGTAATGATTAATAGAAACGGATGGGGGCATTCGTATTGCGACGTTAGAGGTGAAATTCTTGGATCGTCGCAAGACGGACTAAAGCGAAAGCATTTGCCAAAAACGCTTTTATTGATCAAGAACGAAAGTTAGAGGTTCGAAGGCGATCAGATACCGCCCTAGTTCTAACCATAAACTATGCCAGCTAGCGATCCGCCGACGTCCCTCTGATGGCTCGGCGGGCAGCTTCCGGGAAACCAAAGCTTTTGGGTTCCGGGGGAAGTATGGTTGCAAAGCTGAAACTTAAAGGAATTGACGGAAGGGCACCACCAGGAGTGGAGCCTGCGGCTTAATTTGACTCAACACGGGGAACCTCACCAGGCCCAGACACTGGAAGGATTGACAGATTGAGAGCTCTTTCTTGATTCAGTGGGTGGTGGTGCATGGCCGTTCTTAGTCGGTGGAGCGATTTGTCAGGTTAATTCCGATAACGGACGAGACTCTGACCTGATAACTAGACGCACTTACGGCATCTCAAAGGTCCGCCGGCGCCGCGGAAACATTTACTAATTACACGACAAATACACTTGATGTATATGAGGTGGTACTTATAGAAATACTTACATTAATAAAAGAATAAATAAATATACCTATATCCTAAGAATATAAAAATACCTAACTTTAGAAAAACTATAATTATTACATATTTTGTCGATATTTCTAAGTAACATTTTTAACGAATCGTGAAAGATGCCACTACACTGCAAACTTGTAATAAAGTAATTACAAATAATTTTAACAAACGATTCTAATTATGTGTTACTTCTGGTACGAAAAATGTTGGCTTCTGCTAAAAAAATAAGGAATATGCAATTTAATTATTAATAAAATTAACAATTTATCAATTTTATAGTTCTTAGCTTTAAAATGTTGCTATACATCGCGCAACCTTGTTATTTTGTCATAAATGAACATCTTTTTATTGGCTTTTGTTACTATGACCATTAGTCATTAATTATGCACCTATTATCTTTTTTTTCAATTCTTAAGTACTAGTCATTTAAAAGTGAATTCAAAAAAGTAATTAGTGTTATTTATTTAAATAATTCAAAGTCGATATTTACACCTAAGACGTAACACAGTTTTAAGAATCTCGGATTTTTTTCTTACACTAAAACAAAATATAGATACACTTACTATTAGGTTAAGAATCGCGTTATAATTATTGTATAACTACTCACTCTTGTTAAAATCTGCTGTTTATTTATAATTGTATTACTTCAATAAGTGACATCATTAGAATAGGTGTAGCGTCAATTTAAAGTAAAAGTCATTGAGTTTATATAACAAAAAAATGGACAGCCCTTAATGCTGTTTACCTCTAAACCGACGACATACGTTTCCTTCATGAATTGCTTCAAATTTCAAGCTAATCTATTTTTAGCATCAAGTTCAAATTATTTTTAGTTTGAGCATTTAACTTTCCTTCATAGAAATCGCGTCACATTTTCCAAACAGTAAACATTCACTAAACTAAAATATTTCTTATAATCAGGTATCTGGGCTATTTTTCTGTAGTAACGCACCGGAATTTACCGACTTTTTCAAATACTTTTGAATCAAAATCGTGTTACCGCTAAATCACAATATTTTAAATGTCATTAGGTACGTGAGCTTCTTGAAGTTTTTAAATTAACTACGATCATATTAAAATTTATTTGAACAATGATAAAAAAAGTTGGCAAAATTAATCAAAATTGACCAAAACCTTGTAATTTACAAAAAATCTTAAAAGACTGGAAACCAAAAAAAAATCATAAAAATTAATTTAAATTTTATGATTTTAACAGCTTGTATAATAATCGGCAAACTTTATCTAAATATGTTTATGCACATTTTGTTTTCCATTTTTTTTACAAACGTCCTAGACATTTTTAATAAGCTCTAAAATTGAGATACAGGATGCCCATATTTTAACAGAATGTATCTTGGTTATTTGAACAGATAGAGAGTCGGTGTAATTAGGGCGTATTTTAGGGCCGAATAATAATCTAAAAACAAATTTGAAATATCCTTTTTCGTTTTTGAGATATTGTCAAAAACGGATTTTTTGAAATTTCGTTTTTATTTTTTCATTCAAAAACCATTGAATCCAGACATTTACAACATTGACATTATACAGGCACTTTTTAACGAGAAATCTAGTAACATATTTAATTTTAAGATAACTATAACATTTGCCCTGGGACCATAGCCAACTTTTGATTTTCTTATGGGCGCCATTTTGGATTTTCATATTTTTTGGAAGAATATTTTTTTCTGAATTCAATGATGTATCACACTTATAGTTTATTGTACATTTTATATGTAAAATTTTAATCTTATGATTTTTGTAAAGAGTGCTTTGGAAACAGTTGAGTAACTCACTTATCTGACAACTCCTAGGACCCATAATTTACATACATATCACCCTTGAAGATGGGCATCCGACGATACATATTTTATCAATTGTGATGTATTTTAAACTAACGAGCGTCTTCCACTCCCAGACTAAGCATGAAGTAAAATTTCGAGTTTAGAAAAGACCCGCGTAGAAAATTTGTCGAGGGTCGCGCCAGCGACCCGAGACAAATTTTCACGGGGCTTTTCTAAACTCGAAATTTTACTTCATGCGCCACGCGTGTAAACCATTGATTTACAGTCAAGTTAAAAATACATAACGCATAAATGTGTTGGTGATCAATATTTACCGAGATGAAGCAAAAAATAGTGATAACAAAAGTATAATAAATTTAGTTTGTACAACTTTTATGTGATAATCGATACTTATTATTAATATTACAAAAGATTGACAGTTGTTAATTAATTTTGAGTGCTAACAATGATTGATTACTGCCAAGATCTTATTGATTAACAGATATGACGTCATTGTTTCCAAGGCACTCTTTGCAAAAAAGAAAATATCATAATTTTAAATACCAAATCTAAAATAAATTATATGTGTGATACATTACTGAGTTCAGAAAAAAATATTTATTAAAAAAATATGAAAATCTAAAATGTCGCTCACAAGAAAAACAAAAGTTGGCTATGGTCCCGGGGTAAATGTTATAGTTATCTTTGAAAAAAAATATGCTACTAGATTCCTCATTAAAAAGTACCTGTATATTGCCAAAGTTCTAAATGTCCAGATTCAGTAGTTTATGAATAAAAAAAATAAAACGATTTAAAAAAAATCGGTTTTTGATGATATCTCGAAAATAAAAAAAGATATTTCAAAATTAATTTCAGATTATTGTTAGGCCCTAACCTTTAACCGACTCTCTATCTCTTTAAATAACTAAGATCCCCATACATTCTGTCGACATACGAGCACCCTGTATACCGGGTGTATCACAAAACTGGATTTTAGTTTTTTTTTATATTGTAAACTTATATTTTTTGGATACCAGGGTGCAATTTTGCATACAAATATTTTTTTACAAAGCATAATATTACATCAAGGTGGCCGGAACCGCGAAAATATGTTGTGTTCGTTATTATAAACGTATAGAAACCAAAAACGATCAACTTTTGTTTCCTAATTTACCCAAATGATAAATCGATCATATTTTTAATAGCTCATTTTTTTAAATGGCAACATACCTGCTCATTAAAATAATAGTTTATTGCCCAACACTTATGATATCATTTTGCAATATTTGACAGGTGTTCAGATGTTTTCTTAGTATTAATCCTTTTGCGACCCTTCTTGATTAAGCATGAAGTAAAATTTAGAGAAGACAAAATCAAGATTGCGTAGGCGGTTACATTTTAAAACACTGTTTAAAGTAAATATTTGCATATCACATCAGGTATTGTCACAAATGTTAATAGTCATAATAGTCTAAATGTCATGTGCTATTATAGACTAAATGTCGAGTGATGTCAGCTGCCACTATCGACAAATGTCAATATTAGCTGTTGTCCGGGTGCCCATAAAATTTAGTTAATCGAAATAAACCTCTGTAAAAAATAAAAAATTAACAGTATATTTTGACACTAAAAAAGACTGTTATTCCTTACTTCACTTTTTATTTGTATCGTTAGATGTACATTTCAAGACACAAAGTGATCATTATCAATAACTATCATACTGAGTTTGTTAGTGATAATGAGCACTTTGTGTCTTGAAATATACATCTAACGATACAAATAAAAAGTGAAGTAAGGAATAACAGTCTTTTTTAGTACAATAATCACTTCACGTAAACTCAAAAACATACAGTATATTTTGAACTTGAACACAATATTCGCATAGCATATGAAATCAATTTTCTAACTTAAAAAATGTGTTTCTTCTTGGATTTTGGAGGCGTTCACTTCGTGGTACATCTTCAATTTTGATATAAAGAAAACTCTTAACTTTTTTATACCACTTTTTTAATAAAAGTGGTATAAAAAATTATGAGTTTTCTTTACATTAAAAAATTTGAACATTCTATTTTAAGATATTTCGAATTAAACGCATTTATAAAAGCCAGTGTGCAGTAAATGTTGAGAACAATATGGCAAAGGTTATTCTGAGAAACAAAAGACAAAAGACCGATTTTCCTTGTTTATTACGTAGCTAAATCATTTCCATATTTCTGTAACACCCCATATTTTGTAATTAATATTAAGTTTACCCAATATTTAATAGATAAATTCAAAACCTTTTATCGCGTATTAAAATTATAAAATCCAACATTCCGCACGAATAAAACTTCAATTAAAACGTCGCTTTGCTCTGTAGCGGAGTCGATAAATTATCGTAGACAAACGGAGTTCTCTGCAGGACGTATTTTTTTTACTTTTAGCGAGGAAGCGAATTTAATTGATGGATTAAATTCCCCGAGTATTTATGGAGTCCTCTGGCGTTTTGTCATTGATGGGTCGGCGAAGAAAACGGCATCGCCATGGCAATGACAAATTTCGCATTGTCTGTCCCGATTCTGACTGTCCGCACTAATGAACTTGCATGAAATCTACGGATACGGATCGGACAAAGTTCCCATCCCTGCTCCGCGTCCCACTGCCAAATCGATATCCATAAATGCTAAGGCCCATTTGCTGATTAAACTTTTCTTGCTTTGTTTTTTTATATACATTTTCGCTGCGCCCGTTCGGGCCATTTTTCATTCTGCGTATCACTGAGGATAAATGGGGAAAAAAATAGTTATGTTGAATTGTTACATGGCAATTGTTCACACAGATGCGTATTCATTTGGAAATATATGCGCTAATATAAACAATAGTAAGTTTGTTATTGCCAAAAAAAATATATACAGGGTGTCCGTATTTCGAGGAAATGCATGGGGATCTCGGTTATTTGAAGAGTTAGAGAGTTGGTTAAATTAGGGCAAATATGTGAAATTTGTAGCCCAACAATAATCCGAAAACAGATTTAAAATATCTTTTTTTGTTTTCGAGATATTGCCAAAAAACTATTTTTTTCAAATTTCGTTTTTATTTTTTTATTCAAAAACTATTGGATCTAGGAATTTGCAACTTTTACATTATAATTTTTAATCAGGAATTTAGTAGTGTACTTACATTTAAAATAACTTTAATATCTTCCCCGGAACCATAGCCAACTTTTGTTTTTCTTATGGGCGCCATATTAGATTTTCATATTTTTAGAAAGAACTTTTTTTTCTGAATTAAACGGTATACCACACTTATAATTTATTCTGCGTTTCATTTGAAACATAGCAACCTTTTGTTTTTTGTAAAGAGTGCCTTGGAAACAATAATATTGATACGTTATTCAGTTATTGATGTGTCAATAAGATACGATCATTATACATAATACATAAAATAAAGTTAAAAATGGTGTTTTCGAACCAAGAAAAACGAGATATGATCGAAGTTTATTATACTTCAAACAAAAATGTACGTATTTCATCCGAAGTCTATCTACAGCGCTATCCAGAAAGGCAACAGCCAAGTGAAAGTCATTTCATAAAACTACATACAAATTTATTGGAATATGGTTCTTCGTAAAGCCACGACAAAGATATAGATATCACCAACCCCATGAAAATGAAAACCAAATTTTGCAAGCGGTAAAATGATTTCATTTTAATTACAATAAGATAATATTTATTCCCCTAGATTCAAGATAACCCTTCTTCCTCAACGAGAGAACTTGCGAACCAGTTTGGTGTGACGTTTCAATACGTATGGAGAATTTAAAAAAAAAATAAATATCGCCCATTCAAAATTAAAGTTACTCAAGCTCTCCATCCTGGAGATGCTAGACGAAGGATGGACTTTTGTCGTATTTTATTGGGAAAATTAAACGAAAATCCGAATTTCTTGTCAAATGTGATATGGTCTGACGAATGCCGTTTTACCAACACAGGGATATTCAATAGGCATAATGAACATGTGTGGAGTATAAATAATCCTAGACAACATGAAGAAAGACGACGACAAGTGCGATTCGGACTAAATGTATGGGTCGGTATTTTGGGAGACAATATTGTAGGTCCATACATTTACGAAGATACATTAAATTCACAGAGATATCACGATTTTTTAAGAACATTTTTAAGTGATTACGTAGACAATAACATCCCCTTAAATATGTTAAGAAATGTATGGTTTCAACAAGATGGTGCACCACCTCACAACAGCCAAATTGTCGCTAATTGTCTGTCCGAAATGTTTCCAAATAAAGTTATGGTAAATAATGGTGATATACGTTGGCCAGCTCGCTCACCTGATTCGTCACCTCTAGATTATTTTCTTTGGGGAGCTATAAAAGAAAAAGTTTATAAAACTATTCCAGAGGACAAAGACGATTTAAGAAGAATTATAATAGTTATCATTCAGCAATTAAGAAGAAGAGACATTTTTCGGGCAGTCCAAAATTTAAGGAAAAGACTAGAATTATGTTTGGAGGTCAATGGTGATATATTCGAACACTTACTCTAAGTTTGTGATAATTTTAGTTCAAAAGATATTTAATTAATTTGTTTATTATTATTTAATATTATGAAAAACTTCATCAAGCAGCAGAGTGATTATTCTGGTTCCTTCCCTAAAAAAATATAGTTGTAGGCCTCAGGAATTTTAAAATGTGCAACTGTTTTCAAGGCACTCTTAAAAAAAAACAAAAGGTTGCTTTGTTTCAAATGAAACGCAAAATAAATTATAAGTGTGGTATACCGTTGAATTCAGAAAAAAAAGTTCTTTCCAAAAATATGAATATCCAATATGGCGCCCATAAGAAAAACAAAAGTTGGCTATGGTTCTGGAGAAGATATTAAAGTTATTTTAAATGTAAGTACACTACAAAATTCCTGATTAAAAAGTGCCTGTATAATGTAAAAGTTGCAAATTCCTAGATCCAATAGTTTTTGAATAACAAAATAAAAACGAAATTTGAAAAAAATAGTTTTTTGGCAATATCTCGAAAACAAAAAAAGATATTTCAAATCTGTTTTCGGATTATTGTTGGGCTCCAAATTTCACGTATTTGCCCTAATTTAACCAACTCTCTAACTCTTCAAATAACCGAGATCCCCATGCATTTCCTCGAAATACGGACACCCTGTATATATAATAGACTAGTGGAAGCAGGGCTTCGAACTGGAACTGCACCGTTAACCGAAAAACGTTATTTTTGTCGGAACGAAAACCGAAAAAAACATATCGGTATATTTCAGTTCAAACACAGACTTGAACACTTGTATAATTCTACAACAGTTTCTAATTTTTTACATGTTATTTGGCCATAAGAACGAACAATGAATAATCTTCCACAATAACGAAAATAGAGCATGGAAACATATACATATTATAATATATTAAAGCTTTGCGAATAAATTGACAGTATTTTTATTTTCAAAAAAAGTTTTTTAGATTAAATATAAATTAAACGATGGAACACTGCCAAATGATTACATCAGTGGTTTCCAAACTCTTTTAGCTCAAGGACCCCTTTTCATACTCAAAACTTGCCCACGGACCCCTGAGTGTAAAAACTACATAAATGCATAATAGAAAAATGACAAATATGTCTTTGATCTCTTGAATGGTAAAAATATATTAAAAAAAAATATGACATTTGGTGAAGAGTATTTCTTGAAATTATAACTTGTTTTAACATACAAAAACAATAATGACTTGGATGAACCTGATGGGATGTTATAAGTGTATTTATGTCCGGCTCAATGTTTGTGAGTTCTAACCGCAATTCCCCACGAGTACTAATTTCTAGTCGGTTTCTTTATTTGTGATGTGACTCATAACGGCACTAAATCCACGTTCTACCAAATAGGAAGACGGAAAAGCAATCAACAGCTTCTGTACAATAACCCATAATGCTGGATATAAAATTGAGATCTGTTTTTGTATCCAGAAGTTGTATCCTTGTTTAAACCATAGTTTCAGCTCCTCATTTGTGGATAATTCAATAAGTTGCCCTGTATTAGTATGTCTTCATCTGTATATGTGCTCTGAGTTGGACTACTTGCAAAAGGCTTCAACACCCAGTCGGGAATATTCAAGTGAAGAATGTCTTCAAATCTTTGGTTAAGGTCCGAATGAGGCGTTGTTAAGTGTTGACAATAAGCAAACAAACCTTCTACTCTATTTTAAAATTTTGAAAGATTTGGAAACTAAGAGCATTCTCTTCCCAAGTTTTGTTTGTACAGCAAATGTTTTGCAACAAACGCAGATATAGTACACTTTAAATTTATTGTGTGTTTAAAATTACTCTCGTTAAATCTGGCAAATAAATCAGTCATATACTCGATGTCATTTTTTGCGATAATTAAATTGTGCCGCAAATCACTCTCTTTACTCTCCAAGAATTCCAACACTGAATCAAAGAGGGAATAGAAACGTTCCAAACATGCACCTTTAGATAACCAACGTACTTCTGTATTAAGTAGTAAACGATTATAGTCATCATAATTTTTTAACAAAGTTGAACAAATAATCTCTCACTTAAGGTATTCCTTTTGATTTTATTAAGGGGGTATTACCATTCGGAACTTTGAAAAAATTGATTTTATTTTTTTGCATATTATGATACTTGATAGTATATAGTTTCATGCCACAAAACCGTTTTACAATACGTGAATTCGTTAGTTAGTTTTTTTTTTTTGCTTGTAGAAGTAAACAATGCTGAGTAGGTGGCTAGGTGAAAATACGCAGAACTCAAACGAAAGTTTGAATGCTTGTGTCTGAAAGCTAACTTCGAAGCACCTCAACTGTGGTGCAAAAACCGTCGCTATCGCATCTTTCATAGCTACCAGCATCTTCAACGACGGATACACGGCAGTTTTTAAGACGATGGAGAAACTGGGAATCCATATCGGACTGCAAGCCAAGGCCTTCCGGTGCGGAGCGCGAGACGTGGGACGAATTTTGCCTGACTCCAGCAGCTCAGAAGGCCAACCAACAACGCTGGCAGGAGCAAATCATTCAAACCCAGTTTTTAGAGGAAGAGGAGGGCCTACTGTACGAAGCTGGCATAGCTGACTAAAGCCAAAAATAGTTAAAACTTGTATCAAAACTTTAAGCGCGATTTTCTCGAAACCACTTTTTATTCGCTGGCCGGAAACTTTCTTTTTAAACTATGAAACGGATCGACTTGAGCTTTTAGGTTTCTGTTCTCCACATTTTCCTCTGGTATTTGAACCACCGTCATTCTAATATATTAATATTTGATATTTTTCATAGAGCCTTAAAGTCAGAAAAAGGGGGGCAAAAAGCGACTACTTTTTTCGAATTTGTTATTTATCGAAATTTTTTACTGTCGGTGGTTCAAACTCCAGATAATTTAATACAGATTAATGACTACTAATTCATTTTACGTTTCAAATCACAGAATCGAAAAAATCTTTCCGGCCATGAGGAAAAACACGGCGGACACGGACTTATTTGAGGCCAGATTTAGAGGTCAAGCCGGACGATTGAAAAGAATTAAAATTCATTTTTTATAGTTCATGAATCTATAAACAAGTTGCAAGAAACCGCAAGATCGCATGTAATAAATTTACCTAAAAAAAAAATAATCCGAAAAACGGTCAAAAAAAATGCTATCCTAGTGGTAATACCCCCTTAACTGTTTTAATAACATAAGTTAGTGATTCATGCAAATGTTCACTAAGGTTTTTTGCGACTAAATGATGTCGATGAATGACACAATGTACCAATAATACATTCGGTATAGCTTGATTTAAATATGCCAAAAAGCCTCGGTGTCGTCCTACCATTGCCGGAGCACCGTCAGTAGCAACGGAGATGATATTAGTCAAGGGTATAGCTTTTACATCGAAAAATCTTTTCAAGTCACTAAATAACGTATCACCAAACATTTAGCAAATAACAATTCTTGGGAACATTTTTTTTTCTTTAAAAAATCTCACATAAGCTAAAAGTAAAGCTACATTTCCTGGTAATATTGATTCGTCAAGCTGTATAGAGAATTCAGATGTTTTTAAGTAGTCACATAAATAGTTTTCTACACACTGAGCCATTTGTAACCAAAAGTATTCGAGGGGGTGAGGTGACGGGCCATCTGATAATTCCCGAACGAGCGTCCCTAAAATTCCACGAAAACGCAGGGTAGGACGCAGGGTAGGACGCAGTTCTTAAAAATCCCGTAAACTCTTTGAGGCAATACATCGACCAAAATATTTGTCTCAGCCTGAAAGCCAAGCGTGAGGTTTTCGACCGTTCAGTTGCAGTTCTTCCCATTCTATATTCAAAGGTTTTTCTCTTACCTTGAAGGATTCTCACCTTTTCACAATGTTCACACCTTAAATTGCAAGCAAAAACGTGAAATACTATATTTAAACGGGCTAAAGAAGTTTAGTACCACTGTAAAATTAAAAAATTACTTGTTGGCCCAACATTATATTATACCACTAATGCTTGCATTGTATTTATTAGAGGATTTTATTCAATACCGCACATTATAAGTCGTACTTAATTATCGATCGTGGGTGATTCGCATTTCCAATCTTGGATTTAAATTCGTTTGTAGGGATTACGCGGAAATAACACAAAGGGCGAAACTTTCGCGGCACATTTAATAACACTCCGCATTAGAAAACGTATTAGCCCCCTCTTCCATCCTTTTCGCCCTGGAAATGTTTAAATTACATTTCACGCAAAATTACGAAATAAGCATTCGGCGGGAGTTTTGGAAGTTGTCCTAATCCCCGGGCTGCCCTTTTAATTCTGATTAATAAACAAGACTGGAGAGAGAATGGAAAGGGTTCCGAGTTCCGGCCCTGTCTCTGTGGCAATTATTTACATTAAAAAGTGCCCTCCGACAACTACATTTCATCTTTATCAGGCCCGACGGCGGGACGTGATAAATCGGGACAGGAATTTGCCAGAAATACAAATTGCACTTTGTTGATAGGAGTAATTGTGAACTGGAAAATATCGCCATGTTGGAACTTGGAAATGTAAATAAAAAAGGGGGTTCAGATTAGAAAAATATCGCGAGGGCTTTACATGAGGAAAACAGTGTTTCTCGAATGTAAGACTGACAGACAGTGTTCGCGATAGCGGGACTAACATAAATCCTTTTCTTTTATCTTCCGTTTGATGTTAGTGTGAGTGAGGAGCTTTGCAGAATGCAAATAAATAAACAGCTTTAGCCGAAATAAACCGATTGAAATGCTCTCCTCTTTCTCTCCATAGGAAGAGAAGAAAGCGGCCAACTATCTCCACTGTTATCCTTCCTAATATCTGAGCTGAAGGGTTTCAGGGCTCGAAATGTGCAAAGTTGGGCCCAGACTAGTGCTGGATACACTTCGTTTAACTTCTAATGGTCGGAGATAATGGAGAGGAGTCGTCGACTAGCGACATCTATTACCATACGGCCCTACCTAAATGGAGGGATATTGGGGCAATGGAGGACATTCACTACCAACTAATCACTAAATTAAAATCTCGCTCCACCTTGTACTCGTATATTTGTTTTTTCAGCGCGTATCCTTGGAAAACTATCGCGAATCGTCGCACTTCATTTAAATTCATTAGTTTTGCTTAAGTTAGCATCCTGTAATTAAAAATAATATATAATCTAATTTGCATAATTAATAAACATGTTTCAAATGCTTACTCTATCGGGTAGCCATGAAAGTATTGCCTACGCAATTACTCTGGCAATATAAATGGTAGACATTTGAGTTTTGGGATGTATATATAATTTAACCATAGCTTGATTTTAGTATAGTATTAACTAGGAATACTATTTAAGGTTTTGCCAGAAGTGATATTTAAGGTTTTGCCAGAAGTGATATAATTTTTCTTATTTTAATATACAACCCCAATTTTTTTTTTTTACTAACAATATTTGTGTCTAAGTTACCATATCAATGATATACAACAAGTTGATATTTACGTTAAAACTAACCTCAAAATTAATATTTTTTTAAATAGACTTAGTAGGCCAAGGAATTGTAACTAGGATGAAACATCACAAAGTAGGCCGTGAAATGTCTATGATAGTCCATTCAAGACCTTTGTTTTATCTAAGAATGCAAACTTGACAAAGGAATTGTGACCAGAATATTTTGATTACAAAAGAGGCCCACACCCTCCCTCTTTTGTGAAATTGAATTGAAATTTTCATATTACAGTGCGTTTACAAATAAGATATTCGGACATTTTAATTTTCGGCATTTAAGTTTTTCGCGGGCAACTAGAAAAATATAAGATGTAATTAAAAATTATTTTTAGGTAACTATTTAGGACCTATTTTGTGATTTGTGATTTTTCGGCATACTAAGTTAATTTCAAAAAATATTAATTTTGAGGTTATTACCGTGAGATTTTGCTGCTTTTGGTTCCGATTTTTTTAAATAAAATCTCAATGCTGTTTGATATTTTACGCAGTTCAGGCGCTATAGTAAAAAACGGTAATGTTAAAATAAAACGTCAAAAGAACTTTATTTTACAAAATAAAATCTGTGATGCGGCTCGTGAAACATTTTAAGTGATAATTCTGGCCCTCGAAACAATTTGGGTTGGCCAGCCCTGTATAAAACATAAAACAAAAAAGCCTATAGGTCTACCAGATTTTAAAATATATGTTTATATGGTGCGCTGTTGAAAATGGGCAAATCTACCAGACTTTTTACTATATCTTTGGTTAGGATGAAAATATCAGAATAAGGTTTTTACCATTTTTCTCAGTATTCCTTCCTGTAACTAGCGTAGAAGAACTATGGTTTATATTTTGAAACGTTTAGGAAAATATAGAATAATAATAGTTTAAATAACGCCCTCTGACGCTTTTTATAAGAACTAAAGTAAACGAGGCTATAATGTGATTTAATGTGCTTTCAATTACCTATCAAATGAGACTAACTTGATTAATTTTGGTTAATCCTAACGAAAGTTACGCACAATTTAATGATCACACTTTCCCGTTCTCCTTTGCTTCATATGTGCGAAATAAAGAAACAAGTGAGTAGTTAAAATTGAGTTGAATTCAGCGTAGATTAAGATTTGTATATTTTTAACCTAGCTCAATTTAGTAGTTTTTTAATAAAAATCTGTTTTTGTATTTAGCGATAGATGTTACGCCCTCTAGCGGCGGAGGTAAGTACTTAAAACTAATTACCTGTGATTTCTTTTGGCCGCTTTCACTCTGCAATTTTTTACCCTAACATGTTACTCTAGATAGTTTCTGAACTCGGTATAATGACTATGTTAATGATGCTGTTCCATGCACCATAAGATACAAAAAGCACTATTTATTTTTAGAGTTGCATGGTTATACAATAATAATAATAATTATGAATTTTTTATTGGCCAACGTATACAGTAAATGACAACATTTAAAATACTATACTCAATGACATTAGAAGCGTAACACCAAGAAGCAATGATTTTTTTGAATTCATATTTTAGCAACAGAGTGACTATATTTAAAGCATACATTGATAACAATTTCAACCTTGTGCCTTTTATATTTATTGTGAAAAAAAAAATATTTCACTTTTTCTTTTTTGATAAAATTATTTATATGAGCTGTTTAGTACAGATGTTTTTAGTTTTCGTGTTTCCGTTGAGTGTGTTAAGCTTAAATAAAATGCCTCGAGTCCGAAGACGTCCACAATATCACCATTTGAGCGATTTTGACCGGGGTCGAGTTGTTGCTTATCGAGATGTCGGTATGTCCTATCGCGAAATTGCCCGCCGTATTGCCCACTGCAGCAACTGTAATACGTGTGTATCAGGTATGGACAGAAGAAGGTAGAGGAGCAAGAAGAAGACCAATTGGTCAACCAAGGCGTACCACAGAACGTCAAGATCGGCGCTTAAGACAAATAGCCCTGCGAGACCGTTTCGCTACTACGCGTCAAATCGGTGATCAATGGATTGGAGAAGAAGGTAGGCCCGTTAGTATGCGAACCTTATATCGCCGCATTCAATCCTTTGGGCTTCTTTCGTACCGTCCAAGATTAGTGCTTCCTTTAACAGCGAGACACTGTCGCCAAAGGTTGGACTGGTGCAGAGAACGGCAGCATTGGGAGGCAGAATGGCAAGATGTCGTATTCAGCGATGAATCACGATTTTGTCTAGGCACGCATGATGGCCGTAGAAGGGTACGACGCTACCGTGGAGAACGACCTGATCTTAGGTTTGCTATTGAGAGGCATGTACACAGGACTGCTGGAGTAATGGTTTGGGGGGCTATTGCTTATGGTAGTCGATCACCTCTTGTATTCATTCGAGGCTGTATGACAGCTGCGCGTTATGTTGAAGACGTCATACGACCGACTTTGTTGCCTTATTTAGATGGCCGCCCAGACGTACTTTTTCAACAAGATAACGCACGTCCCCATATTGCTCGTCGAACTATGAACTTTCTTAATGAAGCTGGTGTTAATGTTTTGGCGTAGCCGCCCCGTTCACCGGATTTAAATCTCATTGAACATGTGTGGGATATCATGGGAAGAAGAATATTCTCTTTGCACCATCCTCCACAGACTCTAGCACAGTTGATCGATGAAATTCAAGTTGCTTGGAACGAGATGCCTCAAGAAGACATCGACCATCTCATTTTGTCGATGCCCAGACGTCTACAGGAGTGTATACAGCAAAGGGGTCGCCAAACACATTATTAATTTTTTTTAGATTATTTTTTAATAAAATTTCTTGAAAATGTAATCATTTTATTCTTAATGTAAGACTACCATACTGGCAAAAAATCAAGTTAAAATAATAACTCCTTCTGGGTGTTACGCTTCTAATGTCATTGAGTATATAAATATCGTTACCAGTTCTTTTAACAAAAATATTCAAAACCTAATTATTTATTATTAACACTGAACATCGTTGATAACAGACTAAATATCTGATTCCCTGTTACTCTGATTAAAGATGTATTTGTCTGTTTTTGAACTTCACTTCAAATCAGTGTTTAAAACACGTGGCGCAAGAAGTAAAATTTCGAGTTTAGAAAAGCCCGAAAATTTGCCTCGGGTCGCTGCGCGACCCTCGGCAAATTTTCACGGGGCTTTTCTAAACTCGAAATTTTACTTCATGCTTAGCCTGGGAGTGGAAACACCCGTTCAAAACTTCAAATTGATCTCTATTATAAATTCGACGAATGCTTAAAAATAACGTAAATAAAACATTCACTATCAAAATAGTCATGGAATTATATTCAAATTGACCAAAACACTAACAAAAAAGCCATATGATATTATTAAATATGTAAAAATCAGCAGGTAAATTACAAAACACGTAAAAGTTTATAAAATTAACTTAAATATTGACAAAAACAATAAAAATAATTTAACAAAATGGGGGATTCCCACAGAAGTTAAAAGGTCAAGGAAAAAAATCTTCAATCAGAGAACTGCCTCAAAAATTTAACATTTCAGATTGTGGCTAGCTACCATGTCAGTTTTACTTCAAATAAAATTAAAGAAAATTTTGAAAAATAGATTATTATCTTTAAAAACATTTTCAGTCATTTAATGTTCTTATCAAAGCATTCAGTATGAAGTTTCGAACGAGCGTTTCCACTCCCAGACTAAGCATGAAGTCAAATTTCGAGTTTAGAAAAGCCCCGTGAAAATTTGTCGAGGGTCGCGCAGCGACCCGAGACAAATTTTCTGGGCTTTTCTAAACTCGAAATTTTACTTCATGCGCCACGCGTATAAAACAGTGATTTAACGAGAAAATTAAAAACACACAAGACATTTTTCAAGTTAATTCTCACAATTAATACGAATTATTTTTGACGATTTAAAACCTTTTGTAAGTATTCGAATCCGTTTATAAATATTCGAATCATTTTATAAGGATTCGAATCACCCACATTTGGATTCGAATACGAATCTTTTTAAGAAAATGTAACGAATCCGGATCACGAATCCAGTTGAACTAAAGTATTCAAATGCCTCTTTTGAATACTCTTAAAGGATTCGAATCCAGTATTCGAATCCTGCCCAGTTCTGGTATAGTTTTTTATATTCCCGGCGTATTCACCATTTAAATTGAAATTATTTACAAATCAAACGTTACTGCTTCATTTAAATTCAACACTCTAGTAGAGATTAATTATCACTTAAAACAATACAAATGTAATAATCAATTTATTATAAAAATATAAGAAAATAAAAAATACAATTGAGTTTAAAGTACTGTTATATAAGGATAAAGCACATTTCCTGACCGCAGCATGTTCGTATCGAGAGCGTTCTCATTGTTATTACACGGGAATTTTTCCTGTGAGGATATCCCCCCATCTCTTCCATCCATTCCATCTCTCATCTTTTCGCAGTGGCCGGAATTAGCCCCCGGGGAACATTCACGTTTTGCATGTGGAATTAATCCATACTTTTGCACCTCTCGTTTCAAGCTGATATTTTTATTGCACTGTACTTCTGGTTAATTTAACTTTCGTTTTATTTCAACTGTTGAATATTTACATCTTGCGTTTTATTCCACGCAGAACTTTCCACTCTCTTTCGTATAATGAGTTCTGCAAATATTCAGCTGGTATATACGAACGTCTTTTTGAGCACTGTATGATAATTCAGGTCTCAAAAATATATGTTATACAGTGCGATCATTTAAAACATGATTTAGAGTAGGCTAAAGTTTTAAATTAGATTGGCACAACTGACTTTTATCACATAGTTTACCATAACTTCAAATGATTCCTTCATTTAATTAGCATTCTGGGCAACCGCACAAAAAAATGCCGCCTACTCTAAATCATCATTTAAATGATCGAATGGTATTTAGTAATATTTACAATGTTTTGATGTAGTCAGGAATGCAGTCAGATTCGATGAAAATGATAATTTTTAAATAGATTCATAAATTTCGATAGTACTTAATATTTGGTTCAAATTTTTAAGAACTATCAACGTTTAAATAAACTTTATCACGAGTTATCAAGTTATTCGTACCAAACTTGATAATTACTTGAAAATCTAATAATTTATTATCATGAAATTTTCTTCATGAATATGAAAGCACATTCACTTTTTAAAAATTGAACCACCTAGAAGCAAAAAAAGGGGTGTAAGTGACTTATAAAAAAACTGAGAAATCCAGTTTTGTGTAAGTTATAATATATAAAATTACGAAAAAACTATTCGTGAAAATGCAAACAGTGTCTTAATTAATAAGACAATTTAAGACGATAAATATCCATTGAAACAACTACTTCCCGTGGATATTTATCGTCTTAAATTGTCTTATTAATTAAGACACTGTTTGCATTTTCACGAATAGTTTTTTCGTAATTTTATATATTATATTTAAAGTGTGCAAATTATAAGAAGCGTAAGCTTATTTTCTCGAATTCAAATAGTTTTGAATTTGAATTTATCTTGTTTGAATTGTGTAAGTTAGTTTAGCTTTGACTTTTTGTCATGCTCCGAACACCCTGTATTTATATTTTATTTATATAGATTCTAATTAGCAGTGTTAGCGCTTAATAAGATTTTCTTTTAGGAAGCATTATATTTTCAATTAATAATGAACATAAAAAGAAGGTTGGAAAAGTCAGTAAGCCAGAATCGTAATAAAGGCCCTGGCTAAACGAGACCGATTGAAAGAAAGTCCATTCACGGAAATATTCTTTAACATTTAGGCTTACGTAATTAACACAGAGAGCCCGAACAACGGCGTCGTTGCGCACAATGCCCCCCCCCCCCCCCCCCTAATGTTCTCAACAAAATGTATATTGTGAAGGATTCACGAAAAATCCCTTTTGTGGATCGCTTAGGCATTGTGCGTGTATATCACTGTTGGTATTCCGTCCGTGAAAGGGAGTTTAGATTATTAACGGCTGAAAGACTAAGCAGCCGCCGCCATTCACGTCAAAAAATATGGAGATATAAATAGAAATAAGAAAAATGAACGGGAGATATAATAGAAAAGCGGCGAAGGGGCGGATGATAATGTTTTGACGCGTGACTGATGAAAGGCGAAAGTATTAACTTCTTCTTCTGGCCGGGGATGGCCAAATCCACGTCCTATATATTGCCCAATGAAAAAATGTTTTCCGTGTGATAATTGAATAGATCGTTCTGTAATCTCTCAACGTCTCTGGAGAGACTGGATGGGATGGGAAGAAGAAGGGGGTTCCTCATAATTTACTTCCACTAATTCACCTGACACAGGAGATCAGGTCGCCCCCTTTATCATTCTTTTTTGTACTTACGGAATAAAAGTGTTTCTGCTTGTCGGGTATTATTGTTAAAACTTATGGGGTATCATTTAGGACAGGTTAATTTTATTGTGTTATTTAGAAAATCATTTAGAGTAGTATAACTTTAATGTAGTAATTAGAAAATACATTACAAGTTTTTAACGATTAAAACAAAACGCGTTAAAACCGGGCCCATAGGCTTTAAAAAATACTTTGAAATAAAACTTTACAGCCTAATTTTATACGATTCTTAGAATAAATTCAAATCAATTTAAAATTTAACACAAAAATGTGTTGTACATTTAGTTGTTAACAATCTTATAATATGTGCATTATTTAATTGTGTTTACAGCATAAATAGGGTGCATTTAACTAAAAAAAGCTAAGGTACACATTATGTTTAATTAAGAAAATCTCAGTCTTCTGGATCCAGCTCATAAAAGAATTGTATATTACTCGCTCATCCAGAGCCACTTATACTATCGTCTAACTTGCTGGGGTTCTGCTAGGGATACGTATATCAAGCCACTACAAGTAATTCAAAAACAAATTATTAAAGCATTGTTCAGCAAACCAATTTAGTATCCAACTACACAGCTTTATAAAGAAATATGCACTATGAATATACGTCAATTATATATTTACAAGGTTGGAATTAAAGCGTAGAAAAGGGGGAAAAACCTTATGAAACTGTAATACTAGAGGGAATAACGATTCAGTTGTCTCGAAAATGAAATTAAGCATAGGGCAAATATCAATCAACTATATTTTACCAAAGGTCTACAACATAATACAGCAACAAAACACAAAAGCTATAAACTCGGAGCGAAAGTTTTAAAAAGGTTTGAAGAACATTTTATTTAACACTTATGAACCGGATAATATAAACGTTGTAGACATATTATTTTCATAAATTATATTTTAAAACTTTATATATTTTGTTAATTTTTTGTAAACAATTTATGTATTATAAGGTAGTATGGATGTATAAAATTGTAATTTTATTATAATTTGTTTATTGTTATTTATACTGGGTTGCCATAAAAGTATTGCCTACGCAATTACTCAGGCAATATAAATGGTAGACATTTGAGTTTTGGGATGTATATATATATATATTCATCCCAAAACTCAAATGTCTACCATTTATATTGCCTGAGTAAACTCTTTAAAAAATCAACGAATGTCAGAAAATTTACAGCTAAAATAATTAAGAAAAAGTAATGTGATTTTATAAAAATAATGACACCATGGAATTGATACAACAATTGCGGATATTCCTTGTTTTTCTTTTAAGTTCAATTTAAAGCTTTAAGCAAGTGTTTTCCACTACCAGACAAAGCATGAAGTAAAATTTCGAGTTTAGAAAAGCCCCGTGAAAATATTTCTGGGCTTTTCTAAACTCGAAATTTTATTTCATGCGCCACGCGTATAAAACACTATAATATTGTCAAATTTATGTATATTCGAACTTTACTTAAAATCCGTTTTAAATACGCAAGGCGCATGAAGTAAAATTTCGAGTTTAGAAAAGCCCAGAAAATTTGTCTCCGGTCGCTGCGCGACCCGAGACAAATTTTCACGGGGCTTTTCTAAACTCGAAATTTTACTTCATGCTTAGTCTGGGAGTGGAAAACACTCGTTTAAAGCTTCAAATTGAACTCTTTTAAAAATCAACGAATGTTTGAAAATTTACAGCTAAAATAATTAAGGAAAAGTAATATGATTTTATAAAAATAATGACATACCATGGAATTGATACAACAATTGCGGATATTCCCTGTTTTTTTAAAGTTCAATTTAAAGCTTTAAGCAAGTGTAAATAAAACACTTTTTATTTTGTTTAACCACTGGATCTTATATTTAATTGTGTGACTAGTTTCGACTATCTAGTAGTCATTCTCAAACAAAAGTAAATACAAATTACACGTTAAAAACTATTTATACGGCTACTTTAAGCAAGTATTTTTCACTCCCAGACTAAGCATGAAGTAACATTTCGAGTTTAGAAAAGCCCCGTGAAAATTTGACGAGGGTCGCGCAGCGACCCGAGACAAATTTTCTGGGCTTTTCTAAACTCGAAATGTTACTTCATGCGCCACGCGTATTAAACACTGAAAACACTGAAATCTTATGAATGAGTAATGTTCGCTTGAAATCAGTGTCTTATACGCGTGGCGCATGAAGTAAAATTTCGAGTTTAGAAAAGCCCAGAAAATTTGTCTCGGGTCGCTGCGCGACCCTCGACAAATTTTCACGGGGCTTTTCTAAACTCGAAATTTTACTTCATGCTTAGTCTGGGAGTGGAAAACACTCGTTTTAAGCATCAATATATATATATATATATATATATATATATATATATATATAAATTAACTATAGCTTGATGTTGGCATAGTATTAACTAGGAATACTTTAAACTACAACTCTAACTTTTATTTAACTTGTAATGTTCGTCTCTTGATTCCCTTTCCAATGATGTAATTAATACAAGTTAATATTCACGTCAAAACAAACCTCAAAATTAATATTTTTCGAAATTGACTTATTAGGCCAAGTAATTGTAACTGAGATGAAATATCATAAAGTAAGCCGTGAAATAGTCATGTTACCCAAAAACAATTTCAAATTGCAATGAATATTATTTCCAGTTGCCGACAAACAAAGTTAAATGCTAAAATTAAAATGTCCAAAATAATAATTTATAAAAGCGCTGTAATATGAAAATGTTAAATAGCACACATTGCCTTTTTTGTACTCATAAAATTCTGTTTTAAATTCCCTATTCAATTGTGTATTTCAAGTTGATATTAGTTCAAGACTTGACCGTATTAGAGTTTTCAAAAGTTTACTCTAATTGAAATATGTTTCACCACGGGTTAAGTGAGAAATAAATTCATCATATAGTAAGTGCCAGTACAGCAGATCTCACCATTATGTACGAAAGAAATCTGATCAAATTCACCAAATTTAACAACCACATTTAGTTTAACATCATGTGTCTCCGAGAACAGTTAATACCAAAATATATGAAGATTCACATTAATCATCAGTCAAATGAAGCAGAAAAGGTAGTCAACCACGGTTATAAATTCTGGATATCCCTGGAAATGAAAAAATGGTATAGTAAGAGGGATGCCACATCACATATTCTCAAACTGCTCCACACAAGACTTGCCATGCAGCTACACCCAGCAGAGTTTGATAGCCTTGATTCAAATTTAAGAGAAGAAGCCAACTTTATCGGACATCAACAATATAACAAACAGAAAGAAAAACTGGAAAAACTGCGAAATAATAAAAAAGTCAAATCATCTACTCAACCAGCTAAAGCTAATAGGGGTGAGCAATATAACACAAAATTTTACCCTAGACTCAAAAACCTAAACACTAATGCCGACTGAATCTAATATTGAATTGGTGTTGATATGAGGACTATATTTCAAGCCTTTTTCTAATATTGTTTTTTCGTTAGAATTTAATGCCAATTAAATTCTAACGAAAAAACAATATTAGAAAAAGGCTTGAAATATAGTCCTCATATCAACACCAATTCAATATTAGATTCAGTCGGCATTAGTGCTGAAATAATTTGCAATAGAATTAAATCTGATAATGATAGGCTGTTAACAAAAAACAAAATTGCAAAACTCATAACTAACCACAAAATCAAAAAATCCACAAATAATGCAGAAAACAAAATAATTACAAATTGAAAGAAGAAACTAATCAATGAAAACATAATTATAACTAAAGCAGACAAAGGGAATACGGTAACCTTATTACATAAAAAAGAGTATATAGAAAAAGTAGAGGAATTATTAAACTCAAGCAACTTCAAATGCATAAAAACTGACCCCACTAAGAAATATCAGCAAGAATTAAAATCCACCTTAAAAAATTGTGAAAACTTGATTGTGAAAACAGAATGTTTTAAATTCATTAAAATGAACCCTAGAGCACCGGCTTTGTATGGTTTACCGAAATTACACAAAGATGGAATACCTATGAGGCCGGTAGTTTCATATCTAAGTGCTCCTTCATACAACTTATGTAAATATTTGCATAAAATTTTACCAGAGTTCATTAATTTTAAGTCAACATACTCAATTAGAAATTCAATCAATAGAATTAGTAAAAAAATTAAAATCTTTAGAGGTTCCTGAAAACTCAAAATTAATATCGTTTGACGTTAAAAGCCTTTTTACTTCAGTCCCAACAAAGCAACTATAACATATTTTAGATGATCTCATCAATAGTACCAACCACCCAGATTCAAATAAAACAGACATAAAAGTACTAGTCAATCTCTGCATAGATCAAAATTATTTTGAATTTAATAATAAAATATATTACCAAAAAGACGGTTTGCCAATGGGGTCTCCATTATCGCCGCTCCTAACTGAAATATTTATGGCTAATTTTGAACAATATCTATTTAAACAAAAAACGACTTCCAACATATTTTATTGGGCTAGATATGTCGATGATATCTTTTGTATTTGGAAAGGAACAACTCGTCAACTTGAACTTTTCACACATCTTCTTAACTCCATTGATAATAATATTCAGTTCACTACAGAAATAAAGGTTGTTAACAATAGTTTAAATTTCCTCGACTTAACCATATCCAGAATTGACAATAAATTAGATTTTAAAATTTATAGAAAACATAGCTTTACCGATACCATAATACCTGATTCTTCTAACACACACCATAAAATTAAATACAGCACTTTCCACTCCTTAATCCATAGACTTATACATATCCCCCTTAATTAACATAATTTTAAACAAGAACTAAAAATTATAAAAACAATTGCATTTAATAACGGTAACAGTACTCAATTAATAGATAGAATTGTCAAAAAGAAAAAATTTAAACAATTTGAAAAATATTTTTATGCGCAAAACAAAACGGAAAAAATAAGTGGTGCGAACTGGAATTTGTTAACAACCTATCAGAAAATATAAAAAATTGTTGTAATGAATTGTAATGAATTTAATGTTATAATGACGAATCCAATTAATCTACACAAACTTTTAGTGCATAATAAATCCGACATAGACAAATTTGAAAAAAGTGGCGTATACGAAATCAAGTGCGGAGATTGTGATTGTGTATATATAGGACAAACAGGAAGAACTTTTAAAATTAGATTAAGTGAACACAAAAAATCAATATTAAATAATAAATTTTCCACCGGACTTTCACAACATTGTATAGAAAATAACAATTTTTTTCAATAATAGTAATTTAAATATTTTGTATTCAGGTCATAAGGGACGTGACTTGAATCTTCGAGAGGGATTAGAAATAAACAGAGCAATAAAAAATGGAAAAACCACGCTTAATAACATCGAAGACATTTGGCTTTCCCCCATCGCGACGGCCCTTATTACCTGAAATTAGCTGTAAAATTTGTATAAATATCGATACATTTGTAAAATTTTGTACATATCTCCTTGAGAATGACCTAAGGTCGAAACTAGTTCGAGTAAAAATAAAAAATCAGTGAAACAAACCAAGTGTTTTAATCAAAGCGTATTAATTAAATATGTTTCACCACGGGTTAAGTGAGAAATTAATTTATCATCGATTTATTAATTTTTTTTGTTATTTAAACGTATTGTTGTGTTAAATATGCGGATGTAGGAAAGTGTACTCTATCCAAATTGAATAAAAAATAGGTATGGTGTTGTTTGAGGAAAAAAAGTTGAGTATTGGTACCTTGACAGTTGTTATCATATTGTCAATACGGTGACCCCATTAATTAGAAAATTTCCTGCCGTTTACAAATATATATAGTTTGATATACTTTACTATTAAAATAAAAAAGTTAGAAGAGGTTGGAACACGAACCTGAATCACCCTGTATATATAAAAACAATATGTGTTATCACTCCCACGCATAAGATGTATCTTTTGTGGGTTTTGTTTATGCATGTGAATTGTATTTATACTTTTTCATGTAAATAAACTTACCATTATTATATTATATAAGTCCGCGCAAGCTGACATTTAACCAATCGTGCCAAACTGTTATTTATCTTTTCTTTGTGACAAGAAAACGATACGATACATATTTTAACACTTAAAGTAACAAGTGTCTTCCACTCCTAGACTAAGCATAAGTAAAATTTCGAGTTTAGGAAAGCCCTGCGTAGAACATTTTCGGCACTTTCGACATTTCTCAAAATATCTAGTTACCCTATCTATATCTCTTATAGTTTCCGAGATCCCCACAAAGAACATGAATTATTACTCAAAGTAATAATAATGTTAAAGACTTACAAACTGACTTTCAGTAAAGCCAGTAGAACCTTATATTAGAAAAACATATTGCGACAGAAAAAAATATTTGTGGGTATTTAAATAGCCGTTAAGACGCCGATAATTTTGGTACATGTGTCATGTAGTTCTGCCATCAAGTGCCTGCCAGATTTACCGACGTTGAAAACGCCCGATATCTTCAAAAGTTATCAAGTTCGCCAAGATCTGTTAACGCCATTATTAATTTCTCAGAAAAAAGGGTCATAATGTGTATATCAATTTTTTTCTAACTCCTTAGGTTACTGATATACCCTATGAAAACATCGAATTTGGGCCACCCTATACAGGGTGGTCTAATTTTGATGTTGATTATGGGCATCTCGGTGAATATAAGAGTTAGAAAAAAAAAACGATGGCGCAGTCGGGATCTTTTTTTGAGACAATTATAATGCCAAAAACAAAAATGCAAGATCTTGTTTTTTTCAGAAGTTATAGGGCAAAATCGGGTTTTCTTGATTTTTAACTTTAATTAACATCTTGCGTAATTTGTGAGCTAGACAAAAACTATAAATACCTTCTTATGACACTATTTTGAGTAGAATTCAGTGGCGTAGGCATTTTTTTAAATTTTATGCACACATTTTCGAGTTATGACCAAATTGTTTTTTATAAATGTAAATCATAGTTGGCTTTGACATAGTTGATAAGAGTGTTTTTCACTGATTTCAAAAATATATACTTTTGTCAATTGATCTTAAAAAAAAGTGTTACTATAGAGTAGAAACTAGCTTTTAATCTGCTAAATAATATAATATGGAAGACAATAGCCATTTTTGATCGTTTGCATGCTCAGTTTTAATTATGATAAACATTATAAACTAAAGGTTTTTAGATAATAATTCTTTTTTGTGTAATAAAAATGTTATTAGGCAGAACATAATTTTATTATCAATATTTATAAAAATTTTATTAAGAAAAAAAAAACTTATTTCAAATGTTCGAACTGATGGGGATTATTTTTAATTAATTTTTGGAATCTACCTCCTACAGCTCGAATGGCGTTCTAAATTTGAATGTTGGGAAAACACTTCCTGTGAAAATCATGAAAATGTTGCTCCAATACGTCTACATTAATTCAGGCTGCTTGTAAATTTTGTCCTTCAGGTATCCCCATAAAAAAATTTTACGGTGTCAGATCTGGAGATCTAGCAGGCCACCTAACCGGTCTAAATGTTCCCAACCAATTGCACCCTAAATTTGCATTCAAAAGCAAACTGCTCCATCTTGTCGGAAGAACAGAGCTCTTTGCTGTTGCGATGGAATAATTAATTAAAATTAAACATGCAAATGATCAAAAATGGCTGTTGTCTTCCGTATTATTATATAATTTAGCAGATTAAAAGCTAGTTTCTATTCTATAGAAACACTATTTTTTAAGATGATTTCACAAACGTATATATTTTCGCAATCAGTGGAAAGCACTCTTTTCAAAGTGTGTCAAAGCCAACTATGATTTATATTTAAAAAAATAGCCATAACTAAAAAATGTGTGCATTAAATAAAAAAAAGAGTAAGCTAGTGTATTCTACTTAAAAAAAGTATCTTGAGAAGGTATTTATAGTTTTTGTCTATCTTATAAATTACGCAGGATATGAACTAAAGTTAAAAATCAAGAAAACTCGATTTTGCCCTATAACTTCTGAAAAAAAAAAAACAAGATGATGCATTTTTGTTTTTGGCGTTATTCTAGTCTCACAAAAAGAGATAGTTATTGCGCCATCGATTCTGTTTAACTATTATATTTAACGAGATGCCCATTAGCAACATCGAAATTAGACCACCCTGTACATTCAATTACAATTTTAGAAGATAAGTTCATATTACACGTGCCATTTCTAGTTATGAAGACAATGGAACAGATGACAAGAGAAATTGTTTCAATTATGTAATAGATTATATAAGCCCTTATAAGTCTTTCTGGGGAGTATCAGCCGAAGTGAATTAGTTGTATCTCCTGGTGGCATCTCCGGTTAATTTATTTTTAAGTAGAGTGCACGGCATCGGCATCACATGGCGGCCACGAAACCAACCGCCTATATTTACATTTTATATTTATAAATATAATAAGAAGTGTTCGGCTGGAACGGGGCCAGAAACGAAACGAGTCGTTCGGCTATAGAAACTGTAGGCCGTCCACGGCGCGCCCATATTGGACTAGAGAGAACCGGGTTCATCCGATACGTTCCAGATAAGAACCGGCTAAGATATTAAAGAATCCTTAATCAATAGGACGCGAACGCTCCCCATTTTCTTTTACTAAGGATTCCCTTTCCTGTTCCCTATCCCCAATCTCGAATCCCCAATCCGAGACGCGCCCCCTGACTCACCCATCCTCACGTCCTCAATCCTAATGTCGCACAGAGTGACCCACCCAAACCAAAGGGAAGATCAATCATTTCGCACATTTTTTCTCCTATACGAACATTTTTTTAAATCAATCTCAGTCCTTTATACGAAAAAAGAAAACATCCGCAGTGATAATGTAATGTTACAATTTCGATGTTACTTCTTGTACTTGTACTAGTCATCTCCTCGCGGTGATGAAACGCTATGGCCACATCATTTCTATAGTTACACTCCCTTGTTCTATTTACGGAATGTTAAAGTCTTGTTATCCGCTTTTCAATGAGACTGGAGAGCGTTACTTTTACGGTTATGCCCTTACCAGATCCGCAATGGCCGAGAATATAATTTTTATACGTCGTAATCTCTATTCCGAAGACATCGTGTTATGGCTTTTACTATGCTCAATTACGTTCGCAAAACAACTTATTTTCTCTTGTAAAAAGCTTTATTCTACAATAATAAGGTTACTTGCCACCGAATATTTTTATACAGGGTGAGTCACTAAGCGGAAATCGATCTATAGTGGGCGTATCGTTGAAAATAGTAAAAAAAGTTTCAAATAAAAGTGGTTCAGAATCAAGTTTTTCATAACCCAAAATTATTGCTAAATATGGCGACCTTGCGGTTACACCGGAAGTAAACACCAACTTCTTTATTTTAAATAGAACACCCTATATATTTTTATATTTTTGGATTGCTCGTTTAAAGTAAACATGAGTTTATTCACACAACATTGGGTCTCAGTTGAACCGTTTTCGAGTTATTTCATTTTTTCTAATAAATTCGATGATTTCAGAGCTCGACACCATTAACAATATCTTAAAAACGAAATAAGTCAGAGTTGTGCGGCTTACGGTTTTGGATTCGGGAAGAAATGTAGTATTTGTTTAAGTTTTTGCCATTAGTCAGATTTTCTAAATTGAACCGAGTCCGTCGACGGTATTCTTCAGTACTTCAAGATGCATAACTTCATTTTTTTAAATAGAACCATGTATCTTGTGACACTTTATCTGATGCGAAATTAAATGTCCTTTTTATTGATAACGGGTTGTTGCCATATCCTTCCAACAGTTTTTGAGAAATTTGCGATTTTGTAAAAATGTTAATACATTTCGTATTATTGCGTTAGCCCTGGATACTGATGATGTTTGGCGGTTTTGTTTTGACTCGCATGTCCGACAAATGTCAGTTTATTTTACATTATTTTGGCAAAATCTTCCAATAAAAAAACCGAACATGTTTTCTCAAGAAGAACTGATTGGTATGGTCTACATTTTGGGCAGTGCTGATGGAAATACATTTATACTTAATGACTAACTTTTATGTAATAAATTTTGACATTTCAGGGAGCTATTCACAGCACAGATGCAATTTGTCATCGATGAGAAGTCGCACTAAAATGACGTCATTTCGGAAAGAATTTACCAAATCGTATGAAGTAAAATGACGCCATTTCAGTGCAACTTGTCACCGACGACAAATTGCATTGGTGCTGTAAATAGCCCCCAGAAGTTTCCCAGTATAATATAAATAATAATAACTATAAACTACTCCAAACATTAAACCAAATCATTTTAAGTACAAATGGTGTATTCAGACGTTAAAAAGTAGACAATTTGTTTTTTTTTATCGTAAAACATCCATCTAATGTGTATTCCAAGGACGGTCGAGTATACGGTAAGAAGGATCGACAGAATCGAAGATTTTATAGTGAGGGTAGAGATCGCTACGTCACAAATGCTCGCTGAATTTAAATGTGGTTACTTCATGGTAAACTTTAGGTAAACATGCATAAGCTGTAAATTTTCTGACATTCGTTGATTATTAAAAGAGTTTAATTTGAAGCTATAAACGAGTGTTGTCCACTCCTAGACTAAGCATGAAGTAAAATTTCGAGCTTAGAAAAGCACCGTTAAAATTTGTCTGGGGTCGCGCCGCGACCCGAGACAAATTTTCTCGGCTTTTTTAAACTCGAAAGTTTACTTCATGCGCCACGCGTATAAAACACAGATTTTAAGCGAAGCGAAGTAAATTTCACAATATTTGAGTGATTTATACGCGTGGCGCATGAAGTAAAATTTCGAGTTTAGAAAAGCCCAAAAAATTTGTCTCGGGTCACTGCGCGACCCTCGACAAATTTTCACGGGACTTTTCTAAACTCGAAATTTTACTTCATGCTTAGTCTGGGAGTGGAAATCACTTGTTTAAAGCTTAAAATGAGCTTTAAAAAAAACAGGGAATATCTCAATGACTAACTAAATGTCAAAACAAAATCATCAAACATTATCAGTATCCAGGGCTAACGCGATAATACTAAATGTATTAAAACTTTTACAAAATCGCAAATTTCTCAAAAACTGTTGAAAGGATATGGCAACAACCCGGTATCAATAAAAAGGAAATTTGATTTTGCATCAGATAAAGTGTCACAAGATAGATGGTTCCATTTAAAAAAATGAAGTTATTCATGTTTGAAGTACTGAAGAATACCGTCGACGGACTCGGTTCAATTTAGAAAATCTGACTAATAGCAAAAACCTAAACAAATACTACATTTCTTCCCGAATCCAAAACCGTAAGGGGCACAACTCTGACTTATTTCGTTTTGAAGATATTGTTAATGGCGTCGAGCTCTGAAATCGTAAAATTTATTAAAAAAAATTAAATAACTCGAAAACGGTTCAACTGAGACCCAATGTGTGTGAATAAACTCATGTTTACTTTTAACGAGCAATCCAAAAATGTAAAAATATATAGGGTGTTCTATTTAAAATAAGGAAGTTGGTGTTTACTTCCGGTATAACCGCAAGGCCGCCATATTTAACAATAATTTTGGGTTATGAAAAACTTGATTCTGAACCACTTTTATTTGAAACTTTTTTTACTATTTTCAACGATACGCCCACTATAGATCGATTTCCGCTTAGTGACTCACCCTGTATAAAAATATTCGGTGGCAAGTAACCTTATTATTGTATAATAAAGCTTTTTACAAGAGAAAATAAGTTGTTTTGCGAACGTAATTGAGCATAGTAAAAGCCATAACACGATGTCTTCAGAATAGAGATTACGACGTATAAAAATTATATTCTCGGCCACTGCGGATCTGGTAAGGGCATAACCGTAAAAGTAACGCTCTCCAGTCTCATTGATACTGAACAATTTTTATTTGAAACTTTTTTTTGCTATTTTCAATGATGCGCCCACTATAGACCGATTTCCTCTTAGTGACTCACCCTGTATACACTGCGCATAACAAAATAACCCATATTCAATTCAACATGTTTGTAAAATCCGTATCCAATTAAGGGATTATCGTCAGTAGAAATAGAAAAGAAAAATATTGTATGAAAATAATAATTCGCGCAAATTTAATAAATTCAATAATAACGCGTCTATAAGAATTATTTTTAAAAATAATAATAATATTGTTAACTTTCAACAATAAAAAAATTACAAGAATATAATGGGCGGAGTACAGAAAATAGCTTATACAAGCAAATCTGCTTTCAACTCAACCCAAATTAAAATAAGAACTGATATTATGGTTTTAATATAATTGTAATAACATAACAGTATCAATAAGATCGCTATAACAATAAAAGTAATTATAACTTATATAAGAATAATAATAATCCTGTTGTCTATAAGACTTTACGATAGCCAAAGATTATTTTAATTATTATTCATTCCCTATATTTTTTTCAATTTCTTGTTTGTTCATTTAGATTGGTTAAATGTTGTATACAAACTGCATAGAAACAATACAGCTGTGGTGTAATTCTAATCAGGGCTTTCAACTACTATTTTTTGCGTAACTATTTTCGTTACAGTTCAATTAATAAAATATATATCGCTTCGGTTCCGGTTTTCCTTCCACAAAAATAACGGTTTTCGCGGTTTTCAGTTCTGGTTTAGCTGAAAGTGATTGTATAAATGTTTGAAATTTTTTTTTTATATCATAAAAAATGTTGATGTTTCCATCATAGCAGTGTTCTCGTTATACATATGATTATTTAAATATTAAGAACATAGAAAAGTATCTTAAACTAAATTTGTTCTACGTTTATTATTATTATCACATTTACAAAATATTGACAAAATAAATATTTCTTTGCATTTTTTCGCTATATCTTAGTAAATATGTCACATCTCACCAGTATATATTTTCAACTCTATTTTAAATCAGTGGTTTATACGCGTGGCGCATGAAGTAAAATTTCGAGTTTAAAAAAGCCCCGTGAAAATTTGTCTCGGGTCGCTGCGCGACCCTCGACAAGTTTTCTACGCGGGGCTTTCCTAAACTCGAAATTTTACTTCATCCTTCGTCTGGGAGCTGAAGACACTTGTTAGTTTAAAATATGTCACAATGTGTCATTAAGAAAAACAATAATATGACCATCTAATAATATATTTCAAATATAGTTGTCTCAAATTGACAATAGTCCCAATGTCGGCTGACGTCGATTTGTGTCAAGTTTGATACATTGGACTAAATGTCATTTTAAGTTAACAGGATAGACTAATGTCGGCTGACGGCGACTCATGACAAGTTGACACAATGGACTAAATACCGACTATTGTCGTCTTAAGTCAAGGTAACACGATAGACCAATGTCAGTCAATATAGTGACAGTCATAAAGTCACTATAATGAAAATACAGTCAGTGAAGTGATTTTATAACAAAATCATATAATAATCAAAAGACAGCAAACCAAGTGACTTACAGACATAATATTGCAATATAGAAAATACAGTGAATTAATGTCAAAATTCGAATAAATTGAAATACAGTCAACCTAGTGACTTACAGTCATAATACCACAATAGTCGAAATACAGTTGATAGAGACATAAAATGACAAATGCTAGCATGGTCAAAAGACAGTCAAGCAAGCAACATACAGTCTTCATAAAATCGAAAATAATTCGAATATGCTCTTTCGCAGCGATAATCATGGCAAAAGCATCGGTCTGTTATCTAAAAAAGTGTTAAACAAGTTTTTTAAAAACCCAACTGTGACATCGTTTTATAAACCAAATGCGACAATAAATAACGTGATCAAGGATATCGATTCTCTAACGAAGAACTACACGCGTATGGATCATGTATTGGTCATGGCAGGCACCGTGGATGCTATCAAAGGGGCGGAAATCAACACCACGGACTTGATGAAATTGCTGGCGGAAGTATGCAGGAGAACAAATGTACACATAATTGCGAACCCGCTATGGAAGAAGAGATTTGTATTAAATAAGTTTTTAGGCAAAATTAATTCTAAGTTAGAGGAATTTGCAAACTACTTGAATTGCAACTTTTACCAAAATAACACTCTTGTTGAAAATAATTTCTATATTAACAATGACACTAAATATATAATGTTAAATAGAGTTATTAGCCATTCAAACTTCAGCCTGTACAGTAAGCCGTCAAATACATCATCGCCAAAAAACTTGACTCATGTAGCGTAACTTCAACTGAAAATTTAGTATGTCTTTTTATAAATATTCAATCAATACGATCAAAAATAAATGAACTAAATGTTATTCTAAATGATACAAACATTAATATAAATGTATTATGTGTAGCGGAACACTGGTTAACCGGCGTAGAACATTCGTATGTTGGGTTTAATAATTTCCACGTAGCAACAGCCTTTTGCAGGAAAAAATTCCGTCATGGTGGAGTATTAATCATTGTAAGAAACGAAATTCAATACTCAGTCCTGAACTTCACATCTATTATCTCTGAGAAAGACTGCGAAATTGTAGGCATTGTTATTAATAATATTGTCATACTAACTCTATACCGCTCACCTGATGGGGACATTCAAACATTTTTAGATATTCTTTCACAAGCACTGCAGAACATTAACTTGAATAATGAAATAATATATATTGCAGCAGATTTTAATGTTAGGTTCAATAACAATAATCATTTAAAGTCAGAACTTACTGATTTCGTAAGCAGCTATAACCTAAATTTTATAGTAAACTTCCCTACTAGACTTAACTGTATCGACAATATATGCACAAACGATGTTCAAAACAATTCAGCTCAGCCCTTAGAAACGGGGCTATCGGACCACACCGGCATCTTATTTGAAATTAAAATGGAGAATTTAATAAACAATAGGCCTATTTACAGATTTACTAGGCCTATAACCAGGACTGGTAAATATAATCTCTTCCATGCATTAGATGAGCAATCGTGGACTTTTATCGACGAAATTTGTGATCCAGGCAACTGCCTTGATTCATTCCTGTCAACATTTGTGTTCTGTTTTAATGTTGCTTTTCCCGAAAGGAAGATTATTAACAATTCCGGAGGCAATAACATTCAATGGTTTAATCATCAGCTATATAACATGAGAAATACGCTTGCCCTAATCTCCGAGGCTTACAATAGACTTGCTGATCCAGAACTAAAAAACATTCGGAATAGATACAGATCACTATACAAACAACAAATACAGCTGAGTAGGTTAAGAGACAATAATGACTATCTGGAAAAAATGAACTACAGGCCTAAGGCTGTTTGGAAAATGATAAACTCTGGAAGAAATACCTACACCGACAAAAATACTAATATAACGGCCAATGACTTCAACAAGTTTATCTCAAAAATATCAACAAAAATCATTAATTCCTTACCAGAACCCTAATCCGATCCTATATATTTGATGTGTACTAATCCCCTAACTTGTGGAACAACCTTCGATTTTAAAGAAGTCTCAACTAGCACAGTCAATGCAGCCATACAAAGTTTTAAATCAAGTCACAGCAGAGATGTCTATGGGCTTAGAGTGGATGTAATAAAGGCAACTGTTTCCACAATCATCACAACGCTTACCAAGCTGATAAACAGGTGCATAAAAGCCAGCATTTTTCCCGATTCCCTGAAAGTCGCACTAGTAATACCTGCACATAAAAAAGGTGCACAGTCTGATCCCGATAACTACAGACCAATCTCACTGTTGCCAATATTCTCAAAAATATTCGAAAAAATTCTTGAAACTCAACTGTCGGAGTTTTTTTAAAAAAATAACTTGCTTTGCTAACAACAATTTGGTTTTCGTAAGGGCCGCTCAACAGCATACGCCATAAGCAACTTAGTAGAGATGATTAATGACTGCTTCGAAGAAAAAAACTTATGCACAGCATCTTTCCTTAATCTCTCGAAGGCCTTTGACTGTCTCCCATACCATACTTCTAAGGAAACTTTATTTTTATAACATAAATCCCAGAATACAAGATAAATTCAAATTCAAAACTATTTGAATTCGAGAAAATAAGCTTACGCTTCTTATAGTTTGCAACTTTAAACATAATATATAAAATTACGAAAAAATTATTCGTGAATATGCAAACAATGTCTTAATTAATAAGACAATTTAAGACGATAAACATCCATTGAAACAACTACTTCCCGTGCAAATACACCTCCGGATATTGAATTATACAATGAAATATTTAAAATCTTATTTAATTTGATTTGTTACAACGCTCTATTAAAGTATATGTAACGTTTAGGTCAAATTTTCTTCAAACCAACTAACAAATACAAATTTAAAATGAAAGGAGAGATAACAAAAAAAAATTGAAGTGAACGGACTTCAAGTGAACTGTACCGTAAGGTAAATAATAAGGTCTCACATTCTTCATACCTGCTAATGACATAATCCGTCATAATTTTACCGACCATAATTTTCACTCATTCAATTTCTGTGTACCTGTTCATTCCACACACAACACTTTTTCCAAGTAAGTTTGTTTTAATTTTATTCCTAATTTTTTTAACGTCATAAGCAAAGCTATACTGAAGAGAGATAAATCTCGAAACGCGTCTATAGATGGCCTAAGACATTAGTTTTAATCCAAGTCCGTTCACTTCAATTTTTTTTTGTTATCTCTCCTTTCATTTTAAATTTGTATTTGTTAGTTGGGTTGAAGAAAATTTGACATAAACGTTACATATACTTTAATAGAGCGTTGTAACAAATTAAATTAAATAAGATATTAAATATTTCATTGTATAATTCAATATCCGGAGGTGTATTTGCACGGGAAGTAGTTATTTCAATGGATATTTATCGTCTTAAATTGTCTTATTAATTAAGACATTGTTTGCATATTCATGAATAATTTTTTCGTAATTTTATATATTATAAATCCCAGAAGCTGCCTATTAATTGTATCTTACTTATCCAACAGAATGCAGCATGTCTTTATTAATGGCACTATTTCTAGCGCAATGCCTATCTTGCATGGTGTACCACAAGGCTCGATTTTGGGGCCGCTACTCTTCTTAATTTATATCAATGACCTGCCATATTCATTTGATAGCACAAATACCGTGTTATATGCAGATGATACAACGCTGTTAAACAAATCAAAATGTCAGATTTCCTGTGATATGGCTCATGGAGAGGCACAGTCAAGGACGTCAAAATGGTTCGATAGTAACAAACTGAAGTAAAATACAAATAAATCAGTTACTATCACGTTTACACTAAAGAAAAATTTATCATGGCAAACTCACGGAGATGTGCTTGCGACGAAATTGTGTTCCTGTGTATTTGCAATTCGTACGTTATCAAAAGTAGTATCCACAGAAGTACTAAGAACAGTATGCTTTTCTTTATACCAGTCGCTCATCTTGTATGGACTGATTGTCTGGGGTCACTCAGCAATCAGACATAGGATCTTCGGGCTCCAACGCAAAGCCCTGCGAGTGATGAATAATCTGGGATACCGGGAAGACTGTCGACGTGCCTTTATTGATATGGGAATCTTAACTGTACCTTGTTTATATATATATATGAATGCATTGTCTATGTAAAAAAAAATCAACACTGCTATGAAACAATCTCAAGCACAAATAGTTACCGCACGAGACACGGACATGACATCCATCGAAACGCAGTCAGATTAACAAAATCTCAAACCGGAGTCCGTTATTACGGCATAACATTTTTTAATGCCTTACCACCAGAAATGAAAACCTTGTCGACTGAGAAATTTTATACACGAATCAAAGCCGTTTTGCTTGAAAACACGTTCTACAGCTGGGAGGAATTTTTAAATTGTATATCTTGATTCTCTGTTATTCTGTTTTGACTTATCAATTCTAGTATTTAAGTTTTAAATTTTGGATTTTAAATTTTAGGTTTTAAGTTTTAAATTTTAAATGTTGAGTCTTAAGTTCTAGAGTTTAGGTTTAAAATTAAAATTTTGAATTTTACATTTTAAATTATGTGTTTTTATTTGAATTTTAGATTTTAAATTTTGAGTTTTGTGCTTTAATTTTAATTTAGGAATTTTAAGTTTGAAATCTACAATTCTACACACATTAAGTTTCTATAACTGTTTTTTTAATACTGCGCTTTGTATACAATTTACTATGTTGTGTCATTAATGCTTTTTAGGCACTATCTGCTTCTTTTGGCGTCCCTCTCTACATTATTGAATGTTTCTATGTTTTATTTCGGTAATTTACATGAGTACGTATTTGAATATAGTTCAACATCTATTTGTTTATATTTTTATTTTTATTTATACATATTTTCATTTAAAGTTGAAATTAAGTACCTAGATTTAAGAAACATGTATTTGACAAGTGTACAGCTATGCTCTTAACACAATAAAACAAAATTAATTAAATTAATTATTTAAAATTAATTTAAAAAGTTATAATCTAACAGTAGGTAAAATACATTCAATAAAAACATTTTATAATAAAATCCTAGCATAGACAAAAACAGCCAAATCCTAATAAGTTAGAAGACAGCCAACCAATTGACTTCCGGTAATAGTGTCACAATAGAAAAAATGGTCAATAGAAAGTATTAATGACAAAATTTAATTATATTAACAAAACAGTCAACTAAGTGACTTACAGTGGATTAAGATATAATATGACAAAATGCAATGATATCCCAAAAGTCAGCCAACCAATTGACTTACAATCAAAATTTCACAAATGTTAATACAGGGTGTTGACTTGGCGGACGCAACATGTTAATTTTAAAGTGTTCAAATATTGGCTTCGCTATTTATTTTAGAGACAAAATGTATTTAACTTTTTTGTAGAGGGAAAAAATCTAAATTTATGAATGTTCACACTTAACACTTTACGTTTCTCCAATTTAAAATAATCAAGAAAAAGTAATGTGATTTTATAAATATAATGACATACCATGGAATTGATACAACAATTGCGGATATTCCCTGTTTTTCTTAAGTTAAATTTAAAGCTTTAAACAAGTGTTTTCCACTCCCAGACTAAGCATGAAGTAAAATTTCGAGTTTAGAAAAGCCCCGTGAAAATTTGACGAGGGTCGCGCAGCGACCCGAGACAAATTTTCTGGGCTTTTCTAAACTCGAAATTTTACTTCATGCGCCACGCGTATAAAACACTAAAATATTGTCAAATTTATGTATATTCGAACTTCACTTAAAATCTGTGTCTTATACGCGTGGCGCATGAAGTAAAATTTCGTGTATAGAAAAGCCCAGAAAATTTGTCTCGGGTCGCTGGGCGACCCTCGACAAATTTTCACGGGGCTTTTCTAAACTCGAAATTTTACTTCATGCTTAGTCTGGGAGTGGAAAACACTCGTTTAAAGCTTCAAATTAAACTCTTTTGAAAATCAACGAATGTCGGAAAATTTACAGTTAAAATAAATAAAAAAAATAATGACATACCATCGAATTGATACAACAACGGATGTCAAAATAGCACAAGATATTGCTGTTACTTAATTAACGACAAAAAACATAACGCAAACATCGTGATAACTGTGGTCAAATTTGACAAAATTACCGAAAAGCAATAAAAAATCTTAAATCTGACAAAAATCATTAAAATTTATCAAAATGTCCAATTGACACAAACCATCAATTTAATTGATTTTAGATTTTATCACTTTCGAATGAGACTAAGCATGAAGTAAAATTTCGAATTTAGAAAAGCCCCGCGTAGAAAATTAGTCGATTGTCGCGCTAGCGACCCGAGACTAATTTTCACGGGGGTTTTTTAAACTCGAAATTTTACTTCATGCGCCACGCGTACAATACACTGAATTCAAATGACGTTTAAAATATACCCCTTGGAAATGATTTATACAAGATTGATCAAAAATGATTCTCTTGCAAATGTTTGACCATTTGGATATGGACAGTTTTATAAATGATATGCTGAATATGTCCCAATGTTTGATAGTTTTGACAGTATATTGCCGCCTTTGGCTGTTTTAAGTTTAATCACTTTCTGATGACAGTAAATCACTAGATTGTCACTGAAAACTTGCAACAAACACCAGAATTTAGCCACGTCTGAATCACAAACAATTTATCTCAATCCGAAAGTGGAAAACACCAGATTTGATGACAAAATCACTGATTTGGCAACGCTGACGATATCCTTAGTTAGCTAAAAAAAAAAAGGACGGAATGAAACAGTGTGTGCGAGAAGAATAATTGATGACAGAGCAGTTAGCCAGCGTGAAAACGGCGAGCAAAGGTATGAAAATGATGAAGGTCGTTCCATAACAGAACGTTCTCTATATTTCGCCATTTCGGTCATAGAAAACGTGCTCGAGAATTTTCGCCAACTCACAACACTAGTATGAGATAAGGGGCGAACATAAGGATTTAACATGTAAAACCACGTTTATTTCCTGCTTCCGTGGTCGTTTTAGAGGAAAAGTTCAAAAGTAAACAAATCATTTTTGATACGAACACGTTAAAATCGCGAAAAGGGCATTAAATAAAAAGTACGGGTGCGACGTTGATGAATTGAGACAATAAAGGTAGAGTATTAGGCCTCTCATTGAGGCTTGAGGCTAATATTTGAATTTCCGTATTTTCCAAAAATTGATCAAAAATAGTAAACGACATCGCATTTTAACCAAAATATATACCGGGTGTTGACTTGGCGGACGCAACATAGGAAATCGCATGTTAATTTGATCAATTCAAAATTTACATGGGATTTCCTATGTTGCGTCCGCCAAGTCAACACCCGGTATTTAGATATTTTTGCTTAATTTTTGTTTACTTTTGTACTTTTCCTCTAAAATGGCCCTAGAAGCAAGGAAATTCATAAATGTGGTTTTACATGTTAAATCCCTATGTTCGTCCCTTATCTCATACACACGGTATAAATAATCACTGTTAATTATGAAAAGTAATTTTTTAAGCAAAGTTTACTATAAAAGCCTTCAATTTTGAACTTTTTACAAGTGTTTCTACTCCCAGATTAAGCATGAAGTAAAATTTTGAGTTTAGAAGAGCCTAAAAATTTGGATTTTCCGGGGTGAGCGGCCATTCGAGACACTCCTCGGCAAATCCAAATTTTTTGACCTTTCTAAACTCGAAATTCTACCTTATGCGGCACGGGTATAATACAGTGATTTCAAGTGATGTTCAAAATATATTCCTTAAAAATAATTTGTCTATTTGTTTATGAATCAAAATTATGTTTTCCAGTACTTTTTTTTCAATATAATATAATAGTCAGTGTTTTAAACATGTTTAAAAACAGCCGTCGTGTTTTAAACGGTTTTGTTTTAAATATTATATTTGTTTAAAACATGTTTTAAACGTTAAATCTGTTTAAAACATTTTTTTTTTCATTATCTTCAATTTACTAAATTATATTTTATACTACTTCATTAAGATTTTATCTTTGATTTTTATATGTTTGCTAAATTGTTGAAGATATTTCAAATGACAATATTAAACACAACATTTTATTATAATAAAAGGTCTCAACTGTGTGTGCATAAATGTGATTTTTAACATTTTTTTAAAATTTTTCTTTCAGGTATACATATGCATACACTGTAAATTTTACGACATTCGTTGTTTTTTTTTTAAAGATTTCAATTTAAATCTTTAAACGAGGGTTTTCCACTCCCAGACTAAGCATGAAGTATAATTTCGAGTTTAGAAAAGCATAAAATTTGGATTGGCCACGTAGCGAAGCGAAGCGGCCAATCCAAATTAGGCTTTTCTAAACTCGAAATTTTACTTCATGCGCCACACGTATAAAACAATGAAATATCGTTAAGTTTAAAATATACGGCTTTAGCAATCTAATCATCTTACATTATCCCTCGTTAAACTTATATCAACTTATCATATGTGCGGACTAATCGATTAGGAAATAATTCCTCAAATTGTAGAAATTATAACTTTAGAATAACAGACTTTAATAACCTTTATACTGACATTTGTAATTGTAATTGGGATCAAACTAATAATGCGAAACACTTGGACGAAGCTATAGATACATTTTATAATACTCTTTACAACTGTCTTGATCCACACGTTCCTATTCGACGACAAAAAAACGCATAACTTTCCAATATGGTTTTCACCAGAAGTGATCAACAGCATCAAAATTAAAAATAAAGCGCGTAAAACTTATGCCTCAAAACTGCAAACTCTTTTCAGTATTTCAAACAGACCAGGGCGCTAAGTAAACAACTTATAAAATCATCCTATAAAAAATATATAGACAATATCTCTAATGATATATGCCTAAATCCAAAACACTTTTGGTCGTTTATAAATTCAAAAAAACAAAAAACTCAGATACCATCGGTGATGACTCATCAAGGTGTAGTGTTGGATACGCCTAGTTCAATAGTTAATGGATTTGCTGACTTTTTCAAAAGTGTTTATGACCATAATTTACAATCCAACAACTATTCCTACTGTGAGAATAATGTAACTTTAATCACAATCACATCAATCGATCAGACCGATATTCATAACGCAATAAAAAAGTTAAGCAATTCCATGGCATGTAGCACTGATGGTATCCCAACATTTTTAATAAAAGATTGCGCGACTATTTTTTTAAAGCCACTTGAAAATATTTTTAATTATATGCTGAACACATCGACTTTTCCGACCATTTGGAAAGATAGCAAAATATGTCCAGTATTAAAGGCGGGTGACCCGTCTGTAATAGAGAACTATCGGCCAATTGCACTGCTTTCTAATATTGCGAAAGTTTTCGAAATGATTATCTATGGTCAAATATACTCCAAAATAAAAAAACTACATCAGCCCATACCAGCATGGCTTCATGGAAAATCGTTCAACAGTGACAAATCTAGGTTGCTTTAGCGAAATAGTATGTGACCAACTTAATAAATCGTCACAAGTTGATTGCATTTACACTGATTTTGCTAAAGTGTTCGATCGAGTGGATCATTCCATATTAATAAAAAAAATAGACAACATAGGATTTCGTATAAATTTAGTAAACTTACTAAAATCATATTTGCTAAATAGAGAAAATAATGTTTACATTAATGGATTTGGCTCAAACACATTTATTTCTAACTCGGGGGTCCCGCAGGGTTCTAATCTTGGGCCTTTATTATTTGTTATTTTTACTAACGATCTAAGTAAACATATATGTTGTCATCATTTATTCTTCGCAGATGATCTTAAATTGTTTAGCCTTATTCAAAATATTCAAGCATGTGTGGAATTGCAAACTACGATTAATGCCCTGTCGGACTGGTGCATTAGGAATAATTTTCAATTGAACATTAAGAAGTGTAAAACTGTTACTTACACCAGGAAGAGTAATCCGATTTCATTTCTATATCGTATCGTTCACATTTATTGAACATACACAATCCATAGTTACGAGAGCAAATAGAAACTTAGGTTTTATTATTAGGAACACTAGACACTTTTCAAATGAAAATGCACTGATAACCTTTTTTAATGCTCTAGTGCGCTCTGTACTTGAATATGGTTCAATTATATGGGATCCATATTACCAAACGCACATAAATAACATTGAAAAGGTTCAGCGCAAGTTTTTTTAAGTATGTCTGGTTTAAACAATTTGGTACGTACTCGCAACAGTCATTTAATAATGATTTGTTGTTGCAAGAATTTGATACCGTTTCTCTTTTAATGCGCAGATCAATTCAGGGGCAAATATTTTTATTTAAACTTATAAGGAATTAAATTGACTGCCCAGAATTGTTGAGTAAACTACCGTTTAATATTCCTTCAATTTCAACGAGAAATGTATGCTGCTTTTATAACAGAACCACGCACTCAAATATAATGGAGCACTCTCCTTTATTCTGGATTTGTAAATATCATAATACAGTATCAATAAAGTGTGATCAATTTAACTGTACTTTAAAATAATTAAAAAATGTATTTTCAACTTAGTAAGTTATAAATTAATTAATTTCTCATTTGGTATTTAATTATAAGGATTTAATATGTACTCTAGAATTTTGTATTTCTGTGTAATACAATAAATGCAATTAGTTTCAAGATTTACACATGTACAAATATATTGTATGTTACTCTGTAATTGGGTTGATTAAACCTGTTGGGTGAATAAATATATTATTATTATTATTATATGTAGATGTGAATAAAACGTGAGTCAAATTCAGCGCCGAACAAATTGTTTAAAATAGTGATTATAGGCAACCCAATAACTCCAACGTATATTAGGTTGGCTATAATCGTTGTTGTTGTAACTGAAACAGGTTTATCCGATCATTTAGGAATCTATAATTAATTTAATATAGATTAACATCACCCAGAAAGGTAAATTTGAGCTTTTCAATGCACTTGAGCTGACAAAGTTTGACTATATTTATAATTCTATTTCTTGAATAATTTTCTCACTTATCACTTGGTGAAACATTTTTAAATATTGATAATGAAGGTTTAAATTAAATTACACTTGGTTTGTTTCACAATTTTTTTACTTTACTATTTACTCGACTAGTTTCGCGTTTTACAGCATTACAGCATCAGGAAAAAAAAAATTGTGAAACAAACCAAGTGTAATTTAATTTAAACCTTCATTATCAATATTTATAATTCTAATTCAAATATTGAAGATAAATTTTTAAAATTCAAGTCTACTTTAGAAACATACATATCAAACTATTTTCCCGAAAAGCAAGTTTCTTCGCACAAAAAGCAAACCTGCTTTTGGGTTAACGATGAGCTAAAAAATATGAAAGAAACTCTACATTTAGAGGAAGCGAGTGACCGTTTACTTCATCTTAAAGTAAATTATTCAAATTACAAGCGAGCTTACAACATAGCACTAAAAAATACCAAAAAAGAGGCTTCTCATAAGTTAATAAACAACAGTAGCAACAAAGCAAAAGCAATGTCGTCTCTAATTAAGCAGAAAGATTATAATAGTACCTGCTGTGTCGAGGCTGACGACTTTAATACCTTTTTTAGCACAATTCCAGAAAAAATCATCAATGGGCTATCTCAATCCAACTCAGATCCCATTAATTCAATGTCCTAGAGCAACATTACATCTTCCGAACAATATTTTGAGTTTCAGGAGGTCGGTCAAATTGAAGTAAGAACAGGGGTACTAAATCTCAAAGAATCAAAGTGAAGGGGTATACCGAATGTTGACTTGGCGGACGCAACACAGGAAATCGCATGTTAATTTTAAAGTGTTCAAATATTGGCTTCCCTATTTATTTTAGAGACAAAATGTATTTCACTTTTTTGTAGAGGGAAAAATTCTAAATTTATAAATGTTCACACTTAACACTTTACGTTTCTCTAAGTTAAAATAATTAGTTACGGTCACAACCATCATCATGATTAAAATAATTAAGAAAAAGTAATGTGTTTATAAAAATAATGACATACCATGAAATTGATACAACAATTGCGGATATTCTTTGTTTTTTTTTAAGTTCAATTTAAAGCTTTAAACAAGTGTTTTCCACTCACAGACTAAGCATGAAGTAAAATTTCGAGTTTAGAAAAGCCCCGTGAAAATTTGTCGAGGGTCGCGCAGCGACCCGAGACAAATTTTCTGGGCTTTTCTAAACTCGAAATTTTACTTCATGCGCCACGCGTATAAAACACAGATTCTAAGTGAAGTTCGAAAATACATAAATTTGACAATATTATAGTGTTTTATACGCGTGGCGCATGAAGTAAAATTTCGCGCAGCGACCCGAGACAATTTTTTAAGGGGCTTTTCTTAACTCCAAATGTTACTTCATGCTTAGTCTGGGAGTGGAAAACACTCGTTTAAAGCTTCAAATTGAACTTTTTTTAAAATCAACGAATGTTAAAAAAAATTACAGCTAAAACAATTAAGAAAAAATAATGTAATTTTATAAAAATAATGACATACCATGGAATTGATACAACAATTGCGGATGTCAAAATAGGACAAGATATTGCTGTTACTTAGTTAACGACAAAAAACAGGGAGGATTATTTCGTGTATAGTGTAAATCATTTCGAAAACATTTACTTTAATCAAGTTACCGCGATATCTTTTGCCATTTTGACATACGCAATTGTTTCAATTCCATGACATGCCATTATTTTGATTAAATCGCATTACTTTTTCTTATACAGTCAAGTGAGTGGAATGTCAGTCTTGGCGTAAAGTCTACCAAAAACAAAAGTAGACTTTACGCCAAGACTGACATTCCACTCACTTGACTGTATACATGACAACTCATGAAACAAGATCTGCTCTTGCAGCGACAAAATAGACACTGTAGACAAATACAAATACAAATACACATAAAACACATACGAGACAAACTACGACATTTAGGACACAGATTTTACTACTTAAAGCAATTTCTACCTGACGACGTAATGCTGAAAATATACCATGCACTTCCAGAAGCCATTCTAAATTATGGAATAAGTATATATGGACAGGCATCTAAATATCTAATAGATGACCTACAGAGAACACAAAAAAGACAGTCACAAAGCATTTGTATTACAACAAACAAACGCAAGACACACACTTTAACGTATACAGAAACGGAAACATAATGGCGGTGGACAAATTGACTCAGTGGAGAAATATTCTAAATAATTTCATGGACAGACAAAACTGGCAAAAAATAGAACATAATCAAAAAACAAGACAGCAGACAGCGGGACATTACTTAGTGGAAAGACATAACAACAAGTACGGACTGAGACGGAAAGAAATATACCTAAGACACTTATTCAACAGAATACCGAAACCCATACTGGATGAACAAAACACAAACAAATTTAAAATGAAAATCAAGACATGGTTGAACTCGTCCTAACAACATAACACTACCGAAGTAATAGGCGAATGCCACAGATAAGTCTTAGACTTGGTGGCACTTTATATATCAATTTTTTTCATCACAATGAATCAATTTACTATAATTAATTGAATAATTTTCTGTAAGAATATATGTTAATTTGTTAATTTGTTAAATAATTATTTAAGTCAATAAATGAAAATTAATAATTATTTTAACTTAGAGAAACGTAAAGTGATAAACGTTAAGACGAATGAATTCAAATTTTTTCCCTCTACAAAAAAGGTGAATACATTTTGTTTCTAAAACAAATAGGGGAGCCAAAATTTGAACATTTCAAAATTTACATGGGATTTCCTATGTTGCGTCCGCCAAGTCAACACCCGGTATATGGAATTACTACAGGTATTATTAAATCGATATTGTGTACTATTATTCAACCTTTGACGAAATTAATTAATGATTCCATTAAATTGGGCATCTGTCTATGCGTATTAAAATTAGGCTGTGTCATACCTGTACATAAAAAGGCTGTAAATCAGATATAAACAATTACAGACCAATCTGTATGTTACCAATCATTTTAATTTGTTTTGAAAAGATTCTGTTTAATCAGATATTACAATATCTGAATATTAAAATCTTATGTGAAAACCAATATAGCTTCCGTAAAGGAAGATCAACGGGTGACGCAATCGTCACTTTAGTTAATGAGACCATGAACGGTTTTAAATCACATTTAGATAGTACTGCATCCTTCCTTGATCTTAGCAAGGCGTTTGATTGTGTTTCACATAGTGTTCTCTTGCAGAAGTTATATTTCTACAACTTTGGCCCAAAAAGCTGCCGATTGCTGAATAATTAACTGGTAGACAGGCTGCAGTAGGTATATTCAAACGGAAAACTCTCAACTTCTACCGTAAAAATAAATTATGTTGTTCCCTAAGGATAAATACTTGGGCCTCATATATATCAACAATCTCCCTTCATTTGACAAATCATCGAAATTAATTTTATATGCACATGATACGTCATGTATCAATACATATCATGACTAACGTTCTGCACAGGAGATTAATTATATCGCGGTAAACAACATCTTGCAATGGTTTGTGTCGAATAAACTCGCACTTAACCTAGATAAAACGGTGGAGATTATATTTTCCCTCAAAACAAATATTGAATCATCTTCTGCCCGTTTCTTGGGAGTTACAATTGACAGTAAGCTGAACTGGAATACCCATGGTAATGTTACTTCAGGAAAATTATGTAGTGTTATTTATCTTCTAAGAAATTTAAGCTCATGTTTGCCTTTCTCGGCAGTTAACGCAGCATACTTTGCACTTTTTCACTCTCACCTAAAGTATGGCTTATTATCTTGGGGACACTTCAGTATAGTTAATCGATTATTTGGTCTCTAACGGCATGCAATTCGAGCTATGCTAGGCTTGGGATACAGAGCTGATTGTAGACAATCCTTTATCGATCAACGTATTTTAACACTTCCTTGCATTTGAAGGGTGGGCCATCTAGTGGTTTCTTTTGAAATCTCAGGTTATTTTGACACTGACATCTTTTTCCCGCTCGAATTCTTGACAGAAAGTCGGTATCATTCCTCCGCGGTACGAAATGAGTCGTTTTACGCTTGAACAACGTTGGGAAATATTTAAAACTTATTTCCAAAGTGAGTGCTGTGTAGCCCAAACAGTGCGTTTGTTGAAAAGAAGTTTTGGCCGAAATGAATCACCCACCGCGCCTGCTGTACGCAAGTTTGTGCAAAAAGTTCGTGAGACTGGCATGCTAGTGGACAACACTCATCGTCCTCGTTCTCGTACGGTGTGCGCAGAGGCGAGAATATGGCTGCTGTAACCGAGAGTGTGAGACTCAATCCACGAACATCAACTCGCCGTCGATTACAACAGCTCAACATTGTACGCACTAGCCTGAGGAGAATTCTGCACAAAGATCTCGGATTATTCGCTGACAAGGTCCAATTGACTCAGCAATTGAAGGCGCATGACCATCCGCTTCGTTATCGCTTCGAAGTTTGGGCCTTAGAGCAGCTTGAATTGGACAACGATTTTGGGCGAAAAATCATCTTTTCTGACGAGGCTCATTTTCATCTTGGCGGCTACGTTAACAAACAAAATTGCCGCATCTGAAATTGTCGAGAAGCCAATGCATCCCCGGAGAGTGACAGTTTGGTGCGGATTGTGGAGTGGTGGCATCATTAGACCATTTTTCTTCGAAAATGAGGCTGGAAACAACGTTTCGGTCTACGGTGAGCGTTACAGAGCCATGTTATCCGACTTTTTTTTAAATGAAATTAAAGACATGGATTTGGACGACCTCTGGTTCATGCAGGATAGCGCGCCATGCCACACAGCCCATGCCACAATCGATCGTTTGTGCACCAAATTCCCAAATCGTGTTATCAGCCGTCTTGGCGATGTCAATTGGCCGCCTCGGAGCTGTGATTTAACCTCTTTGGATTTTTTTTTTGTGGGGAACCCTGAAGGACCGATGTTATGCCAACAATCCAGAAACGATTCAAGCACTTCAGGCCAATATCATCCAAGCAATCCGTGAGCTACAGCTCGAAACCATCAACAAGGTCTTGGGAAATTGGAGTGACAGAATGCGCTACTGCGAAGCCAGCTGAGGCAGCCACTTAAACGAAGTTGTGTTCCATAATTAATGGGAATGTTTGCTCTTACTAATAAAGCCATAATACATGGAAAAAAAATTATTTTGTTCATTTTATTGCATTATTAAAAAGAAACCACTAGATGGCCCACCCTTTATATACTTGAGTGTATATTGTATACCAAAACAAACATCAATGCATGTTACAAATTTTCAAATTCACAATCGAGACACGAGAAACAAAATGAATATTTGTAAAAAAAGCTGTTCGCTTAACAAGGTCCGTGAACAGTGTAAACTACCATGGCCCGGTCTTATATAATTCGGACGCCAAAAAATCCTTAAGCGAAAATAAAATTAACAATAAATTATAATCATACCTTCAGTCTAAGGCTTTTTATTCCGTCCAAAAATGCTTGTCCAAGGGGTTCTGTGATATTTAAGTGTTTTGTATTTTATATTATTGTTTATAAATTACCATGATACAAGCAATTTACAATTTTTAACCTGTCATGTTTTGTCCAATTTTACAGAATTTAAATTGTTGTGCTATGTCCAATATACAAATTAAAATTATCTAGTTCTGTCAAATCTACAAATTTTAAATTGTCATGTCTTGTCTAATTTACAAATTTTAAATTGTTATCTAATGTTCCATATACCGTTTCAATTGTTTTGTTCTGTCCAATTTAAAATGTTAAATTGTGATTATTACACTATTTTTTATATTAATGACATATTTCTGTCTTAAATGTGTACATAATGATGTAACTACTTATATTTTCGAGTTTCAATCTGCTATACTTGATTTATTAGTACTCTAGGCCAAGGGATAGTTTTAAGTTTATTTTATTGACAAGTGTCAACAATTGTATTAACAGAAATAAATTAAAATTAAAAAAAAATATATGTGTCTGTTTTTTGCACTTCACTGTAAATCGGTGTTTTAAGGCGTGGCGCATGAAGTAAAATTTCGAGTTTAGAAAAGCCTAATTTGGATTGGCCGCTCCGCTTCGCTACGCGGCCAATCCAATTTTTTAGGGTTTTCTAAACTCGAAATTTTATTTCATGCTTAGTCTGGGAGTGGAAACCACTCGTTAAACGCCTCAAATTAACCGCTTTGAAACAACGAATTCCCGCAAATATAAAAAACGCTGTAATTATCGAGATATGTACACTCAAAAGAAAAATGCCCTGTGTGTTTTGTTTTAAACACGTTTTAAACATGTTTTAATTGTTAATGTTTTAAACGCCGTTTTAATGAAAAAACAAATATTGTAAAAAAAAACTGTTTGTTTTAATTGAAATAAAATAAAACGTTTTGTTTAACAATCCTGCTAATAGCCCTTAGACACAACGCATTTTGACTAAACTATGTGCGAAATGGCAGATTAATGCAATTTTATTCGGCTATTGTCAAAAACGTTGGATAATTCGCATTTTGTATGGATAAAACGCGTTTTGCCCGTATTTTGTTTTGTCCGCAACATATACATCGACACAGTAGCGTAGCCAGGATTTTTATATGGGGGGGGGGGCTTCTAACTGAAACGCAGAAAGAAAAAGCAGTTTTGACAGAATAATATAATTTGCATAAAAAACATCTATTTATAATATAGTTTCGCGTTAAATCAGGGCGTGTGCAGATGCTTACTAAAGCACAATTTTTCAATGGCTTTAAAATGATAACAGTGACTAGGAGGGGGTTCTAACCCCCCGTAACCCGTTCCTGGCTACGCCACTGCATTGACATACTACAATTTAGTTAGTCTTGGGGAGAGGCTCAGGCCCGTGAGCCACTCCCTCGGGTGCGCGCCTGTGTCCATCTCTGATGAACGTTGCATTATAGACTAAACGGCAACTATTATTATCGACAAATGTCAATGTCGGCAGTTGTCCGAGTGTCCGAATATCAATGTCGACTTATGTTCAAGTGTCAATAAATGTCCTCTATTAAAACTTAATAAAATACGAAAAAATCGGTAAATATTTTTACATAAAACCTAAGTTGCGTGTGTCTGCACACTGCAGGCCGTATTGTTTTATCCAATTGTAAAAATACCGTTGAAAAATCGTTACATTACCAATACATTTTGGGAAGAATTGTTTGCCATTTGAAAAGGGTTGTTCTAAAAATTTGAGTTACACTGCTTTGGCTCAGTGGTCCAATATATTTTGAAGCATTATTGTGCTTACAAATCGGTAGGTTTAGTATCCAGGTATGCTTTCATATCAACAGCGTGATGTCACATCTGTTTGTAATAAATTTCTCCGCGCGTTTTAAATCTAGTCGTCTATTAATAACCCGTAATAATAGAGAAAGCTCAGATGCGTGCGTGACCTCTGCGTGAGGTTCATTCATCCACAATAGTAACATTTTTATTCACAACTTTTCCACTTTTTCATCCGCGCATCGTGTTTCTAAATCCAGCAGAGTCCCGAATTAAATCCATGACTAGCGGTTACCAAGTGCAACTTTTGCAATCTTGACGGACACGCGGGTGGGAGAGAGCGGTTGCAGTTGGTGCACACGGTTTTGTCTATGCACATATTAGTTTGGGATGCACTGGGAACATGTGTGTATGTATATACACGTGTGAGTGTATGTGTGTGTTGTATACGTAAAAGTAACTGAATCCTCTTGGGGCACGTGGCCAACCATATTTAGCAGCCCCACCGCCGCCGCTGGTATTAAATGTCCGATGGGCTATACATAGCCTCACCAGGCCACTCATGGAATTGACTTGTGCAACGCATCACCACTCTCATACTCGTACAGACATACATATACACAAACCCCACCCTTTCCTACAAAACGCCGATTCTTTTTCCTCTAATTTCAAGTATATCAAGTATATGAAATCCTTATTCTGTTTGCGAGGAATTGTTCTGAATGCGTACTGGCGAAAGCTTCGGATTGGAAATCCGAAATGCGATGGCAAACGAAGGCCGACGTCATCCGGGGGACCGTTGCCAGAAAACGGGAATGCTTTTAATCTTGAACAATAACATGCATGAAGTTGGCAAAAGTAAAAATGCCTGTGTCACTCTATAAACGCCTTACAATGTCTCTCCGCACGGAAATAGGGATTTATTTTAAAACGCATACTCCGCAGGAGCCAAGTTTACATTACCATATTTCGATAAAAATTGCAAAACATCCAACGGAAATGCTCGTGAGTAATAAGGAATTATTGATGACTGGATGATATAACCTAGGCACTCTCTACAACTAATTTTCAAGCGAAGAGATAAGTAAATGTTACAGGATTGATATACAGGGTGTCTCATAATAACACAGTCCGTTTTTCTTTACCGCTGTGCCGGGTAACCCGTAGCTCGAAATTTTGGAAAGTTGTCAATTTCATGTTCGATCAGGGTATAATTCTGCCATTTGAGTGTAAGGGGATTTCTCACTTATTCCTGTTAAAAAGGAATCACAAACTGTCATCAACCCAATCAACGATCTTAGCGTTAGTGCAATAATATTAAAATGCAAACGACTACTACAATAATTATTGGCACTTATCAATTATTGTATTTATCCTTATTCTTCATTTATAGGGTTTTTCCATTGCATTTCACTATTGATCAGATGACATTCACTATCCCAAAATGTTCAACAAAAATATTAAGGGGAAAAGTATTTGGTATGTAGCAGAGCTGGGACGAATCCCCGTAAAAAGGATTCGAATCACGAATCCGAATCACCTAATATGATTCGAATCACGGTTACTCGAATAAAGGATTCGTAAGAGATAAATATGATTCGAATCAAAGATTCGAATCTAGTTTTTTCGAATCACGAATACAAATCCTTTAAGAATAAATTTGATTTTATTATTTTTTTTAAACCATTTATCGTTACCAGTTGTTTTAACAAAAATATTTAAAACCTAATTATTTATTATTAACACTGAACATCGTTAATAACAGACTAAACATCTGATTCCCTGTTACTCTGATTAAAGATGTATTTGTGTGTTTCTGAACTTCACTTAAAATCAGTGTTTTGTACGCGTGGCGCATGAAGTAAAATTTCGAGTTTAGAAAAGCCCGAAAATTTGTCTCGGGTCGCTGCGCGACCCTCGACAAATTTTCACGGGGCTTTTCTAAACTCGAAATTTTACTTCATGCTTAGTCTGGGAGTGGAAAACACTCGTTTAAAGCTTCAAATTGAACTCAATTATAAAATCGACGAATGCCTGAAAATTACGTAGATAAAAAATTCACTGAATATCATTAAAACCGGGAAAGTCAGAGAAAAGTCATGGAATTATATTCAAATTGACTAAAACACTAACAAAAAGTCATATGACATTATTAAATTTGTCAAAATCAGCAGGCAAATTACAAAACACGTAAACATTTATAAAACTAACTTAAACATTGACAAAAACAATGAAAATAATTTAACAAAATGGAGGTTTCCCACAGAAGAAAGTTATATTAAAAGGCCAGGAAAAAACTCTTGAATCAGGCAAATGTCGGAAAAATTCAACATTTCAGATTGTGGCTACCATTTCAGTTTTACTTCAAAAAATATTAAACATAATTTTGAAAACTAGATTATTATCTTTAAAACATTTTTAGTCATTTAATGATTGTATCAAAGCATTCACTTTGAAGTTTCGAACGAGCGTTTCCACTCCCTGCGTGTCTTTTTGAAACTTCGCATTTACCACAACAAACCACAAACCTTGCAAGTCTTGAAAGCCAACATTGAAGAAAAAATCACCAATTTTGGGCCAGATGTTTTACGAACAACAATTTAAAATGTTGTAAAACGAGCACAATCAACATCAACTCAGAAGACGGTCATTTGACCGATATCATTTTTTTAACTTTATATTATCAATTTTACACCTTTAAATTAACTTTCAGTAAAAACATTGCCCATTTTTCTCATTTCTAATAAAATGGCAGCCAATTCCAATTCATAATATGACATTACTTTTACCTTATATTACACGAGACAAAAAGTTTATATCTTAAGAAAGGTTAATTTTTGCTTTTTAACATAGATTTACTGTCCTTGTTTACGCACAAAGTAAAATATAGAGTTTAGAAAATTCTAAAAATTTGGTTTAGTTGCGTAGCGAAACGGATAGAACACGGAAATTTTGTGAAATTTAAAATATGCTGGTTTTTACTCATTATGTTTGAATTTCATAGCAAATTCAGTTTGATTTTATTAGAAATTTTTATATCCTGAGAAATACGGGTAGTTTTTCTGACATCACACATGAAATTCCTCGCGTGACGTGAAAAGTCAATGTAATTAAACTAACAAGGTCGATTCGGTTTTAAATTAAGACAACCTTATACACTAACCACCTTGATTGCTGACGTCACGCGTGAAAGTCCTTACGTGACGTCAACAATCAAGGTAATTAAACAATACAAGGTCGGCTCGGTTTAAATCAAGACAAACTTACTTACACACCTTTGTTGATGTCGTCACGCGTGGAAATCCGTACGTGATGTCAAAACCACGATCATTACCGTGCAAGGTTGTCTCGATTTCAACCGAGCCGACCTTATCACGCGCGGAAATCCTCACATTACGTCAAAATCAGTAATTACTGTATAAGGTCGACTCAGTTTAAACTAAGACCATCTTGTATAAGGTTGTCTTCATTTATACGAGTGTTTTCCACTCCCAGACTAAGCATGAAGTAAAATTTCGAGTTTCGAAAAGCCCCGTGAAAATTTTCAGGGCTATTCTAAACTCGAAATTTTACTTCATGCGCCACGCGTACAAAACAGTGATTTAACGAGAAATTTAAAAACACACTAAAGACATTTTTCATGTTAATCCTCACAATTAATTCGAATTATTTTTGACGATTCAAATCCTTTTGTAAGTATTCGAATCCTTATATATAAATTCGAATCCTTTCATAAATATTCGAATCCTTTCATAAGGATTCGAATCCTTTTATATGGATTCGAATCACCCACATTTGGATTCGAATACGAATCCTCTTGAAAAAATGTAACGAATCCGGATCACGAATCCAGTTGAAATAAAGTATTCGAATGTCTCTTTTGAATCCTCTAAAAGGATTCGAATCCAGGAATCGAATCCTGAATGATTCGAATCCTGCCCAGCTCTGGTATATAGTGAAACTCATTTTGTAAAATGGGAAATTTTTTAGCATGTATCTGACAAGGTGAAAGTTATTTGGGAAATAACTTTGACCTTGTCAAATACATGCCAAAAAATTTCCCATTTTATAAAATGAGTTTCACTATATACCAGAGCTGGGCAGGATTCGAATCATTCAGGATTCGATTCCCAGATTCGAATCCTTTTAGAGGATTCAAAAGAGGTATTCGAATACTTTAGTGAAAACGGATTCGTGATCAGATTCGTTACATTTTTTGAAAAGGATTCGTATTCGAATCCAGACGTAGATGATTCGAATCCTTATAAAAGGATTCGAATTCTTATAAAAGGATTCGAATCCTTATAAAAAGATTGGAATCCTTATAAAAAGATTCGAATCCTTATAAAAGGATTCGAATCCTCATACAACGATTCTATTCTTCTCAAATAATTCGAATCAACGCTATTAAGGCTGGGATTCGAATTCGATTAATTCAAATAGTTTAATATTCTAATATGAATATTTAAATCAGTAAATTATTCATAATATAAATATTTACATTTTCGAGTAATTCAAATATTTGTGAATGCATACTTGGTTCCTTAACCATGAATAATGTCCAACCTTAATAGTATATTTTTAACTTTACTTAAAATCAGTGTTATATACGCGTGGCGCATGAAGTAAAATTTAGAGTTTAGAAAAGCCCCGTGAAAATTTGTCTCGGGTCGCTGCGCGACCCTCGACAAATTTTCTACGCGGGGCTTTTCTAAACTCTAAATTTTACTTCATACTTAGTCTGGGAGTGGACAAGACTCGTTCTTAGAAGTTTTAAATTGAAGGATCACTCTAGATTACTAAGTTTATTAGCATTTTACAAAGGCTACAGCTCGAAGGACCAATCATGGTTTTCGGAGACCGAAGGATACCTGTAGCCCTTCGGTCTCTCGAAGTTTTTTTACAAGAAAACAACGAATATCTGAAGGTTTACAGCATGGATAGGAAAGTAAACATCCAATTTTAAAAAAAATATCGAAGTTGAGTTGGTTTTCAGTGCATTTTTAACTTCACTTTAAATCAGAGCAAACATTTGTCTCGGGTCGCTGCACGACCATCGACAAATATTCTACGCGGGGCTTTTCTAAACTCGAAATTTTACTTCATGCTTAACTCTTTTATAAAATCGATGTATGTAATATAATAAATCATTAATTGAAATCATAGAAAAAGATGCAAAATTTTACCTAAAATTAACTATTAGAGTTAACTTTATAATTTGCTCGGCTCTTAATGGGTGAATATTCCATTCCTAAGAAAAACCATATTTATTTAATATTAAAGTTGCATTTAGTATTATAACAAACTGTGAATAAATCGACAAAAATCTTGAAATATCAAAAATCTCGACATGTAGAAAATCTTCACGGTCCACTCCCAGACTAAGCATGAAGTACAATTTCGAGTTTAGAAAAGCCCTGCGTAGAAAATTTGTCGAGGGTCGCGCAGCGACCCCAGACAAATTTTCACGGGGCTTTTCTAAACTTGAAATTTTACTTCATGCGCCACGCGTATAAAACACTGATTTAAGGTGAAGATAAAAATGCACTGAAAACCAACCCAACTTCGATATTTTTTCAAAATTGGATGTTTTCTTTCCTATCCATGCTGTAAACCTTCAGATATTCGTTGTTTCCTTGTAAAGAAACGTTGATTCCTTGTAGTCCTTCGGTCTCCGAAGACCATGATTGGTCCTTCGAGCTGTAGCCTTTGTAAAATGATAATAAACTTAATAATCAACTGTATAATTGCTCGGCCGTCAATGGATTAATATTCATAACGTTCAGCAAAAATTATAAAAATTTTCTAAATTTTAGAAAATACATTGATCGAAGTAATTGGAAATTCATCATAATTTCGAAATATTAACTAATTATACTTCGAACATGAAAAAAAAACAGCAAACGACTTGACTTATATTTATTATTAATGTTGTTATTAAAATTGACAAATTTTTGTACTTTTGATAACTTTTGCCATTTTATAAAATGTTCATTTATTGCGGTCAGCCGTAAAACTTCATCAATTTCTTTATTTTTTTAAAGTGGAAGAACATAAATATTTTCTAACTTGAAATGAAACCTAAAAAAAATTTAATAAATTGAAAATTACTGCAATTCACTTTTATTTTAAATTGAGGAAAATTATGCCAACTGGAACTTTGAATTGAAAGAAAGATTAAAATTTGATTTTTAAAATCATAAAAACTTAAAGAAATTACATCCTGGAAATTGTCATTATCCAACAAAATGATATCTTAAAAACACTCAAAAGCATCAAATTTAATGTAACACGTGAAAATTGTCAAACTTCTCATAATCATGATCAAATTTTATAAATTTGAATTGTAATTTGGTTATTTTTCATGTCAATAATTTACTTACTTTTTTATTAAAGAATACAATTTTCTCAAAAATATATGTAATGGTTAATAATTAGCGTTAACTTTCAATCTTTCGCCAATTTTTTTCTATAAAATGTAAGTTTTCTTTACATTTGATTTTACCTATGCTTATTTAGAGGAAAATCCCCAATTTTATCATTTCCACTTTTTTTGCAATTATCTAGGTTACTTACAAATTTCCAGTATATTTTTTATATTTTCCATGCTTATAATTTATGTTATCCTCGTAATTTAAAAAATTATACAAAACAAAAAACTAAAAATGTTTAGAAAAGTATTTATACATAATTCATAATTAAATTAAGATAAGTTCAATTGAATCGCAGAATTATGTACAATACTTCGAGCTGTAGCCTTTGTAAAATGGTAATAAACTTAGTAATCTAGAGTGATCCTTTAATTTGAAACTTCTAAGAACGAGTGTTGTCCACTCCTAGACTAAGCCTGAAGTAAAATTTCGAGTTTAGAAAAGCCCCACGTAGAAAATTTGTCGAGGGTCGCGCAGCGACCCGAGACAAATTTTCACGGGGCTTTTCTGAACTCGAAATTGTACTTCATGCGCCACGCGTATAAAACACTGATTTAAGGTGAAGATAAAAATGCACTGAAAACCAACCCAACTTCGATATTTTTTTAAAATTGGATGTTTTCTTTCCTATCTATGCTGTAAACCTTCAGATATTCGTTGTTTTCTTGTAAAGAAACTTTGATTAATTGTAGTCCTTCGGTCTCCGAAGACCCTGATTGGTCCTTCGAGCTGTAGCCTTTGCAAAATGGTAATAAACTTAGTAATCTAGAGTGATCCTTTAATTTGAAACTTCTAAGAACGAGTGTTGTCCACTCCTAGACTAAGCATGAAGTAAAATTTCGAGTTTAGAAAAGCTCTGCGTAGAAAATTTGTCAAGGGTCGCGCAGCGACCCGAGACAAATTTTCTCGGGGCTTTTCTAAACTCGAAATTGTACTTTATGCGCCACGCGTATAAAACACTGATTTAAGGTTTACAGCGCCTACAAAATATCAGCAAAAAACCGTAGACAAAAATGTAAATAATGTAAATTATAAACACACGCAAGAACAATCAAATCATATTTTAAAACTACTAAATTTAAATATTCAATCGCTCGGAAACAGTATAAATGAGTTTCAGTTATTTTTACAAAATCATAACATAGATGTAATTTCTCTGACCGAACACTGGCAATCAACAAATCAAATTGATTCGATAAAATTCTTAAACCATAAACTAATTTCACGATTCTGCCGCTCTATTTACAGTCATGGTGGGGTAGCAATATACTGTAATAACAATTTTAAGTCACATTGCCGCGATGACATAAATAATTTATGTCAATTAAATATCTTCGAATGCACAGGTGCTGATATTGAATTTGACAAAAAACAAAAAATTACATTTATCTCCATATATAGACCACCAAATTGTAACATTGAACTATTTTTTAATAGAATCGAATTGCTATTTCAAATTTTATTATCAAATAACAACAAATTCTATATATGTGGTGACTTCAATATAGATATCTTAAAAACTTATCACATTTCAAGTCATTTTAAAATGCTAATCAAATCCTTCAATCTGGAATTACTGATTAAAGAATATACGAGAGTAACACCAACTTCTCAATCATGCATTGATAATGTCATTACAAATAATACGCAGAACGTAATGCATTATGATATAATTCCGACTGGGTTCTCTGATCACATGGCTCAGGTTATAGATATAAATTTAAAACATCATAACGATTCATATCAAATTAAATATCGACATTTTACAGACCAAAGTATTTCTTTATTTTCTGAATATCTTCATAATGAATGGATGGTGTTATATCATAAATCAGACGTTAACTCAAAATTTAACCATTTTATGTGTATACTCTCACAATATTTTAATACCTGTTTTCCTCTAAGGACATATAATAAAAGAGACAAAAAAATAAAAATTGCTACTTCTAATGAGACAAAAATGTGTAAAAAGCAACTTGACCTGTACGCTATCCTAGTAAATTATTTCCCAAATTGTAAAAATACTTATAAGCACTATAAACAGGAGTACAATAAATTGCTATTAAATGACAGAAAAGCATATTATAATAATAAAATAATATTCTCCACAAATAAAAGTAAAACTTCTTGGTCCATCATAAAAGAATTAAGTGGCCCTACAAATAAACTGTCTGGTAACTGCGAGCTAAGTGTTGATGATTTAAATAAGTATTTTGTCAATTCTGCAAAGAGCATTTTGGGAGGTAATTCCGACCAAAATAGTAGGCTGGAATTTAATAATTATCATTCGATATTTTTTTGCCCCATAACGATAAGTGAAGTTGAGGGTATAGTTTCTGCTATGCCAAATAAAAAAAGCTCCGGTGCTGATGAATTTCCAATGTCGCTATTGAAAAAAATCATTCATTTAATTAGTGAACCATTATGTCATCTCAATAATGAATCCTTAGCTAATGGCGTTTTTCCAGAAATATTGAAATTAGCAGTAGTTAAACCAGTATACAAGAAAGGCGGCCGTGATAATATGGAAAATTATAGACCAATAAGTATTTTATCGACTTTTTCTAAACTGTTTGAATACTATGTCGCAAAACAAAGTATATCTTTTTTACAAAAATATAATATGATGTCGAAAAACCAACATGGCTTTACTAAGCATAAAAATATAAATACCGCATTATATGATTTTACCCATTTCATCCATTGTGCTTTTGAAGGGGGCCAGGTCCCTTGTGGAATAATGCTAGATTTATCTAAAGCATTTGACTGCATTGACCATAACTTGCTTCTATCGAAGTTATACAATTACGGTTTCCGCGGAGTCGCGTATAATTGGTACAAATCCTATTTATCTAACAGAAAACAAATAGTAGAAATAATGAATAAAGGTGAAAAACTGCGGTCAAGTGCTCTAGACGTTGTCATGGGTGTTCCACAAGGGAGTATACTTGGCCCCTTTTTGTTTAATATATTTATAAACGATCTTTATCAATTGTCATCTCCGAAGCTAAGGATTGTCGGATATGCCGACGACACCAATCTTTGTATCATTGGAAATACTTTTGATGATATGGTAAGAAATGGGGAACTAGCACTAATTGCTATTACACAGTGGTTTAAAAACAACAATTTATTGCTAAACGAAAATAAAACTAAATGTATTCTATTTAAAAAAAATTAAATCGGCAATATGCCTAATAACATTTCATTTGGCAATCTAAATTTTCAACTTTCTCAATCGTCTATGTTTTTGGGAATTAACATCGATGAAAAATTAAAATGGTATTCTCACATTAAGTATTTACAAGGTAAATTGGCTAAAATTAGCTTTATGCTATATACTTTAAAACCTCACCTATCTTTAGATATATTAAAAATAACTTATTATGCCAATTTCGAATCTTTGGTCAGATTTGGAATCATACACTGGGGTAGTTCGCCTAACATAAATAAAATTTTCTTAACTCAAAAACGTGTGCTCAGGATCTTATTAGGTCTCAAAAGCTCTACATTATGTAGGTCTTTGTTTGCATCGAATAACTTATTAACTGTCACAGGAATTTATATATTAGAGTGTCTAGTGTTCATATGGAAACAAAAGCACCTTTTTTCAGATGGAACTCAGATTCATATCTACAATACACGACATAAGGATAACCTTAACTACCCTATACACCGATATTCACTCACCGAAAAGGGCGTGAATTACACATGCATAAAATTATTTAATAAATTGCCGACTTACTTGAAAAATGAGCGGTGTTTCAAATCATTTAAATCAAAAATAAATATTATTGTAAGAGATATTGAACCTTACTCTCTAAATGAGTTTTTAGAATTTAATCTAAATCACCTACATGTGCCTATTGCTTAAGCATGTTTTTCTCTTATGTGACGCATATTCTTATATTAAGTATTCATGTATATCTTGTATGTTTATATTTATATTAGAATAAAGATTATATTATTATTATTATTATTATTATAAAAATGCACTGAAAACCAACCCAACTTCGATATTTTTTCAAAATTGGATGTTTTCTTTCCTATCCATGCTGCAAACCTTCAGATATTCGTTGCTTTCTTGTAAAGAAACTTTGATTCCTTGTAGTCCTTCGGTCTCCGAAGACCATGATTGGTCCTTCGAGCTGTAGCTTTTGTAAAATGGTAATAAACTTAGTAATCTAGAGTGATCCTTTAATTTGAAACTTCTAAGAACGAGTGTTGTCCACTCCCAGACTAAGCATGAAGTAAAATTTCGAGTTTAGAAAAGCCCCGCGTAGAAAATTTGTCGAGGGTCGCGCAGCGACCCGAGACAAATTTTCACGGGGCTTTTCTAAACTCGAAATTTTACTTCATGCGCCACGCGTATAAAACACTAATTTAAAATAAAGTTCAATAACACACACATCATCATTAATCAAAATCATTATTTAATTAGATATTTATTCTTGTTAATAGAAACTGATGGAATAAAATGTTACTGGTTGCAAATAATAGATTCAAATTTATTTTTAAAGGATTTGTATCCGTGATTCAAAAATGAGGATTCGAATCTTTGATTCGAATCATATTTTTCACTTACGAATCCTTTATTCTAGTATTCGTGATTCGAATCATATTAGGTGATTCGGATTCGTGATTCGAATCCTGTTTTTGAGGATTCATCCCAGCTCTGCTATATACTAAATACTTTTTCCCCTAATATTTTTGTTGAACATTTTTGCAGTAATGATAACTTTCTTCTGAAAATATTTCATTTGTATTTATTCATATGTAACACTACTTACGCCAGCATCTATTCTCCGGATAATAAGTCCTCTTAGTTCATTGCTAATATGAATTTTTGACAAACTGCAACAGTTTTACTGACAAGTGAAATGTTATTGACAAACTGTGATAAGGTTTCGACATATAGGGAAATGTAGTAGTATAAAGGGAAATGTATTTGATAAATAGATAATATATTTGAGATAAAGGGATGAATATTTAATATAAAGTAAAATGCAATAGAAAAATTCTGTATAAATATGCATATACAGTTAAAATCGTTTACAGCACACATAAAGAGACCAGCGATATTTGTGCGTTGTAGCCTGTGTTCTCTTTAAGCAGTAGAATCGGTTATAATGAACAGTTTGCTCTAAACCATCTTATACTGTTATAATTAGAGCTTTATTCTGGAACTGAACCGAAACCCGAAAAAACCGTTATTTTTGTCGAAACGAAAACTGGAACTAATTCGAAGAAAACTATCGATTTATTTCTGTTCAAACACGTATGTGAACACTTATTTAATTCTATAATGGTTTCTACTTTTTTGCAATTTTTAAATCAAAACTGTTTCCTGAATTATTTTTTGACGTTCCCTCATTCAATTAAGACCATTTCTGATTTTTATTTGTAGTAGAAGTTTTAGTTTTCAGTAGGCTTTAAAAAGTAAATTTTCTTGCCTCCTCGTCTTTTTTTTGAGAATATAAATTACAGAATTAACAAAATCTGCCAAAAATAGTCAACATCAAAGAATAAAATTATAACGGTAAGTTACTAGGTTGACTGTATTTTAACTCATTTGGTTTTTTGGTTCACTGTTTTTTGGTTATCTTTATTCAAATATTTTAATAATTCCAACATTTGAATATTTTTTTAGAAAAATAATGGAATACTTCAATTTAAAAAATGCTGAGCCTAACTATGGTGAATTTCAATCAAATACCTATATATTAATAGAAATGTTTTACCAAGTGATCAATGAGAAACAAGTTGACGACTAACTATGGATATCTAAATATCAACCATATTTTTCTTTTATAATATATTTCCTCTTAACGACTCAAATACAATTACCTAACATACCTTTTTGCATTTACAGTGGTGTAATGTTAGGGATATTATAGCAGAAATTCTTGAAATAGTGAGACATACAGGGCGCAAGAAAACTATTTCCTGAATTTCAAGAGGCGATATCTCCACCATAGATGCGCTATCCATTTGAAAGAGGGAAGTCTCAAGTTCCATTTGTGTCTCTCGGGGGTCTCTCGGGCAAGTTGTTGCTTACTTGCAGACGATACTTCTATTAGACAACACCAAATATGCACTAACCTGAAATTAAAAAAAAATATTATCAAACGTTTTGCAAATCATTGAACTACATTTATATAAATATTTTTGGCAGTAATAAATACATAATATGAGATTATGAATTAGTAGCTACAAGTTTTATTTGAAATATTTTTTTCAAAACTCATCACAAACAAAAATATCGAGCCATTACAATCATTTTCGAACACCCTGTATATTAACAAACAATATATTGCACTTGAAATTTATTTTATTTCAATAAGTATTATTTTAATAACTTTTGATTAATTATATTATTTGATATATAAATATTAAAAAAAAACACATAAAAAAGTGATAGATTTGTAAGTTAATATATCAGAAAGTATAAGATATTTAAGGAAGAAACGGTCGAGTAAACAAGAAAAAGAAATACATATATATCCAGCATACACAAATATATAAAAATAAAGGGGCAAACGAGAAAGCGAAATGAAGTCCATCGGTTCCATTTGACGCGTATATCTAGATGAGAGATCGTCGAGTGGAATCGCATTTCCCCAGGATGACAGTTTGAACCCATCCAATATTAGGGGATATAAAAGTCTTTAAGATAGTCTCTGTCCCGCTCCTCTATTCCCCCCGTCGGCCCCCTTCCAACCCCCGTACTATTGCAGAATTCAGCAGGACGCATAGCGCATAGATATAGCGAATCAATACGAACCGGCATGCCATCATCATCCTATTGCAGCTATTTCTACTGCTTTACTCTTTTCTACCAGTTTCTGCTCGCGCTCTACTGAGAGTATCGGCCGCAACAGTAGTTGTAGAAGCAGCCAGCACCGCGGATTCAGATTCGGATATCCAGAGCTCGGCGCTTGCCATTATCCAAATACCGTTCGTTGAAAAATAGAATGTGAGTGCCTAACGATAGATTGAAAGGTGCACACTCTAATCATACACGTTCCTGTTCAGCTATTCAACTGTTTTTCGAATACATATGTATGTGCTTTTTCAGAAGGCGCACGAACATTTATTTGCGCCTTCTGATGGGATATTTTCAAACCGAACAAACGATCACGTCGTATGCATTTATATTTCGAATCAATAATTGATTACGTAATCTGTATTTATACTGTTCTTGTGATAGATAATACTCTTCTCGCTCGCGGGCTTGAGACCCCCCGTTCCCCTAGACCAGTGGTCTCCAAACTACGGCCTGCGGGCCAAATCCGGCCCGCGACTTGCATGAATCCGGCCCGCGGTTGTTTGTAATTTTTTTGTAAATGTCACATTTTGAAATATTGTAACAATTGTTCCTTAAATTTTTCATAATTTTATAAAATTAATCGGATCTTGGCCGACTTTATTATGTAGAATTGTATTTGTGGCCCGCGAAGAAGATAGTTTGGAGACCCAGGCCCTAGACTAACTAAATTGTAGTATGTCGATGTATATGTTGCGGACAAAACACAAAATACGGACAAAACGCGTTTTATTTTTAGACAATAGGCGAATAACATTGCATTCGTTTGTCATTTCGCACTTTGTCTAGATAAAATGCGTTATATCTGAGGGCTATTAGACAAAATGCGTTGCAAGATTTTACATTGAAAAAAAAAATACTAGAAAACATAATTTTATTTCATAAACAGAGTAACAAATTATTTATAAGGAATATATTTCGAACTTCACTTAAAATCAGTGTTTTATATGCATGGCGCATAAAGTAAAATTTCGAGTTTAGAAAAGCCTGAAAATTTGGATTTGACGAGGCGCGACTCGCTACGCTCGCGCGCCCCGGCAAATCCAAATTTTCAGGCTTTTCTAAACTCGAAATTTTACTTCATGCTTCATCTGGGAGTAAAAACACTCGGTAAAAGTTCAAAATTGAACGCTTTTATAATAAACCTTGCATAAAAAATCTACCTTTTAAAATTGGGAGTTAATAATTATACAGAGAGTTTTATGTAACACTGAACATTTGCATCCAATACAATTTGACACCTTTAATTTTTAAGTTGTGTGTAAATTGAGTTGACTATATAACCATTAAAAATTGTAGCCAATCAATCACAATTAATGCCTCAACTTATACATACAGGGAGTTTTTCATTCAAGTATACATATCCCAATTACAGCGTATATGCCGTAAATTTTAAGATACTCGTTGTTTTTTAACAGAGTTCAATTTGAAACTTGAAATGAGTGTATTCCACTCCCAGACTAAGCATGAAGTAAAATTTCGAGTTTAGAAAAGCCTGAAAATTTGGTTTGGTCGCGTAGCGCGAAGCGCGGAGCGGTCAAACCAAATTTTCAGGCTATTCTAAACTCGAAATTTTACTTCATGCGCCACCGGTACAAAACACTGACATACATCAGTGTTTCGTAACGGTGGCGCATGAAGTAAAATTTCGAGTTTAGAAAAGCCTGAAAATTTGGTTTGACCGCTCTGCGCTCAGGCTTTTCTAAACTCGAAGTTTTACTTCATGCTTCGCCTGGAAGTGGAAAACACCTTCAAATCTTTTAATAAACCGAGCGTCGGAGCATGCACAACGTATGCTTATGTATACTTAAAAAATTCTCGTTATGAAAATGTTCGGTGTTAAATAAAACTCTCTGTATATATTTCTATGTTATTGAATTGCAACAGATGCTAAATAAAAATTGTTATTATCAAAAACTTAGGTCTATAATTATTAACTTTTTAAGTTAAGTAGATTTATTTTAATTTGAAATTAAAAAAGAGTCTACATTTAAATAAAATCAATTTATTTGGTTTAAAAAAAAAGTTATACAAATCAAGCCATTTGATATTTTTTTTTTTAGTTACGTGAACTATTTTTCTATTGATTATTATAGTAATTCCCTTCTTCACTTTATTTTTATTATGCTAAATGCACATTTTAAACACTAGGTGTTCATTTTCAATAGCAATATAATTGACAAATATACTTAAATATTTATTTTTTAAATAAATATTTGAGTCGAGAACAGTTCGACCGGCACTTATGAACCGTACAACAGACTGGGTCAGTTTTATTACAGTATTATTTTTTAACCTTTTATACTTGAAACAAGCGTTGATTTAAATTATGTTTTGTTAACTTAATGGTATTTTAGTGCCTTTCAAAATGAGGTACCGCACGATGGGGGGTATCATTTAAAATTATAAAGTTGGGTTGGCAGGATGCGAAAGTTAAAATTCAAAAACTAGTGTTTTTTAAGTTCCTCTTGAAAACAAAATTAATGCGTTTTTATTCAAAATCGTGTTCACCTCAGATCTGAAGACTCAGACTGGCTCGTTTTAAAATGAAGACCGTCTCTTTCTAAATCAAGTGAACTGATTTCAATTATTTCTTGTTTGCTGGATAGTAATTTGGAAGCTCTTAAAAATGAGGTATCCCCGATAGGGGGTGCCATTTAAAATTATAAAGTTGGGGTGGCTGGGAGTGAGAGGGTGAAAGGTAAAACTAAAAAAAAAATAAAACAGCGGGAAAAGGGAAAATATTAAAAACAAAATACACGATTTTTCTTAAAACCCTATCTAGGCTGGATCCAAAGTTATTCAAAGTGGCTCATTTTGAGATAAAGACCCTGTATATATTTTTAAATAAAACTATATAATTTTTTAACAACAATCGATTTAAAATTCAATTCTCTATCGATTAGGTTTGTCATTCTTATCCATAACTTGGAAAGTTTTTAGGATAATTGGATTAAATCTACAGATAAAAATGAATAACAAAATCAAAAGTGAATTTTATTTTGAGTCGATTGAGGTAAAACAAATTATATGATTCCACTTAAAAAACTCAAGGTGATTGAAAATTCATAAATTCGACTATTTTTTCTTCGTAGCCAAATAACTTAACCGCAACCACTTTATAGTGCAAACTTGGCGCTCTCTATTCTTAAGAGAATGGCGAAGACTGCAACTTTTTATCTTATTTAGTTCCAGAGATATTTTAGGTGTACGAAACTACTGCAAAAATAATATTTGTCCATAAATGTAAATTAACTCCGAAACGGTATGACTTGAACCAAATGTTTTTAATAAAATGATACGCATTATTTATAAAGAATTTAAAAACCAAATAATAGACGGGGTGGTTCATTTAACATTAGCAAGTGGCATCCGCTATTTCTTTGTGTACGTATAAATATTTTTAGGTTATACAGCTCTTAAACCAAGCAACTTCACTACAAACACTTTTTTCCTATCTTTAACGTGTGCCGAAATATATTCCAAGAAGGCACTAATGGAAACAAAATACGGAGGGGCTTATAAAAATGTTCGGCGGTTTGACGGTAAATATTTAGTGTTTGTTGTTTATCCATACAAAGATTTTGAAAATTTCGGTCGACGTTGTACAAGGTGCCAGAAAATTAGTGAAAAGCTTTAGGGAACTTGATAAATTCAAATTCAAAACTATTTGAATTCGAGAAAATAAGCTTACGCTTCTTATAGTTTGCACACTTTAAACATAATATATAAAATTACGAAAAAACTATTCGTGAAAATGCAAACGATGTCTTAGTTAATAAGACAACTCAAGACGATTAATATCCATTGAAACAACTACTTCCCGTGCAAATACACCTTCGGATATTGAATTATACAATGAAATATTTAAAATCTTATTTAATTTGATTTGTTACAACGCTCTATTAAAGTATATGTAACGTTTAGGTCAAATTGTCTTCAAACCAACTAAAAATACAAATTTAAAATAAAAGGAGAGATAGCAATAAAATAGAGGTGAAACGACTTGGATTAAAACTAATATCTTAGGCCATCTATAGACGCGTTTCGAGATTTATCTCTCTTCAGTATAGCTTTGCTTATGACGTTTAAAAAAAATCAAATTAAATAAGATTTTAAATATTTCATTGTATAATTCAATATCTGGAGGTGTATTTGCACGGGAAGTAGTTGTTTCAATGGATATTTATCGTCTTCAGTTGTCTTGTTTATTAAGACATTGTTTGCATTTTCACGAATAGTTTTTTCGTAATTTTATATATTATGTTTAAAGTGTGCAAACTATAAGAAGCGTAAGCTTGTTTTCTCGAATTCAAATAGTTTTGAATTTGAATTTATCTTGTTTGAACTGTACCGTAAGGTAAATAATAAGGTCTTATAATGACATAATATTACTTATAAATACCGACCATAATTTTCACTCATTCCATTTCTGTGTACCTGTTCATTCCACACACAACACTTTTTCCAAGTAAGTTTGTTTTAACATTCCTATTTTTTTTTAACGTCATAAGCAAAGCTATACTAAAGAGAGATAAATCTCGAAAGGCGTCTATAGATGGCCTAAGACATTAGTTTTAATCCAAGTCCTTTCACCTCTAATTTATTGCTATCTCTCCTTTCATTTTAAATTTTTATTGTTAGTTGGTTTGAAGAGAATTTGACCTAAACGTTACAATACTTTAATAGAGCGTTGTAACAAATCAAATTAAATAACATTTTAAATATTTCATTGTATAATTCAATATCCGGAGGTGTATTTGCACGGGAAGTAGTTGTTTCAATGGATATTTATCGTCTTGAGTTGTCTTATTAATTAAGACATTGTTTGCATTTTCACGAATAGTTTTTTCGTAATTTTATATATTATTTAGGGAACTTGTTTAGTTAATTGATTTTGAGTAGAAAATCCAAATAAAAAAAATATTGTATGGTTCTTCATTAAGGACCACGACGCCATTGAAATTCTAAATATGTAACAAGAAATTAGCAATATTTTTGAAATGTATTGATTAAAATCATATTTATCAACAAACAGCTAAACATTGCAAATGTTTATGTAATGTTTAGCCGATTGTTAATAGCAACAATTTTATACAAAGTGTTACAAACAAATTCAAGTCACATATTTTTAATATTAATGGCCTTGTGAGGCTTACTAAATAATCATACATTTTTTTGTAGTTTTTATTGTTGAATTTTTTAAATTTATAAATTTACTTGTAATTTTTATTATTGTTTAAATTTGTTATGTTCTCAAAATTGATTGACGAATCACGCTACGTAAAGCTTTTGACTAATTTTCTAGCCACCTTGTATTTAAATTTGCTTAAACATTATTTCTTACATTTTTTAGAAAAAATAAACGAAATGTACAAACATTTTACCCTTCAACAATTTACTTAGTTAAAGCAAGTGACCATTTCTTTTCAATCGATATCAACATGTTAACCTCTGACATTTCTCAAATTATAATTATAAAAATGAGACAAGCAAAAACGTAAAATTTCTACGAGTTTGGTTAAAAATATATAAAAAACTAGGTTAAAGAATAATCAAATTATGAATCCTTTGTAAATTTAGTGAATTCAGATTCCCACATTAAACTCAACATCGATGATTACCAGACATGCAGTGATATCAATCAATATAGCACTCGACAACAATCAAATCTGTATTTAAAAGCTACGAGGCTGACTAAAGCTCGGACGGGAGAACGTTTCTACGCTATTAAATTTTTTAATGTCCTGCCAAAAATCATCCAGGAATTACCACACAAGAAGTTCTACCGAGTACTGAAGGATTTCTTATCAATTAATGCCTTTTACTGCTGGGAGAATTATCTTGAATTTAGTTTTGATGCAGCGTTTAAACTGTAATTGCAGTTTAAACGCTGCATTAAAATGCAGTCTTTTTTACTTTTTTATTTTTACATTGATATGTAGATTATTGTATTTTTTTTTATTATTATTTAGTTAAGAACTGACCTGTGTAAAACATGTACATTGTTGTTGCTTCAATAAATATGAATATGAATATGAATCATCTGTTCATTTGACACTCATTTATCCTAATTTTGTTTATTTCCACTTTTCATCTTTTTGTTTAAAAAACTACTCGATTTTTTTACTTATGCATAAAAACAGTTATAGTTCAATTATTTCTATGTGAATTTATAGATGTTTATATTGATTTTTTACTTTTTTATAAACGTTTGCCAAACTTAGTGGATTAGTCAAGGTAAATGTAATATCAGGTACATTCTGTATAAAATAAGATAAAGTTCATTTACTTTAATGTTAACTCATTGCATGTTATTTGTTGATTTTCTCAAGTAATTTAACTTATGTACTAAAATATGTATAGGGTGGGGCGTGGGAACTTCCTTTTGTGCCAGTCGTGTAAAATACAAATTTAAAGTGAAGTAAAAAATTTGTCATTGTAAAAACATTGTAATGCAGTACAATAAGTCACCTAGGCTGCAGTGCATCCGGATCTGAAAGGAAGACGGCCCCCACAGGAAAAAAAAAACATTGTAATGGATATCTCAATGTCTTATGAGGATACGTTAATAAACAAAATTACAAATATAGTGGAAAGCGGAAGAGATGGTCTATGATTCATTGATGTGGAATGTGTGGTTCAATTTTTTTAAGAGAGTACGTCGACAGTTGTATATGCAACGATTTTTCCTAGTTGTGTCAAATTTTGATGTTACATGACAATGTCATACTGTTTAGGTCGCGAGTATGTTACTGTTCTATCTTTTAGAAAAGCTTCAAATCATAATCTCTTGTGGTTATTTTCTTTTAAGTATACATATCCCAATTACGAGCTGTAGATTTTTAAATATTCCTTGTTTTCTTAAAAGAAGTCAATTTGAAGTTTAAACGAGTGTTTTTCACTCCCAGGTTAAGCATGAAGTAAAATTTCGTGTTTAGAAAAGCCTGAAAATTTGGTTTGGTCGCGAAGCGCGGAGCGACCAAACCAAATTTTCACGCTTTTCTAAACTCGAAATTTTACTTCATGCGCCACGCGTATACGACACTGATTTCAAACGAAATTTACTCGTTCACAATATTTTAGTGCTTTCATTGTGTAATTCGCGTGGCGCATGAAGTAAAATTTCGAGTTTAGAAAAGCCTGAAAATTTGGTTTGGTCGCTCCACGCTTCGCGCTACGCGACCAAACAAAATTTTCAAGCTTTTCTAAACTCGAAATTTTACTTCATGCTTAGTCTGGAAGTGGAAAACACGCGTTTTAAGCTTCAAATTGAACTCGTTAAAAAAAGCGTATGCATATGTATACCTAATAGAAAACTCCCTGTATGTATACTTAAAAGAAAAATTCCCTGTTTTAATAGATTAATCCGATGACTACTTGCCAAATCTACTGAATGCGCATTCGATTCAACTAACATTTTCGTTTGAGCTTATACAAAATCAAGATAAATGCATTATTTCTTTTTGTAAATACCTAAACTATTTAGTAGATATGAAAATTGGAATTATACCGCTTAAACTCACATTTAAAACGATTGTGCACATTAATTAAAATGATTTGTGGTTGGGTTTTTGCAGGTTTAGTTTTACGATTGTCAAAATGTGACGTTCAACCTTAACATTTTAAAGCTGCATACCGAAACATACGTTTTCGCATGTTCCATAGCAGACATATTATAAAGTTTTCTGTCTCTTTTTACACACGTAATCTGATGACATCAAACTATTTTCGTATACATGTATTGGTGCAGAAAGCACTACAAATCAAGGAAACCATGGGACACCTCTCGTGAATCGTACCTTACTGACATAACGAAACAAATTCACGAACAATAACTTTATTTCAGTAAACTGACCTTGTAATGAATTCATGTGGGGCATTTTGAATTATGGGTTACTTTTTTTATAAATAATAATTTCAAACATGCATTATGTATGCAATAAATTATTGTTATTCTAAATTCTGTATTTTTATTATTATATCTATTGTATTTTTATTATTATACCAATTCAAGGTGCAGGAATTGGTTTTTAGTAGTGATGGGCAAGATCGATCAAAAAAGATCGATTGATCGATCCTTGCAAGTGATCGAGCCGCTCGATCTTCTCGTGCTGCTCGATCTTTTTGATCGGCTCGATCTTTTTGATCGGCTTGATCTTTTTGATCAGCTTGATCTTTTTGATCGGCTCGATCTTGTCGATCGACTCGATCTTGTCGATCGCCTCGATCTTGTCGATCGGCTCGATCTTTCTGATCGGCTCGATCTTTTTGATCAACTCGATCTTTCTGATCGGTTCGATCTTCTTGATCGTCTCGATCTTTTAGATCGGCTCGATATTTTCGGGCGGCTCGATCGTTTCAGGCAGCTCGATCTATTCGAACTTGTCGAGCTAGTCGATTGATCAATCGGCTCGAGCCGATTGATAAAATTGTTCGGCTCGATACAATTAATCAAGTTATACGGTTTGAGGTACTCTAGCTGCATGCTATAGAGCTATTTTTGATTAAATAGGTAATTCGTAAACTTTAAAAGTAAACGAATTACTTTTATTTTGCTTCTATTAATTAACATTTGCAGGCAAAATGTATTCAGATAATCATATAAAAAGTTATCTGTATTAAATAATTCATAAAATAAACAATGAAAGTAAAATAATAGTAAAATAATAATAATTAGATAAAAATTTAATCATCACTACTAACAAACATCGCCCCCGGAGAAAACCCTCATAAAAACCAAGGGCCCTAAAAATTAAAATACGTCTTGGAAAATCACACCCTAAAAAAACTACGCACTGAAAAACCCTCTGAAAAAAATATTTCTGGAAAATCACCCCTCCCCTGTAAAAACACTCTTGGAAAATTACCTCCAAAAACAACATCTCCTGAAAGAAGAAAAATTGATCCCATCAAAAAACCACCCCCACTAAAACCATTTCAGAAAATGATCCCCTCAAAAAACCAGCCCTTGTAAACCCATTTAATGACCCTCCCTAAAAAACTGCCTTCGTAAAAATCGCGTCCTAGAAAAACCACCCCTTGTAAAAATATTACTGCAAAACCACACCCCGAAACAACCACCTATAAAATAACTTTGCCAGTAATATCACCCCCTCCGGAAAAGCTACCTTTAAAAATACCCCCATTTATAATTGTCTTATGTTGTTCTAATTGTTTATCTTATTAAAAAATCAACAGTTAATCTAATAAACATGAAAATCACTAAATATTTCAATTTGAAAACTATTATAAAAATCACGGAGTTTACATAGGAGTAATGAACCTATAACTGTTTTTATAGATAATTAATAAATTTTTCGACGAAAATGTTGAAAAGTAAACAGTAAATGAAGACAAAATATGTTTAAACATTTATGCAAAATAAACAAATGATTCAGCATAAAACAACATATAATTCTGTTAATTTACACAAAATTTAGCGATTTTCAATATTTTTCAAAGAAAAGTTAATTATCTCTACTAGTTTTTCATATATTTTGAACCAAACTCGAAGAAATTGTATGTTATTTTTAGGAGGTTTAATTCCTAATTACGATTAATATAAAAATGTAACTTGCTTCAACAAGTAACTCGCTAATGAGTAAGATTTTTGTGCATTTCATTAATTTTTTCTAAAATTAAAAAAAAAGAAGTTATTTTTATGCTAATTAACCCCCCAACCCTCTCCACAAAAACAAAAATTTTACCGTTTTGTTTTTTTGGTTAACTAAATCATGATAACATGTAAATTCTTAAAACCATCGACAAATGTTTTTTTAAGCTTGTGCTGTGGAGTTTTTAATAACTTTGTAAAGAGACATTAAATCGTTGTAATAATAATTGCCATTTATAACTAGGATTTTTTTTTATATTTTTTCAAAATTTTAGTCGTAGATAATGGTGTTTTCTTTTTACTAAATATTTGTATTTAGTTTTCTAAAATATTGATAAGAATTTTAGGAATTTTATTTTGTTTATTATAATATACGCAGAAAATAAAATTTTGTGGTATGTGTACATTATTTTTATTTTATAGAAACAGAAAATAATGTACAGGGCGTTTTTGTATTAAGTATACGTATTCCAAATTGAGCCCATTGTCTGTAAATCTTCAGATATTCCTTGTTTTTTTTTTAGGTTCAATTTGAAGCTTTAAACGAGTATTTTTCACTTCCAGACTAAGCATGAAGTAAAATTTCGAGTTTAGAAAAGCCCCGTGAAAATTTGTCTCGGGTCGCGCAGCAACCCGAGACAAATTTTCTGGGCTTTTCTAAACTCGAAATTGTACTTCATGCGCCACGCGTATAAAACACTAAAATATTGTGAAATTTATGCATATTCGAACTTCACTTGAAATCTGTTTTACACGCGTAGCGCATGAAGTAAAATTTCGAGTTTAGAAAAGCCTAGAAAATTTGTCTCGGGTTGCTGCGCGACCCGAGACAAATTTTCACGGGGCTTTTCTAAACTCGAAATTTTACTTCATGCTTAGTCTGGAAGTGAAAAATACTCGTTTAAAGCTCCAAATTGAACCTAAAAAAAAAAACAAGGAATATCTGAAGATTTACAGACAATGGGCTCAATTTGCAATAAGATTTTAATATTTTTTTTTTTGATAAGATCGATCTTTTGATCGATCTGCTCGATACTTCAACTAATCGATCATTGCTTGATCGATCCTTGAGATACTCGATCTTGCCCATCACTAGTTTTTAGAGTGCTCTGATAGATATAATGAAAAAATATTAAAATAAATTTTGATAAATTCATAATTTACATTTTATATTTTTCATAAATATATTATAACATACTTAAATATATTCGGATCAAATTACGGTATGATTTAATTAATACATTTACCAATTAAAGTAATCCTACTCTAATAACTTAAAATGTTGAGTACTATAGTAGATGTTTCTAATTACAGCAACGCGCGCTCGGTTGCATAAAGCCAATGTTCACAACTGGCCAGCTAGAAATAGATGAATGGACAGAGGAAGGGTAATTGTACGAACGTTAAATTTACCGGCGCGTGTTTGTGTGTGTGTGTGAGTGTATCGGTGAACCGACATGAAATTGAATTTTATTTGCAGAATTTCAGCGTTAGCGAGAGTGTCAAACCACGGTCGGTTTTAATCGCCACGGTAACAGATATATTTCCACCATCACCGTAGCACGATATATTTATGTTATCGTTTTGCATTTTTACGTTTTGTAAAGGAAATTACGTGTATTGTGTATTGTGTTGCATTATTTGTTTAGAATAATATTTCTTTTAACACTCTTAAAAAAATATTTGTGGGTGTTTAACAAAGAAATGATAGGCGATTCCATGATTTTTACCATTTTTATTTTAAAAATATTATGTGTTAAATGCGCGAAGTATAGAAATCATAAAATTTTTTAGAAAATCGTAAAAAAAACCTATACACATTAAACTAATTGGAGCATATTTAGAATTATTATTATTATATCTTAAGGGAAACATCATTATAAGATTTTTTTTTAATGCAGAACAATTGTCCTCTATTCAATATTTACTTCGGCTTAGTCAAATAATGACTGAGTGTATTGTATTAGTCGCAGAGGTGCACCCAGGATTTTGTTAGGCCCAATCAAAATAACAAATTAAATACGAATATTTTATAGTGTAAATTAAATTTATCTATGTTACAGACAAAACACGAAATACGGAAATACGTCTGGACAAAACGCGAATTGTCCAATGTTTTTAGATAATAGCCGGATAAAATTGCATTCTTCTGTCTGTCGTCTGTGTCTAAAGGCTACCAGATAAAATACATTTTAAGATTTTGTATTGAAATAAAAAAAATACTGGAAAACATCGCTTTGTTTTATAAACATAATGACAAATGAATTATAAAGAGTATATTTTAACTTCACTTGAAATCAGTATTTTGTACGCGTGGCGCATTTAATAAAATTTCGAGTTTAGAAAAGCCTGAAAATTTGAATTTGCCGGAACGCGACTCGCTCCGCTCGCGCGCCCCGGCAATTCCAAATTTTCAGGCTATTCTAAACTCAAAATGTTACTTTATGTTTACTCTGGGAGTGGAAAACACTCGTTAGAAGTTTTAAATTAAACGCCCTTATAATAAATTATGTAAAAAAAATCTATTTTTTAAATTGGAAGTAATTAATTATAATATACAGGGTGCAGGAAAATAACTGGCATAAATTTTACTGCGTCTTGGAATGAAAGTATTGTGCCGTAAAAAAACAGGTTTTATTTTATTCAATTCTCCGCACTGTATGCACAATGTTGAATTGTGTTTTATTTTATGTTGTGTTTATAAGTTGTCAAACAAGCATGGTTCAATATTGAAGCCTTTTCGTGTAGATAAACGCCAGTTTGAGATTGTTCGATTGCTCAATGTGCATCAACGGAGTGTATTCAACGCCTTCAATCAGTTGAAGGAGCTTGGTCTTGAAAAAAACCACCACGAAAGATGAAGAAAGTGCGCCGTTAACACTTAGATGAACCACAATATGACCAAGAAACGAGTCGGCCGAAATTCGAGGGTTTTGATTGGAAGAATCGCCCGTGTGACCGGTATTAGCGACTGATAATTGCGATGAATGATCAAAAATAAGCTCAACCTCAAGCCCTTCAAGCTTCAAAATGTTCAGCTACCTACGGGTGAGAACAAGCGTATGCGACTCCTAAGATGGCGCCAACTCAAGGGTCAGAGCGCGGGTCGGCAATACGAGCAGATCCTCTTCATTGATTAGAAGTTGTTCACTGTGGAACAAACCCACAATAGCTAAAATGGCAGGATCTGATCCACCAAAGCTCCTGGCACATTGGCCACCGTCCAACAAAACCAAAATGATGTGGTAAGACGGCCATTGTTTTTGTTGACCAAGAGGTCAAAATTGACCAAGAAGTGTATTGGCGGGAGATCTTCGAGGTGTTGATACTTCCGTGGACACAGCAGCACTACCAAGGCAAAAATATGACAAGAGAGGTGCGATGCCCATTTTCCGGGTTTCCTCACATCTGCGGAATGGTCGCCCTACTCGCCGGATTTCAATCCGATGGACTACAATGTATGGTCTATTTTGGAGGTCAGAGCCTATGCTACACACCACAAAAGTTTGAAGTCGCTGCAGCAATCCATGCGCCGGTGGTGGAACCGATTAACACTTAAGGAACTGCGGCCCATAGCCGAAAATGCCAAGACACGGTTGGGGCTCTGCATCGCTTCCAAGGGAAGCCACTTTAAAACCGCTTGAATATGTTATTATTAAAGGTCCCAGTTATTATTATTTGATGTTGTTTTGTTAAATTTATTACTGTTAATAAAGATAATTTAAAAAATATTTCAGCCAATTATTGTGCCGCACACTTTATATTTCTATGTTATTGCATATTATTATTATTATCAATAACACCTATAATTATTTACTATTTCAATTAAGTAGTTTTATTTTAATTTAAAACTAAAAAAAGTGTCTAAATTCATATGAAATCAATTTATTTGTGATTTTTTTATAAAAGGTCTTCCAATATCGACGCTCGAACTTTGTTAAACTATATCTTCCATGTTGTTAAAGCCACATCTGTCAAATTTGTTGTAAATTGTTCAGTAGTGTATAGCAAATTTTTATGGAAGGTTATAGCGTTAAACAACGTGTGCAAATCATCAAATTTTGTTTTCAAAATCTGTGCTCCGTTCAAGAAACGTTCCGCGCATTGCAAGATTTTTATCCTCGCCACAACATCCTTGTCAATTCGACTATTTAGCCTTTGGTGGCCAAATTCGATTCAACCGGTTCGATAAATAATGCTTGATGCGGATTTTGGTCTGGTTCAAGCATCGGTCAGTACTTCTTCCAAAACAAAAATATCATTGTTATAATCGTCAACGGCGATCGCTACAAATCGATTATAAGCAACTTCTAACGGCCTAAACTGGATGATAAGGATACCAACGAGACGTGGTTTCAACAGAACGGTGCTGCATGCCACACAGCGCATACCACGATGGACATTCTACACGAGCGATATAAGGGCATGGTTACCTCACGCGGCGGCGACGAGCACTAGCCACCGAGATCGTCTGATCTAACGACTTTAGACTTCTTTCTTTGGGGCTAATTTGAATCACAGGTGTATGCGAATAAACCGCAAACTATTGATGACCTCAAAGTCAAGATACGGAAGCCATCAAGCAAATTCAGCCAGATTTATGCAAAATGTCATCGAAAATTGGACCTCCCGAATACGTGCCATCAAGCAAAACCGCGGCGGACATTTGAACGACGTCATATTCCATACTTATTACCATAATATATTCTTTAAAATAAAAAAAATAAAAAAAATGGACATTGAGTCATTTTATATTTGAATTTAATATTACAAACAAAATAATAATCATATTTTACCAAGCGATCAATGACAAACAATACATTCATTGATAGTTATATTTTTTTTAAATTTTACAAATTGCCCATGTTTTGTTTGTCACTCTATCACTTATGAAATTTTTATAACACTTATTATGCCTATTTTGATATTGTATCTTGATTATTTTGTTTGTTTTACGTTATATATAATTTCATATAATGTCATTCTGTCTTACTTACGTCAACAGTCCTTGTTGAAGTAAGTAAGACAGAATGACATTATACCTAACCTAACTTCTTAGAGTGACACCTACCCACACAAACTTTAACGATGTGACATACAATCAAACTTGACACGGTGAGTACGTCGAATATGTCAAAAGTTAGGTTAGGTTAGTTGTTCCATCTTGTACCTAAACATATGTGGCATCTAATCTAATCTAACTTCTGATACATTCCACGTTTCATACCACTTTCAACACTTAATGCTGTGTTACTTTATAATAAGTAATAATAAATCATTTATATTTCAGAAAATGTAAACGAATATACAGGGTGTCTACGCTAAACCGTTCGTTAAAAGTTTATAGGGTTGCCGTTGCACTAAAAATTTGAAAAAAAATCTTATCATATGGTTGAATCAGTTCTCCTCATGTGAAATATTTTCAACTTTATATCACTTCCGGTTCCACCGGAAGTAGCACCAAATTTGTTATTTTAAATAGAACACCCTATATATTAGTAATTTATTGGGTTCCTCGTTTGAATTGCAACATATTTTATTCGAACATATGTACACTTATCTCTTATAGTTTTCAGAAAAAAAATATTTCTAAAATTCTGACCTCTAAAAGGCATCTTGAAATCTGTCTGTAACTTCTCTTAAGAATAAGATAAAAATATGATTTATATCTCTACTTGTACCTAGAGGATGCCTCTATGAGTAAATTAATTGGAAACTGTCAATTTTAACAATAAGTGTTCATAAAATGTCAATAAAGTGCCCTCTTCAATATCCAGTAATTCAATTTTCTAAATAGAATGACCCAATTTTTATTACGTGGTACGATTAGGGGGAAAATTTCCTACAAAAAAGTATTAAACAACGATACTCCTAAAGCAAGTAGTTTTCGAATTATTTCAAAAATTCGTTTTTCGTCGCATTTATGCAGGGTATAATGCGCTCATAAGTCGCAATTGAATTTTAGTAGGCCAGAAGTATGCTTTTGTTTTGTCGCGATTATATTGCGAAATGTCAAATAATAAAAAGAATTAGTACAAAGTTTTACAGAAATCAACAAAATGAATGATTACACAAATCAACAAATTATCAATTTATTCTTTATACATGGCAACTGCCAATTGAACAAAATTTGATTTCAATCTTCTAAATCTTGTTTTATTCATCGGCGGCAAATGTGGATAAGTTTCATTAAATATTCTACATGTTCGAGTAACAATTCTATCGCAGTTGCCATATATAAAGAATAAATTAATAATTATGTTTTGATAGGCGTATTTATTCATTTTGTTGATTTCTGTATAACTTTGTACTAATTGTTTTTATTATTTGACATTTCGCATTACATACGCGACAAAACAAAAGCATTACTACTTGCCTACTAAAATGCAGTTGCGACTTATGCGCGCATTAATCCCTGCATATATGCGACGAAAAACGAATCTTCAAAATAATTCGAAAACCACTTGCTTTAGGAGTATAGTTGTTAATACTTTTTTGTAGGAAATTTTACCCCCAATCGTATCACGTGATAAAAAACGGGTCATTCCATTAAAAAAAATGAATTACGAGATATTGAAGAGGGCACTTCGATATTGACATTTTAAGAATGCTTATTGCCAAAATTGACAGTTTCCAATTATTACACTCATAGAGGCATCCTTTAGCTACAAGTAGAGATATAAATCATATTTTTATCTTACTCTTAAGAGAAGTTACAGATAGATTTCAAGATGCCTTTTAGAGGTCAAAATTTTAGAAATATTTTTTTTGCTTGAAAACTATAAGAGATAAGTGTACATAGGTTCGAATAAAATATGTTGCAATTTAAACGAGGAATCCAAAAAAAATACTAATATATAGGGTGTTTTATTTAAAATAACAAATTTGGTGTTACTTCCGGTGGAACCGGAAGTGATATAAAATTAAAAATATTTCACATGACGAGAACTGATTCAACCGTAAAACAACGGCAACCCCATTTCCTTTTAACGAACGGTTTAGCGTAGACACCCTGTATAGTCCAGTCGTCAGAGATCTGGCTTCTGAAAATCGCCCGAATTAGCTAAAAATTACCACTCCTACCCTTGGGCTTCCCTTGAGAACTACCCCCGTAGAGGGTAAAAAACGGATTTTCCACAAAAAACCTTACCTTTCCTTAAGAGAAGTTACAGATAGATTTCAAGATGCCTTTTAGAGGTCAAAATTTTAGAAATATTTTTTTTGCTTGAAAACTATAAGAGATAAGTGTACATAGGTTCGAATAAAATATGTTGCAATTTAAACGAGGAATCCGGAAGTGATATAAAATTAAAAATATTTCACATGACGAGAACTGATTCAACCGTAAAACAACGGCAACCCCATTTTCTTTTAACGAACGGTTTAGCGTAGACACCCTGTATAGTCCAGTCGTCAGAGATCTGGCTTCTGAAAATCGCCCGAATTAGCTAAAAATTACCACTCCTACCCTTGGGCTTCCCTTGAGAACTACCCCCGTAGAGGGTAAAAAACGGATTTTCCACAAATCTGCATATGAAAAAAAAAATTTTAAACCAAAAATATAGTTGAGAAGATTTTGATTTTGTCTAGCACTTTTTTTGTGAAATGAACCGTTTTCTCAGAAATAACGATTCAAGTAACCAATCATTTTGAATTTCAGTTACACGCGCGAAGTGACTTTTTTGAGCAAATGTATAACAAGGTCGACGGCCCGCGACGGTAGAAATTCGATAACTTTTGATCATCTTTGAAAAAATGGTGATGTGTCCATCATAGTACTTTCCCCCTTAAATTGCGTATTAAATCACTTTTAAAATATTTGTAGCATTATTATTTTCAAAATGTCTTCAACTTTTTGATAACTATAACTTTTATTTGAAAAATTTTTCAATTGTATCAACACATACACTGAGACAAACCAATGACTAGATAAAAGAACATTATTTATTAATTATCTCAAAAACTAAGAGTGCTATGACAAAAAGTGAAGATACAAAAAATCTTCAGTTTTTTCATTTCCTACAACTTTTATTTGAAACATTTTTCAATTGTATCGACACATACACTGTCACACACCAATAACTAGATAAAACACACAACTTTTAAAATATCTCAAAAACTAAGAATGCTATGACAAAAAGTAGATGAACAATACATCTTCATTTTGTTATTATCTACAACTTTTATTTGAAAGAATTTTTTGTTTGATGAACATTTATTGAAAAAATCTGAAAAAACTGAAAAACGCTACGAGTAAACTACCACTTCCGGTTTTCCGATTTTCACCAAAAGCTTTTCAGTTCTTCCGATTGTATCAAAAAGCTTAAGTTTCAAGTTTCATCTCGATATCTTTAGCGGTTTTTGCGGTACAGCGCACACAGACTCACACAGACACACAGACAGACAGACATTTTTCAAAAATGGTCTTATTCGACTCAGGCGACCTCAAAACGGATATTTCCGCTAAAATTTTTGATTCGAAAATTTTCACGAAAACAATACTTTCCCTTTGTATTACATACGGGGGAAAGTAAAAATATGGAAAATATGGAAAGTTTGAATTATCCCCGGGAAACGCTAAATTTAAACCTTTGAATTTCAATTATTTCAATAATTTAAGTCTCTAATTACTGAGTTTACAATAAATGTTTATTTATTTCGTCATTATCAATGATTTTCAGAATCATAAATTCAATAAAATTGAGCAATAAAATGGAAAAAATCAACAACATTTACGAAAACTTCTAAGATTCATCGATATTATATACCTCATTTCATTTAACTAGGCGACAAATGTAGACCACTTTTTATTTTCAAAGTTCTTTGTGAAAATTATTTATGTGACTAATTAGGTCGTAATCGACGTTGTTGTTAAATGGTAGTCAAAATTGTAAAGACAGTCAATATAATCAGCATGCAATTTATAAAATTAAATGACTTAGTTTGACCATCTTGACATTTTTATCATCATATGATCACTGTTTCGTTAACTTAATTTAAACTTAAAATAGCTTAGTCGGCCTTAAATTGATTGTATTATAACTATAAGACATTTAGTAAACTGTTTTCTAAGTATAATAGTATTTAGTAATTACATTTCTTTCCCGACTATTTATTAACTATTGCAACATTGACTACAAGTCTAAGTATGATGGCATTTTGTCATTAAATAACTTGACCGACTGTATATTAACATTTGTGACATTTGAATGTTAATAAATTGCTTGACTGTCTTTGGACTATCATAGGATTTTGTCATATTATATCTTTATTGACCTTGTTTTGACTATTGTGATTGTATGTCACTTGATTAACTTGCGTGTTTTGGCTATGCTAGGGTTTGTCTGATCATGTCTGTCTATAGACTGTATTTCGTCTATTGTGATATTATGATTGTAAGTCACTTACATCACTATATCAAATACAGTCAATATAGTGATTTAATGAAAAAATCCTAATAAGTTAAAAGACAGGCAGCCAAGTGACTTACAGTTATAATACCAGAATAGTTGAAATACAGTCTATAGAGACATAATCGGACAAAATCTTACCATAGTAAAAAGACAATCAACCAAGTGACTTACGGTCATAATGTCACAATGTCAAAATTAATGACTGTAAATCACTAAGTTTACTGAAATAAGTCTATCGTTTCAGCTTGACATAAGTCGGCGCTAGATAACATTTAGTCCATTGTGTCAAATTGACAAAAGTCGGCGTGAGTCAACATTAAGACTATAATGACAGTTGATATACAAGTCGGTGCCAGCCGATATTTGGACTATAATAAAAGTTTACATAAGTCGGCGGTAGGTAGTCGACATTTGAACTATAATGATAGCTGACATAAGTCTACGCTAGCTGACATTTAGTCCATCGTGTTAACTTGACATAAGTCGGCGTCAGCCGACATTTTGACTTTAATGACGGTTGACATAAGACAGCGCTAGCTGACATTTAAACTATAATAACAGTTGACATAAGTCGGCGGTAGCCGACATTTGAACTTGAATACAGTTGACATAAGTCAGCGCTAGCCGACGTTTAATAAATCGGGGCAACTTGACACGAGTTTGAATTGAGTTATAATGAGATCGCCATGTTATTGTTTTTCTTTGTGACAGTTACGATACATATTTTAACAGTTGCGATGTATTGTAAACTAACGAGTGTCTTCCACTCCCAGACTAAGCATGAAGTAAAATTTCGTGTTTAGAAAAGCCCCGCCTAGAAAATTAAACGAGGGTCGCACAGCGGCCCGAGACAAACTCTCTCTTCTCTGATGAGTCAACTTTTTGTCAAAATGGACATGTTAACCGCCATAACTATTGATATTGGTCTGACAGCAATCCGCATTGGATGGAACAGATTCATACGCAGCATCCACAGAAAATTAATGTTTGGTGTGGCATCATTGGTCGGAATATCGTAGGTCCTTTTATCATTAACGGCAATTTAACGTTTCAAAGATATTTGCAACTTTTACAACAACAGATTATTTTTCGACTTAGAAATATTTCCAAACCACATCAATCAAAATATACCACCAGAAACCATATGGTTTCAACAGACGGAGCACCGCTGCATTTTGATTGTCAAGTGCGCGAATATTTGGATGAAACATTTCCCGGTAGATGGATAGGGCGAAGAGGGGCTATTGAATGGCCAGCTAGGTCTCCTGATTTGACCCCGCTTGATTGTTTTCTATTGGGTCATGTAAAAAATCAAGTGTATGTCAACAGACTATTACAAATCGAAGACCTACAAGAACGAATATGAAACGAAATTGCCAATATTTCTCAAAATGTTTAGGTTAATTTTTTGCAAAATTTTGCTCAACGTATTCAATATTGCCAGGAAGTAAATGGTAATCATTTTAAACATCTTTTGTAGCATAAAAATAATGTATTTCGTGAGTAAGCTTTTTTCTTTTATTAAAATGTGCTCTGTTTCAGTTACATGCCTTATTTTACATTTATTATTGACAAAGTTCAGGCGGCAAAGAACTAACGATATAAAGACAAGATTTCCAAAGCTAACAAAATTTTACATTTTTGAAAATGTTGGTAGTTAAATAATTTCTGTTATATTTCGATTGAAACAAGATATGTATGTGTTACATTACAAAACTCAGAAGAAAATTATCTTTTCAAAAATAACAAATTTGACCACCCGTGCCATTAGAAAAAACAAGTTAGCCTTGTATTTTCAAAATAAATGATGGTGATAAAATTGAGATGATAGAATTTAGACACTTCTAACTATATCCCAAATTTTAACGAGCTCTGCTAAACCGTTATTTAGCTGTATCCATACTTTTTAGCGACCCTGTATATGACATTATACTTCTTGGTGCAGTTTTGCCGATTTATTTGAAGCTCCCACAATCCATTTGTTGGGGTGGATTAGTACCCATTGTAATATATTTTTCTTTTGTTTATGTCAGTATATTCTTAATCCTTTTTGCTATCTCCCTCCAGGTGTTTTAACCTTGTGCCTTTTTCTGCCATTTGTTTTTTTCCAGCACTCTGATATCCTCCTCTACTTCGTCTTTCCATCTGTTTCTTGGCCTTCTTCTTACTTATGCTTTCTGATCCAGACCTTTATACATATCGTAGCCATTTTATTTGTGCATATTTAATTATGCTTACACTGTCATCACATGCAGGTGTATCCACTATTTCTGCATTTGTCCGTCATCTCTTAAGATATTCCTCGAAATTTATTGGTCCTAATATTCTTCTTACCAATCTTTTTTCGTTTATGTTGATCTCTTTGGGTGAGTGACATCCTCGTTGCTGCGTATGTTTTTATAGGTCTTACTGTTAGTATGATTAATTATCATGTACCACCTAGACATGCACGTAGCCGCATGCTACTTCATAACGAATTTTGCAGGACGACTTGCAGTTTAAATTGCCCCATGACTCGATTAACGCGCACGGCTAATGACATTTGTAGCGGTATTGACTTTTTTAACTCATCTTTAGGTTTAATTAGGAGGAGTCTCGCGGATGGTGTGCACTAAATGTTATAACCCTATTGTGGTTTACGCAGATTAACATATGTGTCTTTGTGCATATTTGTGATTCATGTTTTGTATCTTACATTTTAGCTATATGTTTTTGGCTCTACATTGTAAATGGCTTGTCCGTTAATAAAGAATTATTATTATTATTATTATTATTATCTATATACAGAGAGTTTAAACACCGAAAATATTCATCCAATACAATTTGACATCTTAAATTTTTAAGTTATGTGTAAATCGGGTTGCCTATATGACCATTACAAATTGTAGCCAATCAATCGCAATTAAATACCTCAACTTGTGCATACTCTCAAGTATATATGTCCCAATTACAGCGTATATGCCGTAAATCTTTAGATAATCGTTGTTTTTTTTTAAAGAGTTCAATTTGAAACTTTGAAACTTGAAATGAGTGTGTTCCACTCCCAAACTAAGCATGAAGTAAAATTTCGAGTTTAGAAAAGCCTGAAAATTTGGTTTGGTCGCGTAGCGCGAAGCGCGGAGCGGCCAAACCAAATTTTCAGGCTTTTCTAAACTCGAAATTTTACTTCATGCGCCACCGGGACGAAACACTGACTTATTACGAAGTTTAAAACACACCGCTAAACTTTATATTGCATCAGTGTTTTGTACCGGTGGCGCATGAAGTAAAATTTCGAGTTTAGAAAAGCCTGAAAATTTGGTTTGGCCGCTCCGCGCTTCGCGCTACGCGACCAAACCAAATTTTCAGGCTTTTCTAAACTCGAAATTTTACTTCATGCTTAGCCTGGGAGTGAAAAACACTCGTTTAAAGCTTCAAATTAAATTCTTTTAAAAAGCCGAGCGTCGGCAAATGAAGAAGTATACTTATGTGTACTTAAAAGAACAATTTTCGTTATGACAATGTTCGGTGTTACATAAAACTCTCTGTATTTTTATGTTGTTAAATTAAGGTTTTATAATTGGCTTAATATAGGTACCTTATTTGTCGTTTGCATTTTTTCATCTATTTCTGGAATTCATTTCCGATTATTGTTTATTGGAGTAGTAATAAACAATAATCGGTATTTGATGTTGACATATTGAAAATTGTGATCACAAGTTTGCATATTTTGTGGGGTATCTTTATTACCCATAGTCATTATTTTTGTTTGAAGCTTTTGTTTCACGGTTGATTATTTTACCTTTATTAATGATCTCTTTTAATATATTTTCCATTAGCTTTCTTTGTTTTGTCACGATTACAATGTCATCTGCGTATGCAATTACTTGTCTTTCTTTAATTCTTAGTATACCCTTTTTGTTTATATTTTAAGTGTCCATTCTAAAGCTATATTTAATAAAGTAAATAAAAAAGAGCCTCCTTGTGGCACCCCTTTCTTTATGTAAAATTCTTGTATTTTTTTCGTGATTAGTTCTTACAACTGAAATGTGTTAATTAGCGTTATTTTTATTAGATTTATTAGTTTAGCAGGAATTTCGTTTTTTTTTCCTACATACAATCAAACAATTAACCGAAAAAGCTTAAGAATACAACATTAACATAGAAATGCTATTCCTGGATTTTAAGAAAGCATTTTATTCCATTAAAAGTTGAGGTCCTTATATTAATTTTTTTCTTTTAGCGGAATCAAATGCTTACTTGAAATCTAGAAATAGCATTTCTATGTTAATGTTGTATTCTTAAGCTTTTTCGGTTAATTGTTTGGTTGTATGTAGGAAGTAATAATCGATACATTAATTCTATAACATTTTAATTTAGCCACAAAAGATCTTTATGTATTACAAATATATTAATGGGCCCGCCGTGGCCGAGCGGTTGAGCCGCCGGTTTCGCCAATCGGTCACGGAGGTGATCTGGGTTCGATTCCCAGCGGAGGCGAGTAATTTTTCTAACGAAAAATACTCGTCTCCGGTTCCATGGATGTGTGTGAATGTGCTGTGACGTCCAAATATATAGTTGTATGTTATACTTAATAATAAGTTAATTAACAAATGTATACAAAATAACAATTGATGATGGCTAATAGTCCAGTAACTAAGGCCAGGCAAAAGCCAAAAAAAAAATATTAATAATAGATTATTCATTGATTAATCGCCAACAATTTATTAATAGTGTAATATCAGAGCTGGGACAAATCCTAGTGAAAAGATTTCCAATCATGAATCCGAATCACCTACTATGATTCCAATCACGAATACTCGAATAAAGGATTTATGGCGGCTGCGTTTTTAGGAAATTAACGTTGTCATAAAAATGTAAAAATTGGTTATTCTTTTGAGAAGTGAAAATACAACACAAGTTTTGAATTATAACTCATCTCATTGATCTCCTTACATTTGGTGGTGAATATGATTCTAATCAAAGATTTGAATCCTGTTTTTCCGAATCCGAATGCAAATCCTTTAAGAATAAATTTAATTTTATTATTTTTTGCAACGATTAACATATAAATATCGTTATCAGTTGTTTCAACAAAAACATTCAAAACCTAATTATTTATTATTACCACTGAACATCTTTGATAACAGACTAAATATCTGTGTTACTCCGATTAAAGATGTATTTGTGTGTTTTTGAACTTCACTTCAAATCAGTGTCTTGTACGCGTGGCGCATGAAGTAAAATTTCGAGTTTAGAAAAGCCCCGTGAAAATTTGTCTCAGGTCGCTGCGCGACCCTCGACAAATTTTCTACGCGGGCTTTTCTAAACTCGAAATTTTACTTCATGCTTAGTCTGGGAGTGGAAACACTCGTTCAAAACTTCGAATTAAACTCTATTATAAAATCGACGAATGCCTGCAAATTACGTAAATAAAAAAGTCATGGTATTTTATTCAAATTGACCAAAACACTAACAAAAAAGCCATATGATATTATAAAATTTGTCAAAATCAACAGGCATGATAAAAATTAAAAAACACGTAAAAATTTATAAAACCAACTTAATTATTGACAAAAACAATTTAACAAACTGGGGGTTTTCCACAGAAGATAGTTTTCCGACATTTCCCTGATTCAAGATTTGTTTCCCTGACCGGGAAATGTCGGAAAACTTTAACATTTCAGATTGTAGCTACCATGTTAGTTTTAGTTTAAATAATAGTACAATATTCTTTATTTACAAATATTTACAAACATTCATTACAATAATACTATATTTATAATAAATGGTATTGTAAAAATTGAAATTTTTCTTTTTTCCTTCCCTACTTCTTCGCCGCGGGATCGTTGGGTGATTGTTCCCATCTCGGGCTACTGGTATCGAGGGATATATGTTTTGTACATTTTCTGCTCCGATATATTTACTTAATTTATTTTGTTGTTTAGTATTAGGTTCTTAATTTTTAATTTATATGTTGTATAATTTAGTTCTTTTATGTTGTTGACATCAGTGTTATTTTTGTGTTATTAGATGTGAATTTTTGTGTTCTTATGTCTGATTTTCTTTTCGTTTGGTATTGGTGAATTTGTTTGTTTAGTTTTATATGCATGTTTGTTTTTATTTGATTGTTTTTGATTTTATAAAGTAACAATAAATTACTTGATGTTAAACAAAATTTTGAAAACTAGATTATTATCTTTAAAAACATTTTCAGTCATTTAATGTTCTTATCAAAGCAATCAGTTTGAAGTTTCGAACGAGCGTTTCCACTCTCAGACTAAGCATGAAGTAAAATTTCGAGTTTAGAAAAGCCCCGCGTAGAAAATTTGTCGAGGGTCGCGCAGCGACCCGAGACAAATTTTCACGGGGCTTTTCTAAACTCGAAATATTACTTCATGCGCCACGCGTATAAAATAGTGATTTAACGAGAAATTTAAAAACACACAAAACATGTTAATCCTCACAATTAATTCGAATTATTTTTGACGATACAAAACCTTTGGTAAGTATTTGAATCCTTTTGTAAATATTCGTATCCGTTTATGAGGATTCGAATCACCCGCATTTGGACTCGAATACGAAAATGTAACGAATCCGGATCACGAATCCAGTTTAACTAAAGTATTCGAATGCCTCTTTTGAATCCTCTACAAAAACCTTTATTTGGCATATTATTTACAAACATCTTACAATAACTATCATACACTAACCATAAACCATGAAATAATAATCGAACTCTTCAGCGACATACAAACAATAAATAAAACTATAAAGAATTCTTTAAGTAGCCGTTTCGCTTCTTCTAGCTACACCTCCCTGCTCTCATTCTCATCAATTCTCTACATTCTATAATCCCCTTCCCACTCTCACACAACACTTCATTTAAACTTTTACTTTTAAAACTCGGTCTCTACAACCAATCTTCTCCCATGTTACAAAATCCACACCCCGTATACTCCGTTCCCATCCATACCTTTCTTCCTCTTTCTTCATTCCCACACCTTAGCCGAGCTAGCATTCTTATATCCTCTCTATTCTGTAGGGCAAAGTAGCGCGGGGTTGTTCTGAAAACTTGTAAGGTTTTGTAGTTCGGGCAGGTCCGACTCTTAGCTATTTTGTTTTGTCGAATTTGTAGTTCTTCTGCCCTCATTTTTTCTACTACTTCTTCTTCCACTTTCTGACCCCGCCCTAGCTTTTCCTCTACATACATCACAGACATTCCAGCTCTTTCATACAGTTTTACCCTCTTTTGCATCCATTTTGTACTTTCATGTTTTTGCTCCCATTCCCTATAGCATACTTTCCAAGTTTCTTGCACTAACCTTCCATTCACCATTTCAATCAACCTCCTTTCAAACTTCACCACTCTCTTTGCTGCCATACACGCCACAGACATTTTGTTGCATTCCTGCAGCACCACGTATCCGGGTGTGGTGGTGTTTCCAACCCTATACACCTTTTGAGGTACTGCAGCTGCAGCCTTTTCACCTTTTCCTCTACACATATACCCCACACTTCTGCTCCATATAATACTATTGTTCTAATGCATGCATCCCACCAAATCATTTGCATTCTCACATTGTTTCCTAACGCATCTTCCCATGTTCTCCTCAACCGTTCCATCGCCACTCTCGCTTTCTTCCACACGTAATCAATGTGCGCTGCTTTACTACCCGACTCCACGAACATAAAGCCAAGGTACTTGAATACTTTCACTCCTTCCACTCGCTCCCCCTTCCATAACAATTCTTCTTCTTTCCCTCTTCTTCCTGCATTCCGATAAATCATCCATTTCGTTTTCTTCACATTCATAACTAACTTTCTCCTATCCAAGTACCTTTCAAGCCTTTAACTCATCTCTTGCAATTCCCTGAACGATTTAGCCAATAGTACTACGTCATCTGCGTAAGCCAAGCTCCAAATTTTTGATGCCCCTATGACGACCCCCCCCCCCCCTGCTTGTCCCAGTTCTAAGACTCTCTCCATATCTGCCACATATAAATTAAATAATAGTGGACTGAGGGGGCAGCCTTGCCTTAGTCCTTGCCTTACTCTAAAGCGTTCAGACACATTCTCTCCAACTCGTACCTTACACCAAGTTTCTCTATAAATCGCTTCTATCCAATTTACCAAGCATTCCGACACACCCTTATTTCTCAAACATTCTACAAGCATACTTCTATCTACTGAGTCATACGCCGCCTTAAGGTCCACAAACAAAGCATACACTCATTCTTTCTTACCCAGTGCTCTTTCAATCACCCAGTTCAGTGTAGCTATTTGCTCTGTAGTCGACCTCCCTTTTCTGAAGCCAGCTTGGACCTCCGGAAGCCAAAACTTTTCCTCAGTTTCCTCTTCCAATCGCTCCTTCACCATGCACATCACCACCTTGTACAGTGAGTCCATACATGTTATGCCTCTGTAATTATCAGGCTGGCTGGCTTCGCCGCCTTTGTATATAGGCACTATACTGCCCTCCTTTCAATTTTCCGGAAATGGTTCTTCTCCCTTCCAAATTTTGTTTATAACTTTCAGTGTCTTCTGTCGCCCTTCATTGTCACAACCCTGCCACGCCTCGACCTTGACCCCATCTGGACCGGCTGCTTCTCTCCGTTTCATGCACCTTAATGCCCTTTCCAACTCCCCTATGGTAAATTATTCCTCCGCCCTGCTTATTCGCTTTGTACTCACATCGGACTCTTTACCACTTGTCGCACCCAACAGCACTTCGAAATACTCCTTCCACTTGGCAATCTCAATTCCCTCTCCTGTTTTTTTCGTATGCGCGGACCTTTGTTTTATGTATTCCCAGAGCTTCTTTTCTCTTTGTAATTTCTTCACTTTACATATCTCTTCTTTCGTCCACAGCTCTTTCTTAACCTTGCACACCCTTTCATATTCAGTTTCGGCCTCTTTAATTTTATTCTTTGGCCCTCTTCCCATTCCCATTCCTACACTCTTCGTCGAACCAATTGGCCGCCACATACTTGATCCCTTTCCGTTTTTTTGGAATTGCACTTGTGATTACTTCCGTCAGTTGACCTATTGTTTCTACCCCCTTACAGTTTGCTACAGTTATCCTGCGTTTGTACGACTCCAATGCCCTCTTTGACCAACACCATCCTATTTCTTCCAATCTGCCCTTTTGCTCACTGTCACGGCCCACTCCTACTTTTACTGTTACCGGCATATGATCAGAACCCATTCAGTTTTCGATAACAAACTCCACTACCTCATCCCTGATTTCGACACTTACTAGTATGTAGTCGATGACAGAACTGCCCCTTGGTCCCATGTAGGTAAACTCGCCGTCCCAATCCCCGTCTGCACAACCATTTAACAAATCCAGCCCTCGCTCTTTTGCCCGGTCCATAAACGCTCTTCCCTGTTTGTTGATACTCTCGTCCTTGGAACGTCTCGCCCTTCTATTCAGATCGCCTGATATTGAGCGGGACGAACGTCTTCGCGAGTGCTCTCATCTTCTTATAATATTGTGATAAAAATTGAAGATATTTCTAAGTGCAAGTTACACCATCAGAAAGGCCGTTTAGTGTACTTTGTAGTGGTAATATTCTTAATGTTGCGGTGCCACCGAAAAGTAAAATATTTTAATTAAATACACAGGCAAATTATAGCCAAACACTCTCAGGTGAGTTATTTGTCATAAACGTTTTTGTGAGCCGATTAAATTACGCGAGTGGGTCATCGTGGAAATTCCGCGCTCGAGGTCGACGAGCTCAGAATAAAAAAAATCGCACTAGAGTTTTCATTGTAGTAAATTAATATTTGTAAACAAGAATCAGCTGTTTTCATTCAAAAATAAAATGAATTGTGGAAAATGCAATTCTGCTGTGCCGAGAGACGGAGGTTACGTGAGTTGCAGAGGATGCAATTCTGTTTACCATCACAGTTGTTCTTTGAAACAGTCAACGTATAAAAGTATGAGTGACGCGAAAAAAAAAAGAATGGAGATGTGAATTATGTCGCGATGAAATAAATTCGCAAAGCTCGCAATCCGAATTAATAAATGAAGGAATTTTAAAACAACTTAAAGAAGTAAAAACAATAATTGATGAAGGACAGAAAATGTTAGCCGGAGAAATTCAAAAGTTAAATGAAAAATTAGAAATATTAAACAAAACCAACGAGGAAAAAGATAAAAAAATATCGCGTTAGAAAATAGGGTTCAGGAGTTGGAAAGTGAGATGTTTGCAAACGACGTGGAAATAGTAGGAGTACAAGAAAAAGAAGAGGAAAATTTATTGGATGTAGTGTGCAACATAATAAAAAAAACCGGAGTAAACATTGAAAAAAATGAAATTGTTGATGTTTTCAGAGCAGAAACCCGAAACTTTGAAAAATCAAAACCAATTGTTGTTAAAATTAACACAAAAAATAAAAAGCAGGAAATAATCAAGCATAAAAATAAAATAATACTTAACTCCGAGATTGTGGGACAAAAGTTCACTGGTAAAATTAAAATTTATGAAAGATTACCAAAAAACACAAAAAGACTATTATGGCAAGCGCGAAATGTAGCAAATGAGGAGGGATGGAAATTTGTCTGGACTAAAGAAGGAAAAATATTAGCAAGAAAAGAAGAGGGGTCAAAAATTGTTGAAATAAGAAATGAAAACCTCGATAGACTTTTCTGAGGGCAACCACAACCGAGAAAGCGACGATATAAATATGGAAAATGAGAAATACGATATATACATAGAGGATAACATAAACTGTGAGAAAATTGACAATATTGGACCCTGGATTCGACAAAAAAACAAATACCCACGACTTCTCTATGCTGCATCTTAACATAAACTCTATAAATAAAAACTTTGACAACCTACTATTAACTTTAGGAAATGAATTGTACTTATTTGATATAATCATACTGTCTGAAGTAAAAATTAGGCAGGGAGGAAATGTTGAGGACTTTTATATCAAAGAGTATAAAACATTTCAATTATTAAGACAAAAGAACTCTGGAGGGGGACTGTTAGTATACATAAAAGAAAAACACAACTGTAATATGACTACTCAACAAATAGCGACCGCAGAAACGTTGTCGTTAGAGGTAGACATTTCCGAAAACAAGAACATATGTATAATAATTATATACAGACCGCCAAATTCAAACATAAACAGCTTTTCACAAGAGTTAGATAGTCTATTAAAGGGCATGATGAGCCGAACAATTATGTTAAATGGTGACATAAATATAAATATACTATCAGAAACAAGAAAGACATAAGTACGAGGACATATTGTTTGGCCACGGATTTACTAGACAAATTGACAAGCATACAAGGGAGGAAATAAGAAATGGAGAGTTAGTCAGAGCGTGTATTGACCATATATATATAATAGGCCCATCTGTAGAAATAGATACATCGATACTAACAACAAAAATTAGCGACCACTACGTCATAAGTAGCTCAATCAAATGGACAAATAATAAAAAAGAAAACGAAAAACAAGAAAATGAATATATGTCAGTAAATAGAAATGTGATGATAACTGAAATCCAAAAACAACTTCAAAATATAAACTGGAATACTAAACCAGACCCAGAAGAAATTCTGGAAGACATTATGAAAATATTCAGAAAAGAAAGAAGAGCAGCATCGAAACCTTCAAAAAAAGAACAGCAAAAAACACATAAACCAAATTGGATATCACCATATTTAACTGAGGAAATGAAGGAAAGGGATAGATTATTCAGAAATTTATTTTATTCCAAACTAAAACACAAAACAAACTTTAACGCATACAAAGAAGAACAAATTATGACAATTAAACAACTGACAAACTGGCGAGGAATTATTAACAACTTCAAAGACGCAGCAAATTGGAATAAAGTGCAACATGGAAAACAAACAAGACATCAAACAGCAGGACACTATGAAGTGATAAGACACAATAACAAATACGGACTTCGACGAAAAGAAATAAATCTGCGCAAATTATTTAACACTATACCTAGAGACATTATAACAAAAGTAAGGATAAATGAGTTTAAAAAAAGAGTGAGAGAGTGGTTATTTAAATGACAAAAACAATAGACAAAACTAGTTAAGGCGATTGCCACATAAAAGTCTCGGACTTCGTGGCATAATAAAATAAAGTATTTTTCTATTTTTTATGTTTGCATCACTTGTTATTAAGAATTGTTATTTATTTTGTGGTAATAATAATACAGATAAAAAATATATATTGGAAGTGTGATTGATGGGGCGCTCGGGCTTGAATAGCTTTGATCTGTTCAAGTGCGGGCAAAAAAAAAATCCCCACCATTTTCCTCTATGCCGTTCGTATCCATTTTGCCAGTTCTCACGTTCCAATCACCTCCTACAATCAGATATTTGGGATATTCCATATCGATCAACCCTTTACCAATTGCTGCCATGATTTCAACCTCTTTTTTCTGTGAGTATATCGTAACAGTTTTCCACCGTTGCCCTCCTTTACAGAATGATCTCCACATAACTCCTTCTACTTCTTCCCTCTTAATACCATCTTCCACTTCTTTAAGGTTTTCCCTTACTCCCGTTATTATCCCACCTTTTGCTCTGCCCATCGTGCTCACCCTTGTAGCCCCAATACCCTTCCACCTGAATCCATTTGGCAATCTCTCTATGATCTGTACCAATTCTGACTTTTCCACCCATGTTTCCACCAATCCGACCATATCCTTATCTGCCACCCAGCTTTTTAATTTCTCAAACCCTCATGCCTCATCCAATTTCTTTTTAACACCCGCTATATTCCAGAAAGACGCCCTGACTCCACTTTCCGCATTCATCCATTCTTGCCTCTTGTTAATTCTGTTTAAGTCTTTCCCATATTTTTTTGCCGCATTCGTGACCGTATTCTGTTTATGCATTTTCTCTCCTAGTTTTTTATCATGAAAGTGTTCTTAATTGTTTCCCAATCTTGTACTTTATTGTTAATTATGATTTTCTTATAGCCCACTTTTACGTTGTTTCCTTTTTCACTTTCCTTCTTTGCTATTTGGCGTATATTCTTTTGAATTTCTCTCTCTTTCTTGGTCATGTCATCGTCAATATATATAACTGATTCTGCTAATCTGTTCTTATTTTCTAAAATGTTCATTTTATCTTTCCATGATTGCAATTTCACCTATTTTATTTCATATGCGCCTTCTAAATTACATTGACTGTTTAGTTCTTTTTCGAGGAAGCCTTTAACTTTCTTATCTATTTCGTCGCCGGTAATATTTGAGTTTTATAACACTAAATTGTTTCTCCTTTTTTCCTTTTCGCGGTTTTCATCTCTTTCTTCTAAGGTTTCAAATTTTTTGAATAATTCCTCTCTTTCTTTTCCCCATTCTGTTTACCTCTTTTCCATTTCTGTCTTTAACAGGGTTACTTCGTTGTTTAACTTTTCAATTTCTTTGATCATTTCCTCATTTTGTTTTTTAGTTTGGTCAAATCGACTATTTATATCAATTCTCATTTCCTTTATTTGTTTAAGAATTTCCTCCATCTCGTTGATTTTTTTTTACTGTGCGGTGATCTAGCAGTCTTCTTACTTCTTCCGAAAGCTGTATCTTCCAATTCCTGTTTCTCTAATGACGTATCGTGTAATTTACGTTTCGTGTCTTTGTTTTGCATCTGTGAATTTCACTCTATTTTTCTTTCACCATGTGCTTTACTTACTGTTTTGCACTTCTTATTATTTTATTTTTTTTTTAACTGATTAGCTCTACTATTATTTCTCACTCAACTTTCTCACTCCACTCCTCTAAAAGGATTCGAATCCTGATTGATTCGAATTCTGCTCAGCTCTGCGTAATATGGCTATAAATCATCTACAAGCTCACTAGATATTTATATGCATAGAAAAGCATAGAACAGATTGGAAAACATTAGGAGGTCTATGAAGATGTCGATGGTAGAAATAAGGTTTGAAAACCCTGGTTTATGCTGTTAATGCTATTTTTATATAAATATAAAATTTTCGGTATGATTTATTAAATCGAAAGTACCACCTTACACAAATCGTACCGAAAATATTTTCGGGAAGATATTTTAACTTTCAGAACGATTTCCTTACTTTCGGGACGATTTTTGGGTATCTTTGCAGGCGGCCTTGATAATAACATCAACTTTGTATTTAATTATGACATTGCTGGTCATATAATATTCGTGTGTGTTTTCGATTTTCCATTCAAAAAAATTGAAATCAGTAGTAAAAGTGAGGCTGCTCAATAAATATTGTACGTAACACGACTGGCCTAAAGCTCGTCCTGGAAACATCCTACTCATCCCGTACAATATTATTTTCGGAACTTGTTACAAAATTATTATTTTTTAAATATTTTGTCTTCAACTTTTTAATTACAAAAAAACATGTCCGTTTCGTATTTACAGCATCCAAAAGTCTATTAGTTTTGGCGCCAATATTATTGATGATTCTGATTCGACATCATCTTTATTTCTTATCACTTTTGTTGTATTATGATCGTCGATTAGGAATTCAAGGTTTAGACATACAGATTTTCAAAAAAAATATTGAAAAAAACAAATTAAAATAATTCTTCATCGAATCATTATAACCGGAATATCAAATCACTCTAACGAACACATTTTCCATGTAAAATTGCCTTTCGGAACCCGGACCAAGGAAAAATATTTATGACAGAAATGGTTATAGCATAACAACCGTTTACAGTAGTTGCTTAAATGGTGAATGCGTCGGGATTATATTTAATATATATGGGATAAATAAAGGTAAATTGAGTAATTTCGAAAGAAATTATAACACAATGAACATTTAAAACTATTTTGAATTTTTAAAAATAAGCTGATGTTGCTTTTAGTTTGCAGAATTTTAAACATATAATATGAAAACAAGATAAATTTAAATTCAAAACTATTTGAATTCGAGAAAATAAGCTTACGCTTCTTATAGTTTGCACACTTATATATTATATATGAAATAACAATAATGTTAATTGATATATAAAGTACTAATAACCTTTCTTCACACATTTACAAGAACAAGAAACCTTGAAATACGGTTTAAAACATTCAATGAATCCGATGAAGTTCCCCACCGAAGACACCATCAACGACATAGACATCGCTTCTTTGAAACTAACACCGGACCAAGCACCAGAATTCCGCTCGTCGGCAAAAAAAGTTCTGAAGAAAATCAAGAAACAGAAGACCCCGAAAGTTAAAAGTGCACACAAGATTGTGAAGAAACTAAAAGAGAAAGAGTGTTTTTATTTAAAGTCCGACAAAGGCAATAGTGTAGTGATCTTGCAAAAAATAGACTATGTCAATAGTGTAAACCAATTATTAAAGCCAGGCCCATATTTAAATCAGAAAAAGAACCCATTACAAATTTATAACAACATGTTTAATAGATAAACGACTCAGTTTAAGACTAAAAATCAAAAACCCACGAATACCTCAGTTATACTGTTTACCCAAAACACATAAAGAGGATAACAAATTTAGACCAATCGTCTCAAACTTAAACTCACCAACATATAAAATCGCGAAATGGTTAGTTACTCAATTCCAATCATTAGTTTTTGAAAACAACATATCAGTGAAAAACTCCATAGAACCTGCCAGTAAATTAAAAAAACATAAATATCTCCGATAATTCAAAACTAATTTCCTTCGATGTCGAATCTCTTTTCCCCAGCATACCCATTAAAGGCACTTTATCCATTCTTAGAAACATATTAGTTAAAAATAAAATTCTATCTGACCAAATCGAAGTTTATATTCAATTTACAGAACTAGTAATGAACTGTAACGTTTTCGAGTTCAATAACAAATTTTACAAACAAACCTTTGGCACTGCTATGGGAAACCCCTTATCCCCCTTTTTAGGTAATATTTTCCTAAATCACTTTGAAAACAATGCCAAAAATACTTTAACCCAGTTCCTGGACATTTGGTTCCGTTATGTTGATGACGTATTTGCAATAGTCAACTTAGATTTTAATATTAACACTTTTATCACATCGCTCAACAGTTTTTATAATAGTATTAAATTCACCCATGAAAAAGAAAATAATAAGTCATTACCATTCTTAGACCTATTAATTTCAAGAAATAATAATAAACTAGAATTTAACATTTTTAGAAAACCCACACATACTTTTAATTATCTCCATGCTAATTTTTATGCTCCAATGAAGTACAAGTTAGCAGCATTCAATAGCCTCATCCACAGAGCCTTCGGCTTACCTTTATCCACCAAAAATAGGGAAAATGAATTAAAAGTTATACACAACATCGCGAGAAACCTTCAATACAATAGTCATACCATCCGAAAATTAATTAACAAACATGTTTTTAAAAATAAACTTAACAGTACCACATTCTTAACACCTATCAATTCCAATAAAGATAAAATTCGTGCGACTAATATATTCCCCCACCTCAGAAATCTATTTTAATAAATTATATAAAAAATTTAACATCAGCCTTCTATGTTAATTCAAAACTTAGCCACTTATTAGGGAATACATTTAACAAAATAGAAGAATTAGACCAATCAGGTATTTATTAAATTAGTTGTAGTAACTGTGAAAAGTTGTATATTGGTCAAACGCAACGCAACCTAAGAATTAGATTTAAAGAACATATAGCACACGCACGTAATCTAAATCAAGATAAATCAGCGGTAGCTAAGCACATAATCGAAACCGGTCATAAAATCACTGTTAAAAATATCAAATTACTGAACCATTCGTCGAATTATCAATTAAATATGCTTGAAGCTATCGAAATGAAAAAATCCGAAAATTATTTAATGAATTTTGATCTCAGCCCACTCCAAAATACCTTATTAGATTTAATTTGTACACCTTAATCCGGGTTTCCCCAATACGCTTATCCTGTCCATACCGAATAGCCTTAATACCCTTACCCCGCCCATACCGCTACCCTTATTTTTTCTTGGAATTGTTAATTATGTTTTTTCCCCAATTTCTTGCCTTCACTCCCGCCGCTTTGTATGTAATCTATTGTGTACTTATGTGTTAAATTTTAGTTTTGTTAGTTAGTTTTAATCCATTCATAATGGTCACATTGTGTCCGAAATGTACATATGGAATAAAAATAAAAGTGTGAAGAAAGGTTATTAGTGCTTTATTTATCAATTAAATTCGATCTTCACGTAACTCATTCAATCAATTTAACAATAATGTTCGTATAAACTGTAAATATTTAAAAACCAAGATTTATTGTTTGCAGTTTATACGAACATAATCGTAGTTTTATATTTTTAAATTGTAACATGCTCTGCACAGGTGTTCTGATATGTTACAATTTTTATTTTAGTTGGTTTCTCAATTTATAAACATTAAAAGTGTGATTTTGTTCGCAATCTACAACAAATCAGCCTTAGAAAGACTATATCAAACACACATTGAACCAACAACTTCCAGAGCTAATACCCCGACGGACATTAGATTATACAGCTTGGGAAGGAGTTGTTTCAATAAGTGTTTGATATAGTTTTTGTAATAATGATTAGTTGTAGATTGCGAAAAGAATCGCAGTAATAATGTTTATAAATTGAGAAAGCAACAAAAACTAAAAATTGTAACATACAAGAACACCTGTGCAGAGCATGTTACAATTTAAAATTATTTCATTTATATTTATGTTTAAACTGCACGGTAACGTGGCTGCCAGTCTAAGGTCTCAAATTGTTTGGAGTGAACGGCACGACGCGTTTTTTAGATGGCCTGAATAATTTGACCCAAATTGCTACATTTACAAACACTTGTTGTATAATCCAATGTCCGTCGGAGTATTAGCTCGGGAAGCAGTTGTTTTAATGAGGTTGTGCGAAAAGAATCGCACTCTTGTTGTTTAATATATTCTGCAACTAAGTATTGGCAAATTTATTTATACTTATGCTCTCAATTTATGTTCATATTTTAATTAATTTGTCTACATTTTTAAAACTTATATCTAAACAATTTTGCATATAAATTTCTTATTTAACGCCAGTAACTAGAAAATATCTGTACCCATTTATCAATTCAAAAAGTACGAAAAGTTATCACGCAACTTTTAAAAAATAAACCGGTTCAATTTCGGCGAGATAAAACTTGTGTTTAAATAATAAATGTGCATCAATAATTTTGCCTCGCAGGATTGACAGGTCATTCTGGCATGACGTTATTGCTGGCATAAATTTCGAGGCAATGGAAGATGAAATATGACAACACACAACTACGATCACGCGTTACACACAAACACGTACACATCGAGCCAAATTTCGCGGAAATAACGCGGAACGAAAATTTATTATTATTTCATTCGGGAGGAGGAATTTTAGAATGTGTAATTTCATTACGGCCCATTCGTGCCACATTTTTTCCCCCAAACCGGAACGCGTAGTCCTATTATGAAACGAAATCAGTGAGGTATATATCATTGTTATTGCGTCAAATTATAATTTGTAAAAAATAAATCAGTTTATATATTCTGTTCTAATCATACAAGAGTTGATGAAACTCATAGTACAGGGCGATTCAATATAAATGCCCCCCCCCCTCTAAGTTGGTTATTTCTGGATTGATTTAAAAATTTAAAAACCTATTTTCTTGGATTCTTTAGCGAGATTTTATACACCAGATCTAAATATACAGGGTATTCAAAATGAATAAATTATCGGGTGGTATTTGGTTTCTTTTAATAGAACACCCTGTAATTAAATTTACAATCGGTTAGAGATTTTAATTAGGATCACAAAGATGCTGGGTTTCATAAGGTTATGTTAAACGACTTAGAGATATAGCCGATTTTCTGATAGTGACAATGAGTCAGGCGCAGAGAGTGGATTGATTAAACTTATTTTATTAAACGGAACACCCTGTATTTTACTTGAATATTACATGGCTTGAGACTTTTTGTCTAAGAAAGCCTAAAATTCTATCAATTAATATTAATTCCCTGTCATTTTTTCATAATTTTAATTTCCTTTTTTTATTTAGTTTAGTGAGAGAATAATTTGACCTGATGTTACATTTTGCATAGAAATTATGAATAAAAACAGTAAATCTGTTGTGTAACTCAAATAATCATTGTATAATTCAATGTCCTTCGGGGTATTAGCTCAGGAAGTAGTTGTATCAATGAATATCTGAGTTTTAAACAGACTCGATTTTTGCAAAAAGTCGATATTAATTCGTTATTATATTTTACCTACGTCCTATCTAGTAACCGCATCATACCACACTGTTATCTTGACAAGTATGAATGACATTACGTACACACGCACGTAATAGCTTTGACAAGTACATTACATGCTGACAGCTGATTGCTTACCGTACAACCAAATGACATTTCTTTGATGTACAGGGAGTTTTTCTTTAAAGTATATGTATTCCAAATATAGCTTATTTTCTTTAAATCTTTAGTTATTCGTTGCTTTTTTTAAAGGTTCAATTTGAAGCTTAAAACGAGTATTTTCCACTCCCAGACTAAGCATGAAGTAAAATTTCGAGTTTAGAAAAGCCCCGTGAAAATTTGTCAAGGGTCGCGCAGCGACCCGAGACAAATTTTCTGGGCTTTTCTAAACTCGAAATTTGACTTCATGCGCCACGCGTATTAAACACTAAAATATTGTGAACTCTATGTATATTTGAACCTCACTCGAAATCAGTGTATATACGCGTGGCGCATGAAGTAAAATTTCGAGTTTAGAAAAGCCCAGAAAATTTGTCTCGGGTCGCTGCTCGACCCTCGGCAAATTTTCACGGGGCTTAATTTTTTGTTATTCTTTATTAAATCAATAGTTTCTGTTTTAAATAATGTTATTTTCATTTTCGTTGCATGATGTCATCGTTTTTAATGACTACTTTAAATTTTCGTTATGTGTGTGCATCACACTCATTATGTATCAGAAAATCGGCTATATATTTTTAGTCGTTTGATATAACCCCATCAAACCCGGTATTTTTGTATTCCTAATCAAAATCTCTAACCGATTGTTGAATGAAATACAGGGTGTTCCATTTACACTCTGTATTTCATTTAACAATCGGTTAGAGATTTTAACTAGGAATACAAAAATACCGGGATTGATGGGGTTATATCAAACGACTAAAAATATATAGCCGATTTTCTGATACATAATGAGTGTGATGCACACACATAACGAAAATTTAAAGTAGTCATTAAAAACGATGACATCATGCAACGAAAATGAAAATAACATTATTTAAAACAGAAACTATTGATTTAATAAAGAATAACAAAAAATTATAGTAATTATTCTATGTGAGAACTATCATTATTTAGAGACAAGGTAATTAATTCTCTTGTATCATTTTGAGTAACGAAACCTACTCATGCTAATTCAAGATTCTAAGGTATGCAATAATAGTATATTACGTAACTAGAGTGGTATGCAGCATATTACATATGAGCGGACATGTTGCGCACGAGACGCGCAGCGACGACTGCAGTATTCCACGAGTATGTAATTGCCATACCACTCGAGAAACGTAAGATACTTTACCTACGCCCTAACAAAATAAACGATGAGCATGAAAAAACAACTTATTTATTGTAATAATTTTTGATAGTACCATGACAATGATGAAAACTAAATTACTACTTGATCAATATACAAGGAATAAAGCTGTACATTTTCCGACATAGGTTGTTTTTTTAAAAGAGTTCAATTTGAAGCTTTAAACGACTTGTTTTCCACTCTCAGACTAAGCATGAAGTAAAATTTCGAGTTTAGAAAAGCCCAGAAAATTTGTCTCGGGTCGCTGCTCGACCCTCGGCAAATTTTCACGGGGCTTTTCTAAACTCGAAATTTTACTTCATGCTTAGTCTGGGAGTGGAAAACAAGTCGTTTAAAGCTTCAAATTGAACTCTTTTAAAAAAACAACCTATGTCGGAAAATGTACAGCTTTATTCCTTGTATATTGATCAAGTAGTAATTTAGTTTTCATCATTGTCATGGTACTATCAAAAATTATTACAATAAATAAGTTGTTTTTTCATGCTCATCGTTTATTTTGTTAGGGCGTAGGTAAAGTATCTTACGTTTCTCGAGTGGTATGGCAATTACATACTCGTGGAATACTGCAGTCGTCGCTGCGCGTCTCGTGCGCAACATGTCCGCTCATATGTAATATGCTGCATACCACTCTAGTTACGTAATATACTATTATTGCATACCTTAGAATCTTGAATTAGCATGAGTAGGTTTCGTTACTCAAAATGATACAAGAGAATTAATTACCTTGTCTCTAAATAATGATAGTTCTCACATAGAATAATTACTATAATTTTTTGTTATTCTTTATTAAATCAATAGTTTCTGTTTTAAATAATGTTATTTTCATTTTCGTTGCATGATGTCATCGTTTTTAATGACTACTTTAAATTTTCGTTATGTGTGTGCATCACACTCATTATGTATCAGAAAATCGGCTATATATTTTTAGTCGTTTGATATAACCCCATCAATCCCGGTATTTTTGTATTCCTAGTTAAAATCTCTAACCGATTGTTAAATGAAATACAGAGTGTAAATGGAACACCCTGTATTTCATTCAACAATCGGTTAGAGATTTTGATTAGGAATACAAAAATACCGGGTTTGACGGCTACTACGCAATAGTTCATTTATTTTGGACGCCCTGTATAATTGGATGTGGTGCAAAAATACAATTTCAAATGATTTTTAACATTTTTAAATCGGTTAAGAATAAACAGGTTAGATAGGGGGGCATTTATAGCGAATCACCCTGTACATGTATAACTAGAGTAGTCATGTTAGTGGATGTTCAAAATACGTGTATACGGAATAATCTCCTTCAATTATCGTCCGAGATAATAATGTTTAGGGCAAATATGTTTTAAGATGATCAAGTTAGTAGCCTCGACCATCCAAATTAATTTATTATACAAGGATATTCAAAAGTCAGATGCAATATAAAATAAAGTAATATTTATAAAAATAACGTATTCACAAAATATAACGCATTTGTATTTATCAAACTGTTGATGATAAAGTTGCTCTGTTGATGATAAGGTTGCTGCATTTTATAATTTTTTATATTCTGTGCTAAAAATGTTTGTTCCGTATAAATTTAGAAAAATGTCCCATCACCCAAAATAGTTCAATAGTGAATTGATGAAATTAATCAGTCACAAAAAACTGGCTCATATAAATTACAAATCTACCGGTTGCGCTGTACATTATGATATTATTATTATTATTATTCTTTATTTACGGACTTCACCTTTTTTACAATTGAAATTAACAACATTAAAGCAATAAATAACATGTAGGAATAAAATATTGAATTAAAAGATAAATTTATTTAAAACATTAAGAGAGCAATGTAATGACTTAAATGAGATGTTGTATAAAAATTACATCGATTCGGTCAAGATGCAAATTAAAACGAATTCCAGATCCTTTTGGGATCACGTAAATGTTTCTCGAAAAACGAATGGTTTTCCGGAAGAAATGTATCTCGATGGAATAGTTAGTAATTCGGCAGAAGATTGTGCAGATTTTTTTGCGGCTCATTTTTCTAATTCTTACAATAAGTTGAGTAGTCCGGTACCTGATTGTAATTTTAAATCGCACCTAGCTATGAATCAGCTCAACTTTACTGTTCAAGATATATTCAATTCTTTAAAATCGCTTCTGGAGTCCTGCAGTTCGGGACCTGATGGTATTCCCCCATACTTTTTAAAAAAGTGTATATATATGCTGAGTAAGCCTATACATAATATCTTTCAATCCTCAATATCTTCAGGAGCATTTCCAATGGAGTGGAAACATAGTTATGTTGTTCCAATTTTTAAAAGTGGTTGTAGATCTAATTTCGCCAACTATCATGGTGTTGCGATTCAGTCATCAATTCCAAAAATGCTGGATCAATTAGTATCTGAACCACCACGAATCTTTTATCATACCACTTATACATTACGAATGCTTTGGAGGTTGGGTCACAGGTAGATTCGATTTACACAGACTTCTCCAAAGCATTTGACCGGGTACAACATAACATTTTAATACATAAACTGCAATGTATTGACATAATAAGACACTTAAACTTTATTTGTATAACTGAGGTTTTTTTATTGTGACTATAGTCTCGACAACTTTAACTTGTCATTATCAGACTACAAGTAGTCTGATAATGACAAGTTAAAGTTGTCGAAACTATAGTCACAATAAAAAAACCTTAGTTATACAAACAAAGTTTAAGTGTCTTATTTATGATAATAATGATGTATAACGAAGTAGAAGCCTCAAAGTTAACAGTTTGGAATGTATTGGTTTCAGTGGTAACTTGTTAGGATGGATTGAAAGTTATTTGTTGGGCAGATCACAGAGAGTGCGTTTAGGGAACATATTTTCTAAACCAATATCGCTTACATCTGGGGTTCCTCAGGGCTCGCACTGTGGACCACTTCTATTTTTACTATTTATTAACGACATCGGATTATACATAAAAAAACAGCCGATTTCTTTTATACGCTGATGATCTTAAGATTTTTAAAAAAGTTATGTCTGAATCAAACCAGTTAGAACTACAGGAAGACCTAAATGCTATTATGGTGTGGTGCATAAATAATAATTTAGATTTGAATCTAAATAAATGTTTCCAAATGCGATTTTATGGACGTGTTAAGAACTTTGCGTACTCAATTGCAGGTTAATATTTAGCACAGGTCTCCACTGTCAAGGATTTGGGTGTATTGTTTACCCCAAAACTTGACTGTAAGGAGCATATTTCATGTGTGCAATAAGTCCCTAAAAGTTATAGGTTTTATTAATAGATTCAGCAAGCAATTTAGACAAGATAAATTCAAATTCAAAACTATTTGAATTCGAGAAAATAAGCTTACGCTTCTTATAGTTTGCACACTTTAAACATAATATATAAAATTACGAAAAAACTATTCGTGAAAATGCAAACAGTGTCTTATTTAATAAGACAATTTAAGACGATAAATATCCATTGAAACAACTACTTCCCGTGCAAATACACCTCCGGATATTGAATTATACAATGAAATATTTAAAATCTTATTTAATTTGGTTTGTTACAACGCTCTATTAAAGTATATGTAACGTTTAGGTCAAATTCTCTTCAAACCAACTAACAATGCAATTTAAAATGAAAGGAGAGATAGCAACAAATTAGAAGTGAAAGGACTTGGATTAAAACTAATGTCTTAGGCCATCCATAGACGCGTTTTGAGATTTATCTCTCTTCAGTATAGCTTTGCTTATGACGTTTAAAAAAATTAGGAATAAAATTAAAACAAACTTACTTAGAAAAAGTGTTGTGTGTGGAATGAACAGGTACACAGAAATGGAATGAGTGAAAATGATGGTCGGTATTTATAGGTAAAAAAGGGGATTATGTCATTAGCAGGTTTTAGAAATTCGACAATCAAGTCGCTATATTTATCTCTTGCACGTCCACACATGGAATATGCGTCAGTGGTATGGTCACCCTATTCTAAAAATGCCATTCATCAAATTGAAATGGTTCAGAGCAAATTTTTAAAATTAGTGGTTTTTAGAATGGGTAGGAATATAGTAGACTTTAGCCACAGTGAAATGCTAACGATACTAAATGTTAGTTCGCTTTCAGAAAGAAGACTGTTTTTAGACTTGACCTTTTTTTATAAGCTGGTGAATGGGTTTTTGAACTGTGGTGCTCTGGTTGAGTCATTGCGTTTTAACATACCTCGCTATCTTCAGTCAAGACACAGACCTTTATTCCGCTTGTCATATCATTCTACCAACTACGGCATGTATAATCCTATCCACCGTATGATGAGGTATGCTAATGGGTTAGGTGGCAATCAGAATTTTGTTTTATTTTCATCGACACTTAGGCAGTTTAAAACTCATTTACGTCGCATAAATTTATCCGATGTCGCTGTGACGTCTCAATAATATTTGTTTTATTGATATTTATTTTAGTGATGTATAATTATTCATTCTGTTACTTTGTATTAATTCATGATATTCGTTTATACATTGCTAGTTGCTAGAACTGTTTGTCATTTTTCTATACATATATGTTTGCTTTATATATCTTTACGTGATATTCCATCTGTGATAATTTGCTTTAGCGAAGACACTGTGATTTATTCTGTGATACAAACGTTTATACATTATATTACATTTTATTTATATTTTTATTATACAATGTCATGACATATTTAGTAAATTAATTATGTATTTTTTTTACGTTTATTAACGATTGTTTGTCTTGTCATTCAGCAGTAAATAAAAATATAGATTGTAAAATGGAGATTCCGTAAATAAATTAAATTGTAAATGAAAATATAGATTATAAAATGGAGATTCCGTAAATAAATTAAATTAAATTAAATTAAATTTTGGTTACTATTGTAACCAGTTTTGATTATACCTTGTCAAAAATACATTTATTTCTTATTGAATTTTTAAATCGATCTCATTGGCATTGAATTAGTCTGATTATGAATACGGAAGAAGTCATACGAAAATTTAGAACATATCATAATTTATTAATTAGTCCGGGAAGAGAAAGTATTGTTTTTGTGAAACTTTTCATCCCCTAGTATATATTTTGAAAAATGACTGTATGTGTGTCTATGTTCAGCGTACAGCAAAAAACACTTGAGATATTGATATAAAACTTTCAATTCAAGCGTTGTATTGCAATCAGGGGAACTGACAAGCTTTCGGAAAGAATGGGAAACCAATAGTGGTAGTTTACTCCTAGAGTTTTAAGATTTTTCTTGATATTTGCTCAAATATTGATTATATTAAAAAAAATATTTCTTAAACAGTTTTTGAATTATAATACTATGCGAGTTCCATCTTTGACCAAGTGTCGCATTGAAAACAAACGGAATAATTCTAATAACGTGGGATAATGTTAGTAGTATTTAGAGGAACACATTATTCATTTTCTGGCGTTTGAATTTGATTCTGACTTTTGCTGTTGTAAGAACCTGGAGTAAATGTCAATACAAATCTACCGGGTGTAACACAAAACTGGATTACCCTCTTTAGTTTATTCATTAATTGATACATACAGAGAGTTTTATGTAACTCCGAACATTTTCATAACGAGAATTTTTCTTTGAAGTATGCATGTGCATACGTTGTACATTATCCGACGCTGGGTTTATCAAAAGAATTCAATTTGCTGCTTTAAACGAGTGTTTTCCACTCCCAGGCTAAGCATGAAGTAAAATTTCGAGTTTAGAAAGGCCTGAAAATTTGGTTTGGTCGCGTAGCGCGAAGCGCGGAGCGGCCAAACCAAATTTTCAGGCTTTTCTAAACTCGAAATTTTACTTCATGCGCCACCTGTACAAAACACTGATTCAATATAAAGTTTAGCGGTGTGTTTTAAACTTCGCAATATGTCAGTGTTTTGTACCGGTGGCGCATGAAGAAAAAACAGGGCCTCTTTTAGAGATAGATAGATTAATCTTTAGTCTTCGCATGGTTTTTTTATCTTTTTATTTTATATAATTTTTTTTTTTAGTTTTTTTGTTAAGGAATATTTACTTTGTTTGAAATCTAATTATAATTATTATTAATACAATATTTCCCTGTAATTGGATGTTATCTGTTGGGAAATGAATAAAGTTATTATTATTATTATTATTATTTACAAAAAATTACACAAATTCAGCTCAACTCCTAAATGTTTATAAAACCTAGAGAGTATGTGATATGTGATCTTTCTAAAACATTCTGTATGTATTGAGAAAACAATGGAAAAGATAAAAATGAATAATGCTTCCTTAGTATTCTAGTCATTTTCGATAGAAGTAAAAATTGTGTAATTTTAGTCTGGGCTTTGCGTAAGTTGAATTCAAATAAAATTAAAACTGAAAATACCAAATGTGGATTTTCATAAAGTTTTCCGTGGATGTTAAATTTTTAACGGTAAATGTCATTAAATACATAGGAAATGAATAGCAGTTGATGCATTTTCTTTACCGAGTGTTTCTAATCCCAGATTAAGCATGAACTAAAATTTCGAGTTGAAAAGCCTCAAAATTAGGTTTGGTCGTGTAGCGCGTAGCGCTACGCGACTAAACCAAAATTTCACGGTTTTATAAACTTGAAATTTTACTTCATGCGACACGCAAATAAAATATTGATGATAGTGTGAATTTCAGAATATACTGCTGATGGTAATTAACGACCAGGTTGACCTACTGTATACCCCCATTTTTAAAGCCGTTTTGTAATCCGTTTTCATGTAATCACCTTTTGTATATATACCCGTATTGTTTCCAGTTTTAGACACTTCATGTTTGATAATGGCAAGCTGAATTTGCCGAAACTGCAGTCATATAAAAATAAATTGTGTTATACAAACAAAGTTAAAAAGTGTTTTATTGTGTTAAATTAACATGTATAACGAAGTAGAAGCCTCCACAATTCAAAATATATACTGCTGATGCTTGATTTCGTGTTAATAAATTTTAGAAAAGTATTATCAAATCTTGCGATTTCTAAATTCGTGCTTTTTAATTTGTTTTCTTTTTACCTCTTAATAAAACTTGAATAACTTGTTTGTATAGTCTGTTTAAAAACTAGAAGGAGTAAGTGCCAAAGCCCAATTTACATTATAAAAAGTTACCAGAAATATCACTAGATAAATTTGGCGGCAATTTTAAATAATTTTATAATTACTCTTTAAATAAAATAAAATATCCATTTTGTACTTCTGTTACCGGCGCTTTTCCGTAAGCGTCGTCAACTTGTTCATTCAGTAATATTTCAGCTGCAACATAACCACGGGCGTTATTTTGTTACATATTTTAATATTCGGAACAACGGTCCCAATTCACCTCATTCTATTTTTCAGTACACAATATTGCTTCATTCTCTATTATTTTCCAAATGAGTAAAGTTCCCGCCATACATTGATATTATTTAAGTTAGATAGGTTGCCTAGTGGAATCTCGTCAAATAGCGCCCTCGAACATCAGACAGCTCAACCCAGCTCAAAACTCCTCTCGGCCATCCATGGGTAGAACTCTACGGCATCCGCTATTTCCAGTTCCAGGGTTGTCCAAAATATATACGGATTTCCCGGTTATCCCCGAGTTCGCCACATCTGCGATGGGACGTGCGACGCACAAAAGAATCGGGCATGACGTCAGGGGTTATAAAACCGCCGAATGCAAGGGATAGGAACATCCCCTACGTGGTTCGCGTATGTAGACTACATACGCGAACGTTACAACCCTCATCGGATAACTGAGAAAAAGACGATTCGAACGACACCAAACACGATATGGTTAGTTCGAACCAGAAGGATATAAACCGCGAGCTGCCATGATATTTAATTGTTACTAATTTGCTTTTAGACGAGGTTCCACATAGCAACAAATATGTATAAACAATTACTATGCTCCCCGATATGCTTGGACGAAGTTTCATAAACTTCTATTCAGTATTTTCCTTATTATTATACATTTTCTAAGTCCAGGCATAACACCCCTATTGTTTATATGTTTTTAGGAGTTGGTAGGCGTAATTGTTTATGCATATTGTTGCTGGGTATACCAAACGATGCGCTTTATCATTCCACATCGTTGGTATTACTTTTAGGCAAATTCGGTCAACCCCTTCGGCTTAATTAAATTAAACGTCTATTAAACCCCGTTCTTAGCTCGAATCAAAATATGTCATATATGCCCGGATGCAGAATCTTATCGCGCATATAATGACATATTTTGTATTTCAAAATATTAATATTTAATATTTATTTTGGCCATTTTTCTTGCGGCCAACGAAAGTTGGTGGTCGCCAGAGGGGAAGACGGAAGAGGGTTGACCAAAAACCAAATAAATACCGCCGGCCTCAAGGGCTAAAAGACTTCAAAAAAGTCTGTTGACCCGTCAACATCACTTCGAAAAAGTCTTCGAACCGTGCATCGTCACTACGCTAAATTTCGGTCAGCTTCCGCGAAAGTTTTTACAAGTATTCTTTACGACCCAGAGGTAGTACGTAAGTTACTTTTTTTAATTGTGTTTCTTGTTTTTTTCTTTTGCTTGTTTATTTTTCTATCTTCATTTGTAAATTTATATTCGTTGTTTAATTTGTTTCGTGTTAATACATTTTGTTACTCTTTGACTAAAGTTTTCATTTACTTTTAAAGTTCAATTTCAAACCTTTCATTTACCTTTTAACTTAGAATCAGTGAAGTGATTACCCTGGTAAGCATAATTTTATTATTCAGTGACTAAATAGCTAGCCGGAAGTTGCGATGTGGGTCTTCGTTTAACACCTCAATTGTTTAACGAAGATTTTATATAAATTCCAACTGCGAAGCACCCCACCCCGTCGTAACACTTCTTAATTGTGGTTAAGTATTTTCTTTTCCATCGTACGATATCGTCAGTTCAATTAAAATGCTTATACGGCATCTCGCCATATATCCGTGAAATAAAACATATTTACATTAATAAGACAATTTAAGACGATAAATATCCATTGAAACAACTACTTCCCGTGCAAATACACCTCCGGATATTGAATTATACAATGAAATATTTAAAATTTTATTTAATTTGATTTGTTACAACGCTCTTTTAAAGTATATGTAACGTTTTAAATATTTCATTGTATAATTCAATATCCGGAGGTGTATTTGCACGGGAAGTAGTTGTTTCAATGGATATTTATCGTCTTAAATTGTCTTATTAATTAAGACACTGTTTGCATTTTCACGAATAGTTTTTTCGTAATTTTATTTATTATGTTTAAAGTGTGCAAACTATAAGAAGCGTAAGCTTATTCTCTCGAATTCAAATAGTTTTGAATTTGAATTTATCATATTTACATTATGTTTATAACATAATATGCAATTTATATAATAATGTGTCTCTATCAGAGCTGGGACGAATCCTCATAAAAAGGATTCGAATCACGAATCCGAATCACCTAATATGATTCGAATCACGAATACTCCAATAAAGGATTCGTAAGAGATAAATATTATTAGAATAGAAGATTTGAATCCTGTTTTTTCGAATCACGAATACAAATCCTTGAAGAATAAATTTGATTTTATTATTTTTTTGCAACCATTAATATTTAAATATCGTTACCAGTTGTTTTAACAAAAATATTCAAAACCTAATTATTTATTACTACCATTGAACATCGTTGATAGCAGACTAAATATCTGACTCCCTGTTACTCTGGTTAACGATGTATTTGTGTGTTTCGGAACTCCACTTCAAATCAGTGTTGTGTACGCGTGGCGCATGAAGTAAAATTTCGAGTTTAGAAAAGCCCAAAAATTTGTCTCGGGTCGCTGCGCGACCCGAGACAAATTTTCACGGGGCTTTTCTAAACTCGAAATTTTACTTCATGCTTAGCCTGGGAGTGGAAACACTCGTTCAAAACTTCAAATTGAACTCTATTATAAAATCGGCTAATGCCTTAAGTTTACGTAAATAAAAAAATCACTGAATATCATTAAAACCGGGAAAGTCAGAGAAAAGTCATGGAATTATATTCAACTTGACCAAAACACTGACAAAAAAGCCATATGATATTATTAAATTTATCAAAATCAGCAGGCAAATTACAAAACACGTAAAAATTTATAAAATTAACTTAAATATTGTGAAAAACAATGAAAACTATTAAACAGAATAACTCCCATTCTGTTAATAGTTTTCATTGTTTTTGGGACATTTTAAGTTAATTTTATAAATTTTTACGTGTTTTGTAATTTGCCTGCTGATTTTGACAAATTTAATATTATCATATGGCTTTTTTGTTAGTGTTTTGGTCAATTTGAATATAATTCCATGACTTTTCTCTGATATTCCCTGTTTTAATGGTATTCAGTGAATTTTTTATTTACGTAGATTTGAGGCATTAGTCGATTTTATAATAGAGTTTAATTTGAAGTTTTGAACAATTGTTTCCACTCCCAGGCTAAGCATGAAGTAAAATTTCGAGTTTAGAGATGCCACGTGAAAATTTGTCGAGGGTCGCGCAGCGAGAAGAAAGTTATATTAAAAGGCCAGGAAAAAAATCTTTAGTCAGGGAAATGTCGGGAAAATTAAACATTTTAGATTGTGGCTACCATGTCAGTTTTACTTCGAATAATATTAAACAAAATTTTGAAAACTAGATTATTATCTTTAAAAACATTTTCAATCATTTAATGTTCTTATCAAAGCGTTCACTTTAAAGTTTCGAACGAGCGTTTCCACTCCCAGACTAAGCATGAAGTAAAATTTCGAGTTTAGAAAAGCCCTGCGAAAATTTTCTGGGCTTTTCTAAACTCGAAATTTTACGCCATGCGCCACGCGCATAAACCAATGATTTAAAGTGAAATTTAAAAACACACAAAAAAACATTTTTTATGTTATTCCTCACAATTAATTCGAAATATTTTTGACGATTTAAATCCATTTGTAAGTATTCGAATCCTTTTACAAGGATTACAAGGATTCGAATCCTTTCATAAGGATTCGAATCACCCACATTTAGACTCGAATACGAATCCTCTTAACAAAAATGTAACGAATCCGGATCACGAATACAGTTGAAGTAAAGTATTCGAATGCCTCTTTTGCATCCTCTAAAAGGATTCGAATCCTGTCCAGCTCTGGTCTCTATCTTACTTAAAATTGATTTGTTTCATAAAACTATACAAGGTAAAACGACTCATCTCCGGCATGCCTGCATGATCGTTTTCTTCTTTTAAAACTTTATTCAAAGTTGGCAGTTCATTTTTAGAGAAGAAATAATGCACGGATCTCTTCACTACGTCTTAAAAACTTGTAATTATATCTTCCAAGCTGTTTAGGGCTACAAATCTCTCCGGATTTCTTATATTCGCTAATGGTACGACAGACAGTGGAATTTACAACTCCTAAAAATTAAACATTTTATTATTTGATGCATATTCTTGTGCTATTTGATATCTCACCTAGTGCACCAACAATGTCTGATACAACAGCAGTAATTTTCATATGTGGATCATCTATTATCATCTGCTTATACATATTTATTATGCACTGTTTTCAGAAAGATATAAATAATGACCCAAATCCAACTTCTTACGCTTTTTTGGATGTGAAGGTGATGTTATCTTGAAGCTTGTACTGGGTCCATAATCCATCAGAACAATATAAACAAAACTAACTTTTAACTATGCTAAAGAAACACCGCACAAAAGATTATTACGAAACAGACAAAGTTGCAACTCGGTAACGCTTCGAATTAAGGTTATGTCAACTGTTGCGTCTAATAATAACGTAATTAGCATAGTGTAAAATGGGCGCGCTCTCGGCCAATCAGAGTTGTAGGTTTTGGCGCGTAAAATTTAAATCGCTCCTCCTAGTTATTAAACAGATTATAGCCTATATTCGGTTTGGTTTTATGAAATTATTTTAAGGAGTCAGGGAAAACAATCTGGCATCAGGGAAGAGTCAGGGAAAAGTCAGGGAAATTTAACATTTATAATTGGTCGCAACCATGCAACGCACAATGTGCCAAATCGGAGCGCGAGCGCCAGGGGGGGATTTTGAGGAAAAAAATTAAATTAAAAATTTCGAGAAAAGAACATATCCACTCCATTGTAGATTCATAAAACCCTTCTAATCTTGCATGTTTATATTTTTCAACCCCCTATATTATTAACAATTAACGCTTAAAGTTGAGCGATTTAAAAAACATCAATTTTACGGCATTTCACTCGCAAGTTTAAATAATTTATTACATGGATAGTAGACGTACTATCAATATAACATTATACACTATTGTTTATAACATAATACTGTATATTATGGTTGAAAAATCAAGTCTCTAAATATTTTAGAACAAAAGTTTAAAAAAAATTGAATATGAAATATATTTTAAATATAAATTTTAACTTTAGAAAGTGTTATAAAAAAAATGTCAACTCGATGAGGTCTGGGACTATCACTAAAAATTAGTTCTATGTTTTCTCTAACTACCCTCAAAATTTCGTATCTCCACCGGTGCGTTTTTTGGGGTCTTTTTAATTTTTTTATTTGACGCCACCAATTAAAGTTGGGTCGGGCGAGGCCCGTGTGCGGTGAGTATCGTGGAGTCGAGCGCGCGCTATTCTCGAGCAGCACGCAACATGATTTTTACGTTGGCCCCGAACAAAAAATAATAAAAACGCACATGTAAAAATTCAAAAAAATTAGGGCAGTTACAGAAAATATTAACAAATGTTTATATGATAAAAAAAATAATATAATAATAATTCAAGGCAGCAAAATTATATACAATTGTTATAATCATTACATAGGTTGTGACTTTCACCAAAAACTGTGGTATGTTTTTAAATGCCCTAAAATGCTCCATTTTGAGAAATAGAAATATTAGCTGGGTAACACATTGTCTTCATTATTTTAATTTTATTGTAAGATGGTAAAAGGTCTTTTGCTCCATGAGAACGTAGTTTTTTTCTTAAATTTTTATAACTTGCTGCCGTCATTTTTGAATCAATAAAAATTGATAGAGCTTCTTCATCTGTAAATTTTTTTACAGTTTCAACTTCATTTGTTTTTAAATAAGTTAAGACTTTTTTTATTTTTTCCTGTGAATCCGAGGAAGCACTTTCCACTAATTTGGCCGCTGGTATATTTCCTTTATCGCGTAAAATTTTTTTTGCTGCTGAAAATATTTGTTCTGGTGTATTTTCGGTGATCAATAAATTAGTTTGTCTTCTTTTAGATGTATTACTTTGTATTGTGAACTGTGTACCTGATGTACTTGGTATTGGTGAAATATTTTCTATATTTTCAAAGGGGTTTGTATTTTCAATTAAGACAGAACCCTCGTTGTATTTAAAAGGTAGCAGTAACCAATTTCTATTTTTTTTAATGAAATTGATATGAGATCTTGAGCACATTTTCCACTTTCTATTAAGAGTACTGCAGAAACCCTTAACTTTTTTAAGAATGTCATCATTTTCACTATTGTTTTTCGTCGAAACATTTTCAATATATTTTATTAAATAATCAATGGTATTGCTTGACTGAATAAGGTTTTTAGGTTTTAGTTCGTACCATACCTTATATAAATCACCGTTTGTAATTTTAATTTTCTCCATTATCACTCAGCGTTTTGGATTAATTAAATTACACTAACACTAAACACTAGTTTAATTAAAGTAAACTATTTTATACACAAAAAAACACTACATCAAAGAAAGAGTATATAGTCAACAAATTAAATAACACTTAACACTAACTTAATAAATAATTACTTTATAATGTTCAATCGTTCGCTTAGGGATCAGAAAAATATGTGAACTGTTGGAGACTTCGTTCAACACTAAACGCATATTTTTCTTTCAAGAAAATTAAGAATAATCCATTTCAGATACTTAAACCGTAAAAACTGTGTGACAAGAATGCCATTTGTTACGGTAAATGACAGCTTCAATCGGACCCCTAATAAAAATGTAAACACAAACCAGATGACCTTTATCAGTAACAGATGTACACCCTTATATATCAATAAGAAAAAAACCCATAAAACTATTTTTGTAAATGTGATTTAAATGCTGCAAAAAATACTCAGAGAAGAAATAATTTCCCTATGATATATACCTGTATATTAGAAAAATTGTAGATTGTGAGGATTATGACTATTATATAAACATTTTTCAATATTTTCTGTAACAGCCCTAATTTTTTTGAATTTTTACATGTGCGTTTTAAGTGCGTTTTTATTATTTTTTTGTTCGGGGCCAACGTAGAAATAATGTTGCGTGCTGCTCGAGAATAGCGCGCTCGACTCCGCGATGCCACCGCACACGGGCCTCGCCAGACCCAATTTTAATTGGTGGCGTCGAATAAAAAAATTAAAAAGATCCCAAAAACGCACCGGTGGAGATACGAAATTTTGAGGGTAGTTAGAGAAAACATAGAACTAATTTTTAGTGATAGTCACAGACCTCATCGAGTTGGCATTTTTTTTATAACACTTTCTAAAGTTAAAATTTATATTTAAAATATATTTCATATTCAAATTTTTTTAACTTTTTTTCTAAAATATTTAGAGAGTAGATCTTTCAACCATAATATACAGTATTATGTTATAAACAGTAGTGTATAATGTTATATTTATAGTACGCCTACTATCCATGTAATAAATTATTTAAACTTGCGAATGAAATGCCGTAAAATCGATGTTTTCTAAATTGCTCAACTTTAAGCGTTAATTGTTAATAATATAGGGGGTTAAAAAATATAAACATGCAAGATTATAAGGGTTTCATGTATCTACAATGGAGTGGATATGTTTTTTTCTCGAAATTTTTAATTTAATTTTTTTCCTCCAAATCCCCCCCTGGCGCTCGCGCTCGGATTTGGCACATTGTGCAACGCCTTCTATAAAACAGAATGTTTAAACATTGAGAGCGTATACAGTGGGATGTAAAGATTTAAAAGAAAAATCCTCTGTGTATAACATTCATAATAATATAATTTTAACTACGTAGTTATTGCAATAAAAAAGCAGAATCGCAGGGATCGTTTTTAATGTAGACTTTATCAGTGGGGTATGGATATTAAAACCGTCAGCGTATTATCAGGTCGGAATTGAAGGGATGCACAATTAATTTGGAAAATTTTAATGGGCGCCCCGGGAGCGGAAACTCATGCTCATGCCGGAAACACACAGTGATCTACATATAAGGGCCATTATAGAAATCTCCGCGAACTATAAGAGATAGAGATTACGTGAAATTAGTAAAGTTGCGCGGAATTAGGGCCTGAATATTAATCAGCAAACAGAACTTCATTATCACTTTCGGATCCCGGAGATATATACTTCAACCATTCCAAACCTACCCCATCCACCGACTCCACCTAACCAGACAAATTAAATTAAATATTATTCATTTCAATTTCTGTACCGCTGTTAGGAGACCATTAAAACTTGAAAAACATAATTAGTGTTTGTCTTACAATATCGAATTTAAACACTCATTGACACAACTTCTTCTCGGGCTAATTTCCCGACGGATATTGGATTACATACATACATATATACAGGGTGTCCGTGTTACGACAATGTATGAGAATCTCGATTATTTGAAGAAATAACACCGAGAGTCAGTTACATTGGGGCAAAGTAGCGTATTTTAGGGCTCAATAATAATCTACAAACAAATTTGAAATATCTTCTTTTATTTTCAAATTATTGTTTATTCATGGAATTTTTGAAATTTCGTTTTAATTTTTTTATTCAAAAACTATTGAATCTAGACATTTAGAACATGGACATTATAGAGGCACATTTAAATGAGGAATCTAGTAGCATATTTTATTCTAAGATAAATTTGACATTTACCCAGGGACCACAGGGGTGCCATTTTGGAATTCCAGATTTTTTTAAAGTATCATTTTTGCTGAATGTAGTAATGCATCACACTTATAATTTATTGTACAATTGATATGTAAAATTTTAATCTTTTGCTTTTTGTAAAAAGTGTGTGTGTGGGTGTGTGTGTGTGTGTGTGTGTGTGAGAGAGAGAGAGAGAGAGAGAGAGAGAAAGAGAGAGAGAGAGAAGAGAGAGAGAGAGAGAGAGAGAGAGAGAGAGAGAGAGAGAGAGAGAGAAAGAGATTATGCGTAAACAAGTTGAATACAATATAAATACAGTCAAAATCGTTTATAACGACACTGGATATAATGCACAATCGGTTATAACAAACAGAATAATCTATACGTTGAATAATAATACAAAAGAAAATTGATTTTGCTTACAATGAAGACATCGGTTATAACAAACAAATCGTTTAAAAAACATTTCTAGGAATAGTGAACAATTCACGTTTATCGTTCTATGTAATTAAAACAAATGCTTTACTTGACTAAACATATTTGCCCAGCAGTGTTTCTTTAATAAAAGGGTGAATTAGAATCTTTTAATTTTCATTACGAAATATTAAAATAATTTCTATACAATTTCTCAAAAACGAATTATAATTTCAATTTTTTTTAAATTATTGTAGATATTTATAATTGAAACAATAGATACATAATCTGTTTTTTTTTTAATATGACTAATCAAATTTGCCATTTCAAGAATTTATTGGTGTGATGCAGGTTATGTGTTTTAAGTTAGAACAAGATAAATCACATGTTGTGTTGTAAATCAACTTTGCATTTGTAGGTTATGTGAAGGGAATTATGAAAGTAATATGATGATTCAATTAACTAGCGGTTACTCGCAGCCTAACTTCAGGGTAGGCCTGAGACCAAAGCTAATATGTATCCGTTATTAAAAGATGACTTTGTTGTGCGATTCCTTGTATTTATAAAGCACGTTCCCAACCTCAAATTGTGTGTGCCTTGGCGCTGTAGCAGACCCTGAAGTTAGGCTGCGAGCCGTCGCTGCAATTAACTCATAAAATTGATAATTCTTTGAACAAAAATTAAGATTACATATGTACCTATTACCGGTTTAAATTATTTGTATCTACTACTTATTTAATAAAGTCTCTTTGAGGATCAGGTAAATTCATCTTTGTATAATGGTCAATAATGAAATAATAATACTTGCGTGCTTACAGAAAAAAAAATCGGCTACCGACTTTACAATATCTATCTGTCTTCTTCATTATCCTCCCCATTTATATGTTCAAGTTTTGAAAAAGTTCTAAATATCGTATGTTCAATAAAAAAAATCTCTAGAGTGCAATTTAAGTTGGCTACCCGCTTTAGGAATTGACATATAAAACGTCAAACATAATAATTATAATGTATAATTTCATAGTTGCCAACCTAAAATATTTTCCATGGCACTCTAGAGATTTTAATTTATTGAACATACTATACGTGTTGTTTAATTGCAAGTTGTAGCGTTCTGTCTTTTGAAACTATCTGCATTTTGACAATTTATTTGACAAATTGTAATTTATTTGTTACATTGATAATCATTTACCAAGTTTACCACTATCTCAAAATTTGATGTTTGAAATACCCTACTGTTAAAGCAGGACTGCAACTGTTCGCAGTAAATATACCCTAAGAGTATACATGTATTACCAAAACTTCCACATTCGTTTGACTTTATGAAACTATAAATATATTGTTGTTACTATTGTTTTAAAAAACCAGCAACTTCTTTGAAAGTTATTTTCTCACTAAGGCTGTTTCTTTTAAATTTTCGGAAATATAAATTGGTATCTTTTATATTTCATTAAGGGATATAAAGTACACTCAATTATAATATTTTTTTAAATTTAAGGATATTTCAACAAATCGTTATATTTTTCACAAATTTTCAAACAAATACTCACACTTTAAATTAACCATTTATGACTATCATTTCCAGTTTTGTTCGAATTTACATGAAATCCAATGAAAATATTTCAGTTGTCTTAACAATGTATTAAAGGACCATAATTTTTAATGAGATTCATAAATGTTAAATTATTTCGAAAGTGTTTTATATTTACTACAAATTTTCAAGAACTGCTTTCCAAAAAACTTAATCACTAATATTATTTTCGTACCAAACTTGATAATTAGAGGAAGATACAATGAATTATTTTAATTATCTTTATCAATATGAAGGCGCATTCACTTCTTAATAAATACTCCAAATTTGAGGTTCTTTTTCATTATAAATGAACGAATTATCACGAAATATTCTAAATGTATAGAAATGTCTAACCAAATTTTTTAATTATCTCCACAGAAAATGCAAATGCAATTTTTTTTAGAAAGAGTTTGTGAATTTTGAGTTATTTAGACAATGCACTATATTTTTTACAATTTTCTTATAGAAATTGATACTTTTTAAAAAGACGTTTTCAAAATTGATGAATTTTGTTCAAATTTTGATTAGTTTTCTAAATTATCTTTACAGAATATCAAATTACATTCAATTATTAACAAATTCTTTAAATTTGAAGTTATTTTAACACCTATTTGAACCACTTATTTATGATAGTGTATATTTTTTGATAAATTAAAATTATGCGAATGTTTTTTATTTATTAAAAATAATAATAATACTTATACACCCTATAAAAATTATTATAATTTATTTTATTCTTTCATGTTAGATAGACATTATATCTTATATTTTATCTTACGTTCAATATTGGATTTTCCTGTAGGGTAATAATGTTCTTAATTACAATTAAGAAATGATTAACAGGATTATATTTTAAACTGAGCTATAAAAATAACGAATATATTTTAACAAGTATTTCCCTATATGTAATGATCACAGCACTTTTCGATCATCCATTAGTTTATCAATCAATTATCACAATAACTAGTGAAACAAGTCCAATTTTTCTAAACCCAAAATTTTACTTCGTGACAGGCGTATAAAACATTTGTTTAACGTGAAGTTCAAACTACACTGCTCTAGCAGCATATTTTGAACTTCCATTGAAATCAGTGTTTTATACGGGTGGCGCAAGAACAAAAATTTCGAATTTAGAACAGCCTGAAAATTTGGTTTGGTCGCTCCGTAATTTGTAATATTAATTGGGCCCCGCTAAGACGAAATCCTGACTGTGCTATTATCGTTAAATAACTATTAACCACTTGATGTATTATAATTTTATTAATCATATTATTTTTAATATGGAATTAAGCTCTGTCGCCCTTTAATGTATCCAATTGGATAGCCATCAGATTACGAATCCTTAGATATTTGGCGGGGATTTTGGGAAAGGTGAAACACAGCCGCGGAGATAAATACATCAAAGCGTAATAAATCTGTCACAGTAAATAGAATTTATGCGAAAGGTAGAAGTACAAAAGTGGCGATATGACGATGCGATATGCATCCGATCTGCGCTCTGTAAAATATGCAACGGTGCGAAACCCATTTGCAACACGTAATCTCGCCGATACCTTTCTATTCATAAAAAAATACTTCTCACAATCAACAACTTTGACAAGCTATCCATTTTCTAAAATACAATTATGCAAATTCGCGAATTTTACCAATAAATAACGGATACACAAAGACTGCTATAACCTGACTCATAGCTACAATTTTTATCAAAGAGAGGCACAAGACACATATATGCTAAACACATAAAATGGCAATTATTGTTACACGAAACTTCAAATAAGTTGAATTCAACACCAATTCAATTTTGAATCTCTGTACGTAAGAGTTTTAGACAAAAGCCTGTTTTAAATGTACAAAGTGAAAAATCTTGAAACCATTTTCTTAAATAAAATAACTAAAATATAATAACTTTTGCAGGAAATTAAATATTGATTAAATTAGCATTCAATGAAGTATCATTTGAGCTGTGTTACACGATTTTTGTTCTGATTACAATTGTGATTTGTGCAGGCACTCAAAGTTACAAGTATGATTTAAGGGCATATTACTTTTTTCTCGGCAGAGCACGTTTCGAATTTTAAGAATTAACAGCCTTTACGTCCTCTTCTCCTCAGGGATCGTAGCACATCGTAGTTTAAAATAATTTGAAACTTATTGCTATCCCCTTTAAGTTTAGTTTAATTCTTTGTTTGTATTGTTGAATTCTCGAATCGAGGGCTTATCGGCCTGGCCGTATGTTTATGTTATCATAATTTATTATTCTCTTTAAGTGTGCTTCCTAGCACAGCGACTACCTTTTTTATATTTTCTAGTAAAATTAGGTGAACGTTTCTTTCGATTATATAATGAACTATCAGATTTTATCCATATACTGCTCCAAGAAATTAATGCACCAACTGCAATTTTTCTAAACATTTAGAAATGTCTATTATTTTTGTGTATTTCACGTTAGCGTGTTTACAATAAAGAAGAATTCTTTGATTCTTGTGATCATTTTGACAGGCTTCAGTTGTTTAAACACATAAAAGGTAAGTACAGTAAAAGTTGGTAAACTTAAAAAGTTTTAATTTTTAGGAAATTGTAAAGGTGCGTTAATTGTTTTGGAGCAGTGTATTTTTATCAAGTAATAATAAAAATAAAATTTAAATTCATACAATTTAAAATCTACCATAAGTACATACGGTGTACGGTGGACACCAATGTCTATGTAACTATTTTTGTAAATGATAATATTTTTAATTAACATATTATTTATTAATTCACTGATTATAGAGGCTTCTACTTCGTTATACATTGTTGAACATAAATAAAACACTGTTTATCACTTTGTTTGTATAACAATTGGTTTATTTAATATAAATAATGTTCCTTTGTAGTTTTTTTGTTACTAACGGTTTGATAATGATACGTGTAGTATCGAAACTATAGTCAATAAATAAACCAATCGTTATACAAACAAAGTGATAACCAGTGTTTTATTTATATTATTTATTGACATTATAAAGAGTGTTCGATAAAAAACGCCCAATGCCATAACTCTGTTATTTATTGACCCATTTTATTGAACTAAAAACCAAAGGCAAATGCCGTTTAAATACTAAGAAATTACATTTCTATTGATTATTTTTTAATAAATAATAACCTCATTGCCAAATAATAGCCAAATCAAACATTTTTAACGACTGCCAGTAACTTTTTATTTTTATTACAATAGACATTGTTTTTCTGAATCCAATAATGCTCAATATGTTTCTTTTCAAAAATATAGTCGTCAAAAATAAATTGAAATAAATATTTTATCTCAAACTATATTTATAAAAATTAAATTAGTGTGCCTTGGATTTTTTTTTAATTTGGACCTTACTTTGAACCAATGCCCATGGCGCATGAAATAAATTTTACTTCATACGCTACGCTTATAAAACACTAAAATATTGTGAAATTTATGTATATTTTAACCTCACTTAAAATCAGTGTTTTATATGTGTGGCGCATGAAGTAAAATTTCGATTTTAGAAAAGGGTCAATCCATTAGAAATCACCCAGAGAGCGTTGCTCAACATTTTTGTGTTTTTTAAATTGTTTTACCAGTTGTTCTCCAATACTAGGTGAATTCAAAACTATGCTTAGAAAAATGTTCAGGCTCATACTTTTTTTCTGGCGGACATTTTAAGTTTGCTTCGTAACCGTTTTTCGGCCGAAAACAAGTTTTACTCAAATGTATATAACTTTATTAATCTTATAGATACCAAGACAGATTAAAAAGCAAAATTATCAGAACGATGCTCTAGATTGTTTGTCCTTATACAATATTACCTAAGTAGTTAGAAAAAAATTCACAACTATAAATTGAAAATTAACTTAAAATGGGACTTTTAGTAAGCAAATTAAATTAAAGGTGAATCTTTCTTCCTTCTAATAATTTTACAGCACTAAAACTCCCGTTTTAGGTTAAATTTCCATTTATAGTTGGTAATTTTTTTCTTCACTTACTACTTAGGGAATATTATGTAAGGACAAAAATCTAGATTATCATTCTGATAATTTTGGTTTTTATTTTGTCTTGATATCTATAAAATTAATAGAGTTAGATACATTTACGAAAAATTTGTTTTCGGAAGGAAAATGGTTAGGAAGCAAACCTTAAATGTCCGCAAAAAATCATGAGCCCTAAAATTGTTCTAATTATAGTTTGAAACTCATCTAGTATTGGGCAATAACTGGTAAAAAAATTAAGAAAATCAAAAATGTTGAGCAACAATTTTTATTATATTTGGGTGATTCTAAGTGGATTGACCCGAAAGCCTAAAAATTTACTTCATGCTTAGTCTGGGAAAGGATAACACTCGATAAAAGCTTTAAATTGAACTTAAAAAAAACCAACAACTTTCGGAAAAAGTACAGCGTATACTTTAATTGAAATTTGCTGGATATAATTAAAATAACAATTTCTAGTATATTTAAACTAATTACGCCATTAAATACAATTTTCTTTAAATCCAAAATTGAAGCCACTTCTCTTATAAGCTAATTTTATTCTTTATCTATTGTAAAGACTCTTATATCAAATTTGTAATGTCATTATGGTAATGGTTTTTGAAGAGAGACAAAACGTTTTATAAAAAATGAATTTTTGTTGCAAAAATGACAATGAAAAAGTATACCTATCTGAGCAGTTATCCGGGGACACATAGTATATATCATAACTTGATTAAAAATAGGTATTTATTAAAATGCAATTATTTTAAATGAATAAATGTTAAAAAAATATACTTAAAAGCTTGATCACAGAACTTACATTTTCTAAGAAGAGGAATTTTGTTAACAATTAAACAAAAAGATTCTCTTGTATATATTTTGACAGTCGATTTTGACATGCAATAGGACTTGAGTAAATGGTAACCCGTCTAAGCTAGCTAGCATTAGGTTAGTCTTTCATACAACAACACTATCTAAATTGTGAAGGTAGGTCATGTCATATTTTACTATTTTTAAATTAGGAATATTTTTATTTCCTTAGGTGAAGTCGGTTAATTTAAAACTCCTATCGAGTGTTTTCTACTCAATCATTAAGCACGAAAATAAAGTCAAGTTTAGAACTGCGGGAAAATTTTGATTTGAACGCGGAGCGAAGCATAGCATCTAAATCCAAAATTTCAGGCTTCTCTAAAGTAAGCATTTTACTTCATGCGTCAGGCGTATAAAACACAGATTTGAAGTGAAGTGCAAAACATACTGCTTAGGTTGGGTTAGTTTATGATTCATTGAAGATTGATAAAAAAATCATGATTCTTATAAACTTAAACTGTTCGATTATCGCTTACTCGATCTTGCCCACTACTAATAAATATACATCAGAATCTTGTTGCGACGCACAAAAAAATCGAATCAGTGAGTCGCGAGCCACAGATTGGCAAAAGCTGCTCTAATGACAGATTAATATAATTTTATATTTTAAGGATTGATTATAATTATGTAAAAATAACATGCGCAGAAAATTTGAACAAAAGCTCTTCATTATCCAAAATCAAATCGTGTACTTTGATATTTTCCAAAACTAATAATGCCGTCACAAAATAATAATAACACGTGAAAATTCAAATTATTTGTTTTACTTGTGCTCTTTTAAAATAATCATTATATACACATAATTGATGTAAATGTGAGGTTTATGCTAAACCTAATTTTACATATTCTTAGTAAGATTACGAGTATATTCGTTAGTGGACGTAAACAACTATTTTTAATTTCCAAAAACTAAACATTTTCAAATCAAATAAGGCGATTAGCATGCTCTGCACTTGAAGATGACCTTAGTGCATTCAATATTCATAATTTTGATGAGTATATATACTCGAACTAACACTATTAAAATATTGTAACAACTTACTTTGAAGAGCAAACAGCATCAATAACAACAAAACTAAAGTAAGTAATTTTTAATATATTGGGTTTTTCAAAAGAAAGTCCTATTTTAAACGACTCGTATCGTGGCTGATTTTTATGCATTTTTGAAAATAATAACAGTATCAGGTCTCAGGGAAAGCGGGATTTTTGTTTTACACCTTTCGGTCGTCAAAGCAACAAACTTGTTTACAACAGTTGCGTGAAGAATAAAGTGTCTTCACAGGTTTCTCCAATACTTTTTTTTGTGAAAAGACATGGTTTTGCCTCTGCAAACTCGCATTGGACTTGTCCAATGTTATTACGAAAATGGACGGAGTTTTTTGGCAGGTATTCGACGGTTTCGCAACCGTAACGATTTAAGAGGTGGCCCATGCACTTTAAAAGCTTTTCGAAAGCTGGTAGCAAAATTTGAGGAAACTGGTTCTGTTGTGAATAAAAAGAAATCAGGAAGACCCACTGTGGCAACAGATGTTGCAGTTGCTGAAGTTTTACAAGAAACGCAAAATTTAGCAAATGAAAACGAATATGGAACATCTAGTGTCAATAAAATAGCAGGACGTCTGGAGATGAGTGGCACCACAGTCTGGCGCATTCTTCGAAGGCAACTTAAAATGTATCCATACAAAATGCAAGTTCTGTTCGAACTGAAGGAAACTGACAAAGGTATAAGAACTGATTTTTCCCTGCAAACAATAGCGGAAATTCAAGTGAATCCACAGTGGCTTGATAATGTTTTATGGACTGACGAGGCACACTTTCAACTTAATGGTGGTGTGAATACACATATTTGTCGAATTTAGTCATTAAATAATCCGCATTCAGTCATTCAACAAGGACTTCACGATTCAAAAGTTACCGTTTGGTGCGGCTTTACATCACGATTTATCATAGGTCCATATTTTTTTGAACAGATTGTGGATGGACGTACAAACACAGTTACAGTAAATGGACAACGTTATTTGAATATGCTTCGTGATTATGCAATACCATTATTACAAGAGCACGACATTCAAAATATATCGTATTTATGCAGGATGGCGCACCTCCGCACATCTTTAACCCAGTAAAACAGTTTTTATGGAACACTTTTGGAACCCGCATTATCAGTAGACAATTTCCTGTAATTTGGCCCGCAAAATCGCCAGATCTTAACCCTGCTGATTTTTGGTTATGGGGATATCTAAATGAAAGGGTTTTTTTAATGAACCTAATTCAATTGATGAATTGAAAGAGTCCATTACTCAGAACATAGCAGCTATTCCACCAGACCTACTCAGAGCTGCGGTTTACAGCATTGAAGAAAGGCTACTTCTTGTAGTAGAAGAAGATGGCGGCCACATTCAACATTTACGATAATTGTAATATTTTTATTAAATCCCATTTCTTTTGGCACAGAGAGACATTTTTCATATTCAAATTGCTCAAGTATTGATGAAGATATCAATTTTTTAAGATAGGACTTATTTTTGAAAAACCCAGTACATAACAGAGAATTTTCGCGTATTTCACTACTACCGCTTTTATATTATAATTCGCTGGTCTATATACCGCGTGTTCCCGGAGATTGGCCCGTATAGGAAACACTTTTTTATAAACCATTGTCCGACAAAAAAAATTCTTTAAAAAAAGTTTGGATAACTTAAAAGAAACATTTTCATAATCAAATCCTAATTTGACTCAAAAATTAAGAAAAACAAAAGGTATGATGAGAGAGAAGTACCTCTAATTATATTTTTAGGGAAAAATGTTTCTGTAAAAAGTAATTTGTAATCGAGAATTAAGTCTAAATACATTTTTTTTTTCCTTAATTTAAACAGTTTAATTTTTTAGAAATGTTTTCGTACATTTTTCTAATTATTTATTCATTCAAAATAATTGAATTATTATTAAATTACTCTTTTCAATTAAGTTATCATATACCGGGTGTTGACTTGGCGGACGCAACATAGGAAATCGCATGTTAATTATAAAGTGTTCAAATATTGGCTTCACTATTCATTTTAGAGACAAAATGTATGTCACTTTTTTGTAGAGGGAAAAATTCTAAATTTATTAATGTTCACACCTAACACTTTACGTTTCTCTAAGTTAAAATAATTAAGAAACAGTAATGTGATTTTATAAAAATAATGACATACCATGGAATTGATACACCTGCGGGTATTTCTTGTTTTTTTTTTAAAGTTAAATTTAAAGCTCTAAGTAAGTGCTTTCCACTCCCAGACTAAGCATGAAGTAAAATTTCGAGTTTAGAAAAGCCCCGTGAAAATTTGTCGAGGGTCGCGCAGCGACCCGAGACTAATTTTCTGGGCTTTACTAAACTCGAAATTTTACTTCATGCGCCACGCGTATAAAACACTATAATTTTGTCAAATTTATGTATATTCGAACATCACGTAAAATCTGTGTTGTATACGCGTGGCGCATGAAGTAAAATTTCGAGGTTAGAAAAGCCCAGAAAATTTGTCTCAGGTTGCTGCGCGACCCTCGGCAAATTTTCACGGGACTTTTCTAAACTCGAAATTATACTTCATGCTTAGTCTAGGAGTGGAAAACACTCGGTTAAAGTTTAAAATAGAACTCTTTGAAAAAACAACGACTATCTAAAGATTTAAAAAAAATAAGCTGAATTTGCTGTACATTTTCGGAATTTTTTATTTTGGTATACAAATTCCTGTTTACCTAGATAAAAAACGCATTGGAACAGTTTACTTTCAGGTAAACATATGCCTATGCTGTAAATTTTCCGACATCCGTTCTTTTTTTAACAATTTCAATTTGAAGCTTTAAACGAGTGTTTTCCAGTCCCAGACTAAGCATGAAGTAAAATTTCGAGTTTAGAAAAGCCCCGTGAAAATTTGTCGAGGGTCGCGCAGCGACCCGAGACAAATTTTCTGGGCTTTTCTAAACTCGAAATTTTACTTCATGCGCCACGCGTATAAAACTATAATATTGTCAAATTTATGTATATTCGAACATCACTTAAAATCTGTGTTGTATACGCGTGGCGCATGAAGTAAAATTTCGAGTTTAGAAAAGCCCAGAAAATTTGTCTCGGGTCGCTGCGCGACCCTCGGCAAATTTTCACGGGGCTTTTCTAAACTCGAAATTATACTTCATGCTTAGTCTAGGAGTGGAAAACACTCGGTTAAAGTTTAAAATAGAACTCTTTGACAAAACAACGAATATCTAAAAATTTAAAGAAAATAAGCTGAATTTGCTGTACATTTTCGGAATTTTTTATTTTGGTATACAAATTCCTGTTTACCCAGATAAGAAACGCATTGGAACAGTTTACTTTCAGGTAAACATATGCATAAGCTGTAAATTTTCCGACATCCGTTCTTTTTTTAACAATTTCAATTTGAAGCTTTAAACGAGTGTTTTCCAGTCCCAGACTAAGCATGAAGTAAAATTTCGAGTTTAGAAAAGCCCCGTGAAAATTTGTCGAGGGTCGCGCAGCGACCCGAGACAAATTTTCTGGGCTTTTCTAAACTCGAAATTTTACTTCATGCGCCACGCGTATAAAACTATAATATTGTCAAATTTATGTATATTCGAACATCACTTAAAATCTGTGTTGTATACGCGTGGCGCATGAAGTAAAATTTCGAGTTTAGAAAAGCCCAGAAAATTTGTCTCGGGTCGCCGCGCGACACTCGGCAAGTTTTCACGGGGCTTTTCTAAACTCGAAATTATACTTCATGCTTAGTCTAGGAGTGGAAAACACTCGTTTAAAGTTTCAAATAGAACTCTTTGAAAAAACAACGAATATCTAAAGATTTAAAGAAAATAAGCTGAATTTGCTGTACATGTTCGGAATTTTTTATTTTGGTATACAAATTCCTGTTTACCCAGATAAGAAACGCATTGGAACAGTTTACTTTCAGGTAAACATATGCATAAGCTGTCATTTTCCGACAGCCGTTCTTTTTTTAACAATTTCAATTTGAAGCTTTAAACGAGTAAGCATGAAGTAAAATTTCGAGTTTAGAAAAGCCCCGCAGCGACCCGAGACAAATTTTCTGGGCTTTTCTAAACTCGAAATTTTACTTCATCCGCCACGTGTATAAAACACAGATATTAAGTGAAGTTCGAATATACATAAATTTCACAATGTATTAGTGTTTTATACGCGTGGCGCATGAAGTAAAATTTCGAGTTTAGAAAAGCCCAAAAAATTTGTCTCGGGTCGCTGCGCGACCCTCGACAAATTTTCACGGGGCTTTTCTAAACTCGAAATTTTACTTCATGCTTAGTCTGGGAGTGGAAAACACTTGTTTAAAGCTTTAAATTGAACTCTTTCAAAAATCAACGAATGTCAGAAAATTAACAGCTAAAATAATTAAGAAAAAGTAATGTGATTTTATAAAAATAATGACATTTTTCTTGTATAGTGTAAATCATTTCGAAAACATTTACTTTAATCAAGTGACTACGATATCTTTTGCCATTTTGACATTCGCAGTTGTTGTTTCAATTCCATGGCATGTCATTATTTTTATAAAATTACATTATTTTTTCCTAATTATATCAACTTAGAGAAACGTAAAGTGATAAACGTTAACACGAATGAATTCCCTCTACAAAAATGGTTAACACATTTTGTTTCTAATATAAATAGGGGAGCCAAAATTTGAACATTTCAAAATTTACATGGGATTTCCTATGTTGCGTCCGCCAAGTCAACACCCGGTATACCATGTGTCCCCGGAAAACTGCCTAGACAGATATAGTCAATACCTTTCTACCCTAACGTTATTAACTTCTATCTGTTTTCAATCAATGAATTCTGGTTGAAATAGAACATCTTCAAGTCTTTGGCACGTCGAATGTTAAGTTAGCGTTTCTATCATCATGACATTCATGACGCCTACTTATTTTAAAACGTGATTGAGAAATTACGAAAAAAAAAAAATGTTAAAAATAAATTAAAAATGCTGAGGTGTCCCTTATAGCACATTCCTCGTCATTTAAACAAATGATAATTGACATAATAAACTTACTAATTGATTTATGTGGAGTATTTAATAACAATGGAAACACTTTTTGTTCCTTACTTCACTTTTATTTTTATTCGTTAGATGTACATTTCGAGTTCTAAGCGAGGTCATTTAATATCATATCAAATTCTAAAAAAATAAAAGACTATTTCGGAAGAATTCCGACTGATACAATTTGTTTTCATTTCAGATGCTCAAATTATTAGTAATCGTCGGCTTTCTTTGCATTTTCTTCGCGCAATGCGAAGCCTTCTTCTTCGACCTGAAAATGAGGGCGATCTGCAATTGGTTTAGTATTAACAGCACATTTTGGTGCCCTTACAACAATAACAATCAGGCATCAAGTAATGCTGGAGACACTGCCAATCCGGCACCACCGAGCGATACCAATCAACCCAGTAATGCAAACCCTTTGAATCCGTAAACAAAAATATATACGGATTTATAATTATTATAATAATAAAATTGTTACAATAAATAGTTTGTGATTTTTAAAGAATGATTTTAATTTCCTTCATTGATATATTTGCCTGGATTGTATACAATTAAAATAATAATAAAAAATGTCACTTAATTAAACACAGTTATATTCCTTTCTTCACTTTTATTTTTCTTGCTAGATGTACATTTCGGGTACTAAGTACCCATTATCTATTAGCTATTGATAATGGGTACTTAGTACCCGAAATGTACATCTAGCAAGAAAAATAAAAGTGAAGAAAGGAATATAACTGTGTTTAATTAAGTGACTTAACACCTTCACGTAACTCATACAACTACATTAATAAAAAATGTATTTTTTCTAATATAAAAAAATTACAGAAAGAAAATGAAGACTGGTCTACATTCCTTGAAATGTTCTTTATATTTTTAGAAAAAAATCAATTATCCTACTAGTTGGTTGTATGGTAAGCTTTGGGGTGGTTTTGTGGTTTTCCCAAATGCAGGGACTAGTAAATTTTGGTCCCACAAGTAGGGTCATACAGTTTTTGAGTTTAACTACAATGCACAAGGCGTCTAAAAATAAACGATGGATAACATATTTTGTAAATAAATAATTTTATTAACATACAGAAAAATATTTCAACAGTTCATTAGAAATTTGATAATCAGGTCAATAAATGTTACAATTAATAAAGTAATATTCCTTTTTATTTATTGACCACATATCCTCCTCATCAAAATAAAAAGGAATAATACGTATTAACAAAAACAATGAACTTGTTAAATTAATTAAAGGGTTATTACTCACAACACAACGTACACAAAATTATAAATTTGTCTAACACCTAACACCCAGGGTTACATACTTTAAAGTAAATTAAGCTGCAACGAATATAAATAATAAAACCATGAAACTAGAAGTGGCCATAACGTTAGAGCGAAGCCCAATATATTTTAGGGCACACATTGCACCGCCGTATAAAATTAGTGTTGTTATGTAACGATAAACATGCGATTTTCATATTTTTTTATTTATTTGATAGAAGTGTAACAGCGCGAGGATTAACTCGTAAAATGTAAAGTTGAAACCGCAGCGAAACTAAAACCGTCGAGGATCATATATAAAATAATAACAAGGGACCGACGATAATAACTGAACATACAGAAACACACAGTTTGCGTTCTTGCAACACGTGCAACTAATAACGATATTTACTTTATTTCATGCTTGATATACACCGCGCTTTATTTATTTAAGTCGTACCGTAATATTAAGGTTATAGTATAGCACCAATGTTTAGTTTTAAATGCATCATGTACAATTAGTTGTCTGCATTAGAAAGTTCAATGTACAGGGTGTCCCAGACCACACGTATCAGCCTTTTTTTAAAAAAGGGCTAGTCCTAGAGAGTTGGGATAAAAAAGTATTACAAAAGCCGTATTAAAAAATCGAATGGTGATATTGTGTTTTACAAAAAAGGATGGCATCCCTGAAAGTTTGCTTAAAAATGTCAATAACTTCAGATTTTTAAATGTCACGATAGGCTAAAAGTAGTATCATTAAAAAGGTCTTTAAAAAATAAACAACTTTTGTAAGAAACATAATTTTGTTACTGGCATCGATTTTAAGTAATATCTGATTGAAGTTATTAACTTTAAATTTTTTATGGCTAACTTATTTTAAAAGATTGAGTTTCAAATGTCAAACCTCTCAGATACCTTCTAAGGCCGCGGAGTCGCTAAAGAAATTCGACTCTAACTTCGTCTCCGACTCCTCTATGTTTCGAAAATCCTGCGTCAACTCCGACTGCTAATGAGAACCATTTGAACGTTTTAAAACTTTACCTAATAATGCAATTTCTTGCAATACAAATAAATGTTTAATGGTTAGTACATCGGCATAATTGTAATCTAATAGTTTTTTTTTTTGAAAAAATAATTGAAATGTTGGTTATATCTCATATGCAAATTACATACATTTCCATTATAATTAAAAACTCTGATTTCAAATTTTAGAAAGAAAAAAAAAAACGTAATATGTTTAGCACCATTATAATTATATTGAAAATCGGAGTCGGAATTATATGAAATTTCCAACTCCACGGTACCGATTTCCTCATCACAAAATACTTAAATTTCGACTTCACAGTTTTGACTCTAACTCCGATTCAGAGGTCACAGCATTGGTTCAAACTCTTTTCCATTTACTTCTAAACACTGTTAAACTGTAAAAGTGCGAATCTTTTCGCAATCTACAACAAGTTAGTCTTACAAAGACTATATCAAACACTCATTGAAACAACTACTTCCCGAGCTAATACCCCGACGGAGATTGAATTATACAACAAGTGTTTGCTGTTACATACAGTAACCTACTGCAAATGCAACAATTTGAGTCAAATTATTCAGGCCATCTATAGACGGAATCGCACTTTTAATGTTTGAAGTATTCTGCAACCAAGAATTGGCAATTTCATTTATACTTATGTTTGAACGGTAACGTAATCGCCAGTCTAAGGTGTCAAATTACTTAGAGGGAATGGCAAAGCTATACTGATGAGAGATAAATCTCGAAACGCGTCTATAGATGGCCTGAATAATTTGACTCAAATTGTTGCATTTGCAGTAGGTTACTGTATGTAACAGCAAACACTTGTTGTATAATTCAATGTCCGTCGGGGTATTAGCTCGGGAAGTAGTTGTTTCAATGAGTGTTTAATATAGTCTTTGTAAGACTAACTTGTTGTAGATTGCGAAAAGAATCGCACTTTTAATGTTTGAAGTATTCTGCAACCAAGAATTGGCAATTTCATTTATACTGTTAAACTGTTCTAGTCCCAATACCAGTGGCCCTAAGTATCTACTTTTAAATTGAGATAGCCATGAGATATTGATATTTGGTAACTTCAATTCAAAATTACTCAAAACAAACGATAGATACAAAAATATTTTTCCTGTGTAAGTTGCTTATATTTCGAAGACCGTTTCAATGATATAACTTTTGACCTACCATGCTATTTAAAAATCTTGCGTTATTGACAATTTGCAGCAAATTCTTAGCAATGCCAACCTTTTTGCAAAAATAAAACAGTATCACCATTCGATTCCTTAATACGGCTTTTCTAATAATTTTTTTTGACCTAACTCACTGGACTAGCCGGTTTTTCAGAAAAGCCTGATACGGGTGGTCTGGGACACCCTGTATATTATACTGGAAGGAGAACTAGTGAGCGAAACGCGGTCCGACTTCTCTGGGCTACCCCCCAGCATTGTATGGCAAACTTTCGCGTGCCGTATTTGATTCTTTAGTAAAATTAGATACATTTTCAACCAAATTATTGAGTGGAATGTTTATAAAATAATATGTTTATTATTTTGTGTGTATAAATAGTAGTGATGGGCAAGATCGATCAAAAAACATCGATTGATCGATCCCTGCAAGCGATCGAGCCTCTCGATCTTCTCATGCCGCTCGATCTTTTTGATCGGTTCGATCTTTTTGATCAGCTCGATCTTTTTTTATTGGCTCGATCTTGTCGATCGGCTCGCTCTTGTAGATAGGCTCGATCTTTCTGATTATCTCGATCTTTTTGATCAACTTGATCTTACTGATCGGTTCGATCTTCTTGATCGTCTCGATCTTTTCGATCGGATCGATCTTTTCGGGCGGCTCGATCGTTTCAGGCAGCTCGATCTTTTCGAACTTGTCGAGCTAGTTGATTGATCAATCGGCTCGAGCAGATTGATCAAATCGGTCGGCTCGAGACAATTGATCAAGTTATACGGTTTGAGATACTCTAGCTAGAGAGTACCTCAAACTGATATAGAGCTATTTTGAGCTATTTTCGAGCGGATCAATCGGTCTAAGAGGTATCATAGAACGATCGCACTATTTAATTTGATTAAATAGGTAATTCGTAAACTTTCAAAATAAATGAATTCCTTTTATTTTGCTTCTATTATTTAACATTTGCAGGCAAAATTTATTCAGAAAATCACATAAAAAGTTGTTCTGTATTAAATAATTCATAAAATAAACGATAAAAGTAAAATAATAGTAAAATAATTATAATTATATGAAAATTTAATCATCAGTACTAACAAACATCACCCCCGAAGAAAACCCTCATAAAAACCGCGGGCCCTAAAAATTAAAAAACGTCTTGGAAAATCACGTCCTGAAAAAACTACGCACTGAAAGACCCTCTGTAAAAAATAATTCTGTAAAATAGGGGTAATTTTACAGAATTATTTTTTACAGAGGGTCTTTCAGTGCGTAGTTTTTTCAGGGCGTGATTTTCCAAGACGTTTTTTAATTTTTAGGGCCCGCGGTTTTTATGAGGGTAAAAACACTCTTGGAAAATTAGCTCCAAAAACAACATCTCCTGAAAGAAGCAAAATACATCTCCTCAAAAAACCACCCCCCGTGACACCATTTCAGAAAATGATCCCCTCAAAAGACCACCCCCTGTAAAGCCATTTAATGACCCTCCCTAAAAAACTACCCCCGTAAAAATCACCTTTTAGAATAACCACCCCTTGTAAAAATATTACTGCAAAACCACCCCCCGAAACAACAGCTTATAAAATATGCCTGTAATATCACCACCCGGAAAAACTACCCCTAAAAATACCCCCGTTTATGAATGTCTTATGTTGTTCTAATTGTTTATCTTATTAAAAAATCAATGGTTAATCTAAACATGAAAATCACTGAATATTTGAATTCAAAGCTTTAAATGTAATATATAAAATTAAATTAAGCGAACATTAACGTAATTTTAGCATCGTTTATAAAAATGTAAAAAATCAACAGTTAATCTAATCAACATGAAAATCACTGAATATTTGAATTCAAAACTATATATACAATATATAAAATTAAACTAAGCGAACATTGAAGTAATTCCATCCATTATGAAAATCACTGAATTTACGTAGGAGTAATGGACCTATAACTGTTTTTATAGAGAATGAATAAATCTCGTCGAAAAGTTTAAGTAAATAGAAAATAAAGACAAAATATGTTTAAACATTTATGCAAAATAAACAAATGATTCAGCATAAAACAACATATAATTCTGTTAATTTACACAGAATTCATCGATTTTTAATATTCTTCAAAGAAAAGTTAATTATCTCAACTAGTTTTTTTATATATTTTGAACCAAACTCGAAGAGATTGTATGTTATTTTTAAGAAGTTTAATTCCTAATTACGATTGATACAAAAAATGTAACTTGCTGCAACAAGTAACTTGTTAAAGAGTAGGATGTTTGTGCATTAAAAAAATAAAATTATGTTTAAAATAATTAACCCCCCAACCCCCTCCATAAAAACAATAATTTTACCTATTTTGTGGTTAACTAAATCATGATAACACGTAAATTCTTAGAACCATCGACAAATGTTTTTTTAGGCTTGTGCTGTGAAGATTTATTAATTTTCTAAAGAGACAAATCATTGTAAATATTGTCGCCATTTATAATTAATATTTTTTTTAATATTTAACAAAATTTTAGTCGGGGTGACGGTGTTTTCTTTTTACTAAATAATTTGTATTTAGTTTTCTAAAATATTGATAGGATTTTAATTATGTTAATTATAACATACGCACACATACGCAGAAAATAAATATTTTGTAGTATGTGTACATTATTTTTATTTTATAGATAATATACAGGGAGTTTTTTTTAATAAATATACGTATTCTAAATTTAGGTCATTGTCTGTGAACCTTTAGATATTCCTTGTATTTTTTAAGTTCAATTTCAAGGTTTAAACGAGTATTTTCCACTGCCAAACTAAGCTTGAAGTAAAATTTCGAGTTTAGAAAAGCCCCGTGAAAATTTGTTGAGGGTCGCACAGCGACCCGAGACAAATTTTCTGGGCCATTCTAAACTCGAAATTTTACTTCATGCGCCACGCGTATAAAACACTAAAATATAGTGAAATATATGTATATTCGAGCTTGACTTGAAATCTGTGTTTTATACGCGTGGCGCATGAAGTAAAATTTCGAGTTTAGAAAAGCCCAGAAAATTTGTCTCGGGTCACTGCGCGACCCTCGACAAATTTTCACGGGGCTTTTCTAAACTCGAAATTTTACTTCATGCTTAGTTGGGGAGTGGAAAACACTCGTTTAAAGCTTCAAATTGAACTCTTGTAAAAACAACGATTGTCGGAAAATGTACCCAAAAAAAATCGCTGTACACAGGAAGTTTTTCTGTTAAGTATACATAGTCGTTATTTTTTTAGAAGAATTCAATTTAAAGCTTTAAACGAGTGCTTTCCACTCCCAGATTAAGTATGAAGTAAAATTTCTAGTTTAGAAAAGCCTGAAAATTTTGGATTGATCGCGTAGCGAAGCGAAGCAATCAATCCAAATTTTCAGGATCTGAGGACTAAAATTCGAAAACACACTAATTCCGATGGCCGATAGATATCGGTTAAAAAAAATCATGACATGATTTTTTTAACGTAAAAACGTATAACATAACAACATATTATAGTTTCACTGTGCTGCTACAAAAATAAAATATATTTTTTTAGCAGAATTGACTTAATTAAAATAATTTCAAAATCATCCGATTCTCAAATTGAAATAATCCATATTTTAAATTTATATTTTTCCAATTATTTTGTTATACAGAGAGTTTTATATAACACCGAACATTTGCATCGAATACAATTTGACATATTTCATTTTTAAGTTGTGTGTAAATTGAGTTACCTTTATGACCATTAAAAATTGTAGCCAATCAATCGCAATTAATGCCTCAACTTATACAGGGAGTTTTTCTTTCAAGTATACATGTCCCAATTACAGCGTATATGCCGTAAATCTTAAGATACTCGTTGTTTTTGAACAGAGTTCAATTTGAAACTTGATATGAGTGTGTTCCACTCCCAGACTGAGCATGAAGTAAAATTTCGAGTTTAGAAAAGCCTGAAAATTTGGTTTGGTCGCGTAGCGCGAAGCGCGGAGCGGCCAAACCAAATTTTCAGGCTTTTCTAAACTCGAAATTTTACTTCATGCGCCACCGGTACAAAACACTGACATACTACAATGTTTAAAACACACCGCTAAACTTTACATTGCATCAGTGTTTTATACCGGTGGCGCATGAAGTAAAATGTCGAGTTTAGAAAAGCCTGAAAATTTGGTTTGGCCGCTCCGCGCTTCGCGCTACGCGACCAAACCAAATTTTCAGGCTTTTCTAAACTCGAAATTTTACTTCATGCTTAGCCTGGGAGTGTACAACACCCGATTAAAGCTTCAAATCTTTTAATAAACCGAGCGTCGGAGCATGCACAACGTATTCTTATGTATACTTAAAAAATTCTCGTTATGAAAATGTTCGGTGTTACATAAAACTCTCTGTATAGTTCATTGTTTTACTTCTATCTTTTTAAAATATTAACACAGAATATTTTGATATTTTATTGTTCATAGATTTTGAATTTGTTTGTTGTCCAAATTTATATATTTTTTTTTTATTTTGGGTTTTACGTCATCTATTTCCGCTGCTAAGGCCAATCATGACGCCGGAGATTAGGTCTACAGCTATCCGGGAATTTTGCCGAACCCGGTGGGAGTTCCAACCCACCGGTAGGGATCTTTAACGTGCACGCAACATCCAGGCAGTACACGGGTCCTACATGCATTTAACGTCATATCCGAGAAGACGGAGTGTTTGGCATTTTTATCCTAACCTATATAAATGCAGACAACTTGTTAGGCCGGTATTTGAACCCCGGTCCGTGGCGTGGCAGTACAACACTCTAACCACTACACCACCAAGCTGCCCAAAAAAAATTTATATTTAAAACCACCGAAAGCGCATAATTTCCGTATACACGCATACGATTCCAAACTCATAGTGCCATACAATGGTGGGGGCAACGCTTGGCAATCAAATTGGCATACAAGTTTGCCCTCCAGTATAATGTGTACAGCTTCATGATCTAAAACTGTTTGAGTTACTCTTTAATCGTGACCTTGAACTAAGACTATCAAACTTTTATTTGATACTATTAAAATTTGTAACTGCGACATTCTTTTATGGACATGCAGTACTTTGTGGTGTTTATTTCTTTTTTAAATGTTTATTTACTCTTGTACTTTTTCTCTAAAGTGACCATTAAAGCAGGTAAATGCATAATGTGGTTTTACATGTGAAATCGCTAAGTTCGCTCTTTATCTGATATACACGGTATATACAAGGTGTTTAGAATTAAGTGCGCGCCATTGCTAACATTGTTATAATTTGCGTTATAGAGTCGGTTAACTAAGCAAAGTAGTTGGAAAAAAATGACAATCACAATTGTCAAATCAGAGAAACAGTTATAAGTCGAAATTTTAAGATATTAAGAGATAAACGTTTTTTTTTATGAAACACACTGTACATTTTATAACCGATCGATGGAGAAGATTATTCTTAGCAAGAAAGTTATAATACATCATTAATAATTGATACGAAAAATTAATAAGAAAGTTTTTTACATATTTCTGTTTTGTTCAGTACAATCAAGGAGCCCTAAGAACAAAACAGGATTCTAACAAATTACTAAAACAAAATCTGTTTATTGTACCTATCAATAAAATGCTCACTTAAAGTGATTTTCATCGTTGTGTGCATTGTTATACAATTTCGTATATTTTCAGGGATCCTTGGTTTTATTAAATAAAACAGAAATATGTGAATAACTGTCTTATTTATATTTTTTTTGTAATGATGATCTTCTCTATCGATCAGTAATAAAATATGCAGGGTGTTACATTCAAAAAATGTTTATTATCTGAATATCCTAAAAATAAGAAGTTAAATTATGTTTCTAATTTAATGATTGTGATTGTAATTTAATTTCCTACTATTTTGCTCATTTAACTAACTCTGTAGTGAGCACTTACTTCAGAACACCCCGTATATATATATATATACAGGGTGACCCATTTAAATGTTTCACCTGGAATATCTTTAGAACTATGCACCGAATGAAAAAATGTTTCAAATAAAAGTTTAATGATTTGGAGATGGACATCCAATTCTGTAAGAAAATTCAACCCCCAACCCCCAGAGAAGGCTAGGGGTGAGAGGTAGCTTTGAAATCTCAAATGCTAACCCCTATTTTATTACAGATTTGGATAGAGCGTGGAAAAGTAAGTAAGTGTTATCCAAAAACATTGTTTGTTACTTTGATAGATGGCGCTGCAATCAACAAAATTAAACAATTGATAGTTGACATACTAAATTTATTTTACTCTAACCAATTAGTTGAAGATTTCACTTGGAGTTAGTGATTTTTACGCATGGCGCATGAAGTAAAATTTCGAGTTTAGAAGAGCCTGAAAATTGGGAATTACTAGGGCGCGACTCGCGCGCCCTAGTAAATCCAAACTTTCAGGCTTTACTAAACTCGAAAATTTATGTTTAATTTGCGAGTGGAAATCCTCGTTCGACGAACTTAGTTTAGAATTTTCTATATTGTCAAATTTATGACGTAAAATAAATAGAGCTTATGTTATTTCTTACTTCAAATTTAGAACGAAAACAAATTCCTGTGTATTATGTGTGTGTTACTAAACTTCGACGAAAAATTATTAAATTATCTAAAATAAATAATTGCAAAAGATCAAAATGATCAGAAATTATTCAAAATAAATAGAATTTAATGTAACAAAAAAATACTCATAAATAATTCAAATCAAAATTTTTAATTTGATATTTTCAAATATCCTGTGACAATATTTAAATTTCAATTATAGCCTCTCAAAATTTTATTTATTTCTGTGTAGAAATATAAATTTTATTTATTTTTATGTTTACAAAAGGCACGCGTCTCCGAGTAATCATTGGTTTCGAGTAATTTACATAATAAAAACTATTTTGTTGATTGCAGCGCCATCTATCAAAGTAACAAAAAATGTTTTTAGATAAAACTTACTTACTTTTTTACGCTCTATCCAAATCTGTAATAAAAAATAGGGGTTCCCATTTAAGATTTCTAAGCTACCCTCTCTCCAGCCTTCCCTGGGGGTGGGGGGGGTGAATTTTCTTCCAGAATTAGATGTCCCCTCCAAATCATTAAACTTTTAATTGAAACATTTTTTCATTCGGTGCATGATTCTAAAGATATTCCAGGTGGTACTTCAAAATGGGACACTGTATTTATATATATATATATATATTTATATATATATATATATATATATATATATATATATATATACATACCTGAAATAATGCTTTTTGCCTTAAATAATGATTTTGTTGCTTAAACTAATGCTTTTTAGCATAAAATAATGCTATTTTTGCTAGAATTTGTACTATTTAAAAACCTTTTTTTTCAATTTTTTGTTCTTAGAAATCTGAGCTTTAGTTATAACAATATGACATCGTTAGAGCAAACTGTTCGCTATAACCGATACTAGTGCTTAAAGAGAACACCGGCTACAATGTATAAATATCGCTATAAACAATTTTGACTATATTTATTACATTGTGTGTAAATTTTAGTTATTTGGGTAATAATTCACTGATCCAATAAAATTAGAAATTTAATATTCCGTCTTATAAATACGTTTTCCTTATTCCAGGTAATCCCTTTACTAGTTATGAAATCGAAACGCATAATTACGCAACAACCAAGATTATCCGTCCAGATTACATTAAGAATCTTAAGGGACAATATGAGGAATTTAGTTCCGCGTCCTTGATTCCGGCGTGTCTGGTAATCAGATGATCCCTAATTGTATTCAGGCTTCATTGTGCATGCGCACTTTTGATCCTGCCAGGATTTATGGCTGTTTACACTCGACTCGACTAATGTTTTGTATGTGTTGGTGCGAAGGGATAGGGATAGGGATCTTCCGCAGGGTACTGGCACAGCAGTAGCTTATGAGGTTACACTTGATGGAGCAGTTGCTTTAGCAGACGAGACTTTGAAAGACGTATACTGTGGGACTACTGGAGCAAATCCTCATCGTTACGCGGATTTAGAAACCAACGGCGAAATCCTCTGGCAGTCGTCCAGTCCCCGGTCCCTTGGAAAAGCAGAAAAGGACGAAGATGAGGATGAGGTCGAAGAGGACTTCCCTTAATTTCTATACCCCAGGCCTCCCCAGAGGAACGGCAATTATAGATTTTTATATCAGTTTCCGTTACATAAACTCCTTCCTCCTCGGGCGTTATTATTCTTTTATATTCTTTTATCTCGTCTTCTCCACCCCTTGCCTTTTAATTGCTTCATCAATTCTTTTAATTGCGACGCGCCCGGCTTCCTCATTTCATTACTTGTATCCTGAAAACTCATTTCGCTTATTTATCGCGCACGCCATCGCCAATAAGAGATGAAAGAGGGAACAAAGAACGCAGAAAATGACTAAACGCTCAAGGAATTATCCTAAATTTGTTAAAAGTGTCACTTGCAATAAATACACACCGAATTTTATTCAACATTCAACATGCAATTTAAATTATAATGAGTAAACTACACTTTTAACAGGTAAATCGTAAAAAATGCTGTTCATAATTTATAGGTAATTTGTTATTATTTAGAGGTATTTCGGTAAATTAGTAAATAAGTGGATTGACAGAAGAACTGAAATGGAATGGTCAGCAAGATCACCTGATTTAACCATTCTCGATTTATTCTTTTGGGTTTTTATTAAATCGAGTCTACACAACGAAGAATGAAACTTTAAAAGAATTGGAAAATGTAATCCGTTACGAGATCAAGCACATTACTGAAGATATTGGGACTATATATAACGTGCAACATTCGAGGGTTTTTGCGAAGGCCGACAATTTGAGCGTTTGTTATAACGTTTAAAAATAAATACTAGATTTTTGAAAAGTAAGAAAATTTGGTATTTAATTTCATTAATTTATTAAATGGATAGTAGCAATAACTTTCGGTTAGAGCTAGATTATTTCAATTATTATTAGCTTTATAATGAAGTCGATGCCATTTAAAAATTATTACGTTATCACCTGAGGTGCTATCACTTAGATCGTGGAAAAACATTCTTACGCAATATTACTTTTTTTACTACCCATAATAATTACAGCAAACATTTCAATTAACTTCCTCTTAGGTTTGAAAATGACAAGGCTTTGTCACTTTTAAAAGAAACCAACATAATGCCTTGTGGTGGAGGCGGTTACTTTGTGATACATTGTAAATATTTAAATAATTAACACTGATTACTTTTTTGTATTCACTTTTTATTTTGAACTGTGACTAGTTTCGACTCAACAGCGAGTCATTCTCAAACTAACTACCTTAAAACTAACATTGCAATCTTATATATACTTAAAATTATTTATCAGGTAGAAAAACGTCAAATAGAGGCGTATACATAAGTTCCGTCTGGTCGTTTATTAGCGGGATTCCCGGATTCAGTTTTGCTTTATGAATCTCTAATGACTCCAGAAGGTTCATTCTACGGCCTTTTTCTACACAATGCAAAACTGAAAGAACATCTTTAACAAAAGTATGTCCTTCTTCCATGAGGTGATTAGAAAACGTGGATTTATCCTGTTTTAATGTATACGCTCTAAGATGTTCTTTCAGCCTAATATTGAAATTTCTACCAGACTGACCTATATATACCCCTTTACAAGACTGACATGTTAACTTATATATCCCGGATTTATTGTGAATGTTGGTTTTTGTTTTTGAATTGAAAATTTCATATTTAAGTTTCAACTATGGTTTAAATGCGACTGTTAAATTCTCTTTTTTTAATATATTTTTTATTTTAAGGCTTGAAATGCCGAAATAGGTCAGTGGGGCGTATTTTTGTTCATTTTTATTAGTTTTAATGGTTGCATACAAGTATTTTTTCATTTGTTTAAATTTATGTTTTTCTATTTAATTATCTATTAGTCCTGTGTTGTATCCATTATTATTCGCAATGTTTTTAATTATTTCGATTTCTTTTTTAAACGCGTTTTTTGTTAGGGGTATGTTTAGAGCTTTATAGATCATTAAATTGAATGCCGCTAATTTGTGTTTCATAGGATGTCTAGATGATTGAGGAATTGTTGTGTCTGTAAATGTTGGTTTCCTATAAATTTCGAATTCTAATTTATAGTTGACTTTTGAGATTTTTAGGTCTAAGAAATTTATTTGATTATTTTGTTCTGTTTCTAGTGTAAACTTTATATTGGGGTGTAAGGAATTAATAACATTTAAAAACTGATCCAATTGTCTATTGGAGCCTACAAAACAGGCTAATATGTCATCCACATATCTGTACCACTTAACAATATGTTTCTGTCCGAGAGGGGAATTTAAAATAACTGATGTGATGTTTTTCATAAAAATTTCTGCAAGTAATGGACTAAGTGGTGACCCCATTGCTAGCCCCTCTTTTTGATCGAAAAATTTATTGTCAAATGTGAAATAATTACATTTAAATAAGGATTCTAATAGTAGGAGGAATTCATTTTGTATTATTGGATTTATATTGTTAATATCAAAAGACTCTTTTATTAGTTTTACGCATTCTTGTGGTGGGATTTTCGCGAACATGTTGGACACATCAAAGGATACTAATTTGTAGTTAGGTTCTATTTTAAAGGATTTAAGTTGTTCGGTTAAATCAATTAAATTTTTAACTGCATGCTCATCCTTAAATTCTGTCAGTTCTCTATAAATTTTGTTTAAATGTATACCTATTTTACGAGCAGGTGAATTAATGTAAGAGACCACTGGCCTAATTGGGCAATCCTGCTTATGGATTTTCATTAAACCATAAAGTTTTGGAGGGAGGGGATTCATTGGTAAAAATAAGCGCTTTTCATATTCTAAAAATATGGCTGTACAGTTTTGAATATTTGATTTTAAGATGTTAACAAATTGTGTGGTTGGATCTTTTTTAATTTCCACAATGTTTGAAGAGGCAATAAAATTGTTGATTTTTTCAAAATACGCATTTTTGCTTAAAATTACCACTGAAAATTACCCTTTGTCGGCTTTAGTTATTGTGAGGTTTTTGGCTTTAACTTTCTTATTAATAGACTGAATAGTGAAATGATCTGAGTGGTAAACTTTATTTGGGTTTTTTGTTGAACTTATAATAATATTGCAAATTTTTGATTTTATGAGGTTGCTATTTTTAATACTATTCAATGCTAATTCTGACTCGACTGTTAACAATTCTTTGAGGTTTTTTGCCTGAATATGTGGTGAATAATTAGGGCCAAGTTCCATAAGGGCGATTTCCTTTTCGGTGAAATTTACCTCGGTGCAGTTTATAACTCTGGAGTGGAAGGTACGTTGTGAGTCGTGGGTTTTATGCTGGTTCTGTTCCGGTGTTTTCTGGCTTTTTAGTTTTTCCAACTTCTTCTTCTGTGCTGTGTACTTCTGGTGTTTTGCGACACTAGCTTTCCATCTAATGTAGTCGTCTAGGAGGTCAAATTCGACTGGATGTAGTTGACGAGCTAGTTCAATGTGAAGTATTTTTAAGTACGTGAAAATACTTTCTCGTTGTTTGAACCAGAATTTTATCTCCTCCTTTATCCAGAGCTTCTGAGCGATTTTTATCGTTTTCTTGGCGGCGAACGTTTTGCAGTTTGAAAAAAAATACTTGTATGCAACCATTAAAACTAATAAAAATGAACAAAAATACGCCCCACTGAATTATTTCGGCATTCCATCCTTAAAATTAAAAATATATTAAAAAAAGAGAATATAACAGTCGCATTTAAACCATATTCGAAACTAAAATATGAAATTATCAATTCAAAAACAAAAACCAACATTCACAATAAATCCGGGATATATAAGTTAACATGTCAGTCTTGTAAAGGGGTATATATAGGTCAGTCTGGTAGAAATTTCAATATTAGGCTGAAAGAACATCTTAGAGCGTATAAATTAAAACAGGATAAATCCACGTTTTCTAATCACCTCATGGAAGAAGGACATACTTTTGATAAAGATGTTGTTTCAGTTTTGCATTGTGTAGAAAAAGGCCGTAAAATAAACCTTCTGGAGTCATTAGAGCTTCATAGAGCAAAACTGAATCCGGGAATCCCGCTAATAAACGACCAGACGGAACTTATGTATACGCCTCTATTTGACGTTTTTCTACCTGATAAATAATTTTAAGTATATATAAGATTGCAATGTTAGTTTTAAGTAGTTAGTTTGAGAATGACTCGCTGTTGAGTGGAAACTAGTCACAGTACAAAATAAAAAGTGAATACAAAAAAGTAATCAGTGTTAATTATTTAAATATTTCAACATAATGCCGTCTGGTTTGCAGGAATGTGTTTCTTTATTTAATCCCTTTAAAATCAGTTAAATCTCGATAGCGATTGCAAGTTAAAAATATAAAGTAGTTTCCCAGACCCTCCCAAAAGTTGGGGAAGTTCTAAACCATCTCATAATGTAGTTTCTATGATAGTGTAAAAGTATGCAAATTTATGACAAAATACAGTGTCCGTATTTCGACAGAATGCATGGGGATCTCAGTTATTTGAAGAGATAGAGAGTCGGTTAAATTGGGGCAAAGTTGCGTATTTTAGGGCCTAACAATTATCTAACAATTATCTAAAAACAATTTTGAAGTATCTTTTTTTTTCAACAAAAAACTGATTTTTTGAAAAATTGTTTTCATTTGTTTATTCAAAAACTACTGAATCTGGACGTTTAGAATTTTGGCACTTTTTAATGAGGAATCTAGTAGCATATTTTTTTTCAAGATAACTGTAACTGTTACCCGGGGACCAGAGCTGGGATGAATCCTCAAAAACAGGATTCGAATCACGAATCCGAATTACCTAATATGATTCGAATCACGAATACTCGAATAAAGGATTCGTAAGTGAAAGATATGATTCGAATCAAAGATTCGAACCCTCATTTTTGAATCACGGATACAAATCCTTTAAAAACAATTTTGAATCTATTATTTGCAACCAGTAATATTTTATTCCATCAGTTTCTATTAACAAAAATGTACATTTACCGACTAAATATCTGATTATATAATGATTTTAATTAATGATGCTATATGTGTTATTGAACTTCGTTTTAAATCTGTGTTTATTACGCGTGGCGCATGAAGTAAAATTTCGAGTTTAGAAAAGCCCCGTGAAAATTTGTCTCGGGTCGCTGCGCGACCCTCGACAAATTTTCTAAGCGGGGCTTTTCTAAACTCGAAATTTTACTTCATGCTTAGTCTGGGAGTGGACAACACTCGTTCTTAGAAGTTTCAAATTAAAGGATCACTCTAGATTACTAACTTTATTACCATTTTACAAAGGCTACAGCTCGAAGGACCAATCATGGTCTTCGGAGACCGAAGGACTACAGGGAATCGAAGTTTATTTACAAGAAAACATCGAATATCTTAAGATTTACAGCATGGATAGGAAAGAAAACATCCAATTTTGAAAAAATATCGAAGTTAAGTTGATTTTCAGTGCGTTTTTAACTTCACTTTAAATCAGTGTTTTATACGCGTGGCGCATGAAGTAAAATTTCTAGTTTAGAAAAGCCCCGTGAAAATTTGTCTCGGGTCGCTGCGCGACCCTCGACAAATTTTCTACGCGGGGCTTTTCTAAACTCGAAATTTTACTTCATGCTTAGTCTGGGAGTGGACCGTCAAGATTTTCTACATGTCGAGATTTTCGATATTTCTAGATTTATGTCGATTTATTCACCGTTTGTTATTGTATTAAATGCAACTTTAATATTAAATAAAAACGGTTTTTTTTAGGAATAGAATATTCACCCATTAAGAGCCGACCAAATTATAAAGTTAACTCTAAAAGTTAATTTTAGATAAAATTTTGAATCTTTTTCTTTGATTTCAATGAATGATTTATTATATTACATACGTCGATTTTTTTAAAAAGTTAAATTTAAAATTCAAACGAGTGTTGTCCACTCCCAGACTAAGCATGAAGTAAAATTTCGAGTTTAGAAAAGCCCCGCGTAGAAAATTTGTCGAGGGTCGCGCAGCGACCCGAGACAAATTTTCACGGGGCTTTTCTAAACTCGAAATTTTACTTCATGCGCCACGCGTATAAAACACTGATTTAAAGTGAAATTAAAAATGCACTGAAAATCAACCCAACTTCGATATTTTATTTAAATTAGATGTTTTCTTTCCTATCCATGCTGTAAACCTTCAGATATTCGTTGTTTTCTTGTAAAAAAACTTCGATTCCCTGCAGTCCTTCGGTCTCCGAAGACCATGGTTGGTCCTTCGAGCTGTAGCCTTTGTAAAATGGTGGTAATAAACTTAGTAATCTAGAGTGATCCTTCAATTTGAAACTTCTAAGAACCAGTGTTGTCCACTCCCAGACTAAGCATGAAGTAAAATTTCGAGTTTAGAAAAGCTCCGCGTAGAAAATTTGTCGAGGGTCGCGCAGCGACCCGAGACAAATTTTCACGGGGCTTTTCTAAACTCGAAATTTTACTTCATGCGCCACGCGTATAGAACACTGATTTCAAGTGAAGTTAAAAGTATACTATTAACGTTGGATATTTTTCATGGTTAAGTAACCAAATATCTATTCACAAATATTTGAATTGTTCGAAAATTTCAATATTTATATTCAAATATGAACAAATTAGTGATTCAAATATTCATATTAGAATATGTAACTATTTAAATTAATCGATTCGAATCCCAGCCTGAATAGCGATGATTCGAATTATTTAGGAGGATTTGAATCCGTGTATGAGGATTCGAATGCTTGTATAAGGATTCGATTCCTATTATAAGGATTCGATTCCTTTTATAAGAATTCGAATCCTTTTATAAGGATTCGAATCCTTTTATAAGAGTTCGAATCCTTTTATAAGGATTCGAATCATCTACGTCTGGATTCGAATACGAATCCTTTTAAAAAAATGTAACGAATCCGGATCACGAATCCGTTTTCACTAAAGTATTCGAATGCCTCTGTTGAATCCTCTAAAAGGATTCGAATCCGGGAATCGAATCCTGAATGATTCGAATCCTGCCCAGCTCTCAGTGGCGGATTATCGCACAGGCGCATGAGGCGCTCGCCTGTGGCCTCCGAATGGCACCGGCCTCAGACAGGCCTCAAAAATAAAAATTAAGCGGAATGAAAAAAGGCAATATGCGTGGAAGTCTGGATAGCACCAGCGTCAGACCGGCCTCAAAACTCAAAATTAAGCGAAATGTGAAATGTGTGCTAGTACGAAAAATGCTAAGGAGCGGCTAGAGCCTTCTTCAAATACCACGCGAGCCTAGTGATATGACGCGCATGAAATATGCCCACCGGCCTGCCGGCGAAGATTTCTAGTCTAACCTAACTTCCCCACTTATGTTTGTCAGTTTGTGTATAATGTTTAAAGTTTAAAAGTTCGATTAAACAAACCGTGATCCTGTGTCCTTTGAATTGTGAACGACTACAACTACATAGGTACTACGATATAACGTTTAACGTTTGTATCATTGTATCTGCTGTCTGTACGTAAAAAAGTAAGTAGTAATACATTATACATTTTTGATTTCTAAATATTAAAATATTTCAAAATTTAAATTAATTAATTAAAGCTATTTGTTGTTAGTTTGTTAAATGGTCAAATGAATATTGTGGCATCGTGTATGTGTATCGTGTAATTACGTATTAAGTATGAAAAAAATGTGTGAAATATCAATTTTTCTAATTTACACTATTGACAGTGATTTCCATCCATCATGCCGAAAATTATTGCCCCTTAATACCAACTATTATTTATTCATTCATTTTAGGCCATAAAAAGAAGATTTGAAGGTGGTGCTGCCAAACTACGGAAAAAAAATGCGAGAGAAAAATGCGCAGAACAGCAGAGGAATTCTCTTGCGTCATTTCTCGCTTTCCCAAGCCCAAATGAAAATTCTGCTTCTGTGTCTAATGTGTCGTTTTTTAATCATGCTTCTTCTTCTAAAAACTCTGTCGATGATAATGATGATGATGACATTGATATTTATGATGGTGATATAGAATTTGCAGTTGGAGAAAATGAAGTGAAAGTGGAAAGTGAAAACCAAATAGAAAAAAATGTGATAGTCGTAAAAGAAGAAACTGAACCTGAAAATGATGTCCTTCAAGTTCAAGAAAATTTAGAACCTAAAACATTTTAAAATAATATTGGATTATGGCCGAAAAATTTGTCCAACCAAGAAATTGAGTATTATTTAATAAATAAACCGCTTAATATAGGGGACATTAATAATTTAAAAATACCTTATACTGATAGAGATAGAGTTTATTATAGAAATATATCGGAATCAGACTTCTATTGCCTCAAAATAAACGGCTCTAAGGAATTACGCGAATGGCTTATATTTACGGAAAGTAATAAGTGTGTCTACTGTTACATATGCAAAATGTTTTTCAATGTGCAGACGAAATTTACAACAGGATTTAGTGACTGGAAAAATGTAAAGGAGCACGAATCTTCCAACGATCACATCAAAGCTATGTTAACCTTTCAAAAACGAAAAACACAAATTGGGCGTATTGATGAGCAATTAGTAAAGCAGATAGACTCCGAAAAGAAGTATTGGCGGGAGGTGCTAAAAAGAATATTTGCTACTGTGCGACTGTTGTCCACTATGGGTTTGGCGTTTCGAGGACATAGGGAATGCGCTAATTCTAATCGAAGAGGAAATTTTTTGAGTTGCTTAGAATACCTATCAGAATTCGACAATTTTCTAAAGAATCATCTTGAAAAATATGGTTATTCGGGTAAGGGTAATGTTAATTATTTGTAGCATAGTACATGCGACGAATTCATAACTTTGATGGGCAACGAAGCTAAATCTTATATAGTTTCTGAAGTAAAGGAAGCGATATAGTTTTCCATTATTGTGGATTCTACTCCTGATATTAGTCATGTGGACCAGCTGACTTTCGTTTTAAGATTTGTAAATAAAAAAGGATAGGTAAAAGAAAGGTTTCTTGGCTTTCTTAAAATTGAACAACACGACTCTGCATATCTGAGCAATGTAATATTAACGTTTTTAAATAGCTTAGACATAGACATAAACAATTGTAGAGGTCAAACTTATGACAACGCTGCAAATATGTCTGGCAAATACAGGGGATTACAAGCCAGAATTAAAGAACATAATGCAAAGGCCACTTACATACTATGTGCTAGTCATAGTATAAATTTGATAAGTAATCGTGCTGCAGAGTCTTGTTCGGGAGTCAAAATTTTTTCTATATTATTCAAAATGTTTATGTTTTTTTTTTTCTTCATCAACTCGTCGGTGGAATCTGCTTACAAGTAGTTTTTCAGATAAATCAAAACATATTAAGCGATTGAGTGATACGAGATGGTCAGCGCGAGCAGATGCTGTTTCTGCCCTAAGAATGAATTTAAAAAAAACCCAGCAAGTGCTAATGGACATAAGCGAATGTGAGCAAGAAAAACCTTTGAGCAAATTGGAAGCTAAAAAATTATCAAAATATTTTGATGAATACGAAATAGCTATATTAACGGTGCTATGGGATACACTTTTGCAGCGCATAAATTGTAAGAGCATATCGCTACAAGATATACAATCAAATTTGCTACAAGGAGTAACGCTTCTTAAATCACTCTCTAAGTTTGTGGAGGACATTAGAAATAAATTCGAAAATATTGAATTAGAGGCAGGTTTGCTAACTAATAGTAATTACAAGGAAATCAGACAAAAGAAAAGAAAATTTCAATTTGACGAAACTCGTGAAGGTGACACGATCTTCACTTGTAGAGATGCGTTCAAAATAAACACATACAATGCTATATGTGATAATATTATTTCTGAAATATCTGCAAGAAGTTTGGTTTATATTGATGTTTTTAGTGATTTCGAGCTATTTTTTAATTTCAAAATGAACGAGAATGATGCAATACAATGTATAACTCGGCTGTGCAACAAATATGAAAATGATATCGACATTGATTACTTTAGAGATGAAGTTCTTCAGTTCATTGCATTTGTTAAGGAAGAAAATGTATCCAATCCGATGGATATGTATACATTATTAATGGACGGGCTGCAATCCTCCTTTCCCAACGTGGAAATTATTTAAAAAAATTTCTTGACTATGCCAATATGTAATGCTAGCGGCGCACGCTCATTTTCTGTATTAAAAAGAGTCAAAAATTACTTACGTAATAGTCTTGGCCAATTGAATGTAAGTAATTTATCAATTATGTTCATAGAAAGTGATATTGTTCACCAAATAAATTATGATGATATAATTGATAAATTTGACAAACAAAGGGCTAGAAAAGTGCAATATATATCTCAAAACATTTAATGTTGCTTAATTTAAATATTTATTTTATACTTTTATGTTTGTTAGTGTTGCTGTTTACCAATGCAATAGTGATTATATGTTGTATGTTATATTGTTATTTATTACACGTTTTTTGCGTGCATTTTTTGTTAATAAATTTGGTGTTTTTTTTTTTTTATTTTTATTTTTTAAATAAATGGCGGCCTCAAAATCGAGTTGCGCCTCTGGCCTCCAAACTGTTTAATCCGCCACTGCCAGCTCTGCCGGGGACCATAGCCAACTTTTGTTTTTCTTATGGGTGCCATTTCGGATTTTAATATTTTTTGTTTTTCTTATGTGCGCCATTTTGGATTTTCATATTTTTTGAAAGAATATTTTTTTCTAAACTCAGTGATGTATCTCACTCATAAATTACCAAGAGCTCGCCGTAAGCTTCGACAAGCATTCGATACGATTCTGCAGCAGTTTTCTTCGAATGGTAATAGAAAATCAATGCTGTCCGCGAATCATAGTTTTTAGGCTCAAAAACAGTCATCTTCAACGCTATGAAAACATATGTAGTTGTATTAAACTTGTATTCATTTAAGTTAAAAGTCTTTGACGAATGTAAACACAATAATAAGGGACCAATAACGCGACTTACCAGTCACAATATTGACAACTAGAGCAGTTTATAAGCAAATAACCATTCTACACATAGAAAAAGCACATTCTTAAAAAAAAGGCAGGTAAACTATCAGGACCTGGGCTGTGATTTATTTTCAGTGAACAGAGAAAGTTTAAAATCTCAGTAATATTCAAGTTTAGTGGATGTGGAATATGAGTAACACTTAATAATAAATTAGAAAACTGTATCGTACTATGAGAGACAGACGGTGGATTATAAACAGATTCAACAATATGACCGTTTGCGGTCACTGTATTAAGTCCATCTATCAATATTGATGGCAACTAAAAACAGCCTCGTTTGGTTTTGACCTGAGTCTAAAAAGATTTAGGGTTACACTATATATGTTGACTGTCGTTCAAAAACAATGACTGTATTAACTAAATTGACAATTGTCGGCGTTTAACGTCAATATTTATGTTGATCTGACTGTGACGAAATCGTCATTTTGCGTCAAAATCGCGATGTTTACGCCAGAAAAGGCAAAAATGGCATAAGACCGGAAAAATTTAAATTCAGGAAAAGACCGGATCTTCTGATTTAAGACAAAGTCTTTTTTTCTCTGACGATTTTCAACAAAACAGTTAATATTTTGGAAAATCCAGTGGAGATTTTTAAATTGCGATTGCAGCCAGGCAAAGTTTATTAATTTTGAGTAAGTTTATTCTTTGATGTTGACTATTATTGTCAGATTTAGTTAATCCTGTAATTTTTATTCTCAAAAATAAACCGAGGTGGAACTATTTTTTTTCAAAGCCGAACGAAAACTAAAATGCTTACAAAAAACAAATCAGAAATGGTCTTAATCGAGTGAGGGGACTTCGAAACGGATATTTCCGCAAACAGTTTTGATTTAAAAATTGCAAAAAATTTGAAACTGTTGTAGAATTAAGCAAGTGTTTACGTGCGTGTTTGAGTCGAAATAAACCGATTTTTTTTCGGTTCAGTTCCGGTTTTCGTTCCCACAAAAATAACGGTTTTTTCCGGTTTTCGGTTTTTGATTCAGTTCCGGTTCGAAGCCCTGGTAAATACAACATTATAATTTTTCTAATAACTTGGTCATATTATTTTTTCAAAACCTATAAAAATACTTCAATATGTTTGCTCATATCTACCTGCAGCAATATAAATATGTATGAGCACCCCTGTCCTCATTTGGCTCATGGATCATTTGATAATTTTCCATTTATATGTGAAATATTGATATTGCCTATTTCAGTAGTGTGTATGAATTTGAAAAATGCTGCACACTTTCGATTAGTATAGATTATTGCTGATTTTAATTTCGTACTGTATTCGATAATAATTATCGACGTCATCCAGGAGTAAGATATTATAGCGTGTTGTTAATCACCGGAAAGTAATACACCGTCGCAAAAAACTGCACCACGATGATTAATGATGATGAAAGTGCAATAAGCAAATTCGCAGGTGGAGCCGAGAAAGAAACTCGTCCAATTTGAAAAAGTGTCAAGCAGAAAAACCTTTACGTCTTCTGCAATTATTTTAATAAATGTCCGCCGCCGGATGAGTTATTTAATTGTCGGCGCAATTTAAAACTTGCCTAAACCCTATTTTTACGTTACGGGAGCAATTTATATTTTATTCAGGGCGATTTTTCTTGCGCCGCAAATTTATTCGGGGGTAATTTGAATAAATCGAAACAAGCCGTGAACTCGAGGGTAGCAGCCCGAATGACCCCAACAGCAGCACCGACTGTATAAATTGAAAGTTATAGTTTAGATATAATTATACACCGTGTACAGTAGATGTATATGTATATTATGTATCGTGTATAGCTAATAGTTGGCGGGGATCATTTACATATCGCGGAATAGTCGTACTAGAGCCGAAGGGAAAGCAAAAGGGGGAGTGTATCCCAAGGAAGTTATTGTAATTAGTTCGGTATTATGAACATTCTAGTGAATAACTTCAGTAAATTTCTGTGCAAATTAGGACGGTCTTCTTGTTCAACAATCGATAGTCAGTCGGCGCCTCGCAACAGAAATTGCCTTTTGCCTATTTATGCATTCACAAATATTACACCACTTATATCATATCAGGCTCTGATAATTAGTTTACGTGCGTGCTCGAGCATCCCTCACCCTCTCGTTACCGTATGTAATTACCACACACGTGTACCTCTTCCCAACTTTCTCCTTATCTCAAATAATAAACACGGGTATATTAAATACATATACAGGGTGTCTACGTTCGTTAAAAGTTTATGGGGTTGCCGTTGCACTAAACATTTGAAAAAAATCCTTGTCATATGGTTGAATCAGTTCTCCTCATGTGAAATATTTTCAACTTTATATCACTTCCGGTTCCACCGGAAGTAGCACCAAGTTTGTTATTTTAAATGGAACACCCTATATATTAGTAATTTTTTGGGTTCCTCGTTTAAATTGCAACGTATTTTATTCGAACATATGTACACTTATCTCTTGTAGTTTTCAAGAAAAAAAAAATTCTAAAATTCTGACCTCTAAAAGGCATCTTGAAATCTGTCTGTAACTTTTCTTAAGAATAACATAAAAATATGATTTATATCTTTCCTTGTACCTAGAGGATGCTTCTATGAGTGAATTAATTGGAAACTGTCAATGTTCACAATAAGTGTTTTTAAAATGTCATATGGTGTCATATGGTGTATCACATGGTACGATTGGGGGAAAATTTCCTACAAAAAAGTATTGTAAAACTATACTGCTAAAGCAAGTAGTTTTCGAACTATTTCGAAAATTCGATTTTCGTCGCGTTTATGCAGGGAATAATGTGCGCATAAGTCGCAATTGAATTTTACTAGGCCAGTAGTATGCTTGTGTTTTGTCGCAATTGTATTGCGAAATGTCAAATAATATAAAGAATTAGTACAAAGTTTTACACAAATCAACAAAATGAATAGTTATACAAATGAATAAATTATCAATTTATTCTTTATACATGGCAACTGCCAATTGAACAAAATTTGATTATAATCTTCTAAATCTTGTTTTATTCATCGGCGGCAAATGTGGATAAGTTTAATTAAATATTCCACATGTTCGAGTACCAATTCCATCGCAGTTGCCATGTATAAAGAATAAATTGATAATTTGTTGATGTGTGTATTTAATTATTTTGTTGATTTCTGCATAACTTTGTACTAATTGTTTTTATTATTTGACATTTCGCATTACACAAGCGACAAAACAAAAGCATTACTACTTGCCTACTAAAATTCAGTTGCGACTTATGCGCGCATTATTTCCTGCATAAATGCGACGAAAAACGAATCTTCGAAATAATTCGAAAACCACTTCCTTTCGGAGTATAGTTGTTAATACAGTTTTGTAGAAATCGTAACGACGATACCACGTGATAAAAAATGGGTCATTCTATTTAAAAAAATTGAATTACGAGATATTGAAGAGGGCACTTCGATATTAACATTTTAAGAACACTTATTGTCAAAATTGACAGTTTTCAATTAATACACTCATAGAGGCATCCTCTAGGTATAAGTAGAGATATAAATCATATTTTTATCTTACACTTAAAAGAAGTTACAGATAGATTTCAAGATGCCTTATAGAGGTCAAAATTTTTGAAATATTTTTTTTGCTTGCAAACTATAAGAGATAAGTGTACATATGTTCGAATAAAATACGTTGCAATTTAAACGAGAAATCCAAAAAATTACTAATATATAGGGTGTTCAATTTAAAATTACAAACTTGGTGCTACTTTCGGTGAAACCGGAAGTGATATAAAGTTGAAAATATTTCACATGAGGAGAACTGATTCAACCGTATGACGAGGATTTTTTTCAAATTTTTAGTGCAACCCCAACCCCATAAACTTTTAACGAACGGTTTAGCGTAGACACCCTGTATATATATATATATATATATATATATATATATATATATATATATATATATATATATATATGCATCTAATTATCTACAACAGTGGTTCTGAACCTATTGTTGATCACGGTTAAAAAATAATAAACTGTGTTGTTAATCTTAAAATAAATTTTAATTAGTGATGGAAATAATCAAAATATGATAACCGAATTAGTCGATTATTAAAATATCTTGATATAATCCACTATTGTCCATCGATTATTATATGGATCATTTACTTTAGCGTTTTTTTAACGGTGGGTCGTAAATAAATTATCGGTAGGTATAACCTAAGCATATTTTAAATATCACAATGAATTACCGTTAAATACACCTGGCGAAGTAAAACTTCGGGTTTAGAAAAGTCTAAAAATTCAAATCTAAATTTTCAGACTTTTCTAAACCCGAAGTATTACTACATGCTTAAACAAGGAGTGGAATACACTCGTTTAAAATTTCAAATGTATCAGCTTTATGAATTAACCTAAGTATCTAACTGTTGTCCGACTAATTTAACCTGATAAATTGGTTCTTTGGCTATCTTAGAGGTAGGCAACAATTTGTTAAAACTGGTAACTTTGTATCCAAAGCAATTCGTGTTACATCTGGTGTGCCTTAGGGCTCCCACTGTGGACCCATTCTATTGCTGCTCTTTATTTATGATATTAGCATTTTTGTAAAGGGCAGTAAATGTTTGATGTTTGCGGATGACTTGAAGTTAGTTAGAGTAATTGATACTATAAGTGAACAGAATTGTTTATAATTTGATTTGAAAAATTTATTTATTTAGTGTTCCAATAATTTTCTAGACCTAAACTAGAAATAGACCATTGTTTCGTTTGAATTTTCATTGCTCCATCTACGGCTCTAATAACCCAATATGTAGGCATAATGATATATTGTAATGAACTTATGACCCAGAAAACAACATTTGTAGGACGTGAACTGCTAATAAAGATATAGAAATTGTTTTATTTTAAATACAAATCAAATATTAATAAAACTCAAAAAGAATAGTTTAAAATAATGAATACTTTTTTAAAGGAAGAACGTACAAAATCGACGCACTTTGATGAAATTGCAGTTCTAATTTGACTATATTTTTTTATGATTGATTGTGATATGCTAAAGAAATTGTTGTCTTAGAGAATAAAAATGATCCGTTTGTCAGATTTTCATAAAATGCACAATCATCGAACTAGTTTACACTGTTTATATACCTTAGCTGAAAGGTATAATTTCATATAGATGTTGAGCGACTGAATCCAGAAAAAAATATTTTTAAAAATCCATCACATCATGTTAAAGAAATATTTAATTATTAATAACACAAGTGTACTTTCTAAATCAACAAAACAAAAAATTAAAAACGACTTATTCTACTTTGTTTCTTATAATTCGTTGGATCAATTTCCCTTATACCGCACCAATAGTAATCCCCAAACATACTTTTATCCGAAAATCCTTTGTGCCGATCTTCAAAAACCTTCAGATCCTGATGGAAACGCTCGTCCTACTCGTCACACATGCTACCTAAGTTTTCAGGAAAAAATTTCAAATGCGAGTGAAGGAAATGTATTTTAAAAGATATTTCACACCTATCTTGTGATAATTTCGCAATAATTCAGCAACAATTTACTGATCTATCATCTGTTTTATTTCATGAGGCATAATTTTTCAACAGCCATTTGTCATTTTTATTTCATGAGGCCTAATTTAATATGTAATGTGGGCAAAATTATGTTTTGTGGATCTACCAAAGATGTTTCTTTCACAGTCATCTGTACTGGAATAAATTCATTCCAAGCAGGCCATACTTTTTTTATGTACTGATGTTCTCTAACCCGATAGTCCCATAAACACCGAAAACAGGCATATTTATTCGCCTTGTAAACCCAATAACAAGCCAACCACCTTTAGGTCTCCACATATTTTCCAGTTGTGCTGTTCATATTTTACCAGTTTAATTAAAACAAACATCGTGTCATATGTCTCTTTACTGTTCACAGCATGGCCAATTAGTAAAGATGGTTGTTTATTACCATTGTGAAGCAATACGGCTATTAAGCTATATTTCGAGGAATCAAGGAATAACCGCCACTCGTTTGGGTCATACTCTTGATCCATCGCCTTAAAAAGTCCTGGAATATCCTGGCAGACACAAAACTCATCCTTTTTAATGAAGAAATCACTGTAACTTTTACTCCTTTTCTTATAATATGACACTTGAATACCTAAATGAAGTATTAGCATTGTAAAAGACAGAATATCAGGATAAACAATCTTATGTTTGTTTTTAGAATTAAAACCAGAAGTCTGTGTCATACAAAAGTAACAGTCGTTTTCGTAATTCATGGGCTCTCGCCATAATACTGGAACCTCAAATTGAAGAAATACATTTTCTCCTGACACCCATCGCACTTAACTCATCCTACAACTTTCACAAAAAACGTGTGGTACCCATTTTTTCTCTTGATCAGACACTGCAAATACAAAATAATGCAGATATGCTGTTTTTAGCGCTTCTGATATATGTCTTCCTTTTTTTGCAAATATAAATTGTCCAAAAACGTAACAAAAACGATCACAATGTGTTTTACACGATCTATTAGACATTTTGTAAAATTTAGAATACTTTCTGATACCGTAGGCTTTAAAACACTAAACTTTAAATCACAGGCATTCGTACAAATAAGCAAGAAACATTTTATCTTATCAAGCAAAAAAATTTGACGTGTGAAAATATTTTCAAATGTCATTGTTGTTTAATCAAAGCCCACTAAACATAAAAATAAGAGTTTGATCAAAGGTATATAAAAAAAAAAATAATAAAATATTTTCTAAACTAGTGTTATTTCATTTTGAATTAGTTTGGTATTAGAGGAATTAAGGTATTAAGGGCGTTATGATAATAATAACGCCCGTGGGCGACAGTGTACAATCTCGACTGAGAGCGTTGTCATTTTAACGCCCATTATGCCTTAAACATTTAATGTTCAACAAGTTCTTTTTATTGGTTTTGCATTCATTTAATTACATAAAATAAAAATAGTGTGACAATGCGGTCACTAGGCAACAAGTTTGTTTTAGCGGGCGTTATATCTTTATAACGCCCTAGGACCTGTTATAAGAAAAATAACGCCCGCGGACACTATTTTCATTGTAACGTTTCAAAATAAAATGTCATTAGTGAACAATAACACTGTAGTAAGGCATTCATTCAATTGCTAAATAACAAAATAGTCCAAAGAAAAAAATTCTAAAGAAACCACTTTCTTCTTTAAAATTTTATAAAATGTTCATCATGCTGCCAGATTTGAAAAAGAAAATTAAAGGCTAGTTAACCTCAGTTTTCTTTTTAAAATCTGTCAGGATGTTAAGCAGGTTACGAGATGCACAAAGTTTTAATGCTATTTAAATCATTTTTAGTCATTATTAAACGGTTATGTTTCAGTGAAATTGTAAATTAAAATCTACTAGATTTGTGTTTTATTTCAGATTTGCTACTGGTATATTCTAAAGTGAAGCAGTAATATTTCAAGTATCTGACAAAATGATTTTTTTTACACATTTAGTATTTTTATTATTGCATTTAATATGCTCTAAACTAGTGTCTCCACTCCAAGATTAAGCATAAAATCAAATTTTTAGGCTTATCTAAACTCGAAATTTTACTTCATGCGCCAGCTGCGTACAGGTCTTATTTATTCTGAAGTTCATTTCGTATTCAGCATAAATCTGATAGGTCATGTTGCGGTAAACATTTTTATTGTAAAAGTGGCCAAGAGAAATCGTTGGAAATTATTTTAAATTATTTTAAATCCCAAATTTAGCGATGTAATAAATATGAAAATCTTAATCTACGGTAAATTTTACCTGATTTTAACTATCTTCTTGTTTTTTTGTCTCATATAATATGAACGGGAGAATAAATTAAATATGTATCAGATTTACTAAGCGTTTTTTCTATCAATTAGTCGTAAATTGAATAATTATATGCGATTTTATTAAATCTTTTAATATTTTGTATAGTGCATCTTAGTGTTTATCATATAAAAACTTGTTAGAATATATTTTTTTGCACGTTATGCCATAGTGTGCAACGGTAATTATTACAGAACTTTGCTTCATGAAACAGCGTATTTTAGCGTGTTCTGCTGCTGATATGATATGACACGTCATTTAAAAGTATGGGTAAATCGATGTATCAATTCATTTGACAGAATTACTAAATTGTATTGAATCAATAACTATTGTACCATTTAAATAAAGTTGATGAAAGCCGAAAATAGATCAATTAGGTCGTTCATAAAAATTATAACACTGCTAGTTTAATAACTAATAATAATAATAACCTGGAAGTGCTTACTTGATTAGAAGAAAATTTTTGATGTCGTCTAATATAAATCCAAGCTTACCTGAAACAAAGAATAGAATAAATTAGATTATGTTACAACTATTAGGTACACTCTAGCGTCGATCACTGAATATCCCACACGTAAAGTCGACGCAAAAGTGTAAGTATAAATAAACTATTGAAATCATGTATACGTTAGGAATGTTACGAACCCGAAAAATGTATCGATATTAAGTATCGATTATATCGTATAGCAAAAGCATGAAGTAAAATGTCAGGCTTTTCTAAACGTCTACTGTATGAACTTGACACAAATCGGCGTCAGCCGACATTGGGACTATTGTCAATTTGAGACAACTACAGGGTGTTTCAGGCCTCTATTTACAGTTTCATCGTCTAAAAAAAATGCACAGACTACTATTTTTTTTAAAACTTTATAAATAAAATATGTTCATTAGAACTTGCCATTAAATAATCGAAAATCAAAATCTATGTTTTGAAAGTGACATCCTCCAAATGATGTCCATTTTGGCGCAGGCACTCTTCGAACCTCTCCCGCGTAGCGAAGCGAAGCGACCAAACCAAATGTTCAGGCTTTTCTAAATTCGAAATTTTACTTCATTCTTAATCTGGGAGTGAAAAACACTCGTTTACAGATTCAAATTGAATTCTTTTAGAAAAAGCGTATGCATATGTATACTTAAAAGAAAAATTCCCTGTATAAGGACGTTGTTCAAATTGTTACACAGTTTTTGTCGTTGCATTACCTTTAATAATTGTTCAAACTATTCTAATATTATTCTGTAATCTATATTTTTATAAAATATAAATAAACACTATAAAAAAAATTATATTGATTTAGAAATCTTCCTTGCATTAACCCAAACATTAAATATTTCATAAATAATGAATGATAGCGATACCTAAAAGAAATAAAAAATTTCATATTAGAGCAATTTTGAGCAAACATTTTAATTGGTATAAGAAAGTGTACATATTAAGTTATCAAAAATTGTAAGAAGATACTAACAATGAATGAAATATGAATCTTATTAAAACAAAATTTAAAATGTATATTTTTTAAAAGATATTTTTGAAATTGCTTTTCTTGTAAAACGTAATGAATGAAAATAAAACGATACTCATAAAATGTAATAATCATATACCAATAAATCATTTCAAAATTAAAATTAGTTATTAATACAAAAAAAATGTTTGTACAACTGCTGTATTTACTGATTAGCTGAACAGCGATATATTAAATTTGATTAGAAACTAGGTAGATGAAAATATTGCTTTTTAACACAGTTTATGTATAATCCAGTTAGCTAACCTCTATATAAAATTTGGAAACCGTATTTGGATGCTGTTGCTGGATGCGAGACTGGTGATTGATGTATATTACGACGATCTTACTCTTACCCCACTTTTTGGCCAGTCTCTTCTTTTCTACTCGATTTCTAGTTCTCCCATCTTTGGTTAAAGCCATTCATTAAAGAAGAAATCTCTAAAATCATGTTTCTGTACAAATAAACATGTTTTGACGATTATCAGAAACGTACGGTTCTTTTTAATTAATCTGACGTAATTCGCCCACTGTGCACAGTGGCTTCATCGGGCAGTATTCATCTGCCTGATGAAGTCACTGTGTGGTAAAACATGTTGCAGTGTTCAACAATAAAAGTGAAACCCTCCCAACTGCGTTGTTTTATTTTAGTTATATTTGTACAAGATATAGGTTATGAATTTTGAAAATGTTAGTAATTATTTTGTGAACTATACGTGGGTCGTTTGAAAAGTTTGGTAAAAAATAAAAATACAGTAAAACAATGCTTTCTTTTTTGACATAGACTCTTTCAAGGGCTATACACTTAATCCAGCCACTTTCCATTTTTTAATACCGTCAATAAAATAGACTGTCTGAAAGTCTGCAAAATACACATTTATGGTGACGATGACGTTCTTATTCGACGAGAATTTACTCCTATCAAGCCAAATTTTTAAAATTTTGACAGGAAGAAATCACACGTGACCAAATCCAGAGAATAGGATGGATGACGAATTAATTGATAGCCCAATTGATGTAATTCTTGCAAGAGCACATTTTTCCGCGCCAATTTTAACGGATTTTTGTTCTTTTTAAATGGTTGAGCCATTGAATATTATTCTATTGTACTTGTCTTGCCTTTCTACAAATAGTAAATTATTTTTTTTTATGATATTCAATGTGGTGACCTCGACTGGGGGACCGGGGCCCACTTCCTCTTAAATGCTGGTTTGGCCATATTTGAATTGTTTTTTTCAAAAATAAAGTCTTCAATGCAGGAGCACAGTCTTCGCGAACTAAATTTAATTCTACGTTAATCTGCACTGTTGTTCAAATAAAATTGTTTAATCACTGCACAACATTCCTGTTTTTAATTTTTGCAGAAACCGCTAAACCACTCCAAACGATTACACGAATAAACAGATTCTAAAATACCCCTTGTTTAAGTAGGTTTTCATTATTGTTCTTTACAAATTTGGGTAAGCTGAATCCGAATCCCGTTTGGGCTACAATTTTAAGATATCTTATTTCAATGTGGTTAAAATGGGCCGTGGCATTTTCGGTAACTAAACTTCGCGTGACTTCTGGCCGGCGAGTAATGGTGCGTTTTAAAGGCACAGATCTATACTTTTAGAATCAAAAAAGATAATACAATTAACCCGCTTAGTTTTTGAGTAATCTCATAAACCGTGGGCCATGTTTTTGTTTTTGTTTTGTTTATTTGTTACGGGAACGGCACGCGGTGAGAGGGTTTGTTTTTAACGATATACAGGGTGTTTGAAAAAGAACACCCTAGTTTTATTCTGTCATAGAAAATGTTCAAAGTGATACACACTATTCTAGTTTGTGGTGTTTGATTCATCAACTGTCCAAGTTTTGCTCCCCTGCAGCTGCTACGTCTGCTTGAACTTGAGACAGCGCCAGGGCTGAATTCGCTTAATTCAGTTCAGGCGTGCAGTGTAGTGTAATGGCTACTCCGCAACAAAAAGCGCATTGCAAAAACTATCTGTCAAAAACTATCTGTTATTGGCTGCATTCTGCACTGTTATAACAGATTCAGTTTGCACAAGCCAAATAACACACTGCGCTTTTTGTTGCGGAGTGGCCATTGCACTGCATTGCACGCCTGAACTGAATTAGTAAAGAACAAAAATTAAAACACACTTAACCATATTCTTGTAAATTAGTGTTACCAAACTTGAACTATATGTCACTTCTGCCTAAAATTTGGGCTAAGGGGGTTTGAAGAGTGGATCTTTCGAGGTGGCATATCACCAGATAGAGAGCCATTTCATACAGTTTTACTAAACTTATCAAACGACCCACATATTATGATACATTGAATTTTTGAGTTTTATAAGCAATAATTATTTGTCACCAGCACTAGTTAAGAAGACACCTTTGTATTCACTTCTGCCTTATAAGTTTATGAAGAATGTACTGCCGTTTGTGTTGTCTGTTTTATAAAATTCGAGGATTGGTATACCCTGATTGACATACAGTCAGTCCACGGTAGAAGAAACTCATTGTTGATGTTGAACAACGAATTCACCAAATCAGCATCCAGCTGCTAAGTGAACAACCTGGATCGATGGTGGTAGGAGACCGATTATCCAACGCAGACTACAGTGGATGGTAACCAACTTTTGACCACAATAAATTGACCTAGTCGCCTACGATCAGAGTCGAGGGAACAACTGAAACGAAAACATACTGAGCCCAATCCAGGACGAGGAATACAACAACGGGTACAAATGGCTATTGAAATCAATATTTTGTTATTTTTCCTTTAATACTTTGAAGATTTTAAGTTGATATTCTACATTTCTGTTTTCTAAATGATTAATTTTTGTAAATTAAATGTCCCCTTCCCTTCCATCCCTTCGTTTATCTCTCAACTAGCTGGCGTCCACAAAATAAAAAGAACTTAATTTTAATTTGAAAACCGCTGTATTAGGTTGGTTTGACACATTGTGTGTTAATTACATTAATTAAGCAAGTAAGTATAATAATATTGTATTTAACATTAGAAAATTACGTTACAACGCTTAAAAAATAAAGCAACGAATGCCTTAACATTTACAGCGAATGCATCGAGATACAATAAAAAAATCCCCGTATATTTCAATAGCAACAATATTATATTTTACAAAAAATTCTTGTGCATTCCAAAAGATAATATAAACAAACCGCGGATCGTTCAATTATTAAATAAAATTATTTTTTAAATAGGCTGGAAATCCGTTTGTGTTTGTTTGTTTGAAAGCGGACACTTAATTATGAATCGGGACGATTTCGCGTTTTACAGCACTGGCTGGAACAATGGATTGATTGTGTGCGATTGTGATTGTGATTCGGGCCACGTGAATTATTAATAAGTAATTAATGCTTTTATGTGGACACGGCCGGATGTTGTTTTAATCCCTTTATCTCTGACAGGACTAGATATTCATCAAAACTTGATGGGATCTATAATCAAGTATTGTTTTAACTTTTGTTCTTTTGTTTTCAGTTATTGTTTTTCTGATTGAAATAATCAGATTTACTAAATCTATACAACCACATCTGAAATGAAGAGTAGGTACAATCATTATTAAGCATTATTAACATTTGGGAGTGCAACTAATTTACATTATACTACAGGCAGGTGCCATTTTTGGAGTGGTTAAGCCAATAAACCGCTCTCCACAGCGACCACAAGAGTATGTGGGGCAGGCCTCCACAACTCATATGTAAAAATCGGAACCAAAATTTGTTCCTTGTCTAACACGTTAAAATGCCATATATCTCTATCCCGTAAAACGGTTACCCCAAGGATTACTGCTAATTCCGTAGCGCCACTAGTCAATATTAATGGAAACTGTAAATATGCTAGAAAGTCGTAAAACTAAGCACTAGATGTCTCTACATATTTCTCTTTACCTCCAATTTTACGGCCTAACCCAATTTTTCGCCATTTGCAATTAATCTTCTGTTCTGGTTGCAGGTTCAGCTGATTTTCGCAGATTAATCTGAATTTCTTGGGAATTTTACAATATGGATCGTAAGGGGACTAAATATTGTAAGATTTGTGGCTGCAGTGAAGGTGAGGTGGAGAAACTGTTCTGTTTTCCCCGCAATCCAGAATTGTAAGTAAGACAAATAATTTCTATTTAATTATTCCATTGTTTTCAAAAAAATAATTACTTTTCTTGAAAACACTATTACTACAGATTATTCGAGTGACGTAAGTGAATGAAGCCACAACCCGTGGCTTCATTAATATTATTAAATAAGCATGCTTTTGCACAAAAATTAATATTTATTTTATAATGTTATTATTCACGTATTGTATTTAATATTAACGTATATTATGTTTACGTTGATTAAAATGTAGTTTATAATACATGTCTACGGAAGTTGATTTATAGAAACAATTTCAAAAATGTAGATTATCGGTAATGTCAGTAGAGTTAATTTTTGTCAACTGGTTTAATAATTAAAAAAATTGATGGTTGCAGGTATTGAACTCTGTACTATTTGACAGTTGAATTAGTTTACTAATTATTTATTTGACCGTTTTTTTATTGTAACGAGGTGACATAGACAGTTCCCAATGTGTAGCTTTTTTGCTATATGAAAACAGTATTTAATGTAATGTATTATTTAGATGTGAGAAGTGGAGACATAATCTTGGTATTGTGTGTGATGTGTCTCGCTGCCGCTGGAGAATCTGCAACAGGCATTTTTCCAAAGAATGCTTTGATGCTTTGATGTCTAGGGTCAATTCTATTAAATTTAACGTATCTATTAATTTAAACGTTTAGCTTAAGGAATTGCCTCCACTATGTGTTTTTATTTTACTTCATATCTAATATAAACATTGTTTTATTTCAGGCCTTCATTGGGGTTGAAAAGTTGCTTAGGAGCATGGAGTAGAGTCTTTCAAGCTAAGGTCATTTAATCAGTATCCATTGGAAAATCTCTTTGGAGCTATCCGTTCCAGTTGTGGGTGCAATGATAATCCTACAGTCCCACAATTTATTGATTCATTTAAAACACAAGTTATAAATAATTTGGCTAATCAATCTTTTAAAAACACTAATTGTGAAAAGGATGTATTTGAATTACTCTCTGATTTAAGATTACTAATTGAATTGAATTTACAACGAGATTCTGAAACAAATTTAAATAATTTACGTTTGTCACCGAAACCACAATTGACTCTTGACAGTATTTCATTAGATATTGAAGATTTTGTTAAAAGTGGAAGTATGGAATGCTTGTCAGCAACGTTCGCTTGCTGGTTACATCGTGAAAAGATTATTTCTCAAATTTTCCTGCGATATTTGTTTAACTGTATTATGCTCTGATGAATTTGAGCCTTGTAATTCATTGATTTTTGCTAAAGAGCCAAATCAAAATAACACACAATTTCATTATCCATCAGAAAATTTAGTTATTTTTGTCGGTAAAGTTGTAACAGGCATTTACGAAAACTAACAAATCAGAAATAAATTTAACACAGAAAATCTTAACACATTTAAGCGAATTGATTGATTATAATTTTCTAAATAAATGCATAGACCATTCATTACTTATGAGAGATCATATTATAGTAAGTACTTGTAAAGTGGGTTTACCTTGGTATTGCAAAAGATTGTCGAGAGAACTTAACCAGCAACGTAAGTTATCCAAAGCAGATAGAAAACTTAGAATTTTGCAACATATGTGATTTTAAATAAAACGATGATGTGGATGGTTCAATGTTTATACTGGTGAATTGGATAACAGGTCATATTTTACAAGTAAAATTTGTCATGCGTAAAAATTTGCTCTTATAATTATTTGATATCAGTATTATTACATTATTTTTAATGCGCAACATTATTTTGTGAATTTTAAACAATTGTTTGCTATGATTTCACAATGACGTTTATTAAATTCAATTTTTTTGCCCAATTCACCACCTGGTCGTATATGTGTAATAATATACCGATCTACAATTAATTCGCGCAGCATAGCTTTTATAATGTGTTGGAGAGTACAGATATACAAACAATAGGAGGAAGCAAGATAGATTATAAACAAAAATCGGATTTCCTTGATTTTCGGCCAATGACAGATATCCTGACATTTCAATTAATTGATTAAGAACGTAGGCTTGGCAACAACAATTATTACGATTCATCTGCTATATATTTTTTGTCCTTCTCTTACTTCAGAAAATCCTATTATACTGTTTTAACCTATGGATTTTACTATGCTGCGCTGCGTGTATTTATTGTAGATCGGTAGAATGTTTCTCATGTTTTCTATATAGGTTTAATTGTTTTATTTAATATGTTAATTACATTTTCTTCGAGCATATTATTTAAAAGGAGGATGACTATGATCTATATAAATTTTAAATGTATTAATTTTTTATAATCAATAATTTTAAATGTATTAATTTATTTATGATCAATTTTTAACCAATTCCGTTCTAAAAGTTTATAATAGTAACAATAGTTTCATATTAATTCATAAAGTTTGCTTCCTGAATGTAGAAAATTCTCACCCTCCGCTTAATAATACAGTTTAGATTGGTTTTTATGGGTTTCCCAATTTTTTATTTAACAATTATATATAATTTCATTATATTGCTAACTTCTTTTTTAATTATTTTCGTAAATAAACAAAGTTAAAGTGATATATGCTTTTTATTCTATTAAACCCTTCTGTGTAATTTTGCTGTCTATAATAGAATTATTGCTTACTTCAATGTAAGCAATAATTTTATTATGGACTTAGAATTGAAAAAATTATTATTGAATATATAACATTTTAAATGTACCGCCATATTTTGGATTGCGCGACTGTGGCGCCACCCAAATGGTTACCCCAACGGGGCATTTTTTTTCTCACGTAGTTGTGCATCTGTAATCTGTGATGTGGGGTCGACCGTTCCTGGCTGAAAATATTTCTTACCCCGCGGCGGGGCGAGGTAAGCAGTTTCTCACGAAACAACCCGAGGACTTAGTACAGCTGCTCGAGGTTTAGATGATGTACGAACATCGTAGTGAGTACGCCCTCGTCGATCGTGTTTTGTTAATTTCCGAAATTATTATGTTTTCATATTACATGTTTTAGTCATTTTTTCTACAGGTAAAGTTTGCTGAATATTTTTGTGAATAAAATTATTTATTCTCAGTTAAACAAAATTTAAACTAGTTTAATCTTTGATTTGGTTGCCGTTCACTTTGTGGTACATCTTTATAAAATAATATTAAAACACTTAACTTTGTTTTACCACTTTAATAATGGTAAAACAAAGTTGAGTGTTTTAATATTATTTTAAACTAGTTTATTTACAAATGACATTAATTTGCCGTTTCATTTCTCCTTTTTTATTTGCCGATTACTTTCAATCGAATTTAAACTTCTTCTCCTTCTATTTCTTCTTCTGCTTCTATTTATAACATATTTATTTTTTTAACTCTTAATAAACATTAAAATAATGTTTTATTTTACAATTGGAATTTTGTTTCATACATTTATTTTTGTGAAGTTCTTCAAAAACAAGTACCAACATAGTTGGATTATTCACTTAGAGTGATATAAAAATGTAATAAATGTATAACAAAAGAAATCGCTAACCAGGGTTGTTATGCTTGAAACAATTTAGTTTAAAACAGTGTTTTAAACATGTTTAAATACAACTAGTTTGTTTTAAAAGGTTGTGTTTTAAACGTTTAATTTGTTTAAAATGTTTTTGTTATATAATGAGATGTATATTGAATGAAACATAACCTGATTTAAAGCACTTAAAAATGTTATCATATTTAAACATCCTACATATTTATTTGACATCTTTATATTCACTTTGGGCAACAATAAAAGGTAAATGAGCTGCTTTTAAACTATAGAATAAATCAGTGTTACATGAGTGGCGCATAGAGTAAAATTTCGAGGTTAGAAAATCCTGATAATTTGGTTTGGTTTGGTTGCTCCGCTTTGTGGAGCAACCAAACAAAATTTCCAGGCTATTCTGAATTCGAAATTTTACTTCATGCTTAATCAAAGAGACACTCGTTAGAATGATATTAATGACTTCAATATAAACATAGTAGTTTACAGAGCTGGGCAGGATTCGAATCATTCAGGATTCGATTCCCGGATTCGAATCCTTTTAGAGGATTCAACAGAGGTATTCGAATACTTTAGTGAAAACGGATTCGTGATCCGGATTCGTTACATTTTTTTGAAAGGATTCGTATTCGAATCCAGACGTAGATGATTCGAATCCATATAAAACGATTCGAATTCTTATAAAAGGATTCAAATCCTTATAAAAGGATTCGAATTCTTACAAAAGGATTCGAATCCTTATAAAAGGAATCGAATCTTTATAAAAGCATTCGAATCCTCATACACGGATTCAAATCCTCCTAAATAATTCGAATCATCGCTATTCAGGCTGGGATTCGAATTCGATTAATTCAAATAGTTAAATATTCTAATATGAATATTTAAATCACTAAATTATTCATATTTGAATATAAATATTGAAATTTTCGAATAATTCAAATATTTGTGAATGCATATTTGGTTACTTTACCATGAAAAATATCCAACGTTAATACAATATTTATAACCACTTGAAATCAGTGTTCTATACGCGTGGCGCATGAAGTAAAATTTCGAGTTTAGAAAAGCCCCGTGAAAATTTGTCTCGGATCGCTGCACGACCCTCGACAAATTTTCCACGCGGGGCTTTTCTACACTCGAAATGTTACTTCATGCTTAGTCTGGGAGTGGACAACACTGGTTCTTAGAAGTTTCAAATTGAAGGATCTAGATTACTAAGTTTATTACCATTTTACAAAGGCTACAGCTCGAAGGACCAACCATGGTCTTCGGAGACCGAAAGACTGCAGGGAATCGAAGTTTTTTTACAAGAAAACAACGAATATCTGAAGGTTTACAGCATGGATAGGAAAGAAAACATCTAATTTTGAAAAAATATCGAAGTTGGGTTGGTTTTCAGTGCATTTTTAACTTCACTTTAAATCAGTGTTTTATACGCGTGGCGCATGAAGTAAAATTTCGAGTTTAGAAAAGCCCCGCGAAAATTTGTCTCGGGTCGCTGCGCGACCCTCGACAAATTTTCTACGCGAGGCTTTTCTAAACTCGAAATTTTACTTCATGCTTAGTCTGGGAGTGGACAACACTCGTTTGAATTTTAAATTTAACTCTTTTAAAAAATCGACGTATGTAGTATTATAAATCATTCATTGAAATCATAGAAAAAGATGCAAAATTTTACCTAAAATTAACTTTTAGAGTTAACTTTATAATTTGTTCGGCTCTTAATGGGTGAATATTCTATTCCTAAAAAAAACCGTTTTTATTTAATATTGAAATTGCATTTAATACAATAACAAACTGTGAATAAATCGACATAAATCTAGAAATATCAAAAATCTCGACATGTAGAAAATCTTGACGGTCCACTCCCAGACTAAGCATGAAGTAAAATTTCGAGTTTAGAAAAGCCCCGCGTAGAAAATTTGTCGAGGGTCGCGCAGCGACCCGAGACAAATTTTTACGGGGCTTTTCTAAACTCGAAATTTTACTTCATGCGCCAAGCGTATAAAACACTGATTTAAAGTGAAGTTAAAAACGCACTGAAAACCAACCCAACTTCGATATTTTTTAAAAATTGGATGTTTTCTTTCCTATCCATGCTGTAAACCTTCAGATATTCGTTGTTTTCTTGTAAATAAACTTCGATTCCCTGTAGTCCTTCGGTCTCCGAAGACCATGATTGGTCCTTCGAGCTGTAGCCTTTGTAAATTGGTAATAAACTTAGTAATCTAAAGTAATCCTTTAATTTGAAACATGTAAGAACGAGTCTTGTCCACTCCCAGACTAAGCATGAAGTAAAATTTCGAGTTTAGAAAAGCCCCGCGTAGAAAATTTGTCGAGGGTCGCGCAGCGACCCGAGACAAATTTTCATGGGGCTTTTCTAAACTCGAAATTTTACTTCATGCGCCAGGTGTATAAAACACAGATTCAAAATGAAGTTCAATAACACATATATCATCATTAATTAAAATCATTATATAATCAGATATTTAGTCGGTAAATGAACATGTTTGTTAATAGAAACTGATGGAATAAAATATTACTGGTTGCAAATAATAGATTCAAATTTATTTTTAAAGGATTTGTATCCGTGATTCAAAAATGAGGATTCGAATCTTCGATTCGAATCATATTTTTCACTTACGAATCCTTTATTCGAGTATTCGTGATTCGAATCATATTAGGTGATTCGGATTCGTGATTCGAATCATGTTTTTGAGGATTCATGCCAGCTCTGTAATGTATACGCTGTAAACTTTCAGGCATTCGTCGATTTTATATAAAAACGTGCAATATGAAGTTTAGAACGAGTGTTTCCACTCCCAGACTAAGCATGAAGTAAAATTTCGAGTTTAGAAAAGCTCCGCGTAGAAAATTTGTCGAGGGTCGCTGGCGCGACCCTCGACAAATTTTCTCGGGGCTTTTCTAAACTCGAAATTTTACTTCATGCGCCACGCGTATAAAAAAACACTGAAATATTGTGAAGTTAGAAATACACTGACTTTTTTGTTTTTGTTTTAATGAGTAAAAAGCGAAATATTTAAATAACAAAATATTTACCGTTTTCTTCATACATTTTCAAGCCAGGTGAAATAATCTGGTTAGAGGCCAACCCCAGATGCAGCCGCCATTGCAGCGAGGCGGCTGACGGAGCGAGGAAGATGGAGGCCATGATAGGGCGCCTAATGCCCAATATAGGGGGTGCAAGTGAGGGACGTAGACGTCTTCTAATGTCGGCGGCTAAGGCTAAATTAGCATACGCGGCCCCGGTATGGGCCAAGGCAATGGAGACGGGGAGGAACGCAGCCAGAGCACGAGGTGCGCTGAGGGTGGCCTGTTTGCGGCTCACAAGGGCTTACAGGACAGTGTCCATGGATGCAGTGGAAGTCTTAGCAGCATCGGTCCCTGGAGACCTGTATATTAATGAGAGAGCAGAAGCATACTGGCACCAAAAACAAACTGGCGATAAAGAGGCGGCAAAAGCGGAGGCACATAGTAACGCTATGGATAAATGGCAGGAAAGATGGGATACAAAAGACAGCTGGACTAAAACATTGATCCCCGGTGTCCAGTCATGGGTTGAGAGAAAGCATTGTCAGCGGAGCTACCATCTCACTCAGCTGATGAGCGGCCATGGAAGTTTTGGCAAGTACCTCCACCGAATAGGCAAAGCACCTACGGCAGCTTGTAAATACTGCCATGAACCTGAAGATTCAGCGCGGCACACACTATTAGAGTGCCAAGAGTGGACGCCGGAGAGAAACAGCCTTCGGGACATCATCGGTGATATAGACGAAGCGACGATCGTCAAAAAGATGCTCGAGGAAGAGAAGGCATGGGATGCGGTTGCAAACTTCGCAGGAAGTGTAATCAGCAAAAAACTGGCCGATGAAATAGCAGAGAAGAATGCAGCGCATTAAGAAAAGTTAATACCCCTGAGGCAATGCCATGACCAGACGATTCCAGGGAAGAGAGGGGGAAGGGTTTTAGTCTGTTAGCAGATTTCCAATCCCCTCTAAAGCAAAAAAAAAAAGGTGAAATAATATAACAAATGCAATTAACTTATTTAGTAATTTAATTAACAAAACAATAATAATGTTGCGTGTATGCATCAGTGGCGCTCAATGGGTTAATAGTGAAAAATAAGTTTTTTACAAAACATAAACTTTTCTTCTTACTATATTTTGTATTTGCTTTTTATACAATAATATTGAACAACAAGAAAACTCACAAGCTGTATACATAAGTATAAATGAGTAAGCTTTGGTTTTACATAGAACAAATTACTTCACTCAAACGTGATTATTTTTTTTTAAATGTAACTTGAAAAGAATCACGAAATCACATGACCTGAAAGCTCTCGACATGATTTTTCTGTATGAAAATACAGGGTTCGGTAAAAGTATAGGAACACCAAATTTCTGGCTTAACTATACGTGCGATATAAAAAAACTATTAACAAAAAATGTCGTAGTCGATCTATTCAAGGACGTAATGTAATTTCCAACAGCTATCCTATTTCTCGATGTATGACGTTATCAGTTTTTTTCTTTAAATGGAACACCCTGTATACTTTAAACTTTTTGAATAAACACTTGTTAGACAATTGCAATAATGTCGGGATTATTGGGTGTGCGACTTATGGTTTTTACATTATTAAATAAAATAATAAATGGAAAAGATAACTGTTTACTGTTGTTCAATTAGCGTTTAAATTGTCTCTTAGAAAGATTAGTCCGATGATGTGTCCTAGAATTATCTGATCAAAACTAGTCCGTTGCTATTGCAATAACAAAAGCGAATGTTACTTTTAGATTGTTAAGCCGAGATAAACAACAGAAAACAGCTATATATGCCTATTATTACTTTGTTGAACAATGTAAAAACCACAAGTCACACCAAACCCGACATCGTTGTAATTGTTTAACAATTGTTTATACGAAAAGTTTAAAATATACAGGGTGTTCCATTTAAACACCTATGACGTCATACCTCTAGAAATAGGATAGCTGTTGGAAATCACAATACGCCTTTCAATAGATAAAAACAACTACAACATTTAATCAGAAATCCAGCGATCCCATACTTTTGCCCAGCCCTGAAGAATATAAAAACAATGTTTCGTTCTTGGTAAAATATATGTTTATTTTTCCAGAACAACATTAATCCTTCTGCAATATTGCAATACATATGAGATTATTATTATATAATATTTTACTCAAGTATAAAACAAACATTAGAATACAGTATTATTATTTTTAGTTAAATAACCACATAATATATTTTCATTTCTAGTTACACATGTTACATAAATTATGGCGAATGCGCCGGGACGCACATTACTTACCCGGGAAAGCTGTTTAACCCCGTTCACAAATCCACAACAAACACAAAATAAATAAAAAAGGAAACCTGTTCTAATCAATATTAATTAATAATACAATCCCACGATTTCCATTGCAAATGCGATTTTTCCATTGAGGACTCGCCTTTTTGATTGCGGTCTTTCACGGTGACTGTCAAAGTAAATTTTGCTTTTCATGTCGGCGATCGTGTCAAAGGTTAATATTCGGCGGGGCTTTTATGCAAATTTTTCTCGCGCCATCATCATCAACACCAAACCAGTGGACGGAAATCGATATATCGGTATTTTTTAATGTGCGAATTCAAACGGAATTTCTGAACGTGAACGCGCATCATTTCGCGGCGCTCAAATCCGGAGAATTCCAAAGATCAAAGTCGAGCCCCGACGAATAAAATGTGCATCTACATATTATCCAATCGAGGGGACTTAAATGCGATATCCGATCCTCTTTGTGGGGGCCGCAATGCTCTTAAGGGAGACCTGGGAAATCTTTATAAATATACGGGATACAGGTATTTTTATTTTTCAATAGGGGAGAGAGGTTTTTAATGCGGCTATAAAAATAAATTGATATTTGATACTGTATCGACCAAATATTTTTTTAATGTTTGGAAATTCTATCTGGATTTATAATAATCATTTCTTGGTAAATTATATTTATGTCTAATGAATGATAAAAATAATAATAAAGCAGTATCGGAGAGCTGGAACGAATCCTGAAAAAACGATTCGAATTACGAATCCGAATCACCTAATATGATTCGAATCAGAATCTTAGGTGATTCGAATCATGAATACTCGAGTAAAGTATTCGTAAGAAAAAAATATAATTCGAATTCAAATTTTTAGGCTTTTTTAACTCGAAATTTTATTTCATGCGCCATGCGTATAAATTATTAACTTCAAGTGAAATCTTCAACTAATTGGTTTGAGTAAAATAAATTTAGTATGTTAAATTATCAATTGCTCAATTTTACTCATTGCAGCGCCATCTATCAAAGTAACAAAATATGTTTTTAGAAAAACTTTCTTATTTTTCCCCGCTATATAGAAATCTGTAATAAAAAATAGGTGATCGCATTTAAGATATCAAAGCTACCCCCTCCTTAGCCTGGATGTCCCCCTCCAAATCATTAAAATTTTATTTAAAACATTTTTTCATTCGGTGCACGGTTCTGAAGATATTCCAGGTGGTACATTAAAATGGGATACCATGTATAGGCTTATCATAAATGTTAGTAGATGTTTTTAAATCTTAGTAGTTTTCGTAAATTCCCTTAATTTAAACATTTTGATACTTTTCATAAAGTTTCAAGATTTTCCTCAATTTTTATTTTTGTCATGACATTTCGTCATCTTTTTTTAAATCTTAATAGTTCTCGTAAATTTCCTAAATGTTCGTTATATTTAAAAATTTCAACGGTTTTCATGAATTTTTCACAATTTTAGTTAATTTCAAAAATCGTGACCATATTTCATAAATTTTCAAAATTTTTATGAATTTTTGAAACTTTTTCTGAATTTCCTTGATTTTATTCTATTTGACAAATTTTTTACAGATTAGACGCCAATCGCGATCTGTTGTCAAGATTTGTATTAGTTTTAAAAATATTGACATTTTTCAGGAATTTCCAAGAGTGTCGTCAATTTTCAATATTTAGCCGACTGTCATGAATTTTTTAAGATTATAGTACATTTTAAAATTTATTATTTCCAAAACATCCGTTAATTATCAAAATATTGATTTTTTTCGCAATTTTAATACATTTTCGTTATTTTACAAATTCTTGAGAGTTTTCGCGTTTGTTAATTGTTTGGTGAATATCCAAGATTTCCGTTAATTTTCAAAATCTTGATGTTGAAAAAGGTCAAGAATATTTTAAGATTATTATTATATTATTAGTATTATTATTATTATTAGATTATTATTATTACTATATTATACAGGGTGTTTCAGCGAAGACGGAAAGTTCTATAACTCACTTAATATTAAAAATACGAAAAAATGTTTCAAACGAAAGTTGCAAACAATAATTTTTATTATAGCATTAAATTATTTTCACATATACAGGGTGTCCCATATTTACAAAATTCAACGTTGTCATTTTAAATAGAACGCCCTAAATATTATTCAATTTTGGATTCCTTGTTAAAAATGAATGATAGAGTTGCAGTTTTCGACATCCTCTTGAGCATAGAGAGCGTTGTCGCCAACGCTATACAGTTGCCGCGATAAAATTAGGTGGCTATGATGTAAAAACAGTTAAATTTATAAATTTTCAATCAAGCGAAACCGTACATTAAAAGTATATGGACTTCTAACTAACATATCGTTATGATATTTTTAGCATTAATGTAATCGTGTATGCTCGATTTAACGAAAATATTTTCCGGTTATAACAGAAGTAAACACCAACTCCCTTATTTTTAATGTAATGCTATACATTTTATCGCAAATTTGAATTCTACATAAAATTCTACGAAAAAAAAAACATTAACTAACATGTACATATTCTTTGTAAAAGAAGTTTCCCGTGAGAGAATAAATAAATAAATAAATAATCTCAAAATGTAACCGTTTTTGAGATATTTGATATTTATATCGAACACTTTTTTCTCATTAATCACTTGGTAAAACATTTTAAAATATAATGGTTTGTAAATTAAATTCACTTGGTTTAACCAAGTGAATTTAATTTACAAACCATTATATTTTAAAATGTTTTACCAAGTGATTAATGAGAAAAGAGTGTCCGATATATTGAATGCCAGCAAAACTCATTACCATGTATAAATGGAATCTAGTAAAATTCGAAAGAGCAAACAACCACATTATATTCAATAAAATTTGCATTAAAGAAAAATTAAAACCGAAATACATGAAAGTGCAGTGCAATCACCGATCAACAGAGTCAAAAAGAGTAGTAGAAGCAGCGTATCATTTATGGATTACGTTGGAAATGAAGAAATGGTACAGACAACGAAACATCCTATCAGAACTAAGGAAATTAATTCACACTCGGCTCATAATGTATCTACATCCAATTGAATTCGACCTTATCGATACTACATTTAGAGGGGAAGCCAAGATTTCATCATATGAACATTCCATAAAACAGAAAGCTAAAGTGTCTAAATTACGCAGTGAAAAATTCAACAATACAAAAAACAATAGTGATAAAAGGTTGTGGTAAGCAAAATAATGTTAAATTCTTTCCTAGAATCACCAATCTTACTAACACCCAATTTAATAATGTAGAGACAGAACTGCTTAAAAAGGGATTGATTGAAATACAACCCACACATTTATAACAAATCAAGTCTAGAAACTTCAAAACTAAAAAAAAAATATAAATCACACTGTAAAAGTAAAGCTCGCAATTATGACAACAAAACAATAACCAGCATAAGAAATAAACTGAAAAACCATAATTTGATACTATGTAAAGCTGACAAAGGTAACACCATAACAGTCATGAATAAAAAAGATTACATCCAAAAAACAGAGGAGTTATTAGAATCAGATACATTTTGCATTAAAAAAATTGATCCAACAAACAAATTTCAAATAGAACTCAAAAAAGTATTAAAAAATAGTAAACATTTAATTTCAGACAGAGATAGATTTAAATTAACATTGATAACTCCAAAAGCCCTAATTCTCTATGGATTACCAAAAATTCATAAAGAAAATATTCCAATGCGTCCGGTGGTGTCGTACTTACATGCTCTGACGTATAAATTGTGTAAATTTTTAAATAATTTAATTCCGACATTCATAGGCTTTAAACCAAAATATTCAATAAAAAATACATTAGAACTAATTAATAACTTAAGAAACTTATCAATTCCCCACAACGCAAAACTAATTTCATTCGACGTCGAAAGCTTGTTTACATCAGTTCCGATAAATGAATTAAAAATTATATTAGAATATGAAATTAATATGTCGAATGAATCTAATTCAAAAAAAATTGAACTTAAATCATTAATAGAAATTTGCATAGACCAATGTTACTTCGAATTTAATAATAAATTTTATACACAATCAGACGGACTACCTATGGGATCACCTTTGTCTCCTTTATTATCTGAAATATATATGGATCACTTTAAAAATAATTTATTAACGAAAACAGAAAGCAAACACATGTATTTCTGGGCAAGATATGTACACGATGTATTTTGTATATGGACAGGTACAAATAGACAACTGGAAACATTCACAAATTTCATTAATAAAATTAACAAAAACATTCAGTTTACAGTTGAAAAAGAAATAAATAACAGCCTAAATTTTCTTGACATTACATTCACAAAAACAGTAAACAATAAATTGTCATACAAAATATATAGAAAAGAAACTTGCACAGATGTCATCATGCCAGAATGTTCAAATAAACATAGTCAGATTAAATACAGTACATTCCACGCCCTTTTACACAAGACTTATCAATATCCCTCTAAATAAAATAGACTTTGAAAATGAACTAGACACAATAAAAACAATAGCAGTTAACAATGGCTACACTGAAGATTTAATTAATAAAATGTTAAAAAAAGAAACAACACAAACAATTACGAAATTACTTTTATAGTGGGACAAATTCAGACACAATAACATGGAATAGATTAGAATATATTAAGCCACTGTCTTTACAAATCAAAAATAATTTAAAAGGAAAGAATAATAACATAATTTTGACAAACACAAATACTTTAGGAAAATTAATAGTTAACAATAAAATCAAAACTAAAAAAGTGGTATTTATGAATTAAAATGTGATGATTGTGATGCAGTGTATATAGGACAAACCGGCAGGTCTTTTGATATCAGGTTAAAAGAGCATAAAAAATACTTTTTTTTGGGGGGGTTTTCCGTCATCTATTTCCGCTGCTAAGGCCAATCATGACGCCGGAGATTAGGTCTACAGCTATCCGGGAATTTTGCCGAACCCGGTGGGAGTTCCAACCCACCGGTAGGGATCTTTAACGTGCACGCAACATCCAGGCAGTACACGGGTCCTACATGCATTTAACGTCATATCCGAGAAGACGGAGTGTTTGGCATTTTTATCCTAACCTATATAAATGCAGACAACTTGTTAGGCCGGTATTTGAACCCCGGTCCATGGCGTGGCAGTACAACACTCTAACCACTACACCACCAAGCTGCCCTAAAAAAGACATAGAGAATAAAAAACAAACCACCGGTTTCTCTAAGCACTGTATCACATCTAATCACCATTTTTCTTCAAACGATTTCAAAATTTTGCATACAGGTAATAAGGGATTAACGCTTAACTACCGGGAGGGTTTAGAAATTTCAAAATCCATAAAGGCAAGTAAAAATGTGGTCAACGACAACGAAGACCTTTGGAAATTCCCTGATATTAAATGCCCTTATTACCCAATAAAACCTAAAACTCGAAACTGTATATATTCCCAAACAAATCCATTTGTACATCATTCTTGATGATAGCATTAAGCCGAAACTAGTAGAAAATAAAATACATATAAGTGAAACAAAACCATGTGAATTTCATTTACAAACCATTATATTTGATATTTGGTTAAAATTTAGTGCTTTTTTTGTAATTCACTTAAAAATACGTATCTGCAAACAATAGAAAATCAAAAGGATGTCATGTTAAATATAAATAGTCAATATCCGAAGGTATCGAATGGTGATATATTTTTGGAATTTTAAAATACAAAGTATTTAAAATTGTATCCCACATTTAGTCAACTTTTTGTCAAAGATTAAATGTCGTTAATTTTCAAATGAAATACCTTGTATATTTTGACATATTCTGAGGCAAAATTGAATATTGCATTGATTTATACCAGCAATCCCCATACCTATCTTCTTTCGATTTCGAGATATTAAGGTATTTGTAAAAATACGTCAATATTCAGTGCAATGGAAATATAATTTATTAAGTGCATCTAGAAAATAACCAACTTTTTGTACATTTAGACAAACAGTTGTTGTTTGAATCAAAAAGTCAATCGTATTGTTGTTACTTGCTTTAACAGTGAAGTGAAGATAAAATGAATCCTAGAGGTAATTACCCTAACAACGATATTTTGAATTTATTTTTCATTTGCGGCGAATGTCTAAGAGTTGTACAGAGGACCTGCCGTACATTTAATCAAATGTATCCCCATTTAACGCCAATAATTAGATGGAAATTTGGTGGAATCGAATCGAATCGAACTTTCTTTAAAAAGAAATAACTTTGTAATCGACGAGGAAGCCAACGAAGTAAACTTGCTAGCATATTTTTAAGTTAATCCTTGGGCGCGGTGATCTTGGAATAATTCAAACATCTATTCAACGGATCTTAAAGAAGAATTAAATGCACCCATATTAATTTGTTGTTTATAAATATTAAGAAAGATGTTGTTTATTATTGTTAAATCTTGATCATATCATAAAAATCTTTCAAATATTTATTTAGTTTTCTCTAAATAAATAATGAAAATAGACAACTTTGTTGAATCCTCTTATTATTTTCACTAGTTTCTGTGTCAGAATATGTCAATACATACAGGGTGTTCCATTTGAAAAAAAAGAGATTTATTTATTTTAAGTTGAATAAATGTCGGATAAAATTTTGAACACTCTGTGTTAACGAGTTTAATGATTTTTATAGTTAATTAAAATAAACACATTGTATCATAAATAAACAAACTATTTATTAAATAAATGTGCATCTGAATATATATACAAACCAAAAATATAACAAAAATGAATAAAGTAAATTAATAAATGACAAGAATAAATGACGAAAAAATACAAGTTAAAGATTGAAAAAATACAAGAAAATGAATTACAACAAAGTTTCACAATTAGGTGAGATATTTTAAACTTACTTGTGTCGTGGTTGGAATTAGAATGATTTCAGTTGAAGGGATGTTGTGGAATGAAAACTAAAGGAAGCACAGGATTGGTTGAAAGTTTTGAAAGTGGGGAAAATGTTTGGAAAGAGATGATAGTAATTTTGCACAGAAAAGAGTAAGATGGGGAAGGAAATTCATGAGAAAATATTTTAGGTCAGGGCTGCGTTTAATAACTTATTTTTATTGAGTCTTGGATGAGAGCTCAATCTTTATTACGGAATTTAAGGCACGTACTGCTAGAAACCATTGTCTGCTCCAAAATTTTTGACAATGAGTTTTACCGCTCGGTTTACGATGTTTTCCAGGAGTTCGAAGTTATAAAACGCACCCTGCCTCTGCGACACAAAGGCTGCAGGTACCAGAAAGGATACAATGAATTGTAAAATGGTCAAACATTTCACAACCCGAATGTAATGTTTACAAAATATTCAAAGAAATAGAAATAACACACAAATTTATAAAAATATATAAAAAACACTTAATTCGCGATGTTTAGCGCGAACACTCTGAATTTTATTATCCAAAAAATATATCACCATTGGGTACAAAATATAAAAACGAATTAAAACTAATATCGAATAACTGCAAAATTTTTGTCTCATTGAGACAAGTCTCCAAATATTCATTGAAACAACTACTTCTCGAGCTAATACCCCGACAGATATTGAATTATACAATAAATATTTGAGCTCTACTGTTTTATTTGCAGTAATTCCATATTAGTTTTAATTCGTTTTTATATTTTGTACCCAATGGTGATATATTTTTGGAATAATAAAATTCAGTGTGCAAAATTTTATCCGACATTTATTCAACTTAAAATAAATAAATCGCATAATTTATATGCAAAATGCAACATCAGGTCAAATTATTTTTTCACCAAACTAAATGAAACAATGGGGAAATTGAAATAAATTGAAAAAATTACAGGGAAGGAATTTTAATTGTCTTAAGCCATCTATATATTTTGTATTGAAAGTCTGATGAGAGATAAATCTCGAAACGCGTCTATAGATGGCTCAAGACAATTAAAATTCATTTCCTGTAATTTTTTCAATTTATATCAATTTTCTGTTGTTTCAATTAGTTTGGTGAGAGTATATTTTGACCTGATGTTGCATTCTGCATAAAAATTATGCATAGAACAGTAGAGCTGTCGTGTAACTCAAATATTCATTGTATAATTCAATATCTGTCGGGGTATTAGCTCGAGAAGTAGTTGTTTCAATAAATATTTGGAGACTTGTCTCAACCAGACAAAAATTTTGCAGAAAGTTGATATTAATTTTAATTGGTTTTTATATTTTGTAAATATTCTTAAAACTATTGAAAAACTCAATATTTCTTTATGTACCACATTCAGATATTGGGTCTTTATAGCTAATATGGCATCCCTACGACTTTTATTTGTTCAGAGATATGTATTTTTTAGTGCATTATGAAAAGGAACCAAATTTTAACCAAATGTCAAATATCTCGAGAAGGGTTAAATTTGGAGGTAATGTTACTTTTTTTATAGAATTTTATGTAGAATTCAAATTTGCAATAAAAAATATAGCATTCCATTTAAAAAAAGAAAGTTGGTGTTTACTTATGGTATAACTGGAAGCCGTATAGTCCTGAAAATTGAAACGAGCAGACACGATATCAAATAAGCTGGAAATGTTATTACAATACATTAATTAGAAGTCCATATACTTTTAGTGTGCGGTTTCGCTTAAACACCCTGGATAAAACTATTATTATACAAAAATATGAAATGAAATAGTTAACATTTTTACAAAATATTATTATTAATTATAGTGAAATTTTGCCGCCCGCCCCACTACGCTACGCCTCTGGTTTCCTTACAAATACACTGCCGGATATTGAATTATACAATGAATCAGGATTTTTATGTTTAAAACACTTTGTTTTAAAACAGTGTTTTAAACATGTATAAAAACAGCCGTCGTATTTTAAACGGTTTTGTTTTAAACATGTTTTAAATCTTAAATTTGTTTAAAACATGTTTTAAATCTTAAATTTGTTTAAAACATGTTTTAAATCTTAAATTTGTTTAAAACATGTTTTAAATCTTAAATTTGTTTAAAACATGTTATAAATTTGTTTAAATCGTTTTTTTTTTATTATCTTAAATTTGCTAACTTATATTTTATACTACATCATTAAAATGTTTTGCTTACGTTAAAAAATGTTAGCTAAATTGTTGAAGATTTTTCAAGTTGTATTAATAATAATCATAACATTTTATTACAATAAAATATCACAACTGTGTGTGCATAAATGTGATTTTTAAATACAGCGAATTTTTCTTTCAGATATACATAACATATGTATACACTGTAAATTTTACGACGTTCGTTGTTATTTTTAAAGATTTCAATATGAATCTTTAAACGAGGGTTTTCCACTCCCAGACTAAGCATGAAGTAAAATTTCGAGTTTAGAAAAGCCTAAAAATTTGGATTGGCCGCGTAGCGAAGCGGCCAATCCAAATTAGGCTTTTCTAAACTCGAAATTTTACTTCATGCGCCACGCGTATTAAACACTGAAATATCGTAAAGTTTAAAATATACGGCTTTAGCAATCTAATATGTAGATGTGAACAAAGCATCAGTCAAATTCTGCTATAAAGAAAACAGTGTTTAAAACAGTGATTATAGGCAACCCAATAACTGTAACGTATATTAGGTTGCCTAGATTCGTTGTTTTATGTATGTTTTTTTGAACTTCAATGTAAATCAGTTTTTTTAAGCGTGGCGCATGAAGTAAAATTTCGAGTTTAGAAAAGCCTAATTTGGATTGGCCGCTCCGCTTCGCTACGCGGCCAATCCAAATTCTTAGGCTTTTCTAAACTCGAAATTTTACTTCATGCTTAGTCTGGGAGTGGAAAACACTCGTTTAAAACAGTGATTATTGGCAACCCAATAACTGTAACGTATATTAGGTTGCCTAGAATCTTTGTTTTATGTGTGTTGTTTTTAACTTCAATGTAAAGCAGTTTTTTTAAGCGTGGCGCATGAAGTAAAATTTCGAGTTTAGAAAAGCCTAATTTGGATTGGCCGCTCCGCTTCGCTACGCGGCCAATCCAAATTCTTAGGCTTTTCTAAACTCGAAATTTTACTTCATGCTTAGTCTGGGAGTGGAAAACACTCGTTTAAAACAGTGATTATTGGCAACCCAATAACTGTAACGTATATTAAGTTGCCTAGAATCGTTGTTTTATGTGTGTTTTTTTGAACTTGAATGTAAATCAGTTTTTTAAAGCGTGGCGCATGAAGTAAAATTTCGAGTTTAGAAAAGCCTAATTTGGATTGGCCGCTCCGCTTCGCTACGCGGCCAATCCAAATTCTTAGGCTTTTCTAAACTCGAAATTTTACTTCATGCTTAGTCTGGTAGTGGAAAACACTCGTTAAAAGCCTCAAATTAAACGCTTTCATACAACGTATTGCCGCAAATTTAAAAAACCGTGTAATTATCAGGCTATGTATACTTAAAAGACAAATGTCCTGTATATTCATTTTCAAACGTGTTTTAAACGTTTTTTAAACGTGTTTTAAACATGTTTTAAACACGTTTTAGATATGTTTTTAATTGTTAATGTTTTAAACGGCGTTTCAATAAAAAAAAACATGTTTTGTAAAAAAATCTGCTTGTTTTAATTAAAATGAAAAAAACGTTTTTTTAACAACCCTGCTACCAGCTGGTATACAGGGGGTTTCAGCCTTAATATTAAAAATATGAAAAACATTTTCAGTTACAAGTTGCATGAATTTGTTCTTTTCACAACATACAATTATTTTCGCATTTAGATTTACAAAAAAGTCGCTTTTTATTGATATACGAACTGTAAATACCGACGTGCAGCGTCGTCATGGGAGCTCCGGCATCGACATTCTATTTGTTCGGAGCGTCGCGTCCGTCTGGGCCCGACATCCGGAAATCACGTATCGTTTCGATTGCCGGGCGTCGCGGCGAGCGCCGGGCCTCGGAGAGTGCGCGCGCCTCCCACTCGCCGGACGTGCACGGGCGTCGCGACGCTCCCTACTACAGCCGGCCTCAGTCCTGCTGCGCTCCGCCACCAAAACAAATTTTCGCGTGCTCTCACATCCACGAGATGGACAGATACACACACGCACGGACCCATTCAGTCCATCCCATTCATTCTTGTTCCTGCGAGTGACAAAATGTGTACATGTGACAGACACACAGAATACAACTGAGTATAAATAGTGCCCAAAAGTACAAGGTCTGGGTTAACCAGCGTTTATTTATTGCCTCTTATTGAAAATCTCTTTTGATATAAATACTCAAATTTATGGTGATTAGATGTTAAAGTGGATTGGTGAATTCAATGCAGGTACGAGTCAAAGATCATTACTGATATTAAACTCTACCTTTTTCTGGTTTAATTATTTGACAGAATAACTACACGCATATTTTCAATACTTTATTAATTTCAATTAATCTGGTATCAATTATAGCAATAATATCAATAAATATGATTTAAAAGAATACACTTAGTTAAATTTCACTTATATAAAGGAAATTGAACTAATTGATTTCTTCTAAATTATAACATAATAATCAGATGTTTGTGGGTAATAATTTATTGTAAAGTCTCGGTTTGGATTCCTCAATTCACAAAGATGTTGACTGATTATTGAAAATGAATAAAAGTCAAATCGCAAAAGTACATTTTATCATTTAGTTTTTATTTTAAAAAATATTTCAAGCATACTAATGACAAATGAAAAAAAAAAAAATAATTTATGACCTGCGTACGGCAACTCTTTGTCTGTAGGCACAGAGTCGTGGATAAATAAAGTTAAAAAAACAAAAAAATGTTGAGCGCCACTTGGTTTTTAAAATTTCTAAAGTAAACTGACCTCTCTTAACCAAGAAATTCGAGGAGAAAATTAATGGTTTTAAAAATGAAAGAATTAATACAATATTTAAATTAAAAAAATTAAATTTAATAAAAATTAAAAAAATTAAAGGTAACAAAAATTAATAGCAAAAAAATCAAATGTGAATGAAACTAATTATAAATCAATTAAAAATAAAACTCAGCAATACACAAATATCAAAAAAAACGGCTCAACTTCATTTACACAAAATGAATTCACCCAAATAAAACATATCAACAATCTAATAATAATAAAAGAATCAAAATCAATACACAACAATAATTACACAAAAAAACCAGATAGAATGACGTCACCTTTCTTCACATGTGTTGTAAAAATAAATCATTTTATAAACAAATCATAACTCCCTTAAATTTAAACCAAAACTTTAAGAATAATTTAAATGGTTACTATTATTTCCTAAATTTACTCTATTTTTTTTAATTTAAATAAATTCTCAAACTTCAAATAAAACTAAACCATATGAATGTAAAATAATTAACTCAATTTAAACTTCAACTAATAAACACTAATATCCGTTGCCTTAACACCGATGAAGCAATTATTTTTATTTGACGTGTTTAAAACAAACAATTCACTTTATGGTCACTTATCTGTAATTTTTTTCCTGTCCAATTTTCCGATTCACTCGCACCGTCCTTTGATTCAGCAACGAACAGATTCTCTGGCCTTTCGATTCAATTCCACCCTCTGATCGTACAGCAAGGAATGAAAATAAACTCGACCCTTCCGGAATACTCCTACTTCGATTCCACGAATTCGCCGTGGCGAAGAATCCTAATTCGAACCGCCCTCCGGAACAGCAAAAATTCCAATAATGTTCCAAAAAATTGGATTGTTAAATTTATAACCAAATTTAACTCACACAACGAGGCCTAAAATCGACATTCAACGACCCCAGAATTAATTATCAAAACACAAAAAAACAAAATGGACAAGCTAACAAAATGTAGAAAATTCAAAAGCGAGAAAGAAAAAAGTCGATAAGTTGATACAAAATAAAAAGATATGATAATTTACCTTTGGATGTAGTTTGGCCTCGCTTAATTTAATTATTTAATTCAATGGTTGTGAAAGGATCACGAAGATTCACTAAGATTTCTTCTTTCACACAACGGCACACAGCACGTGTTTTTCTTAACTTTTAACGACAACCTGTTGGGCACACAGCTCGACAATTACTGCCTATGAAAATTACTATAAATTTAACTTCCCCTAGAAATAATTAATCGAGCGCCACCTGCTTAAACAAATTAAAGATTGGTAATTCCGAATTAACGAACATAAAGACGCGGCTACACAACCGGAACGTCGCCATAACAATATTTATAAAACTCCCACACAGGAAGTAAAACGACGGTACGAGAAACCATAATACTAATTATAATCACCCGTCGCATGAGAGTAATATCACCGGACTTGATAGGAACAAAATAAAAGAAGAGAAAAGTCGAACCAACGAAAATTCGGACGCGCGACTCCTCCTTAACTTGACCTGTATTTGACCTTTTTCGAACAACCGAAATTCATAAACAAACATCGAGAATTTGTCCCTTAAAATCTCTCGAACACTACTAAACAAAATACTAAGTGCCACAGAAGACTCCGTTGGATAATTTCGGAAAATATGAGAAACGCAGCTCTAATTTATCTTTGAGGTTAGTTTTAGTTTATTTATTTATTTATTTCAAATTTCCTTTTTTTATAAATCTCCACATGCTTAATTATCTTCTCTAGTATCTATCTCAATTTTCCTTTAGTTATTATCGCATTTAGGTAAGTTTTAATATTTTCTTTTAGGACATAAAAGTGATTCCATCTTTATTTCCAAACGCAAACTGTTACGCAACAAATAAAGGACCTGTCACACGCTGGGATCATTCGTCGTTGCATTATTGCACCTTTTTATGAAATTTGAAATGTAAAAATGTAAATTGATATGATTAAATTAAAAATAAATAACTCCTGTTAATTTTCATTTTGTTGTAAATTGGGTTGCCTATGTTAAATTACTGTTTTTAATTTAATTAATAAATTAATTACCAATAATTCTTCTAATTTCTTATTTACTTATTTAAAAATTAAAAGGTGACGAAACGTGAACGTTACAAATTAAAACATCTAATAACGATTACTATTAGAGAAAATAGGGGTAATTCTACCCCCCCCCCTCATAGTAAGATGACAAACAATGATTATGTATTTATAATACTATTTTTTTCATAATATATAAAATTACGAAAATGTTATTCGTGAAAATGCAAACAATGTCTTAAATAATAAGAAAACTTAAGATGATAAATATCCATTGAAACAACTACTTCCCGTGCAAATACATCTCCGGATATTGAATTATTTTTTTCGTTTCTCGTTATTGATATGATTTAATTTAATTTATCATTTATTGTGTTATGAGCCTAAGCCTTACACTTGTCAGTAAATGTTTGGAGCTTAAAAGTTAAGTATACATGATATATAATTTAATAGAAATAATATATAGCTAGTTAAAAATAACAACTTTAAGTGACAAACTACAAACGAAAAGGATGCAGTGACAGCAATAATACTAAAAAAAATCTACTTAGGTTGAAATTAAAATCAAACATACACACTACAGAAAAGATAAAAACGCACAAATGTTTAAAAATAAGTTAAGATTAAATCAATAATAACAATAAAATTAGATTAAAACAAAATTAAATAAAAATTAGCACACTAAACGTTATAAATTTGTCACTTAATAAAATGAATACATTATAAAAGAGATTAAAAAAAGTGTATAGCACATAAGTTGGATTATAACACATACAACAATTAAAAATAAGTCAAGTAGTGTAAAAGCGAGTTGATAAACTTAAATAATAAAATAGTAAAAAAATTATTAAATAAATAAATAAATATGGCTTCATAAATTAAAAATGTATCATATAAAAAAAGATTATGTTTGCATTCATAACACTGAATTAAAATTATGAAGCAGGTACCCACTCATTCAAGTCATAAATAGCATTTTTAACTAAAACACATTTAACACGGTTTTTAAATATGTTCAAAAGCAAGTCCTTAATTTCTCTAGGTAAAACATTATAAAACTTAATACCGAAATACCTTACTTCCGTTTGAGATTTGGTTAGCCTGAGTGAGTTGAGGTACATATTCTCACTTTGTCTGGTAAAGTAGTTGTTACAGCTTGAATGTATTAAGTTTCTCTTAATATAGTCAGACATTCGTAAATATATAGAGATGGTAGAGTGAAAATATTCAAGTGTACAAAACTAGCTCGACAGTATTCCATATATGCAAGGTTATCAATGATGCGTACAGCTTTCCGCTGTAGCCCGAAAATCCTACGCCAGATTGCAGAGTTACCCCAAATGAGTAAACCGTACGACATGTGTAATTGGAAAAGTAAGTAATATACGGTTCTCAGTATCTTCTTAGAAGCCTGCTTTGATAACATGCGCAAAGAAAACAAACTAGAACACAGCTTAAATGCTAGGGCGTCACCGTGGTTTTGCCATGACAAGTTGGACATAATGTTAACTTTTAGAAATTTAACTCCTTCAATTGCATCATTGTTTCTTAAAGAGAAAGTCAGTGTGACAGATTTGCTGACATTTAGATTGAATTTGTTGCTTTCAAACCACCGACTTGCTTTTGATTGTGCCTCCCTATTTCCCAAAGTGCATGATTCACAAAATTTAGATGAATTGATTATTGTGGTATCGATTTACTATTTCCTATAGAAAATCATTTATATAAATCAAAAATAAATGAGGCCCGAGGACTGATCCTTGTGGTACACCATTTAAGATTGGCACTGCTGTGGACTTCGTACTATTGACCAAGACCTGCTGCATTCTATTTGATAAATATGACATCATTAATTTACAGCTGTCTGGGTGGATGTTATAAAAGTAGAGTTTTCTTAGGAGTATTGTGTGAGAGACACAGTCAAAAGCCTTTGAAAGATCGAGGAAAGATGCTTGACATACGTGTTTATCTTCATTGATTATTTCTACAAGATTACTAATAGCATTAGTTGTAGACAGATTCTTGCGGAAACTTATATTGGTTATTGCATAATACAATACTTCATTGTCCTCGAAAAAGTCCGATAGTTGCAGTTCTAAGATTTTTTCAAGTATTTTAGAGAACACAGGAAGTAGAGATATAGGACGGTAGTTATCTGCATCAGACTTATCTCCTTTTGTATGCAGTGGTATGACTATTGCTAACTTTAAGCAATCGGGAAATACATTGTCCTTTATACAGCGATTAATCAATTTGGTTAGAGGCAGTTAAGTAGGTGTTAGGGCTGCCTTGATGACGTCCACACGAAGGCCGTAGATATCTCTGCTTTGGCTGAGTTTAAGTTTGTTTATAATTGAAGAGACCGTGCTGGATGATATTTCTTTGAATTGTTAAAAACAATCTACATGCAGGAGGATTAATACACATTAAACTGATGGGATCATCTTCGGCTGAGAGTAGGGTTAGGTTAGGTTTCAATGACAGCAGTGAGGCCGCTCACTTAGGCCCAAAGGGCCCCTTGTGATACCATAAGGGTGAAAAGGAGTCAGATCTCTCCTCCCTCCCCACCTATACAAACCAATCCGAGCACCTAATGAACCCGATCAAATTTCTCACATCTAGACGTGTGAGGTCCTTTTCCCTTCAAGAGCAGGGCATTGTCCCAGATAGTGGAGTACCGACTCTTCTTCCTTCACATCTAGGCATCCTATGCAAAAGTCGTTGTGCTCAATGCCCATCTTTTGTGAATGTCTGCCTAGGAGGCAGTGGCCCTTGAGGATGCCTACCGCCTTCTTTATGTCGATTCTGCTAAGTGCAATTAATCTGTTGCTGGTTATAGTATCCCATATAGGCCATAGCTGCCTTGTTATCAGACACGTATCTTCTTCTCTCCACCTATAGTTGACCGATGCTATCATTTGGTCGCTAAGTAGTCTCTTGCATTCCACAAGAGGAATGTAGGTGGAGAGTTCAGTAGACAGATCCTTCATCTTGCCCCCTTCCTTGCAAGATCGTCGGCAATTGAATTTCCCCTGATATCACTGTGACTAGGTACCCACATGAGTCCCACGTCACAGTTATTTGCAAGCCTATATAGCGATTTTTTACAGTCTCTGACCACCTTCGAGGTGCAATACGGACTATTTAGTATCTTAATGGCGGCTTGGATATCAGTAATGAACCTGATGCGGTTCCCCTGAAAGTCATTTTTGTGGATTCAGTCCACTGCTACTCGGATGGCCATGACCTCTGCCTGAGGAATGTTACAATGGTTTGGGAGTGTAAAAGACTTTTTGAGGTTGAAATCATGTGAGAAGATTCCTCCCCCTACTCTGTTTTCAGACTTGGAACCATCCGTACAGAGCCAGACAAGGACGTCTTGAAATATCTTGCCCTTTAACCATTTGATTTTGTCCGGGATGGAAGTGGACAACTTATTTTCAAAATTAAGTTCTGGAGTGCAGCTGTCACTCTTCAGATTCAGGATCCTTCCATGGCCATGTTTGGTACTGCTCCATATCCCAACTGAGTTGATTCTGATCTCTGTGGTAGCTGCAGCATATCTGCAGTAGAGGTCGACTGAAGCTGGATTTAGTATTATATCTAGCGCTTTGGAGGGGGTGGACCTGACCGCCCTCATTATGAGCAATTCGGCGGCTCTCTGAGCTTTGCCCAGTGCAGTTTGGTGGATTCTTTTGTCCAGGGCAGTCCAACAGACTGCGGCCCCGTAGAACATAATGGGCCTTACCACGGCCTTACCCATCAACAGTCCGTAATTTCAATCCCCTTAATGTTTTTCAGCCTTGCGACACCTTATGTAATTAAAATTAGGTTATTCCCATCTTTGTCAGGTATATATAGTTGCGCACCTAGTTGTAAGACCATTAGTTATTGATAATGAGTGCTTTGCACTCGAAATGTACATCTAACAAATAAAAATAAAAGTGAAGTAAGGAACAAAAGTGTTTGTTATTGTTATGAAATACTCCACATAACTCAATAAAACAATTAGTTGATTATATGTTGATTTCACTGCAAGGAGAATTTTATGTAATGTTTAGGTGATTAAAAAGGAATAAGGTGATTTCAAATTCAAACCAAATTTCATAACAATGGCCTTTTTTAAAAATAGATAAATATAAATAAATGAAAACAAAGCTTATTTTATAATTATACTTATTTTACAAGGTGAATTTAAATTATTGAACAGGCTTCTAATATTTATTAATTCGCATTAATAAGAACTAAATAAAAACATAATTTACTTTGCACCGTTTGATATCTTCTGGTTATTTGCGTGCAAAGCATGTAGATTATTAATTATATTGTAGTGTTTATTTATTTTACCTACGCCCTATCTAGTAATCGCATCATACCACACTGTCATCTTGAGCGTATGATTGACATTACCTACACATGCACGAAATTGCTTTGACAAGTATATTAAATGCTGACAGCTGAACAGCTGATTGATTACCGCATGACTTTTCTTTGATGTATATTGATCAAGTAGTAATTTAGTTTTCTTTGATTTGGTTGGCGTTCACTTTGTGGTACATCTTTATAAAATAATATTAAAACACTTAACTTTGTTTTACCACTTTAATTAACTTTTTACAGTGACTATAGTTTCGACTACAAGCTAGTCATTATCAAACTGAGTGATAATGACTAGCTTGTAGTCGAAACTATAGTCACTGTAAAAAGTTAATTAAAGTGGTAAAACAAAGTTAAGTGTTTTAATATTATTTTAATTTAGTTTTCATCAATCTCATGTTACTATCAAAAATTATTGAATAAATAAGTTGATCTTTCATGCTCATTGTTTATTTTGTTAGGGCGTAGGTAAAGTATCGTACGTTTCTCGAGTGGTATGGCAAATACATACTCGCGAAATACTGCACTCGCCGCTGAGCGGCTCGTGTGCAACATATCCGCTCATATGTAATATACCATACCACTCTCTTGACGTAATATATTATTAACCAAAAAAAAAAAGATTTATAGAGAGAACATTTTCAGGGGATGCCATTAAATTTATTAGAATTCTTGAATAAACTAGGAGACAAACACACGCGTGCACACTTTATTATGCAAATACTTTACGTATTTCAGCACTTAAGTCAAATATTAAATATTATTAGACTTTCTATTTAATCAGAATTTTAATACGAGCTCGTATTAAGCGATTTATTCACTTGGTCGTTAAATAACTATATCACCGTCAAATATGAGATTAATGTATGTAATATAACAATTACAGTAAATTAGATTATTTTTGTGTTTTATTTCATGTCATTACATAATTTAAGAATAGCTAATTTTATGTTTGGTATTTTCCAGTAATAACTGTGCATGGGTAAAAATATGAGAATCTCAGTTGCACGAGCATACCTATATACGAAATAACACTACTGCAATATTAAATAAGCGACGTCGAAACTTTTAATTGCGAATTAAAAATTCCAGAGCCGTTACCGGTTTTTTTTTAAATTATAATTAGGGAACCGTACGCCCTCTCCGAATGGAAATTAGGCTTTTTTCTATATGATATCGCTTTATAATACGTCTTCGTATGAAGCGTCGTTAATTATGCAAGAGGAGGCGGAAAATGGAAAATAAGGACCGTTCGCAGGGAAATAGAAAGGGATGGAAATGCGGGTGGGGTAAGGGCGGCCGACGTTGACGTTTGTAAATTGTGTTGAGATTTTCCGGGCGCTCGAATGTATTTTCTTAATACCGCGGATAATAAATGGAAAGAGACGTTCTTATCGAAGTGTATATTTTTTTTCGTTCTTCGTTACAATCCGTGATAAATGTATGTTAATCAATCTTTTTTGACAGTTTTGTTAGACTTGTGATAGTAGGTATTTGTTTAGATTGCAGCACATATTTTGGCTTTGTATTATCTATAGTGGACTATTTCAGTAATTTTGTAACTAGAATTATGATGATGATTAAGTCAATAGGTACTAAGGATTTACTATGCATTATAATAATAAATATCATAATTAGTTGTGTGCAGTAGCGGCTCGTCCAAATTTTTATTGGTGGGGCTGCAGACATAAATATGTAAGGAATTTACATATATCAATAAATACGATGTACATTTCTGGCATTTGTTGTTTTTGGAAAGCATTAAAGCTTGTAACTAGTGATTCAACTCTTTGATTAAGCATGAAATAAAATTTCGTTATTTTATCTTATGCGTCAAGCGTAAAAAATGCTGATTTCAACTGAATTTTAAAATATGTGCCTTAGCTTACTAATTCATTGGTATATTTTGAACTTTACTAAATTTCAGTGTTTTCTACGCGTGGGAAATAAGGTAAAATTTCTAGTCAATCAGGGGTGGAAAACCTTATTGAAGATAAGTCAGTAAATTGTAATAATGTTCCATATATTTAATTACTTTTAATATAACAATGATCTTGTGATGAGGGCGCGCACCAGGGGGGTGGCTCGCGAGCTTGAGCCTCGCCCCTCCCAAGACCAACTAAATTGTAGTAGGTCGATGTATGAGTTGCGGACAAAACACAAAATGCGGACAAAACGCGTTTTGTCTAGATCCGACCAAACCAAATTTTAAGGCTTTTCTAAACTCAAAGTTTTACTCCATGTTTAGTCTAGGAGTTAGATCGAAGAATGCCTGAAAATTCACAGCGTATACATTATACAGAGAGTTTCATGTAACACCGAACATTTTCATCTAATACAATTTGACAGCTTTAATTTTTAAATAATGTGTAAATTGGGTTGCCTATATGACCATTACAAATTGTAGCCAATCAATCGCAATTAATACCTCAACTTGTACATACAGGGATTTTTTTTCAAGTATACATGTTCCAATTACAGCGTAAATCTTTAGATACTCGTTTTTTTAAAAGAGTTCAATTTTAAACTTATAATGAGTGTGTTCCACTCCCAGACTAAGCATGAAGTAAAATTTCGAGTTTAGAAAAGTCTGAAAATTTGGTTTGGTCGCGTAGCGCGAAGCGCGGAGCGGCCAAACCAAATTTTCAGGCTTTTCTAAACTCGAAATTTTACTTCATGCGCCACCGGTACAAAACACTGACATTACGAAGTTTAAAACACACCGCTAAACTTTACATTGCATCAGTGTTTTGTACCGGTGGCGCATGAAGTAAAATTTCGAGTTTAGAAAAGCCTGAAAATTTGGTTTGGCCGCTCCGCGCTTCGCGCTACGCGACCAAGCCAAATTTTCAGGCTTTTCTAAACTCGAAATTTTACTTCATGCTTAGCCTGGGAGTGGAAAACACTGGTTTAAAACTTCAAATTACATTCTTTTAATAAACCGAGCGTCGGCAAATCTACAACGTATGCTAATGTATACTTAAACGAAAAATTCTCATTATGAAAATGTTCGGTGTTACATAAAACTCTCTATATATTTAAAACAAAAAAGAAGTATTTATTAAATATTTAAGTTATATTCAAAATAATAACAAACTGTGAATGTATAATAAATTAGTTAACCAGACAAATGGATTAAATATAAACCAATTAACAATTTAAACTGTATTAAAAGGCGATTTTATTTTCAAGGCCCACTACATTTATTGCCAAAAAAAATCATGTAAATAAGATTTATTATATTTTTCTTTTGACATAAGTATTAAACTAAAATCAACATATCGGGCATCATTGGATTCATCAAAACAATGTCTAATATAATAAAATGAGAAAACTATATATATCCATTTAAAAATGCAAAGTTGACTATTCTTTGGCAATGAAGTTCATTTTGAAAAAAATATATAATTACTGTCAATTTATAGTATTAAAACAGTTATTGACTTTGTTTTTGAGGTCATTCAAATCGGTCAATAACTAACAGAGTTGTGGCGTTGGGCGTTTTTTTATCAAACACGCGGTATATCGGTTTGGTTCCGGTTTTCGTTCCGGAAAAACTAAGGGTTTTTATTAATTGAACCGGAAAGCAAAAAATACCGGTTCGAGGCTTTGATTCTAAGACACCTTAAATGTTTTTCCGTTCAGAAACTATAATAAGAGAATTATTAGTGATCTAAAATTAAATCTATTCTTGAAATACTTAAAAAAAGTACCACTTTTCAGATTTTAAATCTGTAAACAAAGGACATCTCTTATGACTTCTACTATACACTTTTTATAATAATGTTACATACTTACTTATGTTATAATAAGTTGATAAAATCTTGACAAATATTAAAAATATCTATGGATTGAAATAAAACATTGTGAAAAACAAACACTGAAACAAAATACAGCAAAGAATGTAAAAGTTAAATTATTCCTGGATAAATTTAAGAAATTAGTAATTAGAGGCTTTCTTAAACTTGAATTTTTACTTCATGCTTAATCGAGGAGTGAAAACATTTGCTAGAATCTTTAAAATTTTTTAAATATAAACGAATGTCTGATAATATATTCTCAAAGCGAATGTCTGAAAATGTACACTGTCTACAACAGAATATGTATACTTAAAAGAATTAGTAATTACTTTAATGGAATTATTAAAATTTAAATTAGAATGATCTAGATGCAATTTAAACTTAGTTTTAATTAAGCCACTATTAAAGAACGTAAACTAAGTATCAGAAACTTAATTTCTTTTTTCTTAAAAATTTCACCTTTTTAAGAAAAATGAAATTAAGTAAACAATATATGTTTTTTTCTGATACTTAGTTTACGTTGTTCAATAGTGGCTTAGTTAAAACTGAGTTTAAATTGCATCTAGATCATTCTAACTTAAATGTTAATAATTGTTACGTGATTTTTGCGTAAAACAATTTTAAGTTATTTTATTTTGAATACGGGTAGTTAATATATGCAATAGGTATGGGTCGTTCGTGAATGATTCGTTCGAAAAGAACGATTCTCTACTGTAATTTGAATGAACTGATTCCGTATTTCAAGAAGAATTGATTCGTTATTAATTCATTTACTCGAGACGACCGACCGAACGATTTTGGTCGAGCGGAATTGTATTCCCGATTCGGATTTATATTGGCGGTCTGAATCTGCCCGAATCGGATGACTAATTCGTTCGCTCGTATCCGCACACAACGTCAACTCCGCTTTGTACTTGCGATCTGAATCTGAATCCGCCCGAATCGGATGACTAATGCGTTCGCTCGAATCCGCCCGAAACGATTCTTTACGACTTGCAGAAACGAACCCGCTGCGCCAGCCTTTATTGGTATTTTGTACGACTCGACACGTAATTTTATCAGCTAATGTTTGTTCTCTACTTATGAGACAGATTACAGAATATTTGCAAAATGAATTCAAAAAGTGTTTTTATTTGAAGTGAATTCAAGCCACCGAAGTTTTATTTGGAAGAGCTTCACTAAACTTTCGACTGAAAAAGGCAAATTATTTGATAATTTAAAAATAAATATAATAAAACATTTTGAATTATGGTTTAATTTGTATATGTTTGTTCTATTTTTTATAGACACATATCTTTCGAATAAACCTATCATCTTTGCTTAAATTAAACAAGTCGTACAAGTGAATACCTTTAAAACGGTATTCGGCGCCGTTCGGTATGGAACGAACATGTATTATTATTATTATTATCATTATTATTATTAGTATTATTGTTCAATTTTGCGCGTAGTTAATTGACGGTAAGTAAATGGTCACGGTTTATGAAATAAGTGTCTATCATCAATTTACAGTGAGGCGAAAACGAAGTATATTATTATTATTATCATCATTATTATAATTATTATTATTATTGTTATTATTATTATTATTATTATTATAAGTGATTCGTTTACAAACGATTCATAAAGAACGAATCACTTCTAAGAAATGATTCAGTTGATTCGAATCACCTGAAAGATTCGAACTTCCCATATCTAATATGCAACTTATAGTGCTTTATTAGAATTAAATCAAAACACTATTGTTTAATTTTTTTTGTCCTTTGTTCTCCGTGGTCATCAAGCACCGCGCTCTCGTTCTTTCACACCTGGCACTCACGGCGTAAACGCATCTAAATCAATTAGAGGTCAACACGCCATTTTTATCTTCAGAAATTAATTTAATACCGTTTTGGTTTCCTCGGGATTTGAGGGATATATTTTCCTGAAGATGAGTTGTAAATTATTGGAATTACTTAAAAATAATTTACTTCGCTTCAAGCGGATTTAAAAGCGTACCGGCATCGATATCATCATTTCATCTAGAGGTAAGCACATTTCAGTTGTTGTTATCATTAATGGAAATTCAATATGATTAAATTGTAATATGTTAATCTCAAATTTATTTACCAAATAGGGTGTTTCGTGTGTCTGTAATAGGTATATACAGGGTAGGCCATTTTAATCAATCCACGCAAATAACTCCGCAGATATATTCGATAGCGAAAATTGACCATAACAAATGTTGTATGTCTGGTAAGGGGACATTCGATGATGGCCTTTAAACTGACCTTGAAGTTGACTTTCAAGGTCATTTGAAGGCCAACTTCCAAATTTTAAATGGCAACCCTACTTTTTTAATATTTATTTTGAAAGAGGGCCATCATGTTAGTACGACCGCATAAAAATTTTATTACTTCACATAAGAAAATTTTCGAGAAAAAACTTGAAGAAAATTTTACTAATAGATTTCAATTCAAAAGTTCAATACTTCATTAAATAAGAAAACTAAACGATATTTCCTGCCACCAACATATCATTTCAATACCTACTTCACTTATTCTAATTCAAAAAACTCAAAAATTAAACTAGATATGTAATTGTACTACATTATGATCAATATTTTAAATAAAAATTCAAAAATGAGTGTTGTTCGTGAGCTTAGGAGCGATAAACAATTGGTCGTTGAGGTTGTCATGCAAATAAATAGTCAATCAAAATTTCACTACAAAATGCATTCGTTCATTTTTCAATGGAAATTTCATTTGAAGAAGTAAACACTTGGACAAGATATCTTCTGCAAATCAAATAAAATATGGCTGACTATCCGGCGGTGGAGAGAGTCGATATGCTGTTGATTCTAGGAGAATGTGGAGGTAACTATCGACAAGCTGCTATCTTGTATCGGAATCGATATCTTCAAAGACGGCACCCTAATCACTCTGTAATTCGAAACATCCATCTGAAAGCCCGACAAGGACATTTAAGACGTGTTAAACCAAGACATATTAATAACCAAAATAAAGTTAGTGCAATAACTGTTCTGGGAATGGTTCACATTAATCCTCATATTAGCAGCTATGACATTGAAAGAATCTGGCATACCCAGACGTACTTCACTGAGAATATTGAAGAGCCTACGTTATCACCCCTATCATATCTCGCTAACACAAGCGCTTACACCCAATGATATGAGGAAGCGCGTAGAGTTTTGCCAATGGGCAGAACAAATAATAATGAACGATCCCATTCTTTTAGTTATGTTATGTTTTCCGATGAGGCAACTTTCAAAAGCAACGGACAGCTTAATAGACACAATTGTCACTATTGGTCTGACGTGAATCCTCACTGGCATAGACAGGTCAACAATCAACATCGTTGAAGTCTTAATGTATGGTGTGGTATCATATATGGACATTTGATTGGTCCACATTTTTTCAACGGTAACGTAAATGGGCAATTTTTTTTAATTTCTGGAGAGATGCACTCCCAGTACTACTGTAAAATGTGAATTTGCGAACAAGATTGAGAATGTGGGTTCAATTGGATGGAGCTGGACCACACTTTGCCCGGAAAGTTAGACATACAGTTTTTGAATCGTTTTAAATTTAACATTCCTAGGGTGTGTTCTAGATTTTGTAAAACTTTTGTGTATGCTACTCCAACTAATAATTATTATTCAAACTCACCTATTATAAGATTATCTCGACTTTATAATCATTACGCATACAATCTCGACATATTCACTTCAACATTCAAAGTGTTTAAGCATAATGTTAGTGATTCTATAAAATTATTATCTATGTTACCTTAGTTTATGAGTTAATTTTTAATATTGTTTATTTCTTTATGGTTTTATGTATTTCTGTTCTGCATGCATCTTTTGTTATATATTTATATAAGTTATATTGTATTTAATTTGTAATAATGATATAGCCCTGTTATTAGACTTTACAGTCTGTTGGGTTATTACCAAATAAATAAATAAATAAATTATTTAAATGAGAGTTACCATAACAGGTGGATTGGACGTGGTGGGACTGTTGCTAAGATCACCAGATTTAACTTCTCCAGATTTTTATTTAAGGGGTTATTTGAAAGATGTTGTTTATGAGCATGAAACAACAAACAGAGATAATATGATAGGTACAATCCAGACCGCTTGCCAAAATATTCCAAGGACAGTTTTGTTAAGAACAGTTCAGGACTTTCAGCGCCGAATTAATTTATGTATCCAGCAAAATGGAAATGTCTTTGAGCATCTTTTCTAATTTTCTTTATTGTGTATTGTTTAGTTTTGTCAACGGCTTGCCGTATTACGGCTTCATTATGTTGGTGGCAGGAAATATCGTTTAGTTTCCTTTTTAAGTGAAGTATTGAACTTTTGAATTAAAGTCTATTAGTAAAATTTTCTTTAAGTTTTATTTTCTCTTTATTTTATCGAAAATTTTCTTATGTGAGGTATTAAAATATTTATGCAGCCATACTAACATGATGACCATCTTTCAAAATAAACATTGAAAAAGCAGGGTTGCCATTTAAAATTTTATTTTCTCGAAAATTTTCTTATGTGAGGTATTAAAATATTTATGCAGCCATACTAACATGATGACCATCTTTCAGAATAAACATTGAAAAAGCAGGGTTGCCATTTAAAATTTGTATGTCCCCCTACCAGCCATACAACCTTTGTTATGGTCAATTTTTGCTATCGAATATATCTTCGGAGTTATTTGCGTGGATTGATTAAAATGGCCTACCCTGTATATATATATAAAAAAAGGAGATATTTATTTTTTTAACTGAAATAAAATCCCTTATCATATCTCTAATCTCTTGGGACGTTTTAGGATTTTATATCTGGGTTACCTATTCGTTTACTCGATCAATTTGGACTTGGACAATTTGGTTGGCGTAAGATTTTTCTGGAATTCCTGGTTTCGTGTTGTTGCGGAAAGCAAGGAAGAATACAGGGTGAAGGCGTTCCAGAATTCTTGATCAAGTTGTGTCAACGAGGAATTGGCTGTGTGCTGTCGCGTTCTGAGGCTAAGTCGTGTTGGAGGAAAACCGTTATAAATTAGCTAAGTATTTGGGGATATACATTTGAAGTTTTTTTTTTGGGAAAAGTAATTATTGATGGATAATAATAATTCTATACATTTTGTTTTGTGTTTATTTTTTTAGTAATAATTTGATTCAATCTAATAATTTTAACTGCGAACATAAGTATAATTTTTTTTTAATCTTAACTGAAAAGGGAATTTATTACAGATAAATAATAAACAATTTACTGTTGTAAAGATACATACGTATAGCTATATATATTTATCTAGTATCGTTCTATGTGAGATCAGTTTTATTAATTTTATTATCATTAATTTCTTTTTAAGGTAAAACGATTCTTTTTTTTATGCATTTAATTTAATTAATTTAAACTTAACATTTCTGCGTTCTATTAAAATACATAAGAAATTAGCAAGAAGGAAGTATCTCTTAATTTTAGTGTTTTGTTTTTCTTTATTGAGTAGTTAATTTTGTTTGTTTTTTTTTTTATTTAATATATGTATTAGTACGAGCTTGGTTCGTGATTTTCCTTATTGGTGTACTACTTTGCCGCCCGTAATCACGTGGCGCCCATTTTATTTAATTATTTAACCCCCCCTACTCCTCTGGGTTATTCTGGCCGAGCGGTAAGTTAATAGTAGTAAAAGTAGCGTCGCATAATTCCACAACTGAACAACTGACCCTATAAGATTATTACTGTTATTTGCAATTTTTACTGTAATACCTCGTAAAATCCATGCATTTTTTTCTTGTGAAATTCCAGTGTCGATAAAATAGGAAGCAATAACGTTCACTTATTGTAATTGATATCTTATTTTACGGGCGGCGGGATAATAAAACGCGAAGTTTTAGTGCCTATCGCGATTTTGAAGGCACCCCGTGTAGCTGCTAGTATCTCGTTCACAATGAGATTTATCTGATGGATGGATCAATTGACAAAACCAACTTGAAAAAGTCCTTGAAAATACCATCAAACATAAAGCCAGCAAATCGAGTTTTGTTTTCAGACACATTTCAACTTGTGTATGGGTAAAATGGATAGTTTGCAAAAAATTAGCATTTTTGTTTTTATTTTTTTCTGCTAAAATTCATAAAATCGTCAACATTTATCAACTCAACCAAAAAAAAAAAAACTTAAAAATTATTAATTGCAAAAGTTTGCTTAAAATAATTTCATTGTTTTAATTTAATTTAATTTATTTACGGAATCTCCATTGTACAATCTATATTTTCATTTACAAAGAATAGTAATACTAATAACATAACATAATTCGTGCGTTAAATTTAAACATGTTACTTCACGTCCCAAAATGGTTCAATAAATCCTTAAAATTATACATTTATTATTGCTCAACTTTACTGTTGAATGACAAGACAAACAATCGTTAATAAACGTAAAAAAATACATTATTAATTTACTAAATATTTCATGACATTGTATATATAAAAATATAAATATGTTCAAAATCGAATATTTTGTTTAAAACATGCATTAAACGTTTAATTCATTTTAAATGTTATTTTGTACATGAACTGAAAAGTGCATTTTGTATACTTACAAAAATAATCGTTTAATGTATCGATTCTTAAAATATATCGCTCTAAAAATATCGATTATTAAAATACTTTGATTACTGGTAATTTTCATGTAAATAAGAGTTATTCATTTCAATTATTATCTTAATTGTTGGATTTAAATGATCAGAATAAGTTACAACCTTTACATAATCTAGTGTAAGTATTTTACTACTATCAAATCTTTATTACTCTAGAACATACATTAATTTAAGTTGTTATATATAATACATTTTAGTAATAATATTTGGTTTGTGACACGCATGTAGGTTCCAAGTAAGGGCTATCGACTAAAAGCCTTTCTGCCCATCGACTTAATATTAATGCGTTTCCGTTTCAAGGTTGGAAATTGGGATGTAATGAGGAAATGTATTCGAATAGGGTTATGGGAGGGTTTTTATATTTGGGGGGTATCTGGGGGTTTCTCGGGATGCATAATTTGTTTAATAATTCGAAGTTGCTTTCGTTACATGCGAAACGTTCAGCGAGAAATCGCAGTCTATCTTTTATTGGTGTTATGTTTGTTGTTTGATATAGAAGGATATTGGAAGGGTTATGGAGCGGGTTCTGAGGATGGCGAAGCTTGGTTAGCGTGCGCAGGGAAGATCTCTCCGCTACCTCGAGGTTATTCAGGGTGGATTTACAGGGGTTGATATATAGGATTGAACTGTAGTCAATGATAGGGCGGCATATCATTTTGTATATTTTAGTACAGGTCTTTGTACAGACTCCTAGATTTTTGTAGGTGAGACAGCGGAAATATTTGGCTCGCTTTATAACATTTGGTTTAATTAATGAGGTGTGCTTTTTAAAGGAGAATTTAGGATCTAGATGGATACCAAGGTATTTGCAAATGGGGGAGGGGGTAATTATTGTTCCGTTAATGGATACTGATAGAGGATTGGGTGGTATTCGATGATAGGGTAGTAGCAGTTGGGATTTGTTAGGGTTTATTTTTAATCTCCATTTGGAGAACCACCTGGAGCTTTTATCTATGATTTTTTGTAGGGAATCTAAGGCTCGTGGCAGGGTAGAAGAATGGGAAATTAGGGCTGTATCATCGGCAAACTGGAGGGGATAGCGATTGAAGTTGATGAAGTTGGGATTAGGGTGATATAGGTCGTAGCAATATATATTGTAAAGAAGTGGAGATAGTGGGGATCCTTGGGGTACACCTTGTTCAGGGTGGAATGTAGAGGATATAGTTTTTCGGATTCGGATTTGTAGTGTACGATTTTGGAGGAATTTTTGGATGAGGATAATGAGGTGATCAGGGAGGTTAAGGGTGCTGCACTTATACAATAGGCCTCGATGCCATACGGAATCGAAGGCCTTGGCTATGTCCAAGAATAGCACGGCGGATTTGTTACCTTCTAGGTGAGTGGTTTGGCAGTTGGATGTCAGGATAGTTAGAGGGAGTGTTGTGGAGCGTTTAGGGAGAAATCCAAATTGGTAAAGGGGAATATGTTGTTTTATTTGACTAAGGATTTTGTGTTTTAGTAGAGATTCATACATCTTTCCAAGGACAGGTAGGAGGGTGATGGGGCGATAATTGTGTGCTGCTAGGGGATCTGTGTTGTGTTTATGGATACACGTGACAATACCGTGTTTCCATTCTGAAGGGAATATCTGGTGGAAGTAATTGTAGTTGAGCATTTGAAGGATGTATGAGTGGATGGGATGAGGGAGTGCTTTCAAAATTTGTCGATGTACTTTGTCATGTCCAGGAGCTGTATTTTTACATTTTTTAAGAATTTCGTAGTAAGTCTGTTCGTCTAGAATGTCATCTGTAGGAGGGTAGGTTGGTGCGTTAGTGCAAAAATGGTTTTCATACCAGTTATTTATTGTATGGTAAAATGCGTGATCAAATGATGTGTCAAATGTCATTCTGTATATTTTTTGAAAATGGTTTGCAAATGTTTCTGCTATGTCCTTGTCCGGTGTTCGTTTCAGTTTCGTTGTCGGGTCAATAATTTCTGTTATACTGTTGTGAGATTTATATTTGCTAAGTTTTTTAATTTCATTCCAATATTTTTTCCCTTGTAAGTCGTTGATATTACTGCAAGCTTCTATCCATTTATGTGTTTTGTATTCCAATATCATTTTTTTAATATCTTTGTTCAGTCTATTAAATGTCATTTTGATTTGTTCGTCTTGTAACTGTCTATAGTCTCTATACAGCTGTCTTTTGTATTTAATTAATCGTAGGATGAATTTGGGCAATGGATATTTATAATATTGTCTAGGGATCTTAGGAGTGTGGTGATCTATTGATTTGGATAAAAGGCAATTAAATTTTGAAATGGTTAACGGATCTATATCAGAATGGTTGGAGATAAATTGCAGGAGATCGTTTGTTATAAGTGGTATGTTTGAATGTTTGTAGTCTGGAATGGATTCAGGTAGTATTTGTGTGGGATTCTGATTTATTTTCATATTAAATGATATGGAGAGGTGGTCTGAACAAAAATCGGGAATTAAATGGACTGAATGTATAAGAGGTTTTAAATTGTTAGTACATAATAGGATGTCGGGAGTGGTGGCTTGGTGTTGGTTCATGATGAAGGTAGGACCGGTTTTAATTTGAGTGAAATTTGAATGTGAGAGGAAATGTCTTAAGTGTTTCTTTTTGGCGGTATTTAGATTGAAGTCACCTATTATTATAACATTGTCGTAGAGGGAGGCTTTGGTAAATATGGTATCTTCTATTGTTGATGTAGGATGGATATATACTAGGAATACATGGATTTGGAAATCAGAGAAAGTGAGAGTAGCATGTATGCATTCATTGAGATTGTTATTTATCCTGGGAGGGTTTGCCTTCCCAAAGGATATCGAAGGATGGGTTGAGACTATAGATCCACCGCGATAGTTACGATTGCATATGCTAGCAGGAATTTGGATGGAAGACCAGTTACCAAAGGATATGGGATTCCGGGATTTTGTTTCCACCATCATATTTATTTGGACTGGGTTATTGGAGAGATAATGGTGTACTAGGTGGGACTTTTGGGAGAAAGAATTTATATTGGTATATAGAAAGCACACCTCGTTAGCCATTGATACTACCTATTTCTGTTGAACTTGATTGAACTCCCACTGTTGGGATGACTGTAGGGATAGTTTCTGGAAAGTCTAAATCAAACATAACAACAAACATCCGATTTCCCGAGAACGACGCATGCGTATCTATGCGAAATGAGGTGATAAATTTGTCTTTAAGTTTTTTGAGTAACGCAGGTCTATCATTATTGTTATTATTATTAATTTCTGTTGTATAAGTATCAATTATATAATCATGCAGGGTTATGGGTTGATGGACACGGGAATCTTTTGTTAATTTAGGGTCGATTTGCAAAGTTTTTTTATTAGTTGGGTGGATTTTAACATTGGGGATACCTTGAATTGGTTGCAGTGGGCGATTCGGGCATTTAGTTGACCAGGCTCCATGTGAAGTGTCTCCACAAGCTCGGCATTTTGGTGGGAGTGCTGTAGTACAAGTTGTGGTGGGGTGTGGGCCTGTGCATTTGGCGCATAGAATAGCTTCTTTGCATTGTTCAGTGACGTGGTCGAATTTATTACATTTCCCACATGGCAATGGGATTGGCGATGGGGCTGCATTCTCCTCTACGTAGTAGATTTTACATAAATATCGAAATTTGTCGTGCAATAACTTCGAATAGGCATCGTGTGATCCAGTTATAACTCTTATTATTCTGGTTTTCTGTCCCGTAGCTTTTGAAGTTATTCGTTTACAGTAGCGATGCTGAATATCCAGTTCGTTGAGTCTGTTGCTGATGGCTTCATCTTCTATTTCCAGTTCTACTCCTCGGATTACGCAACTGTATGATGGGCTGGCTGGATTGTGTATGTTGTTTTTTTTTTGAGTTTTGTATTCTTCAAATGATTGAATTACTTTTTCGGTTATTAATCGTTGTAGACACTTCGTTATATCCTGTTTACTCTGGTTGTTTTTTAATAGGAACCCAAATTTTGTTTTTATTATTTCGGTATCTCTGACGTTGAATTTAAACGAATCCCATATTTGTGCCATTTGAATACGGGTTAATTCCATTGTTGGTTTTAAAATGTACATATTGTTGGAGTTGTTTGTTGTGTTTGTTCTGTTATTAGTGTTTTGTGTACTAATTATTTGGTTGGAAGTTAATGGTTGAGATACTGTGTGTAGAATTGTTGTTAATTGTTGTGTTGTTATTTGTGGTTGTGTAATATTTTGTTGTGTTGTTGCAATAGTAGAAGTTTTTTGTTGTTGTGGTTGTTGATTAGCGATGTTTGATAGCATTTGTTTTAGTGTTGTGTTTGTGGTTTTAGGCATGTTTAAATTTTTACCTTGTGTTTTGAGTTTTTTCTTATCTCCTCCTTTGTTCGTCTTGGGTCGGCCACGGCCTCTTTTTTTCGCGGTGACCGTGATAAAACTATCGCGCTTTCTGTTGTCCTCTGTTGATCTGTTGTCTACGTCCCCATATGATGATGACTCATATGAATTCGATTCGTTCATTATTAGGGCTTTAGCCCTATCGTGTGGGCTACTACTGTTGGAGTAGTGGTTTTATATAGCAACTGTGAAGCAACTTTTATTTTAAATACTTTCGTCGGTCGGTTTTACAAATTCGCTCGCTCTCTACGTACGCATCGAACACGCTTGAAAAGTATTTTATATTACTGTTATTATGTTTATAAAGTCGATAAATTGTTTTTTTTTAATTTTTTGTTTTAAGTTTTAGCGTAATTGTTAATAATAGATTATTAAACATAAAATAGAAAATTGTATCCATTTACAGAATGTCCCATTACTCCGTTCGCGGAGGATATCTCGTCTCACGATAGAGATAGAAAAACAGTTTTTTTTACCAAAGTTTTAAGAGCTGCATAACCCAAAAATAGTTGCATGTATACAGGGTGTGTCATAAAGACAGTAGCGGATGCAAATTGCTCATTTTGAACGGATCACCCTACATATTATTTTGTTTTTGTATTCCTAATAAAAATTGCGTATCATTTTATTAAAAACATTTGGTCTAAGTCGTATTGTTTGGGAGTTATTTGTCATATATGAACAAACATAATGTTTGCAGTGATTTCATAAAGCTAAAACATCTCTGAAACTAAATGAGATAGAGTTGCAGATTTCACCATTGTCTTCAGAATAGGGGGTTGCAGTATAAAGTTGTTGCGCTTAGGTTATTAGCCTATGAAATAAAAATAGTTAAATTTATAAATTATTTATCAAAGAAAAATTATTTTTTTAAATAGAACCGTAGAATTTTTGTACATCAATCGACTCAAACTGAAAGTCTCTTTTGAATTTGATAATAATTGTTTATCTGTAGATTAAAAACTTTAAAGTTACTGTTGAAAACTATAAACCTAATCAAAAGAGAATTGAATTTTGAGTCTATTGTTGTTAAAAAAATTAAATGGTTCCACTTAGAAAAATCAATTTACTTGATTGAAAATTTATAAATTTGGCTATTTTTGTTTCGTAGTTAAATAACCTAATCGCGACAATCTTGTAGTGCATTGTAGCGCCCTCTATTCTCAAGAGAGCGGCGAAAACCGCAACTCTCTATCTTATTTAGTTTCGGAGATATTTTAGGTTTACGAAACTACAGCAAACGTGATTTTTATCCATGAATATCAAATAACTTCAAAACGGTACGATTTAGACCGAATGTTTTTTTATAAAATAATAGACAATGCTTATGGGAGAACTGGATTCCGAGTTTTCGAGGATAGAAAAGGAGAGACTGTGCTCGGGAAGTGGGTCCATCTACTTATGAATAGAGTAAACGTAGAAGTATTCTAGAGAAAACTGCTCCGGTTGCGTCTACACACACACACACACACACACACTCACACACAAACGCGCTCGCTCTTATTTCGTCGTGTAATTTGATCCCGTCTACACCACTTGTACGATGATAAATTTGATGACCTTCAGAAAAAATAAACTGTTCCGAAACATTTCTTTTATTTTCAGATTACCAGCGTGTTTAAAATTAACTAAAAATCAAAAAATAAAATTCAATGAGTTTACATTAAAGAATTCATTTGATATTATTTTTATCTTGATTGTTTTTTTTTTCTTCATAAATTCAATTAAAACTTGGTATGTACCAAATTTGGCAAATAATTTATATTATTGATTAGTTATACAGACAGTTTTTTAAGTATAAATAACTCAATATACAGAATACACTATACATTTTTCTGGGCTTTTCTAAACTCGAAATTTTACTTCATGCGCCCCGCGCACAAAACACTGATTTTACGTGAGGTTCAAATATACTTAAATTTCACAATATTTTAGTGTTTTATACGCGTGGCGCATGAAGTAAAATTTCGAGTTTAGAAAAGCCCCGAAAATTTGTCTCGGGTCGCTGCGCGACCCTCGACAAATTTTCACGGGGCTTTTCTAAACTCGAAATTTTACTTCATGCTTAGTCTGGGAGAGGAAAACACTCGTTTGAAGCATCAAATTGAACTCTTTTAAAAACACAACGAATATCTACATATTTAAAGAAAATAAGGTGAATTTGAAATATGTATACTTTAACGGAAAACTTCCTGTATATAAACTGTAGTAGACGAATAATAAAATTTATTATCACCACAAAAAGTCTATTCGAAAATATTTCTTTCATTTTGAGATTTCAAGCGTGTTCCAAATTATGAAATTCGGGAATATATTTTATAAAAACAAATTTACAATGAAATTAACAATTCTAAAATATATTTTCAACGTTTTCAGTTATTTTATATATTTATAATAAAAAAATTGTTAAAATTATTAGATAAATAGATTATTGTTTCAAATATTCATAATTTGTATAAATAAATAAAAGTATTAAATAAAGGCATTTTACAATGAAAAAATGTAAAATATATTTCCAACATTATTAGTTATTATATATATTTTTAATAAAAACGTGTTTACAAATTAATAGATTTTTAATATATTTATGTTATTAAACATTTTTTATTTAAAAGTTAGATAAATACAAAAATCTTTTTACAGTGAAAAAATCAATTTGAAAAATGTTTGATGGGTATTTTAATTGGAATTGATAATAAAGAAACAGAAATTATTTCAATAAAATAGATAAATTATTTACGAATACACAAAACTAAAAACATAGCAATATAGATTCATATGAACATTCATATATACAAAAAACTAACAAACATTAAAAAACTATAATAAATATACATATAACTGTTTTCTTATTTATTAACGATATTTTAGAAGCAGTTTTATCTTTTTTTTTATTAAGTAATAATTATACAGAATTGATCGAAGTGTAACACAAAATCAACAGAATATATTTTAAATAAAAAGCCAACAAATCAACACCTCATCATTTGCTTGTTTAATTTCATGACACTCCGATTTTTAAAAATGCAATAAATAGCAAAGCTCGGTATGTATATTTTTACTCTAACCAAATGAATATCATAATTTCCCTGAAATATTTAGGGAAGATAATATTTAATTTTGAGAAATTACCATTAAAAATGCTACGTTCCGTTTCATCCATTTACACTCTGAATAACGTGTATGAATATCGAATTAACTCTTTTCCTTGACTATTTTCGTTTTGGACAATATTCATTATTTTAGTGGGGATAGCTTTATAGAAGGGATGAAAAATCAAATTCTTCGAAGTGATCCATCTGTTTTTACCTATTTGTAGGCATTTTTTCGACCACGTTTTTATTATGGTGTATACCCTCAAGTATTGCGCGACCAGAACAATACCACTGCAACTTACAGATAATCCGCAACCTTCTAAAAACCATAAATATTTTGGGATTTAAAAAGATTATTTACTGTTGACACATTTAATCCGTATCCGCAGAATTCAATTCGGTAATTTCTTATCATGTTTTTCACTAACCGATATTTTAGTTAGACACTTTTTGATCGGGCTTTCTTAAATCATTTTGAATTATTTTTACTTACCTATTTAGTCTGTAACATAATCCCATCGGTACCTTTTGTAAATGTAATCTGACTAAGAATAAAACCATTGAAATAATTAAATTAACCTGACATACAAAACATTGTAAACTGGAGTATTCAATAATTTTTGCAATTACACCTCTCAGAGAAAATCTATTTACTTATTCTATTAAAAGACATCTTGTTGTTTTCTAAATGTTTTTGATTATCATCACTTAACGAGACTTTTCAACATATTTCAATATTTGAGCCAATTATCTCAAATATTATCGATAACACTTGTTTCTGATTCCTGGGACCCTAAAACGTATATTTCCGTACAAAAAAAGATAGCCATGAGGTCGGTAACAATTATTAAAATGTAAAATTTATAATGCTATTAATGTGACTAATTACTTGATTTAACAAATTTGTTTGTTTCGCAGTTTTTGATAATATTCTCAATTATAAAGTTTCATGATTTTTATATAATTTGTACTTTCTCTATATAACATTTCGTGTATCTCGGGAAGTATTGAGAATATCGAAAAATATTTCTGCTTATTCTTTTTTAAATTATCTCCATGCAGCCGCACGACGGATGCCATAAATTTTAATCTAAAAATCAGGTAACATTTTAGTGCCCGCTGAGTGTTGTCGGTGTTGGTCAAATGGCACACAATAAGCGTTTATAAAATTTCAATCGGAAAAGTACAAGTTGATCATGTAACAATCGTTCAAAGTAAACGGATAATTAAAGTAGTCAGTGCAAAAACCACAAATTTCTGAAACTGTTAATATTTATTAAAAGTATGGTTCATTTACTAAAATACGCATCGTGATTAAAATATATACTAAGTCCATTTTGGGATCTAATTTTTTTCTTTTGCAGAATAAACACCCATGTTGAATTGAATTATTGCTTTGTGTTTTAATAAATTTGATGCCAAACACTGACTTTTCGTAGCAACTACTGTTTTGACGGTTTTATTTTCGTATAATCGTTCACTATTTTCAAGCTATATTTCAAATGAAACTGAGGAGAACTCAAAAATAATACCTCGAAAATACTGCTAGTAGGTAAACAAATGATTTTAATTTTATTGTAATCTTTTTGGTTCAATAAGCGATACAAACTCAAATTCCAATTCCATTGGAAATCTTTACATGAAACATACAATGCGCATTGAAACGGGACACATAGTATATTTAAAACTATTTTAACCCATTAACGGCCAAGCAATTTTAACTGTAAAAGTTAATTTTAATTAAAATTCTACACTTCTTTTTATGATTTTTATGAATGACTTATTGCATTACATACTGTGATTTTTTTCTTTAAATACACATAATGTATACGTGAATTTAATAAAAAGTTAAAAATCATAAATAGTTTATTATTATTATTATATTAAAGTGATAATGGATTTTCAAAAAATTAGTGCCTCAACAATGTAATGTATACGCTGTTAATGTTCAGGCATTCGTCGATTTTATATAAAAGCGTGCAATATGAAGTTAAGAACGAGTGTATCCACTCCCAGACTAAGCATGAAGTAAAATTTCGAGTTTTGAAAAGCCTGAAAATTTGGCTCGGGTGCGTAGCGAAGCGGAGCGACCGAGCCAAATTAGGCTTTTCTAAACTCGAAATTTTACTTCATGCGCCACACGTATAAAACATTGTAATAGTGTGAAGTATTTATAATACACTTTAAATAACAAAATATTTAAATTTTTCTTGGTACATTTTCAATTCAGGTCAAATAATATAATATATCAAATAAACTTATTTAATAACTTAATTATCAAAAAATAATAATGTTGCGTGTATTCATCAACGGCGCTTAATGGGTTAAAAACTTCAAACGGTAATAATTCAAAAACTAAAAAAAAAAAAATGACTTAACTGCATTTTGCATTGACCCCTCTAATTAAAAAAGAAACCCTTATCGATCAGTAGATTTGATCTGATCAATAGGATTGATCTGATTAGTTAATAAAATGATAAGTTGATGTATTTGTTTTACTTTTTATCAAAAGTTAAATAGTTTTGTATTTTAAGTTTCTTGTACAAAATAAATAATACTTAATGAATTTTACAACGTTCACATATAATTTCATAAAATCTATTCTCTAATAACGCAGAAAATAAAATTGTAGAAGGAAACGCATTAATGAATGTAACACGCATCCTTAGCTCGTTAAAAGAAAAAAAAAACGTGTTTTCAAGATTGAAAAATCAACATCTGGAATATGATACAACGAGAAGCGCGGAATAGGGGGACAAAGAAATTGTCTCTCTCTCTCACTCTCTCTCTGAAACTTGATTTCGCGACATCTGGAGTAAAATAGTCGTAACCGACCGACCGAAGGAAGCCAGACTGGTGTATATAGGCAGCCATATACACCAATTTGGCATCCAGCGCTCTGCTCCCATTCGCGTGTACCCAAAATTTATATGGGGACTGGCTAACTGGATATATATGAACTGTGATAATACACAGTTTTTATGAGGAATTCAAAAATCAACAAGTTGTGAAGTTAGTTATAATTAAACAAAACTATTGTTATGTTTCTAACCTAACCTGTCTTTTAAGTGTCATGACGTTTTGACATAATTTAATGAGCTTGAATATTTTAAGATTTGGACATTAAATCACTGCGTCTATTGCTTTGTGACCAATAAAATCATTTAGTCCTTTGACTGTGATAGTATTTTATCAATCAATGATTATTGTAACATAATTACTGTTAGTTTCTTAGATTTAATTAGAACTTTTGTATCTCTCTATACAGGGAGCCCGTTTTTGGAGCTCAAGCATGGGGATCTCGGTTATTTGAAGAGATACAAGGTCGGTTAAATAAGGGCAAAGTTGCCCAATCTAGAGTATAACATAATGCCGTTTTGAAACATAAAATATTCCGGCTACTTCCGAAGATATAAAAATAAAAATTTTCAATAGGGGTTTTTATTTTTTTGCGAGACTATTTGAAGAGATACTTCAAAACAATTTACTCTTTATCATTGCCACTTTGTACGCTCTACAACGTGGTGATATTATAATAAAAATTCGATGTTTCAATTTTCGACAAACATCATCAACTTGCATTTTTCTGATTACGGTGATGTGTCATGTGCTGGGGTTTGGTCTAGCAGTTTGATAGAAATGCCAAAAATCCTGTTTTTGCAAAGAGTGCCTTAGAAATGACAGCTACGCTTTTGTTTAATAAAGTTATTCATTAACCCATTAACGGCCGAGCAATTATAGAGTTAATTCAAAAAGTTGATTTTAGATAAAATTCTGAACATCTCTTTATGATTTCTACGAATGACTTATTGTATTACATATTATGACTTTTTCTTATAAATAAACATAATGTATACGCTGTAAATTTTTAGGCAATCGTCGATTTTATATAAAAACGTGCAATATGAAGTTTAGAACGAGTGATTCCACTCCCAGACTAAGCATGAAGTAAAATTTCGAGTTTAGAAAAGCCCCGTGAAAATTTGTCTCGGGTCGCTGCGCGACCCGAGACAAATTTTCACGGGGCTTTTCTAAACTCGAAATTTTACTTCATGCGCCACGCGTATAAAACACTAAAATATTGTGAAGTTACAAATAAACTAATATTTTTTTGAAATGAGTAATGCTCGAAATATTTAAATATGAAAATATTTACATTTTTCTTTATACATTTACAAGTCAGGTCAAATAATAGAATATATCAAAGTAACTTTTTTAGTAATTTAATTAAAACAAATTAATAATGTTGCGTGTATGCATCAATGGCGCGTAATGGGTTAAACAATTATGCAAAACTAACGCAAAATTGTTTTCTATTCCTATTTTATTATAACATATAAAAAGTACAAAAAATGTATTCAAATTCATAACATAGAATGAAACTAGAACATGAGAAACAAATAAATTAAAAAACAATTATAAGAGGTGTTCGAATGGCTCACCTTCCATCTCCAAGCATATGCGTCTGTATGCGTCTTCTTAAATTTTATATTGATCTTAAAACATCCCTTCTTCCATTTTTAGTCCTAAAAGTTGTAATGTTTTTCTTCGCAAGTCATTGATATCGGTTAGTATACAGATTTATAAATTATGTTTTTTTATAGCTTTCTATAAATAATAATCTAATGGGGAAAGATCTGGCGAACATGTCGGCTAGCATAGGTCCCCACTATTTGAAATGACTCTATCGGGAAATATTTCAGATAAGTAATCAGACACTCTCCTAGCGTTATGTGGTGGAGTTCCATCTTGCTGGAACCAAAGGCTATTTAGGTGGTTGAGGCAAATGTTGTCATCGATGTAATTGGTCAGGTAGGTTATTAAAAAGTGCAAATACCCATCTGCAGTAAAATTGTGTTCGTAAATGTACGGGCTAATGATCTTATCGCGAAATAAACACATAGATAGTCGTCCTTGGTGTTCGTATGGATTTTTAACATTGTGACCATTGAACATGCTTGTGTTGGTAAACTTGCACTCATCCGTAAAGATCACGTTAGAAAAAAATGGGGATTTTGCAATAACAGCGTCATAATGTTCCTACAAAACTTCTTCTTCGTTCAATGTCTCCGGGATGCAAGAATTGCTTGATATGAATTTTATGACGATACTTATGTTTTTTCAAGACTCTCCACACTACCTGATGTGATACATTAATTTCTTCTGCTATAGCCCTTGTCGAAGTAGAAGGATTAATTTGAATATAATGGAGAATTAAATTTAAACCCGTTTATTATTTTTCAGAAGGTTTCAACATTTTACTTACTGCTTGTAAAATTTCCATTTCATTTCCGTTGGGCCTATGAACACGACTTCTAGGCTTAGAAAATGCACTCAGCTAAGTTTCTATGAAGAAACAGAAAATAATTTTGAGCAGGTTGTTGTCTTTCTGGATACCGCTGAATACATCCGAAGTAACTTGCACATTTCGATGCGATCCGTAATAAAGTTCTAGCATATTTTTTTTAATTGAAAACGGCATTTTGTGATGAATTTATACTAGTTTTGTAACTGTAGGTCAAGATATAAGCGAAATTCAGTCGAAGTGTAAAAAGTTACCTTATAAAACAAAAGTGCAGCTGTCATTTCCAAGGCACTCTTTGCAAAAACAGGATTTTTGGTATTTCCATCAAACTGCTAGACCAAACCCCAACACATGACACCACCGTAATCAGAAAAAAAGCTGTATTTAAAAATGTAAAAATCGAAGATGGCGCCGATAAGAAAAAACAAAGTTGATGTTTGCCGAAAATCGAAACGTAAAATTTTTATTATATCACCACGTTGTAGAGCGTACAAAGTCGCAATGATAAAATGTAAATTGTTTTAAAATATCTTTCAAATAGTCTCTTTTGCACTTTTTGAGTAGGATCCAGTGGCGTAGGTATTTTTTTATTTTATGCACACATTTTCGAGTTATGGCCAAATATTCTTTTTTAAATGTAAATCATAGTTGGCTTTAACATAGTTGATAAGACTGCTTTTCGCTGATTTTAAAAATATAAAGTTTTGTAAATTTATCTTAAAAAAGTGTTACTATAGAGTAGAAACTAGCTTTTAATCTGCCAAATAATATAGTACGGAAGACAATAGCCATTTTTGATCATTTGCATGCTTAGTTTTAATTATGATAAACATTATAAATAATAATTCTTTTTTGAGTAATAAATATTTTATTAGGCAGAACATGATTTCATTTTCTAATCTCGTTGGAAGAACAGATCTCTTTGCTGTTGCAATGGAATAATGAATAAAAATTGAGCATGCAAATGATCAAAAATGGCTATTGTCTTCCGTATTATATAATTTAGCAGATTACAAGCTGGTTTCTACTCTATAGTAACTTTGTTTTTTAAGATAAATTCACAAAAGTATATATTTTTGAAATCAGTAAAAAACACTCTTATCAACTGTGTTAAAGCCAACTATGATTTACATTTAAAAAATAATAATTAAGCTATAACTCGAAAATGTGTGCATCAAATAAAAAAATGCCTACGCTACTAGATTCTACTTAAAAAGGTGTCTTAAGAAGATATTTATAATTTTTGTTTATATTACAAATTACGCAAGATATTAATTAAAGTTAAAAATCAAGAAAACCCGATTTGCCCCATAACTTCTGAAAAAAACAAGATTTTGCATTTTTGTTTTCGGCATTATCCTATGCTCAAAAAAAGTGATCGCGATTGCGCCATCGGTTTTTTTCTAACTCTAATATTTACCGAGATGCCCATAAGCAACATCGAAATTAGACCACCCTGTACGTGCGATCTAAATCTGAATCCGCCCGAATCAGATGACTAATGCATTTGCTCGAATCCACGCACAACATCAACTACGCTTGTACATTCGATCCGAATCTGAATCCGCCCGAATCGGATGACTAATGCGATTGCTCGAATCCGCGCGCAACATCAACTCCGCTTGTACATTCGATCCGAATCTGAATCCGCCCGAATCGGATGACTAATGCGTTTGCTCGAATCCGCGCACAACTTCAACTCCGCTTTGTACACGTGGTCTGAATCCGCCCGAAACGATTTTTCACGACTTGCAGAATCGAACCCGCTGCGCCAGCCTTTATTGGTATTTTTTTAAGACTCGACGCGTAATTTTATCAGCTAATGTTTGTTCTCTACTTATGAGACTAATCACAAAATATCTACAAGATGAATTCAAGCCACTATTATTATTATTATAGGTGATTCGTTTACGAACGATTCATAAAAAACGAATCACGTTTAAGAAATGATTCGGTTTATTCGAATCATCTAAATGATTCGAACTTCCCATATCTACCCTGTATATCTTTTGTAAGGCCTATTATGGATTACTGTGTAATTATATGGTTACCCTATTATAAATGTCACGTAGATCGGCTAGAAAATGTACAAAGTAAAATGATAAAATTAGTTGTTTTCGCTGTCATGTATTTTATCATGATTACAATATGATACTTAAATATCTTGGTTTCCTTCCTTTAGTAAAACGAAGAATCTAGTTTTCATTATGTTTTACGTGTAGCATATTCAATAGCAGAATTGATTGTCCTGAGATACTGTCATCTATTTTATTATATGTTCCAACGCGCATTACTAGGCAGCAGCAGCTTCTTGCTAGCAAGTATCACGCAACAAATTGTACTTACAACAGCCCTAGAAATATTTTAATTAATAACATTAATATGTATTGTAAATTAATTGATGTTTTTGGTTTTAATTTACAACGCTTCAAAAGAATTTGTAAAAATGTGCTTAAAAGTAGTGCATACTTTAGTATGCATCTATATATATAAATATATATTTTTCTTTTTAGTTTTAGTAGATACTCATATTGTAATGTATGTTTTTTTGTTTTGCTATTATTTCCTTTTGCTCAAAAATCTGTTTACCATTGTTATTTGTATTTGTTATTAAGATGTAATGGCCTACCGTTATAATAAATGAATAAATAATTATAACTATGTAGTAAGCTTCCGACTCTAACAGAACTTCATTTTCGACAAATATTGTATAACTGATGTTGTTTTGATATTTCTGGACATATTTTTCTATTATAATTTTGTTGAAGGCATGTTTTTTATATTGTATAACTGATGTTTTTTTTTATATTTTTGGACATATTTTTACTGTTTTAATTTTGTTGACAGCACGTTTTTGTGTGACAGTAGTGATGTACATCCATTTTAACAGTTTTGACGTTTTGTACATTTTTTCGACAATTATCATATTTTTTAATATTTTCGAATGTATAATTTATTAGAGTATTGTAATAAAAGGAACAGTTTGTAATTCAACTCTCGCGAGTAACTTATCCTTACAAAATCTTACCAAACGCCAATAATTAGCGATTTATTTTATTTTTACACAGGTTTCCACTAACAGACTAAGCATGAAGTAAAATTTCGAGTTCAGAAAAACCTGAAAATTTGTATTTGCCGGAGCGCGCGCGCGGGGCGAGTCGCTCTATTTAAATATTCGAATATTTAAATATTTTTATATTCGACTATTTGAATATTCAAATATTTAAATAATTACAATATTCAAATATTTGAATACTTAAAACTGGAAAATTTCCAGCCTTGGTAAAGATGTATATTTTGAACTTTGCAATATTTTAGTATTTTATACGGCTGGCGCATGAAGCAAAATTTCGATAATAGAAAAGCCTGAAAATTTAGTAAGTGCATTTTTTAAATTGTGCTAATTGACGTGGAAGAAGGCTCGTATACTTCAAAAATATCCATGTATAGCAAATTATTAAAAATTGATCAAAGAAGCCAGTAATCACTGTATTATTCGTTAAATCCACTAGCACTAGCAATTAACAGTAAACACAGAATCAAATACAAATTCTATTACAAATTACTAAACCCAAATGATATTGAATATTCCAACAGTAACCGATTCACAGCATAATATCACATTTATAATATCCTGATTATCAATCAAAATCCCCTCACTAATAACCCTACCACATAACACAACACCAACCACAAGCTAATATGTTCTTATTTGGTCGATATTATACAAAAATCGATCTCCGCTGTACGCCAAAAGTAATTGTTATAATTTGTAATTTTTTTCCTCCTGGGCGATTCAATCTTTTCATTATGCACATCGACAAACAATGGACTCGAATTCGCTAACACTGGCAATTTGCGTGGGTGGATTATCAAAGCCCTGTATCGCATTATACTGTTGTAATAAAATCGGTGCTATTAAAAAGCAATCAAATCATTTTAACCTCATAAAATAAAATAGTATCATAAAATGCCCAATAAAATAGCGGACGATGTGGGTTCGGAATATGATGGCATTTTTTCGAATGTATCCTGTTGTTTTTGTGCGTTTGGTGGAATTTTGTTAATTGCATTTTTAATGATGTTAAAAGCTTCATATTCTATTTCCTATCAATTTTATTCGGATTCAGAACCGCGGGGATAAAAGTTTAAAAATCGAAATTTACAGCTTTGTATGTATTTAATAATTATATTGCAGAGCTGGGTAGGACTCGAATCATTCCGGATTGGAATCCTGAATTCAAAGCAAAGGATTCGAAAGAGGTATTCGAATATTTTTTTGGAAACGGATTCGTGATCCGGATCATATTCAAATCCAAATCATTCTAAAAGGATTCGATTCCTCACAAAGGCGCGCTGTTACTGAACCATTATTAGAAAAGTTGTAATCAATAGAAATGAATTATTAATAAGTTAAAAAGTTTTAAAAGTATATTAAAGCTAATATACCCTTTTAAGTTCAAGTTGGCACTAAACAAATTCAAATTGGCAAAAATCAAAACCAAGTTGTCACTAATCAAATGCAACTTCAATGTAATTAGTGACAACTTGATTTTGATTAATGCAAACTTGAATTTTTTTAGTGCCAAGTTGAACTTAAAAGGGTATATTAGCTTTAATATACTTTTAAGGTATAGATGCGAGATACAGGGAATTTTTCTTTTAAGGTCGGAAATTTACATGTTATTTGGCCACAAGAACGAACAACGATTAATCTTTCACAATTATAAAAATAGAGCATTGAACTTATACATATTGTACACTTCTGTGCAATAAAATTAAGTACACAAAATATGTTATAGTTTAAAGCGGACATGATGAGTTTCCTAGTTACGTAAATATGTCAATTCCTTAATATCAAAATGCCGCGTCATTTAGACAACAATTCAAAACTTCGAATTCTAACTAAAATAGGAGATGGTTTTTCTATGAGAAAAATTGTTCGATTGGTGAACATCAGTAAAGACATTGTTTTCAGAGTTAAAAGCGTTGGAAGCAGTAAAGAAGTGTTTTATTATTTATTGAAACTGATGCTAGGCAATTAAAACAGACCCGAATTATACAACTAGAATATTGTAAAAAATAGTTATAAGACTTGTACTTAATTTTATTGCACAGAAGTGTACATTAAAGCTTTACAAATAAATTGACAGTACTTTAAAAAAAATGTTTCTTACATTAAATATAAATTAAATAATGGATCGCTGTCAAATGATGACATAAACTTCATAGGAAACATTATATCTTCTTCGTATTGCTTTAATTTTTTTTTTTTTTGGCATAGGTTCTAGCCATTCAGCCACTAACGATGATTGTATTAATTAATTTAACATATATTTGGACGTCACGACACATTCACACCACACCCAGGGACACGACGAGAAATTATTTTTTAAATAAAGTCTCCCCGTGCACGGGAATCGAACCCGAGCTTGTGGCTCGCCGAGCGATACAGCCCGACGACGTTACCGCTCGGCCACCACCTGCCCCATTGCTTTAATTTATTAAGGTAATTTATATAAGCATGTTGTATTAAATACATTGATCTAGAATAAAAGATGAATAAAATTAATCGTTGCTCAGAAATCTCCATAAGAGCAATGTAAATTTTGATTATACTTTGAATAAATAGGGGGCAGCATCGTGCCTTTTTAGTAATACTTTAAAAAAGTATTGTGATTTCTAAAAACACGTGAAAAGAAATTAGCATTGATATGTAGAATTCGTGTACGACATTTGTCGCGACATGGGCTCCTGGCTCACGGCTCCCGACCTCGAGTTGCGAATGTATTTTTTCTGAGGCGGACCGTTTATTCATTCATTATGTTATTGATGCACAACAAAGGGAGACATTGTTTAAATATTTCACAATACATTTTGTAAATATAATTTTATTTCTGGATTTATGTTTTGAATAAGAATGTGGAATGCCAGTAAATGTTGGTTGCCAAATGTAAGTGCTGAGTCGGAAAAATTCCCATTTCATTTATAAATTACTAAATTGAATGTGTGGCACTCGGCTATTTGATCACCGAAGCACCGAGTCAGCTTAGCGTTTTTTAGGTCCCGAGTTCGAATTGGATTATTGTAATTTCCCTTTTTTGTACTGCGCGCGGCGGTTTAGACTACTCAGCTTGGAGCGTCGTATACTCAGCTTGGAGTGTAGACCATCTCGTGTTTGCCTCTATTCATTTTGTGTAGTTCGTTGCAATATATCAAATTAAAATGTGCAGCGCGCAGCAGTTTTGCTTACTGTGTCAACCGCTAAACTTAGATTTTAAGATTAGCGGTTGTAGAATTAAAATAAATCATGATCATTTTTACCTCATTACGACCGTAGGTTGTATTTAGCAAGTTGCTGTACATACATAACAAAACGGCAAGTAGAACTTAAATTTGACTTACTGAATTGATCAATTTGGCAGAATTTTTAATGATTATGTCAATTTTGATGATGATATATGTTTTGAATCTTGTTGTTTCTGTAAATTATACTTCTGTTAAATTAAGCAACTTTAACTTTTTTTTTATCAATTTTGACGACTTGTGTTTTAATTGTATTTTTTTGTTTTCGTTGAAATTAGCAATTTTTAATGTTTTTGATGATTAGCAAAATGTTTAGGGTTTTGTTAATTTATGTTATTTTCGATATTTTATAAGATTTAAATTGATTATTACTATGTTTATTTAAAATAATAATATTAATCATAATGATTGGGGTCCCTGAATTTAGAAGATTTTGGTTCATTTTCAAAGTTTTGAAAGTTATTTGCGGTTTTCGGTTTTCGTTTCAGCTCCCAGTAAGTGCTTGTTCTAATTTAGAAGATTTTAGTTCATTTTCAAAGTTTTGAAAGTTATTTGCGGTTTTCGGTTTTCGTTTCAGCTCCCAGTAAGTGCTTGTTCTAATTTTTCAAATGTTTTTATTTCATAATAAAAAAAATGTTAATGTGTCCATCATAGCACTGTCCTCGTTATAGATATGATGATTTGAATATTAAGAATATGGAAAAGTGTCCCAAACTAAATTTCTTCTACTTTTATTATTATTATCGCCTTTGCAAAATAAATATTTCGTATATTTTTTCGTTATATCTTAGTAAATATCTATCACATCTCAACAATATATATTTTTAACTTTACTTTAAAACTGTGGTTTATACACGTGGCGCATGAAGTAAAATTTCGAGTTTAGAAAAGCCCCGTGAAAATTTGTCTCGGGTCGCTACGCGACCCGAGACAAATTTTCTACGCGGGGCTTTTCTAAACTCGAAATTTTACTTCATGCTCAGTCTGGGAGTGGACGACACTCGTTTAATTTTCGTTAGATTTTCAACATATCGAAATTTTCATTAATTTTTATGAATTTTTCAGAATCGATTAATGAATTTAGACGTAATATTAATCGTTAACGATTAATAAACGTTCTGAAATTTGCGAGTCCGAAAATTAACGAAATTCTAGAAAATTCATGAATACCGCCATTTTCTTTTAGTTTAACGAAAATCTAGGAAATACATGGAAGGTGTCAAAGTTTTAAAAAGTAACAAAAGGAGTCAACAATTTGAAAATCAGTAATAATCTTGGAAAATGCATGATTTTTGTAAAAATTTTAAAAATTGTTATAAATCTTAGAAATTAAAAAAAAAGTTTGAAAATTAACAAGATTTAAAAAATTAGACAAAAACCCTCAGGATTTTGTAAACAAATAAAAATATAGTAAAAAGCCATTGATTCCTTATTAACAAATGTTTTCCACTCCCAGACTAAAAAACAATGAAGTAAAATTTCGCGTTAAGAAAAGCCGTGAGAATTTGGATTTGGACGCGTAGCGTCCAAATCCCAATTCTGGCTTTTCTTATCTCGATATTTTACTTCATGCTCCAAGCGCATAAAAACACTGATTAATTCAATCCACATCACGTGATGCGGAATGCAATATTACTCCTAACACATTTAATTCATACTTTTTTTTTTTTTTTTGAAATAAAACAACACAGTTGGGAGGGTTTCACTTTAATTGTTGAACACTGCAACATGTTTCACCACACAGTGGCTTCATCAGGCAGATGAAATAATCATTATTTCATCTGCCTGATGAAGCCACTGTGTGGTGAAACATGTTGCAGTGCTCAACAATTAAAGTGAAACCCTCCCAACTGTGTTGTTTTATTTCAAATAGTATTATGGAGTTTCATCATGTATCCGCCTCATCAATTAAATATTTAATTCATACTTTGCAAGTATTGCGGAAGATCTGGCATAGGAGTTGCCTAACTACACGCAAACTCCTATGAATTACATGCTCAATATCCCCAGTAATAGGGAAAATTATTAATGAAATTACAGGCAGATCGCAAAATACCTTACAAGTAACAAACGAAGCAGATACAGATACCTTAGCAAGTAATTTTAATCTCCATTTTATCAATAGTGCGCAACAAATGTTTACAAATATTTCGACTGATGTATACAATGATAACATCAATATAAACAACCAATCACTTTTCCTTAGACCAGTTAGCAATGTCGAGGTTTTTAATATTATTATGTCATTAAAAAATATCAGTTCAGCAGGGTACGATGGGATACCTGGAAATGTAATTAAATATGCAATAAATGAGATCCTAGAACCGATGACATATTTATTGAATCACTCTTTAGAAACAGGAATATTTCCCGAGGTATTTAAGAAATCAACTGTAACCCCCATTTTTAAAAAGGGAGATCCCAGCGATCTTAACAATTATAGACCGATAAGTGTTATACCAACCTTTTCCAAAATTTTAGAAATCGTAATAAATAATAGATTAGTAGAATTTTTAGATAAACACAAGATTCTTAACACATCACAGCACGGTTTTAGACGAAATAAATCAGTAATTACTGCACTACATAAATACCTTAAGCATATAGTTGGGACACTAGATACAAATGAAGTACCTCTTGGAGTACTACTTGACCTATCAAAAGCTTTCGATAGTTTAGACCACGAATTTTTAATTCATAAACTAGATAAGTATGGTGTTCGTGGAGTAGCCCTAAATCTAATAAAAAGTTATCTTAGTTATAGAAAGCAAAGTGTGAAAATAAATAACAACATTTCAGCGTGTTTAGACGTGACGAAGGGAATACCTCAAGGTAGTATTTTAGGGCCCTTGCTTTTTATAATTTATATTAACGACTTAGCGAAGGTTGTGCAGTCGATGGGTGGTAATGTTCAGATATATGCAGACGATACGAACTTGCTGGTCTCCTGCAAGAATGTGTCAGATGCTGTGTTTGAATGCAATCAACTTCTCATCGAGTGTAATGCTTGGCTGAACAAAAATAAATTAAAATTAAATACGGGCAAAACCGAAGTCATATTCTTTAAGACTAATCGGTCAAGAATAACCTATCCACACAGCATAACCCTCTTAGACCAAGAGTTCTTTCCTAAAGAAAGTGTAAGGTTCCTGGGAGTATTCTTAGACGATGCTCTCAATGGAGTTACTCACATATCGACACTGGAAAGTCAGTTGAACTCTGCATGTTACATGCTGCGCATATTAAAATCTTCTGGTGCACCATCGGACATTCTTAGGCTAGTGTATAATTCACATTTCTGTTCGCGGCTACGCTACTGTAGGTATAACATACTATGGTTGTAGTTATCAAGCACAGCGTCTGTTCACTGTACAGAAAAGGGCAATCCGGATTATACTTGGGCTAAAATTCAGAGAGTCTTGCAGAGGGCACTTTAAAGCAAATAAAATGTTAACCTTATACGGGCTGTACATACAGAGAGTTTTATATAACACCGAACATTTTCATTCAATACAATTTGACACCTTTAATTTTTAAGTTATGTGTAAATTGGGAGGTCTATATGACCATTAAAAATTGTTGCCAATCAATCGCAATTAATGCCTTAACTTGTACATACAGGCAGTTTTTCTTTCAAGTATGTCCCAATTACAGCGTATATGCCGTAAATCTTTAGATACTCATTGTTTTATTTTAAGAGTTCAATTTGAAACTTGAAATGAGTGTGTTCCACTCCCAGACTAAGCATGAAGTAAAATTTCGAGTTTAGAAAAGCCTGAAAATTTGGTTTGGTCGCGTAGCGCGAAGCGCGGAGCGGCCAAACCAAATTTTCAGGCTTTTCTAAACTCGAAATTTTACTTCATGCGCCACCGGTACAAAACACTGTCATATTACAAAGATTTAAACACACCGCTAAACTTTACAGTGCATCAGTGTTTTGTACCGGTGGCGCATGAAGTAAAATTTCGACTTTAGAAAAGCCTGAAAATTTTCGCGCTACGCGACCAAACCAAATTTTTAGGCTTTTCTAAACTCGAAATTTTACTTCATGCTTAGCCTGGGAGTAGAAAGCACTCGTGTAAAGCTTCAAATTAAATTCTTTTAATGAACCGAGCATCGGCAAATGTACAAATGTTCGGTGTTACATAAAACTCTCTGTATATGAACTCTTAGTACACAACTTTAAAGCTGAATTAAACATCAATACCACCCATCAACATAATTATCAAACTAGACACTACAATAACTTTGCGCTGCCGATTCATCGGTTATCAATGTATGAAAAGGAACCATCTTACGCTGCAATGAAGTACTACAATCGTCTGCAGTACAATATTAAATCTATTGAAAAAATTAAGAAATTTAAGAAATGTCTGCATGAATATCTGTGTCAGAAAGAATTATACTCCTTAAACGAACTCTGAAATACATCAAATAAAAAAAAATTAATAAAGAAATAAATTTAAAAAAAAAACGCCTTCTCGAAATAGGATATATTCATGTTGATATGCATTTTTCTCTTAGTTCTTTTTTGTTTGTTTCCCGTCTATTAACTTTGTTTCTATTTATTTAATCTTATATTTTCTAACTTTGTTTCTATTCATTTAATTTTATATTTTCTAAATTGTATTTTGCTGACACATTTTGATTTATATGTATTACCTTGTAATTACTTATTTCTTGAAAATAAATTACTATTATTATTATTATTAATAGCAGTAAAAATTTATAATTCAGGATAACAGCTTTATTGAAGTAAGAGATAACATAATCAACCTTAAGAATTCTCCTTCTAGAGATATATTTAGTCTAACAGCTGATATTTTTAAAAGAGTATGCAGTTGATGTTATTGTTACACCATTAACAAAATTAATCAACATATGTATTTCTAATAACATCTTCCCGAGTGCAATGAAAAATGCACGCATTACTCCAATCTTCAAAAAAGGTGACAAAGATAATGTAAGTAATTACAGACCGATAGCAGTATTACCGGTATTATCTAAAGCAGTGGTCTCCAAACTACGGCCCGCGGGCCAAATCCGGCCCGCGACTTGCATGAATCCGGCCCGCGATTGTTTGTAATTTTTTTTGTAAATGTCATATTTTGAAATATTGTAACAATTGTTCCTTAAATTTTTCATAATTTTATAAAATTAATCGGATCTTGGCCGATTTTATTATGTAGAATTGTATTTGTGGCCCGCGAAGAAGATAGTTTGGAGACCCAGGATCTAAAGTATTTGAAAAAAATACTACAAAGGCAGATCATTGACTATATGGAGACTCAACATCTTTTTTCAGATACACAATATAGCTTTCATAGGGGGAGGTCTACGACCGATGCAGTTGTCGCCCTTGCAGAGGAAATAATTCAAAGTTTTGAATCTGCAACGAATACAGAATCCTCGTTTTTGGACCTTAGCAAAGCATTCGACTGTATTGATCATGATGTCCTTCTACGAAAGTTATATTTCTATAATTTTCACCCAAGCAGCTGCCGTCTAATTAACTCATACCTTTGTCAAAGGCAACAGATAGTTATGGTGAACAAAACACATCAACTACAAAATATGTAAAATTTTGTGTACCCCAAGGATCTATGCGTGGGCCCTTGCTCTTTCTAATATATATAAACGATCATATGTATTAAATTTTCTCAGAATTTTTCAATTCGCTGATGATACTACATTCATAAACGAATCAGCTGATATAGAAAGAGCAACCCTCGAGCATATATCCATGAGTAACGAAGTGTATTCTTGGTTTGGAGTAAATAAACTCTCAATAAATAAAAACGAAATGGCCAATGTTACATTTTCTCTTGGATCAAACGTGTGTAGAGAAGTTACAGCAACATATTTAGTTATAAGTCTTGATAACAAACTGTCATGGCGCAGCCATGAGGAGGCTGTGGCAGTTATAATCTGCCGTTCAATTTACTTAATACGCCAACTAAAACAAAAATTTCCTATGTCAGCACTACGCCCTGCATATTTTGCACTCTGCCAGTCGCACCTCACATATTCCATCCTTGCGTAGGGTCATTCGGCCATACTGAATCAACTATGTGGCCTGCAGAGGCGTGTTGTTCGGATAATTCTGGGATTAGGATACCAGCAAGACTGCAAAAAAGCATTCACTGACCCAGGAATTCTAACCCTTCCATCACTATACTTGCTGGAATGTTTGATGCATGTTAGTGAAAATGTTGAATCGTATTGTGTTGATGCTGATAAGCATGGACACAATACGAGAACTAAAACAAACTTATGCTTACAGAAATGACGCCTTTCCAAGTCACGCAATAGCATAAATTATTATGGACCAAAACTGTTCAATTTACTTACGGAACCAATTAAAACCCTAAGCGTGAAACAATTTAAAACTACAATTAAAAAATACTTAACAGGAAAGGCGTTCTACAGTATTCAAGAAATTTTAAATCATGATTACAAAATAATAATAACATAATCAATACTATCCAGCCATGCACTTTCATTGTGTTAAATACTTGTATAATTTTATTGGATGTGTATGTGTGTCTGCATGTGTGTACGTATGTATGTATGTATATATATGTATATATATATATATATATATATGTATATGTATATGTATATGTATATGTATATGTATATGTATATGTATATGTATATGTATATGTATATGTATATGTATATGTATATGTATATGTATATGTATATGTATATGTATATGTATATGTATATGTATATGTATATGTATATGTATATGTATATGTATATGTATATGTATATGTATATTTATATGTATATGTATGTATATATATATTTATATGTATATCTATGTATATATATATATATATATATATATATATATATATATATATATATATATATGTATATGTATATCTGTGTATGTATATATTTATTTGTTTATTTTATTAATTTATTTTATTTGTTGCAATTTGACTATGTACATAAATTTATACAAATGTTTACATAATATTTAAATCTTTATATATTTAAATTTTTAGTATTTTTTTGGCTCTCTAATCTAACGAATAACGCGTCCCTTACTCATAATTTTTATTATTCGCTATGATAAAATTCGGCAGGCACTATGAACCAATACATAGTCAAAACTACTTTCAGCAATTTTGCTATCTCTGCGCCATCTCGTACCCCAGAAACACACTACCAGCAAAAATTGACCCTCTTAAGTTTATACACACGTACCTCGATATATGCATTGTGAATTTTCAGAAATTCGTTGTTTTTGAAAATCGTTCAATTTGAAGTTTCTGACGAGTGTTTCTACTTTTTGATCAAGCATGAAGTAAAGTTTTGAGTGAATAAAAGCCTCAAAATTTGGTGTGATCACTCCACTTTCCTACGCGACGAAACTAAATATGCAGGCTTTTCTAAACTCGAAATTTTACTTCATGCTCAATCAAGGAGTGAAAACACTCGTTAGATGCTTCAAATTGAAAGCATTTCAAAAACATCAAATATGTAAAAATTTACAAATCGTGGATATGTATACTTAAAACAAAAATTTGCTGTATTTGAAAAAATATACTCCTATAATTTATGTACTTAAATAATTCAAAAGTAATATTATTTCAAATTCTAAATAGTGTAGTTTACAACTTAAAATGATAAAATACAATCTTTAATAAAGCACTGAAATTTACGCGTACATTATTAGACTAAGTTATCAGTTCAAACATTTTTATGATTATATTACCATTTATACCAGTAGATGGCATTTGTGGCGGCAAATTCAAATTTAAATTCTACACAGTTACAGAAAATGTGTTACATATACATGATTTCTCCGCTTCGCTATACGACCAAACCAAATTTTCAGGCTTTTCTAAACTCAAAATTTTACTTCATTCTTACTCAAGAAGGGGAAATACTCGTTTTAGTTTTAAATTGCCATACTCAACCTAACAAATCATGAATCAATCTAATCTAAAAACAATTACATAGACATATCATAATTTTACAAATCTAAATAGTGTTAGGTTATATGACAAAATAACCTAATTCTAGATAGGCTGGTGTCCAACTTTACTTAAGAAATTTGTAATTTACCATAACCTGAAAACAGTTACCCATAATCTAACCCAACTTCACAATCTGTCATCTAGCCTAACCCTATCACGAATGCCAACTATTTGTGTTACTTTCCAAATACTGATATTTCTCAGTCTTTATTAGGTTGGTTGTTGATTGCTTTAATATCTGGCGATTAACACAGTCTAAGTAACTAGCAATTATCATATAAAATTAATCTAAACGTTTTTAAAATTGGATTGGTTACGTTAGTAACTGTTAAATAATGTAGCTTCAAATACAAATTTTCTGGGCTTTTCTAAACTCGAACTTTTACTTCATGCGCCACGCGTATAAAACACAGATTTCAAGTGAAGTTCAAATATAAATAAATTTCACAATATTTTAGTGTTTTATACGCGTGGCGCATGAAGTAAAATTTCGAGTTTAGAAAAGCGACCCTCGACAAATTTTCACGGGGCTTTTCTAAACTCGAAATTTGTCTTCATGCTTAGTCTGGGAGTGGAAAACACTCGTTTAAAGCTTTAAATTGAACTTAAAAAAAAAAACAAAAAATATTTAACGATTTGCAGAAAATAGGCTGAATTTGAAATACGTATACTTAAAAGAAAAACTCCCTGTATCTGTTTGCTCCGGAGGAATATGAATAATTAATTATAAACCATATTGAAGATAACAATTAAGTCTCAAAAAACACTCGTTAACTAATATTATACACAATTGAAGTTTGTTTAACAATAACGACGATAAGGAAAAAACATGTATTTTTAATCACCCAAAAAACTAGATTTCGTTTTTACTAATTAATAAAAAAATTGTTTATTTGCATTTTATTTTTTATACTATAATAACTGAAAATAATGTGTCATATTATGATAATCAATCATAATAAATTTTAGTCGGATCGAATATAGCGTTCAATTGTTATAAATAAAATTATTAATATTTTTTTGAACTTTGAAGACTAATTCCGGCTTAACCGTAAACTTTTGGATATAGATAAGATATGTTAAATCATTATATTTTGATCCCAGGAATCTATGGTTAAGCCATTTCCCTGCATTAACGGGACACCCTGTATTATACAAAAGCATAGAATATTACTCTGTTTAACCACTGAATCTTCAGATTCAGTGGTTAAACAAAGTAAAAAGTGTTTTATTTAAAAGTGTATTTAAGATGTACCACAAAGTGAACGCCTACAACACCAAACATAAAATATTAGGTAGCAGGATGGGTAATAATAAATAATACACCAAATAATTATGCTCTTTATTATTGTAAACACACACACATATTATTGTAAATACTAAGAAAGATTATCAAGTAAATATGTTGAAAATCACTTATTATATTTTCTTCTTTTTTCATGCTAAAATTCTGAAGAAAAAAAATAACTCACTTTCTCCTTGTGAAATACACAAGAAATTGTTACTGTTTTTTTATGATCTATTTAAATGTAAAAGTCACTGAACACTTATAAGGACCTAATGAGTTTTACCTAATCATAAATGGTATAATTTCAATGAACATACAAAGTCAATATTATTTATGTATTTAAATAACTTAGGGCCTAAAACTGTGACAGACAACATAGGCGTATTAATCAACCGTGAAAATCATTTATTCAAAAGGGATAAAAGCAAACATTTTAATTATTTAAACACACAAACATTTCATCTATTCAATTATATTAGTCCGAACGAATATTATTATCAAACACAAAATTTAATTATTTACATTCCCACCTGAATTTTTTATGACAAGATCCACTTGATTGAAAATTAAAAAAAAACTCGTTAACAAATGAAATTAAATGAAACGCCATTGATGAGAGATAAACAACATGTTATGCACTCCGGTGGTAAATAAAATGGAGTGTATTTTAATACAAAAAATGCATTCGGCTGTGAGAGAACAATCAACTTTTCAAAACAGCGGACCACTGCAAATATTTGTTCAAATTCATTTCTGGTGTAAATAGTAATCTACAAAATATTTTATAACTGGAACAATTAAAAATTAAAATTATGCTAGAAAACATGATGGCTCTATTTGTAGAACAAAATTGATCAATAAGTGGGTGTTATGTTTAAATTGTTTTGTTGTATTCGTTTGTTTTATAGACTTTTAGAACTATACATTTTCCTGCTGTTTTATTAATCAATGGACCACTGGAAAGAGATTGGCCAAAAATGAAGAAAATTCGAGAGGATTAGAAGTAATTAGAATTAAAAAAAAAAATTTATTGGAAAAAATAATTTGTAATAGAGAATTAAGTGTACATACAAAATCCGTGTATAAGCCAGTTTCTAACTTTTTGTATGTCAAACACAGTGGCGTAGCAAAGGTGCAAACATATTTTGTTACCCCGCATAAATACAATCAAATCATTAAAAGAGTGAACATAGAAATATTTAAAGTAAACCAAAAAATGGCAACGACTTTAGACACAAACTTTAATTGGATAGTGAAGTAATCAGCATCTATTAGAACAATTAAAGATACAGACGAATTAAAAACGGAAAATAGAATAATTCCGTAAATACGAAAAGTAAATAATGGAAAGGTGGAATATGTTGCATATACAATAAGAAAGAAAGACAATTTTATTATGTCAATTCATTATGTCATTTTGAAATAACATGATTGTGATTATCGAAATAAATTTTCCAGTTTTCATAATTTGTCAATAGTTTATCCTACTTATGCCTGGTATTATAAAACTTTTTATTTCCCAAATAAAATTTAATTTAGGAATAAACTAATTTATTCCAAAGATTTCGGTATTATAAACACAAAATAATTTTATTTGGCTAATGAATCTTCTCAAAAAATTAATTGTTTGTTTTTCTACCAAGTAAATTTTATTCTCTAAATAATTTGACAGTTAAAAGTCTAAAGTGTATTATATTATTGTAATTACTTTAGATTCTACTACTTGTATTTATTAATTTCATTACAATTATCATGTTTACCATAACATCCATGTCAGATTTAAGTTCGCTTATAGTATCTTCCCAGACAGGGATTTGAAACACAAAAAATTCTAAGGCGTTGAAGACCTAGAGTTTTTATACATATACATACGCTTTTTTTAAAATTAATTCCATTTGAAGCTTTAAACGAGTGCTTTCCACTCCCAGATTAAGCATGAAGTAAAATTTCGAGTTTAGAAAAGCCTAAAAATTTGGTTTAGTCGCGTAGCGCGAAGCGACCAAACCAAATTTTCAGGCTTCCCTAAACTCGAAATTTTACTTCATGCGCCACGCGTACTAAATACTGAAAACACTGAAATATTGTACACAAGTGAACTTCACTTAAAATCAGTGTCATGCACGCGTGGCGGATGAAGAAATTTTCGAGTTTAGAAAAGCCTGAAAATTTGGTTTGGTCGCTCCGCGCTACGCGACCGATCTAAATTTTCAGGCTTTTCTAAACTCGAAATTTTACTTCATGCTTAGCCTGGGAGTAGAAAACACTCGGTTAAGTCATTTATAATTTCTAATAAGCTTTGTTTTTTTTGTTGTGTGTAATTCTGTCCTATTTTACAGTTATTCTCCATAATTATAAAGAATTATACTAAATTTCCAATTTAATTGGCAATTCAATATGAAAGATTGACAATTACATTTTAAAAATTGGTGGTTTCAGCTATCGTTACAATAAAAATATATAATTTCGGTCGGCAATCTACTAATTAAATTATTTATTTCTAGAATTGCGATTTATTTGGTAGGTTTTTGCTTTATAATACGCAATTTTATTTGCCCGTAAGTTGTTAAGTAAATAAATGTACTTCACAAATAGTTATCTAATGATTTATTAATCGTTTATAATACCGGGCATTAATATAATAGGTAGTATATATAGGGATTTTTTTATATCAGAACCGCATTGGAACAGTCGTGTGTACTGCGCTTTATGTTGTGATTTTAGACAACCTAAGTTACGCATTAAAACGTCAATTAGTAATAAAATTCGTATCTGCACATGAAAGTTCCCAGTAGTAATGTATTCCATAAAAGAAAGAGTTAAAACAGTAACCTGGCATCATAATGATAACAGCTTGAGGAGTGTAAGGGACCTATTGTCTACAAAATATCCCGAACGACAAATTCCATGTATAAGAACAATCCAAAACATCATCACAATGTTTTCTTCAAAAGGCTGTGTAGTTACTGTAAATAAACATTCAAAGTAGAAGAAATTGAATTACGTTTTAAGTGATGAGTTAAAATGAAATATTTCATACTTTGTGGTAGAAAATCATGTTCCTGCACTACAAGAAATTACAAAATACTTTGGAATATCCCGAAGTTCTGTATTTATACCTACAGAAGTTCCAAAACTTATTATAACTTTTTTTGTTTTATTTTATATTGTTCAAATAATATTGTACTTCTAATTTATTAGAATTTATGACATTTTCCTTTTCAACAATATCTGTCTTATTATTAGATGTAAAAATAAGCATTATTTAAGATTCTTAATAAAATCCGATCAACTACCTTTTAATGTCTTTTAATCAGAGTGGGGCAGTATTCGAGTATTTTTGTATTTTGAGTAAAAAGTACAAAAGTATTTGATTAAAAATGTACTTGATTACAAATTTACACAAAATTTTGAGTACATTTGTAATTAAGTACCGAGTGGGCAAATAAGCGAGGTAAGCGGCTGTATATCAGAAACTAATGATCGTAGAGAGTTATGGTAAAAATTTTTATAGGTAAAGTGGGCAAGGGAAATTATTTTCAAGTTTCCAAGATGGCTGCCAGTGGGCGTTTCCACCATCTTGAATTACATAAAGTTACGTTTCTCGCGATTTTCCCCAATGAATGTAACAAAAAAGTATTTGTGTTTTAATGTTAACCTGAAGTGGAATATTTTAGTAAAAACAATTTTTCTCTAGCTTTCGAAATAAAGTGGTGGGGGGTATTTGAATGTTGTTTTAAATAGATGCCTGTAACTTCGAAACGGCTTAATGGATTTGGATAAATTTAGTATCATTGAAAAGAGCATTTCTTGGGCTTTTAGGTTTATCGTAATCATGACAGTTGTGACCTACACGGCCGCCGATAGAGGGCAATATTCGATATTATAACCAAAATATTGGATTTTCTCAAAAAATATAAACGCGATGATATGACTTTTTTTAGACTAGAAAATAGACAAATGACCAACCAATAAGCCTGCGCAAAACGCATCTTAATATCTTTTTCCTAACTCAAATTATTAAAAAAAATACTAAACCAAGAAAATTCATATATCCCCATTTAAAAATGTATCGGTTGCGTTCGATAAGAAGACAAGTAGTAGGCCATGGATACGACAATCGCCTAACTAAAATATTGCCTAGTAACGTCAAACTTTTATCACGCGCAGCCCAATATTGTTGATTGCGCATAATTTGAGTACTATTTAATCAAAATGCCTCTCACAAATAATGAAGCCGTTGACATGATTGCGATATATTTCGAGTGTTTTCAAAATGCAGCTATAGCTGCAAGACAGTACGCGGCACGGTATCCAGATCGCCGTCATTACGGGAGAAGAATGTTTCCGCGCTTGGTACAGCGATTACGCGATACTGGAAGATTTCGTCGTTCTAAACGTCGCAGGCGTCGCAATGGAAGGACCGAAAAAAACATAATCAATGTCTTGGCTTACATAGAATTTGATAGACATATAGGAACTAGAACATTGTTTCTAGACTTGGGAATAGCACGAACAACTGTTAGAAATATTTTGAAAGATTATAGGTAAATAATTTTATCTTATTCCAAGTATCTTAGCACATACTCTCAGATACACAATTCAGTGTTATTCTGATTATATTATTTTTACGCATATATTGTTTTTTACTTTTAGATTACATCCTTACCACATAGTCTTGCACCAGGCGCTAAATGAACAAGATTTCGATAATAGATTAAATTATTGTCAATGGATGCTAGGCATGCTTGAGGAAAACAGAATAATATGCATTATTGGTCCGCTGAAAATCCGCATTGGTTAAGAGAAGTGCAGCACCAGGGACGCTGGAGCCTAAATGTGTGGTGCGGTATCATTAGGGACAGAATTATTGGAACTTATTTTTTTGGTCAAGCTTTAACTGGTAACCGCTTCTTAGAGTTTTTGATCAACGACTTGCCAATTTTGTTGGAAGATGTGCCACTCGCAACTAGGAGAACTATGTTTCTGCAATTAGATGGTTGTCCGGCACATTATTCAATTAATGTCCGAAACCATATTAACGGAACCATTCGAGAACGCTGAATAGGAAGGGGAAGCTTATTTCCTTGGCCGGCAAGATCTCTCGACTTGACATGTCTTGATTTTTACTTGTGGGGACGCTTAAAAGATATTGTTTTTCAAACTCCACCAACAACACGAATGGATATGGAAAACAGAATTCGAAACTCAATTCGTCAACTATCAGCGGCAGAAATCGAGGTTGCGGTTCTGTCGACTCAAGAAAGACTGGAACAACGTGTGGAATATGACGGAAGGCAATTTGAACACAGAAGGCATTAATCTTTTTTCAAAATCGGTCCTTTTCAGGACCACAACTTTATTTAAAAGGACAATCGCTTATAAATACGAAAACGTGTGACTTAAAATCACAGCACTAAATAAACTGACATTTCTTGTGAATATTTTAGAGAGAAGTTTGTCTTTTATTTCAATGGCCTACTACTTGCCTTCTTATCGAACGCAACCGATGCATTTTTAAATGGGGATATATGAATTTTCCTGGTTTAGTATTTTTTTTTTAATAATTTGAGTTAGGAAAAAGATATTAAGATGCGGTTTGCGCAGGCTTATTGATTGGTCATTTGTCTATTTTCTAGTCTGAAAAAAATCATATCATCGCATTTAAATTTTTTGAGAAAATCCCATATTTTGGTTATAATATTGAATAACGCCCTCTATCAGTGGCCGTTTAGGTCACAACTGTCATGATTACGATAAAGCCAAAGAAATGCTCTTTTCAATGATACCAAATTTATCCAAATCCATTAAGCGGTTTTGAAGTTACAGGCATTTATTTAAAACAACATTCAAATACCCCCCACCACATTATTTCGAAAGATAGAGAAAAATTGTTTTTACAAAAAATGTTCCACTTTAAGTTAACATTGAAACGCAAATACTTTTTTGTTATATTCATTGGGGAAAATCGCGAGAAACGTAACTTTATGCAATTCAAGATGGTAGAAACGCCCACTGGCAGCCATCTTGGAAATTTGAAAATAATTTCCAGCATTTTCCCTTGCCCACTTTAACCGTAAAATTTTTTACCGTAACTCTCTACGATCGTTGGATTCTGAGATACAGCCGCTTATTTTGTTTATTTGCCCACCCGGTACAAACGTACCCAAAATAAATAAATACAAATGTATTTCAGTATTAATGTAATTTGAGTACAAATTATGAATACAGATTTTAAGTACGGAATATTTATAATTTAAAATTGTTGGATAGATGAAAAAAACATATTCTTTTAAGGGAAGGGCGTGACAATCGCACTCATAACACAAACCGTTAATTGAAATAGTAGATAAATTTATAATCCCTTATAATTTGACAGCTTTTTCAATTACCGGTAATTTGATATTATTCGTTCAAGTTAAACGACAATCATCTAACGTAGCCTAACTTTATTAACTGTACTCAACTGTAATCTTACAGTATATAACTGAATTGACATGAAAAATTAAACACAGACACACGGTTAAAAATTAAGAAAAAGACAATCTCTCCAAGGTAATTTTAGATCAATGTATTTTAAATTATTATTGCCATTTAAGAAAAAAATCAATTTAAGTTAATATTGACACTTTGTGTCAAAAATGACATTTTACGTAAAAAATTGCAATTTATGTTTATTACAAATAAACGAAAAGAAAAAGATTAATCAAGTCAGTATTGACACTTTATGTCAAAAGTAAGATTTTACGCCAAACATTGCAACTTGAAGTTTATTACAAATAAACTAAAAAAACAGATGAATCAAGCTAATATTGACACTTTATGCCAAAAATGACATTATTCGTAAAAAAATTTCAATTCAAGTTTATTATAAATAAACGAAATGAAGAAAATAAATCAAGTCAATATTGACACTTTGTATCTAAAGTGACATTCAACATAAAAATTGATAATTTAGGACAAATATGATAACTTTGGTATAAAATGACATTTTTGAAATAAAAAAAGGACAATTGTCGTAATTTTCAGTAGTGTCACCGCTGTAGGTTTAACCTCATTAATAAATAAAAAGCTAACTAATGCCAATCACACCTATCAGATGACTGTCATCCTACTTGAAAAATATCGAATTATCGGTAATTGAAAAAGTTGGTTAATTTTGTAGGTATTGTAAATTTACTATTTTTTTTTAAATTGGTGCGTCGAACACGTTCTTGCTAAATACCAGTAATTTAGCATGAACATGTTTGACGCACCACTCCTTGAAATAATATATTAATTTCATCTATCCAACAATTTTAATTCTATCTAAACAGAAGTTTACCCTGTATAATACATATTTGCTACTCAAAATCTGTATTTATAATTTGTACTTAAATTGCAGTAATAGTCAAGTACATTTGTATTCATTTATTTTAAGTACATTTATACTTGATTACAAATGTACTCTAAATGTTGAGTAAATTTGAAATCAAATACATTTGTAATCAAATGCTTTACTCAAAATACGAAAGTACTCAAATACTGCCCCACTATGCTAATAATTACAGCTACCTGAAATAAATTAATTATTATATTTATAAGATAGCAACATTTTAACAATGTTGGTTATAATGAATACTCTTCCTAAAGTGTTTAATTCAAACCACTATTTTGTTTAATTGTGTTGCAATTATATTAAATTGAGATTTGATTTGATTACTTATTGACATTTTAGTATGTGTATGAAAGTTTGGTTGCGTATAATCGAAACATAAAGCATAATACACACGAATGTTTCAGTGCATTTTTTATATGGGTAAACATGGGAAAATGTATACCTGAAAGAAAAATTTCCTGTATGTTGAACTTCACAATGAATCAGTGTTTTATACGCGTGGCGCATGAAGTAAAATTTCGAGTTTAGAAAAGCCTGAAAATTTGGATTTGCCAAATTTTCAGGCTTCTATAATCTCGAAATTTTACTTCATGTCTAATCAGGGAGTGAAAGACACTTTTAAGTATAATACTGAGACACCTCAATGCGGATTTTTTAATGTTAATAAAAGTGGCCCAAATTGTGTCCTATATTGCTAATGTGACTAATTTTTGTGATTTTAAGTGGGATTTTTATTAAAAAAAAAACTAAGAACTATTCTATTAACATAAAGACAATTTAACATGAAGAAAAATTGAGTTTGTCAATAGTTTGCAGAATATTTACAAAATATAAAAACGAATAAAAATTTATATCGACTTTCTGCAAAATGTTTGTCTCATTGAGACAAGTCTCCAAATATTCATTGAAACAACTACTTCTCGAGCTAATACCCTGACAGATTTTGAATTATACAATGAATACAATTATGTTATGTTTTTACTATTAGTATTACTATTCTTTGTAAATGAAAATATAGATTGTAAAATGGAGATTCCGTAAATAAATTAAATTAAATTAAAATTAAAATATTTCAGTTACACGACAGCTCTACTGTTCTATGAATAATTTATATGCAAAATGCAACATCAGGTCAAATTATTTTCTCTCCAAACTAAATGGAACAACAGGAAATTGAAATAAATTGAAAAATAATTAAAAAAATTACAGGGAATGAATTTTAATTGTCTATAGATGGCATAAGACAATTAAAATTCATTCCTTGTAATTTTTTCAATTATTTTTCAATTTATTTCAATTTCCTGTTGTTTCATTTGGTTTGGTGAGAAAATAATTTGGCCTGATGTACATTTTGCATATAAATTATACATAGAACAGTAGAGCTGTCATGTAACTCAAATATTTATTGTATAATTGAATATCTGTCGGGGTATTAGCTTCATAAGTAATTGTTTCAATGAATATTTGGAGACTTGTCTCAATGAGACAAACATTTTGCAGAAAGTCGATATTAATTTTAATTCGTTTTTATATTTTATTCTATTAACGTTAGTTAAATATATTTTTTAATTATTGTTTTGATTTATATTGTAACTGTTATACACCTTTTAAAAAATGTTACCATCGTAAGAATGGTCAGGTTGTATCATAATAGAGGATTATTAACATTTTATCGCTATATTCGAAATCAGCATACACGAACACCTATGTATACTACTTTTTATCTAAATATAAAATGTTGAACCCATAGTGCCCTGCGCCGAGCCGTTGGGCCGTCTTCGAGAAGTTTAATCGCAAATTGTGGAGTATGCTGACTAATCGAATAGTCGCCGCACAAGATGTAATTCACTAAACAAAAATTAACAGACCCACCAAGTGGAGAATAGCCGAAATAAAATTTGTAAATATGTTACCACACCCTACGATAACTATAGGCCTGAAATTTAAAAATGGCTGAATGTTGTGTATAGCAACATTTCACCATTGCTAGCATAAAATGGATAACCGTATATATAATGGAAATATTTGGTAATAATTATTGATCACATTGAATGTAGAATGTAAGGACACCCTTGAATTTACAGTGGAAAGCGTATTTGTTGTTGAAAATTGAGTAAATAAATGACTAAAAAGATAGCTATTTACAGGATTTTTTTCCAAAAATCATATTAATCTAAATTGTTTTAAATTGACGACAATACAAGCCTCCAAGTTTTAGGATCATCTTGATGTATCATACAATGTTGTACAGTAATTAGAACACCCACGGTGCTGGAATTAGTGACTACCAAAAACGTATGATTTTACCCACTTTAAATCACAGCCTTAAATTCGTTACAATACAGATATTTATTAATCTAATTTCTTCATTTTGTCAAATGTTATAAATTTTAAATGTTTCTTAATAAATTATCAATCTAGTTTAAATTTAAACGAAACTAAATTAAAAAGAAATGCGTATCAGATTTTTATAAAACACACACATACGTAATAGATATGAATAAGTTTAAATATTGTTTTACAACTGCGACATCGCGGTTGATTTGTTGTTGCAAACCCGACTTTTCAAGTATCTCTAGAGAAAAGGTCAGGCCATGTAATTTCTCGCCTACGCGATATAAGTTTTCCTGCGAACATTTCATGCCATGCCAACATTTTCATGAGATGATTTTATGAGTTTTGACGTGGACACTTCAATGTATTATTGACTTTTTTATTTCCGTATTAAAACAACTCGTCAATACAGCATACCATTTTTAACAACCTGTTAATATTATTAATCACTTAATAATATTCAAAAACGTTTTATTGACACTTAAAGAAAATGTTTGACAATATAATATACAGGGTGAGTTTATATTCATGTTCTCTGTAAGGATGCCAAAACTATACGAGATGGAGAAACGGTTAAATGGGCAAAGTAGTGTAGTTTTTCGAAATGAATAAAAAGACACTTGTAAAATTTCCGAAAAGTCTGACTAGATATTTTGAAAAATGTGAAGTGTCGATTTTTTTAAATTGATTTTTCTCAGTTATTAAAAAAGATAGAAAGAAACTATAAATTGCAAAATTTAAGATAATTTTACACTAAATAATAAAATTTAATCAGATATTTTATATAATAATAATAATAATTCTTTATTAACGGACAAGCCATTTACAATGTAGAGCCAAAAACATATAACTAAAATGTAAGACACAAAACATGAATCACAAATATGCACAAAGACACATATGTTAATCTGCGTAAACCACAATAGGGTTATAACATTTAGTGCACACCATCCGCGAGACTCCTCCTAATTAAACCTAATAGACATTAGTTTTCTAGATATAACACAAACTTGCATTTGTTTAAATGGAAACCATAGTTGGTTGGCTATGACATCAATAAAACGGGATTTTTTTTTCTCTTTAAACTGATTTATTACTTGACATACCTATTTATAAAAATAACTGTTATTACCATTTTTTTTTTTTACAAGAGATGCCGAATTCGGGGTACCCGCACAACTTTGCGCATATAATGCCTCCAGGTTTCGGAATCACCGGGCGCCAGTTTCGCACCGTGGAGCGTATTTGCAACACTAAGCATGATATTTTTTTAAATACTTTATTAATATTAAAATATCCCGCCAATCGAAATGTTTAAATATGGTGGTGAATTATAACAAAACAAAAAATATTACATAATATATGAATTAATATTAACTGTAGTGTTATATTTCACCACTATGATAACAATTAAAATATTGTAAAAATCGTATTGTGTTTCTCATATAAAAAGCCCACCATCCTTTAAAAATACATTGTAATACAAATACATTAACTCAATATAATTTATGTAACAATGCTAACAATTACATTTCACCTACCGCAAATTTATTACCCCCCACATTAATATTAATTACAATCAACATTCCCTGAATATAAATGAATATTTATGTATCGTAAATTTAATTAAAGATTTCTCACTGTTTGTTCTAGTTATACATAATGATGCCGGTAATAATAACCTAACGCCAACACGATTTTTTTATCTCTATTATGCGTTTTTCTTCCTTTCTCATTTTCATTAATTATTTACATAAGCTAGCGAATAACGAGAGCCTTGTATAAATAGAATGTATAAATCAAGAGAGCCCTTATTTTACAAAAGCCACAAAGTCTCTTATTTTCCTCATTATGGCGAGAGTGTGATCAAAGTTTCTGTTTACTCCGCTCAGCGCACACTCACATGCTCGCTCATCATTTAAATAAACTTTATACGGATTTAACCATGTGTAATTTTTTGCTCGTCTTTGTCTGTTTAATGTTCCATAAAATATTGTTTTAAGCTGTAACATTTTTAGGTTTGTTGCATGTACAAGATTTGAGTAAATAGTCGTAATAATTTATTAATGTAATCTATTTAATTAAGGATGCATTAGTTCTGAAAATTCAAACATTTAATTAATTAAGTCAATTAACCTGTTTCTAGGAGAGTAACAAATGCATTGGTGCCTAAAGCATCATCACATAATCCGCTTTAAATAAGATGATCGTTATTTTATTTATAAAAATAAAACAATGTCAATTAAAGAAAACTCAGTAATCCATATTTCCGGTGATAATTATAATATATTCGTTCTTTTCGTATGTGCTGTGCTGTGAGCTCTAGATAATTGTGCCAACACGTGTCGTTTTGGTTGTTTATATTTGAACCTTCTTGGTTGATAAGTAGTGCTTTACCTTAACTTATGCTTGCCATAATTTTACGATTGTGGATTTGGTAAGTGATTAACTACATTGAATTAATTTACCTATTCTCGCTTAACCTAATTCATTGTTTACATTTGCTTGTGTACGAAAAGTTGCATATGTTACTTTATACATCCTATTGTTTCATTGCATCTTCCCATCCGTGGTCTTTTTGTGTGTTTGAGTTAGTCACCCTGATAGACCCCTGGGTGTGAAGCGAGTGTCCTTGTAAAATTCCTTACAATTAATAAAAATTTGAGCCGTAATTACGTCTATAACGTGCGGACAATGTAAGTTATTTATCCCACCAAAAAATGTCTCGACTGCAATAAAATGCTCGGGAAAGTGCTCTTTTTGGTATCATACGAAATGTCTAAATTTGTCGGATAAAGATACTGCACATTTCAAATCAGAAGAAAAGAAAAATAATGGTGATAAATGGACGTGCTCAAACTGTGATATTGTAACTATGACTTCAATTAAATTATTATTACACAATGAATTTTCTGCATTTAAGGATGAGATTTCAGCGACCATATCTAATGTTCTAGAGAACATGTCCATTTTAGGTAATCGCATGGTAGATTTAGAAAAAGAAAATAAGGAGTTACGAATCGAAATTGAACAATTAAAGGCTACCCCTAACGAAGATCTCATTGGTGAAATAATTGATAGACAAGAAAGACAGAACAACATTTTACTATACAATATGGCTGAATCTTCCTCTACGAATATCGATGAGAGGAAATCTAACGACCTGTCTAAGTTTAATACAATTATATCCTGTATACCCGACTTAAATATTAACGTTAACAAAATTATACGATTAGGCAAAAAATCCAACAAAATAAGGCCTACAAAAATGATCCTTCAAAACAAATTTCAAGCTGCTACAATATTAAGAAATCGCAAACTAGTAATTGATAACAATCCGAATATCAGTTTGTCGTTAGATCATACTGTTGCTCAACGAAATGAACTGAAAATATTAAACGCTGAGCTCTCAGTTCGTAGAAATAGTGGAGAAGTAAATGCACATATTAAATTTATTAACAACCGTCCTACTATTGTGTCTGGAAATACCAACAATGTCTCCAGTGATAACGCCTCGCAACGAATCAACGTCAATGTATCCTCGCCAGTAAAAAACTAGCTATCTATATGCAAAATGTAGGTGGTATGAAGTCTAAACTCACAGATATTGCTATTGCTGTTAATTGCTCGTCATATGATATCATAATTTTAATTGAGACATGGCTGGATTCTTCTGTCTATGACGCAGAACTTGCATTTCAAAATTACACGATATATAGACAAGACCGTAATTGTTTCACCAGTGAATAGTCAATATCCTCCATGGTTTAATTCTGAACTAAAATCTTTAATCCGTGAGAAGAAACAAGCTCATGCTCAATATAAGCGAACATCACTGATTAATGATTACAATATGTTTTCTTGTATAAGATCACAATGTTTAGTGCTCAGCAAGTTATTACGTAAGGCTTATTTCACAAAGGTCAGTTAACTTTTGATCCTAAAAGATTTTGGACATTCGTAAATTCCTCCCGAAAGACTGATGGGTATCCCAAACTAATGTATCTTGATGAGATGAAATCAAACACTTCAGAATCTACTGCTAATTTGTTTGCAGAATTATTCTCAAGTGTTTATACTGTTGATAGTTCTACTGTAGTTCCTGTATTGCATTATCGGAACTCCGTAAAATCTGCTATGCTAGCAGTATCAACGAATGTTGTGTTTAGTGCTATTGAAAACTTAAGAGACAGCCTTAGTATTGGTCCTGATGGAATTCCAGCTTAATTTTTAAAGAATTGCATTTTCACATTGACTAAGCCTATCACGACACTTTTTAATAAATCATTGCAATCTGGAATATTTCCTATACAATGGAAATCGAGTTATATTACACCGCTATTTAAATCCGGTGACCGGGATAACATAAGGAACTACAGAGGTATATCTATACAGTCTTGTATTGCAAAAATGTTGGACAAGTTGGTGGCAGATCAATTAAAATGGTTTCTTGAACATGTATTAATACCTGAACAACATGGTTTCTGTAAAGGACGCTCGACAATGTCAAACCTATTACTGTTTAAATCGTTTCTTCTTGATGCCTTGGAAGAAGGAAGTCAAGTGGATTGCATCTACACCGACTTCTCCAAGGCATTTGATCGTGTCCACCATGGTATACTCGTTTCTAAACTTTCCAACATGGGTCTAGATGATATGAGTACGAAATGGATTATTAGTTACCTTACCAATAGAACTCAATTTGTTAAAATCGATAACCACGTTTCTAGGTGTATTGATGTCACCTCGGGTGTGCCCCAAGGCTCGCATTGCGGGCTTTTGTTATTCTTATTATTCATCAATGACATTTCGCTCAATTTTAAAGCTTGTACATTTCTTATTTATGCCGATGACCTAAAATTATTTAAACAAGTTTTAAATGAAAGTGATTGTAAGGCGATTCAGGATGATTTAATGCATTTAGAACGTGGTGTTTTATGAATAAACTTGATCTTAACGTAAAGAAATATTGTAAAATTACTTACTCCCGGAAAAGAAATATCTTTGATTACACATATACAATAACAATAGTTCGCTCTCATCTGTTAAAGTTGTAAATGATTTAGGTGTTTTATTTGACTTTTAAGGAACATATATCTCAAATCACATGCAAGGCCAGTAAAACGTTGGGGTTTGTTAATCGGTTTTCGTATAATTTCTCAGCTAATACTTTGCGCCACTTATATACTTCGTTAGTACGTCCTATACTCGAATATGCTGCACCTGTATGGTACCCTCATGTCAGCTGTGATGTCACCAGAGTGGAGAGAATCCAAAATAAATTCTTGAGACTTTATGCCTATCGAAGTGGACTGAATAATTATGATAAATTGTACATTCGCAATGTTTTAAATATTCCCTTGTTACACACACGTAGACTTGTTGCTGATTTATGTATTTTATATAGGTTAATTAACGGAGATTTGATATGCAGTAATTTGTTAGTTCAACTTAATTTTAGTACATTGCCGCCTCATTTACGTAGACATAATAATCTGTTAAAAATAAAATTCCATTCGTCAAATTACGGATTTAACAATACTATATGCAGAACTATGAGATTATTTATCACATTGCCGAATGATATTGACTTGTTTAATTCATCAATCTCATTGTTTCGTAAAAAATGTTTAGACTACTTAAACTCTATTAATGAATAACATGTGTCTTTATAGTTTATAGTTCGTAGGTATTTTGTTACTCATACAAGTATAATTTAACTTTTAGTTTATTTGAATAATCTTGTAGTATCTAAGCCAGCATAAGCGCCCATTTTTGTATTTTTGTTATCGATATGTTTAATTTTTGTATTATTGTAAAAGTCGAAACGTAAATAAATAAATAAATAAATTGATTATAGAAAATATTTAAAAATAAGTTGACGTTTTTGAATAGAAAACATTTTTTTTTAGTTTACTCAATGACTAGTGGATATTTAAAACTAATTGAGTTTGATACAAGTGGTTTTGAGAAAATCAAAATGTTAAAAAAAACATTATTATTATCCGTCAAGTATCACTTGGAATGTGGGATTGCATAGGTACATAACTAGTTATGTACAATTACCGGTAATTTAAAATTGCTTAATATTCTCAGTAATATTACTGGAAACTAATTAGTAATTTAAAGTAAAACAAAACAAATAAGAAATGTAAAAGTAAAATTAATTCTTAGGGCCAGGTGCAACATATTAGTTAACCTCAAGTTCATCTCTCTCTGTTCACAATAAACAGGCTTATTAACCAATTAAGCGCCATTGATGCATACACGCAACATTATTAATTTTTGGTTATTAAATAAATTAATTTGATATATTATATTATTTGACCTGACTTTAAAATGTATGAAGAAAAATGTAAATATTTTGTTATTGAAATATTTCGAATGTTACTCATTTAAAAAAAAAATAATGTGAATGTATTTCTAACTTCACAATATTTCAGCGTTTTATGCGCGTGGCGCATGAAGTAAAATTTCGAGTTTAGAAAAGCCTGAAAATTTGGTTTGGCCGCTCCGCTTCGCGGAGCGGCCAAACCAAATTTTCTGGCTTTTCTAAACTCGAAATTTTACTTCATGCTTAGTCTGGGAGTGGAATCACTCGTTCTAAATTTCATACTGCACGTTTTTATATGAAATCGACGAATGCCTGAAATTTTACAGCGTATACACTATGTGTATTTAAAAGAAAAAATCACAGTATTTAATACAATAAGTCATTCATAGATATAATAAAAAGAAGTGCAGAATTTTACCTAAAATCAACTTTTAGAGTTATCTCTACCGAGTGTCTGGGATAAGGGGCGAACATAGGAATTTAACATGTAAAATTAAATATGTGTAATTATTAGCCCCCTATTAATTTTAGAGAAAAATCGTAAAGGAATATTTTTTTAGAGAATTTAAAACTGTATTAAATGTATCGATTTAATTTAAGTTTGTACCAAAATCCACCTTAAAAATAATAAAACTAAAGTACCATTTAATAAAAACCCTTGCCATGAGTTTGACAAATGTCATGTTATAGTGAAAATTATTTTGATAGTCAGATATCAATTCACGCATTATAATTGTTATGAATAATAATCTGAGTTATTCCAATGAAGAGAGGGTATTCATTATAAAAACATTTTACAGTGGCGTCAGTTTACGCAGAGTTCGTGACTTATATTCGGATAAATTTAACAATCGACCAATTCCGTCTGTATCAACAATTACCAAGTTTATGAAAAAGTTTGAAAACACAGCAACTGTAGCGGCAGATGATTTAAAAGGTATTTTAATAGTCCAATTTCAACAAATATTAATTCAAAAACATTAACCTTACAGGCAAACGGAACAGAAGATGCAACATCGTGATCACTTGCAAGATGCTAATATCATAGCGGAAATAGAAGACCGTCAAAAGCGTGCCTTAAATGTTATAGTCTTTGAACTTTCCTGAAACTCTAGATTCGACTCAAAATGATGTGGTAACTATTAAGTCTATGCTCGGTACAAGAATTAATACTTTTTGTCCTCGAAAAGTTTTTCGCATCGGAAAGCCCACGACAAAGCCAAGACCAATAAAAATTATATGTGAAGATCGCGAGTCGGCTATCAACCTTCTAAAAGCGGCCAAAGGTGCAGATACTGGTACTGTACGATTCGTAAGTAATAGGACCCAATTACAGCGAGAACATCACAAAAATTAAATAAGGAGCTAGAAGAACGCAAAGAAAATGGGGAACGAAATTTAACTATAAAATATACTAAAGGTCACCCTTGCATTGTTAAAAGTATTGACAGTAATACAACAAAAAACTAATAATGTACTATCAAAATGTAGGTGGCCTTCGGTCAAAAATAAATCAATTAAATTCGAACGTTAATCTAACACAATACGATATTTTAGTTATTGTCGAAACATGGCTGGATTCCTCAGTTATTGATAGTGAGTTAGGCCTGTTTAATTTTACGGTATGTAGATGTGATCGTTCTAGCCAGAGTAGTAGCAAGTCTCGTGGGGGAGGTGTTATGATAGCGGTAAAATCTCATATTAAAAGTAATGTTGTCAATAGTTTTTATAATATTGAAGAAATATATGTAAAAGTGGGAGACGATTTGAATATCTCGTCGGTTTATATTCCTCCGGGTCTATCTGCACCATCGTATATCGATTATTGCTCTTCAATTGATTTTATTTGTAATCAATATTCAAATTATAAGTTTATCTTTTGCGGCGATTTTAATGTACCACGTACGTCTTGGAATTTAAAAAATACCGGTGTTTTGTTAACGGAAAATAAATGTCCTAATGCTCAAATCTTCGCTGAGACTTTTGAATTGTTTAATTTGTGCCAATCTAATACAATACCTAATAATCGCGGTATTCTTCTTGACTTGTTATTTTCAAATATTGAAGATGTTAACGTATCGCCATCTGATGATCCTTTATTTACTCAAAGTACTCATCATATACCTTATACCATATTGATTAATACTAACAATATCAAAGATCCACTCAAGTATGTTGATTATATATATAATTTGAAAGCCGCAGATTATAATGAAATAAATTTATTTTTTTCTTCAATTTCATGGAAAGAGATTTTTGAGCACTCTGACATAAATGTAATCCTTGACAAATTTTATGATATTTGTTTGTATGCAATTGATAAATACGTTCCTATTAAAATTATTAAATCATCTTCTTACCCAAGGTGGTTCAATGGCACTCTCATAAATATGATTAAAAAGAAAAAATAAGCTCATACAAAGTATAAAAGAAGTGGTACATTTTATAATTATGAACAATTCAAAATCTACCGTTGTAATTGTAAGTTACTCAGCGAACAGTTACATAAAAATTATGTCAAAAAAAATGAATTAAATATTTCCCATGAACCTAGATCATTTTGGAACTATGTGAATGAATCCAGGAAAATTGATGGATTCCCTAAGGTAATGTTTTTCAATGAAAAATCAAGTGGTTCTAGAGATGATTGTGTTGAGTTGTTTGCAGATTATTTTTCTGGTGTATATACCAATAACAGCGCGCCAATACCCGATGGGGCGTGTAACAATTTTGTGAGTGATCAGTTTGTTAACTTATCCGAGTTTGTTGTCAATATTAGTGATGTCTTTAGTGCAATCAATTCATTAGAAAACTCATGTAAACCTGGCCCCGATGGCATACCATCGTTTTTTTATAAAACAATGTAATTATTCATTATGTACACCCCTGCACACAATATTCAATTTATCAATAAATCAGGGAAATTTCCCCTCCGTCTGAAAACGAAGCTTTATAAGACCTATCTTTAAAAGTGCCAATAGGGAAAATATTGCTAACTACAAAGGAATATCAATTCAATCTGATATACCAAAAATGTTTGACAAATTGATAGCTGATCAATTATCGTTTCATTGCAAACATGTTATTTGTGAAGAGCAACATGGATTTTCCTCCGGGAGATCCACAATATCAAATTTGCTTGTATACCAATCGTACATCTTAAATGCCTTTGAATGTAATTGCCAAGTTGATGCGGTGTACACCGATTTCTCCAAAGCCTTTGATCGCGTTTCGCAGGATATTTTAATGCTTAAATTGCAGAGAATGGGCTTTGGAGTAAAAATCACTAAATGGATACAGAGCATTTTGTCAGACAGATTACAGTATGTGAAAATCAATAATTTTATTTCAAAAGAAATAAATGTCACGTCAGGTGTACCGCAGGGGTCGCATTGTGGACCAATACTGTTTTTACTCTTCATTAATGATCTGAAGTTTTATGTCAAGCATTGTAAATTTTTTCGTTTTGCAGACGATATTAAAATGTTTCGTAAAATCAAAAACACCAACAACATCACAGTCTTGCAACAAGATTTGAATAACATTTATCAATGGTGCTTGAATAACCGTCTCTATTTTAATAATGACAAGTGCGTATCTATTTCCTTTGGTCGTGGTCATGTCATTAAATCAAATTATGAAATCAATGGATACCAGCTATCTACAGTTTCACATGTCAAAGACCTAGGAGTAATATTTGACTGTACGTTGTCATTTACGAAGCTCATTGACAGCATGTGCTGCAAAGCATTGCAAGTGCTTGGCTTTATAAACAGATTCGGTAAGAAGTTCTCAATGAACACGTACAAACATTTATTTATTTCTCTTGTAAGAACTCAACTAGAGTATGCTTCCTCTGTTTGGTCACTATTTTATAACAATAAAATTGATCAAATAGAGAGAGTACAAAACAAATTTTGGTTGTCAATATCCTTTAGATTGTGAATTTCTAGAATAAATTACAATCGCAGTTTTACGCTAACTTTTTTAAACTTGACATCTTTGAAAGAGAGACGTGTTCTATCTGATTTGGGAATTCTTTTCAAAATAGTAAACGGCCTAATGTACTGCAATGAATAACTGACTGGTTTAAAGTTTCTAATCCCATCCAATACACGTTCACAATTAATTTTTAGAGAAAGAGTTCATCGTAACAACTACACAAGCAATAATGCACTTTGTCGTCTGACAAAATTATGCAATTTGGTTTGTGTATCGCCACATTTTGAGCTGTACGGTATATCTTTTAAATCATTTATGAAACGATTAAAGCTGATTGATCCATCTTTCTACAACCATGTTTAATTGTTTTTGTCTACAGGGCTTGGGAGTATATTGTATTAATTATATCGAGTATGTATGTTTGTGTATTGATTGTTTATTATATATTATAAGTGTGTAAAATTATATTTGAAATTATGTAAAAAGGTTTATTCCGTAAATAAAGTATTATAACAATGAATTGGAAGAAAGAGTTTTGGGTTTGATAAATGCTGAACCAACAACTAGCATACGATGTATTGCTCGTGAGTGCAACGTGTCTAAATTCTCTGTACATAAGATTCTGAAGAAGCATGGATACCATCCCTACAAACATCAATGTCATCAGGAGATACTACTAGTAGATGAAGAAAGCAGGCGTGTATTCTGTGAAATAATGCAGGATCGATCAAACACAGACCGAAACTTTTTGCAGTCTATCTGTTTTACTGATGAATGCACCTTCACTCTTAATAACGAGCCCAACATACAGAACACGCGATACTGAACCAAGGAAAATCCACGGATACGCTTGCAAACTAGAACCCAGTTCCCGCAAAAAAATAAATATTTGGGCTGGTATTTTTAACAATAATATTATTGGGCCATTTGAAATTTATGGAAATTTAAATTCGAATTCTTATTTAGAGCTTTTAATCGACTAGGTTGGCCCTGCGTTAGAAGAAGTTGCACGTGAAAATTAGGAGATATGGTATCAGCATGATGGATGTCCGGCCCATTATGGTTTAAATGTGAGGGAATATTTAAATGCTAATTTTCCCAATTGTTGGATTGGTCGCGGTGGCACTATCAACTGGCCACCAAGATCTCCTGATTTAACACCATGCGATTTCTTTTTATGGGGTCACCTGAAAAACAAAATTTATAAAAAACGCCATCTAAATATTGAATCTTTGCGGGGAGCAATTTTTGTGAATTGCAGATTAATTACAGATAGGCAGTTGGCTAATGTAAGGCAGGCATTTTATAACAGATTGGGTTATTTTTTACACCAGAATGGAGAACTGTTTGAGTACTTGCTCTAACATTTCCCATTGGGCGTAGATACAGTAAAATAAAAATGTAAACAAAAATAAATCCGAACTGGTTGTAATCTGACACCACTATAAATTATCTTGATAATAAATTAATTATCTTTCTTCCATTAATTACGTGTTATTATTATGATTTATCCCAAACGACAAGCATGCATTAATTATTTTTCATCATCTAAATTTCTTTGGTAGCATTTTGATAATATGGATTCTGGTACAAACGTAAATTAAATCGATACATTTAATACAGTTTTTAATACTCTATAAAATATTTGCGATTTTTCTCTGAAATGAATAGGGGAGCTAATAATTACACATATTTAATTTTACATGTTAAATTCCTATGTTCGCCCCTTATCCCAGACACTCGGTATAATTGCTCGGCCGTTAATAGGTTAAAGATATCTAGGTATTTAGTCATTCATTTAATATATTTTTTTCTGCTATAGGTGCATTTACAATTGCTTTTAATACTTATTAGAAGTATTTCAAATCGAATTTCCCAAACAAAACTTAAATTAGAAAGTATTTATATACCTAAGCTATAATACATAAAACGAGACTATACATTTTATATTAATAATTAGTCGTAAATCTGTTAAATTCAATATTTAGTTTTTTAACAAAGTATTATTTTATTTTCTGGGGCTTTTTTATTATTCTATTCGGGGTAGCATTAATACGAACATTTGTACGTCCTTGTCAGCCCGATAGAAATTAAAACTAGATAATTTATATGTACCTTATGCTTCCTTATTATTATCACAACGTATTTGTTTAAATAAATGGATATATTAAATTCAATTAGAATATTTGAGTAATAGGAATAGTATCGTAGGACTTATATTAAATTCATGTTTTTGATCTATGATTTAAATGGACATTTTTTGCTTGTTTATTTCTTTTTTCGTCAAAAAAAAAACACTTATTTTAACCAAAAATAACGAGTTTGTATACAAACAACTATTTTTTATCACATGTGATTTCAACTTAAAATTCCCTAGATTTATTAGTGCCAACTTGAGAAAAAATAAAAATGAACTGATTCAACTGAACGTCTCTCGGTACAACCCGCGTATTGATTAATTTAAGTTTAAGATAATCTTGCGTATACCCGACCGCATGATATTATAAATAACAGTGTTTTATTTCTTGTAGAACATTTTGTTTCGGGCATTCGAAATTGTTAGAATTAGAATTGTTAAACGATCACGATTCGAACTTCACAATAAACCAGCGTTAGTGCTCCAGACGCATGAAGTAAATACGTCGAGTTGAGAAACTCGAAATATTTACTTCGTGTTTAATCAGGGAATGGAAAACACTCGTTAAAAAACCAAAATATTAAAATCAAGACTGTTTGCCCAACATATACATCTGTCATCATGGGCACCCGCAGATATGAAAAAGAGGGGGCAATTTTCAGCGAAAAGTTGTGATTTGTATACATACCTTAATGAAAAATACTGTGAATATTGCATTATTGATCAAATTAATTAATTAATTAAATTGAAGATATTTGTATAATTGGTTGATAATTATTAAAATGCACCAATTATTAAAATGCACTGAATGCACTAAATAAGTGAAATAGATTGAACATTTCACAAGTTAATGAAATCCCAGAAAACTCACGAAAACTTATAAAGATCATAGACATTAGTAAAAATAAGAATATTTAACTGAAATCTTCGAAAATTGATGAAAAATCATGAATCGGAAAAATTTTACAATAAAAAAAAATACATCTATATTTTCAGAGTGTCGAGTTACAATTACAAACCAGTTAATCATTAGAAAATTATTAAAAATAAAGGAAATCAATAAAATAGACATCGAAATTCGAATATTTTTTAAATAATAATTACACTGATAAACAGATTGTAAAACACCCATTGGTTAAGTGGATTTTTATAGTTGTTTTACTAATGTGGGTATGCTGAATTCGAATCCGATGCTCATTTGAGCCAAAAGTCACCAGATTTCGAGATATCTTATCTTAAAGTGGTCAAAATGGGCGATTTGTGTCATTTCTAGGCCCCCAGTAACTAAACTTTTCGTGACTTTTGGCCGTCGAATAATGACGCGTTTTAAAGGCACAGATCTATACTTTTTGAATCAAAAAAAAGAATACTATTAACCCGCTTAGTTTTCAAGCAATCTCAAAAATCGTAAGCCATGTGTTTATTTATTTGGCCATAATATGAAAAAACAAACGGTCCTTCTAGATTCAAAATAAACGCCTTCAGACAGCCAACGGGTCGTCGGCGACGGCTGTTAGTCGTTTAGCGGGGAAATTTGAAATTGTTAATTGACGATTAAATTTTGATTGCGAATCGCAATTTGTGATAATACAAGCACATTTATTATTATTGTAGGGATTCTCTTTCTTGATTATCATACAAATTACAAATACAAAATGCAGTAATAATACATTTATTTATAAATAATGTAAATAAGATGGGAACGACTAAAACGTCTTCGAGACTCTGCCCCTTAAAAAACAAAAAAACATTGCACACGGTTTTTAAGATTGGTCAAAAACCAGTCAGGTTAATTGTATTCCCTTTTTTATTCTAAAAGTAAAGATCTGCGCCTTTAAAATGCGCCATTGCTCGCCGGCCAGAAGTCACGGGAATTTTAGTTACTGGGGGGCCAAAAATGCCACAAATGGCTATTTTGACTACTTTAAGATGAGATATCTCAAAATCTGGCTACCCAAATTAGTAAAGAACAACAATGAAAACCCATTTACATCAATATGGTTATTGATGTAAATCAGTGTTATTTGTCGTGTTTGTATTTTTGTGAGTCTGTCTATTTACAATTTTTTGCTTAACTTTTGTATAATTATATTAAATATAAACTTGACTCACCCATGAAAGTATTATTACTTCTATTTGAAAATAAATAAATTGGATTGTATAAAATTGGATTTTATGAATATCACTATAATTTATATTACTCGTATAAAAACTGGAATATAAAATATGAAACTTTAACAGGATTTTAAATATTAATACAGAAAGTTATTCATTCAAGTATACATGTTCCAATTGCAGCATTTATGCTGTAAACCTTTAGGTATTCGTTGTTTTTTTCAAAAGAGTTTAATTTGAAGCTTTAAACGAATGCTTTCTATTCCTAGATTAAGCATAAAGTAAAATTTCGAGTTTAGAAAAGCTTAACAATTTGGATTGGTCGCGTAGCGAAGCGGAGCGACCCATCCAAATTAGGCTTTTCTGAACTCGAAATTTTACTTTATGCGCCACGCGTATAAAACTCTGATTTCAAGTGAAGTTGAAAATAAACAAGGGAAGCTGTATGCTAAACACGTATAACTTTACATCAAATCAGTGTTTAATACGCGTGGCGCATTAAAAAAAATTTCGAGTTTAGAAAAACCTGAATATTTTTCTAAACCCAAAATTTTGCTTCATGCTTAATCTGGGAGTGGAAAACACTAATTTGAAGCTTCAATTTGAACTCTTAAAAAACAACGAATGAATATTTGATTATTTTAAAAATGTTGATGAAAATTAATTTTGTCAATCTTTTCGATTTAACTAAACCAGAGTGTCAATTGTTTGCTAAGCTAATCTCATTGACTGTCAACATTTCCAAAAAATAACTATTTTTGAGAATTTATTTTATTTTTTGATATTATTATTATTATTATTGTATAGATGTGTAATCTATTGAAATAAATTAAATAAAATAATCGAATTAAATCCAGATAAAACGTTAACATTAATAATAGTAAAAAAAATCGAAATCAATCACTTTAAAAATAGAATAAAAAATTTGCAAAAATCATACATCTTTCATTGTAATAATATTTTTAAATGTCAAATAATAATTATAAGTAAATCAATTAAAACCAACAAACATTATACAAACTAATAAAAACCTGTCCAAATTAGCATAAATTAACAAAAACACAACAATTACTACATTAACAGAACATTTAGACAAAAGAAGCATGATATTATAGCCAAACTTGATTAAAAAAAAAACTTATCACACAGTTCGTAATATTTAAAAAAATAACAAAAATTGACAAGTGTGCGTGAAGTATAACCACACACAAATCTTTAAAACTGATTTGAAAGAAAAATAATATTAGTGAATTTACCAAGGCTACTAACTGAAATCGTCAATATTTTTAATTTCAACAAAATTGGTCGAAATTGATAAACTGAATATAAAATAATAAAAATGGTAATAATTTTGAATTCCATAAAAAATAATGCCATTTAATTTAATGACTAACCTTTAACGAGTGTTTTTTTCCACTCACAGATTCAGCATAAAGTAAAATGTTGAGGTTAGGAAAGACTGAAAATTTGAATTTTCCGGTGCGCGCGAGCAATACGAGTCGAGTCAAGTATCCGATATAAGAAAGTGATTTTGAAGAATAACATGAGATAAATTTAACATTTTTGCTTACAGAAAAGTTTAAAAAAATATATATCCGGTAAAATTACTAAGAATGTAATAAGTAATACTATAATTCTCCAACCACCAACTGATAATGAGAAAAAATTGAATATATAGAATATACAGAAACTCCTTAAATCATCAAGGATTATGACACAAAAATGGTTTTACAACTTTTATAAATCTGTGGTTTTGAGAAAAAACCAGTTAAGTCACTTTTTTGGTTAAATCGAGTTAAGTGCGGATTTTAATACAAATTTATCTATATTTTCATTTTGACCTTGAAACGATGTTGTCTGACATAGGTTTCACGTAATTTGGAGAAATCATTACCAGTCAAGTGTCATTTGTGAGGAAAAACCAGTTATGTGACATTTTTTTGAGGAAAAACCAATTATGTTTCATTTAGATACACGTTAAATTCATAACATACATTTTTCCAAGTTAACCATGAATTTAATGCTATTTTATAAAATATAAATGATATGAGAGATATTTGGAGCTATTTCAAGGTACTGAAGAAGTTGACTTGTAAAACTGTAAACGCAAATAACTCGAAATCATGAAAAAGTGACTTAACTGGTTTTTCCTCAAAGCTACAGAAATACAGAAACTTAAAACAATTTTAAGTCTTATTAAGTTTGTAATTATCACTGAAATTCAAAATGAATTCGATGAAACCAAATAAAATAAATATCATGTACAACTTACTGTATTTGCTTCTTCAGATGTTTGTTTGTAGAGTATCATGGCATAAACGAAGATTGGATGAAATCTCGATGAAATGCAATCACCAAATAAAAGTAAAATTGTAAAAATTTAAAGAATATCTTTTATTTGCAGTTTTTGTATAAAACTAACGGTTAATGAGATTCAATATGAATTAAATTAAACTAAATAAAATAAATTTCAAAGGTTATTTTAAAACACTCGTTAGGAAAAAATTAAATGCTTATATAAAAATTACAGAGCGCAAAACAAATATCTACTTAGTTTAACAATTTAAGTATTTAATTTAATTGGTTTGTTTCTGTTATTTCATTTTATTCTAAAATTAAATATAAAAATAAAAAAGACTGTTATTCCTTACTTCACTTTTTATTTGTATCGTTAGATGTACATTTCGAGACACAAGGTGCTCATTATCAATAACAAACTGAGTTAGTTTGTTATTGATTATGAGAACTTTGTGTCTCGAAATGTACATCTAACGATAGAAATAAAAAGTGAAGTAAGGAATAACAGTTTTTTTTAGTGTAATAATCACCTCAAGTAAAGTCAAAAACGTACAGTTAAATATAAAACTATATTATTTACTGGCAATTAGAAAAAGAAAACAAAACCTTACAAAATTAAATTCCACTGTACTTTTTTATGAATTGTGCGTTTACATGAAAAACCTCTGAGAATAAAAATTAAATAAATTTACTATATTTTTTTCACCATTGTAAAAAGCTATTAAAAACGTAATTTAACTCACGATTCAATTAAAAGGATAACATTTTAATTTTAAATCAACTATAACATTAAATGAAATTGGATAGCTGTACAAAAAGTAATCATAATTAGATGCAAATAAGATATAGAAATAAAATAAAGTTTTGAAAGTATTTTATTCTTGAAAAATCCACTGAACACTATTTTTTTTCAACAAGAGAACATTTCCACAACGTTTTAATTTGTTGAAGATTATTATGAAGGTATAAACAAAGTCGACTGAACAGTTTTTCTTAGCAAGAAAACGTTTCCACAACTTTTGTGTTTTGCTAAGATTATTATGAAGTTATAAATAAAATAAAGTTGGAGGAAAATTATTCAAATCTAAATTTACAAACCTAAGATATACGTTGCAGTGGGGAATTTTCTAAACTGAATTGTCTTCAAACTCTAACTTCTAGTTCATTGTATTTTTGAAATTTAAATTTAAAATCATTTAACTAGAAATTGGAGTTTGTGGAAAATTCAGTTTAGAAAATTAATGTTTAATATTGCTTACAGAAACTAATCATTAAGTTAAATCAAATATTCAATAAATTGTATAATTACGCAACTAGTTTGTTTTTTGTGTATTGTTTATAAAAGCATTTAAAACGATCCTCACGAGTGATTTTCGTTCCCAGGTTAAGCATGAAGTGAAATTTCTAGTTTAGAAAAGCCTTCACGTTTGAATTTGGTGTAGCGTTCAAATCCAAATTCAGGCTTTTCTAAACTCATCATTTTACTTCATGCGCCACGCGTAGAAAACGCTGATTTAAAGTAAAGTTATAAATATACTGCTAAATCAGTTTTAAAAATAAACTGCTTAAACTTGAATTTTAAAGCAATTTTATATTTCAGTTTATTTTTTTGTGTTTCTGTGTGTTGTATTTTTAATTATTTGTAAGCATTTAAAATGATTTTGAATAAGGATGAAATATTTAATTAGTTCTTAAATAAAAGTCTACAAGATTATCAATTTCACATAAAAACCAATTTGGGTTATGTTAGATAACAATTGCATCAGTTAGGTTAGAATGAGTAATGTAGGTTAGATGCAGATGCAACCATAACAGATAACTTAATGATAACTAATGTCAATAACAATTGTTTAAATATTTTGGGACACCTACACTTGATTATAATATATATTTAATTTTCGTTCGTACTTTTCTTTGTAACTTTTACTTCAAGTAACTTAGAAACATGCGGATTACATTAGTATGTTTCTATTTCAACAAGCTATCGAATATCAACGAAATTATATTGGGGTTCCATTTAAAAAAGGTAGTTTGCTTCGTATCTTGAAAATTACATCCTTTATATTAATAATTATTATTTATTATTAGCTTACATTAGTAGCTCCCCATTGCTCATAGTGCCGGGCTCCCAAGATTGTGGGTATTAGCAAGGGTAGACAATGCTTATGGGAGAACTGGATTCCGAGTTTTCGAGGATAGAAAAGGTGAGACTGTGGTCGGGAAGTGGGTCCATCTACTTATGAATAGAGTAAACGTAGAAGTATTCTAGAGAAAACTGCTCCGGTTGCGTCTACACACACACACACACAAACGCGCTCGCTCTTATTTCGTTTTGTAATTTGATCCCGTCTACACCACTTGTACGATGATAAATTTGATGACCTTCAGAAAAAATAAACTGTTCCGAAACATTTCTTTTATTTTAAGATTTCCAGCGTGTTCGAAATTATGGACTTTGGGGATCAGATATATTTAAAAAGCTCCTAAATAAACCTAAAATATAAAAATTAAATTCAATGAGTTTACATTGAAGAATTCATTCGATATTATTTTTATCTTGATTGTTTTTTTTTTTCTTCATAAATTCAATTAAAACTTTGGTATGTACCAAATTTGGCAAATAATTTATATTATTGATTAGTTATACAGAGAGTTTTTTAAGTATAAATAACTCAATATACAGAATACACTGTACATTTTTCTGGGCTTTTCTAAACTCGAAATTTTACTTCATGCGCCCCCGCACAAAACACTGATTTTACGTGAGGTTCAAATATACTTAAATTTCACAATACTTTAGTGCTTAATACGCGTGGCGCATGAAGTAAAATTTCGAGTTCAGAAAAGCCCCGCGAAAATTTGTCTCGGGTCGCTGCGCGACCCTCGACAAATTTTCTACGCGGTGCTTTTCTAAACTCGAAATTTTACTTCATGCTTAGTCTGGGAGAGGAAAACACTCGTTTAAAGCATTAAATTGAACTCTTTTAAAAGCACACCGAATATCTACAGATTTAAAGAAAATAAGGTGAATTTGAAATATGTATACTTTAAAGGAAAACTTCCTGTATATGAACTGTGGTAGACGAATAATAAAATTTATTATCACTACAAAAAGTCTATTCGAAAATATTTCTTTTATTTTGAGATTTCAAGCGTGTTCCAAATTATGAAATTCGGGAATATATTTTATAAAAACAAACTTACAATGAAATTTACAATTCTAAAATATATTTTCAACGTTTTTAGTTATTTAATATATTTTTAATAAAAAAATTGTTAAAATTATTAGATTCATCGATTATTGTTTAAAATATTCATAATTTGAATAAATAAACAAAGACATTTTACAATGAACAAATGTAAAATATATTTCTAACATTTTTAGTTATTAATAGATTTTTAATATATTTATGTTATTAAACATTTTTTATTTAAAAGTTAGATAAATACAAAAATCTTTTTACAATGAAAAAATCAATTTGAAAGATGTTTGATGAGTATTTTAATTGGAATTGATAATAAAAAACAGAAATTATTTCAATAAAATAGATAAATTATTTACGAATACACAAATCTAAAAACATAGAAATATAGATTCATATAAACATTCATATATACAAAAAACTAACAAACATTAAAAAACTATATTAAATATACATATAACTGTTTTCTTATTTATTAACGATATTTTAGAAGCGTTTTTTTTTTTGATTCAGTAATAATTATACAGAATAGATCGAAGTGTAACACAAAATCAACAGAATATATTTTAAATAAAAAGCCAACAAATCAACACCTCATCATTTGCTTGTTTAATTTCATGACACTCCGGTTTTTAAAAATGCAATAAATAGCAAAGCTCGGTGTGTATATTTTTACTTTAACCAAATGAATATCATAATTTCCCTGAGATAATTAGGGAAGATAATATTTTTTTTTTTTTTGAGAAATTAACATTAAAAATGCTACGTTCCGTTTCATCCATTTACACTCTGAATAACGTGTATGAATACCGAATTAACTTTTTTCCTTGACTATTTTCTTTTTGGACAATATTCATTATTTTAGTGGGGATAGCTTTATAGAAGGGATGAAAAATCAAATTCTTCGAAGTGATCTAGCTGTTTTTACCTATTTGTAGGCATTTTTTCGACCACGTTTTTATTATGGTGTATACCCTCAAGTATTGCGCGACCAGAACAATACCACTGCAACTTCCAGATAATCCGCAACCTTCTAAAAACCATAAATATTTTGGGATTTAAAAAGATTATTTACTGTTGACACATTTAATCCGTATCCGCAGAATCCAATTCGGTAATTTCTTATCATGTTTTTCACTAACCGATATTTTAGTTAGACACTTTTTGATCGGGTTTTCTTAAATCATTTTGAATTATTTTTACTTACCTATTTAGCCTGTAACATAATCCCATCGGTACCTTTTGTAAATGTAATCTGACTAAGAATAAAACCATTTAAATAATTGAATTAACCTAACATACAAAACGTAAACTGGAAACAGAGTATTCAATAATTTTTGCAATTACACTTCTCAGAGAAAATCTATTATACTTATTCTATTAAAAGACATCTTGTTGTTTTCTAAATGTTTTTAATTATCATCACTTAACGAGACTATTCAACATATTTAAATATTTGAGCCAATTATCTCAAATATTAGGGATAACACTTGTTTCTGATTCCTGGGACCCTAAAACGTATATTTCCCTACAAAAAAAGATAGCCATGAGGTCGGTAACAATTATTAAAATGTAAAATTTATTATGTTATCATTGTGACTAATTACTTGATTTAACAAGTTTGTTTGTTTCGCAGTTTTTGATAATATTCTCAATTATAAAGTTTCATGATTTTTATATAATTTGTACTTTCTCTATATAACATTTTGTGTATCTCGGGAAGTATTGAGAATATCGAAAAATATTTCTGCTTATTCTTTTTCAAATTATCCCCATGCAGCCGCACGACGGATGCCATAAATTTTAATCCAAAAATTAGGTAACATTTTAGTGCCCGCTGAGTGTTGTCGGTGTTGGTCAAATGGCACACAATAAGCGCTTATAAAATTTCAATCGGAAAAGTACAAGTTGATTATGTAGCAATCGTTCAAAGTAAACGGATAATTAAAGTAGTCAGTGCAAAAACCACAAATTTCTGAAACTGTTAATATTTATTAAAAGTATGGTTCATTTAATAAAATACGCATCGTAATTAAAATATATACTCTGTCCATTTTAGGATCTGATTTTTATCTTTTGCAGAATAAACACTCATGTTGAATTGAATTTTTGCTTTGTGTTTTAATAAATTTGATGCCAAACACTGACTTTTCATAGCAACTACTGTTTTGACGATTTTATTTTCGTATAATCGTTCACTATTTTCAAGCTATATTTCAAATGAAACTGAGGAGAACTCAAAAATAATACCTCGAAAATACTGCTAGTAGGTAAAGAAATGATTTTAATTTTATTGTAATCGTTTTCGTTTAATAAGCGATACAAACTCAAATTCCAATTACATTGGAAATCTTTACATGAAACATACAATGCACCTTGAAACGGGACACATAGTATATTTAAAACTATTTTAACCCATTAACGGCCAAGCAATTTTAACAGTAAAAGTTAATTTTAATTAAAATTCTACACTTCTTTTTGTGATTTCTATGAATTACATACTGTAATTTTTTTCTTTAAATACACATAATGTATACGAGAATTTAATAAAAAGTTAAAAATCATAAATAGTTTATTATTATATTAAAGTGACGCAGTATGCGGAGTAAGCGTGTTCGATGCGTACGTAGAGAGCGAGCGAATTTGTAAAACCGACCGACGAAAGTATTTAAAATAAAAGTTGCTTCACAGTTGCTATATAAAACCACTACTCCAACAGTAGTAGCCCACACGATAGGGCTAAAGCCCTAATAATGAACGAATCGGATTCATATGAGTCATCATCATATGGGGACGTAGACAACAGATCAACAGAGGACAACAGAAAGCGCGATAGTTTTATCACGGTCACCGCGAAAAAAAGAGGCCGTGGTCGACCCAAGACGAACAAAGGAGGAGATAAGAAAAAACTCAAAACACAAGGTAAAAATTTAAACATGCCTAAAACCACAAACACAACACTAAAACAAATGCTATCAAACATCGCTAATCAACAACCACAACAACAAAAAACTTCTACTATTGCAACAACACAACAAAATATTACACAACCACAAATAACAACACAACAATTAACAACAATTCTACACACAGTATCTCAACCATCAACTTCCAATCAAATAATTAGCACACAAAACACTAATAACAGAACAAACACAACAAACAACTCCAACAATATGTACATTTTAAAACCAACAATGGAATTAACCCGTATTCAAATGGCACAAATATGGGATTCGTTTAAATTCAACGTCAGAGATACCGAAATAATAAAAACAAAATTTGGGTTCCTATTAAAAAACAACCAGAGTAAACAGGATATAACGAAGTGTCTACAACGATTAATAACCGAAAAAGTAATTCAATCATTTGAAGAATACAAAACTCAAAAATAAAAAACAACATACACAATCCAGCCAGCCCATCATACAGTTGCGTAATCCGAGGAGTAGAACTGGAAATAGAAGATGAAGCCATCAGCAACAGACTCAACGAACTGGATATTCAGCATCGCTACTGTAAACGAATAACTTCAAAAGCTACGGGACAGAAAACCAGAATAATAAGAGTTATAACTGGACCACACGATGCCTATTCGAAGTTATTGCACGACAAATTTCGATATTTATGTAAAATCTACTACGTAGAGGAGAGTGCAGCCCCATCGCCAATCCCATTGACATGTGGGAAATGTAATAAATTCGACCACGTCACTGAACAATACAAAGAAGCTATTCTATGCGCCAAATGCACAGGCCCACACCCCACCACAACTTGTACTACAGCACTCCCACCAAAATGCCGAGCTTGTGGAGACACTTCACATGGAGCCTGGTCAACTAAATGCCCGAATCGCCCACTGCAACCAATTCAAGGTATCCCCAATGTTAAAATCCACCCAACTAATAACAAAACTTTGCAAATCGACCCTAAATTAACAAAAGATTCCCGTGTCCATCAACCCATAACCCTGCATGATTATATAATTGATACTTATACAACAGAAATTAATAATAATAACAATAATGATAGACCTGCGTCACTCAAAAAACTTAAAGACAAATTTATCACCTCATTTCGCATAGATACGCATGCGTCGTTCTCGGGAAATCGGATGTTTGTTGTTATGTTTGATTTAGACTTTCCAGAAACTATCCCTACAGTCATCCCAACAGTCGGAGTTCAATCAAGTTCAACAGAAATAGGTAGTATCAATGGCTAACGAGGTGTGCTTTTTATATACCAATATAAATTCTTTCTCCCAAAAGTCCCACCTAGTACACCATTATCTCTCCAATAACCCAGTCCAAATAAATATGATGGTGGAAACAAAATCCCGGAATCCCAGATCCTTTGGTAACTGGTCTTCCATCCAAATTCCTGCTAGCATATGCAATCGTAACTATCGCGGTAGATCTATAGTCTCAACCCATCCTTCGATATCCTTTGGGAAGGCAAACCCTCCCAGGATAAATAACAATCTCAATGAATGCATACATGCTACTCTCACTTTCTCAGATTTCCAAATCCATGTATTCCTAGTATATATACATCCTACATCAACAATAGAAGATACCATATTTACCAAAGCCTCCCTCTACGACAATGTTATAATAATAGGTGACTTCAATCTAAATACCGCCAAAAAGAAACACTTAAGACATTTCCTCTCACATTCAAATTTCACTCAAATTAAAACCGGTCCTACCTTCATCATGAACCAACACCAAGCCACCACTCCCGACATCCTATTATGTACTAACAATTTAAAACCTCTTATACATTCAGTCCAATTAATTCCCGATTTTTGTTCAGACCACCTCTCCATATCATTTAATATGAAAATAAATCAGAATCCCACACAAATACTACCTGAATCCATTCCAGACTACAAACATTCAAACATACCACTTATAACAAACGATCTCCTGCAATTTATCTCCAACCATTCTGATATAGATCCGTCAACCATTTCAAAATTTAATTGCCTTTTATCCAAATCAATAGATCACCACACTCCTAAGATCCCTAGACAACATTATAAATATCCATTGCCCAAATTCATCCTACGATTAATTAAATACAAAAGACAGCTGTATAGAGACTATAGACAGTTACAAGACGAACAAATCAAAATGACATTTAATAGACTGAACAAAGATATTAAAAAAATGATATTGGAATACAAAACACATAAATGGATAGAAGCTTGCAGTAATATCAACGACTTACAAGGGAAAAAATATTGGAATGAAATTAAAAAACTTAGCAAATATAAATCTCACAACAGTATAACAGAAATTATTGACCGACAACGAAACTGAAACGAACAACGGACAAGGACATAGCAGAAACATTTGCAAACCATTTACAAAAAATATACAGAATGACATTTGACACATCATTTGATCACGCATTTTACCATACAATAAATAACTGGTATGAAAACCATTTTTGCACTAACCCACCAACCTACCCTCCTACAGATGACATTCTAGACGAACAGACTTACTACGAAATTCTTAAAAAATGTAAAAATACAGCTCCTGGACATGACAAAGTACATCGACAAATTTTGAAAGCACTCCCTCATCCCATCCACTCATACATCCTTCAAATGCTCAACTACAATTACTTCCACCAGATATTCCCTTCTGAATGGAAACACGGTATTGTCACGTGTATCCATAAACACAACACAGATCCCCTAGCAGCACACAATTATCGCCCCATCACCCTCCTACCTGTCCTTGGAAAGATGTATGAATCTCTACTAAAACACAAAATCCTTAGTCAAATAAAACAACATATTCCCCTTTACCAATTTGGATTTCTCCCTAAACGCTCCACAACACTCCCTCTAACTATCCTGACATCCAACTGCCAAACCACTCACCTAGAAGGTAACAAATCCGCCGTGCTATTCTTGGACATAGCCAAGGCCTTCGATTCCGTATGGCATCGAGGCCTATTGTATAAGTGCAGCACCCTTAACCTCCCTAATCACCTCATTATCCTCATCCAAAAATTCCTCCAAAATCGTACACTACAAATCCGAATCCGAAAAACTTTATCCACTACATTCCACCCTGAACAAGGTGTACCCCAAGGATCCCCACTATCTCCACTTCTTTACAATATATATTGCTACGACCTATATCACCCTTATCCCAACTTCATCAACTTCAATCGCTATCCCCTCCAGTTTGCCGATAATACAGCCCTAATTTTCCATTCTTCTACCCTGCCACGAGCCTTAGATTCCCTACAAAAAATCATAGATAAAAGTTCCAGGTGGTTCTCCAAATGGAGATTAAAAATAAACCCTAACAAATCCCAACTGCTACTACCCTATCATCGAATACCACCCAATCCCCTATCAGTATCCATTAACGGAACAATAATTACCCCCTCCCCCATTTGCAAATACCTTGGTATCCATCTAGATCCTAAATTCTCCTTTAAAAAGCACACCTCATTAATTAAACCAAATGTTATAAAGCGAGCCAAATATTTCCGCTGTCTCACCTACAAAAATCTAGGAGTCAGTACAAAGACCTGTACTAAAATATACAAAATGATATGCCGCCCTATCATTGACTACAGTTCAATCATATATATCAACCCCTGTAAATCCACCCTGAATAACCTCGAGGTAGCGGAGAGATCTTCCCTGCGCACGCTAACCAAGTTTCGCCATCCTCAGAACCCGCTCCATAACCCTTCCACTATCCTTCTATATCAAACAACAAACATAACACCAATAAAAGATAGACTGCGATTTCCCGCTGAACGTTTCGCATGTAACGAAAGCAACTTCGAATTATTAAACAAATTATGCATCCCGAGAAACCCCCAGATACCCCCCAAATATAAAAACCCTCCCATAACCCTATTCGAATACATTTCCTCATTACATCCCAATTTCCAACCTTGAAACGGAAACGCATTAATATTAAGTCGATGGGCAGAAAGGCTTTTAGTCGATAGCCCTTACTTGGAACCTGCATACGTGTCACAAACCAAATATTATTACTAAAATGTATTATATATAACAACTTAAATTAATGTATGTTCTAGAGTAATAAAGATTTGATAGTAGTATTAAAGTGATAATGGATTTTCAAAAAATGTGTGCCTCAACAATGTAATGTATACGCTGTCAATGTTCAGGCAACGAGTGTATCCACTCCCAGACTAAAGCATGAAGTAAAATTTCGAGTTTAGAAAAGCCTAATTTGGCTCGGGCGCGTAGCGAAGCGGAGCGACCGAGCCAAATTAGGCTTTTCTAAACTCGAAATTTTACTTCATGCGCCACGCGTATAAAACATTGTAATATTATGAAGTATTTATAATACACTTTAAATAACAAAATATTTAAATTTTTCTTGGTATATTTTCAATTCAGGTCAAATAATATAATATATCAAATAAACTTATTTAGTAACTTAATTATCAAAAAATAATAATGTTGCGTGTATGCATCAACGGCGCTTAATGGGTTAAAAACTTCAAACGGTAATAATTCAAAAACTAAAAAAAAATGACTTAACTGCATTTGGCACTGACCCCTTTAATTAAAAAAGTAACCCTTATCGATCAGTAGATTTGATCTGATCAATAGGATTGATCTAATTAATTAATAAAATGATAAGTTGATGTATTTGTTTTACTTTTTATCAAAAGTTAAATAGTTTTGTATTTTAAGTTTCTTGTACAAAATAAATAATACTTAATGAATTTTACAACGTTCACATATAATTTCATAAAATCTATTCTCTAATAACGCAGAAAATAAAATTGTAGAAGGAAACGCATGAATGAATGTAACACGCATCCTTAGCTCGTTAAAAGAAAAAAAAAAACGTGTTTTCAAGATTGAAAAATCACCATCTGGAATGTGATACGAGAAGCGCGGAATAGAGGGAGAAAGAAATTGTCTCTCTCTCTCTCTCTCTGAGACTTGATTTCGCGACATCTGGAGTAAAATAGTCGTAACCGACCGACCGCAGGAAGCCAGACTGGTGTATATAGGCAGCCATATACACCAATTTGGCATCCAGCGCCCTGCTCCGATTCGCGTGTACCCAAAATTTATATGGGGACTGGCTAACTAGATATATATGAACTGTGGTATTAGAAAATAAATACTTTCTACACTAAAATTCGCCAATCACTAACCGAGTGTTAAAAAAACATGTCTTTCTGTACTACAATATTGATGAAACTAAGTCACCAAAGAAGAGTTATGTTACAAAAAAATAGCACAAAAGAATATTTTTAACTTGATTTTTATATTTTAACTAAAAGTAGGCATTCACTGAAAAATTCGATGATCCTCACTAAAATCAATTGCATGTGCAGCTTATTGTGCTTTGTATTTAGATGTTTGTTTTTAGAGTTAACTTCACACTGTTGTAGGTAGATATAAACATTCACAATTTTGTAAAAACGAAGTTGAACCAGGAACGGAAATCACACTAATAAATATTGCAGTAATACACTGAAAATATATTGAAATTTAAATTATTAATGAAACTAAATCATCAAACAGAAGTTATGAAAATTTTAAAGTTGTTTCAAAAATTATTTTTGCAAATTATTATAAGTAGGAATGTAATTTTCACTGAAGATACTTATTTTTTTTGAGAAATAGCAATAAGTGGAAATTGCGTTAGTTTTACGATAATAATTCGAGAATTTCGCATAAGTGGGAATTAAACACAATTGATTTTTGGATAACTTTGGAAACAGATTGATTTATCATTTATTAACATCGCGGCTGATAAGAATATTAACTACGAGCTTGCATCGCGGGGTTTTGTTGTTAGATGGTTTGTTTTTTTGGTGATAATCAATAAGAATATTAAAAGTAGCGAGTTTAGGTCACGGTGTTTTCTCTTTTCAGTAAATTTGGCTAGAAATAAATGAAAAAAAAAACAAATTTTCGCAAAGGAACCTTTTACAATGTGACTGATTAAGTATTCCAATATTTTTTATAGATATTTCAGGAAAAAAATTAATTTGAAACGTGATTATGCTACTTTACCAATGTTTGATATTTATTTATAAAATAACGGTAAAAGTAGGAAACATTTTATTAAGACAAGCACGAAGTTTGTACTTTCCTAGAAGTATACAAATTTTTCAAAATATTTTATCCCTAAATAAGGATGTAGTTAAAACGACAATTTACAGTTTTATACGTTTAGATAGCGGTTGATTTTATCTAAAGAAAACCTAAATCGCTCTGACATATTGAATAATTATTTGACTTTGAAAAATGCATAACAATTTCGCAACAAAAATTTCATGTGGATTTTATTGGCTGTTTAAATTAATTAAGTTTTTTTAATAAATTATTCCTCGTATTTATCAATCCACTGAAAATAGCTTGACATAAGAAGTACCTAAATAAGCCTAACACAATAAGATAAATATTGATGGTTATTTTTCAATCCACTGAACTTCACTTGAAATCAGAGTTGTAAACGCGTGGCGCATGAAGTAAAATTTCGAGTTTAGAAAAGCCTGATTTGGATTGGTCGCTTCGCTTCGCTACGCGACCAATCCAAATTTTTAGGCTTTTCTAAACTCGAAATTTTACTTCATGCTTAATCTGGGAGTGGAAACACTCGTTTAAAGCTTCAAATTGAACTTGAAACAAAAACAAGGAATATCTAAAGATATATGTAATTTCAATATGTATACTCATAAGAAAAATTCCCTGTATTAATAATTAAAATCCTGCTAAAGTTTCATGTTTGATTTTTTCATTGACCTAACTCAATTTGGATGGGAAATAGATTTTTTTACTTCTCAAATTAATTAAAAAAATAATTTTTATTATTTTGCCACAGTATTTAATACAGTATAGCAATGGCAGTTGTATCGATAAATAGGGAATACAAATTTGTATAAATGATGAAAATTTCATTCATCTAGCTCAAGTAGGACCGGCACAATACATTTTTTTCTAGTATTTCGCAATTTAGGAAGATTTCAATGTGCTGGCTACGATAAGTCATAAGTGGACTTATGCGGGTTACAATGTTAAATTATGAATCAAGGATTTTTGAAAAAAAAAATGTTATTCGCTATTGGTACCAAAAAAATTCATAATTTTGATGGAGGTGTAATGAAATTATGATGATTTTTATGAAATCCAATTCTATTCAATTCAATTTATTTATTTATAAATAAAAGTAATGATAGTTTCATGGATAAGTCAAGTTTAATCAACATAATTATACAAAAGTATAACAAATAATAGTAAATAGACAAACTTACAAAAATACAACAAACACAAATAATTAATATTTTAAAAATATTTGATTTTTTATTACTTGTTGATTTTTTCACTTTTAATAATGTTCAAATGATCAGCTGATTTGTTAATGTAACTTGACACTCTGAAAATAAAGATTTATTCCATTCTATAATTTTTCAGACTCATGATTTTCATCGTTTTCGTAGAATTACTTATTGTAAGTTTTTTTTTTATCAATTTTCGAATATTTCAGTTAAATATTCCTATTTCAACCAATCTGTGATTTTTATAAGTTTTCGTAAAATGTCTAGGATTTCATCAACTTATGAAATGTTCAATCAATTTCACTTATTTAGTGCATTTTAATAATTATGGGACAATTAAATCTTTTCGTACGACTGCTCCCGAAGGCAGACATTCATTCGATAAATAATGCAATATTTAGAGAATTTTTCATTTAAGTATACACATCACTATATTTTGCTGAAAATGTAAAGACATTTGTTGTTTTTGTAAAAGCTATCAATTGGAAGCTTTTAACGAGTGTTTTGCCCATAGTGCCGGGCTCCAAAGATTGTGGGTATTAGAAAATAAATACTTTCTACACTAAAATTCGCCAATCACTAACCGAGTGTTAAAAAAACATGTCTTTCTGTACTACAATATTGATGAAGCTAAGTCACCAAAGAAGAGTTATGTTACAAAAAAATAGCACGAAAGAATATTTTTAACTTGATTTTTATATTTTAACTAAAAGTAGGTATTCACTGAAAAATTCGATGATCCTCACTAAAATCAATTGCATGTGCAGCTTACTGTGCTTTGTATTTAGATGTTTGTTTTCAGAGTTAACTTCACACTGTTGTAGGTAGATATAAACATTCACAATCTTGGTAAAAACGAAGTTGAACCAGGAACGGAAATCACACTAATAAATATTGCAGTAATACACTGAAAATATATTGAAATTTAAATTATTAATGAAACTAAATCATCAAACAGAAGTTATGAAAATTTTAAAGTTGTTTCATAAATTATTTTTGCAAATTATTATAAGTAGGAATGTAATTTTCACTGAAGATACTTATTTTTTTTTGTGAAATAGCAATAAGTGGAAATTGCGTTAGTTTTACGATAATAATTCGAGAATTTCGCATAAGTGGGAATTAAACACAATTGATTTTTGGATAACTTTGGAAACAGATTGATTTATAATTTATTAACATCGCGTAACATCGCGGCTGGTAAGAATATTAATTACGAGCTTGAATCGCGGGGTTTTGTTGTTAGATGGTTTGTTTTGTTGGTGATAATCAATAAGAATATTAAAAGTAGCGAGTTTAGGTCACGGTGTTTTCTCTTTTCAGTAAATTTGGGTGGAAATAAATGAAAAAAAAAAACAAATTTTCGCAAAGGAACCTTTTACAGTGTGACTGATTAAGTATTCCAATATTTTTTATAGATATTTCAGGAAAAAAATCAATTTGAAACGTGATTATGCTACTTTACCAATGTTTGATATTTATTTATAAAATAACGGTAAAAGTAGGAAACATTTTATTGAGACAAGCACGAAGTTTGTACTTTCCTTAAAATATACAAATTTTTCAAAATATTTTATCCTTAAATAAGGATGTAGTTAAAACGACAATTTACAGTTTTATACGTTTAGATAGCGGTTGAATTTATCTAAAGAAAACCTAAATCGCTCTGACATATTGAATAATTATTTGACTTTGAAAAATGCATAACAATTTCGCAACAAAAATTTCATGTGGATATTATCGGCTGTTTAAATTAATTAAGTCTTTTTAATAAATTATTCCTGGTATTTATCAATCCACTGAAAATAGCTTGACATAAGAAGTACCAAAATATATATAAGCCTAACACAATAAGATAAATATTGATGGTTATTTTTCAATCCACTGAACTTCACTTGAAATCAGAGTTGTATACGCGTGGCGCATGAAGTAAAATTTCGAGTTTAGAAAAGCCTGATTTAGATTGGTCGCTTCGCTTCGCTACGCCAATCCAAATTTTTAGGCTTTTCTAAACTCGAAATTTTACTTCATGCTTAATCAGGGAGTGGAAACACTCGTTTAAAGCTTCAAATTGAACTTGAAACAAAAACAAGGAATATCTAAAGATATACAGCATATACGCTGTAATTTCAATATGTATACTTATAAGAAAAACTCCCTGTATTAATAATTGAAATCCTGCTAAAGTTTCATGTTTGATTTCTTCATTGACCTAACTCAATTTGTATGGGAAATAGATTTTTTACTTCTCAAATTAATTAAAAAAACAATTTTTATTTTTTTGCCTCAGTATTTAATACAGTATAGCAATGGCAGTTGTATCGATAAATAGGGAATACAAATTTGTATATATGATGAAAATTTCATTCATCTAGCTCAAGTAGGACCGGCACAATACATTTTTTCTAGTATTTCGCAATTTAGGAAGATTTCAATGTGCTGGCTACGATAAGTCATAAGTGGACTTATGCGGGTTACAATGTTAAATTTTGAATCAAGGATTTTTGAAAAAAAAATGTTATTCGCTATTGGTACCAAAAAAATTCATAATTTTGATGGAGGTGTAATGAAATTATGATGATTTTTATGAAATCCAATTCTATTCAATTCAATTTATTTATTTATAAATAGAAGTAATGATAGTTTCATGGATGAGTCAAGTTTAATCAACATAATTATACAAAAGTATAACAAATAATAGTAAATAGACAAACTTACAAAAATACAACAAACACAAATAATTAATATTTTAAAAATATTTGATTTTTTATTACTTGTTGATTTCTTCACTTTTAATAATTTTCAAATGATCACCTGATTTGTTAATGTAACTTGACACTCTGAAAATAAAGATTTATTCCATTCTATAATTTTTCAGACTCATGATTTTCATCGTTTTCGTAGAATTACTTATTGTAAGTTTTTATTTATCAATTTTCGAATATTTCAGTTAAATATTCCTATTTCAACCAATCTGTGATTTTTATAAGTTTTCGTAAAATTTCTAGGATTTCATCAACTTATGAAATGTTCAATCAATTTCACTTATTTAGTGCATTTTAATAATTATGGGACAATTAAATCTTTTCCTACGACCGCTCCCGAAAGCAGACATTCATTCGATAAATAATGCAATATTTAGAGAATTTTTCATTTAAGTATACACATCACTATATTTTGCTGAAAATGTAAAGACATTTGTTGTTTTTGTAAAAGCTATCAATTGGAAGCTCTTAACGAGTGTATTCAATCCCAGATCAAGCATGAAGTAAAATTTCGAGTTTAGAAAAGCCTGAAAATTTGGATTGGTCGCGTAGCGAAGCGGAGCGACCAATCCAAATTAGGCTTTTCTAAACTCGAAATTTTACTTCATGCGCCACGCGTATAAAACACTGAAATATTGTTAAGTTCAAAATATACTATTTAGGTTTGATCTCGTGTTGATTAATTTTGCAAACGTTTATATGAAATATGTAAAGGTATACTAAAATTTAAAAAAAACAGTATATGGTTATTAATATAAATTTATTCTATAAATTTATTAAATGTTAGCGTTTTTTATTTACAGCAGTTTGGTTATTTTCAACAAATAGTCCAACAGTTAATAATTTTCTTAGGTCTAAACATTTAAATCTTTCTACAATCTTAAATTTATTGAACATTTCTCGAAATTGTTGATATTTTCAGGTAGCCTACTTACAAAAAAATTGTGTTTGATTTCGACCTCTGTACAAGATTAAAAAACGTGCGATAATTATGAGAAATTACGAAACATAATAAAAAAACTAATTCGTATTATGAATAGTGTGCATTTTCCAAAAGACACGCTGCCAATTTTAAAGAACTTGTTTTTGAAAATCGTTCAATTTGAAACTTTTGACGCGTCTTTCACTTTCTTTATTCTAAAATATAAATTAGTAATGCCCAGTATATTAAAATATATCTAAATTTATTTTAACATTACATTATTTTACCTTACATATCATTTGTGAAAGTGATTGGGCTTCCTAAGACGAAATCCCAGAGGGAGGGGCTAGTGCCCCCTTGCCCATATGTGTGGGCTCCCATGATTGTGGGTATTAGAAAATAAATACTTTCTACACTAAAATTCCCCAATTACTAACCGAGAGTTTAAAAAAAATGAATACACAGATGTGTCTTTCTGTACTACAATATTGATAAAACTAAATCACCAAACAAGAGTTATGTTACAAAAAAATAGCACAAAAGAGAATTTAAAAAAAAACTAACCGAGAGTTTAAAAAATGAATACACAGGTGTGACTTTCTGAATTACAAAATTGTGAAACTAAAGCAGCAAACAAGAGTTATGTTACAAAAAATATCACAAAAGAGAATTTTAAACTTAAAAACAATTTCACTTATTTAGTGCATTTTAATAATTATGGGACAATTAAATCTTTTCCTACGACCGCTCCCACAAGCAGACATTCATTCGATAAATAATGCAATATTTAGAGAATTTTTCATTTAAGTATACACATCACTATATTTTGCTGAAAATGTAAAGACATTTGTTGTTTTTGTAAAAGCTATCAATTGGAAGCTTTTAACGAGTGTATTCAATCCCAGATCAAGCATGAAGTAAAATTTCGAGTTTAGAAAAGCCTGAAAATTTGGATTGGTCGCGTAGCGAAGCGGAGCGACCAATCCAAATTAGGCTTTTCTAAACTCGAAATTTTACTTCATGCGCCACGCGTATAAAACACTGAAATATTGTTAAGTTCAAAATATACTATTTAGGTTTGATCTCGTGTTGATTAATTTTGCAAACGTTTATATGAAATATGTAAAGGTATACTAAAATTTAAAAAAAAAAACAGTATATGGTTATTAATATAAATTTATTTATATAAATTTATTAAATGTTACCGTTTTTTATTTACAGCAGTTTGGTTATTTTCAACAAATAGTCCAACAGTTAATAATTTTCTTAGGTCTAAACATTTAAATCTTTCTACAATCTTAAATTTATTGAACATTTCTCGAAATTGTTGATATTTTCAGGTAGCCTACTTACAAAAAAATTGTGTTTGATTTCGACCTCTGTACAAGATTAAAAAACGTGCGATAATTATGGGAAATTACGAAACATAATAAAAAAACTAATTCGTATTATGAATAGTGTGCATTTTCCAAAAGACACGCTGCCAATTTTAAAGCAATTGTTTTTGAAAATCGTTCAATTTGAAACTTTTGACGCGTCATTCACTTTCTTTATTCTAAAATAGGAATTAGTAATGCCCTGTATATTAAAATATATCTAAATTTATTTTAACATTACATTATTTTACCTTACATATCATTTGTGAAAGTGATTGGGCTTCCTAAGACGAAATCCCAGAGGGAGGGGCTAGTGCCCCCCTTGCCCATATGTGTGGGCTCCCATGATTGTGGGTATTAGAAAATAAATACTTTCTACACTAAAATTCCCCAATTACTAACCGAGAGTTTGAAAAAAATGAATACACAGATGTGACTTTCTGTACTACAATATTGATAAAACTAAATCACCAAACAAGAGTTGTGTTACAAAAAAATAGCACAAAAGAGAATTTAAAAAAAACTAACCGAGAGTTTAAAAAATGAATACACAGGGGTGTGACTTTCTGAATTACAAAATTGTGAAACTAAAGCAACAAACAAGAGTTATGTTACAAAAAATATCACAAGAGAAAATTTTAAACTTGATTTTTATATTTTAACTGAAAGTAAGTATTCACTGAAAAAATTTGATGATTCTAACAAAAATCAATTGCATGTACGACTTACTGTGTTTTGTATTCAGATGTTTGTTTTTAGAGTTAACTTCACACTGTTGTAGGTAGATACAAACATTCACAATCTCGGTAAAAACGTAGGCTGAACCGGGAACGGAAATCACACTAATAAATACTGCACTAATCACTGAAAATATATTGTAATTTCAATTATTGATGAAACTAAATCATCAAACAGGAGTTACATAAATTTTAAAATTATCTTTCCTCAATTATTTTTGCAAATTATTATGTGTGGGTATGTAATTGTTACTGAAAATACTTTTTTTTGAGAAATGGCAATGAGTGGAAATTGCGTAAGTTTTACGATAATGATTCGCGAACTTCGTATATGTAAGTGGGAATTACACACAATTGATTTTTGGATAACTTTGGAAACGGAATGATTTAAAAATGTATTAATGTCGCGTTTTACCAACCATGATGTACCGGATGTATTAATTATGAGCTTGTATCGCGGGGTTATGTTGTTGGTGATATTCAATAAGAATATTCAAAGTAACGAGATTATGTCGCGGGTTTTTTTTTTCTTTCAGTAAGTTTTTTTTATTATTAGTCAATGAGAATATTTGGAAAGTAGATCGATAAGTTGAATATCTTTGGAGAGTATAAAAAGAGCGATTGACCGTTCGTTTCGGGGGGTGAATCTGCGTCAACAACAAACAACATCGAAAATTCCCGGGTCGGGTTATTAGTCGTTGGTCGCGGGCAGCAGAGAAGAGAAGAGAAGGGCTTGGCGGGTCGTTCGGAAGGATGTCGGTGGCGGCGTCGAGGGCGGCTGCACGGGGAAACAGGCAAGGGAGAGAGGGCTGTGGGTTAGCGGCGGCAGAAGCGCAGGCAGCGGCAGCGGCTGCGAGCGGGAGCGGCACAAAAAGGTGTATAAAAATCGTAACAGTTTTCGGAACCGAATGGAAACGTGGAAATGGAATCGCACGAGAAAGGAACGAGAGAGGAGTGCAGAGGAAAAGTGGAACAGGAACAGGGGGCACAACAGTGAATAGGTAATCGGGGTGTCCCGGGGTTAATGTGGAAGATGCAAGAGGGTGGGTGTGTCGAGATGTGCGCATGGCGCTCGCGACGTCAGGCGTCGCGAGGCTGCGGCGCTCAGTCGAGATCTGGACCTGGCCGAGACGTCACGGCGTCCGCCCTTACACCGTCCGTGCCCTCTGAACAACACACACACACACTCTTGCACCTCCTCCGCTACACTCAGACGCCTTTCACACCTGATCGTGTTTCCGCGTCGGGACGGGGGTGGCGTCTCGCCGCCGCCGGTGCGGTGCGGGCCCTTGCCCTAGCGGCGTCGCGACGCAGTACTACGCGGCACCCCAAAACGTAGTGACCAGTGCGCTCCGCTCCGCCGGCCCAACACAGTGCGCGTTTTCCGAAATACAATCCCCAATCAAATCCCAACACCGCGTTGCGTAAGGATCTTGATCTGTTCCAAAACAGAAACACACAAAATTTTTAAAAAATTTTCCGGAAATAGATCGGAGATTATAAATAAATCAGAAAACCATCTTATATGTGCTGGTATTCACATTCACAATGGATCAGCGTAGAGAGAGGAAATTAGGAGTCGATGTACAGCTTTAGCTGGTTGAATCCGGGTCAAATTATTTTAAATTATATTTGGTCCCCTTCAACCAGCTGTGGTTGACATTGCGAACGACTGCCCAGCGCCGCATCATCTGGCACCGGACACGAGGACGGACGCCCACCGATCGCACTGTGTGGAAATTTGTGTTAGTGCACATAGCGTTACTTTAAATAGACCCCCTATCTTCATCTCCGGTGTCAATTTCAACAAATTTAAAAACGTCTACACAAATACGTGAACAACCCCACTACCAGATAAGTGTGCTCGAAATTCAACACCAAAATTGATACGGGTTTATTTCATAATCTCGCCCAAAAAATCACTAATAATGGACATTCAAGTTATTGTTCCTAAATCCTATCAATGTTCGGATGGATTTTCAAAACTTATATTTGTGCGACCATGGGATTCCGTGAAACTCTTCTTGAATTAATTATTATGTATTCAATGTAAAATTTAACAAGTTACAAAAAAAAATACGTGTGTCCCAATCCCATCAATGTTCGAATGGATTTTCAAAACTTATATTTGTGCAAACATGGGATTCCGTGAAACTCTTCTTGAATTTATTATTATCAATTCGATGTAAAATTTAACAAAAAACTTGTGTCCCAATTCAACACTAACCATCTAAAAATTTAACAAAAACATCAAAATTGCAATAATATTCGTATAGCCTCAAACATTGAACAAACAATTAATTTTACTTTTAGAAACAACATTTTTAAAATTGCAATACTATTCGCGAAGCCTTAAACATTGCGCAATTATTGCTGTACTATCATTTTAATTTCGTTTTTTTTTTGAGTTCTGTAAATATTATTTTCTCAAACCCAGAAATTAATTATACAATTATTTGTTTCGTAACTCCACATTTATTCAATTGAATTATCAAATTAAAGAGTTTTGGTAATTCAATATTATAAATTTATAGAACATTAAAAATTAATTAAGAATAATTTAAACTCATAACTTTTTGAATTCGAGAAATAAGCTTACGCTTCTTGTAGTTTGCACAATTTAAACATAATATATAAAATTACGAAAATATTTGTGAAAAATGTCTTAACTAATATTTATTGTCTTACATTGTCTTATTAATTAAGACGTATTGTTTGCATTATTCACTAATATTTTTGTAATTTTATATATTATTGAAATGAATTACAAAAATTATTTGTTTTTTTAAATGATACAAATTTGTACTTTCTCTAATTATAGGAAGTGTTTTCATTTCACAAAGTTAATTTTAGTAAGTTTGGTATGTATAGATGTCTATTTTTAGACCTTTGGTGAGTTTAAAAGTAATCTGATTAAATTTAGTTGATATTGTTAAACTCTACTAACTCTAAACTTCTAAAGCTTCCTACAGAAAAAAAAGATTACATTGAATAATTAAACGTTTACACTGTGTGAATGTAATCAAAATCTATTTAATTTTTATAATATTTAGAAAAACTAGTAAAAATATAATTATTTTTACAAAACAAAATAATCTCCGGCGTTTTTGTTTAGTTAATTTGACAAAAAAATATTTCATTTATCAAGGGTGAATAAGTGTGTTATAAATTATATTCTAATAAGAATTATTCTGGATTATTTTTTTCATAATTGCTTTAACATGCAATATTTTTCGTAAATCCATGTAGAAATCTTACGATCTATAAAACATTTTGATTGTGGAAATGTGGAATTTAATCGGCGTTTAATTTAAATGTTGTGTTCTTGCAATGTGTCAGCACCAATCATTTTAATATTTTAAATTTTATCAAAATTATGAAAAAATATATAGTTATAGAAAAAAAATGTCAAATTGTTCTGTTGAAATCCAACATTTTTATTTTGAGTTTTGTAAATATCATTTTCTCCCGTCCAGTTTATTTGTATCCGTTTATCTATTTTTTTCATACCTCTTCATTTATAGCAGTGGTCTCCAAACTACGGCCCGCGACTTGCATGAATCCGGCCCGCGATTGTTTGTATTTTTTTTTGTAAATGTCATACTTTGAAATATTGTAACAATTGTTCCTTAAATTTTTCATAATTTTATAAAATTAATCGAATCTTGGCCGACTTTATTATGTAGAATTGTATTTGTGGCCCGCGAAAAAGATAGTTGGGAGACCCAGGATTTATAGCATTGAAATATCAAAATATAAAGTTTTGATAATTCATGCAAATCACCTTCACTTTTATTTTCTTTCTTTTCTATAAATGATAGATATTTGTACTTCCTTTAATCATAGGAAGTGTTTTCATTTCACAAAGTTAATTTTAGAAAGTCTAGCATATATAGATGTCTATTTTTAGACCTTTAGTGAGATTAAATGACTATATTTAGTTCTATTGTTGAACTCTACCAACTCTGAACCTCGAAAGCTTCCTACAGGAATATGTAAAGTTATTTAAATATAAAACACTTGGTATTGTTTCACAAATTAAAACTTTATTCCGACTAATTTCAGTTTGTTAGACCAGTTTCAAAGGAATTATTTAAATAACTTTACATATTACATATTATATATGTTTCACCAAGTGCCACATGAAAAATTAATTCAAGAAATTTCTACAGGAAGTCTAATTCGATTTTCTCCGTGCAAAAAAAAAGATTAAATCAGATAATGAAACGTTAATTTTTTGTGAATTTATTCAACATTTATTTAATTTTTATATTTTAGTATAAATCCAATGATTTTTACAAAACAAAAAATGTCTGGCATTTTTGATTAGTTAATTATACAAAAAATGAATTTCATTAATCGAGAGTGAATAAGTAGATATTATATTCTAATAAGAATTATTCGAGTCTAATTTGATTTTGTCCGTGCAAAAAAAGATTAAATCAAATAATAAAATGTTTATTTTGTGTGCATTTATTAAAAATCCATATAATTTTTATATTCTAGTATAAATCCAATGATTTTTGCAAAACAAACAATCTCTGGCATTTTTGGTTAGTTAATTGTTCAAAAACTTAATTTAATTCATCGTGGGTGAATAAGTAGGTATTATATTCTAATAAGAGTTATTCTAGTTTTTTCATAATTGCCATAGCGATCAATATGTTTCTTGATGGTTTTCTAAAACATTTTGATTGTGAAAAAATGGGATTCAAGCTTACTTTCATGTATTGTTGTTTTTCATTCATTGTGTTAAACTTAACAAATCTAAAAAATCGAATGTCACAACTCAACAGCAATTATTATTGCAATATTTAAATTTTATAAAACAATTAAAATATTTTTTAATGTGAACATAGAAAATGTTACTTTCAAATCCAATACCAAAATTGATACGGATTTATTTTATAATCTCAAAATAAAATCATTAATTATGAACATTTAAGTTATCCCATCAAAGACATGATGAATTTTCAAAATTTTTATTTGTTAAAACTTGAACTCGTAGAACTTTTCTTCAATTAATTATTTTTTAATATTCGGTGTAGAATTTAACACATTACAAAAAACCTCTAACATTTACATTTAGTGAGATTACATTTAAAAACACTTGTGTCCAAATCCAACATTAATCTTAAATTTAACAGTATTGCAATAATATTAGTGAAGCCTCAAACATTGCACTATCAGTGCTGTACTATCGATTGTACGACATTTTTACCACTCCATTTTTACCACCATATATTTTTTACTACGAATTCTTTTTACCACTCCGGTTTTACTACCATATATTATTTACTACTAATTTTTTACCATTAGTTATCTTACAAATATTTCTGAAGTATTTACAAGTCTGTATAAAACATTCATTCGGTTCTATTTTTGATTTTTTTATTTCCTGGTTTGACATATGTCTGTCAAATGTTAATTTAAACTTGACATTTGAGGTTTGCTAGTCGTTTGAAAGTTTTTACGTTTATACATTTTTGCTAACGTTTTTACTGACGGTTTTTACGATGGTCGTGGAGCTTATTCAATCCACCAAAAATGACTTGCTCCATATAGATGGTATTTTGTATTACAAGCAAGATGAAAGAAAGAGAAGAGTTTTTTGAAGGTGCAGAAATTATCACGCATGCAAAGGGCGAGCAACCACTCGATCTCATTTGACTCACGGCCAGGTAAACAATAAAGGCGAAATTACAAAACTAACAAAAAATTACAAACATTACAAATTGATCGTAGGCGATTGAAGTAATCAAGAGTACACCTTTGGATGATCACTCTAGTCACGCGCCAAATATCGAAGAGGTTGAAGCCTTAAAAATTAAAAATAATTTGAAAAGAAGAGCGACAGCTCACCCTGAAGCTCCACCTGCGCAACTTTTGAGGACGGAGTTACAAAATGTTCCATCAGGCGTACTGACAGAACTTCCCGAAAGACCAAATTTGACGAAGAGTATTATGAAACCCGTAAAGACGAAGACGAATTTATTGCTAAGTATCTTAGGGCCGTTGGTCACAACATCCAATTTGGATGTACCCAATTATGATGTAAATCAGGAAAAATATGATTTGTAATAAAATATGATGGTAATAAAATATAGTGGTACAAAACTATAGTGATAAATATAGAGTGGTAAAAATGGAGTGGTAAAAATGACCACTAACTGTACTATCATTTAAATGTACATTCAGATTTTTTTAGCGAGTTCTGTAAATATTATCTTCCATCCAATTTATTTTAATGGATACAAATAAATTGGACGATTTTTTTTTCACTACTCTTCAATTATAACATTGAGTTATAAAATTATAAAGTTTTGATAATTCAATATTATACATTTAAAAATACTGTAATTATTTCATAACTCTTGAATTATAACATTAAATTATCAAATTATAAAGTTTTGGTAATTCAATATTATACATTTATAGAACATTCAAAAATACTGTAATTAATTACATAAAAATCATCTTCACTTGAAAATTATATTTTTTCTGAAAACTATAAAAATGTGTACTTCCGTCAATTAAAGGAAGTGTTCTCATTTTATAATTTTAGTATGTTTGGCATTTATAGATGTCCATTTTTAGAGCTTAACTTAAATTAAACGTAATGTAGCTATATTATTATACAAGGAATTATTCTTTTAAGTATACATAACCAAATGTATACGTTATAAATGTTTAAGCATCATTTGCACAGGTATGTAATAAGGAGTATATATTTTCAACTTTCCAATATTTCAGTGTTTTATACGCGTGGCGCATGAAGTAAAATTTCGAGTTTAGAAAAGCCTAATTTGGATTGGTCGCTCCGCTTCGCTACGCGACCAATCCAAATTTTCAGGCTTTTCTAAACTCGAAATTTTACTTCATGCTTAACTAAGGATTAGAAACAGTCGCTTGAAAATTCAAATTAAACACTTTTAGAAAAACAACAAATGCTTGAAAATTGACAGCGTATGCATTGGGATGTGTACATTTAAAAGATAAATCCCCTGCATATTTAGTTGTATTGTTAAATGCTGCTAACTCTGAACGTCTATAGCTTCTTACAGGAACTCTATTTGCTTTTGTCCGTGCAAAGAAGATTACATTAAATGTTTATTTTGTGTCAATTTAATCAAAGTCTATTGAATTTTGACGTTATTTTAGTATTATTCCAATGTTTTTCAGAATACAAAATAATCTTTAGCATCCTTGATTATTTAATTCGGCAAACATGAATTTCATTCATCGATGGTGAAAAGTGTGTTAGAAATTATATTTCAATTATAATTATTCTCGTATTGTTTTCATGATTGCACTAACAATTAACATTATTTCTTAAATCCAAGTATAAATATTTCATTATGAACGGTGGAGGCTTCTACTTCGTTACACATGTTAATTCAAGAAAATAAGACACTTTAACTTTGTTTGTATAACACAATAATTTTATTTTCGTGACTGCAGTTTCGGCAACTCAACCTTCCATTATCACTTTTATATAAATAAAATAAAATAATTTAAAACTTTCAAATATATATTGTAAATTGCAAAGACTGTCCTAAGACATATGTAGGACAAACCGGAAGGTCGTTCAAAGAAAGAATCAAAGAGCACAAAACCTCTTATGAACAAAGGAAAACCAACTCCACATACTCCAACCACCTCATCGAAGAAAACCACCACTTCGACGAAAACTTCAAAGTACTTCACAGAGAAGAAAAAGGCCGGAAACTTAACATCTTGGAGAGCATGGAAATTAATAAAAGAAAATACACAGGATAACTTTTGAACGACCAATTAGACTTAACAAACTCAGCACTCCTAAATTAAATTTCGCTGAAAAACCCACCCCCCCATAAACATTGTATATATACCTGTACTGACAAATGTAATTTATCATTTCTTCGCCTGAAGAAGCCACAGTGTGGCGAAACAATTGTAGCGAGTTTACAATATATATTTGAAAGTTTTAAATTATTTTATTTTATTTATATAAAAGTGAAGATGAACTTTCAACATTTATCAGCCTTATCAATGAATTATCTTCCATTATCAAACAGAGTTGATAAATATTTCGTTAGTTTTCTAAACCATTTGGATTGTGAAAAAATCGGACTTTAATATATATTTTTTTTATTTATAGTGTTAAACGAAACAAATTTAAAAAAATCCAAACAATAAACACATTGAGTCACATTTTGATAGGGAAAATATATAAAATATTTGTTAAGTTACAAAAATAAACTTTCAAATACTATTGTTGGAATTTAATCATAATTCTAAAATTTAAAAAAACTATAAAAATTGCAATTCAATTCGTGAAGCCTCAAACATTGCACAATCAGTGCTATAGGAACTATCACATGAAAAAAAATTCAAACAACTAGTGGTATTACATCCACCAGTTTGAAATTTTCGGAAAGACTTTGTTTTTAACAAAAGCTCAGTTGCTTAGCAATGGAACGAGATGAAACTGTTTCTGAAAAAGGGACAAGCTCGTAGAGCGAGTGACTTTTTCTGACAGTTTCATTGAGTTGAATTGCTTAAGGCAACTAAGCTTGAGTGTATAAAAACAAAGTTTTTCTCGACGAAAATTTCAAACGAGTGGTATTCGAATGATTATGTAATGAAATTAAATAACAAAAAATCATTTATGTCAACGTTTATATTAGAGCAATTAAAATAAGTGCAGTTTAATGTAATATTAGAACCACTTTGTTTCTCTTAAAGATTCGAGGAATAATCTACAACTTTTGTCTCAATTAAACCAGAAGATCCTTGCATTGCATATAATATGATCTCATGATGATACTTATCTAAATGTTTTATCTGAACCGTCTTATTATCTCATGTTATGTGCCCATAATTTGAAAATACAATTTATAGTTGTGGACGTTACAAAAGGATATAAATTGTTTTTAAACATATTTATGGTGTTTGTTGGAGTTGTTTTCTTTAATAGTTCATTAATTTCTTGATCTGTGTTACTTCTGAAGCGATTTATTATAAAATTAATGATCAAATATGACAGGTGACAGATTTACATACGTGATAATAAAATTGATGGGACGAATTTGGAAAGACGAATTTGAAAAGACCACTGCGGTAGCAAATGTTTTCACATGTAATATTACTAGTTGTTTGAAATTTTCGGAAAGGCTTTGTTTTTTAACGAAAGCTCAGTTGCCTAGCAATGGAATGAGATGAAACTGTCTCTGAAAAAGGCACGAGCATGTAGAGCGAGTGACTTTTTCTGACAGTTTTATCGAGTTGAATTGTTTAAGGCAACTTAGCTTGAGTGTATAAAAACAAAGACTTTCTCAACGAAAATATCAAACAACGAGTGGTATTCGAATGATTATTTAATGAAATTAAATTACAAAAACCGTTTTGTTTGCTCACGTTATACGCCCTTCATTTTAAAATACTTGCCAGATCTGCCAATTAATGTCAATTCGTAGTTGTGGACGTTCCAAAGGATATGAATTGTTTCCAAACATAACTATAGTTTTTAACCGTGTTTGTTGAAATTGTTTTCTTTAAAACTTTATTAATTTTTTGATCTGTGTTACTTCCGAAGTGATTCATTATAAAATTAATGATCAAATATGACAGGTGATAGATTTACATACTCGATAAAAAAAAAATCGATAAAACGAACTTGGAAAGACCAGTGCGATAGCGAATGTTTTCACGGAAAGACCGCAATGACAACTAATCACAATCCGTTATTTAGATTTGAATTAAATAATCACGGAAAGACCGTAATGACAACCATTCAAAATCCGTTAATTAGATTTGAATTAAATAATCATTTAAAATTATTTTCAGATTTCGTGCAATTTTTGTAAATATTATTTTCTTCTCTCCGATGTTTCAAATCCATGTATCAATATTTTTTTATAACTCTTTATTTATAACAGGGCTGGCTAACACGCGGGCCGCATGCGGCACTCGGAACGCTTCTGTGTGGCCCGCGGCCTTAACCACTTTTATTTATTGCGAACAATATTTGTGTCAATTTTATTAAGTTTAGCCTGCATAAGTTGAAATAGAAATAACCGAATTGAAAAATGTCAATCTGGGAATATTTTTTGGGTTGGTTTTGTATTATTGTAAAAATGAAGCATTTTGTAAACTTCACTTTGAATCCGCATTTAATGCCAGGCGTCACATAAAGTAATAGTATTTAACATTATTAGCATTGTTAAAACGGTTTTTACTGGCGGACAGAAGGATATGACTGGCGAGTCGCTAGACGAGCCAGTCACCTTCTGGAGCCAGTAAAACCCGTTAACTTGCGTATATTGTTATATATTTTATTTGTCAATCATTTGTAATTAATTAAAATACAATTATTTGGTAAATTTAATCAAATTGGAATTACAAAAAAATTTGTAGTAAGTTATGAAACATTTCCGTGGATACTTATGTTGTTTATTTGATTCGATTTCCATTACTGGAAGTACAAACTGTATATTTAATATATATAATACAAATAAAAGAGATTAATGGTGAATAAATTGTGTTTTATCGTTGCAGTGCATTATTAAAATAATAATTAAGAAAATATATATTTTCTTAATTATTATTTTAAGAATAATAGTATTTATTGTATTTTTCTTTAATAAATTCAATTCACGAAAAACTATAAATTACTATTCTAGTACTAACTTGTTAAATTTTAACAAGTTAGTATACTGACTTGTTAAAATTTTAGAAGTCAGTAGCTTGAAAACATAACCTTACTTGTTTAATACTGTCTATTGATAAATTGACGTTTACAAATGAGAGACAAATAAATATTTTTACTTTGGAAACGCCTCAAATATTTACTTCATGATTAAACAAAGAGTGCGATCACTTGTTGAAAAGAAGGAAATAAAAAAATTCATATGCGCTTTAAAGATAATTAACAAGTTTTTCAAAAATAAGTAATTACGGCGAATATTTAAAATATTCTGAGAAAGTAAAAAAACTTAATTCAAAAAGTTTACTCAAAAGTAATTGAACTTTATCTTACTTTATACAGAATTCATGTATAATAATTTTTATTCTGACTATTTTTTTCTTTTAATAAGAAAGGTTAAAAGTATTTTATTTCAAGTTATTATTATCTTCACGTAACTCACCCAAATTTATTCATTCAAAAATTCAATTTTAATTATACATTTTATTCATAAAAAAACATTCACTAAGTTTGGCAAAAGTTTATTAAAATACTGGATCAACTTGAAAATCACTGAATTCACATAGAAATAATGAACTCATAACTTTTTTCATAAATAATTTAAAAATCTCGACAAACTTGTCTAAGAAAAAAGTTAAAATAAACCAATAATATTTGTGCAAAATTAACAGATGACAACAAAATGCATTGAAAGTACACATAAACTACTAATTTCAATATTCTTCATAGAAAAGTCAATAATCTTGAGTAGTTTTTAATTTTATCTAAAATTAAAATGAAGATTTATGTCTAATTATATTTATTGTTTTTTTATTTTAGCGGCGGTAAATTATTTTAAAAATTTAAGAGAGACTGTTTGTATATTTTTAGCATGTGTCTTTCTATTTAAACAAAAAGTATCTATTTTTGTTAAAAACAATAAGTATAATTGACAATTTGATTGCAAAAAGGATAAATGTGATGAAATTATGATTATGGTAATTTAAATATTTAATTTTTGTATGTATAAAAAACAAAAACAATATTCAGATTTTCTCGTACGTTTGAAATGTCTTAAAAAATTGAAAATCGGCTGTTTTTCAAATATTATTATTAACTAAATCATGACAGAATGTAAACTTGACAAATTTTATCAGTTTTTATTTAAGTTGTGCTGTGGAGTTTTATACATTTTTTTAAATAGACATTGAATTATTATCAAATCGGTCGCCATTTATAATTAGAAATTATTCAATTTTTTATTATTTTACTAAAATTTAGTCAAACTGTTTTGTAAAATATTGATTGATTTGAAATTCTGATTGATTGACTATGATATGCACAGGAAATAAAATTGTGTTGAATTTTATAAATCTGTAAATTTAATCAAAATCCGAACTATAAATTGTTTGTATTTTAAAAAGAAACAATAAAATCTGTATATTCAAATATTATGTATATTGAACATTAATAATTTATTTTTCTGAGTGGTATTTTTTTAAATTTAAAAAGGGTTTCTTTTAGCAGTTTAATTAAATAATTTTATCAAAATTGGTTTCGTTTAATTTAATTTTATTGTGAAATATTAGATTGGGAAGACAAAATATGCAGGGAATTTTTCTTTTAATCGAAATGTATACTCTGTAAATGTCCAGTTATGAATTGTTTTTTTAAATATTCAATTGAAAACTTCTAGCGAGTGTTTTCCACTCCCAGACTAAGCATGAAGTAAAATTTCGAGTTTAGAAAAGCCTGAAAATTTGGATATGCAGGGGCGCGCGAGCGAAGCGAGTCGCGCCCCGGCAAATCCAAATTTTCAGGCTTTTCTAAACTCGAAATTTTACTTCATGCGCCGCGCGTATTAAACACTGATTTAAATGTGAATGATGACACTGATTTAAATGTGAACGATGCTTGAACATTTTTCAGCATATACGCATAGATATCTATACTGAAAAGAAATATTCCCTGTATAAAATGAAAACAATTAAAATAGAATATTAGATATTTTGAATTGTCGAGGCTTCTACTTCGTTATACATGTTAATTTAACACAATAAAACACTTTTAACTTTGTTTGTATAACACAATTTATTTTTATGTGACTGCAGTTTCGGCAAATTCAGCTTGCCATTATCACTTCATGTTTGATAATGGCAAGCTGAATTTGCCGAAACTGCAGTCACATAAAAATAAATTGTGTTTTACAAACAAAGTTAAAAGTGTTTTATTGTGTTAGAATATTAGATTCCTAATATTTATAAATTTCAAAAATATTAAAGAAGTATTTTTAACTTGTAAATAAAATATCAAAAAAAAAACTTGATTTTGCAAGAGAAAACTGTGGTGCGGCCCTTGAGACATTGTAAGTGTTAATTTTGGCCCTCTAGGCAACTTTAGTTGGCTTTGATTTATAACATTAAATTATCAAGTTATATAGTTTTGGTAATATAATATCATATATTTATAGAACATTCAAAAATATTATAGCTAGTAAGAATTAATTAGAGTGAGATATTGGAATCCATTTATCGACACAAAACTAAAAATTCTAAAAGACTTGTTTAATCTATCAAATATAAATTACGGCATCGAGATCTAATTATTTTCAAATAAATCACTTAATTAGTCACACTCCAAATACATTAAAATATCTAGATGTCCACATTTCTTGCCCAGTTAAATGGTATAAGCTGAACATAGAAATCACTTTTACTTGGAATAACTTTTTTTTACTACAAATGATAAAAAAATGTAGTTCATTATTACAAGTTATAGAAAGTATTTTCATACTACAACGTTAATTTTAGTAAGTTTGGTATATCGGACACTTTTTTCTCATTAATCACTTGGTAAAACATTTTAAAATATAATTAATTGTAAATTAAATTCACTTGGTTTTCTTTCACTTATATGTATTTTATTTTCTACTAGTTTCGGCTTAATGCCATTATCAAGAATGATGTACAAATGGATTTGTTTGGGAATATATACAGTTTCGTGTTTTAGGTTTTATTGGGTAATAAGGGCATTTAATGTCGGGGAATTCCAAAGGTCTTCGTTGTCGTTGACCACATTTTTACTTGCCTTTATGGCTTTTGAAATTTCTAAACCCTCCTGGTAGTTAAGCGTTAATCCCTTATTACCTGTATGCAGAATTTTTAAATCGTTTGACGAAAAATGGTGGTTAGTAGAAAATAAAATACATATAAGTGAAACAAAACCAAGTGAATTTAATTTACAAACCATTAAGTTTGGTATGTATAGATGTCTATTTTTAGACCTTTTGTGAGATTAAACCTGACTATATTTAGTTGTATCTACTAACTCTGAATTTATAAAGCTTTCTACAGGATATCTATTCGATATTGTCCGTGCAAAAAAAAAGTAAATTAAATAATCGCTTGTTTATTTTGTGTGAATCCAATGATTTTCACAAAAGTGTGTTAGATATTATATGCTAATCAGAATAATTCTAGTTTTTTTTACACAATTGCCATCATATTCAATATTTTTTCTTAAATCCAAATATAACAATACTAAGATGGTTTTCTAAAACATTTGGTTTGTGAATTAGTGGATTCATTCGTATTTTAATTTGTCGTTTTTTCCTTTATGGTGTTAAACTGAATACAGTTACAAATAATGCATACCATAATGTACAATTCAATATAAATCATTATTACAATATTATAAATTTGTTTATATATTTATCAACATAGAGAACTGAGGCACTTAGAAGCAAAGGGGTAAGAAACATTAAAAAAAAATAGATTACGTGCAATCAGAAGAGTTATTTTTTAAGCTCCACTCCGCTATTTTGTTTGGTTTATATATATTTTTGTATTAGACACTTACAACCCTTTGCTTCTATACGATTCGTTTGTACTTTCAACAAATTAATTAACATCAGACCTTTTGAATACAAAGTTTAGATTAAATAAATGTTGCAAAAAGAATTTTCTCTCTATTTTCTGACACTCATATTGTACATTTTATTAAATATTTTGCATTTTAAGTAATCCAAAATATTTAATAAAAAGGATTATTTTCTGTCACTTTTGACAAGTTTTTACCACGTAAACAAATTTGGTAAGTACCTATAAATGAAACAATATCACTGATTACAATAATAATTCAGGTAACGAGCACAATTTTAAAGCAAAGTGAGGACTTGAGATACACTATTTATTGCAGAGACAATTTGATTAAGAATACGAATCTCAAGAGATATACAGGGCGTTCCAATTTAAAAAAAATGATATTTTTCCGGAAGATACGTAGGCCATGGAAACAAATGTATTGTGTCATGCTTTAGATTACGCTCTGTATACCAAGTGTCATATTAAACCTATTTTTGTATCTTTAATAATTTAGCAGATATAAGCTGGACAACAAAAAATCAGCCACCCTATACAGGGTGTTCTAAATTATCGGGCTACCATTGGTAACTTTGTTATCTTTAGAGCAACAAAGTCGATTAAATTTAAAAACTAGTAGTATTTTTTTACGTATATTACAATGGTGTAAACAGAAAAACAAGTTAACCTCTGGTTTTTGATTTATTCGCAAAAATAACATTTTAGGATAATCATTTATTAAGTCTTTTATGTTTGTGTATTTTTTCTCCTTCTAAATGTGTCAAAATATACAGGACATCCCATTTAAAAAAATGTTGTTTTTCGATTAAATCAAAAATCAAAAGAATTCTATACTTGATGAAATAAAATCATATTAAACAAGAGTTTAATTATAAAAACACGAAAGGTAACTTTAATGAATGGTTTTTTGGAAATAAATATAATTGAGAAAATAATTATCATTGAAGATAACGACCGGAATTTGCGTAAGGTTATGAGAAAAATTCGTGAATTTTATATAAGTGTGTGTAACACTTTTTAATATATTTGGAAACGGATACACCTATAAAGTTCACAATTTATTTGTCATTGTGAAAAATAGTAAATTTTGTAGATTCATACAAGCAAAAATGTATAGTCCTTATTAGGCCTTCAGCAATTTAACACAATCCCAAATATATCAAATAATATTTTAGACTTGCCTTATTCGAACATGTTTTGTAAAGTTAAAAGAGATAAGCATGCGTTGGTCGCACAGAATGCACATCATCCGGCATTCACATTTAACTTTCAGTGTAAGCTTGAAATGTCCAAAGTTAATGAAGATGCTCGAGTATTTAACTTCAAAAAAAGAACTCTATCCTGGATTATATGCATACCTGTATGATATATACTTACTTACTTACTTACTTACTTGATTTGAGTGGAATTTTATCTTTCACTGGCATAGATCGTGCGTTTGATACGTTTTGTAATATTATAAATACAGCACTTATTCAATTTATTCCTAAGTTTAACATAAAATATAAATATAAGTATTCACCGTGGTTCACTACTGAAATTATCAACCTATTAAGAGAAAAAAATCGTTTAAGGAAAAAACCTTAACTTAATCAACAACATTCTAATATTATATCTTTTATTAGAAAGAAAATAAAACAGGCACATAATGAATATATTTTTTCTATTGAACATAATGTTATTTCCGACCCCAAACAATTTTGGTCATATATCAACTCTAAAAAAATCGAATTTTTCTAGATTTCCTTCAACTATTACATATAATGATAACATTTTGGAAAATCCAATTGATATTGTTAATGGCTTCAGTAAATACATTAAGTCCGTTTAGAGTCCTCCATCAAGTAATCTATTAGATACAAACTTCGACCTGCTTCTCAATTTTGTATTCACCATGACGACTGAGAAACTAGTCATTGACCTTCTTAGGAAGCTTCCAAATAATCGCTCTTCTGGCAAGGACAAACTACCCTCATTTTTAATAATAGATTGCGCTACATTACTCTGTAAACCTCTTGCTACTCTATTAAATCTATCAATTAAGAAGTTATGTACGTTTCCAAGATGTTTAAAAGTTCCTGTACCTAAAACGTCGCTTCATCTCAAAAATATTAATAATTATCGCCCTATAGCGTTACTTCCACTTATTGCAAAAATATTTACGCGCGTATTATTTGACCTAATTTATACACATGTGAGGCTTTATACAGAGAGTTTTATGTAACACCGAACATACTAAAATCTACTCAATGCTAATTTTCCTATGTTCGATGTGTACTGGGACGCATCAAAGTATTGAGTGCGATGTGATTGGCTACGATTTCTAATTGTAATATAGTCAACCCAATTTACACTCTTCCCTTCAAAAATAAATGAAATATGTCAGTTATCGCAAGCAAGTGATATTTGCTGTTCTAGCACTTGAAGCAGACTCAGACGAAGAACGGAAAGTTAAACATATCAATAATGTATACAAAGGAAGAAAAGATTATTCTGGTAAACTTATACCATGGAGAAAACAGTTCAATAAATTCCCATGATTTATTTTCTGAAAAATGTTCTGTTCACTCAGACTACCATTTAATTCAACCTTTTCGAACCTTCTAGAACAGTTTGTTTGGATAAATTTTACAAGCGAGGAGTTAGAAGTCCGTCGATATTATTGGAAGAGATGAAATTAAACAATTTCTGTTATGTTGAAGAGTGTCTAATAATATCTTTACTATTGCAAATCATTTAATATTTAAAAATCCTTTGTACGTAGGACTTCTACAAGAATTTAAGTTTAGGTCCTACAAATTCCAACAGTACTAGTTGCTATATAACAACATTAAGCTATAACATTTTCGTAAAATTGTATTTAATATGTTAAATTAAACAACAAAATGTTGCGAAAAATTGTGTTTACTGATGAAGCGTTTATATCTTCTTACCTTCTTTAACTAGTATTTTACTGATTAAAAATTTAACAAAAGTTGATAACCATTCCGTTGTACTAAAATATTCATAATACAACATATTGTGGTTGACATAATAATTGACAAATTTAATTTATTTTTGACGTGAAGAGTGTACATTGGGTTGACTATATTACCATTAGAAATCTTAGCCAATCACATCGTACTTAATGCTTTGATGCGTCCCAGTACACATCGAACATAGGAAAATTGACATAAAGTACATTTTAGTATGTTCGGTGTTACATAAAACTCTCTGTATGTCAGATAAACGGCATGGTTTTGTCCCTAACCGCTCAACAGTTACAAATCTTACCTTAGTTACTCATGATATTGCTAAAACTGTTGATGCCTGGGGGCAGATGGATGTTGTTTATACCGATATGTCTAAAGCGTTTGACAAAGTTCAACATAATGTTCTTTTATCAAAATTGGATAATATTGGTTTTTGTAACTCATCCATATCATAAATTAAATCATACCGCAGTAAAACATAAAACATATGTAGTTGCCAATGGTTTCAAATCTTGCGAATATTATCCAACATCAGGTGTACCACCGGGCTCCATTCTTAGTGCATTACTTTTTGACATATTTATTAACGACCTTTCTCTAAACCTTGATTGTCAACATCTGTTATCCTAACTTCAGGGTAGGCCTGAGACCCAAGGTAATATGTATCTGTTACTGAAAGGAGACTTTGTTGTGCGATTCCTTGTATTTATCAAGCGCGATTCCAACCTCAAATGTTGTGTGCCTTATCGCTGTAGCCTACCCTGAAGTTAGGCTGCGAGCCGTCGCTGATTTTAATGCGGTATGAAATTTATTTTCAGATACATTTAATATTAAAAACCTCATTTCAGTTTTTTGAAATATTAATGTACTTATAATAGTTTGTCTAATTTATTATACATTTTCTATTTTATTTAAAAAAATATATAATAGTTTGCCATGAAATAATGACTATACAGGAAGGTTTTTTATCTCTATACATACAGGGAGTATTTCTTTTCAGATATCCAGATTTTTGAAAAGAGTTCAAATTGAAGCTTTAAAAGAATGTTTTCCACTTCCAGATTAAGCTTGAAGTAAAATTTCGAGTTTAGAAAAGCCTGAAAATTTGGCTTGGTCACGTAGCGCGAAGCGCGGAGTGTCCAAACCAAATTTTCAGGCTTTTCTAAACTCGAAATTTTACTTCAAGCGCCACGCGTATAAAACACTGACTTTAAATGAAGTTCAAAATATACTACTTAGGCAGCATGCTAAAGTGTTTAATACGACTGGCGCATGAAGTAAAATTTCGAGTTTAGAAAAGCCTGAACATTTGGTTTGGTCGCCCCGCTAAACTCGAAATTTTACTTCATGCTTAATCTAGGAGTGGACAACACTCGTTCGTAACTTCAACTTGAACCCTTTTCAAAAACAACAAATATCTGAAGATTTAAGAGAAAAATTCCCCGTACTCGTATGTTTACAAATAAAAAAAAACCTCCCTGTATATTGTGAATTTATAAATACAGTTATAATCAAAATATTTAAGTAAAAAATTATTTACATTTTTCTTCACACATTTGCAAAAGTCAAGTCAAATAATACAACTAATTTAGTTCGTTAAAAGCAAAAGAGGCGTTTCATAAATTGCAATCTAATAAAACTGTCTTGGCTGAAAAATTTCAGAGGGGCGAATTCTTTATATATTAGTTTAGAAAAGCCCGAAAATTTGGTTTGGTCTTTTCTAAACTGGAAATTTTACTTTATGCGCTACGCGTATAAGACACTGATTTCAAGCGAAGTTTACTCGTTCACAATATTTCATTGCTTTCAGTGTTTAATACGCGTGGCGCATGAAGTAAAATTTCGAGTTTAGAAAAGCCTGAAAATTTGGTTTGGTCGCTCCGCGCTTCGCGCTACGCGACCAAACCAAATTTTCAGGCTTTTCTAAACTCGAAATTTTACTTCATGCTTAACCTGGGAGTGGAAAACACTCGTTTAAACTTCAAATTGACCTCTTTTAAGAAAAAAAAAACGAATATATAAAAATCTACAACACGTAATTGGGATATGTATACTCAAAAGAAAAAAATCACAAGAAATTATGATTTAAAGCTCTTCTAAAAGAAAGAACACTAATTTTGTTTACTTTAATTACGCAATTGATCGTAAACTACTTGAACGTGTTACAACATTTAATGATCTGGGTATTTATTTCGATTGTCACCTCAGCTTCAATTATCATATTAACGTTACGGTAAAAAATGCATTTAAGTCATTGAGTTTCATATGCCGTAACGCGTCCCAATTTCAATGTTGTCACCCTTAAAACTTTATGTTATTCTTATGTACGGTAGTTTGTGGCGTTAGTTTGGTTTAATCATAATCAGTGTCAAATTAGAAAGATCTAAAGTGTGAAAATTAAATTCCTAAAATTGTTATACTACAAATTTCAGGTAAGGTATCCAGAGAGAGGCATCGAGCATAACATATTATTGGAAAGATTTGACGTTGAGTCGCTTGAATCTTGTCGTAAAACTAAATGTATTTCCTTCCTTTATAAACTTTTGCACAACACAATTGATTCGCCTGATTTCTTATCTAAACTCGGACTGCATATTTTTTCTTTTTCCAGCAGGCAGAAACCAACATTTCATGTATTTGCGCATCGAATTAACACGGGATTAAAATCTCCTGTTAGAATTATTTGTAATTGTTTTAATACAATTTCGCACTGTAGTGACATCTTTCACGATACTTTAAAAATGTTACTCAGGAACTAGGAGCCAACTGTGAATTAATTTATTATTCTTATTTAAAAATATGTTTTTTATATTCACAGGGCACGCCTTCAATATTTAATAAGTAATTTTATTTTTACAGAATTATTCTAATTTAATTATTATTATATTTTTATATGTACCAGGCTTATGTTTTGACTTTGTCTTGTAATTGGGAAATGTTTCCTGTTGGATAATAAATGGATTATTATTATTATTTTTAGTATTAAAAAATATAAAGATACATTTTATTTACAATATGAAACTTAGCCTTTTTTAATGAGCTTCAAATTCATTTAAGTTATCAGCTATTAAAACTTTCATCAGGACATTGAATTTGATTTTGTCTACTCAAAAAAAGGAACCATCATTTTCAAAAACCTTTTACTGTTGATATCAACTTTGTGCTTTCGTCATATTATATTTGATACTCTTGCTTTTGTCGAAATATAAGCTTTAATAAGATTACTTCCCGAAGAATATTTGAAAAAGTCTAGACTAGACATATTTTTGTAGAAAGACGTCAAATTCGCTATTATATTTTATAAATATTCTGCAAATAATTGGCACTATCAATTTTACATTATGTTCAATAAGATTATATTCTTCCTTTTTATTCATTCATCGTTTATTCAACTTTTGTAAGTGATATAAAATAATATATTATTTACAATTTATTTCTCCGAAAATGAAATGAGGATATTACATTTCTCAGACGTCGATCAAAATCATGCTGATTTATATGATACCTTAAAGAAACAGCAGCAGAGCTATTTCAACGTCGAGTTTCTGTCATTTTACATTCAGTTGTTCGAATTTCTATAAATATAAACAAAAAATAAGTTCAATAATCCTTTAATTATTATTACAAAAATATAGGGAAAATCTCAAGTGCTAATAAAAAATTATGACTTTTAAACAAAAATCAAACATGCTTTACGCCAAATGATGAGTTTTAATATTATTTTTTTACTAACAATTCTATTAACGGTTGACTGCATTTTAAAAATTTGTAATTCTGAAAAATTGGGAATCAATATTCCATTTATTTCAGACTGTGTGGTAAAACACAATTGGATTGCACCATTTATTTACACATCATAATTTTTTTAACTCTGCTGTGGAATTCAACAGATCGGAAATTCATTCAAGATTCAAGTAAATAGGGATCCAGTATTGTAAGTGGGTTATGAATTTCATATTATATTAAAAAAATTGCAAATTATGCCAATTTTGCAATTAATTGTGGCATTTATAAAAGATAACTAAGATTCTTTTGCTTTTCATTTCAAAAAAATAAAGTGATAAGATTAGTGGACCAGTAAATATTTAGTCAGTTGTTCAATATGGGCTTAGGTTAAACTAAGTTTAAATTACATTAAGGAATGTGTAAACTAAACTGAGTTTGACCAAAACACGGTTTAACCCTTTCAGGACTAATAAAATTTATTTTCAATTACTTTTAGCTAAAATTAAAAATTCTAAAAAAATCAATCAGTATTATTTTCTTTTGAACTGAGGATATTTAAAATCTTTCAATCTTGCAAATCTTTAATAAAACGGACCTGTTTTGTTTGTCTGTTCCGTCTCGTTCTTATAATGAATATATTTTTGATTATAATTATTTGATGTTTTTGTAATCTCGTTAATAAATAATGTTCAGTATTTCCTTTATGAAATAAATTCAATTATTAATTTTTAAATGAAATCCCAGGCCTTTGTGAGGAGGGACTCTGCCATAAAATATATGAAAATAAATTTATGAAATAAGGTATTTCATAAATTTCAACAACACTTGGATTTTCAAGTAAAGCCTCACAAAAGATTCGAATTATGGCTATTACTCAGATAACATGTTGTTTCAGATCCGTTAAGTATAATCAATAGAAATAAATTAATAATAAGGTAAAAAGTTTTAAAAGCACATAAAAGCTATTTAGGGAAGTTTACTTATAAGTATACATACCTCGATATACCGGGTGTTCGATAAAAAAACGCCCAACGCCATAACTCATGTATTTATTGACCGATTTTATTGAACTAAAAACTAAAGCCAATGGCCATTTAAATACCAGAAAATGATATCAATGTTAATTTTTTTCAATAATAACTTCATTGGCAAATAATAGCAAACTTAAGATTTTTAAATGGCTATCTATAATTTTTTAACTGAATTACATTAGACATAATGTTTTGTATCCAATATTGCAAAGTTTCAAAATCTTTTAATAAAAATTATATTTTTCAAAAATTATAATTAGTGTGCCTTGCAAAAAAGTGACAAATATCACTTATTGTGAGGTTATGCCATGAATAATAGAGAAATATCTATGTTACAACTAAATGTAGAATAAAAGTAGAGGAAACATGTAAATACAGGGTGAGTTACTAAGCGGAAATCGGTTTATAGTGGGCGTATCGTTGAAAATAGCAAAAAAAGTTTCAACTGAAATTGTTGAGAATCAAATTTTTCATAACCTAAAATTATTGCTAAATATAGCGGCCTTGCGGTTATACCGGAAGTAAACACCAACTTCCTTATTTTAAATAGAACACCCTATATATTTTTACATTTTTGGATTGCTCGTTAAAAATAAACATGAGTTTATGCACACAACATTGGGTCTCAGTTGAACCGTTTTCGAGTTATTTCATTTTTTTTTAAATTTGACGATTTTAGAGTTGGCCCCATTTACAATATCTTCAAAACGAAATAAGTCAGAGTTGAGCGGATTACGGTTTTGGTTTCGAAAAGAAATGTAGTATTTGTTTAGGTTTTTGCCATTAGTCAGATTTTCTAAATTGAACCGAGTCCGTCGACGGTATTCTTCAGTACTTTAAACATGCATAACTTCATTTTTTTAAATGGAACCATCCATCTTGAGATACTTTATCTGATGCGAAATTAAATTTCCTTTTTATTGATACCGCGTTGTTGCCATATCCTTCCAACAGTTTTTGAGAAATTTGCGATTTTGTAAAAATTTTAATACATTTCGTATTATCGCGTTAGCCCTAGATACTGATGATGTTTGGTGATTTTGTTTTGACATTTAGTTAGTCATTGAGATATACCCTGTTTTTTCTAAGTTCATTTTAAAGCTTTAAACAAGTGATTTCCACTCCCAGACTAAGCACGAAGTAAAATTTCGAGTTTAGAAAAGCCCCGTGAAAATTCGGCATCGACCCGAGACAAATTTTCTGGGCTTTTCTAAACTCGAAATTTTACTTCATGCGCCACGCGTATAAATCAGTCAAATATTGTGAAATTTATGCATATTCGAACTTCGCTTAAAGTCTGTATTTTATACGCGTGGCGCATGAAGTAAAATTTCGAGTTTAGAAAAGCCCAGAATATTTGTCACGGGACCCTCGACAAATTTTCACGGGGTTTTTCTAAACTCGAAATTTTACTTCATGCTTAGTCTGGGAGTGGAAAACACTTGTTTAAAGGTTCAAATTGAACGTTAAAAAAAATATTAGTAATATCTAAAGATTTACAGAAAATAGGCTTAATTTGGAATACGTATACCAAATTCAGCCTATTTTCTGTAGATCTTAAGATATTCCCTGTTTTTTGTTTGAAGTTCAATTTGAAGCTTTAAACAAGTGTTTTCCACTCCCAGACTAAGCATGAAGTAAAATTTCGAGTTTAGAAAAGCCCTGTGAAAATTTGTCGAGGGTCGCGCAGCGACCCGAGACAAATTTTCACAGGGCTTTTCTAAACTCGAAATTTTACTTCATGCGCCACGCGTACAAAACACTAAAATATCGTGAAATTTATGTATATTTGAACCTCACTTGAAATCAGTCTTTAATACGCGTGGCGCATGAAGTAAAATTTCGAGTTTAGAAAAGCCCAGAAAATTTGTCTCGGGTCGCTGCGCAACCCGTGACAAATTTTCATAGGGCTTTTCTAAACTCGAAATTTTACTTCATGCTTAGTCTGGGAGGGGAAAACACTTGTTTAAAGGTTCAAATTGAACGTTAATAAAAATATTAGTAATATCTAAAGATTTACAGAAAATAGGCTTAATTTGGAATACGTATACCAAATTCAGCCTATTTTCTGTAGATCTTAAGATATTCCCTGTTTTTTTGTTTGAAGTTTAATTTGAAGCTTTAAACAAGTGTTTTCCACTCCCAGACTAAGCATGAAGTAAAATTTCGAGTTTAGAAAAGCCCCGTGAAAATTTGTCGAGGGTCGCGCAGCGACCCAAGACAAATTTTCACAGGGCTTTTCTAAACTCGAAATTTTACTTCATGCGCCACGCGTACAAAACACTAAAATATCGTGAAATTTATGTATATTTGAACCTCACTTGAAATCAGTCTTTAATCCGCGTGGCGCATGAAGTAAAATTTCGAGTTTAGAAAAGCCCAGAAAATTTGTCTCGGGTCGCTGCGCGACCCGAGACAAATTTTCACAGGGCTTTTCTAAACTCGAAATTTTACTTCATGCTTAGTCTGGGAGGGGAAAACACTTGTTTAAAGGTTCAAATTGAACGTTAATAAAAATATTAGTAATATCTAAAGATTTACAGAAAATAGGCTTAATTTGGAATACGTATACCAAATTCAGCCTATTTTCTGTAGATCTTAAGATATTCCCTGTTCTTTTGTTTGAAGTTCAATTTGAAGCTTTAAACAAGTGTTTTCCACTCCCAGACTAAGCATGAAGTAAAATTTCGAGTTTAGAAAAGCCCTGTGAAAATTTGTCGAGGGTCGCGCAGCGACCCGAGACAAATTTTCACAGGGCTTTTCTAAACTCGAAATTTTACTTCATGCGCCACGCGTACAAAACACTAAAATATCGTGAAATTTATGTATATTTGAACCTCACTTGAAATCAGTCTTTAATACGCGTGGCGCATGAAGTAAAATTTCGAGTTTAGAAAAGCCCAGAAAATTTGTCTCGGGTCGCTGCGCGACCCGAGACAAATTTTCACGGGGCTTTTCTAAACTCGAAATTTTACTTCATGCGCCACGCGTATTAAAGACTTAAGATTTATGCTAGAAAAAAATTATAAAAATTATAAAATTATAATAAATCTTCACATGATTTTCTGGTAATAAATGTACTGTGCCTTAAAACCAAATTGGACTTTTAATACTGATCAAAATTTATTAATAGAATTAGTATATATATTCAGCTTAGAATATTCAACACAATTTGTCAACCAACCGAACAAAATAGTATTTTTTAAACTTTGCAATATTTCAGTGTTTTATACGCGTGGCGCATGAAGTAAAACTTCGAGTTTAGAAAAGCCCCGTGAAAAATTGTTAAAAACTTGTTAAAAGCTTTAAAATGAACTTAAAAAAACAGGGAATATTTCAATGACTACCTAAATGTCAAAACAAAATCACCAAACATCATTAGTATCTAGGGCTAACGCGATAATACGAAATGTATTGAAATTTTTACACAATCGCAAATTTCTCAAAAACTGTTGGAAGGATATGGCAACAACGCGGTATCAATAAAAAGGAAATTTAATTTCGCATCAGATAAAGTATCTCAAGATAGATGGTTCCATTTAAAAAAATGAAGTTATGCATGTTTGAAGTACTGAAGAATACCGTCGACGGACTCGGTTCAATCTAGAAAATCTGACTAATGGCAAAAACCTTAACAAATACTAAATTTCTTCCCGAATTCAAAACCGTAAGCCGCACAACTCTGACTTATTTCGTTTTGAAGATATTGTTAATGGCGTCGAGTTCTAAAATCGTCAAATTTATCAAAAAAAATGAAATAACTCGAAAACGGTTCAACTGAGACCCAATGTTGTGTGCATAAACTCCTGTTTATTTTTAACGAGCAATCCAAAAATGTAAACATATATAGGGTGTTCTATTTAAAATAAGGAAGTTGGTGTTTACTTCCGGTATAACCGTAAGGCCGCCATATTTAGCAATTTTGGGATATGAAAAACTTGATTCTGAACAACTTTTATTTGAAACTTATTTTGCTATTTTCAACGATACGCCCACTATAGTCCGATTTCCGCTTAGGGACTCACCCTGTATTTTGTTATTTCAATATTTCGATTATTAATTATTTTTAAAGTGTATTTCTAACTTCATAATATTTCAGTGTTTTATACGCGTGGCGCAAGAAGTAAAATTTCGAGTTAAGCAAAGTCTGAACATTTGGTTTGGTCGCGTGCGCTACGCGATTAAACCAAATTTTAAGGCTTTTCTAAACTTCATGCTTAATCTGGGAGTGGAAACACTCATTCGATCTTGAAATTGAACTCTTTTATAAAATCGACGTATGTAAATTAATAAATCAATTATTGAAATCATAAAAAAAGGAAATTTTTTTACCTAAAATCAACTTTTAGAATTAACTCTATAATTTTCTCGGCCGTTAATGGGATAATATTCCATTCCTAAGGGAAAAAGTAATTATTTAATATCGCCGTTGCATTTAAAATAATAACAAACTGTGAATGTAAAAACAACAAGTTTCACAATAATTTTGGATCTCTATTAAATGCAGATAATTAAAAAAAATGGAAAGTAGAATTATTTAGTGCCATTTCTTTTGTATTTATACTCAAATTTACTAAAATATTAGTTAACACTTACCAAATATTATTTAATAATATATCTTTACCCTTTTCTTATTACTACTCTTTTCATTTATATTATTGTTTTCAATTTGTTCACTAACTGGCGTTATTATCACTTAACATTTTATTCGGTACTTGATAATTCTCAAAATCGCTATCAGTAATTTACTCTTCTATACGCAAAAATAAAAACATCTATATATTTTTAAGGTACACCACTGAATTGTACGTAAAAAGTCATAAAACTTTCCTATTTAAAATTTTTTATCTCCATAAATAACCAAGTCATAAAAGTTAATAAAAATCGGCACATTTTGAGAATCATCCTGTATCTTCTAAACCAATCTAGTTAGCGTAGATCTGATTGGGCCATTAAACTAAACACTAAAAAAGAGAACGGGACACTTATCGTAGGCTTTTTGTATCTCTTACCGTTTAGCCTATACCCTATAATATCAACGAAAAAAGAACACTCTGTATATATTTTCTGAAAGAACATAATATCTGCCAGATAATACATAAAATAAGTTTATTCTTCCTCCTTTTTTAATAATTACAATATTTATTACTCAACAATATAAACCCTAATTGGGTTTAGAATAATACTACAAAATGATAAATTCTTAAGATAATATATAAACAGAACAAAATTAACAAAAAATAAAGATTCGGTCATATGAATTCATATTTAAATTACAGAAAGTGTTTTTTTAAGAATAATTAACAGAATAAATAACAAAATAATTAAATGATTAAAAATAATAATTCAGTGTTATTAATAATTGTGTCAATATTATCCTAACAAGTGTCTGCACGCCTTGTTCAAGCATGAAGTAAATATTTCGAGATTAGAAAAGCCTGAAAATTTGGATTAGTCGTGCGTTGGGCGTATAAAGCACTGACTTATTGTAAAGTTCAAAAACACGTTCAGTCCTTGTAAAAAAAGTGACAAATATCATTTATTGTGAGGTTATGAAATTAATAATAACGAAACAATAAATAAGTACCTACGTTACAACTTAGTGTAGAATAAAAGTGAAGGAAAAATGTAAATATGTTGTTATTTCAAAATTGCGATTATTAATCATTTCTTTTAAATGAATTTGTAACTTCTCAACATTTCAGTGTATTATACGCTTAGCGCACGAAGTAAAAGTTTAAAGAGTTTAGAAAAGCCTGAATTTGGTTTGGTCAAGTAGCGCTACGCGACCAAACCAAATTCTTAGGCTTTTCTAAACTCGAAATTTCACTTCATGCTTAGTCTGGGAGTGGAAACACTCGTTCGAACTTTAAATTTAAATCTTTTATAAAATCGACGTATGTAATATAATAAACCATTCATTTAAATCATAAAAAAACATGCACAATTTTAGCTAAAATCAACTTTTAGAGTTAACTTTATAATTTTGTCGGCTCTTAATGAGTTAATATTCTATTCCTAAGAAAAGCACTCCCAGACTAAGCATCAAGTAAAATTTCGAGTTTAGAAAAGCCCCGCGTAGTAAATTTGTCGAGGGTCGCGCCGCGACCCGAGACAATTTTTCACGGGGCTTTTCTAAACTCGAAGTTTTACTTCATGCGCCACGCGTATAAAACACTGAAATATTGTGAAGTTAGAAATACACTGACTTTTTTGTTTAAAAAATACTATTTTGTTCGGTTGGTTGACAAATTGTGTTGAATATTCTAAGCTGAATATACATACTAATTCTATTAATAAATTTTGATCAGTATTAAAAGTCCAATTTTGTTTTAAGGCACAGTACATTTATTACCAGAAAATCATGTGAACAAGATTTATTATAATTTTTTTCTAGCATAAATCTTAAGTTAAAATCAACATAGTAGCATAATTGGATTCAGAAAAACAATGTTCAATATAATAAAATAAGAAAAGTATTTGCAGCCATTTAAAAATGTAAACTTGACTATTATTTGGCAATGAAGTTAGTTTTGAAAAAATATATAATTAGTGTCAATTTATAGTATTGAAACTGCGATTGACTTTGTTTTTTAGTTCATTCAAATCAATCAATGAATAACAGTTATGGAGTTGGGCGCTTTTTATTGAACACCCGGTATAATAATGCACATTATTTCATTTGTCTATGCATCAGACGTATCGTCTCAATTGCCCTTTCAACACAATCAAATCGCAAATCTGCAAATAAAAAAAGCGCCGAGATAAAAGGTGGAGAGAGAGAGAGAGAGAGAATCGCTGGTATGAGTATTCACGCTATTCGATCAAGTCATTGACCTCTGGGTTTATCTCTGTGATTTCAAACAGAAAACTTCTCACTTCAGCTATTAATGAGTTTTCAACATTCGAACTAGATGTCGACACCCGCGAGAGGGCGAACATGCCTGACGCTATTTTTAGCTGGGGTTGCAGCTCTGGTAAATTTGTACTCAGTGGTATTACTCTGTAATTGGGTTAATCCTGTTGAGTAATAAATATTGTAATTATTAAAAAAGGAGGGAGGATAAACTTATTTTATGTATTTTCTGGCAGATATTATGTTCTTTCAAAAAATATATACATATGTTAATAAAATAAAAAAATGGATATTTGACCAAATTTACAAGTACGTTTTGTCATACTGCAAAGAAAATTGAAATATCAAATCGGATATTTTTTGAATTCACAAATTAAGGTTTTATGAATTGATAAAAACTCAAACATTGTTCAATCAATACAAAATTTACTAAATGTACACAAAAATGAATAAACTTACTATAGAATATATGAATACATACAAATTTAAACAAAATTAGAGATATATTATTTTTATTAAATTCTTGTACATTTTTCTGGAAGCATTAAATTTTTATTTGTACCAAAAATCGAAAGGGGTAGGCCTTAATCAAAATTTAATATTGAAACTTTCATAAGTCTATCTCTCTCCCACTTAAGTATTTCCCACCTTTGAGAATCGTCAATTTCTGAAAATAGGGAAAGCTAAAAAATATTTATATCTCCCGTCAAAATTAAGCCAGCTCAATAAAATTATTTCTGTTTCACTATAACCAAGAAAGAAGTGAAACATTTTAAATTAGTATCATGACCATCTTTTTGGCTCAAAACAGGGGTTAAGCGAAGTTTATTAAATCATATTTACCATTTTCAAGAAAACTAAAAGAGCGAAGACAAGAAGCATGTACTCATTAAAAGTTTATTTATTAATTCTATACGACTTAATTTTAAAGATTTTTTTACTACGTTAATAATTTACGAGATACGAAAAAAAAAACGCTAACACTTCCGGTTTTCCGGTCTTCACTCATTTTTAACTGGGCGCGAGACGGACCGACATCATTGAGAAAACACTTGATTCGGATTCCTGGGACCCCAAAAAAATTGGGGGTCAATTTTTGACCGATCACAATACTTCACTTATACAGTAGTGCGGTCGGTAAAAATGAAACGTATCATTTCATTTTTTCTTGTTGATTTTTTTATCATTGATGGATGTTTAACATTTTCAATTTCGAAAAAAACAAAAAAAATGGGATTCAATAGGATGGCACTTTTTTATTTATTATTCTTTTAACGCGGGCTGTTGTCGATCCCTGCCGGGCTGTATTTTATGTGCGATTGCAGGTGACGTTTCCGCGTCAAATGTAAAAGCTGGAACATGAATTATGGTCCACGTTAAACCGCATCCGATTTATTTTTCTATTCAATTTTTTAATTTTTATCACATCGCACAATGCGTACTAACCAAATACATAACATAACCAAGTATATACACTTTCCATTTAATAAAATGTCAATAATCATAATTTATTTTGATATTTATTTGTGTTTCTGGATAAGTACAGCATTAATTTGAAGTGGAAATCATTCTAAGTAGTGCAAATAAATGAGTGTTGTTTAAACTGGTAACTGTGGGGGCTTCTACTTCGTTATATATCATTATTTACACAAACAAAACAGTTTGTTTATATAATTTAAGTTTTGTGAAACTTGTACTTGTCATTATCAAACTAGGAGTGACTAGTTTAATAATGACAACTTAAAGTTGTCGAAACTAAAATCACAATAAAAACCTCAGTTATACAAACAAAGTTCAAGTGTCTTATTTGTGTAAGTGTTGTTTAAAAATAGCTACGTTTGCAGTAACCTATAAGTATTTCTTATATTTGTCTTTGAAATTAAGTGTTTACGGTCTAAATTGCGTTTACCAATGCACAGCCAACTTTTAACGTGGGAGTCTTTGAAAGAATATATTTTTATAGAAATACAAGAAAAATATATTTATGTCTGTTAGACAAAATATTGAATCAAACAATATACGTATGCGATTTGTCGATTGATTGTTTCATTTAACGATTTGTTTATTATTAGTTAAAATTTCTTCTGCTCGGCTTCCATTAATAACAAACTAAAAGTTGAAAGGCTCTTGGATCGCAGCCAGGATGGCGAGGAACGTCACATTCCATGTTATAATTACAAATTAAGGTAAACAGATTTTTTTCAAGACATCTATACGTATTACAAATGGTAAAATAATCACCAGCTAGTAAGGTTTATAAATATTTTTAGTATACATACATATATACGATACAAAAATTACTAAATTCAAGGGATCCTTAAATTGTCATACAAACTACTAATATAACTTTTAATTACTTTTTGAACTCGCCGCCTCGAAAGTGAGGTTTTGAACACCGTTTTGACAACTCGAAAGTCGCATTACCAGTATTTTACTTACGACATGAGTTCAGGAAGTAAATCCACGCACGCAAAATTTTACTGATGAACTGTCATTTCAGTTGAATTATCATTTGATTATGGAATGTAGAAGTTGTGGATTTTAAAAAATGACAAAAAATAATGTATTTGAGTTTGTCGTAAGTGAGCTACAGGTGTAAGCTACAATACAGAGAGACAACTGTAACGGATTGGAAGAATATTTGCGCTAAGGTGGTAGGGAAGTGTGCCCGAGAACCTGAGAAGAGAGAACGTGATTTGAGGTATGACAGATGCGTAATTCTTAGAATTGAATTTCGCACCAATTGGGCGTATATTTAAGCAAATCTATTTTTCAAGTTTAAACATGAGCATCGGGAAAGGTCTCGTTGTTTCGGCCGTGTCTCGGAATGTCGGAATTGTCCCCTCAAAAGGCCCCGTACGGCCTTTGTACATTGTACAAAGTTTCGTTATTGAGGGTTAGAATTTGAGCGTTGTATTTTTCAAACACTCACCAAAAGTCTAATTTTGCACGGATTTCGTTGGGATTTTGGACACAATAAACTAAACAACGGCACGCGGCCGGTGCCCGACTCAAAAAAGGCACATAAAAATAACTCTTGTTCGCAACTTTTTTATTCGGCCGATTTGGGGGTCCGGAGTGGTCACATTGTATCGACGGGGGTGATTTGCCTTGAAATTGACCCATTTGCGACAGGTATAAGCCGCGGGGAACGCAAGGCAAGTATTCGAAAATTTTAAATTTCCTGACGTTTGTCAGATTCGGTCAGCCATAACGAAAATTGTATTTCGTCGTTATTTTGTTAAAACCTCCTATGTGAGTTATGCAAAAATGTTCAGGAAACACAAAAACTGTTGAGTAGTTATTTTCAAACATATTTTTTTTTTAATCTTTGTACAAGATTTAGGAGATAACTTTACTACATAGGAGGTTTCATAAACTCATCGGGCCGATAACGTAGAACCCCTTGATAATAAAACCATATTTTATAAAAAAATCACATTAGGGCAACAAACAAAGTTACAAATATGTGATGTAACGTAAATCAAAATATATATTTCAAGTTTTTCTTTCAAGTATGCATAAACGAAATTTATATTTTTAATATTTATTAACGGGAGATCAAATTTCATCAGGATATTTTGCACTTCACTTTAAATCAGTGTTTTATACGCGTGGCGCATGAAGTAAAATTTCAAGTTTAGAAAAGCCTAGGTTCGCGTCCAAATCCAAACGCTCAGGCTTTTCTTAATTCGAAATTTTACTTTATGCTTAGTCTGGGAGTGGACAGCACTCGTTAAACGCTTGAAAACTGAAAGCTACAACCACAGAGAATTGTTAAAATAAAATTTCGAATAGATTGAGATATTTGGGAGAATTTGCTAGAGCCAGGTTGTAATAGAAGGGAGATACGACGTCCCTTGTGGTCCCAGAAAGAGTAGAACAGGGTGAGTTCTTCTATAAGCTTTTTATTCTTGGAAGTTGTTGAATTTTTTAGAGTTAGGTTGTAAAACAAGGGAGATAAGACGTACCTGATGACTCCAGAAAAAGTAGAACAGGGTGAGTTTCCCTTTATGCGTTTTATTCTCGGTTTTTGTTGAATTTTTTAGAGTTAGGTTGCATATTAAGGTAAATAATAACTTATGCTTTTTATTCTGGGAATTTTTTGAATTTTTTTAGTTAGGTTGTATAATAAGGGAGATATGACGTCACTGATGACCCTAGAAAGAGTAGACCAGGGTGAGTTTACCTTTATGTTTTTTATTCTCGGAGTTTGTTGAATTTTTTAGAGTTAGGTTGTAATAAGGGAGATATGACGTCCCTGGTGACCCTAGAAAGAGTAGAACAGGGTGAGTTTCCCTTTATACTCTTTATTTTAGGAGTTTGTTGAATCTTTTAGAGTTAAGTTGTATATTAAGGAAGATACGACGGTCCTGATAACAACAGAAGAAGTAAAATAGGAGTTCCCTTCTAAGCTATTTATTATGGGAATTTGTGATTTTTTTAGAGTTAGGTTATAAAATAAGGGAGATACGACTTCCCTGATGACACCAGAAAGAGTAGAACAGGGTGACTTCCCCTATATGCTTTTCATTCTCGGAATGTATGGACTGGAGTTGGCCAATCAAATAATTCTTAATTTTTGTTTCTCAAATACGATTTTGAGTATAGATTATCTGAACTAATTATCCATTATGCTTAATAAATAAATAAATATTTTATTAGTGCTTTACCAATTGTTTTTACACGTCCATAATAATAATAACCCAAATAAGGGAGGTCCGATGCCACTTGGGGAACAGTCCATCATACATTTACTTGTAACAACAAACATATAATTTAATAATAACCTAAATATATATTTAATAATCTAATAATAATAATCTAATAATAATAATAATAATAATAATAATAATATATAACTAATATAATAATGATAAACTACCATACGTAAAAGTGAGAGGACACAAGTCAGTACTTTTTATAAAAATTTAAGCAGAAATGTCAGATCACCAACCCCAAACTATATAAACAAATTCTAATTTTCAAGAATAATTGACGATGCACCTGATATACAAGCTAAAAATTTTGTTTTAAAATAAACTAATAAATAAACATTTACAAACAATAATTAAAGCCTCATACCATGTAAAAGATGCTTAATCTTGGCGTAAAAAAACAACTCTTAGAAGCTTCAAATTGAACATTTTGTATATGTGACGTTTTGTTTGGAATGAATTGAAGATTATTGAATTGCACAAAAAATGACAGAAGTAGAAAAATAATAATTGTAATTGTTTGTTGATATGATATTAACACATTTTGTTAATTTGGTAATTTTTTATGGTTTTTATTGATTTTGGTGATGGTTAACTAGAATCCTTTAAATAAACTAAACGAGTGTCTTCCACTCCCAGACTAAGCATGCAGTAAAATTTTGAGTTGAGAAAAGCCCGAAGAATTTGGATTTGGACGCGCAGCGTCCAAATTCAAATTCTTCGGGCTTTTCTCAACTCGAAATGTTACTTCATGCGCCACGCGCACAAAACACTGATTGAAAGTGAAGTTTTCGTTTTTACGAATCATGGTATAATTTTCAATTCGGATTGGATCTTGCCCACTTTTAGAACATTCAAGTTTTGTTTTGAACTCAGGTGAGAAATCAACTGAAATTGTAAAAAACAAGCAGAAATAGCTGTGAAATTAACATTTTTAATTCAGATTTGGAAAAAAGACCATCGATTTTCATTAAGTTTTAACGATTTTCTTGATTTCCTATGTGATTTATTCTTTAGTTTTTCGAAATCTTCAAAAAATCACCAAAAATCCATTTTCAGACCGATATTGATGCGTTTTCGTGTGCATTAACAGCTTGCAGTCGCAATTTTGACGCACCTTGCACCCTTGATATCCGTTTGCATTGAGGATAATTTTAAATTGAGCTATGTGCACAAAACACTGATTGAAAGTGAAGTTTTCGTTTTTACGATTCATGGTATAATTTTCAATTCGGATTGGATAAGACAACAGTTAATAAAATAATTCTTTATTTTGATAACTTTTGTTTTATGTAGCTCAATCTAAATATTTATATAAGTGATCTTGCACATTTTCCATGACAGCATTATTGTGATGATTTTACTCGTTTAAAAAAATATTGTATAATCCTCGTGTGTGCACAATTTTGCCAAGTTCACGCATTTAAAGGCACTCGCTCCTTCGTCGCTCGTGCTTCAAAAATGCAGTCACTCGGAAAAAATGTTTTCCCGCGCTTGCTTTGTAAATAACTATTCTATGCGCTCAGAAAAACACATTTTTAAGGAAAATTAAAATTATATTTTATAACCTATTTGAGGTACAAATGTGTAAGTATGATCAACAGTATGGAAAACGTTATGACAAACAATCCTCAATTGTATTGTTAATAATTGGAAATATTTAACTTTATAGATTTGCCAACAAATTAAAATTACTATAGATAATCAAATACAGGGAGAATTTTTATCTGTACACATACCGGGGGTACTTCTTTTAAGTATACATAAACCGATATACTGTACATTTTTAGATATTTGTCGTATTTAAAAAAGAGTTAAAATTATAGCTTTAAAGGAGTGTTTTCGACTACCAGATTAAGGTTGAAGTAAAATATCGAGTTTAGATAGGCATGGAAATTTGGTTTGGTCGCTCCGCGAAGCGGGGCGACCAAACCAAATTATCAGGCTTTTCTAAACTCGAAATTTTACTTCCAGCGCTACGCGTATAAAACACTGATTTCAAATGATGTTCAAAATATACTAATAAAACAGCATGCTTAAGATATATATCTTGAACTTTAAAATATTCCAATGTTTTATACATGTAGTACTTGTGATACATCATTGTAAAGAGAATTTGACTAAGTATCCAATTTTCTAAAAATATACAGGAAAAAAGTAATGTTGACATATTTCCGTGAAATGGTAGGCCATGGAATAAAAAATGTATTCCATCTTGTAGATCACGCTGCATGTTTCAGCAGATTTAAGCTGGGCACTAAAAAATAAGCCACCCTGTATTGTGTGTCTATCGACTGCTTGAAATAAAAATAATTAAACATACATACATTTCGACAGCTACGCCATCTAACGCTCTATAGTGGGCATCGTCAATGACACGATTACATAAAGTTCGTCCCCTAACGAGCAGAACTCTGTTAGTGAAACCAGAAAAGAAATATCAAAACTGAATTTGTGCTCAGTATTCCGGCACCGGATACCATAGATGTGTTTCGGACTTCAAGGTCCTCTTCAGCGTGCTCAGCCCAGAGCTGAGGAATACTGCACACTTCTGACTATATCAAGCCAATATGTGAAAATTATTAATAAATTTCGATAGCTACGCCATCTAATGCTCTATAGCAGGGTTTCTCAACCGGGGAGGCATGCCTCCTTAGAGGGGCGCGGCAAGATATCAGGGGGGGGGGCACGACAGATTGCCTAAAGAGTAGGTGAAGGAAAGTAAGGCTATAATAGTGTTTCAATCTAACTAAATAACTCTAATAAAATCAGGTAGGGGGGCGTGGAGTTAAGAGAGGGGGGCCCGACCTGAAAAAGGTTAAGAGCCCCTGCTCTATAGCGACATCGTCAATGCCACGATTACACAAACTGTAAATGCAGGCCACTCTTTCAAAGATTTTTAATTTCACAAATATAGTTCTGTTCGTTTGTGGACGAAACATTGGGCTGTATTTACCCTTTGTGAAATCGTGCCATTGACCATCGTGCTATCTATAGTAGCTCAAGACAAAGAGATCTATCAAAAAGACGAAGAACTCAAATAGAAAACAATCTTACAGCGATTGAAAGCCAAAAAAAATAGAGGAAGAAATGAAACAATCAAATCAAACCGGGCGATTTACCGATTAGACACATGACATATGCTGCAACAAAAAGAGCTCTACAAGTATACAGGGTGCGAGTAAAATATTAAATACTAAAAAAAACGAACTCAATCGGTTTACTTAAAAACGCTGAAACAGATCGATTTTTATTCATTAATGCGCCTTTTTGGGTGCAAACGTCCAACACTAGTTACGTAACAGTATTTGTAAGCGCGCAAAAAAGGGCGCATTATTAAACAAAAATCGACCTGTTTCTTCGTTTTAAAAAAAAATTGTTGAGTTTGTTTTTATTTTTAATATTCCATACTTTACTCGCATCCTCTATATTAACTGTATTGTTTCGAGTTTACGTGAAGTGATTAATCACAAATAGAAAGACTGTTATATTAGTTTTTGTCTCTCATTCATGAAAATGGTTCTTTACTTCAAGAAATCATCGAAAAAATACTGTACCCTGTACATCTAATATATCCTTTCCCTTTCCATTATTTGCTTTTTGTATTTACCGAACTATTCTATTTTCCGTTTTTATTTTGTCTATATTTTAAATGGATTTAATAGCTGTAAAGAAAAGTTTTCTGATTTCTTTACCATCCAATTCAAGTTTTTCGCACCTGATACTATATTTTTAACATTTACTCTTTCCTCTTTATACAGGGTAATTTTGTTTTCATATTCTCTATGGGAATCTTGAAAACTATAAGAGATAAAAACGGTTAAATGGATAAAGTAGTGCAGTTTTACAAGCTGAATAAAAAAACATAATTTTCGAAAATGTCCATGGTAACTAGATATTTTGGAAAAAGTGAAGTGTCGATTTTCTTAAATCAATTTTTCTCAATTATTAAAGAGATAGAAAAAACTGTAAACAACAAGTTTTAGATACACTGAATAATAAAATGTAATCAGATTTTTTCTATGGACATTATTTTTTCAGATATAACACAAACTAGCATTAATTTTAATGAAAACCATAGTTGACTATGTCATCATTAAAACGGTTTTTTTTAAACTGATATATCACTTGATATACTTATTTCCAAAAAAAAAACTGAGTTAATAAATATTTTATATTTGATTTACAACAAAATAATAGTTGAAATAATAAGACAATTGCGATTGATTGTACTCTTAGTTTTATTGTTGTATTTTTATCAATTTATTTAGTGTTAAAAACGACTGTTTTTTATGATAATTTTTTTTGGCGTTATTTGACAAAAATTTAATAAACTCCTATATTACAATAAGCCACAATTGTTTTATAATTGTCATTTTTCATGGTCAACTATTTTTTTTGTTGTAAAAAAACAGAAAATTGTTAATAACTCAGTTCTTTTTATAAATAGGTATGTCAACTGATATATCAGTTTAGAGAGAAAAAAAATCCCGTTTTAATGATGACACAACCAGCTATGGTTTCCATTTAAAAAATAAATGTAAGTTTGTGTTATATCTCGAAAACTAATGTCGATAGAAAAAGTCTAATCACATTTATTATTCAGTGTAAAGTTATCTAAAACATTGCCATCTATAGTATTTTTCTTTATCTATTAATAACTGAGAAAAATTGATTTGATAAAATCGACAGTTTTTACATTTTTAAAATTATCTAGTAACCCTCGACTTATTAACAAATTTTACAAATGCCTTTTCAATTAGCTTGTAAAACTGCACTACTTTGCCCATTTAACCGTTTCTCTATTTCTTATAGTTTCCGAGATCTCTATGAAGAATATGAAAAAAAACTCACCCTGTATATGTTGCATTTTCTCTGCTTGTGTGCTTTTTGAGGTGAAATATTGATAGCAAATATTTATCTCAAAAATGAGTATAATATCATATAGCCTTAATAGAAAAATACTAATAACTTGAGGGCAACTTTCTACATTTTAATAATCTTAATTCCTGATAGGTAGGTACAAATTGAAAATGGGCGTCCCTAAAAATTTGGTGCTCTTAGCCGTAGCTGGTGTCTAGTTTGCCTTAATCGTCAAGCCGCTCCTGACGTTAAAACAGTAATGAAAGTGAAAGCATATTTTAATTAAAACGAAACTCTCCTCATATTAAATTAAAATAGGACAAGAAAGTAAACTTGACCTGAAGTTATGGCGAGCAGATTTAACACAGAAATATATTCCCGTGGCAAATATATCGCTGAGAGTCCGTCCTAATTCGAAAATGAATCCCGATCTCGTCCCGTCGAAACTCGGGACTAATTAACTTCCTGTCGCACTTATACCTAGCAGCGCCTTGATCGCGACCGCGGATGAATTCATTTATGACTTCCGGAAGCCAGGGATTATCCGGACCCGGAGGCGGATTTGAATAGGCAAACCGCCCCTCCCTTTCTAACGTCCCAAAGAAACTTTCTTTTTTAACGGTTGCGTTTTCACCAGGATGCGCCGGGAATGAGTTATCAGACCATGGTCTCGAGCTTGAGGCAGGAATTTACTTAGTAGGGCCCGGAGAGAAAATAAAAAGGATTAGAAAAGTTTGCGCGACCGGAGGCAGTAACTTCGTAATTTAGACGATGGCCTGACCCCCTCTTAATTCCTGATGAGCGTCTTCACTCTTTTAGTAGGAAAGGCAGAAGGCTCGGGATATGCGGCGACTGTTTGTAAAAATAATAGAACGAGCCGAGGGCGAGGGGGTTGGGAGAAGCGAGGGGCGGGAAATTGGCCTCGTTAAACTTAATTCGAAACAGCAATGAGTTCCTCCTTTTTTCGACACACAAGGATACGACGAGGCGAAGTTTCATTACAACTTTTAAAATAATGCAACGATCTGGAATGAAATTCCGTCATAACAAAAAAGTTAACTAACTGTAACTTTTATATAAATTTCTACAATTATCATATAACAGTAATACATTTTCTGGTTTCAAACGGGTGTGAAAATAATAAATTTACATTGAAAATGTGCCTATCATTTTAACAAGTCTACAAACAAGTTATTAGGGTCCGTCCAACAAATTAGACCAATAAAATCACAATTATCACACGATAACAACAAGTAACCTAAGCATTCCCAATCTTAGGCTCCAAAGATTGTATAAATTATTATGGTCTGATTTTTTTTAATCATTTAGCAGACAGAGAACTGAGTGTGGTAAAATTCAAAAAATAAATTAAGTTACTATTAATCGAAAATGCTTTTAATTGAGATTGACTTCTCATGTACAGAGCAGGGTTATTAAAAAAAACACGTTTTTTCATTTGAATTAATAGAAACAGTTTTTTTTAAAACGAGTTTTTTTTCATTAAAACAGCGTATAAATCATTAACAATTAAAAACAAGTTTAAAACTTGTTTAAAACACGTTTAAAACGTGTTTAAAACAGAAAATACAGGGCATTTTTCTTTTGAGTATACATAATAATAATAATATGTCTGTATTCTAATGAAAACAGAATATACAGTAACATACATTTGTTGCACGGAATAGGGTCAATTACAAGAAATAATCTTTATTGAAAATACTCATCCATGTTATAAGGTTCTAAAACTAGTAAGAATTCCGTTAGTGATTGTTTCCAGTTAGAAAACGTTGTAGAGCCCCGTACATGTTTGGGGAGGTTGTTATATATTTTTATACTATTGTATAATGGACTCTTTTCATAGAATATCAACTTATGATATGCGTAGTTGTATTCGATGCCATGTCTAGTGTTGTGTTGACTAAGGAGTCTATACTCGTCATATAGATGTCGATGTTTCCACATAAACTTCATTGACTCATATATATACACTCCAGTGCAAGTTAGTAGTCCATTTGCCCTGAACACGTTTCTACAGCTTTCAGTATACTTCATCTTGCACATAACTCGAATTGCTCGTTTTTGGGCAATTGAAATTGTTTGAAGGTTACTCCTACTACCCCAAAACATTATGCCGTATTTCATATGGGAGAAAACATTTGCAAAATAGAAAGTTCGAGTGATGCTCGGATTGGTATACTTTGACAGTACTCGTAGACCGTAGCAGGCTTTGTTTAATTTTGCTGAGATATTACTGACATGACTCATGTAGCTAAGATTCTCATCAATAGTAATACCAAGAAATTTTGAAGTTTGAGTGACTTCGTAGTTTGTACTAGAGTTTCTATCCTATTACTAACTTTAAATTGCATACATGTGGTTTTATCTTTATTTAGTAATAACTTGTTATTATAGAACCATGTTTGGAGTTTGTTAAGATGTATGTTGCCGACTGATTCAACGTCCGCGAAATGTTCACCCGTTAATATTATATTAGTATCATCCGCGTAGTTTATAATTTGGCAGCCTACTCCGGAATTGCAATTGATATCATTTAAAAAAACGTTGAATAAAAGGGGACCTAAAATACTGCCTTGGGGAACACCCATGGTACCCTCCAAGACGCTTGATACAACTTCTTGTGCATTACTCCTCAATTTCACTGATTGTTTTCTAGATAACAGGTATGATTCTAACCATTTATTGGGAGTGCCACGAATGCCGTAGTAATTAAGCTTTGGTAGCAAGATTTCATAATCTATTGTATCAAACGCCTTAGATAAGTCCAAAAACATTCCGCAGGCTACATTATTTTTATCCAATGCACTGTATATTGGTTGTACAGAATCAAATAGAGAAGTTTCAATGCTACGTCCTTTTATAAATCCGTGTTGTGTATCAGTAAATAGATTGTTATTTAATCATAATGATGGTTGCGACCGTAACTACGTGGTAATTCATGATCACTGAATCAAACACTTACTATGTTTTTACCACAAAATATTTATTGTATGTACATATATTATATTACACAAATATACACATAAATTCACGACTTAAGTTTCGACGTTTGACGGTCATTATCAAGTGAAACAAATTACAAAGGGGGGTTACATTTATACAGGTAAAACCCTCACTCTAAATTGTTTTACCTGTATAAATGTAACCCCCCTTTGTAATTTGTTTCACTTGATAATGACCGTCAAACGTCGAAACTTAAGTCGTGAATTTATGTGTATATTTGTGTAATATAATATATATACATACAATAAATATTTTGTGGTAAAAACATAGTAAGTGTTTGATTCAGATTGTTATTTCTGAAAAAAATTGTCAGTCGGCTAGCCATAATTGATTCAAGTAATTTAGAGAATGTACTTAGGATACTAATCGCTCTGTAATTGTCGATATTTTCTACATCTCCTTTCTTGAAGATTGGTGTAACAATTGAGAGTTTAAGTTGGTCAGGAAACACTCCGGTTTGAAAAGATTCATTAAAAATATGTTGAAGAGGTTTTACTAATGCATAAATGCTATTTTTTATTAACTTTATGGATATACCATCATAACCACAAGAGGGTTTGTTTTCAAGCTTATTAATTACATTACGAATTTCAATTTCAGATATCGGTTCTATAGTGAATTCTGTACTATAATATGGAATGGATGGTATAAAGACGGTGGTATTTGTGATATCATTATTTGCAGTAAGGAGTTTAGTTCCAATTCCATTAAAAAATGTGTTAAAGTCATTTGCTAATTTGTGCAAGTTTTTTGTCTCAGGTAGTGTCATGTGCTTTCTTTTGATTCCCATAAGATTCGATATTATATTCCAAGATGTTCTTGACTTATTTTTTGACTTATTTAACTTAATTTCGTAATATGTATTTTGTTCTTGTATGAGAAGTTGGTTATAATTTGATTTTAGACGCCTCAATTCACGTTTAGCTTCGGGTATAAAATTAGATATTGTATTAATAATGTTTATTTGGTTTCTACATTCTTCGACTTCTTTTGACTTGAAGTTACAGTGCGATTTGTTTTCATTAATTGACATTTTTTTCAGCGGAAAATGTTTATTAATGTAAGGGATTAAAATATTCATAAATGAATTAAATTTTTTACATACGTTGCCATCTACAAAGACCTCAGAGAAATATTCATCACCGATGTCCGAGCTAAAACTATCTATTGCAGAATCAGTGAAGAACCGTTTTCTTATTAATTGAGGTGGTGTAGGAGTATCCGTCAAACAATATTTATAGAGCTGAGCGCTGTGATCAGAAAGGCAAGTCTTTATCATAGTAACTGGAATTGTAGTCCCAACATTTGTTATACAATTATCGAGACACGACACTGAGCCATTATAATGAGTTCTTGTCGCATCTTCGATGATTAATTTAGCATTGTATGATTCCACAAGATCTTCGAACTGTAAACAATCACTGTTTTTTTTAGCCGATTTATGTTAAAATCACCGACAATAAAATAAGTGTTATTTTTAATAAATAATAAATTAAGGATGTTATTTAATTTTTCAAGAAATGTATTTATATCACCGGTAGATGATCTATAGATGCATATTATGTTTATAAAAATACTGTTAATTTTAATTTCAATACCAACGCTCTCGAAGATTTAATTTAATGACATATTTTTAATGTTATGCATAGGTTTTGCTGTGACATTGCGTTTACAGAAAATAGCAACGCCGCCGTGTTCGTTAGTAGATCTACAATATGAAGTTAATAAATCAAAATTATTAATTCTAAACAGTTCGAGTTGATCAGCATTTTGCCAGTGCTCGACAATGCAAATAACTTGAAGGTTTTTGATATTTACAGTTAAGGTTCTTAATTCATTTATGCTATTAGTTAAGCTTTGAACATTATGATGTAGAATTTTGATGTGCGCTTTCGAATTTTCGTTGTTTACGTTGTTCAATCTGTCTTCTGCGGAGGGTCTCTGCGCTTTTGAAAAAAATGGAATCTTCCAATAGCGATTCCTTTTTCCCAATTATTAGGGTCCTGAAGAGTTTCTAATGATGTTAACGGTCCTCCAATTTTAAAACTACTGTATGTAGGATTCGGATGCTCAGGCACAATTTTCTCACATAATAAATCAAATTTAAATCTGGGGGCTACAATCTTTTTTAATTCTTCAGCGGTCATGTTAAGCGGATAACGCGCTACGCGCAACCAGGCCTTTTTTTAACGACTTGTATGGCAGGATTCTCGATTTGTCCGAAAATGACCTTTGATACTCTTCTTTTGTGTTTGTTTCGTTTTGAGATTAATTTCGTGAATCCATCATCATCATCGTTGGCAATTGGGGCGGTTGGCGCGATACTCCCATCTGGTTGCTCGTAGTGTGGTTCGGGTATCTTTACTTGACGCGGTGTTAAATCAGGTCTCTTCATTATTGGTCGTTTATTAGAATTTCCTATAACTTGACTTTATTGCTGTTTTGATTTTGACTCGGCTTTCGATGTTTCACTATAGATGACGCTAGTTTCTTTGGTTTGCAACTGTGATGTACTTTGTTCATTGATAATTTTTGTATTGCATAATTTTTTTATTTCAGCGGTGTTACCTTTGATAAGTTCACTTTGCTCGGCTAACTTTGCAGTTATGTTGGCTAAATATGCAAATATAGACATACTTTCTACACGAAGTTCTATGCAGGCCTGACATAACCACACAATATTCTTCTTGTTTAGTAGTCGCAATTCACTGTCCTTTAGTCCTGTACACCAGGGATGGCCAACACGTCGATCGCGATCGACCGGTCGATCGAGAAGCGTTTTTTGGTCGATCATAGCTGACAGGAGACAAAATTAGAAAGAACGAAAGAAGTTGTAAAATATTACGTATAATTTGTTTTTCGATGTTCTACCGGTATTATTGAGTCTGGCAGAGGAGTTGTAAAGAGGAAGAGGGCGCTGCGGCTGGTTGTAAAGAAGACGAAGAGGGGATAGTGCTAGTAGTTGACGAAGAGATTGAGGTTAGGAGAGGAAAAGGTTAAAGAGCGCATGGAGATAGTGTGTGAGAAGCGTTACTCGAGAATAATAGCGTGTTACGGAGATTGTCAACTGTGTAAGACTTAAGAGTGGAGATTAAAGAGGTGAATTGTGGAGAGTGTGTTGTTTTTGATCGGATCCTGACACCATCATCTTACACTGTTTATTTGTTTACCTTGAGTGACAAGCAGTTTGTTCTATTTACCTGACTTTGTACAATTTGTGACTATTACTATTAAATTACTTGTATACCTACCTACAGCATATTTTGACTTCAACTTTGGATTATTTTGAAAGTAAGTAGTTTGTTTTTAAAAATGTCATTTGCTGAATTAGAATCATATCTATCAGTTAAATTTCATTTAATTATTTAAGTATGAATATTGCAGCTAGGGTACTACATTTTTTCTATGTTTTAAATTAATATTAACTAATAGTATGCTTCTTTTGCATTTTAGCACCCATCAAAATGAGCAGTGAACGAAAAAAACCGAAGACTTATCATTTTCATGAAGAGTGGGAACTGGATTACTTTTTTACCATGGTGAATGATAAATGTTGTTGCTTAATATGCAATGCCTCCATAGCGCTTACTAAAAAGGGTAATCTGGAAAGACATTTTTTAACTTCACATAACAAATATCAAACAGATTATCCACAAAATAGTGACCTGAGAAAAAATAAAATTAAGGAACTTAAGGCTCAATTAAGAGCCCAACAAAATGTTTTTAAAAAGCCCATGTTGAAATCTCGTGCAGTGACTATTGCATCATTCAAGGTCAGCCATATGCTAGCAAAAAAATGTAAACCATTTTCTGACGGGAAATTTATAAAAGAACTTTTCTTGGAAATGTCAAATTTACTTTTTAATGATTTTAAGAATAAGACCGAAATTATTGCTGCAATTAAAGATTTACAATTGTCTCGAAATTCTGTGATGCGACGAACTGAGAAAATGAGTGAAAATATAAAAGAACAATTACATAAAGACATTAATAGATGTTGTTGTTTTTCCCTTCAATTTGATGAATCGACAGATGTACGCGACACAGCACAATTGCTTATTTTTATTCGCATGGTTTTTGAAGATTATACATCTAAAGAAGAATTGTTGGGTATGATTTCTTTGAAAGAAAGGACTAGAGGTGTAGATATATTCAACTCTTTTAAAACATTCCTCGTCAATTTGGAAATACCACTTTTTAAATTAGTTTCAATGACAACAGATGGCGCAGGGGCAATGATAGGCGGCATAAATGGATTTATAACTCTATGCCGAAATGATGACGAATTCCCAAGTTTTTTGAGCTATCACTGCATCATTCACCAACAAGTGTTAGCTAGCAAAAGATTGAATACAAAAGAAATAATGGACGTAGCGTTCAAAATTGTTAATTCCATTCGAGGAAGTGCACTGAAACGGCGTCTCTTCCAATTGCAACTTGATGAAGGACAGCCAGAATTATTATTACATACCGATGTGAGGTGGCTGAGTAGAAGTAAATTTCTGCAACGATTTCGTAATTTATTAACTGAGATAAAAACATTTCTTGAAGAGCAAGGACAAGAACATGCAAAATTAAATGATGAAAGTTGGCTGAGTGATTTAGCTTTTCTTACAGATTTCACATCAAAATTGAGTGATTTAAATCTAGAATTGCAAGGGAGAAACAAGACAATAATTGAAATGATCAGTAGCATTAATGCATACAAAGCAAAATTTATTTTGCTAATAGAAGATCTTCAACAAAACAATTTGAATCATTTTCCAAATATGTCCGATCACCTACAAAAGCATAATTGTAATTATAACATGGAAAAATACGTTGCCGAAATTAAAAAAGTGATTGAAGACTTTGAGATCAGATTTAAAGATTTTGAAAAGGTTAACATAATTGTGCAGTATTTGTCTTTTCCATTTAAAAAGGATTTAAATATAAAACATATTGCCACAAAAATTTATGAAATTTTTCATTTTGAAAAAAACGCGATAGAAAATGAGATTATAACTTTACAAGCTGACTTAATCTTAAAAGCCAGAGTACTTGAGGACGATTTTTGGAAATATGTCAATCAAGACAAGTATTCCAATATTAAAAAATGTAGCGAATACATCTACTCTTGTTTTGGGTCCACATACTTATGTGAATCAGCTTTTTCGTATTTAAATATCACAAAGACTAAACATCGTTCACTACTTACTGATTCCCACACTGAAGATACATTAGCATTATGTTTATCTGAATATACACCAAATTATGAACGCTTGGCTGGAGAGATGCAGACGCAGACTTCTCACTAACAGAGTAATTTTATTACACGATTCTGTGGTGCTGACAACTGTTTTTTTTTATTTATAGATTTTCGATAATTAAATATTATTAGTAAATTATCATGTTGGTTTAATACCCCGTCTAAAACTCTTATCACTCATTAATACACCAGCCGCATGTTTCATTGCGTTAAATGTTAAAATTTTATTAGGTAGATCTTTAAACATATTCAAGAAAAATAGTCGATCCTATATATAAAGAAGTTGGCCAACCCTGCTGTACACGATCCATGGACACGACTGTGGCAGACACCAAAACACTGGGTAGTTATATCACTAGATTTCATTTGTAAGTCACAAACTTTGCACACATTTTCAGCTCTACAAGCACTACTACTTGCAGCAGCCATGATGACAATATCCCAATAATTATAATTTTTTTAATTTTCGGGAATTCGTTGTTTTTAATAGCGGTTAATTTGAGTCTTTTGACAAGTGTTTTCCACTCCCAGAGTAAGCATGAAGTAAAATTTCGAGTTTAGAAAAGCCTAAGAATTTGGATTGGCCGCGTAGCGAAGCGGAGCGGCCAATCCAAATTAGGCTTTTCTAAACTCGAAATTTTACTTCATGCGCCACGCTTAAAAACACTGATTTACAGTGAAGTTAAAAAAACACACACATACAAGAGCGATTATAGGCAACTTAATATACGTTAGAGTTATTGGGTTGTCTATAATCGCTGTTTTAAGCATACAAGAGCGATTATAGGCAACGTAATATACGTTAGAGTTATTGGGTTGCCTATAATCGCTGTTTTAAACAATTTATTCAGCGAAGAAATTGACTTACGTTTTATTTACATCTACATATTAGATTGCTAAAGCCGTATATTTTAAACTTTGCGATATTTCAGTGTTTTATACGTGTGGCGCATGAAGTAAAATTTCGAGTTTAGAAAAGCCTAATTTGGATTGGCCGCTCCGCTTCGCTACGCGGCCAATCCAAATTTTCAGGCTTTTCTAAACTCGAAATTTTACTTCATGCTTAGTCTGGGAGTGGAAAACCCTCGTCTAAAAATTAAAATTAAAATATTTTTAAAAACCAACGAATGTCGTAAAATTTAAAGTGAATGCATATCTATACCTGCAAGAATTTTTTTTCTTGTAATAAAATGATTTATTTTATAATGTAATTTGAAATATCTTCAACAATTTAGCTAAAATTTCAAAATGTAAACAAAAAATCTTAATGAAGTAGTATAACATATAATTTAGCAAATTAAAAATAATAAAAACATCGTTTTAAACAAATTTAACGTTTGAAACATGTTTAAAACAAATTTAAGATTTAAAACATATTTAAAACAAAACCATTTAAAACACGACGGCTGTTTTTAAACATGTTTAAAACACTGTTTTCAAACAAAGTGTTTTAAACATAACAACCCTGGTAAAGAGTAGCGCATTTTGGAGGTGCCATATATAGAAAACTTTGTCATTTCAAGAGATATTGAAAAACCGTTTTTGCGAGCCAGGGTCACCCTTTCGTGTTTCAATCAATGGCGAAAAGAAAATTGATCTATCTTTAACTGTTTCCACTCTCTAACCGAAAGTTGATAAATAGTACACCGTGCATATAATGATAGCTATTTGTTAGTGTGTCTTATTTCAAGAACATATTTTTGAATATATTTGTTTGTCTCTTTTGAAAATTGTTCGTCTTTGTAAATATGTTTCTTTACGTCTAGATTTATTTCTGTAAATAGTTTAAGTTAACATCAATTATTTCCGCCCTTTTTGAAGGCGTAACGGACTGAGTGCTACGGGCCCTTTTTATAACAAAAGGAAGTGACCGTTGCTGGGGCAAGTTTCCTGGAAGTAAGAGAAAGTCACATTCCAGAGATTTGCACCCGCATCGAGTGAAAGTTGGTAGAAAGCACACCCTATTGGTGGTGTATTTCGAACCTACTAATTAAACACCAGTTACCCCCAATTTCAGGGCGGTCCCAAAATTTGCATTTTTTCATCGTTGCACTCAGTCCAAAAAATCATATTCATTAAAAATCAAGACTTCGTTTGAACCACACAAAAACTTGTAAAATGTATGTAAAAAGGTGTCAAAAAATCGTTGTTTTACCAAAAAACCTACGTGTTTATTTTCACTCAACCGAACCAGAATCTCGGGCACGCGAATAGAATTTAATCGTAAAAGGTTCAACGCGTCCCACTACTACTAGTCACGAGAACGAGGTTTGCGGAATGAGCCGAAGGCGAGTGGAGCAAGTTGTTCGAGTGATAAATAGCTATTATATGCGAGTTATACACTATACTTTGTTTACGACAACAACAATATACAATATACAACATTTATTATAAATATTTATCAAATACGCGTCAGTCTTAATGATCGGTTTTGTTTTATAATAATTTGACACAAAAATGATGACAGATTGCGGTACTATGATTAGAATGTGTTATAGGGTTAATTCCACATTAACACAAATATGAACAATCGTTCAACAATAAATAATACTCACACAGTGTGCCCTTTCACCTAAGTTTTTGCACAAAAAATGAACGCTTCCGTTTGGATGGAGTTTTCACGGTGTTAACGCTTATTCCGCTTTAAAAAAACACTCGCAACGGATAGAAGCACAATTGTTTAACCGATTTGAGTATGATTTATGTTTACAAATGCGTTTTACGCGGGTTGAACTAGTAAGAATGTTGAGGCGTACTTTAACAAAATGGCGTCGACGATGTCATCACCACCATGGTCAAATGTAAGACAAAAGAAGCTGATTTGGCTAGTACAGCGCTGTTACTGCATAGCGGCAAAAATCTAACTAGGCAATATTCATGTGAAAAAAACACATTTATCACGCAAATCCCTTGTTTAACCCATTACGCGCCATTGATGCATATACGCAACATTATTATTTTTTTTGTTAATTTATTTACTAATAAACTTAGTTTGATATATCATATTAATTGACCTGACTTAAAAATGTATGAAGAAAAATGTAAATATTTTGTTATTAAAATATTTCGATTATTACTCATTTAAAGAAAAAATGTTTTCAGTATATTTCCAACTTCACAACATTTCAGTGTTTTACGCATGGCGCATGAAGTAAAATTTCGAGTTTAGAAAAGCCTGAAAATTTGGTTTGGCCGCTCCGCTTCGCGGAGCGTCCAAACCAAATTTTCAGGCTTTTCTAAACTCGAAATTTTACTTCATGCTTAGTCTGGGAGTGGAAACAGTCGTTTGAAACTTCATATTACACATTGTTGTATAAAATCGATGAAGCCTGAATACGTTCAGCGTATGCATTATGTATATTTAAAAGAAAAATTGCCAGTTTGTAATAATAAGTCATTCATAGAAATCATAAAAGAAGTGCAAAATTATACCGAAAATTAACTTTTAGAGTTAATTCTACAGTTCCTCGGCCGTTAATGGGTTAATGTACTTGAGTGTTAAATGCACCCCATTTATGCTGCCCATACTATTAAATAATGCACATATTATAAGATTCTCGTGAACAAATATTGTTTTTTTCTAAGTTACTGTAACTCATTTATTTTTAAAGGTTGCCGTTTTGTAGAGTGAGACACTAAGTAATTAAGAACAGACAACCGTTGATAAGGTAGTGGCGGTCTCTCGGAGCAAATAGTCATATTTTTAACCACATTTTTGTGCTGAGCTAAGATAAATCTGTGCAGAAAACATTACAAATTATATCTACATTCAATAAGCACTTGTGAATAAATATGAAATTGTGATGTTTCTTCCTATTTTTTGAGTACGAGAGATGAAGGTTAGGTTGGAGGGCGCATGTTAGTTGCTTTCGCGTAAACGGAAAACTGAATGCGCCGTTTAAAAAAAAGTGTCGACGTATAATTTTATGAGCGCGCGGCACTATTTTTTCTGTTTTTTTCTTTCTGGAGATCTGAATGCCCCGTATAAAACAAATATCGATGCTTGTTTTTATGAGCTCGTGGTACAATTTTTGCCGCGAAGTTATTTAAAATAAGTTAATCGACAGAAATTGTGAAGATTGACTAAAATTTAGTTAATCAATTGTTGACCATTAAATAAACCAAAATCAAGATAAAAATAGAAAATCTTAAATATCATGAAAACGGTTTTTTATAAATTTTGATAGTCAAAATTTATAAAAAACCGTTTTCATGATATTTAAGATTTTCTATTTTTATCTTGATTTTGGTTTATTTAATGGTCAACAATTGATTATCTAAATTTTCAAGTTTAACGTTTAAGATTTTGATTCAAAATTTATATAATATTTTGTTGATTTTTATTTAATACTATACCCCCGAAAACGATTAAAGAAATTTTCAATATAATGTAAAAAAAGTCTATTTGTCAAAATACGGCAAATGTCAAATGCTAAATGTGAAATATGAAATGTCAATACCAAATGTAAAACAATTGTTATACAGGGTGTCCGTATTTCAACAGAATGTATGGATGGGGATCTCGGTTATTTGAAGAGATAGAGAGTCGGTTAAATTGGGGTAAAGTTGCATAATTTAGGACCCAATAATAATCTAAAAACAAATTTGAAATATCTTCTTTCGTTTTTGAGATATTGCCAGAAAACTGTTTTTTTTTAAATTTCGTTTTTATTTTTTTATTCAAAAACTATTGAATCCAGACATTTACAACTTTGACATTATAGAGGCACTTTTTAACGAGAAATCTAGTAACATATTTTGAGATAACTGTAACATTTACCCAGAGACCATGCCAACTTTTGTTTTTCTTAAGGAGCCATTTTGGATTTTTATATTTTTTAGAAGAATGTGTTTTTCTGAATACAATGATGTACCACACTTATAGTTTTCTGTACATTTTATATGTAAAATTTAAATCTTACGTTTTTTGTAAAGAGTGCGTTGGAAACAGTTGAGTATCTCACTTATTTCACGACTCCTATGACCCATACTTTGCTTGCATATGACCCCTTAAGGGGGCATTCACCTTTAGCGGGTTTAAAAATCGATTTTTTTTTAAGAATCGGACACTTTGAAGTTTTGACTATGGGTTTCTGAAGCCGTTTTTCGAAATTTGAGTTGGAAATATGTGAAATTGCGATTTAAACAAAACAATGTTTTTGCTCAAAAACGGCGTTTTCGCGCGCGTCAGTTCGCTTGCGTATTTTACGTTTTTGGTGGCAACTTCTTACTTCCGTACCCATGTTCACTGCTTAAACTCACCAAACACTCACTAGATGTAGGTCGAAATCAGTTATCGACTGTCGATAAATATACTACTATTTTTCTCTAAGTAAGCTGCAGTGCAGTTTAGATCTAGATCTAGTTTAGATCTACTACGGCTTGACCATCAGACGGCATTCAAATTCAGTGGACGACATGAAGAAGGCAATTTGGGCTACATATTTCCATAAATGTTCGACAAACGACCATCCACAACACCAAAACTGTCCGGAGGGAGAGAAGAGCTGGTGCAAATGGCAAGTCGCAGCGGCGACCGGGAAGTTGGACGAATTCGAACCACCGATCTCCAAAGAAGTTCAAAACGTCATCACACCAATTTACGAGGCTCTTTCTTCGGATGATCTACTGGTCCGGTGCTTAGGAGGCAATACTCAAAGTTGCAATGAAAGTTTGGATGCCTGCATTTGGAGGTTGGCGCCCAAACATTTGCACGCCGGGATGAAAACCATCGAAGTCGCAACATTTTTTGGCCGTCGGATTGTTTAATGAGGGATATTCATCGCTTCTGAAGACCATGACAACGATGGGAATAACCATGGGGTTCAACGCAATGCAGTTCGCGAAAAAAAGCCGATGCGAAGCGGATCAGGCATGCAGAGCGTAAGCTGACTCTAGCGGTACGAGCGGTCATGGAGGAGCAGAGAAGTGACCGCCTGCAGCAAAACACCTTCTACGAGGAAGAGGAGGGCTAACTTTATGGTGCTGGCATCGCCGATTAGCCGTAAGTTGCATAAAAACGGTTATTTTTTTAAGTTGAAACTTTAAACGCGTTTTTCTCGAAACCATATTTTTTAAATCGCGTGGTAGAATATCTCAACAACGAATTAACCGATTTAACTCTCGATAAGTGCAGGTAATAAAAATCTCTAGGAGTTGATCCTCGACGAAGTGCATCCGACAATTATTAATTTTTTTTTAAGGCCCGCCAAAGGAGAAAAAAGTGTCAAAAAATGAGACTTTTCGTACGATGGTCGCCCCTTTGCTAATTATGATCCAAATGGACCACCCGAGGGTCAATTCCTAGACAATCTAATATACTTTAAAACCCTTTTTTTGTTTCAGACAACTGGGACCAGCGTTATGCTACCGCGCACCAACCAATGCTAAATTGAGCTGCCCACTTTGGACCTGGACATTTTCGCCGGGGCTGAACGTACCCAACTTTAAAAAATACCTTATTAAAGAGAAAAGTTGCATTAATACCATACGAAAAACCGCGTGCGAATATCTCAAACGTATCCTGAGAAAAAAAAATGTCAAATACAGCCTTTTTTTCGTGCTTTGAAGGTGAATGCCCCTTTAAGACGGGCATTCAGCTGATTAATTACTGTACTGATAGAAAATGTATTTGTTTATAAACGAAATACTGGTGTGACATTTTGAATCTCAATTCAAACTATTGTGACTGTAAGTGCCTTGATTGACTGTCTTTTGTCTATGCTAGGATTTTGTCTGATTATATCTCTCTATAGACTGTATTTCGGCTATTGTGATGTTATGATTGTAAGTTACCTAAATTACTATATTAAATACAGTCAATATAGTGATTTAATGAGAAAATACTAATACGATACTTATTTTAACAGTTGTGATGTATTTTAAACTAACGATTGTCTTCCACTCCCAGACTAAGCATGAAGTAAAATTTCGAGTTTAGAAAAGTCCCGTGTAGAAAATTTGTCGAGGGTCGCGCAGCGACCCGAGACAAATTTTCACGGGGCTTTTCTAAACTCGAAATTTTACTTCATGCGCCACGCGTATAAACCACTGATTTACAGTAAAGTTAAAAATATAAAACGCTTAGATGTGATGGTAATTAATTTTTATTGAGATGTAGCGAAATACGCAAGAATTACTATTTTTATGAATAGTTTTGGAATAATAATAATAAAAGTAGAATACATTTAATTTGTGCAATTTTTCCATACAGTTGATATTTGAGTCATCATATCTTAATCGAGAAAAGTGCTATGATGGACACATCACCATTTTTTTTACTTCATGGATAGTGTGATAATCAATAATTATTATTATTACAAAAGATTGACAGTTACTAATTAATTTTGACTGCTAACAATGATTGACTGCTGTCAATATTTTATTGATTAATAGATAAGACGTCATTGTTTCCAAGGCACTCTTTGCAAAAAAGAAAATATTATAATTTTAAATATCAAATCTAAAATAAATTATAAGTGTGATACATCAATGAGTTCAGAAAAAAATATGCTTTCAAAGAATATGAAAATCCAAAATGACGCCCATAAGAAAAACAAAAGTTGGCATGGTCCGCGGGTAAATGTTATAGTTGTCTTAGAAAAATATGCTACTAGATTCCTCATTGAAAAGTGCCTGTATATTGTCAAAGTTCTAAATGTCAAAACTTAGTCGTTTTTGAATAAAAAAATAAAAACGACGAGAGTCGGTTACACTAAGGCAAAGTTGCGTATTTTAAGGCCTAACAATAATATGAAAATAATTTTGAAATATCTTGTTTTGCTTCCGAGATATCAACAACAAAATGTTGATATCTCGGAAGCAAAACAAGATATTTCAAAATTATTTTCATATTATTGTTAGGCCTTAAAATACGCAACTTTGCCTTAGTGTAACCGACTCTCTATCTCTTTAAATAACTGAGATCCCCATACATCCTGTTGAAATAAGGACACCCTGTATACGGGTGACGCATAAAGTAAAATTTCGAGTTTAAAAAAGCCCCGAAAATTATCTTTTAGGGCTTTTCTAAACTTGAAATTTTACTTTATGCTTAGTCTCGGAGTGGACGACACTCGTTTTGTGAGATTTGGTGAGATTTTAATGAAATTTTCGGTATTTGGTGATTTTTAACATACATAAAATTTTGCGAACATTTCATGAGATTTTGAGTGATTTGTTAAATTTGTTGATTTAAAAAATGTTCGTAAGATTTTCCATAAAGATGTTTTCATCAATTTATAAAATGTTCATGAAATTTTTAACATACGGAGATTTTCGTCGAATTAAAAAATGTTGATGAAATTTTTAATATTTCAAGATTTTTTGATAACTTTTCATAAGATTTTCGATATTTCGAGATGTTCGTCAAATTATATAACATGTAAAATTTACAATAAATTGGTATTCCGATTTAGAACAATTTTCAAAAATCAATTCGATATTCATCAAATAAATTTATAAAAAAAAAATTGACAAAAAATATAAAAATTAACGATAACATTTGAAAATATCGCAGAAAATCTTAAGAATTGATAAATCTTTAAACATTGAAAACCAATTGTTGAAAATTATAGAAACTGATGACTCGTCAATATTAAATTGATTGATGAAAATCTGAAAACTTCGAACAAAAATCGTTTAAAATTTAGATATATTGAAAATAATGTAAATTTTTCACAATAATAGTTGGTGTCCGAACATTCATGTATTAGGGGTCGTACTTTACCCAATTTGATTATTTTCATGTTAATCCATTGGAATTAGAATAGTTTAAAATAAATTAGCGACAAAAATGTAAGATAAATAAGTAAAAGATTAAATAATTTAAAAAAATATTTTTTAGCTTAAATTTTGCAAATTACTTTTTCCAAAACAAAACTCTTTAAAATTGTAAATAGTGGTACTTCTCCCTTCTCATGCGTTGTTATTCAAAATTTTTTTTTTTCGACTTTTTGTCGAAAAATATATCATAATTTATTTTCAGGCAGAAGGCACTACACAGTATATTTATAATCGTAATATGTATATTTTAAATAGTGACATTTATTTTTTGAATTGGTTTTTTTTTTATTTTGGGTTTTACGTCATCTATTTCCGCTGTTAAGGCCAATCATGACGCCGGAGATTAGGTCTACAGCTATCCGGGAATTTTGCCGAACCCGGTGGGAGTTCCAACCCACCGGTAGGGATCTTTAACGTGCACGCAACATCCAGGCAGTACACGGGTCCTACATGCATTTAACGTCATATCCGAGAAGACGGGGTGTTTGGCATTTTTATCCTAACCTATATAAATGCAGACAACTTGTTAGGCCGGTATTTGAACCCCGGCCCGTGGCGTAGCAGTACAACACTCTAACCACTACACCACCAAGCTGCCCTTTTTTTTGAATTGTTGTTTTGATTTCTATTGTAACTGTTATACACCTTTTAAGAAATGTTATCGTCGTAAAAATGGTCATTTTGCATCATAATAGAGGATTCATAACATTTTATGGCCATATTTGAAATCAGCATTGTTTAATCTAAATATAAGAACATTTTGAACCCATAGTGCCCCGCGCCGAGTCTTTGGGCCGTCTTCGAGAAGTTTAAATATAAAGCCATTTATCGCAAATCGTGGAGTACGGTGACTAATCGAATAGTCGCCGCTCGCTCACAAAAAAAAAAACGCACACACAAGATGTAATTCGCTAAACAAAAATAACAGACCCACCTAGTGGAGAATAACCGAAATAAAATTTGTAAATATGTTACCACACCCTGCAGATAACTATAGGCCTTATAAAAATGGCTGATTGTTGTGTATAGCAACATTTCACCATTGCTAGCATAAAAAGGATAACCGAATATATAATGGAAATGTTTGGTAATAATTATTGAGCAAATTAAGTGTTGAATGTAAGAACACCCTTGAATTTACTGTAGAAAACGTATTTGAAGTCGAAAATTGAGTAAATAAATGACTCAAAAATAGCTATTTTCAGGATTTTTTTACACAAAAACTAATAATTTAAATCGTTTTAAATTGGCCACAGTATAATCCTCCAAGTTTTAGGATTATTTTGATGTATCATACAATGTTGTACAGTAATTAGAACACCCAGGGTGCTAGAATTTAGTGACTACCAAAAACGTATGAATTTACCCATTGTAAACGACAGCCTTAAAGGTATAACCAAACTGTAAAAGCTTTCTTATGACAACTTTTTATGTCCATTAAAATGACGTACATGTTATATTTTAAGGATGTTTGGTTTTTGTGTTCTTATATCAAAATCACACTTTTTTTATGGGAGCATATGGAGATAAGCATGTCATTGAAAGAAAAGAAAAAAATCCCTGTATTTAGATTTTTATATATTTTATTTGAATTTCTTATAACCCGTCGATCGTCAAATAACTTGGGATGCAAAAGTAGCTTACGAAAGGTTAGTACGGAAGGTTGGACACCTCTGATGTATATTAATAAATTTACTAATTATCCATCCATAACATGTAAGTCAATACTTACATTGTATGAATCGAAAATTAAGAAGAAGGCTTTGAGCGTGAAAATGGCGCGGAAAGTTGTAGCGTGCGGAAAACTATGTTGTTTGTATCATCATCTGAGTGAGAATATCGAACGGTAAGAAGTCAAACAAAAGTGTGGAGAAGATATCTCCCTCTGTCTCTGGTGGCATGGCATTACTTCGCTTAGATCAAAGAGTGCTTGTGCAAACGCAGACTTTGGCGGATGAAGAACATTTCCGAGGCGCGCACACGCCTCTCATCCCTTTCAATTTATATTAAATGTGCAAATTCCGTTCTATACAAAATGTAAATTCCCAATCTACTCGAACCGAATCGAACGTGATACGTGACGCCGACTCCGACAACTACCCTCTGCAATTTTAAAATCTCTTGACCTGCCCCACTACACGGGAATATATGTATAGAATCTCTGTAGGACATTCGAGTTCCTGTACATTTTATTTTTAGGGCTTTTAACTTTTTATATAAATAAATAAAACTTAAACTGTTGAGAGTTTATTGTTTTAACAATTAAAATATTTAAAATTAAAACACATAAAAAGCCGACAGGATTTGTTTAAAAAGAGTTATTAAAAATAATTGATGCAATATGTACAGTATTACATTCATTATTTATAATGAACTCTTTATAAATAAATCCTATTGGTTTTTGCTTTATAAATATATATTTAATTCTACTTTTGGATCATGTAGGTAAAAAAGATTAAATAGTCGTTATTGGACTTCAGAATGAATTAGTGTTTTATACGCTGGCGCATGAAGTAACATTTCGAGTTTCGCAAAGCCAGTACATTTGTATTTGTCATTCGCTTCGCTTCGCCCGTGAAATTTAAATTTGCAGACTTTTCTAAACTCAAAATGTTACTTTATGCTTAATCTAGGAGTGGATGACACTAGTTTTTGTGATTTTATTTCACCAACTTTGAGCGTCCATATAACGCAATTGCGTAACGAAGCAAATATTCGAGTTTAGAAAAGCCTCAATACTTGGTTTGGTCGCTACGCGACAAAACCAATTTTTCAGACTTTTCTAAACTAGAAATTTAACCTTATACTTAATCAAGGAGCAAAAAACACTCGCACGGAGCTTTAAATTATACAATTGTTCGATTGTGATATGTAAATATGTTCGATTGTGATATAAAGAAAATGTCCCCATGTATTAAAATTGTATTCTATTGCTGTCATTATATTTTTTAACAAAGAAATCGCTTTCATTGTCACAGCACGTCAATCATGTAAAACATTCAAATATTTAGTGACCTGTCGCTCGGTGTGAGGAGGAGCACCATCGTGCTGAAAAATGATTGCTCCATTTAGTAAACGAAAACATTTTCACTATTTATTGATCCCCTTATAAAAAAACGGACCGATTACATGATTTTTCAGAATTCCTGCCCACACACTTTATGTGGCCACTGGGTATAAGAAGTTTGAGAAATATGTTTTTTTTCACGACTATACTCATGTATTTTGACTATCTACACTGCCATTTAGTAGGAACGTTTTCTTCATCAGAAAAAGCATTATATTCACCACATTTAGGTTGTCACCAATCTTGTCTATCCAATATTTAGAAAATTCCATTCAAGGAAAACAGTTGCGTTCTAAAAGTTGATGACGATTATGCAATTTATAGCTTCTAAAGTTGTCCAATGTTAAAGCTTTATAGCAACTACTTCGTGAAACTTGAAATTGGTGGCCAGTTGTGGACGGGTCATCTCTAATTGCTAAATATGCTCAGAACTTACACAACCAACGCTAATAAAATTATTGTAAAATCGTAGGATAAATTTTGATTCGGTATGGGCCGATTTATATATTCCACTCAAAAATTATTACGCATTTGCCTGCTAAAAAATTCTTTTCCTACAATCCCTATGAAAAGTAGGCTTCTACGCTCGCTAAAGTGCTTGGCAATCAGGTGTTTCTCGAGGTCAAGTCTCCTCGAGAAACGCCTGCTTGCCAAACACTTTAGCGAGCGTAGAAGCCTTGCTGTGACTTTACCGCTCCAAACGGCAAAAACATTTTGCGCTCGCTAAATTGGACGTTTTTCGAGGAATTGTCCAAAATTCTTCTAGCCCAACTTAATAATATAATGGATGGTGGTTAATGATCAAAAATACGTCAGAATTAAGTCAAATTCAACGTAAATAATGCTTGAAAAGTATAAATAAGTTAGAAGGTATAGTAAAAAATGTTCTCCTTATTCATTTATCTAAAAATACTAAACCTTCTAAAAACTCGTTTGTCTGTTCATTTCTATAGATAAGATGTTCTCAACATGCAAAATTAGATTTAAGAAATCTAAAAGTGGCACTTCCTCTTTAGCTAGCTTTAAAAAATGTATTAGTGCAATTGTAAAAAAAATCTTGTTCTTGTTATAAAATATAAATATAAAACTGACTAAAAAATCAGACGGCCAACAGATTAAAATGCAAACATTTAAAATAGGCAAATAATAAACTACAAATATAATCTAAGGGCTTTAGCTGTTGTAAAATTTTCAAATTTATTGATATCTGACAAACAGATATAACGTAAGCCATTTTTAAATTCAGAGCTTGAATCTGCAACTAAGTTGAAACTAGTGTTAACCTGCAATACATCTACATATCGCAGTAACCGATCAATTGGATTAAACATTTCATAATTAGTTGAATTATCATTTTGATAATCGAAATAGGGGTTTATGCCCTTATTATTTAGCAATTTTATAAATTACACTGCTTGTTTTTGATCTGAAGTTAATAAATGTTACAAATGCGACTAGAGCAATTTGCTTTGGGATATACTAATATGTCTGTACACTTCTTGTTGTAGCTCTTAGCTTTAGGATATTCTTCTGGTAATAAAAAGTGATTTTAATGGCAATAAATAGTTTATAGACACATACATTTTTTTATAAAAATAGGTTTCGTAGTATATTTTACATAATTTAAAATAAAATATTGCTTGGAATTTGGGTTCAATAAAAAAATCCTCTTGTGATAAAGTGGTACACATGAGTTCACGTGATATATGAATTAAATTCTCGAGCATATTTTTCTACCCCGGAAATGATACATCCATCCATCCATCTGCTGTGATTCTCCCAGCTCAAATAGATGGCCGACCGAATTGAATCCAATACGTAACCCAACATATTATTTCAGGAAGATTAATTACAGTTTAATGGCACGTCCGCCATATTGCCGATTCATTTTTTTCAATACCATCCCCGGCGATGCCCACGATACTATGATGCCGATTAACATAATAGATTCAGGTTATTAGGCAAACAAGAAGTGCTGAATATATTAATAGTAATCGATAGCTGGGGGTGTGTATGTGTGTGTGTGCGTTCTTGGAGATTGGATCTCTTGATGTATTTTAGGGACCGGTATCGATTCCCTTAATTACCGGCGGCTTCTAATTTATTCCGGTTTAAACAAACAAGGCCTCAATCGTTAAAGATAATAGCGGCTAGATTACAATTTTGAATTATGAATTCCGCCAAGAGTCGCTGTATGTTGGGATATAATTGTTCGTTACGGAAGGGAAAATCGCGTTTTAATTGAGATGGGGTTACTTATACAATCCTGTCAAGGTTATTTATCTTCATTTCGTATTTCATATAAAGAGATTTACGGAATTTTATTGCTTTAATGAATAAATATGTATAAGCGTATTCAGATCCCAATGTGAAGGGCCTTCACAACTTACTAGCTCAATTCAGTACAAACTGTGTTTTTTATGTAGAATTTTTTTACGTAGATTTTTTTGTCATCATGAAAAAGCACTATTTTTTTAAAAGTCTGATTTATAAAAAAACGGTTAAATTTGAAAGTTATTTTTATTTTTTCACAGAATTGTATGTAAAATCCAAATTTGCAATAAATGAATAACATTCCATTTAAAATAAGGAACTTGGTGTTGACTTTTAGCATAACCGTAAGTCGTATAACCTTTAAAATGTTTTCATTGAAAAGATCACCTGATTACATTAAAGATGAAAACTAGCAATAATTTAAAAATTAATAAGCTGCTTTTGAACTTAAGAAAAAAACAGTGTTTTATACGCGTGACGCATGAAGTAAAATTTCTAGTTTAGAAAAGATTGATTTCGGATTTGGACGCTTTGCGTCCAAATCCAAACTTAATCTTTTTAAATCAAACTTTTCTAAACTCGAAATTTTACTTCATTCTTAGTCTGGGAATGGAAAACACTCGTTAAAGGTATTATTAATTGCCTCTGTATTAAATGAAGTTTACTCCTAAAAAATCCATAATAAATTAAATTAAATATACAGAACTACCGGTAATTGAAAAAGTCGGCTCACGTTTCCGAGCGGTGAGCACTGTTGTCGGTACCAGTATCAGGAGTCAGAAGACATACGTTTCTATTATTTACTACGATGATGCGCATATAATAGTATAAAATGGTAGAATAACTGCTTGTCTTTGATACGTACATAAATTGATGACGTGACTGCCAACATTCGTGAAACATACTTTACCTTGAAATTACTAAAGTTTACTTGGGTATTGGAACAATTGCTAAATGTTTTATTAAAAACAGTTCATTGTTGGATAATTGACAGAAATATTCTTTTATAAACTCGTTAGAATGATATTAATGAATTTAATAGAAACAAATTAGTTTAGCTGTAGTAATTTTATTTAAAATTCACGATAGTTTTAACTATTTTACTAATTTCCACAAATTTGTATTATTTATTCCACTCTAAATATTCTAATAGATTTATGTCGGCTTTAACTAACGTCAGTTAAATCAGCAAATAGTTACTCATCAAATAAAATCTATTAATAAATAAATACAAACAAAAAAATGTATCAATTATTGTTTTTTGACATTGATAACTTGAAAAATGTCTATTTTAATCGACAAATAAATTGAATCCTTAATTAGACTTAACAGAAGTTAGTGAAACCGGACAACAATAATTTAATGTTTATGATTTTCTATTTTTACAAGATAAATTAAGGAAATCTTGAAACTAACTAAAACTTGACATAGTAGATTGTTTAAAAAGTGTTTAAAGCTTCGTATTGCATGCGAATACCAAATTGCATTTACAAGCCCGCAGGGCAAGTGGGTATTTTGATAAGTCGGTGACTTTTTGAATTTCCCGCCTAGTAAAATTAAATGCAACACTGCTCATATTAACTACCATCTGTCAATAGATTTCTGTCAAATTTTGAGCGAGCTGCGTCATATAGTTTGTGTTTGGTAGCTATTGACAACAGACAACCTCGTGGGAACGTGCACCAAAGAAGACCAAGGTGAGTCTGTCGGCCAACAAGGTCATGGCGACAGTTTTCTGGGATGCACGCGGTGTCATTCATATTGATTACCTTGATAAAGGTTAAACAATCACTGGTAAATACTATTCAGAGCTGTGAGACAGATTTGACATTGATTTGAAGCAAAAACGACGGCATTTTTCAAAGAAAAAAGTGTTGTTTCACCAGGAGAATGCAGGGGTGCAAACCTGATGAAAATGGTGTAGTCTCCATGGCAAAAATCCATAACCTGGGTTACAAACTGCTACCCCATCCAGCATATTTTCCCGATTTAGAGCCCTGAGACTATTCCCTGTTCCCAAACCTGAAGAAATGGCTTGGCAGTAAGAGATTTGGGCCGAATGAAGATGTCATTACTGAAACCAACGCCTATTTTGAAGCCCTTAGGGGAACTTATTATTTGGAAGGGATAAAAAAAAAAATGGGAAAACGCCGGACTAAATATATAGGGCTAATAGGACATTATATAGAGAAATAATATGTTTTTTTGCCGAAAAAATATTCTTTTATTCAAAAAGTCAATGACTTATCAATGCTCGTATGAGCATGCAATGCAGCTTTCAAAACGTGATTAACACTCTGCTTTTCCTACGACCAAACAGCGGCGGCGTTAACTGTTCTTCGTCACTGCTCATTTTATTTTAATCATTTTGACACTGGCGTTTGAGGATTTTACTTTCAAAACTAGTTTTGAAAATTCAATTTTCAAGCGTGACATTACTTGACAAAATACAAATATACAATTGACACCTTTCAATGCAAAGGTATAGCGACGAAAAGTTTATTTTCGAAAGTGCTCATAGGAAAATTCTATTTTCAAGCGTGATAATACTTGTCGAAATTCAAATTTACAATTGACACCTTTTAATGCAAAGGTATAGCAACGAAATATCTATTTTCAGGAGCGGTCGTAGAAAAAGTATATTTAATTCCAACCTATAATTGGCAGAATATCACACACATTAAGAAAATAGACAGAATATAAACTGATAAAAATAATATTGTAAACTTTTATCAAAATTTTGTAAAGCAGAAATGACAAATAGTTACAAATATACATGTATATGATTAATGTAACGATATAATTCCACGAAAACTCTTTTTATATTTGATTTGAACGATGGTTATTCATATTATAAACTAATTTAATTAATAAAATAAAAAATGCTGAACTTTCCAGTTTTCTTAAACATCTTGAATTTCTAACCCAATTACGTTAAAATGTACAGATATTAAAATATTTAGTTTCTATGTTGGCAATTTTGAGAGTATTTTGTTAATTAGCAAAGATTTTTTAAATACCTAGATTGATTTTTCTGTAATTTTGAGCCAAAATTTCATTTGTTAAGGAATCGTCAGATATAAGGAGACATTTAATTAAGAGAATGCGTTTTTGATTTATTTTGAAAATGACAAACAGCTTAAAAATACATGTCGATTAATAATCGGTAATAAAAATTTTGTGTCAATGTTGAAATTTTGTTGAGAAAATCACCTAATTTATAAACATATTTTGAGAAAATGTTATGTGCTATTAAATTATTTTAAAATTCTTAGATTTTGTTGTACAATTGTTTAATTTTGTTACATTAAATTATTAGTTGACATTTTATCGAAAAATCGCTCGTTAATTAGAAGAAGATAACAGCCCATTAATGGCCCAGTAATTATAGACCTAACTCAAAAAGTTGATTTTTAGTTAAATGGTTAACTTCTTTTTATGGTTTTTATAAATGAGTTATTATATTCAATATTGTGAATTTTTCTTTTAAATATACATAATGTATACGCTGTAAATTTTCAGGCATTCGTTGATTTTATAACAATTTGTAGTTTCGAAAGAGTGTTTTCACTTCCAGACTAAGCATGAAGTAAAATTTCGAGTTTAGAAAAGCCTGACAATTTGGTTTGGTCAATCCGCGAAGCGCAGCAGCCAAACCAAACTTTCAGGCTTTTCTAAACACGAAATTTTACTTCATGTGCCCCGCGTACAAAATACTGAAATATTGTGAAGTTAGAAATACACTTAAAAGTACTTGTATTAAATGAGTAATTAGCAAAATATTTCAGTAACAAAATATTTACATTTTTCTCTACGCATTCTCAATGTATCAAATTAACTGATTTAGTAATTTAATTAAAAAGCAAAAAAATATGAATGTTGCGTTATTGCATTGATGGCGCTTAAAGGGTTAACAGTATTTAAACGTTAATTATTCTAGGTGATTTTATCTGTAAGTTTGAGCCAAAGTTAAAAAAAATAGGACAATTTAAGATTTTAAGACTGACAGAGTACGTTTGAAAAGATTTTAGTCAAATCTATTCAAAATGGACACACTTTGTAATACAGGGTGTTTGAAAAAGAACTCATTAGTTTTATTGTGTCATAGAAACTGTTCAAAGTGATACACACTATTCTAGTTTGTGGTGTTTGATTCATCAACTGCCCAAATTTTGCTCCCCTGCAACTGGCACGCCTGCTTGACCTAGAGACGTTCAGGTGTGCAGTGCAGTGCAATGGCTACTCCGGAACAAAAAGCGCAGTGTTATTTGGCTTGTGCAAACTGAATCTGTTATAACAGTGCAACGTAATTTTAGACGTCAGTATGGTGTTGAACCTCCTACAGCAAAAACTATCTGGCCAATGACTACGTCTGGCCCATGACTTCTTTGGGCTCCGAACACACGAAGCACGGATCTGTTGAACAACATCTCGGTCTACCTGGCGAATCCCTTTTAAAACACTACTGGTTTCCTTGAAAAAATGTAGCCAATGACGGATAGTTTTTGCTGTAGGATGTTCAACACCATCCGTCTAAAATTACGTTGCACTTTTATAACAGATTCAGTTTGCACAAGCCAAATAACACACTGCGCTTTTTGTTGCGGAGTAGCCGTTGCACGCCTGAACTGAGCCCTGGCGCTGTCTCAACGTCAAGCAGGCGTGCCAGCTGCAGGGGAGTAAAACTTGGACAGTCGATGAATCAAACACCACAAACTAGAATAGTGTGTATCACTTTGAACAGTTTCTATGACATAATAGAACTAGGGAATTCTTGTTCAAACACCCTGTATATTAATAAATACAATATACTTTTATTTTAATTTCAATAATTATTTATAACTTGATTGATTGAGTTACGTGAAGATCAAATTAATTTGACGAATAAAGCACCTATAACATTTCTTCAAATGTTTATTTGAATTACTAAATGTACATCAGTGTTAATCCATTGATAATGGTCACTTTGTGTCCGAAATGTATGTACATTTGGTAATTGAAATAAACTTGTAAAGAAACTTTAATAATGAGAATTTTGTAATTTTTTTGTTTTTGACGCTGTTTACATGAATAAGAACCTGGTTTAAAAAAAGTAAAACGTTTTCATAATAGCCCTGTCGTTAATATATATATATTAATTATTTATCATAGTTATCGTGTTATATTTATATTGACTTTCTACTACTCATTATTTCTTTACACCATTTGTTGACGTTTCTAATATGTATCTGTTTTGTATACATCAATTTTGAATATATGAATATATTATTATAATTATTATATTTCGTTCTTCTATTTTATAAAACTCATGGAGGGGATTAATCCCCTACACCCCCCCCCCCTATCTACGCCACTGCTACCAATCCACAAAAAAAAATTCATGATTTCATAGTAACTACGAAGTTTGAATGAAAAAATCACCTTATTTTTTGATCACATTAGTATTTTAAATTAGGACTTAAAATATAGGTAAATTTTAGAAAATATGTATTTCTAATGAAATGTCATGAATTTGGCTAACATATTAAATATGAGTGGTCAAAATGACTGTTAATATTGTAAACATAAACAGCTTTATTCATTCACATTAATCGATTATTATATTAATCATCCGTATTACGAGTAGACGATTTAACATTATGTATGGCATATAAACATAAATATACATCTCATTTACAAGCAATCAGACTCGGCGTTTCAGCTCGCTACACTAATTATACATAAACAATTGAGCAATCCGTAACCACAATACTAAATCTCCAGGGGTGTTCGACCAGTTGACCTCAGCGAAGCAATAAATGTAAGGCACAAATAAGCCCAGCACTGACCGAAACAATACGATATTTTGCCCTTTTCATGAATACGTGCGTGCACTGAATATTTGGTGTGTTATAAAATTGCATAATCGTTGTTTATGTTTGTTAAATCCGACAGTAAAATTCTATAAACATACAGGGAGTATCTCTTTTTTTAGGTATACATTCCCGTTGCATACGCTGTACAGGGTGCAGGATGGTTTCTTCAATTGAAGTACCCATTTATATCAATGATAGACAAAAACCAATTAATGATTCCAGAGCTAGTTTTTAGAGCTTATTTCTTGTACCCAAGGCCGTAGCCAGGGGGGGGGGGGTATCAAACCTTCAAACCTCTCGCCCCGAAATTAAAGATGTTACATTTTTGTATGTAAAAGCGGCCCCGAAAGAGCAAAAACAATATTTTTACCATTTCACTTAATTATTAAGCATGAAGTAAAATTTCGAGTTTATGAAAGCCTGAAAATTCGAGTTTGTTGATGAGAACAAGGCGCAGCGCGCCGGCAAATCCAAATTTTCATGCTTTTCTAAACTTGAAATTTTACTTTATAGGCCACGAGTATAAAACAAAAATTTAATATGTAGTTCAAAATATACTGCTTAGGTTTATTCTACACCACTGAGATATGTGCATTGACTTAAACAAAATACTTGCATTTTGAACTTTACAATATTTTTATTTTTATACTCGTGGCTCATAAAGTAAAATTTCGAGTTTAAAAAGATTGAAAATTTGGATTTGCCGGCGCGCTGCGCTTTGCTTCGAATTCAAAATTTGCAAAATTTTCAAAATTTTACTTCATGCTTAATCAAGGAGTAGAAACACTAGTATATGTATGGATATATACCGGGTGTGGCACTTAAGACGCCTCGGACCATAGCTCCTTTACGATAAAAGCTATCGAAAAAAATCTAAGAGCAAAGTGGTGCATAATTACCGTCGCTATGTTTCAAAAATATTTATAATCATCAGTGGCGTGCCGTACTCCAGTGGCGTACCAAACTTATGTTTTTTTTTTTTAAATGGAATGCCCTATTTTTTGTTGCAGATTTGGAAAGTGCTCGAAGAGTACTTATTTTTTTATCTAACATGTTATACCCTTCACTTTTGCGGTTTCGCTGTTATAACCCCTTCTTTCAAAATTGCGCCCCATTTTTGAGATTGTTTTGTAGAGAAACTAATTGACGCCAGCGCCTAAATTTTGAATTGAGGTACAGGTTAAGACCTCGTATACCTTCACATAATTTTTTTTCGGGTAATTTATGGATAAAAAATAATTTTTGATTGAACTTCGCATGTTGTCATTTTTTTCGAAAATTTCAAATGGCACCCCCCTAAAAAAATTACGGCGTTGTACAGCCAAAACTCTAAATTTTTCATTGGTACAAAAAAATTACACATTGCTTAACAAAATTTCGGAGAAAACAGGAATTTCATCACAAATGTCGGGAAACGTTTTCCGTTCCCAAGAGTGCCATGAGAAAACAAAAGATTGGTAATTGTCGAAGTAAATTATTAGACGCCAGTAGCAGCCATAAGTGATTTTTGATAAACGTTCTAAAAATGTTCCGAACTCAAGAGGAAATGGTTGACATGATATTTATTCTTGGAGAATGTAACAAGAATTGTTTGTTGGCGTCACGAGTGTACGCTGCGAGATATCCGCACAGGGCACATCCAAATGAACGTGCGTTTCAAAAAGTGTCGGAGAGATTTACTACTACCGGGAAGTGTGAAACGGCCAAGGAGAGTTAGAAAGAAGACAGTTTTTACCGAAAATAATGAACTGCAGGTTCTGGAGGCAGTTATTGAAGATCCTCATACCAGTATCCGTGATATTAGTAGGAATCACGATTTTTCAACGCGATCCGTACATCGTGTTCTTCAAAAGTACAAATTCCGTCCATTTAAGATTCAACTGCACCAAGAATTGCAACCTCAAGATTTTCATGCGAGGCAAGATTTCTGCTTGTGGGCTATCAACAAAATTGAGCAGGAGGAATCATTTCTTATGCGCGTATTATTTTCTGATGAAGCGACGTTCCATAGAAATGGGCATGTCAATCGCCACAACTACCATTATTACACCGATAAAAACCCACACGCTATGCGAATGATAAACCACCAGCAAAGATGGTCGCTGAATGTTTGGGGAGGCATACTTGGAGAACACCTTTTGGGTCCTTATTTCATCGAGGGGCACCTGAACGGCAACAGTTATTTGAGGTTCCTTCGCGACGACTTGGATGATCTCTTGGAAAATGTCCCTCTAGCCGCTCTACGACAGATAGTTTTCCAGCACGATGGAGCTCCTGCACATAATAGCCGTGTCGTTCGGGAATTTCTCGATGAAACGTTTCCGGACTCCTGGATTGGTCGTGGGGGTCCTGTGAGGTGGCCGCCAACATCACCAGATCTCACTCCCCTTGACTTCTTCCTTTGGGGCCATATCAAAGACGAGGTTTACAGGACGGTACCAACTACTGTCGAGGATATGAGGGAGAGAATCCGCGCGGCTTTCCGCTCTATATCACCAGAAGTCCTTAGGGCAGTGTCTAGAGCCTGTGAGTCGAAGTTGTGGTTATGCCTCCAGCAGGAAGGTCGTCATTTCGAACATTTACTTTAAGTTGTTCAATTTTCATATCATGTTGAATAAATAGGTACATACTATTATGTTGACCGTATTTGTGTTTTTGTTTTCTCATGGCACTCTTGGGAACGGAAAACGTTTCCCGACATTTGCGATGAAATTCCTTTTTTTCTCCGAAATTTTGTTATGCAATGTGTCATTTTTGTTTTTTTTGTACCAATGAAAAATTTATAGTGTTGGCTGTACAACGCCGTATTTTTTTTAGGGGGGTGCCTATTGAAATTTTCGAAAAAAATGACAACATGCGAAGTTCAATCAAAAATTATTTTTTTTCCATAAATTACCCGAAAAAAAAATTATGTGAAGGTATACGAGGTCTTAACCTGTACCTTAATTGAAAATTTAGGCGCCGGCGTCAATTAGTTTCTCTACAAAACAATCTCAAAAATAGGGCGCAATTTTGAAAGAAGGGGTTATAACAGCGAAACCGCTAAAGTGAAGGGTATAACATGTTAGATAAAAAAATAAGTACTCTTCGAGCACTTTTCAAATCTGCAATAAAAAATAGGGCATTGCATTTAAAAAAAACATAAGTTTGGTACGCCACTGGAGTACGGCACGCCACTGATGATTAGAAATATTTTTGAAACATAGCGACGGTAATTATGCACCACTTTGCTCTTAGATTTTTTTCGATAGTTTTTATCGTAAAGGAGCTATGGTCCGAGGCGTCTTAAGTGCCACACCCGGTATATATTTAAAGAAAAAAATTATGAATTTATATTTTTTCAAGATTTTAATATTTCATACAATTTTCTGTATGTTTTTGTACAATTTGATGATTCTCCTCACTTTACTTATTTTTAGAAGATTTCTAGGTTTTGTTAACTTTTGCTAATTTCTTATTTTTTAAATTATGAACAGAAATGAGTGGTTACTATTGCTCTCGATAACTTTTAGAGCGCCAGTCCGGGCCTGACGTGCGTGCACGTAAATATTTGTTGTATTTCGAAATTGCATAATCGTTGTTTCTGTTTGTAAAATCCGACAGTAAAATGAATATCTTGCGCCTTGTGTGGCCATTATAAAATATTCAGTGAATTTTAAATAGCACCTTCTCTTTCCCTCGGTGGAAGTTAGTAGCGAATATAAATATAAAAGGTGGAGATGCACGTTTGCTAATCGCCGCTATTTACGGTCTTATCGTGGAAGTTAGCACGCGCGCATAAAACAAATCGCGCGAACATGCACACCAACTTAGCCTCCGGCGATCGTTGGATGCGGATGTGGGATGAGTCCTTTTCTATGGATACGGGAATTTCTCTGCTGTTTTCCACCCGTTCTCTGTTACATTGTTACAACCCTCCGGGTATTTCGTGGCAATAAGTTGGTACACTTTGGATACACTGAAGGGTGTTTTATTTGTTTAAACCGACTGTTTTGTTTCACAAAAAACCTTCCTAAACTTGTTATGCTTGTTTAATACAACTAATTTAATCATAAGAATATGTTAATAATATTTCTTGATTTCAAGATGTAACTTACATGTACAAAATGAAAATAGCATCTAGAGCAGGGCTGACCAACCCAAATTGCTTCGAGGGAGAAAATCAGAACTTGAAATGTTCAAGGGCCACATCTAAGATATTTACTTTCCCCCATACGCAAAACAAAGAAAGAGTATTGTTTTCGCAAACATTTTCAAATCAATTTTTTTGGTGGATATATCCATTTTAAGAACCCCCGAGTTGATTAAAACCATTTTTAAAAAATGTCTGTGTGTCCTTCTGTAATTCTGTCCTTCGATAAAGTCTAAACCGATTAAGCTGTTAACAGAGCTGGGACGAATCCTTGTAAAAAGGATTCGAATCACGAATCCGAATCACCTAATATGATTCGAATCACGAATCCTCGAATAAAGGATTCGTTAGAGATAAATATGATTCGAATCCTGTTTTTTCGAATCACGAATACAAATCCTTTAAGAATAAATTTGATTTTATTATTTTTTTGCAACCATTAATATATAAATATCGTTACCAGTTGTTTTAATAAAAATATTCAAATCCTAATTATTTATTATTAACACTGAATATCGTTGATAACAGACTAAATATCTGATTCCCTGTTACTCTGATTAAAGATGTATTTGTGTGTTTCTGAACTTCACTTTAAATCAGTGTTTTGTACGCGTGGCGCATGAAGTAAAATTTCGAGTTTAGAAAAGCCCGAAAATTTGTCTCGGGTCGCTGCGCGACCCTCGACAAATTTTCACGGGGCTTTTCTAAACTCGAAATTTTACTTCATGCTTAGCCTGGGAGTGGAAACACATGTTCAAAACTTCAAATTGAACTCTATTATAAAATCGACGAATGGCTGAAAATGAAGTAAATAAAAAATTCACTGAAAATCATTAAATCCGGGAAAGTCAGAGAAAAGTCATGGAATTATATTCAAATTGATCAAAACACTGGCAAAAAAGCCATATGATATTACTAGATTTGTCAAAATCGGCAAGCAAATTACAAAGCATAAAAATTTATAAAATTAACTTAAATATTGACAAAAACAACGAAAACAAGTTGAAAAAATGAGGATTTCCCGCAGAAGAAAGTTTAATTAAAAGACCAGGGAAAAAAATCCTGAATCAGGAAAATGTCGAAAAAAATGTAACATTTCAGATTGTGGCTGCTATGTCAGTTTTACTTCAAATAATATTAAACAATGTTGAACATTTAATGTTGTTATCAAAGCATTCAATTTGAAGTTTCGAACAAGCGTTTCCACTCCCAGACTAAGCATGAAGTAAAATTTCGAGTTTAGAAAAGCCCCGTGAAAATTTGTCGAGGGTCGCGCAGCGACCCGAGACAAATTTTCGTGCTTTTCTAAACTCGAAATTTTACTTCATGCGCCACGCGTATAAAACAGTGATTTAACGAGAAATTTAAAAACATACAAGACACATTTTCATGTTAATCCTCACAATCCGAATAATTTTTGACGATTCAAATCCTTACGTAAGTATTCGAATCCTTTTATAAATATTCAAATCCTTTTATAAGGATTCGAATCCTTTTATAAATATTCGAATCCTTTTATAAGGATTCGAATCACCCACATTTGGATTCGAATACGATTCTTCTTAAAAAACTGTGACGAATCCGGATCACGAATCCAGTTGAACTAAAGTATTCGAATGCCTCTTTTGAATCCTCTAAAAGGATTCGAATCCAGGATTCGAATCCTGAATGATTCGAATCCTGCCCAGCTCTGGCTGTTAACATGACACTATAAACTTAAGCTTTTTATTACAATAGTAGTATTCGATCAACTTTTGGTGAAATTGCGGAAACCGGAAGTGGTAGTTTACACTTATCATTTTTTTAACTTTTTTTTAATATTGATCGTATAGAAAAATCTTGTTAATAAAAGTTGTAGATAATCGAAAAATTTGCATTTAATGCATGCTCACTTTATATCGTAGTTCTTTTAATTATTTTTTCAAAATCTGATTTTAATGTATGATTTTATTAAATTATAATAAGTCAACTAAAAGCTGAATCTATATAAAATTAATATGATTTTCTTTAATAAATAAGCAAACTTTGATCTGACGTTTGAAAACACAAAATCCGAGCTCTCGAAATAAAATTACAGGCGTTCAAAGTTGTAAATTATTTTTATTTAACTATAAAAAAAAAAAAAAAAGGTGGATTATTTAAATTCCAAATGAATATTTTTAAGAAATCAACAAATTTTGTTCTGTCGTTTGAAAGAAACAAATTCCGGTCGCTGGTAATGAAATTACACAAATACAAAGTTGAAGAAGGAAAACAAGTTGTAAAACTGGCGCTTCTTGGAATAAAGTATTGTTAAAAACTGAATTTAGCGTTGGATTAAAAATTGCTTGCAATCAATCGATTTAGAGTTAAGCTGGATTTAATTTAAGCTGAGGCGCATCTTTTTTAATTTATTAATTGTGGTTAGCACAAGCGCCTAAACTCACGAGTTTAATTTAAGCCGGTATTTCTTTAAAATACCTTTAATACTCACTAGAATCATTTACAAAACTTCTTCATAACCACTTCAGATTTATGTGTAAGATCTATACAGTCATTGAAAGTAAACCACCGACGCCACTACCTGTCCCATGCAGCAGATGCAACAAGTACGACCACATCACCAGCAACTGCACCGAAAATATAACCTGTGCTAAATGTGCAGGACAACACCCCACATCTACGTGCAGCACTGAATTGCCGATAAAATGCAAGGCTTGCGGAGAAACAGACCACGGGGCATGGTCAACGAAATGCGCCAAGAGACCGCGTCAACCGATTGAGGGAATCCCCAATATTAAAATGATGAATCAAAACAAAAAATCTTCCCAAATTGACAAGCACTTGACAAAAAACTCACGAATTCACACCCCCATCACTGTTCATGATTACATTATCGACATCTACACGACAAAGATTAACGAAGCAACGGTGACTGATAGAGACGCACTTATCAAAAAACTGAAAGCTCGTTTCATCGATTCATTTAATGTAGACACCCATGTTAATTTTTCAGGCAACAAGATGTTCGTCGTCATGTTTGACCTTGAATCCCCAAATGTCATCCCTCCTGTAGCCCCCCTATCCGGCATCCAGACCAGACTCTCACACCTAAGTAGCAACAATGGCGGTGTATAATTTTATATACGGCAATATCAACTCCCTTTCCTTAAAATCCCATCTAGTTTCCAATTACCTTACCAACAATCCCATCGATGTCATTATGATGGTTGAAACAAAAAACTCTTTTTCATTTAATAATTGGTCCTACATCCAAATTCCTTCCTCGACTCCCCAACTAAACCAACGAGGTGGCTCATTGGTGGCAGCCAGATCAGAAATAAAATTATTGAAGTCAAATCCGCCTAAAATAAACAATATTATGAACGAATGTCTGCACTGCACCATTGAGCTGCCTCAATTCTCACTCCACATTTTCCTTGTATACATCCACAACTCCTCTTCCATTGAAGATACAATCCTCACAAAGGCTTCCCTTTATGATCATGTTGTCGTAATCGGTGATTTTAACATTAACAAAACAAAATCAAAGCAACTCGCCTCCTTTATAGCAAACTCCAACTTTGTGCGTATCCATACCAGTCCCACATTCATCATGTCAAACAACCAATCCACCACTCCCGATATCCTTCTTTGTACAAGCAACATCGAACACCTTATAGATAATGTCCCTGATTTATGTTCAGACCACTTATCTATCCAATTTTCCCTTAATGTTTGTTCCCCTCTTCCATCCGTTCCCAAGACAATTTTAAACTTCAAATACTGTGACACTACAAACGTGACCGACGAAATGACAAAATTTATCTCCGAAAATGAATCTATTAACCCTAACACGATTTCCCTTTTCCTAGAAACCCTATCTCAATCTATCAAACATAACACACCAACTATAACCAAAAAACCCTACAAATATCCTCTTCCCAAATATATCCTCCACTTAATTAAATACAAACGATAGTTATATAGAGACTAGACAAACTGACGACATGACACTCAAACAAAAATTCAACAGACTAAATAAAGACATACATACGATGATTACACAGTACAAAAGTGATCTCTGGATAAAATCGTGCGAACAAATAAACGACCTACATGGTAAACACTACTGGCAGGAGATTAAAAAACTCAGCAAGTACCGGAAAACCGATTTTATCCAAAAAATCACAGACCCAATGACAAACAATACGGCGACGGTCCATATCGACATTACTAACATCTTTGCGACTTATTTCAAACACACGTACACAATGACTGACCACACAGACTATGACAATGAATTCCTCGACAGTGTAAACTCCTGGTATGCGTCTTTTAAAATCACCCAAACACCTCTTCCCCCAAATGATGCTATAAAGGAGGAAGAATATTTTGAAAACCTCACGGCACCCGGTTATGACAACATTCCTAGAATTATCCTCAAATCTCTTCCAACAAACATCCACACCTATATCCTAAAAATATTTAACCATATATAGTCTACCCAAGTGTTTCCGCCAGAGTGGAAGCGGGGTATAATTACCTGTATACCCAAACCCGGAAATGACCCACTAGATCCTAGCAATTATCGCCCCATCACTCTTCTCCCAGTCCTCGGAAAATTATTCGAATCCATAATCAAAAACAAACTTATTTCCTGCATAGCGGACCTTATCCCTCCCTACCAGTTCGGATTCCTCGAACACCGCTCCACAACTCTACCTTTATCCATTCTCACGTCCAACTGTCAAACAGCAAGCCTTGAAGGTCGTAAATCTGCCATAATATTCCTAGACATTCAAAAAGCGTTTGATTCAGTTTGGCACCAGGGCTTGCTGTTTAAGTGCAGCTCCCTTAATATACCTCCACACCTAATCAATCTCTTAGACAGTTTCCTGCACAACCGATCCCTTCAAGTTAAAATACGCCACACCTTTTCCAGCGCCTTTACTCCTGAGCAAGGCCTCCCACAAGGATCCCCGCTATCACCATTTCTTTACAACCTTCTCGTCCATGATATGTACAACCCCGATCCTAACTACTTTGATAAATCTGCCTACCCTCTCATATACGCCGATGATACTGCGTTAATCGCACATGCTCCCACACTCCCAAAAGCCCTCAGCACTCTACAGGGCCTTATCGACACCATTCAAACATGGTTTGCGAAATGGCGAATTTCCATAAACCCCAATAAAACCCAGCTTCTAATCCCTTTTCACCGAGCAAACCAATCCCCATTCTCAATTTCTTTAAACAATCAAGTTATCCGCCCTTCAACCACATGCAAATATTTAGGTATCCTTTTTGACCCCAACCTTACTTTTAAAGCTCACTCCACAATCCTCAAAGCAAAAATCAAGAATCGGGCGGCTCATTTTAAAGGTCTGACCTTCAAACAACAAGGAATTACCACAAAAACAGCCGTTCATATATATAAAATGATATGCCGCCCCTTACTTGACTATGCTGCTATCCTCTTCCACAATCCCCATCCTACTACACTCAAAAATTTACAAGTTGCCGAAAGATCGGCCCTGAGAGTGCTTACCAAAATCCGTCACCCCCAAAACCCACTGCACAACCCCTCCAACCTCCTGCTGTACAAACTAACAAAAGTTACCTCCATAGAAACCCGCCTATCCTATTTAGCTGATAAATTCGCCTCAAACCCCACCCTTTATAATCTCCTCCACCCTTTATGCATTTCTCGAAACCCTAATATCACTCCCAAACGTAAACGTTTTACCTCTACAATTCATGATTTCATTTCATCATTTCATAACCCTAGTGATCACGACAATTAAATTCATTTGACTAGACAATGGACGACATTAGCAATCAAGACATTTCCTACACAATAACTGACAAGGACAGAACTCTATAATTCCAGGCAGAAAGACCAACGGTCGATAGCCAATTGGCAAATTATTTAATTTGTACTTTATTTAATTGTAATTTATTTTTGTACTATGACTATTACCAAAATTTGCCAATAAAGATTTATATATATATACCTTTAATAAATAAAATGCGTCGTAAAAGAGCTATTGGGATTTTATTTGTTTTGGTTGGAAAAAAACAACAACAGGTTAAAAAAATTAAAACTTTCCCCAAAATAATATCTGATTGACAACATTAGTGGCTCAAATTAAATCTCATTTTATCCTCAATAATTCTTGTCAATTTAATTTAAATCTAATAATCGCTTGATTTTTTATTTAAAAAAATTGAAAATAGAAAAAAAATACCAATAAATTCATGTTTCATTTAACGACTTTTTAAAAATTACCCAAACACCCGATTGTTATGAGATTTACAGTTGAAGAATAAAAAAAAAGATTGGGCATTAGTTCTATGTAAGATTAAACAAAATATGTCGATTTTGCGAAAAGTTACAGTCATTGAAATTATAAAAAAGTAAACAAAAACTCATTAAATTGATTGTTTCGTTTCAAGAATTTTGAAAAATTACTGAAATATCGATTTTTATGAGATTCGCGGGTATTATAAAAAAATGACAGGGCTTTCTTTTTACGTAAGATTAAATAAAATATTCATTGAAATTATAAAAAAGTAAATAAACTCACATTAAATATGTGTATTTTACATAATATCGGTATAATTTAAGCTTTCGCAATTTGTTCGTTAAAGTTTACTAATAGATACGAATTTGTTTTCGTTCTAAATTTGAACTAGTAAATAACATTTACTCTATTTATTTTATGTCATACATTAAAAAAAAAAAGAAAACTGCAAAATATGTTTCTGATTGATCGTCTAACAAGGGTTTCCACTCACAGACTAACCATGAAGTAAAATTTCGAGTTTAGAAAAGCCTGACAATTTGGATTTGCTGAGGTGCGCGAGCGAAGACAGTCGCGCCTCAACAAATCCAAATTTAGGGGCTTTTCTAAACACGAAATTTTACTCTATGTGCCACGCGTATAAATCACTAACTTTAAGTGAAATCTTCAACCAATTGGTTAGAGCAAAATAAATTTAGTATGGACACAGCAAGATTTTTTTTTAATATTTTATTTTTTGTTCAGTAGTTTACAATACTTTTTTGATATTTTTAGAAGTTTAGGAATCTAAAATTCTGTTTTAATTGTGTTTTTAACACAAGACACTTTTCTTTAGAGTATAGATATTCCTTTGCATATGCTGAAACATTTTTAGGCATCATTCACATTTGTAATAAGTAGTAGTTTGAACTTCACTTTATTTTAGTTCTATACGTGTAGCGCATGGAATAAAATTTTGAGTTTAGAAAAAAGGGAAAATTTGGTTTAGACGCTCCGCTTCGCCGGTGTCTCCGGAGACACTTGTTAGAAACTTTAAATTGAACACTTACAAAAACACAACGAATACCTGGATATTTGCAGCGTATACATTGAGATATGTATACAGGGTGTCTACGCTAAATCGTTCCTTAAAAGTTTATGGGGTTACCGTTGCACTAAAAATTTGAAAAAAATCCTTGTCATATGGTTGAATCAGTTCTCCTCATGTGAAATATTTTCAACTTTATATCACTTCCGGTTCCACCGGAAGCAGCACCAAATTTGTTATTTTAAATGGAACACCCTATATATTAGTAATTTTTTGGATTTCTCGTTTAAACTGCAACATATTTTATTCGAACATATGTACACTTATCTCTTATAGTTTTCAAGCAAAAATACTATTTCTAAAATTTTGAAAGGCATCTTGAAATCTGTCTGTAACTTCTCTTAAGAGTAAGATAAAAATATGATTTGTATCTCTACTTGTACCTAGAGGATGCCTTTATGAGCGTATTAATTGGAAACTGTCAATTTTGACAATAAGTGTTCTTAAAATGTCATTACCTAAGTGCCCTCTTCAATATCTAGTAATTCAATTTTTTTTAATGGAATGACCCATTTTTTATCACATGGTACGATTGTGAGAAAAATTTTCTTGATCAAAAACAAAATAGCCAAGGTAAAAATTGTTTATAAAAAATGTGTGTGTTTTTTCGTTGGCTACAACTTTTGTTTGAGACATTTTTTGATTAAGTTAATATGTTTCTATATTTTTTACTTCACTTGAAATCAGTGGTTTATATGCGTGGCGCATAAAGTAAAATTTCGAGTTTAGAAAAGCCCCGTGAAAATTTGTCTCGGGTCGCTGCGCGACCCTCGACAAATTTTCTACGCGGGGCTTTTCTAAACTCGAAATTTTACTTCATGCTTAGTCTGGGAGTGGAAGACACTCGTTCGTAAATTTTCGAATTATCATAAAGTTGTGTATTTTTTCGTTGTCTGCAACTTTTGTTTGAAGCTTTGTTTGATTGAATCGATAATAGAGCTACAATTGATGAGTGAACAAAATCAAAATGGTTTATTTTTTCGTTGGCTACAACCTTTGTTTAAACCTTTTTTGGTAATACTAAATTGTCGTGTAATTGGGAATGTTTCCTGTTGGGCAGTGACCATTATTATTATTATTAAAACAGTAAACAGTGTTGCTAACTCTAAACCATCAAATGTCTAAAAAGTCTTTTGTTAAAAATCAGCATAAATCATTACATTATTCTGTTTTTATTAAACGAATTTCAAATAAGTTAACAAAGAACAACTCTGAATTAATTAGGAACTTTCTGAGGCTGAAGAATTTTCAAAAATATTTTCATTATGTTTTTCTTTTTTGACATATTTGCTAATTTAATACGTTATTTATAAACATTTTCAAGCAATATCTTTTTGAAATTTTATAAATTTAATGCTTACTTATTCCTCTATGTATTACATTACTTTATAGTTTTTCAAAAAATGTTTTGAGCAATAGTTGTAGGTAATGAAAAACACACAACTTTTACCTAAACACTTTTCACCTTAACTCATTTGTTTATGATCACTATACGAAAAAGCCTAGGGGAGATATTTATTTGATAATCACTTACAAATTGCTGCTAATCAAACAAAGTTCCACACAAAAGATAATAACAACACCCAACACAAAATTTTATATAATCACATTTCACCTCAGTTCTTCCGTTTATGAACTAGAAACTAAAAAAACTAGTTTAGATCAACAACTCACCGACTATGGCTTTCGACGTCTCAAACGAAAAATGTTTCAAACAAAAGTTGTAGCAAACGAGAAAATCAACCACATTTACCTCAACACTATTTACCTCAGCGCTTTTGTTTTTGTTTAATAAACCGGAAAGATTTAATTGATATATTTTGCTAATCACTCATTAACTGTAGCTATTTTATCGATTCAATCAAACAAAAATTGCAGACTACGAAAAAATACACAACTTTATGATAATTCGAAAATTTACGAACGAGTGTCTTCCACTCCCAGACTAAGCATGAAGTAAAATTTCGAGTTTAGAAAAGCACCGCATAAAAAAATTGTCGAGGGTCGCGCAGCAACCCGAGACAAATTTTCACGGGGCTTTTCCAAACTCGAAATTTTACTTCATGCGCCACGCGTATTATACACTGATTTCAAGTGAAGTTAAAAATATAGAAACACATTAACTTAATGAAAAAATATCTCAAATAATAATTGTCGCCAACGAAAAAGCCCACAAATTTTGTATAAACAATTTTCACCTTAGCTATTTTGTTTTTGATCAAGAAACGAGAAAGTCTGGCCCAGATTTATTCATCGGCGGCAAATGTGGATAAATTTCATTAAATACTCTACATGTTCGAGTAACATTGCTATCGCCGTTGCCATGTATCAATGTTCAATAGAAAAAAACCTCTAGAGTGCTATGATTTTATCTTTTGTTTAATTTAAGTTGGCTACGCACTTTAGGATTTGACATATAAAACGTCAGACAAAATATTTATAATGTATAATTTCAGAGTTGCCAACCTACAATATTTTCCATGGCACTCTAGAGGTTTTATTTTATTGAACATATGATATAAAGAATAAATTGATAATTTGTTAATTTGTGTAATAATTAATTATTTTGTTGATTTCTGTATAACTTTTTACTAATTGTTTTTATTATTTGACATTTCACATTACAATCGCGACAAAACAAAAGCATACTACTTGCCTACTAAAATTTATTTGCGACTTATGCGCGCATTATTCCCTGCATAAATGCGATGAAAAACGAATCTTTGAAATAATTCGAAAACTACTTGTTTTACGAGTATAGTTGTAGAATACTTTTTTGTGGGAAATTTTCCTGCCAATCGTACCATGTGATAAAAAATGGGTCATTCTATTTAAAAAAATTGAATTACGAGATATTAAAGAGGGCACTTCGATATTGACATTTTAAGAACACTTATTGTCAAAATTGACAGTTTCTAATTACTTTACTCATAGAGGCATCCTTTAGGTACAAGTAGAGATATAAATCATATTTTCATCTTATTCTTAAGAGAAGTTACAGACAGATTTTAAGATGCCTTTTAGAGATCAAAATTTTAGAAATATTTTTTTTTTCTTGAAAACTATAAGAGATAAGTGTGCATATGTTCGAATAAAATATGTTGCAATTTAAACAAGGAATCCAAAAAATTACTAATAGATATGGTGTTCCATTTAAAATAACAAATTTTGGTGCTTCTCCCGGTGGAACCCGAAGTGATATAAAGTTGAAAATATTTCACACGAGGAGAACTGATTCAACCAAATGTCAAGGATTTTTTTCAAATTTTTGATGCAACGGCAACCCCATAAACTTTTAACGAACGGTTTAGCGTAGACACCCTGTATTTAACAAAAACATTTCCTGCATATTTTGTATGTCTTCGAATCTAATGTAGTCACATGAAGTGGAAGTGCACTAAAACATTATCGTTAATTTCACAATAAAATAAAAACAAACAAGTTTTGATAAAATTTAGTTAAACTGTAAAATAGTTTTTTCTTTAAAAGTTCATTCAAGGTGATATTCAGCACTTCTTCTTATGACTTCTATAAATGACTTATTATATTATACAGGCACTACCGAAAGTAGCACCGAATTTGTTATTTTAAATAGAACACTCTATATATTTTAGAATTCCTCGTTTAAATGCAATGTATTTTGTAGAAATGTATGTACACTTATCTTTTTTATTTTTTAAGAAAAACATTATTTTATAAAATGTTGACCTCTAAAAGGCAGTTTGAAATATGTCTGTAACTTCTCTTAAGAATGAGATAAAATATGATTTATATCTCTAATTGTACCCAGAGGATGCCTCTATGAGTACAATAATTAGAAACTGTCAATTTTGACAATAAGTGGTATCAAAATGTCAATATCTAAGTGCCCTTTTAAATATCTCGGAACTCAATGTTTTGAAATTTTATGACCTATTTTTAATTACATAGCATAATTGGGAGGTAAATTTACCACAAAAATAGTATATTGTACAACGAGAGTGGATATGATGCTTATATCTCACGACGGCACTCGCCTACGGCGTCGTGCCCCAAGGCCGAGTAAGATATAAGTCATATCCACTCAAGTTTGACAGTCAACTTTTCCTACGACTAGTAAAAGAAACGAAATTAATAGTTAAAAATTATTACAATAATTATAATTTAAACATAAAAATTTATAATATATAAAATTACGAAAAAACTATTCGTGAAAATGCAAACAGTGTCTTATTTAATAAGACAATTTAAGACGATAAATATCCATTGAAACAACTACTTCCCGTGCAAATACACCTCCGGATATTGAATTATACAATGAAATATTTAAAATCTTATTTAATTTGATTTGTTACAACGCTCTATTAAAGTATATGTAACGTTTAGGTCAAATTCCCTTCAAACCAACTAACAATACAATTTAAAATGAAAGGAGAGATAGCAACAAATTAGAAGTGAAAGGACTTGGATTAAAACTAATGTCTTAGGCCATCTATAGACGCGTTTCGAGATTTATCTCTCTTCAGTATAGCTTTGCTTATGACGTATTCAAATAGTTTTGAATTTATCTTATAAAAATTTAATTATAGAAAGTACAGTAAACATATGCAGTGCTTACTCACAATATTTCTTGAATAACTTTCTCATTTATCACTTGGTGAAACATTTTGAAATAAAATTAAAGGATAAATTAAAAATACTTGGTTTGTTTCACTATTTGTTTCTATTTACTCGACTAGTTTCGCATTTTACGGCATTATCAAGAGTGAATTACAGAAGAAACCGTCCGGCTTATATACAGGGTGTCCCATTAGTGCGGTCTCGGAAGATATCTCAGCTCTCGTTAAAGATAGAAAAAAAATGTTTTCACGAAATTTGCTTAATTTTAGGAGCTGCATAACCTAAAATTATTTTCAAATATACAGGGTGTCCCATTATTCCATACTTAATACCAACTTTGTTATTTTAAATGGAACACCCTATATATTATTTTTTTATTTGATCCGCCTTTAAATAGTCTACACAAAGATATATCATTATCGGCACTTTAAGTAATTCGTTACTTTAAAAAAAAATATTTTTTGAAAATTTCGGCAGTTTTAGTACTTTACTTAAAAATTCACTGTGTTCGTATTTTTTAAGATACCAGTCTGAAATTTTACACACATATGCAGTAAAGAATGCTCTATCCATTGACTATAACACATTTTAATATTACTTATAAAACCTAGTAAAAAACTACCCTCGAATATTTAATATTTAAAATGTACATTACTTCATTTTTTTAAATGGGACATCCTATATTTTTTTACTTTATCAAATCCGCAATAAAAAATGCTTTATTTCTTGTATAACATACCCTATATCTATTTTCATTAGTTTTGGAGATATTAACATTTTTCTGTCAAATATGGGAAATTAGGTCACAATCAGCATTAAATTAGTCTTTAAAGGTTGTCTAACTTTAATGGTATTTAGATATTTCAGTTTTACTTTACTTTATTTATTTATGACATATTATAATTACATTTATAATATCAAAGTAAACAATATAAACAAATTTTGTCAGTTTTTAATATATCATGAATGCAATAAAGGAGGCCATGAAAAACAATTGATAAAGTAAACAAACGTATTTATTTGACATATAGATACATAAAGTGCTGTTAACACTATTATTAATATTATTGAATTTTTGATAACGCAATAATGAATTTTTCAAAAGAAGAATTAATAAAAATGACATACGTTTTTGGTGCAAGTGAAGAAAATTGTTTTCTTGCAAGTCGAATATATGCACAAAAGTATCCAAATGCGGAACGGCATCCTAATGCAGCAGCGTTTGTGAGATTGAAGAACCGATTTGAAAGCACAGGAAGTATCATGTACCCTCTAAAATTAAAGAGAAAGAAAAGGACAACGAAAGAAGAGAATAAACATTTGGTAATTCAGTCCATTGTTGAGAACCCTCAAATTTCTTCCCGCCAGTTAGAAAAACAACTTGATATTCCCAAATCAACAATAAACAAAATAACAAAGAGATTCAAATTTCATCCCTATCACGTTCAGTTGGTGCAGGAATTAGGTGAGGATGATTTTTTTAAAAGATTGGATTTTTGTAATTGGGCGTTACAAAAACATCAAGTTGAACCGAACTTTTTTAACAATATTTTGTTTACCGACGAAGCGATATTCCATAGAAATGGTTTCGTTAATAGACATAATTATCATTATTACGATGACCATAACCCGAACCATATTGTTTGTATAGACCATCAACATAAATGGTCTCTTAATGTTTGGGCTGGAATTATTGGGAATAGGATTATTGGTCCGTATTTCTTTAATGGAAATGTTGCTGGTGATACGTTTTTAAATTTTCTTCAAAATCAGTTCGAAACCTGGTTGGATGGATTGCCGTTAAGAACGTTACAAAATGCATGGTTACAATTAGATGGCGCACCACCACACTATAGTCGACAAGTTAAACAATATTTAGACCAAACTTTTTCTAACAAATGGATTGGAAGAGGAGGACCAATTCCATGGCCAGCGAGGTCACCCGATTTAACAAAACTGGACTTTTTTTTATGGGGTGTTGTGAAGGAAGAAGTTTATAAAATACCTGCAACAACACAAGAGGATATGAAAAATAGAATTAGTAATGTTATGCGTGCCATTACTGTAGTTGTCTAGTAAGTGTCAATCAAAGCTTCATACGGAGGCTTCAAGTGTGCCAAAACCAAAATGAAGGCCATATCGAACACTTAATATAGTTATCAAATTCATTATATGCTAATCTGTTAATATTAATACGGTTTACTTGTTTCCATTGTCGTTATATTGTTTACTTTGATATTATAAATGTAATTATATTATGTCATAAATAAATGATTTGAAGTAAAACTGAAATATCTAAATACCATTAGAGTTAGACGTCCATTAGAGATTAATTAAATGCTGATTGTGGCCTAATTTCCCATATATGACAGGAAAATGTTAATATCTCAAAAACTAATAAAAATAGATATAGGGTATGTTATACAAAAAATAAAGCATTTTTCATTGCGGATCTGATAAAGTAAAGAAATATAGGGTGTCCCATTTAAGAAAATGAAGTTATGTACATTTTAAATATTAAATATTAGAAGGTAGTTTTTTATTAGGTTTTATAAGTAATATTATAATGTGTTATAGTCAATGAATAGAGCATTCTTTACTGCATATGTGTGTAAAATTACAGACTGATATCTTAAAAAATAAGGACACAGTGAATTTTTAAGTAAAGTACTAAAACTGCCAAAATTTTCAAAAAATATTTTTTTCTGAAGTAACAAATAACCTAAAGTGCCAATAATGATATATCTGTGTAGGTTATTTAAAGGCGGATCAAATAAAAAAATAATATATAGGGTGTTCCATTTAAAATAACAAAGTTGGTATTAAGTATGGAATAATGGGACACCCTGTATATTTGAAAATAATGTTAGGTTATGCAGCTCTTAAAATCAAGCAAATTTGGTGAAAACATTTTTTTTCTATCTTTAACTAGAGCTGAGATATCTTCCGAGACCGCACTAATGGGACACCCTGTATAATCAGGTAATAAGGGATTTTGCAATTGGGGAATTCCAAATCTCCTCGTTGTCGTTGACGAGGTGTTTTCCGCATTTTATGGCTTTTTTAATTTGTAAGCCCTCCTGAGATTTAAAATTTGTCCCTTATTACCTGAGCATAAAATCTTAAAATTAATGGTATCTATAAAATGATTGTTGTTAATACAGTGTTTGGAAATTCCTGTATTATGTTCATTATTTAAAATTGATTCCTTATGTTCTTCTAATCGTGTGACGATCATTTCATACACGATTAGAAGAACATATATTCTTGCTCTGTATCTTTGGAAAAATGTCTCAACTCCAGAGAAGTACACATATCACTTTTACACTCACTCTCCATAATGTTTATAATTATAAAGACAAATTAAAAATTTGCTTATGACGGAATCTCTTGACATGTGTCGTTTACAAAACTTCAATCGGCTCAATATGAGTTGTTACCCGGGTTACGTACACAAACGTAACTAATAAATTTGTATATCCTAACAAGAGTGGATATGATGCTTACTTATATCTTTACACTTTAGTGTGCAAATATGATATGAATTTCTGGGTAGGAGTAGAACAAATATTTTACAACGTTGGTCCTAAGACAACTAGTTTTTGAATTATTTCGAAGATTCGTTTTTCGATGCATTTCTACAGAGTATAATTGCGTATATGTCACAAGTGCAGTTTAACATAGTAGGCAAGTAATATGCTTTTGTTTTGTCGTTATTGTAATAAGAAATGTCAAATAATAAAAAAAACATTTAGAATAAAGTATTACAGAAATCAACAAAATGAATCATTACATCAACAAATTATCAAAATATTCTTTATACATGGCAACTGCGATAGATTTGTTGCTCGAATATGTAGAGTATTCAATAACTCTTATCCACATTTACCGCCAATGAATAAGACAAGATTTAGCCAGTTATAGAATTAATAATTGACATTTCTTAAGATTTAATTACGTCAAGTTTGACATATTTTGTTTGTAATATTCTTGTTAAATAAAAACCCTATAGTGTCGTTTTGGTTTGGTTTTGAGTAGCCTCCAATTCTAAATTCAGGCTTTTGTAATTTTACTTTAGGGCCAGGCGTATAAAACACTGATTTAATGTTAAATTTAATTATATTTTTTATTATTCAGTAATTATTCAGTGTTTACATTGTGTCAATAATATTTTTTTATTTCGAAAAATTTAAATCTGCTGTAGTTTTGTATCTGAGCAGTTTATTTAGAATAAAAATATTGTTGACTGTAATAATCTTTATAATGTAAGGTTTTGTATCTCAAACAACATTATATTTTTTATGACAGAAAACCTTAATTTATAAAGGGTATTACGGTCAACAACAACAAATTGGAAAATGGCCACTTTCTAAATATACGGCTCAAATAGCGGAAATCGGACATAGATTTATTTAACCGATAGATTCCCAACCTTTGTAATTCTACCCTTTTGGAAAAATAAATGAAATGTTGATTAAATATTTTTTTCGTGTTTAACTTTTTATTACAAAAATAAAAGGATTTGAATATTACATTTCTAATCATTTCGTTTCGGAGAAAAGTTGAAGCAAAGGGCCATTTTTATTTCACATCTGTAACTCTACTTTTGGCAATTTCGAAATAAATCAATGTTTTATACGCGTGGCGCATGAAGTAAAATTTCGAGTTTAGAAAAGCCTGAAAATTTGGTTTAGTCGCGTAGCGCTACGCGCTACGCGAACAAACCAAATTTTCAGGCTTTTCTAAACTCGAAATTTTACTCCATGCTTAATTAGGGATTAAAAACACTCGTTAGAATAATGTTAAAGACTTAGATCAGTGGTTCTCAACGTAGGGCATGCGCCCCATAATGTGACAATTTAACTTTAGAGGGGGGCAATTGAAAATCGATAGAATCGCTATACTCATTAAAATAAATAAAATGAATAAACATTACAAATTTGACATTACTCTAATTAATCATTTGAATTTAAAGAGTTTGTAAATATTCATTGAATTTTAACAAAATTTAATAATATTCAATGCATCACTAGGATTGATAATAAATCATCATTCTATCAACATTTTCATGAAGACTGTAAAGTTTTATTAGATTTGATTAAAATTAACTTGAGTTTAAAATTATAGAAAAACCAAACGAGATATTTGAATGTTAGTTAATTCTTAAAAAGCATTGATTTTGAAACAAAATCTGCCAAAAAATTATTTAACAGACTCTTGAATTTACACAAACTTTACAATTAATTACCTACATAAATTAAATTAATTACCTACATAACTTATTATTTTTTCAACTTTTTCTTAAACAACAAACAAAAGGATCGCATCTTTACTAATTATTACAGTAATGTTTAATGTTGAATGTTTATACATTGTCAAAATTAATATCTACTCAACTTAAGCAATTTTATTCGAATTACTGAACTATACTATACTGAACTATATTCTGTATTCAATTTTAAATAAAATCTGTTAGTTTTTAAAGGATTCAAGAAGACATTCATGTTTATAATTTGTTATAAGAAATAATTTCTAATTATCGAGCGATTTTCTTAATAAAATTTCAACTAGTGATTTAATGTAAAGTTAATGCATTATTTTTTCACAAAATCAGAGGATTTCGAGGTTATTCACTAACACATTGAATTTTAGCAAAATTCTTAGACAAATATACATATTTATCAATTAAGTGATTTTCTTAGCAACATTTCAAATACAAAATAACAGCAAGAAAAAAACAAAGAAAATATTTTCTATACAGAATATGAAACTGCATTCATATTTAAACAAAATAATTTAAAATAAGACATAATTGGATTAATTTTTTGCAACTAAAAAACATATCGCTTAAAATCGAGCCATTTCAAATAAATATTAATTTTAACATAAAATGGAAACTTAGCGAGATGTTTAAATGTTCATTGCCGATTATTAAACTGTATGTATTTTTAAATTAAGCTTGTGATTAAAAAAAAAACACATATTTTAAATAAAATGTCTGCTTAAATCTTTCAATCTTGATTTGAGTGCCATTTTTGAGAAGGCAAGTTAATTTATATGTGGTTTATAAATAATTTTTTTATTATTGTATTTTGATATTTTTAGGACCATTGAAAATTGTAATACATGTGTGAATCGCATGCTACTACAAATAAAGTTAAAAATTGGATGAGTTTTCAATAAAAAGATTTAGTTTGCCTCAAAATTACAGAAAAATCATGTTTGACATTTTTTGCTAATTTAGTGCTCTAAAATATTCACCATCAAAATGTTTAAGTAGAATATTAGTTTATTAAAATATTTGTGCATTTTGACTTAGTTAAGTTTCTATTTTAAGGTGTTGAAGTATAATCTGTTTTTTTATTATGACCAATCAAATTTGACGTTTCAAGAATTTATTGACAGTTTGTGTGTTTTAGGTTAGGACAAGATTAATGATATATTATGTTGTAAATAAACTTTTAATTTCTAGGTTATGTGAAGGGAAATCTGACAGTAATATGACAATTCAATTAACTCCTAAAATAACTAAAATTTCTGCCATCGACTTTACAACATCTGTTATCTTCATTATCTGCCTATTCATATGTTCAAACTTTGAAATTGTTCTAAATGTGTGTTGTTCAGTTGCAAGTTGTAAAGTAATTTTTTTGAAACTCTCTGCATCGTGACAAAATACTTGACATATTATGATTTATTTGTGACATTAATAATCATATACCAATACCTTAAAATTTGATGTTAAAAATACCCTACTGTCAAAGCAGGACTGCAACTGTTCGCATACCGTAAGTTTGGTCATATTAAACATAAAACACAGTTTACAAAAAAATTAATTGGCAGAAAGTCGTTAATAATGAAAATTATTAAAACTATTGCAGTATTAAGGAAAGAATTCGTTGACAAAAATTTCAACGAATTCTTTTAAGCAATTTTAAATTGTAATATGTTGTTTAAAAAATATATGAATTTTTAATATAATCAATAAAACAAATCCAGTATTATTTCACTGAAGTCCTTAATGTGAGTCTTAACAATTACGACAGTCGTATTTAACACTAATTTATTCTGAATATCAAAACACCCATTTCATGAAGTTGAGAAAAGTTAAGTTATTGTTATTATTATTTTACATAAAAGTTGAGAATAGTGATGTAAAAAAGAATACCTATTTATTTTTTTTAAATATCTGTTTTTGAATAAAATTTTGAAAGGTATCGAAAATAAAAATAAAAATAAATATTAGTTGGACCGATCCTCACATTTTCATTTGACATTCAACAAATAAAGTTAATCAAACTTCTCACCGCCTTCTGCGAGTACTGTTCCGAGGAGCACAGGTTGGTCCTCAACGCTCCCCAAATTTGTCTTTGACCACAAAAGCCCCCTTAGATCTTTTCAACGCCTACCTGTGGGCGGTATCGCTCCCGTTGGGAACCACTAATTTAACCTATTGTTATCAAATGAGCCCCGAACAAGATGTGACTTTTACACCAATTCTGAAAAACCCTGTATAATTAAATACTCGATTCTTACTAAACTCTGTTATAACTTCTGCATTTTCTTAGTGAGGAAACCCTATTGTTTTTTTAAATCTAATTCATCTGTATGCAAATTAACAGTACATTAGTTTATGTCTGAGTGAATATATTTGTGTATTTGCGGAGCATAAAGAGATGCAGTGAATATCTAAGGCATTACTTAAGTGGTACTTAAATCCCCAGCACACATCCGCATGCCGCCTCCCCCTTGTTGTCGCACACAATCGTTTTCGACAGGGAAGCGCCTCAACCGAAATAAAATCGCGATAAATCCGCAATATTCGGGGAAAAAAGTATCGACAGAAAAACGAATTTGGCACCTCGCCTCGGCTCGCATTACGCGCCGAAGTCCTATTTAATAAATCATAACCCCTTTTCTACGCCACCCCCGAAAACAAAACAAAAAAAAAACAGAAAGAATTGTTCCTCGCGGCGCATCTTAATTACAAGAAGAGGGGGTGATAAGAAAATAAGCAAGGCTTCCCTTGACTTGCACATACACGTAGATTCAGAGAGCGCTGTGGGTTTTAGGGGGTTTGGGGTGTGGGGATTTGGGGAGTAAGGGTCGATGTTGTGCCGGGATAAGGCAACTGGAAGCAGATAGTCTTGTTTGCGGTGCGGCACTTTTGAGACGTACCACCGCATGAATAATAAATATTAATCTCTCAGCGCCGCAACTGAGACGATCCTCGCAACGCCAGTCATCGCTCCCTGCCGCCCGATAACCGCCCCCCGATAACTGATAACTGCCGCCTCTTATCCTTTATATTAGCCGTGATTAAATTCGTTAATGACGGGGATCAAAATAAAACGGAATCAACGGTATCTCTGCAAACTTTTGAGTTAATCTTGATACTTGATCTTAGGGTATCAACAAGTGCTTTCTGTATAACAACCTAAACACACAGAATCCTTTTTATAAATAAAAGTCTATGCCGACCCTTAATAAAATCGCATAATAATTTTCGACAACGATAGTTTAAATTATTAAAAGCCGTTTGCACCCAGGTCGATTAAATATTTTATCATAATTGTATATTGAGCCGCCATTTAATCAATAAACCAGGGCTTCGATTCGGAACTGAACCGAGAACCGAAAACTGTAAAAAAAAAACGGTTATTTTTGTCGGAACGAAAACCGAAACTAAATGGAAAAAAATATTGGTTAATTTCGGTTTAAACACGCACGTAAACGCGTATTAATTTCTACAACTGTTTCTACTTTTTTTGCAATTTTTGAATCAAAACTGTTTGCAGAAATATTCGTTTCGAAGTCCCTTCACTCGATTAAAACCATTTCTGATTTTTTGCTTTGGTAGAAATTTTAGTTTTCGTTCGGCTTTGAAGAACAGTGAATTTTCGTTCCACCTCGGATTTGTTTTTTTGAGAAGAAAAATTACAGAATTAACTAAATCTGCGAAAATAGTCATCAAAAAATAAACTTACTCAGAAATGAATAAATTTAGACTGGTCAACAGATTTGTTCAAAATCGTTGGAGAAAAATAATCGACCTTGTTCTTTATCAGCAGATGCGGTCTTTTCGTAAATTTCTGTTTTTTCGGTAAATTGCCATTTTTGTCTTTTCTGACGCAAACATCGCGATTTTGACGCAAAATGTCGATTTCGTCAAAGTCAATTGTCAATTTAGTTAATATAGTCAATGGTTTCGAATGACAGTCAATGAATGGTAGACAAGAATTACCATGTACACTTCTGTACAATAAAATTAAGCACACAAAATATGTTATAGTTTAAAGCGGACATGATTAGTTTCCTAGTTACGTAAATATATCAATTTTTAAATGTCAAAATACCGTGTCATTTAGACAATAACTCAAAAAGTCGAGTTCTAACTATAATTGAAGATGGTTTTTATAGTAGACAAATTGCTCGATTGGTGAACATCAGTAAAGACACTAATAAAAAGAAGTATCAATAACCTTTCTTCACACACTTTATTTTAATACCAGATGTACATTTCTGTCACCAAGTGACCATTATCAATGGATTTTTAATACTAACTTATACAAACAAAAATAGGAGTATATATACAGAACAGATTAACAAAATATCATGAGCGTTAGGCGGTGGGGTTTAATGTGGGGAAAAAACGTACATTAACGGGTCGGTTTATGGAAAGGGGGATGAGCGGTAGGTAAAGACAGGTATATTCGGGTTAAGTAAAAGGAGGTATTAAATCTAGTAGTTTGTTATTGAGTGGACTTAAATCAAAATTCATTAAGTTGTTTGCGTGTTTTTTCATTGCAATCGCTTCTAACATGTTTAAGTGATAATTGGATGACTGTTTTATTAATTTCATATTATTGATTGATATCTTATGGCCAGTTTCTAGTGAATGATTTGCTACGGCTGATTTTTCATTATTAAAATTTCTTAAATGGTTCATGTGGTCTTTAAAACGTATTCTTAAGTTTCTTTGCGTTTTGCCCGACATATACCTTATTACAATTGTTGAAATGTACATCTGGTATTAAAATAAAGTGTGTGAAGAAAGGTTATTGATACTTCTTTTTATTATTATAATCTTCACGTAACTCAATCATCTATTAGTAAAGACACTGTTTTCAGAGTTAAGAAACGTTGGGAGCAGGAAAGAAGTGTTATGGTGTTTTATTATTTATTGAAACTGCTGCTAGGCAATTAAAACAAACCCGAATTATACAACTAAAATATTGTGAAAAATAGGCATAAGACTTGTATTAATTTTATTGCACAGAAGTGTAAGTCGATTAAAAATCGATTAATAAATAATTTTGCCAAATGAAAACCAATATTAAATAGTAGTCAACAATCAGCATAAATAATATGGTCAACATAATCGATTAATAGTCAATATTGTCAAATAAGAGTCAATAAATACTATGTATAAGAAACCCACTCTAGGCTAATATTATTTGTATTGTTTGTTAACTACATTGAAAAAGATATTTCTAATAATGTGATGTTAATGTTTGCGGACAATATTAAAATCTATTAGATCATAAATACATAAGATGATTGTAAAAAGTTACAAACAGATTTAGATAACATCAATAACTGGTGCATTACAAATCAATTATTTATAATTGTAAATAAATGTAACCAGATCTTATTTTCTCGAAAGCGTGCTATAATTGATAATGCTTATAATATTAGTCAAAACGATATAAATAAAGTAAATGAAATAAATGATTTGGGCGTGATCTTTGATAGTAGGCATTCATTTGATGAGCATAGCATGAATATTTACAACAAATTTTTAAGAATGTGGGGTTTTGTTTGGAGAGTTCGTTGTGATCTCGGACCAACATGTTGAAAGCGGCTGTACTGCGCGCTAATTCAGAATACAGAATATGCATCAGTAATTTGGTCTCTATATACTTAAATATTGTACATACCAACAGATTGAAAATTATACAAAATAAGTTCCTTCGTACCAGGATGCTATAGTCTGTTTAAAAACTAGAAGGAGTAAGTGCCAAAGCCCAATTTACACTATAAAAAGTTACCAGAAATATCACTAGATAAATTTGGCGGCAATTTTAAATAATTTAATAATTACTCTTTAAATAAAATCACATATTTATTTTGTACTTCTTAATTGTGGTTAAATATTTTCTTTTCCATCGTACGATATCGTCAGTTCAATTAAAATGCTTATACGGCATCTCGCCATATATCTGTGAAATAAAAGATATTTACATTATGTTTATAATATAATATGAAATTAATATAATAATGTGTCTCTATCAGAGCTGGGACGAATCCTCGTAAAAAGGATTCGAATCACGAATCCCAATCACCTAATATGATTCGAATCACGAATACTCGAATAAAGGATTCGTAAGAGATAAATATGATTCGAATCGAAGATTCGAATCCTGTTTTTTCGAATCACGAATACAAATCCTTTAAGAATAAATTTTATTTTATAATTATTTTGCCCCATTAATATATAAATATTGTTATAAGTTGTTTTAGCAGAAATATTAAAAACCTAATTATTTATTATTACCACTGAACATCGTTGATAACAGACTAAATATCTGACTCCCTGTTACTCTGGTTAAAGATGTATTTGTATGTTTCTGAACTCCATTTCAAATCAGTGTTTTGTACGCGTGGCGCATGAAGTAAAATTTCGAGTTTAGAAAAGCCCGAAAATTTGTCTCGGGTCGCTGCGCGACCCTCGACAAATTTTCACGGGGCTTTTCTAAACTCGAAATTTTACTTCATGCTTAGGCTGGGAGTGGAAACACTCGTTCAAAACTTCAAATTGAACTCTACTATAAAATCGCCTAATGCCTGAAATTTACGTAAATAAAAATTCACCGAATATCATTAAAACCAGGAAAGTCAAAGAAAAGTCATGGAATTATATTTAAATTGACCAAAACACTAACAAAAAAGCCATTTGATATTATTAAAATCAGCAGGCAAATTACAAAACACGCAAAAATGTGTAAAATTAACTTAAATATTGGCAAAAACAATGAAAACTATTAAACAGAATGGGGGTTTCCCACAGAAAAAAGTTATATTAAAAGGCCAGGGAAAAAATCTTTAGTCAGGGAAATGTCGGAAAAATTTAACATTTCAGATTGTGGCTACCATGTCAGATTTATTTTAAACAATATTAAGCAAAATTTTGAAAACTAGAATTCGAATGCCTCTTTTGAATCCTTTAAAAGGATTCGAATCCTGAATGATTCGAATCCTGCCCAGCTCTGGTCTCTATCTTACTTAAAATTGATTTGTTTCATAAAACTATACAAGGTAGAACGACTTATCTTCGCATGCCTGCATGATCGTTTACTTCTTTTAAAACTTTATTCAAAGTTGGCAGTTCAATTTTATAGAAGAAACTATGCACGGATCTCTTTACTACGTCATTAAAACTTGTAATTATATCCTCCAAGCTGTTTAGGGCTACAAATCTCTCCGGATTTCTTCTATTCGCTAATGGTACGATAGACAGTGGAATTTACAACTCCTAAAAATTAAACATTGCATTATTTGATGCATATTCTTATGCTATTTGATATCTCACCTACTGCAGCAACAATGTCTGATACAAAGCAGTTTTTCATATGTGGATCATCTGTTATCATTTGCTTATACATATGTATTATGCACTGTTTTTCAGAAAGATATAAATGACCCAAATCCAACTTCTCATGCTCTTTTGGAGGTGAAGGTGATATTATCACCGAGCTTGTACTGGGTCCATAATCCATCACAACAATATAAACATAACTAACTTTTAATTATGCTAAAGAAACACCGCGCAAAAGGTTATTACGAAACAGACAAAGTTGCAACTTGGTAACGCTTCGAATTAAGGTTATGTCAGCTGTTTCGTCTAATAATGACGTAATTAGCATAGTGTAAAATAGGCGCGCTCTCGGCCAATCAGAGTTGTAGGTTTTGGCGCGTGAAATTTAAAACGCTCCTCCTAGTTATTAAACAGATTATACGTAGAATTGAATATAAAAAGTTTAGAGTACTGCCGTCGCATAATTGATTTATGCACTCTGCACAAAATATTAAATGACCAAATTGATTGTCCTGATATTCTGGCACAACTTGGTTTTTATGTTGCGTGTAATGATCGTATCCTGATGAGCAGACCAATTTTTCGGATCAAAACATTCTCTACAAACGACTGCCACAATAATCCATTGACACGGATTATGAGGATTAATGATTTATCTGATAAATCGATTTGTCTAGTTATCTTATTTAATTCATATTTAAATAAATTTAAATATGATATTAAAAGACATTTGTAGCTTTGTTAGTGCTATGAAGTGTACTTTTAATTGTAATTATTTTTATTGTTATTATTAAATATTCAATCTTTAAAAGGGGTTTCCCGTTTATAATAAATAAATAAAGATAATTAAAAAAATATTTAGTAAGGGCTTTCAATATAATCAATATGTAATCTATAAAATTAAATTACACTTTATAATTTGACCATCACGACATTTTGACTATAATCACTAGTCGTTTGTTTTTCTTCCGCTATAAAATTTTAACTTAAAATTGCTTAGTCGGCTGTCGATTGATTGTATTATGATTATATAAGTCACTGTGTTGACTATGATGTATCGAATGTTCAATAAAAAAAAAAAAAAAACTCTAGAGTGCTATGAAAAATATTGTAGGTTGGCAACTCTGATTTTGTATGATAAATTAATTACAGATAACTTAAATTAACAAATAGACTAAATCATGGCAGTCTAGAGGTTTTTTTTATTAAACATACGATTTAGTAACTACAATTCTTTATCGAATGTATATTGACAATTGCAATATTGACTATAAGTCCCTAAGTATGATTTCGTTATTAAATCGCTCTGTTGACTCTATATTGACATTTGTAACATTTTTATTGTAAGTCAATTACTTGACTGACATTAGGCTATTATAGGATTTTGTCATATCGTATCTTTATCGACTGCATTTTGACTACTGTGACATTATGACTGTAAGTCACTTGATTGACTGTTTTTTTTACTATGATTGGATTTCATTATTAAATCTTTCTATTGACTGTTTTTTTTTCTTTTGTGACATAATAACCGTAAGTAGCTTAGTTGGTTGTCTTTAAACTTATTAGGATTTGGCTGTTTTTTTGTCTATTTTAGAATTTTATCATAAAATGTCGAATTTTGACTATTGGGACATTAAAACTGTAACTCGCTTGGTTGACTGTCTCTGGGCTTTACTAGGATTTTGTCATTTTATGTCTATATCGACTGTGTTTCGACTATTGTGATATTAGGGCTGTAAGTCACTGGGTTGACTGTATTTAAACTTATTCGGATTTTGCCATTAATTCACTGTATTTTCACTATTGCGATATTATGACTGTATGTCACTTGGTTTACTGTATTTTGATTATGATATGATTTTGTTATTAAATCACTATATCGACTGTATTTTCACTATTGTTACTTTATGACTGTATACCACTATATTGACTTACATTAGTCTATCGTGTCAACTTGACTTAAGACAACAATAGTCGGCGTTTAGTCCATTATGTCAACTCGACATGAGTCGCCATTAACTTGAAATGACATTTAGTCCAGTGTATTAAAAATCAAGGTCAGCCGACTATTGTCAATTTGAGAAAACTATTATTTGAAATATATTATTAGAAGGCCATGATTTTCTTTATGACACATAGCGACACGCATTTTGATAGTTGTGACATATTTTAAAGTAACGAGTGTCTTCCACTCCCAGACTAAGCATGAAGTAAAATTTCGAGTTTAGAAAAGCCCCGTGTAGATAATTTGTAGAGGGTCGCGCACAAATTTTCAAGGGGCTTTTCTAAACTCGAAATGTTACTGCATGCGCCACGCGTACAAACTACCGATTTAAAGTAAAGTTAAAAATATATACTGGTGAAATGTGATAGATATTTACCAAGTATAGCGAAAAAAAAAAATAAATAAAATAATTATTTTGTAAATGTGATAATAATAATAAAAGTAGAACAAATTTAATTTGGGACACTTTTTCATATTCTTAATATTTAAATCATCACATCGATAACAAAGACAGTGCTATGATGGACACATCAACATTTTTTTTTTATTAATATGAAATAAAAACATTTCAAGGATTAAAACAATCACTTGGAGCTAAGTCAAAAACCGAAAACCGCAAAAAACCGTTATTTTCTCCGGAACGAAAACTGAAGCCGAACCGATATATTTTATTGATTGAACCGGAACGAAAACCGGAACGTAAAAAATTCGTTTGTTTTATAGAGCAAGCGTACCATTGGGATCTCGTAAACTATGATATTAGAGATATTCGTAATTTTGACACGGTGCAAGGCAACAGAGAGCAGATCAGCGAGTTGGCGGTTTTTGCCAGTTGAATCAAAAGGATCCGATCAATCACGAATGTTTACGAAGTACTCGCTTTCTCTCCTGTGCTGTCTCCTTGTATCATGATTATTTTGAAAACACCCGTCCATGTTACGGGTTAAAATAAGCAATCCGTGGCACCGTTACGTGTCACCAATATTACCGTCACCGTATTACATTATGGTGACACGCAACGAACAAATGTTCTAGTCGATATGGACCCTAACAGTTTACGAGATCGTATTGGTGGTTATATTCATGGTTAAATTAGACAAAAATTTTGATATTTGTTACAAATAAAATGACTTTAAGGGGTATACTTTTGTATTCATAGGACCGTATTTATAATTTTTAGGTAAAATTAAGAAGTCACATAATTTTCTTCTATTTAATTACAAAATAAATACAGCTAACATCATTTGGCTTAAAAATAAATATGGCAAACATTGTAAAATAGATAATAATTTATTTTTATTGTAACTTTATTATTTAATGCAATAGAGATCTGTAACTTGCTGCGTACCATGAACGTCATCAGAAATCTTTGAACAAAGCCGTCGAACAGGAAATAAGGGAACGGGCCATTGGAATAAAAGGGACGTTGTCTAAAGCGCAGGAGGCCGTGATGGCACACCACCAGAACATAGCGGCTTCTTCTAAATCATAATGTATTTTTTTAATTAAATAATATGTACATACATTGTTACAAATATACACAATAAGTATCGGTTAAGAAAAAAAAAAAAAAAAGAAAAGAAACACAGGAATACACAGATTTTATACAGGGTGTCCCATTTCCTAGATACAACCTGTTTTTGTTTTTTTTGGCGACTATATTTCATTTTTGTACAATTAAAAAGAACAAGAATAATTGTATAAATCCAATATGGCTGACTTGATAAAACAAAATCTGTCATATTTTATTAAATTGTTTTAACTAATTGACACGTGGCATATGATTTCACATTGTTTTTTCTTGATATTTTTAATGGCATAAAATTCCAATATGGCCGCTATTAGAAAAACTAAAAATAGGTTTTGTATTTAGAAAATGGGACACGCTGTATAAAATCTGTTAATTTCTGTGTATTTCTCTGAAGGCTTTTATAGTACACAGAAAATCACAGATCTCTATCGCATTAAATAACAAAGTTATAATAAAAATAAATTATCATTAATTTTTACATTTTTCGCAATTTTTTTTAAACAAATGATGTTAGCTGAAATTTGTTAACATATTCTTACTCAATATTAAATATTGAAACTTTTGTCTAATTTGACCAACTTCGTATCGTCATTGGTTTACAAGATCCCAATGGTGAGCACGACAAAAAAAAAACGAACTGTATAAAAATAGTTTTGCATTTCAAGTGTTTTAGTTCTAGTAAGTTAATTTTTAAAGACTGTGCCACCTGACATGAGACAGGGCTCGTATATAAAAAGTCTGTCGACTAAATAAGTTAAAACATACAGGACAAATAAAATGGAAAATCCTCTATTTTTATAGGGGCCAAAACTGGTGCATTATTTGGATCTGTAAAACAAATTCTTGTCCTAACCATCTTACGAAATACGAAAAAAAACCCAAAGGTAATCCCGCAATACCGTAACTCCTTATACCATAAGACCGTCCCGATCAAAATTCCGGCCGGGCCGGGGCGATGAGAAGGAGGGTGGTCCGGTCACAAATCTAAAAATAACCGAAGACGTTACAGGCCCGTCATTACCTTTTCCCATTTTCCGGGTAAACGGGGCCATTCGGATGCGACTGCATCGGGGGCCCTTTTCGCCCGGTCGGACCTTTTCCGGCTCGTCTCAGGTGGAAATCGCAATCTCGTCGACAACAATGCACACGAAACACATTCCCCAGCCCATAAAATTGGGCCATGGGAGACGGAAGGGGAGGCGGCGATCGCGAGGATAACGCTAACGCGGAAACGGCAAAAGGGAAAAAGGGAAAGGGCCCCACCGGCGGGGGGTGGCGAGAAGGAACGGGGAAATCTCCGCAGGATGCGAAAACGAACCGGCCCGGGATAATTGAAAATGTACCTCCTTCACGACCGTACTTGATTGAGGAGCATAAAGGGCGGAAAGAATACAAGACCCACACAGACCGTGAAATGCGACGAACGAGTCCTTCATTCGGGTATATTTACAAAGAAGTTTAGTGTACTTGCTACTTGCTACTTTAACTATAACCACGACATTGTTTAAAATTGCCTATAGTAAACCGTTAACCAAGGTCGCCCGCACATAGGGGCAAGGGCAACAATTGCCTGAAAATTGACAGCGTATGTATTGGCCAGAGGTGGGTGGGTTTATTTGAAATTATTCGTGCACGCAATTATGCACTTGCGAATGACTTTTCAATAATAGGTTTATTTGAAAAGGTTTACATACGCAAACTTCAATTCGTATGCGCAAATTGAGCTGTTTTTTTGCTATTACTTAAACACCACTCGCAAATTGACAGCAATGTGATATTCTCATTTAACTTGTGCGTTTTGAAATATTCAAAAACCTTTTCCAAATAGTAGCAGTTTTAAGCAGAATTACCCGGAGGTCACACGATATGATTAAAAATACGAAATAATTAGTTTATAAAATGTTGACAAAATGTTAAACGGCCGAAAATGTCTGGCTAAGTACTAGTTTTTGTAGAGGGATCGGCAGTTTGTAAAAATACAAAAGCAATGTGTTATTTTACATACAGTATATGTTTATTTTAAGTATACATACCGGGTGTTGATTTAGCAGACGCAACATAGGAAATCGCATGTTAATTTTAAAGTATTCAAATATTGGCTTGCATATTTATTTTAAAGACAAAATGTATTTCACTGTTTTGTAGAGGGAAAAATTCTAAATGTATGAATGTTCACGCTTAACACTTTACGTTTCTCTAAGTTAAAATAATTAGGAAAAAGTTATGTGATTTCATAAAAATAGTGACATACGATGGAATTGATACAACAATTGCGAATATTTTTTTAAAGTTTAATTTAAAGCTTTAAACAAGTATTTTCCACTCCCAGACTAAGCATGAAGTAAAATTTCGAGTTTAGAAAAGCCCCGTGGAAATTTGTCGAGGGTCGCGCAGCGACCCGAGACAAATTTTCTGGGCTTTTCTAAACTCGAAATTTTACTTCATGCGTCGCGCGTATAAAACACTATAACATTGTTAAATTTATGCATATTCAAACTTCACTTAAAATCTGTGTTTTATACGCGTGGCGCATGAAGTAAAATTTCGAGTTTAGAAAAGCCCAGAAAATTTGTCTCGGGTCGCTGCGCGACCCTCGACAAATTTTCACGGGGCTTTTCTAAACTCGAAATTTTACTTCATGCTTAGTCTGGGAGTGGAAAATACTCGTTTAAAGCTTCAAATTGAACTCTTTTAGAAATCATCGTGATAACTATTATTATTAGGAGGATTTTTTCTTGTGAAATGCAAATCATTTTAAAAACATTTACTTTAATCAAGTAACTGCGATATCTTTTGCCATTTTTACATCCACAATTGTTGCTTCAATTTCATAGCATGTCAGTATTTTTATAAAATCACATTACTTTTTCTAAATTATTTTAACTTAGAGAAACGTAATGTGATAAACGTTAACACGAATGAATTCAGAAATTTTACCTCTACAAAAAAAGTGAATACATTTTGTTTCTAAAATAAATAGGGGAGCCAATATTTAAACATTTCAAATTGTTCATTGGATTTCCTATGTTGCGTCCGCCAAGTCAACACCCGGTATACGCTATAAATGATTTTATAATATTCAGCTCCTAACGGGTGTTTTCAATCCTTGATAAAGTATTATTTCTTATTTAGAAAAACCTAAAAATAATTAATTTATAACGATAGATCAAGGCCGTTGGGTGGTTAATAGTAAAAATATTTATTTTTTGCTTTTAAATGGGGGGGGGAGTGCCCTGGCTGCGGCCTTGATGGCGCATGAAGTAAAATTTGGAGTTTAGGAAAGCCTGAAAATTTAGTATTGCGTTTAAATGTGTACTAGATTTTTTAGATTTAACCAGGTTAGTTTTAGGGTTTTTGTGTTCTATTAATAATAATAATAATAATAATAATAATAATAATAATAATAATAATAATAAGGCAGGAAGGTCACAAACCATCTCTGACCTTTGGTGAGTTGCGACACCACCTATCCGACGCTAATAGTGTAAAATCGGACTGGCAGCCCAGGCGCACTCGGGAGGGAAATACATAAACGCTCTCTGATATCGGCCGTGAGCTGAAACTGGCTAACCCCCAGGTCAGCTTTGACTATGGTTGTGAGACCAAGAAGAGACCCCCAAAGTCGACTTCAATCGGATAGGAGTCAGAGGCATGATAATGGGGAGAATGATACGCCTCAACAAGATGACGACCCTAGCAACGATCAAGGACGCTTTGAGTGGACTGATGAGCTTAGAGATGGCCTGTTGGAATGATATATTGAAAGCGAACCCGGTAGGAGAGGTTACATGGGCTGAAGGAGATCCTTATGGGCCCAAATGTTCCCCATGCATGAGGACCGCACCGCACAATTTTTCCGCGACTACGCAGCTTACCTTCGCAGGTCGGGGTACGTAGCCACGCCGAGAATAAGCAGACCGACAGCGGTAACCCCCGAAAGGCCACCTCAGACCCAACAAGACAGGACATCAGACATTTCAAGCCTAAATGAACGCAGAGCACTACATCGGATACGACCGTTAAGACCACAGGATATCGCTAATGGGAATGCAGAAGTTCAAGAGGGATTGCCTGAAAATGCGAATCTCTGGCAGATAAATTGTCGGGTATACTCCGTTGCCCAAAAGTTTCTTTCAGAAGGTATCTCCAACAGTACAGCTAACCTCAAAAAACAGGAGCAACGAGTACAGACATTGAAGGAGAAGATCCGAAAAGCAAGGCAACATGCATCTCATATCCAATGTGCGGTGGAGTACGTAACAACTAATCGGCCCTTCACGAAGAGAGTTCGCCGGATTATATCTGGAATTAGGCGTACCCATCACACAGTCAATAGGGAGATACTGCTCAACATCAAGCATAGTTGCCTTGAACGGATTCGGATGCTGGTCGTGGTTAAGAAATCACTTATTAAACGGGCAAAAACAATATCACAAAATGTCGCATTTTGTAAGCAACCATCTCGCCTTTTTCAACCAACACCGCAATCAGTACCGAATCCGCCTCAGGTTGCAGAGATAGAGACTTTCTGGCGCTCCATTTACGAACAGAAGCGCCCCATTAGCCTAGACACACCGCCCTGAAGCAATTTAGTAACTTCTGCAGAGCCCATACAAACCACACACAATATCAACCAGTCACTAGTGATGAGATCAAAACAGCTCTCGCTGGATCAAAAAATTTTGCTGCGCCTGGTCCGGATGGTATCAATAGTTACTGGTGGAAGAAACTCACCAATACGCACCATCACTTAGCCAGAATCTTTAACACTTGGCTAGACGGGGAACAAGAAATTCCAGCGTGGTTTGTAGAAGGGAGAACGGTCTTACTTCCTAAATCGGGCGATTTGTCGCAGCCAAAAAACTATAGGCCCATCACATGCCTCAATGCATGCTACAAGATCTTCACGAGAATTCTGCACGCACGTATTCTTGACGCGGCGGGTGCGGTGTACGACCAAATCCACGAACAGCGCGGATCAAAGATAGGCGTAGCTGGCTGTAAGGAGAACCTGCTAATAGATCGGTGTATTACGCAGGACTCCATACAGTTCAAACGAAACCTGTCAATGGCGTGGATAGACTACCGCAAGGCATTCGACACAACCTCGCACGAGCTGCTACTCTACCTTCTTCGATGCCTTGCTGTGCCGCCACAGATAGAGAGATGCATAGAACACCTATCGCCCCTCTGGAAGACTCGGTTTTCCATAACATCAGGTAGACATCGAGTTTGTACAGACGTAATATGCTATAAGAGAGGCGTGTTCCAAGGAGACTCTCTCAGCCCTCTCCTATTTTGCATCTCTCTCTTACCGTTATCCGTCGTACTTCGCAATACTCGAGGGTACTCGTGTGGTCCACCGCGTAACCGAAGGCACAACGTCACCCATCTGTTTTACATGGATGACCTAAAACTATACGCCTCCGGTGAAAGAGACTTACAACAATCTTTAAAATGTGTTCAAGAGTACACGAATGCCATCGGTATGGAACCAGGGCTCGACAAATGTGCTTTGATACATCTGAAAAAAGGTCGCATGGATGGATTAGGAGAGGACGTGCAATTGGTGGACGGCAGCATAATGCACCATTTGAATGCCGGAGAGTCTTATGAATATCTAGGTGTACCGCAACACCGTTCCCAAGATACGGGCGCCGTTAAGTCAACTCTCCGGATCAAGTATAAACACCTGGTCAGACAAATATGGAGTTCTGAACTATCAGGAAAATATAAGGTGCAAGCAACAAACATGCTGGCCGTCCCGATTGTTACGTATTCATTCGGTGTCATCAAGTGGACGAGAGAAGAACTGCACGCTCTCGACATAGACACCCGTAAGCGAATGCACCTCTTCAGAAGCCTGCATCCTAGGTTTTCGGTGGAACGCTTATACTTACCACGTTCAGTAGGAGGCAGAGGACTTGGAAAGGGCACACGACAGAGTAGTCTTATGTACAGCATGTAAAATATCAAAAAGCTCAGATCCCTTACTGCGTTTTGTGCGAGTGCATGAGAAGGCAGGCACTGGAGCATTTCTATTCAAGGCAGCACAAAAAGTCTCGGAAAACTATGGGTTAGATTTCAGCAATGGTCGCGGAGAGCTCGCCAACCTATCTCCCGCCAAACTAAGAACCCAGCTAAAAGAAGCAGAAAACATGGACCTGCTCCGAAGCCATATGGACAAGTCAATGCACTCTATTTTCTTCAAGAATATTGAAGAACTTGGCTTGTCCAGACAGCTTACTTTTAGTTTTCTACGATCGGCTGGACTGAAATCCGAGACGGAGGGTTTTATCATCGCATGTCAGGACGGTGTAATTAACACGCTAGTATACCGTAGCCGCATAATGGGTGTAGAAGTCCCCGATGTAAGCTGTAGAGCCTGCCATCGGGCGCCGGAGACTTTAACGCATTTACTCTCTGCCTGCGGAGTGTATGCATCTTCGGCCTACATCAATCGACACAACGCGGCACTGCGAGTCCTTTACTTCCATCTCAGGTACTCGTATGGCATAGATGACACTGCTGTGCTGCCTTACGCTCCTAGGGAAATAGACTCCGTCGTGGAGAATGAGAGGTGCCGGATATTCTGGAACTTTTCATTCCCCACAGTTAGGCAAATACAAGCAAACAAGCCTGACGTAGTCCTCATGGACCACCAACTCAAGACAATGTTTGTTATCGAATTCTCTGCACCGGCAGACGCGAACATTGTCTTGAAACATGAGGAAAAACGGAGGAAATACCAAGACCTTATATATGAGCTTAGCGCGCTGCACTCAGGCTACTCTGTCAAGCTGGTTGTCCTCATAATTGATTCGTTAGGTGGTATACACCGGGCGCTAGTCGACAACCTAAAAACCATTCCGGCCTGCCGTGAGGCAACAAACACTCTAGCCGGACATATGCAAAAGGCGGTTATCCTAGGCTCTCTTCGTCTACTTAGAGCTCACAGTAGCGGAAACCAATAGTTACCTTACCTCCAGGTTTGGAGGAGGTTGCTATTGGAAAACGCGGCTCCCTCTCTGTACGGTATCAGGGACGTATAGGCAAAGAGGGTAGTCCGGCATTTAAAAAAAAAAAAAATAAATAATAATAATAATAAATTGTCTTTATTCAAAAATTCTGGAGTATTACAAAAGAGAATAACATACAGTAGTGTAGGCGAAGTTCAACCAGTCTGTATGACTTTAGTTGCTCTTCCACTTAACCTGCTTCGGTAAGAAAGATAATCGATAGAGGAGTACATAATTATAATAATAAGTCTTAAAAATTAAGTGAACAAACAAAAGATACAACATTAATTAAATGAGAAAAAAAAAAACTACAATCAAATCAGATACCTAAAATTTTAGATCTAATTTGTCGGGACATGGCTTTTTTAAAAGTAAAGGGTGACAGTTGTTTGAGGTTAGAGGGAATTTTATTAAAAATTTTGTATATATTGTATTTAAAACATCTCTTAAAAAAGGTGGTTTTGAATTTAGGAGGTGAGATGGTTCCTCTAAACCTCAAATTGATATTGTGGACATCAGACCGATAAACAATCTTGTTGTAGAGGTAGGGAGGTGTGCGGTTCTCAACAATTTTCTTATATATCACACAGCAATGTAACAATCTGCGCTCCGCCAAATCTAGCCAGTTCAGCTCTTCAAGTTTACCTGAGATGTGGTCAAATTTGCGTATGCCGAAAATAAGTCTAATACAGGCATTCTGGACCTTTTGTATGCGTTTCGTTGTTACAGAGTCTAGGCAGGCATTGTATACGGCATCCGCAAAGTTGAAGTGGCTAAGTACCAAAGTGTCGCATAGCAGTCGCTTAGTTTTTAGGGTCAACACATTACGGTTAGAGTAAATCATTTTTAAATTAATATATGCACGAGATATGCATTTATTGATGTGTAATTTGAACCGTAGCTTATCATCAATTACTAGACCTAGGTTTCGTACAGAGTCAACAAAAGGGAGTATTGCATTACCCATTTTGATTTTTAATTTTGATTTTGCTATTTGAATTAATTTTTTTGGACCGAAAAGCATAGCTGATGATTTAGATGGATTTATTATAGGTGAATGACTGTGCGATGTATCGACTAGCTTACTGATGTCAGAGTTAACGTTGAGGTTAGCGGTGGATATATCATTAATATTGAATGCGTATGATAGTTGTGTGTCATCAGCGTATACATTTACGGAGCAATGATTTAATACTGACGGTAGAGAGGAAGTATAAACACAAAATAAAACTGGTCCTAAGATGGTTCCCTGAGGAACACCCGCCTCCACACTACATGTATTTGAGATTGCGTCGTCTATCTGTACAAACCTTTTAGAAAAGAACTAATCAAGTTTATTGATGAATTAGTAAGTCCTAGATAGTGAAGTTTAGCTATAAGGATATCGTGATTGATAGTCAAAAGCCTTACTATAATCTAGCAGTACGATTGATGTGAGTAAGCCATTATCCGTTGAGGAATAATAAATAATAATAATAATGATGTCGTCTGTGACATTAAGTAAGGCAGTTGTACAGCTATAATTTGGCCTAAAACCGGATTGAGCTGAAGGAAGGAGTCAAGAAAATCCAGAAGTTGATTTTTTATTATGCGTTCTAAAATCTCCGATAAAGTCGGTAGAATGCAGATTGGTCTGAGATCGTTGAAACTATTAGGAGAGGTTGTTTTAGGAATGGGTAGGATTTTACCGCGCTTCCATAATGTTTTGTTAAAACTTTCGTCATTTGTCAAAAGTCAAAAAGTGTTAAATTTGACGTGTTTTATGTTGATCCATCGAAAATGTCGATATCGACACGGTTTATATAGGTTCATCAATAATCTCAAATTTGAGTTATTTGATGTCGGTACATCAAAAAGTGTCAAATTGGACGTGTTTAATCTCGGTACATCGGGAATGTCTTAATTTAAGTTATTTATTGTCGATATATAAAAATATTTCAATATTGACCTGTTTTATGTCGACAAAAACGTTAAATCAAGCCGAGTTTATTTTAAACTTGACAATATTTAAGTGTTTTGTACGCGTGGCGCATGAAATAAAACTTCGAGTTTAGAATAGCCCTATTAAAATTTTACGCGGACTTTCTAAACTCGAAATTTAACTTCATGCTTAACCTAAGAGTGGAAGACACTTGTTCGGAAATAATAAATGTCAATGTCGAATGTCACAAGTGTCAATGTTGATTAAATAATAGTTAATGAAATGTCACATGCGTCAAATTTTCATTATATTTTCAATATTTCGAGATTTTCGACGATTATTAATTCATCATGTTCTCAATATTTAGAGATTTTAATCAGATTTTCAATCGACGAAAGTTCTTGTCGATTTATAAAACGTCTATCAAATTTTTAACATATCGAGGTTTTGGACGATTATTAAAATTTTTATCAGACTTTCAAAATTTCGAGATTTTCATCAGAGTTTCGATATATCGATATTTTTGTCAATTTATAAAATTTTCATGATTTTCAATATTTCGAGATTTTTGACGATTTTTTAAATTTTCTGCAGATTTTCGTTAATTCATAAAAAAAATGTGAGATTTTCAACGTATCGACATTTTTGACAATTTTTTAAATCTTTATCCGATTTTTAATATTTCAAGATTTTCATCAATTTTTAAACTTTCGCAGGCTTTACTAAACTCGAAATTTTACTTCATGCTTAATGTGGGTGTGGAAAATACTCGTTAGAATAATACTGGGAGACTTGAATAAAAAAAAATTGTTAATCTAAAAAAATACCACTCAACTAAATTAATTCTAACCTAACCTAACTCCATAAAATGTCATCTAATCGAGGAGTAGAAAACACTTGTTAACAGTTTTAAATTGATCGATATCATTGTGATTTTACGCCAATGTCGATTCTTTTAATGATCAAAATATTGTTTTTGCTTTTACATAGAAAAATTTAACATTTTAAAAATGTCGGGGTATGAACCCCCATATAGCCCCTAGTTATGACCCTGTATGAGATAAAATATAAAATCAAGCCGAGGCGATCAAACATAAAATCAAGCCGAGTCTGCTATTTTAAACTTCACATTAAATCTGTTTTATACCCTTGGCGCATGAAATAAAATTTCGAGTTTAGAAAAGCCTGAACATTTGGTTTGGTCGCTCCGCGAAGAGACCAAACCAAATGTTCAAGCTTTTCTAAACTAGAAATTTTACTTCATGCGTAATCACCCCTTAGAAGTTACAAATTTACCGGTGTGAATGATGGAACATTTTATTTAGGTATTTATTAGTCAAAGGTTTTAGTGTTTATGTTCTTTCATTAATTTAATTATTTTCAAAAATGATCTTATGTTTTCTTGTTTACTCTTTTTATTCAATTTTTTTGATTTTGCGGTTTATCAATTCAATTTAAATACTTACATCATATATAAGCACAATTTATAGATATCAGGTGAGCCTTCGAAGATCGAATTCATTAATAAACTGTTTAATTTTAAATGCTCACAGTTTTAATTCTGGATAGATAGTTCTGATTTTCTATATTTGATACCCGAAAATTATTATTGTTTAGGAACTTATAACTATATAAAGCCGTTTTGGCCATAATTCAACTTCAGGTGATTATTTTATGAAAAATCTAAGCAAAGATTAAATAAAATAAGGAAACTTTCGATATTCATAATATCAATGTTGGGTAGATTATTTTACTTTTTGTATTTAATACATAAGACTATTTTTAGGGTTATTTCTGAGAATTTATAACTACACTTTAGATAAATTCTTTAACAAACTCTTGATAGAGTTTTTTGTTTCATATGAAGTTCTATAAAACACCAACACGGTTACATTCCTGGAAAAAGTGTGGACACAGCCTTATATGATTATATCAATAACGTAACGAATATTCTTGAGGATGGTGACGTTGCTTGTGAGATGTTTCTAGACTTATCGAAAGCGTTCGATTGCGTAGAACATAAACTACTATTATCTAAACTTGAATCTTATGGTATCAGGGGCAACACACTTGCATGGTTTAAATCGTATTTAAGTAATAGGCGACAGATCGTTAAATTAAATAAAATGGGTTCAACAACGTACTCGTCATCAAACGATATAAACATTGGTGTCCCTCAAGGCAGTGTTCTGGGACCATTACTATTCATTATATTTACGAACGATATTACAAATCAATCTTTAGATAACAATGGGAATATAATCTCATTTGCAGATGATACAATAATATTGGTTACGGCTAAAAACTACATAGAACTCAATACTTTGTGTGAGCGTTATTTTGATATCACACATAGTTGGTTCATTAATAACAAGCTTGCTCTTAATTCAACAAAAACTAAATTTGTAATTTTCCAAACAAGAAATGTCACTGTGGCGCCAAATACTCTATTAATCAATAATGATAATGTCTCCGTAAGTAATTCAGTGCGATTATTGGGAATAGAGCTAGATGATCATCTTAGATGGCGTGACCATATACAGATATTATGCAAAAAATTAAGTGGAATATGTTTTTGCATACGAAATTTAAAAAATACGTTGGACACAAAGAGTCTTAATATTGTATATAAAAATGTCTTTATTGCAAATATGCGGTATGGTATACGTTTTTGGGGACATAGTAACCTATGTAAAAATACCTTTTTTACTTTTTTTGAATAATAAATATAGATGATTTATTATTCAAATAAAAGTAAAAAAGGTATTTTTAAAGAGAATCGTTTATTAACGGTGTACGCGCTGTACGTTTTCGAATGCTTAACATTCATTTTTAAATACAAGCCCCATTTTAGTGAAAATAAAATTAACCATGATTATGACACAAGACACAGAGCCAATTACATAATTCCAAAACATAGATTAACAGCTTCTGAAAAAAATTAAACTATAATTGCATAAAACTTTTTAATCAACTACCTGAAAATATTAAAGTTATACAAAATAATAAAAAATATAAAATAGCATTATTTGATTTCCTCTGCGAAAAAGAACTGTACAGCATAAATGAATATTATAACTAATATGTATTTTTCACCCCCTCTTGACGCCTTTCTTCTTCACATTGCATGATTGTAACATTATTATTGTAATGTATTTTAGAAGAAATAAAGATGAATTAATATTATTATTATTATTATTATTATTATTATTATTATTATTATTATGAAAACAACGCCAAACTTTATCAAATGATAAACAGAATTATATATTACCAATTACAATATTGGGCGACTAAAAACAAAATTGCAGAAGCTGATAATTAAATATAATTAGATCCAAGAACATTGTCGAGACTAAATTGCGTTTTACCGAAGTAAAAAATATGCAAGATATTTCAATGTTTATAACATTTTGTCAAAGTATTGGGAGTGTTATTCCAATTTTTATTATTTTTGTAGTAAGTTTATACGACTTTTCAACGGTATCTTCAGAAAACACACTATGTTCTTTTGTACTTTTGTTTTTATATTTGCTAAAATTTGATGTGTATTGATATTTGAAATAAATATCATTAGACAGTCAAATTTTTCAAGTCTACATCTGTAAAGTTTTTCTATGTGATTAATTAAGTATGTTACTAAAGATATAATGATATTTACTTTTGATAAGTTAAATATGTCATAAGTTAAATATGTGTATTTATTTCTCGACTAGTTAAATGAAACGAGCTGTAACTTCAAATTGGGTAAGCTCTAACTTTATAAAAGCGTTCAATTTGAAATTTATAACAAATGTTTCCTTGATTAGAAATGGAGTAAAATTTCGAGTTTAGAAAAGCCTGAATATTTGATGATATTTAAATGTCAATTATGTTCAATCAAAGTTTATTCATTTCTGTGTGGATTCTATAACTTTTATATTGATTTGATAATCTGTTGATTTATTACAATTATAACTTTAGTTTAATATTTTAAGAAGATGCGTTAAGATAATTTATTTGTTTAGAAATTTGAAGCTTTAAACGAGTGTTTCCAATCCCAAATTAAGCATTAAATAAAATTTCGAGTTTAGAAAAGCGTCTAAAACACTAATTTAAAGTGAAGATCCAAATATACTGCTTATGTCTACTTGGGCTTGATACGTACTTTACTTTTATTTATTTTGAACCCACATTCTGATACAAAATTCAATAATCCATCGGCCGTTTGCCACACTTTTGAGTATCTTTCAAGGAAAAAAGTGCTTTTATTTTCTTAAGCTGCCGATTTTTTAAAACTGTTTAACAGAGTATTCTTTAGCTCTATATTTGCAATACCACATTGTGTGAAGCATATTGTATAGAATCAATTATTTTTATTTGTTCATAATTAATTATTATTACATCTAAGTTAAAACTGCGCACTGTTAGTAGAATGTTTTTTTTATACCTTTTCCCTGTAATTTGATGTATTATCTGTTGGGAAATAAATAAATAAATAAATAAATAAATTATACAAAAATGGCAATCAACTGACAAATACAGATTGACAGATTATCAAAATTATGGAAATGCATTACATTTTACAGCAAATTTGCGGTGTTGCCATATCTACCCTTCGCATCTTTTGCATGTGATCATTACAATGATTTCAAACAAACCACCCATCACAATTTTTCAATACGTTATTATTTTAGCATTCGCAAATTTGCGCATGCGCATTTTTGCCAGTAAATTTAAACCCCTGGCGCTTTTAGAGAATTTAGAAGAGGTATTCGAATACTTCGGTGGAAAAAGGATTCATGATTCGGATTCGTTACATGTTTTTAAAGGATTCGTATTCGAAACCAAATGTAGGTGATTCGAATAATTACAAAATAGGGATGCGAATTATTAAACATATTTCGAAATCATTTTTAAGATTCGCATTCATATTTGTTTTTTTTTTGTGTGTTTTTAAATTAGTGAAAATGTGAATTTTGCCGCTACACCTCGCTCCGTGCCCAAATGGAGTGGAACATTAGTTAGAATCTCTAAGTTGAATTCTGTCTTAAAAACAAACTCTGACTCAAAATGTATTACAACAAAATCTCAATCTTATAATTGGAACAGATATATTATCGAATAGTCAATTTTTGTTTGATTCATTTGATACCTGGTGGCGACCCATCTGAAATGATCCCTGACTTTTCAAGAATTTTTTGGAATATGTGTATAAATTTATTTTGTAGAAAACTCCCATTTGAATTAAATTTAAAATTTATCCACTGCTGTCAATATCAATAAAATTTTCTAATATTAAGAGTTTTACAGGGTGGGTGAAATGTTCCCACAATTTTCTTTGGATAGTGATTTGATGATGTTAATGTGGTTTATATGTTAATTCTAATGATTTTGTCGAGTTGTGCATTTAATTTTGTATACTTTTTGTTTAAATAGGTTTTATATTTTTATTTATTTATTTATTGATAATGAACCGAGAAAATGTACGTGTTACCATTGTTGAATTGCACAAGACGGGAATAAAGACGATCGACATTCTTTGAACGGCTGGTTTCAAGGGCAAAACTGAGGGACTGCAAAGAACGTCAGCATTGCGCGACGTTAAATTCGCAGAACTTCCCAATGCTCATTGAGAAGGATGGCTACGGAGCTCTGAATCAACACAGAACATCCGAAACATCGTCAAAACCAAGCTGAAACTTTAAAGATACAAAATCGCTCATGCTTACTTTCTGAAAAAAGTAATAAAAATAAGGCCGTTGGAGAAATGTGGGTGATTGGATAAATTATTAAAATACATTGAAAATTACAGAATACTAATAATAAAAATAATATAACTTAATTATAGCCGACAGTTCTTCTGGAAATTGACACGTGTTGGAAATAGTCAATATTTTCAAGATATAGAATTGAATATCATCTATTGATTACAACAAACAAAACTTTAATAACATTTTTAGTTTCTTGTTAATTCGTCTAGGCAATTTTAGGTGAAACGCTCTGTATAGCATAGTCAAAAGACTATCAAGTCAATCAAGTGACTTACAGTACTAATGTCGAGAAAGCCAAAATACAATCGATAAAGACATTGTATGATTAAATTATAGCATAGACAAAAGACAGCCAATTCTAATGAGTTGATAGTCAGTCAATCAAGTGACTTACACCAATAATGTCACATTAGTCAAAATACAGTCGATAGAGAGATTTAATGACAAAATCCTATCATAGTCAAAAGAAAGTCAAACAAATGATTTACAGTCACAATGTCGCAATAGTCAAAGTACAGTCGATACAAATATATTATGACAAAATCCTATGATAGCCTAAAAAAAGCCAACCAAGCGACTTACAGTCAAAATATCACAAATGTAATAGGATGTCAACAGAGCGATTTGATGAGACATTCTTATCATACTTACAGGCTTATAGTCAACATTTTAATAGTCAATATATAATCAATAAATAAATGAAATTACTAAATACTATCACAGTACAAACAATAATTAACTGTCATAATAATCATAATACAATCAATCGATAGCCGACCATGTGATTTTATGTCAAAATTTCATGGCGGCTGAAAACCAAACAACCAGTGATTATTATAGTAAACAAGTCGTGATTGTCAAATCAATTGTCATTTAATTTTATAGACCAATTTTTAATTTTGTTAATAAATCGTGTTCCTATTAAATCGTAGTCAGGGTTTTTTTTAAATTAAATTGTGGTCAATTTCTTTACAACATTGACTGCCAATTAATTACAAACGTTGTCTATATCGATTATGTTGATTAGTATATGACCGCGTTCAGCAGCTCTTAGCCGGAGGCGGTGTCGGGGTTCAAAAAATAAAAACAAAAAATAAAAGCATATGTTGAGCGCCACTTGATTTTAAATTTATGAATTATATTAATTGTTCTTCCCACCTAAATCAAGAAAAAATGAAAAGTTAAATAAAAGCTGGATTGTTTACAAAAAATTACTTCTTCACTTTATTAAGAAAACAAATTCTATCCCAATAAACAAAAAACATCAGATAAATTTAATAATGGTATAATGAAGTAATTGTTAATTAATTTAAGTGATTAAAAAAATCAAAATGTGCATTCTTAAAAAAAATTAAATAATTACATAATATAGATATGCACCCCCAGAAAAAAATAATATCACCTTAATCTTCACAGTTTGGTGTGCAATAAAGAGTACTCTTATTGTTATTACCTTTTCTATAAACTACCGCATTTATATACGATGTTTCCAAATCGTCACTTAAATATCGAAATTTAATCAGATCGTTCATTTACGCTTTAAAAAATAGCATCAAAAATAAGTTCTATTTTCTCACTCAAAACTACTAAATTTAATTAGCTCATTTCACAATAAGCGCACGAACAATTTTATTGTTTAACTCAAAAAGCATTAGGTTTAAATAATAAGTTTGTTAAAATTAATTGTTCTTAATTACTTTACTAACTAAATAATTTAGCTCTAATTAGGAAAACCAATAATAAAACATAATCACCCCAATTTAAACTGTGTAAGAATAACGCAAAACGTCATCAATCAATTTCGGCAATAACTGTACACTCCTCAACATAAGCACAGTTATATTTTGACATGAGTTAATTTACTTGCACTTACTTTAAAAAGTAAAATAACTAAAACCACACGGTTATTATAACTTATACAAAATTGTGTGCTTAAAGTGTTTTATTTTAATTTAGAACATGGATCCACCTCTTAAAAAATTATTTCAAACATGATCGGTTTCACTTATTACGGCATTAAAAAATAGAAATTTATAAATGACTCATCCTTCTGCTACTGTTCCATCCTGCTCCCGATTCACACAAAATTCGCAATTTCGAAGTCAGCGCACACCATCCCTCAAAATTCACAAAATGGACGCCAGAAGAAATCCGCAAAGATACGACCGCCATCCGATTACACTGGTCGGCATAAAAATCGGCCCTGACACCATTCCTGCTGATTCTTATGTAAAATGACCTCCTGAATCCGAATATGACCCCCGTTTTCTCCCATCACCCACCGTTTTCGGGGGAGGCCCCCCCACCTATTTTTATCACTTTTCGATAATTTGGAGGGATGAAAAGGATTATTTTAGCCTTTACGTTTCTTCTAAGGGGCTAGAGAGGTGAAAAGTTCCAAAACATGAACATTTGTAGCAAGGAGGTAGATTTAGGGGGGGGATTTGCCCCCTTAAATTGTAAAAAAATCCTTAAAATGATCGATTTTTCCGTTTTTTTCGCAGTTTTTTCACTTATTTTCTACATATTCCAGCTTCCATCCCCCCTCATCCCCCCTCATCCTCCCCCAAACAATAAAAATATATAGCAACAATATATAGCAACAATAATAAAAATATATAGCAACAGTTCGGAAGATTCACTGTACCACGCTGGCGCTCTCAATACCTCGCGCGCACAGGTTTGCCCGGGAATTTTCATGCTTTGACAGGTTTAAACTTGCATTGCTCTTGTCACTATAGACCTGCACTGTAATCCTTATCTTCCCTTAGTACATCTCTAGCGATCGTAGAGTCAACTTGTTGGTGCTCTAGGCGGGGATTCTGTGTTTCCAAGTTGTTTAAATTGTGTATAACGGTAGAAATTTTTTAATTCCGGCTTTTTCCAAGTGAATTACAGTACCTGAGTGTGAGTTGTGATTAATATCGAGCATTTATTTACTGTTTAATTATGCCACGCGAGTGTAAAAATCATCCCGATAGCTTCTGCTATGTTTGCGGGGAATTGACTTTAAAAGCGCAACGATAACCCCTTTCTCCGCTTCTTAAAACTGCTTATAAATATTACGTTGATTGCCAAGTTGGCGATCAGGACAAGAATTGGGCTCCAACAGTTTGCTGCACTACTTGTTACAGTAGTTTGACCAAATGGCTCAAAGGTACCCGTAAATCAATGCCATTTGCTGTGCCCATGGTTTGGCGCGAACCTCGCTGTCATCTCACAGATTGTTACTTTTGTATGATTTCCACCGTCGCGTTATCAAGCAAAAGTAAGCATACAATTCAGTATCCTAATATCCCTTCAGCTCTAAGACCAGTTCCTCACAACGAATCTTTGCCAATCCCAGTGCCCCCAAAAACCTATACTCTAGAGCCAGAAACGGATTTGAAAGACTTTGAGCCACAGCCTGGACCATCTTATGATACGTTCACCGATGATGAAGAGTGTTCTGCTGATTCAGCTCATCGAAAACCTCACCTCGTCACTCAGTCGAAATTGAATGATCTCGTCAGGGATTTGGAGTTACCTAAGAGTAAATCTCAACTTCTAGGATCTCGACTTCAGCAGTGGAATCTCTTAGAAAAGGGTGTAAAAATCTCTTCTTACAGGACTAGTCAACCCTGAAATTACCTTTTTCGGCAGATGAAGGCTTAGTGTTCTGCCCTAATTCAAATGCATTGATGATAGAACTGAAGATGCCATGTGACCCTGACAAATGGAGACTGTTTATAGACTCATCAAAGACAAGCTTGAAAGTTGTCCTATTGGCCAACGGGAATGAGTTACCATCACTCCCGGTTGCATACTCTGTGGATATGAAGGAGACGTACGAAAACATCAGCCGGATCCTTGATAAAATCAAATCCCATGATTATAATTGGAAACTTTGCGCTGACTTAAAAGTTGTTGCTCTACTCATGGGCCTGCAATCGGGCTTCACAAAATACTGCTGCTTCCTATGCGAATGGGACAGCCGAGCCCGAGACAAACATTACATCGTACGGAACTGGCCTCTGCGAGAAAGTTTTACTCCCGGTCAGAAAAACGTCGCTCACGATCCTCTGGTCCCGAAGGAAAATATTTACTTGCCGCCTTTGCACATTAAACTCGGATTGATCAAACAGTTTGTAAAAGCAATGGACAAGACCGGTGATGCATTTCAATTTTTGAAAACTAAATTCCCTCGTCTTAGTGAGGCTAAAATCAAGGAAGGAGTTTTCGTGGGCCCCCAGATTAGACAACTTTTCCAAGATTCGACATTTATTGAACACCTGAATCAAAAAGAAAAACGAGCTTGGATTGCATTCCAAAACGTGTGTGAGAACTTTTTGGGTAACAACAAAAGTGATGATTATGTCGCTCATGTCGAGGAATTGCTGTCAGCGTACAAGGCCATGGGGTGTAACATGTCTCTTAAAGTGCATTTCCTTTACTCACACCTGGACTTCTTCCCTGAAAATTTAGGAGAAGTTTCGGATGAACACGGGGAACGGTTTCATTAAGACATCTCTAAGTTCGAGAGGAGATTTTCGGGGAAGTGGAATGCGAGCATGTTAGCAGAGTACTGCTGGTTTTTGATACGAGAAACTTCTACCTCAGGGTACAAAAGGAAAGCAAGCACCAAATGAAGGTACTTATCTTAGTTATTTATTATTCTTTACATTTATTATTTTACATTTATTATTTTACTTTTTATTTATTATTCTTTACAGCTAAAATAATCCTTTTCACCCCTCCAATGGATGGGGGAAACGGGGGGAGTATTGAGAGCGCCAGCGTGGTACAGTGAATCTTCCGAACTGTTGCTATATATTTTTGTTATTGTTGCTATATATTGTTGCAATATATTTTTATTATTTGGGGGTGTTTGGGGAAGGATGAGGGGGAATGGAAGCTGGAATATGTAGAAAATAAGTGAAAAAACTGCGAAAAAAACGGAAAAAATTGATAATTTTTAATGATTTTTTTACAATTTAAGGGGGCAAATCCCCCCCCCAAATCTACCTCCTTGCTACAAATGTTCATGTTTTGGAACTTTTCACCTCTCTAGCCCCTCAGAAGAAATGTAAAGGCTAAAATAATCCTTTTCATCCCTCCAAATTATCGAAAAGTGATAAAAATAGGTGGGGGGCCTCCCCCGGAAACGGTGGGTGATGGGGGAAAACGGAGGTCATATTCAGGTTCAGGAGGTCATTTTACATAAGAATCAGCAGGAACGGTGTCAGGGCTCGAAAAAAAAAATTTTTTTTGCAGACCAGTGTTATTCAACTTCTACTATATCACTGGATTAACCCGTCAGAAGACTTTGTTTGAACAAAGCAGGACAACCATTCCAGCAGGAATTCAATAAGACAGGAAACCAGTACTACTACAATACATAGGCCTGAGTTGGGAATAAATTTGTGAAAATTGATTAAATTTTGAATTTGAAGAAAATATAAATAAGAACCTATAGATCTTAGGCGGCCTTAGTGATAAGCGCTTGGCTCAAAATATACATTTATCAGCGGTAACCCTGATGCACCAGGATTTTGCGAACATTCATCTCCACGTTTGGGGACCCTCGTGGGTCAGTGAGTAGAGCTCCTGCTCTTGGGCCAGAGGGTCGTGGGTTCGAATCTCACCGGGGGGTGTCACTTTCTTATGGGGAAATTGGCACCCTCTGGAGCCATGGATGTTGTATGAATGCGTTGTGACGTCCATATGAGTTGTATAACGTGTGTATGTGGATAAGTTAATTTAAAAATCGAAAAATAATAATACAAATGGCTGCTGACTGTATGGCCAAGAGCCGAGGTCAAAAAAAAAATCTCCACGTTTTTTCTTTTCTCGAAGTCACACAGACAACGTCTCGTTCCACGCGCACCCACCGCTCAACGGATAATGAATTATCCTCTTCTACTCCGTTCTAGGGCCAATTCTACTAATCAAATTTTAGCGGACTTTTTATTTCAATAATCCACTCCAATATCCGTTTAGAAAATTAAGAATAGACAAATAGCGTAACTAATACACTAGATTAACGTATAAGATAAAAAGAAACTAATTCCTGACTACATCTAATTGATAAAATAAATGATTAATTTAAATTAATCAATAATTGACAGTTGGCATTTTTATTTGTCTATAAAAAAATGTTGGATTTGAATTTTATTTTTATTTCAATTTATCTGCGGTGGCAAAACGCGAACGTTACAAGTATTAGTCAATGATTTCAAATGACAGTCAATCATTTGAAATCATTGACTATTAATCGATTATGTTGACTACATACAAATCATTAACTACTATTCATATGTTGTCATTTAATAACATTGACTATTTATCGATTAAATTGTGACTACACGCTATTTATTAACTGTCATTTGACAATATTGAGTAATAATCGGTAATGTTGACCATATGATTCATGCTAATTGTTGAGTACTGTTTAATATTGACTGTCATTTGACAATATTTATTATGAATGGATTATGTTGACCACATGCATGCTAATTTTTGTCAACTATTCATTAACTGTCATTCAAAAACATTGAATATGTTAACTAAATTAACAATTGTCGGCGATTCACGTTCACTTTCACATTGACATTATACGCAAACATTTAAATTTCGGCAGGTTTAAGATAATATCAATTTTTAATCAACGAGTCAGTCAGTCAGTTTATTAATTTCTGAGTAAGTTTATTCTTCGATGTAGACTATTTTCGTCAGATTTAGTTAATTCTATAATTTTTATTTAAAAAAAAAAGAAGCGAAGTGGAACAAAAATTCACTTTTTTAAAAGTAAGTGAAAAGTATAAACTCCAAACCGATCGTTTTGCTAATATTTTTGATTTGAAATTTATTATGAAAACAATATTATCCATTTTATCACATACGGGGAAAACAAACAAACTGTGCGTGTTTGCATTTTTTTTTAGCTTCAGTTCCGGTTTTCGTCACGACAAAAACAACGGTTTTTTTCTTGTTTTCGGTTTTCGATTCAATTCTGGTTCGAATCCCTGCCTTCTCGAACTGAGACGTATTCCGTACACGAAATATTAAATGTAACATACGTGTTATTCTTAGTTAGCACCACAGTCTAAGCATGTTTGATAATTGATATGTATACCTAGATTGTGAGGTTAATAATAATGTATACGTTAAATTGAACGGAATAGCCCTGATTATGTGAAATATCAAACAATTACAGTGAATAACTGCAAAATATTGACCAACTTTATTGCGATAATTGAACAATATTGGCGATAAATATTTGTCAAAATCAACTTCCCGCTCTTAATGTTTGCAATAATTGCAAACAATCAAAATATACATATATATTCGCGATTCGATAACCAATACTGATGAAACTGCACTCGTGTAGGTATATTAAACGAAATACGAACCGAATAGGCACAATGTACAAATAAAAAAATAACAAATTAAAAACAAACAAATTTCACAAAGTGGAGTGCAATTTTACGAATATAAAACTTTTTTTTTAAATGAAGGTAAAAATGACTCAGATTCAGACATGAGTTTTATATGACAAAATAAAGTGAATTAAAATAATAGTCGAATACATCAAAAAATTGAGTTATGCTATAGTCTGTTTAAAAACTAAAAGGAGTAAGTGCCAAAGCCAAATTTACAATATAAAAAGTTACCAGAAATATCACTAGATAAATTTGGCGGCAATTTTAAATATTTTCATAATTACTTTTTAAATAAAATCAAATATCCATTTTGTACTTCTTAATTGCAGTTAAGTATTTTCTTTTCCATCGTACGATATCGTCAGTTAAATTAAAATGCTTATACGGCATCTCGCCATATATCTGTGAAATAAAACATATTTACATTATGTTCATAATATAATATGGAATTTATATAATATTGTGTCTATCAGAGCTGGGACGAATCCTCATAAAAAGGATTCGAATTACGAATCCGAATCACCTAATATGATTCGAATCACGAATACTCGAATAAAGGATTCGTAAGAGATAAATATGATTCGAATCGAAGATTCGAATGCTGTTTACAAATCCTTCAAGAATAAATTTGATTTTATTATTTTTTTGCAACCATTAATATATAAATATCGTTACCAGTTGTTTTAACAAAAATATTCAAAACCTAATTATTTATTATTACTACTGAACATCGTTGATGACTAAATATCTGACTCCCTGTTACTCTGGTTAAAGATGTATTTGTGTGTTTCTGAACTCCACTTCAAATCAGTGTTTTCTACGCGTGGCACATGAAGTAAAATTTCGAGTTTAGAAAAGCCCGAAAATTTGTCTCGGGTCGCTGAGCGACCCTCGACAAATTTTCACGGGGCTTTTCTAAACTCGAAATTTTACTTCTTGCTTAGCCTGGGAGTGGAAACACTCGTTCAAAACTTCAAATTGAACTCTATTATAAAATAGACTAATGCCTGAAATTTACGTAAATAAAAAATTCACTGAATATCATTAAACCGGGAAAGTCAGAGAAAAGTCATGGAATTATATTCAAATTGACCAAAACACTAACAAAAAAGCCATATGATATTATTAAATTTGTCACAATTAGCAGCCAAATTACAAAACACGTAAATATGAATAAAATTAACTTAAATATTGGCAAAAACAATAAAAACTATTAAACCGAATGGGGGTTTCCCACAGAAGAAAGTTATATTAAAAGGCCAGGGAAAAAATCTTTAGTCAGGGAAATGTTGGAAAAATTTAACATTTTAAATTGTGGCTACCATGTCAGTTTTACTTCAAACAATATTAAACAAAATTTTGAAAAGTAGATTATTGTCCTTAAAAACATTTTCAATCATTTAATGTTCTTATCAAAGCATTCACTTTGAAGTTTCGAACGAGCGTTTCCACTCCCAGAGTGAGCATGAAGTAAAATTTCGAGTTTAGAAAAGCCCCGTGAAAATTTGTCGACCTGAGACAAATTTTCTGGTCTTTTCTAAACTTGAAATTTTACGTCATGCGCCACGCGCATAAAACAGTGATTTAACGAGAAATTTAAAAACACACAAAAAAACATTTTTCAAGTTATTCCTTACAATTAATTCGAATTATTTTTGACGATTCAAATCCTTTTGTAAGTATTCGAATCCTTTTACAAGGATTCGAATCCTTTTACAAGGATTCGAATCCTTTTACAAGGATTCGAATCCTTTTATAAGGATTCGAATCACTCACATTTAGACTCAAAAATGAATCCTCTTAAAAAAAAATGTAACGAATCTAGTTGAAATAAAGTATTCGAATGCCTCTTTTAAATCCTCTAAAAGGATTCGAATGAATGATTCGAATCCTGTCTAGCTCTGGTCTCTATCTTACTTAAAATTTATTTGTTTCATAAAACTATACAAGGTAGAACGACTCATCTTCGGCATGCCTGCATGAGCGTTTACTTCTTTTAAAACTTTATTTGAAGTTGGCAGTTCATTTTTATAAAAGAAACTATGCACGGATCTCTTTACTACGTTATCAAAACTTGTAATTATGTCCTCCAAGCTGTTTATGGCTACAAATCTCTCCGAATTTCTTATATTCGCTAATGGTACGATAGACAGTGGAATTTACAATTTCTAAAAATTAAACATTATATTATTTGATGCATATTCTTAGGCTATTTGATATCTCACCTACTGCACCAACAATGTCTGATACAACAGCAGTCATTTTCATATGTGGATCATCTGTTATCATCTGCTTATACATAATTATTATGCACTGTTTTTCAGACAGATATAAATTACCCAAATCCAACTTCTTACGCTTTTTTGAGGTGAAGGTGATATTATCACCGAGCTTGTACTGGGTCCATAATCCATCACAACAATATAAACAAAACTAACTTTTAACTATGCTAAAGAAACACCGCACAAAAGGTTATTACGAAACAGACAAAGTTGCAACTCGGTAACGCTTTGAATTAAGGTTATGTCAGCTGTTGCGTCCAATAATGACGTAATTAGCATAGTGTAAAATGGGCGCGCTCTCGGCCAATCAGAGTTGTAGGTTTTGGCGCGTGAAATTTAAAACGCTCCTCCTAGTTATTAAACAGATTATAGATAGCCGTAAGTTAATCTATTTCCCGTGAGCGTTTTTCAAGCTAATTTCAATGACTGTTAAGCCTAACCTAACTTGTATTACCTTAGAAAACCGTGGTAACTGCTACTAAATTTAATCTAAGTACTTGCCTTCAAACATAAATCACTAAGATGAGTAACAATTGAGTTAGGTTAGATAATAGTAAGCTGTTACTAAAGATAGCCGTAATGTAATCTATTTCCCGTTAGCATAATTTAGGCTAATTTTAACAACTGTTAAGCCTAACCTAATGTGTATTACCTTACAAAACCGTAGTTGCTGCTACCCAATTTAGTGTAAGTACTTGCCATCTAACATAAATATCTCTCTAACCTAATATACCGGGTGTTGACTTGGCGGACGCAACATAGGAAATCCCATGTAAATTTTGAAATGTTCAAATATTTTGTTTTTATTTTTTTAATTTATTTGTAAAAGGACATATATACAATATGTATTACAATGGTCATCGAATAGTAGTGGTAAATCATCAATTAAAATAAATAAATATATAAACAAAGCTACAGATAACAGTAAAACAAGGTAGTACTAAACAGTGCAGGCAGAGAAATGCCTGCAGATGTCTTGTGATTAGAGGAAGAATGTTACTGGTTAATTTTCTACTGGTTTAAGTTTCTGTCTTGGAGATACTCGCTGACTGAGTAGTATGCCTTTTCTATTAGCATATCTTTGAGCAAATGTTTAAATTTGTTGAAATGTGTCAGCATTTTTATATTGCAAGGCAGGTGGTTGTAAAGGGTCAGGCACATGTAATAGGGACTTTGATTGTATAGTGTGGTGCGATGCGTGGGTACCGCAATATCACTTTGATAACGAGTAGCAGAGCTCCTGTTGTATGTTTGATTGGTTGCAAATTTATTCTTGTGTAGAAAGACATATAAGCAGCAATTATACCGGGCTTTCATTAATTTCCGAACCCCACGTGACCAAAAATAATAGGCAACCAAATGTACAAGGTGGTATGGCTCACACAAAAATTCCATATATTTAAAAATATTTATTCGCCGGCGTATTTTTATGACGACTGAAAATATTATATTTAAAATGATTAAAAAATAGGCTCATCTTCAAAAATGTAACTAATTTTTATTAATTTTTTCGTTGTAAATACCATTTTCGCAGTATTTGCTTATCCTAGCAAATTGACTCTGCAAAATAAATAGAAATAAAACTCAATGTTTCAGAATAATTAAACAATTTTTGCTTACCTGAAAATTCCGGGCGAATCTTGTAAGATCTCAAAGGTTGGTTTAACGATGCACCGCGCATAAACGTTTATGTCAAATTTGACTTTAGTAACGTTTGGTTACTTTTTTCAAAGCCTCCAACGTACAAATACAATAATTTACGCGGCAATTTTAAATTTAGTCACGTGGGGTTCGGGAATTAATGAAAGCCCTGTATATGTATAATGAATAAAATGTAAGTAGATTCAGTGCTTTGAGAATGTAATTCTCCGGATAATTTGTTTTTGGAGTCTAAACAGTCTAATAGCGTCAGGCGAGACACCCCATATGATTATGCCATACGTTAGGTGGCTACAGACGTATGCATGATAGAATTTCAAGAGAGCGTTTTTATTGACCGCAACCCTCATTGACAGCACAGCATAGCTGGCGGATCTTAGTTTTGGCTCCTCTATTTATTTTAGAAACAAAATGTATTTACATTTTGTGCAGAGAGAAAAATTCTGAATTCATTTATGTTTTCGGTCATCACTTTAAGTTTCTCTTAGGTAAAATAGTTAAGAAAAAGTAATGTAATTTTATAAAAATAATGTCGTGCCATGGGATTGAAACAGCAATTGCGGATGTCAAAAGGGCAAAAGATATTCTCCTAATTAAGTATTATGCAGACCACAGTTATCAGGATGTTTGCGATATGTATTCTATCTTTAATCAAGTGACAGCAATATCTTGTGCTATTTTGACATACGCAATTGTTTCAATTCTCTGGTATGTCATTATTTTTATAAAATCACATTACTTTTTCTTACTAATTTTAACTCAGAGAAATGTAAAGTATTATGTGTAAAGATTAATAAATTCATAATTTTTTCCTCTGCAAAAAAGTTAAATACATTTTGTCTCTAAATTGGATATTTGAACACTTCAAAATTAACATGCAATTTCTAATGTTGCGTCTGCCAAGTCAACACCCGGTATGTGAATAATATGTAATCTCAGTAAAGCTAACAAAATCTTGTTACTGCTGCTTAAATTTAATCTTATTTAAGCAGCAGTAACAAGATTTTACCTCTCTTTAACTAAATTTAATATAATGCGTATAAATGTCATCTAAAAAAAAGTTATTCCAAAATGAATATTTCGAATTCAAAACTATTTTGAATTTGAAAAAAATGAGTTTAGTTTCTTTTAGTTTACAACATAATATATATAATTACGATAATGATCGCTTAAACTACGAACAATAAGTCCTAATTAATCAGAGTACTAAGGCAATAAATATCCACCGAAACAACTAGTTCCAGTGTATTTGCACTCAATATTCAATAAAATATTGAAAATTATATTTGATTTGTTACAGTGTTATCTGATGGTATATGTAACATTTAGGTCAAATTCTCTTTAAACGAACCAAGAAATAAAATTTAAAAATTAAAGGAGTAATTATAAGTAAAATAAAAATCAAAGGGATTTATATTAAAACCAATGTCATAGGATATTTCTACTCCTAAAATTTCGGTTTTAAAAAGTCATAAGTAAAGCTATACTGAAGAGAGGTAAATCTCGAAACGTATTTATAGATGACCTATGACATTGGTTCTAAAACAGATTTAAACAAATTTAACTTTGCCGCGCGTATAAAGCACTGATTTCAAGTTAAATTCAAATTATACTGCTTTAGCGGTACATTCAGAACTTCCCTTTAAATCAGTGGTTTATACACTTGGCGCATAAAGTAACATTTCGAGTTTAGAAAAGCCTGAAAATTTGGGTTGGATTTTCAGGATTTTCTAAACTCGAAAAGTTACTTCATGCTTAATCAAGGAGTGGGAAGACTCGTTAGAAGACTTAAACTAAACGCATTTTTAAAACAACGAATATCTAAAAATTGAAAAAGTACACATCGGGATATGTATACTTCAGAGCTGGGATAAATCCTCAAAAATATGATTCGAATCATGAATCCGAATCACCTAATATGATTCGAATCACGAATACTCGACTAAAGGATTCGTAAGTGAAAAATATGATTCGAATCAAAGATTCGAATCCTCATTTTTGAATCACGGATACAAATCCTTTAAAAATAAATTTGAATCTATTATTTGCAACCAGTAATATTTTATTCCATCAGTTTCTATTAACAAACATGTTTATTTACCGACTAAATATCTGATTATATAATGATTTTAATTAATGATATATGTGTTATTGAACTTGATTTTGAATCTGTGTTTTATACGAATGGCGCATGAAGTAAAATTTCGAGTTTAGAAAAGCCCCGTGAAAATTTGTTTCGGGTCGCTGCGCGACCCTCGACAAATTTTCTACGCGGGGCTTTTCTAAACTCGAAATTTTACTTCATGCTTAGTCTGGGAGTGGACAACGCTCGTTCCTAGAAGTTTCAAATTAAAGGATTACTCTAGATTACTAAGTTTATTACCAATTTACAAAGGCTACAGCTAGAAGCACCAATCATGGTCTTCGGAGACCGAAGGACTACAGGGAATCGAAGTTTATTTACAAGAAAACAACGAGTATCTGAAGGTTTACAGCATGGATAGGAAAGAAAACATCCAATTTTTAAAAAATATCGAAGTTGGGTTGGTTTTCAGTGCGTTATTAACTTCACTTTAAATCAGTGTTTTATACGCGTGGCGCATGAAGTAAAATTTCGAGTTTAGAAAAGCCCCGTGAAAATTGAAATTTTCTACGCGGGGCTTTTCTAAACTCGAATATTTACTTCATGCTTAGTCTGGGAGTGGACCGTCAAGATTTTCTACATGTCGAGATTTTTTATATATCTAGATTTATGTCGATTTATTCACAGTTTGTTATTGTATTAAATGCAACTTTAATATTAAATAAAAAGGGTTTTTTTTAGGAATAGAATATTCAACCTTTAAGAGCCGAACAAATTATAAAGTTAACTCTAAAAGTTAATTTTAGGTAAAATTTTGCATCTTTTTCTATGATTTCAATGAATGATTTATTATAGTACATACGTCGATTTTTTAAAAGAGTTAAATTTAAAATTCAAACGAGTGTTGTCCACTCCCAGACTAAGCATGAAGTAAAATTTCGAGTTTAGAAAAGCCCCGCGTAGAAAATTTGTCGAGGGTCGCGCAGCGACCCGAGACAAATTTTCACGGGGCTTTTCTAAACTCGAAATTTTACTTCATGCGCCACGCGTATAAAACACTGATTTCAAGTGAAGTTAAAAATATACTATTAACGTTGGATATTTTTCATGGTTAAGTAACCAAATATGCATTCACAAATATTTGAATTATTCGAAAATTTTAATATTTATATTCAAATATGAATAATTTAGTGATTTAAATATTCATATTAGAATATTTAACTATTTGAATTAATCGAATTCGAATCCCAGCCTTAATAGCGATGATTCGAATTATTTAGGAGGATTTGAATCCATGTATCAGGATTCGAATTTTATAAGGATTCGATTCCTTTTATAAGGATTCGAATCCTTTTATAAGAATTCGAATCGTTTTATAAGGATTCGAATCGTTTTATAAGAATTTATTTATTTATTTATTTATTTCAATCAACGGACGAATCCAGTTACAGATTGATTAAAAGATATGAGACAATATAAAATAAAGATTGGCACTAAACAGTAAAGGAAAAAACAGTATACGCAAAATACAATACAATATGAGCGACAATTATTCGAAATACTCAACAATCAAGTCGAAGAACGCCTTAGAAGATATGCAATTAAAAATGTCAATATCCGGATGAAGTGATAACACATTATTATATAATGAACACATTGAATACACTGGTGACTTGAGCATAATATTTGTATTTGGGATTGATAACTGGAAAAGACGTTTGTTCCTTATATTAACAGGCACATTAATATTAATTCGTGCAAGTAGGTCAGAGCAATCCATACGATTGTTGAGTATTTTATACAAGGTGGTCACTGCATGCGATTTTCGGCGACTTTCTTAGGAGTGTAAGTTTAATTCACGCAATAGTTCAATATAATTATAATCAGTCCTAGGATATGAACCAAACTTCTTAAAGTGAAGATATTTGACAAATTTCTTCTGGATGGCCTCGACCATCAAAGAATATTTTGCGTAGTATGGATCCCAAACGCAACAGGCATATTCAAGTTTAGATCTTACAAACGAATAGTATAGTATTTTAATGGCATCGATATTCTTAAAAGGTTTAGTATTTCGTATTATGAAGCCCAACGAACGATTTGCGGTCGATACTACTTTCATGACATGTCTATTAAAAGATAGTTTATTGTCAAATAACACTCCTAAGTCTTTGAAAGTCTCAACATGGGATAATACAGAGCCATTAATCATATAATCGAACGTTATTTGTGACTTATTCCTAGTGTAAGACAATGTCTTACATTTTAAAACATTTAAAGTGATGCTGTTGTTCTTGCACCACGTTACTATCAGGTCGAGATTATGCTGAAGATACACACAATCGTCTAAAGTATTTATAGGATGATAAATTTTCAAATCATCAGCAAACATTAACATGTTATGATTAACTACATCAGCAATATCATTAATAAAGCAATTAAACAGTACCGGTCCGAGGTTGGAGCCTTGGGGGACACCCGAAGAAGCAATAAATTGATGAGACTTAAACCCTTTGTATTCTACAAATAACTGTCTGTTGGTAAGGTAATTGTAAAGTAAATTACATAGGTTTGTTGAGAGCCCAACTAGGCTTAGCTTATTTACAAGTATACCGTGATCGATTCTATCAAAAGCTTTTGATATATCGGTGTAAATTACGTCGACTTGGATTCGGTTGTCTAAATAATCCGAGAGAGTTTGCGTCATTTGCAAAATGTTGGATAACGTTGATTTATTAGGTCTAAACCCATGTTGCCTAGATGATAATTTGTTATTAATGTAGGGATTAATGAATTTACATAATGTCAACTCAAAGCATTTAGCAACATTTGAGATGATAGCTATAGGTCGATAATTAAGGACATCTCTTTTATTACCAGATTTAAAAACGGGTACAATGCGCGTACTTTTCCAGCGGTTAGGAACGGTATTGTGAAGGAGACATAAATTAAATATATGAGATAGAGGAAGTGCAAGCATATTGCGGCAATCCTTAAGTACTACCGCAGGAATACCATCAGGGCCCGCGGTAACTTTATTACTTAGCTTACTAAGGGCTTCAATTACTAAATCATCAGTGACCTTAGAAATGCTAATAAAATCATTTACCGTGTTAAGGTTATTATAAACAGCATTAATAACAGGTTTGGTGGAAACGGTAAATGATTTGGAAGAGTGTGCAGCAAATGCATTCACTATATCAAGTGGTGAAGATAGAGAAAGATTTTCATATTCCATGACTGGAGGGATAGAGGATTCATGGCGGATGCAATTGATAAAGTTCCAGAACTTGCCCGGTTCCTTGGAAATCTTGGTTTTAGTATCACTTATAAAAGAGGTATAATCAGCTTCGGAAAGCAATTTTACTTCCGACCTTAATTTAGAGTAACGAATTTTAAAAAACTGGGAGAGAGGATGCGAATTTTTTAACTTCAAGTATTTATTTTTCTCCCGAATCTTGCTTCTAAGCTTACCTGAAAACCAAGGCGGAAATTTACAAGGACTTATAGGAACTAAAGGGACATTGTCATGAAATACTTCATACAATTTTCTATAAAAGAACGAACACGCATTTTCTACAGATTGAATTGTAAGGATATCAGACCAATCTATTGCAAGAATTGAATTGTATAAATCAATAAAATTAGCTTTTTTAAAATTGAAAGAGCGATTAGAGACATTATTTTTGAATATTGCTGATGAATGAGCATTACTTATATCTACAGACAAACCGATATAATTCGAATCCTTTTATAAGGATTCGAATCATCTACGTTTGGATTCGAATACGAATCCTTTTAAAAAAATGTAACGAATCTGGATCACGAATCCGTTTTCACTAAAGTATTCGAATACCTCTTTTGAATCCTCTAAAAGGATTCGAATCCGGGAATCGAATCCTGAATGATTCGAATCCTGACCAGCTCTGGTATACTTAAAAAAATATTCCCATATGTTGATTTTTTACAAATTCTTCAAAAATAAATATTCGTCTATATAAAAGTATTATCTTTAACTTTTATTTGAAACATTGTTCAATATTTATAAAAAAGAAATTTAATGAATGATTTTTTCTGCTTATCATAAAACCATTAAATGTGAAAATCTTTATTGATATGAAAGAAACAATCATAGAATAGTAAATTGTTTGACAAGTTTTGAAAGCTTCGTATTGAATGCGAATATCAACTTTTTTTAAAATAAATATTATTTGTACAATGTTAAATATTGTCCACGATAACAACACTAATTGATAAAATAAACTAGAAAGAGGATTCTTGATAATTGAACATTGCACAATTAATATTCAATTTTATTGACTGTCATAATTTTCCAGATATTTATAATTATTGACGGTATTAGAATTTTTCATGATTTCTTATTACTCTGCTAATAATGATATTTTTTTTATTGTTTCATAATTCTTATTAAATGTCAATAATTTTAATATTTTTCAAATTTTCTGTATATTTTGTTACATTTCACGATTTATATAAAGTTTTTTTTAATGTTTAGAATATTTATAGAATATTCAGTGAATTTTTCTTTTGCGTAAAAGATAGAGTAAAATTTTGAGTTTAAAAAAGCCTGAACGTTTTAATTTGCATCCAAAATTTTGAATCCAAATTCAGGCTTTTCTAAACTCAAAATTTTACTTCATGCACCAGGCGTATACAACACTGATTTTAAGTGAAGTTCAAAAACACACAATTACATGTTTAATCAGAATAACACGGAATCAGCTTTAAACGAGTGTTTTTAGTCTGTTATCAACGAAAGTTTGGACCAAACCAAATTAATGGCTTTTCTAAACTCGAAATTTTACTTCATGCGCCACGCGTTTAAGACACTGATTTTAAGTAAAGTTCACGTGTTAACAATATTTCAGTGCTTTCAGTGTTTAATACGCCAAATTTTCAGGCTTATTTAAACTCTATGTTTTTAATATCTGGTCCTACAACCGAGAATCACGAGGCGAGAACAGACGGAAGGAACTCCAACAGCGACAACTACAGACGATACATCAAACAAATAAATATCATACAAATAATATACATACATATACCTTAGACTGTGACAAAAAAATCGACATTTTTTGATTTCGCTCTTCCTCTAGTATATGATTCCCCGTTCAAAATCCGGCGGGTTCCCAAAATCTGAAGTCAATCGGTTGATATTTAGAGGTGCATCAAGTCTAAAACGTGTTTTTAAAATTTTTTCCTCGATTTTCGAGAGGTTTTAGCTTACTGTTCCAAAATAACGGGATGTTTGATGCCTGAGACACATTATTACATTCCAATACAAAGTATTCAATGCGTTTCAGTCGCCAGATCTACTTTCGGAAAGATATATTGGCCAAAAAACCCATTTTTTAAGGCCTAAAAACCGTGACTTCAACTTTCAAGTTCAATAACTTTATATTTTTAGGTCCGCGATGCGTCAATTGTTGTTTGAACATAGTCTAGTATCACATAGTATTATTTGAATTCCAGAGAAAATCGGCCATCAGTTGAAATAATCTTCACTCGAGGGAAAACGCGCACTACTTGAAAATGGACCAAAATGACAAAAATTCAGATTGCAATAACTCAGCTGTGTTTAGTCGAAATTGTATGAATCTTTGAGTTCTAAATAGGTTGGGATCTTCCGTTTAATGGAATGCATATAGCGAAATCCATTCCACCACCTCCCACTCCGATAAGAAAAAACTTTTTCATGATTTTAACTTACAAAAAACAGCTAGTAGGTAGTGCCAACAAAATCGTGGTTTCAATCAAACAACAGAGTAATAAGTTTCAGTCATTTTCCTTTCAGTTCCCTAAAATGTCCAGTTTCTAAGATGATTTGGTGCAAAGTTATGAATTTTTTCAAAAAAAGCTGCATCTTGCTCTTTTTTGGCCACAATTTTCCCAATTTTGCACCATAATTGTTGATTTTTAATAACAATAATCGACAAATAATCAAATCAATAAAATGTATTGAATACAGAATTTATTCGAGTATTTACAAGTATATTACAGGAACGCTTTTTTTGTGACGCTTGGCATTCGCCGCCTGTGCTCCGCGACAACTTTCAAAAGGTACTGCCTTTGTTCTTCGCAAAATTGGTTAAATTGTAGCCAAAAAAAGCTACACGCAGCTTTTTTGGAAAAATTAGTAACTTCGCTCCAAATCATCGTAGAAACTGGAAATTTTAGGGAACTGAATAATTACTGAAATTTATTGCTGTGTTGTTTGATTGAGAGAACGATTTTTGCGGCCCTGCCTACTAGCTGTTAAAGTTAAACAGCTAGTAGGCAGTGAAAATCATGAAAAAATGTTTTTCTTATCGGAGTGGGAAATGGTGAAATGGATTTCGTATCACAGTGATATGCATGATATTTAAAGGGAAGATCCCAACCTATTTAGAACTCAAAGATTCATACAATTTCGACTAAACACAGCTGAGTTATGGCTATCTGAATTTTTGCCATTTTGGTCCATTTTCAAGTAGTGCGTGTTTTTCCCTCGAATGAAGATTATTTCAACTGATGGCCGATTTTCTCTGGAATTTTGAATTCAAGTAATGCTATGTGATACTAGACTATGTTCAAACAACAATTGACGCATCGCGGACCTAAAAATATGAAGTTATTGAACTTGAAAGTTGAAGTCACGGTTTTTAGGCCTTAAAAAAATGGGTTTCTTGGCCAATATATCTTTCCGAAAGTAGATCTGGCAACTGAAACGCATTGAATACTTTGTATTGGAATGTAATAATGTGTCTGAGTCGTCAAACATCCCGTTATTTTGGAACAGTAAGCTAAAACCTCTCGAAAATCGAGGAAAAAATTTTAAAAACACGTTTTAGACTTGATGCACCTCTAAATATCAACCGATTGGCTTCAGATTTTGGGAACCCGCCGGATTTTGAACGGGAGGAAGAGCGTAATAAAAAAATGTCGATTTTTTTTGGCACAGTCTAATATACCTGTAATTGAAACACTGAAATAAATAAATTATTTTCTAAAAATATATTGTGCTTAATCGGAGATTCGATAATAAATAAACAAATACAAATACAAACAAAGTTTAAAAGAATATATTTTGTTTTCATTTATGCAAATCTACTTTAAGGCCTCATAACTTTAAGACGTGAAAGAATAATACATTTTTTTGTGTCGAATATTAAAATATGTATATTTTTTGGTAGATCTTGAGAATTTTAAATAAATTCTACTATCGATACGATTTTGCTAAGTCTTTAAATTAAAGCGTTCAATTTGGGGGTCTTACAAATTTGAGTTACGATACAACTGTATGGTCAAAAATGGTAATTTTTGAAAAATTCAGGATTTTCAGTTAGATTATATAGAAGTAAAATACCTTATTCTGAAAAAAATCAACTTAACTTCAGATTTACTTGTACAAAATTCACAAAAATTCCTATTACTGTTCTGAATAGAAAATTGTGTATGCCAAAAATTGACTAAAACATCAACTCTATTTATTTTAGTCATAAATTTTACAATAAAAAACACTGCAAAATAAATGTATGATTAATCGTTTAACGAGTCTTTCCTATCACATGTTAAGCATGAACTAAAATTTCGAGTTTTGAAAAGCCTGAACATTTGGCTAGAAACAAATGCATTACATTTAATTGATAGTATCCATAAGGGGATGTCATTTATAAGATGGAGGAACCATTAGAAAGTATCACAGTGTTATTATTAACCAACGAATGGCTCTTTTTAGCATGAAGTTCGTTCAACTCTCCTCACTTGCCCAAACACACACGCTACAGTTAGTAACGCATTATTATTTTACCCTCAAAAGAGAAATGGTCTCAATTAAAAAGAAAGAAAAACTCAGCAGAACGTGGCCGGGTGGCTGGAGGAGGAGAAGAGAATGAGGGGGGGGTGAAGGGGGGTGGTTCTCGCACTTGTTACATACTCTCTCCCCGGCTCGCCACCCAAATGAGCTCGTTATCATTTTATACATCGCTCCGGCAATAATAACTTTCAAACTGGGAGGGATGAAAAGCGCAGCGCCACCGAAAGCTCTTTATGCGTCTAAATTAAATTAAAAAGCTCCTTGGGCTCAGAAAAATGGCCTGCTCGAATTTATTTTATTTTTCTCTTCTTTCGGCCCTACCTTCTCTCCCCTCGTTAAATGAGTCGTGCTATTTATTTTCGGACGATTTAAAAATACTAGCGGACTCACCGCCGTAGGAATTTGATTCATGCAGACCGCTCACCTGAAACAAAAACAACGTATTAATCAAGCGTCTTAAAAATTGGGGGTGGAATCGTTTGGAAAGGAAATTTCAAAGTTATATATGAATCGAAAAAGGCTTTTATTTATTGAGTCATCGGTTTGTTTTACAGATATTATTCATGTCATTTTTTTAAGTATCTAAGGGGAGTTCGCTATTATTGAATTTATTCGATAAATTCGGGGAAAGTAAAAAAAACAATCAAAATAAAATATGATGAATGAATAGAATAATAATACTATGTTTTATACTGCTATGTATTTTTATTAAATAAGCCCTATTTGAAATGGAGTTCCACGTAGTAAAATATGATGATTTGTCTGACGAGAAAAGTCTTATGTAGCCCGATGTCGCGATTTATCGTCAATGGCAAAAATAAGTAATTATTGAGATATTGAAATAACTAAATATTTACATTTTTCTTCAGACATTCTCAAGTCAGGTTAAATAATACAATGTATCAAGTTATTTTATTTAGTTAGTACTTAAAATATAATTTATTAATGTTGCGTTATTGCACCAATGGCGATTCATGAGTTAAATTGATACTAGCTCTATTCTACATTAAGTTGTAACGTAGGAACTTATTTCTTGGGTCTATATTATTCATGATATAACCTAACAATAAATGACATTTGACACCTTTTTTACAAGGCACATTAATTATAATTTTTGAAAAATATAATTTTAAATAGAAGATTAATTATAAATTTTTTTCGACAATAATATTAAACAAAAACAAAAAATTAGGCATTATTAGAATCAGAAAAATTATGTTTAATGCAATAAAATTAAAAATTATAAGCCGCCATTTAAAAATCTTAGGTTGGCTATTATTTGGTAATAAATTTAATATTGAGAAAAATCTATATTGATGTTATCTTTTAGTATTTAAACGGCCATTGACTTTGGGTTTTAGTTTAATAAAATCGTTCAATAACATAGTTATGGCGTTGGGCGTTTTTCTATCGAACACACGGTATATTTTCGCGAAAAATTATAAAAGCGAGATAAGCTTATAATTCCGTATGTCATTGACCTTGTAGATCAGGCACACTATTGCATATTTTAAGCAGCTTGGGAAGGGTATATTCAAAAGCAAAAGACTGGTTTATAATAAATGTTAATGGGCTTATTAAATATTTTGCTATATCTTTTAAGATGAATCCTGGCATATGATTATAACTAGGAGCTATGTTTAAGGGCAACTCATTAATGATTTATAAAACTTCTTGCTCATCAACCGGGAGGAGAAAGAATGTATATTGCGGATATCTGTTCGGTGTTTCAGGTGCATTGTTAGAAAAAAGCATATTACCTGACCCTTTAAAATGTTAACCAAACAAATTGCATAATTTCTGTGGATCGGTCACCACGGCAATATTATGATTTAGACTAATTGTGCTAGAGCGATGTTTGTTATTTGAGTGCGAATTTATAATATTCCACCATAGATGCACGTAATCCTAACAAGGCGGGGATTACGTGCATCTATGATTAAGGAAGCAAAGTAATCTTTTTTTGTTACTTGTATTACTTTTCAGTGGTTTTTCTCTGCCGTTTTATAGTCATATTGAGTTTTACTATTAAATGAATTCGATAGCTAACGCCATCTACTGCCCAATAGTGGCATCGTCAATGACACGGTGCACAAAGTGCATATACAGGTCACTGTTTCGTCCACGGAGCTATACTCTGTTTGTGTAACCAGAAAACAAATATCAAAATTGAATTTGAGTTCAGTATTCCGCACTAGATACCCACAGACGCAGTTCGGACTTCAAGGTCCTCTTCAGTATGGTCCCGATTCAGTGCTGAGGAATACTAAACATTTCTGACTATATCAAGCTAATATGTGAACACTTTTAAATGAATTCGATAGCTAACGCCATCTACTGCCCCATAGTGGCATTGTCAATGACACGGTGTATAAAGTGCATATACAGGTCACTGTATCGTTCACAGAGCTATACTCTGTTTGTGAAACCAGAAAACAAATATCAAAATTGAATCTGAGTTCAGTATTCCGCACTGGATACCTACAGACGCGTTTCGGACTTCAAGGTCCTCTTCAGTGTGGTGTTACTAGTGTTGACTGATTTATTTACCTAATGCAATTCCTTATTCTTATTCGCACTAGTATTAATTTCACCATTTACACATTTATTGTTCAGTTTTCTGACTTTGTTTTCTATTAGTGGAAAATGTGTATTGAATTCATAAAGTATATTATGTATTTACAAAAATAGTGAAAATATCGTTAGCATTGGCATATTAGCATTGATAGATAGCAGAGAAGTTTATATTGGATATGTTTTCCCAGAATTTAGCTTTAAACAATTTTTATAAATACGTTTTAGTATATATTTGTTACATTTGGCTGAGGACTAAATTTTTATTGATAAGACTAGTGCGCAGTGATGCGAAAAACCACGTTCGTTAATATCATTATATCACCATGGTTTTCTGTAATAAATGTTATGCCTGAAGCGAAGATTATTCGATTGTTCACAGTGTAATAAAGGCGTGTGAACATATTATTGGTCGCAACAAAGCGTTGTTTTAATATTTACGCCGGGGGAGAGATTTACCCGAATTCGAATTACAAAACTGGCAGCTGGTTGCTTTGACATATTGCCTGAGCCTCGAAAATACAAAGGACAAGATATTTTTTATTCAAACGCGAAAATTTGCCGATGGAAAATTAAATATATTTACGTTTAATGAGGGATACCAGAGCTGGGCAAAATTCGAATCATTTTAGATGATTCAATAGAGGCATTCGAATACTTTAGTTAAACTGGATTCGTGATCCGGATTTGTTACATTTTTTTAAGAGGATTCGTATTCGAATCCAAATGAGGGCGATTCGAATCCTAATAAAAGGATTCGAATATTTATAAAAGGATTCAAATACTTACAAAAGGATTCGAATCGTTAAAAATAATTCGAATTAATTGTGAGGATTACCATAAATAATTTGTTTTCTCGGTAAACCAGTGTTTTATATGCGTGGCGCATGAAGTAAAATTTCGAGTTTAGAAAAGCCCCGTGAAAATTTGTCTCGGGTCGCTGCGCGACCCTCGACAAATTTTCTACGCGGGGCTTTTCTAAACTCGAAATTTTACTTCATGCTTAGTCTGGAAGTGGACAACACTCGTTCCTAGAAGTTTCAAATTGATGGATCACTCTAGATTACTCAGTTTATTACTCAGAGGACCGTTTTACAAAGACTACAGCTCGAAGGACCAATTGTAGTCTTTGGAGACCAAAGAACTACAGGGAATTGAGGTTTTTTTTCAAAAAAAAAACGAATATCTCAAGGTTCACAGCGGGGATATGAAAGAAAAAATTCAATTTTAAAAAAAATTCGAAGTTCGGTTAAGTTGTTTTCAGTGCGTTTTTAACTTCACTTTAAATCAGTGTTATATACGCGTGGCGCATGAAGTAAAATTTCGAGTTTAGAAAAGCCCCGTGAAAATTTGTCTCGGGTCGCTGCGCGACCCTCGACAAATTTTCTACGCGGGGCTTTTCTAAACTCGAAATTTTATTTCATGCTTAGTCTGGGAGTGGAAGACACTCGTTACTTTAAAATATGTCACGTGTTAAAATGTGTATCGTAACTGTCAGAATGAAAAAAAAAATGGATATGTCTATCATAGTACTTTCCCCCATGTTAAATACTTGAGCTTTTAAAACAAATGTTTCTTACTCCTGTTAAACTTTGTTCATGCTTAACCTGGGAGTGGAATCATCGTTCAAAACTTCAAATGGAACTCTTTTATAAAATCGACGAATGCCTCAAAAGTACGTAAAAAAAATTCACTAAATATCATTAACCCGCCAAAATCAGAGAAAAGTTATTGAATTTTATTCAAATTGACCAAAACACTGGAAAAAAAACGTTTGAATAAATCGCGAAAAGTAACAAAATACACAGAAGTTATGAAAAATATGAAAATTATTGACATTTATTAAGAATCATATATATAACATTTTTCTTTCATATCCACGCTGTGAACCTTCAGATATTCGTTGTTTTTTTCTTTTAAAAAAAAAACTTCAATTCCCTGTAGTCCTTCGGTCTCCGAAAACTACAATTGGTCCTTCAAGCTGTAGCCTTTGTAAAACGATCCTTTGAGTAATAAACTTAGTAATCTAGAGTGATCCATCAGTTTGAAACTTCTAAGAACGAGTGTTGTCCACTCCCAGACTAAGCATGAAGTAAAATTTCGAGTTTAGAAAAGCCCCGCGTAGAAAATTTGTCGAAGATCGCGCAGCGACCCGAGACAAATTTTCACGGGGCTTTTCTAAACTCGAAATTTTACTTCATGCGCCACGCGTACAAAACACTGAATTGAAGGGAAGTTCAAAAACACACAATAACATCTTCAATGAGAGTAACACGGAATCAGATATTTCGTCTGTTATCAACGATGATCAGTGTTAATAATAAATAATTAGGTTTTGAATATTTTTATTAAAACAACTGCTAGCATTATTAAAATGTAAATGGTTGCAAAAAAATTATAAAATCAAATGTATGAAGGATTTGTATTCTTGATTCGAAAAAACAGGATTCGAATCTTTGATTCGAATCATATTTACCTCTTACGAATCCTTTATTTGAGTATTCGTGATTGGAATCGTATTAGGTGATTCGGATTCGTGATTCGAATTCTTGTTACTAGGATTCGTCCCAGCTCTGAGGGATACTATGATTAAGATTTTATTATGTCATTGTATGCAAATTCTGTTGTTAAAAAAAAATGCGATGGATGCTTATTTAAGGGATTAATCGAAACTCTTTTAACGTAATTAATTGGTATTATGATTTGTTATTCAATAAAATAATAAAAGACGTAGTTACTTAGCTTATTCTATTGTTTCAGTCAGTTGCTAAAACAATAGAATAAGCTGTAATCTGCATGTTTATTCCATAAGCATTAATTAACACGTAACTACAAGTAAACACTGTCGTATCAAAAAAGTTTCATAGGTTTGCGATTTGTGAAAACGTACACGAACATTCTAATTAATTAGCAAATACATTGATCAAACTGAAATTGAATACATTTAGTTACACACGTATACGAGTCCACAGGTGATGATGTACGTCGTATTTACCCTCGCGTCTACATTTAAATGATTAATTTTAACATTAACTTCGATTACAAATTTTCGCTCTAATTCACACTAATAGGAATTTACTGTTTACAGGAAATATGTATATATTTCCATAACCCGGAAGTATTAATTTCATACTGAACTAAATGTACTGTTCATTACAAAACTCGCATATGCATATTCGATATTATGCAATATATTGTTGTTAGTATACGGTGTGTCTCCTACACACTCTATTATAAAGTCATTGGCATTTTTGATGCACCGAAATATAAAATCAAGGTATCTGAATCGCACAGAATATTATTCTAGTCATTTTGGAATTACGTCAAGTTTAACTAAAGTGGTAGACGTTTCAAATACAACAATATTCTAATAAGAGAGTCAAAACTAGGGATGTTCCTATCCTAAAAAGATATCGATATCGAGTATCGATTATATCGTATATTAAAGTATTGATACGGTATAATATCGTAATGAAAAGTATCGATATTAAAAATATCGATACATTTCGATACCAGATATATTGGGTTTTATATTTATTATTATTTAATACTGCAAATTAATTATTAAAATACCTTCCCCTAAGATAAATAATATTGCCAGGGATAATTTTATAAAGATTACAAAATTACTAAAATTCACCTTTGACAAAAAAAAAATATATACTCGTATATAATAAGTCAATGTGGTTTGTCCAGTTGTCGATGCCTTGGTTCACAGACACAACTGGGAGTTTTAGATTTGAAGTACTTTACTACTTCGGAATTAATTAGACTTTTAATTCCAATTACCAAAAAAAAGATTAATGTGTTTTTTTTATTTATCAAGAACTGACATTTTTTTACAAAAAAAAAATAGTGTCTATAACAACATGAACGGTGGCAATGCGATTCTGGACGCGGTAATAAATAACGGCGAAACGGCGCGTCCACAATGTTTAATAAGCGTGGCGCATGAAGTAAAATTTCAAGTTTAGGAAAGCCTGAAAATTTGGATTTTACTTCATGCCTAATCTGGGATTGTGAAACACTCGTTAGAATTTCTTAAAGACTTGAATTGAATTGTTTAGCGTAAATCACAAATAAATGACTGAATAATAGGCGATTCTACGGCTGTACTAACAATTATAATCATGATCATACTAATCTCAGAACTATTGACATTTCATCATAATCACGACAAACCGTAAAGAACTTAAAAATTACCGAAAACTGTAAAGAATTTCACAATTTTCAAAATTCGAAATTTGAAATTTGAAAAAATTCACGAAAATGATCATGATTTTAAAAATGTATGAAACAAATCATTTTTTCTTTAATTAACGAATATCTATGAAATTCATGAAAATCGTCCAAATTTTGAAACATTACAGGAATTCTTGGATATTTACGAAATGTGTCAAGATTTTAAAAATGAACTAAAAACTCACAAATTTAAGAAATAAATGCTAAGTATTTGAAAATATGAAAAGCGAAAACCATTTTAAATTTAACAAAAATTTTGAATATTCACGCAAACTACCAAGATTTTGAAAACTGACAATTGTGACTTTTGTAATACATGTAAACCAGAGCAGAGACGAATCCTCGTAAAAAGGATTCGAATCACGAATCCGAATCACCTAATTGGAATCGAATCACGAATACTCGAATAAAGGATTCGTAAGAGATAAATATGATTCGAATCAAAGATTCGAATTCTGTTTTTTCGAATCACGAATACAAATCGTTTGAAAATAAATTTAATTTTATTACTTTTTTTTCAACCATTTATATTATATATAAATATCGTTACTAGTTGTTTTTACAGAAATATTTAAAACCAAATTATTTAATATTAACACCGAACATCGTTGATAACAGATTGAACATCTGATTCCCTGTTACTCTGATTAAAGATGTGTTTGTGTGTTTCTAAACTTCATTTCAAATCAGTGTTTTGTACGCGTGGCGCAAGAAGTAAAATTTCGAGTGTAGAAAAGCCCGAAAATTTGTCTCGGGTCGCTGCGCGGCCCTCGACAAATTTTCACGGGGCTTTTCTAAACTCAAAATTTTACTTCATGCATAGTCTGGGAGTAGAAAACACTCGTTTAAAGCTTCAAATTGAACTCTATTATAAAATCGACGATTGCCCGAAAATTAACGTAGATAAAAAATTCACTGAATATCATTAAAACCGGGAAAGTCAGAACAAAATGATGAAATTATATTTAAATTGACCAAAACTCTAACAAAAAAGCCATATGACATTATTAAATTTGTCAAAATCAGCAGGCAAATTACAAAACACGTACAAATTTATAAAATTAACTTAAATATTGACAAAAAGAATGAAAACAATTTAACAAAATGGAGGTTTCCTACAGAAGAAAACTATATTAAAACGCCAGGGAAAAAATCTCGAATCAGGGAAATGTCGGAAAAATTTAACATTTCAGATTGTGGCTACCATGTCAGTTTTACTTCAAATAATATTAAACATAATTTGAAAACTAGATTATTATCTCTAAAAACATTTTTAGTCATTTAATGTTCTTATCAAAGCATTCAGTTTGAAGTTTTGAACTGTGGGTCTTTTTAAAATTTCTCATTTACCACAACAAACCACAAACCTTGCAAGTCTTGAAAGCCAACATTGAAGAAGAAATCACCAATTTAGGGCCAGATGTTTTACGAACAACAATTCAAAATGCTGTAAAACGAGCACAATCAATATCAACTCAGAAGATGGTCATTTGACCGATATCATTTTCTTTTACTTTATATTACCAATTTTACACCTTTAAATTAACGTTCAGTCAAAACATTGCCCATTTTTTTCATTTCTAATAAAATGGCAGCCAATTCATAATATGACATTACTTTTGCCTTATATTACACGAGACAAAAAGTTTATATCTTAAGAAATGTTAATTTTTGTTTTTTAACATAGACTTACTATCCTTGTTTACGCACGAAGTAAAATATAGAGTTTAGAAAATTCTGAAAATTTGATTTAGTTGCGTAGCGAAACGGATAAAACACTGAAATATTGTGAAATTGAAAATATACTGGTTTTTTTACTTATTATGTTTGAATTTCATAGCAAATTCATTTTGATTTTATTAGAAATATCTATGTCCCGAGCAATACAGGGAGTTTTTCTGACGTCACACATGAAATTCCTCGCGTGACGTAAAAAGTCAATGTAATTAAAATATCAAGGTCGACTCGGTTTTAAATTAAGACAACCTTATAGACTAACCACCTTGATTGCTGACTTCACGCGTGGAAGTCCTCACGTGACGTCAAAAATTAAGGTAATTAAACAATACAAGGTCGGCTCGGTTTAAATTAAGACAAACTTACTTACACACCTTAGTTGATGTCGTCACGCGTGGAAATCCTTACGTGACGTCAAAACCAAGATCATTACTGTGCAAGGTTGTCTCGATTTAAACCGAGTCGACCTTATCACGTGCGGAAATCCTCACATGATGTCAAAATCAAAGTCATTACTGTATAAGGTCGACTCGGTTTAAACTGAGACAGTCTTGTATAAGGTTGTCATTATTTAAACGAGTGTTTTTCACTCCCAGACTAAGCATGAAGTAAAATTTCGAGTTTAGAAAAGCCCCGTGAAAATTTGTCGAGGGTCGCGCAGCGACCCGAGACAAATTTTCTGGGCTTTTCTAAACTCGAAATTTTACTTCATGCGCCACGCGTATAAAACAGTGATTTAACGAGAAATTTAAAAACACACAAAATGCATTTTTCATGTTTATCCTGACAATTAATTCGAATTATTTTTGACGACTTAAATCCTTTTGTAAGTATTCGAATCCTTTTATAAATATTCGAATCCTTTCATAAGGATTCGAATCCTTTTATATGGATTCAAATAAACCACTTTTGGATTCGAATACGAATCCTCTTAAAAAAAAATGTAACGAATCCGGATCACGAATCCAGTTGAACTAAAGTATTCGAATGCCTCTTTTGAATTCTTTAAAAAGATTCGAATCCAGTACTCGAATCCTGAATGATTCGAATCCTGCCCAGCTCTGATGTAAACTATGTCAGTCTACTGTTTTTTTTAAATAAAAAATTAGAAAAGTCGTGTCGACATTTTTATAAAATTAACAAAAATCTACGAAACTTAGGATAACCATCAGAATTTCACAAACAAAACAACATAAATATTACAAATAACAATCAAAACTTCAATAAACTTCGGCATTTTTTAAATTAATGAATATTTATTAAACACACGAAAACCTTAAAAATTCATGAAAAGTATCAAAAAATAGATACTTTTCATACATTTCTAATTGTGAAAAATGTTTTGAAACCTCAGGAACAGCGTCAAGATTAAAAAAATGAACAAAAAACTCCGTTTTTTAGCAATGTTCGTAAATTTCTTAAATATTTGTTAATTATAAAAGTGATAATGCTCGAAAATAAAAATGAAAATTATCAAATTTTTTAACTAAATTCACGATAATTGTCAACATTTTAAAAGAAATCTTTAAATTTAATTAAAATCGTGAAGATATTAAAATTCAGAAAATTTACAAAAACTGCCTGGGTACCAGGAATTAACGAAATGTCGTGAAAATTGTTAGAATATTTAAAATTAACGAAAATTTAGAAAATTTACAAAAAAACATCACAATTTTCAAAATTAACCCAAATTTCATAAACTAATTTGGGTAAATTTTGAAAACTGTGATGTTTTTTTGTAAATTTCCTAGATTTTCGGTAATTTTAAATATTCTTACAATTTTCACGGCATTTCGTTAATTCTTGGTACCCAGGCAGTTTTTGTAAATTTTCTGAATTTTAACATCTTCACGATTTTAATTAAATTTAAAGATTTCTTTTAAAATGTTGACAATTACCGTGAATTTTGTTAAAAAAATTGATAATTTTCATTTCATTTTTCGAGCATTATCATTTTTATAATTAACAAATATTTAGGAAATTTACGAACATTGCTAAGAATTTTGAAAAGTTCGTAAATTTCTTAAATATTATGAACATTACACTAAATCTGTGTTTTTATGCGCGTAGCGCATGAAGTAAAATTTCGAGTTGAGAAAAGCCCGAAATTGGATTTAGACGCTGGCGCGTCCAAGTCCAAATTATTGGGCCTTCTCTTGACTTTATAAAAAAAAATACTTTTTTTATTTTATTCTTGAATTTTGATGCTTTGAATCAATTTTTTCAAAATTTAATTTAGTTTTTCAAAATTGTTGATTGTATAGAATTTTCTAGATATTGAAGTTTTATATGAAATTTTGCAAATTGTTATCAATTTTTAAAATTTATTTATTTATTTATTAACGGAATCTCCATTTTATTACATAAGTGTACATATACATATTGTAATATATGACAAAAATAACAAAAAACATAAAAATCATATAAAGAATTACATTTCAACACTATAAATTTTCGTCAATTGAATGAATTTTTTAAATTTTTATTTATTAATGGTAAAATTTCAATATCTCAACAATTTTTTTGAGAATACCATAAGTTTTTGGTCGATTTTTAAAACCTTGACGCTTTTAATGAAAGTCCAAGATATTTATAATTTTAACGGTTATACTAAATTTTCTTTAATTTTTCCTGGCAGTTTTCGTGAATTTCCTGATTTTTTTTAAATTTAAAAATGTTAATACTTTTCATGAATTTTAAAGATTAAAGATTGACGCTTCGCGGTAATTTTTAAAATTGTTCTTGTATATTTCGTAAATTTATAAAATTTCGACAGTTATTTGTGAGTTTCCGAATTTTTAGTCTATTTTCAAGGTTGTAGCGGTTTTCGAGAATTTTCTACATTTCCATCAATTTTCAAAATTCTAACGGTTTTCCTTAATTTCCGTTGATTTAAAAATATTCACGGTTATCCCAAATTTCTTAAATGTTCGTTGATTTTTGAAATATTTACACTTTTTAGTGATTCGCAAATTTTAACACTTTTCGTTAGTTTTTAAAATGTTAACACATTTAATGAGTTTTCGTAAATTTTTGAAATCTCGGCAGTTTTTATAGATTTCCTAAATTTTCGTTAATATTTTGAAAATTAACGAAAATTTAGGAAATCTATAAAACGATATTTAAGTTTATTGCGAACAATTCCATTTACGTAAGATTTTGATAATTATTAAACATCTAGAAAAAATCACTGTTTCTTTGAATGACACGAAAACCTACAAGATTTTTAAAATCAACGGTAATTTAAGAAAACCGACAGAATTTTGAAAATTCGCGAATAGCGTCAACATTTTTAAATTTAACAAACAGTAGGAAATTCGTGAAAATTATCAAGATTTTACAAAAAATAACAAAAGTCTATATAATTTGTGATTTTTGATAAACAATTTAAAAGTTAACGAAAATCTTTGAAACTTCACGAACCGCATTAAGATTTTGAAAACTGAAGGAAAGGAATTAGAAAAAAATAACAATTATTTTGGAAATTCACGAATTTAAGAATTTATGACATTCCTTGATTTAATAAAAATCTTGAAAAATTCACGACTTTTGAAAATTAACAAAAATATTTAAATTTCGTGGAAATCTAAAAAATTCATGAAAAGTATCAACACTTTTAGAATTAACTTTTAACCTAGAAAATTTACGAAATTTTTTAATTAATCTAAAATATTAATATTTTCAGAAAGATATTTCCCTTGGTTGGCTTTACATCCGTCCGGCTTCGCCGTGGGGATGGCACTAGCCGACCTCAAGAAATAATCTCTTCATATTTCGGCGACTAGAGCAAAAACTCTAAAATCTTCCGATTTCTATTTCTTTCCTAAAATGTTAGAGGGTAAGGGGAGAGAGACCGAGCACTCAAGGGGTAATTCATTATGAAAACTAACCGCATTTTTTGGGTGTCAATGACAACCCGATATTAGCAGGTAGTAAGAAGTCCATCTGTTTTCAGCCGGCGCGTGGCGTTATCTTTTGTCCGGTTTGGGGTGGTTTTGATAGGAAGATTTATTTGATATTTATGAAATTATTTAAATTGTAATTATAATTAATACGACATATGTACAATAAAGTCGACAATTATGTCTACGTGTACAATTTTAGGTCAATAAATTTTTTTAAAACGTATCTGATCTTGGTAAATATTGATCATCATCACATCTAAGCGTTATATATTTTTAACTTTACTGTAAATCAGTGGTTTATACGCGTGGCGCATGAAGTAAAATTTCGAGTTTAGAAAAGCCCCGTGAAAATTTGTCTCGGGTCGCTGCGCGACCCGAGACAAATTTTCTACGCGGGGCTTTTCTAAACTCGAAATTTTACTTCATGCTTAGTCTGGGAGTGGACAACACTCGTTCTTAGAAGTTTCAAATTGAAGGATCACTCTAGATGACTAATTGTTTGGTGTTGTAGGCGTTCACTTTGTGGTACATCTTAAATACACTTGTAAATAAAACACTTTTTACTTTGTTTAACCACTGAATCTTACATTTAATTGTGTGACTAGTTTCGACTATCTAGTAGTCATTCTCAAACTTTAGTTTGAGAATGACTACTAGATAGTCGAAACTAGTCACACAATTAAATGTAAGATCCAGTGGTTAAACAAAATAAAAAGTGTTTTATTTACTAGATGACTAAGTTTATTACCATTTTACAAAGGCTACAGCTCGAAGGACCAATCATGGTCTATGGAGACCCAAGGACTACATGGAATCGAAGTTTTTTTTACAAGAAAATAACGAATATCTAAAGGTTTACACCATGGATAGAAAAGAACACATCCAATTTTGAAAAATATCGAAGTTGGGTTGGTTTTCAGTGCGTTTTTAACTTCACTTTAAATCAGTGTTATATACGCGTGGCGCATGAAGTTTAGAAAAGCTCCGTGAAAATTTTCTACGCGTAGCTTTTCTAAACTCGAAATTTTACTTCATGCTTAGTCTGGGAATGGAAGACACTCGGTCTTTTAAAATACATCACAATTGGTAAAATATATATCGTTGGATGCCCGTCTTCAGGGGTGATAGATAAGCAAATTATGGATCTTAGGAGTTGTCAAATAAGTGGAGTTACTCGAATGTTTCTAAGGCACTCTTTACAAAAAACAAAAGATTAACATTTTACATATAAAATGTACAGGGTGAGCGAAACTTGATGTCTCTGCTCTATTATTAGAAAAGGAAAAACGGTAGAAAAAATCTGAAAAAAGGTTTATAAATGGGATTAAGTAAGGTCCATTTTAATCCAAAATTGCATAATTTTCTAAATTTTGAAACTGAAGTAATGACGTCATGGAAATTTTTTTTCTCAGATACATACCTATATTTTTAGATATTTCAAAAGGGCGAATTTTTCTGAATAAACTTTGTAAAGAAAAAAAATTGCTATCTTCTTTCGTTAAAAAATTAAAAGCAAACTTAAAAGAAAGTATTATGAAAAATTCACAATTGTCACGACTTAAACAAGTAGCCTTTGTAAGCAAATAACAAAGCTGCATTTGTCAATAATTAAACTAATGGTTGACAAATATTGTTTTGTTGTCATTTGATTTTAGATTTCAGATTTTTTCTATCGTTTTTCCTTTTCATAAATAGTTCACGTCGTTATTTTAAATGTACATTACAAGTAAGACTATTAAAATGAATAAAGATGGTTAGTTTTATTCTGGATTTCAAATTGCACTATAAATTGAAGAGGTCGGGGCAATAAGGTACCTAAGCCACATTTAAGAAAAAATCGCGTACTCTTTAGTAAACTGTATAACAATATGGTCCCAAGCGACCAAAAAATAATGACAGTTATTAAGCGAAAGATGGCGCCACAATTGTAAAGTGACCTTGTTGACAACTTGTATATTGGTTGTAATTTTTGACGCAATAAAGTCATAAGCCACAAGAAAACCAACATGGCGACCTGTGAAAATAGTGCTAATAGAAAATATCAAGATAATTTAAATAGTGAAAGTGAATCGGGCTCAGATTTTGACGGGTATGATTCCGATAAAGATAAAGAATATTGCCCAAGTAACAGTTCAAGTGAAAATGACTTGCCAACGTCCAGAAAGGTAAAAAATATAATTTTAAGTGGCTTAGGACCGTTTTCTTTTAATGCAAGTGGCTTAATTTTTGTTTATATTAAAAATGGATTGTTTCGTTTTACATATATTATTCGAAAACAAACCAACAATGTTATGATTTTTTATAACTTTTCGTATTAAAAAGAACATACGAAAAATTATAAACTCAATTTTTCTTTTTTAGAAAATCTGTAAAAGAAACGAAAATACTAAGGACCAAGATTTCAATGAAAATGAAAACAGAGGATCAGTCTTATCCCCAGAAAAAAAATTGCCAAGCCGTTGGAGGAAAGTAAATATTGAGGGCAGACAACTAAAGCAAAACAGCGCAGAAATCTTGGTCATTCCTACACCAATTTGAAGGGTGAAAAAAAAGAAGCTAGATCAATTGGAGAGCCTTGTAAATGCAAAAAAGACTGCAGAAAATTGCTTCAAAATAAAGAGCTACAAATCTTCAATGCATTTTGGAATTTAGAAACATATGACAATCAAAATACTTATTTATTTTCATCAATAAAAGTTATTCCAAAAAAAAGAAGCTACAAGAAAAAAACCAAAAGACAAGAATCTGTAAGAAATTTCACAAATCAATATTATGTAAAAGTAAATGGGATTGACATTCAAATATGCAAGCAAGAATTTTTAGCTGTACATGGTCTGCAGAACTCCACTAAGCGCGTAAAACTAATATCGAAGCAGATTTCACAAGGAAGATCAACACCAACAAAAGACGGCCGAGGAAAACATCATAACCGCCCAAATAAAATATCCACAGATATTTCAAAATCAGTTCATGACCATATAAAAAGTATTCCGACTTATGTAAGCCATTATAGCAGACAAAAAAATCCAAACAGAGTGTATTTCAATCATGACTTCAGCATTTCAAGTTTATATAAGGATCATTATGTCGAATGGTGTAAGCATAAACATATTGAGCCTGTAAAAGAAGACCGTTATCGAAGGATTTTCAGCTCTGAATACAATATAGGGTTCAAACTGCCAAAGAGCGATACGTGCTCAACCTGTGACTCACTAAACCTCATGATAAGCACGAATCAAAATAAGGAATCTGATTCTGAAGTTAAGAAGTTGCAAGAAAAACTACAGTTGCATCAAACTCGGGCAGAAGCTATGCAGGAAAGCCTAAAAAAAGAGATAAAAAATAATAAAGAAAGAAACAAAGACATAATTTCATTTGATTTGCAGCAAACTTTACCGACACCATCGTTGACGGTAGGTCCAGCTTTTTATCTTCGAAAAGCATGGACGTACAATCTGGGAATCCATGACTGTGTAAGTGGAAAAGGAAGTATGTTTATGTGGACGGAATCAGATGCAAAAAGAGGAAGTTCAGAAATAGCAAGTATATTGTTAAAGTATATAAAAACTAGAGCATCTTTATCAGAACATCTTGTTATTTACACAGACAACTGCGGCGGTCAAAACAAAAACTGGCTCATAATGGCTCTGTGGTTGCAATTGGTTAGAGAAAAAGTTTATAAGACCATAGAACACAGATTTCTTATCTCGGGTCACACACATTTACCGTCAGATAGAGACTTTGCTCTTATTGAGAAGCGTAAAAAATATATTCCGCAGGTATTTTGCCCAAAAGAATGGTTTGATATTGTACGACAGTCAAACAGAAAAAACCCTTTCGATGTTGTGGTAATGACGCAAAAAGATTTTTATGATTTTGAAGAAATCACTATAGTAAAGAAAAATGTTACTGTTAACAAACAACCAATCAGGTTCAACGATGTGAGGTGCTTCCGGTTTGATAGCGAGAAACCAAATTCAATGTTTATTAAACATTCCCTAAATGGTCTGTTCGAAGAAGTGAATGTCGGAAAACGAGGAGTCAGAGTTATTGACCAACCAGTAACTACCGCCAACCTCAAACAAAAATATAACGGCCCAGTAAAACTGAATGAAAATAAAGTAAAAGATTTACAAAAACTTTTAAAATATATTCCACCTATTAACCAACAGTTTTATCTTGACATTATTGAAGACGTGGTAAGAAAAGATGAGGAAAGCAATAGAATACCCGAAAACATTGATGGCGAAGATAATACTGAATTGGAAGCAGAAGCAGAAGATAATTAATTTGTTAATTTAAATTTATAAGCTGTATTTTTTTGCGTTTCTTAATTTTTTTATTAAATTTATTTGTATCAAAAAGGCCCCAAGCCACCTTTTTTTGAAAATATACGTTGTTATTTGGAAATTTGTGCGTTTTTTTTTTTTTAATTTTTTTAAGACAATTTGTATACAAACCTATTTTACGTAAAATAAAAAATAACTCAATTTTTTTACTCTAAAAATGTGATTTCACGATTTACCCAAAAACTTTAAAACGCTTTTACTCAAAATCTTCTAAATGTGGCTTAGGTCCCTTATTGCCCCGACCTCTTCAATTGACAATTTTAATAGTCATATGTAATTTACATTTAGGTTGACGACGTGAACGCCATCTACTGCCAATAGTCTTGTCTATTATACTCACAAAATGACTACTATAAATGTAAATTGATTGTGCATTTTAAAATCCAGAAGAAAACTAAGCATCTATAACCATTTTAGTAGTCATGTGTAATTTACGTATAAATTGACGATGTGAACACCATCTGCTGCCAATTTTGGAGTAGTGCTATTGACAGTAGATGGTGTTCACGTCGTTAATACAAAAATAATGTATTTATTCATTATAGCACTTTTTCCGTCATTTAAAGAATTGATGATTGTCGTACAAAACGTATTTCACTTGCGAATTGGTTGGTTATAGACCATTTCACATTAAATCAGCGTTTTATACGTGTCGCGCATGAAGCAAAATTTCGAGTTTAGAAAAGCCTAATTTGTCTCAGTCGCTCTGCTGCGCTACGCCCGAGCCAAATGTTCAGGCTTTTCTACACTCAAAATTTTACTTCATGCTTAATCTGGAATTGGAAACACTCGTTAGATGATCAATCATAACTAGGGTTATTATGTTTAAAACACTTAGTTTTAAAACAGTGTTTTAAACATGTTTAAAAACAGCCGTCGTGTTTTAAACGGTTTCGTTTTAAACATGTTTTAAATCTTAAATTTATTTAAAACATGTTATAAACGTTGTATTTGTTTAAAACCGTTTTTGTATTATCTTAGCTGCTAAAAATAAATATTTGCTAAATTATATTTTATATTAATTCATTAAAATTTTTTGTTTGTTTTTAAATTTTAGCTAAATTGTTTAAGATATTTTAAATTACATTATCAAACATAACATTTTAATACAATAAAACTGTGTGTGCATAAATGTGGTTTTTAAATACAGGGATTTTTTCTTTCAGGTATCCATAAGCATACACTGTAAATTTTTCGACGTTCGTTGTGTTTTGTTCAAGATTTCAATTTAAATCTTTAAACGAGGGTTTTCCACTCCCAGACTAAGCATGAAGTAAAATTTCGAGTTTAGAAAAGCCTGAAAATTTGGATTGGCCGCGCAGCGAAGCGGAGCGGCCAATCCAAATTAGGCTTTTCTAAACTCGAAATTTTACTTCATGCGCCACGCGTATAAAACACTGATTTACATTAAAGTTAAAAATATACGGCTTTAGCAATCTAATATGTAAAAGTGGATAAAACATGAGTCAAATTCTGCGCTGAAAAAATTGTTTAAAGCAGTGATTATAGGCAACCCAATAACTCTAACGTATATTAGGCTGCCTATAACCGTTGTTGTAAGTGTGTGTTTTTCGAACTGCACTGTAAATCAGTGTTTTTAAGCGTGGCGCATAAAGTAAAATTTCGAGTTTAGAAAAGCCTAATTTGGATTGACCGCTCCGCTTCGCTACGCGGCCAATCCAAATTCTTAGGCTTTTCTAAACTCGAAATTTTACTTCATGCTTAGTCTGGGAGTGGAAAACACTTGTTTAAAGCCTTAAATTAACCGCATTAAAACAACGATTTCCCACAACTTAAAAAAACGCTGTAATTATCGGGATATGTACGCAAAAGAAAAATGCCCTGTATATTTTGTTTTAAACACGTTTTAAACGTGTTTTAAACATGTTTTAAACACGTTTTAAACCTAGATCATAACCTTATTTTGCATTTTTTTATTGCTAGATTAGCGTGCTCTATTTTATCGATTTGATTAAAACGTAACCAAATAATACCATTGCATAACATATTGATTAATGAGTTAAATTGTTGGAGTCATCAAATGAACATGAACGACCGTTTAAAACACTTTAAAAAGGGAAAAAATCACAACTACCTGCTATTCTAACAGATAAAGTCATAAATTGTAACATCAACACACCAGAAATTGTGGTTTCTTTTCTTTCATTATACTCCCGCGCATTATAGAGGGTGTCTCTCTTCAAAATTTGCTGGTTTAGATATTTTGGAGAGGCCCTATATTTCGCTAGATCAGAGTTTCTTAACCAGGAGGGCACGCGCCATTAGGGGGGCGCGGCATGTTGTTGTGTCGACAGATTTCCTAAAAAGTAGGTGGAGTGAAATAAGGCTATATATATGGGGTGTCAATTTGCAAACAAGCCAGCCACAATATCTTTGGAACCGTAACAGTTAGAGAAAATTTTCCAAAACCGTTCCTAGGATATGGAGGGGGAACCATTTTGATCCACATAACAATCTTCTGCAACCAATCCCTTAGGCTGTAGCCACCCTTGCCCATTTTTTTTTATATGGCATGACCCCACTTGTGATATATCATTACAAAGGTCTTTCAAAATGCGATTCAGTGGTACCAACAAAAATGTTTATTGTTACATAAAAAATGTAGCAGAAGATTGTTATGTGGGTCAAAATGGTTCCCTTCTCCATATCCTAGAAACGCTTTTGAAAAATGTTATGTAACTGTTACGGCTCCAAAGATATTCTGGCTGGTTTGTTTTCAAATTGACACCCTGTATACTGTTTCAATCTAACTAAAAAACCCAAATTTAATCAGGCAGGAGGGCGTGGAGATATGAGGCGGGGGGGGGGGCGGCCTAAAAAAGGTTGAGAACCCCTGCCCTAGATGTAATAATAATTATTGTTATATTAACAAACCTTTTGCTTGAAAAAACAATATTACCATGAAATTTGTTAATACGGCTTTTGTAATAAATCTTGTTGTCCCAACTCTCTAAGACTAGCGGTTTTCTCAAAAAGAGCCTTATACGGGTGCTCTTGGACCCCCTGTACAACATCTTTGTGAAAATTACTTTCTCTGCCTACCCTTTCATTTTGGCATTTCACTCCTTTACACGGCCTTGATTGTATCGTATACATGTGGGCGTATTCACCGAAGGAATGCACGTTCTGTCCGCATCTAACGTGCTGAGGAATTCGGTCTATTTTCTGGGCTGTTCGGATTTATCTCGTTTTCCAGCTACAGAGAGAACTACTAAGTTCTGGTAGCTAGTTGCAAGTTGGAAGGAATTCTCAATTTATGGAGTTGCAATTGTGGGGATGTGCTATAAATCACACGCGATCCGTATTAATGTGTTCTGTGCATGAGCGTGACCGTGCGGGGAGAACGCGAGTGGCACATGAGCATGTGAGTCACGCGCCAAATTTGGCGTAGATGGCGCTCGCGCGACACGCCAAATTAAAATGGCATCCTGCCTGAAATAAGAATGTGCGATAAATCTTCGGTGGAGCAGGCAGAGAACACAAATCTTGAGGGAGTGTTTTGCGTATTACGATTAGATTATGAGTTGTTGACTCTTCGAAGTTTACACTTTATATTGATCATCGGACACATGGGCGTAGCCAAGGTGAGGCAGAGGGTGCCCCCCTTAGACTCTGTGAGTGCTTTTAGAAGTATTCCAATCAATTACGATCAATTATGTACTTGTTGTATTTACTTAGAACTTGTTTAAGAAAGTTTACGAAATTCATCAGAAAATGTATACTTTCAATTTCTCTGCAAGAACTTTGCTTTGATTTTTACTTTAAAATTATATCAAGGAAGATATTAATAACAGTATAACGTATATCGTTATCGTTATTCAACGCTTATAGCTTATAGCCAACTTGTAAAAGTAAGTTTTAGAGTAATTTCTATTAAGTTTCATAATTTATAACATTTCTCTAGTAGAAATCACGAAACTTCGCCCTTTCCGAATTCACGAAGACAAACGTCGCCACCAAACATATTAATTTTAACAGGCGGTAAGAGAAGGGATAGCTATAAATTCGGATGTCTATATTTTTAGATCTTGATTTAACTAACGTTGTACAGGGTGGCCCAAATTCGATGTTTTTATAAGGTATCTCTGTAACTAGAAGAGTTACAAAAAATCTGATATACACGTCATTATCTCTTTTTCTGAGAAAATAACAATGACAATAACCAGGGACGTAGCCATGGGGGGGTGGGGGGGGGGGGACGCTCCCCCCCCCAAAGCTAAGGCAGTTGGCAAATTTTACTTTATAATGAAAAGTTGCTAAACCAGTTGGCAAATCTAAAAAAAATTATATGATATAAATGGATATGTTCCCAGAAAATGGGTTAGGGCTTAACGCAGTTGGCAAATCTCGGACGAAACAAATTGATGAACATTAATAAGTTTTACTAAAAGCATTTATTATTGGATATAAAATTAAGCTTAATTTATATAAATCAATGTACTACGTTATATTAATTTGTTAAAATAAAATAATATAAAAATAGACATTTTTATTTTAATTTTGAAGTTGGAAAATTATAGGTGTTTCCCCCCCCCAAAAGTTAAGGCTTCGCCACGCCCCTGACAATAACGGATCATGGCTATGTAGACTAGTTTGAGATATATCGGCCGATTTTCAATTGTTGACTATTTTAAAATTCGTCTTTATCTCAATAAATATAAGATATAAACAAAACAGTTAGTTATTTGTGTAGTTTCCATTGTAGAATTCAGTAATATAATATAAGGTTGCTTTTATTTAAATAGAACACCCAATATATTTTTGTCATTGAAAAGCAACTTAAATTAGGTTTACATTGATATAGCATATTTAATAAAAACTCAAGAAACTAAGGAAAAAAATTGTAATGAAATTTCTAGTACGAACTTTATTTTGAAAATAACAACTGAACTGTATTTTCATATTTTTTATAATGATAACATGTGCTAAATTTAATATATTTTCCTTACTTTGGCGCAAAAAAAACACTTTTTTTTTCAGTAGTTCATATTTGTTTAAAAAATACAAAAGTGAATATACTAGGTTATCCGACAAAATGTTGTAGTATGAAATGGTGAATATATATTTTATTTTAATTGAGGTGTTCACTAAATAATATATTTTTTATATATCACACTGAATTTTTGTCAGTATTCGAATGTATTTATTTGTTTTAATTACTATGGTAACAGGTTTTGTGTATAATCTGTCAAAAGTAAATTTACTTCTTATTTAATATTTGAATTTAAATCATTCACATAGTTTTAAAATGGTTTTGACGTGACAAAATCCAATCTTGCATACAAAAATTGAGAACAAAATATAGTTTATAAGCTAGGCCATGTAGTTTACAAGCCTACGAGTTAACGGACAACTATTTTCGATTTAGTTTTAGTGTTTTTGTGCGCGTGGTGCATGAAGTAAAATTTCGAGTTGAGAAAAGCCAGACGCTGCGCGTACAAATCCAAATTCTTAAGGCTTTTCTCAACTCGAAATTTTACTTCATGCTTAGTCTGGGAGTGGAAGACACTCGTCCGACAATTGTCAATATCTTATTTTGCCTTTTTAATTTTATACAAATTAATAAAAATATGCAATCTTGAGTAAAGTCGTAAGATGATGAATATTAACTAAATGAAATGTTTTTTAAATAAAAAATAAACAAAAACTACCGATAATGATTACTGTGTAATTAAAACTAGTCACAAAAGTACAATAAAAGTGGTATAAAAAAGTTAAGTGTTTTCTTTATGTTATTATTTAATCGGGTAAAATATTTAGAATGAGATAAATAATAAATATTTTTGAAAATTTGTGAAATATTTAAAATATTCGTGAATTATAAATAAAATCAATAAAGATAAACTAATATGTGTCCTTCATACCCTTTTTTGAATAAGTTAAATTACAAGCTTAAAACGAGCGTTTTCCACTCCCACTCGAAATTGTACTTCATACTTAATCTGGGAGCGGAAAACGCTCGTTTTAAGCACGTAATTTAACTTATTCACAAAAAGTGTATGCATATACATACTAAAAGATAAAATTCTCTGTATTTAATTTTATCACGTTATTGTCTAGGTTTTTAATGTATTCTGTCCAATTGGAGATTCCGTAACAAATAAACAAATCCAAATAGAAACAATGTCTAAAAGAAAATCTATTATTTTCAATTATGCAAATATACTTTAAGCTCTCATAACTTTAGGACGTAAAAGAATTATACATTTTTTTGTGTCGAATATAAAAATATGCTTATTTCTTAGTAGATCTTGAGAATTTTAAATAAATTCGACTATCGATACGATTTTGGTAAATCTATGAATTACGATACAATATAATTGTTTTCTGGACTGGATAATCAAAAATATTATATTTGGAAAATTTAGGATTTTCAGTTACATTATGTAAAAGTAAAATACCTTATTTTCAACTAAAATCAACTAAACTTCAGATTTACTCTTAAAAAATTCACAAAACTACTATTACTATTCTTTTAACGTTATCAAAATGAAAATTGGTTATACTGGAATGCGATTTATACGCCAAAAGTTAATTTAAACATTAACATAACATCAACCATCAACTTTACAATAAAAAAAGTAAAATAAGCGAAGCGAAGCGGAGCGACCAAGCCAAATTAGGCATAACTAAACTTGAAATTTTACTTCATGCGCCATGCGTAAAAACGCCGATTTAATGTGAAATGGTCTTTAACCAATCAATAAGTGAAATACGTTTAATATGTCAATAATCATTTGCTTAGAGTGCTATGGTAGACACACCATTATATTTTGTATTTGTTTTTGTATAACTTTACAAAAATAAATGTATGCAACAAAATACTAACTCCAGTCCCCCCCATCACAAAAACCTATCTACGTCACTGATTATATGTATTTAATGTTTAATGAATTTCGCGTTAGTTGTTGTACCCAAAAGAACGCGGTTTTGAACAATCTTTTGTTGCGAAAGATAAAAATGATGAAAATCATCAACATCTTACAAAATTGTTAGAATATAACAATGTATTTTAACATTATATTCACATCAATTTTCTGATATTCATTTATGATAATTATGACGTTTTAATGAATCTGGCATATATTTTATATCGTGGCCCCTCCCTGGTGAATTTTGGCTACGCCCATGATTGGACATTCTAAACTTTATTACCTTCGACTCTACGAGTAGGTATGAGATGTGTTTCTCTAGTAATTCACACCTCAGCAGTTTATGAATAATAAACATAGCATAACTATTACGACCTTTAACATAATATTCGTGGTGCATTATAAAAAAATGCGCTTCAAAATTTACAGGAAATTTTACGACTTTTTGCCGAAAATTAAATAAAGCAATTTGGTTCTTGTAGATACTTGCGAATTGATATAATATAAGTTATATTTACATATATATTTAAAATTGTTATACCGGGTGTTGACTTGACGGACGCAACATAGGAAATCGCATGTTAATTTTAAAGAGTTCAAATATTGGCTTCGCTATTTATTTTACAGACAAAATGTATTTCACTTTTTTGTAGAAGAAAAAAATTCTATGTTTATGAATGTTCACACGTAACACTACGTTTCTCTAAGTTAAAATAATTAAGAAGAAGTAATGTGATTTTATAAAAATAATGACATACCGTGGAATAGACACAACAATTGCAGATATTCCCTGTTTTATTTAAGTTGAATTTAAAGCTTTAAACAAGTGTTTTTATCTCATAGACTAAGCATGAAGTAAAATTTAGAGTTTAGAAAAGCCCCGCGAAATTTTCTGGGCTTTTCTAAACTCGAAATTTTACTTCATGCGCCACGCGTATAAAACACTATAATATTGTCAAATTTATGTATATTCGAACTTCACTTAAAATCTGTGTTTTATACGCTTGGCGCATGAAGTAAAATTTCGAGTTTAGAAAAGCCCAGAAAATTTGTTTTGGGTCGCGCAGCGACCCGAGACAAATTTTCTGGGCTTTTCTAAACTCGAAATTTTACTTCATGCTTAGTCTGGGAGTGGAAAACACTCGTTTAAAGCTTTAAATTGAACTCTTTTAAAAATCAACGAATGTCAGAAAATGTACAGCTAAAATAATTAAGAAAAAGTAATGTGATTTTATAAAAATAATGACATACCGTGGAATTGATCCAACAATTGCAGATATTCCCTGTTTTTTTTTTTAAGTTGAATTTAAAGCTTTAAACAAGTGTTTTTATCTCATAGACTAAGCATGAAGTAAAATTTCGAATTTAGAAAAGCCCCGCGAATATTTGTCGAGGGTCGCGCAGCGACCCGAGACAAATTTTCTGGGCTTTTCTAAACTCGAAATTTTACTTCATGCGCCACGCGTATAAAACACTATAATACTGTAAAATTTATATATATTCGAACTTCACTTAAAATCTGTGTTTTATACGCTTGGCGCATGAAGTAAAATTTCGAGTTTAGAAAAGCCCAGAAAATTTGTCTCGGGTCGCTGCGCGACCCTCGACAAATTTTCACGGGGCTTTTCTAAACTCGAAATTTTACTTCATGCTTAGTCTGGGAGTGGAAACCACTCATTTAAAGCTTTAAATTGAACTCTTTTAAAAATCAACGATTGTCAGAAAATGTACAGCTAAAATAATTAAGAAAAAGTAATCTGATTTTATAAAAATAATGATATACCATGGAATGGATACAACAATTGCGGATGTCAAAATAGCATAAGATTATGCTGTTACTTAATTAACGACAAAAAACATAACACAAACATCGTGATAACTGTGGTCTGCATAATACCACTTTATTATGAGGATTTTTTCTTGTACAGTGTAAATCATTTCGAAAACATATACTTTAATCAAGTGACTGCGATATCTTTTGCCATTTTGACATCCGCAACCGTTGTTTCAATTCCATGGCTTTTCATTATTTGTATAAAATCACATTACTTTTTCTTAATTATTTTAGCTTAGAGAAACGTAAAGTGATAAACGTTAACACGAATGAATTCAGAATTTTGCTCTCTACAAAAAAGGTAAATACATTTTGTTTCTAAAATAAATAGGGGAGCCAAAATTTGAACATTTCAAAATTTACATGGGATTCCTATGTTGCGTCCGCCAAGTCAACACCCGGTATATTCGTACAAAGCAAAAATAGGGATGTGCCTAGCATAGCATTTTTCCCGTTAAAGATCCGATGATTTAAATATCAAGAATAGAAGAAAGGGTCACAAACCAAATTTGTTGTACTTTTCTTATTATTGTTGATAAAATATTCGCAAAAAGTAGTATTTGCAATTTTGCGCTGTATCTCAGTAAATATTGATTCATTACATCTCAGCAGTATATATTTTTCACTTAACTTTAAATCAGTGTTTAATACGCATGGCTCATGAAGTAAAATGTCGAGTTTAGAAATGCCTGAATATTTTCAGGATTTTCTAATGTAATATGTAATTCTAATATGTAGGTATACTGTACATTTTTATAATTTGACGAATCTGCAAATCACTATACTTTGTCTCAAAAGTGAATCGACAACAACAACTTTCCGGTTTGATAAATATAAGCGAAAATTTTGATTAGTGGGGAGTGGTAATAGAGAAATACTTACTTTTGACAGATTGATAACACTGTTTAAACACAAGATGTGTAAATCAGGGTTGTTAAGTTTAAAACGTTGTTTTAAATATGTTTAAAAACAGCCGTCGTGTTTCAAATGGTTTTGTTTTAAACACATTTTAAATGTTAAATTCGTTGAACAGTAAACTTGTTTAAAACGTTTTTTTTCATTATCTTAGATTAGTTAAACTATATTTTATACTACTTTATTAAACATTTTTGTTTGTTTATGTTTAAAAATGTAGTTAAATTGTTGAAGATATTTCAAATTACATTATTAGAAATAAAATTTTATTTTAATAAAATATCACAATTATGTTGGCATAAATGTGATTTAAAATAATAGAATTGCCGTTACTATCATTACAGTTTAATGCTAGTTAATCTCTACTAAACGCACACAAACACGATACTAACATTTCGTGTAAATAGAGCAAAATCTACATGCTATTAGGTAGTTTTGAAATAATGATAAAATAAACGTGGCAGCATTACATTTTAATGTGTTCTAACTTCATTGTAATCAAGTAATTTAGCAAGTATATTACACTGTTGTTTTTATGTTTGTGAAAATGTATTTCTTCTCATAAATTGAAATTTACTTCTAACGAGTACCTCCACTCCCAGACTAAGCATGAAGTAAAATTTCGAGTTTAGAAAAGCCTGAAAATTTGGTTTGGCCGCGTAGCGCGTAGCGCTACGCGGCCAAACCAAATTTTCAGGCTTTTCTAAACTCGAAATTTTACTTCATGCGACCCGCGTATAAAACACTGATTTCAAGTGAAGTTTAAAATATTTTCATAAGGTTTATACATTTATGATTTACTGCATTATTAAACAAATTCTAAATAACCCTATTTTGTCATGACAATTGTGGTTATGTATAAGACTTAAACTAGGGCTACTAAATTATTAGTTGTAAACTTACAATAGTAATTTACTTAAAAGTTTCATTATTCCGAAAATTTCAATATCATCCTTAGAACTTTGTTAAAGCTGTATGCCAATGTCTATTAATAATTCTGGTTATATTTTAAACACGTTTTAAACAACTGTTTGATTGTTAACGTTTTAAACACTGTTTCAGTAAAAAAAAAACGTTTTTTTAACAACACGAGTGCAAACCCCCACTTCGTAAAGAAACGTTACTTGTGATTCTAACATAACATCCGCAATTTCGAGTGGTTAGATCACTATGATTCAGTTTGAATTTGACTATAATTCTGGATATTTAATTAAAATACTTGGTTTTGTTTCACTAATTTATATTTTCTCCGACTAGTTTCGACCATTGGTCATCTTCGGGGAGGAATGTACAAAAAGTATCTAAACAACTATTTATATACAAATATATCATAAAATATCATAAAATATCGGCAATAAGGGCGGACGCTATCGGAGAGTTCCAAAGCTCTTCCATATTATTTACAATCGGCTTTCCCCGCTTTAGCGCCTTCCTAATTTCTAGTCCCTCACGGAAATTTAAGTATCGACCCTTATTGCCTGGGTATAAAATTTTATAATCTGTTGTGTGGAAAATATGATTTTCTTCTATGCAATGCTGTGCGAATCCGGTTGAACACTTTTTATTAATTATTGATTTTTTTATGTTCTTCTAGGCGTGTTCTAAAATTTCTTCCAGTCGATTATTAATTTGACTTTTCGACAGCCAATACGGTCGCGTTATTTGATCAGCTGATTTTTGTTGTGGTCCTTCTATTTAAGAGACAAACCCTAATAAAAAGATAGAAATCACAGCCTACACTAATTGAGAAGGTACTGTACTTTCTAAATATTGGATAGAAACTAATTGCTAGATGTTAGGGTGTAGTCCCGTCCACTCTTCATTGCATGTACATTTTATTGGAATAAAATGGGGGGCATATATCTAAAATGGCTCAATTATCTAATTCCCTAAAGGGATTGTTTTTATGTGGTGACCATAAAGATAGCCCCTATCGCGCCAAAGGCTCACGTCATTGGACATGGACATCTATGGCATCCCCTTTACTCACCATCATCCGGCTTATCTCGTCATCGTTATTTAATGAAGTCTACGAATGAAAGGGAACAGCATATTAAATATTTTATTAGTCGAACATGAATAGTAAATAAATCCCTCTAATATTTCATTCGTTTATTATACATACACGAGTTGACTGGAGATTATCTGATATTGTTAAATATTTATAATAAAAATACGGATTTAGATTAGTTTATAGATTAAATGTGTATTATAGGGGCTTAGCTACCAGTGAGAAATTATACAGGCCATTAATAATCGTATCGTTCAACGAATCATCAAGTGGCGAATTATTAAAAAAATCACCACGTGTTGCAGCCGAGTCAGTCGATAAGTGACAATCTTACTAGTTAAATATTGTAACTTTTCTACTACAGGGTAGCGCAAAACTACCGATATGGTTTGAATGTTTAATAACTTTTTAAATTTATTTATATTTTTTATTTTTATTTCAGAATTTTGTAAAGAAAACTTGGGCAATTTGAAATGGAACAGTACACAACAGAACAGCGATCAAAAATTGTTGAATTTTATTTTAAAAATCAACGGTCAATTGTTTTGACGCATCGTGCTTATCGTCGTTTTTTTAATGTGCGTACTGGACTTTCAGCATCAACAATAAACCGCATGGTTGCAAATTTTCGACAACATGGTACAGTAAGACACCTTCTATGTACCAGAAGACCACGTACGGTCCACACGGAAGAAAATATCCAACGTGTTGTGGATAGTGTGCAGGACAGTCCAGAAACATCAACAAGAAGACGTTCGGCACAACTGGGGCTATCGGGGAGGTCCGTTCAGAGGATTTTGGCCGCATTGCACATGTTCCTGTATAAGTTTCAGCTTGTGCAAGAATTGAAGCCGATAGACTACCAACAACGGCTTCATTATGCCATTTCATTCCGACAAAAAGCAGAAGAAAATCGCGATTTCATTAACAATTTGATAATGAGCGATGAAGCCCATTTCCAATTGAATGGTTTCGTAAACAAGCGAAATTGCAGGATATTGGCTACGGAGAATCCAAGAACAGTTCATTAGCGACAATTACACCCACTTAAGTGTACTGTTTGTTGCGGTGTATCGTCTGAAAGGATCATTGGTCCATATTTTTTTTTTAAATGCACATGGCGCCTCAGTTACGTTTAATGGTGCTGAATATCGAACGATGCTGGACAAATCAGCTGTAGAAAACAATCCACAGTTGTGGTTCCAACAAGATGGAGCCACAGTCCACACTGCAACGGACACAATGGCTCTGTTACGGGATCTCTTTGGCGAACGCATTATTTCGCGCGGAAGCGATTTCAATTGGCCCCCACGTTCACCAGATTTAACAGCTCCAGACTGTTTTCTTTGGGGTTATTTGAAAGAAAGGGAATACGTAAATAAGCCAGCGACCATACCAGAGCTAAAACAAAACATTCGCAATGAAATTTAAGCCATAACACCGGAAATTTTACGAAAAGTTATGGAAAATGTACTGGAAAGAGCACGGATGTGCGAAGCCGAAAATGGCCACCACTTGCGGGATATAATTTTTCATACTTAAGCCAAAAATATTCCCCATTAATATACTATACAACAAAAAAATAATAATAATAATTAACCATTAAATAAAAAAGTTTTTAAACATTCAAACCATATCGGTAGGTTTGCGCCAGCTTGTAGTATTAAATATTAACAATAATAATAGATACCTTTCGTGTTGATTTAATTTTGTTATTCGTGGTTTAATAGTAAGATAACTTTTAAAAAATTCTAAATTTTTGCTTTTAATTACAAATGGAAAATGTTTTTCAAATAATTTAATCCTATTAATGGCATCAATGGCCTATTAACCGTTTTTGCATATCCACATTTCAGTTTCTTTAGTAAATTTGTGTTTTATAACAATACTTCTAGTATTTTATTCCGCATTCCTACTATACAATCCAGTGGTTAAGACAGCATCTGGATGAATATAGGTACAGAAATAAATTCTCATAATACATATTTTCCCACTTCAAAATCAAAATAGTTTTTTTTAAATATCGGTTTTTATCTGATTTTAAATATTAAGATAAAAGGCATCCCATGTAAAATCTATGTCGAGGGTCGTTGAGTAAGAAACGATTGTCATTACAAAAGCAATAATAACAAAAATCGACACATTTCGCGATGTTTTAATTTGTTTATATTTTTGTCATAAAATTACCTGTAAATTCTGAAGCGCATTTTTTTACGATTCATCACGAATATTATATAAAAGGCCGTAATAGTTATGTTCTGTTTATCATTGATAAACTTCTGAGGTGTAAATTACCAGAGAAACACATCTCAAAGCTACTCTTAGAGTCGAAGGTAATAAAGTTTAGAATTTGCGATCATAAGCGTAGCCAGAATTCTCACTAGTGAGCGGTCACGATATAAAAAATATGCCATTGTCATTAAAACGTCATAATTATCATAAAATGATAAATATCCGGCAATGGATGTAAAGAATCTTAAAATACATATTTATATTCTAACAATTTTTGTAAGATGTTGATAATTTTCATCATTTTTAACTTTCGCTAGGAAAAATTGTACAAAACCACGTTCTTGAGGATACAAAAACAAACGCGAAATTCAATAAAAATTAAATACATATAATTAGTGGCGTAGCTAGCTTTTTGTGATGGGGGGATTTAAGTTTTTTTTTGTTGCATACAATTAAAGTTTTACAAAAATAAGTACAAAAAATGATGATGCGTCCATCATTGCACTCCAAACAAATGATTATTGACATATTAAACGTATTTCACTTATTAATTGGTTAAAGACCATCCATATTAAATGGGCGTTTTATACGCGTGGCGCATGTAGTAAAATTTCAAGTATAGAAATGCCTAATTTGGCTCGGCGCTTCGCTTCGCATATTTTGCTTTTTTTATTGTAAAGTTTATAACTCATGTTATGTTGGTGTTTTAGTCGACTTTTGGCATGTACGATTTTACTTCCAGTTTGACCAATTTTCATTTGATTATCCAGTCCAGAAGTAAACTAATATTGTATTGTAAATTAAAGTTGTGTTACCGGCGTTTTATTGAAAACGTCGTAACTTGATTATTTTATTCACATTCGCGAAAACATCAGACTTCATTTGTTTTGCTCATTTCATTTCATAACCATTTTAATTCCAAATGACTCAAGTTCGTAACCATTCATTCGATGTTCTTTTGTATATATTTTTTTCTTGTAAATATGTAAATTAGTCCAACATTGAATTCCCCCGAACGTGACCAACAATGACGACTTGCAAACCACCCCATCATTAACCGCGCGACCAGCACCGGCCGATGTTTACAACCCCGAGGAAGGTCATAAAATTCCGCACCTCCGAGGACCAGCGCCATAAAACCCACGGCGCGCTGTAGATGTTTACGACCATAAAAACAAAGCCTTTGGGAATTTCTCAAAATTTCGGAAAAACAGCGAGAACAAAGGTTTATGGTCGTAACATCTGCAGCACAAACTTCGACACGCTGGAGCAGTCGAAAACCAGAGGCCCAAAACTTTTTGGCCTCAGGTAAATATGAAAACTCCACCCTCTGCTTCTTCCACCACGTTCTCGACCAATCACCGTCACCCCCAAGATACATGGCGGGGGTGAAGACAGCGGTGGTTGGGAAGATAAAAGACAGCGGAAGACAGAGGAAGGGCAGTACAGTTCGAAAACTTGATTCGGTCATCACAAGTCAGTCGAACTCCTGACATCAAGTTCAAAAACGCATTCAGGATACATGAAGCGAAGTTCGAAGTTTTAGCAAGTGAAGTTTTCATCATTTGTAAGTCGTCGCGTACCTATAAGTTGTCGGTGTCATTATTCATTGAATCGTCACATCACGTTCGTTCAATTTCATTCATTTGTTCATTTCATACATTTTTATCATCGTTCATTTTATCATTGTTTGTTTAGCTTAATCATTGTATTTCTGTGTTCATTTGTTTCATTCATTACACTTTTGTTGGTCCTTTTTTTTTCTTGTTAATAAATTTTAAGTGTTGTTTTTTCAAAACAATAGTCATTTTAAATTCATACAAAATGCAAAGTCGTTAGTGCATAACTCATGCTCTTTATAAAAATTAGCACCACAGCAAGCGACGTCCCGCACCCCGATAACAGTTGTAAAACCCCTAAATTTAACACTTTAATTCATAGATTTACCAAAAACATATCGACTGTCGAATTTATTTAAAATTCTTGAAATCTACTGAGAAATAAGCATATTTTAATATTCGACACAAAAAAAATATATTATTCTTTCATGTCTTAAAGCTATGAGAGCTTAAAGTAGAATTGCATAAATGAAAATAATAGATTTTCTTTTAGACATTGTATTTTATTGTATTCGTATATTTATTACGGAATCTACAATTGGACACAATACATTAAAAACATTAGGTCGGGCTGTAGACATATATATACAGGGAATTTTTCATTCAAGTATACATATTCTCATGCGTAGGCATTTTGGTTTATTCGTTGTTTTTTTTTGATGAGTTTAATTTGAAGCTACTGAAGAATGTTTCCACTCCTGAATTAGGCATGAAGTAAAATTTTGATTATAAAAAAGCCTGAAAATTTGGTTTAGTCACTCCACGAAGCGACCAAACCAAATGTTCAGGCTTTTCTAAACTGGAAATTTTACTTCATGCGCCACGCGTATAAAACACTGAAAATTGTGAAATTGATATAATTCTTGTTTAGCAGTATATTTTTAATCCTGATTTTGTAGTATATTTTTAATACTGATTTAGCAGAATATTTTTAATATTGTTTTAGCAGTATATTTTAATTACTAATTTAGCAATATATTTTTAATTTCACAATATTTTAGCATTTTATCTTCATTTGTTATCGAGATATTGTTAAAGAATTAATTTGTTAAAATTTCATTTCCATGTTGACATTATATGGGCGTTAATGAGGAATCTAGTAGCATACTTAAATTTATGTTTCCTCTAAAATTCACCTAGGAACCAACTTTTGTTATTCTTATGGGCGCCATTTCAGGCTTGTATATTTCTTAAAATGTTTATACACTACTCATAAGTAAAAAAAGTAGTCACTTTTTCAAAGTGGCATACATTTTATGTGAGTTTAGGAATCTTGTTGAAACTTGGTGTATATACCGTGCGTTTTATTCAAGTAAGGGGTTTACATGATAAAAATTGTACCCCATGTTAACTTTTGTAGTCGTCCAAATTTGAAGAAATTGTTTCTTTTTATTATTAAATCAAACAATTTTCAACGAAATGTTCATTGTTAGAAGCACATAAATATGTTAAAATTCTTTATTTTGGCTTTCAAGTTTAGCAAATCAAATATTTACATTATGACATTTTCGCCAAGTCGATTTTTTGGCTTAATTATTTGTATTATTAATTTCAACTTTAAAAGCGAAAATAAAGACATGTTTATGTCCTTCTAGCATTGCACATTTCGTAGAAAAAATGTTGATTTATCAATAAAACCAAAAAATTGTTTCAAATTTTTACGACAACAAATGTTAACATGGGGTACATTTTTTACCATGTAAATCCCCATGGCTTTACTTAAATAAAACGCAGTGTATAAATACATTGTTTATTTGAATAATGTTGCAACTTTTTGAAAAAAATTAATGAAATTTATAATCTTTGTATAGATTAGAGTTTGAACGGAACAAAAAATAAAGTAATCTATAAAATTTCCCATATCAAAACGTCGTATCTTAAGTTGCTTTTACTTAATTATTGTGAAAAGCTCTTGCAAACGAAGAAAACGATTTATACCTACAGTAGTTTTCATTTGTGCAAACTTTCATTTGTAGTGTTCACCCAAAATGTTAAAAAGCAATTTTATGAAGTAGAATAAAGTAGGGCAGGTTGGGATGTAATGCACTTTCGGACACTTCAGATTTTTATTTTTCCGAAAGGTCTACACATTCGGTATTTTAAGAGCTAATAACAATGACAATTTAATTGTGGACTATAAAGTTTTGTACTGAAATGACAAGATTTAGTGAAGCTTTTACAAAAACATGATAAGGTGCTGCACAAGCAAGTTTACATTATTTATGTACCTTAATTTGCCATAAGCACACTTAATGATATTTTGTAATACATATTGTGAAAATTATTAAAGATAAAGGACAAGTGTTCACATATACCAAGTTTCAACAAAATTCAAAACTCGCATTATATTTACGCCACTTTTAAAAAGTTACTAGTTTTTTCTTTTTGGTAGTGTATTTTTTTTAATTCAGTCATGTATTTTACATTTGATAAATATGTGCTTAATATTCCTAACATTTCCTTTATTAATTTTAATTTATAGTTTAATATTGTCAATCCACAATGATGTTTTTGATAGTTTTTTTTTTATTATTGTGTCTTATTTATTTTATTTGTAGCCGAAAATATTATTTTTTAGAATATTCTAATATTCGTGATTTTGCAATGTTCCGATACGTAAAAAAATGTTTTAAGTGCTTATATAAATATAAGCTCATCAAGGATAGGCCTCGACGTGTGACTTTAATTGTCGACGTGACAGCACGTTGAGAACGTCAATAAAGTCGGCAATGTCAACAGTACTATTTATAGGTTATATTATTATAATGTATATGTTGTGGTTATTATTGATTGGGTGCTTTAGATACTCTGTAAGTTGAAAAACGTTTTTCAACACTGTCTCACATTATGCTGAATACTTTGAATGTTATACTTACAGAAACAATTATCCACATTGTGGACGTCGGTAATGTTTTACAGATATTCGACGCGTCGACAATGATATTTTCGACGTGACATTATTGACGCCGCCCATCCCTATAGCCTATATCAGGTAAATAAAAAAAGATAACACTACAACTGTGAGTATTTTTTTTTAATGATTTAAATATGGGTAGTGTAGAAAAAGATAACACTGCAATTGTAAGTATTATTTTAAATTATATAAATATGCATAGGGTAGAGCAGGTTTGGACGGTTTCGGAAATTTAACTCTCTAATCTTATTTCTCTAGCCAGGAGCTACAAATATATATTTTGAAGATAACTTGAAATATCTACCAATTACTTTTACAGTTTATTTAAAGGCAAATCCAGCAATTTTTCTGTAAAAAAAATAGATATGAATAAAGCGGCATCTGTTTACATCTGCCCTATAGTGGGGCAAATTTTGGATATCAATAGAGTACTTTCGAATATGTATTTTGAAAAAAAGTTATAATCGCATTTTTTACAGTCTAAAACTGTATTTAATATTCAGAGAGTTAAACTTGACATTAAACTCAACTAAATTAGCCAACTGTGAAGTACCTGCAATAGGAACTAAATGAAACAATTTTGACTCTATGTAATTCTTGACATTGATAACTTATCCTAACAAAAGATATGTCAAAACCGTCCTTTAGTGCCTGGAAATGTTGATTTATAAGTACTCATATTCGACCGATCTTATAATTTGCCTTATACATTTAGCAGTCCGAAAGTGCCCCAACTCCCATGGATTCGAAATGAGATTACGTGTGCTGAATCTATATTTCACAGTGATCAAGGCGAATAATATATGGTTTATGTAGTGCAGAAATATCTATTCTCTAACTCTAACATCCTTCGTTTACACTTTGAAATGCTACCTCAAAAAACATTTACTACGTGAGTAATTAATAAACACAACACTTACTTTGTGCAGCATTATATAATGTTTCTGTAATAAATTCACGGAATCTTGCGATTTCATCATAAAGCTTTGCAGTACATAAATGAATTATCATTGTCATCAACCCCCAAAATACCGAATGAGTAGACCTTTCAAAAAGATGAAAGTTTGAAGTATTCAGAGGTATTCCAACCTGCCCCACTCTATCCTATGTAAGGGAGGAGGGTGACAAAATATTTGCGCACCGGGTACCACTTGATTTTGCTACGCCACTGCTTTTGTCTAATTAAACCGTCTTTGTATCTCTAATGGTAAGCACGACAAAGCAAATGAACATTTTAAATCTAAACTCATTTGTGGATTCTTAGGATTATTTTGAAAATTGTGCAAACATTATCTTAATTTCGAAACAACTTTTCGTAACTTCTGTGGTTCCTCAAGAAACCCACTTTAGGCTAATATTAGTTATACTTTTTGTGAACGAAACTTCTAACAAGTGTGTCCACTCCTTGAATAACCATGAAGTACAATTTCGAGTTCAGAAAAGCCGGAAAATATAGATTTGTCGGGGCGCGAGTGAAGCGAGTCGATTTAAGATAAGAATCGATTTAATGCAAATTTTCAAATATACTCGCTCTAGGATGTGTAACTTTTATAGAAAGATACAGTTTTTTGATTTACTTTTATTGTATCTTTACTACTATTATTTAGAAATAAACTATGTTTTATTTGAAACAATACAGATATCATTTTCTTTCTTTCCCTTTTTAGGACATATTTAGGCAAGGTATTATGCTAGTGAAATAAAAATCCTTGCACTTTTTTAGCTCTGCCAAGCTGAGCCCAACAAAAAAGGCCAGATCCAGCTAAGCCACTGGTTTTAAGTTATCCTTATCCACTGCGAGGTAAAGTTATTTGAAATGTATAAATATATTAACTAATAAATGTATCTAATTAATAAATGTGTTTAAAGTCGAAATACGTTCATTTTTGCTATAAATCAAACATGAATTTGATAAACGCCGACGTAAAAGATTTAATCTCCGGAAGTAATTGGCAATTGTTTTAGTTTTCCAGCAACGGTCCACTGATGTGCAAGCGTCACATTGGAAATCCTCCAACTGTAATTGCGAGATCCAGACTTACGCGGCGCGGCGCACTTTTTGTCCTGAAAATTTATGGCGAACGCGCCGGCAATAATTTCCGCGGATGTAAACAAAAACCGCACCGAATCATCGGATCGACGTAGCGAGATTTAATCGGAACGGACACGTCCACAAAAGACAACGACCAGATTTTTTGCCACCCCCTGGTCGCAAAGCGATCCGGTCATTAAAGTTAAAGCCATTAAACGTGACTTATGACTGTATGACCGAGCGGGCGGGGAAACGTTATCAAACAGCACGCCGGCTGCACATCTCTCCTCTCCGGCATTTATCACATCCAGAAACACGAATAAGGCTAACTGTTATTATTGTCGCCCCTAAAGTTTCGCAAAAATTAACTTGAGGGATTTTGTCGGATAAGAATCGCATTTGCGGCCAGTCAATCTTGCACACGCGACTGCCCGTGGGTTTGCCCAAGTTCTTGGATTTAATTAGTGCAGCGATGCATAACGCGCTCATGCAAATATTTACCTAAGTGCTCTGCATTTCAAATGTAAATAATAACGCTGTGCTAATGTAATAAATTGTATGGAAATTGCTAAGGGGGATTTGTAATGGATTTAAATTAAAAATAAACAGAATTGCATATTCTTAAAGTATACGTTGGAAAATTGTCGATTCATTATAGAGAGAACACGGTTAATTTTTTACATTGAGATTTAATTAAATTTTCATCTTGGAATGTACTAAATTAAGAATTATTCAATACATAAAGCAGTTTTGAACAGTGTAGTAATTAATTAAATTGATTAGGTTAGTTACGTAAAAATCAAATTTAATTGATAAATGATGTAGTACAAACAGTGACCTTGTAAAACATAAACGGGCGCCAGAATATTTATCATAAATTCCAACGAGGAATTCTTTTCTGGAACTAGTTTTCCAAGAATGTTTTTTACAGGGGGAATTTTTGGGAGTCGTTTTTTGGGGGGTGTTTTTTGGGGGGGAGGGTGATATTACAGGCAAAGGTTTTTATGGGTGGTTTTTCGGGTGTAGTATTTCGAAGGGTTGATATTTCAGCGAGTGATTTTTATGGAGTGGTTTTTTCGGCGGATGAATTCCAGGAATGGTTGTCCGTAAGGATGATTTTTAGGGGGATTGTTCCTTTCGGGAGATGTTTTATCAGGAGTGGGGCTGATTTTCCAGTAATATTTGTACATGGGGTAGTTTTTATAACGTGTTTTTTTCCGTAGGTGTGATTTTCAATCAAATTTTTTTATGAGGGGTGGTATTTTAAGGTGTAGTTTTTTGAGGGAGTGATTTTTAGGGTTTGTTTTTAAGCCCGGGGTTTCATGAGCGTTTTTTCCTGGGGGTGATGTTTGTTAGTAGTGATGATTAGAATTTATATATAATTATTATTATTTAATGATTTATTTAATGAAATTCAAAATAACCGTCAAATCAGTAATTATTAATATTACTATACCTATAAGTTAGTAGTCCTGTCTATCGAGGTAATAAGCGATACATTTATTTATAATAATTAAGGGTCCAGTCTACCGAGATATTATTAATTATTTTAGTATACTAATTATTAATTTGCCTGGCAAAATAATCGCTTAAATTAGTATATACTATTTTACCCGATTAAATAATCGCTTAAATTAGTATCAACTAATTTACCCGATCAAATAATAGCTTAAATTCGTATTACTATTTTACCCCATCAAATAATCGCATAAATTAGTAATTACTAACTTACCCGATCAAATAATCGCTTAAATTAGTATATACTAATTTCCGCATAATAATCGATTATATCGATATATTTCAATAATCGACTAATTACTAATTAGTATATCGATTATTCCCATCACTAGGTAAAAGAAAAAAAGGGTAGCGGTATGGACGGGATAAGCGTATTAGGGGAAACTCAGATTAAGGTGGAGAGATTAAATCTAACAAAATATTTTAGAGTGGACTCAGATCAAAATTTATTAATTTGTTTTCGGATGCCTCTACATGTTCAATTGATAATTAGACGATTGTTTCAATAATTTGATATTTTCAAATGTGAGTTTATGTGTAGTAATTAGATTATAAAGTATGTTTAAATTATTTCCTGTTTGGTATTTATAACATAGGGGAAACCGGGGCTGGTTGTCACAAAGTTGAAACTTTTTAAATTTAAAAGAAAATAATACGCTCTTACTAAAAATGTAATACACCATTGCCATTCGAAGCTGAATTCAAGGCACACTGTTAGTTTACGTTCAGAAATATTGTGATATTCTTGGTTGGTTGTCACAATTTTTTGTATTAGTTGTCAAACAGAATAATCATGAAAAATATAAATGCATTTGTTATAAATGTGTTCTTTTATTTAAAAACAAAACATCACTTATCATCAGCATGTAATACAGCCGAAAAAAATCGCATTGGTAGTTGAATTGAAATATACTTAACTGTATGTTTTTGAGTTTACGTGAAGTGATTATTACACTAAAAAATACTGTTATTCCTTACTTCACTTTTTATTTTTATCGTTAGATGTACATTTTGAGACACAAAGTGCTCATTATTAATAACAAACTGAATTCTTACAACTATTTGCGCGGTATATATATATCTAAAAGGATTTAGGAAAATCCAATAAGTAATTAGCTAGGTGTTACGGGGGCTAAGGGTTCGACATGGTTTTCGGTGGGATTACATTCTCCGTGGGGTACTTTTTTGGTAATAAATCTAATAATAGATTATCTAAGGGACTAAGATCAAAATTTAGCAAAACATTTTTATTTTTGTACATTTCAATTGATTCCAGCATATTTAATCTACGATGACCTAACTGCTTTAAAAGTTTAATATTGTTAACCGAAAATGTGTGTCCTGTTTCTAATGAATGGTGTGCGACCGCTGATTTGTCCGGGTTTTGAATTTTAAAGTAATATTGGTGTTCTTTGAATCTTTTTATTATATTGCGTTGTGTTTGACCTACGTATATTTTATTGCAATTGTTGCAGTTTATTGAATAAATTCCGGATTGTTCTAGGTGGTTTGTTTTTACAAAAGTGTTGCCAAGTAAACTTTTTAATTTTGTATTGACATAAAAAGCAGGAGAAATGGTGAATTTATTCAATAAATTACCAATTCTCATACAAATTGATGGGGCGGTTTCTAGCGAGTTGATAGATGTGGTACTTAATTTTATTTTGTGTTTTCTAATGTGTCTGGTAATTAATTTATTAATTGTGTCTATTTTGTAATTTAATGAAATGGCTATTTTCCTGATTAAACTAAATTCCTTTTCTCTTTTTTCTTTAGATATTGGTATGTTAATTGCTCGAAAAATTATGCTATTAAAAGCTGCTAATTTATGTTTAAATGGAGAAGATGAAGATGAGTGGATGTAATTAAAAGTGTGTGCGTTTTTCCTGTATATTAAATTCTATTTTTTTATTATTGTTTATCAAAAGTAAATCAAGAAATGATATTTGATTCATTATTTCTATTTCATGCGTGAAACTGATACTGGGAAAAAGTTTATTTAAATTGGAAGTTATGTCTATCACATTTGTATCTGTTTTGAATATTGCGATAATATCATTCACGTATCTATACCAAACCCTCGGAAAGTTAGTGATTGTTTTTATAGCCTCATTTTCAAGGTGATTAAGAAAAATGTTGGCTAGGAAAGGTGATAGGGGGTTTCCCATTGCTGATTGAATTTTCCTAAATTCCTTTAGATATATATACCGCTCAAATAGTTGTAAGAATTCAGTTTGTTATTGATAATGAGCACTTTGTGTCTCGAAATGTACATCTAACGATACAAATAAAAAGTGAAGTAAGGAATAACAGTCTTCTTAGTGAAATATACTTAATTTATACACTCCTTAGAGCTTCTCATCATTTTATGAGGTAGAGTTACTTTCTGGAATACAAATTAACAATTTTATATGGTTTATACATAGGACAAGTTGCCCCACGTGATCTGTGTCAACTGATCCCATTTGTCAATGCGCCAAGTTTTTATTCGTAGAACACTATTAAATAAATTTTTCAATACAAACATAAGCTGATAGTGCATTATTTAAATCATAAAACTAAAATTTAGAACTATATTAAAAAATAATAACTTATCACAAAAAGTAATCAACTGTGAAAAAAAGAAATTGGAGTGGCCCCCACTTGATTTGCCGAATATTCTGACAATACTCTGATTGCGTATACAATATAAAATACTTTTCCTACTCCTACCCTGAAATTCATATCATATTTGCACACTGAATTGTAATGATATAAGCATCATATCTACTCTTGTTAGGATATAAAAATTTGTTAGTTACGTTTGTTTAAGTACCCGGGTAACAACTCGTAATAAGCCGATTGAAGTTTTGTAAATGACAGATATCAAGAGTTGAGACATTCTGCCAAAGATACAGAGCAAGAATACTTGCCCAAAAAATCGCGCGATAAATATTAAATTTAAATAGGAAAACCCTGCAAGCCGAAGGATATACAGGGAATTTTTCTTTTAGGTAAACATGTGCATACGCATGTTCAATTTAAAGCTTTAAACGAGTGTTTTCCACTCCCAGACTAAGCATGAAGTAAAGTTTGGGGTTTAGAAAAACCCCATGAAAATTTATCGAGGGTCGCGTAGCGACCCGAGACAAACTTTCTGGGCTATTCTGAAATCGAAATTTTACTTCATGCGCCACGCGTATAAAACACTGATTTCACGTGAGGTTCAAATGTACACTTCTGTGCAAGAAAATTAAGCACACAAAATATGTTATAGTTTAAAACGGACGTGATGAGTTTCCTCAAAATATGTAAATAAGTCAATTTCCTTAATATCAAAATACTGCGTCATTTAGACAACAATTCAAACATTCGAGTTCTAACTAAAGTAAAAGTGTATTTGTCTATTTCGGCTTTGTTGTATTTATAACGCGCGTTTTTCTTAAAGGTCGTAGTTTTGACTATTTAATAAAGGTGTTATTTTATCATTTATTGAAAGTGCTGCTAGGCAATTAATACAGACCCGAATTACACAAATAGAATATTGTAAAAAATTGTTATGAGACTTGTGCTTAATTTTATTGCACAGAAGTGTACATAAAGTTTACAATATTTTAGTGTTTTATACGCGTGGCGCATGAAGTAAAATTTCTAATTTAGAAATGCCCAGAAAATTTGTCTCGGGTCGCTGTGCGACCCCCGACAAATTTTCACGGGGCTTTTCTAAACTCTGAATTTTACTTCATGCTTAGTCTGCGAGTAGAATACACTCGTTTAAAGCTTAAAACCGAACTCTTTAAAAAAAAACAACGAATAACTAAAGATTTGAAGAAAATAAGCTGAATTTATAATACGTATACTGTTTGCGTTTATATTGCAAATTCTGTTTAATTTGTGAAGTTTATTATTCTTTCAGAGAAACGAGATTTGATTTTTGTTTAGATTATGTTTTTGCTGTACAATCTGAACTTGCATTTTTCTTCAAACTTCTTATACTCGGATATTTTATGATAGCATTGTGAATAATCTTTTGAGCACAATGCAACCCTCTGGGCCGAATACAATAGGTGAGGATTAAGGAATTTTTAGCGTTTTGGACATCTGTGACGGTCGTGTTCAAACTTGTCGACCTATACGCAAAATTTTAAAATCTACCTGCGTCTCAGGGCAGGGTCGCCAAACCTTCGGTTTGGTGCGATCCTCGATTTAATGCGCATGTCGCCCCTCTTACAAACTATCTCCTCCCTCCGCGTGAGGGTGTTTTTTGTAAATATTTTTTTTGAGAGAGTCTGAAGTTATCATTAAGAGTATAAAGTTGTATCCGTGTAAATAATTGTAAATTTGTATAAGAGTGTGTAATAGACGTATTAAACTAAATATCGTTGTGTGTCATTACCACAAGCAAAAACTACGAACAGATCTTCGGGAACCAGGAAGATATAAGAAACTGTTCGAACATAAACATATACTTTAAAGAACAACTCCCCGTATGTACATAAGTGCAAAATTTATAAAATTAGAAATAGAAGTATGAATCTGGGATTTAGATCAATTCAATTATTCGTTGAATATTACTGATACTCGTATTGGTAAATAAGAGGTAATACTTATTTTTGTAAACTTTGAAATATACACTCTTAAAATCAAGTTTTGTGTATCCCTTTGCTGTGGATAGTGAACTACCAAGAACTTAAATCATATTACTACGAATTATATGCTATGTTAAATAATATTAATAGTTATGAAATTAATTTTGAACTTACACACTATTGTGTGTATACTACTACGTACACTTCTGTGCAATAAAATTAAGCACAAGTCTTATAACTATTTTCCACAATATTCTAATTGTATAATTTGGGTTTGTGTTAACTGTCTAGCAGCAGTTTCAATTAACGATAAAACACCATAAATTGAAAATAACACCTTTCTTAAAAAAAAATCAAACTAAGACCTTTTAAAATAATCGTAATAAATACAACAAAGCCGAAATAGAAAAACCATCTTCTATTTTAGTTAGAATTCGACTTTTTCAATTGTTGTCTAAATAAAGCAATATTTTGACATTAATGAAATTGACATATTTACATATTTTCGTAACTAGGAAACTCATCATGTCCGTTTTAAACTATAACATATTTTGTGTGCTTAATTTGATTGCACAGAAGTGTACGTTCACTGTACTTTCTATAATTATATTTTTATGTGCAACAAATAATGATTGTAATAATGTTTAACTATTAATTCCGTTTCTTTCACTAGCCGTAGGAAAAGTTGACTGCTAAACTCGAGTGGATATGGCTTATATCTCACTCGGCATTTGGGGCACTCGCCTACGGCGTGGTGCCCCAAACTTGCTATCATGAGATGTAAGCATCATATCCACTCTCGTTGTACACCCATTGCGGTAGAAATAAAATCTAAAAAAGAATACTTTTTGAGAACTTTTGGTTACCCGTGTTCATAATATGTTTCGTGAATGTGTAAGTTTGTTGTACTGTTTATTTACTTTTACTACGAAAAGACGCATAAATCACTTCGCACTCACTACACAAGCACACTGTCTCGGATGAATAGATAATGAATAGTGATGCGAGTAAGCGCACTTTAGCAATGCCCCGTGCGTAAGCCCTTCTAAAATTGCCACTTTTTAATTTGTCGTACGGGATGGAGCACTGCACGTAGCGCACACTAGTCCGATATATGCGCCATCTCGTATGTCTCAACGCGTCATCGCTTTGAGTCAGAAAGCGCGACAATTTTGGGACATACGATTTATGTCAAATGCATTTGTCAAATTTTATATCCATTTTGGCGCAAATATCGGCCCAGTGTGCGCTACGTGCAGTGCTCTATACCGTACGACAAATTAAAATGTGCCAATTTTAACAGGACTTACGCACGGGGCACCGCAATCATGTGCCTACTCGCATCACTAATAATAAAACAAGGTCACTAATAAAAATATTGAATTTCATTAACACGTTTCCAAAATATTCGGAGTTCCGTCTGCAACAAGTACTTATGAAAATAATAACATAGACACAATTCTTCCCAATCTGACCCACTTTCGAAAATGCATTACTCATGAATAAACTTCCTTGGCCTTACTTAAAATTGCACCTACATTTCATTGATTTATTCAATGGATGGGGTAAAACGATACCCAAACTGAGATCGTTTAAAAATGACCAGTCTATGTGAAATCTCGGTTAAAACATGCAATGAGCGCGTTTGTCAGAGACCACAAATATGTGGCATATTGTAGGCCTGTGCAGTAGTTCGGTTACACCCTGTAGCTTTGTTTGTAAAAAATCAAAATGAATACATTTAAATTAATGTCCGGTGAATGCTTAACCTCTACGCCATCGAGTGTGATGACGTTTTGTATCTAATGTAAATATGATACCTGTCAAAAGTTACTTTTCATTTCTATATGCAGGATGCCTGGTCTCAAAATGAATGTCTTAATAACTGTTAATTATAAAGATATATTTATATAAAAAACATGACCATTCGCAGAATTATATGTACTTTTTTAAATCAAATAAAATCACTATGTATATTTAAAAAAAAATTGAAGTTGATGTCACTTTTGGCTAAGCCGGAAGTGCGATTTGGCTCAAAAACACTAGCGGCTTTCCAGTCAAGATCTAAAACTTACCTGCAAAATTTAAGATCGATTATTCATTCTCTTCAGAAATTAACGTGTTCACAAGGTGCACCCACATACACATACACGCAGACATCATCGTAAAAATATTAAATTAACCATTTTGCATACAGATGCGGTGTGGATATCTGTTTTAAAATCAAGACAAAATACACATGAACAATGTCTATACATACTAATTGTAATAATACTAAAAATTATTCCGGTACCGGGAATCGAACCCGAGCCTCCTGGGTGAGAGCCAGGTATCCTAGCCACTAGACCATACCGGAGTGTACATTCCTTGCAGCAATTCCTTAGAGCCTGGGTCTCCAAACTATCTTCGTCGCGGGCCACAAATACAATTCTACATAATAAAGTCGGCCAAGATCCGATTAATTTTATAAAATTATGAAAAATTTAAGGAACAATTGTTACAATATTTCAAAATATGACATTTACAAAAACAATTACAAACAATCGCGGGCCGGGTTCTGCAAGTCGCGGGCCGGATTTGGCCCACGGGCCGTAGTTTGGAGACCACTGCCTTAGACCAATAATTTTTTTATTTATCAAAATTTCGGTATCTATGAATAGATGAAAAATAAAAACGATTTTTAAATTTGATCAAAACTGTTAAAAGAAGAATTACTATATTGTAAAAGTTTGTCTGACCCAAGTTTCTTTAATATATTGTACGTTAAAACTATGCTAAGTTAAACCATTAATGAAATAAATTAAAATTTTCGATACAGAGGTCAAATTTCTAAAATAAAATTATTTATCAACTACCAAGTTATGTAACAGTTCATTTTGGCTCTCACCCAGGAGGCTCGGGTTCGATTTAAGGTACCGGAATAATTTTTGTTACTATTAAATTAATCTAAAAAAAACTAGCCAATACATTTAAACAAGTATAGTGTATACTATTTCTGGATAATCTCATTACTAAACCAATTTTAGAGGCTTAAATATGAAGTATGAGAACATACTTTTTCCAATCATTTACACTAATTTGAAGCCTTGAAAATCATCTATTGATTACAACAAACGAAACTTTAATAACATCTTTAGTTTCTTGTTATTTAGTCTAGCGAGTTTTAGGTAAGACACCCTGTACAGGTTTTTTTTTATTGAACAAACGATTTAGTAATTACATTTCTTTATCGACTGACTATTACAATATTAACTATAAGCTTTTAAGTAAGATTTCGTTATTAAATCGCTCTGTTGACTGTTTATTGAGATTTGTGACATCTTGATTGTATGTAAATTGGTTGGCTGACTTTAGGCTATCATAGGATTTTGTCATATTTAATCTTTATCGACTGTAAGTCACTTGGTTGGCATTTTATCATAAAATGTCTTTATCGATTGTATTTTGACCAGTGTGACATTATAACTGTAAGTCGCTTGGTTGACTGTCTTTTGACTATACTATAATTTGGTCATTTTATGTCTCTATCGACTGAATTTCGACTATTGTGATACTATGATTGTAAGTCACTTGGCTGTATTTCAACTTATTCGGATTTTGTCATTAATTTAGTGTATTTTCACTATTGGGATATTATGACTATAAGCCACTTGGTTTACTGTCTTTTGATTATGATATAATTTTGTCAATTAATCACTTTATCGATTGTATTTTCACAATTGTGACTTTATGACTGTAAGTCACTATGTTGACTGATATTAATTTATCGGGTCAAGTTGACCTAATACAACGACAGTCAACATTTAGTCCATTGTGTCAAGTTGACATGAGTCGCCGTCAGCCGACATTAATCTATCCTGTTAACTTGAAATTACATTTAGTCCAATGTATCAAACTTGACACAAATCGGCGTCAGACTATTGTCAATTTTAAACAGCTATTATTTGAAATATATTATTAGATGGTCATGTTATTGTTTTCCTTTATGACACTTATGGCACAGATTTTGATAGTTGTGACATATTTTAAACTGACAAGTGTCTTCCACTCCCAAACTAAGCATGAAGTAAAATTTCGAGTTTAGAAAAGCTCCGCGTAAAAAATTTCTCGAGTGTCGCGCAGCGACCCGAGACAAATTTTCACGGGGCTTCTCTAAACTCTAAATTTTACTTCATGTGCCACGTGTATAAACCACTTATTAAGAGTAAAGTTGAAAATATTTACTGCTAAGATGTGATAGATATTCACTAAGATATAGCGAAAAAAAAAAATATTTATTTTATGAATATTTTGTAAATTTAATAATAATAATAATAGAACAAATTTAGTTTGAGACACTTTTCCATATTCTTAATATTTGAATCATCATATTTATAACGAAGGCAGTGTTATGGTGAACACATCAACATTGTTTTAATATGCAATAAAAATATGACAAAAATTAAAACAATCACTTGGAGCTAAACCGAAAACCGCAAAAACCCGTTATTTTTTTCGGAACGAAAACCGGAATCGAATCGATTTATCGTCGGGTGAGAACTGTAGTATTCCATGTCCATTTTGTAAAATTTTGCAGGGGAGGCATTTTAAGTTTAAAATTGCTATAATTTGCGACCTGTTATTTATATACAACGCGTTATATAATCACTTTTTAAAGACATCATGATGAAGTAAATATTTTGAAAAATTTAGGACTACTAATAATTTCGAACACAAAAAAAAACAAAAACAAAATGGACATGGAATAATATGGCTCTAACTTGCGAGGTGTTAATGGCAAGATAATATTTTTGGTGTTAAGCGTATATGGACAATGCAATAATAGTTATTTTTTAATAGAAAGTTTATTCGAACAATTCCAAGTAACTTACAAAGCAACATAACATAATAAAAAAAATATTGTAAACAAATTGTTTATTTTTCCACCAACAACTGATTCTCCCTGAATAATGCCTTCCAGAAATCCAAATCTTCTTTTGAAAAGTTTACAAATAGATCCTTGATGTGTTGCTTTTTGTCTGCCGGAATTGAGGGTGGCTCCGGTAAAATACTTAGGTCAGGTATATTTTCCAAAAAACGATTTTTGTTATTATTTAATATTGAAACAATATCATTCTGTTGATTGTACGAATTACTAAACAATATACTGTTCACGCCATTTCTATAAATTATCTTTACAGTTTTCTTGTAAGGTAACTTGATAACCATTAAAATTGCTAGTTGTTTGAAATCCACAAAATTATCTGGTCGAAGTTGAACCACTTTGTAAGGTTTTCGCGACCTGACACTCAGCAAAATTCGAAGTAGTGCAAGTGGACTATGAATTTCTAGGCCCTTAATTCTTCTATCTATTACACTGTGCATTGCGTCAACTTCCTGTACACAGCTGTGTCCAGGTTCCTGATATTTTTGGGTAATGGATGTTATTGTTGGGTGATTGCTAAGGAAATGTAAGAGTGCTGCTGACATGTGAGAATTTTTGTTTTGTGGTATACAAGCGTCCGACCATAATATAATGTTCTTCACTTCAGGTCTTTCCTTAACAAGTTTTTCAAAAAGCACACTCAAAGCACTGGCAATGTCTGTCCCTTTGCATCCTCCCATGCTCTCATTCAAGAACATACAGTATCCCTGTTTTGCGATTATATCAAATCCCGTTAAATTATAAACTGCAAACTTTTTTTTATAATAAGATGTAGATACATTTGTTTGTGGTACTGTTAAAACGCTTTGCATGTCAAAACATAATAAAACAGTCTCTTTATCTTTCTTGCATTTTTCTATATCTTCTTTTTTTCCCTTCTAGCGGAATTTTTTGCTACTGTGTGTGTTTCATATTTATTCTCAAGTTCTGCGCTTAAAGTATTTCCAGACTTATGTGTGAGATACTCTGTACAAATTGGGCACAAATCCTTTTTGGGCTTATGAAATTCGATGTTGAATTCGTAATTGAATATATTTCTGTACAACCACTTTTTTGCTGGATTAATTTTATTGTTGTTGCAATACTCCAAATACAGTTCGTACATCTTTGTAATATTTAGAGACCTTTCAAAGTACTCCTTAACAGTATTTTTTCTGCAGTAGTGTGATAAAATTCGAGGGAATAAATTTATGTCATTTCGAATTTGTTCTCTAGTTCCGTCATTTAATTTTGAAGTACTTTTGCTCCGATCACCTTGAGGAGTTCCAGTTATACCTTGTTTTTTATTTTCATATGAAATTCTAATCTGACTCACAGCTAATACTCCAAGATACAATTTTTTGCATACTCTTATTTTATTGATGCATTTGAATAAAACATATTTATAAGAATATGATTTAGTTTTTTGGCGTTCACCACGATTACGCATTCGTTGAACGATGGATCTAAGAGTGGTTTTGTCATAAAAGAATGATTAATTATTATCAGAATTTTGCCAAAATTCTGTGTGGATAGCATTTACATCATTTTTGGAAAAGTTTTCCGAACATTTAAATCTACATTGACCACAAGAAATAACAGGCATCTTTTGGGCCACAACATTCCCTTTAGCATTCACATACTCTTTTCCATTTTGTCTTAATACCTTACGTTAATTTTTTTTCCACATCTTAGGGTCCGCTTTCCTTTTTCTTGTTCTCTCGGATTTATTCACCTCTTCTGCATTTCTAGCACTGCAGTTTCAACGAAATAATTAATTAAAATAAAACTTAAAAAATATTATTAATTAGCAACTTACTCGTTTGAGGTACTCTTGGTACTTTTAGATCATTTAGGATCATCTTCTTCTTCACTACTGAAAATTTAAATTCGCAGCTGTAGCGACATAACCTTAAACCATGTTGAATAAAAATACCTATCGGCTGTATCTGATGGTATAAACTCCGATCCCGAATCTTTAAATGGTTCAACATCTGAATCCATGATGATTTAAGGTAGTAAACCTTGCACTATTAATTAACACAGCACTAAATACTCTTTGAAATGCAGCGTTATTAACCAAAACAAGCTACGCTCACAAGTAGTAGTATACTTATTCTATGTCCATATCTCTGTGATTGGTCGAGGGACATAGAATATTACAGTTTTAATAATTAACTGTTTGAAATGGACATGGAATAAAATGGAACATCAGAAAACACCTAAAACTGATATTATGTCGTCATCACTAACGAGGAATAGACGCACCATTGGACATAAAATATTACGGCATAAAAATATCATTTTTGAAAAAAAGTGGACATAGAATAATACAGTTCTCACCCGACGATATATATATATTATATTAATTGAACCGGAACGAAAACTGGAACGTAAAAAATAACGGTTTGAAACCCTGGTACAAAATAAGGTTAATTAAAAGTCAATTCAAAATTTAAAAACTCTTGCCTAAGTGTATAATTAGTTCACGAGTATATATGTATTAAACAATTACTCGCGTTTCCCTACGAGAATTTAATTATTCACTAGAATATTCTTTACAAATTAACGTGCAAATGCTGCGCCGCGCCATAAATTAGCAGCATTGCTTCGAATTAATTTAATTAAAACAACGCCCGCTGCCAGATTTTCTAATCTATTCCCTACATGCAGAGACAAACGTGCAGATAGAGAACAGCGAAACGACATCAGACGACGTCGTATATATCACATCATATCAGCTGGCCATATATCACTGGGCGGACACCGTCGCCCTGATAATATAAATTTAATGAAGATATTGCGCCTCGCGGAGCATTATGCATTAAATTACCTTATAGTACATTTGAATATCTCAATTTCAATTAAATTTTAAAAGTACTACCCATACCATACCCACACATTTATGATTACTTAAAAAGCGATAATTTTCTATGAATGTTAATTATTATAGTTATATAAACTGATATTTTTGCTACGACATAGCAATATATAGGGAATTTTTCTTTTAAGTATATATATATCCCGATGCATACTCCGTAAATGTTCAAACATTCGTTGTTTTTATAAAAGTGTTTAATTTGAAACTGCCAATTTTACTTCTTGATTAACCCATTATGTGCCATTGATGCATATACGCAACATTATTAATTTTATGTTAATTAAATTACTAAATGACTTAATTTGACATATTATATTATTTGACTTGACAATGTATGAAGAAAAACGCAAATATTTTGTTATTTAAATATCTTGATTATTACTCATTTAAATAAAATGTTTGCAGTGTATTTCTAACTTCACAATATTTCAGTGTTTTATACGCGTGGCGCATGAAGTAAAATTTCGAGTTTAGAAAAGCCCCGTGAAAATTTGTCTCGGGTCGCTGCGCGACCCTCGACAAATTTTCTACGCGGGGCTTTTCTAAACTCGTAATTTTACTTCATGCTTAGTCTGGGAGTGGAAATACACGTTCTAAACTTTATATTGCACGTTTTTAAACAAAATCGACGAATGCCTTACATTTACAGCGTATAGATTATGTATATTTAAAAGAAAAACTAATAGAATGTAATACAATAATAATAGTCATTCGTAAAACACATACAAAGAAGTCTAGAATTTTAAAATTGAATTTGTGTTCAGTATTCCGGCACCAGGTCCCCACAGACGCGTATCGGACTTCAAGGTCCTCATCAGTGAGGTCCCGACCCAGTGCTGAGGAATACTGAACATTTCTGACTATTTCAAGCCAATATGTGAAAACTATTAATGATTTCGATAGCTAACGCCATCTAATGCTTCATAGTGGCATCGTCAGTGACACGAATGCACAAAGTGCATATACAGGTCACTGTTTCGTCCACGAGCGAGCAGAACTCTGTTTGTGAAACCAGAAAACAAATATCAAAATTGAATTTGTGTTCAGTATTCCGGCACCAGGTACCCAGGTACCTAAAATCCACTTTTAGAGTTAACTCTATAATTGCTCGGCCGATAATGGGTTAAGCATGAAGTAACATTTTGAGTTTAGAAAAGTCTGAACATTTGGTTTAGTCTAAACCAAATGTTCAGGCTTTTATAAACTCAAAATTTTACTTTATGCGCCAAGCCTATAAAACACTGAAATGTTATGAAGGCGTATATTTTAAACTTCACTTAAACATAACCAATAACCAATTTTGTGTTATGTCTCAAAAACTAAAGTCGATACAAAAAATGTGATAATATTTTATTATTCGGTGTAAAATACTCTAAAACTTTGCCATTTATAGTTTTTTTCTATCTCTTTTAATAACTGAGAAAAGTCGATTTGAAAAAAACGACACTTTTCACATTTTTCAAAATATCTAGTTACCTTTGACATTTTTTGAAAATGTTGCAAATGTATTTATTTATCTCGTAAAACTGTACTACTTTGCCCATTTAACCGTTTCTCTATCTTTTATAGTTTCCGAGATCCCCATAGAGAACATAAAAAAAAACTCACCCTGTATTTTCCCCAGTAGGCGCAGTGTTTTTTTTTCTTCTTGAAGCCCTAATGAAATCTAATTTAGATGGTAATGTCTCCCAGGGGGTAAAAAGTTGTTTGTATTTTAATGTCCTTTTCATATATAAATATAATTTAACTTGTTAATTGGACTTTAAAGAAAAACATTTGCACAGTCGGGGTGGAAAATGAATTAATGACAAATGCGCTTATCCTCCATACGCGTTCTGAAATCTAATTTTAGAAGATTAAACTTTCAACACCAATTTTTTTTTAATATTTACGCGACGCTTTACACACATAAAAGAGTTTGCAGTTTATTAATAAAATATTACATACCGAGTGTAAAAATAAAACAGGATCACCCCCTTTAGTTTTTTTTATTATTTGAGGTATCAATTTGAAATTTAGTAGGTTTATACTAAAAACAAATTAAAGTTCAGTGGTGATCAAGAAATTTTCATACCACTTACGGTTTCACTGGAAGTTACATCAATTTTAACATTTTAAACGCAACATCTTATATATTTTTTGGTTTTTGAATTCAGGATAACATTTTACATGTAAATCAATTTTTTAAAGTTAGCCTACTTGGTTAGAAATAAATGCATTCTAAATATACTGATTTTCAAAAAAATCAGAACACAAAGTATTTATTGGACGATTTTAATGAAATTTACAGAATTTGATCATGTAAATGAACTGCATCGATGATCAAAAAATCAATTGTTTTGGTTACTATTTAATAGTATTTTTCCTTGATTTCACCATTATGAAGAGCTGCTGATTTTTTAATGTAATTGCTTCTAATATCCAAGTAGCCTCTGAGTAGTTTGACGTTTCAGTTTGTAAAACTTAAAAAGATGCCCCGTGTTCGTCGGCGTGCACAATATCATCATCTAAGTGAATTTGAAAGGGGTCGCATTATTGGAATGCGAGAAGCGGGTTTTTCGGTTCGTGCTATTGCTGAAAGGGTAGGCCGTAGTGTATCGGTGATCGTACGCTGCTGGTCTAGATGGTCCGAAGCTGGGGAGAATCGACGTAGACTTGGATCAGGACGTCCAAGAAGCACCACTGAGCGTGAAGATCGAGCTCTTCGTCTTACAACTTTAAGGGACAGATTTACAACGTCGCGGGCATTGGGAAATGACTGGTTGGCTCTAAATGGCCAAAGAGTATCCATGGCTACTGTTTACAGAAGAATCCGCAGTTTTGGTATAAGATCCTACCGTCCACAATTGTGTCTACCTCTTACTCCGCAGGATCGCGGAGCAAGACTTGATTGGTGCAGGGAAAGACAACATTGGACCCATGAATGGAATAACATTATCTTCAGCGATGAGTCTCGGTTCTGTTTATGGGCTCATGATGGTCGCAGAAGAGTGAGACGTCGACGCGGTGAACGCAGAATTTTACAATTTGCTGTTGAAAGACATACGGCTCTTACACAGGGAGTTATGGTTTGGGGGGCGATAGCATATGGTAGTCGGTCTCCTCTAGTTTTTTTAGAAGCAAGTCTTAACGCGATTCGGTATATTGACAACATTTTACGGCCAGTGTTAGTGCCCTATGTAAATGGCTTGCAAAACCCCATTTTTCAGCAAGATAATGCTCGACCTCACACAGCGGCCATTACAAGACAGTTTGCTGATAGTGCCGAAATCAGTTTGTTACCTTGGCCATCTCGTTCTCCAGATCTATCGCCAATAGAACATGTTTGGGATATGATAGGTGTTAGAATAAGTTACTTACAGCGCCCCGCTAACACTGTAATGGAACTTAGAGGTCAAATTATCGAAGTTTGGAATGAAATACCCCAAGTCGATATTGACAGCCTGATTTCTAGCATGCCTCGACGTGTTAATGAGTGTTTTGGGAAATCGTGGAGACCCAACACATTATTCATTTTTATTCATTTGTTTTTTTGTTTTTCAAGTTGATTTTTTGATTATCGATACAGTTCGTTTACATGATCAAAATGTGTAAATTTTATTAAAATCGTGCAATAAATACTTGGTGTTCTGATTTTTTTGAAAGGCAGTATATATTTTTTGTTTTTTTTTCTCGTCTTACAAGTCTTGAATAAATACATAATCAGACGCCATGCTGCAATTTGAAAAAAAAAATGAGTTATTAAAAAAATGATCGACTTATAATTTAAAGAGCAAATTAAGAAACAAAAGTTGATATTATTCGTTTTCTATGCGTATATAATATGGAACAAAACATATTAGAGAGGTCACAGCCACCTTGATGGAATTTTTTTTTAATGTGACACGTGTAAGTTTTTTTGAAAAATAAATTTATGTATACGCCTAACCTAACTTTACCTCTAGATTTTAATTAGGGAGTTATCTCTATATCTCTAGTCCATATCAGAGGTAACAAGCGATTTTGTTGATTTACGCGCATTTTTTAAAAAAATCGCCGAGAAACGTCGATTTTTGCTTTGAGGGGGACAATTTTTGATGATGTGTCTACATTCATAACCTCAACCTAACCTAACCTAACCTAACTTCACCTCCAGATTTTAATTAGGGAAAGTTGGTCGAGTGATATATCGTTGAAATCATATACGCAGATGACACATCAGCATTAAATATTAGTAATCACATTGAAACCCCTAAATCCCTCACCGATACAACAAAAGACAAACTGAAAATTTGGTTTGGTGCCAATGAATTATCTCTAAATGAATCGAAGACGCAAACACTGATTATTGGTACTCGACCTATAGAGCACCATTTTAAAGAGCAACGGGGAAAGCTCTTAGGAATAAACTTTGAACCTTAACTAACGTGGTTCACTCATTGCGACCAGCTTGCAAAAACATTGAGCTCGGTGATATGTTTATTTCGAAATATTACCCAAGGTTTTGCTAAATGCATATTATGCAATATTTAATTTAAACTCTGCATCTAGCGATAGAATTTTTAAGCTACAAAGAAAAGTCATTAGAGTTATTGGCGGTGTGCAATACAGGCACGAAATAAATGATCTGTTCAAAAAATTTAACATCTAAACATTTCGAAGTGCATACATATTAGAGCTCGGACGAATCCTTGTAAAAAGGATTCGAATCACGAATCCGAATCACCTAATATGATTCGAATCACGAATACTCGAATAAAGGATTCGCAAGAGATAAATATGATTCGAATCAAAGATCCGAATAAAGGATTCGCAAGAGATAAATATGATTCGAATCAAAGATCCGAATCCTGTTTTTTCGAATCACGAATACAAATCCTTTAAGAATAAATTTGATATTATTATTTTTTTGCAACCATTAATATATAAATATCGTTACCAGTTCTTTTAACAAAAATATTCAAAACCTAATTATTTATTATTAACACTGAACATCGTTGATAACAGACTAAATATCTGATTCCCTGTGACTCTGATTAAAGATGTATTTGTCTGTTTTTGAACTTTACTTCAAATCAGTGTTTAGTACGCGTGGCGCATGAAGTAAAATTTCGAGTTTAGAAAAGCCCGAAAATTTGTCTCGGGTCGCTGCGCGACCCTCGACAAATTTTCACGGGGCTTTTCTAAACTCGAAATTTTACTTCATGCTTAGCCTGGGAGTGGAAACACCCGTTCGAAACTTCAAATTGATCTCTATTATAAAATCGACGAATGCTTAAAAATTATGTAAATAAAAAATTCACCGAATTTCATTAAAACCGGGAAAGTCAGAGAATAGTCATGGAATTATATTCAAATTGACCAAAACACTAACAAAAAAGCCATATGATATATCATCTTACTTATCTAACGGAAGCCAAATTGTGTGTTTTAATAATAGCATCTCAGAACAGCGTACAATCATGCATGGGGTAGCTCAAGGATCAATTCTGAGCCCTCTTCTGTTTCTAATATATATAAATGATCTTCCATCCCAGTGTCCAAACGTGTCTACAGCTCTATATGCGGATGACACGACCCTTTCACTCAGTGGCAATCGCATTGAAGACACAAGAGAGAGGCTAGAATCTGTAGTTGAAACAGCAAACAGCTGGTTCAACTGCAATAAATTGAAACTAAATACAGACAAGACAATAGAAATAACATTTTCATTAAAACGTAGTGAACCAGCAGAGAAAATGTCTGTAAGGTTTTTAGGTGCAGTTATAGACACACATTTGACATGGGAACCACATGGTATTCAACTTGAGTCAAAATTGGCACGAAATGTGTATTTATAAAGAAATTTGTCCCGGTCAGTAAACAATAAAATGTTATTAAATGCATACTACTCTTGTATCCACACGCATATAGCGTATGGCATTACATTGTGGGGTCACTCTCCGATAACGTCGGACATATTCAGGCTACAACGGCGAGCTATTCGCGTGGTTTCTGGCCTAGGCTATAGAGATGACTGCAGAGATAAATTTAAACAACTTGGAATTGTCACTGTACCATGTCTATATATCCTAGAGTGTCTGGTATATATTAAAAACAACCTAAATAAATATGTACAAAACAAGGACTTCCATATATATGAAACGCGTGCGAGAAATGACTTACGTCTAGATAAATTTCGCCTATCTAAGGCCAAAACTGGTCAAAGATATTACGGCATCAAATTTTTTAACTTGTTACCAGACAATATCCAGCGACTAGAAGCAAAAGAATTTAAAATGTGGTGTAAAAATTACCTTGTAAAACAAGCGTTCTATTCTTTTGATGAATACTTTGCAAGTACTAATTAGTAGTTATATTCTATGCTGTGATATTTTAATCTGCTCTTTTGATGTGTTTATTTCTATCGTTTAACAACTTTTAACACTGTATAGATATAATTTATAGGTTTAGTTATGTTGGTCGGAATTGTGTATACTCTAGGTTTTCTATGTTTTTTACATTTCTGTGTTTTCTGTAAAGTTATTTGTTTGTATTTATATTAATATTTTATCTCATAATGATTTTACTTCGTATTTTTTACTTCTTTTATACTGATTTTACTTTGTATTTTGTCATTTATAACCATTATATGTAAAATTATTACTGACTTGTGTAAAACTTTAACAGTTATTAGCAACAATAAATATATTCTATTCTATTAAATATGTCGAAATCAGCAGGTAAATTACAAAACACGTAAAAGTTTATAAAATTAACTTAAATATTGACAAAAACAATGAAAACAATTTAACAAAATGGGGGTTTCCCACAGAAGTTAAGAGGTCAAGGAAAAAAATCTTGAATCAGAGAAACGCCCCAAAAATTTAACATTTCAGATTGCGGCTAGCTACCATGTCAGTTTTACTTCAAATAATATCAAAGAACATTTTGAAAACTAGATTATTATCTTTAAAAACATATTCAGTCATTTAATGTTCTTATCAAAGCATTCAGTTTGAAGTTTCAAACGAGCGTTTCCACTCCCAGACTAAGCATGAAGAAAAATTTCGAGTTTAGAAAAGCCCCATGAAAATTTGTCGAGGGTCGCGCAGCGACCCGAGACAAATTTTCGGGCTTTTCTAAACTCGAAATTTTACTTCATGCGCCACGCGTACTAAACACTGATTTGAAGTAAAGTTCAAAAACAGACAAATACATCTTTAATCAGAGTAACAGGGAATCAGATATTTAGTCTGTTATCAACGATGTTCAGTGTTAATAATAAATAATTAGGTTTTGAATATTTTTGTTAAAAGAACTGGTAACGATATTTATATATTAATGGTTGCAAAAAAATAATAATATCAAATTTATTCTTAAAGGATTTGTATTCGTGATTCGAAAAACAGGATTCGAATCTTTGAGAAAAATTTCTGGGCTTTTCTAAACTCGAAATTTTACTTCATGCGCCACCCGTATAAAACAGTTATTTAACGAGAAATTTAAAAACACACAAAAGACAATTTTTAAGTTAATTCTCACAATTAATACGAATTATTTTTGACGATTCAAAACCTTTTGTAAGTATTCGAATCCTTTTATAAATATTCGAATCCTTTTATAAGGATTCGAATCACCCACATTTGGATTCGAATACGAATCTTTTTAAGAAAATGTAACGAATCCGGATCACGAATCCAGTTGAACTAAAGTATTCGAATGCCTCTTTTGAATCCTCTAAAAGGATTCGAATCCTGAATGATTCGAATCCTGCCCAGCTCTGATACATATATTATTTATTATACATTAAATAAAACAAGCAAGTACGAGTCTGTATGCGACACACACTCATATAATACGAGGACGAGAGAAGATCTACGGGTTCCGTACTCTAGATTGAACAAAACTCGTGGAGGTGTCAATTATCATGGAAGTGGGTTTTACAACTCGCTGCCAAAAAATATATTAGAGCTAAATGTCTGTCAGTTCAAAAACCATATAAAAAATCTCTTAATACAAAATTGTCTATTTAATATCGATGATTTTTAAAATATTACATATTAGTGTATACGTATTATGACGCCTCTACTTCACTTTGTTAATTATTTACTTAGTTTATTTTAAGTTGCAAAAAAATCCTCGGATGTAAAACTAGCTAGTGGGTGGGGGCAGTTCAATTTATTTGGGGCGCCAAGTAATCTTTATTTATTTGCCCATCGAGGGATTTATGCGAGGGAGAATTACTAAACCCGGATGTTGTGTAAATAATATAACAATTACTAAGAAAAGATATTTAATTAAAGTTCTTGATTTCAATGTAAGATAATAGTGTTGACGGTTGATAAAAAAAACAAATAATAGATTTGTGATTAATTAATTTAAATGGTAAATGTGAAGCAACATGGAAATTTAATATAAATTGAGAACAACAAATAATACCCGCGCGACTATTTCGAATTCACAAAAAACTCTCAAGCAGTTGAAAATAAAGCGCACGTCAATAAATATATCCGACGGGGGTCGCAATGGCCATTGTACGTAAGTCAGGATAGATCGGATAAGCATACGTTAATCGCGACTTTACCGAAATAGACGCGGTTCACAATATTCAACATGAATCAAAAATTATTGCTAGCAGGTTTAAACAAACATTCCTTAAAACCTCCTAAATAATCCCCACATAAATATGAACACTAATGCAAAAATATCACAGAAGCAATCCATCAAAAAAACGGTAGCTCTCATATACTTTGAAACTCTAAATCTAAATCACCAAAAAAACAGCACAATAACAAACAGCATATCTGGCCTTAATTCCGTGTCAACGTCCGCGAACAGCTCATCTGGTCGCTGGTCAGCGCTCCACCACCTCCAGTCCCACGTCACGCAAGTGCGCGCGGTCCTCGCGCCTGTGCGCGCAGCCCCGTCCGCGTTCTCTACTGCGCTCGCGCACCCTACTCAGAATCTCATCAATGAATCCGCGCCATTCCTGACGCGTGGGATGCAGCAACGACTCAAACGAAATCGCAGCACTGGATTATGAAAATATGTTGGGTTGAGTGTGGGATTTGAGTAGCTACCACCTCAACTCAAATCGGGAGAATAACGGAACTGACGCCGGTTACGCTACGGTAAACGGAAGATGAAAAGGGGCCTTTGATCTTGTGCCAGTTTTGCTGGCTGAGAAGAACTCGCGATAAAAACATTGAGGCACTTTAACAACTAGTCAGATGCACAATTGCTCCTCCGCCTTCAACAGCACAACGTAAAATGGCGTTCGAAAAATAAGCAAAAACGTACCCCTCCCGAATTAGCCCGAACCAGGGCATTGGCGTACGCAACAGCACGAATTTAGTTTAAATTATACAATTTAAACTAAAAAGCGCTAAAACGCAAAATGTAACTGTCACAGTACATATTGTAATTCTGATGATGACGAGTGTAAATATTTTTTTGTAAATATAAAACATAATAAAGAATGAAAAATCGCTCTTTCGATTCGAAAAACAAAGCTGTCATTTGTTTCCGTTTTTATTGATTCCTGAGGGCATGGCAACACTTCGAAATAGCGTTTGAGGGAACAAGCTATCTGTATTTATGTCAACCATATTTTAAATTTTAACATTTCTTTTGACATGTGAATTTTGACATATGTCTTTTGCCGAAAATCGTGTATCTTTAATTTTAATGAATAACCCAGCAATTTTACATTTCTTGCTGGATTGTTAACTTTTTGTGGCGTTAAACAGGTGAAATTGCAACTTTGAAATGTTACTCTTTCTCGTGAATCAATGAAATTGAAAACCGCTGTATTCAGAATTTGAGATCTTTTCAACGATTTATTACTCGACCCACTCTCCCTATTTAAAATCGGGGAGTGAAGTTAGGTTAGGTTAGGGGGTTGAGGTTATGAAGGTGGAAATGTCATCAACAGTTGTCTCCCTCGAAACAAAAATCGACGTGTCTCGGCGATTTTGTCAAAATTGCCGGGTAACTCAACAAAGCCACTTGTTAACTCTGAGATGGACCATCCTGTATGTAAAATGATATCCTGTATCCCAAAACAAAAGAATAAATAGGGTGTTCCGTTTAAAACGTCAAAATTGATGTCACATTCGGTTAAACACAAAGTACTATTAAAGTTTGCTGATCACCACTTAACTCCAATTTGTTTTTAGTATAAACGTAAAAAAAATAAAATTAATATCTCAAATAATATAAAAAAAAATTATAAGGGGTGGCCCTGTTTTGTGTTACACCCGGTATGCATGCAAAGTCCGCCAGATAAATGTATACACACTTAGGGTAACGAAAATCTAATTCACTGATTTCAAGTTAAGTTTAAAATATACTAATAGGCAGAGCTGGGACGAATCCTCATAAAAAGGATTCGAATCACGAATCCTTATCACCTAATATGATTCGAATCACGAATACTCGAATAAAGGATTCGTAAGAGATAAATATGATTCGAATCAAAGATTCAAATCCTGTTTTTTCGAATCACGAATACAAATCCTTTAAGAATAAATTTGATTTTATTATTTTTTTTGCAACCATTAATATACAGAGAGTTTTATTTAACACCGAACATTTTCATAACGAGAATTTTTCTTTGAAGTATCCATATGCATACGTTGTATATTTTCCGATGCTCGGTTTATTAAAATAATTTAATTTGAAGCTTTAAGCGAGTGTTTTCCACTCCCAGGCTAAGCATGAAGTAAAATTTCGAGTTTAGAAAAGCCTGAAAATTTGGTTTGGTCGCGTAGCGCGAAGCGCGGAGCGGCCAAACCAAATTTTCAGGCTTTTCTAAACTCGAAATTTTACTTCATGCGCCACCGGTACAAAACACTGATTTAATGTAAAGTATAGCGGTGTGTTTTAAACTTCGTAATATGTCAGTGTTTTGTACCGGTGGCGCATGAAGTAAAATTTCGAGTTTAGAAAAGCCTGAAAATTTGGTTTGGCCGCTCCGCGCTTCGCGCTACGCGACCAAACCAAATTTTCAGGCTTTTCTAAACTCGAAATTTTACTTCATGCTTACCCTGGGAGTGGAAAACACTCGCTTAAAGCTTCAAATTAAGTTGTTTTAACAAACCGAGCATTGAAAAATGTGCAACATATGCATATGAATACTGAAAGGAAATTCTCGTTATGAAAATGTTCGGTGTTACATAAAACTCACTGTATAAATATCGTTACCAGTTTTTCACAAAAATATTCAAAACCTAATTATTTATTATTAACACTGAAAATCGTTGATAACAGACTAAATATCTGATTCCCTAGCCCGAAAATTTGTCTCGGGTCGCTGCGCGACACTCGACAAATTATGACGGGGCTTTTCTAAACTCGAAATTTTACTTCATGCTTAGCCTGGGAGTGGAAACACCCGTTCAAAACTTCACTTTAAACTCTATTATAATATCGACGAATGCCTGAAAATTACGTAAATAAAATATTTACTGAATATCATTAAAACCGGAAAAGTTAGAGAAAAGTCATGGAATTATATTCAAATTAACTAAAACACTAACAAAAAAGCCATAGGATGTTATTAAATTTATCGAAATCAGCAGGCAAATTACAAAACACGTAGAGCTTTATAAAATTAACCTAAATATTGACAAAAACAATGAAAATAATTTAACAAAATGAGGGTTTTACCCACAGAAGAAAGTTATATTAAAAGGCCAGGAAAAAAAGTCTTGAATCAGGGAAATGCAGGAAAAATGTAATATTTCAGATTGTGGCTACCATGTCAGTTTTACTTCAAATAATATTAAACAAAATTTTAAAACTAGATTATTATCTTAAAAAAAAATTACGTCTGTTAATGTTCTTATCAAAGCATTCAGTTTGAAGTTTCAAACGAGCGTTTCCACTCCCAGACTAAGCATGAAGTAACATTTTCTGGGCTTTTTTAAACTCGAAATTTTACTTCAGGCGCCACGCGTATAAAACAGTGATTTACCGAGAAATTTTAAAACTAACAAGAGACATTTTTCATGCTAATCCTCACAATTAATTCGAATTATTTTTGACGATTTAAAATCTTGTAAGTATTCGAATCCTTTTATAAATATTCGGATCCTTTTATAAGGATTCGAATCACCCACATTTGGATTCGAATACGAATCCTCTTAAAAAAATGTAACGAATCCAGTTGAACTAAAGTATTCGAATGCGCGACCCTCCACAAATTTTCTACGCGGGGCTTTTCTTAACTCGAAATTTTACTTTATGCTTAGTCTGGGAGTGGAAGACACTCGTTAGTTTGAAATACATCACAACTGTTAAAATATATATCGTCGGATGCCCGTCTTCAGGGGTGATATGTAAGCAATTTATGGGTCCTAGGAGTTGTCAAATAAGTGAGTTACTCAACTGTTTCCATAGCACTCTTTACAAAAAAAAAAAGAGTAAAATATTAAATATAAAATGTATAATAAACTATAAGTGTGGTACATCATTGAAATCAGAAAAAAATATTTTTTCAAAATATGAAAATACAAAATGGCGCCCATAGAAAAAACAAAAGTTGGCTACGGTCCCTGGGTAAATGTTATAGTTATCTTAAAATAAAATATGTTACTAGATTTAACGTTAAAAAGTTCAATAGTTTTTGAATAAAAAAATAAAAACGAAACTTCAAAAAATCCGTTATTTGACAATATCTTAAAAACGAAAGAAGATATTTCAAATTTGTTTTTCGTTTATTATTGGGCCCTAAATTACGCAACTTTGCCCCAATCAAACCGACTCTCTATCTCTTCAAATAACCGAGATTCCTATGGATTCCATTGAAAGACGGACACCCTGTATACAGGGTGAAATAATCAAATCTATATCTATATATTACATAAGCGCATTATTTTTAAAAGGAAACATCTACCCTAAAATAGTGTAGCGATAATTAGGTGTGCTAATTATTAATTTTTTTTTTCAATTATTTTTGACGATTTTGGTTCTTTTAAATAAATATAATTTCTGTTTTACCTAATTATCTGAGGGTTTTGTGATGGGATAACGTTATAATTAAGTTACCCGTTAACGACAACCGTAACATCTATTACGATTAATTTTACCATCGTTTGGCGCAATAATATAACATTTCAGGATTACACTTATTTTTTTTTTTATTTTGTTCACAGCCAATTATTTTAAAGGTAATAAAACTTATTATTTTTATTCTCTCAAACAGGTTGTTTAAATAGTTTGTTTTGGTAATATAGCATATGAATCGTGATATTATACTTAATAGAAAAATTGTCTGTGCGAAAAAGTAACATTTAAGACAAAACGTCCTTTTAATAAGCAATTATTACTGTAAATTATTTCATTTTTATTTAGTATATTATTGGATTTTTATTCTAAATAATTGTCATTTTGAATTAATAATTATTTTAAATGTAAATGCAAATAATGCGTTGAAACTACAATACATTAAATTTAGAAAAACAAAGATAAGGAAACAAGACATAAGTTTAAGTGGATGTCGAAGCATTCCCTGTTCTTCCACTGTAAGTAGAAATGCTATTCTATTGTTTTCTTATAATCACTTTTAAGTAACAGCTGTAATTTAGGTAGCAATCACAGTTTAGGTATAATTTGAAGTTAGATTCGCAATCACGTTTTAAGTAAGAATTACAATGTAAATAGCAATAACAGTTTGGGTAACAGTTGTGATTTTAAGTAGCAGTTACGTTTTTTTAAATCACAGTCACAGTTTAAGTAACGATCAGTTCAGGTAACTGTTGTGATTTTAAGAAGACAGTCGTAATCATAGTCATAGTCACAGTCACGGTGAAATACGCTTATTAGTAGTAGTAGTGAAAAATCACTGCTACGTGAAATATCGTCTATCCCTAGTTGCAAGTGATTATTTTAAAGGTAAATTATGGACAATTTATCATACATTGCATGTTTGTGTGTGTATGTACTTAAGGAAAGGAAGAGTGATGTTAATTAAACAGCAACTCGTGGCGACAATAGCCTTCGCCGCGCCCTTTGATATTCTGATCCGCACCCTTCAACGCCATCGCAGACAGTATGAAAGGCTTTCGGTGTCGCGATTTATATCGCCGGGCCCTTGGAAGTCGCGGCCCTTGTTTTTGATTGAGATGTTTTGATTAGATCCGGGCGTGATTAATGTATTTGTGTAAGTTGATTTATGTGAAGTAAATTGATTTTTCGAGAGCAACGGCGGAATGGGAAATTGCCCTCCCATGTCGTGAAATCTTATCAATTTCGCTATATTTTATTTTTGAAACGAACGGAACTGGCAACATGTTCGCCTTATCTCTGATCGAATAATGCTATTGTAGTTTAAGTTTTTCTTTGCAAAAAATACAATTTATTTTTTGTAGTTTATACAATGTGTCCCATTACCGCGTTATCGGAAGATAACTTAGCTCCGAAACTAGTCGGAATAAACAATTTAATAAGTAAAACAAATTGAGTTTTTTTAAAATATTTAATCATGTTTCGTCAAGTAATCAATGAGAAACAAGTTATAGTATTTAACATTATTAGCATTGTTAAAACGGTTTTTACTGGCGGACAGAAGGATATGACTAGCGAGTCGCTAGACGAGCCAGTCACCTTCTGGAGCCAGTAAAACCCGTTAACTTGCGTATATTGTTATATATTTTATTTGTCAATCATTTGTAATTAATTAAAATACAATTATTTGGTAAATTTAATCAAATTGGAATTACAAAAAAATATGTAGTAAGTTATTAAACATTTCCGTGGATACTATGTTGTTTATTTGATTAAATCAAATTAAATTATTTCGCAATTCGATTAACATGAGCGCGTCAATTCACGAAAAACTATAAATTGCTATTCCAGTACTAACTTGTTAAATTTTAACAAGTTAGTATACTGACTTGTTAAAATTTTACAAGTCAGTAGCTTGAAAACATAACCTTACTTGTTTAATACTGTCTATTGATAAATTGACGTTTACAAATGAGAGACAAATAAAAGATATATTAAGTGACAATGAAACAAAACTCATTGCGATGTACAGAAGATACTTTTTCTAATTTTTAAAGCCAAATAACAACATTTCTAGGCTTTTCTGAACTCAATTTTACTTCATGCTAAACCAACAATTGTCTATGGCTTATTTTGTCTTGTTTTATATAAAATAAAATATGCTATGTTAATAAAATAAGTAATAAAATCATGAATATTAATAAAAGTTATAAAATTTGGTATTAATTTAAATCTTGAATTTTTGTAAAAATCTTAGAAATTCACCAAAAGCGTCAACATTCTTAAAATCTCAAAAATTCACGAAAAGCATCAACAATTTTAAAATCAAAGGCGTCAAAATATTCAAAATTCATAAAAATTCATAAAATATTCAACATTTACGAAAGGCGTTAAAATACAAAAAAATCATGAAATAATGAAAGGCATCAAAATATAAAATGAATGTTTTAATTTACGGTGTCAACATTTTAAAGATTAACGAAAATCTTGTAAATTTACGAAAACTGCTATAATTTTTTAAAAATTGACGAACATTTATGAAAAGTATCAATACTTCTAAAATTGAAGAAACCTTTTAAAATTTAGGAAAATCATGGAATTTTATAAAGCTTTAACGTTTTTAAAATCAACGAATATTTAGGAAAATTAGGATAATTGCCAAGAACTTTTCAAATCCTTTGCAATGTTCGTGAATTTCTTATATATTTGTTAATTTTAAAAATGTTGAAGCTCGAAAATCTCGAAAATTCATGAAAATCATCAGCATTTTTAATATCAACGCAAATCCAAGAAATTCACGAAAACCGTCAACATTTTGATGAAAATCTTTAAATTTCATAAATATCGCCAAGATAATAAAAATCAATAAAAATGGTGAAAACTCAGGAAATTCACAAAAGCTGCTAGGGTTTTAAGAATTGATGAAATGTCATAAAAAGTGTCAAGAAAATCTAGGAAACACAAAAAAAAACGTCAGAATTTGAAAATTAGGAAACATTTCAGAAACTCCAGAAAAACATAGATTTTAGTTAATTTTTAAAATCGTGACGCTTTTCCTGAATTTTTATTTAAAATTAGGAATCTAGACGATTTTTATGAATCTCCAAGATTTCCGTTAATTTTAAAAACTTGATACTTTTCATGAAATTTCGATTTCGCCGTTGTTATTTTTTTATAAAATTCAAAGAATTTGGTTGTTATTTGTAATATTCATGTTGTTTTGATTGTAAAATAGTTTTGCAGTTCGTAATTCGCAAAACAAAAGTAATTTCAACAACAAATGAAATTTGAAAAGATTTTCTCTTGATTTTTGAAATAAATGACGAAACTTGACTTTTCGTCAATTTTTAAAACCTTGGTAGTTTTCGTCAATATCCTAAATTTTTGATAAATTTAAAATGTTTTACGCTCCTCATGATAACATTTGGGACAAAAAAAATATTACAAAAGCCCTATTAAAGAATCAAATGGTGATATTGTTTACGGCTAAAAAAAGCCTAATACGGGTGCTCTGGGACACCCTGTATATAAATATAATAAATATATTTTTTTTCGTTAAACTATTCCTGGCAATATTATTTACCTTAGGTGAACGTCTTTAAAAAAAGAATTTGCAGTATTAAATAATAATAAATATTAAATCTAACATATCTGGTATCGAAAAGAGTCGATAATTTTGTAAAATGGAGATTCCGTTAATAAATAAATAAATAAAAAATAAATATTTTGAATATAAATACGATATATTCGGTACTCAATATCGATATTTTTTGGGGGTCAGAACACCTCTAGTTTACCTCAAAATGTCACCGCGAAAAACCTTTAAAACAACATTGTAATGGGTCTAGGGACAGTCATGTGCAAAATTATATTTTATTTTGAATCTATCAAAATTATCATTGGTATTATTAATAATAGAAGTGCAAACAGCGATTTCGACCTCCAAAGTTTCGAATTAATCGCCTTATAAAATATTAGGGATGCAAGGAGAAGGACAAAGAGTCAACAGACAGTTGGTAGTAGGGGTTAGTTGGGCGTTAGTTGGGCAGCTGTTAACACAATTTCAAAAATCGATAATATGTCAAGAAATATTAAAATTTGACAACAATTTAAACTATGTGAAAAGTGATAACTATAATATTTTTTTTTTAAATATTTTAAACTTAACAATTAATTAGTGTTTTTATATGCGTGGCGCATGAACTAAAATTTTAAGTTGAGAAAAGCCAGAATTTGGAATTAAACGCTACGCGTCCAAATACAAATTCTTAGGGCTTTTCTCAACTCGAAATTTTTCTTCATGCTTAGTCTGGCAGTGGAAAACATTCATTAAAAAATATTCACTGGCTTTTTACAGTATTTTCATTAATTTACAAAATCTTGAGGGTTTTGAAGTTTTTGTTGACAAGATTTTAATTATTTTTCAAAATGTTGACGACTCGTGCATTTTTTAATTCGTTTGTTTATTTGTTTATTTTCAAACTTTTTTTAATTTCCAAGATTATAACAGTTTTTAATATTTTGATTATTGCTGATTTTCAAAATTTTGATTCCTTTCGTTACTTTTTAAAACTTTGAAGCCTTTCATGTATTTCCTAGATTTTCTTTAATTTAAAAAAAATGCCACTATTCATGAATTTTCAAGAATTTCGTTAATTTTCGGTTTCGTAAATTATAAAGAAATTTTTTTGACAAAAAATATGAGGCCTTTCTTGAGAACTTTCATTAATCGTTAATGATTAATATAACGTCTAAATTAAATAATTGTTGCTAAAAAATTCATGACAAATTTTAAAAATTCATAACATCTTGCAAATTCACACTTGTATAAAAATTTTTAAGATTACCGGAAAACTTAGAATTTTGAAAATTATCGAAAATCTTTGGATTTCACAAAAACGGTCAAAGTTTTAAAAATTAGGGGAAATCTTGGAAATGTACAAGAAGCGTTTAGATGTTTAAAATTGACTAAAACGTTGAAAATTCACGAAAAATGAGATTTTGAAAATTAACTAAAATCGTGGAAAATTTAAAAAAAAGTTAAGGAAATTCACGAAAATTGCTAACATTTATTATTCTATTCATAAATAGCATTAACATTTTAATAATTTACGAAATTCACAAAAACCGTCAGAATTTTAAAAATTTACGAAAATCTCGGAATGAAATAACACGCGTCAAAATTTTAAAAATTAATAAAATCTTGGGTAAATTAACAAAAACTGGAAAAACTGAAAACACTGATTTATTCTAAAGCTCAAAATATATAATAATAATAATAATAAACATTTTTATTCACTGATCATAAAACCATAATATAAAATACAAAATCATACAGCTATGATATGGAATACGTCAATTAAATAATTGATAATAGCAATAATAACAATTCCTCTGACACTTAACAATGTAACAGTATATATACGCTACATATTTAATAATGATAGGTTATTTTTTACTACATGATAGTATCATTCAAATATTCATCAATTGAATAATAACATATATCAATCAGCAGAGTTTTTAGTCTTTTTTGAAAACACTTATATTTGTAGAACTTCTAAGATCATGGGGGAGTCTATTATAAACCTCAGGCCCTTTAATTCTGGGAGAGAGTCTTCTTATTTTTAATCTGGTATTATTTATATATATAAGTGAATTGCTTCTTGTTGGATAAGTGTGAACACTAGAGGCTTCTAAGTTTGATTTTTGTTTAAACACAAACAGGCATAATTCATACACATAGAGACACGGCAGAGACATTAAACATAGTTTTCGAAATATTGGTCGGCAGTGAGCTGTCATAGGGACCAGCAATACATCTTATTATTCGATTTTGAGCGATGAATATAGACTGTAGATGTGTTACTCCGTAGGTTAGTCGAGATTTGACGGTTGCATGGTAAAAGTTCACTAGTTGAGGTACCTCAAGTACTGCTTGCATACATCTTAATTGAAAACAGGTAGCATTCAGGGTTTTAGTTAGGCCATTGCAGGGATATTCCCAGTCCAAGTTTTCATCAAAATTTATTCATAAGAATTTTATTTGTGTACTAAGTTGTAAGACTGTGTTTATAATTTTTGGTGCAATTTGTAATTCCTTTTTACACTGTTTAGTCCTGAAACGTACCAGACTGGTTTTAGATTCATTAACAAATAGTTTATTAGCTGCAAACCAGGTGTTAAACTTTGTAAGAACATCCGTGCATTCCTGTTCCACTCTATCTCCTGATTTGTTACTTATGACCGTCAAGGTATCATCCGCATATAGTATAACTTCCTGTGACATGTAGTCAGGCAAATCGTTAATATATATTATAAACAAAATAGGCCCCATAATTGACCCTTGTGGAACCGCAATATCTATAGGAAGTTCGTCTGATAAGATATAAGTACTTGATTTATTTGACTTTGATCTAACTTTTACCTGTTGTTTTCGATTGTGAAGGTAGGATGCAAACCAGTCGAGTACTAAACCTCTAATCACATACCTTTCCAACTCGTCAAGTAGCAGATTGATATTAACGCAGTCAAGAGTACGACTTAAGTCCAGGAATAAACCGACTGGATATTCTCCTTTTTCAAAAAGAGTAACCACTGCTTCGTAGAACTTGTCTACAGCCGTCATTGTTGATTTTTTTTCTGTAAAACCATGCTGCATTTTGGAAAATATATTGTGCTTTTTAAAGAAGTTTAGTATTCGAGTGGCCATACACATTTCAATTACTTTAGAAAAGCATGAAATCAAAGAGACTGGTCTATAATTATCGACTTTAAGTTTGTCCTTATTTTTAAATATTGGTACTACATTGCTTTTCTTCAGTATATCCGGAAACTTTCCACTCTCGAACAATTTGTTAATTATATATGTTAATGGTGTACTTATTTGCTTAGATACTTGTTTTAAAATTTTATTAGGAATGCCGTCGGATCCACTGGAGAATTTATTTTTAAGTTTTGAAATGATGATGATTACTTCATCTTCATTTGCTGGAAATAAGTAAAATGTGTTTAAATTTCTTGAAAGCAGAGTACCCTCATCTACTATAGGAATATTATCAACAATATCAATGGGAGTCGTTTGAAAGAATTTATTGAAAGTATCCGCAATGAGCTTCATGTTATCTGAGAGGTTTCCATTTATCTCGATTACTATGTTTTGATTTTCTCTCTTTTAAGTATTTAGTTCGTTTATAATAGACCATGAAGTCTTCGATTTGTTTTCTGAATTTTTTAAATTTTTTTGGTAAAATTGTTTTGTTTGTGTTTTAATTAATAAGCGATGCTTGCGTTTTCGTTCTTGATAAAGGGGCTATAATTCATGAAATTCTCTTGGGAGATTATATAGATCATGTAGTTGTCTACTCGAATTTTTAATCATATAATTGATCCATGATTTTAACTGCTTACTTTTAGTTTGTGTAATTGGAAAACATATGTGAAAGTCATACTGAAATGTAACTACAAATTCATTAAATGCAACATCAGTTGAAGTTGGTTTTCAGGGCATATATTAACTTTTCAGTATTCTCTCTGGTAAATAACCGAAATTTGCATTTCGTATCGGGTTCATATACGTTTTCCAGGTTAGAATTAAATAACAATGTTTCATGATCTAATATTGTATTTGGTAAAGTATAACAGTTGCCACTTTGTGGATAGTTTGAATAAATGTGATCAATGCAGCTTGATCCTGTGTTTGTGATACGGGTCGCGTCATGATTCTGTAATGTCAGTGAGAATGTGCCCAGAAAACCAGTTAGATGTCTACTATCATATTTGTCTTCTAGCATGTTTATATTTAAATCTCCTAATAATATTATAGGCTTATTTGGAGTTTTGATCATGTATGTACATTTACAAATCATAGCATAAATAAATATATTTGGTCGGTTTTCAGCGTACTGTAATAAATAATTGAGAAATCAGTATTCTGAGAAAACAGAATTATTCAGAATAATAGAGAAATCAGAGAATTTAGAAATCAGAATGTGCGGGCGCCCACATAATCATAATAATTGTTGATTGATACTAAATAAGTCAGAAATACCTAGTACGCGAAAAGTCCATTTTATGATCTGATATTTTCTTTTGCGGTATGAACACATATGTTGAATTAAATGAATTTTTTGCGTCTTAATACATTTAGATGACACACACTGACTATTTATAGCAACTGTTATTTTGAGGATTCTTTTTGAATATTTCTTCACAGTTCTTAAGCTATATTTCAACATATTAAAAGACAACTTATTATCCGTCTACACTTAGGTGTAGTGGCGCCAGAGATCTATTCAACCTCTGATCCCTAATCTCCACTGAGGTTTCAAAATAGTGTTACAAACTAAAAAAAGCAGAATAAAATTAGAATTATTTTAAAAGTTTTATTATTGTTTTCTCTTTAGTGATTAATATATTTTCAACTTGTATCTCATTGATCACTTGATGAAACATGATTAAATATTTAAAAAAAATAAATTTAAAATAAAATCACTTGGTATGTTTCACTAATGTTACATCTTTATTCCAATAATATAGAAGTAAAATTAGTGAAATATACCAAGTAATTTTATTTTGAATCTAATTTTTTAAAAATATTTAATCATGTTTCATCAAGTGATCAATGAGATAAAAGTTGAAAATATATTAATCACTAAAGAGAAAACAAAAATAAAATTTGGAAAATAATTCTAATAAGCAAAGAAATAACTCTAATTTTATTTTGCTCTTTTTAGTTTGTAACACTATTTTGAAACCTCAGTGGAGATTAGGGATCAGAGGTTGTGTAGATCTCAGGCGCCACTACACCTAAGTGTAGATGGATAATAAGTTGTCTTTTAATATGTTTATTAACCAACAGATCTTCATATATACAAAATCAATAAAATAATATCCTGAAAATAATTATATACACAACGAAATAAAATACACCACAATTTATATGTACAACCATCCAGTGGCGGCTGCTGCAGGGAGGGCAACGGGGCACTGCCCTCCCGTGACAAACCATGACCTGTGACAAATTTCTTTTAACAGATAACAGATAAATTATAAATACCTAATTTGTATGTACATTTTCTGATTTGTTTGATAACAAATAGTATGCTTTCGAAACTCGGGCTCCGGGGCATCTCGCATATTGCCCTCAATCTGCTACGTCTACGTCGCAATCGAGCGACGGAAACTGGTGGGGGTAGATCGCGGCTCTACGCCAGCAACGGGGCATTCTCTGGTTTGTCCCGGGCTTAGTGTGAAATAGGCAAAGGTGTGGGTATGTTGTGTTTTCTGTCGTCGCAAATGCAACTATCAATTCCGTTACTGATAAAAAATAACACAGCGAGTCATGACATTATAATAGAATTAAAAATCGAGGCCCCCCTAGACCAGATTTATTCATTAAACAAGTAGTGCACAATTCAAAAACTAATAAAACCGTGTCGAGAAAATTCAACCGTAGCTCTTATTGTTTATCAGACTGGTTGTGTGGGTGTAATGTGAAAAATGTGTTTTTTTGTTTTGTGTGCTTAATTAAGAATTCTCCACAAAGCGACCCGGCCTGGACTTCTACAGGTATTAGTGATTTAAAACACCTTGGTGAAAAAGTAAAAAGACATAAAATAAGTGAAAAACATCTTAGTAACATGATAGAATATTCAGTTTTGGGGAAGGTTAATATAATGTGCCAGCTGAACACTGCATATAGATGAAGTATAATTGAACACAATGAAAACGTCAGTAAAAACAGATATATTCTTGGAAAATTAATAGACTGCATTAAGTTTTGTGGCATGTTTGAAATCGCTCTAAGAGGCCATGACGAAACACAAGAAAGTGCGAATCCGGAAATTTTTCGTGGATTGCTTAATTTATTAGCAGAAATTGATAGCACCCTCAAGGATCACATCAATAAATCTAAAAATAGAGTTTTTATGGGTTTGTCAAAAACCATTCAAAATGAATTATTGGATAGTATCTACGAAGTTTGTTGCACTTTGATTCTCGATGAAATTAACAAAGCTGACTACATCGCTATACAAGCAGACGAGACAACAGATTCGGCAACACTTTCCCAGTTAGTTTTTATAGTTCGATACGAGTTAAACGGAAAAATTCAAAAACGATTTCTGTCTTTTCTGCAACCAGAGAATCATACTGCTGATGGCATTAGCAAATGTTTATTGGAGGAACTTAGGAAAATTAAATTGGACCAAACTCCTGAAAAATTAATCTCCCAAAGCTACAACGGCGCCTCAGTAATGAGTGGTAAAAACAACGGTGTTCAGGCAAAAATTAAAGACATTTACAAATATGCAAATTATATTCACTGTTACGCGCAGCAGTTAAATCTAATAATAAGAACAAACGAGTAAAAGTTTTGTATTGCAATCTAGATGGTTTTTCAACTTTTTTTACAAGATCACCAAAGCGTACCGCTATACTAGATAGGTTGTGAAAAATCGACTTCCACGATCTGCACCAACCAAACTGAACTTTAAATCAAGATGTGTTGTGAGTGTCTTCAGATACAAAAAAAGATCTTATCACATGTCTGACGCGGATCATTGATGGTGAATCTAGTAACCAGTCGATAATAAGGAAAGCTGTAAGCTTAAAAAACATTTTAAGTGATTATAATTTTAATTACTGGTTATATTTTTTTTTAATAAAATCATGCCGCATTGCGAAATTCTCTATTACCAATTACAACAACGTCAAATTGACAGTATTAAAATGCAGTCTTGTGTGTCATCATTTAAATCGTCAATTCAGCATGTGAGGAACTCAACTGATTATGATTATTACAATGAAAATAGTGATAACGATGGAGAAGAAGAGGAACATTCCCGACAACGGAACTAAAGATCCCGTTATGAGACACACATAAAATGGTTGCTAAAGAAGTGTGCGACATTATTATTAACAATATTGATGACCGTTTTTTGTTTAGTGATCACCTATCTATAGCTCTTCTTTTTCAACCACACTTATTTTCAACACATCAACATTCTTTCCCCGAAATTGAATTCCAGATAAGCGTGAAGACTTTTAATTTGGATTCAATTGCTTTTAAGCATGAATTGGTAGTTTTGTATAATAGGCCAGATTTTGGAACTGCTTCATCTGCTCTAACATTACTGCAATGTTTCTATGAAAATAATTTACCAACTACATTTGTCGAATCTGTGAAACTATTGAAAATAATTTGCACCATACCGATAACAACAGCTGAAAGTGAACGGTGTTTTTCTACTTTGAAGAGAATAAAAACATTTTCTAGACTAGGTGCCTTAGCAATGTGTTCCATTGGAAAATAATTACTCATTTCGACACCAAACTTCAATGATTTGGTTATTAATCATTTTACCCATTCCAAGAAACGGCAAATGGATTTTATTTTCAAACAAATTAATAAATATAAAGAGTTTAATTTTTTTCAGGACTTAATTTTTGATATTAAACACTTCAAAAATCGTAATAAATTTAGGGTTTTGGAAGCATATTTTGCAAAAAAAATCCAAGGAAGCACACTCCCACCTCCTGGTGCCCTCCCGTCCCAAAAAATCACGGGCCACCACTGCAACCATCAATGGTTTTCAATACGACGGTACAGCGGCGACTTGACGGTTTCGGCGGTGAACCGGCGGTTACGGTTCATGTATGAAACTCAGCGCTCCGTACACTTACCGTATAGCGTTCGAAACAGACCCGGTGTCGGAGACTAGGTCTGGAGAATCCCGCGGCAGCCACACTACTCTGTCTGGGAGACGAGCGCCACCCGTTTATATAGGAAAAGGGGTTGATGTTGAAAAAACGCAGGTGGAATCGGTGTTGGAAGTGGAAATTATGTTGTGAAGTTGGCGGGTGGAATCGGTGTTAGAAGTGGAAATTATGTTGGGAAGTTAGCCAAATTCAGCTGTTAATTGGGTAGTCTATGATAAAGAGGGAAAAGGAAAATACACAATCTATGACAGGAAAGGTGTACAGGGTTGCATAGGATACGGCACGTTACAACTTCAGTATTAAGTAAGCATTCCACCGGGTACGGCGCAGCGTGCCGGATTACCGTATCGCGGATCCGTCAATTGCTGGAGCAGCGACTTGTCTGCAGTAACATTCCACCGGGTACGGCGTAGCATGCCGGATCGCCGTATCCCGGATCAAATGCAGCAAATTTTTAGAAGCTACAGAGAAGTCAAATAATAAACATGCCATTGTAGCGAACAGCTAAACGTGCTATTGCATTAATTCTATTAAAAAGGAGACGTCGTTCGAAATATTGAATCCATCCTCTTAATTTAAAAAGATTGGAATGTGGTAAATTTCACAAATTATGTCAGGAGTTGAAGACATTCCCAGAAAGATATTTCCAATACTTCAGAATGGGTTTGGAACAATTTAATAAACTATTTCTGGAAAAGGAAATAACAAAAAAAAAAATACAAATTTTAGAGAGGCTGTTAGTTCAAGAGAACGTCTGGTTGTGACATTAAGGTAAGTGAGAAATAAAATTACAGTATTTAAAACAAAACACAGTCCTTTACATTTATTTTATAAAATATATTTTTACAAAGAAAAATAATTACTTGAATTTTGTTCGAAGCTACTGCTAGACGAGTCGTAATTTTCGTTTGTTGGCGTAAACAGTAGATTTGGCAAAGGTTGTGGTGTAGGAGTTGACATTATCAAGGTACTAGTTGAGGGTCGCCCATCACAGTTATTATCTCCATATGCTAAATTGTAAAGTAAATTTTGTATTTGTATTCTTGCATAAACATTTTTTTGGGGACTTAGCTGTTTTAAAATGGGCACACAACTTAGCATGAATTGTTCGTCAGGATCATCTTCTTTCGTAATGACTTTCATGAGCTCAGCATCTATTCCAGCAGATGAGTTTTGTTTATATTTATCTTTACTGTAAGATTTTCCCAAGTCCTTTTTTTCTACTACAGGTTGTAGTTTAACTTGAGTTCTGGTTTTGTTCTGAGGGGCGGGTTCAGTACTTAAAGTATCTTATTTGGTGTGAGTCAATGTATCAGTTATCATTTGTGAATCTAAACTATCATTTGTACCACCTTCTTCAACATATTCTTTTTGTAAATAGCTTCCAATAGTCTCTTTGAATTCAACAAAGGGCACTAAAAACAGTATTAAGTCATAATACATCCATTTTTTTCTTTTCCCTCCAGCTGAACCACTTTTTTCATTTGTTATTGCTCTATGATGCTTTATAAAAGAGTCACGTAAAGTTCTCCATCTCTTTTTTAAGCTTTCTAGATCTAAAATATACATATGAAGTTAGTATTTTTAAATATCTTTAGTATAACATTTTAAATCACTTAAAGTTTTAATTTTAAGTTTAATAATAGTAAATGCAATTTTTTTAATAAATTATACTGATTTCTTTCAGGTATTTAGCAACAGGCATGTCATTCAGATCTGTTGCATTCAGTTTTCGTCTAGGAGAAACGACAGTAAATAGAATTGTAAAGGACACTTGCATCGCTATAAAAAATGTATTTATGCCATTGTGTATTCCACAAGTCAACCAAGAAAGATGGAAGGAAATACAAAGTGATTTTTATCATAAATGGAATTTTCCAAACTGTGTGGGAGCTATTGATGGCAAACATGTTAATGTATTTGCGCCAAAGAATTCAGGCTCAAAATATTTTAATTAAAAGGGATGTTTTTCAATTGTATTAATGGCAATTGTAGGCGCTAATTATAAATATATTATAATAGACGTTAGATCATATGGAGGAAACAGCGATGGTGGAGTTTTTGCTAACTCTGCGTTTGGAAAATCTTGGTTAACCAATGATAAAAATTTAAATCTGACAGATAACCAGTCTCTCCTATCGACAGATATTCATTTTCCTTTGGTACTAGTTGCGGATGAAGCGTTTCCATTAAAAGACAATATATTACGTCAATTTCCTGGAAAGAATTTAACTGAACGCCAAAGGATTTTTAACTATCGCTTATCTAGGGCATGAAGAGTAGTAGAAAATGCTTTTGGCATTACTGCACATATTTGGAGGATATTACTTAAACGAATTGAAGTAAACGTTGAATTTGCCACCATAATAACTGTTGCATGTTGCACACTACACAACTATTTATTGCAAGAAACTACAAACAGTCACAATATGTACCAACATTCCTCTGTACCCCACAAGTTTGGAGCACAACAAGCAAATAATCAAAATAAAGGCCTTTATGCACGACCAAACAAACAGGCTTTGGATGTGCGTAATGCTTATGCAGATTGGTTTATTTCGCCCGCGGGTGAAGTTTCTTGGCAGTACGAAGCCATCAAACATTAATTATGTTTAATATTTTATTTTGCACATATTGTTCCTTAATATTGTCTTAACTTGTGTAAACTTTATATTAAGAGTATTAATAAATTTATTAGTATTATTATCATAATTACCATTACTTAAATTTAGTTCTTTGGCTACTTCCTTCCACGCGTAGTCACGACCATTTGCACTTTTATGTGCCATTAAACTTTTATCATACAGTACAAGGTGATTTTGAACCGCTAAAATAAATTTTTCTTCCATTTCGTATTAATTTCCGTGTACGTCTATCCGGCGAACAAAACTCAACTGATGAAAAATTCACTACATACGGCGCTGCGCCGCACGCGCTGCATCGAGTTTGCTGCAACGTATTCGGTGGGATGAGGTCCATAAACCGTAATGTAAAATAAATTCACTGCAGTGACGCATCGCGCTGCTACGTCAGTGCAGCGTGCAGCGCCGTACCCGGTAGAATGTTCCCTTAGGCCGGTCGTCCACTGGAAGCGACAACACGCGGTACGCGCTCAGGCGATACGAGCGGCAACGGGCGGCTGCAAGAGTAGCGGCTACACGCGACAGGGGTCGTACACTGCATGTGACTTCGCGCTGCTCAGTTTGTTAGAACCGTCAAAGTTGTGAATTTAAAATATATTTTTAATGGATGCAGAGGATTTTTATCTTCTGGAAAATCCCTATGTGATTAGGGGTATGATTGGAATTCGAAAAAGGCGATCATACTGTTTCGAGAGAAAGTATTTTTTTCTTAGTGTTTACGCTTATTTGAATATATATATAATTTTAAAATCTGCCTAATTACGATGAATGAAAAAATATGCTGAGTATAATTCTCCCGACCTACCACAATACAACAATAAAATATTTACATTTGAAATTGAAACGATCATGAGCGATACAAAACGCCGCACCCGCCGACCGATCGGCCCGACGGGCCTGACAAAATCCTGAGCGTCGCCCGCCCGAAATATAATCTTTCCAAAAAAATACATACGCACAAAATGTTCAAATAACAGCACAACCGACACAATCAAACGAAAGCTAAGAGATCATAACAATATGACATCAAGATTTCTGTAATTTTACAGAAAACGCCATGAGTATTAAGAAAAATGCAAGAGACGGCAGCACTTTACAGAGGGCATTTTTATGATTTACAGAGGTCATAAGCACTGCTGTAAAATTTCGCACAGAACATGTTTTTATTTCTAACAAAACCTTTCTCTTGATTTAAATATTCATAAATAATATAAATAGTACACTAAAAAGAATCACAAGTTATGCTATTTTCTTTCATTTTATTTTAACGAAATTCATGCTATTATAGAAAAATCAACTCAATGGATGAGTCGACTAATCCTTTATTTGCTTATATTGAAAATATGAAATAAATAGCTGTGTAAATAACGAAATTACAGCCGTAAAATGGAAGCGTAAAGGCGCAGGACTAGACGCGGCTACGAGCGACAGATCCCATTTCCTTGGGACTTGACGCAGCTACACGCTCGGCGCGAGAATCCGCATGTCCGAGCACGCTTGCAGTGGACGAGATTCATTGGATTTACACACGTCGGGATCTGTCGCGCGTATACGCATGTTGCCGCTAGGATCGCGTGAGCGCGTAGTCGCGTGTTGTCGCTTCCAGTGGACGACCGGCCTTAAGTGTATCTCTATTATTGAAGTTGTCCTATGCAACCCTGTACACCTTTTCTTGTCATAGATTGTGTATTTTTAACTGGAATTGAAATGTTTAAGTCAACATTCTCTACACATTTCTAAAATATTAGAAAACAAAACCTAAGATTTACTTACTGTTCACTGAAAGGTAAGTTAAATTTAAGTTTTACTTGCCGTTTTGTTATGTATGTTTAGCAACTTGCTAAATACAGCCTACCGCCCTCATAAGGCAAAAAAGATGATTTGAATTTGATATTCTATAGTATTATTTAAAATATTGTAGGCAACCAATTAAATTCTGGCAACATAAAATACAAATTCAAGTTATTTATAACTGCATAGGTAGTTCAAATTTAATTATAATTTTACATGATTTAAACCCTTAGACTTTAAGTTTAGCGGTTGACACAGTAAGCAAAACTGCTGCGCGCTGCACGCCTTAATTTAATATATTGCAACAAACCACACAAAAAGAATAGATGCGAACACGAGACGATCCACACTACAAGCTAAGTAGGCGACACTCCAACCTGAGTACCCTAAACCGCCGCGCGTAGTACAAAAAATGGAAATTACAATAATCCAATTCGAACTCGGGACCTAAAAAATGCTAAGCTGACTCAGTGCCTCGGTGATCAAATCGCCAAGTGCGGCACATTCAATTTGATAAATTATAAATGAAAAAGGATTCTTTTCCGACTCAGCACTTGAATCAAACATTTACTGATATTCCACATACATTTGAATTGAAGCATGAATCCAGAAATACAATTATATTTACAAAATGTATTAGGAAATATTTTAATAATGTATTTCTTTGTTGTGTATTTATTGTGAATAAACGGTCTGCGTCAGAAAAAATACATTCGCAACTCAAGGTCGGGAGCCAGGAGCCCGTGTCGTACACAAATTTTACATATCAATTAAAATTTCTTTTGAGATGTTTTTAGAAATCACAGTAGATTTTTAAAATATTACTAAAAATGTTATTTATCATTTATTTTAGATCAATCTATTTAATACAACATGTTTGTAATAATGACCTCAATAAGTTAAAGCAATATGAAGAAGAAATAATGTTTCCTATGGAAGTAATACACTGATTTATGTAATCATTTGACAGTGTTCCATTATTTCATTTATATTTAATTCAAGAAACATTTTTCAGAAAAAAAAAATACTGTCAATTTATTTACAAAGCTTCAATGTATAATATGTATAAGGTTTAATGCTCTATTTTCATTATTGTAGAAGATTAATCGTTGTTCGTTCTTATGGCCAAATAACATGTACATTTCCAACCTAAATTAATCATTAAATTTTCATATAATTTGTATATAGAAGAATTCGAAGTATTGACCTTAAATCAAACCGACTATTTCTTTGTTTACCAGTAACTCCCCAAACTCTATTTTTTTAACGTTAAATGTTAAAATTTTCAACAATTATTAGTAAGGTTAAAAATCATGTTTCCCTAATTATTCTTACTAATAATTGATGAATGTTTATTTTTTTTAATTAACATTAAAAAAAATGATGTTGGGCAGTTACTGGTAAACAAAGAAATGGCAGATACAACTTAAGGTCAAAACTTCGAATTCTTGTATAGACAGATTGTATGGAGGATTTAATGATTATTTGAACCTTTCCAGTATCAACATTTTTTGAAGACAAACGATCCCAAAGAGTCGCTAGCCAAAGAAGACGATTATCACGATCATTTGTGCTTTTAAGATACCCGGATCGTAACCATCGTCATTCCTCGTGTGTTTTTGACTATCTTCGCCAATATAGAGAAAGTCTAGCGACACACACTATCGCCGATTCGCATCGGTGCGGCCAGCCCCCCGCGGGGGGGGGGGTCAAAATAAAACTTAAAATTTTGCATTTCTGTTAGTATATCTATATTTGGCATACTTTAAAACATAGAAATATATTTAATTTGAATTCATTTACGTAAGTAGTTATCTCAAAAATAATTCGCAAAGTTGATCAATTTATGCTAATGAGTTTGGTAAGAAATAAGCGTTCTAATAATTTCAATACAAATAATTTCCAAATAGTTGTTTTTTTTTCTGAATATAATATGAGTAAAGGCACTTTTCAATAGAACAGAAATTTTATCAAGAAGAAGTAAAATAACTTAGATATGAATTTTTTAAAATGATCAATTTTAAAAATGAAATTACAATTTTGTTGGACTCGCAGTCCTTTTAATCAAATAGGAATGTAATACTGCTTAGATCATGATATTCTGTAATTATCTATCTATCTAACCATGTGAACCTTTTTTTTAAGTCGATCCATCCGCCGAAGTTATGATTTTTTTTCCACCGAAGGATTACATTTTTATACAATTTGGAGCGCGCTACATACGCGGGCAGGATAAATACAACGCGCCTAGCCATCGTCGTCACCTTCCGGTGAACTTAATAATTGCTATCGGCTAGTAGTTTAATTAATTAATTAGTAAATGAATATGCAGTATTATTATTTTTAAAATTAAATAACTATTTTACAAATACAAAGGGTAGATTTATCTCCAATGTAACCTTTACAAATAAACATTCATTCGATTCTGGAAATAATAAAACTCAAGGGTGAGACTCCACTTGTTATCTCGATGCTGATTTATGGTGCGGGTCATTGAGTCCTTTCTTCACATTCTTGAAGGTGTTTTCTAGAATTTTGAAAACAGATGTTCCTAATATGATCATAAAATAGTTTTCTCAAGAACTGAAAACTTTTTCAGAAGTTAAAACGATTTCGCCCAGTGGAAATGTGTTTTGGTTCTTGAATTTATAAACTGAACTTATTTGTTATTAATAGTGTTTGTGATATTCTTAATTTAATTTCTACTTAGTGACAATAGTATATATATATTAGTATTATTATTCTTCGCTTTGTGTTCGTGTTAGTGATTCGAAATCATGGTGACTATTACAAATAGAACACTTTTTACTGTGTGGTATAATCATAATAAACTCTTCAAATTATCCCTTGAAGAGTCTGTTGTTCTCTTACAACAAGAAATTATAAAACAAGGATATGTTATAAGTGATTTAGACAGAACTAATATAAAGCTTGGCAATTTTTGTCGAAGTGCAAGAACTAAATGGAAATGTGCACAGTATTCTTTACATAATTTCAATAAGAAAAATGAACAATGGTTAAATAAAATCTTTATTGAAGATAATGTTGAGGCTGAAACACATTCAATCGCAGAAAATATTGAAAATATGGAAACTACACCAGGGTCTTCGACTTTAGGCGAATTCATTCAAATCAGTGAGAGAACAAAGAGAAGAAAAGTCAGCGCGATGATTGAAGAAAATCCTTCGGAGATTATTTTTTCGGCAGCCCGCAGTATATTACGACAACAAAATAAAAGGTCAGCGGCTACTTTAATCCATGATTTCTCAAAAAAATCATCAGAAGAAACAGGCCAGATTTGTAAAATATTTAACAAAATATCATCTAGTGAAGATCCTAAGTCTTTTACAGATGATGATGCTTTGGCATTGATGGCATCGATGAAATAATAAGTGTACAAAATTATAACACATTGAGGCATCAATTCCATTTACGTGGTTTTAAAAATATTTTGCCATCATACAAAACTGTTAAAGCAGCAAAAGAACGTTGTTATCCCAATGAAATATATATTGATATAAAGTGTGCTTCGGTACCTTTACAACATTTGTTGGAGCATACTTTTATAAGAATAATGAAAAATATAAACTTATTAAATTTTAATAACGTTACTACGATTCGTATGATTTGTAAATACGGCTGTGATGGTAGTTCTGGGCACAGTGAATTCATGCAAACAAAATCTAGTGAAAGCAGCGCTGAAGATGACGAGGACTATAGTGACAAAAGCGTTTTTCTTTTCTCTTTGGTTCCATTAAGAATGTTGGATAATGAAGATTTGATTTTATGGAAAAATATTAAGCCATCATCGACAAAGTTTTGTCGTCCTATAAAATTTTTATATATGAAGGAAAGCATTCAAAATATTAAGGATGAAGTAAGAAAAATAGAGTGTGAAGTGGAAAAATTACAGGCTTTTACGTATGAAATTGACACCAAACAAATTACTGTTACATTTCACAATGGTTGATGGCAAAGTAATTAATGCTTTGACAGGAACCTCGAGTTCAAATTGTTTTATCTGCAATTGTAAACCTACCCAGATGAATGATTTAGAAAATATCAGAAAAATGACACCAAAACAAAGTAATTTTAAATACGGAATATCATTACTGCATGCCTGGATAAAATTTTTGGAATGTATATTGCACATTTCGTACAAACTAGAGTGGAAAAAAACCCACAACACACAAAATGCCACAAGAGCAAAGAGAAATTATGATCGCTAGAAAAGGAAATATTCAAAAAGAACTGAGAAAAGCCTTAGGAATTCGCGTGGATACTGTAACACAGGGTACAGGGACATCAAACACTGGAAATACAGCAAGGCGATTTATTCACAATCCCGAAGTTGTAGCCAAAATCACACAAATCGACGAAAATTTAATAAGACGGTTCGGAAATATTTTAATTACATTGTCAAGTGGCTGTGATATCAATCTAACAGCTTTTGACAAATATACTTCTGAGACAGCAGAATTATTTGTTTATCTGTATGGGTGGTACCGTATGCCTGTAAGTGTTCACAAAATACTAATACATGGATCGCAATTTTTAAGTGAGTTCTTGGTGCCCATTGGGGAATTAACAGAAGAAGCTCAAGAATCTAGTAACAAAATTTATAGAAGAATTCGAGAGCACCATACAAGAATAACTTCACGGCCAAATACAATAAATGATTTATTTAAAATGTTATTGGTTTGGTCCGATCCGTATATATTTTCAAAAATAAGTGCACCTATACCGAAGAAAAGAGAATTGCCTAATGAGGTAATTGCATTAATTTCCCCGAATGTTGATTCAAGCGATTCAGAAGAAGATATTGATCCGGAAGAGGAATGCGAATGGCCGAATTTTTAGGTGAGTTTGTACATACATATATGAAAGTTTATTCACTTTAATCCCCAATAAAAGAATATGTTAAAATTAATAATCACTAAAATAAATTATTAATATTATAATACAATGACAGTTAACTTATGAAAATATTTAATAATAAACCTCTTGTAATAATTCTATGCGTTGAATTTAGACTGGGATTTGTATGGCGCGGCGCGCGGCTGTTTATCATGCGTATGTAACGCGCTCCAATTTATATAAAAATGTAATCCTTCGATGTAAAAAAAATCATAACTTCGGCGGATGGATCGACTTAAAAAAAAGGTTAATATGGTTAGATAGATAGATAATTACAGAATATCATGATCTAAGCAGTATTACATTCTTATTTGATTAAAAGGACTGCGAGTCCAACAAAGTTGTAATTTCATTTTTAAAATTGATCATTTTTAAAAATTCATATCTAAGGTATTTTACTTCTTCTTGATAAAATTTATGTTCTATTGAAAAGTGTCATACTCATATTATATTCAGAAAAAAAAACAACTATTTGGAAATTATTTGTAAGGCTTTAGTATTGAAATTATTAGAACGCTTATTTCTTACTAAACTCGACTGCGAATTATTGTTGAGATAACTACTTACGTAAATGAATTGATATTCCAAATTTCTATGTTTTAAAGTATGCTAAAAATAGATATACTAACAGAAATTCCAAATTTTAAGTTTTATTTTGACCCCCCGATGCGAATCGGCCACACTGTGCGACACTGAGTTCTACACAACTACCAACATTACGAATAATAGATAATCCTGCTTCTCGTAGAACGATTATTTTACTCCGTTAAAAGTCACTACCTAATTGAGAGAAAATGTACGCATCTTCGAATAAATGACCTTCGTTTGCAATTGACTAAGACTAATTGAGCTTAAAAAACTAATTTAAAGTGCCGAATAAATAAATAATGTCAAAATAAAAACCCAAAAATGTTCGTTTTATTGTCTATGGTAATTTGATTTATTAGTCTAATCTTGTTGAAATTTTCAATGTTTCGTTTTCACGGATAAAGGACATATTTTCTGAAAATGTCATCTAAATTCACTAAAGTTTACTGGGTTTTCATCAGGGTTGTTAAAAAACGTTTTTTTTTTTTCATATTCAAAAAAACAAACAGTTTTTTTTACAATACGTTTTTTTTCCATTACAACAGCAATTAAAACATTAACAATTAAAAACATGTTTAAAAAAGAACATATAGGGCATTTTTCTTTTGAGTATACATGTTCCGATAATTATAGCATTTTTTTTTAATTTGCGGAAATTCGTCGTTTCAAAGCGGTTAATTTGAGACCTTTAACGAGTGTTTTCCACTCCCAGACTAAGCATGAAGTAAAATTTCGAGTTTAGAAAAGCCTAAGAATTTGGATTGGCCGCGTAGCGAAGCGGAGCGGCCAATCCAAATTAGGCTTTTCTAAACTCGAAATTTTACTTCAGGCGCCACGCTTAAAAAGACTGATTTACAGTGAAGTTAAAAAAACACACACATACAACAACGATTATAAGCAACCTAATATACGTTAGAGTTATTGGGTTGCCTATAATCGCTGTTTTAAACAATTTTTTCAGCGCAAAATTTGACTCACGGTAAATTCACATCTACATATTAGACTGCTAAAGCCGTATATTTTAAACTTTACGATATTTCAGTGTTTTATACGTGTCGCGCATGAAGTAAAATTTCGAGTTTAGAAAAGCCTAATTTGGATTGGCCGCTCCGCTTCGCTACGCGGCCAATCCAAATTTTCAGGCTTTTATAAACTCGAAATTTTACTTCATGCTTAGTCTGGGAGTGGAAAAACCTCGTTTAAAGATTAAAATTGAAATCTTTAAAAAAAAAGTGTATGCATATGTATACGTGAAAGAAAAATTCTCTGTATTTAAAAATCACATTTATGCACACACAGTTGTGATATTTCATTGTAATAAAATGTTGTGTTTATTAATGTAATTTGAAATATGTTCAAAAATTTAGCTAACATTTAAAAACGTAAACAAAACATCTTAATGAAGTAGTATAAAATATATTTGAGCAAATTTAAGATAATAAAAAAACGGTTTAAAGAAATTTAACTCTCAAAACATGTTTTAAACAAATATAAGATTTAAAACATGTTTAAAACCAAATCGTTTAAGACACGACGGCTGTTTTTAAACATGTTTAAAACACTGTTTTAAAACCAAGTGTTTTAAATATAACATCCCTGGTTTTCATTTACTTACGGCGGGCAGTATATTGTTATTATTATACCTAATTTGTTTTTATTAATTTGTATAACCTGTAATCAAATAAATTTACATTTCAAACATATTTTGCTTCATCGGGCAGATGAATAATATAATTATTCATCTGCCTGATGAATTCATTGTGTAAACATGTTGCAGTGTTCAACAATAATTAGTTGTTTTAATATAACCTATGTTTTGCGTTCTACTTGTATTTATGCACACAAATTTACTAACATATTGATCTGTTCAGGAGGGCAGCTTAATTGGAAATAGGCCTAGGGCGCTTCTTGATATAAATCCGGACCTGAGAATAATACGGAATTATTCACTGTAATATTAGTAGTTTGAAATAATAGAGGAAAATGTAGGGCATATGGGAAGGACAAGTGGAAGAGTGTATTCAATCTTAGTCCCATAAACATGCAAACGAGTATTTATAGAATGTAAATCAGCTCCGGCAAACGCTATGTTTAATAAGTGTAATTTGCGATGAACAGACCCGCGTGTAATAAAATTTACAAGCACAATAAATTCCCCTTTCCACGCGAGCCGATATTAAATCTGTTCCGGTCGTACCTTTCCGTTTTTTTTTTTAGTTTGGTCGTTCGCATTTTAATTGGCAGCCATGAAATTTTACAGGCGGCACTGTTTGATATTAAATTAAGCGATTTTACAAAATGTTATTAGCTAAATTTCGGGTTTATCATAACTCGTTCAATATTTTAATTTTATTGTTTGCGATGATTTAATTAAATTTGTTATTTCTCATATTTAGTATATTTTAATAATTAAGGTATTATTGACTTATAAACTTATAAGTTTGTTGCTCCAATTAAGTAATTCCTAAACAAGGAGCCACGAAAATAAAATGCCGAGGTCAATGAATTCAAAGAATGCTTAGTTAAATGTTACTGACTTTTTTTGTAACCGATGGCACACTGAAAAAAACCTACAAAATTTGCAAAATTAAAACAGTAAATTTGACAAAATCACTAATAAGTTTTACTAACATTTACTAGCATCCTGAAATATAACAACATTTATACAAATCTTAGAAATTGATGAAAACGAAAAACATAACGAGTTTTATGGAAATTATAAATATTTACAAAATGGATACAGGGTATCCACGCTAAACCGTTCATTAAAAGTTCAAAATTAAAAGGTGAACATTTTGGAAATATTTGTTTTTTCTTGAAAACTATAAGAGATAAGTATACATATGCTCGAATAAAATATGTTATTTAAACGAGGAATCCAAAAAATGTATTCAAATTTTTAGTGCAACGGCAACCCCATAAACTTTTAACGAACGGTTTAGCGTGGACACCCTGTATAATTAGTTGAAAATATCAATTTTTGTGTAACTTTTAAGATGAATAAAGTGGTTTTAACACTCCACACTACAGCAGTGTTTAATACGCATGATGCATAAAGTAAAATTTCGAGTTTAGAAAAGCCTGCAAAATTTGCTTTGGTCGATCCGCTTAGCGCTATATAAACTTTTTTATTGTCGATTTTACGATAACGTGTTAGGACCAGTTGCACCAAACACGTTGAACTGGTTTAACTGTCAATTTGAGTTTTAAGTGACCGAACAATAGCAACTGTCATCTTGAACTTGAGTTCACATTTGAGTTCACATTCGTGGTACAACTGGGCCTTACTCTTACGTGAGTTTTGAAGGACAGAACAATAGGAAGTGTCGTCTTGAACTCAAGTTCAGCTTGAACTTATGTTTAACATTCTTAGTATAACTTGGCCTAACTCTTTATTATATCGTCTGTATTCTTTAAAAATACGGTGTAATCACTTTTTACAAGTCTAAGATATGCAGGGTATTCACAAAAGACAAAAATCTGAAAATGTATTTTAAAAATTTGTGATAGTTCAAGCGTAGTATTAGCTCGGAGAGTAGTTGTTCCAATGAGTGTTTGATTCAGTCTTTGTAAGAATCGCACTTTTAATGTTTTAATAGTTTTAATAATAAAGTGTTTGCGTATTGTAACGGCGAAAACGAATAAACAAATAAACATCATGTTAAGAAGATATCAACAAAATGAGATTAAAAAATATCAACAATTAATATTGTGCATCAGAATTGAAATAAATATACTATTCTTGACACAATATATAAAAACGAATTAAAATTAATAGGGACTTTCTGCAAAACTTTAGTGTCGTTGAGACTTCTCCAAATATTCATTGAAACAACTACTTCTCGAGCTAATACGCCGACAGATATTGAATTATACAATGAATATTTGAGTTACACGACAGATTTACTGTTTTATGCATTGACCTGGTGTTGCATTTTGCATATAAATTATGTAGAGAACAGTAAATCTGTCGTGTAACTCAAATATTCATTGTAGGAGTGGGACAGTATAGACTTATGCAGGTTGCAATGTTAAATTATGGCCCTACCCTCTTCGATTTTTTTTTTATTGCACAAATTAACTTAAATAAGTAATTGATATAATGAATTTAATAATCATATGTTACGAGGGTCACTTCATTAATAATGCACAGTTTGGCAATACTGCGGAGTGAACGACGCGCCGTTAGTGATTTTTACGTAAGTTGTAGTTTAGGGTTTGAGCAAGAAGCCAATGTGTGTATTTAATCGATAGGGTGTTTTGTTTTTAAATAACGCGGGTTAGAAAAGGAGCCCGCACCGGTCTCGGTTACTGTGACTGTCGAGGATCAAAGATTAAAGTGTTGAAACGAAGATTTTAGGTTGAAGGTCAAGCTTTGTTGCATCGAATCATCACTATTGATGAAATGTAGGTTTAAAACTTTGAAGCAGAGTTAAAATCACAGTCAAACAAGTGAAGAGTTCAATCATCCCCACGTTCAAACAAATTTCGTCGAACTCAATCTAAGGATAATCAATAGATAATCTTTACTTATGATTTCCATGCAATCATCATACCAACCGAAATTCCATGTTGATGAAGTGTTATACGAATATATTATTGTGACTTAATTCAAAAACTGAACTGTAAAATGCAGAAAACTCGACGTCAGTTGTTTAAGGCTGGGCCACTCATTCTCCATAAAAACGCACCCTAGCACATTGCCAATGTCGTAAATAAAAATATGTACGGTTATAGTTAGGAAATGTTACTTCATCCACCCCACAGTCTTGATATGAGACGACTAGACTTTGACTTATTTTTAAAGTTGGAACAACCTATGCGAGGACGTCGTTAAGATAGCGTGTTAGATGGTATTGTAAAGCTTCCCAGACGTTGAGACTCGGTTATTGAGAAACAGTGGGATCATGTTGAACGATTGTTAAGAGATTATTAAAAAAATAACATGTAAGGAAATATAAATGTATGTGCATTATTTGTGGAATGACCCTGGTATTTTAATTTGTGGTTGGTATCTTTTTTTTTTTTGGCTTTTGCCTGGCCTTAGTTGCTTTGACTATTGGCCAACATCAATTATTTATTTTTAAGTTATATTTTTTAATTTATACCTTATTTTTAAGTCGTATTAACTTCTATTGGACGGCACAATACATTCACACCACACCCAGGGACACGACGAGTTATTAGTTTTAAATAACAACTCCCCGTACACGGGAATCGAACCCGGTCTGTGGCTCGCTGAGCGATTTACCGTCCGGCGACGTTACTGCTCGGCCACCACCTGCCCGGTTGGTATCTGTGCTGGCCACAGTAGATTTTTTCAATTTGTATATAAAAATAGTTTTAAGAAATCTGTAAATATTATATTTTATTTGTGCGAAACAATTGTAGTAAAATACACAACAAATAGTTAAAAATCATTAAATGTTTTATATATGTTGTGTGGTTTTGTACGTATTGATTTCAGCATCTTCATAATCCTGAACTTACATTCATTCAATTTTATAATATTTTGAGTGAAATAAACTGCGGATTTCTAGAATATATATATATATATATATTTTTACAAATACCGTAAAATATATTAGGTCAAGTTTAATTATAACATCGGAATAAAAACAATAAATGATTGTACTTCGGATTATATAAACGTAAATGACACCGTTTACGATAATAAAACATACCTTTTTCCTATAACGCAAGACCCTAAATTCCTATAACGCAAGACCCTTAAGACAGAGTTTAATACAAATCAAAATATGTTTTTAAATTACATATTCCGATTGTCGTGTATGCTATACCAAATATCAATTCAATATCTCTTTAATTAAGAAATTTAAAGCATAATAAATAAATAATAGATTTTTAGAAAATTCTCTATTAAAAAAATACATTTTATTCAAAATTTAATTATTTCATTACTTAATATCAAACATAATATAGTTTAATATAGTTTTATATTGATTTCTTTACGATAACTCCATGTCGACCGAGATAAACGCATGATGAATTAAATTCTCACTTAGATAAACGCAGTTTTGTTCCGCTCGAATTGCAAAATATTATACTGTGAATGACGAGCACAAATCAGTAAAATATACTACATTAGTAATTCAAACTTCTATAGTTATAACTCAGAAAGAATTTAACTCAAGAAGTACTTTACTAATAGAGATTTCTTTGAAGAGCTCATGTACTGGATACTTTTTTAGTTGAAACTTCTGAGTTTCTGTGAATACTCTCTTAGTTGTGCAGTCGCGGCAGTTTATAACCTGAAAATAGTGGCAGGCCTACTGGCCTATAATATAATATAATATAATATAATATAATATAATATAATATAATATAATATAATATAATATAATATAATATAATATAATATAATATAATATAATATAATATAATATAATATAATATAATATAATATAATATAATATAATATAATATAATATAATATTATATAATATAATATAATATAATGAGAGAGCAAGTTAGAGAAATTAGTCCCAAATTATACCCAACCTATTATCTTGTAAGATAGGCAAAGAAACAGTGTTATCCAACGGACATATCGATTTCTGAAACTGTGGCAGAAATAAATCTCCAAGCATTAATTAACTATACAATTATTCGATAATATTTTGCACAAGAAAATGCCTTCATAATAAACTCCAACGAAACAAACATTCATAGATTTTAAATGGAGCTGTGATGGAGCTGTTCAAAATCGCTACAAACAAAAAATTGATCAAGAAAATGTTTCTAATGAACATTAATTTTGTATATCGATGGTTCCAATGTATTAGCAGAAATAATAATTATTTTCCTTAAATATTAAATATTAATGACCCGATACCCGATATTGCCGTCCTACCAAGCTTACTTTTGCAAAAGAAACATCTGAGCTAATTTATAAGGAAGTCAATAATATAAAAGATAAAATTAAATTACTCGAACTAACGAAATGTACAATGCATTCGTTTAGTCTTTCACTACTAAATTTTTGGATTCGATTTATGGAATGCGTACTTCATATATCGTATAGACTTCATATACAAATGTCAAGCAAGAGGCGCAGAAAATAAAAAAGAATATATACAGAAACAATTCAAAAAGGAAATGGGCCTTTTAATTGATATGCCAAAACAACACGGCGGAAATTCTAACGATGGAAATACTACAAGAAGATTTTTTGCGGAAGCCGAAAAATCAGCAGATATTGCAGGAGTGAGCATTAAATTAATAGAACGATTCCATGTCATACTACGGGTTTAAATTCTAGTTGTGCTATAAATTTTGATGCATTTGAAAAATACAGTATAGAGACTTTTAATGTATTTATAAAAAAATATCTATGGTACTACATGCCGGTAAGTGTCCATAAGATATTGCTTCATGGTAGACACATAATAGCTTCTTGCATACTTTCTATTGGGCAAATGCCGGAGGAAGCTCAAGAGGCAAGAAATAAAAATGTTAGGCGAAATCGAGAATTGTTTTTAAGAAAGACTTCTCGATGTGATACAAATACTGATATATTAAACAAACTATTAGTGACGTCTGATCCCTTAATAGCCAGTCTGAAAAGACCTTGCAAAACAAAATATTAATAATTAGGCGATAAAGCAGATTGAGAAATCTAATCCACAAGGCGAAGATGATCATGATGGTGATAGCTCTGGATAATACTATAACTTCAATTAATTATTTATTGTTGTTATTATTATAATAAAAATAAAACATATTCTCTCTTTTGTATTTTAAAATTTGTCTTCCAAATAAAATTCTATACTTTATGTTATTTTCTCGCCTAGAGTGCGAACTGTGTATTTTTATTGTTACAAAATTTGAATTGTTTAATATAGAAAACTACAGTGTCCTCATAAATGACTGAAAATTATCAAATAACGCACTAAAACTTGGGAAGATATTTTTACTATACAAAAATACATAAACGAAATCGAAACGCCAATAAGAAATTACCGGTTACTGCCACCCCCAAATAGTAAAAATAACTTGCGATGTTTTGGCGCGTTATGAATGGTAAATTTTAAATTTAGATTTTTTTGAAAGTATCTTACTATTAGTTACATTAATAAGAGACAAATAAACTTATACTTTATACCATAATAATTAAGTCCAGCTAGATTGCCAAAATTTCGCACTGTGCAGCATAACATAACCATCATAATCTAACCGCTTAGATAATAACAGTGCTATATATATACTAAAAATAGTATTATATAATCTGTTTATGGAATTAAGACCTACAAGAAATGCATACAAATACTCATTTTTTTATGACTGCCAAAGACCAGTTGTAACAGTATCTTTCATTTGTTAGGCAATGCAGATTCGTGGCAGAAAAAAAAACTGCAAAACGGCAATGCCCAAACAGTGAAATTGTTGACAAAGTTACCGATTTCGATTCCTAGAAAATGAAGCTACTTCATGAAGAGCATGATGCTAGAATGTCCTCACTTTCAGTTCTTTGAATGAACCAACTTTAAAGCAAGTGTTTGAAAACACAACTGGAAATGATTATTTGAACAATTTCTCATCAATGGGAGATTTATTGCTTTGTAAAGATAATTTATTACCTTTGTAAAACATATTAAAGCTAAAACTGTGAGAGAGACAAATATTCTTGGAATCCCTTGAATTTTTCTGGTGCCCCAAAAATGTTTTGTACACTGTTTATTATATATTACTATCTTAGGTATACAGAGAGCTTTTCTCTTAAGTATACATATCTCAATTTACTGTTTACGCTGTAAATCTTCAGATAATCGTTTGTTTTTTAAAATAGTTTAATTTGAAGTCTTAAATGAGTGTTTTCCACTCCTAGATTAAGCATAAAGTAAAATTTCAAGATTATAAAAGCCAAATATTCAGGCTTTTCTTAACTAGAAATTTTACTTCATGAGGTACGCGTATTTGATGTGATGTTCAGAATACACGTTTTTAGCATACTGCTTTAGTAGAATATTTTGAACTTTACCTATAATCAGTGTTTTATACGCGTGGCGCATGAAGTAAAATTTCGCGTTTAGAAAAGCCTGAAAATTTGGTTTGGCCGCATAGCGCTACGCCCTATGCGACAAAACCAAATTTTCAGGCTTTTCTAAACTCGAAATTTAACTTTATGCTTAATCTGGGAGTGGAAAACACTCGTTTATGACTTCAAATTAAACTATTTAAAAAAACAAACGATTATCCAAAAAGTTACAGCTCATGGATACATGTATGTATATTTAAAAAAAAATCCCCGTATGTTTACCAAATTTTAGTGGTAGCAAATGCCACCATCAGGGCCGAAATGGTTAATGCTTCGAAGATTTTTTTATGCCATAATTCTTTTGTATCCATACTTTCAGATTGGTTTATAAATAAAATAAATGCATTTACACTAGTTGAAAGTTTATTATCTACTTTCCTGTGCAACATTTACAACATTGTTAATAGCAACTTTAGTTTATAATGATGGTACTTACTAACAATAAAGGTAATGAGAAAAGTAATTTAAAATTAAAGCTCGTCTAATCAAATTTTCCCGTTCTTCAGCTACTTCTAGATTGTACGGTTCATTTTCTACATCGACCTTATCTACTTGGTAAACATCACCTATATCAATACCAAAGTTGTGTAGAACACATGAAGCTACTATTATATTTCCTCACTTAGTTAGATGGAATCTCATTCCCTTCTTAAGAATTTGATTTTTTTCCCTAGGGCTCCGAAAGTTTGTTCCACAATATTACGAGTCAAAATATGTGCACGATTGTATCGCCTTTCCCCTTGGCTTGTAGGTCGCAGCACTGGAGGCTGGACGACAACGCATAGCCACTGTCACCAATAAGTAAACCGTCATACTCGCCAGCTTCAAATCTTGCAGCAATTGTGTTATTATCCCAAATCATGAGGAGTTAAACCTGGCCACCGGCGAATAATATTCATGATTTTCATATCAGCATCACATATAACCTGAGTATTTATAGAAAAAAAAACCTTTTCTATTTCTAAATAGTTCATTGTTGTTACCTGGAGGACGTAGTATTCTTATCTGAGAACAATCAATGGCTCCTATAGCATTTGGGAAACCACCTAACCTATAAAACGCTGCTATTTTAGTAATACATTGCTCTTGAGTGTTAGGCATGGTAATATACAGGGTGTCCGTAGATCTTAGTTATTTGAAGAGAATGGGGCAAAGTTGCGTGTTTTAGGGCTCACTAATAATCTGAAAACAAATTTGAAATATCTTCTTTCGTTTCCGAAATATCACCAAAAAACTGATTTTTTATTCAAATACTATCAAATCTAGACATTTTGAATTTCGACAATATACAGGCACTTTTTAATGGGAAATCTATTAGAATATTTTATCTTAAGATGACTATAATATTTACCCAGGAACCATAGTCAACTTTCGCTTTTCTTATGGGCACCATTTTGGATTTTCATATTTTTTGAAAGAGTATGTTTTTCTGAATTCACTAATGTATCACACTCATAATTTATTTTAGATTTGATGTTTAAAATCATATTTTCCTTTTTGTAAGGAGTGCCTTGGAAACAATGACGTCATATCTATTAATCAACAAAATCTTGACAGTAGTTATTTAATGTGAGCGGTTAAAATTAATTAATAACTGTCAATATTTTGTAATAATAATAATAAGTATCGATTGTCACACATAACATAAGGTAAAAAAAAAATCGTTTTCAAATTAAAAGCAACGTTAAAAGTTTATTATTCTTCACACAGGAAACGACGAATTTTATTTAAAGTGTATCTATGTGTCAGAATTAGGTTATAGCGCTACCCAATTCTGACAATTTTTGATGAATAATTGTAAACCATTTTTGAATTTGTGTCTAATTTTTGGATATACGTTGCGAATCTAACAGATATATTTTATGTCAAGAAAAATGAATTTCTTAAATTTTGTATTCCTCTATTAAAAAATCTAGTTTTTTTATAGTCATTAGTAACACTAACGCATAACTATCACTCGTATTTCGTTTACAAACAAATACATTTTCTATCAATACAGTAATGAATCAGCTGGATGCCTGTCCTCGGGGGTGATATGTAAGGAAATTATGGACCCTAGGAGTTGTGATATGAGTGCGTTACTTAATTGTTTCCAGGGTATTCTTTACGAAAAACTAAAGATTAAAATTTTACATATCAAATGTACCATAAACTATAAGTGTGATACATCATTGAACTCAAAAAATATTTCTTTCAAAAAATATGAAAATCCAAGGCGCCCATAAGAAAAAAAAGTTGGCTATGGCCCCTGTGTAAATGTTATAGTTATCTTAAAATAAAATATGTTACTAGATTTCTCGTTAAAAAGTGCCTGTGTAATGTCAAAGTTGTAAATGTCTAGATTCAATAGTTTTTGAATAAAAAATAAAAAAGAAATTTAAATAAATCGGTTTCCTGACAATATCTCTAAAATGAAAGAAGATATTTCAAATTTGGTTTTAGATTATTACTGGGCCCAAAAATACGCAACTTTGCCCCAAATAAACCGACTCTTTATCTCTTCAAATAACCGAGATCCCCAAACAATCTGTTGAAATACGGACCCTGTATAGCGGCTTCGAAGCCACCAAACCATTTATTAAATTATTAAACGCCCTGTCAGCTTTTGTTCTGTCTACATTTATTAAGTCAAAAGCAACTAACTAGTAATTACTTGTACAGAATATCCTTAAACCACAAAGAAGCTGAAGTCTTAGTGACAATGCAAAGATTCTGTCCGTATCATGTTGAAGGGAAGGACCTATCATTCCAGAAGAGACAACATAGAATCTTTAGTAAAGCCAAACCGTTGTCTAAATTCACCGTCTGAGTAAAGATCAAAGGTGTCTCTCTCTTCTATTGCAATTGGAGCATTTAATAAATAATTGATGTAATCAGCACAATCCAGCCTCCATAGTAAAAACGACAATATAAATACTCCATATTATACACCTACTAGGCTATAGGAGTATATTTTATCACAGATTTATCCTAAACTTACTAGTTTAGTACATCACTCTACACTGATGCACATCACCCTTAATCTTTCTCTGAAGAGTAATCTAAACTACTCCAAAAGTAAAACACTCCTTAAGTTAAAGTACTAAAGTAGTGTAAGTAGTAAATTAAGTCACTATTTTTCTACTCGTTTAGTTATATACTACATTTGTTTGACTTTCTACTGTTTGGTGCTCGTCACTCCAAGTCGCTGCAAGTTACCAAATAAACCCCACTGTGAAGAATTTAATTCTTGTTATTTTAAATAAGTTTACCCATTGAATGATTTCTACGAAATGCTCTCGGTTCTCGTGTATGTCAAAGCTATATTTTCTGTGTTGTTTATAATTGGATATATTTCTTTTCTGTTTAGTTGTTTCATTTTCTTATTTAAAATAATTATTCTCTTTTTGTTTGGATAGCCATTATTTTGGCGATTTTAAAAAGGTTATTATAATCAGCCGTAATATAACGAGTGGTATGATTATTATCGATGATATTTTGGAGTTGAAACCGAGCTGCAAATTCAACGAGTGCGCAGCACGAGCTGAATGTGTTCCTTCGGTTTCAACGACAAAATATCATCGATAATTAATCATATCACGAGTTATATTTAGTGAGAAAATATAACGAATAAAATAATGTGAGTCCCTTAACATAACCGACAGCTGAGATATTGTTGTTTCCCTATTGATTGCGAATTTTTAACCGCCCAAAAGTTCGTAAACTGCCGCCACAGTGATTCTTTGTTCATGGCGGTGTTTTTTGGCGTCGCACTTTTCACTTTTCTATTAATATCACTGCACGAAACTTTACCTATTTTGACGTTTCGAATGACAGGACAACTTAACACCCACCGCTTCTTTTGTTTATATCATCGCGGTGATAGACATGGCTTTCCTTGCATTTCATTGGTTTAAAATTCGTTCTAGTAGGCTATGAGTTATATTCTCGGTATTATAGTTTTCTACTGACATTGGCATATTTATTAATCTGCAAATGTATAGAGTTATAAGAATTAAAGTAAATAATTGTATTGGTATGTATCAGTTTCTGATAAATTTAATACTAGTGCCTATTACCACAGTTCATATATATCCAGTTAGCCAGTCCCCATATAAATTTTGGGTACACGCGAATGGGAGCAGAGCGCTGGATGCCAAATTGGTGTATATGGCTGCCTATATACACCAGTCTGCCTTCCTGCGGTCGGTCGGTTACGACTATTTTACTCCAGATGTCGCGAAATCAAGTCTCAGAGAGAGAGTGAGAGAGAGACAATTTATTACTCCCTCTATTCCGCGCTTCTCGTTGTATCATATTCCAGATGTTGATTTTTCAATCTTGAAAACACGTTTTTTTTTTCTTTTAGCGAGCTAAGGATGCGTGTTACATTCATTCATGCGTTTCCTTCTACAATTTTATTTTCTGCGTTATTAGAGAATAGATTTTATGAAATTATATGTGAACGTTGTAAAATTCATTAAGTATTATTTAATTTGTACAATAAACTTAAAATACAAAACTATTTAACTTTTGATAAAAAGTAAAACAAATACATCAACTTATCATTTTATTAACTAATCAGATCAATCCTATTGATCAGATCAAATCTACTGATCGATATGGGTTTCTTTTTTAATTAGAGGGGTCAGTGCAAAATGCAGTTAAGTAATTTTTTTTTTTAGTTTTTGAATTATTACCGTCTGAAGTTTTTAACCCATTAAGCGCCGTTGATGCATACACGCAACATTATTATTATTGATAATTAAGTTACTAAATAAGTTTATTTGATATATTATATTATTTGACCTCAATTGAAAATGTACCAAGAAAAAATTGAATATTTTGTTATTTAAAGTGTATTATAAATACTTCACAATATTACAATGTTTTATACGCGTGGCGCATAAAGTAAAATTTCGAGTTTAGAAAAGCCTAATTTGGCTCGGTCGCTCCGCTTCGCTACGCGCCCGAGCCAAATTTTCAGGCTTTTCTAAACTCGAAATTTTACTTCATGCTTAGTCTGGGAGTGGATACACTCGTTCTTAACTTCATATTGCACGTTTTTATATAAAATCGACGAATGCCTGAACATTGACAGCGTATACATTACATTGATGAGGCACAAACTTTTTTAAAATCCATTATCACTTTAATATAATAATAATAAACTATTTATGATTTTTAACTTTTTATTAAATTCACGTATACATTATGTGTATTTAAAGAAAAAATTCACAGTATGTAATTCAATAAGTCATTGATAGAAATCATAAAAAGAAGTGTAGAATTTTAATTAAAATTAACTTTTAGAGTTAAAATTGCTTGGCCGTTAATGGGTTAAAATAGTTTTAAATATACTATGTGTCCTGTTTCAAGGCGCATTGTATGTTTCATGTAAAGATTTCCAATGTAATTGGAATTTGAATTTGTATCGCTTATTGAACCAAAACGATTACAATAAAATTAAAATCATTCATTTACCTACTAGCAGTATTTTCAAGGTATTATTTTTGAGTTCTCCTTAGTTTTATTTGAAATATAGCTTGAAAATAGTGAACGATTATACGAAAATAAAATCGTCAAAACAGTAGTTGCTACGAAAAGTCAGTGTTTGGCATCAAATTTATTAAAACACAAAGCAATAATTCAATTCAATATGAGTGTTTATTCTGCAAAAGAAAAAAATCAGATTCCAAAATGGACTCAGTATATATTTTAATCACGATGCGTATTTTATTAAATAAACCATACTTTTAATAAATATTAACAGTTTCAGAAATTTGTGGTTTTTGCACTGACTACTTTAATTATCCGTTTACTTTAAACGATTGTTACATGATCAACCTGTACTTTTCCGATTGAAATTTTATAAACGCTTATTGTGTGCCATTTGACCAACACCGACAACACTCAGCGGGCACTAAAATGTTACCTAATATTTGGATTAAAATTTATGGCATCCGTCGTGCGGCTGCATGGGGATAATTTAAAAAAGAATACGCAGAAATATTTTTCTCAATACTTCCCGAGATACACGAAATGTTATATAGAGAAAGTACAAATTATATAAAAATCATGAAACTTTATAATTGAGAATATTAAACAAAGAAACTTGTAAAATCAAGTAATTAGTCACATTAATAACATTATAAATTTTACATTTTAATAATTGTTACCGACCTCATGGCTATCTTTTTTTGTACGGAAATATACGTTTTAGGGTCCCAGGAATCAGAAACAAGTGTTATCGATAATATTTGAGATAATTGGCTCAAATATTAAAGTATGATGAAGTCTCGTTAAGTAATGGTAATCAAAAACATTTAGAAAACAACAAGATGTCTTTTAATAGAATAAGTATAATAGATTTTCTCTGAGAAGTTTTTTTTTTTTTTTTTTGCTTAGGAAGCGTAGTCCATTCAGCCAGAGGTAAGATTTAATAATATATAAATGAGTCAATGAATTTTATTACAGGACAGACAGGGATACTCGCTTCACGCTCTACGGTCCTTCAGAGCGACTTTATAACACATGCAAGAACAGACCACGGATTCAAAAACAGGTTTCATACACAGGCCCCAAAACATAGGGATTACTAACATGAATGATAAATGATATAATAGATGATTTTTTAAATTTGCATATTTATGTTATTCAAAAAGTCAAAAATGCTGTCATATATATGCAAATTCCCAAGTGAAAGTATATATCCAACATTTATTGGATGCTGGACATACCTATTCAAAACATGAAAAATATCCTCCGCTGTGAGGAATACATTTCACATGCGAAAAATATGTGGTTAAGATCACCGCTTTCTCCACACTCGCACAATTCTGACTGAACAACTCCAATTTTTTTCAAATGAGTTGGAAATTTACCATGATTTGTAAACAATCGAAATAAAGTAATCATACACCTCCTTGAACGGTATGAACGTACACTATAAGGATTCTCAGGTCCTATTGATGGAAAAATTGTGCAATATTGGGTTTTGCTTTCCGCTGCATATTTTTTGTAAAAATCTTTAAACCGTTCACATAAATCACTCCTTATCTTAGGATAGAAATCTGAAAACGGAATTCCAATTTCTTTAAAATTTATTGCATGTTTTGCCATGTTATCTACAATGTTATTTCCTTCAATATTAGAGTGAGATTTGCTCCAGATTAATTTACCTTTACATTTCTATCACTTAATTTATCCATCGCATTGATAATGGATATTATAATATAATTACTTGTATCTAAGAAATTATTTACAGCTTTGAGGACTGCTTGAGAATCCGAGAATATTAAACACACTCTGTTAGCTATTCCACTACTCAAACACCAGTCCATAGCATATAAAATAGCTACAGCTTCTGCAGTGAATATGGAAGCATTATTTGGCAATTTATATGAAATATCTATGTTTTCTCGTTCAAAAAAACAAGCCATTCCCACATGCGTATCCGATTTGGAGCCGTCTGTGTATATAAGAATGGTATCATGACTATGTTGATTTATAATTGATGTAACAATTGTCTGATTACATGATTGATTGTATTTAGGAAACACCACACTTTGATTATTTCTTATCATGTTGTAACTATATTCAATGGTCGGTTTTTGCTTAGCTATTAAATTCGTAATATCGTGCAGAAACAAAATTGCTTCTGCCAGTGGGGGTGAGTTTTTCTTGGACCAGTAATAGTTGGCAAGATTCTCCGTAGCCAAAAACATCAAATTAGATAGTAGAAGGTTATTATTAGGAGCGTGTTTCAAAATAAACTTTTGAGCTAAAAATTGCCGTCTCAACTGCAGAGTGGCTCCCGGGTTTCTGCCAGCATTGTAATACAGGGGGTAGATTTCATACAACATAAGCAAGTTCTAATAGCACTGTATTGGCATCTATCCATTATTTTTAAATTAGATTCAGCTGCGGAACCATACAATATGGATCCGTAGTCCAAAATAGATCTGACGTAATTTTTGTAGAATAAAAGCGAAACTTTTGGGTCTGCCCCGCATGAGGATTTCTGAATACATTTTAAAAAAATTTATACCTTTCTGACATTTAGCTTTTTGTTGTATTATATGATCTTTCCACCTTAATTTACGATCCAAAATAATGCCCAAATATTTCATTGATCTTGAAAAAGGGAATGTATAATTTTGAAGGTTAATGCTATTAATATCTGGTAAATGATGTCTTGTAAAGATGACGACTTTGCATTTATTGGGCGAAACAATAAAATTATGTTTATTCAGCCAGATATCCAAGCTTTTAACCATTTGGTTAAGTGTAATTATAGATTGATCATAGCTTTTCGCATTAGCGTAAATACAAAGATCGTCTGCATATTGTATAATCTTGATATTTTTCGAAAAGTAGTCTTCAATACTAATATTATAAACATTGAATAATAAAGGGCTTAAAACTGACCCCTGCGGCAACCCCTGTGATACAATTCTATTTCCTATGACTTCACTTCCATTGCGAATGGAGATGGACCGATTATAGTAAAAATTTAATGTGATTGCAGATATATGTTCTGGAATGCCTAATCTTATCATCTTACATTTTAAGAAATTAAGATTAACGGAATCGTAAGCACCTTTAATGTCAATAAATAAGCATGGCATGTACTCATTCCTTGACAAACAGTATTGAATATCTGTTACGAGAGTTGTAACTGCATCTGTAGTGCCCGAATGCTTACAAAAACCAAAAATATGAGGAGGTAATAAATTATAATAACCAACAAACCACTCCAACCTAAGTTTAATAAGTCTTTCGCATGTTTTTGTTAGGCATGATGATAATGCTATTGGTCTATAGGATTTTGGGTCCAATGGATCACTATTTGGTTTTAGTATAGGTTGGATAATATAATGTTTTAGAGAATGTCTCTGAGAAGTGTAATACCAAAAATTATTGAATACTCTATTTCCAGTTTACAATGTTTTGTATGTCAGGTTAATTCAATTATTTCAATAGTTTTATTCTTAGTCAGATTACATTTACAAAAGGTACCGATGGGATTATGTTACAGACTAAATAGGTAAGTAAAAATAATTCAAAATGATTTAAGAAAACCCGATCAAAAAGTGTCTAACTAAAATATCGGTTAGTGAAAAACATGATAAGAAATTACCGAATTGGATTCTGCGGATACGGATTAAATGTGTCAACAGTAAATAATCTTTTTAAATCCCAAAATATTTATGGTTTTTAGAAGGTTGCGGATTATCTGTAAGTTGCAGTGGTATTGTTCTGGTCGCGCAATACTTGAGGGTATACACCATAATAAAAACGTGGTCGAAAAAATGTCTACAAATAGGTAAAAAACAGATAGATCACTTCGAAGAATTTGATTTTTAATCCCTTCTATAAAGCTATCCCCACTAAAATAATGAATATTGTCCAAAAAGAAAATAGTCAAGGAAAAGAGTTAATTCGATATTCATACACGTTATTCAGAGTGTAAATGGATGAAACGGAACGTAGCAATTTTAATGTTAATTTCTCAAAATTAAAATATTATCTTCCCTTACTTCACTTTTTATTTTTATGTTAGATGTACATTTCGAGACACAAGGTGCTCATTATCAATAACAAACTAGTTTGTTATTGATAATGAGCACCTTGTGTCTCGAAATGTACATCTAACATAAAAATAAAAAGTGAAGTAAGAAATAACAGTCTTTCTATTTGTGATTAATCACTTCACGTAAATTCGAAACAATACAGTTATTATCTTCCCTAATTATTTCAGGGAAATTATGATATTCATTTGGATAGAGTAAAAATATACACACCGAGCTTTGCTATTTATTGCATTTTTAAAAACCGGAGTGTCATGAAATTAAACAAGCAAATGATGAGGTGTTGATTTGTTGGCTTTTTATTTAAAATATAATCTGTTGATTTTTTGTTACACTTCGATCAATTCTGTATAATTATTACTGAATAAAAAAAAAAAACGAAAAAACTGCTTCTAAAATATCGGTAATAAATAAGAAAACAGTTATATGTATATTTAAAATAGTTTTTTAATGTTTGTTAGTTTTTTGTATATATGAATGTTTATATGAATCTATATTGCTATGTTTTTAGTTTTGTGTATTCGTAAATAATTTATCTATTTTATTGAAATAATTTCTGTTTTTTATTATCAATTCCAATTAAAATACCCATCAAACATTTTTCAAATTGATTTTTTTCATTGTAAAAAGATTTTTGTATTTATCTAACTTTTAAATAAAAAATGTTTAATAACATAAATATATTAAAAATCTATTAATTTTTAAACACGTTTTTATTAAAAATAAATATAATAACTATAAATTTTGGAAATATATTTTAAATTTTTTCATTGTAAAATGACTTTGATTATTTATACAAATTATGAATATTTGAAACAATAATCTATTAATCTAATAATTTTAACAATTTCTTTTATTAAAAATATATAAAATAACTAAAAACGTTGAAAATATATTTTAGAATTGTTAATTTCATTGTAAATTTGTTTTTATAAAATATATTCCCTAATTTCATAATTTGGAACACGCTTGAAATCTCAAAATAATAGAAATATTTTCGAATAGACTTTTTGTGGTGATAATAAATTTTATTATTCGTCTACCACAGTTCATATACAGGAAGTTTTCCGTTAAAGTATACATATTTCAAATTCACCTTATTTTCTTTAAATCTGTAGATATTCGTTGTGTTTTTAAAAGAGTTCAATTTGATGCTTTAAACGAGTGTTTTCCTCTCCCAGACTAAGCATGAAGTAAAATTTCGAGTTTAGAAAAGCCCCGTGAAAATTTATCGAGGGTCGCGCAGCGACCCGAGACAAATTTTCGGGGCTTTTCTAAACTCGAAATTTTACTTCATGTGCCACGCGTATAAAACACTAAAATATTGTGAAATTTAAGTATATTTGAACCTCACGTATAATCAGTGTTTTGTGCGCGGGGCGCATGAAGTAAAATTTCGAGTTTAGAAAAGCCCAGAAAAATGTACAGTGTATTCTGTATATTGACTTATTTATACTTAAAAAACTCTCTGTATAACTAATCAATAATATAAATTATTTGCCAAATTTAGTACATACCAAAGTTTTAATTGAATTTATGAAGAAAAAAAAAACAATCAAGATAAAAATAATATCAAATGAATTCTTTAATGTAAACTTATTGAATTTTATTTTGTGATTTTTAGTTAAATTTTAGGTTTATTTAGGAGCTTTTTAAATATATCTGATTCCCAAAGTCCATAATTTTGAACACGCTGGAAATCTGAAAAAAAAAGAAATGTTTCGGAACAGTTTATTTTTTCTGAAAGTCATCAAATTTATCATCGTACAAGTGGTGTAGACGGAATCAAATTACACGACGAAATAAGAGCGAGCGCGTTTGTGTGTGTGTGTGTGTGTGTGTGTGTGTGTGTGTGTGTGTGTGTGTGTGTGTGTGTGTGTGTGTGTGTGTGTGTGTGTGTGTGTGTGTGTGTGTGTGTGTGTGTGTGTGTGTGTGTGTGTGTGTGTGTGTGTGTGTGTGTGTGTGTGTGTGTGTGCGTGTGTGTGTGTGTGTGTAGACGCAACCGGAGCAGTTTTCTCTAGAATACTTCTACTACCCTTGCTATTACTAAAACTTACTAAACGACCAAATTGATTTATCTATTTTCCAGACTTCAATAAACTTTACTACACGTCATTAGCTTCAATCTATATTTCGTCTTGAAAATACCTGTGCTCACAAAATTCGAGCATTTTACAATACATTTGAAGGCAGCGACGGCTCGCAGCCTAACTTCAGGGTAGGCCACAGCGCCAAGGCACACAAAATTTGAGGTTGGGATCTTGCTGTATAAATACAAGGAATTGCACAACAAAGTCACCTTTTAATAACGAATACATATCACCTTGGGTCTCTGGGATACCCTGAAGTTAGGCTGCGTGCCGCCGCTGTTTGAAGGTATCCTTGAAAGAATAAGTCTCATATACATTTTGTATATTTTATTTGTATTATCTATAACCCGTCGATCGCCAAATACCGTGGCATGTAAAAGTAGCTCACGTGGTACGAAAGGTTGGACACCCCTGCTATACAGTAAGTGTGGAGTATCTATAAAAAGTTGTAAAATAACAATTCAACATTAAAAATTAACTCAAAACAAATTATTAAGAAAATTTAATTTAATTTGTTTTGATTTTGATAAAAAAAAAACAAATTTGAGAAATAAAAAAGAAAATTACAAAAGTTCAAAGTGGACTAGTATTAAAATAAAATAAATACCACTATTGTTTTTATTGTTTAGAACAAAAAAAACAACCTTTTGAAATCTCCTACTTCATGAGCATACCCATTCTCAGTACTAGTGCACAATAGAATATTTAAAGTCTCCTTTGAATATAATCACGATTAAGTATTCTGTTTTTCGGCGATTTTAAATTAAATTTGAAAGTTACACGAGGCGAGCCCTCCGTTAATGAAGGAGCAAGCGAGAGAAAGAGCGAGATGTGGCCCCCTTTTAATAGTAATGAATTCGTTTTTGTTTTCGGCTGTTCATTATTCAGATCTCCCCATTTTTACTTGATTTTCGTCTTGCGTCTTGCTCGCAGCCGCCTCCGGGTAAATAGAGCCGGCCCCGGTCGAGATGTAAATAAGGGAGATATTGTGTTGAATTTATGCGGGCTGCAAGTTGTACGCAGCAGAAGGAAGATGGTATGCTGCCGTAAATCCAGCACTGTTATTAATTAATGTTGCCGCCGAGTGCATATAATACTTCCGTAAATCATGGGAAAAAGTGTGAAATATACACTCTTGAGCTCTTCGGAATGTGTTTTTTCGGGATTAGGGGGTAATTAATGGGGGAGGTGGTGTCCTTTTTATCGGTCCGTTGGATCTTTAGACCGGAAGCGATTCTGGTGAGTGATGATGGGGATAATAAAGAGTGAAGAAATCGTTAATTTTCAATGGCTTGTCGATTTATTTCTTCTCTATAATTTATATTAAACAGTTTGAAATTAAGTATATAAAAGCAATGAATATTACGTTTGTTATGTTGTAGTACAGTGCTTCCCAAACTCTATTGTGTGGAGGACTAGTATTTTTGATCCCAGTTTATTACGGACCGACATTCATAAGCATAGCCAAGGCTGAGCGGTAAAATAATATTGAAAAGTAATAATGAAATTACACAACATTATTTAGTGGATATGTTCTTAATTAAATTACTAAATAAGTTAATTTAATACGTTTTATTATTTGACCTCACTTGAGAATGTGTAAGAATAATGTAAATATTTTGTTATTCAAATTTTTTGATCATTACTTATTTTAAAAAAGTGTTCTAAAGTGTGTTTCTAACTTCACAATATTTTAATGTCGTACACGCGTGAAGTAAAGTTTCGAGTTTAGAAAAGCCGGAAAATTTGGTTTGGCCGCTCCGGTTTTATAAAATCCATGAATTTCTGAAAATTTACAGCTTAACATTATGTATACAGAGTGTCTCATTTTAAAGTACCACCTGGAATATCTTCAGAACCATGCACCGAATAAAAAAAAATTTCAAATAAAAGTTTAATGATTTGAAGGGGGAGGAAAATTCAACCCCCCCCCCCATCCCCAGTAAAGGCTCGGGAGATGGTAGCTTTGAAATCTTAAATGCGAACCCCTACTTTTATCAAGAAACATTTTTTGTTACTTTGATAGATGGCGCTGCAATCAACAATTGAACAATTGATAATTGACATACTAAATTTATTAATTAATTAGTTGAAGATTTCACTTGAAGTTAGTGATTTATGCACGTGGCGCATGAAGTAAAATTTCGAGTTTAGAAAAGCCTAAAAATTTGGATTTGCTGGTTCGCGACTCGATTCACTCGCGCGCCCCAGCAAATCCAAATTTGTACGCTTTTCTAAACTCGAAATTTCACTGCATGCTTAATCTGCGAGTGGAAACCCTCGTCATATAATCAATCAGGAACTTAGTTTGCAATTTTCTTTATTGTCAAATTTATGACGTAAAATAAATAGAGTTGATGTTATTTCTTACTTTAAGTTTAGAATGAAAACAAATTCCTGTGCATTATTTGTGTGTCACTAAACTCCGACGAACAAATTGAAAACGCTTAAATGAAAATTAGCCTAATAAATAATTGCAAAAGTTTAAAATAATTAGATATTATTCAAAATGAATAGCATTTAATTTAATAAAAATATACTCATAAATATTTCATAATAAAATTTAACTTTTATTTGATATTTTGAAATATCCCGTGACAATACTTAAATCTCAATTATAGCCTATCAAATTTTACTCATTTCTGTGTAGATTGTATAATATTTATTTATTTTTATTTTAACACAAAGCACGCGCCCATCCCGCTTTTATTGGTTTCGAGAAATTTACATAATAAAAACAATTTTGTTGATTGCAGCGATCTAGCAGCGATCTATCAAAGTAATAAAAGATGTTTTAGATCGAACTTACTTACTTTTCCACTCTCTATAAAATCTTTAATAAAAAATGGGGGTTCGTATTTAAGAAGCTACCCCCTCCCCAGCCTCATGTGGGGGTGAGAGGTTGAATTTTCTTACAGAATTGGATGTCCTTCAAATCATTAAACTTTTATTTGAAACATTTTTTTCATTCGGTGCATGGTTCTGAAGATATTCCAGGTGGTACCTTAAAATGGGACACCCTGTATATAAAAAAAATATTATTATGTAATTTAATAAGTCAATAATAGAAATAATAAAAATAAGTGCAGAATTTTTCCTAAAATCCACTTTTAGAATTAACTTTATAATTGCTCGGCCGTTAATGGGTTAATGAAAATTAAAGAAACTTCAAAAAACAAATTAACAATTTATCGAAAAATAAACAATTTTTTTAAATCTTTAACATCTCAGTAAATGATCGAAATAAAAGATGATACAGATCGCGAAAATAAGGAACCATGGTCGGACTTTAAAAAAAAACAGATACTTAACTTTCTAGTAATGATGAGAAAATCTGTGATTAATTGAGCTTAGCAGTTAGAAATATAGATTGAAATCTCTGAAGATAGAGACAAGATTCCCGAAAAACTTGCAAATTAATAAATTAGTTGGAAAAGCACAGCCTATTGTTGTTAGTTTATAAATGTTAAAAGTCAAAACTGTAAAATGAACTAAAACTGACACTTTAATTTAAAATGTTTTTGTTCATTTTTATTAAATAAATTATTCTAATTGGCCAAGTTCAATTAACAAAATAACTAGAAAGTTAAGTATAGTTTTTAGTTTTATTAAATAATATATTCAAAAATATTCTAGTTATGGCATTTTATAGAAAAAATAAATATTTGATATAAAATTACTTTAATAATAAAATGAATTAAATTTTAGGGGTTGTTCATTTTCCTGTACAGAGAAGTAAAATATCGTGCCTAAAGATAAAGTTATGAGACTTTAAAGTAACGAATTCTTTATAAAAAAGCATTGGTTTTTAGGGTGAAAGTTAGTTTTAAAAATCATAGGGTGTCACAATTAGGTCAACATTTCGGAATAATTTAGTTAAGAGACAACTATATTTAATATTACAGTACACAAAACTAGAATATCTTGCTTAAGATAGTAGATACGAGTCTTCAAATAAAGGAAATCCTTAAAATTCATTACATATTTCGATATGTTATCAAAAAACTTGAAATTATTAAACTTTATTGAGATATTACCATTTTTAATAATCCAATTTTCTGTATTTAATTGTGTTTTCTAACATCGCAGTTATGAAATTCCTAAGTAAGTATTATCACAATAACTGACAAGTTTTGAGAAAGATTTAATTTGGAAAATCATTTGAAAAATCTTTTTAAATTTAAAATTACTTCAAATTTAATTTTGAGTTTACATTTGCTTTCTTGTAGAAGCAATTATTTTGTGATATACGTCACCACTTTTGATATTGATTTATTGCGAAGTCAACCCTGACGTCACAATAAACAAAAGACAGACTCACAAACGCATGTCTATCTTTTTGTTTGATTTAATTACTTAATTTATTTCACAAACCTATCAATGGGCAATCAAATTATCTATATACAGGAAGTTTTTCTTTCAATTATACATATGCATAAGATGTTAATTTTCCGGCATGCGTTGTTTTTTAGAAGAGTTTAATTTGAAGCTTTAAACGAGTGTTATTCCCAAGTTAAGCATAAAGTAAAATTTGTAGGCTCTTCTAAACTCGAAATTTTACTTCACGCCACACGTATAAAACACTCATTCAGAGTAAAGTTCGTAATATACTGCTTAAGCTTGATCAGTATTTTATACGCGTGGCGCATGAAGTAAAATTTCGAGTTTAAAATAGCCAGAAAATTTGGTTTGGTCGCTCCGCTCCGCTACGCGACCAAACCAAATTTTCTGGATTTTCTAAACTCGAAATTTTACTTCAAGCTTAACCTAGGAGTGAAAAACACTTGGTTAGAGCTTTAAATTTAACACTAAAACAAGCAATATCTGCAAATTTAAAGCATAAATAAATAAATGTAATTAGGGTATGTATACTATAAAGAAATAAAATTCATAGAAGAAACGACAAACAAGAACGAACAGAAATCCCTAGAACACAAACCTCAGTTAAATTAGACATTAGCACACTGGATTAGTGACGTTATTCAAGAAAATATATATAATTTCCTCTTGGTTCTGCGACAAATTGTAAATCATCAACTATATGGATCCTTCATTGTATATGGATCCTCTTTATTTCAACATTTCAATTATTCTTCACCTTAATTTTAATGCAAACCTTTTGCCCACTATTAAAAATCCGATATGTGTTTATTCCTCGAATAGTTTCATCATAGTTTAAATGAAATTTTGAGAATTTTTTTTAAATTGGCGCATTTGAAGTATTTTGATAGGTGTCATGAATATTATGATGATAGAAATGCAAACTTTGCATCCGACGTATCAAACAATTGAAGATGTTCTGTTTCAACCATAATCCATTGATTGAAAACAGATAGCAATTAATGACGCCAGGGTAGAATGGTAATGTGTTGATTATATATTGACTAACAACCTCTGGAGTAAATATATATATTTAAAACAAATCTGCAACAACCAACGTTGATTAGATCGCACTGATCTAATTTCTTTTGAAAATGTTAATACAATTCTGGCACTTTTATAAATTTCATAAAATCATTGTTTATCTCTCTTGTCCTTTTTGATTCGTCATGACTATTGAAATTTAGTGTTAAATTTAACAATGCACAGTATGTCAGCGCGAGCTCGCTAGGTTCACTGGCGGTTTTTGGACCAAAATTGAAAACTGAAAATATGAAACAATGACTTAAGGCTTTATATTAAGGACATTTCAAAACTCATATAACGTGAGTTTTAGATTTTTTTATGAACTCCATAAGGCACAATTCACCCTCAAAGTTGAAACATTTCTGAAAGACGGTCGGTGCGCAAAATTTGCGTTACCTTGAAAATAATCACAACTTTACGACCACACGTTCTATCGTCACAACTTTTTAACACAACGATAACATCATATCACTTTACTAAATGGCATGTAGTTTGATTGATTTAAATAATTAATAACTTATTGAACAAAAAATCTGTATGTAATTTGATAAAGGGATATAATGTTATCTTTGTGTCAAAAAATGAGAACGATTAAAAGACTAAGCTAAAGTTGCACATTTTTGAAAATCATGTAAATTATGCACGCCAATTATGTGTTTGCATTGACTGATGCGTTAATAGACAAACATAAATTATTTTCTACTTTTTTTTAAATTCTATTACGGCCCAACTAAAGTTTAAATTTAGTAGTGAAAATTATACGTTTTTAATTAATTCTCAAAAACTATTTAAATCAATAAAACTACATGTCACTTAGTAAAATGATATAATGTAATCGTTGTGTCAAAAAATTGTGACGCTAGAACGAGAGGTCGTAAAGTTGTGATTTTTTTAAGATAAGGCTAATTTTTTGCACCCACCGTCTTTCACAAATGTTCCAACTTCGAGGGTGAATTGTGCCTCACAGAATTCATCAAAAAATCTTAAACTTTTGTTATATGAGTTCTAAAATGTCCTTAATAGAATGCCTTAATTCTTTTTTTTTTCAAGATTTCAGTTTTCAATTTTGGTCCAAAAACCGCCAGTAGACCTCGCACTGTGCAATGTCCCATTCAGACTAAACTAGTCACCATGCAAAAAGTATCAAATTCGTGATATATTGGAAGTATTATTTTAATAATAGTTCAAATACTCAGATTTTTGTAAAAAATAACTATTTTTGATAATCCTACACAGAAAAGCAATATAAGTAGATAATCCACAATTGAAAACGTGTTACTTCACATCGGATATATCCTGTTTACATTTTTATTTTAAATATTCGATTTTGTAGAAAGCATAAGCAAATTGAGTTTTTAGTTTAAAATGTATATTTTATTTAAATTTCTTACAAAAACGATAAAACTTTAATTTTTTATAGAATCATTAGAAAGTGGCCAGCACACTGTAGTACTAAAGCAATTAAAAACATGTTTTTGCCAGGTAAAGTATTTCAAAATTAAAAATAAATTAAGTTAATTTTCCTCTTATTAAGAATGCAGTGTCTGTTTTTGTTTCCAATCCTTGATTAAGCATGCAGTTAAATGTCCAGTTTAAAAAAGGATGAACATTTGGATTTGCTGGCGTGGGAGCAAAGCTTACTTCATGCGCCACCCGTATAAAACACTGATTTAAAATGAAGTTCAAAAACATATTACATTTATAACAATAATCCGTTACGTGATAACAAAAAGATTTATTTTGTTCATGTTTTTCTGTGATTCAAATTTGGAAAGTTAACTAAAACTGACGAAAGTAATTAACATTAAAGAACGTTGAATTATCAATTTGTATGTAGAAATAAGTCTAAGAATGGCATTGTTAACAAACCTAATTTGCACAATATTTGATTTTGATATTTTATGATTTTAATAACTGTGCAATATTTTATGTAGAAGCAATTTAGGTTTCTTGTGTTTTAAACTAAATGTAGTATAATTTTTGTCCCGTATCCCACCCTGCTCAAAATCCTAGCATTCCATTGATTTTTGTGTGCCAATGAAAACAGACACAACTCAGATAACAATATACATTTTTTAAATTTATATAAATTAGACATAAAATTTTGCGACGGACCGGCAGAATATGTCCTGCGGACCGGCACCGGTCCGCAGACTACACTATGCTGTTGTATTAGATTGTTGTATTATTTTGTTAATTTCACTAACGCAAACAAGATGAAAATGTTGGGACAATTCTAATTATAAAAAATATATAATACAACTATAAGAAACCACATCAAAACGAGCACAATTTTCTTATTATCAAGCAAATGAGGAGTGAATAATATTGAAAGAAATTTAAAACGAAACATTTATTCCGGACGCCTCGACTAATCCTTTTCCACTGTTTGCTCGACGGCAAAATAATATAAACACGTTCGGAGAGAAGGAAATTTAATCTCGGAGTTAGAATGCATCCAGCACCGGCTAAGATATCTTTAAACACATTCGCCGTGTCAACTTAAATTTATTAGCGCCTGGCGCATCCACCAAAAATGAAAATCTCGCGAGCGTGAGGCAATTTCACGCGATTTACTTACTGCACTGCACGGTACTGTGCTATTTTAACTAGAAATAATCAAACAATGATGTTAATTAATATACCATGATTATTTTAACAAGTGTGCTGCTCTTTGGATTTTCTCACAGTACATTCTTGAAATTATCAACATTATGAAGCTGCATTACTTACTTATTTTTAGTTCGTATGTGTCGTTTCAACACGCGTCATAAGGAAATTTATGTCAATAAAGATTCGTAAAATGTATATAGTTAGTAGTATAAATATAAGTATTGTTTGAAGCGTTACTACGCAGTGATCCATATTTATTAATGATTTAAGTATTTCTATGCCTTCATACCACTTGACATTGAATGCGTCGAAACTAGAGTCATGTAAAGTATAAATAAAGTAGTATAAAATCATAGAAATCCTCCTTGATTATTAATTAATAAGTAATATATTTCAAGCTTCATAATATTACAGTGTTTAATACGGGTGGCGCATAAAGTAACATTTTAAGTTTAGAAAAGCCTATAAATTTCGATTTATCGGCACAACGCACAGTGCGGCCAAATGATGATATTTTGGACAAAAGTCTATACTCAACTCCAAAATATAATCTTCATTTTCAAGTAATTTATATTTTAAATGACAAAAACTGAATATATCAAGCATATTTCAACCATTATGAAACATTATAATATTTATATACATATTAAACAAATACATTAAATGTTCCTAAATTGAACAATAGCTTAAATACTATATTAAATATTAAAAAAAATGGTGATGTGTCCACGATAGCACTTTCCCTGTTAAAGATATGATGATTTAAATATAAACAATATCAAACATTTGCTTAAACTAAATTTAATATTATTATTCCAAAACTATTCACAAAAATCTTGCATTTTTTCGCTATATCTCAATAAATATTGATTACCATCACATATATTTTTAACTTTACTGTAAACCAGCGGTTTATACGCGTGGCGCATGAAGTAAAATTTCGAGTTTAGAAAAGCCCCGTAAAAATTTGTCGATTTTCTACCCGGGGCTTTTTTAAACTCGAAATTTTACTTCACGCTTAGTCTGGGAGTGGAAGACACAAGTTACTTTAAAATACATAAAACTGTTAAAATGTGTATCGCAAATGTCACAAAAAAAACAATAACATGTCGATCTCATTATAGTTCAATTCAAACTCACATCAAGTTGGCATAATTGGTTAAATGTCGGCTTGTACCGACTTATGTCAACTGTTATTATAGTTCAAATGTCGGCTGCCGCCGACTTATGTCAACTGTCATTATAGTCCAAACGACTTATGTCGAGTTAACACGATGAACTAAATGTCAGCTGCCACCGACTTATGTCAACTGTCATTATAGTTCGAATGTCGGCTACTGTCGACTTATGTCAACTGTTATTATAGTTCAGATGTCGGCTGGCACCGACCTGTATGTCAACTGCATTATAGTCCAAATGTCAAGTTGACACGATGGACTAAATGTCGGCTGATGCCGACTTATGTCAAGTTGATACGATGGACTAAATGTCGGCTAGCGCCGATTTTGTCAAGTTGAAACGATACACATATGTCAGTCAACCTAGTGATTTACAGACATAAACTCACATTGACTATTATGATATTATGACTGTAAGTCACTTGGTCGACTGTATTTTGACTATGATAAGATTTTGTCTGAGTATGTCTCTATGGGCTGTATTTCGACAGTCAAGCAATTTATTAAGATTCAAAATTTTACAAATGTCAATATACAGTCGATCGAGTAATTTAATGACAAAATCCTTAATTTTAATTGTGTTTGCCCAATGCTCTTTGTCATGACTTATACCTAATCATTTTAAGGGAACCAAAGCCACTACAAATAAATATTTGTATGTCTGAATTGAATTTTGGGCGAATTTCTGCTTATACTTGTATTTAGGTGTTAGGTGAGTCGAATCACTTATATCAACAGTTTTTGATTTACTCTCTACAGTTATATAGAATAAATTTTGAACGCTCACTCGTGCGGATACTTCTGTCACAATTATGCCTTCAAGTAAAAGTAATCGTTTTAATTCTCTGATATCCCTTCACACTCGGAAAATACTTTTCATGATAACTAACGGAGGATCAAAGACTATTGTATTTCCGTTCTGACAGGTCCTAATCTAAATATACCGCAAATATTTCTTTTTAGATACAGTTAGGGTGTTGTGATATGACTGGAGGATGTGATGATATTTGCTTTAAATCAGCAAAACGTAGCACTTCAGGAAGCCTTGTACAAATTAAATCAGCAACACGACGTTTCTTTGCTATTAATGATGCCCCAGCAAAAAGTACCTGTAATCTTTCAAAACCAACTTTAGTTTCTGTTTTATATGAAGATGTTAAGCAGCAATGTAAGAAACTATCGGCTAAATTAACTAAAGATTTAAGTCATCCCAATTATAAATTATATCTTGTATAAATATTGGAAAACAACTTTACAATCTTGTAATAATAATTAAATGCTAACAAAAGATCATATTGTAACAATATATATTTAAAATATGAAAATCATTATTGAGAATATATTTGTATTCTATACTGAATAATTATGGTATCAAGATAATACATACATGTTGATAGATATTGATTTGATGTGGATAGATGTATATTCTCAATAACGATTTTCATATTTTAATTCTATATTGTTAGGTGAAGAAAAAACAGGCGGCTAGCAAACGCCGGTTTCCCTTCATCTAACAATATAGAATTAAAATATGAAAATCGTTATTAAGAATATATTTGTATTCTCATTTGTATCAGTTGAGCAGGAATCAACAATCTTACAACTGCGCAATCGTGGTCAAAATTAAATGATCAATGTTATTTATTATCGATACAACATTGACATGTATTAAATATCTTTATTAAATGGTCAATGGCATTCAATATTGAAACAATATTGTGCATGGATTAAATATCTATATTGAAGGATTAATGCTATTCATTATTAACCCATTAACGACCGAGCAATTATAGAGTTAACTCTTGAAGTTGATTTCAGGTAAAATTCTGCACTTCTTTTTATGATTTCTATGAATGACTTATTATATTACATACTGGGATTTTTTCTTATAAATATACATAATGTATACGCTGCAAATTTTCAGGCAATCGTCGATTTTGTTAAAGCAATTAGTTTCAAGTTTCGAACGAGTGTTTCCACTCCCACATTAAGCATGAAGTAATATTTCGAGTTTAGAAAAACCTGAAAATTTGGTTAGGTCGCGTAGCGCTAAGCGATCAAACCAAATTTTGAGGCTTTTCTAAGCAGGAAATTTGACTTTATGCTCCACGCGTATTAAATACTGAAATATTGCGAAGATGGAAATGCACTTGAAAATACTTTTTCAAAATGAGGAGTAATCAAAATATTTAAATAACAAAATATTAAAATATTTAAATAACAAAATATTAAAATTTTTCTTTACACATTTTCAAGTCATGTTTGGCGACTAATGGCGATTAATAGGTTAAAACAATATTGTACATGGAATAAATATCTATTTTGATGGATCAATGGTGTTCATTATTGAAACAACATTGTACATACATAAAATATCTATATTGAACGTTCAATGGTATTCATTATTGATACAATATTGTACATGCATTAAATATCAATATTAAGGTATTAAAAGTAATTATTATTGACTCGATATTGTACAGACATTGAATATCTATCGTTGATTTTCTTTGTAGATACAATAACGAAAACTGAATTACTTATACTGGATTTATACAATATTGTATCTATAATAAATATCAATATAATATCAATAAACGCAAATTACATTGTAACAATATTGTGTGGACTTTGATTAACAATTTCAAGATATTAATATAAATACAATGTTGCTATAACGTAAACTCAAGATTCATTTCGATTAGGGATTGTTGATAAAGGGTTTTACGGGATCGATGACAGTCCTTCCACTTCTTTTTTTTTCTGCTCAAGATTTATGTTTCGAGTAAATCTGATTTTATGATATTTCAGCGAAGATTGCAATTTCCCGCAAAATGTTATTCTAGAGTTTCAATCTAAAAGGTGTAAATAATCGTATAAAATTGAAAACACAGGATATATTGAGTCGAACGTTCTAAAAGCTTAATCAATGTTATGAAACATGATTGATATTTTATTAATTTTCCTGTGCATTAGAAATCACCTACCTTGGTGGGTATTTTCCATCACGGTTCTTGGTTTTTAAGACAGTAATAAGATTAAACAAGCACTCACATCCAGACTAAATTCGTAAATGAATAGATGCGTCGACTATTAGGGCACTTTAAACGCTGTGTAAACATTTTGTGGATGGTTTATTTTTCTAACAATACGATTTCCGGAAAATTCAACTATTTTTCTCTACGTATATTTGGTTTAAATTTGTAGAAACATTTTAGATTTTTCGACTTTGGTCCGTCGCTGGCCGTACTGTGCGACGATCCACGGCAAAAACAAATGTTTAGACTTTTATAAACTCTTGATTTTACTTCATGCTTAATCTGGGAGTAGAATAGAAAACATTCGTTAGAAGCTTTATATTAAACGCTTTTGTAAAATCAAAGAAGTTTTACATTGCAACATGTATACTTAAAAGAAAAATTCCCTGCATGTGTACCTTGATCAGTTCCGAAATACGTAAATATTTAGAAAGGTTTATTCATAGTTTCAATTAAATAAATGTAAATTTACAACAAATAAAACCCCCAAATACACAGGGTAAGAAAACTACACATTCAACTATTTGCATTCACCAAATGCATGTATTATAAATTTAGTTAATGTCATCTAACCTAATCTACATGTTATTATTAACAAACTCCGAAAGAAGACTATACTAATATTGAATCTGAATTGTAGGCACTTAGTTTGTTTTACTTAAATTTTTATTTTTTTCAACTAGTTTCGACTTATCGTCATTCAAGGAATAATGTACAGAAAATACATTATTAGGTAGAAATGGCAATAAGAATGGGAAGTGGCAGATGTCTTCGCACTAATTTACTACGTTTTTCGCCTGTTTTATGGTCTTATGAATCTCTACACCTTCTCTAAACTTTAAATCGTGTCCTTTACTACCCGAGTGCAAAATTTTAAAATCAGATGCATTCAAAACGTGATTAAATGTGGTGCAACGTTTAGCAAAACCCGTGAATAATTTATTTTTCACAATTGATTTTCTATGTTCATTTAAGCGTATTTTGACCTATATACATTCCAATATATTGCAATTAAAACAACATGTATTAAATTTTACTATCCTTTTTGTACTGACTATGGTATTATGAATATCTTTATACAGGGTGCCAGTTTCTCGAGCGACACTATGGGGATCTTGCTTATTTTAAGAGATAGAGAATCGGGTAAATGGGAGGAAAGTAACGTATTTTAGTGTTTACTAATAATCAGCTTTTACTTTTGAAATATCTCTAGTTGCTTTGATGTAATTGAAAAAAAACTTTTAAAATTAATATTTAAAATTTGCCTATATCAAACACAACTTTTGTTTTTCTTACGGGCGCATATGAAGATATGCGTATCACTAAACATCATTTTTTGCACTGATTTCAATGATGTGCCACATGATGAATTTTAAGAAATGTATGGTTTTAATGGTATGTTGCCATGAAAACAACCACGCAATGTTCGAGAAAACTATGTATTTGCATAAAAAAGATAATTAATCATGAGTAGTCTTTCTTTTAAATAGCATGTCAGCTATTGCATAGCAGCTTGATATTGTTTGGCTGCTATGGCAACTAGATATGGGAAGTTCGAATCTTTTAAGTGATTCGAAGCAACCGAAGCATTTCTTAGAAGTGAATCGTTCGTATACGAATCACTTAAAATAATAATAATAATAATAATAATAATAATAATAATAATAATAATGACAATAATAATAATAAAGTTCGTTCTCGCCCTAATCTCCCTCTATAGTGACGATAGACACTTATTTCATAAACCGTGACCATTTACTTACCGTCAATTAACTACGCGCAAAATTGAATAACAATACTAATAGTAATTTTTTTTTTCTAGGTGGGAGGGGAAATACATTTACGTACGCAGTGTCGGACTCCTTGCGGCTACCGACTAAAACCCCTCCCACTATCGCCGAGGACACCAACCCGGAACCGTTTACCACATTACTTCGGGTTGGGCCTCCTTTCTTGGCGCTCATGTCAAGACAGGTGGAGCGTCTTCCTGATGTTTTTTGTGGAGGACATCCTCCACAAAAGTCGCTATCTTCTCCCAGCATGCTTCGCTCTCCAGCATCTTCCCCATGGTATTTTCTGGGGACAGATGGCCCACCTCTGCTTTCAATCCAATTCTTTGTCTTGCCCATCTCTCGCAGTAAAAGACAGCATGTTCTGCATCATCTTTTGCGCTTCCACAGTACTTACACATAGGGGTCACACACTTTCCCATCCGATGGAGATAATAACGGAAACATCCGTGTCCGCTGAGGAACTGGGTGAGAAAGTATGTGATCTCCCCGTGGTCGCGCTCGATCCATGGCTTGATGCAGGGCAACAGTCTTGCGGTCCATCTCCCCTTTTCGATAGTGGACCACGAATTCTGCCACTCCTCCAGTGTCCGCGCCCTCTCCTCCTTGCTGGCAAGCTCCCTACCAATTTCGGACTTACGCTCATAGACGGCCTTTCTTTCAATGGCCAGCAGCCCAATGGGGATTTCTCCGGCGATTACAAGGACCGCCGCCTCGGAGACAGTGCGGTATGCGCACGATACTCTGAGAGCGGTCCTTCTCTGTACAGATGCTATGCGTTTTCTGTAGCATTCTATCCTCATCATATTACCCCATATTTCCGAACCGTACAGGAGTATCGACTGGACCGTTGTCATTAAATGGCGGCGCTTACTAGATTTAGGGCCATGGGTGTTAGCCATGATCCTAATCAGTAGAGTTGACAACGTCTCCGCCTTCTCTGCAACACGTCGAATGTGTTCACTGAAGGTGAGTTTGGTGTCAACCACAATGCCGAGATATTTTGTTGCAGGCTTCGTCTCTACTATCTCATCCCCTACCGACATCGGTATAAGAGTAGGGATTCGTTTTGTTGTCATCACAACCATGTCCGTCTTCTCAGTAGCTAGCGTAAGCCCGTGGTCTGCCATCCAGCCGTTGACCCTTCTCATCACCTGGTTTAGCTTTAGCTGTGCTGAATCCGTAGTGCGTGCTGTAATCAGAGCTGCTACGTCATCAGCATAGCCTACCAGGTGTGAATCGTCTGGCATGTTTAATCGAAGCAGGCCGTCGTATGCAATGTTCCATAGGTCTGGGCCGAGTATGGAACCGTGTGCTGCTCCGGCCGTTATTTTCCATAACCGTTTGCCCTCCGTTGTATCATATGCCAGCGATCTATCGTCGAGGTAGTCTCCTACGATGTTAAGGAGGTACTTGGGGACACGAAAGCTTTTTAGTCCTTCTAGCATATCTGTCCACCTCGCAGAATTGAATGCATTCTTTACGTCCAGGGTGACGAGAAGCACAATTTTTCGGGAGTGATGGTTTCCCATTTGCGCATTATCGGCAGCCTAAACAACTTCTCGCACTGCATCGATCGTGTAATAATAATAATGATGATAATAATAATATATGTTCGTTCCATACCGAACGACGCCGAGATAGACGACCGACCCAATAACATCAGTTAAACGAGCGAATACCGTTTTAAGGGAATTGACTTGTATAATTTAAGCAAAGATGATAGGTTTATTCGAAAGATATGTGTCTATAAAAAATAGAGCAAATATATACAAATTTAACTATAATTCAAAATGTTTTATTATATTTATTTTTAAATTTTCAAATAATTTTGTTTTTTCAGTAGTAAAGCTGTTACAAATAATACTTCGGTGGCTTGAAATTATCTTGCAAATATTCTGTGATTTGTCTCATAAGTAGAGAACAAACATTAGCTGATAAAATTACCGTCGAGTCGTACAAAATACCAATAAAGGCTGGCGCAGCGGGTTCGATTCTGCAAGTCGTGAAGAATCGTTTCGGGCGGATTCAGACCACATGTACAAAGCGGAGTTGAAGTTGTGCGCGGATTCGAACAAACGCATTAGTCATCCGATTCGGGCGGATTCAGATTCAGATCGCATGTACGAAGCGGAGTTGAAGTTGTGCGCGGATTCGAGCGAACGCATTAGTCATCCGATTCAGGCGGATTCAGATTCAGACCGCATGTAGAAGGCGGAGTTGTTGTTGTGAGCGGATTCGAGCAAGCGCATTAATCATCCGATTCGGGCGGATTTAGATTCAGATCGAATGTACAAAGCGGAGTTGAATCTGCGCGCGGATACGAGCGAACGAATAAGTCATCCGATTCTGGCAGATTCAAACCGCGTGTATAAATCTGAATCGGGAATACGATTCCTCTAGACCAAAATCGTTCGGTCGGTCGTCTCGAGTGAATGAATCATTAACGAATCAATTCTTCTTGAAATACGGAATCAGTTCATTCAAATCACCGTACAGAATTGTTCTTTTTGAACGAATCATTCACGAACGACCCGTATCTAATGGCAACATAAACAACAACAATAATTAAACAAAAGTTTAGGTGTGGCATATCGTTTAAATCGGAATTATAAATGCATTTCAATGATGTGTATAAAACAAAAACCAATCCCTTTTAATACTTTTAACGTTAACCATTCGAAAATTCATAAAAAGTTGCCATAAGAAAGTTTTTACAGAATATAATAAAAATTAAAGGTAGCGAAGATATGGAGAACATTAAAAAATCGAAATTTGTAGTTTTTTTTTTTCGAAATACAACGAAACAATAGAAGATATTTCAAATGAGAAAGCAAATTATTAATAAGCACTGAAATTCGCAACTGTTCCCCTGTTTAATCAATTCTCTATCTTTTCAAATAAGCGAGTTCCCCATGGTGCCGCTCGAAAAACGAGCATCCTGTATAGATTTATCTTGATTTCGAAAGTAACAATTGCATAGTGGCCTTATTAGCCGATTCATTTACATCAAGTAATGTGCAGATACTTAATTCGCCAGAATCACTGCTCATTTATATCCCTTACATGCTTTACTTAAATATTTAACATAAATATGACGTTTGATATGTCGTCAAATATCTTGGTAGTAGTATACAAAAATATGCTTCCTTTTTAAAAAAAAAAAAATCAAAATAAGGTGTCATATTCCGTGTGTTTGAGAAAAAACGTATATATGAAACTGCTACTACTTTTTTGTATTTCAATTAAGTAGCACAAATTGCGCTTTTATATTGAAATAAAGGACGCCGTAGCCTAAAAAGGGAGTAAGGGATCGGTCCGTTCCCCGCGGAGGGACATTTCATCACGCAATGCAAACAGAGAATCCGGATTTCCAGCGGATAGGCGAAAAAAATATATGTATATAAATAAAAAAAAGCGGGAGAAGGACCTTCAACTTTCGGCCTTGCCAGAGGACGACATAATGGCAATCTTTTTTAAAAGAAAATTAAGAGAGTCAAATAGTTTTTTAGTGAATTATTTTGTTAGTTTAACTTTTAACTTTCCCCATATGCAAAACAAAGGGAAAGTATTGTATTTGTGAACATTTTCAAATCAAAAATGTTAGTGGATATATTCATTTTGAGGTTCCCCGAGTTGATGACAGAGCTGGGACGAATCCTCGTAAAAAGGATTCGAATCACGAATCCGAATCACCTAATATGATTCGAATGACGAATACTCGAATAAAGGATTCGTAAGAGATAAATATGATTCGAATCAAAGTTTCGAATACTGTTTTTTCCAATCACGAATACAAATCCTTTAAGAATACATTTGATTTTATTATGTTTTTTTTGCAAACATTAATATATAAATGTCGTTACCAGTTGCTTTAGCAAAAATATTCAAAACCTAATTATTTATTATTAACACTGAACATCGTTGATAACAGACTAAATATCTGATTCCCTGTTACTCTGATTAAAGATGTATTTGTGTGTTTCTGAACTTCACTATAAATCAGTGTTTTGTACGCGTGGCGCATGAAGTAAAATTTCGAGTTTAGAAAAGCCCGAAAATTTGTCTCGGGTCGCTGCGCGACCCTCGACAAATTTTCACGGGGCTTTTCTAAACTCGAAATTTTACTTCATGCTTAGCCTGGGATTGGAAAACACTCGTTTAAAGCTTCAAATTGAACTCTATTATAAAATCGACGAATGCCTGAAAATTACGTAGATAAAAAATTCATTAAAAATCATTAAAACCGGGAAAGTCACAGACAAGTCTATAATTTCATGACTTTTCTGTGACTTTCCCGGTTTGAATGATGTTTAATGAATTTTTTATCTACGTAAAAAACGACCAAAACACTAACAAAAAAGCCATATGACATTATTAAATTTGTCAAAATCAGCAGGGAAATTACAAAACACGTAAACATTTATAAAATTATTATTATTATTATTATTATTCTTTATTTACGGAATTCACCTTTTTTACAATTGAAATTAACACAATTAGTTGTATAAAGTAACACATCATACTCATTACGTTACTAAGTATAACCAAAATTAATGTATAAACAAAATATTATCAAAAAAAATATATATATATATATATATATGAGAAATATGTTTTACAAAGGGATAACCTGAATCGCAAACACCAAACGGTTCAATGGCTAAGGTTAAATTATTGTTGCTTATCCGATTATATAAAATGCATTAAATGTGTATGTGGACGAATATAATAAATATAAAAATATTCGATAATAGACTCACATAAACAAAATATCACAGTTAATGCTGCTAGTCATAAGTAGAAATATCTATCACAGATAAATATCACTTAATAAAGATGGTAAATAACAAAAGACATCAAACAACTTAGACAAACAACATTAAAGCAATAAATAACATGTAGGAATAAAATATTGAATTAAAAGATAAATATAAATAATTATGATCACTGGTCATTGTATGAAATTTGTCAACTTAATGCGCTTTAATCGGTTTTTAAACTGCGGCAGTGAAGATGTTAACTTAAATATTGACAAAAACAATGAAAACAATTTAAGAATCAGGGAAATGTCGGAAAAAATTTACATTTCAGATTGTGACTACCATGTCAGTTTTTTTTGTGACTACCATGTCAGTTTATTTTGTGACTACCATGTCAGTTTTACTTCAATAGTCATTAAAACCGCGATCCGTCAACAGCACGTGCGTTGTGCTCCGCTTTAAAGTGATATTTCATATGGAATTTTGTACTTGAAATTGTTCATCTTTGGTGAGGTTGATATCTATATTGTTGTGCGTTGTTATATGCAGTTTTTATATTATTTAATTTTTAATAACCTTGTTTAAATTCATTTATGTATAATTGCCGTGTATTGTGAACTAGCCAGATTCTCTACGTTATTTTTTCTGTGGCAAGGTCGTTTCCTTTATCGGAGACGAGCTCGACTCATACAGAACACAGTTCAATGCACTCAATTATTTTAATCATTTTAATAATTTAATTGAAATGAGTCTTTGATAATTAATAATTGCATCCAGCATAATCCTACTGTTGTCATTATATGTCATAACCGTGGTCTTCTTGTGTTGTCTTACGTTAGTCACTGCGAAAGACCGTGCAGTGTGAAAAGTTACCCAGTTTTTCCAATCCATAAGCACTTATTATTTTAACTAGTGATTACTACTCAAAATGTCTAAACCGAATAATTTAAAATCAGCAATAAAATGTGAAGGCGGCTGTGGGAATACTGTCGTCAATCCAGTGTCGTGCCCCACTTGTGGAAAATCTGGACATCCTAGTTATATCGAACGACATAACTGTACCACTCTTTCGGATTTAATGACCGCAGTACAGCAATTACAAGGCTCTGTAGACAAGCTATCTAAAGACAGTGATGAACTTCGGAAGGAAAACATAGAACTCAAAAAGGTTCTATTATCTATGGACGATATTCGCCAAAAAAATGTTGAATTAACAACTGCACTGAAAGAACTTACTGAAAAATTCATGAAATTTGAATGTACGTTTAATTCTAAGCGAAATTCAAAATCATCCACGACTTTCGAACAATTAACTGCTGTACTTACCGGTAAAATAATCCAGGAAATGGCTGAACGGGAGAATAGAAAAAATAACTTAGTGATATTTGGCCTGCCTGAAGGGAATTTTAAGACGTTGCAGGAACAGATTGATGCTGATGTACGTGCAACACATCAAATACTAGCCATTGTAGAAGTATCGCACAATATTATCAAACCGTTTAGGATCGGCAAATTTGATCCCACTAACTTAAACAGAAAGCGTCCTTTGAAAGTGAATCTTAATAGTGCCTTGCATGTATCTGCAGCAATTAAAAACTATTCCAAACTTAAATCTAATGAAACTTTCAAGTCAATAAGCATATCACGAGATCAAACAGAACTGCAAACTGAACTCTATCGAGAGGTAAAAAGTGAACTCGTGCGAAGAAAAGAAGCTGGTGAAACTATTAAATATATTTAAAATATTCCAACTATTATCAACAAGGATTCTGAACATTCGGAAAACTAAATATGCCCGGAAGTCAACGTTTGAGCTTATACAACCAGAATGTTCGCGGAATTAGGTCTAAAACTCACTTATTTTATGCAAGTTCATGTAATTCTTGTTTTGATATTATATTCTTAAGCGAAACTTGGTTAAAGGACTCAGTTAATGACTCAGAATTATTTAATGCAAATTATAATATTGTACGACACGACCGTAATTTTTCTCTTACACATAGAACTACTGGGGGTGGAGTATTAATGGCTTTTGTCAAAAATATTTTCTTGGAAAGAATTGATACCAGTAATATCGAAGCATCGGTACCATTAATTGATGTCATTGCATGCAAGTGTAATATTAACTCATTTCATTTTTACACAATCGCTGTATACATACCTCCTGATGTGACAACTGATTTAAAATTTCAAGAAAGCGAATTTTACACTGCTTTATAAACTCATACTTGAAACAACTTGGGATTCTGTTGTTAACGTGAGCGATCCTGACCTAGCTTGCGATGAACTTTATAAAATCTTAAATAATTACATAGACTTATGTGTACCCTTTAAAATTAGTAAATCTCATAATTTTCCGTTTTGTTACTCACGTTTAACCATTCAGAGTATTAGGCGTAAGCAGCATTATATGAAAATTTTAAAAAAATTCAAAACTAATTTTAACAAATCACAGTTTTGTGCTTATAGGAAACTAGTTAAAGTAAACATAAAAACAGATTTTTCAAATTATTTAATTTCTATAGAATCTGACATTAAACGTAAACCTCAAAAACTGTGGGAATATATTAATGAACGCAAAGGAAAAACACGAATTCCAGGTTTGATTAAAATAGGTAATGATGTGCTTGACCAACCGCAAGATATAACGAATGCATTTGCTGACTATTTTTCATCCGTTTATAAAGTAATAGACATTACATATGATGAAGCAAATATACCATCGAATAACGAATTATTATCATTTGGAGCATTTAATTTGGATGAATTTATGACTGCTGCGAATTCTTTAAAACAGAACCTTACAATGGGCCCTGATAATATTCCAGCACTTGTTGTTAGAGACTGTAGGCATGCGTTATCAACGCCACTTTTACATATTTATAACATGATGCTAAAATATAACAAATTCCCCACTCTCTGGAAAACCTCCAAAATTACACCAATTCACAAGAACAAAGACACCGATAACATCCATAATTATCGCCCAATATCTTTAATTAGTAATTTTGCCAAAATTTTTGAGATCATGCTGTACAAACTTATCTTTAATCACGTTGAGCGGTATCTGTCAACAAAGCAACACGGATTTGTTAGGGGTAAATCAACCGTCACTAATTTATGTAGATTTACAACAGCCGTCTCTGGAGCTTTAGACAATCGGCATCAGGTAGATGTTATATATACCGACTTGTCGAAAGCCTTTGACACTGTTCAACATGATTTGTTAATAAAAAAACTTCATACTTTTGGCTTGAGTGACTGTGTAGTGAAACTCATAAAATGTTACTTAACAAACAGAATTAATTACGTGGAATATAAAGGTTTTCGATCGTATACCTTTGTCTCTTCAAGTGGTGTGCCTCAAGGGTCAAACTTGGGACCGTTACTATTTTTATTATTTTTTAATGATGTCGGTAATTGTTTTAACTCTGATTATTTAATGTATGCCGATGATCTCAAATTATTTAGAATCATATATAACGCTAATGACTGCTTGGCACTACAACAGGACCTTGCTAAATTTAATAATTGGTGTACTAATAATGGGCTCAGGTTGAATATAGATAAGTGCAAACATATGACCTATAGTAGGAAACATACAAACATACATTTCAATTATAACATAAATAATGCGCCTCTTCAACAAGTTACCTGCTTCAAAGATCTTGGTATTTATTTCGATAAGAAACTTACATTTAATGACCATATTAATTATATCACTAGTTTCGGTTACAAACTATTGGGATTTTTAATAAGAAATACCAAATTATTTAAAACTACGCAACCGTTAATCAACTTCTATTATGCGTACATCCGCAGTCGCCTAGAATACTGCTCGGTTGTATGGAGTCCGCACTACACTATTCATATTTCAGAAATTGAAAAAGTTCAGAGGAAATTTTTAAAAACATTGTACTATAGGAAATACCGGGTATATCCAGCGCAGGGTTATTCATCAGAACTGTTGGAACGTGATTTTGGTATCGTATCACTGCAACACCGGCGCACTTTAGCTCAAATTATGTTTGTATATAAGTTAATTCACCACAAAATCGATGACTCATTACTGTTGTCTTTACTGAACTTTTATGTACCACGCCAAAATAGTAGACTACAACATACTTTCTATTTAAGTACATCAAGTACATATCATCACATGAACTTGCCGATTTTGTCAATGTGTAAAACAGTGAATAGCCATTGCAAAAATATAGATATATTTTATACATGCAGCGAGCGAAGATTAATGAGTGAATTGATAAGTAACGTGACTCAAGTGTAAGTGTATTTTTCTGGTGTATTTTTCTGGTGTTCTTGTATGTGAATATGTATATGTATATACATATACGTGTATCTGTTCTATCATTTAGGAATGTATTGTACTGTCTTTTTTTTTTTTCTCTCTTTTTAATTTGTCCTGTAATTGGCCTTCGTGGCTGTTGGGTAATATACAATAAATAAATAAATAAATAAATAAATAAACTGATATGTTAGAAACTTTTTTTGAAGCCTTAGAGCTGCTTATTCTTGATAAGCCAGTGTTGGCGATTTTAATCTACCTAGTTTTGATGGAGAACATAATGTAAATGATTCTAAGACTCAATCCCTTACCAACTTCATGAATATTTTACACTTGCAGCAATTTAATAAAATTAGAAATATTCTCGACTTAGTATTAAGTAACTTTGATTGTAAAATACACGTGGAACATGATAGCCTCCCTTTTGTTGCTGTAGACTCACATCATCCCGCATTGTTTATGAATATGCAACTTAAAACAAGTAATATACAACAACTATTTCCTACAAATGACAATAAATTATTTAATTTAAAAAAAAGCTAATTATTTTAACTTGTATTCTGAGCTACTTAATGCGGACTGGTCGCCTCTAGAATCGTGCAGTACTTCCGATGAAGTAACCGGTAAATTTTACAATATATTATACAACGCTTTAAACAGAAATGTGCCGATGTATACTTTAAATAAAAATAATAATTTTCCTCCGTGGTTTACAACAGATATTAAAAGAAATGTGAAACTAAAATTGCATTATCATCGGAAATGGAAATCAACTGGGTATCCTTTCTATTATTCAGAATTCCAAAGGTTACGCAACCTTGCAAAATCTCAAATCTCCTCGGCGTATAAAGAATATCTTAGAAAAATTGAAATTGATCTTAAAAAAAATCCTAGACATTTGGAAAGTCATCAGGCAAAAAAAAGGAATATCCTGAATTCCTAGTCAACTGGTTCATGATGGTATTGAATTAACGTCACCGTTGTCAATTGTAAATGGCTTTGCAAATACTTTCTCAAAATCATATCTGCCAAAAACAACAGCTAAACTTGACGATATAGTTTCTAATCTTGAATATTTTTCCATTAGTCATACTAACGAAAATGTTGTTGTAAATAGTATAAGTAAATTAAAGAATTCTTCAGTGTGTGGCGATGATCAAATTCCAAGCTTTTTAGTTAGAGATTGCAAATACATAGCATGGACTATTATATACAATCTAGCTATACGGACCTCGACATTTCCTGAGGTATGGAAAACTGCTGTTGTTACGCCTGTATTTAAGAAAGGCGATCCATGTCTTACTTCTAATTATCGGCCAATTGCCCTTTTATCAAACTTTGCTAAAGTGTTTGAGCATATAATTTATAATCACATTCATAAGTATCTGTCTCCATTTCAGCATGGTTTTTTATCGGGCAGATCGATCTCAACAAATTTAGCTGTAGTTACTCAAAATATAAGTGAATCTATCAATAAACGATTACAAACCGACGTTATCTATACCGATTTCAGTCGAGCATTTGACTCAATTAATCACAACTTATTGCTGCATAAACTAAATAGTTTTGGATTTACTAGTTAATCTCTTAAATTTATGTCTTCATACCTCAGTAACAGAGTGAACTATGTACACTTTAATGGCTTTAGATCTAACAAGTTTGTTAGTACGTCAGGGGTCCCTCAAGGATCGAATTTGGGTCAGCTTCTATTTATTGTTTACATCAATGATCTGATAACCTCTATTTCATGTCCGGTATTAGCATACGCAGATGATATAAAAATATATTGCACAATTAAATGTGTTGATGATGCTCTACTACTTCAGAATAACCTTGATCATATTACACACTGGTGTTAATAAATTAAATTGTATTGAACATTAGTAAGTGTCTTGTAGTGTCTTACCACCGTAAGAATACACCTATACAATTCATCTACCGTGTTCAGGACGATATTCTTGAACGTAACACTCAATGTAAAGATTTGGGGGGTTTTATTTGACAGCAGATTATCCTTTTCGGAACACATAAAATGCACATCAACCTCTGCATTAAAAACGCTAGGTCATATTAAGGACCTCACGTTGTTAAAAACTTTATACTATGCTCTTGTTAGGAGTAAGCTTGAATACGCATCGATTGTATAGTATCCATATTATAGCAACGCATCTTTGTCAATTGAGCGTGTTCAGAGAAGGTTTCTGTAATTCTTGTCATTTAAAACTCACGGCACGTACCCGGATGTATCTTGAGATTATGTGAGCTTATTAAATGAATTTCAGTTCGTCTCGTTGACATCATGGAGAGAAGAATTCAGTGCAACGTTTTTGCGTAAATTAATTGAAAACAAAGTTGACTGTCCGCAATTACTCTCTAAGATTAATTTTCATGTTCCACGTATATTGTCAAGACACAGCAGCAAATTTCATATTCCACACTCAAGAACAAATATTTTACGTAAGTCACCCATCTTTCATATGTCTGTTAATTCAAATAATTTATTTAGCGATATTTTTGTTGGTGACCATGTATAACACTTCATACCATAAATTAAAAATTGTCTTGTACTTATATTCCTAAGTTGTATCTTTTTGTGCTATTTTTGTATTACTATTTAGTTTTTATTTATATTTTTGTCCCTGTATTGGTCTTCCGTTGGGCAAATAAATATTATTATTATTATTATTAAACCAAATTTTGAAAACTAGATTATTAGCTTTAAAAACATTATCAATCATTTAATGTTCTTATCAAAGCATTCAGTTTAAAGTTTCGAACGAGAGTTTCCACTCCCAGACTAAGCATGAAGTAAAATTTCGAGTTTAGAAAAGCCCCTTGAAAATTTGTCGAGGGTCGCGCAGCGACCCGTGACAAATTTTCTGGGCTTTTCTAAACTCGAAATTTTACTTCATGCGCCACGCTTATAAAACAATGATTTAACGAGAAATTTAAAAACACACAAAAGACATTTTTCATGTTAATCCTCACAATTAATTCGAAATATTTTTGACGATTCAATCCCTTTTGTAAGTATTCGAATCCTTTTATAAATATTCAAATCGTTTTATAAATATTCGCATCCTTTTATAAATATTCGAATCCTTTTATAAGGATTCGAATCACGCATATTTGTATTCGAGTACGAATCCTCTTAAAAGAATATAACGAATCCGGATCACGAATCTAGTTAATCTCAAGTATTCGAATGCATCTTTTAAATATTATTTAAATATATTTAAATATTCGATTCCAGGATTCGAATCCTGACTGATTCGAATCCTGCCCAGCTCTGGTTGATGAAGACCATTTTAAAAAAATGTCTGTCTGTCCTTCTGTAATTCTGTCGTCACGATAAAGTCTAAACCGCTTGAGCTGTTAAGATGATACTATAAATTAAAGCTTTTATTTACAATAGTAGTATTCGATCAATTTTTGGTAAAAATGCGAAAACCGAAAGTACTAGTTTACTTATAGCATTTTTTTTTTTAATTTAATATTGATCATATAAAAACATCTTCTTAAGAAAAGTTGTAGCTTTCGAAAAATTACTTGAAATAATTGCTATCATTTAATTAGCATTGATAATTGTGTCGGTAGTTTGACATTGATGATTAATATTTTGTGAAACATTTCAATTATTTCATTAATTTAAGTCTCTAATTACTAAATTAACAATTATTTTTTATTTATTTTGTCATTTTCAGAATCATACATTTTATAAAATTGGGCAATAAAATGAAAAAAATCAACCACAGTCACGAAAACTTGCAGAATTCCTCGATATTTTATATCTTATTTCATTTAAATAGACGAAAACTTTTATCTCCAAAGTTCTCTGTGAAGTTTATTTATGTAACTTATTAGGCAATAGTCGATGTTGTCGTCAAATGGTAGTTAAAATAATAAAGAAACTCAATATAATCAACATGTATAAAATTAAAAGACAGTTAATTTGGCTATCACGACATTTTTATCATCATATTATCACTGTGTCGTTAACTCAAACATAAATTCGCTTAGTCGGCTCTAAATAATTGTATTATAACTATAACGACCGGTTTCATAATAATTGTGTTTAAGTGACTTTAACAAAAGTCGACTTTACGTTAAAGTCGGCTTTAAATATGGATGCGTTTTATAATCAATTTCCGATCTAACATCTAGTTATTCAAGACTTCAAACTAAGATGGAATTGGTATAACTCATAATTACAGTTTCGCTGTCAGAGGCGTGAGAAAATGTGAGTCGATGATCAAAACTTTAGGAGTGACTTTCTCTAAAAGGATGGAATATTTTAGGATATTTTTATGATATATATTTTGAATTGCATTTTTGAGGTATAATCAATTTTTATATTTTGAAGAACTTTTAATACACGTATTTTAAGTAATACAGGCTCTCAAAATTAGCATCCATAAAATAAAATACATTGAAAATTATAAAACACTAATATTAAAAAGAATATAACTTAATTCTGGTTAACATTTATTTATCTAATTGTTGAGAAAAAGTGATAATAGACACTCGACATTTTTAGCAGATCCGTACAGAAACTTTACTTTGATAAACAATATTTTCTTGTTAATTAGTCTGGAGAGTTTTAGGTGAGCTGAAATACGCTTTATGTTGGTTAAAAATGGAGGCTTCAACTTCTTTATGTTTGTATAACTGAGACTATAGTTTCAACAACGTCAACTTCACATTTTTAAACTAAAAGTGTTTTATTTGTGTTTAAAATTATGTTAGTCAATTTTTTTATTAAATAAATTCCATTTATTTGAATAATTTCTGATCATTTTAAAATTGCAATCCTGTTAAAATTGTACGATTCAATTTCTTTCAACGTTACAATTTAAATTGTTAAATTTATAATTAGATAATCTTTGAAATATTATTAATAAAACTGTTTCTTTAGTAGTTTATTTATTAAGCATTATTTTACATAATTTCGGTATAATTTAAGCTCTAACAAATTGTTCGCCAAATGTTCAATTTTATTTAATTTTGCAATAAAACAAGGTTTGCTCATTCTCTATAACTTTTATCATGATTCATATTTTAAAATTGTATAAGCCAAGTTTACTAAAACACAAATAATGCACACAAATTTGTGCTGGTTCTAAATTTGAACAACAAAATAAAATATCAACTCTATTTACTTTATGTCATAAGTTTTACTACAAAATAAGTTTCTGAATAATCGTCTAACGAGAGATTCCACTCCCAAACTAAGCATGAAGTAAAATTTCGAGTTTAGAAAAGCCTGAAAACTTGGATTTGCAGGGGCGCGCGAGCGAAGCGAGTCGCATCCCGGCAAATCCAAATTTTCAGGCTTTTCTAAACTCGAAATCTTAATTTATGCGCCACGCGTACAAATCACTAACTTTAAGTGAAATTTCTAACTAATTGTCAAGAGTAAAATACATTTAGTATGTCAATTATCAATTGTTTAAATTATAGGAAAAGTAAACCATTTTTCTTTTAACTGAAATAATTTCAATTTACAATCAAGGTCCTTACACTTTTCTTTATGATAGTGGAAGATCTACCATAAACGAAATATTTTCTATTTCTTCTAAAAATATATCATATACTAACTAAACTAAAAATATTATTATAGTTTTGTTTGTTGTAATCAATAGATTTTATTTAAGGCTATATTTTGAATATATTGACCATTTTTGACATGTGTGTCAATTTTTATAAAAACTGTCGGCTATAATTGAGTTATATTATTATTATTATGTAATTTTCAATGTGTTTTAATTATTGTTATTGTTAGATAAGCAAATTTTGAGAAGTTGCACAACTTTGAATGTGTGTATTAAAAGTTCTTGAAAATATAAAAATTGGTTATAACTTAAAAATGGCCAATGCAATTTAAAACATACAAATGATAAAAATGTCTTAAAATATTCTATTCTTTTGGAAAACGTCACTTACAAAGTTCTAATCATCGAATGACATTTTCTCATGCCTCTTACAGCTGAAGCCTTAAATAACGTCTATTGATTACAATAAACAAAATTTTAATTACATTTTTAGTTTCTTGTTATTTAATCTGGGGAGTTTTAGGTGAAACACCCTGTATTTTGACATTCACAAATTATACAGTGTACTGCAGTGTGTTCTAATTTGAATATTTTTAATGTCTTACCTAATTTTCAATATCACACATCATTTTAATCATTTTACAATCACTTGGAATATTTGACCCAATTTCTTTTTTGTACATAGAAATAACAGCTTGAAAATAAATGAATGTTATTATTTCACAGTGACAATTAGGTTGAATTGATATAGGTTAGATAAAAGTTAGGCAAGTTGGGTTTAATAATAAGTGCAAGGTGGGAAAACAGTAATGTCATAACGTGAATTGGCTGCCATTCTGTTAGAATTGAAAAAAAATAGCCCTGTTTTAACTGAACATTTTTTGAAGGTGCGAAATTGATGATATTAAGTTAAAAAAATGATATCGGTCAAATGTACATCTCCAGAGTTCATACACATTTGTGCTCGTTTTACAGCATTTTGAATTGTTGCTCGTAAAACATCTGGCTCAAAATCGGTGATTTCTTCTTCAATGTTGGCTTTTAAGGCTTGCAAGGTTTGTGGTTTGTTGTGGTAAATGCGAGATTTTTAAAGGCCCTACTGAAAAAGACCCTGCTTTCAATTGGCTAAAATTTAAAACAACACTACTTTCATCCCGCTTTGGAATGAAAATTAATAATATTGGGAGCAGGGGTCTTTTCAGTTTGAGCCAATTGGAAGCAGAAGCCTTATCAGAAGTGATAAATATCCTCGGGTAATTGACGTTCTACGTTTTTGTAGAATGCTATGTAAGACGAACAATCTCATTAGTTGCCCATTTTTAAAAGAACTTATCAGTTTAAGTGTTCACTATTATTACAGGGAATTTTTATATTAAATATACATATGCATGTCCGGATGCTTATGAATTTTGAAGCATTCGTAATTTAAAACTACTAACGAGTGATTTCACTACTTAATTAAGCATGAAGTAAAATTTCGAGTTTAAAAAAACCTGAACATTCTGTAAATAGAAAGAGATAAATGAAATGAAGAAATAACACTCACATACACAAGAGCAGGTATTTAAAACATTTTTGAGGATATTTGCGGGGTAGGAAATTATTTACTAATTTTACGTTCAATATAATTATTTGTGTATTGCGAGCGCAAAGAGATCACAAGAGAAAGTTGGCACTCAAAAGTTTTGCGCTCAAATTACAAACAGTATTTTTTCTACAATAGCCCCAGCAATGTATGAAAAAAAATTTCAAACATATTTTCTCAATGGCATCTATTTGATTAATTACAAGATATTTTTTCTACAATTGCACTAAGTAGATGTATCACTTTTAAATTTCTTAAATGTATTTTTTATGTTGAGAACATGTTATCTAAAGAAATGAAAAGACACAAGAGTTATAATTAATAAATAATGGAGAAGTATAAATAAGTTACAAGGTATGATCTACTCATTCATTTATCTAAAACAAATAATCTGTCTAAAAGGCAGATTATTAGTTTTAGATAAATGAATGAGTAGTTCATACCTTGTAACTTATTTATACTTCTCCATTATTTATTAATCATTTTTGCCGTTGAATTTGGCTGAATTCTGAAATATTTTTGATCATTGACCACTATGCGTTATATTATTAAGTTGGGTTATTTAGAGAATTTTTGACGGTTCCCCGAAAAACGTCCAATTTAGCGAGCGCAACATGTTTTTGCCGCTTTAAAGTGGTAAAGGGGTAAAGTGATAACAAGTGACCTCCTCGGGAAATGCCTGCTTTCTAATTACTTTTGCGATCGTAGAAGCCTACTTTTCAGAGGGATTGTAGAAAAAATAATATGTGTTATAAATTATAATTATTTATAATATAACAAAATTATATTTTCATGCAATCAATGACATTTTATCTGTCAATTTTTTTAAATTTTGTCTATATTATTTTTGTTAAAACATGTTATGCATACCGCGTGTTGACTTGGCGGACGCAACATAGGAAATCACATGGTAATTTTAAAGTGTTCAAATATTGGCTTCCCTATTTATTTTAGAGACAAAATGTATTTTACTTTTTTTGTATAGGGAAAAATTCTAAATTTATTAGTGTTCACACTTAACACTTTACGTTTCTCTAAGTTAAAATAATTAAGAAAAAGTAATGAGATTTTATAAAAATAATGACATACCGGGGAATTAATACAATTGCGGATATTCCCTGTTTTTTTAAGTTCAATTTAAAGCCTTAAACAAGTGTTTTCCACTTACAGACTAAGCATTAAGTAAAATTTCGAGTTTAGAAAAGCCGAGGGTCGCGCAGCGGCCTGAGACAAATTTTCTGGGCTTTTCTAAACTCGAAATTTTACTTCATGCGCCACGCGTATAAAACTCTGATTTCAAGTGAGGTTCAAATATACACAAAGTTCATAATATTTTAGTGTTTTATACGTGTGGGGCATGAAGTAAAATTTCAAGTTTAGTAAAGCCCAGAAAATTTGTCTCGGGTCGCTGCGCAACCCACGATAAAGTTTCTAAACTCGAAATTTTACTTTATGCTTAGTCTGGAAGTGGAAAACACTCGTTTAAAGCTTCAAAATGAACTCTTTTAAAAATCAACGCATGTCAGAAAATTAACAGCTAAAATAATTAAGAAAAAGTAATGTGATTTTATAAAAATAATGACATTTTTCTTGTATAGTGTAAATCATTTCGAAAATATTTACTTTAATCAAGTGACTACGATATCTTTTTCCATTTTGACAAACGCAGTTGTTGTTTCAATTCCATGGCATGTCATTATTTTTATAAAATCACATTATTTTTTCTTAATTATTTTAACTTAAAGACACGTAAAGTGATAAACAACACGAATGAATTCAGAATTTTATCCTCTATAAAAAAGATATATACATTTTGAGTACAAAATAAAAAGGGGAGCCAAAATTTGAATATTTCAAAATTTACATAGGAGTTCCTATGTTGCGTCCGCCAAGTCAACACCCGGTATAAGTAAGTAGTATTATAAAGTGTTTTCCATTAAGAGATCCCAATTAGTTAAAAATATTTTGTTTATGAAATAGTGCCAAAATATTGATTTCAAAACAAAATACAAACTCCACGATTAGTTGTGGAAAACGATATCTGGTAAATAACCACCCTGGCTTCTGCAAATATCTATTCTTTTGAGAAAGTTTTGCATCACATTTTTGCACAACTTTGAATTATTTGTGGGCCATTAGTGTAGAATTTTTCTTTTACAGTCCCAAAGAAAAAAGTATGTATTTCATAAGCATGCATCTTTGTGCAAAATGCGATAAATGCCCAACTGCTGTGAACATCTTGGGATAGATAAACCCGTGTTTTCAGCAACAGCGGTAATATTCTCAGCCGACCTGGCGAAACGAGTACGAACTGCCAACTTTACATCAGTAATTTGTCTATTTCGGTCAAATTTAGTTATAAGTTTTACAATGACACAGCAAGAAGGTGATTCATACCGACTGAAAACACGACGAACGCTGCGATCTGTCTGGGCGAAATTTGCAATGAATTTTCACTATTTCTATATGTTTGTAAAGCGTATATCTTTTCATTTTCTCTGTACACTTTTCACTTGACAAGAGCCAAAAATCAAGGCCCTCTAATAAACAGTTTAAAATGCCAGGGAATTTAGAATGGGACCTCTTAATGGAAAACCCTATACATGTCTATTCAAGAACTTATCTGACCGATTGTACCTCGGACAATGATAATTACGTAATTTTGTTGAATTTCCTTAAGTCTATTGCTTTGGGTAATTGCCCTGCTTGCGTCGGGCAATTACCAAGCAACAGACTTTTGGGTTAAACAAAATTAATGCGTAATTATCATTACCCTTGGGACATAGATAATAATTAGCTTATTGTGCAGTAATAGCAAATTAATAAATCACGCAAATACTAATTAAAATGAATGAATTTCAATCACAATATAATCATAAATTCATATACCCGCATACCTTCAATTAAAACAAAAAAGCTTAACCCCACTTGTATACGAACTATTTAGTAATTACTGGTATGCCCGAAATGAATTTTCCAAAATCCAAATGGTTTCATTACAAGCGGCTAATAATAAATTGTTGCAATTAATATGTGGATCAACTAATTGGCTATATAATGAATTAGTGCGCCGTTATCGATTCGAATAAATCGGCGACATTGTTTTGAAATTAAATTGAATTTAGGGCACGTGTCCAGGCCCCCTCCGCACGTCTCCACGCGCCGGCCATTTGTTATTAAGGCACACAGATAGGGATTATATTTTCCCCGTTTTGAATAATCGCTAATGTAAATTGTAAATTCACGACCTGTACGAATTATTTTCAATGTTAGTGGACGGATACAATTTTGTTTAGTGATGCAAACATGTGCGATTATTGTTAAATTGCGTGTACATTTATAATGAGTAGTGATTAAAAGTTTTTGAAGACAACGTTCTTTGTTAATATTCATTTAGAAAGTATAGAAACTTTGTACATTCTACTCTTTTGTATATTTATTCAACTGATGTCATCTTTTTACCAAAAAAAATATTAAATATAACTGTTTCCATCTTTCGTTGGATACATTTTAATGTTTAATTATTTGTTTTGTCACAATCAAGAATAAATGTTCATTCATCTTACTGAACTACTTGTCAAACAAATTTTAATGTTTAAGAACATTACAATTTCATTTCGACAACATCAATGGCTTCGGAGAGAGCCAATTTCCCTGTAAAAAAGTGACACCCCCGATGGGATTCGAACCCACGATACTTTAGGCCAATAGTAGCTGCTCTACTTATTGACCCACGAGGGTTCCCAAGGTATCTATTAAATTAAAAAAAATACTGTTATTCCTTACTTCACTTTTTATTTTTATCGCTAGATGTACATTTCGAGACACAAAGTGCTCATTATCAATAACAAACTAGTTTGTTATTGATAATGAGCACTTTGTGTCTCGAAATGTACATCTAACGATAAAAATAGAAAGTGAAGTAAGGAATAACAATCTTTTTTAGTGTTATAATCACTTCACGTAAACTCAAAAACACAGTTATCTATTAAATATTGAAGAACTTGCTTCAGAAAACAATATTAAGCTACAAGATACGCAAAAGAGCTCACAATAAAAAGAATTACCGATGGAACAAACAAAATTTGGGTGATGCATTTTACATTAGTTTAAGTTAAGTATAAGATTACTTAGATGGATTTCTTAGTTTACTGAGTAGTGGCGTAAGTAAGTTTTTGGACCCCTCAGCCAGACAATTTCTGCCCCCCGTTTAAAGATATAGAGCAGTTGTCGGCAACTTCGAAAATTCGAAGGGCACCGTGTCATGAAATGACGAAAACGTGCAAATATTAGTGCAACTTGCATTTAATACTAATGTTTTAATTTAAAAACATAACCCTAAAATTGATATAGTGAACTTGTAATGAAATATAAAAGACGTACTTTCATGCAGTAAACAAGTCAAAGTAGATTTTAACTGTGAATTCATTGTTTTTGGTATTAATAGGAAGGTTTGTTTAGATTTAAAAAAAAAACTCAAATTTGCATTAGATGATTATCATTTTTGAATGAATTGATAGTGCGTCCATTATATTCAGTATCATCTGTTTATTGATTTCCTCTTTTTTTTATAGAATGATAATTGCCCACATTGCTTACGGTTTAAATTTAAACGTTGACCATACTTATTAAAATAATTTAATAAGTTGTTTCATAGTCGCAAAGGGGATTTCAAGACCACGAGGCTTTAAGAAGAAACTAACTAACGACATTTACTGTTTAAGTGCACTTTTGCGATTGCATTTAATTTAAATATTAATCATAAATTGTGTGTCTATATATATTTGTCCTAACCTAAATTATATTTTCGTCTTTATCTCTTTGTGTGTAGTTGCTGGATGTTAAACATTCATCTTATAAATGCCATTCATTTGCGTAGTTATTGATAATTCATTGAATAATTAAATACAATTATAACAAACTTTAGAGATGTTTAATTGTCTGTCTATATCATTTTGTCCATCACTGCGTATCAACCATGTACATACTACATGGTTATTTTTATGCGCACGATAGTTTAGATGACAGTATACACCAGAGCTGAGCAGGATTCGAATCATTCAGGATACGAATCCTGGATTCGAATCCTTTTAAAGGATTCAATACAGGCATTCGAATACTTTAGTTAAACTGGATTCGTGATCCGGATTTGTAACATTTTTTTTAAAGGATTCGTATTCGAATCCAAATGCGGGTGATTCGAATCTTTATAAAGGATTCGAATATTTATAAAAGGATTCGAATACTTACAAAAAGATTCGAATCATTAAAAATAATTCGAATTAATTGTTAGGATTAACATTAATAATTTGATTTGTGGGTTTTTAAATTTGTCGTTAAACCAGTGTTTTATACGCGTGGCGCATGAAGTAAAATTTCGAGTTTAGAAAAGCCCTGTGAAAATTTGTCTCGGGTCGCTGCGCGACCCTCGACAAATTTTCTACGCGGGGCTTTTCTAAACTCGAAATTTTACTTCATGCTTAGTCTGGGAGTGGACAACACTCGTTCTTAGAAGTTTCAAATTGATGGATCACTCTATATTACTAAGTTTATTACTCCAAGGATCGTTTTACAAAGGCTACAGCTCGAAGGAGCAATTGTAGTCTTTGGAGACCGAAGGACTACAGGCAATTGAAGTTTTTTTTCAGAAAAACGACTATCTGAAGGTTCACAGCGTCGATATGAAAGAAAAAAATCGAAGTTGGGATGGGTTGTTTTCAGTGCAATTTTAACTTTTCTTTAAATCGGTGTTTTATACGCGTAGCACATGAAGTAAAATTTCGAGTTTAGAAAAGCCCCGTGCAAATTTGTTTCGGGTCACTGCGCGACCCTACACAAATTATCTACGCAAGGCTTTTCTAAACTCGAAATTTTACTTCATGCTTAGTATGGGAGCGGAAGACAATCGTTACTTTAAAATATGTCACAAATATTAAAGTGTGTATCGTAACTGTCAGAATGAACAAAAAATGTATATGTCTATTATAGTACTTTCCCCCATGTTAAATACTTGAGCTTTTTAAACAAATGTTTCTTATTCCTGTTAAACTTTGTTCATGCTTAACCTGGAAGTAGAATCCATGTTTAAAACTTCAAACTGAACTCTTTTATAAAATCGACGAATGCCCCAAAATTACGTAAAAAAAAATCACTAAATATTAAATCTGGGAAAGTCAGAGAAGTCATTGAATTTTATTCAAATTGACCAAAACACTGAAACAAAAAAAACGTTTGAATAAATCGCGAAAAGTAGCAAAATACACAGAAATTATAAAAAATATTAAAATTATTGACATTTATTAAGAATCATTTATATAACATTTTTCTTTTTATATCCACGCTTTGAACCTTCAGATATTCGTTGTTTTTTTGAAAAAAAACTTCAATTCCCTGTAGTCCTTCGGTCTCCGAAAACTACAATTGGCCCTTCGAGCTGTAGCCTTTGTAAAACGGTTCTTTAAGTAATAAACTTAGTAATCTAGAGTGATCTATCAATTCGAAATTTTTAGGAACGAGTGCTGTCCACTCCCAGACTAAGCATGAAGTAAAATTTCGAGTTTAGAAAAGCCCCGCGTAGAAAATTTGTCGAGGGTCGCGCAGCGACCCGAGGCAAATTTTCACGGGGCTTTTCTAAACTCGAAATTTTACTTCATGCGCCACGCGTACAAAACACTGATTTGAAGTAAAGTTCAAAAACACACAATCTTCAATCAGAGTAACACGGAATCAGATATTTAGTCTGTTATCAACGACGATCAGTGTTAATATTAAATAATTAGGTTTTGGATATTTTTCTTAAAACAACTGCTAGCAATATTAAAATGTTAATGGTTGCAAAAAAATATTAAAATCAAATTTATTATAATAATAATAATACTTTATTTACGGCATAAACCTTATTACATTATTTCAATTATAATTTTACACACTTATAATACATAATAAACAATTAATATATAAACATACATATTCGATATAATGAATACAATATACTCCCAAGCCCTGTAGACAAAAGCAATTAAACATGGTTGTATAAAGATGGATCAATCAGCTTTAATCGTTTCATAAATGATTTAAAAGATATACCGTACAGCTCAAAATGTGGCGATACACAAACCAAATTGCATAATTTTGACATACGACAAAGTGCATTATTGCTTGTGTAGTTGTTACGATGAACTGTTTCTCTAAAAATTAATTGTGAACGTGTATTAGATGGGATTAGAAACTTTAAACCAGTCAGTAATTCATTGCAGTACATTAGGCCGTTTACTATTTTGAAAAGAATTCCCAAATCAGTCTCTCATTCAAAGATGTCAAGTTTAAAAAAGTTAGCGTAATACTGCGACTCTAATTAATTCTAGAAATTCCCAATCTAAAGGATATTGACAACAAAAAATTGTTTTGTACCCTCTCTATTTGATCAATTTTATTGTTATAAAATGGTGAACAAACAGAGGAAGCATACTTTAGTTGAGTTCTTACAAGAGAAATAAATAAATGCTTGTACGTGTTCATTGAGAAATTCTTACCAAATCTGTTTATAGAGCCAAGCACTTGCAATGCTTTGCAGCACATGCTGTCAATGTGCTTCGTAAATGACAAGGTACAGTCAAATATTACTCCTAGGTCTTTGACATGTGGAACTGTAGATAGCTGGTATCCATTGATTTCATAATTTGATTTAATGACATGACCGCGACCAAAGGAAATAGATACGCACTTGTCATTATTAAAATAGGGACGGTTATTCAAGCACCAATGATAAATGTTATTCAAATGTTGTTGCAAGACTATGATGTCGTTAGTGTTTTTGATTTTACGAAAAATTTTCAGATCGTCTGCAAAAAGAAGAAATTTACAATGCTTGACATAAAACTTCAGATTATTAATGAAGAGTAAAAACAGTATTGATCCACAATGCGACCCCTGCGGTACACCTGATGTGACATTAATTTCTTTTGAAATAAAATTACTGATTTTCACATACTGTAACCTGTCTGACAAAAAGCTCTGTATCCATTTAGTGATTTTTACTCCAAAGCCCATTCTCTGCAATTTATGCATTAAAATATCCAGCTTTCAATTTGTCAAACATTTTTGGTATAACAGATTAAATGGATATTCCTGTGTAGTTAGCAATATTTTCCCTATTTCCACTTTTAAAGATAGGTCTTATAAAGCTTCGTTTCCAGACGGAGGAGAAATTTCCCTGATTTATTGATAAATTGAATATTGTGTGCAGGGGTGTACATAATGAATAAATACATTGTTTTATAAAAAACGATGATATGCCATCGGGGCCAGGTTTACATGAGTTTTCTAATGAATTGATTGCACTAAAGACATCACTAATATTGACAACAAATTCGGATAAGTTAACAAACTGATCATTCACAAAATTGTTACACGCCCCATCGGGTATTGGCGCGCTATCATTGGTATATACAGCAGAAAAATAATCTGCAAACCACTCAACACAATCATCTCCAGAATCACTTGACTTTTCATTGAAAAACATTACCTTAGGGAATCCATCAATTTTTCTGGATTCATTCACATAGTTCCAAAATGATCTAGGTTCATGGGAAATATTAAATTCAATTTTTTTGACATATTTTTCATGTAACTGTTCGCTGAGTAACTTACAATTACAACGGTAGATTTTCATTCGTCAGACGGTTAAATCAGTTCTCCTTATGTGAAATATTTTCAACTTTCTATCACTTCCGGTTCCACCGGAAGTAGCACCAAATTTGTTATTTAAATGGAACCCTATATATTAGTAATTTTTTTTAGATTCCTTGTTTAAATTGCAACATATTATATTTGAACATATGTATACTTATCTCTTATAGTTTTCAAGAAAAAAAAATCCAAAATGTTGACTTCTAAAAGGCATATTAAAATCTGTCTGTAACTTATTTTAAGAATAAGATAAAAATATGATTTTAATCTCTACTTGTACCTAGAGGATGCCTCTATGTGTAAAATAATTGAAAACTGTCAATTTTGACAATATGTGTTCTTAAAATATCAATACCTAATATCTCGTAATTCATTTTTTTTAATGGAATGACGTATTTTAATTAGATGGTACACTTGGGGGAAAATATTCTACAAACAAGTATTTACAACTATATTCTTAAACCAAGTAGTTTTCGAATTATTTCGAAGATTTGTTTTTCGTCACATTTACGAGGGTATAAAGGTAGTATGCTTTTGTTTTGTCGCGATTGTAATGCGAAATGTCAAATAATAAAAACAATTAGTACAAAGTTATACAGAAATCAACAAAATGAATAATTACACAAATCAACAAATTATCAATTTGTTCTTTATACATGGCAACTACGATAGAATTGTTACTCATACATGTAGAGTACTTAATGAAACTTATCCAAATTTGCCGCCGATGAATAAAACAAGATTTAGAAGATTGGAATTACATTTTGTTCAATTGGCAGTTGCCATGTATAAAGAATAAATTGATAATTGTTGATTTGTGTAATTATTCAATTTGTTGATTTCTATAATACTTTGTACTAATTCTTTTTATTATTTGATATTTCGCAATACAATCGCGACAAAACAAAAGCATACTACTTGCCTACTAAAATTCAATTGCGACTTATGTGCGCATTATACCCTGCATTAATGCGACTAAAAACGAATCTTCGATATAATTCGAAAACTACTTGCTTTAAGAGTATAGTTGTGTAATACTTTTTTGTAGTAAATTTTTTCCACAGTCGTACCATGTGATAAAAAATGGGTCATTCCATTTAAAAAAATTGAATTACGAGATATTGAAGAGGGCAGTTAGATATTGACATTTTAAGAACACTTATTGTCAAAATTGACAGTTTCCAATTATTTTACTTATAGAGGCAATTTTTACGTAAAAGTAGAGGTACAAATCATACTTTTATCTTATTCTTAAGAAAAGTTACGGAAAGATTTCAAGATGCCTTTTAGAAGTCAAAATTTTGGAAATATTTTTTTTTCTTTAAAACTATAAGAGATAAGTGGACATATGTTCGAAAAAAATATGTTGCAATTTCAAGGAGGAATCCAAAAAAATTACTAATATATAGGGTGTTCTATTTAAAATAACAAATTTGGTGCTACTTCCGGTGGAACCGTATGTGATAGAAAGTTAAAAATATTTCACATGAGGAGAACTGTTTCAACCGTATGACAAGAGTTTTTTTCCAAATTTTTAGTGCAACGGCAACCCCATAAACTTTTAATGAACGGTTTAGCGTGCACACCTTATATTAAAATAAAGAAGAAAAAAAAATAACTTTGAAACCTATGTGGATACATTTCTAGCTCTTTTATGACATAAAACATGCATTTTTTTTTTATTTTCCAACTACAAAAGATGAACCCAAAACCTTCTCAGGTTGTTCAAATGTAATAAAGCTAAAAGGTCGAAAAATGAACCTTTTTTTTAAAAGCTATTTTTTCGATTATCTACAACTTTTCTCAACAAGATTTTTTTATTTTATATACTACTGTTACCGGCATTTTATCGAAAACGTCGTAACTTGATTATATTTCATTCTCATTCGCGAAAACATCGGACTCCAATTGTTTTGCTCATTTTCATTTCATCATAATCATTTTCATTCCAAATGATTCAAGTTCGTAAATATTCATTCGATGTTCTTTTGTATATATTTTTGTAAATATTATAAGTAGGTAGTTGTACATTTCGCACCGGAACGTGACCAATACAATACGGCTACGTATTAACAAACATCCCCATCGTAAACCGCGCACCAAGTCCAACGCCCGAATTTTACAACCCCGAAGACGCACCGTCATAAAACTCTGCACCTCCGAGGGCCACCATTATAAACCTCCTGGCGAGCTGTAGATGTTTACGACCAGGAAGACAAAGCCTTTAGAAATTTTCGTCGGGTTTGGGAAAAACTCCGAGAACAAAGGTTTATGGTCGTAACATCTGCAGCACATCTTCGACACGCCAGAACGGTCCGAAACCAGAGGAGCAAAACTTTTGGCCTCTGGTAGAAGTTGCCACTGCGCAAATCCCATCCCGAAACTTCCTCCACCACAATCTTCGACCAATCACCGTCACCCTCAAGATACATGGCGGGGGTGAAGACATCGGTGGTTGGGAAGATCAAAGAGGGAAGAAGTCAGTTATCTTTGGAACATCATCAAGAACAGTTGAGTCTAAACTCAAACAATTATCATTTCATCGCGAGTCGAATCAAAAACATCATAGTGCAAGTCACGACATCTTCAAGACAGTTCATCAGTGCGTAACCATTCCGTGTCATCAGTGTCCGCGTAAATCATTTTCCGTCGTTTATCATTTCATTTGTCAGTATTCATTTTTGTTAATCGTCGTCACTGTAAATTATTGTATTGTCATTTCATATTTACGTTCATTTACTTTCTTTTCATCTGTATATTCATTGTCTTCATTCTTTTTCATTTTTCGATTTGGTTGTTATAATAAATTATATTGTTGTTGTTGGAATATTAGCGTTTACATATTCATTTTATTCAAACTAAATTAAACCCAAAAATCAAATGAAGTGTGTGTCCGAAACCAGACAAAGAGACAACGAGGAAGTCTGAGTAAGTATATATTTTTGTATTTAACTGAGCTAACGGAGTGTTACAATGGAGCCTCTTGTAAGTGCAAAAATCATGCTCTCCATTTAAATAAGTCAACAACAAAGCACGAATATTACAAGACGCCACAACCTCCCGTTAACACTACTTCCCATTTTCATATTTTCGCCAAAAGTTGATCGGAGTTTATAGTGTCATCTTAACAACTCAATTGGTATAGACTTTATCGTGGCGACAGAAGGACAGAATTACAAAAGGGCAGAATTACGGACATCTTTCAAAAATGGTCTTAATCAACTCGGGGACCTCAAAATAGATATATCTACTAAAATGTTTGATTTGAAAATATTCGCGAAAACAATACTTTGTTTTGCATATGGGGGAAAGTATAAAACTTAAAAGAACAAAAAAAACATTTATTTACTTTGAAAAAGTACAAAACAAATTTGTATAGTATACTTAATAACTTATTAATTCTTAAAAGTAATTTGTTTAAAATCAATAAAATATAAAATAAATGATTTTAAGTGCACAGATTTTATAATATATTTCAAGATGTCGAACCGTTAACATCGTTCGTTGTCTGATAGTACCTTAAATTGTACTATTATTGAAATTAATGAACATTGTCTGTGTTACGGTTGTAATCAACAGATACAATACAAAAGTGAATTATCTACTTGCATCGTTTGTGGCTCCGATTTCCATTCCTCGTGCATTAAATCAGAAGATAAATTTGGACTCCTGGCGTGTCATCGATGTGAAAAACAAGGAATCCAGCGAATATGCTTGCAGGTAATTGTTGGAATGCGGAGTGAGACGATAGAGCTGAAGCGTCAAATACGTAATTTACACCACAAAATTAATGAATTAACTGAGAGAAATGAACAACTCATTGAACTCAACATACAAAATTCATATGAAATTAAAAAAATCGTAAACAAACCAATAGTAGAGACACAAACCAAACCCATCAACAAAGAAAAGAAATCTACAATTGAAACTGATATACAATTAGATCGCGAAATAATAGATAGCGTTAAAATTGCGATTAAGGTGGCCTATAACAAAATAGCATCCAAAAATTTGAATTTGAATGAATTAAACGCAAACGCGCCTACTGCTAGCACGCCAAATGAAAATGAAATCAATTCCGCCGCGACCGCAGCCGCAGTCACAGGATTAAACCCGGATGCTGAAGATTTTACACTGGTCTCAAAAAGGAAGAGGAAACCCAAAACTCGAACTGGAACCATTGGAAACTCAAAAACAGAAATGGACATCAAAGGACGGAAACTACAAGCAAAATTTTACATCACCGGTCTGGACACAACAGTCACTCCTGAATCATTGCTAAAGCATGTAAAATCAATGAAAATTGAAAACGCATATTGTATAAAAATGTCATCTAAGCGACCGGAAGATTATTCTTCATATAATTTAATTGTCGACCAATCTGACTCGGATATTATTAAAGATCCTGAAATGTGGCCCAAAGGCGTATTTGTTAACCATTTTTTATCGAGATTGCAAAAAATAGACCAAAAGAAGAACAATGTCGCTTGATATTTCTAAACGTGCAGTCAGTTAGGAATAAATTAGACCAACTAGACATTCTACTAAACAATGAATTTAATTCTATATCTATACTATGTTTAACAGAACACTGGCTAAACGATAATGAAATGTGCTTAATACATTTTAAAAACTATAATTTAACATCCATATTCACTCGAAAAACATCTTATGGCGGCTCACTTATACTAGCAAAAAACAATATTAAAACAGAATCAGTCTTACATAATTACTCAGTAGAAAATGAAATAGAACTCTCTTGCACACTCTTATCAGATATAAACATTATCATTATCAACATATATCGGCCTCCAAATGGTAAGATTGATATATTTCTTAACGGAATAAATTCTTTACTGACATCTCTTGATATAACAAAAAGTATTATAATCGGAGGCGATTTTAATATCAACTTTAACAATATAAACTCTAAAGATGTACTCGAGCTATACGGTTTTTTTAGAAGCTTTGGATTGTTTCCATTAGTGAATTTCAATACTAGGTTTAACAACAGAATAGATAACATCTTCAGTAATATACATTCATTAATAGTAAATCCCTTGTTTACTGGTTTGTCGGATCACGTGGCTATTGATGTTCGACTGAAAATACCAACAATACGCCCCTTGGACAATACAAGGGTGATAAGACCTATTACCATGTCTGGTAAGTTTCAGTTGTATCTTCTTCTGCATGATGTCGATTGGTCATTCATTGAAGAGAATACAACTTCAACTGACTGTAAGTTCGATACATTCATAAATATCTTAAATAATGCTATTACGACTGCCTTCCCACGAAAGTCGTACAAACAAAAACAGACTACTTCGCATACAATTAGCGTAAATATTTAAAAAATGAAAGATACCCTTCAATTAGTTGATGAGGCTTATCTGCAAAATAAAAGTGCCAAAAACAAAGAATTGCGTGACAAAACAAGATTGGAATACAAAGAACCAATCATAAACGAACACCGAGAAATTAATAAATCTAAACTGCATTCATCCTGCAATAATCAAAAGGTTATGTGGAATATTATAAACTCCCATAGGAATAAACAGCCAAATGTCCCACTTATGCCCGAAGCAAACGATTTTGCTAATTATTTCTCAATTATAGCATCCAATTTGCCAGATATAGAAAATAGTTCATTTAAAGTTACTGATTTTCAATTACTTAGTATAAATCATAATGATTCATCATATTTTAAATTTGAATTAATATCCAACATTGCTGTAAGATCCTCTATCATGTCTCTTAAAAATAGCCAATGTGGGAATATTTATGAATGTACCGCTAGCATAGTCAAGTCAGTGAAAGAGTTACTAATTCCACCACTAACACGTCTATTCAATGTAGCAATACTAGACGGGATTTTCCCTTCTTGCCTCAAAAAGGCATCCCAGTCTATAAAAAAGAATCCAAAACAGATGTTAAGAATTACAGACCTATATCAATCTTGCCGACAATCGCAAAAGTATTTGAAGATATACTGAAATGTCAATTAATTTGTTTCATTAATAAATCTGAATTATTATCAAAGAGTCAGTATGGATTCAGATACGGACGTTCTACTACTAGTGCTACCTTACAGCTTGTTGAGAAATGCCTTGAAGCATTTAATGATCATGAGGTAATACAGGCGACCTTTCTTGATTTACAAAAAGCATTTGATAGCATGGACCATGAGACTCTTCTCAAAAAGCTATATATGTACAACTTTCACCATTCTAGTTGCAAGCTCATTATGAGTTACTTGGCCAACAGAATACAAGCAGTTAAAACTCAAAATAAACTATCATTAGAATATATTAGTAACAAAAGTGTACCACAGGGTTCCAAACTGGGCCCTGTAATATTTTTACTGTACATTAATGATCTATGTAAATACATTGGCGAAGACAATATCATACTATTTGCAGATGATACTACATTGATAAATCAAGGAAGGTCGCAAGACGAACTTAGAAACGAATGCTCTGTCATAGTCAATCAGGCTACTAATTGGTTCTCTGCAAATAAACTATTACTTAATAATGACAAAACAACAAATATACAGTTTAACTTGAAAAGGGTACCTGATCAAAACTTGACTCTCGAGGTAAAATTTTGAGGGTTTTATCTGGATAGTAAATTAACTTGGAAATCTCATACTTCTAAGATTGTTTTGACATAAATAAGAATATATTCTTACTTCGTCGGCTCTCGCCAGTTATTGATTTTGAAACTCTCAAAATGTGCTATCACTCAGTAATAGAGTCATATATACGATATGGCATAATTGTTTGGAGACACTCCCCAGGCTCACTCAATGTATTTTCGGCTCAGCGTAAAGCAATTCGAATTCTTTGTAATCTGGGTTATACTGAAGATTGTAAAGACCACTTCAGGCAACTGAAAGTACTTACACTCCCATCTATATATATATATATATATATATATATATATATATATATATATATATATATATACCAGCACAAGAAGTAACGGTCGTACTACGTTAGAGGCAGAGTTCGGAAAATTTCCTAACAGGGCATTCGACCAATAATACGGCAGGAGAGATGTGTGTAATCTACTTTATTGTAATACCAAGCTTTCGGGACTCATTTTGTCCCTTCCTCAGGGTTAACACTAAAAACAATGAGCAAAAAAACAAAAAATTACTGATCTGAATTAAACTGTTAGTTAATGACGATTTCTTGAAAAAATATTAATTAGCGAATAAATTTGAGCTTACATTTGTGATTATTTGAACAAACTATTGTTAAACTGACGCTGTATTTGTTTTATTATCCTATCGATACTCATGGTGATTGTTGAATTTAAATAAAAGTGAGGTTATTGTGTATAAAAAATCGTAACCGCGTGGTTACGGCAGAAGTGAAATTTTAAACGAAAACAAAGGGCACATTCACATTTTAAAATTGGAAATTGTCACTGTGTTCCACTGTTTCTTGGGTAACCCGGGGTGTTATCACCGCAATTGTTTATATTTGATTAACTTTTAACTCACGCGGCCGCATCTTAGTGCGAAACGACGCACGTGTTTTCACATAAACAGCAACAATGGCTGGTGCCTGTCCACAGGTGCCACTCGGCTCTCTCCGTCTCTGTCACCGACGGAGAGAGGCGCACGCCATCCGTTTCCAGGAACGTCACGCCAGCCAGCGCGCGGTGTTTGAAATCTCGGGCCTGAGCTCGAGGGATTCAAACATCGACGCTGGAGGCCCATTTACCTGCCCCGTTGTTGCCGCTTATGAGTTTATTGCTGTGAAATGACTGTGAAATGACTATTATGCATATGGATACTGTTATTGATGCCGGGTTTCTTCTTCTTCACTTTCAATAACATAATTTTCAAACAAACCTTTGGCACCCCTATGGGCTCACCCATCAGTCCTGTGTTGGCTCTCATCGTCATGGATGAGCTGTTAGATAACGTCATTCCCAAACTGCCCTTCAGGCCATCATTTGTGAGAAAATATGTAGATGATCTGCTACTTGGGTTGCCTACAGGCTCTACGCAGACGGTATGTGATATTTTCAATAGCTACAACGCACACATCCAGTTCACAACCGAACAGGAGGTGAATAGATCTATTCCCTTCCTGGATACAAGAGTTATCCGTACAGCCTCGAACAAGATCATACTGGATTGGTATCAGAAACCAACCAACTCTGGCAGATACATCAATTATCACTCATATGCCCCCATGACGATGAAAGCCAACACCATCATAGCACTGAAAAATAGAATAACCCGCATATCACACCCCACCTTATTACAACAAAACCTACACAGGCTAAAAATAATAGCACTGAACAACGGCTACCCCAGGCCGTTTGTTAACAAAATAATCTTCTCAACGGCACCCACCCCTGATAGAAACACACCCAACCTACCACAACCCTTACACAACTCCACTGCAATAGAAGCCGACCCCATCCCTGAACCTAAACCAACCTACTACAGAAAACTTCCCTATCTAGAAAAAATTACAGGGCACATAACCAGAATCCTGAGGAATGACAACAGTGACATTAAGATAGCAAAATACGGTGTGGCTCCACTAAAAAGATTTTACACAAAACTGAAAGACCCTGTGCCCACGGCTCAAATGTCTAATGTAATTTACAGCATCCCCTGCACCGAATGCCCCCTCCGATATGTAGGTCAAACTTCTCAATGGATAAAAAGCAGAATAATCCAACATAAAAGTGACATAAGACTGAATAAGAAGTCATGTGCATTGTCTATACACTGTAACAGTGAGGACCATGCACCTGACTTCACAAACGTCGAAATTATAGATAAGTCAATGTTTTATAAAAGTCGTTTATTCCTTGAGATGTTCCACATAAAAAAGGCAGGCGTTGCAACGATGAATTTCAAAGCAGACACGGAGGGCCTTAGTTGCATTTACTCCTACTTAATAGACATGGACAGATCAGAGCCGTTGGCACCGGTCTCTTTCAGCTTAACAGGTTAATAACATTCAGCAATAGTTTAGATAGTGGTAGTTTGTCTGAAATTTGCCTCATGGATCGTCAATTAAACACATTTAGGTAATTTATTCATCATTTCACATTTAGCTAGATAAGGCCAAGCAATTTCTTGGTCTGTTAGAAATGGGTAAACTGACGGCGGAATCGTCGAGTGAGTCCCAGGTTGGTGGTGACACTCTACGGAGTTAATTTGATTGCGCTTAAAATTATAATTTCATTACATTTTTAGTTGGATTTTTTCATTTATATCTTTTACTCTTCTTAACCTTTCTATTGAAACGTATGAGCGCACCAAGTTAAATCTATTTCGTGCACCTAACCTAAACCCGGCATCAATAACAGTATCCATATGCATAATAGTCATTTCACAGTCATTTCACAGCAATAAACTCATAAGCGGCAACAACGGGGCAGGTAAATGGGCCTCCAGCGTCGATGTTTGAATCCCTCGAGCTCAGGCCCGAGATTTCAAACACCGCGCGCTGGCTGGCGTGACGTTCCTGGAAACGGATGGCGTGCGCCTCTCTCCGTCGGTGACAGAGACGGAGAGAGCCGAGTGGCACCTGTGGACAGGCACCAGCCATTGTTGCTGTTTATGTGAAAACACGTGCGTCGTTTCGCACTAAGATGCGGCCGCGTGAGTTAAAAGTTAATCAAATATAAACAATTGCGGTGATAACACCCCGGGTTACCCAAGAAACAGTGGAACACAGTGACAATTTCCAATTTTAAAATGTGAATGTGCCGTTTGTTTTCGTTTAAAATTTCACTTCTGCCGTAACCACGCGGTTACGATTTTTTATACACAATAACCTCACTTTTATTTAAATTCAACAATCACCATGAGTATCGATAGGATAATAAAACAAATACAGCGTCAGTTTAACAATAGTTTGTTCAAATAATCACAAATGTAAGCTCAAATTTATTCGCTAATTAATATTTTTTCAAGAAATCGTCATTAACTAACAGTTTAATTCAGATCAGTAATTTTTTGTTTTTTTGCTCATTGTTTTTAGTGTTAACCCTGAGGAAGGGACAAAATGAGTCCCGAAAGCTTGGTATTACAATAAAGTAGATTACACACATCTCTCCTGCCGTATTATTGGTCGAATGCCCTGTTAGGAAATTTTCCGAACTCTGCCCCTGCCTATATATATATATATATATATATATATATATATATATATATATATATATATATATATATATATATATATATATATAATGGAATGTCTAATGCATATTCATGAAAACATTGACCATTACTGCACTAACCAAGATCTAAGTAACAGTACAATAAAAACAAGAAATGCAGGTGCAATACGTCCTTTATTTAACCGATTGAAACGTACTCAAAACAGCACTTGATTTTTTGGAATACGTTTATATAACTCAATTCCAGAAAAATATAAACAGCTAACGCCAAATGATTTTAAGTATGAAATTAAGTCAATGTTAATAGAAAATGCGTTTTATTCCATAGAAGATTTCTTTGTTAAATTTAAATATTAGATGTATTATTGTTTCTTTTGTATAGACTTATGTACCTGTGGGCATAAATAAAGTTATTATTATTATTATTATTATTATTATTAATGTAATTCTGATATATTCATAGGGAAGTTTGAAATATTTCTTACTGTCTATCCGGCGAAGTTTTTTTTACTTTCAATCGTTACGGCAATGACCCCGTCGCGATTTTTTGCTATCGTACGTTTAGACACATTGCTTAACAATTGCACATCTCGCTCTGTGCCTTGTGTATGGCACAAAATATTAAGGTTAGGAAATAGTGCTTCATCGTACTCTAAATATTGGATGAGATAATCATATTTGCCTTGCATAATTAATTGCAGTAGCTTATACTTTTGGTCGTTGCACATGATATGACTAAAGTATGATAGTTTTTTCTGCTATACCGCTGTAAGCAGTTCCATGTCTTTTTGCATGCGTAAGAGTATGGTTTCATTGGTAACGTGGTGTGTCTATGAGAAACGTAGTGTTCGAAGATATTCTTTATAAAATGTTTATTTGGGAATTTTCTACAATTATTGTTAACAAAAATTGCATCTAGCTAATAAAACTTCATAATTAGAGACGATAAATATCAAAATTTTCAATGTTTAAGTTTTTTGCCGAAAATAGGTTTATGAAAAATATTTTTTACCAAAAGATGATGACTTTTTTTTGCCTTCAACTTTTGTTGAAATATTTATCTAATATTTTTCACATTTAAAAAAATATCAAAAAAAAACTATTGAGGTACACATCCACTTCCGGTGATCAAAGTTTTACCAAAAGCTCCGCAGTTCTTCAGATTATTAAATAATGCTTACGTGTAAAATTTTATTTTAAAATCTCGGTTCTTGAGAAACACCGCCCTCAGGCATACAGACAGCTAGATAGACAAACACACCCACAGCCAGACACACAGACATTTTTCAAAAATAGTCGTATTCGTCTCGGTGGACCTCAAAATGGATATATCCATTGAAATTTCGGATTCAAAACTTTCCACGGTCACAATACTTCCTTGTACTTTGTACCGAGAAAGTAAAAATAGCTAAAATTGAAAATCCAAGGGTTAAAAATGGATTTAAGGATATGGTCTAGTGGACTTTTTATCTTAGAATTCTTCGTAGAATACGAATATGACCGAATGAAAGTCAACTTATATTGTATAACAAACTGACCCACCCTAGTCGGTATATTTCCAATCCCCATATTAGCCCGTAAGGGTCTAGTATCATTTTCTCGTGCCGTTAAATAATAATTAACAAATTAATTATCCATCGGTAACGTATGTAGGTGTGTAAATAACCGTCTGTTTGCGGAGGCCTTGCTCAAATCGCCACTGGTAACATTTTCAATCCCGACAGAACAACACTACCACCTTTGATGTATGGAAATTAATTATTTACAATTTCCTTTGATAAACTCCGTGCGCGCGCGCACTCTTTTTTCCAAATGCTAAAATTGATACAACGATTGTGGTGCTTTTAATTGGATTTTTTTCCAGCGACATAATGAAAAGTTTATAAACGGCACTCGCAACAACAAAAAATTTAAACGGATCGGGATGTGAATGTTAATTAAAATCGGCGCTTGGGACATTAATGAAATTGTTTTGTTAATGACGGACACGGGCGAGGGGGTGGAAATGTGGATAACAAACGCATTTTGATAATTCGCGTGTAATTAAAGCGGCCGTTATTACGAGAATTAGTAGAATTTTTATATGGGCGGTCTTTTTTTCAGGGAGAGACGTTTATTGTCCTGGAATTAAAACAACGAGCAAAGTTTAAGTGCCGTAATTTAGTAACCGTTTTACGATGCTTAATTGCTTTTACTGTTGTATTGTATGTAAGTACGAATTATTTTATATGAATAAGAATCGCCCTAAACAATGATCTAATCTTCTCAATTGTTGAATTTGAATTATAAAGTTATATAACAACAAAAACGGTTTTGAATATTTTCAAAGAATGAGCCCTGTGAAGTATTTGAAAATGTTACTTCATGGGCGTACCAATGAAAGGGAAAGAAGAAAATAAGAAGAGAGGAAACATGCAATTCATAAATATTAAAATTATATATATAATGTTTAAGGCGTATCGCTCCGCAGTGCGCTGTGTGGGAAAACACATATATTTTGTCGGATTTTTAAACAAAAAAAATTATTTTGTGTATGCACTTTAAAGAAAATATACAAAAACTAAACTTGGGTTTCGGCTTCTAAGCAATATTTTTAAAATTCGTAAACGATTAAGGTGAGAAAAAAAAATGTTTACGAGCCAATATTTGAAATGCCGGAGTAATATGTTAACATGACTAAATCTGCCCTAAAATATTTCCGTTTTAGATTTAAATATTGTACAAGCGGTACAAGCTTGACATTGTATTTGCACTGTTGATTGTATAAAAATATGTGATTTACGTAATCTAGCAAAAGATAGACTAATTTAAAATATTTGTATTGAGGGATGCAAAGACAATTATCTTTCAAAGAGAGATTTAAAATTTAGGTTAGATTCCACTTTGGAATTTTACATTTTGTTACATTTTTGTCAATTTGTCAACTTTTCTCAGTTCTAAAGTATTTCTAAAATTTTATGTTATGTGTTGGTTTTGACGGTATCACTTAAAATATTATTAATTATTTATAATTGGTGATTTTTGGTAAGTAATGACTAGAGCTCGGATTTTTAAGCACAAAAAAAATGAAAAAAGGCGCTTAAAAAAGCACCAATTTTAGCAAAAAAGCATTATTTTATGAAAAAAAGCATTATTTTATGCAAAAAGCATTATTATTTGCAAAAAGCATTATTTCGAGCAAAAAGGATTATATTAGATATACAAGAAGCCCTGAAAATATTAAAAATTGTATAACAATGCACAGAACGACGTAAATCACTTTCAATTTTACTGACAGATACAATAAACAGATTTTGTTTTGATCATTTGTTAGAATCATTTTTTTATGTTGGTTGTATTGAACAAAACAGAAATATGTGAATAACTTTTTCATTTATAATTTTTTTTAACCATGTATTAAAACTGTTTTGTTAAGAATAATCTTCTTTATTGTTCTGTAATAAAATTTATAGGGTGTTCCATTTAAAACAACCTTTATTTTCTTAATACCTTAAAAATACGATATTCAATTGTTTCTTTGATTTGACAATTGTAAATGTCATTAAATTTCCTACTACTTTGCTCATTTCACCAACTCTGTTACTGAAATTATAACAAAGTTAGCAATAGTGCGCACTTAATTCTGAACATTATGTATACAGGGTGTTTGAAAGCACTTGTACACGTTTATATTTTTTTTAAGTAAACGGCTAGTCCTAGAGAGTTAATGATGATACTGTTTTCTTCCACAAAGGTTGACATCCCTGAGAATTTTCTTAAAAATGTCCTAATTTCCTGCTTCCATGGTCTTAGAGGAAAAGTACAAGAGTAAACAAAAATTAAGAAAAAAATAAGGCAATAAATCGACGACCTGATTTTATTTTAGGGCTCCGTAAAATATTGAATGGTTTAACCCTGTCCATTGCCAAAAAAGGTTAAAAACCACGGAATTACATAAATGAATTAATAACTCGTGTTTTAATCGCACAGGTAATAGCTGTCCACGATCTAAAATTTAACGAAATAAGCACCAAATAAGCAAATAAATGCAAAATCAGCATAAAACAAATAAAAGACAAAAACTGAGAGAGAAAGGAATACAGGACATCTTTTCTCTCTCTCTCTTAAAGTGATTAGTGGCGCCATCTAGCAATTGGCAATCTGATTGGGCCATTGACTCGTCGCCCCCCTGAACTGAACCTAACCACACACACGAGGAAAACAACACAAGAATGACAACTATTGGTACACTGTACGACATACGTTCGGATTTTAAGTAAAGTTGGATATACTGAGAACGGAGGTCAACTATACCCGAAATCTGCCGAAGTGCCGCATATTTTTAATTTACAGTTTAACTTTCCGTCATTTACAGCAAATGTGCTCGTTCCAGACATTAGATAATGCATTATACTTAGCAAATCAGAGGAATTTAATTCTAAAATATGTAAAATCAGGGTACAGTAAGCCTCCAAACATAACCTATTTTATTCTTGCCTTTATGTACGTTGTCAATACTGCCAATATTTTGACAGTGTTTTCGATGTATAACTCATGTTTGATGTCATCACTTTCCGACCCTATTATTCAATTGAATTGATTCAGATATGTAAATTTGTCTGCATTCAGTTGCGTCAATAAGAATAAAATAAATGGAGCAGGATTACATCAAACGTTCGCATCATAAATATGTTAGTGAGTTGAGTGGATAGGTTTCGGTAGGTTCCGCTTTGCAAGGGAAAACTTGTACAAATCCCGAAATTTGTCTTTCGCCGGAGGAAATCCACCTCCGAGGTCCCTACTAATTCATAAAACGGCCCCATGTCCCGAGATAACCGTCCTCCCCCGGCTTCGAATTCGGATTCCAGTGCGCTCCGGCGAAATCCGGATGTCTGGCCGGGGGTCTAAAGATAGCCCCGCGATCCGGTCTCGGGCCTTCACATAAATCTCCAACTGCCCCCGAAAGATCCTTCCTCGCCTCCTAAACCTAACCCCCCGAAGTGTAGTATAGTAGCAGCGCCAGTGGAGAAGAGAGAAAAGGAAGCGGGCTTTATCGGCGCGCCGAGGTGATGAACGGGCCCAGGTGTCATCTAATCACCATAACTCTCACCGGCCGCACCTTCCTTCCAGAAAGGGGGGCCCCGCAAACGGGGATCGTCCTGATTTGTGCGCGGCCCCTTCCGCTTAATGGGCTCACGTGACGCGCCGGAGGCCGTCATGGGGGGCCCACGTTTCGATCAGGCGGGCGCGCGATACGGATCTATCTCTCTGGCCCTTCGACGCTAATTCGACCTGAATCAGGTAAATTGACTGGGCACGGGTTTACCCATCCCAGAAACGATATCTGACTAATATACATTACCGGGATTTCCGCCACCCTTCCTACTCCGGCACCCGCATTCATCTATTGGATGCTATGACACAATGCTTTTAACAAATTTATGTAACAACACCAATGTGATACGAAGCCGCAAATTAGTTAAATTAAATCGATTATTATTGATATCCAATAATTATAAAGTCAGTTTAAAGGTAAAAGTCAGTAAGTGATATTTATTTCCTATGCACTTCACTGCAAACGTAATTTCTTCTTTATTATGATATTAGCTTTTGAAATAATAATAAATTATTTGAAAACGCGCAAGGTTGTATTACTGCGCTTCGAGTTAAAAAATTAACACTTAAAGCTAGTGATTCGAATACTAGTAAACCGGAATACCGGTATACCAGTTAATTAGCATAATGCTCTCCAAAATATACTGGTATTTTGCGGATTTTTTACCAGTATTTTTATTTAAATTTATTATAATTATTTATATGCGTTTTCTGCAGTTCGGTAATTAATTTAAGGTGTTTAATAAACAAGAAATGAATATTTTTAGTACAAAAAAGAATCGCTTCATTTGGCAAAATTAATGATTACTGTTGATTACATAGGCGCCCGCACATATGGGCAATAGGGGGGGGGGGACACATGCTTTACACTTGTAATGCATTTATATTAGATTACAGTAGTGAACTGTTCTGAGCTTATAAATTAACATTTAGGTTAAATTCTCTTTATACCACCTAACAAATAAAAATGAAAAATGAAAGGAGAAATCACAAGAAATTAGAAATGAAAGGACTTGGATTAAATCTAATGTCTTAGGCCATCTATAGACGCGTTTCGAGGTTTATCTCTCTTCAGCATAGCTTTGCTTATGACTTTAAAAAAAAAATTAATAAAATTGAATATCCGGAGGTGTATTTGCACGGGAAGTAATTGTTTCAGTGGATATTTATTGTCTTAAGTTATTTATTCTATTTTTTATGTAATATTCTTATTACTATTAAAATAAAATATAAAATAACAGATAAGTACTTAAAATAGAAAATTGCGTCAAATAATGTATGTAGGAAAAAAAACTACAAAAGGTTGAAATCAAATGTTTCATTCTTAATTACATTTGCATACGAAATGTTCATCAATACTGTAAGGTTCTAGTTTTACTAGTATCTCAATTATTCTTTTTTTTTTTAAATTCGAATATTATTTTCCGTTTTAAGGCATTTTGGCAAGCGATTATAGAATTTGTAACCTCTATACTCAGGGATTTTTTCCGTAAATGAGAATTTGTGAATTGGATAAACAAAATTGATTTTATGACGTGTATCATGGCTGTGAATGTTGGTATTGTGGGCGACCCTAATGTTGTTCTTAACAAAAAGCAAACTTTTCAGTATACACACAGCATATACTGTAAGTGATGCACTACTTCGGAATAAGGTTCTACATGACTATCTCTTATTGTCTTATTAATTACATTCCGACAATCATCCCTGTATCCAATACCACCGAGAACTCGAATTGCCCGACGCTGTAACCCTAAATGCGGTAACGAGTTGCCGAGTGGCCCCATGTAATAAGATAAGATTGCATATGGGAGAAGTAATATTGTTGCAATGCATATTTTGGCACTTGTGAGGATAGGTTCCTAAAGATAAATATATTTTTAGCAAGCCTGCTTGCTAGTTGATCTCCATGACATGACTAGTTCAAATGTAAATTCAGGTGAATACCAACAAATTTTGTGTTAGTTTCCTTCAATTTTAGTGAATATAAAATGCTGCTTGTTTTGTCGAAGTTTATTTTTTGAGAGTTACTCGCAAACGATTTAGCAGGTTGTAGCTGGGAACTTTCAGATAAAGTTGTTGGTCTTGAATTGGTCATCGTGGTATCATCAGCAAACAGTATGACTTTTAATTCGGAATAAACAGCTAGGGAGTCGTTAATGTACAGGGTGTCCCATTAGTGCGGTCTCGGAAGATATCTCAGCTCTCGTTAAAGATAGAAAAAAAATGTTTTCACGAAATTTGCTTGATTTTAAGAGCTGCATAACCTAAAATTATTATCAAATATACAGGGTGTCCCATTATTCCATACTTAATACCAACTTTGTTATTTTAAATGGAACACCCTATATATTATTTTTTTATTTGATCCGCCTTTAAATAACCTACACAAAGATATATCATTATAGGCACTTTAGATAATTCGTTACTTAAAAAAAAAATATTTTTTGAAAATTTTGGCAGTTTTAGTACTTTACTTAAAAATTCACTGTGTTCGTAGTTTTTAAGATACCAGTCTGAAATTTTACACACATATGCAGTAAAGAATGCTCTATCCATTGACTATAACACATTTTAATATTACTTATAAAACCTAGTAAAAAACTACCCTCGAATATTTAATATTTAAAATGTACATTACTTCATTTTTTTAAATGGGACATCCTATATTTTTTTATTTTATCAAATCCGCAATAAAAAATGCTTTATTTCTTGTATAACATACCCTATATCTATTTTCATTAGTTTTGGAGATATTAACATTTTTCTGTCAAATATGGGAAATTAGGTCACAATCAGCATTAAATTAGTCTTTAAAGGTTGTCTAACTTTAATGGTATTTAGATATTTCAGTTTTACTTTACTTTATTTATTTATGACATATTATAATTACATTTATAATATCAAAGTAAACAATATAAACAAATTTTGTCATTTTTTAATATATCATGAATGCAATAAAGGAGGCCATGAAATTTATTTATTTGACATACAGATAAATAAAGTGCTGTTAACATTATTATTAATATTATTGAATTTTTGATAACGCAATAATGAATTTTTCAAAAGAAGAATTAATAAAAATGACATACGTTTTGGGTGCAAGTGAAGAAAATTGTTTTCTTGCAAGTCGAATATATGCACAAAAGTATCCAAATGCGGAACGGCATCCTAATGCAGCAGCGTTTGTGAGATTGAAGAACCGATTTGAAAGCACAGGAAGTATCATGTACCCTCTAAAATTAAAGAGAAAGAAAAGGACAACGAAAGAAGAGAATGAACATTTGGTAATTCAGTCCATTGTTGAGAACCCTCAAATTTCTTCCCGCCAGTTATAAAAACAACTTGATATTCCCAAATCAACAATAAACAAAATAACAAAGAGATTCAAATTTCATCCCTATCACGTTCAGTTGGTGCAGGAATTAGGTGAGAATGATTTTTTAAAAAGATTGGATTTTTGTAATTGGGCGTTACAAAAACATCAAGTTGAACCGAACATTTTTAACAATATTTTGTTTACCGACGAAGCGATATTCCATAGAAATGGTTTCGTTAATAGACATAATTATCATTATTACGATGACCATAACCCGAACCATATTGTTTGTATAGACCATCAACATAAATGGTCTCTTAATGTTTGGGCTGGAATTATTGGGAATAGGATTATTGGTCCGTATTTCTTTAATGGAAATGTTACTGGTGATACGTTTTTAAATTTTCTTCAAAATCAGTTCGAAACCTGGTTGGATGAATTGCCGTTAAGAACGTTACAAAATGCATGGTTACAATTAGATGGCGCACCACCACACTATAGTCGACAAGTTAAACAATATTTAGACCAAACTTTTCCTAACAAATGGATTGGAAGAGGAGGACCAATTCCATGGCCAGCGAGGTCACCCGATTTAACAAAACTGGACTTTTTTTTATGGGGTGTTGTGAAGGAAGAAGTTTATAAAATACCTGCAACAACACAAGAGGATATGAAAAATAGAATTAGTAATGTTATGCGTGCCATTACTGTAGACAACTTAGTAAGTGTCAATCAAAGCTTCATACGGAGGCTTCAAGTGTGCCAAAACCAAAATGGAGGCCATATCGAACACTTAATATAATTATCAAATTCATTATATGCTAATCTGTTAATATTAATACGGTTTACTTGTTTCCATTGTCGTTATATTGTTTACTTTGATATTATAAATGTAATTATATTATGTCATAAATAAATGATTTGAAGTAAAACTGAAATATCTAAATGCCATTAAAGTTAGACGTCCATTAGAGATTAATTAAATGCTGATTGTGGCCTAATTTCCCATATATGACAAGAAAATGTTAATATCTCAAAAACTAATAAAAATAGATATAGGGTATGTTATACAAAAAATAAAGCATTTTTCATTGCGGATCTGATAAAGTAAAGAAATATAGGGTGTCCCATTTAAGAAAATGAAGTTATGTACATTTTAAATATTAAATATTAGAATGTAGTTTTCTATTAGGTTTTATAAGTAATATTATAATGTGTTATAGTCAATGGATAGAGCATTCTTTACTGCATATGTGTGTAAAATTACAGAATGATATCTTAAAAAATACGGACATAGTGAATTTTTAAGTAAAGTACTAAAACTGCCAAAATTTTCAACAAATATTTTTTTCTGTAGTAACAAATAACCTAAAGTGCTAATAATGATATATCTTTTTGTAGGTTATTTAAAGGCGGATCAAATAAAAAAATAATATATAGGGTGTTCCATTTAAAATAACAAAGTTGGTATTAAGTATGGAATAATGGGACACCCTGTATATTTGAAAATAATTTTAGGTTATGCAGCTCTTAAAATCAAGCAAATTTGGTGAAAACATTTTTTTTCTATCTTTAACGAGAGCTGAGATATCTTCCGAGACCGCACTAATGGGACACCCTGTATATTAAAAGCTGACACCTGTAAGTTAAACGTTGTATAATGAGTTCGTGTAGAAAGGTAGGAAGAAATCATTCGAATGCTTTCAGGGTGTAAGTTTAGCAGTATAGTTTTTTGATGTAGAGTGTAGAATGAGAGACGCAGTCAAATGCCATAGATAAATCTAAAAATTGTGAGTGAGATTCAAGTCTCTTTTTAAAGCAGCCTAAGGTATTATCGACAAAGTTAAGATCGTCCCTTCCTGAAATCGTACTGGATATTACAGAAAATATTTGACATTTCAAAATAATCAGAAAGCTGGTTTTATAAAATTGTTTCCAGTATCTTTGAAAATATTGGTAGTAGGGAGATTGGACGATAATTTGCCGGATTGTTTGGATTACCTTTTTTGTAAATAGGGCTACTTTGAGTGCATCAGGAAAAATATTTTATCTGATGCATAGATTTATAAGTTTGGTTTAAGTGTCTAGGAAACTATTTAATGTCGATTTGACTACGTCTACTCTTAGACCATAAATATTACGGCTTTTGCTAGGTTTCAGTCCTTGAATAACACTACATACAACACTCGAGGAGGTTTTATAAAATTTAAAATATCCATTCACATTTACACATTTGTTACACAGTAAAAATATCGGATGAACGTTAGATTTATCGATTCCATTAATTATATTATCCGCCACATTGACAAAGAAGTTGTTGAAATCATTGGCAGTGAGATCACAAGTGATAATACTTCGCATTATGGTTGCTTTTTGAATTTATTATGTTCCACATTGCCTTTGTTCTATTACTAGCATTGGAAATATAATTACAGTTTGCTTTAATACGTTGAGATTTTAGTGCACAGTTGTACATTTTTTTATAGTTTGTTTTTATTCTAAGAAAAATCAGGGCGCTTTAGACGGTTATAGGTGTCTGTAATTAGGAGTAATGTTGATCTCATACGCTTAAGGTCCTCGCTGATTTATATTTATTTATGGTATGATTTCTAAATATACACACAGAACCAATATATTTTGAGCTTTAGAATAAATCAGATTTTTAGACGCGTGCCGCATGAAGTAAAAATTCGAGTTAAGAGAAGCCTACAAATTTTGGATTTGCCGGGCTCGCTCCGCCCGGCAAATCCAAATTTTCAGGTTTTTCTAAACTTGAAATTTTACTTCATGCTTAGTCTGGGAGTAAAAAACACTCGTTTTAATGAAGCAGTATACATATTCAGGTTTTCCTTTGTAATAATCTAGTTTTCTAAAATTAACCTTAGATTTTTATATTCTGATCTTTATCATTTTATATACAATTTATCAATTTCACCGAATTTTCAATGAATATGTCAATTTTGATGATGATAAAAGTGTTTGAATCTTATCGTTTCTGTAAATTATACTTCTGTTAAATCAAGCAATTTTAACTTTTTTCTTTAAATCAATTTTGACGACTTGTGTTTGGATTGACTTGGGTGTTTATTTGTTAACTTTGGTTTATTTTATTATGTTGCCGTGAATTTAGAAGATTTTAGTTGCTTTAATGTTTAAAATTCCAGAATTGTTTTTAAAAAAATTTAAAATGTTGATACATTTCGTCAATTTTCCAGTTTTTTGTGAATTTCGAAAGAATTTTTATTAATTTTTAAAATTAAGACGTGTTTCATGAAATTCATGAAATTTCGTAAATTTTTAAATTGTCGCTATTCGTGAATTTTCGAGCGTTTTTGTTAGATTTCAAAACGTTTCCTAAACGTTCGTTTAGATTTTTAAAATTAACTAACACCTTGGAAATTTTTGATTTTAAAAATTTACGAAGAATGTTTAGATTTTTAAAATTAACTAACACCTTGGGAATTTTTGATTTTAAAAATTTACGAAGAGTGTTTAGATTTTTAAAATTAACTAACACGTGGAAATTCGAATTTAAACGTGTTAGGTAATTTTAAAAATCTAATCGCTCTTCGTACATTTTTAAGATTTCCGCTACATTTCAAAATTTTCGTAAATCTTTAAAATCAAGAATTTCCAAGGTTTCCGTTAATCTTCAAAATGTTCACATAAGTGAGAATTTCCAAAAAGTTATCAACACTTATTATGAATTTTCAATAATTTTTAAAATTTTAAATTTATTTTTCAGCACCAATTTTGAACAAATGCCTCATATTTGTTGTCAAATAAATTTCATTGAAATTTGCGAATCCGAAAATTAACGAAATTCATGAAAATGAATCAATACCGGCAATTCTTTTTAAATTAACGAAAACCTAGAAAATACATGAAAAGTATCAACGTTTTAAAAAGGAACGAAAGGAGTCAAGAATTTGAAAATCAGCAATAATCTTGAAAAATGCATGATTTTTGTCAAATATTTTAAAAATTGTTATAAATCTTGGAAATAAAAAAAAATGTTTGAAAATTAACGAACGTATTGAAAAATTTACGAGTCGTCCAAATTTTAAAAATAAATTAAAAGTTCGGAAATTCACGTAAATTAACAAGATTTAAAAAATTAAACAAAAACTTGAAAACCCTCAAGATTTTGTAAATTAATGAAAATACTGTAAAAAGCTAGAGAATATTTTTTAACAAATATTTTCCACTCCCAGACTAAGCATGAAGTAAAATTTTGAGTAAAAAAGCCCGAAGAATTTGGATTTAGATGCTATGCGTCCAAATCCAAATTCTGGCTTTTCTCAACTCGAAATTTTACTTCATGCGCCACGCGCATAAAAACACTGATTGATTGTTAAGTTTAAAATATTTAAAATATTTTTTTATTACAGATTATTACTATTCGACATACTTCAAAAATGTAAAATTTTATTGTTTCTTGACATTTCATCACGTTTTGACATTGTTTCAACATTTTCTCAAATTTAAACATTTCATCGTTTGTCGGGAAATTTTAATTTTTTGTAAAATTCTGGCAAAATTTCAATATTTTTACCTTGACATTTTATCAATTTTCCATGGATCCACTGACAGAACATAAAACTCTAGATATAGACAATAAACTGTATTATTATTATTATATTTTGAGTAGTTGCGTAGGCAATGCTTTCATGGCCACCCAATATTAATCAAACAAAGATTTTTTTTTTAAATCCACCCATCAAAATTTTACAAAACTAAATATGCACTAATAAATGAGCAAAAAGAAGACGGCACTAAATTTGACTACATTTTCGTAAAATCTCAAAAAATAGAGTATTTCCTAATTATAAATAGCGACCATTTTGACTGTAATTTAATATATCTTCAGAAAATTTTACAAACCTCTACAACACGAATTGAAAAAAAGTTAAAATTTGTCGATTACGCTAGGCAGCAAATTACAAAAAAAGTTTTGTTTATTTGTTTATTTTTCACTAATTTTGAATCAACTCGATTAAAAAAGCATTGAAGTATAAGGACTAAACCTATTCAATTTTGGAAATTTGTGATTTTTTTTATAAAAATATTTATTTCAACATAATCAATAAAAAATGTATACTGAACGAAATATTGACAGTTAAATAAAATAAAAATATTGGCAACAATCAATGTCATTCAGAAGAAAAACTTGTCATACACAAATTTGATGTTGCCTAGTGTTATTTATTAATTTGTTTTAAATTTACCAACAAACATTGCTATAACAGGTTATTTAACAGGTTTCTTATGGAAACCACAGTTCATATATATCCAGTTAGCCAGTCCCCATATAAATTTTGGGTACACGCGAATGGGAGCAGAGCGCTGGATGCCAAATTGGTGTATATGGTTGCCTATATACATCAGTCTGGCTTCCTGCGGTCGATCGGTTACGACTATTTTACTCCAGATGTCGCGAAATCAAGTCTCAGAGAGAGAGAGAGTGAGAGAGAGACAATTTCTTTCTCCCTCTATTCCGCGCTTCTCGTTGTATCATATTTCAGATGTTGATTATTCAATCTTGAAAACACGTTCTTTTTTTCTTTTAACGAGCTAAGGATGCGTGTTACATTCATTCATGCGTTTCCTTCTACAATTTTATTTTCTGCGTTATTAGAGAATAGATTTTATGAAATTATATGTGAACGTTGTAAAATTCATTAAGTATTATTTATTTTGTACAAGAAACTTAAAATACAAAACTATTTAACTTTTGATAAAAAGTAAAACAAATACATCAACTTATCATTTTATTAACTAATCAGATCAATCCTATTGATCAGATCAAATCTACTGATCGATAAGGGTTTCTTTTTTAATTAAAGGGGTCAGTGCAAAATGTAGTTAAGTCATTTTTTTTAGTTTTTGAATTATTACCGTTTGAAGTTTTTAACCCATTAAGCGCCGTTGATGCATACACGCAACATTATTATTTTTTGATAATTAAGTTACTAAATAAGTTTATTTGATATATTACATTATTTGACCTGAATTGAAAATGTATCAAGGAAAATTTCAATATTTTGTTATTAAAGTGTATTATAAATACTTCACAATATTACAATGTTTTATACGCGTGGCGCATGAAGTAAAATTTCGAGTTTAGAAAAGCCTAATTTGGCTCGGTCGCTCCGCTTCGCTACGCGCCCGAGCCAAATTTTCAGGCTTTTCTAAACTCGAAATTTTACTTCATGCTTAGTCTGGGAGTGGATACACTCATTCTTAACTTCATATTGCACGTTTTTATATAAAATCGGCGAATGCCTGAACATTGACAGCGTATACATTACATTGTTGAGGCACTAATTTTTTTAAAAATCCATTATCACTTTAATATAATAATAAACTATTTATGATTTTTAACTTTTTATTAAATTCACGTATACATTATGTGTATTTAAAGAAAAAAATCACAGTATGTAATTCATAGAAATCACAAAAAGAAGTGTAGAATTTTAATTAAAATTAACTTTTAGAGTTAAAATTGCTTGGCCGTTAATGGGTTAAAATAGTTTTAAATATACTATGTGTCCCGTTTCAAGGCGCATTGTATGTTTCATGTAAAGATTTCCAATGTAATTGGAATTTGAGTTTGTATCGCTTATTGAACGAAAACGATGACAATAAAATTAAAATCATTTCTTTACCTACTAGTAGTATTTTCGAGGTATTATTTTTGAGTTCTCCTCAGTTTAATTTGAAATATAGCTTGAAAATAGTGAACGATTATACGAAAATAAAATCGTCAAAACAGTAGTTGCTACGAAAAGTCGGTGTTTGGCATCAAATTTATTAAAACACAAAGCAATAATTCAATTCAACATGAGTGTTTATTCTGCAAAAGAAAAATATCAGATCCCAAAATGGACACTGTATATATTTTAATCACGATGCGTATTTTATTAAATGAACCATACATTTAATAAATATTAACAGTTTCAGAAATTTGTGGTTTTTGCACTGATTACTTTAATTATCCGTTTACTTTGAACGATTGTTACATGATCAACTTGTACTTTTCCGATTGAAATTTTATAAACGCTTATTGTGTGCCATTTGACCAACACCGACAACACTCAGCGGGCACTAAAATGTTACCTAATTTTTGGATTAAAATTTATGGCATCCGTCGTGCGGCTGCATGGGGATAATTTGAAAAAGAATAAGCAGAAATATTTTTCGATATTCTCAATACTTCCCGAGATACACGAAATGTTATATAGAGAAAGTACAAAGAAACTTTATAATTGAGATTATTATCAAAAACTGCGAAACAAACAAACTTGTTAAATCAAGTAATTAGTCACATTAATAACATTATAAATTTTACATATATATATATATATATATATATATATATATATATATATATATATATATATATATATATATATATAAATACGTTTTAGGGTCCCAGGAATCAGAAACAAGTGTTATCCCTAATATTTGAGATAATCAAAAACATTTAGAAAACAACAAGATGTCTTTTAATAGAATAAGTATAATAGATTTTCTCTGAGAAGTGTAATTGCAAAAATTATTGAATACTCTATTTCCAGTTTACGTTTTGTATGTCAGGTTAATTCAATTATTTCAATGGTTTTATTCTCAGTCAGATTACATTTACAAAAGGTACCGATGGGATTATGTCACAGACTAAATAGGTAAGTAAAAACAATTCAAAATGATTTAAGAAAACCCGATCAAAAAGTGTCTAACTAAAATATCGGTTAGTGAAAAACAGATAGATCACTTCGAAGAATTTGATTTTTCATCCCTTCTATAAAGCTATCCTAAAATAATAAATATTGTCCAAAAAGAAAATAGTCAGGGAAAAAAGTTAATTCGATATTCATACACGTTATTCAGAGTGTAAATGAATGAAACGGAACGTAGCATTTTTAATGTTAATTTCTCAAAATTAAAATATTATCTTCCCTAATTATTTCAGGGAAATTATGATATTCATTTGGTTAAAGTAAAAATATACACACCGAGCTTTGCTATTTATTGCATTTTTAAAAAAGTGTCATGAAATTAAACAAGCAAATGATGAGGTGTTGATTTGTTAGCTTTTTATTTAAAATATATTCTGTTGATTTTGTGTTACACTTCGATCTATTCTGTATAATTATTACTGAATAAAAAAAAAAAACGAAAAAACTGCTTCTAAAATATCGTTAATAAGTAAGTTATATGTATATTTAATATAGTTTTTTAATGTTTGTTAGTTTCTTCTATATATGAATGTTTATATGAATCTATATTTCTATGTTTTTAGTTTTGTGTATTCGTAAATAATTTATCTATTTTATTGAAATAATTTCTGTTTTTTTATTATCAGTTCCAATTAAAATACCCATCAAACATTTTTTAAATTGATTTTTTAATTGTAAAAAGATTTTTGTATTTATCTAACTTTTAAATAGAATATGTTTAATAACATAAATATATTAAAAATCTATTAATTTTTAAACACGTTTTTATTAAAAATATATATAATAACTAAAAATGTTGGAAATATATTTTACATTTTTTCATTGTAAAATAACTATGTTTATTTATACAAATTATGAATATTTGAAACAATAATCGATTAATCTAATAATTTATCAATTTTTTTATTAAAAATATATTAAATAACTAAAAACGTTGAAAATATATTTTAGAATTGTTAATTTCATTGTAAATTTGTTTTTATAAAATATATTCCCGAATATCATAATTTGGAACACGCTTGAAATCTCAAAATAAAAGAAATATTTTCGAATAGACTTTTTGTGGTGATAATAAATTTTATTATTCGTCTAGCACAGTTCATATACAGGAACTTTTCCTTTAAAGTATATATATTTCAAATTCACCTTATTTTCTTTAAATCTGTAGATATTCGTTGTGTTTTTAAAAGAGTTCAATTTGATGCTTTAAACGAGTGTTTTTCTCTCCCAGACTATGCATGAAGTAAAATGTCGAGTTTAGAAAAGCCCCGGGTAGAAAATTTGTCGAGGGTCGCGCAGCGACCCGAGACAAATTTTCCGGGCTTTTCTAAACTCGAAATTTTACTTCATGCGCCACACGTATAAAACACTAAAATATTGTGTAATTTAAGTATATTTGAACCTCACGTAAAATCAGTGTTTTGTGCGCGGGGCGCATGAAGTAAAATTTCGAGTTTAGAAAAGCCCAATAAAATGTACAGTGTATTCTGTATATTGAGTTGTTTATACTTAAAAAACTCTCTGTATAACTAATCAATAATATAAATTATTTGCCAAATTTGGTACATACCAAAATTTTAATTGAATTTATGAAGAAAAAAAACAATCAAGATAAAAATAATATCAAATAAATTCTTTAATGTAAACTCATTGAATATAATTTTTTGATTTTTAGTTAAATTTTAGGTTTATTTAGAAGCTTTTTAAATATATATGATTCCCAAAGTTCATAATTTCAAACACGCTGGAAATCTTAAAATAAAAGAAATGTTTCGGAACAGTTTATTTTTTCTGAAGGTCATCAAATTTATCATCGTACAAGTGATGTAGACGGGATCAAATTACACGACGAAATAAGAGCGAGCGCGTTTGTGTGTGTGTGTGTGTAGACGCAACCGGAGCAGTTTTCTCTAGAATACTTCTACGTTTACTCTATTCATAAGTAGATGGACCCACTTCCCGACCACAGTCTCTCCTTTTCTATCCTCGAAAACTCGGAATCCAGTTCTCCCATAAGCATTGTCTACCCTTGTAGACTTGTTCTTGACACATATATCTAAAATTAAATTGCAGTGGGCATGATGATTTGATTGTAGTTTTTATTTTAGTATAGTCAGAAATAAAATTAAAAAATTTAAAAACTGTAAAATGTGACTTATTATGCTCCTCTTCACAATCATTTTGTGATTATACAATTCTAATATTATTTTCCTATAAAATGTATAGTTATCAAAAAAAATCTATCAAATTTTTTTTTTCTTTAAAAAAATAATCGATCATAATATCAATACAGACCATTTTATTGAATAATTACTTTTTTGCTAGCAAGAATGCCTAATTAATAAAATATTTTTAAACCACAACTTTATGTGCCTTCATACTATTAAACGATTGTAATTTGAAACGACAGATAATTTCGAGTCATAATATTCATAAAAAAAAGTATAAAAAATCGTATAAAAAGTATTCTGACAAAGTATTCGCAAAAATTTAAACAAAAGTACGTTGAAAAAAAAACGGAATAAAAATACTCGCAACATAATATTTGTAATATAGTTTGTAAATGAAAAGCTAATAAGGGGAAATTATTCGAATGGAAAGTGTATTGTCCCGACAGGTTTGAATTACTTATTTGGCAAAAAAAAAACAGACAAAAAGAAGAGAAATACAGAAACGTGAGTGGTTTTATTGTCGTTAAAATTAAGAGGGATGTTGTTGCATGAATTTGTCATAGAAGTTTACTCGCTCCGGCGTCCTTATCGCTTATTCTTTGTGTACAAAAGAGAGTAATTGTGTAACTCGGCAAGTGGAAATATTGCATGTTTATTGGATGAATTTGTGGAGACACAAACCTTTATTTTCTGCTCCGGATGTTATTAATTGCCCCAGACTAAATGTCACTGTAATTCCACCGAACGTGAAATCTGAATGAAAAATTACGTTAACCTGATACGCATTTTATATCTACCTATTGTTCTTTTCAAAAAGCGAGGCATGTCACTTTGAAGTTAAATATTATGAATTTGGAGGGGTAGATTTTTTTCAAATTCAAACCATATAAAGATACAATGTATCTACATATGCTCAAATTTTATTTGCAAAAATAAACATGTACGACGTGTGTTTAGAAACAAATGAAGTGTTTTCTCATGCATTCTTTAAAACACTTCTGAAATCTGTATATAATGTAAATAGGTTTGTAAATTATTGTAATATATTTTTTTACCTGAAGAAGCTACTCAGAAGAGAAACAATTGTAGTTTACCATTTTTATTATATTGAGCAATATGCATATCTATTAATTTATTTAAATGAAGACATTCCGTGAAATTTATAGAACACATAATTTGGACGCTTAACAGTTTTGTATACATTTTTTTAAATAAAGATTTAAAAAAATTGTCTTCTATTTTTTTGACTTATCTATTTCTAACTTTACTTTAATTCAGTGTTTAATACGCCTAGCCCATGAAGTAAAAATTTCGAGTTTAAAAATGCCTGAACATTTGGATTGGTAACTCCGCTTCGCTTTGTAACCAATCCATATTATCAGGCTTTTTAAACTTGAAATATTTACTTCATGCACTCGTTAAAATAGTATTAGAACTTCAATAAAAACAGATTTATTTCCTATTTTATACGTGTTAATGAATGTGAAGAGTAAAAAATCATGTCGTCAAATGTAAACAAACCGAGGTAAATAAACCAAACCGCAATACTGGTAGCAATGAACCCAACAGGAACTCAACATACCCGAGAGTCTTACCGAGCCCGAAGAAAACCTATCCTAGGCCCAAACAAGAGATTAATCAAGAACGAAATGATGTAATGCATGCTAATGATATAGTTCAAATAAATAAAACAATCACCAATAGCACTCAGGAAAATAAATCACAATCTGCTCCAAAAGATGAATGGAAAGTAGTCACTCACAAAAAGAGACCGAAAAGTCAGGGGAAAATGGGCATCAACGTAAATATATCAGGTTTAACTGCTGTCCCCAAGAAAGCGTTCATATATGTATCGAGATTAACACCTATAACAACACAAACACTATCGGAAAATCATCTGAAGAAACACTTCCCAGAGGTTACTGTCGTTTCACTTGTATCCAAATATCCTTAACACTACTCTTCGTTCAGAGTCACGGTGAATCTGAGCAATTACGATGACGCAACGGATGCCTCAAAGTGGCCTTATGGTGCATACATATCCAGGTTTTTTCACAGAACCAAAGGAAAGCAAGGTACAACCTAAATGTGAAAAAGGACGATACTATAAACTACTTTCTAGCAAATATACAATCCATGCGAAATAAATTCAATGAATTGGACTGTCTGTTCGAGTCTCTGTCAATACACATCGCATGCATCACGGAACACTGGCTTCAACCAAATGAATGCAACGACTACGTATGCAACAATATGTGCACTGCATCACATTTTTCCAGAGTAAACTACAGTTACGGAGGCGCACTCATTCTAGTCAAACATCACATTAAATATGCTTCTCTTAACAATATCGAAGCGCTTTCCCAAGAACTTCACTGTGAAATAGCAGCAGTTAATCTTATCGAGTACAATACTCTTGTTATCTGTATGCATCGTTCTCCAAAAGAAAATTTTAATACGTTTTGTAATGTCTTGTCCTCTGTTCTAGATAATATCGACATAATAAATAAAAAAGTGATAATTGGAGGAGAGCCCGATATCAGAGCATCCGAAGTATGTGATATCCTAAGTAGCTATGGTCTGTTCAAAATTATTTTTTTCCCCACCAGAAATAATAACACGATAGATAACATATTCACAAACATATAAACGACTTTATTCGATGCAAGCCCAGTCAAGACTACTTCTGATCATGTTGGTATACAACTAAATGTAAAATCCATACACATTGCAGATAAAACTGTAAATAAAATTATACAACCCATTACACACCTAGGGAAATTTAATTTATTTCAATCATTGTATAACCAAAGGTGGGGTGAGATTACAAACACAATAGATGTGAATGAGAAATATAATAAATTGCACGAGACTATCCTTCAGCATTTTAATACAGCCTTCCCAAAAAAAAAAATTTCGCATAAAAGATCTAAACAAAATTATATTCACTGGTTCACAAATGAACTTCACACTATGAGAGAACACCTACATCTATTAGGGGAGCTAAACAACCTATGCCCTCAGAACAAGCAATTGTATAAAACATACAAAATTAAATACCAACGGGCAATCAAGACAGCAAAGGAGAAAGCAAATAATACTTACATAAATAAATCAAATAATAAAAACAAAGCCATGTGGGAGGTCATAAACTCATCAAGAAGGCGAGTAATACATTCAATTGCCACATGCGATATAACTGCAAACACCTTCAACAATGCTTTTATATCATCCGTAAATAAAATAATTTCATCTATCCCCGAATCATTATCACCACTACCAAAACAAAGTTTATTTCCACATACTTCAAATACTTTTAAGTTTAATCCCGTATCTAGTCTTGATGTGCGAAACGTAATAAAATCACTGAAAAACAGCAGCTCTAAGGACTTCTATGGCTTAACAGTTGACACAATTAAATAATGCAAGGACGTAATATTAGAGCCGCTCACAAACATCATAAATGCCTGTATTTCATCCGGAATATTCCCTGAATCTTTGAAAATCGCATCAGTGGTACCAATCTACAAAAAAGGTGATAAAAACGACACCAATAATTACAGGCCCATATCGATTTTGCCAGTATTTTCGAAAGTTATTGAAAAACTCCTTTGTAACCAAATGGCCATACATCTTGAAAATAATAATCTCTTGCACAAAACGCAGTTTGGTTTCAGAAAGAATATGTCTACTGCAGACGCAATAACAACACTGGTAGATGAACTTCTGGACGCATTTGAGAAAAGTGAGTACTCTATAGTTACTTTCGTTGACCTCAGCAAAGCTTTTGACTGTGTAAGTCATGATATACTGTTAACTAAAATATCGATGTATGGTTTTCAAGATAGTAGTTTAAATCTAATTGCGCCATACCTTGATAACAGAAGGCAAGTTGTGCTTTTGAACCATGATGTGCCAGAGGCAGCTTTCACTAAGTATGGTGTTCCTCAGGGCTCTATCCTGGGCCCCCTTCTTTTTATCATATATATTAATGATATTGTAATTCAACTGGAAAACTTTACTACTGTGCTGTATGCTGATGACACATCAATTAAAACGTCCAACTCGTGCATAAATGAAGTACTAAGAGAAAACCACACAGCTGTAGCTAAAGGAACTGAGTGGTTCTACACGAATAAGTTACACCTAAACCAAAACAAAACTATTAATATGCTATTTACGCTCAGAAATCATGACTTACACATGGCTCAATCGACAAAGTTTCTTGGAGTGCATCTTGACACGAGACTGAGATGGGATGTAAATGGTGAGGCACTAGCAAACAGACTCAATAGAAATCTATTTCTACTAAGAAACCTGGGAAACTCAGTCTCGGAACAAATGCAGCTAGCATGTTACTTTGCGACCTGTCAGTCTATAATGACTTACTGTCTACTTGTGTGGGCTCATTCCGCAAGTAGGCACAGAATATTCAGCCTGCAAAGAAAATGCGTCAGAATTCTGGCAGGTGCAAAATATAGAGATGACTCCAGACCTCTGTATAAAAAGCTAGGTGTCATGACTCTTCCTTGTCTTTATATATACAGTTGCCTGACTCATATCACTAAAAACAGACACAACTATATAACAAGCGAAACAGTTCATAACTGTGGAACAAAACAAACATCCAACTTAAGAACTGAACCGATGCGACTCTCTAAATCATTCAATGGGACAAGATACTGGGCACCTAAATTTTATAACGTCTGCCGACAACTATAAAAAAACTGCCACCAAATGAGTTCCAAAAAAGAATTAAAAACTACTTCACGGTAAATGCATTCTTTACCTGGGAGGAATACCTTTTGAAGACAGAATCCAAAACAGACCTAGAGTAGCATCCTTCTCCAACTATCACTATTAAGCTATAAAGTACTAGTTAATAATTTATATCAATTCATAAAATACTCTTATATGCCACTTTATTATTATTATTATATTTTAATTTTAATATTTATTCTTATTTTAATTTTTCTTATCTTACCTGACGTTATGTTTAAAATTTTAATATTTATGTATACGTTTCACTGTTGTCACTATTTTAATATGTTCTATGTTTAATCATTGTATGGCTTTGCTATCACAGAATCTCTACCTGGCGTATGTAAAACAATATTGTTATTAGCATGAAGAAATTATTATTATTATTATTATTATTATTAAATAAAAAGTGAAGTAAGGAATAACAGTATTTTTTATGCCCGGTATTATAAACGATTAATAAATCATTAGATAACTATTTGTGGAGTAAATTTATTTACCTAGTAAACTGATAGGCATATAAAATTGCGTATTATAAAGCAAACCTACCAAATAAATAGCAATTCTAGAAATAAATATTTTAATTAGTAGATTACAGACCGAAATTATACATTTTCATTGTGGCCATAGCTGGAACCACCAATTTGTTAAATTGAATTGTCAATATTTCAAATTAAATTGTCAATCAAATTAGAAATTTAGTATAATTCCTTATAATTATGGAGAATAACCGTGGAATAGGACAGAATTACACAGAACAAGAAAAAGAAAGCTTATTAGAAATTATAAAAGACAAACGAGTGTTTTCTACTCCCAGACTAAGCATGAAGTAAAATTTCGAGTTTAGAAAAGCCTGAAAATTTGGTTTGGTCGCGTAGCGCGAAGCGCGGAGCGACCAAACCAAATTTTCAGGCTTTTCTAAACTCGAAATTTTACTTCATGCGCCACGCGCACAAAACACTGATTTCAAGTGAAGTTCACTTGTTCTCAATATATCTGTGTTTTTATTGTTAAGTACGCGTGGCGCATGAAGTAAAATTTCGAAGTTTAGAAAAGCCTGAAATTTTACTTCATGCTTAGTCTGGGAGTGGAAAACACTCGTTTAAAACTTTAAATGAAACTAATTTAAAAAAAAGCGTATGCATTAGTATAAAAATCCCTGGTTATGTCTGATTTGAAAAACTTTAGGTCTTCGACTCCTTAGAATGTCTTATGGTTCGAATTAATCACTGTCAGGGAAGATTCTATGAGCGAACTTAAATCTGACACGGATGATATGGTAGACATGATAACCGTAATGAAATTAATAAATACAAGTAGTAACATCTAAAGTAATTATAATAATATAATACACTTTTGACTTTTAACTGTCAAATTATTTAGAGAATAAAATTTACTTGGTAGAAAAACAAACAAATAATTTACTGGGGAGATTTATTAGCCAAATAAAGTTATTTTGTGTTTATAATACCGAAATCTTTGAAATAAATTAATTTATTCCTAAAGAAAATTTTATTTAGGGAATAAAACGTTTTATAATACCGGGCATTAGTGTAATAATCACTTGAGTTTACATAAACATGCAGTAGAATACTCATATGACCGAATGAAAGTCAAATTTTTGTATAACAAATTGACCCACCCTAATAAACATACATATACAGTGTTATAAAAACTATATTATGAGATGGTTTAGAACAGCGCTACCCTAACTATTTTATGTAGCAGAACAGTTTGGTCCCAATTTGTCAGTTCAAACAAACTTTTGAACTGTTTTATATGTTTACTACATTAATTATCGATTTAGATGATAATTGCTAAAAAGGAATGATGAAAATTAACAATAAATTTGACAACATTGACGAAAATTATGAAAATGTCAGTAAATTGATAAAAATCATGGAAGTTGACGAATGTTATCAATATTTAATGAATAGATAAAAAACTTAAAAAAACAAAAATTATGAAAATTGACTAAAATATTGAAAAACTTAGACCATTACCTTGAACAAAAATCAAGATAAAACGTAAAAATCACGAAGATCGTGAAAACAGCTATAATCAAATGACAGTCTGTAATATGATATATGCCGATGATACCACAATTTCATTCAGGGGTAGTACCGTTATGGAGATAGAGAATTATCTTTTGAAGATATGAGCTCCGTAAAATTTTGGTTCGATTGTAATTGCCTTAAACTGAATGCTGGCAAAACTCAAAAAATATTTTCCGCCTTAAGACAAAACCAACCCATAGAACAATCATCAATAAAATTCCAAGGCATGTTTGTCGCTTCAAAACTTACCTAGATAAAGCATGGGCAAGAACTTGAAACCAAACTTGCCAAGTAAGTATATGTCTTAAGAAATCTATTCAGGTATAGCACGACCAAAATGCTGAAAAAAATCTATTATGCATATTTTCATTCGCACATATCCTACGGAATTATATTGTTGGGTCATTCGAGTATCTTGTCAAATATCTTTCGTTTGCAAAGTCGTACTATTAGGATACTGGCAGGAATAACTTATAGATCGGAATGTAAACAATTATTTATAGATTTGAATATTTTAACAGCCCCATGTGTTTTTCTACTGGAGTGCATTCTGCATTTAACAAACAATAAAGATAAATACGAAAGTAATAGGTTTTATTATGAGCATAGTACAAGAGCAAAAAAATGATATCCGCATACAATTTCAGAGGCTCATAAAAGCAAAAACTGGAATACGATACCACTGTATACAATTTTTTAATGCTCTTCCTACACAAATTCAACAGCTAAAATCAAAACATTTAAAAGTTTGGTGTAAAACGTTTTTGGCTCAAAATGCTTTCTATTCCTTCGAGAAATACTTTCAAGAGTGCAAGACAAACAAATTTTAATATGTTAGTTTTGTCAAAAAAAAAAAATATTATACAGGGTGAGTTTTTTTCGATGTTCTCTATGGGGATCTCGGAAACAATAAGAGATAGAAAAACGGTTAAATGGGGAAAGAAGTGTAGTTTTATAGGACGAATAAAATGACACTTTCAAAATATTTGAAAAAGTCAAGGGTAACTAGATATTTTGAATAAAGTAAAATGTGTCAATTTTTTGAAATCAATATATCTCTATTATTATCATAGATAGAAAAAAACTGTAAGGGACAAAGTTGTAGAAAATTTTACACAGATTAATAAAAAAAATCAAAAAAAAAAATTTCGCCCATATTTTGGGAGATATGACACAAACTTACCTTTTATTAAATGGAAACAATAGTTGGCTATGACTTTATTAAAAGGGCTATTTTTTTCCCTTCAATTCGATATAACATATGCCATAGTTATTTTTAAAATAAAGTAAGTTACAGTCGTTTTTAATTTTACCATACACCAAAAAATAGTTAGCCATGAAAAAGACAAAAGTAAAACAATTGCAGTTGTTTATTCTAAACACATATTAATTCATTTCCATATTTGGTTTGTTTCGATAAGTTTGTTTTGTATTTATTTGGTGTTGAAGGTTTTTTAAAGTGATAATGAATTTTTACAACGAAGAAAAGCGTGATATGCTTGTTTGTTACATTCAGTGCAATAAAAACGCTGCGGATGCTGCAGAACAATATTATAATCAATATATCGATCGTCGGCAGCCATCTTTACCAACATTCAGAAGAATTTACCAAAATTTGGGTGAGTACGGATCCTTTACAAAGCCGAAACTTGAAAAAAACGAAATTAATGAAGTTTCGGAAATAAACGTATTAGCATTGGCGATGATAGATCCATCCACATCGACCAGACAAATTGCAACAGAAGCAAGCATATCTCAACGGACTGTAGTACGAGTTTTGAAAAAACACAAATATCACCCATATAAGGTATCAATTTCACAAAATTTACATGACGGTGATACCAATAAGAGAATGGTATTCTGTATGTGGTACAAAAACATGTGCCAAGAGGATAATACGTTCCCTACAAAAATAATTTGGACAGATGAAACGCGATTTACTAATTGTGGGATTTTTAACCGGCACAATGAACATGTTTGGAGTCAGGAGAATCCACGAGAAGTTGCACAACGTAGACCACAAATTAAATTTGGATTTAATGTATGGTGCGGTGTGTTCGGATCGAGAATTCTCGGCCCATATATTTTTGATAACACATTGAATGGAAATGATTACCTTCTTTTTCTTCAAGAAACATTTGAAGATATGCTCGATGATTTAAATTTATCAGTACGGGCAAGATTGAAGTGGTTTCAACACGACGGAGCTCCACCTCATAGCAAGTTGGCTGTGCGAAACTATTTAAATGATGCTTTACCTAATTCATGGGTGGGAAGAAATGGACCAATCCTATGGCCACCTAGATCACCCGACCTATCCGTTTTAGACTATTATCTGTGGGGTTATGTGAAGAACAAAGTGTATCAACAATCATATCAATCCGTGGAGGATCTTAGACTAGCTGTACTTGAAACATTTAATTCTATTGCCAGAAGAAAAGTCAAAAAAGCCACAAATTAGATTTTAAAAAGATGTACTTTATGCCATAATAATAATGGTGGACTTTTTGAGCATCTTATGTAATATTTAAAATTTTCTTCTATTATTATTTTGATAATTTTGGAATTATTTTACTTTATGTTGCTTTTGACAAATCTAAAGAAACATAATAAATTAAATATTGATTTCGTTGTTATAAACAACCGCAATGGTTTTACTTTTGTCTTTTTCATGGCTAACTATTTTTTGGTGTATGGAAAAATTAAAACGACTATAACTTATTTTATTTTAAAAATAACTATGGCATATGTTATATCGGATTAAAGGGAAAAAAATAACCTTTCCAATGAATCTATAGCCAACTATTGTTTCCATTTAAAAAAAGATAAGTTTGTGTCTTATCTCCCAAAATATGGGCGACATTTTTTTTTTGATTTTTTTTTATTAATCTGTGTCAAATTTTCTACAACTTTGTCCTTTACAGTTTTTTTCTATCTATGATAATAATTGAGATATATTGATTTCAAAAAATTGACACATTTTACTTTATTCAAAATATCTAGTTACCCTTGACTTTTTCAAATATTTTGAAAGTGTCATTTTATTCGTCCTATAAAACTACACATCAAAAAAAAACTCACCCTGTATACAACCATATTTTTATCATGTTCTGTTTGTTCAAAGTAAATGTTTGTTTTATACCAGTTATTTGTAGTTTATGCTTTCAATATGTTAGTTTTATCCAAAAATGTATATATACAACCATATTTTTAACATGTTTTGTTTGTTCATAGTAAATATTTGTTTCATACCTATAATTTGTAATTAATTCCATTTAAATAATGTATACTTTTAACGTGTTAAGTGGTCGCTATTATAAATGTGATTATACATAGTGAAATAATCTATGACCTGTGTAAACAATTCTGTATTAATACCAATAAATATAAACTTTTGATTGTTGACTCATCTAACACTTGGTGAAACATCTTTACACTTTTTATATAAGGTTGATAGAATAAAACACTTGGTTTTTGTTTCACAAATTCAATATTTTATTTCCACGACTAGTTTCGGTCAGACGACCATTATCAATGTGGTTTACAAGGATTACTATGAATTTGTGAAACAAAAACCAAGTGTTTTATTCTATCAACCTTATATAAAAAGACCAATAAATATATTATTATTATAAATGTTAACCATTATTTTCAGTCAAAATGTATTTTGTTAACAGCCAACAGTAAGACACTTGGTTGGCTTTTTTTAACTTATTAGGATTTGGCTGTTTTTTGTCTATGCTAGGATTTTATCATAAAATATCTTTATCGATTGTATTTTGACTACTGCGACATTATAACTGTAAGTAGCTTGGTTAACTGTCTTTTGACTATGCTGGGATTATGTCATTTTATGTCTCTGTATTTCGACTATTGTGATATTAGACTGTAAGTCACTAGGTTGAATGTATTTTGATTATGATATGATTTTGTCATTAAATCACTATATTGACTGTATTTTTACTATTATGACTTTATAACTGAAAGTTATAACATTATTGACTTAATATTATAGTGTCAACTTGACTTAAGACGACGATAGTCCGCATTTAGTCCATTGTGTCAACTTGACATGAGTCGGCGTCAGCCGACGTCAGTCTTTCTTGTCAACTTGAAATAATATTTAGTCCAATGTACCAGCCGACGTTAGCACTATTGTCAATTTGCGACAACTATTATTTGAAATATATTATTTGATGGTCATGTTATTGTTTTTCTTTATGACACTTCCGAGAAGACACATTTTAACAGCTGTGATGTATTTTAAAGTAACGAGTGTCTTCCACTCCCTGACTAAGCATGAAGTAAAATTTCAAGTTTAGAAAAGCCCCGCGTAGATAATGTATCGTGGGTCGCGCAGCGACCTGAGACAAATTTTCATGGGGCTTTTCTAAACTCAAAATTTTACTATATGCGCAACACGTTTAAACCGCTGATTTATATTTATTTTGTGAATATTTAGTAAATGTAATAATAATAATAATAATAGAACAAATTTAGTTTGAGACACTTTTTCATATTCCTAATATTTAAATCATCATCAGTGTATTTGATATGAAACAAAAACATTTAAAAAATTAAAACAATCACTCGTGACTGAACCAATAACGGCAAAAACCTTTTTTTTGAGGAACAAAAAACGGAACCGAACCGATATATATTTTATCAATTGAACCGAAACGAAAACCGAAACGCAAAAAATAACGGTTCGAAGCCCTGCATATATTAACAATTTTAAACCACAATGATAAAAAAATAATGATATACAGTGTGTCTACGTTAAACCGTTCGTTAAAAGTTTATGGGGTTGCCGTTGCACTAAAAATTTGAAAAAATCCTTGCCATATGGTTGAATCGGTTCTCCTCATGTGAAATATTTTTAACTTCATATCACTTCCGGCTTCACCGGAAGAAGCACCAAATTTGTTATTTTAAATAGAACGCAATATATATTAGTAACTTTTTGGATTCCTCGTTTAAATTGCAACACATTTTATTCGAACATATGCACACTTATCTCTTATAGTTTTCAAGAAAAAAAATATTTCTAAAATGTTGACCTCAAAAAGGCATCTTGAAATCTATTTGTAACTTCTCTAAGTATAAGATAAAAATATGATTTATATCTGTACTTATACCTAGAGGATACCTCTATGAGTGAATTAATTGGAAACTGTCAATTTTGACAATAAGTGTTCTTAAAATGTCATTATCTAAGTGCCCTCTTCAATATCTAGTAATTCAATTTTTTTAAATGGAATGACTCATTTTTTATCACATGGTACGACTGAGGGGAAAATTTCCTACAAAAAAGTTTTATACAACTATACTCGTAAAGCAAGTAGTTTTCGAATTATTTCGAAAGCCATAGTCGGTGTTGGTGAGTGAGATTGCTAAAGGAATAAATCTGGGCAAGACTTTCTCGTTTCTTGATCAAAAATAAAATACACACAACTTTTTGATAATTCGAAAATTTACGAACGGGTGTCTTCCACTCCCAGACTAAGCATGAAGTAAAATTTCGAGTTTAGAAAAGCCCCGTGAAAATTTGTCTCGGGTCGCTGCGCGACCCTCGACAAATTTTCTACGCGGGGCTTTTCTAAACTCGAAATTTTACTTCATGCTTAGTCTGGGAGTGGAAGACACTCGTTCGTAAATTTCTGAATTATCATAAAGTTGTGTAATTTTTCGTTGTCTGCAAGCTTTGTTTGATTGAATCAATAATAAAGCTACAATTGATGAGTGAACAAAAACAAAAGAGCTGAGGTGAAAAGTGTTTAGGTAAAAGTGGTTTATTTTTTCGTTGGCTACAACTTTTGTTTTAAACTTTTTTAGTAATACTAAATTGTCGTGTAATTAGGAATGTTTCCTGTTGGGCAATGACCGTTATTATTATTATTAAAACAGTAAACAGTGTTGCTAACTCTAAACCATCAAATGTCTAAAAAGTCTTCTGTTAAAAACCACCATAAATCATTACATTATTCGGTTTTTTATTAAACGAATTTCAAATATGTTAACAACGAAAACATAATTAAGAACTTTCTGATACTGAAGAATTTTTAAAAAAATGTTTATACTATTTTCTGTTGACATATATTTGCTGATTTAAAACATTTTTATAAACTTTTTCAAGCAATATCTTTTTGAAATTTATAAATTTATTGCTTACTTATTCCTCGATGTATCACATTACTTTATAGTTTTTCAAAAAATGTTTTAAACAAAAGTTGTAGGTAACAAAAAACCAAACAACTTTTACCTAAACACTTTTCACCTTAACTCTTTTGTTTATTATCAGTATACGAAAAAGCCTAGGGGAGATATTTATTTGATAATCACTCACAAATTGCTGCATTATTAGTTACCTAATCAAAAAAAGTTTCACACAAAAGATAATAAAAAAACATAACATAAAATTTTATATAATCATTTTTCACCTTAGTTCTTCTGTTCATGAACTAGAAACTAAAAAAACTTAGATCAACAACTCACCGACTATGGCTACCGACGTCTCAATCGAAAAATGTTTCAAACAAAAGTTGTAGCCAACGAGAAAATAAACCACTTTTACCTTAACACTTTTCCCCTCAGCTCTTTTGTTTTTGTTCAATAAACCGAGAAAGATTTTTTTTGTTATATTTTGCTAATCACTAGCTATTTTATCGATTCAATCAAACAAAATTTGCAGACTACGAAAAAATACACAACTTTATGATAATTCGAAAATTTACGAACGAGTGTCTTCCACGCCCAGACTAAGCATGAAGTAAAATTTCGAGTTTAGAAAAGCCCCGCGTAGAAAATTTGTCGAGGGTCGCGCCAGCGACCCTCGACAAATTTTCACGGAGCTTTTCTAAACTCGAAATTTTACTTCATGCGCCACGCGTATCAAACACTAATTTCAAGTAAAGTTAAAAATATAGAAACACATTAACTTAACCAAAAAATATCCCAAATAAAAGTTGTAGCCAACGAAAAAACCCACAAATTTTGTATAAACAATTGTCACCTTAGCTATTTTGTTGTTAATCAAGAAACGAGAAAGTCTAGCCCAGATTTATTCCTTTAGTAATCTCACTCGCCATCCGTAGCATTATTATCGACCGAATCGAAAATTCAACAACAATTATTCGTTTTTTGTCGCATTTATGTAATGTATAATGCGCGCATAAATCGCAATTGAATTTTAGTAGGCAAGTAGTATGCTTTTGTTTTGTCGCGATTGTATTGCGAAATGTCAAATAATAAAAAGAATTAGTGCAAAATTTACAAAAATCAATAAAATGAGTAATTACACAAATCAACAAATTATCAATTTATTCATTATACATGCCAACTGCCAATTGAACAAAATTTGATTCCAATCTTCTAAATCTTGTTTTATTCATCGGCGGCAAATGTGGGTAAGTTTCATTAAATACTCTACATGTTCGACTAACAATGCTATCGCCGTTGTATCGCATGTTCAATAAAAAATAACCTCTAGAGTGCCATGATTTTATCTTTTGTTTAATTTAAGTTGGCTACACGCTTTAGGAATTGACATATAAAACGTCAGACATAATAATTATAATATATAATTTCAGAGTTGCCAACCTACAATATTTTCCATGACACTCTAGAGGTTTTATTTTATTGAACATATGATATAAAGTATAAATTGATGATTATTTATTTTGTTGATTTCTGTATAACTTTTCAATAATTGTTTTTATTATTTGACATTTCATATTGCAATCGCGACAAAACAAAAGCATACTACTTGCCTACTAAAATTTAATTGCGACTTATGCGCGCATTATTCCCTGCATAAATGCGACGAAAAACGAATCTTCGAAATAATTCGAAAACCACTTGCTTTAGAAGTATATTTGTTTATACTTTTTTTGAGGAAATCTTCTCCCCAATCGTACCACGTGATAAAAAATGGGTCATTCCATTTAAAAAAATGAATTACGAGATATTGAAGAGAGCACTTCGATATTGACATTTTAAGAGCACTTATTGTCAAAATTGACAGTTTCCAATTAATACACTCATAGAAGCATCCTCTAGGTACAAGTAGATATATAAATCATATTTTTATCTTATTCTTAAGAAAAGTTACAGACAGATTTAAAGATGCGTTTTAGAGGTCAGAATTTTAAAAATATTTTTTTTGCTTGAAAACTGTAAGAGATAAGTGTACATATGTGCGAATAAAATATGTTGCAATTTAAACGAGGAATCCAAAAAATCACTAGTATATAGGGTGTTCCATTTAAAATAACAAATTTGGTGCTATTTCCGGTGGAACCGGAAGTGATATAAAGTTGAAAATATTTCACATGAGGAGAACTGATTCAACCGTTTCACAAGAATTTTTTTCAAATTTTTAGTGCAACGGCAACCTCATAAACTGTTAACGAACGGTTTAGCGTAGACACCCTGTATTATTATCAAAATGTAATGATTTCTAATTGACACACATTTATGCACACGATACATGTCCACAATTAACGGAATCCCAAGCATCTGGTTCGCGAGATGTATCCACAATAGTAAGCATCCTCTAGCAATTCCAGAAATTCCTTCAGGAATGCGTCCGCCGGCGGTGCAAATTCGTCACAACAGAACGTGTCGGCGTGTGTCCGACTTTCATTATTAAAATAGTCGGCACGCATCTGAATTATTATCAAGAGGACCCGCGTTCGCCATGAATTAATAATATTCATTAACAATTCACGCTTGCGGATGTTGGGATTTCTTTGGCAGACATGTCAACGTCGCCCGTTGAATTTTCGATGACAATGCTCTCAGAGAGGCGGGGTGAACGAGGGAGACGGAACGGAGGAAAGTTTGCGGAATGCATACAGATGATGTATAGCCAAGGGTCTTCACACAGGAATGGTGTCGGTTTTGATTTGGAATGAACGTTGTCCAGATTTCCACAAATATTTTTCGAATGGGTCATGTGTGGCTTTTAAAAGTGTAGCCAATAAAAAAATGATGGGAAATATAACTATTTCGGGGGTTACATGAAATCAACTTATAATGTTAACTGTTACAATTAAGAATTGTATTTGCAAATAATGATTTCACAAAATAAATTATTTATAAGTTCGTTTAGAAAGGTTTCTAGCGCCGAAAACATGTTGACCGCCCAAATCATTCAAATACCCTACCTTGCGCCGCCCGCGGGCAATAGTAGCAGACCGTACTAAGAAGTTTAAATAATTTAATTTGTTTTCAAAATGGTATTTAATAAAGGTATTATTTAAAAAATACTAATAACTTGTCGTTAACTCGTATACTCAACTTTTAAAAAATAAGCCCTGATGGAGATTAAAATATTGAGTTATTGCGGGTCAAAACAGAGCTTTTTCTCTAGTAAAAGTTTAGACTTGTATTATGTAGAAAAGGGTGGGGAGTTGTGAAGCGGTTTTTTTTGAGATAGAACTGCCAAAAAATCGAGATTTTGCACATTTAAAAGGTAGTAATTTGTTAGAATTGTAACGGTTAAATAATAATAATAATATTTATTGTGTGAGATTTTTACAAGTAAGTATTTACACTTGTGAAAAACATAAATACAACTATTCAAATATAATATAAAAAAAATCATTGAATATAAATAGGCATTTATCTATTAAAACATTTTTAATATATATTTTGAATTTACTAATGTTTAACTCTCTTGGTAGACATTTAAACATGTTACCATGCTTTTTGCAAAGATGCATTTTTTGAGTTTACAAAAATTGGTGGGAAGTTGTGAGACACCACTAAAATAAAAAAATATATATACATTTTGATGATTATACAGGGTGGGGCGTGGAAACTTCTTTTTTTAAAATATAATTAAAAATCTTTAGACATTTCAAAACTACTTATTGTTATTTTTCTCCTGTCACACAATACGGAAAATTTGGATTTATACCATTTACAAAAGAAACATCTTGTAAATATCGCCCTCAATTGTCAATACACTAACAGTCAAATTCTGAAGCTTCGGTTCATTGTTTCAGGCATCCCCATTGTTATATTGACAATTTTGGCTCGGATTTTTTCTGTAGGTCTTTCAGGGATTGTGGACAATTGTTATAAACTCAGGATTTAAGATTTCTTTACAGGAATTAATCACAGGGAGTTAAATCAGGTCAGGAAATCAACTGCATGGAGAAGACTTCTTTTAACAAATGGACTGAACTCCTAGGTGTATGGGTTGTGGCCCCATCTTGCTAAAACCATACACACATTATCCAGTTCTTCGAGTGCAGGCTAAAAACAGATCCTGGAACTTATTTTTATTGAAATCCTGAATTAACGTATACCGTGAAAAATAGGTCTCTGCGGTAAAAGCGCACTGCTCCATAGTAGACCTTAGACTTCTAAATAGAACGCAACATGTTTTACTAGGATTTAAAGTAAGTCTATTTTGAACACACCATGTTTTGCAAGTCTAAATAGAAATTTTGCGAATCAACAATAACCTGTTCAACGTTTGGCCCGGAAATAATAGCAGTGGTATCATCAGCATAAACTACAATATCATTTAGCTGAGTAATATTTTTGCAGTTGACAATGTCATTTATAAATATATTGAATAGCGTTGGGCCTAGGATGGATCCTAGCTGGACCCCTAACAGACGCATGTGTTGAAATACCAGAAATACCACCATGTAAAACCAATTACTTTCGACCATATAAATATGACTGTGTTGGATGTCAGAAATAATTATAATTTTTTTTTCAAAAGAGCTGTTAGACTTATATTGATAGCTTACTCCACTATCATCGAGAATACCAGCAAGATGCAAACCGGTCTATTATTTTCAATTTTATTAGACTCTCCCCTTTTCAATAGGGGCTGGACTTTTGCCACTTTTAAACAGGATAGAAAAACACCCGTTTCAAACACCTTATTTATTAGATAGGTTTATGGTGTAGCTAATACTTAAATTGATTTCTTTATAATACAAGGTGTTAATCCAGGTGTTAAATATTATTTAGTTTATTTGTTGAATGTATTATTTCATTCTCTGTGATAGGGGTCATGAAGAGAAAGTTATGATTAGAGTCTACATTTTTATAAAAGAAATTGTAATCAGTTGAGACACTGTCTAAGGCTTCGCTTAATTTTACAGAAATGTTTACAAAGTGCAAATTAAAAGCCTGCGCAGCTTTACTCTCTGATAGTTTAATATTTTTTTGACTATAACTTCAAAATTTTTTGGTTTTGAATTTTTATTAGATTTTCTTAAATTCCGCATGACTTTGGATTTATTTGATTATCATATAATTGCTTCTTTGATTTAATTTCATTTTGAAACTTTACTTGTAAGTCTTGAATAAGTTTCTCATCTTTTACATGGTGAAACCTATTTAACTATGATTTGAAAAAGAAAACACTGGGTTAAATTTTATTAATATTTTAGTTTTTTATTCCAACTATTTTCGATTTTAAGTCATTCTCAAGGATAGTGAAATGTAATCAAGTGTTTTCTTTTTCAAATCATCTACTTGTAAATGCTTACTGTACTCCTGAATGACCTGGCTATCTCTGCAAATGCTTGATATTTATTCCTTGCCTTTAGAATATCTGCCGTCGTCCAATTTTCGCATTTGTGTCTATTTTGGTTAACAATTTTCTTCGATTGAAACAACTAAAATACTAGGACTTTACAATATTTAAAAACATGTCAAATGATTTAATCCCCTCTAATGATTACATTATATTTGTTAACACTAATTAATTAAATATATTTGACAATATTGTGAAAAACTAGCTTATTGCACAAGTGGGGAGATACAAAGATATATTGGTTGTGTTGAATAGGACAGCATTTTAATTCATTTTCTATGGATAAAATTATTGTCTTCCCTGCTTAAGCTTGAAAATGTGATTGACAGTAAATAGCAGTTCCACCGTGCATTATATTATTCCTACAAAACATAGCTTTTAAATTATAATCAGAGATATTAATTTTTGAAAGATTATTGTTAACCAGCCACTTGTCCTCTTTACCGTTTTTTAAGTTTATAAATTTTTTGTTTAAATTTTTAGTTTAAGTTAATATTAAGTTTCTCTGTAAATGGATTTATCTGTTGAGAAATAAATTATTATTATTATTATTATTTTTTTTTTTTTTAATGCCGGACTACCCTCTTTGCCTATACGTCCCTGATACCGTACAGAGAGGGAGCCGCGTTTTCCAATAGCAACCTCCTCCAAACCTGGAGGTAAGGTAACTATTGGTTTCCGCTATTGTGGGCTCTGAGTAGACGAAGAGAGCCTAGGATAACCGCCTTTTGCATATGTCCGGCTAGAGTGTTATTATTATTATTATTATTATTTCCTTTGAAATTTTTCTATCGTTAACTTTAAATATTTGATAAATAATAAACGATAGCGATACCTAAAACAAATCGACATTTATATATTAGAGCAATTTGAAGCAAATGTTTTAACTGGTATAAGAAAGTATACATATTAAGTTAAAAATTTTAATTATAAGTCAGTTACAGATAATGAACGAGATATGAATTTCATTAAAACAAAATTTAAAATGTTAATTTTTTAAGAGATATAGCCTTCTTTTTATGAAAACGTAATAAATGAAAATAAGGCATTATTCCTAAAATGTGGTAATATACCAACTTATTCTTAAATTGAAATTGTTAAATAGAAAATATTTTTTGAATTTTTACAACTACTGCTTTTATATTTAGGTTAGCTAAACAGCGATAAATTAAGACTCTTATTCTTTTGGTTATAAGAAAATATTGCATTTTAACCATCTTTCTTTAAAAAAGAAATATCTAAAATAATGTTTCTGTACAAATAAACATATTTTGACGATAATTAGAAACGTATGGATTTTTTAATTAGAGCACTCTAATTGCCAAAATTTTCCCACTGTACAGCAGGGCGCTTTTACCGCAGAGACCTATTTTTCAGGCCCATTTTTCATGGTTAAGGTAAATTCAGAATTTTAATAAAACATGATCCAGGAGCTTTTTTTGCCTGCACTCAAAGAACTGGACAATGTGTGTGTGTGATTTTAGCAAGATGGGGCCACAACTCATAAACCTAGGAGTTCAATGCATTTGTTGAAAGAAGTCTTCCACATGCGGTTGATCTTCCTGAGGACGGCACACTGACCTGATTTAACACTCTGCGATTAATTCCTGTAAAGAAATTGTCCACAAACCCTGAAAGACCTACAGAAAAAATCCGAGCCAAAATTATCAATATACCAATCGGGATGCCTGAAAAAATTAACCGATACTTCAGAATTTGACTTGTCAGTGTATTGACAATTGAGGGGGATATTTACAAAATGTTTTATTTGTGAATGGTATAAAACCAAATTTCCCGTGTTGTGCGACAGGAGCAAAATAACAATAAGTAGTTTTGAAATGTGTAAAGATTTATAATTTCATTTTAAAAAAAAGCAAGTTCCCACGCCCCGCCCTGTATGAACATATTGGAGTTTGCATTTTTTGTGCGTATTTAATAATCAGCAACATGGGGGTTTCCCGTGAGAGAATAAATAAATAAATAAACATGTATAATTTTCTTCTCTTTTAGTCGTGTCTCAGAACTCCCGCCAATGTTTGTAAACTCAAAGAATGCATCTTTCTAAAAAGCATCTTAACATGTTTAAATGTCTGCCAAGAAAGTTAAACATAAGTAAATTTAAAATATATATTAAAAATGTTTTAATAGATAAGTGCCCATTTACATTCAATGATTTTTTTGAGAATAATAAAATATTTTCTTGTAAATATCTCACACAATAAATATTATTAACATTATTATTAAACCGTTACAATTCTAACAAAACTGTGTTGCTAGGTGCACTTCTGCCGTTTAAATGTGCAAAATATCGATTTTATTTGGTAGTTCTATCACAAAAAAAACCGTCTCACAACTCCCCACTATTTTCAACATAATACAAATCTATACTTTCACTTGAGAAAACGCAATGTTTTGTCCCGTAACAAGTTAATATTTTAATCTGCAACAGGGCAACATTTTTAAAAGTATTTGTATATATTGGTAAACTATAGAAGTCAATAATACCTGTATTGATAATATATAAAATTACGAAAAAACTATTCGTGAAAATGCAAACAATGTCTTAATTACATTGCATTTTCACGAATAGTTTTTTCGTAATTTTATATATTATGTTTAAAATGTGCAAACTATAAGAAGCGTAAGCTTATTTTCTAGAATTCAAATAGTTTTGAATTTGAATTTATCTTGTTTGACCTGTATTGAATTGTAATATTTTCAGGAGAAGTCTCGGAAAGTGAATTTATTTAATTTTACACATGAGTGTAAAAGTGTGTAAATAAAATGGATTATTTTAGGAAATCTCTGAGTTTGGATTCGTTGATCCTCTTTACACATGTAATTTGGTATGTTAACACTAAATACAATTGTATTCAATTACTCCATAAAATGTAAATACAGTAGGTATTCATGGCGCATGAAGTAAGATTTCGAGGTTAGAAAAGCCTGAAAATTTGGTTTGGCCGCAACCAAACCAAATGTTCAGGCGTTTCTAAACTCGAAATTTTACTTCATGCTTAATCGTGGAGTGGAAAACACTCGTTAGAATTCTTTAAAAATAAAAATGCACATACTATGTTCTTCTAACAAAATCAACGATTTGATTTTATTTTTAATTTTCAAAAGAATTACAGACGTTCCCATCAATATTAGAAACAATCTGGGGTATTAATTTTCCCCAGAAATGATTCCTAAAGCACCCAACTTGAATAAAGACTTCTTAAAAATCGCAATTCAAAATAAACTTCCATAAAAATGTTCGAACAAAAAATACGGATTTTTTAAGATTTTTAAAAATTCATAAAAAATTCACAGACTTTTTTTCGATATTACAAACAATTAGGGTTATTTATTTTTCTTAAAAAAAAAAAATTCTTAAAACACCCAGCTTGAATTAAAATTTCTTGAAGATCGCAATTCTAAACAAAATTGCATAAAAATGTTCGAAATTTACGATTATTTTTTATTCTTAAAAAAAAACACAATCTTTTCCATCGGTATTTGAAACAATCTGGGGTATTAATTTTTCCCAGAAAAAAATTCTTAAAGCACCCAGCTTAAGTTAAAATTTCTTAAAAACCGCAACTCAAAACAAAATTCCAACTTTGACTGATTATATCGGACGTCATTTGTAAGTTACGAAAACGTGAAAAAACTTAAATTATAGCCTCTTTGGTTCCTAATAAGCTTATGTTTAGCTTTTTTTATTTTCTTGTAAGATTATTTTTTTAACATTGTATTTATTGAAATACTCACTTTTACGAATTTCTCACTTGCCTCATTTAAATCGCTCTGATTTTTAGAATCCTTGTCGTATATTAGATATTAATTGAAAAAGTGTTCGTTCGATTGAGGTAAAAATCTCCCAAAATGCACAGATAAACTTATAAATGCTAGAGACAATGTAAGCTACTCGTTTGTTTCTAAAACATTTTAAAACTCAAATTAAAACTTATTTATTTAATTTGAGTTTTAAAATGTTTTAGAAACAAATGAGTAGCTAACATTGTCTCTAGCATTTAGAAGTTAATTTTTTCTTAGTTAAAAATGTATTTCTATAACTCTTCACTTACTTTTTCACCAGAAAATTAGTGAAACAAAAATTCCAACTTTGTGCGTCGACTTAGAACACAATTTTCAACTTAGAAAAATGAGAGCTACATCAATTATTTATTATTAATGGAAGGTTCTGCGGACTCAGCAATTGGTAGCATAAGTGATAAGATTAATATTTAAAGTAAACTTAGTTTTCAATATAATCGTTTTTTTGGTATTTTATTACGTATTTTTTGTAAAATATTTATATCAATGTAAATGTAATTTAAAATGCTATTTAATGTCATAAAAACATACAGTTCCATTTATAATAATCCAACTCTGAAATTAAAAGTTGAGATAAAAAAATAAGTACGCCACTAAATTCTACGTTTAAAACTACACAAATGTCTACTTAACCATATATTTGTATATTATATTATAGTTAATAAGAAAACGACGTATTTTAAAATAGCCGATAATTGAAAAACGCCCGATATCTCCTAAACTAATCGAGCTAGCCATGATCTGTCAATACTATTGTTGTTTTTTCAGAAAAAGAGATGTATATCAGATTTTGTCTAACTACTCAGGTTACTGAGATACCCTATAAAAACATCGAATTTGGGTCACCCTGTAAATACTTGTGATTACGTAATTGTACTTATTACTCGAGTGCAATTTGCGTGGAGAAGCTGTACCCAATACTCGAATAAATTTTACTTATACTCGGAACAACTTTTTTCGTCGGGCCGCCCTTCATATGCGTAAATAATTTGTTATGAAGAAAAAGAATTCATGCAACATTTGTTCGCATTTTTATTATTAAATGCGCAATAAACTTTCCGTGTTCGTTTGAAACCGCTGTATTTATCATGATGTAAGTTTTGTTATTATGTCTGAATTGTGTTTAAATTATCTACTCTACCTTCACTCAATAAATTCAAAGTCGGAAATAGCGGCCAAAAAGTAAGTCAGCCCGATGTTTATTGGCCAATGATGTGCTTTACGTAAGCCCGGGAGCATAATAGGGAAATAAATTGAGAAGCTGGATAACACCCCCTAGTAACATCAAAACATCCCAAACTAACATAAATTGACGACATTTTATATGGCAGTAAATCAAAAAAAAGTGTCTGCTCCGCTAGATCTATCGGTGTTTTGTTGCCATCGGCTGTAATTGGGGTGAGATAGTTGTTTGTTGTCGCCCCTAACCTGATGATCTAAACAGGACCGGGGTGCGATAAACCATTTTGACTTATCGACGTTTTGTAACATCGCCACCCTTTTTGCTGGTAATTAGAAAATTGATTTAATAATCCCCACGCGCGTCACAAGGTGAAAATATGAGGCGGGCCGGGGGGTAGGTTTTAGGGTGCCGATTGATGACGGGCCGGGAAGTAATTAAGTAATGAAACCGGGTATAATCCAGACGTTCCGAAGATGTTATTGTCGGTGGTAACTTTTTAATTAAATAAGTTTTTCGCGGACCAGCTAACTGCACATTATTTGCAAACTTTCGCGGCAACTTTTGACGGTAAATGTACATATCAAAATAATAAATGACATTAGTTGTCGTTGCCACGGTCGCAGCTATTAACTTAACTAACAACTGCGGAGCTAGGAGGCAACGAAAGTTAATTTAATAATATAATTGTCTGCTAGATGGAACTCGCCGAAGACTCTTCAAGCGAAAGGGACTCGGCTAAAATCTACGTTTAATTTATCATATAAACAAAATTATTATTCTCTCTAAAATGTCTCTTTTGTGTAATATAATTTTTAGATCCTGTTAAAAATGTTTATTAATTATTCACATAATTATAAAGAGCTTCTTGCATCGATACTCAAGCTTTTTAGTTCCCGAGCGACGTACACACATTTGATAGGTTAGGCAAGCGAAACTTTTTTATTTTTATAAAACGTAAACAAAGTACTTCAAAGCAGTGAAAAGGCCAGTAGACTCGTGGCATAGGCTCTTAAGCCATAAACCAGGTATGGGCAACCTTTGCTTAGCTAAAGGCGTAATTTCGGGACTTAATCAGGTCGCGGGCTGTAGGTAAGAAATAAGTAGGTAGTAATGAATAAAAACGCGATACAAATTTACACATTTTTTTATTTATTAGAATTTTAACAGCATAATCAAACACATAAAAAGCAAATTAACAAAAAAGATAGAAAAATCAAATGAAAATTAATGAAAGACTTGAGTTTGAAGTTGAGAAACAAGATCAACAATATTAGGGTCAATATCACTTGTAAAAGTCAAAGTGTTTTCTAAATTAACATCTGTAAGCCGAGTACGATGCTTATTTTTATTAATTTTCATGATTGAAAGAAGGTGCTCGTATATATACGTGCTTCCGAATGTGGAAATTATATTTCTTGCGAAAACTCTTAGATGTGGATACCTTTTTTCGGAAAGGTATGTTCTGTAAAATTCGCTTAGTTCCACATCATCAAATGTAGACTTCAAATATGAGTTTTCTTGAAGCTCGATCAACTCCATTTGTAGGTGAAGCGGAGCATCTTCCACATTACACGGATTTGCAAGAATATTGAAAGTGCTCTCCATATTCTTAAAATTGGAAAACCGATCGGCGAATTGCTCTGACAGTAGTTTCAGTTCTTCAGCATAGCGACCTTAATCAATATTTTCGTGACTGGATAATATTACAAAATGAAAACAGTTTTTACTTCTCATTTGTGTTTCCCACAAGCGAGTTTTGTTTTGAAAAGCTTTAAGATGACTGTACAGTTGATTTACCAATTGCCCTTGTTTTTGAAGCTTAAAGTTTAGGTTGTTTAAGTGTCCTGTGATGTCTACCACAAATGCCAAGTCACAAAGCTATGTTCGATCAAAAACTTGCGGCAATGGTGTTTCTCTTTCATTTCCATAAAATCAGCTATTTATTTTCTAAGGTCATAAAATCTTTTTAGCATTTTGCCTTTGCTTAGCCACCTTACTTCTCAATAGTATGTCATATTGTGTTCTGAAGAGCGTTGAAATTGATGGTATTTACTACCACATCAATAACGTTCTTCAGTCGAATGGACTTAGAGCACAAGTTTTGTTAGTAAATAATGCAATGCAGAATTATTAAATCACTCACTTGCAAATTTATTGTGGTTGCTCTTTCCTTCAGAATTCCGATAAAACCTTTTCGTGAACCATTGAAGGCGCACCATCTGTGCATACTCCAACTAATCAACACCACTGCAAACCATATAGCTCAAAAGTACTTTGCACCTCAGCAAACATATCTTTTCCAGTAGTCATACCTTGTAGCGGCCGTAAAGCCAGTAATTCCTCTGTCACTACAAATTCTTCATCAACACCTCGTATAAAAATAGCTAACTGGGCTGTGTCAGATAAATATGTACTCTCATCCAAAGCAATCGAAAATGCTTGAAACCCAGCCAATCTCTCAGTTAATATATATATTTTTTTTAATATCACTAGCCATCATATCTATACGTCGAACAACAGTGCGTAGTGATAAGCTCACTTTCTCAAACTCCTCCTTCTTTTCTGGGCACAAAAGTTCTGCAACATCTACTAGCTTTAACAAGACTGTCTAGATTTGATCTTTGTGCATAGGACATGTGTTGCCATTTTCCTAAATCGGTAATGAGTTTTTTTAATTTTATCCATTCTTAACTGGCCCGTGAGTAAATTATATTGAGCGAAATGCTTGCTGGAGTAATGCCGCTTCATATTGTATTCTTTTAAAACAGAAATTGTTTCATTGCACAACAAATACATAGGTTTACCACTGTGCATGATAAAAAAGTATTCATCAATCTATTTGTTTTTATATTTATTTTTATATGATAACATAACTTGATATTTACCATTCAATTAAGTGAAACTCCATTTAACCCTTTCAGCCCTAGAATATTTCTGGTGCTCAAAAAAATATATTGTACACTGCATATTATTTATTACCATCTTTGATACACAGATACTTTTTCTTTTAAGTATACATATCTAAATATACTGTATACGCTGTATAATCTTCAGATTTTCGTTGTTTTTACAATTATTTTAAATTGAACTTTCATATTGTATTCTTTTAAAACAGAAATTGTTTCATTGCACAACAAATACATAGGTTTACCACTGTGCATGATAAAAAAGTATTCATCAGTCTATTTGTTTTTAGATTTATTTTTATATGATACATAACTTGATATTTACTATTCAACTTTAATTGAAAATTAGTTCGCAAAAATCTCTGGATTGTAAAGCTCGATTAATTTTTATTTCTCGTGTAAATTAATCGTTGAAACAAAATTACGAATACACTGAGTTATCTATAAATAAGTTTGCATTTAACACTTTGTGCGCTAAGTTTTTACAAAATTGTACAGTAATAAAAAAATACAACTTTCATTGAAAATGAGTCGAAATATATAGAGATTTGTTCTTATATATATACATATGCATACGTTGTACATTTATTGACATCCGTTGTTTTTTAAAAGAGTTCAATTTGAAGCTTTAAGCGAATTTTTTCCACTCCTAGATTAAGCATGAAGTAAAATTTCGAGTTTAAAAAAGCCTGAAAATTTGGTTTGGTCACGTAGCGAAGCGGAGCGACCTAGCCAAATTTTCAGGCTTTTCTAAATTCGAAATTTTACTTCATGCGCCACGCGTACTAGACACTGATATAACGTGATGTTCAGAATACACGTTTTTAGCATACTGCTTTAGTAGAATATTTTAAACTTCACCTTAAATCAGTGTTTTGTATGCGTGGCGCATGAAGTCAAATTTCGAGTTTAGAAAAGCCTGAAAATTTGGTTTCGCTTACAAAAAACCGGATAATGCAAAATTTAAACATTTGTTTTCTTTATTAATTTTATAATAAAATCGAAAGAGCTTAATTTTCATATAATTTCGATGAAGTGTAAATTGAGTGAAACTGCTTATTTTTGTATATAATCAATAACATTTGCAAAAATGCAATTTTAAAGATTTTCTATTTGCGTTCTTAATTAATACAATTCAAACTGATATAAAACTAACAAATATTATTTGTATTATTTGTCACGGGACACCCCATATATTTTAAAAGTCACTTAAAATCAGTTTTTATGCGAATGGCGCATGAAGTTAACAGCCTGAAAATTTGGTTTGATCGCTCCGTTTCGCTACGCGACTAAACCGTTGTTGTCAGGCATTTCCAAAATTAAAAATTTTACTTCACGCTTAATCTAGGAGTAGAAAAAATTCGCTTAAAGCTTCAAATTGAACTCTTTTATAAAACAACGGATGTCAATAAATGTACAACGTATGCATATGTATACTTATAAGAAAAAATCTCTGTATATTTTGACTAATTTTCAACGAAAGTTGTATTTTTTTATTAGTGTGCAATTTTGTAAAAACTTAGCGCACGAAGTGTTAAATGCAAACTTATTTAAAGATAACTTAGTGTATTCGTAATTTTGTTTCAACGATTAATTTACACGAGAAATAAAAATTATCGAGCTTTACAATCCGGAGATTTTTGCGAACTAATTTTCAATTAAAGTTGTAGTTTATTTTGAGTTTAGAAATGCCTGAAAATTTGGTTTGGTCGCGTAGCGAAACGGAGCGACCAAACTAAATTTTCAGGCTTTTTACTTCATGCGCCATTCGTACAAAACACTGATTTTAAGTGAGTTTTGAAATATATGGGGTGTCCCGTGACACGATGCGCATAGCTTAAGAGCGTATTCCATGGGCAAACTTAATAGTTAAAGAGTTATGGGAATCATACATTTAAGAAAAAAAAGATCATGCAGAAGTGCCTCACAACACATTCTTGCTCTTCTAATGATTGAAGATATAGCTCTCTGACGAGTAACTGGATCGTTTTGTATGGATACAGTTGCAGCCATAATATTTTGAAGTAACTCATCTCTGGTTTGTTGTTTATTTGAATAAACTAAACTTTTCATGTGTCTACAAAGATAATAGTCTAGAAGCGTTAAGTTTAGTGACTTCTGAGAACTGGAGCTTATGGTCCAGTCGAACTGTTGGCAAATATGATATTTAAATATGTTCTTTCATTAATACCATAATGCGGTACGGCATCATGTTGAAATCACATGATAACTTTGTTCCGAAGTGAAACAATCTGCATTAATCCTGGCAACTCTTTTTATAAAAACAAATAGATAATTGTCATCGTAAGTAACTTAGCCATCTAGACCAATAACTACTTAACTATTATGTTTTAGACAAAAGTGAACGTTATGTATATACAGGGTCGCTACAAAGTATGGAAACACGGCTCTCACGTGAAAACGGCTAAAAACAGAACCACCAAAATTGGGATTTCTAAATGGGATATTTTCTTGAACAATTTGGCGTGAAAAAATCAAAAATGATTCTCAGGATTTTCACATACGGACGCCATCTTGAATTTTTTCAAATGGAATTCGATTTCTTTTATTTTACAACTTTTATAGACCTTATAATTCTGATTACAACCATATACCTTTTTTTAAAAATACTTGTCTTTTCATCGATAAACCGGACTTTAAAAAGTATGGAAACAGCCAAACGGGTACTTTTTCTAAATGCTGCAATACCACAAATGCATGTTATATTTTTGATCAAAACTTAAAAAAATATTAAACAGTCAAATGAATAAATAAAATATTAAACAATAAATGATTTTTTATTTTACAATATATGTTCAAAGTGCTCTCCATTAACTTCTTGGCAGTAATGAATACGCTGGACAAAGTGTTGTAATGAACAAGTTAAAATATTAGGACGAATATTTGCAATTTCGGTTCTTATGCGTTCTTCTAATTCTTGTATATTGTGTGGCCTGTTGTTATAAACTCGATTTTTCAAATGTCCCCACAGGAAAAAATCAAATATTTCGCTGTTTCCATACTTTTCAAAGTCCGGTTTATCGATGAAAAGACAAGTATTTTTAAAAAAAGGTATATGGTTGTAATCAGAATTATAAGGTCTATAAAAGTTGTAAAATAAAAAAAATCGAGTTCCATTTAAAATAATTCAAGATGGCGTCCGTATGTGAAAATCCTGAGAATCATTTTTGATTTTTTCACGCCAAATTGTTTAAGAAAATATCCCATTTAGAAATCCCAATTTTGGTGGTTCTGTTTTTAGCCGTTTTCACGTGAGAGCCGTGTTTCCATACTTTGTAGCGACCCTGTATAACGCGGATCATGTGCATTAAATTACGGTTACAACGCTTATAATAATAATAATAATAATAACTTTTGTATACTCAGTAACATAAAGGTACTCTAAAGAAAAAACTATAAAATCATGGTACACAAATCACGAGGTGAGATTCAGTATGGGGTAATAAATACCCAACTGTTCTTCCATCTTAACCTAGACACTATTAAAAGTAATATATATAATTATATGAATTTAATAATTTTTCCTTGCTAAATAACAAATTATTAGTTGTTAAGTAATTATAGTAATCTACTAAAATATTTTATTAATACGACGAAAATGTTATTATCATTCTTATAATCCGTTTTAAAGCTGTACCGTGTGTTCCGTATCAAGACGCATCATAGGGAATTCCCATGTAAACATTTCAATTTCAATGTCAGTTTGTATCTCTATTATTGAACCAAAATGATCAAAATAATTTATGTATTCTCTTTAGTTTTCTTCGAAATATAGCTTAAAAATAGCGAAGAAATATTGAAAATAAAATCCTGAAAATAGCAACTGCTATTTTATAAAAATGTATTAAGACACAAAACATTAATTTAATTAAACATGAGTGTTAAGACCACGAAAACCAAATCTGATCATAAAATGGACTTTTAGTGGACAATTTAATCAACAATTATTAGAAGCGTTCAGAAATTTAAGGAGAATAATTGTGTGAGCGATGAACTTATCGTTGAGAATAAAAAGAGGAAATCTAAAGAAATTTTACCAAACTTATTGGCAAAGATAAGAGTAAATCTAACAGTCAGTGTACGAAAGAAGAAGTCTTCAAATAATCTTTTATGTTCATTGTTTATATACGCATCCTTTCCAAATTTTGAATGGTAATAATTGTAGATTAACTGGAAACAGTTTTTAAATTTTGTATAAAATAAATGAGAAATAGTAACGTGAATCTTATTCTGTTTAGGTTAAGTGTACCTTTTAGGTTAGTTCTTTTTAATACAAATAATGAAATCGTGTCTGAAGACGCTAGCTGTAATTTTAGATGTCATGTACGGACATTGTAAAGCAACTACTATTTTGATGATTTTTTAAGTTCATTTTTCTTTATTTCTAATCTAATTATTGCTAAAAAATAAGCAATAATTAGATTAAAACGAAATAAAAAAATGAAAAAATTGCCTTTGAAATATTGTTATTAAATAAGAGAACGATTTAAATTCCATTCTGACCATTTAAATTCAATAATAGAGATGGAAATTCAATAATTGTTTTATTGAATTATGTGGAGTATTTAATCACAATAAAAAACACTTTTATTCCTTACTTTACTTTTATTTTTATTCGTTAGATGTACATTTCGAGTGCAAAGCACTCATTATCAATAACTAATGGCAATAAAAGATCAACAATAAAATCTATAAACAGACTTTCGGAACAGCAATGGGCAACCCTCTGTCTCCCTTTTTGGCTAATATTTTTTATGAATAATCTGGAAAACTTAGCCAATAGTAAAATTCCTAATTTTCCGAGAGTCTGGTTTAGATATGTAGACGATATACTCGCAATAATAAAATCTGATACCCGTATTGAAGACATACAAGCTAGTCTGAATGCGTTATACCCCAGCATTAACTTCACTTACGAAACTGAACAAAATAATCAAATCCCTTGCCTCGATCTACTACTAACAAACAATAAAATAAATAACAAAATAGAAATTAATGTATATAGAAAACCCACACATACTTTTAATTATATTCACAATTCTTTATCAACACACTTTAAACACAAACTTTCAGCATTTAACAGCATGATTTTTAGAGCTTTAAATCTTCCTCATTCAATAGAAAATAGAAAAAATGAATTAACACTAATAAGAAAAATAGCTATTTCATTAGGTTACAGCAAATTCACAATTAACAAACTAATTAATAGACACAAAAGAAACCAAACATTAAACTCCGTCACAAATCTCACACCACAAAAAGAAAGAAAAAATAACAAATTTGCTAGGTTTATATATAACAACAGAACTTCTAATCAATTCACAAAGATCTTGAATACATTCAATATGACTCCTGCATTTTATAATAACAACAAATTAAAAACATTATTAGGCAATCAATTTACAAAAAGGAGCCAATTAAAAGAGTCCGGAATTTATTCAATTAAATGCAATGATTGTGATAAATGTTATACAGGCCAAACTCAAAAGAATCTATTAAAAAGATTTAAAGAACACGTATATCATGTCAAAAATAAAAACATTAATAAATCCGCTTTAGCTGACCATAATTTAAAAACAGGACATTATTTTTCAACAGACAATATCACATTACTAAAACAATCATCACATTTTCGATAAAATATGTTAGAAGCCATAGAAATGCACAAACATAAAGATAAATTATTAAATTTTGATTTAAGTCCTTTGGAAAACCCTTTGTTAAACCTTTTACAAGTTCCGAAAAAGTGTAATCCCATCAACAGTCCGTAATTTTAATCCCGTTAATGTTTTCAGCCTTGCGACACTTTATGTAATTAAAATTAGGTTTTCCCATCTTTGTCAAGTATATATAGTTGCGCACCTAGTTGTAAGACCATTAGTTATAGATAATGAGTGCTTTGTACTCGAAATGTACATCTAACGAATAAAAATAAAAGTGAAGTAAGGAATAAAAGTGTTTTTTATTATGGAAATTTAAATTGACAAATTAACATAGGAATTCCTTATAATGCGCCTTAAAACGGGACACACGGTATATTAATCAATAAGTGCTAAAAATTGGCAAATTATGTACAAAAATTACGCAAAAACTATTATTTAAAAAAATAATGAAGTGACAGACACTCTTATTATTTAAGCACACAAAATATGTTATAGTTTAAAACGGACATGAGTTTCCTAGTTACGAAAATATGTAAATATGCCAATTTCCTTAATGTCAAAATGCTGAGCCATTTAGACAACAATTCAAAAATTCGAATTCTAAAGAAAGTAGAAGACGGTTTTTCTATTTGGGCTTTGTTGTATTTATTATAAGCGATATTTTTCAAAAGGTCTTAGTGTTGTTTTTTTAATAAAGGTATTATTGTCAAGTTATGGTGTTTTATCATTTATTGAAACTGCTGCTAGGCAATTAACACAGACCCAAATAATACAACTAGAATATTGTGAAAAATAGTTATGAGACTTAATTTTATTGCAACGAACTGTACATCTGATAATTGATTGATAAGGCTGATAAATGTTGAAAGTTCATCTTCACTTTTATATAAATAAAATAAAATAATTTAAAACTTTCAAATATATATTGTAAACTCGCTACAATTGTTTCGCCACACTGTGGCTTCTTCAGGCGAAGAAATGATAAATTACATTTGTCAGTACAGGTATATATACAATGTTTATGGGGGGTGGGTTTTTCAGCGAAATTTAAATTTAGGAGTGGTGAGTTTGTTAAGTTTAATTGGTCGTTCAAAAGTTGTCCTGTGTATTTTCTTTTATTAATTTCCATGCTCTCCAAGATGTTAAGTTTCCGGCCTTTTTCTTCTCTGTGAAGCACTTTGAAGTTTTCGTCGAAGTGGTGGTTTTCTTCGATGAGGTGGTTGGAGTATGTGGAGTTGGTTTTCCTTTGTTCATAAGAGGTTTTGTGCTCTTTGATTCTTTCTTTGAACGACCTTCCGGTTTGTCCTACATATGTCTTAGGACAGTCTTTGCAATTTAGCAAATAGACTCCACTTTGTTGAGTTATACAGGTTTTATCTTTGTTATTTTTAATTATTTTCCCTATTGTATTATTTGTTTTGAATGCTACCTTAATATTTATTTTTTCCAACATTTTCGCGACTAACATACACAGGAGAAATAAGCAATAAAGTCACGAAAATGTTGGAAAAAATAAATAAATATTAAGGTAGCACAAAGATAAAACCTGTATAACTCAACAAAGTGGAGTCTATTTGCTAAATTGCAAAGACTGTCCTAAGGCATATGTAGGACAAACCGGAAGGTCGTTCAAAGAAAGAATCAAAGAGCACAAAACCTCTTATGAACAAAGGAAAACCAACTCCACATACTCCAACCACCTCATCGAAGAAAACCACCACTTCGACGAAAACTTCAAAGTGCTTCACAGAGAAGAAAAAGGCCGGAAACTTAACATCTTGGAGAGCATGGAAATTAATAAAAGAAAATACACAGGACAACTTTTGAACGACCAATTAGACTTAACAAACTCACCACTCCTAAATTTAAATTTCGCTGAAAAACCCACCCATAAACATTGTATATATACCTGTACTGACAAATGTAATTCATCATTTCTTCGCCTGAAGAAGCCACAGTGTGGCGAAACAATTGTAGCGAGTTTACAATATATATTTGAAAGTTTTAAATTATTTTATTTTATTTATATAAAAGTGTACATCTGAGATAATTTACAGATATTTTAAAGAAAAATGTCTTTGAAAGTTGTCATTTTTGTCAAAAACAAAAAAACGTGATTTTATTAATACGTTGTGTTAGATGACAATTAGTGACGTTAGGTTGGAATTATTCAGATGTATGATTTGTCTCAAAAATAAGAGGACCACAACAAAAGTCAGCTGACATGACTTTATTGGCTGCTGAAAAAGCAATTTTAAACTGGAGCATATGGAAAATTTCGGCTGACATGTTAGAATTACAACTGACGTTTCCAAATGGCGGTTTGTATGTATTTACATATTTTGTGGTTGAACAATTTAATTAATGTGTTAAAAGTAAGTATTCCTGTATTACCTCTTCCAACTTAATAAAATATACACTTATAGTTAGACTGTGTAAACCGGAAAGTTTTTTGTAGTCCTCCTACTTTTAAGACAAAGTATAGTAGCATTTAAACATTTAATTGTAGTACAAACATTTGCATTTAAAACCATTTTATATCATATAATATTGTATATATTGTAATTCTTATTTTATTGGTACTTTAAATTATTACTAGCTTATGTAAAACTTGAACAGTTAGCAGCACCAATATTCTATTGGTTTATAATTTATCTTAAAATAGAAATCCCAGTCAGAGTTTCAAAAACTAGAAAAGTCCGAGCCGGAGTCAGTGTTGGATATTTTATGTACTGACTACAGCTCTGGTTATAACTGTATAATTTTTGTAGATTCTTTCAAAAATGTAAACCAAGACTTTTGAGAATGTTAACATTTGCAATAATTTTAGGTGTGCACATACTATTAACAAGTTTAAAATGTTCTTTGGCAAATCTGAAAAGTCAATGAATTATTGAATATTTGCATATTACAGTATAAAACTCGACGAAAATTACTATAGTGTTTAAGAAAAGCGATATTATTTAATTTCACGACCAAAAACAGTTTATTACTGTTTACATAATCAAATACTGAACATTCATAAAAGTTTTCTGACCAGATTTTATTTACATAAAGCATCAAAAATGACAAAATACAGTAAAACTAAAGTTATCTCATGTTAACCGTCAAAATCAATGAGACAACTGATAGAATCAATTGATAACTAAATTGTCAAACATAGATAGCTTTAGTTAGCTTCTCCCTTAATTATAATTAAACCATTTCCAATCGCGTGCAATATACTATTAAAAGCGTGAAATAATTGAGTTATTAAAGTATTCCTAAAATACGGCTTTGCCAGAGGTGCAATTTTATTTTTGTGCGCAATTTTTAACGACGGAAAGGCGCCCATAAAAGCGTATCTTTATAAGTTCGCGAATGGAATGCATAAGTTGCCTTTATGTACTTCAAACGCCCCTCTTGTTAAAATAATAAAAATTGCCATAAATGTATAACTGTCGTTATAATACCGTGTTACGGCGCCATAATCAAACATTATAAGCTTTAAAGACTGAATGAAAGCTCTCGCTTTTTGGCTTTTTTTTAACAATATACAGGGTGTATATTATGGTTATCATTTTACATATTAAAATTATCACTGAATTCAGAAAAACATATTCTTTAACCCTCTTAGCGCTGGTATTTTTCTGGTGACCAAAAAACACTGCATATTATTTATTACTATCTCAGATATACAGAGAATTTTTCTTTTAAGTATACATATCTCATTATACTGTATAGGCTGTAAATCTTCAGATATTCGTTATTTTTACAAATATTTTGAATTGAACTTTCAAACCAGTGTTTTCTACTCCCAAAATAAGCATGAAGTAATATTTCGAGTTTAGAAAAGCCTGAAAATTTGGTTTGCTCGCATAGCGAAGCAGAGCGACCAAACCAAATTGTCAGGCTTTTCTAAACGCATTTTACTTCATGCTTAATTTGGGAGTGGAAAACACTCGTTTAAGACTTCAAATTAAACCATTAAAAAAAAACGATTATCGGAAAAGTTACAGCTCATACATACATGTATGTATATTTAAAAGAAAAACTCCCAGTATGTTTACCAAATTTTAGTAGTGGCAAATGCCGAAAAGGGCCGAAAAGGTTAAAGAGATACGAAGATACAAAATGGCCCGCATAAGAAAAACAAATGTTGGCTATAGTTTTGGGGTAAATTTTTATTTTAAAGTTGTTTTTTAAATCTTGTATATTCTTCAAGTACAATTCAGTTATTTTTATTTGTGACCTTCCCAAAAGAACACTCAAAATGATTTTCGTGATTTTCAAGTTACTTGAATCGTTCGCCCAAAAACGGGATAAGTTTTCTCCAATCTCTGGATGACATTAAATCATAATTTACATTTTACCTTTAAAACATATTTCAAGTTTTCCAAAATAACAAAGCCCAAGTTGTTTTTCCTGTAACATTTCTTTTAAGATTAGGTGCCATATTTAGGCTTTTTCTGTTTATAGTTTTTCCTTATCAATATCTCAATGTTTTATATTCTTACTTTGATACCGAAAAGCTATAAAAATAAATGTCCAAAAACGCAAATTTTATTTAGATAACTATTTATATTATTAAGTTAAACCTAAGAATATTATTGTTATGTTAATGACACAGTCAGAGGTAAGGTTAGGTTAAGTTTAGGTAACTTGATATTATTTATATTTTAGATTAGCTTAGGTCAGATGAAATAAATAGGTATAGTTAATTTTTCATCTTGGGCTTGCTCGAGTGACTTGTAAATAACCTAAAATATATTACTGTTTAATAAACCAACGGCATTTCTGTTACTTACATTATCCGAAAATAATCTGAATTGGTTGAAGAGACTCACCTGAAACAAGAGTAATTATAATATTAATAATAGCTTTATAAGGTTGGATACTAAAAAATAAACACAAATCTACTGTGCGACAACTATTATTACTAAAATAACGCCAGTTCGTATTAAAGTTGAATTTTCGGCAAATTTAAAATCAATTCAACACTGTCTTGAAAGATAATCGATGACGCAAATTAAGGTAGCATACTGAACACAAATTTAATTATGATATTTGTTTTCTAGTTTAACAAACAGAGTTCGTGGACGAAACTGATCTGTATATACACTTTGTGTATCTACTCTTGTCATTGACGATGTAATTATTGACCATTAGATGGCGTAGCTATTGATATTCTATAATAGTTTTCACATGTTGGCTTGTTATATATATTTACATAAATCATTGTTTTGAAAGTAATCATTTGTAGATTAATACCAATTAACTTTTTTCAAACTTTAAAGCGTTTATTTTATTCTTTACTAGAATATTCTTATGATGTGACAAAAATGTTACAATGTACCTTAATATTAAATTTGTGTTCAGTATTCCTCAGCACTGCGTCTGGGCCACACTGACGAGGATCTTGAAATCCAAAACGGTTCTGTGGGTTTCCGGTGCCGGAATACTGAACACAAATTTAAGGTTAAGGTTACATTGTAACATTTTTGTCACATCATAAGAATATTCTAGTAAAGAATAAAATAAACGCTTTAAAGTTTGAAAAAAGTTAATTGGTATTAATCTACAAATGATTACTTTGAAAACAATGATTTATGTAAATAAATTATGTGAGTTTTAAGTTTCTTGGGATTTTTTTTATGGTTGTTATAGTTTTTTTGTTCTTTTCTGATTAATACAATAATGAGTAATATTGCCTTGGTTACGATGTGTTATAACATACTAATATTTTTCAAGGAAAATATGAATAACATATACATTCCCAAGGGAAATATGGATTGTCAAAAAGTGTCAAGAACATGTTTTCCTCGATACCGTTTACATTATTTTTTTCTTTTAAATGTAACATTAATCTTACCATTGATAATTTGGGTCACCGAGTATTTGGTGAATATTTCTGAGACTACGGATAGAATAAACAAGTCACACCTCAAAAATAACAAAAATTATAACAACATACCATATCTTACAAAAAATCTGCTTGAATTTTTATATATGCAGATTCAGATTTGGCTGGAACCAAACATTTACGGATTTTCGCCGCTTGCGTTCGCACGTACGACATTTCAAATTATGAAGTGATAAAACGTCACGTTAGACCAGTCAACTATGATAATTACAAACATAGCCCTTAACAACGTTATAAATAAATTAAAAAAAAATAAAATATTTTCAGAAAGATATTGCTTTATTCAGGAAAATACTATTGATTACAACATGGGAAATATGAATATATTTCCCTTGGTTGGAGTTTCATCCCTCCCTAACTAGCCAACCTCGGGAAATAATCTCTTCATATTTCCCTAGATGTAATAAAGCTTCAGCTTTGTAATGATATAAAAATTAGGTGCTCAAATTTGCGATAATCTGCAATAGGAAGAAGATAAGTCATTTATGTTGTTGACAATGGTAAACTTCAAATCTTGTTTCTAGGACCATTAACCATTAATATTATATCCCGAAAAAGGATAGTTGACCCAATAGAACAGCGCTAGCGTTGGAATATTCAAGAACATTTAAATTTTACGGAAAATTCTATTATAAATTTCGAAAATCATTTAAATGATTAAGAAAAAGTAATTAAGCACACATTTTCGTATATTCAATCAGAAATGAAACATGAAACAATGGTCTATTGCATATAGAAATGTAGGCATATTCCTCAAACTAATAAGTATTAAATTTTACCTTCATTAAAAAACTTTTATTTGTATAGATAAGGACAGATTTAAATTTGACACTCTTGATTCTGTATAATATGATAGCTAAATATAATGTATATTTACTTTAATGCTGTTTATTACTTTATTAAAGGTTAGTAGCACCTTTAAAACTAGCAACAAGAAATACAGGGTGACCGACGGGAACCGGGCGTTTTTTCAAATGATCAGTACTCGCTTGATATTCAATGAGGAATGGTTTTTATGACACGAACATCTTCGTAATTACATGTAATTGTAAATACAAGTTATGTCAAAGAATTATAATTACCCCTTTTGTTTTATAAGTGCACCTGCAACACCCACACAAGTATCTTATCTTTTAAAATTAGTACAGTTATATATAAGAGTGAATTTAATTATTAAATTAGAATTAGTTTGCATGTAAAACTGCGTTACGTAAATAAATTACTTTTTTAAAAACGTATATTTCGGCTTTGAACATTTAACTTGCACATTATCGATACAATATAAATCAGACAGGTCCACTTGCTTGAATACAATTTTGGTGTTCCAACATCTCACGATCAATTATTGCCACTTACCACATCATTTCTTCTTTCAGATTGGTCAAGGTGTGGGGTTTATGTGTCAAGACATGTTATTTGAGGTATCCTCACAAAAAGAGTTACCAGTGGTCAAATCTGGCGAATTTGGTGACACCGGGCACACTGCACAATTGACAATGGTCATGGTTCGTCAAATTCTTCCAGATAGGGTCATTTCCGTTGCCTCGAGGACCCGTATTTGACCACGTGTGATTTATTTTTGTGAGGTAATATTAATCATGAGTTGATCGTGAGATGTTGGAAAGCATTTACACCAATTTTCAGTAAAGGCTTGAGAACTACTTTAATAAAAATTAACCACCAGGTTTGCATGGAGCAACGAATGCATGGCATCTAAGCACTAGTAGCAAAGTCATCTACAAGCTTAGTCGAAAAAATGACAAATGAACAATTATTTTTATGAATGGGGGCGCTAGTAAGCAAGCGCGCATCCGTGCGCCCACTAAACTCGGGCCGTCCCTTTTGAATTGAAATTGTCAGTTTAGTAAGCACTTACTATTTTTGTTTTATCTATCAATTTTGTCTGAAATTTCATTAGTCGATGTAAGGTCAATGTCGGTTTTGGCTTTATTTTAGAATATGATTTTTTGTTTCGTTGATTTTCTTTGAATGTATAGGAGGGGCTCTAAATTTGAATGGACCTAGGGTGCATCTTGCTACAAAACCGCCCCTGACTATTGGTAATAATACTACTTTGTTACTTGTCTTGAAAATAATTATTTGTGTATTGACAACGCAAAGTGATCGATTGGCGAATCACACTTTGCGCTCACAATCGCCCCAACAATGTACTAGGTAGTCAAACCAAAACAGACGAATTTTAAAACCCTGTCCAATTTTTAATTTAGATTGTACAGGGTTAAACATAAGCACAATATGTAGATCAACTCAGTAAGTTTTATTGCTAAAAAGAACAACATTTAAATCATTAAGTGTGAAACATAATATTATTTCCAGGCGGTTCGTAAAGTTTTTTATGACTCTGTACACCATATCGTCTGGTATAGCAGTGATTTCATTTTTGATGGATTCCTTTAATTCTTGGATGGTTCTGGGTTTATCGGAATACATTTTAGATTTCAGGTCGCCTAATTCTGGTAAATACCCCACTGTACGACGTACAGTGGGCAAATTGCGTAAATTAGACTGCAGCATTTAAACATTATAAGTTTCTATTTCTTGTCAAAATATATCTATTTGGAAAGAAACACAATTTTAGTAGATTCTTCTTTAAAACAACAAGATCGGAGTTCCCCCTTGTCTATAAATAACAGATTAAGAGCTGTTTATTTACCACTGTTCAGTAAATTTATAAATACAACCGCATTAAACGTGTAATAAACATTGTTATTTGTATTTATAATACATTTTTAATTTCAGAATTGGATAAAGGTAAGTAATCACAACATTTTAGGAATATTGTGTTATAATTTTAAAATAAAAAGCAATATATCATTTAATATAAAAATAATAAAAGACAGAATGAAAGTTATCTGTAAAATGTTAAAATAAACTAATTGATATTACCAGTAATCAGGAAATAAACGTAATGGTAATAGGTGATAAAATACAAATAAAATGTCAAATGTTGTACAGGGTGTTCCATTTCATGAGACAATTGCCATTTTATTTTGACATACGAGACATAATTCCCAATTCAAATTTCTTGCCATTTCGATGGTGTTTAAATCTAATATTATTGCTATAAGAGAAATGAAACTTGGATGTCGTATCTTGAAAATTGGACACCCTGTATCAAATCGGTCAATTTTTTTATGTTCTGCAAATGTTATTTGGGGTGCATTACAAATTTCAGATCAGTGTTATTCTATTTAACAAAGCTATACTAAAAAGATAATTGTGTGTGAAGGTAGTTGAAATTTGTTGACACTTTTATTTTGTATTAAAACAGAAAACATTTGTTTAATTTAACCGTCTTCTAATCTATAATAGTTTACGAAATCCTAATGGTGAGCACGAGAAAACAAACAAACGGTATAACTGTTATATTGCTTTTTATATATAGTTTGTTTTGATTTTGCGTTGCATTATATACCTTTTTTTTATTAGGACAATGAAGACTATTATTACTATATGTTGCCCCCTCAACCCGGAAAATCTGCGGACGCCCATGATCTTGGTATATAGTATCAATACCGTTAATAAAAAAACTTGTTGGTTGTAAATAAGTAAATAAGTTACTTTTTAGGCTTAGTAAGACAAGAGATCCAGTTAAAACCGGTAACACCAACAAGAGGCTATAAAATTAATTCCGGCGGCAATTTCTTTAATACTTTTTTGAGCATCGGCGTCACGGGTCGGTAATCTTATCGCCGTAATTGCGCCCATCCGCAAAAATTACCATACTTTTTTTGTAACCGCGCCAAATTGCCGGACTTCTGTTTAATGTAGAAATTAGTAGGGACCGAACATGGAGCAATTTAAAAATTCACCGAAATTAAATTACGCCCTCATCAAGAGATAAAACGGTGCCTATTATCCAGCCTCCTCGGGGAGCCCTTCTTCTTCAAGGCGTTTTCATAGCGGGCGGCGAAAAAAAAAACAGGTATAAATATGTACACACACTGTGTGTATGTGTGTGTACATATTTATACCTCTACGGCGGCGTAACTAGGGGGTGAAAGACCCCGGGGGTCTAGGGGCCTTAAAGTGATGCCGCCTTAAGGTATGGATATAATGTGCATTAATGAACAATTACAATTAACACAAAATTTAGTAACTATACACAAAAAGTTAATATAGGAAATATTAATACATCTTAAAACGAAATCTAACAAAGAAGTATTTTTTATATCATAAAATGAAACAAAAAAATAAAGAATTGTCTAATTAATATAAAATTAAACACAATAAAACACTTGTTTGTATAACACAATTTATTTTTATGTGACTGCAGTTTCGGCAAATTCAGCTTGCCATTATCAAACATGAAGTGTCTAAAACTGGAAACAATACGGGTGATTACAAAAGGTGATTACATGAAAACGGATTACAAAACGGTTTAGACCATTTTGTAGCTTAGACCAACTATTTTCACGTAGGCAAACCTAATAGGAAACAAACAAATAAGTGAACAGTTATTTACGACGAAAAAAACAAATAACCTATAAAACATACAGAGTTCTGACATTTCATTTTGTTCCCTTGTTAAATTTCAGAATTGAGTTTCATAAGTTTTTCCCCCTAACCCTTCAATTATGATTCTATAAATTTCTATTAATTAAAATATTAAAACATATTAAAATATACGGGTATATTGATTGGGGCCATTAATTATTAAGAAAAAACAATGAGTTTTGAAATCCATTAAATGCTTCAATATTTAAAAAAAATATACAGATATTTAAAATTTTAATAAAGCAGCTTTAAATGTATCTATTTGTGTATATTAAAATATATATTCATTTAAAGTCATTAATTACACAATCTAACAGTAGTTTTGGTGCTGGGTGTTAGGAGAAGCTAAAATTTCTAAGATATAACATTTTAAGTGTATTTATACCATTTTAAATCAATTCGAAAGATAACACAGCTCAACAGTAGTATTGGTGTCGGGGTATTTGGAGCTCATTCCATATGAATATAATGCCCTAAATTCAATTATGGCAATAATTTTCGCCTAGGAGCTCAAACTTCTAAGATATAACACTTTATTGATATATACGTAAAACTATTTTAAGTTAAATCCATGGACCAAATAAATAAAAAACTAGCCACAACACGTCGGAAATTTTCTGCTAATATTGTTTTTCATAGCTAGAACAAAAGAAGATCAGGCACTACACCAAATTTTGATCATGTATCATTCCAGGAAATTTGTATAAAAATAAGTTCTTACCTAAGGGACATCAAAAATAAATGCTTTCAGTTTCTCATTGGTAACTCCGGAAAATGTACGTAATATATACGGAAAGCACAATTTTATGACCTTAAGAAGTGCCCCATTAAGCCTAGCTTAAAATGTACATAGGTAGTAGAAAGATCCTCTCTAGGGAAACTAAAGATCCTTTGATCTCGCTGTTTTCTTAGGCAATCATAAAGTGCCTCAGAGGCCAATTTTCAATTGAATCTGAATTGTTCTTTTAAAAATGACGAAAATCGTTGATTATGTTGTAAAAATACCACTCCTACCCCTAGGCTTCCCCCGAAAACCATCCCGTAAGGGACACAGAAAGGAAAACATCGATTTCCCACAAAACTGCACATGGAAAAAAATGTTTTAAATTCAAAATGTAGCTGAGTGGATTTGGAACAAAAAAGATCGTTAGCACTTTTTTGTGAAAGAAACCGTTCTTTCTAAAACTTTGATAACTTTTGATCGCAGTGTCCCATTGGAAAAAATATATTTTAAAGGGGAAGAGTTCAGCTTTCTTGTAGAATAATTACAATTTACCATACATGAAGTCAGATTCTACAAATCTGTTAATTAAACAAACTCTGCGAGGTTATGGCGGTCTTTTACGATTTTCTACATATTAATAAAATTTATAAGCCCAATTGAAAAATCCAAATGGAATATTGTTTCTGTCTTCAATACCAGTACCATAAACATTCAATTTAGAGTTTCGGGGAAAAAATATGAGAAGTTTGAATGAATTTAAATTTTCAGCCATTTCAAGAAATTTCTCAACTTAAAATATACACTTCATCTGCCAGGCGTATATAATTATTATTACATGTAGGGAAACATGAAGAAATTATTTCCCGAGGTTGGCTAGTTACATCTCGACGGCGAAGCCAGAGCGATGTATAGCCAACCAAGGGAAATATTTCATATTTGCTGTGTTGTAATCAATAGTATTTTTTTGATTAAAGCAATACCTTGCTGAAATAGGAAAATATTGGATTCATTTTTTGAATTTATTAATAACGTTTTAATAATGTTTGTAATGATTATAGTAGACTGGTCTGTCGTGGGTCTGACTTTTTATGTCGTACATAATAACACAAGCAGCGAAAGCCCGTAAATGATTGGTTCCAATCAAATCTAAATCTGCATAAAAAAAATGTATGCAATTTTCACGAATAATCGAGGAGCCAACAGTCCGTAACCGGTGCAGCAGCAAATATTTTACTGGCTTTTTTTTAAAGATTTTGTATGTTATTACAATTTTTTATTTTTAAGGTATGACTTGTATATTCTATCCGTAGTCACAAATACGTTGTGGCCAAAATTATAAAATATCTCATCAGATATAGTCAACATTACTCTTCTACCCTGACGTTATTAACTTCTATCTGTTTTTAATCAATGGATTATGGTTGAAACAGAACATCTTCAATTGTTTGGCACGTGGGATGTTAATTTTGCGTTTCTCTAATCCTAATATTCATGATACCTGTCAAAATACTTTAAATGCGCCAATTTTATAAAAATACTCAAAATCTCATTCAAACTTTGGTGAAACTATTTAAGGAAAAAACATATCGGATTTTCAATAGTGGGCAAAAGGTTTGCATTAAAAGTAAGTTTTTTTTTTAAATTATTATTTGCAAAACACTTAGTTGTATTTTACTATAATTAGAATCTGATCACAAATGGATCAATGAGTAATATTTAGCTAACTTAATTTACTAAAGGTTTAATACTAAGGGTTTACTCATTAGTATCCCTTAGATTTTAATAACTTAATTACACTAATTAATGTGTACACTAGCACTATGCTCTGCTTTTGCACTAACACAATATTAAACTAACTCGAACGGTTTAGTCCGCTGTAGTCTTCTGGTAAAATTCGTGTTATCGAGGAGCTGGATGGCTTCGATGTTGACGTGTTGAAGAAGTCGCTGTTCATGACTCTTGGCAAATTTGTGTATTGTCTCATTAACAGTATCCATTTCCAAGTCCCTGTGGAGGTCACTGTTTCGGAAATACCAAGGAGCATTGACAATACTCCTCAGTACTTTATTTTGGTATCGCTGGATTATTTCTATATTGCTATTTTTGGCACAACCCCATAGCTGGATGCCATATGTCCATACGGGCTTAAGAATTTGTTTATACAGCAGTAATTTATTATAGATTGACAGGGTGAAGTTCCGACCAAGCAGCCAATACATTTTTCGAAATTTGATGTGCAGTTCTTCTTTTTTCTTTTTGACATGAGCTCTCCAGCGTAGCTTAGCGTCCAGTGTAAAACCCAAATATTTTGCTGTATCAGCATATGGTACCTGGATATCATTCATACTAACAGGGATATGTTGATTTCTTTTATTTGTGAAATTGACGTGGACCGATTTAGTCTCATTCAATTTGATTCGCCATTGCTTAGTCCAGATGTTAATTTTATTTATCGAGGTTTGCAGATTTACTGCTGCTTCTTCGTGATCTTTGCCTACAGCCAATATAGCAGTGTCGTCGGCAAATGTGGCTATCGTATCATGGTCTAATTCAGGTATATCGCTGGTGTATAATAGGTAGAGGACTGGTCCTAGCACACTGCCCTGTGGCACACCTGCCTTTATTTCTTTTAGTTCAGAGTAAGCATCTTCCTGCTTAATTCTGAAAACTCTATCTGAAATGTATGATTCTAGTATTTGTGAATATAGTCTGGGTAGAAGTTTTCTTAATTTATATTTAAGTCCGTCGTGCCACACTTTGTCAAAAGCTTGCGCTACATCAAGAAAGATAGTAGAGCAAACATTTCTTTCTTCCAGTGACTTTTCAATTACGTTCGTTATTCTGTGGACTTGATCTATAGTTGAATGACATTCTCTGAAACCAAACTGATGTTCTGGTATTATGTTTTTGCCTTCAAAAGTAAGTGAAAAATTAATTGAAGTGTTGAAATAAAGGAGATCAATAAAGATTGATCACTTACACTTTGTCGCAGAACAAAGAGGAAATTATTATCATATTAAACGCATATTTTCTTGACAAGTGTCACTTATCCAATGTGCTAATGTCCAATTTAATTAAGGTTTGTGTTCTAGGGATTTCCGATCGTTCTTGTTTGTTGTTCCTTCTACGGAGAGTTTTTCTTTCAAGTATACATATCACAATACAGCATTTATTCTTTAAGTTTGCAGATTTTACTTGTTTTACTGTTAAATTTAAAGCTTTAAGCGAGTGTTTTTCACTCCCAGGTTAAACATGAAGTCAAATTTCAGGTTTAGAAAAGCTTTTGTAAACTCGAAATTTTACTTTAAATATAAAATATTGATCAAGCTTAAGTAGTATATTACGAACTTTACTCTGAATAAAAGTTTTAAAAATAAAAGAAAGTAAAATTTCGAGTTTAGAAAAGCCTAAACCCAAATTTGGAGGCTTTTCTAAACTCGAATTTTACTTCATGCTTAACCTAGGAGTGGAAAACACTCGTTTAAAACTATAAATTAAACTGTTATAAAAAATAAGACATGTCGGACAATTAACATCGTGTGCATATATATGTATATAGATTTGTCAAATAAATAAAGTAATAAAATCAAACAAAAAGGTAGACATGCGTTTGTGATGCTGTGTTTTGTTTCTTGTGGCGTCAGGGTAAAAGGGTAATGTGTTGACTATACAACAGTTGGAAGTTTACTGCCAACTGTTGGGTTGAATTCTCTGATGACCGGATTGTTAATCGTAAACGTGTTTGGGATTTTTGCAATCGTACAAAGTAGACCGACTGGAGTTACCGGTCTATTAGATACCAACATACATCACAAACAAATCCAAACATGTTAAATGTTTAACATTTTTATGAACGGGCCCAATTCTGAGATTAATGTTACATACAGAAAAGGGGCATGCTCACAAGCGACTATTATAAGCTACTGAAAAAACGGGCGTACGTGTGAATGCGTCAATTTGATTCTGTACTTTGTGAGCAATCGCGCCACATTTTGTGGCGTGGCTGTGTGTCAATGCTACTAAAGGGTGTCCCAAAATTAACGCAAGATTTGAATTGGCGCCATTTTTGCAGTAAATTGTTGGAAACCCTGAAAAAAAATCTGACAGCTAAGAGTTTAGGGTTAATAAAACGCAGCGTTACACGATACAACAACGTGTTGTCATTATTAAACAATATCTCAAAAATAATGAAAGTTTCACTGCCACAGTTGGAAAATTTAATACAAAATATGGTCGGAATAGTGTATTAACTTCGTCAGCTGTGAAAGGATTAATTGAAAAATTCAGGGAGACTGGATCAGTTGGAGACGCTAAACACACTGGTCGTCTAAGCCGTTCAAATATTAATATCAAAACAGTGCGTAAGAGCGTATTCTCACAAAAAATCTGTGTCTCCATGCATACAAAATTCAATTAACACAGCAACTAAAGCCCAGAGCTGGGCAGGATTCGATTCCCGGATTCGAATCCTTTTAGAAGATTCAACAGAGGTATTCGAATACTTTAGTGAAAACGGATTCGTGATCCGGATTCGTTACATTTTTTTAAAAGGATTCGTATTCGAATCCAGGCGTAGATGATTCGAATCCTTATAAAAGGATTCGAATTCTAATAAAAGGATTCGAATCCTCATAAAAGGATTCGAATTCTTATAAAAGGATTCGAATCCTTATAAAAGGAATCGAATCCTTATAAAAGCATTCGAATCCTCATACACGGATTCAAATCCTAAATAATTCGAATCATCGCTATTCAGGCTGGGATTCGAATTCGATTAGTTCAAATAATTAAATATTCTAATATGAATATTTAAATCACTAAATTATTCATATTTGAATATAAATATTGACATTTTCGAATAATTCAAATATTTGTGAATGGATATTTGGTTACTTAACCATGAAAAATATCCAACGTTAATAGTATATTTTTAACTTCACTTGAAATCAGTGTTCTATACGCGTGGCGCATGAAGTAAAATTTCGAGTTTAGAAAAGCCCCGTGAAAATTTGTCTCGGGTCGCTGCGCGACCCTCGACAAATTTTCTACGCGGGGCTTTTCTAAACTCGAAATTTTACTTCATACTTAGTCTGGGAGTGGACAACATTGGTTCTTAGAAGTTTCAAATTGAAGGATCACTCTAGATTACTAAGTTAATTACCATTTTACAAAGGCTACAGCTCGAAGGACCAACCATGGTCTTCGGAGACCGAAGGACTGCAGGGAATCGAAGTTTTTTTACAAGAAAACAACGAATATCTGAAAGTTTACAGCATGGATAGGAAAGAAAACATCTAATTTTAAAAAAATATCGAAGTTGGGTTGGTTTTCAGTGCTTTTTTAACTTCACTTTAAATCAGTGTTTTATACGCGTGGCGCATGAAGTAAAATTTCGAGTTTAGAAAAGCCCCGCGAAAATTTGTCTCGGGTCGCTGCGCGACCCTCGACAAATTTTCTACGCGGGGCTTTTCTAAACTCGAAATTTTACTTTATGCTTAGTCTGGGAGTGGACAACACTCGTTTGAATTTTAAATTTAACTTTTTTAAAAAATCGACGTATGTAATATAATAAATCATTCATTGAAATCATAGAAAAAGATTCAAAATTTTATCTAAAATTAACTTTCAGTGTTAACTTTATAATTTGGTCGGCTCTTGATGGGTGAATATTTTAGTAGAGGAAAACAGCCGATTCTGGCTCCACCAAACGCAAGCCGGTAACATAGAGTTCAAAAGGTTTGTCCCCCAGCTAATATAATGCCCCTTTTGCACTGCTTGCCCCCCGCCCCCCTCCGCCCTGTCCTTTTGGCCTGCGGGCGTTCCTCCGAATCTGGTGTTGGTTTCTTCGTATCTCTTGAGGTTCTTCAGATACCGCTGGAGCTAAAGAAATCTGCGAATGGGGCTAAAGAAATCTGCGTGAATAGATTTAGTACCAAACGCCGCCGAGCGATATCTCCCAGATGGCGTTGGGGTCGAGCGCGCGGAGTCACACACACAATAATAATAATAATAATAATAATTACAAAAAGATTGCATTATATAGTAATAATTGCAATAGCGATCAGACGTTCATTCCAATTGATAAAAGCAAGTGCAGAATTAGCAAAAATGAGAAAATTAATAAGTTCATTATAATAATAATAATAATAATAGTGTAACAATGGCATCAAGTGAAATTGTGTGCATATTAACTGCATTTTACAAAAACATTTTTAAAGAATATTGTGCAAATTGTTTTATGTACATCGAGGAAGAGGATAAAAAGAGTTATCATTTTATTGGTGGTCACAAAACTGTTCATTTTGATGATGACAATACACAAACTTTTGAGTTTAATGTTTGCAATGGATGTGAATGCTATTTAAATATAATGATGCGAAAATGTGATTGCTTTTGGTGTAATTAATATGCACTATCAGCATTCCATAAGAACAATTAATAGAAACCATCAGCATTTTCTCATTCCCCCACGCGCGCACACATTAGATAAATAATGATCAGTCAGTCATTACAATTGATAGTTAAAAGAAAACTGATCTCAGTTCAAAAGGCTATCAGAAAGAAGGCATTAGCTCTCAAAATAAATCGTAATGAAAATGATGCAATGTTGAGGAACCTGTACAAACCGATCACCGATCCGTTAAAATCAATAGTTAAATCTAATCGGCATTCGGATATTTCAATAATAAAATCAGAATTTAATAAAAACAAGTTATCCTCTTCTGCCCCCATCAAAAGTGATAATGCATTTGTGCAGCCGTTGCAATCCACTGAATTGCCGCCTCAGCAAGTACAATTCTTACAAGATGAGGAAGTATTTGAAGCGGACAGAGACGCAGTACAATTCTTACAAGATGATGAAGTATTTGAACCGGACAGAGACGCAACGTCACCTTGGACATCTCTCGAAACACCGTCTCCTGAAGAAATAAATATATATTTGGAAAAATTCGCTCCTTTACCGCGACAATATATCGAAGAATTAATTAGAGTCGGCGATGGTGATGATTTTGACACTGTCTATGGTATTCACTTTAATCCAGAAAATGCCAATTTTCGTGTCGGTAAAACAGACATTGAACTCGATGGAAATGATTTAATTGTCGAATCAGTACGGTACACTGGTACGGTAGGTCTATATGAATTGCTATTCAGAAAGAATCCTATGGCGTATCAACAAAAGGATGTCAGAAATTATATTGATATTCTTAAGAGAACAAATACTCTACATCGTGATTGTGATCCAACGAAACAGATAAGGGGCAATCCATCATTTAAATATAGAACGATCATAAAACCCGAACTGGAAAAAAATTCAACACCGCCAGAGCCACCTGCCAAGCCGCATCCACCGGGATCTAGCCGTGGTAAAGGATTCGACTCACAACTACGGGTTGAACATAAACCCTACCGATACACATACTGGAATGATCCAAACTAATTGATTGAACGATTGTGGCTACTGCATGCGTCCCGACATGCTGGAAATACTTCTCATGATAATGAAATTGCTTCGATCGAAGAAGAGCTCAGAGAAGCAAATATAATCTATTAAATTGCTACTGTTACATCAATTCTACAATGAGCGTCGATAAGTTTGGTCGACACTCTCATCGAAAATATTCATCGGTTACTCGGGGTCCTCCAGGTCCCGGATTTTCATTTACATCAAGCGGTGATTTTGACGTTGGACGGAAACTTTTGAGACATTTATCTGAACCGCAAGTTTCCGATGACGCTGCTACAAAGTCGTACGTAGATGAATCGCTGGAAAAATTGAAAGAGCATATTTTCGGTCAGACGAAAAAAAATTCCAATGAGATTGATGATCTTAAAACGAGTTTGATGCAAACGGAACTGACTATAATTAATTTGGTTTCACTCATTAAACAACCGCCTTCACATGAGCAAGATTAAGGGCGATATCGTTAGAGAGTTGCATCGGCCAGCTCGAGTACATTTTCCACGTAGGCGGACGATTATTAAAGGATTGGACGATTTGTGGCAGGCTGATTTAGCCGAATTTGGACTTTATGCGCGAGAAAATAAAGGTTATAAATTCATATTAGTGGTAATCGATTGTTTTTCTAAATATCTGTGGACGGTACCATTAAAGAATAAATCAGGGATCACAGTGAGTGAGGCGTTTAAAACTATATTTCTGAAGGATTTCCGAACGCCTAAAAATTTGCAAACGGATCAGGGAAAAGAATTTTACAACACACATCTGCGATCCGTGTTAAACAAACACGGAATTAATCATTACTCCACTTACACAACGATAAAAGCCTCGATGGCAGAACGAGTAATACGTACAATAAAAGATAAGCTTTATCAAGAATTTAGTCTCAATGGAAAATATCGATGGCTCGACATTTTGCCCAAGGTTACAAATGAATATAATACGCGGAAGCATAGTACTACAGGAATGCAACCTTGCAACGTCACCAAAGATAAGGAAGAACTTTTATTGAAGACTGTTTATTCGCAAATTAAAATATCTGGCATCGGAAAATTCAGGATTGGTGATGTTGTTCGGATAAGTAAACAAAAGGCTCTTTTTGAGAAGGGGTACACTCCAAATTGGTCTACGGAGTTGTTTAAAATTGTCAAAATAAAAATAACAAACCCCGTGAGCTACATATTGGAGGATATGCAAGGTATTCCAATTACTGGAGCATTTTACGAAGAGGAACTTCAGAAAGTAAAACATTCCGATGTATATCTAGTGGAAAAAGTTATACGAAAAAAAGGAAAGAAGGCCTACGTGAAATGGTTGGGATTAGACAAGTCATACAATAGTTGGATTAACAATTCGGATGTAGTGTAACGTTAATAAATAATCAATTATTATATAATTTTTCTGTATTTAAATTAAATAAACAAATATCTATTACAAATCATGACTCAATACAACCATAACACTTATATTTAGGTGGCGGTGGTCCATCAGAATGCGTCATCCCAATATTATTATAGTGTTTGAAGCATGGAAGCCTTCGTCGAAAGTTGTTATCATTTTTCTGGCACGGTGTTAACATACTCCAAATGTTTAATAATTGTAAACCTTCAATTTTCATCAAATAGTATTCCGGCAAGAATATGAGATGGTCACTAGTCAAACAGCCATCATAATAAGCAATGATTGCATTGCTTATTTTCTCCTGTTCACCACTCATCATCATGTACGAACGTGCAATAATCTATATGCAATAATGGCGCTCTTCACTTTAACCTCATTGAATGCTATTGCTTCTTGAAGGCATTCGAGATTTTCAATTACTGTCACTCCAGCGTTATATTTTTCGTTTATAAGCACTTTCAAATAATCAACAACTTCACGCAGTTGTTGTTCTCGGTTAGAACCCAACTGATCTTTACAAATTGACATTGAATCAATCAAGCACTTATCGTAAAATTTAAAGAACTTCAATTCTTCCAGATGCGTCAGACGGTATTCCAGTGTTTGTAATATTTCACATAACCGTTCGAATAATTTTCCATTGAGAATTATTTTTGATCTATTTTTTTCAATCCGAATCCACTTTGACCTTGACTTTTTTTCGAAGAAAATGTTACATTCACTGAAAACATTTATAGATTCTTTATCCTCAAGGTCAGTGGACTTCCTCATCAGGTGATTACTAATGTTTGACTTATACTTTAGGATCTGATTCCATTCAGCATGTAAGAATGTGACATTTGTATTTTTAGGCCCTGTTATTCTAATTGCGGGGTAAAAACCCCGAATCGGACTTAGACCAACAGCAGCATACACACGACCACTATTATTTAGCGGGTATCTAGTTTCATTTATATACCTTTTCTCACCGTTTAAATTTGTATTAAAATCACTTAAAATGTTAAAGTCATTCATGCAGTCGGCCCCCTCATTGGACTGAAATCCTGTGTTCCATAGTTCTATAGCTTGTTCGATGTCATTTCTTTCGGGGTTAACGTAATAAAATCCTGTATGATTGCACCTTGAAGAGTAGTCCATGTTTTCGCCACTAGTGCACTCCACTTCTTCGCTATACCGATTCGTCGGATCCATTTTTTTTGTTTAATATTTTGATTTCACACAATCTCAACAACACACATACATCTGGGCTCAGTCACTGAACACTAAAATTGATTATGAAATTCTGCACAATAAACCCAGATTCTCGTCCAACTACAGCGCCCTCTGCTCGAAATCGGACGATTTGTTTACAATGTGATTAATTACAATAACACCTATGATAACAATAATGCTACTATTGCAATTATTACTATATAATGTAATCTTTTTGTAATTATTATTATTATTATTATTATTGTGTGTGTGACTCCGCGCGCTCGACCCCAACGCCATCTGGGAGATATCGCTCGGCGGCGTTTGGTACTAAATCTATTCACGCAGATTTCTTTAGCCCCATTCGCAGATTTCTTTAGCTCCAGCGGTATCTGAAGAACCTCAAGAGATACGAAGAAACCAACACCAGATTCGGAGGAACGCCCGCAGGCCAAAAGGACAGGGCGGAGGGGGGCGGGGGCAAGCAGTGCAAAATGGGCATTATATTAGCTGGGGGACAAACCTTTTGAACTCTATGTTACCGGCATTCGTTTGGTGGAGCCAGAATCGGCTGTTTTCCTCTATGCTAATTCTGCACTTGCTCTTATCAATTGTAATGAACGTCTGATCGCTATTGCAATTATTACTATATAATGCAATCTTTATGTAATTATTATTATTATTATTATTATTGTGTGTGTGTCTCCGCGCGCTCGACCCCAACGCCATCTGGGAGATATCGCTCGGAGGCGTTTGGTACTAAATCTATTCACGCAGATTTCTTTAGCCCCATTCGCAGATTTCTTTAGCTCCAGCGGTATCTGAAGAACCTCAAGAGATACGAAGAAACCAACACCAGATTCGGAGGAACGCCCGCAGGCCAAAAGGACAGGGCGGAGGGGGGCGGGGGGCAAGCAGTGCAAAAGGGGCATTATATTAGCTGGGGGACAAAGCTTTTGAACTCTATGTTACCGGCTTGCGTTTAGTGGAGCCAGAATCGGCTGTTTTCCTCTACTTATTTTATTCCTAAAAAAACCGTTTTTATTTAATATTAAAGTTGCATTTAATACAATAACAAACTGTGAATAAATCGACATAAATCTAGAAATATCGAAAATCTCGACATGTAGAAAATCTTGACGGTCCACTCCCAGACTAAGCATGAAGTAAAATTTCGAGTTTAGAAAAGCCCCGCGTAGAAAAATTTTTACGGGGCTTTTCTAAACTCTAAATTTTAGTTCATGCGCCACGCGTGTAAAACACTGATTTAAAGTGAAGTTAAAAACGCACTGAAAATCAACCCAACTTCGATATTTTTTCAAAATTGGATGTTTTCTTTCCTATCCATGCTGTAAACCTTAAGATATTCGTTGTTTTCTTGTAAATAAACTTCGATTCCCTGTAGTCCTTCGGTCTCCGAAGACCATGATTGGTCCTTCGAGCTGTAGCCTTTGTAAAATGGTAATAAACTTAATAATCTAGAGTGATCCTTTAATTTGAAACTTCTAAGAACGAGTGTTGTCCACTCCCAGACTAAGCATGAAGTAAAATTTCGAGTTTAGAAAAGCCCCGCGTAGAAAATTTGTCGAGGGTCGCGCAGCGACCCGAGACAAATTTTCACGGGGCTTTTCTAAACTCGAAATTTTACTTCATGCGCCACGCGTATTAAACACAGATTTAAAACGAAGTTAAATAACACATATATCATCATTAATTAAAATCATTATATAATCAGATATTTAGTCGGTAAATGTACATTTTTGTTAATAGAAACTGATGGAATAAAATATTACTGGTTGCAAATAATAGATTCAAATTTATTTTTAAAGGATTTGTATCCGTGATTCAAAAATGAGGATTCGAATCTTTGATTCGAATCATATTTTTCACTTACGAATCCTTTATTCGAGTATTCGTGATTCGAATCATATTAGGTGATTCGGATTCGTGATTCGAATCCTGTTTTTGAAGATTCATCCCAGCTCTGCTAAAGCCTAATGACCATGCACAGCGAAGAGAGTTCGTTGAATGGATTATTGAACATCAACAAGTGGATGCTGATTTTTCGAGCAAAATTTGTTGTTAATGTTTGTTAATCGCCAAAATTGCCGTGTTTAGGGTTCGGAGAACCCACATATCATTGTCGAAAAACAAATGCATCCACAACGTGTCAGTGTTTGGTGCGGATTTTGGACTGGAGGCACCATTGGACCATACATTTTGAAAATGAGGATTTCCAAGCAGTGACTGTTACTGCTGCTCGATATCGCGACATGATAACACAGTTCTTACTGCGGAAATTGGATGATATTGATGTGGCCAATATGTGGTTTCAACAAGAAGGTGCCACATACCATACAGCCTGTGAAAAAATTCAATTACTGTATGAGACATTTCCTAGTCGTGTACTCTCTCGTTTCGGTGATCAGAATTGCCCCCCTTGATCGTGTGATATAACACCATTACATTTCTTTTTATGGGGTTATTTGAAGTCAAAGGTCTATGTCGACAAGCCCACAACCATCCGTGCATTACAGGAGAAAATTAAACGCCGCATCAACGAAATTCAGCCACATTTATACAGAATAGTCATGGAACATTTCGACAAAAGAGTGCGTATCTGCCAGCAAAGCCGTGGAGGCCATTCGCCCAATGTGTTATTCCATAAATAACCCTATCCTATGTACTTTATGATTCAATAAAAAATTACAATCTAAAGACTAAAAACTGTGTTTTCTATTTAATTCAAATCTTCCGTTCATTTTGGGATACCCTTTATTTACGTGCAGCGTTCGTCATTTGTCGGGCATTTGTGTCCCGACAAAAAGTGGCCAGTGTGAATACGCTCAAAATGTGAACGGTATCGAGGAAAACATTTTCTTGTCACTTGTCACTTTTTGACAATCCATACTTACCTAGGGAAATATGTATTGTCAAAAAGTTTCATATTTCCCTAGGGAGATATGTGTATGTTATGACATATCGTAACCAAGGCAGTATTACTCAATATTGTATCAATTAGGAAAAAAAAAACATTAATTTAGTGTAAAGTTCTAAAAACACTTCATCCAACTCTCCAATAACATAAAACGAACCTAAAATGTTTTACAGATTGATATTTAGTGTATTGATAAACCGTCGATTTTTATCGGTCCACGAAATTTGCAAAAATAATAAATTCACAGTTTAAACCAGTGATGGGGAAACTACGGCCCGCGGGCCAAGTCCGGCCCGCGGAAAGGTTTAATCCGGCCCGCTTAAGAGTGCCGTCGTGAGAATGTTTGAACGCGTTCTTACTTCGTAATGTGGCGACCCGCATAAAAACTACCTACCTACGATTAAGCATTATTCTTTGGCCCGCTACGATTGCCTGGTTATTACAAATGGCCCGTCTTAAAAAAAGTTTCCCTACCACTGGTTTAAACGTACTTGTGACTTGTTAACCGCATGATATCCACATTCATTTTCAGGAAATACGGAGACCCAGCATATGGGGGAGCCCAGAAATAGTTTTTCGGGGGCCCTAAAATTATAGTTACGCCACTGATAATACACTGATACACTGAAAATTTGTAAGTTCGCATGTGCTGAAAGTTGCAAAAGCGGCCTTTTCCGCGCCCTTGACGATCAAAAACGAAGAGGAATATTCGTTACTCGTTAGGGGGGCAAACCACTAACACGAGCTAAATAATATATGCAGCTCTTATATCGGGCCTAGGATGGCTTTCAACATTATACGTCTTAATTAAATTAACGTGCTCAACTTGCTGCGGTTCGGGATTCAAACGCGATTAAAAAGGTAACGAGCCACCGCAACTGCAATGGACCCAAAAACTTTTCCGAGCCCTAAAGAACACGTATGCTATCTATTGATCGGCACGCAAACAGATGTTGCCTCCTCCTTGATATTAAAAATTCTATATTATAATCCATGAAGATGTTCTGTAATGAATGTTTTATATATAGACTTTTTTATAATCGCCATAAACCTTTGTATGTACTTAATATAATAATTATTTGGACAATACAGAGATGAGGTAAATATAGAACTTAAATATTGTGTTTCATTAGTAAAAAAATATATATATTTTTTTATTTTAATTAAATTTAGTATACTGAATACCATCATTTAAAGACATACACAAATATCAAATTTTATGAATATATCACAACTGATTGTAAACATAAAGGAGAGTAAAATTGTTGAAAATTGTGTAATTGAACTTTTACACAATGTTTAACAATTTTTCTCTCTTTTATCTTCATAATCAGTTATGATACAACTTTAAAATGTGGCCAAGATATATTTTTTTATCATTATTAGGTTTGCAAACACATTTCAAAATTATTAAAAAAATGACTTGTAATTTATACCAATGTTAATACTATACAGTCTGTTTGATTTATTGTGACACAGCACATATGTCCGTTATTAGTACAGATAGAAAAAAAAGTTGAAGACAATAGTTTTAGTATTTTTCATGATCTATTCAGTAGCATTGTCAGAAATACAATTGAAAATCAAATAAACACGTGAAAGCTATTAGCTTCATTTTCTTTAATGGAACACCCTGTATATTTTGTTTATTTCAAATAGGTAATAACCTTAGCTTTATAATGATACCACATAAGTACCCCTTCATTATACAAATAACGCGACAATTGCAAATAAATGAAATTTATCAGTTGCCATGGATAATAATTGACATAAAACAATTTGTTAACGCTTTAATGTCAAAGTGGTGTAGTAACTTCCCGTCTTGCGTGTTGTTGATTCAAATCTTTAGAGATGGGTGATAATTACTATTCTAATGATGAAAAAATGGATATGCTAAAGGTCTTCGTTAGATGCAACGATAATTCAAGAGAAGCTAGTATCACTTATGGAAACATGTATCCAGAAAGAAGACAACCACATTATTGCACTTTTGCAAGACTTGAACAAAATTTACGGAGAAATGGGTGTTTTAATAATAAATTACGAAGGAGAAGACAAGAAAGAGAAGATAATAATGAAGTATTGATATTGGCCTATTTTAGAGCACATCCACGTAATTCAATACGCGAAGCAGTGGCTGACTTAGGAATAAGTATGCATAAAATATTTTCTATTCTGAGAAAACATAAAATGAGACCATATAAAATTAAGTTAGTACAAGGTTTAAGAGATGGTGATTCTGACAGGAGGATATTATTCTGTAATTGGCTTAGCAGCAATCAACATTTATTAAATTTAATTCTTTGGAGTGATGAATCAAATTTCAACAACAACGGAATCTCCAACCGAAAAAACGACCATTACTGGGATACTGAGAATCCACGTCAAATTCGAGAATACAGATTCCAACAAAGATTTGCAGTTAATGTGTGGCTTGGTGTGTTAGGTGATACCATAATAGGACCATTTTTTTATCAAGGAACGTTGAATGCGGAGCGATATGCCAACTTTCTTACGATAGAATTTGAAGATTATTAAGATGATATCCCCCTAGAAATACGTCGAGATATGTGGTTCCAACAAGATGGAGCTCCTCCCCATAACGCAAGAAATGTCAAAGATATTTTGGAAAGAAAGTTTGGTTTGAAATTGATTGCAAATGGTGGCCCCATAAACTGGCCAGCAAGATCGCCAATCTGTCTATTTTAGATTTTTTTATTTGGGGATTTTTAAAGCAAAATGTTTATGTTACTCGTCCAGAAAATCTAGACGATCTGAAAAATCGTATTCGTATGGCATGTGGCCAAATAACACCACGGATGTTGCAAAAAGCACGACGAAATTTAATGAAGAGATGTGAAGAATGTATTGCAAACAACGGACGTCACTTTGAACAGACACTTTATGTTATTCATGTCAGCTGATAAATTTCATTTATTGGCAATTGTCGTGTTATTTCTATAATAAAAGGGTACTTATATGGTATCATTATAAGGCTAATATTAATGCCTATTTGAAATAAACAAAATATACAGGGTGTTCCATTAAAGAAAATGAAACTAATAGCTTTCACGTGTTTATTTGATTTTCAACTGTTTTTTTGACATTACGATTGAGTAGATCATAAAAGATACTAAAACTTTTGTCTTTAACTTTTTTTTCTATCTGTACTAATAACGGACATATGTGCTGTGTCACAATAAATCAAACAGACTGTATATTACATTGTGGGATGTTAATGGCTTTATGGTGAAAAACAAAATTTAATATTTCGGATATTTTGATTGTTAAAAAAAATTTATTACACGGGTCGACACGATTTTTTTAATTTAATTATTTATTCAGCAAAATACATATACCATGTTCACACGTATTGCATTTGTCATATAAAATAAGATACAATACAGTATAGAATATGAACAATTACATAATGATTTTTATTAAAAATAAAACACAATAAAATATAAAAAATAAAAATAAGTAGTTGATTAATTAATGAAATTAATTAAATAGCAACCTGCAGAAATTCCGAGGTCAAATAATATGCTATCTCAATAAGCACTTCCTTTAGCTTTGGCTTGAGTAGCTTCAGATATGTAATATTTTTTATTATATTTGTTGTACAAAGAGCGACACATACAGGTAATTTTTTATTTAAGAATACATATACATACGCTATTTTTTAAAGAGTTCAATTTGAAGTTTTAAACGAGTGCTGTTTACTCCCAGACTAAGCATGATGTAAAATTTCGAGTTTAGAAAAGCCTGAGCGTTTCAAAATCAGGCTTTTCTAAACACGAAATTTTACTTCATATACGCGTGGCGCATGAAGTAAAATTTCGAGTTTAGCAAAGCCCGCAAAATTTGGCTCTGTCGCTGCGCGACCGAGCCAAATTTTACTTAAGGCTTTTCTAAACTCTAAATTTTACTTGATGCTTAGTCTGGGAGTGGAAGAAACTCGTTCGTAAATTTTGGAATTATCATGAGGTTGTGTATTTTTTCGTTGTCTGCAACTTTTGTTTGAAGCTTCGTTTGATTGAATTTGATTGAATTGAATAATACAGCTACAGTTAGTGAGTGATCAGCAAAATATATAAAAAAAAATCTTTCTCGGTTTATTGAACAAAAACAAATAAGCTCAGGTAAAAAGTGTTTAAGTAAAAGTGGTTTATTTTTTCGTTAGCTACAACTTTTGTTTGAAACATTTTTTGATTGAGACGTCGAAAGCCATAGTCAGTGAGTTGTTGGTCTCCACTAGATTTTTTAGTTTCTAGTTCATAAATGAAAGAACTCAGGTGAAATGTGATTATACAAAATTTTGGGTTATGTTTTTTCATTATCTTTTGTTTTAAACTTCTTTAATTAAGTTAGTAATAAAGCAGCAATTTGTGAGTGATTATCAAATAAATATCTCCCCTAGGTTTTTTCGTATGCTAATCATAAACAAAAGAGTTAAGGTAAAAAGTGTTTAGGTAAAAGTAATATGTTTTTTCATTATCTACAACTTTTATTTAAAACATTTTTTGAAGAACTTTAAAATAATGCGATACATTGAGGAACAAGTAAGCATTTAATTAATTAAATTTTAAAAAGATGTTGCTTAAAAATCTTTATATAAAATCAACAAATATATTTCAAAAAAAGAAAAATAGTATCAAAATCTTTTTGAAAATTCTGCAGTCTTACAAAGTTCTTAATTATTTCAGAGTTTTTCGTTGTTAACATAATTGAAATTCATTTAATAAAAAAAATTAAAAATCTAATGATTTCATTAAAGACTCAAAGTCAAAATTAGGTATCCGCCTAAAATTTGCCGCTATTAAAAATTTGACGCCGTAGGCTTCAGCTTCCTTAGCCTCATAGGAAATCCGCCACTGCCTAAAATTCGATATACAAAACCAATTCGAACCATGAATACTTAAAATTCCCTTTATATACCATATGTTTTAAAATTATTTAGATAAAGGGTGGCTTTGAAATTCTGAACGCATGTTGCCCTTACGGAAATGAGATTCAAGGATAAATCGTTTATGCAATGGAGAAAATACCATTATGAGAAAAAAAGCTTTAAACCAAAATTGACATTTGATGTCATTAACCTCGCAATGCCAGTAGTTGAAGGTTGATGACATCAAATGTCAATTTTGTTTAAAGCTTTTTTTCTCATAATGGAAAACCATTACATAAACGATTTATCCTTGAATCTCATTTCCGTAAGGGCAATCGTGTTCATAGGGAGTGGGTATATAGTGCTCAACCGTGTTTAGCTGAATTTAGACAACAGTTTCCTGATTTTGTATTCTTGGAAGCTGATTTGGCTGGATTCTACTTTGTGTCAGCGGCGATTGTTCGCCGAAAAAAAGTTAAATTGATATTTGGTGGGTTTGGGTGTCATATTAAAGCTTTAAATATACCCCGGCAAAGTGTTTATTACGAAATCGGACTTACCATTTGGTTAACATTTCTTGTTGAAAATCACGAAATGTTAAATTTAGAAATATAATACCTACAGCCATATTTATTTCAAGTTACAAATACAAATAGCAATATCTACCAAGTTGATGCCGTTTGTATTGATAAAAAGAAAGCGTAAACACCAGATTTTGAATAATTATAGTTACATTTCGCTCACAAATTGTATCCGAAATTAACGCTTTTCCCTTTCTAATAGCCACAGAGTTCTTCTTTGTTTCACGATTGCTTACTTATTTTAAGATGATGCTTTAAATTTTATATAAAATAAGCTTACAAAAGGACAGTAATACACAACTCACATTTTTAGGTTATTTCTAAATTTCATGATATAAAATAAAATATGTAACACCAGTGGGCGCTATGTAACACCAGTGGGAGCTATGTAACACCAGTGGGCGTAAACATGGTGGGACATTTAAAAAATGTATATTTTATAACAAAGAATAGACATGGTGCGCAAAGAGACTTAAGAAATGTATTCTATTGCAAACCTTTCTCCTAACCTAACCTATCCCAGAAGTATGTGGTATAGTCGCCGTGCATAAAAAGACATACGCAATTTATTCAACTGCAAACTTTTCTTCTAACCTAAACTAAGCTAGCAGTATGTACAGGGTGGTCTAATTTACAAAAAATCCGATGGCGCAGTCGCGATCTCTTTTTTTGAGACTAGGATAATGCCGAAAACAAAAATGCACCATCTTGTTTTTTTTTCAAAAGTTATAGGGCAAATTTAACTTTAATTAATACCTTGCGTAATTTGTAAGATAGACAAAAACTAAAAAAGGTGTCTTAAGAAGGTATTTATAGTTTTTGTCTATTTTACAAATTACGCAAAATATTAATTGAAGTTAAAAATCAATAAAACCCGATTTTGCCTCATAACTTCTGAAAAAAACAAGATGTTGCATTTTTGTTTTCGGCATTATCCTAGTCTCAAGAGATCGCGATTGGGACATCGGTTTTTTTCTAACTCTTATATTTACCGAGATGCCCATAAGCAACATCGAAATTAGACCACCCTGTACAGTAATCATCGTGCGCAAAGAGATCTAAGCAATTTATTTTATTGCAAACGTTTCTCCTAACCTAACTTAACCTACAAGTATGTGGAATAGTCACCATGCACAAAGACACCTACGCAATTTATTTTATTGAGAACCTTTCTTCTAACCTAATTTAGAATTATGTGGAATATTCATCGTGTGCAAAGAGACATACGCAATTTATTCTATTGCAAACCTTTCTTCTTACCCAACCTAACCTAACCTAGAAGTATGTGGAATATTCAACGTGCGCAAAAAAAATACTCAAAATATTCTATTGCAAACCATTCTACTAACCTAACCTAACCTAAAAGCATGTAAAATCGCCTAAGCTATAAACTAGTAGAAATATGAAATCCATCAAGCCTCTATGGTTTATTAGTCAGTCTCAAAATTCCAAAATTCCTTAAATTCTTCTGTATTAGATTTTTTTATGAATTTTCAATAAATCGGTTCTTTTCATAACTACCAATAGTATTTGAGAAACATGCATGTACCTCAATAGTCTTAAAGTTATTATATTATTAATTTAATTGTATAGAACCTACAATTGTTTAACGTGTTGTTACGGGTCAAAATTGACACCTGTTACTTTTATAAAGAATGTTTTATTTAGAGAATAATTTTAGAAATAATTCATATTATTAGACTTGTAGTGTATAGTTTATTCGGTATTCGTTAGAATATTGGGTTGCCGATAACATAATTTACCGAGAATTTGTTGAGAAAATAAGTAATTTAATATTTTTGTTTTCGTTAGAATCAATAATTTAACAACTCAAGATAAGTAAAATAGAATTCAAACCTGTATATTGATGTACTAAAGATTTTAGTGTTTAACGAGGCAGTGTATTGCGGGGTCGTTGCACTGTAAAACACTAATATCATAAAACATCCAGCAATTATTATGATTGTTAATTTTAATTATTGGGCCCGATCAGCAAAAAGTTCAACATTCAACATGTTTGATTTGTTTGTGATGTATGTTGGTACCTAAAAACGGTACTGCGGTCGGTCAATTCAGTACGATTGCAAAGATCCCAAACACGTTTACGATTAACAATCCGGTCATCAGAGAATTCCCCAACAGTTGGCAGTAAACTCCTAACTATTGTCTCTGCTGAATTATCTTCAGGGTACAAGCAATTTTAGGACTAATTTCACGTAAACAAATCACTTGTCAAAAGTCAAACGTTCAGTGTTGCCAACGTTAAATATTCTTGTCGTTATCGCGAAAACTTGATTTCTGCTGTCATTATGTTGGTTAAGTAATGTAGTTATCCCTTAACATTTCTCTAAAGTAATAAATTATCATGAATCTATTATCTGTTAATCGAGTGTACTTAATTTTTATATCCCGAATTATTTTCATTGGCATAATTTTAAGACTGGTTAAAGTGGTGTTTTCTGGAGATCGAGAAGTAAGACTGGCACCACTGATTTTTACAAGTGGTCGCATGTGCCTGCACAAGTGATACAAAAGTCCTTAATTTATGTGAAGGATAAAACCCAGTTAGTGGTGATCTGTATTATCAAGTGCAGTAGCTTTCTCAGTCATTAGTTGAATTAATTTTTGTGTAAGATTTATTGAGAAGATATCACCGTAAGGTGTATTAATTAGCGTACATGTCGCCGGAAATAAAGAAAAGCCAGGAGAAAGGTATGTCTTCATCATTTCCTTTATTATGCTAATTCGTGGTTTTGTTGGGCAGATTACCTTCTTATTAAATTTTGGATTTAGCCGTTGGCTTACTGTTTGAGTAAATATTTGCTGTGGTATTTTGATTGCTGTCCCGTAATTCTGGTGGAATACTCGGTGGCTTCCCATGAGGATTTTCTGTGGAGTGCCGTGAAGATTGTCGGCCTGTCCGGTTTTACCATTTTGGAGGATTCGAGCGTAGAACGAGTATCAACGAGTAGAGCGTGGGAGGTTGATAAACGAAGATTTTACCGAACGTGAAACCGCCGACCACGGATAGGAAGTTTTCATGGACGTCTGAACCAAGGGTTGTATTTTTTGTATTTCGTCATAACGTTTTTCTAGGCTGATTTTGGTCCGGATGTTGTCGTTTTGGACATTCATACCGTGTAATATGTATTTAGTTTTTTTTCTATTATTAAGTTTATTTATCTTTCGGATCACACCAGTAATTTCTCACTAGTTTAGTAAATTTTCGGTTGTTTATTTGCTCATGCTAGTTGTTTATTATGTTGCACTGTTATAGATTATTTACACTACGTTGGAATCGTCCAGGTAGCGCTACCAGCGATTCTACGGATAAAATAACATCATCATATTGGGGTAAGTGATACTTACACCTTTTAACTCTGTGGTTTAATACTGGCATGCGGGAACGAATGACGTGATCAGTGATTTATTTTTATTCATATAGATTTTCGTTATTCAGATTGCGGGGGTAAATTAAATTGATAGATTGATTACCTGGAATATTTCGGTTTTAATTTTAGTATTGTAATTTAGGACTTCATTCACCTATCCAGGATACTTAGTCCTAGATAAACTCTATGCTTACCTGCGCGTGGGAGAATTTTGTTGTTAGTATTGAAGAGTGAGATGTACCACACAGTTCATTATTTAAATGTACGTTCACTATGTAATCTTGAGCTGTTGGTTGTATCAGTACTATTCACTTGAGATATTTGGTATTAGTAGTATTTTTATTTATTTAATTGACATCTAATATTTTTCTTCTTTGTTATACTACATTGTATTTTTTTCTGTTTATTTTCTAAACTTTCAATTGTTTCAATTAAATAAAGGTTATTGTTCGTTAAGTTTATACTGGTTCTATTAACCATTTGGTTTACCTGTGGTTTCGAGCTTTAGCGGCATTCCTTCAGTACTGGAGGGCTTTAACTATTAAAGCTTGTGGCGCTCCCTTTACATCTGTAGAACCCAGCCACTTTGCCGGCTGACAGCAGGGTAAGCTTTTCAGTACGAGGACACATATGCTCTTGGTTTGGATGCAAGAGAGGGCCTTGGTGTTCCTGAATAAATTTACAGGACTACCAGTGTATTAAAATTAATTATTATGTATTTTAAAGTTACTGCCGTAAAGCGCGACCATTGGCGGGATTATTGCTTACTATACGTTTTGTATTATCTATAAATAAAACAATCACAAAAATAACGCACGAAAATAACAAACATAACCCTTCAGAACCCATCAAAAACGTAATTTTCAGCAGTTAATTTTGACCAAACGATAAGTCCGATCTCTTTGTCGTGGGATATTTTAATCATAAATAATACATTCCAAACCAGTAGATTAAATCTTTTTTCAATGTAGTCCGGAATTGTGTTCGCTTGTTCAGGGAAACAGGAAATTTAACGATCAAGGACGGTGGTTGCAGGTTCAATGGTTCATATGGATGAAATAGTGAAAATTGTTCATGAGGCTAATGCACCGCCAACATCATTACGAAAACTCGCGGAGCAAGTACCTATATCATTTAGTACCTGCAGAGCAATTTTAAGGAAAGACATTGGGTTATTCCCGTACAAGGTGCAAGCATTTCATGAGCTTTTGCCGCCTGATCATAAAAGACGTTTGATATATTGCCAGTGGTTTAATGCTCACAATAGCCTGCTGGATGTTACTTTATTTGCCGATGAGGCGTGGTTTTAATTGTCAGGATACATTAAATCTCAAACCATGAGGATGAGGAGTGCTAAAAACCCTCATATATTCTGGGAAACTCCACTATATTCCCAGAAAGTTACTCTATGGATTGGTGTATCTCGAAGACGATATTTACCAATTTTCTTTAAAGTAACGGTTATTGATCAAACATACCGAGATCCTATCTTAGAGCCGTTCATAAGCCAGCTTCATGATTATGAATTGCAAGAGGGATATTTTCAACACGATTGTGCCTCATTCCATACTACACCTGAATCTATTGCGTACTTAAGGCAATTTTTTGACGATTGCCTGATTAGTTTGCGTTGCGTACTTGAGTTTCTGCCGAGATCGCCAGATCTCACAATGTTAGATTTCTTCATTTTTCCTCATTTGAAAAACAGTATTTTTAAAAGACTAATTAATACACTTCCTGAGTAAATAAACCAAATAAATGAAGAATGTGCAAATATTACACCCAAAATGCTCCACAACGCATTTGAAAATATAAAACGTCGGCTAAATTCATCTTTGAAGGAGAATGATGGTCACTATAAACATCTATTGTGATAAATTCAATAAACCTGTTTTATTTGACAAATTTCTTTACATAACCTATTTAATTTAAATTATTTGCGATGAATTAAGCATATAATATGCTTTCAGAATTTCAAAGCCATCCATTATCTAAATAATTTTAATACAGGGTTATTCAAAATAAAGCAACAGATTTTAAACATTTATTTCACCCAAACTGCAAAAGATAGTAACACAATTCCAACGTTCCTGGAAAGAGAAAAGTTCAATTTTTATATGCATTCAATATGAACACCATGTGTTTTCCATGCAGTGGATTTTTTGAGCTCCTTTCGTAAAGTGTACGAATACGCTCGACATTTTTATTCGATGTGCGTGGACGTCCCGTGATTTTCTGTTTGTAGATGCAACCATCGTCTACGAATTTTCGAAGCCACTGGTAAATCTGCTTATGACGAGGCGGTAAAAATCACGTTGAACTTCAACAATGGACTTTACTTTTGCTAATTGCAGTACAAAAAGTGCTTTTTCTTGTTGTATCGCCATTTTACTACATACAATCAAAATGACAAGCAACAGCGCCAATGCGGCCGTGGTTGGAACTTCTGCCTGGACTGTTCCAATTTTAAACTTTTGTCTGTCCAGGAACATTGGCATTATTGTTCTACTTTTTGTAGTTTGGAAGAAATAAATGTTTGAAATCTGTTCCTTCTATTTGAATAGCCCTGTACATATGGTACAGCATAATTGATGTTAATATAATAATACTAAATCCCGATAAGTAATTGACATGAATGTAATTAAACGGTAACACTATTCAAATGCAAACCGCTAATAAACAAAGCAAACAGAAATTAGAAACCCCGCGATATTAAACAAAGCGTCAAATATCAAACGCACGCAAACAAAACCGATGTCACGAGTGCCATTATAAAATCCAAAGATCATAAAATGCAGTGCAAACAATGAATTGCTCCGATGGCTAAGTGCACCCCGATAAAGAAACGTCAGCCGCTCAAAGCTCGGATCGGGGGAACGTCAATCTGTTGGAAAGTCGCATCGCGGCGCACGTTTAATAATCGCGCTTAATCGTCGATTGGTGTGAATACATTTTTGCTACGAATGCGATTTACATCCGAGCCAGGCGGCGCGAGGGATATTTCGGAAAATGACAGGTTTGTTATTGATTTAATTCTGATTGGGACTTTTCGGCGGACTGATCACGTACTCCACTGGAAAATCGCGGTGTATTGTGTGTGTGTAATTGACAGACGGTACCGGGACTACAGAATAAAATTAATGTAACTAGATGCCATTTAGGAGAGTTGATGTTTAATACGCGCAAGAGTTGAATAAAAATGTCTGTTATAGGATTTTATATACAAATTGACTTCAAATGCTCTATATTAAAATTACATTTTAGATTAATCTTAATTTTATTGATGAGTATAAAACAATTATCATTGTTATTACATGAACCCAGTGACGGATTTCACAATAAGTTCGGCCCTAGGACGCCAAAACAAACAAAAAAAACAACAACCCCCGCACGATTTCAAAACATTTTTTAAAATTTTTAATACTTTACGCTACTTTTGTCTAGAATACGACCAGTGAATATCAACCTTTTTCTAGCTAGTGACAAAATAATTTGATAGTTGATGTTTCTAATGGCTGCGATGTAGAAGATTTGTGTGAAAACATGTCTTCTAATTACGAAATAATATTTACCTCGCCGCCATACAGGAATTCAAAATGTACTTATTTATTTACAAACTGGTATATTAACTGATCCTATTTGTTATTGTGATTTTTCGTGACTTTCCTGGTGTACTAGACCGGGGAATACTGATTTCAAGTTGTCAACAGATTGCGTCAAATATTAAGAGGTAAAAAACGTGTTTGTTTCTATACAGGATGATAGAATAGATGTAAAAAAATGTAGCCCTTTGTCTTCAAATGAGCCCTGAACAAAGTGTGAAATTTTGTATGCCCATTCTGAATCACCCTGTGTTAGCATTTATAAATATTTTTCTTACTACCATTAAGAAAAGAAGACATTGTGATATATTTATTGATTAATAAATAAGCTGCATTCTACAAGACACTTAGGAAGTGATCAATGTTTGGAGTGAGGAAAAAAACATCAAGTTCGTCCGAGAATGCAAGCAATATCTAGTTGTTATCATTGCCATTTCGACATCTCTAAATTCCCTAAACACAACGTTAAAGCAAGCGTTAAACCAATGACGTTTTGTTGGTAATACTCCACAGCGTTGCCGCTTCACCACTCGTAATAAATCCAGGCGAAAACTCCGAGTCCAAGGAAAAGTGAATTTGTGAGAATATTTCAATGCACGTTCAAATTCATATTGATAAATGGCAGTTTCATGTTATTTGGTGTGGATCTGAGCCCTCTTCTTGTTGCGTCACTACAGCTTAACCATAATTCACCACTCTTTAACCATGCATAACTCAACGTTAGGCATCTAACACCTAACGTTTTAGGACGGGTTTTTAGGTTGTGTTGAATGTTTAAAGGCACTCTTGGCAACAATGCGAGGACTCTAAACCCATTAACATATTGCCTGGATTCTTGGATATACTATAGTTTTAAAATAGACACTGTTAAGAAAAAGAGATGATTGTTTTCTCTATACTTGAGAGAGTGCTCACCAAGTCAATGTAAACAACAAGGACACAGATATCCCGCCTGCTCGTTTTACGCTTAACTGTCAACAATATGTCAGTGATTAAAATTTTGACGTACTGAATTAATTTAAATAAAAATGTCGGGCAGTAGTGAGACCGATTAAACTCCACGTAAAAACGTACTTGTGGCTTATTTTGGAGAAATATGTAGTAAATTCAAACCTTCTACATTTTGGTGTCAATATTCAATAGTCAAAACGATGTTGAGTATAAACAATAATATAGAAATTGGAAGATATGGAAAGTTGAAAACATTTTTCAAAAGAAAATCACAAGGGTATCGACTAAAACAAGCAAATACGTTAACTGTAGAACAAATTAAAATTATGGTCGTAGGAAAAGTATAACGCAAAACTTGCATGGAATTCACATTTCTCGCTCGTCTGAGTTTTAGCACTCGTTAACACTCGTGCTGCAATTTGTCAGACTCGCGAGAAATGTGTGTATTTTATGCTCGTTTTACAATATACTATACATTTATAGGTCAAAAAAAACTCTAGAGACACATTTGTAAAACTAATTTTGACTTTCAGTTTGATAAATAAATACTATTCCTCGTCTTCCATATTTACTTCACAAAATATAAACGAATATTTTATACAAGAATAATTTAAATTCAAAACTATTTGAATTCGAGAAAATAAGCTTACGCTTCTTATAGTTTGCACACTTTAAACAGAATATATAAAAAAAAATACGAAAATATTCGTGTAAAATGCAAACAATACGTTATAATTAATAAGATAATTTCACAACTAACTAACTAACAAATAAAAATGACCGGAGAAATTACAAGAAATTAAAAATGAGAGGGCTTGGATTAAAACTAATATCTTAGGCCACCTATAGACGCGTTTCGAGATTTATATCTCTTCAGTATAACTTATGTTATGTTAGTGTGGAAACTATATGAAGCGTAAGCTTATTTTCTCGAATTCAAATAGTTTTTAATTTGACATATTCTTGTTTGAACTGTACCGTAAGGTAAATAGTCAGGTCGCACGTTCTTCAAACCTGCTAATGACATAATTCCTTTTTACCTATGAAAACCAACTATATTTTAACTCAATCCATTTCTGTGTATTTGATCACACCACACACAACACTTTTTCCAAGTAAGTTTATTTCAATTTTATTCCTAAATATCTTTTTTTTTAAAGTCGTAAGCAAGGCTATACTAAAGAGAGATAATTCTTGAATCTTGGAGGCACACACTTCGTGGTACATTTTCAATTTGGTTTTTATACCACTTTTATTATGGTATATAAAAGTTATGTGTTTTCTTTATATCGAAGAGAGATAAATCTCGAAACGCGTTTATAGATGCCCTAAGATATTAGTTTTAATCCAAAGTATTTCTAATTTCTTGTAATTTCTTTTGTCATTTATATTTGTTAGTTGGTTTGAAGAGAATTTGACCTAAATGTTACATATACTTTGATAGAGCGTTGTAATCAAATAAGATTTTAAATATTTCATTGTATAATTCAATATCCGGAGGTGTATTTGCAGGGGAAGTAGTTGTTTCAATGGGTATGTATTTTCTTAAGTTGTCTTATTAATTAAGACGTATTTTTTGCATTTTACAGGAATATTTTCGTAATTTTTGATATATTATGAATATTTTATATGTATGACTCAGCAATAAATTGTTTAAAACATTTTCAAATCAGTTTTGGATATGTGATTATTATTCTAAATACACCGTTTAAACAATTAGTGAAAATATTTTAAAAACAAAGTATGGGATGTCAGAGATTCGATTGTTTTAATATTTAGTATGGTTTGCATTGAACAAAAATGCTATTTTAAACATTATTATGCGAAGAATAAATTAAACTTAAAGGAATTTAAAATATCCCAACTTCCAATATTTATTTCCTTTAGATAATAACCTTTGTTTAAATTCAATTTAGAATCTAATAACTTTAGTATGTATGACAAACATATAATAAATTATATTATCCGTATTAATTACGTATCTGTGTACCAACTAAATTAATTAATTAATTATTGGATATATTCCATACCTACGTAGCTAATGGCTATAAATATCCCTTTGTTGAATTATTGCTTTAATATTTCTAATATATAAACGTGTACATATGAGTACATTAACAATCAAATAAAATTGGCAAATGTAATTTAACAAAATGTAGGTGAAATTCTGCACTTCTTTTTAGGATTTCCAAAAATAACATATTGTATTACATACTAGCATTTTTTCGATTAAATATACACAATTTATTCGCTGTAAATTTTCAGGCATTCGTCCGATTTTATAAAAGCGATCAATCAAAATGTCGAGTTTAGAAAAGCCCAAAAATTTGTTTTTTAATTATTCCCAGCTAGACTTTTAAGCCCAGAGCAAAATAAGGGGGCGTTTAATATAAATGTTTAAATATAATCGTGGCAATAGCTGTTTTAGAATTGCGACAGATAGTAGGTAATAAAAAATGCGGGGGTTCTTGAAAAAATATATATATTCTCAAAGTGGGCGGCGGGAAAAATAAGGTTGAGATCCTATGCTCCTTTGAGTGACATGAGTTTTAGTTCATTATCTTAATTAGAGTTGTAGTTATAATTAATTAAAAATGGGCAATTATTATTAATAAATTTCAACTTTACAGAGGCCAAAATCATTATTAACAAAAATTAGTGGCATAGCGTTAGCATAAAAAAAACATTAAAAAGTCGGCCACAATGTCTAGAAGACTATGTAAAAATCATTTATATATCGGTCATCGAATTAGGACCGATATATAAATATTTTTTACTTAGTCATGATTTGTTTCTTCCGCACATCGTGTAACGAAAGCGAGCAAGCCGTTGCCGCTCCGACACCCGGGGTCAGTCAACTTGGCTCTACCTTTTCAAAACTTTGAAATCAAAACTATTGCACTATAAAGGCCTTAAGTTGCATGAAGTTGCACCGCAAACATTAAAAGTTGCACTAACAAGGGTAAAAAAAACTTATCTTAAAGAAAAATGATCTTATAGCTTAGAAGTTGTACCACAAAAAATATTATCCTAACACTAAAAAGAAAAAAGTTATAAGCAAATACGGCCTTATGCATACTCCGCTTATCGCGACTAACGTGTGACTAACTAAGATTTAGTAAGAAAATAAAATTTGTCGTATGCATAATCCAATTTTAGACGCGATTAGCGCTAGTCACTGTAACCTCAAACGTCATTCGCGTAATTGTGAGCGTTGAATTTCTGTGTTTCCTAGTATAATGAGCTGTGTTTTTGTTCAAACTAGTGTTGTAAAGTTTGCGACTGATCGCAAAAATCGTGTGATATGCCTGTGCTCATAAAAATACGCACACTGTAGGAGGAATGAATTTCCCCCACAACGAAGGTTGGATAAGGGCCACATTCGTTCGTCCGTCTGTCTACAACTGTAACGGCCGGTTTCATAATAATTGAGTTAAGGTGACTTTAACAAAATTCGACTTCAACTTAAAGTTGACTTTAAATATTAATTCGTTTTTTAATCAATTCCTGATCTGACTTTAGTAAAAGTCAACTTTAATGTAACTAATATAGATTTGTAGCGCCTTTTTATAGTTATTTTAATTTTTTAATGTTGCATAGCCGTCATTTTGATTATATATCTTTTAATTGTGTCATTGAAAATGTCCTAACTAACAATAAGCAACAATAATAGAGGAATGAATTTTACAAAATAAAAGGAAACAATTTAAATTTAACCTGTTAAATATAAATAGAACAGAACTGAGTGTAATAATAAACCAATAAATTGTCAATATGGGAAAAGGCAAAAATTCTACCATCATTTCATATTTTAATTAAATCAATTATTTACTGAGTGGCTTGAATATAATTTATAAATATAAATGAACCTGTTCGACGCTTATCTTTTTAATTTGATACAACAACATTATTACTCTTGCATTTGATAATCGACATTTTTCAAAAACTCTGGGTCGTTGAATATACGTATCAAAACATACACTTCTTTCCTTTTAACCACAATATCTTCTTCATCGATTGAAGAATTACTATCCAAAATGCTTTTGATTCTTCTTCTCCTGTGAATAAATGGCTCTGGCTTTATCGACAATGCGATTCATTCTTTTAAATATTTGAGAGCAATTTTAGGTTTGTTTTATAGCCGGTTTTATTTATTTAAAGTGTCAAAAAGCCGACATTAACTTTAAAGTCGATTATGAAACCGAATTTGACGTTAAAGTCGGCTTTACATATTTAAAGTAGCTTGATTATAAAACCGGCCGTAAGTCTAACAAATACAGCGTAATAATTAATCTTCATCGTACGTTTTCTCTTTCTTCTTCCGATTTAAGTGAAGTATGAGCATTTTTATGATCACAGAGAAAACGCACGTTGTTGTGCTCGTTCAAGAACTTTACAACATTAGTTCAAACCACTATGAGGTCTATAGTGAATAGTAACCTATAGAGAGCTATAAACGTTGATTAAAATTTACAATTTTAATTCTACGCTGAAAAATTTCTTATATTGTAAATTAGTTGGCGATATTGGCATAAAGGACGTAGCAATCCTCGTTACATAGATAAATATCGTAAAGACATCTATATAGTTCGGCCATTTCATAAATAAGTGCACACTTTTTGGGGGTACATCAGAGATTTTAGCGAATTTCACATACTTATATAATAAAGGCTATCAAGACATGGTGTTTGGTTGTTACTAGAGGTTAAACAAATTATTGTGTCAAAAGTTATAACAATATTAACTTTTAGTACACTTTTATTTTGAACTCAAAAATATCGCAAACCGTTACCTATACAAAAAAAGTTATTTTATACTATTTTGTGCTTAAATGTTCAAAGTTTAAAATACATTTTTTTCTAAAACGAAAAAACTTTATTTATATAGATTTTTTTTAATAAAAAAAACATATCTCAAAAAATAATCAAATACTCATGTTTTAATTTATATTAAAAAAATATATGTTATACCCTGATCCTTCTTAAGAAGTTTTCCGTTTTCAAAAGTGTGGGCACTTTAAAAAACTTTTTGAGATATGATTTTTTTACCCGAGCGCTACATTGACATGAGGCGCTCCCGCCAATGACACGTAATGGCCAGGATCGCGTTGAGCGCCTCGCTTAAACGCAGCGCTCGGGTAAAAAAATCATATCTCAAAAAGTTTTAAAGTGTCCATCTTTTTGAAAACGGAATTATTCTTAGGAAGGATTGGGGTATAACATATATTTCTTTCAAGAAACTTAAAACATGAGTATTTGATTATGTTGTGAGATTTGCTCCGGCAAAAAAATCATATCTCAAAAAGTTTTAAAGTGCCCATCTTTTTGAAAACGGAAATATTCTTAGAAAGGATTGGGGTATAATATATATTTTTTTCAAGAAAATTAAAATATGAGTATTTGATTATTTTATGAGATTTGTTTTATTTATTGAAAAAAATCTATCCAAATAAAGTTTTTTCGTTTTGGAAAAAAAATGTATTTTAAACATTAAAAGTGCGATTCTTTTCGCAATCTACAACAAGTTAGTCTTACAAAGACTATATCAAACACTCATTAAAACAACTACTTCCCGGGCTAATACCCCGACGGACATTGTATTATACAACAAGTGTTTGCTGTTACATCAGAGTATCAGATGAGAGATAAATCTCGAAACGCGTCTATAGATGTCCTGAATAATTTGACCCAAATTGTTACATTTGCAGTAGGTTACTGTATGTAACAGCAAACACTTGTTGTATAATTCAATGTCCGTCGGGGTATTAGCCCGGGAAGTAGTTGTTTTAATGAGTGTTTGATATAGTCTTTGTAAGACTAACTTGTTGTAGATTGCGAAAAGAATCGCACGTTTAATGATTGAAGTATTCTGCAACCAAGAATTGGCAATTTCATTTATACTTGTATTTTAAACTTTGAACATTTAAGCATAAAAAAGTCAAGTATAACTTTTTTTGTATCAGTAACGGTTTACGATATTTTTGAGTTCAAAATAAAAGTGAAAAGGTTATATTGTTATAATTTTTGAAAAAATCATTTGTTTAACCTCTAGTAACAACCAAAAACCATGTCTTGATAGCCTTTATAATATATGTGAAATTCGCTAAAATCCCTGATGTACCCCCAAAAAGTGTGCACTTATTTATGGAATGGCCGAGTTGTTCGTCTTTGACTCTATTTGACATGGAAATAACAGAAAAAGCAATGTTGCCGATACGAGCGGCCAAAGATAGGCGCTACTAACAAGTATGTGTTAAAATATGACTATGCATACGGTGTACTTAGTAACACCTTAATCGCGATTAGTTAATCACACTTTAGTAAAAGTTTAATAACAGGACTATGCATAAGGCTAATATTGTTTAAGCTTGAAACCACTATACGCATTAGTAAATTAGTATAGCAAGTCCTATAAAGCTCGAAATTTATTGCAAAAATAAAGAAAAACATGTACAAAATAATATAATTCTACAAGGTGCAACTTGTTAGAGACTTAGTCGAACATTTTGCAAAAATTGGCAATTTCATTTATACTAATGTTTGAACGGTAACGTGACCGCCAGTCTAAGGTGTCAAATTGTTTAGAGGGAATGGCAAAGCTATACTGAGGAGAGATAAATCTCGAAACGCGTCTATAGATGGCCTGAAGAATTTGACCCAAATTGTTACATTTGCAGTAGGTTACTGTATGTAACAGCAAACACTTGTTGTATAATTCAATGTCCGTCGGGGTATTAGCCCGGGAAGTAGTTGTTTCAATGAGTGTTTGATATAGTCTTTGTAAGACTAACTTGTTGTAGATTGCGAAAAGAATCGCACTTTTAATGTTTGAAGTATTCTGCAACCAAGAATTGGCAATTTCATTTATACTAATTTTGCATGACATTTTTTTCCAGTAAAACTTACGCGGGGTTTAAAAAAGAGCAATTTCACCCTATTTTTGACAATTTTTGCAAAAATAAAGAAAACTCTTTAGAAATGAATACGTTTCTGTGAAGTGTAAGAGACCAGGCCAGGTTAAGAAGAACCAATTTTACCTCAATTTTACGATTTTTTAAAAAATAAAGAAAATCATTCGAAGATAAATAAGTTTCTGTGCGGTGCAACTTTCTAGAGATCATGCCACACATTTTGTATATCACAGTTTTGCAGTGCAATTTACTGGCACCGTAAATTGCTTTTTTTTAACCCCGCGTAAGTTTCACTGGACAACAATGTTATGCAAAATTTGGTAATACCCATACTGGTTTCAAGTTTTAACAATATTTGTTTATAACTTTTTTTTTTCAGTGCTACGATATTATTTTCTGTGGTGCAACTTAGTGCAACTTCTAGGATATAAGATAAGCAAGAAATGTTGTTAATATTTCAAATGGGTGGGGGGCTGGCACCGTAAGTTCTCGCTTCAACAGGGGGTGTATTTAGCTGGTGCAACTTAGTGAAAATTAGTGGTTTCGATATTGCAACTACTGTAGAATAGGTTCCATACATAGAATATTAAAAATTTTGAATTGGGGGGGGGGCTAGCATCATCTTTGACTTTTGATTTTTGCGGTGCAACTTAAGGCCTTTATAGTGCAATAGTTTTGATTTCAAAATTTTGAAAAGGGGGGGCCAAGTTGACAGAACCGATCCGCGCGTGAGGTCGCGCTAGTCCGCGTTCGTCAGCGCGGAGTTTGTTGCTTGAAATATTATTTCAATAGGCAAACATTTGGATAACCATTCGTCTAGGTTTTATCACTAATCAATTTTCTATGATATCTGTTATCACGGTGTGAAAAATAAAATGTATATCTGTCCTCGTTAAAGAGTTAATCATTTTTTCTTTCGAGAGAAATGTCATGTATGCCGGTTTAAGCGTGCAGAAGTGATTTGTTTACGAAGGTTTTTTTACTGCTCTGAAGTACAGAATATTTTGTTTACATTTTATAAAAAGAAAATAATTCCGCGACCACGATATTGTGGCCCGCCTAAGCTATCAAACGTATGCTTACCTACGCCCTATCTAGTAACCGCATCATACCATACTGTCATGTTGACGCGTATGATTGACATTACCTACACATGCACGTAACAGCTTTGACAAGTATATTACATGCCGACAGCTGAACAGCTGATTGATTACCGCACAACCATATGATATTTCATTCAAGTATATCAAGTAGTAATTTAGTTATTATCAATGTCATGTTACTATAAAAAATTATTGAATAACTAAGTTGTTCTTTTATGCTCATTGTTTATTTTGTTAGGGCGTATGTAAAGTATCGTACGTTTCTCGAGTGGTATGGCAATTACATACTTGCAGAATACTGCACTCGCCGCTGCGCGGCTGGTGCGCAACATATCCGCCAGAGCTGGGCAGGATTCGAATCATTCAGGATTCGATTCCCGGATTCGAATCCTTTTAGAGGATTCAAAAGAGGTATTCGAATACTTTAGTAAAAACGGATTCGTGATCGGGATTCGTTACATTTTTTTAAAAGGATTCGTATTCGAATCCAAACGTAGATGATTCGAATTTTTATAAAAGGATTCGAATTCTTATAAAAGGATTCGAATCCTTATAAAAGGATTCGAATTCTTATAAAAGGATTCGAATCCTTATAAAAGGATTCGAATTCTTATAAAAGGATTCGAATCCTTATAAAAGGAATCGAATCCTTATAAAATTCGAATCCTGATACATGGATTCAAATCCTCCTAAATAATTCGAATCATCGCTATTAAGCCTGGGATTCGAATTCGATTAATTCAAATAGTTAAATATTCAAATATGAATATTTAAATCACTAAATTATTCATATTTGAATATAAATATTAAAATTTTCGAATAATTCAAATATTTGTGAATGCATATTTGGTTACTTAACCATGAAAAATATCCAACGTTAATAGTATATTTTTAACTTCACTTGAAATCAGTGTTTTATACGCGTGGCGCATGAAGTAAAATTTCGAGTTTAGAAAAGCCCCGTGAAAATTTGTCTCGGGTCGCTGCGCGACCCTCGACAAATTTTCTACGCGGGGCTTTTCTAAACTCGAAATTTTACTTCATGCTTAGTCTGGGAGTGGACAACACTCGTTCTTAGAAGTTTCAAATTGAAGGATTACTCTAGATTACTAAGTTTATTACCGTTTTACAAAGGCTACAGCTCAAAGGACCAACCATGGTCTTCGCAGAACGAAGGACTACAGGGAATCGAAGTTTTTTTACAAGAAAACAACGAATATCTGAAGGTTTACAGCATGGATAGGAAAGAAAACATCTAATTTTGAAAAAATATCGAAGTTGGGTTGGTTTTCAGTGCATTTTTAACTTCACTTTAAATCAGTCTTTTATACGCGCGGCGCATGAAGTAAAATTTCGAGTTTAGAAAAGCCCCGCGAAAATTTGTCTCGGGTCGCTGCGCGACCCTCGACAAATTTTCTACGCGGGGCTTTTCTAAACTCGAAATTTTACTTCATGCTTAGTCTGGGAGTGGACAACACTCGTTTGAATTTTAAATTTAACTCCTAAAAAATCGACGTATGTAATATAAGAAATCATTCATTGAAATCATAGAAAAAGATGCAAAATTTTACCTAAAATTAACTTTTAGAGTTAACTTTATAATTTGTTCGGCTCTTAATGGGTGAATATTCTATTCCTAAAAAAAAACGTTTTTATTTAATATTAAAGTTGTATTTAATACAATAACAAACTGTGAATAAATCGACATAAATCTAGAAATATCAAAAATCTCGACATGTAGAAAATCTTGACGGTCCACTCCCAGACTAAGCATGAAGTAAAATTTCGAGTTTAGAAAAGCCCCGCGTAGAAAATTTGTCGAGGGTCGCGCAGCGACCCGAGACAAATTTTCACGGGGCTTTCCTAAACTCGAAATTTTACTTCATGCGCCACGCGTATAAAACACTGATTTAATGTGAAGTTAAAAACGCACTGAAAACCAACCCAACTTCGATAATATTTCAAAATTGGATGTTTTCTTTCCTATCCATGCTGTAAACCTTCAGATATTCGTTGTTTTCTTGTAAATAAACTTCGATTCCCTGTAGTCCTTCGGTCTCCAAAGACCATGATTGGTCCTTCGAGCTGTAGCCTTTGTAAATTGGTAATAAACTTAGTGATCTAGAGTAATTCTTTAATTTGAAACTTCTAAGAACGAGTGTTTTCCACTCCTAGACTAAGCATGAAGTAAAATTTCGAGTTTAGAAAAGCCCCGCGTAGAAAATTTGTCGAGGGTCGCGCAGCGACCCGAGACAAATTTTCACGGGGCTTTTCTAAACTCGAAATTTTACTTCATGCGCCAGGCGTATAAAACACAGATTCAAAATGAAGTTCAATAACACATATATCATCATTAATTAAAATCATTATATAATCAGATATTTAGTCGGTAAATGAACATGTGTATTAATAGAAACTGATGGAATAAAATATTACTGGTTGCAAATAATAGATTCCAATTTATTTTTAAAGGATTTGTATCCGTGATTCAAAAATGAGGATTCGAATCTTTGATTCGAATCATATTTTTCACTTACGAATCCTTTATTCGAGTATTCGTGATTCGAATCATATTAGGTGATTCGGATTCGTGAATAGAATTATGTTTTTGAGGATTTATCCCAGCTCTGATATCCGCCTATATGTAATATGCTGCATACCACTCTTGTGACGTAATATGTTAATATGGCCCGGGAACCAAAAAGGTTGAGTATCGCTAGTTTAGAGCTAAATAGAGTGATATAGTTTTTAAATTGTATTTCAATTGATTTTATTTTTAGTGGAGCACGTTCAGGATATCGGTAATATTTAACGTTAAAATAACGATTCCGAAATGAGTTTCCATTGCGATCGTTTGGATTTTTTGCACAATTCCAGATGCAGATACGCTTCATACACACATACCCATAAGGTTCTAAATGGCTTCAGATATTTCGAGTAAATATACATACGTAATAGCATTATTCGCTTGAATGCGGTGGAAAATGAGTGTAATTTGTGAGCGGACCGTGGATGATCAAGTGCTGATTCGACTGTGTGTCTCCCTGTACGTCTGTATGCAAATTCAACTCTGCTTCCGGTGGACATGCACATGCAAGTATATAGAAATGCACGTGCATTCGTAACAGAGCGAGGGGACCAACCTGCACTAACCCCCGTTCCATGGGATGGTGGGCAGAAGGAGAGAAAGGCAGAGGAGCAGAGAGGAAGTTGGGGGCAATGGTGGAGAAGCAAAAAGGAGCTTCCGGGCCGCCGCATTGCAGTAAATCCGGGAGAGACGCGACCCACAATTCGGTACCTAAACCCCCAAACACACACACACACACACACACACACACTCATATTCACTTACTTTTGTACTCGAATAATATACAAATAACTTTTAAAATTTGAATTAGTTACTCATATAAGTGTAAATATTAGTAACAATTGCTGATCATTAATGTAGTTGTATGAGTTACGTGAAGGTGTTAAGTCACTTAATTAAACACAGTTAAATTCCTTTCTTCACTTTTATCTTTCTTGCTAGATGTACATATCGGGTACTAAGTACCCATTATCAATAGCTAAAATTAAATTGCGGATCATATTCTCAAAATAAAATATGATAAAATACAAATTATTTAAATTTTTTACTATTTTAATGTTACTAATTAGAATTCACATGATACGATTAATTAAAATCGGTAAACACATCCATTACTAAATTTATTAATGCTTGTGAATTGTTTAAACCGTCACCATCTACAGTAGCGCTCATAAAAATTCAATACGATTTTATTCCTATAATCTTAGGAAATAAATATCAATTTAAACAATAATAATTGACATTTTATGTTTACACAAAGTTTCCACTTTCAAATTAAGCATGAAGTAAAATTTCGAGTTTAGAAAAGCCTGAACTCGAGGCGCGCAAGCGAAGCGAGTCGCGCCCCGGCAAATCCAAATTTTCAGGCTTTTCTAAACCCGAAATTTTAATTCATGCGCCACGCGTGTAAAACACCGATTTAAAGTGAAGTTTGAAGATTGCTTATATAATTTATAATTTTTGAAATTTCGGAATTATGGCTCCATGGCGCACAGTGGGCGGCGACAAAACCCTTTTTTTCAATTTTCTGGAATTAGGAATTAAAAAATACTTATATTTTCAGCTCATAAGATAGTTACTTACTACTTACTATTACTTAAGTCCATAATTTATATTTTTATATATATATATATAAATCTTTATTGGCAAATTTCGGTAATAGTCATAGTGCAAAAATAAATTACAATTAAATAAAGTAAAAATTAAATAATTTGCCAATTGGCTATCGACCGTTAGTCTTTCTGCCTGGAATTATAGAGTTCTGTCCTTGTCAGTTATTGTGTAGGAAATGTCTTGATTGCTAATGTCGTCCATTGTCTAGTCTAATGAATTTAATTGTCGTGATCACTAGGGTTATGAAATGATGAAATGAAATCATGAATTGTAGAGGTAAAACGTTTACGTTTGGGAGGGATATTAGGGTTTCGAGAAATGCATAAAGGGTGGAGGAGATTCTAAAGGGTGGGGTTTGAGGCGAATTTATCAGCTAAATAGGATAGGCGGGTTTCGATGGAGGTAACTTTTGTTAGTTTGTACAGCAGGAGGTTGGAGGGGTTGTGCAGTGGGTTTTGGGGGTGACGGATTTTGGTAAGCACTCTCAGGGCCGATCTTTCGGCGACTTGTACATTTTTGAGTGTAGTAGGATGGGAATTGTGGAAGAGGATAGCAGCATAGTCAAGTAAGGGGCGGCATATCATTTTATATATATGAACGGCTGTTTTTGTGGTAATTCCTTGTTGTTTGAAGGTCAGACCTTTAAAATGAGCCGCCCGATTCTTAATTTTTGCTTTGAGGATTGTGGAGTGAGCTTTAAAAGTAAGGTTGGGGTCAAAAAGGATACCTAAATATTTGCAAGTGGTTGAAGGGCGGATAACTTGATTGTTTAAAGAAATTGAGAATGGGGATTGGTTTGCTCGGTGAAAAGGGATTAGAAGCTGGGTTTTATTGGGGTTTATGGAAATTCGCCATTTCGCAAACCATGTTTGAATGGTGTCGATAAGGCCCTGTAGAGTGCTGAGGGCTTTTGGGAGTGTGGGAGCATGTGCGATTAACGCAGTATCATCGGCGTACAGGAGAGGGTAGGCAGATTTATCAAAATAGTTAGGATCGGGGTTGTACATATCATGGACGAGAAGGTTGTAAAGAAATGGTGATAGCGGGGATCCTTAGGGGAGGCCTTGCTCAGGAGTAAAGGCGCTGGAAAAGGTGTGGCGTATTTTAACTTGAAGGGATCTGTTGTGCAGGAAACTGTCTAAGAGGTTGATTAGGTGTGGAGGTATATTAAGGGAGCTGCACTTAAACAGCAAGCCCTGGTGCCAAACTGAATCAAACGCTTTTTGAATGTCTAGGAATATTATGGCAGATTTACGACCTTCAAGGCTTGCTGTTTGACAGTTGGACGTGAGAATGGATAAAGGTAGAGTTGTGGAGCGGTGTTCGAGAAATCCGAACTGGTAGGGAGGGATAAGGTCCGCTATGCAGGACATAAGTTTGTTTTTGATTATGGATTCGAATAATTTTCCGAGGACTGGGAGAAGGGTGATGGGGCGATAATTGCTAGGATCTAGTGGGTCATTTCCGGGTTTGGGTATACAGGTAATTATACCCCGCTTCCACTCTGGCGGTAACACTTGGGTAGAGTATGTATGGTTAAATATTTTTAGGATATAGGTGTGGATGTTTGTTGGAAGAGATTTGAGGATAATTCTAGGAATGTTGTCATAACCGGGTGCCGTGTTTTTGCCCTTTTCGAGGTTTTCAAAATATTCTTCCTCCTTTATAGCATCATTTGGGGGAAGAGGTGTTTGGGTGATTTTAAAAGACGCATACCAGGAGTTTACACTGTCGAGGAATTCATTGTCATAGTCTGTGTGGTCAGTCATTGTGTACGTGTGTTTGAAATAAGTCGCAAAGATGTTAGTAATGTCGATATCGTCCGTCACCGTATTGTTTGTCATTGGGTCTGTGATTTTTTGGATAAAATCGGTTTTCCGGTACTTGCTGAGTTTTTTAATCTCCTGCCAGTAGTGTTTACCATGTAGGTCGTTTATTTGTTCACACGATTTTATCCAGAGATCACTTTTGTACTATGTAATCATCGTATGTATGTCTTTATTTAGTCTGTTGGATTTTTGTTTGAGTGTCATGTCGTCAGTTTGTCTAAAGTCTCTATATAACTGTCGTTTGTATTTAATTAAGTGGAGGATATATTTGGGAAGAGGATATTTGTAGGGTTTTTAGGTTATAGTTGGTGTGTTATGTTTGATAGATTGAGATAGGGTTTCTAGGAAAAGAGAAATCGTGTTAGGGTTAATAGATTCATTTTCGGAGATACATTTTGTCATTTCGTCGGTCACGTTTGTAGTGTCACAGTATTTGAAGTTTAAAATTGTCGTGGGAACGGATGGAAGAGGGGAGCAAACATTAAGGGCAAATTGGATAGATAAGTGGTCTGAACATAAATCAGGGACTAGGGTGACATTATCTAAAAGGTGTGCGATGTTGCTCGTACAAAGAAGGATATCGGGAGTGGTGGATTGGTTGTTTGACATGATGAATGTAGGACTGGTATGGATACGCACAAAGTTGGAGTTTGCTATAAAGGAGGCGAGTTGCTTTGATTTTGTTTTATTAATGTTAAAATCACCGATTACGACAACATGATCATAAAGGGAAGCCTTCGTGAGGATTGTATCTTCAATGGAAGAGGAGTTGTGGATGTAGACAAGGAAAATGTGGAGTGAGAATTGAGGCAGCTCAATGGTGCAGTGCAGACATTCGTTCATAATATTGTTTATTTTAGGCGGATTTGATTTCAATAATTTTATTTCTGATCTGGCTGCCACCAATGAGCCACCTCGTTGGTTTTGTTGGGGAGTCGAGGAAGGAATTTGGATGTAGGACCAATTATTAAATGAAAAAGAGTTTTTTATTTTTGTTTCAACCATCATAATGACATCGATGGGATTGTTGGTAAGGTAATTGGAAACTAGATGGGATTTTAAGGAAAGGGAGTTGATATTGCCGTAAGAAAATTATACACCGCCATTGTTGCTACTTAGGTGTGAGAGTCTGGTCTGGATGCCGGATAGGGGGGCTACAGGAGGGATGACATTTGGGGATTCAAGGTCAAACATGACGACGAACATCTTGTTGCCTGAAAAATTAACATGGGTGTCTACATTAAATGAATCGATGAAACGAGCTTTCAGTTTTTTGATAAGTGCGTCTCTATCAGTCACCGTTAGTTCGTTAATCTTTGTCGTGTAGATGTCGATAATGTAATCATGAACAGTGATGGGGGTGTGAATTCGTGAGTTTTTTGTCAAGTCCTTGTCAATTTGGGAAGATTTTTTGTTTTGATTCATCATTTTAATATTGGGGATTCCCTCAATCGGTTGACGCGGTCTCTTGGCGCATTTCGTTGACCATGCCCCGTGGTCTGTTTCTCCGCAAGCCTTGCATTTTATCGGCAATTCAGTGCTGCACGTAGATGTGGGGTGTTGTCCTGCACATTTAGCACAGGTTATATTTTCGGTGCAGTTGCTGGTGATGTGGTCATACTTGTTGCATCTGCTGCATGGGACAGGTAGTGGCGTCGGTGGTTTACTTTCAATGACTGTATAGAACTTACACATAAATCTGAAGTGGTTATGAAGAAGTTTTGTAAATGATTCTAGTGAGGGGGTGATGATTACTCTTATCATACGCGTGGCATAATCATCCTTCTTGGCGATGATGCGGCGACAATAACGGTGCGTAATTCCTTGGGCGTTCAGCCGCTCACTGATGGTCTGGTTCGCGATCTCCGGCTCCACTCCTCTGATAATACAACAATAGGAGGGCGCCGGCGCGCTGCGCTGAGTTGCTACGTCCGTGCTAGTGCGAGCGTATGGAGGGGCGGCAGAGTGGAGCGAACGAAATTCATGGATAATGCGCTCCGCGTGCAATGATTTAATTGCTTTTTCCAGGTTGATTTTTCTTTCGTTCGATTTCAATAAAAAACCAAACTGTGTCTTTATTATTAACGCATTGCTGTCAAAATTGCGTTCATTCCATAACAGGGCAAATTGGTAGCGAGTGAGGTCATTGATAGTTGTAAATGTAAAAGTGTTGCTGTATTGTTCCTGGTTGTGTTTTTTGTTAGGCACAAATGATGTTTGTTGTATTTGTGTCGGAGGTGTTGTACTAGTTGATGGCTGTGATTGGGTGGATTGTGTAAGTCTAATTTCTGATTGTGATGCGTGTGTGGTGTATGTAGCGTTTTGTTTTTGTGCTGGTTGGCTGTGTTGTGTAGTCATTTGTTTTAAAACTGATTGCAACAGTTTGTTTGTGGTTTTTGGATTATATTTTTATTTTAATTATAAGTTTTTATAGTTTACAATAGAATTGAGAATTTTAATATTATTTTTTCTTTTTTGTTATTTCATATTTTTTCGTACTGTAAAGTGATGTAAACATATATTTCTTATATTTCTAGCATATAAATTAATAATAAAATATAGTAGTTAAAATACATGTTGTATAAAAAGTTTATCATTTTTGAAATATGTGCTACAACAATGGCAATTTTATAAACCGTAACTTTTGGCACAGGCTAGCGCAGGGCTCTAACTTGATGAAACACTTAATCTAAGCTCTAAAGAAAACAAATTGATGACATTCAGTTGCGACAACCTGCGACCTTGGGATATACTGGGTGATTTAGACCGTGTCAGATATTTTTTTTGACTTAGTATTTCTATTGACTTTGAGAAAAAATAAATCATTGTAAAAACCTACATAAAGAATTTACCGAGACTAGCTTCGAGGTCCTAAACTTACTACTAAAAAGTTTGAGACTTGTGAAACGAAAACTAGAAATATATTTAAACAGTGTTTTTTTTTTGTCAATTAAGTAAGCTAAGATTTAAACAAACAATTGATTTGCATGTAAAATATCCGAAAACAAAAAAAATTATATGGCATTTTATTTACATTTTCAAAACGGATCTCATTTTCGGTAAAACCGGAAGTGCAACTAAGGTGTCTGGATCACCAATAAACTCGAATTTATTTTAAGTATAACCATACCAAATTTCAAATTGATATCTCACATAATAAAAAAACTGCGGGGTTTTGTCGCAATTTCGTCGGTTTCAGACCACTGTGTGGCGCCCCTCTGCTTGATGCGACTGAGGGCTGCCGCCCTCAAGTTTATAAACTAACACTTCCGATTTCCGCATTTTCACCAGAACCTTTCAGATGCTAGAATTGTAATTAAAAATGGTCTTTGTCGACTCCAGCGGCATCCTAAAACCTGATATTTCCGCTGAAAAAATTCTCATTACATTTTTATTTGGAAATTTTCAGGAAAAAAAATCATTTCTGTGTTACAAACAGGGCAAGTGAAAAACTTTATTATTTTACTTAAGCATCAATCACAGGGCTTCGAACCGTTATTTTTTGCGTTCCGGTTTTCGTTCCGGTTCAATTCATAAAATATATATCGGTTCGGTTCCGGTTTTCATTCCAAAAAAAAACGGGTTTTGTGGTTTTCGGTTGAGCTCCAAGTGAGTGTTTTACCTTTTAAAATGTTTTTATTTCATCTTAAAAAAAATGTTGATGTGTCCATCATAGCACTATCCTCAATATAGATATGCTGATTTAAACATTAAGAATATGGAAAAGAGTCTCAAACTAAAGTTGTTCTACTTTACTTATTATTATCACGTTTACAAAATTTTTACAAAATAAACATTTATGCATTTTTTTCGCTATATCTTAGTAAATATCTATTACATCTCAGCAGTATATATTTTCCACTTTTCATTAAATCAGTGGATTATACGCATGGCGCATGAAGTAAAATTTCGAGTTTAGAAAAGCCCCGTGAAAATTTGTCTCGGGTCGCTGCGCGACCCTCGACAAATTTTCTACGCGGGGCTTTTCTAAACTCGAAATTTTACTTCATGCTTAGTCTGGGAATGGAACACATCTTTTAGTTTAAAATATGCCATGACTATCAAAATGTGTGTTGCAAGTGTCATAAATAAAAACAATAACATGACCATCTAATAATATATTTCAAATAATAGTTGTCTCAAATTGACAATAGTCGGCTGACGCCGAATTGTGTCAAGTTTGATACACTTCACTAAATGCCAAATTGACAGGATAGACTAATGTCGGCTGACGGCGACTAATGTCAAGTTGATACAATGGACTAAACGCCGACTATCGTCGTCTTAAGTCAAGTTAACACAATAGACTAATATCAGTCAATATAGTGACTACCAGTCACAATAGTGAAAATACATTCGGTATAGTAATTTAATGACAAAATCATATCATAATCAAGAGACAGTAAACCAAGTGACTTACTGTCATAATATCGCAATAGTGAAAATACAGTGAATTATTGACAAAATCCGAATATGTTGAAATACAGTTAACCTAGTGACTTACAGTCATAATATCACAATAGTCAGCATATAGTCGATAAAGACATAAAATGACAAAATCCTAGCATATTCAAAAGACAGTCAACTAAGCGACTTACAGTTATATTGTCACAGTAGTCAAAATAAGATATTTTATAATAAAATCCTACCATAGACAAAAAAAGAGCCCAATCTTAATGAGTTAAAAGACAGCAAATCAAGTGACTTGGGTTATAATGTCACAAAAAAAAACAGTCAATATAAAGATTTAATGATAAAATCGAATCATAGTCAAAAGACAGACAATCAAGTGACTTACAGTCATAATGTCACAATAGTCCAAATACAATCGATAAGGATATAATATGACAAAATCCTATGATAGCTTTATTGAAATCAAAATGTCACAAATGTCAATATACAGTCAGATTTAATGACCAAATCATAATTAGAGACTTATAGTCAACATTGCAATAGTCAATATTCAGTCATATTATATCATATATCATACTTTATTTATGTTAAAACTATAGTTTACATAGCTCATATTACAGATAGTGGATATAATATAATTAAAATGAATAATAAGTAAATAAATAGATAAATAAAAAAAGTAACAAGACAACACATGTTAAAAAACTGTACGAGTAAACAGATAAAAAGACTGGAAATAAATATAATAATAATAATAAATAGTCATAAATAATAATAATAATAATTCTTTATTACCGGACAAGCCATTTACAATGTAGAGCCAAAAACATATAACTAAAATGTAAGATACAAAACATGAATCACAAATATGCACAAAGACACATATGTTAATCTGCGTAAACCACAATAGGGTTATAACGTTTAGTGCACGCCACCCGCGAGACTCCTCCTAATTAAACCTAAAGATGAGTTAAAAAAGTCAATACCGTCTACAAATGTCAAATGGCAAGTCGTGCTGCAAAATTCGTTATGAAGTAGCATGCGGCTACGTGCATGTCTAAATAGTTATAGTTAAAACTTATAAATATAAGATGGATAAAAACAAAATACATACATATAATTAAAATTAAAATTAGACATTCAAATCAAGAAATCTATTGGATATAAGCTCAACACTGAAGAATGCTTTATCTTGGAGATAATTTTTGATTAATTTTGTAAACTTAACTTCGCTATATGATTTCATTTTAACGGGAAGGTAGTTAAATAATTTAGGCTCATAGTAATTATTACTGCTTTTACAATTTGAAATTCTTTGATGTAACGGATAAATATGGTGATTTGAGCGATTATCATGAGTGTGTCATCGTGTGTCTTGTACAGGCAATGTGCCTTCGAACATATTTCAAACATTTCAGAATATACATAGAAGGTAGTGGGAGAATTTGTAGATCTCTAAATGAGTTCTTACAATCATCTCGATACCCTAAATTGGCTACGACCCGGATTGCTCTTCGTTGGAGAGCAAATAGGCTAGTTGTTATGGTGGAGTGCCCTCAAGTTATAATCTCATATGATATTCGACTATAAAATAATGAAAAATATACCGGCTTTACCGCCCTCTGAGGTAGTGAGTTTGAGAGACTTCTCAGTAAAAAAACTATTTGACACAAGATATAGTCGCCGTGAGAATGCCAATCTAGCTTGAGTCGTCAAGAACTTTACCGAAGCGTTTATTAAGTTCCCAGTATTTAAGGTGAACATGACTTTTACCGTCTTGTTATTATTAACGGTCAATTTGTTTGAGCTAAACCATTTAAGTATAGACTCACTATCTCAGTCAGTAGCTGCTATGGTGGTCTAAGCGTCTTTTGATGTATTTATACACGTAGTATCATCGGCATATAATGCTTATATGTACACCAAGGCCGCGAAGTATAACTGTAGTGGTCCGTGAGGAAAATCATAGCCGAGGCCGCTTGCGGCCGAGGCAATATAACCTCGAGCACATTAAACTATTTCGCGGGCAAGGTATACACAAAGCTTTTTGTGCAACTGGTACAATTAATAATAAAAAAATGAACAAGATTTGTAGATACGTACCTAATGCGAAATTAAATGAACAAAACTTTTTATGTAACTATTAGAAAGCATACATTTTAACCAATAAATATAACTTAGGGCTAACATTTATGATTATAGCACAATTTGAATTATTGTTTATATTTACAGAAAAACCAGAAGTTGTTGAGCAGACGGAACTTATGTATACTCCTCTTTTCGACACTTTTTTACCTGATAAATAATTTTAAGTATATATAAGATCCATATGTTGGTTTAAATAGTTAGTTTGATAATGGCTCGCTGTTGAGCCGAAACTAGTTACAGTTTAAAATAAAAAGTGAATACAAAAAATAATCAGTGTTAATTATTTCGATATTTTGTATTTGTTAAGTTCCGGTTTTCGCTCCGACAAAACTAACGGTTTACGGTTCAGTTCCGGTTCAAAGCCCTGATCAATCAAACTATATTTTATCTATTAGTCGTCTATTTTTCGCTTCATTAAATATTAATGGTGTGATTTAATCTCGAGTAAGAAACGAAACTTTGAAGATGAAGAAATAAAAAGAAATGGAACACCAAAAGTTATCGCATCATACATGCAAATTCCGGTTATCCGGCTGATTGCGCACGGACAGGCCCCGAGTTGAAATTTGGTTTACGGGGTCGTCGAGCAGTAGGAATTCGCCCGCCTTTCGCTTTGTTCAAGGGGCATCGGCGATGAGGGGGCATTTTTATATTATTAGAGGGCCGTTTTCGGGCGCCGGCTCATCGAAAAGGAAACATTCCTACATTTCCGGGCGACAGGCAAAGTCACCAAGGGTAAGAGTGTGGGGAGGAGGGGGTGATACTGCCGTGCGTCGATTAAACTATAGTTTTTGACTTTAATGCGAATCATTGCATACTTAATCGAGCTGAAATTTCATTCCGTCGCTATTGCTTGGTTTTACGATAGGATTATGCGGTGTTAGACTGCTACCCTACGGCCCCATAGGGCTCAGACTCCGGGGGCTTACCTTTCTACAAATGCGTCCGGGCCCGATAATTAAAACTTTTAATTTAATTTCACTCAGCTCCCCGGAATCATGCTTGAACTCAATTGAAACTAGATGAATATTTAAGAGTTCATTCTGATTTTTATTTGGTAATCGAATTATATGTAGATAGTGATAATACTTTTAATATTTTTTATCGACTTAACTGTCTATTAGTTAAATGTTGAAAGAAAGTCGAGAGTAGTTTTTCCGACGACCGGCGTTTTTAAGTTGAATTATTGCATTTGCAATCATTTATTAAAGAACCATAGTAACTACTTTTAATTAATCAACAATTTTTCCTACGACCGCTTCCGAAAATAGACATTTCGTCGCTATACCTGTCCATTAAAAAATGCAATTTTATATTTGTATTTTGACAAGTAATGTCACGCTCGAAAATTGAATTTTCAAAAGGGTGCCGTTTTTTATCATGGTTTCTATGGAGATCTCGGAAACTATAAGAGATAGCGAAAAGGGTAAATCGGCAAAGTAGTGCAGTTTTACGAGCTGAATAAAAAGCCAATTTAATTTTAAGATAACTAGATATTTTGAAAAATGTGATAAGTGTAGACTTTTTCAAACCGATTTTTCTGTTTAAAAAAAAATCTACAAATAACAATGAAAATAGTTAATAACTTAGTTATTTTTATAAAAAAGTATGTTAAGTAATAGATCTGATTAAAGAGAAAAAGATGGTGAAATAACCATTCTAATGGTGACATAGCCAACTATGATTTCCGTGTATTTGTTAGTTGGTTTGAAGAGAATTTGACCTAAATGTTACATATACTTTAATAGAGCGTTACAACAAATCAAATTTAATATGATTTCCATTTAAAAAAAAATTAAGTCTGTGTTATATCTCTAAAACTAATGTTAATAGAAAAAATCTGATTTTTTTTTATTATTTAGTGTAAAATTATCTAAAAAATGTTTAGACTACTTAAACTCTATTAATGAATAACATGTGTCTTTATAGTTTATAGTTCGTAGGTATTTTGTTACTCATACAAGTATAATTTAACTTTTAGTTTATTTGAATAATCTTGTAGTATCTAAGCCAGCATCAGCGCCCATTTTTCTGTAACTTTCTGTAACCGAGAAAAATCAATTTAAAAAAAACGGCACTTGACATTTTTCAAAATATTTTGTTACCATTGATCTTTTCGAAAATTCTACAAATGTCTTTTTATTCAACTTGTAAAACTGCTCTACTTTTTGCATTCAACCGTTTCTCTATCTCTTATAGTCTCCGAGATCCCCAAAGAGAACATGAAAAACCTCACTTTGTATAAACTTTAATAAGATAATTTCGAAAAACCATTCAAAACCTTATTGTATATTAAATCTCTTGTATCCTCGTAAATAATTCATAAATGAAAATAAAATACTCTACAATCAATGCGGGTGCTACCCTTCGGCCACGTATCGATTAAATTAAATTTAGACTACACTCCAGTACCCTCAATTTTCTCCGTACTAGTGTATACGTGTATATTAGAAATTAATTAGAACCCCTCTTGTCCATTTACAGCCACCTTTTCACGTATCCGAAAATTCAAATAATTCGCACCGGTTTAATTCGTTTTTAACGAGCACTCCTCCGAATCGAATGCCCCCATCGATTCAGTCCTATCCTCAACCATTAAGGTCAGAATACAATTCTGAACAGGAATTCCATCCAGATCACGTAATTGTCTTCCCAGCGATACAATTCTAACTATTAATCAATGGGTTCTCATCAAAGGAAATTAGCAGCCACAAATTCAGTTCGCACTTGACTCATCAATAAGCGCTCTCTATATATCAACACATCGGTAATGGATGTTGGATTAATTGTATTTGCCGTGTGTTGCAATCGACTTTGCGGTCCTTATACTGTGGCGTTCGTCTGTTTGCATAAGTAAGTTTCGCAGAGGATAAATAGTTTTATCTTATTGTCGCTTCGATGTTTTGTGTAAATAACTGTAAGTCCATTAAACTTGCTTAATGTAATTTACTAACTCAACTTTGAAGAGATATGTTTTTAGATTTATGGTGCATTTCAGATATTCAGAAACATATTGTCATTAAAATTAGTGATACATTTCACAAATAGTCTAAGATGTTATAATTAATGTTAAGATTCGAATATGAATAATTAAAATAATCGAATATTTGAATGTTCAAATATAAATATTTCAATTAGTAAATTACTAACATATTTGAATATTCGAATATTCCAATATTCAAATATTCAAATATTCAAATATTCAAATATTCAAATATTCAAATATTCAAATATTCAAATATTCAAATATTCAAATATTCAAATATTCAAATATTCAAATATTCAAATATTCAAATATTCAAATATTCAAATATTCAAATATTCAAATATTCAAATATTCAAATATTCAAATATTCAAATATTCAAATATTCAAATATTCAAATATTCAAATATTCAAATATTCAAATATTCAAATATTCAAATATTCAAATATTCAAATATTCAAATATTCAAATATTCAAATATTCAAATATTCAAATATTCAAATATTCAAATATTCAAATATTCAAATATTCAAATATTCAAATATTCAAATATTCAAATATTCAAATATTCAAATATTCAAATATTCAAATATTCAAATATTCAAATATTCAAATATTCAAATATTCAAATATTCAAATATTCAAATATTCGAATATTCAAATATTCGAATAATTTAAATATGTCTGGAACGAATACTTAAATATTAAAATATTCGAATTATTTTAATTTTAGATTACTTACATTTGAAAAATGCTCAACTTTATTAGTTTATTATAAACCTTATTTGAAATCATTATGTTATAAGCCTGGCGCATGAAGTAAAATTTCGAGTACAGAAAAACCTGAAAATTTGAATTGGTTGCTCCCAGCGCTTCGAACTGTAAGCTTTTGCGTTCCGGTTAAATTTATAAAATATACAGAGTGCCCGCTTTTGGAGCTCAGGCATGGGAATTTCGGTAATTTGAAAAGATACAAAGTCGGTTAAATTAGGGAAAAGTTGCCGAATCTGAAGTATAACATAATGCCGTTTTCAAATATAAAATGTCCCGACTACTTCCGAAGATATCTGGAAAAAATTGAAATTTTCAAAAAAAACCTTTTTATTTTGTTGTGAGACTATTTGAAGAGATACTTCAAAACAATTAACACTTTATCATTGCCACTTTGTACTTTATCATTGCCATCTTCGATTTTTACATTTTCAAATACAGTTTTTTTTCTGATTACGGTGATGTGTCATCATGTGTTGAGGTTTGGTCTAGCAGTTTGATGGAAATGTCAAAAATCTTGATTTTGCAAAGAGTGCCTTGGAAATCACAGCTACACTTTTGTTTAATAAAGTAATTTTTGACACTTCGAATGAATTTCGCTTATCCTGACCCACACTTACAAAACTAGTATACATTTATAACAAAATGCCGTTTTCAAGTGAAGAGAAACGCGATATACTAGAACTTTATTACGCCTAGCATCGAAATGTGCAAGTTACTTCGGAAACATACCTTCAGCGGTATCCAGAAGGACAACAACCTGCTCAAAATTATTTTCTGATTCTTCATAGAAATATAGCTGAGTTTGTTGTATTTTCTAAGACTAGAATACGTGTTCATAGGCCCAATGGAAATGAAATGGAAATTTTACAAGCAGTGAGTAAAATGTTAAAACCTGAAAAGTAATAAACGGTTATTAATGTAATTCTCAATTAGATTCAAAATAATCCTTCTACTTCGACAAGGGCTATAGCAGAAGAAATAATTGTATCTCGTCAGGTAGTGTAGTCTTAAAAAAAAAAACAGAAGTATCGCTCCTTTAAAATTCGAATCACGCTAGTCTTGCATCCAGGAGACACTGAACGAAAAGTAACGTTTTGTAGGAACATCATGACGCTGTTATTGCAAAATCCCTATTTTCTTTCCAACGTGATATTCACGGATGAGTGCAAGTTACCAACACAGGCATGTTCAATCGTCACAATGAACATGCATTTTCAACGGACAATCCACACGAATACCAAGGATGCCGACCATAAGCACGTTTTGGTCTAAATGTATGGATTAGTTTATTTGGCGATAAGACAATTTGTAGATTCCATAGAGCCTGAAAATATATCATAAAAATATTTGTTCGCATTACGACACATACGTTAGGGGTGACTTAACTAAAAAGTTTGTTCTAATAGGTACCAAAAACGTATTAGCGTAACGCAAAGCTGCACGGGGCACTAGAAAGTTTATTTTTGATAGCAGATACATGAAATCTATGGAGTGATCAATTACCTTTTTAGTAAAAATAGCGCTACGATCCATGAGCGTTAATAATGAATCGTTGTTGACATTACGATCTGAATAAGTACCATTTGATTTGAATGATAGGTATTTTAAAAACAGTTTCTAACCTTTCTCTACAATTAATGGAATATTCGTATAATACGGATACTAGACTAACATGCAATATTCTAATTTTGACCTAACAAACGCAGAATAAAGTGATATGATCGTATTTACATCATTAAATTGTTTAGATATGAGCATAATAAAGCCTAACATTTTGCAGACGATGTAACGTTATTATTTTATGATAAAATCCTAGAATAGACAAAAACAGCCAAATACTAATAAGTTAAAAGACAGAAAACTAAGTCAATACAAACATTTAATGATAAAATCCAATCATAGTCAAAAGACAGTCAATCAAGTTATATCATAATATCACATTATTCAAAATACATGGCTAACGCGATCTAATGCTCTATAGTGGTATCGCCAATGACACGAATGCAGAAAGTGCATATACTATCGAATTTCCTAATAGTTTTCACACATTGGCTTGATATAGTCAGAAATGTTCAGTACTCTTCAGCATTCGGGTCGGGATTACACTGACGAGGACCTTGAAGTCCGAAACGCGTCTGTGCGTATCCAGTGCCGAAATACTGAACAGAAATTTAATTTCAATATTGGTTTTTTGGTTTCACAACAGAGTTTAGTTCGTTCGTAGACGAAACACTGACCTGAATATGCAATTTATGCATTTGTATCATTGACGATGCCACTATAGAGCATTAGATGGCGTTAGCTATCGAATTTCTTAACAGCGATAATGGTAATAACATACCAACGGTAACATAAAACAGAAATATTTAGAACAGACGTTTGAAATGTTGACCGTGTATACCGTGTATAACCAGACATTTATCTATTTTTTTTTAAAACCACTGCTTACTCTCGACAACATTTGCGGGGTTACAGTTTCAAAAGCGTCTCTTATGCGTATTTTGTAGAGTTGTCGAAGGCGTATTATCGACAATCCCTTTTATGTATCCCCATAAAAATAAATCTAGTGGATTTAAATCCGAGGATCTGGGTAACAACTTTAAAATCTATTTCTTCCAATCCACCAGTTTTCAAAGTTGGCATTATAAAATTGCCGAACCTCGCGATGATAATGAGGCGGAGCACCATCCAATTCAAGCCATATGTTTATTTAAAGGTACTTCTTTTAATAATACTGGAAGTTGGTGTAAAAGAAAATCGATAACTAGCATGACATTTAAAGGTCCTTCAAAAAAATAAGGTCCAATTAAATATGGGCCAAAAAAAATTGGCTCCAAATAAATATGGGCCCAAAAAAATTGGGACCAATTAAATATGGGCCCACACATTAAGGGACCACCTATTCTGATTTTTCATGACTCTGCATTCTTGCGGATTCAAATCAGAATAATAATTGTTATGAAAATGATATTCATCACACGTTATCAAAAAAGTTTGCATTTTCTCCCACTTTATCTAACACCGAGATACAAAATTTAATTCGATTGTCCAGTGCCTGAAGAATACCGAACATCTTTAATCATTTATTATTATTACACAGGCCATGATAAATGGTCAAAGATGTTCGGTATTCTTCAAGCACTGGTTCGGGACTCTGCTGATGATGGCGTTGAACCTGAAACGAGTATATAGTTATCCGGTGAATGAATAAGTACTGAATCCAAATTCGTATTCTTGATATTTGTATTCTATAAAATAAAGCAATGTTGTGGACGAACAATTGCTGCATACAAACGTTTAGTTTGCCAGCTATTGACGATGCTACTTGAGCTAATGGGCATTAGATGGCGTTTACGCTTTCGAGCATATGTAAATTGCACAGGCCATGGTTAATGGTCAAAGATGTTCGGTATTCTTCAAGCACTGGTTCGGGACTATACTGATGATCGCGTCGAAGCCTGAAACGCGTATATAGTTAACCGGTGAATGAATGAGTACTGAACCCAAGTTCATATTCTAGACAATTATGATCGGAGAATCCAAAAATCGAATAAAATATAGGGGATTCTATTTAAAAACATAGCATTGATACTTTTAGGGCTTTTGGAACACCCGGTATAATATGAAAATAATTTTAAAAAGTAACTATAATAGAATAATAGAAGTTGCGAATAATAGAAGTCGCTTACTTTGGCCGTGCTGTATAGCGTGAAAAACCCTGTATACATTTTGTAGATTTTAATGAGATCCGCAACTATTATTTAAAGAATATTATAATATTAACAGTATTTCAGAAATATTGACAATAAATAAGGCGTTATTACTTAATTTTTACACCTAACAAAAATTTTGAATTTCTTAGTAATCCCAAAAATTATTCCCTCTATAGAATCAATAGAAAACAAGTAGTAAATTATGACGATGTATGACACAAAACAGATAAATGTTTTTATCATATGTGTATATTTATTTTTTATACATTTAATAACCTATTATGTTTTGTTATATTATATTATATTTACATAATTCTGAAATAATAAATAATAAAATTAATCAATAAGAATAGAATATGTGGTTTATTTCAATGTTGCTACTTGATATCGCAGATAGTTGAAAGTAAACTCAGAAAATTCTGCATCAGGAATTGTTACCGGCACTTTTTAACAAGTTCCGTCAACTGCTATTTTTTATATGTATTCATTATTTTCCAAATGAGTAAAGTTCGCGCCATACATTGATATTATTTAAGTTAGATAGGTTGCCTATCTAGGTGGAATCTCGTCAAATAGCGCCCTCGAACATCAGACAGCTCAACTCAGCTCAAAACTCCTCTCGGCCATCCATGGTAGAACTCTACGGCATCCGCTATTTCCAGTTTCAGGGTTGTCCAAAATATATACGGATTTCCCGGTTATCCCCGAGTTCGCCACATCTGCGAAGGGTCGCAGCTACCTGGAGCCGAGCCGACCGTGCCAGCGAAATGTACGTGAGGGGAACAAGAGAATCGGGCATGACGTCAGAACGTAATAAAAGCGGCAAACACAAAGCCCCCTACGATGTTCGCGAATCGTCGCGAAAGGGGCACACGTACGCGAACACCATATACGTCATCGGATAGTTGAGAGAAAGACCATTCCAATGACACTAAACACGAGGGGGTTATTTCAATTTTGTACGCTATAGAAGACGAGCTGTCAGGAGGATTAATTGTTATTAATTAAGATTCAGGCAAGGTTTAGTGTATCCCATATGTATAGGAACTAGAGCAAAAGTTGCGCATTGCAAGTTACTATTTTTTGACCTAAGTCACATTCTCGTTCGACTTATGCTTTCGGAGTTGTTAAATTAAAACTCATGAAACCACCATTTTAGCCTCCGATCAACATGTGTGACATATGTACGGATGCATAATTTCATCTCACACATGTTGATCTACTTTATATTTCAATATTTTTATATTAAATATTTATTCTCATTATTTTTCTGTCGCGAGAAATGGTGGGTACCTGAGAGTCACAGGGGTAGAGGGTTTGTTCTTTTCGATATAAAAGAGCTACCACTGGACCACAGAATTCACTCTGTATCCAGCATCCAAAAGTGTAAGTCGTCTGTAATTCTGTGTAAGTTGTTATTTTTTTATTCTTGTCTTGTTATTTGTTTGTTAATTTATTATTCGTGTTTTTTTAATATATTTGTTAAAGTTGAGAGCCATTTTTATTTCAAATCGTACTTTTTTTTAAATATAAAATAGAATCAGTGCTTCAGTCGAATTTTCTTAATTAAGAATTAAGCTTGCTAGTCGGTAGTTACTTGGTGGTGAAATGGTTGCTATTTTTAATAACTATTTTAAAGCCGAACAGAATCTTTGCCAAGCACAGTATATGATTTGACTGTTCTAGGGAGACAAAATTCTAATTATTGAAATATGAAAATTGCAAATGCAAATTAATTATGTAAATCAGCTGATGTACATAATTAATTTGCATTTGTAATTTTCATATTTCAAGAATTTGAATTTTGTCTCGCTAGAACGGTCAAATCGTATACTGTAATCAGCTTCGCTACGCGACCAAATAAAATTTTCTGGCTTTTCTAAACTCGAAATTTTACTTCATGTTTAATCAGGGAATGGAAACACTTGTGAAAAATTTTTAACTGAACGCTATTCAAAAACAATAAATTCCTGAAAATTTAAAGAGTACATATAAACAAATGTATACTTAAAATAAACATGCTTTAAGTGCCTCATATAATTTTTAAAAAGCTGCCCCATATATGACAGAGAGCCAGTAAATTAATTCAAATACACCTTGTCTAATTGAACAATGACTATTAATATAATAGCAATATTTGAATGTTTGTATGTTATAATTTCGAATATTTTAGTTACTAAACTATAATATAGACAGACGTTATTACAACGTCTCGATACAAAAAATTGCAAAATAAATTACCAGCAAATATTTTCAGGGTTAAATTTAACTCTATGTAGTATATAATCTGTTTAATAACTAGGAGGAGCGTTTCAAATTTCACGCGCCAAAACCTACAACTCTGATTGGCCGAGGGCGCGCCCATTTTACACTATGCTAATTACATCATTATTAGACGCAACAGCTGACATAACCTTAATTCGAAGCGTTACCGAGTTGCAACTTTGTCTGTTTCGTAATAACCTTTTGTGCGGTGTTTCTTTAGCATGGTTAAAAATTAGTTTTGTTTATATTGTTGTGATGGATTATGGACCCAGTACAAGCTCGGTGATAATATCACCTTCACCTCCAAAAAAGTGTAAGAAGTTAGATTTGGGTCATTTATATCTGTCTGAAAAACAGTGCATAATAAATATGTATAAGCAGATGATAACAGATAATCCACATATGAAAATGACTGCTGTTATATCAATTTGAATATAATTCCATGATTTTTCTCTGACTTTTCCGGTTTTAATGATACACAGTGAATCTTTTATTTACGTAAATTTCAGGCATTAGTCGATTTTATAATTTGAAGTTTTGAACGAGTGTTTCCACTCCCAGGCTAAGCATGAAGTAAAATTTCGAGTTTAGAAAAGCCCCGTTAAAATTTGTCGAGGGTCGCGCAGCGACCCGAGACAAATTTTCACGGGGCTTTTCTAAACTCGAAATTTTACTTCATGCGCCACGCGTACAAAACACTGATTTGAAGTGGAGTTCAGAAACACACAAATTCATCTTTAACCAGAGTAACAGGGAGTTATTTTATTATATATTTAGTCTGTTATCAACAATGTTCAGTGGTTATAATAAATAATTAGGTTTTCAATATTTTTGCTAAAACAACTGGTAACGATATTTATATATTAATAGTTGCAAAAAAATAATATACGAAAATTTATTGTTAAAGGATTTGTATTCGTGATTCGAAAAAACAGGATTCGCATCATATTTATCTCTTACGAATCCTTTATTCGAGTAGTTATGATTCGAATCATTTAGGTGATTCGGATTCGTGATTCGAATTCTTTTTACGAGGATTCGTCCCAGCTCTGATAGAGTTTTATTTCATAGATATATGGCGAGATGCCGTATAAGCATTTTAATTAAACTGACGATATCGTACGATGGAAAAGAAAATACTTAACCACAATTAAGAAGTACAAAATGGATATTTGATTTTATTTAAAGAGTAATTATGAAATTATTTAAAATTGCCGCCAAATTTATCTAGTGATATATTTGGTAACTTTTTATAGTGTAAATTGGGCTTTGGCACTTACTCCTTCTAGTTTTTAAACAGACTATAGATATGTGGTGCTTGATTTATAGCAGCACGGATTGATAATATGAATACCCACAGAGGGATGAAATACGCGTATAATTGAGAATTAATGAATTATATCACTAACATATAAGTCCTTATCCTACTCTATGTACCCCATTCAATTCATAACAAGGCATATCCATCCTCAGTTTCAAACTCGTACTCACTTCTTGAGGGACCAACTGTTCAGCTGTTCCAGTGACAAACTAAAACTCGTTAGAAACAAACACTATATTAGTACGGGCATTACCAACGTGAGAATCTCATTCTCACTTCAATGTAGAGTTGAAAAGTCCGGCAAGGGTTAATTCTCTATGGGTGGTGTATCGATTCAGCGGTGAGTTAGGGGTGTGAGTGAGGGGGGTTGGGGTGTTGTAGTGTTTACAGTGATTTTCTCGGGCCGTTCGTGCGATCTCCCTAAATTACGAGCACGCCACGCTTCCTGCACGTGGCCGACCGCGCTGAGGTCAATAAGCCAAACTGGCAAACTGGTGGGTCCCCTGGGGCGTCGCGACGCTGACATACTGACCCACCTAACTTAAATTAAATAAGTAATAATAAACAATAAAAATATGTAAATTCAGCATTTATTGTATTGTTAACAATTGTATAAATGAGTTTTTTTTGTTTTAATGTACTCTACAGGGATCTCAGAAACTATTATTGATAAGGAAACGATTAAATGGGCCAAGCAGTGTAGTTTTATAAGAATATAAAATACCAGTTTTAAAGAAAGCCCAAGCTGGCCAAATATTCAAAAAAATGGGAAAATTCTTCTTTATTAACCAAATTTTTCAGTCACAGATAATTTTGCATTAGGTATTTAGGTATTAGGTATTTTTTTGTTTAGGTATTTAAATCTAAAAGGCTTCAAAATTTACAGTAATTATCTTTATGGCAAGAATACATTTAATATTAAATGAAACAAGTAATCCTTTTTCTCCACTGGTTTATTTTAATCACTAGATATTCATTTCGTTCACTTGGTTTAACTTCGGCGTTAATCTTGACACGTCGCTCGACAAAAACCGGTGTCTTCTAATTTTTGAAAATTCCCGCTCATACCATCACAAATTTCGAGAAGTGACATCGTTAAACGAATCTCTTTTCTGGAAATTCATAGTTTGTTTGAAAGAGCAGAAAATTCTGAACAAACGTTTTAAGTGTCGAAGAATTTCGCACTGATTCTGGCGATTGGCAGCACGCTCAATCATGAGATCTTTTCGTCCGTGAACAAAATCGACTAAAATGACTTGTATTAGGAGGCGTTGCGAATTCTTGAATCGTACGTGCTTCATTCCATCGTCCAAGTAGTGAGCTATGCCCAGCTTCTAACTACAACATTTTAATTTGATCCAAAATATACTTCTGATTGATTTCTCGCTCGTGTTTATTTCCTTGGCCAACTTTCTCGTAGATTTTTCTAGATTTTGACAAACGCGACACTTGAGATTGGTTAGATTCTTTGGAGTGGTCGCAGTACTGGGTCATCCATTACAAAGTCTGTCCTCAGTAGTGAATACGGGCCGGTCGTCGCTGGCCCATAAATTCTCTTCATCCCTACCATACCTACCCATAAAACAGTGATGGGTTCCGAGGGTTCTGTTCATACTCTCTCTCGATTCAGACTATTAAAAGTACCCACAATGAAAGCTACCGCCCCGTTTTAGAATGTAAATGCCGAATGAATAAAAGCACAAAGTCAATAAATGATAAACCAATAGCACTTAATGACTTTTACCTTATAAAATAAAAATGTTGATCAAATAAAATAAACAATTGATTAACGTGAAATCAAACCTGACCAGTATATTTTAAACTTTAGTTGAAATCAGTGTTTTATACGGGTGGCGCATGAAGTAAAATTTCGAGATTAGAAAAGCCTAAAAATTTGGTTTGGTCGCTCCGCTTCGCTACGCGACCAAACCAAATTTTCAGGCTTTTCGAAACTCGAAATTTTACTTCATGCTTAATCTGGGATTAGAAAGACTCGTTTAAAGCTTCAAATTAAATATTGTTATAAAAATTTATAATTGGATTAAAGGATTATCGAATTAGTCGATTATTAAAATATTTCAATATAATTGATTAATAAATATCAAATATTATATAGGTTATTACTAGTGATGGGAAGAATCGAGATATTTTGATAACCGATTATATTGGATGTTGGTCAAACTAAGATTGTTTACACAACTATATATGATAGATAAATACTTTTGTAGATAAAATAACACAAGAAAGAGCATAATAAATTAAACATAAATAAGCTTTTTTGGCCATGGAACTGAATTCGTCTTTTCTGTATTTGTTAAGAGATGAAATCAAAACAAGATAAGTAGTGATGAAATTGGTTTCATACAGTAAATCAAAATTTATTTTTTGTTTATTTTATTTGATCGACATTTTTATTTTATAAGGTAAAAGTCATTAAGTGCTATTGGTTTATCACGTGCCTAATTTATTGACTTTGTGCTTTTATTCATTCGACATTTACATTCTAAAAGGTTTCATTGTGGGTACTTTTAATCGACTATCGTTTTGTCTAAAAAATATATTATTTATTTAATTTTAATTATGTTTTCATCTGATTTCATTTTATCTATCAACCTGTGTTTTTAATTTTAACACATGTAAAATGGTACACAAATAACAAAGTCTCCTACACAACTTTGCGATTAAAACGTTTTCGGGTAGGTAATGTATTGTAATGAGATTTTCAGCATTTATTTAATCGGATGGGTTCTCTTCAATAAAAATATTTTTAAGATTATTATAATAACATCAATACAAACCACCTTATTTTCAATGGAATTTGAATTAATGCCTTCTTATTAACGAGCACATTGAATTTTCGCAAAATATCCATATAAATTGGGTAATTTTTCCAACAAAATTTCAACTTTGACACTCAATTTTCCTTATTGATTACTAAATCTCAGATTATATGCAAAATGCATATTGTTATTAAGAGGTATGCCAACAAAATTGTAAGGTTTCTATGCATATCAAATGTTGGGTTTATTCCATTAAAAACCATTAGATATGCCTAGAAAACTTACAATTTTCTTGATATACCTCCTAATAACAAATATGAATTTTGCATATAATCTGAGCCTTACTGATTACTAATCTGCATGTATTTTTCAGTTGTTTGTCATTTTTAAAATGATTAAACCAAATGTGACGATTGTTCAATAAAAGAATACGTTTGGATCAAAATTACAGACAAATCAACCTAGGTATTTGAAAAATCTTTGTTGATTAATAAAATGCTCTCAAAATTTTCAACATCGATTTTTTAACAATGAACTTAAATATTATAATATCTGCTCATTTCAACACAGTTGGATTAGAAATTCAAGGTGTTTAAGAAAATAAAATGTTCAGCGATTTTTGATTTTACTAATTTTGTTTTACTACATTTGTAAAATCAAAAAACGCAGAAATTTTTAAAATAAATGAATATTTGTTAATCATTTTGTTTTCATTGAATTATATCATTACATTAATTATATACATAATCTAACTACTTGTCATTTTTGCTTTACATAATTTTTATAAACGTTTACAATATTATTTTTATTCTTTCGAATACTGTCAATTTTCTTGATTTGTGTGATATTTTTCTAATCATAGGTCGGAATTAAATATACTCATTAAATTTTAGTTACTTTCAGGATTTCCTTAATTTCTCTTATAAAAACAGAAAACCTTACCTAAATATTGGAAATTATTTATTATGTTAGATTTAAAATTGGATAAACAATAAAAATGTGTGCAAATCAGTGAAATATTAAAAATAATCGTGAATTTTAAATAAAATAACTACAGCTAAACTAATATGTTTTTATTGAAGTCATTAATATCATTCTAACGAGTATCTCTTTGATTAAGCATAAAATAAAATTTCGAATTTATGGAAAGCCTGGAAATTCAGTTTTATAAACTCGAAATTTCATTTTATGCTTAATCAAAGAGATACTCGTTACAATGATATTAATGACTTCAATAAAAACATATTAGTTTAGCTTTAGTTATTTTATTTAAAATTCATTCATAAAACAATGATTTATTGTATAGTTTGAAAGCAGCTTATTTACCTTTTAGTGTTGCCAAAAGTCGAGATAAAAATGTCAAATAAATACGGAGGGGATGTTAAAATATGATAGCATTTTCAAGGGCTCCAAATCATCATTTCATTTCTTTTGTTATACATTTTATTTTATTTTTATTTCACTCTAAGTAAATAATAAAACTATGTTGGTACTTGTTTTTGAAGAACTTCAGAAAAATAAATGTATGAAACAAAATACCAAGTGTGAAATAAAACATTCATCAATGTTTATTAAGAGTTAAAAAAAACTTGTGTTATAAATAGAAGCGGACGCCTTAGTTTAAATTCAATTGAAAGTAATCGGCAAATAAAAAAGAAGAAACTAAACAGCAAATTAATATTATTTGTAAATAAAACAGTTTAAATTTTGTGTTACAAAAACTGTATTTAACTGATAATAAATAATTTTATTTACAAAAATATTCAGCAAGTTTTATCTGTCGAAAAAATGACTAAAATATGTAACACGAAAACATAATAATTTCGGAAATTAACAAAACACGACCGACGAGGGCTTACTCGCTACGATGTTCATCATCTGAACCTCGAGCAGCTGTAGTAAGTCTTCGGGTTGTTTCGTGAGAAACTGCTTACCCCGCCCCGCTGAGGGGTAAGAAATATTTTCGGCCAGGAACGGTCGACCCTCCTGTATATCTCCAGATAGTCATTATTTTTTTTTGTACGAGTTCAATTTGAAGATTTAAACGAGTGTTTTCCACTCTCAGATTAGGCATGAAGTAACATTTTGAGTTTAGAAAAACCTGAACGTTTGGATTCAGGCTTTTCTAAACTCAAAATTTTACTTCATGCGCTGTGCGTATAAAACACCGAAATATTGTGAAGTTCAGAATATTCTACTAAAGCAGTCTGCTAAAGACGTGTATTTTGGTCATCACCAGTGTTTTATACGAGTGGCACATGTAATAAAATTTCGAGTTTAGAAATACCTGAATTTGGATTTGGACGCTACGTCTTTGTACGTTATACAATAATATATAATAATAATAATAATAATAATAATAATAATAATAATAATAATAATATTTATTTCCTTTACAGGCCGAAGCCTAATTACAAAGGAACATACAAAAATAACAATATTAATTATAACATAAAATAACTAAGTAAACTTAAAAATAAATTAAATGAGTAGAGTGGAAAAAACGATAAACAAAATGTAATATGCGCTAGAATTGTACTTACAGTAAACATGATTTTAATGATGCAATGAAGTCTGATTTCGATGGATTGAATATATCGACAGCATACTGTACCTCATGGTACCATGTAACATAAAACTAGAGGCGAAAATGAATATTGCGTGGTACGAGGGGTTGAAAAATGATTGATTATCACTACTGGATAGTCGTGGAACTGCAAAATTAAGTTGATGAAGAAACTCACTATTATCGGTGTTATAATGAATTAATTTATACAGTTCATATATTTGCACATATCTATGTCTGTTGTATATTGATAGCATATTGAACTCGAGAAGTAGCATTTCATAAGAGATATTATAGTCCGGATACGTATGGTACTTACAAAAATACAAGTACCTGACAAATCGTCTTTGAACTCTTTCTAACATATATATGTAATATTTATAACCGGGTATCCAAACACAAGCGCAATAATTAATTTTGCTTACAATAAACGATTCATAAAGTTTTAAGGCAGCATCAGTACGTTTAAATTCACGACAGTTGCGCATTATAAACCCAAGCAGTTTATGATTCATTGACGATAGTTTGTACGTGAATGTTGAAAGTTAATTTGGTATCGAAAGTCACACCAAGATCCTTAAATTTACTATCCTTCTGTATAGAGGTGCCATTAAGTTGGTATTGGTAAACAACCATGCTTCGCGACCGCCTATAAGACGATTTATATTTAAACCGTTCGTGAACACCATGATGACAATCAGTCCAAATTATTTTGTAACACTAAACAATCATTCAATGAATCAATAACTCTATACAACTTTACGTCATCTGCATACATCAAAAATTCACAGTCCAAGATACTGGCGACTTCATTTATAAATATTAAAAATAATAAGGGTCCCAAGTTCGACCCTTGACGGACACCACTTGTGGTTACCAATGATTTAGACCGACAATTCATATACTCAATATACAACCGACGGCTAGACAAATATGAACAAATAATAGATATTACATTGGATGGAATATTATATTTACACAAATATGAAAATAATTGATTATAACGCAAACAATCAAAAGCTTTGCTTATATCTGTATAAATAACATCAACCTGTGAACCACGATCAAGTGCTGTAGAAATAAATTGGGAAATACATAATAAGTTTGATTGAGTGTTTCGTTTGCGCATAAAATCATGTTGCCGAGGTGATATTGACTGCTCAATGATTCTGCGAATATAATTGCAAAGTATACCCTCAAATACTTTCAAAAAATTGGAAATAATAGCAATCGGTCTATAGTTCTTAATATCTGATTTAGACCCAGATTTAAAAACCGGACATAAACGTGACAATTTCCAACTCTCGGGAAATACATGGGTATTTAATATTAAATTAAAAATAAATAGAAGAGGGTTCGCGAGTTTTGATGCGCAATCCTTAAGAAGAAAACCAGGAACTTGATCAAGGCCCATTGTGATATTTGGTTTAATTTTCATTAGATATAAAATAATAGTTTCTTCATCAACTTTGAAGTTTCCCATAACATCAGCACTACCATGACACATTTGCACTTCACTACAATTCGATGGTTGATACACACTGCCAAATAATTCTGCAAATCTTTCCAGAATCTGAGAGGGCGAATCCAATGTTTTTTCTCCATGTATCATTACTCCAGGAATCCTAGATTTCTTTTGATTCATATTGACATAAGACAAAAATGTCTTAGGGTCTGAAGATATCATATTCTCGGTGTCAAAGATGAAGTTATTAAATGCCTCAGAAGTTGTGTCCCTTACGCGCTTTCTGATATATTTATAATCGTCAATTACAGAAGAATTAGTTGATTTCCTCATTTGTTTATGCAGCCTATTTTTAGATTTTATTCAATTTATAATCTCGGAATTAAGCCACGGAGGATACACATGTAAATATATATACAGGGTGTCCTCGAATGGTCTGTACAACGCTCTACCACATATTCTCTGAAACAAAATAAGACGATTTAACTAAACTTATCTCTATCCAAAAGTGGTTCCTAAGCCATCTAAGAGGCCTCAAAGATATATATTTTTTTTTTCATTATTTTTCAAAGATGTTTATTTTGGACTTAGGTAAAAAAAACCTAATTTGGCACATTTAATTACATTGATACCATGTACTTTTTGCGATATGTTTCTTTATCCTACGTTTAAAGTAAGTGGTCAAACTAGGACCATCGACTTCTTGAGATACCTAAATATTTTTATTCAACAGGTCAAATCATAAGGAATACTTTTTTGCAAGATCATTCAATTTTACGTATTTTTTGTCTCTTATAAAATTTTGCTATTTTCCCCACAAAAAAATATTTTTATTTGTCAAAAAAAGTAATAAAATTATGAACAATATTTTGCTTCTCAAAACAATTAACAAAGTAGAAATAAAGATAGGTACCTAACAATAAACACAAATTTATTAGTTTCACAACAAATGTTCAAACTGATTGCCATTTTCAGCAATACAACAATTTACACGTCGCAAAAAATTAAAATGGACACGTTGTAAACATACAACATTGTTTTTAACTGTTTGAAACGCATTCTGTATTCGCGCCCATAATTCGTCGTGCGTATTTATGGGCTTACCATAGACAATAGATTTAATAGTTCAACACAAAAAAAAGTCCATTGGGGTGATATCAGGGGAACGTGGAGGCCAAGGCACTGGTGCGTCATTGCCCCTCCCAATCCATTTACCGGGATACTTTTGGTTTAAAAAAGTACGCACTGGTAAAGTAAAATAAGGTGGAGCCCCATCATGCTTAAACCACATATCACGCCTAAGTAAAAGCGGCACATCCTCCAGTAAGACTGGCAATTCCTGAAGATGTTGTAAGTACTGTTCTCCGTTTAAATTTTGGGGTAAAATTACTGGTTCTACAATAATATCATTTACTATACCGGCCCAAACATTTATTTTAAATTGCCGTTGAAAATGCATGGTTTTAGTTGCATGTGGATTATCTTCGGAATAAACATGCTCATTTTTAAGATTTGTTATACCTCTTCGGGTAAAACACGCTTCGTCTGTAAACAAAATTGTCTTGGCGAAATTCAAATTGTCAATTTGGTTATTAACAATAAATTGGTAAAACTGAAGTCGCTTATCGTAATCCTGAGGCATTAGCTCTTGAACTTTTTGAATGTGATATGGGTATAGCAGTTGCTCTTTAAACACCTTATGCACAACATTTTTAGATACGCCTAGTTCAGCACCTAAACGCCGGGTACTTTTAGATGGATCTTCATCTATCCTTTCTAAAATCTCTTCTTCAACATCCACAGTTCGTACAGTGCGTCTTCTACCACAATCCCTCGCAGAGTATTCTAAGCGGCCAGTTTCTCGAAGTCGCCTTTCTACGGAAGCAAATGTTTGATGGTTTGGTATTCGGCGATTTGGAAATCTTTCACTGTACACTCTTACACATTTGCGGCCATTACCTTCACAAAACCCAAAAACTAAAACAATATCAGTTAATTCATTAATTGAGTACATGACTGACGTTGTCACAAAATCACCGATAATTGCTTTTCACAGGTGTCTCAATTTCTATTTTTGTAAATAAAGAATCAGTTTTTTTTTAGAATTTTATGTCTTTGTTGTTTTGACAAATAAAAATATTTTTTTTGTGGGGAAAATAGCAAAATTTTATAAGAGGCAAAATATACGTAATTTGAATGATCTTGAAGAAAAAAAGTATTCCTTATGATTTGACCTGTTGAATAAAAAGATTTAGGTATCTTAAGAAGTCGATGGTCCTAGTTTGACCACTTACTTTAAACGTAGGATAAAGAAACATATCGCAAAAAGTGCATGGTATCAATGTAATTAAATGTGCCAAATTAGGTTTTCTTACCTAATTCCAAAATAAAAATATTTGAAAAATAATGAAAAAAAATAATATCTTTGAGGCCTCGTAGATGGCTTAGAAACCACTTTTGGATAGAGATAAGTTTAGTTAAATCGTCTTATTTGGTTTCAGAGAACATGTGGGAGAGCGTTGTACAGACCATTCGGGGACACCCTGTATATATGTAAAAATAATAATAACTTTATTTAGCACTTTATTATAAATATACAATAATTTGAATAAATATATATACATAAACGCACTGATTTTTTATAAATGAACTTAACATTACAGAAAACTAAAGCGAGACATTAAAATGTGCTAATTTAAAATATTTAAATATATCATTACTTAAATTACAGAGAAATAACATTTTATTTGTCTGTACTTTTAAGTCAAATTTAAATCAATGGACTTACAGAAATAATGTGTTTGCAAAAAATATTTTAATTCATTTATTATTTAACATTTCTTTACTGAGTATATTTTTTAATCCGAAGTCTCCGTAAATCGAGCGATTTTTTATAAAAGTTTAGCTCAAAACTACAGAAAAAAAAGGTATTTGAAAATGAGTTTAAGAAAATTGTGAAGTTTCAAAAAATTCGTAAAAATGTAATTAAATTATGTAAACACTGAAAAAAAAAATATAGAACAAATATTCGAACAATAATATGTTTGAATCAAATATTCAAATAACTTAGAGTGCTTGACGACAATACGTTACTAGGCTTGTATATAAACATTTTACTTGATTCAAGTTATCAAACATTTTTTTTAGTGTAAAATTTACTATAAATATAATTAAATATTACAAATTATTCAAACTATTACGGAATGAATAAAAGAGTTCGTGGAAAACAAATGGTGAAATAGTCGACAATCATGAATTTTCAATAAAATTGATAATCCAGAATTAGTAATTCTAACGAGTGTTTCCACTCCTTGTATGCTCTACAAGATATTTCAATTACATTAAAAAACATAACATTTTATTACAATAAAATATCACAACTGTGTATACATATGCATACACTGTAAATATTACGACATTCATTGTTCTTTAAAAAGATTTCAATGTGAATCTTTACATGAGGGTTTTCCACTCCCAGATTAAGCATGAAGTATCATTTTGAGTTAAGAAAAGCCTGAAAACTAGGATTTGGGATTCTCAGCTCGAAATTTTATATATTTATAATAAAATATGGCCTATAAAGCACTGATGTAAAGTGAACTTCAATAACACATACATTATCATTAATTAAAATAACACGAAATACGATATTAAGGCTGTTATCAACGATGCTCTGTGTTAATAATACATATTAACTTTTGAATATTTTTGTTATTAAAAATTAACGGCGATATTAAACATGCCAATGGTTGCAAATAATAAATTCAAATTTATTTTTAAAGGATTTGTACTCGTGATTCGAAAAATAGGATTCGAATCATATTTATCTCTCGTGAATCTTTTTTTTTAGGAATAGCGATCCAAATCATAATACATGATTCGGATCAAGGTTGTTTTTTTTTTCATTTTAATTAAAACAAACAGTTTTTTTTTACAAAACGTGTTTTTTTTATTTAAACAGCGTTTAAATCATTAACAATTCAAAACATTTTTACAACCTGTTTAAGAGAGAACATACAGGGCATTTTTCTTTTGATAATTACAGTGTTTTATAAATTTGCGGGAAATCAATGTTTCAAAGCGGTTAATTTGGGACTTTTAACGAGTGTTTTCCACTCCCAGACTAAGCATGAAGTAAAATTTCGAGTTTAAAAGCAAATCTAAATTAGGCTTTTCTAAACTTGAAATTTTATTTCATGCGCCAAGCTTAAAATTCATGCGCCAAGCTTAAAAACACTGATTTCAGTGAAGTTAAAAAAACACACACATACAACAACGATTATAGGCAACTTAATATACGTTATAGATATTGGGTTGCCTATAATAACTGTTTTAAACAATTTGATCAGCACAGAATTTGACTCACGTTTGATTTATATCAACATATTAGATTCCTAAAGCCGTATATTTTAAACTTTACGATACTTCAGTGTTTTATACGTGTGGCGCATGAAGTAAAATTTCGAGTTTAGAAAAGCCTAATTTGGATTGGCCGCTCCGCTTCGCTACGCGGCCAATCCAAATTTTCAGGCTTTTCTAAACTCGAAATTTTACTTCATGCTTAGTCTGGGAGTGGAAAACCCTCGTTTAAAGATTCACATCGAAATCTTTTAAAAGAACAATGCATGTTGTAATATTTACAGTGTATGCATATGTATACCTGAAAGAAAAATTCCCTGTATTTAAAAATCACATTTATACATACACAGTTGTGATATTTTATTCTAATAAAATGTTATGTTTTTTAATGTAATTTAAAATATCTTCAACAATTTAGCTAACATTTAAAAACGTAAACAAAAAGTCTTAATGAAGTAGTATAAAATATAAATTAGCAAATTTAAGATAGTAAAAAAAAAACGTTTCAAACAAATTTAATGTTTAAAATATGTTTTAAACAAATTTGAGATTTAAAACATGTTTAAAATACGACGGCTGCTTTTAAACATGTTAAAAACACTGTTTTAAAACAAAGTGTTTTAAACATAACAACCCTGATTTGGATACGTGATTCGAATCCTTTTTTGAGGATTCGTTCTAGCTGTGGTAAATTTGTATACATACGGGGTGAGTTTTTTTCTCATGTTCTTTACGAGAATCTCGGAACTATAAGAGATAGAGAAACGGTTAAATAGCCAAAGTAGTGCAGTTTCACGAGCTAAATAAAAATACACTTGTGAAATATTCGAGAAAATCAAAGGTAATTAGATATTTTGAAAAATAACAAAAGTGTCGTTTTAGGGACCCCGGTGGGGTAGTGGTTGGAGGCCCTGCCTCCTAACCCAGGAGTCGCGGGTTCTAGTCCCGCCGGGTGGGGTCATTTTAAAGTACAAAATGATTCCACCTGGGTTCATGGGTGGTTGGTGAATGTATTTGTGGCATCCAAATATTCGTAATACGTAAATATAGTAAATGACAAGATTGAAAGGTGTATGGTGAAATGGTTGATACCAGTATTCAATAAAAAAAATTAAAAAATTTCGTTTTCTTTCATCCTTTTTCTAATTAGTGTAGTTTTATGAGAATAATAAAATAAAGAAAGTCTAAATATTTTGAAAAATGTGAAATTTGTACTTCATTAACCCAATTTGTTATTTGCACATAATTTTGCATTTTCTCGGCTCCTCCTTGCAATTAATAATTACTCGTCAAATAAGCAATATTATAAAAAATCAACAGTGGTACGAAATGTATATAGTGCAGGTACATAATTCAAAATATTCCTATGTAATATTTAAGACAGGCCATTATAGTGCCTAAGATACATATATTACATTGGAATATGTGCACTATATACAAAACATATAAAACATATAGTAGGTATCAATTTCACACTCACAGCAGTATAGAAAAACGCACTGAATGTGAATAATAAAATTGATTAATGCAGTAAATTAAGCGGTACAATTGCGCGCCGTGCATCCTTGAAAACAGTTTCACAATGGTGCACAAAAGGTAGTTTGAATTGCACATGAATGAATGAATGACGTTTAAACAAGGCGCATCGCAATATGTAGACCATTAAATGCACACAGCATACAGTACAGTACGTACCGAATGCCACCGATATCAAGTGTTATGTAAATGGCTGAAAACGCTGTGTTCGTTGCAGTAAAAGTCGAACGGAATGACATTATATTTGATGTTGTGGCATATCAATCTGTTCCATTGTTTATTCCAATATGCTAAAATATTAAATGGAATTTTACATTTGAAACGCTTCAAACATGCATTTGTTTCTTTTTGTTACTGATTTATGTAGACCACTTTAACTGCTCATCATACTTATTTGAAATAAGCTGCTATTTAAGATTTTGTTGCAAAGTATAAGTTACACCTCTCAAATATAGAAATGTAAATAAAATATATTTCTAGAACTCGCAAAGTTCTCCCGGCACTTAAAGGGCATGTTCTTGAGATTATTTCAAGCAAAAAAGTTCACATGAATATGTGTCCTATTCTCACTGTTTACTGAGCTAATTTCAAATTAAATTAATCTTAAATAATTTTTATTTCTATGCCATCAAAATTGACAAAATAAATTACTGCAGACAAATAATTTAAAAGATAGATGTTCAAAAATTCCGCAAGCCTGTGATACCATGCGTTCCATTTATTACCTTAGAATGGCTATCTTTTATCTTTGTTTATTCGACACATATTCATATGAACTTTTTTGCTTAAAATAATCTCAAGTACATGCCCCTTAAGTGCCAGGAGAACTTTGCGAGTTAGGAATTTCTTCCTAATCATCATAATTTCAATTTTTAAGTTTAACCTATAAACAAGGTGATTCAGTTTGGTGTTCCACCCCCTTCTAACTTTTTAGAAAAAAAGTTGACTATCGCTACTTTGACAGTTGCCATCGTATTGTCAATTCGGTGATGCCATTAATTAGAGAATTTCCTGCCGTTTACAAATAAATATAGTTTGTTGTACTTTACTATCAAAATAAAGGGTGGAACACCAAACTGAATCACCCTATATACTGCCTGCCGTTAGTAAATGAACACCCAATAATAGTGGTTTAGTTTCGATGACACATTTGGAAAAGATGTATTTTATTCGTACTAGGTAACGACGAACATTTCAAAAAGAGTCAAAATAAAAAAGCAAAGATTTTTTGTTTTATTGTCGATAGCAACTCGATTTATTAATCTAATCTTGTTGAAATTTTCATCTTTTCTTAGCACGGATAAAATACATCTTTGATGAAAATGTTGTCAAAATTCATCCACGTTTACTATGTGTTTATTTACTTATGGCGGTGAGTATTTGTAACCTCATATTACCACAAATTAAATATTATGATGGATTTTTTCTCAACGAAATCCGTACATATAAAAATATACTTTCACTTGTGAAAATGCTGTTTGAAGGTTGTATTTCTTTCAGAATCCCTAAATTTATAAAATCACAGTTTTCAGTGCTTAAACTGTTGAAGGTACACTTGTCTTCGTGATCACAAGGTTCTTGTATTAATTTTGATAAATTTTCATGTAATTATATCAATTGTTTTCAAACATTTGTGTAAATCGAGTCAAGTAGGTACGCAATTAACAATAAATCCATGTGTGTAAAACGTGTCAAGTGATTATTACTATCATAATTTTGCCACTAAAAACAGGACTTACACTGTTTAGGGTTAAGAAAGGCATGTAAATAATAAATTATTCATTTTAAACATCTTTCTTTATTCGAACAAAATGGAAACCATTAAAAAACAGCCGGTATCAAGAAAACTTGAGATTACCTAAACCAGGTATGGGCAACCTTTGACATGTTAAGGGCCAAACTTTAGCGTGCAAATACGTTCGCGGGCCGCGTTTTAAAGTACTTAGTGCATTTTAAAGTAGTGATAATATTTTTTGCGATAGATATTAGACATGAAATAATACGACAATGTTATCATTGTACAATTTATTAAGATAACAAAATAAAATTTAAAAAAATGGTACATTATAATTAAATCGTTAAATTTGCAATTGTTACAAACTACGAAAGTTAAATACACCGAAATCAATGAGACACTTGAGCTTAAATTTGGGAAACTAATCCATCGATATTTAGATTAATTCCACTGACACAAAGACTTAAAGAATTTTCCAAATTATCGTCAGTCAGCCTTGTACGATGTGTTGATTTATTAACTTTCATCAATTAAAAGAACTGTTCGCATTATAAGTATTGCCAAACGCACAAATCAATCTTCTTGCGAATTTTCTAAGCTGCGGAAAATTGTCTTCTTCTAGGTATTTTTTGTAGAAATCGCACAACTCTACGTCTTCAAATTTGTATTTTAGGAGTGAGTTTTCTTGAATCTCGATCAACTCCATTTGTAAGTGTATTGGAGCATTTTGTACAATATATGTGGTAAAAGTAGCAAATAAACTGAAACAGTCTTCCATGTTTTTGAAGTCGCAAAATCTGTTCGAAAATTGTTCCGACAGTAACTTGAGTTCTTCAGCATATTGAGCATAAGCAATATTTTCATACGCAGAGAGCGTGTTGAAATGGTAACTGTTACCAGACAGCATCTGTGACTCCCACAAGCGTAGTTTGATCTGACACGCTTTTAAATGGCTGTACAAATCATTTACCAACTGTCCTTGTTTTTGAAGTTTCAAATTTAAATCATTCAAATAGCCTGTAAGATCGACCAGAAATGCTAAGTCACATATCCATTTTGGGTCACTTAATTCAGATAGTGGTTTATCTTTTATTTTCATAAAGTCTGCTATCTCATTTCTAAGCTTGTAAAACCGTTTCAACATTTTTCCTTTGCTCAGCCATCTGACTTCACAATAATATGTTACGTCGTTATTCAGCTGATATTTCATCCAAAAACGCCTTGAACTGACGATGGTTAAGCCCTCGGGATCGAATAAAGTTGATGGTTTTAACTACCACATTCATAACATTCTGGAGTCGAATAGACTTAGAACACAAGTTCTGTTGGTGGATAATGCAATGAAGGACTATCAAATCATCTTTTTGCACATTTAATTTCGTTGCTTTTTCATTCAAAACTCCGATGAAACCTTTACGTAAGCCGACCATAGAAGGTGCACCATCAGTGCATACTCCAATTATACTCAATGACATTAGAAGCGTAACACCAAGAAGGAATGATTTTTTTGAATTCATATTTTAGCAACAGAGTGACTATATTTAAAGCATACATTGATAACAATTTCAACCTTGTGCCTTTTATATTTATTGTGAAAAAAAAAATATATTTCACTTTTTCATTTTTGATTAAACTATTTATATGAGCTGTTTAGTACAGATGTTTTTAGTTTTCGTGTTTCCGTTGAGTGTGTTAAGCTTAAATAAAATGCCTCGAGTCCGAAGACGTCCACAATATCACCATTTGAGCGATTTTGACCGGGGTCGAGTTGTTGCTTATCGAGATGTCGGTATGTCCTATCGCGAAATTGCCCGCCGTATTGATTCCACTGCAGCAACTGTAATACGTGTGTATAAGGTATGGACAGAAGAAGGTAGAGGAGCAAGAAGAAGACCAATTGGTCAACCAAGGCGTACCACAGAACGTCAAGATCGGCGCTTAAGACAAATAGCCTTGCGAGACCGTTTCGCTACTACGCGTAAAATCGGTGATCAATGGATTGGAGAATAAGGTAGGCCCGTTAGGATGCGAACCTTATATCGCCGCATTCAATCCTTTGGGCTTCTTTCGTACCGTCCAAGATTAGTGCTTCCTTTAACAGCGAGACACTGTCGCCAAAGGTTGGACTGGTGCAGAGAACGGCAGCATTGGGAGGCAGAATGGCACAATGTCGTATTCAGCGATGAATCGCGATTTTGTCTAGGCACGCATGATGGCCGTAGAAGGGTACGACGCTACCGTGGAGAACGACCTGATCTTAGGTTTGCTATTGAGAGGCATGTACACAGGACTGCTGGAGTAATGGTGTGGGGGGCTGTTGCTTATGGTAGTCGATCACCTCTTGTATTCATTCGAGGCAGTATGACAGCAGCGCGTTATGTTGAAGACGTCATACGACCGACTTTGTTGCCTTATTTAGATGGCCGTCCAGGCGTACTTTTTCAACAAGATAACGCACGTCCCCATATTGCTCGCCGAACTATGAACTTTCTTAATGAAGCTGGTGTTAATGTTTTGGCGTGGCCGCCCCGTTCGCTGGATTTAAATCCCATTGAACATGTGTGGGATATCATGGGAAGAATATTCTCTTTGCACCATTCTCCACAGACTCTAGCACAGTTGATCGATGAAATTCAAGTTGCTTGGAACGAGATGCCTCAAGAAGACATCGACCATCTCATTTTGTCGATGCCCAGACCTCTACAGGAGTGTATACAGCAAAGGGGTCGCCAAACACATTATTAATTTTTTTTAGATTGTTTTTTAATAAAATTTCTTGAAAATGTAATCATTTTATTCTTGATGTAAGACTACCATACTGGCAAAAAATCAAGTTAAAATAATAACTCCTTCTGGGTGTTACGCTTCTAATGTCATTGAGTATAATTTTGACCATCTCAAGCCAAAACTTGTGAATACCTTTTGAACTCCAATAAAAATATCCTCTCCTGTAGTGGTTCCTTTTAGCGGCTGTAAGCCAAGCAATTTCTCAGTAACAGTGAACTCCTTATCAACACCTCGAATAAATATAGCCAATTGAGCTGTGTCAGACAAATCGGTGCTCTCGTCTAATGCTATGGAAAATGATTCAAAACCAGCCATACGGTCAGTCAATGTTGTTTTTATATCATTAGCCATCATTTCTATACGTCGAAGAACAGTTCGTCTTGACAAACTAATTTTTTCAAATTCTTTTTTCTTTTCAGGACACATAATACCGCAAACTTCTAACATACACTCCTTGATAAATTCTCTTTCGGCAAATGGTTTTAATGCCTTTGCCAATTTTGAGCTAACTATAAAACTAGCTTTCACAACGTTATCAAGTTGTGTTCTTTGTTTATGAAACATTTGTTGCTGTTTTTCCAAATTTGCGGTAAGCTTCTAGATTTTGTCTGTTCTTAATTGCCCTGTCAGTGAGTGCAGCGTAGCATGCTTAGTTGAGTAATGCCTCTTTATATTTAATTCTTTCATTACTGAAATGGATTCATTACACAGCAAACAAATAGGCTTACCATTGTGCAAGATAAAAAAGAATTCTTCAGTCCATTTTTCTTGAAAATGGCGACCCTCTGTATCTACTTTTCGTTTCTTTTCACCAGACATCATTTTTGTTTACTTTTTGTTCAATAAACTTAATAACAAACTTTAGTTAGTAACCACTCAAGATGCACACAAAGTCACAAAGCAAGTTGACGGCTCGAGCAGTTCGCTAGGATATCGCTTGTCCAAGTTATCACCTCGGTAGCTCAAATAGAACTGAACTAACGTTCGGGCCATCCACCCGCTTATCTAGCCAAAATGAACGAATAATCTGAAATAAACTAGTTTAGAATAATTGAGAAGCAATAAATCTTTTGAGGTGTCGCCCGTGAGGCGGCAAACCTTAAAGAATTTGATCGAGCAAGTCGAGTGGCGGCGATTATTAAAGAGTGAAGCGGCAAACATCAAAGAATTTGATGTTTGCCGCCTCACTGTCACTCCCGTGAGTATAAGTACCTAATGTAATATTTTTTAAATTGGGTTTTTTCAAAATGTCTCGCGGGCCGGCTCATATCTTACAGCGGACCGGATCCGGCCCGCGGGCCGGGGGTTGTCCATATGTGACCTAAACGATGGCTCAACTTTTGGCATCTCGCCTCTTTTCCCGAAACTCGCTATTTTAAAATCTTCATTACTGAATGTTACCTATAAAAAAGGCTCCTAGAGTAATATTTTTGATTATACAAATAAACAAAGTATAGCAGTATAAAAACTGCGCAGAAAAGATTATAAACAGATTTAATTTTAAATTTGTCTTGCGTTTTTCCTTCGGCTTTTACTATTTGCATAATTAATTGTGTCCGTTTATAGTAAATGTTGACACAATTGCTACGTATAAAAGACGTTTGTGCGAAATGTGAAAAGGCAACTTGACCCACTTTTCATAGGTAAACATTTAATTTTGCAGTTTTAGTTCACTGTTCACAAGGGAATATCTTTCGTTTTAATAGACATATCACTTAGCACATTAGACATGATGAAAGAGAAAAAATAGGATTCTAATGATACGCATACGTCAAAATGACATTTAATACCACATTCATTGGTGACATAAATATATTACAAATACTTATAATACAGGGCTTTTTTACTTACCCCCATAATGCGAAACAAAGGGAAAGTATTGTTTTCGCGAAAATTTTCAAATCAAAAATTTACCGACGAGAAGTTGGCCACGAATTTTGGCGACTGCATCATCACCCGAATTTCAATGACTAATAAATTAATATAATTTATCAGAAACCACAGTTTATTGTTTGCAACAAGTATATTCCAGAATAATAAGTATTTGCAGTTTTCGTTAATAATATCCGATAAAATTAGTTCTTGAAGTCCGTTCATGTATCCAAACGCGTACATAAACAAATATGCATAACTTTTGTTTGCGAACAAAAAAAAAAACATATAATTTCTCATCGGATATGAACTAAGCACACTCTAATCAAAAATATTAGGCAATTTATTTAGAGATACACTCTTGAATCGAGACTTTGTGCGACTTTAAATCTGAAATATATTCCCAGCCACGGATTGGACGCACTGTTTTCAAAAATTCATAACTTTAATTTTGGAAAAAGAAACATATAATTTCTCATCGGATGTGAACTAAGCACACTCTAATTAACAATATTAGGCAATATGTTTAGATATACACTTAAAGCCACGAATTGGACGCACAGTTTTAAAAAAATTCATAACATTAATTAAAAATAATAATAATAATGGTTTCAGGAAATGTTCCATATTGTTAATATTTAAATCATCATATCTTTAACAGGGAAATTGTCATTTTTTATTTTAAGTATGCATAGGTTCACACCAAATTACATTTTCTACTACAAACAAGTACAGTTTTATAAGAAAAAGTTGCTCGCACTGGCAAAATTACTTTTGGGTAGAAATGGTAGCAGTGGTCCTCAACCTTTTCTTTTTAGCTTACAAACAAATACCCAAACATAAAATATAATTATTTAATTTATTACAAACGAGCAACCTTGGGAAATAAAAGAAGAAATTGCTGTTTTTAAGTTCAGAATAAATTTTTAGGCTTGTCTTAGCTCCAAATTTTACTTCATGATTAATCAACGAGTGGAAGACACTCATTAGAATCATACTTAAATAAAAAAAAAATCTATTTTAGTGACACATACAAAATATAGGTTAGGTGTCATATCGTTGTGTTATATGTAACTTTAAGTTAAATTAGACGTCATACCGTCAAGTTAATTTAGGTGTCACATTGTCAAGTTAGTTTAGGTAGGATGTTACTCTGTCAGCTTGCGCCGACTTACATCAACTGTCATTATAGATCAAATGTCAGCTGGCGCCGATTTAATATCTACGTAAAAAAACATAAAAATGACATTAAAATATCAAGTGACCAAAAACAAAAACCGTCTAAAAATATCATGATTGTAAAAAATAGGGTTTAAAATATATTTTTTAAATTTAATATTAAAACTAATCCCCGTTCCAGAAGTATTAGCCACTGTGTTTGAATGCCAATAAAACAAAAAGTATTTCTTCAAAACCGATCATTTAAAAATAAATAAGCTAATAAAAGTAAAAGTACTTTTAGATTTCTTAAGTGTAATTTTGCATGTTGAGAACATTTTATCTGAAGAAATTAAGAGACTAAAGGGTTTTTAGGTTTCGTATTTCTAGACAAATGAATGAGTAGAATATTTTTTATTATACCTTGTAACTTATTTATACTTCCTTCACCATTTTTCACATTGAACTTTGCTGAATACTAAAGTATTCTTGCTCATTGACCACCATTGGAAGGATTTTTGACAATTCCTCAAAAAACGTCAGATTTAGCGAGCGCAAAATATTTTTGCCGCTTTAGAGCGGTAAAGTGACATTAAGTGACGTCTCCTCGGGAAACGCCTGCTTTCCGATCACTTTTGGGAACGTAGAAGGATTATAGAAATACATTTTATTTTATACAACATTTTTTTTTTATAAGATGAGAATTTCGAGTGAGTTTAAAAGAGGAAATTATTCATTGTATCTGCAATATTTCACCGATACTATTATTTCCACTTTAAACATTGGTTCCATATTTTTTCATAGCTCTGCGCAAATTTCGAGCGGTTTTCACTTAATCGATTAAACATTTAGCCTGAAATTAACATACCATTTTAATGGCAGTGTTTTGTGTATTTCAGCGAGACGCCTTTCAAAACGAACACGGGTTTATAAAAATGTATTTCACCTTTCACACATCCCGCTCGCTCCACACACACAGCATGCACAAAATGTAATATTGCTTATAAATAAGTACACGTCGGGATTATATACGCTTCACTTATAACCCTGTAACTTGGGTGTTGCGTTGAAGGTATGTAATTACCTGGCCTTCAATTACGTTTTATGAAAAATTTCATCCGGGCGAAAATAACCCGGCTCATTTTTATTACGCGAAATGGGGGCTCTCCTTCTTGCGCAGTAATTTATGCAAATGCTATTCGCCGATATGCGCCCTCCAACCCTGCTACGCCACCTCAACCTACGAATATGTGAATATCGGGGTTGCCACAATTGACATGGTTATTTTTGAATGTTAATTAAATGGATTCTGTATGAAAATGTATGGAAATTTTATTTATTGTTTTGTTAATATTGTATCTTATTACTTATATCTGTTACGGACAAATCACGAAATACGGACAAAACGCGAATTGTCTAAGGTATATGAATTGAAGTATAAATGAAATTGCCAATTCTTGGTTGCAGAATACTTCAAACATTAAAAGTGCGATTCTTTTCGCAATCTACAACAAGTTAGTCTTACAAAGACTGTATCAAACACTCAATGAAACAACTACTTCCCGAGCTAATACCCCGACGGACATTGAATTATACAACAAGTGTTTGCTGTTACATACAGTAACCTACTGCAAATGCAACAATTTGAGTCATTTTGCACATTGTCCAGACAAAATACGTTGTATCTAAGGGCTGTTAGACAAAATGGGTTCCAAGATTTTACATTGAAATAAAAGGTACTAGAAAACATCACTTTGTTTTATAAACAAAGTGGCAAATTCTTTATAAGGAGTATGTTTTGAACTTCACTTTAAATCAGTGTTTTATACGTGTGGCGCATGAAGTACAATTTCGAGTTTAGAAAAGCCTGAAAATTTGGATTTGCCGAGGCGCTTCGCTCGGCAACCCCGGCAAATCCAAACTTTCAGGCTTTTCTAAACCCGAAATTTGACTTCATGCTTAATCTGGGAGTGGAAAATTTAACGCTTTTATAAAAAAACTTGTTTTCATAATGATTAATTAATAAATAATTTAGTTTAGATTGATATTATATGAATTAAAACTTGTACCTATAATTATTTACTTTTTAAACCAAAGAGTTTTGTTTTAATTTTAAATTAAATAGTATTTAAATTCAAATAAAATCAATTAATTTGGTTAAAAAAGATTTTACGAAATTAAGCTATATTACCGACGCTCTATCTAGTAACCGCATAATACCACACTGTCATCTTGACGCGTATGATTGACATGTCTTGACGGCATACCATCTAGCTTTTTAAAGAACTGCAAAATTGCAACATTTTCTTTAACTCTACCTATTTCTATTTTATTTGACACGACCATAAAGTCAGGATATTTTCCAAATATTTAGAAGAGGAGTTACATCAGGTCAATTTTTAAATCTGATAAAAGAGATGGTGTAAATAACTATCGTGGCATTAGTAATTCCTAAACTTTTTGATAAATTGGTACCCGTTCATTTGAATTGGATGTGTAAAAATACTACAATTGACGAGCAGCACTGATTTCGGTCAGGAAAATCTACTACTACAAACGTTTTGACGTGTAATTCCTCGATAACTAATGCCTGAAAATATTCATTCAATCGATGTTATTTACACAGATTCTGCAAAAGCATTCGACCGTGTTAATCACAATTTTTTAATTGCTAAGTTATCTGCCCAGGATTCTATGCTGCCGTCATTAAATGAATTACTAGTTACCTAACCAACCGTACACAATGTGTTGAAATTAAGCACTATTTTAAATATCATTTCTATTTCTTCCGATATACCTCAGGGCTCGCACTGCGGACCGTTACTGTTTTTAATGTTCATAAATGGCATATCGCAAGTAATTAAAAACTCGTCATTTTTGTTATTTGCTGATGATCTCAAGATTTTTAAAGAAATTGTAACTACTGATGATTGTATTTTGCTTCAAGATGATATATCTTCTGTTTTTAAATGGTCTTGTGATAATCATCTATTTTTTGAATATCAAGAAATGCAATGCAATTACATTTACTAGAAAAATAAATACTATCCATCACCATTACATTATAAAATACTGTAAGGCACAAGGCAAACACATGATTATTAGCTGCGATGCCAACATCATACCGTCTGGAGTAGCACCAATATAAACCAAATAGGTAGACGTTCATAAACGCAGTGAGACAGGATGTAATTAAGGATTAAATAACTCACACCATGGTGGACTGGAGGGTGTACAAAGAGGCAACCATGTCAGACCACCGATGGATATCCTACACGATACAAATCGAACAGTGTGAAACAATGGCCACATACAGAAAGCCTCGAAGAACGAACAGGTCTAAGTATCGAGACCTTCTCATAGTAGCATTTGGCTCATTCACGTTGAAGATATCTACAAAAACACACAAGAAATCAGGGAGGCAGCAGAGAAATTAACTGCGGCTCTCATCGATTCCTACAATGAATCATGTCCGGTGAGTATACCTAATAAACGGTGGAAAACGCCATAGTGGAACGCCCACCTCGAAGACATGAGGAAATAAGGGAAACTATTTAACAGGGCTAAAAACAACAAAACGAAAACGGACTGGGATGCGTATAAAGCATACCAACGCACCTAAAACGAGGTTAGCAACATACCAAGACAAGCCTGGAGGAAGTACTGCGGAGACATAGAGTTAACGAGTACAGACAGACTTAAAACAGTGCTAGCCAAAGACCCACACTACCTTAGAAGCTTCAAAAAGAAAGACGAAGAACGTACTTCAAATGAGACTGACACCTTCCAACGAATGTTACAAACACACTTCCCTGGGTGTGAACGCTAGACATCATAGCGTCCGCAGATGATCAACAAGAAAAGTACCAAATAACAAGGATCGAGAGCTGGCTATGAAAATAGTTATAGACAAAACCATAGCATGGACAATAAAATCATTTCAACTATACAAGTCCCCTGGCCCGGATGGTATCTATCCGGCCTTTCTTCAATGGCAACCACCTGCGCTTGTGGCGTTGCTTGGGGCCATATATCGTAGCTGCCTCATGCATCGCTACATTCCTAGGTCATGGATAATGGTAAAGGTAGTATTCATTCCTAAGCCTTACAGAAATGGCTATACAAACGCAAAATCGTTCAGATCAATAAGCCTATCCTCGTTCATGTTGACAACGCTGGAGAGACTATGTGATCGACGCATCAGAGACAATGTTCTCAGATCCAGGCTGATGCATTAACATCAACACGCCTAAACACCAGGCAAAAGCACCGAATCTGCACTGCATCTTGTAGTCTCAAGAATAGAGCGGGTGATAACGAACAAAATGACCACACTAAGTACATTTATCGATATAGAAGGAGCCTTTGATAAAGCATCCTTCCAAAATATCGAGGAGGCACTCAACAGAACGGGTGTCAACAACATGTTCTGCGGATGGATAGGGAACATGCTTCGCTGTAGACAAGTAATAGCATCTCTGGCAGACGTCAAAATAACAGGGTCTGTCACCAAGGGCTGACCGCAGAGTGGAGTCCTATTGCCACTCCCGTAGACATTCCTGGTGAACGAACTAACCACAAAACTCAACATCCAGAGATTCTATACAATAGAATATGCGGATGATTTAGCAATTCTCCAGAATGGAAAATACGAAAACTTCCTCTGCAACAGAATGCAAGAAGCACTTAAATTTGTAACTGGTGCATAACCAACTGGTTATCAGTAAACCCCATAAAGACAGAGGTAGTGATGTTTACTAAGAAACACAAAGTAGAAACAAACACGCTACCAAAACTATTCGGGACTGAACTAAAACTATCAAAAGAAGTTAATACTTAGGAATTTATCTAGATTACAAACTAAACTCGTCAAAGCACCTACAACATAAAACTGAGGAAGCAGGCAAATCTTAATGGCAAAGCAGAAGAGCCATAGGTAATACCTGGGGACTATCCCCAAAGATAGCGCTGTAAATATACACAGGTATTATTAGACCGGCACTCGAATATGGAGCCCAGTCTGGTGGCCGCGGACTAATCAACAAGGAGCAACGCAAAAACTAAACCACATACAGAGGCTAGCCTGCTCATGCACAACTTCATTCAGAACAACACCAGCTGCCGCAAAGACAGGCTGTGGGGCGGGTATATACTCCGAAGACCTGGCTATTCGGAAATACATTCCGATAGCAGCTTACGCCACCGAAACACAGACCGAAATCTAAGCGATTTTAGAAAGCGCCAAAGTAATAATAGACAGGAAAATCAGTAAACGAAACATAACCATCCTCACTGCAAGCAAAACGGCATTAGCAGCATTAGAAAATTTCAAAATAACATCTAAACTTATACATAAATGCGTTGAAACGTTGAACGAGGCAGCAGCACTCAACCGCATAACACTGACGTGGACAAAAGGACACAGCAACAGCGAGGACAACAACAAAGCAGATGAACTAGCACGGAACATCCAAAATTACCACAAACCACGCAAAAATAGGGCTATCCCCTCGGTCCTTAGCCAATCACATGCTAGAGTATAACTGCGAAATACAGGGAAAGATGGAAGGACCTCACAACATGCAGTCAAACGAAGACATACTTATCGGCACCTGACTGCCAAAAAAACAAAGACAATTCTAAAACTCACAAAACAGAAACTTCTTACTCTAACTGGCTCCATTACTGGACACTACAGCTTCCAGCATCATCTCGCCAAAATGGGAATCGCCACCGATGACCTTTGTCGAGGATGCAATGAAGAAGAGGAAACATCAAGACACATACTTCACGAGTGTCCAGCGCTGTCAAAGATAAGGAAGGTACTAAGAGAAGAAACCCCAAATCGTGAAGAACCCGGATGGCAACGGTCACCCGCACAAATTCTGGCAATTGCCGACAGTGCGGAGTGGATCTAACCATCAGCGGGGAGGAAATACAATGGGACCGACTGTGGCCTAACTGGGTGCGACTGACGCTGCTCTTCCGCCAAACAATCCTTAATCCTTAATTACAATATGAACAATAATACATTAAGAAAATTAGACGAAATTAAAGATTTGGGTGTTATGTTTGATGTCAAGCTACTATTTGCCAATCATATCAATTTTAAAAGTAACCGTGCATTAAAAATGCTAGGATTCATAAGAGAAATGTAGGATGATTTGTTACCTGCAACGTGTAAGCTGGTTTATTTCGCATTTTTTCGTTCGCATTTACAATACACATCGTACGTCTGGTCACTAATTCAAATAATGTAAATAAAATTGGATACAGAAGAAATTCTTAAAAACTATGTCATAAAATGTCATAAACCAAGCTTAGTTGTAGAGTTAAACTCTAACGTTGGTGCTATTTATTCACACATACATACAGATATGCTCAGCTACGGCATAATTTATAGCAATAAATCATTAAAAGACTTGCCCGATATTGTCTTTGCTGATGCATCGAAAACCATACGTAATTTGGTAGTGGGACTGTCTTTAAGAACAGCATGATGTGGTAGATAATAACCATCATTTAGAACGTTTGTATGTAAAATGTCCGTCATATGTCCGGGAGCTTCATATTCCTGTAAAAACCCTGTATATTGTGATTTAAAGTTTGAATGCTTATTTATTTTGCGTTCTAATGTCATGAAACGTCTTGGCCATTTCACAAGAGTCTCCGTTGTCTTCGTTGTTTGGATAAACGGTATTTTTTAAGTTATTTTCACATTCGCGTTCTTCTGGAGTTAATATGTTTTTGAATTCGTATTCAAGATTTTCAATTTGCTAACATTTTTCGATATTATTATTTAATTCGTGAGTAGTTAATATATTACACATTGAGTCTTTAATTGCTTCTTTTATTTCGGAAATAAATCCTGTAATTAGCCATCTAAATTGGCTGTTTTGTAGGACAACATTTTTAATATTAGTACAAATCTGACCCGACAATAAAATTTAATAAAACAATTCTGCACCAATTAGAGCCTCTACTTCACGTCATTATAGTTGGAATCTGTAAGCTTTATATCTTAAGGAATATCTATATTATTTTGTAATGTTTCCATCGGAATGTTACCTGTTATTTTGTGTGACAAATAAAATCGTAATCGTCGTTTGAAATTGTTATTGAATTTAGAAGATACTTCAGACTTTGTTACATGTTTTATGTTTGTTTCTACGTTAAATATAGCGCCTATTAAGAGATTTGCACCTATTAAAGGTAAAGCTAAAGCCGATGCTAGTATATGCGTAGTAACAATAATTTGCGTTCCAGAATCAAGAATTATTCTTGATTCATGAGGATTACCCCATATGTCAGCAATATTTATAATACACGTGGCTAAAATCACAGATGAAGAGTTTGGAATTGCATGCAATGAACTTGATGATTAATCTATTTGTCGGTTGTTTTCCAAATGCGAAATAGCATTATGCGGTTTATTACATAATCTACATAAATTGAATTGATGATTTGGTTTTAAGTAATTGAGGCGTAAACGTTTTTCTTTGACAGCCTTAATTCTTTTTTTGAGTGGGTAATTTTAATAAATTTTCACACTTTAATACGTAATGATTATTTTTGCAAAATCCGCATGTTAGTTTGGTGTTGGTGTATAAACCCTTAGTTTGCACTGTTTTAATTTGTCTTTAACTTGCAACGATTCTAAAGTGTAACATTTTTGATTTAAATAATCCTTTACATTTTGAAATGTTAACATAAAAAAATTAAATAACTTCATTTACGAACTCTATTTTTGTCTATTATTATTACCATGTTTCCTTGATTCCTACAATTATATTTCACTGCACTCTTAAATTCCTATCACAACTTTTATTAAATATATTTTTCCAATTTTAATACTAAGTCAGTTATAGAACTCTCTGCCCTCGGCGAAACACCCTGTATATGCATAAAGTAAGGAACAGTATTGTATCGATCATGTCGTCGGCGTTTTTGCATATAGGTCATGGCAGAAGCAAAGACGGGGGCCCCTGCCGCTGTTGGCGAGCCGCCCCCCGAATAGACCCGTTCCATTGTACCGGATTTTGGGTAATTAATGTTGACAACGCGATAAAATATGGGCGCGCTTTCATCTGCCATAGTCTGCCATCCGAGCCATTTGAGGGCACCGACTGCCACACTTGAAAGGGAATAAAATATTAAGGCAGTAACACGCCGCCTTCATTGCCTCATTTATTTTTTCCGGTTAAGGGATCCCCTCCTAATTATTCACTACTTCCAACTAACTAACTTCATCATTAACTACGAAGCATTTCCAGCCCCCAACAAATATGTCCTCTCGAGGAAACTGTTTTTGCACAGCAAACAAATGGCACACATTTCACGAGAATGTACAGACTGTACACAACATATTTTACAATTCATGTATTCTTTTTACTTTCCCTCATATGCAAAACAAAGAAAAAGTATTGATTTCGCGAAAATTTTCAAATCAAAAATTTTAGTGGATATATTCATTTTGAGGTCCCCCGAATTGATTCAGACTATTTTTGAAAAATGTCTGTCCTTCTGTAATTCCGTCCATCTGTCGTCACGATTGAACTGTTAACATGACACTATAAACCGAAGCTTTTTGAAACACTGGTAGTATCCGATCAACTGTTGGTAAAAATGCAGAAACCGGAAGTGGTGTTTACTTTTGGCATTTTTTTGATTTCTCTTAAATATTGATCATATAAAAAAAATTGGGACCAAAAATAGTATTACAAAAGCCGTATTAAAGAATCGAATGGTGATATATTTTTTTTTTTTTGCAAAAAGGTTGGCATCCCTGAAAGTTTGCTTAAAAATGTTAATAACTCAAGATTTTTAAATGGTATCATTGAAAAGGTTTTTAAAAAAAGGAACTTTTGTAAGAAACATAATTTTGCGACTGTCATCAATTTTGAGTAATATCTGATCAAAGTTATTTATTTTCAATTTTTCATGGTTAACTTATTTTAAAAGATTGAGTTTCAAATGTCTGTTAGAACACTCAGATAGATTCTGACTAAGGCCGCGGAGTCGCTAAAGAAAGATTCGTCTCCGACTCCTCTATTTTTCGATAATCCTACACCAACTCCGACTGAAATAAAAAAATCCGGTAAATTTACAATCCTTAGAATATTCAGCATACTTTTAGATGTAAACTAAGAGTGCATACACAGTTTGCACTGAACAATTAAATGTATTTGCTTAAATAATAGAGTTAATTTTAACTTTACGTGAATTATATTTAGAATACGTTTCGGTGAAAAAGTTAATAAGCACAGCGGTATTTTAATTATATTTTAATATGCAGGATTAAATTGTATTATGTGAACTGTACAATTAAAACAAGATAAACATCAAACGTTTTAAAAAGTTTACAATCGCGATAGCAGTTTTATGTTCCTGTGTCACGGTCTGTAAAGTACATAATTAAAAATTAAATTGCGTGGTATGAAAACTTAAAAGCTCCGTATCAACGTATGTAATTTCCTAATGAACGCCATAATAAACATATTTTGACAATTTTAAATTTAGACCAAGAAATGGGATTTTTTTAAAATGTATTGCTCTATCTTAGTATGCATTAATAAAAAATTATAGGAATGATCTCTTTAAGATTTTAATTTGCGGTGGGTACCTAAGTTGGCTACAATATATTTTTTTAATTGTATGTTGTTTGACCGGCGTTCTTTAACTCGTTTCTACCCGTGTTCTCAAATGCTATTAAATAACAATTAAAAGTTATAAAACATGTTATTCTGTTGAGCCTAATTCAATTACAGAACGCTAAAGAGAAAACGAAAAAATCTCGTCCACCCCGAAATACTTTTCAGACTTATTAGCCGGCATTTAAATGCGAAACGAAACAAAACCGCTGACGTGTCCCTTTTTTTTCGTGAAGGAAAAACCCTTCGTAGAGCCGGCCGAATGGTGAAATATTAGTCGGAACGTGACAGGTCCATTACATGCCGACTTTTTCGTTTTTATTTTACTTTGGCTGCGTTCACGTGCACGTTAGAAAGTTATTTCACCCCTTGGAGATTGATATCACCGGCCATCTTGACTTTTAAACCGGCCAATTTTATATAACACGATTTCTGATTAAGCCGAATAGGGCGATAGACCGAGCGCAGCGCCCTCTGAGCCACACGCGATTCAACATAATCCACATTTATGTTGAATCAAGCCTAATTCAAGTTAAGCAATTGTAATTACTAGGGCTGGGCCGGATTCGAATCCTGTATTCGAATCCTTTATAGCAGCGGTCGGGGAACCGGGGTAAATTATTCCAAATTTTTGGGGGTAATAAGGAAATGTTTCCAATTTGCTATTTTATAAACGTGTTAGTATTTTTACAAACCATTCTTTAAACTTAAACAATTCAGCACGATATACGGGCTTGTCATCTCACTCCTCACCATTACTAAAACGAGTCAGAGGGCGTGATGTTCTTACGTCTTCGAGCGCTCGAGTTTCTAGTTACTGACGAGGCACATCATTTCATCACCAATTTCAACGATCAAGGTAAGCATCAACTGGTTCTGTCAGCCTTCAGATGGCAGCAAATAGAAATAGAAAAAGAACATACCAGGGAGAATTCCTTAATTATAGTTTTCCACAAATAGAAGACAACGGTACAATGAAACCACAGTGTGTTGTATGTTCGAAAGTACTGACTTCAGAATCTTTCAGAAAAAGTCAAAATATTTGGGTAACTTGCATTCACATCTGTCTTCCAAACCGCGAGAATACTTTGTAAATTTAGAAATGTCTGTTAAAAGACAAAGATTGGACAGCAACTTGTTCGGTAACTTTGATCAGCGTTCAGCATCAAAGGCTAGCTTTGAAGTAGCCTGGTTGATTGCCCGAACAAGAAACCAATGGCAGAGATCACGTGTGATCAGAAAGCGGCGAAAAAACTGAATTCAGTGCCCTTGTCTGCAAGAATTGTAAAAGAAAGAATTTCTCTCTTGGCAGAAAATGTGAAGGAAGAGGTTATTTTTTTACTATTCAGCTTGATGAGACTACAGATGTCAGTAGCAAATCACAGCTAATGGTGTATGTTCGCTACGAAGGTATACATACAATTGAAGAGGAATTGTTGTTTTGTTCTCCTCTCGAGTTGAGATCTCGTGGAATTGATGTGTATAATAAAGTAAATTAATACTATAATACTTAAAGCACTAATTTAAAGGGGAAAACTGCATTGCTGTGTCTGTTGATGGAGCTCCAGCTATGCTGGGTCATAATAATGGTTTTACGGCTTTCGTGAAAAAAAAAAAGAATCCAAATATTGAAGTTACTTATCGCCGGGCACTTCATGTAAAACATTTGGAACATACACTGAAAGCCGACATGCATGATGTCATCAAGATTGTTAATGCTATCAAAGGGAATGCACTAAACACGCTGCTATTTCGTGAATTATGTCAGGACGGTGAAGCTGAATATACGGACCTACTTTATAATATATAAAAGTAGGGTGGTTCTTTTGCGGAAATGTTCTAAATCGAGTATGGGCTCTCAAAACTGTACTCGAAATTTGTATGGTTAATCAAAAGAATATTCTTGCAGATAAGTTTAAAACCCCCTCGCATATTTAGCTGAATTTTTTGAGAATATAAATATATTGAACAAAGAATTGCAAGGACTATATCCCGCCAAAGACGGCGAGCCGAAACACGAATGAATTAGAACCAATCAGCTTCTAGAAGTCGTTGTTGCCGTGATAACGAATTTATGTAGAGTTCGATTTCGGCACTGTGATTGGTTCTCTACTCGTATTATGTTTCGGCACGTGATTGGTTATCCCAATTCATTGTTCAATTTTTGTAAATAAACTGAACTTCAAACTACTGTCAAATAAAAATTATACACTTCAGTTTTAGTGAACGCTATAAAAATGATCGCAAACACACGGTTCGGAAGTACACCTCTAGAAGCAATTCACGAAAAAGTAAGAAACGCCCAGCCTATAAATACATTATCATCGCAAAAATATATATGAAAACAGTTTATGGAGTTTTGCGTGGAGAAAAATATTACGTTAAATGCGACTTGCACTTTGGAAGACATTTCTAAAATATTGGAAAACTGGGCATACAATATGAGAAAGAGGGACGGCACGAACTATAAAGAAAATGTAGTCAAGACGCTATGGAATACCACTGCTAAGTTAGTGCAAGAGAAGTACTTCAGTGAGTTTCAAATATTGTTTGATCCATTTAAAGACTTAATATTCAAATCGGCACGAAGCGCCCGCGATGCCAAACGCAAAGAATTGCAGCGGTTTCCCGAGAAGAGAAGCATGAGTTCTGCACCGTTATCATCAGAAGAATTTCAAGCGATAGTTCTTCAATTTAACGAGGACAGTCCCGATGGGTTGCAAAGAAAATTCTTTCACATAGCGTCGGTTGAACTCGCGTGGAGAGGAGGCGAAGGGACATCAACATTAATTCAGCACTTCAAGGATGAATTAAATAATTCTGCAGAATGGACTGGAAGAATAATTTACAATACCATATTTTCTAAAACCTCTCAGGGTGGAGGACAACGCTCAGCCGAAAACAAATGGCTCACACCAAACAAGAGTAATGAGGATGTGTGTCCGGTACGATTACTTAAGAAATTATTGTCAAAACGTGGCGACAACATTAAAACAGATTGTCTGTTTTTAACTGTAAACAAGAGGTGGCCATCGGGAAAAGGCTGGTATAAAAATATGCCCATTGGCCGCAATGAAATTGGGAAGTGGGTTAAACAAGCGGCTCAGAAAATCGGTTTAAACACCAAAATGATTAAAATTAGCAATCACTCTAGTAGAGCAACAGCTGTGAGTCAATTAATGGAACAGGGAAGTAGTGACCAAGAGGTTGTTAAAATCATCGGGCATTCTAGTTCGCAATCACTTAAACCGTATTTACAATTAAATTCTGACCATCATACTAAGATTATTAACAACCTCAGAATAAAAAACTCCAATACTCTAGTGACAAGAAATGAACAACATAATGAACCTGATAAGCAAAATATAGTATACAATAATTGTACAATTAATAATTATTATACTCAATAAATGTCTTCGTTTATTTTGAATTGATTCCTTTTTTATTGTAATATTTTTGTTGGGATATAGTCTGATAAATTGCTCTCGTGCATTGGAAATTATCGTAAGTTTGCACTCTTTCGACAAACACAGTCGTATTGCTTTAGGCAACAGCCCCTCGCCCTACGGGCTCGGGACTGTTGCCAAGCAATACGACTTTGTTTGTCGAAAGAGTGCAAACTTGTTACCGATAATTTCCAATGCACTTGTGCAATTACTGTTGAAAACATATTAATATCATTTCAGCCAGAGAAATAGTGTCAGCGTTTGGATTAAAGCTTCAATATTGGAGACAGAAAGCAGAACAGAACAAGATAGTTTCTTTTTTCAAAGTTAGCTTTGTTTTTGGAAGATTGTGAAAATATTACTTTTGATGACATCAAGGATACAGTTATTAGACATCTTACTGAACTCAGAGAGCGGTTCACTGATTACTTTTCAGATCTTGATGTACATACAACCCAACGGACCGTTGTAGGTCCTTTTAAACATAATATATAAAATTACGAAAAAACTATTCGTAAAAATGCAAACAGTGTCTTAATTAATAAGACAATTTAAGACGATAAATATCCATTGAAACAACTACTTCCCGTGCAAATACACCTCCGGATATTGAATTATACAATGAAATATTTAAAATCTTATTTAATTTGATTTGTTACAACGCTCTATTAAATTATATGTAACGTTTAGGTCAAATTCTCTTCAAGCCAACTAACAATACAATTTAAAATGAAAGGAGAGATAGCAACAAATTAGAAGTGAAAGGACTTGGATTAAAACTAATCTTATTTATTTATTTTCTCGAATTCAAATAGTTTTGAATTTGAATTTATCTTGTTTGAACTGTACCGTAAGGTAAATAATAAGGTCTCACATTCTTCATACCTGCTAATGACATAATCCACTTTTTTACCTATACATACCGACCATCATTTTCACTCATTCCATTTCTGTGTACCTGTGTACCTGTTTATTCCACACACAACACTTTTTTCAAGTAAGTTTGTTTTAATTTTATTCCTATTTTTTTAAAAAAGTCAGAAGCAAAGCTATACTGAAGAGAGATAAATCTCGAAACGCGTCTATACATGGCCTAAGACATTCGTTTTAATCCAAGTCCTTTCACTTCTAATTTGTTGCTATCTCTCCTTTCATTTTAAATTGTATTGTTAGTTGGTTTGAAGAGAATTTGACCTAAACGTTACATATACTTTAATAGAGCGTTGTAACAAATCAAATTAAATAAGATTTTAAACATTTCATTGAATAATTCAATATCCGGAGGTGTATTTGCACGGGAAGTAGTTGTTTCAATGGATATTTATCGTCTTAAATTGTCTTATTAATTAAGACACTGTTTGCATTTTCACGAATAGTTTTTTCGGTCCTTTTAAATGTGAAATTGCTGACATACCAGAAGAACCTCCAGGTTTGGCAGAGGTAATTCTTAAACTTCGATCGTATACTTAAGCACGCATTCAATTCGAGAGCAAAGGCGTTCAAAATGGCACATGAGGAGGCGGTAAAAAAATTGTTGCGATTTGCAACACCCTGTCTTTGTGAACAAGGCGTTTCTTTAATAAAACATAAAAACGAAGAACAGAAATCGATTAAACGCCGAAGACTGTATTTAAATTGCTCTTACATCAAAAAGCCCCAATTTTGAAGTTATTGTATCAAACATAAAGCAACATAATTCATCCAAAACCTAAAGGGGGAAAGTTCTCAATTAATTTTTGTTGTTCCAATACGAGAATTTTATTTTGTTTGTCTATTACATACTTACTATTTTTATGCAACTTTTTTTTTATTTTCCGTGTAAATGAATTCAATTAATAATGTTTAATTTAAATTTTCATTGATTGTCTCCTTTTCAAAATGAGGGGGTAATATCGACTTGCGCAAAAATATTTAGGGGTAATGGTTAAAAATGTTCCCCGACTGCTGCTTTATAGAGATTCGAATCAACTAAATTTGGATTAGAATACGGGTATAAAAGCATTCGGTCAATCTTACAATTTGCCTATACATTTAGATGTCCTAAAGTTCCCCATCTCTAATGTTCAGATTTGCCACATGCGTTCAAAATGGGTTTACATGTGATGAATCTATAGATCACAATTTTTAAGGTGAATAAAATATGGTCTATATAGTGCACAAATATCCATTCTCTGGCATTCCTAGTTAGAAATTTGAAATGCTACTTCAAAAAAAATGTATTATCTGATTCTGGATAATTTAATTAAAACACTTGATTTGTTTCACTAACTCACTAATTAGTGATACAAACCAAGTGTTTTAATTAAATATCCAGAATTAGATTCAAAAATGTTTGACCACGGGTTAAGTGAGATATTAATTAAACATTTATTACCTGAGTAATTAATAACCTGAGAACTTACTGTACAAAATTACTTCGAAGTACACAATTACTTCGCAGTACACAATTAAATTGTCAGTGTTATCAAAATACCGAATCTGTAGAACTTACAGAAAAATGAAAATTTGAAGTGTCCGGAGGTGCCCCATATCCCAACCTGTCCCACTCTATCCTATTATAATTTGTGCATATTTACTTTACTTTAGTTCATGCTAAATTAACCCATTAACGGCCGAGCAATAATAGAGATAACTTTAAAAGTTGATTTTAGACTTAATTAATGACTTATTGTATAACATACTGTGAATTTTTCTTTTAATTATACATATTGTATACGCTGTAAATGTAAGGCATTTGTCGATTTTTGTATAAAAAACGTGCAATATGAAGTTTAGAACAAGTATTTCCACTCCCAGACTAAGCATGAAGTAAAATTTCGAGTTTAGAAAAGCCCCGCGTAGAAAATTTGTCGAGGGTCGCGCCAGCGACCCGAGACAAATTTTCACGGGGCTTTTCTAAACTCGAAATTTTACTTTATGCGCCACGCGTATAAAACACTGAAATATTGTGAAGTTAGAAATACATTGAAAACATTTGTTTTAATGAGTAATAATCAAGATATTTAAATAATAAAATATTTACGTTTGTCTTCATACATTTTCAAGTCAAGTCGAATAATATAATATATAAAATTAACTTATTAAGTAATTTAATTAACATAAAATTAATAATGTTGCGTATATGCATCAATGGCGCCTAATGGGTTAAGGAGTGGAAGATACTCGATTAAATTAACTTCAACATTAATTACAATTACATTAATTTAAAGATTTAAATTGAACGATTTAATAAGAACAACGACTGCCTAAATATCATATGCTCAATAAAAAAGAAACCTCTAGAGTGCTGTTTTCATATATATTTTTTTTAATTTATGTTGGCTACACGCTTTAGGAAATGTCATATAAACCGTCAGACATAATAATTATATTGTATAATTTCAGAGTTGCCAACCTACAATATATTCCATAGCACTCTAGAAATTTTATTTTATTGAGCATACGATATTTACAGCGTATATATTGGGATATGTATACCTACTTAAAAGAAAGATTCCTTGTTTACTTAACGTTTGTAATGGCAATGAAATAATGATTCTCCATGTTTTTACTAAAACTGTAATTTCCCGTTGTAATATTCCAATATCGGCATTTATTTTATGTCAGTTTAGGCTTTAAATTGCGTTGCTTAGCGCTTAACTGTTGTCGATGGTTTGGACTTAGCAGTGTTTGGTTTAGTAGCTGCGTCTACATGTATGTACACATGCATGCATTCCGTTAATTGATGAACATGGAGAGAGAGCACTTCGCCAGATACCCAAGGTAATGATAATCCATGATAAATTGTAATTGAAATAATGGCACAACTCATGATTACTGTATTACATGTGGATCTAATCTTAATTAATCGGTATTGTGTTTCTATTACTAGTAATTAATTTGTCTATACTATTAAATACTATTAATCATTCCAGAATTTACACAGGGTGTTTCGGAGTTGCACGGCATTATTTTAAGTGTGTGTTCTCTAACACAAAATAAACAAAATAGTTCATATACACATATGTTTCAAATTTATTTATTACCAAAATATTAAAGGTTAAAGATTTACTTATGTAAAAGTCAAATGTTAATTAAGTAGCAGCGAAGACATATTAGAAGATTTAGAACATTTGCATATTGTTTATTTGATTGACAGGTAATTAAAAATCAATCAATTAGTATTAAACACTGTTTGTTTCGTGTGTGCTACAGAACCCATACCTAAAATAGTGCCGTGCAATTCCGAAACACCTTGTATACATACAGGGATTTTTTCTTTCGAGTAGGTATACATATCCCGATGTGTATGCATTTGGAGGCAATCATTGATTTTTTTTCTTAATGAGTAAGTGTTTCAACTCCTTGTTTAAGCATGATGCAGTGGTGTAGATTAAGGGGATTAATCCCCCCCAATTAGTCTTTGGAAAATAGTAAAATGAAATAAGACACTAATTTCAAGTGAAGTTAACTTGTTCATAATTTGTCAGCGTTTTCAGTGTTTAATGCGCGTGGCGCATGAAGTAAAATTTCGAGTTTAGAAAAGCTTTTCTAAACTCAAAATTTTACATCATGCTTATTCTCAGAGTGAAAAAAGTTCGTAAACTTAAAAAAAGCGTATGCTTGTGTATCCTTAAGAGAAAAAATCCCAGTATTTAATGTTGACAAGTTATCTTGATCTGTTTATGTTTTTAATGTATTATGTTCAATTGAATATTTCCTAATAAATAAACAAATACAAATACAAACATGTCTAAAAGAAATTATAATATTATTATTCATGAAAATCTACTTCAGGGTCTCATAACCTTAAGACGTGAAAAAATTATATATTTTTTGTGTCGAACGTTAAATAATATATTATACAACGAGCATATAATGATAGCTATTAATCACGAGAACGATGTTTGCGGAACGAGCCGTTAGGCGAGTGGAGCAAGTCGTTCGAGTGATCAATAGCCATTATATTGGAGTTGTACACTATACTTTGTCCACGACAATATAATACTTTTGCTTTGTTTTTATTAAGAAGTTATATAAATAGGAATAGTATTTATTTTTAACATTAATTTAATACAATACAATATTATTTAGTAATATTAAATGTAATATTTGAACAATTAATCTCCCATAATAAGAACGTTAAAGCAGCGGGGATCCGAGAAGGCTGCGATTCGGTCGAAATGGCAACCACTTTTACATTGCTCTTATGGGAGACGACTGTCACCGGGAGTGGAAAAATCGAAGAATTCATTTTAGAAAGTTCAAATTTTCACAGGACCGAAAAAAAAAAATTCCGCGTGTCTTAGGCTAAGCGGCGTTCAAATCCGACCTCGTTTTCTATTTTAAATCATTTTTTTAATTTTACGCCGGGCGGAAGATTTCCTAACCTCAATACTTTACACGCTGGTCTTGCTTCACACGGAACTTTTTCAGGTCGCGCATAGCACAATTTCGATGGGATTTGACCTGGGCTTTCCAACGCGACACTTCCGAGCGCTCAAATCACCCGATTAAAAAAATATTGCATTTAATCGATTTTGCAAAAAAAACAATAGATTTTCAAAATTTTGCGTCTATCGTGTTCAGAATTCCATTAGAAACACGACCTATCTATCGAGAATTTTTTCTATCGAGGAAAAGTTTTTTTTTTTGCTATTGAAATTTCATAAAAATATATACCGGGTGTCTAAATCTCGCATTTAATCGATGGTTTTTATTTTTTCTCCAAAATGTTTTGTTTAAACGCAGATCGCTAGGATTAAATTTAGCGGTGTTGGGACATGTTTTTTTTTCTTTTTATTGGCCGGCTTCACGGGCTGTCAGCACATTTTCGATTAATAGAGGAATTTGGTTTTCACATTTCGATTTTATCCGCAACCGACAAGATGAAACAAAACGAAACAAAACAATTAAATTTAATTAATTTTTAAGTTTAACGTGTATATACAGGGTGGTCTAAAACTGTGATTTTCTTGATTATTTTTTTTGACCGACTTAAAATGCTCCAAAACGATTTGTTTAAACGTAGGGTGGTATGGTTTGACCTCGCGGTGCTCAGAAAATTATTTTCGAGCCAACAAATGGCCGCCTTCCCGGTGTTTCAGCAAATTTTTGGTCCAAAAATTGCGCTAGAGAAAATTTGTTTTCGCGGGGATAAAGGAGCAACTACCCTCTCTATGTGCGAGCGAAGCGAGCACCCTAGCGAACGAAGCGAGCAAGGCAAGCGAGCGAAGCGAGCGGCTGGAGCGAAGCGACCATCTCTTCCAACCTTTTCACGGACCTTTACATCCATCCACTCCATAACCACTACAAAACAACGATTTACCTTGCAGTCACCACCATTCGGCTCATGCACCAACGCCTCTCCCCCTCCCTTTACCCTTGCTACTATTATACATATACTTTTCTTCAACAGCATTTATTTTTTTTTTAATTATGCAATTCTCTTTACATTTCTACATTTCCTTGATTCGGCCCTCGGCTTCCCGGTTGGTAAATCGGGCTAAATGCTAGTTGCAGGAATAGAATTGATATCAATACTAAGATTTTCATTATTTGTTGAAACCTTTTGATTGCATTGATAGGTTTAGTGTCTATTATCACTGGAATTATTCATTTGTATTAACCTAGATATTTTTTCAGCTGTGTCTGTTTTATTTTTAATGGAGTCGTCTATATAGCCTTCTGCTACTGCTGTCGACTTCCATCCCATTGCAGAAGATCTGCGAAAACTGTGTCCAGAATATTTTTCTGAGTTCGGCAACTGCAAGAATGTAGCAATGTCTTTTCCCATTTTAGTAAATTTATTAATTCCTATTCTTTGGGCGGTGCATTTGCCATTTTGATAATTCAGAAAAAAATATGTTTGTTGTAATGTAAAATGGGTGGCTATTAATGTAGTTTTTACAAATTTTATAAAAACTATCGGTGACTGTAAACTTTCGAGTTATTTTTGTCTTTGTATTGGGCACATTTACTGAAAAAGCTGATCCAAGATCTTGCAAATCATTCATTTTCATGCAATACATTTCATTAGCCCGACAAGCACCCATTACTCCCATTATTAATGCAACCTTAAATAAAGAAATGAATGATTTTTGAAACGAAAATTATTTAAATCTTACCTTTGTTGCCAGGTATTTATCATCAGAGGCTTAGATAATGAAATCATGCTTTTTTGGGTTGAAAACCTTCAGATTTTCGTTTTAGCAATGCTTGCAATTTCATATAATTTTCTATGTGTATTCCATGATAAATCTTGATCGTACTCCTAAGCATTGAATAATTCAGCCATAATGTTGAGGGCTTATATTTTATGGATAGTTCTGTAAAATACACCAATAAAACAGATTCCAAGAAGGAGTTGGTTTTCTTTTCCCTTCTCCAGTTCAAAAATGATTCATACGCCGCTAAATATATTTTTCTTGATTTTTCGGGCAATAAGTTTACTGAGGCAATTTCTGCAGCTTCTTTTAAATTTGGCGGGGTTTTAATTATATGACACTTTGCGGACTAATAGATAACATTTTGAAAATGATATTAAACAGTGAATAATGATTAATCACTGACAGTAGTGAATACTGAATATACTTATAATTGAAGAAACACAAATATAATGAGTATATTATAAGATAGTCGTGGACAAATATGATTATTTCTTAATGCATCTTGAAAATTTTAAATAAATTCGACTATCGATACGTTCTTTATTCAATTGAAGTCTTTAAAATTTCAATTTACGATACAATATTATCGTTTTCTGGTCTAGTCTAGATAATAAAAAACGATTTTTTTTTAAATTTAGGATTTTTCGTTATATAAAAGTACTGATGTTAGTTGTAACTTAACATTGTAATTACCACTAGTAATTTTTCGTAACTTACGGTATATTACCTGATGATTCTGGTAACATTGATGTCTCACACAGAGTATAAAATATCAACATATGCAAATTTTTTTTTCGTAGAAATTATATTATTTTATTCGTCCATTCAACTTATTAAAATATTAAATTAATAAATACATATTTTAAAAACAATAAAAGTATAAAAATAACTAAAACTATTGACTGATTTTTAACCAGTTTTCTTTAAAACAATGTTACTTATCAAAATATTGGAAGCATAAGGAAATATAGATAATCTTTCATCTCCCCAAAAATCAAAAAACTAAATCTTTATTACCAAAACTGCGGCGGATTGAGGACAAAACTTAAAAATTTAATGTTGGCTATTAGCTGTAATGATTATGATATTATTATTTTAACAGAAACATGGTTATTTGAAGCAATGTCAACTACAGAACTTCAACTTAAAAATTATAATGTGTATAGATCTGACCGTAGTGTAAATGGTGAAGTTATATGGGATATTGATTGCTATAAAAAAGCATTTAAAATCTTCATTCATTTGGACCAATAATTCAATTGAACATTTATTTGTTTCTTTGTCAATAAATAAATGTAAATATATTATTGGAGGTGTTTATATTTCACCTAGTTCCTCAATAGATAATTATATTAATCACTGTACAGAGTTGGAAGATATTTAGGAAAAACAAGGCTCAAATTTGTCTCTTATTTGTGGCGATTATAACCTCCCCAATATAAAATGGGATATTAATGGATACTCTTTAAGAAGTTATGACAATAAAGCAAAAATTATAATTGATGCATTCAGTTTTTCGAACTTAACTCAAATCAATTATATACCAAATTCTAGAAATGTGTTTCTGGACTTATTTTTTTCAAATATAGATGATACTAATGTTACATTGTCGGATAATTTTCTGTCTAATATAAGTGCACATCACTCGGCATATAACATTACAGTACCTACACTGCCAATTAATAAAATAAAAACTGAAAAGAAAATATATCTGTACAATGCAACTAATTTTGATGCATTGAATATGTTTTACAATTCTAAGTTTAATTCCGCTGAATGGAACTCTGATTTACTTAATTCTGATATTGATAAGAAAACCGAATATTTTTATGATGTAATCAACGACGGAATTGAATGTTATGTCCCTTATAAAATAGTCAGTATAAAGAGTGATGCCTATCCAGAATGGATGACAAATGAACTTAAATCTCTCATTCATAAGAAGAAAACTGCTCATTATAACTACAAAAAATCTGGAAAACATGAAGATTACTTAATTTTTAAATCACTTCGTAGCCTGTCTAATACACTATCCGATAAGTTGTATAATGAATATATATCTTTTCACATAAAGATAATTTATCATAAAGATAAATTGAGTTTGTCAATAGGTTGCAGAATATTTATAAAATATAAAAACGTTTTTATATTTTATAAATATTCTGCAACCTATTGACAAACTCAATTTATCTTTATGATAAATTATCTTTATGTGAAACTGTACCGTTAAAGGCGGTATGTCACTCTCTCTCAGGTATCAAATTGTTCGCACCTACTAATGACTTAATCCTTTACCTATAAATAACATTCCTTCATTTTCACTCGCCCCAGTTTTGTGTACCTGTTTCGACGACACACTTCGACATTCCTGTAAGTTTCCTGTTTATTTTATTTTAATATTTTTGTATTGAAAGTCTAAAGCAAAGCTATACTGATGAGGGATAAATCTCGAAACGCGTCTGTAGATGGCTTAAGACAATTAAAATTCATTCCCTAAAATTTTTTCAATTTCTTTTTTTCTTTTCAATTTTTTTTTAAATTTATTTCAATTTCCTTTTGTTTCATTTAGTTTGGTTAGAGAATAGTTTGACCTGATGTTGCATTTTGCATATAAATTATGCATAGAACAGCAGTGCTGTCGTGTAACGCAAATATTCATTGTATAATTCAATATTAGGGTATTAGCTCGAGAAGTAGTTGTTTCAATGAATATTTGGAGACAAACTTTTTGCAGAAAGTCGATATTAATTTTAATTCGTTTTTATATTTTATATATCTTTTATTGAAGGAAAGTTATACGCCGACCCAAAATACTTCTGGAATCATGTCAGAGAGGTCCGAAAGAATGATGGTATACCTGCTTTGATGGAGTATGATTTAAGTAATGGTACTGATGGAAATGAAATTTCAAACTTATTTGGGAAGTATTTTGCTTCCGTATACTCTGGAGAATGTAGCAATATTAATAGTGCAGAACCATGGGTAATATAGTTAACGATACAAAATTGGAAACATCTAAATCTGAAGTATTTAATGAAATAACTCATCTGCGTCCATGCAAAACAATAGGATATGATGGAATTTGTAATTATCTTCTGATTAACTGTGTATATTCATTATGTGGTCCTATTTATGAATTATTTTATAACTCCCTGCAATCTGGAGATTTTCCAGTACGCTGGAAAATAAGCTACATCTATCCAATCTATAAATCAGGTGAACATCACCTGGTTAAAAACTATAGAGCAGTTTGTTTACAATCTACCATCCCGAAAATGCTGGATAACATTGTATCAAAACAAATCTCTTGGATGACTAAGTGTGCTATGTCATCGAAACAGCATGGTTTCGTACCTAAACGGTCTACAGTATCGAATCTACTATGCTATACACAATTCATTAACGATGCCTTAGATAGTAATAATAATAATAATAATAATAATACAATTTATTTCCAGTGAGAATAAAGTACAAGTCAAAATATACACAGTATAAAATAATTTACACAGTACAAACATGGAAAGACGTCAGAACAAACTTTACATATTGTTTAATGCCGACGCAAGAAAGTCATCGACATTGTATGGCTCTAGTTGACATAAAAAGTGGAATAGTTTACGTTTCATTTCACAGTATGTTTTTGCACTTTTTATGTGTACAGGTAGGTGGTTGTAGAGCTTGATACAACTATACAGCGGACCGCGTTCAAACATTGTCAGTCTATGAGCGGGGTATCGGTATTTGGTGCCATGGCGTGTGTTATGCGAGCTATATAGTATAAACGGATCAAATAAGTGCTTATGCTTATACGTGAATTTTATACATTCGTAGATATATATAGCGGGGACTGTTAATATACCTGCGATTTTGAATATGGTTCTGCAGCTTTCACTATATTTTAGTTTATGCATTACCCTAACTGCGCGCTTTTGTGTTATAAAAACAGCATTTAATTGAGTACTCCCTCCCCAAAATATAATACCATACTTTAAGTGAGAATAGTAATTGGCATAGTAGAATGTTTGTACTATTTCATTGTTGCTGCTTTTCATTAATATTTTTAAGCCATAGCAGATACTGCTTAACTTAGAAACAAGTTTATTAACATGGTCTTTAAAGCTGAGTGTTTCGTCAAGTATGACTCCTAAGAAACGAACATTTGAACTATAATTATATGTTACATGATTTAATGATATACAGTCTGGAGTTGGTGTACATTGGTTGGTCTTAAAAATGATAGTGTGAGTTTTGGTAGTATTTAATATTAAATTATTTCTTAGGAACCAGTCAGTTAATCTGCGCATAATACTGTCTCCGTTGTTAACTATATCGACATAAGTGTGACCAAAAATTAGAAGGTTAGTGTCGTCTGCATAACATACAATTTTCGTGTCATTGGTAGTTATGTTCATCATATCATTAAGAAACACATTAAACAATAGCGGACCTAATATACTACCCTGTGGGACCCCCATATCTATAGATAGGGCGTCTGAAGTAATAGCAGATGTACTGTGATTGAGTTTAACGGATTGTATTCGACCGTGCAAGTATGTCTTAAACCAATAATAAATCTTAATAAATGCGGTATCTTTGATACCATAGTTACGGAGCTTATTTAATAGAAGATTGTGGTTAATAGTGTCAAAAGCTTTTGACAGGTCTAAAAGTACTCCACATACTATAGCCCTTTGCTCAAGCGTAGTCAGAATTGATTGTATGTACTCAAATAAGGCGGTATCTATATTTTTGCCCTTAGCAAAGCCATGTTGAGTTATGTTTAAAATGTTGTTGGATGTTAAGAAATTGTTTAATCTTTTTGCCATTAACGTTTCTAATATTTTGGAAAAGGTACTCAAAATGCTGATTGGTCGATAGTTGTCTAGGTCATTAACATTCCCTTTCTTATATATCGGCGTAATGAGGGAGTGTTTCATTTTTTCAGGATATACTCCCGATTGAAACGAGCTGTTAAAAATATGCGTCAGTGGATCTCCTATTGATTCAATTGATGCTTTAAGAAGGGATATCGGTATTCCATCATAACCACAGCTTTGTTTATTGTCCATAGACAATACAATTTTAGATATTTCTGACGGTGTAGTCGGCTCTAGGGACATAGCGTTAGCACTTATTTGAGTATCAGGTACACAGTTCTGTAGCGAAATTTGATCGATAAGCTTGGCACCACTTGTTTTGAAATGTAAATTAAAATCCTCTGCTTGCATATATATACAGGTTGATTCAATATATTTAGATTTCTCCAAGGCATTTGATAGAGTCAACCACGCTGTACTCATAAATTAAATCACTTCCCTTGGATTTGACAACTTAACTATTAGTTGGTTAACCTCGTTCCTGACAAATAGGACACAGATAGTGAAAGTTAATAACTTTGTATCAAATCCGATAGCCGTAACATCTGGGGTGCCACAAGGAAGTCACTGTGGTCCTATTTTGTTTTCACTGTTTATTAATGACATCGATAATTATATAGTATAGTATTTAGAAACATTCGCTCAATTGAAGATTGTATTCTATTACAGGATGATCTGATGAGATTATATAAATGGTGTGAAGTGAATAAACTATATCTAAATACCGAGAAGTGTAATGTATTAAAATTCACTCGAAAACATAACATCGTCGATTTTACTTACATAGTTGGGGATCATGTCATTTCAAAAACATCTGAACTGATAGACCTGGGGGTGATGTTTGACACAAGAATGAATTATAATTCGCACATTGCATCTATTTGTTCTAAATCTTTAAGAACCTGGGGCTTTGTTTGGAGATTTTGCAAACAATTAGATGCTACTTGTTTAAGTCGTTTGTATTCTGCCCTTATACTACCGAACTTGGAATATGCGTCAGTGATTTGGACACCTCACACACAATGTAATATTAACCAATTAGAAGCGGTCCAAAAGAAATTTCTGCGTACACTCCAATTCAAGCTAGGTCTTGTTCATGAGCAGGGAAAATATGATGATGTAATGGAGAAATTCAAATTGAAGCAGCTTGCTGAGCGGCGTCATATCATCGATCTATGTACTCTTCATAAATTGCCGAATGGACTGATTGATTGCCCTGAACTCCTTTTACAATTGGATTTTCAAATATTATCGAGCACGCGTCGACATAGAACAATGCCTCTTTTCCGATTGAAGACTTTCGGATCAAACTACACCTATAACAACCCTATAAGTAGGATGATGAGATCGGCAAATACATTTAATTTACAGCTATGGTTTAATTTGTTTGAGTTGTCACATAACCACTTTAAACAGAACTTGTATAAATTTATATAATTGTTAATTCAATATTTTAGTGTATAATGTATAATTTTAGTGCATAATCTAGTTATTCTAATTAAGTTTGCAATATTTTATTGTATTTTAAGTATTTGTTATGTATGTATTTTATGTAATAGGGGTTTTCCGTTTAAATAAATGAAATGAAATGAAAAAAAAAATGAAATGTTAACATATTAAAATTGTCAAAATGTTATATTTATCAGATTTTATATCAATTTTGAGTCATTCTATATTTCATTGCATTTTTGTTTGTTAAAATTTTTTTTTTCTATGAATATAAAATTTTTGGTAATGTAATTAATTCATTAATATGCTATACAAGTACACTACACAAGGTTCTTTTTCGGAAACTGGTACCCTTCGATGACTGTATGAGATCTAGTAACAATTCTGTAAAATATTTAATTTTCACGACGTCATCTTGAGTCTGTACATTTGGTTTAAAGTTTGAACATTTTTGAAATTTTTTACAATTTTACAAATAAACAAAATTGAGTACTTGAAACAAAAAATAACCCTGACGGGTAGTCACTAAATAGTTGATCAAGGCCATAAAAATAGATAGGATTTTTTTAAATATTTTTAGGCGGTGTTTTGGTCTGCACATGAGGCTTAAACTTATCCAAGTATTCGTAAATTTTTGATATTTTTTAAGTTTCATAATTTCTGATATCCTCTTACAGTGTTATCAAAACTTGTTTACGTAGCTTTCGTTAATCAATTTTGCATTGTGCAACTCTTCGGTAGTTCATATTGAACTAGCCAGGACTCACCACAGGGAGGTGGATGCACTTCGTGTCCCGCCCATGCCCCTCCCAACCACCCAACCATGAGAGTATGCATTTACATCTTTAAGAAAAGACTTCAACAGGTAAATGGTATTTCTTGAATAACTTTCTCATTTATCAGTTGGTGAAACATTTTGAAATAATATTGAAGGATAATTTAAGAACACTTGGTTTGTTTCACTATTTATTCAAATAGTGAAACAAACCAAGTGTTTTTAATTTATCCTATAATATTATTAAGTAAATGGTTTCTTTGTTTCAAATATTGGACGGATATTTCTATCAATAATTTTGGTATATGATGAATTAATTTCTCACTTAACCCGTGGTGAAACATATTTAATTAATACGCTTTGATTAAAACACTTGGTTTGTTACACTGATTTTTTATTTTTACTCGAACTAGTTTCGACCTTAGGTCATTCTCAAGGAGATATGTACAAAATATTACAAATGTATCGATATTTATACAAATTTTACAGCTAATTTCAGGTAATAAGGGCCGTCGCAATGGGGGAAAGCCAAATGTCTTCGATGTTATTAAGCGTGGTTTTTCCATTTTATATTGCTCTGTTTATTTCTAATCCCTCTCGGGGATTCAAGTCACGTCCCTTATTACCTGAATACAAAATATTTAAATTACTATTATTGAAAAAATGGTTATTTTCTATACAATGTTGTGAAAGTCAGGTGGAAAATTTATTATTTAAAATTGATTTTTTGTGTTCACTTAATCTAATTTTAAAAGTTCTTCCTGTTTGTCCTATATATACACAATCACAATCTCCGCACTTGATTTCGTATACGCCACTTTTTTTAAATTTGTCTATGTCGGATTTATTATGCACTAAAAGTTTGTGTAGATTAATTGGATTCGTCATTATAACATTAAATTTATACCCTTTTAAACAATTTTTTATATTTTCTGATAGGTTGTTAACAAATTCCAGTTTGCACCACTTATTTTTTTCCGTTTTGTTTTGCGCATAAAAATATTTTTCAAATTGTTTTAATTTTTTCTTTTTGACAAATCTATCTATTAATTGAGTACTGTAACCGCTAATAAATGCAATTGTTTTTATGGTTTTTAGTTCTTGTTTAAAATTATGTTGATTAAGGGGGATATGTATAAGTCTATGGATTAAGGAGTGGAAAGTGCTGTAACTAATTTTATGGTGTGTGTTAGAAGAATTAGGTATTATGGTATCGGTAAAGCTATGTTTTCTATAAATTTTAAAATCTAATTTGTTGTCAATTCTGGATATGGTTAAGTCAAGGAAATTTAAACTATTGTTAACCTCCATTTCTCTAGTGAACTGATTTTTATTCCAACATATTTTATTGCGCTTGATATGTCGATGATATCTTTTGTATTTGGAAAGGAACAACTCGTCAACTTGAACTTTTCACACATCTTCTTAACTCCATTAATAATAATATTCAGTTCACTACAGAAATGGTGTTAGTTTAAATTTCCTCGACTTAACCATATCCAGCAGAATTGACAACAAATTAGATTTTTAAATTTATAGAAAACATAGCTTTACCGATACCATAAAACATAATTCTTCTAACACACACCATAAAATTAAATACAGCACTTTCCACTCCTTAATCTATAGACTTATACATATCCCCCTTAATCGACATAATTTTAAACAAGAACTAAAAACTATAAAAACAATTGCATTTAATAACGGTTACAGTACTCAATTAATAGATAGATTTGTCAAAAAGAAAAAATTAAAACAATTTGAAAAATATTTTTATGCGCAAAACAAAACGGAAAAAAATAAGTGGTGCAAACTGGAATTTGTTAACAACCTATCAGAAAATATAAAAAAATGTTTAAAAGGGTATGAATTTAATGTAATAATGACGAATCCAATTAATCTACACAAACTTTTAGTGCATAATAAATCCGACATAGAGAAATTTGAAAAAAGTAGCGTATACGAAATCAAGTGCGGAGATTGTGATTGTGTATATATAGGACAAACAGGAAGAACTTTTAAAATTAGATTAAATGAACACAAAATATCAATATTAAATAAAAATTTTCCACCGGACTTTCACAACATTGTATAGAAAATAACCATTTTTTCAATAATAGTAATTTAAATATTTTGTATTCAGGTAATAAGGGACGTGACTTGAATCTCCGAGAGGGATTAGAAATAAACAGAGCAATATAAAATGCAAAAACCACGCTTAATAACATCGAAGACATTTGGCTTTCCCCCATCGCGACGGCCCTTATTACCTGAAATTAGCTGCAAAATTTGAATAAATATCGATACATTTGTAAAATTTTGTACATATCTCCTTGAGAATGACATAAGGTCGAAACTAGTTGGAGTAAAAATAAAAAATCAGTGAAACAAACCAAGTGTTTTAATCAAAGCGTAATAATTCTGGTTTTGAATAATCTTTCTTTTTTCTTTTGATCACAAACCAATTTTGAGGAAGCAGTGAAACCGAAATAATTTACCTGTTGAAGACTTTTCTTAAAGATGTAAATACATGCTCTCATGGTTGGGTGGTTGGAAGGGCATGGGTGGTACTCAAAGTGCAACCACCTCCTCGTGGTGAGTCCTGGGTAGTTCAATATGAACTAGCGAAGAGTTGCACAATGCAAAGTTGATTATCGAAAGCTATATAAACAAGTTTTGATAACATTATAAGAGGATATCAGACATTTTAAAGCTTTAAAAATGTCAGACATTTACGAAAATTTGGATAAGTTTAAGCATCATGTACAGACTAAAACCATCGCCTAAAAATAGTTAAAATAATCCTGTCTACATTTAAGGCCTTGTTCAATTATTTAGTGATTATCGGTCAGGTTTTTATTTTGTTTTAAGTACTTTAAGTACTTTTTTTGTAAAAATGTAAACAATTTCAAAACTTTTCAAACTTTAAACCAAATGTGCAGACTTAAGATTAAGTCGTAAAAATTAAATATTTTACAGAATGGTTACTAGATCTCATACACAGTTATTGAAGGGTGCCCGTTTCGGAAAAAAAGATTTTTTTCACTCCACCCTAATGTACACGGTGGTGCATTTTGGAGAATATGGAAAACTTTATTATTTGAAGAGATACTATAAAACCGTTTTCACGATCCAGGGTCACTTTTTAGTGTTTTAATTAATGGTGAACAAAAAATTGATCTATCTTTAACTGTTTCCGCTTTATAACCGAAAGTTGATAAAATGTCGTTTTTTAAGAAGTTACTGTAAGTCATGTTTTTAAAGTTATAGCCAAACTGTAAAAACTTTCTTATGGCATTTTACGCACATAAAATGACGTACCTGTTTTATTTCAAGGACGTTTCGTTTTTCTTTTCTTATATCAACATCACATTTTTCTTATAGGCGCATACGGAGATATGCATATTATTGAACAGCATTTTTAACCCTAATTTCCATGATGTGCCACATGCACACTTTTGTGAAAAAAAGCCATTCCCAAAGTTGCCGTGACAACCGGTAAGCAACCGTGTTACTGGTTTGTTTGAAACATATGACGCGACCAGACCAAAAAGTCTAAAATCTTCGGATTTCTATCTCTTTCCTAAAATGTTGGAGGGTAAGGGGAAAGAGACCGAGCACTCAAGGGATAATCCATTATGAACACCAACCGCATTTTTTGGGTGTCAATGTCAACCCGATATTAGCAGGTAGTAAGAAGTCCACCTGTTTTCAGCCGGCGCGTGGCGTTATCTTTTGTCCGGTTTGATATTTATGAAATTATTTAAAATGTAATTATAATCAATACGACATTTGTAAAATAAAGTCGAGAATTATGTCTACGTGTACAGTTTTAGGTCAATCTAATTTTTTAAAACGTATATGACGTTTACATCTTGGTAAATATTGATCATCATCACATCTAAGCGTTATATATTTTTAACTTTACTGTAAATCAGTGGTTTATACGCGTGGCGCATGAAGTAAAATTTCGAGTTTAGAAAAGCCCCGTGAAAATTTGTCGAGGGTCGCTGCGCGACCCTCGACAAATTTTCTACGCGGGGCTTTTCTAAACTCGAAATTTTACTTCATGCTTAGTCTGGGAGTGGAAGACACTCGTTAGTTTAAAATACATCACAACTGGTAAAATATATATCGTTGGATGCCCGTCTTTAGGTGATATGTAAACAAATTATGGGTCTTAGGAGTTGTCAAATAAGTGAGTTACTCAAATGTTTCTAAAGCACTCTGTACAAAAAAACAAAAGATTAACATTTTACATATAAAATGTACAGGGTGAGCGAAACTTGATGTCTCAGCTCTATTATAAGAAAAGGAAAAACGATAGAAAAAAACCTGAAAAGAGGTTTATAAATGGAATTGAGTAAGGTCCATTTTAATCCAAAATTGCATATTTTTGTAAATTTTGAAACTGAAGTAATGACGTTATCGAAATTCTTTTCCCCAGAAACATATCTATGTTTTTGGATATTTTAAAAGAGCTAACATTTCTGAATAAACTTTGTAGAGAAAAAAAAAAAATGCTATCTTCTTTCTTTAAAAAATTAAAAGCAAACTTAAAAGAAACTATTATCAAAAATTCACAATTGTCACGACTTAAACAAGCAGCCTTTGGAAGCACATAACAAAGCCGCATCTGCCAATAATTAAACTAATGGTTGACAAATATTGTTTTGTTGTCATTTGATTTTAGATTTTTTCTATCGTTTTTCCTTTACATATAATAGAGCTGAGACATCGAGTTTCGCTCACCCTGTACAATAAACTATATGTGTGATACATCATTGAATTCAGAAAAAAAATAGCATTTTCGATGGTACTCACAGAATGACTATTATAAATGTCAATTGATTGTGCATTTTGAAATCCAGAAGAAAACTGAACTTCTATAACCATTTTAGTAGTCATATGTATTTTCATATAAATTGACGATGTTAACGCCATCTGCTGCCAATTTTTGAGTAGTATCGTTACAGCTATTGACAGTAGATGGCGTTCACGTAGTTAATTTAAATGTAAATTACATATGAGACTATTAAAATGAATAAGGATGGTTAGTTTTTTTCTGGATTTCAAATTGCACTATAAATTGACAATTTTAATAGTCATATGTAATTTACATTTAGGTTGACGACATGAACGCCATCTACTGTCAATAGTCTTGTCTATTGTACTCACAGAATGACTATTATAAATGTCAATTGATTGTGCATTTTAAAATCCAGAAGAAAACTAAACACCTATAACCATTTTAGTAGTCATGTGTAATTTACATATAAATTGACGATGTGAACGCCATCTGCTGCTAATTTTTGAGTAGTATCGTTACTGCTATTGACAGTAGATGGTGTTCACGTCGTTAATTTAAATGTAAATTACATATGAAACTATTTAAATGGATTAAGATGGTTAGTTTTCTTTAACTTTAAATTGACTTTAAATTGCTCTTAAAACTATAAGTATGACACATGATTGAATTCAGAAAAAATATTCTTCCAAATAATATGAAAATCCAAAATGGCGCCCAATAAGAAAAACAAAAGTTGGCTATGGTGTAATGTCAAAGTTGTAAATGTCTGAATTCAATAGCTTTTGAATAAAAAAAACGAAATTTAAAAAAATCCGTTTTTGACAATATCTCAAAAACGAAAGATGACATTTCAAATTTGTTTTTAGGTTATTATTGAGCCCTAAATTACGCAACTTTGCCCCAATTTAACCGACTCTCTATCTCTTCAAATAACCGAGATCCCCATACATTCTGTTCAAATATATAGAAAACGTAAATGGCAAGTTTTTTTTTTATAAATAAAAGTTGTTTTGTTTGATTTTTCGATTAGAATGCGAAGAGTTCAGTGAGTAATGCTCAATATTTATTTTGGATTAAACCTATATTTTTTGAGAAATTTGAGTTTAGAAATGAGGATTTTCTAATTATAAAAAATAATATCTCGAAAATGTTTGCAGATACATTTTTTAAAGACCATCAAGAACCTCCCCCCCCATCCTTGTGTGATCCTAATTTATATTAATTAAAACACTCTTAGAACTAAGGTACGCTTCTTTTGTTTTAAACCCGTTATAAGAATATAATAAAACGCAAAATTAACCACGGTAATTAACCAAAGTTAAAATATATTGCTATTGTTTTTTTTTAATAAATACGATCATACATACCTTGTTTTAGTGGCGTAGATAGCTTTTTGTGATTGGGGGGAGGGGGGGGATTTGAGTTAGTATGTTGTTTCATTAATTTATTTTTCTAAAGTTATACAAAAACAAGTACATAAATGAATTTTTGTTCATTGTAGCTCTTTTTCCCTCATTTAAATAATTGATGATTGGCATACTAAACGTATTTCACTTGTTAATTGGTTAGTTATAGACTATTTCACATTAAATCAGCGTTTTATACGCGTCTCGCATGAAGTAAAACTCAAAATTTAACTTCATGCTTAATCTGGGATTGAAAACACTCGTTAGTTGATCAATCAAAACTTTAGTTTGCATTTTTTTATTGCTAGATTAGCGTGCTTTATTTAATTGATTCGATTAAAACGTAACCAAATAATACCATTGCATAACATATTGATTCATGTGTTAAATTGTTGGAGTCATTAAATAAACATGAACGACCGTTTAAAACGCTCTAAAAATGGAAAAAGGGAAACTACCTGCTATTCAGATAAGGTCATAAATTGTAACATCAACACCCCATAAATTAAGTTTTCTTTTCTTCCATTATGCTTTCGCGCTTCTCTTCAAAATTTGCTAGTATAGATATTTTGGAGAGGCCCTCATATGACTACTATTAATGCGGTTTATTTTGTTTTATGAAAAAGAACTCTTGGTTGACGTTAAGTGTTTCTTAGCTTGTCGTGTACAGGGTGTCTCCTAAAAAGCGCCGCAGGCCATAACTTCTTTATTTATTGAGCGATTACAAACAAACAAAAAAAAAACAATTAAAATGGCTCTACCAGATCTACAAAGAAGCCTTGATTTGAGTTTTTTTACCAAATCAACTTTCATGTCAGCGATAGTCAACTTTTTTTTTAAATGGCTACGTATATTTCTAAAATGTATTCTGATAGAGGATATTTTTCTAAATTGAAACATGTACAACAAGTTGGCTTTTTTGTAATATTCATAAGTAAAAAAATAGTATATCAAAGTATAAATGGAAATCGTAAAGATTTGTTGGCGTTGCTCATAGCAACTTTAAAACAGGCATTTTATAATAGTCAATTTATACACGCTCCAGCGTGTTTTAAATAAGCAAAATGATGTACCAATATTAACATAAGGTTGTTTTATTATAAATATTTTAAGTGTGGCATGGAAAACACTGTGGAATACTTTATTAAAATAATGTAAAATATGCATCATACAAAATTACAAGCATATCTACAAGAACTGCTCAAACTGATGACCACGTTGTCGTTACTGAGTAGGTCGTATACAATATACATTTACGGGGTATTTCGCGACAAGATTTTATAATTATCTGCCTCAGAATTTGTTTGTTGTCTGGTTTGGTTACCTAAACATTATCTTTAAGATAACCCCAAAGCCAAAAGTCGAGTGGTGTAAAATCGGGCGAACGTGCAGGCCACCGAACTGGACCATTGGTTCCAAGCCATTTTTCACCGAAGTTTTTATTTAACCAAATAATATTTCTTCTGGCATTATGAGGTGTTGCTCCATCTTGTTGAAAATAAAGTCTCCTACGTTCTGCAAGAGGCAAATCATCTAACACATCTTCAATCAATAGTTGATGATAATTCACTTGATTTAGGTTGCCGTCTATGAAAAAATGGCCCAATTAATCGATCACCCAAAATACCACACCCCACATTCACACTGAATCTTCGTTGACAATTATTTTCTCTGAAAATATTTAGATTATCCTGTGCCCAATATCGATGGTTGTTTCTATTACGAATACCATTATTGGTAAAAGTGCATTCATCTGTCCAAATGACTTTTCTATAAAAAATCTGATCTCTTCTGATCATATTTAAATAAAAATAGCAAAATTGCTGTCGTCGGCCCGGATCATTTTCCTCTAATCCATGTACTTTTTGAGGTATTGACTTTGTGTTTCTTCAGAATTGAATTTACAGTTCTCTTTGAAGTGCCAATGTTATTCGATATTTCCCGAATTGATGTTCTTGGATTTTCTTGCACACTAAGAAGAACATCTAATTCTACATTTTTGCGAAATACACGTTCCTCTTTCTTGGGCTTCTTAAAAGCACCATACTTTCTTAAGTTGTTTTGAAGTCTTCCAAATCTTCGAGGCTCTGGGACCTCCCTGTTCGGAAAGCGGTCCATGTACAAGAACGATCGCGATTTTTATTGCATTCGAAAAACACTTGTAACATATCGGTCAATAAACTGTTAATATTGTTAGCCATCACCTGAGTTATTTCACCAATAATAATAAATTTGGCTGACAAAAAAATCGAATCTGAGACACTATTACTTAGATAACAGTTATTGTTTCATGTGTTCTGTTTTATTTTTCTACGGCACACTTAAAAAAAATCTATAACTCCGACTTTATGTTAATAAAGTTTTTTTTACTAATAAATATTGCACCAAAGCCAACTTATTGTGTATGTTGGATTTAGAAAAGTAACCTTTATCAGAATTAATGTAAAACAATATACGTGGCCATTTGAAAAAAAAAGTTGACTATCGCTGGCATGAAATTTGATTTGATAAAGAAGTAGAATTAGAGCATGTTTGTAGATCTTGTGGAGCCATTTTGATTGTTTTTTGATTTTTTTAAATCGATCAATAAATAAAGAAGTTATGGCCTGCGACGTTTTTAGGAGACACCCTGTATAACAAAAAATATTGTGTTCACAAAGTTATACATGTGGCACATTGTTGAAATCAGCATAAAAATTGCTGTTCAGTCTCTATATGCGCCCAAAAGAAAAAAGTGAATTAGGTGTAGGAAAACAAAAACAAAGCGTCCTTGAAATGAAACACAGACGCTATTTTAGTGGGCGCAAAAAGTTGCCATACGAAAGTGTTTACAGTTTGGTTATAACTTTAAAAACAAATGAGTTACAATAACTTCATGAAAACGGCATTTTACCAACTTTTTGGCTATAGAGCGGAAACGATTAGAAATAGATAAATTTTCTTTTCGCCATTGATTAAAACTAGAGATGCACCGAATATCTAATATTCGGCGGATTTAACGTGCCGAATACCGAATATTCGGCAACTATTCGGCAGATCAGCGAAGTGGCCACGTGGCGTTAGCCGTCGCGTTGCGCTCGGCATTTTAGTCAGTCTTCCGCTCGGCGTTACAGTCAGACACCGCACTCGCCATTCACCGCGTGTTGTTTCGTTGTATAATATTGCGCAATGTCTTCTGCAAAGTGTAAAAAATCGCCTGTATGGAAGTATTTTGTGGAGTGCACGGAGAGTACTAGGCTGGTCCAGTGTAGATTGTGCGATGTAAAGATTTCGCGTGGAGGAGAAGATAGAAAAGCCACAGCAACTGGATTGATTAATCACGTAAAAAATAAACATAACCACGAATTTCTAAAACTACAAGAATGCTCATCAGTTGCTGTAGCAACCAATAAAAAACTTTTAAAGTTTAAGCAACCATGTTTATCAGAATGCCTAGAGAAGTCCAAATTGTGGGACATAAATGATGTGAGGGCCAAAGAATACCACTACTTAATAGGGGAAACGATAGCAGTAGATAACGAAGCTATAGCTATGGTTGAGAGACTAGGATTTATGAGATTGATGAAGAAGGCTCTACCTCGGTATAACATACCTAGCAGAACATACTTTATTGAAAACATAATACCTGATATATATAAAAAAACTGTTGATAAAATTAAAAATAACATAACAAGAACTTATGCAATATCGATTACATCTGACATGTGGACGTGTACCCATACTGGCGCCAGTTTTTTGAGTTTTACGGGCCATTGGCTCAATGATCAGTTTGAATTAAACCATGCAGTTCTCAACATGAAGCATTTCGCAGGACCACATACTGGAGAAAATATTGCCTCTGCTTTGATGGAAATTTCATCTATGTGGGATATTCCACGATCCAAAATACATGCTGTTATACATGATAATGGTGCCAATATGGTTAAAGGTGTGAGAGATACCGGATATGGATCTATTACCTGCTTCATACAAACACTCCAACTAGTTATCGTAAATTCATTAAATATCCAGAGTGAAGTTACTGAAACGATTAGTACAGGAAGAAGAATCGTAACCCATTTTAATCACTCGAATTCAGCGCAAGAAAAACTGCAAACTATTCAACGAGAGGTAAGCCTTCCGCAACATAAGTTGGTTCAAGATGTTATCACGCGCTGGAACTCAAGCTATTATATGTTAGCAAGACTGCTCGAGCAAAAGCGTTCTATTTCATTGTATCTAACGGATAATTCAAATATTCCCAATTTGTCTTCATCGCAATGGGAGCTTCTACAACAGATATTGAGACTGTTACAACCGTTTGAGGAGATCACAAAAATCATAAGTTTAGGCTTATCCTGTGTGTCAGAGACTATACCACATGCAGAAACGCTTATGTGCTATGTAAATAAAGAAGAAACTGCACGGGCCACCAACAAATTGCAGAGTACAAGACTTGCTATTAAAGCGGAGCTGGAAAACCGCTTCGCCAAACTTAAAACAGAAAAGTTGTATTTGCTGTCTACTCTACTCGATCCAAGGTTTAAGACGAGTTTTTTCACGGGCCAGAATCAAGCTGAAAAGGCACGACAGTTAACAATGCTAGAAGCTTTGAAAAACAGTTGTGACGAATCAAGTACTGACAGCGATACTGATATTGACGCTGTGACACCTGCGAATAAAAATAATATTAGGACTGATAATAAATCTAGCCTTGAGTCTGACACTCATTTAAGTTTTTGGGACTGCTATAATGAAGTGGAGAAGATCGCAGCACAGCAAAATAATAGTGAATCTCCTAAAAAGAGAAACAATATTGCAACTGAACTTGACAGTTATTTGGAAACTGCACGCATAGCAAGAAATGACAATCCTTATACTTGGTGGGCATCCAATCGAAATCAATACCCATATTTAACACAATTTGCTGCCATTTATCTGTCTGCTCCTGCGAGCAGTGTTTATAGTGAAAGACTTTTCTCAGAAGCTGGGAACGTATATGAAGATAAAAGAAACCGACTATTGCCATCAAATGCAGAAAAACTAGTATTTCTGTACCACAATTTACCACTAATAAATTTTGAATATAATATTTGATTTATAATAGATGTATTAAAAATAAGAATAATATTATCATTTATAAGTTTATATATTTCATTATTATTATTAATTATACACGAGTTTGTTTTCTTTTGCAAAATTTGTTTTAAATGATTCTTTTTTACCTTTTAAATTGTATAATTTATTAATAAATAATACACGAGTTTGTTTTCTTTTGCCAAATTTGGTGTAAATGATTAATTTTTACCTTTTAAATTGTATAATTAGACAAAAAAATAACGCGTCACTATTCGGCAAATGCCGAATAGTGACGCGAACTATTCGGTATTCGGCCGAATAGTAAAAACGTGCCGAATATACTGAATACCGAATAGTTGCCGAATATTCGGTGCATCTCTAATTAAAACATGGAAAAGTGATCTTATTTCACAAAAACAGTTTTTCAATATCTCTTCAAATAAAAACGTTTTTCATATGTGACACCTCCAAAATGGTACAGGTACGTTTTTGTTAGTTTTTATTAATATATTTAACTTGCGATTTTTTATTTGTAATTTTAATAAAATGTTAATATTCTTTCCTCATATTATAACAATCGGTTTTATTTTCAATATTTTCTTAAAAAAAAATGCTGCTATAAAATAGTGATAAACATTCAAGGCTTACACATTATTATATTTTTAAACATCGATTCTATTTATTTTAGTCATTAATTTTACAATAAAAGAAACTGCAAAATAAGTTTATGTTTTATCGTCTAAGGAGTGTTTCCAATCCCATATTAAGCATGAAGTAAAATTTCGAGTTTAGAAAAGCCTGAAAATTTGGATCGGTCGCGTAGCGAAGCGAAGCGACCGAGCCAAATTAGGCTTTTCTAAACTCGAAATTTTACTTCATGCGCCACGCGTATAAAACGCTAATTTAACGTGAAATGGTCTTTAACTTAGCAATTAACAAGTGAAATATATTTAGTATATCAATCATCAATTGTTTAAATAACAGGGAAAGTGCTATGATGGACACATCATTAGTTTTTATACTTATTTGTGTATAACTTTAGAAACATAAATTTATTAACAAAATTCTAACTCAAATCCCCCCCATCGCAAGCACAATGGGCCCAATGAGGCCTAAGTGCAGTGCAGAAATGCGCACTCCCCAAAGAACCAAAATCATAAATCATAGGTGGAGGGTTCACCTATGATTTATGATTTTGAACAAAAAAAATAATTAAAATTATTTCCATCTTTTCTCTTGAATTCCTTCTTCACTAGATATTAATATTGAAGTGGCAATATGCACTGTAAACAGTAGCAATCCTCCCCAGCACGGGGTAAATTTATTTGTGCGAATATTATCCCTGAGATAATGGGAAACACTTTCTTATTATGTAATGGTAAGGGCGGAAGCTCCGACGTCAAGTTTTCTGAGAACAACCAGCACGTTTCGTGTTTCCTCGTGATTCCTTAGTATACGATTTTAATAAAGCAAAAACCGTCGTATTTTATTATAATGAGATACTTCTAACATGAAATCGATAACTATATCGTCATTGCTGAATGGAACCGTTTGTTTAATTATTTTAAAAATTATATTATGTTTTTTTTTCATTCCAATACCTAAGTTATATGATAAACGAAAATTGGGATCCAGAACAAGAGATAAGATGGAAGATAGAACAAGTAAAAAAACCATCTTAAAACATTGGTATAAGTAGGGATGTTCGATATATATCGATATCTTCGAATATCGATATTTATATCGATATTTCTTTTTATTAATACCAAATCGTTGATTTCATTACATGCGATACCAGTTATTCATTAAACTCCATCTATTATATTAAAATTATTCCTTAACAAACAAAAAAACTGTTTCTAGTTAAAACTTTAAGGAAAGTAAAAGTAAAAAATATACAGGCATTTTCTCTTTTAACTGTACCAACGCAACAACTGAGGCTATCGTATTTTGCTAAGCGGTATATTTTAGATTTCACTTGAATCTTGAATTAGTGTTTAATATACTTAGAGGCGCGTGAAGTAACATTATGAGTTTAGAAAAGCCTAAATAAATAAATGAATAAAACTCGAACGATTTGAGCATTCAATAAAAATATTTGAAAATTTAAAAAATCGAAGAGACAATTTCAAATCAAAATCTGAAGAAAGGTTTCATAAATCGACGAATATCTCGAAATGTTGGAAATTTTTGAATTGGTAAAAATCTCGAAATATTGAAAAACTCACGAATATCTCGAAATATTAAAAATCTTATGAACATTTTATAACTAAAAAATCGACTAATAACTTAAATGTTAAATGAACAGTATTTTGAACATTAGACTAAATCAGTGTTTTTATGCGCGGGGCGAATGAAGTAAAATTTCAAGTTGAGAAAAGCCCGAATTTGGATTTGGACGCTGCCGCTGGAGGGTCCAAATCCAAATTCTTGGCGCTTTTTACAACTCGAAATTTTTCTTCATCCTTAGTCTGGGAGTGAAAGACATTTGTTAGACAATTGTCAATATCTTATTATGTTTGTTTCTGTTTTGTAGAGAAAAAAAAATAATATTAAGAAAAGTTGTAAAACGATGAATATAAAAAAATGAGATGTTAAAAACAAAAAAGTTGACTTTTTTCATCTAAAATTTAAATCATACATTTTTAGAACAATCCATGAAAAGCTTGGACATTTACAAAAAGAGTCGAAATTTTCAAAAGTGATGAAAATATTGAAATTTCATGAAAAATGTCGAGAATTTGAAAATTAACGAACATTCGGGATATTCAGTAAAAACTCATCATTTTTAAAATTTAACGAAAATCTGAGAAAATTAATAAAAGTTGTAAACATCTTGAGAATTATTAAACATCTTCAAAATTCACGAAAAGAGTAGAAATTTTCGAAGAATAACCCAAATCGACATTTTGAAAAGGAATTAAAATTAAAACCTTGAAAATTTACGGATAGCGTCAACATTTTTCTAAACACGTACATTAAGGAAATTGAGGAAATCTGTCAGAATTTTTAATATTACCCGATGAATAGTATCAAGATTTTAAAAATCAACAAAAATCTTGACAATATACAGAAATCTTGGAAATTCAGGAATAGTGTTAAGATCATAAATAGAAAGATTAATATTTTGAAATTAATCTAAATCTTGCAAATTCGCCAAATGTATTGACATTAAAAATTGAGAAAAATCTTTTGAAAATTCATGAAAAATATCAACATTTTTGAAATTAACGGAAATCTGAGAAATGGAAAAAAATTACCAAGATTTTATAAATCTTAGAAATTCATAAAAATTGTCAACATTTTAAAAATTGATGTAAATTCAAGGAAAAAAATCATGAAGAATAGAGAAAATGTTTGAAATATTAAAAATCTCGAAATATGGAAAATCTTACGAAAATGTCTATGTATATGTTTTTATAATTTGACAAAAATTACGACATATTAAAAATGTTATTAACATATCATAATTTAAAAATCTCGCAATATTGAAAATCTCATGAAAATTTTATTAATTGACGAAAATCTCGAAATACCGAAAATCCGACGAAAATCTCGAAATATCGAAAATTTTGATAATTTTTTTATAAATTGATGTAAATCGCATGAAATTCGTCTAAATCGACAAATATCGAATATTATCACAAGATATCGAAAATCTCATGAACATTTTATAAATCGACAAAACGAGTGTTTACCACTTCCAGACTAAGCCATAAAGTAAAATGTCGAGGTTAGAAAAGCCCCGCGTAGAACGTAGAAAATTAATCGAGGGTCGCACAACGACCTGAGACTAATTTTTACGGGGCTTTTCTAAACTCGAAATTTTACTTCATGCGCCACGCGTAGAACACATTGAAATAGTATTATTATTATTTTGTAAAATGTAAATATTGATAATTGCGTAATCGTCATTAAACTATTCTTGGCAATATAATCAATCTTAGGTGAAGGCCTTCAAAAAATTATCTACAGCATTAAATAATTGTAAATATTAAATCTAAAATATCCGGTATCGAAAATTATCGCTTTCTAAGTATTGATACTTTTTACTACGATATTTTACCGTGTCGATACTTGGCTATACGATATAATCGATACTCAATATCAATATTTTTTTAGGATCGGAACATCCCTAGTTTTAAGGCACTAAATGCGAAGTTTAAATAAACAAGTGATGAAATATGGAGTTTCATTGCCTGATGAAGCCACTGCACACACTGGTTTGAGATTAATATTTTGTGGCCAAAACTCAATTTTTGAACTTTTACTTTATGTTAATATGCGTGAAGTTTTATGATGCCCTATTTTCAAATAATCATTAACCGTTGTTATTTATTTGCCTTCCATTTCTAATCGATAAATACAATGTCGAAAACATTGCACACTCGAAGGTTGTGTTTTCGTTCATCTGCCACGCTATGGGACTGCATCACAAATTATCTTAATATAAACTTTAATAAACGAATTATATACATTTTAGACGTTAAAAGAACATGCCTCAGGGTAAGCGGTTTTATATTTTGCTATGTGTTTTTTTAATTCTAATGAGGGCGTAGTCAGAATTTTAATCAAAATAAAGGTGACCTTTAATAGTTGAAATAAAGATTTATAGAAGGTTTTAAAAGTTTCTGAAAAGTAACTAAAGTTGTATAATAATCCACAATGTTTATACTAACAGGATCTGTAATATTTGTTTGCGCCATTGTGTGCTTTTTTAAAATATTTAATGTTTTTTAGATTCGTATCATGTGTCGTATCGAACACTTTGCGATGTTTGGAGAGAAACAAAAACTACAAAGAGTCGATCTAGTGAGGTAATGTCTTTTTTATGGAAGAATGTGATGAAAAAAGAAACCACGCATAATTGCGAAGAAACCATTGCCAAACAAATTTATTTATTTTGCATCTACCTAAAAAAAATAGGATCAATGTTATAGAAAACAAGCAAGGTTTGAAACTGTATATTCTAAGGGGTTATCAAAAGTGATGATAATTTAAAAATACATTTTAAATAATCGAAAGCCAATATTGGACGACTTTGTCTCCCATATGATCAGTTGGGTCATTACTCTCCACTCAGCAAGATCGTAATATAGAGTTACCTGCACAGGCTACATGTTACGCTGCAGAATAGGAGGACTACCAGATCTTGCCACTGTCCTTAAAAATACTATGGACAGCCCTACACGACCAAGTAAAGTAAAAAGAATACTTTGTAAAGAAAATAAATATCTTGCTCTACTTACAAAGGAGGAAGCTTTAGCATTTATTATAGATAATAATTTGACCAAGCAGCAATATATGAACATTGGGATACTTTCAAAAGAAAAAAATGCGGATATATATATATCCTCCAAATAATGAAAGTTTAAGAGCAAAATCTAAATGTTATGTAGAGCCTTTAAATGTAACTGATACATTTGTGCCCTTAAATGCTTGCTTCAAAATGAAGTTATTTCCCATTTTTTTAACGTACATTTATCATCAGCCGAAGCTTAACTTATTATCAGTTGTGGTTTTAATGGAACAACAGGACAATTAAATTATATACAAGAATTTAAAACTAATAGAGAAGATGTGAGCATCGATGATTCCAGGTTATTTGCGACCACAATGATTCCTTTAAGATTAGTAGCAGTGATGGAACCGTTTTATGGAATAATAACAGTTGTATCATTTCTAAAATCAAAAAGTCGTTTACGAAAAAGAGATGTACAGTCCTTACCAACTGCGGTAATTCAACTATTAAAATCTGATCATCAAACAACGTTCTTGAATAATAATGAAAATGAAAAAATAATGAAATGAAGGTCTAAGAACCAAATTTAAATGTAGATAACAAATTTTCTATAGTAGAATTGTTAAATGATATCAAACTTTTTTCTTCAAATGATGTTAATTATCTTTAATGTCATTTTATAATATAAACATTAATTTATAATTTGAATAAACTAAATTTCTTGTTCTTGAACTACCATGAAATGTGATTTCTATGATTTCATATATTTAAGGTATATTTCGTATTTACAAATATTTAAATTAAATAGTTATAGTGGAATTCTGGAGAGATGTGCCTCATTGATGTGGAATGTGTGGTTCAAATTTTTTCCTAGTTGTGTAAAATTTTGACGATACGTGACAATGTCATACTGTTTAGGTCGCGAGTATATTAGTATTCTTCTTTTAGAAAAGAGTTAAATCATAATTTCTTGTGAAATTTTTCTTTTGAGTATACATATCCCAATTACTTGTTGTATATTTTTAAATAGTCGTTGTTTTCTTAAAAGAGATCAATTTAAAGTTTAAATGGGTGTTTTCCACTTCCAGGTTAAGCATGAAGTAAAACTTCAAGTTTAGAAAACCCTAAAAATTTGGTTTTGTTGCGTAGCGCGGAGCGACCAATCCAAATTTTCAGGCTTTTCTAAACTCGCAATTTTACTTCATGCGCCACGCCACTGATTTCAAGCGAAGTTTACTGGTTCACAATATTTTAGTTCGTTCAGTGTTTTCTACGCGTGATGCATAAAGTAAAATGTTGAGTTTAGAAAAGCCTGAAAACCAAAGTTTCAGGCTTTTCTAAACTCGAAATTTTACTTCATGCTTAGTCTGGGAGTGAAAAACACTAATTTTAAGCTTCAAATTGAACTCTTTAAAAAAAAGCGTATGCATATGTATACCTAATAGAAAATTCCCTGTATGTATACTTTAAAGAAAAATTTCTTGTATTAACAGATTAATCCGATGACTATTTGCCAAATCTACTGAATACGCATTCGATTCAACTAACATTTTCGTTTGAGCTTACACAAAATCAACATAAATGCATTATTTATTTCTGTATATATTTAGTAGATGTGAAAATTAGAATTATACCATTTAAGCTCACATTTAAAACGATTGTGCACATCAATTAAAATGATTTGTAGCTGGGAATTTTGCAGATTTAGTTTTACGAAGACATTGTCAAAATGTGACGTTTAACCTTTAAATTTTAAAGCTGCATACCGGAACATACGTTTTCGCATGTTCCATCTAAAAACCATAGCAGACATATTATGAAGTTTTCTGTCTCTTTTCACAAACGTAATCTGATGATATGAAACTAATTTCATATAACATGTATTGGTGCAGAAAGCACTACAAATCAAGGAAACCATGGGACACCTCGGTGAGTCGTACCTTATGAATAATTTACGTAAATAAAGGTTATTAATTAATATTCTAGAAATTTTTTAGAGACACCCTATACAAAATCTGTTGTTAAATTACTTAGTAACAGTTATCTATTAAAGGCAAGTATTTGTATTAAAAATTATTTTTATAGAATTCTGAGTTTTTCCCAAACAAATTGATTATCAGACCACTGTGCACTGCTGCATGGCGAAATAATATTTTTGATGTATTTTTCAATAAGAGTATATTGCATTTTATAATTTAAAAATATTATGAAAACTATGTTTCTCTCTCTCTTTCAATAAACAAGCGCAAATAAACACCATACACCAACAAGAAAAACTTCGTGTAATTAATTTCACGTGATTTTTCATTCGGTAGTTGGCGGGTGTTAAAATCGTGATCGAAATCGAAAAATCCAGTTATTACACGAAATAAAAATATTATCTTTGAATTAAGCCGTTATTGTTCCGTTCGATTGAATCAGTGGATGGCGGCGGCGGTAAGCGGGGTGCTTAATTGCGTTCCGTCCGCCGATAGGAAAAACCAATTTTGCCCGGGCGAGTGTTTTCCTTTTAGATTTTCGCTCTCGCCTCTGCACTATTTTGAATCGGAAGTACCTACCCCACGTAATCTCTCGCAACGTTAGAATCGGGAGACAGTCTCAGCAAATCGGCGCACGATTTCGATTTGTGCTGCGAGCGAGTGTCTTTCGTTTAGACTTGCTAATAAATCGCTTCCTACTATTTATTTATTTTATGGGTGTAAAATAAACTTCAGTGCAGATAGAAAGGCGAGGAAATTAAAATCACCTATTTATTCAATTGATTCAGTATTAAATTATTCAATTCAGCAAAGGATAACACGAAAAAATGTGAATTTTACCTTGACTTTTAAAGTTTCCCCTTATCTAATATAAAGGGAAAGTATTGTTTTTGTGAACATTAAATCAAAAATGTTAATAGAAATATCCGCTTCGTGGTCCCCTAAGTCAATCAAGATAAATGTTGAAAAATGCCAGTCTGAAAATTTGGTTTGGTCGCGTAGCGAATCGTAGCTTACAAAGTTTCACCATTTCCATTTTAAAAATATTTGTCAAAACATTGTGCTTTACAATGTTCTCATATTCTCAATAATTTCCATTAACGTTGGGCTTCTAGAACCTTATTGACAAATTGATATTTTTATGACACTTACCCTGTTAGGACTTGTCTAAACTCGTGCGGACAGAACGCGATTTGTCTAAACGAAACCCGAAATTATGTTTTAATTCGAACTATGTATGTGATCAGTAGACACTTCGCGTTTAGTCTAAACAAAACGCATTTTGTCCAATTTCGTGTTGTGTCTGGGACATATATAAAAAGCTTGAAATAAAACGCGTGAGCCCCCATTAAGACAAATTTCAGGGTGCATTTCAGTATAGCTTTGCTTATAAAGTTTTTAAAGAAATTTAGGAATAAAATTAAAATAACCTTACTTCAAAATTGGAAATTTTATTCCTAATATTTTTTAAAAACATCATAAACAAAGCTATACTGAGGAGAGATTAATCTCGAAATACGTCTATAGATGGCCTAACACATTAGTTTTAATCCAAGTCGTTTCACTTATAATTTTTTGTTATCTCTCCTTTCATTTTTAATTTGTATTTGTTAGCTGGTTTGAAGAGAAGTTGACCTAAACGTCACATATACTTTAATAGAGCGTTGTAACAAATCACATTTAATAAGATTTCAAATATTTCATTGTATAATTCAATATCCGGAGGTGTATTTGCACGAGAAGTAGTTGTTTCAATGGATATTTAAATCTTAAGTTGTCTTATTAATAAAGACATTGTTTGCATTTTCACGAATAGTTTTTTCGTAATTTTATATATTACGTTTAAAGTATGCAAACTATATGAAGCGTAAGCTTATTTTCTCGAATGCAAATAGTTTTGAATTTGAATTTATATTGTTTAATTATCCTGTAACTTAATAAATATTATACATCAAGTGTAATAATAATTTCTTTGAGTGAATAAAGGTGTTTAATTCACGTGGCGTATATATGTTTTTATTCAATTTTGACGAAATTGTAAAGAAAATGTACTTTACATTTATTTTTAAATAATTTTTTAACTCACTAGTGACCTAAAAAAATGTTAGTTCACTAGTGAATAAAACCTTGTTTATTACGGTTGTTATGGAGTTAATAATGTCGATTTAAATTATCAAAATTGAATAATAAATATTATACATCAAGTGAATTAAACACGATTTTATTCACGAAAAGATTTTTGATTTCACGAGCGCCTCGGCGCGAGTGAAATCATTTCTTTAAGTGAATAAAGGTGTTTAATTCACGTGGCGTATATATGTTTTTATTCAATTTTGACGAAATTGTAAAGAAAATGTACTTTACATTTATTTTTAAATAAATTTTTTAACTCACTAGTGACCTAAAAAAATGTTAGTTCACTAGTGAATAAAACCTTGTTTATTACGGTTGTTATGGAGTTAATAATGTCGATTTAAATTAACAAAATTGAATAAAAAATATTTTCCTATTTTAATTAATAATCACACAAAAGCTGCAGTACTTGAAGAAGAAGTCGAAGTTAAATGTTAATACTAAACTCGAAATCTCGTTGCATTAAACACAATTAAATCTTCGGAAACGTAGGATTATACATTTAACCCCATGAAAATAAATAAAGCGGCAGCAGTGTGTAACTGTATGAAACAAAATGGCGTGGCCCGGGGCCATAACTAATGCAGCTTTCCCAGTATGCAAATCGAATAGATACAGTTCCGGTTTCTCCAGCAGCAATAACAGCTTCATTTGGTTAATCCCCGGGTGGCTCGGCGCGCCCTTCGTCCTGAAGGAGAGCAAAGGAGCGCCGCCGTGTCATTATTATTTCTACCTACACTCTAACAAAACGAAAACACTAATCTAATCTCATCCATCCTTCACCTCGCCAATTACCGCCTTCCTGGTACTGAGGGCAGACGAAAACACGTCTGGTTCGTTACTTGCCAGTCAGTCGTTCTAAACTCTCACAACTTCCAAGATCTTCGAATTAAATATCTCATATGTACTTTGCAATAACATTAACTAAATTATTTAAACTTCTTTAATACTCCACTGGTGAGCAGTGTTTTACGGAGAAAATGTAAGACAAGGGGCAAGTAATATTTTCAAGGCCCCTGAAAAATGTATATAAATACAAATATTACGAAAAAATAGGTCATACCTGTCTCGATAACATCCTTTACTTTTATTTCACATCTTAAACGCAATTTTTCGTAACTTCAGGTAATAATATTTATTGAGGTAATTAAACAAACTATAATTCACTTACTTTTCCGAATAGGGCCTACGTTGATATAATTTTTTTTCTTAAAATGACTTAAGTAATACACCCATGAAGTTTGGCAGATTTCTCCCGGGACACCCTGTTTATAAATAAACAGAATCGCATTTCTGAACACTGTTTAGTTGACACCTGAGTCGCTCGGCGTTATTGGCGCGGTGGTTATAAAAATAGAATATGAATGAGAAATCAAAATAATTTCTCATTCATATTCTATATTTATGACCACATCCATTTTTCTCTATTTCTTATAGCTATTGAAATCTCCTATACAGTCATCGAATTTTGCCCACCCTGTTCAGGGTGGTTTTTTTTTGTTGATATTATAGGATATAGGCTAAACGAGAAGAGATACAAAAAACCAAGATATGTGTCCTGTTATTTTTTTTTTTTTAGTGTTTAGTTTAATGGCGTAATCAGATCTACGTTATCTAGTTAGGTGGTTTAGAAGATACAGGGTGATTTTCAAAATCTACTGATTTTTATTATCTCTTATGACTCGATTATTTGTAGAGATAAAAAAATATTTGAAATACAAAAGTTTTTTGACTTTTTACGTAGAACCACTGGGTGTACTTAAAAAATATAAATGTTTTAATTTTTGAGATATTATCAAAACTAACATTTTCTTAAATGGGTCACCTTGTATCTGAGTATCTCAAAAATTGTATTTTTTCTTCTGATTGCAACAATGTGTAACATTTAATATTTTGCTCTGTCCTAAATAGCTAAAATACCAAAAAATAAAAACAAAAAAGATTTTCTAGATGGCCATAAATTGAATGATTATTCTTTTCTTTTATAATAGGTATATTAAAAACCCAGCTAACAAGAATATTGAAACATTGATAAACTAAAACAACAACAATTACAAAAAACAAGCAAAACTTTATAGTAACTTAACAATTATCTCATATAGTTATACAGGGATTTTTTTAAGTATACATATGCATGCGCTGCAAATTTTCCGATATTCGTTGCTTCTTAAAAAAGTTCAATTTGAAGCTTTAAATGAGTGTTATCCACTCCCAGGCTAAGCATGAAGCAAAATTTCGAGTTTAGAAAAGCTCCGTGAAAAATTGTCGAGGGTCGCACAGCGACCCGAGATACATTTTCTGGGCTTTTCTAAATTCAAAATTTGACCTTATGCGCCAAGCGTATAAAACAGGGTCAATTCATTTGAAATCACCCAAATATAATAAAAATTGTTGCTCGACTTTTATGATACTTTCCTAATTTTTTACCAGTTATCTGGGTGAGTTCAAAACTATAGTTAAAAAAATTTAAAGGCTCATGATTTTTTTTTTCACGGACATTTTAAGTTTGCTTCGTAACCGTTATCTGGTCCAAAACAAGTTTTATGTATGTATCCAACTCCATTAATTTTATACATATCAAGACAAAGTAAAAACCAAAATTATCAGAATGATGCTCTTGATTTTTTGTTTTTACATAATATTCCCTAAGTAGTTAGAAAAGTGCAGAAAAAAATTCACAACTATAAATTGAAAATTAACCTAGAAAGGGAGTTTTAGTGCTGTAAAATTATTAGAAGGAAGAAAGACTCACGTTTAAGGTAAAAAATTATGAAATAAATATAGATAGCATCTCTTTATGACATAAACATATGATATGAATTCATTATTCAGACTCAACTGGTTCCAGAGTTATTGTGCATTAAATTTGGCTAAAAATTGCGTTATATGCACACAAAATTTAACGGTAATTAATGACTTATCTTTATTTTTTCTTGTATAGATTTATTATAGGCCTACTTGCTGTAGAAATTTAAAGGTTGAGAAAATTGTCATTTTTTATATAATTTTTCAAAAATGCCAAAAATCGGATTTTGGCAATCGATTATTTCAAAAGGGACTAATTGAAAAATTATGAAATTAATACAGATAACACCTCTTTATGATATAAACATTATATGAAGTTATCAACTGACTCAACTGGTTCCAGAGTTATAGTGCGTCAAATTTGGCAAAAAATTGCGTTATATGCACACAAAATTGAATGGCAATTAATGGTAAGAATCCATTTTTGTAATATTTCACAACAACAAAATATTTTTTCCATTCAATAAATTCAATACAGGCAATAAAAATTTGCACGAAATATGTGTCCTAAATTAACCAAAAATAAGACGGCATTATAAAGAAAATAAACTATAAAATAATATTTTTCTAATCTCATTTATGACACCTCTACAGTTTATGCATTTCAAAAGGATCTTGTCAATAAAGTGAAAGATGTAATTCCCAAAGTCAAAAAGATGTACTTGAGCGATGAGGCCAGCAGCTAATACAAAAATAAGAAAAACTTATTAATTTGTACCAACATGAGAATAATTTTGGCTTGAAAGCTGAATGCAATTGCTTTGCTACATCGCATGGGAAGAATTCATGTGATCGTATAGGTGGTACCACTAAAAGGAAAATAACTAGAGCCAGCATGGGACTACTACGACCAAAATTATTACTCCACAAGACATGTTCAAATACTGCAATGAAAAAATAACCGGAATAAAATACATGTTGTCTCTGCCGAAAAAATTAAACAAACTGAAGCTAAACTAACAAAAAGATTCGACCTTTGCTTACCTGTGCCAGGAACAAGAGGGTATCATCAATTCGTTCTTATAAGTGTTTACTGACAAATCTTCGCTTACAAACATGGACTATGTTGCATGCATTTACGAATATCAGTGGTGGCTAGGCATAGTCAAAGACAAGTGCGATCAAAATACCGATGTATTGGTTCATTTTTTCGATCCACCTAGTTAAAAAACTGCCTTCCGCATATCTAAAAAGAACATGGTTGTGATTCCAGTAAGTAAAGTTGGCAGGGAGATTACCCCTACAGAACTAACGACGGTTTCGGACACAAACAACTATTCACCGTAATTTTGACACTTTACAATAGTTTAAGTAAATTTTAAATTTGTCATGCTAACTGATGAAATGTATATATCGAACTTTATATGTGTAACAACCCTAGTTTTAATAAAATGTTTTGTTTTAGAGGATTCTTACCCTTCAATTTTTTGTGCGTATAACGCAATTTTTGGCCAGCTTTAGTGCAAAAAAACAGTTACGAAGCAAACTTAAAATGTCCGCCAGAAAAAAAGTATGAGCCTACACATTTTTCTAACTATACTTTTGAACTCACCTAATATTGGGGAATAACTGGTAAACAAATTTGAAAAAACAAAAATGTTGAGCAACGTGGTCTGGGTGGATTCTAATGGATTGACCCTACACTGATTTCAAGTAAAGTTTAAATTTACATAATTTACAATATTTTAATGTTTTGTACGCGTGGCGCATGAAGTAAAATTTCGAGTTTAGAAAAGCTCAGAAAATTTGTCGAGGGTCGCTGCGCGACCCTCGACAAATTTTCACGGGGCTTTTCTAAACTCGAAATTTTACTTCATGCTTAGCCTGGGAGTAGAAAACACCCGTTTAAATCTTTAAATAGAACTATTTTAACAAACTTCGCATATCGGAAGATTTAAGTATATACGCTGTAATTGGGACCTGTATACTTAAAAGAAAAACTCTCTGTATAACAAATAGCATAGATGCTTAATCACAGCAAGTGCTAAAATTGTCTTCCATTCTGCTCGATGCATTATTGGAATTTGCTCTAAGTTCTTCTACACTATTACCACAGGTTTTATATATTTCATTTTTGATAAATCTCCAAAAAATGAAATTTGAGTCGCTTAAGGTTGGGGGAACGCGGAGGCCATCTGTTTGGTCCATATGTACCAAGCCAATTTTCGCCAAAATTGGCAGTTAGTAAGTGCCTTACCATCAACAACCTCTTATGACGGGTCCCGTGAAAGGATGGAAGTCGTGGTATCACAATGGGCCTTTCAAGCCCAAGTCTGCACCTCCTTGGGCGGTGCAGCCACTAAAACCTAACCTAACCTAAGTGCCTTACTATATGGCTAGTATGTGCTAGAACACCGTCTTGTTGTAAATAAACATTATTTCTTATACCTAATGGCATGTAATTCAACTCGATTATTACACATTGTTCCAAAATTTGGATGTATCCTTCATTTAATTTTTGTTAAAAAACCTGTAGTTAAGGACTCTGTTTTGATTTAGCGCTACCCATACATGGAACTCAAACCGCCCTTGTTGTAACCTGACGACCGTCTGATGAGGATTTATGTTTGACCAATATCGATTGTCATGTCGATTAAAAATTCCTTCACTAGATATAGAAGCCCCGTTAGTCCATATTATATTTTGAAAAAAATTGGGATTCCGAATAATCTGTTGCAAATACCAATGACAAAATTCTAAACGCCGCTTCTCATCTCCAGAATGCAAGTTATGAACCTTTCTTATTTTATACGGTTTATACTTAAGTTTGCGTAAGGTTTTTAAAACTTTAAATTTAGTTGAGCCAATATTTTTTTCAATATTGCGGCTAGATACCGTCGGATCAGCAGTAACAGCAGCTAATGAATTTATTTCATCTCTTTCTCTATTTTCTGTATTGTAAATCTTATCTCTTGGATTTTCAAATGATCCATACTCACTTAAATTGTGACATAATCTTTGAAATATTTGTTTTTCTGGCTGTCGTCGTTCCGGATAACGCTTAAAATATAGGTCTAAAGCTGCGTCCTTATTTTGATAACTCTCAATATAGCACTCAAACATGTTTAATTTTTCATAGTTTTGAAAAATATTCATTTAAGGCTCCTTTTTAAAAGAAATATAATCGAAAATATTTCGTTAATAACAGAACATCAAAACCAGTACGTAATTGTTATTGAATTTTATGACATGTAAAAATACAAAAACAAATGCTTAAAGAATTTAATTCATGACCATCTAGAAAATTTGTTTTTTGTTTGTTTTTTAGTATTTTAGCTATTTAGGACAGAGCGAAATATTAAGTGTTACATATTGTTCCATTTTTTGTATCTCCATAAATAACCAAGTCATAAGAGACAATAAAAAGCGGTAGATTTTGAGAATAACCCTGTGTCTTCTAAACCAATCTAGTAAGCGTAGATCTAATTGGCCATTAAACTAAACACTAAAAAAGAGAACGGGACACATATCTTAGTTTTTTTTTGTATTTCTTACTGTATAGCCTATATCCTATAATATCAACGAAAAAAAAAAAAAACACCCTGTACAGGGTGGTGCATTTTGGAGGTGCCACATATGGAAAACTTTTTTATTTGAAGAGATATTGAAAAACCGTTTTCGTGAGCCTAGGTCACTTTTTCGTCTTTTAATCAATGACGAAACGGAAATTGATCTATTTTTAACTGTTACCGCTCTTTAACCGGAAGTTGATAAATTGTCGTTTTTCTCATTTGTTTTTAAGCTTATAACCAAACTGTAAACACTTTCTTAAGGCAACTTTTTACGCCCATTAAAATGACGTACGTGTTTTATTTCAAGGAAGTTTAGTTTTTGTTTTCTTATATCAAAATCACATTTTTCTTATGGGCACATATGGTGATAAACACACCTTTGAACAGCATTTTTAACCCTGATTTTAATGATGTGCCACATGCACACTTTTGTCAAAATAGCCATGACAACCGTCAAACAATTTCGTCGCTAGGTGATGCTTGCAATTTGTTTGAAAATATGACTACTATCGATGTGGTATATTTTGTTAGTACTCTTGATTGACATAAACTGCTACTTTGTTTGTCGTATAGAGCAAAAATTTTTTTTTTCTCAAAGGTACACAAGTGGCACATCGTTGAAATCGCCATCAAAAATGCTGTTTAATAATATGCATATCTCGATATGCGGTTATAAGAAAAAAGTGAATTAGGTGCAGGAAAACGAAAACGAAACGTCCTTGAAATAAAACACGTACATCATGTTATTGGGCGTTAAAAGTTGCCATTAGAACATTTTTACAGTTTGGTTATAACTTTTAAAACAAATGAGTTACAGTATCTTCATCAAAATGACATTTTATCAACTTCCGGTTATAGAGCGAAAACGGTTAGAGATAGATCAATTTTCTTTTCTATATTGATTAAAACACTTATCTCTTCAAATTAAATTGTTTTCCATATGTGGCACCTCCAAAATGCACAACCCAGTACAGGAATTTGTTTTAAGTGTAAATATCCTGATGTGTACTCTGTACATTTTCAGACAATTGTTGTTTTTAAAATGCAAAGTTTCTAACAACATGATTTAGCATGAAGAAAAAAATCGAATTTATAAAAGCCTAAATTTTCAAAATATACAACTAAAGCAATATGCTATAGACGTATATTTTGAACTTAACAATATTTCAGTGTTATGTACGGGTGGTGCATGATATAAAATTTTAAGTTTAGAAACGCCTGAAAATTTGGATTTGCCGGTTGCTTCGCGCTCTGCAAATCCAAATTTTTCACTTCATTCTTAATAAAGGAGTAGAAGAAGTTTAAAATTGAACACTTTTATTAAAACAACGAATGCCAGAACATTTACAGATTTGGTATACATAAAAGAAAAATTCCCTGTATAACATAATTTTAACTGCAAGCGAAAATAACTATAAAACTAAGAAAGGAATATTTTTTAAACAATTCTGAAAGAGCATAGTTTGCTCAATACCCACAGCAAGTTTTATAAAAATCTTTGCTTGGTTTTACAAGTTATGATTTTTACCGACCGCACTACTGTGTAAGAAAGATATTGTGAACGACCAAAAATTGACTCCCCTATCAGTTTTGGGGTACCAGGAATCTGAATCCAGTGTTATCTTAATGGTGTCTGTCCGTCGGTCTGTCGGTCGGTCGGTCGGTCTGTGGCATGATTTCAGCTAAACTGGCTCATGGGATTGCCATCAAATTTTCTACTTGGGTTCTATTCCAAAATATCTCGCGCCTAGTCAAAATTGGGTGAAGACCGGAAACCGGAAGTCGATGTTTACTCTTAGCGTTTCCTTCGTATCTCGTAAATTATTAACATAGTCGAAAAACCTTTCAAATAAAAGTTGTGGAGAATCAATAAATAAACATTTAATGAGTGCATGCTTATTGTCGTAGCTTTTTTTAGTTTTCTTGAAAATGGTAAATATGATTTTATTAGACATCGCTTAATACTCTTTTGAGCCAAAAAGGTGGTCATGGTACCAAATAAAAATTCCTAACTTTTCTCCTAATTATTGCGAAATAAAAACCAAAATTTCATTGAGGTAGCTCAATTCGGAAGGGAAAAAAAAAAAAAAAAAAATTACGATTTTTAAGGGTGGGAAATACGTGAGTGGGAGAGAGATAGACTTATGCAGGTTTCAATGTAAAATTTTGTTTTAAGGCCTTACCGTTTTGATTTTTAGTAAAAAAAATATGTTTTTAAAGCTACAAAGCAAATTCCTTATTTAAATACTTGCTACTTATTGAAGTAAATTAGAACAATAAGTCTGCTAGTGGTAAAAATATTTGTTTGTCGTTTAATAAAAATACTTTCCGTTGGCCTAAAAAAAATGCTTACACACCGTAGAAAACTACGATGTGTATGCTATTTTTTTATTTTACGATAGAGAGAGACAACTGTAACGGATTGGAAGAATATTTGCCCTAAGGTGTCTGTTTACGTAGGGAAGTGTGCCTGAGAAGAGAGAATATGATTAGAGATATGAATGATAGGTAATTCTTAGAATTGAATTCCGCACTTATTAAGCGTATTAAGCGTATTTTTAAGTAAATCTATTTTTCAAGTTTAAAAATGAAACTTGAATAATTGCAAAAAACGGATATTCACAACTTTCTTAATCGGCACTTTTGACCAACGGAACAATTCTCGTTGTGTCGGTCGTGTCTTGGAACGTCGGAATTGAACCATCAAAAGGCCTCTAGTGAGCAACACTAGTGTACAAAGTTTTATCATTGAGAGTTAGAATTTGCGCGTTTGATTTTTCAAATCGAATTCTCACAGATTTTGATGAGATTTTCTGCAATGCGTAGCCCAAAGTGTCCCGTTAGCAATTCTGCCACTCCACCAACGATGCCTGGTTTGGACACAATAAACTAAACAAAGGTACGCGGCCTGCGCCTGACTCGAAAGGAGGCATGTGAAAATAACTGTTGTTACCAACTTTTTTATTTGGCCAAATTGGGGGGTCCGGAGTGGTCGCATTGTGCCGGCGGGGGTGATTTACGTCAAAATTGACCCATGTGCGATGTGCATGGGCCGCGGGGAACGCAAGGCGAGCATTCGAAAATTTGAAATTTCCTGACTTTTGTCAGATTCGGTAAGACATAATTAAAATTGTATTTCGTCGTTATATTGATAACACCTTCTATGTGAATTGAACAAAAATGTTCAGGAAACACAAAAACTGTTTAAAAAAAAATAGTTAAGTAGTTCTTTTCAAATATTTTTTTTTAATGAATCCTTGTGTAAGATTTATGAGTTATCTTTAGTACATATGAGGTTTCATAAACTCATCGGACTGATAACGTAGAGTCCCTGGATAATAAAGCCCTATTTTGTAAAAAAATCACATATTAGGTTTCATCAAAACAACGACAACTTATTTTTTTGTTTTTCGAAATCTATAAAAAAAATTACCAAAAATCCACTTTGGACCGATTTTATGCGTTTTCGTGTGCGGTTGTATTGTATTTACATCTTGCAGTCTCAATTTCGACGCACCTTGCACTCCAGATACCTGTTTGCACTTAAGGTCATTTTAGATTGAGCTACATAAGACAACAGTAATCAAAATTAATAATTGCCATATAAATGATTTTGCACACTTTCCTTGACAGCATTATTGTAATGATTTTGATCCTTTCAAAAATTCTTGTACAATCCCCGTACGTGTACAATTTTCCCGAGTTCACGCACTCGTTTGAAGGCACTCGCTTCTTCGTCGATCGTGCTTCAAGTATGCGTTCACTCGGGAACATTGTTGTGCTGATTTTGCGTTCGTGAGGCAACACATTTTCAATCTAATAATTATTCAACTTTTGCCTGTTTATTCGGCAGGTTCGGTCAAATTTCTTAGGCCCTATTCCGAATGGCGCAAATGTACTTTCCTTGTGTTTTCAATATTATAGCGTATAGTGAAATTTTTCAAATTAGGCACTCTTATGCGCAAAACGAGCGCTGTTCGTGTATTTCCGCTGCTCAAAAGATGAGAAAGTGGAACCTAACTACGTTGGGCGCACATTTATTCGAAAGAAGGAACTCGCGTGTACATGCCAGGTGGTGCATCGGACCAGGACCGTTCGGGATTTCAATGGTGTTATCTCTACGAGAGCCAGCGCCGAATGGTACATTTACGGCCCAACGTTTTCAGGACTGTCTTGTCTACGTTCGGGAAATTCTGTCCTACCGCGCCTAATTTGAGTAATACATCTATACCGAATGGGTATGCGCGCATACCGCGCATATAAACTCAATAATAATAATAAATCTCAACCGGAACGATTGGAAAGTAGTGAATTGTCAACTTCAGTAGCGGCACTACTTCAAAAACTAAATTAAGCCACCCATAATATCTCAAAATACCAATAACCAACCCACTTCTACCTTCATTATCATTTTTAGAGGATGTCGTAAAGGCTTTTAGATTTGATAAAATTGTAGGATCCCGCGTTGTGTTATTTGGTGCATTGTTGTTCGACCAGTGGTGGAACAACAATTACAAAGCTCATTTTCGGTAATTATGAGATTTATATCCGAATTGTATATTATTTACATGTTGCTTCTGATTATGGTTCTATAAAATGATTTGATATATATTTAACGTATGACCACCACATCGTATCACAGGCCCCCAGGGCAGGATCTCTGGCAGGCCACTCTTCTCTAGAACCAAGAGTAGTGTGATACCAAATACGATACCTTGTGGCGCACTGGCCCTGCCCTAATAGCTAGAGCCCTGGTTATTAAATTGCACGCGAGACTTATTGCGCATGCCTGCATGGCTTGCAACAACTCGGCACAAAATTTTCTGAAATTTCATTTTTAAAATGTTTTATAATTTGTGAATAATAGAATATCCAGATGTTATTAAGGTTATTGAGTTCTGTAGTCTCTGTACTTAGATTTATTGTTATTTGATATTAAATGTATTCATTTATGCATACACATATTCACATAATTCAAAGGTGGTATCATATATATATATGGTGGTATTTATGCGTAAGTGAATTTCATATTACAGTTTTTTGTATTTCTCATTAACACTTGCACACATCCCACACTTCTACATGCACACCAATACACCACGAGATTCCGCTCAGAAGTGAAATGTGGGCTGTCATCCCCCCTGATACAGAGATCTAGTAGCAGTGTAACTTATTTATTGCCACAAGTATTTAGAAAGAGAGAGAGTAAAACGCCAAGAAACCCCGACTTTCACGATGTAATATTTACAGAATATTTTAAGCACCCGGCACAGGAATTGGCCAGATATCCGGCTATCCGATCTAGATGTCTGCCGGATATCCGGTATCCGGCTACCTGGGCAAATTACCATCCGTTGCATCTGTAGTATAAAAACACAAATCTTGACTTTGAGTGAAAATAACTTGAAAACTATGGGAACATGTAATTTCGATATATATCAACAATCTTTATTGACAACAAGCAATATTACATAGTATGTACCTATATATATATAATCGGTTATCGACCCGTGGTCTTTCCGCCAAAATTGTCAATTGTCATGGTATTGTCTGTAGGTCCGTCAGTTAGTGTCTTGATGAAATGAATTGAAATATGGTAGTAGGCGGGTTTTTGTATTTAGGATTGCCACATGTATTCAGAAAGAGAGAGTAAAACGCCAAGAAACCCCGACTTTCACGATGTAATCCCTGTCAGGATTACGTGCAAGGCACATGTGGGATAGGATGTCTAGGTTAAGGGGGTTGGTTGCGAATTTTTCGGCAAGGTATTTGAGGCGGTATTCAATAGGTATTATTTTTGTTGTTTCGCAGAGGAGGGGATTTGAAGGACTGTGTAGGGGATTGTCATTTTAGTTAGTGTGCGTAGGGCTGAACGTACATTACATGATCATGTTATTGTTTTTCTTCATGACACTTGCGACACACATTTTGATAATTGTGACATATTTCAAACTAACGAGTGTTTTCCAGTCCCAGACTAAGCAAGAAGTAAAATTTCGAGTTTAGAAAAACCCCGCGTAGAAAAATAAATAGCAGCGGAAATAGATGACGTCACACTAAAAATAAAATAAAAATAAAATAATAATAAAAGTAGAACAAATTAAGTTTGAGACACGTTTCCATATTCTTAATATTTAATTCATCATCAGTGTATTTAATATGAAATAAAAACATTTTAAAATTAAAACAATCAGTGCTAAACCGATAACCGAAAAAAATCGTTATTTTTTTCGGAACCAAAACCGGAATCAAACCGATATATATTTTATTAATTAACGGAACGAAAACAGGAACGCAAAAACTAACGGTTCGAAGCCCTGGTTGCAACTATTATAAATATTATCTTCTTCACTCTACTGTTGAAAATGAATGAAAAGGTAACTGAAAATGTCTGAATTTGTTTTAAATACAAAACGACTGTATATTTAAATTCAATGCCCTAAAAACGTAGGTATAGCACTTTTCATACAATTCTCCAGATGATATGAGGTGTTTGGCACTTGTAGCAATACAAATAAATGTTTAATGGTTACTATATCTGCATAATTGCAATCTAATAGTTTATTTGAAAAAAATCGAAATTTTGGTATTTTCTTATATGCAAATAACATAAATTTCCGTTGTAATTAAAAACTCTATTTAGGTTCAAATTTAAAAAAAACGAAATATGTTTAGCACATTTATATTTAAATAATTATATTGAAAATCGGAGTCGGAATTATTCGAAATTTATAATTCCAGGGCTCCGATTTGGTCATCACTGGTTCAAACTGTTTTTTCATTTACTTCTAAACACTATTAAACTGTTCTGATCCTAATACCAGTGGCCCTAAGTATCTACTTTTAAAATAAGGTAGCCATAAGATATTGATATGTGGTAACTTCAATCCAAAATTACTCAAAACAAATGCGTTACAAAAATATTTTTCCTACAAAAATTGCTTATTTTTCAAAAACCTTTTGGATGACACCAGTGTTGACCTATCATGCCATTTAAAAATCCTAAGTTTTTGACATTTTTAAGCGAAATCTCAGGGATGCCAACTTCTTTGAGAAAAAACAATATCACCATTCGATTCTTCAATATGGCTTTAGTAATATTTTTTTTTTATCTCAACTCTCTAAAACTAGCTGTTTTCTTAGAAAATGACTGATGCGGGTAGTCTAGGACACCCTGTATAACACATTTATTTAATATAGTATAAATACCGACTATTTTCTTAAAATGTGCCTATTATGGGCTAAATATACAATTTAAACCAAACCCAGTTAAGGATATTCCATCTACAAGACGAAGATTTGGATAACATTAAAGTTCAGCAAATGCAAACATTTTGATTGTGGAATAATTTATCCGAGTGTTCAGTCGCTGAAGGGACATATATCATTTAAACCGAGCCGCGCCACTTTACAATTTAAAGCGAGAACTCGGAACGACCCCCCGCCCCCTCCTTCCCTGAGCCTGGCGACTGACTCCTGGAACGCGGAGGGAAAACTTACGCAATTTATAAAAAATACAATTCCCTGTCAATTTGGAGAGGCGCGCACGTCAATAAAGCAGACGTCCGCCGAACCCTCCTTCTCCTCGCCAGGCGAATCGAACTCCGGAAAACTCGAAAAAATATATAAAGAAGAAACGCGGGGAAACCGAATTTATGGCCACCTTAATCATATCGAAAGGTAAGAATGGCAAAAAATAACTTTATGGATATTCGAAGAGAATTGGGGGGAATTGTTCTTTCGGTTGCGAAAAATGGAAAACTGAGAGTAGTATAAACGATATATTTTCAAACAGTTATTTTACCATTTTCATATGAAATCAATATATTCTGTGCATGTATTTAAAATTTGGACCCATTAACTAGAGTAAACTGTCTCAGCCCTATTAATCAACTAAAACACACAGTATAAGGATGAAATTAACATTTTCATATTAATAAAATATTTAAGCAGATTACTATTGCAGATCACAGCTAATAATTTAATACCGTGTTGCTTCTAGGTAATGGCACGAGCTCCGTGTTATATATAACCCCCAAAGCCACAGCAAAATAGTTCGTTTTTAGAATTTATCAAATTATAATGCTATACATTATAAGAATATATGTATAGCTATCAGTATATTTTGAACTTCATTTAAAATCAGTGTTTTATATGCGTGGCACATGAAGTACAAATTCAGCAGCTCTAGTTTTTGAGATACAGCTACTACGTGTGTTGCGACGAAAAGCGACAAGATTTAATATTTATATTTAATTAATATTAGTTTGAAAATTCTAGGTATTTTTAAATTAATGTTTACAAACAACTAAGTTTGTAAATATTGGGCAGTATTATCTTGCCATTAAACGGGATTAGTCCTAATGAGAGGATTCTACCTAATTTTGCTAGAATTAGATATTATTTTATATATATATATATATATATATATATATATATATATATATGGACCAATAACACGCAGCAGATCTACACTACAAGTCCCTAGTTTACAAAACAAATGTACTGACAGTGAATGTGACATCTATCATTCAGTATATAAAAAGCTCCTGAGGATGGCAGAAGTGATGCTGCCGAAACGTAGAGCGCAAATAAATCAATTAACGCGAGAAAGCAGCCCAAAAAACTCCAGCCAGTTATGTATATATATATATATATATATATATATATATATATATATATATATACAGGGTGCCCGTTTTTGGAGCTCAAGCATGGGGATCTCGGTTATTTGAGGAGATACAAGGTCGGATAAATTAGGGCAAAGTTGCCCAATCTGGAGTATAACATAATGCCGTTTTGAAACATAAAATATTCCGAATACTTCCGAAGATATCCGAAAAAATCATTGCTACTTTGTACGCTCTACAATGTGGTGATATCATAATAAAAATTCGACGTTTCGATGTTCGTCAAACATCATCAACTTTGTATTTTTCTTATGGGCTCCATTTTGGATTTTTACATTTTCAAATACAGTTTTTTGTTCTGATTACGGTGATGTATCATGTGTTGGGGTTTGGTCTAGCAGTTTGATGGAAATGTCAAAAATCCAGTTTTTGCAAAGAGTGCCTTGGAAATGACAGCTACACTTTTGTTTAATAAGGTAATTTTTGACACCTCGACTGAATTTCGCTTCTCCTGACCTACAGTTATAAAACTAGTATAAATTTATAACAAAATGCCGTTTTCAGTTGAATAAAAACGCGATATGCTAGAACTTCATTACGGATCGCATTGAAATGTGCAAGTTACTTCGGATGTGTTCGGATATGTTCAGCGGTATCCAGAAAGACGACAACCTGCTCAAAATTATTTTCTGATTCTTCATAGAATTTAGCTGAGTTTGGTGCATTTTCTAAGCCTAGATGACGGGTTTAAATTTAATTCTCCATTACATTCAAAATATTCTTTCTACTTCGACAAGGGCTATAGCACAAGAAATGAAAGATACATTCATTTCTTCTGCTGTAACTCTTGTCGAAGTAGAGTGGAGAGTCTTCAAAAATCGTCCCTTTAAAATTCATATCACGCAAGTCTTGCATCCAGGAGACACTGAACGAAAAAGAAGTTTTGTAGGAACATCATGACGCCGTTATTGCAAAATCCTCATTTTCTTTCTAACGTGATATTCACGAATGAGTGCAAGTTTACCAACACAGGCATGTTCAATCGTCACAATGAACGTGTATGGTCCGTTGAAAATCCACACGAGCACCAAGGACGACTATCTATGGGTTAGTTTGTTTGGCGATAAGATCATTGGCCCGTACATTAACGAACACAATTTGACTGCAGATGGGTATTTGCAATGACCTACCCGATCGATTACATCGATGGCAACATTTGCCTCAACCACCTAAATAACCTTTGGTTCCAGCAAGATGGAGCTCCACCACATATCGCTAGGAGAGTGTCTGATTACTTGACTGAAATATTTCCCTGACTCTATCGGGAAATATTTCAAATAGAGGGGACGTACGTGGGCCGGAACGTTCGCCGTATCTTTCTCCATTAGATTATTATTTATGGGGAGCTATAAAATACAATAATTTATAAATCTGTACCCACCGATATCAATGACTTGCGAAGAAAGAGCATTTCAACTTTAGGGACCAAAATAAGAATAAGGGTTGTTGTAAGATCAATATAAAATTTAAGAAGACGCATACAGGCGCATATGCTTAGAGATGGAGGGTGAGCCATTCGAACACCTCTTATAAATGTTTTATAATTTATTCGTTTCTCATGCTCTAGTTTCATTCTATGTTATGAATTTGAATAATATTTTTTTACATTTTATATTTTATAATAAAATGGGAATAGAAAACAATTTTGCCTTAGTTTTGTATTATTCTTTAATAAATTCCTTTATTAAACAAAAGTGTAGCTGTCATTGCCAAGGCACTCTTTGCAAAAACAGGATTTATGGCATTTCTATCAAACTGCTAGACCAAACCCCAACACATGACACATCACCGTAATCAAATAAAAAAGCTGTATTTGAAAATGTAAAAATCCAAGATGGCACTACTGTGTAAGAAAGATATTGTGAACGACCAAAAATTGACTCCCCTATCAGTTTTGGGGTACCAGGAATCTGAATCCAGTGTTATCTTAATGGTGTCTGTCCGTCGGTCTGTCGGTCGGTCGGTCGGTCTGTGGCATGATTTCAGCTAAACTGGCTCATGGGATTGCCATCAAATTTTCTACTTGGGTTCTATTCCAAAATATCTCGCGCCTAGTCAAAATTGGGTGAAGACCGGAAACCGGAAGTCGATGTTTACTCTTAGCGTTTCCTTCGTATCTCGTAAATTATTAACATAGTCGAAAAACCTTTCAAATAAAAGTTGTGGAGAATCAATAAATAAACATTTAATGAGTGCATGCTTATTGTCGTAGCTTTTTTTAGTTTTCTTGAAAATGGTAAATATGATTTTATTAGACATCGCTTAATACTCTTTTGAGCCAAAAAGGTGGTCATGGTACCAAATAAAAATTCCTAACTTTTCTCCTAATTATTGCGAAATAAAAACCAAAATTTCATTGAGGTAGCTCAATTCGGAAGGGAAAAAAAAAAAAAAAAAAATTACGATTTTTAAGGGTGGGAAATACGTGAGTGGGAGAGAGATAGACTTATGCAGGTTTCAATGTAAAATTTTGTTTTAAGGCCTTACCGTTTTGATTTTTAGTAAAAAAAATATGTTTTTAAAGCTACAAAGCAAATTCCTTATTTAAATACTTGCTACTTATTGAAGTAAATTAGAACAATAAGTCTGCTAGTGGTAAAAATATTTGTTTGTCGTTTAATAAAAATACTTTCCGTTGGCCTAAAAAAAATGCTTACACACCGTAGAAAACTACGATGTGTATGCTATTTTTTTATTTTACGATAGAGAGAGACAACTGTAACGGATTGGAAGAATATTTGCCCTAAGGTGTCTGTTTACGTAGGGAAGTGTGCCTGAGAAGAGAGAATATGATTAGAGATATGAATGATAGGTAATTCTTAGAATTGAATTCCGCACTTATTAAGCGTATTAAGCGTATTTTTAAGTAAATCTATTTTTCAAGTTTAAAAATGAAACTTGAATAATTGCAAAAAACGGATATTCACAACTTTCTTAATCGGCACTTTTGACCAACGGAACAATTCTCGTTGTGTCGGTCGTGTCTTGGAACGTCGGAATTGAACCATCAAAAGGCCTCTAGTGAGCAACACTAGTGTACAAAGTTTTATCATTGAGAGTTAGAATTTGCGCGTTTGATTTTTCAAATCGAATTCTCACAGATTTTGATGAGATTTTCTGCAATGCGTAGCCCAAAGTGTCCCGTTAGCAATTCTGCCACTCCACCAACGATGCCTGGTTTGGACACAATAAACTAAACAAAGGTACGCGGCCTGCGCCTGACTCGAAAGGAGGCATGTGAAAATAACTGTTGTTACCAACTTTTTTATTTGGCCAAATTGGGGGGTCCGGAGTGGTCGCATTGTGCCGGCGGGGGTGATTTACGTCAAAATTGACCCATGTGCGATGTGCATGGGCCGCGGGGAACGCAAGGCGAGCATTCGAAAATTTGAAATTTCCTGACTTTTGTCAGATTCGGTAAGACATAATTAAAATTGTATTTCGTCGTTATATTGATAACACCTTCTATGTGAATTGAACAAAAATGTTCAGGAAACACAAAAACTGTTTAAAAAAAAATAGTTAAGTAGTTCTTTTCAAATATTTTTTTTTAATGAATCCTTGTGTAAGATTTATGAGTTATCTTTAGTACATATGAGGTTTCATAAACTCATCGGACTGATAACGTAGAGTCCCTGGATAATAAAGCCCTATTTTGTAAAAAAATCACATATTAGGTTTCATCAAAACAACGACAACTTATTTTTTTGTTTTTCGAAATCTATAAAAAAAATTACCAAAAATCCACTTTGGACCGATTTTATGCGTTTTCGTGTGCGGTTGTATTGTATTTACATCTTGCAGTCTCAATTTCGACGCACCTTGCACTCCAGATACCTGTTTGCACTTAAGGTCATTTTAGATTGAGCTACATAAGACAACAGTAATCAAAATTAATAATTGCCATATAAATGATTTTGCACACTTTCCTTGACAGCATTATTGTAATGATTTTGATCCTTTCAAAAATTCTTGTACAATCCCCGTACGTGTACAATTTTCCCGAGTTCACGCACTCGTTTGAAGGCACTCGCTTCTTCGTCGATCGTGCTTCAAGTATGCGTTCACTCGGGAACATTGTTGTGCTGATTTTGCGTTCGTGAGGCAACACATTTTCAATCTAATAATTATTCAACTTTTGCCTGTTTATTCGGCAGGTTCGGTCAAATTTCTTAGGCCCTATTCCGAATGGCGCAAATGTACTTTCCTTGTGTTTTCAATATTATAGCGTATAGTGAAATTTTTCAAATTAGGCACTCTTATGCGCAAAACGAGCGCTGTTCGTGTATTTCCGCTGCTCAAAAGATGAGAAAGTGGAACCTAACTACGTTGGGCGCACATTTATTCGAAAGAAGGAACTCGCGTGTACATGCCAGGTGGTGCATCGGACCAGGACCGTTCGGGATTTCAATGGTGTTATCTCTACGAGAGCCAGCGCCGAATGGTACATTTACGGCCCAACGTTTTCAGGACTGTCTTGTCTACGTTCGGGAAATTCTGTCCTACCGCGCCTAATTTGAGTAATACATCTATACCGAATGGGTATGCGCGCATACCGCGCATATAAACTCAATAATAATAATAAATCTCAACCGGAACGATTGGAAAGTAGTGAATTGTCAACTTCAGTAGCGGCACTACTTCAAAAACTAAATTAAGCCACCCATAATATCTCAAAATACCAATAACCAACCCACTTCTACCTTCATTATCATTTTTAGAGGATGTCGTAAAGGCTTTTAGATTTGATAAAATTGTAGGATCCCGCGTTGTGTTATTTGGTGCATTGTTGTTCGACCAGTGGTGGAACAACAATTACAAAGCTCATTTTCGGTAATTATGAGATTTATATCCGAATTGTATATTATTTACATGTTGCTTCTGATTATGGTTCTATAAAATGATTTGATATATATTTAACGTATGACCACCACATCGTATCACAGGCCCCCAGGGCAGGATCTCTGGCAGGCCACTCTTCTCTAGAACCAAGAGTAGTGTGATACCAAATACGATACCTTGTGGCGCACTGGCCCTGCCCTAATAGCTAGAGCCCTGGTTATTAAATTGCACGCGAGACTTATTGCGCATGCCTGCATGGCTTGCAACAACTCGGCACAAAATTTTCTGAAATTTCATTTTTAAAATGTTTTATAATTTGTGAATAATAGAATATCCAGATGTTATTAAGGTTATTGAGTTCTGTAGTCTCTGTACTTAGATTTATTGTTATTTGATATTAAATGTATTCATTTATGCATACACATATTCACATAATTCAAAGGTGGTATCATATATATATATGGTGGTATTTATGCGTAAGTGAATTTCATATTACAGTTTTTTGTATTTCTCATTAACACTTGCACACATCCCACACTTCTACATGCACACCAATACACCACGAGATTCCGCTCAGAAGTGAAATGTGGGCTGTCATCCCCCCTGATACAGAGATCTAGTAGCAGTGTAACTTATTTATTGCCACAAGTATTTAGAAAGAGAGAGAGTAAAACGCCAAGAAACCCCGACTTTCACGATGTAATATTTACAGAATATTTTAAGCACCCGGCACAGGAATTGGCCAGATATCCGGCTATCCGATCTAGATGTCTGCCGGATATCCGGTATCCGGCTACCTGGGCAAATTACCATCCGTTGCATCTGTAGTATAAAAACACAAATCTTGACTTTGAGTGAAAATAACTTGAAAACTATGGGAACATGTAATTTCGATATATATCAACAATCTTTATTGACAACAAGCAATATTACATAGTATGTACCTATATATATATAATCGGTTATCGACCCGTGGTCTTTCCGCCAAAATTGTCAATTGTCATGGTATTGTCTGTAGGTCCGTCAGTTAGTGTCTTGATGAAATGAATTGAAATATGGTAGTAGGCGGGTTTTTGTATTTAGGATTGCCACATGTATTCAGAAAGAGAGAGTAAAACGCCAAGAAACCCCGACTTTCACGATGTAATCCCTGTCAGGATTACGTGCAAGGCACATGTGGGATAGGATGTCTAGGTTAAGGGGGTTGGTTGCGAATTTTTCGGCAAGGTATTTGAGGCGGTATTCAATAGGTATTATTTTTGTTGTTTCGCAGAGGAGGGGATTTGAAGGACTGTGTAGGGGATTGTCATTTTAGTTAGTGTGCGTAGGGCTGAACGTACATTACATGATCATGTTATTGTTTTTCTTCATGACACTTGCGACACACATTTTGATAATTGTGACATATTTCAAACTAACGAGTGTTTTCCAGTCCCAGACTAAGCAAGAAGTAAAATTTCGAGTTTAGAAAAACCCCGCGTAGAAAAATAAATAGCAGCGGAAATAGATGACGTCACACTAAAAATAAAATAAAAATAAAATAATAATAAAAGTAGAACAAATTAAGTTTGAGACACGTTTCCATATTCTTAATATTTAATTCATCATCAGTGTATTTAATATGAAATAAAAACATTTTAAAATTAAAACAATCAGTGCTAAACCGATAACCGAAAAAAATCGTTATTTTTTTCGGAACCAAAACCGGAATCAAACCGATATATATTTTATTAATTAACGGAACGAAAACAGGAACGCAAAAACTAACGGTTCGAAGCCCTGGTTGCAACTATTATAAATATTATCTTCTTCACTCTACTGTTGAAAATGAATGAAAAGGTAACTGAAAATGTCTGAATTTGTTTTAAATACAAAACGACTGTATATTTAAATTCAATGCCCTAAAAACGTAGGTATAGCACTTTTCATACAATTCTCCAGATGATATGAGGTGTTTGGCACTTGTAGCAATACAAATAAATGTTTAATGGTTACTATATCTGCATAATTGCAATCTAATAGTTTATTTGAAAAAAATCGAAATTTTGGTATTTTCTTATATGCAAATAACATAAATTTCCGTTGTAATTAAAAACTCTATTTAGGTTCAAATTTAAAAAAAACGAAATATGTTTAGCACATTTATATTTAAATAATTATATTGAAAATCGGAGTCGGAATTATTCGAAATTTATAATTCCAGGGCTCCGATTTGGTCATCACTGGTTCAAACTGTTTTTTCATTTACTTCTAAACACTATTAAACTGTTCTGATCCTAATACCAGTGGCCCTAAGTATCTACTTTTAAAATAAGGTAGCCATAAGATATTGATATGTGGTAACTTCAATCCAAAATTACTCAAAACAAATGCGTTACAAAAATATTTTTCCTACAAAAATTGCTTATTTTTCAAAAACCTTTTGGATGACACCAGTGTTGACCTATCATGCCATTTAAAAATCCTAAGTTTTTGACATTTTTAAGCGAAATCTCAGGGATGCCAACTTCTTTGAGAAAAAACAATATCACCATTCGATTCTTCAATATGGCTTTAGTAATATTTTTTTTTTATCTCAACTCTCTAAAACTAGCTGTTTTCTTAGAAAATGACTGATGCGGGTAGTCTAGGACACCCTGTATAACACATTTATTTAATATAGTATAAATACCGACTATTTTCTTAAAATGTGCCTATTATGGGCTAAATATACAATTTAAACCAAACCCAGTTAAGGATATTCCATCTACAAGACGAAGATTTGGATAACATTAAAGTTCAGCAAATGCAAACATTTTGATTGTGGAATAATTTATCCGAGTGTTCAGTCGCTGAAGGGACATATATCATTTAAACCGAGCCGCGCCACTTTACAATTTAAAGCGAGAACTCGGAACGACCCCCCGCCCCCTCCTTCCCTGAGCCTGGCGACTGACTCCTGGAACGCGGAGGGAAAACTTACGCAATTTATAAAAAATACAATTCCCTGTCAATTTGGAGAGGCGCGCACGTCAATAAAGCAGACGTCCGCCGAACCCTCCTTCTCCTCGCCAGGCGAATCGAACTCCGGAAAACTCGAAAAAATATATAAAGAAGAAACGCGGGGAAACCGAATTTATGGCCACCTTAATCATATCGAAAGGTAAGAATGGCAAAAAATAACTTTATGGATATTCGAAGAGAATTGGGGGGAATTGTTCTTTCGGTTGCGAAAAATGGAAAACTGAGAGTAGTATAAACGATATATTTTCAAACAGTTATTTTACCATTTTCATATGAAATCAATATATTCTGTGCATGTATTTAAAATTTGGACCCATTAACTAGAGTAAACTGTCTCAGCCCTATTAATCAACTAAAACACACAGTATAAGGATGAAATTAACATTTTCATATTAATAAAATATTTAAGCAGATTACTATTGCAGATCACAGCTAATAATTTAATACCGTGTTGCTTCTAGGTAATGGCACGAGCTCCGTGTTATATATAACCCCCAAAGCCACAGCAAAATAGTTCGTTTTTAGAATTTATCAAATTATAATGCTATACATTATAAGAATATATGTATAGCTATCAGTATATTTTGAACTTCATTTAAAATCAGTGTTTTATATGCGTGGCACATGAAGTACAAATTCAGCAGCTCTAGTTTTTGAGATACAGCTACTACGTGTGTTGCGACGAAAAGCGACAAGATTTAATATTTATATTTAATTAATATTAGTTTGAAAATTCTAGGTATTTTTAAATTAATGTTTACAAACAACTAAGTTTGTAAATATTGGGCAGTATTATCTTGCCATTAAACGGGATTAGTCCTAATGAGAGGATTCTACCTAATTTTGCTAGAATTAGATATTATTTTATATATATATATATATATATATATATATATATATATATATGGACCAATAACACGCAGCAGATCTACACTACAAGTCCCTAGTTTACAAAACAAATGTACTGACAGTGAATGTGACATCTATCATTCAGTATATAAAAAGCTCCTGAGGATGGCAGAAGTGATGCTGCCGAAACGTAGAGCGCAAATAAATCAATTAACGCGAGAAAGCAGCCCAAAAAACTCCAGCCAGTTATGTATATATATATATATATATATATATATATATATATATATATATATACAGGGTGCCCGTTTTTGGAGCTCAAGCATGGGGATCTCGGTTATTTGAGGAGATACAAGGTCGGATAAATTAGGGCAAAGTTGCCCAATCTGGAGTATAACATAATGCCGTTTTGAAACATAAAATATTCCGAATACTTCCGAAGATATCCGAAAAAATCATTGCTACTTTGTACGCTCTACAATGTGGTGATATCATAATAAAAATTCGACGTTTCGATGTTCGTCAAACATCATCAACTTTGTATTTTTCTTATGGGCTCCATTTTGGATTTTTACATTTTCAAATACAGTTTTTTGTTCTGATTACGGTGATGTATCATGTGTTGGGGTTTGGTCTAGCAGTTTGATGGAAATGTCAAAAATCCAGTTTTTGCAAAGAGTGCCTTGGAAATGACAGCTACACTTTTGTTTAATAAGGTAATTTTTGACACCTCGACTGAATTTCGCTTCTCCTGACCTACAGTTATAAAACTAGTATAAATTTATAACAAAATGCCGTTTTCAGTTGAATAAAAACGCGATATGCTAGAACTTCATTACGGATCGCATTGAAATGTGCAAGTTACTTCGGATGTGTTCGGATATGTTCAGCGGTATCCAGAAAGACGACAACCTGCTCAAAATTATTTTCTGATTCTTCATAGAATTTAGCTGAGTTTGGTGCATTTTCTAAGCCTAGATGACGGGTTTAAATTTAATTCTCCATTACATTCAAAATATTCTTTCTACTTCGACAAGGGCTATAGCACAAGAAATGAAAGATACATTCATTTCTTCTGCTGTAACTCTTGTCGAAGTAGAGTGGAGAGTCTTCAAAAATCGTCCCTTTAAAATTCATATCACGCAAGTCTTGCATCCAGGAGACACTGAACGAAAAAGAAGTTTTGTAGGAACATCATGACGCCGTTATTGCAAAATCCTCATTTTCTTTCTAACGTGATATTCACGAATGAGTGCAAGTTTACCAACACAGGCATGTTCAATCGTCACAATGAACGTGTATGGTCCGTTGAAAATCCACACGAGCACCAAGGACGACTATCTATGGGTTAGTTTGTTTGGCGATAAGATCATTGGCCCGTACATTAACGAACACAATTTGACTGCAGATGGGTATTTGCAATGACCTACCCGATCGATTACATCGATGGCAACATTTGCCTCAACCACCTAAATAACCTTTGGTTCCAGCAAGATGGAGCTCCACCACATATCGCTAGGAGAGTGTCTGATTACTTGACTGAAATATTTCCCTGACTCTATCGGGAAATATTTCAAATAGAGGGGACGTACGTGGGCCGGAACGTTCGCCGTATCTTTCTCCATTAGATTATTATTTATGGGGAGCTATAAAATACAATAATTTATAAATCTGTACCCACCGATATCAATGACTTGCGAAGAAAGAGCATTTCAACTTTAGGGACCAAAATAAGAATAAGGGTTGTTGTAAGATCAATATAAAATTTAAGAAGACGCATACAGGCGCATATGCTTAGAGATGGAGGGTGAGCCATTCGAACACCTCTTATAAATGTTTTATAATTTATTCGTTTCTCATGCTCTAGTTTCATTCTATGTTATGAATTTGAATAATATTTTTTTACATTTTATATTTTATAATAAAATGGGAATAGAAAACAATTTTGCCTTAGTTTTGTATTATTCTTTAATAAATTCCTTTATTAAACAAAAGTGTAGCTGTCATTGCCAAGGCACTCTTTGCAAAAACAGGATTTATGGCATTTCTATCAAACTGCTAGACCAAACCCCAACACATGACACATCACCGTAATCAAATAAAAAAGCTGTATTTGAAAATGTAAAAATCCAAGATGGCGCCCATAAGAAACAACAAAGTTGATAATGTTTGCCGAAAATGTAAACATCGAATTTTTATTATGATATCACCACGTTGTAGAACGTACAAAGTGGCAATAATAAAGTGTATATTGTTTTGAAGTATCTCTTCAAATAGTCTCGCAAAAAAATAAAAACGCTTTTTGATAATTTCGATTTTTTTCGGATATCTTTGGAAGTAGTCGGAATATTTTATGTTTCAACACGGCATTATGTTATACTCCAAATTGGGCAACTTTGCCCTAATTTAACCGACCTTGTATATCTTCAAATAACCGAGATCCCCATGCTTGAGCTCCAAAAACGGGCACCCTGTATATATAATTTCTATCATGTCTTCAAGAAAAATCTGCATAAACGATGCAAATAGTTTTTGTAATATCTGTAGTATATATATTTAAAAAAAAATCGTTTGACTGTCACCGATTTTGTACAACAAGCATATTTGGAGTGTTTTGGATTTCGATGAGGAATTACGTTTATGGACCACTAAGAAGAGGACCTCTTTCAAGTTCCGGTCACCTATGATCTGGCGCAAACCTTTCAATCATCACGATGAATGCTATTTTTGTGTTGTGAATATAACAGGAATCAACAAGATAAACCGCTCTAAATGGATTTACCCCACATCAACATCAGCCAATCGACCTGTGAGAAGTTTGAATGATCCATTTTCATCACTACTATCTACATCTAAAGAAAGCTCTGACGAGTTTAATGAGGCAAGCAGCGCTTGCGATGACGATTTCGTCCTAATAAAACAATTTGGAACCGACACCATTCAATCAAAACGAGCTTACGATTTAGTTCAAGACCTTGGACTGTCGAATACTTCTTCTGAATAATTAGCTTCCCGATTTAAAGACAGAAATCTCATAACTAAAGTGTCGTACTATCGCACTCGAGAATAAGGCTTACTTCATTTTTTCGCTAAAGAGAATGATTTTGTGTATTGCACTGATATTACTGGTTTGATGACTGCCATGGGCTTACAGAGTTACGATTCAAAAGAATGGCGTTTATTTATCGACTCGTCAAAACGCAGTTTGAAGTGTGTACTATTATATAATGGAAATAAACTAGGCTCCTTACTGATCGCACATTCAACCAAAGTTAAGGAAGAATACCTTACAATAGCATTGGTGATGAACAAGATCAAGATCTTAATATGGTAAATTTGCTTTTGGGGCAACAAGGCGGCTATACCAAATATCCTTGTTTTATATGTATATAGGACAGCAGAGCGAAAACAGAACATTGGACAAGAAAAAAATGCTCTGCTAGGGAAGCACTGTCTCCAGGAAGCTTTAATCTTGTAAATGTACCTCTTGTGACACTAGATCGCATCATCTTGCCACCTTTTTATATTGAACTTGGTCTGATGAAACAAAAACGGTGAATGTTTCAAGTATATTTCAAGACAGTTTCCGAAACTGAGTACAGAAAAGCTTAAAGCAGGCATATTTGACGGCCCACAAATTCGAAATTTGGTGAACGATCCTAATTTCAGCCGGTCAATGTCAGAAATTGAAAAAATGCATGGGATTCGTTTGTCTAGATTATTCAGAATTTCATAGGTAATAAGAAGGATGTTGATTAAGTTGAGCACGTTGAAGAGATGTTGTCTCACTTCCAGCAACTTGGATGCAACATGAGCATCAAAGTGCACTTTCTGCACAGTCATTTAAATCGATTTCCTGAAAATCTAGGTGACTTGAGTAAGGAACAGGGCAAACGATTCCACCAAGATATTCAGACAATAGAGGAACGATACTAGGTTCGCTGGAATGCACATATGATGGCAGATTTTCGCTGGAGCATTTAAAGTAGCACTTTGTCATTCAAATACTGTAGAAAATCATATAAAAGAAAATTCCAGAATTTGTAGTTTTGTTGTAATTAAATATTTTTTAACGTTAAATGCCCCCTTTTCTCAAAAAAACAGCCCCCCTTGAAACTCAAAAACTAGAGCTGAGACATAAAAACTGATAACATATTTCAAATCAGCGTCAAAAATTAGCTCAGAATCATGTAAAATATGTCATGCAACAGAAATGCTGTTGTGCTGTGTAATCATTCAAATAAATTACGTGTTTATTCTAAAATAATTAGGGAAGATATAATATTCCTATATAAAGGAATTAACATTTAAATTTTTATTTATACATTATACATATGTAATTTTCATATATTTTTAAATAATTACATAAACTTTGATGGACATTGTATTATGAATAATGTTTTTTTTTTCACTACTCTCCGACTCATTTCTATGTCATACATAATATTTTTTTTAATTTTATTGCTATACAGTATATTCCTGGATTGACTTGATAAAAGGGAGAAGTTTTACAGTTTTAATTTGTCAAAAAATATTTTTGGAGCAGTGTTTCCTGCTTGTTTTGAAACCCCCGAATCCGTTCGATTTTATTGAAGACCAAACGTTACGATTTAACAAATATCTCTGTTGCAATTTTCGCCTTTGGAAAAAATATGCGTTATTTTACAACTAAATGAGTTGGCTTTAAACATGAATTTACCTACTATGGCATCATTTGGACCTTCTTTCTTTGACAAAAATGTTATTGCAGAAGTTTATTTGAACATGTTGAAAAATTATTTTTTGGAAAATTTTAAAGACTTACCATTCGCCTATAGTAATGTTGCTTATTTCTAACAAGATGGATGTTCAGCGCATAATGCCAATATCGTTACAGATTGGTTAAATTCAGAGTATGTCAATAACTGTATTTGTCGTGAGGGTCCACTTCCGCGCCCCTCACGAAATCCAGATTTGACGATTCTGGATATTTACTTATGGGGCCGTTTAAAACAAATTGTGTACAGCCAACCATTTAAAAACCATAATGTTGGAGAATTAAAAGAGAGGATAAGAAATACGGTACAAAGTTTGAGTTTAGAGAAAATTCTACGAGGTTTATTTTAATAATATCCTTCTACAAAATAAATAACTTATTTCATTTAAAAATACTGCTTTTCAATTTATTTAAATTGCAATTAATATTCAAGCCAACTCATTTAATTGCAAAATAATAATTCTTTGGTCCAACGTCCGAAAGTAAAATAGAAATATTTGTTAAATCGTAACGTTTGGACTTGAATAAAATCAAACAACGGAGTTGGGGGTTTATAAACAAGCAGGAAAAACTCCCCCAAAAATATTTTTCAAAAAAATGAAAACCGCAAAAATGTATCCTCTTGTCAACTCAATCTCGGAACATACTGTATAGTTATAATAGTACATATAACATCATTTAAAGCAAGCTGTTCGCTACAACCGGTACTGCATAAAAAGAACACCGGCTATAAGGTACAAATATCGCCGGTCTCTTGAAGTTCGCTATAAACGATTTTGACTGTACTTATAACCTGTAATGTACAGGGTGGATACGACCACTCGTCCAGGGGGGTTTTTTGGAAAATCAAAAAAATTGTAATCACCAAATCGGGTATGCTCTATCTTATGATGATAACTTCCGGTTCTGACCGGAAATGTGTTATTCAGACAGGAAGTTAATTTTTTTAAACCGAACATAGTATATTTATTACAGATTCAGATTCTAGGTGAAAAAAAAAAAAACTTTAATAGAAAATATTTTTTTCGAAAAACGACATTTTGACCTTGGAATTAAAGAAACAATTAGATATTATTATTTATTGTTATCAAAATAACAACGCGAGAAACGAAACGGGGTGAGAACGAAAACGTTTGCAATTCTTATGATGGTCGATTATACACACGATGTTAATTTCGTGCTAAAGGTAAATTGTAATTATCGCAACACGAATTTAACTCATAATTCGGATCCAAATGGGCTAAGGATGACATTGACAGTTCATTTGTCTCGGCTCGTAGACGGTATTGCCTTTCTGCGCAAGTAAAGTAGTGACTGATATTTGTTGTGATAAGAATCATGCCGTTTTCAAACGAAGAAGCATTTGACATGTTAAAGGTTTTGGGAGAGTAACATTGAAATTATTTAGCCGTTGAACATCCTTACGCCAAGCGATATCCCAATCGGCCACATCATTCACGTAGAGTTTTCCAGCGATTACCAACACGTCTTCGTACAACGAATGAAATACAGCATCATTATAATCGGAACAGACAAATAAGACCGTCGAGTAAGAGATGCAAGAGTAGCCGATGTTATCGCTGCAGTCATTAGAAAGCCCTATGACAACGAGATGAATATCGAAAGACTTCGGGGTAAGTCTCAGGACAGTGTGTCAAATTTTAGAAGAGAATACATTTATCCATATCGCGTTTATCTTTGCCCAGAACTGAGAGAAGATGATTTCCAGAAACGCATTACGTTTTGTAATTGGTTGCTAGTTCAAAATTGTGATTTTCCATTTCAAATTCTCTGGACTTATGAGGTCACTTTAAAAAGTACTGGAGAAGTTAATATTTATAATGGGCATTACTGGTCAACGGATAACCAACATCGATGGAGCTTGAATACATGGTGTGATATCCCCGGGCACCAAATTATCGGTCCTTATTTTGTTAACCAGACTATAAATGGTGATTTGTACTTTCAATTTTTACAAAGTGTACTGCCAGAACTTCTTGAAGATGTATAGCTTGCGAAACGTCAAGTCATGTGGTTTCAACGAAATGGGTGTCTGTTTCATTTTGCGTTAATTGCACAGCGCACAGTCAATCAGTTTTTCCCAGAAAAGTGGATTGGCCGTGAAGGTCTTATAGCTTGTCCTCGTCGGTCACCTGATTTGAGGCCATTAGACTTTTACCTTTGGGGGAGGATAAAAGACATAGTGTATCAACAACGCCCAACAACAAAAGAAGATATGCAGCGGCAGATTGTAGAAGCCTGTCATTCTTTAAATCCTGAAGAAGTTAGAAAGGCCGTCAACAGCGTGAGACAAATAATTGAAAGGTGTCTTCATAAAGGTGGCAGACATTTTAAACATTTTTAATTACTTAAAGTTTTCTGAATTGCAAACGTTTTCGTTTTGTTATCTCGTTTCGTTTTTCGTTTAGTTTTTCGTTATCTTGTTAACAATACATAAATAACAGAGCTGGGCAGGATTCGAATCATGCAGGATTCGAATCCTAGATTTGAATCCTTTTAGAGGATTCAAAAGAGGCATTCGAATACTTAAGTTCAACTGGATTCGTGATCCGGATTCGTTATATTTTTTTAAGAGGATTCGTATTCGAATCCAAATGTGGGTGATTCGAATCCATATAAAAGAATTCAAATCCTTATAAAAGGATACGAATATTTATAAAAGGATTCGAATATTTATAAAAGGATTCGAATGCTTACAAAAGGATTTGAATCGTCAAAAATAATTCGAATGTCTTTAGTGTGTTTTTAAGTTTCTCGTTAAATCACTATTTATACGCGTGGCGCATGAAGTAAAATTTCGAGTTTAGAAAAGCCCCGTGAAAATTTGTCTCGGGTCGCTGCGCGACCCTCGACAAATTTTCTGGGCTTTTCTAAACTCGAAATTTTACTTCATGCTTAGTCTGGGAGTGGAAAACACTCGTTTAAATGAAGACAACCTTATACAAGACTGTCTCAGTTTAAACCGAGTCGACCTTATACAGTAATGACTTTGATTTTGACGTCATGTGAGGATTTCCGCGCGTGATAAGGTCGGATCGGTTTAAATTGAGACAACCTTGCACAGTAATGATCTTGGTTTTGACGTCACGTACGAATTTCTACGCGTGACGACATCAACCAAGGTGTGTGAGTAAGTTTGTTTTGATTTAAACCGAGCCGACCTTGTATTGTTTAATTACCTTGATTGTTGACGTCACCTGACGACTTTCACGAGTGACGTCAGCAATCAAGGTGGTTAGTGTATAAGGTTGTCCTAATTTAAAACCGAGTCGACCTTGTTAGTTTAATTACATTGAACTTTCACGTCACGTGAGGAATTTCATGTGTGACGTCAGCAAAATTCCCTGTATTTCTCGGGACATGGTTATTTCTAATAAAATCAAACTGAATTTGCTATAAAACTCAAGCATAATAAGTAAAAACCAGTATATTTTCAAATTCACAATATTTCAGTGTTTTATCCGTTTCGCTACGCAACTAAACCAAACTTTCAGAATTTTCTAAACTCTATATTTTACTTCGTGCGTAAACAAGGACAGTAAATCTATGTTAAAAAACAAAAATTAACATTTCTTAAGATATAAACTTTTTGTCTCTTACAATATAATCCAAAAGTAATGTCATTATGAATTGGCTGCCATTTTATTAGAAATGAAAAAATGGACAATGTTTTGACTAAAAGTTAATTAAAAGGTGTAAAATTCATATTATAAAGTTAAAAAAATGATATCGATCAAATGACGATCTCCTGAGTTGATGTTGATTGTGCTCGTTTTACAACATTTTGAATTGTTGTTCGTAAAACATCTGGCACCAAATTGGTGATTTCTTCTTCAATGTTGGCTTCCAAGACTTGCAAGGTTTGTGGTTTGTTGTGGTAGATGCGAAATTTCAAAAATACACACAAGGTGTGGAAACGCTCGTTCGAAACTTTAAATTGAATGCTTTCATAAGAACAATAAATGACTAAACATGTTTTTAAAGATAATAATCTAGTTTTCAAAATTATGTTTAATATTATATGAAGTAAAACTGACATGGTAGCCATAATCTGAAATGTTAAATTTTTCCGACATTTCCCTGATTCAAGATTTTTTTCCTGGCCTTTTAATATAACTTTCTTTTGTGGGAAACCTCCATTTTGTTAAATTGTTTTCATAGTTTTTGTCAATATTTAAGTTAATTTTATAAATTTTTACGTGTTTTGTAATTTGCCTGCTGATTTTGACAAATTTAATTATGTTGTTAGTGTTTTGGTCAATTTGAATATAATTTCATGACTTTTCTTTGACTTTCCCGGTTTTAATGATATTTAGTGAATTTTTTATCTACGTAATTCTCAGGCATTCGTCGATTTTATAATAGAGTTCAATTTCAAGTTTTAAACGGGTGTTTTCCACTCCCAGACTAAGCATGAAGTAAAATTTCGAGTTTAGAAAAGCCCCGTGAAAATTTGTCTCGGGTCGCGCAGCGACCCGAGACAAATTTTCGGGCTTTTCTAAACTCGAAATTTTACTTCATGCGCCACGCGTACAAAACACTGATTTGAAGTGAAGTTCAGAAACACACAAATACATCTTTAATCAGAGTAACAGGGAATCAGATGTTTAGTCTGTTATCAACGATGTTGTGTTAATAATAAATAATTAGGTTTTAAATATTTTTGTTAAAACAACTGGTAACGATATTTATATATAGATGGTTGAAAAAAAATCAAATTTATTCTTAAAGGATTTGTATTTGTGATTCGAAAAAACAGGATTCGAATCTTTGATTCGAATCATATTTATTTCTTACGAATCTTTTATTCGAGTAACCGTGATTCGAATCATATTAGGTGATTCGGATTCGTGATTCGAATCCTTTTTACGAGGATTCGTCCCAGCTCTGATAACACTGGTCTGCAAAACAAAATTTTTTTTCGAGCCCTAACACCATTCCTGCGGATTCTTATGTAAAATGACCTCCTGAATCCGAATATGACCTCCGTTTTCCCCCATTACCCACCGTTTTCGGGGGAGGCCCCCCCACCTATTTTGATCACTTTTCGATAATTTGGAGGGATGAAAAGGATTATTTTAGCCTTTACATTTCTTCTGAGGGGCTAGAGTGGTGAAAAGTTCGAAAACATGAACATTTGTAGCAAGGAGGTAGATTTGGGGGGGGGGATTTGCCCCCTAAAATTGTAAAAAAATTATTAAAAATGATCAATTTTTTCCGTTTTTTTCGCAGTTTTTTCACTTATTTTCTACATATTCCAGCTTCCATCCCCCCTCATCCTCCCCCAAACACCCCCAAATAATAAAAATATATTGCAACAATATATAGCAACAATAATAAAAATATATAGCAACAATAATAAAAATATATAGCAACAATAATAAAAATATATAGCAACAATAATAAAAATATATAGCAACAGTTCGGAAGATTCACTGTACCACGCTGGCGCTCTCAATATTCCCCCCCGTTTCCATCACTCATTGGAGGGGTGAAAAGGATTATTTTAGCTGTAAAGAATAATAAATAAAAATGAAAATTCCTGGGCAAACCTGTGCGCGCGAGGTATTGAGAGCGCCAGCGTGGTACAGTGAATCTTCCGAACTGTTGCCATATATTTTTATTATTGTTGCTATATATTTTTATTATTGTTGCTATATATTGTTGCTATATATTTTTATTATTGTTGCTATATATTGTTGCTATATATTTTTATTGTTTGGGGGGTAGATGAGGGGGGATGGAAGCTGGAATATGTAGAAAATAAGTGAAAAAACTGCGAAGAAAACGGAAAAATCGATCATTTTTAAGGATTTTTTTACAATTTAAGGCGGCAAATCCCCCCCCCCCAAATCTACCTCCTTGCTACAAATGTTCATGTTTTGGAACTTTTCACCTCTCTAGCCCCTCAGAAGAAACGTAAACGCTAAAATAATCCTTTTCATCCCTCCAAATTATCGAAAAAGGATAAAAATAGGTGGGGGGGGGCTCCCCCGAAAACGGTGGGTGATGGGGGAAAACGGGGGTCATATTCGGATTCAGGAGGTCATTTTACATAAGAATCAGCAGGAATGGTGTCAGGGCCGATTTTCATGCCGACCAGTGTAAATGATAATAATATCTGACTGAGTTTTCAACAAAAGTTGTTTATTTTTGTACACTTTGTCCAACGATGCCCTCTGTTAATCCGAAATGATCACTTTCATATCGTCTTAGAGTATCACGAGTGACCTAAGTAAGGTCATTTTTCGAAAAAATGTTTCATACAAAAGTATCATGTTTTTTTCTCGTAGAATCCGAATCTGTAATAAAAATATTATGTCCCATTTAAACAAATGAACTTCAGGTCTCATTAACCAATTTCCGGTCAGAACCGAAAGTTGAAAATATTAACATAAGAACGAGCATATCCGATTTGGCGATCAACATTTTTTTGGATTTTCCAAAAAAAAAAAAACCTTTCCCTTGATTTTAAAAGGGGTGAACGGGTGGTCGTATCCACCCTGTATATGACTTGAAGAGATTTGTTTTTCTGAAAGAGTACAATAGCGTTCTTCAAAAACTAGATCTGATAGACTAAACAGTTGTTTTAGATTCTACATCGAAACATTACATAGAAACAGTTCAAAAATGCCACGCATTAAAATGTATGTTGGACTGTGTAATGTAACGTTAGTTATATGAAAAATTGAACAATTAAAAAAATTAAAAATATGTTAAATTTTGTTGAACCCCAACATTTTTAAGACAATTCAAAACCGTGAAAAGTCAAATTAAATAAACCTTGAATAATTTTGAATAATTTTGTTGTTAATGAAAAATTATTTTAAAATAATATTGTACTTTTAATATTTTTATTAATTCTAGCACATAATATGTTTAGTGCAGTGACGGCTCGTCCATAACGGCCTCCAATTTACAGTTTTGAATGAGTGTTTCCACTCCTGGATTAAGCATTAAGTAAGATTTGGTTTGATCGCTCCGCTTCGCTACGCGACCAAACAAAATTTGTAGGCTTTTCTAAACTCAAAATTTTGCTTCATGTGCTACACGTATAAAATACTTAAAGAAAAGTATACTGCTAAACCAGTATAAAAAATAAACTGCTAAAGCTGGATTAAAACTAGGGCTTCGAACCGGAACTAACCGGAAAAAAATATCAAAATCATCTCTCCATCTCGGATCGGCGTCGAATAAATCTTCAAATATTTCAAAGTGCGCCGACTTCCATAAAAAAGTTAGCAACAAATATGGCTTCAGCACAGATTAAACTATTATTTAAACAAATAAAATTCATTCCACCCAACTTTGGTCTTAGGGAAAAAAATATCAAAATCATCTCTCTATCTCGGATCGGCGCCGAATAAATCTTCAAATATTTCACAGTGCGCCGTCTCCCATAAAAAAGTTAGCAACAAATATGGCTTCAGCACACATTAAACCATTATCTAACCAAATAAAATACATTCCACCCAACTTTGGTCTTAGGGAAAAAAAAATATTAAAATCATCTCTCTATCTCGGATCGGCGTCGAATAAATCTTCAAATATTTCAAAGTGCGCCCAATCCCATAATAAAGTTAGCAACATATATGGATTCAGCACACATTAAACTATTATTTAAACAAATAAAATTCATTCCACCCAACTTTGGTCTTAGAGAAAAAAAATATCAAAATCATCTGTCCATCTCGGATCGGCGTCGAATAAATCTTCAAATATTTCAAAGTGCGCCGTCTCTCATAAAAAAGTTAGCAACAAATATAGCTTCAGCACACATTAAACTATTGTTTAAACAAATAAAATTCATTCCACCCAACTTTGGTCTTAGGGAAAAAAAAATCAAAGTCATCTCTCTATCTCGGATCGGCGTCGAATAAATCTTCTAATATTTCAAAGTGCGACGCCTCCCATAAAAAAGTTAGCAACAAATATGGCTTCAGGACACATTAAACTATTATTTAAATAAATAAAATTCATTCCACCCAACTTTGGTCTTAGGAAAAAAAAAAATCAAAATCATCTCTCTATCTCGGATCGGCGTCGAATAAATCTTCAAATATTTCAAAGTGCGCCGACTCCCATAAAAAAGTTAGCAACAAATATGGATTCAGCACACATTAAACTATTATTTAAACAAACAAAATTCATTCCACCCAACTTTGGTCTTAGGGAAAAAAAAATCAAAATCATCTCTCTATCTCGGATCGGCGTCGAATAAATCTTCAAATATTTCAAAGTGCGCCGACTCCCATAAAAAAGTTAGCAACAAATATGGATTCAGCACACATTAAACTATTATTTAAACAAATAAAATTCATTCCACCGAACTTTGGTCTTAGGGAAAAAAAATATCAAAATCATCTCTCTATCTCGGATCGGCGTCGAATAAATCTTCAAATATTTCAAAGTGCGCCGTCTCTCATAAAAAAGTTAGCAACAAATATAGCTTCAGCACACATTAAACTATTGTTTAAACAAATAAAATTCATTCCACCCAACTTTGGTCTTAGGGAAAAAAAATCAAAATCATCTCTCTATCTCGGATCGGCGTCGAATAAATCTTCTAATATTTCAAAGTGCGCCGCCTCCAATAAAAAAGTTAGCAACAACTATGGCTTCAGGACACATTAAACTATTATTTAAACAAATAAAATTCATTCCACCCAACTTTGGTCTTAGGGAAAAAAAAAATCAAAATCATCTTTCTATCTCGGATCGGTGTCGAATAAATCTTCAAATATTTCAAAGTGCGCCGACTCCCATAAAAAAGTTAGCAACAAATATGGATTCAGCACACATTAAACTATTATTTAAACAAATAAAATTTATTCCACCTAACTTTGGTCTTAGGGAAAAAAAAATATCAAAATAATCTCTCTATCTCGGATCAGCGTCCAATAAATCTTCAAATATTTCAAAGTGCGCCGTCTCCCATAAAAAAGTTAGCAATAAATATGGCTTCAGCACACATTAAACTATTATTTAAACAAATAAAATTCATTTCACCCAACTTTTGTCTTAGGGAAAAAAAAATCAAAATCATCTCTCTATCTCGGATCGGCGTCGAATAAATCTTCTAATATTTCAAAGTGCGCCGCCTCCCATAAAAAAGTTAGCAACAACTATGGCTTCAGGACACATTAAACTATTATTTAAACAAATAAAATTCATTCCACCCAACTTTGGTCTTAGGGAAAAAAAAATATCAAAATCATCTCTCCATCTCGGATCGGCGTCCAATAAATCTTCAAATATTTCAAAGTGCGCCGTCTCCCATAAAAAGTTAGAAACAAATATGCCTTCAGCACACATTAAACTATAATTTAAACAAATAAAATTTATTTCACCCAACTTTGGTCTTAGGGAAAAAAAATATCAAAATCATCTCTCTATCTCGGATCGGCGTCGAATAAATCTTCAAATATTTCAAAGTGCGCCGTCTCCCATAAAAAAGTTAGCAACAAATATGGCTTCAGCACACATTAAACTATTATTTAAACAAATAAAATTCATTCCACCCAACTTTTGTTTGTTTGTTTGTTGTTTGAAGATTGATTCGACGCCGATCCGAGATAGAGAGATGATTTTGATTTTTGTTTTCCCTAAGACCAAAGTTGGGTGGAATGAATTTTACTTGTTTAAATAATAGTTTAATGTGTGCTGAAGCCATATTTGTTGCTAACTTTTTTATGGGAGTCGGCGCACTTTGAAATATTTGAAGATTTATTCGACACCGATCCGAGATAGAAAGATGATTTTGATTTTTTTTTTCCCTAAGACCAAAGTTGGGTCGAATGAATTTTATTTGTTTAAATAATAGTTTAATGTGTCCTGAAGCCATAGTTGTTGCTAACTTTTTTATGGGAGGCGGCGCACTTTGAAATATTAGAAGATTTATTCGACGCCGATCCGAGATAGAGAGATGATTTTGATTTTTTTTTTCCTAAGACCAAAGTTGGGTGGAATGAATTTTATTTGTTTAAACAATAGTTTAATGTGTGCTGAAGCTATATTTGTTGCTAACTTTTTTATGAGAGACGGCGCACTTTGAAATATTTGAAGATTTATTCGACGCCGATCCGAGATAGAGAGATGATTTTGATATTTTTTTTCCCTAAGACCAAAGTTCGGTGGAATGAATTTTATTTGTTTAAATAATAGTTTAATGTGTGCTGAATCCATATTTGTTGCTAACTTTTTTTATGGGAGTCGGCGCACTTTGAAATATTTGAAGATTTATTCGACGCCGATCCGAGATAGAGAGATGATTTTGATATTTTTTTCCCTAAGACCAAAGTTGGGTGGAATGAATTTTATTTATTTAAATAACAGTTTAATGTGTGCTGAAGCCATATTTGTTGCTAACTTTTTTATGGGAGTCGGCGCACTTTGAAATATTTGAAGATTTATTCGACGCCGATCCGAGATAGAGAGATGATTTTGATATTTTTTTCCCTAAGACCAAAGTTGGGTGGAATGCATTTTATTTGTTTAAATAATAGTTTAATGTGTGCAGATGCCATATTTGTTGCTAACTTTTTTATGGGAGACAACGCACTTTGAAATATTTGAAGATTTATTCGACGCCGATCCGAGAGTGAGAGATGATTTTGATATATTTTTTCCCTAAGACCAAAGTTGGGTGGAATGAATTTTATTTGTTTAAATAATAGTTTAATGTGTGCTGAAGCCATATTTGTTGCTAACTTTTTTATGGGAGTCGGCGCACTTTGAAATATTCGAAGATTTATTCGACGCCGATCCGAGATAGAGAGATGATTTTGATTTTTTTTTTTCCTAAGACGAAAGTTGGGTGGAATGAATTTTATTTGTTTAAATAATAGTTTAATGTGTGCTGAAGCCATATTTGTTGCTAACTTTTTTATGGGAGATGGCGCACTTTGAAATATTTAAAGATTTTTTTATCTTATCATTTAAGGGTGTGAGAAAATATATTAAGGGTTCAAAATTGGGGCTCTTGTACCACATTCTGTTAAATTAATGTTTTATTGACACCCTAAAGTAAATATATTCTATTTATTTTGAATACTTTTAGAAATTATGAAATAATAAATCTATGGCTGAAATCTATGGCTAACTTCACATCCGTAACCGAAAACCGGAAAACCCGTTATTTTTGTCGGAACGAAAACCGGAACTTAACCGAAAAAAATATCGATCACTGTGTTGACTGTTTTTTTTTTACTATGATGTATGTTTAATAAAAAAAACTGTAGAGTGCCTTGAAAAATATTGTAGGTTAGCAACTCTAATTTTATACATAACATTAATTACTGCCAACCTAAATTAACAAGAAGATTAAATCATGACACTCTTAGAGGCTTTTTTCAATTAAACATACAATTTAGAAATTATATTTCTTTATCGACTGTATACAGGGCGAGTCACTAAGCGGAAATCGGTCTATAGTGAGCGTATCGTTGAAAATAGCAAAAAAAGTTTCAAATAAAAGTTGTTCAGAATCATGTTTGTCATAACCCAAAATAATTACTAAATATAGCGGCTTTGCGGTTAAACCGGAAGTAAACACCAACGTCCTTATTTTATATTTTTACATTCTTGGATTGCTCGTTAAAAATAAACATAAGTTTATTCACACAACATTCGGTTTCAGTTGAACCGTTTTCGAGTTATTTCATTTTTTTTTTATAAATTTGACGATTTCAGAGCTCGACGCCATTAACAATATCTTCAAAACGAAATAAGTCAGAGTTGTGCGGCTTACGGTTTTGGATTCGGGAAGAAATGTAGTATTTGATTAAGTTTTTGCCATTAGTCAGATTTTCTAAATTGAATCGAGTCCGTCGACGGTATTCTTCAGTACTTCAAACATGCATAACTTCTTTTTTTTTTAAATGGAACCATCTATCTTGTGACACTTTATCTGATGCGAAATTAAATTTCCATTTTATTGATACCGGGTTGTTGCCATATCCTTGAATGGTTTTGAGAAATTTGCGATGTTGTAAAAATTTAAATACATTTAACGCGTTAGCCCTGGATACTGATGACGTTTGGCGATTTAGTTTTGACTCGCTAGTCCGACAAATGTCAGAACATGTTTTTCTAATAAGAATGGGTTGATAGTTTGCACTTTGGGTAATGATTATGATAATAACATTACTTGACTCAAAAATTTTATTTTAAGTCTTCTATGTATTTTGAGTTTTTGAAAGAAAATTATATATTCAAACTACGTAACTGGTTAAAGTTAACTAGATTATCTCTTAAGAGCCAAATTCAATAAAATACATACAATAACAATAAAACAGCTTTATTAAAGTTAGTTATATGTGTGCCCAACAGCATTCATCAGTTTTGCGAAATGGGAGTACAAAATACGAGAAACAGGAACGTACAAGATCAGCGGCACAAGAAGAAAACCAAGTATTAGTAGCTGCTGCTGTTGTCAAAGATCCCCATTTAAGTACCAGAAGAATAAGTCTCGAATTGCAAATAAGTCAAACTTCGGTTTCGAGAATGTTGCGTAAAAACAAGTTTTTTTCCGTATCATGTTCAGCTAGTCCAGGATCTAAATTAAGCTGACTCCAGTCATTAGGTTAACTATATTTAAATTTAATCGGATTTTGTTATTAATTCACTGTATTTTCACTATTGCAATATTATGACTGTGAATTACTTGATTTACTGTCTTTTGATTACAATATGATTTTATCATGAAATCATATCGGCGGCATTTTCACTATTGTGATTTTATAACAGTAAGTCACTATATTGACTGACATTAGTCTATCGTGTCAACTTGACTTAAAACGACGATAGTCGGCATTTAGTCTATTATGTCAACTTGACATGAGTCGCCGTCAGCCGACATTAATCTTTCATGTCAACTTGAAATGACATTTAGTCCAATGTATCAAACTTGACACAAATCGGCGTCAGCCGACGTTAGGACTATTGTCAATTTGACACAACTGTTATTTGAAATATATTATTAGATGGTCATGTTATTGTTTTTCTCACTTGCGACACACGTTTTGATAGTTGTGACATGTTTTAAACTAACGAGTGTCTCCTACTTACAGACTAAGCATGAAGTAAAATTTTGAGTTTAGAAAAGCCCTGCGTAGAAAATGTTCACGGGGCTTTTCTGAACTCGAAATGTTACTTCAAGCGCCATGCGTATAAACCACTGATATAAAAGAAAGTTGAAAATATATACTGCTGAGATGTAACAGATATTTACTAACATATAGCGAAAAAATGCAAAAAAAAAATTATTTTGTGATTAGTTTGTAAATGTGATGATAATAATAAAAGTAGAACAAATTGAGACACTTTTCCATATTCTTAATATTAAATCATTATATCTATAACGAGGACAGTGATATGATGAACACATCAACATTTTTTTAATATGAAATAAAAACATTTCAAAAATTAAAATCACTTGAAGGTGAACTGAAAACCGCAAAAACCCGTTATCTTTGCCGGAACGAAAACCAGAATAGAGCCGATATATATTTTATTAATTAAACCGGAACGAAAACTGGAACGCAAAAAAAATTAAAAGTATACTGGTAAATCAGTATGAAAAACTGCTAAAGCAGGATCAAAACTATACTGGTAAATAAGAATATTTTGAATTTCACAATATTTCAGTGTCTAATACGTTTGGCGCATGAAATAAAATTTCGAATTTAGCAAAGCCTGAAAATTTGGTTTGGTCGCGTAGCGAAACGGAGCTTAACCTGAGAGTGGAAAACACTCGTTACATGTTTCTATTTGAACTCTTAAAAAATGCTGGAAAATTTGCAGCGTATGCATATGTATACTTGAAAGAAAAATGCCCTGTATGTTAATGTTTGCAGCCCCACCAATAAAAATTTTCACAAGCCTTCATTTAATCATAATAGTTGGCAATGTTGCTTTCATAACTAAGTCGGCTTTTACTTTGTATAATAATTATACAAGCTAAGTAAAGCAAGCACATTAAGTATTTTATTTGCGATAAAACTTTAACGCACTGTTCATTCGGATATTCAAAATAGATTAGAAGAATTTGAATAACACTATATAAAATCCACACAAGTATACTTACTATGTAGGGTACGTTGCATAAACAATATATCAAACTCAAAACAACCAATTGTCCGGAAACATTGTGCCTGGAAAAAAATACGAAAAAAAAGGGCAGAAGGAAGTAAATGGTGGCTCGAATGCAATCAGCATCGGTCTGCATTTGTTGGCTGTGGTGGTGTGGTCCCCCTGGTGCCGCTATGCTTTCAGAATATATAATACTGAAAGGACGCGAATATCGCTTTGTGCGCACGAAGGAGAATTAGGTTCGGGTATAATGTAATGCCATCATCGTTTGCTTTGTGAACGTCCCCTGGCACCCGGAATGAGAACAACAATATGCAACATTTATTTATACCCGAAAACCCACTATTCAATTACCCCCCGCACCACTCAACAAATATTTAATTACAACTAAATGTTTCACCGAGGAGCAGGAGATATTAAATAGCCTTTGGAAGATTCACTTTGTTTCATTCCGTGTCCGTGTCGATACACACCTGGCCAAACTGGTAGTAATGGGGGAAATGAGATATCGACATTACCGTGAGCGCCTTTCATCAGTTCATCAGTTGATTACGGAATATCGATGGCCCCTCTACCCACTCCAGCCAGCCATGTCATATGATGAAAGGAGGAAAATGCTAATAGTAACAGTCGAAACGTAATTTGTGATGAATTGACGTCTTAAAGCCAGATGCTCCATGTATTATTTCCTATAGCACTTGGATTCATCATTTCCTAGTTTCGCGTAAATTGTCTTCATTATGTTTTACACAATGTACATACATATAATTTCAAATTACAAGAGGTTATGGAAACATTAATTTATACAGGGAACATTTCTTATAAGTATACATATAATAATAATAATAGTTTATTACCCAACAGAAAAATGGCAGGGTTTTTTTTTGGGGGGGTTTTACGTTATCTATTTCCGCTGCTAAGGCCAATCATGACGCCGGAGATTAGGTCTACAGTTATCCGGGAATTTTGCCGAACCCGGTGGGAGTTCCAACCCACCGGTAGGGATCTTTAACGTGCACGCAACATCCAGGCAGTACACGGGTCCTACATGCATTTAACGTCATATCCGAGAAGACGGCATTTTTATCCTAACCTATATAAATGCAGACAACTTGTTAGGCCGGTATTTGAACCCCGGTCCGTGGCGTGGCAGTACAACACTCTAACCACTACACCACCAAGCTGCCCAATGGCAGGGTTATATTAAATAATAAGAAAATATGTAATACTAACTAAAGAGAAATTGAAATAAACAAAATATGTATCTCCAAATATATCAATTCATACAGAGAGTTTTATGTAACACCGAAAAATTTTCATAACGAGAATTTTTTAAGTATACTTAAGCATACGTTGTGCATGCTCCGATGCTCGGTTTAATAAAAGATTTAAAGCTTTAAACGAGTGTTTTCCACTCCCAGGCTAAGCATGAAGTAAAATTTTGAGTTTAGAAAAGCCTGAAAATTTGGTTTGGTCGCGTAGCGCGAAGCGCGGAGCGGCCAAACCAAATTTTCAGGCTTTTCTAAACTCGAAATTTTACTTCATGCGCCACCGGTACCAAACACTGATGCAAAGTTTCGCGGTGGGTTTTCAACTTCGTAGTATGTCAGTGTTTTGTACCGGTGGCGCATGAAGTAAAATTTCGAGTTTAGAAAAGCCTGAAAATTTGGTTTGGCCGCTCCGCGCTTCGCGCTACGCGACCAAACCAAATTTTCAGGCTTTTCTAAACTCGAAATTTTACTTCATGCTTAGTCTGGGAGTATAACACACTCATTTCAAGTTTCAAATTGAACTCTGTTAAAAAACAATGAGTATCTAAAGATTTACGGCATATACGCTGTAATTGGGAAATGTATACTTAAAAGAAAAAATCCCGGTATGTACAAGTTCAGGCATTAATTGCGATTGATTGGCTACGCGACCAAACGTCATATAGGCAATTCAATTTACACACAACTTAAAAATTAAAGTTGTCAAATTGTATTGGATGCAAATGTTCGGTGTTACATAAAACTCTCTGTATATATCATTGCATGCTATGATAAGATTTATAGATAATATATAATATTACGAATATATTCCTGTAAAATGCAAACACTTATATGGTTAAGTAATTTAATTGTATCTCCAAATATATCAATTCATATACAGGGTGTCCTAGACCACCCGTATCAGCCCATTTTTTTTAGAAAACGGCTAGTTCTAAAGAGTTGGGACAAAAGAATTTATAACAAAAGCCGAATTAAAGAATCGAATAATGATTTATAGATATTGTGAGATATTGATTTTTCGCAAATAGGTTGGCATCCCTGAGAGTTTGCTTAAAAATGTCAATAACTCAAGATTTTTAAATAGCACGATAGATCAAAAGTTGTATCATTTGAAAGGTATTTAAAAAATTAGCAACTTTTGCAAGAAACATAATTTTGTTACTGTCATCGATTTTGAGGAATATCTGATCAAAGTTTTTAAATTTCAATTTTTCATGGCTAACATATTTTAAAAGATTGAGTTTCAAATGTCAGTTAGACCTCTTAGATACATTCTGACCAAAGCCGCGGAGTCGTAATGTACACATTTTTAAACTTTACTTAATAATGCAATTTTTTGCAATAAAAATGTATGTTCAATGGTTACTACATCTGCATATTGCAATTTAATAGTTTTCTTGAAAAAACATCAACATTTTGGTTTTCTCTCATATGCAAATTACATACATTTCCATTATAATTAAAAACTCTATTTGGGTTTAAAGTTAAGAAAAAAAAAATATGTTTAGCACGTTTATATTTATATAATTATATTGTTAATCGGAGTCGGAATTATACGAAATTTCCAACTCCACAGCTTCGATTTCCTTATTACAAAAATACTTAAATTCTGACTCTACAGTTTCGAATCAAACTCCGACTCAGAGTTCACAGCACTGGTTCAAACTGTTTTCCATTTACTTCTAAACACTTTTGAACTATTCTGGTCCTAATACTAGTGGTCCTATCTACTTTTAAAATAAGGTAGCCATGAGGTATTGATATTTGGTAACTTCAATCCAAAATTACCCAAAACAAACGCCAGTTACAAAAATATTTTTCCTACAAAAGTTACTTATTTTTCAAAGACCTTTTGAATGATACAACTTTTGATCTATCATACCATTTGAAAATTTTGAGTTTTTGACATTTTAAGCGATATCTTAGGGATGCCAACCTTTTTTTGAAAAAACAATATCGCCATTCGATTCTTCAATATGGCTTTAGTAATTTTTTTTTATACCAATTCTCTAAGACTAGCCGTTTTCTCAAAAAATGCCTGTTACGGGTGGTCTGGGGCACCCTGTATATCATTGCATGCTATGATAAGATTTATATACAATATATAAAATACTAGTGGCCCTAAGTATCTACTTTTAAAATAAGGTAGCCATGAGCTATTCATATTTGGTAACTTCAATCCAAAATTACCCAAAACAAACGCCAGTTACAAAAATATTTTTCCTACAAAAGTTACTTATTTTTTAAAGACCTTCTGAATGATACAACTTTTGATCTATCATACCATTTGAAAATCTTGAGTTTTTGACATTTTAAGCGATATCTTAGGGATGCCAACCTATTTTGGAAAAAACAATATCACCATTCGATTCTTCAATATGGCTTTAGTAATTTTTTTTATACTAATTCTCTAAGACTAGCTGTTTTCCCAAAAAATGCCTGTTACGGGTGGTCTGGGGCACCCTGTATATCATTGCATGCTATGATAAGATTTATATACAATATATAAAATTACGAATATATTCGTGTAAAATGCAAACAATACGTCTTAATTAATAAGCCAACTTAATAAATTGATTGTGAGTTACGTAAAAATCAAATTAATTTGACGAATAAAGCGCTAATAACCTTTCTTCACACCTTTATTTGAATTACCAAATGTACATTTCGGACACAAAGTGACCATTATCAATGGATTAACACTCAACAGTCAAATTTCACAACACGGGAAATTTGCTTTACCGTTTACAAAAAAAATCTTGTAAATGTCGCACAATATACGATTTAGCCATTCTAGCGGGACAAAATTCATGGACATGATTCTATGGCATATTTTGGATTAAATTTTATATAAAAGTAGATAGTTTTACAAGTAATGATGTAAATGTGTCAGTAATTTAATTAAGTTAGCGATTTGAGATGTTTTATTAACAAACAAGTTTTTCTTGTATTCGCATTTGCATAAATTTAACATTATCTATGTCACTTAACTTATGTTGTTGAGTTTTTCTTATCCATAATATTACTCTATATATTTTTACAGAAATCACAAGCGATTGGCATTTATAAAACTGTTTTTTATATACAAAACTTCTAAAAAGTTAAGAAAATATTTTTTGAGTTATTAACAATACTGTCGAATAGGTTGAAATGAACAAACGTAGATATTTCTAACTATTAAAAACGGCACATCTTTGGAATTATTAGACTTACAGAAAAGTATAATACAAACATTTTGTGTATTTTTATGAGATCTAAAACTTATATTTAAAGTTTTTTTTTAATATTTACAGTATTTTCAGAAATACTGACAATAAATAAGAGGTTTTCACTTAATTTTTGATCTAGTAAAAATATTAAATATTTTAGAAATCGCAAAAAATCGCACAATTTGACAGGGTTTATCGTCAATAAGACATTTTAAGGAGCATTTAAAAACAGGTAGTAAATTATGACGATGTATGACACAAAACATGAATGTTTGTATTACATGTTTATTTTTATTGTTTTAGAAATTTTATATCCCATTATATTTTGGTTATAAAATATTATATTTATACAACTTATATACGATATTGTAGCTATACTTATGCAGAAAATAACACCAAAGAGAAAATAATTTCTAGCTTAGATCAACTAATACAATTTTAAAATAATTGACAACAAAATTAATAAACAGAAAATGCAATGAGTTGTTTATTACAATTTTGTTAGTAGATTTCGTAGAGAATTGATAGTACACTGAATTAATTCTGTATTATGAATCATTTTCTGATGTATTTCAACAATTAATTGCGATGTATTTGTAATTTTCAAAATTCAATAATTTGAATTTTGTCCCGCTAGATTGGTCAAATCGTATACTGTGTGTCAATACATTGATTCAGTCTAATTCTAAAGTTTCGGTCTACTCTTTCAAGCATCCCGATTGGTATATTGACAATTTCGGCTCAGATTTTTTTCGTAGGTCTTCCGGGGCCAGTGTGCAATTGTTATAAATATCAAGAATGTGAATTTGTGTTCAGTACTCATTCATTCAAGGGTACAGCCCTGTTGTGGACGAACAATTGCTATATATAAACGTTTACTTTGCCAGCTATTGACACACCCGAAACCAATATATGAATACTGCTATAGTACTCACACCAGTCAATTTCCACAAAGCCATTTTTACTACTTCTTCCTATAAAGTATAAAAAGTTCTTTATTGGACTTGACATACAAGAGGGGGTTTTAGTCAGTAAGAGTCTGACATAACCTACTGTTCTCCCTCCCATCCGTGGGCAGGACAACAGAAGGTTTCCATGAGGATTTTCTCCTCCTCTCTCCCCCCCAAAAAAATAAAAAAAAAAAAACTATTGACGATGCTCCTCAGCAAATGGGCATTAGATGGGTTTTCGAACATATGTAAATTGTTATAAAGTTCGAAATACAAATTATTCCACAGGAAATAATCACAAGGGGTTAAATTAAGCGAGCGTGCCCCTCCCAAAAAGATCAGCTGCACGGAGAAGACTTCATTCAACAAATGCATTGAAGTCCTAGCTGTGTGGGTTGTGGTTACCTCTTGCTAAAACCACACACACATTGTCCAGTTTTTCGAAAGCAGGCAAAAACAAACTTCTAGATAATTTTAGAATAAAGTTCTGAATTCACGTTTATCGGCTCCTAACCAAAGCAATTTTGAGACTAAAATAAATAGGGACACGAAATTCCCGTCCAGGTCCTTCCATTCACTCCTTCCCCACCTTTCTGTTACTCTTACTAACTTCACTGTACTCTTTTTAAAAAGGAAATTCCCACGCCCCACTCTGTACTTTGAAAAACCTTTGAAAAATTACTGAATATGGTGATGGGAAATACTCCTCAATAATTTTGCTTCCAGATTTACAAAAAAAAAAACAGAACAAATTCTTACTTTTTTCCATATGCTTCCGAATACTTCGTACCAAAGAATCAAGTTAAATCTAAAATTAGCTGGTTTTGACAATGAAAAAACGCATCTTTCAACAAAAATTATGGTGATAGATATAGTCCGGATGTTAACTTTGCCTTTAATCAGCAGTGTATAAATAGTGTGTCCTCATCAGTATAACAATGTTATTTTTAATATCGTCCGGGAACATATAGTATGATGCAGACCAAAGTTAACAGAGTTAAGGTGGGTAGCAAAGCCATCAATGATACCTTTAGAAGTTGTTAACATCGACTCTCTATAATTAATTTATCTTTACGGGAAACCTAGTTGAAGATTGCATAAAGTTGCCGTAGCTCCAGAATTTTGATGATTTAGACGTATGGATTTGTTCGCTCTTTATTATATAGATGTCACGGGTATATTCGAGTATAAAACATTGGTTTCAAGTGAAGTCTAAAATGTACTGTTTAAGTTTTATTATTAAGCAGGATAGAATTTTAAATTGACATAAAACAGACAACATTGACCAAATGAACGAAATGTTTGCTTTACTCGATAAAAAATCTTGTGCCATTTAATGTTTTAATATTATTTCGGGGCTATCACACCGCGTCTGGTTCTAATACGGCGCATCCTCGAGATCTAATTTTCTACTTCTGTACGCACTGGTAACCTGATTTCGCCAAAACACGGACAATGTTGGTCTTTTATCGGTTCAAGGTCGCTGGTTTATCTGTATGTACTAAAGACGTTGATTTCCAGGCCAGTGTTCGAATTTATTGCATCTGCATCTTTTGAGGTCTTAAACCAAGATCTTTATTTAAAATTGGCAAAAAAGTGAACTAATTTCTACCGAATCGATTTTTTTGTAATCTTTTTTGATGCATTGCTCAATAGCAGCAATATTTTATTTAATATACTATTTTTCATCTCACAGAGGCAACTATTATCAAGTAGCGTAAGCTAGGTGCGAAATTGATGAATGGTTTGCCGAATTATTTATTTTCATGTATCCTAAAATGACCGCAGCGATTTGTAAGTTACGCGAACATAACCAAGATTTTCAAAAACAACTTTATTACAATTATTATTTTCCAGGAAACTGTGGCGTGATGAAATGGCAAACATTGCTTATTAAATATAACCTCACCTTTAAGAAATGATAATTGGTGTCGGTGCTATCTCAATCAGAAGTTCTATCACGCTTAATAAAACACTCTTTATTTATTTCGCCTAACCAAATCTTACGCTCTTAAGTATGTAAAAACAAACGCGAAATTAATGCCGCCTACCTACTACTACTACAAGCAGTATTGCCAACTACGCGTAATTTACTTATAACATTTTTATATCTGTAACAATCGTGTAAAAACACCAACGGGTAATGCATGTGTTTACTATAGAATATTTTAGGTGAGACGCAGTTTGGAGTTGCACGGGCTTTTATTGTTTGAAGATTGTTAGCACTGTTCGTGCCAATTTTGTTATCCACATTATTCAGATTAGATGACCATTTTTCGTTTTTACTTTCTCCCGTATGTAATACAAACTGAAAGTATTGTTTTCGTGAAAATTTTCGAATCAAAAATTTTAGCGGAAATATCCGTTTTGAGGTCCTCTGAGTCGAATAAGACCATATTTGAAAAATGTCTGTCTGTCTGTCTGTCTGTGTGTCTGTGTGTGTGTCTGTATGCGCTGTACCGCAAAAACCGCTAAAGACATCGAGATGAAACTTGAAACTTAAGCTTTTTGTTACAATCGGAAGAACTGAAAAGCTTTTGGTGAAAATCGGAAAACCGGAAGTGGTACTTTACTCTTAGCGTTTTTCAGTTTTTTCAGATTTTTTCAATAAATGTTCATCAAACAAAAAATTCTTTCAAATAAAAGTTGTAGATAATAACAAAATGAAGATATATTGTTTATTTACTTTTTGTCATAGCACTCTTAGTTTTTGAGATATTTTAAAAGTTGTTTGTTTTATCTAGTTATTGATGTGTGACAGTGTATGTGTCGATACAATTGAAAAATGTTTCAAATAAAAGTTGTAGGAAATAAAAAACTAAAGATTTTTTTTGTGGACTCACTTTTTGTCATAGCACTCTTAGTTTTTGAGATATTTAATAAATAGTGTTTTTTATCTAGTCATTGATTTGTGTCAATGTGTGTGTTGATACAATTGGAAAATGTTTCAAATAAAAGTTGTAGGTAATAAAATATTAAAGATTTTTTGTATCTTCACTTTTTGTCATAGCACTCTTAGTTTTTGAGATATTCAATAAATAGTGTTTTTTATCTAGTCATTGGTTTGTGTCAGTATGTGTTGATCCAATTGAAAAATGTTTCAAATAAAAGTTGTAGTTATCAAAAAGTTGAAGACATTTTGAAAATAATAATGCTACAAATATTTTAAAAGTGATTTAATACGCAATTTACGGGGGAAAGTACTATGATGGACACATCACCATTTTTCCATTTAGTAGCCATGGCATGCCCAACGTATTCTTATTGAGAAAATTCTTTACAATTTAGTTTAAATTAATAAACCGTAAACGAGCACCGACTTAAAGAGTAATCGGCAGAGACGTCTGCAAAAAATATTCAATAATTTCAACAAGCGTTTCATTGCCTGCAGAGAAAGTCGAGGTAAACATATACTGTATATAATTTTTCATTATTAAATTGGAATATACCTTGAATGTAATTAAATAAACATTTTGTAATTTGCTTCGATTTTTACACACTATATTAGATGCCTTAATTAGTACGGTAATTAGCGGCTCCAATCGCTAGGTTTCTCTACTGCGGTGCAATAAATTAAAATTAAAAATAACCGTAAGTCGCATGTTGGACATTCACAGGACATTCAAGAGTTGGCCGTTTGTGGCTAGTAGTGTTTGCACTGAAGTTGGCAATACTCAACTAAACAGCTGATTGATGCATATAGGAGTAATCAAGAGTGTGCTGTGAATTTTTGAGAGAAAATTTTGATACAAAATGTTTTTCTCAAAAATTAGTGCCATTTCATACATCCTTTAGGCAATAGTTAGCTTGTGTGCGGATGCCAAACTTTTGACGACTGTCAAACTAGAGTGATTTAGTGAACAGTTTATCGAAAATAATACAAACACTCAACGTTTGTAATATTTTAATTTAACTACAACATTTTTATTGCAATATTTTACCTGCATTTAAGGAGTTTTTCCAAATGATCTTAAAACATGGTGACGTAACTCACCTGAAAAAGAGAAAATACATCATTATTAAAATTGTTTTAAACTGTTGGATAATGTAAAACGAGAAAGAAATACATATTAGTGGAAGTAAATTATTTTTGAGATTATTATTTGCCGTATTAATAAGTTTTCAGAATACCATGTCTCACCGATTAACCGATTAACCCCAAAACAGATACAAAATTCATTAGATTAATTTATTCCCCCAATTCAGAAAACCATTTCAACAAATTATACAAAAACTTCAATCTAACCACCGCGTTTTATGTTAATTCTAAACTACGGCAACTTTTAGGGAACACAATTAACAAACCAGATGAACTAGACCAATCTGGTATTTATTCAATCGATTGTTGTAATTGCGATAAAGATTACAGCGTAATCTAAATACCAGATTTAAAGCACACGCCAAATATCTTAAATACTTAAAATCTGCAGTGGCTAACCACCAGAGCTGGGATGAATCCTCAAAAACATGATTCGAATCACGAATCCGAATCACCTAATATGATTCGAATCACGAATACTCGAATAAAGGATTCGTAAGTGAAAAATATGATTCGAATCAAAGATTCGAATCCTCATTTTTGAATCACGGATACAAATCCTTTAAAAATAAATTTGAATCTATTATTTGCAACCAGTAATATTTTATTCCATCAGTTTCTATTAACAAACATGTTCATTTACCGACTAAATATCTGATTATATAATGATTTTAATTAATGATGATATATGTGTTATTTAACTTCATTTTGAATCTGTGTTTTATACGCCTGGCGCATGAAGTAAAATTTCGAGTTTAGAAAAGCCCCGTGAAAATTTGTCTCGGGTCGCTGCGCGACCCTCGACAAATTTTCCACGCGGGGCTTTTCTAAACTCGAAATTTTACTTCATGCTTAGTCTGGGAGTGGACAACACTCGTTCTTAGAAAATTAAAAGGAAATTAAAGGATTACTCTGGATTACTAAGTTTATTACCAATTTACAAAGGCTACAGCTCGAAGGACCAATCATGGTCTTCGGAGACCGAAGGACTACAGGGAATCGAAGTTTATTTACAAGAAAACAACGAATATCTGAAGGTTTACCGCATGGATAGGAAAGAAAACATCCAATTTTGAAAAAATATCGAAGTTGGGTTGGTTTTCAGTGCGTTTTTAACTTTACTTTAAATCAGTGTTTTATACGCGTGGCGCATGAAGTAAAATTTCGAGTTTAGAAAAGCCCCGTGAAAATTTTCTACGCAGGGCTTTTCTAAACTCAAAATTTTACTTCATGCTTAGTCTGGGAGTGGACCATCAAGATTTTCTACATGTCGAGATTTTTGATATTTCTAGATTTATGTCGATTTATTCACAGTTTGTTATTGTATTAAATGCAACTTCAATATTAGATAAAAACGTTTTTTTTAGGAATAGAATATTCACCCATAAAGAGCCGAACAAATTGTAAAGTTAACTCTAAAAGTTAATATATATCTTTCTATGATTTCAATGAATGATTTATTATATTACATACGTCGATTTTTTAAAAGAGTTAAATTTAAAATTCAAACGAGTGTTGTCCACTCCCAGACTAAGCATGAAGTAAAATTTCGAGTTTAGAAAAGCCCCGCGTAGAAAATTTGTCGAGGGTCGCGCAGCGACCCGAGACAAATTTTCGCGGGGCTTTTCTAAACTCGAAATTTTACTTCATGCGCCACGCGTATAAAACACTGATTTAAAGTGAAGTTTAAAATGCACTGAAAACCAACCCAACTTCGATATTTTTTTCGAAATTAGATGTTTTCTTTCCTATCCATGCTGTAAACCTTCAGATATTCATTGTTTTCTTGTAAAAAAACTTCGATTCCCTGTAGTCCTTCGTTCTGCGAAGACCATGGTTGGTCCTTTGAGCTGTAGCCTTTGTGAAACGGTAATAAACTTAGTAATCTAGAGTAATCCTTCAATTTGAAACTTCTAAGAACGAGTGTTGTCCACTCCCAGACTAAGCATGAAGTAAAATTTCGAGTTTAGAAAAGCCCCGCGTAGAAAATTTGTCGAGGGTCGCGCAGCGACCCGAGGCAAATTTTCACGGGGCTTTTCTAAACTTGAAATTTTACTTCATGCGCCACGCGTATAAAACACTGATTTCAAGTGAAGTTAAAAATATACTATTAACGTTGGATATTTTTCATGGTTAAGTAACCAAATATGCATTCACAAATATTTGAATTATTCGAAAATTTTAATATTTATATTTAAATATGAATAATTTAGTGATTTAAATATTCATATTAGAATATTTAACTATTTGAATTAATCGAATTCGAATCCCATTCTTAATAGCGATGATTCGAATTATTCAGGATCAAATCCTCCTAAATAATTTGAATCATCGCTATTAAGGCTGGGATTCGAATTCAATTAATTCAAATAGTTAAATATTCTAATATGAATATTTAAATCACTAAATTATTTATATTTGAATATAAATATTAAAATTTTCGAATAATTAAAATATTTGTCCATGTATCAGGATTCGAATTTTATAAGGATTCGATTCCTTTTATAAGGATTCGAATCCTTTTATAAGAATTCGAATCCTTTTATAAGGATTCGAATCCTTTTATAAGGATTCGAATCCTTTTATAAGAATTCGAATCCTTTTATAAGAATTCGAATCCTTTTATAAGGATTCGAATCCTTTTATAAGGATTCGAATCCTTTTATAAGAATTAGAATCCTTTTATAAGGATTCGAATCATCTACGTTTGGATTCGAATACGAATCCTTTTAAAAAAATGTATCGAATCCGGATCACGAATCCGTTTTCATTTAAGTATTCGAATACATCTTTTGAATCCTCTAAAAGGATTCGAATCCGGGAATCGAATCCTGAATGATTTGAATCCTGCCCAGCTCTGCTAACCACTCACCAGAAACCGGCCACAAAATCGCAATAAAGAACATAATATTATTAAAACAATCATCAAATCATCATTTAAACATGTTAGAAGCCATTGAAATGAAAAAAAAAACATGGAAATAAATTATTAAATTTTGATTTAAGTCCACTTCACAATACATTTTAAGATTTAATTGCACCACCTTAATCTGTGTTTATCCCCTAATCCACATTACCTGGTTGTACCGCCACCTTCATTCCCCACCTCTTAATTTACGTTTTTCCCCTATTTGCACTCCCACCGCTTTTGTATTATAATCTGCCTGTCTATATATTGTTTAAAATTTCTGTTTTGTATTTAGTGGTAATCCATTGATAAGGTCACTTTGTGTCCGAAATGTACATTTGGTAATTCAAATAAATGTAAAAGGTTATTAGTGCTTTATTCGTCAAATTAATTTGATCTTCACGTAACTCACAATCAATTTATTCCTTTATCATACCTGCAGAATACACTGGGCGCTTTTGTTGATAGACTTTATTATTGACAAGAAGCGAATAAACAACAATTTGAGCACCTATTGTGATTTTCTTAGATCTCTTGTTAATTTCAGTCTTTGTTTATATTATTTATTTTCGACTTTATTTTAGAGTAAACATGCTAATGTTGTACTAAGTTGTATAATGTATTTAGTGCCATTTAAAAAAATTGCGGATGACGTCACTACGATAAGATGGCCGCCCTTAGAAATAATCTGCTACAGGCAGAATCCAGGAATCAACACCCGATTTTATAATATATATTTCTTTCATTTTTATTCAAAAATAAAGCCGCTATAGCTTGGGCCCTTTATGGTGAGGCACACGGTATACATGTTGTTCTAAATGATCGGCCCACCCACCCACCATTGGTAACTTTGTTACTTTTGGGGCTACGAAGTCGGTTAAATCTGCAAACGATTTAGTATTTTACGTAGATTACAGCGCACAATGGTCTGGGCGGCGACAAAACACTACTTTTATCAATTTTCTGGAATTAAAAATAAAAATTATTTTCAGTTTATAAGATAGTTAAGTACTACATTTCTGTTACTCGCTGAATTTAATATTTTTTTTAGTTATGAATTTTGAATGTTCACGATAGTATTGAGAATTTTAATAATAATTCAAATTTTGTTGTCGTTTAAGTTTTTTATGCAATAAAGTGATGTTAAGTGATGTGTCTACGCTAAATCGTTCGTTAAAAGTGTATGGCGTTGCCGTTGCACTATAAATTTGAAAAAAAATCCTTGTCATACGGTTGAATCAGTTCTCCTCATGTGAAATATTTTCAACTTTATCACTTCCAGTTCTACCGGAAGTAGCACCAAATTTGTTATTTTAAATGGAACACCCTATATATTAGTATTTTTTTAGATTCCTTGTTTAAATTGCAACATATTTTATTTAAACATATGTACACTTATCTTTTATAGTTTTCAAGCAAAAAAAATATTTCTAAAATTTTGACTTCTAAAAGGCATCTTGATATCTGTCTGTAACTTCTCTTAAGAGTAAGATAAAAATATGATTTATATCGCTACTTGTACCTAGAGGATGCCTCTATGAGTATATTAATTGGAAACTGTCAATTTTGACAATAAGTGTTCTTAAAATGTCAATATCGAAGTGCCCTCTTCAATATCCCGTAATTAAATTTTTTAAATGGAATGACCCATATTTTATCACGTGGTACGATTGGAGTCAAGATTTCCTACAGAAAAGTATTAACAACTATACTCTTAAAGCAAGTGGTTTTCGAATTATTTCGAAGATTCGTTTTTCGTCGCATTTATGCAGGGAATAATGCGCGCATAAGTCGCAACTGAATTTTAGTAGGCAAGTAGTAATGCTTTTGTTTTGTCTCGTATGTAATGCGAAATGTCAAATAATAAAAACAGTTAGTACAAAGTTATACAGAAATTAACAAAATGAATAAATACAGCCATCAACAAATTATCAATTTATTCTTTATACATGGCAACTGCGATAGAATTGTTACTCGAACATGTAAAGTATTTAATGAAACTTATCCACATTTACCGCCGATGAATAAAACAAGATTTAGAAGATTGGAATAAATTTTATTCAATTGGCAGTTGCCATGTATAAAGAATAAATTGATAATTTGTTGATGGGTGTGTTTATTCAATTTGTTGATTTCTGAAAAACTTTGTACTAATTCATTTTATTATTTGACATTTCGCAATACAATTACGACAAAACAAAAGCATACTACTGGCCTACTAAAATTCAATTGCGACCTATGCGCGCATTATACCCCGCATAAATGCGACAAAAACGAATTTTCAAAATAATTCGAAAACTACTTGCTTTAGAAGTAAAGTTGTATAATACTTTTTTGTAGGAAATTTTCCCACCAATAGTATCACGTAATAAAAATTGGGTCATTCCATTTAAAAAAATTGAATTACTAGATATTGAAGAGGCTACTTAGATATTGACATTTTAAGAACACTAATTGTCAAAATTAACAGTTTCCAATTAATTTACTTATAGAGGCATCCTTTAGGTACAAGTAGAGATATAAATCATATTTTTATCTTATTCTTAAGATAAGTTACAGACAGATTTCAAGGTGCCTTTAGAGGTCGAAATTTTAGAAATATTTTTTTTCTTGAAAAGTATAAGAGATAAGTGTACATATATTTGAATAAAATATGTTGCAATTTAAACGAGGAATCCAAAAAATTACTAATATATAGGGTGTTCTGTTTAAATGAACAAATTTGGTGCTACTTCCGGTGGAACCGGAAGTGATATAAAGTTGAAAATATTTCACATGAGGAGAACTAATTCAACGATATGACAAGGATTTTTTTTCAAATTTTTAGTTTAACGGTTTAGCGTAGACACCCTGTATTTTTCTCGATATTCTAGTGCAGTGGTCTCCAAACTACGGCCCGCGGGCCAAATCCGGCCCGCGACTTGCATGAATCCGGCCCGCGATTGTTTGTAATTTTTTTTGTAAATGTGTTATTTTGAAATATTGTAACAATTGTTCCTTAAATTTTTCATAATTTTATAAAATTAATCGGATCTTGGCCGACTTTATTATGTAGAATTGTATTTGTGGCCCGCGAAGAAGATAGTTTGGAGACCCAGGTTCTAGTGTATAATAAATAATAAAATGTAGTCAGAAAACTTAAATACACGTTTTGCAAAAATTTTATAATGTTTAAAATATGTGCTAAAACAATGGTAATTTTATAAAGCGCAACTTTTAAGCGCGGGCTGGCGCAGGGCTCTAACTTGATGAAAAACTTAATATAAGCTCTAAACAAAACAAATTGATGACTTTCAGCTGAGACAACCTGCGACCTTGGAGTGTACAGGGTGATTCGGACCACCCCTGTCAGAAATTTATTTTTGACTCAGAGTTTCTTTTGACTCCGAGAAAAAAAAATTACCGAAAAAACCTGCCTGAAAAATTCAGCAGGACTACTCTCGACTTCCTAAACTTACCGCTAGGAGGTTTAAGACTTGTAAAACAAAAAAAGGAAATATATTTGAAAAAGTGATTTTTTTGGTCAATCAAGTAAGCTATATCTTAAACAAACAATTGATATGTATGTAAAATATCCGCCTTAATCTGAAACAAAAAATTATGTACGGTGTTTCATTTAAATTTTCAGAAGGGATATCATTTCCGGTGAAACCAGATGTGCAATTAAGATTTCTGAATCACCAGTAAACTCTAATTTGTTTTTAGTATGAACATACCGAATTTCAAATTGATATCTCACATAATAATAAAACTGTAGGGTTTTGTCGTATTTTGGTCGGTTTCAGACCACTGTGCTGCGCTGTAAACAGAAAAACAAATGAACCTCATGTTTTGATTTATTCGCAAAAACAATATTTTTCTAAATGAGATTCCTTGAATATTTTGAGATATTTAGAAAGAGATAAAATACACAAACAAAAAAAGTCTAAATAAATTATCCTAAAGTTGAAGATAAAGGAGGTCTGGGCCATTAAAATACTGCATATTTTATAACAGGATTCTACTCGAAATCAAAACGGCGATAAACAAATTATGTAGGATGTTGTCAAAGTATCTATGCTTATTGACGTTTAGTCAATTTTCTTGAATTAATTTAATTTTTGCCATGCTTTATTGTCACAACGAGAAATATGACATGTTAGAGTGTTATTTATCATGTTAAAAAAATGCAGCTGAAACGGCTATAAGCTATGAGGAATCCTGGTCGGGTACAACCAAACCTGACATATTTCCTAAGGCTGTACAGGAAATTTAGAAATAATACAGATTTTTTTGGAACTAAAAACAGGAAGAAAGATTTTATTATCAACGAAGAAACTAAAATCATTGTGGTCGCGTATTTTAAAGCGCACGATGAAAATTCGGTCAGAGATATTTTACGTGAAATGAATTTACCAGTAAGTACAATTCACCGAATATTAAAAAATATAAATGAAAGTGCTCCAAGTTTGGTGTCGTGCTGACATTATTAACTGGGGACCAGATAAGTAGACAGATGTTTTGTCGAAGGTTTTTAAATTATTGCCAAGCGGACAGAAATAATTTTAGGCACTTTTTGTGGACCGATAAAGCCCACATTTTAAATCGTGAAATGATTAACCTTAAAAATACACATTATTGGAGCAACGAAAACTTATTCCCAATACACCAGTGACGGCTCGTGATCTAAGGAAGTGGGTCGGCCGAATGTATTTTATCGCACGTACACTGAGACTAAACGGCCTGCCGCACAGTGGTCGATTTTCAAATTTAGCCGAACATTTCGCGAAAAATAAAGTATTTAGAAAAACGAATATTTGTGTAAATATCATTAGTATAATGACCCATTGGTGCGCAGGTAAAAGCATAATCCCCTCAACCCCCTTTCCTGGTAATTATCGGTACCCAAAGTACACCCTATTGAGACACCGATCATTAGTTGTTTGTACGCTCTCAAACGCATAAGTTTTAAATATTTAGTTTTCAGTTGTGTGAAGTGAAATTTTTAAAACAACGATGGATATACATTCTACTGGTATGTATTTATCATTTGTGTTTATTTGTTTTTTTATATTTTTATGCAACAATAATAAATAATGACATAAATTACTCATACAATTTTTCATTGTAAATTAAAATTTCTTAAGTATGATAGAGAAAAAGTATATTCCGTACGCAGCGGTACGCATTGGGATTTTTTTCAGTTATAGAGCAACTATTTAACTTATCATATAAACAAAAATTATATGCAGCCACGTGCAACCATTCAAGTAATAATTTTTTTTCAGGCCGCGTAACCGTTCGCCGAAGCGCTCTCTTCAATGTTTGGCGTATGGAGCGCACGGTGGAAGAGAAAAACAGCGCCGTTCAAAAATATATTTTTGATTTAATGAACTTTAATGTTCAAGACAAAAATGAAAATATAAATATATTAAAAGATCAAATACGTTCTTTTACGTCATCTTTAAATTCTAAGTGGCAAAAAGTATTTAGAGTATGTTCCCGATTTGAAAATAATTATGCAGAATGGCTAAACGAAACACAGACATTTTCTTTGACTGATACAATCGATGAACCTGTACCTGGACCATCTTCGAGAGGGCCGTACAAATCATTTAGTGATTTATCAAATTTTTCGAAAAAAAGAAAAGTTAGGCCATTGATGGAAAATTAATCCGAAGAGGAAATTGCGTTCGCCACTCAGGTTAATTTACGAGCATCTGGAAAGAGGGATAGTGCAGAAATAGTGAACGAGGTTACAACAAATTCACCAACAAGAGGTTCCAGTATTAAGCAGGCTTGGAAATCACCCCAACAAAAAGTTCAAAAATATACACCAGAAGAAGCCTTGGCGTTATATATCGACGGAAGATTTACAAAGCATTCCTATAAATTGATACAATCTGGAGCTAAGGTACGTAATGCAAATATTTACCCAAGCTATGATAGTATTTTGAAAGCAAAAAAAGCATGTTATCCCGCAGAAGTTAGTATATCATACACTGAAATTGCTGCAGAAGTTACTTTGCAAGCCTTGGTCGACCATACAAGTCAAAGATTATTCATTTCTCTGGGAAATTTGAGTTCGTTTGATGAAATTGGAAACGAGTTTAAAAATATGTACAAATGGGGCTGTGATGGTAGTTCAGGTCACTCATTATATAAGCAAAAATTCTCTAATGAGTCCGAAAGTGATGAATATATATTTTCTGCTTTCTGCGTGCTTAGTGCCTCTTCAAATAATATCAATAAAAGATGATAATATTTTATGGCAAAATCCGAAACCATCCTCAACTAGATTTTGTAGACCAATTAAGATTATGTTTGAAAAGGAGTCTAAAGAAATTATAAAACTTGTGGTAAATGATATTGAAAATCAAATTGAAACCATTTTACCAACGAATGTAGCGTTAAATAATATACAAATTATAATTAATCATAGTTTTAAAATGACATGATTAATGGCAAGACTTATAGCACAGTTACAGACACTTCAACTCAAACGTGTGCTATATGTGGAGCTACCCCTAAAATAATAAATCAATTAGAAAAAGTAAAAAATTTACCGAAAATTGAAAAATACTATGATTATGGTATTTCTTCTTTACATGCTTGGATTCGTTCATTAAAATGCATGCTGCATATAGCATATCGTCTCGATATCAAAAAATGGCAAGTTCGAGATATCAATGAAAAAAAAAAAACATTAGAAATTACAAAATTAAAAATTCAAAAGGAATTAAAATCTAAAGTAGGATTATTAGTTGATGTGGTAAAACCTAATTTCGGAACACCAAATGATGGTAATACCGCAAGTCGTTTCTTTGAAGAATATAAGACAACATCAAAAATTACAGGGTTAGACGAAAATTTTTTAAAAAGAATTAAAATAATTTTGCAAGTCATTTCTTGCGGAGAAGCTACAAATATAGAAGCGTTTCGTTTGTATTTGGATGAAACAGCAAAAAAATATATCGAATTATATCCATGGTATTACATGCCCACCTCTTTGCATAAAATTTTCATGGTGCGGATATAATTCAATCAGCAACATTGCCAATTGGGATGTTATCCGAAGAGGCACTAGAAGCTCGCAATAAAGATTTAAGGAAATACCGAGAACATCACACTCGAAAATTTTCCCGCTTACAAACCATCACAGACCTATTTCATACATTGTTATATTCTTCTGATCCATATATTTCAACTATATCAAAAAGAAATCATATATCAAGATCTGCTAGAATTAAAACATTTGACGACGAGGCTGTTAAATTGGTACACATTTCAAATAATTTTGATTTATCAGATAATTCAAACTTCGACAGTGATACTGAATAGTTTGGTGTAAATGTGTATTTGCATTATGTACCTAATATTTATGTGTATATAGTGTGTCCATGTATAATATGTATATATAATATATTTGTGTAAATAATGTTGTAAATATATAGTTTTCTAATAATACAAACATTCTCTAATGCAATTCATTGGATTACCCTTAAACACAAAATAAAATAAAAAAAGATTTTGAACGGGGGGGGGTTACAAAACAATTTGTTTTTTGTTATTTTCATACAAGTCTACAAAATTCGCTAAGACGTTTTATATTTTCGCACAGAATTTCGGGGGGGTTCAAACCCCCATATTCCCCACCCCCCTAGCTACGGCCTTGAGTTTCTAGTATAAAATAAACATGTAATCTTTATAGGAACCATTCCAAGTAAAATAATCTCATATTTTGTTACAAAATTTTAAATTATTTTGAAATATGAGAGTGTTTTCTATATAAATCAGATGGGTGGGGGTTGTTTAAAACTTTTTATTATTTTTTTTTATTTTACGAAGAATGATTCATTATATTTGTCTAAAATATTAAAAAAAAAGATTTTTTTTTACAAAAAAATCTTTGATTAGGGGTTGGTAGTAGGGTGGAAAATGTGTCCATAACATAAATGACAATTAAATACTTAATTGAAAAAATATTTCTTTCTATTAGACAGAATTAAAAAAAAACAAAACAAATAATAACGAAATGTTCAGTTAAATTTGAAAATCGACCACTGTGTGCCGTACCGAACCATACACCTTCGCTAGAACGATACTTTAAATGAAATAAAATCGCCCGACTTTAAAAAATAGAAAGAGAATGTTCTTGGAATACAATAACGTTTTTATACATGTTATATACATAATAATGCTATATAATTAAATGATAATAGTTATACACTGATTTATTTCACATAATCTACCTAAAATACATAGGTAATATTTTGTAAATTACAATTAGGTAACTAATGATTTTTTGCATTTTTAAATTACATCAGTTGTTTAACGATATTGATGAATGCAAGATATATTCTGATTTCTTAAATAAAATTGAAGACGAATAAAAAATTTTAAACTGTTTTTTTTAAAACCGGTTAATTATTGGCCTGAAAATAATCAGAAATACATTGGTAAATAAATCCACTAGTTCTAGAATAAACGTAACGTAACCGAATTTAAAGTGCGCATCGACACATAGGCATCGGTGTACTGTGTGGAAGAACGGCGAGTACGGCCCCAGCAAATTTGCCGTACTCGAGTAAACCATTTGCTGACGTACGTTCACCCTACAGGGGAAATGTAACGACAGACACTGCACGGACACTCGTGACGACGTAGCGCTTGCATTAATCTTCATTATCTGAAAATCTACGGCTGGCCGATTTTGCGGATACGAAGTTGATTAGTAAACACATATTATAAAAAATAAATTCCTGCATTTATAGGCCTTTTACTGAATGCTTATTATTATTACTACCTATTAGCCTGCTGTATATTTATTACAAAAAATGCGCAATATTTATTGCTGAGAAAATAGAAACTTATAATTTTTGTTCAATCAAATTTAGCGGCACGGCCCGGCCGACCCTGCCGTCCCTGCGAGCCGTCACTGCAATACACCCCAGGAATCTTCAACGCAGACTTAGTTTGAACGTTTGGGTAATGGTTTATCTATGAAGAAAATTTAACGGGTGTACGATATACCTAGTTATTAAGAAATATTTTTGATGGAGACTTTTTTAATGAGCTTAATTTAAATGTTAGAAGATATTTGTATGTTCCTTAAGATGGATCGCCTTCAACATAATTATAACGGAATACTCGACTTATTAAACAAAACATTTGGTGATAGGTGGTTAGGAAGTAATGGGCCTGTTAGAAGGCCCCCAAGTTCCCCGGACTTATCGCCCTTAGATTTTTATTTATGGGGCTACTTAAAGAGCAAAAAATATATGAGCAGGTATAATAGCATCGAAAATTTGCAAAACAAAATAAGGGAAATAATTGTTGGAATTGATGACAGTTCTGAAGGTAAGCAATGATGTTCATAAGAGTGCTGAAAAATGCACCGAACAAGATGGCAACGTTTTCGAACATCTGTTATATTTATTTATGTCTATCTATTTAGTAATTTATTTATTAATTATATTTTTTACGTTCTAATTCCAAATCTTTAAATACTTAATTACTTTACACTTAATTTGAGTAAATTGAAAAAAAAAACATTTTTTTCAGTCACATTTTAGGATAATAATTTTGGTGTGTATTTTTACTGTTTCTAAATATGTCAAAATATCAGGGCATCTCATTTTAAAAAAATGTTGTTTTTGTAAATAAATCAACAACCTGAGATTCACTTAATTTTCTGTTTGCGCCATCATAATGTTCGTAATAAATATTACTAGTTTGCTAATTTAACCGACTTCGTAGCTCCAAAGATAACCAAGTTAGCAATGGTTGCTCGATAATCTAAAACACCCTGTATACATATATGTATAATATACTTATTATGTCTGACGTTAATTGCCTTGTGAATGAATCTCACTTCTAAAACAACGATATTGATTTACCAGTAAATTACCAGGAAACCTGCTTTAACCCATTAACGCCCGAGCAATTGTAGAGGTAACTTTAAAAGTTTATTTTAAAAATCAAATCTGTGCCAATTTTTATATTTTCAATGAATGACTTATTATATTATACACTCAGATTTTTAATTTTGAATGTACATAATGTACATGCTGTAAATTTTCAGGCATTCAGCGATTTTATAAAAACGTTCAATTTGAAGTTTCGAACGAGTGTTTCCACTCCCAGATTAAGCATGAAGTAAAATTTCGAGTTTAGAAAAGCCTGAAAATTTGGTTTGGTCGCTCCGCGAAGCGGAGCGACCAAACCAAATTTTCAGGCTTTACTAAACTCGAAATTTTACTTCATGCGCCACGTGTATAAAACACTGAAATATTGTAAAATTAGTAATACAGTAAACATTTTTTTTAAATAAGTAATAATCGAAATATTTAAATTACAATTTTTAAATTTTACATGTTCTTCACATATTCTTAAGTCAGGTCAAATAATACAATGGTTTAAATTAACTTATTTGGTAGTTTAATAACAAAAAATTATTAACGTTGCGTTCTAGAATTAATGGCGTTTAATGGGTTAATGATTAAATTTCTCAAATAAATCAAATTACCGATAATTGAAAAAGTTGTTAAATTTACAATCCCTATTAAAAACCACGAACAAACAGTCTTATTAATGATAATTACAAACTCTGATTTAAAGCTGGAACCATATAGAAAATTAGAATATTGATTGAAACTGGAGGCTTAAGAAAAGGTACTAGTTTTAACAAATTACAAATTTAATAATAAAAAATTAAGTATATGATATTTGAAATCCTCAGCTATCACATAATTGCAACTTATACTTTCAGCAGATATCCGCTCCAATTTAGTTTCCCCGTCAGTTGCATCAAGTAAAACATAATTGTTTTATCCGAGACGACTTACAAGACGCGCATTTTCGACGTTTTCTTTTTGGTGTAGCGCCATGCGGCATGTTAAGTTTTTAGGTCACATATCATCTCCGGAGGCAGTAAAAATTCCGCGCACGATCGACTCCTCATCCGCACCGAAAAAACTCTTAAAAAGTTGACAGCACGCCGAAACGTAAGCCGATAGCGTGAGCGCAGAAAAAATCGCAAAGATTTCCACGCCGGGGAAAAAATGTTATGTTGGTTCAGCACCCGATTGATTTGCGGCAAAATATTTGCCTTCCATTCTAATTAAGGGCGGGGATTTGTTTGCTCTCGCTCTTGGAAAAATGAATATTTCATGATGTTTGCCGGCAATATTTTGCGCCATTAGGTATGTAGTAATAACAGTTTGTGTTTGCAAATATTTTCATGTGAATGTAATTTAAATTTATTGAAGTATAAGAAGCGAAACGAAAATTATACGGAGCGATGATAATGAAGTAACTTTATTAATCCTTAACATTATTATATAACAGATATTCTTTTCATAATATTATTCATTTAATTATTTATATTTTCAAGCTTGTTATTTATATCCAATCAAAATAATTTTGTATTATAATAAAAAAATGTAAGCCGTCGACTGTAAAAAATACATTTTTGAAATTACATTAAATAATGGCAAAAGGGGAATATACCTCGGGGTCTCAACTTAGAAGTCCAATACATTAGAAACTATGTTTTGACGTACGATTTTTTACCGTTCGTTTAATTAAACGTACGATTTTCCGGCGTGCAATTATTTAACGTACCACATTTCCTCACACGCTGTTGATTGTTTATACAAGGAGTTTTTTGTATACATACATGTCCCAATGTGTACTCTGTACTAGGGAAGGTCCGATCCCAAAAAATATCGATATTGATTATCGATTAGATATTTTAGATTTAATATTAATTATTATTAATTACTGCATATTCATTTTTAAAAGACCTTCACCTAAGATAAATATTATCAGGAATAGTTTAATGACGCTAATAAAATTAGCAAAATTTACCTTTTACAAACAAACAAAATATAATAAGTCAATGTTTTACACGTGTGGCCCATGAAGTAAAATTTCAAGTTTAGAAATATTACTTCATGCTTAATCTGGGATTATAAAACACTTGTTAGAATTTCTTAAGAACTTGACATTAAATTGTCTAGCGTTAATCACAAATAAATTACTGAAAAATAAGCGAATTTACGGCTGTAATAATAATCCTAATTAAAATCATAATGATACTAAACTCAAAACTGCTGACATTTCATCATAATCACGACAAATCGTCAATAACTTGAAAATTACCGAAAATCGTGAAGCATTTATGAAAAGCTTTAATTTTTTTTAACGCATAATTTAGGAAATTCACGAAAAGCGTCAAGATTTAAAGATAACCTAAAAATTTCGTTTTTCTTGAGTTTCTGAAATGTCCAGGGGAATTTCCTAGATTTTCATTAATTTTAAATACTCCAATACGTTTTATGGCATTTCGTTAATTCTAAAAACCCTGGCAATTTCTGTACATTTCAAGAGTTTTCAGGATTTGATTTGATTTTTAATATCTTGACGATTTTCATAAAATTTTATGTTGACGGTTTTCGTGAATTTAATAATGATGACTTACGACAAATGCACGAGACTGTGAACTTTTTAAACGAATGGTATAAACAATATCCTGATAATAACACAAAAAACACAACTATATAAAGAAATATGGAAATGCAGTATCTCAAAGCATCATTAAAATAAATAACTATTTTATAAATTCAGCAAACAAAAGCAACGGGCAGCTTGGAGAATCCTAAACGCGCATAGACCGATAAATATCTCAACCTGAATGCGAAATAACATGCGGAGAATTCAATGATGTTTTTGTTACTATTGCTGAAAAACTCTCAAAAAATTAGTCTAAAAATTCGATATCCCAAAACATACCACCAACAAACATATAAGCCAATACATTTGCATTTAACAAAACAACCCATATAAAGGTGCTTGACATAATATTAACATTACAAAATAGTCAAAGCTCTGATATATACGGAATAACAGACTTGGTGTGCTCAGGTTTTTACCTTTCGGTGTATACCTTTCGAGCGTTCGTCTAAGGACTGGTGGATCACCGCCATATCTGCGAACCACTGCCCGCCGAAGACTAACCCACGTGTGGACCGGAGGGGCCAGTAGGCACCCCTGGGCTTTTCAAGGCCCACCCCCGACTCCTCATTTAGCGGCGACAAGCACCAGGGCTGAGTCAACCCCACCGTGTGTAAGTTAGCAGTATCCAAGATAGGGACACAGAGGCTACCTCAAGAAGGTCTACAGCTCCGACTTGGACAATCGTCCCCTTCAGACATCCATCGTCCGAAGACTCAGGTCTGCCCCAGACGCCTCCTGTTTAGGTATGCTGGACCTCCTATACGGAATAACAGTGGAAATGATAAAAACAATTAAATATTTAATAGCTACACCTTTAACATCGGTTATTAACAGCATTATAAAATCTGGAATATTCCCACTATAAAACTACCAAAATATTTTCCATCCATAAAAAAAGGTAGTAAACATGATAAAAATAATTATCGACCCACATCGTTATATTGTTAAAAATAGTCGAAAAAATATTAAAAGATCAAATAATTGAACACATTGAATCAGAAAATGTTTTCCACGTAGATCAATTTGGATTTAGATTGGGCCAAAGCACTAGCGACGCTTTGGTTTCAATAACAAATATCATTAATGAAACATACGAGAACAAAGAGTTTTGTGTAGGATAATTCATTAATCTTACAAAAGCCTTTACTTGCGTATCCCATGAGATATTACTATCCAAATTAAAAATGTATGGCTTTAACAAACAGGGTGTGGGGCTAATAACATCATATTTAGAACGTCAAAAAATAGTGGCATTAAAGCAAGAGAAATCCAGTATGCTAAACCTAAAAGTTGGTGTTCCCCAAGGCTCTGTCTTAGGTCCGGTATTTTTTATTTTATATAATAATAATAAATCTTTATTGATCAAAAATGCCATGTTACATGGATTTGACATGTCTACGTAAGTACACTTAACTAAGATAAAAACACTTACAATTATTAGCATACAATTATTAAATGGAATAAATATAACCATCATAAGAATATATATATATATATATATATATATATATATATATACATTATAAATTATTCGTCATAAACTCCTGTATACTATAATAACCCTTTTGCACGAGGAAGTATTTGACCTGTTTTTTAAAATGTTTGTAGATTTTTATATTTTTTATTTCTGCAGGAAGCTTATTGTAGAGTTATTCTAGCATAGTTTGGAGATCTTTCGAATGTTTTTGTATTATGATTTGGTAACCGAAGCATACATCCATTTCTTGTGCTATATGGGTGTGTATCGCCGACTGCTTTATACGAATTAATATTTTTGTGTATATGATTAACACATTTAAATATATATATACAGGGCAATGTTAAAATATTTTGTTATTTAAATGTGTCCAAACAAGTGTTTGGAAGTTTTATATTAAATATGAGCCTAATAATCTTTTTTTGTTGTATATAGATCCTATTTATTTTTGACACACCACCCCACGTCACTATATTGTAGGATAATAGAGAGTACACTAACGCATAATAAAGACGAATCAAGGTATTCGCACCGACCATGGCCTTAATTTGGTAAATTGCATAGAATGGGCTGTATAACTTACTGCAAACGTATTCAATATGCTCACCCCATGTTAGATTTGTATCGATTATCGTCCTTAGGAATTTAACTTTCGGACTCAAGTGGTAATTGATATTATTATGTCCGAAATTTAAATGTATGGGGAGCATTTTACGTTTGCCGAAGTTAACAATCACCGTCTTCTCACAGTTCAAAATCAAATGATTTTTTGTGCACCAATCTTGGAACTGTGTCAACACATCCACTACCCTCTCGTCTAGTTTTGATTCAGTGTCTGCCGATACTGCTATTGACGTATCGTCTGCAAACATTACTACGTGTCCCTTATTAATATGAGAGGGCAGATCATTGACATACAACAAACATAATAGAGGTCTCAACACCGATCCCTGAGATACACCGTAATCAATACCAAACTCACTTGATTCCGCCCCATTCACAGAGACAATGAGTCGCCTGCTTTCGAGATATGATTTAAACCACTCCAGGCAATTCCCTCTGATTCCATAGGCACTCAGTTAAACTAATATGTGGTTAATATCTACGGTATCAAATGCTTTCGATAAATCAAAGAACAGGCCAACAACGAAATAACCCTGATCCATATTATTTTGGACAAACTGCAACATCTGATTTGATGCAGTCTCTATTGATCTACCCGATCTAAAGCCATGTTGATTATCACATAAAAGATGAAATTTATCAATATATTTAGATATTCTATTGTGAACAAGTTTTTCTAATACCTTTAAAAATGAGCTTAAAATCGATATAGGTTTAAAATTCTCCATATGATGTGGATTATCTTTTTTATACAACGGAATGACTTTGGCAACTTTTAAGAATGATGGAAAGACGCCACTTGTTAAAGACTCGTTAAAAATGTGAGCAATGACATCCGAAATGACACCGATAGAGTATTTTACTAGGCTAGTAGTGATACCATGAATACCAACACATTTTTTATTATTTAAAGAGTGTACTAGTTCTTCGATTTCATGAGATGTGATTGGTTTAAAATAAAATGAATTTAAGGCAGAAGTGGGAATTGTATACATAGTTGGTAAATTATTTCCAAAATGAGATTTTATTTTTTCACTAGCTACTCTCGAGAAATATGATGCAAAACATATTGCTATCTCCGTTGCATCAGAATATTTAATATCATCTAAAACAATTTCATCAATTTTCAAATTTCTTTTTTTCCTTCCTAGATTTTGATTAATTATATCCCAAGCTGTTTTCGATTTATTGTTAGAATGTTCAATTTTATTTATGTAATAGTCACTCTTGGCTATTTCAATACTTTTAGAATGTAATCTCTTTTTTTCCTTATACTGTTTAAATAAATTTTCGTTTTTGAGCGTTTTTGCTAAGTAAAACAATTCTTTTAAATCTTTACTACTACAAATAATTTCATTAGTGACCCATAATTTTTCTTTACCAGTTTTAATATTTTTAGTTGTTAATGAGCAGGGACTATTTAGTATGTGGGTAAATTTTGCTATAAACATATTAAAAGAACGATCAGCATCCGCACAATTAAACACAATATCCCAATTTTCAAGACTCAGAGTTTCAACAAACTTAGCAATTGTTGCGTGGGAAAGGCAACGTGAAATACAAACATTGTTTCCATTACTACATTGATTTCCATCGGAAGAGTCGCAATCTAAAATGGTTACTACTTGGGCTAAGTGATCTACAACATAGGAGTCTACATTTTTACTATGAATTAAATGTGATGATAGATTTGATATTACATAGTCAATTGTACTAGATGAAGTATGAAGGTTAACATTTGTTTATATTTGTGTAGGTTCATTGTTCAGATTAGTTAGTCCAAATGAGTTTAAAACATCTAATAACATTTTACAAGACTCTCCGTTTTCTTGAAGATTAACATTGAAGTCTCCACAAATAAGTATTTTAGGGTTTCGTTTCAATATACTTGAGAGTAAACAAGACAAATTTTGAATAAAAACATTATAGTTACCTGAGGGGGGCCTATATATACTTACAATATAAAAATTATTTGTATTATTGTGGATTTTAATTCCGCATAATTCAAAATCCATTTCAATTACAAATGATTCTGTAATATTTAAAACAGAAAACTTATAATTGATTGCTGCACCTCTGTGGATATATTAATGACTTACCACTATATGTCAAATAAGCAACCATTCTATTTTCGGATGATACCACAATTTTAAATTGTTCTTCGGCATTACAAACAGCACAAATGCTAAACAATGAAGCGATGGCTAGTGTTTCAACTTGGTGTGAGGAAAATTCCATTCTATTGAATGACACCAAAACAAACACAATTATGTTCACTCTGAAACTGCACAATATCGCATTCAACAAAAACACACGTTTTCTTGACGTGCAGCTAGACTCTAAATTACTCTATGATGAACATGGTGAAACCTTAGCAAAAAAATTATCGAAAAATATTTATCGTATTAGAGGGATATCAATACGGGTCGGTCATGCCCAATTAATCACTGCGTACCATTCGCTATTTAAGTCCAGAATTAGATATGGAATAATATTATGGGATCACTCATACTCCACGCATTGCATATTTGGTCTACAACGTCAGGTAATGCGTATAATTGCCGGTCTTCCTTATACTAGTGACTGTCAAGAAACATTTATATCTGAAAATATTCTTACTTTTCCAGCACTGTATATTTTTTATTGTCTGGTATATGTGAGATCCCAAATACATGAATATTCCACATTACAAGACTACTACTCCACATGAACTAAATCCAACCTGGCATATAAATACCACCAGTTAGAAAAAACGAGAAACAGTTCCAATTACTATTGAGTTATATTTTTCAATAAATTGTCAGAGAAAACTAAATATTTAGAAAAAATATATTTTCAAAGCACATTAAAGAATGTTTATTTAAAAAGGCGCCTTAGTTCATAAACGAGTTCAGACTCGGTTTGAGTTGATTGATTTTCGTCAATTTAGAACATTCATTTAAAAAATATACTTAGGTCTAGTGAATGCTGTTCTGAACACGTTGAGTGTTGCTCTTTGTGACATGTGTAAAACTTTATTGTACAAAATATACATTATTATTATTAATTTCTCGGATTTTCGTTAGTATTAAAAATGTTGATAATTTTCATGACTTTTCGACCTTCAACATTATTAAAATAAAAAATATTTACGAACATTGCAAAGAATTTGAAAAGTAAGTAGTAATTTTCGTAAATTTCCGAAATATTCGTTAATTTAAAAAATGTTGAAGCTTTTCATACAATTCCAAGGTTTTCCTGAATTTGTAAGAATTACTTAATTTTAAAAATGTTGATACTTTTCATGAATTATCGTTAATTTTTGAAAACAAAGTTGACAGTTTTTATGAATTTTTAGGGCGGTAATCTTTAGCACTTTGACACTTCGTGAATTTCTAAGACTTTCGGTAATTTTTAACATTTTGACGCTTTTCACGAATATAAGTGAATTTCCAAAATAACAATTTTCATAAATTTCCCAAATATTCGTTAATTTTAAAAATATTAAAGCGTTTCATAAAATTCCAAGATTTTTCTAAATTTGCAAGACTTTCGTCAATTTAAAAAACATTGATACTTTTCATGAATTTTCATCAATTTTTAAAAAATCTTTTTCGTGAATTTTCGTTAATCTTTACAAGTTTGACACATCGTGAATTTCATCCGTTAATGTTTAATATTTTGACGGCTTTTACGAATTTTTAATACTTTAACGTCTTTCATAAATTTTTAAGATTTCGACGCCTTTTATAAAATTTAGTGAATTTCCAAATTTTTAAGTTTTAATTTCCGTTTGTGATGATTTACGTTTATTATATATATTCGTGAGTTTTTAAGAATTTCTTTGATTTCTAAATTGTCACTCTTTTTATGAATTTTCATGATTTTAGTCGATTTTAAAAATATTGACACTTTCGGTAAATTTTTAAGATTTTCATAAAAATTGATTGATTTGAATTATTACCAAATTTCATTTCTGTTTCTAATATTCAAAATTGTATTACTTCTTTTATTAATATCACATATTTTGTTTTATTTTTATATAAAACAAAAAAAGACAAAATAAGCCATAGACGATTGCCGAACGAGTGTCTTTCACTCCCAGGTTGAGCATAATGTCAAATTTCGAGTTTAGAAAAGCCAAACCAAATTTCCAGGCTTTTCTAAACTCGAAAGTTTACTTCATGCGTCAGGCGAGTAAAACGCTGATTTATCCAGAAGTTCAAAAACACATACAAATTCCAATAAATAATTCCAAGTTATTCCAAGATTAATAAAAATTATAAGTTTATACGAATCTTTCAACAAACTCGTTTTTCTCCAAGAAAAAAGATGGCTATGAAAAAACTTAGAGATAGAAAAATTGTATAAAATTATATTATCTAAAACTTTTATTCGAACCATTTTTATGTATTACCATTAGTTATTGACTTATTCGCAACGTTTGCAAAATGGAAATAAAGCGAGCGTACTCGCGTAAATTCTCGACATTTTTTAATTTTCACAAAAAACGCCACAACTCAAAACCTATTTGAGCTATAAAAAAGTATAATACATGTATTTTGGGTGTTTCGACACGATCTACAAGATATTTATACAGGGTGGTCCATTAAGAATCTAATGGAAAATGTCAATTGTTTTTTTCTAAATCAAGAGGACGAGTGTTTATGAAAGTTATCAATATTGTACAAAAGAATGTTTTTTTGTACCTTATTAAGCATGAAGGAAAATTCCAAGTTTAAAAAAGCGTTAAAATTTAGATCTTTTAAGCTTTTCGAAAGTCGAAATGTTACTTTATGTGCCACGTGTTTAAAACAATGATTTACAGTGAAGTTCAAAATATACTGCTTATCAAGCTTTTTAAAAGTCGATGACGTCCAGCTATTAACTTTGGAATATGATATTTTTGGTGAAGAAAATACAAACGCTATTTAACCTCTGTCTACACGATGGCACAATCTCAGGCAAATGGCGAGACGCAATTACTATCTTGCTCTACAAAAAAAGGGGATAAGGCTTACTTGCAAAACTACCGACCCATATAACTTTTAAGCCAACTATACAAACTGTTCACAAAAATAATAGCATCAAGACTAGAGAGGAAATTGGACTAGTTCCATCCGGGTCCTTGCTCTTAATTTGGAACAAACGACCATCTGCAAAGCATCGAGGTTCTAATTGAAAAGTCAGTGGAGTACAACAGACCACTGGCACTTGCATTTGTGGACTTCCATAAAGCTTTTGATACAGTCGAGTTAAACACCATTATAGAAACTTTGATAGAGTGTCGCATTGATTATAGATACTCAAAACTAATCTAGAACATCTATAAACATGCTACAATATCTGTGAAATTACATGAAAAGACCAACCCTATTGAGTGCGGAAGAGGAGTAAGACAGTAGGACACCATGTCCTTTAAACTTAATTGGGACACAAGAGGCATTACCATAGATGGACAACATAGTTCTCAACCTAGGATAGATGCTTGAAGAACTTATAACTTATGCTTGAAAGTTGATTAGAGATCAACTTTTCGAAAACAAAAGTAATGGCTAAATAGGTACCGAGCGAATGTTTTAATATCAGACCTGTGAACTACGCAGGAGAACCAACCTGGCTTGGGAAGCGCATGAAAAACTCAGCCACATCTCTAAAGGCAAAATTCCGATATGCCTGAGAAGGAAAGTACATGATGTATTTTGACTGTCCTTACATATAGAGAGTTTTATGTAACACCGAACATGCTAAAATGTACTCAGTGTAAATGTTCCTATGTTCGATGTGTACTGGAACGCATCAAAGCATTAAGTGCGATGTGATTGGCTACGATTTCTAATTGTAATATAGTCAACCCAATATACACCCTTCCCTTTAAAAATAAATTAAATCTGTCAGTTATCGCAAGCAAGTGATATTTGCTGTTCTAGCACTTGAAGCAGACGTAGACGAAGAACGGAGAGGGGAACATATCAATATTGTATACAAAGGAGGTAAAGATTTTTCTGGTATACTTATACCATAGAGAAAATAGTTTAAGAAATTCTTATAATTTATTTTGTAAAATTTTCTGATGAACCAATACCACTTATTTCAACCATTTCGAACCTTATACAACAGTTTGTATGGATAAATTTCATAAGCGAGGAGTTAGAGAAAAATCCTCTGTACATAAGAGTTCTACAAGAATGTAAGTGTAGGTCCTACAAATTCCAACATTAGTAGTTGCTGTATGACAAAATTAAGCGATAAAATTTTTGTAAAATTGTATTTAATATGTTAAATTAAACAACGAATTGTTGCGAAAATTTGTGTTTACTGATGAAGCGTTTATATCTTCTTACCTTCTTTAACTAGTATTTTACTGATTAAAAATATAACAAAAGTTGATAAGCATGCCGTTGAACTAAAATATTCATAATAAAACATATTATGGTTGACATAATAATTTAATTTATTTTTGACCGGAAGAGTGTACATTGGGTTGACTATATTACCATAAGAAATCGTAGCCAATCACATAATACTCAATGCTTTGATGCGTCCCAGTACACATCGAACATAGGAAAATGAACACTGAGTACATTTTAGCCAGAGCTGGGCAGGATTCGAATCCTGGAATCGAATCCATTTAGAGGATTCAAAAGAGGCATTCGAATACGTTAATTCAACTGGATTCGTGATCCGGATTCGTTACATTTTTTTAAGAGGATTCGTATTCGAGTCTAAATGTGGGTGATTTGAATCCGTATAAAAGAATTCGAATCCTTGTAAAAGGATTCGAATACTTACAAAAGGATTTGAATCGTCAAAAATAATTCGAATTAATTGCGATGAATAACATAAAAAACTTGTTTTGTGTGTTTTTAAATTTCTCGTTAAATCACTGTTTTATGCGCGTGGTGCATGACGTAAAATTTCGAGTTTAAAAAAGCCCCGAAAATTTGTCTCTGGTCGCTGCGCGACCCTCGACAAATTTTCACGAGGTCTTTCTAAACTCGAAATTTTACTTTATGCATAGTCTGGGAGTAGAAACGCTCGTTCGAAACTTCAAAGTGAATGCTTTGATAAAAACATTAAATGATTGAAAATGTTTTTAAAGATAATAATCTAGTTTTCAAAGTTTTGTTTAATATTGTTTGAATTAAAACTGACATGGTAGCCACAATCTGAAATGTTACATTTTTCCGACATTTCCCTGACTAAAGATTTTTGACTAGGATAAGAACAAGGATGAGGTATTTTCACAAGGAGAATTTGAATAAAGAAGAGTGCTGCCAATGTTGCCTAGATAATTATATGAATCAGTAAGTTGAACTATTTCTTAAACATTGTGATGCCAACAGTCATTGTACACCTTCGAGTGGGAACATTGATGTTTTTCGCACAGTTGTGCATTTCTATTTTTCCATGAAATTATGTGTTGAAATTAAATTCTTTAGAAAACTGTGAAAAATGTTATAGTATTGGTTACACAGTCTGAATGTGAAAAGAGTTTCAATACATCTATTATTATACCGTATGTTCCTGAATTACTGCCCAGATTGTAAACACTTTTTTATTGTTCATTTTCTGACGAAAAGTCATTATTTACAAAAAGTTTTGGATGATTTGGAAACACAAGTTTCATTATTAAATCTTAAATTTATTACAGAGGGTGCTGAAAAATTAAGAAATTGTGAAAGTGTGATAAAAAAGAAGTACCGCTGATTATACTTTTAGAGAAAAATGTTATTGGAAAAAGTAATTTCTGATCAAGAATCAAGTCTACATACAAAATTTTAGTTTAATAGGAACACTTTAATTTTTTCGAAATTTATTAATTTTTTTGACATTAATTCACTGAAAATAATTGCATTTCTATTAAATTACCCCTTTTTAATCAAATTATTGTATATACCATTTGTTTCCGCATTTTTTGCCTAGATAGAAAAAAAATCAATAAGACATTACAAATTTGACATGGGGCCTTTATCATGGCCAAAAAATGTTGTATAAATAAAATGTATTTAAGGGCAAAATTAATCTAAATATATAATGTCAACTTGATATGACTAACCTAAGCTTATTTAAGAAGTGTACCAAAGTATAAAATTGGTATGACATGTTAATTTTTATTGGCTAATTATTACCAAATTTAATTTAAAAGTGATAATTTATTAAAACTACACATATTTTGAATTAATTAGCCTGGCCTTTTACTATACCTTTTTTCTTTGGGAACCCCCATTATGTTTAATAGTTTTCATTGTTTTTGCCAATGTTTAAGTTGATTTTATAAATTTTTACGTGTTTTGTAATTTGGCTGCTGATTTTGACAAATTTAATAATATCATATGGCTTTTTTGTTAGTGTTTTGGTCAATTTGAATATAATTCTATGACTTTTCTCTGACTTTCCCGGTTTTAATGATATTTAGTGAATTTTTTATTTATGTAAATTTCAGACATTCGTCGATTTTATAATAGAGTTCAATTTGAAGTTTTGAACGAGTGTTTCCACTCCCAGGCTAAGCATGAAGTAAAATTTCGAGTTTAGAAAAGCCCCGTGAAAATTTGTCTCGGGTCGCGCAGCGACCCGAGACAAATTTTCGGGCTTTTCTAAACTCGAAATTTTACTTCATGCGCCACGAGTACAAAACACTGATTTGAAGTGGAGTTCAGAAACACACAAATACATCTTTAACCAGAGTAACAGGGAGTCAGATATTTAATCTGTTATCAACGATGTTCAGTGGTAGTAATAAATAATTAGATTTTGAATATTTTTTTTCAGTTGTTTGAACAAAAATATTCAAAACGATATTTATATATTAATGGTTGCAAAAAAAAATAATAAAATTAAATTTATTCTTAAAGGATTTGTATTCGTGATTCGAAAAACAGGATTCGAATCTTCGATTCGAATCATATTTATCTCTTACGAATTCTTTATTCGAGTATTCGTGATTCGAATCATATTAGGTGATTCGGATTCGTGATTCGAATCCTTTTTACGAGGATTCGTCCCAGCTCTGATTCTAGCATGTTCGGTGTTACATAAAACTCTCTGTATAGGGCGGAAACCTTAACGCTAACCGCTCAAATAGCAAGAAAACTTACAATAACCCAACGTAAAATGAAAAGATAAATGATCGGAGTATCCCCAGAACACGATACCACCAATGAGGACCAACGGAAGAAAATTAAAGTAGCAGACATAATCGAGCGCATAACAAAACTCAAGTGGAGATGGGCTGGCCACGTGGGTAGAATGAAGGACGGGAGATGGACAAAAAAGCTATTAGTGCGACCAAAAGCGGACAAGCGTAGCATAGGAAGACCACCTCGAAGTTAGACCGATGACCTAAAAAGGATAGCAAATAAATGGATCCACGAAACTCTAGACAAAAAACGTTGGAGTGCTATGGAGGAGGCTTATGTCCAGCAGTGGACGGAATGTTGATAATGATAATAAAAGTTATTTACATTTTAAGCTTTTCTTTACGGAAATAGAAATAAAATTAAATAGAAAAGCACTTCATAAAACACAGGTAATTCATTTAAAACATAACCGTGCGTTGACGACCATTTTTACTTTATGTAAAATGTGGTATTTGTTTTTAAATTTTAATACAATGACGTCTAATAAATAACTAGTATCGAATGAATGTCGGAAAAGTAAATATTGATATAAATATGGATTATTTTGCATAAAAATATCGATATTTCAAGATATCGATATATACTTCCGCCCCCCCTCCATGAAGTAACATTTTGAGTTCAATATGGATCTGCCGGGTGAACGTAATTTTAAACCAGAACGAAATAAAACCTGTTTATATCTCTAACATTACGTTGTTCATAAAGTATCAGCCTCAATGTATACCAGGTGTAGAATTGTAAAGGCGTCATAGTCTTATTACAGTATCATTCAACTTATTAACCTGAATAATTTGGTGCTTTTCTCAGTAGTGTCTGTAAAGAATTTACCGGGAAAATAGCGATAATAGTTAAACATTGAAAACATGCCAAGTTATTCAGCTTAATAAGCTTAAAAAAGAATGTAATAACACCGATATTGCTAAAGGGAGGGAGCCAATATAAATACATTTCAAAATATAGGTGAACATAAAATGTTTGGAAAAATCCAAAATTTGGTAATGTCAAATATAACCAAATTTATACCGGCTAAGTCAATTTTTTTAAAGGAAGGCTATAATATAAAGTGACAATAAACAATTTTAAGTGAGAGGAAAATAAAGGTCCAAAGTTTGACACACACTAAACAAATTTTATGTGTCCCAACATTTTATTTCCACCCATTCTCTATTCTCTAAGTTATATAAAATTTGATCTATCATTCATTTATTTTAAATATAATAAATGCTTTAAGATATTGATATACAGTAATTTGTCGTACATAAATATTTGCAATACTGTGCAGTCATGCGGAGCGTTTAATATTCTTTAGAAACGTCATGTTTTGATTAACGTCCGACGTCCCGTATTCCTGTATTCCCGTATTCAGGTTAATTTGAACAACACACTCCCTCAATTAACTGGAAAATGGAACAGGTAATTGTCGTGATGGAAAAGGGGAGAGATACATTCTTCGCCACGTCAAAATAATCACCGCCGAATGAAACGGTGATTAATCCGTGCCCCGTCCCGTCCCAGGTTAGTCAATAAAACGACTACTCCCTTCCGCCCTTATTACGATTTTCGAGCCCTACGCGGTCGGTCTTAAGGTATTGAGGTCTTTATGGTCTTAAAGGGGTGGCGTGCAGCCCCTAGCGTGATTTCCGAACTACGAATCCCGTTGAATATTACGTGAATAAACTTAACAACACTGAGATTTATGAACGATCCCTATCTGATACTGTGTAGGAGGTATTCTTTAAAAAAGTTTAATTTTACTACAATAACATTTCAACTTACTTATTTTTTAATTCGTTTAAACTTCCATCGAACATTGTATGGTTCCCATAATCCTGTGGCACGTATAATGCGGTATTGTAATGTCCTTATGTTGTATCCCAACTTTTACATTTTTAGTAATTCTTACAGTGTATTCAAACGCCATTTACAGTTTATTAATCTGGATATTGTGAATTAGTGTATTTTTGTTTGTTGTATTATATTTCTCACTCTAATTATATGTTTTTCAAAGTAATATTATGTTTATCTTATATCACTATTTTTAATTGTGTATTGATGTATAAAGGAGATTTCCGTTGATAAATAAAATAAAATAAAATAAAATAAAATAAAATACTTTGGCGTAGGCATTTTGTTTTTGTGAGCCAATGTGTCAATATTACGAGCAATATTTATTTTAGTACAAAGTACAGGGTGGCCCAAATTTGATGTTTTCATAGGGTATCTCGGTAACCTGAGGGTTATAAAAAATTGATATACACGCCATGACCTCTTTTTCTAAGATATTAATAATGGCATTAACAGATCATAGCTAACTTGATTAGTTTGGAAAATATCAAGCGTTTTTCAATTGTTGGCTATTTTAAAATATGTCTTTATCTTAATAACTATAAAATATAAAGGATGTCTCAACAAGAGCGCCGGATTTAATTTTCAAGAATTTTCGAATTGAGCAAATATTTATTTTTCAATGTGAAGCGAAATAGTTGCGATTAAATATAAAATATGACATCCAGCGAATGGCCACCACGAAATCTCTGGCACAGCGTCATTCTTTTCTTAAAATTCTGCATAACGTTTTTGCATAACTGTGGCTCTATTTCGCCAATAACGCGCCGTATCTCTTATTTAAGGCGTTCAACTGTTTGAGGCTTGTTCGCACACACCTTTTCCTTCACGTAGCCCCAAAGAAAGAAGTCCATCGGAGTTAAATCGTACGATCTTGGTGGCCAATTTTGATCGCCAAACCGAGAGATGACACGGTCTGGAAACTTGGTCCGCAGTAACACTATTGTTTTGCGTGCTGTGTGGCATCTGGCATCGTCTTGTTGGAAAAACATATCCTTCATATCAATTCGATCCAATTCGAGCCACAAAAACTCGGTTAAAATATGACGCGTTATTGGCGAAATAGAGTCACAATTATACAAAAACTATACAAAATTATGCAAAAAGAGATTTCTTGGTGGCCATTTGCCGGATGTACTATTTCATGTTTAATCGCAACTATTCGATTTTTTTGGAAACTCCCTCAACACTTTCAAGGCATACAATATTTCTTTCGTTATAAAAGAAATATTGTATGTTATTATATATTCCATTTGTTTCTGGATCTCGCCTAGCTATGGAAAAGTGACAGTTTAAGTATTGTAAATGGGGCTGGTTGTGTTTTAAATCAGGGTTTTTAAATGTCACTGTCAGATGTTCGATTTTAAGGTTATAATTTCTGACTATTGTGATCTTACACTGTTGCCTGTTTTACAAATTTTCAGGTATAAAAGGATAATAATATGCAGTTTTAAGATTAACAAAATTTACTACTTTGTTTTTGTACATACAAACACAGCAATAATATTGTATATAACAAATATAATGAATTCGGCTCTGCAAACTTATTTCGTCATCCATTTGTATTTCTCGCTTGGGTCTTCCCGTTAACACATTTTGATCAACTCCATCCATCCACCTTAATTTTGGTCATTATCTCTTCTGTTGGCCCTCAGTATTTTTTTGTAGAATTGCAAATTTATTCCCACCCTCTTGTGATACTGATAATTTTCATGTCAAACAACTTTTAAGCCCTCATTCCACTTTTATTATTTAGTCAAGAGAACCTGCATCTGAATCTTCTGATGTTTGTTCTGAGCCAGATTCCCCAAGCGAAATAATAAAAGGAGGAATGGTTTCAAAAGAAAGGTTCCCCATGTGTTTTGTCCAGTCATCCGAAATAAGTTTTTCACAATGATCACAGAAATTTTGCCACATATCGGATGTACATTTTGAGAGAGACTCAAGCCATAAATTCTGAACACGATCCTTAGATGGTTGCTTAGAATTTATGTGCTTATTGTAAGTAAGTAAGTCTTACAAAACCCCCATGCCATTTCAATTGGATTGTATTGACAATGGTATGGCGGTAATCTAAGAACTTTGTGCCCGTTCTTTCTCAAAATGTCATCAACTACGTAAATTTTGTCATTTGATCGAAAAGGTATAAATAAAGCCCATAGTTCCTTTTTGGTTAATTTTGGATTGAATTTTACATTGTGTTTAACCAACCACTCCTGCATTTCGCATTTCCTACAAGAAAATGAAGGAGTTTTGTCTAATTGCACAGAATGGTGAAATAATTGTTGCAAGATTAACAATAAACCTCTTCAAAATCAAAAAGAGGATTACTTATGATATCATAAATTATTGCAACACTGTTAAAATAAGGAATCAGGAGTGGCAACTAATAAAAAATATAAATGTTGATACTGCAACATAACAACACGAAAGCATGGCTAGGCGAGATCCAGAAACAAATGGAATTGTGTATAGTTATTGTATTTAGTATGTAGGTGTTTTTATTTTATGTTTATATTTGTTTCAGTTGTAATATTTTAAAAATCTGTATTTTATCTTCAAAAAGGCTTGACCGTCTATATGTATAAATAAATAAACATACATAAACTATTCCTCTTCACGTTAAAAATAAATATTTGCTTAATTCAAAAAAATGTTTTTCTTAAAAATCAAATAGAGCGCTCTTGTTAAGACACCCTTTATAAAAAACAGTTAAATAATTATTTTTGCAGTTTTCGCCGTAAGATGCAGTGGCGTACTTATTTTTTTTCATTCGGACTTTTAATTTTCGTATTCTGATATAAAGTTGCATTTTTTTAAATGGAACACCCTATATATTTTTATCATTGAATAACACATTAAATTAGCTTTACATTTATATATAAAATTGAGTTTTTTTTAATTAAATTATTAAAAAAATGTGTTTCTAACTTTGAAGCTTTTAGATAAATATTTGATAATACATACTATTATAATTACACAAATGTCAGTATTATTTATTAATAATGAAGGGGTCTGTAGACTCAGTGATTCATTGAAAAAGTTTCCAAAAATTATAAAATGTGATTTAAAGCAACTTAGATTTCAACATTATATTTTTATTTTGCTAATTTTTACGAATCTTTGTTAAATATGTATATTAATGTGAAACTAATTTAAAATGATATTTAATAACATAAAACATACAGGGTGTTCCATTAAAAAAATGCAAATTTGTCATGAATCATAACTCTAAAATTAAAAGTTGAAATAAAAAAAATAAGTAGGCCACTAAATTCTACGTTGAATACTACACAATGGGATTAAGGATTGGTTGTCGGGCCAAGTTTTAGGCCCATTGTAGTTCCTCCCTCCTGATGGTCAGACTCACTCTGCACTACTGGCAATTGCCAATATTTGTGCGACGGACCAGTTCCATCCGGGTCCTTCACGTTTGGGCTGGGTTTCGCTTGACATATTATCCCTTAGTTTTGACAGGGCCGGACACTCGTAAAGTATGTGCCTTGCTGTCTCATCTTCTTCGTTGCATCCTCGGCATATGGTATCGTTGGTGATCCCCATTATTCGAGGTGCTTTTGGAAGCTGTAGTGGTGATGTAGCCGGCTAGTGTTCGTAAGTTTTGCTTGGAAAGTTCTAGGAGCTTTTTTTGTTTTTTTTGCGGTAATTTGTTGATAAGTATGCCTAGGTTTGGCCGCACGTTTTTAAGTTTTTCCATCTGGATTTGTGTTTTTTAGCTGTAAACTCGCGCATGTATTTACTCAAGGACCGCGGGGATAGTCCTACTTTTGCATAGTTTGTTGCTGTTGTTGATGATGCTGCTTCACGCGCAAGATCGTCCGCGTTGTTGTTTCCCTCGTTATTGTTATGGCCTTTCGTCCATGTTATTGTTATGCAGAGAATTTTAGATTAGTTTCTGAGATTAGTTTGACGCTCTCAATGATTGCGTAGATTTCGGTCTGTGTTGCGGTAGCATGGAACTCTATGGGATATTTAGAGCTTCCGAGTATACGCCCGCTCCACAGCCTGTTTTTGTTTTGCTACCATCTGTAAACATCAAGTGGTCTTTCGTTTGTGTTTGCTCATTTGGGTTCACAGTGTATTTCTGGTTGAAGATGTATTGGGGGATCTTCTGGTCTAGTTTGCCGTTCAGATGGGGCAGGCCCCATTTGAGAATGCTTCCGTGTCCTGTTGGGGTTTGGTATGACCAAGTGTCCATGGCTTTTAGTCTTCCTGCACTGTTTCTTGTCACTTCTTTGATATGTATATCAAGCGGCGGGAGGTAGAGTATCGTTTCTAATGCTGCGGTGGGTGTTGTTCTAAATGCACCAGTTGTGCACGTACACGCTAGCCTTTGGATTTGGTTTAGTTTTGCTTTTGCTCCTGTTTGGTTCGTCCTAGGCCACCAAACTAGAGCTCCATACTCGAGTGCCGGTCTAATAATACCTGTGTATATCCAAAGTGCTATCTTGGGTGATAGTCCCCAGGCATTGCCGATAGCACTCCTTCATTGCCAGAAGGCTTTGCTTGCCTTATCAGTTTTGTATTCAAGTGTTTGGACTAATTTAATTTGAAGTCAAGGTATACTCCTAGGTATTTTACTTCTTTCGATAGCGTTAGTTGTTTGCTAAACAAGGTAGGTAAAGTGTATGAGTCTATCTTGTGTTTGTTGGTGAACATCACTACTTCTGTTTTTGTGGGGTTCACTGGTAGTGAGTTGGAGTTGCACCAGTTTTCCACAGTTGTGAGTGCATCCTGCATTCTGTTGCATAGGATGTTTTCGTATTTGCCGTTCAGGAGTACCGCTATGTCGTCCGCGTATCCCATCGTATAGAATCCTTGGATGTTTAGTTTCGTTAACAGTTCATTTACCAGTTGTGTCCACAGAAGTGTTGATAGGACTTCGCCCTGCGGACAGCCTCTGGTGACTGTTGCCTTTAACGTGACATATGCAAGAGATACTGTGACTTGTCTGCTGTGTAGCATATTTCCTATCCAGCTGAAGAGCATTTTGTCGACACCTAATTTAGTGAGTGCCTTGTGTATGTTTTGGAAGGATGCATTGTCAAAGGCTCCATCGATATCAATAAAAGTCCCGAGTGTGGTCATTTTGTTTGCCAAAGCTTGTTCAATACTTGAGACCGCCAGGTGTAGGGCAGATTCAGTGCTTTTGCCTGGTGTGTTGGTTTGGGTGTATAGGTTTAGTCTTGAGAATATTATCCCTAATGTGGCGACCACATAGCTTCTCTAGCGTTTTTATCATAAACGAGGATAAGCTGATCGGTGTAAATGATTTTGCGTTCGTGTGGTTATTCCCGCAAGGTTTAGGAATGAACACAACTTTTACCATTCTCCAGGATTTGGGTGCATAACGGAGCTCCAGGCAGTTACAGTAGATGGCCCCGAGCAGTGTCGTGAGTCCAGGCGGTCCCTATTGGAGCAGGGCCGAATATATCCATCCCATCGGGTCCTGGGGACTTGTATGATTTGAATGATTTAATTGCCCATGTTGTGGTTTGGTTTGTAACTATAACTATAGCTAATTTCTTATCCTCGTCGTTCGGCTCGGTTGCGTTTTGCTTGACATCGTGTGTATCGACGTCTAGTGTTCCGCACCCAGGAAAGTGCGTTTGTAGCGTTTGTTGGAGGGTCTCCTTTTCGTTCAATGTTAGTTCTCCATCTTCTTTTCTTATGCTCCCAAGGTAGTGGAGGTCCTTGGAGAGTATTTTTTCGAATCTAGCGGCAGTGCTGGTGGACTCTATGTTCTTAGTACTTCCTCAAGGCTTGTCTTTGTCCTACATGGAGTTCTCTTTTGTAGATGCGAAGGTGATTCTTGTAAACATCTCAGACTGGTTTTCTCTTGTTGTTCTTGGCCCTGTTGTAAAGCTTGCGGGCTTTTTATCTCATGTCTTCGAGGCGGGTGCTCCATCGTGGTGTTTTCCTCCCTTCTTTGGGGGTATTTATCAGACATGATTTGTTGTAGGCTTCGATGAAAGTGACCGTTAGTTTGTTTGTTGCTTCTTCGATTTCTTTTGTGTTTTCGTATGTATTGTTGGTGTGTAGAAGGTTGCGTGATTCCTCGAGGAGGTGTCTACACCTAAGCCTATCTGTTCTGCGAGGGTTCCTTTATGCAAACGTTCCTTCACATTCTATGATTTGTATAGTGAATGTTATCCACCGATGGTCTGACATGGTTGCCTCATTGTGCACCCTCTAATCTATTATGGTGTGTGTTATGTTTTGTGATGCAAGCGTGATATCAATCACTTTTTGTCTCACTGCGTTTATATACGTTGGTTCGTTGCCTTTGTTTAGTATGTTTAGAGATGTGCCGATCAGATATTCTAACAGTGCTTCATCTCTTTGATTTATGTTGGTGCTTCCCCATACAGTGTGGAGCGCATTGGCGTCGCAGCCAATGATCATGTTTTTGCCTTCTGCCTCACAGCGGTTTACCATCCTCTCCAGTTCCGGTGTTGAGGGATGGTGTTGTGAGTCATAGGGTTGATAAGCAGAGGCCAGATAGACATCGCTTCCCTCTAGCCGGATTACCGTTAGATCTCCAGTTGTCATGCTTGGGACGAGGTAACCTGTGACATTTGGAGGAAGATATATACAGGTTCGGGGTCTATCCAAAGTGTTTCCATACAGTATTTTCCCAGGTAAGTTTCCAAAACCTGTTATTTTCTTATTGACTATCCAGGGCTCCTGAATTAGTGCAATCGTGTTCTTTGTTTTAAGTAGGTCGCTGCAGATTGTGGTTACCGCCAATCTGCAGTGTTGCAAGTTTTCCTGAATTATTGTAATATGTTGAGGGTACATCTTATTAGTTGTTGGTACAAGACGATGTGTTGGGGCTTTGCTTACTTGATTTTGTGTTCCCTTGGTTGGTTGTTTGTTGGGGGAACACTTGGTTGTGGCCATTAGATTTTTGGTGAGGGGGGCGGTGTACCCGACCTCTTCATCTCTACATCTGCTACTTCGATTTGAGGGTGGTGGATCACCATCTCCTCTTTTATGTCCTCGGTTAAGGACCCTGTTGGTGAGGACTGAGCAATTGGGGGAGTGATGGTGGCCTCTTTGACCTCTGCCTCCTCCTCTGCTTCATCCTTGTTCAGTCTAAGGGTGACTGTGGAGAACCCGAGGAATAGGCGGTTTCTGCCTTATCGCTCCGATGCTCTTAGTTTTTTGGTGTCCTCGTCGGTTATGCCGAGGACTAGTAGATGGCCTTCCTCCTTCTTCTTGTGTTGGAAGGTTGGCCATTTGCCAATGTTAAGGTTAGCATTTAGGACCGCTAGTTCCTGTATTATAGCGTCCTTATTTTCGAACTCTATGGATTAGAGTGAACATTAACATTATATTTAATATGAAATAAAAACATTTCAAAAATCCAACAATCACTTGGAGATGAAGCGAAAACCGCAAAAGCCGTTATTTTTTTTCCAAACGAAAAACGAAACCAAGCCGATATAAAGGGTGTTTCTAAATTGATGCAAAAAAAACTTATGTCTGATTTTATAACAAAATTTAACGGTCTTCCAAATATTGTTTTGCTCGAAACCCCTTCCTATCCAAGTTACAGAAAATGCCATACTTTCAATAAAGTCTTATTTAGTTGTGCAACACATTTTCATTCCATACGTATAAAACTCTCTACACATTTGAGAAAATAGGTTGACTACATTTGACATCAGCCTACTCGATTTTTCTTAACTAGCAATAACTAATCCCTGAATTATATCAAATTAGTGTTATATGTATTATTTTAGTTATTGTGATCTAACTAACAATTTTAAGAGAAAGTGTCAAAAAAAGACAAAAAAGTTGAATATTGAATTGAATCTCTCCATTGAAATCAAGTTTTGAAATAGAGAAATGTAGATGCATTAGAAAGTTCGGATGCAAATTATTATAGAGGTTGATTTTTTCACCTCCTTGTAATAACATTTTACCTAACCCTATCTAGTAATCGCACCATACCACACTGTCATCTTAACGCGTATGATTGACATTACATACACATGCACCTAATAGCTTTGACAAGTATATTACATGCTGACAGCTGAACAGCTGATTGATTACCGAACCAAATGACATTTCTCTTATGTATATTGATCAAGTAGTAATTTAGTATTCATTATCATTTATCATCACTATCAAAAATTACTGTAAATATTAAATAAGTTGTTCTTTCATGCTTATTGTTTATTTTGTTAGGGCGTAGATAAAGTATCGTACGTTTCTCGAGTGGTGTGATAATTACAAACTCGCGGAATACTGCACTCGCCGCTGTGCGGCTCGTGTACAACATATCCGCTCATATGTAATATGCTGCATGCCACTTTCGTGACGTAATATATTACTACGGTTACAAAAATGGTTAAAAAGTGCTTTTTTATTGGAAACAGTTATTTGCCAAATTTCATTCTTCTAAATTCTATCATAGTAAAGTAAATACATGAAATAAAAACATTTCCTTTAACTTGAGAGGGCGGCCACTTGGAGAAAAAGGGGTTTTGAACAAAAAAATCACCCTTCAAAATCTATTGCATCAATTTAGAAACACCCTGTGTATTTTATTAATTGAACCGGAACGAAAACCGGAACGTAAAAAATAACTACACACTTTTATTCGGCCGACAGTTTAGTTGGTTGCTTGTTAGTATGAATTTTTAATGTGAGTCCGTACACCCAGGCATTCTAGTCGGCCGATTGACCGACCCCAAAAAAAGTTGGATGTGCTCCCCGATTTCCATTCAATTAATAGGTTGGCCTACTATCGACTGACTTGTTATCAGTATGGTATACTATGAGAGTTCGCACACTCGCCGACTATCTAATCGGTGACCGGTCGTGTGACGTGCAGAACTGCAGCTCGCATACCTACTCACTACAGTATTATTTTGTGTCAACATAATTGTAGTATTTTATTTTGTTATAATATTCTTTATTCTGTTACTGCCATACAGGGTATAGATACATTCGTCAATAAATAAGTACAGTACAAAAACATATACACGTCATACAAATTAATACTTGGACAGAAAATCAATAAACTCTTGACCTGAATACATTTTTGCACAAAATTTCTTTGAGTGTCGTTTAAAATTTCTTTGGGTTGTAAATTCTTTATAAATGGCGGCAGTCTGTGATATAAATTACTTCCTGCATATAACGGCGACTTTTTATATTGCTCTGTAGCGAATTAGCCTATGTAAATATCGTCAGAAATACTTGTTAAATGATTATGTTTGTCTTTATTTTTTGATAATAAGTGTATATTTTTATGTGTATACATTAATCATTTATACATTTAAATTGAAGGTGTCGTCATTATATTTATTTGTCTTAGATACCAATCTGCACGAGTCTCGGTATGGTATGTTAAACATTAAACGGATGATCCGTTTTTGGTCTATGAACATTTTGGCTTTGGCGTTTGTTGGCTGCGTGTCCCCACACCGTGATTCCGTAACTTAACAATGGATTTACTATTCTAAAGTATGCTGAAAGTAGTCCCGTTTCGTGCATTAGGTGTTTTAATCGGCTCAAAGCAAAAAATGATTTATTTAATTTCGGTACCAGTGAGTTTGAATACCATGATATATTTCTGTCAACCTTTATTCCTAAGAATGTTGTAGACTCACTAATTTCTATAGGATGATTATTCATAGCAATTTCGTATTCTATGTATGGATTTAGAAACTGTTTTAGAATAATTATTAACGAGGTTATTTCTATTACACCATGTCATAAATTGAGCTATTATGTTATTTAGTTTATTGCTGCAAGAATGTTTATCAGGTACACTTACTATCATAGAGGTGTCATCCGCAGATATACAAACATGTGAGTCCAGAACATGCCCAGGAAGGTCGTTAATAAACAAAATAAATAGTTAGGGCCCTGCCGCATTTCCTTGTGGTACCCCTAATACTGTATTGAATGTGTCCGATACAACATTATCCATTTTTATCAACCGTTTTCTGTTTTCCAAAAATAATTTAAACCAGTTGTTTATAGGCCCACGGATCCAAACTATCGAAACTCGGGATAAGTCAAAAAATGCACCTATCGCTTTCAGTGTTTTTTATCCATTTAATTATGTATATGTTGAATAAAATCTATCATGGCGGTTTCCGTAAAAAAAGTTACGACGGAAGCCATGTTGGTAAGTACCTAATTTTTGTTGAGAACATATAAAATTCATGACTTTATTACAAACAACTTTTTCGTTTATTTTTAAAAATGACCATAATAGAGTCACAGGTCTATAAATTTTAACTTGAGTTGGATTTCCTTTTTTAAATAATGGCACAGCGGTTGCTGGTTTTAATGAATTTGGGAATTGGCCAGGACATACTGATTTGTTGATAATATCAGCTAGTGCTGGGGCAATTTCTACAACACATTTTTTAATATAAGTATAGGTACCTCATCGTAGCCTGGACACAGGCTAAAAAACATAGACGGATTTCTAATATTATTCTTATCGGTTGTACACGAAGTTAAAAGGCAGCCATTAACATGATTTTTTTTGTTTAGCTACATTTGTGGTAAAATATTTTCTGAAACAATTTGCTATAACTTTTTTCTCAGTCAAATTTACTCCATTTATAGTAATTAAACTTGGAGCTTTAGTGACTATTTTATTGCTTATCCTGTTTTTATTTATAACTTTCCAAGTAGTTTTAATTGCATTTTTTAATTAATTATTTTGTTTGAATAAATCTTTTGTTTTGAGAAGTAATATTTTTACGATAATTCTTTTTTAACATTATATTGACAACGAATAGTATTAGAATTTGAATTCATCCAAAGCCAATAAAATTGTTTTAAGTTGTGTACTTGACATTTTAGTTCGTTGTTATAGCATGGTAGCTTACGATCTCTTAATAAACGACAATTTTTTTTGTATCCTTAGGAAAACATCGATCAAAGCAACTAAAAAAGCAATTCGAGAATTCTGTGTACATATTATCGATGTTTTGGTAATTTGTATTTGAAAAATGTATTTTTTCACTAAACGGTGTTTTAAATTTGAGAATATTTGTCTCATGATATACTCTCAGATTTAGGTGCTTCTTGATAACTCGGTGTAATTTTAAACATGTAATTACTTGCGCTGTGTGGACTGAGATATTTGGCTCTATAATTTTAAACTCAACATTTTCCGAAATTGTCGTTGCAATATAATCAATTTCATTTACCGTTACATTAAAACCACATTTCGATATTCTAGTTGGCTCATGGTTAATGTTATGGAAGAAGAGATTGAAATTATTAAAAATATTTTGAAGCGTAGTGGATTCATTTGTGATTTCCCGATTATTCATATTAAAATCGCCACAAAGCACTATTGTTCTATATACATTGAAAGCCTAATTTAATATTTTAGTAAGCTCACTTGCAAATACTTCAAAGGCTTCGTTAGGCGACCTGTGTATGCAGATGATGCATGCATTCAAATTATATTCGTCTTTTATACTGGCTATCGAACATTCAAAGTGTAATTTTAAAGATGGTTTTTGAATGGAATTACAAATTCGAGATAGGTTTTTATTTATAAATATTGCTGTTCCACCGCGAATATGGGTTGATCTCGAGAATGCAGATATTTTCCGGTAACCATGTATTAGGCAAGAATTTATTTGATCTTCGTCATCCAGTGTTCACTAATACAAAAAATATTGGGTGAGTGAATATTAAAAAAAATAATTCAATTTGATCTATTTTGTTTGTTAAACATTGTACATTTAAATGGGCAACTTTAAAATCAATGTTGTTTAATGAATTGTTTATATTGTGGAATTCTCTTGATATATTGGATGTTTTTTCGGAGAGGTTGCATGTTGAACATTTTTTTTTTTTTTGAGAATCTGTACCGCATCACTACTGCACCCTCAGGCCAAATTTCTGGCTTATATACTTTTTCCACTTTGCTAATTAAAAATGGTCTTTAAGAGATACTCTCGTAGAGTCATTCCATAAAATCTCATTGTTAAAATGTATATCGGGAGCTGTTTGTAACAAATGGCTTTTTAAATTATCGGCCGTTGTTCCCAGATTTAGTCGATGCCCCAATTTTTCGGCGGATTTAGCGAAGATCGAGGATTTATTTACACCAATTATTGGTTTGTAGTACTTATTTATTGTTGTTTATTTATTTTTATTTTCTGCGAGGTCAATGTCCTTTTCAGAGATGGACTTATTTTTATTTAAGAACTTATCAGGAACTGAAATTCCTCATAAGTTCTTATTATCTGCTGCGCGGAGTGGCGGTTTGTCCTTCACAAGATTATCTTGTTTGGTATTGGAGATATTTGGTTTATTTTTACCTTTGTTGTTATTTCTATTTCCAACATTTAATTTTACACTTTTAGATGGCTCCACTGTGACCGTTTCATTATTTTTGTTAGATTTTAGTAACAAAATAATTCTAAATGATAGTTTAATTTTTGTACAATACTAACTTGACAATTCAGAAGATCAATTGCATTTATATATATTTCAATTTCATGCAGTGGACACAGTTTTTGGCAATGTCGTTAATTTATGAATCGTCAATAGAAACTTTTATTTAAGAAATTTAAAGAAAGTGCAGAGCTTGGTGTAAAGACTGCCCGATTGGTTTATTACACAGTCTGTGCACAAACAAACAACTAAACAGTTTAGTTTGTCTGGTGTGCGCGTATGCATCTCAACCAGACTAAACTATCGGCCGATAGTTTAGTCTGTAGTGTGTGGGGATTCTTAATCAAAATATAATACGTGTAGTAAATTTTAATAGTCACATTATTAGATTGCAATATAATGATTGGATTTTATTTGATTACCCTCCGAAAATAAACTAATTTCCAAGAGTAGCCCGTTATTATTTTATTCCCCAGCCATTTTTATTATCTCCACATCATCACATCAGTGGGAGAAGTGTGTTTGTTATTCGATTATGGCAGTGGCGAATGTAAAACGGATCTGGGACGCGTGTTCCAGCAATCGATCCGGCCCTCCCGAAATAATAAAAATAATAGGAAAAGTATGAACGCGCGGTGGGGCAAAAAATGGGGATAATGGAAGCACATGTTCGGCGTTCCGCAGGGCCAAATTGAATATATCCTCGCGAGCTCTCCGGATGAAAAGATGAGCGAGAGAGACAAAAAAAAAGTAGTGAGTGATAATAATATTGGAAAAATACAATTGCGCTGCTTTTGTTGATCTTTATTTTTCGGTTAAGTACGCCAGCCCCTCCGGTATGGAATTTACTTCCGTTTATATCTGTTGCGACTTATCCAATTTCGAATATTGCCATCCCTTTATTCCATCTTGATGTGATAAAACGGCGAACAGTGTATCGATCTGTGCTCCGACTGAGCCGGGGATGAATATGTGATCTCTGGTAGATTACCCGCAGGCAAGACATCACATCTAATTCGAGAAATCTAAAAAATGACGGGCTAGTTTAATGGCTGAATGTGGTCTATCCCTGCATCTGCACATCTAGATACACAAATGCACGGTCCGCGTTTATCTTTCGCCATAAACAGCTCATCAAACCGCTGCCTCTGGGGATCTGCATGCCGCTGGGTTGTTTCAAGTTAGTTGTAAATGTAATTGTTACGATTTTATGTCTAGCTTTATTATTGATCCACATGGGATGCGTATCAAAGATAGAAAGTATCGTAGCCAGAATACACTAAATTAGCTTTTATGGTATTTTATATTTAAAATTTAATTAGAATAATAATAATTATTAAATTATAATTATATATGTAAATTAGAATAATGGCCTATCTCATGGGCGACCGCACATATGGGAAAAGGGGGGCACTTGCCACCGCCCCCTACAATTCTGATTTCTCAATTATTTATTACAGTGCGCTGAAAATCGACCAAATATATTTATTTATGCTATGATTTGACGTAATCAATATATTTTGGACTTTAAAATAAATCAGTGTTTTAAACGCGTGGCGCATGAAGTAAACTTTCGAGTTTAGAAAAATCCAAAAGCTCAAGCTTTTCTAAACTCGAAATTTTACTTCGTGCTTAGTTTGGGAGTGGAAACACTTGCTAGAAGTAAATTTCAATTAAATAATTAAGATAAATAAATACACCACATTATTTATAGTAATAGCGAAAATCTTTGTACATTTTTTGAGATTTAACATGTTTTTTATGAAAATTAATTTTTTCGGAAAAGTGGATTTTCTAAAAAATCTCGGGAAATTTGCAATTATTCCTTTATAGAGGGTTGGGCAAAAGTATGGGACAACCGGATTTCTGGCTAAACTATGCGGGCTATGAAAAAATACTCTTAATATGAGTTTTTGTAGTCGTTTTCATCTATTCATGGACGTTATGTGATTGCCAACAGCTATCTTCTTTCTCAAGGTATGACGTCAATGGTGTTTTTTTTTTATTGGAACACCCTGTATATTTTAAACTTCTTGTATAAATACTTGTTAAACAATAACAATGATGTCGAGTTTGGTGGGTATGCGACTTGTGGTTTTTACATTAATAAGTAAAATAATAAAAGGAAAAGATAGCTGTTTACTATTGTTTGATGAGCGTTTAAATTTTTTCTTAGAAAGATTGACTCGATAATATATCCTCGAATTATCTGATGGAAACTAGTGCAATAATAACGGCGAATGTGACTTTTAGATTTACATTGGTTTATAAGACGAGACAAACAATAGTAAACAGCTATCTATTTATTTTATTACTTTATTTAATAATGTAAAAATCATAAGTCGCATGCCCACCAAATTCGACATCATTGTAATTGCTTAACAACTGTTTATCCAAAACTTTTAAAATATACAGGGTGTTTTAAAAAAAAACATGGATGATGTTATACCTCGAGAAATAGGATAGCTGTTAGAAATCACATTACGTCCTTGAATAGATAAAAACAAATCTTTTTTTTGCATTAGGTCAATTTTCTAGATTTTGTGAATTTCCAAGATTTTTATCAGTTTTTAATATTTTGACAAAATTCCATGATTTTCTGTAATTTTCAAAATTCTGACGGTTTTGGTAAAATTCGTAAATTTTTAAAATGTTTATACTATTCATGAATTTTCTTCGGATTTTAAAACGTTCACAATTTTCGTATATTTTCTAAACTTTCGTTATTTTTCACGAGTTTCCACGTTATTGGTTAATTTTTAAAATCTCGACCATTTTTTCGTAAATTTTCAACATTTTAGTCAATTTTAAAAATCTAAACGCCTTTCGTAAATTTATAAAATTTCCGTTAATTTTTAAAATTCCGACGGTTTTCGTGAAATCCAAATATTTTCGATAATTTTAAAAATTTAGAGGTGTATTTTATTTTAGAAGATTTTCGTAAATCTTTAAACTCTAGAATTTCCAAGATTTCCGTTTTTCTTCAAAATTATTATACAAGTGAGAATTTCCAAAAAGTTATCAAAATTTAGCATGACTTTTTAATAAATTTATTATGAATGTTTTAGCATCGAATAATTAATTTAGAGGATTAATAAAATTATTAACGATTAATAAACGTTTTAAAGAAATGCCTCATATTTTTTGTCAAATACATTTCTTTGAAATTTGCGAATTCGAAAATTAAAAAAAATTCTTGAAAATTCATGAATACTAGCATTTTTTAAATTAAAAAATATCTAGGAATACATAAAAAGTTTTAAAAATTGACGAATTACAAATTTAGGTTAATATTCATAAGTAAACAGTGGCATTATATAAGTAACAGGTAAGAAGGATTTGAGACCTGATAATTTACCTCACGGCACAGTTCAAACATAAATATTTCAAATTACGCTTCTTAGTTTGCAAAACATTAAATACATATGTATAATATATAAAATTACGAAAATGTTCGTATAATTGTAATCATTTTCATTTTACCTGTTAGTGATAAATTTTTCGTTTACTTATAAATATCAACCTTATTTTTCTTGTAATTACTCCTTTCAGTTATAATGTTTTATTTGTTTGTTGGTTTGAAGAGAATTTCACCTAAATGTTACATATATACTATTATAGCGGTGTAAAAAATCAAATAAAATTTTAAATATTTCATTGTATAATTCGAAATCGGAAAGAGTATTTGCACGGAAAGTAGTTGTTTTAATGGATATTTATTGTCTTAGTAGTCTTATTAATTAAGACTTATTGTTTGCAGTTTATACGGACATTTTCGTTAACGTGAAGCTACGATTTTGAAATATTGACTAAATAATGCTTTATTATCAAGTACAAAAGTATCAAAATATCGACAACAAAAATTAACATTTTTAACAAAAATCTGAATAATAAGTGACATCGCCACGCACAGCAATACAGGCGCTTACTCTTCCTGGCATGCTCTGAATTAAGTGATCTATCTCGTGTTGAGGTATCTCATTCCAGTCAAGCATTATCCTGTTGCAAAAGCCCTTAGACAATGTGTGCATGGAAAGAACTAGCACTGCATCCAAGAGATTGTGAATATACCAATGTGCATTTAATGCGCCCGGAATGATCAAAAGATGTGACCTTCGACCCAAACATATCGCACCCTAAACCATGATACCAGGAGTTAACGCTCTCTTTTTGTCAACACCAAATTTCGCCTCTTCTCTCGATACCGTCGTATTCTCACACGTCCATCATTTACCCATAAACAAAATCTTGAATCGTCACTAAAGACAATTTTGTTCCATTGGTGATCCCAGGCTCGCCTGTCGTCACATCATGCACGTCTAGCAGCCTAGTGAAAGTCAAAGTTTGTCTGTAAATTGTTGCCATTGATACAGGACGATCAAGAGCTTTAATACAATCGACACCAACAGACCTTGTTTTGTTGGAACCGATTCCTCGTCGCCATTAGTCTTAGTTAGTCGGCTGGCCTACTTTGCTGAATTCCTTCTTCAAACCATGTAGACCATGTTCTTCCTGCGGTGGTTTGATCTGGATTCAACCGTCTGCCAATTTCTCGAAACGAAAGACCTGCTTCTTTCATGCTAATAATGCACCCTATCAAATCCCGAAATATGGGCAAGTTTCTTCATTTTGAAACTGGAGGCATATTAAGACACTAAATTTGTTAAGAAATGTCAAAATAATTGACATTTTAAAAAGCACACTTCTTAGAATTGAAAAAGAATGAATTAAAAATGTATGGTAGCAATGGTTCGAAGAAACAAAAGGGCTTAATATATTTAGCCATTAAACATTATTCAGACAAAATTTCAAGATCGTAGCTCAACATTTACTGGGTGGTGTATTTCATATGAACGTGAGTGTATTATAAAGGGAGTCAAATTAAAAGTGACCCCATTTGACTTACTAAGTACACACATTTTAAACATCTACTTGTAATGATTATAAATGTCAAATGTCCTGCCATATTTCAAGTTTTGTTAGATGGGGAGCACTGGCCGATTGCTCAAAGAACATTCTGCGTAGATAACGTTTGTTGAATTGATTTAATTATTCGAATACAGTGACAGTTCCGGCAATAATTTAATGTTGAAGTGGTTCCTTCTCATAAGACAATTAGAAGATGAGTCATAAACTATCACCAAAGGGAATCAGTTGTGGATTTGGAACCTCTGGGACCATATTTTTTCGAAGATAAATTGGGAAATACACTAGTTAACAGTGACCGATATGTGGAAATGTTGCAAATGTTTTTAGTGGATGCCATCGATCAACTCCGGTAACCATTAGATATTACATGGTTTCAACAAGATATTGCAAGGCCTTATGTGTCAAATTTATCTCAGGAAGTACTGCGAGGGATGTTTCCGGGTCATCTGCTATCTCAGCGTGGAGATTAGACTTGGCTTGCGTGCTCTCCTGATTTCTCGCCTCCAGATTACTTTTTGGGGGGTTATGTTAAATCAAAAGCATACCAGAACCGACCTCAAACTCGAAAAGACTTAAAAAATAACATAAGACACGCAATTGCTGAGATTCTTGCTGAAATCTGTCAACGTGTAATGGGATTAATATAGCACCGCGCGCAGTTATGCATTTATAGAATCGGAGGTCACCTGGTTGATGTAATTTTCAAGTATTGAAGTTCAAAATAATTAAGAATAAAATTTTAAATATCCATCTTAAGTTTCCAAAATTGTTGCATATTTGTAGTGCTTTTAAATGGATCATTTATAATTTGACATCCTTTATTTCATGTTTTGCAAACTAAAAGAAGCGTACGTTTATTCTCTTAAATTTAAATAGTTTTGAATTTTAAGTATTCATATTATTGAACGTTGTGGTCCCTGCTAAAAACAATACAACTCGCAGTGGTCCCTGATCAAAAAACAGGTTAATAATCACTCATTTAATTGAAGACAAAACATATTACAAATAATATAAAAAAACTAGAGTTGCAACGGATAGTGATTTAGTATCCGGCACAAGCCGAATAATTTAATAAAATATCGTAATTGTCCAAATATAAGGCAATCTCTAATTTTATTTTTGTGCCTAAACTTTAAATGATAATTAAATTTTCGCGAAATTTATCAGAACAAATATTTTTGAGGCTCTTAACATTTGCATAAACATTTGGGCTACGATTTTAAATGGAGTTTTAGGGAGAAACATATATTAATTTTCTTGTCGATATCCCTTTCGTACCATCGGGTAATAAATATCACTTATTTGTTTTTGAAATCAGTGTTTATTACGCCTGGCGCATAAATTAAAAAATTTCGAGTTAAAAAAAGCTAAATATTGGTGGCTTCTCTTTGCTACGCAAATCCAAATTTTCAGGCTTTTTTAAACTCGAAATATTTACTTCATGCTAAATCAAGGATTGGAAGACTCGTTAGAATAATATCGAGAACTTAAATCAAAAACAGATAAAATTAATAAAACAGAATAAAATTTCAATTACCTAATGCAATCTGGTGATGTTATAAAGTTGAAGTAAAAATATTTGTAATCTATTATATCATATACTCCAAGGAAAAAGTATCATATAACAAGTCTTAATTATATTTCTTCCAAGACTTTGACATAAAGTTGAGATTGAATTTCTTTCCCATTTATCGATTTAAGTTTAGAAGTGCAGCGATAAAAACAATATGCTCCGTATGAAATACAATTTAAGAATAAAACGCATCTGTCGCGTGTAGTACGCACGAACTTACCAGCCCTCGGTGCCCTTCATCCATCCCTTCACCTACCTCATGTTACATCCACCCTTGAAGTATGTTATAAAAAGGTGGATTTGAATAACACAAGAAACATTCCGTCCCCGCGTCCGTGCCCTAGTAAAGATTAAGCCAAGGGTTGAGGCGTGTTTACACACCCTCAGAAATTCGGGTTTCCTCTGGAAAGTTATGCAGGTGGAAATTTTCAGCCGCATTTTTTTGTGGGGGTGCGTACGTGTGTTTGTGTGTATGTGGAAATATTCTCCACCTGCGTTAAGAATTCGCAAATTCGCTCCTCGGCGGTGCGCTTTTGGCTGCCCTTTGTGGGCCTCTCATCATAAACGTGTAACTGCAGGCCCGAACCGAGAGCAAGTTTTGCATAACTACTCCCCCGAGTCGTATACCGGGGATCTCGCGCACACAAGCACACACACACCATCTGATACACACGTACACCCTCACACCATAGCGGCCCTCTCTGTTTCTACATGCTTACGGTTATCATCTATCTTTTCATCTCTAACACACAATCGGTTTAACTACTTCCGGGTTTTATATTTCCGTTAATATCTCACTGTTGTTATTTAGCTCGTGATCGCATTATTTGGTACAATTTAAACACATTTGAATATAAGGTTTTAAGAAGGATTTTGTTTATGGGGTGGCCTAAATAGGTTAGATCACTTCACACAGGGAATTTTTCTTCTAGGAATACATATCCCGATGTAGGGTAAAGTAGGTAAATGACGACACGCCAAGGCAGGGATGTCCTACATGCGGCCCAAGTTGAGTGTGAATGCTGCTCAAGCGCAAATTGGTAAATGCTTTGTTTAAGAAAATATGTCATCCGAATTTTTCGTCTTGTCCAAATTTTAGCTGGCGACCTACTGCAGGACGAAGAAACTGCAGCTCTTGGCAGGTGCTGACGTCAACGCCCATCACCAACTCGGTGGCAGCTCAGACACCAACAAAAGAGGTGAGTACCTATTAGATTTCTTAATGGCCTTGGACCATCAAATTCTGAATCAGAAAAAATAACCCAATTTTGTAACTAAGCACCGTCGCGTAGTATAAGTGTCTAACTAGTGGAGTTATGTGTCGAGTGAACCATTCCTCTCCGACCACCGATACATCGTCCTGGTAATCGGCCAAACCTATGAAAACTACCGTAAGGTAAATAATAAGGTCTCACATTCTTCATACCTGCTAATGACATTATCCTCTTTTTTACTTATGAATACCGACCATATTTTTCACTCAATCTATTTCTGTGTACCTGTTCATTCCACATACAACACTTTATCCAAGTAAGTTTATTTTAATTGTATTCCTAAATTTTTTAATACGTCATAAGCAAAGCTATACTGAAGAGATATAAATCTCGAAACGCGTCTATAGATAGCCTAAGACATTAGTTTTAATCCAAGTCCTTTCACTTCTAATATTTTTTTGTAATTTCTCCTTTCAATTTTAATTTGTATTTGTTAGTTGGTTTGATGAGAATTTGACCTAAACGTTAGATATACTTTAATAGAGCAAATCAAATTAAATAAGATTTTAAATATTTCATTGTATAATTCAATTACCGGAGATGTATTTGCACGGGAAGTAGTTGTTTCAATGGATATTTATTGTCTTAAGTTGTCTTATTAATTAAGACATTGTTTGCATTTTCATGAAAAACATTTTCGTAATTTTATATATTATGTAAAATTTCGTGTTTAGAAAAACCTGAAAAGTTGGTATGGTCGTTCCCGTTCAAATTTTCAGGTTTTTCTTAACTCTAAATTTTACTTTATGCACCATACGCATTCGACATTGATTTAATTACAAGTTTAAAGTAATCGAGAAATAACAAGTTTTTAGAGTTTTTACTAGTTTCCTTTGACCAAGCTTCTCATTTCCTTAGGACGCCATCAAACCGTCACACTATTAATGGCAATTAAAAAAAAAAGTCCTTACATAATTATGATAGTTTTCTGTGCAAAGAAGTAATTAAAACGCTGCATGTGTAATATTGTATAGCTTTACATCTTTATTAAAAATGCGAACTGACAAATATTTTTAATTTGATATTTATTCTTTAATAACACTGAATTACAACAATAGGGTTAAGTGGCTTTCATTGGTGTTCTTTACTAATTTGGGTACGCTGAATTCGATGCTCATTTGGGCCCAAAGTCGCCAGATTTTAAGATATCTTATCTCAAAGTGATCAAAATGAGCCATTTTTCTCATTTTTGGGCTCCCAGTAACTAAACTTCCCGTGACTTCTGGTCGGCGAGTAATGGCGCGTTTTAAAGACACAGATCTATACTTTTAGAATCAAAAAAGAGAATACTATTAACGCGCTTGGTTTTTAAGCAATCTCCAAAACCGTGAGATATGTTTTTGTTTATTTCGCGCTCAAAATTAAAAAACAAACGGTCCTTCTAGAGTCAAGATAAACGCCTTCAGACAGCCGACGGGCTGTCGGCGTTTCGTGGGATAATTTGAAATTGTCAAGGGTCAACCATTTGAAATCACCCAAATATAATAAAAATTGTTGCTCAACATTTTTGATTTTTCAAATTTTTTTTCCAGTTATTGCCCAATACTAGGTGAGTTCAAAACTATAATTAGAATAATTGTAAGGCTCATGATTTTTTATTTTTTGGCGGACATTTTTAGTTTGCTTCGTAACTATTTATAAAGTAAAATTATCAGAATGATGCTCTAGAATTTTTGTCCTTACATAATATTCCCTAAGTAGTTAGAAAAGTGCAGAAAAAAATTCCCAACTATAATTTGAAAATTAACCTAAACGGGAGATTTAGTACGGTAAAATTATTAGAAGGATGAAAGACTCACCTTTATTTTTTTTTTCTTGTATAGATTTATTATAGGACTACTTGCTGTAGAAGTTTGAAGACTGAGAACGTTGTCCTTTTTTTTATATAATTTTTCAAAAAAATTTTGATTGCGAATCGCAATTTCCGATAATACAAATGTATCCTCTTTCTTGATCATCATTTAAATAAATTACAAATACAGAATGCAGTACTAATACATTTATTTATAAATAATATAAATAATATTGAAACGACTAAAACATGGCTTACGATTTTTGAGATTGCTCAAATACTATGCAGGTTAATTGTATTCTCTTTTTTGATTCTAAAAGTATAGATCTGTGCCTTTAAAATGCGTCATTACTCACCGGCCAGAAGTCACTGGAAGTTTATTTAACGGGGGGGGGGGGGGGCAAAAATGCCACAAATGGCCATTTTGACCATTTTGAGATAAGATATCTTAAAATCTAACGACTTAAGCCTAACCTAAATTAGTAAAGAAAACCCTATTGACGTTTTGATCAGATCCTTTTATTGGTGCCTTGTACAATATACAATAACAAATTTATTCTTGTCGAACCTTTTGGAATTAAATATCTAGGTCGGCGAATTTGACCTACGCCCTGGGCGGCTGAAACTCACGGTACACCACTGGTTGTATCTATGTATTTGTATTACATGTTAGAGATGGGTAACTCCTGAGCGAATCGACTCAAAGAGCCAGATCAGTGAAGTGAGCTGGAGAGCCAAGTGACTCAGTTCGAAATATGTGGCTCTTTTTGATCCATGGCTCAGTTTGATTCGCCCGCTCTTCTAAAGTGAATGTAGATTCGCAATGTATTTGATTTTCATGCAGCTCGTGGATCGACCGCATCGACAGGCCGGCTTTTCTCAGCTCTGCTGAACATGCACTTTTTACTTTTTGCATTTGTGTAGTACTTAACTAGATTCTTAAAACTTCGCCACTTCTTAGTTCACAGTAGAGATGGGTAACTTCTAAACTCGAAATTTTACTTCATGCGCCACGCGTATAAAACACTGAAATATTGTGAAGTTACAGAAATACACGAAAATTTTTTTTTAATTAAATTAGTAATAACTAAAATATTTGAAAAAACTAAATATTTACATTTTTCTTCACATATTCTTAAGTCAGGTTAGATAATTCAATGTAATATATTTATAATGCTACGATATTGCATTAATGACTCTTAATGGGTTAATATTGTTTTTTACCTAATGAAAAAAAGTGACAGGGCTAAATTTGCAGCAGGTTTTCTTGCAGCGAAGAGTTAAAATGCATTTGTGGCCAAAAAATGGTAGTGCTTTCTTACGGGTGAATTTTTATAATTTATTTTACAGTAAAGTTATAAAGCGAAGTTACCACTTTTTCAAACAAACGGAAGATGGCTCGGCAGACAATGTTTTTTTTGCAGTATCACATTGACTAAGGTTTAAAGTGCGTTTGTGGCCAATAAAATTCTAATCGCTGTATGTATTATGGATAATGAGAAAATATGGCTCTTGATTATTGTTGTTTTTGTTATGAAGAATAAATTTGGCTCCTCTGCCTTAAAAGTCATTTAATCGAATACCTACATAACTTTAACCCTAAATTTAAAATTTTGCACGAATGTAATCTGAATTTGTTAAAAGAATTAGAAACTAATAAATATAACCAAAAGGTATTTTATAAAATGATTAAATAGAAAGTTTACAATTCCCTTTTAATTAATATTTGGTTTTGCTCTAAAATAGTTTGTATTAGTTTCATTACAGTTTCGAAAGAGCAACATCTAGCCATTTTTCTTTAAGAAAATATTCTTAGACATTTTGGCACAAGTATTGTGAATGTGGTTTGACCACGATAAGCAAGGATCAAGTATGACGCCTAGAAATTTTATTGGATTTGTTATTTTATGTGTAGACATATTTTTTAAGGAAAAGTACTTTTAGCTTGGATTCTTCTAGTGACTGTGATAATATATGTAAGTTACTGTTTCCCAGATCACAAAACACTATATCGTTTATAAAAACTAAGAACAGTAATGGCCCGAGTAAATATCCCTGCGGAACACTACTTGTTGTTGAGGATGTGAATAGAATTCGTTGAAATTGGTTATTTGATAATTTACATAGCAATATATTGTGTGACACACAGTCAAATGCCTTTGAAAGGTCAAAGAAAACACTGGATGCGTAATGGTTATTCTCAAAAGAATTGACGACAAAATCTGTTAAGCTGTCAATAGCATCGGTAGTGGATGTGTCTTGTCGAAATCCAAATTGGCAGTTATTTAGGAGATTGTTCGATTCAAAGAAATCTTGAAGTTGGGTTTTAAGAATCAGTTCAAATATTTTACCAATAAAGGGTCTAACAGAAATGGGTCTGTAGTTTCCAGGATTATTAGGGTCACGCTGTTTAATATCAGAATAACGTTAGAAATTTTTAGTGGCGATGGGAAAGTACTAAAGTACTCTCTCTAATGCTTTCATTTATTAAATTGGTTAGAGAAATCAATATGATATAATAATATTTTTTTGTATATATCATATATATATCTCTAATGTTTTTATTTTTTAGTATGGTAATGATATCGCGCACATGATTATAACTAATTTCACTAAATTGAAAAGTTAAGGTGTTATTTTATCTTTGCAGATAATCTAAATATTCATTTTCAGTGTCATTGTTTTTAAAAGAATTTATTAAAACGGCAGGAGCTGAAACGAAATAATTATTATTATCATTCAAAAATAACGCTGAGAAAGGTACTAGAGCTTATTTCTATTTTTATTTATGACGTCCCACATTGCTTTGGGACGGTTATTTACATTAAAGATATATGAATCATTGTTGAAATGTTTTTTCTCGTTTATAATTCTCGTTTATAGTTCAATTTTAATTTGTTTATTACTCTTAGTTGGATACTTTTTACACTAGTCATTAAGAGTTCCAAGATGATGTCTCATACTTTTTAATTCTCTATCAAACCAGTTTTGAGTAAATGTACTATTATTTTTAAATAATTTAGGCTTCATTGAAAATGCTAGATGCAATGAGTTCGTTAGTTTATCGTTCTTTATTGTTGGAACTTGATATTTAAATCGGTATTTTTAATTAAGAACTCCTAATACTGGTCGGCCATAATATTGTGAAATTGAAATAGCCCACGTGTAGGTATGGACCTGATATATTTATAGAGTTTGTCAAATTTATGTATTTAATTGCTATCGCAATACTACTTTGGTGAGAATAGCAAGGGTCAAATACTGCACAATTTATATTGTTTTAATCCATACTGGCCAAAACATTATCTATACATCTTAATCCCAGAGGATTTTTTAGAGATAAGGGATTTAAATCCATTACATATATAAACATCTGCAAACTTCAAATGTGTTACATTTTTATTGTCAAAGTTAATATTGAAGTCGCCTGTTATAATTATTTTAGAGTTATTATTAGCAAATAATTTGTCCATAGTAAGTAGAAAGTTATTTAGATAAGATGTTGGTTCTCTATAAACTGTAATAGCAGTGATATTTTGGAATTGAGATCTGAATTGCTGATAATTCACGATCATGTTCGAGAGATATTTTTGCTATATCCTCTCTATTTATGCAACTAATAGAGTTATGAGCATAAATAACCGCACCTCCATGTATCATATTAGCTCTACAAAAAATGAAATGCATTTATAGTTTTCAATTTGAACAAAACTAATGTTGTCATTGTTTAGCCAATGTTCAGTAAAACATAGAAAAATATATGTATGATCGTTTTCTGCTGCTAGAACAGTTTCAATTTCTCCAGTTTTATTACTTAGTGATTAAATATTAATGTAGAATATACTAATAACATTTGTAGTTCTAACAAATTCTGTATTTAGTTCCTTGCTAAGTTAATTAGTAGGATGGTTAATATTTATCTTGGACTTTTTTTTCTGGAGCCACGGGCATTAATTATTAATGCAAACGCCCGTGGGCCACAAATCGGGATTTTTTATATTTTGAAGGAATTAGATTGGAGCCGATATCTTAAAAGAATTATATTCGTTAAGATATTTAGACATTAATTTATCACAATTGATATTCTTTGAGTTACTCTCTCCCATGTATGTTTTTACGTCTTCCACTGTTGATGTTGGATCTAATCTGCTAACGTGTATGTGAGCCAATTTAGAGACACCTTTAAGTTGTGCATTTTTCTTGTTGCCGTGAACGGTAGCCGACTTCTTTCTATTTTTTATTTTTTCTGGACACAAGTGTAAATTCCAATTCTTCATCGTCACTTTTTGCATCTGTAGCGTTGTGTGTGTTATTTATTGATGTTTCCTTGCATGGATCCTTATTTTGATTTACGATTTTTTTTTATAGTACCTAAGCCCGAACTCGATGCTGGGTTCATTAACATTTGTGTATAGGTTTTTTGCGTAGTTAATATTTTTCTTGCGCTCTCCTTCGCTTTATTTTTATTTGTTGTTTGTGGTTTTAGAAGTACTATTTCTCCCTATTGTTTAATAGTTGGACTAACGAGATATGAGTTAAGCTGAACTACAGCGTCTAGTTTAGATGATAAAATGATGCTGTCGCCTTTTAAGGTTACAATTTCATGTTCGATATTTTTAATCATATTGAATAACGTATTTAGTTTAGCGGTAACTGTCATTATCATTAATTGAGAGTTGATTCCAGGTAATATTTACGCTTATTTGGAAAATCAACGATACATGGATCACATTCCCATTTGTAGTTCTTGTGTTCTGGAGTTGCGGAGACATTCTTCTTCAACACACAGGATATGTAAAATTTCATCTCACAAACAAAACAGGTAATATTTTTGTTATTATCGGTTAATTGAAGTTTGCAAGATTTGCACAGACAAAGATTTTCACCACCTTTAATAGGCGCCATCTTCATCATCATAGTTAATGGAGTTTCATAATGTAACCGCCTCATCAATTAAATATTTTAAGATATACTTTACTTTCTTATATGATTTGTTAGTTTCTTAACTATTTTAACGGAAATCTTTAAGACATTAACAAATTCGATCATATGGAAATAAAATACATAAACATTTCATATTCAATTATTTGTAGACTTCAAATAAAATATTGATTTTGTTTTTTTTTTCAATTTTAATCTTTATCTTATGTAAAAACAATAATGCATAACATAAATATTTCTGTCAATTATCTAATGTTAAATACTATTTTTTAATAATATATTATATCTAGCATATCAGACCAATTTAATTCTAAAATATGTAAAACAACGGTACAGGAAGCCTCCACACATAACTTATTTTAATCACGCCCTTTTTACGTCGTCAATATTTTAAAGTCATCACTTTCCAACCATATTAAGAATTAACTCTCTTTAGTATCTAGTGTATTCCTGCATTTTAATATACTTAAGCAAAACGGGTGCTCGTATCAAACGCAATCAGTATTTATAGGAGCCGATGAAAATGGGAAAGTGTAGGAAGTGCATAAAGGGATGTCAGGATCGATACAGGCGCTAACGTTACCCGAGAGGAACCCTGCAATCGACAATCTCATCTTCGTCTTGTTTGTGTGTGTGTTGTGCAAGAGGCACTCTTTGAGGCTTCTTATCAACATACGTTATGAATACATTATCATCACGGACCGCCTTATTCGTTTTATAGCCGGGAACCCTAGTTTACATAATAATTATGTACGTGACGATATACTCGTCTTGTAGTCACTCGATAATTTTTTTCATATTTGGACGTACAAAATGAACATTTCTTATCCTAAAAATAAAAACAACTTGGTTTGGTCGCTTCGCTTCACTACGCGACCAAACGAAATGTTCAGGCTTTTCTAAACTCAAAATGTTACTTCATGCTTAATAAAGAAGTGGAAAAACTCGTTAAAAGCAGAATTGGGAAATATCATGATATTTATATAAATATCAAAATATCGGATATGTAGTATTTTTAATACCTATTTGGAATAACCCCATCTTTATTTATCAATCATAAATCAGACGAATCAAAAAATTACCAACAAAAATGAACGTCGATTACCAAATACATGTTACGTCAAGAGTTTGATGTCTGTTAATGTCATTAAATAACGCAAAAATACACTACTAAAATGCGATATTTCGATGAATCCAAAAAGCTAATACTTAATGTAGTAAGTTATTTTCAAAATGAATTAGGATCTCGATTTAAGGAAATTTAAAAAACGTTCGAAATCCTAAAAGTTCCACAAAGCACATTATATAACCTACAAGATAAAAACAGATCAACGGATTTCGAATTTAGAAGGAATATGTTTCCCTGGGCAAAACTCGAATTACGAAGAATACACTACATTTTTTAAGAGAAGTTATTTACAAAATGTATGCCCGAAAGAAACATATTACCTAAGAAACTATTTACTGACAATTTATAGAAGAATTATCAGAAATTGAGGTCTCGAAAAGTTCTTTATATTTGGGAATTAAGAAAATGGGCTTTAGCTTCAAAAAGCAGGACGGAAGAAAACATTTATTGTAAATGCTTGGAATCAGGTTGAAGAGAATTTTATTTTTAAATAAATATCAAGTTGCTATAAAAGAGAGCATTTGTATAATGTTTTGTGGAACTTTTAGTTGTATTATAATAATATAACATAACGTCCATATAAATTATTATATTCCATATTATGTAATTAATTAATATGTCTGATCCTACACCGCCACTGGTTGAATTGAATATCAAGTTACTCCACCAATGCCTTAAGAATAATAGTTTAGATGTCGGTCGTTTGACATGACAAGTTCATAACCTAATTTTGTGTGTGTGTGTGTTCAAGAAGCCTCATACGTTAAGTCACTAAAATAACTGTTACTTCTAAATAGGTATTAAAAATACTATATATCGATATGTATCCGATATATATCAACTTCTTTATTATTATCTTTGTTTATTAATGTTAACATTTATATTATTTATTAGTTATACAGGGAAGTTTTCTTTTAAGTATACATATCCCAATTATATGCTTTAAATCTTCAATATTCATTGTTTTTTTTTAATACAATTTGAAGCTAGAACCTAGTGTTTTCCAAAGAGCTCAGTTTGAAGCTTTAAACGAGTGTTTTCCACTCCCAGGTACTTTACTCTTAGCGTTTTTCAGTTTTTTCAGATTATTTCAATAAATGTTTATCAAACAAAAGATTCTTTCAAATAAAAGTTGTAGATAATAACAAAATGAAGATGTATTGTTCACTTACTTTTTGTCATAGCACTCTTAGTTTTTGAGATATTTCAAAAGTTGTGTGTTTTATCTAGTTATTGGTGTGTGACAGTGTATGTGTTGATACGATTGAAAAATGTTTCAAATAAAAGTTGTAGGAAATGAAAAACTAAAGATTTTTTGTAGATTCACTTTTTGTCATAGCACTCTTAGTTTTTGAGATATTCAATAAATAGTGTTTTTTATCTAGTCATTGGTTTGTGTCAGTATGTGTTGATCCAATTGAAAAATGTTTCAAATAAAAGTTGTAGTTATTAAAAAGTTGAAGACATTTTGAAAATAATAATGCTACAAATATTTTAAAAGTGATTTAATATGCAATTTACGGGGGAAAGTACTATGATGGACACATCACCATTTTTTAATATTGGGTATGAATGGTGCTTCACGCGGGACAGCAATATATTATTTAAATAATTAACAAATGAGAGTTAGAACATTTTTACCAATTATGCTCGTTCTAGATATATTGTTTAAACAATTAATAAAGAAATGTGTAAACTAAAATAGGAGTTTTTAGAAATATGATTTTTTTAATATTTGTTATGATGAATGGTGCTATACGCGAGACAGCAATATATCATTTAAATAATTAACAAATGAGAGTTACAACATTTTGACTATTTATGCTCGTTCTAGATATATTGTTTAAACAATTAGTAAAGAAATTTGGAAACTAAAATAAGACGTTTTACAGATATGATTTTTCTAATATTTGCAATGAATGATGCTATATGCGGGAAATCAATTTATTATTTATATTATTAACAAATGAGAGTTACAACATTTTGACCATTTATGATCGTTCTAGATATATTGTTTAAACAATAAGTAAAGAAATTTGCAGAATATAATAGGAGTTTTTAGAGATATGATTTTTTTTAATATTTCGTATGAATGGTGCTATACGCGGGACAGCAATATATTGTTTAAATAAAGAATAATTAAGAGTTACAACATTCTGATTATTTATGCTTGTTCTATATATATTGTTTAATCAACTAGAGAAGAAATTTTAAAAATTAAATTTGTGGTTTGGGAGTTATGAAATTTTGAAATTCTGGGGAATCTGTTTCATAATTAGTGTGATGGTGGAGGCGCAAAAATCCGTGGCTGAAAAATCCGTGGCTATTTTTACATCGGTAACATTTTATTACAAGAAAATATCAAATATGTGTGCATAAATGTGATTTTTAAATCCAGGGAATTTTTTTTCATACACTGTAAATTTTACGACCTTCATTTTGAATTTGATTCGAATCTTTAAACGAGGGTTTTCCACTCCCAGACTAAGCATGAAGTAAAATTTCGAGTTTAGAAAAGCCTGAAAATTTGGATCGGCCGCGTAGCGAAGCGGAGCGGCCGATCCAAATTAGGCTTTTCTAAACTCGAAATTTTACTTCATGCGCCACGCGTGTAAAACACTTAAATATCGTAAAGTTTAAAATATACGGCTTTAGCAATCTAATATTTAGATGTGAATAAAACGTGGGTTAAATTCTGCGCTGAACCAATTGTTTAAAAGAGTGATTATAAGCAACCCAATAACTCTAACGTATATTGGGTTGCCTAAATTCGTTGTTGTATGTGTGTGTTTTTTGAATTCCACTGTAAATCAGTGTTTCCAAGCGTGGCGCATGAAGTAAAATTTCGAGTTTAGAAAAGCCTAATGTGGATTGGCCGCTCCGCTTCGCTACGCGGCCAATCCAAATTCTTAGGCTTTTCTAAACTCGAAATTTTACTTCATGCTTTGTCTGGGAGTGGAAAACCCTCGTTTAAAAACTCGAATTGAAATCTTTAAAAGAAACAACGAATGTAAAATTTACAGTGTATGCATATGAAGATATTCCAGGTGATACTTTAAAATAGGATACTCTGTATTTTTTCGTTTATTTCTATAGACGTAGCCAGGATTTTTATAAAGGAGAGGCACTAGAGAAAATATGTAAATACCAAAATGTCAATTATTTTTACATGAAACATGAAATATGTTGCAAAATAATAAATATCATAAATACTCAAAATTTTATAGTTAAATATGTATACATATTTTCTTTTAGGTATGCTGTTTTTTTTTTTTAAGATTTCAATTTGAATTTTTAAACGAGGGTTTTCCACTCCCAGACTAAGCATGAAGTAAAATTTCGAGTTTAGAAAAGCCTGAAAATTTGGATCGGCCGCGTAGCGAAGCGAAGCGGCCGATCCAAATTAGGCTTTTCTAAACTCGAAATTTTACTTCATGCGCCACGCGTGTAAAACACTGAAATATCGCAAAGTTTAAAATATACGGCTTTGTCAATCTAATATTTAGATGTGAATAAAGCGTGAGTTAAATTCTGCGGTGATTCAATTATTTAAAACAGTGATTATAGGTAACACAATAACTCTAACTTATATTGGGTTGCCTTTACTCGTTGTTGTATGTATGTGTTTTTGAACTTTAAAGTAAATCAGTGTTTTTAAGCGTGGCGCATGAAGTAAAATTCCGAGTTTAGAAAAGCCTAATTTGGATTGGCCGCTCCGCTTCGCTACGCGGCCAATCCAAATTCTTAGGCTTTTCTAAACTCGAAATTTTACTTCATGCTTAGTCTGGGAGTGGAAAACCCTCGTTTTAAAATTAAAATTGAAATCTTAAAAAAAAAACAACGAATGTAAAATTTACAGTGTATGCATAGGAAGATATTCCAGGTGGCACTTTAAAATAGGAAACCCTGTAATTTTCCGTTCATTTCTATGGACGAAGCCAGGATTTTTATAAGGGAGAGGCACGAGACAAAATATGTATATACCAAAATGTCAATTAGTTTTACATGAAACATGAAATATCTTGCGAAATAATGAATATGATAAATACTCAAAATTGTACAGTCAAATATGTATACAGGGCATTTTTCTTTTGGGTATGTTGTTTTTTTTATAAAATTTCAATTTGAATTTTTAAACGAGGGTTTTTCACTCCCAGACTAAGCATGAAGTAAAGTTTCGAGTTTAGAAAAGCCTGAAAATTTGGATCGGCCGCGTAGCGAAGCGGAGCGGCCGATCCAAATTAGGCTTTTCTAAACTCGAAATTTTACTTCATGCGCCACGCGCGTAAAGCACTGAAATATCGTAAAATTTAAAATATACGGCTTTAACAATCTAATATTTAGATGTGAATAAAACGTGGGTTAAATTCTGCGCTGAACCAATTGTTTAAAACAGTGATTATAGGCAACCCAATAACTCTAACGTATATTAGGTTGTCTATAATCGTTGTTGTATGTGTGTTTTTTAAAATTCACTATAAATCAGTGTTTATTAAATAATATTTTTTTTGTCTTTCTAGTAAAATTCATAATGTTATTATTATTATTTAGAATTATAATATAATTTTAAGTCACAGCGCACTCGAATTTGCTTATGTTACTGTTAACATGTTATCCTGTAATAAGTTTATTGTAAACTGTTGGATAATAAATAAATAAATAAGCGTGGCGCATGAAGTAAAATTTCGAATTTAGAAAAGCCTAGTTTGGATTGGTCGCTCCGCTTCGCTACGCGGCCAATTCAAATTCTTAGGCTTTTCTAAACTCGAAATTTTACTTCATGCTTAGTCTGGGAGTAGAAAACACTCGTTAAAAGCCTCAAATTGATCGCTTTAAAAGAACGAATTTCGGCAAATCTAAAAAACGCTGTAAATATCGGGATATGTATACTCAAAAGAAAAATGCCCTGTATACCAAAATATCAATTAAATTCTGCCCTGTACCAATTGTTAAAAACAGTGATATTAGGCAACCCGATAACTAACGTAAATTGGGTTGCCTATAACCGTTGTTAAGTGAAACAAAATTTCGAGTTTAGAAAAGCCTGAAAATGTAGGCTTTTCTAAACTCGAAATTTTACTTCGTGCGTCACGCGTACAAAACACTGATTTCAAGGAAGATTCATTAGTTCACAATATGTCAGCGTGTTTATTGTTTGGAACGCGTGGCGCATGAAGGAAAATTTCGAGTTTAGAAAAGCTTGAAAATGTTCAAGCTTTTCTAAACTCGAAATGTTACTTCATGCTTAACCTGGGAGTGGAAACACTCGTTTAAACATACAAATTGAATTCTTAAAAAAAAAACGTGTATGTATTTGTATACTTAAAAGAAAAATTCCTTATATAATACACATACTTAATTTATTTAACTTTAATTTATGATTAAAAAAAAAAACAAGGTTGGTTACAAAATCGTAGAAAAATATAACATTTGAGCTGCTTTTAAATTGTAAAAATACACAGCAACGAATCTGAAATATTAAATTTCCCTGACTTTTCCCTGATTTAAGTTCTATTTTCACTGATTTATTTCTGTGAATATGCCAAATATAGGTGAGAAAAATAGTAGAGATTGTAAATTTATCAACGCGTTCAATTACAAAATGTATATATGTTAAAACAAACAGAATAAACGAAACTATTAATAAATTAGTTTTCGACATGAAAGTGAACTGAATAAGATCAGAAATAAATTCGTTACATAGAAAACGTTTAGATTTAGAAACCAGAGCATACGAACTTCATTTAAAGCTCGCAAAAAATACAACACCTGACAGCTGGAATATATCATTACAGAAAATAGAAAATTACAAAAATTAAGAAGAAATCGATCACAACTCAAGACAAAATAAAAAGGTTAGTAAATAAACAAATTCCGAAAACAAATAAAGAAAAATGTCAAATTATTTAAACATTAGTGTATAATAATTCTAATAAAGAGTTTACGAACGAAGAAATGAACTCACTAGGCAAAGGATTGAAACACTTCATTACATTAAAAAAAAATCCGAAAGAAGAGGTAATTAACGATTTAGGAACAGTTTCATCACTACTCAAACAGGAAGACGCTACAGCTTTCCGAGTTGCTGCAAAAAAAAATCAAAAAATCCAAAAAATGAAGATTTTCTACCAACAAAATCCAATAATGACCTAAAAACCCTAAAATCACTCAAACAAAAAGACGTGTTTTACTTAAAATCAGACAAACAAAACAGATTACTTTCAACATGTAAATTTAATGCTAGAATCGGGACCTTACATAGAGCAAACAAAAAATCCATTAAATAAATATATAAAAAAAAATCAATAATTCATTAAAAGGCGCAAAATGCCTAATTGATAAAAATCTTGCATATAAATTGAAAATTAAAAAAACCACCTAAATTATACTGTCTCTCGATAATCCATAAACCTAGAAATAAATTTAGACCAATAGTATCGAATATTAATTCACCTACATATAACCCACGGTTTATATATCTAACGGTTGTAGCATTCGTCGGGCGAAGTCGGAAATGTTCGTGCGTCTGACGACATTGTGGTCGCTCCTAACCTGTGAAACATTGCCCGCTTACGGTGTTTATGTGCGTTTAGATAATTATGAGTGGTTTTTTCTTAAATTTTATATTACAATTAATATAATTGCTGTATATTTTTCGTAAATAATTGAATTATTACAAATTTCAATAAATGAAGCGTATAATATGCTGGAACAACGTTGTAACCGCCAATTGTGAAAACGCGGTATTTCCGTGGAAAAACGATGTTTCATTTTGCAGATAACATTTATTCGCATAAAACGTTTAAATGCAGAAATGCAACAACATTCATTAAAAAGAAAAAGTGAAAGTGAAGAAAGAAGACATACAAAAAAAAAATGAAAAAATATGTACATAAACTTTTTTTTTATAAATATATGTATATGTTACTTTATAATCTGTAGTATTATTTGTTTAATTATGTTTGAATATTAAAGATTTATTTTCCCAGTGATTTTATAAGGTTATTAGCATGTAAACAACTACTGGTATATAATATTATTACATTTCAAAAATTACAACTACAAGGTTTAAATTAGTGAAAGATATAATCGATTATTTTAGTAATTTGCGAAATAATCGATTATTTTTTGTTAATCGAATAATAATATCAATGGAATTTCGATTTATTTTTAATTTCGAAACTTAAATTTAAACAATAAATCAAAAATGTTAAAGAAAAGATATTTGAATTATTACAAGAAAAACGATAATAATTTAAGAACTCTACATTTAGGAAATAAAACATTTTACTACATTTAAGGAAATGTTTAAAAATTGTTAAAGCAATTAAAAGAGACATAATTCTAGTTAACGATTTAACTTTATATTTGGGTTTCAATTGTTTTAGATTCAGTGATAAATTAATACTTCAACATATACATATTTAAATAGTTTTTTTTTTTGCTTAATTTTAATTTTATTGTTGGGATTTTATTTTACACACATCAATTTTTACATCTTCGTACTTGAAAATCAGTGAACCTATCAAGTGAACGTTTTAAAGAAATATAAGAATTAATAATATGTTTCAGCAAGAATTAGAAGATAAAATCAAGAAAGTATCGAATGATGTTTTAAATGAATTGCTTTCGCACTAAATTCTACTGAATTTACTGGAATTTACATAAATTGCACGTTGTATGCAATACGTATTATAAGCAGCCGACTACACTGACGTCAAGCGCTCGCGAATGGGCGGGGCTAGCGGCCGCATGCTACAACCGTTAGATATATGAACCGTGCATATAACCTAGCTAAATGACTCGTGAACGAATTTTCAAAATTAGTAATTAATAACGATTTTTCTGTGATAAATTCAATAGACCTAGCAACAAAATAACAAAATGTTAGAATTAATTCGGACGAAATGTTAATTTCGTTTGATGGTGTATTACTTTTTCCAAATATTCCAATTCAAGAAACATTACAAATTTTAAAAAACTTACTAACAAATAATTCTATACAGAATAAAAAAATAATTGAATACATCTAACAAAATTGGTGATGAAATGTAATACATTTGAATATAACGGAACATTTTTTAAGCAAACTTTTGGAACCGTAATGGGCAACCCGTTATATCCTTTTTTAGCCAATATTTTCTTAAATCATTTAGAAAATCTAGCAAAAAGCTCATTACAAAATTTCCTTAGAGTCTGGTTTAGGTATGTTGGTGAAATTTTGGCAATAGTTAAAATTAACACAGATATAAATTTATTCATAACAGAAATAAATAATTTGTATCCAACAATGAATTTCACTTATGAATCAGAAAGAAACAACAAAATTCAGTTTCTTCATTTAATGATAACAAAAAATAATGATACATTTGATTTTAATGTATACAGCGTGTAATCGAACTAATGTACATCCTCTTAAGGGCGTATACACAAAATATTTTGACACCAATTGCAGTAAAAATAAAATCGGAAAAAAAATATTGGATTTTTCATATTTTTTCATGCATTTTTTTACTTTTTGAGAACTTCTGGTTACCTGTGTTCATGATATTTTTCGTGGATGCGTAAGTTGTTGTATTTTTTATTTACTTTTACTACTGCGAGGCGCATAAATCACTTCGCACGCTGTCTCGAATGACTAGATGAAATTAGGTCACTCATTTGTGGTATTGTTTATTTACTGTTACTACTGCGAGACGTATAAACTGGGTCACGTATAAAAAAAATCACAATACGTGTTCAAATTGACGTCCGCCGCACTCAATGCACATTTGGGCTCTACGTATCCAATTTGCACGAACAGTAGCAAACATTTCCCTCGTTGTATCAGCATTTCAGCATTGTCAATTTCCGTAGTGTAGACTTCACTTTTAAAATATCCCCAAAGAAAAAAATCTAAGGGGTTTAAATCCGGACTTCTTGGAGGCCATGGTTTAGGAAATCGCTCTTGATAAATTCTTACAGCTTCCGCGGAATTACACCGAGTTTCACCGTAAATAAGAAACATGTCTGCCAATTCAATGTTTGAATAAACGTATCGCGCCATGTTACAAAATGTAGATGTTTCATGGAATAAGTTTCACCATAGACTAAACAGAAAACTATTTTTATGTTTAAAAATCATCCACCCTCGCCGCTCTTATCTAAACATTTCAATAAGAGTGGAGATAAAGTGAAGTGTGAACCTAATAAGGAAAAATATTGAATTTCATTAACACGTTTAGAAAATATTCGGAATTTAGTCAGCAATGGGTACTTATGAAAACGATAACATAGACATAATTCTTCACAATCTGACCCACTTTCTCTGGATGGTGGGTGTAATTCGATATCCAAATCGTTTAAAAACTACCAGTCTATGTGGAATCTCTCTTAAAATACGCAATGTGCGCGTATACCAGATACCACAAACATGTGGCCTATTATTATTAATTATTTTTAATAATTATTTGTGAGCTATCTACTAAAGGTATGGTAATTTTAAATGCAGGTATTGTTTATTTAAACGCTGCCCCTTATGTGGTAGAGAGCCTGTACAGTAGTTCGTTTACACGCTGTATAGAAAAACAACACATACTTTTAATTACCTTCACTTAAAGTTCAAGTAGCCCATATTCTCATAAAATAGCATGTTCTAATATCATGATTTATAGAGCTATTAATTTACAAATTTCAGAAGAAAACAAAAAAAATTAATTCGATTTTATTTTAAAAATAGCAAAATCATTAAATTATAATGAAAACACAACTAAAAAACTGATAAACAAACATATAAATAAACAAAATTCACTGTGCTACTCGTTTAGAAATTATTGAAATTACAAAAAGTAAAAAGTTTTTTAGATTAATTTACAAACCAAATGAATGTTTATTAAACAGTGTTTTTAAAAAATTTAACATTACTCCTGCGTACTATTCACAAATTAAAATAAAATCAAATCTAGCGAGTACTTTAAAAAAAATGATTTGGAAAAATCCTAGATACCGGAATTTTTCCAAATCATTTTTTCAATAAATTGTAATAATTGTGATGAAATGTATGTAGGACAAACAAGACGAAATTTAATAGCTAGATATACAGAACACATATACCATATAAAATCATTTAACTCCGATAAATCTTGAGTAGCACATCACACCTTAACTACCGGACATGAATTTAATATAAATAATGTCAAATTATTAAAAGAATCAAATTTTTATTAATTAGACATGTTAGAAGCAATTTATATGTAAAATAAAGAAAACTACTAAATTTCGATTAAAGCCCCCTAAATAATTCCCACCTTGAAATTTCTGTTCGGGTGACACTATTAATTACCTAAATAAATATAATTGTTAATTTCATTACTATTCTATTACCTAGTGTTCAAAATGTAAATCTAGTATAATAAAAGTAATAAGTGAAGAAAGCAATTACTACAATAATTAATAGAAAATACTTCAGGTAACTAAAAGAATATCGCTAGAAAGAAAATTCCTTTTGTTCATACTCGATTAAATAAATTTCAATTTTAGCTATGAATAATGTATGTAAATCAAAAATGTAGCTTAGTATAAGTAATTTGAATTTTGTGGAATTAATTAATTTCTTTAATAGTCTGAAAGTACACAAAATTGGGTCAAATAATATTTTCTTAGATTACATATTTTATCCAAGAACAAAATATTTTACCGAATTTTCTTAACTTTTAGAAATAATTAGAAGTACTACTACTACTACCACTACTAGAAAATCCAAAATTCTTATACTAAGATTAATATTTAGGTTGTTTGTATTTATTTTTTTTTTTAAGAAGCAGAAATAACTAAAATTAATCAATTCCCCAAAATCTAAATTTATTTTACTAAGCCTAATTGTGAAGGTTGTTTGTCGTCTTTTTAAGAAGCTTTTTGATATATTTTATTAAATCAACGTATTCATCAATATTTTTTGTACGAACAATTTCATGTTTCTAAAAATAACAAAACAATTGTTTATTCCTAATAATATAAGTAATCATTTAGGCTACGTATTTTCCTCAGAAAAAAAGTCTAGTCTCTAGATTTTATGTTTCGAGCATTTTTACTGAACACATTTGTAAGTTACAAAAATACGTAACGACTTAAAATAAAACTCATTTGTTTCTAATTAAGCAACTCAACTAAGTGTTTTAGTAAATACAGAGTTTGAAATTAAAGAGGGAAAATCATAAAGAATATTGGTATAAATTATTAAATTTTAAGGAAATTTAAAAGTGACTCTAATCACTTTGAAATTTCTTAAAATTCGAATAAGTTATAAATATTTTTTACAATTTTCTCACTTTTTTAATTTAAAACTCTGTATTTACTAGAACACTTACGTAAGGATTTTAGTAAATATAATATACAGAATGACCGTATTTCGAGCGACACTATGGATATCTTGCTTGTTTGAAGAGATAGAGAATCGGTTAAATGAAGAAAAAGTTGCGTGTTACAGTGCTTACTAATAATCTGCTTTCGCATTTCAAATATCTTGAATTGTTACAACGTAATTTGAAAAAACTGAAATTTTCGAAATATACAAATTTATTTATTTCATATTTTTGATAATATTTCAAATTGGTAAAATCATTTTTAGAACAACTATTTACGACTCGACTGATGGAGTAAATTCTAAAACTGCAAAGCCATTCGTTTTTGTTTTTTCATTGAACAGCATTTTTTACGCTGGTTTTAATGGTGAAAAATGTATTGCTTTAATGGTATGTTGCCATGGAAACAATGGCGCAAAACCCACAAAAACAATTTGTTTGTGTAAAAAAAAATAACCAATCATTATTAGCCATCTTGTTAAGGCAGAAAGTCACCCAATCGATACAACTAAGAATTTCATAAGTTCGTTTTTTTTTTAAATTAATTTAATGCCGCTCTATCGATTATTACCTTAAAGACGTCACGTATGAGCTTAGAAAATAATTATCAAAGATGTACTAAAATATATTATTGACATAAAGTTATGTACGTATGCGCGCAATCAACATGGAAGTTTTATAGCTAAACAACTTACCATCTAATTGCAAAACTAAGTAACAATATTTCAAATACAAACGTTTCGATCGACCCTAAAAAAACGTATTTATTGAAATATTTCGATTATAAAACTGCAACCGGATATATGATTTGAATTTTTGGGCGTGCGCAGAACGCAATTATATGAGTTGGCAAAGTTGCTTCGCGCGCAAATTCGAATTTTGACATGTGTCGTTAGTGGAATCTAGATGAGTTGAGTTGATGCAGTCTCTCGAGTGCAACTTGTAACGTGCGTTGTTCGGCAGCTTTTCCTTGTTTTACCAGGACTTTCTGTTTAATAAAACCACCTTGTTTACGATACTATAACCTCACTCTCGTAATGCGTCAACGACTGAGAGTACGCCTCATTGCCAAGTCGTACATTTTAAAGTTTGACACAGTTAGTCACGCGAATAACGATTAAATTATAATTAATGTTTGTTTGTTGTAAAATAACAAGGATTCGTTTATAAAAGAACGTGAAAAGTAGTCTTATGATTTTGTATAACATTGTTTAAATTTATATTCAAAAGCTGATTTGATTTTACATTTGGGTGACTTTCTACCTTAAATAACATTTCAACTTGGTATTGTTCGGTTGCTATGGCAATTTAAACAACAACAATAATTAAACAAAAGCCTAGATGTGGCTACCTAACCAAGGTTAGGTTCCTTCTCTAAAGCCGTGCCGTTCTTTACTAAGGATATTATTACTTTCAAAATGTTTAATTAATTGTTTGAGTAATATATTTTTAATAATTTTACAAAATGTTGGTACATTAACAAATTTTCTTTTGATTCAAATCAATCTGAAATTTTTACGTGTAGTTATATTTCACGTATACTTCTCAATTTTTGTTATCTTTTTTCTAACTATTATGAACTTTGCAATAAGTTTGGTGAAAATATTTGGTTTTATTTATTAGCAGAATGTTGTTATTTTATTATACTATTTTTGTTCAATATTCCTGTTAAAATAACAACTGGTGTATTTTGTCAATTTGTGTTAGTTGGGACAGGTTTTGAATAATTTTTATAATGTTTGTTGGCTTGAATAATTTTATTTAAAATACTAATAATACTTATTTAAAATTTAATAATAATATTATTATAATTTAAAATGTATGATTTTTGGTAAATTTTTGAGATATTTGTTTTTTAATTTGATTGATTTCGACATTTGCTATTATTATTAATGGTTACGATTCGTCTGAATTGAATTCGACTTATTTATTTTATTATTTTAAACAGATTTCACCTTATAAAACAACATAATATTACTGATATCAAAAAAATAAATTAAATTCTATGCGAATATAAAATTACATAATTTTTTCTCAAAAAATTGTTATTTTTTGCATACGTTGAGGTTGACAGTCAATGAGATTAGCAAAGAAAATAATTGACACTCTGATTTAGTTAGATGACTCGTTCATTTATTGGGTAAATAGTCTTGATTTTAATATTTTGTTTTTTTAAAGAGTGGAATCAATTTCCTGATTAAGCACGAAGTAAATATTTCGTATTTAGGAGAGCCTGAAAGTTTGTATTGGTCGCTACGCAAAGTGGAGCGACTAATTACAATTTTCAGGCTTTTCTAAAATCGAAATATTTACTTCATGCGTCAGGCACCATAACGCTGGTTTATGTGAAGTTCAAAACGCGATCGTTTACAAACTCATTAAAAAATAACAACGAATAACTCAAAATGCATACTTGAAAGAAAAATTTTCTGTATGTTTATGTCTGCAGTCCCACTAAAAAAATATGTTCACGAGCCGTCACTGAACCATTTTATATTTAATCTTATGAATTGTAACACTAAAAATATAATTATTAGTACTATTTATTACTTTTGACCCAAAATGACGATTGTACCCACTGTGCGGCGGGCCTGTTTATATGGAATATGCAAAAGTGTACTTAAAAAAAAAATCTTGTATCTATCTCAAATGTAAGTTTAAATCGTATGTCAAGGAGTTAAATATATCTTCAAAACGGCTTGACATTTAATACTAATCCTTTCTTTTTCTATATAAAGGCAGTAAGTGTATAAAATTAAACAAAAAATCTGATATGGTACGCTGAAAGACCGTGTTGCTTTGACATGGAATTACCCTGTACATTTATTAGAGCTATTTTAGTACAGTGGGCATTGAACATAATTAAGAAACAATTTCCAGGCAAACAATTTTTAATGAAATCAAATGGCAATCCCGATATTTCTGTACAAGCCTTTATGTAGGTTCGTCCGACGAAGGGATTACGGAATCGCTCGCCCTTATCTAGTCCCGTCGTAATTAAGGGCAATCTCTCACCACGAGCCCCAATTAAGGGGGTTCTTTTTTTAATTAGTATACATCGCGTGTTTTGCCCGAACTCGGCACAAATCACCCGGAGTGAAATATTCAAAAATGATCACGCCCCGGCGATAACACCAAAACCCCCAACAAACCACCCCCCCCCCCCGCATTCAACCCTCAACCCCCTATTAATTCCACGGTTATGTGACGGAACGGAATTCGGCGCAATTCGCGAATGTCTCTGCGGTTAGTGTGGGGATGTCTCGGTATACTTATGTAGGACATATTCGGGGGGATGAATCGATATTTATTGCCGGAGGGCGCCGAATTATAAAATCCCCTCCCGCTCAGAAAGCCACCCCGGAGAGCAAAGCCAAGCCAAAGCCGGGTACGCAATTTAAGTCGGAAGGTTGCGGACTCGGGGATCTCGACGGTTTTTCCCTGAATCGTCGACAGATTTTCCGAGCATCTACCAGATTGCCGGAGAATTACCTAGAGCTGCATATAATTTTAATAGCGTGCAGAATATTCCGGGATAATCTCGGAATTGCACTGAGTGAAAAAAAAAAACAGCTGCACACAAATCTCCTTATTGAAATTAATGCCGTGCCGCAGACTCGCTTGGTTTATCATTTCCAGATGAATTTATGTAATCGCTGAATGCACTTCATTACGTTGCACCCCCTCTGCTAATTATAAGCGTGCCGTTTTATTAATTATTTAATCCGATCATCGAACCAATTTTCCGATAAACCGATTTGGCTCGGGATTACCTTATTAATATTTGTGGACTAATATTGACAGCATTTTTTATTCATTCGATTCATTACATCTATTAAAACCAAATGAATACTTGTAAAAATAGAAAGTTTTTTATAAATCAGTAATTTGTATTCGTATTAAATAACATAGGTGCAGGGAATTTATCTTTTCAGCATGGGCGCCCGAACATATGGGCAAGGGGGGGAAATTGCCCCCCACCTGAAATTCTGATTTCTCAATTATTTATTATAGTACGCTGAAAATCGACGAAACATATGTATTTATGCTATCATCTGAAAATGTACATACATAACCAATATATTTCGGACTTTAAAATAAATCAGTGTTTTATACGCGTGGCGCATGAAGTACATATTCGAGTTTCGAAAAGCCTTGAAATTTGGTTTAATCGCCACCAAATGTTAAAGCTTTCTAAACTCGAAATATTACTTCATACTTAGCCTGGGAGTGGAAACACTTGGTAGAAGTAATTTTTAAATAAATAATTCAGCAGATTAATACATTTTCACAAACGGAAACAGTGTAACATAAGTTCTAAATTATTTCAAATTTAATTAGAGTGAACAAAAATTTAATTATGGCTGAAAATTACATTAAATCAAGTATCTAAATAATTTATTTAATCATCAAAATCTAAGGATTTCAAAGTTGTTTAAATATACAGGGTGTCCGTATTTCGACAGAATGTATGGGGATCTCAGTTATTTGAAGAGATAGAGAGTCGGTTAAATTGGGGCAAAGTTGCGTATTTTAGGGACTACCAATAATATAAAAACTATTTTGAATTTTTTGTTTTTATTTTCGAGATATCAACAAAAAATTGTTTTATATTTAAATCGTTTTTATTTTTTTATTCCAAAACTGACAGCAGTCAATAATTGTTAGCAGTCAAAATTAATTAATAACTGTCAATCTTTAGTAATAATAATAATAATAATAATAAGTATCGGTTATCACACAAAACATTAAGTGCAAAAAAATGGTGATGTGTCCATCATAGCATTTTCCCCGTTCAAGATATGATGACTTAAATATCGACAGTATAAAAAAGTTGCACAAACTAAATTTATTCTACTTTTATTATTATTATTCCAAAACAATTCACAAAAAAGTAATTCTTACATTTTTCGCTAGATCTCAATAAATATTGATTACCATCACATCTACGCGTTATATATTTTCAACTTAACTGTAAATCAGTGGTTTATACGCGTGGCGCATGAAGTAAAATTTCGAGTTTAGAAAAGCCCCGTGAAAATTTGTCTCGGGTCGCTGCGCGACCCTCAACAAATTTTCTACGCGGGGCTTTTCTAAACTCGAAATTTTACTTCATGCTTAGTCTGGGAGTGGAAGACACCCGTTAGTTTAAAATACATCACAACTGTTAAAATATGTATCGTATTAGTATTTTGTCATTAAATCACCATATCGACTGTATTTGATATAGTGATTAAAGTGACTTACAGTCATAACATCACAATAGCCAAAATACAGTCCATAATAATATTATTATTATTATTATTATGGAATAATACTTTATTAATGCTAAACACAATTGTGGTACACAGGTCAATGGAAACTATGCTAATACAAAAATATAAACGTACAATAAATATAAATATATACATGTAAGAAAAAGTCGTTAAAACATTAAAAACACATTAAAATGAGGTAGTTATGTTCTGGAAAACAAAAAACTTCAGATATTAGATAGCTTTTAGAGTTGAGCTTAAATTGGATTCATTCAGAAAATCATCAAAGCTAAAATAGGCTTTCTCCAATAAAAATCGTTTTATACAAACTTTAAATGTTTTTATTGGCAATTCTTTAACAACGTCGGGGATATTATTGAAAAATTTGGTTCCGCAATATCTAGCTCCAGTGTGAGATTTAGTTAAGCATCATGTCTATATGGATATTGTTTTCTTGTCTAGTTTGATGGTTTTGAATAACATTTATTTGGAGATATTCACTAATATTTTTCTTTATATGAATTAAACATTGATATATGTATAGGGATGGAAGGGTTAGAATGTTCATGTTTACGAATAGAGGTTTTATGTCTGCTCTGTAAGCAGCATGAGCAAGGATGCGGACCGCCCGTCTCTGCGGTTTAAAGATACGCCGCCGCCCTGGTGAATGACCCCATATAATCAGACAATAACTAATCCGAGATTGAAAATGCGCAAAATAAGTCGTTTTAAGAACATCTAGGGAAACTGAATGAGACAAATTACGTAAAAGGTAGATGCTGCAGCACAGCTTTTTCGCAAGTTGATTGATATTTTCAACCCAGGTCAACTCCTTATCAACCCACATTCCCAAAAATTTGACGTGCGGTGAATAAGTGTTAGTAATTTTATTTAAAGTGAACAATACATTTACACTTTTATTCGGATTTAGATAAAGACGGTTGCCTGCAAACCACTCAAAGGCAATTGCCGAAGCACTGACATTCAAAGTAGAAACTGTGGTAAGGTCTTTATCAACACTTCCCAAAGTTGTATCATCAGCATATTGGATAACGTTTACTTTGGGAATGTATACTGGCAGTTCATTGACATACAGAGAGTTTTATGTAACACCGAACATTTTCATAACGAGAATATTTCTTTTAAGTATACATATGCATTTCGTTGTACATTTTCCGACGCTGGGTTTATTAAGAGAATTCAATTAGAACTTTAAACGAGTGTTTTCCACTCCCAAGCTAAGCATGAAGTAAAATTTCGAGTTTAGAAAAGTCTGAAAATTTGGTTTGGTCGCGTAGCGCGAAGCGCGGAGCGGCCAAACCAAATTTTCAGGCTTTTCTAAACTCGAAATTTTACTTCATGCGCCACCGGTACAAAACACTGACATATTACGAAGCTTAAAACACACCGCTAAACTTTACATTGAATCAGTGTTTTGTACCGGTGGCGCATGAAGTAAAATTTCGAGTTTAGAAAAGCCTGAAAATTTGGTTTGGCCGCTCCGCGCTTCGCGCTACGCGACCAAACCAAATTTTCAGGCTTTTCTAAACTCGAAATTTTACTTCATGCTTAGCCTGGGAGTGGAAAACACTTGTTTAAAGCTTCAAATTGAATTCTCTTTATAAACCGATCGTCGGAAAATGTACAACGTATGCATATGTATACTTAAAAGAAATATTCTCGTTATGAAAATGTTCGGTGTTACATAAAACTCCCTGTAGATCAGGAACAGAAGTGGCCCTAGGATTGATCCCTGTGGCACCCCAAATTTAATCATTATTGGTTTAGATGTTTTACCATTTATCCGAGTCATTTCTGTTCTGCTAGTGAGATAAGAATTTATAAGACATACACTAGATGATTGAAGTTATAACATTCAAGTTTATTTAGGAGAATATCATGTGACACACAGTCAAATACTTTCGACAGGTCCAAGAAAGTGGCCATTGCAAAGCCTCCGTCTTCAAATGAATCCAAAATAGTGTTTACCAGATATAAAAGTGCATCACACGTGCTGACGCCCTCACGAAAACCGAATTGGTTACAATTAAGCAGTACATGTTCCTCCATGTATTGCACCATCTGGTTGTATAGTATTTTTTCAAAATTTTTTGAGAAAGTAGGCAGACACGAAATGGGTTGGTAGTCATTCACGTTATTTCTATCCCCCTTTTTAAAAACAGGTACTACAGCAGCTACTTTCATTGCATCAGGAAAGGTGGACATTCTAATGCACTGATTAATTACTTTAGTTATTTGAGGAAGAATAGCCTCCTTGCACATTTTTACTAGATTGGTAGAGATTCCATATATATCAACACAATTTCCACTTTTTAAATTGCAAATAACATTTCTAACATCATTGCACGACACTTCCTTGAAATTAAAATTACTATTACAGTTAATGTATTGGCTAGAATCAATATGCTGAGGTGGAATGGAATTAATTATATCATTTACTAATTGTATAAATGTACTATTAAAAATATCTGGGGATATATTGTGACTAATAATAACCGGTTTACTTTTAAATTGATTAATAATTTGCCATCTGGCCTTTTGTTGGCAGCTAGCCGTGTTAATGAAATTATCATTGGCTTTAATTTTGGCTCTATAAATGGCTGTATTATACTCTTTTTTATACAAGTACAGCGACTTATGCTGTTCATTTTTAGTCTGTAAATATACATCACGAAATAGGTGAAGCTGTTCCCGCATATGATACAACTTACCATTAAACCAGTGTACTATTTTATTTTTTTTATTAGTTGAGTTTTTACTTTTGATTGGAAAATAGTTTTCAAAAATTTTCAAGAAAGTCTCATGAAAAGAGTCAAACAAATTATTACAGGAGTTGCTGATGTCCATGCAAGTCCAATTTTGTTGAATAAGTGACTGAAACATATTAAATTTACCTGTCAGTAAATGGTCTCACGAATACCATATTAGGTTCAGTTTTGATTGATTGCAGTTTGATTTGTAAGTAAATTCCAGTGTGGTCTGAACTTAATGTTATAGATGAGACGTTTACAATTGCTGTCCGAAAATTAGAAAACACATTATCCAGAACATTACTACCTCGGGTAGGAAAATAAACATGACTATAAAGACAGTGTGAATTAAATATATCATAAATTTCAGCAACTCGAGAGTTGTTTTTATTAAAATTAATATTGAAGTCTCCTCCAAATAACACATTTGAGGATATTTTATTATTTTCTCAAGAGCAGCGGCTATGAGTTCATAATACAAATTCAAGTCACCCGAATGTGACCGATAGGTGACTATAATGGTGCAGTCAAAATCAATGAGGAAGATCGCTGATAACTCACAATGTTTCATAACGGATAGATTGTTTATTTCATCCAAAATATGTATGTTATACTCACTTTTTGACAAAATTACCGTACCTCCATGTTTAGAGGAAGTGCGAGCAAAATATGCCACAGTCGACATATTGTTTATGACAAGATTGCTGCATTCAAGGTCATTAAGCCAATGTTCGCACACGCATAGAATACCAATATTGTGAGATTGTAAGAAGCAATCTATCTCATTGATTTTATTTCTAATTGATTGAGTATTTACAAAAATACAGTTAAGGTAGTGGTCATTTAATTTCACTTCATTGCGGTTGTAAAATGAATGAGATGAAGCGCAATCACTATTACTATTGACTACGTTTGGAGGTAACCCTATCTCGAAAAAAATATCGATTTACAGCTACTCTCTCAGGCCAAGAGGAAGGATCCAATAGTACTGGGCGATCTTCAAATCTAGAGCCAATCTTGAAACCGTTGGTGTGTTTATGCTCCTCCTTTTCAACAGTAAAATCGGAATGATTTAGCAAGTTTGATAAATGCTGTTCGACATGTTCAGTTGCGATATCCTTTCGGAGACGATTGATATATATCCAAGCCCTTCTGGGTTCGGCAACTAATAGCAATGATGATTTGTTTGTCCCAATGATACGTTTATTTTTGATTTGTTTTCTCGACATTGTAGTAGTGCTTTTTACGGTAGTGGTAGGATCTGAACTTCTCACAGAAGCGATGGAATTTTCCTCTTGAATATTACTTTTATCAGAATATGAACTGGTTTCCGTACTCGAGTTTTTTACTGATAAATTTTCCGAAGCTACGGCTACAATTGGGTTTTTGGTTATATTTTTCGTTTTATTTTGAGAGGTAAAGTCGGCCCGTTTATAATTTTGAGATTTGGATTTGTTGATATTTTTATTTTCGTTATTAGTACAAGTTTAATTGTGATTAATTTGCTTCTTAGCAATATTTGAGTTTTATTTCGGACAAAACAGTGTCGATGTTTTGTTTTAATTCATCAAATTTATTTACAATCAGGTTTTCAATGAATGAAAAACTTATTGATTGTTTTATAGAGTTTAATTCATTCATCATAACAGAAAGTAATCGTTTGAGCTCGATAATTTCCGCTTCTAACGAACAATGATTCAGGGCGCAGCCGCCACGACAACTGCACTGAGTAGGATCGCTGGATGCACGATTTGAAATGTCGGTAGTGTCATTAGGAAATTGAACGTTAGGGGAACGATGATAGAGAGAGATATAATCAGACAAAATCCTAGCATAGTCAAAAGACAGTCAATCAAGCTACTTACAGTCACAATAGTCAAAACACGGTCAATAAAGATATAATATGACAAAATCCCATGATAGTCCAAACACAGTCAAGCAAATAATTAAGATTCAAACAGTAACACCAGTATTTCGTATATAAACAAATACATTTTCTATCAGCACAGTAATTATTCAGCTGGATACCCCTTTTCAGGGGTGATATGTAAGCAAATAATGGGTCCTAGGAGATGTCAAAGAGTGAGTTACTCAACTGTTTTCAAGGCACTCTTTACAAAAAACAAAAGGTTAAAATTTTACATATAAAATGTACAATAAACTATAAGTGTGATACATCATCACAAAATGTATAAAAATTAAACATTATGCGCCTGCACTGAACATAATTTTCAAGTTTAATAAATGTGTTTTACACCAAATCAAAGCTAATTTAATCAAAAATCAAATTCTTTAAGAAAAGAATACATTTGTTTAGAGCTTCGGACAAGAGAGCGTTTTAAACACAGATTGTGTAAAAATTATAAAACTGACATTTACAAGAAAATAATTCATAAATATACAGTTTTAATAAAATTTAAATTATGTTTAAAGCATCGCTTTAGGAATTAAATAAGCGCTAATTTAAGCTGTAAAACATTTTTGTGACGTTCAGGATATTCGCTTAAAGTCAACAAATTGTTTTAAGTCAACTTTTTGGAATGATTTAATTCCAAATGGAGGTTTTAAAAATGTTTATTTTGGGGGGCAAAATAAATACACCGTATTATTTCTAGCATTAGTGAAAATCTATGTGAAATTAGATTTAAAAAAAATGTTAAGTGCTTTTAATGAAAATTGAAATTTTCGTAAAAGTGGATTTTCTGAAAAAAAAAGCGTCGATAATCCGGATAAATTGAGACCGGACTCCGTCCGGGTTATTAAAATGTCCGGATTTTAGAAAAGTACCAATCAAGGTCGTTTGATTCATTATAAAAAGAAATCTTGCTAAAACCGTTAAGAATTCACTTTAGTGGTTAAATAATTGGAGCAGATAAATAAAACTATTAATTAATATATACTTTTTTCTGATACAATAATGAGTAATATGGCCTTGGTTTCGATATATCATAAAATACTCATATTTCCTCAGGGAAATATAAAACTTTTTGACAATCTATATTTTCCTAGGGAAATATGGATGGTCAAAAAGTGAAACGAAAATGTTTTCCTGAATACCGTTTACATTTTGAGCGTATTCACACTAGCCACTCTTTGTCGCGCCACAAATGAGGAAGGCTGCACGTAAATAGTAGCATTCTCACACAGCCACGCCACAAAATATGGCGCGACTAATCACAAAGTACAGATGCTAATGGAAGCATTCACACAGACGCTCGTTTTTAGTGGCTTATAGTGGCCGTGTATGAACGCGCTCTTTTTCTTTCAGATGCAACATTAACATTGATAATTTGGGCCACAGCGTATTTGGTGAATATTTCTGTGACTGCGGATTGAATAAACAAATCATACCTCAAAAATAACAAAAATTATAACAACATACCTAATCTTCAAAAAACGATAGTACAATATATATTGCGACACCGTTTACGGAATCTTGGCTCCTCGATTATTCGTGAAAATTGCATACATTATTTTATATGCAGATTTAGATTTGGCTGGAACCAAACATTCATAGGTTTTAGCCGCTTGCGTTAGCACGTACGACATTTAAATTATGACACGATGAAAAAGTCAGACTTACGTCAGACCAGTCTACTATGATAATTACAAACATGGCTCTTAGCAACGTTATTAATGAATTCAACAAATTAATCCTATACTTTCCTAATTTCAAAAAGGTATTGCTTTAAACAGAAAAAAACTATTGATTACAAGACGGGAAATATGAATATATTTCCCTTAGTTGGCTATACATCCCTCCAGCATCACCATCGGGATGTAACTAGCCAACCTCGGGAAATAATCTCTTCATATTTCCCTAGATGTAATAATAATTATATAAAGTATTTTAATGAAATAATATGTATTCACTTTAACTATTTTTCCACTGGAATTAAATCAGGATTATCGACGATCCAGATTTTTGACGCTCTACTGTTTTATTCTAAAAATTTCAAAAAAATTGTAATTTTTTCTTTATATATTGGAAATAATGTTAGCTACTTTATTCCGCAATAAAAAATGTTCCAATTAATTTCTCTACTTTTAAACATTGTTTATTTTTAATTTTAAATAAATATGTTCATGATTTTCTTCATTGCAAAATTGATGAAACAAATTTCAATTCGTTTTATTTTATTTTCCCCCATGTGCAATTTTAGTGGATATATCCATTTTCAGGATCCTCGAGACCATTTTTGAAAAATGGCTGTGCTGCTGTCGCCACGATAAAGTCTAAACCGATTGAGCTGTTAAGATGACACTATAAATTTAAGCTTTTTATTACAATACTAGTATCCGATCAACTTTTGGTGCGAATGCGGAAACCGGAATTGGTAATTTACTCTTAGCATGTTTTTTAAATTTTTCATCATATAAAAAAAAATTGTTTAGAAAAGTTGTAGGTATTCGAAAAATTAGATTTTAATGCGTATTCACTTTACTACGACATAAAGTGAATACGCATTTAATGCTAATTTTTCGATTACCTACAACTTTTATAAACAATTTTTTTTCTTTTAGTTATATATTCAAAATTGTTTTCTAAAAAGTTAAATTTTTCGAAATGATTACTTTGAATAAGTGAGCTATTGCTGTCATGATTAACATTTTGTAAAAACTGAAAACATAAGGCTTACCAACAAAGTTTAACAGGAATAAGAAACATTTATTGAAAAATAAGGTAGGTGAAAGTTATTATTTCAAGTATCTAACATGGGGAAAGTACTACGATGTTCTACATCAAAATTATTCAATTTAATTCACAATTATTCGTAATTTTCCGTTAGTTTTAAACAAATTTTGATGAATTTTTAATTATTGACATCGCGATAAATAATTGTGATAAAAATATAATTTTTGTATTATATGCGCAAAATCAGTGTTTTTTTTTGACGCATCAAGAATGCATTTTTAGTAAAGACCGCAGGTCCAGACTAAAAATGAATTCGAATGCGTCAAAAAACATACTGATTTTTCGGACAAAATACAAACAACATTTTTTCTATAACCGCAAAGGAAGAAATTCTACCATTAATAATTTTTATAATTAAATAATTCATTTGAAGGATCTCATTATACTTAATTGCCTAAGTTAATGTAACCATGGACACGAGTTTGTCGACAAAAACATTAATCAGTGAACGAATTTGTCAAAATTGTGTTCATACAAATATTGATGAATTACGATGATTCCAGTAGTGATACTCTCACGGAGATCAAGGATTCAGCAATTGCCGAAGAAATCAAAAACGCAATACGAAAAAACAAATTGCCAATTTCGTGATTGGTGTATGAAGAAAAAGATAGTTAACATTTCTAAGTACGTACTTTTGGCCGATTGAGAAAAGAAATCTACAAATTTAAAACCGCCTACATTATGAGCACCTATGGACAATTAATTACTAGGTATCGCATTTAATAAAAATTGTTAATTTATATGTTGCATTAATTGCTGACATATTGGAATTTAGCGTGAAAAAAAACATTTTTTTCACGCTAAATTATTATATTTTTTCACGGTGTATAAATAGCACACTCTGCAAATTAAAAACGATGTGTCAATGTCACTTTTTTTAACGGTTGTAGAAAAAAATGATTTTTTTGAATAAAATAAAAAAAACATTCCAAGGATGTAGCCCTGTATTCATTTCTTTCTGTGATTTTTTGTTTTTAAAATACAGATTCCAAAAGTGACATGCCTCGCCTTTTTGAAAAGGATAGTAGTGACTATAAATAGTTTAAAAATAACATGGTAGGTTGGCTATTCTAAGCAATGGTAAATCTTGATTATTTTAAAAATTGTGTTTCTTGTGCATAATTTTGGTTAGATCTTTTAAAATTTGTTTTTTGGAATTTGTATACATTACCGTCTACTTTTAAAGTTGATACAGTATTCTTTACCTGAAACAAAAGAAATCAATGTCAATCAATAATGTATTAACAACATTATTTCGATGTACAAATATAGAATCAAAGTCGAACTGAACTGATAAAAAAAATAATCGGGTTAAACATTAGGAATTGTAGAGGTTAGTTGGTGGCTAACTTTTTTGCATGCATTTCACCTCAAGTAATTACTCGAGCTGGATATGATTCGAATGCTTTGAGAGGATTCAAACGAGGTAATCAAATACTTTTTTAATAAAAGATTTGCGATCCGGATTCGTTGCAGTGAAAGGATTAGTTTTCGAATCCAACTGTAGGTGATTCGAATCCTCAGGAAGGATTAGAACCCTCACAAGAGATTCAAATAATCGCTATTACTCAGATAATACGCTGTTTTAGTACCGTTTTTTAGAATATGTATAATCAATTATTAATAATTTAAACAGTTTGCAACCCATATCAAAGCTACTATGTCCGTTTAAAAGTTTTGGCCCCTGTGTTTTAATGCCAATAAAACAACAATATTTCTTTAATAATCATCATTTAAAAATAAGCAGACAAAGCAATTAATTCTGCGTAACAAATTTTGATTTTGAGTGTTGGCCTTCACAAACATTGGTAATGTTAACCTTAAAATCAAAAAAAAAGGATTATTGTTATTTTAGAATATCCAACTTTTTTCTTTCATCTGTAATTTATATCATCTTCCTGTAGAAGATTCCTTAGTTTGCAGAATAAATATTCTATAATATTTGTTTAAATAATTAATATATTACAATGTGATATTATGGAAATGAATAGGGTAATTTTCGAAATTATTACACTGGGTTGTTAATACTTATAAATTAGATCAATTACTTTACAAAAAATTAAAATCATTTTTGGCGAAATAATTACTGTGATTTTTTAAAACATTTAGAAAAGGAAAGTTGCTTACGGATATAAACTTTAAGCAACATTCCTTTTCTTAATGTTCTAAAAAATCACAGTTGTTTAAATTGTATTAAAACGCAATACGTTATATAAAAAAAATGTTATTATTTTATCGAAATCAACGTACTGTTATAATAAAAACATGATTACATTAATATTAAGGAAGGATTGTTATAAATAAATGGATAACTTTCAAAATAGATATTATTTACAATTTTTAATTACGCCAATGGAATCACAACATAATTATTTTTTATATTTGTGAAGTTTCATTCATTTTCGTTTATGTTTAAACAAAGAAGTTGCGACAGGTTTAAGTTGTGTTAGTCGACTTGAAAATACCTACTTCTTTAAACACGTTTTACAATAATAATTTATGATTTATTAAAATTTAAAAAAAAAAACAGAAACGTCAGTATGTTATTGAAAAATGTTTAATTAGTAACCTGTAAAAAATGCAACTTTTTAGCACCTCGGTTTGTTTTATTGCCCTTTAAACACAGGGGCCAACATTTTTTAAACGGATATTAGATACAACAATTTATATTTCAATATACTTATTTCAAATATAAATACTTTGATATAGTCTGATTCTAACACAACAAGTTCCTATTAATATGGTCTACATTTTTTTATAGTTTCGTTAATTAACAATGCTAGTAATAATAATAATTACTTAGTGGACCATTTACGATTGCATATTTAATTTACTCCAATTGTTATTTGTTTTATGTAAGCGGTTCAAATTAGGAGTCGTTAAATATAAAATTGCCGGAAAAGCCATAATAAAAATAAATGAATAGCAAACAACAACAATATAAAACGTCAACTGTATTTATTACCTTATTTCTTTCTTTATTTGTATATTATTAAAACAAAAAACATTCAAAATAAACAAATCTTTTCAAATACCTAAAGCCCAATGTTGAAAATTCCGCATTTGAGGAAATCGCATTGAAAGTCATTTTTTAAATTAGTTTAATGCTAAACAACATAAAGTAGAACTTTGGTTAATATACAGGGTGTCACAGAATACCTATTCCTGATTTTCAGAAATGCCCGAGGACAGTTAATTAATAAACTATTGTCCGGAAATATCTTGGTGTCAAGATAAACTAGAAATCTTAAATCGCTGATTCAATCTTGAAAATCATATATGACAGAGAAAGTGATGCTCAGAATGCTGCTCCGTATAAATTCGCCTAGCTTCGTTGGCACTACCGTAAGCTGCTCCGTAGGCAAGATGCATGACTGTAAATTCAATATTTGTAAATTTATGCATTTTTAATCAAACACTAAGTTTTCTAATAAAGATTAATTTATGAAACATAAAATGACAACAACGGAAATAATTGTTGTTTTTCAATGGTAGCTATGATTCGATTTTAACTTTGACGGTAACTACTCTTTCCTGTTGTAATTGAGATTGTTTCTAAGATTTCTAGTTTATCTTGACACCGAGACATTTCCGGACACTAGTTAATTAATAAAAAAATGAGTTTTAACGTATAACGCGAAAACAGTTGAAGAAGGACAAATTTTGATACGGTACAAAAAATAAGCTATATAAATAAAACTCTGGAAGCATATATTAGTTTTTGTCTATCATTCATATAAATAGTACTTTACTTGAAGATACCATCGAAAATGCTTCACCCTTTACATTTAATTTGAACAAAATGTTCAAACATAGGTTTACACTTGGCAATACTTTTACTATTAAAAATATGAAAAGTGTAAAAGAAGGATATTCAATTTATAACACAATTTAAAAGGATTTATAAAATTTTTAAACAGGCATAGCAAACAATATTTCCAACTACGAACCAACAAAATGTTTATTGGGATCCAGTCACCTTTCATTATTTTAATGTTGATTGATTTGGTCTGGAGCGGGTGCCGTTAATGATTTCGCGATGTAAATTTAAATGCAAATTGAAAGTGGCTCGCTTGGTCATAATGGATTTCACAATCAGAGCGGGAATCTAGACAGGACGGAGTAGCACATAAAAGGCAGTCAATAAAAATTGATATGAATGTAGTGTAATCCCTGATTTATGGTAATTATTTTCGGGGCAAACATAGATCCCACCCACCCGGCTGTCCGGGCTTTTATTTATAATAAATATAAGCGCGACTAACGTGCGTATTGATAATAAATTTTCATTTGCGTCGGGATTAATGCGGACTGTGACAATTTGTCCGTTTATGTAATTATTAAAATTTGTGACTCGAATAATTAATGTCCAGCCAACGATTTCGTTTTTATCATGTGCATGGTGTGAATTCACAATGTGCACTTTTTATTTTATAAAATTGGAATAAAAAATCGTGATTTATTCATCAAAATACGTTTTGCAATGTTATTACTAGAAAACATGTGCTAAATCATGCATTACAGTAATTAAATCAACGCATTTGATTTTGAACATATTTTTAAATATAAAACTGATATGACTAAGCATGGGCGCCCGCAGAATCTCGTTACTTTATTGACGGCTTATCACCATTTCACAATACCACACTACAAGTGTACAAAAAAGAAATAATAAAATAATAATAAAAATAATAAGTCGTTAGGATTAAAGCTATCTATATCTAATATGTATTAAATATTAATACAAATAATACATAGATACATCAGTACATAATAACGATTTTTCAAATTGGTTAAAAGTATTTCCAAAATAATAGTATTGACTACTAATACATACATTGTTCCAATATCGACACCTTCTAGATAGTGGTTCATTGTTTCCATAATTTGATTTAAACTCTTTTATTCGAAACGTTACTTTGGATCTAGTATTGGTAGAAATACTATAATTAATCATGCTAAGAAGCTAAGCACAATCACATAAATCATCAACCATTTTGTACAAAAAACATAAATCCAGATAAATTCTTCTTTCATGGAATAATTTCAAGTTTAAAAACAAAAACATTTGTGATCTACTGTAATTAATACTGGGTATATCCAGAGTGAATGATATATTTAATAAAAATTTGTTTTGTATACATCCAATGCAATTCACAGAATTACTATAATAAGGCGACCAAATATACGACGCATATTCCAATATAGATCTAACTAAAGACAAATATTGTTGTAGTGAATTAATTATAATGTTGAAATCATAAATAGTTTACTATTATTATTATATTAAAATGATAATGGATTTTCAAAAGATAAAGACAAATATAGTATACATTTAGTGTTCATAGAAGACATAGCCAGACCGTTTTATAAATCCAAGTGATTGTAAAGCTTAACTTATAATATGGTATACGTGATTGATAAATGTCAGATTCCTGTCAAAAATGACTCCAAAATCTCTAACGGAACAAACACGCGATAGAATACAGTCATTTAACAAATAATTATATATTATAGGGTTCTTACTTCTGCAAAATTACATGACTGAACATTTACTGAAGCTTAGTGAAAGATCATTATATGCACACCTTCATTTAAAGAATAAATATCCTGCTGCAGAAAGTGTATATCGTCATTTGAAGTGATTGTTCGAAAAAGTTTAAAATCGTCAGCAAAAAGCAAGAACTTATTATTGTTGATATAATATCCTATATCATTAATAAACAACACAAACAGGATTGGTCCGCAGTGAGATCCCTGCGGGACACCAGATGAGACTTTTATTGTTCGTGATATATAATTTGTTATTTTAACAAATTGTGTTCGTTCCGTTAGAATTCAAAATCGTAGTTCCAAACTTATAATTCCCCAATTTGGTCAACAAAATTATGTGCAATATGCGGTCAAACGCTTTTGAAAAATCGGTATTAATGGTATTGATTAGCTTATTATTTTCAAAAGCGTTCAAAATAAAAGATTGAAATGTCATTAGGTTAGTTACAGTTTATTTATTATTACAGAAACTGTTTTGCTCTGTGCATAAAATTTGTTTGGAATGCCAACGATAATTCCACGATCATTTCTGATTCTCTCGCTATTGTCACTTTTGTATAAAGGAACAATATAGCTTTTTTCATATATGTATATGGGAACACAACACTTTTCAATGATGACTTAAATATAAGATATATAGGCTGACATAAACAGGAAACACATCATTTAAAAAATAATCTGGAACGCCATCAGGGCCTATAGAGCAAGTATCGTTTAAAGATAATAGGGCATGACGTGTTTAGTCAGTAATTTATAATTGTAACATATTTAACATTATATTATCAAAAGTATACAAATTAATATTACGCACTAGACGCTTTCCACTGCCACAATAAACTGACTCAAAAAGTCCGAAAATAAGTTAACACTTCCTGAAGACGCGTTCCTTTCCTCTAGAAACGGGTTTTTAGGTAAACCATCAGTTTTTGTTGATGTACGGATATAACTCCAAAAATGTTTAAGATTACTAATTATTTCATTTTCCAGGTTAATAATATAGTTTTTAAATAATTTTCTCGCTAAGTCTTTGCATTCCCTTAGTGAGGTAAATGTATTTAAGTCATCAACCCTGCCGCTATATTTGTAATGACGATGCGCCGATTGTTTCCTTTTCGCAAGAGAAATGAATAAAGTATGTGAAAGATTTAATGCATTTAACTGGAATATATTTATTAAAAATGGAAAATAAAACTTCATAAAATGTATCTACTAAAATATTTCCATCTGCATCTACCAGGTATTCAGGCCATACTACATAAACATAATAATAATAATACTTTATTGGTGCTCGTAACGGTAGGTCAGGATACATGATTAAAAAATAGTAAAGAAAACATCGCATAAAATTACAAAAGTAATACATATACAGCAAAATTGTAAATACAAAAAATTGATTATAATAATAAAATTTAAAAAAAAGTATTAATTTAATATAAAAATTATAATTCCAAAAAAAATTGTGTTGTGAAATGTATAAAATATTCTAAGATAAAATCTAAAATCTATAACGACCACAATCACGTTAAAATATAGTAAATTAGATGTGAACTTTAAAATAAACACACACATAAATACGATAAAATTTAAAATAAATATATAAATAAGTAATTAAGAGTAGTCAAATCTGACTGCATGCATGGAAGTACTCATCGTATGTGTAGAAGGTGTGTGTGATTATATATATTTTACACCAAATCTTGAATTGACTGAGAGCCAAATTTTGAATGTGGATAGGTATACACGATTCCATTTGTTTCTGGATCTCGCCTAGCTATGGAAAAGTGACAGTTTAAGTATTGTAAATGGGGCCGGTTGTGTTTTAAATCAGGGTTTTTAAATGTCACTGTCAGATGTTCGATTTTAAGGTTATAATTTCTGACTATTGTGATCTTACACTGTTGCCTGTTTTACAAATTTTCAGATATAAAAGGATAATAATATGCAGTTTTAAGATTAACAAAATTTACTACTTGGTTTTTGTACATACAAACACAGCAATAATATTGTATATAACAAATATAATGAATTCGGCTCTGCAAACTTATTTCGTCATCCATTTGTATTTCTCGCTTGGGTCTTCCCGTTAACACATTTTGATCAACTCCATCCATCCACCTTAATTTTGGTCATTCTCTCTTCTGTTGGCCCTCAGTATTTTTTTGTAGAATTGCAAATTTATTCCCACCCTCTTGTGATACTGATAATTTTCATGTCAAACAATTTTTAAGCCCTCATTCCACTTTTATTATTTAGTCAAGAGAACCTGCATCTGAATCTTCTGATGTTTCTTCTGAGCCAGATTCCCCAAGCGAAATAATAAAAGGAGGAATGGTTTCAAAAGAAAGGTTCCCCATGTGTTTTGTCCAGTCATCCGAAATAAGTTTTTCAAAATGATCACAGAAATTTTGCCACATATCGGATGTACATTTTGAGAGAGACTCAGGCCATAAATTCTGAACACGATCCTTAGATGGTTGCTTAGAATTTATGTGCTTATTGTAGTAAGTCTTACAAAACCCCCATGCCATTTCAATTGGATTGTATTGACAATGGTATGGCGGTAATCTAAGAACTTCGTGCCCGTTCTTTCTCAAAATGTCATCAACTACGTAAATTTTGTCATTTGATCGAAAAGGTATAAATAAAGCCCATAGTTCCTTTTTGGTTCATTTTGGATTGAATTTTACATTGTGTTTAACTAACCACTCCTGCATTTCGCATTTCTTACAAGAAAATGAAGGAGTTTTGTCTAATTGCACAGAATGGTATGCAGCATTATCCATAATAACTACACATTTCCCTGAAAGCTTAGCCAAAGCAGGAATAAGTTGATTAACCACCCAATTTTGAAAAGTGTTACCATCCATTGTGGCATGGTAATCTCGGTCATTGTTTTTCGAATGTAATAAAAAATCGCACCCATCCAAAAACCCACCCCTATACTGAGCATGTAGAATGGTGAAGCGTTTGCCTTCATTTTTGAATTTAGTTGGATTACTTTTTATATCCGTTTCATGTACCCAGCGTCGAACCACGGATCCATTCTGATATATCCATGTTTCATCCAGGTACACGAATTGGATATCTTCACTGGAATTTTGATACTGTAAAAATTTTCTAAGGAAAATAATTTCAGCTGCAACAACATGTTTTTGTTCACAGAGAATTTTGCGCCCATTAATTAATTTGAATTTATACCCCATACTTTTAACAACCCTATAAAGTGTTGTTCTACTCCCATGGAACTCATAATTTTCTTTCATATCATTCAAAAGATCTCTCAAAGTAAAATACTGATTTCTAGAGTTATATTGCCAAATTAGTTGTTGCAGATCTTTTCTAGCTAGGTGATTCCAAAAATGGCTGTTTTTAGATCGTTTGCCAGAAGTAGTAGAGTATTTTAATTATCATATATATTTAATTAAAGATAATTACGTTTCAGGTAGGGAGATCTTCATTACAATTAATTTTACGACAAAGACCTGACGAATTGAGGTCTTTGTCGTAAAATTAATTGTAATGAAGATCTCCCTACCTGAAACGTAATTATCTTTAATTAAATATATATGATAATTAAAATACTAGACATACCCCAAAAATATCTATTAAAATCGTAATAATATTGTGATGCTGTAGATTTGGATTACTTTGCCTAAAATGTTTGTAGGATAGGAACCTTTTTGATTCAGAGATAATCTTTGGCATGTTAATATTTAATATGTGCCTGAAATTATTTTTCACTTTGACATTGACACAGCATTGCAACACTAGATTAATTTGATTTAATAATAAAATGCTCGAAGAAGCGACCGCGTGGCGAAATAATTGTTGCAAGATTAACAATAAACCTCTTGAAAATTAAAAAGAGGATTACTTATGATATCATAAATTATTGCAACACTGGTAAAATAAGGAATCAGGAGTGGCAACTAATAAAAAATGTAAATGTTGATACTGCAACATAACAACACGAAAGCATGGCTAGGCGAGATCCAGAAACAAGTGGAATATATTATAGTACATTTATTTTATACAGTAGAACCTTGCGCCTGTTTTTGCTTTTCACAAACGAAAATAATTTATTCGTATGTTATCATTAGTTCTTGTGTTATGAGAATGATACTTATTGTTGCAATTAAATGTATTCCTGTTGCTCCTGATATACACAAGACACTGCATCACATATATGTAGGGGGTTGTCATTATTTGTAGTTGTTTGTAGTGACTTCTACAATCCTTTCTATATCCCAGGTCAGCTACTTTGAATAAATCTAACAGTATAGCAGAATGGCCCCATTATAGAATTCCGTATGTTAAATGTGAATGGATATATACGAAGTGGGCATTTTTAAACATATCCTTGCTGACAGATCTAGTGAGATTTCTTAGGAGATATACAGTTCTACACAATTTGCTCTGCAGGTGAGTACCATGTTTTGCCCAAGTCAATTGAGTATCGATGTACATACCCAGAAATTTAGAAGGGGTGTTTACTACTTCCTGAGCGAAAATAGCATCTCTATTGTCTTGCTTTCATTTAACTTAAGACGGTTACTGGTAAACCAATTGGTTGCAAGCTTCAAATGTTATATATTAATGTAATCATAATTTGCTGCTTTAAAATCAAAAATAAAATCTTCATATTGCAAAGTACTGTCTTCAGAAATCCGACCTTCTTTTATATCATGTGTATATGGTGAGTTAAGCTGCCGAAGAGAGGATCATTTAAAATATAAATATACATGTCAACAACATTGGAAAAAATGAAGTCCAAAAAACGCCTCTTTTGTTAGGATATAACAACAATCAGGGGCGCAGCTAAATGGGGATGGGGGACTTAAAAAATTAAAAAATATCGAGAATATCAAAACAAATAGAAATTTATTTATTTAATTATTGCAATTCCTAAAGTTATAAAAATATAATATATTTTTTTTAAAATTAATAAAACTGATAACAATTCCAAAAGAGATCGATAAATGTAGTAAAATTTAATGATTCTCGTAAATATGTTCACGAAAGCAAGCCGACACATTTCGACCCATAGTTAAAAATCATCGAAGTGGTAATAATTAAGATGATCGAAAACATTGACAAAATTAATTATTATTGCAAAGTGAATTTTATCAAAATATACAAAATTATCAAATATTTATTCGTTGTTTTTTTTTTAATAAAATAATAAAAAATTTAAATTTTATTAAAAAAAAAAACAACGAATAAATATTTGATAATTTTGTATATTTTGATAAAATTCACTTTGCAATACGAGTGTTTTCTAAACTCGAAATTTTACTTTATGCGCCAGGCTTATAAAACATTGATTTAAAGTGAAGTTTAAAATATTCTACTTATGTTTGATATCTCGTTAATAATTTCTACAAAATCTAATTTAGTCCAACCAAATCTAACGCATTTCAAAATAAATAAAAATTCAATATACAATATTTAGAAACCGCTTACTTGAATAAACAATAAACTTCAAAAAATAATGTGAACAATTTACTTTCCAATCTAGGATATAAAAAGCTATGATAAAATTACAAGTATATTCAAAACATTTAAATATTAAAGATACGCTATTGTTATATTGAATAGCACAATTCATAGTAAACAAGTTTTATTTCAAACTTTTTTTTAAAACTTACCACTAACTGAGATATCAAGCCGTTACATTACTTTTTGTACACCTTATATATATTTTTGCCCGAAATCCCTAACTTGCATTTACCAAATGTGTGTAATATAAAACAGAGTTTGAAGAAAAATTTGTTAAAATATTTTGAGTAAAAGTGACTAAAATGCAAACGTTACCTTTTATCAAGTCGACGCATAGAAATGAATTTTACTGTAGCTTATTAGAATAGGAATTTTTTGTTATAAATGAATTTTTTCAGTATCGCACTTGTAATTTAACGCTGAGACAGGGATTTGTTGAATAAAATAATTTAATTGCGGGAGACACGCATTTTCAGTTTGCAAAACAGCACAGGGACGTGGCGTGTCGCATAATTATAAAAGTCCGCGAATGCTACGCGAAATACAAAAAAGAAAATGAAAACCACGTCCCCATCCTAATGCAAATGCTTTTCAAAAACACTGCAGGCGGATATCATACTAATTCCGCCACTGTGTGTTATAGGGGGAGGGAGAAAAAAAACTTGTCACAAAGTCCACAGTTTGAACACATACTCTCACATATGCATGCATGTTTTCTGGCGTTTAATTTCATAAAGTACAACATAGGTTTTTATTAATATTAATTTTAAATTGTATTTCTAAGTAAATAAAATATTTAGTTAGCCATAGATATACCCTATAACAATATTAAGATCCTGAAACACCTATGCATCCAACCAGGCTAGTCATGGGCGCCCGCAGATATAATAATAATAATAATAATAATAATAATACTTTATTACCCAACAGATACACAATCTAGTGACAGGGTAACATCATAACTTAAGTATACAAGTAACAACGTAAAAATGTGAGGTCTACATATAATAGAAACATATAAAATTTCAACAAAAAAATACAATAAATAAGCACTTGGACGCAATTAAAAATCAAGGCATTGGTTAATGTGACTAAGAAATGAACTAAATGAATCACTAAATATATTTGCATTATATTGCATGGTATAATTTGTACAGCTTATATAGCGGAGAATTATTATGATGAATTGAATTAGGAGTATTGGAAGAAAGATCTGCTTGCCAACCTAGGTACGTGAAAGTTAAGTAAGTCAATGGCAGTAGTATCATAAATAATGTTGTTAACTAGTTTGTACAGATACAGGCATGAGATGCTCTTATGCCTATCATTTATAGAAATTGTGTTGAATTCTAAGAGTAAATTGGAAAAGCTAATCGTTCTGTCTGGGCACGATTTATGTTTGATAAAATATTAATATTTTAAAAATTTGCGCTGAAGGCTTTCTAATAGCCTAATGTATATATGAAACTACGGAGCCTATATAACAGAGCAATACTTCAATTTACTGCCGATGAAAACATTAAATAGCGATTTTTAATGTATATAGAAAATGACTTGCTATTTCTACTGATTAAACATAGTTTACGATAACATTCTTTAACAATTTTGTCAATATGATCATTGAACGTAGGTTTATAATCCTAGAGTACACCCAGATCCTTAAATCGAATAACTCTCTGTATAGGTTCAAAACGTTTTCAATAATTGTTAAAGATTGTATTGACTTTCCTCGAAAATGTCATAACACTATACTCATTAGTATTGAATGATAAACCATTGATATCACACCAGTCAAAAATATTGTTTACATCATCCTAAAGGATACCACAGTCAATTTTGTTTTTTACTGTCCTGAAAAACTTCAAATCATCAGCATAAAGAAGGTATGAAGTACTGATTGTGTCGCAGACGTCGTTAATAAAAAATGAAAATAGCAACGGTGCAAGATTTAAGCCCCGTGGAACCCCAGACGTGGAAACAAAGCTGAAAGATTGTACACCTTCATACGTACTTGTTTGATCGGGTGCAAGTGGTAGAATACTTGCACCCGATCAAACAAGTACGTTTTAATAACTCTCGTTATGTTGACATTGATATTGAACGTTTCCAACTTATTCATCAAAGCCTGATAATTCATACGGTCCAATGCTTTCGACATATCAGTATATATCACATCTGTTTGATAGCCGTCATCTAAGTTGGTGGATACAATCTGCGTAATATTAAACAAAATAAAAGCAGTTTACTTTCGAGATAAGAATCCATACTAACATGGTGTATTGAAATTGGTCGATAGTCTTCAACATTCACTTTGTTACAGAATTTAAAAACCGGAAAAATTCTAACTTTTTTCCACGATGTTGGAAATTCCCCCAAAAGGAGTATTGTATTAAAAATAAAAACAAGTGGTATGGAAAGTACTACAGCACAATCCTTTAAGAGATGGCACAAGATCAATTCCAGATGTTAATTTTGTCTTTAATATTTTAGTATGTTTGATAACAGTTTCTTCATCTGTATAAAAATTCCCAATGAAGAGTGGTGGTGGTCAATATTTACACCCGTATCTAAATCATGGCGAGTTATACTATTAACAGAATTGAAATGGGTCGCAAATCCATCAACAATGGCATTAAAAGTTGTTAACACCGAATCCCTATGCTTCATAGTTCCAGGAATTCTTGTTAAAGATTTCATTAAGTTTATAAAACTCCAAAACTTAGTTGGGTCGTCAGTCAACATCCTTTCAGACGTTTTAATACAATTATTACGAGCATAATGTATTTTACATATGTACAGTATACATATTTAAATATACTGCCTTTCAAAAAAATCAGAACACCAAGTATTTATTGCACAATTTTAATAAAATTTACACAATTTGATCATGTAAACGAACTGTATCGATGATCAAAAAATCAACTTGAAAAACAAAAAAACAAATGAATAAAAATTAATAATGTGTTGGGCCTCCACGATTTCCCAAACACTCATTAACACGTCGAGGCATGCTAGAAATCAGGCTGTCAATATCGACTAGCGGGGCGCTGTAAGATACTTATTCTAACACCTATCATATCCCAAACATGTTCTATTGGCGATAGATCTGGAGAACGAGATGGCCAAGGTAACAAATTGATTTCGGCACTATCAAAAAACTGTCTTGTAATGGCCGCTGTGCGAGGTCGAGCATTATCTTGCTGAAAAATGGGGTTCTGCAAGCCATTTACATAGGGCACTAACACTGGCCGTAAAATGTTGTCAATATACCGAATCGCGTTAAGACTTGCTTCTAAAAATACTAGAGGAGACCGACTACCATATGCTATCGCCCCCCAAACCATAACTCCCTGTGTAAGAGTCGTATGTCTTTCAACAGCAAATTGTAAAATTCTGCGTTCACCGCGTCGACGTCTCACTCTTCTGCGACCATCATGAGCCCATAAACAGAACCGAGACTCATCGCTGAAGATAATGTTATTCCATTCATGGGTCCAATGTTGTCTTTCCCTGCACCAATCATGTCTTGCTCTGCGATGCTGCAGAGTAAGAGGCAGACACAATTGTGGACGGTAGGATCTTATACCAAAACTGCGGATTCTTCTGTAAACAGTAGCCATGGATACTCTTTGGCCATTTAGAGCCAACCAGTCATTTCCCAATGCCCGCGACGTTGTAAATCTGTCCCTTAAAGTTGTAAGACGAAGAGCTCGATCTTCACGCTCAGTGGTGCTTCTTGGACGTCCTGATCCAAGTCTACGTCGATTCTCCCCAGCTTTGGACCATCTAGATCAGCAGCGTACGATCACCGATACACTACGGCCTACCCTTTCAGCAATAGCACGAACCGAAAAACCCGCTTCTCGCATTCCAATAATGCGACCCCTTTCAAATTCACTTAGATGATGATATTGTGCACGCCGACGAACACGGGGCATCTTTTTATGTTTTACAAACTGAAACGTCAAACTACTCAGAGGCTACTTGGATATTAGAAGCAATTACATTAAAAAATCAGCAGCTCTTCATAATGGTGAAATCAAGGAAAAATACCATTAAATAGTAACCAAAACAATTGATTTTTTGATCATCGATGTAGTTCATTTACATGATCAAATTCTGTAAATTTCATTAAAATCGTCCAATAAATACTTTGTGTTCTGATTTTTTTGAAAGGCAGTATATATCTTAAAAACTAGGAAAACCTACTTTGTAATAATCAAATTTTCTAGAATTGACATTCAATTTTTATATTCTAAAGATCTTAATCGTTTTATATTGAGTTTATCAATTTCACCGAATATTCAATGAGTATTTAAATTTTGAGGATGATATAAGTGTTTTAAATTTTGTCGTTTCTGTCAATTATACTTCTGTTAAATTGAGCAATTTTAACTTTTTTTTAAATCAATTTTAACGACTTGCGTTTGGATTGACCTAGGCGTTTATTTGTTGTCTTTGGTTAATTTAATTATATATTTTTTACAGTTGTTGTAATTTTTATGTTTGTTGATTTTTGCCAATTAATTTAAATTTAACGTTTTTTTGTTGTTGTATAAATTATAGGTAGTATTTTTTGAAATGTTTTCAGTAAAATTATCAATTTTCAATGTTTTTGATGATTTGCAAAATTTGTAGAGTTTTGTAATGTTTTGCTATTTTTGACATAAAATACTTTAAGTGTAATTATGTTTATTTAAAATAAAAATAATCATAATTATAGAAAATTTATTTTATTTTTTTTTTCATTGCTGGTTTAATTCGTTTTGTTTGATTTCAATTAATCGCCTGACTTGTGCAAAACAGTATTTTGACATAAATAAATTGAAATGGAAAGTTCAATAAAATCGTGAAAATCAACAAATATCATAAAAATCAACAAAACATATAAAACTTAATAATTAATAAAAAAATATAAAGTTTTTATTTATGTAATTTTTTGCACAGTGCATTAAAAAAATACTAATATACTTCGACTAAATATATAAAATTCACACATTTCATATTTTTACGCAGTGGAGTTTACTTGATACAAACACATATTCTGGGGGCTCTGGGGTCCGTGAATTTAAAAGATGTTTGTTCATTATCAAAGTTTCCAGAATATTTAATGAATTTCCAAAATTTTAGTTAATCTTCAACGCTTTACGTAACTCACCTAGTAATTATTAAAATATAAATTGGTTCGGTTCCAGTTTTCGATCCGGAAAAAATAACGGTTATTTACGGTTTTCGAAATTTGGTTCAGCTCCAAGTGATTGTTTTAGTTTCTGAAATGTTTTTATTTCATATTAAAAAAAATGTTGATGTGTTAATCATAGCACTGTCCTCGTTATAGATATGATACTTTTATTATTATTATCACATTTACAAAATATTCACAAAATAAATATTTTTGGATTTTTTTTTTCACTATATCTTAGCAAGTATTTGTCACGTCTCAGCAGTATATATTTTTAACTTCACATTAAATCAGTGTTTTATACGCTTGGCGCATGAAGTAAAATTTCGAACCCTGTGAAAATTTGTCTCGGGTCGCTGCGCGACCCTCGACAAATTTTCTACGCGGGGCTTTTCTAAGCTCGAAATGTTACTTTATGTTTAGTCTGGGAGTGGAAGACACTCGTTAGTTTAAAATATGTCACAACTATCAAAATTTGTGTCGCAAGTCTCATAGAGAATAACAATAACATGACCATCTAAAAATATATTTCAAGTAATAGATGTCTCACATTGACAATAGTCCTAACGTCGGCTGAGGCCAATTTGTGTAAAGTTTAATACATTGAACTAAATGTCATTTCAAGTTAACAGGATAGACAAATTTCGGCTGATGGCGACTAATGTCAAGTTGACACAATGGATTAAGTGCCGACTGTCCTCGTTTTAAGTCAAGTTGGCACGATAGACTAATGTCATAGTGACTTACAGTAATAAATAGTGACTTACAGTAATATCTGTATGTTTTTGAGTTTCCGTGAAGTGATTATTACACTAAAAAAGACTGTTATTCCTTACTTCACTTTTTATTTGTATCGTTAGATGTACATATCGAGACACAAAGCACTCATTATCAATAACAAACTTTGTTATTGATAATGAGCACTTTGTGTCTCGAAATGTACACTTCTGTGCAATAAAATTAAGCACAAGTCTTATAACTATTTTTCACAATATTCTAGTTGTATAATTCGGGTCTATGTTAATTGCCAAGCAGCAATTTCAATGAATGATAAAACACCATAACTTGAAAATAAGTCCTTTATTAAAAAACCGAAACTATGACTTTTTGAAAAAAAGCTCGTAAAAAAGACAACAAAGCCTAAATAGAAAAACCATCTTCTATTTTAGTTAGAATTCGAATTTTTGAATTGTTGTCAAAATGACGGAGCATTTTGACATTAAGGAAATTGACATATTTACATATTTTCGTAACTAGGAAACTTATCACGTCCGTTTTAAACTATAACATCTTTTGTGTGCTTAATTTTATTGCACAGAAGTGTACATCTAACGACACAAATAAAAAGTGAAGTAAGGAATAACAGTCTTTTTTAGTGTTACAGTAATATAGTGACTTACAGTAAGAAAGTCACAGTAGTGAAAATACAGTCGATTTAGTGATTTAATGATAAAAGCTAATCAATCAAAAGACAGTAAATAAAATATCGCCATAGTGAAAATATAGTGAATTAATGACAAAATCCGAATAAGTTAAAATACAGTGAACCTAGTGACTCACAGTCATAATATTACAATAGTCGAAACAATCAGTAGAGATATAAAATGACAAAATCCCAGCATAGTTAAAAGGCAGTCAACCAAGCGACTTACAGTTATAATGTCACAGTAGTCAAAATATAATCGATAAAGACATTTTACTATAAAATCCTAGCATAGATTAAAAAACAGCCAAATCCTAATAAGTCAAAAGACATCCAACCAAGTGACTTACGGACTGTTATTATCTGTTGTGACATTATCACAATTGAAAAAAAACAGTTATTAAAAAGATTTAATGTCAAAATTCAATCACAGTTAAAAGACAGTCAACCAAGTGACTTACAGTCATAATGTTACAACAGTCAAAATACAGTCGATAAAGATACAATATGACAAAATCCTATGAGAGCCTAAAGTCAGCCAGACTTACAATCAAAATGTCACAAATGTCAATATACAGTCAACACAGCGATTCAATGATAAAATCATACTTAAAGACTTACTCAATATAAAGTCGATAAAAAAAGTATTTACTAAATCGTATGTTTAATAAAAAAAAACCTCTAGAGTGCCATGATTTAATCTTTTTGTGAGTTTAAGTTGACTCAAATTAATTTATTATATAAAATCAGAGTTGCCAACAATATGATATTTTCCATGGCACTTTTTTTTATTGAATATATGATACATCATAGTAAGAAAAAAAAAATAGTGAACACAGAGACAAGCAATTTTTAGTTCAAATTTTATAGAGGCAGAAAAACAAACGACCAGTAATTGTTTTCAATGCTCAACGCTAGAACCGTGACAACCTATGTGGTCAAAACCGCAATTTTTACGTCAGAAAAGACAAAAATGGCATTATAAAAGAAAAACCGCATCTACTGATTTAAGACAAAGTCGCTTTTTTTCTCCAGCGATTTCCAACAAAACAGTTGATATTTTGGGAAATCCAGTGGAGATATTTAAATTGCGATTGCAACCAGTCACAGTTTATTAATTTCTGAGTGAGTTCATTTCTTGATGTTAAATTTTTTCGTCAGATTTGGTTAATGGTGTAATTTTTATTCTTAAAAAAACCGAGGTGTAACGAAAATTCACTTTTTCTCAAAAACAGAACGATAACGCATTTGAAAATGCATTTGAAATGCATGTTCCACTAAGAAACAGGTATAACATTAAAAATAGTTTCCCAATATGGTTTAGCAAAGAACTAAAATCTCTAGTTATTCTAAAAAAAAACGTTACATAAAAAGTACATGTTGTCACGCTCTCACTCTGATTACTTAGCATTTTCCTCAATACGAGATGAGTGCAAGCTCTTATCCAGATTGTGTTACAATAATCACGTAGAGAATATTGAGTCCGAAATTAATACAAATCCAAAATCATTTTAGTCTCATGTTAGATCGAAGAGGGGTGGGGATCGTATGCCGGCTAATTTTCTTAGGGATAATAAGATTGTCAACGACAGAAGTAGTATAGCTGATTTGTTTGCTGATCATTTTGAATCAGTGTATAGACCTCCATGTTCGCATAATAAACAAATGACATCTTCATCGATTTGGCCATCATCTCTTCACTTAAATCGAACACCTGACATAAAAATCACGGAGGTCCTCAATGCATTACAAACTCTTAAAGATAATTATTGCCCTGGCCCCGATGGTCTGCCTGCTTCCCTATTAAAAAATGTGCATTCGCGCTTAGTAGACCAATATAGTTACTTTTTAAATTGTCACTATCTAGTGGTTGTTTTCCATCTTGCTGGAAATTAACAAACATAATTCCAATATATAAGAATAGCGATAAGAAACTTGTTCAAAATTATCGCCCTATATCCATAATTGCAACAATCCCAAAAATTTTGGAAAAATTGATGACGGATTTCTTAACTAATTCACTGCAATCTTCAATCTCTCACAAACAACATGGGTTTCGAATGGGGGCATCTACGGAATCAAATTTATTGTTATATTGTTATTTATTGTTATATTCTTACATTATCAACGCCTTGGAACGCGGTTTTCAAGTTGATTCCATCTATACCGACTTCTCCAAGGCGTTTGACTCTGTTGATCATAAGCTATTACTTTATTATGTTGGCATTACTGATATTCTTTTACGTTGGATACAGTCCTACTTAACAGATAGGTTGCAAGTGATTAAAATTGGGCAAATAACATCAAGACGCCTAAAGGTTACCTCTGGTGTTCCTCAGGGATCACACCTGGGTCCCTTGTTCTTTAATATATTTATAAACGACGCTACAAGCTACGTAATGAAACACTTTTAACTTTGTTTGTATAACACGTTTTATTTAATGTGACTGCAGTTTCGACAAATTTAGCTTGTCATTATCAAACACTCCATGTTTGATAATGACAAGCTAAATTTGTCGAAACTGCAGTCACATTAAATAAAACGTGTTATACAAACAAAGTTAAAAGTGTTTCATTGTGTAATTAACATGTATAACGAAGTAGAAGCCTCCACAATACAGACGCTACAAGCTGTTTTCAGAATGCCAATTGTTTACTTTTCGCTGATGATATGAAAATTTATATGCGTATTGAATCGACTCTTGATGCAACAAACCTGCAAAATGAACTTGATCACTTTTATAGCTGGTGTACCGATAACAGATTAACGCTAAACATCAAAAAGTGTAATATCATTACTTTTTCACGAAGTACAAGGTCGATCATTACAAATTATGTTTTCAACGATGTAGCAATAAATCGTGTTGATAGAATAAGGGATTTAGGTGTCACTGTCGATTCAAAGTGGTCATTTGCACACCATATTTCAAATATTGTTACGAAAGCCTATCAGATGCTGGGTTTTGTAAAGCGTAACAGTAAGAACTTTATAAATAGTAGTACGCTGGTAACACTACATAATTCGTTAGTGCGACCCCACTTGGAATATTGTTCAACGGTATGGTCTCCCTACACTGAAAGCGACATTAATAAAATTGAGCAAGTTCAAAAGAAATTTGTAAGGTACCTTGCCTATAAATTTAGTATAGATTAGCCCTACTTGGATCTTTTGACAACTTTTGGCCATCGCAGCCTTAAGCAAAGGCGTGTAGAAGCTGACATTAAGTTAGTATTCAAAGTACTAAATGGATATTTGGATTGCCCTGATCTGTTGGAATTGGTTGGTATACGGGTTCCACCGCGCTCTCTTCGGTCTGACATTACTTTCCATATCGGCTACAGGCGCACGGATTATGCGAAATATTCCGCTTCTGTTCGGGTTTTGCGTCACGCAAATCTTTTAAATTTTGACTTTTTTAATGGGTTTTTTTCATTATTAAAGCGCCTTTTAAGAGATTTGTAACTTTCTTGTTCAGTTTTAAGTTTAGTGTTTGTACATATTTATTTTTTTGTATATTGTATTTTTCTTGTGGCAAGATGGCAATGGCAAGCCTTTGAAATAAATAAAAAAATAAATAACTAAAATTTCTACAAAAAAAATGAATCAGAAATGGTCTTAATCGAGTGAAGGGACCTCGAAACGTATATTTCTGCAAACAGTTTAGATTTAAAAATTGTAAAAAATAAAAACTGTTGTAGAATTTAATAAGTGTTCACGTGCTTGTTTGAACTGAAATATATTTTTTTTTTTCGGTTCAGTTCCGGTTTTCGTGTCGACAGAAATAACGGTTTTTCCATTTTTCGGTTTACGGTTCAGTTCCGGTTCGAAGCCCTGAAATTACAATACTTTCCTTACACAGTTGTGTCGAAAAATGAAAATAATTACCATGACATACGTAAATTACGAGAAGACAACGTATCTTGTTATATTTTTTTTCCTACGACCGCTCCTGAAAACAGATATTTTGTTGCTATACCTGTGGATTGAAAGGTGTCAATTGTATATTTGTATTTGACAAGTAATGATAGTTTTGAAAATTGAATTTTCAAAACCAGTTTTAAAAGTAAAGACGTTTGAGGACGTCATTGTCAAAATTATTAAAATAAAATGAGTATTGACGAAGAAAAATTAACGCCGCACAGTGTAACCGTAACCCCGATAATAGCCAAAAATACAATAAAGGTATCAAAATTACAAGTCTACCTTAACCCATTAACGGCCAAACAATTATAGAGTTTACTCTAAAAGTTGATGTTAGGCAAAATTCTGCACTTATTTTAATGATTTCTATGAATGACTTATCGTATTACATACTGTGAATTTTTCTTTTAAATATATATAATGTATACCAGAGCTGGGATGAATCCTCAAAAACAGGATTGGAATCACGAATCCGAATCACCTAATATGATCGAATCACGGATACTCGAATAAAGGATTCGTAAGTGAAAAATATGATTCGAATCAAAGATTCGAATCCTCATTTTTGAATCACGGATACAAATCCTTTAAAAATAAATTTGAATCAATTATTTGCAACCAGTAATATTTTATTCCATCAGTTTCTATTAACAAAAATGTACATTTACCGACTAAATATCTGATTATATAATGATTTTAATTAATAATGATATATGTGTTATTGAACTTCGTTTTAAATCTGTGTTTAATACGCGTGGCGCATAAAGTAAAATTTCGAGTTTAGAAAAGCCCCGTGAAAATTTGTCTCGGGTCGCTACGCGACCCGAGACAAATTTTCTACGCGGGGCTTTTCTAAACTCGAAATTTTACTTCATGCTTAGTCTGGGAGTGGACAACACTCGTTCTTAGAAGTTTCAAATTAAAGGATCACTCTAGATTACTAAGTTTATTACCATTTTACAAAGGCTACAGCTCGAAGGACCAATCATGGTCTTCGGAGACCGAAAGACTACAGGGAATCGAAGTTGATTTACAAGAAAACAACGAATATCTTAAGGTTTACAGCATGGATAGGAAAGAAAACATCCAATTTTGAAAAAATATCGAAGTTGGGTTGATTTTCAGTGCGTTTTTAACTTTACTTTAAATCAGTGTTTTATACGCGTGGTGCATGAAGTAAAATTTCGAGTTTAGTAAAGCCCCGTGAAAATTTTTCTACGCGGGGCTTTTCTAAACTCGAAATTTTACTTCATGCTTAGTCTGGGAGTGGACCGTCAAGATTTTCTACATATCGAGATTTTCGATATTTCTAGATTTATGTCGATTTATTCACAGTTTGTTATTGTATTAAATGCAACTTTAATATTAAATAAGAACGGTTTTTTTTAGGAATAGAATATTCACCCATCAAGAGCCGACCAAATTATAAAGTTAACTCTAAAAGTTAATTTTAGATAAAATTTTGAATCTTTTTCTATGATTTCAATGAATGATTTATTATATTACATACGTCGGTTTTTTAAAAAAGTTAAATTTAAAATTCAAACGAGTGTTGTTAACTCCCAGACTAAGCATGAAGTAAAATTTCGAGTTTAGAAAAGCCCCGCGTAGAAAATTTGTCGAGGGTCGCGCAGCCACCCGAGATAAATTTTCGCAGGGCTTTTATAAACTCGAAATTTTACTTCATGCGCCACGCGTATAAAACACTGATTTAAAGTGAAGTTAAAAATGCACTGAAAACCAACCCAACTTCGATATTTTTTTCAAAATTATATGTTTTCTTTCCTATCCATGCTGTAAACCTTCAGATATTCGTTGTTTTCTTGTAAAAAAACTTCGATTCCCTGCAGTCCTTCGGTCTCCGAAGACCATGGTTGGTCCTTCGAGCTGTAGCCTTTGTGAAATGGTAATTAACTTAGTAATCTAGAATGATCCTTCAATTTTAAACTTCTAAGAACCAGTGTTGTCCACTCCTAGACTAAGCATGAAGTAAAATTTCGAGTTTAGAAAAGCCCCGCGTAGAAAATTTGTCGAGGGTCGCGCAGCGACCCGAGACAAATTTTCATGGGGCTTTTCTAAACTCGAAATTTTACTTCATGCGCCACGCGTAAAGAACACTGATTTCAAGTGAAGTTAAAAATACACTATTAAAGTTGGATATTTTTCATGGTTAAGTAACCAAATATCCATTCACAAATATTTGAATTATTCGAAAATTTCAATATTTATATTCAAATATGAATAATTTAGTGATTTAAATATTCATATTAGAATATTTAACTATTTGAACTAATCGAATTTGAATCCGAGCCTGAATAGCGATGATTCGAATTATTTAGGAGGATTTAAATCCTTGTAGGAGGATTCAAATGCTTTTATAAGGATTCGATTCCTTTTATAAGGATTCGAATCCTTTTATAAGAATTCGAATCCTTTTATAAGGATTCGAATCCTTTTATAAGAATTCGAATCCTTTTATAAGGATTCGAATCATCTACGTCTGGATTCGAATACGAATCCTTTTAAAAAAATGTAACGAATCCGGATCACGCATCCGTTTTCACTAAAGTATTAGAATACCTCTGTTGAATCCTCTAAAAGGATTCGAAACTGGGAATCGAATCCTGAATGATTCGAATCCTGCCCAGCTCTGATGTATACGCTGTAAATTTTCAGGCATTAATCAATTCTATATAAAAACGTGCCATATGAAGTTTAGAACGAGTGTTTCCACTCCCAGACTAAGCATGAAGTAAAATTTCGAGTTTAGAAAAGCCTGAAAATTTTCAGGCTTTTCTAAACTCGAAATTTTACTTCATGCGCCACGCGTATAAAACACTGAAATATTGTAAAGTTAGAAATACACTGATTTATATATATTTTTAAAATGAGCAATAATCGAAATATTTAAATAACAAAATATTTACATTTTTCTCCATACATTTTCAAGTCCGGCAAATATAGTATATCATTGAAAATCACACTCCTACATACACTAAAACTCCCTACAAATATCCACTCCCCAACTATATACTGAGACTCATAAAATATAAACGTCAATTATATAGAAACTTACGACTGACGGACGATAAAAACTTAAAACAAAAATTCAAAAGTCACAATCACAAACTCATACAAGAATACAAAACCGACACCTGGATTAAAGCTTGTAACAAAATAAATGAACTTAAAGGAAAACAATATTGGCAGCAAATCAAAAAACTTTCAAAATATAAAAATAATGACGGAATTCAAAAAATACAAGACCTAATAACTAACAACACCACAACAGATGACTCAGAAATAGCTTGTATTTTTTCTAAATACTTTGAAGAATGCTATACAATGAGAGACAATGACACCTACGACACCGACTGGATTAACTACATAAATTCCTGGTATGACGCATTTAAAAGTAACCCCACCCATGTCCCCGCTAGTGATGAGTTAAAAGAAGAAGACTATTTTGAACAGTTATATAAAGGCAAAAACACATGCATTCGCAAACAAAATAATGATCCGCTAACAGTATCAGCCTACCGCCCTATCACCTTGCTTCCAGTCATTGTAAAACTCTTCGAGTCCATATTAAAACATAAAATTATCCAATACATATCAGACCGCCTCCCTCCTTACCAATTCGGATTCCTTGAACATCGATCCACATCCATTCCTCTCTCAATACTCACATCAAATATTCAAACCACGCATCTCGAAGGTGGTAAGTCCGCAATCGTCTTTCTAGACATTCAGAAAGCCTTCGATTCCGTCTGGCACTGCGGGCTTCTGTTTAAATGTCACTCCCTAAATACCCCACCCCACCTCATTAGACTTATAGACAACCTCCTATCAAAGAGATCCCTTCAGGTTAGAATCAAAAATTCCTTCTCTAATACCTTCACTCCAGAGCAAGGGCTGCCGCAAGGTTCCCCTTTATCCCCACTCCTATACAATATCTTTGTTTATGACCTATATGATCCCAACCCAAATTACTTCAATAAATCTGCCTATCCCTTATTATATGCTGATGACACCGCCCTAATTTCCCATGCACCAACCCTCCTAAAAGCACTAAGCACTCTGCAGGGCTTGATCGACACAATACAATTGTGGTTCGCCAAATGGAGAATCACAATAAATCCACATAAATCACAATTATGCATCCCTCACCATCACCACCATCCTTGCACCCACAACGTCACAATAAATAATAACCCAATATCGCCCTCCTCTACATGTAAATATCTCGGTATTACATTCGATACAAAATTCACCTTTAAAACCCACTCCCAGAACCTCAAGGCAAAAGTCAGGTCGAGGGCTCGGCACTTCAGAATCTTAACCCACCGCAATCACGGTATCACAACAAAAACTGCAGTGCATATCTATAAAATGATATGCTGTCCTCTACTCGACTATTCTGCCATCCTTTTCTTTAACCCCCGTCCTGCTGTCCTAAATAACCTCCAAGTTGCCGAAAGATCAGCCCTTAGAGTGCTTACCAAAATTAGACACCCCCAAAACCCACTTCACAACCCGTCAAACCAACTCCTCTATGAAAAATGCAACATTATCCCAACTGATAACCGCCTGAAACTCCTGGCAAATAAATTCGCCCTAAACCCATTTATTCAGAATATCATCCACAACCTATACATGCCACGCAACCCCAACATAGCCCCTAAATGTAGATATCCAGAAATCACCATTCATCAAATTATTTCATCGACAATGACGAATGACCATGACGATTAATCATTCAATATCATACACAAACCTGTATCATTCACTTTCTTATATCATAAAATATATATATATATATATATATATATATATATATATATATATATTATGACTACATAAAATACATAAAATAAATAATAACAGGCCGAAAGACCACTGGTCGATAGCCGATTTGCGGAAATATGTAAAATATATACGAGGTATTATAATATTTGTTAATGTATTTTTGTATATATTTCTGTAAATAAAGATGTTTATATATATAGTATATAAAATTAACTTGTTTAGTAATTTAATTAACAACAAATTAATAATGTTGCGTGTATGCATCAATGGCGCTTAATGGGTTAGACAAAATTATATTTCATAATTACTTCTGCAGACTTTAGATTAGTCAACGTAGGAAGTTATTAAACTTTGAAGAAGACAACTCTATGAAAGAATTTAAAACGTATAAATAAAGCGTACTTTATTTATAACCAGCAATAGAATTATATTTTATAATAAGTGTCTATTTTGATTTAACATTGTGAGTTTATTATGTAATTAAACTTTATCATACAGGCATAATCACTACAAGAAATTTAACGTTTTTTTTTTTTAATATTACACTTTTGTCTTAAGAAAAAACTTTTATCCCTATTAAATAAAGTCTTTAGAACACATATATGTCATAAACATTGCAAATTAATCAACTTTATTCATTAGTATTTTTGTCCAATTTTCAGTGCAACGGTTGTACTGTGCGTCGCCGCTGTTTGGTCGTAGAAAAATCAGAGTGTTAAACACGTTTTGAAAGCTGCATTGCATGCTCATACCTTGCATATACTTACCCTGCGGGTTCATAAATGCAATTTGGTATTCGCATGCAATACGAAGCTTTCACAACTTGTCAAACAATCTACTATTTCACCTGCTCTTGAACAAGATAAAAATGAACTTCTTAGTTCCAAAATACAAAAGTTATAATCACCTCTCGTCGTTTGCCGTATAGAAGTCGTTGAAAACGGAAAATCAACAATACGTAGCACAATTCGAAAGTCGAATGTGTACAGAGGGAACGGACGGAACAGCAATTCCTCCCCTCAATTGATTTATTTGCAATTCGGCTTACAACACACATCCACATCCAGGATGCAGTCACGAACCGATCTCAACATTTAACTGCGCTCCAGCATTTGAATGGCCTCATCAGGCACGGTGTGGAACGCCGAAGGTTAATTGGAGGCAGCATGATCGGTAATGAGTCGGCGTGTTCGTCGAGGGAAATTCCACGCAGACTTTCGGGAAATCGGAAAATTGGCAAATTCGATTCGGCCCAATTCAAAATTCGCGATTTGCCAATTTTCGCGGCAAGGAGGACGGCCCCGGAATTCGATTTGAATAATGTAACGGCGGCATAAATTTTAATATGTCAAGTGATATTCTCCTCCGCGAGAAATGATAGGTACTATTTATGGACATGTAACGTCGTCTCTCCTATGAATTTTATGGGGTGTGCTCTGCATGCTCCCAGAAAAGCAGAAATTACGAGTGCTGGGTTGCCACGCCAGAAAAGACTTCAACTGCGAGTGAATATTTTTGAATATTTAATCTATCTTGAAAATAAATATATCGATTGAAAAAAAAGTTCTTATACGAAGTGAGTCACCCAGATGCAAAATCGTAAATACTAACAAATTATATATTTTAAAAATGTTGCTGGCAATTTTTCACCAAAATTAAAATGAATAATTAATTAACACTGCGTTGTTATTGATGAGTGCTTAGCACTCGAAATATGTATCGAATGATTAGAAAATAAAATATTTTTAACTTACGAAATTATCTACTTCAAAATGACAAAAACTGTCGAAATTGATTAAAATTTATAAATATAATTATAGTATGTATGATATAAGCTCAGAAATGTCAACACAATTTGGTCAACCAATCGAACAAAATAAAGGCTAGTATTTTTTAAACTTTACAATATTTCAGTGTTTTATATGCGTGGCGCATGAAATAAAATTTCGAGATTAGAAAAGCCCCGTGAAATTTATAGATTTTTGTCGATTTATAAAATGTTCATGAAATAATCATGATCAGTTGAATTAAAAGCAATATGTCTATATAGATTCCTTTAATAATTTAAAGCAATATGAAAAATAAATAATGTAATCTGTGTAAATATTTCACGAATTTATGAGATTATTTAGCAGTGTTCTATTATTTAATGTATATTTAATTTAAGAAACATCTTTTTGTAAAAAAAAATAGCGTCAATTTATCCGCAAAGCTTCAATGTACAATATGTACAAGTTTCAAAGCTATATTTTCATGATTGTGGAAGATTAATCCTTGCTCGTTCTTATGGCCAAATAACATGTAAATTGCCGACCTTAACTAGACTTTCCACCATTTTTTAAATAGCCTTGCCAATTATCTCAATTATTAACACATTTTGATGATTATTGACGATGTCACGTTCTCTAACATATTTAGAAACATCATTAAAATGTAAAATTTATAATTTTATTAATTTAAATCATACTTGGTTTGCAATATATGGTTGTTTGTTTCGTCGTTTTTGAAAATTTTCTCAATTTTAAAATTTCACGATTTTCATCATTTTTTCCCAACATTGTAAATTTACGTTAATTGAATAATCTGTTGATTTTTATACAATTTTTACTTTCCTCATATATTTATAAACAAAAAAAAAATGTTTTTTGTATATCTTGGAAAGTGTTAAAAATATATTCAAATGTTGAAAAAAAATATTAATAGACTAATTGTGTTAAACTAAAGTTGCTCAAAGTTATCTAAAAATCTAAGTAATTTTTCAAATTGTCGAAAATTAGAAAATATATTTTAAACCACATATGGGCAACCCCCGGCCCGCGGGCCGGATCCGGCCCGCTCTAAGATATGATCCGGCCTGCGAGACATTTTGAAAAAACCCAATTAAAAAAATATTACATTAGGTACTTAGTATATGCCGAGTGAGGCGGCAAACATCAAATTCTTTGATGTTTGCCGCCTCACTCTTTGATAATCGCCGCCACTCGACTTGCTCGATCAAATTCTTTGAGGTTTGCCGCCTCACGGGCGATACATCAAAAGATTTATTGCTTCTCAATTAATCTAAACTTGTTTATTCCAGATTATTCGTTCATTTTGCCTATATAAGCGGGTGGATGGCCCGAACGTTAGTTCAGTTCTATTTGAGCTACCGAGGTGATAACTTGGACAAACGATATCCTACCGAACTGCTCGAGTCGTCACCTTGCTTTATGACTTTGTGTGCATCTTGAGTGGTTACTAACTATAGTTTGTTATTAAGTTTATTGAACGAAAAGTAAACAAAAATGATGTCTGGTGAAAAGAAACGAAAAGTAGATACAGAGGGTCGCCATTTTCAAGAAAAATGGACTGAAGAATTCTTTTTTATCTTGCACAATGGTAAGCCTATTTGTTTGCAGTGTAATGAATCCATTTTAGTAATGAAAGAATTCAATATAAAAAGACAATTAAGAACAGACAAAATCCAGAAGCTTACCGCAAATTTGGAAAAACAGCAACAAATGTTTCATAAACAAAGAACACAACTTGATAATGTTGTGAAAGCTAGTTTTATAGTTAGCTCAAAATTGGCAAAGGCATTAAAACCATTTGCCGAAGGAGAATTTATCAAGGAGTGTATGTTAGAAGTTTGCGGTATTATGTGTCCTGAAAAGAAAAAAGAATTTGAAAAAATTAGCTTGTCAAGACGAACTGTTGTTCGACGTATAGAAATGATATCTAATGATATAAAAACAACATTGACTGACCGTATGGCTGGTTTTGAATCATTTTCCATAGCATTAGACGAGAGTACCGGCACCGATTTGTCTGACACAGCTCAACTGGCTATATTTATTCGAAGTGTTGATAAGGAGTTCACTGTTACTGAGGAATTGCTTGCTTTACAGCCGCTAAAAGGAACCACTACAGGAGAGGATATTTTTATTGAAGTTCAAAAGGTATTCCAAAATTATATATATATATTATTGGCTTGCCATGGTCAAAATTAATTGGAGTATGCACTGATGGTGCACCTTCTATGGTCGGCTTACGTGAAGGTTTCATCGGAATTTTGAATGAAAAAGCAACAGAATTAAATGTGCAAAAAGATGATTTGATAGTCCTTCATTGCATTATCCACCAACAGAACGTGTGTTCTAAGTCCATTCGACTCCAGAATGTTATTAATGTGGTAGTAAAAACCATCAACTTTATTCGATCCCGAGGATTTAGCCATCGTCAGTTCAAGGCGTTTTTGGATGAAATATCAGCTGAATATAACGACGTAACATATTATTGTAAAGTCAGATGGCTAAGCAAAGGAAAAATGTTGAAACGGTTTTACGAGCTTAGAAATGAGATAGCAGACTTTATGAAAATAAAAGATAAACCACTATCTGAATTAAGTGATCCAAAATGGATATGTGACGTAGCATTTGAATGGCTATTTGAATGATTTAAATTTAAAACTTCAAAAACAAGGACAGTTAGTAAATGATTTGTACAGCTATTTAAAAGCGTTTCAGATCAAACTACGCTTGTGGGAGTCACAGATGCTCTCTGGTAACAGTTACCATTTCAACACGCTCTCTGCGTATGAAAATATTGCTTATGCTCAATATGCTGAAGAACTCAAGTTACTGTGGGAACAATTTTCGAACAGATTTTGCGACTTCAAAAGTATGGAAGACTGTTTTAGTTTATTTGCTACTCCTACAACATATATTTTACAAAATGCTCCAATACACCTACAAATGGAGTTGATCGAGATTCAAGAAAACTCACTCCTAAAATCCAAATTTGAAGACGTAGACTTGTGAGTTCTTTCTACAAAAAATACCTAGAAGAAGACAATTTTCCGCAGCTTAGAAAATTTGCAAGAAGATTGATTTGTGCGTTTGGCAGTACTTATAAATGCGAACAGTTCTTTTCATTGATGAAAGTTAATAAATCAACACATCGTACAAGACTGACTGACGATAATTTGGAAAATTCTTTACGTCTTTGTGTCAGTGGAATTAATCCAAATATCGATGGATTAGTTTCCCAAATTCAAGCTCAAGTGTCTCATTGATTTCGGTGTATTTAACTTTCGTAGTTTGTAACAATTGCAAATTTAACGATTTAATTATAATGTACCATTTTTTGAAATTTCAATTTGTTATTTTAATAAATTGTACTACAATAACATTGTCGTATTATTTCATGTCTAATATCTATCGCAAAAAATATTATCACTACTTTAAAATGCACTAAGTACTTTTAAACGCGGCCTGCGAACGTATTTGCACGCTAAAGTTTGGCCCTCAACATGTCAAAGGTTGCCTATACCTATTTTAAACCAACAGTTGAAATTAATTAAAAACAATAGCTAATTTAATAATTATAAATTATTCCATAAAAATAACTGGAAAAAATTATTTAAAATAAATTTGTCAATATTTACCAATATTAAAAATTTCACGAAAGTTAACATCTTCAAATAAAAATCTATTCTAATTTTATTTAGTTTTGAGTATTTTCATCGAAAAGAAAGAAAACGTCAAAACAACAAAATTTAAAAATAGAATAAAATTATTACCTCTGAAAAAATAGAATGAAATGATTGTTTTTCAGATTTAATTATTTCATAAACAAAATTTTCCTTTTTTGATTACGACATTTCTTGACTATTAGTGACTGTTAGTGATACATTAGACCTATTTTGACATTTAACATGTTTAGTCGATTATGACTTATTTAGATAATTTATGTCATACGTGTGACACTTTTAACATATTTCGACATACATTGACATTTGACTTATTTTAACGTTTACGAATTTTCTGTCCTATTTAACACATTCATTCCAAAATTTGACGTTTGTGTCAAATAGTGAGTGGCAAATATGACATTTGACGTATTTCGATTGAATTAGACATTTCGATTGTCCACATTGTTTTTGACATATTTTGACGACTCTCATAAAATCTCGCATAAGATCCGAGATATCTTGACATTTTTTTGTTCAATCCGACATACTGAAATGTTTTACATAACATTTCACATATTTTAAAATTCCGTCCTTTTATATAAAATTTTAATATTTCCACTGATTTTCAACACAATTTTTTACTAAGATAAATTAATAAATTCTGATCAATTTATGAAAATGTCATTTCATATCGTTAATTTCTATCAATTATTATTATTATTATTATTATCTAAAAATAAAGATGATTACAATTATTATCATAATCTGTCGATTTCTTAATAATTTTCAATATATCGATGATTTTCATATTATGACAAATTAATACATTTTGTCTGACATTCGACGTATTTAGTCGATTATGATATATTTCGGCATTTTGTGTAACATTTGGAAAATTTTCAGACATTTTATGGGACATTCGACAAATTTTGACGTTTGTGACATTTGATATGATACGACATTTGCGTGACATGAATGTGAGCTTAAAAAACGCTGATCAATTTATGAAAATATCGTTTCAATATAATTTCCATAACTTATTATTATTATTATGATTTAAAAATAAAGATAATTACAATTATTATATAGGTATTTGATTGAAATTCACTTGGTTTGTTTTACTAATAAATTGTTTTATTTTCAACTAGTTTGGGCTTAATGCCATTTTCAAGAATGGTGTACAAAAGAGCAAAATTGATCCTAAGGGGATGATTTTTTTTATTTTTGTAAATCTGGCCAGAGTTCTACTTGCCCCCCAACGAGTTCTGCAATTTATTCTTATAAATTAATTCTCTATTATCATTAATAAAAAAGTTCTGGCTACTTAAACTTTTGTAATATTAAAATTACTAAGTCCTAAGAGGATGATTTTTTTTAAGTTTTTGTAAATTTGACTGGAGTTCTGGTTGCCCCCCAACGAGTTTTTAGATTATTTTGATGAAATAATTATTTATTATTAATAACAGAAAAGTTCTGATTGCTTAAACTCTTAGAATATTTAATTTTTACAAGTCCGAGAGGGGTGTTTTCTTTTTCGTTTTTATTTTAATTTGATTAAAGTTCTAGTTGCCCCCCAAAGAGTTCTATCAATTATTCAGATGCATTTTTGCTGTAAAGTCAATAATAAAGTAGTTATAACGTTCTAAAATAACATGAGCGTGAAGTTGCCCCCCTCTAATTTAATTTGATTTTTGCGAGGTTAAAAGGGCAGAACTATTTTTTATATGTATAGGGAACTCTAGAACTATGTGGGGGGCAATCAGAACTCTAATAATTTTTAAGAAATTTGAAAGTTAGGGGGCCAACTTCACACAGGGGTAAAAACCACCACTTGATTGATTTAGAAAGGGCGGCAAAAGTTGTAGGTACGCCACTGATGATGGTTGGCTTATTATTATAAATGATTTTTAGGGAAAACATAGGGTGGATCTAAAAATAATATATGCTAAAATTAGCAAATTGCTTGAGTATAATTTGTAGATATTACTAAATTCTCCCAAATCTACTAATTCACAAAGTAAAATGCAAACGAATCGATATATGTACACTTAAAAGAAAAAACATAATTAAATCCTGATAGATTGCCAAAATTTCACACTGAGCTGGTCTAATTGATTGCATTTTTCAGTTATCGTGTTAACTGACACACAGACGGCGCACGGACATAATTTCAACAATGCGTTTTAAAATCGTATTAAATTGGCTCCGGAAACAATAGCTTTCTTTAATTTACCGCAATACCGGAATCGGAATATTACTAGTAAATTTTAAAGGGCATATTTTTACGAACAATCCCTTCAAATTATCTTTCCTTGAATGATATCTGATCAGGCAGGGATTTTCTAAATTACCATCTGGGCATACACTCTATATTTTTAAGTCGCATAATGAGAAATGACGTTTAATCAGTGTTGCTACTCGGATTCAGTGTTAAAATCGTCCCAATTTCCCCAGTCCTTGATAGGCAATATACGTTGGAAATTGAAACGCTCCTGGATCGATCCGATCCGCGATTCTGTCGAATGTGAAATTAATTTATAGCGATGCAGACGTGAGATTGGGATTCGGGCCGTGCTGCACGTGTAGGGTGATGACTGTGTATGTACAGAGTTACAGACCGATACCATATAAATTACCCGAGCCTAACGATCCTAATGCGTGATTACCAAGCGGAAAAAAATACGGTCGTTGGGTCAATAAGATGAAAAATTCCGTGCTGTAAATATCGGCCGAAACCTGGAATAGGTGGGTGTCTGTTCCTCGGGGATAAATAAGTGGCTAATGTCCGGGCTAGAGGTTACGAAAGGGGTCCTTCTGACCCCCCGACCCGAGAGGAGACTTCATTCCCTTAGGATTGCTCACATAACACCCAAGACCCTATTAACTACCTTAAATGTGTGTTTGCTCTTACGAGTTATCACTATTCGAACATAAGTTATCCTACGAATCTTAAAAACCTTTATATTTGAAAGGTTCCTTCTTCTTTTATAAAATTATTTGGAGTATAAATATAGGGAAGAGTTATTTAACGGGTTTTGTTATTAAGGCAGAACTACTATCAAAATCGATATTTTGCGCCTTTGAAAGGTACAATCTATAGTACACAAAGATACAATCTATAGTACACAGTAACACTGGCTTAAGCAATTAGTTAGAATATTATAACGGTTTAAACATTTTAAAATGCTTGTCAGAAAGATGCATTTTTTTAAAGGTTGTAAGACACACGGCTAAAAAGAAAAGAAAATTACTTATTTTATTGATTATTATTTACTGAAATTGTAGAACATAAAAATTGCGTTCATTTAAATAAAAAAAAAGTGTTTAAAACACTTTGCTCAAAACAATGTTTTAAACATGTTTAAAAACAGCCGTCGTATTTAAAACGGTTTTGTTTAAAACATGTTTTAAATGTAAAATTCGTGTAAAACATGTTTTAAACGTTAAATTTGTTTAAAACGTATTTTTCGTTTAGTATCTTAAATTAACTAGACTATATTTTATACTACTTTATTAAGATTATTTTGTTTAAGTTTCTAAATTTCGAGTTATTTTGAATTGAAGGTCAAAAACGTAGAACTTTATGGAAATATTTAGAGAAATTAAAGTTTAAAACATTCAAAACATGAAAATTCTTTAAGAAATGTTCATGAAATTTTGTGTGAATGTTAAAAAGACATTGTTCTTTCAGAATATGCGAAAAACAAAATTTACGCCATTGGCAGTTTTCGACTTATTTTCAAATGAAAGACGAAAAAGTAGAATGTTTAGAAAATATTTAGGCAAATTAAAGTCGAGTATTTTAATATAATGGTCGAAAAATATCCGAAAACGTCGCAATTTCAAAGAAATTATAATAGACAAAACATTTTCAAAAACATCAAAATTGTAAACTTAAACACGTAAAATTAAGTTGTTGTTCAAATTTAGAACAAACACAAATTCGTGTCCGGTAAAAAATATAATAATAATAATAAAAGAGTTTATTGTCTTTATTTAAAATTGTATGGTCTGTCAGTCGTGCACAAACTAGGGAAAAGTCGTAAAATGTCAAGGTAAAAATGTTGAAATTTGCCGGAGTTTGGAAAAATGAACGAAAATTGTCAAAAAACGATAAAATGTTTAAATTTGAGAAAATGTTGTAACAATGTCAAAAAGTGATGGAATGTCAAGAAATATTGGAATTTTAAAACATTTTAAACTATGTCGAAAAGTGATATTTGTAATAAAAAAATGTTTTAAATATTTTAAAATTAACAATTAATCAGTATTTGTATGTGCGTGGCGCATAAAGTGAAGTTTAGAGTTAAGAAAAGCCAGAATTTGGATTTGGACCACATGCCATATGTTGAAAACAAATGACGCAAGATGAAATTTATTAACGTATTTTTATTTTGTATTAAAAATAGAAACTTTTGTCTAATTTAATATATAAAATTACGAAAATGTAAACAATGTCTTAATTAATAAGACAACTTAAGAAAATAAATATACATTGAAACAACTACTTCCCGTGCAAATACACCTCCGGATATTGAATTATACAATGCAATATTTATAATCTTATTTAATTTGATTTGTTTCAACGCTCTATCAAAGGATATGTAACATTTAGGTCAATGGATATTTATTGTCTCAAGTTGTCTTATTGATTTAGACATTGTTTGCATTTTCACGAATAACATTTTCGTAATTTTATGTATTATGTTTTAAATGTGCAAACTATAAGAAGCGTAAGCTTATTTTCTCGAATTTAAAAAGTTTTGAATTTGAATTATTTTTGTCTAATTTAAACGTTTTCGTATCTCTGACACTTTACAAAATTCCAATGGTGAAGACGATAAAGCAAACAAACGGTATATCACACAATTGACATATCACATTTTATTGATATATCACAGTTTATTGATTTGTCTTTGCAATAGCTAATATAATGAGTAGGTATAAAATGCGTTGACATTTAAATACAATTAGAGAAAAAAAAGGAGGGAATCCTATTAATATTTAATATTTCCCTGCTGGGTTAGTAGTCTGTGTCCGTGTTGGCGTAACGGGGGTTTTAATGTCAATAAGAGGGCAGGTCGGATGAGTGTTTCCACGGGCCGTAACTCCGGCGCTGGGGGCCCGTGGGCCGCCACCTATCGGAAACCCGGAATTAATGTCTTCTGTATAATCTCTTGTTCGGAACTCGTAGCTAATAAAGAACGGCCCTCGGAGGCCCTCCGCCGATACGACCCCGTTCCCCTTTCCCCTTTCGGATCGGTCCCGGATAATTTATAATTTACCGCCCCCCGTTTTATATCCGTGTATTACCAGCGATAACTGTATTTTATGGATGTTAATTTCGAAATACGGAGCGCATTTTTAATCGACACCGGCACTTATTCACACCGCCAACAGATACACTCGACGTAATCATTATTTAATACCCTTCGGTATGCAAGCGCGCTGTCTGAGGAGAGTTCACTTTATTGGTCGAATTCAATTTCGGAAAGTGTGCTGGTACTTTTATTTAAGGGGAAAATTACCGGAAGGATATCGCCAGACTGCACTTGCTAAATATATTAGGGCCCCCATGCAAATACAAACTGCTAATTCTCATTGTGGAATTGGTGCATTTCGTTCTCTGGGAGCGCTATTTCTTTTGTTCGGGGGGCTTTTCGGGAGATTTATTTTTATTTTTATCTATGAAGAGACGAAATGTACCGTGTAATGAGCGCACGTTTCTCTTCTTGCTCATCGTGGATTTATTTCTGAGTAAGCGTTTTGCAATTGCATTCATTACGCTAACTCTTGTTTTATGTGATTTGTTTTGCAGAATAAAGATTCACCGTTTACTGTATAGTGTTTAACTCTTAAGGTCGGAAATTCACATGTTATTTGGCCATAAGAACGAACAACGATTAATCTTCCAGAATAATGAAAAAAGATCTTTGGAACTTATACATATTGCACATTTGAGCTTTGCGAATAAATTGACACTATTCTTTTTTCAACAATATGTTTCTTAAATTATATACAAATCAATTAATGGAACACTCTCAAATAATCACATAAATCCGTGCAGTTTCATTATTCAAGTAATTATTATAAATATGTTGTATTAAATAGATTAATCTAAAATATATGATAAATAAAATTAATCGTTTCTTAGAAATCTAAATAAGAGCAATGTTAATTTTGATTATCTTTTATATAAATAAAACAATTTAAACACTTTCAAATAAATATTGTATTAACGCTACAATTGTTTCGCCACACTGTGGCTTCTTCAGGCGAAGAAATGATAAATACAATTTGTCGGGTCGGGTATATATACAATGTTTATGGGGGGGTGGGTTTTTCAAAAAAATGTAAATTTAAGAGGGGCGAATTAGTTAAATCTGTTTGATCGTTGAGAAGATGTCCTGAAAATTTTCTTTTATTGATTTCTAAACACTCCATGATGTTGAGTTTCCGACCTTTCCTTTCTAGATGTAGGACTTGGAAATTTTCATCGAAGTGGTGGTTTTCTTCGATGAGGTGGTTGGAGTATGTGGAGTTTGTTTTCTTTTATTTGAAGCTGGTTAAATGTTCTTTTATCCTCTCTTGAAACGATCTTCCGGTTTGTCCTACATATTTCTTGGGGCAGTCTTTGCAAGTTAGTAAATAGACGCCACTTTGTTGAGTTTTATTATTTTTGTCTTTATTGTTTTTAATTATTTTTCCTAAGGTGTTATTTGTCCTGTATGCTATATTAATATTCAGTTTTCCTAACATTTTCCCGATTTTATTACTATTGTTTCCTGTGAATGTTAATGAAGAGTAGTTTTTTATAGATTTGTTTTTGATAATTGGGTAAATACTAGAAAAAGGTTTTAAATACAACATAAAACAAAATCAAAATACTAAAGAAATTGAATTGCTAGCAATAGAAACAGAACTTGCTTTAAATAAATCAGATAATAATTTCTTAGAAAAATACAAATTCGCTAATTACCTTAAAAACAAAAATAATACGAAATGTGATAATTATTATAATAACGAAATTAAAACAGCGAAATCTATTGTTCAACTTTCACAACTACATAATTTAATTTTCACCAAAGCGGATAAAGGAAACACAATAATTGCAATGGATGAAAATGAATACATTAATAAAATAGAAACCTTTTTCTCAGATAATAACATCAAAATAATGAGTAAAGATCCGACAATACAATTTCAAAAAAAACATAAAAACTGCATTAAATAACTCTAGTGCGCTGTTTTCCGAAAAAGAAAAATATTTTTTGACTAACATGAACCCGCAATCCCCTAAATTATATGGATTAATCAAACTCCATAAAGAGAACAACCCAATCAGACCAGTTGTGTCATATGTTAATGCCCCATGTACCGAACTAGCTAAAAAGTTAAGCAATATTATCATTGAATATACTAAATTCAAACCAAAATATTCAATTAAAAACAGCCTAGAATTAATTAATAACATCAAAGGTATAGATTTACCTAATACAACAAAACTAGTTTCATTTGATGTTAAGAATTTATTCAGGAACGTGCCGCCGACCGAAGTTTTCACAATAATTAAAGATATGCTAATAAAAAACAACACAAACCCCATAATAAAATCGGAAATTCTAAACCTCCTAGAAATCTGCTTGTCACAGAATTATTTACAATTTGGTAATAAATGTTTTCGCCAGAAGGAAGTCTTAGCCATGGGAAACCCACTGAGCCCCCTGATGGCAGAGATATTTATGAATAACTTAGAAGAGGGATTATCTCAATTGCCGGCCTTTAAGAAATGTGTTTATTGGTATAGGTACGTTGATGATGTACTTTTAGCGTTCAATGGCACCGACAGACAATTAGATTCGTTTTTACATTTAATAAACTTACAACATAAAAAAATACAATTTACAAAAGAAATAGAAGTAGATCATTCCATTAATCTTTTAGACCTAAAGATAAAGAGAACTAATAACAAACACGAGTTTTCGATTTTTCACAAACCGACACACACAGACACGACGATTAATTATAAATCGAATCACCCAATGTCTCAAAAGTTAGCAGCTTATCATAGTATGATACATAGGTTATTAGCAGTCCCCATGACACAAAGTAATTATAATAGGGAATTAAAAATAATATTTCAAATTGCTTACAAAAACGGATTTAAAAAATCAATACTAGAAAAATTAGTACAGAAAAAACAAAGAAATAAATTAATACATTCCATTTACCCAATTATCAAAATCAAATCTATAAAAAACTACTCTTCATTAACATTCACAGGAAACAATAGTAATAAAATCGGGAAAATGTTAGGAAAACTGAATATTAATATAGCATACAGGACAAATAACACCTTAGGAAAAATAATTAAAAACAATAAAGACAAAAATAATAAAACTTAACAAAGTGGCGTCTATTTACTAACTTGCAAAGACTGCCCCAAGAAATATGTAGAACAAACCGGAAGATCGTTTCAAGAGAGGATAAAAGAACATTTAACCAGCTTCAAACAAAAGAAAACAAACTCCACATACTCCAACCACCTCATCGAAGAAAACCACCACTTCGATGAAAATTTCCAAGTCCTACATCTAGAAAGGAAAGGTCGGAAACTCAACATCATGGAGTGTTTAGAAATCAATAAAAGAACATTTTCAGGACATCTTCTCAACGATCAAACAGATTTAACTAATTCGCCCCTCTTAAATTTACATTTTTTTGAAAAACCCACCCCCCATAAACATTGTATATATACCCGACCCGACAAATTGTATTTATCATTTCTTCGCCTGAAGAAGCCACAGTGTGGCGAAACAATTGTAGCGTTAATACAATATTTATTTGAAAGTGTTTAAATTGTTATATTTCTATAAAAGTGAATATGAACTTTCAACATTTATCAGCCTTATCAATCAATTTTGATGATGCTTTTAACAAATAGGGGGCAGCATCGTGCTATTTTAGTAATATCTTAAAAATATACAATCATTTCCAAAAACATGTGAAAATAAATTGGGTTAGACATGTAGCATTCGTATACGGCATTTGTCGCGACGCGGGTTCTAGGTGCGCGGCCTTGAATTGCGAATGTAATTGTTCTGCCGCGGACTGTTTATCAATTATGTTGTTGATACATAACAATGAAAGACATTATTAACATTTTCCCAATACATTCTTTAAATCTAAGTGCATTTTTGGATTCGTGTGTTGAATAGGAATGTGGAATGCCAGTATATGAAGATACAATATTTTTCACACAATCCATTTTTATGTACCTGTTCAATCCACACACACAACACTTTCTTCAAGTAAGTTTATTTCAATTTTATTCCTACATTTTTTTAAAACGTCATAAGTAAAGCTATACTGAAGATAGATAAATCTCGAAATGCGTCTATAGATGGCCTAAGACATTAGTTTTAATCCAAGTCTTTTCATTTCTAATTTCTCGTTATTTCTCCTTTCGTTTTTATTTGTTAGTTGCTTTCAAGAGCATTTGACCTAAATGTTACATATACTTTGATAGAGCGTTGTAACAAATCAAATCAAATAAGATTTTAAATATTTCATTGTATAATTCAATATCCGGAGGAGTATTTGCACGGGAAGTAGCTGTTTCAATTTATATTTATTGTCTTATTAATCAAGACATTGTTTACATTTTCACGAATAACGTTTTCGTAATTTGTTATATTATTTTTAAAGTGTGCAAACTATAAGGAGCGTAAGATTATTTTCTCGAATTCAAATAGTTTTAAATTTGAATTATTGTTGTTTAAACCTATTAAATAATAAATAAAATCCACATAAGGTTCTGTAGCAACTAGGGCGCATGTCCGCAACAATCTAATGTACCGCGTTGGAACAAACGTCAATAATATGACAACTATTATGACAGTTTTCGTCTCATTTATCTTTAGCTTGTATGAGTATTTTGTGATAAAAGTAATCGCATAACCGTGCAAATAAAATATCGGTAAAAATAACTTCAAGGATATTATAATAATATGCATCATTATTCCTCCTGCCTCAGGAATAGCAAAATACACGTAGAATTAGTAGGATTGGGTACACTAGAAAGCAATGTAAGGATTTAATCTAAAAATTATGTGAGCAAAAGGATACGGAAATGTAATTTGTTTGGCTGTCAACAATCCGACCAGCTCAGGAATAATTTATCGATATCTATTGAATTATAGAAATAATCGAGCCGATTTCGCAAGGAAAACGTTAAAAATAACATGCTCGTTATTCATCAAGTATTCATCAAGAGAGTTTTGTACACATAACACATACCAAATCCACTTATAATGTGGATTGGAAGAATAGCATACAGGGTTAATTTAACATTTTTGCTTACTGAATCTGCCCGAATATCCAAATTGTCTACATGATATTACAAACGTTAACTATTTTTGATGTTTGAGGTTATTACTACTAAGCCGTGATTGAAAAACACCAAAGTGTATTTAAGCCTACTTTAAATCTAAACTCAGCTTAAGCCACAATTCAGCAACTGGGCCTTAGTGTTTCATACGCGTGGTGCATGAAGTAAAATTTCGGATTTAGAAAAGCCCAGAAAATTAGTCTCGGGTCGCTGCGCGGCCCTCGACAAATTTTCACGGGGCTTTTCTAATTTTACTTCATGCTTAGTCTGGGAGTGGAAAATACTCGTTTCAAATTGAATTATTTTATAAAAACAACGAATATCTAAATATTTAAAGAAAATAATCTGAATTCGGAATACGTATACTTTAAAGAAAAACTCCCTGTATATACTCATATGGAATATCAAACTAAAATCATTAATGGTGAAGGCATCTGTTTCGTTATACAGTTGTATCTATGCCGATAGAAATTAAAATCGTGAATATTTATTAAGTTTACTTGTGTCTTCTGTAATTCAATACCCATTCATCCACTCATCATTTTTATTATTCGCTGTGACAAAATTCGGCAGGCACTGTAAATAAATACATAGTCAAAACTACTTTCTGCAATTTTGCCATCTCGTATCCCAAATATGAATCAGAATCTTTTTCAGGGAGAGCTAAAATGTAATAATAATAATAAAGGAAGCCAAAATGAGCACCCCGCCGGTTCATGCGTTATAAACAAATTAATATAATTTTTTTAAATTTGGAAAAATCAACAATTTGTTCAATTATCATTAATATACTGCGTTCGCAAATATTTAAAAAAATATATAAAAAAAATAAAAATCATTGAAAGTAACGAAACAAAAAGAAATGTATTTATTTAAAATCTGCCGAAAGTCACACTCCTACATACACTAAAAATCCTTACAAATATGCTCTCCCCAACTACATACTGAGACATAAGATATATAAATCAACCAGAGCTGGGCTGGATTCGAATCATTCAGGATTCGAATCCTTTTCGAGGATTCAAAAGAGGCATTCGAATACTTTAGTTAAACTGGATTCGTGATCCGGATTCGTAAGATTTTTTTAAGAGGATTCGTATTTGAATCCAAATGCGGGTGATTCGAATCCTCATAGAAGGATTCGAATATTTATAGAAAGATTCGAATACTTACAAAAAGATTTGAATACTTACAAAAGGATTTGAATCGTCAAAATTGATTCGAACTAATTGTGAGGATTACCATGAACAATTTGTTTTTTATTTTTTTTATTTTTAGTTTAATCACTTTCTAATACGCGTGGCGCATAAAGTCTAATTTCGAGTTTAGAAAATCCCCGTGAAAATTTGCTATGCGGGGCTTTTCTAAACTCTAAATTTTACTTCATGCTTAGTCTGGGAGTGGACAACACTCGTTCTTAGAAGTTTCAAATTAAAGGATCACTCTAGATTACTAAGTTTATTACCATTTTACAAAGGCTACAGCTCGAAGGACCAATCATGGTCTTCGGAGACTGAAAGGCTACAGGGAATCGAAGTTTTTTTACAAGTAAACAACGAATATCTGAAGGTTTACAGCATGGATAGGAAAGAAGACATCCAATTTAAAAAAAATATCGAAGTTGGGTTGGTTTTCAGTGCATTTTTAACTTCATTTTAAATCAGTGTTTTATACGCGTGGCGCATGAAGTAAAATTTCGAGTTTAGAAAAGCCCCGTGAAAATTTGTCTCGGGTCGCTGCGCGACCCTCGACAAATTTTCTACGCGGGGCTTTTCTAAACTCGAAATTTTACTTCATGCTTAGTCTAGGAGTGGACAACACTCGTTCTTAGAAGTTTCAAATTAAAGGATCACTCTAGATTACTAAGTTTATTACTATTTTACAAAGGCTACATCTCGAAGGACCAATCATGGTCTTCGGAGACTGAAAGGTTACAGGGAATCGAAGTTTTTTTACAAGTAAACAACGAATATCTGAAGGTTTACAACATGGATAGGAAAGAAGACATCCAATTTTTAAAAAATATCGAAGTTGGGTTGGTTTTCAGTGCATTTTTAACTTCATTTTAAATCAGTGTTTTATACGCGTGGCGCATGAAGTAAAATTTCGAGTTTAGAAAAGCCTCGTGAAAATTTGTCTCGGGTCGCTGCGCGACCCTCGACAAATTTTCTACGCGGGGCTTTTCTAAACTCGAAATTTTACTTCATGCTTAGTCTAGGAGTGGACAACACTCGTTCTTAGAAGTTTCAAATTAAAGGATCACTCTAGATTACTAAGTTTATTACCATTTTACAAAGGCTACATCTCGAAGGACCAATCATGGTCTTCGGAGACTGAAAGGTTACAGGGAATCGAAGTTTTTTTACAAGTAAACAACGAATATCTGAAGGTTTACAACATGGATAGGAAAGAAGACATCCAATTTTTAAAAAATATCGAAGTTGGGTTGGTTTTCAGTGCATTTTTAACTTCATTTTAAATCAGTGTTTTATACGCGTGGCGCATGAAGTAAAATTTCGAGTTTAGAAAAGCCCCGTGAAAATTTGTCTCGGGTCGCTGCGCGATCCTCGACAAATTTTCTACGCGGGGCTTTTCTAAACTCGAAATTTTACTTCATGCTTAGTCTGGGAGTGAAAACATTTGCTCGAAACTTCAAACTGATTGCTTTGATAAGAACATTAAATGACTAAAAATGTTTTTAAAGATAATAATCTAGTCTTCAACATTTTGTTAAACATTATTTGAAGTAAAACTGACAAGGTATCCACAATCTGAAATGTTAAAGTTTTCCGACATTTCCCTGATTCAAGATATTTTTTCCTGACCTTGTAATATATAACTTTCTTCTGTGGGTTACCCCCAGTTTGTTAAATTGTTTTCATTGTTTTTGTCAATATTTATGTTGGTTTTATAAATTTTTACGTGTTTGTAATTTTTATGATGCCTGTTGATTTTGACTAATTTAATAAAATCATATGGCCTTTTTGTTAGTGCTTTGGTCAATTGTCATAAAATACCATAACTTTTCTCTGATTTTCCCGGTTTTAATGATAGTCAGTGAATTTTCTATTTACGTAATTTTCAGGCATTCGTCGATTTTATAATAGAGTTCAATTTGAAGTTCTGGACAAGTGGTTCCACTCCCAGACTAAGCATGAAGTAAAATTTCGAGTTTAGAAAAGCCCCGCGTAGAAAATTTTCACGGGGCTTTTCTAAACTCGAAATTTTACTTCATGCGCCACGCGTACAAGACACTGATATGAAGTGAAGTTCAAAAACACACAAATACATCTTTAATCAGAGTAACACAGATATTTAGTCTGTGATCAAAGATGTTCAGTGTTAATAATAGATAATTAGGTTTTAAATATTTTTGTTAAAACAACTGATAGAGATATTTATATGTTAATGGTTGTAAAAAAATAATAAAATCAAATTTATTCTTAAAGGATTTGTATTCGTGATTCGAAAAAACAGGATTCGAATCTTTGATTCGAATCATATTTATCTCCTACGAATCCTATATTCGAGTATTCGTGATTCGAGTCATATAAGGTGATTCGGATTCGTGATTGGAATCCTTTTCACGAGGATTCGTCCCAGCTCTGATATCAACTATACCAGGTGTTTGATAAAAGAACGCTTAACGCCATAACTCTGTTATTTACAAATCGATTTAAATGAAATAAAAAACAAAGTTAATCGCAGTTTCAATACCATAAATTGACACTAATTATATATTTTTTTCAAAATTAACTTCATTGCCAAATAATAGTCAACTTTCAATTTTTAAATGGCTGCATATCATTTTGTTATTTTATAATATTGGACATTGTTTTTCTGAATCCAACTATGCTCGATATGTTGATTATAATTTAATATTTATGCTAGAAAAAAATCAAAATAAATGTTATCCACATGATTTTTGGGCAATAAATGTAGTGTGCCTTGAAACAAAGTTGGACTTTTAATACTGATCAAAATTTGTAAATAAAATTAGTATGAATAATTAGCTTAGGAGATTCAACACAATTTGTCGACCAACCGAACAAAATAAAGGCTAGTATTTTTCAAACTTTACAATATTTTAATGTTTTATACGCGTGGCGCATGAAGTAAAATTTCGAGTTTAGAAAAGCCCCGTGAAATTTTGTCTCGAGTCGCTGCGCGATAATTAACCGTTAATAATCATATAAGTGAAACAAAACTAAGTGAATTTAATTTACAAACCAATATATTTTTGAAAATTTTTTACGAAGTGATAAATGAGAAAAAAGTGTCCGATATAAAAATAACCAATTTAATTTAAAATATGCATATGATAAAAATGTCTTAAAATATTCTATTCGTTTAGAAAAAATCCCTTTCAACGTTCTGATGATCAAATGACATTTTCTCATGCTTCTGACAGCAAAACCGTAATTATGAGTGATATCAATTCTATTTTAATGGAACGCCTTGAATGACATCTATTGATTACAACAAACAAAACTTTAATAACATGTTTAGTTTCTTGTTAATTAGTCTGAGGAGTTTTAGGTGAAACACCTTAACCCTTTACTGCACGGAGTAACATATATGATACACTTTATAAAAAACATTATAGTAAATACAATTTGACATTTTCGTTTGCGGGATGTGTTGCATTTTAACTACATAAGTATCAGAGACGTATGTACATATTTTTTAACGTACAAAATTGTTTGACATCCGTGTTATGGCCGTTTATTCAAGCAGATTCGAGTCTACCGTTCAGATTAATTTGCGTTCTCCGATATACTGCTTTCAAAAAAGTGCTTATATTTCATATAAATTACATATTTTTATACTTTACTGTTTAAAGAGGTATGTATGTTAATTGTATCTGTCTGCTGTGTAAAAATTATCTTAAAAATTAAACCAGAAAACGTGTAAAATATATGTAGCACATATGCAAATTTTTATTAATGATAAATAAAGGCAATAAGATAGATTTGTTTCATTATTTCTCTCGTATTTCCTGACAGTTTTAACATAAAAAAACATTTGTTCTGTTAAAATAAAAAAGTGCAGTAAAGGGTTAAAACGCCCATGCATATGAATATTTTTTTGCTTGAAATGATCTCAAGAACATGCCCCTTAAGTGCCGAGAGAACTTTGCTAGACACCCTGTATATAGTTTGTTATACTTAATTCTCGAAATAAAAATAGTTAATAACATATTCGGCTATTCGAATAATTTTTATTTTATCCTAAATATTCAAATATCCTAATACAATGAATATCGGGATTTTAATAGCAGCCCTAGTATTTAGTTTTTGCTTTATTATATTGTAAAATGGCATATAAACAAATAACCATGCTACCACTCCATACTTTCTATTTGAATGTTTTGCTAGCGCTTAGGGATTGAGAGTTAGGTTTTTATGAAACTTGAATGTTAATAGCCATTTCTAAATTCCAAAATGCAACTAAATTTAATTTCCTACAAAATTAGCAATTAAATTAAATTCCTAAAAGAAACAATTCGGTTTTTACAAAACCAAATATTAATAAATTAGCAAACTGAAACCACGATCATATTTGACTATATTTCTGTACAAAATAAAATAAGAGTTATTCTTAGTAGCAAATGAAGTGTATTTTAACGATTATTTAATATATATTTAACATCTTTATTGACAGAATTTTCGTATAAAAAACATTTAAATATTTTAACTACAATAAATTTGGTACATAAATAATTTTCTGCCAATCGGCTATCGACCATTGGTCTTTCCGCCTGATTATTTAATATTTTCTCACAAAATTCATAAAAACTCCACAACACGAGTTTAAAGTTTGTCTTGACTTTAGATACTGTTTGCCGACAAGATTGATGTTTCCTGAATTGATAACTTCAACGTTTTCTGGCTATATTTAATAAAATGTACATACAAATAATATACGAGTATTCACAGTAAATTTGGGAAAATCTGAATACAAATATGATTAAACTAAAGTAAGCAAATATTCGCCAAATTAAATTAGAACATCCCTAGTTTATACTATACTTACTTATTATTGCTAATAAAATATAACTAATAATAATAAAAGATAAATAAAAAATACTGGGTTTGTTTCACTATTAATAAAATTAAATTGTGAAACAAACCAATGTTATTTTTGATTTATCCTTTATTTTAATTAGTTCAAAATGTTTCACTAAGTGATAAGTGAAAGAGTTATTCAAGAAAGTAACTAATAGGTCTGTAACACATAATATAAATGGTATTAAATGTCATACAAATCCTGAAGAAAAAACCACCATCTTAAACTTTATACACGCTTACACTTACAAACAATGTTTCTGGTTTAGATACATTCACCGTACAAATATTAGGGAACGGTAACACGAAAAAAAGAGAACATCAAATACTTCACCAGGTAATCCGATTAAAGCACGAGTTTTATTATTTTTGTTATGTTTGCTCTAGAAATGGGCCCAGGAAAAAGATTGCATTATAGTAATGTTGGGTAGGAGTTAAAATAAATATTTACAGTCCGAAACGGCGCCGTAAAAATATTACTAGAGTTTTCCTTTTTATTGGAGTTGCTCGTTAGTTTAGCGAATTTATTTTATCGTCGTTTCCGAGGTTAAAAGGGACCTGGCGACAAAAGCGTAAATACGAATGTGTGTGTGTGTGTGTGTGTGTAAAGGGACTTCAGGAAAAAGTTTTTTTTTGGGAGGTCTTAAAATACCCTAGTAGCCATTATGGTGATGATATTTTACCTTTTTCAATTACGCTATATGTTGTTTTCAATTATTTAGTATAAATTACTACTCTGGCATTTTATCTTAGTATTAAATTATTTCAGGTACTTAGATATATGTATATATTCTTTTTAATCATTTGCCCTTTCAACTGTGAAGTGAAGGGCTTAAAATATGTGTTTCATTGTTCTGAGTTCGTTTGTCTTAATTAATTCCCATCTTGTGTTTTGTCCTTTACTCCGTTCTACGTTCGTTATAATTGTCCTTTTTACTCCATCTAGCCATGTTTTTGTTGATCTTCCTTTGCAGTTTTTTTTTTCCTGTTACAATTCAATAAGTATTTCTTTTTTGCACTCGTGTCCTTCTTTTAAATTTGTTTTATCATGTCTTCTATCAAGTCTATTTCTTATCCCAAGATGATTTCTCTATTTCAAGTTCTTATTTACATTTCAATTTCTTCCATTTCTTTATATTGGTGCGTTGTTTTGCTCGTATCCTCGTATCTTGCCATTGCTATCCGTTTGCTCGTATTGTCTTTAATAATTAATTGTTTGTTCTCCTTTAACTATTAGTTATTTGTTATTTTTTCCATTGGTCCGTTTTCTTTGCAGTCTAAAAAGTATTCCTTTTCATTTAATATAATTTTTTTGTAGGCGACAGTTAGTCTGTTTCCTTTTTCTCTATTTTCATTTGCGGTATTTCTAATTTTACGCTGTATTCTTCTGTCTTCTTTCTTTTTACTTCTTCTGTCGTATCGCCATCAATGTACGTTTAGGTGTTCTTTGGTTTCTTGCTCTTCGGTTTACTAAGTTTGTAATTTGCCTTCTTTTTTCTCTCTTGATTCTAATACCACAACGATTATTTTTATTTTTTTCTTTATGATTTTGTATGATCTGTTTACCGACGAGAAGTTAGCATTAAAAACTCAGCATTAAATTGGCGCCTACACCAAAAAGGCTAGAATCATTATTTCATTAAATATTGTGTTTTTCAAAACACAGCCCCACAAAACTCGCACGGAATATAGATTAGAGTATATAACATTAGGCTAAATAAATAAATTTATCAATATGTAGAAAATAAACTCAAAAGTTCTTCTATAATTAGATTAGAAATGTTCCTCACCCTTAATCATTTTGAAACTCACAGGAGTTGTTAACGAATGATTTACCAACAAAATATAAAAATAAAATTTAACCACATATTTTTTGTTTTTTATTTACAAGCTTAGCATTAAATTATAATACTGATAAACGATAATTACATAATCAAAAATTAAAATGGGGATGTTCCTTACCCTTAATCATTTTGAAACTCACAAGAGTTATTTACGAATGTTTTACCAACAAATTATAAAAATAAAATTTAACCACATATTTTTTGTTTTTTATTTACAAGCTTAGCATTAAATTATAATACTGATAAACGATAATTATATAATAAAAAATTTAAATGGGGATGTTCCTCACCCTCAATCAATTTGAAACTCACAGGAGTTGTTTACGAATGTTTTACCAACAAAATATAAAAATAAAATTTAACCACATATTTTTGTTTTTATTTACAAGCTTAGCATTAAATTATAATACTGATAAACGATAATTATATAATCAAAAATTTAAATGGGGATGTTCCTCACCCTTAATCATTTTGAAACTCACAGGAGTTGTTTATGAATGTTTTACCAACAAAATATAAAAAAAATTAACCACATATTTTTTGTTTTTTATTTACAAGCTTAGCATTAAATTATAATACTGATAAACGATAATTACATAATCAAAAATTTAAATGGGGATGTTCCTCACCCTTAATCATTTTGAAACTCACAAGAGTTATTTACGAATGTTTTACCAACAAAATATAAAAATAAAATTTAACCACATATTTTTTGTTTTTTATTTACAAGCTTAGCATTAAATTATAATACTGATAAACGATAATTATATAATCAAAAATTTAAATGGGGATGTTCCTCACCCTTAATCATTTTGAAACTCACAGGAGTTGTTTACGAATGTTTTATCAACAAAATATAAAAAAAATTAACCACATATTTTTTGTTTTTTATTTACAAGCTTAGCATTAAATTATAATATTGATAAACGATAATTATATAATCAAAAATTTAAATAGGGATGTTCCTCACCCTTAATCATTTTGAAACTCACAAGAGTTATTTACGAATGTTTTACCAACAAAATATAAAAATAAAATTTAACCACATATTTTTTGTTTTTTATTTACAAGCTTAGCATTAAATTATAATACTGATAAACGATAATTATATAATCAAAAATTTAAATAGGGATGTTCCTCACCCTTAATCAATTTGAAACTCACAGGAGTTGTTTACGAATGTTTTACCAACAAAATATAAAAATAAAATTTAACCACATATTTTCTGTTTTTTATTTACAAGCTTAGCATTAAATTATAATACTGATAAACGATAATTATATAATCAACAATTTAAATGGGGATGTTCCTCACCCTTAATCGATTTGAAACTCACAAGAGTTATTTACGAATGTTTTACCAACAAAATATAAAAATAAAATTTAACCACATATTTTCTGTTTTTTATTTACAAGCTTAGCATTAAATTATAATACTGATAAACGATAATTATATAATCAAAAATTTAAATGGGGATGTTCCTCACCCTTAATCGATTTGAAACTCACAAGAGTTATTTACGAATGTTTTACCAACAAAATATAAAAATAAAATTTAACCACATATTTTTTGTTTTTTATTTACAAGCTTAGCATTAAATTATAATACTGATACACGATAATTATATAATCAAAAATTTAAATGGGGATGTTCCTCACCCTTAATCAATTTGAAACTCACAGGAGTTGTTTACGAATGTTTTACCAACAAAATATAAGAATAAAATTTAACCACATATTTTTTGTTTTTTAATTACAAGCTTAGCATTAAATTATAATACTGATAAACGATAATTATATAATCAAAAATTTAAATGGGGATGTTCCTCACCCTTAATCAATTTGAAACTCACAGGAGTTGTTTACGAATGTTTTACCAACAAAATATAAAAATAAAATTTAACCACATATTTTTTGTTCTGTATTTACAAGCTTAGCATTAAATTATAATACTGATAAACGCTAATTATATAATCAAAAATTTAAATGGGGATGTTCCTCACCCTTAATCATTTTGAAACTCACAGGAGTTGTTTACGAATGTTTTACCAACAAAATATAAAAAAAAATTTAACCACATATTTTTTGTTTTTTATTTACAAGCTTAGCATTAAATTATAATACTGATAAACGATAATTATATAATCAAAAATTTAAATGGGGATGTTCCTAACCCTTAATCATTTTGAAACTCACAGGAGTTGTTTACGAATGTTTTACCAACAAAATATAAAAAAAAATGTAACCACATATTTTTTGTTTTTTATTTACAAGCTTAGCATTAAATTATAATACTGATAAACGATAATTATATAACCAAAAATTTAAATGGGGATGTTTCTCACCCTTAATCATTTTGAAACTCACATGAGTTATTTATGAATGTTTTACCAACAAAATATAAAAATAAAATTTAACCACATATTTTTTGTTTTTTATCTATAAGCTCAGCATTGAATTATAATACTGATAAACGATAATTCTATTTTCAAAAATTCAAATGGGGATGTATCTCACCCTTAATCATTTCAAAACTTACAGGAGTTGTTAACGAATGTTTTACCAACAAAATATAGAAATAAAATTCAACCACATATTTTTTGTTTTTTTATTTACAAGCTTAGCATTAAGTTATAATACTGATAAACGATCAAACAATTTTGATCCGGATCAATATCGAAACTATTTAAAGCATTTAATAATTTCAAGATCACAACTAACAAACAAGCATTCTTTGTGTGTATTTTGTGCAGAAGATTGCAATGAATTGCAATGCATAAAATGTAATAAATTCTCCCATACTATGTGCACATCAGTAGCCCAAACCCCGTTTGTATGTGATATTTGTACGAATTTAAAATAATCCTTCAAACTAAAATTAATTATCATTAACCGTATTGGAGATATCTTGGCATGTAGCATGTGATTTCTTAAGGCTCGTATCGACTAGAGAGTTCGCCCGGTGCGTAACACCGTTACATTGCATGTTACGCTTAGTGGGTGCGGGCAAGCGTTGCATAACAACGTATTCAATTTGGCCACGATTCAATGCAACGCAACGGAGCCGATAGGCCAGTTGGCGGATTTTCGACGTCACTTCAAAGAAATTGTTGCGTTACGCCATTTTATAATTATAATTTAGTGCAAAGCGTTCGTTGGTAATACACTAGTAAACAACCCTCTGAAGTTTCAAAATGATTGAGGGTGTGCAACATCGCAATTTTCTTAAAAAAATATAATAACCTGTTTTCCGTATTATAGTTTATTGCCGAACTTGTAAATAAAAAACAAAAAATATGCGGTTAAATTTTATTTTCATATTTTGTTGGTAAAACATTCCTGAACAAGTCCTGTGAGGTTCAGAATGATAAAGGGTGAGGAACATCCCCATTTAAATTTTTGATTATATAATTATCGTTTATCAGTATTATAATTTAATGCTAAGCTTGTAAATAAAGAACAAAAAATATGTGGTTAAATTTTATTTTTATATTTTGTTGGTAAATCATTCGTTAACAACTCCTGTGAGTTTCAAAATGATTGAGGGTGAGGAACATCCCCATTTAAATTTTTGATTATATAATTATCGTTTATCAGTATTATAACTTAATGCTAAGCTTGTAAATAAAAATCAAAAATATGTGGTTGAATTTTATTTCTATATTTTGTTGGTAAAACATTCCTGAACAAGCCCTGTGAGGTTCAGAATGATTAAGGGTGAGGAACATCCCCATTTAAATTTTTTATTATATAATTATCGTATATCAGTATTATAATTTAATGCTAAGCATGTAAATAAAAAACCAAAATATGTGGTTAAATTTTATTTTTATATTTTGTTGGTAACACATTCGTTAACAACTCCTGTGAGTTTCAAATTGATTGAGGGTGAGGAACATCCCCATTTAAATTTTTGATTATATAATTATCGTTTATCAGTATTATAATTTAATGCTAAGCTTGTAAATAAAAAACAAAAAATATGTGGTTGAATTTTATTTTTATATTTTGTTGGTAAAACATTCGTAAACAACTCCTGTGAGTTTCAAATTGATTGAGGGTGAGGAACATCCCCATTTAAATTTTTGATTATATAATTATCGTTTAGCAGTATTATAATTTAATGCTAAGCTTGTAAATAAAAAACAAAAAATATGTGGTTAAATTTTATTTTTATATTTTGTTGGTAAATCATTCGTTAACAACTCCTGTGAGTTTCAAAATGATTAAGGGTGAGGAACATTTCTAATCTAATTATAGAATTTGTTGCAAGTTTCCGTTGAACTTTCGAGTTTATTTTCTACATATTGATAAATTTATTTATTTAGCCTAATGTTATATACTCTAATCTATATTCCGTGCGAGTTTTGTCGAGCTGTGTTTTGAAAAACACAATATTTAATGAAATAATGATTCTAGCCTTTTTGGTGGAGGCGCAAATTTAATGCTTAGTTTTTAATGCTAACTTCTCGTCGGTGATCTGTTTACGTTTTTATTTCTAATTCTGGCGATATATAATTCAATAGTTTATTTAATATTTTTGTTCTCCGTTATCAATCCTTTAACTAATATGTTGTTTCTTTTCTTTTCTCTTTCTTCCTTTTCCAATCTTATCTTTATACTGTTTATTGTCATTACTCTATTTTTGTATTTTCCTGTTCCCGGTTTTCCTCTTTAATTCGTATTTCTTTTCTTATTTCGTTTATTTTTACATTTAGTTCGTGTATTTTTTTTTATTTCCTGCATAATATAAATGTGTAATCAGTGTTCTTTCATTAAATTGTTATTAACATAATAAAACGTATATCTGAGTTGTTTATTAATCTCCCTGAAATAAATTCGATGATATTTTTCCTTCGAATATAAATGCTATTACTGCGCGAATGTTTGGTTTCACTTCTCAAAAACTCTCAAATCAAGGGATAAAGAAAAAATCACTCGAGCGCTACGCGCTCTCGTGATTTTTTCATGCCCTTGATTCTCATGTTTTTACTATGACAACCAAACATTCGTGAGTTATGTGCGCTTTACTGCTCACTCAGACGCGCCCACATGCACCTGCAATTACGGTGACCATATATTTTTATTGTAATAAAACTAATTGTAATGAAACGAATAAACAGATTCTGTCAAAATCAAAATTGGAAGTTTAGAACTATCGATCAATCACGATATACTTATGAACCAATGATTAACAGAAATAATCCTAATTTTAAACAATCAATTCCTCAACAACAATAGTATAGACAACCGCCTTACAATCCAAAATGTTTTAATCAATATCAACCCTAAAATAATTATCAATAATAATAATAATAATTATCATAATTATAATAATCACCTTATATGATTCAAATCACGAATACTCGAATATAGGATTCGTAGGAGATAAATATGATTCGAATCAAAGATTCGAATCCTGTTTTTTCGAATCACGAATACAAATCCTTTAAGAATAAATTTGATTTTATTATTTTTTTACAACCATTAACATATAAATATCTCTATCAGTTGTATTAACAAAAATATTTAAAACCTAATTATCTATTATTAACACTGAACATCGTTGATAACAGATTAAATATCTGTGCTACTCTGATAAAACATGTATTTGTGTGTTTTTGAACTTCACTTCATATCAGTGTCTTGTACGCGTGGCGCATGAAGTAAAATTTCGAGTTTAGAAAAGCCCCGTGAAAATTTGTCTCGGGTCGCTGCGCGACCCTCGACAAATTTTCTACGCGGGGCTTTTCTAAACTCGAAATTTTACTTCATGCTTAGTCTGGGAGTGGAACCACTTGTCCAAAACTTCAAATTGAACTCTGTTATAAAATCGCGAATGCCTGAAAATTACATAAATAGAAAATTCACTGACTATCATTAAAACTCGGAAAATCAGAGAAAAGTCATGGTATTTTATTCAAATTGACCAAAGCACTAACAAAAAGGCCATATGATTTTATTAAATTAGTCAAAATCAATAGGCATCATAAAAATTACAAACACGTAAAAATTTATAAAACCAACATAAATATGGACAAAAACAATAAAAACAATTTAACAAACTGGGGGTAACCCACAGAAGAAAGTTATATATTAGAAGGTCAGGAAAAAAAATCTTGAATCAGGGAAATGTCGGAAAACTTTAACATTTCAGATTGTGGATACCATGTCAGTTTTACTTCAAATAATGTTTAACAAAATGTTGAAGACTAGATTATTATCTTTAAAAACATTTTTAGTCATTTAATGTTCTTATCAAAGCAATCAGTTTGAAGTTTCGAGCAAATGTTTCCACTCCCAGACTAAGCATGAAGTAAAATTTCGAGTTTAGAAAAGCCCCGCGTAGAAAATTTGTCTCGGGTCGCTGCGCGACCCGAGACAAGTTTTCACGGGGCTTTTCTAAACTCGAAATTTTACTTCATGCGCCACGCGTGTAAAACACTGATTTAAAATGAAGTTTAAAATGCACTGAAAACCAACCCAACTTCGATACTTTTTTAAAATTGGATGTCTTCTTTCCTATCCATGCTGTAAACCTTCAGATATTCATTGTTTACTTGTAAAAAAACTTCGATTCCCTGTAGCCTTTCAGTCTCTGAAGACCATGATTGGTCCTTCGAGCTGTAGCCTTTGTAAAATGGTAATAAACTTAGTAATCTAGAGTGATCCTTCAATTTGAAACTTCTAAGAACGAGTGTTGTCCACTCCCAGACTAAGCATTAAGTAAAATTTAGAGTTTAGAAAAGCCCCGCATAGCAAATTTTCACGGGGATTTTCTAAACTCGAAATTATACTTTATGCGCCACGCGTATTAAACAGTGATTAAACTAAAAATAAAAAAAAAAACACAAAACTAATTTTTCATGTTAATCCTCACAATTAATTCGAATTAATTTTGACAAGTCAAATCCTTTTGTAAGTATTCGAATCTTTTTGTAAGTATTCGAATTTTTTTATAAATATTCGAATCCTTCTATGAGAATTCGAATCACCCGCATTTGGATTCGAATACGAATCCTCTTAAAAAAATCTAACGAATCCGGATCACGAATCCAGTTTAACTAAAGTATTCGAATGCCTCTTTTGAATCCTCGAAAAGGAATCGAATCCAGGATTCGAATCCTGAATGATTTGAATCCTGCCTCTGGGCTATAGCATACTGCTTTAGTAGTATATTTTGAATGTCACTTAAAATCAGTGTTTTATACGCGTGGCGAATGAAGTAAAATTTAGAGTTTAGAAAAGCCTACAAATTTGGTTTGGTCGCGTAGCGCTACGCGGTACGTGATCAAACCAAATGTATAGGCTTTTCTAAACTCAAAATTTTACTTCATGCTTAACCTTGGAGTAGAAAACACTCGTTCAAAGCTTCAAATTGAACTCTTATAATATACAACGAATATACATATTTATACTTAAAAGATAAACTCCCTGTATATATTATTTTAAACATTTTTGAAGATGCGATTTTTGAGGAAATCAAAATAAAAATTTTGAATAAAAAAATAAAATAAAATAGCGAATTATTGTGGTGTATATCATATGAAAGTTAAAAAATGAGACTGTTTTAGATATCTAGCTTAATTTGAAGAGCAGTAATCGTAATTTACAAATTGAGCGAATTGCGATTTTAAGCCATTTTTCTGAAATTTATATGCGTATATCTTGAAAACGGCTTGACATTTAATCCCAAAATTAGATATTTTTCTTTTTTGTGGAAAGACAATGAGTGAGCAAAATTTAAAAAAATCTAAAATTGTAAGTGTGTTGGTTTGACATAGAATCGCTCCTTTGAAAAAAGCACCTATCCTATTAAAAAAAGTTTAATATTATATCATTGTTAAATTTAACTAATAGTAATAATTATACAAAATAATTTTTAGTTAAATTTACTAATTTTTAACACAAAGAATAAGTGAATTTATCAATTAATATTTGCATAATATTTCAAGGAATAATAATTGCAATTTATTACCAGGGAGATACGCAATGACCTAAGGTCGAAACTAGTTCCTTCAATAAATTACCTATTATTAATACACTAATTTTTAATCACCGGTAAAGTGGCAAATTAATTCATCATTCGGTGAATTTTCCTAATAAGTTTACAATTACAGCGAATATGCTGTAATTCTTTAGATATTTGTTGTTTTTGTTTTAAAAGAGTACATGAAGTAAAATTTCTAGTTTAGAAAATCCTGAAATTTTCAAGCTTTTCTAAACTCGAAATTTTGCTTCATGCTTATTGTGGGAGTGAAAAATACTTGTTTTAAGCTTCAAACTTTAAAAAAAAAACAACGAATATCGGAAAATTTACAACGTATGCGTATGTACTGGGTGGCCTAAATTCGATGTTTACTTAGGGTATCCCGGTAACCTAAAGAGTTAGAAAAAATGTATATACAGTGTATAAATATATACATATATATATATATTATACACGGCATGACCTCCTTTTCTGAGATATTAATAATGGCGTTAACAGATCATGGCTAACTTGATTAGTTTGGAAGATATCGCGCGATTTTCAATTGTTGGCTATATTTAAGTATGTTTTTATTTTAATAAATATAAGGTATACAAAAAACAGTCCTATACAGGGTGTCTACGCTAAACCGTTCGTTAAAAGTTTATGGGGTTGCCGTTGCACTAAAAATTTGAAAAAAATCTTTGTCATATGGTTGAATCAGCTCTCCTCACGTGAAATATTTTTAACTTTATATCACTTCCGGCTCCACCGGAAAAAGCACCAAGTTTATTATTTTAAATAGAATACCTTATATATTAGTAATTTTTTGGATTTCTCGTTTAAATAGCAACATATTTTATTCGAACATATGTACACTTATCTCTTCTAGTTTTAAAGAAAAGAATATATTTCTAAAATTCTGACCTCTAAAAGGCATATTGAAATCTGTCTGTAACTTTTCTTAAGAATAAGATAAAAATATGATTTATATCTCTACTTGTACCTAGAGGATGCCTCTATGAGTGAATTAATTGAAAACTGTCAATTTTCACAATAAGTGTTCTTAAAATGTCAATAACTAAGTGCCCTCTTCAATATCTAGTAAATCAACTTTTTTAAATGGAATGACCCAATTTTTATCACATGGTACGATTGAGGGGAAAATTTCCTACAAAAAAATATTATAAAACTATACTCCTAAAGCAAGTAGTTTTCGATATGTTTCGAAAATTCGTTTTCGTCGCATTTATGCAGGGAATAATGCGCGCATAAGTCGCAATTGAATTTTATTAGGCCAGTAGTATGCTTTTGTTTTGTCGCGATTGTATTGCGAAATGTCAAATAATAAAAAGAATTAGTACAAAGTTTTACAGAAATCAACAAAATGAATAATTACACAAATCAACAAATTATCAATTTATTCTTTATATATACATGGCAACTGCCAATTGAGTGAAAATTGATTCCAATTTTCTAAATCTTGGTTTATTCATCGGCGGCAAATGTGGATAACTTTAATTAAATATTCTACATGTTCGAGTACCAATTCTATCGCAGTTGCCATTTATAAAGAATAAATTGATAATTTGTTAATGGGTGTATTTATTCATTTTGTTGATTTCTGTATAACTTTGTATTAATTGTTTTTATTATTTGACATTCTCCATTACGTAAGCCACAAAACAAAAGCATTACTACTTGCCTACTAAAGTCAGTTGAGACTTATCCGCGCATTATTTCGTGCATAAATGCGACGAAAAACGAATCTTCGAAATAATTCGCAAACCACTTGCTTTAGGAGTATAGTTGTTAATACTTTTTTGTAGGAAATCTTCCCCCTAATCGTACCACGTGATAAAAAATGGGTCATTCTATTTAAAAAAGTTGAATTACGAGATTTTGAAGAGGGCACTTTAATATTGACATTTTAAGAACACTTATTGTCAAAATTGACAGTTTCCAATTAATACACTTATAGAGGCATCCTCTAGGAATAAGTAGAGATATAAATCATATTTTTATATTATTCTAAAGAAAAGTTACAGATAGATTTCAAGATGCCTTTTAGAGGTCAGAATTTTAGAAATATTTTTTTTGCTTAAAACTATAAGAGATAAGTGTACATATGTTCCAATAAAATATGTTGCAATTTAACCGTGGAATCCAAAAAATTACTAATATATAGAGTGTTCCATTTAAAATAACAAATTTGGTGCTACTTTCGGTGGAACCGGAAATAATATAAAGTTGAAAATATTTTACATGAGGAGAACTGATTCAACCGTATGACAAGGATTTTTTTCAAATTTTTAGTGCAACGGCAACCCCATAAACTTTTAACGAACGGTTTAGCGTAGACACCCTGTAGTTATTTATGTAGATTTTACAGAAAAATGCAGAAGCGTACTTATTTTTTTATTTGGACTTTTAATTTCCGAGTTATGATATAAAGTTGAATTTTTTTTGGTAAAAATATGTGTTTTTAACTCTGAATGAAGCTTTTAGATAAATATTCAATAATACATACTGTTATAATTACAGAGATGTTAGTATTATTTGTTATAATGAAGGGGTCTGCGAACTCAGTAATTGATCGCAAAAGTGATTAAAAATGATAAAATTAATATTAAAAGTAAAGTTAGTTTTCAGTATAATTTTTAAGAATTTTTGTTGTATATGTATATCAACGTCAAACTTATTTAAAATGCTATTTACTGACATAAAAATTTATAGCGTTCCGTTTAAAAAAAATTGCAACTAAAAAATGAGATAAAAAAATAAGTACACTACTGCATTCTACGTTGAAAACTACACAAATAACTATTTAAGTATATATTTATACATATAGTTATTGAAAAAATTACGTATTTTAAAACTGCCGACAATTAAAAAACGCTCGATATCTCTTAAACTAATCGAGCTAGCCATGATCTGTGAATGCTTTTGTTATATTCTTAGAAAAAAAGGTCATGACGTGTATATAACATTTTGTCTAACTATTTAGGTTACTGAGATACCCTATAAAAACATCGAATTTTGGGGCACAATGTATAAAGAAAAAATCCGTGTATGGCTGATTTAACATTTTTGCTAAAGTCTGATCAGTCTAAACAGTTTTTGCTTGGATTGTATTTAGAAATAATGAGGAATATTAAACTGATAAGGCAGGTTTTTGTTCTATGTTTCAATTAATAATGATAAGTACATTCATTCATTTGGTTCAATTTATTTTGCTTATAAATATTTTAAATGTTTCTACACATTAGTAAAATAAATGTTGCTATGTATCTATAGGTGCAACCATCAATCATTTTAGCTGGAGAATCATTGGTGGCCATACTGCTGCTGATGGGCAGTTCCCGTACCAAATATCTCTAAGCATTAATGGTAGGCATTACTGTGGTGGTTCAATTTTGGACAACACAACTATTCTTTGCGCAGCTCATTGTCATGAAGGGTAAGGTTAATTAATAATACATTAGTAGATTTCAAGCAATAAATGTTCAGAATATTATTTTTATTTGTTTGAATTCCGTCTATTTTTTAAATATGTATGATAATCTGACAATTTTAGGTCTGCCAAGTGTTCCCATTATATTTTATTAAAACCTCGAAATTTTGCTTCATGTCTAATCGACATGAAGTACAATTTCGAGTTTTTAATAAATGATATTTTGGTATTATGTGCGCAAAATCAGTGTTTTTGACGCATCAAGAATGCATTTTTAGTCGAGACCGCAGGTCGACACTAAAAATGAATTCGAATGCGTCAAAAAATATACTGATTTTTCGCACAAAATACGAACAACATTTTTTCTACAACCGCAAATGTATAATTTCTACCATAAAGTTTAAGTAATTAAATAATTATTTTGAAATATATCATTTTACTAAGTCGTCTATGTTCAATAGCAAAAACATAATCAGTAAATAAATTTCTCAGAATTTCTACCGTTTGTGTTCATACAAATAATGATGAATTATGACGATTCGTGTGGTAGTGATACTCACACCTAGATCAAGAATACAGTAAAGGCGGGAATTTCTGCTTTAATGCAAAAGAAATAGAAAAAAGCAATATAAAAAACATATTGGCAATTTCATGATTGACGTGCGAAGAAAAAGGTAGTATTTCCGAGAACGTACTTTAGGCCTATTTTGAAGAGACATTACATTTGCATTAAGAGCATCTATGGAAAATTAATTTTAAGGTATTGCGTTAATTAAAAATTGTTAATTTATATCTTGTATTAATTGCTGCCATTTTTTTCTTTGAAAAAAATTTGGATTTACAACAATTTAAGGAAGGAGATACGAAACAAATTCATCTTTTAATGAAATGGAAAGCCCTATATAGAGTGCACGTATTTCAACAGAATGTATGGGGATTTCGGTTATTTGAAGAGATAGAGAGTCGGTTAAATTAGGGAAAAGTTGCGTATTTTAGAGCCCAATAATAATCTAAAAACAAATTTAAAATTTCTTTTTTCGTTTTTGAGATATTGTCAGAAAACCATATTTTTTGAAATTTCGTTATTATTTTTTTGTTCAAAAACTATTAAATTCAGCTTTGACAACTTTGACATTATAGAGGCACTTTTTAAAGAAAAATCTAGTAACATGTTTTATTTTAGGATAACTAAAAGGAACCATAGCCAACTTTTGTTTTTTTTATATAGGCGCCATTTTGCATTGCCATATTTTTTGGAAGAATATTGTTTTCTGAATTCAATGATGTCTCACACTCATAGTTTATTGTACATTTTATATGTAATATGTTAATATTTTGTATTTTGTAAAGAGTGCCTTGGAAACAGTTGAGTAACTCACTCATTTGATAACTACTAGGACTCATAATTTGCTTACATATCACCCCCTGAAGACGGGCATCCAGCTGATTAATTACTGTATTGATAGAAAATGTATTTGTTTATAAATAAAATACTGGTGTGACATTTTGAATCTTAATAAATTGCTTGACTGTCTATCATAGGATTTTGTCATATTATATCTTTATTGACCGTGTTTTGACTATTAGGACTGTCAGTGGCTTGATTGACTGACTATTGACTATTCGCCATATTTAAATATTGGTACTACATACGTCTTTTTCCACTGCGCAGGGAATACTCCTTCAGATAGAGATTTGCTAAATATAAGGTGCAAGGGTTCTAAGAGTGAGTGCGCGCATTGTTTATAAGCAAGTTCCACAGCCTTTTTTTAATATCCCACGCTAAGAAACAATTAAGAATGTCGCTTTTTAAAAATAAACAGAGGATAAAGTATTAGAATATTGAGAAGCAACTCATGTTATGCCTAGTTGTTATGTTATTCTTATATACCGAACCAAAACAATTCGCATATCTCAGAACCTCCGGTAGTTGTTACATTGTTATAAAACATATTAGATGGAGTGTTCAAAGACCTTTTTTTATTAGCTACAAAGCCCAACAGGCTTTTTGGGTCGGATATAATTTGTTCTTCCACATATTGTGTGTAGTTTGAGTAGTCCGATTTGATGTTTCATTTTCTATTTTAACATGTTATCGAATTATAATGAAATGTGTAGGGTTTTCTATTTAAAAAAAACAGTAAGTTAGATATTCATCATGAAAATGAATCACCCTGTATATTATAAAATATTTTCAATTAGTAGCTATAAATTTTATTTAAAACATATTCTATAAACTTATCACAAACCAAGATATCGAGCCGTTACAATTAATATTTGATACTTCCTAAAAGCAAAGTTGGGCATTAGTTGACAAAATTTTTAGTCATGATTAAAACTAATGACTTAAATAGTGATGACTAATTTAGTCACTAATCATTAGTCATACGTTATTATTAGTCTGTCAATCAGATGTGAATATTAATCAACAAAATTTTTGAATCATGACTAATTTCGAAATACTAAATTGATATTTAAAGGATATTGGCATCTGTCACATGTTACATCTGTGCAGATCGTTTGGATGTAGTTATCCATATTAAATAAATTACAAATATCGGCAGAAAAATTGGCATCACATTTCGATATCAAAAATAGATTAACAAGTTGCATTTACGAGTTCGCAGGGCAAGTAAATGCAAGGTATGAGCATGCAGCTTTCAAAACGTGTTTAACACTCTGCTTTTCCTACGACCAAACAGTGGCGGCGTTAATTGTTCTTCGTCACTACACATTTTATTTTAATAATGGTGACACTGACGTTTGAGGATTTTACTTTAAAAACTAGTTTTGAAAATTAAATTTTCAAGCGTGACATTACTTGTCAAAATACAAATATACAATTTACACCGTTCAGTGCACAGGTATAGCGATAAAATGTCTGTTTTCGGGAGCGGTCGTAGAAAAACCATATTGTAACTTGAAAAAATATCTAAAAATCGAGTTGGTCCTCTTTGCTTTTGAGTAAAGATTTACACAAGTATTTTTGGTTTAGTTTTAAAATGATTACATTAATAGTACAACATTTTTCTACTTCTGTCTTTTGCCTAATTTTTATATTATGTCTTTTAATTTTCATAAAAAACTACCATCATTGAATAATAAAAATTATAATTACATCATTTTTTTATCATTTACGATTTGAATTATGAGGGTTTAAAATTTAAAAAAGATGATTTTGGCCTTTCTGAATACTTTAAAAATCCAAATTGGATTATCTTAAACAAAGCAGGGGTTTCAATGATAATAATAATGTATTATTAGTGTTATAGCAGAGCTTACACAAGTCAGAGTTTACAAGTTTTATAAGTTTAGGTATTTAAGATTTACTGATATAAACAATTACACAAATGCGTATACGAACACAAAATTTAAATAAAAACGATTATTTATACATACGTACAGAGTATATGAGCAGTAAATCATGACTAAAATGTATGCTTTAGAAAGTCCTCTATGGTGTAGAAGGCATTTTTGATAAGAATTATCTTAATTTCTTTCTTAAAATTTACTATATTTAGTTCCCTAAATCTATCCGGTAAATGATTGAAAAATTTCAGACCATAATAGTTCTGACAATTCCTGGATCTTTGGAGCCTGAGGTTGGGAATGCTTAAGTCACTTTTCGTTCTCGTGTGATAATTGTGCCTTTGTTGGTTTAATTTGTTGTCGTCGTAATACGATTTAATTAATAGCACACTTTGCAGGACATAGAGACAAGGTAGTGTTAATATTTTTAGCTTCATGAATGCTGGTTTGCAGTTATCTTGGTAACCTAAGTTATCAAGTATTCTTACCACTTTGCTCTGAATACCAAAGAGCCTGTGTCTAATGGAGGAATGTCCCCATGCCACAATGTTGTATGAGAGATGGGACTGAAAAGGGGAAAAATATGCGATTCTTATCATGTGAGGGCTGATGTTGTTTTTTAGACCCCTGATAACAAAGATGCTTTTATTTAATTTTGCAGCTAATACATCGCCCTGGCTGTTCCACAGTAGATGATTATCTATATGAATGCCCAAGAACTTCACCGTTTTGTGTTGATAAGGCTTTTGCGTATTCAAGCTGTAAATGGCTGTTTCGGTTTTATTAGCATTCAGAGTCAAGAGGTTGGCATTAAACCAAATTTTTGCTTTTTCAAGCAAGACATTATTTTCCTCCAAACCAGCATTCAGGTTTGGCGATGAATTGATGATTGTTGTATCGTCCGCGAACAGGACAACTTTGCAATTTAACATATAGTCACGGAAATCGTTTACAAACAATAAGAACAGTAAAGGTCCCAAAGTAGAGCCTTGTGGGACACCACATTTTACTTCTAGCAATTCCGACATTTCGCCATTGTGAAACACAGATTGTAATCTGCTAGAAAGAAATGATATCAGCAGCCTACAACTTAGTGGGCTGAAATTGTACATATATAATTTTCTTAATAATAATGTATGAGAAACACAGTCAAACGCCTTCGAAAGATCAATGTATGAGGCAAACAAATACTGACATTTCTCAAATGATGCTATAATGCTCTGGCACAGATCTAGTATTGCATTGGTTGTTGATTTGCCTTGTCTAAACCCATATTGATCGTCGCTTAGGGAGTTGTTTTCCTCAAAATGTCCAATAATTTGCTTGAACAGGATTTTCTCCACAATTTTCGAGAAAATTGGAGGTATGCTTATCAGTCGGTAATTATTGCAATCATTTGGATCACCTTTTTTGTGAACTGGTAGCACTTTTGATATTTTGAGCACATCAGGATACTTACCAGTAATAATTATGGAATTAATAAGTTTGGTAAGTGGCTCTATAATAACATCAATAACATCTTTAATTAATTTAATTGTTATCCCGTAAATGTCACCACAAGCACTAGATCTTATCTCATGGACTGTGTCTCTCACACTAACCTGAGAAACTGGCTGAAAGTTGAATTGAGTGAGTTCCCACGACACGTTTGGAATTATTAATTGCATTAGATCAATATCACAGATAGGTAGTTGATGTGTAATCATGTTTGGAATTTGTATAAAATAGTCATTAAAAGAACTAGGTTCTATATCGCACTTTTTTATCACAGATTGTTTGTTATTTCTTTGGTTATTAATGATGTTCCACATAGCCTTTATTGGGCTATTTGCGGACTCCACCAACCTATCATTTGCAGAGATTTTAGCCGTTCTAATTGCTTCTTTATATTCCATTTTCATTTTTAATTTTAGTTCTTTCATTCCAGTATTATTCATTCTAGCACAGGCTTCATGAACAAGGTTAAATGGTTCCCGCCTTTTTTTCCAAGTCAGCAGTAAACCAATTACACTCTTGACTGTTCTTATTGTTTCGATTAATCTTTATAGGAAAACTTGTATCAAAAGTACCCCTAACTATATCAACAAATATCTGCCATGACGAGTTAGTATCACGACTTAATGATGAATTATTTTATATTCCAATAAAGTTTACAAAAATTTGTATTGATTAAATCATATCTCTAAAAGCTTTCTGCGACATTTCAATCTGGATGGGTTTGAAATTTTAAAAATTAAAGTCCATCATGTGGCATACACTGAGTGTTTTGTTAAACTATAGATTTTCCTATTACAGCGTCTGCACTTAAATTTTCAGATATTCTTTGTTTTTTTATAAGAGTTCAATTTGAAGATTTCAACTAGTGTTTTCTACTCCCAGATTAAGCATGAAGTAAAATTTCGAGTTTAGAAAAAAATTTTCAAGCTTTTCTTAACTGGTAATTTTACTTCATGCGCCACGCGTATAAAACACTGAAATATTGTCAAGTTTACGATACGTTACTACAGCAGTATGGTAAAGACGTATAGTTTGAATTTCACTTACAACCAGTCTATTATACGCGTCACACATGAAGTAAAATTTCGAGTTTAGAAAAGTCTTAAAATTTGGTTTGGTCGACTCAACCAAATTTTAAGGCTTATCAAAATTTAAAATTTTACTATATCCTTAATCTCGCTCTAGCAGTTTATTTTTATTTATCTCCATATGCAACTATTAGAAGATAAATGGATTAATTTTCTAAAATCTCATGAATATTTTCTAAATTAACAAAAATCTCGAAATATTAAAAATCTCATGAAAATTTATCAAAATTACGAAAATCTAATAAATTTACGAAAACTGCCAAGGTCGACTGAAAATTTAAATATGAAATGAGCAGTATATTTTGAACTTTACACTAAATCAGTGTTTTATACGCGTGGCGCATGAAGTAAAATTTCGAGTTGAGAAAAGCCCGAATTTGGATTTGGACGCTGCGCGTCCAAATCCGAATTCTTAGGGCTTTTCTCAACTCGAAATTTTACTTCATGCTTAGTCTGGGAGTGGAAAACACTCGTTAGATAACTTTTTCAAGTTTTTAGTTGATTGTTTTTAAGATTTTCCTCAATTTTTAAAATGTTTACAGTTTTCGTGATTTTCCATCATTATCATTAATTAAACAACAAACACTTTCATGAAACATTTTCCTTCTTGTGAATTTTCAAGAATGAGTTTTCGTTAGTTTCCTAAATTTTCGTCAACTTAAAAAATATAAATACCTTCCGTGAATTTCGCAAGATTTTAGTAAATTTTCAAAATGTTTTTGTTTTTTTGTATTTGCATAATTTTAATATTTCCGTTGATCTTTAAAATGTTAGCAGTTACTTTTTTATAAATTCTGACACCTTTCAGAATTTCCGTCATTTTTTTAACTCTTGGCAGTTTTCGTAAAAAACCTTCAAATTTAACTGTTTTAAAAAAACAACGAATGCCAGAAAATTTACACGGCGTGCATATAAAGCCTATACATTTCTGAAAATAGTGAAATTTTTAGTTTAAAAATATTTCAATTCTGTAACGAGCATTTAAAATGAACAGTATTTTCTTAAAATTATTTTTGCACTTTCCTAACTTTAAATCACGGCCAACATATTTAGTCCATTTATTAGTTGATTTATGATTGATTAGTCATCAATTAACAAAATAAGTTCATGAATAATGACTAAAAAGTTAATCATTAATCATGATTAACATATGCAAAATTAGTCACTAGGCTTAGTTATCAATCGACTAATAAATGCCCAACTCTGTTTAAAAATACGTTTATTATATTTACTATATTTTAAAAATAAAGTATTCAACTTTGAGAAATGGAATTATCTAAAGTTAAAAAACTCATTATTATTTTTTTAAGAATTGCTCTAAATTATTATTTATTTTTGCTTACACTTAATCATTTTATTGTTTCCATCATTAGGACAAAGATCACACATTTCTTAACTATCTCTGAAATTTATTTATTTATTCCCGAGATACCTCTTTAACATTGAAATAATACAAAATAAGAAATGTTGATAAAAATCTGAAGTAAAATGAAAAGAAACATTAATTTTGCATGTTTTTTTTTTTTTTATTGAGAATCGAAATTATAAAATAACCTGATGGAAAGCATCTACAACAAAGTTAAAATAAATATGTTATTTACATTTAAACGAATCATAAAATTATTCGAATTCGTACTAGCAAATCTTGAGAAAAGGTATTGGCATTCGTATTTGCGATAGCTTAATTCTGTATAGTCGGAATATCCCTAATTTCTACATAAGAATAAACATTATTTTTATTTATAATTGTATATTGAAAAACTGCATAACAATGTTTTACAGATTATTGACCTCTCAAATGACTGTCGTAGCCGGAATCAACAAACTGAACGCCAGAGGTGACGTCTACAAAGTAGCAAGATACATGGCCCACCCGGACTACAACGCTTATTTCCTCACAAACGACATCTCTTTAATCAAACTCAAAGAACCAATCCAATTCAACTAGAAAGTCCAACCAGTTAAACTGAGGCGGCGGTGAAGATTGTATTCTCAGTGGATGGGGCATCACCAATTTGCCAGGGAATACACCGAATGACCTTCAATCAATTTGAAGACTCTGTCGGTTGCTGATTGTAAAGCATCCCAGCAAAATATCGTTGATAGTGCACTTTCACCAAGAGAGGCGAAGGCGTGTGCCAAGGAGATTCTGGCGGTCCGCTGGTGGATGCTAATGGTGAGCAGATTGATATTGCTTCATGGGCAATCCCGTACGCTCGCGGAAAACCTGATGTGTTCACCAGGGTTCATTCATTCTTGGACTGGATTGAAAAAAAATCGTGCCTGATTTATTTTTATTGTTAACAATATTTTAAATAAATGAATTATTGAGAGGAACATTATTATTACAATTTAATAAAATATTCATTTTAAGTAATTGGCAACAAACGACACTATTTCCTCTATGTTCACTGTATGTACATTATTTTGATCATTTTCGAAAATAAAGCATATGTTATTATTATTATTATTATTAATTGCCCGATTTTATATGGTCCAGTTGACTAGAGATTAGAGTCCAATCGGAGGTCAACTGAAACTTTTAGATATTCAACCGATGTATGGTAGCTTCGTTTATGATCCAACAAACACTACTACAACTAATCAAACTCAAAAGTGAGGTGACATGTCTAGTTTTAAAGAAAATGTCATTACTTTATGTTATTTAAATCTGTGTTCCTATAAAAAATAGGTTTGTTTATTCTGGCGATTAGTGCTTTTATAGTAAAACTCTTTAGAAATTAAATTGGAAATATAAAGTAAGTGTGTATTTGAATCTTTCACATTGGTAATATGAGAAGAAGTATACACATTTTTTTTTCTTTTAATAATACAACAATCCCAATGTAAATTGTTCCAGTCTCCCAGGTATTAAGTCTGAATTAACATTTGTAAAATTTATTAACGTGAAATCAAACCTAACCAGTATTTGAACTTTACTTGAAATCATAATCAGATGAATATCACATAATAATTTAAAAAAGCCTGAAAATTCACGCATGTAAACTGTCAAGACTAAACGCGAAATGCCTACTGCTCACAGTCATAGACCGAATTAAAACATAATTTCGGGTTTTGTTCCCATGAGTTTAGACAAGTTTTAACACGATAAGTGCCATAAAAATGTTAAATTTGTAAAGTTGTGTACCCACAACTGTTGCATACATTTTATTTTGTATAGGTCCCTAGAGATAAAAATCAAGAGGAGTTATATTAGGAGACCTGCAGGCCTGTTCCATTGTGCTAACCTCCTGATCCATCTATCCTCGAACATATTCGTCAGTTGGTGAGATACCTCCTGAGAGCAATAAGCACTCCGGCTTATAACTGCCGTAAGACTAAACTCAATCAGCAGGCTCACACTGGACACGCAGGGACATACAAGAATTATCAAGGAATTTGCTAGTGTCCTCTTGAACATCGACCGCTGTCTACCAGTACCAGTTCCTGCTTTTGGCAATATGTTCTCTGCCCAAATACCCACTAGGATGGACTGGGAGGAGGACTGGTTGCCGGACACAGGCTCACTCAACGTCTTCACCGACAGATCTCAGTGTGATGATAAGGCAGGGGTTGGTGTTTTCTGTAAGGACCTGGACCTCCGCATCTCTTTCAGACTGTCGAACCACTGTAGTGTTCTGCAGGTGGAGGTGATCTCTATTAAGACAGTAAGACAGCTGCAGACTGGCTAAAGACTAACGATTAAGTAAGAGCCTTAATCGTTAGCCTGTATGCTGTATGGTGTATGCAGCACCTCGAAAGTTGTAGCTGACTGTCGGAAGGCATTCAATGAATTGGTAGCTCAGGTACACCTTCAGCTTATCTGGGTTCCAGGCCACAGAAACAACCCAGGTAACAATACAGCGGACGAGCTAGCAAAGAACGGTACGAGGCTACAATCATTCTCAATAAATCAATATCCAGGAATTTCCTTAGTACCATATAAGGCGGTACAATAATACCATTTCTAACTTCACAAATAGTAGGTGGAGAAATGAGAGCAGCTGTAGCATTGCCAGGCAGATATGGCCTTGATGAGACAGGAAAAGAAGCGATGCTCTTATCTCGCTAAAGAGGAGCGACATTGCTCAGACCCTGTGAGTCATTACAAGACATTGCCCTTTTGGCAAACATGCTAAAAGGCTGGGGTGTCATGATGAAGAGGAGGAGGAAAGCGTGCTCCACTATCTTTGCCACTGCCCCTCTCTGGCTGTAATAAGAAGTTCCTCCCTCGACCGATGCTATATCGACGGACTCTCTAGAGCTCGAGTCGCTAGAGGTCAGAGATCTTGCAAGGTTTGTCATCGGCTTCAAGTGGTTTCCGTGAGAGGATGGAAGTCATGGTATCACAATGGGCCTTTCAGGCCTAAGTGTGCACCTCTTTGGGCGGCGCAGCCACTAAACCTAGTGTATATTTCAAATTTCAGAGAAGTGTCTATCAAAATAACAAACCATATTTCACCATACCTTGAAAACAAATGACGCTGCATGAAATTTATCAACGCAGTTTTATTTTTTTAGAAATGGAAATGGTTCTAATTTAACCGTCTTCGTATCTGTTTAGTTTAGAAAACCCCAATGGTGAGCACGATAAAACAAACGAACGGTATATCGATATTTATAAACTACGATATATATCATGGATATTTATGGAATGCACAAAAGCATTAAGTTGTGCGTTGCCGGTTATTCACTCGTTTTTAGAATTTAGTTGCATTTTTTTTTAAATTAATTAGTGATATTTTTCATTATTTGGCTTGGTGCAATCAAAATTAAGAACGAGTTTGGGAAATAAGACGGCTGCCAAACTTATGATTTTAATATGCTAAGATTGTTAAGTATTTTTACAATTTATTTATATTATTATTTATTGTGTATTATACGGGTTTTTTTTTTGAATACAGGGTGTCCGTATTTCGACAGAATGTATGGGGATCTCGGTAATTAAAAGAGATAGAGAGTCGGTTAAATTGGGGCAAAGTTGCTTATTGTAGGGCTTAATAATAATCTAAATACGAATTAAAAATATATTTTTTCGTTTCCGAGATATTGTCACAAAACGGATTTTTTGAAACTTGGGGTAAATTTTATTGTTCAAAAGCTGTCAAATTTAAACATTTATAACTATGACATTATACAGGCACTTTTTAATTAGAAATCTAGCAGCATATTTTATTTCAAGATAACTATAACATTTACCCGGGGACCATAGCCAACTTTTGTTTTTCTTGTGGGTGTCATTTTGGATATTCATATTTTTTTAAATATATATTTTTTTAATTTAGTGATGTATGACACCTATAATTTATTGTACAGTTAATATGTAAAACTGTAACCTTTTGTTTTTTGAAAAGAGTGCCTTGGAAACAGTTGAGTAACTCACTGATTTGACAAATTCTAGGGCCCATAATTTGCTTACATGTCACCCTTAAGGACGGGCATCCAGCTGATTCATTACTGTACCAATGATAGAAAACGTATTTGTTTATAAACGAAATACTCATAATAATTATACGTTAGTATTACTCATAACTAAAAAGCTAGATTTCTCAATAAAGAGTACTACAAAATTTAAGGAATTCATGTTTATTGACATAAAATGTAAACGTTAGATTTGCAACGTATATCCAGAAACTAGACACAAAGTCAAAAATAGTTTACAATTATTCACCAAAATTTGTCTGAAATGCTATAACTTAACTTGTTACATACATACACTACAAATGAAATTCGTCCTATCCTGTGTGAAGAATAATAAATTCTTATCGTTGCTCTTGATTTGAACACATCGCTTTGTTACTTTATGTTATATATGATAATCGTTAGTTAATTGAGAGATATAAATGCATTTTGACTGCTAAAACTAAATGACTACTGTCAAGATTTTGTTGATTAATAAATATGACGTCATTGTTTCCAAGGCACTCTATAAAAAAGAAAGTACTATCATTTTAAATATTAATTGTTATATGTAACAATAAAAATTTTAGTTGGTACCACTGATTAGCATTTTGAAAGACCTTGGTTATGATATATCACAAGTGGGGTCATGCTATTTAAAAAAATGGGCAAGGGTGGCTACAGCCTAAGTGGTTGGTTGCAGAAGATTATTATGTGGATCAAAATGGTTCCCCCTCCATATCCTAGGAACGGTTTTGGAAAATTTAACTGTTGCGGTTCCAAAGATAAAGTAGCTGGTTTGTTTTCAAATTGACATATATATATATATATATATATATATATTTTTTTTTTTTTTTGGAAAATTTAACTGTTGCTTATATATATATATATATTGGAAAATTTAACTGTTGCGGTTCCAAAGATATTGTGGCTGGGTTATTTTCAAATTGACATATATATATATATATATATATATATATATATATATATATATATATATATATATATATATATATACATATAAAACCGTCAACATTGTTCATGCAACAGAAAAAAAGTTTGATTTTATTGTACTGTGTATTAGGTTCATAACAAGTTTATTTTTTTCAATATGAACCCACTATGATTCAACTTTAAAGTTTATAGGGATAATAAAAAATTGCATGAACTATTATACGAGGAGTTTTTATTTTAAGTATACATATTCCAATTATAGTGTATATGCTGTATATATTCGTTGTTTTTAAAAGAGTTTAATTTGAAGACTTAAACGAGTATTTTCTACTCCCAGATTAAGCTTGAAGTAAAATTTCGAGTTTATAAAAGGCGACAAATTTTGTTTGGTCGCGTATAAAACACTGATTTGATGTGAAATTCAGAATATACGTCTATAACACACTGTTTTAGTAGTATATTTTGAATTTCACTTAAAATCAGTTTTTTATACGCTTGGCGCATGAAGTAAAATTTCGAGTTTAGAAAAGCCTACAAATTTGGTTTGGTCGCGTAGCGCTACGCGGTACGTAATCAAACCAAATTTTCGCGGCCTTTTCTAAACTCGAAATTTTACTTCCTTTTTAGAATAGAACTCATTTAATATACAACGAATATACATATGTATACTTAAAAGAAAAACCCCCTGTATATATTATTTTAACCATTTTTGAATAAGCGATTTTTGAGAAATTTAAAATCAAAATTTTGATTTTGAATTAAAAAAATAGAATAAAATAACGAATTATTGTGTTTTATATCATATAAAAGTTCAAAAAATGCTAAAAAATTAAAACAGTATTCGTAATTTAAAAATTGAGCGATTGTGATTTCAAGCCATTTTTCTGAAATTTAAATGCGTATATCTTGAAAACGGCTTGACATTTAATTCTAAAACTAGATATTTTTCTTTTTCCATATGAAGGCAATAAGTGAACAAAATTTTAAAAAAAGTTAAAATTGCAAGTGTTGATACTTGACATGAAATGCTCGTTATTTAAAAAAGCGCCTATCCCATTAAAAAAGTATTATATTGTATGGTAGTTAAATTTAACTTATAATAATAATACAAATAAATGATTATAATGTTAAGTTTAATTTACTGATTTGTAACATAAAGTATAAGTGAATCTGTCAATTATTATTCGCAGAATATTTCAAGGAATATAAATTGCAAATTATTACCACGGAGATACGCAATGACCTAAGGTCGAAACTAGTTGCTTTAATCAATTTCCTATTATTCATACACTAATTTTTGATCACTGGTAAAGTGACAAATTAATTCATCATGCAGGGAATTTTCCTTATAAGTTTACAAATCCCAATTACAGCGTATATGCTGGAATCATTAGATATTCGTTGTTTTTAAAGGAGTTCAATTTAAAGCTTTACTTTTATTATTTCTCCACCTGAAGAAGCTACAGTGTAGCGAAATAATTGTAGTGAATTTAATGAAAAGTTGAAAATCATAAATAGTTTACTATTATTTTTAGATTAAAGTGATAACGAATTTTCAAAAAATAAGTGCCTCAACAATCAACGAGATAAGGCTTTATTAAACGAGTGTTTTCGCATGAAGTAAAATTTCTAGTTTAGAAAATCCTGAAATGTTCAAGCTTTTCTAAATACGAAATGTTAATTCATAATTAATGTGAGAGTGGAAAACACTCGTTTAAAGCTTCAAATTTAAACTTTTTAAAAAACAACGAATGTCGGAAAATTTACAACGTATGCGTATGTACAGGGTGGCCCAAATTCGATGTTTTCGTAGGGTATCTAGGTAACCTGAAGAGTTAAAAAAAATGTATATTCACGTCATGACCTCTTTTTCTGAGATATTAATAATGGTGTTAACAGATCATGGCTAAATTGATTAGTTTGGATATCAGGCGTTTATCAATTGTTGGCTATTTTAAAATATGTCTTTATTTTAATAACTATAAGAATAAAAAAAAATCAGTTCAGTAGTTATTCCTTAGTATTCACCGTAACATGCACTGGCGTACTTATTTCTGTATTCAAAAGTCTTAAAAAATGTAAAGTAAACTTAGTATTCAATATAATCGTTTTTTTTTTGATAATTTTTACAAATTTTTGGTATATATGTATATCAATGTAAAGCTTATATAAAATGCTATTTATTGACATAAAAACATACAGGGTGTTCCATTAAAAAAATGCAACTTTGTGTCATAACTCTGAAATTAAAAAATGAAATAAACAATAAGTACGCCACTGAATTCAACGTTGAAAACTACATGAATAACTATTTAACTATATATTTATATATCTTATAGTTATTGAGAAAACGACGTATTTAAAAAGAGCCGACAATTGAAAAAACCTCGATACCTCCCAAACTAATCGAGCTAGCCATGATCTATCAATGCTATTGTTATTTTCTTAGAAAAAGAGGTCATGACGTGTATATCAGATTTTGCCTAACTATTCCGGTTACTGAGATACGCTATAAAAACATCGAATTTGGGTCACCCTGTATACTTGAAAGAAAAAATCCGTGTATATTAAATTTAACATTTTTGCTAAAGTCTGATCAGTCTAAACCGTTGTTGTTTGGATTGTATTTAAAAATAATGAGAAATATTAAACTGATGAGGCGGGTATTTGTTCTATGTTTCAATTAATAATGATAAACGTAAGAAAGTACATTAATTTGGTTCAATTTATTTTGCTTATAAACATTTTAAAAGTTTCTACACAATTATAAATTTGTAATGACTAAATTATTTATGACTAATTTAGTCATTAGTTTCAATCATGACTAAAAATGTAGTCAACTAATGCCCAACTCTGCTCTTACCACACTTCCTGGTCACAGTGTTCTTTTATACTCGATTTTCAGTTCTCCCATAAGCATTGGCTCCTCTTTGGTTAAAATCTTCTATTAAAGAAGAAATCTCTAAAATCATGTTTTTGTACAAATAAACAGAATTCAACGATTATTATCAGACGTTTTTTAATGATTGCACTCTAATTGACGTAATTCACCCACTGTGCAGCGGGAAAACTTAATAAAACACGTTTCCTCGAGATATTGAATTTCTCGAAACGCAAAGATTTAAAAATAGCCCTCAAACCCTTATGAAAACGTTGACCTAGTAACCCTGCCCCAGTTCCAACCCCACAGATGAAAGAGATATACACACAAGTGGGTATATCTACCAGTGATTAGCTTTCATATATGGTTTCTATTCAATATAGATTACGTATGCGTTGATGTACGTGATGCAAATTATAGATACGCGATAAATAAATCACAGCGTTGTTGAAACAAACAGCCAGTGCCGCATACATATATCATCTCATAACGCCGGGTAAATTTTGCTCGAAAAAAAAACCAAATAAAAATGGAAATTCAATAGTTTTACTATTTCAACTCGAAACTGGAAACTATTCTAGAGATATGTATGCATGTATTCGGCTATTATTCATCCACCGTCATATGGGCAAAGCCCAAGCTATAGAAGCATTTCCATATACATATAAAGTTCGTTAATGTGTGGCCCTCTCATCTGCTGGAAACAATTACAACAAAACAGTGCCAGTGCCGCTGGTTTTACGACGGCAATAAAACGGCGTACGTTTTTTAATTCGATCCATCGGAATGCGGCACTCTACAGCTAGACAGAGACGAAGAATCGAGGAGGCAGGACAGGGGTATTCACATCCACGTCCCTTTAACACAATAATGATCTGAAATATTCCGCCTCATAATGTAATTTGCTCTGGTCCAATGACAGGTCGCGGGGCAACGTAAACTGAATACGGAATCGATCACGTACAATGAAATTTGTTTGTACTATTTCGATGTAGCTCGGAGAGGGGATCCGAGGGGTGGGCCTGTGAGTTTTCAACAGAGCGCCGCGACGCGGGAAGAAAGACGGATTTGAATGCCATTGATTAGCGGGGACGTCTCATTCCACTTAGTCCGCCACCCCTTTTCGCCGCTTTTATCCGCGACAAGGGCGCAATTTATAATTGTCCCTTTTTATTGGGACTTCGTTTTATCGCTCTCTTTTACGGAAATTGTTTTAAACGGAAATGCGGTATAAAAGGCTGCGGAATAAATAACGCGCCGAGGTGACATTTAAATTTGCCAACTAATTCCATACGTCTCCGAAGTTCTCTGATTAGGTGATGCAATTCACTTTAGGTAATTAATCTATTTTGTAAAAAAAAAACTGAAGAAAAAAGCGCATCAACGAAGTATAAAACTAACAGGAAAACATTATGTTTGATACTAACGGGTCTGTCAACTTAACCCTCCTAACTAAAAATGTTCAAATAGAAGACCAGCTTGTTGAACTAAATTTTATGAAACTATATAATAAACAGTATATTGTACAACGAGCATATAATGATAGCTATTAATCACGAGAACACGGTTTGCGGAACGAGCCGAAGGCGAGTAGAGCAAGTCATTCGAGTGATTAATAGCCAATATATGCGAGCTATACACTATACTTTGTTCACGACAATAACAATATATAAAACAACATTTATTATATATATTTATCAAATACGCGTCAGTCTTAATGGTGGGTTTTGTTTTATAATAATTTGACAGATAAATTATGACATATTGCGGTACTATGATTTGAATGTGTAATAGGGTTAATTCTACTTTAACACAAATATGAACAATCGTTCATCAATAAATAATACTCACACAGTCTACACTTTCGAGTAAGTTACATAGAAACACGTTCATTGCACAAAAAACGAACTCTTTCGTTTGGATGAAGTTTTCACGGTGTTAACGTTTGTTCCACTTTAAAAAGCACTCACGATGGATAGAAGCATAATTGTTTAACCGATTTGCGAATGATTTATGTTTACAAACGCGTTTAACGCGGGTTAAACTAGTGAGAACGGCGGAGATGTTGACGCGTTAGTTCATACTTTAACAAAATGGCGTCGACGTAAGACAAAAGAAGCTGATTTGACTAGCACAAAGCTGTTACTGCATAGCGGCAAAAAAATCTAACTTATTTATATTCGTGTTAAAAAACCACATTTATCAAATCCCGTGTTAAATATACTTGAGTGTTAAATGCACCATTGATGCTGCCCACACTCTATTGATGCTGCCCACACAATTAAATAATGCACATATTAGAAGATTATTTAATACCGTGAGATAAAAAAAAAATGTTCCAGAGCAGGCCTTGACTAGTACAACAGAATTGGCTACACTAGTTCTAGAATCCCTATGAATTATAATGTGACAGTGAAATTTCAAATGTAAGTCAGTTTTGCAATTTTGTTCCCAGAATTATTTAAGTTTACCGATGTAATACTAGTGTAATTCTTTCAAATTTTTTGCGCTAGAGCATAAAGTCGTTATCCTAGAAAGTAATTTCAGGAATGGCGAGAAACTGGCAAACGGATAATGGTCATATTCTGTTGGTCTTTGTGTTGAGGAATTTAGTAAACTATTTCGGGATTTTGCAGTGGATTATCATACATTGTTTATAACAATTCATGAATGTGTTGATACGTTCTGTGAATTGGGCAGTGTAATCCGTAAAACCAAAAGTGGCCGTCCAACAAAAAGAACAGCAGAAAACATCCAAGATGTACAACGAATGGTGCAATTCTGCGTTTCTAACCTGTAAGCTTATAGATCCGTAAATCTATAGCGCTATAGAATCTGTAACTAGATTTACGAAAAATGCAATTCTGGGCGCGCGTCTGTAAGCAACTTCACCCTGTTATTTGCGTCGTACCGTCACCTGGTCATAACGTTTTAGGTTAGGTTAAATAAACAAGCATTACATTTATGGAATGTTTTTCCTTTCTATTTATGTAAACAAAAGGAGGGTGATCTTCATCGGTAACTGGGGGAGCCATGTGTCCCATTGATTGCACGCAAAACTCCCCTTAATCCATATATTGTATAACATACCCATGCTTTACCTTATTCTTGTCTTCAGCTGTTGTTGGAAATTTCTCCCAAATATGAAAAAGATGTTGGGTAGTTACAGCACAAATGTCTTCCATTGCTCGGCTTATACTGCTTTGGTTCATCGAAAGCCAGCTATAAGATCCAACCGAATTTTGGAAAGACCCTACAGCCCAGAAATGCAACGTAACAAGAACCTGCATGTAAATGTATTTGATTCAAGCCTCATCCAATAATATTAAAATACTACTCTTTTTTTGCATTTCTTGTTGGCATGTATGGTTCCAAGGAATTTTTTAAATTAATTACACTCTGTTGATCAGGTCTAAATAGTTGTATGAATTGTCTTGGTGGCATCTCAAATGGATTTAATTCGTCCCTTAATGATTTCCTGGTCACTTTCATAAAATTTCTATTTTATGATCTTATTAGTGTATTAGGTACTTGTTATTAATCTAAACTTACCTTTCGCGCTCCTCTTCAAGTAAAACTTCAACAAATAAATTAATTTGTTGATTGTTTATTGTAATATCACGATAAATATCAGAGATAACATTATAATACTATTATAACTTCAAAATGCGCAAACTTTAAGTTTACGTGCACTGTCAATCCACCCGTAAATATTTACGAACCTGTAACGGTATTTACAGGAATCTGTAAGCTACAGTACTTTCCAGAATTACAAATTACTTACAGACTCGTAAAGTCTTACAGATATTACTTACAGATCTTACAGATTACCGCAGAATTGACACAGAAGAATGAAAGGTTCCCCGATAAATTCTATTCGTAGGCTTGCACAACAAACACAGTTATCATATAGTACTTATCAACAATATTAAAGAAGGATTATTTGCATATGATCGCATACAAGGTAATTGCAGTTCAATAACTTTTGCCACCAATTTTCCTAGAAGAACCGAGTACTGTCAATAGTTCCTAAATAATTTAAATAATGATAATATCCTGGACAAAAGCTTTTTCTCAGATAAAGCATGGTTTACTCTTTCGGAATACGTTAATAAACAAAATATGCGATTGTGGTCTGCTAAGAATTTCCACGAGTTGGTAGAGAGTCCTTCGTGCCCAAGGTTGGCGTTTGGATGGCGATGTCACGAAGACGTTTTATTGGCCCTATATTTTTTCAAGACACAGTTAATGCAGTTTAATAGAACAACTGGATGACGAGGAACTCTTAAACGGATATTTTCAACAAGATAACGCTACTGCGCACACAAGTGGTGAAACCATAAGGTTCTTGCGGGAATTCTTTGACGACCAAATTATATCTTTTCCTCCGCGTTCTCCTGATTTAACCATTATAGACTATTATGTTTTCCCTTTTCTTAAAAACTTAATTTACAGACAGACATTTCATACGATACAAGATCTTATGGATGCAATTACCAATGCATGTAATTCAGTTCCTCCTCGATCATTGGAAAACGTATTTGATAATATAAAACAAAGAGTTATTAGTTGTATCGAAGCCGTAGGATCACATTTTAAACACCTGCTCTAACTTGTATTCATCCTAGTATTCATTTTGTTTCCTAAATATAAATACCGTTTAATTTTTTAATTTATTTGACATTTCTTAAATTTAATCAATTAGATAACCTCTAATCTACTGCCGCATTTGGAAGACAGGCTTGCCAATCGTGTTGTAGTAGTCAAGGCCTGCTCTGAATAATTTTTTTCGATCTCACGGTATTTAGAACGCAATACTTTAAAGTTTTACTTCGTAAATACCTAGCAATAATCATAATATCAATAAAATATTGATTTATCATTTAGATTTTCTTAGTAATGCATTATTGTCAAAATGTATGACATTAGTGTAATATAAAGAATTTCAAATCATTCCGCGAATAAATGTCAGTCAGTGGAAGTTTTAGAAATACTTTTTTTTTGATAGCAAAATCAATTTCCATAAATGTATTAATCTTTGTAAGTTATTTTAAAAATCCACACAAGTCAAAGAGAATGTGTTTTAATTGTCATCCTGGTAAATCTAACTTTAAGTTAAAGTTAGATTGTAGTCTTCAACAAACATTTTTTTTTGGCTTCCCCAGTGTCTAAAACGAAGATTGCAATGGTTAACAGAAATTAAGAGCGCTTTCATCACAAATATTAAAATAAAAAGATGGGTAAGAGTGTGTGCGAATATTTTCACAAGTACGTCATTCAAAAATTCTTTATAAAAGAAAATATATTGTAATGCACTTCCAATAATATCTTCTAATATATTTAATCTTCTTTACAATATAATAAACATTGTGTACAATTTTGATAACATGGTTTGTTTATAATTTCTTTATATTTTATATATCTAATTGGTAATAATAAAAATAATAATAACAATAAGGATTTCAAACTCCCGCTATTAGCGTGGATTCAAACCTGACTATGAAGTTTTATCCGTGATATTAGTTTATCCAGCTGGCCACCGGGAGCGCTAGTGGCGTTTCCATAGATTACTATAGGATCCGACCGTCGTATAAATTAATTTCTCTGTGGGTATTACAATCCCAAATAAGGATTACAAGTACAAATTTAAATAAAATACACTGGTTAGTGTTTATTTGGTTGGAAAATGTAAGGTCACGTGATACATGCGTAAGGTAGTATTTTATGAATTAATAAAATTCATAAAACCAAAGTATCCATTATATTATACCTTTAAAAATTCCCATCCGTAAATATTTATGCGGTAATAAATTAAAGCACCCCAGTTGCACTAAACGACTTAAAGTTCTCCATTCCAGAATCAATAAAGTAACATCAAAAGCAACCCTTTCAATTCCGTTTATATCGTATTGAGGTCCACTCGGATTTTAAGGGCGGTTTAAATTTCCTGTTTTTTATCAGGATTTCTGTTTGTTCTTTTTTTACGGCGCTGTAAATTTCACGGGATACGGCAGGCAGAAGTGCTAGAAGATTTTCGGGGATTTTTGTTTTACTTTATTGCCTGAGATTAAAGTTCCTAAAGATTGTTTCCTCCTGTTTATTATGCGTCCGCTACGTTTCGGAATAAAAAAAAACGAAAGAATGGAAAATGGCTTTTACTTTCGTAGAATTGTAATGGCGGACGTGTTTGCATCTTTATTAGTTTTATGGTATTAATTGGTAGTTTACAAGTTGAGCAATTGTTGTTAATGATCGTTTTGATGGGAATTGTGGTTTTAATAGGCCTCTTGTTGGTTTTTAATTAAATATGCAGAGTTCGAGGAGTACATTTGCAGAGATGTAAGTTATTATATTCTTGAATGTAGTAAAATGGATGTAAACTAAGGTAATGAAAATTATAATTTATAGAAATAATTACAATCGAGTAAAACGAAAAAATAGTTGTTTTTCCTCGCTTTTAAAATGACAATTAAATATGAAAAAGATAATATTTCGAAATTCAAGAGTTACAACAAAAAGTGTGTTAGTATATTAGTAAATAGTAAACATTTGTAGAATGTATTGAAGAATTTATTAAAGTGCATTTCAATATACTTCTACCCCTTATAGTTGATTCTCACATCATAAGGGGTAGGTGAATTTTGAAATTTACTTTAAATCAAATAAAATTTGGTTTAGTCGATCCGCTACGCGAAGTGACCAAACCAAATTTTCAAGCTTCTCTAAACTCGAAATTTTACTTTATGCTTAATGTGGAAATCGACATAAAGAAGGCGGTAGGCATCCTCACGGGCCACTGCCTCCTGGGCAGACATGCGCAAAAGATGGATCTTGAGCACAACGACTTTTGCAGAAGATGCCTGGATGTGGAGGAGGAAGAGACGGTACTCCACTATCACTATCTGGGACAATGCCCTGCTCTTGAAGAGAAAGGATCAAGTACCTTGGTATACACTACGTGAATGGACTAACGGACCTCACACCTCTAGATGTGAGAAATCTGATCGGGTTCATTAGGTGCTTGAATTGGTTTGTATAGGTGGGGAGGAAGGGGAGATCTGACTCCTTTTCACCCTTATGGTATCACAAGAGGCCCTTTGGCCTTTTTTTATAAAAACAACGAAAGGCAGAAAAAAAAAAATAGCTAAATTGAACGAATCACTGAATGGGATTATTAGACTGTTTGGTGTTGTAGGCGTTCACTTTGTGGTACATCTTAAATACACTTGTAAATAAAACACTTTTTACTTTGTTTAACCACTGAATCTTACATTTAATTGTGTGACTAGTTTCGACTATCTAGTAGTCATTCTCAAACTAAAGTCACACAATCAAATGTAAGATTCAGTGGTCAAACAAAGTAAAAAGTGTTTTATTTACAAGGGATTATTAGAATTTATTAGAATATTGTAAAAAATAAAAAATTTCACAATTTTTATATTATAACTATAAAATTCATAGAATTCATAAAAAAATGTCATCGAAGTTGTTGAAAACCAAGAAAAATTATCCTAATTTATAAATAAAGATTACAAATATAAAAAGAATTTTAAAAATTACATGTAAAACTGATAAAATTACAAGATTTGTGAAGGTAGTGAAATATAATAAACATCACATTAAAAATCAACTAGAAACGATAAAAATCGATTAAAACTGATTTAATTACATTAAGCAAAGTTTATTATGCCACAAGAATTGATAAAGATAATGACAAATTTAAGACTTAATTTCTTTGTTGATATTTGTTCACTTTATTGAAACAATATTAACAAAAAAACGAATAAACATTGTTAATATCGTTAAAACTTTAAAAAAATGTGTGGATTTTTATAAATTGAGAAAACGCGTAGAATTAATAATCAAATAGTGAAATTTAATTAAAATAGTAGAATGTAATCAAAATCAATTATAATATAGTTTCTAAAAATTGTCAAAAATATAAATTTTAAATTAAATCGTCAAGAGCAGCAAACATAAAAATTCACCAATCAATACACTCAGTAAAAATTGACAATTTCAATATAAAAGAAAATGCATTTATAATATCTTCGTTGTGTTTAATTTTTTGTACAAATCGATCAAATTAAATGTATAAATTTATTTTCGACATCCATTTACAATATAGAATACTACAATTTTATTAAAAATAGGTATTAAAATTTAAAAAATGCGATAAAAAATATTAATAAAAATAGTATAGAAATTTAAAAATCAATAAAATAAAAAAATAAATACAGAGAATGTTTATTTGATGCACGATTTTTCGATGTAAGTTTGCAAATAAAGAGTGTTTCCAATCCCAGATTAAGCATGAAGTAAAATATTTGGTGTTGCCGCTCCGCTTCGCGAAACGACCAAACCAAATTTTCCTTCTTTTCTAATCTCGAAATTTTATTTCATGCACCATGCGTCTAAAACACTGATTAAAGTGAAGTTCAAAACAGAGCTGGGCAGGATTCGATTCCCGGATTTGAATCCTTTTAGAGGATTCAAAAGAGGTATTCGAATACTTTAGTGAAAACGGATTCGTGATCCGGATTCGTTACATTTTTTTAAAAGGATTCGTATTCGAATCCAGACGTAGATGATTCGAATCCTTCTAAAACGATTCGAATTCTTATAAAAGGATTCGAATCCTTATAAAAGAATTCGAATTCTTCTTAAAGGATTCAAATCCTTATAAAAGGATTCGAATTCTTATAAAAGGATTCGAATCCTTATAAAAGGAATCGAATCCTTATAATAGGATTCGAATCCTCATACACGGATTAAAATCCTCCTAAATAATTCGAATCATCGCTATTCAGGCTGGGATTCGAGTTCGATTAATTCAAATTGTTAAATATTCTAATATGAATGTTTAAATCACTAAATTATTCATATTTGAATATAAATATTTAAATTTTCGAATAATTCAAATATATGTGAATGCATATTTGGTTACTTAACCATGAAAAATATCCAACGTTAAATGTATATTTTTAATTTCTTTTGAAATCAGTGTTTTATACGCGTGGTGCATGAAGTAAAATTTCGAGTTTAGAAAAGCCCCGTGAAAATTTGTCTCGGGTCGCTGCGCGACCCTCGACAAATTTTCCACGCGGGGCTTTTCTAAACTCGAAATTTTACTTCATGCTTAGTCTGGGAGTGGACAACACTCGTTCTTAGAAGTTTCAAATTAAAGGATCACTCTAGATTACTAAGTTTATTACCATTTTACAAAGGCTACAGCTCGAAGGACCAACCATGGTCTTCGGAGACCGAAGGACTACAGGGAATCGAAGTTTTTTTAGAAGAAAACAACGAATATCTGAAGGTTTACAGCATGGATAGGAAAGAAAACATCTAATTTTGAAAAAATATGGAAGTTGGGTTGGTTTTCAGTGAATTTTTAACTTCACTTTAAATCAGTGTTTTATACGCGTGGCGCATGAAGTAAAATTTCGAGTTTAGAAAAGCCCCGCGAAAATTTGCCTCGGGTCGCTGCGCGACCCTCGATAAATTTTCTACGCGGGGCTTTTCTAAACTCGAAATTTTATTTCATGCTTACCCTGGGAGTGGACAACACTCGTTTGAATTTTAAATTTAACTCTTTTAAAAAATTGACGTATGTAATATAATAAATCATTCATTGAAATCATAGAAAAAGATTCAAAATTTTACCTAAAATTAACTTTTAGAGTTAACTTTATAATTTGTTCGGCTCTTAATGGGTAAATATTCTATTCCTAAAAAAATCGTTTTTATTTAATATTAAAGTTGCATTTAATACAATAACAAACTGTGAATAAATCGACATAAATCTAGAAATATCGAAAATCTCGACATGTAGAAAATCTTGACGGTCCACTCCCAGACTAAGCATGAAGTAAAATTTCGAGTTTAGAAAAGCCCCGCGTAGAAAATTTGTCGAGGGTCGCGCAGCGATCCGAGACAAATTTTCACGGGGCTTTTCTAAACTCGAAATTTTACTTCATGCGCCACGCGTATAAAACACAGATTTAAAATGAAGTGCAATAACACATACATATATCATCATTTATTAAAATCATTATATAATCAAATATTTAGTCGGTAAATAAACATTTTTGTTAATAGAAACTGTTGGAATAAAATATTACTGGTTGCAAATAATAGATTCAAATTTATTTTTAAAGGATTTGTATCCATGATTCAAAAATGAGGATTCGAATCTTTGATTCGAATCATATTTTTCACTTACGAATCCTTTATTCGAGTATTCGTGATTCGAATCATATTAGGTGATTCGGATTCGTGATTCGAATCCTGTTTTTGAGGATTTATCTCAGCTCTGGTTCAAAATATACTGCTAAGGTTTGACCACATGTTCATTAATTTTATATTATTTTAAAGGTAATAAAAATTAAAGATTTCTGTTTATTTAATTTTTGCGTAATTATCTTAGAAATCCATTTTTTAATTGTCTATAAAATAAGTTATACGTCGATTGTTTCTACAGGGAGTTTTTGTAAAGTATACATATCCCATTTATATGCTACAAATTTTCAGATATTCGTAGGTTTTTTTTTGTAGAGTTTAATTTGAAGCTTTAATCGAATGTTTTCCACTCTCAGGTTAAGCACAAGTAAAATTTTGAGTTTAGAAAAGCCCCGCGTAGAAAATTTGTCAACGATCGCGCAGCGACCCGAGACAAATCATTCATGCGCCACGAGTATAAGACGCTGAATTCACGTGACTTTCACTTGTTCACAATATTTCAGTGTTTCAGAGTATTTATTACGCGTGGCGTATGAAATAAAATTTTGAATGTAGAAAAGCCTAAAAATTAAGCATTTTAGGCTCTACTAAACTCAAAATTTAACTTGATTCTTAATCTGAAAGTAGAAAGCACGTGTTTAAGGCTTCAAATTGAACGTTTTTTTTAATCGTATGCATATGTGTGTATATGTACTTAAAAGAAAAAATTCCTGTATGTAAATTGGTTTTCTTATTGATTAGGATGATTAAATAAACCATGCCAAAAAATATTTAATAACACGTTGATAATTTTCCAGTTAATAAATCGGTTATCTCTAATATTTGCAATAAACTCTCTCCAATATTCGCAATAACTAACGGAGTTTGTGGCCGCGGGCCGCACAGAAGCCCTTCGAGGGCCGCATGCGTCCCGCGGGCCATGGGTAGGCCAGCCCTGTTTTATATAAACACCACCTTATTTGCAACAAAATGGTTGAATTTGATATTTGTAACGAGAAATTGGAATAAAGAATTATAAAAATAATTTAGCGTATTTCTAAAAAAATAGACTAATAAGAAGTATTTTCTTTAGTCCTGTTAAATAGCAATATTGACGAGCTTTTCAATGAGGTATCACAAAAAGGGTGTTGCCATTTTAAAAAAATGAGTTAGGGTGGCTACAGCCTCAGGCGTTGCTTAGTGAAGGTCATTTTTGTGGTCATAATGATTCCCCCCACATACCCTAGAAACGGTTTTGAGATTTTTTTATATCTTTTTTAGGTTCATATCCATAGAGCATTGCTCGTTTTCAAAGAGACACACTGTATGGATGCAATATACATTTATATTATTGTCTAAGTTACTGAGAATTCCAGGAAATTATAAATAGCATGACTTGTTGTAAGACTTATTCAAAAACCATATTGTGTTTGATTCAGCGTGGCCATCGGCTGTATCTCAAAAACTATACATCGTAGCATTTTGCGGTAAAACTTTCATTGTTAAAGTGGCCAAGAGAAATAGCTGGAAAAATATTTTTGAGTTCATAGCTCCCCGCAAGAGGGCGCTTTCTCTATAGTAAATGATGAAAACAATTTTTATCAAATAAATTCCAAATTAAGCGATGTGGAAAGATATGAAAATCTTAATCTACGGTCAAGTTTACCTAATTTTAGCTATCTTCTCGTTTTTTTTTATATCTCACATAAGATGCACGGGAGAACGAAAATGTCTAATTATTTAAATACCTATAATTTTTGTAAGGTTCCATTAAATTTAATAAACTTAGGCTCATTTGATAGATAATTGCATGCAATTTAAAACATAATTCACTCTGATTTATTTTAGTTTCGATATGAGAGGGTGTGATTGAGACAATCACCGTATTTTTTCGATTTGCTTTACATTTTAAAATTAAAAGGTATACTTTAGTTATATTAATTAAAAATTAAAATGAGGAATGGTGTGAAAACTGGCGAAAACCGCATCCTGATATCTTTATCCTAACTGGAGATATATTGAAAATTGTGCAGAATGGGGTATTTTGTACTAATAGCGCCCTCTGATCCTTACTATAGAAACTAAATTAAATCAGAATACATAGTGAAGTGTGTTAAATTATTTATCAATTTAGTCAGAGGTTATTAAATTCAGTTAAATCTAACTAAAGTTACAACCATTTTAATGATTAGACTTTTCCATTCTCATTTGTATCTTAGTGTAAAAGCAAAATAAACGAGAAAGTAATTGAAATCGAGGGAAATTTAGAGTAAAATAAGATTTACATATTTTTAACATAAGCAGCTTAAGGGGGTCTTCCGGTATAATTTTTTCAAAAAATCGATTTTTTTTTGTATGAAATCAAAGCTAACCATTGATTAAAACACTCTTAGAACACTTAGAAAAGATAAAAATCTCATCCGATCATAAACTAGTGTCCTTCGATGTTGAATCACTTTTCCCGAGCATACCAATCAAGAACACCATTTCTATTCTAGAAGAAATTTTAATAAAAAATAATATTCCAAACGAACAAATCAAAGAATACTTACAGCTTACCGAACTAGTGATGGATTGTAACGTGTTTGAGTTCAATAATTCGTACTATAAACAAACATTTGGCACTGCCATGGGTAACCCGTTATAACCTTTTCTTGCTCACATTTTTCTAAATAATTTTGAAAATATTGCCAAAAAGTCAATAACCCAGTTTCCGAATATTTGGTTTAGATATGTCGATGACATATTTGCGGTGGTCGAAACAAATTTCGATATTAACAACTTCATCTCATCGATTAATAATATTTACAATAGTATTAATTTTACATACGAGTTAGAGGACGAAAACTCACTGCCCTTCCTAGACATCCTTATAAAAAAAAACAATAAATTAGAATTTGATATATTCAGGAAACATACTCATACTTTCAATTATATCCATGCCAACGCATTTGCACCAATGAAATATAAATTATCTGCCTTTAATAGTATGATTAATAGAGCCTTCAACATACCATTATCACCCGAAATTAAAAAAAAGGAACTAAAATTCATTCACACAATAGCAGCACACCTTAAATACAACAGAAATACAATACAGAGACTAATTAATAGACATTCGCGTAAATATAAACTCCGAAATATAACTTCACTTACAGATATAGAAACCATAAAAGAAACAAAATATGTCAGACTAAGTTATTCCCCCACAATCGAGAATAATTTCAAAAAATTGTACAAGAAATTCAATTTAACCCCAGCGTACTATGTAAATACAAAATTACACAATTTACTAGGGAACACTTTTAACGAAATACATTTCTTATAAAAATCTGGAATTTATTCCATTAAATGTTCGAATTGTGACAAAATATACATAGGACAAACACAAAGAAACATTCAAACTAGATTCAAGGAACATGTCTCACACATTAAACACCTGAATCCGGATAAATCTGCGGTCGCTAACCATGCAATTGAAACGGGCCATAAGTTCATTTTAGAAAACGTAAAACTATTGAAACATTCAACACAATATCATTTAAATATGTTGGAGGCAATTCAAATGAAAAAACAAGAAAACCTACTGTTAAATTTCGATTTAAGTCCGCTCGAAAATGTTTTATTAGATTTAGTGTGTCCACCTGAAACTCGGGTGTTTTCCTAATCCCTTGGAATCCCCATCAAACACGTACCTACTTACCCACAGATAACCTTTTTTCGGCTAAAATTAGTTTATTACCACCATAACCACACCCCCTACCGACACCCTCTAATTCCCTCATTTTTTAGTTGTATATATAGCAGTGTAAAATGTATATTTTTCGTATTAGTATCAAACCATTGATAATGGACACTTCGTGTCCGAAATGTACATTTGGTTACAAAATAAAGTATTGAAGAAAGGTTCTAAGAGTTTTTTTAATCAAAGTATAATTATCTTCAAGTAACTCAATCAATCCAAAAAAAAAGCTAAACATGTCTAGAATATGTGGATAAAAGGATATTTCGATCCGGCAAATATTTACGTCGCTACAGGCCTTTGAATGCATCGCCGTCCCGAGCCGTATGGGTCGCGCAGGTATAACTTTAATCTCGAATTTTATAAATTTTGATGAGTATGAGTTTTTTGGTCCGCCATATTGGATCCGCCATTTTGAATTTTTCAAATTTGACCTCAGATTCGTATTCAGCGACCCCGAAAACTGCGAATTTTCCGCCGAATACTTTGAATTACACAGAAAAAATGTTTCGCAAACTTTAAACGCGTTTTTCTCGAAACTACATTTTTCAAAACTTGGCGCATTAATTAAAATCTTCTTTTTATCCTTTGCGGTAGAGATTGCGCCCTCTACCAGCGAAGCTAGATTTAATAATTGTATTCATTTTATTTTCCTATGTTATGTTTGTTATTGTTTTAATAAAGTATTGTAAACTGTTTTTAATTGTAGTAAATATACGCTGTTTTAAACATTCTACTAATCTCATAGCCTACAATAGTTTGAGATTTGAAATAATCATGGATTTACTTACATATTCGCTTTCCAAAACATATAAATAGGGGAAAGTGATCTTCGTTATTTCTTAAATTATTGTTTTCGACCTCTTGAACATTAAACAAAAAATCCTAAAGGCCTACTAGATTTTAAAATTTTTATAGGATGCGCAGTTGAATATGGGCAAATATACCAGACTTTTTACCATATCTTTGGTTAGGATAAAGATATCAGGATTTTTACCACTTTTCTCAGTATTCCTTGCTGGGTAGGAGAACTATAGCTTATAATTTGAAATGTTTAAAAAAAGTCTTGAAAATATAACGGTTGTACAAAAAACGCCCTTTGAAGATTTCTGTAAGAACTAAAGTAAACGAGAGTAACAGTAAAGTGCTTTCAATTACCTATCAAATGAGATGAACTTGATTAATATCGGTTAATCCTAACAAAAGTTACACGCACTTTAATGATCACAGTTTTCCGCTCTCCCCTGCTTCATAAGTGCGAGATAAAGAAACAAGTAAGTAGTTAAAATTAAATTAAATTCAGCGTAGATTACGATTTGTATAATTAGATAAAAATCTGATTTTGTATTTGGTGATAGATGTTACGCCCTCTGACGGCGGAGGTAGGAACTTGAAACTAATTTCCAGTGATTTCTTTTGGCCACTTTCACTCTGCAATTTTTTACCCCAACATGCTGCATTAAATAGGTTCTGAGATACAGCAAGTGACTAAAATTACGAGCAGGGTGTAAAATTAAAATCAGAAACAATGTTAAAATCGAAAACATATTAAAAATTAACGAAAATCTTAAACAAATATTGAAAATTATAAAAATGACCAGAGTTGTAATGATTGTGTTTTATAAATGTTGACCAGCAAATTACTAAAATTGATTGATGAAAATCATGTTTGTCAATATTGAGAAAACTGATCAGATTCGTTAAAATTGTACAATTAAGTAGAAAATTGATGATTGGACAAACTTAAAATGAATAAAGCATGTTTTTGACAATTAGTAAGCTAGATTAATTTTTCTTTGAACATAAAATGTAAGGAAGATATTTCAAAAATATCAAAATTGCAATACTTTTCGCAATCTACAACTAATTTGTCTAACAAGTTAATTGTAGATTGCGAATATTGCTCAATACGCCGACAGGGATTCCGCACTTGATATTTTCTTTGAAAATTCTGATTTTTCTATTAACACAACACACAACTTACGTATGAGATTTACAAATATTTTGAAATTATATAATAAAAAAAATCCCACAAACTAATCAGTTTTTTTTTGCTATATTTGAACTTTACTTCATATTCAAACAAAATAATTAAATAATCACTTGCAAAATAGATTTTTCGTTAAATTGAAAAAATGACTAGAGATTTTTTTTAAAAGAAGATGCAAAATACAGTGAATTTTAATCTAAAATCTTTATTTAATATATTGTTTAAAAACTAATAGCCCTAAATCAATAAGTATTTTAAAAACATCAGTAGAATTGATTACATTTTGTGCAAAGCAGCTATAAGTTTCTAAATAAATTTAACAAATGTAAAGTACCTAAATTAAATACAGGAAAAATTTAATAGAAAATTTGCAATTACAAGGCAAACTATTGTTCAATCATTTATCATCATCTTTATTTAACAAAATAAAATATACATGTAATTTAATTATAACTAAAATACCTTAGGTATTTTTCCCTATTTAGTTTTATCTTATTTTATTAGTTGTTTTGTTAATTATTATTATTTCTAGATTATTGATAGGATGATATAATAAATTCAAATATTGTGTTATTATTGAAAATTATATTATTTGGGTAGGATCAGCATTTTTTTTCTTTTTTCTGAATTTTATTTAGCTATCACTTATACAGGGTGGGGCACTGTATACGAAGCGGTCGTTTTATGGAAAACCATGCAAGTTAGTAAAATTATTTTTAAATAGATAGATGTAGGATCGTTGTGTACACAATTTTAAATTATTAGGGTTTCCGATACCTAATCTCAATGGTTTTCTTATATTCGGCGTTTTTCGTATTAAAGATTATTATTTAGCAGTTTTTTTTTTTAACTTACCCAGTTTTGACATTGCACAACTTAAATCAGGAAGTCACTAATAATCAATTAAAGTTGAAATAAGTAAAACTCAATAAGCAGTAGTATTCCAATCAAAGAAACATTAAAAATCCTTGAAAACATACTAACGGAAAATCTAATTGCAAGAAATAAAATAGACCAATACATTAAACTCACAGAAATTGTCATGGAATGTAACACTTCTGAATTTAATAATATATATTATAAACAAACTTTTGGCACAGCCATGGGTAACCCCCTGTCACCTATTTTAGCGAATATTTTTCTAAATCACCTAGAAAATAAAGCCAAACACTCCATTGACAATTTCCCTAAAATTTGGTACCGATACGTAGACGATGTTTTCGCCTTCATCAAAAACTACTAACATTAATAATTTAAAATCAGAATTAAATAACCTTTATCCCAGTATAAATTTTACAGTTGAAATTGAAAATAATGGAAAACTCTCCTTTTTAGATATTCTTGTAAGTAGAAACGACAATAAGCTAGATTTTAGTATATATAGAAAAGGTACTCATACGTTTAATTATATCCACTCATCATCTTCGACACCGATTAAATATCAATTTTCAGCATTTAAAAGTATGATAGACAGAGCGATTAAATTACCACTATCAGAAGAAAACAGGAAAGCAGAATTTAAATTTATATTGGAAATAGCAAAATTTTTAGATTATAACCCTAATACCATTCAAAAATTAATTAATAAGAGCATAAAATCTCACAAGATCTAATCAATAACGAGTTTACAGGAGCAAGAAAAACAGCCTATTAAATATGCTAGAGTCATTTACGTACCTAGACTAAATAATCATATAAATAAGTTATTTAAAAAATTCAACCTCACGGCAGCACAATACACAAATTCAAAAAGTGGTATACTTTTAGGAAACACATTTAGTAAAAGAGAATTCATTGAAAAATCTGGAATTTATTCAATAAAATGTGATAACTGTGAAAAAGTGTATATCGGCCAAACAACCCGCAATTTAAATATTTGATTCAAAGAACACAGTTATCACATAAAAAACCAGAATCCAGAAAAATCTGCAATTGCACATCATAACTTTACAACAGGTCATAAATTCAGCATCAACAATATGAAACTCCTAAAAGAGTCCAATAAGTATCAATTAAACGTGTTGGAAGCCATAGAAATGCGTAAAAATAAAAATAATTTATTGAACTTCGATTTTAGTCTCTTAAATAAGCCGCTTCTAAATTTGTTACCTCCATAAACAACACGCAATAAAATTTGTTAACCCACCCAAAGGTCTTCCATAATCTGGGGTTTTTCCCTTTAATCCACTGTAGGTATAAAGAAACCGCGCAACAGTTGTAAGAATTAGTTGTTATTGAAAATGAGTGCTTAGTACTTGAAATATATATCTAACCATTAGAAAATAAAGTGTGAAGAAAGGATACAACAGTGTTAATTAATTATGATTATACTCTTCACGAAACTCAAAAACAAATATCGTCAATAAGCATTGTTTTCGTAAATAATTTTAATGCAATAAAATACAGAACATGAACAAAAAACAATGCAAAACACATAAGATTGGAAAGCAGAATTCGTTTGTTATGAAAAGGTATGTAATAAGTTACCAATCTAATAGGCCTCAGTGTTTAGAGGATCCCATGCCCTAAACCGAACAATGATAACAAAAACATATAATAAGTAATAAATAAACTAAAGTGAATGTTCAAAATGGCGTCCATCTTCTTCAATGCATAAACAAATTCTGTTTTTAAAGAACTTTTTAAAGTTAACTAACATTTGTGGAATAACGGTTTGGAAAGTAGCCTCTATTCTCCCTTTCATGTTTCCGTTGTTGTTGGTGGGGTATCGTAAACAATATTTTGTATGTATCCCCATAGGAAAAAGTCAAGGCAGGTCAAATCCAGAAACATTGGTGGCCAATTTGTAGACCGCTTCTCTCTATCCATCTATTTGGAAATTTATTGATTAAAAATTCCCTGACATTCCTTTAATAATGTGCACGAGCACCATCTAACTGTAGCCACATCTGCTGTCTGATATTCAATGACACATTTTAGAGAAGTTCGGGTAGGTTATGGTGTAAAAATCGGAGAAACGTTCGTCCATTACAATTTCATTAAAAAAGTAGGGGCCTATTATTTGGGACCCTACGGTAGCCCCCTTAGGGAATATTAAAGTAACTCACCATTATTTGTTCCCTAGAATTCAAAAATGACAAAAAATACAGGGTGATCAACTTTCAATCTTTTTTAGGAGACACGCTTTATAACTACTTATAATTTTAAATCGTGCATACAAAGATCTTACAACTTTCTATTTGAAAAGAAATTTCATAGTTTTCCATAAAACGACCGTGTAGTATCAGGTGTCCCACCCTGTACATATAGAAAATCACAAACATTACTTTTAAACTTTACAAAATTTGAACTTTACTTTAATACTTTTAAAAGACGAATCACGAATCTTCGGTTCAATTTACATTAATTGTTAATTCGTTAATTTTTTTCATTAAAAAAAATCACTTAAATTATTACTTTCCTACCACAATTTAAATATACTTTCAATATTTGAGAAAAACAAGCCGGGATATTTGTAGGACCCGATCAAACCATCCACAAAGTCTCTCTGAAGAATGCCCAAAAATAACATTTTTAAGATCAAAGATTTTTTGCACAAAATTGTTTTTTTTTTTTTGTTTTAGCAAAGTGGGCTTTGAAAACGAAACCAACACGATTGGTTTTAAAGAAATATTTAAAATTCGCGTAGCATTAAACACGCCACTTCTAATGTAAATCACATATTTTTATGAAGAAAGAGCAAAATATACTTGTATTATTTGAATTTCTAAAATTTAATGCATACGAGTACGAGTAAAAATTAAAGGTTTTTATTTAAAAGTAATTATCAAAATGATGTCAAAAAAAGTAGATAGAAGACCAACATTACGGGTAGCAAATTAGTGTGGATGTTTTGATAGGGTCCCATATTTTTATTTTATTAAACCCTTTCGGCCATGACGGTGGCATTTGCCACCACTAAGATTTGGTAAGCTTACTGGCAATTTTTTTTTTAAATATACATACATCTATGCATGAGCTGTAACTTTTCCGACAATCGTTTGTTTTTTTTTTAAATAGTTTAGTTTGAAGTCTTAAACGAGTGTCGTCCACTCCCAGATTAAGCGCGTAGCGCTACGCGACCAAACCAAATTTTCAGGCTTTTCTAAACTCGAAATTTTACTTCATGCGACATGGGTATAAAACACTGATTTTAGGTGAAGTTCATAATATTATATTAAAGCAGTATGCTAAAAACGTGTATTCTGAACATCAGATCACATCAGTGAGTACTTGTGGCGCATGAAGTAACATTTCGAGTTTAGAAAAGCCTGAATATTTGGTTTGGTCGCATAGCGCTACACGCTACACGACCAAACCAAATTTTCAGGCTTTTCTAAACTCGACATTTTACTTCATGCTTAATCTGAGAGTGGAAAACACTCGCTTGAAAGTTCAATTTTAAATATTTGTAAAAACAACGAATGTCTGAATATTTACAGCGTATAAAATATATCGAGATATGTATACTTAAAAAAAACTCTCTGTATATCTGAGATAGTAATGAATAATATGCAGTGTACAAAACATTTTTTTGGACAAAATTTACGGAGTATACATTAGGATGTGTAGGTATACTTAAAACATATATTCCCTGTATAAATAATGCCAGAAGCAGCGGAAATGATAAACAAATCACCAATGTAGTAGAGTAACTTTCGCGATTGTAATGAGAGCCATCCATTATTTATGCGTTGTTTTTAATATTTTATTAAAGTTTGTGAAAAGTTTTAATGAATTTACGCTTCATATAAAATTATAGTATTATATAAGTATAGTTATATATAAAAACTTGTAATGATTCTACCCTAGGTATTATATAAATTTACAATTTGTATTATTGTTTACGTTGTGTTGTGTATGTAGTAACCCTTTTATTTATTTACCAGGTTCGTTGTTTGTGTCAATATGCATTATCGTAAATACTGTGTCTTTATTCCCTTTTAATCTGACTAGGAGGATGTGTGGACAATAAATAAAATAGGATATGAGCTTAACGTATGCAAAGGTTATTGACCTTTCATGACATTTCTAATGAATTGATATGTCTTATATTATTTATATTCACAAAATATATTACCCAACGTTTATGCTTAGAAGTCATGTGCATTTGGTTAAACTCCAAAAAATGTATGACTCTACTTGTGGGAGCAAAATTAACTAACCCCTGCATTACGAGATGGGAAACCCACAAAAACCATCTCGGAGTTAGCATCACACACTCGACACACTTGCGATTAGTTAGTGGGACAATCTCTCACATCGGCCCTACACATCAATCGCCATTCATTTTCGATTAATGAGCGGAACGACCTTTCACCTCGTTCCACTCATAATCGAGTTATTTTTTTCTTGTGGTTAGTTAGTAGGACACTTAGCGCAATATTAACTCGGATTGGCCTAACACATTAATCGACTGTTTCGATTAGTTTGTAGGACATACCTCGTTTTCTCGCTCAATTCGGCCCTACACATCAACCACCATACATCCCTCATTCTTGTGGTTAGTTAGTAGGACACTTAGTGCAATACTAACTCGGATTGGCCTAACACATCAATCGACTGTTTCGATTAGTTAGTAGGACATACCTCGTTTTCTCGCTCAATTCGGCCTTACACATCAACCACCATACATCCCTCATTCGTGTGGTCAGTTAGTAGGACACAGTGCAATACTAACTCGGATTGGCCTAACACATCAATCGACTGTTTCGATTAGTTAGTAGGACATACCTAGTTTTCTCGCTCAATTCGGCCTTACACATCAACCACCATACATCCCTCATTCGTGTGGTTAGTTAGTAGGACACTTAGTGCAATACTGACTCGGATTGGCCTAACACATCAATCGACTGTTTCGATTAGTTAGTAGGACATACCTCGTTTTCTCGCTCAATTCGGCCTTACACATCAACCACCATACATCCCTCATTCGTGTGGTCAGTTAGTAGGACACAGTGCAATACTAACTCGGATTGGCCTAACACATCAATCGACTGTTTCGATTAGTTAGTAGGACATACCTAGTTTTCTCGCTCAATTCGGCCTTACACATCAACCACCATACATCCCTCATCGTGTGGTTAGTTAGTAGGACACTTAGTGCAATACTGACTCGGATTGGCCTAACACATCAATCGACTGTTTCGATTAGTTAGTAGGACATACCTCGTTTTCTCGCTCGATTCGGCCTTACACATCAACTACCATACATCCCTCATTCTCATCCCTCAATCGCACCCCTCCCTCCTTCTTCCCCCTTTCTCAGATGTTTAAATTATTTCGCTGGTTTTGTTTGTTTGATTTTAACTTAGTCGGTTTGATGTAGAATTAATTTTACTCTTACGTGATAGTCTTTCCAACGTTGTTATCCCTAACTCCATTCTCCATTCTCTAACTTTCAATACTTAACTCTTTTCATCAACATTACTTCACTAACTCACATCCCACTGAAACTTCCCATTCTCAACTGTCCCCATTTACATTCAGATACTGACTGTCCCCGTCCCGGTCCCAAAACTCACTCCTTTTTAGAATCGTTTCTTTGCTGCTTTCAAAGTTCTCCCCTCCCCAAATTTTGTTGCTTAAATTTTATCTACTACCATATATGGTCACAAAACCCTTCCCTCTCTGACGTCAACTTCATTTCCCTGACTTTGCACACTTGTTGTGTTTGCGTTCGTTAAACCCTGAACTGAATCTTTCTGTACGTCTTAGCATTTCTCCACGCGCCGGTACTTGTTTATTATTTTAAGGCGATGCTGCATTTGTTATTTCTTTCAGATAAACAATTTTGATCGACTAATGTTATTCTCGTATTTACTGGATGTTGATTTTTCTTTATTATTTTCTTGGGTGATTTTTGTATTAATATTTTAATTTAACTTCGTCAAAAATAATATTTGCACATGACCCCCACTGACCTATTACAAACTGATGATTTTTATTTTGAATATTTGATGAAATATAGAAAAAATATACAGGATCCAGGCACAAAAATTTTATTCATCTCTTAAATCAGGCCGTTAAAAATTTATAGGAATTTTTATATCAATATTTATAAAATAAAACACAATAAATAAGAGAACGTTGATGTTGTTTTCGCGGATGATGCGATAATAAAAAGCTTCCGCCGGAGAATATGAAAATCTAAAATTTAATATTTTATTTATGCCGTCGGCGGAGACAAGCGAACAAGGAAAGCATCTTATACATGTGTGTAAGACGGGGGGCTTCAAGGGGGTAACATTACAGCCCTCTTTCGGCCCTGTGCCTCTTTGCCCCTTTGCCGTTCGCCCGGAAAACTTTTTTATGGCCAATAAAATCTAATCCCGATCTTTTAAGGGTCCCGAATATGGAAAAAAGTTTATTTTTTAAAATCGCACTAAAACGGGGATAGATAAAGTTGTTCCGTTATTTATTACCCCCCAATAATCGACACCGAGTGCGCGTCTTTTCTTTTCGCTCTTCGCTCTATTTAATTTTTTTGTTTTTGTTGCATGCAAAGAGAATAAATAATAGCGAGGAAGGGAAAAAGTTCGGAGGAAAGTCGAGGAAATTTCCGAAATCGTTTTTGGCCTCGGGAATCACGGATAAAGTTTTCCCCCTCTTATTGCTCTTCTTATAAACAAGCATTTTTATGCGGCATAAAGACATACCTATGTAAAGTTGTTGCGGAATAAAAACCTTCCTTTTGTGTTTCAAGTATTTAAGAACTTATGTACTTTGCGGTGAATTGGACGTCGACTTGCTTTTCTTTTATTGCATTAAGGGGAAATATGGATGGGCCTTTTCTCTGCTTGAAAGCGTCTTTAAGGCTGATTTATTATATAAAAATATTCTCTAGCCTCTCACAGAGCTGGGCAGGATTCGAATCATTCAGGATTCGAATCCTGGATTCGAATCCTTTTAGAGGATTTAAAAGAGGTATTCGAATACTTTAGTTAAACTGGATTCGTGATCTGGATTCGTTACACTTTTTTTTAAAAGGATTCGTATTCGAATCAAAATGCTGGTGATTCGAATCCTCATAAAAGGATTCGAATCCTCATAAACGGATTCGAATCCTCGTAAAAGGATTTGAATTCTCATAAAAGGATTCGAATCCTCGTTAAAGTATTCGAATATTTATAAAAGGATTCGAATAGTTACAAAAGGATTCGGATCGTCAAAAATAATTCGAATTAATCGTAAGGATCAACATGAAAAATTTGTTTTGTATGTTTTTAAATTTCTCGTTAAATCACTGTTTTATACGCGTGGCGCATGAAGTAAAATTTCGAGTTTAGAAAAGCCCCGTGAAAATTTGTCTCAGGTCGCTGCGCGACCCTCGACAAATTTTCTAAGCGGGGCTTTTCTAAACTCGAAATTTTACTTCATGCTTAGTCTGGGAGTGGACGACACTCGTTTGTAAGTGATAAAATCAATTAAATTAATATATTTTGATGATTTTTGCCAGATTTGAGATTTTTAATTGTTTTTCGGTAATTTCGACAAATATAACATTTTGATAAATATTAATTGACATTTCCAATCAAATTTTTACACTTAACATGTTGATTTATAACATTTTTATAAGATTTTCAACAAATCGATATTTTCATTAAATTATCATTTCGAGATTTTCGTCGATTAATCAATTTTTTATCAGATTTTGCAATATTACCTAAATTATCCTTAATTTATCGAATGTTGATGAAATTTTGAATATTTCGAGATTTTTAATTAATTTATGAAAATGTTTATCAGATTTTCAACATATCTTGATTTTTTAAATGTTGTCATTTTTATCGATTTATAAAACTTTGATGAAATTTTCGATATTTCGAGATTTTCTCGTCAAATATATAAAATGTTTATAAGTAAGATTTTCAATATTTTTATTCAGATTTGTAACGATTTTCAAAAATTATTGAATCATTATTTGAACACACAAATTTGAGATTTATTTTTCTACAAGACATATTTAATCATTTTTGACATTGAATGACATTTTTGATATTTTTTACCTTTTAAGATGACATTTTTGACAATAGATTATATTCTTGATATTAGTCTACGTTTTTTGACATTAGATGATATGTTTCACATTAGATGTCACTTTTGATAAACAATGACATTTTTTTAGTATTTATGATGTTGGCATTAAATGACGTATTTGACATTAGATGGCAGTTCTGACATTTTATATTTTTTTACTTTTTTGACATTAGACGACAATTTTGACATTTGATATTTTTGATATTACATATTTACTTGTTTGACATTATTACTGATTTTAACAGAAATTTTCGTTTTTGTAAGAACGTTTTTGTGAAACTGTCACGTACTGTAATAATAATAATTTTGACGTAAATCGACTTTATCAACACGCCGAATTTTTGACGTTTTTGAGATTTTTTATATTTACGAGATGACATTTTGGTCATTTTGATGTTTTTAGCAATTTTAAATAATTTTGACATATTTTGATAACTTTTAAAACTGAAAACAGTTTTAATATGTTTTTATATTTTTAACTTTACTTGAAATCAGTGTTTAATACGCGTGGCACATGAAGTAAAATTTCGAGTTTAGAAAAGCCTCGTGAAAATTTGTCTCGGGTCGCTGCGCGACCCTCGACAAATTTTCTACGCGGGGCTTTTCTAAACTCGAAATTTTACTTCATGCTCAGTCTGGGAGTGGAGACATTCGTTCGTAAATTTTCGAATTATTATAAGTTGTGTATTTATTTTTAAAAAAATCTTTCTCGGTTTACTGAACAAAAACAAAAGAGCTGAGGTGAAAAGTGTTTAGGTAAAAGTGGTTTATTTTTTCGTTGGCTACAACTTTTGTTTGAAACATTTTTTGATTTAGACGTCGAAAGCCATAATCGGTGAGTTGTTGATATCCACTAGATTTTTTAGTTTCTAATTCAAAAACAAAAGAGCTGAGGTGAAAAGTGTTTAGGTAAAAGAGGTATATTTTTTCGTTGGCTACAACTTTTGTTTCAAACATTTTTTGACTTAGACGTCGAAAGCCATAGTGAAATTCGTGTAATAAAAAAACATCTAATGATTTCTCGTGATTTTTAACGCAAGACTTTTAGTCATTTGATGGTATAATTAATATTGAATTACTGAAATAAGTATTTATTTATAATATATTCATAAATATACGGTAAACAATGTAAAATATTTAATTAATTAAAATATTTTGAAAATAACAATACAATAAATTTTATATTATTATTATACTGGGTGTCCGTATTTCAACAGAATGTATGGGGATTTCGGTTATTTAAAGAGATAGAGAGTCGGTTAAATTGGGGCAAAGTTGCATAATTTAGGGCCCAGTAATAACCCAAAAACAAGTTTGAAATATCTTATTTCCTTAATGAGATATAGTCAAAAAACGTATTTTTGAAAATTCGTTTTTATTTTTTTATTCATAAACTATTAAATCCAGACATTTACAACTTTGACATTATAGGCACTTTTTAATGATAAATCTAGTAACATATTTTATTTTAAAATAACTATAACATTTACCTAGGAACCATAGCTAACTTTTGTTTTTCTTATGGGCGCCATTTTGGATTTTGATATTTTTTGGAAGAATATTTTTCACTGAATTCAATGATGTATCACACTTATAATTTATTGTACATTTTGTATGTAAAATTTTAATCTTTTGGTTTTTCAGAGTGCCTTGGAAACGGTTGAGTTACTCACTTATTTGGCAACTCCTAGGACCCATAATTTGCTTACATATCACCCCTGAAGACGGGCATCCGACGATACATACTTTAACAGTTGTGACATATTTTAAAGTAACGAGTGTCTTCCACTCCCAGACTAAGCATGAAGTAAAATTTCGAGTTTAGAAAAGCCCCGCGTAGAAAATTTTCACGGGGCTTTTCTAAACTCGAAATTTTACTTCATGCGCCACGCGTATAAACCATTGATTTGAAGTGTAGTTTAAAAACACACAAATTCATCTTTAATCAGAGTAACACAGAAATTTAGTCTGTTATCAACGATGTTCAGTGTTAATAATAAATAATTAGGTTGTGAATATTTTTGTTAAAACAACTGATAACGATATTTATATGTTAATGGTTGTGAAAAAACAATAAAATCAATTTTATTCTTAAACGATTTGTATTCGTGATTCGAATCTTTGATTCGAATCATATTTATCTCTTACGAATCCTTTATTAGAGTATTCCTGATTCGAATCATATTAGGTGATTCGGATTCGTGATTCGAATCCTTTTAACGAGGATTCGTCCCAGCTCTGGCCTCTCAGTATATTTTTAAATACTTTGTATGCTAGTGACGCGTTCATTTATAAACAATTAACAATTAATTCGTAAACTCAAACGAGTAATAAATTAATCCTGTACAATTTTAAAAAACGGAACCATCTTAAAAGTTTATTTATAATAACTTTGATTTTTTTAATAACCACTTACGAAAACGATTGATTGATTTGTAAAACCTAATTAAATACTTAAAACAAAAATCCTCTTAATCACTTTTTCCCCAGTGTATTTTTTCCGCAACGCAATCAAAATCGTTGCAATTCAGCCGAATTTTCATGGCCCCTATTAATTAATCAACGCCGCGAAAATAAAAGGGCCTTCCTGGATTTTTTTGCCCACTTTCAATTATTCTGATCGCGTTCAAATTTATATGAATTTTTGATGCTCGCCCGATGGGCTTTTAATTGCACCGACCCTCCCAAAAGCAAAAAAAATCAAGCAGATGGCACGGCCGTCCAGTTTCATTTGCACGTTCTCGCATCTGCCCCACTATTCATTTCGCTAATAGTCATTAAATTCAAAGAGTCTATTGATTTTATGTTTTGATTCGTTCTCATTATATTCGTAATTGAATAAATTACTAATGTTGTTTCACGTAATGGAAGTTATCACAATTTTAACTTTTGTTATTTATTTTTTTTGTAATATCTCTTTAAAATAAAATATCCTCTTTCATGCTTATTTAGTAGAAACAGTATAATGGTACCGTTTCTACTAAACTAAATAAGCAAGATATTTTTTGATAAAAAAAAACGACATAATGTTAACATTTGTTTTGGGTATTTTTCCCAATAATATGAACATTAACAATAATATGTTCGTAAAAGTAAACACTATTGTTAATCAAAGAATCGTTGTAAGTAAGACAAATTAGCATAAATGTAAAGCAAAGGTAGACGGATCTTACAATTCTTTATAAATATTTGAATATAGAGCAATGGAATTATAACAGAAAATAAACGGAATAAAGAGCTATTATTCCGTTTATAGTAACCTCTTTCTTCGAACGGCAGAGTTAGGAAGAAGTTGGTTGACGCTTTTGTTCCAGTTCGATAAACAAAAATATATCGGTCCGGTTCTTCCGGTTTTCGTTCTGGTAAAAATAACGGTTTTATCGGTTCAGCTCTGAGTAATTAATTCTTACATTTTTGAAATGTTTGTTATTATAAGTTTATTTTATTAATATTTGTTACTAAGTTTAGAAACATTTTAATTTTTAATATTGTCAATAATATATAAAGTAGTATCAATTTGAAAAAAACATGTAAGTGTTATTTGATTAGTTTTGTGATTCAAACATTATATAAATATTTTTTTTTAGATCAAATCTTTATTTATGGTAAATTAAATGGCAAAGATCGTTAAAATCAAACGACCTACACTTGAAATCAGTGTTTTATACGCGTGGCGTGGCATGAAGTAAAATTTCGAGTTTAGAAAAGCATGAAAATTTCGTTTGGATATTTCAAATGTGAAAACAGATTATTAGTAAACACTAAAATACGCAACTTTGCCCGCCATTTAAGAGATTCTTTATCTTTTCAAATAAGCATGATCTCCATAGTTGCAGCTCAAAAACCAAGCACCCTGTATTACATATTGCGAACTTTATACATCAATTTCGCGCATTCGTCGATATTATAAAAGCGTTTAATTTGAAGTTTCAAAAGAGTGTTTCTACTCCTAAAATAAGCATGAAGTAAACTTTCGAGTTTAGTAAATTAACTTCTTAATAGTAGTTGTTACCGGCGCTTTTCCGTAAGCGTCGTCAACTTGTTCATTCAGCAATATTTCAGCTGCAACATAACCACGGGCGTTATTTTGTTACATATTTTAATATTCGGAACAACGGTCCCAATTCACCTCATTCTATTTTTCAGTACACAATATTGCTTCATTCTCTTTTATTTTCCAAATGAGTAAAGTTCGCGCCATACATTGATTTTATTTAAGTTAGATAGGTTGCCTAGTGGAATCTCGTCAAATAGCGCCTTCGAACATCAGACAGCTCAACTTAGCTCAAAACTCCTCTCGGCCGTCCAAGGGTAAAACTGTACGGCATCCGCTATTTCCAGTTCCAGGGTTGTCCAAAATATATACGGATTTCCCGGTTATCCCCGAGTTCGCCACATCTGCGATGGGACGCCACTAGCTGCGACCGGCCCGATCGCGCGTGCGAAACGTACGTGCGAAGCACAAAAGAATCGGGCATGACGTCAGGGGTTATAAAACCGCCGAATGCAAGGGATAGGAACATCCCCTACGTGGTTCGCGTATGTAGAATACATACGCGAACGACACAACCCTCATCGGATAACTGAAAAGAAGACGACTCGAACGACACCAAACACGATATGGTTAGTTCGAACCAGAAGGATATAAACCGCGAGCTGTCATGATATTTAATTGTTACTAATTTGCTTTTAGACGAGGTTTCACATAGCAACAAATATGTATAAACAATTACTATGCTCCCCGCTATGCTTGGGCGAAGTTTCATAAACTTCTATTCAGTGTTTTCCTTATTATTATACATTTTCTAAGTCCAGGCATAACACCCCTATTGTTTATATGTTTTTTGGAGTTGGTAGGCGTAATTGTTTATGCATATTGTTGCTAGGTATACCAAACGATACGCTTTATCATTCCACATCGTTGGTATTACTTTTAGGCAAATTCGGTCAACCCCTTCGGCTTAATTAAATTAAACGTCTATTAAACCCCGTTCATAGCTCGAATCAAAATATGTCATATATGCCCGGACGCAGAATCATATCGCGCATATAATGACATATTTTGTATTTCAAAATATTAATATTTATTTCTTATTTTGGCCATTTTTTTTTTTTCGGCCAACGAAAGGTGGTGGTCGCCAGAGGGGTAAGACGGAAAAGGGTTGACCAAAAACCAAATAAATCCCGCGGCCACAAGGGCTAAAATCGTGTGTAGACAGCGATAACGAACGTATAGTTAGCAGAGCGAATCGAGTAACTTTGTTAATTGTACGAGATAATTTCGTTTGGACGTGAATCGAGTAGCGTTCAAACGGAATTATGGCATCGCAGCGAACCGGCAGCCCCGGAAACAGATACGAAAGCTTGGTGGATTCCGACGTCGAACGCATGGACGATTTCGCACCACTAAGCAGCAACGAGCTGGATAACAGCGCAGACGAGATTCGCCAAATTAACGGCAAAATCCGCGCTCAAAGGATCGCCGATCTACGGTACGAGATCACGAAGAGCAATGAAGCTTTCAAGCAGCAAATGGAATGCTTACAAAAGCAATTGTTTGCACTTGAAAACGAGGAGGAGCCGTTATTCCGGCGAATAAACGCAAACCTATTAAGAAAACATCCCCAACAACAGCCGCAACAAAACCCACCGTGGAGTTAAAACCGTCGAGACTGGCCGGACCTTCACAGTCCACCTCGACAAACAGAAAACACCCTAGGGCGGTGTTCAAAAACATCCATCCTTACCTCAAGGATGAATTCCCGGCCCTGCAAAAGAGCACGACGGAAACAACCCCGATCACGACACAATGCACACCGACTATGAAACCGAAAAACACGGCGGACGGCAGTCAGAACGCTCTAGCCGAAAAACCCACAACCGACACGACCACACACGAGTCAAATACCAAATTCAAAACCACAAGCTGCGGATTGCGAATCCCAATCCTCTCAACACCCCAGGAAATGGATCTGGAAGCGCCGACATCGCAACCGGCAGAAGCCCCCAAGCCCAAAAGACCTCCGCCGATTGTCTTGATAGACAAGGAAAAAATCCGGCTGGTACAATCAACGCTGAAAGAGAACAACATCACAGCAAGAATAGCTTCCCACGCCAAAGGAAGCAACATTTTCACCGAGAATGCGGACGATTTCAGAAAAACCGTTCGCATTCTCGTGGAATTAAAAGCCGCTCAGCATCACTACATGCTGAGCAAGGAAAAAGAACTTAAAGTAGTTATCCGAAATATCCCGCAGGAATTCACCTGCGAGGAAATTAAAGAAGAATTGATTTTACGCGGATTTCCAGCCAATTCAGTCAGCCGACTACGAAATGGAACTCGGGTTTACAGCTTAGCGCTGGTAAACCTCCCTAAAACCGAAGAAGGAAAGAAGATCTTCCAGTTGAAGCATCTTTTCGAACACGTTGTAAGCATCCAACCTAAACGCCGATCCACAACTAGCCAGCAGTGCTACAGGTGCCAACAGTTCGGGCATGTGCAATTCCGGTGCACGGCCAACTACGCATGCACGTTCTGCACTGGGAATCACCCATCGTTTGAATGCCAGCGCAAAACCGAGGAAACGAGAAGATGCTTCAACTGCGAAAGGGACCACCCTTCCTATTCTACAAAGTGCAAAAAACACCCCATAAACATTAAAAAAGCAAAGGAAGAACAAACTCGACGGAAGCTTGAGGAAAGCAACACCAGAGAAGGAGTGAGCTTCGCCCAGAGGGCCGGCGGTAGCTCTTTTCCTAATGAGCAGCAACTGGAGGCGATGATTTCGCGCATGGTTAAGACAATGATCATCCAAATGAGGAATAGCCCGGAGATATAATGTTCAACGGCCAGACAACCAAATCCCCTATCAAGATAGCAACGTGGAATGCCGACGGGCTAAAAAACAAAACTAATGAGCTGAGAATATTCGCTGAAGAAAACGACATCTCCGTTCTCCTAATCTCAGAAACACACTTGAAACCGGGAATTCACGCTCACATTTCCGGTTTCAAGTGTTTTCGGAATGATCGCGAGAACGGGAGATTCGGAGGTGTAGCTGTCTATTTCCGAGCCAAGCTGTGCGCCAGCAAGGTGGAAATTGACAGCGGAGAAATGGAAGCGGTCGGGATGGAAACCTCGATCGACAACACGAAGAGGCGTTTCATCGCGGTTTACAAAAAACCGGAGGCGCAGTTGGAAAAAGCGAATATTCTCAGCTTAATGAAATGCGAAAACACCCTAATCGGCGGGGATTTTAACGTGAAAAGCCCAGCGTGGGGAAGCAGGAGAGCGAACCCGGCTGGCGATGAACTCGCGGTATGCCGGCAGGAGAATAAACTAAAGATATGGGGACCGGAGGACGCGACATCCATCCCATCCAAAATAAACCATCGTGGAGACGTGATCGACATCTTCCTTTCATACGACACCGAAGATCCCTGGGGGATCAAAACGGTACACCAGCTGAACTCCGATCACTTCCCAGTGATTATAAACTGGGGAGTGAAAGAGGAAAAATCCACGGAAAAAACCAAATCCGACTGGTTTAAATTCGCGTACCGAAGCAGCCGGATTAAAGCCCCAGATACGGAACTAAAAAAGGAAGATGTCGATCAAGAAGCGGAAAATCTGACTGGAGAAATTCAACTTCTTCTAAACGAATGTCGGACGGTCGTAGAAACGAGCCAACATAACAAGCTCGGACTGGACCATTACGAGAAAGAACTCGTTAAGCGAAAGAACACGCTAAAACGTAAATACACCAAATTTCATCAACCGGACGACAAGGAGAAGTTGAAAAAACTCCAGAAAGAAATCTCCACGATGCTTAAGAACAAAAAAGAAGAATCCTGGCAGAGAAGCATCGAGGAAGCGCAGGAAGACACCGGGAGCTTTTGGAAACTCCTGAAACGGTGCAGCAGGAGAAACAATCCTAACGCACCGTTTTACAAAGACGATCAGAAATATTTCGAGGACACGGAAAAATGCGAAATTGTGGCAGACCATTTTGAAGCTCAATTTACCAACTCAGACGTCACCGACGCACGGACAGAGTACGCTGTCACGGAAAGCGTGCGGAGAATCCGGTGCGGAAAAGGAACGTCAAAAAGCCCGAAACTGATTGAAATTGAAACCACGAAAACTCTAATAAAGAGCTCCGCAATCAACAAAGCCCCCGGAGATGACGAAATCCCCAACAAGGCCCTAAAGCTAATGCACGTTAACGGAGTAGCGAGGCTAACCAGATTAATTAACGCCATAAAAATACACGGAGTTTTCCCGGAAACGTGGAAAAAGGCGAGATTAATAACGATCCCGAAGGGAGACAAGGACCCGTCGAAAGCAGAAAACCGCCGACCGATCAGCCTGATTTCCGGACTCGCAAAAATCGCGGAAAAACACATCAACGATGAAATCCAGCTCGTCTGCGAAGAAAAACAAATAATTGCACCAAACCAGTTCGGCTTTAGGCACAAGCTTGCGGCTATTCAACAAGCAGCGATTTTGGTTAACACCGCTAAATCGCTGCTTGTTAAAAAAGCTAGAAAAACCGGCATCATTGCACTACTCGATGTCGAAAAGGCCTACGACAGAGTCTGGAGAGCCGGACTGGTTTATAAATTAATGAAATTTGGATTTAAGCGATGGATAATCAGGCTGGTGGATAACTGGCTCCAAGACAGACAGTTTCGATTCAAAATGAATGACAACGCGCTTTCGACGTGGAGGATTGCAGCAGAAGGTCTCCCCCAAGGATCGCCAATCTCGCCGATCCTGTATAACATCTTCGTGGCGGATATACCCACGTTTCCGGAGGATAAACTACTACACATGTTTCAATTCGCGGACGAAACGGCGATCGTAGCCGGCGGAGGGCACTTCGAAGGGGCGTGCAAGAGAGCCACACGAGCGCTGGAAACCCTAACGAAATTCACCAAGAAGTGGAAAATCAGAATAAACGAGACAAAAACCGAAGCTGTACTCCTAGGGAGGAGGATTCCCCTAAATTACTTTATTCCACTGGGAAAAAAGAAAATTCGTTTTAAAAATCAAGCAACGTACCTAGGAGTAACGTTCGACCGAAAAATGGAGTTTACGAAACATGTTAAAAGGAGAGCGGGCTTAGCCAAACTGCGAGCACGAAAACTTCAGGGAATTCTGCAGGAATCAAGCAAAATAACAACAAAAAACCGAAAGAAACTTTTGAACATGGTGCTGCTGCCAACAGCAACTTACGGAGAAGAAGTTTACGTAACTGGTATCAAAACAACAAAAAACGAAGCTAGAAAAATCCAGCGAGTCCTAGCAAGAAAAGCGCTAGCAGCACCATGGTACATAAAAGCGAAAAACATTCAAACAGACCTGCAACTAGAAGATCCCATAGATAGAGGCAAAAGAAAACGTTCGGAAATGATCCAAAGACTAATCGTCCGCCCGGACGAAAAAATCAATGAAATCGGCTATAAAATCGATTAATAAACAACACCCCTAGAGGAAAGAAGAAAATATCCCAATTCACACCTTTGGATTGGGACAATACGGAAACTTGGCATAAGTCTTTTAGACTTTTCTACATTTTACCAACAGGAAGAACCAAAAAAAAGGACTAAAATCACTTCAAAAACGTCTGTTGACCCGTCAACATCACTTCGAAAAAGTCTTCGAACCGTGCATCGTCACTACGCTAAATTTCGGTCCGCGTCCGCGAAAGTTTTTACAAGTATTCTTTACGACCCAGTGGTCGTACGTAAGTTATTTTGTTAATTGTATTTCTTGTTTTTTTCTTTTGCTTGTTTATTTTTCTATCTTCATTTGTAAATTTATATTCGTTGTTTAATTTGTTTCGTGTTAATACATTTTGTTACTCTTTGACTAAAGTTTTCATTTACTTTTAAAGTTCAATTTCAAACCTTTCATTTACCTTTTAACTTAGAATCAGTGAAGTGATTACCCTGGTAAGCATAATTTTATTATTCAGTGACTAAATAGCTAGCCGGAAGTTGCGATGTGGGTCTTCGTTTAACACCTCAATTGTTTAACGAAGATTTTATATAAATTCCAACTGCGAAGCACCCCACCCCGTAACATAGTTAAGTAACACCCTGTATTTAATTTTACAATCAGTTACAGATTTTAATCAGGAATACAAAGACACTGGGGTTGGTGGAGTTATATCAAACGACTAAGGAGATATAGCCATTTTTTTGATATAGTCAAATTTTTGATACATAATGAGTATGATGCACACACAACGAAACTTTAAGGTAGTTATCAAAAACACATCATGCAACAATAATGAAAATGACATTATTCGATGGAAAAAATAATGATTTAATAAAGTTTAACAGAAAATTAGAGCAATTATTCTATGTACTATCAGTATCTACAGACAAGCAAATGTTCTAATCTAATTTTAAGCAACGAAATCTACTCATGCTAAATCGAGATTGACACCAGCATAATGTATCATCGTTTTCAAGGCCTATTTTATTTTTAGTCCTTTTGTTTATATCTGAGAATATTCCTAGTAATTACATCAACACTATGGATATACCGTTCGTTGGCTTTATCGTGCTTACCATTAGGATCTCGTAAAGTATTAAAGATACAAAGATGGTTAAATCAGACAAATTTTCGATTTTTAATATAAAATAAAACTGCATTAATAAATTAATCATCTAGTGTCATTTGTTTTCAAGATATGTGGAATAAAGTGAAAATCGACAAAAACATTTTTTTTTTGCTATAACTTTGTTAACACGTTCGCTACCAGACCTTCAAAGAAAAAATTGGAACCAGTTGTCTTTTTAATTTTTTATTAAATTGAACAATTGCTTAAAAGGCTATAAAAAGGTAATTGTCTTTTAGTATAGATCTTCCTGCAGGCTTTGCATTTAATAAATGCAATCAATCTGGTTGCGATATGATTTTATAAAGCAAATATTAATGATGATATAAAATATTTAGTTTCAGATATACATAAGGCTGGTAGCAAACGTGTTAACTAGAAAGATTGCGAGCTAAAATTTGAAATGTACCAAAAATAACATCTAAACAACACAAGAAAATGGACGGATTTTATAGAGAATGTTCTATTTTTACTATACGATCAAGTTTACATTTTTCTGATGAGAGCCCTATTAGATTTTTATAATATTAAATATGGTAGGGATTTTTAGTATTATATGTCAAATTAAAATAGTAATTATCATATCTCATGAAATAAAACACTCTGTATAAACTCTCAATTTCTTCGTATTTCTAATGACTCATTTATGTGCAATATAAAATGTTTGCTCAATATCTTTTTAAGTAACAAAGTTATAGTCAAAATAATATTTCATCGGTTTTCACATTTTTTCATTATATCTTTAAAATAAATTATGCCAAATAAACAATTTCGACTATTTAAAAATATAAACAAAGTAATTAATGTTATTTATTGAAATTCTCAAAAAAACATCCATTAAAATTTAACCAGCAGAATAAAACAAAAGTGGTGATTGTCTATAATAGCACTTTCCCCTTTAAAGATATGATTTGAATATTAGGTATATAAAAAAATTTCTTAAACTAAATTTGTTGTACTTTTGTGATTATTACAATAAAAAACACTTTTATTCCTTACTTCACTTTTATTTTTATTCGTTAACGAATACAAATAGAAGTGAAGTAAGGAATAAAAGTGTTTTTTATTGTGATTAATTACTCCACATAACTCAATAAAACAATTAGTTGTTATTATTATTTTGATAACATTCACAAAGAAGTAAAATTTGGAATATTTTGCTATTTTCTGGTAAATATGAATCCATCACATTTCAGAAGTATATACCTTCAACTTTACTTTAAATCAGTGTGGTATACGCGTGGCGCATGAATTAAAATTTCGAGTTAAGAAAAGCCAGAATTAGGCTTTTCTCAACTCGAAATTTTACTTCATGCTTAATCCGGAATCGGAAAACACTAGTTAGAAAGCAATCGATAACTTTTTCAAGTTTTCCTTTATTTATAAAAAACTCGACGGTTTCTAAGCTTTTTGTCAATTTTTAACATTAAATTAAAATTAAACAGTTTATATTTTTTTTTAAATATTTGTCGAAAAGTAAGGAAATGTCAAAAAAATCTTATAAAATGACGTATCTAAATGTCGAAAGAGTAAAATCAATTAAAATTTTGAAACTGAAAAACTCTCGATAATTATGAAATCAGTTAATTATGTTTTCTTTAAGGTAGTATTGAAATATATATATATATATATATATATATATATATATATATATATATATATGTTAAAACGTAGATTTTCGCGGGCGTAACATGTATCACTGTTTCTTCGGGTTTAGTCCCGCGTATTTTCTTGGCTTTGGTAGATTTTATTTTTAATTCGACGTTTCGATGACGTCGCAGTCATCATCGTCAGGAATAACTATCAAAATTCCATTGCTCTAGCAACCACTTGTTTGACTTTTACGTACTACTTGATGCGTGAATTTCTTGTTTGGCTTCGTGTTACTCTTCTGTTTTATTCTTCTAATGATGTAGCAGTGACAATTTCAATATTATTTTCGGAAGGGGTTGGATTTTGAATTTCTTGGTTGTTGTTCGGAGATAATATATTTTGACCAGAATTTATACAAGTTTTCCAAATTGATGGTAGTCTTTTAGCATCATCTCTTTGATTTAGACTGTTCGGCCTCTTTTCAATTTCTATCGCTTCTCTAATAATCCTCGCGTTGAAGAAGTCTGTCTATTTTAAAATTCTCGTTTTTTCGAAATTTATTGTATGTTTAGAAATGTTTACGTGTTGAAATAAAGAAGATTGTGGATCAGACTTTCTTACTGCTAAAATGTGTTCATCTCGACGAATACTAATTTTCCGGTTTGTTTGTCCTACATAGCTCTTCTCACACATACCACATGGAGTTTCATATACGCCTTGAGCTTCAATTTCTTTTGGAGTTCGGAGTGAATTTTGAATTTTTGTGTGTATATTGAAACAAGTTCTAATATTGTATTTGGAGAGGACTTTTCCGATTTTATCAGTTGTTCCTTTAATGTAGGGAAGGGTGGCGTTGCTACACGGACTTTCACAACCAAGAAATTCAAAATCCAACCCCTTCCGAAAATAATATTGAAATTGTCACTACTACATCATTAGAAGAACAAAACAGAAGAGTAACACGAAGCCAAACAAGAAATTCACGCATCAAGTAGTACGTAAAAGTCAAACAAGTGGTTGCTAGAGCAATGGAATTTTGATAGTTATTCCTGACGATGATGACTGCGACGTCATCGAAACGTCGAATTAAAAATAAAATGGACCAAAGCCAAGAAAATACGCGGGACCAAACGCGAAGAAACAGTGAGGTATTGAATATTAAAACTGAAATTGCAATAAACATTAATATCGAATGCTTTTCTTATGCAATATGTCTAATTTTCGTTTCTGTTGTCAATTGTCAAACGATTTCAATTTTTCATTCTTAATTAATACCAATTAATGTAATTTTTAATTTGAAGCCCCTTACAAGACACATTAGAGGCTTCATAACAAAAGTTTTCAATAAAACAACGAATGTATAAAAATGTACATCGAATAATCGTCATATGTATACCTACAAAAAATCCCTGTATACCGTTCACGATCTTTCTGGGTCAGGGGAGGCTATGACCATCTAATAATTTTGTTGGTAGTACCTCTGTGGCAACTATACGCCCTAATAGAAGTTGACAGTAATTAATACTGTTTGTGATAGGTTAGGTTGATTATAGTTTATGGTTATATTTTCTGAATAGGTACATTGTTGCCGGTTCTCTGTTTAAATTAAGGATGAAAAACTGAAATGATTTGACAATCCCAGATTAAGCATAAAGTAGAATTTCGAGTTTAGAATAGCCTGAAAATTTGGCTTGGTCGCGTAGCGAAGCGACTTGGTACAAGTATATTTTTGTATAAGTAATGAACATGTTGGAAATTTATAATAAATCCTGGTTTTAATTATTGAATTTACGAAGTTCATTAATATCCTGCTTAATATTTATATTAATCAAACAGCAATAATGATTATTCAAATGAGAATATTTACAATTAAAATGGTAATGATAAAACAATAAATTATTTCAAGTATTATTTATACAGAAATAATAATAATGGAAGAGCCAAATGAATATATCTAATTTGATACAAAATCAACAAGAGCTAATGAAAATGTTGCATTAATTATAGAAATTCCATACCGAAACTAAAATGTAAATGTTTCCAAATCGCTATCGCTGTTTAAATTTGAACTGAAATTCGATCGTTTCCCCTTTGAATTAAAAGCAACGGAAACGGAAATTCCTTTCGCTCCCCATAAAACAATAAATCAACATTTTATACATTGATGCGTGCTAAAACCTCTCTCTTTCTCCCTCTCCTTTATTTTGCTTTCATCCTCTTGACGTCGTCTTGGTGGTGTACTCTCTGTGTCGAGTGATACCGGGCGTTTGTCCCGCATTTGATCTTCTGAAACGGGATACGTCTGTTCACACAGCACAGGGCAGAGCGAAAAGGGAATGGGGATGCGACGTTTCTACCACCCCGTCTTCCATTCCAGTCCTTGCCCTTAGAGACGTCGTGCAAACAATCGGGGAGAGCACCCGTCTCAATCTTAAGTTCGCCTGTCCACACACATACACACTCCAGAGGGCAAGAGGAATTTAAATGACCCCGAGAAAAGGGAAATTAAATTTGGCTGGAGGGTAGCTTCCGAATACTTGGATAGGATAAATTGAAAAAGTGACTGGCGAAGTTTAATTAAACACATAGTTTTGTCATAAGTTTATCTGTTTTCTTAAAAAAGTTTCTTGCTAATCTAAAAAAAGAGAAAGCGAAAAGAAAAAGGAATGTCATTCATTCAATGTCACCAGTATTTTTTCTAATGCTTGGTAAAAAACAACTTGTTATTTACAACTTTGAGGTCTATACAGTCTAAATAATGATTAAGGAGTATACTGCGTTTTACACCACTTTACTTCGGGTGTTGAATCTGTACAGGGTGTCCGTATTTCAACAGAATGTATAGGGATCTCGGTTATTTTAAGAGATAGAGTCGATAAAATTGGGGCAAAGTTGCGTAATTTAAGGCCCAATAATAATCTAAAAACAAATTTGAAATATCTTCTTTAGTTTTTGAGATATTGTCAAAAAACGACTTTTTTTAAATTTCGTTTTTATTTTTTTATTCAAAAACTACTGAATCTAGACATTTAAAATTTTGGCATTATACAGGCACTTTTTATGATAAATCTACTAAGATATTTTATTTTCAGATAACTATAACATTTACTCAGGGACCATAGCCAACTTTTGTTTTTCTTATGGGCGCCATTTTCAATTTTCATATTTTTTGGAAATATATTTTTTTCTGAATTCAATGATGTACCACACCTTAAGTTTGTTGTACATTTTTTATGCAAAACTTGAATTCTTTTGTTTTTTGTAAAAAGTGCCTTGGAAACAGTTGAGTACCTCACTTATTTGACAATTCCTAGGACCCATAACTTGCTTATATATCATCCCAGTAGACGGGCATCCGACGATATATATTTTAACAGTTGTGATGTATTTTAAACTAATAAGTGTCTTCCACTCTCAGATTAATCATGAAGTAAGATTTCGAGTTTAGAAAACTCCCGCGTAGAAAATTTGTCGAAGGTCAAATTTTTACGGGGCTTTTCTTAACTCGAAATTTTACTTCATGCGCCACGTGTATAAACCACTGATTTACAGTAAAGTTAATTGAACAATATTTACCGAGATGTAGCGAAAAAATGCAAGAATTACTTTTTTTGTGAATGGTTTTGGAATAATAATAATAATAAAAGTAGAATAAATTTAGTTTGTTCAACTTTTATGTGATAATCGATACTTATTATTATTATTATTACAAAAGATTGACAGTTATTAATTAATTTTGAGTGCTGACAATGATTGACTGCTGTCAAGATGTTATTGATTAATAGATATGACATCATTGTCTCCAAGGCACTCTTTGCAAAAAAGAAAATATCATAATTTTGAATATCAAATCTAAAATAAATTATGAGTGTGATACATCACTGAGTTCAGAAAAAAAATATTCTTTCAAAAAATATGAAAATCCAAAATGGCGCTCATAAGAACAACAAAAGCTGGCTATGGTCCCGGGTAAAAGTTATAGTTTTCTTAAATAAAATATGCTACTAGGTTACTTATTAAAAAGTGCCTTATATTGTCAGAAGTTCTAAATGTGCAGATTCAGTAGTTTTTGAATAAAAAAATAAAAACCATTTTTCAAAAAATCAGTTTTTTGTTGATATCTCGAAAACAAAAAATATATTTTAAAATTGTTTTCAGATTATTGTTAGGACCTAAAATACGCAACTCTGCACCAATTTAACCGACTCTCTATCTCTTCAAATAACTGAGATCTCCATACATTCTGTGGAAGTACGGGCACTCTGTAGATACGCATTTCAGATGTTAAACCGTATTTATGCGTTTTCTTGCTACATCGACTATTTTAAAGAAAAAGTACATAATTGAAAAATTAAGAAAATAATCCTACGTGTGAAGGACGCTATCTGGTAAAATCTGACGCTGTTTACTATACTGCCTCTCAAAAAAATCAGAACTCCAAATAATTATTGGATGATTTTTATGAAATTTACAGAATTTGATAATGCAATTGAACTGTACCGATGATAAAAAATCAACTTGAAAAACAAAAAGACAAATGAATAACAATTACCAATGTGTTGGACCCCACGATTTTCTAAGCACTTACTAACATGTCGCGGCATTCTAGAAATATGACTATCAACATCTACTAGAAGTATTTCATTCCAAGCTTCGTAAATTTAACGTTGAAGTTTTATTATAGTGTTAGAGAGGCGCTGTAAATTGCCTATTTTAACACCTATCAAACCTCAAACAAGTTCCATTGACGATAGATCGAGAGAAACCTCTATTTATCTAGCCACCCCCCTAATAAATATTAAAAAAAAAACAATACAGCATAATGCACTCATTATGCACTTCTTATTACCGTAAAAAACTTTTTTGGGTTTAGCGACAAAACCAAATTTATGGTGCAGGTCCCGGCGGTATAGATAGGCATGGAATTATATCAAATTTTAACAATTATATAAAGATATTTCATTTTGGGAAAGTTCCAATATCAAAAATAATTAATTTTTCGAGTAAGATATGACTGTGAAAATTGCTTCTAACGTTGTTCAGTAGTGCATAGTGGGTGCAATATAAAATATTTCATAGTGGCGACGAATTTTAAATGTTAAATTTAGCTGACTTATCCCCGACTCTTTCCTGATTCCAGATTGTTTGCCCTGGCCCCTTAAAACAATTTTATATAACCAAACCAAATATAGGGAAGAACAATGGTGTTGTGTCCATAATAGAGAGGCCGAACAATTTATTGTAAGCGGACGGGATTTTAATATAGGTTTCTTTAAGAGTTTCCCTTTTAAAAGCGATCTGTGTAATCTCTTGGTTTCATATAATTTACATTATTTCTTTAATGATGCAACAAGAACAACCAACACAAACAATAAAACTTGCATTAATAATTTCCTATCCAATTTGCCCCTTAATGGTACCAGAGGTTTTTGTAAAAACTATTGCTTAACTGATCATCTAAACCAAGTACTTGTGTTTTCCTTAGGTAAACATACTACGGAACAGATCAAGAACACACAAAAACGTAACTTTAACTAGTCTGAAATCGTATTAGACACAGCTAATTCGACTGAAGTGTATCAACAAACATGTCCCAGTAACGCCTTTATTTTGTTTATAAGTCATTTTAGAAAATATTTTAACATGTGCTTTCCACGTAAAAACGTGTGCAAAACGCAAGTAAAAAGAGCTCCATGGATTACTAAAGAACTACTAGAACTGAAAAATAAAGTATCTAACTTAAATGAATTATCAAAGAAATATTCTATTCTTAAGCCGGCGTTTAAACAATATGATACCATATATAGCAATGAATTACAAAAATCTATTACTAATTACAACAATATCCAAATCACGACATCATCAAATGTATCCAAAACGGCATGGAATATAATTAAAAAAAGCTCCGTTTGGCCAAGTATTGATATGTCTACCATAAAAATAAAAGTTGATAATACTGAACTTACTGATAATGAAGCTTCGCATCTATATAATAATTACTTTGTAAATAAAACCTTAACTAAAACCCTAACTAAAAAACTATCTACAGATATAAATTTGTCATACCTAAATCAAGTATTAGCACCTAATTTAAAAAGTATGTTTTTAAATCCCGTAACTTTTGAAGAGATAATTGATATATCAAGAAATCTAAACAATACAAATGATACCGATTTTGATGACATACCATGTTCTTTAATAAATGTGTGTATACCTTACATCGCAAATCATCTTGCATACCTTATTAAATTATCATTTTTATACGTGGTGTGTTTCCTACTTATCTAAAAACCGCGATGATTAAACCAGTATATAAAAAAAGATGTAAAGACTATACAAACTACAGACCATTAAGTATATTATCAGTGTTTTCTAAATTCTACGAGCAAGCGATGAATAGACGATTAATGACTTTTATCACAACAACATATGGTCTCTTGGCAGCGCAGCATGGTTTTCGCAAATCGAGGGATATAAACTCGGCACTTTAAGATATGTTAAAACTAATATTAAAATCATTTGACAGTGGAAAAGTTGTTTTAGGCCTATTTGTTGATTTAAGCAAAGCCTTTGATTGCGTGAACTATGTTATTCTGCTGGAAAAACTAGAAATTATGGGTATTCGGGGTAATGCTTTAAATTGGATTAAATCCTATTTAACAAAACGCCAACAATTTGTGGAATTGTACCAACACAAATCGCCCAAGGAAATAATTAAAGTCGGGATTACCTAAAGATCAATTCTTGGCCCAACTCTTTATATATTATATACAAATGATCTAGCAAATTCTCTAAATATTGGTAACAATACGATAGTTTCCTATGCAGACGATAATAATATATTTATTATAGGTGAAAATATTGATGATGTAACAAATAAAGCCAACAATTTTGAGCAGTGGATAAATACAAACTAATTCTTAACTCAGAAAATACATCGTGTATTCTGTTTAAAAATAAAATATTAAAATTATTCATTCCTAACAGTATAAGCATATCAAACATAACCATTGAGCTGTCGTCTAAGACGAAACTTTTAGAAATGACCTTCGATAACCACTTAAGCTGGAACGATCACATTGATGCTTTAGCTACTAAAGTTAGTAATCAATTATACGTATTGCGCATACTTGCAAATCAGTGCGATGTATTTGCTCTAAAAACATTTTAGATTCCGAAAATGTACTCTCTTATGAATTATGAAACAATAAAATTTACATATTCTGGCAAATTAACTTGCAAGCTAAATTCGGATTATCACAATAATTATATTAGGCACAGAAATGATATCGTTATGCCGGCACATCTTAAAGCAATCTATGAACAATCGTTAGCATATAATGGTTGTCGGTTATATAATTACCTACCAAATTTATTAAAAGTTTGTGAATCTAGATACCACTTTACCAAAAAAGTCAAAAAATTGCAGTAAATTGTTGGCAACCTGAAAAAGAAACAATTTGACAGCTAAGAGTTTAGGGTTAGTAAAAATGGAGCGTTACGCGATACATGATTTAATTATTAAACAATATCTTGAAAATAACACAGTTCAAAAATTTCATATAAAATATGGTCGGAATAGTGTCTAAACTTCGTCAAATGTGAAGAAATTATTGAAAAATTCAGAGAGACTGGATCAGTTGGAGACGCTAAGCACACGGGTCATCCAAAAACAAGCCGTTCAAATGTCAATATCGAAACAGTGCATGAGAGTGTTGGTAAAAATCCCAGAACATGAATTCGGCGTCATAGACGAGAATTGCAAATTTCAAGAAGCTCTCTACAGCGTATACTGAAATAATATCTGTAACTCTATGCTTACAAAATGCAATTAACACAACAACCTAAGCCTAATGACCATGCACAGCGAAGAGAGTTCGTTGAATGGATTATTGAACATCAACAAGTGGATGCTGATTTTTCGAGCAAAATCATTCTAAGCGTTTTGGGATTCGGAGAACTCACATGTGATTGTCAAAAAATAAATGCACCCACAACGTGCTACTGTTTAGTGCGGATTTCGGGCTGGAGGCATCATTGGACCATGCTTTTATGAAAATGAGACTGGTCAAGCAATGACTGTTACTGGTACTCGATATCGCGAAATGATAACACAGTTCTTTCTGCCGAAATTGGATGATATTGATGCGGCCAACAAGACGGTGCCATATGCCATAGAGCCCGTGAAACAATTCAATGACTGCGTTAGACTCCTGGTCGTGTACTCTCTTGTTGCAGTGATCAGAATTGCCCTCCTAGATCGTGTGATTTAACACTATTAGATTTCTTTATATAAGGCTATTTGAAGTCAAAGGTCTATGTCAACAAGCCCACAACCATTCGGGGTATTTTTACATATACACACGAATCATTTGAACGATTAAAGTTATCAAATCTATTTTACCCGTATACAAGCTTTAATAGTTTCTTTTTTCTGCTGTTATCTGAATATCTTGAAGTACCTCACCTGAAACAAAGAGAAAAAACATTATTCTACAATTTACGTCTTTCGTTTTAAAAATGGAAAGAAATGCTTATGATAAATTAATTTCTCACTTAACCCGTAATAAAACATATTTAATTAAAATTAGAACATTGTTTAAAACATTTCACTGGTTTTCATTTTAATTGCAGTAAAAATAAAAATCAGTGAAACAAACCAAGTATTTTTGGATTGAAATATGTACAAATAAAAATTTTAAAATACCTAAAATATAAATTATGTTTTCATAATATATTTTTGGATGTAGATCAAATTAGGTTATATGTGAATTTATGCAGTCTATATAAAAGACGTGAATTTGACGAAATTAGCCTTACATTTAAGGTTTTAGGTAACCGTATAATCTTATCTGAGTGTCTAGAATGTTTTGCATTGAATATACCTCAATATCCCACACGTAACCAGCCGTTATTACATGTTTTATTCTGTCGTACATCTTATAATATGTTTAGCCCACTTGTAAGAATGTGTAACTCTGTAAACACGCATTGCGATAAAATAAACTTTTTTGATTTATCGCTAGTCAAATTTAAATTACTTGTTCGGTATTTTCTATGTTCGTAGTATTTTTTAAATTCAAGTTAAATTTAAATAAATCTCTATAATTGTTATCCATATTAAATGTTGTTTTGACGTAAAATAAATAAATAAACAAAATTACATTTAAAACGATTGTGCACATTAATTAAAATGATTTGTGGCTGAGTTTTTTGGAAATTAATTCTACGAAGACATTGTCAAAATGTGACGTTTAACTTTAAAATTTTAAAGCTGCATGCCAGAACATACATTATCACATATTTTATTGAAAAACCATAGCAGACGTATTTTGAAGTTTTCTTATTCTTTTCACACACACAATCTGATGACATCAAACTATTTTCGTATTACATTGGTGCAGAGAGCACTACAAATCAAGGAAACCATGGGACACCTCTCGTGAATCATACCTTATAAAACACTGATTTCAAGTGAAGTTCAAAATATACTGCTTAGGAATGTACAATCTTGAATAAATCATAGCATTATAATTAAATAAATTCCGTTTATTATGGCATAACACAGATCTCATCCCATAAACTAGGAGTAACATTTTATTAAATACTTAGTTGTAAACTAACAATAGTAATCTATATTTAGTATAGTGTTAAAGCTGTATGCTAGGGTCTATTAATAAGGGAGATAATGAATATAATTCCTTGTATGATAAAATGTTAAATTTAATTTCTGAAAGAGAAATATAGAATTCGTATTTATTTGAACATATTTTCTTATTTCCAATCTTGAATATTATTCGTGTAGAAAACCCCCATTCCTCTATTAACCCGATTTAAACCATACACGCGATTGCACACACAAAAAATCCATAACCCCCACTAATCGAGGAATCCACCGGAAAATCACAGCCCTCACGAACATCTCAATATTTATGATTAACGCAAATAAATCTTATTCAGCCCGACAAAATGCAATAGGCCGATCGATAATTTTGAGGGCATTTTATTGTGATTTGAGTAGTTTTCTCTGCACAGCGGAGATTTATAACGCGATCGCGTGCGATGGTACTATAGCAATTCTCAAACGCCCGGCGCATTCGCCATTTGTGTGCAGGGGGGATGATAAGGAAGAAACTATTTTTTTTTCATCAATGGCTTCGTGTGGCAGACAATTACTTTGTATCCGTCCGGTGGGAATGTAAATATTTTTCGCATTGCAATTAAATCGTTATGCAAGATAGTGCGTTCGTTTTGTTTTTTACATTTTTGTGGAAAAACGTTCGATATTCGCGGAAAATTTCCATATCACGCTTCAATATTTAAATCCTTTGAGTTAATTATGTAAACACCGTTAAATAATATTTGAACTAATATAATATGTAGTATTACTTACTGCACACTTCAAACACGGTAAGACTTACTAATAGAACTGCCGTTAATATCATGATTGTTAAATTCAACTAAATCTGTACAAACACGATACTAATGTTTCGTATTAACCCATTAAATGCCATTAATGCAATAAAGCAACATTATTAATTTTTTGTTAATTAAAATTCTAAATAAGTTAATTTGAGAATCTGCTTAGAAAAATGTAAATATTTTGTTATTACAATATTTCGATTATTACTCAGTGTTTTTAGTATATTTACACATCACAATATTTCAATATTTTATATGCGTGGCGCATGAAGTAAAATTTCGAGTTTAGAAAAGCCTGAACATTTGGTTTAGCCGCTCCGCTTCGCGGAGCGACCAAACCATATTTTAAGGCTTTTCTAAACTCGAAATGTTACTTCATGCTTAATCTGGAACAGATTAAACACTCGTTCGAAATTGAACGCTTTTATAAAATTTACAGCGTATACATCAGAGCTGGGATGAATCCTCAAAAACAGGATTCGAATCACGAATCCGAATCACCTAATATGATTCGAATCACGAATACTCGAATAAATGATTCGTGGGTGAAACATATGATTCGAATCACAGATTCGAATCCTCATTTTTGAATCACGGATACAAATCCTTTAAAAATAAATTTGAATCTATTATTTGTAACCAGTAATATTTTATTCCATCAGTTTCTATTACCCAAAATGTTTATTTACCGACTAAATATCTGATTATATAATGATTTTATTTAATGATGATATATGTGTTATTGAACTTCATTTTTAATCTGTGTTTTATACGCGTGGCGCATGAGGTAAAATTTCGAGTTTAGAAAAGCCCCGTGAAAATTTGTCTCGGGTCGCTGCGCGACCCTCGACAAATTTTCTACGCGGGGCTTTTCTAAACTCGAAATTTTACTTCATGCTTAGTCTGGGAGTGGACAACACTGGTTCTTAGAAGTTTCAAATTGAAGGATCACTCTAGATTACTAAGTTTATTACCATTTTACAAAGGCTACAGCTCAAAGGACCAACCATGGTCTTCGGAGACCGAAGAACTACAGGGAATCGAAGTTTATTTACAAGAAAACAACAATTATCTGAACGTTTACAGCATGGATAGGAAAAAATATCGAAGTTGGGCTGGTTTCAGCGCGTTTTTAACTTCACTTTAAATCAGTGTTTTATACGCGTGGCGCATGAAGTAAAATTTCCAGTTTAGAAAAGCCCCGTGAAAATTTGTCGAGGGTCGCTGCGCAACTCTCGACAAATTTTCTACGCGGGGCTTTTCTAAACTCGCAATTTTACTTCATGCTTAGTCTGGGAGTGGACCGTCAAGGTTTTCTAAATGTCGAGATTTTCGATATTTCTAGATTTATGTCGATTTATTCACAGTTTGTTATTGTATTAAATGCAACTTTAATATTGAATAAAAACGGTTTTTTTTTAGGAATAGAATATTCACCCATTAAGAGCCGAGCAAATTATAAAGTTAACTCAAAAAGTTAATTTTAAGTAAAATGTTGCATCTTTTTCTATGACTTCAATGAATGATTTATTATATTACGTACGTCGATTTTTTAAAAGAGTTAAATTTAAAATTCAAACGAGTGTTGTCCACTTCCAGACTCAGCATGAAGTAAAATTTCGAGTTTAGAAAAGCCCCGCGTAGAAAATTTGTTGAGGGTCGCGCAGCGAACCGAGACAAATTTTCGCGGGGCTTTTCTAAACTCGAAATTTTACTTCATGTGCCACGCGTATAAAACACTGATTTAAAGTGAAGTTAAAACTGCACTGAAAACCAACCCAACTTCGATATTTTTTCAAAATCAGATGTTTTCTTTCCTATCCATGCTGTAAACCTTCATATATTCGTTGTTTTCTTGTAAAAAAACTTCGATTCCCTGTAGTTCTTCGGTCTCCGAAGACCATGGTTGGTCCTTCGAGCTGTAGCCTTTGTAAAATGGTAATAAACTTAGTAATCTAGAGTGATCCTTCAAATTGAAACTTCTAAGAACCAGTGTTGTCCACTCCCAGACTAAGCATGAAGTAAAATTTCGAGTTTAGAAAAGCCCCGCGTAGAAAATTTGTCGAGGGTCGCGCAGCGACCCGAGACAAATTTTCACGGGGCTTTTCTAAACTCGAAATTTTACTTCATGCGCCACGCGTATGAAACACTGATTTCAAGTGAAGTTAAAAATATACAATTAACGTTGGATATTTTTCATGGTTAAGTATAACCAAATATGCATTCACAAATATTTGAATTATTCGAAAATTTAAAAATTCAAATATGAATAATTTAGTGATTTAAATATTCATATTAGAATATTTAACTATTTAAATTAATAGAATTCGAATCCTAGCCTTAATAGCGATGATTCGAATTATTTAGGAGGATTTGAATCCGTGTGTGAGGATTCGAATCCTTTTATAAGGATTCGATTCCTTTTATAAGGATTCGAATCCTTTTATAAGAATTCGATTCCTTTTATAAGGATTCGAGTCATCTACGTCTGGATTCGAATACGAATCCTTTAAAAAAAATGTAACGAATCCGGATCACGAATCCGTTTTCACTAAAGTATTCGAATACCTCTTTTGAATCCTCTAAAAGGATTCGAATCCGGGAATCGAATCCTGAATGATTCGAATCCTGCCCAGCTCTGGTATACATTATGTATATTAAATAGAAACATTTCCAGTATGTAATACAATAACTCATTCAAAGAAATCGTTGGAAGAAGAGCGGAATTTCACAAAAAATAACTTATTAGAGTCGTTCAAACAAATCATTGAATGAAAAGCGGAATTTTACAAAAAAATAACATTTATAGTTAATTCTATAATTGCTCGGCTATTAATGGGTTAATTAAACAAACTCTACATGCCATTAGTTAGTTCTAAACTATTAGTATTATAAATGTGCCAACATCGCTTTTTCATGTGTTCCAACTTTACTTTAGAAATTATATTACACTGCTTTTGCATATTTTTGTGAAAATGCGATTCTTCTGCTGAATTATTGAATTAAAATTTACTTTTTTTCGTGATTCCACTCCGTGGAGTAAAATTTCGAGTTTAGAGAAGTCTGAAGATTTTGTTTTGGTTGCGTAGCGAAGCGGGGCGAGCAAAGCAACTGTTTAGGCTTTTCTAAACTCGAAATTTTACTTCATACACCACGCGTATAAAACACTGAAATATCTCGAACTTGAAAATAAACTACTTGAGCTATATTCTAATGCACTATATTTAGCGCATGAAGTAAAATTTCGAGTTTTGAAAAGCCTGAAAATTTGGCTTGATCGCTCCGCTTTATTACGTAACCAAACCAAATATTCGGGCTTTTATAAACTCGAAATTTTTGTACATGTTTAATCTGGAAGTGGAAATACTCGTTAAAAGCTTAAAACTTAACGCTTTTCAAAAACATCGAATGTCTGAAAATTTACAAATGGTGGGAAATCACACGAATATTGTAATGTTTACATGTAAAAGATGCGAAGGGTAGATATGGCAACACCGCAAATTTGCTGTTAAATGGAATGCATTTCCACTATTTCGATAATTTACGACATCATAATAGGAGCACTAACAGAAAATCGGTAATTACTCGAGTAACTTGACAATATAACAATGTTTTGCATTGTTGTAATGTCAAAATGTCAGAAACACGGTAATTAGGCGAGTAGCTTTTAAAATTATGAAAACATGATGATCATGATATTATGAAACTGTCATTAAGTTTTTTAATAATAAATGTCGCGTTTTGGGTTTAAAACTTCCGAAGATAATGAAAGCTGATAATACACACATGTTATTATTATTTCATTTGATAAATTATCTACCCAAAAATACAGCGAGGTTGGATGAATTATTATAAAATAAAATCGTACCTATTTCCGTTTAGTAATTCATCTCGATCTCGGATAATGGCATGCTTTCTATGATTGTATTGCTAGATTATAGCAAAGCATTTGATACAATCGATCACGATACGATGCTACTTATCCTAAGGCATATTGGGCTAGCTGAAGTGCCTGTAACTTTTTTCAAAAATTACTTAAGAAATCGCACTCAGCGGGTCAAAGTTGAAGAAAATCTCTCGAATAGCCTACCAGTTCCCTCAGGTGTACCCCAGGGATCCATTTTGGGACCCCTATTATTTTTAATATATTCTTCCTTTCTTCATAAATCTATTAAATTCTGCGAAACCCACTCCTATGCTGATGATACTCAGCTGCTTTATTCTTTTCATAGCTGCAATACAGTGTTAGCGTGTAGTCAAGTCAATGAAGACATTTCAAATTTAGTTAAAGCCTCAACAGAACATAGTCTCTATGTTAATCCTGACAAATCGAAATTAATTGTCTTCGGCCCAAAAAAAGCTAGAGAACGCCTTATGCAAAACAATTTATTCAGAGTAACGATTAATAATACTGTGCTTCCATATAGCAATGAAGTCAAGAGTCTAGGGGTTACCATTGACTACAGGTTTCGCTTCAAATGACATGTAAATCAATGTATTAGAAATGCCTATAGTAACCTAAAAAATGTATACAGTAATCGCTGCCTCTTATCTATCTGATCAAAAAAAATGTTGTGCGAGTCGCTCGTCTTATCACATTTCAACTTTGCGGATGTCCTCTATGATCCATGTATTGATTGCGTAGATATTATGCGAATACAAAGAGTGCAAAATGCAAGTATGCGCTTTATTTTTGGAATAAGGAAGCATAAAAGAATTAGTCATAAACTCACGGATCTAAATTGGTTAAATATGAAAAACAGAAGATATTTACATAGTGCGTGCTTATTTCAATCTATTATAATTAATAAAAATCCGCCCTACCTCTACAATAAAATAAAGTTTCGCACAGACGTTCATAGTCTTAATATTAGGTTTAAGGGTACACTAACACCCCCAAAATTTCGTTCAGCTCTTTTTATGCGAACGTACTCCTATGTAATTACAAAAATATATAATAACATTCCAGGTAACTTTAAGACTATGAACGTCCTACTTTTCAAATCTAGACTCAGAACTTATGTTCAGCAACACGGTTAATACTGCTGTGTAATCCAAAATATATCATTCGTTTCTTCAATTTTTATTTCTTATGATTTTTATTTACTTTTTTTGTTATATTGAATCCATCACATTTGTTACGGTAATTTATTGGTTGAATGGAAGATCAGCCGCACTTCGGTTGCGCTGAATTCATACCTTTTTATTTTCCGCCTGGTAGGATCATTTTGTAAAATATTCATTGTAATGTTAGTTGTAATGATTGTAAACAACCTGTTGATTTTACTTGGTGAAAATAAATAAACTTTAATAATAATAATATAACATTTATTGTCAACCGATTTTTAACCTCGAGGTAACGCTTTCGGTTAATAATCAGACAACAAATTGTCTTGTTAAATTACTAGGTAACGAGCACTCAAAATCTATTTTTTAACCTCAATCTTGTTATATTACTACCTATAATCTGTCAATTTGTATTTGTCAGTTGATTGTAACTGTTTGTATAAATAATTCTGTAAAAAATGCTTAACGCAATCTGGCAATGCAAATATAGAGCTAAAAAATACTCTATTAAACATTATACAAAAATCGGGAGCTTAAGAAAATTGAAGCGTTGCGTCTAAAGGCTGATTAATAGATTATTGAATCTTGTATTAGGATGTGGAGTTTAAATAAATAAAAGTAAAGTATATATTAAGCTTAAGTAGACATAAACAGTATACAGGGTAATCACCCTAGCCACTTTACAAACTTTTCAAATTACAAGTAGATTTAATTTTAGGAAGAAATAATGTTCATATAAACGCAAGTTAAAATGACTACCTGTAAAAATTAGTTTCGTTATGTTAATGCTTTCTATCACAATTTATAAAAATTAGTATTTAAGCAGTAAAGAATATGCTGACATTGTTTTTGTGTATGGACTTTTTAACGGAAATTCACGCAGTGCGCCGAGAGAATATCGAAATAGATTTCCTCATAGACGTCAACCGTCGTATCCGATTGATGTAAATGTTCAAGATCGTGAAAACGTATTAAATGTTGTAAATGGAATGTAACTGATTATTTAAGCAGTGAAGGATATACTGACTTTGTTTTTGTGCATGGAGTTTGTAATGGAAATTCAAGTAGTGTACCGAGAAAATATACAAATAGATTTCCTTATAGACGACAACCATCGCATCCGCTTGATGTAAATGCTCAAGATCGTGAAAACGTACTAAATGTTGTAACCGGAAAATAGTACCAAACATGCACGAAATTTAAGGCTATTACAAAGTTTTGTATGGCTAACAATAAATTAGGAAATGCTGCACTCTTATCTTCGATAAAGTGTACAAGCATTGCATCACGGAGATGCTCAACTGCAAATCTTTTTTGTCACTGGATTCTACAACAACGCGCCCAAAATAACAATTGTGTTGCATAAAATTTTATGGTCAGTTGAATCCAATTATTCAAGAGACGGTATTAATTATTTAGATCAGTGATGGGGAAACTACGGCCCGCGGGCCAAGTCTGGCCCGCGGAAAGGTTTAATCCGGCCCGTTTAAGAGTGCCGTCGTGAGAATGTTTGAACGCGTTCTTACTTCGTAATGTGACGACCCGCATAAAAACTACCTACCTACGATTAAGCATTATTCTTTGGCCCGCTACGATTGTCTGGTTATTACAAATGGCCCGTCTTAAAAAAAGTTTCCCCACCACTGATTTAGATAATGACCATGTTTGGTCTCTGGATAATCCACATGCGACCATAACGCGTAATTTCCAGCAGAGATTTAGTGTAAATGTTTGGGGTGGCTTATTTAATAACACATTACTTATAAATGAGTTTGTTGTAAATTTAAATGCAGAGCGGTATCATCATTTTTTAACGCAACTTTGTTTGATCTTCTGGAAGATGTTCCACTCCACATAATACAAGGTATGAGCAAGATAAGTGACCCAATGGCTGCATACTCATTTCCTAAATAAATAGGTAACGGAGGTCCGATACCATGTCTACCTAGATAACCTGACCTGAATCCTTGCGATTTTTATTTATGGGGTCACAGTATCTTAAAAACGCAATAATTTTCAAACAAGGACAGATAGAACCTGCATTTATATTGAGAGTTTGTTTAAGAATTTATTTGAAGTGTAGTTATAAATTCTCAAAAATAACCCAAAAACTGGTCTTTTTTATTTATTAAATACAAAAACTAAAAACATTGATATTATGAATATCTAAAGTTTTCATGAATTAATTTAATATTTGGTTAGACATTTGATAAAAAAGTTACCTGAAGTCTATTAATGGTCAAATTGAGTTTATACTTATAAAATTACCTATTATTATTAATTTTCGATTATCGATTTTTATTTTTTTTTTATTTGGATTTGGCTTTTGCCTGGTCTTGGGAACTTGCCCATTAGCCAACATCATTTTATTTATATTTGTTTTATTTCTTTAACTTATTGCTAATTACCTATAACTATATATTTGGACGTCACAACACATTCACACACACCCATGGACTCCGGGACGAATATTTTTCGTTAGAAAAATTACTCGCCCCGGCTGGGAATCGAACCCAGATCACCGCCGTGAACGATTGGCGAAACCAGCGGCTCAACCGCTCGGCCACGGCGGGCCCAATTATCGAATACACAAAATCAAAATAATCTGTCGAGAATAGAAAAGGTATTAAAATTGAAACAATTTATAAATTAATTGGATCACAGGATATTTATTATTGTAAATAACAATCACCCAACACCCGCAAGGGTACAAGGGTTTTTTGATAATATACAGGGTGTCCGTATTTCGAGGAAATGCATGGGGATCTCGGTTATTTGAAGAGTTAGAGAGTTGGTTAAATTAGGGCAAATACGTGAAATTTGGAGCCCAACAATAATCCGAAAACAGATTTGAACTATCTTTTTTTGTTTTCGAGATATTGCCAAAAAACTATTTTTTTCAAATTTCGTTTTTATTTTTTTATTCAAAAACTATTGGATCTAGGAATTTGCAACTTTTACATTATACAGGCACTTTTTAATCAGGAATTTAGTAGTGTACTTACATTTAAAATAACTTTAATATCTTCTCCAGAACTATAGCCAACTTTTGTTTTTCTTATGGGCGCCATATTGGATATTCATATTTTTGGAAAGAACTTATTTTTCTGAATTCAACGGTATATCACACTTGTAATTTATTTTGCGTTTCATTTGAAACAAAGCAACCTTTTGTTTTTTTTAAGAGTGCCTTGAAAACAGTTGCACATTTTAAAATTCCTGAGGCCTACAACTATATTTTTTTAGGGAAGGAACCAGAATAATCGCTCTGCTGCTTGATGAAGCTTTTCATAATATTAAATAATAATAAACAAATTAATTAAATATCTTTTGAACTAAAATTATCACAAACTTAGAGTAAGTGTTCGAATATATCACCATTGACCTCCAAACATAATTCTAGTCTTTTCCTTAAATTTTGGACTGCCCGAAAAATATCTCTTCTTCTTAATTGCTGAATGGTAACTATTATAATTCTTCTTAAATCGTCTTTGTCCTCTGGAATAGTTTTATAAACTTTTTCTTTTATAGCTCCCCAAAGAAAATAATCTAGAGGTGACAAATCAGGTGAGCGAGCTGGCCAACGTATATCACCATTATTTGCCATAACTTTATTTGGAAACATTTCGGACAGACAATTAGCGACAATTTGGCTGTTGTGAGGTGGTGCACCATCTTGTTGAAACCATACATTTCTTAACATATTCAAGGGGATGTTATTGTCTACGTAATCACTTAAAAATGTTCTTAAAAAATCGTGATATCTCTGTGAATTTAATGTATTTTCGTAAATGTATGGACCTACAATATTGTCTCCCAAAATACCGACCCATACATTTAGTCCGAATCGCACTTGACGTCGTCTTTCTTCATGTTGTCTAGGATTATTTATACTCCACACATGTTCATTATGCCTATTGAATATCCCTGTGTTGGTAAAACGGCATTCGTCAGACCATATCACATTTGACAAGAAATTCGGATTTTCGTTTAATTTTCCCAATAAAATACGACAAAAGTCCATCCTTCGTCTAGCATCTCCAGGATGGAGAGCTTGAGTAACTTTAATTTTGAATGGGCGATATTTATTTTTTTTCAAAATTCTCCATACGTATTGAAACGTCACACCAAACTGATTCGCAAGTTCTCTCGTTGAGGAAGAAGGGTTATCTTGAATCTAGGGGAATAAATATTATCTTATTGTAATTAAAATGAAATTATTTTACCGCTTGCAAAATTTGGTTTTCATTTTCATGGGGTTGGTGATATCCATATCTTTGTCGTGGCTTTACGAAGGAACCATATTCCAATAAATATGTATGTAGTTTTATGAAATGACTTTCACTTGGCTGTTGCCTTTCTGGATAGCGCTGTAGATAGACTTCGGATGAAATACGTACATTTTTGTTTGAAGTATAATAAACTTCGATCATATCTCGTTTTTCTTGGTTCGAAAACACCATTTTTAACTTTATTTTATGTATTATGTATAATGATCGTATCTTATTGACACATCAATAACTGAATAACGTATCAATATTATTGTTTCCAAGGCACTCTTTACAAAAAACAAAAGGTTGCTATGTTTCAAATGAAACGCAGAATAAATTATAAGTGTGATATACCGTTTAATTCAGAAAAAAAAGTTCTTTCTAAAAATATGAAAATCCAATATGGCGCCCATAAGAAAAACAAAAGTTGGCTATGGTTCCGGGAAAGATATTAAAGTTATTTTAAATGTAAGTACACTACTAAATTCCTGATTAAAAAGTGCCTGTATAATGTAAAAGTTGCAAATTCCTAGATCCAATAGTTTTTGAATAAAAAAAAAAAACGAAATTTGAAAAAAATAGTTTGTTGGCAATATCTCAAAAACAAAAAAAGATATTTTAAATCTGTTTTCGGATTATTGTTGGGCTACAAATTTCACATATTTGCCCTAATTTAACCAACTCTCTAACTCTTCAAATAACCGAGATCCCCATGCATTTCCTCGAAATACGGACACCCTGTATATTAAATAATAATAATATCTTGTAAGGTGAACTCAAAATGTTAACTGCTTCATTTCATACTTGTATATACGAGGGGTAATCAGAAAGTTAGGTGAAAACGTGTTCATTTTGTAACCTTACTTTTTTTTTAATTTAAGATCAACAATAAGTACTTAAGGGTACACTAATTAATATCTTGTCTATAGAGCAAGAAGTGTGGGATGCGATAGACATTAATATTGTAATAAAAGACTGATCTTAGAAAAAGTAGACGAATAAAGTTTTAGTTAAATATAGAAGTTTTATTTGTAATTTTATATTTTTTTAATACAAGTGGTAATAGTATCGTTTTAGTTCTAATTGGAAGTTGATTTGTGTCGTTATGTGTTCTTAATTTCATGTAATAATTACTAATTGTGCACATACAACGATTTTTTCTTTAAACTATACATATCCAGATATAATCGGTATAGTTTTTACACATTCTATATTTTGGAAAAAGTGTATTTGACATTTTTAGCAGGTGTTTCCACTCCTTGATTAAGCATGAAGTAAAAATTCGAGTTATCAAAAATTATCAATTATTTCAAAAATTCCGAAAAAACATGGATGCATTTTTAAAGTTCTTAATATCAATTAATGATAAATAAGATTTTATTATCAAGGATAGGGAAACTATTCGAAATATTCTTGATATTGTTTCAACATGAAGGTTATTTATAAATAAAAATAAGCGATTTTAGGATCAAGGATAGGGAAACAATTCGAAATATTCTTAATATTGTTTCAACATGAAGATTTTTAAAATCAACGCAAATATTGGATATTCATAAAAAAAAATAAATGCGAAAATCGTCAAGAATTTGGAAGATAGCGGAGAACTATTAAATTTATAATATTTTGATAATTAATGGATATTTTAGAAATTCACGAATAAACGTCATTATTTCTAAAATTCGCGAATATCTTAAAAAATATATCTTTTTAAAATTTATTTTTACGAAAACTGTCAAGATTTGTGAAATAAAAGAATATAAAGGAAATTCAGTAAGTTTTGAATAATAATAAACATTTTGAAAATTCACGAAATATTATCGAGATTTTTAAAATTAACTAAAATTGTGGAAAATGCAAGAGAACCGTCGAAATTTTTAAAAACAAATAGACTCTATAGAGAACTTTAAGAGTTAAAATGTTGTCCGCATTTCTTGCCCAATTTTACAAGTTTTCGTAAATATTGTAAATTTTTTCCATTTTAGTAACTACCAGAGCTGGGATGAATCCTCAAAAACAGGATTCGAATTACGAATCCGAATCACCTAATATGATTCGAATCACGAATACTCGAATAAAGGATTCGTAAGTGAAAAATATGATTCGAATCAAAGATTCGAATCCTCATTTTTGAATAACGAATACAAATCCTTTAAAAATAAATTTGAATCTATTATTTGCAACCAGTAATATTTTATTCCATCAGTTTCTATTAACAAAAATGTTCATTTACCGACTAAATATCTGATTATAAAATGATTTTAATTAATGATGATATATGTGTTATTGAATTTCATTTTAAATCTGTGTTTTATGCGCGTGGCGCATGAAGTAAAATTTCGAGTTTAGAAAAGCCCCGTGAAAATTTGTCTCGGGTCGCTGCGCGATACTCGACAAATTTTCTACGCGGGGCTTTTCTAAACTCGAAATTTTACTTCATGCTTAGTCTGGGAGTGGACAACACTCGTTCTTAGAAGTTTCAAATTAAAGGATCACTCTAGATTATTGAGTTTATTACCATTTTACAAAGGCTACAGCTAAGACCAATCATGGTTTTCGGAGACCGAAGGACTACATGGAATCGAAGTTTATTCACAAGAAAACAACGAATATCTGAAGGTTTACAGCATGGATAATAAAGAAAACATCCAATTTTGAAATAATATCGAAGTTGGGTTGGCTTTCAGTGCGTTTTTAACTTCACTTTAAATCAGTGTTATATACGTGTGGCGCATGAAGTAAAATTTCGAGTTTAGAAAAGCCCCGTGAAAATTTGTCTCGGGTCGCTGCGCGACCCTCGACAAATTTTCTACGCGGGGCTTTTCTAAACTCGAAATTTTACTTCATGCTTAGTCTGGGAGTGGACCGTCAAGATTTTCTACATGTCGAGATTTTCGATATTTCTAGATTTATGTCGATTTATTTACAGTTTGTTATTGTATTAAATGTAACTTTAATATTAAATAAAAAGTTTTTTTTTAGGAATAGAATATTCACCCATTAAGAGCCGAGCAAATTATAACGTTAACTCTAAAAGTTAATTTTAGGTAAAATTTTGCTTCTTTTTCTATGATTTCAATGAATGATTTATTATATTATATTATATACGTCGATTTTTTAAAAGAGTTACATTTAAAATTCAAACGAGTGTTGTCCACTCCCAGACTAAGCATGAAGTAAAATTTCGAGTTTAGAAAAGCCCCGCGTAGAAAATTCGCGGGGCTTTTCTAAACTCGAAATTTTACTTCATGCGCACACTGATATAAAGTGAAGTTAAAAATGCACTGAAATCCATCCCAACTTCGATATTTTTTCAAAATTAGATGTTTTCTTTCCTATCTATGCTGTTAACCTTCAGATATTCGTTGTTTTCTTGTAAAAAAACTTCGATTCCCTGTAGTCCTTCGGTCTCCGAAGACCATGGTTGGTCCTTCGAGCTGTAGCCTTTGTAAAATGGTAATAAACTTAGTAATCTAGAGTGATTCTTCAATTTGAAACTTCTAAGAACGAGTGTTGTCCACTCCCAGACTAAGCATGAAGTAAAATTTCGAGTTTAGAAAAGCCCCGTGAAAATTTGTCGAGGGTCGCGCAGCGACCCGAGACAAATTTTCTGGGCTTTTCTAAACTCGAAATTTTACTTCATGCGCCACGCGTATAAAACACTGATTTCAAGTGAAGTTAAAAATATACTATTAACGTTGGATATTTTTCATGGTTAAGTATCCAAATATGGAATCACAAATATTTGAATTATTCGAAAATTTAAATATTTATATTCAAATATAAATAATTTAGTGATTTAAATATTCATATTAGAATATTTAACTCATTGAATTAATCGAATTCGAATCCCAGCCTTAACCCAAATGGTTCCATTGTCCTTTTAAAAGGTCGCCAATATGTGTTACAGAAACCTATGTTTCTTGTGTATTATTTTAAGTAATGATAGTAAGATGGCACCACATTCTTTAAGAATAAGGTACATGTGATACATTTTAGCAAAATTGAACACATTTTAACTGCGTATAACATCCAGAAAAATATTTGTTGTGCATCGAGTTTTTTCTTTTGTGTCATGGACAGATTGAGGTAAGAATTATTTAATCATAATAAATTAAATATGTTCTTCGTTGCATAAAATGTAATTAATATAGTTATATTTAATTAACCACAGGTTTGTGAGGTTAGATTTTCATTTTGTATTTGGAATATACGCACGAAATCATAAATGTCCTTTATAAAGGCCAGTGGCTCAATATACTGCGTTTTCAGTTATTGGAACAGACACAGACCCTTGACTCTAAGTGAATTGTTGGAGGAAGCAGAGAACATTGATGATGATGCAATACTACCAGATAGTATAGCTGTTTTTCCACCTATTAATGCAAATGAAGTTGTTACCGATGAAGACTCCGGCGATGAGGAAAATGTTGTCATGGACAACCTTTCTGGTAGAATTTTAAATTCGACGGCTGAACCTTCTTTTAAAACTAATATTATCGATAGTGACAGTGATAGTAGCGACAGTGATAGCAGTGACGATGAAATTCCCTTATCAAATTTCATGAAATATAAGAAGAGACCAAAAAATTATGAATGAAGTCACAGCGACATTACAAATCGTTTGCCGATCTGGAACCAACCATGTGAGCCTAATAATACATTTATAAACTTAGAATTTTTCTACCTATTCTTCGATAAGGATGTTTGGCAAATGTTAACTGATTATAGCAATCTTTACGCAGTACAAAATAACAGATGTGGAGACATAAGTGTAGAAGAAATCAAAGCTTTTTTTGGAGTCCTTATTTATAGTGGTTATACTACTGTCCCAAGAAGATCACTGTATTGGGAAAACAGTTCTGATGCTAATCACAAAATAGTATATGACGCAATTTCAAGAAACCGTTTTAATTTTATAATGCAAAATCTGCATTGCAGCGATAATACAAGTTTAAATGTTTCACATAAATTTGCTAAAGTCGGCCCATTATTAGACGTTTTGAACAACACGTTTATTTCACTTGCCCCTCTGAACGAATATCATAGTATTGATAAGTCAATGGTGCCCTACTTTGGCGGACATGGTTCCAAGCAGTTCATCAGAGGAAAACCTATTAGATGGGGTTATAAGTTTTGGATGGCTACTTCTAGAACAGGTTACATAGAATGGTTTCAACCTCATCAAGGTTCCAGCACAAAGCTGTCAGAACGATACAAGAACTTAGGATTGGGTGCGAGTGTGGTACTAACATTTGTCGATAGTATTCTTGAAGAAAAAGGTAGTTACCCGTATCATTTATACTTCGATAATTTTTTTACTTCTTGGGATTTGCTTTTGGTACTCAGAGATAGAAAAATAAAGGCTACTGGAACACTGAGAGAAAATAGAATATATGTATCTGCAATAAAAACTGCCAAAGAACTACAGAAAGAGCCAAGGGGAACCTTTGGGTATGCCTTGGAGAAACAGGAAAACATAATAGTATGTAAGTGGAATGATAACAATATAGTTACAATAGCTTCCAATTCAGATAGCGTGCTGCCGACATGTAATGTGGCTCGATTTTCCCTGAAAGAAAAGAAAAAAATTTTTGTACCTCAGCCGGATTTGATAAAAAAATACAACATAAATATGGGAGGTGTCGACAGGGCAGACCAAAATATTAGTCTTTATAGAGTCGGAGTTAGAGGCAAAAAATGGTACTTTCCCATAATAAGTCATTGCCTTGATATGGCAATTCATAATGCATGGCAGCTTCAACGAGAATATGGTGGAAAACAGGATCAATATACCTTCCGTAGATCCCTTGCAATGAGCATTTTGGAAAACAACAAGAAAACAACGAAACGAGGACGACCTAGTGCACAACCAAATGAATATTCCCGATTCGACGGAAAGGATCATCTAATTGCATACAAAGAAACACAAATTAGATGCCGATTATGCCACAAAAAAGTACAATTTCAGTGCAATAAGTGCAATGTAGGTATGCATCCAAAAAACTGTTTTTTGGAATATCATACGCTCTAATTTTATTTGTCTGTAAATATATAAATTATATTTATTTTTTGTTGAATATAGATTATTTCTTTAAAATATATTTGGAATATTGCTGAGTTTATATATAGATATATTTTTACTTTCAAGATATTAACCTTCCCGTTGTCCTTTATAAAGGACGGTCTATATCTGGTAAACTATTAACTTTATAACATAAAATTTTTTTTTTTTTTTTTTTATTTTGGGTTTTACGTCATCTATTTCCGCTGCTAAGGCCAATCATGACGCATATAACATAAAGTGCTTATTAAAAAATATTCAAGAAAGACCGATTAATCATAAAATTGCAAAAAACTTTTAATTTTCTTTAAAAAATTAATTCGGGAGTATTTGGGTTAATAGCGATGATTCGAGTTATTTAGGAGGATTTCAATGCGTGTATGAGGATTCGAATCCTTTTATAAGGATTCGAATCTTTTTATAAGAATTCGAATCTATTTATAAGGATTCGAATACGAATCCTTTTAACAAAATGTAACGAATCCGGATCACGAATCCGTTTTCACTAAATTATTCGAATACCTCTTTTGAATCCTCTAAAAGGATTCGAATCCGGGAATTGAATCCTGAATGATTCGAATCCTGCCCAGCTCTGGTAACTACTGCTTCGTTTTATAAACATTTTTAATACATTTCATGTTTATCATAGAGATTCATAATTATGCTACAACTTTATTCAATTTAGAAGTTATCAACAAACAACAAGTCAGGCATTGTTTTGATTCAATTTAACCTACAAACGAGTATCTTCCACTCCTTGACTACGCATAAAGTGAAATTTCGAGTTTGATAAAACATGAAAAATTAATTTGGTCGCGTAGCGAAGCGGACATCAAAATTTAAAAATATCCACTGGATATTCCAAAATATCAACTATTTTGTTGAAAATCGTTACAGAAAAAAATGGACTTTGTCTTGAATCAGGAGATAGGGTCTTTTCGAAAATGTAAATGATTTGCGTATAATGTCATTTTTGTCTTTTACGACGTAAACATCGCGATTATGATGTCGATTTAGTCAAAGTCAGATCAATATGAAAATTGAAGTAAAACGCCGACAATTGTCAATTTAGTAAATATAGTCAATGTTTTCAAATGACAGGCAATAAATAATAGTCAACAATGAGTGTAGTCAACATAATAGAATAATAGTCAATGTGTCCAATAATAGTCAATATTAAATAGTAGTTAACAATCACCAATAATCATGTGGTCAACATTATGGATTAACAGTTAATATTATCAATAAATAGTATGTTATATGACATGAATAGTAATCAATAATCAGTTTGCAGTTAACATAATCGATATAATCAATATTGTCGTTAAATTGCAGTCAATACAGTCAATATAATCAACATGTAATCTATAAAATTAAATTACACTTAATTTGTGTATCGCAACATTTATACTATAAGATAAAAATAATAAAAGTAAAACAAATGTAGTTTTAAACAGTTTGCTATATTCCTAATATTTAAATAACCATATCTACAACGGGGAAAGTAATATTATGATGGATTTTTTTTAAATATAAATAAAAACATTTTAAAAATTAAAACAATCACTCGGAGCTCAACCAAAAACCGAGAAAAATCGGTAATTTTTCCGGAACGAAAATCGAAACCAACCGATATACAGGGTGACCCATTTTAATTTATCTACTGGAATATCTCGACAAATATGCATCGTACTAAAAAATATTTCGAACAAAACTTTAATGGTTTCGAGGAGGCCATTCGATCCTATGAAATTTTCTTCACCCCCGCCCCCTGGGGGGTGGGTGAGAAAGAAAAAGAGGGGCAACTTTTAAATCTTAAATAGGAACCCCTATTTTTTATTTCATATTCGGATTGTACACCAAAAATTATGCGGGTTTTATCCGAAAAAAAATGAATTCTAGATAGATAGCACTATAGTCGCAAAATGAAAACGTGCCCCATAAACCTAAACATCGGCCTTTACGTGGACTTATATGAAAAAGAGTTTGTAAAATTTACTTCCAGGTTTTTTTTTTAACTCCTGACAGATGGTTGCCGAATCGCCAAAATTAGATTTTGTCAAAATAGCACATATTTTTTTAATGCTGCCAAAAAATCCTTATATTTTTCTGCGGTGTGTATGCCATTTTTTATTTTTTTAGGCCGACGGGAAGCATTTTTATTTGAGCCACAAAGTTGAAAAAAATCATTTTACCAGTAACGGACATTTTATTGTAAAAATTAACTTCAATAAGTCATTAGAATAATGGATTTTATAGTCCTATATTATTTAAATTTGGGGTCGGGAACTATGTTGATAACAGCAGATTTCTGTAGGTTTACCGGGAACGTTTTCCTTTTTGCGACTACAGCGCCATCTATCGCGAACTAAAAAAAAATCGAATAAAACCTTCATCATTTTTAATGTAGAATCCGAATCTTCAAGAAAAAATGGGTTCCTATTTAAGATTTCAAAGTCGCCCCCTCTCTTACCCCCTGGGAGGTATTCGATAAGAAAATTTCATAGGATCGGATGGCCCCCTCGAAACTTTTGTTTGAAACATGTTTTTGTACAATGCATATTTGTTGAGATATTCCAGTGGATAAAATAAATTGGGTCACCCTGTATATATTGTATTAATTGAACTGGAACGTAAACCGGAACGCAAAAATACCGGTTCGAAGCCCTGGTCATTTATGCACGAGTGCTGAAAAGCAGAGCTTCACGCATATTAATCGATGCATAAATGAAGCTTTTGACGAGGTCGTAGATAAAAGCCTTTTTTTTCAGGAACAGCAATCGATATCCACGAATAATACGATTTCATATGAAATATATTTATTACACATAAATTGCAAAAAAAAGTTAATTGAATTACGAAAAATCGCCTATTTTAATTGAAATAGATTTATCCGACAACGCGAAATCGCACAGACAGCAAGTTAAATCAGTAATATTTGTTTAACAAACAACATTCGCGCATCGCTACGGTCCACATAATTTCACAAAATCGAACGGAACGGAAGGGAATTTACGCGCTCGCCCCCTCACCCGGCCGTCCCCCTCAAACCAAACCACCCCCTTCTATTTTCAATCTGTGTAACGCACACACAAAACACCGACCGAACGCATTTATTATCATCCAGTGACGTTCCGGTTAATTCACTGCCAGAAATATCTACATCTTTCCGCCATATGTTGCCTTCAATTTATTAATTCGTTTAATTCGGACGGAAATGGAATTGGCTACTTTTATTTGACTACACTGAATTGCAACAAACGAGCACCGGTGGATATAGATGGCGAGCAGTGGTTGTAGCTGCCTCGCAGATTTTATGTTTACGATAGGGGATGACACGGCATTATTCCGTGGGAATAAATATTGCCGGTTATTGTCGGAAAGAATTACGGAATTTATTAGAGAAGTTTACTTTTTAATGTCGCTTCGGAACGGGCGAGACTTACTGTTTACGGCTATTGAATTTTACGTGTGTTTTATGCGTTTCGTGCTGCACTAATTCACGTGAGATCACTGATAAAGTGCCAAGTATTTGTTACAGCTAACTGTGTACTTAATATTTAATATACCTGCCCTAACATCAAAGCTTTATTTGCATATGTTGCTTTCATATTTTCGTTGCTTTATTTTAATTTTTTTGTATAATTTTTGCTGCATACTATTTTTTTATTAATAATGGCGTAAAATGAAGCTGAGTTGTTGATACTAATACGACAATCGGTTTTAAAAAGGGCTTCGAATCGGAACTGAACCGTAAACCGAAAACCGAAAACAAAACGTTATTTTTGTTGACACAAAAACCGGAACTGAACCGAAAAAAATATCGGTTTATATCAGTTCAAACACGCACGTGAAAACTTCATAAACTTTACAATAGTTTCTACTTTTTTGCAATTTTTGAATCAAAACTGTTTGCGGAAATATGCGTTTCGAGGATTAAGACCATTTCGCTTTTATTCTCGAAATTTTTTTGTTGGTTCGGCTTTGAAAATAGGTGAATTTCTACCTCGGTTTTTTTTTGAGAATAAAAATTAAAGAATTAACTAAATCTGACGAAAATAGTAAACATTAAAGAATAAACTTACTCAAAAATTAATTTCTGCACTGGATTTTCTAAAATATCAACTGTTTTGTTGAAAATCGTTGGAGAAAAAAAAAACAACTTTGTCTTAAATCAGCAGATGTGGTCATTTAGTAAATTTCAGTTTTTCGGGTATGACATTAATATTTGTCATGCGATTTTGATGCAAAATTTCGATGTCGTCAAAGTCAGATCAACATAAATATTGACGTAAAAAGCCGACAATCCTCAATTTAGTTAATACAGTCAATGTTTTCGCATGACAGTCAATAATTGGTAGTCAACAATTAGCATGCATGTAGTCAACATAATCTATTAATAATTCATTTATTCAAAGGAAAATCAATATTAAATATAAGTCAACAATCAGCATAAAATGTGGTCGACATTATCGATTAATAGTCAGTATTGTCAAATGATAGTCAATTAATAACATGTAGTCACAATGTAATCGATAAATAGTCAATGTTATTAAATGACAATATATGAATAGTCATCAATTATCAGTATGAAGTCAACCTAATCGATTTATAGTTGATGTTTTCAAATGTTGTCGTCAAATGGCAATCAATACAGTAAAGACTGTCAATATAATCAACATGTTATTTATTAAATGAAATGATATACTGTGACTATAATCACTGGTCGTTTGTTTTTCTACCGCTATAAAATTTTAACTTAAAATTGCTTGGTCGGCTGTCTATTATGATTATAAGTTACTACATTGACTGTTTTTGTTACTATGATGTATCGTATGTTCAATAAAAAAAAACTCTAGAGTGCCCTGAAAAATACTGTAGGTTAGCAACCCTCATTTTATATAATAAATTAATTACAGCCAACTTAAATGAACAAAAGAATTAAATCATGGAACTTGTAATAGGTCAGTAGATATCATGTGCAAATATTATTTTTGATGACTTTAAATTAAAATATTAATACAAAAGTCATCCAAGAAAATAATAATAATAAATCAACATCCAGTAAATACGAGAAAAATATTAGTCGAATATAATTTTGTTGTATGAAAGAAATAACAAATTCAGCATCGTCTTAAAATAACAAACAAGTTTGGGCGAGTAGAGAAATGCTGAAATATACAAAAAGATTTAGTTCAAGGTTAAATGAGCTCAAACACAGCCAGAGTCGCGAAGTCAGGGAAGTTACGTTGACGTCAGAGAGGCATAGGTTTTATGACCATATATGGGTAACACATAAAGTTTACACCCAAAATAAGGGAAGGGGAGAACTTGGAGAGCAGTGATGAAACGATTCTAAAAATCAGTTAGTTTTGGGACCGGGACGAGGACAGTCCGCATTTGGATAATAACGAGGGCAGTTGAAAATAGGAAGTATTAGTAGGATTCAAGTTAGTGAATTAAGGTTCATATAGTTAAGCGAGGCGTTAAAAATGGAGTTGAGAATAACAACGTTAAAGGTACCATCACGTAAGAGTAATATTATTTTTATATCAAATCAATTAATAAGGGCTGGTTCCCCTATAAAAGATTTACTTAAGCGTGGCATTAAAAATGGGGTAGGGGGGGGGATTAAGAAGTACGTAAAAGTAAGTTTAATTCTACATCAAATAGACTAAGTTGAAATCAAACAAACAAAATCGGCGAAATAATTTAAACATCTGGAAAAGGGGGGGGATGGGGGGAGAGAAGGAATTGTGCAGAATATATATGTGAATAATGAAAGGGTCGAATAATACAAAAATGAGAATATATGTGAGGTTGATGTGTAAGGCCGACTTGAGCGAGAAAACGAGGGAAGTCCTACTAACTAATCGACCTAGTCGATTGATGTGTAAGCCCGACCTGAGTTAGTATTGCGAGGAAGTTCCTACTAACTAATCACAATAATGAGGAATGTATGGTGATTGATGTGTAAGGCCGACTTGAGCGAGAAAACGAGAGATGTCCTACTAACTAATCGACCCAGTCGATTGATGCGTAAAGCCGAGATGAGTTAGTATTGCAATAGATGTATTAACTAATCACAAGAATGCGGAATATATGTGTGGTTAATGTGTAAGGCCGACTTAAACCAGAAAACGAGGGATGTCCTGCTAACTAATCGACCCAGTCGATTGATGCGTAAAGCCGAGATGAGTTAGTATTGCGATAGATGTATTAACTAATCACAAGAATGCGGAATATATGTGTGGTTAATGTGTAAGGCCGACTTATACCAGAAAACGAGGGATGTCCTACTAACTAATCGACCGAGTTCGCTTGATGTGTAAGGCCGACCTGAGTTAGTATTGCAATAGATGTCCTACTAACTAATCACAAGAATGACGAATTCGATTATGATAAGAAGGTCATGTTATTGTTTATTATTAATGACACTTGCTACCCACATTTTGATAGTTGTGACACATTTTAAATTTACGAGTGTGTTCCACTCCCAGACTAAGCATGAAGTAAAATTTCGAGTTTAGAAAAGCCCCGCATAGAAAATTTGTCGAGGGTCGCGCAGCGACCCGAGACAAATTTTCACGGGGCTTTTCTAAACTCGAAATTTTACTTCATGCGCCACGCGTATAAACCACTGATTTAAAGTAAAATTGAAAATATATACTGCTGATATGTGACAGATAATTACTAAGATATGAAGAAAAAATTTAAAAAAATATATATTTTGTGAATATTTTGTAAATGTGGTAATAATAAAAAGAGTTGAACAAATTAAATCTAAGACTCTTCTTGATATTTAAATGTTCATATCTATAATAAGGACAGTGCTATGATGGACACAGCATCATTTTTTTAATATAAAATAAAAAGATTTTAAAAATTAAAACGATCACTTGGAACTGAACCGAAAACCGAAGACCCGTAATTTTTTCCGGAACGAAAATCGGAACCGAACCGATATATATTTTCATAATTGAACCGGAACAAAATCCGGAAAGCAAAAAATAACGGTTCGAAGACCTGGTTTTAACACATTTTTAAACATTTTACCCGGAAAACATCCATAAATCATTGCCTTTCGTTTAATATTGTTACAATCATGCTTCTATTTTGATTGTAACAATATACATCTAAATCTACGCCAATTCTATCTGGCATAATTTGTTGAAATACAAATAAACCTTTTGATAAAATCAAAGCGAAAGGCAATGTTTTATGTCTGCTATCAATCACATTAAGAACCACAACCATGCTTCTAAAGCCATATGGATAGCAATTAATGCGAAAAGAGCACCAAAATTAAAGTGTACAACGCCAATGATTACAACTGAGGAGTTCAACACATTTTTCTCCACGGTTGCTAAGAGAATCATATTATCGTATATTCCCGGAAACACTAAAGAGATTCTTGGTTATTCCGATTCACAAAGCAGGTACTTCCATTGAAACACAAAAAGAGCACCAAAATTAAAGTGTACAACGCCAATGATGTTCAACACATTTTTCTCCACGGTTGCTAACAAAATCATATTATCGATATTCCCGGAAGCATTGATTCTGTTCTGAAAACTTTACTTCCACCTCATTTTACTATTACCAATATTTGGAATAATTTTCGAAAAAGTCCTGCAAAACCAATTGGTCGAATATTTTAAAACAATTTTTTTTAAGGACTGAGCATTTTATCTTCATGAAAAAGAAATCTACAACTGACGCAGTACTCTCTTTTCTTGATGTGGCAATGGATTTTTTCGAAAAACGTTCTGTCTATATTGCAAACTTCCTCGATTTGCAAGGCGTTCGACTGTGTGTCCAATATAATCCTTCTCCGACAACTATATTTTTACAACCTGTATATTGGGATGCAGGTTGTAGAAATATAGTTTTCGCCGATGTGGAAAATTGCTAAGACCCCTATAACCTCGCAGCGTTTATATAATTAACAGATTTGTAGAATCTGACTTCACCTATGGTAAAATTTTATTATTCTACAAGAAAGCTGAAGTCTTCCCCTTTAAAAAAACATTTTTATTTTTTCCAGTGGGATACTGCGATCAAAAATGATTGAATTTCTACCGTCGACTTGTTATACATTTGCTCAAATGTGTAACTTCGCGCGCGCAATTGAAATTCAAAATGACCGGTTACTTGAATCGTTTATTCTAAGAGAACAGTTCATTTAACAAAAAAGTGATAAGGAATTTTTGATTAAAATCCTCTCAGCTTTTGGTATTTGTGGGAAATCGATGCTTTCGTTTCCCAGGCTTTCCCCGAAAACCACACCCATAGGGGGTAATATGGGTGTGGTTTTCGGGGGAAACCGCGGGGTAGGAGAGGTAAACTTTTTGTATCTTATTAGGAGTCCAGTACTTATGTCAAGTACTGGACACAAATTTCCAGCTAATTTGGATGATTTTTAGAGGTTGGATACTATACAGATTTTAAATAAAATTACAAATACTAAAAATTTAGGGTACTTTTGAAAATTGCTTATTTCTGTTTTTCTCAATTTCGAAGGTTTATAAAATCATTATTGTATCTTAATGGGATCTAAATAAGCACTGAATCTCTATAATAATAACAAAGTTACTCATACTGTTCTACTCAAAATAGGACACTTTGTATTATTCGCTTCGCCCAATTAATGTGTGCCAATTGATATGCTACGGGCGATAATTTGTTATAGGCAAGAATTTAACTCAATATTAAAATGGTTAAATTCTATTAGTCGATCATCATGGGCTTACCGCGATGATCCCATGTTGCTTTTGTATGTCTATTGGTTTCAATGAAATCAGTGTTTTCAAGTTGAGTCGTCATGGTTACCCAATCAACGATTTAGTTTTACCTGACATGTCAAACCTATGTGTCAAACGCGAAGAGGTTCGGAAATTGTTCTATCGATTTAATGGATGCAAAAATACAGGAAAATATCTCTAAAATATAGTAAAATAAAAAGGATCCGTTTGGAAATAATTCACGCAGTTTTATATGGACAAAAATTACAAGTTGGATGCAGGAACTTCGGTGAAATGATAGGCTTTTATTTTGAAAGATGAGAAAACTTGACTGAACAAATTATAAGGAATGTGTGATAAAATCTCTATGGAATACAAGTGCAAAATTACTACAAGAGAGGTATTTTGATTATTAATATTTCTATCATTTGTTCAATAAAAAAAAACCTCTAGAGTGCCATGATTTAATCTTGTTTACAAATTTAAGTTGGCTACACACTTTAGGAATTGACATATAAAACGTCAGACATAATAATTATAATGTATAATTTCAAAGTTACCAACCTAGAATATTTTCCATTGCATTCTAGAGATTTTTTTTAATTGAACATACGATATTTATTGTTGTAATAACAAAAAATCAATTATGAATTATAAATTATATGGTGAGCTGAATTCTCTTGCAAACTACCAGTCGAAGGTTGAATACATACTATAATTCTGTATTTTATTTACTAACTCAATTGTGTTGCTTTAAGAAACTCAACTCGTCCTACGGACTCGTTGAGTTTGCAAGCAACACAATTTCGTTAGTAAATAAATCGACAGAATTATTATTATATTCAACCTACTCATGGTATTGGTGATATTTCTGTGTTACGAGCCATATTGTCTAATAGCCCTTTTGTTTACACAAAGTGCAAACTGATATATACTCAATGACATTAGAAGCGTAACACCCAGAAGGAGTTATTATTTTAACTTGATTTTTTGCCAGTATGGTAGTCTTACATCAAGAATAAAATGATTACATTTTCAAGAAATTTTAGTAAAAAACAATCTAAAAAAAATTAATAATGTGTTTGGCGACCCCTTTGCTGTATACACTCCTGTAGAGGTCTGGGCATCGACAAAATGAGATGGTCGATGTCTTCTTGAGGCATCTCGTTCCAAGCAACTTGAATTTCATCGATCAACTGTGCTAGAGTCTGTGGAGGATGGTGCAAAGAGAATATTCTTCCCATGATATCCCACACATGTTCAATGGGATTTAAATCCGGCGAACGGGGCGGCCACGCCAAAACATTAACACCAGCTTCATTAAGAAAGTTCATAGTTCGACGAGCAATATGGGGACGTGCGTTATCTTGTTGAAAAAGTACGTCTGGGCGGCCATTTAAATAAGGCAACAAAGTCGGTCGTATGACGTCTTCAACATAACGCGCTGCTGTCATACTGCCTCGAATGAATACAAGAGGTGATCGACTACCATAAGCAACAGCCCCCCAAACCATTACTCCAGCAGTCCTGTGTACATGCCTCTCAATAGCAAACCTAAGATCAGGTCGTTCTCCACGGTAGCGTCGTACCCTTCTACGGCCATCATGCGCGCCTAGACAAAATCGTGATTCATCGCTGAATACGACATCGTGCCATTCTGCCTCCCAATGCTGCCGTTCTCTGCACCAGTCCAACCTTTGGCGACAGTGTCTCGCTGTTAAAGGAAGCACTAATCTTGGACGGTACGAAAGAAGCCCAAAGGATTGAATGCGGCGATATAAGGTTCGCATCCTAACGGGCCTACCTTCTTCTCCAATCCATTGATCACCGATTTGACGCATAGTAGCGAAACGGTCTCGCAGGGCTATTTGTCTTAAGCGCCGATCTTGACGTTCTGTGGTACGCCTTGGTTGACCAATTGGTCTTCTTCTTGCTCCTCTACCTTCTTCTGTCCATACCTGATACACACGTATTACAGTTGCTGCAGTGGAATCAATACGGCGGGCAATTTCGCGATAGGACATACCGACATCTCGATAAGCAACAACTCGACCCCGGTCAAAATCGCTCAAATGGTGATATTGTGGACGTCTTCGGACTCGAGGCATTTTATTTAAGCTTAACACACTCAACGGAAACACGAAAACTAAAAACATCTGTACTAAACAGCTCATATAAATAGTTTTATCAAAAATGAAAAAGTGAAATATATTTTTTTTTTCACAATAAATATAAAAGGCACAAGGTTGAAATTGTTATCAATGTATGCTTTAAATATAGTCACTCTGTTGCTAAAATATGAATTCAAAAAAATCATTCCTTCTTGGTGTTACGCTTCTAATGTCATTGAGTATACAAAAGCAATTTAATTTGGTTAATGTCTTAAAACCTTAGACAGTTCGGGTTTTGTCTAGAAAAAAACGCATTTTGTTCAAAACATACACTTGTAATACGTCGATGAATAACGTTATTGTTATTTTCAGTGTTTCATACAATAAACCCGATTACCAAAACGATTGCCGTTATTGTGATCATGTGACTGCTTTAACAATATGTATACCTTCGCAAATATTTTTAGAATTATCCAGATTATACAGGGTAAGTTTTTTATGGGGATCTCGGAAACTATAAGAGGTAGAGAAACGGCTAAATAGGCAAAGTAGTTCAGTTTTACGAGCTGAAAAAAAACACTTGTAAAATTTTCGAAAAAGTAAAAAATAACTAGATATTTTGAAAAATGTAAAGTGTCGATTATTACAAATCGATTTTTCTTTTTTATTAAAATAGATGGAAAAAAACTGTAAATAGCAAAGTTTTAGATAATTTTACACTGAATAATAAAATGTTATCAGATATTTTATATTGATATTAGTTTTTGAGATATAACGCAAACTTGCTTTTTTCTAAATGGAAACCACAGTTGGCTATGTCATCATTAGAAAGAGATTTTTTCACTTGACATACTCATTTACATAAATAACTGAGTTATTAACTATTTTCTATTTAGTTGCACAAAAATAGTTACTTATAAAATAATGACTAAAATAAAATATTTGCTTTTGTAACGGTTAGTTTCATTGTTGTATTATTGTCAAGCAATTTTGTGTTAAAACAACGGTTTTTATGGATACCATTTCCTAAATATTTCTATTTGTTCCTACACATAATTTTCATAAGTTAATTTGACAAAAAATTGACAAAGTTCCATATTCCAAAAATTTGTAATTGTTTTATAATTGTCTTTTTTTCATGGCCAACAAGTTTTTTGTAGCAAAAAATTGAAATTTGATAATAACTCAGTTGTTTTTACAAATAAGTATATTCTGTTTTTAATTATTGGCCAATCAGATTTGGTGATTTTTTTATAATGTTAGATATTTGGTTGGATACTCTGGTTGTAATTCTGACTTTTGCCTTTAACATAAATTTGATGTTATGTCTTTCACATGGTTGCCATGTGCTTAAATAACTTAATTACTTAATTAAGTAGCTGAACATTACTTTCGGCATGTTTTTACCATTTTCTGTCAAATAATTATTTAATTGAAACACGGCATTCATATATTAATGTCATTACATGACAAACAGTAGGGACACCCAAATAATCTAAGAAAAATAAATCCAGAACCTAGTTAGCCAATAAAAAAAAAACCCGAATATATGTCAAGTGATATATCAGATTAAAAGGGAAAAAGATTCCTTTCTAATGATAACATAGCCAACTATGGTTTTCATTTAAAAAAATTAAGTTTGTGTTATATCTGAAAAACGAATGTCAATATAAAATAATAATAATAATAATCTTTATTAATCCCCAAATACCAAGGGATATGGTACAAGTCAAAAAGAAACAATTTAATTCTACAAAACATATTACATTAAAAAATCGCTTATGCTGTAGTGTGATTCATTAACTAAATAGATTTTTGGCTGTTTTTAAAGTTTTTTGTAATCGAAAAGTTTTTAACATATACTGATAATAATAATAATTCTTTATTAACGGACAAGCCATTTACAATGTAGAGCCAAAAACATATAACTAAAATGTAAGACACAAAACATGAATCACAAATATGCACAAAGACACATATGTTAATCTGCGTAAACCACAATAGGGTTATAACATTTAGTGCACACCATCCGCGAGACTCCTCCTAATTAAACCTAAAGATGAGTTAAAAAAGTCAATACCGCTACAAATGTCATTAGCCGTGCGCGTTAATCGAGTCATGGGGCAATTTAAATGATTTTTTATGCATTTGACACAGTTGAGATTGGGTCCCTGTTGATTCTGAGCAGTGCTATGGCCTGTTACCGCAAGGCTGTTTCGATGACGTATGTTACGGTCGTGAAAATTTGAGTTTTTTTTTTTAAATAGTATAAATATTTTTTTACAAATAAGCTCTGGGTGATATGTTGTAAATTTGTCTTAATATTAATATGTAATAGATTTCTAACAAGTTAGGTAAGGCCACCAGTTTTTTTTTAGATTTAAAATTGCATAATACGCCTTATTAAGTTATCTTTCCATACACGTAATCTATATGTTGATTCCATGATAGTTGTGAATCGACCCAAACATTTGGTGTGTTAACTACATCAGTGTACTTTATATAATCAGGTAGTTGTGTATTACAGAAGTGCACACATTCTGTTTTACTTCCATTTAAACTTAATGTGTTTTTATTATTCCAACATTAAACTTCATTTATAGTTTTTTGTATCATTGTCTTTAGTGTATTTGAATCTGATGATGATACAACAAGTGATGTGTCATCCGCAAAATTAATTAGTTTTCCACAACTTATGAAATCTGAAATGTCATTAATGTACAGTATGAATGAATATTAGGGGACCCAACACCAAGCCTTGTGCAACACCTGTAGATAGGGTATGTACATCCGAATCAGAGTTGTTACATTATATTTTTTACCGCTCAAGAATAAACCAATAAAGTTTAGTACATTACCACCTATTCTGAGCCTTTCCAGTTTGTACTTAACAAATTCTACATTAACAGTGTCAAGTGCCCTTGATAAATCAAATAGTAGTACTGCTACGTAACGTTTTGCGTCCAGCGCCTTGCTGACATGTTCTACCATTTGATAGGACGCCGTCTCTGTCTAAAGCGATTGCCTAAATCCATGCTGGGTTGCCAATACTAGCTGAAATTTATTCAGATAGCATCACACGCGTTCACTCACAACACATTCTAATCATTTTGGCATTACACTTAATAAACAAATTGGTCTATAGTTTCGTTTGCGTGCACGATCTTCTTTTTTAAAAATCGGAATCCCTACGGCAGTTTTAAGGGATGTTGGAAAGATGCCTTCTTTGATAGACTCGTTGATTAGGTATGCTAATAGTTCTAACAATTCTTGTGATATAAATTTAATTAGATGTGTTGAAATTTCATCGTGGCACAGGTCATTTTTCTTTAATTTTATAGTAGATGAACTTCACCAGTATTTAAAGGTAAAAATACAAAAGACTTTGAGAATTAGGTGCAACCTGTACAGGTTTTCTACATGTTTGGTCCAAAATGCTGTGCTATTTTACAAGAATGCGGTACCATTATCCGTGATTTTCTCAAGTTTATTTATTTTTTGTTTACGTAACCAGTTGTTAACAATATTCCAAATTTTTGCAGGTTTATTTGGAGCACTGTCGATTATTTCTTGGTTGTAGTTATTTTTGGTCGTCTCAATCAGGGTTTTGTGGTTACGTTTCTTGTCCTCATATTAAATACTTGTATGCTCACTTTAAAAATTTTCTTTTAGCCAAAACAGGTCATTTACTTCGTTTCTCATAAGTTTTATTTGGCTTGATATTCATGGCGGTCGCTTTATGTTTATATGTTTATTGCTAACAATTTTAGAGTGATATTTAATGTTGTTTCTCAGCATATCTAGAAATGCCTTGACAGTGTTAGCTGGTATATATAAAATGTTCCAATTAGTCTGTTGCAGTTCATTTTGAATATGAATCATACTATATTTGGTTATTCGTCGCCTTTCAGTTGTGCTATGAACTTCTGACCATTGACTTGGTATATTGAAAACGTTGGGCTTTATGATCGGATGTGTGTGTCGGATATCTGATAAAATGTTATTTTTCAGTGTAAAATTATCTACTATTTTGCCAGTTACAGTTTTTTTCTATCTCTTGTAATAACCGAAATAAATCAATTTGAAAAAAATCCCCACATTTCACAATTTCGAAAATTTTACAAGTGTCTTTTTATTCAGCTCGTAAAATTGCACTACTTTGCCCATTTAACTGTTTCTTTATCTATTATAGTTTACCAGATCCCCACGGAGAACATGAAAACAACTAACCCTGTATAAGATTTAAAGAATGATCCAGACAGATAATTTCGTAGTTATGCAGGTAATTAGTTACAGTACCACTAAAATTATTAAACGAATTGTCAGCATAATACAGTCATATAGTTAGAGTTATTTATTTGTGCGTGCCGCCTCTTCATTATTCTCGGACCCGTGAGCCGCCCTCGTGTACATTGCAGTTTAATTAGGTGCAACGAAATCTATGACCGGTTAGTTGTCGGTTTCCGTTGTAATAACTTTATAATTGCGGAGACGCATCGATCCGCTACCCTGAACACACACAAATACACAAACAAACCCCCCGACCCACGTGCACGTACCACGCTCTCTCTGTACTCTCGCAGCAACCCCCGCTTCCAGCACATACACACACACAGTTAATTATCAAATTATGTTAAATTAACCGCAAGGGTGGCACTGGTAATCGTTTGATTGTTACGGCACTCATTAACGAGAAAATGCATTGGCTTTATACGTTATAAATTAGCAAGTACACGTCCCGTGATAATATGCGCAAACAGTATACTATCGAACAATCGATGTACCAAACAATCGCCACGGTTTTGCATTACAATGTTGTCGTCCAATCTCGGATGGGCCTTTTTTTCTCCCTCTCTCTGCCGTTTTGATTACTAATTAATTAGCCTGATTGAATATGGATATATCAGTTTTAGTACTCTGCCGTAAACACGTTCGGTCGGGATGCTTTTAATCAAACCGATGTACAAACATGTTCGATTACTGGCTAATTGATAAAATACGAGGGTTGTTTGTAAATTGGGCGTGAGTTGAGGACTAGATATAAGAAGTTCAAATCATTCATGTGATTAGAATCAACCGAATCATTCCTTAAAAGTGATTCGTTCTTTGTGAATCGTTTGTAAACGAATCACTTATAATAATAATAATAATAATAAAACACAATTCACATTTGGCCTTTTCAGTGGTAAGGTTCGTGAACCTGTTCCAAATAAAACTTCGGAGCCTTGAAATTATCTTGCAAATATTATGTGATTTGTCTCATAAATTACGCTACCTTACAGTGAAAAAACAAATTTACACTACATTTAGACCTAAAAAGAACATTACTATTGCATAACAGCTTGAATAAATTCGTTTACGCCTCACGAAGTCAAGTGAACGATATATAAGACGGGCGATATATAAGACGGGCGATGCACATTGTCAAAATATAAACAACATGGTCAAAATATAAACACGTGTAAGAATATGCTTCAAGTTGGTTCCTCTATTTGTAAATATGTTACACTACGGAAATAAGGTTAAAAGGAACGCGAGATTTGTGAAGATATATTCAATATATTCGTGTGTATATCTGTTAAATTGACTTTTCTAAGTACAACCCATTATTGGAAGACGCGAATCGAGGCCAAGATTGCAAATTATTCGCAATTCCAGCTTTCAAAACGGTCACTTTTCACTATTTTGATTTCACTTGTCTTCGGTGGGTCATTCAAAGGAGATTAGCGACTGAAATGTCATTCCAGCACTGAATCAGAGTACACTAATGTTATCTACATTTAATTTTATGAACTAGAATTTGGTCGGTAATTTTTTTTTTTTCATTTTATCCAGGTTTTTTTATGCTTTGGCCTACTGTGCGACGGCCTACTGTGCGACTTTGGTCTTCTGTGCGACGGTCGTACAAAATAGAAATGAACGCTGGTTTAGCGGATTCGTTTCCGCAAGTCGCGAGGAATCGTTTCAACCAAACGAGTTTCAGGCGATCTAGATTCCATCGAATGAGTTGAAACTGTGCGCGGATTCGAGCGAACGAAGTAGTCATCCGATTCGGGCGGATTCAGATTCAGACCGCATGTACAAAGCGAATTTGAAGTTGTGCACAGATTCAAGCAAACGAACTAGTCATCCGATTCGAGCAGATTCAGATTCAGATTGCATGTACAAAGCGGAGTTGTAGTTGTGCGCCGATTCGAGCGAACGAATTAGTCATCCGATTCGGGCGGATTCAGACTGCATGTATAAATATGATTCTGCTCGACCAAAATCGTTCAGTCGGTCGTCTTGAGTGAATGATTCAATAACGAATCAATTCTTGAAATACGCAATCAGTTCATTCAAAACACTGTACAGAATCGGTATTTTTAAACGAATTATTCATGAAGGACCCATATCTATTAAGGACGGCTAAACAGTTTTGACAATTGAATCGGTGGATGCAGAGTTGACTACAGGGATTTTAACGAGGGTAACGTCGTAACACTGAAAGTTCGTCCTCGAGACCAAAGAAAACCAATTAAATTTTTTTTAAACTATTTAAACTAACAGACAAGCACTGGAATAAAGGCAGAGACTAGGCTTCAACTGCTGTTTCATAGCAGCCAAATGGAATCTGTGCACCCTGTCTTTGATCTGAATATAAGTCATTGTTTCGTCATGTGTTAGAATGTCAAATACGGAATTTGATACATTTTCGTAAAGCTTTCTGATTTTGTGCAGCAATCAACAAAAACCTGTTTTTCCGCTGTCGTCAACTTCCTAAGATAAAATTGGTTGGTAATCCCGAAGAACATTGGATGTCTATGGATGTCCGAATTGAATCGGTGTGTGAGTCTACTCTTTTCCTCGACCATATGACGCACAGCATCGATGTTTTCTTTGGTGTCCGCAGCTGCAAGACGCCCTTAGTAAGACGCGTCAAGAATAGTGCTGCATTCCCGTTGGAATTTTCAATACCACTTTCTGCCTTTTCAGTAAGAGTTACATACGAGGCCTGTTCAGATAACAAACGAACATTTTGAATTACATGCCAGCGGAGATATTTAATGATATGCTGTTGACAGCACTGCCTTGTGCATAACCTCCTTTGTAAGCACATGTTCTTGGATTGTTGATATCTGGCTTAGCTTTCGTGATTTTCTTATTTAAGTGCAACGTGTTTAAGTGTTAGTAGGGATTTTTGAAACGTGTGCGTTTCTGAAGCAACGATGCAACACAAAGTAAAACTGGGGAAAACGTTTACAGAAACGTTAAATCTTTTAAAACAAGCTTACGGAGATGATGCTCTGGGTCGGACGCAATGTTATGTATTGTTTCCACGATTTAAAAGTTGTCGTTGGTAAATTGACGATGACCGTCGACTAAGAAGGCCTTCTACTTCAACTGATGACTCCCATGTTCAGAAAATCAACGATCTGATGCGTCTAAAACTTCAGAGGTTACAAAACTGGGTTAAACCACTTAGCTAACACTACCGATTATATACGAATACTTAACTACCAGACCCTTCGGCTTAGTACAATCAAATTGTTCTTATTCATTTCGGATAAACCACGTATGTTGTTTGATTAAACTCGTATTGCGTTTAGAGTTTTTTTGTTGTTGAAGATTTTTAAATAAATAATCACGCATTCAAAACTATCGTCAATTTGTTCCTAAACAGAACCTTTTGTTGTAGTTTGGAACATTTGACTCTTCAACTGTTTTCAATTTATGCCATCGACATTATAGTATTTTTTTTTGTAATTCTAATATTCTTTACGCTATGATAAAGAGAGAAGGTTATCAAACGAAATAATATTTAAAGCATGTCATTTTAAATAAAAAATATTTTGTCGTTTTTTAATTTCTAATATAAATACTAAAAGGTATTATACAATTTGTCACAATTGTCTGAGTTAGTAATTGAATACATCTTATTCTAAAACAACAACAGGACTGCGTCTATTCTGCGAGGAAACGACCCAAATATACTACTTGTATTGTTTAAATGATACAGAGTTTGTCTATTGCATTTCAGTTTATTTCAAAATTATTAATAATCAAATACATTTCCCTAAATATTTAAACCCTATCACAGTTTGTTTTTACATATCACTTGTCAGCGAAATGGCTGCAGATTATATAGGAGCATGGGACAAAAATCGATAAAACAATTATTAATGGATGCAATTGTTTTATTTGTTTATGTATCAATAATACACATATATTTTGATCAATTAACACGTAAAAATTATATTATACATATTTTTTTCTATAGTTAGGCACGTTTCTTAATATGTTAAAATTCGTATTATCTTATTATAACGTATAAATAATGATTATTAATTCTATATTTAAATAATATTGAGTTAAAATTAACTTAAAATAACATTCAAATAGAAACATTGAGAAATCGGATTAATATTTGGGGGTGTGTACAGGTAGCGGTATTATAGAAAAGGAGGAATAAATATTAAAAGTAATCCCTAATAAAGGCGGTAGTACGGGATTAAAAGGTATTAGAAAAACGCAACTTGAAGATAGGTAGGTAGATAAATAATCTTGTTTTCCCCTAATCCACTAATCCGATTTACCGGTACCTTTTCATTTCAGATAATTTGCTTTTCCCCGTAACCTTTACCTAAATTAACCTCCATACATTAAGAATCTTCATCACTATTATCTAATATCGGTATATTTATACCTATATCATATGAAGCCATAGTCTTTGTCTTTAAGTAGACAGAGACATCATCGTCAATTCTAAAATTTTTGCGTGTCGTGACTTTTCTTAGAGATGATATTAATGGCTCTGAGGTTAATAATAAAATGTTCATCAAATCTTTATTGGAATTCACTCTTGACGATTTGCGGGTGTGACATAATCGATTCTTTCTTACCTCTTTATGTCTGGCTTCTAACGCATCCTCAGAGAGTTGTCCTATAGGTAAATTGAAAGAACCGATTATGTCACATTCGTAAATTAAAAACTTTATGAATAGTATTCGGCATGTAATACCATTCATAAAATTTTAAATATAGTTTTCTAGTTTGATGTAATAACTGGTTTAATTTATCTAGTTCTATATTGCAGCCACTAGCTAGTACTCTTAATATTATAAAGAATTTTGTAATAATATCTACGTTTATTCCAGTTATCTCTGAACTAACTTCAGGATTCTGAAAGAAGCGTCTTGCTGTATTTCCGTCATTTGAGGACCCGTAACCCGGTTTTGGCTTATCAACTGAAAGTCCCATTTTGGTTTTGAACAACCGCTGGATGCGTTTTTTATTTTCATCAATTATTGCTTTATTTTCAATGCCTCTGACTTGCCATTGTTTAATAGGCAGGCGATAACTTATATGAAGGAGGCATTAAATAAAAACGAATCCAACAATGCAAAGTTGATGAGCCAAAACTGTAGTTAGACACGTTAACGGGTCTATCCAGTACACTTTTATCGTTCATTTGCTTAGGTGTCGCTCCACAAATGATACATTTCGACGTTGAATTTGTACCGGACAGTATATTACTCACACTCCCGTCCATCATTATAAATAATAATTCAAATGTGACGGAGTATTCCAAATCAAATGCCAATCTTATTTTACAGGTTTGCAGTTCACTGATTTTTTATGCATTTTTGTGCCTCACCTCGCACTAGATCTGCAGTTTCTATTGCAAAAACAAATTTTATTGGCCTACAACAATGTGTTGACGATTTTCTTTCGTTAATCCATATATCTTTGCCGGAGCCTACTTCGATCATTTTTATAGGTACTAACGCTACTAAAAATAAATACTCATCAGTACTTTCGGCATCATAAAACTTAATTTTGTATGTACTATGTCCCGAACTGCCATCAAACCCCCACTTACAAATTTATTGAAATTGCTTTTCTAAATTTACTATAAATTGCTTTTCTAAATTTACTATATTTAAAATACTTTTCGAAGTCAATTGTAAGAGTTCTTGCAAATTAACTTCGGCTGAGGTTTCACTAATTTCAACCTGTGATGGAAGAAGTGATTTATTTATATTATTTAAGGTGTATGAGCTCGGAAAAAAATCTTGATGTAAGGAATTTACTGTAGATCTGAGAAGTGCGTACTTCCGCGCTGATAGATCTAAATCTAAAATTATTGACAGCGTCTGATGCGATGTTAAACATTTTTTATCCTGACCTTCCATTTGTGTTGTAGATTTCCAAGCAATTGCAGCGGCTAACTGTAACTTGGCCGAACTTCTACCTGCAGCTATTACCGAAGCTCGGCGTCTCTTCGTTTTCAGCGAAGCTTCTTCAAAGGGCTTGAGAGGTCTTCTGCGTGCTCGGCTTCGACTTGGTCCCGGCTGAGCTTCATGTACTACAGTAGGATTCACACATTGCGGCAAAATAACAATTCCTTGCAGCCAAGCCACGTTATTAGACAGCAATTTTTCACGAGATCTTGCACATATTTTCCATTTGTATTCATATGCAGGCAAACGAAGTGGCTCACATTCATAATACTTTCACGTATTTCACTATCACAACCCGTAATATTCAATCGCTAACATATTTAGATGAATATACACTTTTGTGAGAATTTAACCACACATTTGCAAGATCAATTTTTTTTTATCACGGTACCTCTCTCTACAAAAAAATCATAACTTGTAAAAGAGCAGCCAGAAGCAGATGATCTTTATATAATTTGAAAGTATATTAATGTACTAATAAGGAAATGTTAACACCCCAAAAGGTTTTAATATATATTTTTTTAAAGTCTCTTCAAAGTTTCCAATCGCAGAAATTTTATGTAAAAATTAAAAAAAAAATTTGTTTAAAAATTATTTACGGAATTAATCGTACACCAAAAGACAAAATTTAAATGGCATCTTAAACTACATACCTTGGGCTACAGAATCATAGGTTTTATTTAAAACACTTCGTAACAATCGTGATATAACGCTTAGAACAATTGATAAAATACAGTCTGTTTGATTTATTATGACACAGCACATATGTCCGTTATTAGTACAGATAGAAAAAAAAGTTAAAGACAAAAGTTTTAGTATTTTTTATGATCTATTCAATCGTAATGTCAGAAAAACAGTTGAAAATCAAATAAACACGTGAAAGCTATCAGTTTCATTTTCTTTAATGGAACACCCTGTATATTTTGTTTATTTCAAATAGGCATTAATATTAGCCTTATAATGATACCACATAAGTACCCCTTTATTATAGAAATAACACGACAATTGCCAATAAATAAAATTTATGAGTTGACATGAATAACTATTTAAAGTGTCTGTTCAAAGTGACGTCCGTTGTTTGCAATACATTCTTCACATCTCATCATTAAATTTCGTCGTGCATTTTGCAACATCCGTGGTGTTATTTGGCCACATGCCATACGAATACGATTTTTCAGATCGTCTAGATTTTCTGGACGAGTAACATAAACTTTTTGCTTTAAAAATCCCCAAATAAAAAAATCTAAAATAGACAGATCTGGCGATCTTGCTGGCCAGTTTATGGGGCCACCATTTGCAATCAATTTCAAACCAAACTATCATCCAAAATATCTTTGACATTTCTTGCGTTATGGGGAGGAGCTCCATCTTGTTGGAACGACATATCTCGACGTATTTCTAGGGGGATATCATCTAAATAATCTTCAAATTCTATCGTAAGAAAGTTGGCATATCGCTCCGCATTCAACGATCCTTGGTAAAAAAAAATGGTCCTATTATGGTATCACCTAACACACCAAGCCACACATTAACTGCAAATCTTTGTTGGAATCTGCATTCTCGAATTTGACGTGGATTCTCAGTATCCCAGTAATGGTCGTTTTTTCGGTTGGAGATTCCGTTGTTGTTGAAATTTGATTCATCACTCCAAAGAATTAAATTTAATAAATGTTGATTGTTGCTAAGCCAATTACAGAATACTATCCTCCTGTCAGAATCACCATCTCTTAAACCTTGTACTAACTTAATTTTATATGGTCTCATTTTATGTTTTCTCAGAATAGAAAATATTTTATGCATACTTATTCCTAAGTCAGCCACTGCTCCGCGTATTGAATTACGTGGATGTGCTCTAAAATAGGCCAATATCAATACTTCATTATTATCTTCTCTTTCTTGTCTTCTCCTTCGTAATTTATTATTAAAACACCCATTTCTCCGTAAATTTTGTTCAAGTCTTGCAAAAGTGCAATAATGTGGTTGTCTTCTTTCTGGATACATGTTTCCATAAGTGATACTAGCTTCTCTAGAATTATCGTTACATCTAACGAAGACCTTTAGCATATCCATTTTTTCATCATTAGAATAATAATTATCACCCATATCTAAAGATTTGAATCAACAACACGCAAGATGGGAAGTTACTACACCACTTTGACATTAAAACGTTAACAAATTGTTTTATGTCAATTGTTATCCATGGCAACTGATAAATTTCATTTATTTGCAATTGTCGCGTTATTTGTATAATGAAGGGGTACTCATGTGGTATCATTATAAAGCTAAGGTTATTACCTATTTGAAATAAACAAAATATAAAGGGTGTTCCATTAAAGAAAATGAAGCTAATAGCTTTCACGCGTTTATTTGATTTTCAATTGTTTTTTTGACAATGCTACTGAATAGATCATGAAAAATACTAAAACTATTGTCTTTAACTTTTTTTTCTATCTGTACTAATAACGGACATATGTGCTGTGTCACAATAAATCAAACAGACTGTATATCTGACATGAAAGACGAGTACCCGCTTAATCATTACCTCGGTTTGGGGGTACATTATTAGGCAATTAGCGAAACTCAGGTAGCTGTTAAATGGAATTCTCAGAGTTTTGGCTTATCTACTTTACTGTTGTAGTATAAAAATCTTTAAAATTAAATGTTGATTTTTTTTATTTTTGTCCATTGCTCGAAACACTGTGTGTCGGATAGATCGGCCGTGTTGCTTAGCGCGTAGATGATAATATGTAAACTTCCCTTTATGTCTCACCACATATAGTGGCCGATTTACAATGTTGCCGTCCAGGTTAAACGTCCATATTATGAAGTCGAAGATAAATCGAAATAGGTCATTGACGTCGTAATTCTAACTAGACATTTTCTGGTTATTTTAATTGAATTATTGTAATTAGAGTTGATGTGTGTTTCTTATCTACACACAAAATCAGTGTTTTACCGCGCCTGACACATGGAGTTAATATTTCGACTTTAAAATTATAACACGAAGAAGGGACCCTGGCTCGCGAAAACGGATTTTCAATATCTCTTCAAATAAAAAAGTTTTGCATATGTGGCACCTCCAAAATGCACCACCCTGTACAATGCTTTTAAAGCATATTTAAAGTTGTATAAAAATATAGAAATACTCGTCAGTAACGTTTAAACGAATATTAATTTTTACACTACTTTAATAAATTTTTCAAATCTTTATATCGTCTTATCAACACCTATGCTATTAAAATTCGAGCAATTTACAGTAAATTTAAAGCTACATTTAAAAAACAACATTCCTGTATATAATTTATGTAATTTGTTTTATGTTTTGCCTATAAAACGTCGATCGCCAAATAATTTGGTATGCAAAAGTAGCTCGCGTATTACGAAAGGTTTAAAAGTTAGACCGTTTCTTTTTGTCTTTTTTAGAAATCTGGCCGCTCCATATAATTGCAATGCAAACATACAGTGTGTACAAAAAGTAATGTAACAGCTTAATATCTCGCTTTGTAATGAGTTTAGAAAAACATGTTTCAAATAAAACTTGTAGCTACTAATTTAAGCTACAAATAAAAAATAATTGTAATATATAGGGTGATTCATTTCAAAACACAAAAAAACCTACCTTTTTTAAATAGAACGCTCTATATATTTTGTTGGCATTCGATAATTTGTTAAAATAGAAACAGAGTATATTTATTTTATTTTTGATCGAAGAATATATTTTTTTCTTGCTTCGAACTCCCTTCAGTTAGGGTAACGTTTTTTGATTGATGTTTGACAGGAACACATTACCATTTCTTACACTTATTCTGAAAAACCTTGAATATTCCTAACAGCTATATACACTTTACTTAATCTAAGATAAGTGGAAATACTTCGAAGTATTACCTTGTATAAAATATACTGCCGGCAGTTAATTAAACGATCTTAAAATGTGCTAATATCTTGTCAAGGCCATAAATGTCACATCATTTCGTAATACGAGCTGACACGAAATGACGTATGCTAAAACAGTAGCACCTAACTAGGTTAATGACCATAAATCTTTACTACATGATTTACAGCGGACATTAAGTAGTGAAACTGTGTCCGGGCTGTGTAAAATAAATCCGGCTGAATCCTGGGTGTCGCCCTCCAAGTGTTTTATTATTAAACGCATGTAAATGTGTTTGTCTGATCGGACTCACTTGTCTGGATTCTGGGATTGTCCGTCGACTGAAAAAAAGAGTTCCACGATAAAATCATAATTCAGAGTCCTTTTGGCCCCCCATGGGACGATTTAAATAATCCAATTTACGACCGGCCACGGCTATCTGCACCGCTGCATGCGCATTATCGCGTGCTAGGACTATCGAGATTACCTCCTCAGACAAATTCAGAGAGCTATCTGGCCGCGGACCTGAGGGCCTCTAGCCGCGAGCCCCCGGGACTAGAGCGGGCAGGACAGCCAGAAAAGACCATTAATCATGACCGCCCGGGCCGCATTTACATATCCCACTATCAATTTTTATCCGGTGACGTCATAAATCGCGGCCGCAACAATCGCCATGCCCTGCATGCGAATGCTCCCAATACTGGTAGGGGGGGCCCCATTGTTCACCAGCAAGTTATTGCTACGGGGGCCCGCATAACTGTTCAATTCTTCTCTCAGAATTTATGTTTATTAGATTTGGTATTCAATTTTCGTACAGTTTCTACATTTGCCATGAGAACAGGAATGCTTATACATATTTCCATATGTTACAAATGTAACTATTGATAGGAGGATTATAAACTTGATCGAAATGCGTGTGTAAGAATATCGAACTCCACAATTGAAGAAAAATGAAATCGCAATTTAACCAAGTAGTAAATAAAACAAGGCTTCGAACTGGAACTGAACCGTAAACCGAAAACTGAAAAAAAACGTTATTTTTGCCGGCACGACAACTGGAACTGAACCGAAAAAAAATATCGGTTTATTTCGGTTCAAACACGCACGTGAACACTTGTGTTTAATTCTACATTTTCTACTTTTTTGCAATTTTTAAATCAAAACTGTTTGCGGAAATCGTTGACTCGATTAAGACCATTAAAGATTTTTTTTTCATAGAAATTTTAGTTTTTTTTCGAAAAAAAGTGAATTTTTCTTCCATCTTGGTTTTATTTTTGAGAATAAAAATTACAGAACTAACTAAACCTGACGAAAATAGTCAATATCAAAGAATAAACTTATTTAAAAATTAATAAACGTTGACTGGTTGCAATCGCAATTTAAATATCTCCACTGGATTTTCCAAAATATCAACTGTTTTGTTAAAAATCGTTGGAGAACAAAAAATCGACTTTGCCCTAAATCAACAGATGCGGTCTTTTTGTACATTTTATTGTTTTGGGTATAATGCCATTTTTGTCTTTTCTGGCGTAAACTTTGTGATTTTTAAGCAAAATGTCGATTTCGTCAAAGTTAGATCAACATAAATATTGACGTAAGACGCCGACAATTGTCAATGTAGTTAATACAGTCAATGTTTTGAATGACAGTCAACAATTAGCATGCACGTGGTCAACATAATCATTTGATAATTAATTAGGATCCGAAGAACTCAAGGAGATTGGCATAGCGGAACTGAGGAACGCGCTGACACAACTAAACAATTGCAAAGCACCAGGTAAAGATCTAGTCACAAGTGAAATGATAATGACTAGAGGAGAGAGTCTAGAAAACACACATCTGATACTCTTGTACAAACAAGTGTCTGAAAGAAGGAAAAAAACCCGGTCTTATGGCAAAATGCTGAGGTTACCCTGCTATTTAATAAAGGCGACTGCACAAACATGGAAAATATCAGACCCATAAGTCGTACAAATTTTAGTTTTCGTTCGGCTTTGAAAAACGTGAGTTTTAGTTCGACCTCGTTTTTTTTTTTTGAAAATAAAAATTACAGAATTAAGTAAATCTGACGAAAATAGTCAACATCAAAGAATAAACTTACTTAAAAATTAATAAACGTTGTTTGGTTGCAATTGCAATTTAAATATCTCCACTGGATTTTCCATTTTTGTTTATACTTGTTTTGAGGATTTTCATAACCTACTCAGAGATCACCGTGGCCTACCAATAATATAACCCCTGTGGCCACCTAGGGGGCCATATGACTAACGTTGAGAATCGCTGCACAAAACATTATTTTTTACTATAAAAGTTCAATCGAAATCTTTATACAGAATATGAGTATTTATAATAAATGTATATATTAAAAACTATTTTATAACAAATATCACTGTTAATGTTTGTTTTTTCTTTTGCCTGTGTAAAATGGCATTATTTGTAGCTGTAATAAAAATTAATATAAATGGAGGATGCGCCGGGAGGTGTATACGAACCGTATATTTAAAATAACTTTAATATGTGTTCATCGCCATACAAAAATGAATAATTCGACGCGAAACGGCGGATATGAAGTGGAACGGGTACGAAAAGCAATAACGCCCTTGTACTGCAACAGCGGTTCATGACTTTTATTGCCATTTTAACAGCTAGTATATAGCCGGTGCGCGATTATTCGAAAAGCCATTGCAATTTGAGCAGATTAGACAGGTAATTAGCTGTCAGCGGCGGATGCGCGAAATTGCCGCCTCCGTTATATTGGAGAAGTCGCCTCTCGCGACAATAACACGATAAATAATAAATTCGGACGCGATAAAGCGCAATAAATCGCCGCGACGTAATGACGCTATAAATATTTTTTGCCCGCCGCCGCCGCTTCTCTAGGAGGCGGAGGAGGTGCCTAAGTGGAATTTAAGGAACCGAAATGCCAGCTGCAGTGATTTATTTTATTATGTAATCGCGTCATTTGATTACGGCGATAAAGTGGACCGCTGAATAATGAATAGGAGAGAATGGGTCGTTATGATGCTGAAAAAATGAAACCGATGAGGAATGTGATGCCTTTGCTTTGAATTTTAACGATCGTCTTATTTGATATATCATACTTTTAAAATTATTACAGATTCATTCTGGTCAGAAGTACATTATTTTATATTGCATGTTATTGAAAGTTAAACTAAATGACGATGACGAGCACAATATGAAAACAAATCCACTCGATTTTACCACATCTGAATTGTAATTTTTGAGTGAGAAATAGTGAATAAAAATAAAAATAATGTAAAGTCCGCGGGTTGCAGCGCGGACGCTTCAACCTCTACGCTATTAAGTATTATGACATTTTCCTAATGTGAATATGATAACTGTCTGAAGTAGGGATGTTCGATATATATCTATATCTTGAAATATCAATATTTTAATGCAAAATAATCGATATTTATTACGATATTTATGTTTACAAACTTTCGCTCCTATCGATACTATATGGTCGATATCGTTACATTCGATACTAGTTATTTATTAGACGTCCGCCACCTATTGTATTAAATTAAGGAAAAAATGAAACATTTTACATAAAACATTTTACATTTTACATGAAAATCTATGTCGACGCAGGGTTATATTTTAAAAAGAATTACCTGTGTTTAATTAAGTGCTTTTCTATTAAATTCTATTTCTATTTACGAAAAGATACGGTTAAAATGTAATAAAAAATCATATTTCAAAGAAAATTGTTGGATGCCATCAAATTTTGAAGGGCTTGTTATTTAAACAGTATATTTTGAACTTCACTTTTAATCATTGTTTTATACGCGTTACGCATGAAGTAAAATTTCGAATTTAGAAAAGCCTTAAAATTTGGCATAGTCGCGTAGCGAAACCAAATTTGAAGGCTTTTGCAAACTCGTAATTTAACTTCATGCTTAATCAGGGGCTGGAAAACACTCTTTTGCACAATATTGATAAATTTGATAAACACGCGTCTTCTTGATTTAGAAAAAAAAACAACTGACATTTTCCTTTAGATACTTTATGGATCAATCTATAAAAAAATAAATATGCTCATCTTGTAGATCTCGTAGAATTTTACGTAATGCATATATTATACTTTTCTATAGCTTGAATAGTTTTTGAGTAGTAGCGCTTTTTGTGAAAAATATAAAATGTCGAGAATTTAAGCGAGCAAGCTCACTTTATTTGTATTGTGCAAAAGTTGCGAATAACTTAATAACCAATGGTAATACAAAAACATTATTCAAATTAAAGTTTTACACAGTAAACTATTCGACAATTTTTCTTTCTTTAAGTTTTTTCGTAGCCATCTTATTTCTTACAGAAAAACGACAGTTTGTTGAAAGATTTCTAAACACTTATAATTTATCCAAAATCATGGAACAACTTGGAATTATTTATAAAAATTTGTATGTGTTTCAACTAGAAATTTTACTTATGCTTAACCCGGGAGTGAAAGACACTCGATCGGCAATCGTCTATGGCTTATATTATCTTATTCTGTTTATATAAAACAGAATATGCAATTTAATAAAAGAAATAATAAAATAATAAATATTAAAAAAAAACACATGCGTTATATAAATAGTAAGCGTTGCAGAGTTATAAGCGGTGCAAAAAAACAAGAGAAATGTTTTTGTTATACAGGGTGATTCAGAAAAAGTGAACAACAATTCACATTTTGTTCAGGAGCTCATTTGAAGACAATAGATTACATAAACATAGGTCCGATGTTTATTATTTACAAAACTACATCTGCATGTTTCTGTGTTTTAATTTTGTTAATAATTCAAATTATGAATTTTTATAAAAAAAACCTAATAATTCACCGAAAGCGTCAACATTTTTAAAATCGAATGAAATCATAAAAATTCATTAAAAGCAGCAACAATTTAAAAATCAAAGGTAATCTTGGAAATTCAGTGAAATAAAAAAATATATAATAAACGTAAATTGTCACAAAGTTAAAGGAAATCAAAAAATATTTGGCAATTCACTAAAATTCATAAAATGGGTCAAAATATTGAAAAATTATATTCTTCAAAATATTAAAAATTCATCAAAGGCTGTAAAATATTTAAGACGTCAAAATATTAAAAATCACCAAGTTCCTTGAAAATCAAAAGTCAAACTTGTAAAGATTAACGAAAATCTTGAAAATTCCCGAAAACTGCCAACATTTTTTTTAAAATTGACGAAAACTCATGAAAAATATAAATGTTTATAAAATTGACAAAAATCTTACAAATTTAAGAAAACCTTGGAATTTTATGAATTAAAATTAACAAATATTTAGGAAATTTACGAAAATTGTTACGAAAATTAACAGACATTTTGAAAATTCACAAAAATTCATGACAGGTGTTAAAATATTGAAAATTAACCAATGACTTGGAAATTCATGAAGTTTTTTTAACATTGACGATAATTCATAAGGATGAATATTTTTAAAATTAAGAAAAACCTTACAAATTTTGGAAAACTCGGATATTGTATGAAAAGCTTCAACACTTTAAAATTAACGAATATTTCGGAAAATTACGAAAATCGGTAAAAACTTTTTGAATTCTTAGCAGTGTTTGGAAATATTTGTTAATTAAAAAATGTTGAAGCTCGAAAATCTCGAAAAGTCATGAAAATTATCAACATTTTTAATACTAACGAAAATCCAAAAGCACCGTCAACATATCTATGAAAATCTTTAGATTTCATAAATTTTGTCAACATTTTGATGAAAATCGTCATCGTAAATCAATTAATATCCTGAAAATTCTGGAAATGCACAGAAACTGCCAGGGTTTTAAGAATTAACCAAATGTCATCAAAAGTAATGAATATTTAAAATTAATGAAAATCTAGGAAAATCGCCCCATCAGAATTTTCAAAATTAACGGAACTTTTAGAAACTTTTTAGTTTATTATTGAAACCTTGACGCATTTTGTGAATTTCTTAATTATACATTTAAAAATATCAATGCGTTTCATAAATTATTTACAATTTTCGGTAATTTTCAAGTTCTTGACGAATTGTCGTGATAATGATGAAATGTCAACACTTTTGAGTTTAGTATCATTATGATTACAGCCGTTAAGTCGCTTATTATTGAGTCATTTATTTGTGATTGCCGCTAGACAAATAAATTTAAAGTTATTAAAAAATGTTAACGAGTGTTGTACAATCCCAGACTAAGCATGAAGTAAAATTTCGAGTTTAGAAAAACGTGAAAATTTGGATTTGCCGGAGCGCGCGAGCGAAGCGAGTCGCGCTCCGGCAAATCCAAATTTTCACGTTTTTCTAAACTCGAAATTTTACTTCATGCGCCACGCGTTTAAAACATTGACTTATTATATATTTTATTTTGTAAAAGGTAAATTTTCATATATTCATCACTGTCACTAAGTTATTCCTGACAATATTATTTATCTTAGGTGAAGGTCTTTTAAAAATGAATTGGCAGTATTAAATAATAATAAATATCAATTCTAAAATATCTGGTATTAAAAGTGTTGATATTTTAAATTTCGATACTTTTTAGTACGATATTTTACCGAATCGATACTTAGATATTTGATATAATTGATACTCAATATCGATATTTTTTGAGATCGGAACAACCCTAGTCTAAAGTGACTTTTCATTTATTTTAACATACAAGGTGTCCGCTCTAAAAATGTCTAAATAACTCGGTTAATTATAAATATTTGACTTTAAAAAGAATAATATACCTGTAACATTGCTTTATTAGCGATCATTTTTTATGTGATGACTCTTCTTCTCGAATCCTTGTACCATTTTTAAATGTTGGATTCTTTTATTAAACTTGGTTTAATGGGTTCGTGAATAAAATCCACAGGCTTTGTTGCAGCCGTTTAATAATTTTAGTTTGTACAAATTTTGCCAGGTAGTTCGCAGGGGTTCACAAGTTGTTTTTTAATGCGAAATCTTCGTCACTCTCAAAACGAGCGCTCGTACCTTTGCAGGTACACCCCTGGTTGTGGGAGAGATAAAACTTACCCCCCATCAACAGAGACAACCAAGCACCGCCCATAATATTAATAAATAGAATTGTATAACAAATAAGAAGTAACAGATTCTTTTTTCTCCATTCCTTACATTTCGTTCTATCTCTTGCCAATATTTTTATTGCTTTAAATGTCTTCTTTGTCGCTCTCTTCTTCTTTTACTTAGACTTCTTGTTTCCATTATTTTCCTTGTGATTCTGTCCATCTTCATTCAAGTTAAATATGTGCCTATGCCAGTTATATTGTTTATTTCTAATTTATCTCACAATCTCTATTATTTATTATTTCCGGCCGTCATACCTGCTTTTCTATTCCTTATATTAGATCTATTTGAGAAATTCGCTTACAGGTAGGTAGGTAAATTTATCTATTTACTCAAATTTGCAGATTTTTTTCTGCCTCTGTGCTAGCTTTTAAATTACTTCCTCCAATAAATTACTTATCTATCCATGTTTATGTCAACCCATATACACGCATTTGTTTTACCAGAAGGTGACATAGCGAACTAATCGCGGTTTAGCTAGTGAGGTAGATCCATGTTCGTACTTAATATCGAGCTACGATATTTTGCCGGTAAATTATTAGTAAATCAGGTTTGATTTACAAATTTACCGCTCCGCTTCGCTACGCGACCAAATCAAATTTGCAGGCTTTTCTGAACTCAAAATTTTACTTCATGCTTAATTTTCGAGTGGAAAACACTAGTTAAAAGCTTCAAATTGAACTAGTAAAAAACAAATGTCGGAAAATGTACAGCTTATGCATATGAAGCCTATACATTTCCGTAAATAGTGATATTTTTGATTTTTTTGAATTATTTAAATTCTGTGACGAACATTTAAAAGTAATAGTATTTAATTTTAAATACATATCTTCAAGGCCGTAGCCACGGGGCGGAATATGGGAGTTCAAACCCCCCGCAGAATTTTTCAAAATGTTAATTTTTTGTATGTGAAAGCGGCCCTGAAAGAGCAATTTTTGTATATCCCCCCTCCCGGTTTTTCTTTTCTAGCTACTGTCTTGCATACCTTTATTTCTCACTTTTTTAGATTTAAAACACGGCCAACATATTTAGTCAAATATTTAGTCGTTGGTAAATAAACAAGAGGTTATTTTTTGCTCGGATATAGATGCTAATATTACACGAATGCTTGGTTGTTATGGTAAAAACACGAGAATCTAAGGCATACAAATATTACGACTGTTGAAGTAACAGAATCGTACCTACAAAAACTACTAGTAGCAGATATGTAGCCAGTCGGAGTTACTGTAAGGGAATTTATACCACGCAAGAAAAGAACTAACCATCAAAATGGCAATTTTTCAAGCAAGGGGTTGCAAAACCCCAATTCGTAAGCAGCAGTTGGGAAAACAACACATTAAGATTTCATATAAACATCTGCCCATTGCAAAACAAAGATTATGAACTGGAAAAATACATAACATCACAGGATATTGACATTATATCAGTAAATGAACATTGGCTGCGAGAAGACGAACTAGGATAACTGCAATTCGGTGGCTACTCACTAGGCAGTGTATTTACTAGATCAGTGGCAGCTCGTGGAGGAACATTACTTTTAATTAAAAACACACTTCAATACAAAAACTTGCCAAATGTTGACGAATATTCTATTGAGGTGTGTTATGAGGTCAGTAGTATATTATTAACTTAATATGACACTATCTTACTCTCAGTATATAGATCACCCTTAGGTGACATCCAACAATTTTTTATTGCTTTTGAGAATAAACTAGAGGAATTACAGAAATTAAATAAAACGGTGATAATAGCAGGAGATTTTAATATAGATTTTAATAGTGACACCCCAAAGAAACAGGCATTTTGTGATACTATGTCTTGCTACAATTTCCGGCACATTGTCCATGAAAGTACAAGGGTCATAAAAACCACTGCAACTTGTATTGATAATATTTTAGTCAACGGGAACGTATAATACAAGAAAAGTGTTGTTGAGCCTTACTTATCTGATCACTATGGTATTCGTGTGGGTATGGCTATTGACAAAATTAACATTAATTAGAACAATCGGGTACTGTAGTGAGTAATAATTATTGATGGGTTTGCAATTAATAGTTTAATAAAATATTACAACAAATTGGAACAAATTGCAAGCCCATAATGCTAAATAATTATTAATCACTTAGCAACAACATTGTGCAAGTATTTACACGTTCTGTAAGCAGGAATTGAGTGTACAGAAAAGGCAGTGTTAAATAAATCATCGTACAGAGTAGTTGAACCAGGAATAAAAGTAGTTATTATTGTTCCCATGTAAACCTCCCAAAACCCAACATTACATGGCGATCCTGCGTGAGAACTGGAAAATTCAAAAGTGTCAGAAAATGAATTGGTAGTGCACAAGTGATGAGAAGTTAACATCAAATAAAAGCTGAAAAAATACACAATGGGGAAAAATCAGAGTAAGGAGGAGCGAAAAGAAGAAGTTATCATAGCTCAATCCGCTGGAGGTCAAGTTAATATTAGTACGTCGCAATACGAGATAATGGGTGCAATCGCATTTGTGGTGCTGCTGGTAATTGGAGCTGTCTTACGAGTTTCCGAAAAACCGTCCGTCGTGCCACCAGGGAAGAATTTACGCGCATCTCCATGGCGAATCTTCAGGACACCGGGAAGTAAACCATCACTGCAAGCTGCACACACAATTTTGCTGAGTGGAAAAGAACGTACAGGTAGCGCAATGAACTTTTTTCGCGATCGTGTTAGCGTTTAATTTTATGTATAAATTAGCTATTTTTATTTTATATTATTTATATTATTTCACTAAAGTTTTTGAAAAATTATTTTTTTTTTAAAGAAATATTAACTAGGATCCGCAGGCTAGGCGTTTAGATCTAGGTAAAACACAGGGTAAACTAGATAAAATAAATGCAATTATAAGGGATATCAATCTACAAAAAGTCATATTATCTGGAAAAGATGAAGCAAACATATTATTAGATGGTGAAACAAAGGTAGTAACTTCTGTTATAAGGGAGATAGATACAATTTCATTAGATATTAGGACTAAATTACTAGATAGGTTAGAAATTATAGCTAAATCAGTTAATATTAATTTAGAAAATCAAAGTAGCAATTTACTCGTAGAAGCTGAGTCAAACATGGCTGAAAAATTTGACAATTAAACAGCTACGGCTATGTTACCACGCATGAATGGTGATGATAATGTTACTCTACAACTTGTCGAGGCTATCGAATTTTATGATACAATCTTAGATGCACCAAGTAAAAGTTTGCTGACACAATTTGTATTGAAAATTAAGTTATCTGTTATAGCAAAATCTACATTAAAGAAGATATACGCGTCAAATGACGATTTAGTTAGAGATATTAAAAACAATTTAATCAAAAAACATCAGTTGCTTCATTGTATTCAGAAATGGGTATAGTCAAACAAAATTCAAACTCAGTTAGGGCTAGTATTGAAGAGCTTATGGGTAAATTTACTTTAGCCCAAGCGAATGAAATTACCAACACAGATGCAATAAGTGCATTGTCAGAGGCAAATGAAAAATTGGCAGTACAAACATTTGCCAATGGTTTAAAAAATAGTGAAATTAGAGTAATGATAAAGGGTCGCAACTACACAAAACTAAGAGATGCTATAACGGCAGCCGAAGAGGAAGAAAACCTTAGCAAAAATAACAACAGAAATCAAAATGAACAAATTTTCTATAGTTACGGTCGTGGAAATAATAGAAAACAAAATAATTTTCGCGGTAGTTTCAACTACGCCGCTGCAAATCAGTATAATAAGAACAGTTCTAGTAATAATTATCGTTTAAACAGTAATAAAAGCCGAGGTAGAGGTACAGGTAGAGGTTTTAATAGAGGTAGTAACCATAATTATTCAAATCGCGGTAGAAACAATTTTACAAATCAAAACAGAAATTTGGAAGAATTAATTGCTTGAATGAGAGCAGTGAGTCAGGTCAGGAAACTGCTACTCGACAAATTCCTAAAGAATATAATACACGCGAAAGTGATACGTTACGTGAAACGCCAAATTTGCAGATTTTTTTTCGTGCCAACAATTGATATTAATAATAATGAATGGGTTTTAGATATAAATGGGTTAAGTTATGTAAGAGTTAGGTATAGAATGAAAGAACTATTATTTTTGGTTGATACAGGGGCATCAGTAAGTGTAATTTTTAAGAATGAATGGTTACAGGGTGAATTGATAGATGCCAGTAAATGCATTAAAATTAACGGATTCGCTGGTAATACTACAGCATTAGGCTTAGTAAATTTATCATTTGACTTTTTAGACAGTGAATCTGAGGAGATAAATCATAATTTTTACGTTGTGAATGATTGTAGTGAACGCATGAATGGAATTTTAGGTTCAGATTTTTTAAGCTTATATGGGTCAATTATAGACTACATACATTTTCATTTAAAATTAGATATAAATAATTCCTAAGTATTTATTCCTTTAAAATCACAAAACGACATATTTACGTTCATCCCACCGAGGTGTGGAATAATTAAATATTTTAAATCGGATATACAAGAGGATTGCATTGTCTTTTCTCAAGAAGTTTGCGATGGTGTTTATACCGCAGGTATAGTAGCCAAACCAAACAAAGATAATTTAATACCAATAAAGTTACTAAATGTTACAGATACCGACATAAAATTACGAAATTTTAAGCCTAGAGTAGAAAGCTTATCAACTTTTAATATATATGTTTAGCATCCCAAACCATAGGACTAACGTGAGATTAAAATCTCCGATTGTTATCATGTCATGCATGTATAATAAATTACCACCCTGTTGTGATATTCTGCACGACTCTGTTAAATCGTTGATGAACAATCTGTCAAATAGCTGTCACACTCACGAGCGTCTTCATATTGTTTAGATTTAAATTTATTTATGTACATACATACATTGTTTATTGTATTATCATTGTCTTGTAATTGGGAAATTTCCTGTTGGGCAATAAATACTTATTATTATTATTATTATTATTATTATTATTATTATTATTATATATAATTTTAACAAATTTGACACAACAAAGTCAGACATTAATGGAAACAAAAAATGGAGAATCGTAATCGATTATAGGCAACTTAATAAAAGAATAGTTGATGACAAATTTCCATTGCCTTGTATAGAAGAGATTTTAGATGCTCTTTTGGGAGCCATATAATTCTCACATTTAGACCTATACCAAGGGTATTATCAAATTGAATTGGAAAAAGAATGTAGACCGGTTACAGCATTTACTACAGGTCGTGGTCAATTTCAAATGACAAGATTGCCGATGGAGCTTAAAATAAGTCCAAATGCTTTCTCAAGGGCAATGACAGTTTCAATGTCAGGTCTTAATTATGAAAATTGTTTTGTTTACCTCGATGACTTAATTGTTTTCGGAAATAATTTACAGACACAATACACATTTAATTAAAGTTTTCGAAAGATTACGAAAAGTCAATTTAAAATTAAACCCAACTAAATGTAATTTTTTGAAAAAAGACATTTTATATCTAGGACATTTGATATCCTCAGAATGTATATCACCAGATCCAGAGAAGATTAAAATAATGCAAAATTATCCTATACCCGAAAATGCTGACGAAACTAAAAGATTTGTAGCTTTTGCAAACTACTATAGAAAGTTTATTAAACATTTTGGGAAAATAGCTGGTCTTTTAAACCAACTATCAAAGAAAGGCATAGAATATGGATGGTCAATAGAGTGTCAAAATGCATTCGACAATCTTAAAAATGCCCTTATAAATCCACCAATACTACAATTTCCGAACTTCGCAAATGACAACACCTTCATTTTAAAAACTGATGCATCGGGCTACGCCATTGGAGCTGTTTTATCGAACGGAGATGATAAACCAGTTGCATACGCTAGTAGAACGTTGTCACCAGGAGAGAAAAATTATAGTACTATAGAAAAGTAACTTCTTGCTATTGTCTAGGCAGTTACAAAATTTAGATCGTATCTGTATTTTATGGTCTAAATTTATATTATTTATATTTATTCACAATGACGAATCCATCTAGTAGACTAACAAAATTCAGACTGCGACTAGAAGAGTATGACTTTGTTGTAACCTATATTAAGGCTAAGAATAATGTCATCGCAGATGCCTTATTTAGGATTAAAATAGACTCAGCTAGTTTAAAATATATGACTAAATGTGACGACGAACATATAAATATTACGACAAGAGCACAGACAAGGAAAAATGAAACACAAAATCAAAAGAACCCATCTGTTGAAGAAGAGGTAAATCGTAGGACTAATCATCCTACGTTGATTGAACTCTTAAAACCTCCAATTGATGGAACTGACGTCAGAATTTTAAATGAAAAAGATTTTGTGAAAATGATAAATAATATAAAACAGTCGACTGTATTTTATGATAAAGAAATGAATGTAATTTATATAAAAGAACGAGCTACTCGATCAGCATTAAACTTAGGTAAAATGTTGAGAGAACTTGTTAATATTTGCGCAAATAATACAATTAATAAATTAATAATATATAAAAATAATATAAATAAAAAATGCATTCAAGAAATATTTCTACAATCGAATATTTTTAAAACTAATGGCTTAATTATTTGTTTAATTAAGGAAAAAATTAAAACTGATGAAAAGGCAACTCGTAAATTAATTATAAATGATTGCCACATACTTCCAACAGGAGGACATGCAGGTATAAAGAGAACTTTTGACAATATATTAAGAACTTATGTTTGGCATGGTCTAAGAAGAGATATTGAAAATGTTATTACACGATGCGATTATTATCAACATTACAAACACTCGACTATTCAAAAACAACCTCTTACAATTACTACTACTACATCTGAGGCTTTTCAAAGAGTTTTCCTTGATCTAGTAGGTCCTATGAATCAAGATTCTTAACACAATCGATACATTTTAACCATACAGTGTGAACTTAGCGAATTTGTTGAATGTTACGCAATTCCAAATAAGGAAGCAAGCACGGTAGCTAAAGCATTTGTTTAAAATTTTGCTCTAAGGTACGGAATACCCCCCTTCATAGTTACTGATAGAGGCACCGAGTTTATGGCATGTGTATTTAACGAAATGTGTAAACTTTTGAACATAGAACATTTAAATTCAACTGCATACCATCATGAGACGCTTGGAGCTCTAGAGAATACTCATAAGCATCTATCAGCAAACCTTAGAATATATGCATCTCAACATGCCGGAGATTGGGGTTCTTGGGTTTCATTTTGGGCATTTTCTTTTAATAATACTGTTCATACGGCTACAAAGTATACACCACTTGAACTAGTTTTTGGTAAATCAAGTCGTATACCGTCAAATATATTAGAAACAATTGAGCCATTGCATACATTTGATGACCATCCAAATGAAATGAGATACAGATTACAAGTGGCTTGGCGGGATGCTCAACGAAATTTGATTGACTCGAAAAGAAGTAGAGCAAAACAATGTCAATATAGTAGAAAAAAACTATGTATAGTGTAGATGATAAGGTGATAGTGCGCAATCCGTCTAGTGATAAAAGTGAACCGGTATTTCTTGGGCCTTAGGTTATTGTAAGCGACGAGGACCCAAACGTGCGGATACGAATAAAAAATCGAATTGACTTTGTGCATAAAAACAGAGTTAAATTATATCACGAACAGTGAACTGCAAGTTTAGGTTAAGTCATTTTTTTGTTGTATTTTAATAGGAGGGGTGATGTAGTGAGTAATAATTATTGATGGGTTTGTAATGAATAGTTCAATAAACTAGTACAACAAATTGAAACAAATTGCAAGCCCATAATGCTGAATAATTATTAATCACTTAGGAACAACATTGTGCAAGTATTTATATGTTCTGTAAGCAGGAATTGAGTGTACAGAAAAGGCAGTGTTAAATAAATCATCGTACAGAGTAGTTGAACCAGGAATAAAAGTAGTTATTATTGTTCCCATCTAAACCTCCCAAAACCCAACATTACAGTACAATTAAAACTAATAACTAATAATACTTTGAATGTACTAAAAAAATTGTTCTCTCGCGTGGATTGGTCTATTATATTGATATGTGGTGACCCTTGGAGATGCTATGATGTTTTTCATACAGTAATAATAACTGCATTTATTGAGGCATGTGATCTAATTAGTTCAAAACAAGGCAATATTAGTAGACAACATAAATGGTACAGCCAAGAACTAGCCAGCCAAAAGCAAATAATCGATACAATAAAAACAATAAATCAAGTTTATCCCACATTCCGTTTTAATGAAACGGAGTTATTAATTAACCAACTTAAAAAAGAATACAAACACAATATTGATTTAACTCATAAGGCTTATGCTGATAACAAAATGTTGTCTACTATGAAAAACCATAAATTATTATGGAATTTTCTAGGAAAATTAACTAATTAAAACTGAAACTCAAATAGAAACACAACTAAACTCAGTCATTTCAAAATCACTTTGTCAATATTGTTGAAGAAATAGTTTGTAAGCAACAAACACAAACACAAAGCATTTATGTTACATTACTGCAAAACCTAAAAAGGGGAACTCAACAATCTTTTTTTATGCGGCCTACAGATTGCTTTGAAGTGGGAAATATCATAGCATTTCTGAAAAACTCCTCAGCTCGGGATTACTACGACATGAATACCCAAGTACTTAGGGATATAAGCGGTGAAGTGGTTATAGTGCTAGTACACATCATTAACCTGTGTTTTGAAAAGGGGTTACTACCCGGAGCAACTAAAATTGTCTAAAGTCTCACCAATTTTTAAAAAAGGCGACAAATCTATGGCAAACAATTATAGGCCAATTTTCATAATACCTATAATATCAAAGGTATTTAAGAAAGTCATATATGCTCGATTATATGAATGTATGGAAAAACAATGTAGCAAAAGACAATATGGGTATCGAAAAGGGAGAACTAATATCGGGGCTAAGTATAAATTAGTAACAAATGTTATTAAGGCATTTGAGCTCGGTACTGGGCTCTGCACTGCTTATATTAACCTGAGTAAGGCATTCGACTGTGCTTGTCACAGTCGCCTACTAAACAAACTAGAATTTTATGGTTTTGGAGGTAGTACCCTAGAATTAATTAGAAGTTACCTAACGGGTAGACATCAGGTTGTCTCATATAATGGGATGCGGTCACGGGAGTCTGAACTGACCCACGGGGTGCCGCAGGGTTCCATTTTAGGACCATTACTGTTCTTGATTTATGTGAATGATCTTGACAGTAATATTAACGCAAGGACATACATGTTCGACAAAACTTAGCAGATAATAGCACGTATAATGGATAATCTGCTGCAAGCAACGGAGTCGTTCGATGCAAATGGTCTCTCAATGAAAGCTGATAAAACTGAACACCTCAAATTTGAAATCAATAGCTCCAACCGGCAAAGTAAAATTAAATTCTTAGGAGTGTATATTGAGCCGGCACTTACATGGGAAGCACAAATAAATCATCTTAGCAAGAAAATTAACAAAAATATATATTTGTTACAAAAAGTTTGTACAAGCACTAACATCAGAAGTACAACTAAGATGATCTATTTTGCTTATATACATTCATCGATAGGCCATGGCATCTTACTATGGGGTAGCTCACCACCTGATAAACGTATTTTTGTACTGCAAATGAAGGCAGTCAGACTAGTAGCTGGTGTCTAGCATTTTGAATCGTGTAAAACACACTTTAAAGAGCTTTGCATTTTAACTGTGCTCTGTTTAATACATCTAAAACAAAACATATCTAACCGACAAAGACATGCAGACACTCATAGTTACAACACTAGGCTCAAGAATAATATCCTGCTACCAAAAATAAGATTACAGAAAACAGCAAATAACTATGAGTACAAGTTATTGCAAATGTTTAATAAATTGCCTCAACTTGTACAAATACTCCCACTAAATAAATTTAAATATGTGATAAAAGCAAGACTGATCGCCGAAGTGCCAATATTATTTTGATTTAGAATGGTGACGAGCTGTGATAACGCTCTGATAAACATTTTTACTTATTTTATACATTTAACAATTTTTTTATCTTTTTGAAATTTTTACATTTTGAAATGTTTACATTTTACATTTTTACAAAGTTTTACATTATTACTTTAACTATTTTTACATGCCATGTAATGCCACTTTACAATTTTATATTTACACTTATTTATTATTAATTAATTTTATATGTTCAATTATTTTATTACCATAATTATAAAACATGTGTTGTCGTTTTTTTTAATTTCTCTATTTGGTGATTGAAGGTAGACTACAAACCACACACATTATTATATAAATATATATATATATATATATATATATATATAAATATATATATATATATATATATATATATATATATATATATATATATATATATATATATATTTGAATTTATAGTGATTATTTTGCTTATCTTATCTATTATTTCTAATTATGTATTATTGACAATGTTATATCTTTTGGTGCTAAACAATAAAAACTTATTATCTTATCTATTATCTTAAGAAAACCAAAAAGAGTGCAATTACAGCATCTATATCCGAAAATAAAAACATCAAGTTTATTTTAGAGAGATTAATAAACAACTCAAATATAACATTTTATTAGATTAATAACAATTTAATTAAAGTACAAGGTTACACATTGTTATAATCATTTGTAACATTTCTATGATCATTATTTACGTTTATAGTTTGTATGTTGAAGAGCGAGTGTTATTATTACACATTTTAATTAGCTCAATACGTTTTGACGCACTTTGTTACTGTGCGAGAAACGTCAAATTTGAAATCCTACTTCGATATTATTAAAAAGAAACACGGACCTTTCCAGCGATTATAGAACGTTCTATTATCGCTGGCTAGGAGATGTAAACAAAATTCTGTATTTTGATTGGTGAATCACCAGAGGTGTTTATTAATCATGAATAACGATTATTTCAATCATTAATTGTTTGATGATTAATTAGTCAGCAATCAGCAGAATAAATTTACGACTAATGACTAAAAATAAGTCATTAGTTATGACTAACAAATGCAAAATTTGTCACTAGTCTCATCAATCGACTAAAAAATGCCCAACTCTGTTTTTAATTGATATCGACGTAATTTTATCAAAATCTGTATTTAATACAGATTTCAATATGCTGTTTAATAAAATTCTTAGTAAATTTAATATTAAATGTACCGTATACAAATTATTCCTCGTTGAAATCCCGCTGCAGTCACCATACATAAAATAAGTGATAGGTAAAATCGGATAAGGTTAGTTTGTGGTGGGCAATAATTTTCGTTTCAACGGCTTCGATTGGAGTCTAGATAAGTCTGAAGGGGGTAACGTCATGTTGTACGTGGAGAGCCGTTATCTCGGGGGGCTGTGGGAATGGAGACGATAGTCCGGATCTGAACTTAAGCCCTTCACAAGTGAACCGATAGATTGTCATTGCATTCTAAGCCCTGCAATCTCCTCCGACTTCGTTCTTCTCCCCTTTTCCTTCGATCCAATCGCGCGTTCCATTTTTTACTTTACGCGCGTACGTTTTTGCATTCGGCGCGGAGAGCAGGATGGTATAATTGGTATATTCTAAATGGGCACCGCAACAACAGTTTCGAGTTCATTAGGGAAATTTAATTAAGCCAGCAGTGCGGAGCGTTCAATTAGCCCCCCGTCGATCTGCCTTAATGGTGTATATTAATTCGTACTACTGACAATTGTGCATGCTCAAATCGAATCATAATCGCGATGTGTACATATACCATAGTCATATCTGGAATCATCAAGGAATGCTCATTTATAAGTAAATTTATTTCATATGCAATTTGAAATCGATACTGTAATTAGTTCCTACTCCAGTCAGAGTACGTGTTGACAGAACAAAACTCTGATATTTAAATTCGACATATTAACGTTAGTATTTTATCCAAGATCTAGATCACTTAAATTAGTTCTCTTGTTCCGTTTTTATATATAGAGAGTTATTTTAATTATACATGTCGTAATTACAATGTAAACGAGTGTTTTCGAATCCCAGACTAAAGCTAGGCTTTTCGAAACTCGAAATTTTACATCATGCGCCACGCATATAAAACAATAAGATATTGTAAAGTTTACACGATCCTACTAAAGCAATATGTTAAAGACGTATATTTTGAGCTTCACTTTTTGTGTTTCGGTTTTCGTTCCGGTTCAATAAACAAAATATAAACCGGGTGTTGACTTGGCGGACGCAACATAGGAAATCCTATGTAACTTTTGAAATGTTCAAATTTTGGCTCCCCTATTTATTTTAAAAACAAAATGTATTTACCTTTTTTGTACAGGGAAAAATTCAGAATTCATTCGCGTTAACGTTTATCACTTTACGTTTCACTAAGTTAAAAATAATTAATATCCGCAATTGTTATACCAATTCCATGGTACGTAAATTTGACAATATTATAGTGTTTTATACGCGTGGCGCATGAAGTAAAATTTCGAGTTTAGAAAAGCCCAGAAAATTAGTCTCGGGTCGCTGCGCGACCCTCGACAAAACACTTATTTAAAGCTTTAAATTGAACTTTAAAAAAAAACAGGGAATATCCGCAATTGTTGTATCAATTCCTTGGTATGTCATTATTTTTATAAAATCACATTAGTTTTTCTTAATTATTTTAGCTGTAAATTTTCTGACATTCGTTGATTTTTGAAAGAGTTTCATTTAAAGCTTTAAACGAGTGCTTTCCACTCCCAGACTAAGCATGAAGTAAAATTTCGAGTTTAGAAAAGCCCCGTGAAAATTTGTCTCGGGTCGCGCAGCGACCCGAGACAAATTTTCTGGGCTTTTCTAAACTCGAAATTTTACTTCATGCACCACGCGTATAAACCACTGATTTCAAGTGAGGTTCAAATATACATGAGTGTCACAGTATTTTAGTGTTTTATATGCGTGGCGCACGAAGTCAAATTTCGAGTTTAGAAAAGCCCCAAAAATTTGTCTCGGGTCGCTGCGCGACCCTCGACAAACTTTCACGGGGCTTTTCTAACCTTGAAATTTTACTTCATGCTATGTCTGGGAGTGGAAAACACTTGTTTAAAGCTTTAAATTGAACTTAAAAAAAGGAAATATCCGCAAATGTTGTATCAATTCCATGGTATGTCATTATTCTTTTACTTAATTATTTTAACTTGGAGAAACGTAAAGTGTCAAGTGTGAACATTCATAAATTTAGAATATTTCCTTCCACAAAAAAGTGACATACACATTTTGTCTCTAAAATGAATAGGGACGCCAATATTTGAACACTTTAAAATTAACATGCGATTTCCTATGTTGCGTCCGCCAAGTCAACACCCGGTATCGGTTCGGTTCCGGTTTTCGTTCCAGAAAAAATCATGGTTTTTTCGGTTTTCGGTCCAAGTGATTGTTTTAACTTTTGAAATGTTTTTATTTCATATTAAAAAAAATATATGTTGATGTATCTATCATAAATGGAAAAGCGTATTAAACTAAATTTGTTCTACTTTTATTATTATTATCACACTTACAAAATATTCACAGAATTAATATTTTTTGCAATTTGTCGCTATACTTGGTAAATATTTGTCACACCTCAGTTGTATATATTTTTAACTTTACTTTAAATCAGTGGTTTTAAATTTTCACGGGGCTTTTCTAAACTCGAAATTTTACTTCATGCTCAGTCTGGGAGTGGAAGACACAGGTTAGTTTAAAATATGTCACAACAATGAAAATGTGTGTCGTGGGTGTTATAAAGAAAAGCAATAACATGACCATCTAATAATATATTTCAAATAATAGTTGTTTCTAATTGACAATGGTCCTAACGTTGGCTGTCGTCAATTTGTGTTAAGTTTGATACATTACACTAAATGTCATTTCAAGTTAACAGGATAGACTAATGTCGGCTGATGGCGACTCATGTCAAGTTGACACAATGGACTAAATGCCGACTATCGTCGTATGCTTGTTCGAAGTATTTAAGTCAAGTTGACATGATAGACTTATGCCAATCAATATAGTTACAGTCATAAAGTCACAATAGTGAAAATACAGTTGATATAGACAATGACAAAATCATATCATAATCAAAGACAGTAAACCAAGTGACTTACAGTCATAATATCACATAATGAAAATACAGTGAATTAATGACAAAATCCGAAGAAGTTGAAATACAGTTAACCTAGTGACTTACAGTCATAATTTCACAAAATACAGTCAATACAGACATAAAATGGAAAAATCCTAGCATAGTCAAAAGACAGTCAACCAAGCGACTTACAGTTATAATGTCACAGTAGTGAAAATACAACTGATAAAGAAATTTTATGATAAAATCGTAACATAGACAAAAAAATAGCGAAATCCTGACAAGTTGAGAGACAGCTAACCAATGACTTACGGTTATAATGTCACAATAGAAAAAAAAAACAGTCAATAGAAAGATTTAATGAAAAAATCTTAGCATAATTAAAAGACAGTCAACCAAGTGACTTACAGTCATAATGTCACAATAGTCAAAATACATTGTTTCTTAAAATTGAAGCAAATCATATCAAATCACCAGAAATCATTTTGTATCTTTCTGATTGGCTGTGAGGATTAAAAGAGAAATGTATTTTTGTAAAGATTTTTTAGTGATAGATTCGCGTTCTACTCGTTTGTAATTTAAATATGCAGTCAAAAAAGAATTAATATTTTAAATACTGAGAAATACTTTGTTACGTTAATTTTGACCATTCCGCTATTTTTGTCAACATATAAATATAATTTAATTATATTTATTTGTTTGCTAAACGTTTCAATTGTGTACAATTCAAACAATTATTTGGGTCCTCCGTGGCCAAGCGGTTGAGCCGCTGGTTTCGCCAATCGTTCACGGCGGTGATCTGGGTTCGATTCATGGCAAGGGCGAGTAATTTTTCTAACGAAAAATACTCGTCTCCGGTTCCGTGAATGTGTGTGAATGTGTTGTGACGTCCAAATATAGATATAGTTAAATAACTGAATAAGTTAGCTAAAAAATTAATAAGTTAAAAATTAAATGATGTTGGCTAATAGTCGTAAAATTAAGGCCAGGCAAAAGCAAAAAAAATAATTGTTTTTTTGTGTGGACAGATTAACTCATCTGCGTGCGGTCGGCGAATCTCACGCATTTATTCTTCGCGTCTTGTGCGCACTTCGTTTTAGCTCTCGCGCGGTTTACGCATCCATTGTTAAAGAGTTACACGTGTGTTTGATTGAAAATTGAAAAACCATTGTAAGTTTCCTCAAGTTAGAGGGATCTGTATCCATATCAAGCATCAATTCATTAAATTCGTTGGATTTTCGTAATTTACTTACGCCCGGGAGTAAATAAACGTGGCAATTCTTTGCATCCTCAATTACATCCCGAGGTGAGCTTTTTTTGGATTTTAATTTTAATTTATTAAGATGCTTATTAGAGTTGATTGAATGTTATAACCTAGAGCGGATCTAAATCGGATTCTTTTAAGCCTCATCACAATCCGGAGGTAAGCGTTAATCTTTGTTTCGAATTTGGATTACTAAGTTCTAATTACATGGAAATTATTTTAGGTGTTTATTTTTAGAGTCGTTTTTTTGTCTTTCTTCAACCTCGATTCGATCTACTGGTTTTTGCTAACGGAATTGTGGTGGTCGTAGTGGTTACACAGTAGAACTTCAGCACAAACCCTTTTGAAACGCTAGTCGTTTGTAGCTGTTGGGTTGGAGTATTGTTGATCAAGGTATAGTAACACTGAATTCTGATCGGTGAAGAAGTTCAGAAGATAAAGTAGGTCGGCGAGAATTGAAAATGGTTGGAGAATTGTTTATTTTCATAACTTCATAAAAAATAGGCGATATTTTGAATAATAAATTGATACTAATATAATAAAATATCCCTGTCTATATATTTTTTTGTTGCTAAGTTTTTTTGTTATAAATTAAAGTTTTTTTTTTGGTTTGTTTGGCATAGGTATTACCATTCAGCCACTAACGTTAATTTATAATATATTAACATATATTTCGACTAATTTGGACGTCACAACACATTCACACACATCCATGGAACCGGAGACGAGTATTTTTCGTTAGAAAAATTACTCGCCTCCGCTGGGAATCGAACCCAGATCACCTCCGTGTCCGATTGGCGAAACCGGCGGCTCAAACGCTCGGCCACGGCGGGCCCAATTAAAGTTTTAATATATTATCCATTCTCTATATAGAATGTGGTGATTATATACTGGTAGTAAGTTATAGATACATATTTCCCAATATATACAATATGTATTATTACACTTTGGGTTTATAATTTAATTCTGTATTATTGTTGGAAAGGTATAGCTATATCTAGTTTGAAAATTGTCACATACATACATATATTTTTTTATGCTTGTTCGAAGTATTTATGATCAATTTTAGTAAACATTTTGTTTCGTTGTTTTGAATGATGGTAGAGTACTTCAAAACTAGGAAATATTTTATGTCTGATTTACATTTTTTTTAGGTTTTAATCAAATTTAATTAATCCTTATAATTATTCTAATATATTAAATTTATTAATTTATCTTCAAAAAACGTTAATTATTTACAATAGAAATATCTTATTGTTTTTTTTTATATATATCTATATTTAGATAAGTAATTGATTTTCTGTTTTATTTTGGGAAAACTGTATTTCTCGATCTTTTCTTGTAAATGAATAGATTACATTTATTAAGATTTTGGTTCGTGGCTATTCTTTTGTTAGGTACCTTGCGGCTCGTAATCACGTGGCACCCATTTATTTAAAGTCTAGGAACTCCCCCTTCTTCACTGAGTTAGTTTGGTCTTGCGGTAAGTAGATAAGTACCTAAGGAAAAATTTGCGTCACAACTTGAAGCGTGAAAATCTATTTCACTAGATATTATATAGAAAGAAAACTTTGTAAAAGACTACATTCCAATTCATTAATATTATGTATATTTTTCTGGTCAAAATACAGTCGATAAAGAAATATGATAAAATCCTACGATAGCCTAAAGTCAGCCAACCAATTGACTTACAATCAAAATGTCACAATTAATTTAATTTTTCTCAATATTCCAGAACTGGACAGCACTACATCGAATTCTAATTTAATTCCTATCCAAAAATTCTTGTCTCGTTCATAAAACCCGACATAGAAATTAGAAGGGCAGTTCGACTTGGTAAAATTAATACTAACACTAATCTAAGACCCATTAAAGTCATATTATATAGCAGTGAAGATTGCAAACTGATATTGAAAAATTATAAAAAAATAGTAGGCATTAATGTATAGTGCGATGAAACTCCATAACAGCGCAAATACTTTTACAGTCATTACGTGATGAACTAAAACAACGCACCGACGCCGGTGAAAAGAAACTGACAATTAAATATATTAAAAACATTCCAAAGATCATTTCCAATTCGAAAAACTAGATGTATCCCAACAGATATTAACTCAATAACTGTATGTTTTCACTTTTTATTTTTATCGTTAGATCTACATTTCGAGACACAAAGTGCTCATTATCAATAACAAACTATATTAACTTACATTAAGTTTCTATTATCAAAACGTTAGAGGTCTAGAAATTAACACAAATGTGCTGTATACCACCTTAAGTAGTACTTGCTATGACATTATTGCTTTCACCGAAACGTGGTTAAATAATAACGTAGATGATGCTGAATTTCCTCCACTAAACTATAACATCATACAAAGTGATAGAAAGCAACGAATTGGTGGTGGGGTACTTCTTGCAATTGGAAATGTGTATAATTACACAGCTTAACTCGCCGATAGAATCTATTGACATTATAGGTTGCCGTGTCAACATTGATAAACAGTTTGTATATATTATTTACGTATATATCCTGCCGTCTACACCACATGAAGACTATGTGTTACTTCTAGACTTTCTTAACTTAAATATAGATGCCGAAAACTTAGTTATTTTAGGAGACTTTAATATTCCAGAATATAAATTTAAGACGCAAGATCCTAATATAGAAACTGCTACATTAATCACTTTAGAAACTTTCCTTGAATCTTGCGATTGAGTTCAGAAAGACCATATAAATATTCATATGAATAGAATATTAGATCTTATTATTATTAGCAGCAATTTAAATGGCAATGTGGAAAGTATGCCCAACCAATTCCTCCTCTTGACCAATGTCACCACTCGTTTTAAACGACTCAAGGATGTCCGTCACTTTGTACTAAAAAAACATTGTCTGACCTATAATTTTAGAAACGCTAACCTATGCTCACTTTATAAATATCTTTGTGATATTGAATGGGATACAACATTTAAATGTACAACTAGTAATGAATCTTGTCCACTTTTATATCATAAACTATATGAAACTAGATAAATGGGCGCCCATAACAAAGCTTAAAAAAAGGACATACTATCCTGCCTACTTTGATCAAAGAATCATAAGGGAAATCCGGCTCAAAAACAGACGACTTAAAACTTATCGTCTACATAAAACCAATTTTGTAAAGCTTGGGTTCAGGAGAGCAGAGCAACAACTTAAAAGAAGCAGCAACTCAGTATTAGAGCTGTATTGAAACATTGGAAACACGTTTCGAGTTCCATCACTGATGTCATGGCAGGGCCAGGAGTTGAATAACGGATCCCAATTTGTGCACGCATTTGCAGAACTCTTCGATCAAAATTATAGCAATGGACCAGTACTAACTAAAAAAATAGCTACTATGACTCAACTGAGCCAAATAAATATAACAGAAGATCTGGTCATTATAGAACTGAAGTGCTCAAAAAGTAAATCAATCAGGGGTTTCGGGGATAATATCCCAGAGTTTTTTGTGAAGGACACTGCTATAGTGCTAGCCAAACCATTAACTCATATTTCTAACATTATCTTAAAACTAGCATATTTTCTCTGTGTTGAAAGAATGTGAGAGTGGTTCCAGTTTACAAAAAAAGTGATAGATCGGAGGTATCTAATTATAGACCTATTTCTATATTATGCAATTTTTCTAAAGATTTTGAACGAATATTAACTATAATACTTACATCTATAATTCGGTTAAAAATGACCTATCACCAAAACAACATGGGTTTATACCATAACGCTCAACATTAACAAATTTAATTGGCATCACTCAGCAAATCTCTTCCAATGTGGATGGAAGAATACGTTCAGATGTCCCGTATACAGATCTTTCTAAAGCGTTTGATTGCATGTCCCATGACTTAATAATAAAGAAATTACGGCTATATGATCTTTCCCTTAGCATGATTAATGTAGTGAGTTCATACCTAGTGAACAGAAATCAACATGTCGAACTAAGTGGACATCAACCACGTAGCTATATTCCGAAAAGCGGGGTACCTCAGGCATCGAACTTAGGACCATCATTATTTTGACTATTTATTTATGACATTGTTGAAATTGTTGACTGCAATGTTCTTATATATGCAGATGAAATCAAATTCTTTGCATCTATAAAGTATTCGAAGGATTGTGACTCCTTACAACATAACCTCGAGTTGCTGAGTAGTTGGTGCATTGAGAATAAACTGTCTCTGAATCCAAACAAATGTTCAATTGTTTCTTACACACGAAACTCTTCCCCCTTTGTATATGAGTACAAAACAGAGCTGGGCAGGATTCGAATCATTCAAGATTCGAATCCTGGATTCGAATCCTTTTAGAGGATTCAAAAGAGATATTCGAATACTTTAGTTAAACTGGATTCGTGATCCGGATTCGTTACACTTTTTTAAAATGATTCGTATTCGAATCCAAATGCTGGTGATTCGAATCCTCATAAAAGGATTCGAATCCTCATAAAAAGATTCGAATCCTCATAAAAGGATTCGAATCCTCATAAAAGGATTCGAATCCTCGTAAAAGTATTCGAATCCTCATAAAAGGATTCGAATCCTTATAAAAGGATTCGAATATTTACAAAAGGATTCGAATAGTTACAAAAGGATTGGAATCGTCAAAAATAATTCGAATTAATCGTAAGGATTAACATGAAAAATTTGTTTTGTATGTTTTTAAATTTATCGTTAAATCACTGTTTTATATGCGTGGCGCATGAAGTAAAATTTCGAGTTTAGAAAAGCCCCGTGAAAATTTGTCTCGGGTCGCTGCGCGACCCTCAACAAATTTTCTACGCAGGGCTTTTCTAAACTCGAAATTTTACTTCATGCTTAGTCTGGGAGTGGACGACACTCGTTTGTAAGTGATAAAATCAATTAAATTAATGATTTGTGTCAAATTTAACAGATTTGAGATTTTTAATTGTTTTTCGGTAATTGCGCCAAATATAACATTTTGATGAATATGAATTGACATTCCTGATCAAATTTTTACACTTAACATGTCGATTTATAATATTTTTATAAGATTTTCAACAAATCGATATTTTCATAAAATTATCCTTATTTCGAGATTTTCGTCGATTAATCAAATTTTTATCAGATTTTGCAATATTTCCTCAATTTTCCTTAATTTATCGAATGTTGAGGAAATTTTCAATATATCGAGATTTTTAATTAATTTATGAAAAGGTTTATCAGATTTTCAACATATCTTGATTTTTGATAATTTGTCATTTTTATCGGTTTATAAAATGTTGAAATGTAAGATATTCAATATTTCTATTCAGATTTGTAACGATTTTCAAAAATTATTGAATCATTATTTGAACACACAAATTTGGGTTTTTTTTTCCTACAAGACATATTTAATCATATTTGACATTGAATGACATTTTTGATATTCTTTACCTTTTGAGATCACATTTTTGACAATAGATTATATTTTAGATATTAGACTACGTTTTTTGACATTAGACGACATGTTTCACATTAGATGTTACTTTTGATAAACAATGACATTTTTTACTTATTTACTATTTCTGATGTTGACATTAAATGACGTATTTGACATTAGATGGCAGTTCTGACATTTTATATTTTTTTACGTTTTTGACAGTAGACGACAATTTTGACATTTGATATATTTGATATTACATATTTATTTGATTTACATTAGATAACAATTTTTATATTATTAGATAACTTTTTTGACATTATTACTGATTTTAACTGAAATTTTCGTTTTTGTAAGAACGTTTTTGTCAAACTGTCACGTACTGACATAAAATGATAATTTTAACGTAAATCGATTTTATCAGCACGCCAAATTTTTGACGTTTTTGATATTTTTTATATTTACGAGATGACATTTTGGTCATTTTATTTTTGGCAATTTTAAATAATTTTGACATATTTTGATAACTTTTAAAACTGAAAACAGTTTTAATATATTTCTATATTTTTAACTTTACTTGAAATCAGTGTTTAATACGCGTGGCGCATGAAGTAAAATTTCGAGTTTAGAAAAGCCCCGTGAAAATTTGTCTCGGGTCGCTGCGCGACCCTCGACAAATTTTCTACGCGGGGCTTTTCTAAACTCGAAATTTTACTTCATGCTTAGTCTGGGAGTGGAGACACTCGTTCGTAAATTTTCGAATTATCATAAAGTTGTGTATTTATTTTCAAAAAAAAATCTTTCTCGGTTTATTGAACAAAAACAAAAGAGCTGAGGTGAAAAGTGTTTAGGTAAAAGAGGTATATTTTTTCGTTGGCTACAACTTTTGTTTCAAACATTTTTTGACTTAGACGTCGAAAGCCATAGTGGAATTCGTTTAATCAAAAAACATCTAATGATTTCTGGTGATTTTCAACGCAAGACTTTTAGACATTTGATGGTATAATTAATATTGAATTAAGTATTTATTTTTAATATATTCGTAAATATAACAATATAAAATATTTATTTAATTAAAATATTTAGAAAATAACAATACAATAAATTTTATATTATTATTATACTGGGTGTCCGTATTTCAACAGAAAGTATGGGGATTTCGGTTATTTAAAGAAATAGAGAGTCGGTTAAATTGGGGCAAAGTTGCATAATCTAGGGCCCAATAATAACCCAAAAACAAGTTTGAAATATGTTATTTCCTTAATGAGATATTGTCAAAAAACGTATTTTTGAAAATTCGTTTTTATTTTTTTATTCAAAAACTATTGAATCCAGGCATTTACAACTTTGACATTATAGGCACTTTTTAACGATAAATCCAGTAACATATTTTATTCTAAGATAACTATAACATTTACCTAGAGACCATAGCTAACTTTTGTTTTTCTTATGAGCGCTATTTTGGATTTTGATATTTTTTGGAAGAATATTTTTTACTGAATTCAATCACACTTATAGTTTATTGTACATTTTATATGTAAGATTTTAATCTTTTGGTTTTTCAAAGTGTGCCTTGGAAACAGTTGAGTAACTCACTTATTTGGCAACTCCTAGGACCCATAATTTGCTTACACATCACCTCTGAAGACGGGCATCCGACGATACATACTTTAACAGTTGTGACATATTTTAAAGTAACGAGTGTCTTCCACTCCCAGACTAAGCATGAAGTAAAATTTCGAGTTTAGAAAAGCCCCGCGTAGAAAATTTGTCGAGGGTCGCGCAGCGACCCGAGACAAATTTTCACGGGGCTTTTCTAAACTCGAAATTTTACTTCATGCGCCACGCGTATAAACCATTGATTTGAAGTGTAGTTCAAAAACACACAAATACCTCTTTAATCAGAGTAACACAGAAATTTAGTCTGTTATCAACGATGTTCAGTGTTAATAATAAATAATTAGGTTGTGAATATTTTTGTTAAAACAACTGATAACGATATTTTTATGTTAATGGTTGTAAAAAAATAATAAAATCAAATTTATTCTTAAACGATTTGTATTCGTGATTCGAAAATACAGGATTCGAATCTTTGATTCGAATCATATTTATCTCTTACGAATCCTTTATTCGAGTATTCCTGATTCGAATCATATCAGGTGATTCGGATTCGTGATTCGAATCCTTTTAACGAGGATTCGTCCCGGCTCTGGTACAAAATATATGATGTCCTACTAAAAACGGTAATAACGTGCAAGAAAAGGCGAGTTTTCATTATTAGAACAACAAAGGATTTCAATGATCAACAGACCCTAATGCTACTGTTCAATTCACTGGTTATGAGTTAACTTAAATACTGTGCTCCTGTATAGAACCCTCATTCAATCGCAGCCATATATTCGGCATGTTATGGCTGTTCTAAGAAGATTAAAAAATAAAATGTCTATATCGAAAAAAACATGGCAACTATCCTTATCAAGGATACCCTTCTAATGACTTTGCTCTCAGAATTTGATATGCTCTTCATAAATTAATTGACTATCAAATTGACAATATATCACCGTCAATCCATGTACCATGAGCTAACTCTAGGAACTCCTTAACGTTTACATATCCCACACTAAACTCAAATAATCAAGCAAAGTCTCCTATTATGAAAATGATTCGGGCCTATCATCATATTAAATATAATATTGATATTTTTACATGTTTTCAAGCATTCAGAAGAAAGGCTCTAGAATGTTTCTCAGTTATAGCCTAGGTATAATTTTTATGCTAATTTTTATTTGTTTGCTATTATTATTTTGTTATTATTATTATTATTATTATTATTATTCTTTATTTACGGAATTCACCTTTTTTACAATTGAAATTAACAACATTAAAGCAATTATTATTATTATTATGTTACCTTTAGTTTTAAATCTTTAATATTTTGCGCATATATTAACAAATTGCATATGTAATTTAACTTAAGATTGTACATTTCTGTGTAAGAAATTATGTCTCTTGTAAATAAATCGTTAGTATTCTTATTTTTATTAATAAATGTCAAAATACAGCCAACAGAGCGATTTAATGATGAAATCATACTTATAGTCAATATTGCAATAGTCAATATACACTCGATAAAGAAATGTTATTACCAAATCGTATGTTCAATAAAAAAAACCTCTAGAGTACCATGATTTAATGTTTTTGTTAATTTAAGTTGGCTGTAATTAATTTACTATATAAAATCAGAGTTGCCAACGTACAGTATTATCCATGGCAGTCTCGAGTTTTTTTTTTTTTTATTGAACATACGACACATCATACTAGAAAAAAACAGTCAACAGAGTGACTTATAATCATAATACAATCAATCGACAGCCTTACAAGCAATTTTAAGTTAAAATTCTATAGCGGCAGAAAAACAAACGACCAGTAATTATAGTTAAAATGTCGTAATAGTCAAATTATTAAGTGCCATTTAATTTTAAAGATACCATGTTGATTTTATTGACAATCTTTACTATATTGACTACTATTTGACGATAGTAGTAGTCGTAAACAATTTATTAACCAAATGTCCGCTGTATTAATTTAGTCACTATGTCAGATATCGTTAAGTATTGTTTAACTGAATTAAATATTGTATATGTAATAATTTTCTGCTAGAATTTTGTATATTTTTCCCTGTAATTTGAAATGTGTATTTCTGTTGGGAAATAAATTATTATTATTATTATTATTATTATTATAACATTTGAAAACATCAAATATTAATCGATAATCAGTATGTATTATTGACTACTATTCATATGTTGTCATTTAACAACATTGGCTATTTATCGATAACATTGTAACTACATGCTATTTATTGACTCTTATTTGACAATATTGACTATTAATCGATTATGTTGACCACATGATTCATATTGATTGTTAACTATTTAATATTGATTTTCATTTGATAAAATTAATTATTTAATAATCGATTATGTTGACTACATGCATGCTAATTGTGGACTGCCATTCATTGACTGTCATTCAAAAACATTGACTGTATTAACTAAATTGACAACTCGGCGTTTATGTTGATCGGACTTTGAGGAAATCGACATTTTGCGTCAAAATCGCGATGTTTATGTCAGAAAAGACAAAAATTGCATTATACCTGAAAAACTGAAAATTACGGAAAGACCGCATCTGCTGATTTAAGACAAAATTTCTTAGTAAGTTTATTCCTTGTTATTGACTTTTTCCGTCAGATTTAGTTAATTCGGTAATTTTTATTCTCAAAAAAAAACAGGGTGGAACAAAAATTCACTCATTTCAAAGCCAAACGAAAACTTATATTTCTACGAGAGAAAAAAATCTCAAATGAATAAACATTCCAAAAAAGTAGACACTGTTGTTCAAGTGCGTGTTTGAACCGAAATAAACTAATATTTTTTTTCGGTTCAGTTTCGGTTTTCGTCCGACAAAAATAACAGTTTTTTTCCGGTTTTCAGTTTACGGTTCAGTTCCGGTTCGAAGCCCTGAGAAAAATGATTAACTGCGAGGAATAAACGAGTGACATTTGAGTGTAGAATAAAAACATTTTTTGTTGTAATTATGCAAGGTTTTTTACGGGGATATTTTTAGTACATGTCATGCATACAAGTCCGAACTTTGCTAAATTGCCGACAGCTTAAAAATATATCAAATCGTTTTATATTCGATCCGGGCAGTGGAGACGAGGATGGGGCTGGCAGATTTCGGTAACAGGAGGAAGGCACGGACTGACGATGACAAATTTAGACAACGTCGGTCGTTTGTTTTCATCGGCTAACTACTCCGTAGGCAGATTGCGGTTCGCGCGCAAAATAAATCACATTAATTTCCCGTCCCGATTTGAAATGTATGACACCCCGATGTCCTGATGGAAGGGAAGGGACGAAATGGCGGCTTTATCTTAATAAATCGAGCGCACTTGCACTCCCAGGACTAGACCCATTTCAGCCCGTACGTAATGGTTGTTTTTCGTTGTCGAGCACACGTGTGGAACCCACCGCAGAACCCTTGTTAATACATAGGCCTTGTACCCGAATTACCCCTAATGATATCATTAAACTCCCTATACACCCCCCATTACACTCGCCTAATTAAAACAAATATTCATACGCCGGGCCCGTTCACCACTAGACCCCCCAATTTTCGAATGGACATGCCCCGGTTTATTAGGGATTATTATTCGGGAAAAATGGTCTCGGCCCTACTATTACATTATTAAAAGTTAAAAGCTAAAAGCCTTTAAACTATTTTAGACAAATTAAGGGAACAATAAACAGTATGTAGTGATAAGTTGATTTATAGGTTTAACAAACTTATAAATAGTTCATACAGCGGCGTAACTTGGATTTTTGAACCCCCACATTACAAACAAAGAATACCTAAAAAATAATTTGATGATATGGAAAAATAAGACTTAAGAGAAAAACAGAACAAATATAAATCAGAAAAAATTAAAATAATGTATGTTAGTGAAGAAGAACTACGTGTTTTTGTTAACTGACACACATTATTTTAATTAAATCAACGTCGAATTAGATGAAGAAGTACAAGAACAAACAAAAATATATATGGTTTTTCAAAAGTACGTCGTATTTTGAAATACTAATATTTTTATCAATTATTGAGCAAATTGAAAACATTTTTGTATGTGCAGAAAGAAATGGGATTTATTTAAACTATTAGATTTATCGTAAATGTTATATGTGGCCGCCATTTTCTTCTTGAACAAGAAGTAATTTTCAATGTCATATTTCTTATACACTTTTCGTTCTATATTTTCATTCTTGACATAAATTGGCATTGTTTTATACAGGGTGTGTCACAGACGCGCCAAAGTAACATATTGGCATAAAATATTCAAGATAGAAAAATATGATTTATATAAAAGTTGTAGATAATTAGCTAGACTCTATAATCAAACAATATTTTCATGTATACAACCAACGGAGAGCCAACACAAACTTATGTTTTTTTAAATAGAACACTAGGTATATTTTTCATTTTAATGCATAGTTTTTAATACTAATCAACCTGAAAATAACTATAATTGGGCTAAAATTAGCCGTTTTTGAGTTATTCTGGTTTTTAGAGGAAAAACAAGCAATATTTGAATATTTTGAATTGTGGAGGCTTCTACTTCGTTATGCATGTTAATTTAACACAATAAAACACTTTTAACTTTGTTTGTATAACACAATTTATTTTTATGTGACTGCAGTTTTGGCAAATTCAGCTTGCCATTATCAAACATGAAGTGTCTAAAACTGGAAACAATACGGGTATATATACAAAAGGTGATTAAATGAAAACGGATTACAAAACGGCTTTAAAAATGGGGGTATACGGAAGGTCAACCTGGTCGTTAATTAGGGGGATTCCCGGATTAGCGCTAGCTTTATGTATTTCTAGGGATTCAAGGAGATTCATCTTCCGACCCTTTTCGGCACAATGAATAATAGTAAGTACATCTTTTCCAAAAGTATGGTTTTAATCTAAAAGATGTTTTGCAAAAGATGACTTATCACATTGCCGCAACCGAAAAGCCCGGTTATGCTCAATCTGGTCGTAATTTCAATACTAGACTAAAGGAGCATAACCGGGCTTTTCGGTTGCGACAATGTGATAAGTCATTTAATCACCTTTTGTATATATACCCGTATTGTTTTCAGTTTTAGACACTTCAGGTTTGATAATGGCAAGCTGAATTTGCCGAAACTGCAGTCACATAAAAATAAATTGCGTTACACAAACAAAGTTAAAAATGTTTTATTGTGTTAAATATTTGAATAGTCACAGAAAAATAATAGTTTTATATTTTGAAAATTATCAAAGCGTCATTTAATAATACAAATGTGACATTTTTAGATGATTAGGTTCGTTTAAGTAATTAAAAGCTATTTTTATGATGTAAGAAGACTTTCGCCAAATGTAAAGAAACGTTTGTTTAAATTAAGAACTGTGGAGGCTTCTACTTCGTTATACATGTTAATTCAATGAAATAAAACGTTTCAAACGTTTGTTTTTTAATGGAGCACCCAGTGTATTTAAATAGAAATTGAAAGTCCTTTTTCTTGCCTTTCTAAAAATGCCAGTTTGCTAGGTTTATAAATAATACTTTAGAAGTTATTACATATTAAACTTAAGATTTTTTATTTTAAATCGGCCATGGTCAAGTTAATTTTGCAATTTTTATTTCAAAGTGGACATGTGTTAAATTAACAATACTTTTCATTTAAGTTTTTCTAATGTACAACTAGTCAAGTCTAGCAGTGAAGAATGTCGAATTGCACATTTTTAAAAAACGAATGAGTTAATAGTCAAAATGATTTACGATTTAGGTAAATGCAATCGAAATTGTTTATTGATAAAAAGGATTTACAACAAAAATATAATGAGTACGTTTGAAAAATTTAAACTAAGGTTTGAAAACTTTGGAAGTGTGAATTACCTTAAACGCAATAATCCGGTCAATACAAATTAAATAATACATTTAAAAAATGGAAAGCAAAATATATTTAATACACATGCACGCACACACACACACACCATCACACACGCGCATAATTTACAAAATTTGTTCAAATAAGTCTCCTCCCTACGCCACACAGTGTTAAAGACGAGTTTGAAATGATCTTGTCACATTCACAAGGATTGCCTTCGGAATGTTTAAAAAGGTTTCCCTAATACGTTGCTACATATTTGCCCACGTTGTCAGTGCATTCGTGTTTACCTTTTCTTTTAAATAGCCCGAAAGAAAAAAATCGCAAGGATTCAAATCTGGCGATCTTGCTGGCCAGGCCATTGGACCGCCTCGGCCAATCCATTTTACGTCGAAGGCTATGTTAAAAAATCTTGCACAATTCTCGCGTAGTGTGGTGGAACTCTTCCTATTAAAACCACATTTCTTGATAGGGAAGAAGATTGACATTTTCTAGCAAAATTGGTAAATCGTCTTCCTTCCGTTAGTCTACCGTCAAAAAAATATAGCCCTATTAGATGTCGATTGACAACTCCACCCTACATATTCAGTGACCATTGGTTTTGGAAGTTTACTTGTCATGTTCAATGAGAATTCTCTGTAGCGTCGAAGTACATATTGTGCCGATTTACCATTCCATTACTATTGACAGTGGCCTCATCCGAAAAAAGTACCACGGAAGCGAATTTTTGATTTTGATTTAATTTTGGTTGCATTTTACAAAGAGCCATTCCATTTCTAAAATCATTACCGTTAGCTTAAATAATACGGATGATATTTTTGGTGTTTAAAAATTCGATTGATTCTTAACTTATCCATATAGAGCATTCTTTGTAGTTCCCGCACACTTAGAGAAGAAACATTTTCTTTAACGGCCAATAAACTATTCAGTTGGTTCTTTTGTTACTTGTTACCGTAGGTTGATCACCTGGATACCTTTCTTTCTAATAAACAATTGCAATTTCGTTTACCCAATACGTAAATTATATCAACAAATTCGTTTTGAGAAAAGTTAATTCTGACGAATACAAGGTGCAATACTTTAAGAAAACTTTGTTGATAAATATTGTTAATTTGACAAATGGCCACTTTGAAATAAAAATTCTAAAGTTTTATGTGTAATAACTTTCAGAGTATTATTTGTAAACCTAGCAAACTAGGTATTTTTTGAAAGGAAAGAAAAATTACTTTTAGTTTCTATTCAAATATACTGAGCGTTCCATTAAAGAAACAAAAGTTTCTTTACAATTGGTGAAGGTCTTCTTACTTCATAAAAATAGCATTTAATTACTTAACCAAACCTAGTCATCAAAAAATGTAGTATTTCTATTGTTAAAGGACGCTTCCATAATTTTAGAATACCAACTATTATTTTTGTGTGACTTTTCAAATATTGCTTGCTTTTCCCCTAAAACCAAAATAACTTAGAAACGGTTAAATTTAACCCAATTGAAGTTATTGTCAGTTTAATTAGGATTAAAAACTACGCCATAAAATTTAAAAATATAGCTAGTGATCCATTAAAAAAAAAAAATTAGTTTGTGTTGGCTCACCGTTGTGGGGCAAACTATATACAGGGTGTCCGTAGAATGTATAGGGATCTCAGTTATTTAAAGAGATATAGAGTCGGTTAAATTGGGACAAAGTTGCGTATTTCAGAGCCTAACAATATTCTGAAAACAATTTTGAATAATCTTTTTTTGTTTTCGAGATATCAACGAAAGGCTGATATTTTTAAAAATCGTTTTTGTTTTTTTATTCAAAAACTATTGAATCTGGACGCTTATATAGGCAAAATGAACGAATAATCTGGAATAAACTAGTTTAGAATAATTGAGAAGCAATAAATCTTTTGATGTGTCGCCCGTGAGGCGGCAAACCTCAAAGAATTTGATCGAGCAAGTCGGGTGGCGGCGATTATCAAAGAGTGAGGCGGCAAACATCAAACAATTTGATCACTGTCACTCCCGTGAGTATAAGTACCTAATGTAATATTTTTTTAATTGGGTTTTTTCAAAATGTCTCGCGGGCCGGATCATATCTTACAGCGGGGCGGGGGTTGCCCATATGTGCTGTAAACCAATGGTTTATAGGCGTAGAGCATGAAGTAAAAGTTCGAGTTTAGAAAAGCCCCGTGGAAATTGGTCTCGGGTCGCTGCGCGACCCGCGACAAATTTTCTACGCGGGGCTTTTCTAAACTCGAAATTTTACTTCATGCTCAATCCGGGAATGGAAGACACTCGTTACTTTAAAATAGATCACATCTGGTGATGTATTTTAACAACAATTATGGCTCTTAGGAGTTGTCAAATTAGTGAGTTACTCAACTGTTTTCAATGTACTCTTTATAAAAAACAAAAGATTAAAATTTTACATATAAAATGTACAATAAACTATAAGTATGATACATCTTTGAATTTAGAAAGAAATATTCTTCCAAAAAATATGAAAATCCAAAATAACGCCCATAAGAAAAACAAAAGTTGGCTATGGTCCCCGAGTAAATGTTATAGTTATCTTAAAATAAAACACGTTACTAGATTTCTCGTTAAAAAGTGCCTGTATAATGTCAAAGTTGTAAATGTCTAGATTCAATGGCTTTTTAATAAAAAAATAAAAACCTAATTTCAAAATATCCGATTTCTGACAATATCTCAAAAATGAAAGAAGATATTTCAAATTTGTTTAGATTAGAATATTATTAGATTTAGATTATTATTGGGCACTAAAATTACCCTAATTTAACCGACTCTCTATCTCTTTAAATAACCAAGATTCCCATACATTCTTTTTAAATACGGTCACCCTGTATATAACAATATTTTCCGATTATAGATTCGATAATTATCTATAACTTTTTTAATCTTAAATATTTAAGGCAAAAAAGTTAGTTTTACGCTTTAGTGAGACACCCTGTATATATTCTCCGGCTATGTTGAGAAGTAAATTATGGTTTTACTATTTATTTTAAACTGTAATCATGCATGTGTCATAATTTTTAATTGTTTTTTTCATATTCATAGTTTTAATTATGTTTTAATGGGTAATTTTATATCTTTAATTGTACTATATTATGTATTTTTTAAATGGACTCCGTTGACTTAATAAATATATAAATATCCAATTAAGGTTAATGACATTCTCTGACTGTAACAGAATGTCATTTTCGAAACATGGATTGGCATTTTTGACAGTATTGTGATATTTTTGGACCTTTTTTGGCCATTACAATTTTTTACATTATGTTTTCTTGTGACAGTAATTATATGTTTGGATAGTTTTTCGACATATATGATTAAAAACAAAACATATTTAAATAATTAAAAATTTGCCTGTGTTAGTAACGTTTTCTTGTAAAATTCTAAGAAATGATAATTATTAGTGATGTTCTTTTTTCAAATTTTAACTAAGGTCACCATTTCCAGACCAAGCATGAAGTAAAATTTTGAGTTTAGAAAAACCTGAAATTTTGGAATTTTCCGGGGTGCGCGATCGAAGCGAGTCGCGCTCCGATAAATGCAAATTTTTAGGCTTTTCTAAACTCGAAACTTTAATTTATGAAGTATCTGAACCTTCGATGGCGCCCCTTCTATTGATGCGCCTGGAGCCGTCGCCTCCTTGCTGCGGCCTTGCTTACAGATGCGAAACATGGACACTTAAAAACGTACAAAAAAGTAAAAGCTTCCACAATATGAAAAACTTATTTTAAAATGTATTTATGATTAATTTCATACTTATTTTTATTTTGGAAATAAATTCTGTACTTTTTATTACAAATACTGCTTCAACTTATTCTCATTACTTAGGCAGTTGATGCGAAAACGCAACACTGATTTCTAGAAATACCCCATATAAAAAATATACAGATTTATGTATAAATTGGGTAATAATATTAACTATAATTTACTGGAGGGTAATGGGTTAAAATGAACCATAAACAAGTACTTAAATTATTGACTAATCAGTTTTGATTTCAAATTGATGTGTCCGAAGAAATTGCTTGCTGAGTTAGAATTTAATTAGTAGTTGACATAAACCAAAGCGCCGTTCTATGTATAATGGAATTAATGGCATGGATAGCACATGCGATATGCCATTAATTACCTGAGATTGCGGCTGCGAGTGCGGGGTCCTGCGGGATCCTGCGACACGTCATCGGACAGCCGACTTAGCACCGGTTAATTGGCATCCACAACGCGGAAACGACCCTTCTATACGTCTAAATGGGCTTGTCTGCATGCAATCCCATTTATAATCGCCCCTTTCCACATTTCTCGTTTACAAAGCGTATAATAAACAAAGTGTTGTTTATGTTTAAATATGTTCGTGTCACTCGTTAACCACAATTACCTCATTGATTTACAATTTATATATCATCAATATATTTAAACTCACTCACCGGATTTCGTAATTTAATAGTTGTGTATATTACACTGTTCAAAAGAATTAGAGGAACACTTTTTTGAAAATCTATAATTTCTTAAATAAGAGCACTAAATAAGTTAATTTAAGTATGATCCAAAACAGTGGCGCAGCCAGGATTTTGTCTTGGGGGCGAGCCCAATCAAAATAACAAATAAAATACGAATATATTAGTGTAAATTGAATTTATATATGTTACAAACAAAACACGAAATACAGAAATACGACTGGACAAAACGCAAATTGTCCAATGTTTTTAGACAATAGCCGGATAAAATTGCATTCGTCTGTCATTTCACACATTGTCTAGAAAAAATGCATTGTGTCTAAGATTTTGCACTGAAACAAACAAAAAAGGGATCTAAAAACATCACTTTGTTTCATAAACAAAGTGGCAAATTAAATTGAAAAATTGGATTTGGCGGGGCGCGACTCGCCTCACTCGCGCGCCCCGTCAAATACAAATGTTCAGGTTTTTCTAAATTCGAAATTTTACTTCATGCCTAATCGGGGAGCGAAAACACTCGGAATTTCACGAAAACTGACCGAAGATTTTTAAAATCAACGGAAATTCAGGAAACCGACAGAATTTTGAAAATTCGCGAATAGCGTCAACGTTTTTAAATAAAACGAACATTTCGGAAATTCACGAAAATTACCAAGATTTTACAAATTGGCTCAAGTTTTAAAAATTCATTTATGAAATGTATAAAATATCTGAAAAATGTTCATGTTAAGGATTCAATTTACTGTTATATAATGACATATTTATGTTAGCATAATTAATAACGGTACATTTTCAACTTCACTTTAAATCAGTGGTGTATCCGCGTGGCGCATGAAGTAAAATTTCAAGTTTAGAAAAGAGTGAAAATTTAGTTTAATACGAGCCACGCGACTAAACCAAATTTTAAGGCTTTTCTAAACTCAAAATTTTACATCATCTGGGAGTGGAAAACACTCGTTAAAGGCAAGTGATTAAATTATTAAACGTTACTGATTTTGCATGCAGTTTTGAATTATAGAGATTTTCATCATTTTATGTAGTGTTTATCTATTTCAACAAATTTTGTTTAAATTAAAGAAGTTAACGATTTTCGTTAGTAGCCACCTTTGTTAAATTTACGAATTTAACTTTTTTAAATAAATGTTGACGATTTGTGTGTGGGTATATTTTACGTATATTTGTTAGTTTAATTAATTACTACGAATTGTGTAATAAGTTTGTTGAGGTTTTTTTTTTGAGTTAAGTTTGCCTATTTTGTATTTATTTTTTGTCCAATTTTCAAGATTTTTATGATGTTTGTTGGTTGTAACGATTTTATTTAAATTCCTAATAATTATTACTATTTAAAATTTTAAAATAAAATATTATTATAACTTAAAATCAGAGTAATTTTGTTAATTTTTGAAAATAACAAGTTGAAGTTATCGAAACTATAATTGTGAAATTATCATTTGTGAATCTTAAAGATGTTTGTTTTTTAATTTTATTGATATCGTAATATCTTTACTACTACGTTTTGTCTGGATTTTATCGATTTATTTATTTTATTTATTTTAACAAAAAATGTTTTTATGTAGCAATACATTTTTTCTCGTTTTTTTTATTTTTTGCAAATATTGAATTAGCTCAGAAAACAATTCAGAATATCAAATGTTTTCTAAGCTAATCTCATAAGTTAAATGAAAATATTATCATAATTTAAAATGAGAGTATTCTGTCAATTTGATTGATTTCGTACAATGAATTGCGCTTTTTGATTTCTTTTTCATTTGGAATCTTTGCAATTTTAGGGATAACATGTTTTTTTTTTGCTTTACAGTAAGTTCTATGCTTTACTTTAAATTACCAATTTTTACCATGTTTATAGTTATATTACCCAGAAAATTTTAAATTTTAAATGTCCGGTAATTTTACATCACTGATACTAAAAGAATTTTTTATCATATAAACCAGTTAAGATATTTTTATTCCAACTTTAGGATCTTAAAACGTTTTTTTGTCTGAGCAAAATTAGTGTTTTTAAAGTGTATTGAATAAATAATTAATGATTTATTTATAATTTTCCAAATAAAATGCATTATAATATTACGATATTTTTACGAAGTCTTAACTTTGATACGATTTAAAAAAAACAGTTAAACATGTTGACAATCAATAGACATCTTTAAAATCCACGCAAGAAGTCGAAATTTTCGAAAATTAACCGACATCGTCAACATTTTGAAAAGTAATTAAAATTAAAACCTTGCAAATTTACGAAAAGCGTCAACATTTTTCTAAAAACTAACAAAAATCTAGAAAATTTATGAAATGCACCAATATTTAAGAAATTGAAGAAATCCGTCACAATTTTCAATATTAACGGATGAATAGTACGAAAATTTTAAAAATTAACAAAAATCTTAAAAAATTAAAGAAATCTTGGAAATTCAGGAATAGCGTTAAGATTATAAATAGAAAGATTAATATTTTAAAATTAATGTGAATCTTCGCAATTCTCCAAAAGTATTGACATTTTTAAAATTAACGATAATCTAAGAAATTCATTAAACATTTTAAAATTAACGGAAATCCAAAAATGGACGATAATTGCCAAAATTTTAGAAATCTAAGAAATTCATGAAAATTGTGAAGATTTTAAAAATTCATGAAAATTCGCATTAAAAACAATCTGAAGAATTGAGAAAATTTTAGAAATATTAAAAATCTCATAAGCATTTTATGAATTGACGAAAATGTCGAAATATAAAAATCTGGAAATATCGAAAATCTTACGAAAATGTCTATGTTAAAAATTTTATAATTTAACGAAAATCTCGACATATTGAAATTATATATTTATTATACATTGAAAATCTCGAAATATTGAAAATCTTAGGGAAATCTCAAAATATTGAAAATTTCATGAAAATTTTATGAATTGAAGAAAATCTCAAAATACCGAAAATCCTACAAAAATCTCGAAATACTGAAAATCTCATTAAAATTTGATAAATCGACAATAATTAAAAATTTTACGAAAGCATCGAATATCTGATAAAATTTTGTAAATTGATACAAAATCTCAAAATATCAAAAATCTTACGCAAATCTCGAAATATTGAAAATCTCAAAACATTTAATAAATCTTTAATTGATGAGGCGGATACATGATGAAACTCCATAATACTATTTGAAATAAAACACCACAGTTGGGAGGGTTTCACTTTTATTGTTGAACACTGCAACATGTTTCACCACACAGTGGCTTCATCAGGCAGATGAAATAATGATTATTTCATCTGCCTGATGAAGCCACTGTGTGGTGAAACATGTTGCAGTGTTCAACAATAAAAGTGAAACCCTCCCAACTGTGGTGTTTTATTTCAAATAATTTAATAAATCGACAAAAATTTAAAAGTTTACGAAAATCTCGACAATGTTCATAAAAATTTTAAGAATTGATGAAAATCTCGAAATATTGATCTCATGAAATGTTTCTAAATCGACAAATATTACAAAATATCGAAAATCTCATGAGCATGTTATAAATAGACAAAACGGGTGCTTTCCACCCCCAGACTAAGCATGAAGTAAAATTTCGAGTTTATAAAAGTCCCGAGCAGAAATTTAGTCGAGGGTCGCTCAGGAATTCGAGACTAATTTTCACGGGGCTTTTTACCAGAACTCGAACAATATAATCAAGACATCAAGGAATATTATTAGATTATGGCTGTATAAAAAAACAACATTCAAATGAATACTACAGAACACACTAAAACACTCTTACGTACTTGTTGTATATCAGGCTTTCACGACCGATCTTCTCAACCAAGAGAGAAAAACGGTTAAAGCTATAGTACGTCTACTAACAGGACACTGTAGGCTCAACAAACACATGAGCAAAATAGGCCGGGCAGAGGATACAATATGTAGATTCTGCCAGGAAGAAGAGGAGGATCCTCTCCACATCCTGTGCCAAGGTGAGGCCCTAGCGCGGGTTAGATACCTAAAGCTGGGCAACACCAAGCGCAGAGAGCTACACCCAAGGCTCATTGTCAGGGTTAATAGGGCTAATCAAAGAGGCGAAGCTCGAGCACGTCGTCTAGGATAATAGGGATCCACAATAGATCGCGGTGGTACAGGCCAATGAGGCTACCCCTACGAATATCTATCTATCTATCTATCTATCTATCTATCTATCTATGTTGTATATCAGCTTAGAAACTGGTATCTTTTCCAGTGTTCTGAAAAAATCCGTTTTTATACTAATATAAAAAAAGCCATTCGCAAGGTAGACACCGCCATAGTCGGACGTGCAACAGAGCAACCGAATTTAACCTCACACTTAGTGCCATATTTTACGCTTAAAAAATAAAAGCAGCTAAGAACTATGGAATCAGATGATGATTCCGACACCAACAGGATGCACATGGATGACTTTAAGGAAGTCAGATCCAGAAAACGTGGCCGCTCTCCTAAATTTACCGTTGGGAAAGGAGCAAAAAAACCAGCCACAGGTAACTTAAACACACCCAAAACTACAAACAAAACATTACAATCAATCCTAAAACACATACAACAAGACAAACACACTCAACAATATTAAAGCACTCAACATCACCAAAACACTCACCAAAAAACACCCACAGAAGTCCCACAAACTCGTTCTCAACCGGTAGCAGGAACATCAAAACTACATGCATATTCAGCATAAGCACTAGCAGTGAATACACACGCCTACAATTCGTGCAAATATGGTTTGCTAATAATAACGACCATGATGTTATTATTATTAAAACTAAAAATGGCTTTATTTGAAAATCGAACATGGATAAAATAAATCGTTCGTACGCGAGTTTGTTGAATCGACACCACTCGCTACGCACAGTCGCAGTACCACCGCATCCGCCTCTTACTGCTGCGTGATACGCGGAGTAGAGCTGGAAATCGAAGACGCCGCTATCAGCACCCAACTCAGCCAACTTGATATCCAACACCGTTTTTGTCGTCGAATTATCTCGAAAACAACAAACCAAAAAACTCAATCAATTCGAGTTATCACCGCCTCACATGAGAGTTACACAAAACTTCTCAAAGAAAACTTTAAGTATATGTGTAAAGTATATACAGTAGAGGAGAGCCTACCGCCGCAGCCGCTTCCCGCCCCATGCAATAAATGACTGAAATTTAACCACGTCACAGCTGACTGCAAAGGGAAAATTGTATGTTCAAAATGTACAGGAGAGCACCACACTAACGCATGCACAACCAACAATCCCATAAAATGTAACTCCTGCGGGGGTGAAGACCATGGAGCATGGTCAATCAAATGTCCAAACCGCCCAACAGAGCCGATAGAAGGAATTCCAAACATGAAAATCCACCTCACCAACAAGAAATATTCCGATATAGAAGATACCATCAAACAGAACTCACGTATTCACCAACCTATCACCCTTCATGATCACTTCTTAGACGCATTCATCTCTGAAATTAACAACCCTAATAACACAGACAGGCAAGCCCTTATCAAAAAACTTCGTGAACGTTTCATTTATTCTTATCAAATCGACACTCATCTTTCATTTTCAGGAAACAGAATGTTTGTGGTTATGTTCGACCTTGATGATCCTAACAGTATCCCGCCCACAGTTTCCATCCAAGAAGTAAAAACGGCTCACGCAGTGATTCATAATGGCTAATATAGGGTTTCTTTATACCAATATAAATTCCTTATCCAACAAATCCCATGCACTTTATAATTTCCTCTCGAACAACCCGATCCAAGTGAACCTCCTTGTAGAAACTAAAACAATCACCCCATTTTCCTTCCAAAACTGGCCATCTCTACAAATTTTGTCCTCCATTTATAGATATCGAGGCGGGTCTATAGTTGCTGTCCATCCATCCTTAAAACTGGAAAAAGCTAATCCGCCGAAAATAAACAACTCTCTCAATGAATGTCTTCATGTAATCCTGAACTTGCCCTCATTTCCAATCCATATATTCTTAGTCTACATCCATCCCAATTCTTCAATCAATGACACTATTTTTACTAAAGCATCACTATATGACAATGCTATAATTATTGGAGATATGAACATGAATAAAACAAAATCTCGAAATCTCATAAATTTTACCTCCAATTCAAACTTCGTCCGAATACACACCCCACCCACGTTCATAATGAGTGATACCCAATCCTCCACACCCGACGTTCTTTTATGCACCCAAAACTTGAAACCGTTAATCCATTCAGTCACACTAATTCCTGATCTATCCATCCAATTTCAACTTAAAATCACACAAACAATTCCTTCCCTACCTCCCGACTACATACTTGACCATAAACACTGCAAAATTAATGAAATCAGTAAAGATATCTCAAACTTCATATCCACACATCCCATTATTGACAGTAATGTTATATCCCAATTTAATAATACGATATCCTATTCAATCAACAAAAATACTCCAAAAATTAAAAAAACAGTCATATAAATACCCTCTCCCAAACTACATCCTGAAATTAATAAAGCACAAAAGACAAATATACAGGGACATCAGACTGACAGACACGACAGAACTTCGAACACAATTCAGTAAACTCAGTAAAGACATAAAACAGTTAATTAAACAATACAAAACCAACGCTTGGCTGACAGCTTGTCAGAAAATCAACGACATCAAGGGCAAGACATCCTGGACAGAGGTAAAAAAACTGAGCAAGTATAGAAATACGTGCAATATAACAGACATTCTTGAACCAACGACGAACGAAACAACAAATGACAAGCAAGCAATCTCAGACATATTGGGTCAGTATTTTCAAGACACGTATCGACAGACAGAAGACGCTTCATTCGACCGCAGCGTTTTTAACAATGTTAATGATTGGTACAAAGATTTGTTTAAGACAAACCATCAATTTAATGCTGCTGACGAACTGACAGAAAACAACTACCTCACAACACTGAAGACCGGAAAAAACACATCCCCAGGACATGACAATATTCGACGACATATCCTCGAAGTCTTACCCCTCGAAATCCATCACTATATCCTAAAAAACCTAAACTTTTGCTACCATTCCTGCTATTTCCCACCCGAATGGAAAACAGGCATTATCACATGTATTCATAAACGAGACCAAGACTACTCCCTTGTATCCAGTTTCCGACCAATCACCCTTCTTCCTGTTATTGGCAAACTGTACGAGTACCTTCTCAAGCAAATAATCCTAAGTCACATATCTCACTTGATTCCTAACTACCAATTCGGATTCCTTCCTCATAGATCAAGCACACTCCCTCTCAGTATCCTTACCTCAAACATTCAAACAACACACCTCGAAGGTCGATCATCTACCGCCTTTTTTCTAGACGTACAAACAGCATTCGATTCCGTGTGGCACAGAAGTGTGTTGTTTCAATGTCACTCCTTAAATTTACCTAACCATTTAATCATTATCCTCAAAAACTTCCTAGAAATCAGATGCCTTAAAGTCAAAATTCTTAATACAACATCCAAAACCTTCAGTCCCGAACAGGGTGTTCCAGAAGGATCACCACTATCTCCTATCCTATATAACCTCTATTGTATTGACCTATATAACCCCGAGCCCATGTATTTTAATCCAAAATCCTATGTTTTACAATATGCTGATGACACAGCCCTAATCACGCATCCACCCTACCAAAAGCACTACAAACATTACAGCAACTTATAGACACCCTAGAATTGTGGTTTGCCAAATAGAGAATAAAAATTAATCCAAACAAATCCTAATTCCATACCACCGCCAAAACAACTCCATTAACATTTTCATTAACCAAAATCCTATTTCACCAACTTCCCACATTAAATACCTTGGCATCACCTTTGACAATAAATTAAATTTCAAAAAACACTCCTCCATAATAAAAAACAAAATTACTGCTCGAGCTAAACATTTCCGTAGTCTAACATATCGAAATCTAGGCATTTCAAGAGAGAATGCAACAAAAATCTACAAAATGATATGTCGACCAATGTTAGACTACAGCTCCGTCATATTCATGATAGCCTCCAATCCTACTCTTTATAACATCCAAGTCAGTGAACGTGCATCCCTTAGATCCCTTACCAAAATTCGACATCCACTTAACCCTCTTAATAATCCATCAAATGCCCTTCTTTATAACCTAACCAAAGTTACTCCCATCAACGAACGCATCCTTTGTCTAAAAAATTCCAAAAACGAATTTAACTTCGAAATCCTTTCCCAATTCTGTATCCCAAGAAATGATTCCATTAACCCCAAATTCAAAAATCCCACACAAACACTGTTTCAACTAATCTCATATTATAACCAAAATTAATTAACACTCTGCATACACATTCTTCTTTCTTCTTTCATCTATAAATCATTATCACTCTACTTATATTCACAACACATCATAATAATCAACCGCGGCAGAAAGGCTACTGGCCGATAGCCAACTATCAAAATATTTACATTTATATATTTATTATATTATAAAAACAATGTATAAAAAGATGATAATAAAGATATTTACTACTACTATAAAAAAAGGTGGCCCTAACGATATTAACAACTATAGACCAATTAGTATTATAGCGTGCTTTGCAAAAATTCTTGAAATAATTATTAATAATAGGTAATTAAATTTCTTAAACAAATTTGACAAAATATTAACGTCTCAGCATGGTTTTAGAAAAATAAATCTGGCATAACTGCAATCCATAAATATCTACACAGTATACTTTTAAATATATCTAAAGTCTTTGATGGTTTAGATCATCAAATCTTGATAAAAAAGTTGCGGAAGTATAATGTTCGTGGAATACCTTTAAACTTAATCAAATCCTACCTATCAGAAAGGTTAATAACATAACATCAATTAGTTTATATCTAACTAAAGGAATTTCACAAGGCAGCATACTAGGACCGTTACTGTGTGTTACACAGGGTCCTGCATTTCACCTCCTGTCTTCTATAGCTCAGTTACTAATTAAGTTAGAAATTTGATATTTTGCAGACTTTACTTATATTATAAGGCGCATGCCAGAAAAATATTTTTGAATATAAAGGAAGTCCTAAAAAAGTGTGACGGCATGATGCTATATCTTTTTACATGCTGTATATTTTGTTCGTTATTTGGGTACCTTTTATGAATACCTACATACCCCTAAAATTTGATAAAAATCTGTTTAGTGATATTACAAAAAAAAAATATAAAAAAAATCAGAATTGCACTATTGGTTTTAAAAAATTAATAAAAAATAATAATAGTGCCTCGTTAATAAAATGATACAAGGTATAATTAAATAAGGTCTAACAATCCCGTTAACCAAGTTTGATTGATATGAATTATACAGAGTGTCTAAAATTTAGTGTCAAACTTTTCAAACTGTAAGCACTTTATTTTTCTTATTTGAAATTGGAGCCCCTGTATATTTTAATGTCATTCCATGCGGAATTAAAAACAAACATTTTTTCTAGTTACAACCCTATCGCAATTCCTAACATATTAAATTTTATAAATCGACAAAAATTAAAAAGTTTGCGAAAATATAGAAATATCGAGAATCTTCATAAACATTTTAGGAATTGATAAAAATCTCGAAATATTGATCCCATGTAATGTTTCTAAATCAATAAATATTACAAAATATCGAAAATCTCATGAGAATGTTATAAATCGACAAAACGAGTGTTTTCCAATCCCAGACTAAGCATGAAGTAAAATTTCGAGTTTAGAAAAGCCCCGCGCAGAAAATTAGTCGATGTACCTTTGACTAATTTTCACGTGGCTTTTCTAAACTCGAAATTTTACTTCATGCGCCAAGCGTATAAAACATTGAAATAGTATTGTTATTATTTTGTAAAAGGTGAATATTGATAATTTCGTAACCGTTATTGGCAACATTATTAATCTTAGGTGAAGGTCTTCAAAAAATAATTTACAGCATTAAGTAATTGTAAATATTAAATCTAAAATATCTGTTTTTTTAGGATCGGAACATCCCTACCATAGAGATAACCAATATTATAACATTGAATGAAGTTGTCAAGTTATCAGAAACGTTATTATCCAATTAGACATATAAATTCAACCAGACGGTGGAATGGGGTAGATAATACGGCGTTATGTAGGATATAGGCTAAAGTTAAGGTAGATATTGATGGGAATGGGGGCGACGGCTCAGATAATAGAAAGCCGCATTCGCCCATTCCCTTTCGATTCCGATTTTCCGGGGGCGGCGTAATATATATGCATACAGGCGCCCCCTCTCCATCCCCCCTTCTTAACTCCTCTCGACCATTTTTCGCCATTGGGGGCTATGCACTATCGCCGCTTCACCGTAATGTTTTCTCTACTGAAAACGATGTGATTTTCCATTTCAATACCGGATGAGAGAGATGAGAGTGGAAACGTGTCGTCGTTGTCGACGGTGGGTTTTTATACCGCACGCCGCCCCCTTTCTTCTGCGTTTCTGCCCGCAAAAAAGGGGACGGAAAGTGAACTACGTGATGACACTCTTGCCGCGCCATGCATCATACACTGGATCTGCGATTGATATGCAAAATCGAAGGGAATAAATCAAAAAGCGCGATTTACAAAGAGCGAACGCCGGAAAAGAGGTCTCCATTTCGAATTCGAGATATTTTTATAATGGGCAATATTTCAAGCTGCCATTTTCAATAAATAATGGATTGGATAATTATAGCCTACAGTAGGGATGTTCTGATCCCAAAAAAAGTATATCTTATAGCAAAATATCGATACTGTAAAATACCGCAGTGGAACATATCGATATTCAAAATATCGATGATTTTTGATACCAAATATTTTAGATTTAATATTTATATTTATTCAATACTGCAAATTATATTTTTGCCATGGTTGTTATGTTTAAAACACTTTGTTTTAACAAAGTGTTTTAAACAAGTTTCGTCGTATATTAAACGGTTTTGTTTTAAATCTTAAATTTGTTTGAAACATGTTTAAAATGTTTTTTAATTATCTTAAATTTGCTAAATTATATTTTATACTACTTTATTAATATTTTTTGTTTACCTTTTTAAATGTTAGCTAAATGATTGAAGATATTTCAAATTACATTATTAAACATAACATTTGATTACAATAAAATATCACAACTGTGTGTACATAAATGTGATTTTTAAATACAGGGATTTTTTCTTTCAGAGATTTTAATTTGAATCTTTCAACGAGGGTTTTCCACTCCCAGACTGAGCATGAAGTAAAATTTCGAGTTTAGAAAAGCCTTAAAATTTGGATTGGCCGAGTAGCGAAGCGGAGCGGCCAATCCAAATTAGGCTTTTCTAAACTCGAAATTTTACTTCATGCGCCACACGTATAAAACACTGAAATATCGTAAAGTTTAAAATATACGGCTTTAGCAATCCAATATGTAGACGTGAATAAAGCGTAAGTCATATTCTGAACAAATTGTTTAAAAGTGATTATAGGCAACCCAATAACTATAACGTATATTAGGTTGCCTATAATCGTTGTCGTATCTGTTTTGAACTTCACTGTAAATCAGTGTTTTTAATCATGGCGCATGAAGTAAAATTTCGAGTTTAGAAAAGCCTAATTTGGATTGGCCGCTCCGCTTCGCTACGCGGCCAATCCAAATTCTTAGGCTTTTCTAAACTCGAAATTTTACTTCATGCTTAGTCTGGTAGTGGAAAGAAGCCTTAAATTAACCGCTTCGAAACAAAGAATTCCCGCAAATTCAAAAAACGCTGGAATTATCGGAATATGTATACTCAAAATGGCCTGTATGTTTTGTTTAAAACACGTTTTAAACGTGTTTTAAACATATTTTAATTGTTAATGTTTTAAAGGCTGTTTCAATGAAAAAAAAAAACACGTTTTGTAAAAAAAACTGTTTGTTTTAATTAAAATTAAAAAAACGGTTTTTTTTATAATCCTGATTTTTGCAACTGAGGTTAAAATGATTCTGGCAATACTATCAATCTTGAATGAAGGCAAGATCGATAATATGGCCAAGAAAATGTTAATGACAGTTACAAAATTATTTACGTTCAGCTGTTTTTTTAAAAAATAATAACAACAAATCGATATATTAATTTGAACTTCACTTTAAATCAGTGATTTATACGCGTGGCGCATTAAGTAAAATTTCGAAATTAGAAAAGCCCAAAAATTTGGATTTGACCGGGGCGCGCAAGCGAAGCAAATGCAAATTTTCAGCCTTTTCTAAACTCTAAATGTTACTTCATGCGTAGCCTGGGAGTGGACACACTTTTTAGACAATAATCGAAATCTTATTTTTGAAGTTTTGTTAATTGTGAAATTAGGAGTCAAAACAATTAAGTGGACAAATCAATATATATATATATATATATTGTATAAGAGAAATAATGACCGCAGCATCGCCCTAAAATAACAAACAAGTATAGGGGCGTGAAAAGATGCTGATACGCAAAGAAAAATTGGGTTCAAAGTTTAAAGTGCGCAAACACAGCTACAGTCGCGAAATTGTGGGAATGGCAATGACGTCAGGGTTACACTTTGTTTTATGACAATACATGGCCTGCGCGAAATTATTCATCTCCAAGATCGTGTAGGAAACATAAGGTATAAAAGAGCGCGGAGCGAAAAACAAGAAGAGTCAAGAGACAGTTCAGTAGAATAATGGTTGAGGGAACATCACGTAAAGGAAGACTAGTTTTAATGAAAGGAGAAAATAGAAACCAGGTAAACACAAAGAAATGGTGAAACAATCTTCAATATCATTTCAAGCTCCATGGCAGATATACAATTATACAACAAAAAGAAAAAAAATTACAACAAAAACAAAAATTACACAACACAAACACAAATTATACAACAAAAAGAAAACAAAACAATTGACGGGTGGGGTCGAGCTGTACGTGAAAAACGACAAAGTGTTCTCGCTAGTAAAATGCCTAAAACCAATTAACGGGTGAGGTCGTCCCGAGTTAGTGCTGCAGAGTTATGTTCCCGCTAGAATAGCACAAAAATAATTGACAAGTGAGGTCGAGCTGTGCTTGGAAAACGAACGAGTGTTCCCGCTAGTTAATTACCTGAAAACAATTAACGGGTGAGGTCGTCCCAAGTTAGTACTGTAGAGTTATGTTCCCGCTAGTTTAAAGCACAGAATACTTAACGGGTGAGGTCGAGCTATGTTTGAAAAACGGAGAAGTGTTTCCGCTAGTTAATTGCCTGAAAACAATTAACGGGTGAGGTCGCCCCGAGTTAGTACTGCAAAGTTGTATTTCCACTAGTTGGTTGTATGGTAAACTCCTAGATGGTTTTTGTGGGCTTTCTATCTCGTAATCCAAATGCATGAATTATTTAATTTTGCTCCCACAAGTAGAGTCATACAATTTTTGAGTTTAACTGAAATGGACATGGTTTCTAAGCACAAACGACTGATAACGTATTTTGAGAATATAAATAATTTAAAAAAATACAAATTATTTTGAAATGTCATAATTGAGTTTAATAAACTTTGCTTACGTTAAACTTATATCCTGTTTTATTTATTGTCCACACATCCTCCTGGTCAAACTAATAAAGACACATTAATGCATATTGACACAAACAAATCTGTTAAATAAATTAAAAGGGTTACTACATACATGACACTACGTAAATAATAATACAAATTATAAATTGGTACAATACCTTGGAGCGAATCATAACAATGTTGAAAAAATGACCGAAGAAATTTTTATGAAATTTACAGATTATATTGAGAAATGAATAAATGAACTTTGTAAAAATGTTAAAAAAATTATAGTTGAACAAGTGAAAATAAGAATACAGACACAGAAAATTCAAGTCTACTTAAAAATTTAAAAAGTTTAGGATGGTAACGTATTGGACACAATTGAAAACATTTTATTTTTTCTAGAAAATAGTGTTCTCTAAACTTGCGTTATGAACGACCTTAAATATAGTTGTTTACACGAAGCACACATTAAACCCTTCATCGAGTCAAAATCTTTAACGATGGCTTTGTAAATTGCATCTAAATTAAGGGAACAGCAAATCGTCAATTTAAATGAGAATGACCCATATATGGTGATGACAGTCAATATTTTTATTAGTATAAATGAAATTGCCAATTCTTGGTTACAGAATACTTCAAACATTAAAAGTGCGATTCTTTTCGCAATCTAAAACAAGTTAGTCTACAAAGACTATATCAAACACTCATTGAAAAAACTACTTTCCGGGCTAATACCCCAACGGACATTGAATTATACAACAAGTGTTTGCTGTTACATACAGTAACCTACTGCAAATGTAACAATTTGGGTCAAATTATTCAGGCCCAAATTGTTACATTTGCAGTAGGTTACTGTATGTAACAGCAAACACTTGTTGTATAATTCAATGTCCGTCGGGGTATTAGCCCGGGGAGTAGTTGTTTCAATGAGTGTTTGATATAGTCTTTGTAGACTAACTTGTTGTAGATTACGAAAAGAATCGCACTTTTAATGTTAGAAGTATTCTGCAACAAAGAATCGCACTTTTAATGTTAGAAGTATTCTGCAACAAAGAATTGGCATTTTCATTTATACTTATGATTGAACGGTAACGTGACCGCCAGTCTAAGGTGTCAAATTGCTTAGAGGGAATGGCAAAGCTATACTGAGGAGAGATAAATCTCGAAACGCGTCTATAGATGGCCTGAATAATTTGACCCAAATTGTTACATTTGCAGTAGGTTACTGTATGTAACAGCAAACACTTGTTGTATAATTCAATGTCCGTCGGGGTATTAGCCCGGGGAGTAGTTGTTTCAATGAGTGTTTGATATAGTCTTTGTAGACTAACTTGTTGTAGATTGCGAAAAGAATCGCACTTTTAATGTTAGAAGTATTCTGCAACAAAGAATCGCACTTTTAATGTTAGAAGTATTCTGCAACAAAGAATTGGCATTTTCATTTATACTTAAGATTGAACGGTAACGTGACCGCCAGTCTAAGGTGTCAAATTGCTTAGAGGGAATGGCAAAGCTATACTGAGGAGAGATAAATCTCGAAACGCGTCTATAGATGGCCTGAATAATTTGACCCAAATTGTTACATTTGCAGTAGGTTACTGTATGTAACAGCAAACACTTGTTGTATAATTCAATGTCCGTCGGGGTATTAGCCCGGGAAGTAGTTGTTTCAATGAGTGTTTGATATAGTCTTTGTAGACTAACTTGTTGTAGATTGCGAAAAGAATCGCACTTTTAATGTTTAATATTTTAATTGTTAGTCAGTATTATCAGTGTAGTTTAAATAAAATTGATGAAGACCATAAAATAATAATACAAATATTTTGGAAATTCGAAAATTAATGGTCAAAATTAAAGAAATTAAACAAATTTATCGAAAATTTGCAAGTATTATTTGAAAATATCATTTAAATAATATTAACACTTTAATTTATTACAGAAAATGTCCATTAATAATCTGTTTTATCAAAATGTTGGTATTTGTAAAAATTACAAATATCCGTGTAATTGAATAAATTAATTTGAATGAAAATTTTACAATATTTATAAGCATGTTGAATCAAATCGATTATTTATGGAAATCCAAGATTTATTGAAGCAACCGATTAATGAGTTATCATCAATAATAATAGGTATACAGGTATTGCTTTTTTTGTAAAAAAAGTTTTTGATGAGTTTCGTTCAATTTGCAGCTTCCAACGAAGAACAACATAATAGTAAAGTAATTTTAATTATTTTACTGATAATGACACTAAGGTTAAATTCATGGTGGCGACCAATTTGAAATGTTAAATTTCCCTGACTTTACCCTGACTCTTTCCTGATTCTAGATTTATTCCCTGATAACTTAATTTTGTAAAAGAGCCAAATATAGGGGAGAACAAAATTATTTGATAAAGCAATTTTAAAGTACTGTTAAAATATTTAAATTTTAGTTATTTGAACAACAAACACTCGTAGTTGGGGATTTAAGAAGTGAAAAGAAAACACATCATAAAGTATGAATTGAGAAAATGCTCGCGCGCCCCGGCTAATCCAAATTTTCAGGCTTTTCTAAACTTGAAATTTTACTTCATGCTTAATCTGAGAGTGGAAAACACTCGTTACAAATTTCATTGAACTCTTTCATAATATCAACGGATGCTTGAAAAGTTACACGGTGTATATCAGCATTTGTATAAGTACTTAACGAAAAATTCCTCGATTGTCATGTCTAGATGTAAAAAATTGAGAACTATTTAAAATGTCAAGAAAATATAAAAAACTTATCATTATTATAAAATCTATTATACTTATTGTGTATTGAATTTTTATACAGGGTCCGTATTTCGACAGAATGTATGGGGTTCTCAGTTATTTTAAGAGATAGAGAGTCGGTTAAATTAAGGCAAAGTTGCGTATTTTAGGGCCTAACAATAATCGAAAAACTGTTTTAAAATATTTTTTTTTGTTTTCCAGATATCAACAAAAAAACTGATTTTTATTCAAATACTACTGAATCTGGACATTTAGAACTTTGACAATATACAGGCACTTTTCAATGAGGAATCTAGTAGCATTTTTTTACTACGATAACTATAATATTTACCCGGGGACCATAGCCAACTTTTGTTTTTCTTATGAGCGCCATTTTAGATTTTCATATTTTTTTAAAGAATATTTTTTTCTGAACTCAATGATGTATCACGCTCAGAGTAGAGCGTTGAAGCTGTGTGAAATTGTGCTCCGAGGTTGTTATTAATTCTGAGTGGAATTTGGTTGTTTTTTTTTAGTGCTTTCTTTCGTCAATACAAACTACATAATATCTGTTTACATACCGTAGGTTCGTATGCAATAATTGTAATCATTGAAACAATATAATTAACCTTAGTTCATCCTCAACACCAGTGTGTGTGTGTGTATCAAGGTCACACGCACGTATATTTCTTTCTATTCCTTGTGCTTATATTTTTTACCTATCCGTGGTCTATTGAGCCTGTTCGTCTGATTGTTAGTCACCACGAAAGACCGCGTTGGTGTGAAGAGTGTATCCTTGTCTCGTTATCCTTTATCTTTTTATCATTTTATTTGAATTAAATAGTTAAAATGGTTAATTCTTTCGGAATATGCGACAAAGGAGTAACTCCAAACACACCATATATTAAATGTGCTGGAAACTGTAGTAAATATATTCACAGTAAATGTAGTGGGTTATCCTCGCAAGAATTTACTGCTACTACTTCGAATCAGTCGAAATGGTTTTGTGTAAAGTGTGATTCACCGAATATGGTCACCCAGTCATCCTTATCGATTGAGTCGTTGCATACATTAATTATCGATCAGTTTAACTCATTTAGACTAGAATTAGTCGATTTAAAAAATTCCATCACGAATCGATTTGACAACATTGAATCCCGTCTAATACAAATCGAAAATAGACATTCTGAATATGAAACTCAGTTTTCTGAACTTAAAAGCACAGCTGGCCAGAATTACGAAAATATTATATCTGAAATAGAAGAAAGACATAGCAGATTGTCTAATGCAATTCTTCTAGATTTTAAAGAATCTCCTTCAAGCGTCTTAAATGAGCGTATACAGCATGATATTATAGGTGTTAGTAAAATACTTGAATCGCGCAATATTTCTATAAAACCAGAAAAAAACTATAAGACTAGGTAAAAGATTAACCAATGGCAGTGCTAGACCTCTAAAAATTATATTTAACTCGCAAGATGATGCAAAGGTAGTTCTAAAGAGTAACTCCACTAAAGCTTCAAATGATGCATACATCTTTCTTTCCGATCGTACTAAAATGCAAATGGATCACTACAGTGATGTTAAAAATGAACTAGTAAGAAGAAAGAGTGAAGGCGAAGAAAATTTACGCATTGCATATCGCAACGGAAGGCCATACATAACAAAATATTCTAACAGGAATAATGATCAGTCTACAACAAAAAAACTAGCCATCTACTATCAAAACTGCAGTGGTATTAGAACTAAATTAAAAGACTTGCTAATTAACAATACGGACTATGACGTAATCATTTTTGTTGAAACATGGTTATATGAAAATTTGCCCAATAGTGAACTTCAACTTCATAATTATAACATTTATAGATGCGAACGTTCTATAGGTGGTGAAATACGTGGTGGAGGAATTTTAATCGCAATCAAGAAATGTTTTACAACTAAATGTATCTAATATGACAACACCATTGAAAATCTTTTTGTTTTGCTTAAGCTTAATCACATATCATACATAGTGGGCGGAGTCTATATTCCACCATCATCACCTATTGACAAGTACCTCCTACATTGTAGTCGCATTGAAGTACTCTGTGAACAACATAAATGTGATAATATTTTAATTTGTGGCGATTATAATTTACCGTATACTAAATGGGATAATATGCCCAATATATACTCTTGTACTATTACCAATACTCTTCTTAACTGTTATAATTTCCTGAACGCGCGTCAAATTATCAACATTCCAAATTCTCGTGGTATTTTCTTGGACCTATGTTTTACCACTGCTTCTGATGCAGTTATATCGACTTCAGATGAGCCGCTTTTAAATACTAGTACGCATCACGAAGCATACAACATAGTGTTTTCCTTAGAATCATCAAATACGATTACTACATATGAAAAAAAATACATGTTTCATCTGGCTAATTTCGATTCTATAAATACACATTTTAATTCAATAAATTGGGATCTTCTACTTTCAAGTAAAGACATCAACGATGATGTAGATATATTTTACTCTATCATTTATTCTGTAATTGATGAATTTATCCCGTATAAATACGTTTACAATTATAATCATATCCACCCACGATGGATGTCGAAGGAATTAATAGCACTATTAAAGAAAAAGAAAACAGCTCATGCTAAATATAAATCTACCTCTTTATACAGCGATTATTGCATATTTTCGAATCTTCGAAAACAATGTAAGAGTTTATCAGGCTCAAATTACAATTGTTATTTATCGCATGTCGGATCAGCTGTCAAATCTAACCCGAATTATTTCTGGAAATATATAAAAGAACTTAAAAAAGATGACGCGTACCCATCCGAGATGTCTTATAAAAGCAATTCTGCCAACACAGGTCCTGATATAGTAAATTTATTTTCCGACTATTTCTCTACTGTTTATGCACACTCTAATATCAAGACCACCAATGTAACACACGTCACTCAACAAACTTAATTCAAGATAACAGGTTGATTGTTAGCATGGAAGATGTGTTCAATTCTATCTTGAAACTTAAGCCATCTCATAACTCTGGACCTGATCGAATATCTAGTTATTTTGTTCAAAATTGTCTATTTTCTCTATGTCGTCCTATATATTCCTTGTTTCTAAAATCGCTAAGTTCGGGAATAATGCCAACGAAATGGAAATCCAGCTACATTATACCAATTTATAAAAAGGGATCTAGAAATGATATGGAAAATTACAGAGGAGTAGCAATCCAGTCTGTAATACCAAAACTTCTAGACGGATTAATTGCTAGTCAATTGCAGTGGTATTCACGACAAATAATAATTAACAACCAGCATGGATTTATGCCTAATCGATCGATCACCTCTAATCTGCTAGAATATAAACAAGTTCTATCAAATGCCTTAGAATCACGTTACCAGGTGGACACAATATATACGGATTTTTCAAAGGCATTTGATAGAGTTGACATTGATCTTTTAATTGGCAAATTAAGCACGTATGGTTTTAATATTAATACTATTAAATGGATTTCATCGTTCTTATCAAATAGAGTGCAGTATGTCCGAATACATAACCATACATCTAAAGCAATATCAGTAACATCAGGGGTCCCTCAAGGATCACACTGTGGCCCCATACTGTTCATTCTATATAAGCGAAACTATAAATCATTGCAAGTTTTTGATGTATGCGGATGACTTAAAGCTCTTTAGAACCATTCATAATATCAACGACTGCCATTTGATACAAGAAGATTTGGATCGTCTCTATGCATGGTGTACAGATAATAAACTATATCTAAATGTAAAAAAATGCTACTCAATGACAACCTCCAGATGCAAAAAAACTAACCAACTTTTCATACAAAAATGGTTCATCCAACATCTCAAAGGTTGATACAATCAAAGATTTAGGGATTATGTTCGACTTAAAACTCACTTTCACATCCCACATAAAGTGTATAACTAACAAGGCGCTGAGGATGTGGGGCTTCGTATGGCGATGTGGCAAAGACCTGCATGAAAACACTCTATTGCTCATTAGTTCGCTGTCATCTGGAATTTGGTTCTTGCATTTGGACTCCATCAGCATCAGTTAATATTAATTTAATGAAATCGGTGCAAAAGAAATTTCTGCGTTGCATGGAGTACAAACAAGGAATCAAGCACGCAAAAGGCAGTTATAACATCATAATGAAGGAACTGAAAATAATAACCTTAGAAGACCGACGAACAGTTGCTGACCTATGCATTTTATTCAGTATCATCAACGGATTGTTGGATTCTCCATCTCTATTGGAAACGTTGACATTTTCGGTTCCCAGCGGAAGAACTCGCTTGAACCAGCCGTTTTATTTGGAAACACATAAAACTGACTACGATTTCCAAAAGTCAGCTACTTGACTAATGTCATTGGCGAATGCAAATTGCAATCTTCCCAGCATAGACTTATATAGTGGATCTTTGAATAGTTTTAACTATCGATTGAATACCAGATTTCAAATGTAATACTAATCGTACTGCTTGGACGTCAATTTTTAAAATTTTCATTTTGTATATAACTTAACTTAACTCTACTTTACCATATCGCATACTTTTGTTAATATTATTTAAAAAGGTGTTATACCGTTTAATAAATAAATAAATAAATAAAATTTATTTTAGATTTGATATTTAAAATTATGATATTTTTCTTTTTTTGCAAAGAGTGCCTTGGAAACAATGACGCCATATCTGTTAATGAATAAAATCTTGATAGCATTGTTAACACTCAAAATTAATTAATAACTGTCAACCTTTTATAATAATAATAATAATAATAAGGATCAATTATCACATAAGGTGGACAAACTAAATGTATTCTACTTTTATTATTATTATTCCAAAACTATTCACAAAAAAGTAATTCTTGCATTTTTTCGCTACATCTTGGAAATATTAATCACCATCACATCTAAGCGTTATATATTTTTAACTTTTCTGCCAATCAGTGGTTTACACGCGTGGCGCATTAAGTAAAATTTCGAGTTTAGAAATGCCCCGTGAAAATTTGTCAAACTTTATACGCGGGGCTTTTCTAAACTCGAAATTTTACTTCATGCTTAGTCTGGGAGTGGAAGACACTCGTTAGTTTAAAATACTTCATCGCAACTTTAAAATATATGTCGTCGGGAGTGATATGTAAGCAAATTATGGGTAATAGGAGTTGTCAAATAAGTGAGTTACTCAACTGTTTCCAAGGCACTCTTTACAAAAAAAAAACAAAAGATTAAAAAATTACATATAAAATGTTCAATAAACTATAAGTGAGATACATTATTGTATTCAGAAAAAAATATTCAGAAAAAAGTATGAAAATCTAAAATGGCGCCCATTAGAAAAACAATAGTTGGCTATGTTCCCTGGGTAAATGTTATAATAATAATTATAGTTTATTACCCAACAGATACAGAATCTAGTGACAGAGTAATATCATAACTTAAGTATACAAATAACAATATAAAAATTTAAGGTAAACATAAAATATAAAAATTGAAAATAAAAAAATGATTTATGGAAATTGTGTTGAATTCTAGAAGTAAACTTAAGTAGCTAATCGTTCTGTCTGGGTATAATTTATGTTTGATAAAATATAGATATTTTAAAAATTTGCGCTAAACGCTCACTAATAGCCCAATGTAATTATGAAACTGTGGTGCCCATATAACAGAGCAATACTCCAATTTACTGCAGCTGTAAACATTAAATAGCGATTTTAACGTATCCACTGAAGAAAATCACTTGCTATTTCTAAAAACCTAGTGTACGATAACATTCCTTAAAAATGTTAATATGATCATTGAACGTAAGTTTATTATCATAGGGTACACCCAGATCCCTAAATGGATTAATTCTCTGTAAAGGTTCAACACGTATTAAATAATTGTTAAAGATCGTATTCACTTTCCTCGAAAATGTCATAACACTACACTTATTAGTATTTAATAATAAACCATTGATATCACACCAGTGACAAATATTATTTACATCATCCTGAAGGATACTACAGTCAATTTCGTTTTCTATTTTCCTGAAAATCTTCAAATCATCAATATAATAAAGGTATGAAGATCTGATGAAAATAGCAACGGTCCAAGATTTGAGCCCTGTGGTACCCCAGACGTGACAACAAAACTGAAAGATTGTAAACCTTCAAATTCCACCACTTGCACCCAACCAGACAAGTACGATTCAATAACTCTTGTTATGTTATCATTGATATTAAATGTTTTCAATTTATTTAGCACAACCTGATGATCCATACGGTCAAATGTTTTCAACATATCAGTATATATCACATCCGTTTGATAGCCGTCATCTAAGTTGGTGGATAAAATCTGCGTAATATTAAACAGATTGCAAGCAGTTCACCTCCGAGATAAGAATCCATACTGACATGGTGACAAACTATTTCGCACATTCCATATAATGTGTTCGCTTAAGATACTTTCAAAGACTTGAAAAATTGGTGAGTATTGACATTGGTTGATAGTCTTCAACATTAATTTTTTACCCGATTTGAAAATCGGACAAATTCTAACTTTTTTTTCACAATGTTGGAAATTCTCCTTAAGAGAGTATTAGATTAAAAATAAATAAGCAAGTGGTTTGCCAAGTACTACAGCACAATCCTTTAAGAGAAATGATGGTATAAGATCAATTCCAGATGTTAATCTTGCCTTTGTTCTTTTAGGGGGTTTAATAACAGTTTCTTCATCTGTATAAAAACTCCCAATGAAGAGTGGTCTATAAGGAGTATTTAGATCCCTATCCAATTCATGGCGAGTAGTACTATTAACAGAACTGAAATGGGTCGCAAATCCATCAACAATAACATTAGAAGTTGTTAACACCGAATTCCTATGCATCATAGTTCCAGGAATTCTTGTTGAAGATTTCATCAAGTTAATATAACTCCAAAACTTAGTTGGATCGTCAGTCAACAGTCGTTTTAATATAATTATCACGAGCATGTTGTGTTTTAAGTTTTACAGATTGCCGTACTTTATTAAACCTTAATTTATTAGAATTTGTTTTATTTTACAAACACTTCAATCTAAGTGTATTATTAAGTTATAATTCAGGAATAATATAGTTATTAAACCATGGTGAATAATTATTCGTGTTTTTGTTTTTAAGGAGTTTTGGGACATGCATATCTATGACACTATATAGATGAGAATATAAACAATCACAAGCGTCGAGCAGGCTTGCGATTAGCGTATAAAATGAATCCCACGCCACGGTTTCGTTAAAGAAATAATAATTGTTAAAAAGTACCTGTATAATTTCAAAGTTGTAAATGACTGGATTTAATAGTTTTTGAATAAAAACATAAAAACGAAATTTAAAAAAATCAATTTTTTGACAATATCTCCAAAACGAAAGAAGATATATTAAATTTGTTTTGAGATTATTATTGGGTCCTAAATTACGCAAATTTGCCCCAATTTAACAGACTTTATATCTCTTCAAATAACCGAGATCCCCATACTTTCTGTTGATATACGGACACCCTGTATTAAACGATATCTTGTCGTTTTCTAAATGTTTTTGATTTCAATCACTTAACTAGACTTTACACCGTTTTTTTTTTAATATTTATGCGAATTATCTCAATTATTAACAATTTTTTATGATATTTGAAAATGTTACTTTCTCCAAACTGAACACTGTTGATTTTTATGCAATTTTTACTTTCCCTATATAACGGGAAGTATTGAGAATATCGAAAAATATTTAAATAAAAAATTGTAAGAAATACTTAAAATTGGTTGGTTTTCTCATTATTATTTTTTTTAAATTAGCAAATTGATACAAAATCCATATATTTTCTTAAATATTGTTTATATGAGAAAAAAAATTAAAAGTAGATAATCAAAAACATTTTGTGAACACACGTTTTATTGTTAAACTTTTAATTTCATCGTAGACTCAATCAGTTTTTAAAAAAGAGCTTTTCGCTTAAACTGCTTTTTTGGAATAAACATAATTATAATAATATTAATAATAATAGAATTTCTGTGTTAATCCTGGCAGTAGTTTACACAAGTTATACAAAAAATCTTACACACTGAACAAAATTACTCTTCAGTAAGTATATAAGTTAAAACAAACAAACAAAATATTGCAGTAAACTAAAAATATTAAAAACATTAAAGATATCACTTGATATATGTAAGTCGGCGTTAGTCGAAAATAGTCTATTGTGTGAACTTGACATAAGTCGGCATCAGCCGAGTTTAGTCCATTGTATCCATTTGACACAAGTCCGCGTCAGCCTACATTAACTATAATTACAGTTGATATAAGTCGGCGCTAGCCATATTTAGACCATCGTGTCAATTTGACAACTATTACTTGAATTATATAACAGACCTTGGCAGGATTCGAATCATTCAGGATTTGATTCCCGGATTCGAATCCTTTTAGAGGATTCAAAAGAGGTATTCGAATACTTTAGTGAAAACGGATTCGTGATCCGGATTCGTTACATTTTTTTATAAGGATTCGTATTCGAATCCAGACGTATATGATTCGAATCCTTATAAAATGATTCGAATCCTTATAAAAGGATTCGAATCATTATAAAAGGATTCGAATCCTCATACACGGATTTAAATCCTCCCAAATAATTCGAATCATTGCTATTAAGGCTGGGATTCGAATTCGATTAATTCAAATAGTTAATTATTCTAATATGAATATTTAAATCACTAAATTATTCATATTTGAATATAAATATTTACAAGATAAATTCAAATTCAAAACTATTTGAATTCGAGAAAATAAGCTTACGCTTCTTATAGTTTGCACACTTTAAACATAATATATAAAATTACGAAAAAACTATTCGTGAAAATGCAAACAGTGTCCTAATTAATAAGACAATTTAATATCCGGAGGTGTATTTGCACGGGAAGTAGTTGTTTCAATAGATATATATCGTCTTAAATTGTCTTATTAATTAGGACACTGTTTGCATTTTCACGAATAGTTTTTTTCGTAATTTTATATATTATGTTTAAAGTGTGCAAACTATAAGAAGCGTGAGCTTATTTTCTGGAATTCAAATAGTTTTGAATTTGAATTTATCTTGTTTGAACTGTACCGTAAGGTAAATAATAAGGTCTCACATTCTTCATACCTGCTAATGACATAATCCCCTTTTTTACCTATAAATACCGACCATCATTTTCACTCATTCCATTTCTGTGTACCTGTTCATTCTACACACAACACTTTTTCCAAGAAAGTTTGTTTAATTTTATTCCTAATTTTTTTAAACGTCATAAGCAAAGCTATACTGAAGAGAGATAAATCTCGAAACGCGTCTATAGATGGCCTAAGACATTAATATTAATCCAAGTCCTTTCACTTCTAATTTGTTGTTATCTCTCCTTTCATTTTAAATTGTATTGTTAGTTGGTTTGAAGAGAATTTGACCTAAACGTTACATATACTTTAATAGAGCGTTGTAACAAATCAAATTAAATAAGATTTTAAATATTTCATTGTATAATTCAATATCCGTAAGTGTATTTGCACGGGAAGTAGTTGTTTCAATGGATATTTATCGTCTTAAATTGTCTTATTAATTAGGACACTGTTTGCATTTTCACGAATAGTTTTGTCGTAATTTTATATATTATAAATATTTACATTTTCGAATAATTCAAATATTTGTGAATGCATATTTGGTTACTTAACTATATAAAATTTCCAAACTTAATAGTATATTTTTAGCTTGAAATCAGTGTTTTATACGCGTGGCGCATGAAGTAAAATTTCGAGTTTAGAAAAGCCCCGTGAAAATTTGTCTCGGGTCGCTGCGCGACCCTCGACAAATTTTCTACGCGGGGCTTTTCTAAACTCGAAATTTTACTTCATGCTTAGTCTGGGAGTGGACAACACTCGTTCTTAGAAGTTTCAAATTGAGTGATCACTCTAGATTACTAAGTTTATTACCATTTTACAAAGGCTACAGCTCGAAGGACCAATCATGGTCTTCGCAGACCGAAGGACTACAGGGAATCGAAGTTTTTTACAAGAAAACAACGAATATTTATTTATTTATTAAGTAACGCAGGCCATTTCATACAGAACAGTTACAATAATATTACAAATATATAAACATATTACAGACATTTTAAAAAAATCTTAACTATTTTGCACTGAGTGCACGACGCAAAAAACTTAGAGTTCCTACAAATATATCAAAACCTGTGTGAGTGATAAATTGATTAGCATGCCTTAAAATGCGTGTAGTAGCCGACTGTTTCGCATAATCAGTTCTGTGGAAGGCTATGTAAATTATATAACTACATTTTGCAGTGGACGAGCGGGAACATGGAGTCCAAGAAGCTGTAGAAAGTCGGGACAGTCAATAGCTCCATCAAACACATTTTTTACGAGCACAATATCTTGGTTGATACGCCAAGAACATAAACTCGTAATATTAACCTTATCGAGCAGGTCGCAGTAGTCACCAACTAGATGAAATTTTTAAGCTACAAATGTAACAAATTTTTTTGTACTTTCTCGATTTTTTCAATATCAGCGCCGCTATAAGTAGACCACACGCAAGAGCAGTATTCCAAATGTGGGCGAACTAGCGCGTTATATAATACAATAATTGTACCAAGGTTCCGAAAATCTTGGACGTTACGCTTGATAAATCCAAGTAATTGGTATGACTTTGCTACAATCTTTGAGATGTGCATTGAAAAAGATAAAGTAGTATTAAACGTAACACCTAGATCTTTTACACAATTTACGCGTATTGCAGGTTCGCCAAGCATGGAATACTGGAAATCTACCGTAGTTTGCCGTCTGGAGAACGTGATGACATTACATTTTTTTAGGTTTAAAGATAGCTTGTTAGTCTTGCACCAACTATCAAACGATTGTAAGTCATTATTAAGAACTTTGGCATCATCGACGGAACGGATTTTCATGAATATTTTCATATCATCCGCAAAGAGAAGGCATTCTGCATTGAAAAAACATTTAACTACATCATTAATAAATATATTAAATAGAAGGGGGCCCAAGTGTGACCCCTGAGGAACACCTGACGTGACACAGATGGGACGTGAATGACAGCGCCCAATTTTAACAAATTGGAATCTTCCCGAGAGATACGACCCTATCCAACTTAGCAAAGTATTGTCAATACCAAAATCCCTTAATTTGTTCATTAGTAAGTTATGGTCGACCGTGTCGAATGCCTTGGAGAAGTTAGTGTAGATGGAGTCCACCTGACACCGCTCCTCAAAAGCACGAACAATATATGCATCATACACTAGAAGATTAGTAGAAGTTGATTTACCAGTACGAAATCCGTGTTGACGCATAGAGATCGAGGATTGCAGTACCCCTGTTAGGTAATCACAAAGTAGTTTTTCAAAAATTTTAGGTGCTACAGCTAAAATAGAGATCGGTCTATAATTGTCAACACGATTTCGATTACCAGATTTAAAAATTGGAGTGATATAAGCACTTTTCCAGCAGGTGGGAAAACTACTCTCACGTAGAGATGCATTGAATAAAAGCCATAATGGGCGACTAAGGGAAAAGGCATAATTACTAAGGAAGGTGGCGCTAAGTCCATCAGGCCGTGGGCTACTGTTGTTTTTTAAAGATGACAACTCATTCAATATATCTGATATACTTGATGTAGGAGGAATGCATTCGTTTATGTGATTGTTACTAAAAGTGGTCGAAGTTACATTAATATTTGATGACGAGTTTAGGTTCGGCGTATGATAAAGAGATCTACAAAAATGCGCAAAGAGGTTAACTATGTTATCGGTGTCGTTAACAAGGGAATTTCCGTTCTCAAATGTTGTTGGAATCTGGTTAGAAGCTGTTTTAGACTTAACGTAACCTCAAAAGGCTTTAGGATTGTGTTTTAGGGAATACTCAACATTATTGATATGGTTTAAGTAACACTCGTTTGCCAGTCTCTTGCATTGATCACGAGTTTTGCTAAATGAAACATAGTCTTCAGCTGATTGAGATGTTATATACCTTTTATGGAGCGTTTTCTTTAAATATATAAGATCTTTTAGCTCTTTAGTAAACCAAACTGGGAAACACTATGTTTTTGCTTTGAGGCATTTTTTAGGAACGTAAAGCTCAACAATTTCAAAAAGGGTTGAATAGAATTTATCACATGCTTCATTAATATCACAGCAGCTTAATAAATCATCCCACCTAATGTTAATAAATGCATTGTTTAAGGCTGTGTAGTCAGCATGCTTAAAATCAAAATCAAAAGTAAAATTATTTTCTGTCTCCAGTGCATTTTTAACTTCACTTTAAATCAGTGTTTTATACAAGTGGCGCATGAAGTAAAATTTCAAGTTTAGAAAAGCCCCGCGAAAATTTGTCTCGGGTCGCTGCGCGACCCTCGACAAATTTTCTACGCGGGGCTTTTCTAAACTCGAAATTTTACTTCATGCTTAGTCTGGGAGTGGACAACACTCGTTTGAACTTTAAATTTAACTCCTTTATAAAATTGACGTATGTTATATAATAAATCATTCATTAAAATCATAGAAAAAGATGCAAAATTTTACCTAAAAAGAACTTTTAGAATTAACTTTATAATTTGCTCGGTTCTTAATCGATGAATATTCTATTCCTAAGAAAAGCCGTATTTATTTAATATTAAAGTTGCATTTAATATAACAACAAACTGTGAATAAATCGACAAAAATCTAGAAATATCGAAAATCTCGACATGTAGAAAATCTTAACGATCCACTCCCAGACTAAGCATGAAGTAAAATTTCAAGTTTAGAAAAGCCCCGCGTAGAAAATTTGTCGAGGGTCGCGCAGCGACCCGAGACAAATTTTCATGGGGCTTTTCTAAACTCGAAATTTTACTTCATGCGCAAAGCGTATAAAACACTGACTTAAAGTGAAGTTAAAACCGCACTGAAAACCAACCCAACTTCGATATTTTTTCAAAATTTGATGTTTTTTTTCCTATCCATGCTGTAAAGCTTCAGATATTCGTTGTTTTCTTGTAAAGAAACTTCGACTCACTGTAGTCCTTCGGTCTCCGAAGACCATGATTGGTCCATCTAGCTGTAGCCTTTGTAAAATGGCAATAAACTTAGTAATCTAGAGTGATCCCTCAATTTGAAACTTCTAAGAACGAGTGTTGTCCACTCCTAGACTAAGCATGAAGTAAAATTTCGAGTTTAGAAAAGCCCCGCGTAGAAAATTTGTCTCGGGTCGCGCAGCGACCCGAGACAAATTTTCACGGGGCTTTTCTAAACTCGAAATTTTACTTCATGCGCCACGCGTATAAAACACTGACTTAAAGTGAAGTTAAAAACGTACTGAAAACCAACCCAACTTCGATATTTTTTCAATATTGGATGTTTTTTTTCCTATCCATGTTGTAAAGCTTCAGATATTCGTTGTTTTCTTGTAAAGAAACTTCGATTCACTGTAGTCCTTCGGTCTCCGAAGACCATGATTGGTCCTTCTAGCTGTAGCCTTTGTAAAATGGCAATAAACTTAGTAATCTAGAGTGATCACTCAATTTGAAACTTTTAAGAACGAGTGTTGTCCACTCCCAGACTAAGCATGAAGTAAAATTTCGAGTTTAGAAAAGCCCCGCGTAGAAAATTTGTCGAGGGTCGCGCAGCGACCCGAGACAAATTTTCACGGGGCTTTTCTAAACTCGAAATTTTACTTCATGCGCCACGCGTATAAAACTCTGATTTAGAATGAAGTTCAATAACACATATATCATCATTAATTAAAATCATTATTTAATCAGATATTTAGTCGGTAAATGAACATTTTTGTTAATAGAAACTGATGGAATAAAATGGTACTGGTATTTTCAACCAGTAACATTTTATTTCATCAGATAGATTAAAATGTTTATTTTTAAAGGATTTGTATCCGTGATTCAAAAATGAGGATTCGAATCTTTGATTCGAATTATATTTTTCACTTACGAATCCTTTATTCGAGTACTCGTGATTCGAATCATATTAGATGATTCGGATTCGTGATTCGAATCCTGTTTTTGAGGATTCATCCCAGCTCTGGTATATAATAAGATAATGGTATTGTTGTTTTTCTTAGATACGACACACTTCAACAGTAGCGACATATTCCAGGTTAAGTATGAAGTAAAATTTTAAGTTAAAAAAAGCCAGTAAAATTTGGTTTAGTCTCAAAGCGAAGGGGAGCCACCAAACCACATTTTTTTCAGGCTATACTAAACTCAACATTTTACTTCATGCGCCACACTGATTTAAAATGGAGTTCCAATAATACTTCAGATTAGGTTTGATCTAATATTAATTAATTTTGCAAATGTTCATAATATTAAATTTGTTTTGGAATGTAAAAGTACATTTAAAAGGAATTAATCCCAGTATGTTTCTTAAATGTTATTTTAAATCATTCATCAAGGGGTTAACGAAGTAGTAGTGACTAATACTGGTTTATCATTGAAATATCAGACTTGTTAACTAAGTTTTTAACGTGTTTTGTTGGGCAGAAATTCCTTTCTTTAAACTTATTATCTAGAATTTTCGCATCTGCAACGATCCACAATTTCGCTTAATGTTCCTTTTTTTGGAGTAGCAACCGACGAATTGTATATTAAATAACAACATATTTCACCAATCATAGTAAACAAAAAATATGATTTTTCACAAAATCTAGTCGGAGGTTCAAACCGGTTAACACATATTAAATGGTAAAAGTTTAATGTTCATAACATTATATTAATCAAATTTATAAGTCTAATACTTCAATAACATAAGCTTATAAAATAATTGGCTAGAATTAATCCGGGTAGGACTAAATTAATAGTTAAACTTCTAAAAGTTAGTTCCTAAAAGTAATTGCCTCCGGGAGAAAGTACCCTTTCTTTAGAATTTGATAGCGCTATGAAATTGCCGTTTAAAACGAAAATTGAGACCCTTAATGAAACATGTACTTATTTATCACCCCAATAAATCAATAAAGCGTGTTGAGGGCAGAAACAATTGCCAGGCGAGTATTTGTAAACGGCTTTGTTGATGACATCTAATTTATTTCCCGGTTTAATTCATCCATTCATTCATTCGACGATTCATTAATTCATTTTTATCGGCATGAAAACCAATATAATTTGATTATACAGTGGGTAACGTCGATTTAATGTTCTTTTTTTAGTTTTATGTTACTGGGTAAATAAAATATATTTGGAAGATGATCTTCAGCTGTTCATTGTGGAGGTACCCGTTAATTTTATTATTCGCATGGTGCGGACGTGAGCTGGTAATATAAAGGGGCATTTTGTTGCGGGAAGGAGGTGGCCATGGCACCTGGAAAGGATCAGAAATGAGAATGGCGGTAGTAAAGGGGAATTTATATGTTCCATGTTCAGGGGGCCGATACCCAATAACAGCGACCAATCCGCACATTACGACGGAGGACAGGTGCAAGAACGGGGCCGTTAAATGCCACTTTATAGTAGCACACTTTCGGCTTGTTTTTACGTTGGAATTTGCATGGATTAGGAGTAGCAGGTAGCTGAGTGTGCACACGCCATTTATTATTCGGAAATTGTTTGGGAACTTTTAAGTTAAGGAATTTTCTTCTGGTAATTCGTTTCACGTGGTATTTACGTGGTAGAAATAAAATTACCAAAATAAACTTACGAGGCATATTCAGCAAACCCAACGTTCAAAGCTCAAAACTTTTTTGTCTCCAAATGTATTTATTTACTTATTAACGGACAATAAATTTTTACTATCCCCCATATGCAAAACAAAGGAAAAGTATTGTTTTCGCGAACATTTGAAATTAAAAATGTTAGTAGATTTTGAGGTCCCCGAGTTGATTAAGACCATTTTTGAAAAATGTCTGTCCTGTTATTCTGTCCTTCCGTCGCCACGATAAAGTCTAAACACTAAGATGACACTATAAACTTAAGCTTTTCATTACAATAATGGTATCCGATTAACTTTTGGTGAAAATGCGAAAACCGGAAGTGGTAGTTTACTCTCAGCATTTTTCTTTAATATTGATCATATAAAAAAAATCTTGTTAAGAAAAGTTGCAGATAATCCAAAAATTAGCATTTAATGCGTATTCACTTTATGAGGAGCTCTTTTAATTATTTTATTAAAATTGTTTTAAAAGTGTGAATTTTACGAATTAATTACTCTGAATAAGTGAGCTATTGCTATAAATGACGTTAGATGTTTGACTTTTAGTTTTTTCTCTTCCTGTGGGGGCCGTATTCCTTTCGGATCCGGATGCACTGCAGCCTAGGTGACTTATTGTACTGCCCCAATATTATTACACTCACGCAACTATTCCGAACTCGATGCCCTGCACTAGCTTGTGCAGGTCCTTCAGAGGTTGCGCGTGGAAATCATTTGGTTCCAATTGTCTGTTCCCAAATATGAGCCGTCTTTGGCTCTCCAGCGCATTGCACCTGCACAGAACGTGCATAGCTGTTTCCGGTGCCGTATTACAGAGGCGACAGTTGGTGTCGCCGTTGTATAGCCCGATTTTCCTTAGATGCTCTTTAACAGTCATGTGGCCTGTGAGCAGTCCTATGGTTGTTTTCAGCTGTGCCCTACTCAATGTTAGTAGTCCTGCAGCTTGGCTTGAGTTAGGCCCTTTTATAAGGGCCTTACTATGGTTAAGGCCTGGTCTGTTTTCCCAGTATTCCTTGTGTTTGTTGCGAGTCCACTTCCTGACTTCAAGGCGACTCGACTTTTTTGTTATGCCCAAGGCAGCTTCGGGTCCCATAAATGAAATGGTGGCTCCCTGCCTTGCTAGCTCGTCAGCTTTTTCATTACCCGCAATACCAGAGTGACCCGGCGTCCAGACAAGCGTAACCTTGTTCTGTCTCGCTAGGTCATTCAGGGTATTGAAGCATTCCAATACCAGTTTGGATGAAGTCTTTTGACTCTGGAGAGCCTTCACTGCCGCCTGGCTTTCGGACATGATATAGATTTGCCTGTTTCGACAGTCCTTCTCTATGTTGGTTCTCGCACATTCTATGATTGCGAATATTTCTGCTTGAAAGACTGATGGCAGGCTACCCAATGGTTGAGCATAGCCTGTCCTCATGTTTTCATTATAGATTCCTGATCCAGTACCTGTGGTTGATTTAGAACCGTCCGTGTACCAGATCACACTTTGTTTGTGTATATCTTCCCTAAAGCCGTTCCATTCGTTGCGGTCTGGAATAGTGACTTTAAAGAGTGAATTTTCAAGATATCTGACTACCATTTGATCCGACCTCATTTGCAGGAGAGGTCCCCCTAGGTCTGTCAAGAGTCTTCTGTGTGGGGTATCAACTCTTACGTTGACCGATGATAATTGCAGCCTATAGAGTGCCAGTCTTGCCTCCCCCACTATCAGAATATGAAGTGGTGTGAGGTCTAGAACCGTCTCCATGGCTGCAGTGGGCGTGGTTCTCATAGCCCCCGTTATGCTAATACAAGCAAGTCTTTGAACCTTGCTGAGTATTTGTATGGTTGTATGTTGTGTGGCTTTAGGCCACCATACCAAAGCAGCATACATGATTGCGGGTCTGACCACTCTGGTGTACAGCCAGTATACCATTCCTGGTCTGAGCCCCCATTGTCGGTCGTACATTCGTCTAATTACCGCAAGGGTAATTTCCGATTTGCGTCTGATTTTTGAGATTTGAGGGGTCCAGGTCAGTTTGGAGTCAAAAATTACTCCTAGGTACTTCACCTCACCCGACATTTTCAGGTTGCCACCTTTTAGAAAGAGCGGTCCAAGGCCCGCCAGTTTCCTCCTGCGTGTAAATGGTACCAGGGTGGTCTTCGAGGGTCAGACTTTAAGTCCTTCTCTAGCACACCATTTGCTCATCACGTTCAGTGCACGTTGTATACGCTCTCTGATCGTGTTGTTAAATTTTCCCTCAACGAGTATGACTAGGTCATCCGCGTATCCTAGGCAAGAGTATCCCTCGTTGCTGAGATCCACTAGCAGGCCATCCATGACCAGGTTCCACAGCAGGGGTGAGAGAACTCCTCCCTGCGGACAACCACCGGCCACCCTGGATGCTAGTGTCTGGTCAGTGAACGTTGTGTAGACCATCCTTTGTCTCAGCATGCAGTCTATCCACCTGCAGCTAATTTCCTCCAACCCCCGCTTTCTCAGGGCGGCAGTTATAGAGTTAAAGGCTGTATTGTCAAATGCTCCATTTATGTCCAAGAAGGCAGCAAGTAAAATTTCTTTGTGTTCCAGGGCAGCTTCGTGACTTAGTTTGTGGTTTGACTTAGTCAAAATTAATATTTTGTGGTAAAGTGAACACATAAGTGAGGCTTGCGAACAATATTTAACAGGAATAAGAAACACTTGTTGAAAAATTATCATTTTAAGTATCTAACATGGGGGAAAGCACTATATTACAATACATCAACATATTTTTACTGAATATAAACACAATATAAATTGAATAACAAAAATTTGGAAAAATTAGTATATTTTACTTATACTAAACACAAAAAAATTAAAATAATTTGTCCCTTTATAAAAGAGTACCGCAATTGATAAGACCAATGTAAGGGCGTCAACATGGCGTCATGACTGTTCTATCACAACGCTTGAAACCTGAAACAGTCGTGTGCATGTCCAGTAAAACATATTAATAAAAGAATGTACTTGAACCCAGATTCGTAATTCTTAACAGATATTAATAAATAAATATTCATTACGATTTATCAATTGATGACATTTTTATAATTTGTAATTGTCTAACATTAGTTGAAAACTGGTTTGACAAACGTCAGGTACAAACGTCATTTCGCCAAAAACAACGAGTGCGTTTTATTTGTTTATATAGTTGTGTATGGCAGAGGCGGCGCGTGCAATCGCCGTAGTGTCGGGTAGGCCGGTGTCCTCGGGCTGTATCTGTCGACGAGCCGATGACGTGGGGGTCCCTTCGCGATCCTCCTGCGTGCCTTGCGGGGTAACGGAGATATTGGAGAGAGCGGACGTGGCACCACCAGGTATGGGGAGGTCCTTCGCCTCCTGTGCGCCTTCCGGGGCGATGGTGGCAACGGAGACAGCGGCCGAGGCGCCCCCAGGTACTTGGCCGACCTTCTGATCGCGTTCCGGAGCCTCTTGCGGAAGCGGGCGTGGGTACCCGGTTCGGAGGTTGTTATGGTTGGGGTAGAATCCGGCATTACCGTGTGGATTCTGAGGTTCTTTTCAGCCATAATCATCTACAATGATTTAATTTAAATTTGGCGCCTAAAGGCGTCAAGATGGATGCCAGTTTGAGCTACTCTTTTAAATACAGGGACACTAAGTTACCGCCGTAAAGCGTGACCCTTGGTAGGATTATTGCGTACTATACGTTTTGTATTATCTGTGAATAAAACAATCACAAAAATAACAAACACAACCCTTCAGAACCCATCAAAAACGTAATTTTTAACAGTTAATTTTCAATAAACGATAAGTCCGATTTCTTTGCCGTGGAATATTTTGATCATAAATAATACACTCCAAACCAGAAAATATCCATAAAACTTTTTTTCGGTAAAATATCGCTGTTGACACAAACTAGAATTCAGCCAATTAAATTTGATATAAAATAAGCTTACAAAAGGACACCAATACACAACTCAAACTTTAAGGTTATTTCCAAATAAACAATGATTAGCAATCTTCGTTTATCACAAAGAATAGGCATCGTGCGCAAAGGGACTTACGCAATTTATTCTATTGCAAACCTTTCTAATAAGCTAACCTATCCTATAAGTATGTGGAGAAGTCATTGTGCGATATGAGACGTACGCAATTTATTCTATTGCAAACTATTCTTCTAACCTAACCTAACCTAGCAGAATATATAATAATAATCGTGCGCAAAAACATTTACGCAATTTATTCTATTGCAAACCTTTCTCCTAATATAATCTAACCTACAAGTACATATGTGGAATAGGCACCGTGCGCAAAAGGACTCGCAATTTATTCTATGGAAAACCTTTTTCCTAACCTAGAAGTATGTAGAATAGTTAACGTGTACAGAGAGACATACGCAATTTATTGCAGAGCTGGGATGAATCCTCAAAATCAGGATTCGAATCACGAATCCGAATCACCTAATATGATTCGAATCACGAATACTCGAATAAAGGATTCGTAAGTGAAAAATATGATTCGAATCAAAGATTCGAATCCTCATTTTTGAATCACGGATACAAATCCTTTAAAAATAAATTTGAATCTATTATTTGTAACCAGTAATATTTTATTCCATCAGTTTCTAATAACCAAAATATTAATTTACCGACTAAATTTCTGATTATATAATGATTTTATTTAATGATGATATATGTGTTATTGAACTTCTTTTTAAATCTGTGTTTTATACGCGTGGCGCATGAAGTAAAATTTCGAGTTTAGAAAAGCCCCGTGAAAATTTGTCTCGGGTCGCTGCGCGACCCGAAACAAATTTTCTACGCGGGGCTTTTCTAAACTCGAAATTTTACTTCATGCTTAGTCTGGGAGTGGACAACACTGGTTCTTAGAAGTTTCAAATTAAAGGATCACTCTAGATTACTAAGTTTATTACCATTTTACAAATGCTACAGCTCAAAGGATCAACCATGGTCTTCGGAGACCGAAGAACTACAGGGAATCGAAGTTTATTTACAAGAAAACAACGAATATCTGAACGTTTACAGCATGAATAGGAAACAAAACATCCAATTTTGAAAAAATATCGAAGTTGGGCTGGTTTCAGCGCGTTTTTAACTTCACTTTAAATCAGTGTTTTATACGCGTGGCGCATGCAGTAAAATTTCGAGTTTAGAAAAGCCCCGTGAAAATTTGTTTCGGGTCGCTGCGCGACCCTCGACAAATTATCTACGCGGGGCTTTTCTAAACTCGCAATTTTACTTCATGTTTAGTCTGGGAGTGGACCGTCAAGATTTTCTAAATGTCGAGATTTTCGATATTTCTAGATTTATGTCGATTTATTCACAGTTTGTTATTGTATTAAATGCAACTTTAATATTGAATAAAAACGGTTTTTTTTAGGAATAGAATATTCACCCATTAAGAGCCGAGCAAATTATAAAGTTAACTCAAAAAGTTAATTTTAGGTAAAATGTTGCATCTTTTTCTATGATTTCAATAAATGATATATTATATTACGTACGTCGATTTTTTAAAAGAGTTAAATTTAGAATTCAAACGAGTGTTGTCCACTTCCAGGCTAAGTATGAAGTAAAGTTTCGAGTTTAGAAAAGCCCCGTGTAAAATTTGTCGAGGGTCGCGCAGCGACCCGAGACAAATTTTCATGGGGCTTTTCTAAACTCGAAATTTTACTTCATGCGCCACGCGTATAAAACACTGATTTAAAGTGAAGTTAAAAATGCACTGAAAACCAACCCAACTTCGATATTTTTTCAAAATCAGATGTTTTCTTTCCTATCCATGCTGTAAACCTTCAGATATTCGTTGTTTTCTTGTAAAAAAACTTCGATTCCCTGTAGTTCTTCGGTCTCCGAAGACCATGGCTGGTCCTTTGAGCTGTAGCCTTTGTAAAATGGTAATAAACAAAACAAATTTTTTATGCGGGGCTTTTCTAAACTCGAAATTTTACTTCATGCTTAGTCTGGGAGTGGACAACACTGGTTCTTAGAAGTTTCAAATTGAAGGATCACTCTAGATTACTATAGAGTGATCCTTCAATTTGAAACTTCTAAGAACCAGTGTTGTCCACTTCCAGACTAAGCATGACAAATTTTCACGGGGCTTTTCTATACACGAAATTTTACTTCATGCGCCACGCGTATGAAACACTGATTTCAAGTGAAGTTAAAAATATACTATTAACGTTGGATATTTTTCATGGTTAAGTATAACCAAATATGCATTCACAAATATTTGAATTATTCGAAAATTAAAAAATTAATTGATTTTAATATTCATATTAGAATATTTAACTATTTAAATTAATCGAATTCGAATCCCAGCCTTAATAGCGATGATTCGAATTATTTAGGAGGATTTGAATCCGTGTATGAGGATTCGAATCCTTTTATAAGGATTCGATTCCTTTTATAAGGATTCGAATCCTTTTATAAGAATTCGAATCCTTTTATAAGGATTCGAATCATCTACGTCTGGATCTGAATACGAATCCTTTTAAAAAAATGTAACGAATCCGGATCACGAATCCGTTTTCACTAAAGTATTCGAATACCTCTTTTGAATCCTCTAAAAGGATTCGAATCTGGGAATCGAATCCTGAATGATTCGAATCCTGCCCAGCTTTGATTTATTGTATTGCAAACCTTCCTCCTAACCTAACCTAGAAGTAGAGTAGAAGGGGAATATTTAACGGGCGGAAAAAGACTTACGCAATTTATTCTATTGCAAACCTTATAGCTAACCTAATCTAACCTAAAAGCATGTAAAATCGCTTAAGCTATAAACTAGTAGAAATATGAAATTCATCAAGCCTCTATGGTTTATTAGTCAGTCTCAAAATTCCTTTTAATTTTTCACATTTAAATTCTTCTGTATTAGAGTTCTACTCAATTTTTAACAAATCGGTTATTTTCATAACCACCAACAGTATTTGAAAAGCATACATGTACTTATATAGTCTTAAAGTTATTATATTATTAATTTAATTGCATAGAACCTATAGTTGTTTAACGTGTATTAAAATTAATTGGTATGTATTTTAGTTACCGTCATAAAGCGCGACCCCTATCGGGAGTATTGCTTACTATAGGTTTTGTATTATCTATGAGAAAAACAATCACAAAACTAAAGCACGAAAATAACAAACATAACCTTTCAGAACTCATCACAAACGTAATTTTCAGCAGTTTATTTTGACCAAGCGGTAAATCCCATCTCTCCCACGGCAAGGATATTTTAAGCATAAATAATACACCCCGAACCTGTAGATATCGATTAAACATTGTTTTCGGCGAAATATCGCCGTTGACACAGAATTCAGCCACTTACGTCTGGGTATAAGAATTCACTTTTTTACATCCAATACCTTGAACTGTCAGCTATCAAATGACGCTAGGCCTGACCAGCTGCGACTCATACCCTGAGATTTGGGACACAGATTGCTGTCTCGTGTAAAAAAGGCTCAATACTTTTTTGACAACTTGATAAATCGAAAACTCGGTCTGTAATCTGAAAATTGTTTTTTTTTTTTAGAAAAGCCAATTTTTTTTGTCTAATCCAAATTTTCAGGCTTTTTAAACTCAAAATATTTTGTTCATGCTTAACTAAGGAGTGAAAGACACACATTAAAAATTATGAGTAAAGACGGGTGTTTCTGAGGCCATTTATTTTTAATTTTCTTAGTTTTCAAAACTCGATAAAAAGAAACAGTAAATGATATATAATTTAACTAAATTGCGACCTAAATACGTAGGATTTATTTCTGCATTTTTGTTTACTTTTGTACTTGTCATCTAAAACGGCCCTGGAAGCAGGAAAATGCATAAATGTGGTGTGGTTTTACATGTTAAATCCATATGTATACCTGATTGAATCATATGTAAAGTACGTAATTAATGTTGATTTTATTATTTTAAAGAACAGTCGATTGGAAATTGCATAAGCCTTAATTTGGCCTGTAATTTTTTTTTTTTTTTTTTTGGTTACCAATTGTATTCTTAGTACAACCGTTTAAAGTTCGATTATCATAAAATAATTAATTTTATTTTGTTTTTAATAACGGTTTGGAAAATACAGATTTTTTCTATTGCATTTTACTTTATATCAAATATGTATCCCTTTATCACAAATATATTTCCAATTTATGAAATACATTTCCCTATATATTACTAGAATTCCCTGTATGTCAAAACATTAACATAGTTCATCAATTACACTTTTTCACTTCTCAACAAAATGGCTGCAGTTTGTCAAAAAATGCAAATTAGCAATGAATTGGGGGCGGGTGGTGGCCAAGCGGACGGTATATTATATCGTTCGGCGAGCCACAGAAAATAAAACATTTAAAAATAATAACTCGTCTTTACCTGGGTGTGGTGTGGATGTGTCGTGACGTCCAAATATATGTAATATACAAAATCATCGTTAGTGGCAGAATTGTATAAAACCTATGCCAAACAAACAACAAATAAAGTCAATGAACTAAGTGGACTCAATATCCGGAGAATGGATGGCGTAAGTAGTTTTAAAGCTGAACTTACATTTGGTGTCAAGACTGGCGAAACAATCATGAAAGAAGATGGTCACCGAAAACACATATTGTCAGAAGAAAAGAATATGTAATTGGGCAAACACAGATTACTGATTTAAAAGTAAAATATCTTGCAGACTGGCCGGAAATTTGCGTTAAGTACAACTATTAATATTTCCAAAAATAAAGGTATTATTACTGCAAATATTCAACAAAGAATTAAAGGAAAAAGTATTTCGTATATAATAAAAATCATTTCGTAAATCGGAAAATCTTTTGGTATATATTTGACAAGGTGAAAGATATTTCGGATATACAGGGTGGCCGGGTAGTAACCATGCAATGAAAAAGGCGAGTAAATTCTATATTAACAGCGCTAATTTATTCAAATTAATATCATGGGTACAGTGTTATACAAGAATATTTATCCATAGCTCAAAATTTAATGTACTGCACCTATGGCGTCAACCAATCGTCTCAAATGGCGAGGTATGAAATCCACGGTCTTTTGTAGGAAGTCGCGTAGGGTATTATTATTTATAGTATAAGGACGTTATAGTGCTTCCAATTGTTCCAGTATGCGAGGTTTCGTCTGGTACACCTCATCTTTTCCCCAGTTCCATTAAAGAAGTCACATAGTGTCAGGTCTGGACTTATGATTCCACCGATATTAGAAATTCTACAGCTATTTTATAATACCTAGTTACTTTTTAGACACCCTGTGGTGAATCTCATTTGATAAATAGTGTAATGCAGTAGAAAAACCCTGTAAGCATTATACGTTATTTTTAAAACAAACATTTTCCTCTGACACCCTTTCTACCCTGACGTCATTAACTTCTATCTGTTTTTAATCAATCGATTGCCAAGTCGGATGTTAATTTTGCGTTTCTATGATCATGGTATTTATGACGCCCTTCAAAGTACTTCAAATACGCCAATTTTACAAAAATCCTCAACATCGCATTCAAACGGTGGTGAAACCATTTAAGGAAGAAATAAATCGGATTTCTAATGGTGGAAAAAAGGTTTGCATTAAAAGTAAGTGACAAAATAATTGGAATGTTAGAAATAAAGAGGATCTATATAATTTTATCACTAACAATTTGTCGCAGAACCAAGAGGAAATTGTTGTCATTCAAAGCGCATATTTTCTTGAATATTGTGACTAATCCAATGTGCTAATGTCCAATTTAACTGAGATTTGTATTCTAGGGATTTCCGTTCGTTGTTGTCTGGCGTTCCTTCTACGTGGATTTTTTTCTTTTAAGTATACATATCCCAAATACAGCATTTATGCTTTAAATAATCAGATATAGCTTGTTTTAGTGGTAAATTTGAAGCTTTAAACGAGTGTTTTCCACTCCCAGGTTAAGCATGAGGTAACATTCTTTTAAGTATACATATCCCAAATACAGCATTTATGCTTTAAATAATCAGATATGGCTTGTTTTAGTGGTAAATTTAAAGCTTTAAACGAGTGTTTTCCACTCCTAGGTTAAGCATGAAGTAACATTTCGGGCTTTTCTAAACTCGAAATTTTACTTCATGCGCCAAGCGTATAAAATACTGATCAAGGTTAAGCAACATATTACAAACTTCACTCTGAATTATTGTTTTATACGCGTGGCGCATGAAGTAAATTTCGAGTTTAGAAAAGTCGAAAAATGTGGAGCGACCACAGTGTTTTGAGGCTTTTCTAAACTCAAAATGTTCCTTCATCCTTAACCTGGGATTGGAAAACACTCATTTATAGCTTCAAGTTGAACTTTTCTAAAAACAACGTATTTCGGAAAATTTACTTCTTATGCATATCGGCCATTCCATAAATAAGTGCACACTTTTTGGAGGTACATCAGGGATTTTAGCGAATTTCACATATATTATAAAGGCTGTCAAGACATGGTATTTGGTTGTTACTAGAAGTTAAACAAATTATTGTGTCAAAAGTTATAACAATATAAACTTTTAGTACTTTTATTTTGAACTCAAAAATATCGTACCTATACAAAAAAAGTTATTTAGTACTTTTTTGTGCTTAAATGTTTAAAGTTTAAAATACATTTTTTTCCAAAACGAAAAAAATTTATTTATAAAGATTTTTTTTAATAAATAAAACATATCTCAAAAAATAATCAAATACTCATGTTTTAATTTTCTTTAAAAAAATATATGTTATACCCTGATCCTTCCTAAGAATTTTTCCGTTTTCAAAAGTGTAGGCGCTTTAAAACTTTTTGAGATATAATTTTTTAACCGAGCGCTACATTGACATGAGGCGCTCCCGCCAATGATGTAATGGCCCGGATCGCGGTGAGCGCCTCGCTTAAACGCAGCGCTCGGGTAAAAAAATCATATCTCAAAAAGTTTCAAAGTGCCCATCTTTTTGAAAACGGAAATATTCTTAGGAAGAATTGGGGTATAACATATATTTCTTTCAAGAAAATTAAAACATGAGTATTTGATTATTTTGTGAGATTTGCTCGGGTAAAAAAAATCATATCTCAAAAAGTTTTAAAGTGCCCATCTTTTTGAAAACGGAAATATTCTTAGAAAGGATTGGGGTATAATATATATTTTTTTCAAGAAAATTAAAACATGAGTATTTGATTATTTTGTGAGATTTGTTTTATTTATTAAAAAAATCTATCTAAATAAAGTTTTTTCGTTTTGGAAAAAAAATATTTTAAACATTGAACATTTAAGCATAAAAAAGTCAAGTATAACTTTTTTTGTATCAGTAACGGTTTACAATATTTTTGAGTTCAAAATAAAAGTGCACTAAAAGTTTATATTGTTATAATTTTTGAAACAATCGTTTCTTTAACCTCTAGTAACAACCAAAAACCATGTCTTGATAGCCCTTATAATATATGTGAAATTCGCTAAAATCCCTGATGTACCCCCAAAAAGTGTGCACTTATTTATGGAATGGCCGATATGCATACTTAAAATAAAAATTCCCTGTATATAGATAATTTGATTGCTAATTGATAGGTTTGTTAAATAAATGAAGTAATAAAATGAAACAAAAAAATATCGTTGTGTATCATTACCACAAGCAAAACTACGAACAGATCTTCAGGAACCAGGAAGATATAATAAACTGTTCGTAGTTTTGCTTGTGGTAATGATACACAACGATATTTAGTTTAATACGTCTATTACACACTCTTATACAAATTTACAATTATTTACACGGATACAACTTTATACTTTCAATGATAACTTCAGACTCTTCAAAATAAAATATTTACAAAAAGCACCCTCACGCGTAGGGGGGAGATAGTTTGTAAGAGGGGCGACATGCGCATTAAATCGAGGGTCGCACCAAACCGAAGGTTTGGCGACCCTGCCCTGAGACGCAGGTAGATTTTAGAATTTTGCGTATAGCTCGACAAGTTTGAACACGACCATCACAGATGTCCAAAACGCTAAAAATTCCTTAATCCTCACCTATTGTATTCGGTCCAGCGGGTTGCATTGTGCTCAAAAGATTATTCACAATGCTGTCATAAAATATCCGGGTATAAGAAGTTTGAAGAAAAATGCAAGTTCAGTTTGTACAGCAAAACATAATTTAAACAAAAATCAAATCTCGTTTTTCTGAAAGAATAATAAACTTCACAAATTAAACAGAATTTGCAATATAAACGCAAACAAGATGAATTATGCTAATTTTTTTTAAATAATATTAAAATCGACTTTCCCCAATTTTCAGTTTCACAGACTAATTTTTTTTCATTTTTGTTGTCTAACGATTGGTTTTTACTCCTTGATTAAAAAGAAATAAATGTAATTTGATCGATTTGTACGAAAAAATACATTTTTTTATGTTTCTGGCTTTTGACAATTTTATTTAATGATTTTTTTTTGGCAATTTTTAGTAAATGTATTATAACTGACTTTGATTACTTTCTAGTATTACGTGTATTATTAAATTTCACTATTTGTTTATCAATTGTAAGAGTTTTATCGATTTATAAAAATGCACAGGCTTTCTATTTTTTGGAATTTCAGTCGTTTCAATGTCAACATTTGTTCAATAAAGTGAACAAATATCAACAAAGAAATGAGGTCTTAAATTTGTCATAATTTTTATCAAAATATGCCCGTTGCCATCTCTAGTAGAAGCCGGCAAGTGAAACATACATTCCATATTTATTTTATAAAATAAATTTTAAATTTTGAAATTAATCGCCGTACATAAGTTTGGTTGATCATGCATACAAGGTTGACGAGCAGCACTAAAAGCTCAGCGGGCCGCTGGTTGAGTATGCCTGCTATAATTTTGAGCCATAATAAACGATTAAAGGGGCAAATTTTCGCTGGTAATGTGTTTCTAGGGTACGAGATGGCGCCAAGAGAGCAAATTTCCTGAAAGTAGTTTTAATTATTTATTGGTTTATAGTGTCTGCCGAATTTTATCACAACGAATAATAAAAAATATAAGTGCGGAGCGCGTTGTTTGTTTGTTTAGATCACGCCGGGAGAATTAATGGGTATTAAATTACAGTAGACAAGTAATCTGGATAAATATTTATGATTAAAATTTAATCGAGATACATCCAATTGTTTTAACTTGTTGTAGTTTAAATACTTATTTTTATTTTGAACTAGTTATTCATCTTTTGCGTGGTGAAACATATTTCACCATGATTTAAAAAAGAAAACACCTAGTTGAATTTCACTAATATTTTGGATTTTTATTCCAACATATTAGTGAAATTTAACCAAGTATTTTCTTTTTCACTTATTTTTATATTAACTTAATTATTATATAATTATAAATAACAATCATTATAAATTTATATCGCACATGAACATTTCTATAGAAATAATTGTTCTTTAAAATATACATATTCTGATTCATGTAAATGCTAAGACATATGTATCTTATATTTCATTTGGAAACTTTTAACGATGTTTCCACTCCCAGATTAAGCATGAAGTAAAATTTCGAGTTTAGACAAGCCCGGAAATTTGGTTTAGTCGCGTAGCAAAGCAAAGATTTTCAGGTTTTTCTAAATTTTACATCATGCTTAATCTGGAAGTAGAAAACACTCGTTTAAGCTTCAGTTCAAACAAAGAATGTCGAACAATTTACAGCGTATGCATATGTATACTTAAAAGAAACAAATCCCTGTATATTCTTTTCTAGTTAGGTAACAAAGAAAGGTCGATAATTCAGAAACTCATTTTTGTTCGATGATTTTATTTTATTATACTATAAAAAAACAATCTAAAAATATACACATCTAATAGTTATATTTCAAACTATACCACATAAGAATATTGTGAATTTGGAAATAATATGCAACATATTTATAATTTTGTATAGGAATGTATGAATAGCTTTATTATTATTAACAAAATTGATACGTATAAATAAAATTGCCAATTCTTGGTTGCAGAATACTTAGTTAGTATTAGTTAGTATTAGTCTTACAAAGACTATATCAAACACTCATTGAAACAACTACTTCCCGGGCTAATACCCCGACGGACATTGAATTATACAACAAGTGTTTGCTGTTACATACAGCAACCTACTGCAAATGTAACAATTTGGGTCAAATTATTCACGCCATCTATAGACGCGTTTCGAGATTTATCTCTTATCAGTATAGCTTTGCCATTCCCTCTAAACAATTTGACACCTTAGACTGGTGGTCACGTTACCGTTCAAACATAAGTATAAATGAAATTGCTAATTCTTGGTTGCAGAATACTTTAAACATTAAAAGTGCGATTCTTTTCGCAATCTACAATAAGTTAGTCTTACAAAGACTATATCAAACACTCATTGAAACAACTACTTCCCGGGCTAATACCCCGACGGACATTGAAGTAGTTGTTTCAATGAGTGTTTGATATAGTCTTTGTAAGACTAACTTGTTGTAGATTGCGAAAAGAATCGCACTTTTAATGTTTAAAATTGATACGGTTAAATGGGTAAAGTTAAGCAGGTTTATGTGCATACTCAGATGCCATTTAGGAAATAACAATTTCTCCACGTTAGAACAATATATTTATATTCCATTCTTAATATTTTTTCATAATTATAACGAAACAAGACGTTTTGTTGATTGTTTGCGATTTCTTTTTTATAAGAAAACAAATTATTAGCACTTAAAAAAACAATGTTTAATCAATTTTAAATAACTGCACTGTCGCTGCCAATAATTTAAATTTGATTTATTCTCACGTTGAAACCAAGTTCATTTATTTCTTAATGTTTATGAATTTTATCAAATTATGACACTTTGTTGAAAGTTTATTTATTTTTTAACGTTTATTAAAATTTTACGATTTGTTGATTTTTCTTTTTTAAATATAAGTACACATTCTGCATGTATATGAGTTAACTTTGAGCAACTGTAATTTCCCTAAGAGTCAATCAATTCTGTTTTCATTAAAGTCAGAATAAAGTTTGTTAATTTTACAACAAAAGAATTAATTTTCTATTAAAATTCAAGGTAATTTTAATTTTTGAAATTTTGTATAAATCACAAACTTATTCATTACCAAAATTGAATAAGTTTTAGGAGTATTTAAAACGGTAGGGACATTAGGTTTGTTCGCTTGCACTGCACTAAGTTGAACTGAGTTCAAGTTTGGGAAGTCACAGTTCAAGTTAGTGTAACTTCACATTTTCAATTGCATGCGTCCAGTTCATGTAACGAACAGATTCAGTGCAAAAAGTGTAAAAAGTGCTGCACTAGTTCATGTAATAAACAGACATATAGACTAGTTTTAAAGCTATATTTTGATTATTGTGGAAAACATCGTTGTTCGTTCTAATGGCCAAATAACATGTAAATTTCCAACCTTAAAAGTAACTTTCAGCAGTATTTAGTAAATAGAAACGAGGGTCAAACCGTGCTTTCCTTAGTCCATTCCAACATAGGTAATAACAAACCAATTACCCAACATCCCCAGTTATTGTTCGGCCTAGCCCAATGTTTCCCTACTAACACTAACAAGAGACACGTTAAGAGATACGAGCGACAAGTCCTGGTTCCGACAGGATTCCTAGGTGTCCAAAACGTGGTTATGGCGGGGGGGCTACTGTTTCCGGGAATGCGGCCCATTCCTCCCCTAGCAAAGATCCGAAACGAGCTCGTTCTCCGGGACGTTCATTATGCTCGCTGCTTTAATTAAATTCGGGCTTATGTGTCTTCGGGCCCGTAAGCCCCGCAAAGGCCATTGATGGCACTTTCCCAGCGGCGGCAACCGGGTCCATCTTGAATGGCGACGTTTCGACAACGCGATGTATGGACTGCATATATACATTTGCTGTCCCCGGTTTTCCCAAAGGGATGAATTTACTGCTGTTAATAACAATGGCGCAACCACTTTTACCCTGCAATACCGCGCGCGCTTAGAATATCACCACTCGATTTATGAGCTACCTTTGATACCGCAGATATGTAACTGCATATCCGAGTACCTAGAATGCAAACACCGTACATAAGGTCAATTTACTAAACTACGACAAAAATAAAAAGTAAATTGCTTTCATATCGTCCTCATACATCACCAATATAACTCTTAGTACATCACATGACCTAAAACGCAATACTTAGGAAGCTGGGTGCTTGCAAAGTTAAATGATGTATTCTCCTTTGTCAAACCGCCGACTAATTAACAACGCTCCTTATATTTGTATTAATTTCATATCGCCTTATTTACATATATTATGAATCTTAGAGCTTAAGGTGTGTACAGTTATATTTCATAAAAAAGCGTACACCTACTGATTCCGATTTCAACAGTATTTCGCTAATGTGATTCTGACTTCTTTTTTAGCTAATAACTTCCTGTACCATATTTAAAGCCAATAACCATTGTAACCACTTGGATTATAATCAATAAACAATGTAAAACAGTAAGTGTCCGCTATTTTATTGAATAGAAGTATACTTAAATCTGAAATAACTGTTTTGGCTACTGTTCGTAATTTAGTGATAATATACGGGGTGTCCCGATTAAGCAGTTGAAGCATGGGTATCTTCTAATCGGTAAGAGATAGAGAATCGATTAATTATTAGAAAATACGCAGGACAATGAATACTATCTATGTCCCGTGTAAAACCAACAAAAAAGTTAAACGTGCAGAGCACACTGCGAAAAAATCGATTTTAGCGATTATTTATTTTTCTTTGTAATTTGGTAATTATTGATGATAGAATGATAATTTTTGACATTAATAAGGCACATTTATATGGGTTTTAATAATTTGTAGTTAGTTTTACCCTAAAGCAAATATTTTCCAAGATAGGCATACTAACTTAATTTTCATATATGGACGTCAAAGTTGGCAATGACCTCATTTTGTAGATTTTTTATTAATTTCCCCCATATGCAAAACAAAGGGAAACATTTTCAAATCAAAAATGTTAGTGGATATATCCATTTTGAGGCCGCCGAGTTGATTAAGACCATTTTTGAAAATTGTCTGTAATTCTGTCGCCACGATAAAGTCTAAACCGATTGAGCTGTTAAGATGATAACACACAACCTTCTTTTATTCTTCTTTAATATTGATCATATAAAAAATTCTTGTTAGGAAAAGTTGTAAATAACCGAAAAATTAGCATTTAATGCATATTCACTATATGATGTCGTAGCCCTTTTAGTTATTTTATATTGTTTTAAAAATGTGAATTTTACGAATTAATTATTATGAATAAGTGAGCTATTGCTATAAACGTAATTTTTGACCTTGTCATATTAATATTTTGTGGAAAACTAAAAACATAAGTGAGACTTACAAATAAAGTTTAACAGGAATAGAAACATTTGTTCAAAAATAAAGCTAAAGTATCTAACATGGGGAAAGTACTATGATAGACATATCAATTTTATTCTCTTTAATTTTATGCATCATATAAGTTTATTAAAAAAAACATTTTTGTAGTAGGTTGTAAAATTTTATATAAGAACAAAAGAATTTAGTATAAGTGGGCACTAAATTAAATAAGTTTTTAACGCAATTTTTATATAAAATATATACAATAAACACTAAAATCTGATCTAATTTTCCGATAAATTTAGTACAAGTGGATACCAGATTAAATAAGTTTTTAACTCAATTTTAATATAAAATACAAGTATAAATGAACGGTAACGTGACCGTCAGTCTAAGGTGTCAAATTGTTTAGAGGAAATGGCAAAGCTATACTGATGAGAGATAATTCTCGAAACGCGTCTATAGATGGCCTGAATAGTTTGACCCAAATTGTTGCATTTGCAGTAGGTTACTGTATGTAACAGCAAACACTTGTTGTATAATTCAATATCCGTCGGGGTATTATTCCGGGAAGTAGTTGTTTCAATGAGTGTTTGATATAGTCTTTGTAAGACTAACTTGTTGTAGATTGCGAAAAGAATCGCACTTTTAATATAAAATACATACAAAACACGAAAATCTGATATAATTTTCCCATAATAAAAATAAAACCACTATATGGTATATCAAATTAAAGGGAAATAAAAACTCTACAAAATGAGCTCATAGCCAACTTTAGCGTCTATATAAAGACATGAAGTTGGTAGGGACTTCTTGGAAAATATTTGCTTCGTGTTAAAAACTAATCCTATATTAATAAAATGCATAAAAAGGTGTATTAATAATGTAAAAAAATCATCCGTCTATCATCAATAATAACTAACTTATAAAGGAAAATAAAAAATCGAGAAAATCGTTTTTTTTCGCATTGTGCTCCGAATGCTCATTTTTTGTTGGTTTTACACTGGACTCATTGTCCAACATGTTTTCTAAAACTTAGAAAAATTCTCTATCTCTTACCGTTTAGAAGAGACCCATGCATCGACTGCTTAATCGGGACACCCTGTATACTTGATACAAAAACAAAATATATTTTAGAAAGTTATAAAATATTTATGTCACTGAAGTTATATGAAAAGTTCCGGCTAGTACAGCAATATTTTTGAATTCACAAAAAGGTGTCTTCTTACAAATATAAAACCGTAAACAGCATTTTCTTATATGTCCAGATGCTAGTCATTACCTGTCATATCTTTGAGGTTAACTTATGCATTAGTAATTCACAATAATGTAATAGATGTTAAGTTACAACAGCAAACAAACTAAATGTTAAAATAAGAGTACAAAATTGTATTTCCTCACCAAAAAAAAAAAAAAAACACGCGAAATACTGAAATTTAACTGTATTGGCTATAATGACTGTACTAACTATAAGTAGACTTGCATTTTATTGTATCAATCAGAGCTGGGCAGGATTCGAATCATTCAAGATTCGATTCCTGGATTCGAAACCTTTTAGAGGATTCAAAAGAGGTATTCGAATACTTTAGTGAAAACGGATTCGTGATCCGGATTCGTTACATTTTTTTTTTAAAGGATTCGTATTCGAATCCAGACGTAGATAATTCGAATCCTTATAATAGGATTCGAATCCTTATAAAAGGATTCGAATCCTAATAAAAGGATTCGAATCCTCATGCACGGATTCAAATCCTCCCAAATAATTCGAATCATCGCTATTAAGGCTGGGATTCGAATTCGATTAATTCAAATAGTTAAATATTCTAATATGAATATTTAAATCACTAAATTATTCATATTTGAATATAAATATTTACATTTTCAATAATTAAAATATTTGTAAATGCATATTTGGTTATTTAATCATATAAAATTTCCATCCTTAATAGTATATTTTTAACTTCACTTGAAATCAGTGTTTTATACGCGTAGCGCATGAAGTAAAATTTCGAGTTTAGAAAAGCCCCGTGAAAATTTGTCTCGGGTCGCTGCGCGACCCTCGACAAATTTTCTACGCGGGGCTTTTCTAAACTCGAAATTTTACTTCATGCTTAGTCTGGGAGTGGACAACACTCGTTCTTAGAAGTTTCAAATTGAGTGATCACTCAAGATTACTAAGTTTATTACCATTTTACAAAGGCTACAGCTCGAAGGACCAATCATGGTCTTCGGAGACCAAAGGACTGCAGGGAATCGAAGTTTTTTACAAGAAAACAACGAATATCTGAAGGTTTACAGCATGGATAGGAAAGAAAACGATCAATTTTGAAAAAATATCGAAGTTAGGTTGGTTTTCAGTGCATTATTAACTTCACTTTGAATCAGTGTTTTATACGCGTGGCGCATGAAGTAAAATTTCGAGTTTAGAAAAGCCCCGCGAAAATTTGTCTCGGGTCGCTGCGCGACCCTCGACAAATTTTCTACGCGGGGCTTTTCTAAACTCGAAATTTTACTTCATGCTTAGTCTGGGAGTGGACAACACTCGTTTGAACTTTAAATTTAACTGTTTATTAAAATCTACGTATGTAATATAATAACTCATTCATTGAAATCATAGAAAAAGATGCAAAATTTTACCTAAAAAGAACTTTTAGAGTTAACTTTATAATTTGCTCGGCTCTTAATAGGTGAATATTCTATTCCTAAGAAAAACCATATTTATTTAATATTAAAGTTGCATTTAATATAATAACAAACTGTGAATAAATCGACAATAATCTAGAAATATCGAAAATCTCGACATGTAGAAAATCTTGACGGTCCACTCCCAGACTAAGCATGAAGTAAAATTTCGAGTTTAGAAAAGCCCCGCGTAGAAAATTTGTCGAGGGTCGCGCAGCGACCCGAGACAAATTTTTACGGGGCTTTTCTAAACTCGAAATTTAGTTCATGCGCCACGCGTATAAAACACTGACTTAAAGTGAAGTTAAAAACGCACTGACAACTAACCCAACTTCGATAATTTTTTCAAAATTGAATGTTTTCTTTCCTATCCATGCTGTAAACCTTCAGATATTCATTGTTTTCTTGTAAAAAAAACTTCAATTATTTTATTACGCCACGCGTATAAAACACTGATTTAAAGTGAAGTTAAGAACGCACTGAAAACCAACCCAGTTTCGATATTTTTTCAAAATTTGATGTTATCTTTCCTATCCATGCTATAAACCTTCAGTTATTCGTTGTTTTCTTGTAAAGAAACTCCTTCGGCCCCCGAAGACCATGATTGGTCCTTCGAGCTGCATCCTTTGTAAAATGGTAATAAACTTAGTAATCTAGAGTGAGCACTCAATTTGAAACTTCTAAGAACAAGTGTTGTCCACTCCCAGACTAAGCATGAAGTAAAATTTCGAGTTTAGAAAAGCCCCGCGTAGAAAATTTGTCGAGGGTCGCGCAGCGACCCGAGACAAATTTTCACGGGGCTTTTCTAAACTCGAAATTTTACTTCATGCGCCACGCGTATAAAACACTGATTTAAAGTGAAGTTAAAAATGCACTGAAAACCAACCTAACTTCGATATTTTTTCAAAATTGGATGTTTTCTTTCCTATCCATGCTGTAAACCTTCAGATATTCGTTGTTTTCTTGTAAATAAACTTAGTAATCTTGAGTGATCACTCAATTTGAAACTTCTAAGAACGAGTGTTGTCCACTCCCAGACTAAGCATGAAGTAAAATTTCGAGTTTAGAAAAGCCCCGCGTAGAAAATTTGTCGAGGGTCGCACAGCGACCCGAGACAAATTTTCACGGGGCTTTTCTAAACTCGAAATTTTACTTCATGCGCCACGCGTATAAAACACTGATTTCAAGTGAAGTTAAAAATATACTAATAAGGTTGGAAACTTTATATGATTAAATAACCAAATATGCATTTACAAATATTTTAATTATTGAAAATTGAACTGATTTAGAATGACGTTCAATAACACATATATCATAATTAATTAAAATCTTTAGTTAATCAGATATTTAGTCGGTAAATAATAATAATAATAATAAGTATTTATTGCCCAACAGGAAATTTCCCAATTACAAGACAATGATAAGACAATAAACAATGTATGTATGTACATAAATAAATTTAAATCTAAACAATATGAAGACGCTCGTGAGTGTGACAGCTATTTGACAGATTGTTCATCAACGATTTAACAGAGTCGTGCAGAATATCACAACAGGGTGGTAATTTATTACACATGCATGACATGATAACAATGAACATTTTTCTTAATAGAAACTGATGGAATAAAATGTTACTGGTTGCAAATGATAGATTCAAATTAATTTTTAAAGGATTTATATCCGTGATTCAAAAATGAGGATTCGAATCTTTGATTCGAATCATATTTTTCACTTACGAATTCGTTATTCGAGTATTCGTGGTTCGAATCATATTAGGTGATTCGGATTCGTGATTCGAATCCTGTTTTTGAGGATTCATCCCAGCTCTGGTATCAATTATATTAACTATTGTGACAGTACTGAATATATATCGACAGTATTGATTATATTGACAGTACTGACTGTATCAGTTATGTTGTTTATTTTGACATTACTGATTATATTGACAGATCGATTATATCGACCACTTTAACAGTACTAACTATATTGACTGTATCCATTATGTTGACTATTTTGACAGTAATGGTTCTATCGACTATAATGACTATTTTGACATTACTGATTATATTGACTGCATACTTTTAATTGTAGAATTATCTTACACTTGGTGAAACATTTTTTAACACTGAATTTAAAACTGGTTTAAAATTATTAAAACACTTGTTTATTGTTCAACTGTTTGTTTTTAACTGACTAGTTTCAGTCAGAGTACCAGTCAGAGTACCATTATCAAAGTTATTGCAAGACTAATGTTACAGGGAGAGCGGTGTGCATTTTATACCTAAATCTACCCAGGTTTAGATCAAGCAAAACCCAAATCTTATGTCGCCCTTGAACATGTAAAATCATGTAAAAATCTTGCTCTATTGTTAACATTTTAAACAGTCTAGACATAAATACAATCTGCATTAATAAAATACATTTTGGCAAATTGCTGATTAACAGTAAAGATAAGACCGAAAAAAATCGAAAGAGTGGAAATGTAATGACTACGAAGCAACATATATTGGCCAAACTGGCAGAAATTTCAACACACGTCTAAAGGAACATAAAAAATCCACCTTAGACAATCATCTAAAAAAGGGCTTCGCAAAACATTGTATAGATGAACGCCACTTTTCCATCCCTCTGAATTCAAACCCTCGAAAATAATCAATAAATGAAATGTAATTTAATTATTGGGAAACTTTTTACATCAAGGATTCAATAGAAAAAGGATCGCACGTTACTAACGACAACTTAGAAATGTTTAACACCCCGCTGCTCAAAATGTTTGTCTCTTTGCGCCCCAACAATCATGTAATGACTTAATACCCCCCCTTTAGGTATAAAACGCTCACCGCTCCCCCGGTGACATTAGTTTTGTAGTAACTTTGATAATGGTCGTCTGGCCGAAATTTGACAGTTAAAAATAAGAACAAACAATGAAACAATTACCAAATGTTTTATTAATTTTAAGCCAGTTTTAAATTCAGTGTTATATTGACTGTATATGTTTGTTGTTTTGACAGTACTGACTATATCTATATCGACAGGATCGATTATATTGACTATTTTGACAGTACTGACTGTATAATGTTAACTATTTTGACAGTACTGACTGTATAATGTTAACTATTTTGACAGTACTGACTGTATAATGTTAACTATTTTGACATTGCTGATTATATTGACAGATCTACTATATTTACCATTTTGTCACTACTAACTATATTGCCCCCCCCCCCGCTAGTGATAAGACGGTTTCACCAACAGCGATAAAAGCAACGCAAAATCAGAAAATAAACAAACTAACCATGAATGGAAACTCGTACAAAGAAGGGACAAAAAACGAAACTCCGCAAAAACGATAGTGGGCTCTAATAGCGGTGTACAGATGGCACCACAAAAAAATGCATGGATATATATAGGAAATTGCTTGCAAACGGTCACGAAGCAAACAATTACTGACTATCTTAAAAAAACACTCCCGCTCATTGAAATCAAGGAAATAAGCGAATTGAATACAAAAGGAAATAATAAAGCATTTAAATTGGGTACTGATTACAAGCATTTGGATTTACTAATGTCAGATGATGCGTGGCCTGAGCGTCTAAGAATAAGAAGATTCAACTTCCCGAAAATGCCCGATCAGAAAGAAAATTTTATAAACGAATCGGCAAAAGCGCAACTCACTTAGAAGCAAACACTACTCAGGAAAATGATTTTTTTCATTTATATTTTATAAATCTTCAATGTATTCGTAACAAAATAAATGAATTAGAAGTATTTTTAATGGAATATGCATGCTTATTCGATGTACTATGTATCAGTGAACATTGGTTGCAAAATTCTGAAATTCCTGCACTTGATATTAGAAATTATAAATGCGCATCTAACTTCTCCAGATCAAATCACATCCATGGAGGTGTGATGCAGCTAATAAAAAGTAGTACGCAATTTACTGAAATTAATAATATAAATTCACTGCCAGTGGAAATTCATTGTGAAATAGCTGCAACATACGTTCCTCTGCAGAATATTACTATTATTAATATATACAGGTCACCTAACGGTGATTTTAATACATTTATCAATGTTTTAGGAACTATGCTGAACTACATCAATTTAAACAAAAACGTTATATTGGGGGGAGATTTTAATGTCCATTTTCTCTCCGATGATCAACGTGCCCACGACGTGACTAGTCTTTTACTGTCATTTGATCTCTGAGGTTTGGTTTCCTTTTACACGAGAAACAACAACTGCCTGGATAACGTTTTTACGAACATTCCAGCAGCAGAAATAACCACTTTTCCAATTGATTACTGCCTATCAGACCACGTTGGAATACACATAAAAGTGCGCAAAACTGCCCGAATGGGAACAAACTTTGTTAAAATGGTAAGACCTATCACGGAGAGGGGTAAATCTAAGTTATACCATATATTACAAAATACCGACTTCTCTTACCTTGATAAATGCCAGTGTCCAGATTCAGCATTCGCAGATTTTATTTACTTGCTGGAAATACATTTTTTAAATTGTTTTCCTCTCAAGAAAATAAAAACATGGAACAATAATATTGTCTGGTACAATAATGATCTTAAACAAATGCGCGAAACTCTATTTTTTATCAAAGAGGCTAGTCTTCGATTGTCCGAATTAAAAGCTACATATAGAGAATACAAAACAAACTATAAACATGCACTTCAATATGCAAAAAAAGTAGCAAACTTAAATTACATCAACAGCTCAAATAACAAACCAAAGGCAATGTGGTCATTAATAAAAAGAAACCCTAACAACTGTGATACACCAAACTGTGATATAGATCCTAATAATTTTAACAAATATTTTACTACAATAGCTGAATCTATTTTAACTAGTCATCCACAGTTAAATTTAGACCCGCTGACATTAATAAATTCACACACTATCGGAAATAATTACTTTTCCTTTAGAGAGGTAAGTGAAGTTAAAGTTAGGGAGACGATTGTGTCTCTTAAAAATTCTAACTCAAGAGACATATATGGTATGACATGTGGGGCCATTAAATATGTAAAAGATGCAATCCTATGTCCGCTAACAAAACTAATAAATAACTGTATTCGAAATAACGTATTTCCGAGAAGTTAAAAATAGCTACTGTCATCCCCCTGCATAAAAAGGGCTCGCATGCTGATGTCGGTAATTATCGTCCAATTTCGTTATTGCCTATACTATCTAAGATTTTTGAAAAAATACTCCTTCAACAAATACTGAATTTTCTGGTGGAAAATGAGGTATTAAGTAATAACCAATATGGCTTCCGAGAGGAACGTTCAACAGCCGATGCAGTTCGAGTTCTTGTTGAGGAAATAATCTATGGACTAGAAGCTGGCCAATATACAGCAGCTTTATTTTTTGACCTCAGTAAGGCCTTTGACTGCGTTCCTCATGACGTCCTACTACGGAAGCTATATTTCTATAATTTCAGTCCTGAGAGTTGCCGTTTAATGTCTTCTTACCTCCAAAATAGAACACAGCAAGTCAAATTTAAGGAGCAAACATCAAGTTTTGCAACAGTATCATGTGGTGTGCCGCAGGGGTCGATATTAGGTCCACTCCTGTTTTTAATATACGTAAATGATTTACCGGCCTACATCGAAGAAGGAAACATTTTAATGTACGCGGATGATACGACTTCTATAAATAGAAGTACTGATTTGCAAAACACCCTGCAACAGAGAGAGCTGATAAACAATAAAACATTGGCGTGGTTTAATTCCAACAAACTCTCGATAAACACTTCAAAGACTGTTCACCTTATTTTCACACTTAAATCAGGCAATAACGAACATGGACATTGTAGATTTTTAGGCATCAACATCGACTCTAAATTGAGCTGGAGAGAGCATGAAAAAGTACTTAGTTTGGCACTTAGCAAGGTAACTTTCTTGCTTAGGACTTTAAGTAACACTCTTCCTAAACTCGCACTACTAACTGCCTATCATGCTCTCTTTCAGTCGAAAATTCAATATTGCATTCTTGTTTGGGGACACTCCAGTATAGCACCTCGGATATTCGGCCTACAACGTCGAGCAGTTCGATTAATAGCGGGCATAGGCTACAGAGATAATTGCGTCGACGTCTTTAGGAATCTTGGGATACTTACTTTACCCAGTTTGTTCTTATTCGAATGCTTGCTGCATGTTCATAAAAACGTTAATAATTATAAAAAAAATGATCAAGTACATAAATACGGCACGAGAGGCTGTGAGCATATTTATCCAGATAGATTACGACTATCTAAGTCTAGGAGTGGAGAAAATTATTATGGGCCAAAATTATTCAATTATTTACCTCAGGCCATAAAATCTCTCCCCCATATAAAGTTCAAGAAACATGTTAAGTCTTATTTAGTATCCAAAGCATTTTTCAGCATTGATGAATGTATTAATCACCAATTCGCGGATTTTGGGCCAAGTAACTGATACAATTTTTTCAAATGTTTTTAATATGTTGTATCGTATATAGTATTTATTCTGTATTTTATCGTGTTTTACATTTTATGTTTGGCGTTTATATTTTACATTTGGATTTTATATTTTGATTTTATATTTGTATTTTATATTTGTATTTTATATTTATATTTTCTGTTTGTATTTTATATTTGTATTTTTTATATTTTATATTTATATTTTTTCTACCACTCTTATTGACGTTTGTAAACCTCTGGTCTTAAGCAAGAATAAATTTACTTACTTACTTACTTACTATTGACTGCATCAATTATGTTGACTATTTTGACAGTACTGACTGTATCGATTACATTGACTATGTTGGCTATATTATCATTTAAGAAAATTGACGACATCGACTGTTCTTTAACTATATTGACTATTATGACTGAATTAACTGTAACTCAACAACTTTGATTATTTTCGTTGTGTAATAAAAAACGAGTTTTTTTTTCCAATCAAATTTTATGGATTGTAAAATTTAAACGATCGTAATTTTGATAGTTGTTATTAGATTTTCCTGAAATTTTGTGTAGATATTAAGGTAACATTGCTCTTTCAAAATATGTCAAAATTTATATACTCCATCGATGGTTTTTGAGTTATTTCCGCCTGGTTATGTAAAAACCAAAATTTAAAAACATCATAGCTTCAACATTTTAAGTGAGATCTCTATACAATTTTATATGGATGTTAAGAAAATATTGCTCTAATAGAATATGCCAAATTAAAAATACTCAATCGATAGTTTCTGACTTATTTGCCAAAAAAAACTACATATCATAATTACATTGTAAGGTGATTTTATCTTAGTTTAAATGCAATTACAGATTCAGACATTCATAACTTTTGAAATTTTTAGGATATCATTATAAAGTTTTGTGTGGAAATGAACTTTGCCCTTTTAGAATATATAGAAATATCAAAACTCCCCGTAGAATTATTTTAGTTATTTACAAAACAGCGTTAGTATGACAAAAAGTGTATACAAATTAAATGTTAATTTTTTCGATTATTTACAACTTTTCGTAACAAGATGTTTCTATAATGAGTGTCTATAAATTGTTGGCATCTCGGTTGCTTTGAAAAACAAATTACATATCTTAGATTATGCCATATGTCATTGGGTAGTGTCACTGTGCTGAATTTAATTATGACGTATGTTTCTGAATTCAGAGCCTACTGAGATGCCGATAGTTTATAGACTTTCTTTATATTAAAGAAAAATCTGGTTTACGCATTTTCACCAAAAGTTGATCAAATACTACTATTGTATTAAAAAGCTTAAGTTTATAGTATCATCTTGACAGTTCAATCGGCGACAGAAGGACAGAAGGATAATACAGAATTACAGACACTACAGACAGACATTATTTAAAAATGGTTAACTCAGGGGACCTCAAAATGGATATCCATTAAAATTATTAATTCGAATTTTTTTGCGAAAACAAAACTTTTCCTTTGTTTTGCATATGGGGAAAAAAGTTATATAAATTAATTGTAGACTTTGTCAATAAAGAGCCGTGAAAGGAATAGTTGCCCATCATAGGCCATTGTGCTTAGCTCCAGAATCAAGTTTGAGAATATCAGGCAAGTGAACAGCTGCTCAGGTTTTAAATTGGTTATTCATTCTTCGCCAAAGAGGTTAAAAAGAATGAAAAATGCTTACGACAACTAATTTTCGTTAAGTTTATATTTTCAGAAATAAAATCCACCAATACTATATTTTATATTTTTGTCGTCGTAAATTGATATTTTGACCCTATGTGCTCCGGCACAAATTCCCATCCCCTGCAATTCAACGTGGAAAATCCAGTGAAACGAAGTAAATCAATTAGATTTGAACGCGCTGCGAAAATATAAAACCTCAAATGTAAACATCAGTCAGTATTAGCGGGATAAAGGGGGGAATAAAAACGGGCCGCAATCAGTAATTTATTTGCGGCGACGTGCGGGGGGTGCGGAGAAGAGGGGGACGGAAGACGTAAATAAATTACGTATTTCTGTACTTGTATCAAAGACACAAATTGTTTTTACTGTGGCACTGCGATAAATTATTTCAGCACTCTATAAAACAACCCTCTGCATTATACCAGTTCCATTACAATCCCGGATTTTCTTAAAACTACAAATCTTGAGCACTTGCTTTGAATAAAAAGCAGTCGTGGACATATAAAAGCCCTTAGTTTTGATTTATGTAAGCTATTGAAAATGATACTAAATTATTAAAAAGAGAGATATTTATTATATTTCAAGTTACAGTGTAAAATCGAAAATTATAAATTAATTGTAAGTATATAAATTGTGAATACTGTGTAATTATTGTTTCCACATACAGCGATTATTTTCTTTCAAGTACCTATACATTAGATATGGGTCATTCATGAATGAATCGTTCGAAAAGAACGATTATGTACGGTGATTTGAATGAAGTGATTCCGAATTTCAAGAAGAATGATTCGTTAATGATTCATTTACTCGAGACGACCGACCGAACCATTTTGGGCGAGCGGAATCGTATTCCCGATTCGGATTTATACATGCGGTCTGAATCCGCCAGAATCGGATGCCTAATTTCGTTCGCTCGAATCCGCGCACGACTTCAACTCCGCTGTGTACATGCGGTCTGAATCTGAATCCGCCCGAATCGGATGACTATTGCGTTTGCTCGAATCCGCGCACAACTTCAACTTGTTCGTCTCGTTTGATGGAAACTCGATCGGTTGAAACGATTCCTCAGCATTGCGGGAACGAATGCTTTGCGCCAGCCTTCATTTATATTTTGTAAGACTCGACCGTCGGGCCGTTTAAAAAATCGCTCGCTTGAATTCGTGAGGCTAAAACGAATTTAATCTAATCAGCTGTTAGTAATAGTAATGTTCTTTTTAGTAGGGCTTCGAACCAAAACTGAACCTAAACTGAACCTAAAACCGGAAAAACCCGTTATTTTTGCCGGAACGAAAATCGGAACTGAACCGAAAAAAATATCCGTTTATTTCGGTTCAAACAAGCACGTCAACTTTAATTACTCAACAGTTTTTAAACGTTAACTGGTTGCAGTTGAAATTTAAATATTTTCACTTGTATTTAAAACCGGTCTCATATCAACCGGTTTTTGTATTTTCCGACGTAAACATCGTGATTTTAACATTAAATGTCGATTTAGTCAAAGTCAATTCAACATTAGATTGACTGACATTAGTGTTATTGTTTTTCTTTATGACACTTGCGACACACATTTTGATAGTTGTGACATATTTTAAACTAAAGAGTGTCTTCCAGTAACAGACTAAGCATGAAGTAAAATTTCGAGTTTAGTAAAGCCTCGCGTAGAAAATTTGTCGAGGGCGCGCAGCGACCCGAAAAAAATTTTCATGGGGCTCTTCTAAACTCGAAATTTTACTTCATGCGCCACGCGTATCAATATATAAAAGGTTTTGAAAATGTCACAACATTTTTAAATTGTTGAAAATCTGACAAAAATTTTATAAATTAACGAAAATGTCGAAGTGTCAAAAATTTCATAAACATTTTCTAAATTGATAAAAATGTCGACATAGCGAAAATCTTATAAAAAATTTGATAAATCGACGAAAATGTCGAAAATTTGATGAAAATTTTATAAATTGATGAAAGTATCAAAATGTTGAAAATTTCATGAAAATCAATAAAAATCAAAAAAAAGCTTTCACTTTTTTAAATCGACGAAAATATTGTCAAAATTTTATAAACTGACAAAAAACCTGAAATATTGAAAATTTCATGAAAATTTGATAAATCAACTAATGAATATTTGTTAATATTGAGTTTTTAAATTGATGAAAATTTTCGGATGTTGAAAATTTCATAATTTTATAAATTGACGGAAATCTCGAAAAATCGGAAATTAATGACAATCTCGAAAAATCGAAAATTGATGACATTCTCGAAATACCGAAATTTTGACAAAATTTTTATAAATCGACAAAAATTATAAAATATTGAAAATCTCATGAAAATTTGATAAATCAACAAAACCAGTGATTCCACGCCCTGGCTATAATTGACATTCCTAAGATAAATTGACATTATTGACACAAATTAACATTATCATTCATCATGAATGATATTTCTATCATAAATTGACATTATCATCATGAATCGATATAATTGACATTTCTATCATAAATTGATATTCTCATAGTGATATTAATAATAATCACGTTTGACATATTTTTATATGTTTTGACTTCCATGTCAGTTGATATATTTTTATTCACTTATAAATTAAAGTAAAACTTGGAATGATATATACACTGCCGAGCATAAAACTAGGGTCACTCCGACGCAACATTTATGCATGATAACGCAAGGCCCCACACTGCTCGGATAGTTATTGAGTATCTTAACGAGTGTCAAATCACGCGATTTGTTTGGCCTGCTCGCAGTCCAGATTTAAATCCAATTGAGCATGTTTAGGAAGAGATGGGAAAGCGTTTACGGAGACACGTACAGGCCCCCTGAAATTCTAGAGAGCTTCACGACATACTGGTGCAGGAATTGGACAATCTTCCGCAGAATGTGATACAAAATCTGATCCAGAGCATGCCTCGTCGTTTACAAGCTGTTATCACTGCCAGAGGAGAAAATACTTGCTACTGAAGTCCTTAAACTTTCTTTTGTTTCAACAAAAGCATATGAAAGTAAACTTGTTCATTTTCATTACTTAGCATAGCAAATTGAAATTGTTCATTTGCCTTACTTTCAATAAAGTTTGAACAACAAAAACTGTTTTGTTTATTCAAGCAATCAGTTAGTAAACCTTTACAAACGAAAAAACACGTAAAAACTAAAGATTTCTAAAAAATCCAAAAAAATTCAAATTACGAAGTGATCCTACTTTTATGCTCGGCAGTGTATATATATATATTTTTAAAATTAGATAACGACATTGACAGTTCCAAATTATTTTGACTGTTCTAAATCACTTTGAGTTAGTTAACGACTTTGACAGTCATTAAACAACTTTGACAGTCACTAAACGACATTCACACGTGACATTTTTATGTTTAGTAATTCATTGACGCGTGACATTTTAATAATCGACATTGACACGTGTGACATTCGACATTGACATTTGTTTCTTAGGTAAAAAAAATTGAGTATTGCTAAAAAATTAAAAAATACAGCCGACAAATCTTATAAAATCTCGAAATTTTATAAATCAACGAAAATGTCGAAATGTCAAAAATGTCATGACCATTTTATAAATTGATTAAAAAGGCCAAAATATCGAAAATGTGATGAAAAATTTATAAATCGGCGAAAATCACAAAACATTGCAAAATCTCATGAAAATTTCATAAATCGACAAAACGAGTGACGTCCACTACCAGACTGAGCATAAAGTCAAATTTCGAGTTTAGTGAGTGTGGATCATTTAGAAAACCAAGAGGTAAGATTTACAAAAAGGAAAATAAAGATCCGACGGCATCTAGCCGTAATATTGAGAAATATATTGGCACAAGTAAATTAAACGTTTTCGCTAAAATTGGCAGTTAGTAAGTGCCCTACCATATGACTATTGTGTGCTGGAACACCATCTTGCTGTAAATAAACATTATTTCTGATAGTCAATGGGATGTTATCCAACTCGATTATTACACATTCTTCCAAAATTTGGATGTATCCTTCAGCATTCAAATTTTCGTTAAAAAGCATGTAGTAAAGGACTCTGTTTTGATAAAGCGCCACCCATACATGAAACCCAAATCGTCCTTGTTGCACCCTGGCGACCGTCTGCTGAGGATTTATGTTGGACCAATATCGATTGTTCTGTCGTTTAAAAATTCTAAACGCCGCTCTTCATCTCCAGGATGCAAGTTATGAACCTTTATTATTTTATACGGTTTATACGTATGCTTGCTTAACGTTTTTAAAACGCTTAATTTACTTGTGCCAATATATTTCTCAATATTACGGCTAGATACCGTCCAATGTTTATTTTCCTTTTTGTAAATCTTACCTCTTGGTTTTCCAAATGATCTATACTCACTTAAATTGTGATATAAATACATTTGCAATATTTCTATTTCTGGCTGTCGTCGGTCCGGATAACGCCCAAAATATAGGTCTAAAGCTGTGTCCTTATTTTCATTACCCTCAATATAGCACCCAAAATGTTTAATTTTTTATAGTTTATGAAAATATTCATTTTAGACTCCTTTTTGAAAGAAATATAATCGAAAATATTTCGTTAACAACGGAATATCAAAACCAGTACGTAATTCATATTGAATTTTATGACATCTAAACAAACAAAAACAAACGCTTACAGAATTCAATTCATGGCTATTCAGAACAGAATAAAATATTAAGTGTTACATGTTGTTGCAATCCCAAGAAAAAATGCAATTTTTTGAGGTACTCAGATACAGGGTGTCCCATTTAAGAAAATGCTAGTTTTGATAATATCTCAAAAATTAAAACATCAATATGTTTTGAAGTACACTACTGGATTCTACGTAAAAAGTCATAAAACTTTCGTATTTAAATATTGTTTGTATCTCCATAAATAATCAAGTCATAAGAGATAATAAAAATTGGCAGATTTTGAGAATCACCCTGTATCTTCTAAACCAATCTATAGTCTGTTTAAAAACTAGAAGAAGTAGGTGCTAAAGCCCAATTTACACTATAAAAAGTTACCAGAAATATCACTAGATAAATTTGGCGGCAATTTTAAATAATTTCATAATTACTCTTTAAATTAAATCAAATATCCATTTGGTACTTCTTAATTGTGCTTAAGTATTTTCTTTTCCATCGTATGATATTGTCAGTTCAATTAAAATGCTTATACGGCATCTCGCCATATATCTGTGAAATAAAACATATTTACATTATGTTCATAATATAATATGCAATTTATATAATAATGTGTCTCTATTCGAGCTGGAACGAATCCTTGTAAAAATGATTCGAATCACGAATCCCAATCACCTAATATGATTCGAATCAGGAATACTCGAACAAAGGATTCGTAAGAGATAAATATGATTCGAATCGAAGATTTGAATCCTGTTTTTTCGAATCACGAATACAAATCCTGTAAGAATAAATTTGATTTTATTATTTTTTGCAACCATTAATATATAAATATCGTTACCAGTTGTTTTAACAAAAATATTAAAAACCTAATTATTAATTATTACCACTGAACATCGTTGGTAACAGCCTAAATATCTGACCCCCTGTTACTCTGGATAAAGATGTATTTGTGTGTTTCTGAACTCCACTTCAAATCAGTGTTTTGTACGCGTGGCGCATGAAGTAAAATTTCGAGTTTAGAAAAGCCCGAAAATTTGTCTCGGGTCGCTGCGCGACCCTCGACAAATTTTCACGGGGCTTTTCTAAACTCGAAATTTTACTTCATGCTTAGCCTAGGAGTGGAAACACTCGTTCAAAACTTTAAATTGAACTCTATTATAAAATCGACTAATGCCTTAAATTTACGTAAATAAAAAATTCACTGAATATCATTAAAACCGGGAAAGTCAGAGAAAACTCATGGAATTATATTCAAATTGATCGAAACACTAATAAAAAAGTCATATGATATTATTAAATTTGTCAAATTCAGCAGGCAAATTACAAAACGCGTAAAAATTTATAAAACTAACTTAAATATTGGCAAAAACAATGAAAACTATTAAACATAATGGGGGTCTCCCCCGTGAAAATTTGTCTATGGACTAGAAGCTGGCGCAGCGACCCGAGGCAAATTTTCTGGGCTTTTCTAAACTCGAAATTTTACGTCATGCGCCACGCGCATAAAACAGTGATTTACATTTTCATGTTATTCCGCACAATTAATTCGAATTATTTTTGACGATTCAAATCCTTTTGTAAGTATTCGAATTCTTTTACAAGGATTCGAATCCTTTTATAAGGATTCACTCTAACTTAGACTCGAATACGAATCCTCTTAAAAAAATGTAACGAATCCGGATCACGAATCCTGTTGAACTAAAGTGTTCAAATGCCTCTTTTGAATCCTGAATGATTCGAATCCCGCCCAGCTCTGGTCTCTATCCAACTTAAAATTGATTTGTATCATAAAACTATACAAGGTAGAACGACTCATCTACAACCATGCCTGCATGATCGTTTACTTCTTTTAAAACTTTATTCAAAGCTGGCACTTTATTTTTATAGAAGAAACTATGCACGGATCTCTTCACTACGTCATCAAAACTTGTAATTATATCCTCCAAGCTGTTTAGGGCTACAAATCTCTCCGGATTTCTTATATTCGCTTATGGTACGATAGACAGTGGAATTTACAACTCCTAAAAATTAAACATTTTATTATTTGATGCTATTTGATATCTCACCTAATGCACCAACAATGTCTGATACAACAGCAGTCATTTTCATATGTAGATCATCTGCTTATACATATTTATTATGCACTGTTTTTCAGACAGATATAAATGACCCGAATCCAACTTTTTACGCTTTTTTGGAGGTGAAGGTGATATTATCAGCGAGCTTGTACTGGATCCATAATCCATTACAACAATATAAACAAAACTAACTTTTAACTATGCTAAAGAAACACCGCACAAAAGGTTATTACGAAACAGACAAAGTTGCAACTCGGTAACGCTTCGAATTAAGGTTATGTCAGTTTTTGCGTCTAATAATGACGTAATTAGCATAGTGTAAAATGGGCGCGCTCTCGGCCAATCAGAGTTGTAGGTTTTGGCGCGTGAAATTTAAAACGCTCCTCCTAGTTATTAAACAGATTATAGTTAGCCTAGATCTGATTGCGCCATTAAACTAAACACTAAAAAGGAGAACGGGACACACATCTTAGTTTTTTTATATTTCTTACCGTTTAGCCTATACCCTATAATATCAACGAAAAAAAACCACCCTGTACAGGGTGTCCTAGAGCACCCGTATCAGGCCTATCGTGCCATTTAAAAATCAGGAGTTATTTACATTTCTAAACAAACTCTCAGGTATGCCAACCTTTTTGCGAAAAAGTAATATTACTATTCGATTCTTTAATACGGGTTTAGTAATATTATTTTGTCGCAACTCTCTAGGACTAGCCGTTTTCTTAAAATTAGCCTGATACGGATGCTCTGGGACATAAGGAGGACTGTGAATACAGCAACGTTTTTTAAATATGAAATAAAAACATTTCAAAAATTAAAACAATCACTTGCGAGCTGAACCGAAAACCTTAATCGAACCGATACATATTTTATTGATTGAACCGGATCGCAAAAAATAGCGGTTAGAAGCCTTGCTTTTTAGGTTTAAATTTAGTGTGCATTTGTCTATTTCCTGTAAATAAGGTAGCGTAATTTTATCAGCTGATGTTTGTCCTCTATTATTATTATTATAAGTGGTTCGTTTACGAACGATTCATAAAGATTCGAACTTTCCATATCTACTATACATATCCCGATGCACACTCTATAAATTTTCAGACATTCGTTGTTATTATAAAAGCGTTCAATTTAAAGCATCTAACAAGCGTTTTCATTCCTTGTTTAAGCATGAAGACAACATTTCAGGCTTTTCTATGCTCGAAATTTTACTTTATACTTAATCAAGGAGTGGATACACTCGTTAGAAACAACGTATGCCTATTTTTGGTAGGGCAACAAATTTGCCAAATGGTATAGTAATATTTTTCTTAGTACGCTTTCAACGACATTAAAGCCTTAAAGCCTATTGCCTCGCGAAGAAGTTGTAAAAATTTTAATGTTAATTCTAACAAGAAGCTTGTAAGTAAAAATTCTAAGTATTATGTGCATCTTATGGTTTGCTTGATAACATTAAAGAATATACACACGTATGTGGAAATACAAAAATTAAAATTGACTACATATTTTCTAATATTAACACTGAGTATGCTGAGGAATAATATATTCTGATATTTTCTGACCATTTCCCACAAACAGTTACCTTTAAACACAAGTTTAACATTTAACTAATAATAAAAGTTACTTAAGGTCGGAAATTTACATGTTATTTGGCTATAAGAACGAACAACAAATAATCTTCCACAATAATGAAAATAGAGCATTGTAACTCGCTTTGCGATTTGACAGTTTTTTTTTATGTTTCTTAAATTAACTATAAATTAAATAATGGAACACTGTCAAATGATTACATAAATCCGTGTATTACTTCCATAGGAAACATTATTTCTTCTTCATGTTGCTTTTATTTATTGAGGTGATTATTATAAACATGTATTAAATAGAATATATAAAATTACGAAAAAACTATTCGTGAATATGCAAACAATGTCTTAATTAATAAGACAACTTAAGACGATAAATATCCATTGAAACAACTACTTCCCGTGCAAATACACCTCCAGATATTGAATTATACAATGAAATATTTAAAATCTAATTTAATTTGATTTGTTACAACGCTCTATAAAAATATATGTAACGTTTAATTCAAATTCTCTTCAAACCAACTAACAATACAAATTTAAAATGAAAGGAGAGATAGCAACAAATTAGAAGTGAAAGGACTTGGATTAAAACTAACATTGTTTGCATATTCACGAATAGTTTTTTCGTAATTTTATATATTATGTTTAAAGTGTGCAAACTATAAGAAGCGTAAGCTTATTTTCTCGAATTCAAATAGTTTTGAATTTGAATTTATCATGTATTAAATAGATTGATGTAAAATAAATAAAATTGATCGGTGCTTAGAAATTTCCATAAGAGCAATGTATAATTTGATTACACTTTCAATAAATAGGGGGCAGAATCGTTATTTTTTAGTAACATTTTAAAAATATACTATGATTTCTAAAAACCTGTGAAAATAAATCAGGATTGATATGTAGAATTCTTGTACGACATTTGTCCGGACACGGGCTCCTGGCTCCCGGCTCCCGACCTTAAGTTGCAAATGCATTTTTTTCTGACGCAGACCGTTCATTCATTTATTGTGTTACTGATACACAACAAAGAAAGATATTATTAAAATATTTTCCAATACATTTTGTAAATATAATTGTATTTCTGGATTCATGTTTTGAATAGAAATGAGGAATGCCAGTAAATGTTGAGTTAAGTGCTGAGTCGGAAAAATTACTTTTTCATTTATGATTTACCAAATTGTATGTATGGCACTCGGCGATTTGATCATCGAGGCACCGTGTCAGCTTCGCGTTTTTTAGGTCCCAAGTTCGAATTGGATTATTGTAATTTTCCTTTTAGGTACTGCGCGCGGCGGTTTAGACTACTCAGCTTGGAGTGTCGACCACTCAGCTTGGAATGCGGACTGTCTCGTGTTCTCATCTATTCTTTTTGTGTGGTTCGTTACAATATATCAAATTAAGGTATGCAGCGCGCAGTAAATTCGCTTCATGTGTTAACCGCTAAACTTGAAGTCTAAGGTTTTAAATCATGTAAAATAAGAATTCGATTTAAATTACCTATGCAGTTGCAAATACCTTGAATTTAAATTTTGAGTTGCCAGAATTTAACTGGTTGTCTACAATATTTTAAATAATAATATGGAATATCAAATTGAAATCATTATCTTTTTTTACCTCATAAGGGCGGTAGGTTGTATTTAGCAAGTTGATATGCATACATAACAAAATGGCAAGTAGAACTTAAAATTTATTTACCTTTCAGTGAACGTCAAATCTTAGGTTTTGTTTTCTAATATTTTAGAAATGTGTAAAGAATTGGAACGTAAATATTTTAATTTCAGTTTGTATCTCTCTTTTAATTTCAGTTTTAATTTCAGTTTGTATCTCTGAACTAAAATGAGCAGAATAAAATTAGAATCATTTCTTTGCCTATCAGCATTATTTTCAAAGTTTTATTTTTGTTTTCTTTTTAGTAATTTATTTAAAGTTAAGCTTAAGAATTGCGAAGAAATATTCGTATAGAATCCTCAAAATAGTAGTTGCTATGAATAGTCAGTGTGTATCATCTAAATTTATTAAGACACAAAACATTACTTCAATTAAACATAAGTGTTCATACCACAAGCGAAAAAAATCAGATCATAAAATAACCTTTTAGTGGGCATTCTTCGCGTACTAGGTATTTCTGACTTATTTAGTATCAATCAACAATCATTATGATCACGTGGGCGCCGGCACATTTTTCAATTATTTATTACATTATTTTTAAGAATTTAGTTTGTTATTGATAATGAGCACCTTGTGTCTCGAAATGTACATCTAACATAAAAATAAAAAGTGAAGTAAGGAATAACAGTCTTTCTATTTGTGTATTTATTACAGTACGCTGAAAATCGACTAAATATATTTATTTATGCTATGATTTGTAAATGTACACTTCTGTGCAATAAAATTAAGCACAAGTCTCATTACAATAAAAACACGTTTTGTTCCTTACTTCACTTCACTTCATTATCAATAACTAATGATGTTACAACTACCTGAAAGAAATGGGGAAATGGGAAAAACCTAATTTTAATTAGATCGGTGTCGCAAGGTGGAATACATTAAGGGTATTACATTAAAACTGTTCAGGAGATTACAATTTTTCGGAACTTGTAAAAGGTTTTACAATGGGTTTTCTAAAGGGCTTAAATTAAAATTTAATAATTTATCTTTATGTTTGTGCATTTCGATGGCTTCCAACATATTTAACCGAAAATGTGAAGATTGTTTTAAAAATTTAATATTGTTTGTTAAAAAATAATGTCCTGTTTATAAATTATAGTAAGCTAAAGCGGATTCATTTGTTTTTATTTTTGCATTGGTACATATGTTTTTTGAATCTTTTTAACAAATTCCTTTGGGTTTGGCCTATGTAACATTTGTCACTCTCATTGCACGCAATTGAATAAATTCCAGACTCTTCTAAGTGGCTCATTTTTGTAAATTCATTGCCCAGTAATCTTAATTTGTTATTATAGAATGCTGGAGTCACATTGAATTTATTAATGAGCTTTGCAAATTGGTTGACAGTTCAGTGGTTGTATATGAGCAAATTTGTTGTATTTTCTGTCTTTAAGTGGTGTGAGATTTGTGGCAGAGTTCAATTTTTGGTTTCTTTTGTGCTTATTAATTAGTTTGTTAATTGTGCCTTTATCGTAACCTAAAGGCACAATTAACAAACAAATTAATAAGCACAAAAGAAACCAAAAAGCGCACTACGCAGCTACAATCAACAAATTTTCAGGGGGCTTTTCTAAACTCAAAATTTTACTTCATGCTTAATCTGGGAGTGGAAAACTCTTTGATTTTTTTCTGAATCAATTTGGATTGACTTAAGCTGTTGATTTTTGCGAATTTATTCAAATTTTACGACTTTTTATTTTTTTTTTATTATAAATAAATTTTTAATGATTTTGATGATTTGCAAAATTTTTAGGGTTTTGTCAATTTTTGTTATTCTCGACATTTTAAAAGGTTTTAATTGATTTTTATTATGTTTATTTGAAATAATAATAATAATCATAATTATTGGGCCCCGTGAATTTAGAAGATTTTAGATCATTTTTCAAGTTTCGAGAATTTTTAATGAATTTCCACGATTTTAGTTAATTTTCCAAATCTCATTTTTTGTGAATTTTCAACGTTTTAGTTAATTTTAAAAATCTAAACTCTTTTCGTAAATTTCGAAGATTTTCGTTAATTTTTAAAATTTCGCGGGTGATCGTGAAACTATAATAACATAATATTCAAAATCTAGACGCCCATCATTAATTTTATAGGATTTTTGTAAATCTTTAAAATCGAGAATACATGAAGGCGTCAAAGTTTTAAAAAGTAACGAAAAAGTTGTTTGTAATAAAGTTATGAATTTTATATGTTCCCGACACAAAGTAAGCACTAAGCAACATGGGTTCCGCCGTAACTTTTCTACCGAAACCGCCATGATAGATTTTATTCAACAAATACATAATTCAATGGACAAAAAGTAATAGGTACCTTTTTTCACTTATCCCGAGCTTTCGATAGTTTAGATTTTGATTTTATTCTTTCTAAATTATATGCTTTAGGGATCCGTGGGCCCATAAATGACTGGTTTAAATCATTTTTGGAAAACAGAAAACAATTGATCAAAATAAATGATGTTATATCAGACTCAATCAATATAGCATTAGGGGTACCGCAAGGAAGCGTGGCAGGCCCGTTATTATTTATTTTATTTATAAACGACCTTCCTGAGCATGTTCTAGACTCACATGCTTGTATGTTTGCGGATGATACCTCAATAATAGTAAGTGCTCCTGATAAACATGCTTGCAACATTAAACTAAACAACATAATAGCTCAATTCATGACATGGTGCAATAAGAATAACCTTATCATTAATTATTCTAAAACAGTTTGTATTGAGTTTTTAAATCCATACGTAATGCCATCAGAATACGAAATTGCTATGAATAATCAAGCAATCGATATTAGTGAGTCTACAACATTCTTAGGAATAAACGTTGATAAAAATCTCTCATGGAAGGTTTATATAAGTGTCCTAGTGCCGAAATTAAATAAATCGTTTTTTGCTTTAAGCCGTTTAAAGTACTTAATGCAAAAAACGGGGCTAATTTCAGCGTACTTTGGCATAGTATATCCATTGCTAAGTTACGGAATTACGGTGTGGGGACACGCATCTGAAGCGAAAAAAATATTCATAGTCCAGAAACGGATCATCCGTTTAATGTTTAATATACCATACTGAGATTCATGCAGATTGATATTCAAGACTAAGCATATAATGACGACACCATCAATTTACATTTATAAATTATTAAAGTATATACATAAAAATAAAAACTCTCTTTCCAAAAATAGAGACAAAACAAGAATTTCTGACGATATTTACATTGAAAAATTTGCCACAGAGCAATATAAAAAATCACCGTTATACGCAGGAAGTAATTTATATAATAAACTTCCCCAATCTATAAAGAATCTACAACTCAAACGATTTGAAAACACCATTAAAAACATTTTGTGCAAAAATGCAGTGTATTCTAGTCAAGAATTTATTGAACTATTATCCAAGTACTAATTTTACTGTAAAACGTGTATATGTTTTGTAATGTACTATATTGACGAATGTATCTATACCCTGTATGGCAGTAACAGAATAAATATATTATTATTATTATTATTATTGTTATTAAAGGAGTCAAGAATTTGAAAATCAGCAAAAATCTTGAAAAATGCATAACTTTTGTAAAAATTTTAAAAACTGTTATAAACCTGAAAAATTCACGAGTTATCACAATTTTAGAATTAATTGTAATCTTGGAAATTCACAAGAATTGACAAGATTTTAAAAATTAAACAAATACTTGAAAACCCTCAAGATTATGTAAATTAATGAAAATATTGTAAAAACCCAGTGATTATTTTTTAACAAATGTTTTCGACTCTCAGGCTAAGCATGAAGTAAAATTTTGAGTTGAGAAAAGCGCTAAGAATTTGGATTTGAAGCGTCCAAATCCAAATTCTGACTTTTATCAACTCGAAATTTTACTGCATGTGCCACGCGTATAAAAACACGGATTAATTGTTAAGTTTAAAATATTTAAACTATTTTTTTATTATAGATTATCACTTTTCATATACTCCAAATTGTTGTCAAGTATGTCATATTTCTTGACATTTCATCACTTTTTGATATTGTGTTAACATTTTATCAAATTTAAACATTTCATCGATATTTGACAATTTTAGATTTTTTCAAAATCCTGGCAAATTTAAACATTTTCACCCTGAGATTTCATCACTTTTCCATGGTTTTCGCAAAACAGACAGAGCAATAAATAGATAAAGAGATTAAACTCTATTATTATTATTATTATTATTACTATAAATTGACAGTATTATATATTTTAAATATAAATTAATTTCATTGCCAAATAATAGTCAACTTTAAATATATGCAGCCATTTAGCATATACTTTTCTTATTTTATTATATTGGACATTGTTTATCTAAATAGAATTATGCCCGACAAGTTGATTTTAGTTTAAAATATATGCCAGAAAAATATTATAATAAATCTTGTTTATATTATTTTTTTGGCAATAAATGTAGTGTACATGTTTTCTATTTGATTGTACAAATTAACAAGTTTTGTCACTTTGTCGCAACCAAACCAAATTTTCAGGCTTTTCGAAACTCGAAATTTGACTTCATGCTTAATCAAATTAACCGCTTTTAAAACAACAAATGCCCAAATATTTACACGCTATAAATAGGGATATGTATACCTAAAAGAAATATTTCCTGTATAATTAATAACTTACCAACTTTTACTGCAAAATTATTTTTATTGTTTAAAAGGGTATTTTGATTGTGATTTAGTGAAATAAGTATAACCGTGTACTTGTATAAATTGTATTGTTTTGTATTTGCAACTATTGTATATGTGTATTTAACATAATATTAAATCTTGTAAATATAAAGCCATTATTATTATATATTTCGAAGAATAGCGGTATCTTTACTCGTCACAGCTCGCAGAAATCTGCAACTCAACTCAATAATTCTACAGTTAATTGGATGATTAGCTCTGCACTTCATCATTTTTGTTGCACTTCTCGATAAGCCGGGGTCGAAAATGCATACTTTCGACGTCAGAATTCTTGACGTTAGTGAAATTACACATTTACCTTGTTTGAAGCATGGAATTGATAGATTCGGATTGATTGAGAATAAATCTTATTACATCTACTTCACAGAAATCTTTGGTAGTTTTCGTGTATTGTGTAGTTAATTTTTTATTAACCTTATAAATGTGGTACGGCAGACTGCACCCTGTTTAAATTATATGACATTATTGAAATAACTGCGTTTATCAGTGCCTTAATCTTCTCTATTAGAATAGTAAAAGCCATAAAACTTACCCCATAAACGAACAATGTTTTACAGCAGCGCATTTGATGTTGTAAACTCACCTGAAAAAGAAACAAAAATGTATATATCAGTATAAAAATGTGAGATGGGCGGACGAAATTGTGTAAAACCACAAATGGGCGTACACACAGAGCACATATTCCCTTCGTTTCGCTCGGTACAAGCGGCTATATGTCTTTACCGTCCTTTTTATGTACGCGCCGTTATTTCAACCATGTTTCATTACGACAATGGATGCGAATATATGAAGACGCCCGACGACATTTCACAAAAAATTACACATCCGAGCGAGAGAGCGTGAGAAAACAAAAAAATGCAGAATTAATTATTTGGGAAGGGTGTTTTTATCGGCAAGAGGACCCTCGTCTCCAGAGCGGTGACACGCTCACCGCAAAAAGGAACAATTAAAAGGGTTAGGGAAATAAGAACGGTGAACAAGTGTTCTTTTTTCCGGCAGTAAATTCCGGTGGAATTATTGCACTATAATGGATTAAACGCAAATTGCCAGAGGTCGCAAAATGTTGACCATTCGGAATTAATGACGTTCTTCTTTTGTACAATGCGCCCGCCGGGTTAAATTTATGCCCTGAATAAACTTTTACCATTGCAATTTTACAGGGTCACTGCCTCATACAAACACATATTCACACAGAACGGATATGATTAAAACGATTCCAACTGTCCAAATTACACCGCTATGGTCATTTGGCTACTTTGTGATGGATCGTTGGTTTTTTTCAAAGTGCATAATTCTCATCTATCCTTACATTAATAAATTGGTTGAATTAATCACTTTTATTTTGAGTAAAATACTAAAAAAGTGATTGTATATTTGTATCCATATTAAGCGGGCCAATTATTGCTACTAGTGTGTTTCTGGGGTACGAGATGGCGCAGAGATAGCAAAATTGTTAAAAGTAGTTTTGACTATGTATTAGTTCATAGTGCCTGCCGAATTTTATCACAACGAATAATAAAAATTATGAGTGCGGAGCGCGTTCTTTGTTTGTTTAGATAGCGCCGGGCGAATGAATGGGGATTACATTTTAGTGGACGATACTTTACTTACGCTCTAACAAAATAAACTATGAGCATGAAAGAACAACTTACTAATTCAATAATTTTTGATAGTAACATGGCATTGATGAAAACTAAATGACTACTTGATCAATATACATCAAAGAAATGTCATTTGGTTGTGTGGTAATCAATCAGCTGTTCAGCTGTCAGCATGTAATATACTTGTTAAAGCTATTACGTGCATGTGTAGGTAATGTCAATCATACGCGTCAAGATGACAGTGTGGTATGATGCGGTTACTAGAAATAAAATTATAAAAGGGGGGTTCCCGTCAATAAATATTATTATTATTATTATTATTATTATTATTACTAGATAGGGCGCAGGTAAAAATATATTACATATAAACATTTATTTATGTGTATATATAAGAATAATATTAATAGAATTTAATGTCTTTATCTAGAATTTTATGCTCTGTCCGTGATGCAACAATCATGGAAAAGTGATGAAATGTCATGGTTAATATGTTAAAATTTGCTAGAATTTAAAAAAAAATCGAAAACTGTAGAAATTGAAATGTTTAAATTTAAGAACAATATCAAAAAGTGATGACATATCAAGTAATATTGAAATTTGACAATAATTCGAGTATGTGATAAACTATAATAAAAAAATATTTTAAATATTTTAAACTTAACAATTAATTACTGTTTTTATGCGCGTGGCGCATGAAGTAAAATTTCGAGTTGAGAAAAGCCAGAATTTAGATTTGGACGCTACGCGTCCAAATCCAAATTCTTATGGCTTTTCTCAACTCGAAATTTTACTTCATGCTTAGTCTGGGAGTGGAAAACATTCGTTAAAAAAAAATCAATGGCTTTTTACAATAATTTCATTAGTTTACAAAATCTTGAGGGTTTTTAAGTTTTAGTCCAATTTTTAAAATCTTGTCAATTTTCGTTAATTTCCAAGATTTTACTTAGTTTTCAAAATGTTGACAACTCGAGAATATTTAATACGTTTGTTAATTTTCAAACGTTTTTTTTTTTTAATTTCCAAGATTTATAACAATTTTTAAAATGTTGACAAAAATCATGCATTTTTCAAGATTATTGCAGATTTTCAACTTCTTGACTCTATTTCTTACTTTAAACATGAGTATTCATGAATTTTCTAGAATTTCGTTAATTTTCAGGCTCGCAAATTTCAAAACGTTTATTAATCGTTAACGATTAATATAACGCCTAAAATAATTAATCGATGCTGAAAAATTCACGAAAATTGATGAAAATCTCGATATGTTTAAAATCTAACGAAAATTAAACGAGTGTCATCCATTCCCAGACTGAGCATAAAGTAAAATTTCAAGTTTAGAAAAGCCCTGCGTAGAAAATTTGTCGAGGATCGCGAAGCGACCCGAGACAAATTTTCACGGGGCTTTTTGAAACTCGAAATTTTACTTCATGCGCCACGCGTATAAACCACTGATTTGAAGAAATGTTGAAAATATATATATAAAATATAAAAATATTTATTTTGTAAAGGTTATAACAATAGTAAAAGTAGAAGAAATTTAGTTTGAGACAGTTTTCCATATTCTTAATATTTAAATCATCATATCTATAACGAGGACAGTGCATTTGAAAAATTAAAACAATCACTGGCAGCTGAACCGAAAAGCGCAAAAAACGGTTATTTTTTTCTGAACGAAAACCGGAACTAAACAATAACGGTTCGAATACCTGAATAAATTTCGGGTTCGCAAATTTTTTAAAAGAAATTTATTTGACAATAAATATGAGGCCATTCTTTACAACGTTTATTAATCGCTAACGATTAATATAACGTCTAAATTAATTAATCGATGCTGAAAAATTGATGATAAATTTCAAAAATTATTAAAAATTCATAATAAATGTTGATAACTTCTTGCAAATTTACACTTGTATGAAAATTTTGAAGATTAACGGACATTTTTAAAATTTACGAAAAATGTTGAAAATTAACTAAAATTGTGGAAATTCATGAAAATATAAAAAAACCTTAGGAAATTTACGAAAATTGGAAACATTTTAAAATATGTCGAAAATCTCGAGAATTCATGAATAGCATCAATATATTAAAAATTTACGAAATTCACAAAAACCGTCAGAATTTTAAAAATTAACAAAAATCTTGGAATTTCATAGCACGTGTCAAATTGATAAAACCCTAAACATTTTGCAAATCATTTATTTATTTATTTATTACCCAACAGGTAATACATCTAATAAAAGGGTAACACCAGTAAAAAAAAAATAACACACAACAATTTGTACATCTTAGATGACAATATAAAAAATAGTGGTGAAAATGTACAGTTAAAATATGATAATGGTTTACCCAGGATTGTAAATGGAAAAAACGTATTGCCACCCAACCGTCTTATGTAAATATGTATTACCGGCCTCAATACCAAAACCTTCACTTTTTACAATAATATACTTGCGTCAAGTCACTTAGATATAATTATGTTAACTGAAACTTGGGGAAATGATTCACTTTTAAGCTCTGAATTGTTTCCCCCGTTATATAATATCTATCGCAAGGATAGAACAACTGGGCGTGGCGGAGGTGTCTTAGTGGGCGTAAAAACTTGTATCCATTCCTGTGAATTAATTCTCAACGACCAACTCAGTGATCTCAACATTGATCTAGTCGGCATATGTGCACATTTATTCAATGTTGTTCTAAATATTATTGTTGTTTATATACCACCTCAGACTCCCGCCATAGCTTATGAAACACTATTTAATTACTTGGAATCGCAACTCCTGCTAGACGGAGAATTTTTAATTGTAGGTGACTTTAACATATCTGGTTTTCCTGTAATTCAGTGTAGTAAAGCATCAATCATTACAAACTTCATTCATTTCAATGCGGCATCTCAAATAAATTTACATAGAAATAGGTTCGATGGATTGCTAGATTTAGTAATAAGCTCTGAAAACCTGAAATGTACGATAGCACGTAGTGACTCTCCGATTGTCTCAGAAGATAACTACCACCCATCCCTAAACATTGAATATACAATTTCTAATGGCAATCTTGTACAGAATGTTGGTAAGTCAAAACCAGCCTATAACTTTAAGAAAGCGAACTATCAGTTACTCTACAATCTCATATTTGAATCAAGTTGGGATTCTGTTCTTAGTTTGGATAATCCAGACCTCGCCTGTGCTGAGTTTTACAAGATAATAAATAGCCATATAAACTCGTGTGTCCCCATAAAAACTGGCAAAGTGCATAAGCTTCCATTTTGGTATTCAAAGTCCACAGTACAAAATATAAAACGCAAACAACATTATTTCAGCATTTCTAAAAAATATAAAACTCATTTTAATAAACAATAATTCACTATTTACCGAAAATGTGTTAAAGCGAGCATTAAAAATGACTTCTCTAAATACTTGGATTCCATTGAAACTGATATTAAGCATAATCCTCAAAAAATGTGGTCATTTATTAATGAACGTAAAGGTAGGTCGCGAATTCCTGGTATTATGAATTACAATGACATAGAACTTAACCAACCCCAAGACATTACTAATGCATTTGCAGACTACTTTTCGTCCGTTTATTCCGTAAATAACACATCAATTAACAATACTACTCCTGTCAATAATTCGGAACTGCTACTCATTAAAACATTTAGTTTAGAAGAGTTTATGGTTGCATCTAGAGGGCTCAAGCAAAACCTTACAATGGGCCCCGACAATATACCTGCTCTGGTTGTTAGGGACTGTCGACATGTTTTGGTAACCCCACTATTACATATATACAATATGATTTTAAAATATAACAAATTTCCAAATGCATGGAAAATTTCGAAAGTTGTGCCAATACACAAAAATAAAAGCACCAGTGACATCCAGAACTACCGTCCTATATCATTAATTAGTAACTTCGCCAAGATATTTGAGATTATGCTATATAAGGTTTTATATGCTCATGTCGCACAGTCTCTATCCCCCAGTCAGCACGGATTTATAAAAGGCAAATCAACCGTTACAAACTTATGCACATTTATGACAGAGGTATCGAAAACCCTAGATGTACGCGGACAGTCAGACGTTATCTATACCGACCTATCAAAAGCTTTTGATGTGGTACAGCATGACTTACTTATACAAAAACTTCATACATTTGGCTTCAGTGATTGTCTAGTTAAATTATTAAAGTGCTACTTAACAAAGAGAACTAATTTTGTCAAATATAAAGGGTTCCAGTCACATAAATTCGCATCTTTGAGTGGGGTTCCCCAAGGGTCAAACCTTGGCCCCTTATTATTTTTATTATTTTTCAATGATGTCACTAACTGTATTACTTCAAAATGTCTATTATATGCCGACGACTTAAAAATGTTTAGAACTATAAATACACCCGACGACTGCTTAGCACTACAACAAGACATAACAAATTTCTCTTACTGGTGTAATGAAAATGGGTTAATGGTAAATATAAATAAATGTAAACGTATGACTTACAGCAGAAAGCGTATTAATAATGAATTTGATTACCATATAAATAATCCCATAATCGAACCTGTCACTTCCTTCAAAGATTTGGAAGTTTATTTCGACAGCAAACTCACGTTTATCGAACACATAAATCACTTTACCAGTTTTAGTTATAAATTGTTAGGATTTATGATTAAGAACACTAAGCCATTTAAAGGAGTAGAACCTCTAATTAAATTGTATTGTGCATATATCCGTAGTCGTTTGGAATACTGCTCAGTTATCTGGAGTCCTTCATACAATGTCCACATTCTGGAAATTGAGAAAGTACAAAGGAAACTCCTAAAAACATTATATTATAGAAAACACCATATATATCGAGATTATTAAGCGAATTGCGTGATATGTTTGATGTAATGTAATGTAGTGGTACTTCTGCATGTTGTTGTTATTATTGTCTAATTTATAAGTGAAGCTCTGTAATAATTATTGTTATTATCTTTTTTTTTCATATATTCATTTTTTTAGTACTTTAATTTATCCTGTAATTGGCCTTATGGCTGTTGGGTATGTAATAAATAAATAAATAAATAAATAAATAAATAAATAAATAAATAAATAAATAAATAAATAAATAAATATAAACACAAACATTTTAAAAATGACAAATTATTAGTAGCCGCAGTTATGTAATGAAATATTCGTTAATATGTTTGATAAAGTCATTAAGCGAATCATCAAAAATATCGGCGTTATATTGTACACTGTGATATGACTTGTGTAATTTATATAATGGAGAGTTGCTATGGTGAGATGTATGAGGAGTGCTGTAAGAAAATGTGTAACATGTCCTATTTGCAAGCCTAGGTACATGAAGGTTAACTAGCTCCAAGGCAGGGGTGTCATTAATAAAATTGTTGATCAGTTTATGGAGATACTAACACGATATACGCTTGTGCCTGTCACTTATTGTTATTACATTAAACTCATTTAATAAACTGGAGTAACTGATCCCCCGATCTGGGTAGCTTTTATGCTTCATAAAATATAAATATTTTAAAAACTTTCGTTGAACGCTCTCAAGTAGCCCAACATATTTAGCGTATTGCGGTACCCAGATGACGGAGCAATACTCCAATTGACTACATATATAAGCAGTATATTGAGATATTATAGTGTCGATAGATGTAAACGACTTACTGTTTCTTATAATAAACCCAAGAGTACGATAACACTCATGAACAATTTTACTTACATGATCATTAAATATAAGATTTGAGTCATACAAAATACCGAGATCTCTAAACCGATTCACTCTTTCTAAAGAGATACAATGTATCGAGTAATCATATTGGATAGTGTTCACTTTTCTTGAAAATGTCATAGCACAGCACTTCTTTGTATTTAATGATAAGCTATTAGTATTACACCAGTCACAGATGTTATTAAGGTCATCTTAAAGGATAGCCCAGTCGGCGTCGCTTTCAATTTTCCTAAAGATCTTTAAATCATCCGCATATAGTAGAAATGCAGAATTGAGGGATTTGCCTATATCATTAACAAAAAGCGAAAACAGAAGCGGTCCAAGATTTGACCCTTGGGGTACCCCAGATGTGGCGACATAGCTAAAGGATTGTACACCTTCATATTCAACTATGTGCATTCGACCAGATAAATATGAATTTATAACGTTAATTATATTGTTACTGATATTGTAGGTACTCAGTTTATTTATTAAAGTACTATGATCCATGCGGTCGAATGCTTTCGACATATCTGTATAAATGACATCTGTTTGGTAGTTGTTGTCTAAGTTGGTAGAAATAAACTGTGTGATATTGAAAAAATTGCAAGCTGTTGACCTCTTGGATACGAATCCATATTGATGTTGTGATAAACTATTACGTACATTTCACATCACATGTTCACTCAGAATACTTTTAAACACTTTGGAAAAGTTTGAAAGTATAGATATCGGTCTATAGTCTTCAACATTCATTTTGTTTCCAGACTTTAAAACAGGACATATCCTAACCTTCTTCCACAATGTTGGAAATACACCTGAAGATAGAATTAGGTTAAATATAAAGGCAAGTGGTTTAGCGAGCGTTACAGCAAAATCTTTCAATAGCAATGAAGGTATAAGGTCAATGCCTGAAGTCCATTTAGCTTTCAATCTTCGGGTATGTTATAAAACTGTGGCTTCATCAGTAAAGAAGTCACCCAATACCAATGATTTGATAGAAGATCTGTTAGCGTTATCTATTAGTTAATTATTACTATTGACAGAGCTGAAATATGTTACGAAACCATCAACAATGGAATTAGAAGTAGTTAGAATTGAATCCTTATATTTTATACTACCTGGTACTTTAGTAGTGGATTTCATTAAATTCACATATCCCCAGAATTTAGTTGGATCATCAGTTACTTTTAATTCACAAGATTTTATGTAATTATCGCGAGCACTTTGTATTTTCATTTTTAACGATTTTCTTGCATTAGTAAAGTTTAATTTATCAATGCTTGTCCTGTTTTTTAAATACCTTGTTCTAAGTTTCTGTTTTAGTTTCAATTCTGAGATAATGTCGTTATCAAACCAAGGCGGATAATTAAACTGTTTAGTGTTACTTTTCAGTTTTGGAACATGCTTATCAATAGCACAATAAAGTTGAGAGTATAAGAATTCACATGCCTGATCAATATCCTCTAATGAATATAAAGTGTTCCACTCCAACAATAAAATATCTTCATATAAATTAGACAGGTTTGCTTTATTAAAGTTATATCTGTGATTATTATTTGAGATGAATTTATCACTTTGACTAGTTTTAATAGAAGTAACACAAACTATTGACGGGTGGTGAGGGTCTTCCGGAACTAATGACTCAGGATCATCTATCACATCACAGGACACACTATCAGACGATATAATAAGATCAATAATTTTTTGATGACTATTTAAAATATTGTTATGTTGATTGAGATTACAAAATTCAAGAAAATTACGTAGCGCCAAAATATACACATCAGATGTGTTCTCGAAATTATAATATTGACTAATATTGAAATCGCCGAAAATAAGTATATTATCATATTTATAATGTAGATCCTCCAAAAGTTTGTACATAGAATTAAATAAATCTAAACTTGAAGCAGGTGGAATATAAACACAGATGACTATCAATACTTCAGATGCATGAGTTACTTTAACGGTAACAATTTCAACAGAATTTATAGGTGTATCTATGTGCAATTGTTCAGTTATTAACGTGTTTTTGGTTGCAATCAACACTCCCCCTCCTTTCTTATTTCCAGAGCGGTCACATCGATAAACATTATAGCAACTCGGAAATAGTTCAGTATCTAAGACGCCTTTTTTAATCCACGTTTTCGTTAACAGAATTATGTCATGATTTGTAACTGATACATTATTGTACAATAGATTTGTCTTAGTATTAAGAGGTCTTAATATACATTTTGATAAAAGAAACATAATTCTGTGTTCGACTTGTCCCTACTTAGTTTTTTGTAGGGATTGATTTACGCGCTATTATCAGTTTATTGTTAACAAAACGAATATATAGATTGGGATCGTCCATAGATTTCATTTCATTAATTACATTTTTTAACTCAGTTCTCTGCATTACTGTCCGGTTGGGCTAAACAATTATCTCAGACAGTAATTTATTCTTATTGTTTAAAATTGTCCAACAGTGTTCTCGATGTTGAAAAACAACTTTGACGGGACGAGGTTTTATTGATTTCTTGCCCAAACGAAAGAACTTCATCATACTAACATCATAAAAAAAAGTTTTCAATAATAACAATAATTTTGTCTTATCATCAGACAATTGAGTAGGAGAGTCAGTTTTCGATGATTCCTCAATGTTAAAAAATATTAAGTTTTGTTCTCTATGCCTACGATTATCAAGTTCTTTCAAGAAAGTATCATCTGACGTAGAATTGGAATTCAAAAACATTAAAAATTATCAACTAAAACAAAGCAATACAAATAATAATACTATAGGTATTTATTTACACATCTAAACAAAACAAAAATAAAAAAATAGTAACATTTGAATACATTTGCAAAAACAAGTTAAAATTGCTTAATATAACAGAATTATAATTTATAGAAACGACAAGATATAAAACACATATCATCATCAAAATTGATATACTCATTAAAAAACTCGGTTAAATTGACAAATTCAATATAAATGATTAGGATCTTCCGAATACAAAAATCTAAAGTCAGTTTTAGAAAATTAGGTTATTATAAAGAAATACCTAAATATTAGATTTCAAGATATTTTGAAATATATACAGGGTGTCTGTATTTCGACAGAATGTATGGGGATCTCGGTTAATTGAAGAGATGGAGAGTCGGTAAAGTTGCATATTTTAGGACCAAATAACAATATAAAAACAAATCTGAAATATCTGTTTTCGTTTTCGAGATATTATCAAAAAACAAAATTTATGAAAATACATTTTAATTTTTTTATTCGAATACTATTAAATCTAGACATTTAGAACTTTAAAATTATACAGGCACTTTTTAATGAGGAATCTAGTGCCATATTTTATTTTTAAATAACTTTGACATTTACCTAGGGACCATAGCCAACTTTTGTTTTTCTTATAGGCGCCATTTTGGGTTCTCGTATTTTTTGAAAGAGTATTATTTTTCTGAATTCAGTGATGTATCACACTTATAATTTATTGTACAATTAATATTTAAAATTTTAATCTTTTGATTTTTGTAAAGAGTGCCTTGGAAACAGTTGAGTAACTCACTCATTTGACAACTCCTAGGGCTCATAATTGGATTACATATCACCCTTGAGGACGGGCATCCAGCTGATTCATTACTGTACTAATAGAAACAGCATCTGTTCATAAACGAAATACTGGTAATAGTCGTCCTAACGATAAAAAAACTTGATTTTTTAATAAAAAGTATCAAACAATTAAACAAATTCGTTTTTCTTGACTTAGAATGTATACGCTAGATTCGCAACGCATATCCAGAAATTAGACACAAAGTCAAAAATGATTTACAATTATTCACCAAAATTTGTCAGTATTGGGTAGCGCTATGACAATTCTGACACATAAATACACTTAAAATGAAATTCGTCCTTTCCTGTATGAAAAATAATACTTTTATCGTTGCCCTTAATATTACACGACATTTTTTTTTACTTTATGTTATGTGTAATAATCGTTACTTATTATAATTATTACAAAGACTGGCAGTTACTAAACTAACTAAAATTAGATGACTACTGTCAACATTTTGTTAATTAATAGATATGACGTCATTGTTTCCAAGACACTCTTTAGAAAATAGGAAATATTTTAATTTTAAATATAAAATCTAACATAAATGATGATCACTGAGTTCTGAAAAAATACTCTTTCAAAAAATATGTAAATCTAAAATGGCGCCCATAACAAAAACAAAAGTTGGCAATAGTCCCCGGGCAGAGCTGGGATGAATCCTCAAAAACATGATTCGAATCACGCATCCGAATCACCTAATATGATTCGAATCACGAATACTCGAATAAAGGATTCGTAAGTGAAAAATATGATTCGAATCAAAGATTCGAATCCTCATTTTTGAATCACGGATACAAATCCTTTAAAAATAAATTTGAATCTATTATTTGCAACCAGTAATATTTGATTCCGTCAGTTTCTATTAACAAACATGTTCATTTACCGACTAAATATCTGATTATATAATAATTTTAATTAATGATGATATATGTGTTATTGAACTTCATTTTGAATCTGTGTTTTATACGCCTGGCGCATGAAGTAAAATTTCGAGTTTAGAAAAGCCCCGCGTAGAAAATTTGTCGAGGGTCGCGCAGCGACCCGAGACAAATTTTCACGGGGCTTTTCTAAACTCGAAATTTTACTTCATGCTTAGTCTGGGAGTGGACAACACTCGTTCTTAGAAGTTTCGAATTAAAGGATTACTCTAGATTACCAATTTACAAAGGCTACAGCTCGAAGGACCAATGATGGTCTTCGGAGACCGAAGGACTACAGGGAATCGAAGTTTATTTACAAGAAAACAACGAATATCTGAAGGTTTACAGCATCGATAGGAAAGAAAACATCCAATTTAAAAAATATCGAAGTTGGGTTGGTTTTCAGTGCGTTTTTTACTTCACTTTAAATCAGTGTTTTATACGCGTGGCGCATGAAGTAAAATTTCGAGTTTAGAAAAGCCTCGTGAAAATTTTCTACGCGGGGCTTTTCTAAACTCGAAATTTTACTTCATGCTTAGTCTGGGAGTGGACCGTCAAGATTTTCTACATGTCGAGATTTTCGATATTTCTAGATTTATGTCGATTTATTCACAGTTTGTTATTGTATTAAATGCAACTTCAATATTAAATAAAATCGTTTTTTTTTTTAGGAATAGAATATTCAACCATTAAGAGCCGAACAAATTATAAAGTTAACTCTAAAAGTTAATTTTAAGTAAAATTTTGCATCTTTTTCTATGATTTCAATGAATGATTTATTATATTACATACGTCGATTTTTTAAAAGAGTTAAATTTAAAATTCAAACGAGTGTTGTCCACTCCCAGACTAAGCATGAAGTAAAATTTCGAGTTTAGAAAAGCCCCGAGTAGAAATTTTGTCGAGGGTCGCGCAGCGACCCGAGACAAATTTTCGCGGGGCTTTTCTAAACTCGAAATTTTACTTCATGCACCACGCGTATAAAACGCTGATTTAAAGTGAAGTTAAAAATGCACTGAAAACCAACCCAACTTCGATTTTTTTTTTTTCAAAATTAGATGTTTTCTTTCCTATCCATGCTGTAAACCTTCAGATATTCGTTGTTTTCTTGTAAAAAAACTTAGATTCCCTGTAGTCCTTCGTTCTGCGAAGACCATGGCTGGTCCTTTGAGCTGTAGCCTTTGTAAAACGGTAATAAACTTGGTAATCTAGAGTAATCCTTCAATTTGAAACTTCTAAGAACGAGTGTTGTCCACTCCCAGACTAAGCATGAAGTAAAATTTCGAGTTTAGAAAAGCCCCGAGTAGAAATTTTGTCGAGGGTCGCGCAGCGACCCGAGACAAATTTTCGTGGGGCTTTTCTAAACTTGAAATTTTAATTCATGCGCCACGCGTATAAAACACTGATTTAAAGTGAAGTTAAAAATGCACTGAAAACCAACCCAACTTCGATTTTTTTTTCAAAATTAGATGTTTTCTTTACTATCCATGCTGTAAACCTTCAGCTATTCGTTGATTTCTTGTAAAAACACTTCGATTCCCTGTAGTCCTTCGTTCTGCGAAGACCATGGCTGGTCCTTTGAGCTGTAGCCTTTGTAAAACGGTAATAGACTTACTAATCTAGAATAATCCTTCAATTGGAAACTTCTAAGAACGAGTGTTGTCCACTCCCAGACTAAGCATGAAGTAAAATTTCGAGTTTAGAAAAGCCCCGCGTAGAAAATTTGTCGAGGGTCGCGCAGCGACCCGAGACAAATTTTCACGGGGCTTTTCTAAACTCGAAATTTTACTTCATGCGCCACGCGTATAAAACACTGATTTTAAGTGAAGTTAAAAATATACTATTAACGTTGGATATTTTTTATGGTTAAGTAACCAAATATGCATTCACAAATATTTGAATTATTCGAAAATTTTAATATATATATTCAAATATGAATAATTTAGTGATTTAAATATTCATATTAGAATATTTAACTATTTGAATTAATCGAATTCGAATCCCAGCCTTAATAGCGATGATTCGAATTATTTAGGAGGATTTGAATCCATGTATCAGGATTCGAATTTTATAAGGATTCGATTCCTTTTATAAGGATTCGAATCCTTTTATAAGAATTCGAATCCTTTTAGAAGGATTCGAATCATCTACGTTTGGATTCGAATACGAATCCTTTTAAAAAAATGTAACGAATCTGGATCACGAATCCGTTTTCACTAAAGTATTCGAATACCTCTTTTGAATCCTCTAAAAGGATTCGAATCCGGGAATCGAATCCTGAATGATTCGAATCCTACCCAGCTCTGTCCCCGGGTAAATGTTATAGTAATCTTAAATCAAAATATGCAAATAGGTTCCTGACTAAAAAGTGCCTGTATAATTTCAAAGTTCTAAATGTCTAGATTCAGTAGTTTTTGAAAAAAAAAACGGTTTTTAAAAAAATCAGTTTTTGGTGATATCTCGAAAACAAAAGAAGATATTTCAAATTTGTTGTTTATATTATTGGTGGGCCCGCAATTACGCAACTTTGCCCCAATTTAACCGACTTTCTATCTCTTCAAATAACCGAGATCCCCATACATACTGTCGAAATACGGACACCCTGTACACTGTAAATTTTCATTATTCGGGATTTTTTAATACTTTCAATTTGAAGCATTAAACGAGTGTTTTCTACTCCCAGATTAAGCATGAAGTAAAGTTTCTAGTTTAGAAGAGACTGAACATTTTTCAGGCATTTCTAAACTCGAAATATTAGTTTATGCGCCACGCGCTTAAAACACTGATTTTTTCCAAAGCTTAAAATATATTGATCATGTATGTATAGGGTGAGCGAAACTCGATGTCTCAGCTCTATTATATGAAATGGAAAAACGATAAAAAAATCTGAAAAGAGGTTCATAAATGGGATTGAGTAAATTTGGAAACTAATGTAATAACATCATCTAATATTTTTTCCCCAGAAACATACCAGAAACATTTTAGGATATTTCAAAAAAAAACTAATTTTTCTGAATGAACTTTGTATACAAATAAAATTGCTTTCTTTTTCCGTTAAAAAATTATAAGCAAACTTAAAAGAACGTATTATCAAAAATTCACAATTGTCACGATTTAAACAAGTAGTCTTTGGAAGCTAATATCAAAGTCGCATGTGTCAATAATTAAACATTATTAATAACTATTATTAATTATCATTAATTAACCACCAAAAACCACATAGTATTTTACAATATTGCTATTATTTATTTATTTGTCTACGGATTTCTCCTTTTTACAACATTACAAAAAATATTCAAAAACAAAATAATACGCTTAGCACTAAACAAATTACTACAGAAGAAAACAAAGTATATAGGCAATCACTACAACAATGTAACCAGCTCCTACTTGTAAACACTTATCCAATCCCCGCCTTACTTCTATTAGTGAAGCCTTAGGTAATATATTTCTAGATAGTTTATCGCAAGCATGTCTGATTTTTTCTTTTAAATGTAAAAGTTATCAGATGGTGTTTTGTAAACTTTGTTTTTCAAAGTTCCTCACAAGGAGGAGTCTAGTAGAGTCAAATCCGGCCATTTGGCGCCCACTGTATTATTTATACCTATCCAATTTTCGCCATAAGTTTCATTCAAATATTGTTGGACAACTCGTGCTTTTTGCGGTGGAGCTCCGTCATGTTGAAAACACATGTTTGCTGGCAGCTGTAATGGCACATTTTTAAGAAGCACAGACAGTTGTTCTTAAAGAAATTGCAAATATTGCTCACTGCGTCACACTCCCTCGTAAAAATATGGACCAATCAAATGCCCATTAATAATACCACAACAAACGTTAATACCGAAGTGTCCTTGGTTTTCAATCGGATTGACAAAATGTGGATTTTACATAGCCCAAAAATGTTTATTTTTTTATTGGGCTCACCGTTATTAACAAAACGGCTTTCATCTGTCCAAGTTTACCATCACTTGGGCAACATAATGTATTCTTCGTTGTTAATGTTGATCTGACAAGTGTTCTAAGTTGTAAAGTTTATAATAGTGGTAACCATTTCTTTTTAAAATTTGTCATACCGAACTATATTTTAAATTCAACTCACGACAGGCTCGCCGAATCGAGTTCCTTGGAAGCTTTTGAAAATACTACAAAACAGTGACAACAATATTGTGAGAATTGATCCGTTTAGCAATTTGTCTCCCTTTCTAGCAGAAAATGACTCGTTATTTGCACGTAAATTGGAATAACACGTTCAGGGTATCTCGGGGCGTATAACAGAACTGCTCTGCTAGGGTTCTTTTGAGATTCTCCATAAACTAATAACAAGTCGACTTTTTCGTTTCAAAATCAAATGACAAAAAAACAATATATGTCAACCATTAGTTTAATTAATGACAGATGCGGCTTTGTTATTTGCTTCCAAAGGCTACTTGTGTAAGTCGTGGCTATTGTGAATTTATGATAATACTTTTATTTAAGTTTGCTTATAATTTTTTAACGGAAGATGATAGCAAATTTTCTTCTCTACAAAGTTAATTCAGAACCCTTAGGTCTTTTTAAATATCCAAAAATATAATTATGTTTCTGGAAAAAATATATTCGAAGGCGTCATTGCTTCAGTTTCCAAATTTAAAAATATATGCAATTTTGGCTTAAAATGGACCTTACTCAATCCCATTTATGAACCTCTTTTCAGATTTTTACTTTCCCCCGTATGTAATACAAAGGGAAAGTATTGTTTTCGTGAAAATTTTCAAATCAAAAATTTTAGCGGAAATATCCGTTTTGAGGTCCCCTAAGTCGAATAAGACCATTTTTGAAAAATGTCTGTCTGTCTGTCTGTCTGTCTGTGTGTCTGTGTGTCTGTGTGCGCTGTACCGCAAAAACCGCTAAAGATATCGAGATGAAACTTGAAACTTAAGCTTGTTGTTACAATCGGAAGAACTGAAAAGCTTTTGGTGAAAATCGGAAAACCGGAAGTGGTACTTTACTCTTAGCGTTTTTCAGTTTTTTCAGATTTTTTCAATAAATGTTCATCAAACAAAAAATACTTTCAAATAAAAGTTGTAGATAATAACAAAATGAAGATGTATTGTTTATTTACTTTTTGTCATAGCACTCTTAGTTTTTGAGATATTTTAAAAGTTGTTTGTTTTATCTAGTTATTGATGTGTGACAGTGTATGTGTCGATACAATTGAAAAATGTTTCAAATAAAAGTTGTACGAAGTAAAAAACAAAAAAAAATTTTGTGGATTCACTTTTTGTCATAGCACTCTTAGTTTTTGAGATATTTAATAAATAGTGTTTTTTATCTAGTCATTGATTTGTGTCAGTGTGTGTGTTGAAACAATTGGAAAATGTTTCAAATAAAAGTTGTAGGTAATAAAATGTTAAAGATTTTTTGTATCTTCACTTTCTGTCATAGCACTCTTAGTTTTTGAGACATTCAATAAATAGTGTTTTTTATCTAGTCATTGGTTTGTGTCAGTATGTGTTGATCCAATTGAAAAATGTTTCAAATAAAAGTTGTAGTTATCAAAAAGTTGAAGACATTTTGAAAATAATAATGCTACAAATATTTTAAAAGTGATTTAATACCCAATTTACGGGGGAAAGTACTATGATGGACACATCACCATTTTTTCTATCGTTTTTCCTTTTCTTATAATAGAGCTAAGACATCAAGTTTAGCTCACCCTGTACATATACAAATCATAGCATAAATAAATATATTTGGTCGATTTTCAACGTACTGTAATAAATGATTAAGAAATCAGAATTTAATATGTGCGGGCGCCCACATTATCATAATAATGTTGATTGATACTAAATAAGTCAGAAATACCTAGTACGCTAAATATTTACGGGACCTAAAAAAACGCTAAGCTGACTTGGTGATCAAATCGCCGAGTGCCGCAAATTCAATTTGGTAAATTATTAATGAAAAAAGATTTTTTCCGACTCAGCACTTGATTAACATTTACTGGCATTCCACATTCCTATTCAAAGCATGATTCCAGAAATACAATCATTTTTACAAAATGTATTGGGAAATATTTTAATAATGTCTTTCTTTTTTGTGTATCAATAAAATAATGTATGAACCGTCTACGTCAGAAAAAATCCATTCGCAACTCAAGGTCGAGAGCCGGGAGCCAAGAGCCCGTGTCGCGACAAATATCGTACACGAATTCTACATATCAATCGTGATTTCTTTTCACTTGTTTTTAGAAATCACAGAAATCACAGTATACTATCAATATTACTAAAAAGCCACGATGCTGCCCCCTATTTATTAAAAGTATAATCAAAATTTGCATTGATCTTATGGAGATTTCTAAGCAATGATTAATTTTATTTATCATCTATTTTAGATTAATCTATTTAATGCAACATGATTATAATATTTACCTCAATAAATTAAAGCAATATGAAGAAGAAATAATGTTGCCAATGGAAGTAATACACGGATTTGAGTAATCATTTGAGAGTGTTCCATTATTTAATTTGTATATAATTTAAGAAACATTTTTTTGAAAAAAATACTATCAATTTATTTGCAAAGCTTCAGTGTACAATATGTATAAGAATCAACGCTCTTTTTTCATTATTGTGGAAGATTAATCGTTGTTCGTTCTTATAGCCAAATAACATGTAAATTTCCTACCTTAATGTACATTCATCTAAATATAGAACACTGATATTGCTCAAGACAAAATAAACAAAAAATATTATGTGTTTTACTATAAATTGAATGTGTGGCCACGACACACCGTGTTTTTTTTGGAGAAAAAATTAAAGCAATTAAAATTTGTTTTTAAATAATTTCATTACGAGCGGACTGGCCATAAGAGCTACCAAGGAAACTCCGGTGGGCCGCTGCCTGTTTGACGCCGCTGTTTCTTTAATTCCAATTTTATTAATATACATTTCGAAGTAGTGAACAATTTTTATTTTTATTTGCTTATCGCCTCACATTGTTGGAAATATACCTGATCATAGAATTCATTTCATATTCAGATTCATATGTATTGATGTATTAACGTAAGTACATGTTTTACATAAGTCAACTAAATTTATAGTGGATAATATAAAAACAAAATAATAATATACCGTGTTTACAATTTCACATCATAAGGAATTCCTATGTACAAATTTTAATTTTACTTTGTATCTCTATTATTGAACTAAAATGATCGGAATAAAATTAGAATCATTCCTTCAAATACTTGCATTATTTTCGGTGTCTCATTTTAGTTTTCTCTTTAGTTTTATTTCTGACTAACTTAGCATATATTTTGAAAACCGCTCAGTGAACGATGAACATACCTGAAATTTCTCCTTTAAGTATACATATGATAATGCATTAACTGTAAAATTTTAGGCATTCGTTATTTATGAAGAAGTTCAATTTTAAGTTTCTAACGAGTGTTTTCAGCTCCATGAAGCATGAATTTAAATTTTAGGTTTTTCTAACGTCGAAAATTTACTTTATGCGTTGGCGTATAAAACACTGAAATACTCTGAAGTTTAAAATATAGTCGTACTGGTTTAGAAGTATATTTTAGTGAGGTTTAAAGTTATAAAAGTTACTAGTTCAGTTTTTTATACGCGTGGCACATAAAGTAAAATTTCGAGTTTAGAAATGGCTGAAAATTTGCTTTGGTCGCTCCGATTTGCTAAATCTTTGTGAGTGTTTGTGTCGTATTATCGTTATCAGTTAGTTAAGTTAGTTAAAAGATAAAAGGGAGATTCGCTGCACCGCTACCGTAATTTAATTTCGCATTCAGTCCACTTTAACAATTCCCGTCCACTGCAGAGGTGAATTTGCCTTCAGTAATGAATGCTTTTAGATATATTATCTAGTTTGGTTAAACAAGAAAAACAGAACAGAACAAGATTAAACAATAATGACTTTTATCATCATTTTGTTAAATTTATTTTATAAAAATTGTTTATAGAAACCAATAGAATATGTAAAACTTAATTAAGAACACTTTTATTTTAAAATACTATTACTGAAGATGAAATTTGTAATAGTAACGAGTGTCTATAAACTGCCGGCATCTCGGTTGCTTTGAAAAACAAATTACGAGGGTGGTTTGAAAAGTCTGTGCCAAGTCCGAGAGATGGCACCACCGGTATCGAGGTCATGTTTAGTTAGTAGCATCTCTTGAATGAACGCACAACAATTTTCAGCCATATTGGTCAATTTTTTTGTGTTTGGTATTCGTGTGAATCAAGGAAGTCGAGAGATTTTCAGGAAATGGACGAAAAAGAATTTCTTGTGGTGATTAAACATTACTTTATGAAAGGCAAACCGCCTCAGGAGACTAAAGAGAAGCTTGATAAACATTATGGTGACTCTGCACCTCCGATTAGAACAGTTTATAAGTGGTTTCAAAATTTTCGGACTGGCCATATGGGCACAAGTGACGCTGAACGTTCTGGATGGCCTGTGGAGGTTACGACTCCAGAAATCATTGATCAAATCCATGATATGGTGATGGATGACAGAAGAGTTAAGGTGCGTGAGATTGCTAGTGCTGTGAGCGTCTCGACTGAACGGGTACATACTATTTTGCATAAACATTTGGACATGAGAAAGCTATCCGCAAGATGGGTGCCGTGATTGCTCGCGCAAACGGAATCGTGTGAAGTGTTGCAAGGATGGTTTGCAGCTGTTCCAAAAGAATCCTGACGATTTTAAGCGTCGTTTCGTCACTGTGGATGAAACATGGATACATTACTATACTCCTGAGACCAAACAATAATCTAAACAATGGGTTACCAAGGGGGAATCTGCACCAAAAAAGGCGAAGACCGTTCCTTCGGCCGGAAAGGTTATGGCGACTGTCTTTTGAGATTCGCGGGGGATAATCCTCATCGACTATCTGGAAAAGGGTACAACTATTACAGGTAAATATTATTTATCGTTATTGGACCGTTTGAAAATCGAGCTGCAAGAAAAACGCCCACGATTGGCCCACAAGAAAGTCCTTTTCCATCACGACAACGCACCAGCACACACCTCAGCAGTTGTGGTCGCAAAATTAATGGAAATAGGATTCCAACTCGTTTACATCTCCCCTATTCTTCAGACTTGGCTCCCTCGGACTACTATTTGTTCCTCAATTTGAAGAAATGGCTGGCGGGACAAAGATTTTATTCAAACGATTTTATTCAAACGAGCGTAGCTTCGCTACGCGGTCAATCTAAATTCTTAGGCTTTTCTAAACTTGTAATTTTACTTCGTGCTTAGTCTGGGAGTGGAAAACACTCGTTAAAAGCCCAAATTAACCGCTTTGAAACAACGAATCCCCGCAAATTAAAAAAAAACGCTGTAATTATCGGGATATGTTTACTTAAAAGAAAAATGCCCTGTATGTTCTGTTTTAAACACGTTTTAAACGTGTTTTAAACATGTTTTTATCACGTTTTTAATTGGTAATGTTTTAAAGGCCGTTTCAATGAAAAAAACACGTTTTGTTGAAAAAAAACTGTTTGTTTTAAATAAAATGAAGAAAGCGTTCTTTTTTTACTAACCCTGATTAAAATCCCTTACAATTCATTGGAAACTAGGCATAATTGTTTAATTTGTCCTAGTACATGTAATCACTCTTTACAGGTAATTTTACTTCATGCGCCACCCGTATAAAACACTGAAATGTTGTGAAGTTTAAAATATTCTACTAAAGCAGTATGCTAATGGCGTATATTTTAAACTTTATGCCAAATCATTGATAAGCCTGGCGAATGAAGTAAAATTTCGAGTTTAGTGAAGCCTGTAAATTTGGTCCGCGAAGCGGAGTGGCCAAACCAAATTTACAGACTCTTCTAAACTCGAAATTTTACTTCATGCTTAATCTAGGAATAGACACACTCGTTAGAAGTTTCAAATTGAACAACCAATGGCTTTTTACAAAGTATGCATTTATATTATGTCGTTTTTAAGATATCCTCACGTAAAGAGTAACCTTATAAATAGACGATAGCATGTGTCGATTAATATGAATAATAATAATCTACACTAGTTAGTGAATAAAAATTATTAAAAAAACCTTCATGATTTATTTAATAACAAAGATGTGTTAATGTTCTAAACAAATGAAGTTCTATCTCACTGAAAGCTCATGCATAATGAAATAGTATCGGTTGTGTTGGTGCGTGCAATAAAAGATTTAACGTAACAAATAACTCAGATCTTTACGTGCTTAGTAAAGGGGGCATTAAATTTTTAACCCCGCTGTGTATTCAACGATCAATTAAGCTTCGGAATGAGCTAACAGCTTGCATTATTAACGGCCACAAATCCGTTACCTTACACCATCCTCACGGACCTATTAAGAGCCCCGTTTAGAGAAAAATAATTCAAAAGATCTATCTTAAAAAAATAAAAGGAGTTATTTAATAATAAAAAAAAAAACGGTACTTTGAAGGCTTTCACTTAATGGTACATTTTCAAATTTGTTACAAAGAAAACGCTAAACTTTTTTATACCACTTTTATTTTATTGTTATGATTAGTTGCAATTATACGGTAATCAGTATAAAACTAAGTAACTACAAATTACAACGTTCTCGGTGAAACAACCTGTACATACCAGGTTGTTTCACCGAGAACGAAAAGTCGGTATTTACTTAATATCAAAAATATGAAAACATGTTTCAGATACAAGTTGCATAAAATCATTTACTTTACAACGTAAAATGTATGTTCAGGGTATTTATGGACGCCATATAACTATGTTATTTTAAATGGGACACCCCCATATATTTTTAACTTTTAAATAACGACCGGATTGCCTGATATATATTCCTCTACAATCTGGACACGTTAAACTATTAATTCTTAACTTGTATATACTATTTATAGCAGTTTTTGCATATAAGTTAAATTACAAAGTTTAGTGTTTGGTCTAAGAAAAAAAAATTGAAATACTTTATTACAAAATTATGTAATTTATATTTTGTCTTCAATTGCGTGAACACAGGAAAACGAACAAAACCGTTACAATAATACAGTCATGATATATGCACAGGATCACTTTAACCCTTTCGCTACGAGGAGCGTATCCATACGTTTTGTTTTTATGTGCTCCATGTGCGAAGAGCGTATATTTTCAAAAGCCTGTAACTCGTAAGCGGAGAGCGTACAAAGTTTGTGTACCTCTTTGATGCGCAGTCTATACAGTGTATAATTTAAAAAAAATCATGGACAACTTTTGTTTGTTTTGTTTTATACATTTTCCTGAAAGAAAATGTAATGCAAGCCTATGAAATGATTACATCGATGAAAAGCTCAGAAAAATCTCTATAAAAAGTGATAATAACATTTTTTGGCGCCATTTAAAAAAAAAATGGTGGATGACATCATTGGGACAAGATAGCCGAAATAGATTTAATTCGGTGTGTTTCCATTTGAATATCGCGAGCACACCAAATTAAATCTATTTCGTGCATTGAACCCGCAATTTCTATTAGTTGTAATTACATTTATAGCAGCCAATTATCAATAGCAAACTCTTTAACGGCAATAACGGGGCAGGTTGATAAGGCATTAGTGCCGATTTTCAAAGGCTCGAATTCAAAAGCGAGGGTTTGAAAGTCGCGCGCTGTTAGCAGTGACAATCCCGAAGACTGACAACGTACGCCTCCCTCCGTTGGTGACAGCGACAGAGAGAGACGAACGTCGGGCACTAGCCATTGTTGTTGTCTGTGAAAACACATGAATCCCCTCGTTTAACAATGCGATCACGGAAAAATAAAAATATCAAATTTAAAAATTTGCGGTGAAATTATCATAAGTAAGCCAACAACTAGCTCAACACAGCGACAGTTTTATCATTTTCACGTGTTGATGTGCCTTTTTTGGTATTTTATTCATTTATATTAACTCCAACTACGCATTTACATTTTTATAACATAACCTAAATTTTAATTTTTAACAATAACAAATATCTCTGCCGATTAGTAATGATATGTAAGTCAAGCATAAGCAGCGTCAGTTTAACGACAGTGTGTTTTAAAATCACAAGTGTAAACTCTAAAATAATTTGTTAAATTTTTAGTAAATATTCAGTAACTAATTAGTAACATTTATCACAATATTAATTATTTGTTCATTGTTTATAGTGTTAACCCTGAGGAAGGGACAAAATGAGTCCCAAAAGTTTGGTATTACAATAAAGTAGATTACATACATCTCTCCTACCTTATTATTGGTCGATTGCTCTGTTAGGAAAATTTTCGAACTCTGCATCTAAAGTAGTGCGACCGTTACTTCCTATGCTGCTGTATTATATTATATTTATATTATAGTATAAACAAGTTCTTTGATTGCCTTTAAAGTTTGATTTATTTTTTTAATAACTGTGGAAGTGATGACAGTTTTAGAAATATTACAGATTACTAGAATTAACCAATGTTAACTATACTTTCTAATTTGTTCTAAAGATTTTAATAGTCATCATTACCGACTCAGATTTGTTCAAAATTGAATGGTTTTAAATCTAAGACAAAGGATAGTTTTCACTACGTTTGCTGACTAGACACTAGTATCCAGGGTGGCCGGTGATTGTCCTCAGAGAGGAGTTCTCTTACCCCTGCTGTGGAACATGGTAATGGGTGGAGTGCCAGTGGAGCTAAACAACGAAGGATACTCTTCTCTAGGATATGCAAGATGACCTAGTTATTCTCGTTGAGGGAAAATTTAATTTATTCCAGACCGCAACGAATGGAACGACATTAGGGAAGACCTTCACAAACATAGCATGATCTGGTATACGGATGGTTCTAAATCAGACCAGGTACTGAATCAGGAATATACAATAAAAATGTGAAGACTGGCTATGCCCACTCGCTGGGCTGCCTGGCATCAGTCCTTCAAGCCGAAATATTCGCAAAATTAGAATGTGCGAGAATCAACATAGAGAAGGTACCGAGGAAAATGAAATGAAAAAGCTGACGAGCTAGCAAGGCAGGGAGCTACCATATCATTTATGGGACCTGAACCTATTTTGGGCATCACAAAAAAGTCGAATCGCCTAGAAGTCAGATAGTGGATTCGCAACAAACACAAGTAATACTGGGTAAACAGACCAGGCCTTAGCCACAGTAAGGCAATTATAAATGGACCTAACTCCAACCAAGCTGCAGAACTACTGAAACTAAGTAGGGCACAGCTAAAAACAACCATAGGACTACGAACAGGCCACATGACTGTTAAAGAGCACCTAAGGAAAATCGGTCTATACAACGGCGATACCAATTGTCGGCTCTATGATAGGGCACCGGAAACAACAATGCACATTCTGTGTAGCTGCAATTAGAAAAATAAAAGACAGCTCATATTTGGAAGCAGTCAAATGGTACCAAATGATTTACACGGGCAACCCCTGAAGGACCTGCACAAGCTAGTGCAGGGGATCGAGTTTGGAATAATTGCGTGAGTAAGACAATATGGAGTAGTACAATAAGCCACTTAGGCTGCAGTGCATCCGGATCCGCAACGAAGACGGCCCCCACAGGAAGAAAAAAAATCTAAAGTTACAGGTTATGTCAACAATGAAAGTGAGTAATTGATTGCTAGCAACTAACAAAGGTGATACCGTACAAAGGTAATACCGTAAATAAATGAATAAATGAACTATACTCAGAATTAAAAACAACACTAATATTTTCTTTGCTTTCTTATGCACCTCAAGAACTATTTCAGAGTTCAGTTTTGAAGAACATATTTAAATTTTATCTATAATTAATTTCTTATTTAACCCGTGGCGAAACATTTTAAAATTAAACTATTAATTAAAACACTTGGTATTGTTTCACTGATTTTATCAACGAAGCTATAGCAAGTGTTTTAATTATTATCGTTTATTAGTATAAATGAAATTGCCAATTCTTGGTTGCAGAATACTTAAAACATTAAAAGTGCGATTCTTTTCGCAATCTACAACAAGTTAGTCTTACAAAGACTATATCAAACACTCATTGAAACAACTACTTCCCGGGCTAATACCCCGACGGACATTGAATTATACAACAAGTGTTTGCTGTTACATACAGTAACCTACTGCAAATGTAACAATTTGGGTCAAATTATTCAGGCCATCTAAATCTCGAAACGCGTCTATAGATGGCCTGAATAATTTGACCCAAATTGTTACATTTGCAATAGGTTACTGTATGTAACAGCAAACACTTGTTGTATAATTCAATGTCCGTCGGGGTATTAGCCCGGGAAGTAGTTGTTTCAATGAGTGTTTGATATAGTCTTTGTAAGACTAACTTGTTGTAGATTGCGAAAAGAATCGCACTTTTAATGTTTGAAGTATTCTGCAACCAAGAATTGGCAATTTCATTTATACTAATGTTTGAACGGTAACGTGACCGCCAGTCTAAGGTGTCAAATTCTTTAGAGGGAATGGCAAAGCTATACTGAGGAGAGATAAATCTCTAAACGCGTCTATAGATGGCCTGAATAATTTGACCCAAATTGTTACATTTGCAGTAGGTTACTGTATGTAACAGCAAACACTTGTTGTATAATTCAATGTCCGTCGGGGTATTAGCCCGGGAAGTAGTTGTTTCAATGAGTGTTTGATATAGTCTTTGTAAGACTAACTTGTTGTAGATTGCGAAAAGAATCGCACTCTTAATATTATAGTTTATATTTTAATTTCTGTAGCATCTAAGAAGAGATCTTTTTTCAAACTGATAAATATTAAAAAGTATTCAAAATCCAACTATAGACCAAGAAGTACTTTCTATGCTAGCTATTAGACAAGGATTTTTTCTTTAAAGTATACGTATCGTGATATTAACGCTGTACATTTTCAGGCATCCGTTGTTTTGAAAATCGTTCAATTTGAAGTTTTGAACGAGTGTTTCTACTCCCAGATTAAACATGAAGTAACATTTTCAATTTAGAAATTTTACTTCATGCGCCGAGCGTATAAAACATTGCAATAATGTAAAATTCATAATACTCTTGTTTAGAAGTATATTTTGAATAATGCTTTAGAAATTTATTTTTAATACTGATTGAGCAGTATATTTTTAATTTCACAATATTTCCGTGGTTTATACGCGTGGCGCATAAAGTAAAGATTCGAGTTTAGGAAAGCCCGAAAATTTAGTTTAAATTTTACTTCATGTTTAGTCTGGGATTGGAAACATTTGTTCGACGCTTAAAATTGAACGCTATTTAAAAACAACGAATGGCTGAACATTTACAATTTATATTACGAGGTATGTATACTTAAAAGAATAAAGCCCCGTATATCCATCATACAGAGAGTTTTATGTAACACCGAACATGCTAAAACGTAGTCAATGTAAATTTTCCTATGTTCGATGTGTACTGTGACGCATCAAAGCATTGAGTGCGATGTGATTGGCTACGATTTCTAAATGTAATATAGTCAACCCAATTTACACTCTTCCTTTCAAAAATAAATGAAATCTGTCAGTTATCGCAAGCAAGTGATATTTGCTGTTCTAGCACTTGAAGCAGACGTAGACGAAGAACGGAGAGTGGAACATATCAATAATGTATACAAAGGAGGAAAAGATTTTTCTGGTATACTTATACCATTGAACAGTTCAATAAATTCTCATAATTTATTTTCTGTAAAATGTTCTGATTGACCAAAGCCATTTATTTCAACCATTTCGAACCTTATAAAATAGTTTGTTTGGATACATTTCATAAGCGAGGAGTTAGTAGTCTGTCGATATTATCGGAAATAATGATATTAGACAATTTCTGTTATGTCGAAGAGTGCCCAATAATATCCTTACTATTGCAAGATCATTTGATATTTAAAAATCCCCTGTACATAAGAGTTCTACAAGAATTTAAGTTTAGGTTCTACAAATTCCAACATTACTAGTTGCTGTATGACAAAATTAAGCGATAAAAGTTTGTAAAATTGTATTTAATATTTTAAATTAAACAATGAAATGTTGCGAAAAATTGTGTTTACTGATGGAAGCGTTTATATCGTCTTACCTTCTTTACCTAGTATTTTACTGATTAAAAATATAACAATAGTTGATAAGTATTCCGTTGAACTAAAATATTCATAATACAACATATTGTGGTTGACATAATAATTGACAAATTTAATTAATTTTTATCGGGAAGAGTGTACATTGAGTTGACTATATTACCATTAGAAATCGTAGCCAATCACATCGCACTCAATGCTTTGATGCGTTCCAGTACACATCGAACAAAGAAAAATAAACATTGAGTACATTCTAGCATGTTCGGTGTTACATAAAACTCTCTGTATGTAAAATAAATATATTGTTATGTTGACCTACTAACAAGACTCATATATAAATATAGGGTGTTTGATTGTAATAAGGGCATCTGATATGTCATTTAATAACTGCATATTATTTTAGTATCTTGAATGCACATGAATAGTTTAAGCGTTAACTACAGATAATATATTATAATAATTTCAACAATAATATAACAGCGAACAATGTTTATTTTTCTTGAATGTACATTAGGACATTTAAATACGAACTTAATATTCATGATCAGCAATCTTAAAACCCTCTATGTACGAATTTTCACTAATATCGGATACATTTTTTGACTATAGACCAGCTTTTTTACCATTATACTACTTTTAAGCGGGGCACAGTGGTCGCCCCGCTTAAAAGTAGACAAGAAAAGTTTATAATTTTTTGTTTGTAAATTTAAGTTTTAATTCTGGATATTTAATTTAAACACTTGGTTTGTTTCACTACTAAATCAGTAAAACAAACCAAATGTTTAAATTAAAAATCCAGAATTAGATTAAAAAATGTTTCACCTAACCCGTGGTGAAACATTTTTAAATCTAATTGTGGATTTTTAGTTAGAAATTAATTAAACATAATGTTAGGTTTATTTGATTTTTTACAACAATAAAAAATTTAATAAAATAATTTGTAAAAAATGTATTGAAGAATATTTAGTCAGTGTAATAGCTAGTATTAAAATGAATTTTTTTTAAATGTGGGTTTTTATAAATCGATAAACTCTTAGAACTGATAACCAAATGGTGAAATTTAATAAAAATAGTTAAAAGTAATTATAATCAAGTACAATACATTTTTTCAAATTGTCAAAAAACATACATTTTAAATGAAGTAAAACTCATAAGTATTGACAATTTCAACCGAAAAGAAAATGTAATTATATTTTTTTCGATGTCAGTAATTTTTCGTACAAATCGATCAAATTAAATGTATTCATTTATTTACAAGATCCATTTACATTATAAAATACCACAAGTTTATTTAAAATAGGAATTAGATTAAAAAATATATTAATAAAAAAAGTATAGAAATGTTGAAATTAAAAAAATTAAAAGATAAATACTGGGAATTTGTCATATAAGTATACATATCAGGATTTTTTGATGTACAGGGTTTTTTTTTTTTTTCGTTGATATTATAGGGTTTAGGCTAAACGGCAAGAGATACAAAAAAACTAAGATATGTGTCCTTTTCTCTTTTTTAGTGTTTAGTTTAATGGCACAATCAGATCTAAGTTAACTAGATTGGTTTAGAAGATACAGGGTGATTCTCAAAATCTGCCGCTTTTTTATTATCTCTTATGACTTGGTTATTTACGGAGATAACGACAAAATTAAATACGAAAGTTTTATGACTTTTTACGTAGAACCCAGTGGTGTACTTAAAAAAAATATAGATGTTTTCATTTTTGAGATATTATCAAAACTAGCATTTTCTTAAATGGGACACCCTGTATCTGAGTACCTCAAAAATTGAAATGTTTTCTTGTGAATGCAACAATATATAACACTAAATATTTTGCTCTGTCCTAAATAGCTAAAATTTAAAAAAACAAAACAAAAGATTTTCTAGATAGACATGAATTGAATTCTTTAAACATTGATTTTTGTTTTTTACATGTCATAAAATTCAATAACAATTACGTATTGCTTTTGATATTCCGTTGTTAACAAAATATTTTTGATTATATTTCTTTAAAAAATGAGTCAAAAATAAATATTTTTTAAAACTATGAAAAATTGAACATGTTTGAGTGATATATTGAGAGTTATAAAAATAAACACGCAGCTTTAAACCTATATTTTAAGCGTTATTCGGAACGACGACAGGCAGAAAAACAAATCTATTAAAGATTATATCACAATTTAGGTGAGTATGGATCATTTGGAAAAGCAAGAGATAAGATTTACAATAAAGAAAATAGAAACAGAGATGAAATAATTCATTAGTTTCTGTTGCTGCTGATCCGACGGTATCTAGCCGCCATATTAAGAAAGATATTAGCACAAGTAAATTTAAAGTTTTAAAAACGTTAAACCATATAAAATAAGAAAGGTTCATAACTTGCATTCTGGAGATGAGGAGCGGCGTTTAGAATTTTGTCATTGGTATTTGCAACAGATTATTTGGAATCCCATTTTTTTTTTAAAATATAGTAAGGACTGACGAGGTTTTTGTATATAGTGAAGGAATTTTTAATCGACAGAACAATCGACATTAGTCAAACATAAATCCCTATCAGACGGTCGTCAGGGTACAACAAGGACGGTTTGGATTTTATGTATAAGTGGCGCTATATCAAAACAGTCTTTAACTACAGGATTTTGAACAAAAATTGGAATACTGAAGGATACATCCAAATTTTGGAACAATGTGTAATAATCGAGTTGAATAACATGCCATTAGCTACAAGAAATAATGTTTATTTACAACAAGACGCTGCTCTAGCACATACTAGCCATATGGTAAGGCACTTAGGTTAGGCTTTAGTGGCTGCACCGCCCAAGGAGGTGCACACTTAGGTCTAAAAAGCCCATTGTGATACCACGACTTCCACCCTTTCACAGGAATCTCTTATGACTTGATGGTAAGGCTACTAACTGCCAATTTTGGCGGAAATTGGCTTTGTATATATGGACCAAACAGATGGCCTTTGCGTTCCCTGACCTTAAGCCACTCGACTTTTATTTTTGGGGATTTATCAAAAATTAAATAAATATATAAAACCCGAAGTAATACTGTAAAAGAACTTGAAGCAAATTTTATTAATTGCATTGAAAGAGGGCTAAATATTCACATCTATAACGCCACTCATTCAGTTACAAGCCGACTTCAAAAATGAATCGTGCAGAATGGAAGACAATTTCAGCACTTTTTGTGATTAAGCACCTATGCTAATTGTTATACAGGGAGTTTTTTAAGCACCTATGCTAATTGTTATACAGGGAGTTTTTCTTTTAAGTATACAGGTCCCAATTACAGCGTATACAGTGGCCACCCTGGGGCGGTGCTTACGCACCAAGCGCCGTCATTTGAAAACGAAATGTGGGGGGCGCCACCATGAGATCTCGCACTATCTAAAAATTTTGCTAGGGACGCTACTGAGCGTATATACTTAAATCTTCCGATATGTGTAGTTTGTTAAAAAAAGTTCCATTTAAAGCTTTAAATAGGTGTTTTGCACTCCCAGGCTAAGCATGAAGTAAAATTTCGAGTTTAGAAAAGCTCCGTGAAAATATGTCGAGGGTCGCGTAGCGACCCGAGACAAATTTTCTGGACTTTTCTAAACTCGAAATTTTACTTTATGCGCCACGCGTACAAAACATTAAAATATTGTGAAATTAATTTATATTTAAACTGTACTTAATATCAGTGTTTCACATGCGTGGTGCATGAAGTAAAATTTCGAGTTTAGAAAATCCCAGAAAATTTGTCTCGGGTAGCTACGTGACGATAGACAAATTTCCAGGGGCTTTTCTAAACTCGAAATTTTACTTCATGCTTAGCCTGGGAGTGAATAACACTCATTTAAAGCTTAAAATTGAACTCTTTTAAGAAGCACCGAATATAGGAAAATTTGCAGCGCATGCATATGTATACTTAAAAGAAAAATTCCCTGTATAAGAGATAATTGTTGAGTTATTATAAATTTATGTTTGTTTTTGTAGTTGTTATTTTAGTTTATCAATGTTTCAATATTCCCAGTTAGGGTTTTTAATATACCTATTATAGAAGAAAAGAATAATCATTCAATTCATGGCAATCTAGAAAATATTTTTTGTTTTTGTTTTTTGGTATTTTAGCTATTTAGGACAAAGCAAAATATTAAGTATTACATATTGTTGCAATCACAAGAAAAAAATGCCTGCCAAAAGAATGTTACAGTGGTTTGGAAGCCTAAAAGACTTTTTGAGGATGAAATCTTGTGAGGAGATTCCCCCCCCTACTCTGTTTTCTGACTTGGAACCATCCATTTGGTTTTATCCGGGATAGAAGTGGAGAACTTATTTTCAAATTTAAGTTCTGCAGTGTCAGTCTTTAGGGGGATATCGACAAGCTCATTCAGGATCCTTCCATGGCCCTGTTTGCTAGTGCTCCATATCCCAACTGAGTTGATTCTGATCGCTGTGGTAGCTGCAGCATATCTGCAGTAGAGGTCGACTGGAGCTAGATTTAGTATTATATCTAGCGCTTTGGAGGAGGTGGACCTGACCGTCCCCGTTATGAGCAATTCGGCGGCTCTCTGAGCCTTGCCGAGTGCAGTTTGGTAGATCCTTTTGTCCAGGGCAGTCCATTAGACTGCGGCTCCGCAGAACTTAATGGGCCTTACTATGGCCATGTACATCCAGTGAACAACGGTTGGTTTTAGTCCCCAGTCCTTGCCCACTGCTCTTTTACAGGGGTACAGCGCGACGAGCGCTTTCCGTGCTCTCTCCTAAATATTGGGCTTCCAACTAAGCCTCCTGTCAATTAGAATGCCCAAATATTTAGCTTGTTCTTTTACCACCAGTTCCATGCCGTTTAGAGTAGGAACTTTGAAGTTCGGTACTTTATGCATTCTGGTGAAAAGTACAAACTCAGTTTTAAAGGGATTTACCCCTAGTCCACACTTCTCACGCCAGCGGGTTACCTTGAGGAGTGCCTGCTCCATAAGTTCGGATAGGATACTTAAGTGATTGCCAGAGACCGTAAGGGTCACATCGTCAGCGTAGACAATTGCCCTACATCCTACAGACTCTGGTTCTTTCAGTAGGTCATTTATGACTACGTTCCATAGTAGCGGAGAGAGGACTCCCTCCCTTGAGGGGTACCCCTATTAACCTTTTTTCTTGAGTGTGAGCCACCCAGTGAGGAGACAACGTGCCTCCCCGTCAGCAGCTCCTCTATGAAGAGGCATATCGACTCGTCCATGTGCAGGTTTCTGAGGGCAGACAGAATCGCTTTTGGCTGCACAAAGTTGAAGGCTCCTTCGATGTCCAGAAATACCGCCAACGTAAATTCCTTATTGCACATGGACTTCTCAACCTAGCTAATGAGGACGTGCAGCGCCGTGTGCCCTTAGTATAAGCGCGTTGGCTGGTTGACCAAAGGTTTGCGGCCCTGACTAAATACTTTTTAAATTGAATGAAATGTATTTTAAGACTAAGCGAGACTTATTTGAGATTAGTAACATAGATTTAGGAAACAGCAAACAAGTACAAAGAAATGAGTTTAGTGCAACAAACCGTTAAATCAGTAAATGTTTTTCATCAGAACGGAGTAAGTGCAAAGAAGAAATTCCCATTCGTGGATTTAATTTTCAAGTTACACGCAATTATTTCGGCCGACCGAACCAACTATCGTAATCGCCTCGGGCACGAGGAAAAATACAGGCGGAAGCGATTAAATTTCGTCGTAATGGTTGTAATTTTAAGGGGGATTAATTTTTAAATCGGCGAGCGATTTCATTAATACCGATCGGCGAGCGACCGCTGGCGCCTCGGAGAGCCGAGGGCGTTTGAAAAATCGCTGGCCGACTATGCGATGATTAAAAACCGGTGTAATAACCAGGTGTTAGCTTCCATAATTATGATTAACGGCGCTAATTATCGTCCCTACAATTGCTTGTCGAATTTTTCAAAAATATCACCCTATAACGATTTAATCCCGGCTGATTTTATTACTCTACCTACTCTACATAAATCACTAGTCGATAATTACTTTTTTTAATATGAAGTGATTATATTCGCACTATTGAAATAAATTATAACTCTATTATGTATACATATGCAGTAAGCTAATTTATCAATGCGCCAGGCTAATTACAAAATCAGCAAACAATTTTCAACTAACCTTTTAGTTTTAATAATGCGACCTAATGAAAGTAGGACGAATTAATTGGATTTGTTTGGATTTGCCGGCAAGTTTTCACGCTTCTCTAAACTCGAAATTTTACTTCATTCTTAATCAAGGAGTACAAACAAGCTTTAAATTGAATGCTTTTATAAAAACAACAAATCTGTGACTTGATTGATGTATGTTTTAGAGAAACAGGAAAAATATAAATTGCGGAAATCACAAACAATAATTATTGCTTAATTACATTTGTCAGATTTGATATCAAAATGAATTTTCTGTACCTATGTACATTTGAACGTTTTCTCTTTAAAAGTATAATTAATTTCGATATATAATAATTTTTATTTGGGTGTTATTATAAACTTAGAAATAATCATTTTAATCGTCAACAATTTCTGTTAGTTTTGTTGTAAAACTATGTTTCATTAGTTCTTTGCACACACCCACAAACAAAACTGCACGCAAATTAGAGTTAAAAAAAACCAAACGCTGGATTATTATATTAATAACAATAATTGTTAAGCTATTTATAAGCAATTAATGTCAAGGCACTAGCCAGGGGGGTATATGGTATTTCGACTACTGTGACATTCCTGTAATTTACTTGGTTGACTGTCTTTTGACAATGCTAGAATATTCTCATATTATGTCTCTATCGAATGAATTTAGAGCATTGTGATATTATGACTCTAAAGTTACTTGGTTGACCTATTAGGATTGTGTCATAAAATCACTCTGTCGAGTGTATTTTGACTACTGTTACAATACTTGCTTACTTGGTTGACTGTCTTTTTTTCATTTGATTTTGTCATTAAATCACTTTATAGACTGCATTTTGACTATTCTGACGTTGTGTCTGTAATATACCGGGTGTAACTCAAACTGGTGCACCCCCTTTAGCTTTTTTTATTATTTGTGATATCAATTTAAAATTTGGTAGGTATATATTAAGCAGAAACTGGAGTATGGTGATGATATGAACGCTTTAGTTGCACTTCCGGCTTCATCGGAAATGACATCAATTATTAAAACTCTAATAAAATACACTATATATTTTTGTTTGTATTTGGATACAAGATGCCATTTTACATACAAATCAATTGTTTCTTTTTTAAACTAGTCGTGTACATTTTTTTTTTCTAAATTAATATTGCATCTAGGTATTTATGACCGCCCCAAAATATTTTGTTTCATATCATAGACTTACAGAAAATTCGAATCAACACCTTTTGTTTTATATTTTATAGTATAATTTAGAAAAACTAAGAAATTCCAATTTCTTAATCTGAAATAGTATCGCAAAGCTAATGTATGTTGCTCAAAATGTCTACCACCCGCGTCTTGATATAACCTGGCTCTTTGAGTTCCTTTTCGTATAAGGTTATGAAGTTGCTAAGGAGTTATAGTAGCTATTACCGCAGTTTTGTAAGTATATGACACGAAACAAAACATTATGGCTCGGTCATAGACGCCTAGATGCAATATTAATGTTTAGAAAAAATATTTGCAGGTGTAATTGTTTTTCAAAAACCAATTGATTTTTATCTAAAATGACATCCTGTATCAAAAAACAAAAAAATATGTAGTGCATTGCATCTAAGTTTTGAAAATTGATGTTATTGCCAGTGAAACCATGCAACTAGAGCGTTCAGATCACTAATATACACCAATTTCTGCTTTATATAAACATACCAAATTTCAAATTGATATCTCAGATGATAAAAAACTAAAGGGGTTGTACCAGTTTTGAGTTACACTCGATATAAGTGGCATTAGTCTATCGTGTCAACATGATATCAATCAGGTAGGCCGAAATTTAGCCCATTGTGTCAACTTGAAACAGATCGGCGTCAGCCGATATTAGTCCATCGTGTCAACTTTATATAAGGTGGCGTGCGCCGACATTAGTCTATCGTGTCAACTTGACATAAGTCCACTTAACCCAACATTTAGTCTATTGTGTCAACTTGACATAACTCGGCCCCAGCCGATATTTAGACCATAGTGTTAATTCTACACAACTATTATTTCAACCATATAATAATAGTCATGTAATTGTTTTTCTTTGTGACACACACATTTTGACAGTTGTAGTATATTTTGAACTAACGAGTGTCTTCCACTGCTTAAACATAAGGTAATATTTCGAGTTTAGAAATGCCCGCAAAATTTGGTTTGGTCGTGTAGCGAAGCGGAGCGACCAAACCAAATTTGACGGGCTTTTCTAAGCTCGCAATTTTACGTCATGCGCCATGCGTATAAAACACTGATTTCAAGTGAAGCGTAACAAAAGTTGCATCGCTCTCGTTGTACAATCCATTCTAAAATACCCTGTATATTCATCTGTAAACATTTTACATCGGTATTCTTTTAGTATCTTTAGCAAGAAAAAAATAGAGGTTTTTGAGTCATCCGTAAAACCATTTACCTGTGTTAAAAGGCGACTTCTCGGCATTTAAAAACGCCCCCTATACAATAGGGCCTCCTTGAGTGGCAGGTTGACGGGTGCAAGGTAAACATATGTAGATTAAAGGGGGAGCATCAATTCATTTTCATTTTCCGTCGTGAATAACAATTGGTCTTGTGGCATGACGGAACGATAAAAGCGCTCCGACCCCAACGTTTCGTCCATTGTGAACCATCAGACCGCGGGTGATGCGGATTAATTAGCCGTGTTCAACAGAGAGCAGTCACCAGATTTGCATTCGCAATTCAGAAAAATCTAGCCAAATTAATGACTTCCAACGCCGCGCCGACCGCAGCCTAAGTCCCGCAGCTGGTCTTACTCTGGCTGAAAGGTCCCTATTTAATAATTTACGGAATAAGGGATAATGCGGCGAGTAACTGCGGTCACAGAAATGGGGATTATTCCAAATTGGAAAATCTACCCACCAAAGAGGAATAGGACGCGGCTTAAATTGCTTAACCGGGGGCATTATGGGAATTTACGCCCGCCGTGGTATTATGGTCACTCTACCAGCTGAAAACAAAAGCGCCAGGCATTACGTCGTGAAATTTTATTCGAAAATGTAATACCCAGCAAAATTACAAAATTATTCCCCGCCATCAATGTTATTACTACGCGACGAAAAAACTTGCATAATTAAAAGTTTCATAAAGTGTTTGTTTAGAAATTATACGCAAATTTTGATTAAGCAAGGGATATTAATTAAGTGGGTGGTATAGAGTGACGGATTTAAACTGATTGAGGCCCCTACCGTTAAAAAAAAATGAGGCCCCCCTTTAAATACAAATTTAATATTGTCATATGTATTAAACGTAACCCTATCCCATCGGAAAGTTAGGGATGGGCTAGGGCTAACCCCAGTCCTAAATTTGAAATTAGCCCCCTCCGCCCTAAAATTTTTGGAATTTTCAAATTTTTTATATCGAGTGTCTATAAACTGCCGGCATTTTGGTTGCTTTGAAAAACAAATTACATATCTTAAATGACGTCATACGATCTCGGATCTCGGAAACGTCAAATAAATTTAGTTATATGTCTAATTATGACGTATGTCTCTACATTCAGAACCTACTGGGATGTCGACAGTTTATAGACACTCGTTATTTGATAAACAAACTTTCGTAATTGTAATGAATTCATTTAATTCTTAAATCTTGAAGGTGTTCACTTCACGGTAAATTTTAAATTTGATAAAAAGAAAACACTTAACTTTTTTATACCACTTTTATTTTACTTTGTTTGACAATGATTACCGTGTCATTGAAACTAGTCACAAAAGTCAAATAAAAGTGGTCTAAAAAAGTTAACTCTTTCTTTATATCGAATTCATTTAAGATTATGTTTTTTCAATTAAATTTGAATTGATGTATAAAAATGTATGTAATACATTAATAAATGACAATTTCGAGGTAAAACTTATTAAGTACATAAAAAGTAAAACAACTGATTTTAAGCATGGGCGTAACCAGAATTTTGAACAGAGATTAATAAAATATAAATAAATATATGTATATTTTAAAAACCTTGTGACCTTATTACAGACGAAAGTATGTCGTTGAACTCTTCAATGCGTGTTTTATACGCGTGGCGCATGAAGTAAAATTTCGAGTTAAGAAAAGCCTGAAAATTTAATTTGGTCGCTCCGCTTCGCTCCGCTTCGCTCCGCTTCGCTCCGCTTCGCTCCGCTTCGCTGCGCGACCAAACCAAATTTTTAGGCTTTTCTAAACTCGAAATTATATTTCATGCTTAATCAAGGAGTGGTTAGGAGCTTTTAATTGAACGGTTTAATAAAAGCAACGATTGTCTGACTTTTTGTGCGTTGAAATTCATACACAAACAAGAAATTTATTGAAAACCGTCAAAATGAGTAACTGAAATAATTCGACAAAGTTTATAAAATAAAATTGGGCGATAATTACTAAAATGGTAAAAAATTATGAGATTTATTGAACATGCTACGACTTGAAGAAAATGAATAAAATTAAATTTGAATGTTCTAACATTGATGAAAACTAAGAATGGAAATGTTTCAAATTGATGTATTTAAATATTTATTCAAAAACATATTCAAATATTCAATTGAATCAAATATTCTAGTTATTTAAACACAATTTAAATAATTCATTATTTCAAATATTGCAATTTAAATTTGTTTTGAAAGAATATTTGAATACGTGCAGAGGGCCTTGCGCAGATTCTGGCTACTATCTAGTAAAGGCTAAGTTCACACAAAACATCGAAATAAAAAAAGACGAAAAACAAAAAGGAGGAAATGCATTGTTAAAAAATTAAAATGTGAGAAAAGAAGGGAAAAATACGTAATAAGTATAGAAAAACATCTAAAAACAAGAAATGAGGACGATTTATCAATTAGTTCGCAATGGGAAAAAATAAAAGGCTGCATTAGTCAGGCACCTAACGGACAATTGGGCATGCAAACAAAATTACAATGCAATGAATGGGGTAACGATCAATGTAAGGAAGTAATAAATGCTAATGCCAGACTGAACTGGTTAATAACAAAAGAGCACCATTACTGGCAGGAACATGAAGACAGAAGGAGAGGCAGTAAAACAGTGCTAAGAAATATAAAAATGAAATGGTTACTACCAAAAAAATTAATGAGCAAAGAAAGCCAACAAAATAAAAATAAACAGCATAAAAATAAGACAGGGCAATTGGCTGAAAATAAAGAAGAAACAAAGAAAATATGGAAAGTACACTTCAAAGAGCTATTAACGACGGACCATGAAAATGAAGAAATATTATTAGAAGACGAATACAACGAAACTGAAATTGATAACACAAAGGAAGCCATAGAGGAAGAAATAGTTGACATTATAAACAAAAGCAAAAATAGGAAGTAGCCAGGAAAAGATGGTCTAAACGTAGAATTGATCAAACTCGGTGGAGAAAACAATATGCAGGTTAATTAAGAACATCTGCCGATTTGAAAGAATGCCCAAGAGTGGAGTTGCGGAACAATCGTACCGATAGACAAGAAACGATACCAACAAATATCCATACATTATAGAGGTGTAACACTGACAATTAAACATCACCTACATAATATTATCCTCCATCATACCAAAGCAATTAGCAGAAAAGGCTTCAACCATCATTAGTGATTACCAATGTGGGTTCATAAAAGGCAGATCGACAGAGGATGCAATACATACCATTAACCAAATAATGGAAAAAACACACGAACATTACATTAAAATATATCTTCAATTTGGTTCTCATTAGTCACTTGATGAAACATCAAAATCAAATGTAGTGAATGCGATGCAATGTACATTGGACAAACGGGTAGAAGTTTTGAAAAAAGACTTAAAGAACATAAAAAATGTATCTTAAATAACAAACAAACAACAGCGTTTGCCCGTCATTGCATCGTATCCAATCACTTTTTTAATTCAGACGATTTTCAAACGTTATATTCAAGTAATAAGGAATGAGAATTGAATTTTAGAGAAGGCCTGGAAATAAGCAAGGCTATAAAACAGAGAAAACACATCGACAACGAGTACGAAGAAATCTGGAATTCTCCAGTTCTTAAAGCCCTTATAAACTGACGTTCAAAAAATATGTATATATATCTTGTAAAACATTTTTCTGTATTACTTCTTGAGAATAGCGATAAGTCGAAATTAGTTGGAGAGAATAAAAAACAGTAGTGAAACAAACCAAGTGACTTTTATTTAATTATCAATATTAAAATATAATTGCTCTTTGTTGAGTTTAAACAAGCCTTCGGCACAATACAAACACACCGAATAATAAATGCCCTAAAATGAAGGAGAACTGAGAAGACTTAATATATATGAATGACGATGAACGGAACAGTGGCCAGTATTAAAACAGAGTATGTGGAGAGATACTACCGATTGAGCGTCCTTGTGAATGAACGGTGGATCACCGCCGTACCTGCAAACTACTGCCCGTCGGAAACCAACCCAAGGTGAACCAAAGGGGTGGATAGACACCTCTGGGCTTTTCAAGGCCCACCCCTGACTCCTCATTTATAGCTATCGTCAGGGCTGGGTTGGCCCCGTCGTGCCCAAGTTAGCCCAATACAAGATAGGGACATAGAAGGTACCGCAAGAAAGCCTGGGACTCCGACTTGGAATGCTCCCCTTCAGACATCTACGATCTGCCTGACGTGGTATGACCCTGATAAATCAGGCCCTCCAGTATGTGGAGACAGGTGAATTTACAATAAGTAAGGTAGTGCGTCAGGATGATACTCTCTCAGTTACTTTATTTAACCTAGGCACTGGATTATATTAATTATTAAATGTAGATGAAACGACTTGTTTAATATGGTTACAAATACTATGGAGAACATTTGTGGCCAACAAAATCATTTCTAAAAGGCCCCAAACACCAACTTTTTATTTTTCGAAAAATAAGCCATGTCTTCAGGTGGGCGTTTTAGAAAAACATGTTAAAATAAATTGAAAAAAGATGGTCCTCCAATTATTGTTTTATATTGGTAATAACACTACTGAGGACATTTGTGGCTATTTTTTCTTTGTTTTGTTTTGGGTTTTACGTCATCTATTTCCGCTGATATGGCCTATCATGACGCCGGAGATTAGGTCTACAGCTATCCGGGGATATTGCCGAACCCGGTGGGAGTTCCAACCCACCGGTAGGGATCTTTAACGTGCACGCAACATCCAGGCAGTACACGGGGCCTACATGCATTTAACGTCATATCCGAGAAGACGGAGTGTTTGGCATTTTTATCCTAACCTATATAAATGCAGACAACTTGTTTGGCCGGTATTTGAACCCCGGCCCGTGGCGTGGCAGTCCAACAGTCTAACCATTACACCACCAAGCTGCCCATTTGTGTCTATTAAAATCGTTTCTAAACCTCCCCAAATAGCATTTTTAAAATGTTTGAAATGTCCTCTTTTATTACAGATACAAATTTTAATGGGAGATGCTAAATCATAACTTTTAAAAGTTGTAAGAGCTATCTCAGCATTACATTTAATTAAATTATCAATTGTTTCTATGAAACTTTATTGTATTCGTTGTAATACGTTGGTAAAATTATAGTTTAATAAATGGTGGAGGCGCCGGATTCGTAGCTGGAAATCTATGGCCAACTTCTCATCGGTGATTACTTATATAGTTTGAAATTTCTGATTTAAATGTATGAATTTTCTGTTCTTTGGCTTTGATGGCGCCCTTGCATCTAAGTAAAAAATAAAACCATTTTTTGTACTTTAGAAAAATACATTTATGAAATTAAAAATAAGAGTTCAAATCCCCCCATCGCAAAAAGCTATCTACGCTACTGTATCACTGTGGAATAATAAAGATATTGTGTTTGGGCTGAATGAGGTAGCTTTATGTAAATCATACACGCGCGGGTGGAATTTCAGGGTTTAACCGAAAACATGTAGAGCTGGATGCTATCGTATTAACAAAGAGAAAGGCCCTCTCGTATATTCCCTCTGTGGATGTGTTTAATTAACCATTATTAATTATTCTGTTTTTCGTGTTTTTCATTCGAATTATTTTTCGCTCGTTGAAACTGATAAAAAAAGTAAGCGTAATTTAATTAAACAAAGAAGGCTGCGTCGTAAATATGGTGGTATGAAAAATGAAATTACGCCCTAAAAAAGGGAGAAGGTATTAATTTCGGGGGTCGGGCATCCGAATAGGATGCGATAAATCTCGGCATCAATGGCCGTAATAAAAATGTGGAGAATATATAATGGAGAGCACAATTTCCAGAAGCAGAGCGCTCCAGGATCCATTCTGGAGATCTACCGCTGCGATATGTGCTCTGCTCGACTCGATCCTGGATATAACCCAGCCGACATCGTCGCCTCTCCACTCTAATTTTCTGGAGGAGTCCGGGCCTCCCTTTTTCCATCCGAATCGCCCGGATCCAGAAAAAAAAGCACCCCCCAACACACACATCCGATAAACTCTAAGTGCATCCGATGCTAAATCAATTCCAAATTCCATCTTTGAAAAACTTAAACACTAATCCACCCGGCTTTCACTTGTCCCACACGGATTCCTGCATGCATATTTCAAAATACATTTAATATCCAGCAAAGTGATATTAATTTGAGTAAGTTGTCTGTTAGGTGTGCACTGGCAATCCTGACATTCGGGTGAATCAGAGGATAATAACACAGAACACGACCCGACACGACGAGACAGAGACACAACAACTGGAAATGGGGTCTGGCTGGGGGTTGCTCCACGACCCCGGCACTAGTTACGTTCACACGCCGGGGATTAAGTTAATTACCCTAATGTGTATTAATTCCTGCAGTTGTTTTGATAACCGGAGACTGCCACGAGAGAGTCAGAAGGGAGGTTATATATGGACGAACTTGCTTTGAAGTACACTAACTGTTTCAATTGTTTTATTGCCACAATTATAACTGGAATTATAATTAATGAGATATTTAAATTATTTCTTAGTGCGGCGTTTGTATTATTCACGTCGTTAGATGCAGTGCCCATAAAGTTTCACACTCCATCTTATAGCAAGTATTCATAACAGTGGCGTAACAACTTCAAAAAGGAAATGTAACTTCACAATTTGTCATCAACCTAAGTTAGATTATATCACATAGTGTAAAGTCAGATTTTTACATAAACAGTAGTTCTAAAAACTGTTGGTCAAGCTAGGTATGTCAACAGAGCTGAAAAGCTAAGGTTATTAAATTCGCAAGAATAAGAAGTTAGACAAGCTATTACTAAACATTTATATTCTAATATATTTTTAATACGTTTCTCATCTTTCACGCGGTGTAACATATTTAACTTTGATTTTAAAAGAAAACACTTGATGATCAATGTCACTAATATTTTTGTTATTTATTCCAACTAGTAAAATGTACTCGAGTATTGAGTACAAGTACTTTACCCAAAATGCACTCGAGTATTAAGTACTATTAGTACTTAAGTACTTATAGTGGAATTCGAGAGAGATGTCCTATGATTCATTGATGTGGAATGTGTGGTTCAGATTTTTTAGAATATGTCGACAGTTGTATCTGCAACGATTTTTAATAGTTGTATCAAATTTTGACATTACATGACAATGTCATACTGTTTTCTTTTAGAAAAGATTTTAATCATAATTTCTTGTAATTCTTTTCTTTTGAGTATACATATCACAATTACTCTGTAGATTTTTAAATATTCGTTGTTTTCTTAAAAGATGTTAATTTGAAGTTTAAATTAGTGTTTTTCACTCCAAGGTTAAGCATGAGGTAAAATTTTGAGTTTAGAAAAGCCTAAAAATTTGGTTCGGTCGCGTAGCGCGAAGCGCTTCATGCGCCACGCGTATAAGACAATGATTTCAAGCGAAGTTTACTCGTTTACAATATTTCAGTGCTTTCAGTGTTTAATACGCGTGGCGCATGAAGTAAAATTTCGAGTTTAGAAAACCCTGAAAATTTGGTTTTCAGGCTTTTCTAAACTCGAAATTTTACTTCATGCTTAGTCTGGGAGTAAACAACACTCGTTTTTAGCTTCAAATTGAACTCTTTAAAAAAAGCTTATGCATATGTATACCTTATATAAAATTCCATGTATGTATACTTAAAAGAAAAATTCTCCGTATTAACAAATTAATCCGATGACTATTTGCCAAATCTACTGAATGCGCCTTCGATTCAACTAACATTTTCGTTTGAGCTTACACAAAATCAACATAAATGCATTATTTATTTCTGTAAGTACCTGAACTATTTAGTAGATCTGGAAATTGGAATATACCACTTAAACTCACATTTAAAACGATTGTGCACATTAACTAAAATGATTTGTAGCTGGGTTTTTGCAGATTTAGTTTTACGAAGACATTATCAAAATGTGACGTTGAACCTTAAAATTTTAAAGCTCTATGCCGGAACATACGTTTTCGCATGTTCCATCTAAAAACCATAGCAGACATATTATAAAATTTTCTGTCTCTTTTCATAAACGTAATCTGATGAGATCAAACTATTTTCGTATTAGGTGTATTGGTGCGGAAAGCACTACAAATTAAGGAAACCATGGGATACCTCTCGTGAATCGTACCTTTTATGAGTACAAAGTACTGAATAAGAGATATGATAATAAATAAAAACTACTGTTGTCACTAATATAACAATGCTAATATTTCAATATTCAAATATGAATATTTCAATCACTAAACTTTGCACATATTTGAATATTCAAATATGCAAATATTTGAATATTCGCATATTTAAATATTGGAATCATTTGAAAATTTGAATGTTTTTGATAGAATATTGAAATATTGAAACATATTAAATATTTTAATATGTTTTTAAAAGAATAATAATAATAATAATTGAATACCTTAATTTGAAAAATTCCTAACCATAATAAATATTATAATTTAAACTTCACTTAAAATCAGTGTTTTATACGCCTGGCACATGAAGTCAAATTTCTAGTTTAGAAAAGCCTTAACATTTATTGTGGTCTTCTGTAAACTCGAAATTTTACTTCATTTTTAATCTGGGAGTGGAAAACACTTGTAAGACAGCTGTTAGAACCTGTAATCACAACACTGATTTCTTTAACAAAGTAGAATTAAAACACAAACCGTAATTATTTTCATAATCTTTATGAGTTTTGTATCTTTTTGTTAATTGATTTTAAGAATCTGGTATTGTTATTGAAGGTTTTATTAGTTTTTTTAAGAAAGGTTATCCAAACCTTGATTAAGCATAAAGCAAAGTGAACACCAAGAATGTCTTGAAGATTTTATCAGTTTTTTTAGCAAAGGTTTTCCAAACCTTGATTAAGCATAAAGTAAATATACTAAATGGTAAAGAAAAATGAACACCAAGAAATAATTATTTAATTTCAATAATTTTAGATATTCATATTCAGTATGATAATGTGTATACTTAATTAAACTTTAAAAGTGATCGGTTGCACAGAACATGTGCAAGTGTTAATAATGTGTTGGTCCTCCACCATGCGTTACACATTCACGAGTACGCCAGGGCATACTTCTAATAAGTTTATCAATATTCTCCTGGGGTATCTCTCGCACACAATCTGTAATTCACAGCAAAGATCCCTTAACTCTGTCTGTAGAGGACGAATTGAACGCCTCAGTCTTCTATCCATAATATCCCACACATGTTTAATTGGAGATTGTTCAGATCTTGCTGGCCAGGGTAAGAAGTTAATTCTGAAACGTTCAAAGAAGTTAAATGTAGCTCTTGCACCATGTGGTCGAGCGTTATCTTGTTGGAAATGTGGACGTTGCAGTGGTTCAAGGTAGGGTATGATATGGGGTCGTACAATTTCTTCTTCTTGTATGTAACGTACAATTTCTTGTATGTAACGAGTGGAAGTCATACTGCCTCTGATAAACACTATTGATGACCTGCTACTATAGGCAATAGCTCCCAATACCATAACTCCAACTGTTTGATGAACATGTCTGACATCATATCGTGGATCTCGTCTTTCACCGCGTCATCATCTCACCCGTTGTCCGCCATCATTCATCCCTAAACAAAAGCGGGATTCGTCCCTAAATACAACTCTATTCCATTCCTCATCCCATTGCAATCGCTCTCTGTGGGGTTAGGGGTAGCACAAAATGTGGACGGTAAGAAAAAAGACCAAAACTAACATCCGTCTATATATAGTACGCATTCCAACAGGCCATCCATGTTCTGCAAACCACTGATCTGTAATTGCCCTAGTGCTATAATCTGTTTAATAACTAGGAAGAGCGTTTTAAATTTCACGCGCCAAAACCTACAACTCTGATTGGTCGAGAGCGCGTCCATTTTACACTATGCTAATTATGTCATTATTAGACGCAACAGCTGACACAACCTTAATTCGAAGCGTTACCGAGTTGCAACTTAGTCTGTTTCGTAATAACCTATTGTGCGGTGTTTCTTTAGCTTAGTTAAAAGTTAGTTTTGTTTATATTGTTGTGATCACCGTCACCTTTAAAAAAGCGTAAGAAGTTGGATTTCGGTCATTTATATTTGTCTGAAAAACAGTGCATAAGAAATATGTATAAGCAGATGATAACAGAGGATCCACATTTCAAAATGACTGCTGTTCTATTAGACATTGTTGGTGCTATAGGTAAAATATCAAATAGCATAAGAATATGCATCAAATAATTAAATAGTTAATTTTTAGAAGTTATAAACTCCACTGTCTATCGTACCATTAGCGAATATAAAAAATCCGGAGAGATTTGTAGCCCTAAACAGCTTGGAGGACATAATTACCTTTACAGTTTTAATAATGTAGTGAAGAGATCCATGCATAGTTTCTTCTAATCTAAAAATCTAAAAACCCGGGAGAGTACTCGTCCTTTAAGGTGGGAGTACCTACTGATGATTTTCCGCGATTGAAGGAACCAGACACATGGCCCAAAGGAGTTTGTGTGACTCCTTTTTTATATTGGATCCAGAGAAACCAGGAGGCAGAAAACAACAAAAAGAAAATACCAGACCAACAACAGAAGAGGAATCAATAGCGAAGAAACCCAGCACCCTCATAAAAGAAATCACGATAATACATCAAAATATACAATCATTGGGTAACTGCTTCATTGAGCTAGATGAATTAACAATAAATACAAAAGGAATACTAATACTTGGAGTAACTGAACATTGGCAAACAATGGAGCAGTTACCTATGTATAATTTTAAGGACATACAATTATTGTCAGCATCTTGTAGAGAGAAGAAACAACACGGTGGTACAGCGTTATACTGTAGCAAGGGCTTTAAATCAAAAGACATTACATACATCAACAAACGAAATGTACAAAGACTATTTGAATGTACGGGTAGCATAATTTACATAGGAAAAAAAGAATACTATGCGGTTTGTATTTATAGACCTCCTAATGCGGAACTTGATATATTTTTTAAAAACATATATTTGATTCTACAATATCTATGTAAGATAAACTGTACGTTTTTCATAATGGGTGATTTTAATATCGACTTATTAGGCGACAGTAATGAATCACAATACTATAAAAATATAGTAACTGAATTCGGTGCAACTTACTTAATTACAGAACCTACTCGCATATCAAAACATAGTAGAGCATGTTTGGATAATATTATTGCAAATTCGAACAACATTCAAAGTGCTAACGTCATCAATACAGATTTTTCTGATCATATGGCACAAATCATATCATTTAATCAAACCGTGGAAAATGTCAATACATATAGATACATAAGAATAATAAATAACGAAAATGTTACAAAATTTAGGGAAAGTTTATTCCAGGAGACGTTTAATGATGTCTATAATACTGTCGATATAAACAAAATGTGCAGCACCTTTTTAAACATAATAACCACTAAATTTAACGCTTATTTCCCAAAGAGAAAAATGCAATGTAATACTAAAAAACGTATCAATACTCCACAACAACTAACAGACTGCAAATCGGAGCTAATATTACTGCAATCTATGTCACATTTAAATTCAGATGCAATGACAGGATATGAAAAAAAGCAAAAAGAATATAACCAACTACTAACACAACTTAAGAATGAATCGATTAAAAGTGGATTAACATTGGCGAATAACAAATCGAAGGTCTCATGGAATATAATTTCAGAAAATATATCGAGGCAAAAATATAACCGTTTACCCACAAGTAGTAATTATATATCACTTGCAAATAAATTCAATAATTTTTTTAATACAATAGCAGATAAACTGACAACGAAAACAAAAATCAATACGAGTATTGAAAATATAAAATTTAATCCGCACTCAATGTTCCTATATCCAGTGACAGAGCGTGAGTTGGTAGGGATTGTGCATCGGTTTGGTAACAGGTCCAGTGCCGGTTATGATGAAATGTCAATAATAATTATAAATAGCTGCATGAATATTGTTGCGAAGCCGTTGTGCTGCCTGATCAATTCTTGCTTTGAAACGGGCGTCTTCCCTGAGAGCCTCAAACATTCAGAGATAACACCAATATTTAAAAAAAAAATGATGGCGAAAACATCGAAAACTATCGGCCTATTAACATAATATCCTCATGGGCAAAAATTATTGAAAAACTTTTAGCTGTTCGGCTTATTGAGTTCTTTGCAAAACACAATCTTTTCCATAGTATCCAACATGGATTTGTTGAAGGAAAAAACACTGAAACAGCTATATTTAAAATAATTAATGAAATTCTAACAGCCTTAGAGAATAAACAAGTCACTTGTGCTATAATGATTGACCTCACGAAGGCATTTGACTGTATAGATCATCAGTTATTAATTTCTAAACTGGAAAAATACGGCATAAGAGGTAAAGTACTTTAATTGTTCACATCATACCTATACAATAGAACTCATTCGACAAAAGTAGTTGGTAAGAACGGGGAAATACACCTATCTACGAAATCTGTAATGAATGTTGGGGTTCCTCAGGGAAGCATATTGGGACCACTATTATTTATAATTTTCGTTAACGACCTTGGAGATGCAGTAAGTAATATGGATAACAGCGAAATCACCAATTATGCCGATGACACTAATGTCATAATAAAAGCAAACACAATTATGGAATTAACTGATCTTAGTAGTCATACAAAAAAACTTATTAAAGTCTGGCTAGAGGGCAACAAATTAGTGCTAAATGAAAGTAAAACAAACATTATTTTATTTAGCAATAGTGCTAGTGAAGAATACCTTACGATTGACGGCACTCAATACAAATTAAAAAATCATTCAAAATTACTAGGTATAACAATAGATAACAGGCTAAATTTTAAAGAACATACGACGACTACATGCAATAGATTAGCGAAAAGCATATATGGATTACGAATTCTGCGTAAATGTACTTACTCTGACATTTGTAAAATTTTTTATTACAGCAATATATATAAAGTACTACAATATGGAATCATTTTCTGGGGAGGAATTAATGCAAACCTACAAAAAGTGTTTCTTCTGCAAAAGCGTGCCATTCGAATTTTAAAAAAGATGCAATTCAACGAATCGTGCAGAGACGTTTTTAAACGTGAACGGTTGCTAACGGTCCCTGCTTTGAACATATACAAATGTGTCATATTTCTGCTAAAACACAATAATTACTTTATTGACTTTATGATGAAAAACAACTACTGTACAAGACAAAAAAATATATATGTAATCCCTAAGCACAGGCTTGCGGTATATGAAAAGAGTGTACTCTACGCTTCCATTAAAATTTGTAACAGAATGCCACTATTTATCAAGGAATCCCAATCTTTAAAACAGCTATTTAAATACTTATGTGATCTGGAACCATATACCGTCATGATTTTCTTAAACAATTAGATATCTTTTGCCTATGATTTACTCAAAATATTATGATTACCTTACTATACCTCTGGCACTATTTTAAGTTCTTATCATGTACATCGGCTGACTATATTACACATAATCTGTATTTGTATATATTGTATTACGTGTATTTGGTGAACTTTAAAATAAAGAAATATTATTATTATTATTATTATTATAAAAATGAACTGCCAACTTTAAATAAAGCTTTAAAAGAAGTAAACGATCATGCAGGCATGCTGAAGATAAGTCGTTCTACCTTGTATAGTATTATGAAACAAATCAATTTTAAGTAAGATAGAGACCAGAGCTGGGCATGAATCGAATCATTCACGATTCGAATCCTGGATTCGAATCCTATTAGAGGATTCAAAAGAGGCATTCGAATACTTTAGTTCAACTGGTTTCGTGATCCGGATTCGTTACATTTTTTTAAGAGGATTCGTATTCGAGTCTAAATGTGGGTGATTCGAATCCTTATAAAAGGATTCGAATCCTTGTAAAAAATACTTACAAAAGAATTTTAATCGTCAAAAATAATTCAAATTAATTGTGAGGAATAACATGAAAAATGTGTTTTTTGTGTTTTTAAATTTTACGTTAAATCACTGTTTCCACTCCCAGGCTAAGCATGAAGTAAAATTTCGAGTTTAGAAAAGCCCCGTGAAAATTTGTCGAGGGTCGCGCAGCGACCCGAGACAAATTTTCGGGCTTTTCTAAACTCGAAATTTTACTTCATGCGACACGCGTACAAAACACTGATTTGGAGTGGAGTTCAGAAACACACAAATACATCTGTTATCAACGATATTCAGTGGTAATAATAAATAATTAGGTTTTGAATATTTTCATTAAAACAACTAGTAACGATATTTATATATTAATGGTTGCAAAAAAAATCAAATTTATTCTTAAAGGATTTGTATTCGTAATTCGAAAAAACAGGATTCGAATCTTTGATTCGAATCATATTTATCTCTTACGAATCCTTTATTCGAGTATTCGTGAATCGAATCATATTAGGTGATTCGGATTCGTGATTCTAATCCTTTTTACGAGAATTCGCCCCAGCTCTGATAGAGACACATTATAATATAAATTCCATATTATATTATGAACATAACGTAAATAGAAAGTACAAAATGGATATTTGATTTTATTTAAAAAGTAATTATGAAATTATTTAAAATTGCCGCCAAATTTATCTAGTGATATTTCTGGTAACTTTTTATAGTGTAAATTGGGCTTTGGCACTTACTCCTTCTAGTTTTTAAACAGACTATAGAGCTACGGCCCCTTATGGCTACTTGTCTAAGGCGGCGATCTTGGAGCTATGTATGCCTGACAACAACGAATTACCGCATGTACACTTTTACTCACTCTATGAATAATTTTACGAAAAGAAAAACCGTCATCTCGCAAGCCGATAATTCGACCTCTCTCAAACTGAGTAAATTGGTATATCTTTAGACTCTTGGCATAGTAAATAGCAGAAGTAAACGTTTTAAAAAGCAAAGTCAAAAGTTAAACTCATATTGAAGCTACCAACATTAAATATAATGATGCAGGTGTTAAAACAAAAAATGTAAAAATAACAAACCTTTACTCTTTAAAGGTACAAGGCTGAACGAATAAGTGACTAAAATCACTTATTCTTTATGGCTAAACAAACACATATTTTTTTTTTAATTAAAATAGAATAATTAATTCTTGGTGTTCTTTTTTCTTTGTCAGTATAGTTAGAACATTTCTAAACTACTTTATGAGCCAGGCGTTTAAAACACGGATTTAATATGAAGTTAACAAATTTACTTAGTTATTGCTAATCTATCAAAAGATTAAAATAAAATAATACTACATGTTTTGATCAACGCTAAGAATTTTTAAAATTGAAGAATTCGTATATTTATTCGAAAACTTATTTAAATTCTAATATTGAAATATTTTAAACATTTGAATACTTAAATAATTGAAATATTCAAATATTTGTAATATTTGAATACTTAAATATTTAAATAATTAAAATATTTAAAAAATGTTATTACACAAATACATTTCAGAATGAATATTCGAATACTGCCACTTTAAAAATGTCTAGCCTTAATTACAACCATTATTGACTATTAACTACGGCTGCGGGTATCCGGATATAAATTATTCGAATATTTGAATAACGGATACAATGGATTTTCGTTATCCGGATTATCTGAATAACAAATATTCGGATAATCTCTAACGATATATTCGAATATCCCGGATATCCGGATAATGCGGATATTCGGATAATGCAAATATCTTGATAATCCGGATATTCGTATTTTTGTAAAAATTATTATTGGCAATTTTTAAAATATTGACGCTTCGCGTAAAATTACAAGATTTCCGTTAATTTTTAAATTTGTTTTAATTTCATAAATTTTAAAAATTTTGACAAATAGTCATTCGTGAGTTTCCAAATTTTTTGTCCATTTTCCATGTTGTGGCGGTTTTCGAGAATTTTCTATATTTCCATTAATTTTCGAAATTCTGACGGATTTCCTGAATTTCCTAGATTCCCGATGATTTTCAAAATATTTACGGTTATTCCAAATTTAATAAATATTCGTTCATTTTTAAACATTTATACTTTTCAGTGATTTACAAATTTTAACACTTTTCGGTTATTTTAAAAATGTTGGCAATTTTAATAAATTTTCATCAATTATTTAAATCTCGACAATTTTATGGATTTCCTCAACTATCGTTAATTTTCAAAATGTTGACGATTTCCGAGTTCATTGCGAAAAGTTCCCTTTTCATAAGATTTTTATAATTAATGAACATCTTGAAATATCACAGAATTTTTGAATTTCACGAAAACCGACTGAAGATTTTTAAAATCAAGGGAAATTCCGGAAAACCGACAGAATTTTGAAAATTCGCTAATAGCGTCAACATTTATAAGTTTAACGAGCATTTAGTAAATTCAGAAAAATTACCAAGATTTTACAAATTGACTCAAGTTTCGAAACATGATTTAACAATTTTTAAAAATAACGAAAATCTAAGAAACTCGTGATTTTTGATAATTTACGAAAATCTAGGAAGTTTATGAAACAACAACAATTTGAAAGTTAACGAAAATCTTTGAAACCTCACGAAACGCATTAAGATTTTGAAAATTAAAGAAATTCACAAAAAAACGTCATGATATTTAAAACAAAAAAAAATCTGAAAGGCTTCAAAATGTTCAAACTAAGAAATATTTTTGAAATTCATGAATTAAAGATATTATGAAATTCATAAAAAGTATCAACACTTTCAGAATCAACGTTTAACCCATAAAATTCACGAAAACCGTAAAAATTATTAAAACTACAAATATCTAAGATTTTCACAAATCTTAAGAAAATCTCAAAATATTGCAAATCTTATAAACATTTTAAATGTTATAAATCAAGAAAAATCTTAAAAATATTAAAACTTAAAAAAATTTAGAAAACTGTTAAGATGTTAAAATTTGAATTTTACTTGAGATCAGTGTTTTACACGCGTGGCGCATGAAGTAAAATTTCGAGTTGAGAAAAGCCCGAATTTAGATTTGGTCGCAGCGCGTTCAATTTTTAATTTCTTATTTTGTTCGTTACTGTTTTTAAATTAGGAGTTTTTCGATTTAAAATTGAAATCATCAGTTTTTACAATAATCGATGAAAAGCTTGAACATTTACGAAAAGAGTCGGCATTTTCAAAAGTGACGAAAAGCTTGAGATTTTATGAAAAACACCGAGAATTTTAAAATTAACGAACATTTTGGAAATTCACTAAAAACTCATCTTTTTCTAAATTTAACGAATATCTTCAGAAAATGAATAAAAGTTGTAAACATGTTCACAATTATTAAACATCTTTGAAATTCACGAAAGGAGTCGAAATTTTCAAAAATTAACCTAATCGTCAACATTTTGAAAAGTAATTAAAATTACAACATTGCAAATTTACGAAAAGCGTCAACGTTTTTCTAAAAATTGACGAAAATCTAGAAATGTTATCAAAAGTATTATTGGTATTGAAAATATTGACATTTCTTAAATGTACACTAGTCTAAGAAATTCATTAAAAATTGAAAAAAATCTTTTGAAAATTTATGAAAAGTATGTACATTTTTAAAATCAACGAAAATCCGAGAAATGGACAAAAATCGCTAAGATTTTAGAAACCTGAGAATCCTATAAAAATTGTCAAGATTTTAAAAATTAATGAAAATTCATACAAAAAAAAAATCATGAAGTAAAATTTCGAGTTTAGAAAAGCTCCCCGTAGAAAATTTGTCGAGGGTCGCGGAGCGACCTAAGACAAATTTTTACGGGGCTTTTCTAAATTCAAAATTTTACTTCATGCGCCACGCGTATTAAACATTAAAATATTATTATTATTACTTTGTAAAAGGCAAATATTTCTAATTTCGTAACCGTCATTTAACTATTCTTGGCAATATTATCAATCACAGGTGAAGGCCCTCAAAAAATAATTTACAGCATTAAATAATTGTAAATATTAAATCTAAAATATCTGGTATCAAAAATTATCGATAATTTAAATATCGATACTATTCACTACGATATTTTGCCGTATCGATACTTGGCTATACGATATAATCGATAAACAATATCGATATTTTTTTAAGAATCGGACCATCCCTACTTCTCACCGTGCTAAGGCAACGTTGCTTCTACGTATCGCTGCGGATAATAATGCGGAACTTCAAAATATCCTAATTTTGTGGATATCCGGATAACGCAGATATCCGGATAATGCGGATACACGGATAATACGAATAACCGATTATTCGAATAGTTAGTATTAAAATATTCAGCTATTCGAATAATTTTTATTTTATCCGGATATCCGAGTATTCGAATATCCGGATACCACGAATCTACGGATTTTAATCACAGCCTTACTATTAACACGAAAAAAATTAATGTCAATACCCGAACTAATTTTTTTTATATATGTTTGCTCAGTATAATAAAAAGATTAATTAAATAAAATGAGAATTATTTTAAGAAACAAATTCGCAGCACACAGAATAGCGTTGACAGCTGTTAAAATCGATTGGTGCAAATGGGCTTTGATTAAGTTATTATCTAACGTGACATAATTCCACAATTTTTGTTGTGTGTCACTTTTGTGGGGCGGGGCATCGATTTACAGCTTAGCAGAACGATTTTGCTGGATGTACTTTAAGTTCATCAAGATAGCAGATAGTAGTCGACGCCAGCCGACATTTTAACAATAATGACACTTAACATAAGTCGGCGCCAGGCGATATTTCAACTAACAATGACATTTGACACTAGTCCAGGCCAGCCGATATTTGAACAACAACGACACTTGACACAAGATAAATTAAATTTGTTTATGAGAAGATTGCTTAGATAATATTTAAGAAATATTAGATTCAAAATTACTCAATATCATTCGTAGTCTACACAATCTTCAAATTTAAAATTAATCATAACACTCGATTATATTAAATAATAATAATCAATATTTTAGTTGCATTTATTAGTTACAATAATGTCGGTTTTTATGTTGTTATATTTGGTTGTCGACCCCTTAACGATCATTGACCCCCAATCAACCCCCTGATCATCAATGACCCCCAATCCCTTTACCTATCAATGACCCCCTGTCAAACTTCAATGACTCCCAGGGGTTTGATTCCGACCCCGATGAGAAACACTGATTTTCATTATCTATTCCATTAATAATAATATCAATAGATATCTCTACCTATGTAATCTTTATTGTATTTATAAATAAATAAATACCTACGTATTTTCAGCTTGGAAATTCAAGGCTTTGTAAGCTGTTATTTCTAAAAAATCAGCCTTTAGATTTTAAATTATCATAACTAAAATATCAAACAATTCCTTGAATTAACAACTCAAAGCATTTGATAAACTGTTTACTCTAAACATGGTTAAAATAGCGACAACTAACTTTGCAACGGTATCTATTTAACCTTTTGAGTAAACGGATTATTTTAATATCTCAAAGAGACTGTGCTGCGTCGAAGTTGGGTGGAAAATTAAAAGCATCGGCAATGGAATAATATTCGAAATGAAAGTGAAGCCATGTCGAATGTTGGGAATTTAGCGCAAGATTTGAAAAGAATTCAAACTCAAAAGGTATTTAAACGTGAAATTAACGAGCTGTTTGCTTTCATTCATGGCCGATGTTCAAATGGATTTTATTTAAACGGGCGCTTATTATATGAATTGGTTATAAACGCCAAGGATCGAGTTCTGTAAGGTTCATTAATCATCATTGATTAAAGAAATAAATAAATAATACTTTTACAATCATACAACGATATTAGCAACATCATATTATCACTTTCTTTGCATGGGCGCAGCTATGAGTTTGAGTTTGTGATGAAATATACGCCATAGTTAAAAGCTTATGAAATGAAAATTGGTATTGTAGCGGTTGCTATAAGTAAGATTTGCAGATGTTAAAAATATATATTTCTAATGTTTATGTAATTATATAAGTTGTGTCATTGAATAAGTAGTATAAAAAGCGAAACTGTATGGATAATAACGTGCTCATGAAAACTATATACAACCACCCTTGCACGCCTTACACGTCTCAGTCAGCTGGAGACACCACTCAAATGAACGACGTATTATAGAACTAACTGTGCAGTTGTGCTCGTTATGCTCTCCTGATACTTGCTTCGAATGTAACGTGGCGCACAAAGATCGCTTGTTCATCGCGCTGCTTTTTTATGTCCATTTTTTATGTCCCTTGATAGTGGCCGTATTCTTTGCAGTAATAAGAAAACGGCCACTTTTAGTTATACATATATTATCTTTTGCTTATCGCGGGCCTTAGTATTTTACATGCTAAAAATTATACCTTGTGTTAATGTATTTTATCATATAACTTTGAAGCAAATTTTTATTGTTAGTAATGAATCAATTATTTTTCTACATGATGCGCTTAATTAGAATAATATAAACATGTTTTATTCCATTAAAAAAATATATTTAATAATTTGTTAGCAGATAATAGAAATAGAACAATAACAAAAATCCAAAAAAATATCACAGAAATTGTTTGAAATGCCTTTGCTCGAAAACGGACAAACCTCTTATAATTAATTTAATTACAAATTCCACTCATTCTTCAACAGTATACACGTTAAATTAATCATCTTACTAATCAATCTGAAATTCAAGGCACTTTCATTATTTGTGCACAGTTATTTATTTTATTTTTACATGGAATAAAACATGTTTAAGTTATTCTAATTAAACGCATCGTGAAGAAAAATAATGCATTTATTACTAACAATTAAAATTTGCTTCAAAATTATATGATAAAATACATTAACACAAGGTATCATTTTTAGTATGTAAAATCCTATGGCCCACGATAAAAACAATTTAACTTTAATGTATTATCAAATGTACCTGTCTTTATTTTCTTCAGATAAATTAAATAATTGTCTATCATCATTTAACTCGCAATTTAAATTGTCGGTAATAGTCTCCAGCATTCTTATTTGCATTGATTGTTGTAATGCCTGTCGAAAACCCTTAACCGTGGGGTTGCTATTATAGCCACCTCGATTCCTTAGGACCGAAAACAAATTTTCAAGTGGGTCTTGCTGAAGACGATTAGTTAACAAAAATGTATGCCCACTGTTCTTAATGTCGTCGAATAATTGTAATATTCCTGTAATTGTATGTGCCAAGCCCTCAAAGCAATAAACATTCTTTCGTTCAGTCATAGTTTTAGAATAAACTTTAATTTTATTTAAATAAACCAATCCGTTTCTTAATGTCTCTAACACGACTTTATTTTCATCTGATAATCCATTCTTATATGGATTTTGATCATATAGCGTGCGGCTATTTAACGAATCAAAAAGATCGTTACTAATTTTTAAAAAGCTTGCTGTATTGTTTTCGCTTGAAGACTTACCTGTATTTATAGCAGTTTCGATCGCTGTAGACATCCTCCTACTTAGTACTTGAACTGCAAGTTTTACAGACGTTTTGTCAAAAGTTATTGGATATATGTGCCAGTTTGTAATATTTGTTAAACATGATGATAATTGAAATTATTTATTTATATTATAAACATGTACTATGTCATTTCACGACACACGCAAATCATCCACAAATATGTCTGTTGAAGCTAAACTATTTCTTATAGATTGAAATAGGTGTGGGGCGTCATAAAGGGCAAACATTTTATTTTCCTCATAGTTAAAAAAAGGATTTTGTGTTGAAATATTTAATAAATTATAAACACGTCTATTGTTAGAGCCCTGATCACATACAATTGATTTTACTGTAAGTCCAATGGACATACACTTTTTAATATTAAAAAGGACTAAATCTTTTAAAATATTTCCTGGAACTGGGCGTTCCGCAATATAATAAGAGATGGGCTGTTTCCATTTTTTAAATAGCCCCCTAATCATAAAAACTAATCCCATTTTTCCAATAGCTTGACTTCGTCCTAGTTCCTACTATTATATCTTGAATTGGATTGTATTCTAAATATTTCGGACCATAGGGATTTACATGTCAAATTTGAAATGTGTTAATATTGGCTCCCCTAATTATTTGACAGTACCGGTCTTATTACATTATTTTTAAAGCGTATTAAGCTGAATGACTTGGTAATTTATTCAATAATTTAAGAAAAGTATTTACCGAGAAAATTGCCAAAAAACTTTACAATTATTTTGAATTTAAACAAAGGTTTGCAATGAAATCATATTCACAGATATTCCATGTTTTTAAGTGTCAGATAACTGTGATGTCAACCAAAAAATATCAAGTTGCTATGGAGTAGTTGAAATGCTATTTACACGGAAGTCTACTAATAATTGGTTACATTTTCTTATACAAACAAATAGTTTTTGTGGACATTGCTCAATTGTTTCAATGGTTACATATAATAAAAACAATACATTTTGCAAAAGTCAACATGTAGCTCATCATTGAAATCAGCGTAAAAAATGCTGTTCAATGATATGCATATCTTCCAGAGCTGGGCAGGATTCGAATCATTCAGGATTCGATTCCCGGATTCGAATCCTTTTAGAGGATTCAAAAGAGGTATTCGAATACTTTAGTGAAAACGGATTCGTGATCCGGATTCGTTACATTTTTTTAAAAGGATTCGTATTCGAATCCAAACGTAGATGATTTGAATCCTTATAAAAGGATTCGAATTCTTATAAAAGGATTCGAATCCTTATAAAAGGAATCGAATCCTTATAAAAGGAATCGAATCCTAAAATTCGAATCCTGATACATGGATTCAAATCCTCCTAAATAATTCGAATCATCGCTATTAAGGCTGGGATTCGAATTCGATTAATTCAAATAGTTAAATATTCCAATATGAATATTTAAATCACTAAATTATTCATATTTGAATAAAAATATTAAAATTTTCGAATAATTCAAATATTTGTGAATGCATATTTGGTTACTTAACCATGAAAAATATCCAACGTTAATATATATATTTTTAACTTCACTTGAAATCAGTGCTTTATACGCGTGGCGCATGAAGTAAAATTTCGAGTTTAGAAAAGCCCCGTGAAAATTTGTCTCGGGTCGCTGCGCGACCCTCGACAAATTTTCTACGCGGGGCTTTTCTAAACTCGAAATTTTACTTCATGCTTAGTCTGGGAGTGGACAACACTCGTTCTTAGAAGTTTCAAATTGAAGAATTACTCTAGATTACTAAGTTTATTACAACTGGTCTTCGCAGAACGAAGGACTACAGGGAATCGAAGTTTTTTTACAAGAAAACAACGAATATCTGAAGGTTTACAGCATGGATAGGAAAGAAAACATCTAATTTTGAAAAAATATCGAAGTTGTGTTGGTTTTCAGTGCATTTTTAACTTCACTTTAAATCAGTGTTTTATACGCGTGGCGCATGAAGTAAAATTTCGAGTTTAAAAAAGCCCCGCGAAAATTTGTCTCGGGTCACCCCTCGACAAATTTTCTACGCGGGGCCTTTCTAAACTCGAAATTTTACTTCATGCTTAGTCTGGGAGTGGACAACACTCGTTTGAATTTTAAATTTAACTCTTTTAAAAAATCGACGTATGTAATATAATAAATCATTCATTGAAATCATAGAAAAAGATGCAAAATTTTACCTAAAATTAACTTTTAGAGTTAACTTTATAATTTGTTCGGCTCTTAATGGGTGAATATTCTATTCCTAAAAAAAACCGTTTTTATTTAATATTAAAGTTGCATTTAATACAATAACAAACTGTGAATAAATCGACATAAATCTAGAAATATCAAAAATCTCGACATGTAGAAAATCTTGACGGTCCACTCCCAGACTAAGCATGAAGTAAAATTTCGAGTTTAGAAAAGCCCCGCCTAGAAAATTTGTCGAGGGTCGCGCAGCGACCCGAGACAAATTTTCACGGGGCTTTTCTAAACTCGAAATTTTACTTCATGCGCCACGCGTATAAAACACTGATTTAAAGTGAAGTTAAAAACGCACTGAAAACCAACCCAACTTCGATATTTTTTCAAAATTGGATGTTTTCTTTCCTATCCATACTATAAACCTTCAGATATTCGTTGTTTTCTTGTAAATAAACTTCGATTCCCTGTAGTCCTTCGGTCTCCGAAGACCATGATTGGTCCTTCGAGCTGTAGCCTTTGTAAATTGGTAATAAACTTAATAATCTAGAGTAATCCTTTAATTTGAAACTTCTAAGAACGAGGGTTGTCCACTCCCAGACTAAGCATGAAGTAAAATTTCGAGTTTAGAAAAGCCCCGCGTAGAAAATTTGTCGAGGGTCGCGCAGCGACCCGAGACAAATTTTCACGGGGCTTTTCTAAACTCGAAATTTTACTTCATGCGTCAGGCGTATAAAACACAGATTCAAAATGAAGTTCAATAACACATATATCATCATTAATTAAAATCATTATATAATCAGATATTTTGTCGGTAAATGAACATGTTTGTTAATAGAAACTGATGGAATAAAATATTACTGGTTGCAAATAATAGATTCAAATTTATTTTTAAAGGATTTGTATCCGTGATTCAAAAATGAGGATTCGAATCATATTTTTTACTTACGAATCCTTCGAGTATTCGTGATTCGAATCATATTAGGTGATTCGGATTCGTGATTCGAATCATGTTTTCGAGGATTCATCCCAGCTCTGATATCTCCATATGCGCCCATAACAAAAACAAAAGTCGTGTTTGGAAAAACAATAACGAATCGTTTGCAGATTTAATTTGTTTATGAGGTAAGTTCATAAATCGGGCTATAAGAATGTTTTTAGAAATTTTGGAAAAAATTACAAATGACAGATATGATCCATTATGAAATATCGAAAATTTCTTTTTTTTCAAATTACATCGAAACAATTAAAGATGTATGAAATGTGAATGCAAATTATTAGTATGCACTAAAATACGCAAATTTGCCTCCATTTAACCGATTCTCTATCTCTTCAAATAAGCGAGATAGTGCAGCTCGAAAAACAGGCACCCTGTATATTTTGAAACAATACAACAGATAATTGTCAATACCCCTCCCCCCGTAAATTGCTCTCTGGATCCGTCACTGCAATCACCCATAGAGCAGCTCTAAAAACGGACACCTTAAGATTTTTTTTCGCGAATCCCTGTCATTAATTAAGCCTATTAATAAATATGTTTTGGGCACTACAAGCGGTAACGCCCCCCCCCTTGTTTTTTCTTACGACTATTTTGTCCCGCACCATTTTTCATGATATATTTTGAAGCGAAATGTTTTTCGCATATAACACTCGTATGCAGTTCATTGTTTTTTAACTGTAATAAGTTTATATTACCGCTATTCTCAATTCATATTTTTTGTCTACTTTCATCTTTTTTTGGAAATTTAAAGAATGATATTTCTGGATTTTTGTGTCTGTTTATATGACAATTAATATAAACGCAATTATTACGTTTTACATTCATTTTGAAAACTATTAAAAGAATCGCCGGCCGTCTGCTTGTTCACGCTCACTCATCAGCCAAAACCAATGATCTAACCCCCTCACTTTCCCGGGACGTCCGCACCTACTTGCTAACCGCTCCGCTCGAGGAGAGTATCAGGAGCGCATAAATATCTCGCCGGTCTTCAACTTCTACACAAACTAGATATCTGTAAGATTTTAAATAGTGTAGTTCAGTTGACCGCCTACTTGGTGTCGACGCCAAAGCTGGACAATTTTTGGGGTCTCGTTTTTAATGCATTGCGTTTCCTATCTTATATATTATTTAATCAATGGTTATGTATAGAATATATAGAATTTTCTATTATGAAAATATACAGAGTTTGTCTTATTCGTATTCATATTAACTTCCACACTTTTACAAGTAAGACAGTCTATACAATAATCAACTTTAAACAAGTAGAGAAATTTGACGTCAGTGCAAATTAAGAAGATACTAGAAGCTTTTTATTCATGGCCGATGTTCAAATGGATTTTATTTGAACGGGCGCTTATTACATAAATTGATTATAAACGCCAACGATCGAGTTCTGTAAGGTTCATTAATCATCTCTACAGTAGCCCCAATTTTTATTTTGTTGGACCATATTTATAATTTTTAGGTAAAATTAAAAAGTCACATATGTCCTATCAATTATTCTACGAAAATGAAAATTAGTGTTATTGCCTAATAACTTATTATGGCAAAACGAACAAGTATATCTTTATAATTAAATTACAATATTAATCACAAAAATCGTCATTACACTTTGTATTGTTTAAAAATTTCGAAATGCTTTTTAAATGCGGTTATATTATATGACAAAATAGGTTAATATTTAACATTTCAAATTATTTTACGCCACTTAAACTACTGTTTTCGAAAAAAGAAAAAGTTTAGCAGCATTCTTTGGCTTTCTTAAATTAAAATTTCAGCAATGAAGTATAAATATTGTAATTGTAAGATGTTACAACGTAACAATAAAATGTCAGTATTTTTTTTTTCAGCGAGTAGTTCCTCTATGGTTATCATGAAACGTCAAAAATGTCGCTTGAACTTGTGGAATGTTCAAATTGTAGCCACCAGAGTGAGTCGATAATTCTATAAAATCGAAAATGATTTTGGTAAAACAATTTATAAAAAATAACACTACAAAAATGAACCAGCTATTATTTTTCAAAGACAGTTTTAAAATGTACGTAAAATTCCACTAATCAATTACTTTTGTAGAATTTTAAATTTTTGTTGATTTGGTAAATGTTTACCTTTTTGTTAGTTTGTCCAATTTTTCAGTTCTGAAGTTTTTGTAAATTTTTACATCGATATTTATCTGATACATGTATATCAACTCCTTGATAATAATTTTTGTTCATAAATATTAAAATTTATATTATTTACCAATTATATAGTTTGTCTTTTAAGTGTACATGTCCCAATTGACTGTTTATTGACTATTGCAACATTGACCATAAGTCTCTAAGTATGATGGGATTTTGTGACATTTTGAATCATAATAAATTGCTTTAATGTCTTTGGACTATCATAGGATGTTGTCATATTATATCTTCATTGACCGAGTTTTGACTATTTTCACTGTAAGTCATTTGACTCACTGTCTTTTGACGATACTAAGATTTTGTTTGATTATGTCTCTATGGACTGTATTTCGACTATTCTGATATTATGAATGTAAGTCACTTAAATCACTATATCAAATACAGTCAATATAGTGATTTAATAACAAAATTCTTATAAGTTAAAAGACAACTAACAAAATGACTTACAGTCATAATATCAAAATAGCCGAAATACAGTTCATAGAGACATAATCAGACAAAATCTTACAATAGTCACAACACAGTCAACCAAGTGACTTAATATCACAATAGTCCAAATGTGAATTTATGACTGCAAATCACTAGGTTGACTGACATAAATCTATCGTTTCAGCTTGACATAAGTCGGCGCTAGCCGACATTTAGTCCATCGTGTTAACTTGACATAAGTCGGCGTCAGCCGAAATTTGGAATATAAAGACAGTTGACATAAGTCGGCGCTAGTCGACATTTAGTCAATCCTGTCAACTTCACCTAAGTTGGCGTCAGCCGACATTTGGAATATAATGACAGTTGGCGTAAGTCGGCGCTAGCCGATATTTAGTCGATCGTGTCAACTTGACATAAGTCGGCGTCAGTCAACATTTGGAATATAATGACAGTCTACATAAGTCGGCGCTAGTCGACATTTAGTCCATCGTGTCAACTAGACTTAAGTCGGCGTCAGTTGAGAGAAATCTGCGGTAGCCTACATTCGAACTGTAATAACAGTTGACACCAGTCGGCGCTAGCCGACATTTAGTCCATCATGTTAACTTGACATAAGTCGGCGTTAGCCGACATTTGGACTCTAATGACAGTGGACACAAATCGGCGCTAGCTAACATTTTAACTATAATAACAGTTGGCATCAGTCCGCGGTAACCGGCATTTGAGTTATAATGACAGTCGGCATAAGTCAGCGCAAGCAGACATTTAACCAATCTTGCCAACTTGACACGAGTTTAAATTGAACTATAATGAGATCGCTATGTTAGTGTTATTCTTTTAGACACGGGGCTTCTCTAAACTCAACATTTTTCTTCATGCGCCAGGCGTATAAACCACTGATTTACAGTTTAGTTAAAAATATATGACTCTTAGATGTGATGGTGATCAATATTTATCGAGATGTAGCGAAAAAATGCAGGAATTACTTTTTTGTGAATAATTAAAAAAAAATAAAAATAAAAGTAGAATAATTTAAGTTTGAGCAACTTTTTCATATTATTGATATTTAAATCATCATATCTTTAACGGGGAAATGATGGACACATCACTATTTTTCAATAACGAGGAAATTTTATTATAAACTTGTTCGTTTCATATTTTGTCATTTGTCTGTTTGAGGGGGGGGGATTTCCCCAATTCCCCAACCCCCCGCCCCGTGGATCCGCGCCTACGTTGAGCAAAGTAAAGCGACTAATTTAATTCTTTTTGATTAAGTCAATTACTGAAGCTAAAACCGATTAACATACATGCCACCTAGCTGCATTTCGCAAGGATCTGTGTATATCGTAAGTATTTCAGTGAACCTGTGCATATGATATTCCTTGTGGTAATATGAAATTCCTTCCTGTACAACAACAGCTTTAATTTAATAGATTATTGACGTTTATCTTGTGATTGTAAGGCAGGTCGTGATTGGTCGTCATTTATAAGATCATCGATATAAACATCTTGATTAATGGAAGTCATGGATGTCGTCGTACCGCAGCAGCGGGAAAACAGAGGAAAGAGGGTGCTGATGTTGATTAATGCAGGATCTGTATGTCGTTGAGGTTGATAAATGCGGAATATCTCAAGGAGTTCTGCCTACTTTTAAGATTATCATCATCGCGGGCTATACCTTGAGCCCCACGTAAAGAGCGTTATAATCTTAAAAAATTATACGTGCAATAAAAGCCATAAAACTTTGCGCAATTTATAAAGCCGTCGGAATTCTTTAATGCCCCGCGGCAGGGAACGTTAAGTTTTTTATCCGGGCAGGCAATTCCGCCCTTAAGACGTTTAATATATACGGGCAATATCCATTCAAGTTTCTATACCCCCATCATCCAGATTCCCATCCCTCACACAACACTCTTATTCACGGGATCCAGTCTTAGTGGTCGAACCGTTCGCCACTTACCCAGATTAGAGATGACAAAGGCAGCTCCCATTATACCATTATGGTGGAGATATCGGCGAAGGGCCGTATTGGGGATTCCAAATTTAGCGTTTATAATAATGTGTAATGCTCTTTCCCAGAAGCGGGCATTAGGCTCGCTCCCTTGCACAATATTGGATTTAATCCCATCTGGGACGATCAATTTGTCGTCCTCGGTACATTTTCGGCCGTCTATTCATTCACGCATTTTTCAATATCAGTTTATTGTTTGCAGATTATTGCTAAACACGCTCTGCTGTTTCTATAAATCGAAAACAATTGTATTTATACCGGGTGTTTGATTAAGCGTGTCCACTGGCTGTGTCTCAGAAACTATGCAGCGTAGCGTGTTGGGATAAAAAATTGCAGAGGGAAAGTGGCCAAAAGAAATCACTGGAAATTAATTTAAAGTTCCTAACTCTGCCGCTAGAGGACATAACATCTATCCCAAATACAAAAACATATTATTATCAAAAAACTGCTAACTTGAGTTAGGTTAAAAATATTCCAATTGTAATCTCCGTTGAATTTTACTCAATTCTAACTACTCACTTGTTTTTTTATCTCGCACCTATGAAGTAGAAAAGAGCGGGAAGGTGTAACCGAAATTAATTAAATTAGTATCATTTGATAGGTAATTAAAAGCACTTTAAGACGCCAGAAGACGTTTTTGGAACAACAGCTATATTTTTAAATTTTCTTAAAAAATTCAAATAGTACGCTACTAGGAGCGTAGTCATAGTCATCCTGATATTTTCATTCTAACTTACGCTCCTACGCTAGTTTATTACAGGAACAAATACTGAAACAAAATATTGAAAACGTCATCCTAATATTTTCATTCTAACCGAAGATATATCGTATAACTTGACTGCTAAAAACTCGACACCAACACGGGTTACCAGTACAACCACGTCCCTTATTGATAAAATATTCACCAATATGCAATGTTATTGTAATACAGTTGATTGTGGGTTTTCCGATCACTCTGCTCTCGTCTTATCAATCAATAATATCGATACTTTAAAAAACACAAATAAGTACGTGGTAAAAAGATTATTTATATTATACTTATCTAAAAACACTTCGTTTCCATATGCCTCTAGAATAATGAAAACGTCGCTTTTTCAAGCCACCGCATGGAAAGTATTTGTTTGTGCGCTCTTTTCGTGCGCCTACGAAATGTATCCATAGCAACGGTTGACGTTTGACTTTTCTTTTTCCGTCATTTAAATAATCCATTAGATTGTTTAAAATGTACGATAATCCTGATGTAGCTGATATTCCTGATGAGATATTGGAGCAAGCGACACAAGTTAGTGCAGATTTACTATTCGCTTATCTTCATACTTTATGGCAAGTCAACGATTGATTCATTATAAGACTCTTCTACAACGGTATATAATATCCTAGATCAAGGAAATGTAAGATTCGGAGTTTATTTTGATCTTTCGAGAGCATTTGATCTAGTTATTGACGAATTGCTCTTGGAGAAATTGTACACGTGCAGAATAACTGGTAATGCACATAATCTCTTTAATCAAACACCCGCTATATCGATTAACCCTTTATTTTTTTACCGAAAAAACACATTGATTGTACTGTAACAATTGTTGTAATTGTCACTTTGGTTAAACAACAATACATCTTTATTGACAAGATAATATTATTATAATACGTACTACATTAATTTAATGAATGAATATTTATCGTAAATTTGGGCTATCGACCGGAGGTCTTTCTACTGACTTTGGTCGGCTTTGTGGTGATTCTGGTTCTAAATCCATGTGAGTTTATTATAATAAGATGCGCGCTGTGTTTTCAATTTAAAATTGATTGTTATATGAGGACCAAGCTGCAAATATTGAGAATAAAAAAATCTAGTTAGCCATACAAAAGAAATTGCTGTTTATTAAATAGTATATTCTTCTATCAGTCAATTGCAGTTTAGTTTGCGAAATTTTTCTTCTGTTATAAAAAAAAAATGGAATTTTACGAGAGAACTTTCGGATAATGATTTACTATGATTTCAAGATAGGCTTGACCGCGTATGAGTATGAGAAAAATTTGAAATCGGCGTCATTTTGCTACTTTTTATAGATGGTATAAAGAATTCGAACGAAGTTGCAACTCATTTGTCGCAACTGGCGCTCTGCGTACAACACCAACTGCCTCAATGGGGACCCTGCTAAACCTCCAACCACTGGATTTAGTAGTTAAAAGTGAAGCCAGACTAGGGGCATATAGGTTGAGGATAACTGGAAACTGGCACCTCACAGGAATCCACTCCAGAATGGGAAGTGACTACATAATACCACGCTACTCCCTTAATAGACCCTTCATAATACAATGTGAAGGGGACAAGGAGAAGCGCAACCTTCCACCTGGAACCCTGATCTGGTATACCGACGGATCAAGCAACGAAGGTGGAGCTGGCGCTGGGATCCACGGCGTAACCACAAAATGTGACATCTTTGTGTCTCAGGGGAGGATGGCACCTGCACATCAAGCCGAAATCTTCGCGATTAACCAATATATTATGGAAAACCTGCGACGGGGATATAGGAGGCAAATGATCTTGATCCTCACAGACAGCCAAGTTGCTCTAAGAGCACTTGATAGCTACAAGATCTAATCTAAGTTAACATGGGAATGCATTCAAAACCTGACGAAACTGGCGACCGTAAACACTGTAACTCTACGGTGGACGCCAGGACACACAGGGGAGGATGGTAACGAGAAAGCCGACGAATTGGCAAAGATTGGATCAAGTAGACCCTAAATTGGAGCAGAACCGATGCTACCGATCCACAAAAAGTCAATAAAACCAAGCGTAAGAGAGTGGACTTTGGAAAGACACACCGAGCGCTGGAAAAACCTGACAGGGCACAGACACAGTAAACTACTAAAAAACCTTGCCAAGAATTAGCAACTGAGGCCCTCAGACTCAGTAGAAACAACCTTAGAATGGTCACAGAAATGATAACTGGACACTGCACCCTAAGGAAACATCTGCATAACATGAAACTGTTAACAGATGATCCAATATGCAGACTATGCTATAAAAAGGATGAAGACGCCTCACATGTACTATTTGAGTGCCAGGCACATACTACCTGAAGAGAAGCAAACCTTGTCCAAGGGAATTCAACCCACTTCCCGAAGGAAAAAATGATCAAAAAGCTGCTGAAATTAGCTAATGAAACAGAGCTCTTTGATTAACTACGGAAACGGAAGAAGTACAATAAGCCACACGGCTGCGGTGCTAGGGCAGAAATAACCCGAACTTCCGTTCCTTGCCCCTAAAAAAAAAACTAATTTGTCCGTTATAAAGGAGAGAATATGCCATGTTTTTAAGTGGTACCATACTTCTATTTTAAATTAAGTTTTATTAAACGTAATATTGATAATAATTATTTTTAATTAGCTCTAATAAATTTCATAAACAATTCCAAGAAGAAATCTGTATGTAATTTGTGAAGTAATATGATATTATCTTTGTGTAAAAGAATGAGAACGATTAAAAGGCTAAGCTATGAGTTGTACATTTTTTAAAATAATCAAAATTCCGCGTGTGTGTTTGCATTGACTGATGCGCTGATAGAAAAAAAAACAATTAATCTCGGGGTCGGATCGATAAAAATAAGATATCTACATAGGGTTATAGAAGAGACATTGGCCGATTTTCCGCAGATGAAGCCAGGACTTTTACTTTTTTTTAAATTTTATTACGGCCCAACTAAAGTTAAAATTTAGTAGTAAAATTTTTCCGTTTTTAATTAATTCTCAAAGCGTTACTATTTATTTAAATCAATCAAACGACATGTCATTTAGTAGAATTATATAATGTTATCGTTGTGTTAAAAAATTGTGACGATAGAACGTGTAGTCTGTGATTTTTTTAAGATAACACTACCGACCGCCTTTCAGAAATGTTTCAACTTTGAGAGTGAATTGTGCCTTATGGAGGGAGTTCATCAAAAAAATCTGAAACTTTAGTTTAAGAAGTTTTGAAATATATAATTAGAATATATAGATTAATTAATTAAGGCATTCTAGCCTTAAGTCATTTTTTCTAATTTTTAGTTTTCAATTTGGGTCCAAAAACAGTGGACCTCGCGAGCTCGCGCTGACACACTATGCAATGTAGCTTTCATAACGTGTACAACACTCTGCATATTTATAATGTATGGAAACTTGATTTTTTTTACGACTGCTCCCGAAAATATTTTGTCGCTGTACCTGTGCATTGAAATGTGCCAATTGTATATTTGTATTTAGACAAGTAATGTCACGCTTGAAAATTAAATTTTCATAACTAGTTTTGAAAGTAAAATCCTCAAACGTCAGTATCAAAATTATTAAAATAAAATGAGTAGTAACGTAAAACAATTAACTGTGCCGCAGTCACAGTTAATTGTTTTCTGCGTTTAGTGTCTTACTGTGTCTAAATTAGAGATGCCACGAATAGTGTTTTTGCCGAATACCGAATACCGAATATTCGGCCATGCTCTCGGCCGAAGCGCCGAATATTCGGCGGACGAATGTTCGGCAAAATATGTGTACACATCGCAGTGACAGGCTACGACCTGTCTCACTGCGGTATGTGCGCGAGCGACACAGCGTGCGTATTTGCTTCAATTGCGATTAGATCGTGTCACGACGCGCATTACTTGTTCATTCATATATCAAATTGGGTTACAACTAATAGTCCTTAGTCCTTATTAATAAAAAATATCGCCCTAAGCTTTACAAAATGGCACAATTTAATAAAAAATTGCCTGTTTGGGAATATTATAAGATTTGTATTGAAGATAATAGACTGGCGGTGTGTTTGCTGGGTAAAAACAAGATCTCGCGTGGTGGAGAAGGAAAGAAAGCAAGTAAGCAAAATCTTATTACATGTTAATAAGTGAAACAATTTTAGTGATATTTGGTATTTAGCCCTTGTAGTTTTTCTATTTCTTGTTATTTTTGCCTGGTACTTTATTTTACAAGTTTGATTTCGTTGAATAAACTTTATATAAATAAGTCGTATTTTTAAATATACATTTTATTTATTATCTTTGGAATTCAGAGGCTTAAGTGAAGCCAGAATAATACTAATAAAAATAATATAATAATAATTTAAGCTAGTACTATTCAAGAATTCCCTTTTTGATGTCAGATTTTTCATTGTTTAAGTATTGTGTTCCGTTTTTTTTTTTTTGTTCACAGCTACTACTTCTTTGAAAAACCACCTTAAAAGCAAACATGTTGAGCAGTACGCTACGTTAACTGCGGTTCCCTCGACAAGTGGTAGCAAAAATGATGGTACTCTTACTTCTACCGATTCCAAGATAATGGCAGTACCAGGTACGTCAGGAATGAAACAGTTAACTCTGAAGGAAACAACCGAAAGGAAATTGTTATGGGATACAAATGATGTGTAATCAAAAAAATATCATTATTTAATCGGTGAAATGATTGCATTAGACAATGAACCATTGTCACTTTTTGAACGAGTCGGCTTTAAAAGGCTTATGGAAAAGGCAGTACCTCAATACAAAATACCTGGTCGCACTTACATGACCGAGAAAATTATTCCTGATATATATAATAGAATTTGCTCTAAAATTGAAGCTAGTATTTCGCGAGCAACAGCTGTATCCGTGACGTCTGATATATGGACATGTCAGCACAATAACCAAAGTTTCTTGAGTTTCACTGCGCATTGGATATCTTCAGAGTTTGTTCATGAACATGGCGTTTTAGCGATGAAGCCGTTTGCTGGCTCACATACTGGTACCAATATCGCATAAGAACTCAATGCTATTGCAGAAAGATGGAATATTAATATTCCTCATAACAAGATCCATTTACTTGTCCATGACAGTGGAGCTAATATGATAAAAGGTGTATGAGACGCAGAATATGATTCTGCCAAGTGCTTCATTCATTCACTGCAACGAGCTGTCGAAGTATCGCTACAGTCTCAAACGGAAATAACAGAGATGATAAATGCCGCGAGACGAATTGTTACCCATTTTAACCACTCTGGTGTAGCACAAGAAAAGTTGAAATTAATTCGCCAAGAACTTAACTTGCTAAATCATCAACTAGTACAAGATGTAAGCACACGCTGGAATTCTAAATATTATTTAATGGACCGATTATTAGAACAAAAGCGAGCTGTTTCTCTGTACATAACTGATCACGAGTGTTTAAACAATTTAACATCTTCTCAGTGGGAGCTAATGGAACAATGTGTCAAACTCCTCAAACCGTTCGAAGAGATTACGAAAATAACCAGCTCAGGTATTTCCTGCATCTCTGAAGTGATTCCACATGTTGTCACATTGTTGAAATACCTGAGAAAGGAAGAGACTGCAGATAGGACACCAAATTTATTGAGAATGAGATCTTCACTACAAGTTGAGCTTGAAACACGGTTCAACTTAGATGAGAATGACAAATATCTGGTTGCCACTTTTCTTGACCCGCGTTTCAAAACCAGTTTCCTGGGATTAGTTCAAACTCAAAGAGCAAAACAAAAAATTCTTTTAGAAGCTCTGAAAATTAGTTGTGATGAGTCTAGTAGTACTGATACTGATGGTGATTCTTCTCCACTTCGAAAGAAAAGAAATATCAATGAAAATGATAAAACCATTAAAATACACGACAGTTTCTGGAACTGTTTTGAGGAAATTGCTACAGAAAATATGCAAAATGATGAGGATGTGGATAAGAAAAGTACTATTGCAAATGAGCTGGATTTTTATATGAAAACCGCTCGCCTACATCGAACGGTAGACTCTTACAAATGGTGGTCAGTAAACGCAAAACAATATCCAAGGCTGACAGAATTCGCTAAGATTTATCTATCGTCTCCTGGCAGTAGTGTGTATAGTGAGAGGCTATTTTCAGAAGCAGGTATAGTTTATGAAGAAAAGCGCAATCGTTTGCTATCAACAAACTCTGAAAAAATTGTTTTCATTCATCACAACTTACCATTGACAGGTTTTAAGTATTAAATGTAATATTTTGTGATGAAAATAAATAAATACATTTTTTAATAATGTGTTTTTTTTTTCAAAATTTGGTATTCGGTATTCGGCCGAATAGTACGCAACATTCGGCCGAATACCGAATATTGGAAAAAGTACCCGAATAGGCCGAATACCGAATAGTAACCGAATATTCGTGGCATCTCTAGTCTAAATCTAACCATTGAATCTTCTAAAATCTTACCCATGTGAGCGGGCGCTCATGGTCAGAAAATATAGCTTCCACGCAGAATGTCAACGGAAATAAATGAAATTGTTTTCGCTACAGTGCACAGTGATCCCAAATGCCGAAAATGTGGCCAAAATATGAAGGCGTTATCCGAATTGTATGAAAATTACTATGTCGGGTTTTTTGAAGTCGCTGACTAAGAATCTGAGTTTAAAAACTTGACAAACAAAATGGCGGATTCAATATGACGTACAAAAATAATAAAAAGTTGTCATATTTTTTTAAAAAATCGGATATACGGCTTTTCGAGGTCGCCGATTAGGAATGTGTAATTACAAATTTGAATATCAAAATGGCGGACCTAAAATAGCGGACAACAATGATTTTCATAAAATTTCGGATATAGGGTTTTTCGTGGTCGCTGATCTAAAATTAATAACTTAAAAAACAAAATGGCGGATACAGGGTTTTTCTTGTTTATAAATAAATACATCAAAAATATTCAACTCAAGAATACAAAGATTCCGGGGTAGTTCAACAGGGCGCGCAGTGGTTGGTTTTGCGTATTAAGTAAAGCGGCTTTAATTAGCAAATATTGTCATATAATTTCAAACATAATATTTTTAAGTTAAATATATGTATATAAAACATTTGAAATAAAAATCAACTGCAAAAAATAATTCATAAATTAATGAAAAGACTTAACTTTGTTTTACCACTTTTATTTTACTTTTCAGTGAATATAGTTTCGACTACACGCTAGTCATTATCAACCTAAGTATAAAAATTGTTTAAAACTTAGTTTGATAATGACTAGCCTCTACGCGAAACTATAGTCACTGAAAAGTAAAATAAAAGTGGTAAAACAAAGTTAAGTGTTTTCATTAAATTGTTATGAAGATGTACCACAAAGTGAACGCCAACCAAATTAAAAATTCATGATTTATTAGAATATAAGAAATGGTTAAATAATGTTATCAAATATATAATGATTGTGGTGTCTCATTTTAAAATACCTCCTGGAATACCTTCAGAACTATGCACCGAATAAAAAAATATTTTAAGTAATAGTTTAATGATTTGGAGGGGGACATCCAATCTGTAAGAAAATTCAACTCCCTACCCTCAGGGAAGGCTGGGGAGAGGGTAGCTTTGAAATCTTAAATACTCTTAAATACTCTTAAATAATCTTTTATATAAATAAATATTAAAAAGTAAGTAAGTTTTATCTAAAAATATTTTTTGTTACTTTAATAGATGGCGCTGCAATTAACAAAATTAAACAATTGATAATTGAAGTAAATGAAGTAAAATTTCGAGTTTAGACAAGTCTGAAAATTTTAATTTGCTAGGGCACAGTTGAAGATTGCACTTAAAGTTAGTGAGTTATACGCGTGGCGCATGAAGTAAAATTTCGAGTTTAGAAAAGCCTGAAAATTTGAATTTAGTAAACTCGAAATTTTACTTCACGCCTAATCTGGGAGTGGAAACCCTCGTTAGACGATCAATCACGAATTTAGTTTGCAATTTCTTTTATTGTCAAATTATGATGTAAAATAAATAGAGCTGATGTTATTTCTTACTTTAAGTTTAGAACTAAAACAAATTCCTGTGTATTATTTATGTGTTACTAAACTTCGACGAACAAACTGAAAAAGCCTAAATTATGTAAAATATAGCCTAATGAATAATTTCAAACGTTATTTATTTAAATTTCAATTATAGCCTATACAATTTTATTTATTTCTGTGCAGATTCTATAAATTTTATTTTTTTTATTTTGAAAAGCGCACGCGCGTGCACCGCTTTCATTGGGTTTGAGAAATTTACATATTATAAACAATGTTGTTGATTGCAGCGCCATCTATCAAAGTAACAAAAAATGTTTTTTGATAAAACCTACTTACTTTTCCACTCTCTATCCAAATCTTTAATAATAAATAGTGGTTCGCATTCAAAATTTCAAAGCTACTCCCTCGCCAGCCTATCCTGGGGGTGGGCGGTTGAAGTTTTTTACAGAAATAGATGTACCCCTCCAAATCATTAAACTTTTGTTTAAAGCAATTTTTTATTCGCTGCATGGTTCTGAAGATATTCCAGGTGGTACTTTAAAATGGGACACCCTATATAATATGCTACTTAATAAATTGAACATTTAATAGATTTATTACATCTTTAGATAACACAGAGTTCTTCTTACAAGGCAGTTCTTTTAAACAAGTGATATATGGGCCCGAGTTAAGAAGAGACCTTCTAAACAGGGTCGATGTTAGTCACGAGGCGTGACATTTTTCTTGTTTGACCGCGCCTAGATAATTCAATATTTTTATCTGTGCAAAACCATTGATAATGGTCACATGGTGACCGAAATGTACATCTGGTATAAAATAAACTTGTGAAGAAAGGAGAAAAAGTGTTTTATTTCAAATTTTTATTTGTATTTAAATAAAGTATAGACAGATCCATGAATCACTATGTGTACTAAAGTAGGAAGATTGTACCAGGGATATTTCTGGACGAGTTGAAAGGCTACATGTAACGCTAAAGTCCTAAATTTATCCTTATTTTTCTACAGCCTGATGACAAGCAATTGAGTAATATGCTACATGAATCAATGATATTTAATACATAATTTCTGCAGAAATGGTAGAGTTGACAAAAAAATTCCTATCAGTATTATCATCATTTGATATCTCACTTCGACCACTTCGTGGTTTGTATACAATCAAGACTAATTTATCTCTGAACTGAGCTTAGATAGATATTTTTCTCTGTGCAAAAAAGCTTTATCTTTATCTGATCTAATCTGCCATTTTTCATTGTAAACTTCGGCTTCTAACGGTAGGTCTTTTTCCAATATTCTAAGTTTCTAAGTTTGTTTGCAAATGCACTATACTATACTATTTTGCAAATTTTTAAGATTTACATTTTTAATATGGGGAAAGAACATTTATAAAACGTAGCTAAGGAAAAAATAAATGCAGATATAACAAATATTTTATAAATGTTGGTTTATTTATACAGGGTGTCCGTATTTCAACAGAATGTATGGGGAAGAGATAGAGTCGGTTAAATTAGGGCAAAGTTGCGTAATTAAAACAAATATAATCTAAAAACAAATTTAAAATATCTTCTTTCGCTTTTCAGATATTGTAAAAAAAACTTATTTTTTGAAATGTCGTTTTTTATTTTATTTAAAAACTATTGAATCCAGACATTTACAACTTATACATTATGGCACTTTTTAACGATAAATCTAGTAACATATTTTATAATAATAATAATTATTATTATTACCCAACAGGACATCCCAATTACAGAGTAATATTGCAAAAGTAAAAATTCTTAAAATAATATAGCAAACTTTTGTTTTTCTTATGGGTGCTATTTTGGATTTTCATATTTTTTGGAAGAATATTTTTTTCTGAATCCAATGATGTATGTATCACACTTATAGTTTATTGTACATTTTATATGCAAAATTTTAATCTTTTGTTTTTTGTAACAAGTGCCTTGGAAACAGTAACTCACTTATTTGACAACTCCTAGGACCCATAATTTACTTACATATCACCCCTGAAAAGGGGCATCCCACGATACAAATTTAACAGTTGTGATTTATTTTAAAGTAACGAGTGTCTTCCACTCCCAGACTAAGCATGAAGTAAAATTTCGAGTTTAGAAAAGCCCCGCGTAGAAAATTTGTCGAGGGTCGCGCAGCGACCCGAGACAAATTTTCACGGGGCTTTTCTAAACTCGAAATTTTACTTAATGCGCCACGCGTGTAAACGACTGATTTACAGTAAAGTTAAAAATATACAACGCTTAGATGGGATGAGATGTAGCGAAAAAATGCAAAAGTTCCTTTTTTTGTGAATAGTTTTGGAATAGTAATAATAAAAGTAGAATAAATTTAGTTTGTGCGACATTTATGTGATAATCGATACGTATTATTATTATTACAAAAGATTGACAATTATTAACTAATTTAAAGTTCTAACAATGATTGATGTTATTGATTAACAAATATGACGTCATTGTTGCCAAGTCATTGTTTGCAAAAAAGAAAATATAATTTTAAATACCAAATCTAAAATAAATTATGAGTGTGGTACATCACTGAGTTCAAAAAAATGTTCTTTAAAAAAATATGAAAATCCAAAATGGCGCTCATAAGAAAGACAAAAGTTCGCTATCATTCCCGAGTAAATGTTATAGTTATTTAAAAAAAATATGCTACTAGATTCCTTATCAAAAAGTGCCTGTATATTGTCAAAGTTCCAAATGTACTAAATGATTTAGTAGTTTTTGAATAAAAAAATAAAAACGATTTTTTAAAAAATCAGTTTTTGTTGATATCTTGAAAAGAAAAAGATATTTGAAAATTGTTTTAAGATTATATTTAGGCCCGAAAATACGCAACTTTGCCTCAATTTAACCGACTCGGTATCTCTTCAAATAACTAAGATCCCCATACATTCTGTCGAAATACGGGCACCCTGTATAATATACTATGGTGGCTATATAATAAAGGCTATATAAAAAGAGCAGCTGCAGGCTCTAAGTAACAAATTTTAATATATTATGTGTAAGGGTTCGTCGGGGAAAGTAGTAAAAAGTTTCTAAAACAAATAAATAGAATCGATAAATTTAATATTGTTTTTGGTGGAATTTGCACAACTTATATATTTCAAAATGTATAGTTTAAAAAGTGAGTGAAAACAGAAAACATACCTTCTTCTTGGAATTGCAAAATAATTGGAAGAATTAGGGATAATAGAGAGATAAATAATTAAATTGCTGATGATGTACTGATAACACAAGTGTACACTAGCGACGAACTGTCACTTTAGATGTAGAAAAACAAAAGATTGTTCTATTTTACAGGTTTTATTTTTATACCTACATTTAGTAAAAGTATTTATCAAGCAGTAAGCAATGTTATATGCAATTATATTGACATAAATATTTTCGAATTATGATCGCTGGGGAAACCAATGTGCAGTGTAGTAAAGCGGGTGTGTATATTATAAGATGGCGAGAGCAACATGCACGAGATCAAAATGAAACTTCGGAATTACATTAGTTTCGGAACTGTTGACATGCTCCTCATTCGTTCTTGTCATTCGACAAGGTGACAGACAATAATGCGGCGATGGAAGTTCTTGACTTATTTTCGAATAAGCCATTGCAGACATAGAAGGGCGCAAATACGTGAGCGCACGGAAAGACCACAGGACCCAGAAGGGAGCTCGGGTGCAATACAAACTGTCATTGGAAAATTTGATTCGCGAAAGATTAAGACGAATCGTGCCTGCCAATGATATCCACGAGGAGCGTTTGATATAAGAAAACATCTGTTCGCAATTAGGTTAATAAATTATCGATGGTTTTGGCTTATAACTGTCAATTAACGTGATCGAATCCTCCGCACACTCTCTCTGTCTCCCTCGGGCGCAAACTTATTACTCAACACTGGTTATGGCGACATTATACGGTTTGCGATAAATCAAAAACACGGAACATTTAAATTAAAGATATCTGCTCGTATTCCGCATTGCGAATGCATACACAATGGGCGTTGGGTACAATTGCGCTTCGCGATCATACTTTTGATAATCGTCGTGTTATTGCGAGGTTGTTCTGGCGAGTCACAATTAAACCCATAAATTGCCAGATATCGGGTCGAGATTAATTTTACAATAAACTAATTTAAGCAACAAACCGTGTTACAGCCATAATAGAGTCGGGATTTATGTCCGAACTCGTACTTCGTAATTGGTTCAGTTTCCGGAGTAATTAACGCCCGAAAGAAAAATGGCGCAACGTACTCCAACTCGCAGCGCTGCTTTTATAAATGCATAGATTACAAATTTGTAATAATCGTTACACATGTTAATTTGTTTGTAAGGTAAATTATCGTTATTACTTGCGATTAAACGCAAAATCAAGTTGGGATATATACAAGGGCTGCTCTAAAAGTTTCTCGAATCTATTATTATGTGTTCACCTTGTAGCAAAACGTTAATCCACTTCATGTCGCTGTTGGGGATGAAGCACCGTACAAGATACTGGGAGAGACGTTTAAAAAGTTCTACTCTTCTGTAAATCAGTTACAATAGACCAATGATGCCATTTAACTTTGTGGAATCAATTAAGAATATAAAAATGTTACGCTCATATACTAGGCATTTTTATAGTATTTATGTTTGAATAATACGTAATTTACTTACCCAGGATCTAAACTTTGATTTCAAAAAAAGATTCAATGAGATTAAATAATTTGCAGGGTAATTGTTTTTTGTTTCAAAAAATGACTTTAAAGGGGCCTTTGTAAGAAGAAGTGAGACGAGGTCTAAAGAATGATATATAGGGTTATTCAAAAGTAAGTTGTATTTTAAACTACTCTATTATGGCTGATTTTTGTGCATTTGTCAAAATAAGGACAGTATCAGGTCACAGAAAAACGGGATTTTTTTTATTTTCACCTTTTGGTCGTCATAGCAACAAATTTGTTTAAAAACAGTTGCATGAAAAATAGCACTGTATGCAAGTGGTATAACTTAATGGTAGTGTGAACACGCATAATTGTCGAATTTGGTCATTAAATAATTCTTATTCGGTCATTCAAAAAGGATTACACGATTCAAAAGTTACCGTATGGTGCGGCTTTACATCACGGTTTATTACAGGTCTGTAAGAAACGCAGTTACAGTAAATGGACAACGTTATTTGAATATGCTTCTTGGTTATGCAATACCATTTTTAGGAAACACAACATTAAAAATATCATATTTATCAGAGCTGGGACAAATCCTCGTAAAAAGGATTCGAATCACGAATCCGAATCACCTAATATGATTCGAATCACGAATACTCGAATAAAGGATTCGTAAGAGGTAAGTATGATTCGAATCAAACATTCGAATCCTGTTTTTTCGAATCACGAATACAAATCCTTTAAGAATAAATTTGAGTTTTGTTTTCAACCATTTATATATAAATATCGTTACCAGTTGTTTTAACAAAAATATTTAAAAGCTAATTATTTATTATTAACACTGAACATCGTTGATAACAGACTAAACATCTGATTTCCTGTTACTCTGATTTAAGATGTATTTGTGTGTTTCTGAACTTCACTTGAAATCAGTGTTTTGTACGCGTGGCGCATGAAGTAAAATTTCGAGTTTAGAAAAGCCCGAAAATTTGTCTCGGGTCGCTGCGCGACCCTCGACAAATTTTCATGGGGCTTTTCTAAACTCAAAATTTTACTTCATGCTTAGTCTGGGAGTGAAAAACACTCGTTTAAAGCTTCAAATTGAACTCTATTATAAAATCGACGAATGCCTGAATATTACGTAGATAAAAAATCACTGAATATCATTAAAACCGGGAAAGTCAGAGAAAAGTCATGAAATTGTATTAAAATTGACCAAAACACTAACAAAAAAAGCCATATGACATTATTAAATTTGTCGAAATCAGCAGGCAAATTACAAAACACGTCAAAATTTGTAATATTATTATGTTTGAATTTCATAGTAAATTCCTCGCGTGACGTGAAAAGTGAATGTAATTAAACCAACAAGTCGACTCGGTTTTAAATTAAGACAACCTTGTACACTAACCACCTTGATTGTTGACGTCACGCGTGGAAGTCCTCACGTGACGTCAACAATCAAGGTAATTAAACAATACAAGGTCGGCTCGGTTTAAATTACGACAAACTTACTTACACACCTTGGTTGATGTCGTCACGCGTGGAATTCCGTACGTGACGTCAAAACCAAGATCAGTACTGTGCAAGGTTGTCTGGATTTAAACCGAGCCGACCTTATCACGCGCGGGAATTCTTACATGACGGGAAAATCAAAGTCATTACTGTATAAGGTCGACTCGGCTTAAACTGAGACAGTCTTGTATAAGGTTGTCTTCATTTAAACGAGTGTTTTCCACTCCCAGACTAAGCATGAAGTAAAATTTCGAGTTTAGAAAAGCCCGGTGAAAATTTATCGAGGGTCGCGCAGCGACTCGAGACAAATTTTCTCGGCTTTTCTAAACTCAAAATTTTACTTCATGTGCCACGCGTATTAAACAGTGATTTAACGAGAAATTTAAAAACACACAAAAGACATTTTTCATGTTAATCCTCACAGTTAATTCGAATTAATTTTGACGATTCAAATCATTTTGCAAGTTATCGAATCCTTTTATAAATATTCGAATCCTTTTATAAATATTCGAATCCTTTTATAAATATTCGAATCCTTTCATAAGGATTCGAATCCTTTTATATGGATTCGAATCACCCACATTTGGATTCGAATACGAATCCTCTTAAAAAAATGTAACGAATCCGGATCACGAATCCAGTTGAACTAAAGTATTCGAATGCCTCTTTTGAATCCTGTAAAAGGATTCGAATCCAGGATTCGAATCCTGCCCAGCTCTGATATTTATGCAGAATCCGCACATCCCCACATCCGGACATTTTTACCCCAGTAAAACAGTTTTGAAGGAACACTTTCGGAGACAGTATTCTCAGTAGGTAATTTTTTTTAATTTGGCCCGCAAGATCGTCAGATCTTAACCCTGCTGATTTTAGGTTAAGGGGACATCTAAAAAAATGGTGCTTATAACCAAACCTAATTCAATCGATCAATTGAAGAAATTCATTACACAAAACATAGTAGCTATTCCAGCAGACCTACTCAGAGCTGCGTTTTATAGTATTGGAGAAAGGTTACCTCTTGTTTAAGAAGAAAATGGCGGTCACATACAACAATTACTATAAATGTAATATTTTTAATAAATCATATTTCTTTCTACACGTACAAGCATTTTTAATTTTCAAATTGCTCAATGATTCATAAAAATATCAGTATTTCAAAATACGACTTACTTTTGGAAAACCCTGTACATTGCTATTTCCGCTGGTTTTTGCCGTTTTCAAATATTTTTCTAAAAATACTTTTTTACGTGCTTATTATCTGGTTGATAAAGCTTCTTTTTTTATTTTTAATTGTTCTACGAAATTACACTCTGAAAATGCAGTAGTAGAATGTTTTCGTTAAAAAGCATCTCGCTGGGTGCAGTTCTAGTACCTTTGTTTACTAAAGCACAATAAACAGTAAATCTGTTGTGTAACTCATACATTCATTGTTTAATTCTCAACAAGACGAGACTAAATTTTTGCATAAGTCGATATTAGTTTCAATTCATTTTTGTATTTTACTACAGTACGTAGATGTAATAACACAAGGCAACAACACATTTGTTTATGACAATGTTTCTTCTATAATCTGTTTAATAACTAGGAGGAGCGTTTTAAATTTCACGCGCCTAAACCTACAACTCTGATTGGCCGAGAGCGCGCCCATTTCACACTATGCTAATTACGTCATTATTAGACGAAACAGCTGACATAACCTTAATTCGAAGTGTTACCGAGTTGAAACGTTGTCTGTTTCGTTTGTGCGGTGTTTCTTTAGCATAGTTAAAAGTTAATTTTGTTTATATTGTTGTGATGGATTATGGACCCAGTACAAGCTTGGTGATAATATCACCTTCACCTCCAAAAAAGCGCAAGAAGTTGGATTTGGGTAATTTATATCTGTCTGAAAAACAGTGCATAATAAATATGTATAAGCAGATGATAACAGATGATCCACATGTGAAAATGGCTGCTGTTGTATCAGACATTGTTGGTGCAGAAGGTAAGATATCAAATAGCATAAGAATATGCATCAAATAATAGAATGTTTAATTTTTAGGAGTTGTAAATTCTACTGTCAATCGTAGCATTAGCGAATATAAGAAATCCGGAGAGATTTGTAGCCCTAAACAGCTTGGAGGACATGTGCATATTTCTTTCTATAAAAATGAACTACCAATTTTGAATAAAGTTTTAAAAGAAGTAAACGATCATGCAGGCATGCCGAAGATGAGTCGTTCTACCTTATATAATTTTATGAAACAAATCAATTTTAAGTAAGATAGAGACTAGTTTCGAATCATTCAGGATTCGAATCCTGGATTCGAATCCTAGATTCGAATCCTTTTAGAGGATTCAAAAGAGGCATTCAAATACTTTAGAGTTCAACTGGATTCGTGATCCGGATTCGTTACATTTTTTTTAAGAGGATTGGTATTCGAGTCTAATTGTGGGTGATTCGAATCCTTATAAAAGGATTCGAATCCTTGTAAAAGGATTCGAATACTTACAAAAGGATTTGAATCGTCAAAAATAATTCGAATTAATTGTGAGGAAGAGCATGAAAAATGTTTTTTTGTGTGTTTTTAAATTTCACGTTAAATAACTGTCTTATGCGCGTGGCGCATGACGTCAAATTTCGAGTTTAGAAAAGCCCTGAAAGTTTGTCTCGGGGGCTGCGCGACCCTCGACAAATTTTCACGGGGCTTTTCTAAACTCGAAATATTACTTCATGCTTAGTCTGGGAGTGGAAACGCTCGTTCGAAACTTCAAACTGAATGCTTTGATAAGAACATTAAATGATTGAAAATGTTTTTAAAGATAATAATAAAGTTTTCAAAATTTTGTTTAATATTGTTTGAAGTAAAACTGAAATGGTAGCCATAATCTGAAATATTAAATTTTTCCGACATTTCCCTGACTAAAGATTTTTTCCCTGGCCTTTTAATATAACTTTCTTCTGTGGGAAACCCCCATTCTGTTTAATAGTTTTCATAGTTTTTGCCAATATTTAAGTTAATTTTATAAATTTTTACGTGTTTTGTAATTTGCCTGCTGATTTTGACAAATATAATATTTTTTTTGTTAGTGTTTTGGTCAATTTAAATATAATTTCATGACTTTTCTCTGACTTTTCCGGTTTTAATGATTTTCAGGGAATTTTTTATTTACGTACATTTCAGGCAATAGTCGATTTGATAATAGAGTTCAATTTGAACGAGTGTTTCCACTCCCAGGCTAAGCATGAAGTAAAATTTCGAGTTTAGAAAAGCCCCGTGAAAAATTGTCGAGGGTCGCGCAGCGACCCGAGACAAATTTTCGGGCTTTTCTAAACTCGAAATTTTACTTCATGCGCCACGCGTACAAAACACTGATTTGAAGTGGAGTTCCGAACACACAAATACATCTTTAATCAGAGTAACAGGGAGTCAGATATTAAGTCTGTTATCAACGATGTTCAGTGCTAATTATAAATAATTAGGTTTTGAATATTTTTGTTAAAACAACTGGTAACGATATTTATATATTAATGGTTGCAAAAAATAATAATATCAAATTTATTCTTAAAGGATTTGTATTCGTAATTCGAAAAACCAGGATTCAAATCATATTTATCTCTTACGAATCCTTTATTCTAGTATTCGTGATTCGAATTATATTAGGTGATTCGAATTCGTGATTCGAATCCTGTTTACGATGATTCGTCCCAGCTCTGATGGAGATACATTATTATATAAATTCCATATTATATTATGAACATAATGTAAATATGTTTTAATTCACAGATATATAGCGAGATGCCGTATAAGCATTTTAATTGAACTGACGATATCGTACGATGGAAAAGAAAATACTTAACCACAATTAAGAAGAACAAAATAGATATTTGATTTCATTTAAAGAGTAATTATGAAATTATTTAAAATTGCCGCTAAATTTATCTAGTGATATTTCTGGTAACTTTTTATAGTGTAAATTGAGCTTTGGCACTTACTCCTTCTAGTTTTAAAACAGACTATAAAATAAAGCAGACTGTGACATTTATTGTTGCCAATATATGTGTTTTGTTCAACTGTCAACATATTGTTTTTGTAGAATAATTACATTTTACCATAGATAAAGTCAGATTCTATAAATATGTTAATTATATGAACACTGCGAGGTTACGGCGCACAGTGGTCGAAACGCTCATTCTAGCCGAACATTTCGCTCTACAGAATTTTTCTTAAAAACGAAAGAAGATTGGTATAGGGAATGCTGATATAGATCAATACAGAATTGAATTCTGCGTCAGAATATGTAAAAATACACATAGTATTTCGTTTATAAAAATCGAGATTTAATGCGTTAAAGTTGATCAAATATGGAGTATACGTTTGAATTATTAGTACATTATTATTACAAAAATAAGTCATCACTTTTGAGTATTGGGTATAAATCATCACTTTTTGGGTAATATTTTCTATAGCAAACATTACATCCCTTTGACTTTTTTTTTCTGCGGAGATGCGAGTTTTAAAATGAATCATAAAAAAGCACAATTTATTTTTTTAAATGTCAAATATCTCAAAAACGGTTACATTTGGAGGTTATGATAACTAAGGTTTTTTTTATAGAATTGTATGTAGAATTAAGTTTAAAAATAAAAAAATATAGCATTCTGTTCAAAATAAAGAAGTTTTTATAGACTTTCGGTATAACCGGAAGTCGACTAATTTTGAGAATACTTATAATGATATTCGCTTACATTTCTGCTAAAAATCTCATTACAATACATTCATTTTTGTTTCATTTATCCAATTTGCAAATTTGAATTCGAACTGGGTTAGATGTGATTTGATTCGTTCCACTTAAAAAATAGTTTTAAACTAAAATTTTTAAATTGTTGCTCTAGTAAGTCTTGATTCTCACATTAGCTACCATATCGAGATTTAAAATATTTATCACATAAGAAGAATCCGCTGAATGTTTGTCATTTAGAACATTTTCAGCGCCAAACATCGAATACGCTCATACGACGCTACCAAAAAAAAAAAATTATAGACTATAATCAGAGAAAGTCTGGTAGATAAATTTAACTGGGTGACAAAACAAATAGTTATTTTGTATAAAAATAATCATGAGACCCCTGAGTACATCTTCGAACTTAGTTCACATTGAAATTCGTTGATTTCACTTATTATTGCAAATACGCATCACATATTTTAAATCAAAATAACGGGCGTAAGATTTTCTTAATATACGAAATTAAATAACGTACCTTATACACATACCTTCAGAATGATTATCCATAATTGCATAAAATTATAATGTAACGTATACACGGTATAAAAAAATAAGCAAAACGAGTGCGTTCCAATCACGACCGTACGACAACTGAGTGAATTTTATGAAGCGAGTACTTTGGTCTCTCAGTACATCTGCATAACAAGGGAAAAGGGTACTACTACCTGCTGATACTTTAGGTATTTTAGTAATGGAAATTTCATAAATAAATTTTTACAAGTTCATTTTTGGCAAAATGTTGCGCTAGAAAGGACAAATCGAACACTGTGCGGCGGTCTTTTTAGGATTTTTCACATGTTAATAAAATGTATCTATATTTTTTTACTATTTTCAAACAAATTTACAAAAAGTGATTTAATTCTCAATTGTGTTAAAATTAAATTTGAAGGGAAACATTGAAACCCAAAATCAACTATGATAGATGCAAATAATAGTAAACAATAATCTTTTTTTTTAAACCTGTTATTTTTATTAAACTGAATGAAAACAACTTGAAGTAATGGAAACTTTGGTTGTTTTCAAACTTAAAGGGAGCTTACATTTTCAGTCAAAGTCTAATTACTCGAGGTATAACTTCAATAAAATGTGTTCACCGAAGAAAAAAAATCTTAACTTTTCTTAATACATAAAAAATTAAATAAATTGACAGTTGAAGGATGAAATTAATAAATAAATAATGTAACTGTCAATTGTTTTCAAAATTATGAGTCAAAAACAAACAAAAATAATATAATAGTTGAGATACGTTCTTGTTAAAAAACGGGTTTTCATCGAGTGTGAATTTAAATCAATACAAGAATAATTCAAATTCGAAACTATTTGAATTCGGGAAATAAGCTTACGCTTCTTATAGTTTGCACACTTTAAACATAATATATAAAATTACGAAATATTCGTGTAAAATGCAAACAATACGTCTTAATTAATATAACAACTTAAGAAAAAATCGACTGAAAACTTTGTTTTTACAAGAAAACGTTTCGCAAGTTTTAATTTTATTTATAATTATTATGAAGTAATAAACAACATTAAATGAATAAATTTGGAGAAATATTATCTTTCAGATTTAGATAATTTTCCTCCAACCTTATTATAAAATTATGGAGTAAAATTTTATGTTGCAAATTATTTATTTTTGGAATTTATATTTGAAATCGATCAACTAAGAATTGAAGTTTGAAAAAAATAAATGAGTTCAGAAAACTTATATTTAATATTAGTTACAGAAACTAATCAATCAATCAAATCAAATATTCAATAACTCACAAAATTAAAGTGATTTTAGTGTTTTCCATTCCTAGATTAAGCATGAAATAAAATTTCGAGTTTAGAAAAGCCAGAAAATTTGGATTTGCCGGGGCGCGCGACCAAATGTTCAGCCTTTTCTAAACTCGAAAGTTTACTTCATGCGCCACGCGTATAAAGCACTGATTTATTTCAAAGTTTATAATCACAAACACCTTTACACGAAGAAAGTGTACATAACTTAAATGAATCGTTACAACTATGACATGATATTTACTACACTGGCGAAAGAAATTAACGCATCATTTGTGATTTTTTTGATATCTTGGAATCGAGTTTTCTTTGAATACAAACATATTTTTACAATAAGAAATCTTATCAAGCATGCTGTTTTACATGTTGTGTTTTGCCTTTTGTTCTCATGGTTTTCTGTCAATAAATAAAATGAAGCACTTTTCATTATTCTGACTGTAAGAAAGGTTCATATAAAATTTCTTTTTGAGTTTGTTTTCAAGTAATTGTTAAAATTAAGTGCTAAATAGTGAAGAATGAATATGGATAGACGTCCGAATCTTAATTTAAGCAGTGAAGAAGCTGTGATTGTGGTTACACTTGCAGAAGAAGGTAGGAGTCAGCGTTACATCAGTCAGCGTCTTGGTGTTAATCAATCGACCGTATCCCGTGTCTTGAAGAGACATCGGGAAACTTAGGCACACTCAAGAAGGCCAGGACAAGGGAGAAAAAGGGCCACAACTGCTGTTCAAGACCGTTTTTTAATGATGCAGACGTTACGCGAACGGTTTATTACGGCTCCTAGGCTACAAAATATGCTCGCAGAGATCCACAATGTTCATGTAAGTTCCGTTACCATCAGAAAAAGGTTACGTGGTTTTAATTTAACTCCGAAAACAGCGGCAAAAGGACCACAATTAACCGCAGACCATCGCAGAGCCAGGTTAACATTTGCGCAAGAACATGTAAACTGGTTACAGGCCGATTGGGCTAATGTTATGTTTAGCGACGAGTCCAGATTTTGTTTTTACGGCAGTGACAAACGAATGCATGTGTACAGACGGCCAGGTGAACGTTATGCGCAGTGTAACATTGTTCCGACTGTTATGTTTGGTGGAGGCTCTGTTATGGTGTGGGGTGGTATCACTTTAGAGGCTCGTACGGAGTTGGTGGTCATACCAAGAGGAAGCCTCACGGCAGCGTCTTATATTGCAAACATTTTAGAACCATCCGTAATGCCTTTTGCTCCCTTTGGAGGAAACGATTTCCTGTTTATGCATGACAATGCAAAACCACACAGTGCCCGAATTGTACAACAGTATCTTGACCTAGTGGGTATCAACACAATGCAATGGCCAGCCAGGAGTCCCGATCTTAATCCGATCGAACACCTATGGGACGCGATGGGCAGACGCCTTAGAGCACTTCCTCGGCGTCCAAGCAATCAACAAGAGCTTGGACAAAGATTGCAGGAAATTTGGGAAGATATTAACCAGGATGAAATTGGATCATTAATTAACAGTATGAGCCGTCGCTGTCAGGCAGTTATTCGAGCAAGAGGAGGAAACACTAGATATTAAGTCTTATAATCACATGTTAACTTTTTTCCTCTTTTTATTTATGACATTATTTTAGTCATAAATGAAAGAAAATGTGTTAAAAATCATTATTATAGTTCAGTTGGTTTTATTGTTATTTTTTTTGTTTTTAAACATCAAAACTTTATTTTTAAATAAAAAAAATTAATGTGATGCGTAAATTTCTTTCGCCAGTGTATTTTAATTTTATACAGGGCTTTCATTAATTCCCGAACCCCACGTGACTAAATTTAAAATTGCCGCGTAAAGTATTGTATTTGTACGTTGGAGGCTTTGAAAAAAGTAACCAAACGTTACTAAAGTCAAATTTGACATAAACGTTTATGCGCGGTGCATCGTTAAACCAACCTTTGAGATCTTACAAGATTCGCCCGGAATTTTCAGGTAAGCAAAAATTGTTTAATTATTCTGAAACATTGAGTTTTATTTCTATTTATTTTGCAGAGTCAATTTGCTAGGATAAGCAAATACTGCGAAAATGGTATTTACAACGAAAAAATTAATAAAAATTAGTTACATTTTTGAAGATGAGCCTATTTTTTAATCATTTTAAATATAATATTTTCAGTCGTCATAAAAATACGCCGGCGAATAAATATTTTTAAATCTAGGGAATTTTTGTGTGAGCCATACCACCTTGTACATTTGGTTGCCTATTATTTTTGGTCACGTGGGGTTCGGGAATTAATGAAAGCCCGGTATATAAATCGTTACAAATATGACATGACATTTACTATTTTAATTTTCTATATTTTCTATAAAGGGTGGGCCATCTAGTGGTTTACTTTTAAATCATAGGTTATTTTGACACTGACATCTTTTTCCCGCTCGAAATCTTGACAGAAAGTCGGTATCATTCCTCCGCGGTACGAAATGAGTCGCTGTACGCTTGAACAACGTTGGGAAATATTGCAAACTTATTTTGTGAGTGCTGTGTAGCCCAAACAGTGCGTTTGTTGAAAAGAAGTTTTGGCCGAAATGAATCACCCACCGCGCCTGCTGAACGCAAGTTAGTGCAAAAAGTTCGTGAGACTGGCATGCTAGTGGACAACACTCACGGTCCTCGTTCTCGTACGGTGCGCACAGACGAGAAAGTGGCTGCTGTAACCGAGAGTGTGAGACTCAATCCACGAACATCAACTCGCCGTCGATCTCAACAGCTCAACATTGCACGCACTAGCCTGAGGAGAATTCCGCAAAAAGATCTCGGATTATTCGCTTACAAGGTCCAATTGACTTAGCAATTGAAAGCGCATGACCATCCGCTTCGTTATGGCTTCGCAGTTTGGGCCTTAGAGCAGCTTGAATTGAACAACGATTTTGGGCGAAAAATCATCTTTTCTGACGAGGCCCATTTTCATCTTGGCGGCTACGTTAACAAACAAAATTGCCGCAACTGAGGCTCGGAAAACCCGCACGTTATTGTCGAGAAGCCAATGCATCCCCGGAGAGTGACAGTTTGGTGCGGATTGTGGAGTGGTGGCATCATTGGACCATTTTTCTTCGAAAATGAGGCTGAAAACAACGTTTCGGTCAACGGTGTGCGTTACAGAGCGATGTTATCCGACTTTTTTTTAATGAAATTGAAGACATGGATTTGAACGACCTCTGGTTCATGCAGAATGGCGCGCCATGCCACAATCGATCTTTTGCGCACCAAATTCCCAAATCGTGTTATCAGCCGTCTTAGCGATGTCAATTGGCCGCCTCGGAGCTGCGATTTAACCCCTTTGGATTTTTTTTTGTGGGGAACCGTGAAGGACCGATGTTATGCCATCAATCTGCAATCCAGAAACGATTCAAGCACTTCATCCAAGCAATCCGTGAGCTACAGCTCGAAACCATCAACAAGGTCTTGGAAAATTGGAGTGACAGAATGCGCTACTGCGAAGCCAGCCGAGGCAGCCACTTGAACGAAGTTGTTTTCCATAATTAATGGGAATGTTTGCTCTTACTAATAAAGCCATAATACATGGAAAAAAAAATAATTTTGTTCATTTTATTGCATTTTTAAAAAGAAACCATTAGATGGCCCACCCTTTACAGCACATGATGTCTATATCAAATTTCCTGCTTTATTCAACAACGTGAAAATAAAATATGCCTGCTATAAGAAAAAAATAAGTTTGGTGTCGTATCTTAAAAATAGGACACCCTTTATACAGGGTGTTCTATTTTTAAGATTTTTTTATTTGTCTTATGTTCCTTGAATGTTATTTGTTGTAATTTCAAATTCTATTATTAAGAAATTTATAGTAAAACATATAGTAAAACATAATTTTATCGATTTTATTGCATTGAATACAAATTACGCTAGACGAAATTTAATATTGCAGTTTTATTTTGTATTAAAAATTACATTTTTGTCAAACTTTTTTTGTATCTCTAATAGTTTACGAAATCTCAATGGTGAGCACGATAAAAAAAAAACGAACGGTATGGGTTATATAAGTGTAGGTCTAAAATCAAATATTTATATAAACAAATAAAAGATTAAATAAATAAATACATTTTCACTAAATTTACTTACACTTTATTAACTTACAAGGTTGCAAAAAGTTGCATATACATTTTTGAGCATTTGTAGATTTAACCTCCTACTAACAAGAAATGAAAGTGAGAAACCGTAACTTTGCGTTGCTTTTTTGTGTTTTCTTAGAAATAAATATTATTTTTGAAATAAAGCCTGTAATTTGTAGCGACTAATACAAATTTTCAGGCTTTTCTAAATTCGAAATTTGTCTTCATACGCCACGCGTGTAAAACACTGAAATAATCTGAAGTTTAAAATACACTATTTCAGCAACATAGTGATTTAGAAGTATATTTTAAACATCACAATACGTCAGTGTATTATACGCCTAGCGCATGAAGTAAAATTTCGAGTTTAGAAAAGCCTGAAAATTTGGTATGATCGCTTCGCTTCGCTACGCAACTAAACCAAATTTTCAGGTTTTTCTAAACTCGAAATTTAAGCTTTAATTTTAAACTAAACTTAATAGAACATTTTTATAATTTCAACTTTGGCTTAATATTCTGGAAAAATACGCTGTCATAATTTAATTTTCTATAAAGGATATGCAACTGCAATTGATTCTAAGTAAATGTTATGTTGACTGTAGAAAACTTGATTTTTTACGCACACAAATTTGTGTTTGTTCTAAACTTGAACAGCAAATTTATTATACGCGTTTAAGTTTACAATTTTGATGTTTTTGCATTAATTTTGTCTATTATACTTTTTTTGACATTATGTTCTTTGGTGACAGTAATGATAAGTTGTAACAGTTACGACGTTTTTGGATATATTTCGACAATTATATTAAAATACTCGACTTTAATTTGCCTAAATATTTTCATAATACTTTCCATTCAACTTTTTTACTTTCAATTTAAAATAACTCAAAAACCGCCGATGGCGGTTTACATTTAGTAGCCATGGCATGGTTCAGTAACGACTAACATATTCTTATTGGTAACATTCTTTACAAAATGGAAACCGTAATCAGGGCATGATCACTACATTTTTTGGCCTGCTATAGCAGAAATAAATGATGACAGGGCTACCTGCCACATATCCCATAAAATAATCTCATTGAAATTCATTATTGAAATTCATGAAAAATTCTCTGCGCATCTAGCTTCGCTTTGCAGCGGCTACCAAGAATAGCCTTCCAGGTTATATGATCTCAAACTTTTTGACTTCTTTTAATGGGAATATCTGAACTTACAAGTTTAAATGAATAAACCGGAATCGATTACCGACTTAAAGAATAATTAGCGAAATCGGCAGAGACGTTTGCAAAATATATTCAATTATTTCAACAAGCGTTTGATTGCCTGCAGATAAAGTCGAGGCGAACATATACTGTATATAATTTTTCATTATTAAATTGGAATATATCTTGAAAGTAATTAAATAAACATGTTGAAATTTACTTCGATTTTGACGCCCTATATAAGATGCCTCTAATTAGTACGGTAATTAGCGGCTCTAATCGCCAGGTTTCTCTACTGCGGTGCAATAAATAAAAATTTAAAATGACCGTAAGTCGCATTTTGGACATTCACAGGAGTTCGAGGACGGCAACAGTTGGCTAGTAGTGTTTACACTGAAGTTGGCAACACTCAACTGAACAGCTGATTGATGAATGTAGGAGTAATCACGAGTAAATACGTGTGCTGTGAGTTTTTGAGAACATTTTGATACAAAATGTTTGTCTCAAAAATGAGTGCCATTTCATACATCCTTTAGGTAATAGTTAACTTGCGTCCGGATGCCACGTTTTCGTTGTAAATGCCAAACTTTTGACGACTGTCAAACTCGAGCGATTTAGTGAACAATTGATCAAAAATAATACAAACACTCAACGTCTGTAATATTTTAAAATAACTTTAATATTCTTATTGTAATATTTTACCTGCATTTAAGGAGTTTTTCCAAATGATCTTAAAACATGTTGACGTAACTCACCTGAAAAAGAGAAAATACATCATTAATAAAATTGTTTTAAACTATTGGATAATGTAAAACGAGAAAAAATATATCTTAGTGGAAGTAAATTATTTTTGAGATTATTATTTGCCGTATTAATAAGTTTTAAGACACCACTAAGCAGCAATGTACGTACTGACATCTAAACTTTGCCTACAAAGTCTTTTAAACATAACAACCCTGGTGTGAATACGCTGTGATAGTTTACTCGTTTCGAATTTTACGATTCTCTTATCAGATTAATTAAATTGCACAATTTAAGAATCTCGACACCCTAAAGGGTAAAAGGGATTTTAAATGATTATATATATATACAATTTAAGAAGATTAAAAGAAAATATTAGTAATTATTTATGTTATAAATCTATGAATTTTAAATGTTTTCATTTAATCAACAATAATTAGTAAATATAGTTATTTTAGGAGAGAAAGCAATTACTATTCGCTGTATATTAGTTAACTATTTCACAAATAATCTGCTTATGTTTACGCATTTGTAGGTCGAGTAATTAAAGTGTTGTAACAAGGAAACGCAGCCTCGCCGCCGAGTGTATAATGAATTCAGTAATAAATTATTAATGTTTTGGTGGCACGAGGCGAGGCGAAGAAAACAGGCCCACCCCTCAATCCTCTCCGTTCCTCTTTTGTGTGTGCAACAGCACCAGCACCAGCACCAGCAGCAGCGGCAGTATGGCATTTTGCGATGACAGATGACTGCCAGTGCCTGGATCGCGATTATACAAAGGACGGCGTTGTCTCTTTATAGGATAATTACCCTAATCCTCCTTTAATCTAATGTGTGAGAGTGTGTGTTTTGTTAATTAGGGTGGCCTGTCGTTTACGTAATTAGATTTTAATTCCACCCTCTATCCCATCGTTCGGAGCCGGGGAAGAGGAGGCGGTTGTTGTGTATGTGTTTGATGTGCAAAACCTCGCCGGTAATAGATTGCGTGGGTACGCTACAGGATGTATATTAATCTTATATTAAAATTAATCCCATTATATTTGCTTTGCTCTAGGTGTACAGTTTGTTGTCCTCTGTATTTTAGTCGGGATTTTACTTACATTATATTGTAAATTTATAGGTAAATTTCAACAAGTACAGTAACACTAGTAATAATGAGTGAAACAACACGAACTCTTGTAAATCCGAATAAATTGTGAATTATGCAGGAACTTTCACCGCTCCAAAAATTTCATTTCAATGCCAATTTATTTATTTTATCAATTTAAATTATGTAAGTATGCAAAATTTTAAGAAAGGCAAAAATTGTCAACCAGAATAAATGTGTTTCAATCTAAAGCGTTTAAACTACGAATTTTTAATAACTTAATAAAATGTTTAAGTTTAATCTTAATTTAATTGTTTGTTTAATTTTGAAATTATGCAAAATATAAAAAAAATATTTCAATAAAAGTTGTATGTTTCTAAAAGACCTATCAAACAATACCACACTCGACCCATATTGCCATTTGATAATTCAAAGTTACTTCCGGATTTTTCCGGAAAATAATAAGTGTAGCTATTGATTTTACGCGTACTCTTTGGTGATACATTTTTTTGTCCGATTCATGTTCGATAAAGGGTTTTCAAAATAAAGGGGTAGTACGGGTGGTCTGAATCACCCTGTATATATGAGAAATACTCAGTGATTAGCAACAGGGACGTCGACTAGTGAGTAGGCTTTCTTATTTCAAGTAATCAATTTATTGAAATCATCCGAGCTTTTGGAGATTATTTGTCTCCCTCTTGAGGATTTTACACTACAAGATTAAACAGAGTATAAGTATAATAAACATATTTTTTTGTATAAAAAACATACTGTATATAAAATATTTAACAAACCATGACATTTCATTGTAACCATTACGATCGGAGAAAAACAAAAAACCACGAATATTCTGAAATTGTTTTTATACATGTTTAACAGTGGAAATTGCAAAATTGTCATCGTGAATTTATGAAGATTAGAAAACTGAATAGAGTCTGATGATACGAAAATGTCATAGACAGAATTACATTATTATAATGTCACTTTGAACTCAGTTTAGAGATGAACCTAGTTCAACGTGTTTGGTGCAACTGGCCCTAAGAAACATATGATAATGGTAAAGTTAACAGAGAAACAATACAATTCATAAAATGATTCCTCATTTCTTAATATCTTACAAATTCAATGGTTCGTTGATTTTTTTTAAAGTAAACTGCAACTATTATTTCGTTCAGAGTAAATCGATATTGTTTTTCTTAACGTTAGAACAAATTTGATTCATTTCTTAATAATCTGTAGAAGAATATAAAAATTTAACGGTTTGTCTATTTGTAAAAAGAATACCTACATTATGCGGCCTGTATATACACTCAGTGTAATCAGCCATCAACGATGATAATGTCAAAGAGCAATAGATGGCGTTAGCTGTCGATATTTTTGAAGCTTCTAAAGAGTATCTATCTATTGACTTAGCATGAAGTAACATTTCCTGTTCAGAAAAGCCGGTCAATCCAATTTCAGGCATTTCTAAACATGACATTTTACTTCAGGCGATACGCCAATAAAACACTAAAATATTGTGAGGTTTAAAACATTTTGCTTATCTCACGGTAATACATTTTACAAATATCATTAATTTTCATGTATTCGAGAGAGATGTCTCATGATTCATTGTGGAATGTGTTGTTCAAATTTTTTAGAGAGTATGTAGTTGTATCAGCAAGCAGTTTTTCTAGTCGCGTCAAATTTTGACGTTGCATGGCAATGTTAGACTGATTACGTCGTAAGTATATTATTGTTCTTTCTTTCACAAAAGCTTAAAATCATACGATAATGTGAATATTTGGAGAATGTCTACACGTATTTTCGTTAATAGTACACTGTGATTGAAACCAACTTAAAGAGTATGTGTTGAGCTAGACAATTTTACTTGGATCTTTATTCAGGTATGGACCAAGAAGCTAAATTGTAAGATTGATCTTCTGAGCCTCTTAGCATGTATCTAATTTTTCCTTATTATACTATCTATATAGTGGCTATTACCCCTAGGGGTTACGCTGCTCCATCAGGAGCTATCTAGATCCTTATTTACGGGGTTGATCATTCCTCTTTCATTCTATTAAACTTTCTTGCTAATCTCTCTTCATTTCTTCCTGTCCTTTGTTTTGTCCTGCCAGTTTCTAATCTTCTATTACTTCTTGTATCCATGCCGTTCTTGGTCTACCTCTTCATTTTTTGCCTCCTGGGTTCCATTCAAGTATTAAAAATATTATAGACGTTGGTCCTGCCCTCCATATGTGCCCTAGCCACTTCACTCTTTGTTCTTTTATTTTATTTACGATGTCTCTCTCTAGTTCCTGTTTTAGTTCAATATTCGTGCGTTTCCTATACACATTTTCGGGTGTTTTGATTGGTCCTAATATAGTTCTTAGTATTTTGCTCTCCAACATTCTAAAGTCTTCCTTTTGTTTTTTTTTTGTCATGGTCATGGTTGCAGCTCCCTACATCATTGTTGGTCGTATTAAAGTTTTGTAGATCTTCATTTTTATATTTTTGCTAAGTTGTTTGTTTTTTAATAATTTTCTATTCGCGAAATAAGTTCGATTTGCAGCCATAATTTTTTCCTTTACTTCTGTTTTCTTATCTCCGTCACTTGTTTTGATAGTCCCAAGGAATTTAATTTTGTTTGCTTTTTCAAAGTGATGTTATTTCTCCAAGTTTAATTTTGTTGTCTATGTTTACATTCTTAGGTGCCATTATTTTGGTTTTTTCTTCATTTATTTTTAATCCTAATTTTTTCCTTCTCTGACTAACTCCTCCACCATTGCTTCCATTATTCTTCTGTTCTTGGTGATGATAACTATGTCGTCAGGGTATGCTATGATCTGTCCTCCTTTCGTTCTCAGATTACCTTTATATATCCATCTTACCACAGTACACATACTCCTATTATACTACGGAATTAATTAATAATACTAATATATCTGCTTGTTTGTTTATATTTTTAATTTTCAATTTTAAAAATGTTCGTGTACACCTAAGGTGTAAAGCCAATATTAATTTGGTAATTTTTTATGTTATATTAACAGATTAATCCGATGACTTTTTCCCTATTCTACTAAATGCGTATTCGATTCAATTATCACCTTCGTTTGAGCTTACACAAAACAAACATCAATGCATTATTTATTTCTGCAAATACGTGAATTATTTAGTAGATGTGGAAATTGGACCTATACCACTTAATTAAATTTGGGTGAATTACGTCAAGATTATAATAACTTTAACTAAAACACTTTTAACCTTTCTTCACTTTTTTTATTCTATACCAGATGTACATTTCGGTCATAAGGTGACCATTATGAATAAATTGATTGGTTGATTGGTTATACCACTTAAACTCACATTTAAAACGATTGCGCACATTGATTAAAACATTATTTGTGGCTAGGTTTTTGGAGATTTATTTTAACGAAGACATTGTCAAAATGTAACGTTTAACCTTAAAATTTGAAAGCTGTATGCCGGAACATACGTTTTTTCGCATTTCGTTTTCTGTTTCTTTTCACACACGCAATCTGATAACATCAAACTATTTTCGTATTACATGTATTGGTACAGAAAGCACTACAAATCAAGGAAACCATGAGACAGACACCTCTCGTGAATTGTACCATAATAGAATTTAACGGTTTGAAAATTCGAGTTTTCGATTCTTTCTTAAGAGTATTTAGGTATATTTAAAAGATTCCTGTATATTTTTATTAACTGTTAGCAACTGTAATTTCGCTCGAAGGATATCAAGTTTTTTTTTAAAGTTGCAATTACAATTACTATTAAAGAATTCATCATTTATGTGAATTTTATCTAAATATGACGTTTACTTGATTTTCTGCAAGTATTGGGTCATCTTTAAGCAGCTGTAATTTTCCTAAGAGCCAATTGTTTATGTGCTTTTTAACGTTAGAGCAATATTTATTTATTTCACAACAATCGCCATGCAAAAACATTTAAGGGGCCTCATAATTGATTTGCATTGTGGCCTCTAAAACGCTAAATACGCTTCTGAATAGATTTTTAATTAAATTATCCTAACAGAATGTGGAAAAAAATATTTAATTTCGATCAATTTTGTATTAGGTTTTACTCCATTTTCAACAAGAAACTGAACTAAATCTCTAAATTAAATTCCAATAATCTCCACTGATAGCATCAAATGAACGTAAATCATTAGCAAAAACTTAAAAAACGTGACTTCTTTATGATTGCTGCTGAATTTTATATATTTTTACATTTATTTTCATAACCAGTATTCTTCTTCAAATTTAAAAATCTTCTCTTACATGCCACATGTATAACGAATTATTCTAATGAACAATTTCGGCGATTATTAATCAGATATATTTTTACGTACTTGTGCAGAAAACTAGTTTGGACATATCGAAATAACAAATAATTTAAAATTTTAAAGTGAACACAAATTCAATTTGTAACTTTAACAAAAGCTAGAATTAGATGGGACCAGTGGCACGCGATCAATTACCCTCGCCCCAGTTAAAACACTGATTAAATGTGTTCCAGTGTTACACGATTGTATTTCCTCTCTCTTCGGCAACACCCTCTGTTTACCCACTGGAAAATTCGAAAATAGAACCAACGGGAAACAAATTGAATATTCCACCTTGATAAGAAAATACCTGTTCACTCAAGTACGTTACCTGAACTAAGGGCCATAAATTATCATTTGCAGTAGGGAATTTTAATTGTGTGTTTCTAAATATTCATTAGTATAAAGGTATACAGTAGAGCAGTGATTTTCAAATTGTGCGCGGCAACATTCCAAGTGTGCCGCATTTTTTTTTTTTTATTTCAACAACATTGACCGAATTTATACAGAAAATGTGAGGCCCGAGGCAATTAATATTGTTGAGACCTTTCACAATTTTATATAAATGTTGGCAACGAACTTAAACTAAGTTTACAGAAATGAGGTTTTCTTTCTCTTACAAATATCCTCTACTTCTATTTCACATCTTTAACCTCCACTTTTTCAGCCTCGCTGCAATGGAAAGTTGCGCCCGTGTGCACAACAGTCACAGGCACCTCTACCTCAGTAAATAAAATTGATATGTCTACCCCCCATGTTATATACTTAAACTTTCACCTACCTTATTTTTCAACAAATGTTTCTTATTCCTGTTAAACTTCATTCGTGAGCCTCACTTATGTTTACAGTTTTCCACAAAATATTAATATGACAATAGCAATAGCTCACTTATTCAAAGTAATTAAATCATAAAATTTACATTTTTAAAAAAATATTAATAAAATAACTAAAAGAGCTACAACATAAAGTGAATATTAAAGAAAAATTCAAAAAAATGTTTAGAGTAAACTACCACTTCCGGTTTCCGCATTTTCACCAAAAGTTGATCGGATAGTACTATTGTAACAAAAAGCTCTAGTTTATAGTGTCATCTTAACAGCTCAACAGGTTTAGACTTTATCGTGGTGACAGAAGGACAGACATTTTTCAAAAATAGTCTTAATCAACTCGGGGGACCTCAAAATGAATATATCCACTAACATTTTTGATTTGAACATTTTCGCAAAAACAATACTTTCGCTTTGTTTTGCATATGGTGGAAAGTAAAAAGTTGTTTGATATACCATGTATATGTTGTATATGTAATATGTTAAAACTAATCAAAAAACATTCAAAATGCTTATTAAAAAATGGTGATGTGTCTATCATAGCACTTTCCCCGTCCTTTAAACAATTGATAATCGACATACTAAATTTATTCTACTATAACCAATTGGTTGAAGATTTCATTTAAAGTTAGTTATTTATACGCGTGGCGCATGAAGTAAAATTTCGAGTTTAGAAAATCCTGAAAAATTAGATTTGCCGGTGCGCGACTCGCTACGCTCGCAAATCCAAATTTTCAGGATTTTTTAAACTCGAAATTTTACTTAATGCTTAATCTGGGAGTGGAAACCCTCGATAGATGATCAATCAGAAACTTATTTTGCAGTTTTATTTATTCAAAATTTATAACAAAATAAATAGAGCTGATGTTTTTTTTTTGTTAAAATTTAGAACAAACACAAATTCGTGTGCATTATTTAGTAAACTTAGCGTCTACAATTTTGAAATATAAAACTTGATAAAAGATGTAAACAATGAACAGGCCTTGTTTTCGCAGGATAAAAATAAAAATCGAACATTTGACGAAAAAAATAGCAAAAGTTTAAATTATACCTAAATTATTTAAAATAAAGCTTAATTTTTATTTTATTATTGAAATTAGTTCTTTAGTAGTTTATCTAAAAAATCAATTTCAATAATGAAATCACACAGATTATTAAAAATATTATCTTAGCAGTTTTTAGTGTAACTTTGGAAAAAAATTAATCAAACAATCTAAACAGAATTGCAGAAGTTCAAAGTAATCAGAAATAATTCAAAATGAATGGAATTTGATTTAATGGGTTAAATCCCCATTGATGCAAGAACGCCACATTATTAGCTTATTGTTGCTTTTGTACTTCCTAAAAATTTTAAGAAAAACTGGTGTTTAAAAACTGATTCATGTTTTCATTAGCTTTGTTGAGCTCCCGTCACTTAGTTATTCAAATTATTACGAACTAAACTTACTATATAAAGCAAATTCGGTAATGTTGGAACGGATCCATTGCAGAAATTGACCGTCAATGCCAGTTAGCCGCAATTTATATATTAATAGTTCATGGTCTACAGAATCAAAAGGTTTCGAAAAATCTGTATAGATAGCATCTACTTGACATTTTTCGTGTAAGCTTCGTGTAAGTATGACTCATGAACTAAAAGATTTGTGGTTGTAGATTTGCCAGTTCTAAAATCATGTTGGCTTGTGGAAATAACTAGCTGTTATAAATCGAACAGGGTACAACTTGTGCGTATTGGTTTTTGCACTTCTAGCCTCATTCAGGTAACATCTGGTGTCTCTCAAAGATCACACCTTGGTCCTCTGTTCTTAAATGTTTTCATTAAAGATGTCATCAAGTGTTTCACTCATGCTGAGTGCTTATTATTTGCCGATGACATAAAGATCTTAATGAAGACCCGTTCCTTGAGCGATGTCTTGTTAGATGAAAGGGTTTTGCAATCTTTCAGCAGGAGGTGTAAAAACAAAAACCTTGCACTAAACCTCTCAAAATACCGTGCTATCGCATTTACAAGGCGACTTTCTCCCCTGCTCTATAATTATACCATATTAAGTAAATCTTTGGCTAGGGTAACAACCAATAAAAACTTAGGTGTTACATTTATTTCCAATCTCTTATTTAGTTTACATATATCTAATATAGCATCCAAAGCCTTCTAGATGCTAGGGTTCGTTATAAGAAATGCGAGCAAATTCAGTAAGGCTCGGACCATATGCGCCCTTTACAATTCTTTGGTTCGTCCGCACCTCAAGTATTGTTCGAGTGTATGGTCACCCCAAAAAAGTTTGTAAGGTGCATTTCTTTTAAAGTTAATATAACCGGTAGCTATACCGAAATTCTTTCTGTACTTCATTTTGCGACGCTTAATACAAGACGTCGCAACGCAGACATTATCTTAGTCTATAAACTCTGTAATGGCTTTATAAACTGTCCTGACTTGCTTGCTCTTCTAGGGATCTACGTACCCTATCGAACGTTGTACAGTATTTTATGTTTCCATTAGGAAGACGGACTACGCACAGATCTCTGCAGCCACTAGAATGTTAAGACACACGAATAGGATAGGCAGTCATTTTGACTTTTTTGCGAACAGCTTTAGAGCATTGGGCCACATGGTCACAGGGTACAGCCATGATGTTTTTTAATTTTATTGTTTTAAATGTATGTGTTTTTATATTTTATTGTTTATGTTTAATGTCTTATCTTTAATTTTATTATTTAATGTATTATTTGTTGTAGTATACCGGGAAATGCCGATTTACTATTGTCAACAGAGTTGCCGAAACGTCACTGTCAAAGAAAAACTTAACTAAACAGAAAAATAGTTTTATTCTGTTAATACATATTTGACGTAATTTTAATTTTAATTATATTTATTTCGGAAAAGAAATGAATGTATAGGTTTCTTGACTTATTCTATGTACAGGGTGGTCTAATTTCGATGTTGATTATGGGCATCTCGGTAAATATAATAGTTACAAAAAATCCGATGGCGCAGTCCCGATCTCTTTTTTGAGACTAAGATAATGCCGAAAACAAAAATGCACTATCTTGTTTCTTCCAGAAGTTATAAGGCAAAATCGGGTTTTCTTGATTTTTAACTTTAATTAATATCTTGCGTAATTTGTAAGATAGACAAAAGCTATAAATACCTTCTTAAAGCACTTTTTTGAGTAGGATCCAGTGGCGTCGGTATTTTATTTTATGCACACATTTTCGTGTTATACCGAAGTATTTTTTTTTTAAATGTAAATCATAGTTGGTTTTAACATAGTTGATAAGAGTGTTTTTCACTGATTTCAAAAATATAAAGTTTTTCGAATTTATCTTAAAAAAACAGTGTTACTATAGAGTAGAAACTAGTTTTAAATCTACCAAATAATATAATACGGAAGACAATAGCCATTTTTGATCATTTGCATGCTTAGTTCTAATTATGATAAACATTATAAATAATAATAATTCGTTTTTGAGTAATAAATATTTTATTAGGCAGAACATAATTTCATTTTCCAATCTTGTTGGAAGAACAGAACTCTTTGTTGTTGCAATGGAATAATTAATTATAGTTGAGCATGCATATGATCAAAAATGGCTATTGTCTTCTTCAGTATTATATTATTTAGCAGATTAAGATGTATCGATTTCTATTCTATGTATCGATTTTTATTCTATAGTAACATTGTTTTTTTAAGATAAATTCACAAAAGTTAATATTTTTGAAATCAGCGAAAAACATTCTTTTTAACTATGTCAAAGCCAACTATGATTTACATTTAAAATAAAAATAATTATAACTCGAAAATGTGTGCATGAAATAAAAAAATGCCTACACCACTGGATTCTACTTAAAAAATTGTCTTGAGAAGATATTTATAGTTTTTGTCTATCTTACAAATTGCGCAAGATATTAACTAAAGTTAAAAATCAAGAAAACCCGAGATTGCCCCATAACTTCTGAAAAAAACAAGATGTTGCATTTTTGTTTTCGGCATTATCCTAGTCTTAAAAAAAGAGATCGCGATTGCGCATCGGATTTTTTCTAATTTATATATTTACCGAGATGCCCATAAGCAACATCGAAATTAGACCACCCTGTGCATATTTTGTATAGTTGGAACTAATAAACGTTTATTATTATTATTACACTGCTCAAAAGAATTAGAGCAACACTTTTTTGAATCGTTCATTACTGTGGCACTTAATTTTTGAAAATCCATGATAACTTTAATAAATAAATTAATAAAATAAATTAATAAATGAATAAATAAATAATAAATTAATAAATAAATTAATAAAATAAATTAATAAATAAATAATAAATTAATAAATTGTTATTTACAGACAAATTTACATTATATATACACGGTTTTATGACATGGGGGTGGAGCGAGGATCTTTTCTGAGCAATGGAGAGTTGGAGAGTTCGATCTGTTCGTTCAGCAAGAGGCCTGATGAATGTTTTATTATTTATTTCCATGTTTTCCATACGGTTTAATTTTCTTCCTTTGCTGGCGATGTGGAGGATTTTGAATTCTTTGTTGAAATGGTGGTGTTCTTCTTTTAAATAATTGAGGTGTCCTTATAATTTAGCAATGCTGTATGGTGTTCATTAATTCGTTCCTCAAATGCTCTCCCTGTTTGTACAATATATACTATAGGGCAATCACCACAATTTAACTGATAAACTCCACAGTGTTGACCTCTTTCAGTTTTATCTTTACTGTTTTTTTATTATTTTTGAGAGTGTTATTTGTTTTGAAAGCTATTTTATTGTCTATATATTTTTTTTTAAATATTTACTAATGTTTTGGCTTAAATTACCACTATATGTTAGTTAACCGTATCGTGTATCTTTGTATATTTCTGAAGGAAATATCAAGTTATTAATTATTTGTTGTTCTTTCTGTCTTTTTTTTAATTGCGATGTATTTAATTATATTTATTTCTTTTCTAAAATTTTCGTCTGACATTGGGATTACAAAAGCTCGATGAATCATTGACCGATATGCTGCTAATTTTGGTGAAATGGGATGAAATGATTTATTGGTGGGTATGTGAAAAATTGAAAATTCATGTTTGTTGTTAGTATTTTTAATTGTTAAATCTGAGAAATTAATGCACTTATTTTCTTCTATCTCTATTGTGAATTTAATGTTTGTATGTTGTTGATTTATTTACTTTAGCAAATTACTTACAATTCTATCCGTGCCATTGAATAAAACCAATATATCATCGACATATCTCCACCAATAGAAGCAATTTTTAAATTGGGGTAATTTACATATATTATTTTCTATATTGTCCATAAAAAGCTCTGCCATTAAGGGGCTTAACCCCTATAAGCCCCTTAATGGCAGAGCTTTTTATGGACAATATAGAAAATAATATATGTAAATTACCCCAATTTAAAAATTGCCTCTATTGGTGGAGATATGTCGATGATATATTGGTTTTATTCAATGGCAATGGCAATCCCATTGCGAGTCCATTTGGTTGGGTGTAAATATTTTGGTCGAACTGTAAATAATTTTGCTTAATACAAATATCTAAAAGGGGATTTACATTTTTTCACAACAATTTGTTTTTATTATTGCACTTACTTCTATTGGTGGAACATTGCTAAATAGATTCGTTACATCAAATGATACGAATTTTGAATTAGGGGGTAATTAATTCTACGTTTTTATTTTTATTAACTAGTTCTTTACTGTTTTTTATTGAAAATTTAGGTTTTTTGAATATCTGTAATTTCTTAATTACGAGCTCTAGGTAAATCAAATTAAGTATGCCCCAACTAAATATATTTTAGTAACAAAATTGACAAAAACAATTGAAGATTTATATATTTTAAGAAAATCGCGCTTATAAACGTAAAAGAAATACAAAAAATGATACGAACAAATTGTTTAAACGTGCCTTAAATCTTTGTTTAATGATCGCATATAAATTCAGTTGTCAATATTTGATGATTAGAAATAAAATGAGGCATCTTAGTGAAGTACAAGCCGCTGGTACTGTCGCGTTTATTCAGAAAGGTCGCTCTATTCGTAATGTTAGCAGGGACCTGCATGTGAGTCCTTCTGTTATTCAAAGTTTAAGGAATCGTTTTGGGAGACTGGACAATTTGTCAGACGAGCTGGGCAAGGTCGAAAACATAAAACTACTCGAAATCAAGACCGATTTCTTGTCCTTTCCTGTGTACGTAGTCGTACTTCTATAGCAAGAAACTTGCTAAATAATCAAAGAGCACATGGAATACAAATCATCGGATTTTTAGAAACAGGTTAAAAGAAGCACATTTGATACTTAAATACCTGTCCGAGCACCACGCCTTACACGGCAACACAAAAAAGCACGAATCATATTTGCTCGAAATCACAGAGTTTGGCAACGTCGTCACTGGATGCCTGTGCTGTATACAGATAAGTCCAGATTTCGGTTAACTTGTTTTGATGGTCGTGTACGTGTTTATAGACGTCTTGGTGAATGCTCAGCTAATACTATTTAGGAAGTAGATAGATTTGGTAGTGGATGTGTGATGGTTTGGGCAGGCATCAGTGTAGATAACACTGATCTTGTTGTAATTTCTAAAATCATAAATAAAATTAATTACGTTGAAAATGTCTTGGAGGAGCATGTAGTATCTGCTGCATATGGTGTCGGCTCCAATTTCATCCTGATGCAGGAGAATGCAAAGACGCTATCACCAGAAATTGGCTAACGCGAATTGGTCGCGTTCGTAAGCGCCTTTATCCACCACAAACCATCCAAGAACTAACAGAGGCTCTGATTGAAGAATCAAAAGGCCAAACAGATGCGAAGAATTTATTCGTGCCCATGGAGGACATACCCATTATTAAACTTCGCCAAACCTCAGAAAATTCGACTCGCAATTTTTTTATGTCAATCGTTTCTATTTAATTTAGTGCTATCATTTTGAATTTTTCATTGTAATTTAGAAGTAGCTACTAATTGTATTATTGTTTTTGTCAATTTTGTTACCATAATATGTGTTTTTGGAGCATACCTAATTTGACATATTTAGAGCTCTTATTTAAGAAATTACAGATTTTCAAAAAGGTGTTCCTGTAATTCTTTTGAGCAGTGTATTATTATACACCAGAGCTGGGATGAATCCTCGAAAACAGGATTCACCTAATATGATTCGAATCACGAATACTCGAATAAAGGACTCGTAAGTGAAAAATATGATTCGAATCAAAGATTCGAATCCTCATTTTTGAATCACGGATACAAATCCTTTAGAGTAAGTTAAAATTTTTAATTTAAAAATAAATTTGAATTTATTATTTGCAACCAGTAATATTTTATTCCATCAGTTTCTATTAATAAAAACGTTCATTTACCGACTAAATGTCTAATTATATAATGATTTTAATTAATGATGATATATGTGTTATTGAACTTCATTTTAAATCTGTGATTATACGCGTGACGCATGAAGTAAAATTTCGAGTTTACAAAAGCCCCGTGAAAATTTGTCTCGGGTCGCTGCGCGACCCTCGACAAATTTTCTAAGCGGGGCTTTTCTAAACTCGACATTTTACTTCATGCTTAGTCTGGGAGTTGACAACACTCGATCTTAGAAGTTTCAAATTAAAGAATCACTCTAGATTACTAAATATATTACCATTTTACAAAGGATACAGCTTGAAGGACCAATCTTGGTCTTCGGAGACCGAAGGACTACAGGGAATCTAAGTTTATTTACAAGAAAACAACGAATATCTAAGGTTTACAGCATGGATAGGAAAGAAAACATCCAATTTTGCAAAAATATCGAATTTGGGTTGATTTTCAGTGCGTTTTCAACTTCACTTTAAATCAGTGTTTTATACGCGTGGCGCATGAAGTAAAATTTCGAGTTTAGAAAAGCCCCGTGAAAATTTGTCTCGGGTCGCTGCGCGACCCTCGACAAATTTTCTACGCGGGGCTTTTCTAAACTCGAAATTTTACTTCATGCTTAGTCTGGGAGTGGACCGTCAAGATTTTCTACATGTCGAGATTTTCGATATTTCTAGATTTATGTCGATTTATTCACAGTTTGTTTTTGTATTAAATGCAACTTTAATATTAAATAACAACGGTTTTTTTTAGGAATAGAATATTCACCCCTTAAGAGCCGAGTGAATTATAAAGTTAACTCTAAAAGTTAATTTTAGGTAAAATTTTGCATCTTTTTCTATAATTTCAATAAATGATTTATTATATTACATACGTCGATTTTTTAAAAGAGTTAAATTTAAAATTTGAACGAGTGTTGTCCACTCCCAGACTAAGCATGAAGTAAAATTTCGAGTTTAGAAAAGCCCCGCGTAGAAAATTTGTCTCGGGTCGCGCAGCGACCCGAGACAAATTTTCACGGGGCTTTTCTAAACTCGAAATTTTACTTCATGCGCCACGCATATAAAACACTGATTTTAAGTGAAGTTAAAAATGCACTAAACACTAACCCAACTTCGATATTTTTTCAAAATTGGATGTACTCTTTCCTATCCATGCTGTAAACCATCAGATATTCGTTGTTTTCTTGTAAAAAAAACCGATTCCCTGTAGTCGTTCGGTCTCCGAAGACCATGGTTGGTCCTTCGAGCTGTAGCCTTTGTAAAATGGTAATACACTTAGTAATCTAGAGCGATCCTTCAATTTGAAACTTCTAAGAACGAGTGTTGTCCACTCCCAGACTAAGCATGAAGTAAAATTTCGAGTTTAGAAAAGCCCCGCGTAGAAAATTTGTCGAGGGTCGCGCAGCGACCCGAGACAAATTTTCACGGGGCTTTTCTAAACTCGAAATTTTACTTCATGCGCCACGCGTATAAAACACTAATTTCAAGTGAAGTTAAAAATATACTATTAACGTTGGATATTTTTCATGGTTAAGTAACCAAATATGCATTCACAAATATTTGAATTATTCGAAAATTTAAATATTTATATTCAAATATGCATAATTTAGTGATTTAAATATTCATATTAGAATATTTAACTATTTGAATTAATCGAATTCGAATCCTAGCATTAGTAGCGATGATTCGCATTAGTTAGGAGGATTTGAATCTGTGTATGAGGATTCAAATCCTTTTATAAGGATTCCATTCCTTTTATAAGGATTCGAATCCTTTTATAAGAATTCGAATCCTTTTATAAGGATTCGAATCATCTACGTCTGGATTCGAATACGAATCCTTTTAAAAAAATGTAACGAATCCGGATCACGAATCCGTTTTCACTAAAGTATTCGAATACCTATTTTGAATCCTCTAAAAGGATTCGAATCCGGGAATCGAATCCTGAATGATTCGAATCCTGCCCAGCTCTGTTATACACTGTAATTAGGATACGTGTAATTACAATAAAAACGCGCTGTATTTCCGATAATTACAGCGCTTGGTAAATTTGCCGGAATTCATCGATTTTATGATAGCGGTCACTTTAAAGCTCTAAACGAGTTTTCACTCCTTGATAAGCATAAAATATTTGTTTTTTTCATTCATACTACATCCATGGACCCGTATGGAATAATTTATTATTCATAAATTATTCCACCGGAAGGGATTCGAACCCGCGACCTACCTCTTGGTCTGTGGGCAGGGTCTCTACCCACTCGGCCACCGAGGCCCCTAAAAAATAAAATAAAATACTGATTCTAATTGTTCTGATATTAGATATTCACAAATGGTCAGTTAGGTACATGATATTGAAAAATGTATACTATTCAAGACAAAGTTAAACCACCTTTTCATAAACAAAGATACGACATGAATACAGATTATGAAAATTTATTCCGGGAGTCAGAATGAAATAGCCAAGCCGAATCAAAAACGTCCTTGTATTTGATAAACGAGCGAATACATTTGTAAATAATACACGTAATGTAGCAACTCGGTAGATTTTTATCATTCCTCCGCTCCCTCTCTCTTATTCCCCGCCATTCGGGAATTTTTCATTTCTAATTTGTATATTCCCGGCGTTTATCTTCCTGATTTACTCCACGCGGAAGAGAATAACATTTATTAGTTATCTAATAAAACCTTTGGGGGCCGCTTTTCCCTGTCTGAAACAATTTAAATATTGATCGATGGCCCCCCGCGCGACCTTCCGAAACTTAATTCACGGCGCGAATTCTTGAATTCTTCCTGCCGAAATGACTTTAACGGCCGTTAAACTTGAGCGGTTCAAAGATAAAATTAATTGCGGACGACGCCTCGCTTCGCCTCACTCCGCATACATCACACGCGCTGCATGTTTAACAATACTTGCCGTAGAATTTATTGCACAGATGGCGTTCACGTCGTATATATCGCACGTACTGGTGTAACAATAACAAAGTAGAAAATGATCCCTTGTGTTGATGTTTGTACAATTGGAAATGTGTTTTCTATTTGCATTTGTAAAGAATTTCGCAATGAGAGTGTTACACTTAGTTTCACTATAGACATCAAAATAGTATGTGTTTGCGTTCATTAAACTACACTGGCGAAAGAAACTAACGCATCACATTAATTTTTTCAATTTAAAAATAAAGTTTTGATGTTTAAAAACAAAAAAAAAAATAACAACAAAACCAACTGAACTATAATAATAATTTTCAACACATTTTCTTTCATTAATGACTAAAATAATGTCATAAATAAAAAGAGGAAAAAAGTTAACATGTGATTATAAGACTTAATATCTAGTGTTTCCTCCTCTTGCTCGAATAACTGCCTGACAGCGACGGCTCATACTGTTAATTAATGATCCAATTTCATCCTGGTTAATATCTTCCCAAATTTCCTGCAATCTTTGTCCAAGCTCTTGTTGATTGCTTGGACGCCGAGGAAGTGCTCTAAGGCGTCTGCCAATCGCGTCCCATAGGTGTTCGATCGGATTAAGATCGGGACTCCTGGCTGGCCATTGCATTGTGTTGATACCCACTAGGTCAAGATACTGTTGTACAATTCGGGCACTGTGTGGTTTTGCATTGTCATGCATAAACAGGAAATCGTTTCCTCCAAAGGGAGCAAAAGGCATTACGGATGGTTCTAAAATGTTTGCAATATAAGACGCTGCCGTGATGCTTCCTCTTGGTATGACCACCAACTCCGTACGAGCCTCTAAAGTGATACCACCCCACACCATAACAGTCGGAACAATGTTACACTGCGCATAACGTTCACCTGGCCGTCTGTACACATGCATTCGTCTGTCACTGCCGTAAAGACAAAATCTGGACTCGTCGCTAAACACTAACATTAGCCCAATCGGCCTGTAACCAGTTTACATGTTCTTGCGCAAATGTTAACCTGGCTCTGCGATGGTCTGCGGTTAATTGTGGTCCTTTTGCCGCTGTTTTCGGAGTTAAATTAAAACCACGTAACCTTTTTCTGATGGTAACGGAACTTACATGAACATTGTGGATCTCTGCGAGCATATTTTGTAGCCTAGGAGCCGTAATAAACCGTTCGCGTAACGTCTGCATCATTAAAAACGGTCTTGAACAGCAGTTGTGGCCCTTTTTCTCCCTTGTCCTGGCCTTCTTGAGTATGCCTGAGTTTCCCGATGTCTCTTCAAGACACGGGATACGGTCGATTGATTAACACCAAGACGCTGACTGATGTAACGCTGACTCTTACCTACTTCTGCAAGTGTAACCACAATCACAGCTTCTTCACTGCTTAAATTAAGATTCGGACGTCTATCCATATTCATTCTTCACTATTTAGCACTTAATTTTAACAATCACTTGAAAACAAACTCAAAACGAAATTTTATATGAACCTTTCTTACAGTCAGAATAATGAAAAGTGCTTCATTTTATTTATTGACAGAAAACCATGAGAACAAAAGACAAAACACAACATGTAAAACAGCATGCTTGATAAGATTTCTTATTGTAAAAATATGTTTGTGTTCAAAGAAAACTCGATTCCAAGATATCAAAAAAATCACAAATTATGCGTTAATTTCTTTCGCCAGTGTATAAGTACATGTTGATAATTAAATGGAAGTCACTTGGTTTATTTCACTACTGCTTATATTTTCTTCGATTAGTTTCCACTTATTGTCAATTCCAAGGAGTAATAACGAGAAGGCGAAACAAGTCGGGGTGAATAAAAACAGTAGTGAAACAAACTAAGTGACTTTTATTCAATTATCAATATTGTAAACATGTTTCATCAATATGAATATACCGGGTGTTTGATTAAGCGTGGCCACCCTGCAGTATCTCAGAAACTATGTAGCGTAGCATGTTGGGGTAAAAAATTGAAGAGTAAAAGTGGTCAAAATAAAACTTAATTCATTCGTTTTAAGTCTCTACCTCCGCTGCTAGAGGGCGTTACATCTATCACTAAATACAAATACGGATTTTTATCAGAAAACTACTAAATTGAGCTAGGTTAAAAACATACAAATCGTAATCTACGCTGAATTTAACTGAATTTTAACTACACACTTGCTTTTTTATCTCGCACATATGAAGCAGGGGAGAGCGGGAAAGTGTGATCATTAAACTGCGTGTAACTTTTGTTAGGATTAACCGAAATGAATCAAGTTGGTCTTATTAGATAGGTAATTGAAAGTACTTTAAACCACTGATTGCTCTTGTTTACTTTAGTTCTTATAGAAAGCACCAGAGGGCGTTTTTGGAACAACAGTCATATTTTCTAGATTTTCTTAAAAAGTTTAAATGACAAGCTATAGTTCTCTTACACTCGTTTATTACAGGAAAGAACACTAAGAAAAATGGAGAAAACCTCACCCCTATATCTTTATCCTAACCAAAGATATAGTAGAAAGTCTCTTAAATTTGCCCATTTTCAACCGTACCCCATATAATTTATTTTAATTTATTTTACATATTGTCTTGTAATTGGGATGTAATTTTCCTGTTGGGCAATAAAGACTTATTATTATTATTATTATTATATAAAAATATATTTTAAAATCTAGAAGGCCTTTAAGCTCTTTTATTTTGTGTTTGAAAGGTCAAAAACTATAATTTTAACAATAATAAAAATTTATTTTCCCCATGTATATGTTTTAGAAAGCGAACATGAAAGTAAATCCATGTTTATTTAAAATCTCAGAGTATAGGAGGCTATGAGATTAGTAAAATGTTTCAAACAGCGTATATTTACTAAAATTAAAAACACTTATTACAATACTTAGAATAGAAAAGTCTAATCATTAAAATGGTTGTAACTTCAATTAGGCTTAACTGAATTTAAGAAACTTTGCCTAATTTAATAAATAATTGAATGCACTTTTAAACACAATGTATTTTGATTTAATTTAGGGTTTATAGTAAGAATCAGAGGGCGCTATTAGTACGAAATACCCCATTCTGCACAAATTTCAGAATATCTCCGGTTAGGATGAAGATATCGAGAGGCAGTTTTCGCCAGTTTTCACACTATTTCTCATTTTAATTAACTATTGTAACTCCAATTTTAAAATTTAAAGGAAATTGAGAAAATACGGTGATTGTCTCGATCGCTGCCTCTAGAGCTTAATATCGAAATTAAAATAAATCAAGAGTAAATTATGTTTTAAAATTGAATTTGTGTTCAGTATTCCGGCACCAGGTACCCACAGACGCGTTTCGGAATTTAAGGTCCTCTTCAGTGTGGTCCCGACCCAGTGCTGAGGAATACTGAACATTTCTGACTATTTCAAGCCAATATGTGAAAACTATTAATGATTTCGATAGCTAACGCCATCTAATGCTTCATAGTGGCATTGAAGTCCGAAACGCGTCTGTGGGTACCTGATGCCGGAATACTGAACACAAATTCAATTTTGATATTTGTTTTCTGGTTTCACAAACAGAGTTCTGCTCGCTCGTGGACGAAACAGTGACCTGTATATGCACTTTGTGCATTCGCGTCACTGACGATGCCACTATGAAGCATTAGATGGTATTAGCTATCGAAATCATTAATAGTTTTCACATATTGGCTTGAAATAGTCAGAAATGATCAGTATTCCTCAGCACTGGGTCGGGACCACACTGAAGAGGACCTTGAAGTCCGAAACGCGTCTGTGGGTATCTGGTGCCGGAATACTGAACACAAATTCAATTTTGATATTTGTTTTCTGGTTTCACAAACAGAGTTCTGCTCGCTCGTGGACGAAACAGTGACCTGTATATGCACGTTGTGCATTCGTGTCACTGACGATGCCACTATGAAGCATTAGATGGCGTCAGCTATCGAAATCATTAATAGTTTTCACATATTGGCTTAAATTATGTTTTAACGTGCATTCAATTATCTATCAAATAAGCTCAAGTTTATTAAATTTAGTGAAACTTAACAAAAGTTACAGGCATTTAAATAATTAGACATGTTTGTTCTTCCGCGCATCTCTTGTGAAACATAAAAAAAAAGAGAAGATAGTTAAAATTAGGTAAAATTTACCATAGATTAAGATTTTTATATTTTTTTTAATTTGGCATTTATTCGATAAAAATTGTTTTAATCTCATACTATAGAGATAGCGCCATCTTGTGGAGAAGCTATGAACTTAAGAATAATTTCAAGCCATTTATCTTGGCCACTTTTACAATGACATTTTTTACTGCAACATGCTACGATGTTTAGTTTTTGAGATACGGCCGATGGCCACGCTTAATCAAACACCCGGTATATAGTGTGTAACGATTTTTCGACAAAAAGTGATTCTTTAAAAAGTTTTGGATGACTTAAAAACAAGATTTTCATTATCAAATTCTAATGTGACCACAGAGGGCGCTCAAAAATTAAGAAAAACAAGAGGTATGATAAGACAGAAGTACCTCTAATTATATGTTTAGGGGAAAATTTTATTAGAAAAAGTAATTTGTAATCAAGAATTAAGTCTAAATACAAAATGTTAACTTAATAGAAATAATTTAATTATTTAGAAATTTTTAATTTTCTATATTTTTTAACATTTATTTATTTAAAATAATTGCATTTCTATTCAATTACCTCATTTCGATCAAGTTATAGTGTATACCATGTGTTCTCGGATAAGTGCCCAGATAGGTATACGTTTTTTATTATCAATTTTTCAACAACAAACCATTCTTTATAAAAAAGTTTTGCCTCTTTTAAAAAATCATTCAGACACTGAAACCTTGGTTTTAGCAAACCAAGTGTTCAGCTAGTAAATTAATTAGCTGGCAGTTGAGCTGAAGGATACAGTGAACTTGTGTTAGGTCAATATTAACTACAAGGTGGCGCAAAAGTTGTCACCCGATGTTCTTTGGTTGTATTTTTTTTATGAATGAACAATTTTGGTTTTGCTTTTAGATTGTGTTTATTTGATGTGTACATTTTTTTTTTTATTAAGTCGAAAAAACGATATCGACCAAGTGGCCGCCGGCAGAATTTATGACCATACGGACCCGATTTATGGTATTTTCCATCACTCTTGCCAGAACTTCCGTCGTTAGGTTCTCGCGTTCTTAACGGATATTCTTTTTAAGGGCTTCAAGAGTGAAACCCCACAAAAAGAAGTCTGGAACGGATAAATCGAGCTATTTTGCTGGGCAGTGCAAATCGCCAAAACGAGAGATTGGGCGACCCGGAAAAGCAATTATTCAATTATTCCGCTTTCTTGAGAAGTATAGCGATTTATGTCTTGTTTACGTGTATTTTGCATCTGTTTATTTCACAAATGTCAAAGCAGAACTGACATTTGCCGCCAATTGCAAAAATTATAGCATCTTTTGATAGGGTGATGACTTTTGCGCCATCTAGTAAATGTATGTTCTATTAATTGCCAGTTACTAAAGTAACTAATCAAACTAAGAAAGTTGTTAACCAATTGAACCTAAAGTTAGGCGAATTAAATAATCCGATACTAATTTAACTAGCTATCACCCACGCTAGAATTTGTGAAGTTAGGTTGTGTCACGTGCAACCGCTTTCAAATCGATTTCGTATGTTGATTGCTAAAGGTGAATCTAGAATAAACTGATACTCGGAAAGTTTCTCTCCGCCTTTTAAATGTCACACATAATTGGTGCTTCGTTTCTACGATAAGGGCAGTGTTTAGATATATACTTGATAATTAGTGGCTGTACCCTTGAAAGAGGAGACGGTGCAGCAGTTCTCAAAAGTACGATCGTATACGTTTGCACAGCAAACGTTTGCACAGCACGACTGATGGTCGATAGCCAAGGATCTTAAAATAAAATATAAATGTAAAAATAAACGAACTGTAAATTCTGTTAGTGCACAATAAAGATGTTTATATATAATAGTTAACAATAAAATTGAAACTAAAAATTGTAAATTAAAGAAAAGTGGTATTTATGAATTAAAATGTGACGATTGTGATGCAGTATACATAGGAAAAACCGGCAGGTCTTTTGATATTAGGTTAAAAGAGCACAAAAAAGACATAGATAATAAAAAACAAACTACTGGGTTTTCTAAACTAAGAAAAGTGGTGATTAGATGTGATACAGATCTAAAGGGTTTAAATATTTCAAAAACCTTAAGGGCGAGTAAAAGTTTAGTTAACGACAACGAAGACCTTTGGGATTCCCCGATATTAAATGCCCTTATTGCCCAATAAAATTCAAAACTGTATATATTCCTGAACAAATCCATTAGTACATCATTCTTGATAATGGCATTAAGCCGAAACTAGTAAAAAATAAAATACATATAAATGAAACAAAACGAAGTGAATTGAATTTACAAACCAATATATTTAGGTAATTAATTTCTTAGATGAAGTTGGACTTACGTAACCATAAATTATTTGTCTGTCTTATAACCTAACACTGTCCAGATTTGTAAAATTATGTTATGTCATATGTTAACATTTTTAGATTTGATTAATTGATGGTTGTTTGACAATTTTAAATTTGAAACGAGTGTTTTTTCCTCTTTGATTAAGCATGAGGTAAAATGTTGAGTTTAGAAAAGGCCGAAAATTTGGATTTGGAAGATGAGCGAAGCGTAGCCTATGAATTCCATTTTTGAGGATTTTCTTAACTCGAAATTGTATTTCATGCACCAACACTGATTTGATATGAAGTATGACACCCTTTTTACTGAATTTTTATGGATTATTTGAAAGTGTGGCAATAACTCGGTTACATGCTAACCAGCGTGTGTGGTGGGGTTCGAATTATTTTAGGGCGCCAAGTAATTTTTATTTATTTTGCCACCGAGGGATTGCCAAAGAAGAAATTACTAAGCCCAGATAGAAAAGACAAAGAATAAAATTAGAGAAATTTGATTCAAATTAATAAAAGAATAATGAGTAAAATTCAACAAAAATTATTCAACAGAAAATGTTAAACATAAATTTAAAATGGTAACAGCAATTACAATTGTTATTATTTTCAGCTCTACACAGCAGAAAGACAAAATAAGTATTTAAACGGCTATTTCATATTACTTAGTTATAATTTATAAATGTACTCGATCAAAGAAAATAACACGTCTCGTTTAATGATAAACAATGGCCATTGCTGTCCGTACAGGGACCGAAACAAGAAATGTACTTGTTTAAGATTGTTTAAGAACGCAAAAATTACCGAAATAGAGCGCCGAACAAACTAATTATCTTTTATCTTAATTGCACTGCACAAATAAACATTATCTTCAATAACAACTTCAATCAAATACGGCAACAAACGCAGAATCAAGTAAACTTTCAATTTAAAATAATTGCTCGTCGTGATAAAACCCTACACCCATTTGATATAAGTTGAAATGGCAACGTCTCCAATTGACAATTGCACGCGTCACCTCCTCGCTCTTCCGTTTGCACCGTAACTTCTTCAAACGAAGCCGGTAGATACACACTTGCGAAACATTCTCCACTAACCTGATATTTCACAGCAAGATGTCGCACCGGACATAGCCAATCAAAATAACCTCAATGAAGATTAACGGCTTCAAATTAGAGTTTGAGTTGAGTCCTTAGACGGTAGGCGGCCTCTCTCGTGATATTCGCTAAGAATGACGTGCTGAAATGCAACAATCGTTCCAAAAATACTCACAATAACTTCACAATTCGCTTCAAGCAGCGTATTCTTCATCAGCACAAAATTAAAATTAAAAAAATGGCCTCAATCGCATCCAAACATCATTGTCAAATAACAAAAACCGAAGTAATCTCGACCGAGAGAACGCAAATAACCTAAAATCATATGTAACGGTTAAAAATAAATGAAAAGATGAAATGTGACTGTGACAAAAGTTCAAAATATACTGCTTAAGGTACGTTAGATTTACGATTCTTATAAATTACTTCAACCACTGGATTATCGCATACTAGATTGTTGATATACGTGATCTTTCCCATCACTAATAAATATACATTTAATATCTTGTATCACAGCTCGTATTTTTTGTTGTTTTTTTTTTAATAGCTATAGAACTTTCTGTCTTTCAGTATGGTTTCTAATATTCAACTGTAGAAAGACAGATATATTCGGTGTAAATGGAAAATGCTCACATAACTGAAAACATTTTGTGGTTATGCACAGTTGAGCAAAACACTTGTAGCAATTTAGCTTGACAAGCCTCTTAATACAAATTTCAACAAATTTCGCGTGGCGCAGCACGAGCGCCATGCATTTACCAGTTGGTTGACACGGAGTGCAAACGGACTGTGCAAATTTGTTCATTTGCCTCTTCCTACCTGTTAGAGTATAAGTTTACTTAAATTTCGCCCGAGTTAAACATCGTTCATGCGGCATTTTTGCACTCGCTGCGCAATTATTTGCATTGTTCGTGTCACGGCGGAATAAGTGAAGAGGATTTAACAAATACGCATCCGCCATGGAATTCCTCGACTGGAAAATTGCGAGCGTTTCGTTAGTCCGTTAGTCGTTTGGTCGATGCTTTTTGCGCGAGCCCGTCTCTTTTTATTTTTGTTTAAAGCTCGTTTTTGTTTTTATTTACCCGTACGGACGTTCGGCAATGTCATTTCGAGTTAATCCGTGTAACTGCGAAACAGCCACTACATGAGAATGGCGGTGGTTTATCTATTATGTAAATAAAACTGCTAAAAACTGATATCGTCTGGTTATTTGCTGTCGATGAGCTCGGAAACTATCTGTTCGAATTGGATCCGGATTATTTATTTTCAATTAATATTTAACGTATTTTAAATTACATTTTAGTAAGCGAGATTATTTATAATTCAGTATAAGGTTCACTTTAACAATTGTCATTTAACATATGCGGATTTTTGAGCTAATGCATACGGCTCTTCTAAACATGATTAACAAATTAATATTCTCAAATTGTTTGTACATATACTTCTAGTCTATTATTTAATTTAAAATACAGGGACTTATTTATTTAAGTATACATATCCCGATATATACGCTGTACGATATTAAACATTCATTTATAAACGCGTTCGATTAAAAGCTTCACACACGTTTAAGGCTTCCACTCCTCGATTAAACATAGAGCAACATTTCAAGAATAGAAGAGCCTGTGAATTTGGCTTAGTGGCGTAGCGAAGCGGAGCAATCAATCCTAACTTACAGGTTTTTATAGCCTTGAAATTTTAGTTCATGCGCTGACCGTATAAAACACTAATTTAAAGTGAAGTTTAAAAAATACTGCTTATGTTTGATCTCACGTTGATAAATTTTACACATTTTTATTTCTATTAACCAAATCTCGCGTTTTTAAAACTAGAGCAATTTTCTTTGGGCTATGTAAGTTCGCCCTTGGAGCGGGAAATGTTAAAGTACTCAATTTTTTCTTGAAACATTTATTATGAGATTTTTTTTACAAATTTGAGTTCAGTAAAATATGCCATTTTACTTTTTAAAATTAACTTCGCTCAAGTGTAAACATTTTTTTATTATACTTATCTGAAAAAACTTCGTTTCCAAATGCCTCTAGAATAATGAAAACGTCGCATTTTCAAGCCACCGCACGGAAAACGTTTGTGCGCCTTTCCGTGCGCTCTGAAATGTTTCCATAGCAACAATGTATTTGTTCACAGGACGTGAAAGCTCTCGTATCAAAATTTGGATGTGAATATTTTTTTACCTGACATTTTTTAGAGAAATGTTTTTTCATATTCTGCTGGCGCTAGCTCTAAGCTAGCTTTTCCACCTTATTTGATTAAAAAACTCTCATTTCGGGGGACTGGGGTTAAAAATGTTCTATCATTTATTAGGGTTGTGGGGGTAGCGCTAGCTATTAAATTGGTGGCGCTAGCTGGCGCTAGCTCTGAGGAATCCGAATAGTGTAAAAAATTCGAAAAATCCAAACTCGGGGGGCTAGCATCAACCTAGCCCCCCGAAAGTTCAAACCCCCGTAACTTTCTTGTCATTCTTGCTCAAATTTTTGTGGCGCTAGCTAAGGCCCGTCTAATGACTAGTTAGAAAATATAAAAATTATTTAAGTTATTAGATAAGTATAATGTTTTATAATAAAAAATAGCGTTAATTACACGTACAGAAATGGATCTTTCCGTGCTTGCATGACTTCCCGTATTCGGCTACGCCTCACACGGGAAATGTCACGCGCGCACGGAAAATCCCTTTTTCTAGACTTCTAATGAAATATACTATTCTAATCTTGAGTGAATATTTTCCATTATTTGATGGAGCAGATCAGGATAAATTTGCAATTTCTTGTCTGATATTGGAATGATGAAAAACCCAGGTGAGTTATATGAAAAGCCATTACATCATCAGTATTTTCATCATCTGGCATTATTAGGCCATCTTTTTTTTCAAGACGATAGAGGAAAAAACACTGTTTATGCAGACTAGTACACACACATGGTCTGAACCATGTCACAAGAAAGATACTCGTTCACCAATCTACCGTCCAAAAAATTAAAAATAGGTGTACATAATAACGTGTACGAAGAAAAACGTTCCCAAAAGAACGAATAAACAACATACTTGAGCTGTCAGGCGTGCCAAAATCTTGGATAAATTGTTAGTGGAGAACTGTGGCACTAAGGCTTATTCAATTGATTTGTCAGGAATTCGCGTTGGCTTGTCATTTTATTGTTTCCTATTATAGTTTCGGGTACTTTCATCCTTTGAATACATCTGTGCATAGTTCTTGTGCAATTAGGTAACTCTTTACAACAATCGAAGTTAAAATTAAAGGATTTTCAGTCCACTTACGCACAATTTTTTCACGAAATACATATTCATTTGAATATATTTTGACATTTTATAACAACTGACTAACCTTAAACTATAGCATAAAAACATGGGCTTCTGTGCATTAAATTCCATAACATTTTTGAAATCTTGGCATTATTGTTCAATTTATCCCCATACACGTAAGGGTAATTCTATGTCAAATCAACACAGTCTTTAACCTTACCATCTCAGATTGTTTTAAAATGTTGTTCACTTATTGCCTTTATACAGAAAAAGAAAAATATTTAAATATATGAAAAAATGTCAAGCTATTTCAGAGATATACGCATCGAAATTTCAGAAAAATGAGTCAAAGTCGCAAATCGCTAAATTTTTAAATGACGATTACTGGTCAGTCAATTTGCTGTAGAGATGTGAAACTTATCTCGCTGGCTAGGGATGTGAAACTTGTCTTATTTTTTAGAAATTTTTATAATATTTTTTATTAAAAGTCAAAATTTTAATTTTGAATATCTTAAAAATCGCATCTTCAAAAATGTTTAAAATAATATATATAATAGTTCATGTAATTGTTAATTAACCATATAAATTTCAAAGTGGTATCATAATTGGTTTATATTAAAAAAAATAAACTCGTTAAGATTTGTTTAAGCAAAATATTTAATGTATGTACGAGTATAACATCTAAAAAATATTTTGCAAATAAAACTCAACAAGTTTATTTTTTCAATATGAACCTTATGATCTCACTTTCAAATTTAAAGAGATAAGCAACAATTGCATGAACCATTATATACAGGGTGTCTACGCTAAACCGTTCGTTAAAAGTTTATGGGGTTGCCGTTGCACTAAATATTTGAAAAAAATCCTTGCCATATGGTTGAATATTATATCACTTCCGGTTCCACCAGAAGTAGCACTAAAATTGTTATTTTAAATGGAACACCCTATATATTAGTCATTTTTTGGGTTCCTCGTTAAAATTGCAACATATTTTATTCGAACATATGTATCTTTTATAGTTTTCAAGAAAAAAAAAATATTTCTAAAATTCTGACCTCTAAAGGACATGTTGAAATCTATCTGGAACTTCTCTTAAGAATAAGATAAAAATATGATTTATATCTCTACTTGTACCTAGAGGATGCCTCTGTGAATAAATTAATTGGAAACTGTCTATTTTCACAATAAGTGTTCTTAAAATGTCAATATCGAAGTGCCCTCTTCAATATCTAGTAATTCAATTTTTTAAATGGAATGACCCAATTTTTATCACGTGGTACGATTCGGGGGAAAATTTCCTACAAAAAAGTATTATACAACTCTACTCCCAAAGCAAATAGTTTTCGAATTATTTCGAAAATTCGTTTTTCGTCGCATTTATGCAGGGTATAATGAGCGCATAAGTCGCAACTGAATTTTAGTAGGCCAGTAGTATGCTTTTGTTTTGTCGCGATTGTATTGCGAAATGTCAAATAATAAAAAGAATTAGTCCAAGTTTTACAGAAATTAACAAAATGAATAATTACACAAATCAACAAATTATCAATTCATTCTTTAAACATGGCAACTGCCAATTGAATAAAATTTGATTCCAATCTTCTAAATCTTGTTTTATTCATCGGCGGCCAATGTGGATAAATTTCATTAAATCTATATGTTCGAGTAATAATTCTATCGCAGTTGCCATGTATAAAGAATAAATTGATAATTTGTCGATGGGTGTGTTTATTCATTTTGTTGATTTCTGTATAACTTTGTACTAATTGTTTTTATTAGTTGACATTTCGCATTACATACGCGACAAAACAAAAGCATTACTACTTGCCTACTAAAATTCAGTTGCGACTTATGCGCGCATTATTCCCTGCATAAATGCGACGAAAAACGAATCTTCGATATAATTTGAAAACCACTTGCTTTAGAAATCGTACCACGTGATAAAAATTGGGTCATTCCATTTAAAAAAATTGAATTACGAGATATTAAATAGGGCACTTCGATATTAACATTTTAAGAATACTTATTGTCAAAATTGACAGTTTCCAATTAATACACTCATAGAGGCATCCTCTATGTACAAGTAGAGATATAAATCATATTTTTATTTTACTCTTAAGAGAAGTTACAGATAGATTTCAAAATGCCTTTTAGAGGTCAAAATTTTAGAAATATTTTTTTTCTTGAAAACTATAAGATATATGTGTACATACGTTCGAATAAAATATGTTGCGATTTAAACAAGGAATCCAAAAAATTACTAATATATCGGGTGTTCCATTTAAAATAACAAATTTGGTGCTACTTCCGGTGGAACCGGTAGTGATATAAAGTTGAAAATATTTCACATGAGGAGAACTAATTCAACCGTATGACAAGGAACGTTTTTCAAATTTTTAGTGCAACGGCAACCCCATAAACTTTTAACGAACGGTTTAGCGTAGACACCCTGTATATATTTTTAAGAAATTCAAAATCAAAATTTTGATTTATAATAAAAATAAATTGAATAAAATAGCTAATTATTGTGTTGTATACCATATAAAAGTTCAAGAAAAATGCTGAAAAATGAGACTTGTTTTAGATCTGTAACTCAATTTGGAGAGCAGTAGTCGTAATTTAAAAATTGAGTGATTTGCGATTTCAGCCCATTTTTCTGAGATTTAAATGCGTATATCTTCAAAACAGCTAGACATTTAATCCTAACATTAGATATTCTTCTTTTTCTGTATAAAGTTAAAGGTAAGGCGTGAACAAAATTTAAAAAAAATCTAAAATAGCAAGTGTGTTGATTTGACATGGATTTACCTGTAAGCGACAATTTAGCGTAATATTTAATAATTGATGTACAATAATTAAGATTAACGCAGATTAATATTAAGTTGTTAAATGAACCCGCTGAAATCATGGAGGGTTTTAGTGATAACATTAGTAAACAGTTTATTCCATCTTCTGTAACATACGTAATATGAAGGCAAAATTTACTTCTGGTGTGGACACGATTTCTGAAATTATTCTGCTAATGCGTTATGTGAACTTCTATAGCGAGTTGTGATAAAATTCCGCAGAAAAGTTATAATTGCTCTATTAAATGTTTTCAAGAAAGTCGCTTGGACAGCTCAATTTTTATTCATTAATGCGCAATTTTTTGCGTGCTACAAAATATTGTGACGTTACTAGTGTTTAACTATATATTTTTTTAAATGGAATTATTTTCTTATTTTTCAATTTTTGTTCTCTTTAAAGAAACACTTTTTTAAAATGATGTTAACGATTTTTAATACCTTTGTGCAAAATTTTAAATTTAGGGTTAAAATTATGTTGGTATCCGAGTACATGATTGGCATAGGTTAAGAAAGTTTTCTGAAGCTGAAAGTATTTTTAATGTTCAGAAATAAGGTTCGGTTCAACGTATACCTTGGGGCAGTCCCCATATTCTAACAAATATACGCCAGAGCTCGTGGTTTTATCAGATTTGTCTTTTGAATTATTGATGAATTTATTGATTGAATTGTTCGTTCTAAAGGAAGGAATTCAGTTAAAATATTTGACTTATTCGGCAATCAAGAGAGGTCCGTTAAATGTTTATGAGCAATATATATTACTGTAATTTTGTAAAATGTTGGGATATACTAATTGCAGGGTGTTGTTTTTGTTTTTTAAAAGGATGTCTAAGATTAGTTTGTGATGAAAGCCGTTGTTATTAGCTATTATTTTGTACAAATGTAACAAAAGTCGTAAACTAAATATAACAAAAACAGTATTCTATTAAACCAGTGGTTCTTAACCGGTGGTCCGCGGACCACAGGTGGTCCGCGAGAAGTAAAATATGGTCCGCGAAATATTTTAGAAATATATATTTATTTAAAGAAGTTGACAAGTTTTGATCAAAACTAGTGATGGGAATAATCGAGATAGTTATTATAAACGTTTTTTTTGTCTACTACCATTAAGAAAAGTAGACATTGTGATATATTTATTGATAAATAAATAAGGTGCATTCTACAAAACCCTTAGAAAATGAATAATGTTTGGAGTGAGAAAGCAAACATAGTTTTTAAATAAACACTGTTAAAAAAGAAAGAGATGATTTTTTTCTCTATACTTGTATTCAACAGGGATGCACATAAATCCCGCTTGCTCGTTATTTATTTAACTGTCAACATGTCAGTCATTAAAATTATGACGTGCTGAATTAATTTAAATAAAAATGTCGAGCACTACTGAGATCGATTCAGAGTTCTTGAAGGCAACCTGTATGACGTTAATTCCTCCGATTTAAAGAAATATATATATATATATATATATGAAATGGTCTATAAAAGTTTTATGGATTGGCAAATGGATAAAAAACGTGGTGTCATTTTCGGAAAACGTATTAGAAAGTATTCAATGGTCAAAACGATGTTGAGTGTGAATAATATTTAAACTGTAGCATACGGAAAGTTAAGAACATTTTTAAAAAGAAAATCACATGGGTATCTACCAAAATAAGCAAATACGTTAATTGCAGACCAAATTAACAGGTTTATCGAAGACGTATTCAAAAAAGAACACCTTCTGATAAAAGTAAATATAAAATTTTCATTTTATTTTTTTCACATTAAAATTGTGGTCGTAGGAAAAGTATAGCGTAGAACATGCTTGGAATTTACATGTCTCGCTCGTATGAGTTGCAACAGTCGCTAACGCTCGTGCTGCAATATCTCATACTCACGAGATATGTGTGTCATTTCATGCTCGTTGTACAATACACTATTTACACATCTTTCATCTATTCTAGTGATGGTATCATTAGTATAAAATCCATGGATTGTTTCAATTATAAAATTATAAAAATAAAATATAAAAATTCAAATCCAATTTTTCAGACTTCTCTAAACTCGAAATTTTACTTCATGCCTAATCAGGGAGTGGAAAACATTCGTTAGAAGCTTCAAATTGCACGCATTTATGATAACGAATGTCCCAATTTCAAACTAATTATTTTAGATGCACTAGGAAAAGTATAGATAATCTTGTTAAGAAATAAATAATTTCATGATTTCATAATTTAGATAGAAAATTAAACTTTTGTAATTTTGGCTAAAATAATAAAAACTACAACAAACGTATGTCTTATTTTTTCAATCCTAAAACAAAAACTAATAAACGCCAGATTTTGGTACATTTAATAAAGATTGATTAAAGATTGATGGCTGTGTTAATATTGAAAGGATTAAAGTGGTTTACCTTTAATAAGAATTTCATAATCCTTAAAATGTACTTACCTGAAATGATTGCATAAAACTTAAAAAATGTACAATTATGAGTGATTGTTCAAAAATTAAATAATTTTTTTGCTCCTGTTAAATGAAAAAAAATTCGACAACTTTAAATAAATTTACAAAGGCTCAGAATTGATTAAATTTCTTATTTATTTGAACTTGACAGAACTAAAGTTATAAGTTCTGTTAAGTTGAGATTTTGTAAATTTATTAAAAGCTGTCGATTGTTTCTTATTGATCACTTGGCGAAACAATAGTAAAATAAAATTAAAATATAATTACTTCATTTGTAATTGTTAATAAATAACCGAATAGTTTCGGATTTTAAAGCAATGTGCAGAACGTTTTGAAAAGTATACTTATTTTTTGTGCTATTTTCTTAGTCATAAAACCACAAATTGGGCGATTTTTCAACAGCACATCAATTTGTTACTTTCTCAACAAACAAAAACAACAAACTAAATATTTCTATTTTATTTACTGATTATTAAAAAAACTGCATTTCGTTTTAAAGAAAATATTAACAATTCACATAGCATTAACCACACTATTTTTAATAGAGAAACTGCAAAAAATTAACAGTATTTAAATTTCTAAAAGTTAGTGCCTGCATACAAGTACGTACTTTTTTGTTTAAAATAAATTGTCAAAATTATATCAAAAAAAGAAGTTGAAAGACCAGAATTAGAGATGGCAAAAATATTCTTGATATTTTGATAGGGTCCTCATAATCGCGTTGAATTAAATATTATGATTTTTACCTTACATTAAAGACAAATTACGCGAAATATTTAATTTTTTATAACTGATTATTAAATTGCATGTATTTTAAAGTTAAGTTTTTGATTTCAAAACAATTCATGAGCGCATTTCTTTTTAAATGTAATTAATTTAGGATTAAATTTGGCTCAAAACTCAAGAAACAGAATAGGTATTTGAAAAATCTTTGCATTCGACATTTTTAACATTAACAAATTAATAAGTTTGATAAAATTCTTAAAAATTATCCAAAGTCTTGCAAATAGCAAGTGATTGGTAGAAAAAAGTGAATATTAAAAACTCTCAGAACTATTCGATCATTTAAAATTGTAAAAATAATACGAATTCGTGGTAACTTAGTTATAGTTAAAAAAATCATGAGTTTTGAATAAAACAAATTAAAAAGAACTAATGTTTTTTTCGTAGTCCTTAATATCATTCTAATTCTAAAACAATTACTTCATTTCAAATGGGATAAATAATACGAATTCGTAGAAAGTTGTGTTATAGTGAAAAAAAAATAACGAGTTTTCAATAAAACAAATTAAACAAAATTAATGTTTTTCTCGAAGTTCTTAATACCATTCTAACGAGTGTCTTCCATTCCCAAACTAAGCATGAAGTAAAATTTCGAGTTTAGAAAAACCTTAAAATTTGGATTTGTCAGGGAGCGCGAGCGAAACGAGTCGCGCTCCGGCAAAATCCAAGGCTTTTCTAAACTCGAAATTTTACTTCATGAGCCAGACGTATAAAAAGAGTATTTGAAGTAATGTTCAAAATCTACTTAGCGACCAATCAAAAATTGAATCACATCTCACAATTTAAGAAACGCGAATGTAAATGATTCATAAAACAATCGATGTAATAATCGATATACCATAATCGATGTTATATCGATTATATCGAGATATTTTAATAATTGACAAATTCAGTTATTGTATCTCGATTATTCTCATTACTAATTAAAATATACTTTAACATTAAAACAGTTTAATATTCTTCAACATTGTTGTCCCCACTAAGACCAAAAACATCGCAGTGATCCCTGATTTAAAAATCCTAAGAACCGCTGAATTAAATGATCAAATATGAGGTAAGAAAATGTATTTAATTTTGCGCTAGAACTTTTTAATACATCTTTTTAACTCGAACAAATATATTCGTCCAACCATGTCCGATTAAAGTTGGTTAAAAATTAATCACAGGTTTTGTAAGGATATAAATTAATGTCATGCCACATTTCTGTGAAATTTGTAGAACTTACTAAAATGAATAATAAAACAGAAACTTTAAAATATCTTAAGCTACGTAATTTTAATATACTAAAAATAGCACCAATATTTATATATACTTTTGCTCCTAATATGAATCATCATGTATAGTAAAATAAATGTAACTAAATTGTAAATAGAGTAAAATCACCATATGTACTCAGAAAGTACTTTCCACGTGACAAATTCTCATCGGTCAATTAAATCCAGAAATTTGCAAATTTGTGGGAAGCGCCGAATGCGAAACAGTGGCGTAGCGTGTTGAAGTACTGGAAAGAGGAGTATTGTCACTGGTTTGTTTCGCAACGCCAACCCAAAACGGGAAATTAGCTAAATGAAACGGCCGAAACTGGCCCGGGCCTCGGAAATAAACGGTATAAATTAAATTACGGCCGCAGTAATGGCGCGTGAATTTGCTGGCCCGAATTTTCGAAAAAGCCAGCGCCTAAATAATCGCGGGGGCTTTTCGCGTTTATTATTAATTGTAATTATTTAAACAGGGCGCGCCATTAAATGGTTCGATTTAATTTGATTTATGCGCGGCTAATCCGCATCGAATATTTGATTCGGTAATTGATCGGCGAGGGATAAGTGTTTTATTTATAATAGATGCTGTCAGCATTATTGCCAATTATAATTATTCAAATATTGATGGTTCGATTTCGGTTTTTTTTTCAAATATTTGATGCGTTCTGTGTTGGTCTGTTCGCGTATGTTAATTCCAAACGTTTGTTTTGCGGTTTGTGCAAATGGTAGCGTTCCGGTTATTTCAATTAATGCAAACTTTAATTTCAATCCCGCTGATAATATGTATTTTGTGTGTTTAACGCAATTATTCATTATTGTTTAAAATACGCAGACGAGTAGTTTGTTTTCAATCATTTTTTAAATTTAGCTCACAGAGATAGATTAAAAATGGAGCCGCGGTAGCCGAACGGTTGAGTCGTTCGTCTGATTGGTTTGATCAGGTGACCATTTGTTAATATATTCTGTTTTGGATAGATACATTTTACAAATAATTATTTCGTCTAACTAAATATCTCGCTTTCAAAATTAAAAGAAAAAATGGTGATGTGTCCATCATAGCATGTTCCCCGTTAAAGATATGATGATTTAAATATCAACAATATGAATATGCTCAAACTAAATTTATTCTACTTTTATTATTATTATTCCAAAACTATTCACAAAAAAGATAATTCTTGCATTTTGTCGCTACATCTCGGTAAATATTAATCACCATCACATTTAAGCGTTATATATTTTTAACTTTAGGGTAAACCAGTGGTTTATACGCGTGGCGCATGTCGAGTTTAGAAAAGCCGAGTTTAGAAAAGCCCCGTGATAATTTGTCTCGGGTCGCTGCGCGACCCTCGACAAATTTTCTACGCGAGGCTTTTCTAAACTCGAAATTTTACTGCATGCTTAGTCTGGAAGTGGAAGCCACTCGTTAGTTTAAAATACACCACAACTGTTAAAATGTGTATCGTAACTGTCACAAAGAAAAACAATAACATGGCTATCTCATTATAGTTCAATTCAAACTCCTGTCAAGTTGGCACGATTGGTAAATGTCAGCTTGCGCCGACTTATTTTAACTGTCATTATAGTTCAACAGTCGGCTGCCGCCGACTTATTTCAACTGTTATTTTAGTCCAAATGTCGGCTAGCGCTGACTTGTATCAACTGTCATTATCGTCAAAATGTCGGCTAACGCCGACTTGTCAACTGTTATTATAGCCCAAATGTCGGCTGGCACCGACTTGTATGTCATTATAGTCCAAATGCCAGCTATAGTCCAAATGTCAGCTAACGCTGACTTATGTTAAGTTGACACAATGGACTAAATGTCGGCTGGCGCCGACTTATATCAAGTTGAAACGATAGACTTATGTCAGTCAACCTAGTGGTTTACAGTCATAAATTCACATTTTGACTATTGTGACATTATGACTGCAAGTCACTCTGTTGACTATGGACCGTATTTCGACTATTTGGTATTATGAATGTAAGTCACTTGGTTGACTGTCTTTTAACTTATTTGGATTTTGTCATTAAATCACTATATTGACTGTATTTGATACAGTGATTTAGGTGAATTACAATCATAATATTACAATAGTCGAAATACAGTCCATAGAGTGATATAATTAGACAAAATCCTTGCATAGTCAAAAGACAGTCAATAAAGTGACTTACAGTCATAATAGAATAGAATACAAAACGTTTATTTGGTATTAAACAAATGGATATACAAGTCATGAATAATTTACAACATAAAGTATAACGGTCACAGAAACAAATTAAAAATATTAGCAATCACACAATTTGTTGGTGCTGTAAAACATTTTATCAACTTACAATGATTTTATGGTAGTTTTAAATTCATTAATATTAAGATTTTAAACGCGTTTTGGCAAACGTGAAAAAAGTTTTTTTCCCATATAACTGAGCGACTTTTCAAATTTTGTTGTAATATGTTTTTCAGTTACAAAACTACTTGCATGTCTTGTATTGTATATAGCAATGTAGGTGTTGATTTATGTGTGTGGTTGTTAGAGTTTTTGTACAAAGACGTAGTTTGTATATTATAAATACACGGAACTTTCAAAATTTTATTTCATAAAAATATTGGCATGCATGTATTTCTCGTTTTGAGTCCTAATATCCTTTATTGTGCAATAAATATTCTGTCGTATTTTGCTGTGCTACCTAACAATGTAATATTACAAGAAATATGTGAGTATGCTAAACTAAAGTAATGAATTGGTGTCAACTGTATTTTTCAGCTTAAATATAGCATAGTATGTTTTAGTTAATTTGTTTCATAGATTATCTAAGTGCACTTCCCACTTCAGCATATAATCAGTATCGATTCCTAGAAATCTTGTGTGGATTCGGGACTCTAGTATAATGTTATTAATATGATTAATAACCTTACTATTTTTTAAATAAATGCATACTGTCTTACTAGGGTTTAGTATTAAGTTATTTTTATTGCAATATTCTGATACTTTCCTTGTTAGATTCATTATATTATTTTTTAGGCCATTTTGGGATATGCCTGAAACAACAGATTACATGTCGTCAGCATATATCACAACTGGACAATTACCTATATAATCAACAATATCATTGATAAAAAGAGAGAATAACAGTGGTCCTAAAATTGAACCCTGAGGAACACCTAACATTATTTTATGAAATGAAGAACGTTCCTTAGAAACGTTCACACATAATCTTCTATTGCTCAAAAAAGAAGTCAACAAATCACACATTTTCCCTCTAAAACCTAGCGACTGGACTTTTTGAATTATACAATTTAATTCAAGACAATGAAAGAACAAAGAAGATCCCAGCAACAGCATCCCTTTATATAGATGTTTGTAGATGTGCTTTGTGTATACATGAGCTGCCGTATCCGTTGATCTACCTTCCCTAAATCCATGTTGTTCTTTAGCTAATCATTTAAATTTGTTTATATAATTGATCATTTTATGGATTTTTTTTATTATTTTTGATAGTAGATTAAGGATCGATACTGGTCTATAATTATCAACAGTATTTTTAGTCTTTCTTGTGGATAGATGGATTTTTAGAATATTGGGAAAATGTCCCTAATCAAAACATTTATTTATTATACATATTAGTGGAGTTACTATTAAGGGAGCAATAGTTTTAATTATTTTCGTTGAAATATCTATAACGCCAGGGTTAAGTTTGTTTTTAAAGTGTGGATAAGTTGGAGTATTTCACTTTCAGTTATTTTTTTTTAAGTAAAAACTGTTTACAGTTTCATTCAAAGTTGTGCATTCACTGGATTTATTGTGTCTAAAGTGATTATTTGAAGTAGTTTTGGTAGCACTTAAAAATTATTTCAAATATTTCCGAAATTTCATTTGTATCACGTATTTCTATTTCATTTTGTTTTAGAATTATGGGTTAAGTAGTTTTGGATTTCCCTAAATTGTAGTTTATTAAGCTCCAAACTTCACGTTGCCTGTTATCAGCGTTGTTAAGTAGATTACAGAAACATTTCTTCTCTATTTTTTCATTAGATCCCTATATGCTCTGTTCTTATCAAGATACGATTGAGAAAATACACGATCATTCAGCTGTTTATGTAGCCAAAATATGTTTTTCAATTCGTTACTTGCCGTTATAATGTCTCTATTAATCCATTGTTGATTATGTTTCTTTTTAATAGATTTTTCCGAACAGTTTATATCAATAGCCCTTATTAGCGTTGAAACTAATTGCTAAAATGATTCATCTACATCATTTAAATAATGTATATTGTTAAGACTTAATTTACTTAAAAACTCGTACAGTTCCATTAGTTTTTCAGTTGTTAAACTTCGTTTATAATTGTGGCTACAGTAATCCTCTGATTTCGGTATATTGTTCGTAGTTTTTACTTCAAGCAATAATGAATGATCCCCTATATTAGGTTGCACAACCGTAGTATTGCCTGATACCTCGTTAACATTCGTTGCAATATAATCTATCTTAGATCTGGATATTGACTGATTATTACTAATCGATATTCTAATTGGATCCATTGACGTGCAATGAAAATTATAACCTGCAAACAGGTCAATCAAAATTTGTTTTTGTAAATTAGTTTTAGAGAAATCGACATTAAGATCTCCACATACATAAATATTGGGGGATATATAATTACAGTATTGTATTACCTCGCCTAGTGTTAATAAAAATGTATTCAGTTCACTACTTAGTGATCTGTAGATATTAATTATACAACATTTAAAATTGTCAAATTCTAATTTTACCACCACGCATTCAAAATGTATGTCGATAATAATGTCATTACAGTTTTTAATTTCTTTGGTTGTAATCTTACTATTTGATTTAATATGAATAAAAAACACGGTCTCTTTATTGACCGTTAATATTACAAAATCCAATGATAGTACAAAGACAGTCAAGCAATTTATTAAGATTTAAAATATCACAAATTTCAATATACAATCGATCGAGTAATTTAATTAGCATATTAATAATTTAGAGTGGAGTTCAAAATATACTACTTATTTCATATCTATACGAAAAACAAAAATTCCCCGTACAAAAAAACAATCAAATCAGAATTTTAGATTCCTGAACCTTAAAAAATGTCAAAAATGCCACAACAAGTCTTTAAATACTGAAGAAAAAACAAATATCTAAAAAACTTGATTTTGCAGAAGAAAATCTGTGATGCGACCCTTGAAACTTTGTAAGTGTTAATTATTGCCCTCGAAGCAATTTGGGTTGGCTAACCCTGCTGTTAATAGATAGCATTTAATTGACTAAAAATATGAACATTAAAATTTCAGAAATTATTGTTTAAAGCGTGGTTTGATTACCTGTTGATTATTTAAAATACACTCTGTATAGTCTAGGTTGATATTTGATTATTTTTTGTTTATTAAATTTGAGAAAATATCAATAATCAATATTCAAAATAATATTAATATGCACTTGATTGGAAGTTACGTATTATTGAAATTGTAACGTGATTCGAGTGCCCTCGGTAATTGAGTGAGCGTTTTCAATAAATCTTGTTATTTGTGCAAAATCATTTTGCAATCAATTATGCCCGCCGACACGCAATCCTAAGTTGTTGAAACAAGTAATGCACTCGACGCTGATTTTTACAATTTATAAATGGAAATTGGAGGTTTTCAACTGTGGGTGAATAATATAATAGTGCGCCGGGGAAAAGTTCCAATTGACCCTGAGATAATGTTAAAATTAACATTTCTTTGCCTGCCGTGAATTTCGCCTCATTTAATCGGATTCTAGTTTATTATGATGTATATTACTCGGTTCATTAAAATGTAACACTTTTCTCACACAATCTTTTACTCTGTGTATTAAAAACTATTGCTGTATCTACAAACTGTTAAAATATTAGTGTATTTGCACTTGACCATTCATGTAAAAAACACTCATATTTATCTAGAAACTGTTAAAATATTAGTGTATTTTATACTTGACTATTCATCTAAAATAAAAACACTTATATTACACACGTGAGTTTTGGAATAGGTCACATAGGGTCTTAATTTATTCAATTTACATTTTGAACAGTTGTAAAATCTATCTCAGCTTATGTAAAAAATCATCGATTTAAGATAAGAACACTTCAATATATTATTAATTTTTGATTTGACACTTGGTGAAACATATTACACTATGTAAAGTAATTGAGAGAAAAAAACACTAGTACTGTTTTACAAATTAAAAACTTTATTCCGAGTAGTTTCTCTTTGTTAGACCATTTTCGAAGGAATTGAAAAGACTCTTGTCACAGTAATTGATTATGGTTGATCACCAAAATATCATGTTAAGTGCTTCGGCTTGTATCTAACGTGACTCCCTTGACAACCAGAAATCGAATGCATAATTGCGTACCCGAATCATAAATAAACCCCCCTTGTTCAAGTGTGTGACCGGCTTACTGGAATGCTCATGATTTCGTGTTGTGAACTGAAAAAAGACAGTAGGGGCCCTAATTACTTTACGGGGATGCTGTCCGAGTCACATAGGGCTCTTTATAATGCTCGTCCATATCCCATTCGATTTAAAAAGTATTGTTCTTTTAAAATAATACAGGATAATCCTTATGGGTTAGCAATTTTTTTTGCGTTCACGGATTTTGTCGTTCATACTTAAAAAATGAGTTCACACGAAAACATTATTTTCCCGTACTTGGTTCGTAAATGACTATTTTGTAAATGAATCTACCGCCGCACAGTGGGCTGAATTGGAAAATTTTTGGACATTCACTAAAATAGAGCCATTTTAAAGAAATTTCAGCATTAAATTCATGAAATTATATTTTTTACGTAATAAGTAAATATTTAAAACTGTAATAATGAAGGGTGTCACTAATTATTTCTGTTAATTAGTTAAATATTATTTTTTCTTATTAAATTAATTTTTTATTTGAAATTGTTTGTCGAATTTAACGCCTTATCTGTTCAGAATTATATTAATAGTTAAACAAATATAATAATGAGTATGTACAACTGATGTATTTTTAAATAATTTGTAACAATGCATTTCTTAAATAATAAAACATAACTTTCATTAACTGTAAGAAAAATATGGTAATAATATAAACATTTAAATTGAACCTAATATTTACAAAAAGAACAGGTATATATTTTGATGGAGACAGAAAAGAAAATAATTTTAAAACTAATTTTTTTAACATAGAAGAAATAAAATAAAATGGTATTAAAAAAGTATAAAAGTCGCATAGAAATTAGGTTTCTGCTTCTTCCTCTTCTCTTATGCCGAATTCATTATCACCACTATCATCTGCGATATCAGATGAATCTTTAACAAATGTTACATCCGAGTGGTCATCTTTTAACAAAAATTTTGCTTCATGTAATAAACTAAAACTTCTCTTCTTTTTTGATCTATAACTTGATATTAATGGATCAGAGGCAATTAATAGAGCATGAATTAAATCGGTATTATTGTCAATTCGTGAATTTTTTCTGCTATTGAATTCCCGATATCGCCGAAATAACTTGTGGTTAGTTTCTTGTGCATCCTCCGATAATTGACCAATTGGTACAATATGGTTTTTAATAACTTCTGCTCCGTGTAATAATAATTTATGTAACGTGACAGGCATATAAAACCAGCCGTACAAATTGGTATACAATTTCGCTGTTTCAAAGGTATAAATTTTAAAATTGTCTTCATTTATTGCCAATCCTGATGCAATTACCTGTAATATTACATATAATCTTTTAATTAGATCAATATCTAATTCAGTGATTTCAGCAGACAATTTAAAATTTTTAAAGAAAATTCTGGCTGTATTTCCATCATGTGTTTTTCCTGATCCCTGTTTCACAATATCAATTAACAAACCCATTTTGCTTCTAAAAGTATCCTGAATCATTTGTTTCCTTTTATTGCGCAACATTTTTATTCGTTCATCACGAATTGACCATGTTTTAAAAGGTAAGTTATATGATATATGAATAAGGCACTCAAAACACCGAATCCATGCATGAAGCGGCGATAAACCAAACTGGTAATTTTCTTCTATGCATTTTCGATTTTGAACAAATGATAAATTGTTCATCATTTTTGGTGTCGCTTTGCATATAAAGCAACACATAGATGAATTATTGTCCGTCAAAACATTGCATATTTTTGTGTCAACCATGGTAAAAATCATTTTATGTATTATAGAACAGTAATTTTGAATTTTAGTCGGCTTGAGTTGTGCAATTTCTTGATTAATTTCATTTACTAACCGTAATGTAGATTCACAAGTTTCTTTCATAAAATGAAATTGTATGGGTCTGCAATAACGTGTGGAAGACGGAGTTTCATTTTGCCACACAGATAATTTTGTTTTTTCATCAAACAATTTTATTGGTACCATACTACAAATAAAAACGGAGGAATCATCACTGCCATTGTTTGCAAATTTAATTTTATATTGTGACTGATTAGAAGACCCATCACAACCCCATTTTGTTATCATTGTTAATTTTGTATATTTTTTTATCTGTGGGTTTACAATTACCAGTCGTTCTGCTGTTTTATTTAATAGGTCTTGAAGATTAATTTTGACATACAATTCATTAATATTTATGGATTCTCGAATAGGATAACATTCATTTTTTAATTTTTGTAGACTATAATAGCTAGGTAAACAGTTACTATACTCATTTAGAGAGCTTCGTATTAGATTGTACTGAAATTTTGATAATTTTGCGTCAACATATAAACTTAAAACTTTTTCTTTTGGCATTGTTTTTTCGCATAAAGTGTTTTTTAGTAATTGCTCACAATATAACTTTATCTTCTTTAGATGCTCTGGGTGATTATTTAGGAAATCATAAATAAATTTCCCTTCGCTGGACATGTTCTTCTTAACCATATATGTTAAATATTCTATCGGAATGTCTTTTAATGATCCTGTTCTTCTTTTCTTCTGTTTTTCACTTAAATTTTGAAACTTTTTCCTTATATTGGGTTCTCCTTTAGAATTCCTTTGAACAAAAACTTCTTTTGGCCAAATAATTTTCATCTCCAACCATTTCATGTTTTTTGATATAAATCTCTTCTCCTGATGTGCACATTCCCTCCTTTTCTTGTTAATTTTATAGCAAAATAGTCGAATTTTCTCCTTCAGCATAACGTTAATATGTTCGTTCATACCTCCGCTTGAAGCACATATTAATGCATCCAACGCAGCAGTTGCATCTTTAAAACCAACGTTCTTTAAAAAATTATACAAATCTCTGTTTGTTTTTATATTTTCCATAACTTTTTAGACTTATTAATTAAATACTGAGATAATTAAATTTCACTGTCAAGGTACTGTCAGATTGTGTTGGGTAAGTTAAGGTGACTTGATAATATAAATATAATTTTACTCAAACTGTAATTCCTTTCATATTTTATTGATTTAAATTGATAAATGGACAAGAATGGAAGAGTTTTTTATAGCACGTAAAAGCTAAAAGTTTGGTTATTACTAAACTATTAACAGAATGTTGGACAAAGTTGGACATTTTTTTAAAACTTAATATAACTTCATACATTACAATTTTTTTATTCTCTTTAAAAATGAGTGTGTTCTCCGGGGGTACACCTCGTTGTGTTAAAAGTAATATCCTATTTTGAAGCTAATACAATTGCTTTCCTATGTAAAAGATAAAAAAGCTTTTTTTTTTCTATTAAATGGCAATGCGCATTGATTATTTAAATCGCTTTTTAGAGGGTTTGTAGATTCAAACATATTGTTTAACTTTGAGTTTATATTACGGCACTATATTTTTTCGTAAAAATAAATTACCCGCAATTTATAAAACTCTATACTATCTATTCCAACTTCTATGTAAAAAAATAATTATATTCCAAAATATGTTTTTTCGTGAATGTCCATATTTTTATATAGAGTCGATCCACTGTGCGCCGTTCTGGTAGGTATATGTTTTCTATATATGTTTGTCAAAAATGAATGCGCCTCACTGTTTTTTTTTTTCGTGCATTTTAGCAACCTTTTTTTAATAAAAAAAAAAACACTGATACAACTAATAACGTTTAATTAATCAACGGAACTAAGTTGTGCTATTTTTCTGCCAGTCAATTTATATATATTATATTTTCAATTTATTATTTCGATATGGATGTCTTTATGCTTTATTCCTCTTTTTGGGGCCCGCATTAAATCAAACGCTGCGAATATAAGAAAATAAAAGCCGACCGGGTGAGGCAATGGGCCAACTTCATTTTATACGTTTTCTCCACTCCGCAGAGGCCTAAGCCTTCTTTTCTTCGGATTTCTTTCACATCCCTATTCCCCGGGCTGAACTTATTTCAGCTTTATTAAAAGCTATTGACATTTGTCAGCATAATTGACCTTAAATTTTTCCTTTCGGGCGTACAACAAAGGAGCTGGATATCTCAGAAAAAACGATATTATGTTATTGGTTGGATTTAAACGATCATACATTTGAGGTATTAGTACCCAAATATATTGATTTGTTTTTATATATCAATCTTGAGTATTCATTATTACATTTTTAGACTTAGGGAATTTTTAGTTTAGGTACACATACCCCGATTGTATACGCTTTACACTTTTAGGGATTTATTGATTTTTTAAAAGCGCTCAATTTAAAGCTTTTAACGAGTGTTTTACTCCTCAATTAACCATTAAGTAAAATTCAAGCACATTGAACAATTTGCTTTCGGATGATTTGTTTCGAGTATTCTTGCATATTCCAAAAATAATTCGTCGATTTTTTTTAGCGCAAAATATATATTTCAAAAACGTGAGATCAAACTTACAAAGAATATTTTGATCTTCACTGTAAATCAATGTTTTATACGCGTAGGCGCATGAAGTAAAATTTCGAGTTTGGAAAACTCTAAAGATTTAGATTGATTACACAAATAAAATATATGGATTTGATGATATTTTGATGAGATCTACAACTTAAACGATTAAACAGTCAACAGAGTGATTTAATGACAAAATACTAACTAACTACTGACTAAATACTATCATAGTAAAAACTGACTATCACAGTAAAAAACAGTCATAGATATTATCACTGTATTATGACTATAAGTTAATTATTTGACTGGTTTTTTACTATGATAATATTTAGTAATTACATTTCTTTGTCGACAGTATGTTGACAATTGCAACATTGACTATAAGTATAATAGGATTTTGTCATTAAATTACTCTGTTGACTGTTTAATCGTTAGAGAAAGTGAATGACAAAATTCTATTATAGTCAAAACAAAGCCGAGCAAGTAATTTCAAGGTTTATAGTAAAAATGTCATTAGTCCTTATAAATTACATGTAATAATGTACAATTTGATTATAGTCCATTGTGACAACTTAATACAAGTTGGAATTGAATTATAATAATGGTCATGTTATTGCTTTTCTTTTCATTTAAAAGTTATGTCATGCATTTTTTTGTTGTGATATATTTTAAGCTAACCAGTGTCTTCCACTCCCAGGTGGATTTTGAGTTTAGAAAAGCCTGAAAATATGCAAAGCGGCCACACCATATGCCTTGCATCAGTGTTGGGAACTGGGAGGCAAATGCCCATTTTGGAGGGATTTTTTACCATATGGGGAATAAAGGGAACATTGATATAAAAGAGACATATTAATGTATAAGGACCAAACCAAATTTTCAGCTTTTCTAAACTCGAAATTTTACTTCGTGCTTAATCAAGGAGTGGAAAAGACTTGATAGACAGCTATTAGAACCTTTAATGACAACACTGATTTTATGAAGAAAAAAGAAAACTAACACAAACGGTAGTTATTTTCATAATCTTAATGAGTTTCGTCAATCATCTTGTTGTTCTTTTTTTTAAGAATCTGGTGTTGTCGTTAAAGGTTTTTAATTGTTTTTTAAAGGGGTTTTCCAATCCATGATTTAGCATGAAGTAAATATTTCCGGCTTTCCTAAACTCAAAATATTTACTTCATGCGCCAGGCGTGTAAAACACTGATTTTCAGTGCTCTGTTTTGAGTCCCATATTGTTCAATATATATTGTTCTGGCATACAAGAACACTGCCGTAACTCTGTGAATATAATTTTGTATGCTAATGATTTCTCCTTATTTTCAAGACAAAAATCATACACACAATCAATAGAAGTGCTAACCAAAATGGTTGTGGTTAAGCAGCCAGGACTAAATCCTGGCTGCTTAACCACAACTTACAACTGTCACATGATAAATCATCTATTGTTATATTTACTAGACACAGAATACCTCCGATAAGTCAATTATTATGGGATGAAGATCCAATACCAATTCGAATGATTCATAACAATCTTGGAGTTATTTTGGACAAAAAACTTACCTGAAAAGAGTATGTAATTCAGATATCCAAAAAATGCGAAAATGTACTTAAAACTATAAATTGGACTTAGTCGGGAGCTGATCCGAGCATTTCGCTATTATTTTATAAATCTTATATCCGCTCTATACTTAATTACGCATGTATATTCTACGGTAGCGCTTGTAAATCTACCTAGAATATCGTAGATCGCATACAATACAAGGCTATTAAAATATGAATTGGAGATATGAAATCGTCTCCCAATATTCCTGGGTACGTATATGTTGCTGGAAGAAGCCCAAGAAATACCTCTGTGCTATAGAAGTGAGTATATTGCCCAAAAATGCATTAGGTCGAAAGGAAGGATATTACCAAAATTATATAATGTCAGCATAGAAGGCCTTATTGGGATAGAAAAGATGTCCACCACCAGCAGTGGCCTTGAGATCAACTGCATATTATGCATCATATATTGAAAATGATACAGTATATAAATATCCATATAAGACATAAATTATGAAATTCTCTTGTGTAATTGCACAATTTGGTGAGTGCAGTGTGCAAAATCATGCGCCGTATAACGATATTAAAAACAAATTTTCAAATGCCTTGTCTGTATATACGAATGCAAGCAAAAGTTTAACTCATGCTGGAATTGCCTACTTTCTACCAGATTTTAAAGTTTCTTACTCTGCTTCGATGTGTATATTTGCAAAAATGTTCTCGCTAGAGGGTTTAGCCATCATTAAAGCTCTTAGTTGGTGTTTATCAAACCGCGATAAGTTAGCATCATTTTCAAATATCATTATATATTCGGACTCTCTCTCTCTCTCCATTACAAAATCCCTAAACATCATATTTAAAACAAACCTTATGAACCAGTTATGTTACTCTCTGCTACCTATTAAAGTCACTTTTGTTTAGATTAGAGCGGTATTTATGGAAATAAGATGACAGATAAATTGGTTAAATCTGCTACTGATAAAGAAAATAAAAAAAATTCCTTACTCTGACCTTTTACATACATATAAATACAGTATCAGGATCCTGTGGAGGAGGACATACTTTGAACAGTTAGAAAGTAGTCATAGTAAATACTATCTAATACATCCAACTTTGCCAGAGAAATAAGCATATATATTCCAAGCTATGACTAATAGATTTTTGTCATCTACTATTAATCGCATCAAATTAGGGCGTGGATGTTTTCCACTACATCTCCTTAAAATAGGTGTACTAGCTAGCATAGTATGCGCTTGTGGTAATGAAGATGGTGACCTAAATCATATTTTTCTTTTTTTCATGTGCATTAACTGAGCAACCTCGAAAAATTCTCATAAACGTGTCTAAATCAGCTACCTCCATTTAATCGTTACCTCTTAGTTCCATTACCAGTGTGGATGTTTTTAATTGCCTCGAAACATAAATAATAAATAAGCCTCTGTTTTATACCTTTGTTATATAATCCTTTCGATCCGTGGTCAAGTATTGTGTTGTAAAAAAAAATTTAAAAGTCGTTATGAAAGATCCTTGACATGAAGAACTGTATCCCTGTCCTATCCTAATACAATGCTTAACTAGCCACATGGACTAGTATCCGAGGACAAGGAGAGAAAAAAAAAACACTGATTTAATATCACGTTAAAAAATATACTCTGTTTTTGTCAATCCATTACAAGTTTAAAACATAATAATGATTTATGTCTTGATTATTGCTGGGAATTTTTAAAATGGAAGTATTCGGATATTTATTGAATACATATTGAAATTTTAAAAATTAAAGTATTCGGATATTCATTCAAAAACATATTTAAACTCAAATATTTAAAATATTCGAATATTCAAATATTTGAATAATTGGAATATTGGAATAATTTAAAAATTTGAATATGTTTTAGAATGAATTTAGGACGGATTTATAGGAAACAATTTCATTAGAATACAATTTTAGATAGGGTACAAAATTTCGGTCTAGGACGTTTCATCGCCGCCGATTCATCTCCACCGATTCATCGCCGCCGTTTCATCGCCGGGCCAGTTCATCGCCGGCCGTTTTATCACCAGGCCTGTTCATCGCCAATATTTTTATAAAATAAATTTTGAAAGAAAGATCATATCTAATGATAAAATTTCAAATATTATCCAATTCTGGAAATTGTCCGCTAATTTAATATTAGGTTTTATAACCAAGTAATCGTTACTCAAACTTAATAAAAATCGAATGAGAATGATGTCATTTTTTGATATATGTCATTGAGTGCAATTCAGATTAAGGTTTACTATTTGCAAGTAAAGAAACACAGTACAATGTAGAGTACAATGACGAATGATAGTAGTGCTCCTGAAGAAAACGTAACATTTCTTACATGTTGCGGCAACAAAGAGTGTAAAGTGCTAGTGTGTGTGAAATGTGGAAACAGCTACCACCGAAGCTGTAGCAAAAAACACGCAATAGAGTATTTAGATAATACTAGAGTGATATGCTGTAAATCACAGATGGAAAGTGAGGTTAGCAACTCATCATTATTGTTAGAAAACGAATCACTCAAAAGGCAAGTAGAATTACTCAATAAAGTGATCATTGAAATGGAAGAAAAAGTTGAAGTTCTTCGAGAAAACATCAAATTAAAAGATAAAATAATTCAACTTGAAAATAATAACAAACAACCGTTTTCAAACAATGTAACTGGAGACATCTATTTGCAAAATCCAATATTAATTGATGAACAACGTCCAAAAACAAGGTCACTATCAACCAGCGATTTTGAAAATAAAAATAAAAAGAAGACCGAGGTCAGTAGTGCAGAGCCCGCTCAAAAGATGCCCAATTCATCATATACACCAAAATCAAACACGAACCACAAATCCCAGTCTAATGTGGACTTTGAACCCGCAACAACTAATATTCAAAACAATGAGGAACAGTGGGAAACGGTGACACGTCGGAATAGAAAATCAAAGGCGCCGGGAGTCACAGGATTACTGAAGAAAAGAACTAACATAACAGCCATCCCAAGGAAAGCGTTTATTTACGTCTCGCGTTTGGATCCAACTACTAAAAATGAAGATATTTTAAAGCACATTAAATCCTATTTTAGTGAGGCAACCTCTGAACAAATTAATAGTAAATATCCTGAATATTACAGTTCTTTTAAAATAACTGTAGATCTTAATAATTTTGATAAGGCCATGGATGCCAATATATGGCCTTACGGAGCTTATCTTACACGTTTTTTTCATCCGCGAAAGAAAATAAACAACAGCGAATAATAAAAAAAATATATAACACAAACGGAGGTAATCAATGTTTTACACCAAAATATTCAGTCAATAAAAAATAAAAGAAATGAACTTAATTCCATATTAAATGAACTCGATATACATTTTGTTTTAATTACTGAACACTGGGTTACATATAACGAGATATTCCCACTAATAGGGCAATACAAACCAATATCAATATTTAAACGCAACCAATTCAAACATGGCGGGGCGGCAATCTTGGCTCCAGATTGTTTAAATGTAAAAGATAGAAACGATATATGTACTTTGTCACAAGAAATGTCTATTGAAATAGCATGTGCAGAATTTTCTTTTTCGGCGAACAACACCATTATTGTACTGGTTATATATCGACCACCGGACGGTTTGTATAGTGCTTTTCTGAATACTTTTGAGAACGTTTTGTACAAAATTATCATACAAGAAAAAAAAAGAAATTATAATTGGCGGTGACTTTAACATTAATTTTCTCAATGTAAATGATGAAAAAACATCAATATTAATAGATATGCTAGACAGCTATAATTTACAGATCACTATAAAATCAAACACACGTATAACTCCCACAGGTGGGACATGCATAGACAATGTAATTTCTAATGTTGCGTATGTGAATTCTACTATTATAGATACTAATCTATCTGATCATACAGGACAGTTATTCAAATTTAATTACAAAACTGAACACAAAAATAGCTTGATAAAACAGTACAGAGCCATAAATTCGAATACTTTAAACACATTTACCCAAGAATTAGATAAACTGAACTGGGACATAATTTTGCCTGATACTAACAGCGCAGGTTTATATTTTAATCAGTTCTATGAAATCTATTTACAAACGTTTTATCAATGCTGTCCAATAAGATATACTCAAGAAAATAACTTTAAACGTAAACACCCTTGGTATACTCAAGAATTAAGAGATATGAAAAATAAAATGGAAATTTTACATAAATTATACATACATACAAAAAACATCTCTGTTAAAAATCAACTAACTTGCTTAAAAAAACAATATAAAAAAATACTTAACAATGAAATACAAAACATCAATAGCAAACGTATTTATGATTCGTCAAACAAATCAAAAGAACTTTGGAAATTAATAAATGAAAATAATCAAAATAAAACCACTAACGCAGGTATTCCTTCATATATACTTAATGATAATCACGAAAAAAACTATGATCCACAAAATATAATAGAAACAATCAATAAATACTTCTGTACTGTTGGTAACACAAATTCTCCAGTAATAAGTAATAATTCCCCAGCAGAAACAATAACCAATTCCATTTATTTACATCCAGCCACAGAGGAAGAAATAAAACATATTATATCAAATTTAAAAAGCAAACACAGTAAAGATGTAGATGACTTAAACGTAGTTGTAATAAAACACACCAGAGAAAAAATTACCAAACCTTTAACCAAAGCAATTAATATCGCGCTTGAAGAAGGAGTATTTCCTTCCGCACTAAAGGTTGGCAAAATAGTTCCTATTTTCAAAAAGGGCGATATCCATAATGTTGCTAATTACAGGCCTATCTCTATTCTTCCTGCGTTCTCAAAGGTTTTCGAAAGAGCAATATACAACAGAATAATAAGTTTCGTTGAAGCCAATCAAACAATAACCAGCTTTCAATTTGGATTTAGAAAATCTAAGTCAACGATGCACGCTATTTTTAACTTCTTGTCTTTTGTACTAAACAACATGGATAAAAACAAGAATGTATTGTCAATATTTTTGGATCTGTCGAAAGCGTTCGACTGCGTACCGCATGAACTGCTTCTCGACAAACTATATAATTATGGAAATTGCCATCGACTCTTAACTTCTTATTTAAGCGATAGGCTTCAAATGACGGTTGCAAATATTAACAATACATTATACAAATCAAATACAGCCAGCCCTATCGTAGGTGTACCCCAAGGCAGCATATTGGGCCCATTGATGTTCTTATTGTTCATAAATGATATGCCACTTTCACTTAATTGTCATATAACAATGTTTGCCGATGACACAACATTATGTTTTGAAGATGAACGACTAGATAATCTAAATGATGCTGCAAATGCAATACTAATTGAACTTTGCACTTATTTAAATATGAACAATCTAGTTGCTAATGCCAGCAAAACACAATTTATGAACTTCCGAAGGTCAATGGGACTAATAAATTTAACTATGAATGGGAAAGATATAACTGAAACCGAAGAAGTAAAATTCTTAGGACTAACTCTTCAAAGTAATATGAAGTGGGACTCACATATAAGAAATATTTGCGGTAAAATTTCTAAATATTCTTATCTAATATATGCGACAAGACAGGACATACACATAGATGCAGCCAGAACTGTATATATTGCACATTGTCAATCCCAAATGGCGTATGGAATAGTATTCTGGGGCTGTACTACAGCCTCAAATATTCACAAAGTATTTGTTGTCCAAAAAAGACTAATTCGAGCCATTTGCAGAAAAAAACCTAATTCTAGTTGTCGACAACTGTTTAGAGACTTAAAACTTATGCCAGTAATAAGCCTCTATATATATGAATCGCTTAAATTTGTTAAATCTAACCTGCATCTGTTTAACCAAAATGAAGTAAAACACGAGCACAACGTCAGAAAAAAAACTATGGGACATCCAAAGTTCAAACATAGTTATTATAAAAACGCATGTATTGTGCAATGTATTAATATTTATAATAAATTACCTAATAGAATAAAAGAGATGCCGAAAAGGACTTTTATCAATACCATTAAACGAATAATAGAAGAAAATTCTTTCTATACTGTTACAGAATATGAAGACTATCTTAAAGATCTTTAAAACATGTAAATAACTGTCCCAGTACGCAATTTACTTTTCTTGTCAGTTATATAATATTATTTTATATCTACACTTAATTTTAATATGTTTTACACCTTATATTTAAGTTTTAACTTGTATAAATTGTTCTGTCCTATTCGCAATGTGTTATGTGTTCCTATATGTAATTCTTATGCCTGTATTTATTACGTATATCATTTTACTCTATACAGTAATTTTTAAAATGTTATACACCTTAGTTTTAAGTTTTAATTTGTATGTTACATTGTCTTTTTTTACTTATTTATATGCACTTTTTGTTTGTCAGTTTCTTTACTAACATTACATTAAGCTACCAATTACTAATATATTCATTTTTATATGTATACTAATATACTGCAACAATATTGACTCATCCAGGAATGTATTCATTTAAATTGGAAATAAAAAACTTACTTACTTACTTACAAATTTGGACCAAAAGAGGGAAAGAAAAGTTTATCAACGGAGGACATATGTATATTTTTGATAAAAACAGTAAGTCTAAAGTAAGTAAGCTAAATTTTTGCGGTGTGACCACGTAGGAAGTTGTAACGCCAGGATACACACAAAAAATGGAAATGTTATACATGAATTAAATGTACATTCGCATGATTCTTCAGCAATAAACGTGGAAGTAGCTGCCACTGTTACTGCTATAAAGCTACATCCTAACCCATCTTAACATACCCTAACATATCCTAACCTATCGTAACCTATCGTAACCTATGGTAGCCTATCGTAACCTATCCTATCCTAACCTATCCTAACCTATCCTAACCTATCCTAACCTATCCTAACCTATCCTAACCTATCCTAACCTATCCTAACCTTCCTAACCTATCCTAACCTATCCTAACCTATCCTAACCTATCCTAACCTATCCTAACCTATCCTAACCTATCCTAACCTATCCTAACCTATCCTAACCTATCCTAACCTATCCTAACCTATCCTAACCTATCCTAACCTATCCTAACCTATCCTAACCTATCCTAAACCTATCCTAACCTATCCTAACCTATCCTAACCTATCCTAAACCTATCCTAACCTATCCTAACCTATCCTAACCTATCCTAACCTATCCTAACCTATCCTAACCTATCCTAACCTATCCTAACCTATCCTAACCTATCCTAACCTATCCCTAACCTATCCTAACCTATCCTAACCTATCCTAACCTATCCTAACCTATCCTAAACCTAATCCTAACCTATCCTAACCTATCCTAACCTATCCTAACCTATCCTAACCTATCCTAACCTATCCTAACCTATCCTAACCTATCCTAACCTATCCTAACCTATCCTAACCTATCCTAACCTATCCTAACCTATCCTAACCTATCCTAACCTATCCTAACCTATCCTAACCTATCCTAACCTATCCTAACCTATCCTAACCTATCCTAACCTATCCTAACCTATCCTAACCTAATCCTAACCTATCCTAACCTATCCTAACCTATCCTAACCTATCCTAACCTATCCTAACCTTATCCTAACCTATCCTAACCTATCCTAACCTATCCTAACCTATCCTAACCTATCCTAACCTATCCTAACCTATCCTAACCTATCCTAACCTATCCTAACCTATCCTAACCTATCCTAACCTATCCTAACCTATCCTAATCTATCCTAACCTATCCTAACCTATCCTAACCTATCCTAACCTATCCTAACCTATCCTAACCTATCCTAACCTATCCTAACCTATCCTAACCTATCCTAACCTATCCTAACCTATCCTAACCTATCCTAACCTATCCTAACCTATCCTAACCTATCCTAACCTATCCTAACCTATCCTAACCTATCCTAACCTATTCCTAACCTATCCTAACCTATCCTAAACCTATCCTAACCTATCCTAACCTATCCTAACCTATCCTAACCTATCCTAACCTATCCTAACCTATCCTAACCTATCCTAACCTATCCTAACCTATCCTAACCTATCCTAACCTATCCTAACCTATCCTAACCTATCCTAACCTATCCTACACCTATCCTAACCTATCCTAACCTATCCTAACCTATCCTAACCTATCCTAACCTATCCTTACCTATCCTGACCCATAAAAACCTATCCTAACCTATCCTGACATATCCTATCGCAATTGGCCTGGCGATGAACTGGCCTGGCGACAAAATGGCTTGGCGATGAAACAGCCGGCGATGAAACAGCCGGCGATGAAACAGCCGGCGATGAAACAGCCGGCGATGAACTGGCCCGGCGATGAAACGTCCCATTTCCACAAAATTTACCATATAAAATAGTATCTACCGCAGTAATAAATACATAGAAGTAAATCACATTAGCATTTTCCTTTTGTACCTATTACATATTTTGATACCTTCGTACTAATGAATCTATGGAAAATGGATAACGTGCAAATAATTCGAAAATCAGGTATGATTTACGAGGAATTAATACGCGAACGGTGTCAGTAATGTGAAACAGTGAAATTAATTAACTCCTCGTTTGTATATGCTCTGAAGGGGGGGGGGGGGGGGGGGGGGGGGGTCGTTAAGTTTTGTTTGAACCATTTCGCAATTAGAGGCCCAAGGATCGGGTAATAATGAAAACGGGAAGGCATAAAACAATCGTAGGAAAGCGGAATGAATTCGATAGGGGTGCACATGCTGTATAAAAAGGACTAGAGAATGGGAGGACGAGAGGACGGTTTGTGTCCCGTGTGAAATTTCATTAGTTGTCCCGTGGATATTTGAATTCAGCACGTCGATGTACATCTCTGTAATTATGCACACGTGCTCCATACATTGTCGCGGATCCTGAATGCCAAGCAGCGCCGGCAAAGCCATTTTACATACACAGTGGAGGGTTCTGATATTGCCGCCCCCGCGGAGGAGACCCTCCGCCCCTGCCCTTCTCTCCTGGCCCGTGCCCCACCCAGGGAAATTAAACGTCGACGAAGAAATTGTAATTTTCCGTGCCGGCATGATGGATAGTGAGTGGATTTTTGATGGATCACCCCTGGAATTTATTATTTCATTTAAATTTTCGGCGATTACATCCCATTAAGGGTTTATTAATGGACACAAAAATCACACTTACCAAAACATTATGCATTCGTTTCTTAATATTAATTTCTCATTCCTGATATTAGTTCCAGATTAAACAACTGATTGCATATAAAATACTATTTATATATGTATTTATTAAGCTAGTGTATAGAGCTCCATGTTCGCATAATAAACAAATGACATCTTCATCGATTTGGCCATCATCTGTTCAGTTAAATCGAACACCTGATATATAAACCACGGAGGCTTTCAATACATTACAATCTCTTAAAGATAACTACTGCCCCGGCCCCGGTGGTCTGCCTGCTTCCTTATTAAAAAAATGTGCATTCGCGCTTAGTAGACCAATATGGCTACATTTTAAATTATCACTATCTAGTGGTTGCTTTCCATCTTGCTGGAAATTAACAAACATAATTCCAATATATAAGAATGGCGATAACAAACTTGTTCAAAATGATCGCTCTATATCTATAATTACAACAATCTCAACATTTTTTAAAAAATTGATGACAAATTTCTTGACTAATTCATTGCAATCTTCAATCTCTCACAAACAACATGGGTTTCGAGTTGGGGAATCTACAGAATCTAATTTATTGTTATATGATTCTTACACTGTCGACGCCTTGGAACGCGGTTTTTTAAGTTGATTCCATCTATACCGACTTTTCCAAGGCGTTTGACTCTGTTGATCACACGCTATTACTCAACAAGCTTAATTATGTTGGCATTACTGATATTCTTTTACGTTGGACAGAGTCCTACTTAACAGATATGTTGCAAGTGATTAAAATTGGGCAAATAACATCAAGACCCCTAAAGGTTAATTCTGGTGTTCCTCACGGTTCGCACATGGGTCCCTTGTTCTTTAATATATTTATAAACGACGCTACAAACTGCTTTCAGAATGCTAATTGCTTACTTTTCGATGATGATATGAAAATATATATGCGTATTGAATCGGCTCTTGATGCAACAAACCTGCAAAATGAACTTGATCGCTTTTATAGCTGGTGTAACGATAATAGGTTAACGCTAAACATCAAAAAGTGTAATATTATTACTTTTTCAAGAAGTACAAGGTCGATCATTACAAATTATGTTTTCAACGATGTAACAGTAAATCGTGTTGATAGGATAAGGGGTTTAGGTGTCACTGTGAATTCGAAGTGGTGATTTGCACACCATATATCAAACATAGTCACAAAAGCTTATCAGATGCTGGGTTTTGTAAAGCGTAACAGTAAGAACTTTACAAATAGTAGAACGTTAGTAACACTGTATAATTCGTTAGTGCGACTCCACTTGGAATATTCTTCAACGGTATGGTCTCCATATACTGAATGCAAGATTTACTATAAATTTAGTACTGATCAGCCCCACTTTGATTTTTGACGATTTTTTGCCTTCGCAGCCTTAAGCAAAGGCGTGTAGAAGCTGACATTAAGTTAGTATTCAAATTACTCAATGGGCAGTTGGATTGCGCTGATCTGTTGGAATTGGTTGGTATACGGGTTCAATATATTAAAATTTGACTTTATTAATGGGTCTTTTTCAATATTAAAGCGCCTTTTAAAAGAATTGTAACTTTTCTTGTTTTAAGTTCAGTTTATGTTTTTTTTTGTATATTGTATTTTTCATATAAATGGCAAGCCGTTGAAATAAATAAATTATGTACTTTAAATGGAATTTCCGTAAATAAGCATTAAAACATAAATTAAGTATGATATTACAGACTTAATGTCAACTGTCATAAGCGTTGCAACTAAAAATAAAATAATAAATTTTTTTCCGATTCCTGATAAAATTTACTAGCATCCAAATAAAATATCAAAATTAAATACAACTTAAAAACAAATATTTTAAAAATGACAAATAACTTTCATTTTGTATAAAATTTGGAAAATTTAATTGATATGGACAGCAATTGACAAATCTTCAAAATAAATTTATATTAAAAAGACGGGGACATTTTTTTTGAAATTTATTAATAATACCTAAATGAGCGGGCGGTAAATTTGGCATCCGCCCCGGGCGGTTGAAACCCACGCTACGCCACTGATGGACATAGCTGATATTAAATTGCTGCACAATATCTTCTACTTTCGCTAGCAACTTGAGATGAACTAAAAGCGTTGACAAATCACTAGAGAAGACGTTAATAGGGTAAATGATCGCGGATAACGCTATGCACGGAGAGAGGGCACCCCTGAACTAGACGTTAACTGGAACTTTTATGCGACCGGGCATTGAGACAAATAATATTTAAATCGATATTATGAGATCTAATGCTGAACTATGTATATTTTAGAAGAGTTGCTAAAATAATCGTATTTTAATAAAAACCTTTGATTATTATTTTTTTTCTAAGTTCAGAAAGAATACTTTTAATATCCCGCCATGAACAATAAGCTCTAACGGATAAATGGTTTGACTGATAACTTTGTGAATTTTTTTTGTGAACGCGCCGGGACAATCCAACAAATTTGAGCTCGCGTAATGGCACAGGGCCATTACACTCGAAACTATTCTCATATTTCAGGCCATCTTGTGTAATAAAGCGGCTTCGAAACTTCAACTTCTCCATCCGCAGCAGCCATAACTGCGAACTAGGTGGCGCTCGCACCGCTTCCGGACAACATCAATCCTCGGCGTAACGATCAAACCGCCAAAAGTTTTATCTATAAAGGCCCGACAAATATAAATAACAGGTGTTACAGTCGCGAATAGATTAACAAAATGGAGGAGCCGTAATTTACATGCACACGTAGACTATTGTGCGGGGTTGATTCGATTTTAAGCAAAGGCAAAACGTACGGTCCCCCAGATAAGGCACGACAATTTATTTATGTGACAAATTACCGAGATAAGGATAAGTGGGTCGGACGTTGCGTTCTTCAGCCTTATGGAGGGCTTAAAATCGGCGATGCCTTTCCAATACGCGCCCCCTCTATCCTCTCCCTCTTCTCTATCTACTTACTAGATTGCCTCGTTAATGTGTGAACGAAAATCCCCCGGATTCGATTTCAAAATTGTTCTTTTAGGTGATCTCCTCCGCGTTAACGCCGCACCGGAAAGGTAGGTCGTTAGGGCGAAAGGTTAATCTCCGGATTATTGCCTAATACTCTGCCCTAAACTATGGCTCTAATAAAATATAATCTGGTCTAAAACATTACCTCGTTAATCCCTTACGGAAATTTCTGTGCTGTATGTATAGCTGTTTCGTTTAATTCCCTATGAATACATAGTTTTACTTAAAACTATTAATTTAAAAACAACAATACGTAATGTTTCTCGCCGTTTTTAATCATTTTATATTTAGAAAACAACTTAAATGTACTATTTATGAATACAATAAACAATTTATAACTCTGTTTTGTGTTGTAGGCGTTGACTTTGTGGTATATCTTAAATACACTTGTGAATAAAACACTTTTTACTATATTTGTTCACTGTATTTCGCACTTAATTTGTGACTATAGTTTCGATTATCTATAGTCTTTTAGTTTGATAATGACTACTAGATGGTCGAAACTATAGTCACAAATTAAGTGCAAAATACAGTGGTTAAACAAAGTAAAAAGTGATTTATTTACAATTAATAACTGGTTAGAAATAACTATAGTTGCTCAAACTGCAAGTACAAACGTGTTATTGTATTTAAATTAAATATTACTATCCTATTAATATTCGTAATAATTACTTACAGGGTGGTCCACAGGAATCGTATGGTTTTAAAAGAGCATAACTCATTTATGTTTCGCTGATTTATTACTGTAGAAACGTTGTTGAATAAAAAAAAGATTATCAAAGATCATGTCTCGCGGATAACGGCTATCAACGATCATGCACGATTTCAGTCGCTCTATAGTAGTCAAAATACTAAAAAAGCTTGTTAAAATTGAAAATAACAGGTGTTGCGACTTGTTGAGGACTTTGTATTCCAAGGGATACTTAACTGCATATCACTGCTTTACTTTGATAGTGGCACTACTAAAAACAGATTTTTATGTTTTGCATTGAATCTGTTTAGTGAAATTTTATTGTAGAGAACGGCACATCTTCAATTCCTCCGGATAGCCACCAGAGTGCAGTTGTGCCGGTATCAACTTTAAAACAACTTTTTTTAGTTGTGCCACTATCAGAGCAAAGCAGCGATATGTATCTAAATAGACTATTTGGTATGTACTTCGCCGAGGGTATACATAATTTTAAAGTTAGTACAATTGGAACATGTTTTATCATTCGATAAAAACTTTAATAGTCGACAGTTTTAAATGACTCGTAACTGTTTGACTGAATGCATTTCTTCTGGCATACATTGATGATTTTAGAATGTTTATAAACATAATTTTGAAATAATCTAAGCTTTGCTTGTATACAAAATATTTTACAAAATAATATCTTAACTTGTTAAATTTTACAAAAAAAATACAGGGTGCCCGTTTTCCGAGCGGCACTATGGGGATCTCGCTTATTTAAAGAGATAGAGAATCGGTTAAATGGAGGCAAAGTTGTGTGTGTTAAATAAATTCAATTCTTTCGATGTAATTAGAAAAAAACCGACATTAACGACATTTAAACTACTATACTATATCTCCGTTATTTTTTATTTTTTCTGAAATTTCTAAAATCGTTCTTAGAACAACATTTTACGACTCGACTTTTGAAGTAAAGTATGTATCTGCAAAGTGATTCGTTTTGGTTTTTCCAACACAACTTTCGTTTTTTGATGGGCGCACATGTAGGCATGCACATCATTGAACAGCATTTTTTACGCGGATTTCAATGATGTGCCACATGTTGACTTTTGAAAAATGTATTGTTTTTATGGTATGTTAATGGCCAATTTTCGTAGTCATTGCGCGTTTGTTTACAAACTAGGTACATGAAAATATTACGTTTTAACGCAGTTCATGTATAATCCAGTTAGCCAACCTCTATATAAAATTTGGAAACTGTATTTGGATGCTGTTGCTGGATGCGAGACTGGTGATTGGTGTATATTACGACTATCTTACTCTAACACCACTTTCTGGCCACAGTCTTTTCTTTTCTACTCGATTTCCAGTTCTCATATAAGCATTGGCTCATCTTTGGTTAAAACCTTTCATAAAAAAATAAATCTCTAAAATTATGTTTCTGTACAAATAAACATATTTTGACGATTATCAGAAACGTACTGTTTTTTTTTTAATTATCGCACTCTAGTTGATGTAATTGGCCCACTGTACACCGCAAGCGTGCGACTACGCGCATCACTAATGGCCATCTTAATTTCACCGGTGTGTGTCGGTGGTTCCATGACTCTAGGAAGGATTGGGCTAACTTAAATTAGGTCAGGGTGCGTAAGATATGACACATCTACACCACATGGAAACTGTAAATAAAAAAATATTTGTTGGGTATTTTTAGTGATTATAAACTACAGAAACTGACACCCCACGTTCTCACTTTGGCGGGGGTTGGATTTAGCTGGTGCAACTAATGAATTAGAGGTTTCGATAGAGCAACTTTCGTAGAAAAGATTCCTTTTATAAAATATTGAACATTTTGAATCCCCCCCGCGATAACTTAGTCCACTTAAATATCAAGACGTTGTAACTTTTTCTCCTTGATGTAGCAACTTTTAATTTTTGCAGAGCAACTTAGAGCAATTTAAGGCGTTTCTGGTGTAATAGTTCTAGTTTGAAAATCCTGAAAAATTGGCGGATAAGTCTCTACATACATATATGACCTACTGTTATTGCTACATTTGTTGGTTTTTTTAAATGGTACGGTACTTTATTTCCCGGTTAATGTTAATTGCACTAAAAAGTATCAAATAAATCCAAAAGGGAGAGCATTCATCACTCGGTAAGTAAATGCAGTCGTAATGAAATTTTATACATTTCCAAATGAAAACGGGTTAATTGAAATTGAATTCAGGCGCAGAATTCCACTCCGGCTCCGTCTGCAGATTTTGTTAATTTCTTAAGCGGCGTTTTACTCGAGAATTTAAAGGGGTAGAAATAATCTTTGTTCGCACTCCTGACACGACCGTAAATCAACGAATGTTAAAGGACTCATTAACGCATTCTTGCTTATTTCAGTTAAAAGTTATAACGGATGACGGAAGTTTCAGCGCGCGAAAATGAGCTGAAATAGATGCGGTGCTAATTGACTTCGCGAAAATTCCCCCGTTATCTCGATTTAATTAATGACTACCATCGCAGCGTGTGCTTTTCCGTTTGTAGAAAAGAATAAGGGGAATAAGGGGAGTTGGAGTCGTCAAAAATAATTATAGTTATCGTCGCGATGGTTTTATGTAAAATTCCGCAAGAACTTTAACCGCCCATTTAATCAATACCCCTTGCTTAATCAGAATTTACACATAATTTCTAAATAAACACTTTATGAAAGTTTTAATTATGCAAGTTTTTTCGTTGGGCAGTAATAACATTGATGGCCGCCGCACAGTGGGGTATTGACCACAATTAGGAGGCCAACATTATATTTAGTAAATATGTTCATTTGTTAATACTGATAAGCAATAATTATTCTGTAATTCTTCATTCGATGTTGAAATATATTCCTCTTTGTCTGAAGAAACGTTAAACATGTCACAATCATCTATTGTCTATAAATTTAGATTCTGTTTTCTTGCAAGTGATGGTAATCCGGTTATTACAGATTCAAATGTTAAAAGAAGTCTATTTTAACATCTCTGTTGCATGCATCTTTAGAAAATGTTCTTGAAGATGTAATCAACAGGGTGCTCGTATTTCCTGGAAATGCATAAGCGTCTCGGCTAATGTTTAGAGATAGAGAATCGGTTAAATTGGGACCCATTCAAAACACCCACACAATTCTTGCCACGCTTTAGCTGAGCCTTATTAATATTTTTACAAAATAATTTTGATAACTTCTAATAAATAAAAAAATAGAGTACCACACGTTTACATTTTTTAATTCGAAAACTTTTACATGGTTCTCAGATAACACTACAATTTAGACAGGGACCGTAGCTATAATTTGATTTTCTAATGGGGGCTATTTTGAAATTTAATATCTTTCTTTTCTGAATTCAGTGATATAGTACACGCATAATTTATTTGTAAAATTTGAAATGGTTCTTTTAGTTTAATTTTGTTCTTCTACAAAATAAATGTTGTACGGGTAATTAGTAATTTCCTGCGTATTACAGTTGGTCATTTTTGTTGCCGCATAATTTCTAACAATTTCATTTTAGATATACTTGTACTTATACTTCCAGAAGGACATGAACCCAAATAAATAAAATAATTTATTATTAATTGAAGCATGTGAGCTCTAAGCTTTATGAAGCTTTAGTTTAACAATGTCCCGATGAGCCACCTAGACTGTTTTTATATTCTTTTGGGTAAAGCTTCCTAGTTTACTCTGATATAAAAATAATAGTTCGGATGCTCCCGAGAGCATAACATAAACCATAATTTATTTCATACATTTAAAGTGTGTATGAAAAAAAAGGAGCATAATTATAGAGCTATTTTTGATTCAAATCATTATAATTATCGAAATAATAGGCATTATACATATTTTAGGATACCTGCTGAAGTATAATCCACAACAAAGAAAAAGTTACACTTCCTCCTTTAATTTCTTTGATGAAAACAATCGATTACTTGATATGTCGTCACAACAAAATTTGACTATCGAAAATCATCAAATTCAAATTAACATTACTGAACAACGTATAGCGTTAGAGCGACAAAAAAGCATATAGTGCACCAACTATTATAGTACCTAGAATAACAATTTATTTACACCTCTCATAAATTTCGAAGCACGACTTTTGACCTCTAAAATTATGCATATACCCCATAGTGCACCGATAAAATTTGAATAATAAGTTAATAATTGCCTACAAATATTGGCATTAAATATCTTACATACATATTTAAAGGACACAAGTTTTACATACAGGGTATTTTGCTTTTATAATTGTTTATTTCTTACGTATCTCAAATACATTTTATTTGGGATGTGTAAGTATAATTAAAAAAAAGATCTGAAAGTCAATTGCTTCAAGCGCTTTAATTTTGGAATATTTGATTACACGAAATAAACATTTGTAATAGTTATTGAAGTGAGAATAAACTTAAGCAGTGTATTTTAAACTTCACTTGAAATCAGTGCTTGTATGTAAAAAAAGAAAAAGAAGTGAAAGAAAAGCCTAAAAATTCTGTTTGGTCGCTCCGCTTCGCTACGCGATTTTCAGGCTTTTCTTAACTCGAACTACTTTATGCTAAATCAAGAAATGGAAACACTCGTTCGAAGTTTTAAAATGGCTTCTTTTATAAACAACGAATACCTGCATATTTAGATTAGATAGATAGTTGTTGGGGTAGCCTATTGGCCTGTACCACCGCGACCTTTGCAGATCTATTATGGATCCCTGTTATCCTAGACGACTTGCTCGAGTTTCGCCTCTTTGATTAGCCCTATTAACCCTAACAGTGAGCCTTGGGTGTAGCTCTCTGCGCTTGGTTTAGTGTTGCGTAGCTTTAGATATCTAACCCTTGCTAGGGCTTCACATTGGCACAGGATGTGGAGAGGGTCCTTCTCTTCTTCCTGGCAGAATCTACATATCGTATCCTCTGCCAGACCTACTTTGCTCATGTGCTTGTTGTGCCTACAGTGTCCTGTCAGTAGACGTACTAACTAGCCTTAACCATTTTCCTCCCTTGGTTGAGAAGATCGGTCGTGAAAATCAGCGATTGTTTCTTGAGAAACTATTTCGCCTACCTCTGCCCGCGTGTATTCGTCCACCAAGTTTGAGTTTGTGTCTCCGTCCATTTTTTTATGGATTTTCTGACTGTGGTTTTTGCGATACTGCAGGAGGGTTCCGGGCCAGTGAATGCGGTTGACGAGCATACTTTGGCCAGTTCGTCTGCTTTATCGTTCCCTTGATGACTCTTGTGTCCTGGGACCCATACCATTGTCACTTTTACGCGACCGCCCATTTCTTTAAGGGAGCTTAACACTAGCCTAGAATCGACCTGTGTGGTGCTTAGTGCCCTTAGCAGCGCTTGGCTGTTAAAGAAAATAGCTATTGATCGACTTTTGTTGTCTTGCCTTGTTATTTCTCCAATGCGCCCCCAGCCTTCCGCACAATCTTCGACACCTTCCCAATGCTATTAAAGCTATTTTAGCGGTTTTCGTGATGTGCGTCCTCCATGTCATGTTATCATCGAATATTACTCCTAGGTATGTCGCCTCCTTGACGAGAGGAATTATTGTGCCCCCGAGCGTCGGTGACCATAGGCCTTCTAATACTCTTTTCTTATGAACACGATCAGTTGTGTTTTTACGGAATTAACCGTTAGTCGTTCACGTTAACACCAATTGTCAACAACGTTTAGGGCCCTTTGTGTTCGTTGTGAGATAACTCCTGCGAACCGGCCTCTGATGACTATGACCAAGTCATCCGCATACCCTAGGCAGTGGATGCCTTCTTCGGGCAGTTTCCTTAGTAAGTCGTCCACTAGAGTTGTCCATAGCAGTAGAGATAGTACCCCTCCCTGCTGACAGCCTCCGCCGGCTCTAGTCTCAATGGTGTGCCCTTCTAGAGTGGATATGATTGTCCTTTCCTCTAGGCTAGCCCTTATCCATTAGTAGAGGCTTGGAGGGATGCCTTTTCTTATTTGTGCCTCTATGAGCAAGTTGGTTGTGCCATTGTTATACGGCCCTTCTATATCAAAGAATGTGATCATAGCTATCTCTTTGTACTCCACTGACTTTGTGATGACCCTGTTTAGGTCGTTCAGCGCCGTGTCCGTAGACTTTCCTGGCTTGTAAGCGTACTGGCGATTACTGAGGGGATCTTATCTCAGTATCTCGTCTCATAGGTATCTATCGACCAGTCTCTCCATTGTTTTCAGTAGGAATGAAGATAGGCTGCTAGATCTGTTAGATTTGCTATTTTACCTACCTTAGTCAGGTAGATAATCCTTACATTTTGCCACGCTCTTGGTATGTGTCCCCATGTCAGACAGGCTTCGAAGCAGCAGGATGGGATAGATCCCATCCATTCCAGCAGACTTATAAGGTTAGAACCTGCTTATGACCCATGTGAATCTGCTTTGTCTTGTGGCCTCTGTGGCTAACCTCCAATGATTTCGGTCTAGCTTTTTTCGCCTTTGGCCGGTATTCTCGAGTTTGACCTCCTCTGACAAGATTTTTAAGGCTGGAAAGTGGACTTTCAATAGTTCCTTGAGACTTTCCTCCTTTGTTTCAGTGACCTATACTGTCAGATTTTATGAGGAAGCCTACCTCTTTTGCAGCACTTCCATCCTTTGCCACTTTGTGAATTCTCGAACATGCCGGAGTGTTAATTAACTCTCCGCAGAACTTCCTCCAGGAGTCTCTTTTGGCTTTTCGGATTTCTTTGTTATACTGCGTAATCTTTTCCTTAATGGTGTCACAATTCTGTGTGTTTATGTCCCTATTAAATAGCCTTCGAACCTGGGCTGTTAGCTATTCAAGGTTCTTGTTCCACCAGATTCGCCAGTCTCTGTGTCGGTTTGTTTTTTCAGGGCAGTTTTCCCGTTTAAGGAAAAGTTCTTTGTGTATTTTAAGCGCTTGGATAATTTAGTGTGGGTCAAAAAAAGCGAATTTTTAAAAATTGAATTCTCTATTACGGATACGTTGCGTATTAACATTCAATTCGTGCAAAGGGTTTAAAGTCGACAAACAGCATTAAATATTATTTTGAAGCTCAAATGTTTATTCGATTTGTAATACTGTAAAATGACTTAATTTTAGTTTAGTTTAGTTTGTTTTGTAGCAAACGCGCTTGGAGGGGTCAAAAAGTATTGTATATTTGCTATCTTTAGGGGGGCCTCACGCATCTTAAAGGGGGCCAATCTAGACTAAACGCGAAATGTCTACTGCTCACAGACATAGTCCGAATTAAAACAAAGTATCGGGTTTTGTCCAGCCAAATCGCGTTTTGTACGCATAAGTTTAGACAGGTCCTAACATGCTGAGTGTCAAGAAATGTCTAATTTGTAAAGTTGTAATAATAGAAGCTCAACGTTAATCGACATTATTGAAAATATAAAACGCTGTGCCAAAGAGTATCCTCTTTGATTGTGCTTTATTTTGACGCTCGCAAAATAATAAAGATATAAAAACAAATGAACAATTTGTAAGGAAATATTAATTTATCTGTTTTTATGCAAAAAAAAAACAACGAAATTGTCCGATTAAGCTTAAGAAGCTAAATGTTGGGACTAAATTATAAAAAATACGAGACATTCTTCCGCTTTTTTACGAAATTATATAATAAATCGATCACACAAAACAAAACAAAAAGGTTCTGGAAAACACCACTTTGTTTTATAAACAAAGTTATAAATTATTTATAAAGAGTATATTTTAAACTTCACTTTAAATCAGTGTTTTATACGCGTAGCGCATGAAGTAAAATTCCGAGTTTAGAAAAGCCTGAAAATTTGGATTTACCGTGTACGATGACTTTTCATAAATGAAAGAGATTCAATATTAGATAATCCAGTTTGGTTTTATTTTATCAGAGTAAAACTTATGCCAATAATTATTTACTTTTTTTTTTAATTCAAGTAGTTTTATTTTAATTTATAATTAAATTATTATTTAAATTATAGAAGTATCTAAATTTAAATTCAATTAATAATTTGGTTAAAAAAATGTTATTCAAATGAAGTCGTTTTATTTCAATTCAATATCAAAAATATTAGGTTAATGTTTTATTAAGTGATCAATGATAAACAATACATTAATTAATTGATAGCTACAATTTTGTAATATTTGAAAATTGTAATATTTTTCGACAGTTGTGAACATATTTTGTTTGTCACTCTATCACTTATGACATGACATAATTTTTCACTAATTTGTTTATTTGTTTACAATTTCTGGAAAATAAATTACTTATTATTATATTGATTGATAAGGCTGATAAATGTTGAAAGTTCATATTCACTTTTATATAAATAAAACAATTTAAACACTTTCAAATATATATTGTATTAACGCTACAATTGTTTCGCCACACTGTGGCTTCTTCAGGCGAAGAAATGATAAATACAATTTGTCGGGTCGGGTATATATACAATGTTTATGGGGGGGTGGGTTTTTCAAAAAAATGTAAATTTAAGAGGGGCGAATTAGTTACCTCTTAAATTTACATTTTTTTGAAAAACCCACCCCCCCATAAACATTGTATATATACCCGACCCGACAAATTGTATTTATCATTTCTTCGCCTGAAGAAGCCACAGTGTGGCGAAACAATTGTAGCGTTAATACAATATATATTTTAAAGTGTTTAAATTGTTTTATTTATATAAAAGTTATTATTATATGTCATAAAGTAACATAACATTAAGTGTAGAAAGTGGTATAAAACGGTGAATGTATCAAAAGTTAGGTAAGGTTAGATGCCACATACATTTAGGTAGACGATATGGCATCTAACCTAACCTAACATTTGACACATTCAACGTGGTCACAGTGTCAAGTTTGATTGTATCTCACATCGTCAAGGTTTTTTAAGTTAGGTGTCACTCTGATAAGTTAAGTTAGGTATAATGTCATTTTGTCGACTAAACAACTGGAATTGGAACCATTTCTTGAAAAATCGTTTTAATTTGTTTATTCAAAAACTACTGAATCTAGACATTTATAACTTTGACATTATAGAGGCATTTTTTAATTAGAAATCTAGTAGCATATTTTGTTTAAGGATAACAACAACATTCACCCGGGGACCATAGCCAACTTTTGTTTTTCTTATGGGCGTAATTTTGGATTTTCATATTTTTTGAGAGAATATTTTTTTCTGAACTCAGATGTATCTCATTTTTTTATTTTTTCAAAACTCATGGGGGATTGCTCCTCAAATCCCCTCCTATCCCATATCTACGCCACTGCAGGGATATGTGGAAATAATTGGAACTTCTAAAAAGAAACATCTCGCTCTTTATCTACCAAAATCCTCCTCAAACTTTACTAAAGACACTTGCTAAACTTCGGCCCCCACAAAACAGTTTTTAAATCGTCGCCATAATCCTGGAGTTTGTGTTTTGGCCGCGATAACTGCAAGGGATACAAAGTTATAGGTGAGGTATTAACGGGGCCCTTATTTATACAAGGCTCGAGAAAATGCTGAGGGGAATTCCCTATCTGTCACTCATACTGTCTAATCGGTGCGAGATTTATTCGCCTCTCTTGGAGATGTGTCCTCGCTCGGACACAATGAGATGAAAAATGGACCGTTTTCTCTTCCCGCACTCGCTTCCACCTTCAAGGATCCGATCCGGCAATTGTTGAATTTATAAATTGTCCCCTCGGTCGCCTTCTTCGGATCCAATTAATTCGTCCGTTTTATAAGATGAATAATAGAATCGCGGAAAAGGGAAAATTACATTTTCGTCCTTTTTTCAGTGTAATTGGAAAATGCTGTAAATAATATTGTTGAAAATCGGTTGTGAAAGGAAACGTTTGATGAAAAAGGAAAGAAATATAGCTATTGTATTGATTGTTTGTCTAAGTATGTAGGTAATTGGTGTACGTAATAAGAAAAATTGGGTAACAGTTTTTGATTCGAGGCAGTATTGCCAAATCTCTCATAATAATACACTTGTTTTTCGCAACAACAGTTTGATTAATGTATTTGGACAAAATCATACAATAAATTAAAGTAAGCTTTTTATGAAGTTCTTATTAACACCAAGTACACCGTGCCTGTAAATCGGTGCGTATAGCACAGCAAATATAAGTTGTACAGACGCGCAGAAAAGGAGCGAAAATCTCGAGTGCGACCATTCCTTCCTTTTCCCGCCAAAATGTTACCACTGCGCATAAGTAAGTAATGTTTGTCGTACCTTTTGCTAATACATACATACATACAATAACTCCATCATTTAAAATGTAAATAACACATTATTATTGATGGAAGCTATTGAAAAATGTATTTTACAGTTTCAAAAGTTAATCTTTACCATTTATGTAATATGCACTATATGAGTGTCTTAGATAAGGGGGGATTTAGAAGATCAATCCTTCTCCCACGAAGTCTAAAAAATAAGAGAATGAAACAAAAGGCTCTACTTCTGTTAGCAATTTTGTTTTGTTATAATTTTTATTTTATTTTTACATTTCCAAACTAAATAAATTCAAATTCAAAACTATTTGAATTCGAGAAAATAAGCTTACGCTTCTTATAGTTTGCACACTTTAAATATAATATATAATAAGTAGTTGTTTCAATGGATATTTATCGTCTTAAGTTGTTTTATTAATTAAGACATTGTTTGGATTTTCACGAATAGTTTTTTCGTAATTTTATATATTTCCAAACTAATATAATACGGTCATTTTCGGAAAATCTATTCAGATACACCTATTTCTTTGAAAACAACAGAAAACAATTGAAACATTTTAGATCAGTGTTGTTTATGCGTGAGTGTGTACCAAAAAAAGAAACAATCATCATTGAAACCTCTATTTTTGACATGAAATGCCAGTTATGACGTTATTTGTGAATTACAATTACGATGTTTAGATACAATTTCAATTTTGAAAAAAAAAACGTATTTATTTAATTGGAAATAGTAAGGTCGGAAAGTGATGACGTCTAAAATGAGTGAAAAATTCAAACGTTTGCATACTTCGAAAACGCTGTCAAAATATTGGCAGTATTGAGAACGTATATAAGGGCGAGGATAAAATAGGTTATGTTTTGAGGCTTACTGTACCGTACTTTTACATATTTAAGAACTCAATTGCTCTGATTTGCTAAATATAATGCATAATCTAATATCTGGAACAAACACATTTGCTGTATATGACGGAGATGTGTTTAACATTAAAAATAAAAAATATACGGTACTTCGGCGGATTTCTCGTACAGCTGTCTAGCAGGAGCACCGCGAACGTACGTCGTGCACTGCATCAACATTTGCGATCAGCTGTAATATTCAAAGATCAATCTGTTTGATTGAGATTTCTTCTTACATAAAAGTAATGTTTTAATTTCAACTCACAAACGAAATAAACGTAAAATAACTAAACCTAACCACACACACGAGGTAAACAACAGGAGAATGACAAAACCGTTGGTGCACTGTACGACATACGTTCGAATTTTAAGTGAAGTTGGCTAGCCTGAGAACGGAGGTCAACTGTACCCGAAATCCGCTGAAGTGCCGCATATTTTTCATTTACAATTTAATACATATTTCCGTCATTTACAGCAAACGTGTCCGCACCAGATATTAGATAATGCATTATTATATTTAGCAAATCAGAGCAGTTGAATTCTTAAATATGTAAAACTACGGTACAGTATGCTTTCAAATATAACCTGTTTTTATTTTAGTAACATTCACACACAGCCACGCCACAAAATGTGGCGCGACTGGTTACAAAGTACAGAATCAAATTGACACATTGACACGTACACGCGTTTTTTAGTAGCTCATAGTGGCCGCGTGTACACACAAAGAGCGTAATTTAACATTAATCTTAGCATTGATAATTTGGGCCATAACGTATTTGGTGAATATCTCTGACTGCGGATAGAATAAACAAGTCATACCTTAAAAATAACAAAATTATAACAACATACCAAATCTTCAAAAAACGCCAGTAAAATATTTGCTGCGGCAACGATCACGGAATGCTCGATTATTGGTGAAAATTGCATGGAATGCATGCTGGAACCAAACATTCACGACATTTCAAATTATGACAGGATGAAAAAAACCCACGATAGACCAGTCTACTATGATAATTACAAACATGGCCCTTATCAACGTTATTAAAATTAAAAAAAGTAATCCAATATTTTCCTATTTTCAGAAAGCAATACCTTTTCTTTTAATCAGAAAAAAACTACAAGGGAAATATTATTATTACAACACGGGAAATATGAATATATTTCCCTTGGTTGACTATACATCCCTCCGGCTTCACCATCGGGATGTAACTAGCCAACCTCGGGAAATAATCTCTTCATACTTCCCTAGATGTAATAATAATTATATTATTTTGCGAGCGTCACAATAAAGCACAATGTTCTTATATTTTCAATAATTTTAATTAACGTTGAGCTTCTGTTACTACAACTTTACAAATTTGATATTTTTATAACACTTAGCATATTAGGACTTGTCTAAATCATGCGGACAAATCGCGATTTGTCTGGACCAAACAAGAAACTAGGTTTTAATTCGGACTATGTCTGTGAGCAGTAGACAAAACGCGTTTTGTCCAATTTCGTGTTTTGTCTGTAGTAAATATACATAGGTTTAAATGCGTGAGCCCCCCCATAACGCTGGGATGGGCTCCGTTCAAGACGCGCGAGCCCCCCCCCCCCCCCCCCCCCCCCTAAGACAAATTTCTGGGTGTGCGCCTGAGCCGAACCGCCCCTGGTAGGGTTGCCACCTCTCCGGGTTTAACCCGGAGTCTCCGAGTTTTGGGTTAGCGTTCCAATCTCCGGGTTATGATTAATAAACTTTTTTTCAACTTTTGCAAAGGACAAAAATGTTTTTTTTTTCTGTGCCAAATTTCGTTATAGAATGTAGCGACATCTATGTTTTTTTTTTTTACTTCGGGTGCTCCTATTTTGATTTTTGCGCCATTAACGTTTACATCTTCAAAACACCAACTGGGAAAACCGGGGAAGTCAAGGAATTTTATTCGTCGGGAAAAGTCAGGGAAATTCGGCCCTTTTAGCGAAAAGTCAGGGAATTTTGAAATTATTAATAATAATAAATATGCAATTATTCCTGCGATTAAAGAATTGATAAATTGTTGGTTCTGTTCGGAGCACGAATTTAACACATTAAATAATATTAAAAAAATCAAAAAATTGTGAAGTGTCTATCACACTTTCCAGTAATTTGAACAATTGATAATTGGTATACTAAATTTATTTTGCTCTAACCAATTATTTAAAGATTTTACCTGAAGTTAGGGATTTATACGCGTGGCGCATGAAGTAAAATTTCGAGTTTAGAGAAGCCTGAAAATTTGGATCTAAATTTTCAGGCGTTTCTAAACTCGAAATTTTACTTCATGCTTAATCTGGGAGTGGAAACCCTCATTAGACAATCAATCAGGAACTTAGTTTGCAGTTTCCTATATTGTCAAATTTATGACGTACAATAAATAAAGTTGATGTTATTTCTCAGTTCAAATTTAGAACGAAAACGAATTCCTGTGCATTATTTGTGTGTTACTAAACTTTGTCGAACCAACTGAAAACGGTTAAATTATGCTAAATAAAGCTTAATAAATAAACTACCAAAGAACTAATATTAATAATAAAATCACAGATTAATAAATTATTCATTTAACAACTTATATTGTAACGTTGTAAAACAACAAAATTGCAAAAGTTTTAGATATATTCATCAAATTAAAAAAAAATGCATACGATAAAAGTATTATAGACAAATTAGTCATAAACAAAGAAAAACAAATGACTAAAAACTTAATATCACCTCTAAGTACTATTAAAAATAATGGACAACTAAGTAATATATTAACTAAAGAGATGAAGAGAATTAATATTAATATAGCCTTTCGCACCAATAATAGCCTAGGAAAATATATTAAGAACAATAAAGAAAAAACTGAAAAGTACAAAAAAATCTGGAGTGTATAAGTTAAATTGTGATGACTGCCCTTGTTGCGGCATTTTTGGTGCATAATTGTAGGGCCTCTCCAAAATATCTAAACCAGCAAATTTTAAAGAGAGACACCCTCTACAAGCGCGCAAGTATAATGGAAGAAAAGAAACCACAATTTATGGGGTGTTGATGTTACAATTTATGACATCTGTTAGAATAACAGGTAGTTTCCCTTTTTTTCCTTTTTAAAGCATTATAAACGGTCGTTCATGTTTATTTGATGACTCCAACAATTTAACACATTAATCGATATGTTATGCAATGGTATTATTTGGTTACGTTTTAATCAAATTAATTAAATAAAGCACGCTAATCTAGCAATAAAAAAACTGCAAAATTAAGTTATGATCAGGGTTTAAAACGTGTTTAAAACATGTTTAAAACACGTTTAAAACGTGTTTAAAACAGAACATACAGGGCATTTTTCTTTTGAGTATACATATTCCGATAATTTAAAGTTACGGAAAATCGTTGTTTCAATGCGGTTAATTTGAGGCTTTCAAAGAGTGTTTTCCACTCCCAGACTAAGCATGAAGAAAAATTTAGAGTTAAGAAAAGAATGAATTCAATAATGTATTACACTTATAGTTTTTGGTGCAATTTAAAGTCAATTTAAAGTTAAAGAAAACTAACCATCTTAATCCAGTTTAATAGTTTCATATGTAATTTACATTTAAATTAACGACGTGAACACCCTCTACTCTCAATAGCAGTAACGATACTATTCAAAAATTGGCAACAGATGGCGTTCACATCGTCAATTTATATGTAAATTACACATGACTACTAAAATGGTTATAGATATTTAGTTTTCTTCTGAGTTTTAAAATGCACAATCAATTGATATTAATAATAGTCATTCTGTGAGTACAATAGACAAGACTACATTTATGCTCTACTTAAATAAATACTTTCCGGTACGAAATATTAAAACAAATTGCAAACAGCATAAATCTCGCATTACAAATACGGAAATTGAACAATGTAAAAAATCTATTGATTTATACGAAACTCTTATCGTTTTCTTTCCGGAATATAAAATTCACTTAAAAAATGCAAAAATACATTACAATAATTTACTAAAAGCAGAACAAAAAAACAATATGAGAATAAATTAAATAATTCAACCAACAAATCTAAAGCATCCTGGAATATAATATCAGACCTTGTAAATACAATGAAAAAAGAATTTATATTGCCTTTCACAGAAAATCCACAACAACAAGCCAATGAATTTAATACATTTTTTAAAGAAATTGCACAAAAAATAATTATAAATCAAATTCCTCAGTCTAACAATTATATATGTAATATACCTGTAAATAATTATCGTTTTAAATTTAAGCCTCTTTCTAATACCGATATTTTAAACATTGTCAATAAAATGGACAATAAAATGAGCAGTGGTTTCGATGAAATCCCAGCCATTGTAATAAAAAAATGTATTCATAAAATAATAGAACCCCTAAAACACATTTTCAATTACTCCCTACAGACAGGAATGTTCCCGGATGATATGAAATATGCGATTGTCACACCCGTTTATAAAAAAGGTGATCGGCAGTATTTTGAGAATTACAGACCAATAAGTGTCCTAAGTACTTTCTCAAAGCTACTGGAATCTTTAATAGCAACCCAAATAATACACTTTTTTAATGACAATCGTATATTTAGTAACTCCCAGCATGGATTTCTGAAGGGTAAAAGTGTTGAAACAGCACTGTTTGATTATCTACAAGCTATTTATTCATGCTTAGACAAAGGGGATCTGGTTTGTGGTGTGTTCCTGGATTTATCCAGGGCATTTGATACAATCGAACACACGATACTCTTAACTAAACTATTCCACTATGGAATCAAAGAAACTGAAAATAAGTTAATAAAATCATACCTACTGAACAGAAAACAGACTGTGAAGATAAGAGATTCATCGAGTGGGTCGAATGTATTATCAGATGTCCTGGATATCAATAAGGGCATTCCGCAGGGCAGTATTCTGGGCCCTCTTCTATTCATATTTTTTATGAATGACATAAGTGTTGGCATGGAGGATACTTGTCGATTTCTTAACTACGCAGACGACACTAATATATTACTGTCTAGTGCGGAGTATACGGGTATAAAAAGCCAAGGCAATGTTGCTATGGAATCGACAGAAACATGGCTCATAAATAATGGACTGATTCTAAACACATTAAAAACCAATTGCACATTTTTCAAAATAAGTCAGAGAATAAGTACTCCAGAATCAATTTCGCTAAATAATAAAATCTATTCGTTCACATCCCATTCTAAATTTTTAGGTATAACGATGGACGAAACACTAAATTATAAAGAACATGTAGATATATTAGGGAAAAAGCTCAACAAAGCATGTTATGGATTGAGAATTCTATCAAAAAATGCAAATATTGAAATAGCGAGAATATTCTATTACTCTTATTTCTATTCAAACCTAAAATATGGCATAATATTCTGGGGTCATAGTAGTGCCATACATTCTTTATTTGTGACGCAAAAGAGGGCACTGCGTATTATGTACAAACTTAAATATGACAGCAGTTGCAGGGGCTACTTCAAACGTGCGAACATACTGACTTGCTACGGAGTGTACATATTTGAATGCATCAAGTTCTTGTAGAAACATAGACACTTATTTGAGCAGCATCGTTTGAGAGATGTATATAGTACGAGACATGGAGTTGAGTATAGTTATCCTGCTCATAAATCAAGTTTTTTTGAGAAAGGACCTCATTACACTTGTCTCAAGCTTTTTAATCATCTCCCCAAAGAGATAAAGAAAGCAAAGTCATACACGGCAATGAAAAAATCACTCTACAATCAACTTGTAGCATTGGAACCATATAATATGGATGAATTCTATTGTACAAATTAAATATGTAAATATACATTGTATTTTTTTTTTGTTGACTTGTTTTCGTGTAATTGTTGTATAATTGTATTGTACTGTAATTCCATTGGAAATAAATTTGTTATTATTATTATTATTATTATTATTATTATTCACAGTAGATGGCGTTCACGTCGTCAACCTAAATGTAAATTACACATGACTATTAAAACTGTCAATTTATAGTGCAATTTGAAATCCAGAAAAAGACTAACCATCTTTATTCATTTTAATAGTATCATATGTAATTTACATTTAAATTAACGGCGTGACCGCCATCTACTGTCAATAGCTGTAAAGATACTACTCAAAAATTGGGCGGAAGATGGCGTTCACATCGTCAATTTATATGAAAATTACATATGACTACTAAAATGGTTATAGAAGTTCAGTTTTCTTCTGGATTTCAAAATGCACAATCAATTGACATATATAATAGTTATTCTGTGAGTACCATCGACAATGCTATTTTTTCTGAATTCAATGATGTACCACACATATAGTTTGTTGTACAGGGTGAGCGAAACTCGATGTCTCAGTTCTATTATATGAAAAGAAAAAACGATAGAAAAAATCTGAAATCTAAAATCAAATGACAACAAAACAATATTTGTCAACCATTAGTTTCATTATTGACAGATGCGGCTTTGTTATTTGCTTCCAAAGACTACTTGTTTAAGTCGTGACAATTGTGAATTTTTGATAATACTTTCTTTTAAGTTTGCTTTTAATTTGTTAACGAAAAAAGATAGCAATTTTTTTTCTTTACAAAGTTTATTCAGAAAAATTAGCTTTTTTGAAATATCCAAAAATATAAGTATGTTTTTGGGAAAAAAAAAATCGATGCTGTCATTACTTCAGTTTCAAAATTTAGAAAAATATGTAATTTCGGATTAAAATGGATCTTACTTAATCTCATTTATGAACCTCTTTTCAGATTTTTTCTATCGTTTTTCCTTTTCTTATAATAGAGCTGAGACATCAAGTTTCGCTCACCCTATACCTTTTATATGTAAAAAGTTAATCCTTTGGTTTTTTGTAAAGAGTGCCTCAGAAACAGTTGAGTAACCCACTTATTTGACAACTCCTAAGACCCATAATTTGCTTACATATCACCCCTGAAGACGGGCATCCAACGATATATATTTTACCAAATATGATGTATTTTAAACTAACGAGTGTCTTCCACTCCCAGACTAAGCATGAAGTAAAATTGCGAGTTTAGAAAAGCCCCGTGTAGAAAATTTGTCGAGGGTCGCGCAGCGACCCGAGACAAATTTTCACGGGGCTTTTCTAAACTCGCAATTTTACTTCATGCGCCACGCGTATAAAACACTGATTTAAAGTGAAGTTAAAAACGCACTGAAAACCAACCCAACTTCGATATTTTTCAAAATTGGATGTATTCTTTTCTATCCATGCTGTAAACCTTCAGATATTTGTTATTTTCTTGTAAAAAAACTTCGATTCCATGTAGTCCTTCGGTCTCCGAAGACCATGATTGGTCCTTCGAGCTGTAGCCTTTGTAAAATGGTAATAAACTTAGTAATCCAGAGTGACCCATCAGTTTGAAACTTCTAAGAACGAGTGTTGTCCACTCCCAGACTAAGCATGAAGTAAAATTTCGAGTTTAGAAAAGCCCCGCGTAGAAAATTTGTCGAGGGTCGCGCAGCGACCCGAGACAAATTTTCACGGGGCTTTTCTAAACTCGCAATTTTACTTCATGCGCCACGCGTATAAAACACTGATTTAAAGTGAAGTTAAAAACGCACTGAAAACCAACCCAACTTCGATATTTTTCAAAATTGGATGTGTTCTTTTCTATCCATGCTGTAAACCTTCAGATATTTGTTATTTTCTTGTAAAAAAACTTCGATTCCGTGTAGTCCTTCGGTCTCCGAAGACCATGATTGGTCCTTCGAGCTGTAGCCTTTGTAAAATGGTAATAAACTTAGTAATCTAGAGTGACCATTCAGTTTGAAACTTCTAAGAACGAGTGTTGTTCACTCCCAGACTAAGCATGAAGTAAAATTTCGAGTTTAGAAAAGCCCCGCGTAGAAAATTTGTCGAGGGTCGCGCAGCGACCCTCGACAAATTTTCACGGGGCTTTTCTAAACTCGAAATTTTACTTCATGCGCCACGCGTATAAACCACTGATTTACAGTAAAGTTAAAAATATATAACGCTTAAATGTGATGATGATCAATATTTACCAAGATGTAAACGTCAGATACGTTTTAAAAAATTTTATTGACCTAAAATTGTACACGTAGACATAATTCTCGACTTTATTTTAAAAATGTCGTATTAATTATAATTACATTTTAAATAATTTCATAAATATCAAATAAATCTTCCTATCAAAACCACCCCAAACCGGACAAAAGATAACGCCACGCGCCGGCTGAAAACAGATGGACTTCTTACTACCTGCTAATATCGGGTTGACATTGACACCCAGAAAATGCGGTTGGTATTTATAATAGATTACCCCTTGAGTGCTCGGTCTCTTTCCCCTTACCCTCCAACATTTTAGGAAAGAGATAGAAATCGGAAGATTTTAGGGTTTTTGGTCTGGTCGCCATAATTGGTCAACCTTTTATTTGTGTTTTTATTTTAGGAGTTAAATTCATGACCATTTATTTTCTATTATTATTCTAGTGTTTTATATTTTTACTTGTATATTTTCTTCGAACACATTTTATTCTTTTAAATTACACTACCTAGTTTAAGTGCATGTTTGGAATATTTCCAGCAAATTAGTTAACAAAAGCCTTTAGAAATTCATTGAGTTTATTGGGTGGTTGCAAACTGTAGCAGATCCTTTTTCGCACTATAGGGGGTGTTGTTTTGGTCCCAGCACATTTCGTGGAAAGATAACCGTTGAGCCATCTGTGATATCTCAAATTTGGTCCGTTGCAAGCATCAGTTAATTCTAAGAAAATAATCCCTTTCTCTAGACGAAGGAAGGGATGCGAAAATCACACCCACGAAATATGTTTGACCAATAAGAACGCTCCTCCCTCTTAATACTCATTTTAATTTTCTTCTATTTTTAAATATGAAAATCACTCTTGCCAAAAACTTTAAACTGTTAACATCAAAAATTTAATATATAAAATTACGAAAAAACTATTCGTGAAAATGCAAACAGTGTCTTAATTTACGAATAGTTTTTTCGTAATTTTATATATTATGTTTAAAGTGTGCAAACTATAAGAAGCGTAAGCTTATTTTCTCGAATTCAAATAGTTTTGAATTTGAATTTATCTTGTTTGAACTGTACCGTAAGGTAAATAATAAGGTCTCACATTCTTCATACCTGCTAATGACATAATCCCCTTTTTTACCTATAAATACCGACCATCATTTTCACTCATTCCATTTCTGTGTACCTGTTCATTCCACACACAACACTTTTTCCAAGTAAGTTTGTTTAATTTTATTCCTAATTTTTTTTAACCGTCATGAGCAAAGCTATACTGAAGAGAGATAAATCTCGAAACGCGTCTATAGATGGCCTAAGACATTAGTTTTAATCCAAGTCCTTTCACTTCTAATTTGTTGCTATCTCTCCTTTCATTTTAAATTGTATTGTTAGTTGGGTTAAAGAGAATTCGACCTAAACGTTACATATACTTTAATAGAGCGTTGTAACAAATCAAATTAAATAAGATTTTAAATATTTCATTGTATAATTCAATATCCGGAGGTGTATTTGCACGGGAAGTAGTTGTTTCAATGGATATTTATCGTCTTAAATTGTCTTATAAATTAAGACACTGTTTGCATTTTCACGAATAGTTTTTTCGTAATTTTATATATTATGTTTAAAGTGTGCAAACTATAAGAAGCGTAAGCTTATTTTCTCGAATTCAAATAGTTTTGAATTTGAATTTATCAAAAATTTAAATCTCTAAATTCATCAAAATTCTTACTACTACAACGTTATTGTAAAGATATTTGTATATAAAAGTGTATATATTTGTACATTTATGGTGAATAGAGTTATAAGTGCAAAGAAATATTTTATTTCATATTTATTCATCTGCATCAGAAAACTATTGGCGATTTCCGAACCAGTGCAAAAAGAAATCATTAAAGAGATAATCTCTCCAAAACAGTTCTAAATAGTAGATAGGACAAACCGGAAGATCGTTCGAGGAGAGGATAGAGGGACACAAAAAAAGCCCACGTTAAACAAAAAAGAACATCAACGTTGCCAACCACCTAATAGATGAAAACCACAATTTTAACCAAGATGTAAACATCTTACAAACATCAAAAAAGGCAGAAAATTAAACCTACTAGGAAATTTGGAAATAATTAAACACCAAAATTCCGGACTTCTCCTCAACGAGCAATTAGAATTATCTACCTCTCCACTACTGAAAAAGTTTCTCCCACCAAAGTAGTTGAATATACCGGGTGTTGATTCGATCATGTATACATAGGGATGGATTTAAGATGTAAAACCACATTTATGCATTTTCCTGCTTCCCGGGTCATTTTAGGGAAAACATACAAGAGTAAACAAAAATTAAGAAAAAAATATTACGTATTTAGGTCGCTATTTAGTTAAAATCCGACGTCGTTTACTATTTTTTATTAAGTCTTGACAATCACAAAAATTTAAGATAAATGGTCTCATGTAAGTAAGTAAGTAAGTAAGTATATTTATTGGTGCTAAAAAAATGGTGGTTATACACAGGTCAAATACAAAATATAATAAAATATATATATGTATGAAAAAAAAAAACAATATCACTTAATCACAAGATAAAATTACATATATAAAACAATGACAAATAATTAAAATGTTCAATGTTCAATGGCTTCAATTATTTTAGTTGTGAAGTGTCGCTTAAAAGGTACTCGTCAATACTATAAAATCCATTGCATATTAGAAAGTGTTTGATTGATTTCCGAAATGCGTTTAACGGGAGAGATTTTACTGTTTCTGGTAGAACATTATACAGCTTGGGCCCACAATAGTTTAGACCATTACGTGACTTACTCAGTCGCAATCTAGGAATCTCGATAAGGGTTCCAAATCTAGTATTATGTTCATGTTTTTGGTTTTGTTTTACATATAAATTAAAATGTGTATGTACATAAGTTACGCATTCCAAGATAAATAAACATGGTAAGGTTAGTACTTTTAGATTAATAAAGGCCTGTCTACAATCGTCGCGATAATTGATAGATGCGAGAACCCTTATTGCACGTCGCTGTAGTTTGAAAAGCCGTATAGTGATACTGGAATGGCCCCAGACCAATATGCCATACGTAAGATGACTTTGGCATTGGGAATAGTACACTTGAAGTATGGCACTATTAGGAAGCCAATTTTTTAACTGCCTTAACGCATATACAGATTTCGATACTTTTTTTGCAGTTTCTAGTTCATGTTTGTGCCAGTTTAATTTACTGTCAATATGGACCCCAAGAAATTTAACAGTACTTAAAGCTGCATTCCGTTTTAGGGAGAACACAACGTGCGTAGATTTCTCCGGATTTAGAGATAGCCTATTGGCAACAAACAAGTTGGAAGCTTTCTGCACTGAAGTAGCATTAATTATTTTTGCACCGCTATCTGTTTGTGCACAAGATTTTATTGTGGTATCGTCTGCGAACAGGATAATAGAAGATTGATCCAACTGAAATGATAAATCATTTATATAAATTAAAAATAACAGTGGCCCCAGGATTGAGCCCTGGGGTACTCCACATGTTACTTCTAATTCGCTTGACGCGGTGTTGTTCACATGTACTTGTTGAAATCTAGAGCTCAGATAGGAATTTATTAACCGGCAGCTTTCGGGATGGAAGTTGTAATAGTATAGCTTCCGCAAGAGGACGCCGTGAGAGACACAGTCAAAAGCTTTACTGAGGTCCAGAAAGGTTGCCACGGAACACGATCCAGTTTCAAACCCCTCGTATATTTCCTCAGTAAGCGCAATGACTGCATCCCTAACAGACCGACCCCTACGGAAGCCAAACTGCTTGCAATTAATTAGGTTATAGCAATCTAGATATTCTACAGTCTGTTCAAGTATAATTTTTTCTAGTACTTTAGATATTATAGGCAACAGCGAGATGGGCCTGTAGTTGTTGCAGTTAGATGTATCACCCTTTTTAAAAATTGGAATAACAATAGCACGTTGCAGACACTTTGGAAAAATACCCGATTCTATGCAGCTATTCAGTAGTTTTGTCAAAGGAAGTATAATAACGTCAATTATATTTTTTGATGAACACCCGTCTTCATTTATTATTTTTGATGCGCTAGGATCGCGGAAGGGGCATTCAATGAAAGCTACGGATGCGGCGTTGATAATTTCAGGCATAAAAGTCAAGTATTACACCTCTAAATAGCCGTAATTATGTACTGTAAATACCAGAGCTGGGCAGGATTCGAATCATTTAGGATTCGAATCCTGGATTCGAATCCTTTTAGAGGATTCAAAAGAGGCATTCGAATACTTTAATTAAACTGGATTCGTGAGCCGGATTCGTTACACTTTTTTAAAAGGAGTCGTATTCGAATCCAAATGCGGGTGATTTGAATCCTCATAAAAGGATTCGAATACTTACAAAAAGTATTCGAATAGTTCAAAAGGATTCCAATCGTCAAAAATAACTCGAATTAATCGCGAGGATTAACATGAAAAAGTTGTTTTGTATATTTTTAAATTTCTGGTTAAATCACTGTTTTATACGCGTGGCGCATGAAGTAAAATTTCGAGTTTAGAAAAGCCCCGTGAAAATTTGTCTCGGGTCGCTGCGCGACCCTCGACAAATTTTCTACGCGGGGCTTTTCTAAACTCGAAATTTTACTTCATGCTTAGTCTGGGAGTGGAAGACACTCGGTTGTATCCAAATCCAAATCCAAATGCGGGTGATTTGAATCCTCACAAAAGGATTCGAATACTTACAAAAGGATTCGAATAGTTACAAAAGGATTCCAATCGTCAAAAATAACTCGAATTAACAGCGAGGATTAACATGAAAAAGTTGTTTTGTATGTTTTTAAATTTCTGGTTAAATCTGTTTTATACGCGTGGCGCATGAAGTAAAATTTCGAGTTTAGAAAAGCCCCGTGAAAATTTGTCTCGGGTCGCTACGCGACCCTCGACAAATTTTCTACGCGGGGCTTTTCTAAACTCGAAATTTTACTTCATGCTTAGTCTGGGAGTGGAAGACACTCGGTTGTAGCCAAATCCAAATGCGGTTGATTTGAATCCTCATAAAAGGATTCGAATACTTACAAAAGGATTCGAATAGTTACAAAAGGATTCCAATCGTCAAAAATAACTCGAATTAATCGCGAGGATTAACATGAAAAAGTTGTTTTGTATGTTTTTAAATTTCTGGTTAAATCACTGTTTTATACGCGTGGCGCATGAAGTAAAATTTCGAGTTTAGAAAAGCCCCGTGAAAATTTGTCTCGGGTCGCTGCGCGACCCTCGACAAATTTTCTACGCGGGGCTTTTCTAAACTCGAAATTTTACTTCATGCTTAGTCTGGGAGTGGAAGACACTCGGTTGTAATAAAATCAAAAATCAAGTAAATTTATGATTTGTGTCAAATTTGACATTTTGATAAATTTTGATGATTTTGCCAGATTTGAGATTTTTAATTGTTTTTCGGTAATTTCGCCAAATATAACACTTTAATGAATTTCGATGATTTCTGTCAACTTTGACAATTTGATAAATTTCAATAATTTCCGTCAAATTTGACATTTTGAATTGTATTTTAAATAATTCCCTCAAATATGATATTTTTAATGTTCGACGTATTCAATCGTATTCTGACAATTTTCGCACAAATTAATATTTTGTACGTTAGCAATCATATCATATTTTGACAATTTTCACACGGATTGACATTTATGACGTTTCGAATTATATTTTGACCATTTTCATATGAATTCACATTCCTAATCAAATGTTTACACTTAACATGTCGATTTATAACATTTTTATAAGATTTTCAACAAATCGATATTTTCATAAAATTATCATCATTTCGAGATTTTTGTCGATTCATCAGATTTTGCAGTATTTCCTCAATTTTCCTCAATTTATCGAATGTTGATGAAATTTTCAATATTTCGAGATTTTTTATTAATTTATGAAAATGTTTATTTTCAACATATCTTGATTTTTGTTATTTTGTCATTTTTATCGATTTATAAAATGTTGATGAAATTTTTGATATTTCGAGATTTTCTCCTCAAATTATATAAAATGTTTATATGTAAGATTTTCAATATGTTTATTCAGATTTGTAACGATTTAAAAAAATTATTGACTCATTATTTGAACACACAAATTTGAGATTTTTTTTTCAAGACATATTTAATCATTTTTGACATTTAATGGCATTTTTGATATTTTTTACCTTTTGAGATGACAATTTTGACAATAAATTATATTTGAAATAAAACAACGCAGTTGGGAGGGTTTCACTTTTATTGTTGAACACTGCAACATGTTTCACCACACAGTGGCTTCATCGGGCAGATGAAATAATGCATCATTATTTCATCTGCCTGATGAAGCCACTGTGTGGTGAAACATGTTGCAGTGTTCAACAATAAAAGTGAAACCCTCCCAACTGCGTTGTTTTATTTCAAATAGTATTATGGAGTTTCATCATGTATCCGCCTCATCAATTAAATATTTAATAGATTATATTCTTGATATTAGACTACGTTTCTTGACATTAGATGTGAAAACATCATTAGATGTTACTTTTGATAAATAATGAAATTTTTTACTTTTTTCCCATTTCTGATGTTGATTATTTGACATTAGATGGCAGTTCTGACATTTTATATTTTTTTACTTTTTTTACATTAGACGACAATTTTGACATTTGATATTTTTGATATTACGTATTTACTTCTTTTACAATGGATGACAATTTTTATATTATTAGATAACTTTTTGACGTAATTAGTGATTATGACTGAAATTTTCGTTTTTGTAAGAACGTTTTTGTCAAACTGTCACGCACTGACATAAAATGGTAATTTTGACGTAAATCGATTTTATCAACACGCCGAATTTTTGACGTTTTTGATATTTTTCATATTTACGAGATGACATTTTGGTCAATTTGATGTTTTTGGCAATTTTAAATAATTTTGGCAAATTTTGATAACCTTTAAAACTGAAAACAGTTTTAATATGTTTTTATATTTTTAACATTACTTGAAATCAGTGTTTAATACGCGTGACGCATGAAATAAAATTTCGAGTTTAGAAAAGCCCCGTGAAAATTTGTCTCGGGTCGCTGCGCGACCCTCGACAAATTTTCTACGCGGGGCTTTTCTAAACTCGAAATTTTACTTCATGCTTAGTCTGGGAGTGGAAGACACTCCTTCGTAAATTTTTGAATTATAATAAAGTTGTGTAAATAAATACACGACTTTATGATAATTCAAAATTTTACGAACGAGTGTTCTCTTTATTTCTCGGTTTATTGAACAAACACAAAAGAGCTGAGGTGAAAAGTGTTTAAGTAAAAGTGGTTAATTTTTTCGTTGGCTACAACTTTTGTTTGAAACATTTTTTGATTTAGACATTGAAAGCCACAATCGGTGAGTTGTTGATTCAAAACAATAATAACGCTTTATCAGTTGATATAGATAATGGAAATTCGAGTGGTACCGCCAAAGAAACCAACGATTGGAAAACCGTACCCAAGAAGAAAAGGCAAACTCCGAAAAAGATAATTGGACAGAAGAAGGGATCAACTTTAAAAGGAATTGAAAAGAAAGCTCACTTACACATCTATAGAGTCCACCCAAATGCAACAGCAGCAGAAACGACTGCCTATATAGAAGACAACACTGTCCAAGTACTTTGTTGTGAAAAATTAAACTCCAGGAGACCAAAAGAGTACTCATCGTTCAGAGTTACTGTCCCATTCGAAGCGCTGCAGGAAATAGAAGATCCAGACTTCTGGCCGGCTGGTGTGGAAGTAGGACGTTTTTTTTCAAGCACCCACCTCATCCCCCGAACGAAAGACGAACGAACGAAATTCCAACACCGATTTAAAAAATAATGCCATATTCTATATGAATATTCAATGCCTCCGATATAAATTAGAACAGCTTGAAGCATTTGTAATTGATAAAAATGTACTTGTAATTGCATTAAGTGAACACTGGCTCACACCAAACGAATCTTATGCTTATAATATTAATGATTTTCGTATTGCAGAATGTTATAGTAGATCTATCTCTAAAAATGGAGGTTCACTACTTATGGTGAAAGCAAGCGTTGAGTATACAGTCTTAAATTTTGTCAAAGAACTTTCAATTGAACTCATTTGCGAAATGTCAGGAATACTATTAAATTCCCTCAATGTAGTAGTCATTGCAGTATATCGCTCACCAGATGGCCTATACACAACCTTTCTTGAAACCATAGAAAAAATGCTAAATCGCATAAATATTTTATCACACAAGATTTATATCTGTGGTGATTTCAACGTATATTTTAATAAATATGACAACAGAGCTCTTGAGTTAAGTAATCTTTTCTCAAGTTATGGATTATGTAAATTAACTGATCAACCTACAAGAGGAAACGCCTGCATTGATAATATATTTTCAAACATAAATGGATGGAACAATATAACATTATACGATATAGGGGTCTCTGATCACTTAGGACTATACGTTGAAATCAATCACACGCATGCGGTAAAAACTCAAATCGTAAGACCTATTACACAACTAGGTAAATTTTTGTTTCATAAGATGTTAGACCAATTTGACTGGAAACAATTTGCATTCAGTCCTGAAAGTGTTGATGAGGGTTGGGATGTATTATCTGACCGATTATATCACTGCTATACTTCAGCCTTTCCCGAGCGGGAAATAAGATGTTCAAATAGTAAAACCTTAAAGTGGTTTGGACCTGAACTTATTAAATTAAGAAACGAAGTACAATTACTTCGAAGTCTGAACATCAAATATAATAATAAATACACCAATTCTGCATATAAATCACTTAATATGACTTACAAATATAAAATTAAAGAGGAGCAGTTAAAAGCAAATGAACGATATATTACTTCATCTAGTAACAAATCTAAAGCTATCTGGAATATCGTAAAATCTAAAATGCATACTAACAAAATAGACAATGACACAGATATTAGTGCATATGATTTTAACACATTTTTTACAAACGCTGCTGAAAAAGTGATAAAATCTATTAATAAATCCGACTATGATCCAATGAAACTTATGTTAAGAAACGGTACTTTATTAAATCAAACACCAACATTTAATTTCCAAGAGGTGTCTTCCGTTAGTGTGAGCAATACAATATTGAAATTAAAAAACAAGTCTAGCAGGGATATATTCGGTCTAAATTTGGAATTAATTAAAACTGCGGTAGACATACTGATAACTCCTATTACACACCTGATTAAGAATTCCCTAAGATCTGGGGTTTTTAAAGAAGTGTTGAAAATAGCGAAATGTGTTCCAGTATTTAAAAAAGGCGACAGACTAAACTTGAATAATTATCGTCCGATAAGTATTCTGCCAGTACTCTCTAAAATATTTGAATCGATAATCTGTGAGCAAATAACAAATTATTCTATTATCCTACAACATCCTATCAGTGACACAGTTTGGATTCAGGAAAGGGAGATCGACAGTGAAGGCCGCAAATGAATTTATTCACTTTGCGATTGACTGCTTTTAGAAGGAGGCCTAAAATAGATCCTTGTGGAACACCGTGTGTAATGCGTTCCTCGCTGGATAATATATTGTTGAATATTACCCGTTGTCTTCTATTCAATAAATATGAAGATAACAATCTGCAACTGACTGGATTGAAGTTATAAAAGTATAGCTTTTGCAATAGAATTGTATGGTTGACGCAGTCGAATGCTTTGCTCAGATCAAGGAGACAACTAGCGGCAATATCATTATTTTGATATTGCCGCTAGTTGTCTGCTTGGCTACAACTTTTGTTTCAAACATGTTTTGACGTCGAAAGCCATAGTGAAATTCGTTTAATAAAAAATACATCTAATGATTTCTAGTTATTTTTAACACAAGACTTTTAGACATTTGATGGTATAATTAATATTTAATTACTGAAATAAGTATTTATTTTTTAATATATTCGTAAATATACGGCAAACAATGTAAAATATTTATTTAAATAAAATATTTAGGAAATAACAATACAATAAATTTTATATTATTATTGTTATTATTATTATACAGGGTGTCCGTATTTCAACAGAATGTATGGGGATCTCGGTTATTTAAAGAGATAGAGTCGGTTAAATTGGGGCAAAGTTGCGTAATTTAGGGCCCAATAATAATCCAAAAACAAGTTTAAAATATCTTCTTTCGTTAATGAGATATTGTAAAAAACCCTATTTTTTGAAAATTCGTTTTTATTTTTTTATTCAAAAACTATTGAATTCAGACATTTAAAACTTTGATATTATAGGCACTTTTTAGCGATAAATCTAGTAACATATTTTATTTTAAGATAACTATAACATTTACTTTACATAGCTACCTTTTGTTTTTCTTATGGGCGCCATTTTGGATTTTCATATTTTTTGGAAGAATTTTTTACTGAATTCAATGATGTATCACACTTATAGTTTATTGTACATTTTATATAAAATTTAATTGCAACTCGATTTAATGACTTAGAGACTAGAATTGAGAAACTGGAATCCAAATGTACTTTAATTAACAGTGAATCGATACGAAATAACAATATAGAAGAAAGCATGGAAGAAATGATGATCGAAATGGATGAGAGAAGTGAACGGATGAAGAATGTCATCTTATTTAATTTACCAGAACCAACTACGAGTGATATCCAATCTAAAATAAAAGAAGATCATCACAACATTGAACAAATCTTACAGCCTCGAGGTATTAACTTTAAACCTGCGAAAGTATTTCGTTTGGGGGCTCTGAAAACAAATAATAAGCCACGTCCATTAAAAATTGTCTTTGAAAGAAATGACGAAGCATTGGAAGTACTAAAGAGTAATGCACGGGATGAGAATAAAAAGTTCCATTTTAAGTCAGATAGAACAAAAAAACAAGTTACATATTTTAAAAAGATACAAGAGGAACTGGACATGCGTAAATCTAATGGTGAATTAAACCTAACAATAAAATATAACAAGGGTGTCCCATTTGTTACTTCTGGTCAAACACCAATCTCTCGGACCTCGAATTCAGAACTAAAAAACTAGTGGCTTATTACCAAAATTGTGGGGGATACGTGGCAAACTTAAAAATGTTATGTTATCTATTAATAACAATGATTATGACATAATTATCTTGACCGAAACATGGCTGTTCGAGGACATATCTAATAACGAACTACAGTTAACAAACTATAATGTATATAGAGTCGAACGTAGTATTAGGGGTGACAAAATGGGTGGTGGTATTTTAATTGCCATCAAACGTTGCTTTACATCTTCGGCTATTTTAAGTGATAATTCTATTGAACATTTATTCGTATTATTATCAATCAATAAGTCTAACTATATTATTGGGGGTGTCTATATACCACCATCGTCGTCATTAGATATATATTCATACCATTGTAGAATTATAGAAAATCTAGTTGAAAAATATTTTAGCAGTCAATATTCAATTTGTGGAGATTATAATCTCCCAAACATTAATTGGAGTAATAATAATTTAGTAGACAGTTGTAATATAGATTCAAAATCTCAAATCATTCTAGACACGTTTAACTTTCTCAATTTTAAGCAAATTAATACAATACCTAACTCCAGAAATATATTTCTCGATTTATTTTTTTCTAATATTGTTAGTCCTGTTGTAACACTTTCAGAAAATTTAATATCAAATGTATCACAGCACCACTCGGCTTACGATATTTCTATATTCTTTGACGGTGTCATTGTATTACAATCTGAGAGTAAAGTTTATATGTATCATTTAGCCGATTTTAATTTATTAAATGCATTCTACAATAATGCATTTAATAAAAATGAATGGTTATCAAATGTCAAAAATGCAAATGTTAATGACTTGGTGGAGTTTTTTTATAAAATTATTAATGAGGGCATTAATACATTTGTACCTCAAAGAGGTAACAATAGTTACAATAATTATCATAAATGGATGTCACAGGAACTAAAAGTTCTCGTAAATAAGAAAAAAGCAGCTCATATAAAATCGAAACAAACTGGTAACTATGACGACTATGTAGTTTTTAAGTCAATACGCAGCCAATGTAAAACACTGTCAAATAATTTATACCATAACTACATAGCTAATGTTGAATCAAAGCTCAATTCCAATCATAAATACTTTTGGAATTATGTTAAGGACTTAAAAAATGATAACGGTATACCAAAATTAATGCATTTGGATTCTAGAAAAGGTTCCGATGTTAAACAGATCGCTGATTTGTTTGCTGATTATTTTACTACAGTCTATGTGACGGATAATAGTCCAAATAATATTAATTCACCTTCTAAATACGCAATTGGTAGCAGCACTCTTTCATTATCTATGGAAGATATATTTAATGAAATCTTACATCTGAAAGTAAGCAAGGCCCCAAGTCCTGACGGAATCTCAACTTATATTCTGTTAAATTGCATTTATTCACTTTGTAGCCCCTTATTTGATATTTTTTCTAAATCTTTATCTTCTGGAGTATTTTCATCAATGTGGAAGATGAGCTTTATTAACCCAATTTATAAATCTGGTGATCGTAATATGATTTCTAATTATAGAGGTGTTTGCCTTCAGCCTCCTATTTCAAAAATTCTAGATAAATTGGTTTGCAATCAGGTTTACTGGATGGCTAAATCCGTTCTCTCTAATAAACAACATGGCTTTATATCCAATCGATCGACAGCCACAAATTTGCTATGTTACCACCAATACTTAGTTAACGCTTTTCATGATAACTATCAAGTAGATTCCATTTATCTAGATTTTTCGAAGGCTTTTGATAGAGTAGATCACTCTATCTTATTAGAGAAATTAGTATTACTTGGGTTTAATGCACTTACGATTGGATGGCTCGCTGATTGTTTGAATAATAGAACACAAATGGTAAAAATCAATAACTTTATATCAAAACCTATATCTGTTACTTCGGGGGTCCCACAAGGCACACATTTGGGGCCAATTTTGTTTTTATTATTCATTAATGATATTGAACGAAGCATTTGCAATAGCGAAATACTTTAATATGCAGATGATATAAAAATATTCAGAATTATTAACACCTTAGAAGACTGTAAATATTTACAAGAAGATTTGGATAAAATTCATGACTGGTGCTTGAATAACAAGCTTTATTTAAATATTAATAAGTGTACTAAAATTTCATACTCTCGGAAGAATTCAGTTATTAATTATTCTTATAGAATTGGTCAAAATATCATTCCCGAAGTGAATGAAATGAAAGATTTGGGTGTTATTTTCGACAGCAAGTTATCTTTTATATCTCATATAACTAATATATGCAACAAATCATTAAAGATGTGGGGTTTCGTGTGGAGAGTATGTAGAATTCTGAGTCCATCGTGTTTGAAAACTTTATATTGTTCTATGGTTCGTTCTAACTTGGAATACGCATCAATAATTTGGTCACCGCATACATCGGGTCTCACCAACAGATTAGAAACCATACAAAAGAAGTTCTTTCGTACGATGGAGTACAAGTTGGTTAAATACCATTCACTTGGCTCTTATTCAGATATAATGGCTGAATTAAAAATGAAAACCCTAGAAGATCGTCGCACAATTAGCGACTTAATTTATCTACATAAAATTGTAAACGGAGCGATTGATTGTCCAGAGATTTTATCCATGCTTGACTTCTACGTACCCTGCCATGATCGTAGTCTAAGGTCTAACCCAATTTTTCGCCTGAGGACGTTTTCATCTAATTATGGTCATAATAATCCCATTGCAAGGATGATGCGAGCTGCGAATAGTTTGGACACGGAATTTATATCGTTATTCGGATCCAATTTAGTTACATTTAAGAATCATCTAACCCACTTAGAGGTTTTTAACAAATAGCCGATAAACTGTGCGATAATTCATATTTATTGTTTGATTAGTGTTGTTAATTTTTTTTTTTTGCATGATTTCGGTGTTTAATACAATAAAAAAATAACTCCTTTTTAGTGAGCATAGTATAATTATTTAGTTTTAGTTTTAGATTTATTTCAAATACATTGCATTACTATCTAGATTGTCTACATTGTGTATTTTAAATTTAGTAAAGTTTATACATGATATATTTAAGCATTAACTTGTTTTTGTAAAAGGGGTTTCCCGTTGAATATGAATAAATAAAATAAAATAAAATAAAATTTTAATCTTTTGGTTTTTCAAGAAGTGCCTTGGAAACAGTTGAGTAACTCACTTATTTGGCAACTCCTAGGACCCATAATTTGCTTACATATCACCCCTGAAGACGGGCATCCGACGATATATACTTTAACAGTTGTGACATATTTTAAAGTAACGAGTGTCTTCCACTCCCAGACCAAGCATGAAGTAAAATTTCGAGTTTAGAAAAGCCCCGCGCAGAAAATTTGTCGAGGGTCGCGCAGCGACCCGAGACAAATTTTCACGGGGCTTTTCTAAACTCGAAATTTTACTTCATGCGCCACGCGTATAAACCACTGATTTGAAGTGTAGTTCAAAAACACACAAATACATCTTTAATCAGAGTAACACAGATATTTAGTCTGTTATCAACGGTGTTCAGTGTTAATAATAAATAAATAATTAGGTTTTGAATATTTTTGTTAAAACAACTGATAATGATATTTATATGTTAATGGTTGTAAAAAAATAAGAAAATTAAATGTATTCTTGAACGATTTATATTCGTGATTCGAAGAAACAGGATTCGAATCTTTGATTCGAATCATATTTATCTCTTACGACTCCTTTATTCGAGTATACGTGATTCGAATCATATTAGGTGATTCGGATTCGTGATTCGAATCCTTTTAACGAGGATTCGTCCCAGCTCTGGTAAATACCCATATTATTTTCTTATGCCCGGCTTGAGGCTAATTTATAAAATTTTCGTATATTTCAAAAATTGGTTAAAAATAGTAAACGACATCGGATTTTAACCAAATAGTGGCCTAAATACATCGGATTTTTTTATAAATTTTTGTATACTCCTATATATTTCCTCTAAAATGACCCGGGAAGCAGGAAAATGCATAAATGTGGTTTTACATGTTAAATCCCTATGTATACCTAAACGAATCGACACCCTGTAGATAACTAGTCATAAGAAATCTGTACATTATGTAACTCTCTTCACCTGAAAAACCAATAAATTTGCGAAACAATTGTAGTGAATTAACGTTCCAATTTATAAAAATCAACAAGTTTTTTCTTTAAAATAAGTAAAGTCAAGGAATTTTTGTTTTAAGTACTTATACATATGCCGATATCCTCCGTGTAATTTTTAAAGCATCTGTTGATTTTAATTTTATGAAAGAGTTCAATTTGAAATTTGTAACAAGTGTTTTCCACTCCCAGACTGAGCATGAAGTAAAATTTTGAGGTTAGAAAAGCCTGAAAATTTGGATTTGCCGGGGCGCGCGAGCGAAGTGAGTCGCGCCCGGGCAAATTCAAATGTTTACACTTTTCTTAACTCGAAATTTTACTTCATGCGCCACGCGTATAAAACATTGTCAATATTGCAAAGTTCAAAATATACTGCGTATATTTGATTTCGCGTTAATGGGTTTTAAGAAAGTATTATCAAATCTTGCAATTTCTCAATTCATACTTTATGATGTGTTTTCTTTTCACCTCTTAAATCTGCAACTACGGGTGTTTGTTGTTCAAATAACTCAAATTTAGATATTTAGACGACGGGCACTTTAAAATTGCTTTAGCAAATAACTTTGTTATTCCCTATATTTGTTTTTTTACAAAATTACGTTATTTTATTTATTTATTTATTTACTTATTTATTTATTATTTTATTTTAAGGGAATCTGGAATCAGGGAAGAGTCGGGAAAAAGTCTGGGCAAATTAACATTTCAAATTGGTCGCCATTATGAATTTATCTTTAATTTCATTATCAGTAAAATTATAATAATTACATCTTTGATTTGGTTGGCGTTCCCTTTGTGGTAAATCTTTATAAAAAAATATTAAAACACTTAACTTTGTTTTACCACTTTAATTAACTTTTTACAGTGACTATAGTTTCGACTACAAGCTAGTCATTATCAAACTGAGTACCTAAAATACATTGTACATTGTTTTTATATTACAGCATCAAAGAGGGGAGTATACATTATGTCGGTCTGGTCGTTGATGAGGGGAATTTCCAGATTAGCTTTCAACTTGTGAATTTCCAGCGCTTCCAGTAAATCCATTTTTCGGCCTTTGTCCGACAAATGGATTACGGAAAGCATGCTGTCTTCTGTGCAGGTGTGGTTGTTTTCTATTGTTTTCAACTGTAAATTTAATTTAACTGTAATTTACAGTTGAATTTGAAAATAACAACAGCCTGAACTTTCTAGATCTAACTATCACTAAAACCAACAGCATACTAACTTTTGATATTTTTCGGAAACCCACATACACCGACTCCATAATTCCAAATACCTCCCGTCACCCCTACAATCAAAAAATTGCTGCATTTAACTCATTTATTAACAGAGCAATAAAATTACCCCTTTCCGATGAGTCCCGCCTCAAAGAATTTTCAATCATAAAACAAATCGCTACAAACAATGGCTACAATCCAGCTCTAATAAACAACCTTATAGCGAAACAAGAATTAAAACAAATTCAAAACTTGATTTATGCAACAAATAAAATAAATAAAAATAAATTTTATACAATAACATATTTCGGAAACATTAGCAACCAAATTAAAAGAACCCTTGAAAAGTGTAACGTCAACGTAGTTTTTAAACCATTTTCTAAAATAGCAAATATTATTCATAATCCAAAAACAATTATAAATAGAAACAAAAAATCAGGTATTTACAAATTAACTTGCGAAACATGTAAAGGAGCATACATTGGTCAGTCTGGTAGAAATTTTGAAATAAGATTAAAAGAGCATTTAAATTTAGTCCGTTTAAAGAATAACAAGTCCACTTTTGCAACTCATTTAATAGAAAACAACCACACCTGCACAGAAGACAGCATGCTTTCCGTAATCCATTTGTCGGACAAAGGCCGAAAAATGGATTTACTGGAAGCGCTGGAAATTCACAAGTTGGAAGCTAATCTGGAAATTCCCCTCATCACAACCAGACCGACATAATGTATACTCCCCTCTTTGATGCTGTAATATAAAAACAATGTACAATGTATTTTAGGTACTCAGTTTGATAATGACTAGCTTGTAGTCGAAACTATAGTCACTGTAAAAAGTTAATTAAAGTGGTAAAACAAAGTTAAGTGTTTTAATATTATTTTATAATAATTACTTTACTATTATGTTGATCATATCCCTCTCCCCATTCGACAGTCACCGGGTAGCAATTCTAGGAATGTAGCAACCTAAACCTCTGGGTGTAGCATACTTTTAGGCATTTCTTTGACAAATTACCTATAATAACTTAATTTGTTATTTTTGTATTTTCACATATTTTTAAGATTTCAAAATTGACTTATATTAATAAAGCCATATTTAGACGTTATTTAGTATTAACTCAGCAGGCCTTCTATTCATTCAGCAATGTATGTTTTTATTGTATTCATTATCTTTTTTAATATACGTATGCCCCATGACATTCGCCAAACGAGCCCCATTTTTTCGATGTTGACGTTGTCATAACGCAAGAGAACCAGCAGAGGCGATTAATAGCACATGTGTGCCCCATTCCGCGAGGCAAAACCTCCGGATAAAGAGCAGCAGGGGAGAGCGAGAGCGAGAGAGAGAGAGAGAGAGAGAGAGAGAGAGAGAAAAAAAACCGTTACGATATTATGTAGCTTCGGCGACCACATTAACACGAATTACCGGTTGTTCCGTTAAGTGTAACTCTTTAGAATCGCGAGGGCCGGCGGGGCCCGATCAATCCGAAGGGCTTATCCTAATCTGATCCTCCATTCCATTCCATTCCGCGCCATTGTATGTACCGATGGGCTTACACAGTTTCAGCCCTCTCGAATGGCGCGCGCTTACGGATAACACGGCCGGATTCCAGTTTCAAAAGCAACCCCCGAACACTACACCGTTAGTTAACGTTTCAATTACTCTTCAGAGAGGTTTCAGGGGTGGGGGCCTGGGCGCCTCCGCTCTCTTCTGCAGTTGTTTCCTCTCCCATGTACACACCGTGTTCTATTATTTTTTCGATCCCCAAACCACTCTGTATGTATGTGTGGGGGTGTTGTTCTTTCTCCCCGAAAGACATTATTTCGTTACAGTTACCATTCGGTTTCTTTTTTCCGGGGAATTGCGCCCGATGGGTGTTCGCCTGGAAAATTGGCATCCGGGCGGGCTCCCTCATCAGCAACACATTTGTTTTAATTGCAACTATCTTTCTGTGTGAGAAAAAAGAGTTTTAATTGTCCTCGATGTGCGCTGTGAATGGGGGTGTAAAATTAAATCACAGTTATACCATTTAATGTGTACTAATAAAATGAAACGTTTTCTTTTAATTTGCTCTTGATAAACTTGGTGCTCTTGGTAATTTGTACTAATAAAATAAAACTTTTTTTTCAATTTCTCCTTATAATACTCTGTGCTGTTGGTAATTTGGAGGTCGGTTTTAATACGTGAGTAAAGTGATGAGGGTGCATGGAGTGACGAGGGTGCGCGATTAAACATTACTGCATACAATATGAGACGAGATTCGCCTAAAGGGTACACACAGGAACTGTCCTTTTCTTGGACCAAATGTCCCTCTTGGGCACATAACTAATGTTTGTTACGGTTGTTTTATGCGAGTTACAACCAATTACATGTTGTATTATTAATGTTATTATACTCATACAGGGAATTTTTTTTTTAATTTGAAGTCTCTTTCGTTCTTTTGTAAAAGCACTCAATTTACTCCTTCTCAAGCATAAAGTAAAATTTCGAGTTTAGAAAAGCCAGCAAAGCCCGGCAAATCCAAGTATAGCGCTTTTAAAATTTGAATAATTTTTCATGTATTTAATTCGATAGGTACTTTTCAAGAGGGGGTCCAGAGAGCATAGTTTTAAAATTTAGGTTAAATTTCACTAATTAATTACTCGTTTGGAATTTCACATTTTTGTTAATTTGGTAAATTTTTACATTTTTGTCAAATTCAAAAACAAATTGACAAGAATTAAAAAACTTACCAAATCAACAAAAATGTGAGTTTCCAAAGGAGTAATTGATTGGTGGAATTTAAGCTAAATTTTAAAATTGTGCTTTGATTTTTTTTTAATTTATTTATTTATTTAATTTAACGGTGGGCCATTACATAATAAAATAACAATAGTCTTTTAACAAATCGAAATAATCGCACAAAATCACACAAACAATGTGAGTAACGACTAAAACTAAATTTATATACAAATACAAGTATGCATACATGGAATCATACATACTATAACACTACGTACTACATTCAAGCACATTTTTACAATTACGCTTGAAACATTGTAAGCTTACACCAAAAACATCTATCAATCTACAATATGTATTAATATTATCAATTAATGCATTCCTAGGGCTGTTGGATGCATAATTTGTTGCGTGATACTTGCTAGCAAGTAGTTGTTGATGCCTAGTTAAGCGTGTAGGTACATATAGTGAAATTGATGCAAGTATTACAGAACAATTTATTCTGCTATTTAATATGCGGTACGCAAAACACAAGGAAAAGTACACTCTTCGTTTAATTAATGGAAGAAGTCCAAGATATTTAAGTATCATATTATAATCATGATAAAATAGATGACATCGAAAACAAATCAATTTTATCATTTTTAAATACTGACATCCAGCGATTTATTATTTTAAGTAGCCTTAATATATACCATATAAATCTTTGTAAAATTAATGAACATGCGATCAAATCCAAGCAGAATATTTTGAACTTTACTTTAAATCATTGTTTAATATGCGTGGCGTATGAAGTAAAATTTTGAGCTTAGAAAAGCCCGAAAATTTGGTTTGGTTGACCAAACCGAATTTTCAGGCTTTTCTGAATTAAAAATTTTACTTTATGCTTAATCTGGTACTAGAAACACTCCTTAGAAACTTCAAATTGTAAGCTACTATGAAAACAACGAATGTCTAAACATTTATATCGAAAAATCGTGATATGTATACCTAAAATAAAAATTCCGTGTAAAAATAAAAAAATAAAAATAAAAGTTCCCTGTAAGCCAGGCCCAGATACAACAAAGTAAATAGCTAAATTGGAATTAAAAAAAATGACCGATTTACTAAATGGGTATTATCCTTTTCAAAAAGCGAGACATGAAACTTTAAAGTTAAATATTTTAAATTCGGTGTAGTCGATAGTTTTCAAATTAGAACCAGATAAAGATACATCATTTCTAGATATCCCGATTTATTTTTAGAATTGTATTTCCGAAAATTTTGTTCGATGTATATTTACAAAAAAGGTAGTGTTTTCGACCACCTCAAATATGTTATTTTTTATTTTAATTACATTAGACCTAATTTTTCTGAATCCAGTAATGCCTAATATGTTGTTTTTTTAAAACCATTGTCGTCGAAACTAAATTGAAATAAATCTACTTAAAATTATATTTAAAAAAAATAAATTAGTGCGCCTTGGAAAAAATATTCAAATACATCAATTTTAAAAATCCAGACTTCACTTTTAACTAGTGTTTTATACCAGTGGCGCATGAAATAAAATTTCGAGTTTAGAAAAGCCCCGTGAAAATTTGTCGAAGGTCGCTAGCGCGACCCTCGACAAATTATCTACGCGCGGCTTTTCTAAACTCGAAATTTTACTTCATGCTTAGTGTAGGAGTAGAAAACGCTCGTTATATCATTAAACATTATTTTTAAAGCTTACATCGTTAAAATCTCCCGGTTTAAATCAAATTTGGAGGTTACGTTTGTAAAAACCTGTTTGTTTACATCAATCTTTGAGGTTATGTTTGTTGAATCCTGTTTGTTAACATCAAATTCGTTTGTTATCATCAAATCTTATTTGTTTACATTAAATTTGTAGGTTAGGTTGGTTAAATCTTGTTTGTTTAGATCAAATTTGTAGGTTAGGTTAGTTAAATCATATTTGATTACACAAATTTCTAAACCAAATACTAGGAAACTGAGTTATTGATTTATTTGCAATGTTTTCAAAATTATTTGAAAAAAATGTTAGCAAGAAATAGTGATAAGGGGTTTCTCACTGCATATTTGCAGTGGTCAAATCACACTTCAATATTAACAGCTTTGTCTCATCCATCAATAATATTTATAATAGCATTAATTTCACATATGAACTAGAGAATAACAACTCCGTGCCCTTCCTAGATATTTTTATAATAAGAAGAAACGAAATTTTACTTCATGTGCCACGCGTATAAAACACAGATTTCAAGTGAAGTTCGAATATTCATAAATTTTACGATATTTTAGACTTTTATACGCGTGGCGCATGAAGTAAAATTTCGAGTTTAGAAAAGCCCAGAATTTTCACAGGGCTTTTCTAAACTCGAAATGTTACTTTATGCTTAGTCTGGGAGTGGAAAACACCCGTTTAAAGCTTTAAATTGAACTTAAAAAAAACAAGGAATATCTAAAGATTTACAAAAAATAGGCTAAATTTGGAATACTTACACTTAAAACAAAAACTCTGTTTATCTGTTTGCTCCGGAGGAATATTAATAATTATAAACCATAATGAAGATAACAATTAATTCTCAAAAAACACTCGTTAATTAATATTATACACAATTGACGTTTGTTAAACAATGCGGCGACAAAGAAAAAACATGAATTTTTAATCACCCATAAAACTAGATTTTTTTGTGGCAAAACTGTACAAGATATCAAACATTACTAAAACACAAAAAAGCTTTTTAATTATCTAATCTTTGAAGGTGGATTTTTTAAATTTTTATAAGGTGCGCCAATAAAAACATATTTTAGATTAGTTCGTTTTTTAGTTTAGTATAGTTTAGTTTAGTTTTTTAGTTTTTGTAGTACTATTGTTTTTTATACTTCTTGTCAATCAATGATGACCATAATAACTGAAATAATGTGTTATATTATGATAAGTAACCATAATAAATTTTAGCCGGATCGAATAAAGCGGTAAATTGTTATACTCAATGACATTAGAAGCGTAACACCAAGAAGGAATGATTTTTTTGAATTCATATTTTAGCAACAGAGTGACTATATTTAAAGCATACATTGATAACAATTTCAACCTTGTGCCTTTTATATTTATTTTGAAAAAAAAAATATTTCACTTTTTCTTTTTTGATAAAACTATTTATATGAGCTGTTTAGTACAGATGTTTTTAGTCTTCGTGTTTCCGTTGAGTGTGTTAAGCTTAAATAAAATGCCACGAGTCCGAAGACGTCCACAATATCACCATTTGAGCGATTTTGACCGGGGTCGAGTTGTTGCTTATCGAGATGTCGGTATGTCCTATCGCGAAATTGCCCGCCGTATTGATTCCACTGCAGCAACTGTAATACGTGTGTATCAGGTATGGACAGAAGAAGGTAGAGGAGCAAGAAGAAGACCAATTGGTCAACCAAGGCGTACCACAGAACGTCAAGATCGGCGCTTAAGACAAATAGCCCTGCGAGACCGTTTCGCTACTACGCGTCAAATCGGTGATCAATGGATTGAAGAAGAAGGTAGGCCCGTTAGTATGCGAACCTTATATCGCCGCATTCAATCCTTTGGGCTTCTTTCGTACCGTCCAAGATTAGTGCTTCCTTTAACAGCGAGACACTGTCGCCAAAGGTTGGACTGGTGCAGAGAACGGCAGCATTGGGAGGCAGAATGGCACGATGTCGTATTCAGCGATGAATCACGATTTTGTCTAGGCACGCATGATGGCCGTAGAAGGGTACGACGCTACCGTGGAGAACGACCTGATCTTAGGTTTGCTATTGAGAGGCATGTACACAGGACTGCTGGAGTAATGGTTTGGGGGGCTATTGCTTATGGTAGTCGATCACCTCTTGTATTCATTCGAGGCAGTATGACAGCTGCGCGTTATGTTGAAGACGTCATACGACCGACTTTGTTGCCTTATTTAGATGGCCGCCCAGACGTACTTTTTCAACAAGATAACGCACGTCCCCATATTGCTCGTCGAACTATGAACTTTCTTAATGAAGCTGGTGTTAATGTTTTGGCGTGGCCGCCCCGTTCGCCGGATTTAAATCCCATTGAACATGTGTGGGATATCATGGGAAGAAGAATATTCTCTTTGCACCATCCTTCACAGACTCTAGCACAGTTGCCTCAAGAAGACATCGACATTTTGTCGATGCCCAGACGTCTACAGGAGTGTATACAGCAAAGGGGTCGCCAAACACATTATTAATTTTTTTTAGATTGTTTTTTAATAAAATTTCTGGAAAATGTAATAATTTTATTCTTGATGTAAGACTACCATACTGGCAAAAAATCAAGTTAAAATAATAACTCCTTCTGGGTGTTACGCTTCTAATGTCATGGAGTATATAAAAAAAAATAATATTGTTTTGAACTTTGAAGACTAATTCCGGCTTAACCGTAAACTTCTGGATATAGATAAGTTATGATAAATCATCATATTTTGATCCCAGAAATCTATTGTTAAGCCATTTCCCCACATTAATAGGACACCCTGTATATTAAATAATAATCCCTAGTTTCCAATAAATTGCGAGGGATTTTAATGAATAGAAGACTATGCTTTTATGCTCCTGTCGAAGGTTAGTCAATTCTTGTAAAATGTTAAAATATCTTCAAATAAATATGCAGTTCGCGAAAAATTTGTGCGTATGTGAACTGAAAGTCTTTCAATTTTAACGTCGACTCTTGCAAAAAGTTGCTTAATTTTACGAAGAACTATGCAAAGATGTCTTAAAAAGATTAGAGGAACCCTGATCTATAAATAGAAAACGATGAAATGTTCCTATTAAAAAATATTTTGCCAAAACAAAAATAAACTCAGAAAAACATCTACTTCTACTTCTTCAGAATATTAAAAAAAATTGAGTGTGATGCACAAAATTAATCTCTGCTCATTCAGTTTAAAAAAATAAGAGCCGAATAATCTCTACAGTACGGGAATTTAGCCGACAAACAATAAAGTATAATTAAAATTATGTTTAAGTATGTTTTATTAAATGTATAAAATTTTCATGTTATGAAGTTTTTTTTTTCTAAAATTTCTTTTCGTTTTTGTTTCAGTAACATTTGAACACGCGATAATTTACATATTTGACATATTCCATAACTATATATTTTTTTGTTTTGTTAACATAAAAGTATGGTATTTTTAATTATTAATTCCATTTTTGAATTTATTTTTAATAAACTATTTGTTTAAGAAATCGTTAATTTTTAATTTAAAAGTGTGTACAGGGTGGCCCAAATTGGATGTTACTAAGAGAATCTCGGTTCGGTTATTAGAAGAGATAGAAAAAAATCGATGGCGCATCCTCGAGCTCTTCGAGACAAACTCAATGCCGAAAACAGAAATTAGCTATCGTCTTTTGTTTTCAAGTTATAGCCAAAAATTCAATATATTCCATTTTCGATTTTTATTAATATCTCAGTCATTTATTATCTTGTCAGGATAAGAATTGTATGTTCTATAGGTACTTTTTCGAGGAGAATCGAATGCAATGCACAGCTTATTTCTATCTTTATTAATAAAAGAGATACAGCCCAAAGTTATATTTTTTAAAAATAGAAGTCATAGTTGGCTGTGGTATTAAATTTTTTTTTATTTTTTTCCTTTTTCATTAATATACAAGATGTTGATGTTTTATTTGAAATTTATTGATATTTATTATATTTTATTAAATTTTAAATATTCTTATTAATCGCAGTACGCATGTTTAATATTAAATTAATAATTGCTGAAATTTGAGTACTCTTATATTAGGATGTGATAATAATTACAATTATTTCGAAAAAATTGAATGAAAATAAATGGATATTATACCTAGGTTTTGTTTATTGGCCAACCAGATATCAGATTTATGTTTCTTAGGTTCTTTGATTATTTATCATGAAATGACATTGATATATAAATGCCATGTTGCCATTAATTAATAATTTGACAGAAAGTGGGATTAATAAATGAAACCTGTTCCGCCGCGAAATTAATCTTTATGACAGGGTAATTAAGCAAATGGCAACCATCTGTAAACATAACCTCAAATTTATTTTGAAGACAAAAGTCACAATTACAACTAGAGTATCCAACCAATTATCCAACTTCATTAAAAAAATCACCAAATCTGGTTGGTCAACACAAAAAAACAACGATTAGACTAAAGATTGACGGAAAAATGACAATAAATGCTCAAATTGATTGCCATTGTTCAAAATGCATGAGTTACATCTATGTATAACACTTCTACATGCATTATGAATATGAATATGAGATATAGGATTTACAATATTAATGAAATTTTGTCGTAAAATATTGATATTGTTGTTATTTAATTTATACAAACTGTCCTTTATATAGCCCCAAAAAAAGAAGTCTAGCGATGTTAGGTCCGGAGATCGCGGAGACCATTTTACCGGTCCATTTGTGCCTAACCATTTTGCTCTAAAATTAACATTTAATAAATTTGTCATTTCTCTGCAATTATGGGGAGGTGCGCCGTCTTGTTGGAAATACAAATGTTCCCCTTGAACTAATAGCAAATTGCCCAAATAGTTCTCAATAATATTTTGTTGTAAAATGTCTGTATATTTCCGTCCATTTAAATTTCCCTCGTAAATGTTGTAACATAAGATTCGGTTTTCCAGTAGAGCACACTAAACACTAAAACTAAATCTACCTTGTGCCTTAACGTCAACAGTCCGATAAGGGTTAGAATCGGCCCAATAATGGGCATTGTGCCTATTAAATATTTCCGCGGAGCTTATGTATGATTCGTCGGTCCAAATAATGTCGTTCTAAAAGTTCGGATTTGTTTAACATCTAGCTTTGTACCAGTTACAAAATTCTAATCTTCGTTCAAAATCCGCAGCGTTCAAATGGTGTCTGTTTCGAATCGTGTAAGGACGGCATTTTTTTTTTCAGAATTTTTAAGGCACGATTTCTTGAAATTCTTTGTTCGTCTTCTATTTGCCTACTTGATATTTCTGGATTTTCAATTACAGCCCCAACAACACTAAATCCAGCTTCTTCTGCGTCTAATATATTATATTCTCTGGATCTCGGGATAGTAAAGGAACTGTGGTTGATGAGATTCGTCTTCAACCGCTAGAATATGGACTTATCGGGCTGTCTTCTCTCCGGATATCGAGTATAATATGTTTCCAATGCAATATTAGAATTGCTGTTGCTTTGAATAGAGCATTATAACATATCAAACTTTTCGTAATTTTCGTACTTCATTTTTAAACACTTAGTTTATTAATACACAACACAATACAACAAACAACTAATATAATAACAATGTTGTTTTTTTTTGTTTCAAGCGTAACAGGCATAATTTTATTTACAAGCCTACTGCGTTTAATGAGAAATATTTAAAATTTAATAAAAATATAATATATCTCCATAAATTGCAAATATAACATCAACATATTATATATCAATGAAAATAGAAAAAAATAACAAATTTATCAATAGTACAGCCAACTATAACTTCTATTTAAAAGAAATATAACTTTGGGCTGTATCTTTTTTATTAATGAAGATAGAAATAATCTGTAAATTGCATTCGATTCTCCTCGAAAAAGCACATACAATTCTTATCTTAATAAAATAATAAATGACTAGAATATTGATAAAATTCGAATATGGAAAATATTGAATTTTTGGCTATAACTTAAAAACAAAAGACGATAGCTAATTTCTGTTTTCGACATTGAGTTTTCCTGAAAAAAAGAACTCGAGGATGCGCCATCGATTTTTTCTATCTTATCTAATAACCGAGATGCCCTATAGTAACATCCAACTTGGGCCACCCTGTACATATGTACACCCACGATTTACGAGGTTCAGCTACTAATTTTGAATCTGCGTCCTTGTTGCACCCGAAGATCACTGGCCTTCTTGTTTTCTTTGGCTTGCGGGTTACTGTAATGAAATCATCCTCAAGTTCCGTGTTGATTTCCGATAGGTTAGATTTATGCGGATGGTTGTTGTTGTTTACATTTGGTGGGGATGGCACAGCTGTCGCTGTTTTGGTTGGTTGCACTGGCGTAGCTGAGTTGTAATTTGCGCTGACTTCGCGATTGTTTATAATTTGTATTGTTGAATCGGAGTATTTTGGTGGGATATTCGTAATATCCGCACGTAGTTTGGCATTTTCTTCCACTAGCCACTGGTTTCTTTCCAACAGTAGTTGATTTGATAATTTTAACTGTTTTACCAGGTCCTTCATGTTCATGTAGGCCTCTTTTTCAAAATCCAAATCGGGAAAATGGTCGCCGGGTAGAGGGCTTGAATCCGATGGCAGTGGAGTTCCGCAGCATGTTTTTACCTTTCGCACGCAACTAGAGTGGTTTACTGAAATTTGCCGAAGTGTTCTACCGGTATCCGAAAGGTACGCCGGAACAACACTGTTCCCCACCCTAACTACAATTAGGCAGGCCAATGTGTAAAGAGGGCCTACGTAACCCAACAAGCATAAGATCGGAAAACAACGTTACAAAATAACAGCATCATTAAATAAGAAGTTTAGAATTTGAATAATATTTACTTTTGGAATTATTGGTTTTAATTGATTAGGACTAGCGACCGCCGTCTACGACGATTTTATCTCTGTTTTACAAAATAATGGGTGTAATTAAATTATTAAAATATATTTAACGTATTAAATATTACTAAAATAAAGGTACGTTACAATACGTTGGAATATAAGAAGGACGTGTAAGAAGATCAGCCCCAACCGATGGATAACAAAGATTACAGAATAAAGCCCGATAGGAAAAAGAAAAAGGCCAAGAAGATCATGGTGAGATGAGGTCGATAACGCTAATAAAAACAAACAACTGCAAGACAGAGATTGGGACAACAGGGACCAGTTGAGCATGTGGTGGTTGATACAGAGAAGGCAGCAAAAGCTGTAGAAATCCCATACACCGGGACTTCGATAAAAAAAAAAAAAAAACGCCCAACGGCATAACTCTGTTATTTATTGACCGATTTTAATAAACTAAAAACAAAGTCAATGTTCGTTTTAATACTATAAATTGACAGTAATTATATATTTTTTCAAAATTAACTTCATTGATAAGTAATGGTCAGCTTTAAATTTTTAAATGGCTGCATATACTTTTCTTATTTTATTATATTAGACATTGTTTTTTTGAATTCAGTTATGCCCAATATGTTGATTTTAATATGATACTGTTAAAAATATTTATTGTTCAAACGAGTGTTTCCAATCCCAGATTAAGCATGAAGTAAAACTTCGAGTTTAGAAAAGCCTTAAAATTTGGTGTGGTCGTGTAGCGCGTAGCGCTTAGCGCAACGCGACCGAACCAAATTTTCAGGCTTTTCTAAACTCGAAATTTTACTTACACTGAAATATTGTGAAGTTAAAAATACACTTTAAAAATGAGTAATAATCGATAAATATTTAAATACTAAAATATTGACATTTTTCTTTACACTTTCTCAAGTTAGGTCAAATGATACAATATATTAAGTTAACTTATTTAGTTATTAGTAATAAAAAAGTAATATAACAATGTTGCGTTATTTCATTAATGGGTTGAATTAATACTAGCACTACTTATTTGTTGTATTCTACATTAAGTTGTAACGTTAGTACTAATTTGTTGGTTCGTTATTTTTGATGTTTGACATAACTTCACAATAAATGATATTTGTCTTATTTTACAAGACACACTAATTATGATTTGTCTGCAGCGTGGGAAAGTAATTTCTTTTCAGGCCAATCTCACTACTACCTATATTTTCAAAGATCTTGGAAGGAGCGCTGTTCTCACAAATCGTCGACTTCATGGAGTTGCATAATTTTATCACTGGCTAGCAGTACGGGTTTCGCAGAGGAATATCGACGGCTGCCGCAATCACCGCTCTTACTAAGGCAATACACGACACATTTGAGGAAAATAAATACTCTATAGCAGAGCTGGGCAGGATTCGAATCATTCAGGATTCGATTCCCGAATTCGAATCCTTTTAGAGGATTCAACAGAGGTATTCGAATATTTTAGTGAAAACGGATTCGTGATCCGGATTCGTTACATTTTTTTAAAAGGATTCGTATTCGAATCCAGACGTAGATGATTCGAATCCTTATGAAAGGATTCGAATTCTTATAAAAGGATTCGAATCCTTATAAAAGGATTCGAATCCTTTTAAAAGGATTCGAATTCTTATAAAAGGATTCGAATCTTTATAAAAGGAATCGAATCCTTATAAAAGCATTCGAATCCTCATACACGGATTCAAATCCTCCTAAATAATTCGTATCATCGCTATTCAGGCTGGGATTCGAATTCGATTAATTCAAATAGTTAAATATTCTAATATGAATATTTAAATTACTAAATTATTCATATTTGAATATGAATATTGAAATTTTCGAATAATTCAAATATTTGTGAATGGATATTTGGTTACTTAACCATGAAAAATATCCAACGTTAATAGTATATTTTTAAATTCACTTGAAATCAGTGTTCTATACGCGTGGCGCATGAAGTAAAATTTCGAGTTTAGAAAAGCCCCGTGAAAATTTGTCTCGGGTCGCTGCGCGACCCTCGACAAATTTTCTACGCGGGGCTTTTCTAAACTCGAAATTTTACTTCATGCTTAGTCTGGGAGTGGACAACACTGGTTCTTAGAAGTTTCAAATTGAAGGATCACTCTAGATTAGTAAGTTTATTACCATTTTACAAAGGCTACAGCTCGAAGGACCAACCATGGTCTTCGGAGACATAAGGACTGCAGGGAATCGAAGTTTTTTTACAAGAAAACAACGAATATCTGAAGGTTTACAGCATGGATAGGAAAGAAAACATCTAATTTTGAAAAAATATCGAAGTTGGGTTGGTTTTCAGTGCATTTTTAACTTCACTTTAAATCAGTGTTTTATACGCGTGGCGCATGAAGTAAAATTTCGAGTTTAGAAAAGCCCCGCGAAAATTTGTCTCGGGTCGCTGCGCGACCCTCGACAAATTTTCTACGCGGGGCTTTTCTAAACTCGAAATTTTACTTCATGCTTAGTCTGGGAGTGGACAACACTGGTTCTTAGAAGTTTCAAATTGAAGGATCACTCTAGATTACTAAGTTTATTACCATTTTACAAAGGTTACAGCTCGAAGGACCAACCATGGTCTTCGGAGACCGAAGGACTGCAGGGAATCGAAGTTTTTTTACAAGAAAACAACGAATATCTGAAGGTTTACAGCATGGATAGGAAAGAAAACATCTAATTTTGAAAGAATATCGAAGTTGGGTTGGTTTTCAGTGCATTTTTAACTTCACTTTAAAACAGCGTTTTATACGCGTGGCGCATGAAGTAAAATTTCGAGTTTAGAAAAGCCCCGCGAAAATTTGTCTCAGGTCGCTGCGCGACCCTCGACAAATTTTCTACGCGGGGCTTTTCTAAACTCGAAATTTTACTTCATGCTTAGTCTGGGAGTGGACAACACTGGTTCTTAGAAGTTTCAAATTGAAGGATCACTCTAGATTACTAAGTTTATTACCATTTTACAAAGGCTACAGCTCGAAGGACCAACCATGGTCTTCGGAGACCGAAGGACTGCAGGGAATCGAAGTTTTTTTACAAGAAAAAATCGAATATCTGAAGGTTTTTAGCATGGATAGGAAAGAAAACATCTAATTTTGAAAAAATATCGAAGTTGGGTTGGTTTTCAGTGCATTTTTAACTTCACTTTAAATCAGTGTTTTATACGCGTGGCGCATGAAGTAAAATTTCGAGTTTAGAAAAGCCCCGCGAAAATTTGTCTCGGGTCGCTGCGCGACCCTCGACAAATTTTCTACGCGGGGCTTTTCTAAACTCGAAATTTTACTTTATGCTTAGTCTGGGAGTGGATAACACTCGTTTGAATTTTAAGTTTAACTTTTTTAAAAAATCGACGTATGTAATATAATAAATCATTCATTGAAATCATAGAATAAGATTCAAAATTTTATCTAAAATTAACTTTTAGAGTTAACTTTATAATTTGGTCGGCTCTTAATGGGTGAATATTCTATTCCTAAAAAAAACGTTTTTATTTAATATTAAAGTTGCATTTAATACAATAACAAACTGTGAATAAATCGACATAAATCTAGAAATATCGAAAATCTCGACATGTAGAAAATCTTGACGGTCCACTCCCAGTCTAAGCATGAAGTAAAATTTCGAGTTTAGAAAAGCCCCGCGTAGAAAATTTGTCTCGGGTCGCGCAGCGACCCGAGACAAATTTTCACGGGGCTTTTCTAAACTCGAAATTTTACTTCATGCGCCACGCGTATAAAACACTGATTTAAAGTGAAGTTAAGAACGCACTGAAAATCAACCCAACTTCGATATTTTTTCAAAATTGGACGTTTTCTTTCGTATCCATGCTGTAAACCTTAAGATATTCGTTGTTTTCTTGTAAATAAACTTCGATTCCCTGTAGTCCTTCGGTCTCCGAAGACCATGATTGGTCCTTCGAGCTGTAGCCTTTGTAAAATGGTAATAAACTTAGTAATCTAGAGTGATCCTTTAATTTGAAACTTCTAAGAACGAGTGTTGTCCACTCCCAGACTAAGCATGAAGTAAAATTTCGAGTTTAGAAAAGCCCCGCGTAGAAAATTTGTCGAGGGTCGCGCAGCGACCCGAGACAAATTTTCACGGGGCTTTTCTAAACTCGAAATTTTACTTCATGCGCCACGCGTATTAAACACAGATTTAAAACGAAGTTCAATAACACATATATCATCATTAATTAAAATCATTATATAATCAGATATTTAGTCGGTAAATGTACATTTTTGTTAATAGAAACTGATGGAATAAAATATTACTGGTTGCAAATAATAGATACAAATTTATTTTTAAAGGATTTTTATCCGTGATTCAAAAATGAGGGTTCGAATCTTTGATTCGAATCATATTAGGTGATTCGGATTCGTGATTCGAATCCTGTTTTTGAGGATTCTTCCCAGCTCTGCTCTATAGCAACCTTCATGGACCTTACTAAGGCATTTGATTGTGTCTCTCATGGTATTCTTTTGCGAAAGCTGTACTGCTATAATTTTCACCCTAGCAGCTGCCGTATGGTGAATTCCTTTCTTGCGCATAAACATCAACAAGTTTCTTGTAAAAATAACACCTCAGAGGAATACAGATCAACTACGACATACCTCAAGGTTCAATTCTAAGTCCTCTGCTTTTTATTATTTACATCAACGATTTGCCTGGGCAAAATCATGGTTGAAATACTGTGTTATTACCACACTGAGAAGCTCCCCTGTGTGCAAAACTTTAGCTGTTGATAAGAACAATATAGCAGTTAAAAGAGCGACAGGATGGTTTACAATGATGGTTTCACTGTGAATCCTGATAAGTCGACGGAGGTAACTTTCTTCATAAAAAAAAGACTTGGAAGAGAGCAGCGCAAAATTCCTAGGAATTGAGTTTGTCTCAAAATTAACCTGGTATGCACATGAGGAGGCATTGTCTAAAAAATTGTTTAAGAGCGTATACCTTCTTAGACAACTAAAAAATTCCCTGTCTACTAAGGCTCTCCGTAAGCTGCACTTCGGCCTCTCAACGATCACCCTCAGGGCCCTGGCGGCAAAGACCGGCGCCAAACCTGTGGAGACCACAGAGGAAACAATGGAAGACATTCCATTGCCCGGAGAGGGAGCAATGGACAGCAGTCCGTTGCCCAAATCACCGAAGGGTAAGTAATGTTCAAATTACTTCAAATTAATATACACCACTGTAGGGCGGCATCCGCTGCCCTCAGTGCATATATCCTTAATGATAATATTGACATTGCACTTGTACAAGAGCCATGGCTCTACAAGGGAAGTGTAAAGGGGTTAAACATACAGGGCAGGCGACTGATAGTGGCCGAACCTATGCGTAACCCACGTACATGTATAATCGTAAAACATGAACTGAATCTAATGCCCCTATGGGACCTATGTTGCAGAGACCTAGTGGCAGCACGGCTGGAAGTAGTGGAAAGGGAAACGCGGAGGGAGTTTATACTCGGATCCGGTTACCTTCCCTACGACCAACCAGGACCACCGCCGCCAGACATCGTCCAGCGGCTGATAAATCGCGGGAGCCACGATGGCATACCGCTGATCCTTGGATGCGATGCCAACGCACACCACATCATATGGGGGAGCACGGACATCAATCCAAGAGGTGAGAAACTATTAGATTTTATCTTAGAGAATGACATTGAAATAGCAAATATTGGAAATGTACCCACGTTCGTAAACGCGGTGCGAAGCGAAGTAATTGACATTACACTTGCCTCTCGCAAGGCAAGTGAACTGATAAAACTTTGGCATGTGTCTGATGAACCATCATTATCAGACCATAGATATATATACGATTCGATATCGAATCAGAAAAACCAACGGAAACCCAAAACAGAAACCCGAGGAGAACTGACTGGGACCTGTACAATGAGGTACTAGCCAGCCGAATCGGGGACTGTCCAACAGGAGCGAGAACAACGCATGAGCTGGAGTTCATGGCGCAAAGCATCACGGACTCCATCAATACGGCGTTTGAAGCAAGCTGCCCAAGAACTACCAAACCCACTTCCACCAGGGTCACCTGGTGGAACAGGGATCTTGATAGGGCAAAGGCATGCACCAGAAGGCTATTCAACATAGCCAAGAGAAACGGTGAATGGGCGCAGTACAAAACGGCCCTCACGGCATATAACAATGCCATCAAAAAAGCCAAGAGAGACTCTTGGCAAAAATTCTGTGGGGACATAGAAAGTGAACCCACAAGCTCCCGTCTACTTAAGACGCTCAGCAAAGATCATGCTGGGAACATCGGCTCACTGCTGACCAAAGATGGAGAGTACACAGACTCGGTAGAAGGGACCCTGCAAGTATTACTGCAGACGCACTTCCCGGGTTCTGTAATACTTGAAAATCCTGTATCCGGGGACCTAAGCGAGCCCAATACATGGGCTCCAAAACAGGACTGGGACACAGCGAAAACAATTATCAAACCTGGTGACATTGAGTGGGGAATTAACACGTTCAAACCATTCAAATCACCAGGTCCTAACGGGATATATCCTGTCATGCTACAAAAGGGGATAGCAGCGCTGAGGGGACCACTATGTGATATCCTCAGAGCTAGCCTTGCCCTTTCATACATTCCAAGCAGCTGGCGGACTGTAAGGGTGGTATTTATACCCAAACCAGGGCGTGCTTCGTATGCCCTGGCCAAATCTTACAGACCGATCAGCTTGTCATCATTCATTTTAAAACTACTAGAAAAACTAGTAGACAGGCACATACGGGAAGGAGTCCTAAAGGACTCACCACTACACCGTCAACAATATGCCTACCAAGCGGGAAAGTCATGCGAACTGGCAATCCACCAGCTAGTGAGCAGATGCGAAAGGACCATACAATGCAAAGACATTGCGTTGGGGGCCTTTCTGGACATTGAAGGGGCGTTTGACAACACAACCTTCAACTCCATAGCAACAGCAATGGAGAAAAGAGGGATTTACCCGCAGGTCCGACACTGGGTGAACAAGATGCTCAGGAGCCGGACTGTAACAACTACTCTATACGGAAAGACAGCAGAAGCGGTGGTCGCTGGCGGGTGCCCCCAGGGAGGGGTTCTCTCGCCGCTCCTGTGGTGCCTCGTCATGGACGACCTTCTGCTGCTACTTGAAAACCAGGGCATTTATGCCCTGGGGTACGCAGATGATCTGACCATTCTAGTTAGCGGGAAGTTTGGGACCACTGTATCAAGCCTGATGCAGAGGGCACTAACTACCGTGGAAAGATGGTGCAAGAACGAAGGGCTAGCTGTAAACCCGGCCAAAACGGCGATAGTCCCCTTCACCAGAAGACGAAAAAATGATGACATAACATCGCTACGCATGTATGAAATGGATGTCCCAATCAAAAATGAAGTAAAATATCTAGGGGTCATACTTGATACCAGATTGAGAAGAACATCAGCAAAAGGGCCACGAGAGGACTTTTTGCGACCAGGAAAATGGTAGGACGCACATGGGGACTGAGACCCAATATGACCAAATGGCTATACACCGTGGTCATAAGACCCATAGTGACATACGCGGCGCTCGCTTGGGGAGAAAAAACCCAAACCAACAGCGCAGCCGTAAAACTCGAAAGAGTGCAACGACAGGCGTGTCTGCTGATTACTGGGGCAATGAGAACAACGCCCACAGCAGCCATGGAACACATATTATCGCTTCCACCACTACATCTATATGTTATGATGGAAGCCAGACAGGCAGCCTACAGACTGCACATAAATGGACACACTTTAAATGTAGGGTCATCTAGACCGGAAACATTTAAAGTGCTACAAGAAGTAGAAATCCTAAAAATGAGGTCCGATTTCACTAAAATCGTACACCCATCCCGCAGATTCAAAATAATCATACCACAGAGGAGTGAATGGACAAATGGAACATACCCGGGAACGAGTAAAGGAACCATCTGGTACACAGACGGGTCCAAAAACACAAAAGGAACCGGGGCTGGTATCTATGGAGGCTGTAACCGGAGCAAACAATTCACGGTTGCTCTGGGGAAACATGCCTCCATCTTCCAGGCTGAAGTGGCCGCCATTGACTGGTGTGCCCACCACATAATGGAGTCGGGACTCAACAAAGGATCAATTACCATTATGTCGGACAGCCAGGCAGCCCTAAAAGCGCTAGCCTCGCCGATAGTTCAATCCAGACTGGTTATAGACTGCATAAACAGGCTGGACGCACTGGCGACAACAACAAAAACACAGCTAGTATGGATACCCAAGGACCAAGGAATTATTGGACACTTGGGGGCCGACTTGCTGGCCAAACAAGGGGCAACAGGTGAATTTATAGGACCTGAACCCGCTTTCGGAATACCACATGAAACCGGAAAGGAAATAATCCGACGCAAGTTAGCAGAGGAGCATACAAAGGCATGGCACAACCAAATGGGAATGAGGCACACGAGACTCTTCCTAGATGGCCCGGTACCTGATAGCGCATTAGCGCTGTCAGGACTGAGCAGAATGAAACTAAGGAAAATCACAGGACTAGTTACTGGGCACTGTGACCTGAATAAGTACAAACATAGGATGGGTCTTAAGAAAAGCCCCCTATGCCGTGGGTGCTTGGAAGAAGAGGAAACTCCCCAACACCTACTGTGCACATGCGAAGCCTATAAACGGCAACGCACAGAGCAACTCGGGAAGCCCGTGCTTCCTGAAGAACAGCTCAAGAACATCCCCTGGCCCAAACTCCTGGACTTCTTAGAAGACACAGGAATATACAGGGAGTAAAATAACCAGAGGAGCACAAAAGGACCACGGAGACCGTAGTGCAGGGACGCTAAGCGATACCACCTCATGTGAAAAAAAAAAGGCTCTCCGTAAAGCTTATTTTGCGGTTTATCAACCGCACATTACATTCTATCTCGGGGCCATTCTAGCATAATTGGCAGAATTCTTGGCATTCAAAGACGCGCTATACGCGTGCTTGCTTCTCTTGATTATAGAGCAGATTGTCGCGAGACGTTTGTTCACCATGGCATTCTTACACACCCTTGCATTTATGTATTCGAATGTCTTGCATTTGTCTGAAAAAAGGCAGACAAACTAAAAACTCACAGTCAAAATCATCAGCATGACACAAGATTTGAAAACCTGGGTAAATCGCAAAGTGCGATTAAATTTCATGGACGAAAATTATTCAATATTTTACCAAATTCGATTAAGGCACCGCCGCTAACATCCTTTCGCCAAGTTTTGAAGAGATATCTGAAAAAGCAGGCATTTTTTAGTATATCGGAATGTCTATCTAGTAATTTTTTCGGCCTAGTTGTATAATAAGTTTTAATTTGTATGTGATTGTAATCTAATTTATTATTTTTATACTATTATAATTATTGACTTGTAGAAGCCCAAAATTAATTAAAAAAAAAAATATGTTAATGTCTGCGGCCCCACAATAAAAATGTTCACGAACCGCCACTGAATCAGTGGTAATTCTTTGAAATTGTAAAGATAACGAAGGGCGGGATAAAAGAAAAAATCATTAAGAGCAATTATTACACTTAATAAATAAGATAGTGCATTATTAGAAGACAAGAAGGCAAATGTTAGAAATAAGCTGATGTAGGCGGCCTCCGTAATGAGAGTGGGCCGTCTGAGTCTCAGTGCGAGTCATCATTTCTCTCCATGGGATGGCACGGAATAGTATAATGCCAGCCTCAGTTGATGTCAAGAGGTGAGCGCCGGTAAAATATACATCAATTACTTTCTTCGTGTGCGCGCCGGTTGACATTTGTTAATCTCTTTGTCTCATTAGTTCTGACATAGGATCCCTTAATTACCAAGATATACATATTGCGATGTCATCCGCACCAACTACAATATATTACGTCGTTTTTGCCGGCAAAGGGACCATTACATATTGCTGCCAGTCCCCTCAGTAATATATTTGATAATTTACTTTTTACCACCGCAATCGAGTCGAGAGGGCGGTGGTGGTATTAGATTAGTTCATTTAAGCAGACAGACTCGACGCCATAATTAAACCAAAGACAATTTCGAGTGGATGACGAGCGGAAATACCGCAAAAAGAACGTATTAAATTCAATGTATTAGGTAATTAACCCCCAGCAAAACCCATATTTCATAATAAAACAAAGCCCCGGCTGTCTAACACCGACAGGCCGCATATAAATTACGCGTCGAGACGAAGAACCTGTTATTGATTCAAGACTAAATCCGAATATAGCCCGAACCCTTTAACTTATTAAAGGGGCCCACTTTTATAAAACATTAAAAGAGGACCCATTAACTTCCTTATTTCCACCTTTTACCCACCTCATCAAACCGCCAGCCCGGGTGTTAAAGATACTATTTACTTTTGCTTATTAAAAGTTGATTACAGGCGAAAAAGTAGGCTTTTAATTCCATTATGCGATCGTTTTGTTTTTAGGGTGTTCATAAAATTATTACAGCGCACATCAAAATCTCCTCAAGTGCTGTAATTATGGATCTAAACAATCCCACTTTATGAATTATGCATGCATTTTAATTCAGGACGAAGGTAATCTTGGCAAATATTCGTATCAGTGGCGTAGATAGGAGGGGGAGGGGGGGCGGTTAGAGGATCAATCTCTCCCCTCCCATGAGTTGTGAAGAATAACAGAATGAAATAAAGGGCTCTTTTTCTGCTAGCGATTTATTTTGTTACACATTTTATTTTATTTTTATATTTCTGTCATTTGTGAAAAAAAAAACCTGACTTCATACGGAATTTTGAAGGACATTTTCAGAATCTGAAAAAAGTGCATTCAGAACACCTAATAATTCGAAAACAACAGAAAAAAGTTGAAAAATTACAGATCAGTAATATTTATGCGTAAGTGTGTAACAAAAAAAAATGGCAACCATCAATAGAACGTTAATTTTTAATATGGAATGAATGTCAGTTATGTTATTTGTAAAGTACAATTACGATGTTTAGATAAAATGTTAATTTTGAAAAAGTATTGGAAATAATTGTCAGTGTTAATATGTATTACGTTATTATAATTCTTTACATTAAGTGATATTTTATCAGTAGATTGTCATTATCGACGTACTTTGCCATTATTCTCATAATATGTCGTTTTTTGACATTATTTGATTTTGTTCTGAACCGTCCACCATTATAGAAAGAATATTATTGCTTCTTGTAATACACACTTAAAAATCAGTCGAGTGTTTCAAATAGTTTAGTATGATGATAAATTATAAATTACCTTTTAAATATTACGAGGGAGGGTCAAATAAAAACAGTAATTATTTTTTTAAATATTATTTATTGTACACACATGGTACAAAATCCGCTAGGACTTCCGAAGTACCTTCATTCCCGTAGAAAAACAATTTTTGGGAAGACGACGCACAGTAGTCTGAAACCGACTAAAATGCGACAAAACCCCACAGTTTTTTTTTATTTTGTGAGATATCAATTTGAAATTTTGTATGCTTATACTAAACACAAATTCGAGGTTCCAGATCCTTATTTGCACTTCCAGTTTCACAGAAAAATGACATCAGTTTTAGAAATGGTGATGTGTTCCCCGTTAAAGATATTTTAAATATCAACAATATGGAAAACTTGCTCAAACTAAATTTATCCTACTTTTATTATTATCCCAAAACTATTCACAAAAAAGTATGTATTGCATTTTTTTTGCTACATCTAGGTAAATATTGATCATCATCACATGTAAGCGTTATATATTTTTAACTTAACTGTAAATCAGTGTTTTATGCGTGTAGGGCATGTAGTAAAATTTCGAGTTTAGAAAAGCCCCACGTAGAAAATTTGTCGAGGGTTTTCATTTCGTGAAAAACCCCCATTTTGATCAATTTTTAAGATTTGTCAGCTGCTGCCAATTTCCATTGAATATTTCAAATTTTATATAAAATAAAAGTTATTATGGGAAATTCAAAATTTGTCATCTTTGAAATATTTGTTTTTTAGTTGTATTTAATTTTGATGCTCTATCTGGATAATATGAAACTTTATCAGAAATCGGAAAAATATAATTATTATTTTTTTAGTGTATTTACGGAAATTCCATTTAAAGTACATAACGCTTATTACTAACAATAAATTAAAAGTAATAAATAAGTTAAAATATAAAAACAGTACCAATATACATATAAAACAAACAAATGTAATTTATAATGTCAGATTTATCTTATATTGTCACATGACATTGAGATTATTATGACAGTTGGCATTCGTGATATTTCTCAGCTTAAAACGCCCATATCTTCACTTTAAATCAGTGTTTTGTACGCGTGGCGCATAATGTAAAATTTTGAGTTAAGAAAAGCCCGAATTTGGATTTGCACGCTGCGCGTCTAAATCCTAATTCTTAGGGCTTTTCTTAACTCAAAATTTTACTTCATGCTTAGTCTGGAAGTGGAAGTTTTTTCAAAATGTTGATGAATTTTCAAGATTTTAGTTAATTATCAAAGTTTTCACAATTTTACATGAATTTCCAATATATTAGTTGATTTTTAACGCTTTTCGTAACAACAAATTTTGATACTATTCATAAGTTTTTAAAATTTTCAATTTTTAAAATTCCTGGCAATTTTAATAATTTTACTAAATATTCTTTAACTTAATAAATGTAGAAGTTTTTTTATAAAATTCAAAGACATCTGTTAATTTTTAACAATCTAATGATTTTTCTGAAATTTTTAAATTTTCGATAATTGTGAAATATCACTCTTCATAAATTCTACTAGGTTTTTTTTAAATCTTGGCAGTTTTTGTAAACTCCCGTAATTTTCCCTAAATTTAAACAGTTTGATACTTTTCATAAACTTCCAAGATTTTTGTCAATTTTTATTTTTTCATGACTTCTCGTCATCTTTTTTTAAAATCTAAATAGTTTTCATAAATTTCCTAAATGTTCGTTACATTTAAAAATGTTGACGGTTTTCATCATTTTTCACAATTTTAGTTAATTTCAAAAATCCTGACGATATTTCATGAATTTCCAAAATTTTGATCAATTTTCAAAACTATTTCTGAATTTCCTTGATTTTCATTTATTTTACAAATCTTGACAGTTTTCGTAAAATCGAATTTTTAAAGATTAGACGCCAATCGCGATTGGTTATTATTTATTTATTTATTTATTTATTCAACGGGATCCATATACAAAACAAAACAACAGTTCGTGATTCTAAAACTAACTTTTCAAGATTTTTATAAATTTGCAAAATTTTGCCACTTTTCAGGAATTTTCAAGATTGTCGTTAATTTTCAATATTTTGCCAACTTTCATGAATTTTCTAAGATTTTCGCAAATTTTAAAAATTATGACGTTTATTCGTAAATTTCTGAAACATCCGTTAATTATCAAAATATTGATATTTTTCGTAAATTTAATACATTTCCGTTATTTGCCAAATTTTTGTCGGTTTTCGCGTTTGTTAATTTGTTTCGTGAATATCCAAGATTCCCGTTGATTTTCAAAATCTTGATGTTGAAACAAGGTCAAGAATACTTCAAGATTATTATTATATTATTAATATTAAATTATTAATATTAGATTATTATTATTAGATCATTATTATTATTACTATATTATACAGGGTGTTTCAGCGAGGAGGGAAAGGTCTATAACTCATTTAATATTAAAAATACAAAAAAATGTTTTAAATAATAGTTGCAAGGAATAATCTTTGTTATAACATTACATTATTTTCACATATACAGGGTGTCTCATATTTACTGCACGCCATTCAACTTTGTTATTTTAAATGAAACGCCCTATATATTATTTACTTCTTGGATTCCTTGTTAAAAATGAATGACAGTTTCTTAATATAATATTCGGTCTAAGTAGTACCATTTCAGTCATTTGACATTTTTGAAAAAAATGACGTTTGTGGTTGTTTTATAAGCTGAAAATATCTCTGAAATTAAATGAGTTAGAGAGTTGCAGTTTTCGTCATCCTCTTGAGTATAGAGAGCGCTGTCGCCAATGCTATAAAGTTGCCGCGATAGAGTTTTGATATAAAAATAGTTGAATTTATAAATTTTCAATCAAGGGTAACTTGATTATGGCAATTGTGAGGAATATTCAGAACATTAGTATATAAAAGTATTGTTATATAAAAATATAAAATAAAATAGTTAACATTTTTAGTTCAGCTTACAAAGTATTATTATTATTTGTTGTGAAATGTTGCTGCCCCCAAAAAATGCCGCCAGGGGCGGGCCGCCCCAGCCCAGACTACGCTACGCCTCTTATCCTAGATTAAGCATGAAGTAAAATTTCAAGTATAGAAAATTTGGCTCGGTCGCGTAGCGAAGCAGAGCGACCGAGCCAAATTAGGCTTTGCTAATCTCGAGATTTTACTTCATGCGCCACGCATCATTTAATGTGAAATGGTCTTTAACTAATTACAAGTGAAATACATTTAGTATGTCAATCATCAATTGTTTAAATGACGGGGAAAGTGCTATGATGGCAACATCATCATTTTTTGTAATTGTTTTTGTATAACTTTAAAAAAATAAATTTATGAAACAAAATACTAACTTAAATGCCCTCTATCACAAAACGGTATCTACGCCACTGATTCGTATATAGCACAAAATGAGGTTCAATGCTGTTGGTGTATATAGTTTATTTGCTCGTATACATAATTAACCGCAAGATGTTCAGATATGGAACAAGAAATCTTGGATGTAATGGATCCATAGATTAATTACGGAATTGGATGTGTGGGTGTTTTTTTGCTCTGGTGAATAATGACGGGGAGATCTGGGTTAATTAACATGCTCTGGTGGGTGATAAAAATTGGAAGACGTGATCGTTAGGTTAGCCTGAAATATGTGCCGGTGAGTCTGGATTTAAATTGTAATTACTAGTCTCGAGCAATAATAACTTCTATTGGAATATAAGTTCGTTTCTCTTTTCGTATGCATATATGTTACTATCTCAACAAGTTTAATAAAATGCAATGTGATTCAAAATACTGATTACACTAGGCAACAAAAAAATTGTTTATGACATGTTTTTCTTTCGAAATGAAGGTTATGACCTTATTTGTTTCCAATGCGTTGTTTAAATGTCAACATTTAGTTCAATATATTTTTTTTACATAAATCAGTCTTACATGTCGACGTCGAGAGTTTGTAAAAATTCTAATAGCAATAATTATTACAATGTATGGGTTGTATATTGTAATATTCAATTAATTTTTTTGTATACTATATTTTTTATACATAAATCTGTCTTACATGTCGACGTCGAGAGTTTGTAAAAATTCTAATGGCAATAATTATTACCATGTGTGGGTTGTATATTGTAATACTCAATTTTTTTTATATATTTGGGATAATAAAACAGACAAGACACTACCTTAAACTGGCATCGTAGAAACAATTAATTCCTGGACAATAGAACGTTATAAATAAGCCATCAATTTCGAAAATTCAACCTCTGTTGTTGCCTCATCACATTAAACTTAGTCTCATCAAACAAACCGCAAAGGATTAGAAGTTACTTCAGAAATCTTCCAGTTTATTAGAAGACTATTATTATAGACTCATTCTGCAGTTTGCCCAATGAAGAGAGCAGACAGCGATCGAGAACGTTTACTTATCAAGGTGAACTGAGTAGTTTTGATAAATAAGCAAGGTAATTCCGATTAAACGTGAATCGAGTAGCGCTTAAGCGGAATTATGGCCCAGCGAACCGGTAGCCCCGGAAACAACATGATTAACCTCTTGGCAGGTTTAGAGAAGATGGACGACTCCGCTATTACTAGCGAATTGCCAAAAGCAACGAAGCGTTCAAGCGCCAAATGGAAACCTTGCAAAAGCAACTGTTTGCGCTTGAACACGAAGAGGACCCGTTCGTTCCCTTTGACAACCGTAAATCGTCGAGGGACGCGAAGAAAACCACCCACCCAGCCAATACCGCCAAGATCAACGGTATTGCCACAAAACACCGCGTCAGGGCCTAGAAAACACCCTAGGGCGGTGTTTAAAAACACCCACCCTTATCTCAAGGACGAATTCCCGGCTCTGCAAAAGAGCAAAACAACCGGCTATGAAAAAAACACGATCCAGACAAACACCCCGACTACGACCGCACAATACACCACGGACGGCAATAAGAACGCCCCCGCAACGAAGCCACCAACCGCCACGACCACCGCAAACCAAGCGACAGAACCACCACAACAGAAAACCGCGAACACAACGGAATACAAGATTTCTAGTTACGGCCTGCGAATTCCGATCATTCCAGCCACACAAGAAATGATAGTAGACGCGCCGGAACCGACAACCGCCCCGAAACCCAAGAAATCTCCGCCAATTGTCTTGGCAGATAAAGAAAAAATCCGGATTGTCCAAAACACTTAAGGAAAACAACATCCCAGCACGATTCGCTTCCCACGCCAAAGGAAGCAACATTTTTACTGAAAATGCCGACGACTTTAGAAAAACCTCCACATCCTCGAACAACTAAACGCCGCTCAACATCACTATATGTTGAGTGAGGATAAAGAATTGAAGGTGGTGATTCGAAATATCCCGCAAGAATTCACCACCGATGAAATTAAAGAAGAGCTGATACAAAGAGGAATCCCAGCCAACTCCGTGAGCCGTCTGAAGAACGGAAAACGCATCTACTCGTTGGCAATGGTTAACCTGCCAAAAACCAACGAGGGGAAGAAAATCTTTGAAATCAAACACTTGTTCGAGCACATTGTCAGCGTCGAACCAAAACGGCGGGCAACTACGAGCCAGCAATGCTTCCGCTGCCAGCAATATGGGCACGTGCAATTCCGCTGCACGGCAAATTACATTTGCACTTTCTGCGCCGGAAGCCACCCGTCGTTTGAATGCGACAAAAAAGCGGAAGAAGCGCGTAAATGCACGAACTGCGGAGAAGAACACCCGGCATACTCGACAAAATGCAAAAACCATCCAATCAACCTCAAAAAACTCAGAGAGGCACAAACAAAAAGAAAACTGGAAAATAGCCAGATCCAGGAAGGAACGAGCTTCGCGCAAAGAGCCGGCGGAAACTACCTCCCGATGGACGAGAAAAAGCTACAGGAAATGATCGCTCGCATATTCAAAACTATGTTTATGCAAATGCGAGAAAACCCTGATTTTTAAATTCAACTCCGCAAATAAAAATCCAATCAAGATAGCCACGTGTAATTCCAACGGGCTGAAAGGCAGAACTAACGAGCTGAGAGTATTCGCTGAAGAACACGACATCTCCGTACTCCTAATCTCGGAAACTCACTTAAAGCCGGGAATTCATGCTCACATTCCCGGTTTTAAGTGTTTCCGAAAGGACCGCGAGAACGGGAGATACGGAGGTGTTGCAATATACTTCCGAGCCAAGATGTGCGCCAGAAAGGTGGAAATCAACAGCGGCGAAATAGAAGCGGTCGGGATGGAAACCTCGATTAACAACATCACGAGGCGTTTCATCGCGGTATACAAAAAACCGCAGGCGCAGATAGAAAAAGCGAATATTCTCAGCTTATTGGAATCCGAGAACACCTTAATCGGCGGAGATTTGAATGCAAAAAACATAGCGTGGGGGAGCAAAAGAGCAAACCCGGCGGGAGATAAACTTCTCGCGGCATCGAGAGAAAATAAAAAAACTCAAGATTTGGGGACCGGAGGACGCGACTTCGATTCCTGGGAATTCAACGCATCGTGGAGACGTGATCGACATCTTCCTTTCCTACAACACTGAAGATCCCTGGGGAATTAAAATGGTACACCAGCTGAGCTCCGATCACTCCCCAGTGATTATAAACTGGGGAGCGAAAGAGGAAAAATCCTCTCAAAAAACAAAAACCAGAACCGACTGGTTTAAATTCGCGTACAGGAGCAGCCGGATTGATTTCCCAGACAATGAGCTGGGAAAGGAAGAGATCGAGCACGAAGCCGTAAAACTGACTGAGGAAATTCAACTTCTCCTAAAAGAATGTCGGACGGAAGTAAAAACGAGCCACCACAACAAGCTCGGACTGGACCACAGCGAAAAAGAGCTGGTTAGACGAAAGAACGCTCTGAAAAAAAAATACACGAAATTCCATCATCCGGACGACAAGGAGAAGTTGAAAAAACTCCAGGCAGAAGTCTCCACGATGCTGAAAAACAAAAAAGAAGCGTCATGGCAAAAGAGCATCGAAGAGGTGGAGGAAAACACCGGGAGCTTCTGGAAACTCCTGAAACGATGCGGCAGGCGGAGTAATCCGAACGCACCGATCTACAAGGACGGACAGAAGTTCTTCGAAGACGAGGAAAAATGCGAAATTGTGGCTGATCATTTCCAAGCGCAATTTACAAACACCGACGAAACCTATCGGACTGAATTCGCCGTTACGGAGAGCGTGTGGAGAATCCGGTGCGGAAAAGGAGCGTCAAAAATCCCGACACAAGTCACGACTGAAACAACGAGAGAATTGATTCAGAGCACCGCAACCAAGAAAGCCCCCGGCGACGACGAAATCCCGAACAAAGCTCTGAAACTGCTACACGAAAACGGCGTAGCAAGATTAACCCGTTTAATCAACGCCAGCAGAAAACATGGAATTTTCCCGGAAACGTGGAAGAAAGCGAGGATGATAACGATCCCGAAGGGAGAAAAGGACCCGTCGAAAGCAGAAAACCGTCGACCGATCAGCCTGATTTCCGGACTCGCAAAAGTCGCGGAAAAACAACTCAAAAATGAAATCCAGCTCATCTGCGAGGAAAAAGGAATTATTGCACCAAACCAGTTCGGCTTTAGACATAAGCTAGCAGATGTTCAACAAGCAGCGAATGTAGTTAACACCGCTAAGTCGCTGCTTGTTAAAAAAGCGCAAAAAAACACCGGCATCATTGCACTTCTCGATGTCGAAAAAGCTTATGACAGAGTTTGGAGAGCCGGACTGGTTTATAAATTGATGAAATTTGGATTTCCGCGATGGATAATCAGGCTGGTGGTTAACTGACTCCAAAACAGGCAGTTTCGAGTCTAGATAAACGACTCCCTTTCGACGTGGAGGACTGCAGCAGAGGGACTCCCGCAAGGATCGCCACTCTCGCCGATCCTTTACGGCGGATATGCCCACGTTTCCGGAGGATAAGATGCTGAGCATGTTTCAGTTCGCGGACGACACGGCGATCGTAGCCGGCGGAAGGCATTTCGAGGGAGCGTGCAAGAGAGCCTCGCGTGCGCTCGAAACGATCAACCACTTCGCGAAGCAGTGGAAAATTAAGATAAACGATGCAAAAACCGAGACAATACTCCTAGGAAAGAAACGTCCCCGGTACAATTTTATACTACTTGGCCGGAAGAGGATAAATTTAAAGAGCAGCGCGACCTACCTAGGAGTAACGATCGACCGACAGCTACGATTCACCAAACACGTAAAAAGAAGAGCGGGCCTCGCGAAAAAGCGAGCGAAAAAACTCTACGGGATTCTTCAAGAAAGCAGCAACTTAAGCAACAGAAACAGAAAACGACTACTGAACATGGTGCTGCTGCCAACAGCGACGTACGGCCAGGAGGTGTACATTACCGGCGATCAGAAAACCAAGAAGGAGGCCAGAAAAATACAGCGAATTCTGGTCAGAAAAGCGCTAGCAGCACCATGGTACATCAGAGCGAGGAACCTGGAAAAAGATCTGCAAATTGAAGATTCCGTAGAAAAAGCAGGCAGAGAACGTTCGGAGATGATCCAAATACACGAAATCGGCACAAACATCGATTAAACATACACACGCCCTAGAGGCAACAAGAAAACATCCCAATTCACACCTTTGAATTGGACAGAAAGGGAAACTTGGCATAAGCCTTTTAGACTTTCTACATTTTAATCCAGGAGGAACAAAAAAAAACAGTTTTCCGACTGCTAAAATAAGAACCGGCGTAGTAGTGAAACCAACTACTCCGCAAATTAAAACACATTAGAAATTTAATGAATTTGATGACACTGAAACAAATGAAAGAAATGCCTGGTAGGCTATTAGATATAATAGTATATTGTACAACGAGAGTGGATATGATGCTTATATCTCACGATGGCAAGTTTGGGGTACGACTCCGTAGGCGAGTGCCCCAAATGCCGAGTGAGATATAAGTCATCGAGTTTTACAGTCAACTTTTCCTACGACTAGTGAAAGAAACGAAATTAATAGTTAAACATGATTGCGCGACCATCGACCAATTTTCACGGGGCTTTTCTAAACTCGAAATTTTACTTCATGCTTAGTCGGAGTGGAAAACACTCGTTTAAATATTCAAATAGAACTCATTTAAAAACCAACAAATGTCGGAAAATATACAGCTTTTTTTAGGTACACATCCTCCTAATGTGTACCTAAAACAAATTATTTTATTATTTTCTTTAAATCTTTAGATATTCGTTGTTTTTTTTTTATGAGTTTAACTTAAACCTTTAAACGAGTGTTTTCCACTCCCAGACTAAGCATGAAGTAAAATTTCGAGTTTAGAAAAGCCCCGTGAAAATTTGTCTCGGGTCGCGCAGCGACCCGAGACAAATTTTCTGGGCTTTTCTAAACTCGAAATTTTACTTCATGCGCCACGCGTATAAAACACACACAGATATTATGAACTTTATGTACATTTGAACCTCTCTTGAAATCGTTTTACACGCATCGCGCATGAAGTACAATTTCGAGTTTAGAAAAGCCAAGAAACTTTTTATGTACATTTTATATGTAAAATGTTTATCTTTTGTTGAATGCCTTGTAAACAGTTGAGTAACTCACTCATTTGACAACTCCTAGGACCTATGATTTGCTTACATATCACCACTGAAGATAGGCATCCAGCTGAATAATTACTGTACTGATAGAAAATGTATTTGTTTATAAACGAAATACTGGTGTGACTTTTTTTCTCTTGAATTAATTTCTCATCTGGCACTTGGTGAAATATATTAGAATATGTAAAGTTATTTAAATTAAAAACACTTGGTATTGTTTCACAAATTAAAACTTTATTCCGACTAGTTTCAGTTTGTTAGACCATTTTCAAAGGAATGTTCCTTTGAAAATGGTCTAACAAACCGAAACTAGTCGGAATAAAGTTTTAATTTGTGAAACAATACCAAGTGTTTTTAATTTAAATAACTTTACATATACTGGTATGCATTTTGAATCTTAATAAATTGCTTGACTGTCTTTGGACTATCATAGGATTTTGTCATATTATATCTTTATTGGCCGAGTTTTGACTATTTTGACTGTGTGGCTTGATTGACTGTCTTATGACTGCTAGGATTTTGTGATTATATATATGGACTGTATTTCGGCTAATGTAATGTAATGATTGTGTCATACCATTACAATAGCAGTCAATATAGTGACTATGACAAAATACTAATACGATACACATTTTAACAAATGTGATGTATTTTAAAGTAACGAGTGTGCTCCACTCCCAGACTAAGCATAAAGTAAAATTTCGAGTTAAGAAAAGCCCCGCGTAGAAAATTGTCGAGGGTCGCGCAGCGACCCGAGACAAATTTTCACGGGGCTTTTCATGCGCCACGCGTATAAACCACTGATTTACAGTAAAGTTTAAAGTATATAACGCTTAGATGTGATGGTAATCAATATTTATTAAGATGTAGCGAAAAATGCTAGAATTACTTTTTTTGTGAATAATTCTGGAATAATAATATTTAAAGTAGAATAAATTTAGTTTGTGCAACTTTTCCATACTGTTGATATTTAAGTCATCATATCCTAAACGAGGAAAGTGATGGACACCACATCATAATTTTTTTTACTTAATGTTTTGTGTGATAATCAATACTTATTATTATTATTATTATAAAAGATTGATAGTTATTATTCAGTTTTGACTGCTAACAATGATTGACTGCTGTTAATATTTTATTGATTAATGGATATGACGTCATTGTTTGAAAGGCACTCGTTGCAAAAAATAAAATATTATAATTTTAAATATCAAATCTAAAATAAATTAGGAGTGTGATACATCCCTAAGTTCAGAAAAAAAAAATCTTCCAAAAAATATGAAAATCCAAAATGGCGCCCATAAGAAAAACAAAAGTTGGCTATGGTCCCCGGGTTAATGTTACAGTTATCTTAAAAAAAATATGCTACTAGATTCCTCGTTAAAAAGTGCCTCTACATTGTAAAAGTTCTAAATGACCAGATTCAGTAGTTTTTGAGTAAAAAAAACGATTTAAAAAAAAACAGTTGATGCTTTTTATCCATTTTAAACATTTTTGATATCTCGAAAACAAAAAAAGAAATTTCAAAATTGTTTTCATATTATTGTTAGGCCCTAATATACGCAATGTTACCCTAATTTAACCGACTCTTTATCTCTTCAAATAACTGAGATCTCCATACATTCTGTCTAAATACGGACACCCTGTATATTTAGTTAGAAGTATAACTGTCTATAAAAACAAGAAAAAAATGACGTATTTACTTTTAAATTGTAAAATACTGATCGTTTTAAACTTCTGATTATATTTTGGATAATTATTAGTTCAGAGTTCTTTTTCTAAATTGTTATATTTAAACTAAAATATTATATTATATTGAAATAGATATATTATCTATACTTTCTAAACTTTGAAAAAATAAAAATCTATACTTTGAAAAATCGAATAGGTGCTGTCCTTGTACTCCATGCTTATGCATTTCTAGTTGGGTTTAAATTAATCAAAAAACCAAATAAAGAAAACCTTTTTCTTAATTTTTAGTCTAATGTAATTTTTAAAGTGTTTACTACTAATAACATTGAAACTGTCCATGTTTAAAATAGATAAAAAGCATGATTTGAATAATTGAAGATTAGGCATAATTAAATGTTTGTATTTATTTTAAAATAAAAACCAGTCTGAATAAATGATTGAATAAGTGAAATAAATCAAGTGAGATTTGTTTCACTTATTCAGTCATTAATTCCGACTAGTTTCAACTTCAAGCTATTTACAAGTAATGTCCGAATGAAACATTAAATTATATGGACTGTAATGAGATTTTTATCATTTATGTAATCGAGTGTGCTCTTTTCAATAAAGATATATTTAAGATCATGCGATTTCTCATTTATCGGAAGTTAATACCAACTTTCTATATTTTCTATTTCGAATTTAAATTGAACATATTTTTTTCCAAAAAATCGGTATGGTTGCGATTTATTATGGGTAAAGTCCAACATTTTTAGTAGTAACTAGTTCTAGCACCATAGATGTCCTGATTACGGCAAAACATTGGATGATACATTAAAATAATATTGAAACTTAGAGGATTTTAATGTCACCAATTTAAAACGATTACGATATTTAGTTTATTTGTAAAAAAATCCTGGAAATAGCTATTTTTGCGTCATTTATTAACTCATTATTATGTAACAAAAACTTGTGCTACGTAAAATTCAAGGGTGCCCGTAAATTCAGTATTCAGTTAACTCAACATTCATTACAAAAAATCCCATGACCGTCATTTGAGGTGACTTTGGATAGTAGGGTGAGCTTGAACAAATTGAACTTGGCGAGCTTTTAATTTAGTAACTTTTAGGTTATGCGTTTTGCAACGTTGCTTTTAACAAATGTCATTGGCAGAACTGCACTCCATAATATTTTGACCTAGTCAAGGTTAAAACTGTAATAATTTTTAAGAAAAAAAAAGAATGCAAAGGAAACCTTTTTTATATACCCTGAAAACTTAATACTGTAGCTTTTGTTTTAATAACTTTAGGGTTCCTATATTTTTATGATGCGTTTGCACCACATTTGTCATTGATGTTCGGCTGTTTTTACCTTCAAATTATGATTGTTTTTTTTTTAAATATTATAAAAAAACTGATATCACTCCCAGTGGTCAGATTTGAGATGCCCATGAACTACAAAAAACGGCTTTTAGTTTTAGTTCTACGTGTTTTTTATTAATTTATTTATCATGAAATACTGTGTTTCATGACAAATAAATTAATAAGAAAAACGTAGAACTAAAACTAAAAGCCATTTTTTGTAGTTCCTGGGCATCTCAAATCTGACCACTGGGAGTGATATCAGTTTTTTTATAATATTTAAAAAAAAGAACAATCATAATTTGAAGGTTGTGATATTTACTACCTATCTATAAGAATAAAACGCGTTTTGTAATTTATATAACACCTTTAATAAGGAATGCATTTCTATAAGAAATTGTTGTAAACAATTATAGTATACTTTTAGAAAAAAACACATTCTTTGTTAAATCTTACCCATGACGAAGACCCACTTTTTGAGTTTTGAAATGATTCAGATATCTGTCCAAACTCACTGCAAAATGCGGGATGAGTTTAGATAATAAAAAGTCAAACAAAATATAGATAAAACAATAAAAACTAAGTTTTTCCATAGAAAGTAGCTAGGGCATCATATTCACTCAAGATAATTTCATTTGTTTCATTTTTTAAATGTTTTCTTCGCTATTCATTGAAACGTCTAAAAAATGTCTAATCTCACGCCGTTTGACGGTATACAGGGTGTTAGATAAAAAGCGCCCAACGGCATAACTCTGTTATTTATTGACCAAGTCAATGTCAGTCAATGGCTGTTTAAATACTAAGAAATGACATCAATGTTGATTTTTTTTTTTCAATAATAACTTTATTGCCAAATAATAGCCAACTTAACATTTTTAAATGGCTGTCCATATTTTTTCAATTTTTTTTATATTAGACATTATTTTTTGTTTTTCATTCAATATTTTTATCGAAAACAAATTAAAATAAATTTTCTATTTAAAATTATATTTTTTAAAAATTATAAATAGTGTGCCTTGTAAAAAGAGTGAATGTCATGTAAGTAAGTAGAGTGAGTTACAACTTAATGTAGAATTGAATAAATAACACAAAGTAGTACTAGTTTTAATTTAACTCACTAAGCGCCATTGATGCAATAATACAGCATTATTATATTTTTTTTATTTAATACTAACTAAATAAGTGAATTTGATAGACTGTATTATTTGACATGACTTGAGAATGTGTGAAGAAAACTGTATATATTTGTAATTTAAAAATTTCGATTATTACTCATTGTTAAAGTGTATACCTAACTTCACAATATCAGTGTTTATGCTTATGTTGTACGAGACTGTAAACACATCCTTCTGAAGCCTTTACAATATATTTTCAACTTAGCTATTAAAACCTGTACATTTCCGGATATATGGAAACGTGCACGAATTATCCCTGTTCATAAGAAAGAAGATAAATCCATGCTCTGTAACTATAGACCAATTACAATCCTATCAAATTTTGCTAAAGTATTTGAGTATATTTTGCATAATAACTTATTTTCTCATGTCAAAACTTCTATTTCACCTTGTCAGCATGGATTTATGGTCGGCAGATCAATCAATACAAATCTCGCAACTTTCACGCAGCACGTTAGTGAGGCTATTGATAATAGGGTTCAGACAGATGTGATTTACACAGACTTATCTCGTGCGATAGTATTAACCATGGTATACTTTTAAACAAAATTTCCAATCTTGGTTTTGGTGCTAATACAGTTAACTTTATAAGATTATATCTCAATTTCAGGCTTAATTATGTCTATTATAACGGTTTCAAGTCATATGAATTTATATCGACATCTGACGTGCCCCAGGGTTCGAATCTTGGTCCATTACTCTTTATTATATTCATAAATGACCTAATTATGTCTATGTTTTGTCATGTTCAAGCTTATGCAGATGATATTAAGATATACAATAATATTACATGTCAACAAGACTGTCAATTATTACAAAATAATCTAGATTTGATAACCACCTGGTGTGCCAATAATCAACTAAAACTAAATGTCAAGAAATGTGCTGTAGTTAGTTTTGGTCGAGTAATTCGCATCAACAATTTTAATTATAATATTTTGGGAACAGCGTTGCAGAAAATGTCAGAAATAAAGGATCTCGGTGTATCTTTTGACAACTGTATAACATTTTCCAAACATATACAAACCATATGTAGAAGTGCTTCTAAAATGCTAGGCTTCATTATACGCACAACTAAATATTTTAACAGTGTCGAATTGCTTAAATCAGTTTATTTTTCATTTGTGCGTAGCAAATTGGAATATGCTTCTGTAGTATGGCATGCCCACTATGCCTACCTATCCCTAGCAATTGAGGGTATTCAAAGAAGATTTCTGAAATACCTGTCTTACAAACTAGATGGGGAATATCCTGTACAAGGCATTGTTTATGTGCGGTTATTGGATAGGTTTGAAGTAGAATCTCTGTCAGTACGTAGAGAGTTCCATAGTGCGAAATTCATTTACAAGCTACTACATAATGACATAGATTGTTCACAATTATTATCGCAAGTCAACCTATCTGTCCCAAGAATTCAATCATGTCATAATAATACGTTCTACACAAAATTGGGCAAATCGAACACTTTACATAAATCGCCACTATTTCATATGTCCAGAAATGCAAATAAAGTTTTTGATGATGTCTTTTGTTGAGTGAATGTTAAGTGAATCATACGTCTAGTCTTTAAGTATTGTAATTAAGTTTTTTTTTATATATGTTTTTTTCTTTTATTTTTTGTTTGTTTGTTACATATACATACCTACTTGTGTTTTAATTTATATCCTATTTAGTTACATTGTCCTGTAATTGGTGAATGTTGGACAATAAAGATTATTATTATTATTATTATTATTAATACGCGTGGCGCATGAAGTAAAAGTAACATTTTTAGGGTTTTCTAAACTCGAAATTTAACTTTATGCTTAGTCTGAAAGTAGAAACACTCGTTCGAACTTTAAGTTGAAGTCATAAAATCGACGAATATCTGAAAATGACAGCTTATACATTATGTATATTTAAAACAAAAAATCTTAATATGTAATATAATAAGTCATTCATTTAAATCATAAAAAGAAGTGCAGAGTTTTACCTAAAATCAACTTTTAGAGTTAACTCTATAATTTCCTCGGCCGTTAATGGGTTAATATTCTATTTCTAAGGAAAGAAGTATTTATTTAATATTAAAGTTGCATTTAAAATAATAACAATTAAATATAAACCAATAAACAATTTAAACAGTATTAAAAGGCCATTTTTTTCAAGGCATACTACATTTGTTGCCAATAAATCATGTGAACAAGATTTATTACATTTTTTCTGGCATAAATATTAAATTAAAATCAACATATCGGGCATAATTGGATTCAGAAAATCAATGTCTAATATAATAAAATAAGAAATGTATATGCAGCAGTTTAAAAATATAAAGTTGACTATTATTTGGCAATGAAGTTAATTCTGAAAAAATAAATAATTACTATCACTTTATAGTGTTAAAACAGCCATTGACTTTATTTTTTAGTTCATTCAAATCGGTAAATAAATAACAGAGTTATGGCGTTGGGCGTATTTTTTTATTGAACACCCGGTATATTACGTATATTGTTATATGCTGGAAATTGTAATATAGATCTGTCTCAGTCTACCAAATTGCCGAAAAGAGTCTGTCTCATTCTAGTAAACCGCAACATAAAGTAGCAACCTCCAAATTTAAATGTTTTCGTTTTGACCTGTTTTGAGCTCCATTACCCTGGCCCAACGCCTTTCGATAATTATATTTTTATAATCTAAATTATACACTCCTATAGCACTCTATAGCACCACCAAAAGTTTCTATAGCACCCCTTGCGTTTTCCGGAAAATCGAAGTAGGTCATTCTTGGGCCTGGGCAACGTTACCCTCTCCCAACGACTTTCGAGAAATTCAAATTAAACTAGTCCAATCGATAGCATTTCTATAAGCACCCTATAGCACCCTATACTTGCGCAAAGCAAATAGTTTTCGAGAAAAAGAAATCCTTTAAAACCGTTGAAATCACAAACAAATAAATTCACTGCGTCAGAACGAATAGACAGAATTCAACGAACTGCAACTCATATTAAATCAGAGGTAGCCTTGAGTTTATGATGAAAAAATGGTTTCTATCTATTAAAATTCAAGTTTTTTCAAAATATTGGAAGTTACACACATTAAACGCAAAAGCCAGACCTTAATTTTTTACTTGCTTTATTTTAAATTTAAAGAAGCCGAACCTATAGCACCCCCATAGCACCCCATAAACTAGTAAAAAGTTTTTCCTTCTGACCTTTAGTTTTCTAGAAAATCGAGAAAAACCATAGAGACTTCAACAGGCGATACTCGCGAAACCTAAATAACTAATTCCAAAATATGTTTTTGTTAGGGCTGGAAATTAATTAGATAAAGTACATGAATCTGTAGCACCTCTATAGGACCCAATAGCACAGCAAATAGTTTTTTCTTTATGACCTCTAGTTTTCGAGAAAAACAAATAAGGTCATTCATTCTGAGCTTTAGCCGGGCCCAACAACTTGCAAGAATTACATTTTGAATTAGGCCAACCTATAGCATCCCTATACCAATTTATGGCACTACAAAATAAAATCCTCCCTGACCTCTAGTTTTCGAAAAAAATGAAAAGAACATTTTTATTTGGGCTAGGGTAACGTTACCCTGGCCCAACGACTTTCAAGACATTAATTTTTATGTAGGCGGATCTATAGCATTTCTATAGTACCACCAAAAGTTTTTTGATACAACATTCATTTTCGAGAAAATCGAGACAAACGTGGAGATTTCAATGAGCGATATACACAAACCCACATTTAAAAAAAAATATGTTTTTTCAGACACTCAAAATTTACGTAATAAACTGTAATAATCTATAAAACTATCATAGTACCCCATAACACCGTAAACGGTTTTTCTTTCCGACTTGAAGTTTTCGAGAAAATGCAGAATGAAATTTTAATTTTGACAGGCATTACCCTGGCCCAACGACTTTCGAGAAATTTATTTCTAAGTAGGCCAGTCTATAGCACCCTATGGAACCACTAAAAGTTTTTCAATACAACCATTCATTTTCTAGAAAATCGAGAAAAAAAATTAAAAAAAATATATTTAAAAACACTTAAAATATACCCAATAAACTATACTAATCTATAACACTACTAAACCACCCCATAACACCGTAAACGGGTTTCCTCTCCGTCTTGTAGTTTTTGAGAAAATACAGAATAACATTTTTATTTTGGCAGGCATTACCCTAGCACAACGACTTTCGAAAAATTCATTTCTAAGAAGGAAAATCTATTGCCCTCCTACAGCAATCTATTGCCCTCCTACCAAAAGTGTTTCGATACGACCACTCGATTTCCAGAAAATCGAGAAAAACGTGGAGACTTCAATAAGCGATTTACACAAACCCATATTTAAAAAAATATTTTTTTTAGACTCTTGAAATTTACGTAATAAACTCTACTAATCTATAATTGCACCCTATAACAGAGCTGGGCAAGATTCAAATCATTCAAGATTCGAATCCTGGATTCGAATCCTTTTAGATGATTTAAAAGAGGTATTCGAATACTTTAGTTAAACTGGATTCGTGATCCGGATTCGTTACACTTTTTTAAAAGGATTCGTATTCGAATCCAAATGCTGGTGATTCGAATCCTCATAAAAGGATTCGAATCCTCATAAAATGATATATATATATATATATATATATATATATATATATATATATATAGTAACATAAGTTAAAATTATTTGTATTCATCTGCGCCTCATTGTAGTTGGTACCTTGGGTTTCATTCCTTCTTTCCTCGTCTCGTGATGTCTGGGTAGTACCCGATCTCGGGCTAACGGTATTGAAGGATTCTTGTGAGTTTTACATTTTCATATTTTCGGTCAGTTTATTTCGTTATTTATTAGTAGGTTTTTTTATTTTTATTTCGAATGGAATAAATTTTAGAGATTTTACGTATTTTGGAAGTTTGTTGAAAATGTTTATCGTGTCTGTCGTCAAGTTTTGCGTGTACTTTTTGGTGTTGAATTTATCGGTTCTGAGGTCTGATTTTCTTCTGGTTTTATAACTGTGTATTTGTTTGTTGGGTTTAATTTTGATCCTTGTTTTTAAAGGAGAATGTTTTGTATGTTTTTAAATTTCTCGTTAAATCACTGTTTTATACGCGTGGCGCATGAAGTAAAATTTCGAGTTTAGAAAAGCCCCGTGAAAATTTGTCTCGGGTCGCTGCGCGACCCTCGACAAATTTTCTACGCGGGGCTTTTCTAAACTCGAAATTTTACTTCATGCTTAGTCTGGGAGTGGACGACACTCATTTATAAGTGATAAAATCAATTAAATTAATGATTTGTGTCAAATTTAACAGATTTGAGATTTTTAAGTATTTTTCGGTAATTTCGCCAAATATAACATTTTGATGAATATGAATTGACATTCCCAATCAAATTTTTACACTTAACATGTCGATTTAAACATTTTTATAAGATTTTCAACACATCGATATTTTCATAAAATTATCCTTATTTCGAAATTTTATAAGATTTTGCAATATTTTCTCAATTTTTCTTAATTTATCGAATGTTGAAATTTTCAATATATCGAGATTTTTAATTAATTTATGAAAATGTTTATCAGATTTTCAACATATCTTGATTATTGATAATTTGTCATTTTTATCGATTTATAAAATTTTCGATATTTCGAGATTTTTTCGTCAAATATATAAAATGTTGATATGTAAGATTTTTTATATTTTTATTCAGATTTGTAACGATTTTCAAAAATTGTTGAATCATTATTTGAACACACAAATTTGAGATATTTTTTTCTACAAGACATTTAATCATTTTTGACATTGAATGACATTTTTAATATTCTTTACCTTTTTAGATGACATTTTTGACAATAGATTATATTCTTGATATTAGACTACGTTTTTTGACATTAGATGACATGTTTCACATTAGATGTTACTTTTGATAAACAATGAAATTGTTTACTTATTTACTATTTCTGATGTTGATATTAAATGACGTATTTGACATTAGATGGCAGTTCTGACATTTTATATTTTTTTACTTTTTTACAGTAGACGACAATTTTGACATTTGATATTTTTGATATTACATATTTAGTTGTTTTACATTAGATAACAATTTTTATATTATTATATAACTTTTTTGACATTATTACTGATTTTAACAGAAATTTTCGTTTTTGTAAGAACGTTTTTGTCAAACTGTCACGTACTGACATAAAATGATAATTTTAACGTAAATCGATTTTATCAGCACGCCAAATTTTTGACGTTTTTGATATTTTTTATATTTACGAGATGACATTTTGGTCATTTTGTTTTTGGAAATTTTAAATAATTTTGACATATTTTGATAACTTTTAAAACTGAAAACAGTTTTAATATGTTTATATATTTTTAACTTTACTTGAAATCAGTGTTTAATACGCGTGGCGCATGAAGTAAAATTTCGAGTTTAGTAAAGCCACGTGAAAATTTGTCTCGGGTCGCTGCGCGACCCTCGACAAATTTTCTACGCGAGGCTTTTCTAAACTCGAAATTTTACTTCATGCTTAGTCTGGGAGCGGAGACACTTGTACGTAAATTTTCGAATTAATATAAAGTTGTGTATTTATTTTCAAAAGAAAATCTTTCTCGGTTTATTCAACAAAAACAAAAGAGCTGAGGTGAAAAGTGTTTAGGTAAAAGTGGTTTATTTTTTCGTTGGCTACAACTTTTGTTTGAAACATTTTTTGATTTAGACGTCGAAAGCCATAATCGGTGAGTTGTTGATGTCCGCTAGATTTTTTAGTTTCTAATTCAGAAACAAAAGAGCTGAGGTGAAAAGTGTTTAGGTAAAAGAGGTATATTTTTTCGTTGGCTACAACTTTTGTTTCAAACATTTTTTTGACTTAGACGTCGAAAGACATAGTAGAATTCGTTTAATCAAAAAACATCTAATGATTTCTGGTGATTTTCAACGCAAGACTTTTAGACATTTGATGGTATAATTAATATTGAATTAAGTATTTATTTTTAATATATTCGTAAATTTACGGTAAACAATGTAAAATATTTATTTAATTAAAATATGTAGAAAATAAAAATACAATAAATTTTATATTATTATTATTATTATACTGGGTGTCCGTATTTCAACAGAATGTATGGGGATTTTGGTTATTTAAAGAAATAGAGAGTCGGTTAAATTGGGGCAATGTTGCATAATCAAGTTTGAAATATCTTATTTTCTCAATGAGATATTGTCAAAAAACGAATTTTTGAAAATTCGTTTTTATTTCTTTATTCAAAAACTATTGAATCCAGACATTTACAACTTTGACATTATAGGCACTTATTACCAATAAATCCAGTAACATATTTTATTTTAAGATAACTATAACATTTACCTAGGGACCATAGCTAACTTTTGTTTATCTTTATGAGCGCTATTTTGGATTTTGATATTTTTTGGAAGAATAGTTTTTACTGAATTCAATGATGTACCACACTTACAGTTTATTGTACATTTTATATGTAAAATTTTAATCTTTTGGTTTTTCAAAGAGTGCTTTGGAAACAGTTGAGTAACTCACTTATTTGGCAACTCCTAGGACCCATAATTTGCTTACACATCACCTCTGAAGACGGGCATCCGACGATGCATACTTTAACAGTTGTGACATATTTTAAAGTAATTAGTGTCTTCCACTCCCAGACTAAGCATGAAGTAAAATTTCGAGTTTAGAAAAGCCCCGCGTAGAAAATTTGTCGAGGGCCGCGCAGCGACACGAGACAAATTTTCACGAGGCTTTTCTAAACCCGAAATTTTACTTCATGCGCCACGCGCATAAACCATTGATTTGAAGTGTAGTTCAAAAACAGACAAATACATCTTTAATCAGAGTAACACAGAAATTTAGTCTGTTATCAACGATGTTCAGTGTTAATAATAAATAATTAGGTTGTGAATATTTTTGTTAAAACAACTGATAACGATATTTATATGTTAATGGTTGTAAAAAAATAATTAAATCAAATTTATTCTTAAACGATTTGTATTCGTGATTCGAAAAAACAGGATTCGAATCTTTGATTCGAATCATATTTATCTCTTACGAATCCTTTATTCGAGTATTCCTGGTTCGAATCATATCAGGTGATTCGGATTCGTGATTCGAATCCTTTTAACGAGGATTCGTCCCAGCTCTGCCCTATAACACCGTAACTGGGTTTTTTCTCCGACTTGTAGTTTTTAAGAAAATGCAGAATGAAGCATTACCCTGGCCCAACGACTTTCGAGAAATTCATTTCTAAGTAGGCCAATCTAAAGCCCTCCTATACCACCACCAAAAGTTTTTCGATAGGACCATTCGTTTTCCAGAAAATCAAGAAAAATATGGAGATTTCAATGAGCGATATACACAAACGCGTCTAAAGTGCTGTAATTTAGACCCTGGGTCTCCAAACTTTCCAGCCTTAGGGCCATACTGATTACTCCAGTAAGTTCCGAGGGCCAAAACCATAACAATAAGCCTTTAAAATTAGAATACTTCAGTAAACTAAATTTAATTTGCTATAAAAAATATGAGTTTTCAAGTATGCTAGCTCTCCGCGGGCCGGACAAAATCTGTCCGCGGGTCGGATGTGGCCCTCGGGCCGTAGTTTGGAGACCCCTGATTTAGACTATAAAAAATTGAAATTATCGAAAGTCATTGGGCCAGGGTTTTGATCTAGTAACATTTCGAGTTAAGAAAAGCCTGAACATTTAGATTTGCCGGGCGCGTAGCGAAGTTAATCCAAATTTTTAGAATTTTCCAAACTCTCTATTTCAAATTTAGGCGTATAAAACACTAATTTATTCTGAAGTTGCTTAAAGTGGAGTTGTATAAAAATGAAAATAGCATTTTAAAGTGCTACTAAAATATTAGTTGGTTCGGAAACGAACTGATTTGAAATATAATTCTTAAATTCTTCTACTTCTTTTGTAATAAAAAGATGATAAGTATAACTGTATTGTTTCGAGTTTACGTGAAGTGATTAATCACAAATAGAAAGCCTGTTATTCCTTACTTCACTTTTTATTTTTATGTTAGATGTACATTTCGAGACACAAGGTGCTCATTATCAATAACAAAACAGTTTTGTTATTGATAATGAGCACCTTGTGTCTCGAAATGTACATCTAACATAAAAATAAAAAGTGAAGTAAGGAATAACAGTCGTTCTATTTGTGATAAGTATATATTTTTAAAAAAGGGGGCAATAGGCCAAAACAAGTTGCGAACGTATGATTTATCCTCCTATTTCCATTTACAATGAAATCTAATACTGCTGTGTACATTTGTCTTGTTTCTATGGATATAATTTTTAACACGTCATTTTAGGATTAGAAGAATTTGAATATATGTTAATTTTGTAATTAAAGCGAAGCTATCAGTGCCTCCCCCACGGCGATCACGGTTATTTCATCACTGGAGGCTCGTTACACTTTATGGCACACACGCAATTTTTCACTCCTCATAAATGCAAATGTGCTAAAATTGCTCCCCTAGGTCTATTTTTATTGGGGCATTTTAATCCCCGCCGAAATAGCAGCCCATTCTAGCTAGTACACACACGCACTAAATAAATATAATGTTTCGTAAATTCCATTATAATATCATCCCGCTAATCCTGACTACATTAAAGCCATGTATATTGTACATGCATGCATGTATCCTGAACACCCATTAGCATACGCGGCTCATTTCTAGGATCAGTTTCGCGGTTATTAGCCGGTGCAATTTAAGGTGACGCATACGCATTAAGTGCCCGCGATTTATATATTAATTCAGGGGATTTATTAGCGTGAATAGAAGCGGAATTAAGACGTTAATGCGGCCCCTCGATGAAAGCCCCGGAAATCGATACAATTCGGAAGTTTAATGCGTCCTCTCGCGCTTTCCATAGCAAGCGCATTTTTTATTCTCGCGTTCAGGGGGAAAAGAAACCGTGGGGGGTCATTAATCCCCTTTCCGAATCGCGAGAGCTAAATAATGATTTTTCAGGGCTCAATCGAAAATCCATCGACTGTATTATTTATAGTGATAAGAGGTTTGATGGATAATTGCGGGTTTCAAGCGGCGCTCTCGAGATGGTCTCGTTTGGGTGTGGAAATGGCGGCTTGATCTTAGCATGAGTACTTTTTAAATGTACCTATAAACCTACTGTCTTTTAGCATTTACCATATCAGCAATAATAATCCATTTCCATCAATTTAACTCACCTTTTCATAAATATTACCATCCTTAAAGTTCATGTCTTGCAATTCATCAACTTAGAAAGTTGTATCTTCCGAAACTGCTGCGATATTTCATTCGTGTGAATATTGTTAACATTAAATGTTCTTAATTGGAGGTTAATTATAATATAAATAAGAAAACATACATATTCAAGTGCATACAGGACAGTGGCGTCTTAGGGGCAGTGGCCTAGCAAGGTCAGGTGGTATCCGATGCGGAAATATTTTGTCACACCGCACAGTTGGCCAATTATGTAAATTAGACTGCAATAGTTAAAAATCATAAATTTCTAATTCTCGTCAAAATAAACTTATTTGTAAATAAATAAACATAATTTAGATTTTGTTTAAAAATACAATCTCGGAGTTCAACCTCTTATCTATAAACAATAGATTAAGAGCTGTTTAGTTAACCTATACAAAAAGCAGCATTAAAAGTGTAACAAACAATGTTATTCGTATATTACACTAGCCAACAGCCATTTTGTCCCTGGGACTAGACCGGAATTTTTCGATTGCTTGGGTGTAATAAAGTACCGAAATCGCGATGAAACCGCCGAGACTTTGGTTTCGAGGTTAGGATTCGCAAAAAACCTTTTTTTTTACTTTTTTCACTATAACTTTGGAACAAAGCAAGATAAATTAAATCTGATAATACTGCTTGAAAGCTTATACCCAGGGCTACATTTGGTATATAAATGACCTTGGTCGGATAATCAAAACCCTAATTTAAAAAAAAAATCTGTCAAAAAACCGCAAAAATCGCGTGTTTTGAAACATTTTTGCGATTTCAATCGATTATAAAAAAAAAACTACGCTAGATACCTCAGATCAGTTTCGCTGACCTGAAAGCCTATTAAATGGGCTACAATTTCTGTATGGAACATCTCTGCGACTTAATGAGAAGTCTTCGAAATAATGGGTTTTGTTTGAAAAAATCGCGAAATTTGCAATTTGTTTGGACTTTTTCCCTTTCAAATAGAAAATTCCTCAACACATTTAAAATCTGTCGTAACCATTCAAATGCCTATTAAAAGGGCTACAATTCCTACATGGCACACCTCTGTTGCGCGTTCAGAAGTCTTGTAAACATTAATTTGTGTTTTGAATTTTATAATTGAAGGAGAAAAAGACCGAAAAATATTGATGAATAATGAAAAATAAATTCGAAAAAAATGCAGTTTTCGTCATTTTTCCACTCCCAGACAAAGCATGAAGTAAAATTTCGAGTTTAGAAAAGCCTAAAAATTTGGCTCGGTCGCGTAGCGAAGCGGAGCGACCGAGCCAAATTAGGCTTTTCTAAACTCTAAATTTTACTTCATGCGCCACGCGCGTAAAACAATAGAATATTGTGAAATTAGAAATACATTTAAAAGTACTTCATTTTTTTTAACCTAGTAATAACACTAGCCAACAGCCATTTTGTCCTTGGGACTAGATTTGTGTTTTGAATTTTATAATTGAAGGAGAAAAAGACCGAAAAATATTGATGAATAATGAAAAATAAATTCGAAAAAAATGCAGTTTTCGTCATTTTTTCAAACACAAATTAATGTTTACAAGACTTCTGAACACGTAACAGAGGTGTGTCATGTAGAAATTGTAGCCCTTTTAATAGGCATTTGAATGGTTACGACAGATTTTAAATGTGTTGTGGAATTTTCTATTTGAAAGGGAAAAAGACCAAAAAAATTGCAAATTTCGCGATTTTTTCAAACAAAACCCATTATTTCGAAGACTTTTCTCATTAAGTCTCAGAGATGTTCCATACAGAAATTGTAGCCCATTTAATAGGCTTTCAGGTCAGCGAAACTGATCTGAGCTATCTAGCGTAGTTTTTTTTATAATCGATTGAAATCGCAAAAATGTTTCAAAACACGCGATTTTTGCGGTTTTTTTACGGAATTTTTTTTTTAAATTAGGGTTTCGATTACCCGACCAAGGTCATTTATATACCAAATGTAGCCCTGGGTATAAGCTTTCAAGCAGTATTATCAGACTCAATTTATCTTGCTTTGTTCCAAAGTTATAGTGAAAAAAGTAAAAAAAAAGGTTTTTTGCGAATCCTAACCTCAAAACCAAAGTCTCGGCGGTTTCATCGCGATTTCGGTACTTTTTTACACCCAAGCAATCGAAAAATTTAGGTCTAGTCCCAAGGACAGAGAAAAAGTCAAATTCTGTTGGCTACTGTTATTAACTTGTTTCTCATTATTCACTTCGTAAAACATTTCTACTAAATATAGGTGTTTAATTGAATTTACTTGGTTTGTTTAACAATCATCATTCTTGAAAATGGCATTAACCTGAAACTAGTTGAAATAAAATATTTTTAGTAAAACAAACCAAGTGAATTCACTTGTAAATAAAACACTTTTTACTTTGTTTAACCACTGGATCTTACATATAATTGTGTGACTAGTTTCGACTATCTAGTAGTCATTCTCAAACTAAAGTGTTTAGTTTGAGAATGACTACTAGATAGTCGAAACTAGTCACACAATTAAATGTAAGATCCAGTGGTTAAACAAAGTAAAAAGTGTTTTATTTACAAGTGGATTTAAGGTACCACAAAGTGAACGCCTACAACACCAAACAATTCAAGTGAATTCAATTAAACACCCATATGTTATTCGTATTTATAATAATTGTTTATTTTCAGAATTAGATAAAGGTATGTAATAACTATATTTTAGGAATACTAAATTACGTTTTTCCTTTGCATTTTCGTAAGAAAATGCGATTTTAAAACTATCTCTTAAAAAGTTTACAAATAAATATGATTTAAAAAATCATTTCTCGTTCATTCTCGGTAACTGAACTTCTTGCAATTTCTAATAACTTAATACATACACTCTGCTGTACCATTTAAAGTTTTTGCTTAAAATTGCTCATATAAGATATTTTCGATTTCTTAAGTATTTTGAACATACAGGGAGTTTTTCTATTTGGTATTCATATCGCAATTATAAGCTGTAAATGATCAGATATTCGTAGTTGTGTTTATTTTCAAGTTAAATTTCAAGTTTTTTACATTAGAAAAGCCTTAAAATTTGGCAAATAAGGTTAATTTACAATATACAGGGAATTTTTCTTTTAAGTATACATATTTGGGTGGGTCCATTTTTTACTTTCCCCCGTATGTAATACAAAGGGAAAGTATTGTTTTCGTGAAAATTTTCGAATCAAAAATTTTAGCGGAAATATTCGTTTTGAGGTCCCCTGAGTCGAATACGACCATTTTTGAAAAATGTCTGTCTGTCTGTCTGTGTGTCTGTGTGTGTGTCCGTGTGCGCTGTACCGCAAAAACCGCTAAAGATATCGAGATGAAACTTGAAACTTAAACTTTTTGTTACAATCGGAAGAACTAAAAAGCTTTTGGTGAAAATCGGAAAACCGGAAGTGGTACTTTACTCTTAGCGTTTTTCAGTTTTTTCAGATTTGTTCAATAAATGCTCATCAAACAAAAAATTCTTTCAAATAAAAGTTGTAGATAATAACAAAATGAAGATGTATTGTTCACTTACTTTTTGTCATAGCACTCTTAGTTTTTGAGATTTTTCAAAAGTTGTGTGTTTTATCTAGTTATTGGTGTGTGACAGTGTATGTGTCGATACAATTGAAAAATGTTTCAAATAAAAGTTGTAGGAAATGAAAAAGTAAAGATTTTTTGTAGATTCACGTTTTGTCATAGCACTCTTAGTTTTTGAGATATTCAATAAATAGTGTTTTTTATCTAGTCATTGGTTTGTGTCAGTATGTGTTGATCCAATTGAAAAATGTTTCAAATAAAAGTTGTAGTTATCAAAAAGTTGAAGACATTTTGAAAATAATAATGCTACAAATATTTTAAAAGTGATTTAATACGCAATTTACGGGGGAAAGTATTATGATGGACACATCACCATTTTTTTCAAAGAGTCAGTCTTATTTTTTTCTGATTCTACGTTCAATTCTAAGAAAAAAAGTTGGATATGGAGAATTCGATTTTGATGTTTATTTTTGTGATTTGACATCAAATGTTTGGGTTTTGTATAAAATACCAAACTTTCATTTAACTCATTAATGGCCGAGCAACTATAGAGTTAATTCTAAAAGTTGATTTTAGGAAAAATTCTGCTCTTCTGTTAATGATCGCTATGGATGATTTATTATATTACATACTGGAGATTTTTCAATTTTATGTACATAACGTACACGCTGTCATTTTTCAGGCATACGTCGATTTTATAAAAGCGTCCAATTTAAAGATTCGAATGAGTGTTTCCATTCCCAGACTAAGCATGAAGTAAAATTTCGAGTTTAGAAAAGCCCCGCGTAGAAAATTTGTCGAGGGTCGCGCAGCGACCCGAGACAAATTTTCACGGGGCTTTTCTAAACTCGAAATTTTACTTCATGCGCCACGCGTATAAAACACTGATTATCAATGAAGTTTATAAAAATACTTCATCTATAACAATAATATCGTATGTTTAATAAAAAAAAAACCTCTAGAGTGCCATGACTTATCTTTTTTTAAATTTAGGTTAGACATAATAATTATAATATATAATTTAAGAGTTGCCAACCTAGAATATTTTCCATGGCACTCTAAAGGTTTTTTTTTATTGAACATACGATACATTACAATTCATGAATTCATATTTTTCTGTGATTTAAATTTAGGAAGTCAACTAAAACTGACGAAAGTAATCAACATTAAAGACCATTGAATCATCAATTTGTGTGTACAAATACGTCTAAGAATGTCAATTTTGACCAACTAATTTTGCACATATCTGATTTTGATTCTTTATGATTTTCATCATTCTGCGAAATTTTATGTAGAGGCAATTGAGGTTTCTAAATTTTAAACTAAATTTGACATCTTGCGAATGCTAAAGACAAAAATAAATATCAACATTGAATTCAGGCATGAACCCTAAAATATAAATAAAAATAGGAAATATTATAAATCAGAACTGAAATCCAAATAAATATTACAACCGGCTGCAGTAAAATTCTCAATTAAAATTAATGCGGTCTTAAATTCACCGTAGACCTATGGTCTCATGGACTTTTTTTCTTAGAATTGAACGTAGTATTAGAAAAAAATACTCAACTCACTCTTTGAAAAAAAAAACTTCCTTACAATTCGGCCCGCCCTAATAAACGAGTGTTTTCCACTCCCAGGTTAAGCATGAAGTAAAATTTCGAGTTTAGAAAAGCGTAAAAATTTGGTTTGGTAAACTTGAATTTTTATTTTATACTTAACCCTTTCGCAAGGACTTTTCATTTTTTATTTATTTATTAATTTTATTATTTTTGAGTTTTCTAAAGTAAGCAATCTTAAAATACAATTTTTGAAAAAAAAATTTTATAACGATTTTAAAATTTTAGGTGTGGGACAAATATGTCCCAATCGTCATAACTCAAGTGGGATTATATGTCCCTATGGTCTAGTTTGAGTACAAAGTTTTTTTACACATAACATAAAATACACTATCGAAAAATAATTTTATTCTATAATATTAAATATAAGAAATACACTTTCACTAACTTTAAACATAAAGTAAATTATATTATCAAAACATTAAAGGTGCAGTAAATATTACTCCTGAAAAATACTATTTGCTATAAATATTCTATGTATGGAATATGGAAAAACAATTCTTGCATAGTGGAACATTACACATTGTACACATCGTTCTAGTTATTTTTTCAGTATTGTTTTGTGAACAGCGAAAACATCGCCGACGGGTTGTTCGCCTATATTTAATAATTATGTTGATGACGAGAAAGGCCGACCATTTGATCTTCGTCTTCGATCAAACTTTGCCCTCTCTCTTCACCATGCACTCATCAATGCTTTGATAAGTGCTGTCTGTTCTAGCTAATTGGAATGTTTTTTTGAGGCAACATAAAACATCGGCTACGTACCATATTTTTGATTCATTATCGGTTTTTTTTGTTACATTTTTGATAAAAGGAGTTTGCAACGATCCCTGGATATGACTTTTTTGATAAACTCATTACCCATTGTTTGGTTTGTTGAGCAGTAGTCATAAAACGAAGGCAGTCTGTTGTAGCACGTTATCAATAATCAACCAAAGACAATCATTATTTGGTGTCCATCAGTTAAATGTATTTTATTTTTCTTTGGTTCAAGCATTTGCAGTCTAATATTGGTATTGTGTGCAATATACGCAAATAAACTTTTTGGATATATTTTGAAAAATACATCTAATTTAGAAGAAGCACGGTTAACATCGATTGGTATTATTGGAGCTTTGTATTCTTTCTAGGTTTAAAAGTTTCGTCAATTTTATACGATAGTATATTTTCATTGAGTGCTGCTTGGGTCTTACTTTCTTCTGAAAAATGTTCTCTTTCTGGTATTGCGTCTAAATTAGTTTGGTTGTGCAGTTCTTCTGTTTTTAGATCGTCTGTTTCGTTTTCATTTTGGTCTGAAGATTCACATATTTATCTTGTTCTTTGTTGAATATTTTTAGATATTTTTTTCCTCTTCCTTGTAGATTTCTCGCATGAAAAATCACCCTCGGAACTGGATGGATTGTAGTCTGAACTATCTCCGCTGGTGTGGTAAGGATCTTCTTCTAGTGATGATGTGTTATGATGCAGTTACATACGCGCTAATAAAAACAGCAATGAAAATAAACACGTTTTGCTTTTTTACGAAACCACGTGCACTCGGCAGTAAGCACACGTACAGACGACTTTTTTTTCTTTAAAGATTTTAATTTAAATCATTCAACGGGGGTTTTCCACTCCCAGACTAAACATGAAGTAAAATTTCGAGTTTAGAAAAGCCGAGAAATTCGGATTGGCCGCTTAGCGAAGCGAAGCGGCCAATCCAAATTAGGCTTTTCTAATCTCGAAATTTTACTTCATGCGCCACACGTATAAAACACTGAAATATCGTAAAGTTTAAAATATACGGCTTTAACAATCGAATATGTAAATGTGAATAAAACGTGAGTCAAATTCTGCGCTGAAAAAAAAAATGTTTAAAACAGTGATTATAGGCAACCCAATTACTATAACGTATATTAGGTTACCTATAATCGTTGTTATATGTGTGTGTTTTTTAAGTTTCACTGTAAATCAGTGTTTGTAAGCGTGGCGTATGGAGTAAAATTCGAGTTTAGAAAAGCCTAATTTGGATTGGATAATCTAAATTCTTAAGCTTTTTAAACTTGAAATTTTACTTCATGCTTTGCCTGGGAGTGTAGAACACTCGTTAAAAGCCTCAAATTAACTGCTTTGAAATAACGAATTCCCGCAAATTTGAAAAACGCTGCAATTATTGGGATATGTATACTCAAAAGAAAAATGCCCTCTATGTGCTGTTATAAACACGTTTTAAACGTGTTGTAAACATGTTTACAATTTTTAATGTTTTAAACGCTGTTTCAATGAAAAAGCACGTTTTGTAAAAAAAAACTGTTTGTTTTCACTAAAATAAAAAAAAAAGTTTTTTTTTAATAACCCTGGTATAAATTTATTTCATCTCTTCCAAACTCTTGCCAAACTGCTTCCTTCTGGCCAGTCTATGTTCCATTTCCTGAGTAATGTAGCCACATCATTTTCCCAGATCTTCCTTGGTTTTCTTCTGATCTTTGCCTTTTGAATTTTAGTTTGAATTTTGCTGGTTTTGTGTATTTCATCCATATTACGTGCCCATACCATTGCAACTGTTTTTTCTCAATCCATTCTTCTATTGAATCTCTTTCACGTTCTCTCCTAACGCTCACGTTTCTTATATATATATATAGTTTTAAAAATTGTCATTTTTGCTGTTTTCTCTACCTCCATTTTATCGATGACTTTACTTTTTAAAGCATGGTATACACGCGTTGTCATATTTATTTCTCCATTCATGTTACCTTCTCTTTAGATGTTTACACCTAAACCTGGTCAAGTTTTTCTCCCCTAGTTCAATATTGACCTCCTTCTCTGTTCTGCCAAAAACCATAACTTTTGTCTTTATAGCATTTATTTGCATCATTCCCTTTGTCAGTGCTGCTTCCCATATCTTTAAATTATTTTTCAGGTCTTTCTCTGTTGGTGCACATATCATAATATCGTCTGAAAATGCGCAGTGAAATATTTGTATTGGGGTTAGATTGTAGCACCCTATATGTGCTCCTTTTACTGTTTTCTTTATTTCCTTAATGATATTATCTATAATTAGCATGAACCCTTTTCATACTAATTATAGATGATATCATGAAGGAAATGAAGAAACAGTAAAAGGAGCACATATGAGGTACTACAATCTAACCCCAATACAAATATTTCACTGCGCATTTGCAGACGATATTATGATATGTGCACAAACAGAGAAAAAGGGCTCAAAATTCCAAATTGACGCAAACCATCATTTATATCAAACCCTGCTGATTGTGAATTATCTTTCCTAATGTACATTTTGTTGTTTGTATATACACTTTTGATGGCGTTTTTTAAGTTATTACTTACACCTCTCCTTTCTAAACTTTCCCAGACCAATATTTGGGGTGCCCTATCGAACGCTTTCTTTAAGTCAAAGAATACCACATATAGCTCCGAGTTAGTAGACATTGTTTTCTCAATCAATTCTTTAATTGTAAATATGTGGTCTTGTGTGCTACCTTCCTTTCGGAATCCACTTTGTACTTTATCCATCTGCGGTTCTATTACGCATTTAAGTCTTCTGTCCAATATTCTCTCGTATATTTTTCCAACGTTGCTAAGTAGGGTTATTCCTCTATATAGAAACTAGTAGAAAATAAAATACATATAAGTGAAACAAAACCAAGTGAATTTAATTTACTAACCAATATATTCCTTTATAGTTTTGAGACATTCCGCAGTCTCCTTTCTTTTTATATAATGGTACAATAATTCCTATTTTCCAGTCTGTTTGTACTGTTCTGCACTTCCATATATTAGTTAATAGTTTCGTTAGTAGTTGTATTCCGTATGGTCATAGTCCTTTCATCATTTCACCTATTATACCGTCGTATCATGCCGCATTTCCTCATTTAATTGACTTAATTGCTAGTACTTCTTCAGTTGTTATATTTTGTTCGTTTTCCGTTTCAATTTCTTGTCTTGTTTGACGTTCTTCCATCTCCGTCCCAGTTTCTGGTTTCGCATGCCATAGTAATTCTTAAAAGTGTTCCCTCCCACTGTCCATTATTTTATTTTCATCCGTGATCCGTATATCATCTTTTTCAAATATTTGTTTCATTTTGTTTATTTTCTTTGCTTCTTAGATTTTTAAGTACCTTATAAAATAATTTTGTATTCCCTTTACTATCTTTTTCTAATTTATCTCCAAATTCAATCCATTGTCTTTTCTTAGCTTTTATGATCATTTCTTTTAGTCTAATTTTTTGGGTTTTGCACTCGGCATAGGTGTTTTCTGTGCGGTTATTTAAGTACTGTCTCCATTTTTCTTTCTTCTTTTTTACTTCTTGCTTTATTTTCCCATTCCACCATTTCGTTATTTTTTGCCTTTTCAATTAATTTTCTTTACACCACAAACTTTCTTTGCTGTAGTTAGGATTATGTTTTTTAGTTGTTGCCAGAGTTCTTCAATAGTATCTTTTTTATCTTATATCATTTCCTCTTTAATTTTTTCTTCGGTTAGTTCGCGGAACAATTGTGACATATTCTCATCTAGAAGCTTGTATGATTTTATGACTGTTTGCTCTGCTTAGTTGTGTTATTACAGTTTGTCCCTCATGTTCCTGTAGTTTAAGTTTTGCTTGTACTATATAGTGGTGGCTGTGCAATTCTGCACCTCTTCTCACTCTCGCATCTATAACTTCCCTTTTGAATTCCTCGTTTATTAATACATAGTCGATGATTGATTTGTCCCCTCTACTTTGTACTTCCCTTGTGAATTTGTTTATTTCTCGTTTTTCGAAAAATGTGTTCGTTACTACTAATCTGTTTTCATTGCAAAAATCCAATAATCTCGTTCCGTTGTTATTTCAATGATTTTCCCCGTGTATTCCTATTATCTTTGTTAAATTACCTTGTTGTCTAGAACCTACATGGCAGTTTAAATCTTCTAGTATCATTATTCTTCCTTGCACATTTTCTACTGTATCTGTTAGCTCGTCCCAGATTGCATTATTTTCTTCTACTGTACAATCCTCATTCGGGCTATATACCACTATCATAGTTATAATAATTGTTTGTCCTAGCTCTATTATTAACTTTACCAGCCTGCTTGATATTAGTTCCCATTCTTTAACTTTTTTAACGTACTCTTCCTTAATGCATCCAACTCCTTCTTTAACTCTTTCCTTTCCGAGTACATGCCCGCCTTCAATTTTAGTTATTCCTTGTCACTTTTCATCTCAGTTATTGCTAAAATGTCTAGGTCTATTTGCTTAAATTCGTATATTAGATCCTGTTCTTTCCCATTTAATACTCTGAGAGACCAATGTGCGATATTCCAAGTTTTTGTGTTGTGCTTTCCTAACTTATTTTGTGTTTGATTCGTTGCATGTGTTCTTCTCCGTTATCTCTTTGCTTTGTTTATTAATTAGTTTTTTGGATTTTCATTTGCCTCTACTAACTGTACACCTTAATCCTCCTCACCAAATATTACCTCAGTTAAATTTATATAAATTTTATAATAGTTACAATTAAATGTCATAGTTCGTAAAATATTTTATATACAATATGTTTTTTATAAAAATGTATGTTTGTTATACCTATATCTTATAGTGTAAAACCCTGAAAAGGGAGACAAATAATGTCCGAAACCTCAGTTGATTTCAATAAATTAATTACTTGAAATAAGAAAGCCTACTCACTGGTCGACGTCCCTGTTACTTATCCCTGAGTGTTTTATCATTATTCAGACAATTACAATACAATAATATAATACATATCTTATTATTTATTTATATATATATATATACACTGTAGGGTCAGTCGGGGCCATCGACCAGAGGTCTTTCTGTACTGTATTGAATTTAATTTATCTGAAACAATGTAGTTAAATGCAAGGCTTGTGAACTGTCTTGGTGAACGGAACAAATGAATTGATGTATTGAGAGGAAGATGTTTATATTTGGGATAGATATTCAGTTTTCTAGGAATACAGAATTTGTTTAGAAGTTCTAGATTATAGTTGTGTGCAGCGATTTTTTCACCGAGGGTTAATATGCGCTGAGAGATAGAGATTGGAATAACTAACATTTTTGATTTTCTATCTTGACTCAAGATTGCGCAAAAATTGATGTAAATATTTTTTTGGAGGAATATAAGCTTTTTTTGTTCGAAAGCGTAAACGTCATTAAATACCCATTAGTTTAAATAACATCGTCAATAGCTAGCAAACTAAACGTTTGTATACAGCAATTGTTCGTCCACAACAGGGCTTTCTTTTATAGAATACAAATATCAAGAATATGAATTTGTGTTCAGTACTCATTCATTTACCGGATAACTATATACGCGTTTCAGGCTTCAAAGCCATTATTAGTATAGTCCCGAACCAGTGCTTGAAGAATACTGAATATCTTTGACTATTTATTATGGCCTGTGAAATTTACATTTGTTCGAAAGCGTAAACGCCATCTAATGCCCATTAGATTAAGTAGCATCGTCAATAGCTCGCAAACTAAACGTTTGTATACAGCAATTGTTCGTCCACAACAGGGCTTTATTTTATAGAATATAAATATCAAGAAAATAAAGTTGTGTTCAGTACTCATTTGAATGTTTGAATATTTATTTATTTATTTCCAGGTTTTCCATGAGGTTTAAGTTTCTTCCTTTTTGGCGATGTGGAGAATTTTAAATTCTTTGTTAAAGTGATGCTGCTCTACTTTTAGATGATTAGCATATGTAGAGGTGACCATATTATTTAGGAATGCTTTATGGTATTCATTAATTCGTTCATCAAATGCTATCCCTGTTTGTCCAATATATACAATATATTAGGGTAATCACCACATTGGACAATATATTGGACAAACGGGGAAAGCATTTGATGAACAAATTAATGAACACCATAAAGCATTCCTACATGACAAGGACACCTCAACATGTTACAAATTTAACTTGTCATCATCAAAGTAGAAGTGACTTTTAGTTTGATAATGACAAGTTAAAGTTGTCGAAACTATAGTCACAATAAAAACCTCAGTTATACAAACAAAGTTTAAGTGTCTTGTTTGTCAAAATATTTACTTCATGCATAACCAAGGAATGGAAAATACTCGTTAGAATATTATTGAACACTTAAATCAAAAAAAAAATCAGAAAGTAATATATACCCACTTAAATTTTATTTAATAACTGATTACTTAATTTAAAGACAACTAACTTGTTTTTTCAAAATTATTAAGCTACAATTAAATTAGGTTTACAAAGAAAAGGGTTGTTATGAAGAATATTTCAATGAGTTTACACAAAAGTTAATACAGAATTCAAATAACTTAAATTGGTCAATAAATCATTATTTTTATTAAAATGTAATAAAGAGAAAATTCCATTGCATTTAGAAAGTTTTAAAAATATACTTAAATTGACATACAATTGAATCTTAAACATTTTTGATAGGTAATTAAGAAATAACTACACGTTTTTACAAGAAAAATATATGTAGTTGTTTAAAAAAAATTATGTATGAATAACAAATCAGAAAATTCACCGAATTTACACAGAATTCAATCAATTTTAACATTCTTTAAGAAACAGTTAAATATGTTAACTAGTTTTTCATATACTATGTCTCTTATTATTAACCCTTTCGGCCCTGAGGGTGGCCTTTGCCACCACCTAAATTTGGTAAACATACTGGGAATTTTTCTTTTTAATATTCATACATGTATGCATGAGCTGTAACTTTTCCGATAATCGTTTGTTTTTTTTTAAATAGTTTAATTTGAAGTCCCCAAACGAGTGTTTTCCACTCCCAGATTAAGCATAAAGTAAACTTCTAGGCTTTTCTAAACTCGAAATTTTATTTCTTGCGCCACGCGTATAAAACACTGATTTTAAGTGAAGTTCAAAATATTCCACTAAAGCAGTATGCAGAAAATATGTATTCTAAACATCACATCACATCAGTGTTTAGTACGGGTAGCGCATGAACTAAAATTTCAAGTTTAGAAAAGCCCGAAAATTTGGTTTAGTCGCTCCGCTTCGCTACGCATTTTTACGCATTTTTACGCGTATTTACAGGAAATACAGTAAATTGAGATATGTATACTTGAAAAAAAAGTCTACAAAACTGTACAAAACATTATTTTTTAACCAAAAAAATTCCAGGGCTGAATGGGTTAATGAAGACAAATGTTGTATCAGAATTAAAATTAAAATAAAATAAGGTTGTTGCAACTAAGTAAATCTTTAAAGAGTAAAAGAGAGTTTAAAGAGTTTATGTGAATAAAATAATTTTGGTAGAAATCATGTTTGTACTAAATTACGAGTAATTAATTCTCTCGATATCTAATAAAATATATTTTGTTATATGTAGGGGAGACAGACAGACAGACATTTTCCAAATATGGTCCTAATCAACTCGGGGACCTTAAACATATCCACAAACATTTTTGATTTAAACATTTTCGCCAAAACAATACCTTGCCTTTGTTTTACATATGGGGAAAGTAATATTTTATTAAAATGTTTAAAAACGTTCGCCTCCTGCTTGACGTATTTTATTAATCTCCCTTGAAAACTACGAGTTGCTTTTGATTTATCAATTGGAATCGCTAATAAAAAGTCTCTACTATTTTGATCATTTAATCGACATTGTAGCTTAAATTAACAAAGTTACAACCTAAAACACTTATTTCAGAACACTTTGTATACTAGAAGAGCATTATCTTGATATGCAATAAGCAAATATCATTTTATTTTCGCGCCATAATTTAAGGTGCTTGCTGTTGTAAATTAGTCGGTAACAAACTGGCGGTGCTTTATGGTGTAATTTTAAAAATTTATGTGTGATAGTTGGGTTGTAAATTTTTAAGGGTGAAATTGAATGTCCACGTATCACGTGCGCCGCATAACTTTTGCGAAACGGAATCGATAAAGTCGGCGCGCCCGCTATACATTTTTTTGCAGGGTTTCCCAATCCGTGCTTTCACTAAAAGTTGGCGTGTTTCGTGGGCATTAACGGGATTAATTCGTAATTTTATGTGTTACATTCCAAGTAAATGTTCACTGAAATTTTGTTTATTATTATTGAAAAATATTTGTATTTATTTTTCTACTCGCAAAATCATGAATTTAAATGTAGCATAGATACTACCTTATTAGGGAATTTTTTAACTTCACTTTAAATAAGCGTTTTATACACGTGGCGCATAAAGTAAAATTTCGAGTTCAGAAAAGCCTAAAAATACCCGGAAACACCCGTTAGAAGCTTTAGATTAAACGCTTTCATAAAAACAACGAATGCCTGAAAATGTACAGCTTATACATCGAAATATTTATACTTAAGGTCGGAAATTTACATGTTATTTGGACATAAGAACAAACAACAATTAATCTTCCACAATTATGAAAATAGAGCATTAAAATTATAGATATTGTACATTGAAGCTTTATGAATAAATTGACAGTATTTTTTTTCCAAAAAATGATTCTTAGATTAAATATAAACTAAATAATGGAACACTGTCAAATTATTACATAAATTCGTGTATTACTTCCATGGGAATCATTATTTCTTCTTCATATTGCTTTAATGTATTAAGGTAATTATTATAAGCATGATGTATTAAATAGATTAATCTAAAATAAATGATAAATACAAATAATCGTTGCTTATAAATCTTCATAAGAGCAATGTAAATGTTGATTATACTTTTAATAAATAGGGGGCAGCATCGTGGCTTTTTAGTAATATTTTAAAAATATACTGTGATTACTAAAAAAAAAAAAAAATTAGGATTGATATGTAGAATTCATATACATTTGTCGCGACACCGCCATCTAGCTCCCAGCTCCCAAACTTGAGTTGCGAATGTATTTTTGATGACGCGGACCGTTCATTCAATTATACACAACAAAGACAGAGATTGTTAAACTATTTCCCAATACATTTTGTAAATATAATTGTATTTCTGGATTTATGTTTTGAATAAAAATGTGGAATGCCAGTAAATGTTGATTCAAGTGCTGAGTCGGAAAAAATCCTATTTCATTTATAAATTACTAAATTGAATGTGCGGCACTCGGCGATTTGGTCATCGAATCAGCTTATCGTTTTTTAAGTCCCGAGCTCGAATCGGATTATTGTAATTTCCCTTTTTTTGGACTGCGCGCAGCGGTTAAGACTACTCAGCTTGGAGTGTCACCTAGAGATAGGCGAAATGGCTCTTTTCGGTGAGCCGGTTCACAAGATCTGACTCATTTTAAACAGCTGGTTCAGTGAGCCGGCTCAAAAGAGTTACATGACTCAGTGACTCTTAGAGATCCATCTGATTCGCCAACTTATTGAATTGAGCGACGCACAGTTGTCTGAAACCGACCAAAATGGGACAAAACACCACAATTTTTTTTATTTTGTGAGATATCAATTTAAAATTTGGTATGCTTATACTAAACACAAATTCGAGTTTACTGATCTTCCATAAACCTTATTTGCACATTCACCGGAAACAACATCAATTAAAAAAAAAATGGTGATGTGTCCATCATAGTACTTTCCCCCGTAAATTGCGTATTAAATCACTTTTAAAATATTTGTAGCATTATTATTTTCAAAATGTCTTCAACTTTTTGATAACTACAACTTTTATTTGAAACATTTTTCACATACTAACACAAACCAATGACTAGATAAAAAACACTATTTATTGAATATCTCAAAAACTAAGAGTGCTATGACAAAAAGTGAAGATACAAAAAATCTTTAATATTTTATTACCTACAACTTTTATTTAAAACATTTTCCAATTGTATCAACACACACACTGACACAAATCAATGACTAGATAAAAAACACTATTTATTAAATATCTCAAAAACTAAGAGTGCTATGACAAAAAGTAAGTGAACAATACATCTTCATTTTGTTATTATCTACAACTTTTATTTGAAAGAATTTTTTGTTTGATGAACATTTATTGAAAAAATCTGAAAAAAAACTGAAAAACGCTAAGAGTGTAGTACCACTTCCGGTTTTCCGGTTTTCACCAAAAACTTTTCAGTTCTTAAGATTGTAACAAAAAGCTTAAGTTTCAAGTTTCATCTCGATATCTTTAGCGGTTTTTGCGGTACAGCGCACACAGACAGACAGACAGACAGACATTTTTCAAAAATGGTCTTATTCGACTCAGGGGACCTCAAAACGGATATTTCCGCTAAAATTTTTGATTCGAAAATTTTCACGAAAACAATACTTTCCCTTTGTATTACATACGGGGGAAAGTAAATAATGATGCGTCCATCATAGCACGTACCCCGGTAAAGATATGATGATTTAAATATCCACAATATGGAAAACTTGCTCAAACTAAATTTATTCTACTTTTATTATTATTCCAAAACTATTTACAAATTTTTTGCTAGAAAATTCATGAATACCGGCATTATTTTTTTAGTTTATAGAAAATCTAGGAATCACATGAAAGGTGTCAAAGTTTTAAAAAGTAACGAAAGGAGTCAAGAATTTTAAAATCAGCAATAATCTTGAAAAAGGCATGATTTTTGTCAACATTTTAAAAATTGTTATAAAATAAATTATGGGAATTAAAGAAAAGTTTGAAAGTTAACAAACGTATTAAAAAATTCACGAGTCGTCAAAGTTTTAAAAATAATTAAAATCTTGGAAATTCACTAAAATTGACAAGATTTTAAAAACAAAAACTTAAAAACCATCAAGATTTTGTAAACTAATTAAAATATTGTAAAAAGCCATTGATTCTTTTTTAAAGAGCTTTTTCCACTCCCAGACTAAGCATGAAGTAAAATTTCGAGTTGAGAAAAGCCGTAAGAATTTGGATTTGGACGCGTAGCGTCCAAATCCAAATTCTGGCTTTTCTCAACTCGAAATTTTACTTCATGCGCCACACGCATAAAAACACTAATTAATTGATAAGTTTAAAATATTTAAAACATTATTTTATAATAGATTATCACTTTACACATACTTCAAATTGTTGTCAAATTTCAATATTTCTTGAAATTTCATCACTTTTTGACATTGTTCTCAAATTTAAACATTTCATCGATTTTCGAAAGTTATCGATTTTTTCAAAATTCTGGCAAATGTAAACATTTTTGCCATGACATTTCATCACTTTTCCATGATTTTTGCACCACGGACAAAGCATACAATTCTAGATAAAGACATTAAACTCTATTAATATTATTATTATGTATACACATAAATAAATGTTTATATGTAATATATTTTTATAATGATTGTAATTCATAATTATATAATAAAAATAAGTATTGGGAATGAGACAAGCCAAAACAGTTGAACGTCGATTAAATTTAAAATCGTGAATATTTATTTATTCAGTTTACTTTTCTACTGAAATGTAATACCTATTCATTCGCCCGGCGCTATCTAAACCAATGGTCTCCAAACTACGGCCCGCGGGCCAAATCCGGCCCACGACTTGCATGAATCCGGCCCGTGATTGTTTGTATTTTTTTTTGTAAATGTCATATTTTGAAATATTGTAACAATTGTTCCTTAAATTTGTCATAATTTTATAAAATGAATCGGATCTTGGCCGACTTTATTATGTAGAATTGTATTTGTGGCCCGCGAAGAAGATAGTTTGGAGACCCAGGATCTAAACAAATGAACAACACGCTCCTCACTCATAAGATTTATTATTCGTTGTGATAAAATTCGGCAGGTACTATAAACCAATACATAGTCAAAACTACTTTCAGCAATTTGGCTCTCTCTGCGCCATCTCGTACCCCAGAAACACAATACCAGAAAAAAATGGCCCTCTTAATAGAAAAATTCCTAATACGTAAATCATCAATATTCAATTTGGCATCACTTTCTAACACTATATTTTATAAAACAGAAGTTGCCAAGAGGACGAGTTTATTTTGTTTATTATTTCTTTCTCTCTTGATCATATTGTATTTTTTGCAAATGGGGGCGTCTGTCTAACATTTCCTAAAGGGTAGCAATAATAAATTAAAATGGTAATGTCGGCCCAGGCGCATAAATGTCACGTGTACATATATATCGGAGGCGATGCCGGCCTGGCCGTAATATAACATCGAGGCCTGACAAGGAAACGAACTCCTTGCCGAAACGCTTCCCCACTCAACGATGCTTTATTTTCGTCCAATTTAACTTAGTATCTATCTGCGGGTGTCTTGTATGTGCCAAAAGGGCCGTTAATACGATTCGATCGCCGTTCAGCACAATATAAATAACGTCGACCGGGGGTTTATCGCCACTTTAAAAGAATTTAAATGCGGACGTTCCCTCTTCGCCGCCCTCTCGAATCTATGTTCGGAATCCGACTGTCGAAGACACACGTTCGCAATGAAATACCATCGGAAATTCACTGCCTGCTGATCCGAGTACTCTTACCTGAAACAGACAACAAAAATATATCAGAAAATTCATGTTAATTGAAAAACACTGGGTAATATTAGAGAAATTAAGAAATTAACTAAATACTTATAAGGAAATATACTGAGCTTATGAATACCGGTACAGGGAGGTGAATTTTGGAGGTATCATATATGGAACTTTTTTAATTAAAGGAATATTGAATATATTATACAGGGTGCCAAAAATTCGATGTTTTCATAGGGTATCTCAGTAACCCGATTAGTTAGACAAAATCTGAAATTCAGGTCATGTCTTCTTTATCGGAGAAAATAAATAAACAGACCATGGTTTGGGAGATATCTGACTCTTTTCATTTGATATTAAAGAAATTAACTAAATACTTATTAGGAAATATACTGAGCTTATGAATACCTTTACAGGGAGGTGCATTTTGGAGGTGTCATATATAGAATTTTTTCAATTAAAGGAATATTAGATATATTATACAGGGTGACCAAAATTCGATGTTTTCATAGGGTAGGGTAGTCACCCGATTAGTTAGATAAAATCTGATATTCACGTCATGACTTCTTTATCAGAGAAAACAACAATAACATTAACAGATCATGGTTAGCTCCATTAGTTTGGGAGATATTGGGCGTTTTTCATTTGTCGGCTATTTTAAAATACGTCGTTTTCTCAATAACTATAAGATATACAAATATATAGTTAATAGTTATTTGTGTAGTTTTTAACGCAGAATTCCGTGGCGTGCTTGTTTTTTTATTTCAACTTTTAATTTCAGAATTAAGACAAAGTTGCAATTTTTTAAATGGAACATCCTGTATGTTTCTATGTCATTAAATAGCATTTTAAATTAGCTTTAGATTGATACATATTTAAAAAATACTTACAAAAATTACAAAAAAAAGTTTATATTGAAAACTAAGTTTACTTAAAATTTAAGTTGTATAATTTTTGAAGACTTTTGCGACCAATTACTAGCTCTACAGATCCTTTCATTAATAATAAATAATTGATGTAGTTCTCATTTTTCTAAGTTGAAAATTGTGTTCTTAGTGGACGCTCAAAGTTGTAATTTTCGTTTCACTCATTTTCTGGTCATTGAAAATGTAACTGAAAAGTTATAGAAATATATTTTTAACTAAGAAAAAAATTAACCGATGTTGTTTCTAACGTCACAGAGAATCTCTTTGATTTTTTTTCAGAATTTAAAAATATTAAAAAAACAATCGAAAATTGTCGCTATTCACCAAAATAAAAATATTTTTGAAAAAATTCCCAAACCTTATAAATGCAAGGAACAATGTTAGCTACTCATTTTCTGCTCTGTTTTTTTTTTATATAAAGTTTTTCCATTTTTAAAAACATTCAAGAACCATCAAATCGCACAAAAATCCACTTTAAGCGCACAATTTTTAGGCTTCGAAAACATTGTAAAACTCAAATTAAAACTTATTCAATTCTCAATGGACACTTTTTCAATTAATAATATACAATGAGGATTTTATAAATCAGAGCTATTCGAATGAGGTAAATGATAAATTCGTAAAAGTGAGTATTTTAATAAAAACAATATTTAAAAATAATTTTACGAGAAATTAAAAAAAAACTAAACATTAGCTTACTAGAAACTAAAGAGGCTTTAATTTAAGTTATTTCACATTTTTGAAACTTAAAAATTACTTCTGATATAAACAGTCAAACTTGGAATTTTCTTTTGAATCGCGATTTTCTAGAAATTTTCATATAAACTGGGTGCTTTAAGCATTTTTTTTTTCTGGGGAAATTAATATCTCAGATTGTTTTCAATATCGATAGAAAAAAGTCTGTGATTTTATTCAGAATAAAAAAAATTTAAAAATATCGTAAATTATGTATGAACATTTTTATTTAATTTTGTTTAGAATCGAAATTTTCAAGAAATTTTAATTTTAGCTAGGTTGTTTAAAAACCAATGAATTAATTGAATAAAACTATATTTTTTGTTTACCCACCAAATTACGTGTGTAAAGAGAATCGACGAATCCAGATTCAGAGACTTTCTAAAAACAAATGCAATTTTTCACACGTTTACTTTTACGCTCACGTATAAAATTAAATCAATTCATATTTCGAGACTTCTTTTAAAAATATCACAATTTATAAAAATAAACTAGGACTTTAAGACTTCTCCTAAAAAAATGTTATAAAAATAAATTGAAATTCTTTTACACGCTATCTTTTCTTTTTTCTTTGTTTTTTTTACTTTCCCCTATATGCAAAACAAAGACAAGAAAGTATTTTTACTTTCCCACGTATGTAATACAAAGGAAAAGTATTGTTTTCGTGAAAATTTTCGAATCAAAAATTTTAGCGGAAATATCCGTTTTGAGGTCCCCTGAGTCGAATAAGACCATTTTTGAAAAATGTCTGTCTGTCTGTCTGTCTGTCTGTCTGTCTGTCTGTCTGTGTGCGCTGTACCGCAAAAACCGCTAAAGATATCGAGATGAAACTTGAAACTTAAGCTTTTTGTTACAATCGGAAGAACTGAAAAGCTTTTGGTGAAAATCGGAAAACCGGAAGTGGTACTTTACTCTTAGCGTTTTTCAGTTTTTTCAGATTTTTTCAATAAATGTTCATCAAACAAAAAATTCTTTCAAATAAAAGTTGTAGATAATAACAAAATGAAGATGTATTGTTCATTTACTTTTTGTCATAGCACTCTTAGTTTTTGAGATATTTCAAAAGTTGTGTGTTTTATCTAGCTATTGGTGTGTGACAGTGTATGTGTCGATACAATTGAAAAATGTTTCAAATAAAAGTTGTAGGAAATGAAAAACTAAAGATTTTTTGTAGACTCACTTTTTGTCATAGCACTCTTAGTTTTTGAGATATTTGATAAATAGTGTTTTTTATCTAGTCGTTGATTTGTGTCAGAGTGTGTGTGTTGATACAATTGGAAAATGTTTCAAATAAAAGTTGTAGTAAATAAAAAACTAAAGATTTTTTGTGGACTCACTTTTTGTCATAGCACTCTTAGTTTTTGAGATATTTAATAAATAGTGTTTTTTATCTAGTCATTGGTTTGTGTCAGTATGTGTTGATCCAATTGAAAAATGTTTCAAATAAAAGTTGTAGTTATCAAAAAGTTGAAGACATTTTGAAAATAATAATGCTACAAATATTTTAAATGTGATTTAATACGCAATTTACGGGGGAAAGTACTATGATGGACACATCACCATTTTTTTAATTGTAATCACTCTAGCACAATACTTTATTTGTGTATTATCAAATATTTATCTAAAAGCTTCAGAGTTATGTGTCAACAAAAAAAAACTTCATTTTATATATATAAATATAAAGCTAATTTAATGTGCTTTTCAATGACATACAAATTTATAGGGTGTTCCATTTAAAAAAATGCTACTCTATATTAAAATTCGGATATTAAATGACCGAATACTTATTTTTTTAGTCGGTCGTTTAACATCCGAATTATGATATAAGGTTGCATTTTTTTAAATGGAACACCCTATATATTACGCCACTGCATTTTACGTTAAAAACTACACAAATAACCATTTAACTGTTTTTATGTATATTTTATAGTTAAAAAATAATAATAACCAACAATTGAAAAACGATTGATATCTTCCAAACTAATCAAGTTTGCCATGATCTGTCAACGCCATCATTAATATCTTAAAAAAGAGGTCAGACGTGTATATAATTTTTTTTTTCTAACTCTTCAGGTTACCGAGATACTCTATGAAAACATCGAATATGGGCCACCCTGTTGTATTTTATTATACGCATCTGAAAACACTGTGTTTTCATATGCCTCTAGAACAGTGGTTCTTAACATTTTTTTTTTTTTGATCAGAAACCACTGCGATGATTTAATTTTTAGCAGTGACCGCAAGGTTCAAAAATATGAAATTGCGTTAATCTTCAAATATATTTTAATTAGTCATGGGAATAAGTGAGATACGATAATCGAATTAGTAGATTATTAAAATATCTCAATATATCGAGATAATTTTAATAATAATTGTATATCGATCATTTAAATTAGGCTTTCTTAAACTGTAGGCCCAAGATTCAATTTTCGATGGGTATCTATCTAAGTATATTTTGAACTTCACATAAAATTATCGTTTTATAAGCCTGGCGCATAAAGTAAAATTTCGAGTTTAGAAAGAAAGCCTGAAAATGTGGATTTGCCGGGGTGACTCGCTTCGCTCGCGCACCGCAAATCCAAATTTTCAGGCTTTTCTAAACTCGAAATTTTACTTCATGCCTTATCAAGGAGTAAAAGACACTCGTTAGACATTTCAAATGTATCGCCTCTATGAATTAACCTAAGTATCTAACTGGTTGACAAACGGCAAATGACCAATTGAAAATCTGACGTAACCTATTAACAGTTATATATGACCTAACCTATTTACAAAATGTAGCTACTATTAGGTTATACGATAAACTGACCTAACCTGGAGGGGCCGAGGGGGTGCAAGGAATAAATAAATATAAACATTAAGCAAATATTTATAAAACTCACAAAGATTAGTTAAAAATGAGTAATACTTGTTTTAAAGACAGAGCGAACAAAATTGACGCATTTTGAACAAAATTGTAGTTCTGATTTGACTTTCTTTTTCAAGACAGAGAGAAGAAAAATTAACAGTTCGTCAATTTTTTATAAAATTCTCCGACGATTTAATGTTAAATAAGTTATGTTTCAAATTTGTAAACAGCAAAATAGTTTAAACAAAGAAGAAATATAATGTTTTCTTTAAATATTTTTATTAGATTAATATTCTTTCATCTTTTGGAGAATAATATTGAGAGATAGTTAAGTTAAGCAGGTTATGAAATTATTACACTTTTAATGCGATTTAAATCATTCTAATTGAGCTACAAAATCATCGAGCAGTTATGTTTTAATGATATTTGTCTTTTTTAAGTTCCGTAAAGTTGTTTTAAATATTTGTAACAGGGTTGTTAAAAAAAACGTGTTTTTCATTTTAATTAAAACAGTTTTTTTAACAAGACGTGTTTTTTTAATTGAAACAGCGTTTAAAACATTAACAATTAAAACTATGTTTAAAACACGTTTAAAACGTGTTTAAAGCAGAACATACCGGGCATTTTTCTTTTAAGTATACATATCCCGATAATTACAGTTTTTTTTTAATTTGCGGGAATTCGTTGTTTTAAAGCGGTTAATTTGAAGCTTTTAACGAGTGTTTTCCACTCCCAGACTAAGCATGAAGTAAAGTTTCGAGTTTAGAAAAGCCTAAGAATTTGAATTGGCCGCGTAGCGAAGCGAAGCGGCCAATCCAAATTAGGCTTTTCTAAACTCGAAATTTTACTTCATGCGCCACGCTTAAAAAACACTGATTTTCAGTGAAGTTAAAAAAACACACACATACAACAACGATTGTTTAAACAATTTGTTCAGCGCAGAATTTTACTCACGTTTTATTCACATCTACATATTAAATTGCTAAAACCATATATTTTAAACTTTGCAAAATTTCAGTGTTTTATACGTGTGTTCGAGTTTAGAAAAGCTTAATTTGGATTGGCCGCTGCGCTTCGCTACGCGGCCAATCCAAATTTCCAGGCTTTTCTAAACTCGAAATTTTACTTCATGCTTAGTCTGGGAGTAGAAAACACTCATTTAAAGATTCAAATTGAATTAAAAAAAAAACAACGAATGTCGTTAAATTTACGCACACACAGTTGTGATATTTTAGATTGTAATAAAATGTTATGTTCAATAATGTAATTTGAAATATCTTTAACACTTTAGCAAAATTTAAAATATATGCCCACAAACATTACCCTCTTGCTCCAAGCATTCTTGAGCCCACTTGTAAACGCTCCTAGTGGTCCTGGCAATGATTTTGACGTCAATATTATTGATAGCATGATATTCTACGTTGTGATTAGGCAAATTTGAAACTAACAGGGACATTGATTAGTTTGAAAAAATCATCAATAGCTTCGTAATTTTTGACTTTAGAATAAAATGTCGTAGAGCAATTTTTGTTTAGAATTCAATTTCCTATCGATTGGGAATATTGTATACTGGGTGTCCCATTTGAAAAAATTGAACATTTTGACATAATTCGCGAACGCGATGTTCAATTTTTATTCCAGTTTTACCATCGTAATCAGCGGAAAAAATGCTACTAGTTTGCCTCTTTAACTGACTTTGTAGCTCTAATAAAAACGATGTTAGCAATAGTGCCGACTTAAGTTTGAAAACTCTGTATACCGAGTGTTCGATAAAAAACGCCGAATGACATGACTTTCTTATTTATTGACCGATTTTAATGAACTAAAAAACAAAGTCAATGGTCATTTTAATACAATAAATTGACAGTAATTATTAGAGATGCAACGGATAGTGATTTGGCCGGATAACCGGATATTCGGCAACAGTGTACGCCGGATAGCCGCATATCCGGCAGCCGGATAAATAACTAGTTCCCGCGCAAAAAGACACGCTCGGGCTTGTTTATTTGCCCGATCGGGGAAGTCCGCTGCATCTTACGTGGCACTTGTCTGGGTACTCAGTCGCATAGTTGCCGGTTTTAACTGTTTAACGAGACCTAAATAATTAAATCAAAATAAAAAATTAATACAGTGACGTTAAAGAAATCACCAATTTGGCAGTGTTTTGTGAGGCGGAGATGAAAAAAGGCAGGTACATCAGCTATGAGGAACCATTTAAAACACAAACATGTTGAACAGTTTAATAATATGTTCGCCGTTCCTTCTACAAGCAACACTGCTGCTGCTAGTTCAATGAGAAATAAATGTAATGTACTAAAAAAACAATTTAAACTGGAGGAAACGCTGGAAAAAAATGTATTTTGGGATATTAATGATATTAAAGCGAAAAAATATCATTATTTAATAGCGGAGATGATTGCTTTAGATAATGAGCCAGTGTCCATTGCAGAACGACAGGGATTTATTAGGCTAATAAAAAACGCGCTACCACGTTATAAAATTCCAAGCCGAACTTACATTGTCGAAAAAATTTTGCCAGATATACAGGGTGTCTCAGACCACCCGTACCAGCCTTTTATTTCGACAACGCTTGGTCGAATGTGACTGGGACAAAAAATTTTATTACCAAAGTGAACCCAAGGAATCCACTAATGAATTTATTTTTTACCGGAATAATCCGGAAGTACCCGGAACCGGAAGTAACTTTAAAATTTCAAATGGCAACATAGGTCGAGTATGGTATTAATTGATAGGTCTTTTTAAAAGAAACAACTTTTATTAAAATGTTTTTTTAATATTTTGCATATTTACAAAAATAAACAAAAAAAACTAAATTAAAAACTAGTTATCCATGCAACACTCAATTTCCTCAAGTAGGCTTTGCTTTTTTGTTATGTCAAAATAATTGATGTTCGTGAATATTTGAAGTAACATAAATTATTATTATCAAAGTATTGAATGTGTCAACATGGTTTTTACAAACCTTGAAGGTTTTGATATGCTGATGATATTAGGCGAATGCGGCCAAAACTATCGTGCTGCTGAGCGAATTTATGTTGAGCGATACCCTCAACGAGCCAGTCAAAAAATGTTTTTCGGCGCCTTGCAGAATGAGTTAAGACAGTAAGCTACAGCCCAGCCACAACAACGGTCGAAGTATCAGAAAACGTGTACAAAATGAAAGAGCACCAGATATTCTTACAGTAATTGCTGTGGACCCGAACATCTCGACTAGAAGAATATAAATCGATGCTGGAATAAGTCGCTCTACTGTTTGGAGAGTTTTAAAAACAAACAAATTCGATCTACACCACATCTCTTTACACCAGAAACTTGAAGAGCGGGATTTTCAAGATAGGTTGAATTTTTGTGAATAGATGTCTCATAAAAATTATAATTTCCATTACAAAATTTTATGGACAGATGAGGCGACATTCAAAAGGAACGGAGTTGTTAATTTACAGAATGCTCATTACTGGAGTAATGAAAACCATCATTGGTTAATAGAAGTTGATAATCAACACGTGTGGTATTTTAGGAAACCAAATAATTGGTCCGCATTTTCACCTAATATCATCAGCATATCAAAACCTTCGAGGTTTGTAAAAACCATGTTGACACATTCAATACTTTGATAATAATAATTTATTTTACTTCAAATATTCACGAACATCAATTATTTTGACATAACAAGAAAGCAAAGCATACTTGAGAAAATTGATTGTTAAATGGATAACTCATTTTCAATTTAGTTTTTTTAGTTTATTTTTGCAAATATGCAAAATATTAAAAAAAGATTTTAATAAAAGTTGTTTCTTTTAAAAAGACCTATCAACTAATACTATACTCGACCTATGTTGCCATTTGAAATTTTAAAGTTACTTCCGGTTCCGGGTACTTCCGGATTCTTCCGGTAAAAAATAAATTCATTAGTGGATTCCTTGGGTTCACTTTGGTTATAAAATTTTTTGTCCCAGTCACATTCGACCAAGCGTTGTCGAAATAAAAGGCTGGTACGGGTGGTCTGAGACAGTATATGATCGAATCTGTGGTAAAATTGAAAGTACTATTTCAAAGGCTTCGGCAGTCTCTGTAACATCAGACATATGGACATGCTTGCATAATAATGCGTCATTCATAAGTTTTACGGCTCATTGGTTGTCACCTGATTTTAAATTGATGCATGCTGTTTTGGAAATTAAGCCATTTTTATTGTCTCATACGGGTGAAAATATTGCCAGAGAATTAAATATTATTGCGGCTCGTTGGAATATTTCACACACCAAACTACATTTACTTTGCATAATAGTGGAGCTAACATGATAAAAGGTGTTAGAGATGCTGAATTTAATTCTGCTAAATGTTTTATACATACGCTTCAACTGGTTGTCAATCAGTCTTAAAGGCCCAGACTGAAGTTATTGACATGATAAGTGCTTCTAGACGAATTGTCACACATTTAAATCATTCGGGCGGTGCACAACTTAAACTAAAATCAATCCAAACAGAAATGAATTTACCCGAACATTTGTTAGTACAAGATGTTAGTACACGGTGCAATTCTACTTATTATTTGCTAGAACGTTCATTAGAACAGAAACGAGCTATTGTTCTATATATTTCTGATAACAATAATGTCAAATACTATACCGCCCGACCATAGGATTCTTTTAGAACAATCTATTGAATTACTGAAACCTTTCGAAGAAATTACAAAAATTAGCAGTTCAGGAACCTCATGTATATCAGAGGTTATCCCGCATGTGGCCGCATTAACAAGATATTTGGATAAGGAGGAGACTGCCAAACGAACTCTAAAAATAACAAATATGAGAGCAGTTTTAAAGAACGCGATTGAACAACGGTTTAACATAAAATACTTACACGGAAATAAATTTTACCTAATTTCAACTCTACTCGGCCCACGATTTAAAATGAACTTTTTTGGGTTAATCGATGCAGAGATGGCACGCCAAGAAAGTTTATTAGAGGGGCTAAAAATTAGTTGTGATGACTTATCAAGCAGTGGCAGTGATTCGCCGCCCAGCAAAAGAATAAATTTGGGGATAGACAATACTACACAAACACATAATCTCTTTTGGGAATGTTTTGACGAAATGAACAAGGAAAATAACCTCGGTACACAAGAAAAAAATACAATTGCTAAGGAGCTGGACCTTTATTTAAAAACATCTCGACTTGATCGGACTAGCAATCCATTTGAATGGTGGGCAGTTTATTATCTCCAATTTCCTATTTTGGCAAATTTAGCAAATAAATGTCTTTCCTCGCCCTGCAGCAGCGTGTATAGTGAAAGGCTGTTTTCGGAAGCTGGCATTGTTTATGAAAATAAGCGGAATCGTCTATTGCCAACGAACGCTGAAAAACTAATTTTTATAAACCATAATATGCCGTTGATTAATTTTGAATATTAAAATAAACCTTGCATATGTAAAATTATGTTTAATTGAAATTGTTGAAAAAAAATAATAAAAACAGTTCATTTCAATGTTTTTTATTGCTTGGTAAGATGTATTAATTTTTATTTTCGTCTTACAAAATTGAATAATGTACCACATAATTGTTACATTTTTGATAATGCAGAATTACGAACATTAAAAAATAAAATATTAGCATTAGATACCATTGCAGTGTATGAACCATCCGTTAAGCCAGTTCTAAAAAGCTACAAACAGAAATTTAATTCCACACTCAATATCTACAAAAAAGAACATTACTCAAGACTAATTATGCAGTCAGAAAATAAAACTAAAACTAGTTGGCACGTAGTAAAAGATATAACCGAGAACAAAGTTAAAAATGTATTTCCAGAAGAAGAGTTACTAACTTTAATTAATAAATTTAATAATTTCTTTATAAATGATGCAGAAGACACAATTGCAAAAACGAATAAACTAACGAACAATTCCCCTGGTAAGATAAATAATTTTCATCAATCAATATTCTTAGATCCTTTAATAGAATCCGACATACTAAGCATAATTAACTCATTAAAAGGGAAAATGAGTAGTGGTATCGATGACAACCCGACCTTCTTAATTAAAAAGATTTCTCATCACATAGCGAATCCGCTGTGTAATATAATAAATAGTTCCTTTATAGACGGAGTATTCCCAAGTCAAACTAAAAATGCATTGGAAAAACCGGTTCATAAAAAGGGCGATGCTAATGTATTATCTAACTATAGACCAATTAGTGTTCTGCCATCATTCTCCAAAATATTTGAACAGGCAATAGCAAAGCGGTTAATAAGCTTTCTCAATAAATATAGTTTGATAAATGCACAGCAACATGGTTTCATTACTGGCAAAAATATAAATACAGCCATTATTGACTTCACTAAGATAATATATGAAGCACTAGACAACAATGAAATTGCTTGTGGCCTTTTTCTGGATTTATCAAAGGCTTTTGATATTATACCACACAATCGACTTTTAGATAAACTTAATTCTTATGGTATACGCGGTACAGAAAATTCATGGTTAACTTCTTATCTGACAAATAGAACACAAATAGTAAAAATTACACATAGTAATAATATCCATCAGTCAGCACCATTAACTGTCAAATTGGTCGTCCCACAAGGAAGTGTGCTTGGTCCGTTATTGTTTAATATCTATATTAACGATATTTTTATGCAAAAAGACACCCAACATAAATCAGTACTAGTAAATTATGCCGATGATACTAATATCGCTTTGCGAGGAGCGGATATAATTGAATTAAAAGACAACGCAACAGTCGTTTTGAAATATTTGGAAAATTGGTTCAATATTAACAAACTCTTGCTAAATAAAGATAAAACAAATTGTATAATTTTCCAACTAAGAAACTATGATGTTTTAAGTAACACCGTATGTTTAAATGAAACTAATTATAAAATAGTAAACAACACAAAAGTACTTGGTATCACTCTTGACCAAAACCTAAACTGGAAAGAGCACATAAGTAAATTAAGTACTAGATTAACAAATACATGTTATATGCTGAGAGTATTAGCAAATACTGTTGACGTTGCTGCATTAAAAATAGTATACTCCGCAAGTTTTGTCTCACTAATTAGATTCGGTATTGTTCATTGGGGGGGGCTCTACAGATTTATACAGGGTTCTAGCACTACAAAAACGTGCACTGCGGATAATACTTCACTTAAAATCAACATTATTACTACAGTCGGTATATACCTCTACGAATGCTTACTATTTGTCCGTAAACATGATGATAGATATACCTGCTTTGAAATAAATCACGGATCTGATACAAGGAATAAAGTAAACAAACGATATCCTCTGGTTAACCGCGTTCGTACACAGAAGGGGATTCATTATGCGTCTTTAAGGTTTTTTAATCGCCTACCAACTTGTATTAAGGAGGAACGAAATAAGCGTCAAATTTACGCACTTCTCTGCGACTTAGAACCTTATACTGTTGAAGAGTATATGAGTATGAATTAACACTAATTAATTTTTCTTTGTCTTGACACCATTTTGTACATTATGTAGATTGTAAATATTTATGTTTGTATGAAATAAAGAGGTATTATTATTATTATTAGTATTATTTTCCCGAAAACTTTTTAGCACCTACAAATTTTCCTAAAACCTTAAACATAAAATTTCACCGCGATACGTTATGTGGTTACTTGTAGAGCGAAATCAGACACAAACATTTTCAAAACGGACATTTCCGATGAAATTGGCCATTCGAAAATGGTTACGTTCACAATACTTCATAACTTAAATCAAGTATCCGGCATTCGGCCGAATAGTGAGTCACTATCCGGTATCCGGCCGGATAGTGAATAACTGGCCGGATAGGCCGGATACCGGATAATAACCGAATATCCGTTGCAACTCTAGTAATTATATATTTTTTAACTAATAGTCAACTTTAAATTTTTAAATGGCTGCATATACTTTTACTATTTTATTATACTTGACATTGATTTTCTGAATTGAATTATGCCCGATATGTTGATTTTAATTTGGATAGGCCGCTCCGCTCCGCTACGCGGCCAATTCAAATTTTCAGGCTTTTCTAAACTCGAAATTTTACTTCATGCTTAGTCTGGGAGTAGAAAACACTCATTTAAAGATTCAAATTGAAATCTTAAAAAAAAACAACGAGTGTCGTTTAATTTACGCACACACAGTTGTGATATTTTATATTGTAATAAAATGTTATGTACAATACTGTAATTTGAAATATCTTTAACAATTTAGCTAAATTTTAAAAATGTAAACAAAAAATCTTAATGAAGTATAGTAGTATAGTAGTATACAAATACAGTTTAGCAAATTTATGATAATAATAAAAAAAAAACGTTTTGAACAAATTGAACGTTTAAAACATGTTTTAAACAAATTTAAGATTTAAACCATGTTTGAAACAAAACCGTTTGAAACACGACGGCCGTTTTAAAACATGTTTAAAACACTGTTTTAAAACAAAGTGTTTTAAACAAAACAACCCTGATTTGTAATTGTTTTATTCCTTACTTCACTATATTTTATTGTGTCCGAAATGCGCATACAGCCTAAATTAAATTATAGTGAAGTTAGGAATAAAACAATTACAAATACTTGAAACAACTTCACGTAATTCAGATTTCAATATAAAATATTAGTAAAACATAATTGCTCGATGTTTTTGTAGCTTAATTCGAATGTGTAAAATCGCATTAAAAGTGTATTAAGATTTAATTTTTAAAATTTTACAGTCATAATTCTATTCTCAAGCGAAGCAGTAATCATCCAAGTATATGACAAAATGAATTAGTTTTTACGCATTTAGTATTATTGCTAATGCATATTCGTTGGCGAGTGTTTAGACTCCTCGTTTAAGTATGAAATAAAATTTCGAGTATAGAAAAGCCCAAAAAAATTTTGAGGCTTTTATAAATTCGAAATATTATTTAATTCATCCTTAATCTGGCAGTGGAAACACTTGTTAAAAGTTATAATTCAACGCCTATCAATAACATCGAATGTCTGAGAAATTACAAATCGGAATATACTCGTACCTACTTAAAATAACAATTCCCCGTATAAGCGGAAGCGTTTGCAATTGAATTTTAGGAAACGCTAATAGATTGCCCGTAAGTATTTAATAATAATGATTATCAATAAAAACAATAACGTGTGTGGTCTCTGATAAACGTGCGCGTATTTATTTAACCATTATTACAAATAGTCTGGCAGTTTTTAAGCGATCTCAAGAATTAAGATTTCCTAAAATAAAATTAAGTACCACCCTAATTAAGTCTAAGAACCTTCTCAAGAAAGTTTACCACCCAACAATTTTTATGAGAATTGATAATTAATTGAATAAATTCAGCCTTTCTCCTGCTTATTATCTCAATACAAAATTAAAAAGTATATTTGGCAATACCTTTGCAAAAACAAACTACCTAGAACAATCCGCAATTTATTCAATAAACAGTTCAAACACAACGCAATATATTAACCCATTAAGCGCCATTGGTGCATACACGCAACATTATTAATGTTTTGTTAATCAAATTACTAAATAAGTTAATTTAATATATTATATTATTTGACCTGACTTGAAAATGTATGAAGAAAAATATAAATATTTTGTTATTTAAATATTTTGATTATTCCTCATTAAAAAAAAAAATGTCAGTGCATTTCTAACTGCACAATAATTCGGTGTTTTATACGCGTGGCGCATGAAGTAAAATTTCGAGTTTAGAAAAGCCCCGTGAAAATTTGCCTCGGGTCGCTGCGCGACCCTCGACAAATTTTCACGGGGCTTTTCTAAACTCGAACTTTTACTTCATGCTTAATCTGGGAGTGGAAACACTCATTCTAAACTTATTATTGCATGATTTTATATAAAATTGACGAATGAATAAAAATTTACAGCGTATACATTACGTATATTTAAAAGAAAAAGTCATAGAATGTAATACAATAAGTCATTCATAGAAATCATAAAAATTAAGTGCAGAATTTTACCTAAAATCTACTTTTGAGTTCACTTTATAATTGCTCGGCCGTTAATGGGTTAAACAGATTTAACCAACACCAATATTAATTTAAAATTCAAAACCCGGACAAATCAGCTATTTTACAACATTTATTAGAAACAGGATACAAATTTTCGGTAAAAAATATTAAACTTTTAAAGCAGTTAAGTCATTGAAGATTAAAAATGCGCCAATCCATTGAAATGTACATAATTAAAAATGTTTTGTTAAATTTTGATCTTAGTCCCTTAGTTAATCCATTCTTAGATTTGTTACCCAAAAAAGAACCTCACAGAGAATGAAATCCCACCGACAACCATTCCAAACCCTTAGACCCCGTCACACTTAGCTTAATTATTTAATCCCTTGCTATACCAGGTGTTCGATAAAAAACCGCCAAACGCCATAACTCTCTAATTTATTGTACTATTTGAATGAACTAAAAGACAAAGTCAATGGCCATTTAAATAATAAGAAATGACATCAATATTGATTTTTTTCAATAATAACCAACCCAATATTTTTAAATTGCTGCCTATAAGTTTTTAATTTTATTACATTAGACATTATTTTTCGGAATCCAATAATGCTCAATTTTTTGTATTTTGTTTAATGTATTTGTGGACAACAAATTAAAATAAATCATCTATTTAAAATTATATTTTTCAAAAATTATAATTAGTGTGCTTTGTAAAAAAGTGACAAATGTCATTTATTGTGAGGTTATGTCAAACATGAATAATAACGACCCAACAGCTCTTAAAACTATCTTAGGGCCCTCAATCTCATTTGTGCCTAAATTAGTAATTCGCTTAGGAAAAGAGTCCGGCAAACCTAGGCCACTGAAAGTGTCTTTAGCTGATCATCACTCTGCAATTCAAGTACTCAAAGCTGTGCGTACTTTGAATACTGGTGCGGTGAAATTTTATGCCGATCGTACGATCATTCAACGAAATCAGCTAAAGACTTTAAACGACGAACTTACTTTACGCAAAAATTCGGGTGAAACGGACTTGACAATTAAATATAGGAATGGAGTCCCGAGTATAGTCAGTACTCGGTCACCAGAAGTTGCAGTTAATAAGCCAAAAAACTAGTTGTGTATTTCCAGAACATCGGAGGCCTTAAATCAAAAATTCGTGATTTACATCTTAAGGTTAGCTGTTGTGTTTATGACGTCATAATTCTTATTGAAACGTGGTTCGATGATTCCGTGTTAAATTCTGAATTAAACTTATCGAACTATAATATTCACAGACAGGATAGAACAATCTTAACTAGTGCTAAAAGTAGAGGTGGGGGAGTCCTTATTGCCGTTAAGTCTGATCTAAATAGCATTAAATTGGATTCATCAGTAAATATTGTAGAACACTTATTTGTTAAAATTAATGATGAATTAATACTTGGTGCTTCTTATATTCCACCTATGTCCCCCTGTAATATATATGAACAACATGCATTAGCTATTGATCAAATCTGTTTGGATAATCCTAGTTCTGATTATATTTTCTGTGGGGATTTTAACTTACCGACCGCAGTTTGGGACTTTTCGGGTTGTAGCTTATTGTCTAACTAAAATACATCCCAGTGTACCCGTGCATTTAAGAATTCTTTTAATTTTAATGATTTGCGTCAAAAGAACCACATTCCAAATGAACGTGGCATATTTCTTGATTTAATATTTTCTAATTTACTTAATATTAATATTAAAACATCCAGTGATCCATTACTCAATAATAGTTATCATCACATATCCTATGATATTACTGTGAACTTATCAAAGACATTTAGTCCTTTATACACTGATTATATTTATTATGATTTCAAATCAGCTAATTACAGCGCCATGAATGATTATCTTTGCAATGTTGATTGGAGTCTAGCATTTCAGGAACCAAATATTGATTTAAACTTAAATAATTTCTATAACATCATTAATCATGCCCTCTCATTATATGTGCCTTCTAAATATTATAAATCATCAAATTATCCAAAATGGTTTAATCGTGAACTCATTGATTTAATTATATCTAAAAAAAAGCCCATGTCGCTTTTAAAAAAAGTGGTCGTTTTACTGATTATGAAACATTCAAAAATCTTAGATCTTCTTGTTGCAATTTAAGTGAAACACTTTATGAATCCTATATTCGGAAAACTGAGGATACCATAAAAGTTTATTCTAAAGTATTTTGGTCTTTTGTTAATGAGTGCAAAAACATAAAAGGTTTTCCAAATAAAATGAATGTTATTGATACACAATGCAATGCTGGAAGTTCTTGTGTTGATTTATTTGCTGACTATTTCTGCACTGTTTACAATGAGGATATAATTGATGCTCCATTATTCAATTATGATCATAAAATATCTTGTTCAAGGTTTAGTCTAAAAACTTATATATATTTAATTCAATCAATGAGTTAAGTGACTCACTTAGCTCTGGGCCGGATGGTTTACCCCCTTATTTTGTAAAACAATGTATTTATTCACTGACTACCCCCATTGAAACATTATTCAATAAATCTATTAATACCGGGGTGTTTCCTACTTTTTGGAAACATTCTTACATCAACCCTATTTTCAAAGAGGGCTCGAGGGAAGTCATACAAAATTATAGGGGAGTTTCTATTCAGTCCGCAATTCCTAAAATGCTAGATAAACTAATATCCGATCAACTCATTTGGTGCTGCAGGAATATTATTTGTGACGAACAACATGGATTTTTGAAGGGCAGGTCTACAACGTCTAATTTGCTTTCCTACCAGATGTATCTGATGAGTGCTTTGGAAAGGGGTCGTCAGGTTGATTCTGTTTACACTGATTTTTCCAAAGCCTTCGATCGTGTTAGTCACTCTGTTCTCTTAAATAAACTTGAAGGCTTGGGATTTAGTGATTTTGTGACAAAATGGTTCGCAAGCTATTTACGGGAACGTAAACAGTTTGTTAAGATTGATAACTTCGTCTCCAGAGCAATCAACGTTACATCTGGGGTCCCCCAGGGCTCACACTGTGGGCCAATTCTGTTCTTGATCTTTATGAATGACATTGGGAGTTATATTAAAAATAGTCAATTTCTGATGTTTGCTGATGATGTTAAAATATTCAAAGTAATTGAGAGAAGTTCGGATCATGCGCTTTTACAATCTGATTTATATAACTTGGCTAATTGGTGCGCATGCAATCATCTTCATCTCAATTTGAAAAAATGTATGTCAATTTCTTTTTGTCGCCATAGCAATAATAGCAAGTTTGAGTATTCAATTAATGATAATAAATTGCCCCTGGTCGAGACAGTGCGTGATTTGGGTATTATATTTGATTCTCGCTTAAATTTTGTTACCCATTTGAATAAGATCTCTAGTAAAGCTCTTTCTATGCTTGGTTTCATTAATAGATTTTCGAAACACTTTGGAATATTTGGAATATTGTTCTGCAATTTGGTCTCCTTACCACAACTGTAACATTGAAATCATTGAAAAAGTTTAGAATAGGTTCTTACTAATGGTATCTTTTAAAATGGGGATCGCACGCATTGACTATAGTCGGTCACACATATTGAATTGTCTTAATTTAAAATATTTAGAATATAGAAGACATGTCAATTGCAGTTATTTATTATCATTGTTGAACTTTAATTTTTTTAACAACTCCAGTTCGTTGCAGGCCCTTATTTCGTTTAAACTTGTATCGAACATCCTTATGTTGTATCCCAACTTTTACATTTTTAGTAATTCTTATAGTGTATTCAAACGCCGTTTACAGTTTATTAATCTGGATATTGTTAATTAGTATATTTTTGTTTGTTGTATTGTATTTCTCACTCTATTTATATGTTTTTCAAAGTAATATTATGTTTATCTTATATCACTATTTTTAATTGTGTATTGATGTATAAAGGAGATTTCCGTTGATAAATAAATAAATAAATAAACAAACAATACCAACGTGACAAGTTCATGTAGAATAAAATAAATAAGTAGTGCTAGTAATAATTTAACCCATTAACTGCCATTGATGCAACAACGCAACATTATTATATTATTATTTGTTACTAACTAAATAAGTTAATTTTATACATTATGTATTTGACCTGACTTCAGAATATGTAAAGAAAAATGTAAATATTTACATATTTTATATGTTATCGATTATTATTATTTTATCGATAATTACTTATTTTTAAAGTGTATTTCTAACTTCAAAATATTTCATCTTGTACGCATGGCACATGAAGTAAAATTTCGAGTTTAGAAAAGCCTGAAAATTTGGTTAGGCGCTACGCGACCAAACGAAATTTTAAGACTTTTCTAAACTCGAAATTTTACTTCATGCTTAATCTGGGAGTGGAGACACGCGTTCGAACAATAAATAATTTAAACGTAAACGTATTTTTTTTTTTTCAAGGCACACTACATTTATTGTTAAAAAATCAAGTGAACAAGATTTATTATAATTTTTCTTTGACATAGATATTAAATTAAATTAAACATATCGGGCATAACTCAATTCAGAAAAGCAATGTCTAAAATAATAAAATAATAAAAGTATATGCAGCCATTTGAAAATTTAAAGTTGACTATTAGTTGTCAATGAAGTTAACTTTGAAAAAATATATAATTACTGTCAATTTTATAGTATTAAAACGATTGACTTTGTTTTTTAGTTCATTAAAATCAGTGAATAAATAAGAAAGTCATGTCATTCGGCGTTTTTTTTTATCGAACACTCGGTATACAGGGTTTTCAAACTTAAGTCGGCACTATTGCTAACATCGTTATTATTGGAGCTACAAAGTCAGTTAAAGAGGCAAACTAGTAGCATTTTCTATCGCTGATTACGATGGTAAAAACGGAATAAAAATTGAACATCGCGTTCGCGAATTATGTCAAAATGTTCAATTTTTTAAAATGGGACACCCAGTATACAATATTCCCAATCGATAGGAAATTGAATTCTGAATAAAAATTGCCCTGCGACATTTTATTCTAAAGTCAAAAATGACGAAGCTATTGATGATTTTTCAAATTAATCAATGTCCCTGTTAGTTTCAAATTTGCCTAACTACAACGTAGAATATCATGCTATCAATAATATTGATGGTAGAATCATTGCCAGGGTCACTAGGAGCGTTTACAAGCTAGCTCAAAAATGCTTGGAGCAAGAGGGTAATGTTTGTGGGCATATATTTTAAATGGTGTTGTTTTGTTGAAAAACTAATTTAATATAAACGATAATGTAGATATTCTTTTTACTTTCTACGTTGTGGTTAGGCAAATTTAAAACTATTTAACTGACTCTAATAATAACGAAGTTAACAATAGTGCCGACTTAAGTTTATCCCGTAAATAGTTGTAAGAATTCAGTTTGTTATTGTTAATGAGCATCTAGTGTCACGAAATGTGCATCTAACTATAGAAATAAAAAGTGAAGTAAGAAAATAACAGTCTTTTTGTGTGTAATTCGAAATTTCTTGGACATACGTAAGTATCCACGAAACATTATATACCCGAAAATAACCAGAAGTTCTCATCAATAAAAATATGCAGATTATACTTTTTCCGAAATGTAAGTAAAAATATTTTGTGTATACCTGTTCATTCATTCAAATGCACCCTTAACATATCATAATTATTTTTGAGTTGTACAAAATGTTGATGCTAAGATGTTATACTCTCTCAGTAATTTTTAATGTAATAATTTCTTTCAGTAATTTTAAATTTAATAATTTCCTCTCAGTTTTAGATACTGACAAATATATTCTTCTTTGTGGAAAAATGTTACCGAACTCTGCTTTATAAAGACTATATGTTTGTTTCCATTTTTAATTAGATAAACATTCTTTAATTATTTTTAATGAACGAAATCCTGAAAAATATTGATTTCGTTTTTTTACTTCAATAAACACCGGTGTGTATTTAATAAGGACTTGTTGAAATATTGTTTGCGACCTGTTAATTATTTCATCGGAGTGCGCGGGACTGCAAATGGATAATGCCGAGCCGCCCCTCGTCTGGATAAATAAGTAACGCACCGTAAAACGGTCGGATGTACCGTGCCAATTTTGACTCTATTAGAGGGAAAATTATTAATGTGGAGTGGCAAAAAATTGAGGTCATTTGAAATCAAATAGAAAATTCCAGACTTTTTAATAATACGTAGAGAAATATCTTTATTTAAAGGACGAATATTTGTAATTGTGTGTTCTAAATTATTTATTGTAGTGATGATAGTCAATAAACGACAACAAACGTGTGAAGGTTGGAAATATATACAGGGAGATAATTTTAAATAACTTTCACTGTGCCACAACTTTTCATTTATCGAGATCTTAAGATAAAAGAAAATCGACCAAACACGTCAAAAACTTCATAGATCAAGTTTTTAGAAAAATGAAAATGTGACTAAATTAGTGAAATTGTGCACTTATTTACTTGAAAATTGATAAAAGGTTGAAAATGGTACCAAAATTTGATAAAAAAATCTATTTGTATTCGATTTACTTCTCTATATTCTTATTCACCGAATTTACTGCGAATACTGTAATATTAATTAATATAACCAGAAAAACTTGAACAAAAATCGTCGAATTATAAACATAGAAAATGTCAATTTCTAAATACTTTTTTTGTGCTATTAATATGATTAATAACATTTTACACTAAACGCCATCTAATACCCATTTGCTTAAGTAGCATCGTCAATAGCTGGCAAACTAAACGTTTGTATACAGCAATTGTTCGTCCACAACAGGGCTATATTTTATAGAATACAAATATCAAGAATATGAATTTGTGTTCAGTACTCATTCATGAATACTTAAGCAAATGGGCATTAAATGGCATTTACGCTTTCGAACATACAGAGAGTTTTATGTAACACCGAACATTTTCATTACGAGCATTGTTTTTAAGTATCCATATGCATACGTTGCACATTTTTTGATGCTCGGTTTACTAAAAGAATTTAATTTGAAGCTCTAAGCGAGTGTCTTCCATTCCCAGGCTAAGCATGAAGTAAAATTTCGAGTTTAGAAAAGCCTGAAAATTTGGTTTGGTCGCGTAGCGCGAAGCGCGGAGCAGCCAAACCAAATTTTCAGGCTTTTCTAAACTCGAAATTTTACTTCATGCGCCACCGGTACAAAACACTGACATATAACGAAGTTTAAAACACACCGCTAAACGTTACATTGAATCAGTGTTTTGTAGCGGTGGCGCATGAAGTAAAATTTCGAGTTTAGAAAAGCCTGAAAATTTGGTTTGGCCGCTCCGCGCTTCGCGCTACGGTGGCGCATGAAGTAAAATTTCGAGTTTAGAAGAGCCTGAAAATTTGGTTTGGCCGCTCCGCGCTTCGCGCTACGCGACCAAACCAAATTTTCAGGCTTTTCTAAACTCGAAATTTTACTTCATGCGCCACCGCTACAAAACACTGACATATAACGAAGTTTAAAACACACCGCTAAACGTTACATTGAATCAGTATTTTGTAGCGGTGGCGCATGAAGTAAAATTTCGAGTTTAGAAAAACCTGAAAATTTGGTTTGGCCGCTCCGCGCTTCGCGCTACGCGACCAAACCAAATTTTCAGGCTTTTCTAAACTCGAAATGTTACTTCATGTTTAGCCTGGGAGTGGAAAACACTCGCTTAAAACTTCAAATTGAGTTCTTTTAATAAACCGAGTATCAGAAAATGTGCAACGTATGCATATGGATACTTCAAAGAAAAATTCTCGTTATGAAAATGTTCGGTGTTACATAAAACTATCTGTATGTAAATTACACAGGATATAATAAATAGTTAAAGATGTTCAGTACTCTTCAACAGAGGGGCAACAGGTCAATGGTCCATTCAAATTAAAAAAAATAGTTGGTTGCGAATTCCCAGATGGTGCCACAATACACTTTGAGAGAAAGGAAAGATGTTCTGTAGTTCTTTCTCTGTCAGTTTTTACAACGTCTGTCATGTGTAATTTTGTTATAGTGTAAATAATATTTGTTTTTCCTCTATCTTATTTAAACAATATATCAAAATCAATTACAATGAACAATAGGTAGGGTAAAGTTACTTAATATCCAGAGAAATGTTTTTGTTGTTAGCCTACATAGCTGAAAATAACTTTAGTGTAATGTGTTGTAGTTTCAATTTGGCTGTTAAACCATTCATTTCAATAAAAACATTAAATTCATTGTTATTATTTTTATGATTCTTTTAATTGACGTAAATATATCATTTTGTGCGTAAGTACATGTTCTTAATTTCTCCAATTTATTTCATAATTACTTAATAATTTAGGGCTACATAAACATTCTGAACTGTGTTCATCTCTGAATTTCAGTTTAAAATAATATTTTCTATCGTTTAATGTCAGTTGGAACTCAATTCAGAACTTGGTTCAAAATATTTATGGAATTGGCCCTAACTCAGATACTACTCAGCCATGCAAACTGAAAGCGTATACGTGTATGTGGAACTGTACGTGTGTGTTAGTATTAGTTTGATTGAGAACTACTAGATGGCGCTAGATTGAGATTTGTGTGACCAAAATTTGACGGTTAGTTTTGAAAATATTGATTTTTATTAAATAATAATAAATAAATTTGTGACGCCTCTGGGAAAATAGCGCAACTTTTCTCATTAATAACAATTTGCTATTTAGGTATTTTTAAAGTAATATCTCTTCTTTAAATCCAAATTCTACGGTTAATTTCCAAAATGTTGATTTTTATTAAATAAAAATAAATAAATTTGTGACGACACTGGGAAAACAACGCAACTTTTCTCATTAGTAAAAATGTGTTCTTAGGTATTGTTGAAGTAATATCTCTTATTAAAATCAAAATTATACATTTAGTTTTGAAACTATTGATTTTTATGAAATAATAATAAATACATTTGTGACGCTACTTGGACAATAGCGCAGCTTTTTTTATTGTTTTAAATTAAATTTTTTGCATTGTTAAAGTTATATTTGTCGTTAGATTCTAATTATTACTATTACTTTTTAAAATCTAAGTTTTTTTAATAATAATGACAATATTTGTTTCTACCTTGATACGGCACAGGAATAAATATGCAACAATCATAGAAATAAATATTATTGGTTGTATCATGGATGCTTTTGGACGAAAAAGTATAGTGGTTGTGACTTAAGGATGTTTTTTATATTATTTTTCTATAATTATTAATAATAATAATAATATCTTTATTTACGGAAACTCCACTATTACAAAATACTACAATTTAAAATTTATATGGAGGTTATGGGAATACGCTCACTGGATTTGTGTTTTGTATAAAATAAGCTATAATTTTTTTGTGTGAACTGATTATGAGAAAATATTGATAGCGCGAGTGAGCGCAACTTCTAAGCTTCGTGTTTAATTCGGAAAAACCTTAATAATGTGAGTTGGGCTGGCACCCTTCTTTATTTTGTTTATAGGGGGTGTATTTTTACAGCGCAACTTTTAAAAGTGGGTGGTATCGATATCGCAAGTTCTATAGAGTATATTGATAAAGCAAACAGTTTAAACTTCTGAAAAGGGGGGGTGGCGTCAACTTAGCCCCCCCCCCCTATTTTTAAATCGCTATAACTTTCTACCAGAGCTGGGATGAATCCTCAAAAACATGATTCGAATCACGAATCCGAATCACCTAATATGATTCGAATCACGAATACTCGAATAAAGGATTCGTAAGTGAAAAATATGATTCGAATCAAAGATTCGAATCCTCATTTTTGAATCACGGATACAAATCCTTTAAAAATAAATTTGAATCTATTATTCGCAACCAGTAATATTTTTTTCCATCAGTTTCTATTAACAAATATGTTCAATTACCGACTAAATATCTGATTATATAATGATTTTAATTAATGATGATATATGTGTTATTGAACTTCATTTCGAATCAGTGTTTTATACGCGTGGCGCATGAAGTAAAATTTCGAGTTTAGAAAAGCCCCGTGAAAATTTGTCTCGGGTCGCTGCGCGACCCTCGACAAATTTTCTACGCGGGGCTTTTCTAAACTCGAAATTTTACTTCATGCTTAGTCTGGAAGTGGACAACACTCGTTCTTAGAAGTTTCAAATTAAAGGATTACTCTAGATTACTAAGTTTATTACCAATTTACAAAGGCTACAGCTCGAAGGACCAATCATGGTCTTCGGAGACCGAAGGACTACAGGGAATCGAAGTTTAATTACAAGAAAACAAGGAATATCTGAAGGTTTACAGCATGGATAGGAAAGAAAACATCCAATATTGAAAAAATATCGAAGTTGGGTTGGTTTTCAGTGCGTTTTTAACTTCACGTTAAATCAGTGTTTTATACACGTGGCGCATGAAGTAAAATTTCGAGTTTAGAAAAGCCCCGTAAAAATTTGTCTCGGGTCGCTGCGCGACCCTCGACAAATTTTCTACGCGGGGCTTTTCTAAACTTGAAATTTTACTTCATGCTTAGTCTGGGAGTGGACCGTCAAGATTTTCTACATGTCGAGGTTTTTGATATTTCTAGATTTATGTCGATTTATTCACAGTTTGTTATTGTATTAAATGCAACTTTAATATTGAATAAAAACGTTTTTTTTAGGAATAGAATATTCACCCATTAAGAGCCGAGCAAATTATAAAGTTAACTCAAAAAGTTAATTTTAGGTAAAATGGTGCATCTTTTTCTATGATTTCAATGAATGATTTATTATATTACGTACGTCGATTTTTTAAAAGAGTTAAATTTAAAATTCAAACGAGTGTTGTCCACTCCCAGACTAAGCATGAAGTAAAATTTTGAGTTTAGAAAAGCCCCGCTTTTCTAAACTCGAAATTTTACTTCATGTGCCACGCGTATAAAACACTGATTTAAAGTGAAGTTAAAAATGCACTGAAAACCAACCCAACGTCGATATTTTTGCAAAATTAGATGTTTTCTTTCCTATCCTTGCTGTAAACCTTCAAATATTCGTTGTTTTTTTGTAAAAAAAACTTCGATTAACTGTAGTTCTTCGGTCTCCAAAGACCATGGTTGGTCCTTCGAGCTGAAGCCTTTGTAAAATGGTAATAAACTTAGTAATTTTTTTTTCAAATAGGTATCCAAGATAGGAGCTTTTGTTTATGTATTTATCGATTTCATCAAATGGATGATTAAATATATCGAAAATAGATCCTTTTAGATATTTTATTTACAAACGAATTTATTAGCATGGATAAATCAAAAAATAATTTAGTTGGATCGGCATTTTTTCCTTCAAAAGCCTTGTTTACTTATTGAATGTCCGCCAAAATGGGTTTTAAGAAGCAAACATAAGCATAATTAATATCATCATTATACATAGTGTATAACATTTCGGCAGTGTAACATTTTTCGGATAATCTGCAGATCTCGAAATGTGTTATTAATTCTAACCACTGTTCAAATATTCGGCTTACAGCAGATTCAATAGATAGCCACCTTGTATTGCAAGATTGAACAATTTTGAGTGGGTCATGGTCACTATTTATTAATTTGAACAGTTGTTTATATGATAATTGCCTTTGACTGGAACGATTAAACCAGTCATAGGTTTCTCGAATTAAAAATTCTAAATTTCTTGGCAAAAATGTAGCAGATGCCGAAGAAACTGACAATTGCAATGAGTAGCACACACATCTTACAAGTATCAGATTGGGTACAAAACTTTTAAGTTTTGTGTACACCCCGTTATTAATTCCTGTCATTACAGACGCGTTATCGGTGCCTATACCTTTTAAATTTTGCAAAGGCAGCTTATATTTTTTTAGTACCGCTAATAGCGTTTGAACAATACTTTCTGCATTACAACTGGCAAGTTCTGCTAATTCTAAAAACGTGCTAACTATTCTATTATTATTTTTACTAAAATAATTAATAATAATACCTAAATATTTATGAACACTTATATCAGTTGACTCATCCAATAATAAACTAAATGAACTTTCTCCAATATCCAGAGAAAATTCACTCAACACATTTTCCAACCAACACATTTTGGTCCCAACACATTTTGAATAGCACTTAGTACGTTTTAACTTAATATTCATACTAATATCGCCGCGAAATATACTTTGGCATAAGGGCGTTAGATGATCTATATGTCTAATACTACCATGCATTGCTATATATAATGATAGTTTACATTCACATATTTTTGATTTTTTTTCTTCCGACGTTTTACCAAAGTTAATTGTTAATTGTTTTTTTGGTTGTAATTCCAGTTACTACATTTTCATGCGCAATGTGTTTTTTCGACTTTGCATGCATTTTTAAATCACAAAGCTTATTGTTAAGCATCACTTTGCAATATTTGCATTTCGGCATTGGTCCAGAAGTGGATTCGACAACATCCAACCGCATTTTTAAATCCGTATCTTGCAACCTCACTTATTTTGTGTATTGTCTGAAATTGTTTTAAGTTAATTTAACTATTAAATGTATTATATTTAAATATTATTACCGAAAATATATATGTAGATCTATGAAAATTAAACTGAACTTAATTCAATTAATTCCCAGCTGCTAGTAGTATACATGTACGGTATATTACTAAAATAAAAGATATCATTATATTTATCCTAGAATAAAAACAACAGACTTACCAATAACTAAATAAACTATTGAAATTGAATTATAAATAACTTTAAATAACAGCCGGCTTGTAATACTAAAATAATAGATTTATTGACAATTGTATCCCTCAATATAAAGTAACACACTTACCGGTAATCGTAAAGTACAACGAAAAAAATGGTAAAAAGTCCAATTAACACTAAAGAAATACACAATTCAAAAGTTCAAAACAGCACAGACACAACTTCACACAACGAGTACTAAATGATTATGGTAATCCTTTTAATAATTTTGGAATTAGATGGAAGGAGAATGATAACAAATCTCGATTGTGCTAATTTTATGCTCAGCATTAAAAATTGAGTAGTGTTTACATTTTGTCAGCTAAAGAGGAAATTCGATTTAATCTGGATTTTTGTAACATACTCATTCTAAATGAAGGTTTATTTATTTTATTCCGTACTGAGCATCTCCTGTTATTATTTCCCGTGTGTGAAGATGTGTGTTATTTTTACTAAGCGGAAAAAAATAATGTGTTTAGATAAACAAGAAAATAATCTTAGTTATTACACTTCGTTTAACCTTTATTGAAAATAATGAAGTTTACAAATTTAAATCAAATTCCGCTAGTTTTTTCGACAATTCAAAATAATTCCGCTAGAAAATCCGCCAGCCGCTAAAATGAAAAATATTCCGCAATCCGGATTGAAAATCCGCCACATCTAGCGGATTTTCCGCTGAAATGGTAACACTGATTCTGGTATTTGTATGTATCAGAGCTGGGCAGGATTCGAATCATTCAGGATTCGAATCCTTTTAAAGGATTCAACAGAGGCATTCGAATCCTTTAGTTCAACTGGATTCGTGATCCGGATTCGTTTCGTTTTTTTAAGAGGATTCGTATTCGAATCCATATGTGGGTGATTAGAATCCTTATAAAAGGATTGGAATATTTATAAAAGGATTCGAATACTTACAAAAGGATTTGAATCGTCAGAAATAATTCGAATTAATTGTGAGGATTAACATGAAAAATGTCTTTGGTGTGTTTTTAAATTTATCGTTAAATCACTGTTTTATACGCGTGGCGCACTAAGTAAAATTTCGAGTTTAGAAAAGGCCCGAAAATTTGTCTCGGGTCGCTGCGCGACCCTCGACAAATTTTCACGGGGCTTTTCTAAACTCTAAATTTTACTTCATGCTTAGTCTGGGAGTGGAAAACACTCGTTTATAGCTTCAAATTGAACTCTTCTAGAAAAAACAATGTGAACATTTTCTTTTAGGTAAACATATGCATAAGCTGTAAATTTTCCGACATCCGTTGTTTCTCAATAGAGCTTGATTTAAAACTTTTAACGAGTGTTTCCACTCCCAGACTAAGCATGAAGTAAAATTTCGAGTTTAGAAAAGCCCCGTGGAAATTTATCGAGGGTCGCGCAGCGACCCGAGACAGATTTTCTGGGCTTTTCTAAACTCGAAATTTTACTTCATGCGCCACGCGTATATAACGCGTATAAAACGCTTAGTCTGAGAGTGGAAACGCTCATTCGAAACTTCAAACTGAATGCTTTGATAAGAACATTAAATGACTGGAAATGCTTTTAAAGAATAATCTAGTTTTCAAAATTTTGTTTTAACATTATTTAAAGTAAAACTGAATGGTAGCTACAATCTGAAATGTTAATTTTTTTCGACATTTCCCCGATTCAAGATTTTTTTCCCTGGCATTTTAATATAACTTTCTTCTGTGAGAAACCCCCATTTTGTTCAACTGCATTTATTGTTTTTGTTAAAATTTAAGTTAATTTTATAAATTTAATAATATCATAAAGCTTTTTTGTTAGTGTTTTGATCAATTTGAATATAATTCGATGACTTTTCTCTGACTTTCCGGGTTTTAATGATATTCAGTGAATTTTTTATTTACGTTATTTTCAGGCATTCGTCGATTTTATAATAGAGTTCAATTTAAAGTTTTGAACGAGTGTTTCCACTCCCAGGCTAAGCATGAAGTAAAATTTCGAGTTTAGAAAAGCCCCGTGAAAATTTGTCGAGGGTCGCGTAGCGACCCGAGACAAATTTTCGGGCTTTTCTAAACTCGAAATTTTACTTCATGCGCCACGCGTACAAACCACTGATTTGAAGTGAAGTTCAGAAACACACAAATACATCTCTAATCAGAGTAACAAGGAATCAGATATTTAGTCTGTTATCAACGATGTTCAGTGTTAATAATAAATAATTAGGTTTTGAATATTTTTGTTAAAACAACTAGTAACGATATTTATATATTAATGGTTGCAAAAAAATAATAAAATCAATATTATTCTCAAAGGATTTGTATTCATGATTCGAAAAAACAGGATCGAATCTTTGATTCGAATCATATTTATCTCTTACGAATCCTTTGTTCGAGTATTCGTGATTCGAATCATATTAGGTGATTCGGATCCGTGATTCGAATCCTTTTTACGAGGATTCGTCCCAGCTCTGGTATGTATCACCAACACAGCGCGAGGCTACAGATAAGGTCAGGAATCTTGTTGACATTTTTTTTGAATTGCGATAGCGCTTTGAACCGTTTGTGAAGGATATGCGATTATTCAAAATTTATTGCAATCATTTAATTTAAACCGCGTCACGATTTTCAGGGGAGACATTTTATTTTGTTAATATTATTTTAGGATATTTTTAATTATCGTTTTTTTATGTGTTTAATTTTGATTCCGCCTCAAGGCAGTGCCCTTGAGTGGCGCTAAACGTATTTTTAGAATTAAGAATTTATTTTGTTATTAAGTTTTATTTTTTTATTTCAGAATTTAGTTAGACACAAAGAAAATGAATTATTTTATTTGAATTATAAGTACCAATTTATGTTTATTTTTATTCTAAAGATCATTATTTTTTATTAAAAATCAATTTTAAGTTTTATTCATGATTAATCTGTTTTTAAACCCACCTCCCAGGTTCACCTAAATAATTTCAGAGGAGCCGGCACATTACAGCGAAAAATTATGATATGTAAATCCAAAGGAAGCCTGTATTATAAAAGTGTATTTATGAATAAAAATTTAAATGCTTTTGTCTATTTTGATAAACCGTTGTGCTCATAGTATTTTATTCCTAAAAGATGGTTCCTGAACTATGCAAATCTCGAACGATATTTGTGACGTCTGCGAAACATGAAAATCAACTTTTACATTTTTAAATAACTGATGTCTCCTGTACGTCATTGTATGTGAATAGGTAAATTGCTTTGTAAAATTAACTTATAGGAACACAACTTGACTGTACCAACGTAGGACGACCCTGCACAACAAATGTTTTATTCGGTCACTTCGTCTCCTACGCTTAGATCGGTCCTGCAAATCAATTGTGCGCTATAAGTAACTAGTGGAAACACACTGCCACGTTACTAATTTATGAAGACTCTGCACGTCACTAGTTTTGTACAATCAAGTAGTGAGAATACACCTTCGTTTTTCTTAACTGTAGTCACTAGTACACTAGTAGTTGTTATGGTTTGCCTCTTCTGTTTGTTTGCTTTTTTAATGTTTGTTTTTATCCTTTTTCTTAAAAAAAAACGTTTTACCAATTGTGATTACTAGAGAGCGGATTTTATGCAAAATGCATATTTTTGCATATTTTGCAAATTTACTCATAGAATGCATATTTCGCCTTATAATGCATATTTTAACATATATTGGAATATTTAACATTTTGTCGCACGGTACATTGCAACACGAGCAATTTTCGATTTCGGCCATGAACCAAAACATGTTGTCATTCGGGGAAATACCGGCCAAATTGATCAAATTAATTGCCAATTTGTCTTGCGATAAACAGTAAATTATGTGTTCCTATGTTTGTGTCGGTTTACTTTAAAATATGCGTAATGCGGCATTGGATCAAGCGGTAGAACGAGAAAGAAATAGTTTCGTGCGTAAGGGAATTCCCATATTTATTTAGAGGCGAGCCCGCCGATTTAGTGAATGATTGCAATTACAAAGTTTATTAAAAAAATAAATAGCCCCCCTATACCGTATTCATTCACAAATCTTCAAGTGAATGAGAAGTACATATAGAAATTGTTGAAATTAGTTCACTAACATTAAGATGCCGAAAGAAAAAAATAATTTAGTTCCGGTATGGATCAAAAATATACCCGAGCTCCGTCTAGACGGCGCAAAAGTATTTTGTACCGCATGTGGAAAAATAGTAAGTTACTTTACACATAATTCTAAATTAACCATTCATAGTGAGTGAGCATTTAAATTTCAGGTCTAGTTATTAATGAAAACTGTAATAATGTTTTCAATTAACCCATAATGGTTTGAAAGTTCATAAATGTCACATGGTAAGTCGATATAACTATTAAACAAAGGCGTGGAAAGCATTTTAATGGATCTATACCTAAAGTCTAAATGCTCACACGATGTGTAAAGACTATAATTAATTTAGACTATTGTATTAGACTTGTATCTTATAAATTGTGTTTGTTCGAAAATATGATGTTATAAACAGCATGCGAAATCTTCAAAGTCTAAGACGAAATCTATTGCAAACAGTATTTTTGAATTTGATTCCAATTTTAATATTGATGCGTTTTTTAGATCACATCAGAAAGAAAATCACAAATTACGCCGCACATAGAAACCTCTCTCCATAAAAAAAAAATTGAATCTTTGCTTGGGGAAAAATCGAAAGGGAATGAACAAGAGGAATTCAATTTTGCATTATGCAATGCTCTTGTTAAGGCAAACATTCCATTAAAAACACTTAATAATCCTAGTTTTAAGTCATTTTTACAAAAAATTAGCAACAAACAAGTGCCTGATGAAAGCACACTCCGAAAAAGGTATGTCAATGATGTCTATCTCGAAACAATGGGACATATAAAAGAAATAGTAAAAAATAAATATCTCTATTTCGTTGTGGATGAAACTACAGATTGTTGTGGACGGTATGTTGCCAATTTAATGATAGGGTGCTTAAGTGAAAAAGAGCCTAGTACATCATATCTAATTGCATGCAAAGTCCTTAATAAAACAAATCACTTAACAATAGGGCGATTCATTAACGAGACATTTATGCATTTTTTTGTTCCGGATATTGTTCCCACAAATAAAATTATTTTGATGCTGTCCGATGCTGCACCTTATATGGTAAAAGCGGGTACCCAATTAAAAATATTATTTGCAAATTTAATTCACTTAACATGTTTGGCTCATGGTATAAATAGAGTGGCAGAGGCAATTCGCAATGAATTTCCGATTGTTAATACTTTAATAAGTAGTATAAAGAAAGTGTTTGTAAAGGCCCCATTACGCATTCACCTATACAAAGAAAAACTTCCTAATATTCCTCTACCGCCTGAACCTGTAATTACGCGCTGGGGAACGTGGCTCAGTGCAGCGCTTTTTTATGCAGAACATTTCGAAATAATTAAAGAGTTGGTTTTGGAGTTTTCTGATAATTCCAATACATATATTAAGAAAGCACAATCTGTTTTAAAGAATACAGAACTGCGCACTCAGTTAGCCTTCATAAAAGCGCATTATTATTTTGTAAGCACAACTATTTCCAAATTGGAGACAGAAGCATTATCGCTAAACGAATCCGTAGAAGTAGTGACTAAATTTCAGCAGCTAATTTCTGGTATTCCTGGTAATATTGGTGTAACTATTTCAAATAAATTAAATGAAGTATTACATAAGAACTACGGATATCAGCTGTTAAATAAAATTAATAACATTTTGACACTCAACAAAAACTCCGAAACCATTGATATAAATTTAGACGTGTCTATATTAGCCGCTTTAAAAAATTCACCAATAACATCTGTAGATGTGGAAAGAAGTTTTTCATCATATAAGCATATACTGTCTGACAGACGTCAAAATTTTCTTCCTGAAAATTTAGAAAAACATTTAGTTATAAGTTGTTACGCCAATCAAACTAACCATAATCAATAATTGTTAGTAAGGTACATGCTGTAGTTTATATATTACCATAATTATTAACATAAACATGATCAATTAAATAATATTAATAAATGAATTAATATAGGAAACTTTTTGTAAATCTACATTTAAGAGTCTTGTGAACTTGAGACTTTTTAAAACTACTTTCCTGGCTAGTACCACTACGAATATTGAATTATACAAAAGGACGATTTGCGATTTTTGTGTAATTCAATATTCGTCGTGATATTATCCAAGAAAGTAGTTGTTTCAAAAAGTAATTTAGTAATTGTAGTATTATTAATAAGACTAATTATGTACAAGTATAGTATTTTTCATTTCTTAGTATTAACAGTAATAAATGTATGTGACTTTTTTTTTATTAAAAATGTATATAAACTACCTTATGTATTTTTTTTTATTGACATATTTCAATTTATTAGCTGCATATTTTAAATTGACAATGCATATTTTCGGGTTTTTAAGTGCATATATATGCACATATTTCACCATTTTATAATGCATAAAATCCTCTCTCTAGTGATTACCTTATCTCCTTCCAATTTTTTTTAACTATAGAACAGTTAAAAAAATGTTAATAAAATTCTGTCTATTTTTATATTAGCCCCTCTAATACATAATAAAAATAAATGAAAACGACCTTATTAATATTGATTGAATAAAAGACATAAAACATACCGTGCACCTTAACACAATAAAAACGCCTTATTAAAATAATAACATTTACGGCCGGGATTTTTATACACACCGGACGTCAGGTCGTTATTTATTATGGATTTTCCAGTTTACTTCGAACAATAAGGCAAGCAGGCGAGGGAGGGCTGTATATCCTGGAAAATGAATTGCCGCTTTTCTTTATTAATCAACCTTATGCTGCTGACCAGAGCTTTACATTTCATTCCGGGAATAAGAAAAACGCTACGCGCCTTAATAAACTTGATAGATTCTCTCGGCTCCTTTTGTTTTTCGTTTGTTTGTGTGTGTGTGTGTGTGTGTGTGTGTGTAGAGTGTGTTTTCTTCTTATTCTTCTGTGCAATTCGTTCACTTCGCTACACTCTTAACTCGATTGCAAAAACTCGCAACGCTGGGAAAAATTGTAAATGTAAATACTTTCTAGATGGAATAACGGAGCACTTTTATCTTGAGAGAAAAATAATGAGAAACTGTAATTGCTTTAACTACGCGAAATAAGAGGAATGTGTGTTTTGTATAAAAATACACAAGAAACATTATTCATGCAATGTAGATTGTCCCAGGATAGATGGAGCGCTTTATATACTTTTTTATTTTCAATTTTACAGGAAAATGATATTATTTATAAAATCTCTGGCATGATATGTTTAAAAAAAAATGTATCAATATCCTTTACTTTTATTTTACATCGTTAACTCCAATTTTGGCTACTTTAGGTAATAAATGATAAAATAGCTGGTTTTGAAAATTATTTATTCAACATAAAATATAAAATTACGATAATGATCGTATAATCTGCAAACGATAAGTCTTAATTAATAAGACTACTAAGACAATAAATTTCAATTGAAACAACTACTTTCCGTGCAAATACACCGCCAGATATTGAATTATACAATAAAATATTTAAAATCTTGCCAGACCTGCAAGCTAAAAGAAGCGTAAGCTTACTTGTTCAAATTTGAAATAATTTTAAATTCTAACATCCATTATTTATTTATTTGAAAAATCAAGGGGGTGGAAAACATTCGATTTTGTGACATTCATTCACTAGTCAGTTGAACGTCAGTTTAAGACGCAATTGTTAGATCAGGATAATGAAAAGTATCTTAATGGGTTCCAAATCAATTCAAATGTTTATTTATGGTTAATGTATTAGCAAAGATCGCTAAAATCAAACGAATATACGGGTTTGTCTACATTTTTTTAATCTCAAATACCCTCTTTTAAAATATCTATAAACGTTTTTCTGAAATTAGGAGTGCAAAGCTTGTCATTACCTATAATTCTAATAAAATTCCATGTGATTTTACATAGTGTGTTATGAAATTGGAAATTCTTGTTTGGTATTTTTAATGTTATTTAATGACAATTATCTATGAGTCTATATAATGTCAAAGTTGTAAATGTCTAGATTGAATAGATTTTGAATAAAATTTGAAAAATATCTGTATTGCATTGTGAAAACGAAAGAACATATTTTAAATTAGTTTTTGGATCATTATTAGGCTCTAAAATACACAACTTTTTCCCAATTTAACCCACTCTCTATCTTTTCAAATAACTGATATATCCATACATTCTGTCGAAATACGGACACAGTGTATAGCCAAACTAATTGATTAATAGTTGATGTTTTCAAATGTTGTCGTCAAATGAGAGTCAATATAATGGAGACTGTCATTATAACCAATATGTAATCTATAAAATTAAATGACACTTAATAATTTGACTATCACGATATTTTGACTATAATCACTAATCATTTATTTTTCTGCCGCTATAAAATGATAACTTAAAATTGTTTGCTTGGTTGCTGATTGATTGTATTATGATTATAAGTTACTGTGTTCACTGTTTTTTTGCCATGACCTATCATTTGTTCAATAAAAAGAACTCTGAGTATCATGTAAAATATCGCATTTAGGCAACTCTGATTTTATGTATTAACTTAATTAGAGCCAACTTTAATTAACAAAAACATTCATCATGATACGATTTAGTAATTCCACTTCTTTCTCGACTGTATATTTACTATTGCAATATTGACTATAAGTCTGTAAGTATGATTTCGTCATTAAATCGCTCTGTTGACTGTAAATTGACATTTGTGACATTTTGATTGTGAGTCAATTGGTTGGCTGACTTTCGGCAATTATAGGGTATTGTCATATTATATATTTATCGACTGTATTTTGACTATTATGACATTATAACTGTATGTCACTTAGTTGACTGTCTATTGACTATGATTTTGCCATTAAATCTTTCAATTGGCCGTTTTTTTTCTATTGTGACATTATAACCGTAAGTTATTTGAATGGCTGTCTTTTAACTTATTAAGATTTGGCTGTTTTTGTCTATGCTAGGATTTTATCATAAAATGTTTTTATCGATTGTATTTTGACTACTGTGACATTATAACTGTAAGTCGCTTGGTGACTGTGATAGAATTTTGACATTTCATGTTTCTATCGAATGTATTTCGACTATTGTGGTATTATGACTGTAGTCACTAGGTTGACTGTAATTGAACTTATTCGGATTTTGTCATTAATTCACTGTGTTTTCACTATTGCGATATTTTTGACTATGATAGAATTTTGACATTTCATGTTTCTATCGAATGTATTTCGACTATTGTGGTATTATGACTGTAGTCACTAGGTTGACTGTAATTGAACTTATTCGGATTTTGTCATTAATTCACTGTGTTTTCACTATTGCGATATTATGACTGTGTGTTACTTGGTTTACTGTATTTTAATTATGATACGATTTTCTCATCGAATCACTATATCGACTGTATTTTCACTTTTGTGACTTTATGACTGTAAGTCACTATATTGACTGACATTAGTCTATCATCTCAACTTAACTTAAGACGAAAAAATGCAAAATATATTTATTTTGTGAATATTTTGTAAATGTGATAATAATAATAAAAGTAGAACAAATTTACTTTGACACTTTTCCATATTCTTAATTAAATCATCATATGTTTAAGGAAGACAGTGATATGGTGGAAACATCAACATTTTTTTAATATGAAATAAAAACATTTTAAAAATTGAAACAATCACATGGAGTTAAACCGAAAACCTCAAAAACCGTTATTTTTGCGGGAACGAAAACCGGAACCGAACCGATATGTATTTTATTAATTGAACCGGATCGAAAACCGGAACGCAAAAAATAAAGGTTCGAAGCCGATTAAAGGTACTATAAATTGAGCTTTTTGATATTCAGATGTTCTGATCAGTTTTACTTCTATATACAGAGAATTTTTTATTTCGGTTGATAAATTCCTATGTATACCCAGATCAAAAACGCATTAGAATGTTCGCGTGTACTATGCTATATGTTGTGATTGTAGGCAACCAAACTTACGCATTCAAACGTCAATTAGTAAAAAAATTGTTCGGCTAGTTCCCAGTAGCAATATATTCCATAGAAGAAAGAGTTGAAATAGTAACCTGGCATCACAATGGTGACAACTTGAGGAGTGTAAGAGACATATTTTCTGCAAAATATACCGAACGACCAATTCCGTGTGTAAGAACAATCCAAAAGATCATCACAAAGTATTCTTCGAAAGGCTCTGTAATAAATATACACTCAAAGTGAAAAAAATTGAATCACGTTTTAAGTAAGGAGTTTTAATGAAATATGTTATGCTTTGTACAATAAAATCCTGCTTCTGCACTACAAGAAATTGCAAAATACTTTGAAACAACTTGAAATTTGGTATTTAAAACTAACCTACTTCTATAGTGATCATTTCCAACACTTGTAACTTTTTTGTGTTATTTTATATTGTTCAAATAATATTGTACTTATAATTTATTAGAATTTATGACATTTTCCTCTTAAATAGTATCTGCCTTTTTATTAGATGTAAAAATAAGTTTTAATGCCCCACTAAGCAATATTTAAGATGCTTAATAAAATCCGATAACTACCTTATAATATCTATTACAAACAGCTACCTGAAATAAATTAATTAATATTTTTATAAGATACCAACATTTTAACAATGTTGGTTATAATAAATACTCTTCGTAAATTGATTAATTCAAACTACTATTTTGTTTAATTGTCCTGCAATTATATTAAATTTAAATTTGATTAGATTACTTTTTGACATTTCAATATGTGTATGAAAGATTGGTTGCCTATAATCGAAACATAAAGCATAATACACACGAACTAAACGTTCGTGTGTATTATGCTTTATGTTTCAATTATAGGCAACCAAACTTTCATACCCATATTGAAATGTCATTTTTTACATGGGTATACATAGGAAAATGTATACATGAAAACAATTAAACTTACAATAAATTGTGCCTTTTGATTTAGAATTTATGCAATTTTTAGGAATACATAATTTTTTTGCTGTACAATACATTTTATGGTTAACTATAAATTACTAATTGTAACCATGTTTCCAGTAATATTACCAAATTTTAAATTACCGGTATATTTCACTATAAATAAATATACATGTTCGAACAAACGCTCGGACAAATCGATTGGTATTTTTAGTTGCGCATTCTTCAACAAACATTTTTTATTCACGGTGTGTCATGTAACCCAATACAAATTTTCTTATTTTAAATGCAACATATTAATCAATTTTTTGATTTTTCAGAAAATTCGAGACATCGTTCATGTATTCATACCTATCCAAACCTATCTTTAACGGTTTCGGAAATATTAAGTGCTTCCAGATTTATTAGCATTAAAAAAAATTATTTGATTACAGAAATTCACTACAACACACTGAATAATTATTTCCCATTCAGGTCTTGATAATGAGAAAGTAAGCAAAAACCATTTCAGCATTCTTTTTAACCGATATGAAATAAACATAAGCTATAAATACTTTTGCTTACTTTTGTGAAAACGCCTGGCCTTAGTAAATTGCTGTCTGGTTAGTTGTCAGTGTTATAGTCGAAAACTGGTTCCTTTAACAGAAATGCACGAAAGAATAATTCTACAGATAATTTCAGTTTCGCGAGCTTGGACATGCAAGGCAGATAAAAAAAGGCAGCAATATGTGATGATACCAAATTGGATATTATGCTTGAGTTTGTGGAAAGCCTACATACAATCTAATCGACAAACAGCCACAAAGTTCGATGTAAGCCATTCATGGGGTCTTTGAACATTAAAAGAAAATAAAATGCATCCCTATAATATGACACTAACTCAGGAGCTCATGAAACAAGATTTTGATACCAGAACGTATTTTTGTGAACAAATGATGACAGTGTTAGATAACAATGTGATCCAATTAGAACATGTTTTGTTTGCTGATGAGTGCACGTTTACACTTCACGGTCATGCTAATCGTAAAAACTGTCACTGTTGGTCGACAGAAAATCCTTACTAGATGAGAGAAGAACATACACAATACCCTGTAAAGGTTAAAAGTTTGGGCAGGAATTGTTGGAGAACATATCATAGGTCCCCTTTTTATGATGGCAATTTGAATGGCGATCATTATTTAGCACTACTCCAAAATAATGTCGTGCGAACTTTGACAAACTTATATCCTGATCCAGCAAACCCACAAGTTCCAGGGAATATAATATGGTTTCAGCAAGATGGAGCACCGCCCCATTACCAAATCAATGTCCGGGAGTACAACCGAATATTTTCAAATCGGTAAATAGGGAGGCGAGGATTGATAGAATGGCCAGCACGATCCGCTGATCTGACCGCATTAGACTTCTTCTTATGGATATGTCAAAAGTATTGTATACAAAACTAAACCTCTCGACTTAGCTGACTTAAGAAGACGAATAACGCTTGCGATTAGATCGGTCACGCCTGAGATGTTGGGTAACGTTAGAAGAAACTTTGACAAAACGTTCGCTGCGAGCATTTTAAACATTGTCTTTTTACATTATCAAAAAATAAACAGTATTACTTATGAGTTTTTGAGTGTGTTGTAGCGAATATCTGTAATTAAATAATTTTTATTTTTTTATGTTAATTTTTGGAATAAATCAGAAAACTATTATTATTTCCGAAACAGTTGAAGATAGGTATAGGGCATTGTACATAAAATATGTCTAGAATTTTCTAAAAATTAAATAATATGCAGGGTGTTGCATTTAAAATAATAATGTTAGTATTGACCACTGTTACATGACTCACCCTGTATAAAAAGTTGTTAAAAAAAAATGCGCAACTAAAAATGCCAATAGACGTGCCCGAGCGTTTTTTCGAACACATCTCCATTTATTAATTATCGAATTTATTCCATTTGGCTAATACACACTGTATGTATATATACAGGGTGTCTACGCTAAACCGTTCGTTAAAAGTTTATGGGGTTGCCATTGCACTAAAAATTTGAAAAAATCCTCGACATATGGTTGAATCAGTTCTCCTCATGTGAAATATTTTCAACTTTATATCACTTCCGGTTCCACCGGAAATAGCACCAAATTTGTTATTTTAAATAGAACATCCTATATATTAGTAATTTTTTGGATTAGTCGTCTGAATTGCAACATATTTTATTCGAACATATGTACACTTATCTCTTATAGTTTTCTAGAAAAAAAAAATATTTCTAAAATGTGAACCTCTAAAAGGCATCTTGAAATCTGTAACTTCTCCTAAGAATAAGATAAAAATATGATTTATATCTCTGCTTGAACCTAGAGGAGGCCTCTATGAGTAAAATAATTTGAAACTGTTAATTTTGACAATAAGTGTTCTTAAAATGTCAATATTTAAGTGCCCTCTTCAACATCTCGTAATTCATTTTTTTAAATGGAATGACCCATTTTTTATTACATGGTACGATTGGGGGGAAATTTTACTACAAAAAAGGATAAACAACTATATTCCTAAAGCAAATAGTTTTCAAATTATTTCGAAAATTTGTTTTTCGTCACATTTATGCAGGGTATAATGCGCGCATAAGTCGCAATTGAATTTTACTATTCAAGTAGTATGCTATTGTTTTGTCGCGATTGTAATGCGAAATGTCAAATAATAAAAACAATTACTACAAAGTATTACAGAAATCAACAAAATAAATAATTACACAAATCAACAAATTATTAATGTCTTCTTTATACATGGCAACTGCAATAGAATTGTTGCTCGAACATATAGAGTATTCAATAAAACTTATCAACATTTACTGCCGATGACTAAAACAAGATTTAGAAAATTGGAATCAAATCTTGTTCAATTTGGACAAGTGAATGCAAAAAGACATCGAAAAAAGCCAGTTATGGAAAATAAGGAAGTGCAAGAAATGGTGTTGGCGTATTTTCAAGCTAATCCACAACCATCAATCCACTGTGCTCAAAAGGATTTTAGCGTTGACAAATCTTCAGTGCATAACATTTTGAAAAAACATGGACTTCACAATTTCAAATTTAGTTTGGTGCACGAATTGTATTTGGACGATGCCGCTCAGAGGATACATTTATGCGAATTTTTATTGGTAAAAGAACAAGAAAATAATGGTTTTTTGAATAATGTGCTGTGGACTGACGAAGCTAAATTTTCTCGTGAAGGCATTTTTAATAGAAAAAATAATCACTTGTCGGCAAACGAAAATCCACATGCAAAACGCATTAGGAATTTTTAAAATAAATTCAGTTTTAATGTCTTCTGTATTTTGATGGACAATCGTGTAGGATATTTTATATACGATGAAAATTTAACTGGCGACAGATATTTTTTTTAAGTTCAATTTGAAGCTTTAAACGAGTGTTTTCCACTACCAGGCTAGGCATGAAGTAAAATTTCGAGTTTAGAAAAGCCCCGTGAAAATTTGTCGAGGGTCGCGCAGCGACCCGTGACAAATTTTCTGGGCTTTTCTAAACTCGAAATTTTACTTCATGCGCCACGCGTATAAAACACTGATTTCAAGTGAGGTTCAAATATACATACATTTCACAATATTCTAGTGTTTTATACGCGTGGCGCATGAAGTAAAATTTCGAGTTTAGAAAAGCCCAGAAAATTTGTCTCGTGTCGCTGCGCGATCCTCGATAAATTTTCACGGGGCTTTTCTAAACTCGAAATTTTACTTCATGCTCAGTCAGGGAGTGGAAAACACTCGTTTAAAGCTTCAAATTGAACTCTTTTAAATACACAACAAATAACTAAAGATTTAAAGAAAATAAGCTAAATTCGGAATACGTATACTATAAAAAAATACTCACTGTATGTATACTTAAACAAATCTTTAGATATTCGTTGTTTTTTTTTTTAATAGTTTAATTTGAAGCTTTAAACAAGTGTTTTCCACTCCCAGACTAAGCATGAAGTAAAATTTCGAGTTTAGAAAAGCCCCGCAGCGACCCTCGACAAATTTTCTGGGCTTTTCTAAACTCGAAATTTTACTTCATGCGCTACGCGTATACGACACCGATTTCAAGTGAGGTTTAAATATACAGAAATTTCACAGTATTTTAGTGTTTTATACGCGTGGCGCATGAAGTAAAATTTTGAGTTTTCTAAGGACTGTGGTAGAAGACTTTTTGGATGAACTACCTCTGAGCATAAGAAGCATATGTTGGTATCAACTTGATGGTGCTCCGGCTCATTGCTCCCGGGAGGTATCTCACCAACTGGCGAATATGTTCGAGGATAGATAGATCAGGAGGTTAGGACTATGGAACTGGCCTGCAAGGTCTCCTGATATAAACTCCTCTTGATTTTTATCTCTGGGGACATATAAAAAATAAAGTGTATGCAACAGTTGTGCATACACGAGAAGAATTGCAGCATTTTCGAAATTAGACCCTGCAGATGAGCGAAGAGCAACAACGAAGCACGTCGCCTCACGTCTGCAGCAGTGCTTGCATGTTAATAGTGAACATTTTGAATATTATTATAATTGTTATTCTTTCAAATCTTCTTATATACGCTAGCACTATTTCTTGCACTTCCTCAATTTCCATAACTGGCTTTTGTCTATGTCTGTTTGCGTTTACTTGTGCAAATTGAACAATATTTGATTCCAATTTTCTAAATCTTGTTTTATTCATTGGCGGCACATGTGAATAGGTTTCATTAAATACTCTACATGTTTGAGTAACAATTCTACCGCAGCTGCCATAAATAAAGAATAAATTGATAATTTGTTGATTTGTGTAATTATTTATTTTGTAGATTTCTGTATACGTTTGTAGTAATTATTTTTATTATTTGACATATCGAAATACAATCGCGACAAAACAAAAGCATACTACTTGACTACTTAAATTCAATTGCGACTTATGCGCGCAATATACCCTGCATAAATACGACGATAAACGAATTTTCAAAATAATTCGAAAACTACTTGCTTTAGGAGTATAGTTGTTAATACTTTTTTGTAGGAAATTTTCCCCCCAATCCTACCACGTGATAAAAATTGGGTCATTCCATTTAAAAAAATTGAATTACTACATATTGAAGAGGTCACTTGGATATTGACATTTTAAAAACACTAATTGTCAAAATTGACAGTTTCCAATTAATTTACTCATAGAGGCATCCTCTAGGAACAAGTAGACATATAAATCATATGTTTATCTTATTCTTAGGAGAAGTTACAGACAGATTTCAAGATGTCTTTTAGAAGTCAAAATTTTAGAAATATTTTTTTCTTGAAAACTATAAGAGATAAGTGTACATATGTTCGAATAAAATATGTTGCAATTTAAACGAGAAATCCAAAAAATTACTAATATATAGGGTGTTCTATTTAAAATAACAAATTTGGTGCTACTTCCGGTGGAACCGGAAGTGATATAAAGTTGAAAATATTTCACATGAGGAGAACTGATTCAACCATATGACAAGGATTTTTTTAAAATTTTTAGTGCAACGGCGTATAAAAAACATACGTTAAAAAAATCTACGTCAAAAACTTAAGTAAGTAAAAAAATAGATGAATGTTGTAAATTTGTAACATATCCTAAACATGTCTCTATCATCAATATACAATTATGAACACAATTGTTGTATTTTCAAAAAATACTAATGACTGATTAAAGTTAATCAGCTGTGGTGCAAATAGGACAATGGTGAAACATGTGTGAATTTGTCAAAAATGTGACACGTTTACGTGTTTTGTTTTTATTCCTAAAGTTTTGTTTATAAAAAAACTACGTCATTATGTATTTTAAACTTATATATAGATATATCGATACAGTATGGTGGCGTGCCTAAAATGAGGTTGTTTAAATTAACATACTTTCCCGAACTTGAATAATACGTTTTACAATAAACCCGACCGAGTAAGCTAATCACAGTAATAGTTTGACTAAATGAAATTAGTCACGCACACGTGTCAGTAATTTGCGTGGAATAAAAATATTTACCATTCATAAGTTTTAAATGTGGTCGGAATTATGAATTCAAACGCGAAATAGGGGCAGATTAATTGAGGTTTGAATAAAATTAAATGCGAAATGGTATTTAATTAATAAGTTTAAATTTATATAATATTCAAACCGTGGATTTATAATTTATATGAAATTAATGTTGCGTCATTATTAATAATTAAAATTTATTAATACAATAGTACAATGCATTTGTCATTTATTAGCTGGTAATGACTATAATTTATAATAATTTCGGAATATTAAACAATTAAAACGTAAGCTTTTTCGCCACGATATAAATAACGATACACCACGAATTGTACAAAATTTAAAATGTTTTTATGTACAGGGTGTTTGATTAAGCGTGGCCACCGGCTGTATCTCAGAAACTATGTAGCGTAGCATGTTGGGGTAAACAATTGCAGAGCTAAAGTGGTCAAAAGAAATTACTGGAAATTATTTTGAGTCCCTACCTCCGCCGCTAGAGGGAGTAACATCTATCGCCAAATACAAAAACAGATTTTTATCAAAAAACTGGTAAATTGAGCTACGTTGAACATATGCAAATCGTAATCTACGCTGAATTTAACTTAATTTTAACTACTAATTTGCTTCTTTATCTCGCACATGCGAAGCAAGGGAGAGCGGGAAAGTATAATCATTAAACTGCGTGTAACTTTTATTAGGATTAACCGAAATTACTCAAGTTAGTCTTATTTGATAAGTAATTGAAAGCACTTTACACCACTGTTTACTCTCGTTTTCTTTAGTTCTTATAGAAAGTGCCAGAGGGCGTTTTTTGAACAACCGCCATATTTTTTAAATTTTCTTAAACATTTCAAATTATAAGCTATAGTTCTCCTACGCTTGTTTATTACAGGAAGGAATAATGAGAAAAGTGGTGAAAACCTCATCCTGATATCTTTATCCTAACCAATGATATAGTAAAAAGTCTGGTAGATTTTTCCATTTTTTACCGCGCACCATATAAAAATATTTTTTTAAATCTAGTAGGACTTTAATCTCTTTTGTTTTATGTTCAAGAGGTCAAAAACAAAAATTTAAAGAATAACGGAGATCATTTTTCTCGCGGAGCGACCAAACTAAATTTTCTAAACTCACACTTAATCTGGGAGTGGAAACACTGGTTCAAAGCTTTAAATTAAACGCTTGTATAAAATCAACGAATGCCCGAACATTTACAGCGTCTACACTATGTGTACTTAAGATGACCATTTTTTGCTGGTAGTATGTTTCTGGGGTACAAGATGGCGCAGAGATAGCAAAATTGCAGTAAATAGGTTTGACTGTACAGAGTTATTGGTAATTCGACGTATATCCGTCAGGAGCTGATAGGGGGGCCAAAATGCAACAAATTGATCCCTACATATGTATGGCCGAAATTCAATAGTTTTCGAGATATTTGAATTTTAAGGGTTTTTCGGTATTTACCCAAAATTTGACATTTAATTCCAAATTTAAAAAGAACTACATAATGAATGGGTACCATTAAAAAATTATACTGTAGCTGGCACTTCAATTAAGCTATAAATATAATTGAAAGTACTTAATTTAACAAAATAATAATCATTTACGCTTCTAAAAATGTTGTCTCGTTAAAAAAATTACTGTGACATTAATCGTACAAATAACTAAAAAACTTGCTTTCCGAAAAGGTATAAAAGTCAATTTTAACATAAGTAATTCGTGGCAAAGCATGTGTTTAAATCGGCGCAGGGAGATAAATCATCTGTATTTTTAGTTTAGGATCCTCGCTAAAACAACCGATTCTACTGGCGAAGTTCTTCGTGACACACACACATCTATGGAACCGGAGACGAGTATTTTTCGAAAGAAAAATTACTCGCCTCCGCTGGGGATCGAACCCAGATCACCGCCGTGACCGATTGGCGAAAGCAGCGGCTCAACCGCTGGGCCACGGCGCAGCGGGCCTAATAATTATTGTTAATTCTTGTTTCTGTTGTTATTTTTTTATTATTTCTTGTTATGATTGTTATTTTTTGTGTTATTTTGTGATAATATAACTTCGTACTCTAATAACGAATACGCCGATATAATGTTTTGATACGGTTTTGCCGATGGAAACGCGGCTGCGGCTCGGCGAGAATACCGACGTCGCTTTCCCGATCGTTGACTTCCCCACGTTACTGTTTTCGGGAGCACCTATCGACGATTGAAACTGGCATTGTTCAAAGAAAACAATTAGACGCTGGCAGACCTCAACGGTAGACGGATGACCAAGAGGACACCATTCTTCAGTGTTTGATTGATGACCCAAACACCTCAACGAACATTGTTGCAAGACAGTTTGGTGTAACCCAGTGGAAAGTGTGGTCGGTGGTACATCTATCAGGTAGACACCCGTACTATTATCAACCTGTCCAAACATTGCACGAGAGAGATCCTGCCAGGCGATTCGAGTTTTGTCGGTTTATATTAAATGCTGACGCTGACGAAGAACATTTTCTACGAAATATTTTGTGGACTGACGAGTCAAAGTTTGACCGGGATGGTATAACGAATTACCATAACTTGCATTTTTGGGCACCTAAAGCGGACAGGAATCCAAAAAAACTTAAAGAAAATGCGTCGCAAATGAGATTTTCCCTGAACGTATGGATGGGTGTCGTTGATAATCATTTGCTGGGCCCTCATTTCTTGCCCCAAAACTTGAACGGCGAAAATTACAAGGAGTTTTTAAGAAACAACCTAGACGGTTTGTTGGCGGATGTTCCCGAGGAAATAAAAAACAATCTCATGTTTCAACATGATGGCTGTCCAGCACATTACCGGATTACTGTACGGCAGTGGCTAGACGAGAGTTATCCAAACCGATGGATCGGGAGGGGAGAGCCAATTCCGTGGCCAGCACGAAGCCCTGACATCACACCTCTTGATTTTTACGTTTGGAGACATAAGAAGGAATTAGTTTGTGACCCCAATAAATTCGGTCGAAGAACTTTGACAGCGAAAAATAAACGCGGCGCAACAGATGAGAACAACGTTTACATCAAGAGTGATGAAACCCGAAGTTAGGAAGAGGATTTGAACCTGCATTCGTAATCGAGGAGCTCATTTTGAACAAGATGTCTAAAATTTGTAATAAACTTTGACGTACATTGTTTAATGCATTTTATTTCATACAAATACAAATGACCCTTTCTCTATCCGAGCCGATTCAAATACATGCCATGCCACGAATTACGTATCTTAAAATTGACTTTTATACCTTTTTGGAAAGCTTACAGAATAGGCAGGTTGTTTTAGTTATTTGTACGATTAATGTCATAGTATTTTTTTCAACGAGACAACATGTTTAAAAGCGTAAATGAAAATGTTGGTAAGATGTTATTCTTAAATCAGTCATCATTTTAATTATTTTGTTGAATTAAGTACTTTTAATTATGTTCATAGTTTAATTGAAGTGCCAGCTACAGTATCATTTACTAATGGCACCCATTCAATATGTAGTTTTTTTTTTATTTGGAATTAAATGTCAAATTTTGGGTAAATATCGAAAAACCCTAAAAATTCAAATATCTCGAAAACTATTGAATTTCGGCTATACATATATAGTGTTCAATTTGTTGCATTTTGGCCCCCCTATCAGCTCCTAACGGATATATGTCGAATTACTAATAACCCTGTATATTGGTTCCTAGTGCCTGTCGAATTTTATCACAACGAATAATAAAAATTATGAGTGCGGAGCGCGCTCTTTGTTTAGATAGCGCCGGACGAATGAATGGGTATTAAATTACAGCAGACAAGTAAACTGGATAAATAAATATATACCATTTGAATTTCAATCGACAAACATTTAATTGTTTTTGCTTATCTCATTTCCAATACTTACTTTTATAATATAATTATGAATATGCAAAATATAATAATAATAGAGTTTAATGTCATTATCTTAAATGTTATGCTCTATCCGTGGTGCAAAAACCATGAAAAAGTGATTAAATGTCAAGGTAAAAATGTTGAAATTTGCCAGAATATTGAAAAAACTAAAATTGTAGAAAATCGATTAAATGTTTAAATTTGATAAAATGCTAACACAATTTTAAAAAGTGATGAAATGTCAAGAAATATTGAAATTCAGCAACAGTTTGAAGTATGTAAAAAGTGATAATCTTTAATAAAATAATGTTTTCAATATTTTAAACTTAACAATTAATCAGTGTTTTCGTTCGCGTGGCGCATGAAGTAAAATTTCGAGTTGAAAAAAGCCAGAATTTGGCTTCTTAGGGCTTTTCTCAACTCGAAATTTTACTTCATGTTTAGTCTGGGAGTGAAAAACATTCGTTAAAAAATAATCACTGGCTTTTTACAATATTTTGTGTTTTAAAAATTAAACAAAAACTTAAAAAAAGTTTTTGTTTAATTTTTAAAATCTTGTCAGTTTTCATAAATTTTCAAAATTTTCGAATTTTCAAGATTCATAACAATTCCTTTCGTTACTTTTTAAAACTTTGACGCGTTTTATGCATTTCCTAGATTTTAGTTAATTCAAAAGAAATCCACGTTATTCATAAATTTTTCAATTTTTAAGAATTTCGTTTATTTTTGGGTTCGCAAATTTCAAAGAAATTTATTTGTCACATAATGTGAGGCCTTCCTTCAAAACGTTTATTAATCTTTAACGATTAATACAGGGCTTTTTCTTTTGAGTATACTTGCGAAAATAACAGCGTATTTTTAAATTTGCGTGAATGCGTTGTTTCAACGGTTAATTTGAGGCTTTTAGCGGGTGTTTTCCACTCCCAGACTAAGCATGGAGTAAAATTTCGAGTTTAAAAAAGCCTAAGTATTTGGATTCGTCGCGTAGCGAAGCGAAGCGGCCAATCCAAATTAGGCTTTTCTAATCTCGAAATTTTACTTCATGCGCCACGCTTAAAAACACTGATTTACAGCGAACTTCAAAAACACGTACTTACAACCCAATATACATTAGAGTTATTGGGTTGCCTATAATCACTGTTTTAAACAATTTCTTCAGCGCAGAATTTGACTTGCGTTTTATTCACATTTATTTATTAGATTGCTAAAGCCGTATATTTTTAACTTTATGATATTTCAGTGTTTTATACGAGTGGCGCATGAAGTAAAATTTCGAGTTTAGAAAAGCCTAATTTGGATTGGCCGCTCCGCTTCGCTACGCGGCCAATCCAAATTTTCAGGCTTTTCTAAACTCGAAATTTTACTTCATGCTTAGTCTGGGAGTGGAAAACCCTCGTTTAAAGATTCAAATTGAAATCGTTTCAAAAAACAACGTATATGTAAAATTTACAGTGTATGCATATGTATACCTAAAAAAAATCCTTGTATAACGTCTAAATTAATTATTCGATATATAGGTTTTTAATGTAAATTCACTTAGTTTGTTTTACTAATAAATTTATATTTCGGCTAGTTTCGGCTTGATGCCATTTTCAATGGCATCATCATCATCTTGAAAATGGCATCAAGCGGAAACTAGTCGAAAAATAAATGTATTAGTAAAACAAACCAAGTGAATTTAAATTAAAAACCTATATATTAGTAGAAATGTTTTAGCAAGTGATCAATGAGGAACAAGTTAACCATATAATTATTTGATGCTGAAAAATTTATGATAATTTTCAAAATTAATAAACATTCATCATAAATGTTGATAACATCTTGTAAATTCACACTTGTATGAAAATTCTGAGGATTAATGAATTTACAAAAATCCTCAAAATTCAGAACGGGCGTCTAGATTTTGAAAATTATCGAAAATCTTTGGATTTTACAAAAACCGTCAAAATTTTGAAAATGTACGGAAATTTACGAAATGCGTTTAGATTTTTATAATTGACTAAAGATTCAAAATTCACGAAAAATGAGATTATGAAAATTAACTAAAATCGTGGAAAATTATGAAAATTAACGAAAATTTAGGAAAACCACGAAAATTGCTAACGTTTTAAAATATGACGAAAATCTTGAGAATTCAGAAATAGAATCAACATTTTAAAAATTTACAAAATTCCATAAAAAACCATAAGAATTTTAAAAATTAACGAAAATCGTGGAATTTCATAACACCTGTCAAATTTTTAAAAACTAATAAAAAACTTGAGAAAATTAATTAAATTAAAGGAAATCTTGGAAAAGTTAGGAAAAGCGTTAAAGATTACCTAAAATGTTGAGAACTTATTAAAAATTCTTGAAACTCTGAAAATAAACGAAAATCTTCTAAATTACGGTGCCCAATAGTTATGAATTTTATTATTATTATTTTAAATAAACATAAAAAAATAAATTAAAATCTTTTAAAATATCGAAAATAAGAAAAAACATTCAATTTGGTAAATTATAAACGAAAAAGGAATTTTTCCGACACAGCACTTGAATCAACATTTACTGGCATTCCACATTCCTATTTAAAATATAAATCCAGAAATGCAAATATATTTACAAAATGTATTAGAAAATATTTTAACAATGTCTTTCTTTCTTGTGTATCAATAACATAATGAATTAATGAACGGTCCGCGTCGGAAAAGATACATTCGCAACTTAAGGTCGGTAGCCGGGCCCTAGGAGCCCGTGTCGCGACAAATGTAGTAGACGTATTCTACATTTCAAACCTAATTTCATTTCACATGTTCATGGTTAGTCTAGGAGTGGAAGACACTCGTTAGTTTAAAATATGCCACAACTATCAAAATGTGGGTCGCAAGTGTCATAAAGAAAAACAATAAAATGACCATCTAATAATATATTTTAAATAATAGTTGCCTCAAATTGACAACAGTCGGCTGAGGTCGATTTGTGTCCAGTTTGATACATTAGACTAAATGTTATTTCAAGTTGACAGGATAGAATAATGTCGGCTGACGGCGAGTCATGTCAAGTTGACACAATGGACTAAACGCCGACTATCGTCATCGTAAGTCAAGATGACACGATAGACTAATATTAGTCAATTTAGTGACTTACAGTCATAAAGTCTAATAGTGGAAATACTGTCGATATACTGATTTAATGACAAAATCATATAATCAAAAGACAGTAAACTAAGCGACTTACAGTCAAAATATCGCAATAGTGAAAATACAGTAAATTAATGACAAAATCCGAATAAGTTGAAAAACAGTCAACCTAGTGACTTGCAGTCATAATGTCATAATAGTCGCAATACAATCGATTGAGACATAAAATGTCAAAATCCTTGCATAGTCAAATAACAGTCAAACGAGCGACTTACAGTTATAATGCTACAGTAGTCAAAATACGACATTCTATAATAAAATTCTAGCATAGACAAAAACAGCCAAATCCTAAGAAGTTAAAAGACAGCCAACTAAATGACTTACGGTTATAATCTCACAATATAAAAAAAACGGTCAATAGAAAGATTAAATGATAAAATCCAATAATAGTCAAAAGACAGTCAGTCAAGTGACTTACAGCGATAATGTCACAATAGTCTAAATACAGTCGATAAAGATATAATATGACAAAATCTTATGATACCCTAAAGTCAGCCAACCAATTGATTTACAATCAAAATGTCACAAATGTCAATATGCAGTCAACAGAGCGATTTAATGACGAAATCATAATTAGAGACCTATAGTCAATATTGTAGTAATCAACATACAGTCGATGAACAAATGTAATTACCAAATCATATGTTCAATAAAAAAAACCTCTAGAGTGCTATGATTTAATCTTTTTGTTAATTTGAGTTGGCTGTAATTAATTATATAAAATCAGAATTGCCAATCTACAATATTTTTCATGGCACTCTAGAGATTTTTTTATTGAACATACGATATATCATGGAAAAAAAAGCAGTCATCATAGTAATTTATAATCATAAGAAAATCAATCGACAGTGGCCCAAGCAATTTTAAGTTTTATAGCGACAGAAAAACAAACAACTAGTGATTATAGTTAAAATGACGTAATAGTCAAATTATTAAGTGTCATTTAATTTTATAGATGACATGTTGATTATATTGACAGTCTTTGCTATATTGATTGCCATAAAACGATAAAATTTGAAAACATCAACTATTAATCGATTAAGTTAACTACATCCTGAATATTGACTACTATAGTATTTTTAATACCTATTTGGAAGTACCAGTCGTTTTAGTGACTTAACGTATGTGGCATCTTGAACACACACACAAAATTAGGTTAGGAATTTGTCGTGTCAAATGGCTGACATCTAGACCATTATTCTTAGGGCATGGAGTAACTTGATATTCAATATAACCAGTGGCGGCGTAGGATCACAAATATTAATTAATTTCATAATATGGAACATAATAATGTATATGGACGTTGTGCTGTTATGTTATTGTAATACAACTAAAAGTTCCACAAAATATATTATACAGACTTAAAGATCCAAACCCGTAATGGTTTTCGAATTTAGATTGAATATGCAAAACTTTTCGCTGGGCAAAACTCGAATTACGAATACTCTGCACTTTTAAGATATTTAAGTTAGTTATAAAATATAATTCTATCCAAAGCAAGAGGGTGTGTAAAAATATAAAATATCTATAAAATGGTGAGAAATAAATTAGCAATGGCCCTGCTATAAATACAAAGTAAACTAAGTGTAACAAAATAATCATGATTGTAACAAGCAGTAATAATATTTAATAACGGTTCAATTATATTAAATAAATGACGAAGAGATTTTAAAAGTTTAAAGTCTAAATATCTTGCTGATTAATACTTTCGCTTTCTGATAAAGATGGTTCGTCGTCGGATTCATTCGACACAGAGATCACCATTGCTCCGATATTTAACAAGTCCAATTTATTTTCTACCTCCCATGCCTCAGAAATTATTTTCTCTGTGTGGTTGATGTAATTTTGCCAATGCTGTTGCGGTACATTTTCTACTACGTTATTCCATACATTTAAAACTTCAGCAGGTGACCCTGTAGTTTTAAAAATAGCTTCATCATAACGTCTTTTAGTCTCTGACCAAACCATTTCGATACCGTTAAAATGGCAATGATAGGAAGGTAGTCTGAGAACACAATGATCATGTTCTGCAGCGTATTTATTTAAATGATATTTTTTTTCCGGCACTGTTTGCTTTTCAACCAGATTCCAAACAGCATCTTTTAAAAGATTATTTGGAAAAGGGACATTCTTCTTTCTAAGCCAATCTATAATACGTTTTTTGCTCCAGCTTTTTCTCGAAATTTCTTCTTCTAGACGACTATGATAAGTTGTGTTATCTAGTATAATTAAGGATGGTTCTTCTAAGTTTGCAATAAGTTGATCTTTAAACCACTTCTCAAAATGTTTGGTATTCATATTATTGTGATAATCACCCGTTTTCTTATTACATTTAAAAATTAGAGATCCATTTGTCACAAATCCGTCTTTATTTCCGGCATGAACAATAACGTAACGAAATCCACTTCCAGTTTTTCTAAAATGACTGTATTTACTGCCATCTTGCCACATTCTTCTATCACCACTTTTTGCTAAAAACCCATGTCTAATCCAGATAAACCGGTTTATAAATGTTCTCCTTTTTAGCAACTTGATATTTATTTAAAAATAAAATTCTCTTCAACCTGATTCCAGGCATTTCCAATAAATGTTTTCTTCCATCCTGCTTTTTGAAGCTAAAGCCCATCTTCTTAATTCCCAAATATAAAAAACTTCTCGAGATCCCAATTTCTGGTGATTCTTCCATAAGTTGCCAGTAAATAGTGTCTATAGTAATATGTTCCTTTCGGGCATACATTTTGTAAATCACATCTCTTAAAAAATGCAGAGTATTCTTTCGTTTTCGTCGCATTTATGCAGGGAATAATGCGCGCATTAGTCGCAACTAAATTTTAGTACGCAAGTAGTAATGCTTTTGTTTTGTCACGTATGTAATGCGAAATGTCAAATAATAAAAACAATTAGTACAAAGTTATACAGAAATTAACAAAATGAATAATTACACAAATCAACAAATTATCGATTTATTCTTTATACATGGCAACTGCCACAAAATTTTATTCCAATCTTCTAAATCTTGTTTTATTCATCGGCGGCAAATTTGGATAACTTTCATTGAATATTCTACATGTTCAAGTAACAATTCTATCGCAGTTGCCATGTATAAAGAATAAATTGATAATTTGTTGATGGGTGTATTTATTCATTTTGTTAATTTCTGTATAACTTTGTACTAATTGTTTTTATTATTTGACATTTCGCATTACATACGTGACAAAACAAAAGCATTACTACTTGCGTACTAAAATTCAGTTGCGACTAATGAGCGCATTATTCCCTGCATAAATGCGACGAAAAACGAATCTTCGAAATAATTCGAAAACCACTTGCTCTAGGAGTATAGTTGTTAATACTTTTTTGTAGGAAATCTTCCCCCCAATCGAACCACGTGATAAAAAATGGGTCATTCAATTTAAAAAAATTGAATTACGAGATATTGAAGAGGGCACTTCGATATTGACATTTTAAGAACACTTATTGTCAAAATTGACAGTTTCCAATTAATACACTCATGGAGGCATCCTCTCGGCACAAGTACAGATATAAATCATATTTTTATCTTACTCTTAAGAGAAGAGACAGATAGATTTCAAGATGCCTTTTAGAGGTCATAATTTTAGAAATATTTTTTTTGCTTGATAACAATAAGAGATAAGTGTACATATGTTTGAATAAAATATGTTGCAATTCAAACGAGGAATCCAAAAAATGACTAATATATAGGGTGTTCTATTTAAAATAACAAATTTAGTGCTACTTTCGGTGGAACCGAAAGTGATATAATGTTAAAAATATTTCACATGAGGAGAACTGATTCAACTGTATGACAAGCATTTTTTTCAAATTTTTAATGCAACGGCAACCTTATAAACTTTTAACGAACGGTTTAGCGTAGACACCCTGTATTCTGACGTTCCTGTACTATGTATATGGAAATAAAAAAAATCGAGGCGGAACTAAAATTCACTTTTTTTCAAACTCAGAAATGATCTTAATCGAGTGAGGGGACCTTGAAACGTAAATTTCAAACAGTTTTGATTTAAAAATTGCAAAAAAGTATAAACTACTGCAAAATTAAACAAGTGTTCAGGTGTGTGTTTAAACCGAAACAAACCGATATTTTTTTTTTCAGTTCAGCTGCGGTTTTCGTTCCGACAAAAATAACGGTTTTTCGGGTTGCCGGTTTACGGTTCAGTTGCGGTTCGAAGCCCTGCTAGAACTAGTAACTACGTAAAACGTTCGATTTTACCCATAATAAAACGCAACCTTAATGTGTTATTAACGTTTTAAAATTATTTTCGATGTTCAAACTTAAACGATACACTTCATCTAAGTTCACGAGGCACTAGTGTTGTGCGGAACTTCGGTTAAGAACCGCTGGAATACGACTTATCAGAGAATTTATGCGCTATTTTTTAATCACCCTTTATGTTTGCTTCGATTAGTGTAACTGACTCACGAACCACATATCAGTTTAGCGAAGTTTATAAGCCGTATTTATCTTCATCTGTGATAATTTAACTTCGAACTAAGTAGTGTCTCCACGTTTCAACCGAGTTCCTATAATTTCTTTGAACTGACCGCAATTACCATCAGGACCACTGTCATCCCAGCAATGTCCCGTCGCATCCCCGAGCATTTCGGGTTATTTCCCTCACCCCCTGGATAGTTTAGGAAGCAGGGCAGGGGGCTGGTGGGACGCTCGCGTACTCGCCAAACATAAATTTCAATTCCGTGGATGGCCGGGCAAATAGGAAATTACAACGTACATATATAAACATGGTGCCCCTCGTGTTGTGTAATTGATCTAGTTATGGTCGCATCGGCAAATATTTATCGTGTATGTGTGTGTGCATGTGCGAAGGGTGCGAGATCAGTAGGGCGAGGGAGGGTGCGAAGGTACGTAGGGTTTGCGTGCCCCGCGCCGGATGTGTACTCTGACACTCAAGGGCGGAATTTAAATACGAGACTCGCTTTTTTTCAAACGTGTGTGGATGGGGTTGAAAAACCCCAGGAAATTAGCCATCAAAATAACGGCTTAATTAACAGTCAGCTGGGGGGATGATAAATAATTGCTGAGATTTTTATACTAGTAAATTACCTTCAATATTGTATATATTCCATTTCTGTGTACCTGTTCATTCCACACACAACACTTTTTCCAAGTAAGTTTGTTTAATTTTATTCCTAATTTTTTTAACCGTCATGAGCAAAGCTATACTGAAGAGAGATAAATCTCGAAACGCGTCTATAGATGGCCTAAGACATTAGTTTTAATCCAAGTCCTTTCACTTCTAATTTGTTGCTATCTCTCCTTTCATTTTTAATTGTATTGTTAGTTGGTTTGAAGAGAATTTGACACAAACGTTACATATACTTTAATAGAGCGTTGTAATAAATCAAATAAATAAGATTTTAAATATTTCATTGTATAATTCAATATCCGGAGGTGTATTTGCACGGGAAGTAGTTGTTTCAATGGATATTTATCGTCTTAAATTGTCTTATTAATTAAGACACTGTTTGCATTTTCACGAATAGTTTTTTCGTAATTTTATATATTATCTTCAATATTTATACGATTTGTATGTTTATACGATGTAGGTATGTTTGAATTTAGAAGAGAGTAATTAAGATTTTGAATTATGCGTCTTTATAAGTGACATATGTTATTTCCCCTAATCAGTGCTGCCAGGTCCTAAATTTATTAGATGTACATGGCAAACGGTAGATAATCTGCAGTTATCTACTATTCATAAATGTAAATTTATTAGTGATGGGCAAGATTGAGTATCTCAATAATCGAATAAGTGAGAAACGAGCAGTTGAAGTCATTTGTAAGAATCGAGTAGACGATCTTTTATGATCGGTATTCCATTAATCGCAAAGTAACCTAACGTATGCAATTTTACACTCTAGGTAGTGTCAGGTAATATGATAGATCAACCTAATCCTAGATAGATTAGACTGGCAAACAGTAACTTAAGTCAAGTTGTTGATAGTTACATAAGTAACTGCCGTCAACTCAACCAAAGAAATAGGTAACAAACTGATCTCAGAATAATTACGCACAACCCAACTTAACAATCTGTCCTCTTACCCAACTCTATTTGAGATATCAACTACTTGGATTCATTTCCGAATACTAAGTTTGCCTAACCCTTCGTTAAGTTGCTTGTTATTAGGTTGACTGCGTTACCAGTCCCCGGGACCGGTGCTAATCTAGTTGTGGTGCAGGGACGTACTTATGAACTTTTTCATATCTTGCAACAGTGGCGAACGCATTGAAGTATATCTTCAACTTACAGAGCTAGTGATGGACTGAAATGTATTTGAGTTTAATCACAAGTTCTATAAACAGACCTTTAGCACTGCCACGGGAAACCCAATATCACCGTTTTAAGCTAATATTTTTTTAATCACTTTGAAAACAATGCTAAAAACACATTAGCGCAGTTTTCAGACATCTAGTTTTGCTACGTTGATGACGTTTTTGACTTTATTAGTAGTGATTTTACCATTGATTCCTTTATTACATCTTTCAATAGTTTCTACACTAGCATTAATCTTACACATAAAATTAAACATAATAAATCCTCACCTTTTTTAGATCTTTTCATTGCTAGAAACAATAAAAAATTAGCATTTGAAATATTTAGAAAACCTATACACACCATTAATTACCTCCATGCCGATTCCTGTGCCCCAACGAAATACAAATTAGCATCATTCAATTAACTCATCCACAGAGTCCTCAGTATACCATTATCCACAGAAAAATAGGAAAAAGCAATCAACATCATCCATAGTATCGCGAGAAATCTCAAATATAACCCCCAGACAATTTACAAATTAATTCATAAGCATAAATCAAACTTAAACTTCATAATTTAAAAATAACTTTTCTTACACCGACCAACCCCAACATAGATAAAAAATTCAATCGATTAATTTATTCCGGCAATTCAGAAAACCATTTCAAAAAATTATACAAAAAATTAAACCTAACCCTCGCGTTTTATGTGAATTCTAAACTATGGCAACTTTTAGGGAACACATTCAAAAAACCAGATGAACTTGACCAATCTGATATTTAACTGTTAACTGTTGAGGCTTCTACTTCGTTATACATCATTATTAACATAAATAAGACACTTAAACTTTGTTTGAATAACTGAGGTTTTTTTTATTGTGACTATAGTTTCGACAACTTTAACTTGTCATTATCAGACTACAAGTAGTCTGATAATGACAAGTTAAAGTTGTCGAAACTATAGTCACAATGAAAAAACCTCAGTTATACAAACAAAGTTTAAGTGTCTTATTTATGTTAATCTGGTATTTATTTAATTGAGTGTTGTAATTGCGATTAAGTTTATTTTGGTCAAACACAGCGTAATCTAAATAAGAGATTCAAAGAAGACATAGCACACACCAAACATCTTAATTATGAAAAATCTGCAGCGGCTAACCAATTACTAGAAACTGGTCATAAAATTACAATAAAATACATCAAATTATTAAAACAATCATCAAATTATCTGTTAATTATTGAATTTTCATTGAAGTTCACTTCATAATACATTGTTAGATTTAATTGCATCACCTTAATCTCTGTTTTTCTCCTAATCCTCCTTTACCTGGTTTGTACCGCTACGCTCATTGGTTTGGCTTACCTCTTAATTTACGTTTTTTTACCTTATTTTAACTCCCACCGCATTTGTATTATAATCCCCCGTTCTATTTGTAATTTATAATTTATGTTTTGTATTTAGTGTTAATCCATTGATTTGTGTCCGAAATGTATGTACAATTGGTAACTCAAATAAATATAAAATAAAATGGATATTAGTGCTCTATTCGTCAAATTAATTTGATCTTCACGTAAATTAATTGTGACCCCACTGGAAAAACAGCGCAACTTTGCATATTGGCCAAAATGCATATCTTATGCATTGTTAATATTAATTGATCACTAGATTCTAATTATTACTATAATTTCTGGAAATCTGATGTTTTAAGGAATAATAAAAATATTTATTTTCACCTTGATATGGCACCGGCCTAAGGGCGCTCTTATCTGGACGATTTGAGAGCGGAAGCGGAGCGGGACGGATCGTTTTTCCGCTCCGCTTTTAGCTCTTATACGGAGCGGATTGAAAGCGTTTTGCAAACGGGTGCTAGGCGAGTTCGCCGCCGAGCCTTCGGTGCCGTCTATCATTCAGTTGTGCTACGCTGAGTAATAAGCATGGGCGAAATAGATTTAATTGTGTCATATTATTATTAATTTATCCTCTATTATTCATAGACATTACTGTATTTATGTATTTAATGTTTTTATAAATATAAATATTAATTACCTAAATTCTACATGCACTCCGCCCACTGAGCAAAATACAAACAAATAACGTTATATCAACAGTGCAGCAACATTAAACGTTGTTTTAATGTTGGTGAAACATTACTCAAATGGATTTGTTCAGTGGGCGGTGCCTGAATTTCTTAGATAAATCTTTCTGTATCAAACATACTTACAAAATCACGTTTTAGCTCTAGGATATAGACTTTCACTTTATTTTTCTGTTATTAAACGGTAACCGGTACACAAATGTCTGTACAAAATTTTACACGCTTTGATGGGTAATAACCTGCATATTAAAAAAAGACTGTGAAATGGGCATTTCCTTAGTCTGTTGGCCAATTGGAGAGTAAGGGAAAAGAGAAGCTACTGGCGGTACAAAATTTACGAGCACAGAGACCGCTCTCAAAAAAAATAATTAGTAATTCTTTTAATTCTATTGTTTGTTTATTTACTTCTTTAATTTTGGACATATAAACGCAAAAATATTTATTTTTGCCTTACGACTAAATATGGTAAGGAAAATATTACGAATTTAATTCGCATTGGCCGATTTAAAAAAAATATTGAGGAAAACGCCCGCTTTGAAGACGCGTTTCACCCGCCCGTATAAGAAGGCGCATAAGAAACCATGTGTTAAAACTGAAAAATGCGTCCGTCTCGCTCCGCTCAAATTTTTAAAAATCTTAAATTGTTTAGAATTTCGGTTATTTAAAAATGTTGATACATTTCGTAAATTTTCCAGTTTTTGTCAATTTCCTTAAAGTTATTATTAATTTTTATAATGTTGACGCGTTCCATGAAATGATATTTTGAGATTTTTGTCAGATTTTAAAACGTTAGCAATTTTCATGGATTTCCTGAACTTCCGTAAATTTTCATGAATTTCCACAATTTTAGTTGACTTTCAAAATCTCATTTTTCGTGAATTTTAAAAACCTAAACGCTTTTCGTAAATTTCCAAGATTTTTGATAATTTTCAAAATCTAGAATTTTTAAAGATTTGCGTAATCCTCTAAAATCGAGAATTTCCAAGATTTACGTTAATCTTTAATATTTTCATATAAGTGTGAATTTCCAAGAATTTATCAAAATTTATTTTGAATTTTCAATAGTTTTTAAAATGTATAATGATTTTTTCAGCATCGATTAATTAGTTTAGCCGTTTTATTAATTGGTAACAATTAATAAACGATTTGAAGCTATGCCTCATATTTTTTGTCACATTTCTTTGAAATTTACGAACCCGAAATCTAAGTTTTAAAATTAACGAACGTATTGTAAACTTCACGAGTCTTCAAAATTTTGAAAATTTGCTGGCGTTTTCTCCGCCTCGCACCCGTCCGTCTACGGACTCTTATATAAACCTATGTGTTAAAACGCACACGCCTGCGCCCGCTCCCGTTCCGCCTCGCGTTCAAAACGTCCATCTAAGAGCTCCCTAAATATGCAACTATTATAGAAAAATACATTTTCGGTTGTATTGTGGGTGCTTCTGCACGAACAAGTATATTATTTTTCTACAATTGTATGGAGATTATGCGCAACGTCTAAGCTTTGTGTTTAATGCGAAAAAACCTTAAAAATGTGAGTTGGGAGGGCTAGCACCTATTTTTATTCTGTTTATAAAAGTAGGTGGTATCGATAGCGCAAGTTCTATAGAATTTATTGATGAAGCTGGTGTCAACTTAGCCCCGCTCCACCATTTTTAAATCACTATAACTTTATACCCTTAACAGTGCAAGTTTTAATATTTTTGCGCAAGTTAGCGCGTTAGACCAATCGAGCGCTACATTTTCGTTTGAAAATTTTGATTTGGGGTGGCCAAATTGACAGACCCATTTTTGTTTCATTAAAAAAAAAAATGTTGATGTGTTTATCATAGCACTGTCCTCGTTATAGATATAATGATTCAAATATTAAGAATATGGAAGAGTATCTTAAAGTAAATTTGTTCTATATTTATTATTATCACATTTACAGAATATTCACGAAATAATTATATTTTACATTTTTTCTTAGTAATATTTACAGTTACATCTCAGAAATATATATTTTTGACTTTACATTAAATCAGTGGTTTAAACATGTGGAGCACGAAGTAAAATTTTGAGTTTATGAAAGCACCCCGAAACAAATTTTCTACGCAGAGCTTTTCTAAACTTAAAATTTTACTTCATACTTAGCCTGAGAGTAGAAGCCACTCGTTACTTTAAAATATGTCACAACTATCAAAATGTGTATCGCAAGTGTTATGAAGAAAAACAATAACATGAGCATTTAATAATATATTTAAAATAATAGTTGTTTTTAATTGACAATAGTCTTAACGTCGGCTGACGCCGATTTGTGTCAAGTTTGATACATTGGACTAAATGTCATTTCAAGTTGACAGGATAGACTAATGTCGGCTGATGGCGACTCATGTCAAGTTGACACAATGGATTAAATGCCAACTATCGTCCTCTTAAGTGAAGTTGACACGATAGACTAATGTCAGTCAATATAGTGACTTACAGTCACAAAGCCACAATAGGAAAAATACAGTCGATATAGTGATTAAATGACGAAATCATATCATAATTAAAAGACAGTAAACCAAATGACTTACAGTCATAATATCGCAATAGTGAAAATACAGTGAATTAATGACAAAATCCGAATACGTTGACATACAGTCAACCTAGTAACTTACAGTCATAATATTACAATAGTCGAGGTACGGTCGATAGACATAAAATGACAAAATCCTAGCATAGTCAAAAGACAGTCAACCAAGCAACTTACAGTTATAATGTCACAGTAGTCAAAATACAACATTTTATGATAAAATCCTAGCATAGACAAAAAACAACAAAATCCTAATAAGTGTGACTTACGGTTATGTCACAATAGAAAAAAACAGTTAATAGAAAGATTAAATGACAAAATCTAATCATAGTCAAAAAACAGTCAACCAAATGACTTACAGTCATAATGTCACAATAGTCAAAATACAGTCAATAAAGATATAATATGACAAAATCCTATGATAGCCTGAAGTCGGCCAACCAATTAACTTGAAATCAAAATGTCACAAATATCAATATACAGTTAACACGATTTAATGATGAAATCATAGTTAGAGACCTATAATTAATATTATATGCCGAGAATGTAACGAAGAAGATGAGACAGCAAGGCACATACTTCACGAGTGTCCAGCCCTGTCTAAACTAAGGGATATTAATGTCAAGAGTAGGGATCCCCCCAAATGTGAAGGACCCGAATGGAACTGATCCGTCGCACAAATATTGGCAATTGTCAATAGTGCGGAGTGGGTCTGACTATCGAGGGAGGCACTCCAATGGGCCCAAAACATGGCCCAAGTGGGCGCGGCTGCAGCTGCACTCCCGACAACCAATCCTTAATCCTATAATTAATATTGTAATAGTCGATATACAGTCGATAAAGCACTGTAATTACTAAACCGTATGTTCAATAAAAAAAAACCTTTAGAGTGCCATGATTTGATCTTTTTATTAATTTAAATTGGTTGTAATTAATTTATTATATAAAATTAGAGTTGCCAACCTACAATATTTTCTATGGCACTATTTTTTATTGAACATACGATACATCATAATATAAAAACAGTCAATACAGTGACTTGTAATCATAATGCAATCAATCGGCAGCGGACCAAGCAATATTGAGTTACAATTTTACAGCGGCAGAAAAAACAAACGACGAGGATTATAGTCAAAATATTGTGATAGTCAAATTATTAAGTGTCTTTTAATTTTATAGAGTACATGATGATTATATTGACAGTCTTTACTATATTGACCGCTATTTGACGACAACATTTGACGACAACAACTATTAATCAATTAGGTTGACTACTTACAGATTATTGACTACTATTCATATATTGTCATTTAAGAACATTGACTATTTATCGATAACATTGTAATTAATAAGGCAACAAATAGCGAAATAAACCGCAGAATTTCGTAGTGTTTAGAACAAAATAGCGGCCATATAGAACATTTATTAGGTTACGTCGTTTCGTTATTTAACTATGTATTAGTAAGTTCTGTTGTTATTTACCTTCACCGTACATAATACAAAGGGAAAGTATTGTTTTCGTGAACATATTCAAATCATAAATGTTTGAAGTTAAGTCGATTAAGACCATTTTTCAAAAATGTTTGTGTGTCTGCAGAGCTGGGCAGGATTCGAATCATTCAGGATTCGATTCCCGGATCCGAATCCTTTTAGAGGATTCAAAAGAGATATTCGAATACATTAGTGAAAACGGATTCGTGATCCGGATTCGTTACATTTTTTTAAAAGGATTCGTATTCGAATCCAGACGTAGATGATTCGAATCCTTATAAAAAAGGATTCGAATTCTTATAAAAGGATTCGAATCATCGCTATTAAGGCTGCGATTCAAATTCGATTAATTCAAATAGTTAAATATTCTAACATGAATATTTAAATCACTAAATTATTCATATTTGAATATAAATATTTAAATTTTCGAATAATTTAAATATTTGTGAATACATATTTGGTTACTTAACCACGAAAAATTTCCAACCTTAATAGTATATTTTTAACTTCACTTGAAATCAGTGTTTTATACGCGTGGCGCATGAAGTAAAATTTCGAGTTTAGAAAAGCCCCGTGAAAATTTGTCTCGGGTCGCTGCGCGACCCTCGACAAATTTTCTACGCGGGGCTTTTCTAAACTCGAAATTTTACTTCATGCTTAGTCTGGGAGTGGACAACACTCGTTCTTAGAAGTTTCCAATTGAAGGATCACTCTAGATTACTAAGTTTATTACAATTTTACAAAGGCTACAGCTCGAAGGACCAATCGTGGAAGATTTTTTACAAGAAAACAATGAATATCTGTAGGTTTACAGCATGGATATTAAAGAAAACATCCAATTTTGAAAAAAATATCGAAGTTGGGTTGGTTTTCCGTGAATTTTTAACTTCACTTTAAATCAGTGTTTTATACGCGTGACGCATGAAGTAAAATTTCGAGTTTAGAAAAGCCCCGCGAAAATTTGTCTCGGGTCGCTGCGCGACCCTCGACAAATTTTCTACGCGGGGCTTTTCTAAACTCGAAATTTTACTTCATGCTTAGTCTGGGAGTGGACAACACTCGTTTGAACTTTAAATTTAACTCTTCTATAAAATCGACGTATGTAATATAATAAATCATTCATTGATATCATAGAAAAAGAAGCAAAATTTTACCTAAAATTAACTTTTAGAGTTAACTTTATAATTTGCTCGGCTCTTAATGGGTGAATATGGGAGAAAAAGCGTATTTATTTAATATTAAAGTTGCATTTAAAATAATAACAAAGTGTGAATAAACCGACAAAAATCTAGAAATACCGAAAATCTCGACATGTAGAAAATCTTGACGGTCCACTCCCAGACTAAGCATGAAGTAAAATTTCGAGTTTAGAAAAGCCCCGCGTAGAAAATTTGTCGAGGGTCGCGCAGCGACCCGAGACAAATTTTCACTTGGCTTTTCTAAACTCGAAATTTTACTTCATGCGCCACGCGTATAAAACACTGATTTACAGTGAAGTTAAAAACGCACTGAAAACCAACCCAACTTCGATATTTTTTCAAACTTGGATGTTTTCTTTCCTATCCATGCTGTAAACCTTCAGATATTCGTTGTTTTCTTGTAAAGAAACTTCGATTCCCTGTAGTCCTTCGGTCTCGGAAGACCATGATTGGTGTTCGAGCTGTAGCCTTTTTAAAATGGTAATAAACTTAGTAATCTAGAGTGATCCTTTAATTTGAAACTTCTAAGAACGAGTGTTGTCCACTCCCAGACTAAGCATGAAGTAAAATTTCGAGTTTAGAAAAGCCCCGCGTGGAAAATTTGTCTCGGGTCGCGCAGCGACCCGAGACAAATTTTCACGGGGCTTTTCTAAACTCGAAATTTTACTTCATGCGCCAAGCGTATAAAACACTGATTTAAAATTAAGTTCAATAACACATATATCATCATTAATTAAAATCATTATTTAATCAGATATTTAGTCGGTAAATTAACATTTTTGTTATTGGAAACTGATGGAATAGAATGTTACTGGTTGCAAATAATAGATTCAAATTTATTTTTAAAGGATTTGTATCCGTGATTCAAAAATGAGGATTCGAATCTTTGATTCGAATCATATTTTTCACTTACGAATCTTTTATTCGAGTATTCGTGATTCGAATCATATTAGGTGATTCGGATTCGTGATTCGAATCCTGTTTTTGAGGATTCATCCCAGCTCTGCGTGTCTGTTTGTCTGTGTGCGCTGTACCGCTAAGGATATTAAAATGAAACTTTAACTTTAGGCTACTCTGGAATTTAAGAAAATCGAAAATTTTATTTTCGCCTTAAAATTGGCGTCTTTTCTGATAATTTTATTACAATCTTAGGATTTGAAAACCTTTTGGTTAAAATGAAGAAACTGGACTTTTAGCGTTGTTCAGTTTTGTCTTGATATTTTATTAAATATTAAGTTTGGAAAGATATTGTTTATTATTGTTAAATATTGATCATATCGAAAAAATCTTTGAAATATTTATTGTTTTCACTACAAAAATAATGAAAAAAGATAATTATGTTGAAACCTTTTATTATTTTCTCTAATTTCATTAAAATAAACAATCTTAAAAACGAAAGAAGATAGGAATAGCGAATGCTAGTATAGATCAATGCAAAATTCAATTCTGCGTCAGAATATGTCAATATATACAGGGTGTTCCATTTGAAAAAATCGAGATTTATATATTTAAAGTTGACTAAATGTGGGATCAAATTTCCAACACACTGTATTTTATTATTATAAAAATATATCACCATTAGGTACATTCGAATATTAGCTCTTGATAACCAACATGGCATCCCTACGATTTTTATTTGTTCATAGAATTTTATGTAGAATCCAAATTGGCAATAAAAAATGTGGAATTCCAATAAAATAAGGGAGTATGTGTTTACTTCCGGTATAACCGAAAGTCGTGTAGTCTTAAAAATTGACTTGACTATTTTTGTCAGGTTTAGTTAATTTGCAATTTTTATTAAAAAAAAAAAACAACCGAAAACCAAAAACAAGCATTCCATTTAAAATCAGGGAGTTGGTGTTTACTTCCGGTATAACCGGACTCGTGTAATCTTGAAAATATTTTCATTGAAACGAGCACACACGATTACATAGAAGCTTAACATTTCATTACAATACATTAATTATAATACTAAATACAAGCTAAACCACAACATAGAGCATAATTCAACTGATCAAGACTGTCCCAGCCTAAATTACCACATTAAGATCTTGAAAAGCAAAATTGACTACACCACTTAATGGTAATTCTAGATACGGAAATCATCCTAGACACATTAAATCAACTAGAAGACGACCATCGTGGGAATTACATCGATCCAGCGGACTACAAAGAGGTTATTTCCCTGAATAACAAGTTCAACATAATGCATTTCAATATAAGGAGCGCCCATAAAAACTTTGATGAATTCCTAGTGCTAATCGAAACATACTACTTCTATAATAACTGTGATATTTTTGTGCTAAGTGAATGTTTTCAATCAGTTGACACAGATAACTTCAATGTTCCTGGATACACAACAATTCACAATAGTGGCGACTTCAATAGGAACGATGGAGTTCTAATACTTATCAAATCTAACCTCAACTATAGTGTGTCTAACGAAAAATTGAACTTAAGTGGCGTCTCACTAGGTATTATAAATTTGAGAATTGATGATATACTCTTTAGGATAATTGCATTATATAGACCAAACCCAAGCAGCCTGACCTCCTTCCTTGAAGATCTCGACACATTTTTTGACATCAATAATCAAAATACTAAATTAGAACTACTAATAGGTGATACAAATATTGACTTATTTAAAGAAAATGATATAAATGTGAACAAATACCTTTCTATATTGGCCAAATATGGTTTTGAACCATACATCTTTAACCCAACTCGTGTTACAAGTACCACAAAGTCATGCATTGACCATATATTTTTAAAATCATACTCCAATTTCAACCGTAAATATCACCTTACATCATACATCTTGAATTGTCATATTACTGACCTTTATCCAATTATACTTAAAGTAAACCACAAAACAAAAAATAGCTGTAAATACCCTGATAACATTAAACCACTGACTAAAACTGATCCTGAAAAACTTAACCTCCTGTTAGATAGTGAACTCTGGGATGATGTCCTACACTCCAATGACACACAAATTGCTACTAACTTATTTACAAACAAATTTGTCAACTTCATTGAGATGGCCAAAACACACGTTCCATACATTAGGTCAAGCTGCAAAATTAAACCATGGATCACAAAGGGTCTAGTTACATCAATAAAAACTAGGGATAATTTAAAAAAAAGGTTGAATAAACACTTTTCCGCAGAGATAGAAATAAAATTCAAAAAATACAGAAATTCGCTGAATAATCTTTTGAAAAAAAAACAAAAAATGACTACTACGCAGTTCAAATTCAAAATAACAAAAATAATATGAGAAAAATTTACAAAATAATTGCAGAGTCAACAAATGTTAAAACCTCTAGCATAAATTCCTATAATGTCACTGACAACAATGGTACAGCATTTGTTAACAATAAAGAAATGGCAAATCACTGCAACAATTATTTCACAACCATCGGGTCCAATATGCTTAAAGAAATTCCAACGATACGAAATCCTGACGCAATTAAGAGGAGAAACCCGCTAACAATGTTCCTTGACCCAGTGTCCGAGACTGAATTAATTGAGCTAATCTCCACATTAAAAAATAATAGTTCCCCTGGTCCTGACGGGATAACATCAGCCACTATAAAAAATAATCACTTGCATATCTTGAAGCCTTTGAAACACATTATTAACTTGATATTTCAAAATGGGATTGTTCCCATACAATTTAAATCGTCTATTATCACACCAATTTTTAAATCAGGGGATAAGACAAAAATATGCAACTACAGACCAATTAGCGTGATTAATAATTTTGGAAAAATTTTTGAAAAATGTATAAAGAACCGAATGGTAAACTTTTTAGACAAACACAACATTATACACACCCAGCAATACGGGTTTCAGTGTGGAAAATCCACAACTGATGCTATGTGCGCTGTCATTGAGCATGTTACAGAGAATCTAAACTTGAATAAAAAATGTATTGGGGTCTTCCTGGACCTACCTAAGGCTTTTAACACAGTTAGTCACAAAAAACTCTTTAACATACTTGAAAGCATTGGTATTCGCGGTATCGTATTGAGCCTACTTAAAAGCTACTTAACTAATCGTGAACAAAGAGTGAAAGTCAACAATACCATAAGTGACAGACTCCTTGTTGAAATAGGGGTACCGCAAGGAACAGTTCTAGGCCCAATACTTTTTGTAATTTACATTAATTCCTTATTAGCCATAGATACATCTGCCAAAATTGTATCCTATGCTGATGACACAGTAGTTCTCGTTGATGGAAAGTCATGGGACGAAACAAAAGCAAAAGTACAAAGAGAAATGAAAAAAATTAAATATTGGCTAGATACTTATCAACTTTCTCTAAATATAGTCAAAACTAAGTATGTAGCATTCTCAATGACAAAGGCAAATAGACCCAATTTCACATCTATAGCAATTGATGGCATGTGTGTCGAGATCGGGGAGAGCAGGGCGGTTAAGTACCTGGGCATTATAATAGATCAACATTTAAAATATAATAACCAAACTGACCACATAACAAATAAAATTAGAAAACTAATTTATAAATTCTATCAATTACGTGAATTAGTATCAAGAAAATTATTAATTATAGTCTATAAAAGTCTTGTTGAATCATTAATCCGCTTTGGTATACTGGTATGGGGCGGAACGTACAAGAATCACTTACAAAAACTAACTATAATTCAAAAGTACATCCTTAAGATTATTTTTAAACAAAAGAGACACTACCCATCCCATCTATTATATTCTGTAAATGTACCCAATATTAGATGCCTGTACTTCCACAGTCTCTGTACATATGCTTATAAACATCGTAATGCCTTAAACTACATGAGATCAAACCATGACACACGAAGTAAGACTAGACTCTATATCCCTAATTGCAAATCAGCCTTTAGCCTCAGATCATTCACCTACACAATCCCCAAAACCTATACTCTCCTTCCCCAACATATCAAACAAAATAACAAAAAAAAATTCTCACAACTTTCAAAATCTTATATCTTCGAAAATTATCCTCAATTCTCAAAAATATTAGAATAATAAACACATATCATATATTTATTTTTCGGTACTCATTATGTAAACTAAAACAACATTTATGTATCATATATTGCACAAAATTTCTAAGAACTTCATGCCAGCACGCTACAAGTGTTCACTCACTTAGGTGCTTTGAACTATTATTGTTACATCTGGATATTCATTACGTTGAGCAGAACACTGCTCAATATAAAAGAAATATATTATAGAACGGATGTTAATTTGTTCAAAATATATGTACTCATGTTATGTAATAATAATAATAATAATAATAATAATAATAAATAATAATAAATAATAATAATAATAATAATAATAATAATAATAATAATAGTTTATTCGTGCTATCACAGTAAGTTTACACATGTCAATATTAAAAAAGGGTACAAAGTACCCAAGTTGTTTAAAAGCTATCCTACAATCGTCCATATATCCGAGCCCGTGTAATAAATAGTCTGACTGCCTTGCGCTGAAGTCCGAATAATCGGTTAGTTATTGACGAGTGGCCCCAATGTATGATTCCGTATGTTAAATGTGATTGACACAGAGAGAAATAAGTGGTCTTTAAAACTGTAGGAGGTGCACAATAAGTTAATTGCCTTAACAGATATATATTCCTACAGACTCTAGCTGCTGTATCTTCTCCATGATAGTACCATGTTAATTTTGAATCTAATGTAACACCTAAGAACTAGTTTTTTATTGTAGTTATTGGAGCCTGCCTTAGAGAAAAAGTGACATTGATAGATTTTGTTTTATTTTCGGTACACTTATTACTCATGAAACATTTAGATATAATGGATTCACATTCTTTATTCTTATCCAAGGCAGATTGCAATACTAATGATTTATTTAACATGGTAGTATCATCAGCGTAGAGAAAAAAACCACTTTCACTCGAGACACCGGGTAGATCATTGATATATGTCAGGAAAAGAAGGGGTCCCAATATGGAACCCTGAGGCACACCATGGGTCAAACCTACTCTGTCTGAGAGTTGTTCATTGATTTTTGTTACTTGCGTTCTTTCCGACAAATACGAATTAACAAGCCTGCAGCTAGAAGGATTGAAATTATAGTAATATAATTTTCGAACGAGTGTCTCGTGACAGACGCAGTCAAATGCCCTGCTAAGGTCGAGGAATGAAGCTGTTGAATACAATCCACCTTCAAATCCTTCAAGAATTTCCTCAACAAGGGCACCAACCGCATCCGTCGTTGATCTACCCGCACGAAATCCATACTGTTGTGCTGATAGCAGTTGTTCAGCTTCTATGAATTCTATAATTTGGCGGAGTAACACTTTTTCAAACACCTTTGACAGAGCAGGCAGAATTGAAATGGGCCTGTAGTTACTCACTTTTAGTGTGCGGTTTCGCTGGAACACCCTGTATAAGTTTACTTTAAAACAAAAGTCTTCAAAGTTTACTAAAACTTAAAATCTTAAAAAGCCGTTAAAATTTATGAAACAAATTTAATTTACACAAACAAAAAATTGACAAATTCAACAAAAAATCGTCGAATTTGATAAATTTAACAAATAACGATAAACATCTTTAACATTAAAAATCTACTAAAATTGACATAGAAAACAAAATAGTCCATATGTCAATTTTAGTAGATTTAAAAAAAAATCAAGTCTTAAATACATCATGATGCAGTTTGAAAACAAGCTTATTTTAACTAAAAAATTCCAATAGAGTAATTAATTAGTGAAAGTAATCCTAAATTTGTAAACTGTTTTTAAAAAATAATTACCCCCGCCTAAAAAAATAGGGTACCTGATTTTGTTTTGCCTAGGGGCGCTGGGTAACCTGGGGCCGACTATGTTTAAATGTACTGTGTTTGCGTTGTATTGGGTGGCTAAAGGTGCTTTAGTTGGTAGTTTCGCGTCTGGGAGAGATATAAATTATTAAATAAATTCTTATTTAAGATTCATGCAGGAAAATAAACCAATGCAAGAAGTTTTATATGCAATACATAAAGGAATTTAATTTTGGAAATTGTTCTGGCGGCGTTTTCGTCGTCGTCGGCGACATGTTCGACTTGTAATTGAATACATCGGCCGCAATGCGGTTTAGAGAGAAAGAAGCCCTCTCTGTCTGCGTGCATGCATGTGTATTGTTGTTGAGACGAGAAGAAGGGGGGACGAAATAAATGGCGCTGATATGGAAACATTTTTCAATCGGAAGTGAGTTAGCTCCGGTGGAATAGGGGGGTTTTCGGCGAGAGGAGATCGCACTAAATCACCGCCTGCATACAGACATCATCGTAATTCATCACCACTTATTCGCACGTTCCGGTGAGAGTGGAAAGTGGTTGGGTCGGGTTGGGTTGGGTGCGGAGCGAGAGCGAGAACGAGGGAGCGATTACGCCCCACATAGAATGGGACACTATTTTACTCGGTGCTCAATCAAAATTACATTACCGACTCGAATAATACTGCCAGGAATGCTGCCATTGAGATCATTCCGCAGTTAGAAATTACGGAACAATTGATGAAATGACGAGTACAATACTATATAATTTTCGAGTTATTTCTTTTACTATATACCACTGGCGGATTTATCATTTAAAAGACCCCAGGCGCAATTCAATTTTAAGGCCCCCTCTAAATATTTTCAGCAATAGTTATAAAAATAAATGGAGGACTAATTGTACAACAAATTAATTAAAATGAGTTAAATTGGAAATGTAGTTCAAAATGATAAAAATTTTAAATTTAAAATTGAACTATAGGTTGTTCAAATTGTTGATAATACTTTTGATGAAAAGCATAACCAACAATTTTTATAATGATTTTTTTCACTTTGTCGAAATAATAATTATAAAAGCTGATTCATTTTCCCCTTTTATTTTAATTTCAAAGGCAAAGGTGGTGTGAAACATTTACATTTTTTTTGAGAGTGGCAAAACAAAATAAATTGTCACTTGGCCAACTATATGGGTTGTTCAATAGTTTGATCGGAATATCGGTGACTTCCTCGCCGTTCAACTTTTTTTTCCCACGACCTCTCCCGAAAACAGACATTTCGTCGCTATACCTGTGAAAGGTGTCAATTGTATATTTGTATTTTGACAAGAAATGTCACGCTTGAAAATGACATTCTAGTTTTTACAAGATTTTACAATCCTCAAACGTCAGTGTCAAAATTATTAATATAAAATGAACTGCTCATTTTATATTAATAATATAACAATTGACGCCGCTGTTGGGTCGAAGGAAAAGCAGAGTCTTAAACACGTTTTGAAAGCTGCATTGCATGCCCATACCTTGCATTTACTCGCCCTGCGGGCTCGTAAATGCAATTTGGTATTGGCATGCAATACGAAGCTTTGAAAACTTGTCAAATAATCTATTATTTCATTTAAGTTGTTTATTTGTTGAAGTTCTAGTGACGCAATTGTAAAAAAAATGCATTTAACCATTTTTAAAGTATTTTTACTGAGTTGCAAAATTACACCTACAATCGAAAATAAAATTAAGTACGTTTAGTTTGATTTTATACCTTCATATCATAATATTTATTTAAGTGTGCAATAACATTGAAAAGTGTGTTTGCTACTCCTTGATTTAGCATGAAGTAAACATTTCGAGTTTTTCAGACTTTTATAAACTCGAAATATTTACTTCATGCGCAAGGGCTATTAAACACTGACTTAGTGCGCAAAAACACTTTATTCATCTTAACAACAACACAAAGTTCTTTAAAATGAAAAAGTGTTCTTATTTTCTGTCTTGGTCATTATTTATAACTAAAATTCCTTATATTAAAGATATTTCTTCAAATATGACAACACTGTGTGTATACTCTATTAAAATTGTCTGCTTATTAATTCAAATATACCCTGTGTATTAATTACTACATTAATTGTTCTGTATTATAGCTTCATCAAGTGACAAACTAGTAAATTATAGTTTTATAATAGACCCCATTATACAGGGTGTACGAAAAGTAATGTAACGGCCTTATATCTCGCTTTGTGTTGAGTTTAGAAAATTAATCACCCATCACAGAAGTCGGCCAAGTTCACTTCTATGACACTCTTTCAAACTGGGATTGGTTCTTTCTAAGCAGCCTAGTGTAAACGATGCGTGGGAATACTTATTAAATATAATTGTAAAGGCATTCAATGACTCTTTTCCAGAGAAGAAGGCCAAAAGAGTCTCGAAAACTACTAAATGATTTACACCTCAATTAAAAAATATGCGTGATCAAGTAAATTAAGCAAGAGAAGCCTCTCTGCGCATAAAATCTCTATCTTCTATAGAACTCTATAAAGAATCGTGGAAAAAATATAAACTTGCGATTAAACAGGCCACTAAAGACGCAAATGCTAACTATATTAAAACATCACTGAACCCAATTGAGGTAACATAAAAAATTATTAACTCCAAGGGCACAGTAAAAAAATAAAAAATCAAATATTACTGTAGACAAATATAATCAGTTTTTTATCAATTGCAAAAAAATGATAATTTACCCCCTGGTAATATGGATCCGATAGCAATGATGGCAAATACAAGCCTCACAAAAAACAGTTCCGAATATTTTGGGGATGGGACGTTTCATCGCCGGGCCAGTTCATCGCCGGGCCAGTTCATCGCCGGGCCAGTTCATCGCCGGCCGTTTCATCGCCAGGCCAGTTCATCGCCAGGCCAGTTCATCGCCAGGCCAGTTCATCGCCAGGCCAATTGCGATAGGATATGTCAGGATTAGTTTGGATGGGTCAGGATAGGTTATGATACGTTAGGATAGATTAGGATAGGTTAGGATAGGTTAGAATAGGTTAGGATAGGTTAGGATAGGGTAGGATAGGTTAGGATAGGTTAGGATAGGTTAGGATAGGTTAGGATAGGTTAGGATTGGTTAGGATAGGTTAGGATAGGTTAGGATAGGTTAGGATAGGTTAGGATAGGTTAGGATAGGTTAGGATAGGTTAGGATAGGTTAGGATAGGTTAGGATAGGTTAGGATAGGTTAGGATAGGTTAGGATAGGTTAGGATAGGTTAGGATAGGTTAGGATAGGTTAGGATAGGTTAGGATAGGTTAGGATAGGTTAGGATAGGTTAGGATAGGTTAGGATAGGTTAGGATAGGTTAGGATAGGTTAGGATAGGTTAGGATAGGTTAGGATAGGTTAGGATAGGTTAGGATAGGTTAGGATAGGTTAGGATAGGTTAGGATAGGTTAGGATAGGTTAGGATAGGTTAGGATAGGTTAGGATAGGTTAGGATAGGTTAGGATAGGTTAGGATAGGTTAGGATAGGTTAGGATAGGTTAGGATAGGTTAGGATAGGTTAGGATAGGTTAGGATAGGTTAGGATAGGTTAGGATAGGTTAGGATAGGTTAGGATAGGTTAGGATAGGTTAGGATAGGTTAGGATAGGTTAGGATAGGTTAGGATAGGTTAGGATAGGTTAGGATAGGTTAGGATAGGTTAGGATAGGTTAGGATAGGTTAGGATTGGTTAGGATAGGTTAGGATAGGTTAGGATAGGTTAGGATAGGTTAGGATAGGTTAGGATAGGTTAGGATAGGTTAGGATAGGTTAGGATAGGTTAGGATAGGTTAGGATAGGTTAGGATAGGTTAGGATAGGTTAGGATAGGTTAGGATAGGTTAGGATAGGTTAGGATAGGTTAGGATAGGTTAGGATAGGTTAGGATAGGTTAGGATAGGTTAGGATAGGTTAGGATAGGTTAGGATAGGTTAGGATAGGTTAGGATAGGTTAGGATAGGTTAGGATAGGTTAGGATAGGTTAGGATAGGTTAGGATAGGTTAGGATAGGTTAGGATAGGTTAGGATAGGTTAGGATAGGTTAGGATAGGTTAGGATAGGTTAGGATAGGTTAGGATAGGTTAACTCATGACGGGACACGGGAGCTTCGGGGCGTACCTCCACAGAATCGGGAAAGCCCCTGGTGGGAATTGCCAGTACTGCGAGGCTGCGGAGGATACGGCTCGTCACACCCTGGTGGAGTGCGAGGGCTGGACGGAAGCGAGACGCGAGCTAAAGGACGCTATCGGGGAAGTTGCCGTGGACAGCATAGTCCAGAAGATGCTGGCAAAGGAGGATAGTTGGAACGCGGTCAACGAATTTGCGAAAACCGTGATCGGTAAGAAGCTCGCAGACGAGCTGAGGAGGACCAAGGGTCAGGCAAACGAAGACCCTGGCGAGAACAACCGGAGGAAATGACCGGAGCAAATGCCCCTGAGGCCATGCCGTGAAAGGCGATTCCAGGGAAGAGAGGGGGAAGGGTTTTAGTCGGTAGAACCCGACACTATCGGCCAAAGTAGATCAATAGGCCTTTGTCTGTGCTCAGATTTCCCAATCCCCTCTATAAACAAAAAAAAAAAAAAAAAAAAAAAAAAAAAAAAAAAAAAAAAAAAAAAAGGTTAGGATAGGTTAGGATAGGTTAGGATAGGTTAGGATAGGTTAGGATAGGTTAGGATAGGTTAGGATAGGTTAGGATAGGTTAGGATAGGTTAGGATAGGTTAGGATAGGTTAGGATAGGTTAGGATAGGTTAGGATAGGTTAGGATAGGTTAGGATAGGTTAGGATAGGTTAGGATAGGTTAGGATAGGTTAGGATAGGTTAGGATAGGTTAGGATAGGTTAGGATAGGTTAGGATAGGTTAGGATAGGTTAGGATAGGTTAGGATAGGTTAGGATAGGTTAGGATAGGTTAGGATAGGTTAGGATAGGTTAGGATAGGTTAGGATAGGTTAGGATAGGTTAGGATAGGTTAGGAAATATGACCAAAAATTAAAATTCGATCGCTCTCATTTTGTCCACTATCGTACAATAAAAATAATTAATCTCTTCCTTGTTCAGTATGGTATACCGTGTAACATTGTGGAATTGTTAACTCTTTAAGCGACTCTGGATCTGCTCGTACAACACCACTCGTATTTCTTTGCCGACGAATGACTTTCCTCAATGCACAATTGTTGGGAAGTGCAGCTTGAGCTGCCTGGCTTAAATCAGTTATACATTGATTTATTACTTGTGCAGTGTTTTCTACTGTTGATTTTGCACGTCGCTTTATAGCAGTAACAGTGGCAGCTACTTCCACGTTTATTGCTGAAGAATCATGCGAATGTACATTTAATTCATGTACAGCATTTCCATTTTTTGTGTGTATCCTGGCGTTACAACGTCCTAAGTGGTCACACCGCCAAAATTTAACACATTGGTCAGACTTACTGTTTTTTTCAAAAATATACATATGTCCTCCGTGGATAAACTTTTCTTTCCCTCTTTTGGTCAAAATTTGTGTTTCCATACTTGCAAATGACATATGTCAAAAAATGACATCATTCTCATTCGATTTTTATTAAGTTTGAGTAACAATTACTTGGTTATAAAATCTAATATTAAATTAGTGGACAATTTCCAGAATTGGGTAATATTTGAAATTTTATCATTAAATATGATCTTTCTTTCAAAATTTATTTTATAAAAATATTGGCGATGAACTGGCCCGGCGATGAAACGGCCGGCGATGAATTGGCCCGGCGATGAAACGGCGGCGATAAATCGGCGGCGATGAATCGGCGGCGATGAAACGTCCTAGACCGGAATATTTTAGTTTTGAAGAAGTGTCATTTGTCAAGGTTAGAGATACAATTTGAAAACTCAAGACTAAATACAGCAAAGACATCTACGGCCTAAACATAAACGTTAAAAACTAGCTATTGACCCTCTTATCACCCCAATTATGAGACTGATAAATGAATGCATTAGAACTGGCGTTTTTCCTGATGTCCTGAAGGTCGTTAAATATTCACCATTGCATAAAAAAGAAAAAGAAAATAATCTAGATAACTTTACTCCCATTTGTATTTTGCCCGTTCTCTGGAAAATTATCGAAGTCATCATGGTAGAACAGTTATCATTTTATCTCGTACAAAACAAGTTAATCTTAAATCATAAATTTGAATTCAGTCAACAGTTATCTAATGTAAAGTTAATGAAATTGTTGACTGCTATGGTAGTGAACAAGTTTATTAACTTTACAATAAATGCTTTTCAAGTAAGAGACATTGTAATAGGCAATTTATTAGATCTCAGTAAAGCGTTTGACTGCGTGACAAATGAGATTCTTTTAAGATATCTTAACTGATGCATCAAAATTGCTGGTATTATATATAACAGGCAAAAAGCAAGTGGTAGAAGTAAACGGCATAAAATCCAACCAGATAGACACTACACATGGGGTGCCTCAAGGATCAATCTTGGCACCACTTCTATTTATAATATATATAAACGATCTTTCTGATAACCTGTTGCACTCCTTATCAGTCTTGTATACAGATGACCCTACGGTGGCTGTAAAGGGTAACGCTATAATTGACATAAATTTATAGTTTAACACAGACAGAGATACAATATCTCAATGGTTTAACAATAACAATTAAAACAATTGAAACTAAACCAACAAAAAACGATAGCGTTACAATTACATTGCATTGCAATCATTAACCATTTTATAAACAAATGTCATTGTGCAAACGGCAAAAATATCGAAAATATGTTTTTTCTCGAAATTAGGGTTTGTGCGAAAATTGTGAAGTGCATAATTTAGGCATAGTTTTTTTCGAATTAGTTAATATATACTACGTATAAAATACATAAAATTTGTTTTTGTCGCTAAACCAAAGGAATGCAAAAAAGTTTCTTACAGTAATAAAAAGTGCATAAAGAGTGCATTAGGCTGCATTTTTTTTTTTAATTTATTTTTGAAGTGGGCTGGGGCTAGTTAAATGGAGGTTTAAATGACGCTTTTAGAATGCAGCGTCGTGCGAATCGAGTAGTCGCGAGTCTTCCATTTAGACAAGACTGTAGCGAAAAAAACTCTTGAAATTTCAACTACACCCCTGTGTCTATTTTATGAAATGTCTGTTGCATACCTATAAACATGTAAATATGTTTAATACAAATGATTCATACCACAACCATCACACAAAAGACAGTAAAAAAACTGCATTGCATCGAGGCTCATCGACTATCAAAATCTAAAACCGGTACTAGATATTACAGTATAATATTTTTTAATAAGATGCCAACAATCATTCAGAATTTAAAATTTAAAGCTTTCAAGGCATGCATTAAAATGTACTTAACAGTTAACGCTTTTTATGGCATCTCAGATTTTTTAAACTTTGATTGCACTACAATGTCGCCGTCGTAAACACAATATTTGGAGCGATTCCATCATTTAGAAAATTTTAATATGTATGTATCAGTGATTTTATGTTTTTGTATTTTCAAAAAACGGCATGAAACAAAATTGAATAATTTTAATATGTTGTTGCTTCTGTTTAGATTTTTGTTGTTGTATTTTTAAACTTAATCCTTATAACCTATTGTAAATCTGTTTATACCTCTATGCAAGCAGCTGACTTCTGCAAAAATTTTGTATTTAAGGCACCAATAAATAATTAAAAAAAAAAAACTGGTAAACAAAAATATTTTAAATTTCCCAATATTTCAGTGTTTTATACAAATTTTCAGGCATATTGTGAAATTAAAAATATTCTGTGTTTTACACAAATGTTCAAGCTTTTCTAAACTCGAAATTCAAATTTAACCAATTAAAAAAAAAAGAATGCAAAATACAAAATGCTTACTCAACTCAAAAAGGACAATCGCGTAAAAACTCACGTAACTAGATTATAATTTGAATTATAGACGAAACTAAAAAAGTCTCAATCGGAAAGTGGCATACTGTACAATGCACTAGGATGGAGTCAAATGGAAGGAAAAAGGTCATTTGAACACCCAGTTTAATAAAACAGTTGAATATGTATTTTATTATTAACATTGTAAAGTATGGTTTCATTAATATGTAACTTTTGAACGGATCAACTTAAAAACATACCGTTGCATTTAAAAAAAGGTAAGTTTAATATACATCATAAAAATGAATCACCCAGTATATTAAAAAATATTTTCAATTAGTAGCTTAAATTAGTAGCTACAAGTTTTATTTGAAATTATTTTTTCTAAACTTATCACAAACCGAGTTATCGATCCGTTACGTTACTTTTTGTACACCATGTAGAAGTGTACAGGGTGCAGAATTTTCGATGGTATTTTCAGGTAGAGTGCCATTTTTATGAATGAAATAACTTCTTTATTTAAAACGATATTGACATGCTATAAACACTATCTTATACACTTTTTAAGTAGAATACGCTGATGATATTTTTGGACAGCTTGCAAAAAATGCAATCGACTGAAGTCAAGGCAAACTATGATTTGCATAACACAACTTTGTGTCATATCTCACATAGGATAAACTTGAGACAAAATCTAATATGATCAGCATATTCTACTAAAAAAAGTGTCATAAGAACGTTTTACCGCATGTCAATATCTTTTAAAATAAAGAAGTTAATTCCATATTTCAGAATTTACAAATTTCTAAATTTACAGTTTTCACGTATAACTCAAAAACAACTAAAGATAGACACATTTTGAATAGGTACATGAAATATGCTCTAAAAAGAGCTCTGGAAGTATACATTAGTTTTTGTCCATCATTTTTATTTATGGTACTTTACTTGAAGAAACCATCGAAAATAATGCACCCTGTACTCTTATAATTCTATTCTATTAGAACATTATCAAAGATATATTTTGTATAATGAAAAGAGGATGTTCGAGCTTAGTTGTAATACTCTGGAATACATGTAGATGTTACCAACAAATATGGTTTACTAGAACAACTTGAGATAAGTTTATGCAGCATATTGAAGTATGTGCCGCAGCAGACTTTCGCAAACTTGTTCATAAAGTTGTATTGGAATTTCTTAATGACATAAAAATTACAGCAGAATGTAAAATTATATAAATACGAATGTATATGTATTTATACTTGGTAAATTAAAATTTAATGTGACAGCCGTGTTTATTATTTTTATATTACCTGTTAAACGCTGAAATCATTACATCCCTTAATACTGTAAATCATCTATTGAAAAGAATATCCTGTTATCACTTAAAGTAATATTTCGAAATGAAACATGTAGCAATTTGCGGACAAAAACCCAACGAAACACGACACATTGCGATTAATAAATCAAATCAAGTGATCGAAGCGGAGCGTGTGTTCATCACCACCAGCAGCCCTCGCCCTCCCTCAGCGCCCGCAGCCTCAATTTTTGCTTCGTCCGGGATAAATGAAATAACAACAAAGCCGGTGAGGGCATAATGGGTCAATACGTGATAGTGTGAAACGCAAGCTGTGTCCATACAGAAAAGGCCGCTTTTCTGGGGGACGCGGGCGGCGGGCGCCCTCGAAGAATACTAGTTCAAATAAAAGGGCCTAACTAGGACGGGACCGGCACAAAGCTCCGCGAGGGCCCTTGATTGCATCTCAAAGATGAACGAACGCTGCCGCTGCAACCGTTTCTCGTCTCTCTTGTCTCGCCCACTCGTTGGCCCTTTTTTCTTCTTCGTCTTCTCCTTTTTCACTCAACTCGCCCCGCGGCCGCTTTATAAGTCCTCCAGGATCGAGACAATGAAAACTGTTTGATCTGCGCTCCACATACCACACAATATTGTATATATAATAATAAAATGCCGGGTGTATCGGTTGGTTATCGTTATCGCCCGGGGGGCTGCGGGAACTTTTATCGCTTTCATAACTGGACGTGATCTAAATGTCACACTAAAAATTTAATTTACTCTGAACATTAAAAATCAATCATTGAATACGGGGAACTTTTATTTCCTTTTTGTATATTCATGGCCAAAAGGAAAATATAATTCTTAAAAGAAATCCCGTTGGTCTATTTTACTTAGCTGTTTGCATTCCAACTAAAATCGGTTCATAGATGAGCATATACTACCTCAACTATATATTCTTGTCAAAGTGGTCATTTTTAGAACTATATTTTATGATTATTTATACAATGAAAACAGAATAACAAACGAGCATCGCCTTTAAGATTTAAACACAGTAAATATCCAATAGCCAAGGCGAAATGTACAGGGTGGTTTTTTTCGTTGATATTTATAGGGTATAGGCCAAACGGCAAGAGGTACAAAAAAACTAAGATCTGTGTCCCGTTCTCTTTTTTAGTGTTTATTTCAATGGCGAAATCAGATCTAAGCTAACTAGATTGGTTTAGGTGATTGTCAAAATGTACTGGATTTAATTAACTCCTAGGACTCGGTTATTTATGGAGATAAAAAATCATTTTAAATACGAGAGTTTTATGACATTTTACGTGAAATCCATTCATTTTCAATCAAGGAGAACCATGTTACCATCGAGATATGTATACTTAAAAGAAAAATTGTCTTAGATTAAGCATGAAGTAAAATTCGAAATTTCGAGACGCCTTAAAATTTGTTCACAATATGTTACTAAAGCAGTATGCTAATAAAGACGTATATTTTTAACAAATATATTGTTAGTAGGTTTTTATTAATTGTGTCAATTTATCGCTAGATATTTCGTAATTTCTATAGGGCAACCATCTAAAGTAAATAAATACAAAATTAGCATTCTCAAGTTAAATGAAACACCCTTTACATGATAGCTGTCATTGCATTGTCCTCTTTTTCTCCCATTAATTTTAAATTAGTCTGAACACAAGTCTTTTTTTACTATATTTAAATATACATAGACTAATTTAATATCCTAATTTAAAGGCGCATTTTGAGATACTCGCCTCTTCCTCCTTCGTGCCTCGGTGACGTTTACGAATAATTCATTTTTTTATTTTTACGTTGCATGACCTGCTTCAGCTCCCGGCCCAACCAGCCAACCGCCGCCCCCCGAACCACCCAACTTCCGTGTCCCGTGTAATCGATGTTTTGCCCCCTTTAAATTTACAATGTAAGCGTTTTAATGCCGTGAAGGGATGCGAGTTAAGATGGATTTTTTTCGAGCGGAAAATTAAGGAGGAGGCGACGTGCCTACCCCCCGAAAACCCTCCCCGCCCAGCCCGTCTCGGCCTCGGATTTTATTAGGGTAATGGAACACTGGAGATGTTGCGAAATTATGCGGGATTTATTTATCCAATCGTGATATTATTCACATATTTTTACATTTTTTGTAAAGGGAAATTTAATCTTAAACAGCATTATTAAACATGAATCATGTTAAATGTAAGGTTTAAATTTGATTGGAGTATTTACAATATTAAATAAAAGCATTGTGTATTTTCACTACCATTGACATTGTAGTTGTTATGTAAGTTTAAATAGGTGCGCATTAAACGTATTCAAGCTTAATCGACTTATCCGACAAAATATAGTAGAACTATTTAGCGAATGTTTTATATTACCTTTATATTATTATTCCAGTTTGTACATATTGAGGTCACTCACCTAGAACAAATAGAGAAAAAAACATTAATATATTTTATTATGTATCTATGTTTTAATTTATTTATAAACATATCTTAATATAATGTATACACTGTAAACGTTTAGATATTCAAACAAGAATAATTCAAATTTAAAACTATTTGAATTCGAGAAAACAGGCTTACGCTTCTTCTAGTTTGCACACGTTAAGCATAATATATAACATTACGACAATATTCGTACAAAATACAAACAATACGTCTTAATTAATAAGACAACTTAAGACAATAAATATCCATTGCAACTACTTACCGTGCAAATAAACCTCCGGATATTGAATTACATAATAAAATATTCAAAATCTTTTTCGATTTGTTACAACGCTCTATCAAAGTATATGTAACATTTAAGTCAAATTCTTACTTACTTACTTACTTACTTAAGCCATTTATTTTCTTTTGGATATACATACATATAATAATAAGTGAGTATATAACAAGGAAAATCGTCACAAAAAACAACTACTATAACTATTGTAGGCCTGGCCCAATTCAGAAATAATTGAAATATTCTGCCATCGTATATGGTTATATTTGTACTAAGAGAGTTTTAATTTCATTCTTAAAAGTATGTGAATAAATCATGTTTCTGTATCTAGCTGGAAGAGTATTAAATAATTTCATCATGGCGTAGTAAGGGGTCTTTTCAACCATAGACAAAATGTGTTTTGGGTAGATATAACTAATATTTGCATTCCGTGTATTGTGGGAATTTTGGTTAAGGAACAGTCTGAATTTTTCTTTGTTTTGAAAAATATATGAAAGACTTTCATAAATGTACAGTGCCACTACTGTTAATATGTGATATGTTTTAAATAGGCCGCGACATGAATCCCTGTATCTTTTATTAAATATTGTTCTAATTGCGGCTTTTTGTGTTGTCAATATTTTCGAAATGTCATTACTTACACCCCAGCATATTATGCCGTATTTCATAAGAGAAGTGAAGTAGCTGTTATATACTAACATTAAAGTAGAGAAGTGTACATATGGTTTTATCCTTCGTATACCGTATAAAGTGTTATTCAGTTTACTGTTTACTTTAATAATCTGACCTGTCCAATCCATGTGTCTATTGATAATAATACTCAAGAAGTTACATTGCGTTTCAATTTTTAAGTTCGAATTATTTAATTTTATATTATTTGGGAGTTCGTTAGTAGATCTTTTCGTTGCGAATATTATTGAATTGGTTTTAGTTTGGTTTAGAAACAATTGGTTTTTGTTCAAGTATGTGGCTATATCCTGTACTATATTGCTTGCTATATTGACTAGATCCAAATAGGTCTTATGTTTCAACAATACATTGTTGTCATCTACATAGCTTACCATTATGCCATAATTATGATTCATTATTTGAAATATGTCATTTATGTATGTCTTTATTGTCTAGAGCATTGCCAATGAAGTCAACTAAGTCAACGAAAGCCGATTTAGTCGATTTGTTCGTGACATACCCATGTTGCGCTTTATTAAATATTTTATATTTGTCAAAAAATGAAACGAATCTAGTATTAAGAGACTTTTCAAAAATTTTGGAGAAATGTGAGAGAATGCTAATTGGTCGGTAGTTTGAGAGTACTTTTGGATCTCCATCTTTAAAAATACGTTTAACTATTGAGGTTTTTAGACTATCGGGAAATTGTCCTGTTTCTATGGATTTGTTTATTATTTGACATGAAGGATATTTAATCAGATGTATACAACTTTTTATTACTTTTAGCGAGATTCCATCGGTTCCACACGATTCTGTTTGTTTAAGACAATTTGTAATTTTGTGAATTTCACTCTCAGTGACCGGCTCTAAAAAAATTGAAAAATCATTTGCTTTTATGTCATCATCATAATTTACTTTAGTGATTTGTCCTAACACTCGCGAGGATGTGTCAATGAAATATTTATTGATCTCGTTTGGATCTACATGAAGACGATTCTTAGGTGCGTTTGACTGCTGAATTTCTCGTACAATGCTCCAAGTCGTTTTATTTATATTGCTACTATTAAAAAGTTTTTGGTCATAGTGTTTTTTCCTAGATTCAATTAGTAAGCTGTTGTACTGTTTTATTTATAGATTTTTATTCTTCATTGTATTTTTGATCGTGCATGCGTAATATTTCGTAGAGATCTAATTTATCTATCATAAGTTTAACTTCAGGTGCCGGTTTATTAAAGTGTTGTCCTTTTTATGTAATGAATATCTTACACGCGGAAAACATGCATTATACAATAAGGTAAATTGAGCAATGAAAGCGTCCCAACTAAAATTAACCCCTTTCAAGTGAAGTATTGGATCCCAGTCAATTTCTGTTAATTTATCATTAAATAGATTTAGTGTATTGTTATTTATATTTGATTTGTAATATGCGTTAGATTGATCAATTACCCCTAAATAATCATGAAAAATTGCCATTTGACCATAATGATCTGAAACGTGAGTTTTGGTGGTATCAGTAGTGCAATTACACTCCAGATTACTAATTATGTTATCTATACACGTTCTGCTAATCCTAGTTACTCTAGTGAATGATTTGATTAAAGGTTTAGCACCATAACTGACAATTAAATTGTTAAAAGAAATGCTGTTAGAGCTATTACTTTGGAAGTCAATGTTGAAGTCCCCCGCCATGATGTAATATACCCCAGCGGTTAACAAGATATTGAATACAATATTCATATTTTCTAAGAATATGTCCATATTTCCCGAGGGTGGCCGATATATTGAAATTATGACAAATGTTCTACTATTAAGTTGAAAATTTGCAGCCGCGATTTCAACGTCATTGGCTGAGGAGAGTTTATTGATATCCTGATGAACGGTTGCCTCAAGATCATTCCTTGCATAGACTGCTGCTCCGCCATGCTCGTTTCTATTTCTACAGAATGATGATATTAGATGATATCCGTCAATTCTATACTGTTTTAGTTCCTCTTCAGTTTTCCAGTGTTCAGTTAGTGTTATTGCCTGTGAAATTGTTTGCTATCACTTCATTTAAAATGTCTATAGCTGTCCCAATTGATTGTACATTTTGATTAAATAATGAAAGAGAATTATTTAATGTTGCAGTTCTATTCTGGTCTCCTCTTTGTTGATTACATCTCGTTCTTTCTTCCTTGGTAGGTGCAATAAAAAACGATTATAGACGACTCCTATCGGCCATAAATTTTCGTTTTGGATTTCATCTAGCTTGCTGGAGGGTACTGAAATTTTGAATGAGCTGTATTCTTCTGGATGTTTGGATTTTAATTGTTCACAATTAAAATCCTTAATATTATTAGACTTTAAAAATGTTGTCATGCTCTCTGTCGTTACATCCGGATGTAGTCTATATACATGGAGATATCCTCTTCGTTCAACCCCTCGTATGCCGTCCGTTGCTGTAGACTCTCTGACTCCCTGCGTTCCTTTGTTAATTTTTTTCTTCTTTCTATCTACCTTGATCCATTTACCGTCCTCTTCTTGTTCATTTCCTATTATTTCTAAATTAATTTGTTTATAGGATTGCATATCTTGTGAGACCGGCTTGTTATTAAAACCATTATCTCCCTCTATATTTTGAATTGTATTTTGAGTTGTCGCTCTTATTGTAGGTTTCTGCAAATTTTCATTATTAACAGTTTCCTTTATTTCGGTTGGTTTATTTTTGTTTTCGATTATCTCTAAATTGTTTAACATATTTAACAAATATGCATTTGTATTAATGAGACTCTCATTGTTTTGTGTTAATATTCTAGATCTTTCTTCCAGTTCTTCAATTACTTTCAGTAAGTGCGAAATCTTATGTATGTCGTTTGATTGACTGTTATCATTTCCTAGTGTACATACGTGATCTGCAGCTAGGTCCCTTTTTCCTTTTGAGAAGCACCCTGGGTGAAACGTTGCAGCACACACTACGCATTCTACTTTTTCTCTAACGATATGTTTACCACACGAGTTGTAGGCACAGTATATTTTATCGTTTTCGGAATTCTTAACAAGACGAGCATCTTGCGTTGACGCCATCTTGTATACAATACTCTTCTCTTTAAACCAACTAACAAATAAAAATTAAAAATGAAAGAAGAAAGAAATTATAAATGAAAAGGACTTGGATTAAAAAGCGTTGTAACAAATCAAATAATATTTTAAATATTTCATTGTATAATTCAATATCCGGAGGTATATTTGCACAAAATGGTGACCTTGAACTTCAATACGTTTGTCGATCCGTTTTTCAAAAGACCGTACACAACGTAGAAATATATCTCTAATAATAAGTTTCTAAGCATTTTCTATTCATTCGATCATATTCTCACGAGTTGCCTGTACTTCCTGGTAAGCTTTGCTTTACAGATATCCCCATAAAAAAAAATCTGCCGAAATAAGATCTGGTGATCTGGCACGCCAATTAATCGAACCAGCTTTCAAGGAGGGGATATCAAAATTTCGATGTGGGGGGGAGGGGGAGGGGTATAGTAAAAAATTTGTCTTTGACTATACGGGGCAGCTTTTACATAGTAAAATTTAACATTTTGAAAATTTCGGAGAGGGGTGAACCCCTATATCCCCCCTGGCTACGGCCTTGTTTGTTTATTCATTTATTCATCTTCAATTTTCTACAAGCAATTATTTCCTGTTGCAATCATTTATCTTCTGTTTACGTACAAGCGATTGATTTGTCATTTATCATCTGTTTTCTATTGTAATCACTGAACTTTAGTGTTTTCTTTAAAACAATTGTTTATACATGACTCTAGAATATTAAAGATTCAATGTCTAAACTATTCAAAATTTCTTAGGTGTTAAAATTTTTATTTTGATAAACAATTGTTATTCTTGGCTATAAATATTGAAGCTTCAATATCTGAAATATCCGGATTTTCTTAACTGTTGACATTTTTGATATTTGATAAAGAATGTGTTTTCAACTTCACTTGAAATCAGTGTTTTATACGCGTGGCGCATGAAGTAAAATTTCTAGTTTAGAAAAGCCTGAAAATTTGGTTTGGCCGCTTCGCTTCGCGAAGCGACCAAACCAAATTTTCAGGCTTTTCTAAACTAGAAATTTTACTTCATGCTTAGTCTGGGAGTGGAAACACTCGTAAGAAGCTTCAAATTGAACGAATTTCAAAAATAATCGAATGCCTGAACAAATACAGCGTATTAATCGGGATATGTACACTTAAAAAGTAAATTCTTGTTCATCTTCTGTTTATTTACAAGTAGTTGTTCGATTGTTCTTATATTCATTTATTTATCTTGAATTTTCTACAAGCAATTATTTCCTGTTGCAATAATTTATCGTCTGTTTACGTACAAGTAATTGTTTTGTCATTTATCTTCTGTTTTCTGTTGTAATTATTTATCTTCAGTGGTCTTCAAAAACGATTGTTTATACTGGACTCTAAAATATTGAAGCGTCAATATTTGAAATATTCGAAATTTCGTAACTGTTAAAATTTTTATTTTGATTTTTGATAAACAATTGTTATTCTTGGTTATAAATATTGAAGCTTCAATATCTGAAATATCCGGATTTTCTCAACTTTTGCTATTTAATGAAGAATGTGTTTTCAACTTTATTTGAAATCAGTGTTTTTAACGCGTGGCGCATGAAGTAACATTTCGAGTTTAGAGGAGCCTGAAAATTTGGTTTGGCCGTTTCGCTTCGCGAAGCGACCAAACCAAATTTTCAGGCTTCTCTAAATTCGAAATATTACTTCATTCTTAGTCTAAAAGTGGAAACACTCGTAAAAAGCTTCAAATTGAACGATTTTCAAAAATAACCGAATGCCCTGACAAATACAGCGTATTAATCGGAATATATATACTTAAAAGGTAAATTCCTGTTCATCTTCTGTTGATTTACTAGTAGTTGTTTGATTTCTCTTGTATATACAGCGTGTAATCGAACTAATGTACATCCTCTTAAGGGCGTATACACAAAATATTTTGACACCAATTGCAGCAAAAATAAAATCGGAAAAAAAATATTGGATTTTTCATAATTTTTCATACATTTTTTACTTTTTGAGAACTTCTGGTTACCTGTGTTCATGATATTTTTCGTGGATGCGTAAGTTGTTGTATTTTTTATTTACTTTTACTACTGCGAGGCGCATAAATCACTTCGCACGCACTAAACTTTAGTCAGCAATGGGTACTTATGAAAACGATAACATAGACATAACTCTTCACAATTTGACCCACTTTTCTCTGGATGGTGTAATTCGATATCCAAATCGTTTAAAAACTACCAGTCTACGTGGAATCTCTCTTAAAATACGCAATGTGCGCGTATACCAGATACCACAAACATGTGGCCTATTATTATTAATTATTTTTAATAATTATTTGTGAGCTATCTACTAAAGGTATGGTAATTTCAAATGCAGGTATTGTTTATTTAAACGCTGCCCCCCATGTGGTAGAGAGCCTGTACAGTAGTTCGTTTACACGCTGTATTTATTTATCTTGAATTTTCTACAAGCAATTATTTCCTGTTGCAATAATTTATCTTCTGTTTACGTACAAGTAATTGTTTTGTCATTTATCTTCTTGTAATCATTGATCTTCAGTGTTCTTTAAAAACGATTGTTTATACTTGACTCTGAAATATTGAAGCTATAATATCTAAAATATTCAAAATTTCTTCACTGTTAAAATTTGTATTTTGATTTTTGATAAATAATTGTTATTCTTGGCTATAAATATCTGAAATGTCCGGATTTTCTTAACTTTTGATATTTAATGAAGAATGTGGCGCATGAAGTAAACTTACGAGTTTAGAGAAGCCTGAAAATTTGGTTTGGCCGCGACCAAACCAAATTTTCAGGCTTCTCTAAGCACGAAATTTTACTTCATGCTTAGTCTGAGAGTGGAAACTCTCGTAAGAATCTTCAAATTGAACGATTTTTAATAATAATCGAATGCCTGAACAACTACTGCGAATTAAGGGGGATATGTATACTTAAAAGGCAAATTTCTTTTTAATTTAAATTTGATTAAAACTAGATTTTTAGGTTATGTAATATTAAGTTTATGTCAACAAATTAAATTTGTAGGTTATGTAATATTGAATTTATGTCAACAAATTAAATTTGTAGGTTATGTAATATTGAGTTTATGTCAACGAAAAATACCTCGTAACAAAACAAAAAAGCAATTGGTTGCCATGGAAACACAATAAAATACATGCGTATATTATTATGTTGTTAATATGCAAGTGAGTAAAATTTAGGACGAGTGAGTAATTTATCTCTTTTTTTTCACCGTAATAGAAATTCCACTGGTATGTTTCAATTGTTTTATAACAGAGCTGGGATCGAATCTTTTTAGATGATTCAAAAGAGGCATTCGAATATTTTAAATAAACTGGATTCGTAATCCGGATTCGAAACATTTTTTTAAGAGGATTCGTACGAGGGTTGCCTTTTATATTTCGGGATTAGAGAACAAAAATAAATATTAATCATTGAAAATCGCTTTATTGTTTTTCAAAATATTCCCCATTAAGATCTATACACTTTTGCATGCGTTTGAACCAATTGTCGAAGCACTTTTGCCACTCTGATTGAGGTATCTCCAAAACATGCATTCTGAACGCATCAACCGCTTCTTCAGGTGTCGAAAAACGTTGACCTCTCATTTTATTTTTTACGGATGGGAATAAAAAGAAGTCATTCGGTGCCAAGTCAGGACTATATGGCAGATGACTCATCAAATCGATGTTTTGCGTGCTCAAAAATGCAGTTGTTTGAGCCGATGTGTGAGAGCTCGCATTGTCGTGGTGAAGAGTGATCCGTTTTCGGCGGTTGGTTTTCCTGATTTCTTGGATGACAACTGGCAAACAAATGGTTGTGTACCACTCAGAATTGACTGTTCTGCGTTGTTCTAGTGGTACGGTTGCGACATGTCCAGTTTTTCCGAAAAAACAGGCGACCATTTGCTTGGAAGTGCTTCGTGCGCGAACAACTTTTGTTGGATTTGGCTCATCTTGAAACACCCATACGGTCGACTGCTGTTTACTTTCGGGCTCATACGCGTAAATCCATGATTCATCACCTGTCACGATGTTATAGACGTGTTTCGAAGCACCGCAATCGTATTTTTTGAGCATTTCTTTGCACCAATCGACACGAGCCTTTTGTTGAGCGATTGGCAAATTGTGTGGGATCCAACGCGAACAAATTTTTTTGACAGTCAAATGTTCATGCAATATTGAATGTATGCTGGTCCCACTAATGTCTAAGGTTGTCTCAATCTCACGATAGGTCACATGACGATCTTGCAATATTTGTTTGCGCACAGCATCAATGGTTTCCGGAACAACAACTGATTTTGGACGACCTCCACGAAATTCGTCTTGGAGTGAACTACGACCTCGGTTGAATTCACCATACCATCGATAAACACTGGTCCTTGATGGAGCTTCATCGCCAAAAATTGAATTAAGTTCATCCATGCACTGTTGTTGAGTTAATCCACGTCGAAAGTTGTAAAAAATAATCGCACGAAAAAGTTCACGATTTAATTCCATTCTTTGGCCGAGATAAATCTTTTAAGTTAGTGTAAACAACACAAATAACGCTCATATGTCAAAACGTTCTGAGTACGTATACCCTCAAAAATGTCAGACTTTACGATAAAGCTCTCAGTTGCCAGATTGCAACACTAGGGTTGCCCAATCCCGAAATATAAAAGGTAACCCTCGTATTCGAATCCAAATGCAGGTGATTCGAATCCTCAGAGCAGGATTCGAATAATTATAAAAGGATTCGAATACTTACAAAAGAATTTGAATACTAACAAAAGGATTTGAATCGTCAAAAATAATTCGAATTAATTGTGAGGATTAACATGAAAAATTTGGGTTTTAGTGCATTTTTAACTTCATTTTAAATCAGTGTATTATACTATACGCGTGGCGCATGAAGTAAAATTTCGAGTTTAGAAAAGCCCCGTGAAAATTTGTCTCGGGTCGCTGAGCGACCCAAGACAAATGTTCTACGCGGGGCTTTTCTAAACCCGAAATTTTACTTCATGCTTAGTCTGGAAGTGGACAACACTTGTTCTTAGAAGTTTCAAATTGAAGGATCACTCTAGATTACTAAGTTTATTACCATTTTACAAAGGCTACAGCTCGAAGGACCAATCATGGAGGCCGAAGGATTATAGGGAATCGAAGTTTTTTTACAAGAAAACAACGAATATTTGAAGGTTTACGGCATGGATAGCAAAAAAAACATCCAATTTTAAAAAAAAAAATTGAAATTGGGTTGGTTTCAGTGCATTTTTAACTTCATTTTAAATCAGTGTTTTATACGCATGGCGCATGAAGTAAAATTTCGAGTTTAGAAAAGCCCCGTGAAAATTTGTCTCGGGTCGCTGCGCGACCCTCGACAAATTTTCTACGCGGGGCTTTTCTAAACTCGAAATTTTACTTCATGCTTAGTCTGGGAGTGGAAACGCTCGTTCGCAACTTCAAACTGATTGCTTTGATAAGAACAATAAATGACTGAAAATATTTTTAAGGATAATAATCTAGTTTTGTTAAACATTAATTGAAGTAAAAATGACATGGTATCCACAATCTGAAATGTCAAAGTTTTCCGACATTTTCCTGATTCAAGATTTTTTTCCCTGACCTTCTAATATAACTTTCTTCTGTGGGAAACCCCCAGTTTGTTAAATTGTTTTCATTGTTTTGGTCAATATTTTAGTTGGTTTTATAAATGTTTACGTGTTTTGTATTTTTTATGACGCCTGTTGATTTTGACTAATTTAATAAAATCATATGGCTTTTTTGTTAGTGTTTTGATCAATTTGAATAAACCTCCATTACTTTTCTCTGACTTTAACGGTTTTAATGATAGTCAGTGAATTTTCTATTTACGTAGTTTTCAGCTATTCGTCGATTTTATAATAGAGTTCAATTTGAAGTTTTAAACGAGTGTTTCCACTCCCAGACTAAGTATTATATTATTATTATTTTTTATTTTATAAAAGAGGTACATTTAAAGTTCGAACTAGTGCTTCCACTCCCAGACTAAGCATGAAGTAAAATTTCGAGTTTAGAAAAGCCTGAAAATTTGGTTTGGTCGCGTAGCGCGTAGCGCTACGCGACCAAACCAAATTTTCAGGCTTTTCTAAACTCGAAATTTTACTTCATGCGCCACGCGTATAAAACACTGATTTAAAATAAAGTTAAAAATGCACTAAAAACCAACCCAACTTCGATATTTTTTCAAAATTTGATGTTTTTTTTTCATATCCATGTTGTAAACCTTCAGATATTTCCTGATTTCTTGTAAAAAAACTTCGATTCCCTGTAGTCCTTCGGTCTCCGAGGACCATGATTGGTCCTTCAAGCTGTAGCCTTTGTAAAATGGTAATAAACTTAGTAATCTAGAGGGAACCTTCAATTTGAAACTCCTAAGAACGTCTGTTGTCCACTCCCAGACTAAGCATGAAGTAAAATTTCGAGTTTAGAAAAGCCTTGCGTAGTAAACTTGTCGAGGGTAGCGCAGCGACCCGAGACAAATTTTCACGGGGCTTTTCTAAACTCGAAATTTTACTTCATGCGCCACTCGTACAAGACACTGATTTGAAGTGAAGTTTAAAATCACACAAATACATCTTTAATCAGAGTGACACAGATATTTAGTCTGTTATCAACGATGTTCAGTGTTGATAATAAATAATTAGGTTTTGAATATTTTTGTTAAAACAACTGATAACAATATTTATATGTTAATGGTTGTAAAAAAATAATAAAATCAAATTTATTCTTAAAGGATTTGTATTCGTGATTCGAAAAAACAGGGTTCGAATGTTTGATTCGAATCATATTTATATCTTTCGACTCCTTTATTCGAGTATTCGTGATTCGAATCATATAAGGTGATTCGAATTCGTGATTGGAATCTTTTTCACGAGGATTCGTCCCAGCTCTGTTTTATAAGTGGTGTACGTTGTTCTCCTTTCAACTTCTCCCAAGAGTGTGTTTTATCTCATTTTTTATACCTGATTTTTGATGATTCATTCATGAATGGTATGAAGAATTCGCTGAAGAGGAAATATTTCAAGTTGGAATTCTAACAGTTTCTTTCTACTTTGATGATTCAAATAAATTTCAAACCGGAGGTTACAAACAAGGCTGTAGCCAGAAAAAAAAAACGGGAGTACGGGGTTTAAAAGTAAACATTTCTTTGACCGTACAGCTTTTACATGGTCAAATTTAACATTTTGAAAATTTCGGGGGAGGTTTGAACCCGCATATCCCCTGGCCTTGGCTCTTCCGATCTAGGGTCATAGAAATTACGATTTAATAATTAATAATTGTTTTTTTATTTAAAAGACGCGTTTTTTTGTAATTTTGCACACAAGCTTGTTAAAATACTAGTCATCTTGACAAGTATGATTGCCATTACGTACACATGCACGTAATAGCTTTGACAAGTATATTACGTGCTGACAGCTGATTGCTTACCGTACAACCAAATGACATTTCTTTGATGTACAAAAAGTCTTTCTTTAAAGTATACGTATTCAGCTTATTTTCTTTAAATCTTTAGTTATTCGTTGTTGTTTTTTTTAGGAGTTCAATCTGAGGCCTTAAACGAGTGTTTTCCACTCCCAGACTAAGCATGAAGTAAAATTTCGAATTTAGAAAAGCCCCGTGAAACTTTGTCGTGGGTCGCGTAGCGACCCGAGACAAATTTTCTGGGCTTTTCTAAACTCGAAATTTTACTTCATGCGCCACGCATATAAAACACTAAAATATTGTGAACTCTATGTATATATGAACCTCACTTGAAATCACTGTTGTATACGCGTGGCGCATGAAGTAAAATTTCGAGTTTAGAAAAGCCCAGAAAATTTGTCTCGGGTCGCTGCGCGACCCTCGACAAATTTTCACGGGGCTTTTCTAAACTCGAAATTTTACTTCATGCTTAGTCTGGGAGTGGAAAACACTCGCTTAAAGCTTCGATTTGAACTTTTTTAAAAAACAAGGAATGTCGGAAAATGTACAGTTTTATGCATATGTAGTAATTTAGTTTTCATCTTTGTCATGGTACTATTAAAAATTATTACAATAAATAAGTTGATCTTTTATGCTCATTGTTTATTATGTTAGGGCGTAGGTAAAATATCGTACGTTTCTCGAGTGGTATGGCAATTACATACTCGCGGAATACTGCACTTGCCGCTGCGCGGCTCGTGCGCAACATGTCCGCTCATATGTAATATGCTGCATACCACTCTCGTTACGTAATTTACTAATATATCGATCTACATCTGGGTGACTCAAATAGGAAATTAGTAGTGTTATCAGAATGTTATCATAATATTTTGCATGGATTTTTGTCTGAATACTTTTACATGGAATTATTCTGCAAACTTTATTTCCAGTACGGCAATTCCATGTCAAATTCTGTTGATTTGATATTATTTGTAAAATCTGAGATGTACAAAGAGTTATTCTTTATAGTATATGTATTCAGCATATTTTCTTTAAAACTTTAGTTATTCGTTGTTTTTTTTTTTTTTTAGGAGTTCAATCTGAGGCCTTAAACGAGTGTTTTCCACTCCCAGACTAAGCATGAAGTAAAATTTCGAGTTTAGAAAAGCCCCGTGAAAATTTGTCGAGGGTCGCGCAGCGACCCGAGACAAATTTTCTGGGCTTTTCTAAACTCGAAATTTTACTTCATGCGCCACGCATATAAAACACTAAAATATTGTGAACTCTATGTATATTTGAACCTCACTTGAAATCACTGTTGTATACGCGTGGCGCATGAAGTAAAATTTCGAGTTTAGAAAAGCCCAGAAAATTTGTCTCGGGTCGCTGCGCGACCCTCGACAAATTTTCACGGGGCTTTTCTTAACTCGAAATTTTACTTCATGCTTAGTCTGGGAGTGGAAAACACTCGCTTAACGCTTTGATTTGAACTTTTTTTAAAAAAACAAGGAATGTCGGAAAATGTACAGTTTTATGCATATGTAGTAATTTAGTTTTCATCATTGTCATGGTACTATTACAAATTATTACAATAAATAAGTTGATCCTTTATGCTCATTGTTTATTATGTTAGGGCGTGGGTAAAGTATAGTACGTTTCTCGAGTGGTATGGCAATTACATACTCGCGGAATACTGCACTCGCCGCTGCGCGGCTCGTGCGCAACATGTCCGCTCATATGTAATATGCTGCATACCACTCTCGTTACGTAATTTACTAATATATCGATTTACATCTGGGTGACTCAAATAGGAAATTAGTAGTGTTATCAGAATATTATCATAATATTTTGCATGGATTTTTTTCTGAATACTTTTACATGGAATTATTCTGCATACTTTATTTCCAGTACGGCAATTCCATGTCAAATTCTGTTGATTTGATATTATTTGTAAAATCTGAGAAGGTGAATATCTCAGCTTTTAATAAAATGTACAATCTTATTTCATAAAAAATGATACTTCAAAGAACTGAGGCTAGGATTCGAATAAGAATAATTCAAATATTCGAATATTAATATTTGAATATTGGAATATAAATATTTCAATCACTAAATGATTTATTGAATTGTATATTCGAATATCAAATATTTGAATATTCGATCATTAAAATAAATGAATATTTCAATATTCAAATATTCGAATATTTAAAAATTCGCGTATTTGAATGTTTTAATATTTTTCATTTTGAAAATGTTAATACATTAAAGTTAAATCTTCAATCATGTTTATTGATACGTAATGAAGTTACTTGACATTTTTATCAAATATTGATATTTTATTATAGTGAGATAATTTGCCGTTTATAAAACAATGTCTAATTTTTTACATAAATTGATATTTTTAGTGTAACTTATCACTATTGACATGCATTGTCATTCTGGGTTAAAATCGAGATTTTTTTTTCTAAAAACAATGTATGCGAATAAAATGGACGTTTTCTTTTCTTTCGCATAATTTGATATTTTCAACATGAAAAACAATTTTGGCCAACTATGACATGTTAGCACATTTTTTTTTGTTTAAAACTTAATAAAGTTAGGTAAGGTTAGATGACAAGTTATGAAGTTAGTTACGATTAATTTTAAAACCGCCAAGTAAAACGAAAAAAAAAACATTATTTTTGTAACATCATCTGTCTAACTATCATAACATTTTGACATAATTTAAATAAGCTTAATTATTTTGACATTAGGACATTAAATCACTGTGTGAATTGTTTTTTGATTAATAAAATTGGATTTAAATATCCAATCGAAATATTTGAATAATTCGAATATTCGAATAATTCAATATATTTTTAAATAAATATTTAGTTACTTAATTTTGAAAAATTTCTAGATATACAAAGAACTAAACAATACACGTCTTTTTAAAATTCTATCTCCATTAATTGAGCTACAATGATAATTTAAACATTTTGATTTTTGCATTTTTGTGGTATCTCTAAATTCATTATTTTGTCAATTTACATAATTTAAATAAGCTTAATTATTTTGACATCAGGACATTAAATCACTGTGTGAATTGTTTTTTGATTAATAAAATCACTTAGTTTTTTGACTGTGATAGAATTTCAATGACTACTGTTACATTTCAATTGTAAGTTTCTAACGTCGGCCATATTTTCACTATTATGGCATTTTGACGTTAAGCCCCTTGGTCGACTCTGAATTGTCGTTTGATGTTTGACATAAAAAAAAAACGATTGCTTCCTCTTTAACATTCTGTTTAGACATTCTGTTTAGACGTTGTAAAACTTTCTCCGTCAATTAAACAAGAATAAATTTATTGTGTCAAATATCAATTGCTTTAATGCTAAAACGAATGTCTTCCACTCCCAGATTAGGCATGAAGTAACATTTAGAGTTTAGAAAAGCCTGACAATTTGGTTCGGGCGCGTAGCGAAGCGGAGCGACCGAGCCAAATTAGGCTTTTCTAAACTCGAAATTTTACTTCATGCGCCAGGCATATAAAACACTGATTTGATGTGAAATGGTCTTAAATTTAGCCAATTGACAAGTGAAATGCGTTTAGTATATCAATTACCAATCAATATATTTTTATAACTGACATTATTAAAAATTTTAATTTTGATACACGGAAAGGTAATTTTCTCATATATTATCATAATTATAATTCGGTTAAAATATGGAAAGCAGATACATATTTTAAAAGAGTAATATTTTCTTATATTTAAATATTTTTTTAAGCTACGCAGTTTATATATATTTTTTGAGAATAAAAATTGTTTATTGTTAATTAATTTTGGCGCCTATAATTTTTGATTATAAAATGCAGAAATTCGTTTTATAAAATGAAAAATATTAAAAAAAGAAAGAATCTTACTTTAAAAAAAATTGTTAAGGAAGAAAAAACAAAAACAAACAAAAAAAACATCGCAAACGAGTCGCTTATTCGACTATCTGTTGATTGTTTTTACATTTAACATAAAATCAATTTTAAAATTATTTTTACATTTAGACAAAAAAATTTAGAGTCATACTTTTTAAAAAAGTGAGAGTTAAAAATTGATAATGAAGGTTTAAATTAAATTACACTTGGTTTGTTTCACAATTTTTGAGAGTTAAAGATTTTAAATTTAGGGTGAGAGTTGCAAGAATTCTTGAAAATGTAATTATTATAACTTGTCAAAATAATCAAAGTTGTCGAGTGACAGGTAATTTAGTCAATATAGTCAAAGAACAGTCGATATTAATTTTGTTAAATGGTAATTATTATTGCCAACATAATCAATATAGTCGATACAGTCAGTACTGTCAAAATAGTGAACATAATCTATATAGTAAATATAGTTAGTACTGCGAAAATGGTCAATTTAATCGGTCAATATAATCAGATATGTTAAAATAGTCAACATAATTGATACTGTCGGTATAGTCAGTACTGTCAAAATAGCAAACATAATCGATACAGTCAATATAGTCTGTCAATATAATCAGTAATGTCAAAATAGTCAACATAATAGATACAGTTAATATAATTAGTATTTTTATTCCTTACTTCACTTTTATTTTAATTCATTAGATGTACATTTCGAGTGCAAAGCACTCATTATCAATAACTAATTATTAGTTATTGATAATGAGTGCTTTACACTCGAAATGTACATCTAACGAATAAAAATAAAAGTGAAGTAAGGAATAAAAGTGTTTTTTTTTATTTTTATTGTAATACTCCACATAACTGAATAAAACAATTAGTGATAATTAGTACTGTCAAAATGGTCAATATAATCAATCTGTCAATATAAGAAGTAATGTCCAAATAATCAGCATAATCGATACAGTCAGTACTGTCAAAATAGTCGCTATAACGATATAACTGTAGATACATTTTCAGTACTGTCAAAATAGTTTATACAGCGTGTAATCGAACTAATGTACATTCTCTTAAGGGCGTATACACAAAATATTTTGACACCAATTGCAGCAAAAATAAAATCGGAAAAAAATATTGGATTTTTCATAATTTTTCATGCATTTTTTACTTTTTGAGAACTTCTGGTTACTTGTGTTCATGATATTTTTCGTGGATGCGTAAGTTGTTGTATTTTTTATTTACTTTTACTACTGCGAGGCGCATAAATCACTACGCACGCACTAAACACGCACGCTGTCTCGAATGACTAGATGAAACTAGGTCACTCATTTGTGGTATTGTTTATTTACTGTTACTACTGCGAGACGTATAAATCACTTAGCACGCACTACACACACATACACACTGTCTAGAATTACTAGATGAAACTGGGTCACGTATAAAAAAAATCACAATAAGTGTTCAAATTGACGTCCGCCGCACTCAATGCACATTTGGGCTCTACGTATCCGATTTGCACGAACAGTAGCAAACATTTCACGAGGTTTTTCACGAATGGTATTAGCCGCGGCGTTTACTCGTTGTATCAGCATTTCAGCATTGTCAATTTCCGTAGTGTAGACTTCACTTTTAAAGTATCCCCAAAGAAAAAAATCTAAGGCGTTTAAATCCGGACTTCTTGGAGGCCATGGTACAGGGCCTCCACGACCAACCCAATGTCCTGGAAACTCATCATCCAAATATCTTCTAACGCGCCTTTCATAGTGAGCTGGCGCACCATCTTGCAAATACCACATTCTTCTAAGAACCGCTAAGGGTACATTTTCTAGAAGATCTAAAAGGTCATCTTGCAAAAATCGTAAATATCGTTCTCCATTCAAATTAAATGGGAACATAAATGGCCCAATTAATTGATCATTTAAAATACCTGCCCAGATATTAAGGGAGGAGCGATGCTGGAAATGAGTTCTACGCGTAACACGAGGATTTTCTATTGCATAAACGTGCATATTATGGAAATTAAAACTTCTATTACGCGTAAAGCACGATTCGTCGGTCACTAAAATGTCTTTGGTAAAGTTAGGATTTTGAACATTTTGTGCCAAAATCCATTGACAAAATGCAATTCTTTTGGGAAAATCATGGGGTTGAAGATGTTGTACACGCTGGTAGTGATACGGATAAAAATTATTGTCTCGTATAACACTGCTGACAAATGTGTGCGATACATTTAGCTGAGCGGCGATAATACGGGTACTTAAACCAGGATCCGCTTCCAACAGATTCAAAATTTCATCGTCCGCTCGCAAATATCGCATTGGACGGTTACCACCTTCGGCGGCTCCGGTGACGGGCTGCAAACTTCCAGTGTCACGTGCTCTTTGTAATAAATTTCTAAATCGGTTTGGCGGTGGTAAGTGTCGTTCAGGAAATCGCTCTTGATAAATTCTTACAGCTTCCGCGGAATTACACCGAGTTTCACCGTAAATAAGAAACATGTCTGCCAATTCAATGTTGGAATAAACGTATCGCGCCATGTTACAAAATGTAGATGTTTTATGGAATAAGTTTCACCATAGACTAAACAGCAAACTATTTTTATGTTTAAAAATCATCCACCCTCGCCGCTCTTATCTAAACATTTCAATAAGAGTGGAGATAAAGTGAAGTGTGAACCTAATAAGGAAAAATATTGAATTTCATTAACACGTTTAGAAAATATTCGGAATTTAGTCAGCAATGGGTACTTATGAAAACGATAACATAGACATAATTCTTCACAATCTGACCCACTTTTCTCTGGATGGTGTAATTCGATATCCAAATCGTTTAAAAACTACCAGTCTATGTGGAATCTCTTTTAAAATGCGCAATGTGCGCGTATACCAGATACCACAAACATGTGGCCTATTATTATTAATTATTTTTAATAATTATTTGTGAGCTATCTACTAAAGGTATGGTAATTTCAAATGCAGGTATTGTTTATTTAAACGCTGCCCCTTATGTGGTAGAGAGCCTGTACAGTAGTTCGATTACACGCTGTATAATGGATACAATGAAATGCAAGTCTACTTATAGTTAGTACAGTCATTATAGGCAATACAGTCAAGTTACAGTATTTAGTGTGTTATTTTTCATTAAAGTGTAAACATTTAATCATGTTAAGTTAAATTAAAATTGTTCGATTGAGTTATACGAGGACAGTTATTAGTGTTAAGTTAGGTTGCATGACACCAACCTAACTTAACACTAATAACTGTCGTCTAACCTAATCATAACCTGATCTAACTTAACACTAGTAACTGTCATCTAATCTAATCTAATCATAAGGTACATAATCTAATCTAATTGAGATAGTTGACAGTAACTTAACACTAGTGACTGTAATCTAACCTAACCTAACCTAATCATAAGGTATATAATCTAATCCAACTGAGATATTTGACAGTTCATGCCAAATTTTTAAGAAAATGGTCGATAAAAGTGCTTTAATCTCAGACTCTCGATTTAAGTATGCTGATTCAAAATAACAAAAGATAATTGAGAATGCGATTTTACGACAAGTGAGTCGTAATACTGTTTCTTTTTGGTGAGTTTTGTGACTTTTATGCATAAAACGATCACGCAATCACACAATTTTCGTATTTTTGATGTAAGTTTGCCACTTTAAACTTTTATGGAGACGTTTGGATATAAGTTGGTGTCAGCCGACATTGACACCAGTTGCCAATCATCAAATTAGTTGATGTGAAATGTCAATTTTCCAAAGCGCTATAATTTCCACAATTTGTTTTATATTTTCTGTTTCCAAAAAAACACTCATCTTCATTTGTATTGTATACGGGGAACGTAAAGAGAAAACAAAAGGCGCTATTTAAAATGTTGGTACAGGGCCTCTCCAAAATGTCTAAAATTTTAAAGAGGGACACCCTCTACAAGCGCGGGAGTATAATGGAAGAAAAGAAACCACAATTTCTGGTGTGTTGATGTTACTATTTATGATTTTATCTGTTAGAATAGCAGGTCGTTTCCCTTTTGTTTCCCTTTTAAAGCGTTTTTTTTTTTTTTTTTGAGAATTTAGAATTTTATTTCAAAAACAATTACATATAAAATTACATGTTTTTTTTTTATAGTATGCATGTAGGTATATAATTTGTAATTGTAGTTGATGAGGTTCCTTCCTTTTTTCCTCGCCTCGTGATTCCAGGATGAGAGATCCGATCTCGGGCTAGCGGTATTAAAGGATGTCTGTGTGTTAATGTATTTGTGTATTCTGTTTAGTTGATATCGTTGTTTAGTAGTTTGTTTTTTATTTTTAACTTATATGGGATGTATTTTAGACATTTTATGTATTGTGGTATATTGTTGTATGTTTCTATTATCTTTGTCATCTGTCTTTGAAACAAAACCGCTTTTAAACGGTCGTGCATGTTCATTTGATGACTCCAACAATTTAACTCATTAATCAATATGTTATGCAATGGTATTATTTGGTTACGTTTAAATAAAGCACGCTAATCTAGCAATAAAAAAATGCAAAATAAAGTTATGATTAGGGTATAAAACGTGTTTAAAACATGTCTAAAACACGTTTAAAACGTGTTTGAAACGGAATATACAGGGGATTTTTCTTTTGAGTATACATATCCCGATAATTACAGCGTTTTTTAAAGTTGTGGGAAATGGTGCATTAATGCGGTTAATTTGAGGCTTTAAACGAGTGTTTTCCACACCCAGAGTAAGCATAAAGTAAAATTTCGAGTTTAGAAAAGCCTAAGAATTTGGATTGGCCGCGCAGCGAAGCGGAGCGGCCAATCCAAATTAGGCTTTTCTAAACTCGAAATTTTACTTCATGCGCCACGCTTAAAAACATTGATTTATAGTGAAGTTCAAAAAACACACACATACAACAACTATATAGGCAATCTAATATACGTTAGAGTTATTGGATTGCCTATAATCACTGTTTTAAACATTTTTTTCAGCGCAGAATTTGACTCACGTTTTATCCACATCTACATATTAGATTGCCAAAGCCGTATATTTTAAACTTTACGATATTTCAGTGTTTTATAAGCGTGGCGCATGAAGTAAAATTTCAAGTTTAGAAAAGCCTAATTTGGATTGGCCGCTCCGCTTCGCTACGCAGCCAATCCAAATTTTCAGGCTTTTCTAAACTCGAAATTTTACTTCATGCTTAGTCTGGGAGTAGAAAACCCTCGTTTAAAAATTCAAATTGAAATCTTGAACAAAAAAACAACGAATGTCGAAAAATGTACAGTGTATGCTTATGTATACCTAAAAGAAAAAATCCCTATATTTAAAAACCCCATTTACGCACACACAGTTTTATTGTAATAAAATGTTATGTTTCATAATGTAATTTGAAATATCTTCAACAATTTAGCTAAAATTTAAAAACAAACAAAAAATTTTAATGAAGTAATATAAAATATAATTTAGCAAATATTTATTGTTAGCAGTTAAGATAATAAAAAACGGTTTTAAACAAATTTAACGTTCAAAACATGTTTTAAACAAATTTAAGATTTAAAACTTGTTTGAAACAAAACCGCTTAAAACACGATGGCTGTTTTTAAACATGTTTAAAACACTGTTTTAAAACAAAGTGTTTTAAACATAACAACCCTGGTTATGATTGATCATCTAAAGAGATTAAGCATGAAGTCACATATTGAGTTTAGAAAAGCCTGAAAATTTGGCTCGGGCGTAGCGCAGCAGAGCGACTGAGACAAATTAGGCTTTTCTAAACTCGAAATTTTACTTCATGAGCGACGCGTATAAAACGCTGATGTATATTCCGTTTAGGTTTTCATTCGACCAGATACGGGATGTCTAATCCCATCGATCGTATGATGAGGTATGCCAATGGTATTAGCAATAATCCCAACTTTGTTTTATTTACACCATCAATTCATCAGTTTAAGGTCTAGTTACGTCGTATTAGGCTATCCAATGTCATTGACTGTTAGATCTTTAGTTCAGTAATAATTTAGGTGGCTGTAATCAATGTAACTCTTTATATGGTTTTTGTTATTTTTGTTCAGTAATAATTTAGTCGGTTGTAATCAATGTAATTCTTTATATGATTTTTATGTTTTTTGTTATTTTTGTCATATATTACAATATGTATATGTACACTTATGTAATAAAATGGAGATTCCGTTAATAAATAAATAAATAGATAAATAAATAATGTGAAATGGTCTATAACCAACCAATTAGCAAGTGAAATACGTTTAGTAGGCCAATCATCAATTCTTTAAATGACGGAAAAAGTGCTACAATGAACATATAATCATTTTTTGTACTTGTTTTTAGAAAAATAAATTTATGAAACAACATACTAACTCAAATCCCCTCCCCATCACAAAAAGCTATCTACGCTACTAAAACAAAGTATGTATATATGATCGTATTTATTAAAAACAAATAATAGCAATATATTTAAACAGTGGTTAATTACCGTTGCTAATTTTTCGTTTTAATATATTGTTCTAACGGGTTTAAAACAAAAGAAGCTTACCTTAGTTCTAACAGTGTTTTAATTTAAATTAAGATCACACAAGGAGGGGAGGGGTCTTGATGGTCTTTAAAAAATAGATCTGCAAACATTTTCGAGATATTATTTTTTTAACTAGAAAATCCTCATTTATAAACTCAAATTTCTTAAAAAATATAGCTTTAATTCAAAATAATTATTGAAAATGACTCACTTAACTCAGCGCATTCTAATCAAAAAATCAAAGAAAACAACTTTTATTTATAAAAAAAAAACTTGCCATTTATGTTTTCTATATATTTGAACAGAATCTATGGGGATCTCGGTTATTTGAAGAGATAGAGAGTCGGTTAAATTGGGGCAAAATTCCGTAATCTAGGGCCCAATAATAATCTAAAAATGAATTTGAAATATCCTCTTTCGTTTTTGAGGAATTGTCAAAAAAACGGATTTTTTGAAATTTGTTTTTTTTTTTTTTTCTATTAAAAAACTATTGAATCCAGACATTTACAACTTTGACATTAAATAGGCACTTTTTAACGATTAATCTAACAACATATTTTATTTAAAGATAACTATAAAATTTACCCATGGTCCCTGGATAAACTTTTATTTTTCTTATGGGCGCTATTTTGGATTTTCATATATTTTGGAAGAATATTTTTTTCTGAATTCAATTCAAGTTTATTGTACAGGGCGAGGAAAACTCGATGTCTCAGCTCTATTATATGAAAAGGAAAAACGATAGAAAAAATCTAAAGTCAAATGACAACAAAACAATATTTGTCAACCATTAGTTTAATTATTGACAGATACGGCTTTGTTATTTGCTATTTTATTTTAAGTCGCGACAATTGTGAATTTTGGAGAGAACTTTTTTTTAAGTTTGCTTTTAATTTTTTAACTAAAGAACATAGCAATTTTTTTTCTTTACAAAGTTCATTCAGAAAAATAAGCTCTTTTGAAATATCCAAAAATATAGGTATGTTTCTTTGGAACAAATATTCGATGACGATCCCGATAACTATCGTCCAATTTCACTATTGCCTCTATTTGGGAAAATATTTGAAAAAATTATGCTGAACCAATTAGTTACTTATCTAGAAGATACGGGCATCCTAGAAAATGAACAATATGGGTTCAGAAGGGGTCGATCTACAGCGGCGGCGATATCCAATCTCGGTGAATCAATTACTGATGCATTTGAGGATGGCTCAGTATCAATAGCCACTTTCCTGGACTTGTCTAAAGCCTTCGACTGTGTCTCTCACGAAATACTGTTACGGAAACTGTATTTTTACAACATACACCCAGACAGCTGTAGGCTCTTACTGTCCTATCTCTTTGGAAGATCACAGAGTGTGTTATCCAACGAAAACATATCGGAAGCGTCAGCTATAGAACATGGGGTACCGCAGGGTTCTGTATTAGGGCCACTATTATTCCTACTTTACATTAACGACCTACCCCGTGTAATATCATCCTCCAAAACGATATTATATGCGGACGACACCTCCATATTTACGAAAGCGCCAAATTTGACATCTGTTACCACTTTGCACAATCAATCACTTAATGAAGTCTCAAAGTGGTTCCTAAATAACCGCCTGAAACTGAACAACAGCAAATCTGCTACGCTAACTTTCTCGCCTAAGAGTAGTGAGCGGCAGCAAGGTTCTACGAAGTTTCTTGGTGTTCATGTTGATCCATCTCTAACATGGAGTACCCACGGGGACACACTTGCTGCAAAGTTATGCTCCAGTATATTTCTTATTCGCAGTCTAGTACCCTTGGTGTCTAAAGATGTTGTTCGGACGACATACTTTTCTCTTTTCCAAAGTAAGATAACTTACGGGGTTATTGCGTGGGGACACTCCGCCATCCGACACCGTATTTTTGGTCTCCAAAGAAGAGCAATCAGAGTCATCGCTGGGATCAACTATACAGTCGACTGCAGGCAAGCATTTATTGATCTGAATATATTGACGTTCCCATCACTTTACATACTTGTTTGCCTTTCCCACATTAAACTCAACATCGATGATTACCCGACATGCAGTGATATCAACCAATATAGCACTCGACAACAATCAAATCTGTATTTAAAAGCTACGAGGCTGACTAAAGCTCGGACGGGAGAACATTTCTATGCTATTAATGTCCTGCCAAAAATCATCCAGGAATTACCACACAAAAAGTTCTACCGAGTACTAAAGGATTTCTTATCAATTAATGCCTTTTACTGCTGGGAGGATTATCTTGAATTAAATTTTGATGCAGCGTTTAAACTGTAATTGCAGTTCAAACGCTGCATTAAAATGCAGTCTCTTTTACTTTTTTATTTTTACTTTGATATGTAGTTTATTTTATTTTTTTTATTATTATTTAGTTAAGAACTGACCTGTGTAAAACATGTACATTGTTGTTGCATCAATAAATATGAATATGTATATGAATATGAATATGAATATGAATATGAATATGAATATGAATATGAATATGAATATGAATATGAATATGAATATGAATATGAATATGAATATGAATATGAATATGAATATGAATATGAATATGAATATGAATATGAATATGAATATGAATATGAATATGAATATGAATATGAATATGAATATGAATATGAATATGAATATGAATATGAATATGAATATGAATATGAATATTACTTCAGTTCCAAAATTTAGAAAAATATGCAATTTTGGATTAAAATTAACCTTACTCAATCCCATTTATGAACCTCTTTTCAGATTTTTTTCTATCGTTTTTCCTTCTCTTATAATAGAGCTGAGACATCGAGTTTCGCTCACCCTGTACATTTTATATGTAAAATGTTAATCTTTTGTTTTTGCAAAGAGTGCCTTGGAAACAGTTAAGTTACTTACTTATTTGACCACTCCTGAGACTCATAATTTGCTTACATTCACCCCTGAAGACAGGCATCCGACAATACATGTTTAACAGTTGTGATTTATTTTAAACTAACGAGTGACTTCCACTCCCAGACTAAGCATGAAGTAAAATTTCGAGTTTAGAAAAGCCCCGAGACAAATTTTCACGGGGCTTTTCTAAACTCGAAATTTTACTTTATGCGCCACGCGTATAAACCACTGATTTACAGTAAAGTTAAAAATATATAACGCTTATATGTGATGATCAATATTTACCGAGATGTAAACGTCAGATACGTTTTAAAAAATTCTATTGGCCTAAAATTGTTCACGTAGACATAATGCTCGACTTTAATTTACAAATGTCATATTAATTATAATTACATTTTAAATAATTTCATAAATATCAAATAAATCTTCCAATCAAAACCACCCCAAACCGGACAACAGATAACGCCACGCGCCGGCTGAAAACAAATGGACTGCTTACTACCTGCTAATATCGGGTTGACATTGACACCCAAAAAATGCGGTTAGTGTTCATAATGGATTACCCCCTGAGTTCTCGGTCTCTTTCCCCTTACTCTCCAACATTTTAGGAAAGAGATAGAAATCGGAAGATTTTAGACATTTCCGTGTCGTCGCTGTTGGTACCAGGTGATAAACTAGCTTGCCACGGCACTGTCGAATACCAACGAAATATATAGGGCGATCTATTTAAAAAAAGGTAAGTTTGTTTCGTATCTTAAAAATGAATCACCCTGTATATTAACAGTTATTATTTATTAGTAGCTTAAATTAGTAGCTATAAGTATTATATGAAACTATTTTTGTATACTTATCACAAAGCGAGATATCAAGCCGTTACATTTTTGTTTGTACACCAGGTATTGACATTTTTGACAATATTGTATTACTGATGTTTTTTTTTTTCGGGCCATTGTAAAATTTTTGGACTATTTGAATATTCGAATTTTTGAAAATTCAAATATTTGAGTATTTAAATATTCGAATATTCGAATAATTAAATATTTGAATAGTCGACTATTTAAATATCTAAATATTTGAAAATTCAACTATTTGAATATCCAAATATTTGAATAATTCGAATATTCGAATAATTCGAATATTTCAATATATTTTTTAATAAATAATCAATTACTTAATTTGGAAAAATGCCCAGCCCTACAAAGAACTAAACAATAACACTTATTTTTAAAATTTTATCGCCATTAATTGAGCTACAAGGATAGTTTAAACATTTTGATTTTTGCATTTTTGTGGTATCTCTAAACTCATTATTTTGTCAATTTACATTATTTGCCTTTAAAATTAACACAATATATTATGCGTGTATTAATTAGCTCAAATTATTATTTAGAGAACTAATGTGAGCCGTTTGATAACTGTTCTAATCGCAAGAAGTGCCAAGACGGTAATTTGATTAAAGATATATCTGTACTCTCTGATTTTAAAAATAAATTGTATCTGAAATGTTTAATGACATAAAATTACTAGTGCTTGAAGTAATTATCACTATAACTGTCTAATTAGTGGTCTAAAATTTCTATAAGCACTATTTTTTTAATTGTATTGCAGCAAGTGTAGCCCATTTAGACGGTATTTTATGAATGCCATTAAAGAACAGCTATTTGATAACAAAGTTTAAGCGCAATTTTTATACACCATTACCTTCCATAATAATTCTATCCCGCGGAATGGAGCGAGTTCTCGTCGGCGTAAAAACACTGGGCAAACTGTAAGACCGTAAGACTGCTATGATAAGTGACTTGATCTCTTTAAACATTTAGCCGAGATGGTAAAAAGTAGATTGCGTCGCGCCGGTGGCCCATAAAGCAACAACTATCCAATTTCCTGGCGTTTGCGGACCACTGACCTGGAAGGACAATGAGGAAAATTAGATGGAAGCCGGGAATGGGGGAAATGGGAGGACGTGCGCCTCACTCCACTACGTCTGCATGTGTACCTTAAAACTTGATAGCAGGATAACTTCCAGTTATCCAGGATCATATCTCCGAGGAATATAACCAGCCGAGTATGAATTTTTAAAAGTAGATTCGTGTAATTAGAAAAGAATCCCCCAAACAACAAATCCTTATCTAGGCGGAGATAAGAGGAGTATAACCGATTGAGCGTCAAAGTTGTCCAATTTAGCGGAGTCAATCCGTGCTCTCCTGGTTTTAGTAACTTTGTTAATTCGAGATAACAACGTTTCCAAGAGGTTAACCCACCCTTCCGCTCGATCCTTCTGTTCGATCCCCCTCGATGCCACCTGACACCCCTAAATTGTTTGTTGCGTATGTTGCTTGCTTCTGGTTGAAAGATGATGATGATCGCAACGCGATGCATATTTCATGACGATGAATTTCGCGTTAGTCGCTGCATGCGCGCCACAATGCAATTCCGCATAATTAGCAGTATTAGTGTGACTTATATTTGTCGGACTATAATGGAATTAAACGGATCAATTCTAAACACTCTACACAGAGCCTGTTTTACATCACAAACGAACTGAACACTCGACAACACCACCCACTCTTAAATAAACAGTAATTACTTAACCATTCCGACATTTAAACCAATGTTTACTAAGAAAAGAAACATTGGGTAGTATTAAGAGTGCGCTCTACTCTATAGAAACTAAGAATACTGACTTTTTTTGTTATTATTTAATTTTTTTTAAATTTTGTCTTCACACATCTGTCTAAAATAAATTGCAGAGAGCATGATGATTTTGTTTTATTTTTAATTTTAGTATAGCTAAAAATAAAATTAAAAAACTGTAAAATGCGACTTCATCTTGCCCTCCGCAATAATTTTGTGATTTTATAATTCTTATATTATTTTTCATAAAATGTATGGTTCTCAAATAATCCACTTTATCCATTGAAAAAAAGAATCGTTCATAATATGAATATTTTGATGGATAATTACATTTTTTCCAGCAAGAGTGCACAATTATGTTCCAAAATAAGTATTTTTAAACCACAACTTCATGTGCCTTCATATTATTTAACGATTGTAAATTGAAACGACAGTACGGGTTGAGCGCAGCCTTAAAATGTATAACTCGGAGCCAGCGGTGTAACTAGGGGGCGCAAAGCGGGGGCCTCTTACCAACGTCGCCTTAAGGTATGAGTATAATGGGCATTAATTAAAAAACTTAAATCTAAAAAATAGTGATGTGTCGATCATAGCGCTTTCTCCATAACCTAAACAATTGATGATTGGCATAATAAACTCATTTCACTAGTCAATCGGGTAAAGACTATTTCATATTAAATCAGCGTTTTATACGCTTAGCGCATGAAGTAAAATTTCGAGTTTAGAAAAGCCTAATTTGGCTCGATCGCTCCGCTTCGCTACGCGCCCGAGCCAAATTTTCAGGCTTTTCCAAACTCGAAATTTTACTTCATGCTTAGTCTGGGAGAGGAAACACTCGTTTTTTTTCATTATCAAAACAATTAAAAGTTGACGTAAATAGTTTATTGTTGCTTTATTGACGAAGAATCTTCTGTATTGTTAAAACGGAATGGCAATTTTGATACAAATTAAAAAGGATTCAAAAGGTAATAGTCAATTTAATGATGAAATACTATCAAAATGCCATAATAGTGAAAATACAGGGGGTCATTCCATTTAAAAAATTATATTACGAGATATTAGAGAGAGCACTTGGTTAGATATTGACATTTTAAGAACACTTATTGTCAAAATTCACAGTTTCATAGAGGCATTCTCTAGGTACAAGTAGAGATATAAATCATATTTTTATCTTATTCTCAAGAAAAGTTATAGACAGATTTCAAGATGCTTTTTAGAGGTCAAAATTTCAGAAATATTATTTTTTTTTGAAAACTATAAGAGATAAATGTAGATATGTTCGAGTAAAATATGATGCAATTTTAACGAAGAATCCAAAAAATATAATCAATATATAGGGTGTTCCATTTAAAATAATAAATTTAGTGCTACCGGTGGAACTGGAAGTGATAGAAAGTTGAAAATATTTTACATAAAGAGAACTAATTAAACCGTATGACGAGGATTTTTTTCAAATTTTTAGTGCAACGGCAACCCCATAAACTTTAAACGAACGGTTTAGCGTCGACACCCTGTATATACAGAGCGTTTTATGTAACACCGAACATGCCAGAAAATATTTAATGTAAATTTTCCTATGGTCGATGAGTTCTGGGACGCATCAAAGCATTGAGTGCGATTTCATTGGCTCCGATTTTAGTAGTTCTAACGCAACCTCCATTTAAAGTCAACATGAAATGTGTCATTCATTAATCGCCTACATCACTAATGGAATGTTAATATTAAACAGAAAAGAAGAATGAGAAAGAGCAGAACAGATTTAGCTTAAATGCAAAAATAATAGAAAATCAGATTCCTATTTCCGTTTGCTAATATTTTGAAATAAGTTTAAAAATGCTTCAATTTCACTGGAAATAATTAAGAACTTCAATTCAGCGTATTGTGTAAACCAGTTTTGTGACGGCATTTTTGCCGTCACAAAACTGCCTTTCAGCAGATTTAAATATAAATATTCCAAATTTAAAGAGCGTGGCGAGGCACTTTAAAATGTTTGCAAGTACCGCCCCTAGGTCTGCTGCCAACACAACAATACTAGGGTGTTGGGTGTGCTGCTTCATTTGGCAAATATTAAAATTTTCATTGATTTGTTTACATAATACTCAATAAAAATAATGTAGGTTGTAAGACCGGTCTATGTTTTAATGTACTTTATTTACACACAATAACATATATACAGATGTATGAATACGAATGTGAATATCGAGAAGTTGAGCGGTGATGGTAATGGAACCTGGGCACTTCGGGCTGGCGTCGAGCGGCTCGGTGGCACGATGCAGGCTGGTGCGTCAAGGTGTGATGGCTGGCTCGATGCGGAGGGTGCTTCGTATGTGGAGCGTGATGCTCTTAGTTTCGACGGGCGACTAGACTGAAAGAACGACTGCTAGTGTGTCGTAGAGGGTGAGCTATTAGGCCGAGAAGACGAGCGCTAATAGACTGTCGTCTGTAGGCTGTGCTGCTGGTTATATGGTCATCCCAACGGGGTGGTGGGTGGTGGGAGTAGCGTGGGGTAACGTTGGGTGAGAGAAGGGATGCGACGTGGAGACGGGAGGGCTCTAGGTACCTGGAAAAGGGTCGCGCGCTCTCGGGCTGCGAATGAGCGTTACAAGGTGTATTTATTACTTTACCTACGCCCTATCTAGTAACCGCATCATCACACTGTCATCTTGACGCGTATGATTGACATTACCTACACATGCACGTAATAGCTTTGACAAGTATATTACATGCTGACAGCTGAACAGCTAGCTGATTGATTACCGCACAACCAAATGACATTTCTTTGATGTATATTGATCAAGTTATCATTTAGTTTTCATCAATGTCATGTTACTATCAAAAATTATTAAATAAATATGTTGTTCTTTCATGCTCATTGTTTATTTTGTTAAGGCGTAGGTAAGTATCGTACGTTTCTCTAGTGGTATGGCAATTACATACTCACGGAATATTGCACTCGCCGCTGCGCAGCTCGTGCGCAACATATCCGCTCATATGTAATATGCTGCACACCATTCTCGTGACGTAATATTTTTTTATTGACAGCGTAATTTACAATGCATTGAAGATATGTTTAAGACAGTATTAATCTTGATTGTCTTGAAATGCCGATGTCTTGCTTTGGGCAAAAAAAGTATGTTCCATATACCCACACACTGCACTTACCATAAACGCACAAGATTTAATAACTGACATATTTTATTTTGACGTTACATGTACCCTATTTACATTAGTCCCAATTTGCAATAGAACTATTAAAAATCGTAATAAATGAAATCGCACCCAGAAGAGTGTAAATTGACCATTACCATTGGAAGTCGTAGCCAATTACATCGCACTTAATGCTTTAATGCGTCCCAGAACAAATCAAACATAGGACAATTTATATTAAACATTTTCTGGCATGTTCGGTGTTACATAAAACTCTCTGTATATATACATTTACACTATTGACACTATGGTGGGGTGGATTTTTTTAGTAGTGCTTGTTGGCCGACTCTGGCTTAAAGTATACATGAAAATAAGCATTTTTGTTAGTAAATGTATGGTCAAAAGTGTTTCATTTAAAGATACAAATGCAAGAAAAGTAAAAAAACATCACAAAATATCGAATTGTGTCAAAATTGACCTTATTTGTCTAGATCGTCTAATTTTTCAAAATTCCATGTGACCTGTGCAAAATAATTAAAAATGCAATTTGGGTTGCCTTCTTAAGGCTTCTTAAAAAAAGGCTCTATTTTCACATTTATCTACCTATTTATTAACAAAACTGGCTTGCTTTGTTGTGTTTTGCAAGCCCTAGAAGTGTATCCATACAATTCATTAACACGCTGTATAAGTAAGATTAATTCCATATTAAAACCGACAAGTTTAATTGATAAAAAAACTAATATAAAGATTGAGATTAAAAACCTGTCACTTCCAAAATTATACTGCCTCGCTAAGATTCACAAACAGGGGAATAAACTAGAAAATTGAGCTTAAACTGTTTAAACCACAACATTTGTTTTTAAACATGGTAAAAACACCCCCAACCATCGAAAATAGCATCTACATCACTGGCATGTGTTCAAATTCTGAGACACGGTGCATTGGTGCCTAAAAGATATATTTTTAAAAATGCTGAATAAAATCTGATCATATCTTTAAAAATTAAAAAGTTCTAGCATAATTCGCATTACTTACTGGACAAACCATGTATATTAAAAAGCTGAAAGTTAAAAAGACTGTCCCACTTATAATTACAGGAAATTAAAAAAAAATTGGGACGGCCTCATCTAGCATAACATGTTGATAAATAAGAAGAAAATAATTCACATTTTTCTTCTCAACCGCAACAGAAATAAACAGTTATATATTTCATTATAGACACGGCACCCGCACAATATTAATAATCATTCAGTTTAGGGCCGATCCGCTGGATTATTGCCCTCCCTCACGGCATGGAATCCCGTGGCCTTTTGTGGGGCAACGTAATCTAATTAAAAGTGGGGCTGCCCTAATCGCCGGCATTATTTACGCTGTAAATAACATCTTATCCCGGTAGTGCTCGTAACCTAACGAGCATACATGCCCCGGGCCACCACCGGCCGCCCTAATTACCATCCTGCTGACTGCAAAAGGCAAATAGTTCCAGTTGCAGTTTTAGTTAATACCGCTCTCAGAGGCTCCCTCCAGTAAGCCCCTTGGCGTACGTATTTATTAATCACTCGGTGGGTTGACAAGGAATTGTGCTCGTGAGAGCCGATTTTTTCCCTCATCGGCGTATTTATTTACAAGCCCCTGCCATTAATCACGTCCTTTTTTATAAACCGATACGATTACAACCCTAAGACTAGTTGAACGGTGTTTATAAATAATGTTCGAGGCGATTTAGCTGAGTTCTTGCATATTTAATTTTGAGGATTAAGGAAATAAATGGGTTGTCATTATATGGATAGCACAGGTCCATTCGCAGGTTTCTTTTTGTAAGTACATTTTAAAGCAATTAGAAGAATTACTTTTAGTACAGGACAGGAGAAATAAGAGCAGTACTGTCTTAAGAAATTATTTCCTAATAAACTAAACTACTAAGTATGTAAATGTGAAATGATTTTTATTAGTTATATTACATGATTTGTCCAGTAAGTAATGAGAAGGACGCCAGAATATTTTTATGTTTAAAACTATAATTAAGTTCAGTTAATCTGTTTGACATTGACTCGGGACATCAATATACCATTTCTCGTGATTTTATCACGTGTAGTAATCTTCCAGGAAGTCCTAGACTGACATACCGCGCAGTGCGCTCGTCAAGATATCCTGTACGAGTTTAATAGTGTCAAAATGTTGTCTTTATAACTTCTATGACAACCTAGAACACAAATGGAACCCAAACAAAAGCAGATATGGAGTATAGACAAATTTGGGCAGCCATAGAATTTATTTTGGTAAAAATGCCCTACCAACATAAAAAAAATGTTCCGCTATGTCGCATCTTGGGATAATTTCATACACAATGGATTTTGAAATGACAAATTTATCTACTAGCAACCTTAAATGTAAATGTCAATTACAGTTCAAAATTGCTTTCATCTTAGCTACATTTTTAAGACTCTAAGACTTTTTTGACCTCTCTGCGCGATGTTTATTCTAGTTGGGAACTATTTTTTTTTTTTTGAGAAGATTGCTTTCTAATTGATAGTAATCGTTTCAATTGCTTATTTTAAGCGTAACACAAAATTGTATGCCTTATCAATTTTGAACCGAGACGCCACCCCCAAACACAGATTACACACCAGAGCTGGGCAGGATTCGAATCCTGGACTCGAATCCTTTTAGAGGATTTAAAAGAGGCATTCGAATACTTTAGTTCAACTGGATTCGTGATCAGGATTCGTTAAATTTTTTTTAAGAGGATTCGTATTCGAATCCAAATGTGGGTGATTCGAATCCATATAAAAGAATTCGAATCCTTATGAAAGGATTCGAATATTTATAAAAGGATTCGAATACTTATAAAAGGGTTCGAATATTTAAAAAAAGGATTCGAATATTTATAAAAGGATTCGAATATTTATACAAGGATTCGAATACTTATAAAAGGATTCGAATACTTATAAAAGGATTCGAATATTTATAAAAGGATTCGAATATTTATAAAAGGATTCGAATACTTATAAAAGGATTCGAATACTTATAAAAGAATTCGAATATTTAAAAAAAGGATTCGAATATTTATAAAAGGATTCGAATATTTATAAAAGGGTTCGAATATTTATAAAAGTATTCGAATACTTACAAAAGGATTTGAATCGTCAAAAATAATTCGAATTAATTGTGAGGATTAACATTAAAAATGTCTGTTGTGTGTTTTTAAATTTCTCGTTAAATCACTGTTTTATACGCGTGGCGCATGAAGTAAACTTTCGAGTTTAGAAAATCCAAGAAAATGTTCACGGGGCTTTTCTAAACTCGAAATTTTACTTCATGCTTACTTCATGCTTGGTCTGGGAGTGGAAAACACTCGTTTAAAGACTGTCTCAGTTTAAACCGAGTCGACCTTATACAGTAATGACTTTGATTTTGACGTCATGTGAGGATTTCCGCGCGTGATTATGTCGGCTCGGTTTAAATCGAGACAACCTTGCACACTAATAATCTTGGTTTTGACGTCACGTAGGGATTTCCACGCGTGACGACATTAACTAAAGTGTGTAAGTATGTTTGTTTTGATTTAAACCGAGCCGACCTTGATTGTTGACGTCACGTGAGGACTTCCATGCGTGACGTCAGCAATCAAGGTGGTTAGTGTATAAGGTTGTCTTAGTTTAAAACCAAGTCGACCTTGTTAGTTTAATTACATTGACATCAGAAAAACTCCCTGTATTTCTCGGGACATAGATATTTCTAATAAAATCAAACTGAATTTGCCATGAAATTCAAACATAATAAGTAAGTACCAGTATATTTTTAATTTCACAATATTTCAGTGTTTTATCCGTTTCGCTACGCAACTAAACCAAATTTTCAGAATTTTCTAAACTCAATATTTTACTTTGTGCGTAAACAAGGATAGTAATCCTATGTTAAAAAACAAAAATTAACATTTCTTAAGATATAAACTTTTTGTCTCGTGTAATATAAGGCAAAAGTAATGTCATATTATGAATTGGCTGCCATTTTATTAGAAATGAAAAAAATGGGCAATGTTTTGACTGAAAGTTAATTTAAAGGTGTAAAATTGATAATATAAAGTTAAAAAAATTATATCGGTCAAATGACCATCTCCTGGAGTTGATGTTGATTGTGCTCGTTTTACAGCATTTTGAATTGTTGTTCCTAAAACATCTGGCTCCAAATTGGTAATTTCTTCTTGAATTTTGGCATTCAAGACTTGCAAAGTTTGTGGTTTGTTGTGGTAAATGCGAAATTTCAAATAGACCCACAGGGAGTGAAAACGCTCGTTCGAAACTTCAAACTGAATGCTTTGATAAGAACAATAAATGACTAAAAATGTTTTGAAAGATGATAATCTAGTTTTCAAAATTATGTTTAATATTATTTGAAGTAAAACTGACATGGTAGCCGCAATCTGAAATATTAAATTTTTCCGACATTTTCCTGATTCAAGATTTTGTCGCTGGACTTTTAATATACCTTCATTTTGTTAAATTGTTTTTATTGTTTTTGTCAATATTTAAGTTAATTTTATAATTTTTTACGTGTTTTGTATAAAATTTGCCGGCTGATTTTGACAAATTTAATAATGTCATATGGCTTTTTTGTTAATGTTTTGGCCAATTTGAATATGATTTTCTCTAATTTTCCCGGTTTTAACGATATTCAGTGAATCTTTTATCTACGTAATTTTCAGGCATCCGTCGATTTTATAATAGAGTTCAATTTGAAGCTTTAAACGAGTGTTTTCCACTCCCAGACTAAGCATGAAGTAAAACTTCGAGTTTAGAAAAGCCCCGTGAAAATTTGTCGTGGGTCGCGCAGCGACCCGAGACAAATTTTCGGGCTTTTCTAAACTCGAAATTTTACTTCATGCGCCAAGCGTACAAAACACTGATTTGAAGTGATGTTCAGAAACACACAAATACATCTTTAATCAGAGTAACAGGGAACCAGATGTTTAGTCTGTTATCAACGATGTTCAGTGTTAATAATAAATAATTAGGTTTTAAATATTTTTGTTAAAACAACTGGTAACGATATTTTTATATAAATGGTTGACAAAAAATACTAAAATCAAATTTATTCTAAAAGGATTTGTATTCGTGATTCGAAAAAACAGGATTCGAATCTTTGATTCGAATCATATTTATCTTTTACGAATCCTTTATTCGAGTACTCGTGATTCGAATCATATTAGGTGATTCGGATTCGTGATTCGAATCCTTTTTACGAGGATTCGTCCCAGCACACAAAGATTCCAGTCCCAGACCCTTTGGCTTAGCGCAAAAAAGTTATACTCATTACTTTCCGGGCAAACCATGTGTACCGGGTGTTTGATTAAGCGTGGCCACCGACTGTATCTTAGAAACTATGTAGCGTAGCATGCACGGGGTATCAACAATATATGGAATTGCCAAACCAAAATTTCTTCCTTGTCTAACACATTTGAATACCTATAGCTCTATTTCACCGATGGTTTACCCAAGGATTTCGGCGCCGTAGACGGCGCCACTAGAAAATCATAATAGGAAACTGTAAAAATGCTAATCTGTTTTAACAAAAATGCTCCAGATAGACAGACGTTACATTTGGTGTTAACAATATATGGAGTTCTGAGACCAACATTTCTTCTTTGTCTAGCACATCAAAATGCCTATAGCTCTTACTCACAAAACGGTTTACCCAAGGCCACTAAAAAATCTCTTAATAGGAAACTGTAAAAATAATAATCTGTTTTAACAAAAATGCACTTGATGTCTGTACATGAATTTGTCACGTAGCGTGTACGTGACAAATTGACGCCATTTGTAATTTATCTTTTTGGTTAGACTTGGTTAGGCTACAAGTAGTTTGTTCTTTATTAAAAATCTTCAAAAAATATTTTTTTTTTGTCTAAAGAAGGTATAATATTTGAATACATTGGAGGTTGTACGGAAGGTGCAGTGGCAAATTGTTGTTTCTAGCGAATAACCAAAGAATTTACAATTAATCATTTCATTGCTATTAATCACGAATTTGTTTATATCTATTACAGTATTATGTTAAACAAGATATTCACTACGTATCTACGGCAAGTGATTTCTTTCGACTGTGCTCACAACCCAGACAACCCTATTTTTGTTAGGAACCGAATTTAGAAGGAGATGCTATTTTGTACATTATTTTTATAAATAAAATGTATCAACCATGTATAAAGTAACTGTTCTACCCCTCTGTGTAATTTAAATAATGTTTACATTAAAATTATTGATTACTTCGCCGTAAACAATAATTTTTATTTGGACTTAGAATTAAATTCATTGAAATGTAATACTCAATATTTTGAAATAACCGCCATATTTTGGATTAAGCGACTGTCGCGCCACCATAGTGTGGTTTACCCTGTTGCGGCCGTTTTTTTCCCTCATAGTTGTAGCATGTTGGGGTAAAAAATTGCAGAGTAAAAGTGGCCAAAAGAAATCACTGGAAATTAGTTTTAAGTCCCTACCTCCGCCGCTAAAGGGCGTAATATCTATCGCCAAATACAAAAACAGATTTTTATTAAAAAAACTGCTAAATTGAGCTAAGTTAAAAATATACAAACCGTAATTTACGCTAAATTTTACTCACTTGTTTCTTTATCTCGCACATATGAAGCAGGGGACGCTCTCCCCTGTATGATCATTAAACTGCGTGTAACTTTTGTTAGGATTAACCGAAATTAATCAAATTAGTCTTAGTTGTTATCTATCAACTTAAAAACATTTTAAATCACTGTTTACTTTCGTTTTTATAGAAAGCGCCAGATGGTGTTTTTTAAACAACCGCCATATTTTCTAGATTTTATTAAAAATTTCAAATTATAAGCTACAGTTCTCCTAGGCTAGTTTAGAAAAGCCAAACTTTTCTAAACTCGAAATTTTACTTAATTCGCCAGGCGCCTAAAACGCTGATTTGTCTCGAAGTTCAAAAATACACACAAATTCTAATTAATAATTCTAAGTTATTCCATGATTTTGGAAAAATTATAAGTTTTTATTAATCTTTTAACAAACTGTTGTTTTTTCTCTACGAAAAAAGATGGCTACGAAAAAACTTATGATCCTTGGTTTACAACACTTCTAATAATTGCTATTTATTGTATGTCTATTAAGAAAACATATAATTTCTTTTTTTTTGTTTGTTTGGCATAGGTATTACCATTCAGCCACTAACGTTGATTTTTATAATATCTATATTAACATATATTTCGACTAATTTGGACGTCACAACACATTCACACACATCCATGGAACCGGAGACGAGTATTTTTCGTTAGAAAAATTACTCGCCTCCGCTGGGAATCGAACCCAGATCACCTCCGTGTCCGATTGGCGAAACCGGCGGCTCAACCGCTCGGCCACGGCGGGCCCTAACATATAATTTTAAATTAAAAAATTAGCTATTTCATCCTTCGTAGAGGACTTGTTGGGAATTTTATTAACTTGTGCTGAATGATATGGTGCATTATCCATTATAATAGCACTATGTGGTACAAGTTTTGGCAATAATTTTGTTTAGAATCAATTTTCAAATAAATCCTCCGTCATATTTTCATGATAGTCAGCTTTGACCGTTTTAAAATTTTTTGCAGGGAGTACCCTGCTTCTCTCAATCATCTCTTTCTTCTCTTCAATAAATCCGCCGCCCGCGTGTAAAATTATTATACGCTGACCCGTGATGGTGGGACGTCCAAATTACATTTATTAGTGCCATCGGTCCACCCTCTCGAAATAGTGTCATGGGTGTCATACCATGTTTCATCTAGGTACACTATTGGCACATTTTGATTGCGTAACTCTCCAACTTCTTCATAATGCTTAATTCGCCATTCTAAAATGTTTGTCGATTCCATTAAAACTTGCCATTTATCGATTGTTTTATAGCGAAACCCAATCTGTATTAGACATTTTCGTACAGTTTCTTCACAGCATTGGATATTTAAATTTTCTTTAATTTTCTGATGTAAAGTGGGAATGGTAAGAACAACATTTTTTGTGTACTCTTCGTATATACATTTTTACTTTCCCCCGTATGTAATACAAAGGGAAAGTATTGTTTTCGTGAAAATTTTCGAATCAAAAATTTTAGCGGAAATATCCGTTTTGAAGTCCCCTGAGTCGAATAAGACCATTTTTGAAAAATGTCTGTCTGTCTGTCTGTCTGTCTGTCTGTGTGTGTGTCTGTGTGCGCTGTACCGCAAAAACCGCTAAAGATATCGAGATGAAACTTGAAACTTAAGCTTTTTGTTACAATCGGAAGAACTGAAAAACTTTTGGTGAAAATCGGAAAACCGGAAGTGGTACTTTACTCTTAGCGTTTTTCAGTTTTTTCAGATTTTTTCAATAAATGTTCATCAAACGAAAAATTCTTGCAAATAAAAGTTGTAGATAATAACAAAATGAAGATGTATTGTTCACTTACTTTTTGTCATAGCACTCTTAGTTTTTGAGATATTTCAAAAGTTGTGTGTTTTATCTAGTTATTGAAGACCAATTCGTAATATGTTATAAAAAGAAGAACGTTTTTCGGGAACTTTCAAACACAATTTTCTACAGGGTGATTCATTAGCCTCTTTACAAACTTCAAAAAGTGATTTAATACGCAATTTACGGGGGAAAGTACTATGATGGACACATCACCATTTTTTTATTCTATCTTGATTAATACTTTTAATTATTCTGTTCTTACCAACGTCGACTTGTTGCGTTCTTGTTTCAAAACGATTCGTTTAATAATTTTTTTTATATTAATTTTCCAAACAGTACTATATGGAATTTGTACTATTTTCGAAGTTTTCAAGATCGCTCCACCCTCTTCTTCCTTTTTAAGATAGTTATAAACATTGCAAATTATTTGTTTTGCTTCGTCTGGTAAACAGTTTCGGTAATTTGGGCTATGATTTTCTTGGAGAATATCATGACGTTCGATTAGATCACCATGTCCGTCATTTTCAATTTCTGCGCACAACTCTTCATTCCATGGTCTCCACATTTTGTAAAGAATTATAAAATCTAAACTAAAATAAAAATGAAATATTTTTGGAAATTCGTACCTTTATCCAGTTTTGAAGGAAGTCTCGATTAAGTCTTAGCAATAAGAGATTTAATGTAAAACTTCAGTGAAACTGAAATACACGATAAACACAAAAGGCGAAGGACAAACTAATATTGCATTATTGAATGCCGAGCTAGCTTAAATATATTAACCCTCTCAATCCCTTTTAGAAATAACCAATCAAGAAATGATATTTATTGAAGACGTAAGTCGATAATTTTATTAAGCCTTCGTAAACAAGATTAACTAAGGGAATGACAACAACGAGATTAAAAGGAATACAAAGAATTCTTGTAAGTTATGCAATTTAAACAGCTACTTATAATAATTATACCCTCCCCGTATAGAACATTCATAAAATAAACCGATTGCCGATTAAGAAAAAAAAATATTAGTGCCATTGCGCTTGAATTCATAGCACATCCCTGCAGTGCGACCGGAATAGATTACCTGTCGTTTAACGGTCATCGCCCACCGTAAATCTGCCGGACTACCCTCAACTTAATGATTTTATTGAAGTAATTGTTAATGCCGCTGTAAACCACTCGAAAAGGCAAAGCCATATTTATCCTCTAAACCTGGGGAGACTAAACTCGCGGAAATTCTCGACATTTTTCAGTTTTAACAAAAATCGCTACAACTCAAAAACTATTCCAGCTACAGAAAATATATAATACATACATTTCGGGTATTTCGGTGAGATCGATGAGATCTTCCTGGTTAGGTGGAAGAACAGTAAGTGTCCTTATCGGACACAATACACTGAACCTCGCCATTTTCTTACTGTAGTGTTGTTCTATGTTATGTATACTTATTTGGTAAGAAATAAAGATTATTATTATTATTATTATTATCTACAAGATAGGAGTATATATTTTTATACAGGGTGATCCATAAAGTATCTGAAGGAAAATGTCAATTTTTGTTTTTAATCAAGAGAACGAGTGTCTATCAAAGTTATTGTTAGTGTAAAAAAGAGTGTTTTCTAGTCCCTGATTAAGCATGAAGTAAAATTTCAAATTTAGAAAAGCCTTAACATTTCGAGTTAAACAAAAATAACATAATACATATGAGATATGGTTGTGAGCCTGTGCCAAGATCATCGATCGAAATATAAAATTAAAAAAAAAAACTGAAGTTCAAAATGTACTGCTTATCATACCTTTCAAAATTCGATGGCGTCTAGCAACTTTCTTTGGAATATGGTATATTTCACATTTTAACCATTTCTTTCCGGCAATAGCAATAACGAGTCTATAAACTGTTGATATCCCAGTAGGTTCTGACTTCAGAAACATACGTCGTGATGTGACACTACCTAATGACATATACTTAAATTTATTTGAAGTACCGAGATTCACCAACTCGTATGACTTAAGCTAAGATATATACAGTTAATAGACACTCGTTAGAATTAAATAGAAAAGCACTTCATTCAGCACAGGTAATTCTTTTTAAAACATAACCTTGCGTCGACGTGGATTTTTTTCTTTATGTAAAATGTGTTTAATTTTGTTTCTTAGTTTAATACAATAGAGGCATCTAATAAATAATTAGTATCGAATCTAACGATATCGAATATATGGTCAATCGATATTAGTGATATATCGGAAAAATATAGATTTATTTGCATGAAAATACCGATATTTCAAGATATAGATATACCGGGTGTTGACTTGGCGGACACAACATAGGTAATCCCATGAAAATTTCGAAATGTTAAAATTTTGGCTCCCCTACCTTTTTTGTAGAGGGAACCATTCTGAATTCATTCGCGTTAACGTATATCACTTTACGTTTCTCTAAGTTAAAATAATTAAGAAGAAGTAATGTGATTTTATAAAAATATTGACATGCCATGGAATTGAAACAACAGTTGCGAATGTCAAAATGGCAAAAGATATCGCAGTCACTTGATTAAAGTAAATGTTTTCGAAATGATTTACACTATTCAAGAAAAAATCCTCCTAATAAAGTGGTATTATGCAGACCACAGTAATCACGATGTTTGCGTTATGTTTTTATCGTTAATTAAGTAACAGCAATATCTTGTGCTATTTTGACATCCGCAATTGTTGTATCAATTCTATGGTATGTCATTATTTTCATAAAATCACATTACTTTTTCTTAATTATTTTAGCTGTAAATTTTCTGGCATTCGTTGATTTTTAAAAGAGTTCAATTTGAAGCTTTAAACGAGTGTTTTCCATTCTCAGACAAAGCATGAAGTAAAATTTCGAGATTAGAAAAGCCCCGTGAAAATTTGTCGAGGGTCGCGCAGCGACCCGAGACAAATTTTCTGGGCTTTTCTAAACTCGTAATTTTACTTCATGCGCCACGCGTATAAAACACAGACTTTAAATGAAGTTCGAATAAACATAAATTTGATACAAGTATAGTGTTTTATACGCGTGGCGCATGAAGTAAAATTTCGAGTTTAGAAAAGCCCAGAGAATTTGTCTCGGGTCGCGGCGCGACCCTAGACAAATTTTCACGGGGCTTTTCTAAACTCGAAATTTTACTTCATGCTTAGTCTGGGAGTGGAAAACACTTGTTTAAAGCTTTAAATTGAACATAAAAAAAAACAAGGAATATCCGTAATTGTTGTATCAATTTCATGGTATGTCATAATTTTTATAAAATCACATTACTATTTCTTAATTATTTCAGCTGTAAATTTTCTGACATTCGTTGATTTTTAAAAGAGTTCAATTTGAAGGTTTAAACGAGTGTTTTCCACTCCCAGACTAAGTATGAAGTAAAATTTCGAGTTTAGAAAAGCCCCGTGAAAATTTGTCGAGGGTCGCGCAGCGACCCGAGACAAATTTTCTGGGCTTTTCTAAACTCGAAATTTTACTTCATGCGCCACGCGCATAAAACACAGATTTGAAGTGAAGTTCAAATATACATAAATTTGACAATATTATAGTGTTTCATACGCGTGGCGCATGAAGTAAAATTTCGAGTTTAGAAAAGCCCAGAAAATTTGTCTCGGGTCGCTGCGCGACCCTCGACAAATTTTCACGGGGCTTTTCTAAACTCGAAATTTTACTTCATGCTTAGTCTGGGAGTGGAAAACACTTGTTTAAAGCTTTAAATTGAACTTAAAAAAAAAACAGGGAATATCCGTAATTGTTGTATCAATTTCATGGTATGTCATAATTTCTATAAAATCACATTACTATTTCTTAATTATTTCAGCTGTAAATTTTCTGACATTCGTTGATTTTTAAAAGAGTTCAATTTGAAGGTTTAAACGAGTGTTTTCCACTCCCAGACTAAGTATGAAGTAAAATTTCGAGTTTAGAAAAGCCCCGTGAAAATTTTCTGGGCTTTTCTAAACTCGAAATTTTACTTCATGCGCCACGCGCATGAAACACAGATTTGAAGTGAAGTTCAAATATACATAAATTTGACAATATTATAGTGTTTTATACGCGTGGCGCATGAAGTAAAATTTCGAGTTTAGAAAAGCCCAGAAAATTTGTCTCGGGTCGCTGCGCGACCCTTGACAAATTTTCACGGGGCTTTTCTAAACTCGAAATTTTACTTCATGCTTAGTCTGGGAGTGGAAAACACTTGTTTAAAGCTTTAAATTGAACTTAAAAAAAAAAACAGGAAATATTCGGAATTGTTGTATCAATTCCATGGTATGTCATTATTTTTATAAAATCATATTACTTTATCTTAATTATTTTAACTTAGAGAAACGTAAAGTGTTATGTGTGAACATTCATAAATTTAGAATTTTTCCCTCTACAAATAAGTGAAATACATTTAGTCTCTAAAATAAATAGGGAAGTCAACACCCAGTATATCGAATATCCTTAATAAAAACTGAATTTTAGGTATTGATAATGAAGGTTTAAATTAAATTACACTTGGTTTGTTCCACAATTTTTTACTTTACTATTTACTCGACTAGTTTCGCATTTTACAGCATTATCAGGAGTGAATTACAAAAGATACCGACAAGCTTATATATAGTCAGGTAATAAGGGATTTTAAGATTGGGGAATTCCAAATCTCCTCATTGTCGTTGACGAGGTGTTGTCCGTCTTTTATTGCCCTATTTATTTCTAGGCCTTCCCTGAGGTTTAAAGTACGGCCCTTATTACCTGAATATAAAATTTTGAAATTATTAACATCTATAAAGTGGTTGTTAATTATACAATGTTTTGAAATCCCTGTACACTGTTTGTCATTTATAATTGATTTTTTATGTTCTGCTAGTCTTGTCTGAAAAGTTCTTCCTGTTTGTCCTATGTATAATGCATCACAATCACTGCACTTTAGTTCGTACACTCCACACTTATTTAATTTGTCTATGGGGGATTTATTATTTATTAGTAGTTTTCCTAAATTTGTCTGGTTAGTGCACATGATGCGAAATTCATTACCCTTTATATTGTTTATAATTTTATTTGATAAATCCTTAACATAATTAAGTTTGGCCCATTTTATTTCATTAATTTCTTCGATATAGAAGTGTTTCATCAATTGTTTTTTCTTTTTCTTTTTTAAGATGTTATCAACAATTTCAGCATTATATTATATAGCATGAATTTTAGGTTTGTGAACTTCTGTAAAAATATTAAAAAAAATAAAATTTGTAAGAAAGTTGATTTTTAAAGAATATATACTTCTAAGGTGCGGTCCTTAAAATAGTTTAGCTTTGGCCCTCGGCGCAATTTGGGTTGGCCAGCCCTGGTATAGAACATGGTAAACCCCAATATCTTTCATCGGGCAAATGCAATAATTTTTTATTTAAAAATGAGTTTTAATTTGTTTACAATTAACATAGAGTCTCCATAAGCGTTCTGATATTCACAGCCCTCTTAAAAAATATATATCTTGTATTTAATTAATTCATCTACAACTTTGAAAACTGTAATTGATTATAGTTATACCACCGTTTTAACTAATTATGTTAATGAAGGCAAAAATAGTTGACGTTGTAAATTTTCATTTTTAAGCTCAAGTCGAAAAGCCAAGCATCATGCGCCTTAATTAAAATTCATGACAGACAGTTACTAATGTAGGAGATTAAATTACTTGAAAGTTTCTGTGTACCCATATACTTAACCGAAGTACGTGGATACATGGGCACGTTCCCCTCCGCGTCGCATCCGCGAGGAGAGAAGTGTTATTTAAAAGTTTTTCGAGCCGTTCGCGTCGACAAAAATGAGGCCGGCAAGAAATCTGCAAAAACAAGCGTTATTCTCCCCCTCACTTGCACATGATTAATGGTGCAACGAAATTAAAAACGGCGCTGGAAAAGTGGCTACGTGTCGCCTCGGAGAGCTTCGAACGCGCGGGTGAGGAAATGCCTGGAAGTATTGAAGAAGGCGCCAATATCCGGCACGTTCGTCAACATTCTAGGGAGTGTATGTGAGTGCGGAGAGAGTCGAGTTGGGTTTAGCAATTTCCAATTTCGAAAGAAGGGCGTCCTGATTTCCTTCCTAATTACGCCCCGCCGCACTATGATTTATAAGAAAAATTCTCCCGCGCGAACTTTAATTTTTCCTCGTTTTGCTTCAGCTCGGAGGTGATTCATGGTTTATCCGATTTTCAGCCGGCCGTTAAATTAGATCTCTTATAAACTTTTTTCCATAGTTATTTTATTTTTTTATTAGAATCGACGTCCTTGTGAAGGAAGCAGGGCGCGATTACGCCGGAATACAAATTAAAACAGAAGGGGCTATATATTAAGTCGGTGTCGCCTTCGCTTGCTACACAAGGATTCACCTGGAACTTAATTTAAATAAGTGCAGATTAAAATTTTCTAATTTACAACGTGATCCCGAACTGCTAACGGGATTAAAGTTTTATGGCCATAATACAATATTTCAAATATTAATTAACTTAAAATTCTAAGATTTACACCCCCCAGTAAAAATCGCATTTAGTTTTGAATCCATTTCCATAAATTGGGAAGGTTTTGTGCAATTTAGTCGTCGCTTCGGCGCGCCATCTTGCAGCTGATTTAGTGTCTCGCGATAAAAAGCAATTTTATTATAATTAATTTCGATAATGTATGAAGAGGAGGCGAGCGGTTTGCGGGAATGCATTTTTGAGGGGGGCAAAAAGGGCCCTGATAGGAGTTTGATGAGGGTGCGCTGCGCGGGAGTGCGCGCGGAGGCTGTAAACTGCAAATAATGAAAACGGATGGCCATCTTAGTTCCCGGAACCCCGGACTAATGTTTATTAAACTAATCAGTGACGCGGATAATTTGTCCGAATGTAATCCGTTAAGCCAGCCGGGGAATGACTAATCATGACGAAGCGCAACGGAGCACGGCCACGATCCACGATCCGGGGTAGATGGATCTTCGGCAATTTGCTCTTCTTCGTGTACTCTTAAACCATCAAACTATCCGGAAGGGCCGAGACTGTAATTAATGCTGACAGGAAAGGAATCGAACTTCGTTAACGATTACACTAAATTGCTGCATGCTATCTATCGATTCTGCTGATTTTTGCAACTCACGAGCTTATAGACACTTAAAACATAATTACACAAGCGTTAGTGGCTGAATGGTTAAACAGTAAACAATAAAAAAAACATAATTACTTAATAGAATCATATACTCGTAGTGTTCCAGCAAAAATAGTAAACTAAACATTCTGTAATTTATTCAAAACAAAATCCCTATACACTTAGTCCAGTGGGTAAGTAGACTAATTATCAGGGCTTCGAACCGAAACTGAACCGTAAACCGAAAACCGAAAAAAAAGTTAAGCCGTTATTTTTGTGGGAACGAACACCGAAAAAAATATATATACACCATTCCATTTGTTTCTGGATCTCGCCTAGCCATGCTTTCGTGTTGTTATGTTGCAGTATCAACATTTACATTTTTTATTAGTTGCCACTCCTGATTCCTTATTTTAACAGTGTTGCAATAATTTATGATATCATAAGTAATCCTCTTTTCAATTTTCAAGAGGTTTATTGTTAATCTTGCAACAATTATTTCGCCACGCGGTCGCTTCTTCGAGCATTTTATTATTAAATCAAATTAATCTAGTGTTGCAATGCTGTGTCAATGTCAAAGTGAAAAATAATTTCAGGCACATATTAAATATTAACATGCCAAAGATTATCTCTGAATCAAAAAGGTGGGTGGTTAATCAACTTATTCCTGCTTTGGCTAAGCTTTCAGGGAAATGTGTAGTTATTATGGATAATGCTGCATACCATTCTGTGCAATTAGACAAAACTCCTTCATTTTCTTGTAAGAAATACGAAATGCAAGAGTGGTTGGTTAAACACAATGTAAAATTCAATCCAAAATTAACCAAAAAGGAACTATGGGCTTTATTTATACCTTTTCGATCAAATGACAAAATTTACGTAGTTGATGACATTTTGAGAAAGAAGGGGCACGAAGTTCTTAGATTACCGCCATACCATTGTCAATACAATCCAATTGAAATGGCATGGGGGTTTTGTAAGACTTACTACAATAAGCACATAAATTCTAAGCAACCATCTAAGGATCGTGTTCAGAATTTATGGCTTGCGTCTCTCTCAAAATGTACATCCGATATGTGGCAATATTTCTGTGATCATTGTGAAAAACTTATTTCGGATGACTGGACAAAACACATGGGGAACCTTTCTTTTGAAACCATTCCTCCTTTTATTATTTCGCTTGGGGAATCTGGCTCAGAACAAACATCAGAAGATTCAGATGCAGGTTCTCTTGACTAAATAATAAAAGTGGAATGAGGGCTTAAAAATTGTTTGACATGAAAATTATCAGTATCACAAGAGGGTGGGAATAAATTTGCAATTCTACAAAAAAATACTGAGGGCCAACAGAAGAGAGAATGACCAAAATTAAGGTGGATGGATGGAGTTGATCAAAATGTGTTAACGGGAAGACCCAAGCGAGAAATACAAATGGATGACGAAATAAGTTTGCAGAGCCGAATTCATTATATTTGTTATATACAATATTATTGCTGTGTTTGTATGTACAAAAACCAAGTAGTAAATTTTGTTAATCTTAAAACTGCATATTATTATCCTTTTATATCTGAAAATTTGTAAAACAGGCAACAGTGTAAGATCACAATTGTCAGAAATTATAACCTTAAAATCGAACATCTGACAGTGACATTTAAAAACCCTGATTTAAAACACAACCAGCCCCATTTACAATACTTAAACTGTCACTTTTCCATAGCTAGGCGAGATCCAGAAACAAATGGAATGGTGTATATCGGTTTATTTCGGTTCTAACATGCACGTCAACTTTAATTCTCTAACAGTTTCTAAACTTCAACTGGTTGCAGTTGAAACAAATATAAATATCTTCACTTTATTTTCCAAACTATCAACTGTTTTGTTGAAAATCGTTGGAGAGAAAAAAGTACTTTGTCTTAAATCAGCCGGTACGGTATAATGTATTTTTTTCTTTTCTGGCGTAAACATAGCACAGTGTAACCGTATAACCATTAAACACCTACTTTAAACAAAATTATATTTCGAACCCTTGTTCGGTCTCATTTTGATTATTGTAGAACGATTTGGTCGCCCTCATACGTTACATATGTCAACAGGATGGAAAAAGTGCAAACTAAGTTCATTAAGTTTATGTCATATAAATTGACCCAGAAAAATATACACCTAACAACCGAGGAAACGATGGCATACTTAGGAATCACAACTTTGCAACATCGTGGCATGGAATTAGATATGTGTTTTCTTTATAAAATCATAAACTGCAAAATAGATTCAAGTCATATTGTTAGTATGATTAATTATCATGTACCACCTAGACATGCACGTAGCCGCATGCTACTTCATAACAAATTTTGCAGGACGACCTGCAGTTTAAATTGCCCTATGACTCGACTAACGCGCACGGCTAATGACATTTGTAGCGGTATTGACTTTTTTAACTCATCTTTAGGTTTAATTAGGAGGAGTCTCGCGGATGGTGTGCACTAATGTTATAACCCTATTGTGGTTTACGCAGATTAACATATGTGTCTTTGTGCATATTTGTGATTCATGTTTTGTGTCTTACATTTTAGTTATATGTTTTTGGCTCTACGTTGTAAACGGCTTGTTAATAAAGAATTATTATTATTATTATTATTATCACTTCTGTGTAATGTACCCAAAATATAATAACAACCATTATTATTATTATTATATTTGTTACACACTGTATATTATATTTCTACGTATTAATTTGTACTCATCAAATTGTATTGTATTTCTCAAAATTGATTATTGACTTGCTCCGCACAGATAACATCGGCAACAACAAATAGCCCATTAGTTCAAATTCTATTATTCTTCTTGTATTATTTTGTAAATATCGTTCAAGCCCATTTGGTTCCGCGTGATTATAAGTAAATATTTTGCAGTTCCGAAACTAGACTTTGTTCTCCCATGTTATGCGTGTTCTAATCCTATTGGTTATTGTTATATAAAAGTAGTGGGGATTCTTCTGTGAAGAAGCGTGGAGAACAACATTTGTATTCTCAAAAGCCAGTCTTATTCTTACTCTCGAGTCAGTCTTATCACAGTCTCAATTCAGTCTACAATCAGAACTATCCTTACTATAACTTATTGTCAAAACCTTATAAGTTAATTAATAATTGATTTGTGTTAAGTTCGGGCAATTCTAAAAATATTAATATATCCGAAGAACATCTATCTGTATCTATATTCGGAACTATCATATTAAAACACTAAATAAACATAAATTCAAGCGTTAAGTTTCATTTTATAAAAAATATAAATAATTCGCTCCCCGCTCGAACATTACATCTGCATAGGCTTTTTTGTCAATATTTACCGTTAACTTATGAATTTATTATGCCTTAAAGATCATTATTAATAAGTATGCAATTAATATACCTTCGAAATGATTCAGATCCCAAACCTCTACTTTAACATTTTCAAAATGGCGGTTTCGTTAAAGTTTTACTTATAGAAATTTAAATGTAAAACATTAAATAAATGCTATTTAAGTAAGAGGCAAATATTCATTTTCTAGAATACATAAATTTCTTTTAAATAATAAAGTTAATAAATATAATATCACTTATTTAATAAGGGCACTTTTTTTTCATTTGACAATTGAAAAAAAGGTTAACTTTACTAGCGCATGAAACGGTATGTCATACGAAAATGTGTTAAAAAAACCATTATTCCTGTTAACTGAACATATACCGGGTGTTCGATAAAAACGCCCAACACCATAGCTCTGTTAGATTTTGACTGATTTGAATAAACTAAAAAACAAAGTCAATGGCCGTTTTAATACCATTAATTGGCAGTAATTATATATATTTTTAAATTAACTTCATTGCCAAATTATATCTAACTTTAAATTTTTAAATGAGAAACTTATATGCTCATTTTATTATATTATTAGACATTGTTTTTCCGGATCCAATTATGCCCAATATGTTGATTTTAATTTAATATTTGTGCCAGAAAAAAAAATATAATCAATCTTGTTTGCCTGATTTTAATCTAAATAAATGTAGTGCGCCTTGAAAAACATGCTCTTTTAATACTGTTTAAATTGTTTATTGGTTATATTTAATCTGTGTGTTTAATTATTATACATTCACAATTTGTTATTATTTTGAATTCAACTTTAATATTTAATAAATACTTTTTTTTTTGTTTTAAATATACATAACGTATACGCTGTGTATTTTCAAAAATTCGTCGATTATATAAAAGAATTCAATTAAAAGTTCGAACGAGTGTTTCCACTCCTAGATTAAGCATGAAGTAAAATTTCGAGTTTAGAAAAAAGCGTTAAAATATGGTTTAGTCGCGGAGAGCGAAGCGCTACGCGACCAAACCAAATTTTTAGGCTTTTCTAAACTCGAAATTATACTTCATGCGCCACGCGTATTAAACACTGAAAAATTGTGAAGTTAGAAATAGACTTTAAAAATTAATAATTATCAAATGGTTTAAATAACAAACATTTTTCTTCGCACATTCTCAAGTCGGATCAAATAATACAATGTATCAAAGTAAGTTATTTAGTTAGTAATTAAAAAATAATATAATAATGTTGCGTAATTGTATCAATGGCGCTTAATGGGTTAAATTAATACTAGCACTAGTTATTTATTCTATTCTACATTTAGTTGTAACGTATAATCTGATTTTTTTCCAATATGACCAATCAAATTTGACATTTCAAGAATTTAGTGGTGTGATGCAGGTTGAGTGGTATAGGTTAAGACAAGATTAATCACATGTTATGTTGTAAATCAACTTTAAATCTCTAGGTTATGTGAACTGAAATCTGACATAAATATGATAATTCAATTAACTTACAAAGATTACGATTATAATTGTATTTACCTATCACCGCCTCAAATTATTTGTAACTACTACCAATTTAATAAAGTGTCTCTGAGAATCAGGTAGGATGGGAGGATCAGGTAATATTCCTTGCTTAGGAATATCTGTCTTTTTTATTATCTGCCCATTTATATGTTCAAATTTAAAAAATTCTAATTACAAGGAATTTTTATTGTAGGTTCATAATCATAATTTTATGAAAAAACTTTAATTTAAAAACTCTAATGAGTGTTTTTCACTCTTAGACTAAGCATGAAGTAAAATTTTGAATTTAGAGAAGCCTGAAAATTTGGCTTGGTCGCGACCAAGCCAAGCCAAATCAAGCTGTTCTAAACTCTAAATTATACTTCATGCGCCACGCGTATTAAACACTGATTTAAAGTGAAATTTAAAATATACTGCTTAGATCACATGTTCATCAATTTTACAAATGTTTATATGGAACATGTGAAAGTATACTTACAAGAAAAAATCCCTGTATGTGTTGTAAAGTTGCAAGTTGTAGCGTTCTCTTTTTTTAAATCTGTGCATCGTCACAATTTATTTGACAAATTATGATTTATTTGTCACATTGATAATCATTTACCAGTATCTCAAAATTTGATGTTTAAAATACCCTACTGTTAAAGCAGAACTGCAACTGTTTGCAGTAGATACACCCTAAGTTTGGTTATATTAAAAAAAAACAGAGTTTAGGTACTTATTTGATAGGTCCTTTTTTTACAAGGCACACTAATTATAACTTTTGAAAAATATAATTTCAAATGGAAGATTATTTACTTTAATTGATTTTTCTACAAAAATTTTGAACAAAAAACAAGAAATTGAGCATTACTGGATAAAACAAAATTATGTCTAATGTAAAAATACTAAGTTCGCTAATATTTAGCAATGAAGTTTTTATTAAAAAAATATCAAATGACTTTTGTTTTAGTTCAATAAAATCGGTCAATAAATAACAGCGGTATGGCGTTGGGCGATTTTTATTAAACACCCGGTATATGTCAAATATTGCAAATTAATCAACTTTATTAATCAGTATTTTTGTCGACTATTTAGTGCAACGATTATACGGTACATCGCTATTTTAACATTAAATGTCGATTAAGTCAGATCAATATAAAAATTGACGTTAAACGCCGACAATTGTCAATTTAGTTAATTTTTGGTTTCTTGATCATTGGCCATCAATCGTTCTAATTTGTAACTAATTCAAAGTCGATTTTTACACTTAAGACATCACACATTTACACTACAACCATTTTGAGATTAAAGTGACCACGCAGGGCGGGATTAGAACCCGCGACCCCTGCGTTTGTAAGCAGAATCTCTGCCCACTTGCCCACCGGGAAATATAATCAATATTTTTGAATGAGAGTCAATGAATAGTAGTCAACAGTTAGCATGCATGTAGTGAATATAACCGATTAATAATCAACGTTGTTAAATAATAGTCAATATTAAATAGTAGTCAGAAATCAGCATGAATCATGTGGTCACTTAATAGTCAATATTGTCAAATGACAGTCAATAAATAACGTAGTCAAAATGTACTAATAATCGAATGACAGTCAATAAATACTAGTTAACATAATCGATATAGTTAAATTTGTCTTCAAATAGCAATCAATGTAGTACAGTCAATATGAACAACATGTAATATATAAAATTAAACAAGACTTGATTTGACTATTACGACATTTTTACTATAAATACTGGTCGTTTGTTTTTCTGCCATTATAAAATGTTAACTTATAGTCGTACGGTCAGCTGTCGATTGATTGCATTATGACTATGTCACTTTGTTGACTTTTTTTTACTATAATGGTCTATCATAAGATTTCTCCATACATCTTTATCGACTGTATTTTGACTATTGTTACATTATGATTTATCAGTTGATTGACTATGATTCAATTTTGTCATTAAATCTCTCTATCGGCTGTATTGTGAATATTGTGACATTATAACTGTAAGTCATTGGTTGACTTATTAGGATTTGGCAATCTTTTGCGTATTCTAGGATTTTACTTATGTACAGGTCTTCAAGTTTTAAAGTTATTTTGAACAAATATGAATTTTTGAATTTTCATAATTATTTTATTGCTCCCTCTGTGTAACCAATAACAGTAAGTATATACCGGGTGCGCCGTTAAAATCCAGACGAAATGCTATATGAAGTTCCTGCTATATTTAAATTCAGGGTTAAGCGCTAGTGGCGGTAAAGTTAACAAAATATGTCAGTAACCCAAGCATGGAGTATGATAGAAGAGCGGCGATTATAGAGTCTTCGTGCCGGAAAAACGTCCACTCACACGAGCCATTTAGTGCAAAATTGACTCTGACAACTTTGGCATGTTTTGGTTGTAGGACTTTTAGCCACCTACCAGTCCAGACCTAAATTCTCGAAAGACAAATCAACAAGTCTAGGCAACTTATTGACAACTCACTCCGGGTCGCTATAGGGCAAGAGCTCATGTCCATGAACAGCGATTAGTTAAAAACAGCATGCTTGAGCTTTAGGGCAGCGATCGAGGAGGCGATGAAGTCGCAGAATGGCTACATAGAACAAAAGTTCTGAGCAAGCATCCTTTAAATAAGATATAACAGCATTTTTTAATATCTTTGTATGTTCACTTAAATAAACAACTTTTTGGATAACACATTGTTTGTCCGGATTCTAACGGCACACCCTGTTAATTATGTATATTGAGAAAACGACGAATTTTAAAATAACCTACAATTGTAAAACGCACTATTTCTCATAAAATAATCTAGTTATACATGATTTGTTAATGTCATTGTAATTATTTTAGAAATAGAGGTCATTACATTTTCACTCTAGTGGTTTCCGAGATACCTTATAAAGACATTGAATTTGGGCCACCCTGTACTTATTATAAATCAATGTGTGTTCCTTCATAAAAAAGTAATAAAATATTGCATTTTCTAGCAGTCACTATTTTATTTTATATGGCATTTAATTTATTTTTATTCTGATATCCGTTCAAATATTGCATTCCACCCCCCCCATTTTCTTCCTTATCGTAAATTCCTTTGCATAAATATATTTCAAACTTCGTTCTCCGGAAAGATTTATGCAGTAGTGCGAGTGTTTTGGTCAAAGAGCAAACTTTAATCTGGATAAAATTTGAATGGCGGTGCGCACTAGCACTAATTCATGGGGCACTTCTCGCCAGGGATGAAGTATAGTGGAAAGGGTGGGTTGGTAATGCATCACGCCTAGCAGGAAATTGCATTGGTAACACAGAACCCTGCAGCGAGCAGGTGACGTCTCTTTATGCGCGGGTGTACGGTGGATGATCAATGGCCATCCTCCCCCCCTTTCACGTTGTGATCATGGGAAAAAACATGGGACATTTCAAGTTTACAGCCAGCTATTCGTTTATCCCGTATCGGAGTTCTAGAAACTATAAGTCATTTCGGGACCGGGACGTGCATAAATCAGATCGCCTTGAAGATGTTTTGCCTTTGCATGCTTCCTAGGAGCGAATTTGTTTACATCGACGAATTCATTTCAAAACTACACCCACAAGTAAAAATATCGGGTAAATTTAAATAAAAACTAAATATTTGATGTTATTTAGTAGAATAGTAATCAAGTTAAAACAATTTTAACACGTTTTGATAAAAAAGCAAAAAAACGCACACTGTCAGGTTAACAGTAGTTATGGACATTTAAAACGCTGGCTGTCACAGTACGATCAGAGCTGTTCCGAGTACAAGTAAAATGTATTCAAGTGTTGTTTACAAGTACACAAAATGTACTCGAGTACTAAGTACAAGTACGTAACACTATTACACGAGTAATACGTACTAAATATATATCAGTGACTAAGGAATATGACAATAATCAATGATTACACGAAAACTACAGTCCGTGATATTATGATTTCAATGAAAACTCTGCAGTGGTCTCGTTCCTTGTAAATTTCTGAAACCTACCTGGGTTTCCGTGACTTTTTGTGCTAACTTCTTGTAAATTCTTCGGTGTATTCTTTTTAAGAAGGGTTTCACGGTATGGCCCATAAGACTTATCGTACCGGTAATCTGTACATAATCTTGCATTCTGTATTCTACATCGGGATATGCATACTTAAAAGAAAAATTCCCTGTATTATTCATAGAAATGGAATTTAATTTGAACGAGCCATCAAAAATGTGCACTCTGCTTAAAATAATCTTCATGAAAATTAAAAATATATATATATATACAGTGAGGTTTTTCTTTTCTGTGTAAATGCAGGGAGTACTTTATTTAAGTATACATACCCCAAATATACTGTACATTTTCAGATATTCATCATATTTGAAAAGAGTTCAAATTGAAGCTTTTATTTTCTTCACAGATCAACAGATTAAACTTAAAGTAAAATTTCGAGTTTATAAAAGCCTGGAAATTTGGTTTGGTCGCTCGGCGACGCGCTCTAAACTCAAAATTTTACTTCAAGTACCACGCGTATAAAACATTAATTTTAAAGTAAATTCAAAGTATATTACTAAAGCAGCAAGCTAAAGATATACCGGGTATTCGATAAAAAAAAAACGCCCAACGCGATAACTCTGCTATTTATTGACCGATTTTATTGAACTAAAAACAAAAGTCAAAAGTTAAATACTAAGAAATGACATTAATATATATATATATTTTTTTTCAATATCTTTATTGGCAAATAATAGCCAAGTTAAAATTTGTAAACGGTTGCCTGTCATTTTTTATATTTATTACATTGGACCTTATTTTTCTGAATCCAGTAATGTCCAATTAAAAATATTGTCGAAAATAAATTGAAATAAATCTTCTATTTAAAATTATATTTAAAAAAAAATTCTTCTGCTTTGGAAAAATATACTAATACATCAATTTTAAAAATTCGGACTTCACTTTTAAGCAGTGTTTTATACTCGTGGCGTATGAAGTAAAATTTCGAGTTTAGAAAAGTTTAGAAATTTTCTACGCGGGGCTTTTCTAAACTCAAAATATTATTTCATGCTTAGTCTGGGAGTAGAAAACACTCGTTTTATCATTTGACATCGTTAAAATCTTCAGTATTTAAATCAAATTCGGAGGTACTTTGAGGTTATCCTAGTTGAATCCTGTTTGTTTACATCAAATTCGGAGTTAAGGATTTTTAAATCTTGTTTGTTTACATCAAATTTGTAGATTAGGTTGGTCAAATCTTATTTGTTTACATCAAGTTTATGGGTTAAGTTGGTTAAATCTTGTTAGTTTACATCAAATTTGTAGGTTAGGATAGTTAAATCCTGTTTGTTTTCGTGAAATGTTCGGGTTAGGATTGTTAAATCCTGTTTCTTAACATCAAATTTGGAGGTTAGATTAGTTGAATTTTGTTTATTTGGATACTTTATGCAGTATAGAATAAATAAGTAGTGCAAATTAGTTAACGGAAAACGCGGATTAAATATAAAACAAAAACAATTTTAGCAATATTAGAAGGACAATTTACAAATGCTGTTCTTTTTATGGTTGACATTACTTTACAATAAATAACATTTGACAATATTTTTGTTGAATACATAAATTGCATATCTTTACAACATGGTGTGTTGCATTTTTTTTTTCAAGGCGCACTAGATTTATTGCCAAAAAAATCACGCAAACAAAATTTGTATTATTGTGTGTTTGCATGACTTGTCTAATATTATATTATACAATTTAATAGACCAATAAACAACATAAAAACTGCACATCTCGAAGGACGTTCATCCGTCGTTGTCTTTAAAGATATTTAGTTACTGCTGCAATTATTATTATTATTATTATTATTATTAATAATGATATTGTTATTATATACGTTATTTTTATTGTAATTGCGAATTTTTCAATTTTACTGCTATTGTTATGATATTACATATATATATTTAAGTTTAAGCCATAATATTATTCTTAGTTTAATTTGGGTTGAGTTGAAAGCAGATTTGCTTGTATAAGCTATTTTCTGTACTCCGCCCATGGGTTTTCTACAATGTCTATTGTTTGTAATTATATTGGGATATTGTAATTTTTCATTGTAGAAAATAAAGAATATTATTATTATTATTATTAAAAGGCTGTTGACTCGGTATGGCACCGAGGTTTGCTGTATAGTGGAATTTTTTAAATCAGGCACTTTCATGCGTAGAACGAGCGCCGTTCGTGTATTTCTCCTGGTCAAAAAATGAGAAAGTGGAACCTGACTACGTTGGGCGCACGTTTATTTGAAAGAAAGGAACTAGCGTGCACATGCCAGGTGGTTCATCGGACGAGGACCCTTTGCGATTTCAATGATGTTATCTCTGCGAGAACCAGCGCCGAATGGTACATTTATAGCCCAACGTTTTCAGGACTGTCTTGCCTACGTTCGAGAACTGTTCTTCTACCGCGCAAGTGCCTAATTTGGGTAATACAGGGCTATTCAATAGAAAGAAACAGACTTCAAAAGTTTATTTCTTTCAAACTACAAAAGTTAGAACTATAATTCTAACGTTCCTGGACAGACAAAAGTCTAAAATTTGAACAGTCCAGGTTGAAGCATTGGCGCTGTTATTTGTCATGTTGATTGTCTGTATTAAAATGGCGACACAACAAGAAAAATCATTTTGTGTGCTGCAATTAGCAAAATTAGAGCCCATTATTAAAGATCAACGTGCTTTTCGCCGTCAGTTTAATAAACAACCGCCTCGTTATGAGCAGATTTACCACTGGTATCGAAAATTGGTAGACGATGGTTGCATCTGCAAACAGAAAAGCACGGGATGTCCACGCAAATCAAATAAAAATGTCGAGCGTATTCGTACAGTTTACGAAAAGGAGTCCAAAAATCTTTCTTAAAAATATGCAAAATCGAATTGTTGAAGCTGTAAATTCAATAACTAGAGACCAGCTGATTCGTGTGTAGCAAGAAATAAGCCACCGTTTTGATATTTGTCGTGTAGCACATGGTGGTCATACGAATTCATAAAATTTAAACTTTTCTCTTTTAAAGAACGTTGGAATTGTGTTTCTATCTTTTGTCGTTTGGAAGAAATAGATGTTTGAAATCTGTTCCTTAATTTTGAATAGCCCTGTACATCTATACAAATGTCACTCCCTTAACATATATTAACACCTAATTCTTATCCTAAATACCTTGCTAATAAATATATCACTAAAAGTGAAAATTTGAAGTACCACATCCCAAACCTTCGCTCCTAAGCAAGGTGTTTTGCAAGTATCGCCCCTCTCTTTACTTCTATGCAACATTTTCTGTATTGATTTATATAACCCGAATCCAATGTATTTTAAGCCCGCTTCCTATGTCCTGCAATACGCCGAAGACACAGTCCTAATCACTCATGAAAAGAACCTACCAAAAGCACTACAAACACTGCAGCAGCTTATAGATTCTCTCGAGCTTTGGTTTGCTAAATGGGGAAGAAAAATAAATCCCATCAAATCCCAACTCCTTATTCCTTACCGCCGTAACAATACTTCTGTCAACATTTCCATTTGTTATAAGCCCATCTACCCAGCTCTCCATATAAAATATCTTGGAATCACCCTCGATTCAAAACTCAATTTTATAAAACATACAGCCATAATTTAAAACAAAATTACTGCTAGAGCAAGACACTTCCGCAGTCTAACATACAGAAATCTTGGCATCACAACAGCAAACGGCACAAAAATTTATAAGATGATATGCAGGCCTATGTTAGACTCCGGATCCATCCTATTTTCCACTTCTCCTAACCCCACCCTTCACAATATCCAAGTCAGCGTACGTTCGTCCCTGAGATCCCCAAAAAAAATTCGTCATCTACTCAATCCACTTCATAACCCATCTAATATTCTCCTTCACAACCGTACAAAAGTTATCTAAATGACTGAATGTCTCGTTGAATTATCAAAAAAATTCTCCAAAAAAACAATCCAATTTTCAAATTCTTTCACAACTTTGCATCCCTAGAAGTGACAACATTTTTCCTAAATTCAAAAATCCCTCACAAACAGTCTTTCAATTAATAACCTATAAATATCCCCTATAAAAAGAAACCGGGGCAGAAAGGATTTCTCCTAAATTCAAAAATCCCTCACAAACAGTCTTTCAATTCATAACCTATACACATCCCCTATAAAAAGAAACCGGGGCAGAAATGATTGATTTATAACTGTATGTTTTGAGATTACGTAGAGTGATTATACATAAAAATACTGTTGTTATTCCTTACTTCACTTTTTATTGAATTAAAAAATGAAGTAGAGAATCACAGTCTTATGTGTAATTGATTTATTATTATATTTTTCTGGCATAAATATATATATATATATTTTTTCCAATCTCAACCTGTGTTTTTACAGGCCTCATAAGCTCAGCGCTTGTGCGGGGGACAGGGGGCTTATTATTACTATTGTAGCACATCATCTTGCGCCTGCAGGCGGCTTATAAGTGGTGTAGGTACATTTCTATCATTCGATACTAGGAATGTGGAAACACTGTGGAAAAACCACATCCCAAATGCCGGCACCTGGGCGTGAACCTGGAACCGCCTGAAAATTTGGTTTAGCCAACCAAATGATCAGGCTTTTCTAAACTCAAAATTTTATTTTATGCTTAATTTAAGAGTGGACAACATTCGTTTGTAACTTTAACAAAAACAACGAATATCTGAAAATTTAAAAGAAAATGTCTCTGTTCTCTCTGTCTCTGTCCAGATAAAAAACCTCCCTGCATTTCGATGGTGCTAACATAACACAGCAAAAATACACCAAAATAATAAACTATTAGCATTAATCCAGAATGGGGCGGATATGCATTGGATTTTGCGAGGCAATCCAGAAACATGTTTCATGGTCCGCGGCGCCGGGACGCTTCGTTTCATCCAGCATCGCTTTTCAATTTCCCATTCGGTGCAATCGATCGACAAATACCAGGCCGGGTATTGGGTATAGAGGGTATTGCACATTCACCTGACGCCACCAAATATTTATACTTATTGAAAAGCGAAACCGGCGAGCGCGATTTCCATTCGCCGCGCGCGTGCTAATGTTAATCAATTTACGAGTTATCGGCTAGATTCCATCTGAAATGCCACCCTTCATCCCCAGGTGGCTTTTGCGAGTCACATCGCGTCGAGTTGTACGGGAGATCAGTGCCTGTTTTGTATTTATGAAAATCGCCAGAATATGTTGTAATAATTGGGTACGCTCGGCAAAAATGTCCGGCCGTTGTACGGCGCTAATTTTATCAATATTCCCCACGGGTTTACAGTTTAATTAACATTAACATTCACATCACTACTTGTAAATGCTGTGTTCGGGATTTGCATAATTTTTAATTATAATTGATTAAACAAACGTATACTCTGGGGCCTAGGGTTATGCAACATATTAAATTTCGCCGGACTTGTTTTTAACCAATTTTTTTTTTTTAATGTAAAGGGACGGGCACAAAAAATGCACGTCTAATATGGGTGGGGATGGAAAAAAGTGGTTGGAGAAAGAATTCGTTATTGAAAGTAATTTTAAACATGTCACCGTAATAGTAAATTGCCTTTTTTGGCAGTAGTTATAGCTTATAACGCAAAAAAGATTTTTCAGAAAATTTTGATTTTGGCGCCTTTTTGTTCGTTTTTGGCGTCTTTTCTCCTCGGTCGGCTTAGGCTAGAACCCAGCCCACCGGCCATTTTTATTAGTGATCCGTCCGAGAATAGATACGTTTTTTAAATGTTCCATGTTTGTGAATGATAGATTATCAAATATTCGTTGATTTTTTAAAACAGTTCAATTCAAAGCTGGATGGGAGTGTTTTCCACTCACAGATTAAGCATGCAGTAAAAATTCGAGCTCAGGAGCGCCTGAAAGTTTGGTTTGGTAGTATTGGTATGCTAAATACGTATATTTTAAACTTCACTTAAATCCAGTGTGGCGCAGTGTGGCGCATGAAGAAAATTTCGAGATTAGAAAAGCCTGAACAGCAGGGCAGCTTCGGCACTCCTTGTTAGTCGGCTGAGAGCTGTCTTTGTTGACCTTCCAGGTAGATCAACAAAGACAGCTCTCAGCCGACTAACAAGGAGTGCCGAAGCTGCCCTGGAACACAAAGAAATTTTACTTGCTGCCTTCTTGGATATAGAAGGAGCATTTGCCTTTAACAGCCTTTAACTCTATAACTGCTGCCCTGAGAAAGCGGGGGTTGGAGGAAATTAGCTGCAGGTGGATAGACTGCATGCTAAGACAAAGGATGGTCTACACAACGTTCGCTGACCAGACACTAGCATCCAGGGTGGCCGGTGGTTGTCCGCAGGGAGGAGTTCTCTCACCCCTGCTGTGGAACCTGGTTATGGATGGCCTGCTAGTGGATCTCAGCAACGAGATTTACTCTTCCCTAGGATACGCGGATGACCTAGTCATACTCGTTGAGGGAAAATTTAACAACACGATCAGAGAGCGTATGCAACGTGCACTGAACGTGGTGAGCAAATGGTGTGCTAGAGAAGGACTTAAAGTCTCACCCTCGAAGACCACCCTGGTACTATTTACACGCAGGAGGAAACTGGCGGGCCTTGGACCGCTCTTTCTAAATGGTGGCATCCTGAAAATGTCGGGTGAGGTGAAGTACCTAGGAGTAATCTTTGACTCCAAACTGACCTGGACCCCGCAAATCTCAAAAATCAGACGCAAATCGGAAATTACCCTTGCGGTAATTAGACGACCGACAATGGGGGCTCAGACCAGGAATGGTATACTAGCTGTACACCAGAGTGGTCAGACCCGCAATCATGTATGCTGCTTTGGTATGGTGGCCTAAAGCCACACAGCTTACAACCATACAAATACTCAGAAAGGTTCAAAGACTTGCTTGTATTAGCATAACGGGGGCTATGAGAACCACGCCCACTGCAGCCATGGAGACGATTCTAGACCTCACACCACTTCATATTCTGATAGTGGGGGAGGCAAGACTGGCACTTTATAGGCTGCATTTATCATCGGGCAACGTAAGAGTTGATACCCCACACAGAAGACTCTTGACAGACATAGAGGGACCTCTCCTGCAAATGAGGTCGGATCATATGGTAGTCAGATATCTTGAAAATTTACTCTTTAAAGTCACTATTCCAGACCGCAACGAATGGAACGGCTTTAGGGAAGATATACACAAACAAAGTGTGATCTGGTACACGGACGGTTCTAAATCAACCACAGGTACTGGATCAGGAATCTATAATGAAAACATGAGGACAGGCTATGCTCAACCATTGGGTAGCCTGGCATCAGTCTTTCAAGCAGAAATATTCGCAATCATAGAATGTGCGAGAACCAACATAGAGAAGGACTGTCGAAACAGGCAAATCTATATCATGTCCGATAGCCAGGCGGCACTGAAGGCTCTCCAGAGTCAAAAGACTTCATCCAAACTGGTATTGGAATGCTTCAATACCCTGAATGACCTAGCGAGACAGAACAAGGTTACGCTTGTCTGGACGCCGGGTCACTCTGGTATTGCGGGCAATGAAAAAGCTGACGAGCTAGCAAGGCAGGGAGCCACCATTTCATTTATGGGACCCGAACCTGCCTTGGGCATAACAAAAAAGTCGAGTCGCCTTGAAGTCAGGAAGTGGACTCGCAACAAACACAAGGAATACCGGGAAAACAGACCAGGCCTTAACCATAGTAAGGCCCTTATAAAAGGGCCTAACTCAAGCCAAGCTGAAAACAACCATAGGACTGCTCACAGGCCACATGACTGTTAAAGAGCATCTAAGGAAAATCGGGCTATACAACGGCGACACCAACTGTCGCCTCTGTAATACGGCACCGGAAACAACTATGCACGTTCTGTGCAGGTGCAATGCGCTGGAGAGCAAAAGACGGCTCATATTTGGGAACAGACAAATGGAACCAAATGATTTCCACGCGCAACCTCTAAAGGACCTGCACAAGCTAGTGCAGGGCATCGAGTTCGGAATAGTTGCGTGAGTGTAATAATATTGGGGCAGTACAATAAGCCACCTAGGCTGCAGTGCATCGGGATCCGAAAGGAAGACGGCCCCCACAGGAAAAAAAAAGCCTGAACATTTGGTTCGGCTGCTCCGCATATATGTATACTTAAAAGAAAAATTCCCTGTATATGCGTTTGTGTTAGTGGTAGTTCTATAGCTATAACACGAGATGGTGCTCCGAAATGGATGCTTTTAAAGTGCCTTTATTAAACACAGTGGCGACAACTTTGGTATTATATTTGATTGGTTGTAAGTAGTTCTGACCCAAAATGGCGGACAAACAGCGGCGTAACTAGTAGGTCTAAAGTTGATCACAGTAATTCCGTCTAAAGGTTGAGCTTTATTTCACTTATTCCAAAATCGTATCCCAAAAATTCACAAAGGTAAATAGAATCATCCTAAACACGTTAATATGAGGTATTAACCATCATATGTTCCTATTTCAAAATTAAGGAAATAGCTCCCGCCCATGGCTGAAGCTTCAAGTAAAATATGACAACACTCGCTGTCACAATTGAATATCAGATGTTTGTATTATAACCTATTCTCTTGATTAATATTGCCTCATCATGCCGGATGACGGGGGGTTGTCGCCACTGTGTTTAAATAAGTCACTGTAGATGCATATACATTCACTTAATTAAACTCAGTGACGACAACACCCTGTCTTCAGCCACAATGAGTCAAAATAAATCAAGAAACTAGGTTATAATACAAACATCTGCTATTCAATTGTGACAGCGAGTGTTGTCATCTTTCACTTGAAGCGTCATCCATGAGCGTGAGCTACTCCCTTAATTTTGAAATAGGAACTTATGATGGTTTATATCTCATATTAACGAGTTTAAGTTGATTCTATTTACCGTGGTGACTTTGTTAGGTACGATTTTGGGGTAAGTGAAATAACACAAACTTTAGACGGAATTGCTATGACAGACCTTGGACCTCATAACTACGCCGCTGTTTGTCCGCCATGTCGGGTCAGAATTACTAATAACCAATTAAAAAGAATACCACAGTTGTCGCCACTGTGTTAAATTAAGTCACTGTAGATGCTTCTACAGTGACTTAATCAAACACAGTGGCGACAACCCCCTGTCATCCGCCATGACGTGGCTATAATAATCAAGAGAATAGGTTAAAATACAAACATTTGATATTCAATTGTTACAGCGACTGTTGTCATCTTTTACTTGAAGCGTCATCCATGGGCGGAAGCAATACCATTAATTTTGAAATAGGAACATACGATTGTTAATACCTCAAATTAACGTGTTTAGATTGATTCTATTTACGTTTGCGAATTTTTGAGATACGATTTTGGAGTAAGTGAAATAAAGCACAACCTTCAGACGGAATTGCTGTGACTAACTTTAGACCTCATAGCCACGCCGCTGTTTGTCCGCCATTTTGGGTCAGAATTACTAACAACCAATCAATAAGAATACCAAAGCGGTCGCCACTCTGTTTAATCAAGGCACTGTAGCTGTTTCGCGGAAAAAAATCTATAACTTTAATACTTTACATTTTTTGAAAAAAGTTTTTATTTATAAAACATTTAGAATACCTGGTATAATATGAATCTATAATAACATATAAATAATATTATACTGGATGGCCAAAATAAGTTATCTAACAATATATTTACTGTTTGTTTTGAGTTATGTGAATTAATCAATCACTAATAAAAAAAGTTTGATTTCCTTTTTCCACTAATTTATTTTTTACTGTTAGATGTACATTTCGAGTACTTTTTTTCCGATGTGCTCTTTTTTTTAAATAACTGAATGTCATTTGGATTGGTCGTTTCGCTTTGCTACGCAAACAGTCCAAAGTTTCTAGCTTTTCTAAACTCGAAATTTTACTTTATGCTTAATCTGGGAGTGGAAAATAGTCGTTAGAAGCTTCAAATTGAACGCTTTACAAAACAGTGATTTGTTGAAATTTTATAGCGTATGCATCGAGATATGTATACTTTCAGAAAAAAATCCAGTAATGTGAGTATTAATCACACTAAATTATTTAAAATAATATTTTGCAAAAGGTTTAAAAGTAGGTGGCAATTTTTACGTAGCTAGGCAATGTAACTATTGCCTAGCTACGTAAAAATTGCCACCTACTTTTAAACCTTTTTTTTTAAGAAAATGATAATGAGTGCTTAGAATTCCGTGGAGCTTTTTTTATAAGCCATCGTAAACACAAAAAAATAAGAATATTTACATATCCAAATGTAAAATGTAATTACATAATTAAAAACAAAAAACTATTGGTTGGGACATGGGGTTCCTTCGGACACTTTAGATTTTCATTTTTCTAAATGCTCTACACATTCGGTATTTTGAGGACTGATAGCAATGACAGTTTAATTGCGTACTGGAAAGTTTTGTACTGAAATCAAAGATTTAATGAAGTTATTACAGAAACATCATAAAGTGCATCCTAAAGTATGTTTTGTTTTTATTAATTACTCCCGTAGTAAATGTTTGTTAAGGTAGCATTTCAAATTGGTAACGAAGTATGTTAGAGACTATTTGTGCACTACATAAACAATATTTCAATTCTCTTGAACATTACGAAATATAGATTTATCACATTTAAACACATTTCGAACGCATGGGGCAGTTTGGGACATCAGAGATGGGGCACTATATCTATATACATACGAGGACAGAGAAATTTTATTTTAAATTTTCAGATATTCATTGATATTGTTTTTGAAAGGGGTTAAGGTTACAAACAAATGTTGTCCACTCCCAAATTAAGCATGAAGTAAAATTTCAAGTTTAAAAAAGTCTAAAAATTTGGTTTGTTCCAAATTTTCAGGCTGTTCTAAAATTTTACTTCATGCACTAGAAGTATAAAACATTTTTCAAAAAATGAGTTTTTTGTTGATATCTCGAAAACAAAAAAAGATGTTTCAAAATGTTTTTCAGATTATTGTTAGGCCCCAAAATACACAACTTTGCCAACTTTAATCGATCTCTTCAAATAACTGAGATCCCCATACATTCTGTCGAAATACGGGCACCCTGTATACAAGCAAGTCGCTCCCCGACAAATGCAAATATTCAGGCTTCTCTAAACTCGAAATTTTACTACCTACGCCACGCGTATAAAACATACAAATGTATATAACAATTTTTTTTTCTAAAATCTGAATTTTAATGAGATTTTTAGCAATATTATTTATCGTAGGTAAAGGTCTTTTAAAAATAAATTTGTAGTACTAAATAATTATAAAGATTATATCGAAAACATCTGGTATCGAAAAAAATCGATATTTTGAATATCGATACTTTTCATTACGATATGTTACTGTATCAAGTCTTTTTACACGAATTAATCGATACACAATATCGGTACTTTTTTGGGATTGAAACATCTCTATTTTATAGTCATTTATTGAGATGTTTACGTTTTCGAATTTTAGCTAAATTGTTACAAGATAAATTAAAATACATTATTAAACACAACATTTTATTACAATAAAATATTACAATTGTGTATTCATAAATGTGGTTTAAAACGTGTTCTAAATATGTTCTGTTTAAAACACGTTTTAAATGTGTTTTTAACATGTTTTAAACACGTTTTACCCACGTTTTGAATTGTTAACGTTTTAAACACTGTTTCGATAAAAAAAAAACCTTTGTTTTTAACAACCCTGCTAGCAATTAATACCCAGATTTATAATATCTTTTATTTTTTATTTTTATTAACAAATAGAGCCGCTACAACTTGGGTCCATTATCGTGGGACACACGGTATATGCCAGTATAAGCCTGTGGTGTGAATTACGTGAGGGTACGCATTGAATTTTCTAGCACCGTACACCGGGCAAGCATTTGAAATTTAAACTAAGCAGCAAAAGGGTTAAGAGCGTGAACTTTCGTGAAATCGTTTACACTCATTTATTAAGAATTAAGAAAAATGTTGAGTCTAAAAGCTATTTCAATCAACGGTTGCATGCTCTTCGGATACTTTATAATGACATTTGCACAATTTTGATATCTTCATTAATCCATTAACGGCCGAGCAATTATAGCGGTAACTCTTAAAGTGGATTTTAGGTAAAATTTTACACTTTTTTATATGATTTCTACGAATGACTCATTGTATTACATTCTGTGAATTTTTCTCTAAAATATAAATATTGTATACGCTGTAAATGCAAGGCATTCGTCGATTTTGTATAAAAACGTGCAATATGAAGTACAGAACGTGTATTTCCACTCCCAGACTAAGTATGAAGTAAAATTTCGAGTTTAGAAAAGCCCCGCGTAGAAAATTTGTCGAGGGTCGCGCAGCGACCCGAGACAAATTTTCACGGGGCTTTTCTAAACTCGAAATTTTACTTCATGCGCCACGCGTATAAAACACTGAAATATTGTGAAGTTAGAAATACAGTGAAAACTTTTTATTTAAATGATTAAAAATCGAGATATTTAAATAACAAAATATTTACGTTTTTCTTCATACATTTTCAAGTCAAGTCAAATAATATAATATATTAAATTAAGTTATTTAATAATTTAACTAACAAAAATAATAATGTTGCGTATATGCATTAATGGCACATAATGGGATAATAAACAAGATACGATCCAAAGTTGTGCTGTTTTTTAAATGTCATAATTAAAGTTGGCCTTAATAATTGGGTTATTTTTTTCTTGTTTCAATTATTCGGAGTGTAACATAAAGATGTTATAATTTCATGTTACCTTAAAAATATTTAAATTCTTTAAACTTTAAAATGAGAGATACTAATATATAGCTTTTAACGGAGCGAAAACATTTTTGAAAGGGTTTGATACAGTGATTCAGTAATGGAATCTGCAATGTACCCATTTCTAAAAGGTCAAAACATCAAATGCGGTGAAAATGACAATGACCGCGTATCCATAAACGGCCCCTTTTATATCCCACATAAATTGACCCGCAAACGACCATCGTTATAAAAAATTAGCAATTACGACGATAAAGCGCGATTGCCACCCGTTTTAATTTACAATATCTATTACAATTATTATCGTGTAAAAAGGAAATAACGAGCCTCTAAAACGAGCGTAATGGCTCGTCCAGTTATTAAAATAAATATAACGCGCGTTAACGCCACTATTAACGTCAAATTATCAAGTTTGATATTGCAATTCGTTGATAAAAAAATGCACACGAACGCTCAGAGAGTTGCGCTATTTATTATTCAATTTAAATAAATGCCCCCCAATAAATAACATTAATTAAATTTGATTTGGAAACGCGGCCTAGGTCACGTAGATGCGTGTAATTGGGTATTGTGAGAGCTGAAAAATAATTTCATTGTCATCCGCACGTGGATTTTGATTACATGATTTTATTATTATTTTAAATTAAACGTAACTAATGCCTCTGCAAATATTGAACGTAAATATGAATATTAATTTTAATACATTTTTTAATTTAAATAATTTTACAATTTGTATAAAATTAAATGTTATACTGATGCGTTTGAAATACATGATAACATTTCTGCAATTAAAAGAATTTACTAAATTCAGTAGAAATAAAATATTTCAATTTAAAATTTCTAGCGAGGGTGTCCACTCCTTGAATTAGCATGAAGTAAAATTTGTAAATCTATTAACCCGTTCTACCCTGGCGGTGGAATTTGCCACCTAACATTTAGTAAACATACTGGAAATTTTTCTTTTAAATATACATACATGTATACATTAGCTGTAACTTTGCCGATTATCGTTTGTTATTCTTAAAATAGTTTAATTTGAAATTTTAAACGAGTGTTTTCCACTCCCAGATTAAGCATAAAGTAAAATTTCGAGTATAGAGAAGCCTGAAAATTTGATTTGGTCGCGTAGCGCTACGCGGCCAAACCGAATCTTCAGGCTTTTCTAAGCTCGAAATTTTACTTCATGCGCCAGGCGTATAAATCACTGATTTTAGGTGAAGTTCAAAATATTCTACTAAAGCAGTATGCTAAAAACGGTTATTCTGAACATCAAATCACATTAGTGTTTAGTACGTGTGGCGCATGAAGTAAAATTTCGAGTTTAGAGAAGCCTGAAAATTTGGTTTGGTCGCGTAGCGCTACGCGCTACGCGACCAAACCAAATTTTCAGGCTTTTCTAAACTCGAAATTTTACTTCATGCTTAATCTGGGAGTGGAAAACACTCGTTTAAAACTTCAAATTAAACAATTTTAAAAATAACAAACGATAATCCAAATTTTCAGTCTTTTATAAACCTGAAATTTTACTTCATGCTTAATCTAGGAGTGGAAAACACTCGTTTAAAAATTCAATCCCAAATACTTGTAAAAACAACGAATATCTGAAGATTTACAGAGTATACAGTATACTGAGATATACTCTCTATATACAGAGATAATAATAATAATAATAATAACAATCTTAATTTTCCAACTGATATATCATAAAAGGACAAATAACAAAAAGTGTATACAATTCATAAACTAAATAACAATAATTAATAAGTAAATATAGTTAATAAAAGCATTAAAAAATATATATTACCATAAATAAAAACAAAATCTTTTCACAACAGAACCGTTATCAAAAAATATTCTTAGATATGAGATTTGCATTACAGCACATATGCGTAATGGGCGCTCTTATTAACACATTTGTATTTGCGGTAGGTACAGGGCTTTCATTAATTCCCGAACCCCACGTGACTAAATTTAAAATTGCCGCGTAAATTATTGTATTTGTACGTTGGAGGCTTTGAAAAAAAGTAACCAAACGTTACTAAAGTCAAATTTGACATAAACGTTTATGCGTGGTGCATCGTTAAACCAACCTTTGAGATCTTACAAGATTCGCCCGGAATTTTCAGGTAAGCAAAAATTGTTTAATTATTCTGAAACATTGAGTTTTATTTCTATTTATTTTGCAGAGTCAATTTGCTAGGATAAGCAAATACTACGAAAATGGTATTTACAACGAAAAAATTAATAAAAATTAGTTACATTTTTGAAAATGAGCCTATTTTTTAATCATTTTAAATATAATATTTTCAGTCGTCATAAAAATACGCCGGCGAATAAATATTTTTAAATCTAGGGAATTTTTGTGTGAGCCATACCAACTTCTACATTTGGTTGCCTATTATTTTTGGTCACGTGGGGTTCGGGAATTAATGAAAGCCCGGTATAAAAAACGTGGTATTATGTCGCGATACAAGACGGGGTACATTGATTTTTACCATAGATGGTAATTGAGTTGAATCAATATCATTGACAAATAACTTGCTCTAGGTTCGGAAAGAGATACGCAATTATGCTGTCTGAGAATTTCAATGTATTCCATTGAATGATCAGGATAAACGCCGCTAATTTTAAAAGTAAGGAATTTAAGGAATCGCTTCTGTATTCGTTCAATTACCGAGGAACCTGACATGTAGAGAGGATACCAAATGATTGATGTATACTCTAACCGGCTACGCACGAGAGCAAAGTACAGCACCTTCAGCAATTGGATATCAGTACAATATCGTGATACACGCCTTAGAAATCCAAGCATTTTAAAGGCAGATTTACCTATCGTCTGTATGTGATCTGAAAAAGTTAGTTGCGAGTCAAACCAAATACCAAGATCCTTTATTTTAATATCACAAGGTACAGAAGCATTCCCAATTTAATAATCATTCAGTACTGGTTCTCGTTTCCGAGTATATGATACCACAACACATTTGTTTGTATTAAGAGATAGTTGATAAGCGTTACACCAATTAACTATAATATTTATTTTTTCTTGCAAAAATGCGTATTCCGTATTGATAGTACTATACAATTTTACGTCGTTAGCATAAGCCAAGACTGGACACGTTATAGATGCAATTAAATCTATATAATTATTAAACAACAACGGACCTAAATTTGACCCCTGTGGTATCCCAGATGTGGATATGAAATAAGCTGATTTAAATCCATTATAGTAAACATAGTTCTTACGACAATCCAGGAAAGAAGCTAAAAAGTAAACAATGTTCAGAGAAAGTCCGAATGAATAAAGTTTATTTAGTAAGATTTGATGATTAATGGTGTCGAGAGCTCGAGAAAAGTCGGTATAAACAATATCGACTTATCCGCGCTTATCAATCGATAACAAATATACTGCCAAATTAGTAACAGTTGATCTGCCAGTACAGAACCTATGTTGTTGTAGAGGCATGTATTTTATCGCATGACTATAAATAATTTGATAAATGATTTGTTCAAAAACTTTAGAGAAGTTTAAAAGAATACATACTGGCCTATCATTTTCAATGTGTTTTTTGTCTCCTTTTTTAAATATTGGACTTATTACTGCCGTTTTCCATCTTTCATAAAAAATCATATTTTTTACAGACATATTATAAATGATGGATAACCGCTGGGCAAATACGTATTTGCAATCTTTAATCAAAAAAACATGGAACGCCATCATCACCACAATCTGTGAATTACGAAGCTGATTTATGCTACTTACTACTGAATTTTCTTGAATAATAGGCATCAGAAAGGTTTCACGGTTGTTATAGGTGTCATAGATATTATTTACAGACCCTTTTACAGTGAAAACGTTCGAAAATATATTTGCGAATGCATCGACAATTTCTTGAGGAGAAGAATAAGTTATTGAATCACTATGAAGTTCACCAGGAAGGAATTCATATTGTACCTTTTTTAAAATTTACAAATCTCCACAAATCTTGTGGTTTAGTCTTGAGGTTAAATTGAATTGTAAATATATAATCATTATAAGCACTAGATATTTGATTTTTAGTCAAACGGCGTAAAATTGTGAGCTCATTATAAAAGAAGTGTGAGTTAGATGTTTTCCATTTACGATGAAAATATTTTTTCAATGCAATATTACGCTTAATTTCAACAGTAAACTAGAGTCCTGCACGAGTACGTAAAACTATATCCTGTTAATAATCGCCGATTACGTTGCTACGCGATACGATTACATCCTCGTGGAACGGCATCGTCGGCATCGTCGCATCGTAGACCTGTAACGATTAGTAATCGGCGATTACAATTCAAACATAATCATGTCAGATCTGTCAGGCTGTACCGATTATTAATCAAAAATAATAATTTGATTTAAACTAACAGTATCGTTTGACATTTGTAATACATTGTGTCATCTAAGTGGTGATCGATATATTTTGTTCTTTGTTGGTAAACAATATCAATTACAAATTTATATTTCCAAAAATAATTAAAATGTTTGCAAGAGTCGGGTACAAGTGCGGTCTAGCTTTTTTCTAAAAAGATGTCAACAATGCAACGAAAGAAATCAAACTATTCGTAATACGTGTGGTATGTGAGAAGATATTTCAATTCGGAAAAAGGTGTAGTCCTTCAAATTTTAAGAAGCACGCTTGTTCCAAAAACACGCGTAGGCAAGAAATAATGAACAATTGTGTAAAATTTGTGGCTCGTGATCAACGTTCTTTTGATATTGTAAATAGGGAGGGATTTAAAGCTTTGGCTTAGTCGCCTGTTGAAATGTTGGTTAATCTTGAAACGAAAATGTTTAAAATTGATGGTCTTTGTCACATCATTTCCTTTTGATTTCAAAAATTAGAACAAATATAATTATTCTAAAAGACCATAACGTAGTATAGTATAATAAGATACTACAGAGAACTTCGGCCGTTTGTTGGGGACTTTAGCGTGCTTCAATTCAAGGCCATTTCATGACGAATCATCTTTACATGTTTTATTTTTATTGTAAGTAAATCGTGTATATGAGATGTAATGAATATTTTTGTGTTAAATTCACGTTATTTTTTCCACAAGTAAAAAAAAATCGCTATAGTAATTAACTAAATCCGATATCCAAAGTGCCAATTTTCGATATGTTTTTGTTAAATTTATTAGAATTATTAAAAAAAGAATATTATTCATGACAGTCTATAATAAAATAATTTACCGATGAATCATTGATTGTTAAGTGTCCGAGTTACAGACAAAGTGTTGGGACTTCGACTACATTGGCCGGCCAGAACTTTATTAAACTTAATCTTCATTTTTTTAAAACAATAACATAATTAATTATCTCTCTTTGATCTAAACACATTGGTGTAGTAGTTTTCCTTCACGTCAATTTCTGACGGGGCAACATCTTGAAGACTGACGCCATATAAATTCCGAACACCTTCCGAGTCGCCTATGTCGGGAAATTCCTAGCCACTTATTATATTTTACTTTAGCACAGAACATAATTTTAACCATCGCTGAGCAGAGGAACATGTTCCTAAAAATGACTTAAAACAATGTTTGTGTGTGAACTAAACGTAGACGTTGCAACTCATACACCTTTTAAGATTATTTATTTTTGCAATTGATGTGCTTTGCTATGTTGACTGTTTAAAATTATTGAGAAAAATGTACCTGTATAACCGATTACTCATACGATTCTGCATAAATTAACGATTATAATCGTGTATTCATGAGTACGATTACGAGTATGTTTATACTCATCGTTGCATCGCAACGATGAGTATTTGTATCTGTAATCGCCGATTCCATTCATACTCGTGCAGGTCTCTACAGTAAACCAAGGTGGAAATGTTTTCTTATTTGCATATTTTACTAATGGAACAAAAGTATAAATGAAATTGCCAATTCTTGGTTGCAGAATACTCCAAACATTAAAAGTGCGATTCTTTTCGCAATCTACAACAAGTTAGTCTTACAAAGACTATATCAAACACTCATTGAAACAACTACTTCCCAAGCTAATACCACAACGGACATTGAATTATACAACAAGTGTTTGCTGTTACATACATACCTACTACAAATGTAACAATTTGGGTCAAATTATTCAGGCCATCTATAGACGCGTTTCGAGATTTACCTCTCACCAGTATAGCTTTGCCATTCCCTTTAAACAATTTGACACCTTAGACTGGCGGTCACGGTAGAGGGAGTGGCAAAGCTATACTGATGAGAGATAAATCTCGAAACGCGTCTATAGATGGCCTGAACAATTTGACCCAAATTGTTACATTTGCAGTAGGTTACTGTATGTAACAGCAAACACTTGTTGTATAATTCAATGTACGTCGGGATATTAGCTCGGGAAGTAGTTGTTTCAATGAGTGTTTCATATAGTCTTTGTAAGACTAACTTGTTCTAGATTGCGAAAAGAATCGCACTTTTAATGTAATGGAACAAAATTTGACAAGGTATTAAACAGTTTCGCATAGAATGCTTCACAGGATTCGTTAACATCTAGAATTTTTTCAAGAATCAACCAATCTACAATAATTAAATCTTCATAGAGTTTTACATAGTTAGCTTCTTTAAAGTTGAATCTTACATTATTATTAGAAGGAAAAGAACATTGTGTATTATCGTTCATAATTGAATCAAAGGTTATACATAATGCAGGGTGGTGGTCATCCTCCGTTACCATTGGGTACTTATCTCTTACAACGTTGACAACGCTATTAAAATTGCATAAAATTAGGTCTAATAATCTATTGTTACAATTGCGTACGTTATTTAGCTGCTTTAATTTTAGTAGTTGTATGAGATTAGATAATGCTAAGCATTTTCCATTATTTGGTGTTGAGTTACCAGAATAACTTGGTATATTGAAGTCCCCAAGAATCAATATCGGTTGGTTTAAAAGATGTAGCGAAACAGTTTCAAAGAATGTGTCTACTTAATTTATGGACGTATCCGGAGGTATATAAAGAACCATAACGTAGAAAAAAGATGTCCGTGTGAAGCATTTACAAAAAGGAAAATCAATTAAAGGCGCCTGGTCATCAATGTGCGAAATATCAACACTTTCAAATGAAATTTTGTTATTGAATGCCACCAAAACACCCCCACCAGTTGTTCTGTTTGCAGTTTTAATATTCGTATCACATCTTACGACATTAAATTCATTCGTAAAAAGCTGACTTGAAAGAACAGAATCGCAGAGCAAGGTTTCTGTAAAACATATAACATCAAAATCAGTATTACATTTGCTATTGAAAACTGTATGAGTTTTTGAGCGTAGGCCGCGTGTATTTTGATAGTAAACATTGAGAAGGTACATTCTGTTAGGCGAATTTAGTTTTGCGAGTTTCCGGATAGAGTGACGATTGTTGGAATGCCGCGTATAAATTTGATACTGAGATCAGTCTCTCCTGAAGATGAACGTTGTAGAAGTTCCTATTTGGCCTCTCTGTATAATTCCACTTGAGCTGGTGTTTGATCTCGCGATATAGAAATCTGTTTATATTCGTTATTATTTCTTAAATCATTTACGTTTCTGAGAATGGATACAACCGATGATTCTTCTGACTGAGCTACTCTAATCGATCGTTTGTTAACACTACGAAAGGCATCAGATCTACCCTGTCTAGAAGAATTTACTACATCTTGCTTAACTTTTAACACCGATAGAACATTCTTAACAGTAATAGTCTCACTTGCGTTTTGTAATGTTTTTGAAATACAAGATTCCTCCAACCCATAAATTATTACGTTTAGCTTACGTTTTTCACGTTCTTGAACTTCCTGAACTATTTTTTATTTATATCTGAGATAGTAATAAAAAATATGCAGTGTACAAAAAATGTTTCCAGGGCTAAAAGGGTTAAAGAATGGGACTTATTTACTTATTCAAGAGTTATTTTACAAAAATAGGCGATTCTAATATTTGCACAAAAAATGTCCTTCCTTTGTGTTTAAAAAGAGGGGAAATTAAAAACCTACAAATTGAATATTGTCTTTTACAATTTGATAATGATGATAATGACGAGATGAAATATGGTGCCCTCATCGTGTCTGGCTGCGGAGTTCGCGCCCCAATAAGTTATAATCAAATGATTTTCGAAATTAATTAGCGCCTCTCCTCGCCTGATAATTAGGGGTGGGTAGGCGGTTGGTGGCGGCGCGCTGTTCCCGCTAACGCGATTTCGGCGGGTAATGCCTAAAATGCGGGCTTCGGGGTAATTTAATTTTTTCCTTGAACTTCCACGAGCGCACCTGTACTTCATTATTAATATACTTGTTGGAAGCATTCCCGTGTACTTGCCCCTCGCGACTAGTTAATGATGTTCATTTCTATCTCAATATTTTTGTATGTTGACGAACATTTTTAATTGATTATATTATATGGCACCATGGGCATAGCCAAGGAGGTATGATAAGTGAGCAAAAATTGTGCAAGTAATTTTTCATGTCATTCCATTGTGTGATTTTGAAATGACAAGAATGTGTTTGTTTATCAGGGCTTCGAACCGGAACTGAACTGTAAACTGAAAACCGGAAAAACCCGTTATTTTTGTCAGAATGAAAACCGGAACTGAACGGAAAAAAAATCGGGTCATTTCGGTCAAACACGCACGTGAACACTTTTTTTAATTCTACAACAGCTTCTACATTTTGCCTCAATCGATTAAGGCAGTTTCAGATTTATTTCGTCGTAACAATATAAGTTTTCGTTTGGCTTTAAAAAAAAGTCACAAAAGTTGACATTTTAAAAACACTTATTGTCAAAATTGACAGTTTCCAATTAATTCACTAATAGAGGCATCCTTTAGGTACAAGTAGAGAAATAAATCATATTTTTATCTTATTCCTAACAGAAGTTACAGACAGATTTCAAGATGCCTTTAAGAGGTCAAAATTTTAGATATATTTTTTTATCTTGAAAACTTTAAGAGAAACGTAATACATATGTTCGAAAAAAGTATGTTGCAATTTAAACCAGAAATCCAAAAAATTACTAATATATAGGGTGTTTCATTTAAAATAACAAATTTGTTGCTACTTCCGGTGGGACCGGAAGTGATATAAGGCTGAAAATATTTCACATGAGGAGAACTGATTCAACTATATGACAAGGATTTTTTTCAAATTTATAGTGCAACGGCAACCCTATAAACTTTTAACGAACGGTTTAGCGCAGACACCCTGTATACATACGCTCTTTTTTGAAAGTGTTTAATTGTAAGGTTTTAACGAATGTTTTCCACTCTTTAATTAAGCAAAGTAAAATTTCGAGTTTAGAGAAGCCTCAAAATTTTGGTTTAGCGAAGTTCATGTTTAATCTACTAGTGCAAAACACTCGTTTGAAGCTTCAAATTAAACACTTAAAAAAACAACGAATATCTGAAGATTTTAGTATACAAGCTGTAATTAAAAGATAAACTCCCTGTATTTAAAATTTAAAGCCAATCAAGATCTTAAGTTGGAATGTCGCAGAAAGCTTTTAGAAATATCATTTAATCAATACACATTTATGAACTTTCTGTCATTAAAGCCCATGTTTTTTTTTTTAAATAATGGAATTTTAATTTTTTAAATATCCAGAAAAGTCCTCATAATTAAAAAAACTAAATGATAAAAAAATGATATAAGCTTAGTTTTTATCACTTAATAAGAGTATTTTTTAAGAACATTAAAAGACAAGATATAAAAATTAATCAAAAGATCGAGATACAGAAATATTGTACCATTTTTTTGGTGACAATAAGGTCTTAGAATATCGAAATATAATGCCAATTTGTCTACCGAAATTCGGAGTTGATACAAAATTGATAACAATTTACACGCAAACGATCGGTACAGATGCAGATTATGACAGATAACAATATCCTTCAAATATTCGTATACAGTTTTATTATTAGTTGACTAACATTCGCATCTGATAGACTAATAATAACATATGACCAATGAATAATGACTAAATTAGTGACGACTCAATTATTCATGACTAATTTAGTCATTAGTTTTAATTATGACTAGTAATTAACTAATTTGTAGAACAGGGTACATACTCCATTTTGATACGTTTCCATGATTTCCGTGCACCCATTCCAGTGGTTCTTAACAGGTTGTTTATATCGATCTGTGTAAAGGTGTGTGTGAGTGTGCAGATATTTGTAACTTTGCTTCGGAATTGACCTAGCTGGGGGAAATTGACCAATCCGGTCTATGGAACGCAAGCTCAGTATAAAAGGAATTTTGCGACAATTTTTTTTAAAAATTCACCAAAAATCAAATCTGCACGGATTTTCTATGGGTTTTCTCTAACGAGTGGCCTAATGTACCCCCTCGCACTATTGTTGCTCTGCCGACGCTCCGATGTCCCGTTTTCAACAATGAATCACACAACGGCATTCGGTGGCGATGGGGACATTTGAATTTCCAATTTATAATTAACCTTTTTATTCTAAACTTGATCACAACCGGACTTGTGCCAAAGTGTCGGGCATGCAATTTTACATCGGAATTGACCCATCCGGATGTTTGATTCGATCTGTGTAGCGGAAGTCGAGCGTAGAAAGTAATAAAATCTATAACAATTTGTCAGATTGGGTCTGCTATAATGAAAATTGTATGGCTAGATTCTACTTTGTGTCGGCGTTTATTTTTCGCCGAAAATGTAAAATGGATATTTCGTGGTTTTAGGTGTATTATTCAAGCTTAAAATATACCCCTGCAAAGTGTTTTGCGAAATCGGACTTACCGTTTGATCAAAATTTATTGTTGAAACTTACGATTTTGATAAATCGTGAATATAATGGTAATATCGACTTTTTGTAAAAATTTTGTCTCATTGAGACGTCTCCAAACATTCATTGAAACAACTAGTTGTTTCAATGAATATTTGGAGACGTCTCAATGAGATAAAATTTTTGCAAAGAGTCGATATTAATTTTAATTCGTTTTTTATATTTTGTTAATATTCTGCAAACTATTGACAAACTCAATTTTTCTATATGTTAAATTTCTTTATGAATATAGTGGGACCGATCATCAGAGATAACAATTGTGAGTTTACTGCTAACTGTTAAGTAATTCTCTAATGACCGGACTGTCAATCGTGGACGTGTTTGAGATTTTTGCAATAGTACAAAATAGACTATATGGAATTCCGTTCATTAGATACCAACATACATCACAAAAAAGTTCAAACATGTTCAATGTTGAACATTTTGATGAACGGGCCTAATGCCTACACCCATATTTATTCCAAGTTTAAAAAAAATAGCGATATCTACCAAGTTGATCCCGATTGTATTGATAAAAAGGAAGTGTTAACACTGGTTTTTCAATAATTACATTTAAATTTTGCTCACAAATTATATAGGTTATGTTCACCGCTCTCGGTCTAATTCTTTACTAATTATGTTTTAACCACACAGAGTTTATATTAATTTCACTACTGTTCACGTATTTTGAAATTTTGCTTTGAATTTGATAACAAATAAGCTTACAAAAGAACACGAATATACAACTTACATTTTAAGGTTATTTATAAACAGACAATAATTTATTCTATTGCAAACCTTTCTACTAGTCTAACCTAACCTAGAAGTATGTAAAATCGCTAACGTGTGAAAAGATACTGCTGCTTCGTTTTCCTCACCTGATAAGCATTAGCGTTGCAAATAGATGAGCAGTTTATTCTATTAAAAACCTTTCTCATAACATAATTTAACCTAGAAGTTTGTGGAATATAGGCATTGTGCGCAAAGCGACTTACGCAATTTATTCTATTGCAAACCTTTCTCCTGGCCTAACCTTACCTAGTAGGTGGACTAGGCATCATGCGCAAAGAGACTTACGCAATAAGTTCTATTGCAAACCTTTATCCTAATCTAACCTAGAAGTGGAATTGGCATTAGGCGCAAAGAGACTTACGCAATGTATTCTATTGCAAACCTTTCTGCTAACATAACCTAGAAGTATGTGGAATAGGTATCGTGCGCAGAGAGACTTACGCAATTTATTCAATTGCAAACCTAACCTAACCTAGAAGTATGTGGAATAGGCATCGTGCGCAAAGAGACATACGCAATGGAATAGGCATATTGCATACGCAATTTATTTTATTGCAAACCTTTCTCCTAGATTAACCTAGAAGTGTTTATTCTGTTGCAAACCTTTCTTTTAACCTAACCTAACCCAGAAGTATGTGGGATAGGCATCGTGCGTAAAGAGACGTTAGCAACGTATTCAATTTTAAACCTTTACATAAACCATAAACTAGAAGAAATGTGAAATTCATCAATATCTCTATGGTTTATTAGTCAGTCTCGAAATGCCTCTAAATGTTTTACACTTAAATTCTTCTGTATTCGATTTTTCATCAAATTTCAACAAATTCGTTCCTTTCAGAACCACCAACAATGTTTGAGAAGTCTACATGTACCTAAATAGTCCTAAAGTTATTATATTAATAACTTAATTGCAGAGAACCTGCAATTGTTTAAAGTGTATTAAATTTAAATAGTGTATATTATAGATATTGATAATTAAATAAAAGTCACTTGGTTTGATTCACTACTATTTTTTTTTATTCTCTCCGACTAGTTTCGACTTATCGTCATTCTCAAGGAGTAATGAATGACGATAAGTCGAAACTAGTTAGAGAGAATAAAGAAAAAATTGTAGTGAAACAAACCAAGTGACTTTTATTTAATTATCAATATTGTAAACATGTTTCATCAAGTGATTAATGAGAACTAAATTGAAGGTATATTATAGTTACCGTCGTAAAGCGTCACCCCTGGCGGAGATATAATATCGGAACAAATCGAAAATTGGATAATGTCAAACATAATAGTATAGCATAGTATAAATATATATGGGTTATGTCAATTATTTTAAAAGGTTATGAAAGTGACAATGAAAATATGTAAATGAAAGGAATTATCGAAATATTTTTTTTAATTTTCGACACATCAAATGACAGTTAACTAACAAGTCCTATGTTTATTACACACGTTCTAAACAACAATTTTTTCACATATTGTTTACATATTTGCATTTTGATGAAAGAGACATGCAGAGGGTTAATCGTGATTACTAAACCGTGGAAGTACCTGCGGTGCAAGTGGGCATTGGTTAAAAGTCATAGGTTGTTACACGAACATTGCATTGTTTACTATTACACACAACAGCACTCTGCGGCGAAGTGAACATTTATTTTCCGATTTATAGTTAATTTATTTATTCGGCAATTGATAGCGATCAGACTTGTACTAACGTGTCGGGCGTATGATTTTACGTCGGTATTGAAACATCTGAGAGTTTGATTCAGTGTACAAAGTTTGGAAATGTTTGACAATTTGTCAAATTGGGTCGGCCATAGTAAAAATGTTATTTGTTTAAAACACACACAATCACATACACACACACATACATACATATGTTAAGAACCACTGGAGTGGGTGCTGCTGCGCATGCGCGTACCTGTTAAAATCGACCATGTACCCTGTTCTACAAATTAGCCCAAAATATTTAGTCAACTAATGCCCAACTCTGGAGACAATATTAACACATTTGAACATTTTACATATCTCTATGGTTCTCTTTACAATTTAACACTTAGTATACAATTATCATGTTCCCGTTCTTATTAGCTGTGATGTTTAGTGCTTGTGGCCACGGTTTGATCCTCCTTTTATTCGGCCTATACCTAGTGATTTACAAGAAGAAATTGCAAGCTATGAAGTTCAGCAGCGAAATGTCGACCATATTCTTTGGCGGCCGTTACATCATAATTGCCCGGCAAATCCAGATTTTTAATCAAGCAATCAAAAACACTAGTGAGAATTAGTGATGTTAATGGTAATTTAAGGAGGCAATTACCAATCCTACGTGGAGCATCCTGTATGTGAAAGAAATAGACCCACAGCGCATATATTTTATACGGTCGTATAAAAAATATTTGAAATAACATTGAATTTGAAAGGGATAACTGCATCATATCCCTCGGTGCAAAGAAAATACAGGCGATAAAACAAGGGCATCAATTTACGCGAATTGATCGCATGCACCGAGGAAATTGTTAGAAAAAGTGGCCATCGGGGTGTAACATCGCGCTGATCAAAACAAGCAATATTTTGAAGTGCGCCGACGGAATTGTGTCGCTCGGACATTTTTCATTTTCACAGCGACGTCCATGAAAAATTTATGTGAAAAATTACGTACGTGATAAGCGCAGATCCGATATCTCCCACTTCCTTCCCATTGTTAAAAATCAACAACAACAACGCGTGACGCACATACATATTGAGGTTAAACGAATTTGATAGATATTGGGAAGGAAAAGGGCGAGGACCTACATAAATCAGCAGATATGGAAAAAATTATCGGTCGACCCGCAAATAAATTGTTTCCAATGTGCGCTTAAAAGGGGCGCTTTATGCATAGGAATCGGGGCGCGCATTTTGATTTATTCGAAGGCGGTCAGCGTCTCTTGTAAATAGGGCTTGAGGAATGAGTCTTGCGGGTTTGCGGGCGGCTTCCGACAGTTTAGACTGTACGCAGATGTACTAGGGATAATTGTTTACCTTCTAAATTGAATTCGCTAGCCGAACGGAACGTGTCAACATTGATAAATATTTAATTGTTGAAATCCATCCGGGCAGTGAATTACAAACTCATACTAGTATACTGTGCTGAGTTGATTCGCCGGATAACCGGCTTTCCATCAACAGCGTTTGTCAAATATATGTTAAATCAACTGCTTTCTACTGAAATCGATGGGAACTGAAACTGACATGGTAGGGGTGCGTATTAACTTGGTTCGTAATATGGATTACATGAGGATGAACATAATTCGCATGTTATCTGGAAAAATAGTGCCATGCATGGACGTAGTCAGGATTTATACTTGGAAGGGATACGAAAAAAAAACATAAACATATAAATGTTAATTATTAATCCCTTTTTAACAATGTAAATCCACCATAATTCAAGAGACTTAAGTAATTTATGTTTGGATTTTGAAAGCGCAACCAAACCAAATTAGTCGAAATAAGATTTGTAAATACTTAAATTATTGTTGAGTTACGTGAAGGTGAACTAAGTTATTAAATAAAAGAATTGAGTCTCCTTTCTTCACAAGATTTATTTAAAATCGCAAATGTACATTGCGGTCACGATGTGACCATTATCAATGCTTAAGCATTGATAATGGTCACATCGTGACCGAAATGTACATTTGCGATTTTAAATAAATCTTATGAAGAAAGGAGACTCAATTCGATTATTTAATAAGATTTGTAAAACGTATTAACGTGAGATCACACTTAAGCAGTATATTTTAAATATCACTTGAAATTAGTGTTTTACTCAGGGCTTCTGCGGTTTTCGGTTCAGCTATAAGTGATTGTTTTAATTTTTGAAATGTTAGTATTTCATATTAAATATACTGATGATGATTTAAATATTAAGAATATGGAAAAGTGTCTATAACTAAATTTGTTCAACTTTTATTATTATTCGATTATATTAAACCGAGATATTTTACTAATCGATTTATACAATGGTTAAAATAATAATAATCTTTATTTTCAAACTGTAAAAATTGTACAAAAAGAAAATTGTGTTAGTTTCAATTACATACTATCTAGATAATATAGTATAATACAATATAACTAAAAATATACATACAATTTATTTACAATTTGAAAAACTAATTCATTATTAGTATTTTGTCTACTATTTTAAGTACGCTAGTGATGTTATAATTCAAATGGAAACAATTAATTATAAAATCAATCAAACATCTTGAGATCACTCGCATAATCAATCTGTCGTACCATTCAATTATTCGCTCCATAAACGAAAAATTTAAGCATTAATGAAAATTAAATCAGAATTTTATCGCAACGTGAAATTGTGACCACACATAATCTAATCTCGTTAATTATTATTACTATCAGATAAATACTGAATCAGCAGTGAACTTCACAATAAATCTGTATTTCGCGCAGTTGGCGCATGAAGTAAAATTTCGAGTTTAGAAAAGCCCCGTGAAAATTTGTCTCGGGTCGCTGCGCGACCCTCGACAAATTTTCTACGCGGGGCTTTTCTAAACTCGAAATTTTACTTCATGCTTAGTCTGGGAGTGGAAAACATTTGTTTAATAATTATTGAACTAAATAATAAAAGCACTGAATGCGTAAGCAAAAATTAATTTTCTATTGCTGTTTCGCTTTACAACAGAATTAATTAGACTAAATAAAAAAATCAAATCTGGTCGATTTTAAACTGAAATTTTAGCAAAACGCAACGGTTAGATGATTTTATTTATTTATTTAACGTTAACGATTTGTGGCTCAAGTGAAACATAATTCACATTATTTAAATCGCATAAAATTGTCTAAATTTTATAGATCGAACACTTTTTTCTCATTAATCAGTTGGTAAAACATTTTCAAAAACATATTGGTTTGTAAATTAAATTCACTTCGATTTGTTTCCACTTTTCTCATAAAAATTATGAGAATCAACAACAAAAAAGTCAATAAAACACACGTTATAAACAAAAGACTCAAATGAAATTGAACAAACAGATATCTAAAAAAATACAATTTGTTACAATAGTAACAAAGAACGACGATTGGAAAAAAATCCAATAAAACTCAAAGTCAACACAAGTTATTTAAATCACATAAATATTCCAAGTTATCTATAAAAAATTAAAAATTTTAAAAATTAATAAAATTTGTTAGAAAACTGGAAAAAAATACTAAAAGTAAAAAATTTGTGTTTGAATTTGAATCGCGTAAAAGCCAAGAGAGCATCAAATTTCTGAGAAAACTCTTTTGAATGTTTAAGGGGTAAGCAGATTTGCCTTAGTTGTTAAATAAAACAAATAATTGGCAAACATTTTGCAAAGTGCAAAAAGTAGTGTTATTCCGAATCTTATATACGTGTATAATAATTAAGAAAATAATGGATAAAATAATCAATATAATAATCGATAAATAAACTAATATTTGATGCAATAATCGATATAATAATCGATAAATAAAACACTAATAGTTGATATAATAATCTATCAGAGCTGGGCAGGATTCGAATCATTCAGGATTCGATTCCCGGATTCGAATCCTTTTAGAGGATTCAAAAGAGGTATTCGAATACTTTAGTGAAAACGGATTCGTGATCCGGATTCGTTACGTTTTTTTTTTTAAAGGATTTGTATTCGAATCCAGACGTAGATGATTCGAATCCTTATAGAAGGATTCGAATTCTTATAAAACGATTCGAATCCTTATAAAAGGATTCGAATCCTTATAAAAGGATTCGAATCCTCATAAAAGGATCGAATCCTCATACACGAATTCAAATTTTCCCAAATAATTCGAATCATCGCTATTAAGGCTGGGATTCGAATTCGATTAATTCAAATAATTAAATATTCTAATTTGAATATTTAAATCACTAAATTATTCATATTTGAATATAAATATTTAAATTTTCGAAAAATTCAAATATTTGTGAATGCATATTTGGTTACTTAACCATTAAACATTTCCAACCTTAATAGTATATTTTTAACTTCACTTGAAATCAGTGTTTTATACGCGTGGCGCATGAAGTAAAATTTCGAGTTTAGAAAAGCCCCGTGAAAATTTGTCTCGGGTCGCTGCGCGACCCTCGACAAATTTTCTACGCGGGGCTTTTCTAAACTCGAAATTTTACTTCATGCTTAGTCTGGGAGTGGACAACACTCGTTTGAACTTTAAATTTAACTCTTTTATAAAATCAACGTATGTAATATAATAAATCATTCGTTGAAATCATAGAAAAAGATGCATAATTTTACCTAAAATTAACTTTTAGAGTTACCTTTATAATTTGCTCGGCTCTTAATGGGTGAATATGCTATTCCTAAGAAAAACCGTATTTATTTAATATTAAAGTTGCATTTAATATAATAACAAACTGTGAATAAATCGACAAAAATCTAGAAATATCGAAAATCTCGACATGTAGAAAATCTTGACGGTCCACTCCCAGACTAAGCATGAAGTAAAATTTCGAGTTCAGAAAAGCCCCGCATAGAAAATTTGTCGAGGGTCGCGCAGCGACCGGAGACAAATTTTCACGGGGCTTTTCTAAACTCGAAATTTTACTTTATGCGCCACGCATAAAACACTGATTTAAGGTGAAGTTAAAAACGCACTGAAAACCAACCCAACTTCGATATTTTTTCAAAATTGGATGTTTTCTTTCCTATCCATGCTGTAAACCTTCAGATATTCGTTGTTTTCTTGTAAAAAAAACTTCGATTCCCTGTAGTCCTTCGGTCTCCGAAGACCATGATTGGTCCTTCGAGCTGTAGCCTTTGTAAAATGGTAATAAACTTAGTAATCTAGAGTGATTCTTTAATTTGAAACTTCTAACAACGAGTGTTGTCCACTCCTAGACTAAGCATGAAGTAAAATTTCGAGTTTAGAAAAGCCCCGCGTAGAAAATTTGTCGAGGGTCGCGCAGCGACCCGAGACAAATTTTCACGGGGCTTTTCTAAACTCGAAATTTTACTTCATGCGCCACGCGTATAAAACACTGATTTAAAATGAAGTTCAATAACACATATATCATCATTAATTAAAATCATTATTTAATCAGATATTTCGTCGGTAAATGATCATTTTTGTTAATAGAAACTGGTGGAATAAAATGTTACTGGTTGCAAATAATAGATTCAAATTTATTTTTAAGGGATTTGTATCCGTGATTCAAAAATGAGGATTCGAATCTTTGATTCGAATCATATTTTTCACTTACGAATCCTTTATTCGAGTATTCGTGACTCGAATCATATTAGGTGATTCGGATTCGTGATTCGAATCCTGTTTTTGAGGATTCATCCCAGCTCTGTAATCTATACACAACAATCGATAATATCGAGATATTTTAATAATCGATTAATTCGGTTATCATATCTCGACTATTCCCATCACTAATTATTGTCACACTTATTAAATATTCACAAAATAAATATTTCTTGCATAATTTCGTTATATCTTAGTAAATATCTATCTCAGCAGTATATATTTTCAACTTTACTCTAAATCAGTGGTTTATACGCGTGGCGCATAGAGTAAAATTTTCTACGCAGGCTTTTCTAAACTCGAAATTTTACTTCATGCTTAGTCTGGGAGTGGAAGACACTCGTTAGTTTAAAATATGTCACAATTATTAAAATGTTGTCGCAAGTGTCATACAGAAAAACAATAACATGACCATCTAATAATACCGGGTATAACTAAAAACTGGTAGACCCCCATTAGTTTCGTTATTATTTAAGATATCAATTTTAAATTTGGTAGGTTCTGAACGCATTATTTGCATTTACAGTTTCACCGGAAATGACATCAACTTTGAAAACATAAATTACATGCTCTATATATTTTTTGCTTTTGGATACAGGATGCCATCTTCAAATCCTAAAAATGTTTTATTTCGTGTTATAGACTTACAGAAAATTCAAATCAACAACGTTTGATTTATAACGAGTGTCTATAAACTGTCGGCATCTCAATTGCTCTGAAAAACAAATCACTTATCTTAAATTAAGTCAGACGATTAGGTGAATCTCGGAAACGTCAAATAAATTTAATTATATGTCTAAGTACGACGTATGCTTCTGAAGTCAGAACCTACTGGGATGCCAACAGATTATAGACACTTGTTAGTTTGAAATGATTACTTGATTATTTTTTTCAAAATAACGCATTACTTATTAAATTCTGAATCTAATGACGTACATGCCCAAGTTTGAATCAGTCCATTGGTTGGTTGGTAATAATGAAAACGAAAACAACATCGCTGTTCCAAAAGCAAAAATTTACTTGTGTAATTTTTCTTTCAAAAAAACTATTGATTTGTAAATAAAATGGCATGCTGTATCCAAAAATAAAAAAATATATAGTGCATTTCATTTGAGTTTTAAAAATTTATGTTATATCCGGTGAAACCGAAAGTGCAACTAAAGCGTTCAGATCACTACTATACTCTAATTTCTGCTTAATATAAACCTACTAAATTTCAAGTTGGTATTTCAGATGATAAAAAAACTAAAGGGGGTTTACTAGTTTTGAGTTACACCCGGTGTATTTCAAAAAATAGTTGTCTCAAATTTAGAAGAGTCCTAACGTCAGCTGACGCCGATTTGTGTGAAGTTTGATACATTGGACTAAATGTTATTTGATGTTGACAGGATAGACTAATGTTGGCTGATGGTGGCTCTGGTCAAGTTGACACAATGGACTAAATGCCGACTATTGTCGTCTTAAGTTAAGTTGACAAGATAGACTAATGTCAGTCAATATAGTAACTTACAGTCATAAAGTCATAATAGTAAAAATACAGTCGGTATAGTTATTTAATGACAAAATCATATCATAATCAAAAGACAGTAAACCAAGTGACTTCCAGTCATAATATCAAAATAATCGAAATATAATTGATAGAGACATAAAATGACAAAATCTTAGCATAGTAAAAAGACAGTAAACCAAGCGTCTTACAGTTATAATGTGATAGTAGTCAAAATACAATCGACAAAGACATTTTATGATAAAATCTTAGCGTAGACAAAAAAAACAGCCAAATCCTAATAACTTAACAGACATACAACCAAGTGACTTACGGTTACAATGTCACAATGAACAAAAAAAGACAGTCATGATGGTGTTCGCACATGTCCCGTTTTAAGACGCATTATAGGGAATTCCCATGAAAACATTTCAATTTCAGTTTGTATCTCTATTATTGAACTTAAATAATCAGAATAAAATCAGAATCATGTCTTCATATTCTAACATTGTTTTCTAAGTTTTATTTATGTTTTCTCTTCAGATTTTCAAAATATAGCCTAAAAATAGTGAAGAAATATTCGAAAATAAAATCCTTAAAATAGTATTTGCTATAAAAAGTCAGTGTGAGTCATCTAAATTTATTAAAACACAAAACGTTAATCCAATTCAAGATGAGTCTTTATACCACAAAAGCAATATTCTGAACATAAAATCGACTTTTAGTGGACATTTTTTTCGCGTGCTAGGTATTCCGACTTATTTATTATTAATCAACAACTATTAAAATCGTTCAGAAATTTGAGGAGAATAATTGTGTGAACAATGAACATATCGTTGAGAATAAAAAGAGGAAATTTAAAGAAATTATAACAAATGTATTGGAAAGAAGAAGTCTTCTTTAATGTTCATTGTTAACATATCTAAATTTTGAATGGTCTAATAATCGTAGACACGGGTTTCAAATTTTGTACAAAAGAAATGAGAAATAGTAAGGTGAATCTTATTCTCATTAGGTTAAGTGTACCTATTAGGGTAGGAAGGGTCCAAGACTCCATTTGTCGGACCAGAACCTTACAGTGGAATAACTAAAGTCCGCATCAAGGGGATGATCCGGGAATGGGAAGATGCTGCCAAAAGTGCTCACCTGAGAGACACACCTGGTCTGCGGCAGGCGAAAAGGTTCATCGCCTTCTCTGCCGTAAGAGCCAGACAGTTTCTCAGGTTAAGCAAGGGCAACCTAAGGCTCATAACCGGCCTTCTAACTGGACACTGTCCTCTGAAGTACCACCTCACCAAGATGGGTCAGACAACTGATGCCAACTGCAGGTTCTGCAACGAGGCACAAGAAACAGCAGAGCACCTACTTTGTGAATGCCCTGCCTTGTCCCTTCAAAGAGGGAACTACCTGTCATCGGCCACTTTAAACACCGAGGAACTGGTACACATTAACCCTCAAGTTATAGTAGACTTCATAAGAAGTCTAGACATAGAGGGACTCAAGTAGGTCAGGGATAGTTATAAAAGATCTTTTAGGTCGAGGTAACTTCGAAAGGCCCAGAGGCCACACGACCCACCGACCCCATACCATACCATACCATAGGGTAGTTCGTTTCAGTATAAATAATGAAGTCGTGCCTGAACTAGCGTCTGTAATTTCAGATGCTATGTACTGTCTTTTCGAAGCAACTACTATTTTGATGATTTTCTAAGTTCATTTTTCTTCTTTTTTTTAAGCAGTATTATATTAAAACGGAATAAAATACGAAAAAAACTGCTTATGAAATATTGTTATTAAATAAGAGAACCAATTTAATTTTATTCTGACCATTTAAATTCAATAATGGAGATAGAAATTCAAGTTGAAAAATTAACATAGGAATTCTCTATGATACGTCTTGAAACGGGACACACGGTATGTCACAGTGAGCCTTATTACTTTTTTTTACTATTTCTGTTTTTGTGCTACTCGAAATTTATTTTCTTTCAAAGACGGTATTTTCTTTTAATTGCTTCTTTTACCTCTTCTTCTTTAATCTTCTCCATCAATTCCATATCTATCTCTTCTTTCTCCTTCTTTTCTTGCTTTTCATTCTTATCTATTTCTTGTTCGGTCAGTTCTTCGAAATATTATCGCCCTCATTCCATAATTGTATCTTTGTTTGCGAATATTTTTCTGTTTTTGTCTTTTATGTTCATTATCCTGCGTTCGCTTTTGTCTTATTCGCTTTATTGTTCCGTGAAATAATTTTTGGTTTTCTCTGTGGATCTCATTCAATGCATATCTAAACTGTGGTCATGATTCTTGCTTTGCATTTTTTATTGGTCGTTTTGCTTCAATTCCTTTTTCTTTGTATTTTTCATAGTCCTCTATTTTATTAGTTTGTAGGTTTTGTCTTCTATCTTCTTTATGTCTTTTGCCGACCGTTCTGTTTTCTTTACTTCTTTGTTTCCTATTGTTGTTGTCCCACAACACTTCATTGCTGCTTCCAGTACAATTCTTTTGAATGTCTCCCATAGAAGAAGAAAGGAAGCGACATCATGTTGTCCTTTTTTTAAGGCACGATCTAGCGCCATCTCAACCAAACTAGTACTAATTCACACGCATAGTACTATATACATGTATATGCTTTCTGTTTACATGTATGAGTAGTATGTAAATTAGGGGCAGTTCCATAAATAGTTTAAACTAAGTTATATACTGAACAGAGTTCAAAATGATATTAAACGACAAAAAATGTTATTTTAAACTATAGTTTAGAGATGAACACAGTTCAGAATGTTTATATAGTCCTAAATTATATTGTTTTTGTTTAGTAAGTAATTATTAAATGAATTGGAGAAATTAGGAATATATAAGAATATTTACTTACTAACAAAATAATATATTCAAGTCAATTAAAAGAATCATAAAAATAATAACAATGAATTTAATGTTTTTATTGAAAAAAGTTTAACAGCTAAATTGAAACTACAACACATTACACTATAGATATTTTCAGTTTTGTAGGCTAAAAAAAATAACGATTCTCTGAATATTGGGAAACTTTACCTTACCTATTGTTCATTGTAGTTGATTTCTATATATTGTTTAAATAAGATCAAGAAGAAAACACTCAATACAATTATTGTTGATAGAGAAAAGAATACACAACATCTTCCCTCTCTCTGAAAGTGTATAGTTCCATCTAAGAATTCGCAACCAAACTAAATTTTTAAATCTGATTGACGTGTCGCCCCCCTGATGTCTCCCATTTTCCTTCAATGCTTTTTCTTTTTTCTTTTCCTGTAAATGTCTTTGTAATGACTCTTGATATTTTTCTTGTATTTGTACTTCTTTTAGTTTGTACGCTCCTATCTTCTCTTTAACTTTTTCCCTTCTTTTGTCTGGTCTCTGTTTATCTTTCCATTTTATGTCCATTTTTTAGTAAGCAGTGATCACTTGCTATTTCTACTTGTCTTGTTCCTTTTACGTTCATTACCTTGCTCAAGTTATTTTTGTTAGTTAGATTATCTCTCGTTTCTAAATGAATGTGTTCTAGTTAATTTATATATATCCTTGTGTTTGAATTTTGTGTTTGTTATTATTACATTGTTTTGTACGCATAGTTGAATTATTCTTTCTATGTCATTATTTCTAGTACCTTCTTATTATTTTCCCAAAATGTCTTCTATTCCCCTGTTCTGATTACCTACTCTTCCATTTACATCTCCCATTTTCATTATGTTTTGGGTTCCCTTATCTATTTCTATTTGTATGGTAAATATACCCCATAGCTATAATTAATGTTCACTTCTCGTCCTCAATTAGTTTCATTTCTATGGTCATCGTTCTTTCATTTATACGTCTTTTCTTTATTATGTCTTTTATTCTTTCTGGTTCTATTATAAATTTAACCTCTCCTCATACTCTTTCAGTATCTTCTACTCCCGTTCATATTATCCAGTAACCTTCATGTATTTTTGGGATTTCTTTGACTTTGTTTCTGTTATTCCCAAGATGTATATTTGTTGGTTTCTTATTTCTTCTGCCAATTCTATTTCTTTTCCCGTATAACTCTTTATGTTCCACGTCCCAATTTTCAGTTCTTCTTTCTTTTTCTTGATTTTTATTTTTGCTAGTTCCTTTTTTCGTGTCCTTTCCTTTGTTTGCTACTATCGGCTTCTTGTAACAAATTCGTTCGTGTTTTAGTAGTTTTTTAGAGACTCTATAACGTCGGTTCACAAGAAAAGTGATACATCTCAAAAATCCCCATATTTCAGGAGAACGATTTTAAAATTAAATTGTTGTGCATTTTGAAGTTATAAAACAAACATTTTCTAAAATGTTACAATGTTTCTTGATTGTGGTGGTTTCTTAATACTATGGCATTTAAAATAATATCATTAACATAACTAACAGTGACATTTATCTTGAGTGGGGGCAATAAACTCATTTGCATGGCAAAGTGACACATGGTATTTTTACTAAGTATTTTATGAACTATTTTTGTGCCATTTATTCTGATAAAATTCGATCTTCTTATGAACATTGTACATTATTTAACTCAAAAAGGAGGATTTTTGACTATTCTTGTCCACCGACGACATGTGTTTCGCTCTCTTTCGGCACCACCCCCTTTCCTGTACATCCCAGATGTAGACTTCGTCATCTATTATTATTTACTGGTATCCTATCTTGAACTTTTCCTTTTTACCTTCTCTACTTTAGCGATGTAGATTGCCTTCTGTATATTTCTTTTTTCCTATGTTAGATCATTGTCTATGATTAAAAAAAAAAAAAAAACAATTTGAAGCTTTTGGCAAGCAAAGAAGTTTAGATTTGAGGATGCCGTAAGAATAATTGCAAAAAAACAGAATTAAGGTGCCCGTAAATCGATTGCCTAACCCGAAAACTGCAGTCCAAAATGACGAAGTTGGCAGCCCTAATCCACTGGTTCACTGAAACGTCCAGACTTTTTGGTTAAGTCATTTGTCAAATTTGAAATGACGTTTTAAATTCAAAATTCTAGTGGATAATAAAATGCAACAAAACCCTGTTCATTACTAACACACCTGGTAAATGCTGTAAACCGTCCTCTTCGCTCGGGCATAGGTAAGTACATCCTCTAAAAATTAACTTTAGGTAAAAAGGGTTATACATTTCCAGATGTTTGTACTACTCACAGTACAATTATTTTTATTAAAATAATCTAGTTTTAAAACTAAAAACAAAGAAATAATATTTTACTGTAAGTAAATGTTATGCAGTACTTAGTGGATCATTAAAACACTATTCTAGTCTTGACTGTAGATTATGGACACTTAGGTATTAAAAAAAATATTTTTCAAAGTTTAAATTAGAGACATAATCAAATATTTAAATAGTCGAATCAATAAATATTCAAACATTTACAGCCTAATAGACGATAGTATACAGCTTTAACGCGGTTCTAAGGTTGATATTAACATTTTCGTATTAATAAAACATTTTAGTAGATTAATATTGTTAGTTTAAAACGAATAATTTAATAGCATGGTTTAATTAGTTTAATTATAATGCTATAAATCATAATTATAAGGTTATAAATTATCAAATTTTCAAGCTGAACTCGATATTTTATTCTATGCTTAATTAAGAAGTGGAAACACACATTAGAAGTAAATTTAAATTAAATATTCAGCAGAAAGAAACACCTTTTCACATGCATTAACAAAAACAGTATAACATGGATTCTTTCTGACTTTTCTATTTGTGTCAGCAACCATTCCACTTTTCTGTCGATAAATGGCAAGCGTGAAAATGGCTATTGTACACTTTTTCAGTTTTTCAATTACTAGTGATTTGATAAATTTGTGAATCAAAACCGGTTTACCACGAAATTACCAGTAATTCACAATATCGTTGTTTTAGCGCTAATAGTAATTTAATACAAAGGACATTATTACCATTTAATGATTTACTTTTAAAGAGGGTTTACACTGCGTGATTAAGCACAAAATAAATTCTTTGCCTATATGTGTTCTGTTATTTGTTGCGATCAGTTTATCAATCAAACTATGTATTTATATAATGTTCTTATGTGGTTGTATACAAAAAACCAGAGCTTCGAACCGGAACTGAACCGTAAACCGAAATCCAGAAAAAACCGTTATTTTTGTCGAAAAGAAAACCGGAACTGAACCGCAAAGAAATATCGGTTTATTTAGGTTCAAACACGCACGTGAACGCCTACTTAATTCTACAATAGTTTCTACTTTTTGCAAATTTTAAATAAAAACTATTTTCGGAAATATTCGTTTCAAGATCTCCCCACTCGATTAAGACCATATCTGATATTTTTTGTCGTAGAAGTTTTAGTTTTCACTCGGCTTTGAAAAAAAGTGAATTTTCGGTTCACCTTCGTTTTTTTTTTGAGAATAAAAATTACAGAATTAACTAAATCTGACGAAAATAGTCAACATCAAAGAATAAACTTACTTAGAAATTTAAACGTTAGCTGCTTGCAATCGTAATTTAAATATCTCCACTTGAGTTTCCAATATAACAATTGTTTTGTTAGAGCAAAAAAAATCGACTTTGTCTTAATTCAACAGATGCGGTCTTTTCGTAAATGTTACGGCTGGTAATTTGAATATTTGCGGATATTCAAATATCACAGTACTTATATCATATGTTCAATAAACAAAAACCTCTAGAGTGCCATGATTTTATATTTTTTTAAATTTAATTTGGCTACACGCTTTAGGAATTGACATATAAAACGTCAAACATAATAATTATAATGTATAATTTCATAGTTGCCAACCTACAATATTTTCCATGGCACTCTAAAGATTTTATTTTATTGAACATACTATATTAAATCACTAACTTTTTCACATATTTCATTAAAGAGCTATTTGAATATTTCAATATTTTAATTAATTAGTGTTAGAAAATGTATAATATATTTTCTAAAACACAACAATTTATAAATTCTAATAGTTTATTTGTTTAAATTTGATTATTTTGAATGTTTCATATTTGAATATTCACGAATATTCGAATTCCCAGCCCTAGTAAGTTTCAGTTTTTCGGGTATCATGCCATTTTTGTCTTTTCTGACGCAAACAACGCGATTTTGACGCAAAATGTCGATTTCGTCATAGTCAGATTAACATAAATGTTGATATAAACGCTGACAATTGTCAATTTAGTTAATGCAGTCAATGTTTTCGAATGACAAGCAATGAGGGCTAGTCAGCAATTAGCATGCATATAGTCAACATAATCAATTAATAATTAATTTTGTCAAATAAAAATCAATAGTCCACAATCAGCATAAATCATGTATTCAAGATAATCGAATAATAGTCAATATTATCAAATGAGAGTCAATAAATGGCATGTAGTTACAATGCAATCGATAAATAGTCAATGTTGTAAAATTATATCATAATCAACTTAATCGATAAAATTAAATGACTTCTAATAAATTGTGTTTTTCTGTTGCTATAAAATGTTCTTTTAAAATTGCTTGATTGGCTGTCGATTGATTGTATTATACAGGGTGCGGCGCCAAAATCCGGACAAAATTCAATTTGAAATTCCCGCCGGTCTATACCACTGGTAGATGTCGCGATTTGCGTTCAAATAGCTTGACGCAGGTACTACACCATCATAATCTCGAAACAGCCGCAATGTCGAAGCTAAGTGCGACGTATAACCGAAGAGCCGCGATTATCGAAAGTGTTCGCGCTCAGTGCTCGGCGACATAAATCATTCAGTTCTTCGGGTACCCGAGATCGACTGTGTATGATGTCATCGCGAAGTACAATGAGTCGAAGAAATTCAACGAATGTTTTGCAACACCGTGTAGGAATACCCACTCAGAGGAGCGCATTGTCAGGACGCCCGACATCATTCAACGAGCTCAGGAGCTGATTTTGAGAATCCAGGGCAGTCGATCTGAAAATTGTCGTCGGTTGTTGGTGTGAGCGAGAAAACTATGCGTCGAATTATCAAGGAGAAGCTCCGCTACATGTCACACAATTAAAGTGAGACAAACGCTTTCCGTAGCCGCCAGGACAAAGCGAATTGAACGCTGCAACCTGCTTTTGTGTTCCTTAAGAAACAAGGCTACCGGCCGACTCAGGATTTATTCTGAAGAGAAAATGTATACTTTGATGCGAAAATTAATCGAGGGAATGACCACTGGCTCGCCTACGACTCTAAAGATATCCCCATTGTTGCAAGAACGAAATTTCTGGCGAATGTTTACGTGCTAGGTGTTGTGTCCAGTGAGAATGATGTCATGCCACCACATTTCTTTAAAGGAACGGGATAATGCCACAAAATAAGTTTATTTGCCTGTTCTGACAACTGTAGTGAAGTCGTGGATAAAACCTGTGTCGTCTGGAAAGCCGTATGTTTTCCAGCAGGGTGGTGCGCCCGACCACACAAGTCATTTGGTGTAAAACTGGTTGTCGGACAACGTCGACATGTTTTGGTCGAAAGAATTCTGGCCTCTCAACAGCCCAAATTTGAATTCTTTTTACTTCTATGCATGCAGCGTCGTTGAAAGGGTCACGAATATGTCCTAACATCCAAACGTCGCATCATTAAGAGCCGGTATTAAAGCGGCATTCACCGATATGGACCGAGACACATTAAAGAGCGCCTGCGCACGCTTTAGACCGAGAATGGAGGCGGTCATTTAAGCAAGCGGGGGATATATTGAGTAAATGACTTCTCTATGGCGTTACAAACAATGTGGTTAATAAACGCTAAATCTTTTCGTTTTTAAAATAAAAAATGTGTTTGAAAAAAATGTATAATTTGTCCGGATTTTGGCACGGTGTTGACTATTTTTCACTATGAAGACAAGATGGCAAGATGGTAAAGGTGGTGAAAATCTTTGTCTGTGTAAATCTTGCAAAGTTCAATTAACTGACGGTGACGTATTACCTGTTTTGTGTGTGAGATGAAATTTCACATATCATGTGTGATGAAGAGGAATGTCTCCGCAACTCCAGAACACAAGAATTACAAATGGGTATGTGATCTATGTATCGTTGATTTTCCAAATAACCGTAAATATTACCTGGAATCGATTCAAAATTGTTCAGATAATAACATTAACCTGGACGCTAAAGTAACTACTTTATTTAATATGATTAAAAATATTGAACATGAAATTATAACCTTAAAAGGCGACAACACTATCATAAAAAGATCCCAAAGTTTATCATCCAAACTGGACACTGCAAGTAAGCTAAACTCACATATCGTTAGTTCAACTACTAAACAACAGGGGGAAATAATAGTTCCAAAATCACAAACAAACCCAAGGAGAATGCTGGAAAAATATTAACTACGCAAAAAACATATACATAAATGTTAATGACCCCAAATGCAAACCCAGCATTGAGCACGGCCTCAGGTGCTATAAAAAAGGTAATCGGAAATAAAAATAAGGAACCATGCGAAGAAACACTAATAAACAACACACACAGCGCCACTGCTACAAAAAGTGACGACGAAGAATTGGAATTTACACTTGTGTCCAGAAAGAAAAATAGAAAGAAGTCGGCTACCGTCCACGGCAACAAGGAAAATGCACAACTTAAAGGTGTCTCCAAAATGGCTCGCATACACGTCAGTAGATTAGATCCAAAATCAACAGTGGAAGTAATAAAAACATACATGGGAGAGAATAACTTAAATAATATACAGGGTGTCCCATTTTAAAGTACCACCTGGAATATCTTTAGAGCCATGCGCCGAATGAAAATATGTTTCAAATAAAAGTTTAACGATTTGGAGGGGGACATCCAATTCTGTAAGAAAATTCAACCCCGCACCCCCAGGGGAAGCTGGGGAGGGGGTAGCTTTGAAATATTAAATGCGAACCCCTATTTTTTATTACAGATTTGGATAGAGCGTGGAAAAGTAAGTAAGTTTTATCTAAAAACATTTTTTGTTACTTTGCTAGATAGCGCTGCAATCAACGAAATGGAATCATTTATAATTGACATACTAAATTCATTTTACTATAACGAATAGGTTGAAGATTTCACTTGAAGTTAGTGATTTACACGCGTGGCGCATGAAGTAAAATTTCGAGTTTAGAAAAGCCTGAAAATTTGGATTTGCTGGGGCGCGACTCGCTTCGCTCGCGCGCCCCAGCAAATCCAAATTTTCAGGCTTTTCTAAACTCGAAATTTTACTTCATGCTTAATCTGGGAGTGGAAAACACTCGATTAAAGCTTCAATTTTTTTTTTTTCATGAAATTCCAAGATTGCCTTTAATATCCTCTATTTTTTATGAGAATTTTTTAAATTTAGGAAATTCGGGAAAACCGTCAGAATTGTTTAAATTGAAGGAAATCTTAGAAACTTACGAAAAGCGTTAAATAACTATTAACATTTTAGAAACTCACAAAAAAATCGTGAAAACTTTGATAAACAGTTTTCCTTAATTTCTAAAATGTTCGTTAATTTTAAAAAAATTAACACTTTTCATGAGCTTTTATCGATATTTTAATTCCCGGTAGTTTTCCTAAATTTCTAAAATGTTATTGTTATTGTTGTTTATTTACGGATATCCATTTAAAATAAATACATAATGCTTAGTCTAAAATAAGTTAAAAGTAATAATTAAGTTAAAATATATAAAATCACAAAAAATGTTCGTTAAATTAAACCTTTTTTATACTTTTCATGAGTTTTCAAGATTTTTGTCAATTTTTAAAACCTTGACGTTTCTCGCGATTTTCCTAGATTTTCAAAATTTGACACTTATCGTCCTCTTTTTTTTAATATTAGTAGTTTTCGTAAATTTGTGGAAAATTTACGAGAATCGTCAAAATTATTAAATGTAATGAAAATTTAGGTTTCGTTACATTTAAAATTTCGACGATTTTCATAAATTTTCCACAATTATACTTAATTCTAAAAATCTCAACGATGTTTCGTGAATTTCCAAGGTTTCCATTGATTTTCAAAATTATAACTTTTTTCCTGAATTTCTTAGATTTTCGTTAAATTAATGGTAATTTAATTTGCATTAAGTTTTCTGAAAATGTTAATAAACTTTCAGTATTATAGTTAATAATAAACGTTTTGACGATTTTTGGTAAATTTCCAAGATTTCAGCTAATGTTTAACGCATTGACTAAAATCTTGGAAATTTACCAAAAATCGTTAAAACGTTTATTATTAACTATAATCTTGAAAGTTTATCAACATTTTCAGAAAACTAAACGAGTGTTTTCCATTCCCAGACTAAGCATGAAGTAAAATTTCGAGTTGAGAAAAGCTCAAAGAATTTGGATTTGGACGCGTAGCGTCCAAATCCAAATTCTGGCTTTTCTCAACTCGAAATTTTACTTCATGCGCCACGCGTACAAAACACTGATAAATATCATAAATATTACAAATCAAAATTTTTTATTTGATATTTTGAAATATCCCGCGACGATATTTAAATTCCAATTATAGCCTATCAAAATTTTATTCATTTCTGTGTAGATTTTATAAAATCTACACAGAGCTGAATACAATTTTAATAGGCTATAATTCCGATTATAGCCTGTCAACATTTTATTCATTTCTGTGTAGATTTTATAGAATCTACACAGAAATGACTAAAATTTTGATAGGCCATAATTGAAATTTAATTTTATTTATTTTTATTGTTACTAAAATCACGCGCGCACACCGATTTCATTGGTTTCAAGAAATTGACATAATAAAAACAATTCTGTTGAATGCAGCGCCATCTATCAAAGTAACAGTAAATGTTTTTAAATAAAACTTACTTACTCTTCACACTCTATCCAAATCTGTAATAAAAAATAGGGGTTCCTGTTTAAGATTTCAAAGCTACTCCCTCCCTAGCCTCCCCTGGGGATGCTGGGGAGGGGGTAGCTTTGAAATATTAAATGCGAACCCCTATTTTTTATTACAGATTTGGATAGAGCGTGGAAAAGTAAGTAAGTTTTATCTAAAAACATTTTTTGTTACTTTGCTAGATAGCGCTGCAATCAACGAAATGGAATCATTTATAATTGACATACTAAATTCATTTTACTATAACGAATAGGTTGAAGATTTCACTTGAAGTTAGTGATTTACACGCGTGGCGCATGAAGTAAAATTTCGAGTTTAGAAAAGCCTGAAAATTTGGATTTGCTGGGGCGCGACTCGCTTCGCTCGCGCGCCCCAGCAAATCCAAATTTTCAGGCTTTTCTAAACTCGAAATTTTACTTCATGCTTAATCTGGGAGTGGAAAACACTCGATTAAAGCTTCAATTTTTTGTTTTCATGAAATTCCAAGATTGCCTTTAATATCCTACATTTTTTATGAGAATTTTTTTAAATTTAGGAAATTCAGGAAAACCGTCAGAATTGTTTAAATTGAAGGAAATCTTAGAAACTTACGAAAAGCGTTAAATAACTATTAACATTTTAGAAACTCACAAAAAAATCGTGAAAACTTTGGTAAACAGTTTTCCTTAATTTCTAAAATGTTCGTTAATTTTAAAAAAATTAACACTTTTCATGAGCTTTTATCGATATTTTAATTCCCGGTAGTTTTCCTAAATTTCTAAAATGTTATTGTTATTGTTGTTTATTTACGGATATCCATTTAAAATAAATACATAATGCTTAGTCTAAAATAAGTTAAAAGTAATAATTAAGTTAAAATATATAAAATCACAAAAAATGTTCGTTAAATTAAACCTTTTTTATACTTTTAATGAGTTTTCAAGATTTTTGTCAATTTTTAAAACCTTGACGTTTCTCGCGATTTTCCTAGATTTTCAAAATTTGACACTTTTCATGACTTATCGTCCTCTTTTTTTAAATATTAGTAGTTTTCGTAAATTTGTGGAAAATTCACGAGAATCGTCAAAATTATTAAATGTAATGAAAATTTAGGTTTCGTTACATTTAAAATTTCGACGATTTTCATAAATTTTCCACAATTATACTTAATTCTAAAAATCTCAACGATGTTTCGTGAATTTCCAAGGTTTCTATTGATTTTCAAAATTATAACTTTTTTCCTGAATTTCTTAGATTTTCGTTAAATTAATGGAAATTGAATTTGCATTAAGTTTTCTGAAAATGTTAATAAACTTTCAAGATTATAGTTAATAATAAACGTTTTGACGATTTTTGGTAAATTTCCAAGATTTCAGTTAATCACAATGAAAAAACTGTTTTTATTCCTTACTTCACTTTTATTTTTATGTGTTAGATGTACATTTCGAGTGCTAAGCACTCATTATCAATAACTAAGTTATTAGTTATTGATAATGAGTGCTTAGCACTCGAAATGTACATCTAACACATACAAATAAAAGTGAAGTAAGGAATAAAAACAGTTTTTTCATTGTGATTAAATACTCCACATAACTCAAATCAAACAATTAGTGATTTCAGTTAATGTTTAACGCATTGACTAAAATCTTGGAAATTTACCAAAAATCGTCAAAACGTTTATTATTAACTATAATCTTGAAAGTTTATCAACATTTTCAGAAAACTAAACGAGTGTTTTCCATTCCCAGACTAAGCATGAAGTAAAATTTCGAGTTGAGAAAAGCTCAAAGAATTTGGATTTGGACGCGTAGCGTCCAAATCCAAATTCTGGCTTTTCTCAACTCGAAATTTTACTTCATGCGCCACGCGTACAAAACACTGATAAATATCATAAATATTACAAATCAAAATTTTTTATTTGATATTTTGAAATATCCCGCGACGATATTTAAATTCCAATTATAGCCTATCAAAATTTTATTCATTTCTGTGTAGATTTTATAAAATCTACACAGAGCTGAATACAATTTTAATAGGCTATAATTCCGATTATAGCCTGTCAACATTTTATTCATTTCTGTGTAGATTTTATAGAATCTACACAGAAATGACTAAAATTTTGATAGGCCATAATTGAAATTTAATTTTATTTATTTTTATTGTTACTAAAATCACGCGCGCACACCGATTTCATTGGTTTCAAGAAATTGACATAATAAAAACAATTCTGTTGAATGCAGCGCCATCTATCAAAGTAACAGTAAATGTTTTTAAATAAAACTTACTTACTCTTCACACTCTATCCAAATCTGTAATAAAAAATAGGGGTTCCTGTTTAAGATTTCAAAGCTACTCCCTCCCTAGCCTCCCCTGGGGATGCTGGGGAGGGGGTAGCTTTGAAATATTAAATGCGAACCCCTATTTTTTATTACAGATTTGGATAGAGCGTGGAAAAGTAAGTAAGTTTTATCTAAAAACATTTTTTGTTACTTTGCTAGATAGCGCTGCAATCAACGAAATGGAATCATTTATAATTGACATACTAAATTCATTTTACTATAACGAATAGGTTGAAGATTTCACTTGAAGTTAGTGATTTACACGCGTGGCGCATGAAGTAAAATTTCGAGTTTAGAAAAGCCTGAAAATTTGGATTTGCTGGGGCGCGACTCGCTTCGCTCGCGCGCCCCAGCAAATCCAAATTTTCAGGCTTTTCTAAACTCGAAATTTTACTTCATGCTTAATCTGGGAGTGGAAAACACTCGATTAAAGCTTCAATTTTTTGTTTTCATGAAATTCCAAGATTGCCTTTAATATCCTACATTTTTTATGAGAATTTTTTTAAATTTAGGAAATTCAGGAAAACCGTCAGAATTGTTTAAATTGAAGGAAATCTTAGAAACTTACGAAAAGCGTTAAATAACTATTAACATTTTAGAAACTCACAAAAAAATCGTGAAAACTTTGGTAAACAGTTTTCCTTAATTTCTAAAATGTTCGTTAATTTTAAAAAAATTAACACTTTTCATGAGCTTTTATCGATATTTTAATTCCCGGTAGTTTTCCTAAATTTCTAAAATGTTATTGTTATTGTTGTTTATTTACGGATATCCATTTAAAATAAATACATAATGCTTAGTCTAAAATAAGTTAAAAGTAATAATTAAGTTAAAATATATAAAATCACAAAAAATGTTCGTTAAATTAAACCTTTTTTATACTTTTAATGAGTTTTCAAGATTTTTGTCAATTTTTAAAACCTTGACGTTTCTCGCGATTTTCCTAGATTTTCAAAATTTGACACTTTTCATGACTTATCGTCCTCTTTTTTTAAATATTAGTAGTTTTCGTAAATTTGTGGAAAATTCACGAGAATCGTCAAAATTATTAAATGTAATGAAAATTTAGGTTTCGTTACATTTAAAATTTCGACGATTTTCATAAATTTTCCACAATTATACTTAATTTTAAAAATCTCAACGATGTTTCGTGAATTTCCAAGGTTTCCATTGATTTTCAAAATTATAACTTTTTTCCTGAATTTCTTAGATTTTCGTTAAATTAATGGAAATTTAATTTGCATTAAGTTTTCTGAAAATGTTAATAAAATTTCAAGATTATAGTTAATAATAAACGTTTTGACGATTTTTGGTAAATTTCCAAGATTTCAGTTAATCACAATGAAAAAACTAATCACTAATTGTTTGATTTGAGTTATGTGGAGTATTTAATCACAATGAAAAAACTGTTTTTATTCCTTACTTCACTTTTATTTTTATGTGTTAGATGTACATTTCGAGTGCTAAGCACTCATTATCAATAACTAAGTTAGCACTCATTGCTTAGCACTCGAAATGTACATCTAACACATAAAAATAAAAGTGAAGTAAGGAATAAAAACAGTTTTTTCATTGTGATTAAATACTCCACATAACTCAAATCAAACAATTAGTGATTTCAGTTAATGTTTAACGCATTGACTAAAATCTTGGAAATTTACCAAAAATCGTCAAAACGTTTATTATTAACTATAATCTTGAAAGTTTATCAACATTTTCAGAAAACTAAACGAGTGTTTTCCATTTCCAGACTAAGCATGAAGTAAAATTTCGAGTTGAGAAATGCTCAAAGAATTTGGATTTGGACGCGTAGCGTCCAAATCCAAATTCTGGCTTTTCTCAACTCGAAATTTTACTTCATGCGCCACGCGTACAAAACACTGATAAATATCATAAATATTACAAATCAAAATTTTTTATTTGATATTTTGAAATATCCCGCGACGATATTTAAATTCCAATTATAGCCTATCAAAATTTTATTCATTTCTGTGTAGATTTTATAAAATCTACACAGAGCTGAATACAATTTTAATAGGCTATAATTCCGATTATAGACTCTCAACATTTTATTCATATCTGTGTAGATTTTATAGAATCTACACAGAAATGACTAAAATTTTGATAGGCCATAATTGAAATTTAATTTTATTTATTTTTATTGTTACTAATATCACGCGCGCACACCGATTTCATTGGTTTCAAGAAATTGACATAATAAAAACAATTCTGTTGAATGCAGCGCCATCTATCAAAGTAACAGTAAATGTTTTTAAATAAAACTTACTTACTCTTCACACTCTATCCAAATCTGTAATAAAAAATAGGGGTTCCTGTTTAAGATTTCAAAGCTACTCCCTCCCTAGCCTCCCCTGGGGGTGCGGGGTTGAATTTTCTTACAGAATTGGATGTGCCCCTCCAAATCATTAAACTCTTATTTGAAACATTTTTTCATTCGATGCATGGTTCTGAAGATATTCCAGGTGGTACTTTAAAATGGGACACCCTGTATATTGTGAAAAATTAATTTCTAAATATCCTGACGAATACAATTCCTTTAAGATATCGGCTCCAATCCAATTCCTTCAAAATATAAAAAATCCTGATTTGTGGCCAACTGGTGTTTGCATTAATAATTAATTTCCGTGGCTTCAAAACAAGAAAACTCCAAATTATAAAAATTATATAAAATAATAACCATTATACTAATAAAAAAAATTAATAAGGAACTAAATACAGAATATGTTGGAACTACAAATGCCATTAGTATATTTTACATAAATATCCAATCACTCAGTAATAAAACTGGAGAAATAGAAACTTTTTTAGCAACAGAAAATGATCGCACATATCATCTTCTATGTTTTACTGAACATTGGTTAAACCATGACAACATTAATTTTGTTCAAATTGAAAATTATAAATGTATTTCATTTTTTTGTAGAGTAAATATGATACATGGAGGTACGGTTATTTATGCTCATAACTCTATTCATTGCATAAATAGAGAAGATATAGTAAGCATGTCTCTCGAACATGATTGTGAATTATCAGCAATTCAAGAACTTGATTCAAATATCATTGTTATTACAGTTTACAGAGCACCAACATCTAACCTAAATAACTTTCTACTGACTATGGACACAGTATTTGCTAACAATAAAATAATTATAACAGGTGACTTCAATATTAACTTTGACAATAAAAATATAACCCATTTGAATTTTGCAGATGTTTATATAAGTAGCGGTTTTAAAGCCCTGATTTCAGAAAATACTCGCGGATTAAGATGTATAGATAATGTATTGACCAATATGGATTCAAACAATATTAATTGTGCAGTATTTGACCCTTGCCTTTCTGACCATAGTGGCATTGCAATAGAAATGAAATACACAAACTTGACTAACACTATAAACATATCTCAGTACAGGTCCATAACTGCACTTGGGCTATTTCAATTTTATAATATCATTTCCGACCAGTCTTGGGACTTTTTGGCTGAAAAAACAGACTTAAATATCAAGTGCCCGCAATTTATTGATACTCTAACAAATTCCATGCATCTTGAATTTCCAATGAAGCCTAAATTATTTAAAAATAATAGTACATTTACTTCAAATTGGTTTGATGGAGAATTAAAAAGCATGAGATGTCAGCTTGGATTTCTTAATGACTGGTGTAAAAAATATCCAACTAAGAGTAATAAACAACTTAAAAAGGAATTTAAAAAAATGTATAATTCAACTATAAACGAGAAAAAACATTCCAACAGAATATGATGCATATATCTCAAATGCAAATAACTGTCCCAAAGCAATGTGGGACGTCATAAATAAAAATAGACAAAAACCTTCAGTACCTTCTACAGCGTTATCTTTAAATGATTTTAATAATTATTTCGTTTCAATTCCCACCGTTTTAATAAATCATTTTAAAAATAATGGCACCCAAAATAAATATCTTGATTATCTGCAAAGGAAAAATAACAACATAACTTTTCAATTTACTGAAATTGCTATAATCATGTCCGCGATATTATTACCAAACTTAAAAATAAAAACAGCAGAGATATATATGATATAAACAAAAAAATGATTTTCTCCGTGTTAAATATCATATTAGTTCCTCTAACCAATTTGATAAATGAAAATATTAGAGAGAGTACTTTCCCACCCCCACTAAAAATATCAAAAGTTATACCGATATTTAGAAAGGGTGATGCTAATAATCCTGGAAACTACAGACCCATTTCTGTTATATCCTTTGTTAGTAAAATATTTGAATTGATTCTTAAAACCCAACTTCAAGATCTCATTGAATCGAACCATCTTTAATAACTGCCTATTTGGATTCCGACAAGATACATCCACTAGCGATGATATTAACAGCTTAACAGATTTTATCGTCAATTCATTTGGGAATAACCATTACGCATCCAATGTTTTCTTTGACCTTTCAAAAGCATTTGACTGTGTCACACAATATATTGCTATGCAAATTATCTCATTACGGCGTTCAGCCAAAATCTATTAAATTATTAGAGTCATATCTAACCGAAAGGGTACAAATAACAAATTTTAACGGATCCTATTCACATCCTCAATTTATAACAAGTGGTGTTCCACAGGGATCTGTACTCGGGCCATTACTGTTTTTAGTTTTTATAAATGATATAGTGTTTTGTGACAATACAATAAATTTCACACTATATGCAGACGATACTACCTGTAGTCTGAGAAATTGTAATTTACATATATTAACACAGTCACTTAAAGAACCCAAACTGAAAATAAAACAATGGTGCATAGCAAATCCTTTAACGCTAAACGAAAATAAAAGAGCGCAAATGTATTTTTCTTTGAAATATATGTCCATACTTCAAACACATAATTCAATAAAATTTCTGGGCGTTACACTAGATTCTTGTTTATCGTGGTCACACCACATTAACAATACTTGTAACAAATTGTCCAAGAATATTTTCTTAATAAAAAAATTGGCTAGATGTTGCTCTTTCGAAACTGTAATAACTTCTTCCCATGCACTAATTGCATCACAAATTAATTATGGACTATTATCTTGGGGTCACTCAGTACATTCTGCTTGAGTGTTTAAACTTCAGCGGAGATGCCTGAGATTCATGTTAAAACTTGATTACAGGTCTGATGTTCGTGAACATTTCAAAAACTATGGCTTACTAACCGTCCCTGCCATGTGCATAGAGAGAGTTTTATGTAAAACCGAACATTTTTATAACGAGAATTTGTCTTTTACGTATTCATACTTTCCAATGCTCGGTGTATTAAATGAATTCAATTTGAAGCTTTAAGCGAGTGTTTTCCACTCCCAGGCTAAGCATGAAGTAAAATTTCGAGTTTAGAAAAGCCTGAAAATTTGGTTTGGTCGCGAAGCGCGGAGCGGCCAAACCAAATGTTCAGGCTTTTCTAAACTCGAAATTTTACTTCATGCACCACCGGTACAAAACACTGATTCAATATAAAGCTAAGCGGTGTGTTTAAAACTTCGTAATATGTCGGTGTTCTGTATCGGTGGCGCATGAAGTAAAATTTCGAGTTTAGAAAAGCCTGAAAATTTGGTTTGGCCGCTCCGCGCTTCGCGCTACGCGACCAAACCAAATTTTCAGGCTTATCTAAACTCGAAATTTTACTTCATGCTTAGTCTGGGAGTGGAACACACTCATTTTAAGTTTCAAATTGAACTCTTTTAAAAAACAACGATTATCTAAAGATTTACGGCATATACGCTGTAATTGGGACGTGTATACTTAAAAGAAAAGCTCCCTGTATTTACAAGTTGAGGCATAAGTTGCGATTGATTGGTTACAATTTGTAATGGTCATATAGGCAACTCAGTTTACACATAACCTAAAAATTAAAGGTGTCAAATCGTATTGGATGCTTTGGTTAGAACATACTAAAATGAACATTGAAAATGTTCGGTGTTACATAAAACTCTCTGTATATAAGTGTATTGTATATGTAAATAAGAATATGCAACAATATAATGCATTACTTAACCAACACGGTTATAACACCAGATCATCAGATGATACGCCAGTAAACTACACTCGGGTATACATCTCGGAATGGAACAAATTATCACGGACCATTATTTTTTTAATAAACTGCCATCAGCAATCAAATCTCTTGGACTGTCACCTTTTAAAAAGGCAATTAAACAATTACTATGTGACAAAGCATATTATACCACTAAAGAGTATCTCGAGGATAGAACGTTTTCGCTAACTCAATGATGTATGTACAGTATTTTACGTATTATGTATTATTTTGACGAGTGTAATTTGATTTATGTAACACAAATAAAGTTATTATTATTATTATGTAACGTATGTTCAATAAAAAAAACTCTAGAGTGCCATGGAAAATATTGTGGGTTGGAAACTCTGATTTTTTTATAATAAATTAATTAAATAAATTAATTAAAACCAACTTAAACTAACAAAAAGCTTGAATCATCGAACTCTAGAGTTTATTATTTACTATTGAACATACGATTTAGTAATTACATTACGTTATTTCGTCATTAAACCGCTACTAGTGACATTTTGATAGTAAGTCAATTGGTTGGCTAACTTAAGGCTATCATAGGATTTTGGGATATCATATCTTTATTGAGAGTATTTCGATTATTGTTACATTATGATTGTAAGTCACTTGGTTGACTGTCTTTTGATTATGATTGGATTTTGTTATTAAATCTTTTTATTGACTGTTTTTTTTTTCTATTCTGACATTATAACCGTAAGTCACTTGGTTTGCTGTCTTTTTACTTATTCGGATTTAGCTGTTTTTTGTCTATGCTAGGATTTTATCATAAAATGTCGCATTTTGACTACTGTGACACTAACTGTAAGTCGCTTGGTTGACTTTATTTTGACTAGGATTTTGTCATTTTATGTTTCTATGGACTGTATTTTAACTATTGTGATATGTAAGATTGACTGTAAGTCACTGTATTTTACCATTGCGATATTATGACTGTAAGTCACTTGGTTTACTGTCTTTTGATTACCATATGATTTTGTTATCAAATCACTTTATCGACTGTATTTTCACTATTGCGACTTTATGACTGTAAGTTATTATATTGACTGACATTAGTCTGCTGTGTCAACTTGACTTAATACGACAATAGTCGGCATTTAATCCATTGTGTTAACTTGACATAAGCCGCCGTCAGCCTACATTATTCTATCCTGTCAACTTGAATAACATTTAGTCCAACGTATCAAACTTGACAAGTCGGCGTCGCCGACGTTAGGACTATGGTCAATTTGAGACAACTATTATTTGAAATATATTATTAGATAATCATGATATTGTTTTTCTTTATAAAACTTGCGACACACATTTTAATAGTTGTGATATATTTTAAACTAACGAGTGTCTTCCACTCCCAGACTAAGCATGAAGTAAAATTTCGAGTTTAGAAAAGCCCCGCGTAGAAAATTTGTCGAGGGTCGCGCAGCGACCCGAGACAAATTTTCACGGGGCTTTTCTAAACTCGAAATTTTTCTGCAAAAAATATCACTTAAATAATGACAAAAATCAGCAAGCTACCGGTACACTATGGCAATTTATTACGATTACCGGTAAATCGGTGAACCGGTTTTACAATTCCTACTTGAGAATAAAATTATATAATTATGCATTTTTTGAGTACTAAATTATGTAAGTATCGAGAAAGATATAAAAGGAAATTTACTATTTGCACATAATTATTATTTAAACGCAGGTGTCCATAATATTTAGGGCTCTAGACCTCAATATCACAAAACAAAAATATCACGTGCCAAAATATCACATGTCAAAAATATCACATACCAAAATATCACACGTATAAATATAACAAAAAAATATCACATGTCAAAATATCACATATTTTTACAGTCCAAATTTTCAATTCAATTCACATTACAATAATATTTTGGAATAGTTTTTCTAATGTAGAATTTCGAATCTGACACAATTCAGTTGAAAATGAACAGTTGAAAGTGTTCCGTTGTCAGTCAAACATTGTGACAGAAATCGGCACTGAATCGGCACGATGGTTCTGCAGTTCATACGCGGCCAAAAGGGTAACAATTTATTGTTGCATTCCGGTTTTACGTACTCAAAATTTCGCTGCACCAAGCCAAACATTCATTGGCGATGTACGGGATGGAAAATGCTGAATTGCGATGCTTTCGCGCGTACGGACACGGATAAGCGAACGGGTATGTATAAACAATTATTAATCTATTTTTTGAATACAATATTAGTGTGACATCGGTATTTATCCAGCTAATTATTACAGGCACCGTTTTACACGAACCGCAGCACACTCACACACCCAGTGCGGCGGAAGTTGAAGTCAAGAAGGTCGTTGCAGGCATTCGACGTCGGGCGAAAAGAACGCACGAGCCATCGACGGTCATCGTCACAAATGCTCTATCGACGGTTTCCGAAGCTACAGCAAGTCATATGCCATCTTTAGTATCGCTGGCGCGCATCGTCAACCGCACGCGTAATGCCGACGGTGCTCACCTGACCAACCCGACTTCTGCACGTGATTTGATATTGCCCAAAGACGTCACTTCAACGCTTAACGGAAAACCCTTCATTTTGTTCGATGGTAATTTGAACGGGAAACGCGTCATTATTTGCTCGACGAGTTCGAATATAAAATTACTATCGAAATCTGAGGAATGGTTTTCCGACGGTACTTTCGACACAGTTCCCGACATTTTTAAACAATTATACACGATACAGGGCATTATTAATGACACGAAAGTTCCGTTAGTCTACGTCTTTATGAGCGATAAATCGGAAAGATCGCATAAAGAAGTTTTCGCGCACCTGAGGTCGAAAATGAGGCGTTGTTTGGTGTCGCGAACAAGCGGCCATAAATGCGTATAACGAAATCTTTTCCGATGCAACGGTCAAAGGATGCCTATTTCACTTTGGCCAGGCTGTTTATCGACACGTTCAATGTACAGGGTATCAAACGCGATATGCGAATGACGAAGAATATGAGCAGTTTGTAAAAATGATTATAAGTCTGACATTCGTCCCGCCAAGAGATGTCCGTGCCGCGTTTAAAAAATTATTGAAAATCGATTACTACAAGACTAATAAGGATGATTTATCAGATCTATGCGAGTACATTAAAAATCAGTGGTTAACCGACGTAGAAATTTGGAACCACTATGAATCCGTAATAAACGGATTATCGCGAACTAACAACTCAATCGAAGCGTGGCACGGACAATTAAAAAAGCGATTACTACGTGCGCGACTTGACTTTTGGAAGTTTCTTCAAGCCCTGAAGAAGGAGCAATCGCGAACAGAGGTGACACTGACGCAATTGAATGCAGGACGACCAGTCCAAAAAAAAGAAGCGCAAGTACGAAATTCGGGATGAAACCATCGACAAGATGGTATCGAAATACGACAAAAAATCAGTCATTGATTACCTTAAAGGTCTAGCGACGCACGTCGTAATCGTTTCGTAAGCGTTTTTAAGCAGTATTTGTAAGCCACATTTATAAGACATATATACATTTGTAACACATTTATAATAAATTTGTGTTATATAAATTTCTGTTAAAAGTGTAATATATTTTCAATAAAACTGCAATACATTTGCAATAAAAATGTGTGATATTTCTGAGATGTGATATTTTTTTGTTGTATTTATACGTGTGATATTTACGTATATGTGATATTTTGCTATGTGATATTTATTAATGTGATATTTAAAAATGTGATGTATAGGTCGGACACCAATATTTTGCTTTACATCTATTATTTATGTTAACTTCACATAGAGGAATGTTGTATAGGAATTTGGCATCGCAGCCAATCATGGTGATAGATTAAAATGTATGCTTTTGATAGGCTATGACACAATTCCTTGAGGATTGTTTCTCTATATATAGAGGTAGCTAAAAGCAGATATAATTCAAACATATTTTATTTTAAATGTCTATCAATGATTTCAGCAATGAGTATCTACATATTACATTGCCTATATTCACTCGCATGTGGAATAACTGAAGAAATTTTGGCACAGGAAAGAGCATTCTTAACAGCCTCATCAATCTACATTTTCTTCGCGCAGGTAACTAACTCAACAACAACAAAAAAACTCAAACAATTTCATTCATATCATTTCAGTTTTGTTTCTTCACAATATGCGATGTCATTCTGCTGAAACCAGAACACACAATGAACCGAGTCAAAGTCATCTCCGGATTAACAACCCTTTTACTTTACTCAATAATGAGTTATTTGGTATCAAAAATCAGACAACTTTTCGTCCACAGAAGAGAATTTCATCCATATTCAACTACAGATATTGGGATTTACTTTCTGCAAATGTTCATGGAATTCATCAAAGCGCTTTTCGTAGTGCTTTGCGTGAAAGAACAAGGCTTACATTATCACTTTACCCTTTACTACACGCCAATCACCTTTGTTTATTACATCTGCACAGAAAAAATCTTCGTACAAACAATATCAAGGCTGATTAGTTTGCTACACATCGATTTGATGGACGAGTTGGAGTACCTGTACGTACCAGTTGCTTTATACTTTATAAGTATCTTCATGGCGTTCGGGGCAATTGGGTATATTATGACTTACAAGAATGTGGTTTATTACGGGTGTATGTGCGCGTATGTTTTGATTTATTTAAGAAGTAAGGATTTAATGTATAACTACATTGAGCCGCTTATGCTGGAGAGGAAAGTTCTTGGGAGTTTCAAAGTGGCCGAAGAGAAGGAGATTGAGAAGTGGAATGATGTCTGTGCTGTCTGTTTGGAGAGTTTGACTGATGCTAGGATAACCCCTTGTAGGCATTTGTTTCACAAGCATTGTTTGAAGAGATGGTTAAAGAATTCCATGCAGTGTCCGTTGTGTAAATATAATTTTAACGAATAATTCATTTCAAATTTAGATAAGATTTTTGTAAATAAATGCTACAATAAAAGGAATTGTTCATTTCAGCTTTCTATATTTATTAGAAAGGAATCACATCAGATTTGATACTTACTGCAAACTTTAATAAAATATTGGCTCGTGTTTCTTAATTATTACACTTGGATTACTTTTAAAACAGTTGTTACAAAACACGTACACGAGTGAATTATATTTAGTTTTCACCGCCTTAGTCATCACACAATTTTCCTAAATAAGTAATTATTTTCTTTATACGCCCTTGATTTTAAATTTTTAGAGTTTTAGGGTTAAGTAAATATTAAACATGAATGTTGTCACAATCAACAGAAAAATTGTAATAGTCATTCTTAAAAAACCTAATGTAATTTAATTTTTAAATAAAGTTTCTTAAGAAGTATTACACCGCTATCTAAACGCAGAAAAGTCGGCATATTGTTCTCTCTTCTACATCTTTATTTAGGGATGAAATATTTTGCGGAAATAGGTATACTTTAAGCAAAGTATACACTTTTGGCTTGTCTCGATAAAATGTTTCCTACCTTTAAATATTTGTAAACTAGCGTAATCACGTCTTGATTTTTTTTTTTTGGAATATCTATAAAATATATTAAAAAACTAATTTCTTCACATTGTAAAAATGTATATGTGAAAATTTGTATTTTTTCATTGATTTCTAATCTACAATGAATGTATTAGGATGTAGCAAAATATTTAATTTGAAATTTTAAACACTGTCTCACGCGCAACATTCTAGTGAGTTTGTTTTATTAAATAAATAATTGAATAAAATCGCGAATCGTTGCAAATGAATGTTCTACAATGTGAGCGAACTATATTATATAGTGGTTTATTTAGTGATTTTTATTATAATGAGTAGATTCACTGGCGCAGCCAGGATTTTGTCTTTGGGGAGGCCCAATTAAAATAACAAATAAAATACAAATATTTTATAGTGTAAATTAAATTTAGCCGGATAAAATTGCATTCGTCTATTAATTCTCACAGTGTCTAGACAAAATGCATTGTATCTAAAGGCTATCAGACAAAATACATTTCAAGAGTTTGCACTGAAACAAAAAAAAAGTACGGGAAGTCATCACTTTGTTTTATAAACAAAGTGACAAATTCTTTACATTTTTAACTTTACTTGAAATCAGTATTTTATACGCGTAACGCATGAAGTAAAATTTCTAGTTTAGAAAAGCCTGAAAATGTGGATTTGCCGGGGCGCGACTCGCTTAGCTCGCGCGCCCGAACATATCCAAATTTTCAGGCTTTTCTAAACTCGAAATTTTACTTCATGCTTAATCGGTGAGTGGAAACACTTGTTAAAAGTTTCAGATTGAACGCTTTTATAATAAACCTTGCATAAAAAATCTATCTTTTATAATACAAAGTGATTTATTATAATATATAGGGTGTCATATAAGTGCGTTCTCGGAGGATATCTTGGCTCACGTTAAAGATAGAAAAAAAGTGCTTTTAACAAAGTTGCTTGGTTTTAAGAGCTGTATAAGCCAAACATCTGTTCATGTATACAGGGTGCGCCATAAAGTTTGTAGCGGATGCAACTTGTTTATTTTAAATGGATCACCCTGTATATTATTAAGTTTTTGAATTCCTCATTAAAATTGCTTATCATTTTATTAAAAACATTTAGTCTAAATTGTACCGTTTCGGAGTTATTTGACATTTATGGATAAAAATCACGTTAAGGGTAGTTTCGTAAACCTAAAATATCTTCGAAAGTAAATAAGATAAAGATTGGCGGTTTTCGCCATCCTCTTGGGAATATATGGCGCTATCAGAACCAAAGTTGTTGTGATTAAGATATTTAGCTACGAAATATATACAGGGTGATTCAGTTTGGTGTTTCACCCCTTCTAACTTTTTAATTTTGATAGTAAAGTAATTAATGGCGTCGAATTGACAATACGACGAAAACTGTCCAGGTACCGATAGTTAAATGACACCACACCTATTTTTTGTTCAACTCAGATATAGGGCACTTTCCTACATCCGCATATTGATCAGAACAATACGCTTAGATAACGAAAAATATTAATTAATCGGTTTATTTTATAAAAAAATCATATGTCTATAGAATAGAAATATGAGAATTTACCTAAATATCCACTATTTTTATCTTTATTTGTAGCTATTTTTTTTTTAAAGAATGTTTCAATTTTTTAAATGACCCACATTCAAGAATTAAACACTTAATAAAATAGTTTGTTTAATTTTTCATAATTTTCGTAGCCACATATGATTCCTATTATGATTTTTTTTGGTTGTTTCTTATCTAAGCGTACAGTTGCGAAGAATATTCGGATGCAAGGAAGTGCCCTCTATCTGAATTCAACAAAAAATAGGTATACTGTCATTTGAAAAAAAATGACTCTCGCTACTTTGACAGTTGTCATCGTATTATCAATTCGGTGACACCATTAAAAATAAAATTCCTGCCGTTCACAAATATATGTGGTTTGTTATACTTTACTCTCAAAATCAAAAAATTTTAAGGGGGTGGAACAATAAACTGAATCACCCTGTATAGTCAAATTTAAAAGTTTTCATATCATTTCTTTAGCACCAATTAACTTAAAATTAAATTCTATTTCGATTAGGTTTATAATTTTTATCCATATTATTAACGTTTTTAAGAAAATTATAGCACATCTACAGATAAAAAATTAATAACAAACTCGAAAGAGACATTCATTTTGAGTTGATTAATGTAAAAAAAGGTTAAAGGTTCTATTCAAAAAAATTAAGTTATCCTTGATTAAAAGTTTCTAAATTTAAGAATTTTTATTTCATAGCCAAATAGCATAAGCGCAACAACTTTATAGTGCAGCTAATAGCGCCCTCTATTATCAGGAGAATAGCGAAATCTGCAACTCTCTATCTTATTTAGTTTCAGAGATATTTTAGCTTTACGAAACCACTGCAAACATCATTTTTGTTGATAAATGTCAAATAATTTAGAAACAGTACAACTAAAATCAAATATTTTTAATAAAATAATACACAATTTTTATAAGGAATTCAAAACCAAATAATATATCTATTTAAAATAAGCAAGGTGTATTCGCTACTGTCTTTATGGCGCACCTTCTATACAAACACATATTGTCAGGTTATGCAGCTCTAAAAACCAAGCAACTTTGGTAAAGACACCTTTTCTATCTTAAACTTGAGCCGAGATATCCACCGAGAACGCACTAATAGGACACCCAGTATATTTCTTTGTTATTGCATAGCAAAAAATGTTAAATAAAGATTATTATTATTATCAAACACTTATGCCTATAATTACTTACTTTTGAAATTAAGTAGTTTTAATTTAATTTAAAACTAAAAGAGTGTCTAAATTCCAATAAAATCAATTAATTTGGGATTTTTTTTTATACAAATCGTCATTTTATTTTTCTATTTAATATAACAATCAAAACAATAATCATGTTTTACCAAGCGATCAATGATAAAGAATACATTCATTAATAATTATATTTTTCTTAATTTTTGAAAATTGTAATATTTTTAGACAGTCATGAACGTGTTTTGTTTGTCACTCTATCACTTATGACATTTTTATAACACTTATTATGTTTATTTTAATATTGTATCTTAATTATTGTTTGTTTTACGTTAATCCATAAGGACAGTTGGCGTAAGTAAGACAGAATGACATTATACCTAACCTAACTTCTTAGAGTAACACCTAACCTCACAAACATTGACGATGGAACATACAATCAAACTTGACACGGTGACCACGTCGAATATGTCAAAAGTTAGGTTAGGTTAATCGTTAAATCGTCTAATATGTCATAAGTCATAAAGTGACAAACAAATTCTGTTCTGGACTGTCGAAAAAAAAAATTACAATTTATATCAAATATTAAACAACTTATCAACTATCAATGAATGCATTCATTGATAGTTATAATTTGTTTAATATTTCAAAACTGATTTTTTTTTTATCATTGATCGCTTAGTAAAACATGATATATATTTTTAATATTAAACTTAAATAAAACGACTTGATTTGTATAACTTTTTTTAACCAAATTAATTGGCTGTATATAAATTTAAACACATTATATTTTTAAATTAAAATAAAATTACTCGATTAAAAAAACTAAATAATTTTAGGCATATGCATATATGCATATATTTCATTATTAATCACTTCCAATTATGAAAAGTAGATTATTTATACAAGGTTCATCATTAAAGCGTTTAATTTAAACTTCTAACGAGTGTTTCCACTCCCAGGTTAAGCATGAAGTCAAATTTCGACTTACGAAAAGCCTGAAAATTCGGATTTGCAGGGGCGCGCGACTGAAGAGAGTCGCGCCCCGACAAATCCAAATTTTCAGGCTTTTCTAAACTCGCAATTTTACTTCATGCACCACTCGCATAAAACACTGATTTAAAGTGTCCAAATATACTCCTTATAAATAATTTGTCACTTTGTTTATAAAACATAGAGATATTTTCTAGTACTTCTTTTGTTTTGTATTGTTCGATCGATTAATTTTATATTTTTTGCAAAAAACTGAATAATTTCTCGTACTTTTTATCATTTAGTCCCGGCCTAATTTTGTTGTTGTTTTTCACATAAAAAACAAAATATCCCCCCCTCCCCTGTTGGTGTGAGACGATTACAAAGTTTGTATTTTTCTTAAAGTACATGTATATCTATTTTCATTCCAAAATATAAACGTTAAGATGACAATATTGTGAGCAACTTCCTCTTAAATTGTAAACAAAATTGTTAAGAGAAGAAAATAACGTACCTAAATATTTTAAAGATGAAAATAATTTACTCTGCGTTGTTTAATTATCATTTGGCATAAAATCAAAAAATGTCTGTCTTTTGTTTTAAGCTGCGATGCTAATTTGATATTTATATACCCTATTATTGCGCTTAAATACGTCGAGAGTAAAGGTGACATTTTAAAGTAAATATCGTACTTACCAAATTGAATCTATTTTCTTTGTAAATGTAGTTTGTACATACCTGAAATAGAAAATTACATAAATAACTAAAAAAGTACAAAATTATGTATGAAGACTTTAACTTGGTTACACACATACATGTTTTAATATCTATAATTAAACACCTCTTGTCATCCACCAATCAAAATACAGAATTTTGTTTACATCTCCTAGCAACGTCACCTTTACCAGCGAATATAGAACGTTCTATATTCGCCGGTAAAGGTTTTATGTTCCTTAAAATCCTAAAAATATCGAAGTAATAATGGCCATACAAATGTTACAAATGATCATAAAATAGTGTAATCGATGTTCTTTAATTAAATTGTCATTCATCTAATAAAATATTATATTGGAGTTGTTTATTAATTTCCTAATTACAAATTAAAATATGATTTATGGTTAATGGTCAAGTAACCAAAGCAAAAAAAAAACTGTGTTTTCTCGAGAACAAATAAACATGACGTTATTTTTTTCTCGGATATAGATGCTATTATTGCATTCAGTTTGATTTTAACTTGATAAAAACTCTCGAATCAAGAGACAAAGAAAAAATCACTCCAGCGCTATGAGCTGGTGAGATTTTTTCATACCCTAGATTCTCGTGTTTTTACCATGACAGTCAAATATTCGTGTAATAATTCTATCTATATCTGAGAAAAAAATAACCTCTTGTTTATTTATTCCCAAGAAAACACAGTTTTTTTGCTTTGATTACTTGACCATTAACCATAAATCATATTTTAATTTGCAAATAATGCCAAGTCGATATTAACACTTAAGACACGCTCACACTACAACCATGGATCCAGATGGATTCACTTTTTAGATTAAAGGACTCGAACAGCTCTTGAACCCGCGAAAAAATATGGATGAAATATTTGGTGGTTACTTTGTAACATATTTGAACTAATTAAAGAATACTGATTACTTTTTTGTATTCACTTTTGTGAATACAAAAAGTAACCAGTGTTAATTATTTAAAATATGGATGATTTTTAAAATGTATATGTAAATGACTATCTGGATATAAGAAATACAAACACCAGGGGTTTGTATTTATAATATCCAGATTCTTATTTACATATACATTTTAAAGATCATCCATATTTAAAATAATTAACACTGAGTCCGTTTTTGTATTCACAAGAGCGAATACAAGAAAGTAATCAGGGTTCATATTTTAATCAATTGAAGATGTTACAAAGTAATCACCAAATATTTCATCCACAGGATAACATTTTAGAGCCATGAAAATTCCAGACTATAGTTGACACTGCAATGTTTTGATGGTCTTATACATGGACTTAGAACAGTGAGGATTTTTTATAAATCAAATTGTAACAAACTTGTGCATTTCGTTAAAATATTTGTTCTACTTCTACCTGAAATTCATATCATATTCGTACACTAAAGTGTACGCACTATGCCGCGTGCCGTTTTGTTCACGGGCTGGTTGCCGTGAGGTTTTGTTTTCCTACGACCGTTCCCGAAAACAGAGATTTCGTCGCTATACCTGTGCATTGAAAGGTGTCAATTGTATATTTGTATTTTGACAAGTAATGATAGTTTTTAAAATTCAATTTTTAAAACTAGTTTTGAAAGTAAAGACGCTTGAAGACGTCAGTGTCAAAATTATTGAAATAAACCGCCGCACAGTGTAACCATAACCCCGAAAATAGCCAAAAATACAATAAAGGTATCAAAATTAAACGTCTACCTTAAACAAAATTATATTTCATAATCACTTCTGCATACATCAGATTAGACGTATAGGCTTTTTTGCTAAGATTTATCGTTAACTTAGGAAGTTATAATACTTTGAAGAAGACAATTCTGTGAGAGAATTTCAAACGTATAAATAGCGCATACTTTTGTGGTCTATATGTGAACTATCAAATTAAATAACCAGTAATAGAATGACATTTTATAATAAGTGTCTACTTTGATTTTATAAAAGTATAATCACTACAAGAAATTTAAGGTTTTTTTAAATTTTACACGTTTGTGTTAAAAAACTATTATTCCTATTAATTGAAGTCTTTAGAACACACATATATAATAAACATTGCAAATTAATCAACTTTATTTATTAATATTTTTGCCCAATTTTCAGTGCAACGGTTATACTGTGCGCCGCCGCTGTTTGGTCGTAGGAAAAGCAGAGTGTTAAACACGTTTTGAAAGGTGCATTGCATCGCTCATATCTTGCATTTACTCGCCCTGCGTGCTCGTAAATGCAATATGGTATTTGCATGCAATACAAAGCTTTCAAAACTTGTCAAACCATCTACTGCTACGTGATCGTGAATTTTTGTAAACGCCAAATATCGACATACGTCAAGAGATTCCGTCATAAGCAAATTGTCCTTAAAATTATTAATAAATATGAACAGTGAGTGTGAAAGTGATTCATGTACTCTTCTGCTCAATATACAGAGCAATAATTACTACCCAAAAAATCTGCGCGAGACATATTAAAATTGCAAAATTTAGATAATTGGAGGTCAAAGTGTGTGAAAGTTTCGATAGAGTGAGAGAGACCTATGTTACTATTTTCAGAATAAAAAGGTAAATGAGACGTAATAATTTCACTATTACGACCTTTTGACTATCACTGGTCGTTTGTTTTTCTGCTGTTTTAAAATTTCAACTTAAAATTGCTTGGTCGGCTGCCGATTATATTATGATTATAAGTCACTGTGTTGACTGTTTTTTTTACTATGATGTATCGTTTGTTCAATAAAAAAAAAACTATAACGTGCAATGAAAAATATTGTAGGTTACAAAATCTGATTATATATAATATATTAATTACAACCTACTTAAATTAACAAAAAGATTAAATCATGGCACTCTAGAGGTCGTTTTTATTGAACACACGATTTAGTAACTACATTTCTTTTTGGACTGTATATTGACTATTGCAATATTGACTATAAGTCTCTAAGTATGATTTTGTTATGAAATCCCTATGTTGACTGTATTTTGACATTTGTGACATTTTGATTGTAAGTCAATTGGTTGGCTGACTTCAGGCTATCATAGGATTTTGTCATATTATATCTTATAATTTAATAATGCCAATTCAATTTTTGTTTTTGTCATCTTTAATGAAAGGAGACTATCCGATGCTCTGGATGTGTTCGTATGTGGTACCAATTTTTAAAGAGTGGAAACAGATTTGATATTTCTAATTATCGAGGAGTTGCTAAACAATCCACTATACCTAAAATATTAGAACTAATAACTAAGCAATTAATATGGAGTTGTAAAGAAATTATTGCAGAGGAACAACATGGATTTCTGGCAGGTAAATCAACTACTACTAATTTGCTGACTTATCAGACTTATTTATTCGGCACTCAATAATGTTAATCATGTAATTCTACTAAAAAAACTCGAGCAACTTAGTTTCAATGATTCAATAATAAATATGGTTTGGTAGTCTGCTAGTCAATCGTGTACAATATGTTAAAACTGTAAAACACGAGCCAAAAAAAATGTATGTGTTTTCCCTAGTTCCTCAAGTGTCCCATTGCGGACCCATTTTGTTTGTTTTATTTATAAATGATATCGTTCTACAACTTTCTAATGCAAAATGTTTATTATATCCTGATGATATTAAATTATTTTCAGTTATTTAGGGTAAGTATGATTTAATTCTGTTACAGAAGGATCTTGACACATTTAATAGCTGCTGTTTGCATAATGATCTTACACTGAATTACAATAAACCTTTAAAATTTGATTATACACTGAATAGTGGCAGTGTGAGGAGGGTTGCATTATTGAAGGATGCTGGTATGATTTTTGATTTAAAAAAATTACGTTTTAAGTATCATGTAAATAATATATTTTTGAAAGCCGTTGAAACCCTAGGTTTCATTCCACGTTTTTCGACCAACTTCAATATTTCAACTGTTCGCAGACTGTATCTGTCTCTTGTTCGGCCAATTCTTGAATATGCGTCGGTAATTTGGTGTCTTAATTACGCAAATTCTATAACATGGATTGAGAAAGTACAGAATAAAATATTAATGTATATTTCCTTCCGTTTGGGCATAAATCGTGTGGATTATAGCTGTTCCGCCACCATGACTAAATTTAACCTTACCTCTTTGCAAGAACGGCGAGTGATTTCTGATTTACTGTTAGAATATAAACTTTTAAATGGGTCTATAAATTGTTCTGTACTTCTTCAAGAATTCAATTTTTATATTCTGTCTTCTGTAATAACGCGTTCATCTTACATAGTTAGGTTAGACACGGTTCATTATGATTATTGTTATCACGCTTCGTTAACACGTTGATAACAATAAAAATGTTACCCCAGACCGCTGCTTAAGGTTTTGTTCCAATTATACAGAATAATAAAGCAAACATTTAAAGGGACATAATAAACGTTTTTAAACGTTTAGGCCACCTAGTTTATATGTCTATATAATTATACTAGTTCCGCTGCACGAGCAGCACGATGCGTTAAAAGTTATTTCTGGATGCGGCACAAGGTACATGCCGCTGGGCCTAAACGCAAATTTAACTGCGGCACAAGTGAATGCCGCACAGCGATCAACTTTTCTAAATTCAAATTTTACTTCATGCGCCACGCGTATAAACCACTGATTTAAATGTGATAATAATAATAAAATTAGAACAAATTTAGTTTGAGACACTGCTCCATATTCTTAATATTTAAATCATCATATCTATAACAAGGACAGTGCTATGATGGAAAACTATGATTGAAATGAAAACCAAAAACCGCAAAAAACCGTTATATTTAATAAAAACCGGAACACAAAAATAATGGTTCGAAGCCCTGATTATAGCAGTTATTACAGTCAACACAAAATATTTAGAAAGGAAATTAGGCTAAAATATCAATATAAATCAGATATTTTGATATTTATATAAATACTATGATATTTTCGAACCTTGCTTTACATGGCATTTCTTTCATACTAGAGGGAATTTTCATGCCCATTACACAATAAACTATTTATTATTTGCAAATTTCGTATGCACAATTAATAAATAATCTGTGTTAAATTACCAGGAAAAGAATATTTCTATGGTAATATTAAATGGTATCAATTCAAAATCTAATAAAACTTTCATCATAGTTAACATTACGTTATCCTACGCGGAGCAATAACGCGAATCTGCGTGAAAATTTATGTGGCCATTTGTATTTTCCTATCTCAAGGGAAAATGGTGTAAATATGTAATAACGCATTAAAACAATTATTGCGCTTTTTTCTGTATGTGTATCTGCTGTTGGGTTTCGGTGCTGGATGTCCTCTCTGGCGGTCGATCATAACGAAGTTCCAATATAAATGCAAAACATGTACAGCGATAGGGAATATATTTTCAATTTCAGATTAATATACAACGCATTAAGTCCCATAATGGATATAATGCGGTGAATACATTACACATTATCCAGACCGGGCCAGGCCAGGCCGGTACGGCCATGCTTTGTTGCAATAGTTTGCCGTTGGCCGGGTATGTCCCTGGAATAGCAGATGATGTACAGGCAACTTATAATCACTGGGTTGGCGCTTTAAAGTGGTCGAGGTCTGGCATACAAAGTGCTTCTGCTAATTCCCATCCGACAGGTTTCTGTTCCTCCTCCTCCTCTTCTTGTTTAAGGACTACAACCGCTGTTGGAAATTAAACGAGCAGCGCGAAAAGGATGCACATGGAATGAATTGGGGATGTGGATTTGTGGATGGATGCGTGGAAACGATGAGAAGTTATAACACGTGCTAGCCGGTCCTGCCCAAGGAATTAACAGCCCGGGGCTTTTATAAGACTGTTTCGAGTTGTAATCCGAATACCAAACAGACACCAGCTGCAACAACTAAAACTAGCTGACCTCCACCTTTACACCTTTCGTCAAAAAGGACTTAGCCGGGCGACGTAATTAAGCGCATTCAGCAGTTAGTTGTGCGGCCAGGACGTGTCGCATCGCCGATACAATTGAGCATTTCGGCCAAGTTTTCTAAAAGTTCTCTCTGTACATAAACTCGCTTGATTGTGAGGAAGTTGGAAAGGAACCGAACGCTGAGGGTAGTAAATTTATATATGGGAGTATCTGTCAGCAGGAATGTTTAGCCAGCTCGTGTTTACTCGACATCTTGAAACGTTGCAGAATTAGAAAACCTGGGAATTCCACTAACGACCTATCTCACACAGGAAACTAACGTAAACTTTAAAAGAAACTTTTTTCATTGTCGCTACTGATTATTTCGATTCAACTCGGACCTTTTTTTATAAACAAAAGTACACAAAGACTGCCCATCGTGGCTCTTTCCTCGTTAAATGTTGATATGCATATCAAAACAATTTAAGCGGAGGTGTACAACCCACGGACTGCATACGGCCCAAGGTGAGTGTGATGCGGCCTTAAGTGCAAATTGCAAAATTCTTTGTATAAGAAAATATGTCAAATATGTGTGCTCTTGTTTAAATTTTTAGGCTTTTCTGAAAGCGTATGAAATATTAAAAATAGTGATGTGTCCATCATAGCAGTACTCCTTATAAATATGATGATTTAAATATTTAAACTGAATTTGTTCTAGTTTTATTATTATTATCTCATTTACAAAATATTCACATAATTATTTTTTTTGCATTTCTTGGCCATATCTTAGTAAATATTTTGCACATCCCAGCAGTATATATATTCAACTTTACTTTAAGGAGTGGTTTTTACGCGTGGCGCATGAAGTAAAATTTCGAGTTTAGAAAAGCCCCGTAAAAATTTGTCTCGGGTCGCTGCGCGACCCTCGACAAATTTTTTACGCTGGGCTTTTCTAAACTCGAAATTTTACTTCATGCTTAGTCTGGGAGTGGATGACACACGTTTTGTCGATTTATGAAATGTTCATGAGATTTTGCAATATTTTATGATACTCGTCGATTTATAAAATGATCATTAGATTTTCGTCATTTCCACATTTTCATCAATTTAGAAAATGTTTATGAAATGTTCGTTATTTCGACATTTTTGTCGATTTATAAATTTTTTTTTCAGATTTTGAAATGTTTCGATGATTTCAGCAATTTATAAATTTTGTATGAAATTTTCCACATTTTCAATACAGGGTGCCCGTTTTCGGAGCGGCACTATGAGGATCGCGCTTATTTGAAAAGATAGAGAATCGATTAAATGGGGGCAAAGTATTTTAGTGCTTACTAATAACACTGTTAAACAGATTGAAAATATACCCCTTGATTAAGTGGGTTTTTACTGTTGTTCTTTACTAATCTGGGTACGCTGAATCCGAATCTGAGGCCCGTTTAGGCCCAAAGTTGCCAGATTTTAAGATATCTTATCTCAAAGTGGTCAAAATGGGCCTTTTGCGGCATTTTTGGTCCCCAGTAACGAAACTTTCCGTGACTTCTGGCCAGCGAATAAAGGCGCGTTTCAAAGACACAGAGTTACAGTCAGAACATTTTAGAGTGAAAACATAGAATACAATTAACCCGCGTAGTTTTTGAGCAATCTCAAAAAGTATGAACTTTTGGTTTAATTTTTGTTTTGTTTATGTTAAGGCGGCTAAAACTATTATTTGCTAAGACGACTAAAACGACTCGAGCCGCGCGACCAGAGTCGCGCCTGACTGTTTTACATGTAAATCCTATGACGCGACTGTGGCCGCGCGACCTTAACGACTCTATTGAGGCGACTCGAGCCGTACGACTGTACTGGTATAGAAAGCAGTATAGTCGTAAGAGTCGTGCGGCTTTTAACATAAATGGAGTCTGTTTCATAATTTTAAACTTATAACAGTGATAAAAAATATATATAAATAACCTTTATTTGGCATATAACCCTCGCACTTCCAAATCTAATTATTTAAAAAGCAATAAATTAACAATTCACTCTTAACTTATAAACTAAACTTATTAACTAAAGCTTAATCCTCCTCTTCCTACGTCCTCCATTCCCTAGCTACTCCTCCCTGGCCTTTGATTTACCACTTCCATTATCGCGCCCATACCCTCTCCGCTCTCACACATACTTTTATTTCGACTCATACCTTTAATCCCATCCGTTACTTGCAAACCCGTACATTCCCTAGTCCAGTGCTGCCATTCATCCTTCTCTATCCCGCAAAACACACACTTCATATATTCTTCTCTCATCCATCATTTCATTCCTCTTTCCTCGTTCCCACATCTAAATCGTGCCAATAGCCGAGCCTCTTCCTTGTTCAGTCGTTGGAAATAACGCGGGGGCCCAACCATCACCTGCAATTCTCTGTAATGTGGGTTAGAGCTACTCCGATCTATCCGATCTTGTCGTACTTGCCTCTCGACATCCCCTGCTCTCTTCCCATACTCTATCTCTAGCCTCTCCCCCGACGCTATTTTCTGCTCCACTACTAGCCACGACCACCCTACTTTATGATACAGCCTCTCCCTTTCAGGCATCCACCTTGCCCTGCTCGCATTCCTCTGCCATTCTCTATAACTCACACCGCATGCTTCTTTTACCAACCTTTCTTCTCCTAACATACTTATCTTTCTCTCAAACTTTACTACTCTCCTTGCTGTCTCCCATTCCACTGTCATTCTTTGGCACTCCTGCAGCACTATATAACTTGGAGTTGTAACCTCTACTCCTATAATGCTTAAGTACTGCAGGTGTACCCTTTCTACTTTTTTCTGCCCAGTTACTCCCCATACTTCTGACGCATACATTATTATTGCCCTTATACACGCATCCCACCATACCAGTTTCATTCGTACATTTCCCCCTAACCTTTCCTCCCATACCGTCCGCATTCTTCCCATTGCCATTCTCGCTTTCTTACACACATAGTCTATATGTTTCTTCCAGCCTCCATTTTCCGAATATATGAACCCTAAATATTTAAACTCTCTCACCCTTTCCAGCCTCTCTCCCATCCACTTCAATTCCTCTTCCTTTCTTCTTCCACCCGCATTCTTGCATACCATTCATTTAGTTTTCATCACACTCACAATCAGCTCCCTTTTATTAAAATACTTCTCAAGTCTCCCTTTCATCTCATTAAGTTTACTCATCGTTCTAGCAATAACTACAACATCGCCCGCATACGCCAGGGTGCATATTTTCATTTTTCCCACCACTATCACCCCTGCCTGCCCCCTCTCCAACACCTTCTCCATATCCGCTACGAACAGGTTGAATAGTAGTAGGCTCAAAGGGCATCCTTGTCTCAATCCACGCACTACCTTGATCCTCTCTGACTCACACTCACCCACTCTTACCCTGCACCACGTCTCCCTGTAGACCTCACTCATCCAGTCTACAATTTGCCTTGATACACTCTTACCTTTAAAACACTCTACTAACAGCTTTCTCTCCACCGAATCATACGCCGCTTTTAAATCCACGAATAACAAGTACACTTTTTCCTTCCTCGCCATCTCTCTCTCAATTATCCAGTTCAGAGTAGCTATGTGGTCAACTGTTGCCCTTCCCTTTCTGAACCCAGCTTGTATTTCCGGTAGCAATCCCTTTTCTTCCACTTCTTTCTCCAATCTTTCCTTGACCATTGCCATCATCACCTTATACAGCGTGTCCATCAAGGTAATGCCCCTATAGTTATTTGGGTCCCTCTCATCCCCTGCTTTATGTACTGGTACAATTATCCCATCCCTCCATTCCTCTGGGAACTGTTCGTCGCCCCGCCATATACTATTTAATATTTTGGTATAGCCCCCTTCCCCTCTACACTGCACCATTTCCAAGCCTCCCCCTGGATCCCGTCCGGCCCCGCCGCTTTACCTCTCTTTATTCATTGGAGAACTCTTTCCAGTTCCTCCTCTTTAAAGTCTCCTGCTCTGTCACATCTGCTTCTTTCATTCCTCCCTCCTTCATTCTCATCCCCTCCCCTCAACAGTCCCTCGAAGTAGCTCTTCCATTGTTCCATCTTTATCTCTCTTCCCCGTTTTACAACCCTTGGGCTATTTTTCTTTACGAACGACCACAACTGCTTCTCCCTCGTAATTCCTTCCACTTCCTTTAATTCTTCTTTTATCCATTCCACTTTTCTATTCCTGCACACATTCTTGTAGTTGAGCTTGGCTTGCTTCATTTCGTCCATTGTCCCCCTCCCTGTCCTCCACTTATTAGTTGCAAATCTTAACCCCTTCCTTGCGCCTTTGCACCGGTCATCGAACCACACTCTTGTTCCCAATTTACCAATACACTTCTTTTGTCTCGTCATCGCAGTCCTGATACCCTCCTTTAGTTCCTTCATTGATCTTACACCTTCGAAGTCTACCTTCCCAATTCTTTTCATATAATTTATTTTCACCTCCTCTGACCAGCACCATCTTTCCTTAGTTATTGTTTGCATTTCCTTCCCGCCTCCTCCAATCTTTACCGTCACTGGGAAGTGATCCGACCCACTACAATCTTCTACTACAAACTTTGTCACTTCTCTTCTCACATTTTCCCCTACTAGGATGTAGTCAATTACGGATTTTTCTCGTGGCCCGATGTAGGTCACCTCTCCGTCCCAATCGCCTGGTGTACAGCCATTTAATATTTCCAATCCCTCCCCATCCGCCCATTCCATCCATTCTTCTTCTTCTTTCATTACAGTCACGTCCTTGGACTTTCTTACTCTCACCGCTTCACCATCATCATCTATGCTCTTCGTCTGTAGACTTTCCGTTCTTACATTAAAATCCCCACCCACAATTATATTCCCTGCCTCATCCGCGTTCTGCTGTAGCCGTGATATATACCCCCTAATATCCTTCCCTGCTTGCTGATTGTACACCGTTACTACTCTCCATCTCTGTTGTCCCTTACTGAATGTGCTGCTTACTACCCCATCCTGTGGGTCCATTGCACCTGGCCCGACTCCCTCTTCCAATCCTCTTTTGACACCGGTAATAATTCCACCCTTAGCTCTAACTTTTGCCTTATCACGCCTCGCTCCCGCACACTTTCATAGAACCTCGCTTGGCATTCTATCTTTTATTTTTTCCGAATCTTGACTCTCCGCCCACGTTTCTATTATCCCCACGAAATCCTTATTCCTCACCCAACTTTCTAACTCCCTATTCCACGCATTATCCTCTATTTTTTTTTTCAAACCCGCAATGTTCCAAAATGATATTGTAGTCCCCTCCCTACCTCTTTTCCTCCCCCCTTCCCCGTAATACCCCGTCTTATTTACTTCTTCCACTGGTTTTTTGCCTCCTTTTCCTGTGTTATTAACGTTCCCGTTATCTTATCCCAGGCTAACCATTCATCTCCTATTCGCATTTTTTGATAGATCACCTGTACAACCTTCCCTTTTATTCTTTCTTCTCTCGCTCTCGCTTTTATTTTTATTTGAATGTCCCTCTCTTCTTTCGACAAGTCGTCATCCAAGTATATAGTGCTTTTCCCTTTTTTCAATGCGCTCTTTTTGGCCATTAATTTCTTTTTCTCCTCATTGTTCTTACATTTTAGTAGAATCGGCCTATTTTTACCCGCTACCTTCATTCCTAATCTGATTGCTTCCTCATATTGGAACGTAACATTTAATTCTTTCCCTAGTCCATTTATATCACTTTTGACATCCTCTCCTTCCTCTAGGCCATTAATTATAATGTTATTTCTCCTTTTTTCTTTGTCTCTAATAATCTCCGCTTTCTCCAACTTGTCTATTCTATTCATTAATGCGGCCTTCTCTTCCTCCCATTTCTGTTCCCTTTGGTATAACTCTTCTTTTAGCTCCTCTATATGTTTATCGTATTTTTCAAACCTAGATTCTAAACCCTCTAATTTATTTAATATTTTGTCCAATTTATCTTCCATATTTCCTGATTTGCTTAAATCTGCCTTCCTTTTCTTGTTAGCCTGCTCAAAAAACTGCCTTAAGTCCCCGCATCTGAGCGTACGCTCCCTCGGATTTTGCATGAATGAGTGCTGTGCTCTGGCGCTATGATAAAAATATATATTTCTTACAAGATATCTCGTTTCTATCAAATTTGTGGTCCAAACCAAATAAAGTCATGGAATAAATAATTATTTTTTTTAATTAAATACACTTAAGTTAGTCTCTCATCTCTCGTTTGATATTTAGATTAATTTCATCATTAAACATATTTTTTCTTATAATAATATTTTTTCAATAACGATCTCGTGGATTGAAGTAATTGAAGTAATAGTCGTTGCATAGGAATCCGACCAAACGATTTGGGCCTCGTGACTCTAGCCGCGCGGCCCTAATCACGCAACTAGAGTCGTTTTAGTCGTCGCTTAGGAATCCTACCTTTACGGGCACACGTGTCACTTTTCTCTTTCGTTCTTGTGCGTTCACATGACTTAACCTATGATTCTCAACTCATCATCTTAGCTTGAGCTCGTTTGAACAGTATATTTCACCAGTATATTTGTCACAAACGGAGCAAAATACATCGATGTCATTCTTACAAAGTCGTCGCTTCAGATGGAATGATAAGTTGAGAATCACAGGTAAAGTAGATGTGAATGCACCAGCATGATAGAGAGAAGTGACGTGTTCGTAACAAATAAACAAAACCATACAAAAACATGGCTCAAGGTTTTTGAGATTGCTTAAAACCTAAGCGGATTAATTGTATTTTCTTTTCTGAATCTAAAAGTATAGATCTGTCCATTTAAAACGCGCCATTACTCGCCGGTCAGAAGTCGCGAGAAGTTTCGTTACTGGGGGCCCAAAAATGCCACAAATGGCCCATTTTGACCACTTTGTGATAAGATATCTCAAAATCTGGCGACTTTGAGCCCAAACGGGAATCGGATTCGGATTCAGCGTACCCAAATTAGTAAAGAACAACAATGATAACGCACTTAACCATATTGTTGTAAATCAGTGTAATCTGCTTCACATTTAAAATATATTTAATTGTTTCGATGTAATTTGAAAAAAAAAACAGATTTTGTCGATATTTTAAAATTGTCCATATTTTCGTTATTTTTTATTTTTTTCCTAAATTGGTTAAAACACTCTTTGAGCAACTTATTACGACTCGACTAATCAGTAAGTTTTAAATCTGCAACGCGATTTGTTTTTGTTTTTTCAAATACAACTTTTGTTTTTCTTATAAGCGCATGTGCAGTTATGCATATCACTAAACAGCATTTTTTACGCTGATTTTAATGATGTGCCACATGTTGACATTTAGAAAATGCAGTTATGCATATCACTGAACAGCATTTTTTTACGCTGATTTCAAGGATGTGCCACATGTTGACATTTAGAAAATGTATTGTTTTTATGGTATGCTGCAAAGTGTACAAAAACAATTTATTTGCGTAAAAAACATACCCAATCAGTCTTTCTGTTGAATAAAATGTCAACTGTTGCATAGCAACTTGATATTGTTTGGTTGGCATGGCAACAACAAAAATAATTAAGGAAATGTATGCATGCGGTATATAGTTGAATTCACAGTAAAAATGTAATTCAATGATATTGTATTGTATGTTTCCATAAGAGAAACTGAGTGCAAAATAAAAAACTAATCGCTCTGAATATTTAAAACGTTTGCCATTCGATGAATTATTAAAAGCTGCCCTAAGAACGCTTTAACAAAGTTTGAAAAAAATTAAAAATAACTGAGATATGGGCAATTATTAAATATCAAAAATATCAGTTTTCTTCGAATAACGTCAAAACAATTAAAGATATTTTTTATGTAAAAGCAGATTATTATTGTGCATTAAAATACGCAACTTTGCCCCCATTTAACCGATTCTCTATCTCTTTAAGTAGGCGAGATCCACATAGCGTCGCTCGAAAACGGGCTCCCTGTATATGGTTTATACGTATGGCGCATGAAGTAAAATTTCGGCTGCGCGACCCTTGACAAATTCTACGCGGGGCTTTTCTGAAATCGAAATTTTACTTCATGCTTAGTCTGGGAGAAAAATACACTCGTTAGTTTAAAATATGTCACAACTATCAAAATGTGTGTGGCAAGTGTCATAAAGAAAAACGATAACATGACCATCTAATAATATATTTCAAATAATAGTTGGCTTAAATTGACAATAATTCTAATGTCGGCTGACGCCGATTTGTCTCAAGTTTGATACATTGGACTAAATGTCATTTTAAGTTGACACGATAGACTAATGTCAGTCAATATAGTGGATTACAGTCATAAAGTCCCAATAGTGAAAACACAGTCGATATAGTGATTTATTAATTTAATGATTTAGGTGATTTATGTCTCGATAGAGACATAAAATAACAAAATCATAGCAAAGTCAAAAGACAATCAACCAAGCGACTTACAGTTATAATGTCACAGTAGTCAAAATACGATATTTTATAATAAAATCCTAGCATAGACAAAAAAACAGCCAAATCCTAATAAAATAGAAGACTAGCTGTCTAAACAATCTAAGTTACTTACGGTTATAATGTCACGATAGAAAAAAAAGTCAATAGAAAGACTTATAACGTTTGCGTTTTCCACTATCTTATTTTCTTTTAAAAATAGTAGTCAAATAACTTAACAAGTGATAAATAAAAATAATATAATTAAATTAAATTAAAAAAACCGAGATTTATTATCGGCAACCCAAGTATCACAAAAATGATGATAAATCTCGGTTTTTGAATTTAATTTTATTAAATTATTTTTATTTATCACTTGTTTAGTTGTTTCACTACTATTTTTAAAAGAAAATAAGATAGTGGAAAACGCGAACGTTACAAGTCTTTCTATTGACTGTTATTTTTTATTTTTTTTATTGTGACATTATAACCGTAAGTCACTTGGTTGGCTGTTTATTAACGTATAAAGATTTGTCTGTTTTTTATTTCCATTAATTTAATTAAATCTGCACTTTTTACAAGGAAGTGATGTATAGCAGTGCTTAACGTTCCTCCCTCCTCACTTTAGATACGTAATAGCGATACATCGGAATTGTACAAAATACATTTTTTTGTTAAAGATATTTACCAAATTGAGGTTTAGTATTTATAGGGAAACCTTAAAAAGTAATTAGATGAGTGCTAGATGAGGTATTCACTCTTGTTAAGTATTGGTTTTTTATTGAAGTAGATAACTAACCTCAAGATGAAATAATAAAGCACCAATCGGTGATTATCATCAAAACGGTGCTGTGAGTGTTTGTTTTGGCAGTATCTTTATTACTACAGTTATAATACATATAAATAATTTATTAATACATATTCAACGTATTGTATGAGTCTGTAGTGGTATGGTGAATTTCCCCCTAATTAGGGCACGGCATCCGTCCCATCTCGGGCTAGCAGTATTGGGAAATATAATGGTTTTCCTGTTTAGCTTCTTTATGTTATTGTATTATTTATTAATAAATGTTTTACTTTTAGTTTAAAAGCTATATATTTTAGTGTCCGTATAGATCCCTGCAGGTTATTATATTTTTGTATGGTTTCACTTGTTAGGAAATGTGTGTATTGTCTTGTTCTGTATTTGTCTGTCCTTATGTTTGATCTTCTGCTTCTTTTAAATGTATGGATTTCTATGTTCAGTTTTAACTTAATAAGTGTTTTAATTAGTTTATTATTTATTTTATATATATTAATAGCAAGTTATTCAGTGTTATCAGGTTATTAATATTAAGTTCTTGCAGTTCTTTGTATATCGGTGTTGGATCTTCTATTCATGTTGTATAACATTTTTAATATTTTATTTTGATGGGCTTGTATTATTTTGATATTCTTCTTCGTTGTATTTCCCCAAATGTTACACAAGTAGTTATTTTTAGCTATGAATAATGCGTGGTATATTTGTTTCCTTGCCTCAGTCGGTATATAATATCTTATTTCTTAGGTTTGTCCCATTTCAGATTTTCTTGAACTTTATCCCTAGGTAGTCTACTTCTTTAACTCGTCCCATTATTTTTTTTTTCGATGTCGCTTATTTCTTGTTTTAATTTGTATATATTAGGTGTGTTGTTTTGGTTTCGTTAATAGTCAGTATATTGTTAAAATACCATTCTTCTAGTAGCATGAAGTCATGTTTTATGTTGTCCTGAATGTCTGTGTAATTATTTCCATTATATACAATACATGTATCGTCGGCATAAATGTATGGTTTTCCTTTGAGTTGCAGTTCCATCAGATCATTGGTATATATTATATAAAGTATAGGGGGTAATATGCCACCCTGAGGTATTCCGTATTCAGCATACATTGGTTTGCTTACGTACTTTTCTATTTGTGTTATTTAAGGTCTATTTGTTAAATATGTGTGTAGTAAATTTACGTCTTTCTTTTTTCGAATCCCTGTTGATTTCAATTTTTTTATTAATTTGCTCTCTAAGATAGTATCGAATGCCTTTTGCATGTCGATAAATATTGAAACGACTTTCTCTTTTTGGTCCAGTTTGGTTTTTGTGTGGTGTATTAAATCGTTAACTGCAGAAGATGTTCAGGACAGTTGTTGAAAGGCATATTGTTGTGAGTGTATGATATTATATTTGACTAAATGTTTACTTTATTGTATCTGCATTGTTTTTTTTTTTCTAATATTTCATTTAATGTTGATAATAGAGAAACAGGTCTGTAGTTTTAGGGGTTTTTTAAATACAGGGATGATAATCGTTTTTTTTTTAGTTTGGATAAATACAATAGTTACGTTGTTTATAATTTTTACTAATATTGGTGTTAATGTATCTTTATTTTCTTTAATTGTACGGTTTGTAATTTTGTCAAAGCCCGGTGTTTTATGTTCTTTTAGTCCATCGATTATAGTGTTTATTTCCTCGTAATTTGTTGTATGAAAGGTCAGGGTATCAATTGTTCTGTTAGTTTTCGTAGTTATTGGTGTTTTATTTGTTTAATTTATTTGAGCTTCAGCTAATTTTCTGCCCACATTTTTTAAGTATTTATTAATTTCATCTCTTTGTTTTTTGTACTTGTTCCATTTGTCTTTCTTATTTCATTTATGTCATTTTCTCCTCTATTACGTTTATTTATTATTTGTCTATATTTATGCTTTTAATTTCCTTTGCAATTTGTTCGTGGTTTACTTTCATGAGTGTGGTTTTTTGATATTTTAGTTTTATTTTAATTGTATTTGTTATGTGTATGATTAGTGCTCTATGGTCGGATATACTTGTATCTAGGAGCTTGATTTTATCCACTAAATGAGTTTTATTTATGATGATATAATATAGTATAGAGTTATTTCCGTTATAATTGAGAATTTTTATTTATCTTATTTTTAATTTTGTAGTTATGTTCGGTTAGTATATTTTTATAATCTCGTGAGTGGTTGTTTTTATCTAATAAATTTATGTTAATATCGCCTAGAATACTGTAGGTTTTTCTTCTTGTAAGTATATGGTTTTTAAGTGTGTCTTTAAGAATATTCAGTGATATTTGGGGTGGTTTATATAATAGAGTTATAGTTAATTTATTTTCATATGTTTGTATTGTTAAGAATTGAATTTCATTTATAGTTTATTTTGCTATTAATTTATAAGTAATATCCTTTCTTATATAAATAGCTATCCCCCCTCCTCTCAAGTTCCTGGAGTTGAATTCTGCTATGTAGTTGTGTAGTTGAGACAAGTGTTCATTTGTTGGCTTTAACCAACTTTCGGTTATTGCTAATATTTTGGGATTTTGGTATGTTGTTGGAATAGTCTTTATTTCATGAAATTAATTTTATATGCTTCTACCAACATAATGGCGATTATTTTTAGAAAGGTTTCTAAAGTCGTAGATTAGAAAACAATTCACTTAAATTTATTTAATTTTACTTAATTATTGATTACTTATCATCTTTCTAAACAACGGTTAAAAACTGGCTAATAAGGAACAACCACACATTTGCTATTTCGTAGCGCGGACGCGTTCGCTGAGTTCTCGTCAGACGCTTAAAATAATTTATTTGGATTAATTCCAAAGGAGAGATGGGTAATTCACTGATGGTTTGTTTGATAATTTTTTTGAATTAAATTCTCTGTGCAGATCTACGACGATGATGAATGGTGAGGATAATTAGCTGGTGTAGCGGAGTCTTAATTTTCGATAGTTCGAAAATACCAATAGATATTAATCTCGGGCAGAGGGCGTTAAATTTGATTAATTAGAGGATTAAGTCTTTGTAATTCTGAATGTTTATCGGCGAGGAGCTGTGTGCTCAGGCGAAAGAAAGACACGTGCTGTTTGCGGTGTCCTAAGAATTTTTGAAATAATCTGTGTGATCGTTCGACTAGTTTCCAAATGTATAATAAATTCAAATGAGGCCGCGTTACATCTAAAGGTAGTAGATGATATTTTTCTTCTTATACAGATTTTTTGGTCTTTGTGGGTGTTTTTCCTCTGGTTGTTTTTTTTTATATCTCTTTCACTAAGACGTAACTTCGATTTTAGGTCATTTTTGGTGAGTTGAATTGAACTGCCCAGTTAAAATTCTCCTGTGTGGATTCAGTAATTTTCTGTGTGAAGAATTTTCCGAGAGAGGGTACCTACTGATTTGCCGCTCTGTTGTTCTGGCTACTAGATTCTGAAACTGTGTTATTACAGAGCGGAGGCTTTGGCGATGTTTTTGGCTGTGGAATGAGGAAAGAGGAGATTGTTCTGTGGATCCTAGTGGAGTTTTCAGATAAGTGGAAGTAGATTTCTTTCGAGTCATTTTTATCATATTCAGTTAATTTAAAAATGATGTTTCTCTATAAACCTACTTATATAAAACTGATATTTTTTTATTAAATTTTGGTGAGCTTTTGCTCATAGATTCGTATTTTTTTTTTAAAGAATACTAAAAATTAATATTGAAGTGCGATTGACAGATCAAAGCTTATATAAACTAAAGGTTTGATAACGTAGTATTAAAACGAGGTTAAATTGATTATTTTTTTCACAGTCAATATTGCAATAGTTAATATGTCGATGAAGAAACGTAATTACTATATTGTATGTTCAATAAAAAAAAAGTCTCTAGAGTGCCATGATTTAATCTTTTCGTTAATTTAAGTTGGCTGTAATTAATTTATTATATAAAATCAGAGTTGTCGACCTACAATATTTTTCATAGCACTCTTGAGTTTTTTCAACTGAGTATACGATACATCATAGACTTATAATCATAATACAATCAATCGACAGCCGACCAAGCAATTTTAAGTTAACATTTTATAGCGGCAGAAAAACAAACGACCAGTGATTATAATCAAAATGTCCTAATAGTCAAACTATTAGGTGTCATTTAATTTTATAGATTACATATTGATTATATTGACAGTCTTTACTATATTGACTGCCATTTGACGACAATATTTGAAAACATCAACTATTAATCGATTAGGTTGACTACATACTGATTATTGACTACTATTCATATGTTGTCATTTAACAACATTGACCATTAATCGATTACATTGTGACTACATGCTATTTATTGACTCTTATAAGACAATATTGACTATTAATCAATTATGTTGACCACTTGATTCATGCTGATAGTTGAACACAATTTAATATTAATTTTCATTTGACAAAATTAAATATTATTAGATTATGTTGACTACACGCATGCTAATTGTTGACTACCATTCATTGACTGTTATTCGAAAACATGGGCTGTATTAACTAAATTGACAATTGTTGGCGTTCTACGTCAATATTTATGTTGATCTAACTTTAACGAAATCGACATTTTGCATCAAAATCGCGATGTTTTTCTGAGAATAGAAAAACAGCATTATACCCGAATAGCTGAAATTTACGAAAACACCGTATCTGCTGATTTAAGACAAAGTCGTTTTTTTTTCTTTAAGAATTTTTAACAAAACACTTGATATTTTGGAAAATCCAGTGGAAATATTTAAATTACGATTGCAAGCAGACAATGTTTATTGATTTCTCAGTAAGTTTATTCTTAAATGCTGTCAATTTTCGTCAGATTTAGTTAACTTTGTAATTTTTATTCTAAAAAAAAACCGAGGTGGAACGAAAATTCACTTTTTTTTCAAAGCCGAATGAAAAATAAAATGGTCTCAATCGAGTGAGGGGACCTCGAAACGAATATTTTCGCAAACAGTTTTGATTTAAAAATTGCGAAAAAGTAGAAACTGTTGTAGAATTAAATAAGCGTATACGTGCGTGTTTGAACCGAAATAAACCGATTTTTTTTTTTTTTCGGTTCAGTTCAGGTTTTCGTTTTGGCAAAAATAACGGTCTACTCCGGTGTTCAGTTTACGGTTCAGTATAGGTTCGAAACGCTAAATAAATTTAAGATTTGGCAATGAATATAGTGTTTTCAAGTCATTCAAAACTTTTTCTAAGAAATGACTTTTTGTCAAGAAATGGATAATAAAAAAGTTTTCCCTATATATCAAAGATATCAAGTTACGCCTCTGCTTGAAGCTGGCTGGATTTTAACCCACGGAAACGCTATTTTTAGGAGAATTAGCATTTGTAAATAATAGATTTAGTGTTGGTCTAGTTGAGGTCTCTTTACAGTGATCTTGGATAGCAAGTGTAATTTATCAGAAGGAGTTTGGGTTAATGCGGGGCCACTGTAAATAAGGGAAGCTGAGTTGGAGCCGGGGGCGGCTGGCTGAAAGATCCGGGGGCTCCCATAAATCCGAACTTTAAACCGCGTCATAACCGCGAGCTTGGGTCGTAATTTATAATAATAAGAATTCCCCAGTATTCCAAGAGGGAGAGCCAGCCCGGCGAGCCAACCAGGTATATATGAGCGCTAGCTAGTGTGTATGCGCTGGGGGAAGGGAGGGGTGCGATCTGTAATCTTACAAATTTCTTTTTCTCTCGGCGGAAGATAAAAGTGTGTTCCGGACGATAAAGCGTTCTACAAATCTCCGCTGAATTGTCCCTAGCCGAAAAAGAAAACGGCAAAACGGCGCGCCCGAGAATAATACCGTTTCATACCTGAGCTATTTTTACAGTGAAACTTTAATGCGAAGGACCCTCGCCACAATAAACCGGCGCCGTAAACTTTTTCCAGAGCCGGAACGTGTTTATCTGTTTCGTGATTTAGGGCGCACCCACCAAAATAGACACATTCATCATGCACGGTTAAGGGCCACTCAAGGCGCTAATCAATTACCTCGTCGAACACAAAACACTCCCATACCGACACACCAAATCCCACATCAATAGTTTGATGCAATTACAAAGGTGTCCCAGTTTACAGAGAGTGATTAGCGAGCTGCACTCCCGGCGCATCCGCCATATGTTAATTGAGATTGTTCACTAGAAATTATGTCATTATAAATAATGTATAACACCAACTTGTGAAAATCACTCGTACTTACAATAATATTGTGGAAGTATGTGATATTAAAATTAGCGTAGCCAGAAAGTCCCCCAGTGGACAACAAAGATTCAAAAATGATTTTGTTCCCTCACCACCTAGAAAGGCCCGTTCGATGCACTCTACTGACAACCCGAAATACACATTTTCCGGTCAAGTACACCGGGTCAATTGCCAAAAAAAACACGCTTTCAGGCTTTTCTACACTAGTAATTTTACTTCATTCTTAATCTGGGATTGAAAACTTTTGTTAAAAACTTCAAATTAACTGCTTTTACAAAAACAACAAATCTTTGAAAAACAACTCATTTACCAGGATACATCAGACACGGATCCAGAAATGAAGATTAAATAAAAAGATGATATTTCAAAATCTAAGAGTTACAACAAAGGGTACTTAAAGGGCTTGGAACCGTTAGTTTTTGCGTTCCGGTTCAATTAATAAAATATATATTGGTTCCTTTTCGGTTTTCTTTCCGGGGAAAAAAATGCTTTTATTTCATATTGAAAAAAAATGTTGATATGGTAGTTATAGATATGATGATTTAAATATTAAGAATATGGAAAAGTGTCACAAAATAAATTTGTTCTACTTTTATTATTATTATCACATTTATAAAATAACCGACGAGAAGTTGGCCACACATTTCTAGCCACGGATTTTGGCGCCTCCACCATCTCACTAATTATGAACAATCTCATTAAAAAAATCATATCTCCTAAGGCACATACTTTATTTTCCAAATGTCTTCAATAATTGTTTAATCAATATATCTAGAACAATTATTAATGATCAGAAAGTTAAAACTCTTGTTTGTTATATTTTTAAACAATATGCGGTATTGTAATGTCTTTATGTTGTATCCCAACTTTTACATTTTTAGTAATTCTTAAAAAATGCTTTTATTTCATATTGAAAAAAAATGTTGATATGGTAGTTATAGATATGATGATTTAAATATTAAGAATATGGAAAAGTGTCACAAAATAAATTTGTTCTACTTTTATTATTATTATCACATTTATAAAATAACCGACGAGAAGTTGGCCACACATTTCTAGCCACGGATTTTGGCGCCTCCACCATCTCACTAATTATGAACAATCTCATTAAAAAAATCATATCTCCTAAGGCACATACTTTATTTTCCAAATGTCTTCAATAATTGTTTAATCAATATATCTAGAACAATTATTAATGATCAGAAAGTTAAAACTCTTGTTTGTTATATTTTTAAACAATATGCGGTATTGTAATGTCTTTATGTTGTATCCCAACTTTTACATTTTATATCACGCCATTTACAGTTTATTAATCTGGATATTGTTAATTAGTGTATTTTTGTTTGTTGTATTATATTTCTCACTCTATTTATATGTTTTTCAAAGTAATATTATGTTTATCTTATATCACTATTTTTAATTGTATATTGATGTATAAAGGAGATTTCCGTTGATAAATAAAATAAAAATATATCGCGCATATGGCCCCCACACATACAAAATTTAAAAAATGTATATCTTCCAAGGCACATACTTTATTTTTATAATGTCTTCACTAATTGTTTAAACAATATACCTAGAACAGTTATAAATGATCAGAAAGTTATAACTCTCATTTGTTATATTTTTTAAACAATATATTTCTGTCAGCGTATGGCCACCACACATACCAAGTTTAAGAAGATCATATCTTTCAAGGCACATACTTTATTTTGAAAATGTCCTCACTGATTTTGTAAACAATATATCTAAAATAGTTATAAATAATCAAAAAGTTATAACTCTAATTTGTAATATTTTTGAAACAATATATTTCTGTTAGGCCACCACACATACAAAATTTAAAAAATTCACATCTCTCAAGACACATACTTTATTTTCATAGTGTCTCCACTAATTGTTTAAACAATATATCTAGAACAGTTATAAATGACCAGAAAGTTATAACTCTCATTTGTTATATTTTTTAAACAATATATTTCTATTAACGTATGGCCACCACACATACCAAATTTAAAAAAATCATATCTCCCAAGGCACATACTTTATTTCCAAACCGTCATCACTGCTTGTTTAAATAATATATCTAGAACAGTTATAAATGATCAGAAAGTTATAACTCTCATTTGTTAAATTTTTTAAACAATATATTTCTGTTAGCGTATGGCCACCACACATACGCTAACAGAAATATATTGTTTAAAACATATAACAAATGAGAGTTATAACTTTCTGGTCATTTATAACTGTTCTAAATATATTTTTTGAACAATCAGTAAAGATATTTTGAAAATAAAGTATGTGCCTTGGGGGATATGAATTTTTTAAGTTTGGTATGTGTGGTGGCCATACGCTAACAGACATATATTGTTTAAAAAATATAACAAATGAGAGTTATAACTTTCTGATCATTTATAACTATTCTAGATATATTGTTTAAACAAGCAGTGATGACAATTTGGAAATAAAGTATGTGCCTTGGGAGATATGATTTTTTTAAATTTGGTATGTGTGGTGGCCGTACGCTAACAGAAATATATTGTTTAAAAAATATAGCAAATGAGAGTTATAACTCTCTGATCATTTATAACCGTTCTAGATATATTGTTTAAACAAGCAGTGATGACAATTTGGAAATAAAGTATGTGCTTTGGGAGATATGATTTTTTTAATTTGGTATGTGTGGTGGCTATACGCCAGAAATATATTGTTTAAAAAATATAACAAATGAGAGTTAAAACTTTTTGATTATTTATAACTGTTCTAGATATATTTTTTACACAATCAATAAAGACATTTTGAAAATAAAGTATGTGCCTAGGAAGATATGATTTTTTTAAACTTGGTATGTGTAGTGGCATACGCTAAGAGAAATATATTGTTTAAAAAATATAACAAATGAGAGTTATAACTTTCTGATCATTTATAACTGTTCTAGTTATATTGTTTAAACAATTAGTGAAGACATTATGAAAAAAAAGTATGTGCCTTGGGAGATATGATTTTTTTAAATTTTGTATGTGTGGTGACCATATGCGCGAAATATTGTTTAAAAATATAACAAACAATGGTTTTAACTTTCTGATCATTAATAATCGTTCTAAATATATTGATTGAACAATTATTAAAGACATTTGGAAAATAAGGTATGTGCCTTAGGAGATATGATTTTTTTAATGAGATTGTTCATAATTAGTGAGATGGTGAAGGCGCCAAAATCCGTGGCTGGAAATGTGTGGCCAACTTCTCGTCGGTTATAAAATATTCACAAAATAAATAGTTTTGTATTTTTTCGTTATATATTAGTAAATATCTATCACATCTCAGCAGTATATATTTTCAACTTAACTGTAAATCATTGATCTATACGCCTGGCGCATGAAGTAAAATTTCGAGTTTAGAAAAGCCCCGTGAAAATTTGTCTCGGGTCACTGCGCGACCCGAGACAAATTTTCTACGCGGGGCTTTTCTAAACTCGAAATTTTACTTCATGCGCCAATTTAGAGTTTAGAAAAGCCCCGTGAAAATTTTTTGTCTCGGGTCACTGCGCGACCCGAGAAAAATTTTCTACGCGAGGCTTTTCTCAACTCGAAATTTTACTTCATGCTTAGTCTGGGAGTGGAAGATTCTACTTAGTTCAAAATATATCACAACTATCAAAATATGTGTTGCAAGTGTCATAAAGAAAAACAGTAAAATGACTATTTAATTATATAGATAAAATAATAGTTGTGTCAAATTGGCAGGATGGTCTAAATGTATCTACCGCTGACTATGTCAACTGTCATTTAGTCCCAACGTCGGCTGACGCCGACGTGTGTCAAGTTAATACATTGGAATAAATGTGAGCTGACGCCAATTCATGTCAAGATGACACGATAGACAAATGTCGGCTAACGCCGACTTGTGTCAAGTTGACACAATGGACTAGATATCAGCTAGTGCCGACTTATGTCAACTTGACACGATAGACTTACACAGTGACTTACACTCATAAAGTCACAATAGACAAACTACAGTCGATTTAGTAATTTAATGACAAAATCATATCATAATCAAAAGAGTGTTAACTAAGTAACTTACAGTCGCAATAGTGAAAATACAGCCGATTTAATGACAGAATCCAAATAAGTTAAAAAAAACAGTCAGCCAAGTAACTTCATAATATCACAATAGTCTAAATACAGTCGATAGAGACATAAAACGAAAAAATCCTAGAATAGTCAAAAGACAATAAATCAAGTGACTTACAGTTATAATATCATAATAGACGAAATACAATTGATAAAATCGTTTTATGACAAAACATATCATAGACAAAAGACAACAAGTCCTAATAAGTTAAAAGACAACCAAATGACTTACAGTTAGAATGTCACAACAGACGAAATATAGTTGATAGAGACATTTAACGAAAAATCCTAGCATAGCCAGAAGATAGCCAACTAAGTGACTTACAGGTAAAATATATTGAATGACAATAGAAATGCAACACTTAGCAATAACGATTTTTTAAAGTTGATTATACCGTTATTGCTCGCTGCATTTTTAGATGTAAGTGGGGCTTACGATAATGTTTGTTCAAATATTTTATCTAGAAAATTATTAGCGTCAAATTGAAGACAGCGATTTGTTAAAAATATTGTTTCCTTATTTTCAAATAGGGAAGTATATGTGAGAATTAACGGAGCTCTTAATAATTCTCGAAAAACTTCTCTCGGTTTACCCCAAGTCGCCATTGTTCTATGTCATATATCTTTTTAATTTGGAAGAAATGACGAGCTTAAAAATAAAAATTCTACAATATGCTGACGATATATGCATTTTTACACTTTGCAAAAGTTTCGATGATGGTACATGCACCCTAGCTAGATTCATGGTAGATTTCGACGAATGGTTGTATAGAAATGGCTTATCTGTATCAGATGATTAATCAAGCTGTTGTTTTTTTAGTCAAAAAAGAACACGTATTCCAGAATCAGTCGAAATGGGAAATCACATTATTTCGGTTAAAAATGTTGTAAAATTTTTTGGCCTTTATTTAGATCAAAAACTCACTTGGAAATAACATAAATTTGATTCTAGGAAAATTAGAAAAGGCATATAATTTGTTAAGGTCTGCTGCATACTCCTCTTGAGGCGCAGATGATTCAATTTCTCTTATTTTTTACGAATAATTTAAATATGTATTCTTATAGATTTAACAATAAACATGATACTTATTAATATTTAGAAATGTTCTCGAAAAACAGAAATACGAACAATTTACTTTATGATAGAGCATTTTTGAAAAAACTTGTCCAGATATCTAAATACTGTTAGATTAAATATTTAGTTTGCTAAAATTAAATTAAGTAAGTATTTAGTTTGATTTTATTCTTTTATATCCTCGTATTTATTCAAGTGTGCAATAATATTGGGACGAGTGTTTCCACTTAAGCATAAAGTAAATATTTCGAGTTTAGTGAAGCAACTAATCTATTTTTTGTTGACGCAACTAGCTAATTTAAAAAGAGTTGGCGGCTATAAAAATTTGATCTGAAAAATTCTAAATGTAACTTGATAATCATTTTATTTCACACTGTACGTTGAATTAATTCCGCACTAGATTACAGGGCCAATATATCAAATGGAAAACTATAAAGAAAATGAAAGCTCAACGAAATATTCATTGCCGTCAGCTCTTCTTCCCCGTTCGCGAAAAGGTGATCCCCGCGTTCTCGTCGTCGGTTTTTTAATATAAAAAGTGCCGGATAAGGTCTCTGTTTATGACGGGGCCGCATCCAAACTCCGAGAGGGAAGTTGTTGCGATAACGCCGCGTAAGTGTCGGGCTAGACAACGGGGGACTCGTTCATTTCCTCGTTCTTATGGGATAGGACACAAAAGGGCTATGAAGATGGAAGGCCGTCAGGTATGATAAGTGTGAACAATTTCTAAATTACAAGTAACTAAAACGGAATATCACCGGATGTTACAGCATAACAAAATTATGCTAACGTATTACGTAGTAGGAATAATTAATGCGGGCCATCACCCAAAACGATACTGAAAATTTAGATTTGCCCTTACGAAGCGAAGCGTAGCCCGCCGATAAATCCAAATCTTTAGGCTTTTCGAAACTCGAAATTTTACTTCATGCGCCACGCGCATACAAGACTGAAATATTGTGAAGTTCTTAAAATATACTATACATTAATTTTATAATAAAATAAATATACAAAATACATATGCGAATAATAACTGAAAACATACAGTGTATTAGAGCTGGGCAGGAGTCGAATCATTCATTCATTCCTTTTAGAGGATTCAAAAAAGGTATTCGAATACTTTAGTTAAACTGGATTCGTGATTCAGATTCGTTACACTTTTTTAAAAGGATTCGTATTCGAATCCAAATGCTGGTGATTCGAATTCTCATAAAAGGATTCGAATCATCATAAAGGGATTCGAATCCTCATAAACGGATTCGAATCCTCCTAAAAGGATTCGCATATTTATAAAAGGATTCGAATAGTTACAAAAGGATTCGAATCATCAAAAATAATTCGAATTAATCGTAAGGATTAACATGAAAAATTTGTTTTGTATGTTTTTAAATTTCTCGTTAAATCACTGTTTTATACGCGTGGTGAATGAAGTAAAATTTCGAGTTTAGAAAAGCCCCGTGAAAATTTGTCTCGGGTCGCTGCGCGACCCTCGACAAATTTTCTACGCGGGGCTTTTCTAAACTCGAAATTTTACTTCATGCTTAGTCTGGGAGTGGAGACAATCGTTCGTAAATTTTGAAATTATCATAAAGTTGTGTATTTATTTTCGAAAAAACCTTTCTCGGTTTATTGAACAAAAACAAAAGAGCTGAGGTGAAAAGTGTTTAGGTAAAAGTGGTTTATTTCTTTGTTGGCTACAACTTTTGTTTGAAACATTTTTTTTGATTTAGACGTCGAAAGCCATAATCGCTGACTAAAAAATTTAGTGGAGATCAACAAATCTCCACTAGATTTTTTAGTTTCTAATTCAAAAACAAAAGAGCTTTAGGTAAAAGAGGTATATTTTTTCGTTGGTTAACACTTTTGTTTCAAACATTTTTTGACTTAGACGTCGAAAGCCATAGTGAAATTCGTTTAATAAAAAAACATCTAATGATTTCTGTTGATTTTTACCACAAGACTTTTAGACATTTGATGGTATAATTAATATTGAATCACTGAAATAAGTGTTTATTTTTAATATATTCGTATATATACGGCAAACAATGTAAAATATTTATTTAATTAAAATATTTAGAAAATAAATTTTATATTATTATTATTATTATTATACTGGGTGTCCGTATTTTAACAGAATGTATGGGGATCTCGGTTATTTAAAGAGATAGAGAGTCGGTTAAATTGGGGCAAAGTTGCATAATTTAGGGCCCAATAATAACCCAAAAACAAGTTTTAAATATTTTATTTCCTTAATGAGATATTGTCAAAAAAACTATTTTTTGAAAATTCGTTTTTATTTTTATATTCAAAAACTATTGAATCCAGATATTTACAACTTTGACATTATAGGCACTTTTTACCGGTAAATCTAGTAACATATTTTATTTTAAGATAACTATAACATTTACCTAGGGACCATAGCTAACTTTTGTTTTTCTTATAGGCGCCATTTTGGATTTTGATATTTTTTGAAAGAATATTTTTTTACTGAATTCAATGATGTATCACACTTATAGTTTATTGTACATTTTATATGTAAAATTGTAATATTTTGGTTTTTCAAAGAGTGCCTTGGAAACAGTTGAGAAACTCACTTAGTTGGCAATTCCTAGGACCCATAATTTGCTTACATATCACCCCTGAAGACGGGCATCCGACGATACATACTTTAACAGTTGTGACATATTTTAAAGTAACGAGTGACTTCCACTCCCAGACTAAGCATGAAGTAAAATTTCGAGTTTAGAAAAGCCCCGCGTAGAAAATTTGTCGAGGGTCGCGCAGCGACCCGAGACAAATTTTCACGGGGCTTTTCTAAACTCGAAATTTTACTTTATGCGCCACGCGTATAAACCATTGATTTGAAGTGTAGTTCAAAAACACACAAATACATCTTTAATCAGAGAAACACAGAAATTTAGTCTGTTATCAACGATGTTTAGTGTTAATAATAAATAATTAGGTTGTGAATATTTTTGTTAAAACAACTGATAACGATATTTATATGGTAATGGTTGTAAAAAAATAATAAAATGAAATTTATTCTTAAAGGATTTGTATTCGTGATTCGAAAAAACAGGATTCGAATCTTTGATTCGAATCATATTTATCTCTTACGAATCCTTTATTCGAGTATTCGTGATTCGAATCATATTAGGTGATTCGGATTCGTGATTCGAATCCTTTTATCGAGGATTCGTCCCAGCTCTGCAGTGTATACATTAGGGATATGCGATATACAGGGTAGGGTGTTGATTCGATCAGGTATACATAGGGATTTTTTGTTTTATGTTTTATGTTTCTTTATTAAACGGAATCTCCTTTTACAAAAAATAAACAAATCTAACTTATAATAGTAAATATTTAAATAAATAATATTGCTGCAAATACAAAAAATAAAAATATTAAAATTAAAATGAATATACTAAAAATAAATACACATATGTATATATATACATACATATATACATACATACATACATACACACATACATACATACACACACCTACACACACCAATATCCCCATTAATTAAATCCCGCAAAATACATAACCGAATAATTATACTAATATATATTTTTTTTATCAAATCATATACAAATGGTTACATCAAGATGATTCAACCGTCTCCTAAATTGTTCAATCGGTTCATTAAAAATATTCAAATTATAATTCGCAGAAATTACATTTAGATTTCTCATGATTCTTGTTATTGGGTTATTTAAACCATAATTCGTATTATGAAATGGTAGTCTGAACAAATCTTTGAATCTCGTATTTCTTGATACATTAAATTGAAATGAATATAACAGATAGTTACAATCAACAAGCCCATTAATAAGTCTGAAACCAAAATTTACGTCAATTACTATTCGCCTAGTTTTTAATGGTTTTAAATTCAGAAGAGTTATCATATTCGAATGGCTAAAGTCAATTCTACTTTAACCCAATTTAAAATTAACAATTCTCAAAAATTTACTCTGTACCATTTCAATTTTGTACGACCATTTTTCATATGTAGGATTCCAAATAATAGAGCCGTATTCAAGTTTAGATCTAACTAAAGATATGTACAACAACCTACTAGTATTTGCATTAAATAAGGATGAGAATCTTTTAATCAGACCGAGAGTTTTGAGAGAGTTAGATACAAGGTTGTTGATATGCGGAATAAATGTCAATCTATTATCAAATATTATAGCAAGATCTTTAATATTTTCAGTAGTACTTAGTATTTTATTATTTAAATGATACATAAACGGTATTGATATTGAACGGCAAAATGATATGAATGATATGACACCAATGTGAGAGACGAGTTAAATCATCTTGTAGCATAATACAATCATCAACATTTTTAATAATATAGAAAAGTTTTAAGTCGTCTGCGAATAGTAGATAATTTGAGTACCGAAAAGATATCCCAATGTCGTTAATAAAAAGTAGAAACAAAATTGGAGCGCAATGGGACCCTTGAGGTACCCCAGATGTTACATTGATTGCTGTTGACAGATAGTTATGAATCTTAACATATTGAAAGCGCCATGTAAGAAAACTTTGAAGCCAGTTAATTACAAGATTTCCGAAGCCTAGTTTTTTGAGTTTGTTCAACAGTAGAACATGGTTAACACGAGCAAACGCTTTCGAGAAATCGGTATAAATAGCATCAACTTGATAACCGTTCCCGAAAGCGTTTAATAAAAATGTTTGATAGCACAATAAATTGCTGATCGTTGATCGATTTTCCATGAACCCATGTTGTTCCTCACATATGACATGTTTGCAAGCCCACATCAATTGCTTAGAAACAATACTATCTAGCAGTTTAGGAATTGTAGATTGTATTGTAATTCCCCAGTAGTTTTTTATATCAACTCTATCTCCATTTTTGTATAATGGATTAATATATGAGTGTTTCCATAAATCTAGAAACACGCAATATTTTAGCGAACGCTTGAAGAGCATATGAACAGGTTTTGTTAAAGAATAAACACATCGTTTAAGAAAATAAGGGGGTAAACCATCGGGGCCACACTGACAAGAATCAGGCAAAAGTTTAAAACCTTCAAACACGACAGAAATATCTACACTTAGAGAATTTAAAGAAACGCACTCTTTAATATCAGTATTTAAATATGTGGGAGTATCATCATTGCAGTATACTGTAGAGAAAAAACTAGCAAATAAATTTACACAGTCTACACCGTTGTCACTGGAATTATCTCCGTAAGACATATGTTTTGGAAACAAATTAGTTTGGTTGCATTCGTGAACGTGACTCCAAAATGATTTAGGATTATGGTTAATATTTTGTTCAATATTACTTATACAGGGTGTTCATTTGAAAACTTCCCAACGCGGATTTATGGAAAACCACTGATTAAAAGAAAAAACGCCGAGACACGTCCAAAGATTTCCCAAGGGGGACAACTTTTTAACCAAAAACGACTTCACCCCCTTTTACCCTCTGCCCCCCGGGGTCATCCCCTTAAAAATTTTAAATGACAAGGGGTATCAAGTAATAGCTTGTTTGAAAGGTTTTTCAAAGTGCTTTATTTTGACGTTTGAATTTTTAAAATCGGTCGATTTGTTTACGGAAAAATTAGAAAAATCTTTATTTATCTTAATTTGTTCAGATAGAAAAAAAAACACACGAAAATATCACTTTTTATTTTATTAATAAGTGTTTAAAAACCAACAAAACTTGGCAGCAACCAAATAAAAACCCCAATTTTTTTCGCCTTCTTTTCATCAATACGGAGATAACATTTATTCTTATACCTGTTTAGTTTGGGTTAGTTGCTATGGAAAAGAAACAATTCCATTTGCTGTCAGTTACCTTTGTGACAATCTTGGGATAGTGAAAATAAATTTATTGATTCATATTTTACTTCCAAAATGGTTTACACACTAGCCGAAAGAGTGGAAATTATTCTAATTTATGGTGCCCAAAATCAATGTGCTCGGCAAACTGCCGTCACATTTAACGCCAGACATCCGGACAAGATAACTTCGCATACGTATGTTTTGGACCTTGTTACTAAATTTACTCAAACTGGATCTGTTGCAAATAAAAAACGTAATCATCGTAGAGTTTTAAATGAAGCCGCTCAAATTGCAGTTTTGGGTCATTTTGGCATAAATCCTAATACTTCATTACGCAAAATTGGTGATGCGACTGGTATTTCATTAGGCTCTGTACACACAGTTACTAAATTACATAAATTTCATCCATTCAAAATGCAAATATTGCAAGAGTTAACCGAGGGTGATTTCGATAGGCGAGTTGAGTTTTGTGAACAAATGACTGCAGCGATTAATGATAATACCATTCATGTAAAGAATATCTGCTTCACTGATGAATGCACATTTTATCTAAATGGATTTGTTAATAAGCATAACTGCAGGTATTGGAGCAATGAAAATCCTCATGCTTTTGTAGAAGGGCATACTCAGTACCCCCAAAAAATTGATGTATGGGCAAGCAATTTAGGATACAAAGTGATTGGGCCATTGTTTATTAATGGGAATTTGAATGGAGGCACATATTTAGATATGTTGGAAAATACCATCAATCCGCTTATCACTGAAACCATTGAAAACCAAATCGGAGACGATGGAAATCCTATACTTGATGAGGCTGAAATATATTTCCAGCAAGACGGCGCTCCTCCTCACTATGTTCTTCCGGTTCGGCAATGGCCAGACGACGAATTTTCAGATAAATGGATTGGGCGAAGAGGGCCTATAGAATGGCCTGCTAGATCTCCTGACTTGTCGCCATTAGACTTTTTTCTATGGGGCCATTTAAAATCTATTGTGTTCACTCCCCAACCTGAAAGTTTAGATGAACTTCGTCAACGCATCACCGAAAGCTGCCATGATCTCCCACAACATGTTTTTGAAAATGTCCGGCAGGAATTTGAACATCGCCTATATCATTTTGGCCAATAACGGGCAACATTTTGAACACTTAATAAAATAAAAAGTGATATTTTCGTGAGTTTTTTTTCTATCTGAACAAATTAAGATAAATAAAGATTTTTCTAATTTATCCGTAAACAAATCGACTGATTTTAAAAATTCAAACGTCAAAATAAAGCACTTTGAAAAACCTTTCAAACAAACTATTACTTGGTACCACTTGTCATTTAAAATTTTTAAGGGGATGACCCCGGGGGGCAGAGGGTAAAAGGGGGTGAAGTCGTTTTTGGTTAAAAAGTTGTCCCCCTTGGGAAATCTTTGGACGTGTCTCGGCGTTTTTTCTTTTAATCAGTGGTTTTCCATAAATCCGCGTTGGGAAGTTTTCAAATGAACACCCTGTATAATGCTCATAATAACTTTTGCTTAAATTGGCACATTGAGATCTAAGAGATTTACATTTTTCGTGGAAGAATAAATTTCCAGATGATGAGCTTCCTTCTTTTGATTAATAAGTTCGATTAAATCACGTTTAAACCATTTGGGATAAGTAGATGACTTCTTTCTTTTTATTGGAACAAACGAGTTTAAACCTGTATTGGCAACCTCATAGAAGTTCTCGAGAGCAACATTTAAATCATTGTTATCAACAATAATATCCCAATTTAATGAATTTAAATATTGATTAAGCGAACTATAGTCGGCTGCCTTAAAATCAAAGTAATATAAATCCGCAGAAAGATGTTGACCGGCCGACGCATTTCCCACTCTAATTGAGTAGGGTATGTGATGAATACTTTTTTCAAGAAGTCTGTCAATAGATTTATAAATACCAATATCATCAACATTCGAAAAAACTAGATCAAGATAGACACCTCTTGAATTTGGGATGTTGTTTACCTGCTTTAAACTATTAAAAGCTAAGCAATCGCTAACACAACTCTCTATAGCTCGACAGATATAACTAGCATTATTTTCAACGAGTGAACTTCGTAGGTTATAATCACCACAAAATATATACTTTAAATTTGGGTATTCGATGCATAATTGATCAACACTCATGGTGTGATTTTCATAAACAGACAAAGAAGAATTAGGAGGAATATAAGTGGCGCCAATAATAAACTTATTACAAATTTTTACAAATAAATGTTCAACATTGTCAAATGTAGGAACTAGTATAGTACACTCAATAGAATTCTTCACTGCTATTAAAACGCCACCGCCTTTATATTTAGTGCTGGTTAAGAGTGATCTATCACATCGAAATATATTATAATTAGAAAGTCTCATTTCAGCATCACTTATTGAATTATCAAACCAAGTTTCAATAATAATAATAATGTCATAGATGGAGCAATTAATTAAATTGTGTAAAATATTTAATTTTGACCTAAGGCCGCCGACATTGTGAAAATAAATATTTAGTTTTTTGTATTAGAATGAGTAGCACTGTCCATTTCTACTATTTTTGGAATACCACGAATATATTTAATGCCTAAGTTTGTTTCCCCATGTTGTTTCCTCTCCTTTAGTTCTGCGTTTAAGGTTTTTAGAAAATCTCGTTGGTTGTTTGTTAAATCTGATTTGAATTCAACATTCTTCGTTTGTGTAGATCTTGAGACATTTAAGAAGTCAATTGCGGCTTGTCGGTTTTTAAAACATATTTTGATAGGTCTTGGTTTTGTTGATGGCTTGCCTATGCGAATAATACTAGTGGGATCAAACTGGGTATCTTGACCAACGATGTCCCGAATAGCAGCTTTATCCATTTCGATTTTACGGTCTGTAGATCCTGTTTTTTCAGGGATATTGTAAGCCATAACATTACATGACCTACGCTGTCGTTTGATAATTTGATATGTAAAACTACATTTATGCATTTTTCTGCTTCCTGGGTCATGTTAGAGGAAAGAAAAGTACACGAGTTAACCAAAATTGAGAAAAAAACCCTACGTTTATCATTTTTTTTAAAATACAATAATTAAAAAAAAAATTGCCGTAAACCAGGTAGAAGAACACAATATGAACGTTTTCGGCACGTAATTACTAGGGCTGCGGTTATCCGGGTACAAATTATTCGAATTTTCAAATAATGCGGATATTCGGATAATGCGAATATCCTGATAATGCGGATATTCGTTTTTTTTTAAATTATTATTGTCAATATTTAAAATATTGACGCTTCGCATGAAATTACAAGATTTCGGTTCATTTTTAAATTTGGTTTTTCAAAATTTCATAAATTTTCAAAATTTCGACAATTATTCGTGAATTTCCGAATTTTTAGTTGATTTTCAAAGTTGTGGCGGTTTTCGAGAAATTTTTACATTTCCATCAATTTTCGAATTTCTGACGGTTTTTCTGATTTTCCTGATTTTTAAAATATTTACGGTTATCATAAATTTCATAAATGTTCGTTGATTTTTAAAATATTTACACTTTTCAGCGATTTACAAATTTTAACATTTTTCCGGAATTTTAATAAATTTTTGTCAATTTTTAAAATCTTTGCAGTTTTTGCTAAATTATCGTTAATTTTCAAAATGTTGACGATTTCCACGTTCATTCCGAAAAGTTCCCTTTTCATAAGATTTTTATAATTCATAAGATTATTATATTTCAAAAAATCACTGAAAAGTCAGTGTCTTGAAAATTCTTTCATAAAATGTATGGCATTTTTTTTAAAAAATAACGAAAATCTAAAAAATTTGCGATTTTCAATAATTAACGAAAATCTAGGAAGTTTATCAAAATCGTTAATTTGAAAGTTAACGGAAATTTTTGAAACTTCACGAAACTGAAAGAAATTGAAATTGAAGAAATTCACAAAAAAACCGTCATGATATTTATAACTAAAAAAATCTAAAAGGGGTCAAAATGTTCAAATTAACAATTATTTTGGAAAATCATGAATTAAAGAATTTATGACATTTATGAAAAGTATCAACATTTTTAGAAATAACGTTTAACCCAAAAAACCGTAAAAATTGTGAAAACTATGAAAATATTAGATATTCAAAAAATTTAAAAAAATTCTTAAAATATTGAAAATCTCATAAAAATTTTAAATTTTATAAATCGAGAAAAATCTTAAAATATTAAAACATTAATGATAATTTAAAAAAAATCACGAAAACTGCTAAGATATTAAAATTTTAATTTTACTTTACTTCTCAACTCGAAATTTTACTTCACTCAGACATTCAGACATTCGTTCGACAATTGTCAATATCTTATTTTGTTTGTTTCTGTTTGGGAGTGGAAGACATTCGGAAGACATTCGTTTAATATCTTATTTTGTTTGTTTCTGTTTTGTAGACAAAAAAATAGTAATATTAAGAAAAGTTGTAAAAGGGTAAATATTAAGAAAACAAATAAAATTTGTTAAAAACGAAATAATTACGACTTTCTACATTTAAAAAATAAATCATCAATTTTTGCAATAATCGATGAAAAGCTTGGACATTTACGAAAATAGTAGACATTTTCAAAAGTAACGAAAATCTTGAGATATCATGAAAAACATGGAGAATTTAAAAATTAACGAAAGTTTTGGAAATTCACTAATAATTCATAACTTTTTAAATTTAACGAATATCTTAGAAAATTAATAAAAGTTGTAAACATGTTGACAATTATTAAACATCTTTAAAATCCACGAAAGGAGTCAACATTTTCGTAAATTAACCTAAATCGTCAACATTTTGAAAAGTAATTAAAATTAAAACGTTGCAAATTTACGAAAAGCGTCAACGTTTTATTTATCAAAAGTATTATTATTATTGAAAGTGTTGACATTTTTAAAATTTACGATATCCTAAGAAATTTTAAAAAATTGAGAAAAATTCATGAAAAGTATCAACATTTATAAAATTAACGTAAATCCGAGAAATGGACGCAAATTGCTAAGATTTTAGAAAACTGAAAAACCAATGAAAATTGTCAATTTTAAAAATCGATGAAAATTTTTGAAAAAAAAGATCATGAAGAATCAAGCAAATGTTTGAAATATTAAGAATCTGATGAACAATTTATGAATTGACAAAAATATCAAAATATTAATAATCTTGAACTCATCTATGTCAAAAATTGTATAGTTTGACGAAAATCTCGACATATTAAAATCTCATTAACATTTTATAAATTGAAAATCTCGAAATATTGAAAATCTTAAGAAAATCTCGAAATATTGAAAATCTGATGAAAATATTATAAACTGATGAAAATATCAAAATATCGAAAATCTTATGTGATTCTCGAAATATCAAAAATTTTTCATTAAAATTTTATAAATCTACAAAATTGAAAAGTTTACGAAAATCTGGAAATATCGAAAAACTTCATGAAAACTTTAAAAATTGACGAAAATATCAAAATATTGATTTTATGAAATTTTTCTAAATTGACAAATATCACAAAGTATCAAAAATCTGATAAAAGTGTTATAAATCGATTGTTTTCCACTCCCAGACTAAACATGAAGTAAAATTTCGAGTTTAGAAAAGCCCCGCGCAGAAAATTTTCACGGGGCTTCGCTAAACTCGAAATTTTACTTCATGCGCCACGCGTATAAAACATTGAAATATTATTATTATTATTTTATAAAAGATGAATAGTAATCATTTCGTAACCGTCATTAAACTATTCTTGGCAATGTTATCAATCTCAGATGAAGGCTTTTAAAATATAATTTCATGAATTTTTTTAAAATGGATGTTAATCTTGAAATATTGAAGAATTCACGAATATTTCGAAATATTAAAAATCTCATGAACATTTTATAATTGAAAAATGTACTAAAAACTTAAATGTTAAATGAACATTTTGAACATTACACTAAATCAGTGTTTTTATGCGTGTGGCATATGAAGTAAAATTTCGAGTTGAGAAAAGCCCAAATTTTAATTTGCACACTGGCGCGTTAAAATCCAAAATCTTTTTGTTAAAAGAATGTAATTGGCAAAGTCACGATGACAACGGGTAAAAAATTTCGTTTCTAAATAATACTTCCAATTTGAGGTTAGCTTAGAAACCAATTATACTCTAAATTAGACGTGATTCTAGGTTAAATTTGCATTTTCTAGCAAGTGTTTTCCATTACTTGATTAGCATGAAGTAAATATTTTTTTATGAACTCAAAATATTAATTTTATGCGCCAAGTGCGCTAAACGCTTTTTAAAGTGGAGTTCAAAACGCGATCGTTTCAACAGTTTTCTATTAATTCGGTATGTTCGACTTGCTGGAGAGATATTATATTCTACAGGAAATAAAACAGTTTGTATTTATAAAATGAAGGAGAAATGATTGTTTTTTTATTATTATTCAAAAACAGTTATTCTATCGCACACAACTTCTTGGAGGCCACCAAAATATTTCGAACCCAATCCCGCGCTGGCATAGATACGCCACTGGGTTCAAGTGAAATCAAAATCGTAGCCGCACCTATTGCTACGAAACTTGCGCTCTTGGTTCAGTTCGGTTCGCAATATGTTTAAAAAAATCGATTGCAACAGCCAGCGCCAGCGCAGATTTTTTTTATTAACACGACAAGCTTTTCCTCACTTTATCTACTTATCCGGTAGAAAATGCTAGTGCGAAAAGTTCACGCAATGAAATGCACTGTTAGGGACCCTCATCAATGAATGAAGCTCCTGCTCTTGGGCCAGAGGGTCGTGTATTCGAATCCCACCGGGGGTGTCACTTTCTTATAGGGAAATTGGCACCCTCTAAAGCTATGTTGTTGCCATGATGTTGTGTGAAATAAATATAAATACAATATCTGCTGGCAGTATGGTCACGAGTCTAGGTCAAATAAACAAATAAAGTGACTGTTGTTTGTAATTAACTAGTGATAGAAAATCGGTTAAATTTTGTGCTCGTTCTTTAAGCCTGTAAGCCTCTAATAAAATTATTTTTTATTGTTAAAATGTTCTAATAATAATAATAATTTTTATTTACAGAAAGATGCAATTTGTTACATTTACGCAAATCAGCTATTGACCAATGGTCTATTACTGTAAGGACGCCATGCTTGCTCATGTCAGTTTAGTTGGCTGTCTCATATGAAAGAAAAAATAAATTTCTGCGTCAAATAATTGTTCTTTAGTCGTCATGGTCAATGTTAATTGGTTATGAAATGATATTTGGAATTAAGGTCTTCATGGCGAATTTATTTACGAGGGGTCCTAAAGCTTGATTCCAGTTACACAACACAAGGTTACATGTATCAATACTACATGTCATCCATGTTTCCATTACATCGTTGTGCCACTAAAACCCTGCTACGTCGTAAGTGGCAAAGATGTGTGCACTTTTTGTAATTTGATTTGTAGCAGGAATTAAGTGGCACGTCAAAGTATGCTACATGTTGCCTGATTAGAATCTTGCCTTTAGATCAGGGTTTCGAAACCGTTTTCTATCATCGACCCCCTTTGAAGGAATAGTAATGTTTTTATCGACTAGCTACCTAACCGTTTCTATAAATAATATCTAGCGGGTTTACATTTTTGGCACACGATTTAAAATTGCAATATTTACTATAAGTTACCTCCAATCATGACACTCCTATACTTGTTTGTACATTTTAATAAATAATGATTCTAATCAACTTTCTTTAATGCAAATAATTTATTAAATCAACGAAAACTAATTTTGATTTAGATAAAAATACAAAAAATGTATCTTTATTTTTAATTACTTGAACAAAAACACTTTTAATTCTTAAAAAACTTTTTTAGTAATTTAATTAACAAAAAAAATTATATTGTTGCGTTATTGCATCAATGGCTAAATATCAGAGCTGGAAAAGATTCGATAGATTTAAACGATGTATTTCAATACTTTAGTCATAAAGGGATTCATGATCCAGATTCGTTACGTTATTTTAAAATATTCGATTTCAAATCTAGGTTATTCCAATCCCTCCAAAAGGATTCGAATACTTACAAAAAGATTCGAATCCTCGCAATGAATTCAAGTCATCGCACTCGGTAGGGTGAATTAAGGAATTGCACGCTATTTTATTCAGAATTAGTATCTATAAGAATAAAATGTATGCCAATATTTTTTAAATTTTCGAGCGAAATAATTGTATTTAGAAAACAGTGTTTTTAAAATGATGTTTCTTGAGTTTGACAGCAATTTTTTTTATAGAGGGTCTGTTTTATGTTTAGGTTAGGTTGTTTTTGGTTAGGTTAGGTTAGGTTACCTTAAGTTAGGTTGGGCCAGATTAAGTTACTTTAGGTTAAACAATAACCGATATGCGATTATATCGTTGTTTAGTTAGTGTATCACGCAACATCTGAACAAAAAATAACCTAACCTAACCTAAAGTAACCTAACCTAACCTAACCAAAAATAACCTAACCTAAATATAAAACAGACCTTCTAAAGAAAACTTTGCTGTCCCAATAGCACAACATATAAAGGTACGTAATCGTCAACCATTTGTTTATGGATTGGTGTACTAATGAGAACACCAAAAGCATTGAACATTATTATGTTTACGAGCGTAAGTTAGGTTGATATTTTCCTTTACTGCTTTAAATATTATTACATACATAATATCACATTGCACTATAATACAAGCAATTTTATTAAATCGCAATTATAATATAACTGAAATACATTACACATGTACAATACAAGAGTTGCCTTTTATATTTCGGGATTGGATAATCCTAGTGCTACTATTTGGCAAATGACGTCTCTAATGTAAAGTTTGACATTTTTGACGGTATTCGTACTTAAAACATTTTAACATACGAGCACTATTTATGCTGTGTATAAAAACTTTAAAAATTCAATCTCGGCAAAGAATTAATCGTAAACATTTTGAAAAATATTAAAGCCATTTTAAATGAAAAATATTTGTTTTTGTTCCTTAATCCCGAAATATAAAAGGCAACCCTCGTATAAACGATACGAATATAAATGAAGATAGGCACATCAGACATTGATCAGTAGTTCACCCTCATCATTTGGTATCATTTTTCAACCATTTAAGAAATCAATAAATCTATTTTCAAGTTTTTTATGCCATTTATGAAACCCATAAATCTATTTAAATTATGTGTGTAAAGTGTTTGTTTTGAAATGAGTACACGATCCGCTCTCGGGGTAGCAACATCTGTGTGGATGTTTTAACCGGGTTCTAAAATAATCTAGGATGACATATGATAGATCCGTGTCATAACTCTGACATATTGTTGCCAATGGTTCGTGCATAATCCGAAAAAGATTGAAGATGAATGCGACAGAGCCGCGGCCAGTTTTAATTAATAAAGTTCGAAGGAGTCCCTCGAAGTTCTTGCCCTCGCTCTCTCGGCGCAAGGATGATGACAGATGATCGCCACACTTTTTGCTGAGTTGTGTACATCCTGTGCAGAACTCCGGGAAGTCGTTCCGCCACCGTAATGGGAACGTCACCGGCATCCAGAGCCGATTGCAGATGACACGTCTCCTGGATGCCGGGTAAGTAAGGTGGCGGCGTCGCGCATCTCGCCGCATCAACACGTCTCGTTTTAATCGGGACTAAACAAGGATAAGATGACAACCCCGTTATAAATTAATGCCTCAGCCGCCAACTAGAATACCACCCCCTCCGATCGTCTACAAACGGTATTCCCCGGTATCATTATCAATCACACTCATTCTCGTTACTGCCGTGTTACTAATTTACATAATGACACGGTTAAAGTCAGTGCAATCAATCTTCCCCGAATAACAGAGACGAAGCGATTACAGGATAATATAACACTATGTTATGTGCAATTAGATATAAGTACATAATACGATATAATCATGCAAGTCCAGCAATTTGACCAACAAATATTGTCCAATATAATGGATTAAATTTGTTTAAAATTATTATTTACAAGAATCGTTTAACTATAACAATAAATTGATAAATAAAGCACTAAAAACCTTTCCCCGCACTTTCCTTTTACTGCAATATTGAATATCAAATTTCCGCAATGTTCATATGGCAGTAAAATACAACTATGAAGAAAGGTTATTAGTGCTTTATTTATAAAATGAATTTGACTTTATCTAGCTCACTCAATCGACTAAATCAGTGGTCCACAAACTATTTCAATGTTATTTATAAATTTTTCGCGTACTCTGGATAGACCAGTGGTTCCCAACGTGAAGCTTATGCCCCACAGGGGGCAATTTAGGCTTCAAGCGGCACAATGAAAAATTAATAGAATGGTTATAACCAAATGCTTGAAAATAAAACAAATATATTTATTTATGCTATGATTTATAAGAGCGTATTTACGCACAGCCACTAAAAGCAGTGCGTACCTACAATTTTTGCCGCCCGGGGCGTTCTTTAATTTGCCGCCCTTTCTATGTCAATGAAATTGTCGTTTTTATAAATTAAAAAAACATAAATAAATAATTGTAACTGAGACAAACTATAGGTGGAGAACTTTTTTACCATTGAATACCATATTTAAATTAGACGTAATAAAGGAGGCCGCATAAGTTTATATACTTATAAATGTAACTTTTATATAAAAAAAAAACAAGATACTTTTTTAAAGACCACAAGAAACTTAAGAGGGTCGTAGGTTTCCCATCTATGAGACAAAACATATACCTAATTTACAAATATCATTAAATATTTTACTTTCTCCCATATGCAGAACCAAAACAATATTTTCCATTGTTTTCGCGAACATTTTTAAATCAAAAATTTTAGTGGATATATCCATTTTAAGGTCAACTTTTGGTGAAAACGCGGAAACCGGAAGTGGTAGTTTACTGTTAGCATTTTTTTTGATTTTTCTTTAAAATTGATCATATAAAAAAATCTTGGTAAGGAAAGTTGTAGATAATCAAAAAATTGGCATTTAATGTTGTTAAACAAAATATATAAAAATACGAAAATGTTATTCGTGAAAATGCAAACATACGGAATTGAAATAGTTTTGAATTTGAATTTATCTTTAATGTTGTTTATACACAAATATCCGAAAATTCTATAAATCGTTAAAAAAATTATAAACTGACAAAAATCTCGAAATATCAAAAATCTCATAAAAATTTCATCAAAATTACTCAAATCTAAGATATTTACGAAAACTATCAAATGAGCAGTATCACTAAATCAGTGTTTAATACGCATGGTGCATGAAGTAAAATTTCGAGTTGAGAAAAGCCAGAATTTGGATTTGGACCAAATCCAAATTCTTGGGGCTTTTTTCAACTCGAAATTTTACTTCATGCTTAGTCTGGAAAACACTTGTTAGAGAATTATCGATAATTATCATTTAGAAAATCTTGACGGTTATCAAGATTTTCGTTAATTTTTTAATGTTTCCAGTTTTCTTGAATATTTATCACTATCATAAATTATAAAAAATACTTTTTTATAAATTTCCAAGGTTTTCATTTATTAAAATTTTTAAATTTCCAAAATTTCATTTAATTTTCAAAAGTTCAGATAAATTCCAGAATTTCATAGATTTTCGATAATTCCGAAAATTCTGATACATTTTATAAAATTTTAATTCTTTCGGTAACTTTAACAATAATAACATTTTCGTTAATTTTTTGGCAATATTCGTGAATTATCTTAAAATTCGTTAAATTTAAATTTTTTTTATGAAAATTCCAAGTTTTACGTTGATTTTTAAAGTTTTGAAAGCTGAATTTATGTAATAAAATCAACGATTTTAGAAAAATGTTTTCTTTGAAATTTTTTTAAAAACAACAGATTATCAAATCAACATAAAACACATAGAATCTGCACAGAAATTAGTAAACTTTGATTGGCTATAATTCAAGTTTAAATATTTCTAATGGATATTCCAAAATGACAAATCAAAGTTTATAATTAAAAGGTAAATGCTCGAGAGATTTAATTTATTTGAAAAGTTATTTAAAACAAAATCAAACGTTTGTACATAATCAATTGATTAAGGTACAGTTTCTCGTTTTCTGATGTTAGATTACGAAAGACATTTCGGATTTTGATAAAATTATTAACGATTGTCGATAAATAAATAAACTTTGTGGTGAAGTCGAAAAAAAAGACGAGCGATTTTTGAGAACATTACAGATGCTTAAATTTGAATAAAATGGCATCAATAAATAGATAAAAAAAATAATTAAAGGTAAGGTTCTTAGATTATGAAAGACATTTGGAATTTTTTTAAATTATCAGTGATTGTCGAGGAATGGATAAACTTTGAGGTAAAAATATAAAATTGAGCTATTTTTGACGACATTACAGACGCTTAATTGCATACAATTTTATCAATGAGTATCTATAAAAATATTAAAAGGTGCACTTTCTTGTTTCCTGATCTTAGATTACAAAAGACATTTTGGATTTTCATCAAATTATCAGCGATTTTCGATGAATGAATAAACTTTGCGCTAAAGTTGAAAAAAAAAACAAAATCCGGCGATTATTGACTACGTTTCTGATTCATCGTCTAACGAGTGTTTCCACTCTGAGGTTTAGCATGAATTAAAATTTGGAGTTTAGAAAAGCCTGAAAATTTGGTTTAGTCGCGTAGCGAAGCGGGGCTTTTCTAAACTTGAAATTTTACTTCATGCGCAACGCGTATAAAACTGATTTAATGTGAAATGGTCTTTAACCAATTGACAAGTGAAATAAGTTTAGTATGTTAATTATCAATTGTTTAAATGGCGGGGAAAGTGTTATGATGGACACATCACTATTTTTTATTTTGTATCTATAAATTAATAATATCATTTCTTTTGGATAAACAAACTAATTGTACATATATGTGTATGTAAACATATTTATATATTTGAGTCACCTATTTCCAAAAACCCCTAAATCCATTTTTTTCAAATGGATTTAGGGGTTTTCGGAAATAGACGACTCATTTACTCTTTTAACTTTCATAGTAGAAAAATCGTGTATAATGCTCTCAAAATTTTTATTTGTGATTTCTTGTTCTATTGACAATATTGCAAGATTTTGTAGTCTTAAACCACTAGTACTCGACGTCGGCACCATTGATGTCTGTATCCGAGCAACATTTTTAGAGATTATATTTTTAACCGTACATTGACTTGACGATGAGGGATAATATTCAAAATCATATAGTTATTCATAATTCGTAGAAATCGAATAGTAAACTTACAAAGTGAACAAGTTGTTTTTTAAAATATGTGCCGCTTGGTGTTAAAAATCATAACTTTCTGATTCTCATCGAAATATATTTATTTAGAAAGAAACATGATTTTAGATGCTCCTTCTTTAAAAAATAGAACAATAAGCTGTTTAGTTAACCTATAAACACAACAGCATTAAAAGTGTAATAAACATTGTGATTAGTATTAATAATACATTTTTATTTCAAAATTAGATCAAGGTATGTAATGACTACATTTTAGTAATATTGATTTACCTTTTTCTTATATAATTTCCTAAGAAAATGCGATTTCGAAACTACCTCTTAAAAAGTATACATTTGAACATGTTTAAAAAAATAATATTTCGTTCATTCTCGGTAACTAAACTTCTTGCATTTTCTGATAACTTAATACGTATACTCGGCTATACCAATTAAAGTTCTTGGTGAAAATTGCTCTTGTAAGATATGTTCGATTTCTTAGATATTTTGAGCATACATGGAGTTTTCTTTTTGGTACACATATCCCAAATATATGCTATAAATTATCAGATATTCTTTGTTTTTGTTTAAATTTAATTTAAAGCGTTAACGGAGGGTTTTCCACTCCCAGATTAAGCATAAAGTAAAATTTCGAGTTTAGAAAAGCCTGAAAATTTGGTTTGGTGGCGTAGCGAAGCGGAAGTAATGATATTATTATTCATTGTTTTCAATAATAACTTCATTGCCAAATAATAGCCAACTTAACATTTTTAAATGGTTGCCTGTAATGTTTTAATTTTATTACATTAGACATAATTATTCTAAATCCAAATAACGCCTAATTTCTTGTTTTTTGTTCAATATTTTTGTCGAATAAAAAATATATATCTTCTATTTAAAATTTTATTTTTCAAAAATTATTATTAGAGTGTGCCTTGTAAAAAAAAGTGTCAAATGTCATATATTGTGAGGTTATATCAAACATGAATAAAAACGACCCAACAAAGAAGTACCTACGTTACAACTTATTGTAGAATAGAATAAATAAGTAGTGCTAGTATTAATGTAACCCATTAAGCTCCATTGGTGCACTAACGCAACATTATTATATTATTTTTTAATTACTAACTTTATAAGTAAATTATATTTAATTAATTTTTCACTTAACTCTTGGTGAAACATTTTTGAAGTATTAAAGGTTTCAAAATTGAATAAAAACACTTGGTTTGTTCACTTAATTTGTTTTATTACTTTCCGACTAGTTTTGGTCATGGACCATTATCAAGGATAAAATGTTACCTATTTATACAAAATTACAAATGTGATAACAGGATTATAAAATTAACTAAAAAGGGCGGTTGATATACGGGAATTCCAAATCTCTTCCATGTTGTTGGCGAGGGTTTTATTTTTGCTAAGGGCCTTTTTAATCTCCAGGCCCTCTCTTAGATTCAACCGACCGTCCTTATTACCTGCGTATAATATTTTGAAATTATCTGAATTAAAAATGTGGCCGTTTTCTATGCAGTGTTGAACAAAGCCCGAAGAGCATTTTTTATTTAAGATTGACTTTTTGTGCTTATTTATTCTATTTTTAAAATTCCTGCCCGTTTGACCAATATATATACATTTACAATCTCTACACTGTATTTCATAAATTCCGCATTTATCCCATTTATCTACCTCTGGTTTACTGTTGACTAACATTTTTCTTAAATTATTGGGTTTAGTTTGGACAATATTAACAACGTACGGCCTTTTTGTAAAATTTTAGCTATGATTGTGGATACGTTATTAAAAAATGGTGATGTGTCCATCATAGTACTTTCCCCCGTAAATTGTGTATTAAATCACTTTTAAAATATTTGTAGCATTATTATTTTCAAAATGTCTTCAACTTTTTGATAACTACAACTTTTATTTGAAACATTTTTCAATTGGATCAACACATACTGACACAAACCAATGACTAGATAAAAAACACTATTTATTGAATATCTCAAAAACTAAGAGTGCTATGACAAAAAGTGAAAATACAAAAAATCTTTAATATTTAATTACCTACAACTTTTATTTGAAACATTTTGCAATTGTATCAACACACACACTGACACAAATCAATGACTAAATAAAAAACACTATTTATTAAATATCTCAAAAACTAAGAGTGCTATGACAAAAAGTAAGTAAACAATACATCTTTATTTTGTTATTATCTACAACTTTTATTTGAAAGAATGTTTTGTTTGATGAACATTTATTGAAAAAATCTGAAAAAACTGAAAAACGCTAAGAGTAAAGTACCACTTCCGGTTTTCCGATTTTCACCAAAAGCTTTTCAGTTCTTCCGATTGTAACAAAAAGCTGAAGTTTCAAGTTTCATCTCGATATCTTTAGCGGTTTTTGCGGTACAGCGCACACAGACAGACAGACAGACAGACAGACAGACAGACAGACATTTTTCAAAAATGGTCTTATTCGACTCAGGGGACCTCAAAACGGATATTTCCGCTAAAATTTTTGATTCGAAAATTTTCACGAAAACAATACTTTCCCTTTGTATTACATACGGGGGAAAGTAAAAATCTATTTGATACCACACTTTTTGATCCGGTTTTTGTGGCGGGTAAAAATATTTGTTTCATTGTTATTTCTTTTTCTTTGTTACTATTTTATCTATTAATGTTTCTTTATATCCATTATTCTTTACTATCGTTTTTATTGTATTTAGTTGTAAATTGAAATTTTATTTATTTAATGGAATATGAATTAATCTGTGTATTAAAGAATGAAATGCGCTATGTTTAATTTTGTAATGTGTATTTGAAGATTGTGGAATAATTGTGTCAGTAAACGTATCTTTTCTGAAAATTTTAAAATCTAACTTATTATTTTCTTCGGAAATTCGCAAATCTAAAATTTTTAAATTATTATTTACCTCCAATTCAGTTGTAAATTGTATATGTTTATTTAGTGAATTTCAATAGACAATTAGAAATGTTTACATCTTGTTTAAATTCACTAAATAAACATATACAATTTACAACTGAATTGGAGGTAAATAATAGTTTAAACATTTTAGATTTGCAAATTTCCAAAGAAAATAATAAGTTAGATTTTAAAATTTTCAGAAAAGATAGGTTCACTGACACAATTATTCCACAATCTTCAAATACACATTAACAAATTAAACATAGCACATTTCGTTCCTTAATACACAGATTAATTCATATTCCATTAAATAAAGAAAATTTCAATTTACAACTAAATACAATAAAAACGATAACAAAGAATAATGGATATAAAGAAACATTAATTGATAGAATGGGAACAAAGAAAATGAAAAAACAAATAAACAAATATTTTTGCACGCCACAAAAACCGGATCAAAAAGTGTGGTATCAAATAGATTTTGTTAATAACCTATCCACAAACATAGCTAAAAAAAGGGTACGAATTTAATATTGTCCAAACGAATCCCATTAATTTAGGAAAATGTTAGTCAACAGTAAACCAGTGGTAGATAAATGGGATCATTGCGGAATTTATGTGTAGCGATTGTAAATGTATATATATATATAGGTAAAACGGGCAGGAATTATAAAAATAGAATAAATAAGCCCAAAAAGTCAATCTTAAATAAAAAATGCTCTTCAGGCTCAACACTGCATAGAAAACGGCCATATTTTTAATTCAGGGAATTTCAAAATATTATACACAGATAATAAGGGCGGATTAAAAAGGCCATTAGCAAAAATAAAACTCTCGCCAACAACATGGAGAAGATTTGGTATTCCCCTATATCAACCGCCCTCATTAGTTAATTCTATAATCCGGTTATCACATTTGTAATTTTGTATAAATAGGTAAAATTTTATCCGTCAATGTACATTTCTTGATAATGGTTCATGACCGAAACTAGTCGGGAAGTAATAAAACAAATTAAGTGAACAAACCAAGTGTTTTTATTCAATTTTGAAACCTTTAATAAATAAGTTAATTTGATTTATTATATTTGATCTGACTTGAGAATGTGTGAAGAAAAATGTCTGTTATTTAAATATTTTGATTATTTTTCATTTTTAAAGTGTATTTCTAACTTCACAATACATAAGTGTTTAATACGGGTGGCGCAGGAAGTAAAATTTCGAGTTAAGAAAAGCCTGAAAATTTGGTTTGGTCGCGTAACGCTACGCACTACGCGATCAAACAAAATTTTAATTCTTTTCTGAACTCGAAGTTTAACTTCATGCTTATTCTGGGTGTGAAAACACTCTTTCGAACTTTAAATTGAACTTTTCTATAAAATCGACGAATGACTGAACATTTACAGCGTATACATTATGTATATTTAAAACAAATAAGAAATATTTATTAAATATTAAAGTTGAATTTAAAATAATACCAAACTGTGTATACATAATAATAAAGTTAAGGAAACACATGCGTTAAATTTAAACCAATAAACAATTTGCACAGTATTAAAAGGCCATTTTTTTTTCAAGGCACACTACATTTATTGCCAAAAAACATGTGTACAAAATTTATTATATATTTTTCTGGCATAAATAATAAATTAAAATCAACATATCGGACATGTCTAATATAATAAAATGAGAAAAGTATAAGCAGCCTTTTAAAAATTTAAAGTTGACTACTATTTGGTAATGAAATTACTATTGAAAAAATATATAATTACTTTCAATGTATAGTATTGAAATAGCCATTGACTTTAATTTTTAGTTCAATAAAATCGGTCAATAATTAACAGAGTTATGGGATTGGCCGTTTTTTATCGAACACCCGGTCAAAATCCATTCTTTTTTTAATTTTGTTAGCGGTATTTTATAAAATTAGGGGGCGCCAAGATTTGATTTTTTTTCAAAGGGAGCCGTAGTAATATAACGTTTGGAAACCACTGCATTATTGTAAAAGTTGTATTACATTGTTTTAATTAATACAACTTATTCTTTTAAAAACATTATTTTTTATATATTTTTTTACTTTCCCCCGTATGTAATAAAAGTATTGTTTTCGTGAAAATTTTCGAATCAAAAATTTTAGCGGAAATATCCGTTTTGAGGTCCCCTGAGTCGAATAAGACCATTTTTGAAAAATATCTGTCTGTCTGTCTGTCTGTCTGTGTGCGCTGTACCGCAAAAACCGCTAAAGATATCGAGATGAAACTTGAAACTTAAGCTTTTTGTTACAATCGGAAGAACTGAAAAGCTTTTGGTGAAAATCGGAAAACCGGAAGTGGTACTTTACTCTTAGCGTTTTTCAGTTTTTTTCAGATTTTTTCAATAAATGTTCATCAAACAAAAAATTCTTTCTTGTAGATAATAACAAAATGAAGATGTATTGTTCACTTACTTTTTGTCATAGCACTCTTAGTTTTTGAGATATTTAATAAATGGTGTTTTTTATCTAGTCATTGATTTGTGGCAGTGTGTGTGTTGATACAATTGGAAAATGTTTCAAATAAAAGTTGTAGGTAATAAAATATTAAAGATTTTTTGTATCTTCACTTTTTGTCATAGCACTCTTAGTTTTTGAGATTTATCAATAAATAGTGTTTTTTCAAATAAAAGTTGTAGTTATCAAAAGTTGAAGACATTTTGAAAATAATAATGCTACAAATATTTTAAAAGTGATTTAATACGCAATTTACGGGGGAAAGTACTATGATGGACACATCACCATTTTTTAAATTGTTCTTAACATTATAATACAAAATTAAAATAATTTAATTATGTACTAATCCATCATATTGAAGCCTATACATTTCTAAAAATATTGGGATTTATATTTTTAAAATATTTTAATTTCTAGTTGAGTTTTTATAGTTTTTGTATAGTCGAAAAAGACCTTTATTCTATTTTTTTCAAAACGTCAAAATCTTATAACATAAAAACCGAATAAAATAAAAACTTTAATTTTTAGATTTAAGTATATCACTGATCATTTAACAAGTGTACAACATTTTATGAAAATTGGAGACATGAGGTAAAAAGTTACTTAAAAATTAGATCACTAAAATATTATTTTAATAAATTTCTGCAAAAAATAAATTATCACGTAGTAACGGTCACATTCATATTTTCATACTTAAATTTCAGAGTATTTTTAATTAAAAATTATTACGTAATGTTTGTATAAAAATGAGTATAAATTAAAATTAAAATTATGAAATTCTAAAGGAATATATTTAAAGTTAGTGAAATCCCGAGTATAAAATGGGAGAAATGTAATGTAGCAGGAACGTTAATACAAACGTGAGTAGTGGGGGCCTACTTGACGGATATATATTACCCTAGATAAATATAAGTCTAGTCCTGGAGGAAATGGCGAGTGAAGAGCGTGAGTAGATTTTACGAGGCCAGGTGTACGCCAGGAATCGCTATATACTGGGGAAGAGCAAAGTGCCATTCCGTATGGCAGAAACACTGTCCCCGCTATATTCCTGTCTCCTCTCCTGCTGTTCCTGCACAAACCATAAACAGGACTACATAGTACCGAGTAGAGAGGGAGCAGGCAAATTGCTCACTCAATCGCGCCCCGATAACAACGCAATATAATCAACGACACCTTTCTGCTGACGACCAGTTTACAGCCACCCCTTTCGTCCCTTCCCTGCCCCTTCTATCCCTTTGCTTTTGCCACCGCCGCCGCCTCCTCCATTACCGTCATACTGCGACAACATCCGCACACAATTCCAACTCTCGCACACAACTTTCTTCTCTTATTGTCATTGTAATTGAAATTGCCACTACGTACTGACACAATCTGCGAACGAGAACAGGACCAGTGGTAATTGTGTTTATTTGTTATCGTAGTTCATACCGAAATATCTAATATCATTTTAATACTCAACTTTATAAATTCTATTCCGTTTGCGAATTATACCCCTACACTATAATCTCGTGACATCCAAACTTGATCTATTTTTATTAAAAAACTAATTTATATTCCTGAAATTTCTATTTTTATTTGGACATTAATGTAATAGACATGGGCGCCGGCACATCTACGCAAGGGGGGGGGGGGCACTTGCCCAAATTTCAACCTTAAAAATTTCAGGCATGTTTAAACTCGAAATTTTACTTCATACTTGATCTGGAAGTCAAAAACACTCATTTTAAGCTTCAAATTGAATGCTTTTAAAAATCAAGAATGCTTGAAAATGTACAGTATACATATTTCAATATATCTTAAAAACTAATATTTAGGTATCCTTTGTAATAATCTAATTTTCTAAAATTGATATTAGATTTTTATATTCGAGAGATCTCAATCATTTTATATTGAGTTCATCAATTTCACCAAATGAAAATTTGAATCTTGTGGTTTCTGTAAATTAATTATACTCCTGTTAAATTAAGCGATTTTGGCTTTTTCTAAAAATCAGTTTTGGCGATTTGTGTTTGGATTGCCTTGGGTCTTTATTTGTAACTAATGGCTAATTTTATTATACCAGGTGTTTGATTAAGTGTGGCCACCATCCGTATCTCAGAAACCAGGGTAGTTAAAAAAAACGTTGTTTTTTTTCATTTTAATTAAAACAAACAGTTTTTTTACAAAACGTATTTTTTCATTGAAACAGCGTCTAAAACATTAGCAATTAAAAACATGTTTAAAACACGTTTAAAACGTGTTTAAAACAGAACATACAGGGCATTTTTCTTTTGAGTATACATATCCCGAAGCGTTTTTTAAATTTGCGGGAATTCGTTGTTTCAAAGCGGTTAATTTGAGGCTTTTAACGAGTGTTTTCCGCTCCCAGACTAAGCATAAAGTAACATTTCGAGTTTAGAAAAGCCTATGAATTTGGAAAATTTCGAGTTTAGAAAAGCCTAAAATCCAATCCAAATTAGGCTTTTCTAAACTCGAAATTTTACTTCATGCGCCACGCTTAAAAACACTGATTTACAGTAAAGTTCAAAAAACACACACGACAATTATAGGCAACCTAATATACGTAAGAGCAATTGGGTTGCCTATAATCACTGTTTTAAACAATTTTACGATATTTCAGTGTTTTATACGTGTGGCGCATGAAGTAAAATTTCGAGTTTAGAAAAGCCTAATTTGGATTGGCCGCTCCGCTTCGCTACGCGGCCAATCCAAATTTTTAGGCTTTTCTAAACTCGAAATTTTACTTCATGCTTAGTCTGGGAGTGGAAAACCCTCGTTTAAAGATTCAAATTGAAATCTTTAAAAAAAAACAACGAATGTCTTAAAATTGAAATATCTTTAACAATTTATCTAAAAATTAAAAACCATAGCAAAAAACCTTAAGGAAGTAGTAGAAAATACAATTTAACAAATTTAAGATATTAAGTTTAACGTTTAAAACATGTTTTGAACAAATTTAAGATTTAAAACATGTTTAAAACGAATCCGTTTAAAACACGACTTGTGTTTTTAAACATGTTTAAATCACTGTTTTAAAACAAAGTGTTTTAAACATAACAACCTTGTCAGAAACTATGTAGCGTAGCGTGTTGAGGTAAAAAATTGCAGAGTAAAAGTGGCCCATAGAAATCACTAGAAATTAGTTTCAAGTACCTACCTCCGCCGCTAGAGAGTGTAACATCTATCGCCAAATACAAAAAGAGATTTTAATCGAAAAACTGCTAAATTAAGCTAGGTTAAAAATATACAAATCGTAATCCACACTGAATTTAGCTAAATTTGAACTACTCACTTGTTTCTTTATCTCGCACATACGAAGCAGGGGAGAGCGGAAAAGTGTGATCATTAAACTACGTGTAACTTTTGTTAGGATTAACCGAAATTAATCATGTTAGTCTTATTTGATAGGTAATTGAAAGCACTTTAAATCACTGTTAACTCTTTTTTTACTTTAGTTCTTATAGAAAGAGCCAGAGGGCGTTTTTGAACAACCGCCATATTTTCTAGATTGTCTTAAAACTTTCAAATTATAAGCTATAGTTTTTTACAATAAGGAATATTTAGAAAAGTGATGAAAACCTCATCTTGATATCTTTATCCTAACCAAAGATATAGTAAAAAGTCTGGTAGATTTGCCCATTTTCAACCGCGCGCAATAAAGAATATATTTTAAAATCTAGAAGGCCTGAAATATTTTTAACAAGTGAACTTCACTTAAAATTAGTGTCTTATACGCGTGGTGCATAAAGTAAAATTATAACAAAATACTTCGCTTACAGAAAAATAGCCCTTTACTTCTCTTAATTTTCAAAACTCATGGGGGGGATTGCTCCTCTATATAACCCCCTATCTACGCCACTGTTGTAAAGTGGTATGAAAAATATAGTGCTTTCCAATAGGACACAATAAACAAACATTAGATAAAAACTGCTTATAGAAAAACCGAAAAGTAATCGCGACCAAATCCAATTCCGTTGATGCGGCCAACTTTTTCATAAATATCGTTTCCTGTCCACTTCTTTCCGTTAATACGGCCGGAAGTTCAGCTCCCATTGTTCGATAAAAGTTTGCACAGAAATTTTCCTGGCGACAGGCACAATCTACATCCCTCCGCTGTTTTGACGTTACTTTTATTCCATCCGAATCGACCACTTATCTCGCCCGGTAATAATAGTTCCAGGGAAGTGGGTTTCCCTTCCGGCTGTTAACCATATTTCTTGCACTCAAAAACAGGAGCCGTAAATCAAGACAGCACCGGAGTTCCCGCAGAGAGAGAGCTGAACCTCGGCCAAAACTAAACTGAAGGCGACGTTTTTTTTTCTCTCTCTCTCCACATTTCCTTACCTAATAATATAATTTATATTACAAACTCGCGAACTTGCCACTTCTCGGTGCGATCGTCCGAATTTAAGATCATCCCTAAATAGCACCCGGCGAACTTTCCGTCAGAAAGAATTTCCGAAGTTCAGAAAAACAACGCAATAACTTATAATGCTTTCATTCGGATGCAACTCGCTCGTAAAATCGATTGGAAAAATCCCGGAGAATTTTAAAGTTCCCGTTCCAGTCTCATCCTCCTCCCATCCCCCAGCCACCTCTTGCCGCCACCACAAAATTAAATCGCACAAACTTTAATGCACCGACAAAACGTGACGATTGAAAGCCGAGCCGAACTACCGTTGGCACCGCCACAATGCTAAACAACAAAGTTATCCGATCGCCTTTTCGGTGCCCTAAAAATGATAATGTCCCCGTATCGTCGGCAGTTTTGCCATTTTATTGCGATGTCACGACTAAAAATTCATTTCGGTCGTAATCAAACTTTGATTCGTCTATAAAGATCTATATTCCGGTTCTATTCTTATGTAATAACGGTTCATAGTCTATTCTCCCGCTAACCGGAAAAACGTATTTGCTACATTTCGCAATTCATTTCATCGATTGTAATTTTCCAATATTATCACTTCTCTATTGCTCTGTTATATATTGACCGATTTTATTATAAAAACCAAAGTAAATGGCCGTTTAAATACTGAAAAATGACATCAATATTGATTTTTTTCAATACTAACTTCATTGCCAAATAAAAGCCTACTTCACATTTTTTAATAGCTGCTTATAATTTTTTTAATTTTATCACATTAGACATTATTTTTCTGAATCCAATAATGCTCAATATGTTGTTTTTCGTTCAATATTTTTGTCAAATAAATTAAAATAAATTATATTTTTCAAAAATTATAATTCGTGTGCCTTGGAAAAAAGCGACAAATGTCATATATTGTAAGGTTATATCAATCATGCATAATAACGATCCGATAAATAAGTACGTTGCAACTTAATGCAAAATAGAATAAACAAGTATTGGAAGGTTATTATTCTTTTTCTATGAAATTAAGTTTTTAATAAATATTAAAATAATATCAACGGTTTTTCTAACGGATCCATATCTTCTCAAATTTTCTTCTAACCTTCTAAATTTACAAGGTTATGGCATTCGTAGCTCTGGAAACCGCAGATAATAAATACGTGCTGCTGCTCTTTCATTTTTTGACGAACACAAAATCAATAAAATATACTACATTAGTAAGTGAAACTTCTTTAGTTATAACTCAGAAAGTATTTTACTACAGAAGTATTTTACTACTGGAGATTTCTTTGGCGAGCTCATGTGCTGGATATATCTTTAGTTAAAACTTCTGTAGTTTCTGTGAATACTCGAATACTTAGGTGTACAGTCCCGGCAGTTCATAACCTGAAAATAGTGGTAGGCCTACTGTACTTTTGATTTGTGTTTTGTACAAATTAGTGTTTCGTTCCTAATTGTACTATTTCCTGTGTGAGAAAAGCGGTTTGTTGTTGCTGTGCAAACCTCTGTGTTTAAATAGTTTATTTGGCAGGGTATTTATCTTAAAATATGGCTCTTAAGGATAAAAAAAAGCAAAACATATCTCACATGCCGATAAGGCTATATGTTGAAGTAATGAAACGTTATGTTAGTGTAATAGAATCTAAAAAACCTGACAACGTTATTATAAAAAGAAGATTAACGATTCCACTATAGAGCATTAGATGGTGTTAGCTTTCGAATTTCTTAAGAAGAGAAGTACTTGGAGCATTCTCAAGAACAATATGCCAGTTGAAGGTATTATGGAAAGACTGCAAGGCTAAAGCAAAGAAAGCAATGTCTAGAGAAAAAAAGGAAAGATTCAAAACTGATAATGAAAATAAAGACTTTGAAATGGACACTGCTACAAAAACCGTTGTTGATATGATTCCCCAAAGTTTTGAGAGCGTGTCAGAAATACAAGATAACGATGAGGAAGAAGCTGTGATAAGTCACAAGGAAGACAATTCGGAGAAGGAAGATGATCCTGCATAACAAGAAAGCGGATGGAAAAATGGACCTATGTCAGGTTTGATTTCTGAAAGAATATCCACATCGAAAGAAATCAGCAGCATCACATAAAAAAAAGTAAGTAGGATAGTTATGTGATATCCATACAGGGAGTTTTTATTTTTGCTATACATATCTTAATTGTATGCTATAAATCACATATGGGCAACCCCCGGCCCGCGGGCCGGATCCGGCCCGCTGTAAGATATGATCCGGCCCGCGAGACATTTTGAATAAACCCAATTAAAAAAAATATTACATTAGGTACTTATACTCACGCGAGTGACAGTGAGGCGGCAAACATCAAATTGTTTGATGTTTGCCGCCTCACTCTTTGATAATCGCCGCCACTCGACTTGCTCGATCAAATTCTTTGAGGTTTGCCGCCTCACACATCAAAAGATTTATTGCTTCTCAATTATTCTAAACTAGTTTATTCCAGATTATTCGTTCATTTTGCCTATATAAGCGGGTGGATAGCCCGAACGTTAGTTCAGTTCTATTTGAGCTACCGAGGTGATAACTTGGACAAGCGATATCCTAGCGAACTGCTCGAGCCGTCAACTTGCTTTGTGACTATGTGTGCATCTTAAGTGGTTACTAACTATAGTTTGTTATTAAGTTTATTGAACGAAAAGTAAACAAAAATGATGTCTGGTGGAAAGAAACGAAAAGTAGATACAGAGGATCGCCATTTTCAAAAAAATGGACTGAAGAATTCTTTTTTATCTTGCACAATGGTAAGCCTATTTGTTTGTTGTGTAATGAATCCATTTCAGTAATGAAAGAATTCAATATAAAGAGGCATTACTGAACTAAGCATGCTACGCTGCACTCACTGACAGGACAATTAAGAACAGACAAAATCCAGAAGCTCACCGCAATTTTGGAAAAACAGCAACAAATGTTTCATAAACAAAGAACACAACTTGATAATGTTGTGAAAGCTAGTTTTATAGTTAGCTCAAAATTGGCAAAGGCATTAAACCATTTGCCGAAGGAATATTTATCAAGGAGTGTATGTTAGAAGTTTGCGGTATTATGTGTCCTGAAAAGAAAAAAGAATTTGAAAAAGATGCTGTCTGGTAACAGTTACCATTTCAACACGCTCTCTGCGTATGAAAATATTGCGTATGCTCAATATGCTGAAGAACTCAAGTTACTGTCGGAACAATTTTCGAACAGATTTTGCGACTTCAAAAACATGGAAGACTGTTTCAGTTTATTTGCTACTCCTACAACATATATTGTACAAAATGCTCCAATACACTTACAAATGGAGTTGATCGAGATTCAAGAAAACTCACTCCTAAAATAATAATTTGAAGACGTAGAGTTGTGCGATTTATACAAAAAAATGCCTAGAAGAAGACAATTTTCCGCAGCTTAGAAAATTCGCAAGAAGATTGTACTTATAAATGCGAACAGTTCTTTTCATTGATGAAAGTTAATAAATCAACACATCGTACAAGACTAACTGACGATAATTTGGAAAATTCTTTACGTCTTTGTGTCAGTGGAATTAATCCAAATATCGATGGATCCCAAATTCAAGCTCAAGTGTCTCATTGATTTCGGTGTATTTAACTTTCGTAGTTTGTAACAATTGCAAATTTAAGGATTTAATTATAATGTACCATTTTTTTTAAATTTCATTTTGTTATTTAAATCAATTGTACTATAATAACATTGTCGTATTATTTCATGTCTAATATCTATCCCAAAAAATATGATCACTACTTTAAAATGCACTAAGTACTTTTAAACGCGGCCCGCGAATGTATTTGCACGCTAAAGTTTGGCCCTCAACATGTCAAAGGTTGCCCATACCTGCTATAAATGATCAGATATTCGTTGTTTTTTTTATTTGAAGTTTTAAACCAGTGTTTTCCACTCCCAGATTAAGCATGAAGTAAGATTTCGAGTTTAGAAAAGCCTGAACATTTAGTTTGGTCACTCCTAGGAGCGAGGCGAACAACTAAATTTGCAAGCTTTTCTAAACTCAAAATTTTACTTCATGCGCTACGCGTATAAAACACTGATTTCAAGTCAAGTTCACTTGCTACCAATATTTCAGTGTTTTCAGTGTTTAATACGGGTGGCACATAAAGCAACATCTCGAGCTTAAAAAAGCCTGAGAGTTTAGTTTCAAATTTACTTTCATGTTGAATTTTGAACAAGCGAGATTTGCTTAGAGTAAATAAATATTTGCAAAATTTATTAACGTGAAATCAAATTTGAGCAATATATTTTGAATGTTACTTGTAACCAGTGTTTTATAAGAGTGGCGCATGAAGTTAAATTTCGAGTTTAGAAAAGCGTTAAAAAAAAAAAAAAATTACTGCCACGCCACGGACCGGGGTTCAAATACCGGCCTAACAAGTTGTCTGCATTTTATAGGTTAGGATAAAAATGCCAAACACTCCGTCTTCTCGGATATGACGTTAAATGCATGTAGGACCCGTGTACTGCCTGGATGTTGCGTGCACGTTAAAGATCCCTACCGGTGGGTTGGAAGTCCCACCGGGTTCGGCAAAATTCCCGGATAGCTGTAGACCTAATCTCCGGCGTCATGATTGGCCTTAGCAGCGGAAATAGATGACGTAAAACCCGAAAAAAAAAAAAAAAAAACATTTGGTTTGGTCACTCCACTTCGCGGAGCGACCAAATCAAATTTTCACGTTTTTCCAAACTCGAAATTTTACGTCATGTTTAACCTAGGAGTGGAAAACATTCGTTTAAAGCTTTAAATTGAACTCTTCTAAAAAAATGTATGTATGTATATACTTAAAAGAAAAATTCCCTACATTCGTTTTTATTCAAAATATAACAAACAAATTATACAGCCCACCGCAGCGGTTAGGTTATAATAGGATTTTGTTAATCAATGTAACATAACTATCATAGTGTAACCGCTTTGGTCCGCTGTATTAAATGGTACTCCGTATCATTAATAATAGTGTTATGTATATTAATAATAGTATTATATAATATGTTTATGGAATTAAGACATACAAGAAACGGATACAAATTCAATTTTTTTCTGACTATCATAGACCAGTTGTAACAGTATCTTTTATTTGTTAGGCATGGCAGACCATGGCAGAAAAAAACTGCAAAATGGCAATGCCCAAGCAGTGAAATTGTTAATTATGTTACGGATTTCCATTTCTTGAAAATGAAGCTACTTCGTGAAAAGCATACTGCTAGAATGATGTTGATTGATAAGCAAAGATAATTCGCTGAAACTAAACACAATCTTCGCATAGATATATTGCGCAAGATAAAATAAAAAGTTTTTTGAATGAACCAACTTATGAGCAAGTGGTTGAAAACACATCTGGAGATGTTTATTGGAACAATTTCTTATCAATGGGAGATTTATTGCTTTGTAAAAATAACTTATTACGTTTGTAAAACATATGAAAGCTAAAAATGTGAGATATACGAATATTCTTAATGCTTTAAAGATTTCTTTGTCATAATTCTTTTGTATCCATACTTTCAGATTGGTTTATAAATAAAATGAATGCATTTAAACTGGTTTAAATTATCCACTTTCCTGTGCTGCATTTACAATATTGTTATTAGCAACGTTAGTCTAAAATGAAGGTGCATACTAACATTAAAGTTAATGAGAAAATACATTTGAAATTAAGGCTCTTCTAACTAAATTCCCCCATTCTTCAGCTACTTCTACATTGTACGGTTTATTTTCTACATTTCTACTTGGTAAACATCACCTTTATCAATACCAAAGTTGTGTAGAACACATGAAGCTTACTACTATATTTCCACATTTAGTTGGATGGAATCTCATTCCCTTCTCAAGAATTTGAAATCTTTTCTTTAGGACCCTAAAGTTCGTTCCACAATGTTACGAGTTAAAATATGTGCACGATTGTATCGCCTTTCCCCTTGGGTTGTAGGTCACAGCACTAGAGTTATTAGGCTGGGCGGCAACGCATTGCCACTGTCACCAACAAGTAAACCGTCATACTCGCCAGCTACAAATGCAGCAATTGTGATATTATCGCAAAGCTTAGCATCATGTGTTGAACCTGGTCACCGGCTAACAACATTTATGATTTTCATATCAGCATCACATACAACAGCATTTATAGAAAAAAAACCTCTCCTATAGCATGTGGGAAACCACCAAATCTATAAAATGCTCGCTTTTTAGCAATACATTGCTCTTAAGTGTTCGGCATGGTAATATATAGCGGTTTCAAAGCCAGCAAACCATTGATTAAATTGTTAAACGCCCTGCCTGCTGTTGTTCTGTGGACATTTATTAAATCACCAGCAACTAACTAATAATTATCTGGTCGAAATATCACTTAACCACAAAAAAGTCTTAGTGACAAAGTGAAGTTTCTGTCCGTATCATGTTAAAGGTAAGGACCCATCATTACCAGAAGAGACAAAATAGAATCTTTAGTAAACCCAAATCGAACACGAACTGCGAGTGAAATTGGAGGAATCAATAAATAATCGATGTAATCAGCATAATCCATGGTTAACACAGTCTCCCTACTGAAAACGAAAATATTAATACTCCATAACATACATCTTCTAGGATATAGGAGTATATTTTAGCACAGATTTATCCTTAACTTACTAGTTTAGTATATCACTCTACACTGGTGCACACTACAATTAAACGTTCTCTGAAGAGTAATCTAAAATTTTTCAGGAATGAAACACTCTTTAAGTTAGAATACTAATGTAGTGTAAGTAGCAAATGAAGTCACTATTTTCCTACTATTTTAGTTTTATACTAGATTAGTTTGACTTTCTCCTGTTTGGTGCTCGTCACTCTAAAAGTAAATTTGTAATGTGTCTGTTAATTCGCTATCGTTCATGATTAGGTCAGAAACACATACTAATAACAAATAGTTTTTTGAGGCAAATTACATTTATTATGAAAAAATTGAAACTTTTGCAAAACTTCAGCAGACCTAAAGAGGCAGCATTTTGCCAAGGCACAGATTTTTTGATAGTTTAAGGCACTTTCAGAAGAAAGAGAGTCGATTGAAGATGAACCACGCAGCAGAAGGCCTTGGTCAAGAACCGATGAACATGTCGACATATTCTGGTATTGTGCTTGCAGATTGTCGGTCGATAGTCAGAATGATCGGGGAAGAGTTGAATTTGACTCGCATCACCGTTAATCAGACTTTGACCAATGAATTGGGAATGAGAAAAATCTGCGCAAAAATGACAATTTTTGTAAACGAGTTTTTGACCAGTAAAAACATTCCTGACTTCTCAACTTCCGTATTTGCCTCAATTGAGTCCTTGTGACTTTTTTCTTTTTTCAAGAGTAAAAAAATACCCCAAAGAAACTTATTTTCAGACATTTCAAAACCGACCAACTGAAGTCTATTCCAGTATTCGAGTTCCACCACTGCTATAAAAATTAGAAGGAACCGTCTCCAGCGCCATGTGGCTTCCTAAGGAAGTTTTTTTTAACGAGACAATATTGAATTAATTCTATTCATATAAAAAAAAAATCAGTCTCATTACTTAATTAACACACCTCGTATAATGTTATTGAATACATTTTGTATGTAGATGCTGCAGATCTTAACATTGAAGTTATCCGCAGATAATATTTTACTATGGTTCATATACCACTGTATTACTGCATCATTAATAAATAATGTAAACAAGATAGGTCGCCCGAGGTACACCAAATAGAACATTAATTAACTTAGAAATATTATTAATTACAATTTTTACAAATCTTTCACTAATTAATTAATTATTCTCTTATGACAAACTCTATCAAATTGTTTTGCAAAATCAGTTTACACTAAATCAATGTAACATTTATGTTCCCAAGCACTCATAATATTTGATTTTATTAAGCAAAATATCAACGGAAAGTAATTTTAATGATTGATATACATACAGAGTGCCCCGATTAAGCTAAGCATATGTCAGAATAAGAATAGACATACTTATAATTTATTTCAAACATACTTATTTGATAAATTTTTTTATACCATTAATTTTAATGAAGACTGAAAAAAAATATACAGGGTCCTGCATCTCACCTCCCGTCTTCTGTAGCTCAGTTACTAATTAAGTTAGGCTTTTGATATTTAGAAGACTATACCTGTATCCTAGGGCGTATTTCAGGAAAATATTTTTTTATTATACAGGGTGTCCCAAAAAAGTTTGACGTCATTATGATATATATTTTTAGATTACATGCTATATATTTTGTTCGTTATTTGGGTGCCTTCTATGGATACCTACATACCCCTAAAATTTTATAGAAATTGGTTTAGTTATTTTAGCAAAAAAAAATATCAGTTTTGCACCATTGGTTTAAAAAATTAATAAAAAATAAAAATAATGCCTCGTTAATAAAATTATACAATGTACTTATTAACAGTCCAGTTAACCAAGTTTTATTCATATGAATTATACAGATTTAGTGTCAAACTTTTCAAACTTTAAAGAACTTTATTTTTCTTATTTTAAATTTGTATATGTTTATGTCATTCCATGCGGAATTATAGAACAAACATTTTTCCTAATTACAACCCTATTGCAATTCCTAACACATTAAAAGTTATTTGCAGAAAACTCGTTTTAACAACTAATCCAATAGCTATTTTAATGATAAACATCGAAGGTGGCTTTGAAAAACAATTTATTGTTTAACAAAGTGACAAAAGCCTATTCTGACTTTAGTAATGTAAAAGTTAAAAGCATTATGAGTTAAGCTCTTTATATCAAGAATTTATTGTCATGAAGTACAACCGAACGATCTCGTACATATGATTTTCATATTAGGAGAATGCGAAAAGAACTGTTTTTTGGCAAGTCGAGTTTACGCACAGCGGTATCCGGAACGACGACATCCAGACAACAGGAGCCTGGAAAACTTATTGGAGAGATTTATACATACGGGTAATGTAAACTATACAAAACCAGTTAGAAATAGGCCGGTTCGAACTGAAGAAAATCAATTGGCTGTGCTATTATCAATTACGGAAAATCCTTCCATTAGTCAACAAGCAGTCGCTGCTGCCGTGGATGTAAGCGAAAGAACCGTTCAACGAATTTTATAGGACAACCGTTTCCATGCCTATCATATCCAGTTCCATCAAGAACTGGGCGCAAACTAAAATTAGGGTACATGTTGACTTTTTTGATAAGGTTTTGTTTTCTGATGAGGCCACCTTTCATAAAAATGGATTTGTGAATCGTCATAACTTCCATTATTATTGCGACCACAATCCAAGAGTTTTTAGGCATATTGATCAACAACACAGATGGGCAATTAATGTGTGGGGGGAATTATTGGTGAACATATTATTGGCCCTCACTTTTTAACGGACATTTGAATAGACCAACGTATCTGGGTTTTTTGCAAAATCAATTGCCAGATTTATGTCAACATTTACCAATGGCTGTGAGGGATGCAATGTAGCTGCAACAGGATGGAGCCCCAGCACATTATTCATTACAAGTCAGGGATCATCTTAACACAACCTTTCCGAATCGGTGGATCGGAAAAGGAGGGCCAAGTAAATGGCCGCCCTGATCACCCGACTTAACTAAATTAGACTTCTTTTTGTTGGGCTACGTTAAGGAAATCGTTTATCAAGAACCTCCAACCACACCAGAAAACATGCAGCAAAAAATCATAAATGCATTTCACAACATTACACCCGACCTATTACGAAGAGTTGCAAGGTCATTTCATACTCGTGTTCAATTGTGCTTCCAAGAGAACGGAAGACATATCGAACATAAGTTCTAGTAGGTGATTAATTTTAGAAATGCGTATTTTTGTTATGTTTTTTATGAAATGTTATTACTAAAACAATTTTTTATACAAAACTTAATACCACGCGATCGTAAAAAAACATGATTCAGAGCAGGCCTTGACTAGAACAACATGGTTGGCAAGACACATTTCAGAATACTGTTTTGTGTTTAAATTTATTTATTTTTTTTATTTAAATTTATTTGAAGTTTCCTGTTCTTATTGAATTGAAATCAGTCTTGCTAATCGTTTTGTAGTAGTCAATGCCTGCTCTGAATCTTTATTTTTTTCGATCTCATTGTACTTTCACGATGTGTAATATGTTTAGACGAAAATCTGTGAATCCTTTAAGACTTTCGAGATGCAATTTAATTACAAAACATGTTATGTCAATAAATTGTTTTTCAACGCCACCTTCGATTTTTATTAATTATAAAATGGCTACTGGATTAGTTGATAAAACAAGTTTTCTGCAAATAACTTGTTATGTGTTAGGAATTGTGATAGGGTTGTAATTAGGAAAAATGTTTGTTTTTTAGTTCCGCATGGAATGACATAAAAATATACAGGGGTTCCAATTTAATATAAGAAAAATACAGTGCATTAAAGTTTAAAAAGTTTGACACAAAATTTTGCACACTCTGTATAATTCATATTCACCAAACTTGACCTTTTTTAATAAGTACCTTCTATAATTTAGTTGACGAGATACTATTTTTAATTGTTATTAATTTCTTAAATTAATAGTGCAAAACCGATTTTTTTTTAGTTTTTTTTTTTTTTTTGCTGATATCACTAAACCGATTTCTATAAAAATTTTGGGGTATGAACGTAACCATAAAAGGCACTCAAATTATTAACAAAATGTACACCATTTAATTTAAAAATATATATCATCATGACGTCACACTTATTTGGGACACTCTGTATAATCAACAATATTTTCCTGAAATACGCCCTAGGATACAGGCAAAGTCTGCCAAATATCAAAATCCTAACTAAATTAATAACTGAGCTATAGAAGACGGGAGGTAAGATGCAGGACCCTGTATATTTATTTATTTATTTATTTATTTATTTACGGATTTCTCCTTTTTCAGTATTACAAAAAATAGGTACATATAAATTACAATATATAAATATCGCGCTCAACACTTAATAAATTGAACTAAACAGAAATGTTAGTAATTTATAATAACATCCAAATCAATGAAAGATAAGTGGCGTTTAATCACATTATATGAGTTATATGAGTTAAAATATACTAATTAACAATATATGTGTTATATTTCAAAATTGTATACGTAATTTATTGGCAATAAAGATATAATATTTTTGTTATTGCGGATATTCTGCAGCGATCATGAAGCGTAAGCCCCCCGAGTGGATGGATTTATCTTGGGCACATATTCTTTTTCCACATCCCGCGAGAACTCAATGAAGCATTCATGAAAGCGTATTGTGTGCTACATTATTCATTCGTCATCATCTTTGCATAGCATACACGAAATATTTTAATAAATCCAAATCGCACCATGCAAATAATTTATGACGAACGCTCGGAATAAATTGAGTGTTTTTATTAAAAAGAATGAAACATGTACTAAAAAATGAAATGACTAGCACATACTGTTATTTGAGTATTTATTTAATTTACGAAACTATATGCGTGAAACTGATGGAATTAATTTTAACAGAATATAAGTTACAAAGTTATTTAAATGTTTAAAGTCAAATAAAACCACACACCTCGGGGTGCTTTTTTAACGTTTACTATGCTAGGTAGGGGGGTCAGATTAAATAGGAAAATGAGAAACGGAATCGGAATCGGATATTCCGATAGTGTGAGCGAATATCCTGATATCCGTATTTTTTATTTAAATTATTATTGTCACTTTTTTAAATACTTAGGCTTCGCGTGAAATTACAAGATTTCCGTCAATTTTTAAATTTGTTTTTGTAAATTTCATAAATTTTCAAAATTTCGACAATTATCGTGAATATCCGAATTTTAGTCGATTTTCAAAGTTGTGGCGGTTTACGAGAAGTTTCTACATTTCTATCAATTTTCGAAATTCTGACGGTTATATCCAAGATATTCGAATATATTGTTAGGGATTATCCGAATATTTGTTATTCGGATAATCCGGATAACGAATATCTGTTATATTCGTTATTCGAATATTCGAATAATTTGTATCCGGATAACCGCAGCCCTAGTCTAAGCTAGATCAAACTTACATCCAGTCATACACTGTTCGCACAATTTCTGTATAAAAGCCCTTCAATTTGTAGACAGCCCTTGCATTTTCGATTCGATTTAGAAGCTTCTACAATTTAGAGTAGACCTACCTTGAATTTCCCCTGAGTGAGGCATGATGCAGCGCGTTGAATCCATTGTTGTTGGTCAGCGTGATATTTGCGTTATGCTCCAGCAAGAGGGTCAACATGTCGTCACGTTTTTTCGAAATGGCGTCGTGGAGCGGAGTATCTCCCTCGGAATCCTGTAACATAAGCAAAACGAATCGTGCAGTTTTTCCAATCCCGGCCGATAAATCTTATAGCTAAAAAGGCGCAATGAATCAACAATGCGACGGCGATAATTCCTGATGTATGCAACGAGGCGGCGGCGCAATTCATTCCTTTTTGCTAATTAAGTTGTCTCGTCGGCTGCGGAAGCGGCGGCATCATATCGCGTATAGGAAAGTTTGTCGCCCCATTAATATTTAATTAAAGATACGGTTACAGCTGTAATAACTTACCAACTGTTATTAGCATGCATTAAAACGTAAAGAGGTGAACTTGCTTAATTAACTTGTCAAATAAAAACAAATCGTTAACTTTGTCTTAAATATTAGCTTAATGAATAAATGAAGTGATAACAACGTCTAAATAATCACTTTTAATCAGAGATTTAAACCGAAACCAAATAAAGACCCGTAATTAATGTTTTCTTAAACCGAAAATTCTAACCAGAACGAAAAGGGAGCCTCGGAGCTAAAATCACACCTCCAAAAATGACAAGTGCATAGCCTCATAATGTTATGTCGAGAGTAACTGATTTTCGAAGCATAAGTTAATATGTTATGGTGTCTCAAAACCAGAGTTGTTTAAAACACGTTCTTTTAAAATATTATTTTAAACATATTTAAAAACAAGCGTCGTGTTTTAAACGGCTTTATTTTAAATATGTTTCAACGTTAAATTTTTTAAAACATGTTTCAAACTATTTTTTATAATCTAAAATTATCTACGCTATATTTTATACTACTTTATTATGATCTTTTTTGATCAAGTTTTGAAATTTTATCTAAATTGTTAAAGATGTTTTAAATTACATTATTAAACATACAATTTTATCACAACTGTGTGTTCAATTATACAGGGTGATTTAGAACAAGTGTAAAAAAATGCACATCTCGTTTATAACGTTTAATTCGATTTTCATTATTTAAAAAACTACTGCTGATTTAAAGTTTGCGACATAAAGAATCATTATTATGTACAGTTTAAACTAAATACAAAATAATATTTATTAACGTGAGATTAAACTTATGAAGTATCTTTTGAACTTCACTATAATTCAAAGTTTTACACCGGTGGCGCATGAAGTAAAATTTCGAGTTTAGAAAAGCCTGAAAATTTGGATTTGTACGCTACGCATCGCTTCGCGTCCAAATTCTCAAGCTTTTCTAAACTAGAAATTTTACTTTATGCTTAATCAAGGAGTGGAAACACTCGTTAGAAGTTTTAAATTATTTGATGAAAACAACAAATGTCTGCAAATTTATTTTAATAATAATCTACTTTTCATAATTGTAAGTGATTTATTACCAAAAAATCAAGTTTGTTTGATATTAGTTAAAGTAAAAGTGATACCTTTATTTGTTTTACTATGTATTAAACGAGGGTGGCCAGTCCTTGGCTAAGCATGAAGTAAAACTTCGAGTTTAGAAAAGCCTGAAAATTTGGATTTGGCGCGGTTGAAGCGAGCGCCTAAATCCAAATTTTCAGGCTTTGCTAAACTCGAAATTTTACTTCATGCGCCAGGTGTATAAAACACTGATTTATTGTGAAGTTTAAATGTGTTATATTTCTGTTTGTGTTATGTTGTTTTTACTTAATTATGCTTAAATTGTCAAATTGTATCAATATCAATTAATGTACCTGTAGTTTTGTGAATAATGTTGTAATTGGAGCTGCCATTTTAAAATCATAACATAAGAACCCAAGGATGATTATAAAGAATTCATTCAACTTTGCTTATTTTTTTAGGACGTCTTCCTCCAAGAGAGTACCTGGCGCTATTTGTCATGCTAGATGGATGGCAGAGGCAATTTATTCTCTCAAAATACATCTGTTCAGGGAGCAGTTATCGTTAACTGATTTAGACAAAAAAGGTATTGAAGTATTTGTCTATTTATAATTAATATTTATGTAAAAACGTGGTTCAACGCCCCCAAACCCACTTTAGCCCCCAAACCAAGACCTACAAATATTAAAATCTTTTGTTAAATACAGAGAAATTGATAAAGAACGTTTTAAACTTTGTTAGTATAACACAATTTATTTTTATGTGACTGCAGTTTCGGAAAATTTAGCTTGCCATTATCGAACATGAAGTGTTCGATAATGGCAAGCTAAATTTGCAGTCACATAAAAATAAATTGTGTTATATAAACAAAGTTAAAACGTTTTTAATTAATAAATTAACATGTATAACGTAGTAGAAGCCTCCAAAATACAAAAAAAAAGATAAATAGATAATAGACAAAGCACTGTCTAAAATGATAAACCATCTGTGGTATCTCAACTTGGAGCAAGTTGCATTTTTATTTTTCGATGATACTTTGGGCAAAAATACTCAAATAAGCATGGCTGGAAAATTAATGTCCGAAGTACAAGATAATAATAGGGACGTAAAAGCAACAATTAGTCTTAAACAAGTTGATAATTTATTAGACAAAGAAGTTGATTTTTTGTTTCTCCTCGAGCTTTAAATTTGTTTAAGTGAATTGAAATCGATTCAATTTGTTTAAGTACTGATCTAGATGTATGGTGTAAAAATTTACATTATCTTAAATCCAAACAAATTCTGAACAGCTTAATGGTTGTTAATGACACAGCTGAAAGGGGGGTAAAAAATCCAAGACTTCAATTCCTGTTTCACGAAAGAGGAAGAACAAAGACAGTTTCTCTTACAAGTTGTATCTGAATGTAGAACAAAAATTCCCTGACTCTTCAAAAGCTACCTTATCTAAGCCATAATCACATTAATTTCAAATTGTATAATATAATAATTTAAAATATTTATATTTGTTATTACTTAATGATGAATTAATTTCTCATTTATATTAACAGGAAAAAATATTTGATATTACTTTTATACCTTCCTTGCCCATTTCTTCCCAATTCCGCCATTTTCTATTTGGATTTTGTTGAATTTGCTTTTAAAAGCAACTCCAACCAAATGTACAAATGAAAAATACAAAAAGTAAAATCTGGAAATCAAAAGTAATTGAATGGTAAAATGTTTTCCGGCCTTTGCATGAAAAGTAACTTTTGAGCATATTGACCGCGAGCTGACCTAAACAATGCTAAATATCAGAAAATCTATAAGTTTTAGCTAAAAAGTGATAATAATAAAACTTTATACCACATATACTATATCATTTTATAGCAAATGTAGCCTTGCTATGAAATGATATAGTGTATGTGGTTCTAGGACCTATGGTTTCCATTTTACTGAGGAAAAACATTTAATTTTTTTTAAAAATCGCAATATTTCTAATCTTTAGCCTCCGTAAGGCGCGGGTTAACGTTATCCAAATAAGCTGAAACTTTGCCAATCATATTTTCTAGACAAGTGGCAACTTTTACAAATTCGAACATTGATTTTTTGTGACCACCCCGATGTATACTCAAAAGAAAAGCTCCCTGTATAACATGTAAAATTACCGATTTACCATTGGTTTTAAGATCGCTCCGCATCTATCTTAGGTGTATAGAACAATTTTTAAAAATGAAAATTAGACAAATATAGACAAATAAGGAGATTTATTAATATTTTTATTAAATTCCCTATTATAATAGGAAAAAAATTAGGTACATGCTAAGAGGCTCAGAAGATCAGTCTCTCAATTTAGCGGCTTAGTTCCTACCCGAATAAAGATCCATGTAAAATTGTCTACCTCAATACACACTCTTTAAGTTGGTTTCAATCACAGTGTACTATTATCGAAAGTACGTGTAGACATTCTTTGAATATTCACAAGAAATTATAATTTAAAGCTTTTCTAAAAGAAAGAACACTAATATACCTTCGACCTAAACAGTATGACATTATCATGTAACATCAAAAATTGACACAACTAGGAAAAATCGTTGCAAATGCAACTGTCGACATACTTTCTAAAAAAAGGGAACCACACATTCCACATCAATGAGTCACAGGACATCTTTCTTGAATTCCACTATAATTGACTATTACGTACTTAAAAATCTCATTTCACTTTTTCGCCCAACCCTACTATACAGGTTTACCAACCAAATCAATAATAATTCATTATTTTTTAAAAATTCATAATCACATACTCATCTCACAGAAAAATCTGACAAACTACGCTCTATTTTTTTTACCACATATTGTAAGCCCAAGTAGTGGCTAGACGAGACATTTTAAAAAAATCTTTAGGATTATACTTTCTTATCGGATTATCAATTATTCATACATATATGGAAATTATGCACTCTCCCTCTATAAGGAAGGAAACTTTTTTAAAGCGAAATTTATTGCCCTGATTATACAACTTCCTGTCCGTAAATATTGTGTTTGCGAATAAACATGATTTACAAACATTATTATTTATGTATCCAAGACATATGTCATATGCCAAGGTCAACTCTTCAATTGATTATAATACTGTGTTTCATTATGCATTCATTCAATATGATCGATATGGCTATTTCACGCTCTATGGTTGCATGTGAAAACGGGATGTGTTAATTAAAACATGTCGATTTCGGTAATTTTATTGAAGAAAGTCAGGTTACGCATTTAAACGACTACAAGGTATAATACTAGTTTTTCAGTAGGTAAAATAAATGGACAAATTATTACCTTAGTATGAAATATTGCTTTGTGTTTTTTATGTGTTAAATTTAATTAGTTGTAACTTTTACAACAACCTTTATATACGTGTTAAAAATTTCCGTCCTTAAAGACAAAACCATCAGGATCCATAAGCTTCCACAAGATGTAACGCAGGACTGTGAATTTCCTGAATCTTAATCCCTAACGAAATGTTCGGTTTCCAAAATCGACTCCAGTTTAAGGGCTCTCGTCTCATTCGGGGGAGAAATCCCTAATATCGCCAGCAACTACTCCTCCTTAAACCATTGACTGTTTCTTAGTGTAGTACTTTGATATAAATATTATGCATATTAAGAGGATCATATCGCATTTTAATGAGAGACGTTTTGGTGTAAGAGAAAGCTGAATAATACCTACAAGGAATATTTAAGTAGGGTGAATTAGATATACAGGAAATTAAATGGTGTATTCATTAATATGCAAACAATCATTCTAAAATGATATTATAAACAGGGGCGGACAGGCTCTCTAAAAGTTACCGGGAAAGTACAGGGTTCGCCAACGGATATTGACGATTTTTAAGGTAATATTATAAGTTTATTAATTGAAAGACAGTAATGAGCATGATATATATTTATTCAATACATAATGCAGTTTTTATTGATATGCAATTTTTAAAGATTACGTTTAGAAAATGCGTTCCATCATTTAATCTTTAACATTCTTGAAGCCGATTGAGAACTAATTGCACGGCACGGCGCAACATATCCGCATTAATGGCTCTGATCTCCCGTCAAATGTTTTCTTTCAACTCTTCTAATGTTTAGGGCTTGTCGAAGTAAACTCTTGACTTCAAATATCCCACACTTGTGCAGTGTGACTTATTGCTCCATCTTGCTGAAACCACAATTCATTCATGTCCCTGCCCAACCTCTCAAGTTCCGCAGGTAAAAAAAATTCTAGCATTGCTAGAAAATTTTCCATTTACGATTTTTATTAATACGAGGGCAATCCACAAAGTGACAGACGTTTTGAAAAAAAAATAAACAAGGTAAAAAAACTAATTTTTATTATATACATTTTAAAGGTAAACTCTCAGGCTATTTTTCGACGTAATCGCTATATAAATTAAGGCATTTATCATATCGTTTTACAAGATTTTCAATGCCCTCTTTGTAGAAATCTGCCGCCTGCGAGTTCAACTACTGCTTTACACCAGCATGGAGTTGAGCGTCAGTGTCAAAGCGTTGCGTACCGAGCCAAGTCTTCATCTTTGGGAACAGATGGTAATCGCTCGGGACCAAATACGGGCTGTATGGCGGATGACTGAAAATTTCCCATCCAAAATCATGCAAGAGCGTTTGAGTACGATTGGCTGTGTGTGGACGAGCGTTGTCATGGAGAAACAAAATTTTCTCGTTAAGTTTTCCCCGACGCTTGTTTTGTATCGCGCGTCTTAATTTTCGGAGTGTTTCGCAATACCTCTCTGAATTTATTGTTTGGCCACGTTCAGGAAAATCAACCAAAATCACTCCCTGAGTATCCGAAAACACAGTAGCCATGATTTTTCTTGCTGACAGCGTCTGCAGACACTTCCTCGGTTTCTGGGGCGAATGCGTGTGACCCCATTGCATCGACTGCCGTTTTGTTTCGCAGGTAACGTACTGTACCCAAGTCTCGTCACCAGTTACGATACGATCAAAAACATGGTTTCCAATTTTGTCGTACTCTTCCAGAAATGTCAGTGCTGCAGCAAGTCTTTTGGTTTTGTGGTCTTCCGTTAGGATTTTTGGAATCCACCTGGCACAAAATTTGTGGTATCCAAGTTTACCAACTACGATTTCATGAACTAAACTCTGTGAAATTTTGGGAAAATGTTCCGAGAGTTCCGTAATCGTGAATCGACGATTTTCACGGATTTTTTCATTAATTTTTACCAACAATTCATCACTCACAAGACTAGGCCTACCTAGTCTTGATCCTCATCGTGAACATTGGTTCGGCCATTTTTAAAATCAATGCACCACTGCCTCACTCGGCTTTCACTCATTATTCTATTGCCGTACACATCACAAATCTGGCGATAAATTTCAATAGGTTTGTAATTTTTCGCCAACAAAAACCTTATCACACCACGCACTTTACAACTGGCGGGATTTTCAATTGCACCGCTCATTTTAAAACGCCACTGTATAAAAAGTACAATATGCACGAGTCTCTAGTCGCCACGGCTGGTTGCGTACTAGGTGTAGAAAAATTCTGTATCCAAGATGGTGGCGCCAGTGCCGCCAACTGCCGGGCTAGGCCAAAACGTCTGTCACTATCTGGATTGCCCTCGTATCTCAGTTATTTATTATTTTATTAACATAAGAGTTGCAAGTTCTTCACGCATGTTTTTGAAGAGAATTGAATGAGATACACAGATTATTGCTATCTTCATTAATAACCAAGATACAACACAAAGATGAATAGAAGTCATAGTTGGCCTTGATCTCGATAAATAGGTTATTTTTTTCTGTTTCCAATGAAGATGACTTTGTTTAAAAAAACAAAACTTTATGTTGTATTTTGTTTATTAATGAAGATATTAATATTCTGATAATTCCTTTCAATTCCTCTCAAAAAAGTGCCCTATGAATATGCAACTCTTATCTTAATCTTATGTTAATGAAATCATATCTCAATAAAATATTCATAAAAATCGAAAATGGAAAATATTGAGTTTTTGCTATAACTCGAAAACAAAAGACAATAGGAGATTTTTGTTTTCGCCGTTGAGTTTGTTTTGAAACAAGAGATCCTTTTTTCTATCTCTTCTACTAACTGAGATTCCCTATAGTAACACCCAAAAATGCAGCATTTACGATGGTATTTTCATGTAAAGTACTATTTTTATGAATGAAATAACTTTTTTATTTAAAAAGATATTAACATGCGGTAAAAACTGTACTATGCACTTTTTTTAAATAGTATACGCTGACCATTTTTTGAAAGATTACTAAAATTGCAATTGACTGAAGTCATAGCAACCTATGATTTGTATTTAAAAGAATACAACTTTATGTCATATATCATAAAAATTAAACTTAAAACCAAATCTGATATAGTCAGGCTATTCTACTTAAAAAAGTTTTTTAAAAAAGTTTTTACTGCATGCCAATGTCTTTATAAATAAAGAAGTTATTTTAATATTTCTAAATTGCTAAATTTTGAATTTAGGCGTATAACTCGAAAACAATTGAAGATACAAAAAATTTGATTGGGTAAAAAAAATGAGCTCTAAAAAAGAGCTCCGGAAGCATATATTAGTTTTTGTCTATCATTAATATTAATGGTACTTTACTTGAAATGACCATCAAAAATGCTGCACGCTCTGTACATACAGGGAATTTTTCTATAGGTAATATATATCGCGATAATTACAGCGTTAGATACATTTCCAAGAATTCGGTGTTTTTATTAAAGCATTAAATTTAATTTAATTTACTTCCACTCATTAATAAGCATGAAGTAAAATTTCGAGTTTAGATAGGCTTGAAAATTTGGGTTGAATCCAAATGTTTAGGCTTTACTAAACTCGAAATTTTACTAGATACTTGATTACACGTACACTATTTCGTCGACGATTGAACGGCGCTCTTGCCTGCGTTTCTGCGTCGAGGAAAGCGTGGCGCGCCGGTTTAAAGATGTACTTTTTCTACTCCACTATTGCGCCGCGAATTGAACGCCGTCCAGAAGTGTCGTTCAATCGTCGACCACAGTTCATATATATCCAGTTAGCCATAAATTTTTGGTACACGCGAATGGGATCAGAGCGCTGGATGCCAAATTGGTGTATATGGCTGCCTATATACACCAGTCTGGCTTCCTGCGGTCGGTCGGTTACGACTATTTTACTCCAGATGTCGCGAAATCAAGTCTCAGAGAGAGAGTGAGAGAGAGACAATTTCTTTCTCACTCTATTCCGCGCTTCTCGTTGTATCATATTCCAGATGTTGATTTTTCAATCCTGAAAACACGTTTTTTTTTCTTTTAACGAGCTAAGGATGCGTGTTACATTCATTCATGCGTTTCCTTCTACAATTTTATTTTCTGCGTTATTAGAGAATAGATTTTATGAAATTATATGTGAACGTTGTAAAATTCATTAAGTATTATTTATTTTGTACAAAAAACTTAAAATACAAAACTATTTAACTTTTGATAAAAAGTAAAACAAATATATCAACTTATCATTTTATTAACTAATCAGATCAATCCTATTGATCAGATCAAATCTACTGATCGATAAGGGTTTCTTTTTTATTAGAAGGGGTTAGTGCAAAATGCAGTTGTCGTTTTCTTTTTAGTTTTTGAATTATTACCGTTTGAAGTTTTTAACCCATTAAGCGCCGTTGATGCATACACGCAACATTATTATTTTTTGATAATTAAGTTACTAAATAAGTTTAGTTGATATATTATATTATTTGACCTGAATTGAAAATGTACCAAGAAAAATTTAAATATTTTGTTATTTAAAGTGTATTATAAATACTTCACAATATTACAATGTTTTATACGCGTGGAGCATGAAGTAAAATTTCGAGTTTAGAAAAGCCTAATTTGGCTCGGTCGCTCCGCTTCGCTACGCGCCCGAGCCAAATTTTCAGGCTTTTCTAAACTCGAAATTTTACTTCATGCTTAGTCTGGGAGTGGATACACTCGTTATTAACTTTATATTGCACGTATTTATATAAAATCGACGAATGCCTGAACATTGACAGCGTATACATTACATTGTTGAGGCACTAATTTTTTGAAAATCCATTATCACTTTAATATAATAATAATAATAAACTATTTATGATTTTTAACTTTTTATTAAATTCACGTATACATTATGTGTATTTAAAGAAATTCACAGTATGTAATGCAATAAGTCATTCATAGAAATCATAAAAAGAAGTGTAGAATTTTAATTAAAATTAACTTTTAGAGTTAAAATTGCTTGGCCGTTAATGGGTTAAAATAGTTTTAAATATACTATGTGTCCCGTTTCAAGGCGCATTGTATGTTTCATGTAAAGATTTCCAATGTAATTGGAATTTGAGTTTGTATTGCTTATTGAACCAAAACGATTACAATAAAATTAAAATAATTTCTTTACCTACTAGCAGTATTTTTGAGGTATTATTTTTGAGTTCTCCTCAGTTTCATTTGAAATATAGCTTGAATATAGTGAACGATTATACGAAAATAAAATCGTCAAAACAGTAGTTGCTACGAAAAGTTAGTGTTTAGCATCAAATTTATTAAAACACAAAGCAATAATTCAATTCAACATGAGTATTCTGCAAAAGAAAAAAATCAGATCCCAAAATGGACTCAGTATATATTTTAATCACGATGCGTATTTTATTAAATGAACCATACTTTTAATAAATATTAACAGTTTCAGAAATTTGTGGTTTTTGCACTGACTACTTTAATTATTCGTTTACTTTGAAAGATTGTTACATGATCAACTTGTACTTTTCCGATTGAAATTTTATAAACGCTTATTGTGTGCCATTTGACCAACACCGACAACACTCAGCGGGCACTAAAATGTTACCTAATTTTTGGATTAAAATTTATGACATCCGTCGTGCGGCTGCATGGGGATAATTTGAAAAAGAATAAGCAGAAATATTTTTCGATATTCTCAATACTTCCCGAGATACACGAAATGTTATATAATAATAATAATAATAATAATAATAATAATAATAATAATAATAATAATAATAATAATAATAATAATAATAATAATAATAAGCTTTATTCCAATAAATTATTAGACAACTTAACAATATTAACACATACAATGATATGAACATTACCAGCCGCTACTTAATATTAGAAATCGTCAAAATATAATGGAATTTAAATTGTAGCACATAAATTCCTCTACTGTATACGGTTCAACTTGCCGTACAATTTCATGCAAATATTTTTTGTATTTTACGAGACTAATTTCAGTTCTAATAAATACTGGTAATTTGTTGTAAAATCGCAAGCACGAGTAATGAACACCCCTCTCAGTCAGTGTAAATTTATGTAAAGGGTACATAAACTTACTCTTATGCCTCGTTGCATAAAAATGTTCATTTATGTCAGATTTGAAATAATAATTGTATTTCCTGACAAATATCAGACATTCTATGATGTATATACCAGCGACCGTTAATAAACCATTATTTCTAAATAATGTCCTACAAGAATCGTACGGACTTAAACCTAACATGGTTCTCAGCGCACGTTTTTGTAGACTTAATATGTTGTTCAAATGCGTGGAGCTGCCCCAGAAAACTATGCCATAGCGAACTAATGACAGAAAATTTGAACTATATACTAGTTTTAATATACTAAACGATACATTTGGTTTTAAAATTTTTAGAGAAAGTACAAATTATATAAAAATCATGAAACTTTATAATTGAGAATATTATCAAAAACTGCCAAACAAACAAACTTGTTAAATCAAGTAATTAGTCACATTAATAGCATTATAAATTTTACATTTTAATAATTGTTACCGACCTCATGGCTATCTTTTTTTGTGCGGAAATATACGTTTTAGGGTCCCAGGAATCAGAAACAAGTGTTATCCCTAATGTTTGAGATAATTGGCTCAAATATTGAAATATGTTGAAAAGTGTCGTTAAGTGATGACAATCAAAAACATTTAGAAAATAACAAGATGTCTTTTAATAGAATAAGTATAATAGATTTTCTCTGAGAAGTGTAATTGCAAAAATTATTGAATACTCTATTTCCAGTTTACAATGTTTTGTATGTCAGGTTAATTCAATTATTTCAATGGTTTTATTCTTAGTCAGATTACATTTACAAAAGGTACCGATGGGATTATGTTACAGACTAAATAGGTAAGTAAAAATAATTCAAAATGATTTAAGAAAACCCGATCAAAAAGTGTCTAACTAAAATATCGGTTAGTGAAAAACATGATAAGAAATTACCGAATTGGATTCTGCGGATACGGATTAAATGTGTCAACAGTAAATAATCTTTTTAAATCCCAAAATATTTATGTTTTTTAGGAGGTTGCGGATTATCTGTAAGTTGCAGTGGTATTGTTCTGGTCGCGCAATACTTGAGGGTATAAACCATAATAAAAACGTGGTCGAAAAAATGCCTACAAATAGGTCAAAACAGATAGATCACTTCGAAGAATTTGATTTTTTAACCCTTCTATAAAGCTATCCCCACTAAAATAATGAATATTGTCCAAAAAGAAAATAGTCAAGGAAAAAAGTTAATTCGATATTCATACACGTTATTCAGAGTGTAAATGGATGAAACGATGCGTAGCATTTTTAATGTTAATTTCTCAAAATTAAAATATTATCTTCCCTAATTATTTCAGGAAAATTATGATATTCATTTGGTTAGAGTAAAAATATACACACCGAGCTTTGCTATTTATTGCATTTTAAAAAAACCGGAGTGTCATGAAATTAAACAAGCAAATGATGAGGTGTTGATTTGTTGGCTTTTTATTTAAAATATATTCTGTTGATTTTGTGTTACACTTCGATCTATTCTGTAAAATTATTACTGAATAAAAAAAAAACGAAAAAACTGCTTCTAAAATATCGTTAATAAATAAGAAAACAGTTATATGTATATTTAATATAGTTTTTTTAATGTTTGTTAGTTTTTTGTATATATGAATGTTTATATGAATCTATATTTCTATGTTTTTAGTTTTGTGTATTCGTAAATAATTTATCTATATTGAAATAATTTCTGTTATTTTTATTATCAATTCCATTTAAAATACCCATTAAACATTTTTCGAATTGATTTTTTCATTGTAAAATGACTTTGATTATTTATACAAATTATGAATATTTGAAACAATAATCTATTAATCTAATAATTTTAACAATTTTTTTATTAAAAATATATAAAATAACTAAAAACGTTGAAAATATATTTTAGAATTATTAATTTCATTGTAAATTTGTTTTTATAAAATATATTTCCGAATTTCATAATTTGGAACACGCTTGAAATCTCAAAATAAAAGAAATATTTTCGAATAGACTTTTTGTGGTGATAATAAATTTTATTATTCGTCTACCACAGTTCATATACAGGAAGTTTTCCTTTAAAGTATACATATTTCAAATTCACTTTATTGTCTTTAAATCTGTAGATATTCGTTGTGTTTTTAAAAGAGTTCAATTTGATGCTTTAAACGAGTGTTTTCCTCTCCCAGACTAAGCATGAAGTAAAATTTCGAGTTTAGAAAAGCCCCGTGAAAATTTGTCGAGGGTCGCGCAGCGACCCGAGACAAATTTTCGGGGCTTTTCTAAACTCTAAATTTTACTTCATGCGCCACGCGTATAAAACATTAAAATATTGTGAAATTTAAGTATATTTGAACCGCACGTAAAATCAGTGTTTTGTGCGCGGGGCGCATGAAGTAAAATTTCGAGTTTAGAAAAGCCCAGAAAAATGTACAGTGTATTCTGTATATTGAGTTATTTATACTTAAAAAACTCTCTGTAGAACTAATCAATAATATAAATTATTTGCCAAATTTGGTACATACCAAAGTTTTAATTGAATTTATGAAGAAAAAAAACAATCAAGATAAAAATAATATCAAATGAATTCTTTAATGTAAACTCATTGAATTTTATTTTTTTGATTTTTAGTTAAATTTTAGGTTTATTTAGGAGCTTTTTAAATATATCTGATTCCCAAAGTCCATAATTTTGAACACGCTGGAAATCTGAACATAAAAGAAATGTTTCGGAACAGTTTATTTTTTCTGAAGGTCATCAAATTTATCATCGTACAAGTGGTGTAGACGGGATCAGATTACACGACGAAATAAGAGCGAGCGCGTTTGTATGTGTGTGTGTGTGTGTGTAGACGCAACCGGAGCAGTTTTCTCTAGAATACTTCTACGCTTACTCTATTCATAAGTAGATGGACCCACTTCCCGACCACAGTCTCTCCTTTTCTATCCTCGAAAACTCGGAATCCAGTTCTCCCATAAGCATTGTTTACCCTTGCGTCGACGAAAGAGTGGAACGAAATTAAGCGCAAAACCGTGATGCGAAATTAAACGCATTCCAATCATTCCTTGACTCATTCTTCATCTCTTTCGTCGACTCTTTCCTCGACGTAGTGGTATTTACACATGCAGTTTTTACGACACACTTTCTTCGACTCTTTTCTCGACGCAAAATTTGCATTTACACGTACACTTTTGCGTCGACTCCCGGCGTGTGCCGTTTAATCGTCGACGAAAAAAAGTACGTGTAAAGGGCCCTAATGAGTGGATTTTTTCTTTGAATTATACTTCAGAAAAAATTGCTCAATTTTTAAGAGCGCAAGATTTGGTTACACGAAATAAGTACTTGTACGCAATACAATATTAACATAAAATCCAACTTAAGCAGTACATACTAAACTTCACATTTAAATCAGTGAAGGCGTTTCGAGTTTAGAAAAGCCTGAAAATTTGGCTCGGTAGCGTAGGCTTTTCAGACTTTTCTAAACTCGAAATTTGACTTCATACTTAATCAAGGAATGAAAACCCTCGTAAGAAAATTTAAACTGAACACTATTAAAATATTCATTCTGTATCTTGTTACAAAATGAAAATACATGCAAAACACATAAGAAGCAAGTGTTTCAGAATCAATATTTTAACTCAAGAGTTATAAGTTTTACATTTTATTATTAAAAATGATTTCAGAATTATTACATTCACTAATGGTCGTGGAAAAAATTAATGAATGCCTCGAAATGTATGCGTATACATCGGAATAAGTATATTAAAAAAAATCCACTGTAAATAATTTGATGATAATAACATGTAAATTTAACTCTTTTAAAATACATAAAAGTAAGAATGATTATTTAGAAATGAAAAAACTACATTTAAAAGTTAAAAAGAACGAAATCAAAGCGGTGTGTACAAAATAACAGAAGATCAAAGTTGGAAATTACTCGATGATTTTTTGCAGATTATTGCAGATAACAAAGAAATTCTCGTTTTCTTAGAAAAAAAAAAATATTGTTTAAAAATAAATTATTTGAATGTTCGAAAGAACAACACGAAAGTAGTGTAAACAAAACTACGAACTTAAACTTAAGTATTTTTTTATCAAAATGTGAAATTGATTTTTCGACAGCAAACTGTGATATTTTAATAACTTTTTGTCTCCTGAAAATATAAAACAAAATCAGACGGGTTTCAGATTATGACCAAACTCATGAAGACTCATTTGATAGAATGTATGATAATTCGCCGAAGAATAAAAGAACATGTTTTTTTTAAATATTCTTAAAATATTAACCGAATATCAGAGTTTGATAGAATTAACAGTAAATATCTCAATGCCTCAGCTTAGAGATGTGTTAAGTGCATACATATTCTGAAGCACTTAACACATCTGTGAGCTCAGGCATCGATTTATAAATAAGCAAACTTTTGTAAAATTAGAAAGAGAAAATTAAAGTACTACAAGTACAAGTTTAGTAATTACAGTACAATTTTACTGGTGTTTTTCAAAATAGACCAACATTTGCTTCTTCTAATGAGCTATATAATCACATATATTATTTTTAATCTGACGTTGGAAACTAGGAACATTCGACCAGGGGTAAGATTTAATTATGTACCGTTCGTTTGCTTTATCGTGCTCACCATTGGGATTTTCTAAACTATTGGAGATACGAAGACGGAGATACGAACAAAATAAAACTGCGTTGGCAAATTTCATTTACCTTAATTTGTTTTCAAGATATGGCGAAAAAAGTGAAAATCGTCAATATTTTGTTTTGCTATAACTTGATTATTTAGATAGACACCTAGCTGAAACTTCAAATGTACGCCAAATGACATACGAGAAACACAACTAAATTGATAGATTTTATACGGGGTGTCCCATTTTTAAAGTACGACATAATAGTCCATTTTTTAATTGCAGCTGCACTGAAATGTTACACTTTGAATAGAGCAGAAAATTTGAGGTAGAAATAATGTGTCATATGTTAAATTTAAATGACAATTTTCATAATTCATAAAATAATACACTCTGTATAAAATCTGAATTTCTTCTTATTTTTAACGACTTACTTAGACTAAGAACAAAATTTCAACTTAACACCTTCATTAACAAAGTTATAATAAAAGTAATATTTTACCAATTTTTACTTATTTCATCATATCTTTGAAACAGATGCTAGATACAAATTATATATTATTAGAAACACTAAATTGGTTAAATTGGATGAAAGCTTTTACTTTTAACTGTGAGTTAAACTACGTCAACAACAATCATCTAGCATCATTTGTTTTAAAGATAGGACGTTTCACTTGTATCGTCCTATCTTTAAAGGCGGCACCAATTGCAGTTGTTTGATTCAAGGTGAAATTATTAAACCGTTCGTCTCTTTTATACCGGGTGTGGACTTGGCGGATGCAACATAGGAAATCCCATGTAAATTTTGAAATGTTTAAATTTTGGCTTCCCTTTGTTTTAGAAACAAAATGTATTTACCTTTTTTGTAGAGGGAATAATTCTGAATTCATTCGCGGTAACGTTTATCACTTTACGTTTCTCTAAGTTAAAATAATTAAGAAAAAGTAATGTGATTTTATAAAAATAATGACATGCCATGGAATTGAAACAACAATTGCGGATGTCAAAATGGCAAAAGATATCGCAGTCACTTGATTAAAGTAAATGTTTTCGAAATAATTTACACTATACATAAAAAAAATCCTCCTAATAAAGTGGTATTATGTAGACCACAGTTATCACGATGTTTGCGTTATGTTCTTTGTCGGTAATTAAGTAACAGCAATCAACATCTTGTGCTATTTTAACATCCGCAATTGTTGTATCAATTCCATGGTATGTCATTACTTTTATAAAATCACATTACTTTTTCTTAATTATTTTAGCTGTAAATTTTCTGACATTTGTATATTTTTAAAAGAGGTCAATTTGAAGCTTTAAACGAGTGTTTTCCACTCCCAGACTAAGCATGAAGTAAAATTTCAAGTTTAGAAAAGCCCCGTGAAATTTTGTCGAGGGTCGCGCAGCGACCCGAGACAAATTTTCTGGGCTTTTCTAAACTCGAAATTTTACTTCATGCGCGCCACGCGTATAAAACACAGATTTTAAGTGAAGTTCGAATATACATACATTTGATAATATTATAGTTTAGAAATCCCAGAATATATGTCTCGGGTCGCTACGCGACCATCGACAAATTTTCACGGAGCTTTTCTAAACTCGAAATGTTACTTCATGCTTAGTTTGGGAGTGGAAAACACTTGTTTAAAGCTATAAATTGAACTTAAAAAAAAAAACAGGGAATATCCGCAATTGTTGTATCAATTCCATGGTATGTCATTATTTTTATAAAATCACATTACTTTTTCTTAATTATTTCAGCTGTAAATTTTCTGACATTCGTTGATTTTTAAAAGAGTTCAATTTGAAGCTTTAAACGAGTGTTTTCCACTCCCAGACTAAGCATGAAGTAACATTTCGAGTTTAGAAAAGCCTTGTGAAAATTTGTCAAGGGTCGCGCAGAGACTCGAGACAAATTTTCTGGGCTTTTCTAAACTCGAAATTTTATTTCATGCGCGACGCGTATAAAACACAGATTTTAAGTAAAGTTCGAAAATACATAAATTTGATAATATTATAGTTTAGAAAAGCCCAGAATATTTGTCTTGGGTCGCTACGCGACCCTCGACAAATTTTCACGGAGCTTTTCTAAACTCGAAATTTTACTTCATGCTTAGTTTGGGAGTGGAAAACACTTGTTTAAAGCTTTAAATTGAACCTAAAAAAAAAAAAACAGGGAGTATCCGCAATTGTATCAATTCCATGGTACGTCATTATTTTTATAAAATTACATTACTCTGATTTAAAGTGAAGTTCAAAAGATACAGTCTGTCCCACGTCTCACGTTAATAAATTGGACGAGAATTTATTTTGTCCTCGATTATAATTTGACAGCGCTACTGTATCGTTAGAAACACTGCATTTTAATTTGAAAAACAATTACCAATAAACGAAATAACTAGAATAACAGAGTTGAAAATGTAGTTAATTTTTTAGATTTTACTGCAAAATCAGCAATAAATCTGTTTTTACGGTTTACGTTGTTCGTATGAATGTATGGCAATAATAAACAAATAAATATTGCATGGATTGGTGAAGTTATAAAGTAATATTTAGTGTGTGTCCAACATCCATTAATTTATATGATGTATTTATTAAACCGGTGCCGATTTTAATGATCGCCCGCGCCCAAATAGATGGCGCTGCTGTTGTCGATTTATTTGTTGTAATTACGATCCACGGGATCGCTATGTGTCACAACGGTGACAACAGCGCCGGCCAATTTTTCACGTCCTAATTTTTATTTTTATTATTATATATTGTTGCAGTGTGTTGCTCGCTAGCTCGTTCGCTTCGTGTGCGTTTTATATTTGCCGAAGGGTAGTAAATAATAATTATCGCTGCATTGTGGATAATGTCCGAGGAAAGGGGCTGTAAATTATAGTTAGGTGCGACTCGGGAAAATTATTTTATGTTGTTGATGGATTTATCTTACTTGATGTATATTTTTTATTTAAAATACGCCTATCTTTTCATTTAGGTCGTTTATTTATATACAGGGTTTGGCAAAAGTATGGGAACACCGGATTTCTGGCTAAACTACGTGCGATGGAAATTTTTGTAGTCGTTTTCATCTATTTAAGGGCGTAATGTTATTTCTAATATTCATCCTATTTCTCAAGGTATAAATTGAACACCCTGTATGTTTTACTTTTTGGATAAACAGTTGTTGAACAATCAAAAGTTTGAATAAAATTTACAAAACTGGACAAGAATCTTTAACTTTTATGTATACAGTTCGTTTGTTTATTGTGCTTACCATGGGCATCTCGTAATCTAAAAAATACGAAGTCGAATTGGTTTCAAGATATACCTGGTGTTCGATAAAAAAAAAACGCCCAACACTATAACTTTATTATTCATTGATCGATTTTATTGAAGTAAAAACCAAAGTCAATGGCTGTTTAAATACTAAGAAATTACATCAATCTAGATTTTTTCAATAATAACTTTATTGCCAAATCATAGCTAACTTAACATTTTTAAATGGCCGCCTATAATTTTCAAATTTTACTACATTAGACATAATTTCTTGTTTTTTTGTTCAATATTTTTGTCAAAAAAAAATTAAAATAAATTTTCTATTTAAAATTATATTTTTCGAAAATTATAATTAGTGTGCCTTTTAAAAAAGTGCCAATTGTCATTTATTGTGAGGTTATGTTAAACAAGAATAATAACGACCTAACAAATAAATACCTACGTTAGAACTTAATGTAGAATAGTATAAATAAGAAAACTCAACATTAATAAATTATTTTTTAATTACTAACTAAATAGGGTAATTTGATACATTGTAAAAAAAAATGTTTGTTATTTTAATATTTCGAGTATTACTCATTTTAAAGTGTATTTCTTACTTCACAATATTTCAGTGTTTAATACGTCTGGCGCATGAAGTAAAATTTCGAGTTTAGAAAAGCGCTACGCGACCAAACCAAATTTTCAGGCTTTTCTTAACTAGAAATTTTACTTCATGCTTAATCTAGGAGTGGAAACACTCGTTCGAACTTTAAATTGAACTCTTTTATAAAATCGACGAATGCTTGAAAATTTACAGCGTATTTATTTAAAACAAAAAAGAAGTATTTATGAAATATTAAAGTTGCATTTAAAATAATAACAAATTTTAAATGTATAATAAATTATTTAACGAAACACGCGGATTAAATATAAACTAATAAACAATTTGCACAGTATTAAAAGGCCATGTTTTTAAGGTACACTACATTTATTGCCAAAAAATCATGTGAACTAGATTTATTCAATTTTTTTTTTTTCTGGAATAAATATTAAATTAACATTCGCGAGCGAAACACCGTAGCGTTAAGACGTGCGAGCGAATTTCTAAAGTGACTCTTGTGTTTATCTTAAACAATCATCATCATCATCTATCCTTCCGGGTGCCACCTATGAAGGATGGAGGGGGATGTGACAGATGAATCATCGATGGACACTTCCGGTTACATCGAGGCCACAGCGAGAAGACGCCCACCAAAATACTCTACCACAAAACGGCTAAAACCATCAGGTAACATTCCAAAGACCACGAACAAAACCCTACACCAAGTGCTAAAGCAAATTACAACACAAAACCACGTAATGCAAGAACACATCCAGACCACGCAAACGCAATTTCAACAACCAACACAAAGCACAACCATTAACACAACCTGATCAACAACACTCAACCCGAAATAACTACACAGACACAACGAAATCCTACCTCGCTTGAAAAAAACACACAACAGAAATACAAACATACATTCAATTTCACAACCGTCAACAACATCTCAAAATTATAAATGATTCAATCATGGCTCAGCCCCAATATGGGTTTTTATTAAAAAGTAACGACGCACGACAGATAACTGAAGCCGGCTAAAAAATCTACAGGCCGAGAGGATCATCCATGAGTTTTCCGAATGGCAGCCGTCCCGTACGCACGGCGTGCATGGCTCTATACGCGAGAGCGCAGCAGCCCCTTCCACTCAACGCGCAACGCCTGCGCCATCATACTGCGCTATAATTAAAGGAGTGGAACCCGAGATCGACGATCAGACGATAAGTGCGCACTTGCAAGCGCAAGGAACGACACACAGGTATTGTCGTCGAATTGTAGCAAAAAAAGATAATTTTATTACACACATGATAAGGATTATCACTGGATCTCTAGACACATACACGAAACTGCTGCAAAACCAATTCAATTTCATGTATAAGGTCTACAGCGTCGTAGAGAGCAAGCCGCCGCTCCCAATCCCAATCTCTTGCAACCGCTGCAAAAAGTTCGACCACGTCACCGCGAAATGCACGGAGAGCATAACATGCGCCAAATGCGCAGGAGCTCACCCAACCAAAGTATGCAATACAGAACTGCCACCTAAATGTAAAGCCTGCGGAGCCACCGACCACGGAGTATGGTCAACAAAATGCCCGAATAGACCACTGAAGTCAATCGAAGGAGAATTCCTTGTTAGCCAAAACAAAAAATCATTAGAAATTGACAGAGACGACTATCAATTCGAGAATCCATACACCCATAACTATTCATGATTATATCATTGACATCTACTCGACGAAAATCAATGCACCGACGATGACCAACAAAGAAGAACTTATTAAAAAACTTAAACAACGCTTCATTGACTCATTCCAGATCGACACACGTGTCAATTTCTCTGGCAACAAAATGTTTGTCGTTATGTTCGATCTAAAGTCACCCGAGATTATTCCTTCTGTTATTCCTACCATGGGTATACACACTGGCGTCGCCTAAATAAGTAAAAATGGCTAGTATAAATTTTATATACACAAACATTAACTCCTTACCTAAAAAATCCCATATTGTCTCCCATTTTATGCGCAACAATCCTATCCATGTGAGTATGTTTTTAGAAACTAAATCTTCCCCCTAAATGATTGGCCCTATATACTAGTTCCCTCTACCGCTCCTCTCCAAAATCAAAGAGGTGGCTCAATGGTCGCGGTGCGACCAGGAATCCGTCTAGGTAAAGCCAATCCACCACGTGTAAATCGCGTAATGAACGAATGCCTACACTGTACCATTGAGCTTACTTCTTTTCCCTGCATATTTTCCTTGTATATGTACATCATTCCTCGCCCATCGAAGATACTATTTTCACCAAAGCCTCCCTCTTTGATCATGTTATCATAATTGGCGATTTCAATATAAATAAGTCAAAGAATAAACAACTTTCTTCTTTTATGTCTAATTCCAACTTTGTCCGCATCCACACAGACCCTACATTTATAATGTCAAATAATCAATCCTCTACTCCCGATATTTTCCTTTGCACTAGCAACATCCGTCATCTCGTTCAGGATGTAGAATTAATACCTAACCTTGGCTCAGACCATATATCTATACGATTCTCCCTTTCTTTAACCTCTCCCATAACTACCGCACCAACAAAAATATACAGACATAAGGACTCTAACGTTGACAAAGTGACGGAGGACATGACAAGCTTTATTAATTCCTATCAAGAAATTGCCCCCAATCCATTTCTACTTTCTTTAAATATCTCTCTGGCTCAATCAAACAAAACACCCCTGTTTACTCTAAAACACCCTATAAATACCCACTCCCTAAATATATTTTACGACTGATTAAATACAAACGACAATTATACAGGGACATCAGACTAACCGACGATACTAACTCAAAATCAAAATGTAACAAACTGAACAAAAACATTCACCGACTGATTCAACAATACAAAACAGACCATTGGATACAAACTTGCAACGACATTAATAAAAAACAAGGAAAGACATTTTGGAACGAAGTAAAAAAACTAAGCAAATATCAAAAGATGGACTATTTACAACACATACAGGACCCTACGATACGAATGACCGTTACGGAGGACCAGTTAATAGCAGACATATTTGCAGACTACTTTAAAAAGACATTTACGGCGACGGAAAACGACGCTTATGACAACACATTTTCCGAGACATTAAATTCATGGTACATTTTCTTCAAACAAAACCCCCAACACCATTCAACCTTCGACGACATAAAAGAAGAAGAATATTATGAAATACTTCATAAAGGTAAAAATACATCGCCTGATAACGATAATATACCCAGATTGATCCTTAAATCCCTTCCCGATCACATTCATGAATACATACTCCTTATATTTAATTCCATCTACCGATCCCAAGCTATCCCAGACGAATGGAAGAAGGGCATTATCACTTGCATACATAAGCCCGGAAACGACGCAACTTTGGTATCAAGTTACCGCCTCAAACAATTTACCAAGGACAGGAAGCAGGGTTCCTTGGTAAATTGTTTGATTTCTTAATCCAAAAAAAAGTCACCACTCACATTTTAGATCTGATCCCTCCTTATCAATTTGGTTTTATTGAACATCGCTCAACTTTCCTTCCCTTAACAATCCTTACCTCGAATTTCCAGACAGCACACCTCAAAGGTAAAAAATCCGCAGTACTATTTCTCGACATACAAAAAGCGTATGATTCGATCTAGCATCGTGGTGTGCTGTTCAAGTGCAATTCGTTAGGCTTCCCTCCACACTTAATTAAAATCATAGACAGTTTCCTATCCAACAGATTCTTAGGCGTCAGAATCCGTAATTCCTATTCACATTCATTCATCCCACTACAAGGTCTACTTCAAGGTTCCCCACTGTCCCCCATGTTATATAACATCTTTGTCCATGACCTTTACAATCCAGATCCTCTCAATTAAAATCCTTCCGCATACCCTCTACTATACGCGGATGATACCGCTCTTATAACCCATGCTCCCACTATTCCTAAAGCCTTAAGCACTCTTCAAGGGCTGATAGATAGTATCCAAACCTGGTTCGCGAAATGGAGAATCTCCATTAATCCAAATAAAACCCAACTTCTCATCCCCTTCCACCGTCATCTAAACTCCCCATACCATATTTTAATTAATAATCATCCTATCTCACCGTCACCTAACTGCAGATACTTAGGCATTACTCTCGATCCCAAACTAACCTTTATTAACCACACTCGAAGCCTAAAAACAAAAATATAATGCAGGGCGCGCCATTTTAGATCGCTGACATTCCAAAAAGAAAGAATAACTGTAAAGACCACAGTTCATATATACAGAACTATATGTCGCCCCCTGCTAGAGTACGCCTCTATCCTATTTCACAAACCTCGTCCCAACGTTTTGAAAAATATAGAGGTCGCCGAACGATCAGCCCTAAGAGTGCTTACGAAAATCAGACACCCTAATAACCCCTTACACAACCCCTCCAATATTCTCCTATACGAAATGTGCAATATTCCCCCTATTAATCAACGCCTAGAATACCTCTCCTTAAAGTTCGCCACAAATCCTAACATCACTTCTATCCTAAATCATATGTGTATACCCCGCAACCCTAATACCCACCCTAAATTCAAATATCCCACATCTACCATTTATCAATTCATCTCATTACATCAACCGGACCCCGACAGTAACGTTAGCGATCACGACTTTTAAAAAACAGACATAGACAGGAAGACCGCTGGTCGATAGCCAGTTTCCGAGTTGGAAAAAAACAAAATCAAAATGTATTTTATTTTATGTATTATATCTGTATTGTAGTTAACTCAGAAATAAAGATGTTTATTATTATATTATTATTATTATTAAATTAAAATCAACATATCGGGCATAATTGGATTCAGAAAAACAATGTCTAATATAATAAAATAAGAATAATAAATGCAGTCATTTAAAAATTCAAAGTTGACTACTATTTGGCAATGAAGTTAATTAAAAAAAAAATACAATAACTGCCAAATTATGGTATTGAAACAGCCATTGACTTTGTTTTTTTAATTTAATCAATTCGGTCAATAACTAATAGAGTTATGGCGTTGGGCATTTTTTATCGAACACCCGGTAGACAAAAAAGTAAAAATCGACAAACAAGTTTTTTCTCCAAATAACAGTCAAGAATAACTATTTTATCAACAAATACCATTTTGAAGATACGACATAAAAGTTTAATTTTTCTCATGATATTGGATTTGTATTACAAAAAAATATTGCTCAAGCAGGATTACAAATACATTGCTAAATAAGGATATTTTAAACTTCACTTGAAATCAGTGTTTTATACGCGTGGCGCATGAAGTAAAATTTTTTTGACAATAAACATCGCGTTTTCACTTAATTTTTGCACCTAAGAAAAATGTTAAATACCTTTGTAATCGCAAAAAGTCGCACAATCAAACAAGATTTATTGTAAATAAGACATGTTGATGATCATTAGAAAACAGGTACTAGTTTATGACGATATATGACACAAAACATATACATGTTTTTATCAAATGTTTATATTTGTTATTTTATAGATTAATAATAATAATAATAATACTTTTACACTCACGAGCGAGACTGCGTAGAGGTCAGACGTGCGAAAGTTCTTATAAAGTGAAAAAATCAAGCCATCAATTATCTGGACCCAGAGCCTAGACAGGATGGACGGAGATGTGGTGGATGACGCCGACATGGACACCTCAGAGTTGCGGGACTTTCAAGAGGTTACATCAAAGAAACGTGGCCGTCCGCCGAAATACCACACCGCAAAAAGAGCAGGTAACATGCCAAAAACCACAAACAAACTGTTGCAATCAGTTTTAAAACAAATGACTACACAACACAGCCAACCAGCACAAAAACAAAACGCTACATACACCACACACGCATCACAATCAGAAATTAGACTTACACAATCCACCCAATCACAGCCATCAACTAGTACAACACCTCCGACACAAATACAACAAACATCATTTGTGCCTAACAAAAAACACAACCACGAACAATACAGCAACACTTTTACATTTACAACTGTCAATGACCTCACTCGCTACCAATTTGCCCTGTTATGGAATGAACGCAATTTTGACAGCAATGCGTTAATAATAAAGACACAGTCTGGTTTTTTATTGAAATCGAACGAAAGAAAAATCAACCTGGAAAAAGCAATTAAATCATTGCAAGCGGAGCGCATTATCCATGAATTTCGTTCGCTCCACTCTGCCGCCCCTCACACTAGCACGGACGCAGCAACTCAGCGCAGCGCGCCGGCGCCCTCCTATTGTTGTATTATCAGAGGAGTGGAGCCGGAGATCGCGAACCAGACCATCAGTGAGCGGCTGAACGCCCAAGGAATTACGCACCGTTACTGTCGCCGCATTATCGCCAAGAAGGATGATTATGCCACGCGTATGATAAGAGTAATCACCCCCTCACTAGAATCATTTACAAAACTTCTTCATAACCACTTCAGATTTATGTGTAAGATCTATACAGTCCTTGAAAGTAAACCACCGACGCCACTACCTGTCCCATGCAGCAGATGCAACAAGTACGACCACATCACCAGCAACTGCACCGAAAATATAACCTGTGCTAAATGTGCAGGACAACACCCCACATCTACGTGCAGCACTGAATTGCCGATTAAATGCAAGGCTTGCGGAGAAACAGACCACGGGGCATGGTCAACGAAATGCGCCAAGAGACCGCGTCAACCGATTGAGGGAATCCCCAATATTAAAATGATGAATCAAAACAAAAAATCTTCCCAAATTGACAAGGACTTGACAAAAAACTCACGAATTCACACCCCCATCACTGTTCACTGTACATTATCGACATCTACACGACAAAGATTAACGAACCAACGGTGACTGATAGAGACGCACTTATCAAAAAACTGAAAGCTCGTTTCATCGATTCATTTAATGTAGACACCCATGTTAATTTTTCAGGCAACAAGATGTTCGTCGTCATGTTTGACCTTGAATCCCCAAATGTCATCCCTCCTGTAGCCCCCCTATCCGGCATCCAGACCAGACTCTCACACCTAAGTAGCAACAATGGCGGTGTATAATTTTATATACGGCAATATCAACTCCCTTTCCTTAAAATCCCATCTAGTTTCCAATTACCTTACCAACAATCCCATCGATGTCATTATGATGGTTGAAACAAAAACAAAAAACTCTTTTTCATTTAATAATTGGTCCTACATCCAAATTCCTTCCTCGACTCCCCAACAAAACCAACGAGGTGGCTCATTGGTGGCAGCCAGATCAGAAATAAAATTATTGAAATCAAATCCGCCTAAAATAAACAATATTATGAACGAATGTCTGCACTGCACCATTGAGCTGCCTCAATTCTCACTCCACATTTTCCTTGTATACATCCACAACTCCTCTTCCATTGAAGATACAATCCTCACAAAGGCTTCCCTTTATGATCATGTTGTCGTAATCGGTGATTTTAACATTAATAAAACAAAATCAAAGCAACTCGCCTCCTTTATAGCAAACTCCAACTTTGTGCGTATCCATACCAGTCCCACATTCATCATGTCAAACAACCAATCCACCACTCCCGATATCCTTCTTTGTACAAGCAACATCGAACACCTTATAGATAATGTCACCCTAGTCCCTGATTTATGTTCAGACCACTTATCTATCCAATTTTCCCTTAATGTTTCCTCCCCTCTTCCATCCGTTCCCAAGACAATTTTAAACTTCAAATACTGTGACACTACAAACGTGACCGACGAAATGACAAAATTTATCTCCGAAAATGAATCTATTAACCCTAACACGATTTCCCTTTTCCTAGAAACCCTATCTCAATCTATCAAACATAACACACCAACTATAGCCAAAAAACCCTACAAATATCCCCTTCCCAAATATATCCTCCACTTAATTAAATACAAACGACAGTTATATAGAGACTTTAGACAAACTGACGACATGACACTCAAACAAAAATTCAACAGACTAAATAAAGACATACATACGATGATTACACAGTACAAAAGTGATCTCTGGATAAAATCGTGCGAACAAATAAACGACCTACATGGCAAACACTACTGGCAGGAAATTAAAAAACTCGGCAAGTACCGGAAAACCGATTTTATCCAAAAAATCACAGACCCAATGACAAACAATACGGTGACGGACGATATCGACATTACTAACATCTTTGCGACTTATTTCAAACACACGTACACAATGACTGACCACACAGACTATGACAATGAATTCCTCGACAGTGTAAACTCCTGGTATGCGTCTATTAAAATCACCCAAACACCTCTTTCCCCAAATGATGCTATAAAGGAGGAAGAATATTTGGAAAACCTCGAAAAAGGCAAAAACACGGCTCCCGGTTATGACAACATTCCTAGAATTATCCTCAAATCTCTTCCAACAAACATCCACACCTATATCCTAAAAATATTTAACCATATATACTCTACCCAAGTGTTACCGCCAGAGTGGAAGCGGGGTATAATTACCTGTATACCCAAACCCGGAAATGACCCACTAGATCCTAGCAATTATCACCCGATCACCCTTCTCCCAGTCCTCGGAAAATTATTCGAATCCATAATCAAAAACAAACTTATGTCCTGCATAGCGGACCTTATCCCTCCCTACCAGTTCGGATTCCTCGAACACCGCTCCACAACTCTACCTTTATCCATTCTCACGTCCAACTGTCAAACAGCAAGCCTTGAAGGTCGTAAATCTGCCATAATATTCCTAGACATTCAAAAAGCGTTTGATTCAGTTTGGCACCAGGGCTTGCTGTTTAAGTGCAGCTCCCTTAATATACCTCCACACCTAATCAACCTCTTAGACAGTTTCCTGCACAACAGATCCCTTCAAGTTAAAATACGCCACACCTTTTCCAGCGCCTTTACTCCTGAGCAAGGCCTCCCACAAGGATCCCCGCTATCACCATTTCTTTACAACCTTCTCGTCCATGATATGTACAACCCCGATCCTAACTATTTTGATAAATCTGCCTATCCTCTCCTATACGCCGATGATACTGCGTTAATCGCACATGCTCCCACACTCCCAAAAGCCCTCAGCACTCTACAGGGCCTTATCGACACCATTCAAACATGGTTTGCGAAATGGCGAATTTCCATAAACCCCAATAAAACCCAGCTTATAATCCCTTTTCACCGAGCAAACCAATCCCCATTTTCAATTTCTTTAAACAATCAAGTTATCCGCCCTTCAACCACTTGCAAATATTTAGGTATCCTTTTTGACCCCAACCTTACTTTTAAAGCTCACTCCACAATCCTCAAAGCAAAAATCAAGAATCGGGCGGCTCATTTTAAAGGTCTGACCTTCAAACAACAAGGAATTACCACAAAAACAGCCGTTCATATATATAAAATGATATGCCGCCCCTTACTTGACTATGCTGCTATCCTCTTCCACAATCCCCATCCTACTACACTCAAAAATTTACAAGTCGCCGAAAGATCGGCCCTGAGAGTGCTTACCAAAATCCGGCACCCCCAAAACCCACTGCACAACCCCTCCAACCTCCTGCTGTACAAACTAACAAAAGTTACCTCCATCGAAACCCGCCTATCCTATTTAGCTGATAAATTCGCCTCAAACCCCACCCTTTATAATCTCCTCCACCCTTTATGCATTTCTCGAAACCCTAATATCACTCCCAAACGTAAACGTTTTACCTCTACAATTCATGATTTCATTTCATAACCCTAGTGATCACGACAATTAAATTCATTTGACTAGACAATGAACGACATTAGCAATCAAGACATTTCCTACACAATAACTGACAAGGACAGAACTCTATAATTCCAGGCAGAAAGACCAACGGTCGATAGCCAATTGGCAAATTATTTAATTTTTACTTTATTTAATTGTAATTTATTTTTGTACTATGTCTATTACCAAAATTTGCCAATAAAGATTTATATATATATATATAATACTTTTATTCGCACTTTACAAACATACACACATACATATATTTGTACATGGAAAACGTCACATAAAATATCTATTAAGTTAATCTATCCAAAACTACAGGAAAAATATTCTGCCATACAGTATGGTTCCATATCACATATCAGCTTGTATACCGTGTTCTTCATTCTGTTGTAATTTACAATATTTTTTATTTCAATAGGTAGGTGATTGTAGATTTTCAGACAGGCATAAAAGCAACCTTTCTCGAATTTATTAAGCCTATGCTGCGGTAGGTTATATACTTGACCTCTTCTTGTGTTATAACGTGTACAGTAGTATACATCATTAAACAATGGTTTATTTTTCTAAATGAACTTTATACATTCGTATATATATATAGCCCATAAAATGTGAGCATATTAGCTTGCATAAAGATACCCCTATAACTTGAGTTATATTTTACTTTTAACAGAACTCGGAGTATTCTCTTTTGTATAATAAATGCTCTTATGCCGTTTGTACTGCTGCCCCAAAATATCAGACCATATCTAAGGCGTGAGACTATGTTAGCAAAGTAAAACAGTTTTCCTATGCGAATGTTTGTTACGTATCAGTATTCTTAAGTCATAACATGCACTACTTAGTTTTTTACAGATATATGTAATATGGTGGTTAAAGCTCAAGGTATCATCTAAGTAAATCCCTAAACATCTAATACTATCCGAGAATGTGTATGATCCGTTATTCAGATTTATCGATTGTGGGGATTATATAGCTTGGTTCGATTTAAATAGGACAAATTTGGTCTTTGCAGTATTCAATATAAGTTTATTATCGTTGAACCAGTTTCCCAATTTTGTTATACTGTCATTGCTCGAATTTATGATGTCTGGATAAGTACTACCACTGATAAGGATATTTGTATCGTCCGCGTAGTTTATCATTTTGCAATGTATGGGAAGTACTTTTGATATGTCATTAATATTTAGTATGAATAATAAAGGTCCCAGAATACTGCCCTGTGGAATACCTTTAGTTACCCGTAATGGCTCTGAGAATATAATTCTGTGCGTGTCATTGACGTCGGTTAATTTGGTATAGTGAACTCTGTTCTCTAAGTAGGACTTGATTAAATTGTATCCTACACCGCGGATACCGTATTGGTATAGTTTAGACAAAAATATAGAGTGGTCAATTGTGTCGAACGGTTTTGATAGGTCTAAAAATATTCCACAGGCCAGGTCTTGATTATCCATTTCATCTAGAACCCATTTTATGTAGTGGTGTAAAGCTGTTTCAGTATTTTTGCCTTTTAGAAAACCGTGTTGTGTAGGCGATAGTAGCTCATACTTGATAGAAAAATGCATAACTCTTGAATAGATTACACGTTCAAATATTTTTGATATTGAATTTAATAGACTAATGGGTCTATAATTTCCCAAGTTGTTGTGATCTCCTATTTTATGTATTGGTATTAGGATTGCTTGTTTTAATCTTTCTGGAAATATGCCCGTTTTCAGGGACGTATTTATAATATCGTTGAGAGGTGGTGCTATGTGATGTACACATTTTTTAATTAAGTGCATAGGTACTTCATCTATCCCTGTGCTTGAGTTATTGGCTATACTTAATGTTATGTTAATTATTTCTGATACTGTCATAGGATTTAAAAAAATTGTGTAAGGATTAAAGAGAATATTTATTGATGTAGTTGTTGATGAACTGATGGTATTACTTGGATTTATTTGATTAGCGATTTCATTGAAAAATATATTAAATTCATTCACTAACCTATGTATATCATTACATTTTGGTATTATCAGAGATTTATGACCACCCGTGATATCCCTGATCACATTCCAAGATGCCTTGGATTTATTGTCTGACTGTTGTAGTCTCATTTCGATCTGTCTGTGTTTCTCTTTCATGAATAGGTTGTTATATGTCTTTTGTTCATTTTTATAGATAGGTTCGTATTCAGGTCGATAATTAGCAATTATTTTGTATTTTAATAGATTTTCTTTACTTAATTTCAGCTGCTCTGTTTGGTAAATTTTAGCTTTTTTACTTTTAGAGTGAGTCTTAATTGGAAAGTTACAATGGAAATGATTTAAAAATATGTTGATAAATGTGTTATATTTCAAGTCAGCACTAGTATGATTACATATATTATCAAATGATTCATTAGTGATGTTGTTAATAAATTTAGAAATATTTGATTCTGAGAAATTTCTTGATTAACCTATTATATTTTTGTTATATTATATTATATTTACACAAATAATATATGATATTGTAGCTACACTTTTGCAGAGAAAGACACCAAAGAGAAAATATTCTTCAGCTTTGATCAAACGATGCAATTTTAAAATAATTGATAATAAAATGATTCAACAACAAATGAAATTAGTTTACTTCAATTTTGCTACTTGATATAGTAGAAAATTGAAAGTAAACTGAAACAATTCTGTAACAGGAATATTTTTCTGATATATATGAATAATTTGTGGTAATGCATTTGCAATTTTCATGTTTCAATAATTTGAATTTTATCCCGCTAAAACGGTAAAATTGTATACTGTGCTTCGCTCCGCTACGCGACGAAACCGAATTTTAAGGCTTTTCTAAACTAACATTTTTACTTCATGCTTAATCATGGAGTTTAAACACTCGCTAGAAGCTTTAAATTGGCAGCTTTTATAAAAACGAATTCCTGCAAATGTACCTATTGCTTAGTATAGTCTTCAAATTTCCTTTTAAGAGGGCCAATTTCTGCTGGTAGTGTGTTTCTAGGATACGAGATGGCGCAGAGATAGCAAAATTGCTAAAAGTAGTTTTGATCATGTATTGGTTTATTGTGCCTGCCGAATTTTATCACAACGAATAATAAAAATTATGAGTGCGGAGCGCGGTGTTTGTTTAAATAGCGCCGGACGGGTATTAAATGGGTATTAAATTTCAGTAGACAAGTAAACTGGATAAAAATATATTTTCGATTTTAATTTCAATCGACAAGCATTCAACTGTTTTTGTTTGTCTTATTTCCAATACTTATTGTTATTATATAATCATGAATTACAATCATTACAAATATGTATTACATATAAACATTTATTTATGTGTATACAAATTAAGAAAATATAATTGATGTATATTAATGCCGACTACATTTAAACGCAGGTTCAAAGGCACAAATTCATTAATTGTGTTAAAACGATTTAACCTAAAAAGTACACTTAACCTAAACAGAATAGGTCTGCGCTTACTATTTTTCATTTATTTTGTATAAAATATAAACCGTGTCCAGTTAATCTACAATTATTAGAACATTCAACATTTGGAAAGAATGCGTATGTAATAATGAACATAAAATATTATTTGAAGATTTCTTCTTTCTTACACTTAAAGTAAGATTTCCAAATACAGTTGTTATAGTTTCTTCAGATTTCCTTTTTTCGTGATATGTTCATCGTTCACACAACCATTCTCCTCTAATTTCTGAACAATCATCATCATGGTCGCCTGCAGAATCTTTTACCGGGGTGGGGGATATAATAATAATAATAATAATAATAATAATAGTAATAATAGAGTTCAATGTCTTTAATAACTGTATGTTTTTGAGTTTACGTGACATGATTATTACACTAAAAAAGACTGTTATTCCTTACTTCACTTTTTATTTGTATCGTTAGATGTACAATTCGAGACACAAAGGACTCATTATTAATAACAATGTCTTTGTCTAGAATTTTATGCTCTGTCCGTGGTGCGAAAACCACGGAAAAGTGATGAAATGTCATGGTAAAAATGTTTAAATTTTCCCAAATTCTTGACTCCTTTTGTTATTTTTTATAACTTTAACGCCTTTCATGTATTTTCTAGATTTTCGTTAATTTTCAAGAATTTCGTTAATTTACGGGTTCTGAAATTTCAAAGAAATGTATTTGACAAAAAATATGAGGCGATTATTAACGTTTATTGATCGTTAACGATTAAAATAACGTCTGAATGTATTAATCGATGCTAAAAAATTCATAAATATTAAAAATTATTAAAAATGCATATATTTTAATAACTTCTTGCAAATTCACACTTGTATAAAAAAAATTAAACGGAGATCTTGGAATTTTGAAAATTATCGAAAATATTTGGATTTCACGAAAACCGTCGAAATTTTGAATATTAACAGAAATCTTGGAAATTTACGAAACGCGTTTATGTTTTTAAAATATATAAAACGTGAAAAGGCATGGAAAATGAGATAATGAAAATTAATAAAATCGTAGAAATAATTATTATTATTAAATTCACGAAAATTGCTAACGTTTAAAAATATGACAACTATCTTGAGAAATTATGAATAGCATCAACATTTTAAAAATTTACGAAACTCATAAAAACCGCAAGAATTTTAAAATTAACGAAAATCTTATAAGTTCATAACACGCGTCAAAATTCTAAAAATGAATACAAATTTTAGGGAAATTCACAAAAACTGGAAAAGTGACGAAATGCATTAACATTTTTAAAATTAAGAAAAAATTAAACAATTCAGGAATTTTAAAAATTAAAGGAAATGTTAGAAAAGTGACGAAAAACGTTAGAGATTAACTAAAATTTTGGAAATTTATTAAAAATTCTCGAAACTTTGAAAATGAATTAAAATCTTCTAAACTTACGCAGCCCAGTAACTATGATTATTATTGTTTTAAATAAACATAATAAAAATCAATCAAAATCTTATAAAATGCCGAAAATAACAAAAATTGACAAAACACTAAACATTTTGCATCAAAGCATCAAAAAATAAAAACAAAATCATCAAAGCATCAAAAACATTAATAATTGTTAATTTCAACGAAAACAAAACAATACAAATAATAATACTTTCGTAAAATTTTAATAAATTCGCAAAAATCAACAGCTCAAGTCAATCCAAACAAAAGTCGGCAAAATTGATTTAAAGAAAGAAGTTATAATTGCTTAATTTAACAGAATTATAATTTACAGAAACGACAAGATTCGAAACACATATCATTATCAAAATTGATATACTCATTGAAAATTCGGTCAAATTGATAAATTCAATAAAAAAATGATAAGGATCTTCAGAATATAAAAATATAAGGTCAATTTTAAAAAACTAAAAAAACTAAAAGCGTTCAATTTAAAGTTCGAGTTTAGAAAAGACTGAAAATTTGGTTTGGTCGCGTGGCGCTACCAAACCAAATTTTCAGGTTTTTCTAAATTCGAAATTTTACTTCATGCGCCACGCGCACCAAACACTGATTTATTCCATAGCTCAAAATATATTGATCATGTATGTACGTTTACAAATTATAGTATAAATAAATATATTTGGTTGATTTTCAGCATACTGTAATAAATAATTGAGAATTCCGAATTCCATATGTGCAGGCGCACAAATGATCATAATAATTATTGATTGATACACAATAAGTCAGAAATATTTAGTACGCGAAGAATATATACTTAAAGTCCATTTTATAATCCGAATTTTTTCTTTTGTGGTATGAACACTTCTGTTGAATTGTTATGTTTTATGTCTTAATAAATTTAGATGACACACAATTCATAGCAACTATTATTTTGAGGATTCTATTCGAATAATTCTTTACAGTTCTTAAGCTATATTTCAAATAAATCACTAAAGAGAAAACAAAAATAAAACTTTGTAAATAATGCTAATAGGCAAAGAAATTATTTTAATTTTATCTGCTCATTTTAGTTCAATAATAGAGATATAAACTGTAATTGAAATTTTTACGTTCAAATTCTCTACACATTTCTAAAATATTAGAAAACAAAACCTAAGATTTACTGTTCACTGAAAGGTAAATTTAATTTTAAACATTAAAAGTGCGATTCTTTTCGCAATCTACAACAAGTTAGTCTTACAAAGACTATATCAAACACTCATTGAAACAACTACTTCTCGGGCTAATACCCCGACGGACATTAGCAATTTCATTTATACTTATGTTTGAACGGTAACGTGACCGCCAGTCTAAGGTGTCAAATTGTTTAGAGGGAATGGCAAAGCTATACTGATGAGAGATAAATCTCGAAACGCGTCTATAGATGGCCTGAATAATTTGATCCAAATTGTTACATTTGCAGTAGGTTACTGTATGTAACAGCAAACACTTGTTGTATAATTCAATGTCCGTCGGGGTATTAGCCCGGGAAGTAGTTGTTTCAATGAGTGTTTGATATAGTCTTTGTAAGACTAACTTGTTATAGATTGCGAAAAGAATCGCACTTTTAATGTTTGAAGTATTCTGCAACCAAGAATTAGCAATTTCATTTATACTTAATTTAATTTTAATTTTACATGATTTAAAACTAAAGAATAAATGCGAACACGAGACGGTTAACACTCTAAGCTGAGTAGGCGACACTCCAAGCTGAGCAGTCTAAACCGCGGCGCGTAGTACAAAAAAGGGATATTACAATAATCCAATTCGAACTCGGGACCTAAAAAACGCTAAGCTGACTCGGTGCATCGGTGATCAAATCGCAAACCACACACTCAATTTGGTAAATTATAAATGAAAACACTTAAATCAACATGTACTGGCATTCCACATTTACGAAATGTATTGGGAAATATTTTAATAATGTCTTTCTTTGTTGTATATCAATAACATAATGATTGAATGAACGGTCCGCGTCAGAAAAAATACATTAGCAACTCAAGGTAGGGAGCCAGGAGCCAAGAGTCCGTGTCGCGACAAATGTCGTACACGAATTCTACATATCAATCCTAATTTATTTTCACATGTTTTTAGAAATCACAGTATACTTTTAAAATACTACTAAAAAGGCACAGTGCTGCCTCATATGTATTGAAAGTATTGTCAAAATGTACATTGCTGTTATGGAGATTTCTAAGCAACGTTTAATTTTATTTATCATTTATTTTAGATCAATCTATTTAATACAACATGTTTATAATAATTACCTCAATAAATTAAAGCAATATAAAGAAGAAATAATGATTTCTATGAAAGTAATACTCGGATTTATGTAATCATTTGACAGTGTTCCATTATTTAATTTATATTTAATTCAAGAAACATTTAAAAAAAAATACTGTCAATTTATTCGCAAAGCTTCAATGTATAATATGTATAAGTTTCAATGCTCTGTTTTCATTACTGTGATAGATTAATGTTGTTCGGTCTTATGACCAAATAACATGTAAATTTCTGACCTTAACGTTGATTAATAAGACTAATATTATTTAAGTAAAGCGTTTAACCCTATGATATGAATATTTCAAGTATAATCCTGAAACTAAAAGTTCATTTTCTTTTTAATTTTCCCCAATTCCGTCTTGACACAGTTTTTGAACGAAGCCGGGAGTGTTTAATAACCCCCCGAAGGGGGACACACAGTGCATGTGAAGTTCGGCCTTTCCCTTTATAAATTAGGCCGAAACAAAAGGGCACTGCTGAGAGATAAGAGGCCGCGCCGCCCGACGAGCGAGAGGGCGGGAAATACTTAATATTCTTAAAGTTTAATATAGTTATATAAATCATAAAGCGGCAGAATGTTAAGTAAACCGAGGGCACAATCTCAGCGAGGTAATAATTCAGGACTCGGGGGTGTCACTGGCTGGTTTAATAATTCCCCGAGGACCTGAATTTTTAAAATATCTCACATCTCCGACGGTAAGTTGAAAGACGTGACGCCGTTTCCTTGCCGCCGCGGGAACGCACTAACAAAAAAATATACAAGCAGAAAACTTCAATGGGTGGGTATACAGAAAAAGTACCGGAGTCACGGCAGCGGATATTATTTTGGCCGTACAATACGTTGTGTGGCTTTAAAATATGAGTGAATGCGATGAGTTTTTTTTCAGAAAGACTTTTTGCGGATTATAGATAATAAAAGTGATCGTAAAAGGTATCTACAAAGTATCAAATGGAAAATATATCCCCCTAGGGAATAGTGGGTTAAGTTCTTCTTCTGTAGGTGCATCTTCATAACTGATAGTTCGCGATCACTTCCTTAAAACTCTATCCATATACTGTCGTGTAAAACAGTTGTTCCACCTTCATGTCAGTCTAGTTGCAAATATTGCGTAACCATAAAAATAATTTTCCGCCTACCAATCTTTTATCTGCAATAAGGCCTTCCACTATTAACCTTAATATGATATTTTAGGTTATGCATTACATATCAGTGATTTGAAGTTTTCCTTTTGTTGCAGCGGTTCTCAGTCATCATTTATATATTTTGGAGAACTGTTTAATTCCGGACTTTCTCCATCTAAGTAATTTTCAAAAGTCTCCGGCATAAACACATTTCGAAGGACACTAATTCCAAATATGCGTTGAAGTGCATGGGTGACAGTTGACGAACCCCACGTGTAATCATTATCGTTTTTGTGTCTTCAGCTTCGACCGTTAGAATTAGCTTCTGATGCCAATATAGATTCTTAATGATGCAAATATCCTTCCCATTAATTCGTAATGTTTTCAGGTCTTCTATCAAATCGTCGTGTCTTGATGATTTATAGTCTGTATATGTTCAGGCATTCGTTGTTTTTGATGATCGTTCAATTTTAAGTGAGTGTTTTCAACCATTCATTAAGCATGAAGTAAAATTTAGAGTTTAGAAAAGCGTGAATATTTGGATTGGTCCCGTAGCGAAGCGGTCATCATTGATTAAGCTACTAGTATTTGTATTACGAAAAGTGGTTCTCGTATTCCCAATCCGCTTTAAAGTCCAAACTGAACGTCGCTATTCTCCATTTTACATGTATTATGTATTTTGATATTTAGAAATATTTTTACTGTATCTGTGGCTCATTAGACTAATTAGTCGGAGGTCTTTACATGATTTGATATTTGATTTTTTCGGCATTGTGATGAAGGCGAAGTTTAGCCATTCATTCGGTATTTGCCCCGTATCGTAGATTTTCTTAAATAAGTCATTATCTATAACTTATGTTTTCGCCTTCGATTAGTTTTATTGTTTCTACATATATTTGGTTTAGTGATGCGTAGGCCATGCCTTTTTATACCGCCCCTTATCAACATTCAACTTCTGATCGCAGTATATTGATATACGTACCTTTTTGAAGATAAACGAATGTACTCGGTAACAACGTATGCAATAAATGGTCCGGGTTCATTCGATTATATTTAAAAAGATTTTTAACTCTTGCTCTTTATCCAGGTTTATTTTCTTGTTATCGTCTGTCAAGGCTGGTATAGATTTTTTTCTATTAAGGCCACAAACCTGTTTAAGTTTCTTGTAGATTAAACCTACAGTGCTTCTTTTCTAGTTCCTCTATTTCTGTGCATTGATCTGATGGCCAGTTTTTTTCGGCCGTCTTTATCTATATTTGCGTCATTCACTTATTTTTTGTTAGTTTTTTTTGTAAGTGCCTAGGTTTTCTTTTATTATTACTTTAAAAGTATAGGGTGCGGCAAAATAACTGGCTTAAGCTTTACTGCGTCCTAGAATGAAAGTATTGTGCCGTAAAAAAACAGTTTTTGTTTTATTCAATTCTCCGCACTTTTTTGTACTTATGCTGATACAATGTTGAGTTGCGTTTTGTTTTATGTTTTTTATAAGTTATCAAACAAGCGGGGTTCAATATTGGATCTTTTCCGTAGGAAAACGCCAGTTTCAGATTGTTTGTCTGCTCAATGTGCCTTAACGGGGTGTTTCCAAAGCCATCAACCGTTTCAAGGAGCTTGGTCACGAAGGCGACCATAACGAAAGAAGAAGAAAGTGCGCCGTTAACACTTAGAGGAACCACAAAATGACCAAGAAACGATTCGGCCGAAATTCAAGAGATTTTATTGGTAATATCGCCCGTGTGGCCGGTATTAGCAACTGATCATTGCAATAAATGATCAAAAATAAGCTCAACCTTAAGCCTGACAAGTATCAAAAAGTTTAGCCACTTACAGATGAGAACAAGCTTATGCGACTTCAAAGATGGTGCCAGCTCAAGCGTCGGGCCGCGGGTCGACGCGGATCGACGCGGATCCTCTTCACAGATTCGAAGTTGTTCATTGTAGAAAAAACCCACAATAGCCAAAGCGGCAGGATCTGATCCACAAAAGCTCCCGGCACGTTGGCCACTGTCGAACATAGCTAAAATGGTTTTGGGGCAGAATTTATGACAGTGATAAGACAGCCGGCATTTTTTGTTGACCAAAAGGTCAAAATCAACCAAGAAGTGTACCAACGAGATATCTTCGAGGTTATGATACTTCCGTGGGCACAACAGCACTACGGGATGTGGATTAGACATTTAAACAAGACTCTGCTTCTGCCCACAAGGCAAAAATATCACAAGAGTGGTGCGATGCCCATTTTCCGGGTTTCATCACATCTGCGGAATGGTCGCCGTACTTGCCGGATTTCAATCCGATGGACTACAATTGTTACCGGCGCTTTACGGTAAGCGCCCGTCAACTCGTTCAATCAGAGATTTATTAGCTGCAGCGTAATTTCGGGAATTATGACATCGGTCCCATTTGTTTTCATTACATATTTTTGTTTTACCTGTACATATGAATGTTGATGCGCTTCTGTTCTTGTAGAGTGTATCGAACTTAATGTCAATAGTAGAGTTTCGTAAGCATATTACATATGCATAATGTATTGTGACTCGCATCGTGAGGTCCTGTCGTAGTTACGGATGTCACACGTATCAAAAATCAACAGCAAAATGTAAATATAGTTTTAATTAATCATTGCAAAGTTATTTTTTAGCAAAGCTGTTGATTTTCGTGTGGCATCGGTAACGCTCCCTGGCGACAGGCAAAATGTAGCGGAAAGCCGCAAACCACGCCTCAACCCCATCTCTCAAACAACCACAGCAAAGGCGCTCAGCCACCACCACCTCAACATCCCCTCTAGCGATTATTGCAATAGGGGATGGCGGTGGTTAATAAAACCAAGTCGTTGAGGGATGGGAGAGGCAATCGTGTTCGAAATCGTGTTCGAAATCGTGTATCGAAATCTGCCAAGTGTTCTCGTTTGCTCATCGTGTTTTATTTTGTTGTTTTGTTATTGTTGTAGGTAACTTGTGAATATTTTGTTTGTTGTGTAATATATTTACTATTGTTGTATTTGAATACACATTATTTTTCTTCACACACCCTCATTCACTTTTAAATTAAAATCAGTGAAAGTGCAGAATTGGTAAGTTGAACATATATTTTAGTACATAGTGAAGTGTAAGGAATGATCTAAAGTTAGTCGGGTAGTTGCGCAGTGGGGCATTTGTTGTCGGCTCCAGTTATTTATAAAAAAATTGCCTGCCGAGTCAACACCCCCGTAACACAATGTCTGGTCCATTTTGGAGGTCAGTGCCTATGCTACACACCACAAAAGTTTGAAGTCGCTGAAGCAATCCATGCGCCGGTGGTGGAACAGATTATCACTGGAGGACCTGCGGCCTACCGCCGAAAATGTCAAGACACGGTTGGGGCTCTGCATTGCCGCAAAGGGAAGATACTTTGAAACCGCTTGAATATGTTATTACCAAAGGTCCCAGTTATTATTATTCGATGTTGTTTTGATAAATTTATTTTTGTTAATAAAGATAATTTAATAAATATTTTAGCGAGTTATTGTGCCGCATCCTGTACCTTGAAGTATACTTGGGCCGCCGAAGACGTAGAATTTATAGAATAACTATTTGTGTATTGTGAGAGCAAAGTGATCGACCGGCGATCGCAGCGGAGAGCACAAATCTCTTAAGATCGCCAATCACACTAAGCGTTCAAATTACACACAGTATTTTTCCTACAATCGTCCTAATAATGTATAACGAACATTCATTTGAACAAAAAAAAAAGAAAACATATTTTCTAAACGGTGTCTATTTGATTGATCACACGATTTTTCCTGCAATTGCATTAACACAATTTTGTTTAAAGCTAACCGAAGTAGAAGTACCACTTCTAGATTTCTTAAATATAATTTTGCAAGTTGAGAATATTTTATCTATAGAAATGAACAGACAAAAGAGTTTTTTGACAATTTCGTATTATTAGATAAATTATTGAGTAAAACATTTTTTACCATACCTTGTAACTTATTTATACTTCTCCTCCATTTTTCACGTTGAACTTGGCTAAATACTAAAGTATTCTTGGTCATTGACCGCCATACATCATTATATTATTAAGTTGGGTATTTGCCGCTTTAGAGCGGTAAAGTGACATTAAGTGATGTCTCCTTGGGAATAGCCTGCTCTCCGATCACTTATGCGAGCGTAGAAACCTACTTTCTACATGTATTGTAGAAAAAATATATTTGCATAAAAAATCGCAAATTTAAATGATATAGGATTAATAAATTCATTATTCCAATTACTTATTGAAGTTAAATTGTACAATAAAATGTCCGCTACTGGTAAAATGTTTTTTTTTAAACTTTGTAGCGTAAATAAATACTTCCCGTCGGCCTAAAAAATTAAAAATAGCATACACACCGTACAAAAAATAATAATATAAAATAATAAAATAATAATAACAAACAATGAATAGAGCAGAATGTTTATTATTTTTAATAATAGAGATTCGGTTAATGGGGCACCCTGTATAAATGCTATACTTTATTACAAACCTAATAAATTCGGTACTTTTTCTTTATGGTTCATACAATGGTTACAAACGCAAATTTCTTTAGATGCTACGGGCATCACAAACTTAATATTATTATGTGATATTGTAAATCTTTTTATTTTTGTATAGCTTGAAAGAGAAACAGTCTCATTATTTAGTAAGAAACTGCTAAATAGTGAAACTGATTTGAAAGCAGAAATACTTATGTATTTGCCTAATTGGTATTGTTTTTATATAGTCAATAAAAATATTATCATTATTTCAGGTGCAACAGAATTATTAAAATTATCTTTTTATTTCCATGTATTTACAGTAAGTTGAATTGTTTAGCAGCAATCAGTAAAATTGCAAGTGCTTTTCTCTGTACCTGCCCAGCTGGCTACGCCCAAGTAGACCACAAAGTACGACGTATAGATTTTAGAATTCTAATAAGTGCCCTCAACTAATGCAGTGGCGTAGCGTGGGTTTCAGCCACTCAGGGCGGAGTGGTTTGCCTCCCCCTCATTTGGTAGGTTATTATAGGTATTATTAATAAACTTTAAGAATTTTTTTCCTTTTTTTTAAATATAAATTAATTTTGTGAAAAACCCCAATTTTGATCAATTTTGAAGATTTGTCAACTGCTGTCGATATTAATTGAATTTTCCAAGTATTATATTAAATAAAAGTTATTATTTAAAACTTAAAATTTGTCATTTGTGAAATTTTTGTTTTTAAGTTGTATTTAATTTTGATGTTTTATTTGGATACTATTAAATTTTACAAGAAATCGAAAAAAATATATATATAATTTTTTTTTTAGTTGCATGTATCATAACTATCAAATGATATATTTAAAAGTGAATACGCCCATCGCAGTTGACATTTAGTCTGTAATGCCACATTTAATTTATATGTTGAATGCTTACTTACGAAAATTCCATTTAAAGTACATAGTGTTTAATACCAACAATAAATTAAAAGTAATAAATAAGTTAAAATATAAAATGAGAACCAGTATACAAATCAAACAAACAAATGTAATTTATAATGTCAAAATAATCTTATAATGTCACATAGCATTTAGATTATTATGACAGTTGGCATTCGAGATATTTCTCAGTTAGAAATGCCCACATCTTCACTTTAAACAGTGTTTAGTACGCGGGGCGCATGAAGTAACATTTCGAGTTGAGAAAAGCCTGCGTGTCCAAATCCAAATTCTTAGGGCTTTTCTCAACTCGAAATTTTACTTCATGCTTAGTCTGGGAGTAGAAGACACTCGTTTAGTTTTTGAAAATGTTGATGAATTTTCAAGATTTTAGTTAATTATCAAAGTTTTTACAATTTTTTATGAATTTTCAATATTTTAGTTTATTTTTAATGCTTTTCGTAAATTTCTAAGGTTTCGTTTAATTTTCAAAATTCTGATGTGTTTCCTGAAAATCCGAAGATTTCGATACTTTCTATTTTAATTTTCAAAACTCTTGGCAATTTTCATAAATTTACTAAATATTCTTTAACTTAAAAAATGTTAAGGTTTTTCAGAAAATTTGAAGATTTCTGTTAATTTTTAATAATCTAATGATTTTCCTAAAATTATTAAATTTTCGATAATTTTAAAATATACACTTTTCATGAACTTCCGTAAATTTTTGTAATTCTTGGCAGTTTTCCTAAATTCCCTTAATTTTCCTTAAATATTTAAAGATTTTGATACATTTCATAAACTTTTAAGATTTTTGTCAATTTTTATATTTTTCATGACTTTTCGTCATTTTTTTTAAAATCTTTATAGTTTTCATATTTTTTCCTAAAAGTTCGTTAAATTTAAAAATGTTGACGGTTTTCATGAAATATTCGCAATTTTAGTTAATTTCGAAAATCGTGACGATATTTTATGAATTTCCAAAATTTTTATTAATTTTCAAACCTTTTCTGAATTTTCCTTCATTTTCTTCTATTTTATAAATCTTGACAGTTTTCCTTAAATTGCATTTTTAAAGATTAAACGCCAATCGCGATATTTTTTTTAGGATTCTTATTAACTTTAAAAATATTGACACTTCTCAGGAATTTCCAAGATTGTCGTAAATTTTCAATATTTTGCTGACTTTCATGGATTTTTAAGCTCTTTGCAAATTTTAAAAATTATGACGTTTGTTCGTAAATTTCTAAAATATCCGTACATTTTCAAAATATTGATATTTTTAGTAAATTTATTTTCCAAATTCTTGACGGTTATCGAGTTTGTTAATTTTTTTCGTGAATATCCAAGATTCCCGTTTATTTTCAAAATCTTGATGTTGAAACAAGGTCAAGAATATTTTCAGATTATTATTATTATATTATTATTAATAATAATTAATATATTATCATATATTACGTCACGAGAGTGGTATGCAGCATATTACATGTTGCGCACGAGCCGCGCAGCGACGAGTGAAGTATTCCGCGAATATGTAATTGCCATACCACTCGAGAAACGTACGATACTTTACCTACGCCCTAACAAAATAAACAATGAGCATGAGGAACAACTTATTTATTTAATAATTTTTCATAGTAACATGACATTGATGAAAAGTAAATTACTACTTGATCAATATACATCAAAGAAATGTCATTTGGTTGTGCGGTAATCAATCAGCTGTTTAGGTGTCAGCATGTAATACTTTTACTCGTCAAAGCTATTACGTGCATATGTATGATATATTCCATTTGTTTCTGGATCTCGCCTAGCTATGGAAAAGTGACAGTTTAAGTATTGTAAATGGGGCTGGTTGTGTTTTAAATCAGGGTTTTTAAATGTCACTGTCAGATGTTCGATTTTAAGGTTATAATTTCTGACTATTGTGATCTTACACTGTTGCCTGTTTTACAAATGTTCAGATATAAAAGGATAATAATATGCAGTTTTAAGATTAACAAAATTTACTACTTGGTTTTTGTACATACAACCACAGCAATAATATTGTATATAACAAATATAATGAATTCGGCTCTGCAAACTTATTTCGTCATCCATTTGTATTTCTCGCTTGGATATCTTCCCGTTAACACATTTTCATCAACTCCATCCATCCACCTTAATTTTGGTCATTCTCTCTTCTGTTGGCCCTCAGTATTTTTTTGTAGAATTGCAAATTTATTCCCACCCTCTTGTGATACTGATAATTTTCATGTCAAACAATTTTTAAGCCCTCATTCCACTTTTATTATTTAGTCAAGAGAACCTGCATCTGAATCTTCTGATGTTTGTTCTGAGCCAGATTCCCCAAGCGAAATAATAAAAGGAGGAATGGTTTCAAAAGAAAGGTTCCCCATGTGTTTTGTCCAGTCATCCGAAATAAGTTTTTCACAATGATCACAGAAATTTTGCCACATATCGGATGTACATTTTGAGAGAGACTCAAGCCATAAATTCTGAACACGATCCTTAGATGGTTGTTTAGAATTTATGTGCTTATTGTAGTAAGTCTTACAAAACCCCCATGCCATTTCAATTGGATTGTATTGACAATGGTATGGCGGTAATCTAAGAACTTCGTGCCCGTTCTTTCTCAAAATGTCATCAACTACGTAAATTTTGTCATTTGATCGAAAAGGTATAAATAAAGCCCATAGTTCCTTTTTGGTTAATTTTGGATTGAATTTTACATTGTGTTTAACCAACCACTCCTGCATTTCTTTCTTACAAGAAAATGAAGGAGTTTTGTCTAATTACACAGAATGGTATGCAGCATTATCCATAATAACTACACATTTCCCTGAAAGCTTAGCCAAAGCAGGAATAAGTTGATTAACCACCCAATTTTGAAAAGTATTACCATCCATTGTGGCATGGTAATCTCGGTCATTGTTTTTCGAATGTAATAAAAAATCGCACCCATCCAAAAACCCACCCCTATACCCAGCATGTAGAATGGTGAAGCGTTTGCCTTCATTTTTGAATTTAATTGGATTACTTTTTATATCCGTTTCATGTACCCAGCGTCGAACCACGGATCCATTCTGATATATCCATGTTTCATCCAGGTATACGAATTGGATATCTTCACTGGAATTTTGATACTGTAAAAATTTTCTAAGGAAAATAATTTTAGCTGCAACAACATGTTTTTGTTCACAGATAATTTTGCGCCCATTAATTAATTTCAATTTATACCCCATACTTTTAACAACCCTATAAAGTGTTGTTCTACTCCCATGGAACTCATAATTTTCTTTCATATCATTCAAAAGATCTCTCAAAGTAAAATACTGATTTCTAGAGTTATATTGCCAAATTAGTTGTTGCAGATCTTTTCTAGCTAGGTGATTCCAAAAATGGCTGTTTTTAGATCGTTTGCCAGAAGTAGTAGATTTCAATTCGTCAGGTCTTTGTCGTAAAATTAATTTTAATGAAGATCTCCTTACCTGAAACGTAATGATCTTTAATTAAATATATATGATAATTAAAATACTAGACATACCCCAAAAATATCTATTAAAATCGTAATAATATTGTGATGCTGTAGATTTGGATTACTTTGCCTAAAATGTTTGTAGGATTTCAGAATTTGTAACCTTTTTGATTCAGAGATAATCTTTGGCATGTTAATATTTAATATGTGCCTGAAATTATTTTTCACTTTGACATTGACACAGCATTGCAACACTAGATTAATTTGATTTAATAATAAAATGCTCGAAGAAGCGACCGCGTGGCGAAATAATTGTTGCCAGATTAACAATAAACCTCTTGAAAATTAAAAAGAGGATTACTTATGATATCATAAATTATTGCAACACTGTTAAAATAAGGAATCAGGAGTGGCAATTAATAAAAAATATAAATGTTGATACTGCAACATAACAACAAGCATGGCTATGCGAGATCCAGAAACAAATGGAATATATTATAGGTAATGTCAATTATACGCGTCAAGATGACAGTGTGGTATGAGGCGGTTACTAGATAGGGCGTAGGTAAACTATTATTATTATTAGATTATTATTATTATTATTATTATTATTATTAGTAGTATTATTAGATTATTATTACTATTACATTATTATTATTACTATATTACGCAGGGTGTTTTAGCGAGGACGGAAAGTTCTATAACTCATTTGATATTGAAAATACGAAAGCACGTTTCAAATGAAGGTTGCAAGGAAAAATGTTTGTTATAACATAAAATTATTTTCACATATACAGGGTGTCCCATATTTACTGGACGCCATTCAACTTTGTTATTTTAAATAGAACGCCTCATATATTATTCACTTTTTGGATTCCTTGTTAAAAATAAATGACAGTTTTTTTAATATAATATTCGGTCTAAGTAGTACCATTTGAAAGTTATTAGGAATTTAAAAAAAAATTGACGTTTGTAGTTGTTTCATAAACCTAAAATATCTCTAAAATGAAATGAGGTAGTTTTCGTCATCCTCTTGAGCATAGAAGGCGCTGTTTGCCAACGCTATAAACTTGCCGCGGTAGAGTTAGGTAACTATGATATAAAAACAGTAGAATTTATAAATTTTCATTCAAAGGTAACTTGATTATGGCAATTGTGAGGAATATTCAGAACATTAATATATACAAGTATTATATAAAAATATGTTATGACATAGTTAACATTTTCAGTTCAAATTAATATTTTTATTATTTATTGCGAAATTTTGCCGCCCCCAAAATCTGCCCGGGGCGTCCCACAGTATACGATTTGACCGTTCTAGCGGGACAAAATTCAAATTATTGAAATATGAAAATTACAAATGTATTGCTACAAATTATTCGTACATATCAGAAAAATATTTCTGATACAGAATTATTTCAGTTTACTTCCATTTCTCTGCGATATCGAGTAGCAAAATTGAAGTAAACAACTAATTTGATTTGTTGTTGATTCATTTTATTAACAATTATTTTAAAATTGCATCGTTTGATCAAAGCTGAGGAATATTTTTTCTTTGGTGTCTTTTTCTGCAAAAGTGTAGCTACAATATTATATATTATTTGTGTAAATATAATATAATATAACAAATACATGGAGGGTTATTCAATTAAAAAAAAAAAACAAATATGAACATCTAGGTTGCACATGCAGGTTTCATAAAAATCTATAAAGTGTATAATGTAGCTCTATCAACTGCAAACTTTTACCATGTTTCTTTATTCAAAGTTAGAAATATCTACGTTTGTCTAAATCAACTTAACTGGTACTATTTTAAATAACTCAAATAATAATTTCTAACTTCCTATGTATTTATTTTATATAGGGAGTTCTTTTAAGTATACATATATCAATTACTGCGTATAAGCTATAAATCTTCAGATATTCGTTTTTTTTTTAGTTCACTTTTAAGCTAAAAACGAGTGTCATCCACTCCCAGACTAAGCATGAAGTAAAATTTCGAGTTTAGAAAAGCCCCGCGTAGAAAATTTGTCGAGGGTCGCGCAGCGACCCGAGACAAATTTTCACGGGGCTTTTCTAAACTCGAAATTTTACTTCATGCGCCACGCGTATAAAACACTGATTTCAAGTGAAGTTTAAAATGTTCTTGTTTAGCAGTTTATTTTTAATCCTGCTCAAGCAGTATGATTTAACTGTATTTTTAACTGTATTTTTAATTTCAAAAAATTTCAGTCCTTTATACTCGTGGCGCATGAAGTAAAATTTCGAGTTTAGAAAAGCCCCGTGAAAATTTGTCTCGGGTCGCTGCGCGACCCGAGACAAATTTTCTACGCGGGGCTTTTCTAAACTCGAAATTTTACTTCATGCTTAGTCTGGGAGTGGACGACACTCGTTTAAAGCTTCAAATTGAACTCTTGAAAAAAAAAAACGAATGTCTGAAGATATACAGCATATACTATTATTTCATGCTTAATCTGGGAGTAAAAGCAATCGTTTGAAGCTTCAAATTGAACTATTTCAAAAACACAACGAATATCGAGAATATTACTTAAAATAAAAATTCCCTGTACAAATAATGTTTTATAAAATTCAATCACTTCTGGTTAGTTTAATACTTAGTATTACTTAGTGTATACTTAGTAATACACATTATAGATATGAAAACCTCCACAGATTGAATTAAGTGACAAACATAATGCTATATAATTTCAAAATGAATTACAAGAAAAAATATTTGGTTTGTCTGGGGGTGCAAATCTCTTACTGAATTTAATTATTGACTTATTTAATTTTTTTTTTGTTAAGTATCTATTTTTATATTAATCCAAAATTAGTTAATTTATGATCCAAAATGGACCATAAAAACTAGTTCCACTAGATTGGTTAAATAATAGGCTGTGCATCTCCCCCCTTTCGTGCCCACTACGCTACGCCTCTGAACTAATGTTAGTTTAAGCAAATGCGGTCTAATTTGTCACCCCTTAACGACTCCGACTAAAAACTACTTTAAACCCGTAAAACTCACAAGAGTTAAGGCACTCAAGTCGCGTTAATGGCTACTACGCTTTTTACAAAAGTCCCAATAAATTCGAGCGCGGAACAGCGGTGTCGTGAATCAAAGGGTCAACGGTGCGTTCTGGGTTGCGGTGGTCGTCGAGAAAATGGTAGCGCGGTAAAAAGAGGGAAAAAAGCTGCGGCCGGACCCAGAATCGCCGGCGAGGCAGTTAACGTCATCCGGACAATAGACAAAACAAATGTAATTACTTTAATCGCGCCATTACTCTCGCCGTGTGATTAGAGGCCGAAGTCATACTTCGTCCGCCAGATGTTGCGAATGGAGCCGGCCAGAAATAATGAAATGGTATTTACATTATGGCACCGTAAAATACCGAAAGAACGGGGCCGTTATGAAATTTTATCAGGAAAATTCGCCGTAATAAAAATAACAAAAGGCCGCAATTACGCCCGCGAATAACTCTACCACCCAACGCCCTTTCCATATTAATGAATGAATAATACAGCCGATTCCTATTAAAACTCCCAGCATTCATGTTTTATACATCAACTTTCACGAGTTAAGATAGGTATATATTTTGTATAAATATTACTTAATATATCAATAATTAACACAACATTCTGGTTATAACTAGGGCTGGAAAATTTTCAAATTTAAGTATTGAAATAATTATTCTAGAATATATTGACATGAATAATTTCAACTCAAAAAATTTGAATTCGAGAAAATAAGCTTACGCTTCTTATAGTTTGCACACTTTAAACATAATACAGGGTGGACCAAAAGCTAGTTTACATTTCAAATGATGATTTAAAAGAAACTAAACCTTTAATTGTAGACTCATCCATCACTTGGTGATCGATCCTTCTAAATTCAAACCTTTGAAAATAATCAACAAATGTAAAAAGCTTAATTATTGGTAAACTTTTTACATTAAGAATTCAATAGAAAAAGGATCGCTCGTTACTAATGACAACTTAGAAACGTTTAACACCCCGCTGCTGGATATGTTTATCTCGTTACGCCCCAACAATTAGGTAATGATTTAATCCCCTTTAGGTATAAAACGCACACCGCTCCTCTTGTAACATCATTCTTGTAATAACTTTGAAAATGGTCTTCTGACCGAAACTAGTCAGTTTTTCAAAAATAAAAACAAATAGTGAAACAATAACCAAGTGTTTTAATAAATTTTTTAAACAAAGTTTAAATTCAGTGTTTTAAAAGAAACTAGTTATGTGAGATAAAAACTTTGTATTTATTATTAAAGTACACAAATAGGGATTTTATTTTTTTTAGATTACATCATCCATATGTGATCCTTGACTATTTTGACACTGCTACAACCTGGAGCGGAAATTTTCAATGACGGCCTCACAAGTGTTTTGCATTTCCTCTCGAATATTTTCCTTTAATTCCTCTAGGAACACTAGGTTGCTGTTGAAAACTTTACTTTTAAGGTATCCCCAAAGAAAGAAGTCCAGTGGGGATAAGTCCGGGCTACGAGGTGGCCAGTTAATGGCACCTCTTTTGGATATCACTTTTTGTCCAAAAATGTCGCGAACAGCACTTAATGAGCTTTAATTCCTGTACCATTTGGATTTTGTGTGGATGTAAATGTAAATCTTTGTAAAGAATACGAATCAAAGATGTTCTGGGCACACCTAAGGCGTTAGACCGCTTCCGAGCAGAGTCCATGATTTTTCACGAATAGACGCTCTTACACGCTCGACGTTTTCGGGATCTCTTGATGTTCTAGGCCGGCCGGATCGTGGTTGATTCATTGTTGAACCTGTCTCCTCGAAGTTCTGTACCTATTTTCGAATCAATTAAATTGATGGAGCTTCATTTTTACGCCGTATGTTGTAATGAGCGCAAAATTTTCGTTGCGCTAGAGTAAAAGAATCGTTGTTGCGGTAGTACTCGCGTACACAGAACGCACGTTGTTTATTGCTGAACGACGACATGGTACTGAATTTCCATTGGCCGCTCTTGCGCTTCGTAACCCCTCCGCCCCACCCCGCCGTCGCTGCTCGTCGCAGCTACCGATTCAAATTTAAACGGACTTTTGGCCACCCTGTGTATAAAATTAAGAAAATGTTTTTCGTGTAAAATGCAAAAGATGTGTCTTAATTAATAAGACAACTTAAGACAATAAATATCTATTGAAACAACTACTTTCCGTGCAAATACACCTCTGCATATTGAATTGTACAATGAAATACTTAAAATCTTATTTTATTTGATTTGCTACAACGCTTTATTAAAGTATATGTAACATTTAGGTTAAATTCGCTTTAAACCAACTAACAAATAAAAATGAAAAATTAAAGGAGAAATTAGAAATGAAAGGACTCGGATTAAAACTACTCTCTTGGGGCATCTATAGACGTGTTTCGAGATTTATCTCTCTATAGTATAGCTTTGCCTATGACTTTTAAAAAAAATGTAGGAACAACATTGAAATAAACTTACTCGGAAAATGTGTTGTGTGTGGAATGAACAGGTACACAGAAACGGATCTAGTGAAAAATATGGTCGGTATTTGTAAAGTAAAAAGGGGATTACGTCATTAGCAGGTATGAATGTGAGACCTGTACCGTCAGGTAAATAATCTTACCTGATGGTACAATTAAATAAAATAAGATTTTAAATATTTTATTGTATAATTCAATATCCGGAGGTGTATTTGCACGGGAAGTAGTTGTATCAATGGATATTTATTGTCTTGAGTTGTCTTATTAATTAAGAGACATCGTTTGTATTTTACATGAAAAACATTTTAGTAATTTCATACATTATACCGCGTGTTGCCTTGACAAACGTAACATAGGAAATCCCATATAAATTTTGAAATGTTAAAATTTTGGCTCCCCTATTTATTTTAGAAACAAAATGTAGTTACCTTTTTTGTAGAGGGAAAAATTCTGAATTCGATCGTGTTAACGTTTATCACCTTACGTTTCTTTAAGTTAAAATAATAAAGAAAAAATAATGTGATTTTATGAAAATAATGACATGCCATGGAATTGAAATAACAACTGCAGATGTCAAAATGCCAAAAGATATCGTAGTCACTTGATTAACCCTCTCATGTGCAACTTTTCAAAATTAGATTTTGTGGTGAAACAAAAATTAATATTGGTTGGAATTGAGCTTTATATTGATAAGAACAATAAAAAAGTTAAATTTTTTTGAAAACTTCATTTATTTTGAGAAAAATAGAATGTACACATATGTGTACACAGTGCACTTATGGTAAGAAATAAAGACACATATAATATTATACTATAAATGTATTGTTCACATAGAATCTGAAATATTCCATTTTATTATGTATGATATACCTCAAAACATTCGGGACACAGCGCTATTTCGCATCTTTTGCACATATATCGTGTTCTTTTTGAACAATTTACACTTTTGCAACGGGCCGCATTTTTTATTTCAAGTTTTTTTGGAAAATGTGGCCCTTTATCTAATCTTTTCTTTGTGGGAACCACTGTACGCTATATTTTTTTTATAGCAGGAGGAGTTGTACTTTTTGGACGACCCTTTTGTCATTTTATCTGTGCATCTCTACGGAAAATTAGAGCAGTTGCAATGCGACTTTTGAATTGTAGTAAATCCAATTTTTCGATTAAATTATTCTTATCCAACGCCATAAAATCCAAGAATTTACTATAGCTACATTTATTAGGTGGTAAAATATTCTCATATACCACCTGCGGTTTCTTGTATGGTTGGTATATAAGGCCATGTGTTGATTGTACAACTTTATTGAAAATGGTCGAGGAACTTGTATTCGTTGTTTTTCTTTGCGGCAAAATCTTTCAGCAGTATCGATGGGGAATACTCCTGCGTAGTTGAAGTACACCTTACCACTGTGATGTTATTATCAGATGTTGCAAACGAATAACTTCCACGACCATCTTTTTTCAATAACATCTCCGATTTCAAAATTTTGTCAGCTCCTTTCAACCTATTTGATCGCATTGTTCCCGTATACCAAATTTTTTTCTGCGTTAACGCGTCTATCAAAGGGATACTCGAAAATAGATTATCGGCATAAATTTTGTAATTTTTGTTTTCAATATCATGACATAATCTTATCACGACATCTCCGGCTGCACCAAATTCAGAAATATCTTGCCTATTACCAGAAATCCCTTGAAATATTTCAAAACAATACACATATCCAGATGTGCCTGCTCGGACGCATATTTTATATCCCCATTTTTTGGGCTATTTTGGTAAGTATTGTTTCAATGATGAACGTCCTTTAAAAGGTACCATCATTTCATCAATTGACATATACTGTTCAGGATCAACAGCCGAATGAAAAGTTTTATGAAGATGATCAATTACAGGGCGTAGGCGAAATAGCGTATCCGTATTATTTTCTTTGATTGTTGAAGCATCTACAAAATGCAAATATCTTCGAATTTCTTCAAACCGTTTTTGAGACATAGCATCTGCTATGAAATTCATCCTAAATCCACCTTAAGAAGACCAATATTGCCTAATTCTTGGGTATTTGATGTATGACATCATAGTTGTAATACCCAAAAATATTTTGAGTTCACTGTCAGATTGAAATTTATTTTTTTATTCTGATAGGCATATAAATTCAATTGGAAAACAATTGTGTCTCTCAAAAATGAATCAGAAAAAAATGGTTGAAGTAATCTATTGGTGAATCACCATGAACATGTTCTTTACTGGCGTTAGGAATATTAGCATCAAATAAATTTTCTTTATTTAGAACCCAATTAGGTGAGCAATCAGGTTTCTGGGTAGATTTTTTTTTTCTCTTTTCTGGGTCCAAATTTTTTTCTGGTTGTGTTTTCTCCATATCTGCCTCTTCAATATCATGCTCCTCTTCGACATTTTCTTCTTGATCGCCATTATTTTCAAACACGGACTCTATGTCTTCAGAATCGGTATCTGATATGATTCCATCTTCTGAGTCATCGGTATATAACATTGACTCAATTTACGCGTCGGTCAATGGACGTAGTCTTTCATACTCGCTATATTTCGTTTTTTTCCTTTACTTGTTACGTTGATAGATTTTTCAGTCGTTTTGCTTTCTTTACTTTTCACGTTGATAGATTTTTTAGTCAAAATATTGTCAATTTTATTATGTTTATTTTTTTCTTTTCCATCAGAATCTCCTTCACTATCTTCAGGTAAATATTCTAACTCACTATCCGATGACATCAATATTTTCTCTAGTTCAGCTTGAGATAGAGGACGTTTTGGATCAATCTTTCTGCTTAAAGTCGAAGCAATAGGTGGTAAATTTGCTGTAATTTTGGTTAGTGATTCATCATACAGATCACAATCCTGTAGTAATCGATCCATCTGTTCATCAGTAATACTATTTTCTTCATGATCCATTTTTAGCTAGCACCACTTCTACTGAAGTTACAAAAAGAAAAAAAGTTATAAAATATATATGTATACAAATAAAAATAACATTACTTGAGATATTTCAACGTATGTTTTCTTTTTTCTAAAAACGTTGTTTACAATTTTTGTGCGCGCTTTGTCCACATATGTGTACAAATATATTTTATCAATTTTCGTAAATATAACGGACTATTTTGTGAAGGCGAGTTATTCATTTTGAGAACAAACTATTTTTATAAAAGAAAACATTTTTTACTTACCTAAAAATACTTTATTTTGCCGAAAACCGATTTTTTTCTCTACTGTCTTTGCACAAATTATCTATAAACACAGAGCACATGGACACTTATTCACAAACGATTATAATATGCAATTCAGTACAACTGTAGCCATCTATCATTAACTAGCGAAAATGTGTGTCCACAAATGTGTATTAAGATCACTTCTATAAGAATTTAACTAATACTTTTGGAAATAAATAGAAAAACAAACGTGTCCACAAACGTGGACGTGGCGCATGGGAGGGTTAAAGTAAATGTTTTCGAAATGATTTGCACTATACAAGAAAAATGTCATTATGTTTATAAAATCACATTACTTTTTCTTAATTATTTTAGCTGTTCTGACATTCCTTGATTTTTAAAAGAGTTCAATTTGAAGCTTTAAACGAGTGTTTTCCACTCCCAGACTAAGCATGAAGTAAAATTTCGAGTTTAGAAAAGCCCCGTGAAAATTTGTCGAGGATCGCGCAGCGACCCGAGACAAATTTTCTGGGCTTTTCTAAACTTGAAATTTTACTTCATGTGCCTCGCGTATAAAACACTAAAACATTGTGAAATTCATGTATATTTGAACTTCACTTGAAATCAGTGTTTAATACGCGTGGCGCATGAAGTAAAATTTCGAGTTTAGAAAAGCCCCGTGAAAATTTGTCTCGGGTCGCTGCGCGACCCTCGACAAATTTTCTACGCGGGGCTTTTCTAAACTCGAAATTTTACTTCATGCTTAGTCTGGGAGTGGAAAACACTTGTTTAAAGCTTTAAATTGAACATTAAAAAAACAGGGAATATCCGCAATTGTTGTATCAATTCCATGGTATGTCATTATTTTTATAAAATTACATTACTTTTTCTTAATTATTTTAGCTGTCAATTTTCAGACATTCGTTGATTTTTAAAAGAGTTCAATTTGAAGCTTTAAACGAGTATTTTCCACTTCCAGACTAAGCATGAAGTAAAATTTCGAGTTTAGAAAAGCCCCGTGAAAATTTGTCGAGGGTCGCGCAGCGACCCGAGACAAATTTTTTGGGCGTTTCTAAACTGGAAATTTTACTTCATGCTTAGTCTGGAAGTGGAATACACTCGTTTAAAGCTGCAAATTGAACTCGTTTAAAAATCAACGAATGTCAGAAAATTGACAGCTAAAATAATTAGGAAAAAGTAATGTGATTTTATAAAAATAATGACATACCATGGAAAAAAAAAAAACAAGGAATATCTAAAGATTTACAGAAAATAGACTGAATTTGAAATACGTATACTTAAAAGAAAAACTTCCTGTATACAGGGTGTCCCATTAGTGCGGTCTCGGAAGATATCACAGCTCTCGTTAAAGATAGAAAAAAAATGTTTTCACGAAATTTGCTTGATTTTAAGAGCTGCATAACCTAAAATTATTTTCAAATATACAGGGTGTCCCATTATTCCATACTTAATACCAACTTTGTTATTTTAAATGGAACACCCTATATATTATTTTTTTATTTGATCCGCCTTTAAATAACCTACACAAAGATATATCATTATCGGCACTTTAGGTAATTCGTTACTTAAAAAAAAATATATTTTTTGAAAATTTTGGCAGTTTTAGTACTTTACTTAAAATTCACTGTGTTCGTATTTTTTAAGATACCAGTCTGAAATTTTACACACATATGCAGTAAAGACTCTAACACATTTTAATATTACTTATAAAACCTAGTAAAAAACTACCCTCGAATATTTAATATTTAAAATGTACATTACTTCATTATTTTAAATGCGACATCCTATATTTTTTTATTTTATCAAATCCGCAATAAAAAATGCTTTATTTCTTGTATAACATACCCTATATATATTTTCATTAGTTTTGGAGATATTAACATTTTTCTGTCAAATATGGGAAATTAGGTCACAATCAGCATTAAATTAGTCTTTAAAGGTTGTCTAACTTTAATGGTATTTAGATATTTCAGTTTTACTTTACTTTATTTATTTATGACATATTATAATTACATTTATAATATCAAAGTAAACAATATAAACAAATTTTGTCATTTTTTAATATATCATGAATGCAATAAAGGAGGCCATGAAAAACAATTGATAAAGTAAACAAACGTATTTATTTGACATACAGATAAATAAAGTGCTGTTAACACTATTATTAATATTATTGAATTTTTGATAACGCAATAATGAATTTTTCAAAAGAAGAATTAATAAAAATGACATACGTTTTGGGTGCAAGTGAAGAAAATTGTTTTCTTGCAAGTCGAATATATGCACAAAAGTATCCAAATGCGGATCGGCATCCTAATGCAGCAGCGTTTGTGAGATTGAAGAACCGATTTGAAAGCACAGGAAGTATCATGTACCCTCTAAAATTAAAGAGAAAGAAAAGGACAACGAAAGAAGAGAATGAACATTTGGTAATTCAGTCCATTGTTGAGAACCCTCAAATTTCTTCCCGCCAGTTAGAAAAACAACTTGATATTCCCAAATCAACAATAAACAAAATAACAAAGAGATTCAAATTTCATCCCTATCACGTTCAGTTGGTGCAGGAATTAGGTGAGAATGATTTTTTAAAAAGATTGGATTTTTGTAATTGGGCGTTACAAAAACATCAAGTTGAACCGAACTTTTTTAACAATATTTTGTTTACCGACGAAGCGATATTCCATAGAAATGGTTTCGTTAATAGACATAATTATCATTATTACGATGACCATAACCCGAACCATATTGTTTGTATAGACCATCAACATAAATGGTCTCTTAATGTTTGGGCTGGAATTATTGGGAATAGGATTATTGGTCCGTATTTCTTTAATGGAAATGTTACTGGTGATACGTTTTTAAATTTTCTTCGAAATCAGTTCGAAACCTGGTTGGATGAATTGCCGTTAAGAACGTTACAAAATGCATGGTTACAATTAGATGGCGCACCACCACACTATAGTCGACAAGTTAAACAATATTTAGACCAAACTTTTCCTAACAAATGGATTGGAAGAGGAGGACCAATTCCATGGCCAGCGATGTCACCCGATTTAACAAAACTGGACTTTTTTTATGGGGTGTTGTGAAGGAAGAAGTTTATAAAATACCTGCAACAACACAAGAGGATATGAAAAATAGAATTAGTAATGTTATGCGTGCCATTACTGTAGACAACTTAGTAAGTGTCAATCAAAGCTTCATACGGAGGCTTCAAGTGTGCCAAAACCAAAATGGAGGCCATATCGAACACTTAATATAATTATCAAATTCATTATATGCTAATCTGTTAATATTAATACGGTTTACTTGTTTCCATTGTCGTTATATTGTTTACTTTGATATTATAAATGTAATTATATTATGTCATAAATAAATGATTTGAAGTAAAACTGAAATATCTAAATACCATTAAAGTTAGACGTCCATTAGAGATTAATTAAATGCTGATTGTGGCCTAATTTCCCATATATGACAGGAAAATGTTAATATCTCAAAAACTAATAAAAATAGATATAGGGTATGTTATACAAAAAATAAAGCATTTTTCATTGCGGATCTGATAAAGTAAAGAAATATAGGGTGTCCCATTTAAGAAAATGAAGTAATGTACATTTTAAATATTAAATATTAGAAGGTAGTTTTTTATTAGGTTTTATAAGTAATATTATAATGTGTTATAGTCAATGGATAGAGCATTCTTTACTGCATATGTGTGTAAAATTACAGACTGATATCTTAAAAAATAAGGACACAGTGAATTTTTAAGTAAAGTACTAAAACTGCCAAAATTTTCAAAAAATATTTTTTTCTGAAGTAACAAATAACCTAAAGTGCCAATAATGATATATCTTTGTGTAGGTTATTTAAAGGCGGATCAAATAAAAAAATAATATATAGGGTGTTCCATTTAAAATAACAAAGTTGGTATTAAGTATGGAATAATGGGACACCCTGTATATTTGAAAATAATTTTAGGTTATGCAGCTCTTAAAATCAAGCAAATTTGGTGAAAACATTTTTTTTCTATCTTTAACGAGAGCTGAGATATCTTCCGAGACCGCACTAATGGGACACCCTGTATATGTAATATTATACACAATTAGGGTTTTTTAAACAATGGCGGCGATAAAGAAAAAACATGTATTTTTAATCACCCGAAAAACTAGATTTCGTTTTTACTAAATAATAAAGAAATCATTTAGTTGCATTTTATTTTTTTGTAGCAAAACCGTACAACCTTAACATTATTAAGAGACAAAAACGCTTTTAAATGCAGTAATCTTTCAAGATGTATTATTTAAATTTTTATAAGGTGCGCCAATAAAAACATATTTTAGTTTTTATGTTGTGGTACTATTGTTTTTTATACTTCTTGTCAATCAATGATGACCATAATAACTGAAATTATGTGTTATATTATGATAATTAACCATAATAAATTTTAGTTAAATCGAATAAAGCGTTCAATTGTTATAAATAACATTAATAATATTTTTTTGAACTTTACAGACTAATTCCTGCTTAACCGTAAACTTTTGTATATAGATAAGTTATGTTAAATCATCATATTTTGATCTCAGGAATCTATGGTTAAGCCATTTTCCCACATTAACGGGACACCCTGTATATGCCGACGCTGAATAAACAAAAACTAAGTAACGCTAAATAAGCGACTAAATTCCCACTCCCACCAAGTGCTATATATCACTTACAAATAATTATTATCCCCTTGATAGTAATCAAACATTAACCAGAAATTAAAATTTAAATTCGCCTACTAAAAAATTGTTCACTAATAATTACACAAATTACATACGAACTTACTAGGAGCTTCCAACGAATAATCATCAAAACATAAATTCAAATTATTAAGTCTCTTACGAACGATTTGCCAACTACGCTTAAACCCAATAAATCAACATCAATATCTCCTGAGACTTGAATGTGTAATTAATTATTCCCATGATAAGTTTCTTACAAATGCACATGCTTAATCAAATCTCAAGTCTGTCCGCAGAACTACTATCGTCAACTACAAAACTCTTCAACAATAATGTTCGTCAATCACTCGTGGTACATGAACATGAAATGTTGACCTGGTTCATTTCACATGACTTTAACTATACAGGGTGTTTCGACATAATGTATGGGGTTCTCAGTTATTGGAAGAGATAAAGAGTCAGTAGAGAGTCAAAGTTGCGTATTTTAGGGCCAAACAATAATCTGAAAACAATTTTAAAATATATTTTTTTGTTTTCGAGATATCAACAAAAAACTGATTTTTTGAAAAATCGTTTAATTTTTTTATTTAAAAACTACTGAATCTGGACATTTAGAACTTTGACGATACACAGGCATTTTATAATGAGGAATCTAGTAACATATTTTTTTCAAGATAACACATGGATCAATAAGTCCCGGGACTAACAATGAAAACAACATTTTTTTTGCAAAATTTTTTTTATTCATCTACATAATCACCTTTTAGGGTGATACAATCGTTCCACCGCTTTTCCAATTTTTCAATACCATGTTTAAAAAAATTAATATCTTTCGCTTCAAAATAAGCTTCTGTTTTAGCGATGACCTCCTCATTTGAGCCAAATCTTTTTCCCTGGAGCATTTTTTTAAGGTCAGCAAAAAGCCAGTAGTCACTGGGGGCTAAATCTGGCGAGTATGGGGGGTGGGGAAGCAGATCAAAGCCCAATTCGTCCAATTTTGCCATTGTTTTCATTGACTTGTGGCAGGGTGCATTGTCTTGGTGAAAAAGGATTTTTTTTCTCTGCATGTGCGGTCGTTTTTTTGCTATTTCCTTCTTCAAACGCACCAGCAAGTCAATATAATAGTCGCTGTTGATCGATTTACCTTTTTCGAGGTAATCAATAAAAATCACGCCATGCGTATCCCAAAAAACTGACGCCATGACTTTTCCAGCTGACTGCTGCGTTTTCGCACGCTTCGGACGGCTTTCGTCAGCTGTACGCCACTCAGATGACTGCCGCTTCGACTCTGGAGTGTAGTGATGTATCCATGTTTCGTCCATGGTCACGTAACGACGCAAGAAATCTTTTTTGTTACGAGTCAATAGCGATAAACAGCTTTCTGAATCATCGACTCGTTGCTGTTTTTGTTCCATCGAAAGCAATCGCGGCACCCACTTGGAAAAAACCTTTTTCATGCTCAATTTTTGATGAACGATAGCAAATACACTTCCATATGATATCTGTGTCATCTCAGCAATCTCACGGAGCTTCACTTTACGGTCTTTCATGATAATTTTTGTCACTTCACTCACATTTTCCGGTGTAGAGGCTTCCACAGGTCTACCCGAGCGTTCCGCGTCATTTGTGTCGGTACGACCACGTTTAAACTCGGTAAACCACCGACAAATCGTTGTTTTTGATGGAGAAGATTCCGGGTAACATTTTTCAATCCATTGTTTCGCTTGCACGGTGTTTTTACCCATTAAAAAACAATGTTTTATTAGAACACGAAACTCGGTTTTTTCCATTTTTTAAACTGACTGCAAAATGACTTTACTATAACCTCGATAACTCAGCTGTTTCTGGTCCGATCGACTTAAAATTTTGACACGTTTCAAGCAAAGGTTAGTACTCTAGAAAGGCGTGGTTACTGGTTTACTACGAGCGCCATCTCTGGGTTAGTCCCGGGACTTATTGATCCATGTAGTAACTGCAACATTTACCCGAGGACCATAGCTAACTATTGTTTTTCTTACGGGCGCCATTTTGGATTTTAATATTTAGTGAAAGAATATTTTTTTTTCTGAACTCAGTTATTTATTTTAGATTTGATATTTAAAATTATAATATTTCCTTTTTTGCAAAGAGTGCCTAGGAAACAATGACGTCACATCTATTAATCAATAAAATATTAACAGCATTTAATTATTGTAAGCAGTCAAAAATAATTATTAACTGTCAATCTTTTGTAATAATAATAACAAGTATCGATCATCACACAAAACATAAAGTAAAAAATGGTGATGTGTCCATCATAGTACTTTCCCCCGTAAATTGTGTATTAAATCACTTTTAAAATATTTGTAGCATTATTATTTTTAAAATGTCTTCAACTTTTTGATAACTACAACTTTTATTTGAAACATTTTTCAATTGGATCAACACATACTGACACAAACCAATGACTAGATAAAAAACACTATTTATTGAATATCTCAAAAACTAAGAGTGCTATGACAAAAAGTGAAGATACAAAAAATCTTTAATATCTTATTACCTACAACTTTTATTTGAAACATTTGCCAATTATATCAACACACACACTGACACAAATCAATGACTAGATAAAAAACACTATTTATTAAATATCTCAAAAACTAAGAGTGCTATGACAAAAAGTAATTGAACCATACATCTTTATTTTGTTATTATCTACAACTTTTATTTGAAAGAATTTTTTGTTTGATGAACATTTATTGAAAAAATCTGAAAAAACTGAAAAACGCTAGGAGTAAAGTACCACTTCCGGTTTTCCGATTTTCACCAAAAGCTTTTCAGTTCTTCCGATTGTAACAAAAAGCTTAAGTTTCAAGTTTCATCTCGATATCTTTAGCGGTTTTTGCGGTACAGCGCACACAGACAGACAGACAGACAGACAGACAGACATTTTTCAAAAATGGTCTTATTCGACTCAGGGGACCTCAAAACGGATATTTCCGCTAAAATTTTTGATTCGAAAATTTTCACGAAAACAATACTTTCCCTTTGTATTACATACGGGGGAAAGTAAAAAATGGTGATGTGTCCATTATAGCACTCTCCCCTTTAAAGATAACTTAAATATCAACAGTATCCAAAACTTGCACAAACTAAATGTATTCTACTTTTATTATTATTATTCCAAAATTATTCACAAAAACAATAATTCTTGCATTTTTCCCTAGTTCTCAATAAACATTGATCACCATCACATCTACGCGTTACATATTTTAAACTTTACTGTAAATCAGTGGTTTATACGCGTGGCGCATGAAGTAAAATTTCGAGTTTAGAAAAGCCCCGTGAAAATTTGTCTCGGGTCGCTGCGCGACCCTCGACAAATTTTCTACGCGGGGCTTTTCTAAACTCGAAATTTTACTTCATGCTTAGCCTGGGAGTGGAAGACACTCGTTAGTACATCACAACTGTTAAAATATGTATCGTATTAGTATTTTGTCATTAAGTCACTATATTGACTGTTTTGATATAGTGATTTAAGTGACTTACAATTATAACGTCATAATAGCCGAAATACAGTTCATAGAGAGACATAATCAGACAAAATCCTAGCCTAATTTAAGCGACTTTTTATCTCTTTAAATAACCGAGATCCCCATACATTCTGTTGAAATATGGGCACCCTGTATTTTCATAAAATAATTTTCGTTACTGAATTTCAATTGTTAAATAAACCATCTAACTCACAGTTAATAACCACGCAACTAATAATCAAGCCACTCACAGTCCAATAGTCAAAACACGGACAATAAAGATATAATATGACAAATTCCTATGATAGTCCAAAGACAGTCAAGCAATTTATTAAGATTCAAAATGTCACTCTAGTATTTCGTTTATAAACAAATACATTTTCTATCGGTACAGTAATTAATCAGCTGGATGCCTGTCTTCAGGGGTGATATGTAAGCAAATTATGGATCTAAGGAGTTGTGAAATAAGCGAGTTACTTAACTCTTTCCAAAGCACTCTTTACAAAAAACACAAGATTAAAATTTTACATATAAAATGTACAATAAACTGTAAGTGTAATACATTATTGAATTCAGAAAAAAATATTCTTCCAAAAAATATTAAAATCCAAAATGGCGCCTATAAGAAAAATAAAAGTTAAAATATGTTACTAGATTTCTCGTTAAAAAGTGCCTGTATAATGTTAAAGTTGTAATGGTCTGGATTTAAAAGTTTTTCAATAAAAAAATAAAAACGAAATTTCAAAAACTCTGTATTTTGACAATATCTTAAAAACGAAAGAAGATATTTCAAATTTGTTTTAAGATTATTATTGGGTTTTAAAATACGCAATTTTGCCCTAATTTAACCGACTCTATATCTCTTTCAATAACCGAGATCCGCATACATTCCGTTGAAATACAGGCACCCTGTATATTCATAAAATAATTTTAGTTACTGAATTTCGACTATTAAATAAATTATCTAACTCATAGTTAATAACCACGCAACCAATAATCAGGATGGTTCATTCAACAATTGTGCCACCATCGCGACAAAGTTCACTTCATAAGGTTAAAATTTTAATTAATTGTTCACCTAACTAATAAAACTCAAAATAAAATACGGAAATAACTGGCCTTGATTTGCATTATTTTATTCCAACGTTGCATTTTTTCATGCCTGATGGTTTTCGCGCAAATTCATCCTCCGGAACTTTAAATAATCTCAACTGGAAAACCCACGTGCTGCGACTTCCAACAAATATAGAGTTCGGACGATGGAAAAGAAACCCTCTACAGCTCGGTTCAGTATTCCCAATACCCCACTCTGCTCGCGCTTTAACCAAAATCGGAATATAAGAATGCAGATTATCCGCCCCCACGGGATAAACAATCATTAGGAATCAATCAGGATCTAATAATCTCCGTCCACTATCCCAAATGAAATCGGAATCACACGTCGAAATATAATCAGAATTAAAGTTATAGTTAGAATAGGAATTAAAGTTATAGTGAGAATTGGAATTAGAAGCCTAACAGAAAAATAAACAATCGGGCATTACAAACTGAGTAAGCTCAAGTGAAAGGTGATATTATTTAGAATAATCACCTAGATGTTTATGGCTTCTGCAAAGATATATCATTTTTATAAACCCACGTTCATCTTTGACGACAGATTTGTCTTTCTGCTCGATCAACCCAATCGTTAGTTTTCTCTCTCTCATTCAATACCAACCCACGAATTGAGTCTTTATCGGAAAGGGTTGTTAAAACCCTATCCGATAAAGACTCAATTCGTGCCTCGACAACTTTTACAATTTATATCTTTACTGGATATCTTGCACTGGATATCCTACACCAACTGCCAGCTACTGTAAATTAGCCGTAATTATTTAAAAATCTAACAAAATTCCTTCCAGTAATTAATAATATTGATTGAAAATTTCACAAACTTGTGTACAATGGATTGAATATGTTAGGACTACGCTGGAATAAATCCGCCAAAATTGTAGCGTGAATTCGAATTCAAAATTGTCACGCTGCAATGTTAACAATAGTCATTTAATGATGAAATACTATCACAGTCAAGAGGCTAAGTTATTTTAAGACAATATTTCATAATGGTCAATAGGCAATTGACACACAGTAATGTCACAATAATCAAGGACATTCAAATACGTCACGTATAGTCAAAATGTCATGATGGAAACAGAGAGGGGTTAGGTTAGAAAAATAACAATCGTTTTATCACAACTTGTCATCTAACCTAACTTAATTTAATTAAATTATAAATTGTCAGAAATATCCTAAAATGTCATGGTTGGCCAAAATTGCCATTTCGTGTGGAAAATTTAAAAATACAAAATTCAAAATTAATAATGACACTTTGACAAATGTTTACACTTTGATGAACAAAAAAAAACACTTAAAATACTGTATTGCCTATATTGACTGTACTAACTATAAGTAGACTTGCATTTCATTGTATCGATTAGATGTTCCCCAGGGAAGCATTCTTGGCCCAGTATTATCCATTATATATCTAAATGACATATCTCACAATATTTAAAATAACTGCAGTTTCGCTTGTTATGCAGATGACACGAACCTTTTGTTATTTGGTAAAACGTATAACCATATAACAGACACCGGTGATTCTCTCATGAAAGAAATTAATGAATGGTTTATAAATAACAGATTAATTCTGAATACCGACAAGACTAACGTAATTCTATTTAAAACATGCCAATCTATGATAACCCCTACTAACATCACATTAAATAACACCATAATTGAATTTACAAGTAGCGCAAAATTCCTTGGAGTCACAATTGATGCCACATTAAGTTACAAGGAACATATAGACAATCTTGCATGCAAACTTCATAAATCATGTAATGGTTTGAAAATCCTAGCAAAAAATACGAACAGTAATATTATAAAAATATTGTTTTATTCAAACTTCTACAGTCACTTAAAATATGGAATCATATTTTGGGGTAACAGTGCACACCGCGAAATTGTGTTTAAAGCTCAGAAACGCGCCGTAAGAATAATTGGTAAAATGAAGCATAGTGATAGTTATCAGGGAGTATTCAAACGTATGGGCATTTTGACCGCGCCAGCTGTTTACATTTATGAGTGTGTCAAGTTTTTAATAAAAAAACTAGAAATCTGTTTTCTGATCACATTTTAAATAGCACTCACAATACAAGGCATGGTAATGTGTATGTATATCCTTCGCACCGACTTACTATGTTTGAAAAAGGCCCACTATATAATTGTATAAAATTCTACAATCATCTGCCGCTTAGTATAAAACAAGAAAACAACTTTTATAAAATAAAGCGATTGTTGTATGATCTGCTGTGCATATTGGAACCATATGACATTAACGCCTTTTTAAATGTAAGATACAATAATTAAATGTAATTCAATACTACTTTACGTTATTTTTGTTTTTCTCTTTCTTTGACGTATTTCCATGTTTATACTGTATATGTATTTGTACTTGTTTTTTTACCCTGGAAATAAATATGCTTATTATTATTATTAACTATTTTGCCGGTACTAAATATATATCGACAGTATCGATTATATCGACTAATTTTACAGTATTAACTGTATCGGTTATGTTGATCATTTTGACATTACTGATTATATTAACAGATCGATTATATTGACCATTTTGACAGTACTAATCATATTATGTTGCTTATTTTGACATTACTAATTATGTAAGAAATAAAACACGATCGTTTGAGAATTTTCACAGTTTTTAATGTCGAACACTGCGACAATTGTTTCGCCACACAGTGGCTTCATCAGGCAGATGAGTAATGATTACATGAAACTACAATCGTTGCTTATATACTAAATCATTGTGGAGGGAGTGTGCGTAACAGTGTAATTTAATATAATATTTATGATTTAACAGAATGACATAATTAATGAAGACATTTACAATTTTACACATTACAATTTATAGACCTAGATTTAATAGTGGTTAATTATTTACGTCGGTTTGATCATTGAGTATCAAACCGCGTTGATTATATTTGTTAATTTCCAGCTGCTCAAGGAGGTTTAATTTCTTGCTTTTAGCGCATCCGTGTAAAATTTTGAAGTTGTTGTTGGGGTTGTGATTATGTTCCCTGAGGTGATTGGCATATGTAGATGTCGTCTTATGGTTAATGTAGCTTTTTTGGTGTTCAGCTATTCTTTCTTCAAAGCTGCGTCCGGTTTGGCCAACATATATCATGGGGCAATCTCCACATTCTAACAAGCAGACTCCTGATTTTTTGTTTTTGTCGGTTTTGTCTTTGGCATTATTAATGAATTTATGTAATGTATTGTTAGTTTTAAAGGCTACTGAAATATTGTGTGATTTTAATTCGTTTTTTATTGTGACGGAAGGATGACCGATGTATGTTAGAGTACAATAATTTGAAGCTAATTTATCATTATTTGAGGGAAAAATTAAGTTGTTGATTTTTTGTTTTTGTTTTTGTTTTTTATTTAAAATATTCAAAGTTAGGTTTTTGAAAATTCTCAAACGATCGTGTTTTATTTCCTACATATTATGGAATTTCACCAAGTAACAGCCTCATCTATCCAATATTACTAATTATATTGACAGACTATATTGACCGTAGCGATTATGTTTGCTATTTTACCAGTACTGACTATATCGACAGTGTCGATTCTTTTGACTATTTTGCCGTACTGACAGTATCGATTATGTAAACTATCTTGACATTACTGATTATATTGACAGTTTTCACAGTACACATTATATTGACTATATCGATTATGTTGACTCTTTTGACAGTACTGACTGTATCGACTATATTGACAGTACTGACTGTATCGATTATGTTGACTGTTTTGACATTACTGATTATATTGACATCGATTATATAGCCCATTTTCACAGTACAAACTACATTCACTATATTGATTATGTTGACTATTTTGACAGTACTGACTATATCGACTATATTGACAGTACTGACTGCATCGATTATGTTGACAATTTTTACAGTACTGACTGTATCGACTATACTGACTATGTTGGCTATAATTATTATAATTTGACAAAATTGACAATATCGACTGTTCTTTTACTATATTGACTGTTATGACTAAATTACCTATCACTCGACAGCTTTGATCATTTCGACATTTTACAATAGTTACATGTTTCAACATTTCTTACAATTTTTCAACTCTTTTTGTCTAAATGTAAAAATTATTTTAAAAAATAAGTGAATTTATGTTAAATAATATCAAAATAAGCAAGAGATAGTCTACTAAGCCACTCGTTTTCGATGTTTTGTATTTAAAATGTAAATAAAATGTCGAAAAATATTTAAATAAAAAATATTTACATTGTTCTTCACACATTCTCAAGTCAGATCAAATAATGTAAATTAACTTACTTAGTAATTTATTTAATAACAAATTAACAACTCTGCGTTATTGCATCAATGGCGCGTAATGGGTTATCATTCGCCGATTCACTAACCATTCTGCGTAGCTTTATTTCTAGGCATCAGTGTATGTGCTAATTTTTAAAGTGTTAATTTTAATCTGTTGTTAATTATAGGTATTATATTGTTTAAACATTTTTTTTTATTGTATTACTTTAATTTTTATCACTGTATCTGTATAATGTAATGGCCACCGTTTATAAATAAATAAATAAATAAAAAATCTTCGAGTGAAAATTCTATTCTGAACGTTGAACTTTTGTATTTAATGTTAACGATTTTTGTCAGTTGTTAACTTAGCAATTTTACAGTAAACATGTCTAAACTAATAAGCTGTTTTTTCATATTTATTTTTTAACTTATAAGCATTCAAAACTTCATGCCTTTTTTTTCAGTGATTTTAATGTATAATTTTAAGACCAGGTACCAAGGGCAATTATTGATAGAATAAAAGACAGTCTTGCATAACACATACTACAACTATTCTCACGATCTTAGTGATTTGCATTTTTTTTTTTTTCTTGATTTTCGTTTAATTTAATGGTCGGAGATTTTGAAGATTTTACTTTATTTTCATATTTATTGTCGATTTGGACTCTTTATTTTTAAGGTTTTGATACGCCCATGGGTGTCGGTCCGTGATAAACTGCAAAGCTATACCGATAAGAAATAAATCTCGATACGCGTCTATAAAATAAATTGACCTGAGAGGAATACCGCCCTGATTGTTACATTTACAGTAGGTTACTGTATGTAACAGCAAACACTTGTTGTATAATCGAATCTCTGGTACATCTTCAATTTTAAAAATGAAAACTATTGCATTAAAAGTGAGATTCTTTATGCAATCTACAACAAATTTGTCTAACAAAGACTAAATAAAACACTCACTGAAACATCTACTTCCCGAGCTAATACTTCGATTAGCTCGGGTAGTACACTCATTGAAACAAAGGAGTGTTTTATTTAGTCTTTGTAAGACAAATTTGTTGTAGATTGAGTAAAGAATCGCACTTTTAATGTCTAGAGTTTATATTTTCAAAATTCAAGATGTCAATACAAGTATTTCCTTCGCCCAATACTTGCAAATGAATTATATTATTCAGAATTTCAGAACCATTAAAATAATATAAATCAACTACAGTCGATTTTAGACGTAATCCTGTTATAAAAATGACGTCGGTTTTTCTGTATTTAAATTTAAATTTAAAAATCGCATTCATAACTTCCGATATGTCCATTTATCCGTGCCTACAAATTTAATGTCCAAAATGTATGAGGGGCTATCAATAAAGGGCGCCCTTATCGGGCATATGAAGCCGCAGGCGCCCATCATTCAAGGGATCTATGAGTGCGATGTGCGAATGCCCTTTCCGCCCCTTCCATCCCTTCGCTGCTGTCATCTTAAACATGTTTGATTTCCTCCTTAAATTTTCCACGTTCAAATCTCTAACATTCACTTCATCGTCCTTCTTAAATAGGCGCTTTGATTTAGGGATGTGAAATAAGGAATTTACTTTTTTAAAGTATTCTTCATTCACGTTTCAGATACAGAAAATGTTTCTTTTGAGTACACATTTTCCGATATATACGCTGTGTTTCGGCATTCGTTGTTTTGGAAATGAGTTTAATTTGAAGCGTCTAACGAGTGTTTCCACTCGTTGATTAAGCATGAGGAGCAGAAGAAGAAATACATATTTACAAGATAGATAAACAAAAACAGTGAAACATAACCTCTAAAGTAGTTTAAATTTAACTATACTACTAAACTAACCATTAGAGATTTTGTTCTATTAATACGAAATACAGTGCGATCATTTAAAATATAAATTAGAGTAGGCTTTGAATTTTTAATTAGATTGATACTACTGACTGTTAGTTTACAATAACCTTAAATTTATTCCATCCTTCAATTATCATTCTGGGCAACCGCATAAAAAATGCCGTCTACTCTAATTTACAATTTAAATGGTCCTGTATGTGTCTACTAGAAATTAACTAGCATTAAACTATTATAATATTTCTTGGATTTTGGAGGCGTTCACTTCGTGGTACATCTTCAATTTTGATATAAAGAAAACTCTTAACTTTTTATACCACTTTTATTTTACTTCAGTGACTAGTTTCAATTACACGGTAATAATTCTCAAACTAAGTGCACTTAGTTTGAGAATGATTACCGTGTAATTGAAACTAGTCACTGAAGTAAAATAAAAGTGGTATAAAAAAGTTAAGAGTTTTCTTTATATTATAATAATATTAACGGTGATTTCTATTAAGAAAATTGTTCTAGTATAGAACAAGTAAGTATTTTAGTTTCATGCTTAATCAAGGAGTAAAAAACACTAATAATAATAATAATTCATTTATTTCCAGTATGAATATACAGACATTCGTGGGTGGGTCAGTTACAGTAAATAAATAGTTAATGTGGTGTAAATAAGGACACTACAAACATATTAAAATTGATACAATCAAACATATTAAAACTTATATCTAGTTAAAAAATTAGGAAATAGATTAAATAAATATAATACAAGGTCTGATATAAGATTAAAATATAAGTTTAAAATATATAATTACGTTTACAATATAAATTTGAAGTACAGTCATATAATGCCGCACACGTTAATAAATTCATCTACTGTATAGCAGCAGTGAGTTAATAATATTTCCTTAACCCTTTTTTTGAATTGTTTCACAACGTTATATAATTTTAAGGACTGCACTATACATGAATTGTGGTAAAATGCATGACTGTGTTTTGGAAGTCTTATAGTTTTTGTTCTGGTATTGTGTTCGTAATGTACTTGGTTATTCCTTGATAGATATTCATTGTTCTTGACGAATTTAAGAGACTCGTAGATGTAGAGGCTGGCCAAAGGCATTATTTTGAGTCGTTTAAATAAGCTTCGACAGCTGCTATATGGTTTTGTATTTGCAATAGCCCTTACTAATCTTTTTTGAGCAACAAATACCTTTTGCAAATTCATTTTTGTTGTACAGCCCCAAAAGATGATTCCATATGTAAGTTGCGATTGACAGTAAGCCATGTAGGTTATTCTAGCCGCTTCTTCGTGCACATCTTTGCGTGTTGCAAATATAAGGTATGCATATTTTGATATTTGCATTGACACTTGTTGAACATGTGTATCCCACTTTAGATCATTTTGTATAGTAATACCAAGAATTTTTACTTAATCCCTTTCATGTAGTGTTTCGCCATTAAATTGTATATTTGTGTGTCCTGTTGGTGCTTTATAGTGCATAATATGAGTTTTTGAAACATTAGCCTTTAAATTGTTATTGGTTAGCCAAGAATGTAGTTCAACAAGCACATCATTTGTTGCTTTATTAAGTTCATCTAGACGGTAGCTTTCCATGTTAATGGTGGTATCGTCTGCGAACATTGTAATGTGTCCATTAATATCTTACAATACTATTATAAGATTTAATATTTCAAGGTTTAGCGACATGAAAATTATTTAAAAATAAAAGAGGAATACTATACAGGGAGATTTTCTTTTTGGTATACATATCACAGTAATGCTGTAAATGACCAGATATTCTTTTTTTAAGTTCAATTTAAAGCTTTAAACGATTGTTAAGTGCACTTAGTTTGAGAATGATTACCGTGTAATTGAAACTAGTCACTGAAGTAAAATAAAAGTGGTATAAAAAAGTTAAGAGTTTTCTTTATATTATAATAATATTACCGGTGATTTCAATTAAGAAAATTGTTCTAGTATAGAACAAGTAAGTATTTTAGTTTCATGCTTAATCAAGGAGTAAAAAACACTACAATACTATTATAAGATTAAATATTTCAAGGTTTAGCGACATGAAAATTATTTAAAAATAAAAGAGGAATACTATACAGGGAGATTATTTTTTTGGTATATATATGACAGTAATGCTGTAAATGACCAGATATTCTTTTTTTAAGTTCAATTTGAAGCTTTAAACGATTGTTTTCCACACCCAGATTAAGCATGAAGTAAAATTTCAAGTTTAGAAAAGCCTGAAAATTTTTAAAAAATAATAAAAAAACGAATGAAGCTTTATTCTGAATTTGCAAACAATAATTAAATTAATCAACTCTAAGCGAAATTTGTATTTATTTGGTACTTTATTTTTACTCACATATTTTATATTATTTGGGGCAACACTGCGGCATTCTGGTGGAAATATCATTTGGCCAGTTGGCAACACTGCTCGAGAATAGGATAGAGGGGTATTCTTGCAGCCCTCTCTCTCGGATCGGTCTGGCGGACCGAATGCGCGTTCCAGTATAAGTATATTTCAGTGGGTCACCGTGTCAAATTTAGTTGTATCCCACATTGTCAAGGTTTTTGAGATTAGGTATAAAATAAACATAGTAATTAAGATACAAATTCAAAATAAACATAATAAGTGCCATAAAAAATGTCATAAGTAATAGAGTAACAAGCAAAACATGTTCACGACTGTTTAAAAATATTACAACTTTCAAAGTTTGAAAAATTTATTAACTATTAATGAATGTATTGTAATGATTATTATTTTTTTTAATATTAAATTCAAATATAAAATGACTTGACAATTTAATTAAAACACTTAACTTTGTTTTACCATTTTTATTTTACTTTTTAGTGACTATAGTTTCGACTACAAGCTAGTCATTATCAAACTAACACAATATTTGAAACCACTTAGTTTAATAATGACTAGCTTGTAGTCGAAACTATAGTGAATGAAAAGTAAAATAAAAGTGGTAAAACAAAGTTAAGTGTATTAATTAAATTGATATGAAGATGTACCATAAAGTGAATGCCAACCAAATTAAAGATTTAAATGACATGATTTGTATAAAAAAAATGTTAACCAAATAAATTGATTTTAGTTAAGTTTAAACACGTTTTTAATTTAAAATTAAAATAAAATTACTTAATTTAAAAAATTAATAATTATAGGCATAGGTTTTTGATAATAATAATAATCTTTATTTAGCATCTTTTGCTATACAATAACATAGAAATATACAGAGAGATTTATTTAACACCGAACATTTTCATAACGAGAATATTTCATTTAAGTAGACTTATGCATACGTTGTACATTTTCCGACGCTCGGTTTATTAAGAGAATTCAATTTGAAGCTTTAAACAAGTGTTTTCCACTCCCAGGCTAAGCATGAAGTAAAATTTCGAGTTTAGAGAAGCCTGAAAATTTGGTTTGGTCGCGTAGCGCGAAGCGCGGAGCGGCCAAACCAAATTTTCAGGCTTTTCTAAACTCGAAATTTTACTTCATGCGCCACCGGTACAAAACACTGATTCAATGTAAAGTTTAGCGGTGTGTATTAAGCTTCGTAATATGTCACTGTTTTGTACCGGTGGCGCAAGAAGTAAAATTTCGAGTTTAGAAAAGTCTGAAAATTTGGTTTGGCCGCTCCGCGCTTCGCGCTACGCGACCAAACCAAATTTTCAGGCTTTTCTAAACTCGAAATTTTACTTCGGGGAGTGGAAAACACTCGTTATGAAATTAATTATTTTTTCGTTCAGCGGGGGTGGCTTGTAAGTGAAATTAATGGCTACAGGGGTTTGATTATGCAGCCGGCCATCGATGCATGGAAATTTCAGGCTCTTGTAAAAGTTTAAAATATTGTGTGTTTAATGAAATAATATATGTAGGCTTTTCTAAACTCGAAATTTTACTTCGGGGAGTGGAAAACACTCGTTATGAAAATGTTCGATGTTACAAAAACTCTCTGTATATTATTAATCACTCCCAGCTATGAAAAGTCGATTTTTTATGCAAGGTTTATTATAAAAGCGTTAAATTTTGAACTTTTAACGAGTGTTTCTACTCCCTGATTAGGCATGAAGTAAAATTTAGAGTTTAGAAAAGCCTGAAAATTTGGATTTGCCGGGGCGTGCGAGCGAAGCGAGTCGCGCCCCGGCAAATCCAAGTTTTCGGGCTTTTCTAAACTCGAAATTTTACTTCATGCGCCACGCGTATAAAATACTGATTTCAAGTGAATTTCAAAATATATTCCTTATAAATAATTTGTCACCCTTTTTATGAAACAAAATTATGTTTTCCAGTACTTTTTTTAAATGTAAAATCTTGCAACGCATTTTATCTAATAGCCCTTAGACACAACGCATATTGTCTAGACAATCTGCAAAATGACAGACGAATGCAATTTTATTCGGCTATTGTCTGAAAACATTGGACAATTCGAATTTTGTCTAAATAAAATGCGTTTTGTCCGTATTTTGTGTTTTGTGAGCAACATATACATCGACATACTACAATTTAGTTAATCTTGAGGGGGGCTCCTCAAGCCCGCGAGCCATCCCCCGGGTGCGCGCCTGCATTTAACACCATGCTTTAAACATTTTCTGAAAAAACCTTTCTCAACTGCAAATAATCAACCACAAAAATTACACCAGCAAACATAACACACGTGAAAATAACCCAGCACAAAAGAAGTACTTGCAGTTTTGTGTATGTACGATTAGTTTTAAAGTATTACACAATTACCGCACCCTCCCTTATGTAACATAAAAGTCGAATAAAGAAAACAGAGCCGTTGTTTGTACCAATTTAAAAAATGCAGCCATAAAAGTCTCCATGCATAGGGCATAAACTTCCAGCTCGCAGACCCGGCTGCCCCCCCCCCCCCCCCCCCCCGCCCCTGATATTTTTGTATGTGGGTGTGTGTGTGTTTTTTTTACGGACACCAAAACAAACGGAACGCAAAAAAACAACAGCACAGACAAAAAAACCGATGTATCGTATTTATTATTACAGAGCGCGTTCGTAAATTGAATTAGGGAAGCTGTATGTGCGCCGTTTTTATTTTTTCGTTCAGCGGGGGTGGCTTGTAAGTGAGATTAATGGCTACAGGGGTTTGATTATGCAGCCGGCCATCGATGCATGGGAATTTCAGGCTCTTGTAAAGGTTTAAAATATTGTGTGTTTAATGAAATAATATATGTATGTCATTTATTCAAATGAAATATACATGTGTATTAGGGATTGTAAAGTTACTGATTTGTTTAATTGCCGGTAATTCGGTAAATTTGTTCATCAAAATTGGTTTACTGATAATACCATCAATACGAGAATCAATTTAACCCTAGCCCTGGAATTTGGCATGCTTTAGTCAAGATGTATGTAATGTACTGGACAATCGTGAACAACTAGACGTCATCTATACTGACTTCACGCGTGCATTTGATGCATTGGATCATTCTGTGTTGATAACAAAACTTAGTGGTTTTGGTTTTAGTAACGACCTATGCAAATATATAAATTCTTAAGTGGACATCCGTAAAAATTCTGTATGTTATAAAGGTTTTAAATCAATTGAATACGTGTCTACATCTGGTGCGCCTCAGGGTTCCAATCTTGGACCACTGCTGTTCATCTTATTTGTCAATGACCTACTGGAATGTTAAAATTGTAATTACATAGCCTATGCGGTTGATATAAAAATGTATGCTAAAATGACAACGCTACAGGATGCATTATGCTTGCAGCAAAATTTAGAAATAATATCTAATTGGTGCAATATCAACAAACGTTATTTAAATGCTAACAAATGTGCAGTCATGAGGTATACCAAGAAAGGTAATAAACTAGTCTATGACTTTAATATTGCAAATACACCATTGTGAACGGGAAACAGTTTTAAAGATTTGGGAATCACAATTGATGGAAAACTGTCATTCGATATATACTCAATGACATTAGAAGCGTAACACCAAGAAGAAATGATTTTTTTGAATTCATATTTTAGCAACAGAGTGACTATATTTAAAGCATACATTGATAACAATTTCAACCTTGTGCCTTTTATAATTATTGTGAAAAAAAAAATATTTCACTTTTTCATTTTTGATAAAACTATTTATATGAGCTGTTTAGTACAGATGTTTTTAGTTTTCGTGTTTCCGTTGAGTGTGTTAAGCTTAAATAAAATGCCTCGAGTCCGAAGACGTCCACAATATCACCATTTGAGCGATTTTGACCGGGGTCGAGTTGTTGCTTATCGAGATGTCGGTATGTCCTATCGCGAAATTGCCCGCCGTATTGATTCCACTGCAGCAACTGTAATACGTGTGTATCAGGTATGGACAGAAGAAGGTAGAGGAGCAAGAAGAAGACCAATTGGTCAACCAAGGCGTACCACAGAACCTCAAGATCGGCGCTTAAGACAAATAGCCCTGCGAGACCGTTTCGCTACTACGCGTCAAATCGGTGATCAATGGATTGGAGAAGAAGGTAGGCCCGTTAGTATGCGAACCTTATATCGCCGCATTCAATCCTTTGGGCTTCTTTCGTACCGTCCAAGATTAGTGCTTCCTTTAACAGCGAGACACTGTCGCCAAAGGTTGGACTGGTGCAGAGAACGGCAGCATTGGGAGGCAGAATGGCACAATGTCGTATTCAGCGATGAATCACGATTTTGTCTAGGCACGCATGATGGCCGTAGAAGGGTACGACGCTACCGTGGAGAAGGACCTGATCTTAGGTTTGCTATTGAGAGGCATGTACACAGGACTGCTGGACCGACTTTGTTGCCTTATTTAGATGGCCGCCCAGACGTACTTTTTCAACAAGATAACGCACGTCCCCATATTGCTCGTCGAACTATGAACTTTCTTAATGAAGCTGGTGTTAATGTTTTGGCGTGGCCGCCCCGTTCGCCGGATTCAAATCCCATTGAACATGTGTGGGATATCATGGGAAGAAGAATATTCTCTTTGCACCATCCTCCACAGACTCTAGCACAGTTGATCGATGAAATTCAAGTTGCTTGGAACGAGATGCCTCAAGAAGACATCGACCATCTCATTTTGTCGATGCCCAGACGTCTACAGGAGTGTATACAGCAAAAGGGTCGCCAAACACATTATTAATATTTTTTAGATTGTTTTTTAATAACATTTCTTGAAAATGTAATCATTTTATTCTTGATGTAAGACTACCATACTGGCAAAAAATCAAGTTAAAATAATAACTCCTTCTGGGTGTTACGCTTCTAATGTCATTGAGTATATAAATACAATGACAAAATCTGCCGCAAAATCATTGGGATTTATTATGCGTAATACCACTTTCATAACCTGATGTTTTTAAAAATCTGTACTATGCACTAGTTAAAAGTAAGCTCGAATACGCCTCCTTGGTGTGGATATTACATTACTATTGCAAACAACTTTTAGTAGAAAGGTTACAAAGACGCTTCATTAAATATCTAAATTTTAAAATTACAGGAGAATTTCCCAAAAGAAACTATGATTACTCTTTGTTACTTGATACATATGAGTTAGATTTACTATTAAAAGGTAGGGAGCTGCATTGTGCGCTGTTCTGTCAAAGATAAATAAGTAACCATATAGATTGTATACCCTTAATGGAACTAATCCCATATAATGTGCCTTGAATGGCGTCACGTCAAACTTATCAAAAGGACAAATGTAATATTTAACTCTCCAATATATAATATATATCGATTTGATGATAAACATATTGAAGATATTTTTCTTTGAATTTTGTGGTAAATAATTTTTATTATATTATCAATTTATTATATTATCATATTTAAACAATTTGATATTTATATAATATTTAACTCTCGTACATAACATGTGTTGATTTGCTGGTAAACATATTTTGAGTATATTTCTTTGAATTTTTGTGTAATAAATTTGTATTAAGTTATTATATTATTAATTAACTTCACTTGTATACATATTGATGTGTGACTACAGTTACTACTTATAGGTACTTTTATTTTATGTCTGTATTGGCTGTTGGGCATAATAAATATTATTATTATTATTATTATTATTATTATTATCATTATCATTTAAGTATACATATCTCAATATACTGTATACGCTGTCAATCTTCAGATATTCGTATATTTCAAATTGAACTTTCAGACGAGTGTTATCCACTCCCAGATTAAGCATGAAGTCAAATTTCGAGTTTAGAAAAGCCTAAAAATGTGGCTTGGTCGTGTAGCGGTACGCGACCAAACCAAATTTTCAGGCATTTCTAAACTCGAAATTTTGCTTAATCTGGGAGTGGAAAACAATCGTTTAAGACAAATTAATTCTAGACAATTTTCAATATATCTACAGTAATTATCGTAACTTACGTATAGCTACCAATTTAAAAATTAAAAAAAAAATGCATAAAATACGGTGATTGCCTCAATCGCACCATCTGGCGCTTAATATCGAAACTAACTATAACTATAAATCAGAGTGAATTACGTTTTATGATGCATTTAATTATCTATCAAATAAGTCCAAGTTTATTAAATTCGGTGGGACCTAACAAAAGTTACAGGCATTGAAGTAATTAGGCATTTTCGTTTTCCCATGCATCTTATGTGAGACATAAAAAAATGAGAAGATAGTTAAAACTAGATAAAACTTTCCGTAGATTAAGAATTTTATATTTTTCACATCGCTTAATTTGGCATTTATTTGATAAAAATTGTTTAAATCTTTTACTATAGAGATAGTCTTGTGGCAAAGCTATGAACTTAAAAATAATATATAAAATTACGAAAAAACTATTCGTGAAAATGCAAACAGTGTCTTAATTAATAAGACAATTTAAGACAATAAATATCCATTGAAACAACTACTTCCCGTGCAAATACACCTCCGGATATTGAATTATACAATGAAATATTTAAAATCTTATTTAATTTGAAGCGTAAGCTTATTTTCTCGAATTCAAATAGTTTTGAATTTGAATTTATCTTGTTTGAACTGTACCGTAAGGTAAATAATAAGGTCTCACATTCTTCATACCTGCTAATGACATAATCCCCTTTTTTACCTATAAATACCGACCATCATTTTCACTCATTCCATTTCTGTGTACCTGTTCATTCCACACACAACACTTTTTCCAAGTAAGTTTGTTTAATTTTATTCCAAATTTTTTTTTTAACCGTCATGAGCAAAGCTATACTGAAGAGAGATAAATCTCGAAACGCGTCTATAGATGGCCTAAGACATTAGTTTTAATCCAAGTCCTTTCACTTCTAATTTGTTGCTATCTCTCCTTTCATTTTAAATTGTATTGTTAGTTGGTTTGAAGAGAATTTGACCTAAACGTTACATATACTTTAATAGAGCGTTGTAACAAAGCAAATTAAATAAGATTTTAAATATTTCATTGTATAATTCAATATCCGGAGGTGTATTTGCACGGGAAGTAGTTGTTTCAATGGATATTTTTCGTCTTAAATTGTCTTATAAATTAAGACACTGTTTGCATTTTCACGAATAGTTTTTTCGTAATTTTATATATTATGTTTAAAGTGTGCAAACTATAAGAAGCGTAAGCTTATTTTCTCGAATTCAAATAGTTTTGAATTTGAATTTATCTTGTTTGAACTTAAAAATAATTTCCAGCGATTTCTCTTGGCCACTTTTACAGTGAAATTTTTTACCGCAACATGCTACAATGTATAGTTTCTGAGATACGATGGCCACGCTTAATCAAACACCCGGTATATTTAAAAAAAATCCTGGCATATTTACCAAATTTTAGTGGTGGCAAATGCCACCGTCAGAAATAAATTGTACTTGACATTGCAAATACCGTTAATCAAAATGACCAATTCTGCTTTGCTACGTGATCAAACTAAATTTTCAGGCTTTTCTAAACTCGAAATTTCACTTCATGCTTAATTACTGAATGGAAACACAAGCTTTAATTTGAACTTTCTCAAAAACAACCAATACTAAAAAATGTACAGCGTATGCATCGTAATATGTATAACTACATAAAAGAAACATTCCCTGTATATCACCACACAGTGAGTTCATCAGGCAGATGAATAATTTAAATGCATAATAATTAAAATTAAAATAAATGAAAAAGTGAAAGATTTATTGTCATGTGTCGGTTGGACTGAGCCAATGTCAGGTAGGACACCGACTTCAAATACGAACGAAGAGTGAAAGGGATCGAAATAGGTCAACCCCTATCAGTTACCCAGCTCCCAAGTGTGCCGCGTAATATTTTTTTGATTGATGCCCCTTTCTCCGTTTGCCACACGTAATGCCCATCGATGCAAATGCCCGGCTTTGTTACATTTTTTCATTCCCAAAGGGAATAGAGCACGAGAACAAACGAGGAAGTATATTTCATTAACCCTTCAGATTTTTAATTAAGATGAGGACTGCCCTACACGTGCATTACCATACGCACCGGGACCGCAATGTAGACGCGGCCTGGAGAGTAATTCAAGTATTATTTCACAAATATTGTTCGAGCTAAAAAAATTGTTGATGTTTTGATATTCATAGAGAAGTTACTATGATACCATGTTTGATGAAATTTAGGCTTTAAATCGAGAATTATATTGGCCCTAAATAATTCTCGATTTAAAGCCTAAATTATTATATAATTATTATAATTCTGGTTTTTATCATAGGATAGACCAGCGCAACCTAAAGTATGGTCCGTGGACCGGTGCCGGTCGGCGTTTATATAAATTAAAAAAATATATATAGTTATCTAAATATTGTTTGTTTTCATTAGCACACAAAATTGAACCCCAAATCAATAGAATGCCTGGATTTTGAGCATGGTGGGACTCAAAATTTGGTTTAAACCTTGAGAAACCTCAATTGCTTTCAAATAAAAAAATCGAAATTAGATATTGTGCAAATTTAGTTTGTCAAGATTGGCATTTTTAAGACTTATTTGACATATAACTCTAATTAAGGTTGTAACATTTTATTTCTATTTTAAAAATTAAAATGTATTATTAAGTTGCATACGTTCCAAACACGTGCGGTTAAAGTTTTTTTTTATTTTTGCGTGCGCGCTCCGCTGAGCCGGGCGAAAAGGGATGGCATTTGTGGCGTTGTGGTGAATGTGGCGGACTAGAGGTCTTCACGAAAAATATTTTTTCGCTATCGCTGTGTTATCGTGCCGTTGCCGATATCGTTAAGGAAAAATAAAATATATATATTCTTAGGCTGTGTTCGATTGCCTTGGGGGTGAGTCTACCTTTTTTTTTATTTAAAAGCAAGACCCCGACAAACATTTTTTTTTAAATCACTACAACAATTTTTTATCATGTAGTATTACGATCTGGTCAAACATTTCTACCAAAACCTGCAGGATTTGTACCAGACAGGGACTTGGTTAAAAAGAAAAAAAGGCTTCAAAGAAAAATTGCACCTATCACATTTGGCCTATCAGGACGGTTGCGTCTCCACTACTGGGGACCGGAACAAAAACAACAACAAAAAAAAAAGATAAGTCTCAGGCAAACGGAAGTTAATTTACGATCAAATTATCGTCCTAGGATTTCAAACCTAGGTGGCGCCCAACATTTTGTTTCTGTTCAGTTTTTTACATTTTCGAAATTGATATTAGTTAAGTTAGATTAGAATTTGAATTTTTTTCATTACGTCTGTTTATAAATACCCATTGAGTTTTCGTTGTTATAATTATTATTTTTATTATAAAATTGTTATTTATTACTTTTTCTCGTTTAATTATTATTTTTTACCACAGCCCTGCTATACCACTCATCTAACAATCTAGCGTTATAAGGTTCATTAATGCAGTGTTGGGCAAAAATGTAATTTAATTACACTTACACTTGTAATTATTTTATAACTATAATTATGGAACGTAATTACATTACATTGTAACTATATTTATGGGAAACGTAATTCATTACATTACAATTATAATTATGGGAAAAGTAATGCATTACATTGTAATTTTAACTATGGCAAACGTAATGCATTACTTGTAATTATAATTATGGGAAATGTAATGCATTACATTGTAATTATAATTATGGGAAATATAATATATTACATTGTATTTCTAGTTTTATTTTAAATAAAATATTTGAGCAGGAATATCAATTTTGAGATACCGTGAATTATACACGGGCCGTATTTTAGGGCCTGGACCGACTCAGTTTGGTCGTTAGCAAATTTAAGCGAGATGGGTTCACAAGCTAGATGGGTTCACAAGGCTGGGCCACAGACACCGGATCCATGTATTTTCTAGTATAACGAAGTTTGGAAGGCGAGGGCTTTAGACTGTGATCAAATAATTATACACTGCCGAGCCTAAAAGTAGGGTCACTTCGTAATTTGAATTTTTTTTTTTTTATTTTTTTAGAAATGTTTAGTTGTTTACGTGTTTTTTCGGTTGTAACAGTTTACTAACTGATTGCTCGAATAAACAATAAAGTTTTTACAGTTCAAAGTTTATTGAAAGTAATGAAAATGAACAATTTCAATTTGATATGCTAAGTAATGAAAATGAAGAAGTTTACTTTCATATGCTTTTATTGAAACAAACAAGCATAGTTTTTGTTTCTGTGATGACATCTATCTGTTGCAAATTGTTTATGTATTGTTGTCATTGTTAGTGTTTTGCAATGAGCATAAATCCTGTTATGCCGCACAAATTGTGGCGGCTTTAGAAGACGGCCGCGGTCTGCGCGAAACTGCGAGAAAGGTTGATGTAAGTCTCTCGAGTATGCAACGAGTATGACGGTGGTACGAAGAGACTGGTCTGCTCACTCGAAAGACCTGGTTCATTGCGAGGCAGACTACAACCGCCAGAGATGACCGCTTTCTCGTTTCTAGTGCTCTGAGAAACCGAACGGTCACGGTAGTTTTCCTTCAAAACCATCTGCAAGAAGTGAAAAATGTAAACACAAGTTAGTGGACACTTAGGAGGGCACTTCATGCTGCTGCTGCTTCATGCTTATCTCCTCGAACTAGAGCTACTCGACCCCCGCTTTCCCGTGAACACCGGATAGTGAGGTTGAATTTTGCACGAGAAGACTTGGCTTGGACAATAGTGGATTGGAGCCGCGTATTGTTTTCCGATGAATCGCGATTCTGTCTTACGGGCTCAGATAGACGTGTAAGAGTGTGGCGACGACAAGGCGAGAGATATGCTCAAGCATGTATTGCCGAGCGACTTCCATTTGGTAGAGGATCAGTTATGGCATGAGGAGGCATAACTTTTGACACTCATACGGAGTTAGTCTTTATCGAGAATGGCACGCTGACTGCGCATAGGTACCTGACCGAGGTTCTATAAAACCATGTTTTACCGTTCATGGTTATTCTTGGCGACGACGCAACATTTATGCATAATAACGCAAGGCCCCACACTGTTAGGATAGCTACTGAGTATCTTGACGAGTGTCAAATCACGCGATTTGTTTAGCCTGCTCGCAGTGCAGATTTAAATCCAATTGAGCATGTTAGGGATGAGATGGAAAAACGTTTTCGGAGACATGTGCAGGCCCCTAGAAATTCTAGAGAGCTTCGCGATATACTGATGCAGGATTGGGGCAATCTTCCGCAGAATATGATCCAAAATCTGATAAAAAATCTGATCCAGAGCATGCTTCGTCGTTTGCAAGCTGTTATCACTGCCAGAGGAGGAAATACTCGCTACTGAAGTCCTTAAACTTTCTTTTGTTTCAACAGAAGCAAATGAAAGTAAACTTGTTCATTTTCATTACTTAGCATATCAAATTAAAATTGTTCATTTTCATTACTTTCAATAAACTTTGAACAACAAAAACTTTTTGTTTAATCAAGCAATCAGTTAGTGAACTGTTACAACCGAAAACACGTAAAAAAACTAAAAATTTCTAAAAAAATATCCAAAACAATTCAAATTACGGAGTGACCCTAGTTTTATGCTCGGCAGTGTATTACTTATCGAAATAGACGAGCGATTTTTTCTGCAGTTTTATATAATTTTCTGGGATGGAGTTTTAGAAATTGTTTTCTTAAAGGGTTTAAACAGGGGCAATGTATGTCAGCGCGAACTCGTGAAGTCCACTTGCAGTTTTTGGACCAAAATCAAAAACTGAAAATTAAAAAAAAAACTTATGGCATTCATTCTATTAAGACATTTTAAAACTCATAAAACTAAAGTTTCAGATTTATTGATGAATTTTATGAAGCACAATTCACCCCCACCCAAAGTTGGAACAACAAGGCGGTCGGTGTGTAAAATTAGCGTTATCTTAAAAAAATCACAACTTTACGACCATACGTTCTATCGTCATTTTTGACACAACGATAACATTATATCATTCTACTAAATGACATGTAGTTTGATTGATTTAAATAATTAGTAACGCTTTGAGAATTAAATAAAAAAACGGATAATTTTCACTACTAAATTATTACCTGCAAAATATCAGCAATATCTACCCTATAAACCTATGGAGAAATTTTTGTTTTATCGATCCGACCCCAAAGATAAAAAAAAATTTATCAGCGCATCAGTCAACGCAAACACATAATTTTCGCGCGTAATTTACATCATTTTCAAACATGTACAACTTTTAGCTTACTTTTTTAATCGTTCTCATTTTTTGACACTAAGATAACATCATATCCCTTTATCAAATAACATACAGATTTCTTGTCTGAATTGATTATAATTATTAAAGTTATTAGAGCTAATTCAAAATTCATTATTTTCATTATTACATTTTAACTTTAGGTGGTACTTAATTAAACTTAATAAAAAATAGAGGTATTGTACTACCTTAAAAAAATCGCGCATTATTTACTTCATAACCCTGTGTAAAAATTCAAATTAACTGCACTATATATTATTTCATACACCAACATTTTAACACTATAATCTAACACACATTAAACACTAAACAGTATATTAAATATAAATACTAATAATTATATTTAAATATTACACGACTAAATTTAAGATATTTTCGTGAATTTCCAAGATTTCATTTGATTTTAAAATTGTTGACGCTGTTTATGAATTTTCAAGATTTTAATACATTTTAAAAATGTTGACGCTTTCGGTGAATTTCTAAGATTTTTATAAAAATTCATGATTTTAAATATTAACAAATTTCATTTCCTCTCTTATTATTTATAATTTTATAACTTTTTTTATTAATATTGCATATTTTGTTTTATATAAAACAGAAAAAGAAAAGGCCATAGGCGATTGCCGAACTAGTGTCTTCCACTGCCAATTTAAGCGGCAGTAACAAAATCCAAATTATCAGACTTTTCTAAACTCAAATTTAACTTCATGCACAAGGCGCGTAAAACGCCGATTTATAGTGAAGTTCAAAAACACACACCAATTCCAATAAATAATTAGAAGTTATTCCATGATTTTGTGAAAATTATAAGTGTTTATGAATCTTTCAACAAAAAGATAAAAAAATTATAAATTTTTTTATAATTTTTTTATTATCTAAAACTTTTATTCGAACCATTTTTTGTATTACCATTGGTTATTGAGTTATTCGCAACTTTTGCAAAATACAAATAAAGCGAACGAACTCGCAAAAATGTTCACAAAAAAAAAACGCTACAATTCAAAAACTATTTCGAGTATTTCGACGAGATCTACAAGATGGGTGTATTTATTTTTATACAGGGCTGTTTCTACAGGGTTTTTTTCTAAATCAAAAAGACGAGTGTTTATCAAAGTTATCAATATTGCACAAAAGAGTGTTTTCCAGTTACTGATTAAGCATGAAGTAGAATTTTGAGTTTAAAAAAGCCTTAAAACTTGATTTGGTCGCGAAGCGCTACGCGACCAAACCAAATTTTCAGGATTTTCTAAACTAGACATTTTACTTCATGCGCCACGCGTATTAAACAATGTTTTAAAGTGAAGTTCAAAATATACTGTATATCAAGCCTTTCAAAATTTGATGGTATTCAGCAATTTTCTTCAAAATGTAAATTTTTTTACCGTTTAACGTTTTCTTGTCGGAAATAGTAATAGTATTAAATAGAGAAGGACTTTATTAAAAACAGCTAATTCTTTTTAAAACATAAATGTGTTTCATTTTTTTCTCAATTTAATACAATGGATGGATGGCGTCTAATAAATAACTAGTATCGAATGTAACGAAATCGACCATATGGTATCGATATTAGCGATATATCGGAAAAATAAATATCGATTGTTTTGCTTAAAAATATCGATATTTTATATATTCCGCCTAATAAAATATAAACGACAATTATACAGAAAATTTAGACAGACTGACGATACGGCGCTTAAACAAAAATTTAACAAAATTAATAAGGACATTCATATTTTCATTGGATAATACAAAAGTGATCTTTGGATTAAATCATGTAAACAAATAAATGACCTGCATGGCAAACACTATTGGCAAGAAATAAAAAGCTAAGCAAATAAATAAAAAGCTAAGCAAATAACGAAAAACAGATTTTATCCAAATGATCACAGATCCGACGATAAAAAAAGACAGCCACGGACGATACTGATATTACAAAGACGTTTGCAAAATATTTTGAACAAACCTACACTAAGACAGACCACACCGACTATGATAACGACTTCCTCGCAGTGTTAATTTCTGGTATGTCTTTTAAAACCACCCACATTTCTAACATCCCAAATGATAATATAAAGGAGGAGGAGTACTTTGAGAACCTTAAAAAGGGCAAAAACACCGCGCCTGGTTACGAAAACATTCCTAGACTTATCCTAAAATCCCTTGCAACGAGCATCCACTCATACATTTTCAACCACATAGAGGGGTATGATTATCTGCATTCATAAACCAGGAAATGGCTACCGTCCTATCACTCTGCTCCCTGCCGTAAGAAAATTATTCGAAACAATAGTCAAAAATAAACTTATAGCCTGTATATCCGATATTATCCCACCCTACCAATTTGGATTCCTTGAACACCGTTCCACAACTATACCTCTATCTATCCTTACATCAAATTGCCAAACAGCAAGCCTCGAAGGCCAAAGATCCGCAATTTTAGAGGCTTGCTGTACAAGTGCAACTTCCTTAACGTACCCCTACATCTAATTAACCTCCTAGATAGTTTCCTTAAGAATAGATTGCTCCGAGTAAAAATCCGTAACTCCATTTATAGCTCCTTTACACCCAAACAAGGCTTGCCTCAAGGTTCTCTCTTATCACCACTTCTATATAATCTCTTTGTTTACGGCATCTATAATCCCAACTATATAAATAAGTCTGCTTATCCTCTTCTCTACGCCGATGATACTGCATTAATCACACATGCCTCTACATTCCCCAAAGCCCTTAGCACTCTACAAAGCTTAATCGACACAATACAAACGTGGTTCGCGAAATGGCGAATATAATACAAATCTCAGCTCTTGATTCCTATTCACCGTTCTAACAACTCCCCTTTTTCAATTTCCATAAACAATCACATCATACATCCCTCAGCCACATGTAAATACCTAGGTATCCATTTCGATCCAACATTTACATTCAAGAACCACTCCATAATCCTAAAAGCAAAAGTCAAGAATCGGGCGGCAAGTCTTACCTACAAACAACAAGGTATAAGTACAAAAACAGCTGTACACATATACATATTGATTTCCCACCCCCTAATCAAGTATGCTTTCTCATTAATTGGGTGAATCACATCGCAATAAGATTTGAGCGGTACTTAAGGTATTTTCCTCTTAAGCCGTAGCATGATAAGAGAAGACAAGAAAACCAAAGAGCCTACGAGAACACAGAGACGGGTGTTAGTTAAAGGTAGGATTCTAAGCGACGACTGAAACGACTGTAGTCACGCGACTGTGGCCGTACGGCCAGAGTCGCGCGGCCCTAATCTCTTGGTCGGATTCCTACGCAACGACTATTACTTCAATTTCTTAGAATCGTTATGAATAATAGACTTTCTTTAGAGAAAAAATATTAGAAGAAGAAATAGTTTTAAAAAATCAGTTTTTTGTTGATATCTTGAAAACAAAAAAAGATATTTCAAAATTGTTTTCAGATTATTGTTAGGTCCTAAAAAACGCAACTTCGCCACAATTTAACTGACTCTCTATCTCTTCAAATAACTGAGATACATACATTCTGTCGAAATACGGGCACCCTGTATATCTAACATCTTATTAGGGCAGTATATTTGAACACACTTTAAATTAGTGCTTTTTACGCGTGCCGTATTCTAAACTCGAAATTTTACTTCATGCTTAATCAAGAAGTGGAAACAGTCCCTAGAAACTTCAAATTGTTTTTGATAAAAAATAATTAAGTATTCTAAAAAAAAAAAAATTGAGGACTAATAAAATTACATTTTCTATGTAATAAAGAATGTTTAGTTATCAAAAGGTCGTGTAGTGCTCAATAATACATTTAGGGATCCATTAAATCGTAGAGATATTTATAAAGCCCCTGACGTTTATTTTCAGAGCATAGGGATATATTTTATTTAATCAGAAAAGAGGAGGAGGAAGAGGGGCGGCACATCATTCGTAATTAATGCTCGTTGGGCTTTTTTATTGGTTGATATGGCGATGGTTGATTTGTATGGAGACTTGGACGAGCGTTAAAAGTATAGTGTCCCCCTAATGTGGTTTACGCCGTCCTTTCCCTATAAAACTGTCTTGTAGATGGTCTGCTCTTTTATTACTGGACACGTTAAATGGATTTGCTTAATCTATGGCCGCGGATAACTTCGCCATTATCCTTCCTCCCGGCTTATTTACGAGCCCTCCGCCGAAAGAGCTTTTACTTACATGTCTCCCGTTCGATTTACGTATTTTTCCACAATTAAACAACCGCTCTCCGGTCCGCAGGGCGAAGGGAGGAGGAGTCGCAGACCGGACGTGAAACGTTAGTTAGCGACGATTGTTGGCTTTATGGGGAATTTCAATGGCCTATTTCGTCCTGTAAAACTCGAGGCTTTTGGTAACTGGCAATTCCGCGCGGATGGTCTACTCTGCCCCCGGGATAAAGGAAGATTGCATCTTTCCGCTGATGTCTGATTAAATTGTTTTCCTCGCTGGAAAACTGCAGATGACACAGTTTGAACGCTTATTGCCTTTAATATATGTTATACGTTACTATCATACAAATGTAAACACACTACAAATAAGGATTCTGCTGGCATAACCATTTCTGGATGATGCCTCCATTGGGAATACTCGAGGTGAACTTGAGAAAATTGTTACGATTTCTGAAATCAGAGTAATTCATACAAATACCGCTATTGATAATGATATTACCTCAAATATTTGAACATTAATAAGACTTACGACTGCAAAATTGAATTGATATCTTTAAACTGTACAAATTAAATATATAAGTATGAATATTATTTAAATAAAAATCACTTGGTTCGATTCACAAAATATTTGATTTATTCCGACTAGCTTCGGCTTCTAGCCATTATCAAGGAATGTGTATGTACAAATTAAATCTAAAAAATTGATTTAATTACAAAAAAACTTCTGGTCACATGTTTTTAGAAACTAAGGCAGCGCTTAACCCGTACTCTCGTTTCAATTTACAATCATTTTATAATATGTAGGCCCAAGAAGTTGTGGTTTAAAAATATATAATTTGGTACATAGTTGTGCACTCTCCCTGAAAAAAAAAATTATTATCGAATATATGGTCTGTATTCATGGGCGTCCGCAGAATTTTTTGAGGGGGGGGGCAAAATATAATAATAATAGAGTTTATTGTCTTTATCAAGAGTTTTATGGTCTGTCAGTGGTGCACAAACCATGGAAAAGTGATGAAATGTCAAGGTAAAAATGTTGAAATTTGCCAGAATTTTGAAAAAACCGATAAAATGTTTAAATTTAAGAAAATGTTAAAACAATGGCTCGTTGATAAGAGACAACAGTTGGGAGATTAATGCCAACTGTTAGAAAATTCTCTGATGACCGGACTGTTAATCGTGAACGTGTTTGGAATTTTTGCAATCGTACTATACAAATTACAGTTCATTAAATACCAACATACATCACAAAAAAGTCCAAACAAGTTGAATATTAAACATTGTGATTAAACAATGTCAAAAAATGATGAAATGTCAAGAAATGATTAAATTTGACAACATTTGGAAGTATGTCGAAAAGTAATAATCTATAATAAAAAAATGTTTTAAATATTTTAAACTTAACAATTAATCAGTACTTTTATGAGCGTGGCGCATGAAGTAAAATTTCGAGTTGAGAAAAGCGCTCAGGGTTTTCTCAATTCGAAATTTTACTTCATGCTTAGTCTAGGAGTGGAAAACATTCGTTAACAAATGAATACTGGGTTTTTACAATATTTTTATTCATTTACAAAATCTTGAGGGTTTTCAAGATTTTGTTCAATTTTTAAAATCTTGTCAATTTTCGTGAATTTCCAAGATATTAATTAATTTTTCAATAAGTTCGTTAATTTTCAATTTTGTTCAATTTCCAAGAATTTATAACAATTTTCAAAACTTTGACAAAAATCATGCATTTTTCAAAATTATTGCTGATTTATATATATACACTGGCGAAAGAAATTAACGCATCACATTAATTTTTTTAATTTAAAAATAAAGTATTGATGTTTAAAAACAAAAAAAATAACAACAAAACCAACTGAACTATAATAATGATTTTCAACACATTTTCTTTCATTAATGACTAAAATAATGTCATAAATAAAAAGAGGAAAAAAGTTAAAATGTGATTATAAAACTTAATATCTAGTGTTTCCTCCTCTTGCTCGAATAACTGCCTGACAGCGACGGCTCATACTGTTAATTAATGATCCAATTTCATCCTGGTTAATATCTTCCCAAATTTCCTGCAATCTTTGTCCAAGCTCTTGTTGATTGCTTGGACGCCGAGGAAGTGCTCTAAGGCGTCTGCCCATCGCGTCCCATAGGTGTTCGATCGGATTAAGATCGGGACTCCTGGCTGGCCATTGCATTGTGTTGATACCCACAAGGTCGAGATACTGTTGTACAATTCGGGCACTGTGTGGTTTTGTATTGTCATGCATAAACAGGAAATCGTTTCCTCCAAAGGGAGCAAAAGGCATTACTGATGGTTCTAAAATGTTTGCAATATAAGACGCTGCCGTGATGCTTCCTCTTGGTATGACCACCAACTCCGTACGAGCCTCTAAAGTGATACCACCCCACACCATAACAGAGCCTCCACCAAACATAACAGTCGGAATAATGTTACACTGCGCATAACGTTCACCTGGCCGTCTGTACACATGCATTCGTCTGTCACTGCCGTAAAGACAAAATCTGGACTCGTCGCTAAACATAACATTAGCCCAATCGGCCTGTAACCAGTTTACATGTTCTTGCGCAAATGTTAACCTGGCTCTGCGATGGTCTGCAGTTACATTAAAACCACGTAACCTTTTTCTGATGGTAACGGAACTTACATGAACATTGTGGATCTCTGCGAGCATATTTTGTAGCCAGGAGCCGTAATAAACCGTTCGCGTAACGTCTGCATCATTAAAAATCGGTCTTGAACAGCAGTTGTGGCCCTTTTTCTCCCTTGTCCTGGCCTTCTTGAGTATGCCTGAGTTTCCCGATGTCTCTTCAAGACACGGGATACGGTCGATTGATTAACACCAAGACGCTGACTGATGTAACGCTGACTCCTACCTTCTTCTGCAAGTGTAACCACAATCACAGCTTCTTCACTGCTTAAATTAAGATTCGGACGTCTATCCATATTCATTCTTCACTATTTAGCACTTAATTTTAACAATTACTTGAAAACAAACTCAAAAAGAAATTTTATATGAACCTTTCTTACAGTCAGACTAATGAAAAGTGCTTCATTTTATTTATTGACAGAAAACCATGAGAACAAAAGACAAAACACAACATGTAAAACAGCATGCTTGATAAGATTTCTTATTGTAAAAATATGTTTGTGTTCAAAGAAAACTCGATTCCAAGATATCAAAAAAATCACAAATGATGCGTTAATTTCTTTCGCCAGTGTATATATATATATATTAAAAATTGTTTCAAACAAAAGTTATTTATTTCAAGTCGTAGATTAAGAAAACAAATGCCAAACCCCTTATACCTTCTGTAAAAGAAGGAATTAACCTTTATTGACACAATAATGTCACACAAGTACACAAATTTAAACATAATTTTTATCTGTCTACAAAATTAAAGTTTTTCAAAAATAAATCAAATAAACAAAAAACGTAGTATAGCCGCCATTACATGCTTTACAAATAAAATCCTGTTATTATGATTATGTTACCTTATTTATTATTTACTCGTTGATTTTGAAAAAGTTCCACTCCTTGATTAAGCATGACTAAAAAAAAAACACTGGTTTTAAATAAAGTTTCAAATAGTTATCTTCAGCAATCTGCGCTATTAGGATATTGTGAACTTCACAACATTACAGTGTTTTATACGCATGGCGCATGAAGTAACCTTTCGATATACAAAAAAGCCTGAAAATTTAGTTTATTCGCTCTGATTCGCTACGCGACCAAACCGAATTTTCAGGCGTTTCTAAATTCGAAATTTTACTTCATGCTTAATCTTTGAGTAGAAAACACTCGCTTAAATTTTCAAATTGAACTCTTTTTAAAAACAACGAATATCTGAAGATTTGCAGCATTCACGCTGTAATTGGGATTTGTATAACTTATAATGCCGTAAGTGTAATGTTCAAAAGTTTGTTAATTAAGAGAGAATGTCAACAAGAAGCACAGGTACACTGATTTTAATAATGTAGCCTAACTAATCCAGCGATCCGGGCTGATGATCCATAAAGAGATTATCTAGCTCGGGCTCGAGTCGCTATCAAATTTAGCTCAAACTGGAGCCTGCATTATAATAATAGCTTAATAATTTACACAATTATGTGGAATTAATTTATTCCAGGTAATAGGGCTGAATATAGATCCCATAGAAAATACGAGTTTGTTAATGAGCAATTACTTTGGTCGCAAAATTGACAAAGCGTTCTTATCTGTCATGTATTATACGTTGTGTACAGAAAATGATTTAAAGGCTTTACATAGCGCGATTCGTTAATTAATTTTGAAGAGATAAACATAAAAAGAAAATGCAAAAAAAACAAACACAAATTTTGCCACGAGGCCAATAATATTCTTACTAGACTGTTATCACTCAATAAAGACATCATATTTCAATAAGTTACTAAGAAATAATGCTCGTGGGCGTTATTTTTCTTATAACAAGTAAGGCTGTGATTTGAATACAAATAATTCAAGGATGTCCCATTAAATTGAAGAAGAATATTCGAATATCCAAATATTTAAATATTAGAAAATTCAAATAAAGAGTGATTACAATTAAATTATCGCTTACATGTACTGCGATAAATTAAACAATAATTCAATAAATTGTGAGGGATTTTAATGTATAGAAGCCTAGGCTTATATGCTACTGTCAAAGATTGATCGATTGTTGTAAAATATCAAAATATTATTACATGAAGATGCAGTTTGTAAAAAAATTGTGCGTAACTTGACTGAAAATCCTTCAATTTCAACTCTGACTCTAGCAAAAGTTGCCAAACTTAACAAAAAAACTGTGACAGACGTATTTAAGAGAATAAAAAAAAACAGGAACTATAAATACAAAATAATCAACTGACAAGCCAACATGAATTCCTAAAAAACAATTGAAAAAGCCGAATGTGAGGCTTACAAACGAAATTCTTGCATTTCCTCTAGAGATGTGACAAGAACGGTACTCGTTCAAGAATCTACCGTCGAAAAAAATTAAAATAGATGTGCATAATAACGTGTAACAAAAAAAATGCACAATATAACGAAAGTTTAGAACGAAAACAAATTCCTGTGAATTATTTATGTGTTACTAAACTTCGACGAACAAATTGGAAAAGCTTACATTATGTAAAATATAACCTAATAAACAATTGGAAAGGTTCAAAATGATCAAAAATTATTCAAAATGAATAAAATTTAATTCAATAAAAAAATACTCATAAATATTTCAAATCAAAATTTAAAAGATTAATTTTGATTTGAAATAATTATGAATATTTTTTCTGATCTGATATTTCAAAATATCCCGTCACAATATTTAAATTGTAATTATAGCCTATGAAATTTTATTCATTTCTGTGTAGATTCTTTAAATTTTATTTATTATTATTTTTACAAAAAGCACGCGCGCACACCGCTTTCCTTGGTTTCGGTGAATTTTTTTACAGAATTGGGTGTCCCCCTTCAAATCATTAAACATTAATTTAAACCATTTTTTTTTATTGGGTGCATGGCTCTGAAGATATTCCAGGTGGTACTTTAAAATGGGACGCCCTGTATATCCGATACTTTGATATTTATATAAATATTATGATAATTCCAAGCCCTGATTTTTAAATTTGGTAGTGTAAACTATTTGTAGTTTTTATTTTAATTTCAATCATTTTATTTTCATATTTATGCCATCTATAAATTTACAAATTTGTAAAAGGCATAAAAAAGTTAATTGACACAAGAAAATACGGAGCATCATTATTTTATTAGACAACTTATCTTTAAGTTTTGATACAAATGAAAATAAGAATTTTTATGCATTTAAAGTTTTTATGAGCATTTATCAAATGTATGTATTCGAATATTCAAATATGTGAATAATTATTCATAGTGATTGTGATAGTGATTGAAATATTCATATTTAATTATTCGATTATTAGAATTATTTATTTTCGAAACCTTAGTTTAAATCTAAATGTCAATTATTAGTGTTTTATTTTATTTTTTAACATGGGTTCGCACTCCTCGGTCAATTTAAAGCCTCTAACGAGTGCTTCCCACTTCCATATTAAGCATGAAGTAAAATTTCGAGTTTAGAAAAGCCTGAAAATTTGGTTTGCCAAAACAAATTTTCTGGCTTTTCTAAACTCCAAATTTTACATCATGCGCACCGCGTATAAATCACTGAAATATTAACTTCCAAAACACACATCGTCGATTTAATAATAATGATAATAATACCTAACAAGATTAAGGAAACAAAACTAACGAAATTCATCAATATTAATGAATTTAGTTAGAACGTTTTATAAGAATATTAATTAGAACAAGCTTTCTTTTAAAATTCACCTTTGCTTTTTTGTTGATTTAGTTACTACTTTTGATGAGATAATTATCTGTGAATTCTTATATATAACTGTGTTTTAATTAAGTGCCTTAAATCATTACGTAACTCAAATAACTACAATATATTCAAATACTCGAATATTAAAATATTTGAAATATTCGAATAAATTGAATATTTGAATATGTTTTTGGATAAATATTCACATATTTTAATTTGAACAATTTTCATCCTTAATAACAGGTCCCAGGGCGTTTTATAATTATTATTACATCAAGAGAAATATAAAAAAAATATTTCCCGAGGTTGGCTAGTTACATTCCGACGGCGAAGCCGGAGGGATGTATAGCCAACCAAGGGAAATATTTCATATTTCCCGTGTTGTAATCAATAGTTTTTTTTTCTGATTAAAGCAATACCTTTCTGAAAATATTGGATTATTTTTTTAAATTTATTAATAGCAATGCTAAGGGCCATGTTTGTAATTATCATAGTAGACTGGTCTGTCGTGGGTCTGACTTTTTCATCATGTCATAATTTGAAATGTTGTACGTGCTAACGCAAGCGGCGAAAGCCCGTAAGGGCGCTCTTATATGGACGTTTTGAGAGCGGAAGCGGAGCGGGACGGATCGTTTTTCCGCTCCGCTTTTAGCTCTTATACGGAGCGGATTGAACGCGTTTTGCAAGCGGGTGCTAGGCGAGTTCGCCGCCGAGCCTTCAGTGCCGTCTACCATTCAGTTGTGCTACGCTGAGTAAAAAGCATGGACGAAATAGATTTAATTGCGTCATATTATTATTTATCTGTCCTTTATTATTCATAGACATTACTGTATTTATGTATTTAATATTTTTATAAATATAAATATTACTTACCTAAATTCCACATGCACTCCGCCCACTGAGCAAAACACAAACAAATAACGTTATATCAACAGTGCAGCAACATTATACGTTGTTTTAATGTTGATGAAACATTACTTAAATGGATTTGTTCAGTGGGCGGTGTCTAAATTTTTAAGATAAATCTTTCTGTACCAAACATACTTATAAAATGATGTTTTAGCGCTGGGATATCAACTTTCACTTTTTTCCTTTTATTTAACCCGTAACCGGTACACAAATTTCTGTCACAAATTTCACACACTTTAATGGGTAATAACCTCTATATTAAAAATAGACTATGAAATGGGAATTTCCCTAGTCTGTTGGCCAATTGGAGAGTAAGAGAAAAGAGAAGCTGCTGGCGGTACAAAATTTACGAGCACAGAGACCGCTCTAAAAAAAAAATGATTATTAATTCATTTAATTATTTTGTTCTCATCACACTATTTTTACAAGAGATTGGAGGCGATTTTAAATTGTTAGTTATTTCATTTTTCGCAATTTCTAGAAAATATCATAGATTTTTTAAATATTAAATAAAATTATACTCATATCTTAGAGGTGGAAGTTTACCTAAAAATTTATAATTTATATTTTTTGTTTATTTATTTTTTAAATTTTAAACACTTATCTAAACGCAAAAATATTCATTTTACGAATATTACGAATTTAACTCGGTTTGGCCGATTTTTTACAAAAATATTGAGGAAAACGCCCGCTTTGAAAACGCGTTTCGCCCGCCCGTATAAGAACGCGCATAAGAAATCATTTTTAAAAATGTTTGGTTCCAGCCAAATCTAAATCTGCATATAAAAAAATGTATTCAATTTTTACGAATAATCGAGAAGCCAACATTCCGTAAACGGTGCCGTAGCAAATATTATACTTTAAGGATTTGTATGTTGTTATAATTTTTGTTATTTTTAAGGTATGACTTGTTTATTCTATCCGTAGTTACAGAAATAGTCACCAAATATATTGTGACCGAAATTATCAATGGGCCCGTTCATCAGAGACAACAGTTGGGAGTTTACTGCCAACTGTTGGGCAATTCTCTGATGACCGGATTGTTAATCGTGAACGTGTTTGAGATTTTGGCAATCGTACAAAATAGACCGACCGGAGTACCGTTCATTAGATACTATCATACGTCACAAACAAATTCAATCATGTTGAATGTTGAACATTTTGATGAACAGCAGGCCCAATGCTTAGATTAATGTTACATTTATAAAAAAAGAGCGTGTTCACACGTGGCTATTATAAGCTACTAAAAAACGCGTGAATGCATCAATTTGATTCTGTATTTTGTGAGTAATCGCGCTACATTTTGTGGCGTGGCTGTGTGTGAATGCTACTATTTACCTGCAGCCTTTGTCATTTGATGGGCGTCTGTGGCGCGATGAAAAGTGACCAGTGTGAATACGCTCAAAATGTGAACGGTATCGAGGAAAACATTTTTTTGTCACGTTTTGACAATCCATATTTCCCTAGGAAAATATAAATTATTAAAAAGTTTCATATTTCCCTAGGGAGATATGAGTATGTTATGACATATCGTATCCAAGGCAATATTACTCATGATTGTATCAATCAGAAAAATAGGAAATAAGGCCCGCATAAACAAACGTGTTTTCTGGTTACCGCAAGGTTAATCTTTTTTAATATGATTTTTATCAAATTTATTATTTATCAGACAGGGATACAGATATTTATGTAGATATTAAATCAAGAAATGAAAAGTAAAATATAATTTAATGTATGCGTATGTAAAAACACATATTTTCTATTTACGAAAACGCTGCTCACTTAATTTATAATGTATGTAAGTAATATTTAATGACTACAGTATGTATGTTTATCCAATGATATATAACCCCATACATGAATAATTCTATCTTACAGAATAAATATTTACAAACATTAAGCTACGCACGCGAAGTCAAAGTTTGCGAAAATATTTACGCCCGATATTTACTCGAAATTCGCTGCAGCCATTACACATATTATAGCGCGAATTGGCCCGGAGCGAACGCGAAATAATTCCATTGTAAATAATTTGCTTCCTGTTTTTGTTGTCGTTTTGTAGCGATGGCGCGATATCACATGTTATGGCATCAGTGGAAGATTAAGTAAATTTATCGTCCGGGCCCGTTGGGAGCGTGCAACAATCGGTGCGAATAATGTAATCCGAAGTGTACGAATTTATTTACTTTCGGGCCCATTAGATCGGACCGATATTTATAAACCGGGCCCCGGACTTTATTTACAGCTTTACATGGCCGAGGCCGGCCGAGGGTTGCGTTTTATTTAATCAGAAAACTGGAGGCGGAGTTGAATTATTTGTAATTCATGTTTGCCGTTTGGGTTTTTTATAGCACTCTTTAACGAGAGTGAAAGTCTGTAATTATTAGAAGAAATCTGCGTTTCACTTGGTTGTTTATTTATAAGGGAATATAAATATTTCAAAAATATTAAACGACTAATCCAAACACACATTGAAACTAACGGGTGTGAAGTTAGCAATAGATCCAGCAATAGATTTTTAAAAAAATCATATCTCGGAAAAAACAAAAGCAAATTAAATGAAATTGAAGATATACCCTTCAAATAGCCTAAATTATTACCCCAAGAAATATAAAACCCTTAACTTTAACCCTTCATATTTTTTCACCCCTTCCAAAAATTTGTTATGATTTTTTTTTAATTTGGCAATATTTCATAAAGTTACTTTTTAGCTCAAAACATCTCTATAATACCTTCTTTTGATAAATGAAATCAAAAAAACGTTTCGACACCCCGTTCGCCACTAAACTATTGTTTTACCCTAAGATTTCAAAAATTAATATCTCAGAGAAAAAAAAAATACAAATCGAATAAAATTTAAAATACACGATAAGAGATGTCTAAGTCATCACCAAAAAAAATTAACCCTTAATTTTTACCTATAATATTTTTTCACCCCTTCCAAAAATGTAATCAATTTTTTTCTACTTTGGCAATGTTCCATAAAATTCATTTTTATCTCAAAATATCTCTATTCTACCCTCTTTTAATACACCTAATCAAAAAAACGTTTCGTCACCCTGTTCACCCCTAAAATATTTTCTTTACCCCGTGAATATGGAAATCAATATTTCCGAGAAAGCAAAATCATATCAAACAAAATATTACTAAGGAATACATCTTAATTAATAGCACAAAGAAGATCAACCCCTAAACTTACCCTTTCATTTTTTCTTGTCTTTAAATGTAATATATATATATTTTTATAAATTCACAATCTTCCTAAATGTTGATATGTATCATATATTATTTCTTTTTATCATGAGTGTGTTTACTCTAATAAGCAAAAGTAAAAAAAAGTGCCAGGCACATTACCCCCAAATAATAAAATAATAATCTCCTGATCGTCGTATGGATTTATATGCGTATGGAATTATGTGCAACGATTTAAACATTATTTTTTCTGAATTTGGCAAAAGGCCATAGATACATAAAAATTGTTATTTTAATTATTAATTACACACATTAATGATTAAAATAACAATTTTTATTTATCTATGGCTCTTTGCCAAATATGGAGAAAATAATGTTTAATTTATTGCATATAGATCCATACGTGACGAGCGGGAGATTTTTTTTTTCGGGGGTGGAAAAGTGCTCCAAACGTTTTTCTGACTTTTGATTATCAAAGTACACACATTAATGATAAGAATAACAATTTTTATTTATCTATGGCTCTTTGCCAAATATGGAAAAAATAATGTTTAATTTATTACATATAGATCCATACGTGACGAGCGGGAGATTATTTTTTTTTGGGGGTGAAAAAGTGCTCCAAACGTTTTTTTGACTTTTGATTATGAAAGTACACACATTAATGATAAGAATAACAATTTTTATTTATCTATGGCTCTTTGCCAAATATGGAAAAAATAATGTTTAATTTATTACATGTAGATCCATACGTGACGAGCGGGAGATTTTTTTTTCGGGGGTGAAAAAGTGCTCCAAACGTTTTTTTGACTTTTGATTATGAAAGTACACACATTAATGATAAGAATAACAATTTTTATTTATCTATGGCTCTTTGCCAAATATGGAAAAAATAATGTTTAATTTATTACATGTAGATCCATACGTGACGAGCGGGAGATTTTTTTTTTCGGGGGTGAAAAAGTGCTCCAAACGTTTTTTTGACTTTTGATTATGAAAGTACACACATTAATGATAAGAATAACAATTTTTATTTATCTATGGCGCTTTGCCAAATATGGAAAAAATAATGTTTAATTTATTACATATAGATCCATACGTGACGAGCGGGAGATTTTTTTTTCGGGGGTGAAAAAGTGCTCCAAACGTTTTTTTGACTTTTGATTATAAAAGTACACACATTAATGATAAGAATAACAATTTTTATTTATCTATGGCTCTTTGCCAAATATGGAAAAAATAATGTTTAATTTATTACTTCTAGATCCATACGTGACGAGCGGGAGATTTTTTTTTCGGGGCTGAAAAAGTGCTCCAAACGTTTTTTTGACTTTTGATTATGAAAGTACACACATTAATGATAAGAATAACAATTGTTATTTATCTATGGCTCTTTGCCAAATATGGAAAAAATAATGTTTAATTTATTACATATAGATCCATACGTGACGAGCGGGAGATTTTTTTTTCGGGAGTGAAAAAGTGCTCCAAACGTTTTTTTGACTTTTGATTATAAAAGTACACACATTAATGATAAGAATAACAATTTTTATTTATCTATGGCTCTTTGCCAAATATGGAAAAAATAATGTTTAATTTATTATATATAGATCCATACGTGACGAGCGGGAGATTTTTTTTTTCGGGGGTGAAAAAGTGCTCCAAACGTTTTTTTGACTGTTGATTATGAAAGTACACACATTAATGATAAGAATAACAATTTTTATTTATCTATGGCTCTTTGCCAAATATGGAAAAAATAATGTTTAATTTATTACATATAGATCCATACGTGACGAGCGGGAGATTTTTTTTTTTTTTCGGGAGTGAAAAAGTGCTCCAAACGTTTTTTTGACTTTTGATTATAAAAGTACACACATTAATGATAAAAATAACAATTTTTATTTATCTATGGCTCTTTGTCAAATATGGAAAAAATAATGTTTAATTTATTATATATAGATCCATACGTGACGAGCGGGAGATTTTTTTTTTCGGGGGTGAAAAAGTGCTCCAAACGTTTTTTTGACTGTTGATTATGAAAGTACACACATTAATGATAAGAATAACAATTTTTATTTATCTATGGCTCTTTGCCAAATATGGAAAAAATAATGTTTAATTTATTACATATAGATCCATACGTGACGAGCGGGAGATTTTTTTTTTTCGGGGGTGAGAAAGTGCTCCAAACGTTTTTTTGACTTTTGATTATGAAAGTACACACATTAATGATAAGAATAACAATTTTTATTTATCTATGGCGCTTTGCCAAATATGGAGAAAATAATGTTTAATTTATTGCATATAGATCCATACGTGACGAGCGGGAATTTTTTTTTTTTTCGGGGGTGGAAAAGTGCTCCAAACGTTTTTTTGACTTTTGATTATGAAAGTACACACATTAATGATAAGAATAACAATTTTTATTTATCTATGGCTCTTTGCCAAATATGGAAAAAATAATGTTTAATTTATTACATATAGATCCATACGTGACGAGCGGGAGATTTTTTTTTCGGGGGTGAAAAAGTGCTCCAAACGTTTTTTTGACTTTTGATTATAAAAGTACACACATTAATGATAAGAATAACAATTTTTATTTATCTATGGCTCTTTGCCAAATATGGAAAAAATAATGTTTAATTTATTACATATAGATCCATACGTGACGAGCGGGAGATTTTTTTTTTTTCGGGGGTGAAAAAGTGCTCCAAACGTTTTTTTGACTTTTGATTATGAAAGTACACACATTAATGATAAGAATAACAATTTTTATTTATCTATGGCGCTTTGCCAAATATGGAGAAAATAATGTTTAATTTATTGCATATAGATCCAGACGTGACGAGCGGGAATTTTTTTTTTTTTTTTCGGGGGTGGAAAAGTGCTCCAAACGTTTTTTTTACTTTTGATTATGAAAGTACACACATTAATGATAAGAATAACAATTTTTATTTATTTATGGCTCTTTGCCAAATATGGAAAAAATAATGTTTAATTTATTACATATAGATCCATACGTGACGAGCGGGAGATTTTTTCTTTCGGGAGTGAAAAAGTGCTCCAAACGTTTTTTTGACTTTTGATTATAAAAGTACACACATTAATGATAAGAATAACAATTTTTATTTATCTATGGCTCTTTGCCAAATATGGAAAAAATAATGTTTAATTTATTACATGTAGATCCATACGTGACGAGCGGGAGATTTTTTTTTTCGGGGGTGAAAAAGTGCTCCAAACGTTTTTTTGACTTTTGATTATAAAAGTACACACATTAATGATAAGAATAACAATTTTTATTTATCTATGGCTCTTTGCCAAATATGAAAAAAATAATGTTTAATTTATTACATATAGATCCATACGTGACGAGCGGGAGATTTTTTTTTTCGGGGGTGAAAAAGTGCTCCAAACGTTTTTTTGACTTTTGATTATAAAAGTACATACATTAATGATAAGAATAACAATTTTTATTTATCTATGGCTCTTTGCCAAATATGGAAAAAATAATGTTTAATTTATTACATATAGATCCATACGTGACGAGCGGGAGATTTTTTTTTTTTCGGGGGTGAAAAAGTGCTCCAAACGTTTTTTTGACTTTTGATTATGAAAGTACACACATTAATGATAAGAATAACAATTTTTATTTATCTATGGCGCTTTGCCAAATATGGAAAAAATAATGTTTAATTTATTACATATAGATCCATACGTGACGAGCGGGAGATTTTTTTTTTTTCGGGGGTGAGAAAGTGCTCCAAACGTTTTTTTGACTTTTGATTATGAAAGTACACACATTAATGATAAGAATAACAATTCTTATTTATCTATGGCGCTTTGCCAAATATGGAGAAAATAATGTTTAATTTATTGCATATAGATCCATACGTGACGAGCGGGAATTTTTTTTTTTTTTTTCGGGGGTGGAAAAGTGCTCCAAACGTTTTTTTTACTTTTGATTATGAAAGTACACACATTAATGATAAGAATAACAATTTTTATTTATTTATGGCTCTTTGCCAAATATGGAAAAAATAATGTTTAATTTATTACATATAGATCCATACGTGACGAGCGGGAGATTTTTTCTTTCGGGAGTGAAAAAGTGCTCCAAACGTTTTTTTGACTTTTGATTATAAAAGTACACACATTAATGATAAGAATAACAATTTTTATTTATCTATGGCTCTTTGCCAAATATGGAAAAAATAATGTTTAATTTATTACATGTAGATCCATACGTGACGAGCGGGAGATTTTTTTTTTCGGGGGTGAAAAAGTGCTCCAAACGTTTTTTTGACTTTTGATTATAAAAGTACACACATTAATGATAAGAATAACAATTTTTATTTATCTATGGCTCTTTGCCAAATATGGAAAAAATAATGTTTAATTTATTACATGTAGATCCATACGTGACGAGCGGGAGATTTTTTTTTTCGGGGGTGAAAAAGTGCTCCAAACGTTTTTTTGACTTTTGATTATAAAAGTACACACATTAATGATAAGAATAACAATTTTTATTTATCTATGGCTCTTTGCCAAATATGGAAAAAATAATGTTTAATTTATTACATGTAGATCCATACGTGACGAGCGGGAGATTTTTTTTTTCGGGGGTGAAAAAGTGCTCCAAACGTTTTTTTGACTTTTGATTATAAAAGTACACACATTAATGATAAGAATAACAATTTTTATTTATCTATGGCTCTTTGCCAAATATGAAAAAAATAATGTTTAATTTATTACATATAGATCCATACGTGACGAGCGGGAGATTTTTTTTTTCGGGGGTGAAAAAGTGCTCCAAACGTTTTTTTGACTTTTGATTATAAAAGTACACACATTAATGATAAGAATAACAATTTTTATTTATCTATGGCTCTTTGCCAAATATGAAAAAAATAATGTTTAATTTATTAAATATAGATCCATACGTGACGAGCGGGAGATTTTTTTTTTCGGGGGTGAAAAAGTGCTCCAAACGTTTTTTTGACTTTTGATTATAAAAGTACATACATTAATGATAAGAATAACAATTTTTATTTATCTATGGCTCTTTGCCAAATATGGAAAAAATAATGTTTAATTTATTACATATAGATCCATACGTGACGAGCGGGAGATTTTTTTTTTCGGGGGTGAAAAAGTGCTCCAAACGTTTTTTTGACTTTTGATTATGAAAGTACACACATTAATGATAAGAATAACAATTTTTATTTATCTATGGCTCTTTGCCAAATTCGGAAAAAATAATGTTTAATTTATTGCATATAGATCCATACGTGACGAGTGGGAGATTTTTTTATTTCGGGGGTGGAAAAGTGCTCCAAACGTTTATTTGACTTTTGATTATGAAAGTACACACATTAATGATAAGAATATCAATTTTTATTTATCTATGGCTCTTTGCCGAATTCGGAAAAAAATAATGTTTAAATCGTTGCACATAATTCCATACGCATATAAATCCATACGACGAGCAGGAGATTATTATTTTATTATATGGGGGTAAAGTGCCTGACACTTTTTTTTACTTTTGATAAAAAGAAATAATATATGATACATAACAAAATTTAAGATGATTATGAATTTTAATAAATATATATATTACATTTAAAGACAAGAAAAAAGGAAATGGTAATTTTAGGGGTTGATCTTCTTTGTGCTATTAATTAAGATGTATTCCTTAGTAATATTTTGTTTGATTTGATTTTGCTTTCTCGGAAATATTGATTTCCATAAGAAAATATTTTAGGGGTGAACAGGGTGACGAAACGTTTTTTTTGATTAGGTGTATTAAAAGAGGGTAGAATAGAGATATTTTGAGATAAAAATGAATTTTATGGAACATTGCCAAAGTAGAAAAAAATTGATTACGTTTTTGGAAGGGGTGAGAAAATATTATAGGTAAAAATTATGGGTCAATTTTTTTTGGGTGATAACTTAGACATCTCTTATCGTGTATTTTAAATTTTATTCGATTTGTATTTTTTTTTTTCTCTGAGATATTAATTTTTGAAATCTTAGGGTAAAACAATAGTTTAGTGGCGAACGGGGTGTCGAAACGTTTTTTTGATTTCACTTATCAAAAGAAGGTATTATAGAGATGTTTTGAGCTAAAAAGTAACTTTATGAAATATTGCCAAATTAAAAAAAAATCATAACAAATTTTTGGAAGGGGTGAAAAAATATGAAGGGTAAAAGTTAAGGGTTTTATATTTCTTGGGGTAATAATTTAGGCTATTTGAAGGGTATATCTTCAATTTCATTTAATTTGCTTTTGTTTTTTCCGAGATATGATTTTTTTAAAATCTATTGCTGGATCTATTGCTAACTTCACACCCGTTTGAAACTACTGCTATTCGAGCTAATACCCAGACGAATATTGGATTATACAATAAGTGTTTGCTGTTACACAAAGAGTTGTTATGTTTAAAACACTTTGTTTTAAAACAGTGGTTTAAACATGTTTAGAAACAGCCATCGTTTCTTAAACGGTTTTGTTTTAAACATTTTTTAAATCTTAAATTTGTTTAAAACATATTTTAAACATTAAATTTGTTAAAACTTTTTTTTTAAAACTTTAATTTGCTAAATTATATTTCTACTACTTCATTAATATTTTATGTTTACGTTTTTAAATGTTAGCTAAATTGTTGAAGATATTTTAAATTACATTATTAAACATAACATTTTTTTATAATAAAATATCACAACTCTGTGTGCATAAATGTGATTTTTAAATAAAGAGAATTTTTCTTTCAGGTATACATATGCATACACTGTAAATATAACATTCGTTGTTCTTTTAAAAGATTTCAATGTGAATCTTTAAACGAGAGTTTTCCACTCCCAGGCTAAGCATGAAGTAAAATTTCGAGTTTAGAAAAGCCTAATTTGGATTGGCCGCTTCTCTTCGCTTCGCTTCGCTACGCGGCCAATCCAAATTTTCAGGCTTTTCTAAGCTCGAAATTTTACTTTATGCGCCACACGTATAAAACACTGAAATATCGCAAAGTTTAAAATATACGGCAATACCAATCTAATATATAGATATGGATAAAACGTGAGTCAAATTCTGCGCTGAACAAATTGCTTAAAACAGTAATTATAGGCAACCCAATAACTATAACGTATATGAGGTTGCCTATAATCGTTTTTGTATGTGTGTGTGTTTTTCGAACTTCACTCTAAATCAGTGTTTTAAAGCGTGGCTCATGAAGTAAAATTTCGAGTTTAGAGAAGCCTAATTTGGATTGGCCGCTTCGCTTCGCTACGCGGCCAATCCAAATTCTTAGGCTTTTCTAAACTCGAAATTTTACTTCATGCTTAGTCTGGGAGCGGAAAACACTCGTTAAAAGCCTCAAATTAACCGCTTTGAAACAACGGGATATGTATACTCAAAAGAAAAATGCCCTGTATGTTCTGTTTTAAGCGTGTTTTAAACATTTTTTAAACACGTTTTAAACATATTTTTAATTGGTAATGTTTTAAACGCTGTTTCAATGAAAAAACACGTTTTGTAAAAAAAACTGTTTGTTTTAATTAAAATGAAAAAACAAACGTTTGTTTACCAACCTTGGTTACGCACTGTAAACATCAGCGCCTGCACATATGGGTAAGGGGGGCACTTGGCCCTGGCATATCGTTGAAATCATAATTAAAATTGCATTTCAATGATGTGCATATCTTTGTATGCTTCCATTAGAAAAACAAAAGGTAAGTGTATAAAACAAAAACAATTCGCTCTGAATATTTTAAACACGGACCATTCGATAAGTCATAAAAAGTTTCTATAAGAAAGCTTTTACAGAATTTAAACAAAAATAAAAATAACGGAGATATTGACAGTTTATTAAAATCGTAATTTTAAGTTTTCTTTCAAATACATCGAATCAATTAAAGATATTTGAAATGTGAAAGCAGAATATTATTATGCACTAAAATACGGAACCTTTTACCCCATTTAATGGATGCTCTCTTTAAATAAGCGAGATCCCCATAGTGCCGCTCGAAAAACGGGTACTCTGTATAGGAAACAGAAAAGAACTAATAAAAAGTTCACATAACTAAAGAAATCACTAAATTCAATAACGACCTTAAGAGAAAATAAGTACTGCCTAAAAAGCCTTCATGAAACTGACGACGTGCAATTGATGACGAAAACCGCATATTGTGTGCTTATTGGAAACATAAACATAGCAAAAAATATTGCTAATTACATGAAAATACATGGTTACCAAATAAAAGTACATTTGAAAACAATATTAAGAACATGGAGGTGTTATGCTCCTATCAGATACATATAAATGCAAGAAAATTAAAAAAACGAATCATCTGTGCCAATCGATTGGCTTTGTTGTTATTTTTTATTATTTTTTTTCCGGCCTCCTAGTATAGTGGAGACATGATTACTTTTTTTAATAATCTCAGTACTTTACTAATTACAATGTACAGACTATTCTACCAAACACATGTGACAAAAAAATCTCTGATCTATTTGTCATTGAATTTGGTTAACAGTCTAAATGAGCTAACTAGAATAGAAACTACAGAGCGACGACTGTCACAATTTCAAATGTCACATGTGTTACCGGGGATTATTTCTAATCTCCGGCAACAAGAATTGTAAATTCCCTTTCAATTCTTCCTTTGTTGAAAATGAGTTCGTACCCGGCAATTATCTAATCTCGCGTCGTTTGGGCAGTGCTCGGGCCCACCCAGAGGAAGGATTTGTGAACAGTTGTTGTCCGTTTTTCGGAAAGAAGATTTGCAAAATTCTTTTTATTGTCCTTTTCGGAAAACGGATTTTATTTGCTGGAGATTCGTCGAATGTCATTACGTTGGATTATGTCATTAGGCGAATCTCAGCCGGCTGGTCACGTCGCCACGATAAACAACCCCACCCCACCATCATTTTCGTGGTATAAGTACCTGCGGGCGGCAAATCGTAAGGCAGTTTGATTTCCGCGAGGAACGCTTGGAGATTGTCGGGAGGCAGTCAAGTTTTAGAGCGTTGCACTCAGCGCTTCTAACTCTAGATTCCGCTTAACGATAAGCAGGCCCGGGGGATTTTGAACCCGGTGCCTACCCAACACCCGTCTTTTACGCCATGGGTAAGTCCAGGCGTGGAAAACGGTCCACGGATCCCGAAGCTCACTTCGACCCCATCTATCCCTCCGTAGAGAAAACCCGGCGTAAGCAACCCCAAATGCCCGCCGACGTAGCATTCCACCAACAAATCAGCGATTTGCAACAGCAAATCGCCACCCTTACCACCTCCTTCTCCGAACAATCCCGGCTCTTTGCCGAACAATCCCGCTCCAAGGACGTGCAACTCGCCGCCTTAACCGAGCAACTCCGTCTTTCTTCTGATGCAAATCAGAAGCTTCAGCAGCAGCTGAATAATTTCTTCCGCAACCATCGTCCCGCTGATTACAGCGAGGAAATCGTGGACATTATGTCCCCAACCTTCTCGCCTGCTCTAAGCGGGCCCCACACGCCCGAGCCGTCGCGCACGCCCTCAGTCTGCGACGAATCCTCCTCCGACGACGAAAATTTGTCTGAAATGACATTAGCCCCGGAACTAGCTCCGCTAGCGCCACCTCAGCAACCGGCCGCCGAAGCTACTGCTCGGCGAGCCTGCCCCTCCCCACCGGCTAAGAAAGCCAAAACCACTTCGGCCTCCAAGCCGATCTCCACCGCCATTCCGGATGGTTCCAACGATGAAGGCTTCCAAGTCTACATCGATCGGAACCACCGGAAAAAGGCGATGCCTTCAACCTCGATGGCTCCGGCGAGGCTAACGTCTCACGACCGCCGCAAAACCAGCTCCCCAACCCCACCCATCGCTGTTAAACCAGCAAAAGCAAAGGCTCCGGCGAAAGCTGAGCCTGCGCCACCAACTCCGGCTATTGTTTACCACACCACCGTGGTAAACAAAAAACAACCCCTTCCGATCGATAAGATCGACGAAATCGAGGGGCTAGAGAATTTCTCTAGCAATCCTCCGCCCATCCATATCCAAGATGTCCACAAATGGGACGATATTTCCGCCCACCTATATAAGCACCTGAGAATTCCCGTCCTCAAGGCCAAAAATCTATCCAACTCGGTTAGATTTTGCGTGCAATCCGCTGATAACTACCGAGTAGTTATCAAATACCTTCGGAGCATAAATGCTCAATTCTACACTTACTCTCTTAACGAGGAGAAAGAGTTGAAAGTAGTTATCCGCGGAGTTGGCACGCATGTGACCGATGAATCCATCATCAGACAACTCAAAACCGAGAATTTCCCAGTCCTCTCTGTTCGCCGCATGGGCAACAGACACCGAAAATTCCCCCTGGTGGCTGTTCATCTAGAGAACACCCCCGAGGGGAAACGGATTTATAACTTAGAAACAATCAGTTTCGTTCCCGTCACTGTGGAGAAGCAAAAGCCTTCTAAACAGGTAATCCAATGCCACAAATGCCAACATTTTGGCCACAGCGCGCATAGATGCAACATTGCACCACGTTGTGTCAAATGCGCAGGCGATCACCAAACAGGCGATTGCACCCGTTCCGATCCCGATAACGATCCTCCACCAAAATGCTGTAATTGCGGCAGCGCCCACACCGCGAACTATCGAGGTTGTTCGCAATACAAAAAATCGAGCTACGCAAATGTAGCTCAACCAAAACCGGCCCCACAACCGGCTCCCAAACCGGCCCCCAAACCGGCTCCCAAACCGGCTCCCAAACCGGCTCCCAAACCGGCCCAACAACAGGCCCAAATGTCATATTACGATATGATGTTCGATGAGGAATTCATCCGAAGGGTAGAACGCCTTGAGCGTCTCGCCCCCCTAATGCGCCACTTAAACGCCTCACCGCTTTAAAATGGCTGCACAAAATTTACAAATTGCCACCGATCAGATGTGCAGAATATGCACCTGGAATGCCAACGGGCTTCCATCCCAAACGTCTCAATTAGAGGAATTCATGCATCGCCACAACGTTCACATCATGCTAGTGAACGAATCACACGCCAAAAACCGTCGTGGCCTGTTTATTAACGGGTACCGACTATATCTTAATAGCCACCCCATTGAAAAAGGCGGCGGCACAGCCATTTATATTCAAAATGGCATAGAACACACTGTTCTTCCAAATCCCCAATCAGAGCACTTAGAACATACCTCCATTTTAGCCCGTATAAACGGAGAAAAAATCAAAATTATGAGTTTATATCACTCACCTTCAAGACCATTCACTGAAAACGACTACAAAAACATCTTCTCCGAAGATGTCCCCACAATTATAGGCGGCGACTTTAATGCCAAGCATCCTAGCTGGCAAAGTCGGCTCACAAACCGGCGAGACCGCGAGTTATTTAACTTTATAACTCAACACCCTTACGACATCAAAGCCGTAACCCAACCCTCCCCAACCTTCTATAGCCATGCAGGCTACAGGCCCGATATTCTCAATTTCTTTCTGATAAACCGAATCGAGTGCGACCATGACATCTGGTCAATTTCCGAACTCCACTCCGATCACAATCCTGTGTTTCTGGATATTCATGTCACTATATCCAAAGTGGAGAAAACTATAACCACGGTTAACTGGCAGCAGTTCAACCAAAAAATGCTCGAAAAACTCACTGCTATTCCAAAAATAAGGAATAAGGAGGAGATAAATGAGGCCATTACTTTCCTTACCAACTCAATCACGGATGCGGTTGAGACGGTTTCGAAAATCAAACCTGTCCCGAAAAACAGCCGCCCACTTCCAAATAACATCCTCGGTAAAATTCGAGAGAAAAACCGCATCCGCAGACAATGGCAACACACCCGTTGCCCGCAAATGAAAACAAACCTCAATAAACTCCAAGCAGAAATTCAGAAAGAAATCAAGTCATTTTCAAATTCCAACTGGAATCGAGTAATCGAGGATGCATCATTACACAAACCTCAAATGTGGAAACTCACTAAGAGATTCACAGCCAGACATCGAACGACCACTCCGGTTATTCACGGAAGAAACGGACTTGCCTTCCTTCCGGAGGACAAGGCCGAATCCTTCGCGGAAAGCCTAGAGTCACAGTTCTCCCCGAATCCGCTCACAACATGTGACGAATTACTCGACGAAGTTGAGGAAGCATTGGATCGCCTTGAGCGAACCCCAACCCATACTCCGAAACCAACATCTCCTGCAGAGATCCGCAAAATTATCAAATATGCGCCAAGTAAAAAGGCGCCAGGCCACGATAGTATAAGCTACACATGCTTAAAAAACCTCCCCAACAAAGGAATAGTTTTCCTAACTACCTTGTTCAATGCATGCCTAAGGATAGGTTATTTCCCAAAAGCGTGGAAACACGCAATAGTGATTTTAATCCCAAAGCCTGGAAAAGACATGAAATTTCCACAAAATCACCGGCCTATTTCCCTTCTGTGCACACTGGGAAAACTATTCGAAAAAATTATCCATGTCCGCCTCAGTGAATGGTCGAATGATCATATGATCATCCCCAAAACACAACACGGCTTCATAAAAGGACTCTCATGCAACCACCAACTTGTTAGAACCAGCGATTACATAATCGAAGGCTTTAACAGAAAGCAGAGCACGTTAGCCATCTTCCTCGATGTTGCGAAAGCATTCGATAGAGTGTGGCACGAAGGCTTGTTATATAAACTCATGTCACTTAACTACCCCACATATCTAATCCATCTGATCAGGGAATTCATACAAGACCGCACCTTTTCGGTTCGTTTCGAAAACGCCACATCTCCGCCACGCAAAATGACTGCTGGCATCCCACAGGGGTCCGTACTTTCCCCACTCCTTTTCAATATATATGTTTATGACCTGCCAACATTAAACAATGTAATTACGGCCCAATATGCAGATGATACTGCTTATCTATATCGAGGCAAACATCTGCCCTTTATGATTCCGAAACTCCAGACCGCACTTAACCAACTGGAAGAGTGGACAAACGACTGGTGTATTGCTATAAATGCTGAAAAAAGCCAAGCAATTTACTTCACCCAATCTAATAGATCCCCCCCAAGAAAACCTCACCTTTGGAGGCACACCAATTCCATGGGTAAAACAAGTGAAATATCTTGGTTTACAAATGGATAACCACCTTAACTGGGCAAAACATGTTCAATCTGCGATCACTAAAGCTAATTCCGCCTTCGGGGTTCTAAAATCATTGCTTTTAACAAAAAGCACCCTTTTCCTCGCCAGTAAAATTCACATTTACAAGGCAATGATTAGGTCAAAAATGACCTATGGTTGTCCGTCATGGATACACATCTCGAAAACGCAGATGAACAGACTGGAAGCCACGCAGAGCCGCATGGTCCGCAGGATCGTAGGCGCTCCGTGGTTCGTCAGTAACGACCAAATCCGAAACGAAACGAAAGTACCGAAATTACAGGATTTTATCCGTCAATTGGCAATTGCACATTCCTCTAAATTCGACGTCTCCCTTTTAAAAGATACCCTTGAAGTTCCTGAAAACTTCAGAACTAGGAAAAAACGGCCACTACAACTGGACGTTACCAATTAATTTTTTAAAAAATGTTTCAGTAATGATTCTGACCCTTTTTTAAAAAGTATACCCCACCCACTCGCCACCAATAAATGCTACTCATTCTGAGTAACAATAACAGTCACCTTTCCAAAGTCACCAAACACACCAACATCACTACAAAGTAGTAAAAATTCCAGTTCGAATTTGACCTATAAGAGGGGGTTTTTAGTCCGTGAGAGTCGGACATAACCTGCTGTTATCCTTCCCATACGTGGGTGGGATAACAGAAGGTATGCATAATGCATTTTCCTCCTCTCCCGAAAAAAAAAAAAAAAAAATCGTAAGGCTGTTGAAGACCAAGATCCAACTTGTCAACAAGTGCAATGCAGTCGTCAGTGTTCGAGACGTTAGTTTTTTTTTTTGTTAGTGCCAGTGCGCTAACTCGAGGTCCTGTTGCTGTTGCCAGTGCAACTGCCTGTCCTCTCGCTGCCAGAGCAGCCACCGTCGGTGCCAGTGCATCGACGCCGCCCCCTAATACTGCCACCGCAGTATTCGTCGCCACAACGTAAGCGCCATCTGCACGCTGCCACCTTGCTACCGCCACCACCTTGACTTCGCCGCCCACCCCTTATCAGCCCAACCGCCCCCCCCCCCCCCCCCCCCGTGCTCTATATGTTTCACTATGTTTTTTTGATTCCTTATTGTTTATTCGTAAAAATAAATCTGTTAAAACTGTCTCTGTGTTTTAGTTAGTTGCTCTTGCTCTCCATTAAATTCATTGAAAACCTGAGGTAGTTGGCAATCAGCGTGAGGTACCTTCCTTCACATTAACACATGGTTACATGGTTACCAATCTACCAGAGCTGGGACGAATCCTCTTTAAAAGGATTCGAATCACGAATCCGAATCACCTGATATGATTCGAATCAGGAATACTCGAATAAAGGATTCGTAAGAGATAAATATGATTCGAATCAAAGATTCGAATCCTGTTTTTTCGAATCACGAATACAAATCGTTTAAGAATAAATTTGATTTAATTATTTTTTTACAACCATTAACATATAAATATCGTTATCAGTTGTTTTAACAAAAATATTCACAACCTAATTATTTATTATTAACACTGAACATCGTTGATAACAGACTAAATTTCTGTGTTACTCTGATTAAAGATGTATTTGTGTGTTTTTGAACTACACTTCAAATCAATGGTTTATACGCGTGGGGCATGAAGTAAAATTTCGAGTTTAGAAAAGCCCCGTGAAAATTTGTCTCGGGTCGCTGCGCGACCCTCGACAAATTTTCTACGCGGGGCTTTTCTAAACTCGAAATTTTACTTCATGCTTAGTCTGGGAGTGGAAGACACTCGTTACTTTAAAATATGTCACAACTGTTAAAGTATGTATCGTCAAATAAGTGAGTTACTCAACTGTTTCCAAAGCACTCTTTGAAAAACAAAAAGATTAAAATTTTACATATAAAATGTACAATAAACTGTAAGTGTGGTACATCATTGAATTCAGTAAAAAATATTCTTCTAAAAAATATCAAAATCCAAAATAGCGCTCACAAGAAAAACAAAAGTTAGTTATGGTCCCTAGGTAAATATTATAGTTATCTTAAAATTAAATATGTTACTGGATTTATTGTTAAAAAGTGCCTATAATGTCAAAGTTGTAAATGTCTGGATTCAATAGTTTTTGAATAAAAAAATAAAAACGAATTTTCAAAAATACGTTTTTTGACAATATCTCATTAAGGAAATAAGATATTTCAAACTTGTTTTTGGGTTATTATTGGGCCCTAAATTATGCAACATTGCCCCAATTTAACCGACTCTCTATTTCTTTAAATAACCAAAATCCCCATACATTCTGTTGAAATACGGACACCCAGTATAATAATAATAATAATATAAAATTTATTGTATTGTTATTTTCTAAATATTTTAATTAAATAAATATTTTACATTGTTTACCGTATATTTACGAATATATTAAAAATAAATACTTAATTCAATATTAATTATACCATCAAATGTCTAAAAGTCTTGCGTTGAAAATCACCAGAAATCATTAGATGTTTTTTGATTAAACGAATTCCACTATGTCTTTCAGCGTCTAAGTCAAAAAATGTTTGAAACAAAAGTTGTAGCCAACGAAAAAATATACCTATTTTACCTAAACACTTTTCACCTCAGCTCTTTTGTTTCTGAATTAGAAACTAAAAAATCTAGTGGACATCAACAACTCACCGAATATGGCTTTCGACGTCTAAATCAAAAAATGTTTCAAACAAAAGTTGTAGCCAACGAAAAAATTAACCACTTTTACCTAAACTCTTTTCACCTCAACTATTTTGTTTTTGTTCAATAAACCGAGAAAGATTTTTTTTGAAAATAAATACACAACTTTATATTAATTCGAAAATTTACGAACGAGTGTCTCCACTCCCAGACTAAGCATGAAGTAAAATTTCGAGTTTAGAAAAGCCCCGCGTAGAAAATTTGTCGAGGGTCGCGCAGCGACCCGAGACAAATTTTCACGGGGCTTTTCTAAACTCGAAATTCTACTTCATGCGCCACGCGTATTAAACACTGATTTCAAGTAAAGTTAAAAATATAAAAACATATTAAAACTGTTTTCAGATTTAAAAGTTATCAAAATATGTCAAAATTATTTAAAATTGCCAAAAACAAAATGACCAAAATGTCATCTCGTAAATATAAAAAATATCAAAAACGTCAAAAATTTGGCGTGCTGATAAAATCGATTTACGTTAAAATTATCATTTTATGTCAGTACGTGACAGTTTGACAAAAACGTTCTTACAAAAACGAAAATTTCTGTTAAAATCAGTAATAATGTCAAAAAAGTTATCTAATAATATAAAAATTGTTATCTAATGTAAAACAAGTAAATATGTAATATCAAAAATATCAAATGTCAAAATTGTCGTCAACTGTAAAAAAAGTAAAAAAATATAAAATGTCAGAACTGCCATCTAATGTCAAATACGTCATTTAATGTCAACATCAGAAATAGTAAATAAGTAAAAATTTCATTGTTTATCAAAAGTAACATCTAATGTGAAACATGTCATCTAATGTCAAAAAACGTAGTCTAATATCAAGAATATAATCTATTGTCAAAAATGTCATCTCAAAAGGTAAAGAATATTAAAAATGTCATTCAATGTCAAAAATGATTAAATGTCTTGTAGAAAAAAAAATCTCAAATTTGTGTGTTCAAATAATGATTCAATAATTTTTGAAAATCGTTACAAATCTGAATAAAAATATTGAATATCTTACATATCAACATTTTATATATTTGACGAGAAAATCTCGAAATATCGAAAATTTTATAAATCGATAAAAATGACAAATTATCAAAAATCAAGATATGTTGAAAATCTGATAAACATTTTCATAAATTAATTAAAAATCTCGATATATTTAAAATTTCATCAACATTTGATAAATTAAGAAAAATTGAGGAAATATTGCAAAATCTGATAAAAATTTTATGAAAATATCGATGTGTTGAAAACCTTATAAAAATGTTTAAATCGACATGTTAAGTGTAAAAATTTGATTGGGAATGTCAATTCATATTCATCAAAATGTTATATTTGGCGAAATTACCGAAAAACACTTAAAACTCTCAAATCTGTTAAATTTGACACAAGTCATTAATTCAATTGATTTTATCACTTATAAACGAGTGTCGTCCACTCCCAGACTAAGCATGAAGTAAAATTTCGAGTTTAGAAAAGCTCCGCGTAGAAAATTTGTCGAGGGTCGCGCAGCGACCCGAGACAAATTTTCACGGGGCTTTTCTAAACTCGAAATTTTACTTCATGCGCCACGCATATAAAACAGTGATTTAACGAGAAATTTAAAAACATACAAAACATTCTCCTTTAATTGAAAGGAGAAAAAAAAGGAGAAAAAATTTGTCTCGGGTCGCTGCGCGACCCTCGACAAATTTTCTACGCGGGGCTTTTCTAAACTCGAAATTTTACTTCATGCGCCACGCGTATAATGCAGTGATTTAACGAGAAATTTAAAAACATACAAAACAAATTTTTGTTAATCCTTACGATTACTTCGAATTATTTTTGACGATTCAAATCCTATTGTAACTATTCGAATCCTTTTGTAAATATTCGAATCCTTTTATAAGGATTCGAATCCTTTTATGAGGATTCGAATACTTTTACGAGGATTCGAATCCTTTTATGAGGATTCGTATTCTTTTACGAGGATTCGAATCCTTTTATGAGGATTCGAATCCTTTTACGAGGATTCGAATCCTTTTATGAGGATTCGAATCCTTTTATGAGGATTCGAATCACCAGCATTTGGATTCGAATACGAATCCTTTTAAAAAAGTGTAACGAATCCGGATCACGAATCCAGTTTAACTTAAGTATTCGAATACCTCTTTTGAATCCTCTAAAAGGATTCGAATCCAGGATTCGAATCTTGAATGATTCGAATCCTGCCCAGCTCTGCAATCTACGAATAGTTACCTGTATAAAATTAAATTTATATATCGGATCATCGGTCCGAATTAATCATTATTGAAGTAGGATAATAGCAGCCTGATAGATATAATAAAACATTATAGAAACAAATAAGAAGGATAAGTCAACATAACATAACTGAAATGGTATTCAACCTCAATAGAGTTAATTGAGAATTTATACTAACAAATGAAATTGATTCCGCGTTCAATAACTTTCACAAAGTATTCGAGCACGACTTCAATATATTAAACCGATAGTCTCCAAAATAATTGATATTTATAAAAAAAATTGCAATACAGATATGAAAAACTATCGCCCAGTATCGGACTGGCGTAGTTTCTCAAAAATATTTGAAAAAATAATTGCAAAGAGGTTATGAAGCTATTTAAGGTAATTCAATATTTTGACTAAACAACAATGAAAATAAATCAACCCAAACTACAACTTTTGACATTATTCATAAATCTTGAAAATGAATAATTTTACCCGAATTGTTACATTCACTGAACTCAGAAGAAAATTAGTATAAACCATTGGTAGGTAGTTTAAGTAGAGTCACTCAGTAGCATATGCCTAGGCCGCCGTCGGAGTTTTATTCAGCACTGCACCGAGCATTTTGCATTTTACAGAGTGTCCCGTTAATGTGACGAATGGCTTAACCATAGATTCCTGGGACAAAATATGATGATTTAACATAACTTATCTATATCCAAATGTTTACGATTAGGCGGGAATTAGTCTTCAAAGTTCAAACAAATATTATTAATTTATAATTTATAACAATTGAACGCTATATTCGATCCGACTAAAATTTATGATGGTTGATTAACACACCATTTCAGTTATTATGGTCATCAATGTATGACAAGAAGTATAAAAAAACTATAGTACCACAACATAAAAAATAAAATATGTTTTTAGTGGCGCACCTTATAAAAAAATTAAAAAGTACATCTTGAAAGATTAGTTCATTTAAAAGCTGTTTTGTCTCTTAATAATGTTTGATATCTTATACGGTTTTGCTACACAAAAATAAATGATTTTTTATTGTTTAGTAAAAACGAAATCCAGTTTTTCGGGTGATTAAAAATACATGTTTTTTCTTTGTCGCAGCTATTGTTTAACAAACGTCAATTGTGTATAATATTAATTAACGAGTGTTTTTTGAGAATTAATTGTTATCTTCATTATAGTTTATAATTATTCATATTTCTCCGGAGTTTTTCCTTTAAGTATACGTATTCTAAATTCAGCCTATTTTCTGCAAATCTTTAGAAATTCCTTGTTTTTTATCAATTTCAATTTAAAGCTTTAAACGAGTGTTGTCCATTCCCAGACTAAGCATGAAGTAAAAATTCGAGTTTAAAAAAGCCCCGCGAAAATTTGTCGAGGATCGCGCAGCGACCCGAGACAAATTTTCTGGGCTTTTCTAAACTCGAAATTTTACTTCATGCGCCACGTGTATAAAACACTAAAATATTGTGAAGTTTATATATATTCGACTTTCACTTGAACTGTGTTTTATACGCGTGGCGCATGAAGTGAAATTTTGAGTTTAGAAAAGCCCGAAAAATTTGTCTCGGATCCGAGACAAATTTTTACGGGGCTTTTCTATACTCAAAATTTTACTTCATGCTTAGTCTGGGAGTGGAAAACACTCGTATAAAGCTTCAAACTAAACTCTTTTAAAAAACAACAAATGTCGGAAAATTTACAGCTTGTGCATATGTTTACCTAAAAGAAAATTTCACTGCATGTTGCTTAAAATTAGGGTTTCGCCAAGGAAATACCATATTCATATTTTATATTTTTGTGGCAAAACCGTACAAGATATTAAACATTATTAAGAGACAAAAAAGTTTTCAAATGAATCAATCTTTGAAGTAATATTTTTATAAGGTTTTATGTTGTGGTACTACTGTTTTTCATACTTTTCGTCAATCAATGATGACCATAATAACGTAAATGATGTGTTATATTATGATAATCAACCATAATAAATTTCACTCAAATTGAATATAGCGCTCAGTCGTTACAAATAACATTAATAATATATTTTTGAACTTTAAAGACTAATTCAAGCTTAACCTGTGTTTTGGTTTTAGATAAGTTGTGTTAAATCATTTTTATGGCAGGAATCTATAGTTAAACCATTTCCCCACATTAATAGGACACTGTATTCTTACATACCATAACCACTGCAGATGCTACAGCGGCAACTACGCTTATGTGAAAATCACTAAATTTAATAACGTGTGTAATAGTATATTACGTAACAAGAGTTGTAAATAGCATATTACGCACGAGTGAAAAAAGTTACGCACTAGCCGCGTAGCGGCGAGTGGGTACTTCTACGAGGGCGCAATCGCTTTACAACTCGAGTTTTCTACTATACTTTATCTACAACCACATGTAATTAGTATTGGACAGAAAAAAAAGATAAACACTGTTTGAGTTATGTGAAGTAGAATTAGTCTAGAAAGGTAAATCAAACCGTGTTTTATTAGATAAAAAAGAGATATTTTTTATATATACATTTACTGGATATTGGTCCCAGACGATTCCACTAATTCATTTGTATATTAACTATAGTTAGCCGCCACAAACATTCACACACATGTATGGACCCAGGTGGAATCATTTTGTACTTTAAAATGACCCCATCCGGCAGGACTCGAACATGCGGCCTCCGGGTTAGGAGAGAGGGCCTCTACCCACTACTCCACCGGGGTCCCCACAGAAAAAAATAATGCATTTTGTGATTTTGTTCACATGTTCGTACCTTTTACGCGATTTTTCTGGTAAGAGATTGGTAGTGACAGTTTTGGCTTTTTCGCTGATTTCAGGTGGCGTACACATCTGTTTCTCACTGTCGCTAGCCATTTTAATGCTCAATTTGGGGTTGTTGTATTATATTCAAGGGAACAGTTCGTTTGTTAATGTTTTTATTTACAGCGGATTCGTCCCAGCTGTGCTATGCATATATACATTCAATAGTGGGACAAGGAATATTTCTATGGGGAAGTTAACCACATGCTGAGAGGATATTTATCCTTCAGAAGAAGGATGTATAATTGCGGGAGTGAATAATACAGTGTCATGCAAAAACTATTTTAAATCTCCAAACATCTTGACTCTACCATCATTATAGGCCTTACAATGCCTTCTGTATATTAATCGTAAGAAATCACCGGTGCAAAAACATCACAGCATTCACAATCACAACACAAGAACCAAAAATAACTTAATCGTTCCGAAAGTTAAACTCCAAAAAGCACAAAATAATTATGAATATATCTCCATAAAAATGTTTAACAAACTTCCCCAAGGCAGTTGCTGATCTTCCCATCAAGAAATTTAAAGCAAAAACTAAAGCTATACTAAGTAAACAAGCACTTTACTCTTTTAAAGACTTCTATAAAATAAAGTGGTAATATAATTATGTCCAAGCTAATATGTGATAATTACACCTAATTTTAAGTTTTAAATTTTTTTTTAATTTTGATGTTATGCAGACCTTTATGCGATATAATATTAAAACACTTAACTTTGTTTTACCACTTTAATTAACTTATTACAGTGACTATAGTTTCGACTACAAGCTAGTCATTATCAAACTGAGTCACTCAGTTTGATAATGACTAGCTTGTAGTCGAAACTATAGTCACTGCAAAAAGTTAATTAAAGTGGTAAAACAAAGTTAAGTGTTTTAATATTATTTTATAAAGATGTACCACAAAGTGAACGCCAACCAAATCAAAGACTTTATGCGATACTTTCATGACATTAGTTTACTGTGATACATATCAATTTCCATCTACTCTACTATTTTATTTATACACATATTTTAATTCTATTACTTAATCAAATCAATGCTCATATACAATTTTAACTTAATATACTGTTATATATACAGGGTGAGTCACTAAGCGGAAATCGGTCTATAGTGGGCGTAACGTTGAAAATAGCAGCAAAAAAAGTTTCAAATAAAAGTTGTTCAGAATCAAGTTTTTCATAACCCAAAATTATTACTAATATGGCGGCCTTGCGGTTATACCAGAAGTAAACACCAACTTCCTTATTTTAAATAGAACACTCTTTATATTTTTACATTTTTGGATTGCTCGTTAAAAATAAACATGAGTTTATTCACACAACATTGGGTCTCAGTTGAACCGTTTTTGAGGTATTTCATTTTTTTTGATAAATTTGACGATTTCGGAGCTCGACGCCATTAACAATATCTTCAAAACGAAATAAATGTAGTATTTGTTTAAGTTTTTGCCATTAGTCAGATTTTCTAAATTGAACCGAGTCCGTCGACGGTGTTCTTCAGTACTTCAAACATGCATAACTTCATTTTTTTTTAATGGAACCATCTATCTTGTGGCACTTTATCTGATGCGAAATAAAATTTCATTTTTATTGATACCGGGTTGTTGCCATATCCTTCAAACAGTTTTTGAGAAATTTGCGATTTTGTAAAAATTTTAATACATTTTATATTATCGCGTTAGCCCTGGATACTGATGACGTTTGGTGATTTTGTTTTGACTCGCTAGTCCGACAAATGTCAGATAATGTTTTTCTAATAAGAAAGGGTTGATGGTTTGCACCTTGGGTAATGATTATGATAATAACATTACTTGACTCAAACATTTTATTTTACGTCTTCTATGGATTTTGAGTTTTTAAAAGAAAATTACATATTCAAACTACGTAACTGGTTTAAGTTAACTAGATTATCTCTTAAGAGCCAAATTCAATAAAATACATACAATAACAATAAAACAGCTTTATTAAAGTTAGTTATATGTGTGCCCAACAGCATTCATCAGTTTTGCGAACTGGGAGTACAAAATACGAGAAACAGGAACGTACAAGATAAGCGGCACAAGAAGAAAACCAAGTATTAGTAGCTGCTGCTGTTGTCCAAGATCCCCATTTAAGTACCAGAAGAATAAGTTTCGAATTGCAAATAAGTCAAACTTCGGTTTCGAGAATGTTGCGTAAAAAGAAGTTTTATCCGTATCATGTTTAGCTAGTCCAGGAACTAAATGAAGCTGACTCCAACAATCAGATGCAGTTTTATAAATGGGCGTTACGTAAACTGCAGGAACAAAGTGACTATTGACAATGCACTATTTACCGACAAATGTACATTTGATGAGAACGGCATCGTGGGAAGAAACGATACACTACGATACTGAAAATCCTCATTGGATTTCAGTATGGAACGAAACAAACTAATTAAACAATTAATAATAAACAACAAGTAATAACAAATACTATCAAGAAAAGTGGATAATGAAAATATCATTAAATTAGGTGTTCTGTATAACCACCAGCCTCACGATGACAAACGCGCAATCGCTTTAGCCAAGAACTGTTCACATTGGTCAACACGTTTTCGTTGATGCTTTGAAAAGCAGTTGGGGGTTCCTGGTAAACAAGCTGCTTAACATGACCCTGCAAGAAGAAGTCAGGCTTTGTTAAGTCCGGTGATCGGGCGGGCCATGGTACTGGACCTTCTCTTCCAATCCACTTGTTTGGAAATTCGCCATCGAGGTACTCCCTCACGTCCCTTCCGTAATGAGCGGGTGCTCCATCATGTTGGTACCACATCTGTCGAATTATAGCAAGTGGCAAATTGTCAATCATTTCAGGTAAATCATTTTGTAGAAAATGCAGATAATTATCTCCATGCAATGTTTCATGGAAGAAGTGTGGTCCGATAACATATCTTCCATTGATACCACCCCATACATTCAAAGACCGCCTGTGCTGATGGTCTGAAAATCTTATCCAATGAGGATTTTCAGTATGATAGTAATGGCAGTTGTGTCTTTCCACGAAGCCGTTCTTATGAAATGTACATTCGTCGGTAAATAGTACATTGTCAAAAAGTAATGTTGTTCCTGCAGTTTACGCAAGGCCCATTCACAAAACTGCATCCGATTGTTGGAGTCAGTATACATTCTTGACGCAAGTAATGTATTTCCATCAGCACTGCCCAAGGTGTAGACCATACCAATCAGTTCTTCTTGAGAAAACATGTTCGGATTTTTTATTGCAAGATCTCGCCAAAATAATGTAAAATAAACTGACATTTGTCGGTCAAGCGAGTCAAAACAAAATCGTGAAACGTCATCAGTATCCAGGGCTATCGCGATAATACGAAATGTATTAAAATTTTCACAAAACCGCAAATTTCTCAAAAACTGTTGGAAGGATATAGCAACAAACCGGTATCAATAAAAAGGAAATTTAATTTCGCATCAGATAAAGTGCTACAAGATAGATGGTTCCATTTAAAAAAAAAAAGTTCTGCATGTTTGAAGTACTGAAGAATACCGTCGACAGACTCGGTTCAATATAGAAAATCTTACTAATGGCAAAAACTCAAACAAATACTACATTTCTTCCAGAATCCAAAACCGTAAGCCGCACAACTCTGACTTATTTCGCTTTGAAGATATTGTTAATGGCGTCGAGCTGAAATCGTCAAACTTATAAAAAAAAAATGAAATAACTCGAACACGGTTCAACTGAGACCCAATGTTGTGTGAATAAACTCATGTTAATTTCTAACAAACAATCCAAAAATGTAAAAATATATAGTGTTCTATTAAAAATAAGTAAGTTGGTGTTTACTTCCGGTATAACCGCAAAGCCGCCATATTTAGCAATAATTTTGGGTTATAAAAAACTTGATTCTGAACAACTTTTATTTGAAACTTTTTTTGCTAATTTCAACTATACGCCCACTATAGACCGATTTCCGCTTAGTGACTCACCCTGTATAATGCTTTAACGCTGTAAGTATTTTTTACATATACCAGAGCTGGGGCGAATCCTCGTAAAAGGGATTCGAATCACAAATCCGAATCACCTAATATGATTCGAATCACGAATACTCGAATAAAGGATTCGTAAGAGATAAATATAATTGGAATCAAAGATTCGAATCCTGTTTTTTCGAATCACGAATACAAATCCTTTAGGGCGGTCTTAGATGGACGTTTTTAGCGCGATAGCGGAGCGGGACGGATCGTTTGTACCGCTTCGCTGTTAGTTCTTATTCGGAGCGGATTGAACGCGTTTTGCAAGCGGGTGCTAGGCGAGTTCGCCGCCGAGCCTTCGGTGCCGTCTATCATTCAGTTGTGCTACGCTGAGTAATAAGCATGGACGAAATAGATTTAATTGCGTCATATTATTATTTATTTATCCTTTATTATTCATAGACGTTACTGTATTTATGTATTTAATGTTTTTATAAATATAAATATTACTCACCTAAATTCCACATGCACTCCGCCCACTGAGCAAAAAACAAACAAATAACGTTATATCAACAGTGCAGCAACATTAAACGTTGTTTTAATGTTGATAAAACATTACTTAAATTGATTTGTTCCTGGGGCGGTGCCTGAATTTCTAAGATAAACGTTTCTGTATCAAACATACTTATAAAATCACGTTTTGGCGCTAGAACATAGACAATCACTTTTGTTTCCTTTTATTTAACCCGTAACCGGTATACAAATTTCTGTCAAAAATGTCACACACTTTGATGGGCAATAACCTGCATCTTAAAAATAGACTGTGAAATGAGCATTTCCCTAGTATGTTGGCCAATTGGAGAGTCAGGGAAAAGAGAAGCTGCTGACGGTACAAAATTTACGAGCACAGAGACCGCTCTCAAAAAAAAAATGATTATTAATTCTTTTAATTATTTTATTCTCATCACACTATTTTTACAAGAGATTGGGGGCGATTTTAAATTGTTAGTTATTTTATTTTTCGCAATTTCTAGAAAATATCAAAGGTTTTTTAAATATTAAATAAAATTATACTCATATCTTAGAGATGGAAGTTTACCTAAAAATTTATAATTTATATTTTTTGTTTATTTATTTTTTAATTTTGGACACTTATCTAAACGCAAAAATATTTATTTTTGCGTTACGACTAAACATTGTAAGGAAAATATTACGAATTTAACTCGCTTTGGCAGATTTTTTACAAAAATATTGCATAAAACGCCCGCTTTGAAAACGCGTTTCACCCGCCCGTATAAGAAGGCGCATAAGAAACCATGTGTTAAAACTGAAAAACGCGTCCGTCCCGCTCCGCTCAAATTTAAACATACGCGAGTGCTGGCGTTTTCTCCTCTTCGCACCCGTCCGTCTACGGACTCTCATTTAAACCTGTGTGTTAAAACGCAAACGCTTGTTTGATTTTATTATTATTTACAACCATTAATATATAAATATCGTTACCAGTTGTTTTAACAAAAATATTTAAAACCAAATTATTTATTATTAAAACTAAACATTGTTGATAACAGACTAAATATCAGATTCCCTGTTATTCTGATTAAAGATGTATTTGTGTGTTTCTGAACTTCACTTCAAATCAGTGTTTTGTACGCGTGGCGCATGAAGTAAAATTTCGAGTTTAGAAAAGCCCGAAAATTTGTCTCGGGTCGCTGCGCGACCCTCGGCAAGTTTTCACGGGGCTTTTCTAAACTCGAAATTTTACTTCATGCTTAACCTGGGAGTGGAAACACATGTTCAAAACTTCAAATTGAACTCTATTATAAAATCGACGAATTCCTGAAAATTACGTAAATAAAAAAAATCATGGAATATCAATAAAACCGGCAAAGTCAGAGAAAAGTCATGGAATTATATTCAAATTGACGAAAACACTAACAAAAAAGCCATATGACATTATTAAATTTGTCAAAATCAGCAGGGAAATTACAGAACACGTAAAAATTTATAAAATTAACTGAAATATTGACAAAAACAATGAAAACAGTTTAAGAAAATGGGGGTTTCCCACAGAAGAAGGATATATTAAAAAGCCAGGCAAATAAATCTTGTAAAAGGGAAATGTCGGAAAAATTTAACATTTCAGATTGTGGCATGTCAGTTTTACTTCAAATAATTATAAAAAAAATTTGAAAACTAGATAATTTTCTTTAAAAACATTTTCAGTCATTTAATGTTCTTATCAAAGTATTCAGTTGAAAGTTCCGAAAGAGCGTTTCCACTCCCAGACTAAGCATGAAGTAAAATTTCGAGTTTAGAAAAGCCCCGTGAAAATTTGTCTCAGGTCGCGCAGCGACCTGAGACAAATTTTCTGGGCTTTTCTAAACTCGAAATTTTACTTCATGCGCCACGTGTATAAAAGTGATTTAACGAGAAATTTAAAAACACACAAAAGACATTTTTCATGTTAATCCTCACAATTAATTCGAATTATTTTTGACAATTCAAATCCCTTTGTAAGTATTCGAGTCCTTTTATAAATATTCGAATCCTCTTATAAATATTTGAAACCTTTTATAAATATTCGAATCCTTCTAAAAATATTCGAATCCTTTTATAAGGATTTGAATCACCCACATTTGGATTCAAATATGCATCCTTTTAAAAAAATGTAACGAATCCGGATCACGAATCCAGTAGAACTAAAGTAATCGAAGGCCTCTTTTAAATCCTCTAAAAGTATTCGAATCCAGGATTCGAAATCTGAATGATTCGAATCCTGCCCAGCTCTGATATATACATATTCTCATATTTCCTATTCTCTTTGCACGTTTGTCACCCTATGTTTGTCCTTTGTCATTTACATTTTGAAACAATGAACTTCAATTATTTATTACCTTGTGTAATTATGTATTACTATTTTATCCTAATTTTCATGTACATTATGTATGTCACATATACGAAATTATATTTTTATTAATTCTGTAAATCTGACGATGTAATATCTGTTTTGGGGATCAACAATAAATATATTATTATTATTACAATAATTATGAGGGCATGTGCGTAATGTTAAGTACAAATGTCACCGCTGTGCGATTTTACCACTTTACTTACGCACTACAGTTGGTAAGGAACTGCCTACTTAGTTTATGCATTGTACAACATCTAGCATTTACTAGTGGTCGTAGATACATTAAAATTATAAAAGCAGACGAGATATTAAAAAACAATTACTTACATTTTTGGTGAATGCTGTACTGCCAATGGCTTTTATACGAATACATGAATAATTTCAATTACCTGGAACAAAAGAATAATTAATTAATACAAAATAGTATACAAAGAAAAATAAGATAATTTAATACATCAATTGAATTTTTAATTTAAATTTGGTATGCAGTAAATATTGAAAACCGGCACAAACAACCCCTAAACTAAATAATAAATTGAATATGAAGGTGTAAATATGATGTAAAAATGTAAAATTGAATGTTAAATTCATTTGTTCAATATTTTATAGTACGCGGACAAATATTTACATATTTTGAAATCATCTATGATTTCATTTTGTGCCAAATTTACAAAAACTAACCTTATTTCGTACATATTGGTAGTTATCCGCATCAGAAAAGATAAATTGTAATTGATAAAATTCTACGTTGGTCGTGTGATCTTTGTGATTCGAGTCGTTATTCAGATTTTTAGGGCGCTCAAGAGGATCCCCCGGATGGGGGAGGACATTACTATTCACGGGCCGTCCGCGTCGGGCCTTATCACACCTTGGGGCCCCACACCCCTGCGCCCGCAAAGCTAACGGAAGGGCACCCGGAAGGGCCCCCGGCTAAATCGTAAAACCATTATTACAATATCAGGGTAATATATTTTTTTCCTCTGCGCCAAAAAGGGAGGGCGCCGCATGACGGTTATTAACAGGGATTTCGACTGAATTCAAAATTAAATCGAGATAGAAAAAAAATACTCGTACAGTATGCTGATTAAATGCGGAGTTCTTTTGCATGAATTATTCATTTTGTATGTATACGCTTGCCTGGATTTAATTTATTGATTTTGCATAAAGATTTAAATCTTGCATTTATTATCGAATAACTTTAACCTCATTACTGATAACACAATTGTATATTATCATATCGAGATTTCCCGTTCGCTTTTAAACTTTAAATGTAATTATAACGCTCCATTAAAGGATGAAAATTTAGAGTATACCGGGTGTTCGATAAAAAAAACGCCCAACACCATAACTCTGTTATTTATTGACCGATTTGAATGAACTAAAAAAACAAAGGTAATGGCCGCTTAAATACAGTAATTATATATTGTTGCAAACTTAACTTCATTGCCACATAATAGTTAACTTAAAATTTTAAAATGACGCCATATATTTTTCTTATTTTATTAAATTAGACATTGTTCTACTGATTCCAATTATGCTCGATATGTTGATTTTTGATTTATGTTTATGCCAGAAAAACTGAATAATAATAAATCAATCACACATAAAAAGACTGTTATTCCTTACTTCACTTTTTAATTTAATAAAAAATGAAATAAGGAATAACAGTCTTTTTATGTGTAATAATCACTTTACGTAAACTCAAAACATACAGTTATAAATCATCAATAAAAAAGTCACTTCATGGCAAGCTAAATTGGCCGAAACTGCAGTCACATAAAAATAAATTGTGTTATACAAACAAAGTTAAAACGTTTTTTATTGATAAATTAACATGTATAACGAAGTAGAAACCTCCGCAATACAAAAGTAGTTATAAATCAAACAATCAATCAATTTATTCGTCTATTAGATTGGTTAGTTTTTTTTAAAATAGCACAAATCAATCAATTTTCAAGATATTTCATTACATAAAATTTTTTTCTAAACAGAAAGATTGGAAGTTTAAAGCGTATACAAAACTTAGAAAAAAACCTCAAGTAGCGAAAATAACATCAGGTAAATGACAACCTCCGGTTTCGGGTCTACTTTGACAAGCCTCGAAATTTGTTTTAACTGCGTGATTCGTGCGATTCCTCGAGCAACTTTGCAAGGAGTGATTGCTAACTTTACCACCCGACTTCAGCTGTGTATTGAAAACGGAGGTCGTCATTTACCTATTGTTATTATCGCTACTTGAGTTTTTTTTTTTCTAAGTTTTTGCATACGGTATAAACTTCTAATCATCCTGTTAACAATTTTTTTTTAAGAAAATATCTTGAAAATTGATTAAGTTGTGCTATTTTGAAAAACTGTCAGGTAACGCTGCCGGACCCTGTATAATATTAGACACGTCATGCAAACACATAATAATAAAAATCTTGTTTACATGATTTTTTGGAATAAAATGTAGTGTGCCTTAAAAAAAAGTATTGACAAATGTCATTTGTGAAGTAATTAATCTCAATCAAATAAAGAACAACATTTGTAAATTGGCTTTTTAATACTGTTTAAATTATTTATTGGTTTATATTTAATCCGCGTATTCCATTAACTAGTTTATTATCCATTCACAGTTTGATATTATTTTAATTGCAACTTTAATATTCAATAATACTTCATTTCTTAGAAATTCTATGCTACATAAAGTTTCCTAATAAACAAGATTTAAGTAATCTAACCTCCAAATTTGATGTTAAGAAATAGGATCTAACAATTATAACCCCCAAATTTGTAAACACAGGATTTAACTAACAACCTATAAATTTGATGTAAACAAACAGGATTAAACGAACGAAACCTAAAAATTTGATGCAAACAAACAAGATTTAACCAACCTAACCTAAAAAATGTATGTAAACAAATAAGATTTAACAATCCTTAACACCAAATTTGATGTAAATAAACAGGATTCAACAAACATAACCTCAAATATTGATGTAAACAAACCTGAATAGTTAAAAAACAACATATTGCGCATTATTGGGTTCAGAAAAATAATGTCTAATGATGAAACAAGTGTTTTCCACTCCCAGACTAAGCATGAAGTAAAATTTTGAGTTTAGAGAAGCCCCGCGTAGAAAACTTCACGGGGCTTTTCTAAACTCGAAATTGTACTTTATGCGCCACGGGCATAAAACACTGGTTCAAAGTGAAGACCGGATTTTAAAAAATTTTAAATTTAATTTAAAAAAAATGTATTTTAAATAGAAGTTTTATTTCAACTTATTTTCGATGACAATATTTTTGAAAAACAACATATTGGGAATTAATTTAGCAAAATAATGTATAATGTAATAAAAATTAAAAATTACAGGCAGCCGTTTAAAAATTTTAAGTTGGCTATCATTTGGCAGTGAAGTTAATATTGGAAAAAATCAATATTAATGCCATTTCTCTGTTATTTATTGACCGATTTTATTGAACTTAAAACCAAAGTCAATGGCCGTTTAAATACTAAACGGCCATTGACTTTGGTTTTAAGTTCAATAAAATCGGTCAATAAATAACAGAGTTACGCGTTTGGAACACACGGTATACAATCTGTTCAGTACGATTTTTTTCAAGCGTTAAAATAAAGTATTGTTTTCTATAATAACAGTTTAAATTTATGTTACTAATGTCCACTTGCACCCCGCTCGATTAAAACCTTTGATTACTAATCAATCAATGATTAGTAAATCAATGATTAGCAAATCAATGATTGCAGTAATCAAGGTACTTTGTTTACAAAAACATTCGGATAATAAATCAGTGATCATAGAAAATATAATATAGATTGCACGTAAAAATGTTAGGGTTTTTAGTTATTTAATGTTAGTGAATCTTGAAATCTTTTTTTATTAATTATATTGTAAACATTAAAAGTGCGATTCTTTTCGCAATCTACAACAAGTTAGTCTTACAAAGACTATATCAAACACTCATTGAAACAACTACTTCCCGGGCTAATACCCCGACGGACATTGAATTATACAACAAGTGTTTGCTGTTACATACAGTAACTTACTGCAAATGTAACAATTTGGGTCAAATTATTAGATTATCAAATTATTAGATTATCAGATGGCCTCAATAATTTGACCCAAATTGTTACATTTGCAGTAGGTTACTGTATGTAACAGCAAACACTTGTATAATTCAATGTCCGTCGGGGTATTAGCCCGGGAAGTGGTTGTTTCAATGAGTGTTTGATATAGTCTTTGTAAGACTAACTTGTTGTAGATTGCGAAAAGAATCGCACCTTTAATGTTTGAAGTATTCTGCAACCAAGAATTGGCAATTTCATTTATAATTATATTGTGTGTTAATTTGTGGTTAAAGTGTTGTTTATTTTAAATTGTTGTGATACAAATATCATAATTATTACATATTTTTAGATATCTCAGAGAAGTTCGAAAGTCGGAAAGCTAGGAATATTCCGAATATAGGGAATTAGATATTGGTGAATTATTTTGTTTGCTGACTAAATAAAAAAAGTATTTTTTCTAACAAGAATTCAAAGAAAATTGTCTTATTAGAAGTTATTAGTAAATCAACTAAAAATCCGCTTAGACGAATTTTAAAACAAAATACTAGATAGAACTAGATATTGAAGAGGGCACATAGATATTGACATTTTAAGAACACTTATTGTCAAAATAAACAGTTTCCAATTAATTTACTCATATAGGCATCTTCTAGGTACAAGTACAGATATAAATCATATTTTTATCTTATTCCTAAGAGAAGTTACAGACAGATTTCAAGATGCCTTTTAGAGGTCAAAATTTTAGAAATATTTTTTTTTTCTTAAAAACTTTAAGAGATAATTGTACATATGTTCGAATAAAATATGTTGCAATTGAAATGACGAATCTAAAAAAATACTAATATATAGAGTGTTCCGTTTAAAATAACAAATTTGGTGCTACTTCCGGTGAAACCGGAAGTGATATAAAGTTAAAAATATTTAACATTAAGAGAACTGATTCAACCATATGACAAGGATTTTTTATAAATTTTTAGTGCAATGGCATCCCCATAAACTTTTAATGAACGGTTTAGCGTAGACACCCTGTATAAAAAAATATAAAAAAATATTTATTTTGTAAAGGCGATAATAATAATAAGAAGAAAAAAATTGTCAAATTCATCAATTCAATAAGTAAAATTTAAGTTCTACTTCCGTTATGTTATGTATAACCTTAGACTTCAAGTTTAGCGGTTGACACAGTAAGCAAAACTGCTGCGCGCTGCACACCTTAATTTGATATATTGTAACGAACCACACAAAAATAATAGATGCGAACACAAGACGGTCCACACTTCAAGCTGAGTAGGCGACACTCTAAGCTGAGTAGTCTAAACCACCGCGTGCAGTACAAAAAAGCGAAATTACAATAATTGAATTCGAACTCGAGACCTTAAAAACGCTAAGCTGATTCGGTGATCAAATCACTGAGTGCCGCGCATTCAATTTGGTAACTTATAAATAAAATAGGAATTTTTCCGACTTAGCACTTGAATCAACGTTTACTGGCATTCCACATTCTTATTCAAAACATGAATCTCGAAATACAATTATATTCACAAAATGTATAGGCAAATATTTAAAAAATGTCTTTCTTTGTTGTGTATCAATAACATATTGAATAAATGAACTGTCCGCGTCAAAAAAGATACATTCGCAACTAAAGGCCGGGAGCCGGAAGCCCAGCCCGTATCGCGACAAATGTCGTACACTAATTCTACATATCAATCCTAATTTCTTGTTACATGTTTTTAGAAATCACAGTCTAGTTTTAAAATATTACTTAAAAGGCACGATGCTGCCCTCTATTTATTGAAAGTATAATCAAAATTTACATTGCTCTTATGGAGATTTCTAACCAACGATTGATTTTATTTAGCATTTATTTTAGATCAAACTATTTAATACAAAATGTTTATAATAATTACCTCGATAAATTAAATCCGTATAAAAAAGATATAATGTTTCCTATGGAAGTTATACACGGATTTGAGTAATCGTTTAAGAGTGTTCCATTATTTAATTTATATTTAATTTAAGAACCATTTAAAACAAAAAAAAATACTGTCAATTTATTCGCAAAGCTTCAGTGTACAATATGTATAAGTTTTAACGCTCTATTTTCATTATTGTGGAACATTAATCGTTGTATGTTCTTATGGCTAAATAGCATGTAAATTTCCGACCTTAATCAAAATGTTTACGCTTCCGACCAAATTTTTTAATTGCAAAAAGCTAAAAAAATCAATATTTGTTAAAACATAAGTATTAAGGTTGTGATTTATTTTAGGTAGTAACTAGTTCCAACACCATTAATGTTCTGATTACGAGACAACAGTGCATGATACTTCAAAATAATGCTGGAACTTGCAGGATTTTAATGTCACTAATTTAAAACGATTAAGATATTTATTTTTTTTTTGTAAAAAAAATCTTAAAAATAGCTATTTTTGCGTAATTTCTTCAATCATTTTTAGGCAACAAAAATTTGTTCTACGAAAAATTCAAAGGTGTCCGTAAATTTCATTTTATCTTACGTTTACCTTATTATGCTTCAAATAGTAATATAGGTTTCTCTCACTCTAGCTAACGGCTGGAATATGACTATTTGAATAAAAACGCTCACAGGTTGAATGTTGACTACAATATTTCAATATACAGAACATTCCTACTGTCTAAATGTCAGATTTCATTAAAACTTTTATTTATTTATTGTTTATTCATTATTCAAAAAGTTAATGTTCCATTATACAGGGTGTCTACGCTAAACCGTTCGTTGAAAGTTTATGGGGTAGCCGTTGCACTAAAAATTTGAAAAAAATCCATGTCATATGGTTGAATCAGTTCTCCTCTTGTGAAATATTTTCAACTGTATATCACTTCCGGTTCCACCGGAAGTAGCACCAAATTTGTTATTTTAAATGGAACACCCTATAATATTAGTAATTTTTTGGGTTCCTCGTTTAAATTGCAACATATTTTATTCAAGTATATGTACACTTATCTATTATAGTTTTCAAGAAAAAAAAAATATTTCTAAAATTTTGACCTCTAAAAGGCATCTTGAAATCACAAACAGATTTCAAGATGCTTTTTAGAGGTCAAAATTTTAGAAAGAATAAGATAAAAATATGATTTGTATCTCTACTTGTACCTAGAGGATGCCTCTATGAGTAAATTAATTGGAAACTGTCAATCTTGACAATAAGTGTTCCTAAAATGTCAATATCTAAGTACCCTCTCAGATATCTAGTAATTTAATTTTTTTAAATGGAATGACCCATTTCTTATCACGTGGTACGATTGGGGGGAAAAATTCCTACAAAAAAATATTATACAACTATACTCCTGAATCAAGTGGTTTTCGAATTATTTCGAACATTCGTTTTTCGCATGCCCTGCATAAATGCGACGAAAAACGAATGTTCGAAATAATTCGAAAACCACTTGCTTTAAGAGTATAGTTGTATAACATGTTTTTGTAGGATAAGTGTACATATGTTTGAATAAAATATGTTGCAATTTAAACGAGGAATCCAAAAAATTACTAATATATAGGGTACATTTAAAATAACAAATTTGGTGCTACTTTCGGTAGAACCGGAAGTGATATACAGTTGAAAATAGTTCACATGAGGAGAACGGATTTAACCATACGACATGAATTTTTTTCAAATTTTTAGTGCAACGGCAACTCCATAAACTTTTAACGAACGGTTTAACGTAGACACCCTGTATTTCTGCAAATTCAGTGATTTTTATTCTAATTAAATTATGACAATTTTTAAAATTTTTAAAACTTTCTCTATTGGAGTTAGAAATGTTTCTTTAATTTAAACAATAACTTGCATTTTTTCAGAAAAAAAAATTCTAGTCAAGATATTTGAATTCTGAATAAAGTAAGATACCGCTTATTTACGATTATGACAGTCTACATAACGTTCTCATTTACCGCTTATAACGTTCCCATTTACTGCTTATAAAAATTAGAACAATAATTTTATTAAAATTCAGTGTTTTAATATAGTCAGCCACGAAACTATAGGGTCTCGGTAATGTTACATTGTTTTTTTTGTTTGTTTGTAATAATGTATGTCTTCTGCTGATATATTTCATTAAAATTAAGTTTTACCGAGTGTCTTCCACTCCTTAACTAAGCATAAAATAAATTTTCAGGCTTTTCTAAACTCGAAATGTTACTTTATGCGCCAGATGTATAAAACACTGAATTATTGTAAAGTTCAAAATACACCGATTTGCTAAGTATATATATTAATGAGTTATAGCATTATAATTTAATAAATTGTAAATGACTCTATTTTGCTATAGCCATTATAGTTATGTATAACATAAATGTAGTGCCTTAAACTATTAAATTATTAGTTGTAAACTAACAATAGTAAATTGTTTTATTACTATGAAAATGTTAATCATCCTTAGAACCGAGTTTAAACTGTATGCTAACGTTTATTTATAAAGCTGTTTGATTTTATTATTGCATTTCATAAAAAAAATATGTAATAATATTATTGTGTATGTATCCATTAAAACTTCAATCGAATATATGTTAGAAACTTTATCTATACATCACGTATTTGCTAAATGCAAGATTCGATTCCTTAAATCATCCAGAAATACGACAAATATGTACTTTCTGTAAACAAGTTTACTCCGGAAGCTTCAATATTTATCATAAATCCGTGGACACGACCAGCCGGATCGGAGCAAACAGTTTAATAAAGTTTGATAAAGTTTTTAAGATCGACGCCGATTTCAATAACAGCTTTGTTTATTTAGAGTTTAACGGTTTTCTGTGCAAAAGGCAATCAACGCGCGCTCACTGGATGAAGGAAAGGGGAAGGGGGAATATGGAGAGATATTTGATTATTTATATTGTAAAGGGGAAGATTCCCTTTTTCTCGAGCATCTGCCCTCGGGGTTATTAAATGCGGCCTCCTTTAACCTGTTTTTTGTTGTTATTTGTTCGTTGTGTTTTCCACTTGTTAGCGTCTGAATAACAATTTTAAATTTAAATATAAAAGATATAAGAAAAAAATAGCCAACAAATTTCGCTGATATTGTCGTTGTGTATATTTTTTCTGTCATGACCGAATAAAAACTCAACATAGGATAATAATTTTGTAAATTGTTTCAATGTTTTTGTTTATTGTATTATTTTTAACCAATTGTCAATATAAAAAACAATTTAGTTTGAAAATGATTACCGTGTAATTGAAACTAGTCACGAAAGTAAAATAAAAGTGGTATAAAAAAGTTAAGTGTTTTCTTTATATCAAAATTTAATATGGTTTTGTCAAGAAGAAGGAAAAAAAGGTTGTGACATTATAAATATCGTAATATAAATGATTCAATGCCAGTCTGTATTGACATTTTAGATAACTATGAAAAAAGTAACAATTTTCATTACGTTAATCTGTTTAATTTTTGGCGATTGAAATTGTAATTTAGTTGGAGTTAAAATCATTCTAAAATTTTATAAAACACAATAATTATTTTTCTCGTATTTATTATTATTATTATTATTATTCTTTATTTACGGAATTCACCTTTTTTACAATTTATAATTTATTTAGGGCTCCGAACGGTTATTTTTTGCGTTCCGGTTTTCGTTCAATTAATAAAATATATATCGGTTCGGTTCCGGTTTTCGATCCGGAAAAAATTGAGATTTTTGCAATTTTCGGTTCAGCACCAAGTGATTATAATTTTCAAAATGTTTTATTAAAAAAAATTGATGTGTCCATCATAACACTGTCCTCGTTATAAATATGATGATTTAAATATTAAGAATATGGAAAAGTGTCTCAAACTATATTTGTTCTACTTTTATTATTATTATTATTATTATTATTATTATTATTATTATCAGATTTACAAAATGAATATTTTTTTAATATTTTCGCTAGATCTTAATAAATATCTATCACATATCAAGCAATTTGAAATAAGATCAGAAATAACGGAGATATAGGCAAATTTTAAATATCGAAGATTTCAGTTTTTTTAAATTTACTTAGTAACAATTGAAGATAATTAAAATGTGAAAGCAGATTATTAGTAAGCACTAAAATACGCAACTTTGCCTCTATTTAACCGATTCTCTATCTCTTGAAATAAACTAGATCCACATAGTGCCGCTCGAAAAACGGGCACCCTGGATGTTTTCAATTTTACTATAAATCAGCGGTTTATACGCGTGGCGCATGAAGTAAAATTTCGAGTTTAGAAAAGCCCCGAAAAATTTGTCTCGAGTCGCTGCGCGACTCTCGACAAATTTTCTACGCGGGGCTTTTCTAAACTCGAAATTTTACTTCTTGCTTAGTCTAGGAGTAGAAGACACTCGTTAGTTTAAAATATGCCACAACTATTGAAATGTGTGTCGCAACTGTCATAAAGAAAAACAATAGCATGATTGTTTAATAATATATTTTAAATATTCGAAATTCGAAGAAATGCGAACATATTTGTATCTCTATGGAGTTTATTTATGCAAGTTTAATTAAGTGATTTTCCTAAAAATAATTCCATTTCGTTACTATGATTTTTGATGTTATGAGCAAAACGTATTCTAATAGTTAAATTAAATGAGCAAAAAATAGTTGTCTCAAATTGACAATAGTCCTAATGTCGGTTGACGCCGATTTGTGTCAAGTTTAATACATTAGACTAAATGTCATTTCAAGTCGACACGATCAACTAATGTCGGCTAACGGCGACTCATGTTAAGTTGACACAATGGACTGAACGCCGATTACCGTCGTCTTAGGTCAAGTTGGCACGATAGACTATAGTCGTAAGGTCACAATAGTGAAACTACAAAAGACAGTAAACCTAGTGACTTATAGTAATAATATCATAATAACCGAAATAAAATGACAAAATCTTAACGTAATCAAAAGACAATCAACCAAGCGACTTACAATTATAATGTCACAGTATTCAAAATACGACATTTTATGATAAAATTCTAGCATAGAGAAAAAACAGCTAAATCCTAATAAGTGACTTAATGTCGGAATTGAAAAAAAAAAACAGTCAATAGAAGGATTTAATAATAAAATTCAATCATGGTCAGAAGACAAATAAACAAGTGACTTACAGTCATAATATCACAATAGTCAAAATACAGTGAATAAAGATATTGTGGTGTCGCCTGAACAAGAATAATCCGGACAGCGGGGAGAGATAGGAAGGTTGCCGTGGACACAAAACCTTCCTATCTCTCCTCGCCGTCCGGATTATTCTTGTTCAGGCGACACCACATTACCCCCCACCTGGTGAACTTTTACCATCGGTTCATAAAATCATGCTCGAGTATCCTAGCACCGCTCAACCAGCTTGCTGCAACAACTCCACGCAACAAACCACTGGTCTGGTCCCAACCCGCTCTTCAAGCATTTACGACAGTTAAGGCTGCACTCGCCAACTGTGCTATGCTTGGTTTACCAGATCCTGTTGCGAAGTTAAGCATTATGGTAGACGCATCTGACTCCGCTGCTGGCGCGGTCTTGCAGCAGAAGGATAATTCTGGCGTTCTCCGACCGCTCGCTTTCTTTTCCAAATTTGTTTCAACAGAACGCAAATACAGTACTTTTGGCCGTGAATTGCTTGCTGTTTATTTGGCTATTCAAAAGTTCAAATAACATATTATCTTGAACGTCGCGAATTTATCATCTTTACAGATCATAAACCTTTGATCTCTGCTATAAATTCGAACTCGGATCGTTTTTCAGGACGAGAGCACAGACACATCACCTTCATCGCGCAATTCACCACTGACATCAGGTTCGTTCCAGGTACCGAAAACAGCGTTGCTGATACATTATCGTCGAAATTAACTCTTTAGATATACCGAACCTTGCAAAATTACAATCCGAAGACGGCGAACTAAAATTCCTTTTGAACTTTTCGCCACAATATAATATTACAAAATCCAATGATAACCTAAAGCAAGCCCACCAATTGAGTTACAATCAAAATGTCACAAATGTCAGTATACAGTCAACAAAGCGATTTAATTACGAAATCATACTTAGAGACTTATAGTCAATATTGCAATAGTCAATACACAGTCGATAAAGAAATGTAATTACTAAATCGTATGTTTAATAAAAAAAAAACCTCTAGAGTGCCATGGTTTAAATCTTGTTGTTAATTCAAGTTAGCTGTAATTAATTTATGGGGTGCGGCAAAATACACTTAGTTTTGGAATATTGTTATAATTTTGTTATTTCCTTGAAAACTGTCAAAAATGAAGTTTTCTATCAAAGTAGAAAGATACAGAATTTTATTATGGAGCGTTATTAGCCTCAAGAACGCGCAGAAATTGTTAAATTGTATTTTTAAAACTTTTCTTAGATAATTTCAACTCATAATAATAATAATAATTCGTTTATTTCCCAACAGATACAAAGGATCTAATAACAGGGAAAATATATCAAACATTCAAACTTAAATATAATAACATAAAACAAAGTTGAGTATACATACAATCAATGACACACATGTATAAAGTAACATGTGTTTGTGGTGGTTGGCGCGTATTACAACAAATTCATTACAGTGTTTGTGAAGTGACGGCTCGTGCAATTAAATATATCTATAGGGTCTTGAATAATAGTATGAGTTCGAAGCATTTTATTTATTGGCGAGTTAAAATAAAGGTTCGTGAAACTGCGCTTACATATGAACGTATCAATATTTCTACTACCACACCGCGGTACATATATGTTTATGAGAGAAAGAATATTAGGATCATCAATTTCTCCATGTAATACCTGATATAACCATCTCATGGAAGTTATATTCCTGCGTGAAGCTAATGATTTTAACTCGAACATTGACAACATATGCTCGTAAGTTACTGAATCATCCGGATAAGTTAACATCATAGCGCTTTTAGGCGTGGGTATCCTAATCGAAGAGCTCCACACGGAAAAACAATTACGGCGAAGCTATAAACTTGAAAGTAATTTTCAGCGATTTCTCTTGGCCACTTTTACAATGAATTTTTTTACCGCAACATGCTACGATGTATAGTTTCTGAAATACTGCCGATGGCCACGCTTAATCAAACACCCGGTATATTGTTGCTTAGATATTTTTGGTACATTCCTCCTTGAAGATGACCAATGGTTGAAACTAGTCGGAGAAAATATAAATCAGTGAAACAAACCAAGTGTTTTAATTAAATATCCAGAATTACATCAACTATTAATCGATTAGGTTGACTACATACTGATTATTGGCTACTATTCATATGTTGTCATTTAACAACATTGACTGTTTATTGATTACATTGTGACTACATGATATTCATTAACTCTTATTTGACCACATGATTTATGCTGATTGTTGAATACTATTTAATATTGCTTTTTATTTGACAAATCTAATTATTAATCGATTATGTTGACTACATGCATGTTAACTGTTAACTACCATTTATTGACTGTCATTCAAAAACATTAACTGTATTAACTAAATTGACAAATGTCAACGTTTTACGTAAATATTTATGTTGATCTGACTTTGACGAAATCGACATTTTGCGTCAAAATCGCGATGTTACGTCAGAAAAGACAAAAATGGCATTATACAAGAAAAACTAAAATTTACGAAAAAACCGCATCTGCTGATTTAAGACAAAGTCAAATTTGTTTCTCCAACGTTTTTTAACAAAACAGTTGATATTTTGGAAAATCCAGTGGATCTTTAAATTGTGATTGCAACCAGTCAACGTTTAATAATTTTTATGTAAGTTTATTGATGTTGACTATTTTCGTCAGATTTAGTTAATTATGTAATTTTTATTCACAAAAAAAAACGTTGGTGGAACTTATATTCACTTTTTTTTCAAAGCCGAACGAATACTAAAATTTCTACGAAAAACAAAAATCAGAAATGGTCTAACCCTTTAACGCGCAGCCCCGTGCTCGAGTACTGGCTAATTTTAGCAAGCCCGTGTCCAGCACGGGCACCCTTATTTTTATTGGGATTTATTTTTCATGCCCATGGAAAACATGAAAATCATTTTCAATGGATACTCGCTTCTTATAGAGTAAATTAGGCAGTTAGTTGGCTATTTTATTAAAAAATATCACCATTATTGACGTAAACTAAGTCTATAGGTTCGGTCAGATGTGTGACAAAATTATATTATGCAATGTTTCAAATTCAAATAACTTTTAAACAATATCTTCTACAACAATGGTCCATCTAACAGCTTGTATAGCGATCACTACTTTACAGTATATTCCGAAAACAAAACTATTAGTTAATTTTTGAGAAATTTATGAAACGAAGAATAACATTTCTCGCAGAATCGTCTCCTGTAATTTTATATAAAACTTTATAAGGATTTTATGTATAAAATCTTTGTACTACACAATACATAATTGTTTTGGAAATAATTACTACTATGCACATGTGTACTAGTGATCATGCTCTCTTGCTAGCCTCTAAACAGGTTCCATTTCGATTTTGAGAGCCCACATCTTTTTTTTCGTTTTTCTTTGTGTTTATGCTGTGTCTTTCACGCACTAATATCGTATGTTCAATAAAAAAAAACTCTAGAATGCTATGATTTTATCTTATTTTTAAATTTATGTTGGCTACATGCCTTAGGAATTGTCATATAAAACGTCAGACATAATAATTATAATGTATAATTTCGGAGTTGCCAACCTACAATATATTCCGTAGCACGCTAGAGAATTTATTTTATTGAACATACGATATAATATTCTTGACATCTATATTCAATTTGAAGCTAATAAATGTTTTTTACCTTATTTGTATAGTTATTGAAAATAAAAAATAATTTGAAAAAAAATATATTGGTTCACTCGTTAAAAAGTAGTACAAGTTACGCCACTAAAAATGTTTAAATATAGCTCAAACTGTATAAGCATATAACAATTATGTAAATAATAAAATGATTTTTTTGGCCCAAAATTCTCAAATTAAATGATCCTTAAGGGGTTAATCGAGTGAGGGGACCTCGAACGAATATTTCCGCAAACAGTTTTGATTTAAAAAATGCAAAAAAGGAAAAACTGTTGTTAAATTTCCTGGATTTGTTGTCGAAGACGCGATTTACACAAATTGGGTCCAAACACAGAGATTCAAAGTTTAAAGTTATACTTTATCTTTAATTTGATACTTAATAGATTAATTTACAGTTTGAAACATACTAAGATTTAGAAGTTTAAGATTCAGAGTTTAGATTTAGAATTTGCAATTGAATTAACTGTCTTGCTCAACTGCTGAAGTAGAAGTGTTCTCTTCAACATCAGAACGACTCCATTTCTTTAGTGATAAGATAAGACAATGATCACGTGCACGCATAACATGGAATAATAAAACGAGATTAGAACTACTAAGAAAAGATTTGGAATGTGAAAAATATTTGGATTTCGAATTATTTGCTATTTCCAATAGTATCTGTACAACGAGATAATTACACTATAATGATAAATATATACAGAGTGACTCATAAACACATTAAATATTATAACGAGTGAAAGGTGTATTACATAGAATTAAAACAAGTGTTAACGTGCGTGTTTGAACTGCAATAATAAATATTTTTTTTTTCGGTTCAGTTCCGGTTTTCGTTCCAACAAAAATAACGGTTTTTCCGGTTTTTGGTTTACGGTTCAGTTCCAGTTCGAAGCCTTTAAAGCATTTAAACATTTAATTCTCATGTACTTGCATTGTAAAATAAATGCTTTAGTTAAATCTTTAGGTGTATCACCACGCTTTTTTAATTATATTAGTAAGTTTAGTTACTACAGCTTTATTTTTACTTATTGAATCATCCTTTTTCAAATGCACACTTCAAATACAACTTGCATCAGGATTTATATCGTCCTTACGCCTGCATGCCTTTATAAACGCATCTATATTTTTTTGATATTTTTAAAATTTGTGATAGAAAACATTGTGGTGATTATTAGTAAAATGTTTACTATTTGGACATACAGCAACTGCACATCTATTTCCAAGCATCGCAATAAAATGTCAAATCACCGAACAGTTTATGAAAATTACGAAGCAAATTACCATGTTTTGATTTCTATTTTGTATTTATATGAAAGAATAAACAATACATGATAATACTACGAAACTGCGAATATGGTTCTATTATAAAAGCAAAAATAATAAAAACTTTAAGAAAATAAACGCAACGCAAATTCAGACTTTACAGATTCTCGCCCACTGTGACGTCACACGCTCGGCGGATCCGCACTCCTACCGCTGAATGCGACAACCGCATACTCTGTTTATTAACCAGGGTTGTAAAAACAGGATTTTTTTTTCATTTTAATTAAGACAAACATTTTTTTACAAAACGTGTTTTTTTAATGAAACAGTGTTTAAAACATTAATAATTAAAAACATGTTTGAAACTAATACACCTTAGCATACAGCTTTAACACAGTTCTAACGATGATTTTATCATTTTCGAATTAATAAAACGTTTTAGTAGATTACTATTGTAAGTTTACAACTAATAATTTAATAGCCCTAAGTCTTATACATAATTTCAACTGTCATAACAAAATAGGGTTATATAGAATTTATTTAATAATGCAATAAATCATAAATGTATAAACCGTATCAGTATGTTTTGAACATCACTTGAAATCAGTGTTTTATACGCGTGGCGCATGAAGTAAAATTTCGAGTTTAGAAAAGCCTAAAAATTTGGTTTGGCTGCGTAGCGCTACGCGACCAAACCAAATTTTCAGGATTTTCTAAACTCGAAATTTTACTTCATGCTTAGTCTGGGAGTAGAGACACTCAATAGAAGTAAATTTCTATGTAATAATATATCAGAAGAAATACATTTTTACAAACATAAAAAAAAAACAGTGTAACATAGCTTCTAAATTACTTGATTACAATGAAGTTAGAACACATGAAAATGTAATGTTGCTACGTTTATTCTATCATTATTTAACAAAATGGCGCCGATGACGTCATCACCACTATGGTCAAATGTAAGATAAAAGAAGCTGATTTGACTAGCACAGCGCTGTTACTGCATAGTGGCAAAAAATCAAACTTGGCAGTTATTTATATTCGTGTTAGAAAAAAACACATTAAACACGCAAATCCCGTGTTTAATATACTTGAGTGTTAAAAGCATCTCATTTATGCTGCCCACGCAATTAAATAATGCACATATTATAAGATTGTCGTGAAAAAACATATTTAAAACACAGTTTTAAAACAAAGTGTTTTAAACATAACAACCCTGCTACTAACCGTGGCTATAGCCCACGTTGAGAATCACCGGTTTAGATAACTAAATAAATTTAAATCAGTTATTCTACTTCAGTTATCACGCTTTATGTTGAAAAGCTTGTTAATGTATTAATTTCTGTTGTGAATTAATATTTGATTTTTAAATTAAGTTGATTATCAGAATGCTACCATCATTTTCCCGTTAGGCAGTTCTTGTCGAGGCGGAGTTTATAGCCGAGGTCCTCTGGCCGCACAAATTCCTGAGAAGGATTCGGCACAGCTGGTGCCCGGCCCAGCAAGAAATACGAATCTGCAGACCTCGGCACATGGCTGGCACATGGCAGGTGGAAAAAGTTTCCTTTATCCTTTATCCGGGTGGGCCGGGGGAAATTTATTTGCTCAACTATTGCACGGAAGTGTTTGTAACGAGGGCAAAAACTATAACTCGATTTATAACGTAATAGACGACTTTCGCAGTGGCGAGAATCAATAACACGGCGTTAACGATTATAATAAACTAAGTTACCTACCCTCTTCCTGTTAGTTAACGCTGAACTCGCTGTTTTCTACTTTATTATTGTGTCCGTAGAAAGTTATTTTTCCGGTTTTGTAAACAGGCGTGGTATTTTTTTTTAAATTTTTATTATTATTTAGATTACGTTTTATAGTCTCTGTAATTCTAGTATTTTAGTTTTAATTAAATGTTAATTAAAATGATATACCAACCATGAAATTGCCAATAACTTGATATTTGTAATAATAAGTTAGTAATAATTTTAGTATGTATAATACAGCGGTGTTTACTCAACTCGTCGATCGCGATCGACCGGTCGATCGCTGGACCATTTTTGGTTTTAGCGGGCGGTTTCAACGCCCGATGAGATTTTGAGGAGAATAATTTATTTTTCTGTAGGATTGTTATTTAATCTGCAATTCGTTTATTGCTATTCTGAAAAAAGGCAGCATTGAGCGACATTTTTTATCGTTGCACAAACAGTAAGACAAAAAAAACAAGATACGAAAATAAAAGATAATGCGTTTAGAGAAAGGAATTTCTGCCTAATAAAATTAGTAAACAAACCCATATCGGTCGTTATTGCTTCGTTAATTCTTTCAGAAAAACCAGTTAAGATATTTTAATTCCAACTTCAGGATCTTAAAACGTGTTTATATCTGAGCAAAATAAATACTTTTAAAGTTGATTTAATAATTCACGATTTATTTATAATTTTCCAAACAAGGTTACCTTAAAATGTTACGATATTTTTACTATATCTTAACTTTGAAACGATTTTTCAGAAGAAGAAAAACAGTTGAGCTATTTCAATTCCGACTTCAGGATCTCAGAACTTGTTTATTTTTAAGGCAATAATTAATGTTTTTTTTTTTTAATAATTTTTCGGACAAGAAATTTTCATTTTCAGAAAAACCAGTTTAGATATTGTAACCCGAACTTCAGGTTTTTAAAACTTGTTTATTTTAAAGTAAAACTTAGGGCTTTCAAATTTGATTCAATATGTCATCATTGTTTTATAATTTTTCAAATAAGATCACCTCATGTGGATTATGAGGTAATCTTATTTAATAATATTTATTATAATTTAATATATTATTATCAAAACATATTTTTCTCCATGATTACGTAGTCCCATAAAAAGTTAAGCTCAGATTCGTATTTAGAACACTTTAATCTATTATTTAAACAAATAAAATTAGTAAAAGACCCAGAGAAAATTAGGGGGTGTATAATATTACACGTTTAAATATAATCGTGGCAATAGCTGTTTCAGATTCGCGACAGATGATAATTAAACAAAATTGGGAAGCTCTAGAAAAAAGAATCTCAAAGTAAGCGGTGGGCAAAACAAGATTAAGAACCTATGGTTTAAACAAATAAAATTAGGAACCTCGCCCCCAACCGATTAGAAACATATATTTAAAAATTAAATGTTCGATTTTAATAATGATTACATACTCCCATAAAATAACATAAGTACAGATTTGGATTCAGAACACTATAATCTAAAATTTAAACAAATAAAATGAGGAACCCCTGACTGATTGCAAAAAAAAAATCCTAAAATCTATTAAATGCGTCTTTATTCATATAAAAAAAAATGCTTTTTTATGTAAAATGTTTTACATAAATGACTCACAACTGAATACGCAAGTAAATGCATATGATATTATAGGAATATATTCTCTGATACATTCTCGATCATAGCTTATTGAGATCAACTTAAAGGAAGATAACGCCTTTTCTATAACCTACTTTTAAATAAGTTTTTCTGTGTGAGAGTTTTATGGTAATTTTTATATTGGTCATGGGGCGGCAGCTATCATAAAATGTAACTTTAATATGTACACGTAGAGTATGTAAGATAATGTTAATTAAAAAGGGCGCCAATATAACACTAGAGAATTATGTTCTAAATTTGGACTGAAATTGTTTCAGTTAAAAAAAAAATACGGAGCAATGGTATAGGGTCACAATTCTACAACTATTTAAGGACAATTAACAATTAACTCCCGAAAAAGATTGTGTATTTATTAGTTTTTCCGCCTTTACCCCACAGTACGCCGACATGTCCTGGTGGGCCAGCACGCCACTGCGAATAAAACACTGAAGTATTGTGAAATAAAAAATATACTGCTGAATCAGTATTAAACAGAGGGTGTTTCAATAATGACGCTTAATTGTTAAATGTCAATAAAACAAGTTGCATGTGAGATATCCACTTATTATTATAATTTATTATATTTGCAAGAATATTTTATGGAATTAAGTATGGAATAGAATGTCGTTCAAATGTCCGCCGCGGCTTTGCTTGGTTGCACGTATTCGGAAGGTCCAATTTTCGATGACTGTCGCATAAATCTGGCTGAAATTGCTGGATGGCGTTCGTTATGTTGACTTTGAAGGCATCAATTATTTGCGGTTCATTCGCATAGACCTCCGATTTACGATAGCCATAAAAGAAGAAGTTCAAAGGCGTTAAATTGCACGATCTCCGTGGCTAGTTCACGTCGCCGCCACGCGAAATATGAGCCGTAGAGCCGTCCTGTTGAAACCGCATGTCGTTGGTATCCTTATCATCCAGTTTAGGCCACAAGAAGTTGCTTATTATCTATATATCTGTTGCGCTTGTAGTTGAAGGTTATGGCAATGACACTTTCGCTTTGAAAGAAGTACGGACTGATGATTCCGCCAGACCAAAATCCGCACCAAACAGTGCTTTTCTCAGGATCAGAGCAGGAACAAATCCTCATAAAAAGGATTCGAATCACGAATCCGAATCACCTAATATGATTCGAATCACGAATACTCGAATAAAGGATTCGTAGGAGATAAATAGGATTTGAATCAAATATTGAAATCCTGTTTTTCGAATCACGAATACAAATCCTTTAAGAATAAATTTGATTTTATAATTTCTTTCAACCATTTATATATAAATATCGTTACCAGTTGTGTTAACAAGAATATTTAAAACCTAATTATTCATTATTAACACTGAACATCGTTGATAATAGACTAAATATCTGACTCCCTGTTACTCTGATTAAAGATGTATTTGTGTGTTTTTAAACTTCACTTCCAATTAGTGTTTTGTACGCGTGCCGCATGAAAAAAAACATTCGAGTTTAGAAAAGCCCGAAAAATTGTCTCAGGTCGCTGCGCGACCCTCGACAAATTTTCACGGGGCTTTTCCAAACTCAAAATTTTGCTTCATGGTTAGTCTGGGAGTGGAATCACCCGTTCAAAACTTTAAATTGAACTCTATTATAAAATCGACGAATGCCTGAAAATTACGTAAATAAAAAAATCACTGATCATTAAAACCAGGAAAGTCAGAGAAAAGTCATGGAATTATATTAAAATTGACTAAAACACTAACAAAAAAGCCATATGATATTATTAAATTTGTCAAAAATAGCAGGCAAATTACAAAACACGTAATGATTTATAAAATTAACTTATATATTGACAATAACAATAAAAACAATTTAACAAAATGGGGGTATCCCACAGAAGAAAGTTATATTAAAAGGCCAGGGAAAAAAAACTTTTAATCAGGGAAATGTCGGAAAAATTTAACATTTCAGATTGTGACTACCATGTCAGTTTTACTTCAAATAATATTAAACAAAATTTTTAAAATTATATTACTATGTTTAAAAAAATTTTCAGTCATTTAATGTTCTTATTAAAGCATTTAGTTTGAAGTTTAGAAAGAGCGTTTCCACTCCCAGACTAAGCATGAAGTAAAATTTCGAGTTTAGAAAAGCCTCGTGAAAATTTGTCGAGGGTGTCGCAGCGACCCGAGACAAATTAGACAAATTAAACAATTAATTCGAAAGCACTTCATGCGCCACGCGTGTAAAACAGTGTTTTTCATGTTAATCTTCACAATGAATTCGAATTCTTTTTGACGATTCAAATCCTTTTGTAAGTATTCGAATCCTTTTAAAAATATTTAAATCCTTTTATAAATATTCAAATCCTTTTATAAATATTCGAATCCTTTTATAAATATTCGAATCCTTTTATAAAGATTCGAATCACCCACATTTGGATTCGAATACAAATCCTCTTAAAAAAAAGTAATGAACGCAGATCACGAATCCAGTTGAACTAAGTATTCGAATGCCTCATTTGAATCCATTAAAAGGATTCGAATCCTAAATGATTCGAATCCTGCCCAGCTCTGCTCAGGATGCATTTAGTGCTGGTGTATCTCGTGTTGATTAGTATCTCCCCAAATCCTGCAATTTCGTTTGTTCACATATCCATCCAAAAATGGGCCTCGTCGCTAAAGATGATTTATTTAGCAAAATTTGGGTCAACTTCCAACTGCTCTAGAGTCCAATCAGCACACGGCGTTTTTTATAGTCGTTTACCTTAAGTTCCTGGGTCACTTGGATTTCATACGGGTGCAAACCCAAAGTTGAATTCCCAGGAAGGCCAAGTTCTTGTGGACGACAAGAAATTAACTGTATCGGGTTTTCTCGTACACCATTACGTACATCAGTGATGTTTTCAGGAGACCTTGTGTTTCGGTGACATACGGGTGTTGGCTAATTATTTACCGAACCGGTTGACTCTCATTTGGCCATCAAACGTCGAATAGTCGACTCAGTAAAATTTGACAAATATAGACAAATAAGCAGATTTAATAATATTATTATTAAATTCCGTATTATTATAATGAAAAATTAGTTATTATTAACCGAACATCAATCCAAAATGGACAACACTGTGAAGTCTTATGTGCCTTACTCAGATTCTGTTCAGAAATCAGTGTAAATAGCACAGTTTATTTAATGTTGCCATTAGGAAAACAAAAGTTGTCATTAATTAAACAACAAAAACCACAAACACCGTTATTTCTTGCGAATATTATTCGTATTGTCCATTTTATTAAATTTAGCCAGAATAAGTAGAAATAGAAATAACCGATACATCAACTGGAAAAATATCAAAATACTTTTAGATTAGTTTTGTTTTATTGTAGAAATTGAGTATTTTTTCAATCCGTGTTTTACACATGAAAAAATACATTTCAGGCTTTTCTAAACTCGAAATATTTATAATAATAATATTTATTACCCAACAGGACATCACAATTACAGAGTAATATTACAAAAGTAAAAATTCTTAAAATAATATATATAAACAAAACAAAATTACAAAAATAAAGATAAAGATCACGTGTGATAAGTTCATGTTCTATTTGAAAAAATAAATTAAATATTTAGAAATTATAACAATGAAATAATGACAAAATAACCAAGAAATAATAATAGTCTGTCTATGCAGCCGTTTGTTGTTATTAATATCAAGTACCAGAAGCGATGTTCTTAAATTCACGTAAGTCCAAGTGAAAAATATCACAATGAGTGACAAATGTGTTGTGATACACACAAATGCGACACATCGGGGACAGTTCCAAGAAATTAGTTTGAGCATTTTGAACATAATAGCTGGTACAATGACGTGTCGAGAGTCTTGGTACATAAACATGTATGTTTTGCAAAAGCTCCGAACAATCAATTGCATTATGTAGTAACTTAAACAAGAAGATTTGAGCGTGAATATTCCTACGTTTGACTAAAGTAATTGCGTCGAACTCTTATAAAAGTAGCTCATGACTGAAGCCTTGAGGGGGGTAGGTACCATGCTTTATATACCACAAGTATTTTAAAATTTACGCTGAATCTTCTCGACCGATTGAATAGACGAAATATAAATTGGATTCCAAACAATTGAACCATATTCAAGAATCGATCTCAAATATGAGTTATACAACGTTTTTAAACAATTAATATTACTGAATGATCTAGTATTACGTATGATGAATCCAAGAGCTCTGTTAGCTTTCGAGATAATAGTGCTGTAGTGATGTTTAAACGTAAAAAGCGAAGCGTAGGTTATCCCTAAGTCTTTAAATACAAAGAACCTTTCAATTGACTCATTATCAACGGTATATGTATGTATGATCGGATTTCTTTTACGCGAATAAGTCACAACTTTGTATTTGGCTACATTGAGATAGAGGTTATTAGTTTGGCACCATGTACAAAGTATGTCTAGCATATTTTGTAATTGCAAACAAGATGAAAAGTCATCGATAATTGAAAACATTTTAAGATCATCGGCAAATAATAAATGTTTACAATCTAAAATCAAGCTCAAGTCATTTATAAAAAGAAGTAACGGGCCAAGGTTTGAGCCTTGGGGTACACCAGAACAAGCCAAAAATGTCTTTGATTTAAATCCATTAACCCAAACATTAAGTGGACGATCGCATTAGTATGAGGTAAATAACTTAATTAAATTCATATGGAAACCGTAATTATTAAGTTTTTGCAATAGTACTGCATGATCAACACGATCGAAAGCCTTCGCAAAGTCTGTATAGTCGATCTGACCTTTACCATCGAGTTCGCTGCACACATACTCATTGAACCAACATAAATTAGTCATTGTTGACCTGTTTTCCATGAATCCATGCTGATAATTTGAAATATAGTTAGCATTGTTTAAAATTCTAAATTTTTGACACAAAGATAATTTTCTCATATACTATAATTCTCTGAATGTAACAGAATATCATTTTCGATGATTGGATTGGCATTTTTGACCGTATTGTATTACTGCTGATTTGTTTTAGACCATTGTAATATTTTTGGACATATTTTTACAATTATAATTTTGCTGACATTATGGTTTTTGTGACAGTAGTTATATACATCTATTTTGACAGTTATGGCGTTTTCGTGCATTTTTTCGACAATTATCATATTATTATATGTATCCATTTTGCACTCTTAATGCAACTATTTTCAAACTATACAACCATCAAAACGGTTCGCTTATAGGATCCATAATCGAACCCAATTCATAAGTGTACTGTTGTCAATTGTCAATCAAACGTCAGTGTCAAATAAAAATTCAATATTTTATATATTTAATTATTTGTAACAATGTACAATTATTATATACTTTAACAGTTAGAGTACTAGTTTCGTGGGCATTAATTGTAACTCCGCCATTGGCTACAATCTGACTGTTAACTTGTATCTGATTAGTATTTGCTTTATCCGTACTTTGTGTTGTTTCGGAAGAACCACTCGTGTCTCGGCAGAAAAAGCTCGTGCCATATCGATTACATTTTAAATTGAATCTTCGATGTAACCCTTGGCCACGGCTGAAGATTTCCATCCCCCATGTCGATTTAATGTCAATACATCGCTACCCGTATTAGCCAAATGTGAAGCACTTAGTGTCTCAACCAATGCCCAGAAAAAAAATTCGGGATTTTGTAGTTTCCAAAAAGGCTGCTATAATTTTGTATTAATTCCAATTGGTGCAACAACCATTTCGATATGTTGTATGCTTCCGTGAATTTTTTTGGAAACAATATTTGTAATGTTCCTCAAGCGACTTCTCTTAACTCGGGAGGAGTGCAACTTACGGGACTGTCGATAGTATCTTAGGAATATAACTGACAGATGTGACATATGACAATACATTTTTTCATGACAAAATAACGTGTTATCTGTGAAATAATGAAAATACGTCATCCGTCATGTTATTAAAAACTAAGGGCCGAATTTTTAATGTATATGATAAACAAGTTGAAAACATTCAATATCAATGACAAGAGTTATTGAAACGTACTTGTCTAGTCAGGTGCAAGTGGTAGAATTTGAAGGTGTACAATCTTTCAGCTTTGTTGACGTTCCACAGGGCTCAAATCTTGGACCGTTGCTATTTTCACTTTTTATAAACGACGTCTGCGACACAATCAGATCTTCATACCTTCTTTATACTGATGATTTGAAGATTTTTAGGAAAATAGAAAACGAAATTAACTGTGGTATCCTTCAGGATGATTTAAATAATATTTGTGACTGGTGTGATATCAATGGTTTATCTTGTATTTAACAAATTGTAACAAATAAAAATTACGTATTATTAAATACTAATAAATGCAGTGTATGACATTTTCGAGGAAAGTGAATACGATCTTTAACGATTATTTAATACGTGTTGAACCTTTACAGAGAGTTAATCGATTTAAGGATCTGGGTGTACGATAATAAACTTACGTTCAATATCACATTGACAAAATTGTTAAGGAATGTTATCGTACACTAGGTTTTATTATTAGAAATAGCAAGTCATTTTCTTCAGTGGATACGTTAAAATAGCTATTTAATGTTTACATCTGCAGTAAATTGGAGTATTGCTCCGTTATATGGGCACCGCAGTTTCATAAATACATTGGGCTATTAGAGAGCGTTCAGCGCAAATTTTTAAAATATCTATTTTATTAAACAATAATAAATCATATCCAGACAGAACGATTAGCTACTCCAGTTTACTCCTAGAATTCAACACAATTTCCATAAACGATAGGCATAGGCGTATTTCATGCCTGTATCTGTACAAACTAGTTAACAACTAGATGATACCACTGCCATTGACTTACTTAACTATCATGTACGTAGGTTGGCAAGCAGATCTTGCAGCACCTTTTCTTACAATACTCCTAATTCACTTCATCATAATAATTCTCCACTATATAAGCTGTACAAATCATACCATAGTGTGCAATATAATGCTGATATATTTGGTTATTCTTTCAGTTCATTCCTTAGTCATATTAACCAATGCTTTAATTTGTAATTGCGTCCAAGTACTAATTTATTGTATTTTTTTTTAATTTTAATATTTGTATATTTTATTATTACCTTCAATATTTATTTTGTTATTTGTATACTTAAGTTATGATGTTACCCTGTTACTGGATTCTGTATCTGTTGGGTAATAAAGTATTATTATTATTATATTATTCTGTGTATGCAAAATAGAAAAAATAGTATAAAATTCACGTTTCATAAGGCATATTTGCGCACTTGTTCATTGGAAAACTCGTCGCTACGCTCCTCCAAATTTGAGCGCGTGAGCTAATAGATGCTCTTATGAAACTTATATTTTAATATGCTATTTTAAATACATCGTTTATTAGAGTATTGAAATAATAGAAAAAGTTTGCAATTTAGCCACGTGAGTAATTTATTTTCACAAAAACTTACCAAATTTCAATTATTAGTGTTTTATTTTATTTTTACGTAGGTCTTCACTCCCAGATTAAGCATGAAGTAAAATTAATTTAGAATAGCCTGAAAATTTGAATTTCAGAGGCGCACGAGCAAAGCGAAATTTTCAGGCTTTTCTAAACTCAAAATTTTACTTCATGCGCCACGCGTACAAAATACCGAATTAAAATAAAGCTCAAAATTTAGACTATAATTTTTAAAGTTTCCCTATTTATAACTTATAACAGTTACTTTGTAATAACAACTAATTTCTTTACTTATTTTAATGCTACATTTAAATATTTATTCATATCTTCGAGTAAAAAAAAATACCTTTATTGGCATAATCTCCACACCTTTACAATTAATTACACATTTACATTTGATTACCTCACCCACATTCCAGTATCCCTCTTCAAATCTTCGAATATTCAATTACTTAAATATTGGAATATTCAAATATTAGAATATTCGAATATTCGACTATTTAAATATTCAAATATTTTAAATATTCGACTGTTTAAATATTTGAATAATTAGAATATTTGAGTATATTTTTGATTGAATAGTCGAATACTTGAATTTCAAAAATTCCCAGCCTTACTATACATTCTATATAGATGTATTGATTAGTACTATTTCGACGATAGAATGAACTAATACGTTCATGACGAAAGTTTCTATAAAATTTCGCATGCGATGGGTTGTAATCATCGTTACTGTTATCAAAAGTAACGATCCCCGCGGCTATATTCCCGGAGAGAACTATTCGCATATTTCCCGGAGAACAGCGCCAAAATGGCCGTGCCAATTTCGGTTAATTCTAAATTACTTTTCAAACTATTTCCATTACCAGGAAGCAGTTCGCCCGTTCCGGCTCAAGAGACGGGCCCGGGAGAGCGGGGGGTAGGGCCGAATCCGCCGATTATCATGCCCTGTTTGATATTAAAGTGGCCCCGATTATCTGCCGCTTGTTTATTTTTGAGAGGTTCTCTATCCGCCCTGGATAAATTCGTATAATTGACGAGGCCCCATCCACTCCGCAGACCCAATTCGGTCTAATTACAATTATTAATTATAAATAGCACCAAATGGCCGAATTAACTCGTCTTCAATAAACTAAGATGTTAACTATTTACTTTGAAAGTATATTTTCATAATGTACCTAATTATGTGTATAAATACGTGTACTAAACCTGTTTCACTATCACATTGCAAATAATTATAAGTAAGGCTCGGATTATATGTAAAATGCATATTTGTTATTAAGAGGTTGATCAACAAAATTGTAAGTTTTCAATGCATATCTAATGGTTTTTGATAAAAATAAGCCAAACATTAGATATGCATAGAAAACTTACGATTTTGTTGATATACTCCTTAATAACAGATATGGATTTTGTATACAATGCGCTTTATATAAGTATGGCCATGGATTTAAATGGTAAAAATTGTAGCCCTTGTTATCTTTTGTTGTCGTACAAATTCGAAACAATTTTTTGGTTTTATCAACAAATGGAACATTTCTTTACGAAATGTTAATTGTTAGAATTATTTATTTTCGATTTCAAACTTGACATTAATAACATAAATAATTCATGCCGTTATAATTTCTAAACGTGTTTTAGTAGTAGAAAGAGATGTTTTCTTTAAAAGTCACAACAACAAGCTTTGGGCAGACCTTTTTACCTTTACTTGTAAATAAGCATTATGAAATTTTTGCAAAGTTGGTTTTTGGCTTAATTACTTGTGTTATTAATTTCAACTTTGAAATCGAAAATAAAGAAATCTAACACGTTTATTTCCTTCTATCAATGTATATTTCGTAGTAAAATCTTTGATTGATTAATTAAACTAAAAAGTTGTTTCAAATTTGTACGACAACAACAGTTAACACGGGGTAAAATTATTACCATGTAAATCCCTATGGCCATACTTAAATAAATCGCACTGTATAATCCGAGCCTTAATTATAAGAAATAACACTACAGAGTCCACCAGAAAAATGTATACACACTTTAATGAACAAAAACTATTTATTGTATGGTTGTTTAACATTTAAATATTGATCACACACTCTCTTCTTCTCTCTTCAGTTAACCACATGGTTACTTTAAATTTTCAAAATGTTGGCCGTTGGGGATCAGACAGATAACAGAACGACGAGCAATCGGTCGTTTCAGTTTACATCTGTCAATGTTTTAATGGGTATCGCTGCGCGAACCGCTATAATTTCCTGATGAAGGTACTCCAGTATGCTATAACTGATCATTTTTACAGCAACCGTTCCTAGATTTTTTTTGTTCTAACCGATGTGTTTTTTTTCTTCTATACTTTATTCAACGGACCGACGACTATTTTCTTCGTTATATCCGATTGCAAATTATAGCCGGTGTCGTCATAAACGATTTTGACTGTATTTGAAACAAAAACAATACAGTTGGGAGCAGTGGCTTTTTGTGATAGGGGGGCGGGGGTTGTGTTAGTATTTGGTTTCATAAGTTTATTTTTCTAAAGTTATACAAAAACAACTACAAAAATAATGATGTATCCATCATAGCACTTTCCCCGTCATTTAAATAATTGATGATTGACATACTAAACGTATTTCACTTGTTAATCGGTTAAAGACTATTTCACATTAAAATCAGTGTTTTATACGCATGGCGCATGAAGTAAAATTTCGAGTTTAGAAAAGCCTAATTTGGCTCGGTCGCTCCGCTTCGCTACGCGCCCGAGCCAAATTTTCAGGCTTTTCTAAACTCGAAATTTTACTTCATGCTTACCCTGGGATTGGAAACACTCGTTAGACGATCAATCATTATTGATTTATTTCACAGTTTTTCTTTTACTATAAAATGTATGACTAAAATAGAGTTGATGTTTTAGTCAACTTTTGGCGTATATGATTTTCTTTCCAGTTTGACCAATTTTCAATTTAATAACATTGAAAAAATAGTAATAGTAATTTTTGTGAGTTTAATACTTGTATCTGAAGTTTGGTTGATTTTTTTCAGAATAAGGAATTTTACTCTTATAAAGGGTGAGTTTTTTTTGTCATGTTCTCTATGGAAATCTCGGAAACTATAGAGATAGGGGGTTGACTGAGCAAAGTAGTGCAGTTTTACAAGCTGAATAAAAAGACATTTAATTTTTTTTTAAATAAGTTAACGGTTACTAGATATTTCGAAAAACGTGAAAGTGTCGATTTTTTTTTAAATCGATTATTCTCTTTGGAATTCCCCGATATTAAATGCCCTTATTACCCAATAAAACCTAAAACTCGAAACTGTGAGTTTTTTTTGTCATGTTCTCTATGGAAATCTCGGAAACTATAGAGATAGAGGGTTGACTGAGCAAAGTAGTGCAGTTTTACGAGCTGAATAAAAAGACATTTAAATTTTTTTTAAATAAGTTAACGGTTACTAGATATTTCGAAAAACGTGAAAGTGTCATTTTTTATAAATCGATTATACTCTTTGGAATTCCCCGATATTAAATGCCCTTATTACCCAATAAAACCTAAAACTCTAAACTGTATATATTCCCAAACAAATCCATTTGTACATCATTCTTGATAATGGTATTAAGCCGAAACTAGTAGAAAATAAAATACATATAAGTGAAACAAAACCAAGTGAATTTAATTTACAAACCATTATATCGATTATTCTCACTTATTAAAAGAGATAATAGCAAAGTTTTAGATAATTTTACACTAAATAATAAAATGTTATCAGATTGCTTATATTAACAGTAGTTTTCGAGATATAACACTAACTTGATTTTTTTTAATGGAAACCATAGTTGGCTATGTCATCATTAAAAGGGAATTTTTTTTCTCATTGAACTGATGTATCACTTGACATACTTATTTATAAAAATAATTGAGTTTTTGGGAATTTTCAATTTTTTTTACAGCAAAAAACTAGTTGGCCACGAAAAAATGGACAATTATAAAACAATTGCGGCTATTTGTAGCATAGGAGTTTATAAAATGTTTGTCAAATAAATTTATTTGGAGGTTATGTGTAGGAAGAAATTGAAATTGATAGCAAAAAAGTCCATAAAAAATAGTTGTTTTTAATACTAAATTAGTTGACAAAAATACAACAATGAAACTAACTGTTACAAACAATCGTAATTATTTTATTATAGTCATTATTTCAACTATTGTGTTATAACTAGAAAATAGTTAATAACGCTTTTATTTTTGTGAATAAATATGTCAAGTAAAATATCTGATTAAAGAGAAAAAAAATCCCTTTCTAATGGTGACATAAGCAACTATGGTTTCCATTTAAAAAAAAATGTAAGTTTGTGTTATATCTCGAAAATTGAGGTCGATAGAAAAAAAAATCAATCGGAGTCTCAGCAATAGCTTTTTTATGTTATTTTTCAAGTCTTCCCGAGACACACAAAAAGTAATTTGGAGACGAGAAATCAGGAGATCGCGCAGGCCACTGCTGATCTCCACGCTAAGATAGCAGACGACCAGAAAACATCTCTCGCGGTACTTCAATAGATAAATTTAACATATGAGGCCTTGCACCGTCTTGTTAAAACCATGTAACACCTAATGGTAACAGGAGTTGACCGATGGCATCCATCCTAAAAACATTTGCAACATTTCCACATATCGTTCACTGTTAACAACTACTGCGTTTCTTAATTCAACTTCGAAAACATATGAGCCCAAGATTCCAGCTGAGCAGATGCCGCACCAAACAGAAACTTTTTTAGAATGCAGCCCCTTTTTAAATAAAACGTTCGCATATTCAGCAGACAAATAACGAAAATTCTACTTATATCTCTCGCCATGAATTTAATAATTGAATCAATTCTTAAAACCTTCTCTACACGGAACATTCTTTGAGCAATCGGTCAGCGCTCCATATCTAACAAAACTTAAGATATGACAGTACATTTGAAATGTATAATCATTACAACTAGATGTTACAATTTGTGTACTTAATAATTCAAATGGGGTCACTTATAATTTGACACCCTTTATTTGAAAATCGTTCAATTTATAGTTTCGAACAAGTGTTTCCAGTACAATACAGCATCATAAACTATTGCAGTGTCATTTGGAATCCACGATATGCAGTGTATATTCACAAAGTGGAATGGGTTTAGCGTAAATTTGTTGGGTTTTTAAATTTGAAACATATTCTTGGGGGCCTAAACTACTTGGAATGATGTGAGGTGTCGGGGGATAATACCACTGATCTCTCGTCGTCGAATGTCAGATGTTATTTGCTTGCAGAAAATAGCACAATCCCACATTGATTCTCCGTTCCGATTGTCGCGGATTAACTTGAGTGTTACTGCTTATAATACTCGATCAGTTGCCATTTTCAGAGAAGAGAGGTTTAATACTAACTCGAGGGTCAATTTACCCATACCTCGCATGGTTAACAACTTTTTTAGTGACTGATACTTTTGCCTTTAATAAAAAACAATTTAAGCAAATAATAAGAGTCGCAGTTCCTGAACTATAATTTTGTTTGTTATTATAATTTCTGTTTGTTACTATAATTTTTGGCCACACTTTGTTCATACTGCATTCATTCATTATATACGCGATAATCTTAGATTTGCCATCATCATTATATAAATGTAACTACTATTGTTCGGTCTAGGACGTTTCATCGCCGCCGATTCATCGCCACCGATTCATCGCCGCCGTTCCATCGCCGGGCCAGTTCATCGCCGGCCGTTTCATCACCAGGCCTGTTCATCGCCAATATTTTTATAAAATAAATTTTGAAAGAAAGATCATAACTAATGATAAAATTTAAAATATTACCCAATTGTGGAAATTGTCCACTAATTTAATATTACGTTTTATAACTAAGTAATCGTTACTCAAACTTAATAAAAATCGAATGAGAATGCTGCCCTATCCTAACCAATCCTCACAAATCCTAACCTATCCTAACCTAACCTATCCTAACCTAGCCTAACCTATCCTAACCTATCCTAACCTATCCTCACCTATCCTAAACTATCCTGACCTATCATAACCTATCCTAACCCATCCTAACATACCCGAACAAATCTTAACCTATCCTAACCTATCCTTACCTATCCTGACCTATCCAAACCTATCCTAACCTATCCTGACATATCCTATCACAATTGGCCTGGCGATGAACTGGCCTGGCGATAAACTGGCTTGGTGATGAAACAGCCGGCGATAAACTGGCCCGGCGATGAAACGTCCCATTCCCACTATTGTTTGATATTTACTATAATTATGTTATGTTAAGTTTACAATATTTATATTATTGTTATTGTTATTTGTTGTTATTTTTTAGTTGTTCATTGTAGTTAGATACCATTTTGGAACTTGTCCTGTCTTTATCTAATCATTTTCTCAAATAAATAAATAAATTCTATGAAATGAAAGAAAAAAGTGACCTTCAAAAATAAAATAAAAATGATAACAATATAAATCGCTAACAGAAAAAGAACCTTTTATTTCATTATCTTATTTTTCAAGACTCATGGGGGGGCGGAATGATTCCCTTAACTCCCCCTTATCTTAGCCACTGGTTGGGAGGGTTTTACTTGTATTTGTTGAACCCTGCAGCATGTTTCACAACACAGTGGCTTAATCAGGCAGATGAATACTAATACGGAGTATTCATCTACCTGATAAAGCCACTGTGTGATAAAACATGCTGCAGTGTTCAACAAATAAAAGTGGAACCCTCTCAGTGTGTTGTTTTTTTTCAAATAGTATTATGGAGTTTCATGATGTATTTGCCACGTCAATTACATTTTTAATTCACTTAATTACTGTTAATAATATTTGATCTATTATAATAAAATAATCAATTAACTATCCTGTCTTTAACAAAACTTCTCAGGAGGAAACCTGCCATTTATTGGCAAATGATTATAAACCGTAAAGTTCCCCTTGATAGACAGTAAACCGATACAGCCGAGGCGATAAACAAACAATTTATGCAGACGCCATCCCATAAAGTTGTTACAGTACTTAACACTTCGTCCAACTCCTTCCTCCGCCCCGTTTCTATTATTATCCCACTTTTATTTCCCGGGACGTTAATATTTTAACGGCCCAATAAACTGCACAGTTGTATTTAAATGTATATGTATATGTTTGTGTACGTGCGCAGACCATAAAAATGGCATCTGAATAATTGGCCGGACCGTAAAACTGGCAAATATGAAATAGTTAAAGCACTTTCCACTATAACCTCAGGAAATATTCGCAGCGCGGTGCCCATGAAAATTTTATCTTGTAGGTGCACCTGAAGTGAACAGAGGCCCTTCGGGGATTTCGCTACAAAGCGTGCATAATTGAAAATTTCCTGCATTGAACGAAATTCTTTTGTGTTGTTATTCCGGGGAGATCGCGTCTCCTCCTTCATATTTATTTTTTTGCACATTCGGTTAATTGCATTGAGTGAGTTACTCGTAGAATAAAAATAACACAGAAAAACTCTTTTCAGCAGAAGTTGGGGCGAATGCGGGGTGTGCTTAGGCCGACCGTACAGATAAATTCCGTGTTGGTTGTTGTCCGGTCCAAGTTTCTTCGAAAGTTGGCCCATTGAATTCCGGTGCCAACGCCACAAGAAAGTTCGGGAAGGGAAACGACTTTCGGGAGGAGAGGCATTATGGAAACTCCACTCCTTGCACACAAGATGAACGTCTCCTTTATCTAACCGGCCTCGCAACAACGACTCCTAAATGCATTTCTTATTCTCCTTGCTGATAAACGCGTAAATTCTCCGTTGTTTAGGTAAATGCTTGTTTGCTTTTAGTGGTAACCGATATAGGCAATATTCGCAAATTCCGCTTCAACGGGAGTAAATGGTTTGAAATGTACCCCTATAGTCCCGTAAATGCCGCCGCTTTTAACACGGCCTTCATTACAAAACCCTGCTGTGTTAAGTACATACCTCAGATGCATCCCGGCAAACCTGGATAGGTTCGCATTCGCTAAGAGGGATAATGCATTGTTGAATGTCTAAGTTCACAAAAGGAAATCATTTGCATTCTCTGAGAGCAATTACTCCCAAAAGTAATTAAAATTTTAAGATTTGCATATTGTGTTATCTTGGAGAACAACATATTCTAATAGAATTCGTAGCAAAATATAAGTTTAAGAGGGCCAATTTTTTCTGGTTGTGTGTTTCTGGGATACGAGATGGCGCAGAAATAGCAAAATTGCAGAAAGTAGTTTTAACTATGTATTGGTTTATAGTACTCGTCGAATTTTATCACAACGAATAATAAAAATGCTGAGTGCGGAGCGCGTTGTTTGTTTATTTACATAGCGCCGTGCTAATGAATGAATGGGTATTGAATTACAGAAGACACAAGTAAATTGAATAAATATTCACGTTTTTAATTTCTATCGACATACATACAACTGTTTAACGAAAAAGATGCCTTTTTAGTTTGATATTCCATATGAGTATATACAGGGAGTTTTTCTTTAAAGTAAATGTATTCTAAATTCAGATTATTTTCTTTAAATATTTAGGTATTCGTTGTTTTTTAAAAGAGTTCAATTTGAAATTTTAAACGACTGTTTTCCACTCCTAGTCTAAGTATAAAGTAAAATTTCGAGTTTAGAAAAGCCCCGTGAAATTTGTGTCAAATTTTCTGGGCTTTTTTAAACTCGAAATTTTACTTCATGCGCCACGCGTATAAAACACTAAAATACTTTAAAATCTATGTATATTTGAACCTCACTTGAAATCAGTGTTTTATACGCGTGGCGCATGAAGTAAAATTACGAGTTTAGAAAAGCCCAGAAAATTTGTCTCGGGTCGCTGCGCGACCCGAGACAAATTTTCATGGGGCTTTTCTAAACTCGAAATTTTACTTCATGCTTAGTCTGGGAGTACAAAACACTCGTTTAAAGCTTCAAATTGAACTCTTTTAAAAAACTACGCATGTCGGAAAATTTACAGCTTATGCACATGTTTACTTAAAAGAAAAATTCCCTGTATTTATATTGTAGACAAACAGTTAAATTCTGGCAACATAAAATACATAGTCATGTTATTTGCAACTACGTAAGTGATTTAAATGATACTATCAAAAATCATTTATCATACATTACTGTCGCGTGCTGGACTCCTTAATTTGGTAAATTGCAATGAAGCACACAAAAGGAATAGATGTGAACACGAGAGGAGGGCTACCCTCTAAGCTGGATAGGCGACACTTCAAGCTGAGTAGGCTAAGCCGTACAAAAAATTAGAAATTACAATAGCCCAATTCGAACTCTAGGCGCTTAGCTACCTAAGTGCCTCAGTAATCAAATCGCCGAGTGTCGTACATTCAACTTGGTAAATAAATAAAAAAGGAATTTTTTGACTCATCACTTGAATCAACATAACCGGCATTCCACATTCTTATTCAAAATATGAATCCAGACATGCGCTTATATTTAAAGAATGTATTGGGAAATATTTTAATAATGTCTTTCTTTGTTGTGTATCAACAACATAATAAATGAACAGTCCGCGGCAGAAAAATTACATTCGCAGTTCAAGGTCGCGCACCGGAAACCCGTGTCGCGATAAATGCCGTACACGAATTCTACATATCAAATTGGGTTTCACATGTTTTTGGAAATTACAGTATAATTTTAAGATATTACTAAAATAGCACGATGCCACCCCCTATTTATTAAAAGCATAATCAAAATTTACATTGCCTTGATGGAGATTTCTAAGCAACGATTAATTTTATTTATCATTTATTTTAGATTAATCAATTTAATACAATATGTTTATAATAATTACCTCAATAAATTAAAGCAATATAAAGAAAAAATAATATATATAATTTAAGAATCATATTTTTGTTTAAAGAATAGTGTCAATGTATTCGCAAAGCTTCAATGTGCAATATGTATATGTTTTAAAGATCTATTTTCATTATTGTAGAAGATTATTCGTTATTCATTCTGCCACCCAAATAACATGTGAATTTCCGACCTTAAGAGGTAACTTTCTGAGTTATTAATATCTTATAGTGGAGATCATAGGTGCCTACCTTTAGGTTATCGTCTTATGGGGGCCCAATCAATATCACAAATTATATGTAAGGTAAAATATTGTAATGTAAAAATAAATGCATATATTTGAATATGCAAGGCATTTATAGAAAGTGTTTCCACTTCTTGATTAAGCATAAAATAAAGTTTCTAATTTAGAAAAGAGGAAGTGAAGAGTCGTTACAAGCTTAAAACTGATCGCTTTTGAAAAACAACAATTGATACAAATGTACAGCTTATTTATTGGGATATGTTTGCTTTTCATTGCACGAATTAGGTTTTCATTATATGTTTAGTAATTTCTTGACAATCTTCATTGACTTCATAATTATCGTACGTTTCTTAATCTACAAGGGTCGAAATCAAACACAGTTTTTTGTAAGTAGGCTACCTACAAAGAGGACTTCGAACCGGAACTAGACCGAAAAAAACCGTATTTTTTGTCGGAACGAAAACCGGAACTGAACTAAAAAAAATCAGTTTATTTCGGTTCGAACACGCACATGAACACGATTTAATTCCTCAAAAGGGTTTGCTTTCCCCGTATGTAATAAAGGCTGGGCAACGAAAACCCAGTGGTTTGTTACCTCTTTTTTTTACCCTTTAACCAAAGTCAACCTACCTTAACTACTTACCGAACCTAGCACAGTCAATAGAATAGGGGCGCAACAGATCCTAGTGCAACAGATCTAAAGGGGCGCCAAGTAATTTAACACTCGGTAAATAAATAGGTTGATTATTGAGGAAACCACTAACCTGAATAGGAGATTGAAAAAGAGATTTTACCACCAGGTCTCACACACACCAGGTAAAGCCAAAAATAAATCAAACAATAATTTATTCAATAGCAGAAAACTAATAAACAAAAATTAAAATAGTGGTAATAATAATAAGAAAGAAAAAAAAACACTCGAAAGCGAACAATACTAATGTATATCCAGTACCTATGGTGAATTTAATAATTTGTTTTAGAAAACGCAACTAATGTTTCGGTTATCAACACCGCTTTTGTTTTATACGGGGAAAATTTTTGGTAATAACGTTATCCTATTACATGGTTCCCATAAACTATTTCATAAACATAGCGCAAACATAATTAGTTATTAGAATTTAAAATTTACTTAATCAAAAAAGAAACAAAGTCAAAGCATTCCAAGATAAAGGATAATTGAATTATAATTAATATTTCAAATTCTGTCAACTATATGTAAAAATAAATATAGATAAATTCATATCCTAGACACAACTGAATATTAAGTTTAAAAAAATATAGTTATATTTATATCATTAATAAATAAGAATTTCATTACGTTATAATCAACAATTTCAAAAGGGAAAAAATATATGTGTTAAGTTCATGCATTATTAATACATTCCAAAAATTTAAATTAAAGCACCAATATACAAATCATAAGATTATTTTGAATGTTATAAATTGTTAATTTCAGATGAAAGAAAACCCTTATCAATATTTAAATTTCACTCACTATTGAAAAAAATATGAAATATGATAATTATAATTTCATTTTGGGTTTAAAATAAGTCCATCCTCATTTTAAACTCAATCAAGATAGTATAGTACTACGTACTCAACTATAAGTTACCATTAAAAAGAAAATTAACTATTCAACTTATTTCACTTCGACTTCAAAAGAAAATTTAAAACTTGTTCATTTATTGTTCGTAGTCACAAAAGAAAAATGCTGTTTATCCAACCTTAATTTTTCCTCTTCCTCACGTCCAGTGCCAACCACGTGCTACGTCACGCTGACCCTCAACGTCCACGCATCTTCTGAGGTCGAAACAGGACGAAAACTCCAAAAAATCGCAACCACGATTTTCCCAAGTAGAATGAAAGGTACTTAGAACTCACGCCATGTGCCAGGAGAAATCCAAATGAAAAATTGTAAAATTGAACAGCAGTGCAAGTCGAAAATGAAAGCGAAAACAAAAAAGGAAAAAGAAAGGACCTGAAAATTCCCAGTTATTGTACTAGTTGCATATACAGCAAAAATAACGCGTAAATGAATAAAGATCTAGGAAATAGAAGAATAGTTTTTCACTCACCTAGGTCTTATGCGGTCCTACTGAATTAATTGCCAGTTTGTAATATTTAAAATCCGTCCAACGACGTTATCGTTTGAAAACCAAATTAAATTACGAAACTCAACAAACGACGAAGATATTTGATTAAAATAAATCCCTCACAACACGAGAAACACTACACTAGTGTTAAAAATTTAATCAAACACTTATCTCGAAACTTGTGTGCAATTATGATGTTAACACCTCCACAGGTGAAACAGAAAAAAATGCATGATGACGTGTTAGAAAAATTTATTCAATTTCCACTGCACTACATTGCAGTCAAAACCGGAAAAAAAGAAAACAATTTGAAACATTATGTACTAATGAAAATTTAATAAAATATTAATTATATAACATTAATCTGAGTTATAGTTGAACATATAGCTATGTATAAAAGAAAATGTTAAACGGAAAATGTTGAACGGAAAATATATATAGTTTAAGGTGTCGTTCCTAGAGGACTTTACTATAGTCAATTAAGGTTGTAATTCATAGAGGTATAAATTCCAGTTTTACCGACTCAATTTTCTTTTTTTTCTTTTCACAGTTCTACCAACGCTAAGTACTGAATCTACTGAGCGGACGGTGCGCGTACTAAATAAGCAAATAACGCAAATAACCTCACTCCATAAAACGTCACAGATAATATACTTATTCGTCTGTAATCCCCCTGTGATTAGAATATGTGTCAGTATAATATGAAAACGATGACTGAATATCAATCAGCAGTAAGTATAAATAAAATTAAAGACTGGGTAAGTAAAATTATAAATTGTTTAACCAAATTCTAATAATATTTAATTTAAAGAGTTTTAGTTCACTACGATAAGGATAAGAAAACCCATCACACCGAGGAACTAACAAAAATGTGAAGGATAAACAACAACAAGTACATAACCTCAAAGAATAGAAATACTGATGCAAAATCAAAATGAGATAATTACTCAAAATAATAAGGAGAAAGAATACAATTCGATCATCATTCCTAAAAGCAATTTTAACACGTAACAGGTTTTGGAATAATTACAATTTATTAGTAAAAATATCCCTAGCGCGCAGGGGGCGCGCGTTGCAGCCCACAAACGTGCATAACAGGGATGTCGGACAGTGAAATAGTATTTTTAATACGGATTAATTTCTTAGGAGGAGTGAATGTATTTGTTAGGCTGTGCCTAATAAACCATCGACCGCGAAATGTGTTTAACGGAGCTTGCTCCATCAGAGGATCGCCCCCGTCATTACATGCTGGATCATTATTCCCGACATTAGTCATACGTTTCTGTCGTATGAAATCTGTCATTTAGATAGGGATTTAATAAATAAATTTAAAGTTAGTCGGTTTCATAGAAAAACAAACTGATATAGTTAAAAAGTAGTTAAGTGAATTATTTAAGGTAGGTTTAATTACAGTTTGATTAATTGCAGAATTAATGTAAATCAAAACATTGGCATAACTTAAATTAATACCGCAAATTAAATTAACTAACCCATAAGTATTTTACTGCATCAATTTAATCAGGTTTATTATCTTGTAGGGCTTAGTCATGATAATGATAATGAACTTGATAGGAAATAACCGTCAACAATGCCAATATGATATGAACGAAGAAACTACCTCGGAGAACAACAATTTCCTTTCCAACAACAAAGCTGCATTTAATATTGATATCACTATAATTATTTAATTGTGCCTTCCATTTACAATAGCGAAAATAAAGGGTAACACATTTCCTATCAATCGGATTAATTATTTCTTTCAAAAACAGTTTTATTTCAAAATAACAAGAAAACCAAATGGCTAATGGCTTAAGTGTAAATACAAAAAATGTGCACCTTTGAAATCTCTATAACCCTCTACTCTAACTCTTTACATACCGTTCGTTTTTTTATCGATCAAATTAGACAAAAGTTTAAATATTTAATAGTAAGAATATATCAACAAATTTTAGCTAGCATCATTTGTTTTAAAAACATGGCAAAAAATGTAAAAATTGATGATACTCTATTTTTATTATAACTTTGTTATTTAATGCGATAGATATCTGTAATGTTCTGTGTACCATAAAAGCCTTTAGAGAAAAATAAAGAAATGAACAGACTCTATATAGGCTGTCCCATTTTCTAGAGACAACACCTATTTTCAGTTTTTCTAATGGCGGCCCTATTAGATTTTTATATCATTGAAAAGATCAAGAAAAAACAGTGCGAAATCATGTGCCACAGTCAATTAGTTAAAAAAATTGAATAAAATATGACCCATTTATATTGGATTTTTAGATAAGATAAGAAAAATTAGTACGTAATCATATGTTACATGCAGGGTTGTTATGTTTAAAACACTCTGTTTTAAAACAGTGTTTTAAACATGTTTAAAAGAAGCCGTCGTGTTGTAAATGGTTTTGTTTTAAACATGTTTTAAATCTTAAATTTGCTTAAAACATGTTTTAAACGTTAAATTTATTTAAAACTCTTTTTTTAATATTAAACTTGCTAAATTATATTTTATACTACTTCATTAAGATTTTTTGTTTAAGTTTTTAAATTTTAGCTAAATTGTTGAAGTATTTTTAAATCACATTATTAATCATAACATATAATTACAATAAAATATCACAACTGTGTGTGATTTTTAAATACAGCGAATTTTTCTTTCAGGTACACATATGCATACACTGTAAATTTTACGACATTCGTTGATTTTAAAGAGATTTCAATTTGAATCTTTAAACAAGGGTTTTCCACTCCCAGACTAAGCATGAAGTAAAATTTCGAGTTTAGAAAAGCCTGAAAATTTGGATTGGCCGCGTAGCGAAGCGGAGCGGCCAATCCAAATTAGGCTTTTCTAAACTCGAAATTTTACTTCATGCGCCACACGTATAAAATAATGAAATATCATAAAGTTTAAAATATACGGCTTTAGCAATCTAATATGTAGATGTGAATAAAGCATGAGTCAAATAGTGCGCTAAATAAATTGTTTAAAAAAGTGATTATAGGCAACCTAATAACCCTAACGTATATTAGGTTGCCTATAACCGCTGTTGCATGTGTGTTTTTTGAACTTCACTGTACATCAGTGTTTTTAAGCGTGGCGCATGAAGTAAAATTTCGAGTTTAGAAAAGCCTAATTTGGATTGGCCGCTCCGCTTCGCTACGCGGCCAATCCAAATTCTTAGGCTTTTCTAAACTCGAAATTTTACTTCATGCTTAGTCTGGGAGTAGAAAACACTTGTTAAGAGCCTAAAATTAACCGCTTTGAAACAACGAATTCCCGCAAATTTAAAAAACGGTGTAATTATTGGGATATGTATACTCAAAAGAAAAATACTCTGTATTTTCTGTTTAAAACGTGTTTTAAACATGTTTTAAAGACGTTTCAAATATGTTTTTGATTGTTAATGTTTTAAACGCGTTTCAATGCAAAAAACACGTTTTGTAAAAAAAACGGTTTGTTTTAAATAACGGGGTATTGCTATTCGGAAGTTTTAAAAAGTTGATTTTATTTTTTTGCATATATTGATACTTGATAGTATCTAGTTTCATGCCCCAAAGCCGTTTTACAATACGCGAATTCGTTAGTTAGTTTTTTGCTTGTTGAAGTAAACAATGCTGAGTAGGTGGCTGGGTGGAAATACGCAGAACTCAAACGAAAGTTTGAATGCTTGTGGCTGGAAGCTGACTTCGAAGCACTTCAACTGTGGTGTAAAAACCGTCGCTATCGCGTCCTTCATAGCTACCAGCATCTTCAACGATGAATACTAGGCAGTTTTTAAGACAATGGAGACACTGGGAATCCATATCGGCCTGCAGGAGCAAATCATTCAAACCCAGTTTTTAGAGGAAGAGGAGGGCCTACTGTACGGAGCTGGCATAGCTGACTAAAACGAAAAATCTCCAAAAATAGTTGCAACTTGTGTCAAAACTTTAAACGCGTTTTTTTCGAAACCACTTTTTTTTCGCTGGCCGGAAACTTTCTTTGCAAACTATGAAACGGATCGACTTGAGCTTTTAGTTTTCGGTTCTCCACATTTTCCTCTGGAGTTTGAACCACCGTCATTCAAATATATTAATATACTTAATGACATTAGAAGCGTAACAACCAGAAGGAGTTATTATTTTAACTTGATTTTTTGCCAGTATGGTAGTCTTACATCAAGAATAAAATGATTACATTTTCAAGAAATTTTATTAAAAAACAATCTAAAAAAAATTAATAATGTGTTTGGCGACCCCTTTGCTGTATACACTCCTGTAGACGTCTGGGCATCGACAAAATGAGATGGTCGATGTCTTCTTGAGGCATCTCGTTCCAAGCAACTTGAATTTCATCGATCAACTGTGCTAGAGTCTGTGGAGGATGGTGCAAAGAGAATATTCTTCTTCCCATGATATCCCACACATGTTCAATGGGATTTAAATCCGGCGAACGGGGCGGCCACGCCAAAACATTAACACCAGCTTCATTAAGAAAGTTCATAGTTCGACGAGCAATATGGGGACGTGCGTTATCTTGTTGAAAAAGTACGTCTGGGCGGCCATCTAAATAAGGCAACAAAGTCGGTCGTATGACGTCTTCAACATAACGCGCAGCTGTCATACTGCCTCGAATGAATACAAGAGGTGATCGACTACCATAAGCAATAGCCCCCCAAACCATTACTCCAGCAGTCCTGTGTACATGCCTCTCAATAGCAAACCTAAGATCAGGTCGTTCTCCACGGTAGCGACGTACCCTTCTACGGCCATCATGTGTGCCTAGACAAAATCGTGATTCATCGCTGAATACGACATCGTGCCATTCTGCCTCCCAATGCTGCCGTTCTCTGCACCAGTCCAACCTTTGGCGACAGTGTCTCGCTGTTAAAGGAAGCACTAATCTTGGACGGTACGAAAGAAGCCCAAAGGATTGAATGCGGCGATATAAGGTTCGCATACTAACGGGCCTACCTTCTTCTCCAATCCATTGATCACCGATTTGACGCGTAGTAGCGAAACGGTCTCGCAGGGCTATTTGTCTTAAGCGCCGATCTTGACGTTCTGTGGTACGCCTTGGTTGACCAATTGGTCTTCTTCTTGCTCCTCTACCTTCTTCTGTCCATACCTGATACACACGTATTACAGTTGCTGCAGTGGAATCAATACGGCGGGCAATTTCGCGATAGGACATACCGACATCTCGATAAGCAACAACTCGACCCCGGTCAAAATCGCTCAAATGGTGATATTGTGGACGTCTTCGGACTCGAGGCATTTTATTTAAGCTTAACACACTCAACGGAAACACGAAAACTAAAAACATCTGTACTAAACAGCTCATATAAATAGTTTTATCGAAAAAGAAAAAGGTTGAAATTGTTATCAATGTATGCTTTAAATATAGTCACTCTGTTGCTAAAATATGAATTCAAAAAAATCATTCCTCCATTTTGTTATTTATCGAGATTTTTTATTGTCGATGGTTCAAACTTCAGATAATTTAATACAGAATAATGACTACTACTTCATTTTACGTTTCAAATCACAGAATCGAAAAAATCTTTCCGGCCATGAGGAAAAACACGGCGGACACTGCCTTATTTGAGGCCAGATTTAGAGGTCAAGCCGGACGATTTGAAAGAATTAAAATTCATTTTTTATAGTTCAGGAATCTATAAACAAGTTGCAAAAAAACCGCAAGATTGCATGTATTAAATTTATCAAAAAAAAAAATTCAGAAAAACCGTCAATAAAAGCTGTCCTAGTGGTAATACCCCCTTAAAATGATTTTTTTTAAACAACCCTGGTTACATGTCAATTAGTTTCCTTGATCTTATCTAAACAATCTATTAGTTTTCTTGATCTTATCTAAACAATCTAAAATGGTTAACATAATAAAACAAAAATTGTCATATTTTATTCAGTTGTATTAACTAATAATTGATTAAAATTAATAATAGGTCTTGTATCTAGAAAATCGGGCACCCTGTTTAAAATCTGTTAATTCCTGTGTGTTTCTCTGATGACGTTAATGGTACATAGCAAGTTACAGATCTCTATTGCATTCAATAACAAAGTTACAATAAAAATAAACTAATATTCATTTTACAGTTTTCGCCATATTTTTAAAACAAATGATGTTAGGTAACATTTGTTGAGTTATTCTAACTCAGTATCAAATATTGAAACTTTTGTCTAATTTGACCAACTTCGTATTATCATATTATCAATATTTGCCAAAATCTTAAGAAAAATCTAAAAAACAATAAAATTGTAATTGTCAGATTTTTACTAAAAACATTTCTGCACCTAACATTGTAATAAAAAGCCTAAGTTTATCGTGTCATCTCAATATCTGAATTGGTTTAGGCTATACAGTGATGACAGACTTCCGAACACACAGATATTTTTTTAAAAATGGCCTTAATCAACTCAGGTAACTTCAATTTTCAATTTGAAAATGTTCACGAAAACAATACTTTTCCATTGTATTAAATACAGGGAAAGTTAAAATTAAAATAATAATTCTTAATCCCAGAATCATAAATAAATTAACAAACATTAAGAGTAGTTTTAGTAGTTCTGAGTGCTTACTATTGTAATGGAATAATTTAACAACTTCTCCCAAAAAAAAGTTACTTAAACGGATGCTTGCATTTTTAATTTAATTGTTGCTTCTAAATGTTAAATGTATAATTACATGCTGACGACCAATTTGTAATGTTAAACTTTTCTGACTTTTCCCTGATGCCAGACTTTTTTCCCTGGCCCCTTAAAATAATTTCATATAACCGAACAAAAAATAGGGGAGAACAAATTATTTAAGTTATATTAAGAGGTAAAAAGAAAACATATTATAAAGCACGAATTTAGAAATCGCAAGATTTGATGATACTTTTCTAAAATTTATTAACGTAAAATCAAACATAAGCATATATATTTTGAACTTTCCAATGTTGTCAATGTTTTATACGCGTGGCTTATAAAGTACAATTTTGATTTTAGAAAAGTCTGAAAATTTGGTTTCACGGGGCGCGACTCGCTTCACTCGCACGTACCGGAAAATTCAAATTTTCAGGCTTTTCTAAACTCGAAATTTTAATTCATGCTTAGTCTGGGAGTGGACGACATTCGTTACACATTGTAAATTGAACTCTTATAAAATACCTGAAAAATTAATGAATATCGGGATATGTATAAGCACTTAAAGGAAAAATTCCTTGATTGTCATATCTACATGTCTAAAATTGAGAACTGTCCAAAATGCCGAGAAAGTATAAAAAAGTGAACATTTTTATAAAATCTGTTATACTTTTTGTACATTTTAACGTATTTACAAATTGTTGTACATTTAACATTTATGCCAACTTTTATAATAACTATAATATTATTGACTGTGATTTGTTTAACTATATTAATTATAACGTCACACTGTGGGCTGGATAACATAAAAATGGGCAAAATTAGACAAATGCTTGGAATCAAAAATTGTGTGGTGGTTATTAAATTTTCTAACTTGTCGATTTTAAATCTTCAATACTAATTTCAACAAAACAAAATGGCCGACCGGTAGTTACCTTTTTCTTCACTATAATGCAATAAATGATAATTAAAGTCAATAAATGTTTGATATTACTTGTTCAAAATCTAAAAAGAAAATATGGCAGACCGGAAGTATTTGTTGACACTTTTCGAAAACAGTGGCAGCTCGTGAGAAATTTTATTAGTGTGGCTGCAGTCATAAACATACACAAAATTTTTCCTGTCCTTATAAACGAGCCGCCACTGCTCGCAAATAACTGCTTATTAACACACGTTAATATTTTCATGTTTGTAAGTTGTATATTCAAAATTTTAAATAAGAATTGAATAAGATAACTTAGTTATAAAATATTTAAAACGAATTTTATTACTGAATACACACAAAGCAGCAAATACACGTTACAAATCAAATATTTAATTTTAAAAGTTACGATAATTTTTCATTTATTTTCGATTAAAAGTCGAAAAGTTGAATATCATCGATATTTTAGATGAATAAAAGTTTGAAAAATCATAACTTGGACAAGTTTTGAGAAATCGTGATGAAACATTGTGTGGATATCAAAAATATGATTCTTCCAAAATTTATAAAAATCGGAAAACGCCCCATCGATAGTTTTTCAGTTATTTCCAATTAAACGTCAAAATGTTGAGATCACCCATCACCGAATTCTCTAAATTGTAGCTGTTAAAGGTTTGCCTAAACATTTTTTTTTTCAGGAACAAAAATTAAAGACCCTAATAAGTTACTTATTGTAGTAGCAAGAGAAAGCACACAAGTGTTAATTTTAAAATCACATAAAATATGTCGTTAAGCAGCAACTCCTATCAAAAAATAATACTAGTAAGATTATTATAAAAGTATACCTTATCTTGATATTTATTAGCATTCATTGTATTTATTATTTTAATAAACGAATATATTTTAAAGATAATTGCAATTTAACATTCTCAACTTATTAACATAATTTTTGCAATTCTCATTTCACCAAGTGCATAAATTAATAATACCCCAGTTTCGCAAGACCGCGCCAGTTCCGCGCGCGTATAATATACATTCGTGAGATTTAATCTAATTGATAATAGTCATTTCATTTTCTCTGGAAAATGTATTTTCTTCGATATTATTGCGAGTGCCGTTTTTAAATTGCAAATGAGACCACGCTGCCTCGCCCCTGGAAATGGATTGCGATGATGAAGTCCCGGTAATACTAATAAATAAGGGACCCGAACGCCCGAATTTTATTCCCAAGGATATTTAATTAAGAGAGGAAGGCAAAGAAAGAAGAAAGACGAAGGAAAAAAAGACTCTAGCCGGAAAAACCATTTCAATTTGTCCACTTTCCGAAAGCAACAATTTACACTTTAAACGAGCAGAAGAGGAAAAAAATATATGTTGATAGAAAGAGCGGGCTTGACTTTTTTACCCGGCGGAGTGTGTTTTGTTGCAACCCTGTGGCAGAAACAAAACATAAATTAGCCCCAGAAAGTCCGTAAAGTTAGTAATACCAGCTTCCACCCCATGTATAAATGCGATTCTTTGTTTAATTAAGCACCGTTAGGCGTAATTCCAAAGAATAATTAACTTTTTGCCGCGTCCCATTTAACAATACCACTTCAGGGGTGAGCGCACAGACGGAGCAGTGGCGAAATTCGAGCTACACGAACTGAACACCCTTAAAAATACCAAATATCATTACTTCCCTGTGAACTTTACGCTAACTAAAGGTTCTCACATTCACCTAAAGTCAACAGTTAATGTCACGCATAATTATGAAAGCTAATAATAATTTCCTTAACGTCAGTCCTATTCGTACTCATGTAAAAATTTTAACCTAAATCAACTTAACCGAATTATGAACTTCCATGAGTTGTGTCAACCCTAATTAATTACCCTCTAGAACACGAAAGGAGGATTTAATTACAACGGGCACACGGCTTAATCCGGAATAATAAAAATCAAATAATAGAATTAGATTACAAAAGAATACGATGGCAATTTATACACAGGGAATAGACAAATACAAATACTACAATATCACATTTATAATTAAACAAAATATAATTGAAACGCCTATTTCCAAAAACCCCTAATCCATTTGAAAACAATGGATTTAGAGGTTTTTGGAAATAGGCGACTCATTTATACAATGTCAAAAAAGGTATAAATTAACAAAATACTGATGTCTCTCGGTAAACTGATGAAAAATATGTTAAGAATTAGCATGTTTAATTATAAAAGGAATTTTTCTATGCGGTTTAAGGCATTCGATATCTTTTTTAATGTACTCTATTTGAAGTTTCCAACGAGTGTTTCCACTTCTTGGTTAAGCATGAAGTAAAATTTCGAGTTTAGAAAAGCCTGAAAATTTGGTTTGGTCGCGTAGCGTTCCTACGCGACCAATCTAAGAAACCTATGTTAAAAAATAAAATGAAACACTATATGACATATTTTGTTTGTAATATTTTGTTCCTACGACCGCACAGTAGGCCAAAGCATGAAAAAAAACTGGTCAAAATATGAAGATGTGTAAGAATTTGCGGTTTTTTGGGTCGCTGATTACGAATTTGATGTCAATAATTTAAAATTCAAAATGGCGGATCAAATATTCAAAAGCCTGTGCATAGATAGTAAATGTCTATATTAGCGTAGGGGGACAGTTCTTCCACTCCATTTCTTCCACTTACCAATACTTCCACTACACCTTTACTTCCACTCCATTTCTTCCACTGACCGTTACTTCCACTAGTTCTTATTTCCACTAACCATCACTTCCACTAGTTCTTTTTTCCACTCCATTTCTTCCACTCCAGTTCTTCCACTTACCAATACTTCCAAAAGGAATACATACATGCTGAGATGATTGCGCCCCACCACCACGGAGAATCGGTTGTTCTTTTAAGCCGAGGAACGAATAGCAAACATTGTCAAAAAATTTAGTAAATTCGACGAAGAAAATAGGATTCTGGAGTACCTACAAGCTGTAGGCCACAATATCTCTCTGTGATTCTTATACTGTATAAAATGTGGAATAATATAATGTAATTTGAATAAATTGTACAATTATTTTGAATTGGAAAAAAGGTATGGTGGAATTGGTGGTTAGTGGAAGTAAAGGTGTAGTGGAAGTATTGGTAAGTGGAAGAACTGGAGTGGAAGAAATGGAGTGGAAGAAATGGAGTGGAAAAAAGAACTAGTGGAAGTGATGGTTAGTGGAAATAAGAACTAGTGGAAGTAACGGTCAGTGGAAGAAATGGAGTGGAAGTTGCGTCGCACAATCCTATATTAGTTTTGTAAAACGTGTACAGGGTGGTCTAATTTCGATGTTGCTTATGGGCATCTCGGTAAATATAAGATAAAACCGATAGCGCAGTCGCAATCTCTTTTTTTTTAGACTAGGATAATGCCGAAAACAAAAATGCACCATTTTGTTTTTTTAGAAGTTAAAGGGCAAAATCGGGTTTTCTTGATTTTTAACTTTAGTTAATATCTTGCGTAATTTGTGAGGACTGTAAATATCTTCTTAAGACACTTTTTTGAGTAGAATCCAGTGGCGTAGGCATTTTATTTATTTTATGCACACATTTTCGAGTTATGGCCAAATTATTTTTTTTCTTCTAAATGTAAATCATAGTTGGCTTTGACATAGTTGATAAGAGTGATATTTACTGATTTCAAAAATATATACTTTTGTGAATTAATATTAAAAACCAATGTTACTATAGGGTAGAAACTAGCTTTTAATCTGCTAAATAATATAATATGGTAGACAATAGCCATTTTTGATCATTTGCATGCTCAGTTTTAATTATGATAAACATTATAAACTAAAGGTTTTTTAAATAATAATAATTCTTTTTTGAGTAATAAATATTTTATTAGGCTGAACATACTTTTATTTTCAATATTTATTAAAATGTTTATTTATTAAGCAAAAAAAACTTATTTTAAATGTTCGAACTGATGGTCATTATTTTTAATGCATCTTTGACATCTCTTACAGCTAGAATGGCGTTATAAATGTGAATGTTGGGAACATTTCTTATACAAATCATGGCTGCTTGTAAATTTTGTCCTTCAGGTATACCCATAAAAAAATCTAACGGTGTCAGATCTAGAGATCTAGCAGACCTACCCGGTCTAAATGTTTAAAACCAGTTGCCCCCTAAATTTGCATTCAAAATCAATCTGCTCCATCTTGTTGGAAGAACAGAACTCTTTGCTGTTGCAATGAAATAATTAATTAAAATTGAGCATGCAAATGATCAAAAATGGCTATTGTCTTCCGTATTATATTATTTAGCAGATTAAAAGCTAGTTTCTACTCTATAGAAACACTCTTTTTTAAGTTAAATTTACAAAAGTATATATTTTTGAAATCAGTGAAAAACACTCTTTTCAATTGTGTCAAAGCCAACTATGATTTACATTTAAAAAAAATAATTTGGCCATAACTCGAAAATGTGTGCATAATATAAAAAAAATGCTTACGCCACTCGATTTTATTTTAAAAAGTGTTTTAAGAAGGTATTTATAGTTTTTGTCTATCTTACAAATTACGCAAGATATGAATTAAAGTTTAAAATCAAGATAACCCCCAATTTCGCCCCATAACTTCTAAAAAAAACAAGATGGTGCATTTTTGTTTTCAGCATTATCCTAGTCTCAAATAAAGAGATCGCGATCCCGCCATCGGTTTTTTCCAACTCTTATATTTACCGAGATGCCCATAGGCAACATCGAAATTAGACCACCCTGTACATTAAGATTTTTATATTCTCTGATCACAGATTATATTTCAAAAGTTCAAAAATTCAAATGGCGGATCTAATATGGCGGATCAAATATCTAAAAGTCAATAAAATCGTACAAAATTTACAACATACAGGTTTTCGAGGTTGCTAATTGCGAATTTGATGTAGATTTCAAAGTTTAAAATGGCGGATCCACTAAGGCGGATCAAATATTTAAAAACCTGTACAGAATTAGTAAATGTCTATACCGATTTTGCAAAACGTGTACATCAAGGTTTTCGAGATCACTCATTACGAATTAAATGTCAGAAATTCAAAATTTAAAATTCATAATCGTACAAAATTTGCAACATATGGGTTTTCGAGGTCTGTGATTACGAATTTGATGCCCGCCAGGTATTGTCTGTTGACAGATAACGCGATTCCTGCCAACGATACCCGAGACATAGCATGGCCGGTACTTTACGCGCTACTCAATAAAATTGTCATTGTAAGAAAAATAGCAGGTACAAGCAGCTGGTTCTTGGTTTTACCTCTTCAGTATAAAAATACGAAGCAGGAAGCTATTTTTCCAAGTGGAGAAACGCGGAGAAATTTTGGTACGCCATAATTTGTAAATATTTTACACTATTGAAATAAGGTTAAAAGGAACGCGAGATTTGTGAAGACATATTCAATATATTCGTGTGTATATCTGTTAAACTTACCGTTTGGAATACAATCCATTATTGAAAGACGCAATTGCAGCTTTCAAAATATTAATTATTTTGAAACAAGTATAATGAGTGAAAAATCAAGTGAATCAGATATAGAATTTGATAATACTCCGCCTAAAATTACAAATTATGCAAATAATTTAAGCGAGAACCTACTAGCCACTGTTTCCACTGTACTTCAGCGACTAAGTTGGTAAATGTAGGTGCGGATATTACAACATTAAAAAGGCATGGAGGCTGGAAGTCTTCTCAAGTAGCAAAATTACCAGTGATACCGACGTAATTTACTACTAACATCGCTAGATGTAGCATATTTCTATTGTCTTTCTTTTTTCTTTTTTTTGTGACTAATCGAATTCAGACTAACAAATCAAAATAAAAAAATTGGAACAATTCTTCATCTCCTCGTTATAATCGGGAAATCGGATGGTAATAACGAATACATTCTCAGTGTAAAATTACCTGTTCGGACCGGGACTAAGAAAAAAAAAAATAGCTATATCAGGAATTGTTAAAACGAAGTTTTATTGTATTAGCACACACCCTTAATATGTGGTTTTACATTTAACGGAATAATGACTTATATGAACCATTCAGTAATAATCCATGTCAATTCTTTTGTTGGATAAAAAATAATATGTGAATAAATTCGTTTTTACAATGAGAGTTTTACAGTAAAACGACTAGGAAATAAAATAAAGTGAAACATTATATCGTGGGGTAGTGTAAAATTTGCCTTGGAACAATCGCATCTCAGCTACACCGCCCACAAACAAGACATTCAACAACGCTCCGCAAATACCCTGCTCCGGGCGCCTCCACCATAAATAAAACTAGTATTTCCCCAGGCATTTTCCTATTTGCATTTTCATGAGGGAAACGTAAAAATGCCACAAATTATACACAATAACATCGGCCCTACATGGCCCTAAAACTACCGAAGAAAAAGGGAATTTCCCCGCAGAGGTGTCGCGCAATTAGAGCGTAGACAATTCCTCTAAGAACATAGGGCCAATTGAACCATCCGTCAGCTTTACGGCCCTGTAAATACCCGCTCCCATTAAAAATTTCCAGGGACGTATCTTTCTTTAAAAATACACAGCGCACGCCACCACGGCGACAATTTGCATACATCAATATTCATTATATCCGCCATGAATAAGCCATTACGATGCAGAAATGATCCTCGCGGTGCGTTTTTAAAGTGGCCATTGTTCGCTTACAACAACAAACAAAGTTTCAAAATCAAAAAGGGCCGAGGAGGAATAATGGATGATGCTCGGACAGAAAGAGAAATTGATAAATAATGCAAAATTTTATCGCGGCTCCTTTATTTGAAGCCATACATTTTCCATGACGGTCGAAATTAAAAGTCGCTCCGCTTCGTACCTAGGTAGTAATCTGAAATTATATCTGCGATTCAAAATAGGGGCACTATCTAGTATGTGTGTGTGTCTGCTGTGATAAATTGTGCACGAGTTAATAAACAGCAGACTAGATCGGCTTTCATTAGTCTTTTACACAAATTTACATTAATATTGATTGGATGCCATTCATAGGCTAATCAATTTTTGGAATCAATCAGGCATAGGTAATTCCTGAATACTAAATTCGGACATAACTCTTTGCATGCATAATCCGACGAATTGATAGCTTTTCGCTCCTAATTAAACGAATTGTATCATGTTCAATCAAATTTAGTTTATTTGTAGAAGTGACATGTTTTTGTTAAAACGGTATTATTAACAGTAATTCACAAACGATGGCGATACACATAATATTAATAAAAAAAATTGTTTTCGTCATACTTTACTTAAGGCTGGGGTGACGCACAGTAGTTAAAATCAACATATTAGGCAGACAAAAGTAAAAACTTAATAAATAGTAGTAATAACTATATTTTCAGTGTTGCAAGGGATACGATTGAAAGTAAAATGGTGCAGTGGCGGCTCGTGATATCTCGATGCGTACGCATTTTGAGGCATTCGTTAATCTTTTTAATAAGTAAAATTTGAAATTACTAATTTAAGTTAAATTTTAAAAACTACTAACGAGAAGAAACTAGTAACGAGAGGAATAAAAATTGCATACATGCTTAGAAGCTCAGAATATCAATCCCACAATTTAGCGGTTTAGTTCCTACTTGAATAAAGATCCAGGTAAAATTGTCTAAATCAACACATACTCTTTAACCCATTAACAGCCGAGCAAGTATAGAGTTAACTCCAAAGGTTGATTTTAGGTAAAATTCTGCACTTCTTTTTTGATTTCTATTAATGCCTTATTGTATTACATACTGTGATTTTTTTTAAATATACATAATGTATACGCTGTAAATCTTCAGACATTCGTCGATTTTATATTAAAAAGTGCAATATGAAGTTTAGAACAACTGTTTCCACTCCCAGACAAAGCATGAAGTAAAATTTCGAGTTTATAAAAAAATGTGGTTCGGCCAAACCAAATTTTCAGGCTTTTATAAACTCGAAATGTTACTTCATGCGCCAAGCTAATAAAACACTAAAATATTGTATAGTTAGAAATACACAGACATTTATTTTTTCAAAATAAGTAATAGTCGAAATATTTAAATAACAAAATGTATACATTTTTTTTCATACATTTTCAAGTTAGGTCAAATAATATAACATATCAAATTAACTTATTTAGTAATGTAATTAACAAAAAAATAATAATGTTGAGTATATGCATCAATGGCGCTTATGGGTTAAGTTGGTTTCAATTAATAACGCAAGTACATGTAGACATTCTCTAAATATTCACAAGAAATTATAATTTTCAGCTTTTGTAAAAGAAAGAACAATAATATACTCGCGACCTAAACAGTATAACATGGCCATGTAACGTCAACATTTGACGCGACTAGGAAAAATCGTTGCTAATACAACTCGAAATACTCTAAAAAAAATTGAACCACACATTTCACCTTAATGAGTCATCGGATACCTCTCCTCAATTCCACTATAAAAAATCTAATTTAAAAAACGTTCAGTTCAATTTCGTATGTTAATTGCTAGTTACTTAGGCTGTGTTAATCGCCAGATATTAAAGTAATCAACAATTAACCCAATGAAGGGTGAGAAAAACTCAGTATCTGGAAAGTAATCCAAATAGTTGGTATAGGGTGATAGGGTGAGGTTAGATGACAGATTGTGAAGCTGGGTTACATTATGCGTAACTATTTTCAAGTTAGGTTAAATTACCAGTTTCTTAGGTCAACTTGGACGCTAGCTTAGGTAGGATTAGATTATTCCTAACACTTTCCAGATTTGTAAAATTTTGCTGGCATATGTAACTAATTTTAGATTAGATTGATTCATGATAAGTTGGATTTCGACCTGTGTTTTCCCGAAGAAATGCCGTATGCAGATTTAATTAAAATATTAAATGAACATTTTAAACCTCATAGTGCGAAAAAACGACATATGGCACTAATGTATAAGGTGAAACAAGGCAACACTGGTAACCAATGGACACATTTTCTCGAAACAAATTCGACACCTGATTAATCACTGTTCACAACTAAATATACAATATATCAAATTACGAAAACCATTTTCGTAATTTTATATATTATGTTTAAAGTGTGGAAACTATAAGCAGCGTAAGCTTATTTTCTCTAATTCAATTATTTTTGAATTGGAATTATTTTTGTTTAAAGATACAATAATTATTTGTGTATTGTGAGCGCAAAGTGATCGATTGGCGATCGCAAGAGAAAGTTGGCGCTCGACGCTCAACGGAGAGCGCCAATCTCTAAAGATCGCCAATCACACTTTGCGCTCAAATTACACACAGAATTTTCCTACAATCGCCCCGACAATGTATAACAAACTTTCATTTCAAAAGTTTTATACATATTTTCTATACGGTGTCTATTTGATTGATCACAACATTTTTTCTACAATTGCACTAATATTTTTTTTAAAGCTAACCAAAGTAGACGTACCACTTTTAGATTTATTAATCATTTTGCATGCTAAGAATATTTCATCTAAAAAAATGAACAGATAAAAGAGTTTTTAGACGATTTCGTGTTATTAGATAAATGAATGAGTACAACATTTTTTACCATACCTTGTAACTTATTTATACTTCTCCGCCATTTTTCACGTTGAATTTGGCTAAATACTGAAGTATTTTTGATCATGGACCACCATGCATTGTATTATTAAGTTGGGTTATTGGAAGAATTTTTGACAATTCCTCGAAAAACGCCCAATTTAGCAAGCGCAAAATTGTTTGGCCGCTTTAGAGTGGTAAAGTGACGTCTCCTCGGAAAACGCCTGCTTTCCGATCACTTATGCGAGCGTAGACGCCTAATTTCTATAGGGATAATAAAATAATAGATCGACCTTTTTTTTTAGATATTTTTATTGAAAATAAATTATTGTCGTGTCAACTTGATACGGGATCAGCCGTAACAGTAATTTCTGAAAATGTATGGTTGTAATATTTTAAAAATTTGTACTGTATTCATATTAGAAGTAACTGCATTATTATAGCTATAAGTCAGTCAGTTGGCATTTGCAAACTAAAGTTTAAATTTAAAGAAATAGTCAAAATATTATACGTTTATTTAATTAAAAGGTGGAGTTCCTTTATTAGGTCGCGATTTTATCCGTCAGTTTAAATAAGGTATTAGTTCAATTAATTATACCCATGAGAAGGCTATAATTCAAGAAAAAATTAAGCAATTATTTTAGCCTGGTCTGGGAAACTTTTTAAAGAGTAAAATTTAATTAGATTTTAAAGATACTAACGTAACTTCAAATTTCTTCCAGCAAGACCTTTAACATTTGCTATAAAACAGTAAGTGGAAGATAAAATAAATAGGTTGTTAGATTTAGGGATTGTTATTACAGTGGAATTTCGCAACTCGTGGCAATATTTAAAAAAAGATGGTACGAAAAGGCTTTGTGGTGATTTTAAGGTAACAGATAATACAGTATCAAAGGTGGATCAATACCACTTACCTGGAGTTGAGGAACAAGTTAGTAAGTTACAATGAGGCCTTACATTTTTAAAATTAGATCTTTCGCAGGCTTACCAGCAGATAACTTTAAATGAAAGATCAAGGCGATATATTACAATATCTACACATAAAGTGTTATTTCAATACACTTGCTTACTATTTAGGTTAGCGTGTGCACCCAGTAAATTTCAACAAATAATGGATAGCATCTCAAAGACCTCTATTCAAAAGATTCTTCATAAAGAATTAGGCTTAAGAAAATTAATTTCTCGTTGGAAACCACATCTTTTAAAAGAAGAACAAAAGGCGTTAATTGGTGCCAAAAAAACGCTGAATCGGTTCAACAACAAGAACTCGAAAAATGTATGAGGGTTGATCAAAAAGTAAGGTTAGAAAATGTACACGTTTCAATCTAACATTACTTTTTGATCACCCTCGTATACAGGGTGGAGCATTTAACGTGTTTTTCGCGAATATTTCGAAAACAAAGCATTTTACGCAGAAATGACTTTAGTGAAAAATATTCGTACAGAAGGGGGCCATAATTATGTAATATTGGTTTTCTCTTAGGTGGCGCTGTTGACGCTAAAACAATGTTAACTCAATTTCATTTTAAGGGAACCCCTATATTTGATTGCAGATTCAGATTCCTCGTAAAAAAATAAGACTAATATATTTAACTCATTTTTTTGTCAGTCTGATAGATGGCACTGTAATCGCGAAAAATGATGTGTTCGGATGTTCGTGTGATTTGCAGGTAGATTCAATTTGAGGTATATTGGCTGCAAAAACAGAGACACTGTTTCGAAACAGGCAGAAGACTTATTATAAGTCATTTGTTATTAATGTTAAGTTACAGAAATTATACACAAAACATGTAATATTGGTCAAATTCCAGTTATTGCTTGTCATTTGCACGTGCTGATACTCTAAAAACAAGCGTTTTATTCTGAGACACCAGAACATCTTTAATGTTTCACCTGCCTCGATTACAGTGCTATCTAACAGGCAGACAAAAAATAAGTTAAGTACATTCTTTTCATTTTTTTACGAGGAATCCGAAACTGCATACAAAAATAGGGGTCACCATTAAAAAAAAATTGAGTTGACCTTGTTTAAGCGCCACCTGTGAGAAAACAAATATTACATAGGTATGGCCCTCTTCTGTACGATTATTTTTTAATCAGGTTATTTATGCGTGAAATGCTTTGTTTTCTAAATATTTGCGAAAAAAATACGTTAAACGCCCCACCCTATCATTAGTGGTGATAAATCATGGATTTATTTTTGCGAACCTGAAAATAAACGTCAATCCACTGTTTGGGTGTTTTAAGATGAGGCGAGGCCAACAAAAGTCATCCGTTTTCAAAGTGTTACAAGATGATCGCAATATTTGTGTAAAAATCAGGCCATATCACTACAATTGCTTTACAAGATCGAAGGACGGTTAATGCCGATTGTATGTAACCGTTTGTTTGCCAGAAGTAAGCGCCGCGCTCAGTAAGATAAACCCCCAGCGGCAAATCATCCTACATCAGGATAATGCAAGTTATCATACAGCACGAAAAACAATTGAGTTTCTAAAGCAAGAAAATATAGATTTAGTGGACCATCCACCCTACATTCCCGATCTAAATCCTAATGACTTCTTTACAAACATCAAAAATGGACTGCGTGGACAACGATTTCAATCACCAGAAGACGCAGTCGAAGCAGTTAAAGCAGCTGTAGAGTGGAATAACTGCTTTAATTATTGGTTCGAACGAATAAAAAAGTGTATTCATCTTCGAGGAGAATACTTGCAAAAACAACAAATATATTATTTCATATCATTTTGTTTTATGTCTCTTTATGCAAAACTTCGAAGACATATTTTCTTGATTTATTTTAAATCAACATTGATTATGTAACCAGTGTGTGATTTTGAGAACAATTTATGATTTTCAGATTTTTATGTGGAATCTACGGGTTTTTTTATTTCTCTAATTTTGACATTTTCAGAAATTTGTATATTTTACAGTTTATAACTGCACTGTTGAATATACAGGGAATTTTTCTTGTAAGTATACATTTCTGATAATTACGCTTTTGTAAAAACAACGAATTGCTGTTAATTTACCAGACGCTGTAATTATAGGGATGTGTAAAAAGAAAATTCCTCAATAAAATATATTTTAATTTACGTTATATTATGTAATTAATTTGTAACTTTGTTTAGTCCCCCCTAAGACGAAGTCCTCACTGCGCCACTGACTATTGCAAACTTATTGTGTGTGAACAAATGCATTAAAACTTAATATTTTTAATTATTATCACGTTACGGGTAATATCACCAAAAATATTCTCGAACTGTCTTAGTTTAAAACTGTTCTTTTTCTTTAACGAAAACTTTAGTACGTCTAAAAGATTCACATCCTGTGCCTCCTTTGTCGCTAATAAAAACCACCGAGATATTAGAAAAGTTGAAGGTCCCCTCACATCCGAAAGCGGCGCAGCAGCGACGATCTATATAAAAAAAGCTAACCCCACCGCTTAATTTAATATTAACTGATATTTCCCTTCATTATCATGCCGGCCGCGTCCCCTTTTCTCATCCAACTTGAAGGTGCATCAAGAAAAAGGGATCGCAGTGAAAACTTCATTTAAACCCGACTTCAATTAAGATGGTTATCTCCGTGTGCTTCGCCATATTAACAATTTAATGGCCGCACTTTTATTAAGAATTCTAGTGCAGTAGTGGCACGGGAGTACAATGCTCGAGAACAATTGCCCTTATCTGGATGATGACGGAGAGTTTCCCCGAGAAGTTTTTATTTTCCAACCGGCTACTGTTACGAAAAGAAGAAGAAGAAACAAAAAAGCGCGAGCACAAAAAAATCTACGGTTTCTTAATTAATTTTTTCACACGGTGTTATCTCTATCTTATTCTGTTCTGATTCAGAGTGAAAAGAGTGGTGCAAATAAAAGCCGCCCTCATAAACAATCTCATCCACTCGTTCATCTCTCTGCTACATTTGCATACTTTCAGTAAATACTCATTTCTGATGCTGTTTTCCCGGCGCATCCACCATAAGTAGTACGCGAATTTCCATCTCCATTTGCGTCCGCCGCAAGAGGAGAATCATAAAAACTGGATCCCTCCGGCATATAATTTTAAAAGCTCCATTTTTCAATATTATAGGATAACATTTGGTTTCTACTATCGTATCTACTTAATTATGTTGATTATTTTAATGTAAGTATTATGTGAAATTAAAATGAAAACCACAAAAACTATAAGCCGTGTTATATTTGTCAGGGATTGGAAATATACCGAAATACCGGTATTTAAGTATATTTGTCAATCAAAACAAGTTTACCGGTAATTAACCAGTATATTACAATATCGTTATTGTATAGTTAAAAGTCATTAAGTGTATTGTAAATTAATAGTATATAATGATTTTTACTTTTTGGCGACGACATTAGTCAGTTAAATTCAGTAGCCAATATAGGTATAGTCGAAACCACGAAACTTGAGACTTGCGTCAATAAAAATATCAATCAAGCAACAGTGTTGCACATTTACGTGATGAATTTACAGAGCTAGGATGAACCCTCAAAAACAGAATTCCAATCATGAATCGGAATCACCTAATATGATTCGAATCACAAATCCTCTTTTTTGAATCACGTATACAAATCCTTTAAAAATAAATTTGAATCAATTATTTGCAACCATTCACATTTTTAATATCGCCATCAGTTTTTATTATCAAAAATGTTCAAAACCCAATTATTCACAGACTAAATATCTGATTAATTAATTATTTTAAATAATAATGATATATGTGTTATTGAGTTTCAGGATAAATCAGAGTTTCATACGCGTGGCGCATGAAGTATAATTTCGAGTTTAGAAAAGCCCCGCGTAGAAAATTTGTCGAAGGTCGCGCAGTGTTATTGAATTTCAGGATAAATCATAGTAAATTACTTAGAACCTTTCTACAATACTTTATTTTGTCACCAAATGTACATTTTGGACACGAAGTGTCCATTATCAATGGTTTGATACAAATTTGTATCAAACCATTGATAATGGACACTTCGTGTCCGAAATGTACATTTGGTGACAAAATAAAGTATTGAAGAAAGGTTCTAAGTATTTTATTCAAAGTTATAATTATCTTCGAGTTACTCGATCAATCCAAATAAATCAGAGTTTTATACGAGTGGCGCATGAAGTAAAATTTCGAGTTTAGAAAAGGCCCCTGAAAATTTGTCTACACATTTTCTACGCGGGGCTTTTCTAAACTCGAAATTTTACTTCATACTTAGTCGGGGAGTGGAAAACACTCGTTAGTTTAAAATACATCATATCGTAGTGAAAAGTATCGATATTTAAAATATCGGTAATTGTCGATACCAGATATTTTAGATTTAATATTTACAATTATTAATTGGAGTAAATTATTGTTTAAAGGCCTTCACCTAAGATTGATAATATTGCGGAGACTAGTTTAATGACGGTTACTAAATTATCAATATTTACCTTTTACAACATAATAATAATAATAATATTTGAATGTTACTGTTTTAATTTCGAGTTTAAAAAGCCTGAAAATATGTATTTGCAGGCCGCGACTCGCTTTGTTCCCGCGCCAAATTTTCAGGCTTTTCTAAACTCGAAATTTTACTTCATGCTTAACAAAGAGTGGAAAACACTCGTTAGATTTATAAATATGAACCCCTGAAAGAAAGAAAACAAACTAAAAGTTTTATTTTTAGTTAATTGTTTATTTGATACATTTTTTCTAATAAATTATAAAAAAAAGTTTTTCTTTCACACTCAATAATTTTTTATTAATTTCTAAACAATCTTTGATAATTTTATAAAAATCTGGTTTCTAGTATTTTTCATTGTTTTAATTAGCTTTTAGATTTTCTAATTTCGTTTAAAATTTCTTAATGTTTATTATATCTGTAGTTTTGAGGAAGAACCAGTTAAGTCACTTTTTGGTCAAATTGAGTTAAGTGCGAACTTTGAGACAAATTCATTTATATTTTCATATTCTTACCTATGTTATCTGACATAGGTTTCGCGTAATTTGAACAAAATCTAACCAGTGAAGTGTCATTTTTGAGGAAAAACCAGTTATGTAACATATTTTGGAAAAAAAGCGTTATGTTTCATTTAGATGCCCGTTAAATTATTAGCAAAATTTTTTACAAGTTATCAATGAATTTAATGCTTTTTTATGAAATATAAATAATATGAGATAGATATTTGCAGCTATTTTAAGGTACTTAAGAAATTGACTTTTAAAACTTCAAACGCAAATAACTCGAAATAATGCAAAAGTGACTTAACTGGTTTTTCCTCAAAGCTACAGATATAATGGTATTAAGTTGCTGTCATTTTGTTGGAAATCTGAGAGATGTGCTCGGAAATTAAATATATACAGAGAACTAGACAGAATGCATGCGCCTTCAAAAATCGAGAATTAAAATACTAACAAATTTGTCAAGAACTTATTAGTATTATTCCAATCATTTAAAAAACAAATGACGCACCTATGGCTGATATAATGTTAAAGATTCAAGAAACACGAAATTGTCTTTGAAAATTTCGAAAATGTTCGTTCACTGTAAAGACATTTGACTTAGTTAAGAACAATACAAAATGTAATCATGCATTTTAGTACTTTTCGTTTTTGCAAAATTTACACTAGGTAGTGGACGGAGGGAAATGAACTCTATTACAAAAACCAGACTTATCGTGACATTTAAAATCTGTTGGTTATATATTTCATTCTACAACTAAAATTACTTGAAAAGGATCGCTACTTAAAAGTATACCCAAAAAGATCAAATTTGTTAATTCAACTGTTTTGATTCTTCGTAGCACTTATTAATTTAAACTTATATTTACCGCAAATGTATGTACAGATTTATATACATATTAAAGATTTAAGTTGTTTTGCGTGTTGAAGTTAGATTAAATGTTTTGATAGTTATCGATTCAAGAACAGAATTGTAGTTTTAGATTTCAAAAATCAAAAGTGAATGTTACCTTAAATGAGGGTGTTTTGTTATTGGTAGGCGATGGTCACGGGAGGCAAAATCTGTCGCAAAGGAAGGGACGTACCCTTCGTTTACCTAGATTGTGTTCAAGGGACGAATTTCTAGGAATTAGCTACATGGCCATGCAAATTATATTTTTCTGAGTATTTTCCAGGGCCTCTCCAAAATATCTAAACCAGCAAATTTTGAAGAGAGACACCCTCTACAAACGCAGGAGTATAATGTAAGAAAAGAAACCACAATTTATAGTGTGTCAACAAGGATGATTATTACAATAGCGTCAAGGAGATGTTGGATACCGGACCATATAAAGAACAAAAGAAAAACCCACTCACTTCATATATAAGTAAGATTAATTCCATACTTAAGCCAACAAATTTAATAGATAAAAAACTAATATATAGATTGAAATTGAAAAACCCCACACTTCCGAAATTATACTGCCTCCCAAAAATTCATAAACCGGGGAATAAATGGAGACCTATTGTATCAAACATCAATTCACCAACATACAATATAGCAAAATGGCTAGTACAACAGTTCCAATCATTAATTATTAAAAACGATTGTTCAATAAAAAATTCCGTTGAGTTAACCACAAAACTTCAAACAACTAAAATCGAACTAGATGAATCATTGGTTTCCTTTGACGTAGAAGCACTATTTCCCAGCATTCCCATAGAAGAAACAATTATCATTTTAGAAAATCTCTTATTAGAAAATTCAATACCACCAGAAAATATTAAACAATATATTGATTTAACAAGAATAGTGATGGAGTGCAACACGTTTGAATTCGACAATAAATTCTACAAACAAACTTTCGGAACAGCCATGGGTAATCCACTCTCACCTTTCCTAGCTAACGTTTTTCTCAACCACCTCGAAAATCGAGCTAAAAACACAATAAACGGCTTTCCGAGAGTTTGGTTCAGATACGTTGATGACGTAATAGCAATCATCAACACTAAAACCAACATGGGAAACTTGTTGTCGAGTTTAAACAGTTTGTGCCCCAGCATTTCATTTACACACGAAAAAGAAAACAACAATCAACTTCCCTTCTTAGATTTACAAATAATTAAAAATAATAATACACTAGAATTCAACATATACCGAAAACCTACACACACATACAACTACATTCACTCATCCTCAACATCACCCATTAAACACAAACTAGCAGCATTTAATAGCATGATTTACAAAGCAATAAACTTACCTTTATCAAATGAAAACAAAAGAAAAGAATTAACATTTATAAAAAACATTGCACAATCTTTAGGTTACAGCAAAAACACAATAGAAAAGCTCATCAATAGACATAAAATGAATCATAAAATTAAATCTAGCACAAAACTCAATACATCAAAAGAAACTAATAAGAGAAAATATGTTAAATTCATTTACAATCCAACTATTTGTCACCAAATAAATAAAGTGTTCAGGAAATTTAATCTAACAACTGCGTATTACAGTGAATCGAAAGTAAAATCTTATTTAAATAACACTTTAATCAATAGTGATAGTCTACACAAATCCGGTATATATTCAATTAACTGTAACAACTGCAATAAAATATACATTGGTCAAACTCAACGAAATTTAATCAAGAGATTCAAAGAACACAATTACCACATAAAAAACCAAAACCCAGATAAATCAGCAATAGCTTTCCATAATTTCCAAACCGGCCACCAATTCTCATTACACAACGTAAAATTATTAAAACAATCAAACAGTTTCAGATTAAACATGTTGGAATCAATAGAAATGTACAAATGTAAAGACAAGTTGTTAAATTTCGATTTAAGCCCACTGGAAAACCCGCTTTTAAATCTCATTCCGAAAAACAATTGTAAACCGGCAAACAACTCTCCCATTATCAATAATCCCGGTCCACCAATAGATACCCGACATAATTAGATTTAGGTTTTTCCACTAATCCCTATACCGTATATAAACAGTTGTAATTAGTCTTAAAGCATTCAGTTATTGAAAATGAGTACATGGTACTCGAAATGTACATTTAACAAACAAAAATAAATAAGTGAAGAAAGGAAATTAAATCGTGTTTTATTAGGGATTTATTACTTCACATAACTCAAAACAAATAGTGAATATATTATAGTGTGTTGATGTTACAATTTATGAATTTATCTGTTTGAATAGCAGGTAGTTTCCCTTTTTGCCCTTTTTAAAGGGTTTTAAACGATCGTTCATGTTCATTTGATGACTCCAACAATTTAACTCAATAATCAATATGTTATGCAATGGTATTATTTGGTTACGTTTTAATCAAATCGATTAAATTAGAGCACGCTACTCTAGCAATAAAAAAAAATGCAAAATAAGGTTATGATCTGGGTTTAAAACGTGTTCAAAACATGTTTAAAACACGTTTAAAACGTCTTTAAGACAGAATACACAGGGCGTTTTTCTTTTGAGTATGCATACCCCGATAATTACAGCGTTTTAAAAGTTGTGGGAAATCGTTGTTTTAATGCAGTTAATTTGAGGCTTTTAACGAGTGTTTTCCACTCCCAGGCTAAGCATGAAGTGAAATTTCGAGTTTAGAAAAGCCTAAAAATTTGGATTAGCCGCGTAGCGAAGCGGAGGCTTTTCTAAACTCGAAATTTTACTTCATGTGCCACGCTTAGAAACACTGATTTACAGTGAAATTCAAAAAACACACACTTACAACAACGGTTATAAGCAACCTAATATACGTTAGACTTTATGGGTTGCCTATAATCACTGCTTTAAACAATTTTTTCAGCGCAGAATTTGACTCACTTTTTATCCACATTTACACATTAGATTGCTAAAGCCGTATATTTTAAACATTACGATAATTCAGTGTTTTATACGCGTGGCGCATGAAGTAAAATTTCGAGTTTAGAAAAGCCTAATTTGGATTGGCCGCTCCGCTTCGCTACGCGGCCAATCCAAATTTTCAGGCTTTTCTAAACTCGAAATTTTACTTCATGCTTAGTCTGGGAGTGGAAAGCCCTCGTTTAAAGATTCAAATTGAAAACTTGAACAAAAAACAACGAACGTCAAAAAATTTACAGTGTATTCTTATGTATTTATAAAAACCACATCTATGCACACACAGTTTTATTGTAATAAAATGTTATGTTTGATAATGTAATTTGAAATATCTTCAACAATTTAGCTAGAATTTAAAAACAAACAAAAAACTTTAATGAAGTAATATAAAATATAATTTAGCAAATATTTATTTTTAGCAGTTAAGATAATAAAAAAACGGTTTTAAACAAATCCAACGTTTAAAACATGTTTTAAACAAATTTAAGATTTAAAACATGTTTAAAACAAAACCGTTTAAAACACGACGGCTGTTTTTAAACATGTTGAAAACACCATTTTAAAACAAAGTGTTTTAAACATAACAACTGGTTATGATCGATCATCTAACGAGTGTTTCCAATCCCAGATTAAGCATGAAGTAAAATTCTGAGTTTAGAAAAGCCTGAACATTTGGCTCGGGCATAGCGCAGCAGAGCGACTGAGACAAATTAGGCTTTTCTAAACTCGAAATTTTACTTCAAGCGCGACTCGTATAAAACGCTGATTTAATGTGAAATAGTCTATAACCAACCAATTAGCAAGTGAAATAAGTTTAGTACGACAATCATCAATTCTTTAAATGACGGAAAAAGTGCTATAAAGAACATATATATATTATTTTTGTTTTAACGACGTGAATACTATCTACTGTCAATAGCACTGCTCAAAAATTGACAGCAGATGGCGTTCACATCGTCAATTTGTATGTAAATTACACATGACTACTAAAATGATTATAGGTGTTTAGTTTTCTTCTGGATTTTAAACAGCACAATCAATTGACATTTATAATAGTCATTTTGTGAGTACAATAGACAAGACTATTGGCAGTAGATGGTGTTCACGTCGTCAACCTAAATGTAAATTACATATGACTATTAAAATTTCCAATTTATAGTGCAATTTGAAATCCACAAGAAAACTAACCATCTTTATTCATATTAATAGTCTCATATGTAATGTACATTTAAAATAACGACGTGAACGCCATCTACTGTGAATAGCTGTAACGATACTACTCAAAAATTGGCAGCAGATGGCGTTCACATCGTCAATTTATATGAAAATTGCATATGACTACTAATATGGTTATAGAAGTTCAGTTTCCTTCTGGATATCAAAATGCACAATCAATTGACATTTATAATAGTAATTCTGTGAATAGCATCGACAATGCTATTGGGAGTAGATGGCGTTCACGTTTTCTGGATTTTCTTTTGGATTTTCATATTTTTTTTAAGAATATTTTTTTCTGAATTCAATGATGTATCACACTTATAGTTTATTATACAGGGTGAGCGAAACTCGATGTCTCAGCTCTATTATATGAAAAGGAAAAACGAGAGAAAAATCTGAAATCTAAAATCAAATGACAACAAAACAATATTTGTTAACCATTAGTTTAATTATTGACAGGTGCGGCTTTGTTATTTGCTTCCAAAGGCTACTTGTTTAAGTCGTGACAATTTGGAATTTTTGACAATACTTCTTTCTAAGTTTGCTTTTAATTTTGTAACGAAAGAAGATAGGAAATTTTTTTCTCTGCAAAGTTCAGAAAAATTAGCCCTTTTGAAATATCCAAAAATATAGGTATGTTTCAGGGGAAAAAATATTCGATGACGTCATTACTTCACTTTAAAAATTTAGAAAAATATGCAATTTTGGATTAAAATGAACCTTATACATGTAGTGAAATATTCGATATAATATTGTTAACGGAAACGTGGCTTAACGAATGCATCATGAATTCTGAATTGTTTACCTCTGATTATACTGTTCTGCGCCGTGATAGAGATTTTAATTCCACTAATAGATCTACAGGTGGGGGTGTTTTGGTAGCTTTAAAAAATAATATTTCATTTAAATATGTTGATTTATCAAATATTCATCAACATATGCCGCTAATTGATCTTATTCTATGTAAATGCACCGTAAACTTTAACGTTTTTTATGTATTAGTACTATATATTCCCCCTGATATACAACTAAATGAACTAGATAATTTCTTTGAGTCAATCGAACTTTTAATTTATGATAAACGAATTTTGATCGTTGGCGACTTCAATGTTCCAGCTTTTAACGATAACTTATTAGCAACAAAATGTAGAAAAGGAAATGCTTTATCTCGTTTCATCAATATGGTACACCTCAAACAATATAGCAATATTACTAACGTCAACAATAGGTTACTTGATTTAGTTCTAAGCAATTTTGACAGTAGTGTTTCCGTTGAAAGGGACGACTGTCCTCTAGTACCCGAAGATCCGCATCATCCCGCATTATCGATTTTGTTTAATGTTGAATCAAATGGGGTCAATCCGAATACTTTTCCTGTCAACACAATTACCACATATGATTTTAGAAGGGCCAACTACAATAAACTTTATGTTGATTTGCTAAATACAGATTGGTCTATTCTTAAATCATGCAATAATGTTAATGATGCATGCTCTAAGTTTTATAATATTTTATACAATGTTTTTGATAATTCTATACCATTACTTAAGCATACAAACAAAGCTAGATTTCCGCCATGGTTTAATCAGGAAATAAAACGATGTTTAAAAATGAAAAACTATTTTCATCGTAAATGGAAATATTCTCGATCTCTTTACTTTCACAATGAATTTAAAAGAATGCGTAAGTTAAGTAAACAATTAATTTCTAACTCCTACACGGACTACATGCGCGTTGTTGAATCAAATATAAAAAGTAATCCGAATGATTTGTGGAAGTTCTTACATCAAAGAGCGGGTACAACACGAATCTCTGGAGAGTTACATGATGGAGATATCACGTATTCCTGTCCCCATGATATTGTCTCGGCCTTTGCTAATATATTTTCAAATGTTTTTACCTCAGAAGAATTAATTGATCCCGTGAATAACATTTCTTACTGTGAGAACTTAACTGTTCCAAATATTGAAGAAGCTGATGTTCTAAAAAGTGTTAACCATCTAAAAAATTCTAAGGCTTGTGGGGATGACCGGATTCCTAGTTTCGTCATTAAGGATTGCAAACTAACATTTATTCAGCCATTGACTGTATTATGTAACCTCTCTCTACGAACAAACACATTTCCTAACGTATGGAAACATGCAATAATAAGTCCTGTCTTTAAACGTGGTGATAAATCTGATATAAAGAATTATCGACCTATCGCCATTCTTTGCAACTTTTCAAAAATTTTCGAGCACGTTGTGTATAATATTATTTATAGCAATGTAAAAAAATATATTTCACCCTATCAACATGGGTTCTTTCAAGGTCGATCAACAGTAACGAACTTAGCTAACATTTCACAACACCTATGTGAAGTTATTGATAATCGCAGTCAGGCTGACGTAATATCCACGGACTTTTCACAAGCCTTTGATAAAATTAATCATCAAATATTGCTACAAAAGCTAAACAATTTCGGACTATCACCTACATTTTTATCGTTCATTAAATCATACTTGGACAATCGCAGTAATTGTGTATATTATAATGGTTATAAATCTTATTCTTTTCAAAGTTCTTCTGGGGTACCACAGGGATCTAATCTGGGACCTTTACTATTTAATGTATATATTGATGACCTTATTAGTTCTCTCTCATGTTCTGTGTTAGCATATGCTGATGATTTAAAGATATATGGTACAATCAACAATGAAACTGACTGTATTCATTTACAACGTAACCTGAATAGCATTGAAGAATGGTGTGATACTAACAAGCTTAAACTAAATATCAAAAAATGTGTAGTTGTTACATATTCCCGCAAGAAGCATGTAACTACATATAACTATATGTGCAAAGACACCATTCTCCAACGTGACATCAAAATTAAAGATCTTGGGGTTATGTTTGATTTGAACGTAACATTTGTTGACCATATTAATACCATTAGTTCTTCAGCCTTTAGAATGCTTGGTTTTATAATGCGCTCATCAAAGTACTTTCACGACATACATTTATTAAAAGTTTTATATTTTGCTTTTGTTAGGAGCAAGCTAGAATATGCCTCCATAATCTGGTACCCATATTATGTGTCTCATTCTTTAACAATCGAACGTGTGCAAAAAAGGTTTATGAAGTATTTACATTTTAAATCGACTGGTATCTATTCCGATGTAACTGTCAACTATGAGGACTTACTTGTAAAATATGAATGTATTTCTTTATATGAACGTAGAAATATTTGTAGCGGATTATTTATGTTAAAGCTGATAGATGGGTTAGTCGATTCACCCGATTTGTTATCAAAAGTAAACTTCCATATTCCACGTCTTTCGTCTCGTCAACCACCAACGTTTTTAATACCAACTGCGACCTCTAACACTCTATTAAGAGCACCTAACGCGAATTCTATTTACAGTGACATTTTTATTGGCATTAAAAATATTTAAATTTTGTTTTAATAATAAGTATTTAGTTCATAATTTAGTGTTATCTCCTATTATTATTTTTATATATTTGTTATGTTATATTTAGTTATTGTAAGAATTATATTATGTATTTGATAATTGTCCGTTTTGGATTTTTTCCGTTGGATAATAAATGGTCTTATTATTATTATTATTATTATTATTATTATTATTACTCAATCCCAATTATGAACCTCTTTTCAGATTTTTTCTATCGGTTTTCCTTCCCTTTTAATAGAGCTGAGACATCGAGTTTCTCACCTTGTACATTTTATACGTAAAATGTTAATCTTTTGTTTTCGTAAAGATTGCCTTGGAAACAGTTGAGTAACTCACTTATTTGACAACTCCTAAGACCCATAATTTGCTTACATATCACCCCTGAAGACGGGCATCCAACGATACATATTTTACCAATTGTGATGTATTTTAAACTAACGAGTGTTTTCCACTCCCAGACTAAGCATGAAGTAAAATTTCGAGTTTAGAAAAGCCCCGCGTAGAAAATTTGTCGAGGGTCGCCCAGCGACCTGAGACAAATTTTCACGGGGCTTTTCTAAACTCGAAATTTTACTTCATGCGCCACGCGTATAATACACTGATTTTAAGTGAAGTTAAAAATGCACTGAAAACCAACAAAACTTCGATATTTTTTTCAAAATTAGATGTGTTTTTTCCTATCCATGCAGTAAACCTTGAGATTTTCGTTGTTTTCTTGTAAAAAAACTTCGATTCCCTGTAGTCCTTCGGTCTCCGAAGACCATGATTGGTCCTTCGAGCTGTAACCTTTGTAAAATTGTAATAAACTTAGTAAACTTAGTAGAGTGATTCTTTAATTTGAAACTTCTAAGAACGCATGTTGTCCACTCCCAGACTAAGCATGAAGTAAAATTTCGAGTTTAGAAAAGCCCCGTGTAGAAAATTTGTCGAGGGTCGCGCAGCGACCCGAGACAAATTTTCACGGGGCTTTTCTAAACTCGAAATTTTACTTCATGCGCCACGCGTATAAACCACTGATTTACAGTAAAGTTAAAATATATAACGTTCAGATGTGATGATCAATATTTACCGAGATGTAAACGTCAGTTACGTTTTAAAAAATTCTATTAACCTAAAATTGTACACGTAGACATAATTTCGACTTTATTTATAATCGACTTTAATTATAATTACATTTTAAATAATTTCATAAATATCAAATAAATATTCCTATCAAAACCACCCCAAGTCGGATAAAAGATAACGCTACGCGCTGGCTGAAAACAAATAGACTTCTTACTACCTGCTAATATCGGGTTGACATTGACATCAAAAAATTCGGTTGGTGTTCATAATGGATTACCCCCTGAGTGCTCGGTCTCTTTCCCCTTACCCTCCAACATTTTAGGAAAGAGATAGAAATCTGAAAATATTAGATATTTTCGTGTCGTCGCTATTTTCCCGAAGACGAACCAACAACAACACCCCCCGTAGCTAAAAGAACCGTTCAACTTGATAACGGTCTATTAAAACTACGTTACGATATTTATAACTACAATATAAGACGAAGCAATAAAATGCAAATTAAGAAGAAAACATACAATTAAATAGAGAAGTTGAAATGTGTTATAAAAATAAAATATTTACAAATACAAATATAAAATAAAAAGCTCGATATACGAATAAACATATACATAATTTATGTACAATAAAATGCCACAACAGTGTGGAAACAAGTCTACAAATATTTTTGTCTGTTAAGTACACATACAGATTGTCCCAGGATAGGTTAAACACTTTTATATTTTAAACTTTAGAAGAAAATATTACTCTATATTAAATTATCTGAATGATTTTACAACAGAATGTAACCATTTTTCAGTAGTTTATCAAGTTTTGAAAAATGGTTACATTGTGTAACAGAGAAAAAAAATCTAGATGATTTTATATAGAGCATTATTTTCTCGTAATGTTGAAACTAATAGTAGTTCACCTATCTTGGGACAATCTGTATGTGTACTTTAAAAAAGAATTATTCGTACACTTGGTTGTGATAATAGAATATTTAAAACTTCTGACGAGTGTTTAGACTCCTTGATTAAGCATGAAGTAAAATTTTTAAAAAATGTAACGAATCCGGATCACAAATCCGTTTTCACTTAAGTATTCGAATACCTCTTTTGAATCCTCTAAAAGGATTCGAATCCGGGAATTGAATCCTGAATTATTCGAATCCTGCCTAGCTCTAATATTTAAGGGGGAAGTTTGAAATTAAATTGACAATTAATTACAATTAATTTTCTGAATCAGATGTATCATCTAAATCAGTGGTCTCCAAACTACGGCCCGCGGGCCAAATCCGGCCCGCGACTTGCATGAATCCGGCCCGCGATTGTTTGTAATTTTTTTGTAAATGTCATATTTTGAAATATTTTAACAATTGTTCCTTAAATTTTTCATAATTTTATAAAATTAATCGGATCTTGGCCGACTTTATTATGTAGAATTGTATTTGTGGCCCGCGAAGAAGATAGTTTGGAGACCCAGGATCTAAATAATCATCAGCTCCTCCACTCAATATATAAAATTTGCTTCAAGCCAATTTATCGAATAATCATAGAAAAAATCTGAATGTGTCTCTCGTTCGCCGCATATCGAATATTGCTCCCTGGTATGGTGCCCAAATACATCCCAAAACATCAACCAAGTGGAAAGGGTTCAACATAGCTTCCTTAGATACATAACCTTCAAATTCAAGCTTGATAGCACTTATTCAAATATATTGTCGTTTATTAATTTGCAATCGCTCGAGCGACGACGCTTAAATGCAGATGTTATTTTTCTTCAAAAATTAATATCAGGTGTGATAATCTGTCCAGAACTGTTAAGTTTAGTAAACTTCCATGCTCCAAGTCGCCTATTACGGAGCAGTAAGTCATTTTATGAACAAATGTACAGAACTAACTACTGCAATAATTTTGGTATTAATAGGATTTGTGCTAATTGCAATAATGTCAATTTTGACATTTTTAATGGGACATTGAAACAGCTACGCGCATTCCTAATAAAGGAATAGGTTATTGTGTAAATGGCTAGTTTGCCAATTATATATTATATTATCATTGTATTTGTATATTTATTATTATTTTTTTTGTCTTGTACTTTAGTCTTATATGTACTTTTGTTAGTTTTAGAATATTGAACTGTAGTCTCGTTTTGTAAATGGATCCCGTTGAATAAATAAATAAATAAATAAATAAATAAATAAAAAAACCTAAATCTACGCATCTAATGCTTTTGTAAAAACGTGATATCCCTTAAAATAATTTCAAACATAAATAATTTTAATAGTATATGTTAAATGAAACTTCCGGATCTTAAAAAAAATTGTCGAATTTTGATAGCGCCTAAAATAAATATTTGTAAAATTCATTAATTAAATTAAAGAATAATCAATTGAGATTTTTATTAATTTATAAAAATTCTTACGGTTTTCAAGGTTTTAGTCAATTTATAATGCGGTTTTCATGAATTGTTTAGATTTTTGTAATTTTAAAAAATTTTACGGTAATTTTTGCGAATTTCTTGGAATTTTGTTAATTTTAAAAAATGGTATTATTCGTGAATTTTCAAGATTCTGAATTTCCTAAATTATCGTTTAGGAATTTCCAATTGTAACCGTTTTTCTGAATTCCCGATAATTTTAAAAAATATTGATGATTTTGCGTGAAATTCAAAGATTTAAGTTAATTGTGAAAAATCGTGATTTTTCAAAATTATACACATCTCAGCGTTTTCCATGCATTTACAATATTTCCGTTCATTTTCAAAATGTTGAGTCCTTTTGTGAATTTTTAAGTTTGTCATTTATTTTACTTTGTAAATCATGACGGTTTTTTCGTAAATTTCTCAAATTTCTGTTAATTTTTAAAATATCGAAGCTTTCGTTAACTTTTAAATTCTTGGCAGTTTTCACCAGCTTACTAAATTTTTGTTAATTTCAAAAATTCTGACGATTATTTTTATTTTCTGCGAGATTTCCGTTGATTTTCAAATTCGCGATGCTTTTTAAGATTGTTAAAGATTTTGTTTACAATTGAAGATTTCAATTTTTAATGGAAAAAACAGTTTATTTTTATTTTTCATCTTTTAAAATGTTTATTAATTTTCTTAATATTCATTATTTTACGACTTTACCCAATATTGCATTTTTTATTTTGTATAAAATTGAAAAGGGCGAAATAAGTTATTGATAATAGTCGAAGGAGTGTCTTCCACTCCCAGATTAAGCATGAAGTAAAATTTCGAGTTGAGAAAAACCCGAAGAATTTGGGTTTGGACGCGCAGGGTTCAAACCCAAATTCTGGCTTTTCTCAACTCGAAATTTTACTTCATGCGCCACGCGCATAAAAACAATGATTTAAAGTGTACTTATAAATATACTATATATATCAGAATATTTTTAAAAAAATTAATAGTTGAGGCTGTTACTTGGTGAAATTCCATATCAAAAACGTTTAGTAAATAACACACTTGGTTAAGATTTCACTGTTTATTGATTGATACTGCAACAATTGTTTCGCCACACAGTGGCTTCATCAGGCAGATGAATAATGTCATTATTCATCTGCCTGATGAAGCCACTGTGTGGCGAAACAATTGTTGCAGTGTCAATCAATAAACAGTGAAATCTTAACCAAGTGTGTTATTTACTAAAAGTTTTTTATATCACAATTGTTGAGAATTCTTCAAACTTTTTCATAATTCCAGTCTTTTTCAACGTTCATTTTACAAACAAGATAAATTCAAATTCAAAACTATTTGAATTCGAGAAAATAAGCTTACGCTTCTTAGTTTGCAAACTTTAAACATAATATATATAATTACGAAAAAACTATTCGTGAAAATGCAAACAATGTAGAGACGATAAATATCCATTGAAACAACTACTTCCCGTGTAAATACTACTCCGGATATTGAATTATACAATGAAATATTTAAAATCTTATTTAATTTGATTTGTTGCTAGATTAGAACTAGATGGCCTAAGATATTAGTTCTAATTCAAGTCCTTTCACTTCTAATTTTTTGTTATTTCTCCTTTCATTTTAAATTGGTATTTGTAAGTTGGTTTCAAGAGAATTTTTCCTAAGCGTTACATATACTTTAATAGAGCGTTGTAACAAATCAAATTAAATAAGATTTTAAATAAATATTTCATTGTATAATTCAATATCCGGAGGTGTATTTCCGCAGGAAGTAGTTGTTTCAATGGATATTTATCGTCTTAAGTTGTCTTATTAATTAAGACATTGTTTGCATTTTCACGAATAACATTTTCGTAATTTTTATATTATGTTCATTTTACATTTCATCACGTTTCAACAATTTAGACATTTTCGACAATATTGTTTTTCACACTTTTTCAAAATTCTCATGTTTACATTTTAGAATTTTTTGCCATTTTTAACAATTTAAACACTAACGACAATTTCAACAGTTTCGACACTCGATGTGCCATATTTTTCCTTAATTGATTAAAACTCGACAGTTTTCGAGAGATTAGTTAATTTTTAAAATCTTGGCAGTCTTCGTGAGTTTCCATTTTCTTTTTAATTTAAAAATATTAACGGTTTTAAATTTCAATATTATTCTTAATTGTCAAACTCTTATAGCAATATTCGTTAATTTTAAATATGTTGAAGTTTTTCATGATTTCAGTTGGTTTTCAAAATTCTAACGATTTTCCTGAATGTTTACACTTTTCATAAGTTTTCGTAAATTTTTAAAACAGTTTTGATAATTTTCCTAAATGTTTAAGAATGTTGAGGCGTTTCATAATTTTCTAAGGTATTAGTTAATTTCCAAAATCTTGACTATTATTCGCGAAGTTTTTCATTTCACTTCCTATATTTATCAAAATTCTGACGGTTTTAGTGAATTTTCGTTAATTTAATAAAATCTTGAGGGTTTTCAAAGTCAAAGATATTGTTAGTTTGCAAAAATCCTCATTAATTAATTCAAATCTGGACGGTTTTTATAAATTTCAAGACGTCCGTTGATTTTAAAAATGTTGACTCCTTTCGTGAATTTCCAATATTATCGTTCATTTTAAATATTCGTAACGTTTTTGTAGTTTTTATCTTTTAACTAATTGCAATAATTCTGTTTTGTAGGCGGTCGCGAGATAAGTAATATTTTAAATAAAGTTGAACGTCATAATAAGTTAACTTCGGTTCACAATTACATGATTAATTAATTTTCTTTCTTTCAAAATAATCTAATAAATTTGCTACAAACTTCTGGGACTGGGATCGCTCATTGTAACAATCTTAATTGATTTGTTGTTTTTTTATTTATTTTAAAACATAAACAAACCAAATGTTCAAACTATTAATGTCGTCATAATTGTATATACAATGTAAGTCAAATCAAGATCTAAAAAAATAGACATCCAAATGTACAGGGTGCAGCATTTTCAATGGTTTCTTCAAGTAAAGTAGTATTTATATAAATGATGGACAAAAACTAATATATACTCCAGAGCTCTTTTTTGGGGCATATTTCAGGTGCCTAATCAAAATTTGTCTATCTTCAATTATTTTCGAGTTGTACGTCAAAACTCAAAATTTGGCTATTTTGAAATAACTTCCTTATTTTAAAAGATATTGACATGCGGTAAAAACTTTCTTAAGACACTTTTTTAAGTAGAATAGGCAGATTTTATTTTAAGTTTGACCGTTATGAGATATGACATCAAGTTTTATTATTTTGAATACAAATCATAGTTAGCCATGACTTTAATCGCTTGCATTTTTTGTAAACTGTCTAAAAATTGATAGTTTGTCATATTTTGATTAAACTTTATTTATTTATTTTAAGTTTTTAAATTTTAAACTAATATATCAAAGAAAAATTATAAAAATAAATTAATTGTAACCAATACCAATATAAAACGTCAACTGTCTTTATTATCTTATTCTATTTACTTTATTAATCTTAATAAATAGTAGTTATAAATATTTTTCGAATCGAGCGCCCTTTATATTCATACACATTTATTGCATTTTATATAAAAAAAAAAAAACAGTTTTATACTCATTGGCGCATTCATCTATTATGATTTATAGCAATTCTTTCTTGGATAATTTCTTCATAAGAAAGCATTTCCATCATTTGATTTTGATTATTTAAAATACTTACGTATCACCTATCTGCATGAAGGTAACGATTTATTTTATTTAACATTATCTTGATAATGGTCATATAATTCGAAATTAGTCGAGAATAAACAGTCAATTCTGAACTAAATCTGTGTTTTATCGGTAGAAAGTTATGTTTTATTCATATTATTTCCTGTTATAATAAAATTCATGTTTCTCCGATATACAACCAGTTTATAGTTTAATTTTTAATCGAAAGAAAGTTATTGCAGTTTAAAAAAAGATAACAATCTTTTCGGGGCGGACTTATTAAAATTTATGACGTCCGCTTTAGCATGCAGCAGTAAAACTAGTTCGAGTTTAATCCCCAGTTGGTAATAATATTAGATTATTGCGAGCACGTAAGAACCGCACCGGGGACAAATTTTCATGGATTCGGCAGATTTAGATCGTTTGTAAAATATGTTGTGAATTATAATAAACTAACTAACTAATAAACATATTCCGTCTTATTAATAAAGAGTGTCCTAAAAATAACTGACATTTTAAATGTTTAATAAAACATATTTTATATTTAATAACTGATAATATTTCTATTGATTTAAAAAGTAGAGACATGGAGGTTAAGTGTGATAGAAAATAAAAGACAAATGACCACCTCTACTATTGGAGCACATATTCACTCTTTTAATGAACATTTTCACAACATTTTCACACATTTGCTGGGAAATATTCGCAATGTTGTGTCGAATTTCATCTTTTAGGTTGTCATTTGTTTGTAGTTTACTTCTGTATACTCTATCCTTATGATAACCCCACAGAAAGAAGTCGAACGGTGTCTAGTCTCATGACCTTGGTGGCCAATTTACATTATCTCGCTTAGAGGTAACACGACCATTAAATGTTTCTCGCAATAACTGCACGGTTTCATTGGCAGTACGACATGTTGCACTGTCTTATTGAAACCATATTCCTTTAACTTCTATACCATTAATTTCAGGCCATAAAAAGTTTAAAATTATTTTACGATATCGCATTCCATTGACAGTGCATCTACACCGACTTCTCCAAGGCATTTGATCGTGTCCACCATGGTATACTCGTTTCTAAACTTTCCAACATGGGTCTAGATGATATGAGTACGAAATGGATTAATAGTTACCTTACCAATAGAACTCAATTTGTTAAAATCGATAACCGCGTTTCTAGGTGTATTGATGTCACCTCGGGTGTGCCCCAAGGCTCGCATTGCGGGCCTTTGTTATTCTTATTATTCATCAATGACATTTTGCTCAATTTTAAAGCTTGTACATTTCTTATTTATGCCGATGACCTAAAATTATTTAAACAAGTTTTAAATGAAAGTGATAGTAAGGCGATTCAGGATGATTTAATGCATTTAGAACGGTGGTGTTTTATGAATAAACTTGATCTTAACGTAAAGAAATGTTGTAAAATTACTTACTCCCGGAAAATAAATATCTTTGATTACACATACAGAGAGTTTTATGTAACACCGAACATTTTCATAAAGAGATTTTTTTTAAATATACATATGTATACGTTGTACATTTTCCGACGTTCGGTTTATTAAAAGAATTTAATTTTAAGCTTAAACTGAGTGTTTTCCACTCCCAGGCTAAGCATGAAGTAAAATTTCGAGTTTAGAAAAGCCTGAAAATTTGGTTTGGTCGCGTAGCGCGAAGTATAATTTAACTTTTAGTTTATTTGAATAATCTTGTAGTATCTAAGCCAGCATAAGCGCCCATTTTTGTATTTTCGTTATCGATATGTTTAATTTTTGTATTATTGTAAAAGTCGAAACGTAAATAAATAAATAAATACAGTAATAATAAAAGTAACCGGTGATTTCATTTTCATTTTCCAAAAAGTAAGGTCTAATCACTCTCTTAGACCAAAATCAGTACCTAACTGTGACCCATCAAGGATATATAGGAAGTTCCTAAATCACTTTTGGATTTTCGGATCCCCGAATTCGGCAATTTTATTTATTAACATAGCCGGTAAGATGAAAATGCGCGTCATCACTAAAGATGCTTTTTTTCGAAAACTCACCTTCCAGGTGAGCTTGTTGTCTTTCCGAAACCCAATTCGCGAATGCCCGACGACTAGCATGATCTTGTGGTTTCAATTCCTGTGTTAATTGAACTTTGTAAGCAAACAATTTCAAATCTTTCTTCAAAATTCGTCGAAGAGAGCTCCTGGAAATGTCTAATTGTTGGCTGCGACGACGAATTAATGTTGAAGGATTTTCCTCGACACTTTCACTAACACTGGCTATGATTTCATTTGAAAGAGCCGTACGAGGACGGCCATTGACTAATTTGTTTTCAACTGAACCGGTTGACTCAAATTTATTGATTAAATTCACCACGGTCTTACGAGCAAAGTATAGCATTTTCGAACGGTTTCATCAAAATTCTTACCATGTTTGAAGTGCATATTTACAATTTCTATCCGTTGTTCGATGGTGTACTTTTCCATAACTTAACCTCAATGTTTATTTATGATAATATATAAATATCTCTACGCTAGTTTTGCCGCGATAAAAATTACGGAAAATTTAAAATGTTAGTTACTTTTGGCACACCCTTTAGTAGGGCTGCGCGCATCCGAATACAAATTATTCGAATATAATAACAAATATTCGGATAATCCCTAACAATATATTCAAATATCACGGATATCCGGATAATGCAGATATTTGGATAATGCGAATATTCTGATAATGCGTATTTAGAATTTTTTTTAAATTATTAGTGTGAATTTTTAAAATATTGAACCTTTGCGTAAAATTACAAGATTTCCGTTGTTGTGGCGTTTTCGAGAATATTCTACATTTCCGTCAATTTGACCTGAATTTCCTAGATTTCCGTTGATTTTCAAAATATTTACGGTTATCCTAAATTTCATAAATGTTCGTTGATTTTTAAAATGTTTACACTTTTCAGTGGTTCAGTGGTTTTTGGTAATTGTTTTTCGATTTTTTCAGTATTATAATTCCAACGCCATCCAATATCATTTATCATTATTTTACTAAACCCAATTTTGACTTCATTGCCTCTTTCTCTTTCCTCTTTAGCAAATATTCTCAGTTGTTTCTGTTTTTCTCTTTCTTTTGATGTCAAATATAGTTAATATAGATTTTTTCATTTTAAATTTCTTTAAGTTTACTCTTGTTTATCATGATTTGACTTTTTTCTCTTTCGTTGCTTAATTCTATGACACATGTTTTTTCACCTGTTTTTATCACTGTCTCTGGTGTGATATCCATATTTAGTTGGTCGGTTGGGAATCCTCTAACTCCTGCCTTTAGATCAGCTGGATCAGTAGTGTCCAGTTTTAGTCCATACATAATGATATTATTTTTCCTCTTCTCTTTATCAATTATTTCCAAAGTTTTTTCCTATTTTCTGTAGATCCTCTTGAATTTTCTCATTTTCCTTTTTAATTTCAAGATTTTCTCGTTTTAACGAATCATTTTCTAGTTTTATTTTTAAAAGTTCATCATTAAATTCTCTTTGTTTTATTTTAATTTCTTGAATTTCTTTGTTGGTGTTTCTCTGTTCAAATTTCATTTCTTTTTGATTCGTGCTCATTTCTTTCATCAACAATAATATTTGATCTAATTTACCCTCCGTGTCTTCTTTTAGCTGTTTTGTAGGTGATCTGTGTATTTTGTACTATTTTCAAATATGTTATCCCTGTCTATATCCTTTCTCTTTCTTCCTACGTAATAAATTTTTGAAATCTCAGCAGTTATTATGGATTTCCTAAATTATCGTTAATTTTCAAAATGTTTACGATTTCTAAGTTCATTGCGAAAAGTTTCATTTTCATATTTTTATAATTAATGAACATTTGAAAAAATCACTGAATTTTTAATTTCACGAAAACCGACTGAAGATTTTTAAAATGAACGGAAATTCAGGAAAACCGGCAAAGTTTTGAAAATTCGCGAATAGCGTTAACATTTTTAAGTTTAACGAATATTTAGGAAATTCACGAAAATGACCAAGATTTTACAAATTGACTCAAGTCTTGAACATTCATTCATGAAATGCATGACATATTTTAAAAATTACGAAAATCTAAGAAATTTGCGATTTTTGATAATTAACGAAAATCTAGGAAGATTATGAAAATCGTTTAACAATTTAAAAGTTACCGGAAATCTTTGAAACTTTACGAAACGCATTAAGACTGAAAATTGAAGAAATTCACAAAATAAAACAGTCATGATATTTATAACTAAAAAAAATTCAAAATGTTCAAATTAACAATTATTTTGGAAATTCAGTAATTAAAGAAGTTATGACATTCATGAAAAGTATCAACATTTTTAGAATTACCGTATAATCTATAATCTGTTTAATAACTAGGAGGAGCGTTTTAAATTTTACGCGCCAAAACCTACAACTCTCATTGGCCGAGAGCGCGCCCAATTTACACTATGCTAATTACGTCATTATTAGACGCAACAGCTGACATAACCTTAATTCGAAGCGTTACCGAGTTGCAATTTTGTGTGTTTCGTAATAACCTTTTGTGCGGTGTTTTTTTAGCATAGTTAAAAGTTAGTTTTGTTTATATTGTTGTGATTGATTATGGACCCAGTACAAGCTCGGTGATAATATCACCTTCACCTCCAAAAAAGCGTAAGAAGTTGGATTTGGGTCATTTATATCTGCCTGAAAAACAGTGCACAATAAATATGTATAAGCAAATGATAACAGATGATCCACATATGAAAATGACTGCTGTTGTATCAGACATTGTTGGTGCAGTAGGTGAGATATCAAATAGCATAAGAATATGCATCGAATAATAAAATGTTTAATTTTTAGGAATTGTAAATTTCACTGTCTATCGTACCATTAGCGAATATAAGAAATCCGGAGAGATTTGTAGCCCTAAACAGCTTGGAGGACATAATTACAAGTAGTGAAAAGATCCGTGCATACTTTCTTCTATAAAAATGAACTGCCAACTTTGAATAAAGTTTTAAAAGAAGTAAACGATCATGCAGGCATGCCGAAGTTGAGTCGTTCTACCTTGTATACTTTTATGAAACAAATCAATTTTAAGTAAGATAGAGACAAGAGCTAGGCAGGATTCGAATCATTCAGGATTCGAGGCCTTTTAGAGGATTTAAAAGAGGCATTCGAATACTTTAGTTCAACTGGATTCGTGATCCGGATTTGTTACATTTTTTTAAGAGGATTCGTATTCGAGTCTAAATGTGGGTGATTCGAATATTTATAAAAGGATACGAATATTTATAAAAGGATTCGAATATTTATAAAAGGGTTCGAATATTTATAAAAGGATTCGAATACTTACAAAAGAATTTGAATCGTCAAAAATTATTCGAATTAATTGTGAGGAATAACATAAAAAATATTTTTTTGTGTTTTTAAATTTCTCGTTAAATCACTGTTTTATACGCGTGGCGCATGAAGTAAAATTTCGAGTTTAGAAAAGCCCAGAAAATTTGTCTCGGGTCGCTGCGCGACCCTCGACAAATTTTCACGGGGCTTTTCTAAACTCGAAATTTTACTTCATGCTTAGTCTGGGAGTGGAAACGCTTGTTCGAAACTTTAAAGTGAATGCTTTGATAAGAACATTAAATGATCGAAAATGTTTTTAAAGATAATAATCTAGTTTTCAAAATTTTGTTTAATATTGTTTAAAGTAAAACTGACATGGTAGCCACAATCTGAAATGTTAAATTTTTCCGACATTTCCCTGACTAAAGATTTTTTCCTTGGCCTTTTAATATAACTTTCTTCTGTAGGAAACCCCCATTCTGTTTAATAGTTTTCATTGTTTTTGCCAATATTTAAGTTAATTTTATAAATTTAACGTGTTTTATAATTTGCCTGCTCATTTTGACAAATTTAATAATATCGTATGGCTTTTTTGTTAGTGTTATGGTCAATTTGAATATAATTCCATGACTTTTCCGGTTTTAATGATATTCAGTAAATTTTTTATTTACGCAAATTTCAGGCATTAGTCGATTTTATAATAGTTCAATTCGAAGTTTTGACGAGTGTTTCCACTCCCAGGCTAAGCATGAAGTAAAATTTCGAGTTTAGAAAAGCCCCGTGAAAATTTGTCTCGGGTCGCGCAGCGACCCGAGACAAATTTTCAGGCTTTTCTAAACTCGAAATTTTACTTCATGCGCCACGCGTACCAAACACTGAATTAAAGTGGAGTTCAGAAACACACAAATACATCTTTAACCAGAGTAACAAGGAGTCAGCAATTTAGTCTCTTATCAACGATGTTCAGTGGTAATAATAAATAATTAGGTTTTGAATATTTTTGTTAAAACAACTGGTAACGATATTTATATGTTAATGGTTGCAAAAAAATAATAAAATCAAATTTATTCTTAAAGGATTTGTATTCGTAATTCGAAAAAACAAGATTCGAATCTTCGATTCGAATCATATTTGTCTCTTACGAATCCTTTATTCGAGTATTCGTGATTCGAATCATATTAGGTGATTCGGATTCATAATTCGAATCCTTTTTACGAGGATTCGTCCCAGTTCTGATAGAGACACATTTATTATATAAATTCCATATTATATTATGAACATAATGTAAATATGTTTTATTTCACAAATATATGGCGAGATGCCGTATAAGCATTTTAATTGAACTGACGATATCGTACGATGGAAAAGAAAATACTTAACCACAATTAAGAAGTACAAAATGGATATTTGATTTTATTTAAAGAGTAATTATAAAATTATTTAAAATTGCCGCAAAATTTATCTAGTGATATTTCTGGTAACTTTTTATAGTGTAAATTAGGCTTTGGCACTTACTTCTTCTAGTTTTTAACCAGACTATAGAAAATTCACGAAAACCGTCAACATTGTAAAAACTACGAAAATCTAAGATATTCAATGATCTTAAGATATTCTCAAAATATTGAATATCTCATAAGCATTTTAAATTTCATAAATCGAGAAAAATCTTGAAATATTAAAAGTTTGATGAACATTTAGAAAATTCACGAAAACTGAATAGATATTAAAATTTGAATTTTACATCAGTGTTTTACACGCGTGGCGCATGAAGTAAAATTTCCAGTTAAGAAAAGCAACTCGAAATTTTACTTCATGCTTAGTCTGGGAGTGGAAGACATTCGATCCACAATTGTCAATATGTTATTTCGTTTGTTTCTGTTCTGTAGACGAAAAAATAGTAATATTAAAATTGTAAAATGATGAATATTAAGAAACAAATAAAAAAGCGAAAAAATGTACGACATTCTTGATTTAAAAATTAAATTATCAATCTTTACAACAATTGATGAAATCTTTGACATTTACGAAAGAATCGACATTTTTGAAATTGACAAAAATCTTAAGATTTCATAAAAAACGTCGAGAATTTGAAAATTAACGAAAAAAGAAATGTAAAGGCTAAAATAATCCTTTTCATCCCTCCAAATTATCGAAAAGTGATAAAAATAGGTGGGGGGGGGCTCCCCCGAAAACGGTGGGTGATGGGGGAAAACGGAGGTCATGTTCGGATTCAGGAGGTCATTTTACATAAGAATCAGCAGGAATGGTGTCAGGGCTCGAAAAATTTTTTTTTTGCAGACCAGTGTAATAACAAATATTCGGATAATCCCTAACAATATATTCGAATATCACGGATATCCGGATAATGCAGATATTTGGATAATGCGAATATTCTGATAATGCGTATTTAGGATTTCTTTTTAAATTATTAGTGTGAATTTTTAAAATATTGAACCTTTGCGTAAAATTACAAGATTTCCGTTAATAAAAAGTATTAAAGTTGTGGCGGTTTTCGAGAATATTCTACATTTCCGTCAATTTGACCTGAATTTCCTAGATTTCCGTTGATTTTCAAAATATTTACGGTTATCCTAAATTTCATAAATGTTCGTTGATTTTTAAAATATTTACACTATTCAGTGTAATTTTTTTTCGGTAATTGTAAAAATGTTAGCAATTTTAATAAATTTTTGAAATCTCAGCAGTTATTATGGATTTCCTAAATTATCGTTAATTTTCAAAATGTTGACGATTTCTAAGTTCATTGCGAAAAGTTTCATTTTCATATTTTTATAATTAATGAACATTTGAAAAAATCACTGAATTTTTAATTTCACGAAAACCGACTGAAGATTTTTAAAATGAACGGAAATTCAGGAAAACCGACAAAGTTTTAAAAATTCGCGAATAGCGTTAAAATTTTTAAGTTTAACGAATATTTAGGAAATTCACGAAAATGACCAAGATTTTACAAATTGACTCAAGTCTTGAACATTCATTCATGAAATGTATAACATTTTTTAAAAATAACGAAAATGTAAGAAATTTGTGATTTTTGATAATTAACGAAAATCTAGGAAGATTATGAATATCGTTTAACAATTTAAAAGTTACCGGAAATCTTTGAAACTTCACGAAACGCATTAAGACTGAAAATTGAAGAAATTCACAAAATAAAACAGTCATGATATTTCTAACTAAAAAAAAATTCAAAATGTTCAAATTAACAATTATTTTGGAAATTCAGTAATTAAAGAAGTTATGACATTCATGAAAAGTATCAACATTTTTAGAATTACCGTATAATCTATAATCTGTTTAATAACTAGGAGGAGCGTTTTAAATTTTACGCGCCAAAACCTACAACTCTGATTGGCCGAGAGCGCGCCCAATTTACACTATGCTAATTACGTCATTATTAGACGCAACAGCTGACATAACCTTAATTCGAAGCGTTACCGAGTTGTAATTTTGTGTGTTTCGTAATAACCTTTTGTGCGGTGTCTTTTTAGCATAGTTAAAAGTTAGTTTTGTTTATATTGTTGTGATGGATTATGGACCCAGTACAAGCTCGGTGATAATATCACCTTCACCTCCAAAAAAGCGTAAGAAGTTGGATTTGGGTCATTTATATCTGCCTGAAAAACAATGCACAATAAATATGTACAGTAGTGGAAAAAAGTAGAGCAACTTTTGAAAATCGTTTATTTCTTTAATCAGTAATGTATGACATAGCCATATTTTTTTTATAATAATCCACAACTACAAAAGCAATTTATTTTGGGGGTAAAAATAAATATTTTTTGTATGAAGTATTTTTATATTTCAAGATAATTTTTGGGTGGAAAAAAATAGAGCAACTTTGCTTCAAAATTGTTTTTTTTTAAATACAAATAGTTAAAAAAATATATTTATTAATATTTTGCAAAGAACCCGTTATTCTTAATAACATGTTGACAACGTTTTGGCATCGATTTTATCAGTTTAGAAATAATCGCAGTATCCATATTGACTCATGCTTCGTTCAAGGCTTCAAACAATTCTTGGTGATTGCGATAGAATTTTCCTCTGATTTTGGAATCCAAAATGTCCCACAGATTCTCAATTGGATTGAGATCTGAGGACTGTGAAGGCCATTCCATAACAGTGATGTTTTCCTTTCTAAACCATTCTTTTACGAACCGAGAAGTATGCTTAGGATCATTGTCCTGTTGAAATAAATGTCTTAAAGGCATAATCTCGTCGGCGTATGGGACCATTTGGTTCTCTAATATGTCCTTATACAGGGTGGTCCATTTAAAGTGTTTTCAGGAAATATTTCGGAAACAATACATTTTACCCAGAAATGACCTGGGCAAAAAATAATCGTACAGAAGGGGGCCATAATTCCGTAATTGTGGTTTTGTCCTAGATGGCGCTGTTGTCGCTAAAACAAGGTCAACTCAATTTTCTTAAATGGAAACCCCTATTTTTGATTGCAGATTCAGATTCCTCGTTAAAAAATAAGAAGAATTTACTTAACTTATTTTTTGTCAGCATGATAGATGGCGCTGTAATCGCGAAAAAATGATGATCTTCTGATTTGACGGGAGACACATTAAAATGGCGCAGTTTTCAATCGCGGAAAAAGTCGATATGATTTTTGTGTATGGTGAAGCTGGACGCAATGCACTTGCTGCGTGTGCTTTATACGCGGAGAGGTATCCCGATCGAAATCATCCGTGTCACATGACTTTTCTCCGGGTCGTCAACTTATTTGCGGAAACTGGCAACCTAAAACGAACCAGGAATCGAAGACGCACTGTGACGCATGAAAATGCCGAAGCGGATATTTTAGCTGCAGTTGCAGTCAATCCCCACATAAGTTCCCGTCAACTTGAGCGGAATTCAGGCATCTCCAAAACAAGTGCTCTGCGAATTCTTCATCGACATAAATTTCATCCTTATCACGTATCATTGCATCAAGAACTTCACGGAGACGATTTTCAACATCGAGTGAAGTTTTGCAATTGGGCTCAACAACAGATACGCAACAACCGTAACTTCGTTTCAACGATCTTATTCTCAGATGAAGCAAGCTTCACTAATCGTGGCCAAGTCAACCGACATAACATGCATTATTGGGCTGAGGAAAATCCACATTGGATCCGACAAGTGGATCATCAACGACCGTGGAGCGTCAACGTTTGGGGCGGCATTCTGGGAGATCATGTTATTGGCCCATACTTCATCGACGGAAATCTGAATGCATCTCCCTGCTCTACTCGAAGACGTCCCTCTGCAGACCCGACTAAGAATGTGGTATCAGCACGATGGATGCCCCGCACATTTTGCCCATGTAGTCCGGGATATTTTGAATCACCGATTTCCGAACAAGTGGATTGGTCGTGGAGGACCGGTGCCTTGGCCGGCACGTTCGCCGGACTTGACAGCGCCAGACTTTTTCTTGTGGGGAATGCTGAAGGACAGATGTTATGCGGACATACCGACAACGCCAGATGACATGAAGCAGCGTATTCGCAATGCTTGTGCGAACATCAGCAGAGACACCCTTCGAGAAGTTTCGAAAGCATTCGAAAAAAGGATCGCAAAATGTCTGGACGTGAATGGCCATCATTTTGAGCACCTGCTCAAGAGATAATTTCAAGTAAGTAAAACACAAGCGCGCGCCTACACACGCGTACACACACTCGGCTTTTTCTGACCAGCCTTTTTCTTCCAGCTTCCAACAAGATAGTCTCCAGCTCAAACAACGACAACATGGACCTGGAGAGCGACTTCTGGCTGTCACAGCGGTCAGCGGCGCTGACGCTGAGTCCGGAGGAACAGGAGCGTCTGCTGAAAGTGCTTTTTCAAGCTCGACTAGAAGATGTTGCTGACGCGGCGGCAGCACCACGAGATCAGCGGCGCGTCCGAGCGCACCCAACCTCAGCCAGTGCTGGTCACCCTAGGCCATGATCTGGTTCAAGGTCATCAAGCACGCGCATGACATCACGAAGAACCTGGAGCCGGTGATTCGAGTCAAACTTTATCGTTGCTTGTCATTTGTATGCTAATAATTAATACAAAATAAAACATCAAATTTTTTAATAATATCCTTCCAGACTAACTTGAAATATTCTCAAAAATTTTTACAAAATGTAATTCAAATATCTTTTACACAAACGGCAATTGAATGTAACAAGCATTGTTCGTGAATATAGAAGAGCACGATCGCGCGTGCGCTCGCAAACAAACACACAAACAAACACAGAAAACAAACCTACACACACCCAGACTCAAGCGCATACACACACACACACACACACAGACGAGCTCGCAAGCTCGAACACACGAGCGTCCGAACGCATCATCATTTTTTCGCGATTACAGCGCCATCTATCATGCTGACAAAAAAATAAGTTGAGTAAATTCTTCTTATTTTGTAACGAGGAATCTGAATCTGCAATCAAAAATAGGGGTTTCCATTGAAGAAAATTGAGTTGACCTTGTTTTAGCGACAACAGCGCCATCTAGGACAAAACCAATATTACGGAATTCTGTACGATTATTTTTTGCCCGGGTCATTTCTGGGTAAAATGTATTGTATTGTATAAATGGACCACCCTGTATTTAAATCGGTCCATAATACCTTCTATTTTATAAAGGGGCCCCATACCATATCCCGAAAAACAGCCCCAAACCATTACCGATCCACCACCATGTTTTAAAGTTGGACACGTATACTTAGGGTTGAGTCGTTCATTGGCAGGACGTCTTACATACACAATACCATCACTTTTAAATAAAGAAAACTTAGATTCATCGCTCCAGATAACCTTTTTCCAGTCATTCTCAGTCCAGTGTTGATGCGTTTTGGCAAAACTTAAACGGGATCGTCTGTTTTTCTTAGACAACATGGGTTTTTTTGCTTGGCTTCTAGCAAATAATTTAGCTTCTAGTAGTCTGTTTCTCACTGTCCTAGAGGTCACATTTACTCCAAGTTCTTCAAATATACGGTGCTTTATCATGTTAGATCCGAGAAAAGGCTCGGTTTTGACAATTTTTATAATTTGTTTATCCGTAAAGTGAGTGGTTTTTCTAGGTCTCCCTGATTTTTTTTTTTGACGGATGTATCTCCCTTTACACGATATTGCTTAATTATTCGCGACACAATAGATTTATTTAACATAAACATGTTTGCAATGGTAATCTGTTTTTGACCACTATTGTATAAATCAACAATCCGATTTTTAATATCAGCGGATAAATGTTTGCCTCTGGGCATGTTGACAAGTGAAATACGTTAAACTGATGAATTTAAACATATACTAAACTAAATTGCAAATTTATCAGGTTATTGAAAAAGTTGCTTTATTTATTTCCATTCTAAAATATTCTTTTTTATATCCAATGGAACAACGAAAGAAGAATGGGGATTTTTTATCAGCAAACTATTTATAAATATCGTATGTTTTTATCTACAGACAAATTATGGCCAAAGGTAACATCAGAAATTTTATTTTAGCAATATATTAAAGTTGCTCTATATTTATCCACTACTGTATAAGCAGATGATAACAGATGATCCACATATGAAAATGACTGCTGTTGTATCAGACATTGTTGGTGCAGTAGGTGAGATATCAAATAGCATAAGAATATGCATCGAATAATAAAATGTTTAATTTTTAGGAATTGTAAATTCCACTGTCTATCGTACCATTAGCGAATATAAGAAATCCGGAGAGATTTGTAGCCCAGAACAGCTTGGAGGACATAATTACAAGTTTTGATGACGTAGTGAAAAGATCCGTGCATACTTTCGTCTATAAAAATGAACTGCCAACTTTGAATAAAGTTTTAAAAGAAGTAAACGATCATGCAGGCATGCCGAAGTTGAGTCGTTCTACCTTGTATAGTTTTATGAAACAAATCAATTTTAAGTAAGATGGAGACCAGAGCTGGGCAGGATTCGAATCATTCAGGATTCGAAGCCTTTTAGAGGATTCAAAAGAGGCATTCGAATACTTTAGTTCAACTGGATTCGTGATCCGGACTTGTTATATTTTTTGAAGAGGATTCGTATTCGAGTCTAAATGTGGGTGATTCGAATATTTATAAAAGGATACGAATATTTATAAAAGGATTCGAATATTTATAAAAGGGTTCGAATATTTATAAAAGGATTCGAATACTTACAAAAGGATTTGAATCGTCAAAAATTATTCGAATTAATTGTGAGGAATAACATGAAAAATATTTTTTTGTGTGTTTTTAAATTTCTCGTTAAATCACTGTTTTATACGCGTGGCGCATGAAGTAAAATTTCGAGTTTAGAAAAGCCCAGAAAATTTGTCTCGGGTCGCTGCGCGACCCTCGACAAATTTTCACGGGGCTTTTCTAAACTCGAAATTTTACTTCATGCTTAGTCTGGGAGTGGAAACGCTTGTTCGAAACTTCAAAGTGAATGCTTTGGTAAGAACATTAAATGATCGAAAATGTTTTTAAAGATAATAATCTAGTTTTCAAAATTTTGTTTAAAGTAAAACTGACATGGTAGCCACAATCTGAAATGTTAAATTTTTCCGACATTTCCCTGACTAAAGATTTTTTCCTTGGCCTTTTAATATAACTTTCTTCTGTAGGAAACCCCCATTCTGTTTAATAGTTTTCATTGTTTTTGCCAATATTTAAGTTAATTTTATAAATTTAACGTGTTTTATAATTTGCCTGCTCATTTTGACCAATTTAATAATATCGTATGGCTTTTTTGTTAGTGTTATGGTCAATTTGAATATAATTGGATGACTTTTCTGGTTTTAATGATATTCAGTAAATTTTTTATTTACGTAAATTTCAGGCATTAGTCGATTTTATAATAGAGTTCAATTTGAAGTTTTGAACGAGTGTTTCCACTCCCAGGCTAAGCATGAAGTAAAATTTCGAGTTTAGAAAAGCCCCGTGAAAATTTGTCGAGGGTCGCGCAGCGACCCGAGACAAATTTTCGGGCTTTTCTAAACTCGAAATTTTACTTCATGCGCCACGCGTACCAAACACTGAATTAAAGTGGAGTTCAGAAACACACAAATACATCTTTAACCAGAGTAACAAGGAGTCAGCAATTTAGTCTCTTATCAACGATGTTCAGTGGTAATAATAAATAATTAGGTTTTGAATATTTTTGTTAAAACAACTGGTAACGATATTTCTATGTTAATGGTTGCAAAAAAATAATAAAATCAAATTTATTCTTAAAGGATTTGTATTCGTAATTCGAAAAAACAAGATTCGAATCTTCGATTCGAATCATATTTGTCTCTTACGAATCCTTTATTCGAGTATTCGTGATTCGAATCATATTAGGTGATTCGGATTCGTAATTCGAATCCTTTTTACGAGGATTTGTCCCAGTTCTGATAGAGACACATTATTATATGAATTGCATATAATATTCTGAACATAATGTAAATATGTTTTATTTCACAAATATATGGCGAGATGCCGTATAAGCATTTTAATTGAACTGACGATATCGTACGATGGAAAAGAAAATACTTAACCACAATTATAAAATTATTTAAAATTGCCGCCAAATTTATCTAGTGATATTTCTGGTAACTTTTTATAGTGTAAATTGGGCTTTGGCACTTACTCCTTCTAGTTTTTAACCAGACTATAGAAAATTCACGAAAACCGTAAACATTGTAAAAACTACGAAAATCTAAGATATTCAATGATCTTAAGATATTCTCAAAATATTGAATATCTCATAAGCATTTTAAATTTCATAAATCGAGAAAAATCTTGAAATATTAAAAGTTTGATGAACATTTAGAAAATTCACGAAAACTGAATAGATATTAAAATTTGAATTTTACATCAGTGTTTTACACGCGTGGCGCATGAAGTAAAATTTCCAGTTAAGAAAAGCAACTCGAAATTTTACTTCATGCTTAGTCTGGGAGTGGAAGACATTCGATCACAATTGTCAATATCTTATTTCGTTTGTTTCTGTTCTGTAGATGAAAAAATAGTAATATTAAAATTGTAAAATGATGAATATTAAGAAACAAATAAAAAAAGCGAAAAAATGTACGACATTCTTCATTTAAAAACTAAATTATCAATCTTTACAACAATTGATGAAGTCTTGGACATTTACGAAAGAATCGACATTTTTGAAATTGACAAAAATCTTAAGATTTCATAAAAAAACGTAGAGAATTTGAAAATTAACGAACATTTTGGAAATTTAATACAGTCATTATTTCTTAAATTTAACGAATATCTTAGAAAATTAATAAAAGGTGTAAACATGTTTAAAATTATTAAACATCTCGAAAATTCACGAAAGGAGTTGAAATTTTCGAAAATTAATTAAGTATTTAAAATTAAAAGGTTAAAAATTTACAAAAAGCGTCAACGTTTTTCTAAAAATTGACGAAAATCTAGAAAATGTTTCCCGAAATACCGAAAATCCGACGAAATCTCATTTTAACGTTCAGATTAACGTTTTTGGTGCAAGTATGCGTTAATAAAAATTAAATGTGGTAGCATTGATTTTTTTATTAGTTACTTAGGTTTGCACCTAAACGTTTTTTTTTTGTTTTTTATATCTTCATATACACTGGCGAAAGAAATTAACGCATCATTTGTGATTTGTTTGATATCTTGGAATCGAGTTTTCTTTGAAACAAACATATTTTTACAATAAGAAATCTTATCAAGCATGCTGGTTTACATGTTGTGTTTCGTCTTTTGTTCTTATGGTTTTCTATCAATAAATAAAATGAAGTACTTTTCATTATTCTGACTGTAAGAAAGGTTCATATAAAATTTCTTTTTGAGTTTGGTTTCAAGTAATTGTTAAAATTAAGTGCTAAATAGTGAAGAATGAATATGGATAGACGTCCGAATCTTAATTTAAGCAGTGAAGAAGCTGTGATTGTGGTTACACTTGCAGAAGAAGGTAGGAGTCAGCGTTACATCAGTCAGCGTCTTGGTGTTAATCAATCGACCGTATCCCGTGTCTTGAAGAGACATCGGGAAACTCAGGCATACTCAAGAAGGCCAGGACAAGGGAGAAAAAGGGCCACAACTGCTGTTCAAGACCGTTTTTTAATGATGCAGACGTTACGCGAACGGTTTATTACGGCTCCTAGGCTACAAAATATGCTCGCAGAGATCCACAATGTTCATGTAAGTTCCGTTACCATCAGAAAAAGGTTACGTGGTTTTAATTTAACTCCGAAAACAGCGACAAAAGGACCATAATTAACCGCAGACCATCGCAGAGCCAGGTTAACATTTGCGCAAGAACATGTAAACTGGTTACAGGCCGATTGGGCTAATGTTATGTTTAGCGACGAGTCCAGATTTTGTCTTTACGGCAGTGACAGATGAATGCATGTGTACAGACGGCCAGGTGAATGTTATGCGCAGTGTAACATTGTTCCGACTGTTAAGTTTGGTGGAGGCTCTGTTATGGTGTGGGGTGGTATCACTTTAGAGGCTCGTACGGAGTTGGTGGTCATACCAAGAGGAAGCATCACGGCAGCTTCTTATATTGCAAACATTTTAGAACCATCCGTAATGCCTTTTGCTCCCTTTGGAGGAAACGATTTCCTGTTTATGCATGACAATGCAAAACCACGCAGTGCCCGAATTGTACAACAGTATCTTGACCTAGTGGGTATCAACACAATGCAATGGCCAGCCAGGAGTCCCGATCTTAATCCGATCGAACAACTATGGGACGCGATGGGCAGACGCCTTAGAGTACTTCCTCGGCGTCCAAGCAATCAACAAGAGCTTGGACAAAGATTGCAGGAAATTTGGGAAGATATTAACCAGGATGAAATTGGATCATTAATTAACAGTATGAGCCGTCGCTGTCAGGCAGTTATTCGAGCAAGAGGAGGAAACACTAGATATTAAGTCTTATAATCACATGTTAACTTTTTTCCCCTTTTTATTTATGACATTATTTTAGTCATTAATGAAAGAAAATGTGTTGAAAATCATTATTATAGTTCAGTTGGTTTTGTTGTTATTTTTTTTTTGTTTTTAAACATCAAAACTTTATTTTTAAATTAAAAAAATTACTGTGATGCGTTAATTTCTTTCGCCAGTGTATTTACAAGATACTTTTATTTAGATATAAATTTAAATATTTTAATTATCTTAAGTTAGAAGAATTCCCATATTTTTCATTAATTTCCCAGCTTTATTACGTGTTATTAAAAGTGGAACTCCTTCTTCCAGTCCCACAAGATACACCGAGAATGATAATTACCACTCGGATTTAATGCCGGCACGTTTAAGGCCCCGCGGACGTTCAGACAATGCGAAAAATGATAATAATAATAAAAAGGGGCGATAATGTGAAAAGGAAGCGTGGCAATTTAAATCTAGCATTATTATTCCTTTGTGCCGAGTAAAAACGATTCACACGACCGAATTACCTTTTCACTGCTCAAATAATGGATTTATGTTTTTAATTCCACTTCCAGTGGCATAAAGCGATGATTACACGGATTTTATTTTTTATTTTTGTTTACGTTGTTTATATGGTTTTACGTTATATTCGCTGTAAAGTCCGCAAACTGTTAATTAGGTAAAAAAGCTCGGGCGAAAAAAGTTGCGAGTTATATCCAGTTTTTGCGTGCCTTTGTCTAATTGTAGTTGAAATTACTTTCGGGATCGCGTTAGATTTTTACAAGGCTGGCTTTTAAAGAGTTACTCAGGGTGTTTTTCGTGCCGGACGGGCACAATTAAAATCCGGAACAGTACTATCCTTTTTGTGCAAACTAAAAGCTTCTTAACTGCTCTATTAATTATATTTATGGTGGTCTCTATGTGCGGAATTTCTTGTTCATTAACTAAGTGTGGAAATGGTAAATAATATTGTTTCAAACTAAATATTTAAAGACAAATGAAAGAGGTTTCCAATAATGAATAACTTCAAAACCGTATATACTACGTATTGTTCTTTGTGGACTGTAAAATTTAGTGCACAAGTTTGATCAAACGTGAATAAGCATAACAAATGTTTATTTCAAGTAACAAAATCTTAAAAAATATATATATATATATATATATATATATATATATATATATATATATATATATATATATATATATATATATATATATATAAATCTTTATTGGAAAATTTTGGTAATAGTCATAGTACAAAAATAAATTACAATTAAATAAAGTAAAAATTAAATAATTTGCCAATTGGCTATCGACCGTTGGTCTTTCTGCCTGGAATTATAGAGTTCTGTCCTTGTCAGTTATTGTGTAGGAAATGTCTTGATTGCTAATGTCGTCCATTGTCTAGTCAAATGAATTTAATTGTCGTGATCACTAGGGTTATGAAATGATGAAATGAAATCATGAATTGTAGAGGTAAAACGTTTACGTTTGGGAGTGATATTAGGGTTTCGAGAAATGCATAAAGGGTGGAGGAGATTATAAAGGGTGGGGTTTGAGGCGAATTTATCAGCTAAATAGGATAGGCGGGTTTCGATGGAGGTAACTTTTGTTAGTTTGTACAGCAGGAGGTTGGAGGGGTTGTGCAGTGGGTTTTGGGGGTGACGGATTTTGGTAAGCACTCTCAGGGCCGATCTTTCGGCGACTTGTAAATTTTTGAGTGTAGTAGGAAGGGGATTGTGGAAGAGGATAGCAGCATAGTCAAGTAAGGGGCGGCATATCAATTTATATATATGAACGGCTGTTTTTGTGGTAATTCCTTGTTGTTTGAACGTCAGACCTTTAAAATGAGCCGCCCGATTCTTGATTTTTGCTTTGAGGATTGTGGAGTGAGCTTTAAAAGTAAGGTTGGGGTCAAAAAGGATACCTAAATATTTGCAAGTGGTTGAAGGGCGGATAACTTGATTGTTTAAAGAAATTGAGAATGGGGATTGGTTTGCTCGGTGAAAAGGGATTAGAAGCTGGGTTTTATTGGGGTTTATGGAAATTCGCCATTTCGCAAACCATGTTTGAATGGTGTCGATAAGGCCCTGTAGAGTGCTGAGGGCTTTTGGGAGTGTGGGAGCATGTGCGATTAACGCAGTATCATCGGCGTATAGGAGAGGGTAGGCAGATTTATCAAAATAGTTAGGATCGGGGTTGTACATATCATGGACGAGAAGGTTGTAAAGAAATGGTGATAGCGGGGATCCTTGTGGGAGGCCTTGCTCAGGAGTAAAGGCGCTGGAAAAGGTGTGGCGTATTTTAACTTGAAGGGATCTGTTGTGCAGGAAACTGTCTAAGAGGTTGATTCGGTGTGGAGGTATATTAAGGGAGCTGCACTTAAACAGCAAGCCCTGGTGCCAAACTGAATCAAACGCTTTTTGAATGTCTAGGAATATTATGGCAGATTTACGACCTTCAAGGCTTGCTGTTTGACAGTTGGACGTGAGAATGGATAAAGGTAGAGTTGTGGAGCGGTGTTCGAGGAATCCGAACTGGTAGGGAGGGATAAGGTCCGCTATGCTGGACATGTTTGTTTTTGATTATGGATTCGAATAATTTTCCGAGGACTGGGAGAAGGGTGATGGGGCGATAATTGCTAGGATCTAGTGGGTCATTTCCGGGTTTGGGTATACAGGTAATTATACCCCGCTTCCACTCTGGCGGTAACACTTGGGTAGAGTATATATGGTTAAATATTTTTAGGATATAGGTGTGGATGTTTGTTGGAAGAGATTTGAGAATAATTCTAGGAATGTTGTCATAACCGGGTGCCGTGTTTTTGCCTTTTTCGAGGTTTTCAAAATATTCTTCCTCCTTTATAGCATCATTTGGGGGAAGAGGTGTTTGGGTGATTTTAAAAGACGCATACCAGGAGTTTACACTGTCGAGGAATTCATTGTCATAGTCTGTGTGGTCAGTCATTGTGTACGTGTGTTTGAAATAAGTCGCAAAGATGTTAGTAATGTCGATATCGTCCGTCACCGTATTGTTTGTCATTGGGTCTGTGATTTTTTGGATAAAATCGGTTTTCCGGTACTTGCCGAGTTTTTTAATTTCCTGCCAGTAGTGTTTGCCATGTAGGTCGTTTATTTGTTCGCACGATTTTATCCAGAGATCACTTTTGTACTGTGTAATCATCATATGTATGTCTTTATTTAGTCTGTTGAATTTTTGTTTGAGTGTCATGTCGTCAGTTTGTCTAAAGTCTCTATATAACTGTCGTTTGTATTTAATTAAGTGGAGGATATATTTGGGAAGAGGATATTTGTAGGGTTTTTTGGTTATAGTTGGTGTGTTATGTTTGATAGATTGAGATAGGGTTTCTAGGAAAAGGGAAATCGTGTTAGGGTTAATAGATTCATTTTCGGAGATAAATTTTGTCATTTCGTCGGTCACGTTTGTAGTGTCACAGTATTTGAAGTTTAAAATTGTCTTGGGAACGGATGGAAGAGGGGAGCAAACATTAAGGGAAAATTGGATAGATAAGTGGTCTGAACATAAATCAGGGACTAGGGTGACATTATCTATAAGGTGTTCGATGTTGCTTGTACAAAGAAGGATATCGGGAGTGGTGGATTGGTTGTTTGACATGATGAATGTGGGACTGGTATGGATACGCACAAAGTTGGAGTTTGCTATAAAGGAGGCGAGTTGCTTTGATTTTGTTTTATTAATGTTAAAATCACCGATTACGACAACATGATCATAAAGGGAAGCCTTTGTGAGGATTGTATCTTCAATGGAAGAGGAGTTGTGGATGTATACAAGGAAAATGTGGAGTGAGAATTGAGGCAGCTCAATGGTGCAGTGCAGACATTCGTTCATAATATTGTTTATTTTAGGCGGATTTGATTTCAATAATTTTATTTCTGATCTGGCTGCCACCAATGAGCCACCTCGTTGGTTTTGTTGGGGAGTCGAGGAAGGAATTTGGATGTACGACCAATTATTAAATGAAAAAGAGTTTTTTGTTTTTGTTTCAACCATCATAATGACATCGATGGGATTGTTGGTAAGGTAATTGGAAACTAGATGGGATTTTAAGGAAAGGGAGTTGATATTGCCGTATATAAAATTATACACCGCCATTGTTGCTACTTAGGTGTGAGAGTCTGGTCTAGATGCCGGATAGGGGGGCTACAGGAGGGATGACATTTGGGGATTCAAGGTCAAACATGACGACGAACATCTTGTTGCCTGAAAAATTAACATAGGTGTCTACATTAAATGAATCGATGAAACGAGCTTTCAGTTTTTTGATAAGTGCGTCTCTATCAGTCACCGTTGGTTCGTTAATCTTTGTCGTGTAGATGTCGATAATGTAATCATGAACAGTGATGGGGGTGTGAATTCGTGAGTTGTTTGTCAAGTCCTTGTCAATTTGGGAAGATTTTTTGTTTTGATTCATCATTTTAATATTGGGGATTCCCTCAATCGGTTGACGCGGTCTCTTGGCGCATTTCGTTGACCATGCCCCGTGGTCTGTTTCTCCGCAAGCCTTGCATTTGATCGGCAATTCAGTGCTGCACGTAGATGTGGGGTGTTGTCCTGCACATTTAGCACAGGTTATATTTTCGGTGCAGTTGCTGGTGATGTGGTCGTACTTGTTGCATCTGCTGCATGGGACAGGTAGTGGCGTCGGTGGTTTACTTTCAATGACTGTATAGATCTTACACATAAATCTGAAGTGGTTATGAAGAAGTTTTGTAAATGATTCTAGTGAGGGGGTGATTACTCGTATCATACGCGTGGCATAATCATCCTTCTTGGCGATAATGCGGCGACAGTAACGGTGCGTAATTCCTTGGGCGTTCAGCCGCTCACTGATGGTCTGGTTCGCGATCTCCGGCTCCACTCCTCTGATAATACAACAATAGGAGGGCGCCGGCGCGCTGCGCTGAGTTGCTGCGTCCGTGCTAGTGTGAGCGTATGGAGGGGCGGCAGAGTGGAGCGAACGAAATTCATGGATAATGCGCTCCGCTTGCAATGATTTAATTGCTTTTTCCAGGTTGATTTTTCTTTCGTTCGATTTCAATAAAAAACCAGACTGTGTCTTTATTATTAACGCATTGCTGTCAAAATTGCGTTCATTCCATAACAGGGCAAATTGGTAGCGAGTGAGGTCATTGACAGTTGTAAATGTAAAAGTGTTGCTGTATTGTTCGTGGTTGTGTTTTTTGTTAGGCACAAATGATGTTTGTTGTATTTGTGTCGGAGGTGTTGTACTAGTTGATGGCTGTGATTGGGTGGATTGTGTAAGTCTAATTTCTGATTGTGATGCGTGTGTGGTGTATGTAGCGTTTTGTTTTTGTGCTGGTTTTCTGTGTTGTGTAGTCATTTGTTTTAAAACTGATTGCAACAGTTTGTTTGTGGTTTTTGGCATGTTACCTACTCTTTTTGCGGTGTGGTATTTCGGCGGACGGCCACGTTTCTTTGATGTAACCTCTTAAAAGTCCCGCAACTCTGAGGTGTCCATGTCGGCGTCATCCACGACATCTCCGTCCATCCTGTCAAGGCTCTGGGTCCAGATAATTGATGGCTTGATTTTTTCACTTTATAAGAACTCTCGCACGTCTGACCTCTACGAAGTCTCGCTCGCGAATGTAAAAAATATAATTTTATATTGACTGTGTAAATTTCAATTATATTTGTGATATATATTTATTAATTAATGTTAATTTGTACTTGTTTTTCTGTCTGTATTATTTAAAATGTTGACAATTGTTTTTATATTTGTAACATTTATATTATAAATTACAAAATTTAGAACAACTGCAACATTTTCAGCAAACTGTAAATTTTGTAAACATTCATGATTTTTTTTATGTATTCTGTAAATGTTGTCATGTTTACATCAATGTTGTTATTATTCACATTTTTATCTCAAGCTGTTTGAAATCCCTTTTTGTGAAGTAATAACATAATCCCAACTTCGTCATAGCTTCATAACTTTCTAAATTATTAAATACTCGTTTTATTCTACGACAAAAAGCCAATTGTCAATTGAATTCTGCGTCAGAATATGTAAAAATATAGAGGGTGTTCCATTAAAAATATTTAGAATTACTAGTTTAAAGTTGACTAAATGTGATTTAAAATATAAAACACTCTGTATATTACTATTGCAAAAATAAATCGCCATTTGGTGCCTATAATCAACATTACAAGCCAAGTTTAAACAAAACATGTCATATCTCGAAAAGGATTTAATTTGCAGATTATGTTAGTTAATATCTTACAGAATTTAATATAAAATCCAAATTCGCATTAAAAAATATAGCATTTCATTTAAAATAAGGAAGTTGTTGTTGACTTCCGGTATAACCGGAAGTTATATAATCTTGAAAATGTGTTCTCAGAACACACTCGACATTTTGAAAATCACTTTACAATACAATTATGTATCCATATACCTTCAATGTGCGATTATGGAAGAAAAATTAAAATATTTATTGTCGGAAATGTGCGTGGTTTTATTTCCCAACATTAAGAGAGCCAATTTTTGCTGGTTGTGTGTTTCTGGGATACGAGATGGCGCAGAAATAGCAAAATTGCAGAAAGTAGTTTTGACTATGTATTGGTTTATAGCGCCTGTCGAATTTTATAACAACGAATAATATAAATGATAAGTGCGGAGCGCGTTGTTTGTTAGTTTACATAGCGCCGTGCGAATGAATGAATGGGTATTGAATTACAGAAGACACAAGTAAACTGGATAAATATTCACGTTTTTAATTTCTATCGACATACATACAACTGTACAACAAAACAGATGCCTTCACCATTCATGACTTTAGTTTGATATTCCAAGTATGTACAGGGAGTTATTCTTTAAAGTATACGTATTCAAAATTCAGATTATTTTCTTTAAATATTTAGATAATCGTTGTTTTCTAAAAGAGTTCAATTTGAAACTTTAAACGAGTGTTTTCCACTCCCAGACTAAGTAAGCATGAAGTAAAATTTTCGCGGGGCTTTTCTAAACTCGAAATTTTACTTCATGCGCCACGCGTATAAAACACTAAAATACTGTGAAATGTATGTATATTTGTACCTCACTTGAAATCAGTGTTTTATACGGTGGCGCATGAAGTAAAATTTCGAGTTTAGAAAAGCCCAGAAAATTTGTCTCGGGTCGCTGCGCGACCCTCGACAAATTTTCACGGGGCTTTTCTAAACTCGAAATTTTACTTCATGCTTAGTCTGGGAGTGGAAAACACTCGTTTAAAGCTTCAAATTGAACTATTTAAAAAAAAACAACGGATGTCGAAAAATGTACAGTTTATGCATATGTTTACCTAAAAGAAAAATTTGCTGAATTTATATTGTAGACAAACAGTTAAATTCTAGCAACATAAAATATATATTCATGTTATTTGCAACTACATAAGTGATTTAAATTATTACTATCAAAAATTAAATATCGTACATGACTGTCGCGTGCTGCACTCCATAATTTGGTAAATTGCAATGAAGCACACAAAAGGAATAGATTCGAACACGAGAGGAGGTTTACCTTCTAAGCTGGGTAGGCGACACTTCAAGCTGAGAAGGCTAAGCCGTACAAAATTGAAAATTACAATAACCCAATTCGAACTCTAGACGCTAAGCTAACTAAGTGTCTCGGTAATCAAATCGCCGAGTACCGGTATTCCACATTCCTATTCAAAATATTGATCCAGAAATGCACTTATATTTAAAGAATGTTTTGGGAAGTATATTAATCGTGCCTTTCTTTGTTGTGTATCAAAAACATAATCAATGAACAGTCCGCGGCAGAAAAATTACCGATAACCCGTGTCGCGACAAATGCCGTACACGAATTCTACATATCAAACCCAATTTCTTCTTACATGTTTTTGGAAATTACAGTATAATTTTAAGATATTACTAAAATAGTAAGATGCTGCCCCCTATTTATTAAAAGCATAATCAAAATTTACATTGTTTTTGTGGAGATTTCTAAGCAACGATTAATTTTATTTATCATTTATTTTAGATTAATCTATTTAATACAACATGTTTATAATAATTACTTGAATAAATTAAAGCAATATGAAAAAGAAATAATGTTTTCTAGGGAAGTATTGTACGGATTTATGTGATGATTTAAAAGTGTTCCATTATTTGATTTATATAAAAGAAATATATATCTAAGAAAGATTTTTTTTAAAGAATAGTGTCAATTGCAATATGTAAAGTTTCAAAGATCTATTTTCATTATTGTGGAAGATTAATCGTTGTTCGTTCTTATGGTCAAATAACATGTGAATTTCCGTCAAAATGTCTTGATTTCTTGACCATTTCTGTCTTTATTGTTTTAATTAAATTCTAACCAAAAATAAAGCAACGTTAGGTTTTCATTCGATTTTTTGATATTTACAAAAAAAAAGAATTATCTGTATTCTAACGGACAAATAAACAAAATGTTGTTGCTATTCTTAAGTGTAGTAAATACAATAAACATATATGATGAAATCACAACATATCACCAAAATATTATTACTTAATTTTGTTATTCAAAGGCCCGGTTGCATAAAGCTTTGTCAAGTCAGTTGTTAGTTAACATCTTGTCAGATTTAACAACATGCTTACATTATGTCAAATCTTGTTTGGTTTTATAAAAAGTATTTGACATTATGTTAACTAATAACAACGTTTACAAAATGTATTAGGGTTGTTTTGTTCCAATTTACAAAGGTTGGTAACAACAAAAGCGTATTTTACAACAGTTATTAAAAGAGAACTAGAATATTGATGTAAAATTACAACTTGTGTAATATTATAGCTTAGTTTTACAAATACATTCCGGGAAAGAAAAAGAGAATATTATAAGATGTAATTTTACATTACTTTCAACTTGTTTCTTCTTCTCGGTTTTCGTCCTCGGGTGTGTGTAAGCTGTGTAAGACGGGCTATAACTTCAAATTTTTAAGATCGGGAAAAGCGTTTGTTCGGTTTGTTTTTAACGTTTGTCTTTAGACTTTTGCGACTTGTGAGTTGTGTTGCACTGCAGTGTTCATCAAAATGACAGAACGTGCCTCTAATTTATCTCTCAGAGAAATGATGCGATTAACTGAGCTAACAGAAAAGTAAGTAATTATTATTTTAATTAGAGGTAATCCCATTCAGCTGATTACTAAGCCTTAGTTTAGATAAACATTTTTCCAAACATCCAGCTTAATTTCCTACTTATTCAATCCTTACCTATTTAAATACAAAAATATTATTGAAAACAAATATGGCACAACGGTAAACAAAAAAAAAATAGAAGCCTAGAAATCAATTTCTAAAGAATTTAATAGTGGCGCGTAAGTATAGCGAGAAATAAAACAATTAAAGCTGCTCTATATAAATTTGAAAACAAAAACGAGAAAAGACATAGCAGGGGAACATGTAAAGTGAGTTAACATTTTTAAGAATTGTTTTTAATATTTTATTATTTCACAGCGTCGTGATTTCTAAGGGTGAGTGATTTCATATTGTTTCCAATTAATAAATACAATTCTTCAATATTATTTTTATTAATCCTGTATTTCTTTTTAATGTCTTCCTCACTACAAATTGAAAATGGGTCCCTCCGTGGGAGAAAACGCCTCGGTCGAAGAGCTCTTGGTTCTTCATCGCTTTCGCTACTCAATGAAGATAAACTCGATATGGACATTTTCTACAAATATGTTTACCATTGATTTTAAATAAAAGTGTTTGATTTTAATACTTACATTAGTTCTAATATAATTAATAAAAAATTAGTACAAATATTTGTAATAACCGCTTTTACTTTATTCATTAATCACTAGCTGAGCATTGATTAACTGACAAGAAACTTAATAAAATGTTGACGCGATGTTAACAATAATAATAGCTTTATAAAAGAGAAATATGAACTTCACGCAATGTTAACGCAAAGTCAACTAACAATACGTCAAATCTTGATGAAATATTTTTATAAAACACTTAACACACGGACTTTACTTTAACGTAATGTTAGCACATCGTCAAAGTTGACGAAGCTTTATGAAACTGGCCCAAAGTATAATAAATATAATAAATGAGGAGCAGACTTTGTATATGCATTTTGTCCATTATTTGATATTTTCAACTATAGATGGTGCCACAATCGGTGAACAGCCGACTACAATGTTACGTAGAAAAATACATTCTAAATGCATGTCTTGTCAAAAATAAATCATAAAAATGTCCTAGACATTCTAGTAGTAGGTAGTATGTCCAACGCTAAAAGATAAACTAACGGCAGTTTCTCCAAAATGCCATTTAATTGTCATTGCCTGCCAAAGACATTGTTGTGATAGTGTTTTGTTTCACTTATCGTTAAGTTTGTATTTAAATAACCTTAATCATGAATGCCAATGGAGAGAAACAGATTGTTAGTGATGTTGACCGTGGCAGCAGAAAGCGAAAAAGAAATATTAGCGCAAAAGAATATTTTTATCTCCTAAAGGCACTTAGACCATTTTCCTAATTTGAAAAATATTGAATAAACGTAATGATTTTCGCTGCTGCAAACCGCAGCTCGCGAGCCGCATGCGGCTCTTTTGGCTAGTGCAGGCGGCTCTTTTCAACATGATTAACAGATTTTCTATATTTACTGTTTTTCTATTGATTAATTTAAAACAAAATTTGTAAAAATAATAGTGTACTGGGTGTTCGGTGAAAAACGAGCAACGCCATACCTCTGTTATTTTTTCATCAATTTTATTAAGCTAAAAACCAAAGTCAATGGCCGTTTAAATACTAAAAAATGGCATCAATATTGAGTTGTTTTAACAATTACTTCATTCTCAAATTATAGCCAACTTGAGAAAGAACGAAACAATGGACTATGCGTGATTTTACCACGAAATTAAATGAAAATTGAAAACGGAAAAAGTTATGTTGACTTTTTAGAACGTGGAATGCGTTTCTCTTATTTTTTTTTTCTCTTTCTTTTTTCATCTTCAGAGGCTTTCTTTGCTTATTTCTGACTAGAGGGTAACATTTCCTGATTTTTTTTTGTTCGCGAGGATTAATAGGAAATATTGAAATGTATTACGAATTGGAATTTAGTCTTCTCTAAACTTGAGATTTTACTGCATACTTAACCAAGTAGAGCAAACACTCATTAAACATTTGTAACTGAACCCTTTTATAAAAATAAAGAATTCTTGAAAATTTACCATACTCTGTAATCATCGGGATATGTATACTTGAAAGAAAATGTACCTGTATGTGATATGAATATACAAAAACCCAATACTTATATGACAATTGTTTGATATTGATATGCATCACATGGAGCTTCGTAGACTAAATCTAAAAATTTAAAATGCAACACCTGTCACTCGGAATTCCTCCGCAAAGCAAATAAATGTAGACTGCGAGAAAAGTTCGGAATTAAACTCGAGAGCGAATCGATAAAAACTACTCTAAAACTCGATTCGATGTAAATTAAGGGGAGATCTCCTTCGCGAAGTGGCCGCAATAACTTACGGAGTTGTGTTTCGTCTCGGGTTGGTCTCGCTGTAGCGATGCAGTGTGTCCAAATTTATAGTTTTCCCGAGGATTTGCTAAGGGACAATTCTCCACCGGCAGCGGGATAGGGGCGTAGACTATCTGCAAATACTTCTGTAGATATTTATTTACCAGCAACACCTATAATCCGAATTTATGGGGACACAAAGCCGAAAGTATCTGCAGGTTACGGACACCCTGGATATAAATTCTGGATTAAATCGGATGGAATTTGGGCACGTTTTAGTTTATCTCAACTTAAATTTGTTTGAGTGAAATATTAACAATACCTGCTCTACCATACAGTGAATTGATTATTACAATCACAATATTTAAATTCAGGGATTTTTTTTCAACTATACATGTTTTTTAAAAGAGTTCAATTTGTATCCTAAAACGTGTGTTTTTTACTCCCAGATTAAGCATGAAGTAAAATTTCAAGTTGGATGGAGTAACTTGATATTCAATATAACCTGTGGCGGCATAGGATCAAAAATACTAATTAATTTTATAATATGAAACATTATAATTTATATGGACGTTATGCTGATATGTTATTATAATAAAACTCAAAGTTTCACAATATATATTTTACAACCCAGAAGATCCAAACACGTAATGGATTTCAAATTTAGATAGAATATGTCTCCAAACGTTTCCCTGAGCAAAACTCGATTTACGAAGAATACTCTGCATTTTTAAAATTTTTAAGTTAGTTATAAAATATGATTCTATTCAAAGCAAGTATGTGTGTGAAAATATAAAATATCTAATAAAATGGTGAGAAATAAATTAGCAATGGCCCTGTTTTAAATACAAAGTAAACTGTAACAAAAATGATTGTAACAAGCAGTAATAATATTTGTTCACGAGAATCTTATAATATGTGCATTATTCATTGTGTAAGCAGCATAAATGGGGTGGATTTATGACTCAAGTACATTTAACACGGGATTTACGTGATAAATGTGGTTTTTAACACGAATATAAATAAGTGCCTAGTTCGATTTTTTTGCCGTTATGCAGTAACAGCGCTGTGCTAGTAAAATCAGCTTATTTTTTCTTACATTTGACCATGGTGGTGATGACGTCGTCGACGCCATTTTGTTAAAGTACGAAGTAACGTGTCAACATCTCCGCCGTTCTCACGAGTTTAACCCGCGTAATTCGCGTTTGTAAACATAAATCATTCTTAAATCGGCTAAACAATTGTGCTTCTATTCGTCGCGAGTGTTTTTTAAAACGAAACAAACGTTTACACCGTGAAAACTCCATCCAAACGGAAGAGTCCGTTTTTTGTGCAAAGGGCGTGTTTCTATGTAACTTAGGCAAAAGGGTAGACTATGTGAGTATTATTAATTGTTGAACGTGTGTTCATATTTGTGTTAACGTGGAATTAACCCTATTACACATTCAAATCATAATACCGCAATCTGTTATCATTTATCTATCAAATTATTATAAAGTAAAACTGACCATTAAGATTGAGGCATATTTGATAAATATATATAATGAATATTGTGTTATATATTGTTGTTGTCGTGAACAAAGTATAGTGTATAACTCGCATATAATGGCTATTAATCACTCGAACGACTTGCTCCACTCGCCTTTGGCTCGTTCCGCAAACCTCTTTTTCGTGATTAATAGCTATCATTATATGCTCGTTGTACAATATACTATTATTAACGGTTCAATTAAATTAAATAAATGGCAAAGAGATTTTAAAAGTTTGAAGTCTAAATATCGTCTTGATCAATACTTTCGCTTTCTGATAAAGATAGTTCGTCGTCGGATTCATTCGACACAGAGATCACCATTGGTTCGATGTTTAATAAGTCCAATTTATTTTCTACCTCCCATGCCTCAGAAATAATTGTCTCTGTGTGGTTTATGTAATTTTGCCAGGCTGTTGCGGTACATTTTCTACTACGATATTCCATACATTTAAAACTTCAGCAGGTGACCCTGTAGTTTTAAAAATAGCTTCATCTCTGACCAGACCATTTCGATGGTATTAAAATGGCAATGATTAGAAGGTAGTTTGAGAACGCAATGACCATGCTCCGTAGCGTATTTATCCAAATGATGATTTTTTTCAGGCACTTTTTGCTTTTCAACCAGATTCCAAACAGCCTCTTAAAAAGATTATTTGGAAACTGGATATTCCTCTTTCTAAGCCATTCTATGGCTTTGGTCCAGCTTTTTCTGGGACTTTCTTCTTCTACAGGACTATAATAAGTTGCGTAATCTAGTATAACACTTCTCAACATTTTTGGTATTCACATTATCGTGATAATCAACTGTTTTCTTATTACATTTAAAAATTAGGGATGCATTTGTCACAAATCTATTTTTATTTCCTGCATCAATAATAAGGAACGTATCCCACTTCCAGTTTTTCTGAAATTACTCCATTTACTGCCATCTTGCCACAATCTTCTAGCACCACTTTTGTTAAAAACCCATGTTTCATCCAGAAAATCCGGTTTATAATTGTTGTCTTTTTTAGTAACTTGATATATATTTAAAAATAAATAAATAATTCTCTTCAACCTGATTGCAGGCATATCCAATAAATGTTTTCTTCCGTCCTGCTTTTTAAAGCTAAAGCCCATTTTCTTAGTCCCCAAATATAAAGAAATCTCAATTTCTGATGATTCTTCCATAAATTGCCAGTAAACAGTTTCTAAAGTAATATGTTTCTTTTCGGCATACATTTTGTAAATCACGTTTCTTCAAAAATGCAGAGTATTCTTCGTAATTCGTAATATACTTTCTAAATTCTAAATCCGTTGCTCTGTTTTTATATTGTAGGTTGTATACTTTGTGGAATTTTTAGGACTTCGGACGCTTTTTGAATTGCCTTAAATCGAGATCCTAATTCATTTTGAAAATAACTTACTACATTAATAGCATAAGCTTTTTAGATTCATCGGAATATCGCATTTTAGTAATGTATTTTTGGGTTATTTAATGACATGAAAGAAACAAACTTTTGACGTAACATCTAATTAGTAATCGACGTTCATTTTTGTTGGTAATTTTTTGTTTCATCTGATTCATGATTGATAAATAAGGATGGGGTTATTCCAAATGCGTATAAAAAATATTATACCTTTCTTCGTCGATAATTAGGAAGTAAATAAGAACAATAAAATCGATATAAATAAAGAATGGTCTATTCTAATTGACACGCTTAGCTACGCTTTCTCATTTGCATTTTCAGAAATGTTAAAAGATGTAGGTAATAACTCTAAAAACGTAAGGTTTGGTTTAGAACAGCGTTTCCCACCGGGGTCGATATCGATCCCTTAGGGGTCGATGATGTTGGGTGTCGATGTTGGTCAAGGGGTCGTCGACAAAAGAAACCAAAAGCAAAACCGAAATTATTGAGAGTAATAAATTCAACTAAAATATCGTTTATGGACGTTAAATCAGGGTTCGGAAATATATTTTTATAAATATCAAAATATCGGATATATATCGATATTTATCCGATATACATATTAACTTTCTGATAATATTTTTCTTCATACTAATTAGTATTTATCTTATTTATTTTATATATAGGGATTTATTCTTTTAAATATACATGTGCCAATTTACAGTGTATATGCCGCCGTAAATCTTTAGATATTGGTTGTTTTTTATTTAAGAGTTATATTTCATGATGTGAGTGTTTTCCACACCTAGGCTGCATAAAGTAAAATTTCGAGTTTAGAACAGCCTAAAAGTGTGGTTTAGTCGCTCCGTTTGCGGAGCGACCAAACCAAACTTTTAGGCTTTTCAAAACTCAAAATTTTACTTCATGCACCACGCCTATAAAACTCTGATTTCAAGTGAAGTTCAAAATATATTACAAAACTTCACATCAAACCAGTGTTTAATACGAGTGGCGCATGAAGTAAAATTTCAAATTTATAAAAGCCTAAAAGTTTGGTTTGGTCGCTCCGCTTCGCAATTTTCATAAATTTACTAAATATTCTTTAACTTAAAAACTGTTGCTATTTCATGAAATTCTAAAATGTTCGTAAATTTTTAACAATCTAACGGTTTACCTGAATTTCTTGAAGTTTCGGTAATTTCGAAATATTTTACACTGTTCATGAATTTTCCTTGATTTTTTAAAATCTTAGCAGTTTTTGTAAATATAAACATTTTTATACTTTTCATGAAAAGAATATCTTAACCTTTGTCCATTTTTACTTTTATTATGACTTTTCGTCATTTTAATGGTTCTAGTTAATTTCCTAAATGTTCGTTACATTTAAAAATTTCAGCGGTTTTCATAAATTTTCTACCGTGACGATATTTCGTGAATTTCCATAATTTTTATTTTCAAAATAATAAATACTCCTAATTAAATTTCCTTGATTTTCTTTTACTTTACAAATCCTGACAGTTTTAGTAAAATTGAATTTTCAAAGATTAGACGCCAATTGCCATATATTTTTCAAGACTAACGCTTTTCAGGAATTTCCAAGATTGTCGTTAATTTTCAATATTTTGCCCTCTTTAATGAATTTGCTAAGATTTTCGCAAATTTTAAAAACCATGACGTTTATTCGTGAGCTTCCAAAACATCCGTTAATATTTGTCGTAAATTTAGTACATTTTCGTCATCTTTCAAATTGTTGACGGTTTTCGCTTTTGTTAATATTTTTCGTCAATATCCTAGATTCCCATTGATTTTCGAAATCTTGATGTTAAAGGAGCGTCCAGAATATTTCAAGTTTATTATTACATTATTGATATTATTAGATTGTTATTATTACTATATTATACAGGTTGTTTCAGCGAAGACAGAAAGTTCTATAACTTACTTTATTTTAAAAATACGAAAAAAAAATTTAAAATGAAAGTTGCAAGAAATAATCTTCTTCATATCATAAAATTATATTCACATATACAGGGTGTCCCATATTTCCTCGACGCCATTTAACGTTGTTATTATAAATAGAACACCGTATAAATTATTCACTTTTTGGATTCTATGTTAAAAATGAAAAAAAAATCGGAGTTATTCGACATTTTTTTTTTAAATTGACGTTTGTAGTTGTTTCACAAACCTAAAATATCTCTGAAATTAAATGAGATTGAGAGTTGCAGTTTTCGTCAACCTCTTGAGCATAGAGAGCGCTATCGCCAACGCTATTAAGTTGCAGCGATAGAGTTAGGAGGCTATGAAATAAAAACAGTTGAATTTATACATTTTAAATTAAGGGTAACTTGATTATAGCAATTGTTACGAATATTCAGAACATTAGTATATAAAAGCATTATTATATAAAAGTATGAAATGAAATAATTAACATTTTCAGTTCAGCTTACAAGATATCATTATTTATTGTGAAATTTTGCCGCCCTCAAAAATTGCCGTCAGGAGCGGGTCGCACTTAGGATTCGCTACGCGACCAAACCAAATGTTCAGGCTTTTCCTAACTCGAAATTTGACTTCATGCTTAATCAAGGATTGAAAACACTTGTTAATAGCTTTAAATTGAACTCATTGAAAATAACAACGAATGCCTCAAATTGCATACGCATCGGGATGTGTATTGAAAGAAAAACTAGTATGTTTATTTCTGCTGTCCCAACAAAAAAAATTCTCACGAGCAGCCACTAGTATTGATAATTGATAAATGAGTTATTTATTCAAGAAATAAAATAGTAAGTATATCCTATACATACATTTTGACGTAGTAGTAATATTACATCGTCTCTCGACGCTCTGTGATTTGATGTTTACACGAGCGCCGCCGAATGACATGACATTAACTTTTGAATTCTCGGCAGAAATATTTCCTCCGAATCCAACATTCACACACAACATAAATTTTTATTGATATAGACTTGGCATAAGATAACGTCCCACTGTAGAGCTGAAAATATATCGCTTTATTTGGGTCCCACAAAGCTTTGAGGTAATAAATACGAATTGAATAAAATAATGGAGAGGCAACAAAAAATAAATGTATAAAAATTGAACGCGAACGTAAAAGAGTGGAGTGTAGTATAAACATAGCTGTTATGCATCCACAGTTATTTTATGCAAATCGCGTTGGTTTCTTTTGATAAGGGAATCTGTTGTTTTCGTTGAGCGGGTGACGAATTGAAATTTCGTGTTGTGCACAATCCGCATTCTTTTCGGTGGTATCTTTATGGGAGAAAAATGAACGACCCGTCCGTATCTTTATGCTCGTCTAGGAAACGTCAGTTTTGTTTATTCTGGTTTAGTTTAGACGTGAGGGGTGGCTGCTTATGATGTCGGGACACGAACCGAAAAGGAAAATATCTTCATTTCGATTCCTCCCAGCTCGCCCGACTCTTTGTCACAACTTTTCATTCTGTCGTATATATATATCCTCACTCTCCCCTTCCCCCCTCCAGCCCTCTTTCCCTTTACTTTAACCACAGTCTCACATACCAAATAAAGGTGACGTGTGCGGGGTTTCTTATGTGTGACACTCTTTTCCTCTGTGGTGTAGCCGGAGCGGCAGCGCAAGAGAAAGAAATATATAGGGAGAGACGGGAGGGCTATATTTATTGCAAACACGAAATGTATTACTTTCTTTATATTGAGCGTGTACGATGTATTTGCACAAAAATAGCGCTTGAGGAGAAGAAGGGTGGGAAAAAACGGCGTGCGGCTTTTGTCTTGTTTCGTCTCGTCCTGTGTGCTACTGACGTATTTCGCCGGCTTCAACTTATATTACTATAAAATAAACAAAGAGCTTTCGTTTAATATTGTTTCATTTCATTCCCTAACCCAACTTCCTCCTACTTGAGTATATTTCCGACAGCTAATATTGACTTGGTAGTGAATGTAGCAGTAGATATAGTATGCATCAATAAAAATAATAATAAAGTATACCAAATGTTCATGTAAATGTCGAAAATTGTTCAAAGTGGTACGATTCTATGAAAAAAATCACAAATTTAGAAAAGTACCAACTTTTACTTTGTATGTATATTTATATTGTAAGGCAATGGCCACCCTTATTAAGTAAATATAAATATAACAGTTATGGCCGTTAGATGCGCACCATGGGGGGTGGCCCGGGGGCTTGAGATGTTACATCGTCTACCTCGTCTACCTAAATGTATTTGACACCTAACCTAACCTAACTTTTGACACGAAAAATATGCGCGCATTAAACTACTTGCATTAGGAGTATAGTTGTATAATAGTACCCAATCGTACCACGTGATAAAAATTGAGTCATTCCATTAAAAAAAAATGAATTACTAGATATTGAAGAGGGCACTTAGATATTGACATTTTAAGAACACTTATTGTCAAAATTGCCAGTTTCCAATTCATTTATTCATAGAGGCATCCTCTAGGTACAAGTAGAGATAATCATATTTTTATCTTGGATTTCAAGATGTCTTTTAGAGTTCAAAATAATAGAAATATTATTTTTTTTTAAATAATAAGAGATAAGTGTACATATGTTCAAATAAAATATGTTGCAATTTAAACGAGGAATCTAAAAAAATACTAATATATAGGCGTTCCATTTAAAATAACAAATTTGGTGCGACTTCCGGTGGAACCGGAAGTGATATAACGTTAAAAATATTTCACATAAGGAGAACTGATTCAACCATATGACAAGGATTTTTTTCAAATTTTTAGTGCAACGGCAACTCCATAAACTTTTAACGAACGGTTTAGCGTAGACACCCTGTATATATAAAAAAAATGATGTCTATCATAGTACTTTCACACATGTTGCATGTAGCTTTCACCTATCTTATTTTTCAACAAATGTTTCTTATTCCTGTTGAACTTTGTTCGTAAGCCTTGCTTATGTTTTCAGTTTTCTACAAAATATTAATCATGGCAAGGTCAAACTAACGTAATTTATAGCAATAGCTCACTTATTCAAAGTAATTAATTCGTAAAATTCTCATTTTTACAACAATATTAATAAAATAACTAAAAGAGCTATGACATAAAGTGATAAGCATTAAATACTTTTTCGATTATCTACAACTTTTCTTGACAAGATTATTTTTATATGATCAATATTAAAGAAAAATTTAAAAAAATGCTTTAAACTTTGAGAGACTTCAAAATGTATCCCCTAAAATTTTTGATTTAAAAATTTCGTCGAAAACAATACTATGCCTTTGTTTTGCATAAGGGGTAAAGTAAAAAATCATTTATGTCATCATTATTATTCAAATCATTATTATTAAACTATCACAACTTTCAACCATTTTAACTTCTAAACGCACAAGTCTGCATGGATTTCATTAGGTTTTTTTTTTTTTTAATGTGTAGTCTGACGTGTTCCCCTTACGCTGTTGCTGCTTCGCCGACGCTCCAATTACAGTATACTACCATCCTTTTCAAAAAGGGAGGCATGTCATTTTTAAATGCTGGTTTTTTTTTTTTAGGAATGGGCGATTAATGGAAATCGGGTTGGGGGTTGAGATGAATATTAGGGAATTGACTTAGGCGGTTAGCAATTCAGTCACGACAAGTTTAGTCTTATAATATTTTCATATTAATGAAAATGTGGACAACACAATTAACACCCATGGCATTTAGGACGATTATTTGTCGTTCAAAAAATTATTTACCCAAGGTGAGACTTGAACTCGCATTTCTGCAATAGACGATTGGTCCAGTCTAAAGGTAGGATTCCTAAGCGACGACTGAAACGACTTTAGTCGCGCGAATGTGGCCGTGCGGCCAGAGTCGCGCGGCCCTAATTGCTTGGTCGGATTCCTATGCAACGACTATTACGTCAATTACTACAAGATTGTTATGAATAATAGACTTACTTTAGAGAAAAAAATATTTTTAATTATGCAATTAATCAAAACATCAAATAAGAGATGAAAGACTAACCTAAGTTTATTTAATTAAAAAAAAGTTTTTATTTCATAATTTTATTCGGTTTGCCATCATTAGACCACCAATTTGATAGAAACGATATATCTTGTAAGAAATATATTTTTTACCAATGAAATAACTTTAAAATGATGAAATAAACTCAATTTATGTTAAAAACCGCGCGGCTCTTACGACTATACTGCTCTCAGTACTAGTACAATTGTACGACTCGAGTCGCCGCACAAGAGTCGTTACAGTCGCACTGCTACAGTCGCGTCTTCAGTAGGATTTCTAAGCGACGACTGAAACGGCTGAAGTCGCGCGGCTGGGGCCGCGCGGCTCGAGTCACGCGGTCTAATCGCTTGGTCGGATTCCTATGCAACGATTATTACTGCAATTTCTACGAGATCGTTATTTTTAATACATTTTCTTTAAAGATAAATTTAATAAGAAAACATATTTTTTAATGATGACATTAATCTAAATATCGAACGAGAGACGAGAGACTAACTTAAGTGTATTTAATTTTAAAAAATAAGTTGTTTATTCCATGACTTAATTTGGTTTGCTTCACTGGACCACAAATTTGATAGAAACGAAATATCTTGTTGGAAATATTTTTTTATCAATCTTATAACTTTAAAATTATAAAATAAACTCGATTTATGTTAAAAGCCACGCGGCTCTTACGACTATATTGCTCTCTGTACCAGTACAGTCGTACGAATCGAGTCACCGTACTATAGTCGTTACAGTCGCGTCTTTAGAAAGGCTTCCATTTAGTTACATGCAAAGCAGTCGGGCGCGGATCGAGTCGTTTCAGTTGTCGGTTAGGAATCCCACCTTAACGACTCAACCGCTCGGCCACTTGCTGTTTTCTTTAAGTAAAGTATTTATTGCTGCATTAATTACATTATTTAAAACAACATTTAAATATAATTTTCACGCACCCAACATGGTACGCTAAACTAACTTTCAATCACAATATCTCGTGGTCTGTACAATGTCTTAATATGTGCTCTCCGTAATCATTTAGTAAGCTACGTAATGATTTTTCATTATGTAACAGTTCAAAGGCGTCGCACCCCGTGCCCTTTCTGCTTCAGTATACTGGGCTTCAATGTTCCGTTCTCACACACTAAACCGCACAACGGCACTCGACCGGTACTCGTTTTGAAAGAGGAAACGTTTCAATTTCGATTTATAGATAACTTTTATATTCGGTATTTTTGAGCATCGTGAGTCGTCTTGACGTACCAGGGGCACAGTCCGGGGGCGCTATTCGGTCTGTGTAACGCAAGCTGAGCGTATAACATTTTGGAATTCTTGATGATTCGTCAGATTCACGTATTTTTGCTCGCACTCCACATAATAGGTATATTATAACCACAGGGATTCTGCAAGTTCCGCGGAACCCTGGGCCTAGATTCTTTAAGGGCCCGTAGGGCTTAAAAGCCGAACAAAAATAAAAATAAAGTAAACATTTATAACAGAAAAAAATTTAATGGTAAATGGTAATAGATGCTCTCCAAAATGTACTGGCAATGTAAAATGTTTTACCGGTATTTTGGTTAATTAAATTAAACAATATGTCCGGTAGTGTGTGTTTTATATCATAGTTTTTTTAACGCATTTTTCGTTATTTCTTTTTACGTATGACGTCACAATAAGTCAGCATTGATATTTGGAAACTCAGACAACTGCCAACATTGATATTTTTTGATAATAACAGTTGACATTCAGTCTATAATATCACATTTAGTTTATAATGTCACATGACATTTAGATTATAATCGTAATATTAGTTCGTCAACGGTAGAATATTTTATTTAAAGTATATATGGGCAACCTTACCCCTCCACCAGCTTTAATCCGGCCCACGAGAGAAATTTCAAATAACCCCAAAAAAAATCAAAGATTTACCACACATAGTTTATTTGTAATTACCGTCAACGAACCAAAAACTGTATTTATTCAAATCATAAAGACTAAAATCGATAAATAATATTATTAAGTGTACGCAGTGGAGCAGTGAAGCGGTATTACTCCAGCAAGCATTTCGCTCAATATAATTTACTAACGGACCAGTTAAGAAAGGATAAAATTAAAAAACTCATTGCTGATTTAGGGGAACAGCAACAAATGTTTTATTCACAAAGATCAAATCTAGACAGCGTTGTTAAAGCTAGTTTTATTGTTAGTTTGAAAATAGGGAAAACATCGAAGTCATTTTTTGTGGGAGAGTTTGTTAAATAATGTCTAGTAGATGATGCAAAACTGTTGTGCCCAGAAAAGAAGAAAGAGTTTGAGAAAGTGAGCTTATCGCATCGTACTGTTGTTGGACGTATAGATATGATGGCTAGTGATATCAATAAAACATAGACTGATATATTGGTTGCTTTCTAGCATTTTCGATTGCTTTGGATAAGAGTAGAGATTTATCTGACAGCCCAGTTAGCTATATTTATAAGAAGTGTTGATAAAGAATTTGTAGTGACAGAGGAATTACTGGCTTTTCTGCCGCTGCAAGAGACCACTACTGGAAAAGATATTTTTGCCGGAATCAAAGTACTTTTGAGCACATTTTTGGATAAACTCTCTTCAGAACACGATGATGTGACATACTATTGCAAAGTAAGGTGGCTAATAATACATAAAATTACGAAAAAACTATTCGTGAAAATGCAAACAGTGTCTTAATTAATAAGACAATTTAAGACGATAAATATCCATTGAAACAACTACTTCCCGTGCAAATACACCTCCGGATATTGAATTATACAATGAAATATTTAAAATCTTATTTAAGTATAAATAAGATTTTAAATATTTCATTGTATAATTCAATATCCGGAGGTGTATTTTCACGGGAAGTAGTTGTTTCAATGGATATTTATCGTCTTAAATTGTCTTATTAATTAAGACACTGTTTGCATTTTCACGAATAGTTTTTTTGTAATGTTATATATTATGTTTAATGTGTGCAAACTATAAGAAGCGTAAGCTTATTTTCTCGAATTCAAATAGTTTTGAATTTGAATTTATCTTGTAAGGTGGCTAAGCAAAGGCAAAATGCTAAAAAGATTTGATGACCTTAGAAAAGAAATAGCTAATTTTATGGAAATAAAAGAGAAACCATTGCCGCAAATTTGTGATCCAACATTGCTTTGTGACTTGGAATTTCTGGTAGACATCACAGGAAAATTAAACGAGCTGCACTTGAAGAATCAAAAACAAGGGCAGTTGGTAAATCAGCTGTAGAGTCATTTTAAAGCTTTTCAAAACAAAATTCGCTCCAGGGAAACACAAATGAGACGTAAAAACTGTGATTATTTTGTAACATTATCCAGTCACGAAAATATTGATTACGGTCGCTATGGTGAAGAACTAAAAGAACTGTCAGAGCAATTCACTGATCGGCCTTCCGATTTTAAAAATATGGATGGCACTTTCAATATTTTTGCAAATCCGTGTAAGTGTAATGTGGAAGATGCTCCGCTTCACTTACAAATGGAGATGATCGAGCTTCAAGAAGACTCATATTTGAAGTCTATATTTGATGATGTGGAACTAAGCGAATTTTACAGAACATATCTTTCCAAAAAAAAGTATTCACATCTGAGAGTTTTGGCAAGAAAAATAATTTGCACATTCGGAAGCACGTATAAATGTGAGCAGCGTTTTCAGTCATGAACATTAATAAAAATAAACATCGTACTCGGCTTACAGATATTAATTTATAAAACACTTTAAGCCTTTGCACTAGTAATATTGACCCCATTGATCATCTTGTTTCTCAGCTTTAAACTCAAGTCTCTTATTAATTTTCATTTGATTTGTCTATCTTTTTTTGTTAATTTGCTTTTTATGTGTTTGATTATGCTATTATAATTCTAATAAATAAAAAAGATGTGTGAATTTTTACTGCCTTTTTATTCACTACTACCTACTTATTTCTTACCTACGGCGCGAGACCTGATTAAGTCCTGAAATTACGCCCTCGCCTAAGCAAAGGTTACATGATTTAAAGCAGGTATGGGCAACCTTTGATATGTTGAGGGCCAAACTTTAGCGTGCAAATACGTTCGCGGGCCGCGTTTAAAAGTACTTAGTGCATTTTAAAGTAGTGATAATATTTTTTGCGATAGATATTAGACATGAAACAATACGACAACGTTATTATAGTACAATTTATTAAAATAACAAAATGAAATTTAAAAAAATGGTACATTTTAATAAAATTGTTAAATTTGCAATTGTTACAAACTACGAAAGTTAAATACACCGAAATCAATGAGACACTTGAGCTTGAATTTGGGAAACTAATCCATCGATATTTGGATTAATTCCACTGACACAAAGACGTAAAGAATTTTCCAAATTATCGTCAGTCAGTCTTGTACGATGTGTTGATTTATTAACTTTCATCAATGAAAAGAACTGTTCGCATTTATAAGTACTGCCAAACGCACAAATCAATCTTCTTGCGAATTTTCTAAGCTGCGGAAAATTGTCTTCTTCTAAGTATTTTTTGTAGAAATCGCACAACTCTACGTCTTAAAATTTGGATTTTAGGAGTGAGTTTTCTTGAATCTCGATCAACTCCATTTGTAAGTGTATTGGAGCATTTTGTACAATATGTTGTAAAAGTAGCAAATAAACTGAAACAGTCTTCCATGTTTTTGAAGTCGCAAAATCTGTTCGAAAATTGTTCCGACAGTAACTTGAGTTCTTCAGCATATTGAGCATAAGCAATATTTTCATACGCAGAGAGCGTGTTGAAATGGTAACTGTTACCAGACAGCATCTGTGACTCCCACAAGCGTAGTTTGATCTGAAACGTTTTTAAATGGCGGTACAAATCATTTACTAACTGTCCTTGTTTTTGAAGTTTCAAATTTAAATCATTCAAATAGCCTGTAAGATCGACCAGAAATGCTAAGTCACATATCCATTTTGGGTCACTTAATTCAGATAGTGGTTTATCTTTTATTTTCATAAAGTCTGTTATCTCATTTCTAAGCTCGTAAAACCGTTTCAACATTTTTCCTTTGCTCAGCCATCTGACTTCACAATAATATGTTACGTCGTTATATTCAGCTGATATTTCATCCAAAAACGCCTTCAACTGACGATGGTTGAGCCCTCGGGATCGAATAAAGTTGATGGTTTTCACTACCACATTCATAACATTCTGGAGTCGAATGGACTTGGAACACAAGTTCTGTTGGTGGATAATGCAATGAAGGACTATTAAATCATCTTTTTGCACATTTAATTCTGTTGCTTTTTCATTCAAAATTCCGATGAAACCTTTACGTAAGTAGACCATAGAAGGTGCACCATCAGTGCATACTCCAATTAATTATGACCATTGCAAGCCAAAACTTGTGAATACCTTTTGAACTTCAATAAAAATATCCTCTCCTGTAGTGGTTCCTTTTAGGGGCTGTAAAGCAAGCAATTCCTCAGTAACAGTGAACTCGTTATCAACACCTCGAATAAATATAGCCAGTTGAGCTGTGTCAGACAAATCGGTGCTCTCGTCTAATGCTATGGAAAATGATTCAAAACCAGCCATACGGTCAGTCAATGGTGTTTTTATATCAATAGCCATCATTTCTATACGTCGAACAACAGTTCGTCTTGACAAACTATTTTTTTTAAATTTCAGGACACATAATACCGCAAACTTCTAACATACACTCCTTGATAAATTCTCCTTCGGCAAATGGTTTTAATGCCTTTGCCAATTTTGAGCTAACTATAAAACTAGCTTTCACAACATTATCAAGTTGTGTTCTTTGTTTATGAAACATTTGTTGCTGTTTTTCCAAATTTGCGGTAAGCTTCTGGATTTTGTCTGTTCTTAATTGTCCTGTCAGTGAGTGCAGCGTAGCATGCTTAGTTGAGTAATGCCTCTTTATATTGAATTCTTTCATTACTGAAATGGATTCATTACACAGCAAACAAATAGGCTTACCATTGTGCAAGATAAAAAAGAATTCTTCAGTCCATTTTTCTTAAAAATGGCGACCCTCTGTATCTACTTTTCGTTTCTTTCCACCAGACATCATTTTTGTTTACTTTTCGTTCAATAAACATAATAAAAAACTATAGTTAGTAACCACTCAAGATGCACACAAAGTCACAAAGCAAGTTGACGGCTCGAGCAGTTCGCTAGGATATCGCTTGTCCATGTTATCACCTCGGTAGCTCAAATAGAACTGAACTAACGTTCTGGCCATCCACCCGCTTATATAGGCAAAATAAACGAATAATCTGGTATAAACTAGTTTAGAATAATTGAGAAGCAATAAATCTTTTGATGTGTCGCCCGTGAGGCGGCAAACCTCAAAGAATTTGATCGAGCAAGTCGAGTGGCGGCGATTATCAAAGAGTGAGGCGGCAAACATCAAAGAATTTGATGTTTGCCGCCTCACTGTCACTCCTGTGAGTATAAGTAACTAATGAAATATTTTTTTAATTGGGTTTTTTTCAAAATATCTCGCGGGCTGGATCATATCTTACAGCGGGCCGGGGGTTGCCCATATGTGATTTAAAGTAACTTAGTTCTCCTTTGGTTTAGTGTTTAATTTTGTCTAGCATTGATTGTTTTAAAAATATAAATTAAATACATCAATAAGTGAATATTCTTACTATAACTTTGTTTATTAAAAGGAAATTGAGATGACATTTTGTACATAACCTAAATGAGTTGTTAAATGAAATTTCGGAAATACATTTCGAAATTTCATTTAACAACTCATTTAGGTTATGTACAAAATGTCATCTCAATTTCCTTTTAATAAACAAAGTTATAGTAAGAATATTATATCTGTAAATCTCGAAACACGTCTATAGATAACTTCAGACATTTTCTTTAATATTAATTCTATAGAACAGCCTACGATAACTTAAATTAATATTCAATCTCTGTTGCATAGAAATAGTTAGGCTGTTCAGTAACTCACATATTTATTGTATAATTCAATATCCGTCGGTGTCACAATTGAATCATTAATTTGTATTTATATTATTTAAATGTGTTTATATTAGTTTAGAATGCTAATGTCAAAAAACAGTTAATAAGAAAACATTGAGTTGAAATATATTAAAATAAAGAACAATTTTATAAATACAAATATACTAAATGACAAAGAAAAGTGAATACCAAGAAATATTTAGTAAAGTAAGGAAAGTAAATTTATTTACGGTAAACACCATTTAGTATTCATATTCAGTAGGATAATATGTATAATTGATAAAATTTTAAAAGTGATCGGTTTACCAGAATGTGTGCAAATGTTGCATGTCTATCATAGTACTTTCCTCCCTGTTAGATACTTGAGCTGCCTACCTACCTAATTGTTCAAGAAATGTTCCGTATTCCTGTTAAACTTTGTTCGTAAGGCTCACTTATGTTTTCAGTTTTCCACAAAATATTAATATGACAAGGTTAAAAATGACGTTTATAGCAATAGCTGACTTATTTAAAGTAATTAATTCGTAAATGTCACATTTTAAAAATAATATTAATAAAATAACAAAAAGAGCTACGACATAAAGCGAATATGCAGTAAATGCTTATTTTTTCATAATCTAGAACTTTTCTTGACAAGATTTTTTTATGTGATTAAAATTAAAGAAAAATCCAATAAAAATGCTAAGAGTAAACTACCACTTCCGGTTTCTGCATTTTCACGAAAAGTTGATCGAATACTACTATTGTAATAAAATATTTTTGTGTCATCTTAACAGCTCAATCGGTTTAGACTTTATCGCGGCGACAGACAAACTCGGGGGACCTCAAAATGGATATAGGGAATATATCCATTTTTGATTTGAAAAAATTCGCCAACACAATACTTTCCCATTGTTTTGCATATGGGGGAAAGTGAAAATAAAAACGAAATTAAAAAAAAAAACGTTTTTTGGTGATATCTCGAAAACAAACAAAACATTTTTTTTTTCACGTTATTGGTAGGCCCTACAATATACAACTTTGCCCTAATTTAACCGACTCTTTATCTTTTTAAATAACTGAGATCCCTATACATTCTGTCGAAATACGGACACCCTGTAGAGGCAGAAACTTTAACATACTGAAAAAGCGACATTGGATTAAATCTTTATCAAGATCGAGTACCTAACCAGATGAAATGTATGTTAGTCTTGAGTTGTAGTTTATATAAAAGTAGTTTATTAAAGTAAAAATTCAATAAATTCATTTGAAGAGTCTGTTCTATGTAAAACCCCGAGAGTCTGGAGAGCCGTAACATTTCCGGACGAAATCTTGATGGGACATTATACTAAATGGGAGCCCTTTGTCAATTAAAAAAGTTTCGTCGAAAGTTGGACGACAGCTGGCGCCGCTCTGCTGTTATTAGTATAGTTCGGGTCGGTACCGCCATTACTCTCCAGCTCCGGCTTTCCTCTCTTTTCCCTCGTGCCCCCCAGGAAAACTACACAACGTCAAACATGAAAAAGTGCCTTTAATAACCTGGAAAAACTATATATAAATCGGTCCGTGCGTCCGCATCCGTACACCCTGCGCCATTTACGCCTGGTCCTCGCCGATTTTTCTCCCCGGACAAAAAAAAAACTTGCCTCCCTATAAATAATACCCCGAAATCCAATTACCCCCGAACGGAACGAAAATATTTCCAGATTGTTTAAGTGATAACACCGGAATAGAGGAAACGCGGCCAATTTCATCTGGACAAGGAAGGAACGTGAAATCTTGGAATGGCGGGGTCGTAGGGTGGAATGGAACGAGGGGATAACGAAGTGCCGTCGCAGTTATCTTAAGAGTATAGTTGTGTATGGACGGTGGAGCGAGCACTGTCATCTTGATACACACCATAACGCATCTCCGGAGGGCCATAAAGACACTTCGTGTCTCTTCAACTCGCGTACACGCCTTCCCTCTTCCAGCCACATCACACACTCACTTCAATTTCACTTATTTCAAGGTCAGATAGTTTTCAACGTTTCATCTGGGAATTTCATTAGTTTCTAACTTGCGACTTGCACTTGAAGCCATAAATTCTTGGAGATGTCTCATACAGAGGAGGATTGAATTACTTTATTAAAAGCTTGTACTATGAACAATGTTATTATTTGAAAAAATAACATTTATATTTAATAGAGGCGACCAAACATATTTTAACATTTACTGCGACAAAAAAGTAGATTTAACACTGAATGAAATTTAACGATTCATTTTAAAATTATTCATTTGCTTCCTTGTGTGGCTTTTCTTTAATATAACTAGGTAAGAAACAAATCGTTATGGCCCAATAACGGTAGGAAGGCAAGTGCTGAATACAGGAGCTCTAGTGGTAATTTGAAATTATTAATAGTGATTTTTTTTTAAATACCATCATTAGTTATAACTATTTATCGAGTCAAAAAGTATTTATATTTATAAGGTTTTCTAACAATCTGTGTTACAAAATTATCTATAATTAATGTTCTGATATACTTAAACTTTCTCGCATATACTATTTAACTAACTACCCTCACTCCTAAAAGAAAAAAACTGATCGAAATTTGAAGGTAAACAACTTTAATCACTATTACCCTAACCATTGCCATCTAATAGGGGTGGATGATATTTTACGTACCTGTGATTTAATCACTGATATTGAAAAATTATAGGTCGCTATTGTTACTATTATACATATTTCACGGTGAGTGTCATTGCAAGTATTATTGGAACCGGGATATTTACTTAAAGTTGCGACTGTTAAAAACGTGATTGCTATTTAAAGTAAGGTGCACAATTTCTTATGATCCATACTTCATTAAAACCTCTTCACTAAAAGTGTCCCTTTGCATTCGTTTGTACTCCATTGTGGTCTCTATAAATTAAATTAGCACACAAAAATACAAAATCACATAAATAAATTGCTATTTTCGAATTATATCATCAATAATGTGGCTAGTGAATTTAGGTGGGCCAGATAGTATTAAAACACCCTAAAACTTGTTTTATTTTTCAATGTGTAATGGAATTTTATTTTTCAATGTGTAATGGAATCAAGTATCAACCTCCCCAATTAAATACAAATTAAAATCGTGAAAGGCAGCTTTCTATTTGGGAGGTTTGGGTCAAGGTTTCATTGCCTACCGGTAGTTATTGCTTCGCAAACAAATAGTACATACGAGGCACCTCTATCTTCTTCATAGCAAATACTGCATGTTAGATCCTCTGTTTACAGAGGATCCAATATGCAGATCCATGCCATGTAGAAGTTTCCTGAGGGTAACTTCGTGACAATCGTAAAGTTGTGTCTGCTCTAGTCTAAGGAACTCAGTTGCTAGGTCTAGAGTGTGAGGTTTACGTTAGATGAAGGATAGACAAATATCTGACCTAACCTTTGTAACTGGATCCAATTTCAGGTAATATCAATTAGCATAGCCAGATAACTATTTACCTGTTATATGATGGACAAAGGCCACTGGACACTCAACATCGATATTTCAGGACCGTAAAATCCCCTATGTAATTTTTGTAAGGTATTAGAACGCTTATTATACAATTTTATTTATAGCTCAATTAAACCCGAAGAATCACCCCAACAACATGGGCTTGTACCGAAGCGTTCAACATTAACTGACTGAGTCGCTATTACTCAGCATATCTCATGAAAGGGAGACAAACCGATGTCCATTATATAGACCTCTCTATGGCATTCGATCGAATGATACACTGATACAAAAAAATACAGGTTTTTGATGATAAGGTTATATCTTACCAACAGAAGTCAACATGTCGAATTAAATGGGTTTAAATCTCAGATCTGTACTATTAAAAGTGATGTTCACCAAGGATCTAACTTATGGCCACTTCTATTTTGTATATATATTAATGATGTTGCCAAAGTAGTTGATTGTGATATGCTGATATATGCTGAGACATCAAATTGTATAATACATTAAATAACTCCAGCGACAGTGATCTATAGCAGAATAATTTAAATAAATTGAATACTTGGTGCAGAAATAACAAACAATGTTTAAATCGAACCAAGTGCTCTATAGTATCATACACACGTAAATCAACTCCTATCATCTATGACTATGCAGTAGAAGGCGCACTATTACATCGAGTAGAATAAATCTATGATCTAGGCATACTCTTCGACTATAGATTAACTTTCAAAGCTCACATCATTAATGTTATAAAGAAATATAACACACAGCTTGGTTTTATAATTAGAACAACACACGATTTTAAAGATCGTGAGACTTTTATGCTAATATTTAATTGTCAGTAAACTAAACTACTGTGCACCCATATGGAATCCATATATACAACTTCATATTCGTCATGTTGAATCAGCGTAGAAGAGGTTCTTAAAAAGCTTATATTTTAAGAGGCACGGAAGTTATCCAAATCAGGGATGCTTTACTTAGATTTACTTTTAAAATTTAATATGCTGTCTGTTGCTATGAATCATAGTATGCTTAATGTTATTACTTTGTATAAGTTAATTTATTATCAAATTGATGATTAATCGATGCTACAAACACTCACCTATTATCAAAATGATACGCGTCTACCATCAAATTCAGTACAATGTTGATATTTTCACATCTTTTCAGGAATCTAGGAGTGAGGCTTATGCGTGTTTTATAGAAATAATAAAAAAATTGAATTTATTTAGTCTATATTAAACCTATACTTATTTGTTTATTATTATCATTCTTTCTTTTCTCTCTTTTATTTTTTTTGCACATATTAATTTACTTATGTATTGTAACTTAAGTTATTTTTTTTATATTTTTATGTAAGACTGTTTGACTGTTGGAAATAAAATTATTATTATTATTATATACAACCTTTAAAAAAATATGGAGGAAAACAAGCAAAATGTTACTGAATTATTAAAATTAAGTAACATTCTAACAAGTGTTTTCCAGTCCTAGTGGTTGAGCATGAAGTAAATATTTAGTGTTTAGAAAAGCCAGAAAATTTGGACCGATCCAAATTTTTAGGGATTTTCTAAACTCAAAATATTTACTTCATGCGCCAGGCGTGTTCAACACTGATTTGAAGTCAAGATCAAAAATACATAATGCGTGGATCAGATCGATCTTTTGATCGATCTGCTCGATACTTTAACTGATCGATCATTGCTTGATCAATCCTTGAGATACTCGATCTTGCTCATCACTAATTATTATTAATTAATGTATATAAAAGAGCGATGTCTTTTTATTCATAATTTGTACATATAATAATAGAGGCCTGTATTCAGTTTGTAATTATTTTACAAGCTAAATAATATATCCAAGAAAATGTAAGAGTAGGTTTTTAACCACAATACGTATATTGGTTTACAACCGTCTCTTAAATTTGCTCAAATGTATTATTAAACACCTTGTAAAATAATTACAAACTGAAAACAAAGCCTCTGTTATTATACGTACAGATTATGAATAAAATCACATCGCTCGCAGACAAACAATAACAAAAGGAAGAAAACGTAAACACGGACAGAATAAATAAAGTAACGCTTGGCGGTTATCAAAAATTAATATTCGTTCCTGTTCGCATTATTTACATCCCTCCGGCCCGATCCTCCATTCGAAAACATCTCCCAGCTACAGCAGCTATAGCTGCAGAGCAACAACGAATAACATCATAAAACATGTATATTCATTACCCCCGAGTTTACCTATTTATTATGTTTGTTTCCTTTACATAAACACTTTGTGCATTAAAATTATTACCGTATCACATTTACATGCATAACGGATCGGGGAAAGGGGGGGGTCCCGCAAGGAAAATTTCGCGAAGCGGCTTTTATCTTTTTTCTGCTTTTTTTTCCTTCTCTCTATTTCTTTAGTATGACTAGGGCGCTCAGAGGGGATATTTTAAAAACTTAATGAAGGCGTCTAGTAGATTTTAGAATGTCACTGGCTTTAAAATTAAATTACCTGCTGTAGTGGTAATTCGTTGATTGTATTGCTTGTTTGGATGAAAAGTTTACTTTTAACATAATTATTATTTTAAGAAAAGCAAACATTATTAACAATAAAAATCGTTGATAACAGACTAAATATTTTATTCCGTGTTATTCTAATTAAAGATATACTTATGTGTAATGGACTTCACAATAGGTCAGTGTTTTATACGCGTGGCGCATGAAGTAAAATTTCAAGTTTAGAAAAGCCTAAAAATTTGGTTTGGTCGCTCCACTTCGCTAAGCGACCAAACCAAATTTTCAGGCTTTTCGGAACTCGAAATTTTACTTTATCTGAGAGCAGAAACCCTCGCTCTGGGCAAATTATTAAATGCTATAGATTTTTCATGCATTTAATAACTTTTATCTGTAAAACAACGTCATCGTAATTACGAATAGTAGCCTGTGCATTCACTTTGGCATTTGTTATAGTCATAAAAATGGCACGATTCGAAAAAACATTAACGGGAGAAATTAACAAAATTGTTAAAAATAACTCCGTTCCAATAAATAAATGCTAAACAAATATTTCATACTGCAAAAACCGAGCAAATAGCAATAACTTAACCTATAACAACTGTTTTTAATTTTATTCCAAATAGAATAGATGTTTTTAAGTACTTATTTCATATTTAGTTTAATTGTTATAATTAAAAGAAATTTGTTTATGAAAGTTGTTGCTGTTACATTATAAATAATTCAATAAATAATTAAATAATCTTTATAAATACAATACGACCTTTTCAAATAGCGAATACTATTTTTTTAATTTATTTATCTTAAAGTCTTGCATTTTTAGACAATTCTACTCGACATATCAAGCATTAATAATCAAAGATTAAAGCCTTCGAGCTAAAGCTCTCGGGTTTAATCAAATTAATAATGCTTGATATTTGGTCTCATTTGAATTATCAAAATTCAAGCATTCTTAACAAATTAGTAAAAAAATAATAGTCTGCTATTTGAAAAGGCTTTGTTATATTGGTGTTGACTATTTTTGTTTTGTAGCCAAATAACATAAGCACAACAACTTTATAGTGCAGCTGATAGCCCCCCCTCTATTCTCAAAAGAATGGCAAAAACTAACTTTTTATCTTATTTAGTTTCCAAGTCGATCAAATCTATGTTCGATCTGGAGGCCATCTTGTAGGAAGCTGGAAGAGGAAGGCTGGCCAGAAGGGACAGATTGTGTACATTTGTCTTAAGAGTGCGCGCTTGTATTTTACTTACTAGAAATCATATCTAGAGCAGATGCTCAAAGACATTGTGACCCTGTTTTTAAATGATGTCAGAACTTCTCGAAGTGTGTCCCTGCTGATGTTCGCATAAGCATCGTGAATACGCTGCTTCATATCATCTGGCGTTGAAGGTATGCCCGCATAACACTTGGCCTTCAGCATTCCCTACAGGAAAAAGTCTGGCGGAGTCAGGTCCGGCAAACGTGTTGGCCAAGGCACAGGTCCCTCACGACCAATTCACTTGTTCGGAAATCGGCGATTCAAAATATCCCGGACTGCATACGCAAAATATGCGGGGCGGGGCATCCATCTTGTTGATACCACATGGTTAAGTGGTTTTGCAGAGAGACTTCTTCGAGTAAACCTGGGAGCTGAGTTGTCAGAAATTAAATGTATTTTTCTGCATTCAGATTTCCGTCGATAAAGTATGGGCTAATAAGATGATCTCTCATAACGCCGCACCAAACATTGACGCTCCACGGTCGTTGATGATGTCCTATCCGATAGGGATTTCAGCCCAATAATTCATGTTATGCCGGTTGATTTGGTCACGGTTTGTGAAACTTGATTTATCTGAGATCTTAATCCCTTCTTCTTCGTAAAATTTCGAGTTTAGAAAAACCTAAAAATGTTTAGGTTTTTCTAAACTCGAAATTTTAGTTTATCAGAGTTGAAAATTAGTGATAGAGTGAATGTCCAAACAAATTAAATCGGAAGAAGGAACGATTGTTAAAAATGTTCAATCTAGAAGGTATGCAATAAAAACCTCAAAAGGTAATGTAATAGATAGAAATAGAAGGGTTTTGGCAATTATTCCTGATTCTTCAGAAAAAGATGATGTAAATTGTAAGAATAGTGAACATATTTCTAGTGACAGACATTGGATCTGAAAGCTCGATGGACGAAGCATTTGTTTATAATCCCCCACAGAGTACTAGTAGTGGAAGAGTCATTAAGGTTCCAGATAGATTTGTGGCTACATAGATATAAATTAGTTTCTGTTAATGCTATATAATTTTGAATGTATAAAGTTTATTTTAATTGAATATATAATTTTGTTTAAAAAAGGGAGATGTCATAATATTAATTATTATAATTAAATGTGTTATTTTCTACAGCAAATCCATCTCGTCGAGAAAAGAGTATTAATTTATATTTTATCATACGAATTGTATTTTTTATTTAAATCGGACTAGATGGTGAGTATCAATAAATGTGTAGTTGGTGACAGTTGTTTTTATTTATAAATGATCATCGGCATCCCAATAATATTATCAAACATAATAATATGACATGGTTAACCTGGGAGTGGAAGACACTCGTTCGGCAATCGTATATGGCTTATTATGTCTTTTTCTGTTTTATATAAAACAAAATATGCGATATTAATAAAAGAAGTAATAAAATTATGAATATTAAGAAAAGAAATGAAATTTGTTAATAGCTCAAATCATATTTTTTTATAAAAATCTTAAAAATTCACCGAAAGCGTCAACATTTTTAAAATTGACTAAAATCTTGAAAATTCATAAAAATCAATTTAAAAATTTGAGGAAATCTTGGAAACTCACGAAAATAAAAAAAATGCTTCTTCACCTCACAAAACTCATCTAAAAATTTATTTTAAAACGCTTAATACACATCCATATCCAAAAAAACCTATCATCTATTTTTCAACTAGAACAAGGTGTTCCTTAAGGTTCCCTTCTATCCCCACTACTATATAATGTATTCTGTTACGACCTCTACAATCCTAACTATAATTTTATCGACCTTACTAAATATCCTAAACAATTTGTCCTAATTTCCCACTCAACTACCCTAACCTCAAGCACAAATTCCCTCCAAAACTTAATTAATAAAAGCTCCGTATGGTTTACCAAATGGAGACTTAAAATAAATCCTAATAAATCTCAACTGTTTCTACACTACCTCCAGTTAACACCTAATTCCCCATCGATATCCATAAACAACACCATAATTCATCCTTCTCCCACATGTAGATACCTTGGTATCCATTTCGATAACAAATTATCATTTAAGAAACACACATCATTATCTTAAATAAATACAAATACGTGTGCAATTATATATAAAATTATATGTCGCAATATCTTAGAGTACTCCTCCATCGTGTACTTAAATCCCTCCAAATCCATCCTCAACAACTTCGAGGTTGCGGAGAGATCGTCCCTTCATACTCTTACAAACCTCCGGCACCCCTAAAATCTTCTCTATAATCCCTCAACCAAACAACAAAAGTATTACCAATTATAGATAGACTTCGATTCCTAACCGAGCGATTTGCATGCAACGATAATAATTATGATTTACTCAAACAAATGTGCATCCCCAGAAATCCTTACATACCTTCTAAATTCCAAAACCCGCCCATCACCCTATTCGTATACGAGGCCTGATACCAACCGAACATTTTGAATTACCCGCCAACGGAAATATTTAATGATATGCTGTTAGCACCACTGCCTTGCACATAATCTCCTTTGTGAGCGCATATTCTTGGATTGTTGATATCTCGTTTAGTTTTCGTTATATTCTTATTTGAATGCAGTGTGTTTAAGTGTTAGTGGCGATTTTTTAAATGTGCGAGTTTCTGGAGCAACGATGCAACTTAAAATGTTGCGTGAAACTGGGGAAAACAATGAACCGTGTGTACTATCAAGGCGTATTGCGACAGTTGCACACTCAGCTTTGGTAATCCAGACCTAGCTCAATAACATTTTTTCTTATTTCCAAAATTAGAATCAGTGCGATAAGGACGCCGTTTTCAGAGTATTAAGGGCATCAAAGCAAATTCGTCAAGCCATCCTAAATGAAGCTATCCAGGACTGCGTAGCGAAATAGAAACACCGCTGAGAAAAGTGTGTGAATAGGGAAGGGGAGTAGTTTGAATGCGTTAATCAAACTCGTAAAGATTAACGAAAGTCTTAAAAATTCAAGAAAACTGCCAAAAAAATTTAATAATTCAGGAAAATTATGAAAAAAATTCATTGTTTTTGAAATTTACGAAAATCTTACAAATTTAGGAAAACCTTGGAATTTAATGAAAAGCCTTAACATTTTTAAAATGAACGAATATTCAAGAAATTTACGAAAATTGTTTTAAAAAGTAACAGACATTTTGGAAATTGACTAATATTCATAAAAGGCGTCAAAATATTATAAATTAAAGAATTTCTTACAAATTCATGGTGTCAAAATTCGAAAGATAATTGTGTTAACTGTTTTAAATCTGTATCTATTAGTATATTATTTTTATCAAAAAATCAATCTCTACGTTTGTTTCCTTAAACTTTTTTTATAAATAAACAATTTGAATATTTACATCATAATTTCTACAATTTGACAACTTTTTTACACTGCCCGATTTTGTAAGTATTTCACGATTTTGGTATGATTTTTTTATTTAATATTGCTTGTTTCTGTTTTTGAATTTTGGAATTCTGCCCTGAAGAAGCCAACAAGTTTTAGGGAAATATTGACAAATATAATTAAAAAAAAAAGAATTAAAAAAAAATTACATACAAATTTCTACAATAAAGTCTTCGTCTCCATTATATTTCTTAAATTAATTCCGCCGCTAAAACCCAAAACCCAATTATTATAGTATGAAAAGCTTCAACATTTTTAAAACTAACGAATATTTGGGAAATTTACGAAAATGTTCGTGAATATTCTAAATATGTATTTAATATAAAACAAAAACTTTATACATTTCATGAATTTTCAGGGTTTTAGTGAATTTCCTAAATATTCGTTAATTTTAAAAATGCCGAAATTTGTCATGAAATTTAAAGATTTATATAATATTTTGTTTGTAAAATCGTTTCTTGTAAATTTCTAAGTTTTCGTTACATTAAAAATATCAACGCTTTTCATAAATTCTTCACAATTTCTTGTGATTATAATGAAATGTTAACAGTTTTAAGATTAGTATCATTATGACTTCAATTATGATTATGATTACAGCCGTAAACTCGCTTTATATTCAGCCATTTATTTGTGATTAATGCTAGACATTTCAATTATAAGTTCTTAAGAAATCCTAACGAGTGTTTACAACCCCAGATTAAGCATAAAGTAAAATTTCGAGTTTAGAAAAGCGTGAAAATTTGGATTTGACGGGGCGCGCGAGCGAAGCGAGTCGCGCCCCGGCAAATCCAAATTTTCACGCATTTCTAAACTCGAAATTTTACTTCATGCGCCACGCGTATTAAACATTGACCCATTATATTTTCTTGTTTGTAAAAGGTGAATTTTGATAATTTCACAACCGTCATTAAGCTTTTCCTGACAATATTATTTATATTAGGTAAAGGTCTTTTAAAAATCAATTTGCAGTATTAAATTAAAATAAATATTAAATCTAAAATATCTGAGATCGAAGAGAATCGATATTTTGAATACCAATACTTTTCATTATGATATTTTACCGTATCGATACTTTGATATACGATATGATCGATACTTTGATATACGATATGATCGATACTTTGATATACGATATAATCGATACTTTGATATACGATATAATCGATACTTTGATATACGATATAATCGATACTTTGATATACGATATAATCGATACTTTGATATACGATATAATCGATACTTTGATATACGATATAATCAATACTCAATATCGATATTTTTTGGGATCGGAATATTCCTACTTAAAACCAAGCATCTTGGGGAAAAAAAACTTTTTTCTATCTTTAACGTGATCCGAGAACGCTCTAATATAACACCCTGTATAGTTAATTAAAGTTGAAACATTTTAACTTAAAATAAAAACAGTAAACCAAGTTTATAATTAAAACATTTACAATAATTAGCGGTAATTAACTTTGATAAATCCGAAACGTTCATAAAATTTAATGAATTCATATAGCGTGTATGTGCGCAGATTGATCGACATATTTATTATAATAGCTTCGCGTTTAATTGTTTACGTAAAACTTTGAAAATTCAATCGAGATTAAATTAAATTGTTTAATAAAGTTCGGAATTTGTTATGGAAGTCGTTAAACATTATATTTTCCCCGGCTACCTTTCCCTCCACGTGCATACACCTAGTGTATTCCGACTCTAATTAATTACGCCGATATTTCAGCCCCGCAGTGATAACCGAAAACATTTCTTTTAATAGAGATAAAACGGATTCGCCACGCGGACGCACAATACATCAACGCACCCCTCCGTCCGCATTTTTACCATGCAGGGTAATATTTTTACGGCCGGCCATTTTCCCACCAGTCCCCTCACCCGGTTTCAAAATAATTCAAAGGGAATCAGATTCGGATAGGCTATATCGGTTGATGGATTCGCATCGTTTCGTTTCGTTTCCGAGGTATTTACCAAATGGATTCGAATAGCTGTTAGTAGGTTTCTACATTACTCTGCACAAAATGAATACCAGATAATGAGTGCGTAAGTGTATTTTTTTTTCTGGTTGATGAAGCCGAAGATAACACCAGACAGACAAAGGGAGTGAATAAAACAACAGAAAACATCGATAACTTGCAAGACACGATTAACATCCTACTGTAATGTACCAATGTATTATGTTAATGTCTTTATTATTGTATTATTATTATTTCAATGTTCTGTCTTATTGTGTATTTTCGATTAACTTATTTATCTGTTATATTCATATCTCTTAATTTATGTATATTGTGTTTATGTTTATATTATTACGAGCGAACGCAGATAATACCAGGAGCATTTAATTCCTCTTTTGAAACTTTCTAATTTTCCATCAATGGTCATTATCTTCTTATCTTTATTCTTTGTCCAGCATTATGCGCGTCCGCACTATATTTAGGAGTTAGTTTCTAGACTTCAAAGGAGAAGGTTAGAAACAATCGACAATTTAAAACTCTAAAAGTCTTAATTCATATTCCAACTTATAAATCAACTTGTTAAAGTCAAACTTCTAAGTTACAAATAAAACAACACTCTTCTGTTAAACTAGGATAATTACTTCACTGAAATCACACACCCAAAATAGAACTTAAAACAAATAAAGAGTACAACAAAAGTATTCTTTACACTACTGTTAAATATTCAAAGTGTTAAAAGTAAAACTAATCTATTAAACGCTCGTATGAGGGTTGTTATCAGTGACGGCAGGGTCGATCGGGCCGCACCGTTAAATTTGATTCAACATGTTTTATAAATGTTTATGTTCTCAGAAATAAATATTGCGCATTTTTTATAATTAATATATAACAGGTTAATAGATAATAATATTAATATGCACTCAGTATATCACCGATAAATGCGGAAATTTATTTTCATTTGATAAATGTTTCGGCCAACCGTAAATTTTCAGAATATGAAGATTAATGCAAGCACTACGTCGTCACAAGTGTCGCTGCAGTTTCTGTTGTTACCAGTGCTGCCGATTTTGGGAATTTTATCCCAAATTGAAGTAATTGAAGATGTGTGAGTTTTTTGAGAGGGGATTTATATATTTAGGGATGAAATGGGATATTTTACCCACAAAATTCATCAGTTTATTATTTTATTGCTATTGTTCTTAATTTTTTGTTAAATTTACAGATACGTCGTCCATGTTGTAATTTTATTATTATAAAATGAGACAAAAATTATACTAAAACCTCAATTACTTCTTCAAATCAAAATCAAATATTGTGAAAATTAAGTTTGTTGAAATTTGCTTTCCTAGACTTATTTGTACATGCATTTTGATGATTCTAATCAATATTCTTTAATGCTGATTACTTTCGTCAGTTTTAGTTAACTTTTCAAATTAGAATTTTCTTTATTCTTTATTTAATCTGAATCACAGAAAAACATGGACATAATAAATCTTTATGTTATCTTGTAATGTATTATTACTATAGATGAAGTAACATTTCGAGTTTAGAAAAGCCTGAAAATTTGGTTTGACCAAATTTTAGGCTTTTCTATACACAAAATGTTACTTCATGCTTTACCTGGGAGTGGAAACCCTCGTTAGACGATTAATCAGAAACTTATTTTGCAATTTCCTTTATTGTAAAATTTAACACACAAAATTTTGTTGTTTAAATTTAGAACAAACACAAATTTGTGTGCATTAAAAAATCAAGTTTCATACAATCAACATAATAATAATAATAAATCTTTATTGATCAAAAATGCCATGTTACATGGATTTGACATGTCTGCGTAAGTACACTTAACTAAGATAAATACACTTAATACATAAAAGCATACAATTATTAGATGGGATAAATATAACCATCCTAAGAATATATATACATTATAAATTATCAGTCAGTGTTTTTGTATTATGATTCGGTAACCGAAGCATACATCCATTTCTTGTGCTATATGGGTGTGTATCGCCGACTGCTTTATATGAATTAATATTTTTGTGTATATGATTAACACATTTAAATATATATATACAGGGAAATGTTAAAATATTTTGTTTTTTAAATGTGTCCAAACAAATGTTTGGAAGTTTTATATTAAATATGAGCCTAATAATCCTTTTTTGCTGTATAAACATCCTATTTATTTTTGACACACCACCCCACATCACTATATTGTAGGATAAAAGAGAGTACACTAACGCATAATAGATACGAATCAGGGTATCCGCACCGACCATGGCCTTCATTTGGTAAATTGCATAGAACGCCCTGTTTAACTTACTGCGAACGTATTCAATATGCTCACCCCATGTTAGATTTGTATCGATTATCGTCCCTAGGAATTTAACTTTCGGACTCAAGTGGTAATTGATATTATTATGTCCGAAATTGAAATGTATGGGGAGCTTTTTACGTTTGCCGAAGTTAACAATCATCGTCTTGTCACAGTTCAAAATCAAATGATTTTTTGTACACCAATCTTGGAACTGTGTCAACACCTCCACTACCCTCTCGTCTAGTTTTGATTCGGTGTCTGCCGATACTGCTATTGACGTATCGTCTGCAAACATTACTACGTGTCCCTTATTAATATGAGAAGGCAGATCATTGACATACAACAAAAATAATAGAGGTCCCATCACCGATCCCTGAGGTACACCGTAATCAATACCAAACTCACTTGATTCCGCCCCATTCACAGAGACAATGAGTCGCCTGCTTTCGAGATATGATTTAAACCACTCCAGACAATTCCCTCTGATTCCATAGGCACTCAGTTTAACTAATATGTGGTTAATATCTATGGCATCGAATGCTTTCGATAAATCAAAAAACAGGCCAACAACGAAATAACCCTGACCCATATTATTTTGGACAAACTGCAACATCTGATTTGATGCAGTCTCTATTGATCTACCCGATCTAAAGACATGTTGATTATCACATGAAAGATGAATATATACATACAATTCACAGAACTTACTTAGAATTAATTACAACTGCATTTGCTTTACTGAAAATAAAATTATGTCAACGTTTTTTTTTTTCAAAATATTAAGCCAAAGTTGAAATTAGGCAATAAATTGACCGACTTTAGAAGAATGTTTATTTTGAGAGAACTGTAAAAAATCGACGGATTATCAAATCAACCTAAAACTTAAAGAATCTACACAGAAATGAATAAACGTTGATTATTTATAAGAAAAATTTAAATATCTTCACTGGATTTAATAAAATATCAAATAAAAATTCAAATTTCGTGAAAAAAACGTGCATAATAATAATAATGCATAATAAAAGATTTAAGTTTTAAGCAATCAACATGAAACTCACAGAATTTACTTGGAATGTATTTAACTCACATCTTATAGAAAGAAATTAAATCATGTTAACGTATTTTCTAAAATATTTAGCCAAAGTTGAAATTATGCAATAAAATTTACGATTTTGTTAAAAATTTAAAATTTTATACCATCAACATGAAATTCACAAAATTTACTTAGAATTGATTGCACTTACATCTTGTAGAAATAAAATTGAATTATATCATCACATTTTCTTAAAATATTTAGCCAAAGTTGTAATTTTGCAATAAAATCAATGATTTTTGAGAGTGTTTTGTTTGAAGCAATTGTAAAAAAATTTACAGATTATTAAAACAACTTAAAATTTCAAGAATCTGCTTAGAAATGAAAAAACTTTGATTGGTTATAATTGAAAATATCTTTACTAGATATTCCAAAATACTAAATCAAAGTTAAAATTTAAATTGATTTATATTTATTTTATAAAACTAAATTCCATTCATTTTGAATAAATTCTGATCATTTTGAACTTTAGCAATTTTGTTTCTGATTGATCGTCTCACGAGGGTTTCCACTCCCAGGTTAAGCATGAAGTAAAATTTTGAGTTTAGGAAAGCCTGAAAATTTGGATTTGCCAGGGCGCGCGAGCGAAGCGAGTCGCGCCCCGGCAAATCTAAATTTTCAGGCTTTTCTAAACTCGAAATTTTACTTCATGCGCCACGCGTACTAAAGACTGGCCTTAAGTGGCATCTTCAACAAATTGGTAAGAGTGAAATAAATTTAGTATGTTAATTATCAACTGTTTAAATGACGGGGAAAGACACATCGCCACTCTTTTTATATCATATTATTTATATATTTCACGCCCTAAAACAATTACACTTTTTTTTACTACTTGTGTAACAGAAAAATATTTATGTTTGAGTTTTATTTGTATGAGAATTCAATATCTAAATTTATACTAGAATTATCTTTTTCCACGCTAAAATAAAAATGACGTTTATCTTTATTAAAAAAATTACTTAGAAAGAAATTAAAAACATTGCCGAAAAATGTTTTTAATAAAAGTTGTAGATAATATAAAAATTGGCTTTTTATGTATGTTTAATTAACAAATTATGCCGTCTAAAAATATTTTTATTTTGTTTCAACTATCAAATACGTATTATTGTGAAAAAATGAATAGAGGAAAATATAAAGTTTCCTTTCATTTTATTTTGAATGAAAGGAAAAACGCAGTGTATTCAATTTCTTTATAAGTAATTTTTAATGGATACACTCCGATTTTCCTTTCATTAAAAATAAAGTAAAAGGAAATTTTCTATTTTGCTCTGTTAATTTTTTCACAATAATACGTATTTGATCTACAACTTTTATTAAAAAGATTTTTCGGCAAGGTTTTTAATTTCTTTCTAAGTAATTTTTTTAATTTGTGTGTTTAATAAAAAAACAATTTTTATATTATCTACAACTTTTATTAAAAAGACTTTTTCATATATAATTTTAGAGAAAACTCAAAAAAAATGGTAAAAGTAAACTACCAGTTCCAGTTTTCACATTTTTACCAAAAGCTTTTCCCATCCTAGGATTGTAATAAAAAGCTTAAGTTTATAGTGTCATCTTAACATCTTGATTGGTTTAGGCTGTATAACAGTGACGGGCACACTCTTTTAAAAAAATTAACTCAGGGGAGCTAAAAATTCACTAACATTTTTGATTTAAATGTTCTTGCTAAAGCAATACTTTCCCTTTGTTTTACTTTACATATGGGGGAAAGTAAAAAAACAGTTTTAAAATATATTTTTTTAAATTGAATTAAATTTTATTTATATAAAGCAAATTCTAAATTTTTGGGGGTAAAGTATTGCTTGAAGGGGTATTGTCTGTTAGGGTTTGAGGCAAACCAGTATTTTAGGATTGGCAGCACTGGTCGTTACATTTTCCCTGCAGCGTGGACGTACGTTTAAATGGTTTACTCGAATACGGGAAATTTGCCGGGACCGCATTTCCACACAGTACATCGACAGTATATAAATAATATTTAATAAATATCAAAAAATTAAGTTGACTACCTGCAGCTTGTCTACATTCGGCCGACCCACTTCCTTAGATCACGAGCCGTCACTGGTTGTTATATTTAAAACACTTTGTTTTAAAGCAGTCTTTTAAACATGTTTAAAAACAGCCGTCGTGTTTTAAACGGTTTAATTTTAGACGTGTTTTAAATGTTAAATTCGTTTAAAACATGTTTTAGGCGTTAAATTTGTTAAAAACGATTTTTTTTATTGTCCTAAATTATCTAAAGTACGAGGGGAGTTCGATATTAAAGGTACAGGTGCCTGTGAAACAAACACCGCAAACGAATTATTGTCCTCCAATATCCGCCATATAGTCCCGATCTGACCCCCTCCGATTTTTATTTATTCGGACCCCTGAAGAATTTTTTTGGCGGGGAAACGCTTTGCAAATCAACAGGAATTGCAAGACACAGTTGTGGACTACTTCAATCGACTTGACTGGCAACACTACAATGAAGGGATGTTCAAACTACTGTCACGCTGGGATAAATGTCTCAATCTTTATGGGGAATATGTCCAGAAATAAACAGAAGCATAGCGTTTTTTGTAGAATATATTAAATATTTTCTTTAAAATATGTTAGTAAGTTTTGGCCTGTACCTTTAATATCGGACTCATATTTTATACATCTTTCGTTTCTAAATTTTCGAGTAATTTTCAATTAAAAGTCAAAAACGTTGAACTTTATAGAAATATTTAGGGAAATAAAAGTTTTAAACATTCAAAACATGGAAATTCTTTAAGAAATGCTCATGTACATTCGTGTGAATGTTAAGAAGACATTGTTCTTTCAGAATATGCGAAAAACAAAAAATATGGAGAAGGTTACAATGGCAGAATTAAAATTTACGAATCATTAACAAATCAAGCAAAAAGATTACTCTGGGAAGCAAAAAAGAAAGCCTTCGCAGCAAAATGGAAGTATGTTTGGACGAAAAATCACAGAATACTCGCGAGAAAAGAAGATAACTCATCGATCATACTTATCAACTTCGACAACGACCTTGAAAAAATAATTTAATTTGAATAGCCACGAACAAAATATACTAAACAACCTACATTTTAATGGACACATTTTCTAGATACACAATTAGATGACAATCAGTACTGCGAAATAATTGACAATATCGACGACTGGGAAATACAAAATCATACAATTAAAGCAATAACGTACTTAAATATTAATTCATTACCAGGACACTTTAATAATTATTTATCATATTTGCACAACAGCATAAAGCACTTAGATATATTATTATTATCTGAAGTGAAAATGAATGAACAACGGTACGGCAGTTTAAAAAACATATACAAAATAACTGGTTTCAATAATGTTGTTGAATTAAGAAAAAATAATAACGGGGGTGGCCTGTTGGCCTATTATAGAAATAATTTGAAAGTGGAAAAAATAGATTTTGATACCAAATACTTTGAATCCCTCCACCTTTGTGTTCGTTTAGATAAGTTAGATCTACACATCTTGTCAATATACAGACCACCAAATTTGCCGCCTGAATCATTCTTAACAGAACTAGAAGAATACCTACTTAAATATGAAGAAATGAAATACTTTATTGTCATTGGAGATGTAAATATTAACACATTGGAGAATAGCAACATTGCTATAAAATACGAAAACTTAATGTTCGAGAGAGGGTTTATGAAACGAATTAACGTCGCTACACATTTACATTTCGAAATGATACATTTGTAAGCTCGTGCATTGATCATATTTTTTATAAAGGGCAGCCAAATAAACTTTCGAGTGCTGTCATGAAAACCAAAATATCCGATCATTATATGATTGCCTGTGCTTTCGACGTATCACGTAAATCCCTCGTCGAAAAAAACGAATTCGTGTCAAAATTAGACATCGAAACGTTTCGTGCCAACATCTCAGAAAAATATCAGAAAGACATAATTGATTCTTACAACTGCCCAAAAAAACTATTAGAATACATACAGGAAACATATATAAATGTAAAAAAATCATCAACATATACAATAAATACAAGAATGCGCAGAAAGTTGCCTTTAAATCCATGGATAAAAGAATCGATCTTGGAAGAAATTAAAAACAGGGATAAATTATTTCAATCATGGAAACGAAGCGCTTTAGGTGGAAATAGAAGCTACCATCTGAGAGACATGTATAAAAAAGCACGAAATAAAGTTAATGACTTAATCAAGAAAGCTAAACAAAACTATTATCTAGAGCTTTTTAACAAATCTAAAAATAACATGAAAGAAACGTGGAAAAACATAAACACTATTATGAAAGAAGATAAAAGAGAGAAGAATAAAGAGTTAAACGATGTATTCAAAATCCCAGTTTGTGACATAGCCAATAATTTTGCTAAATCTTTTTCGGTATCCATACAAAAATTATTGCATAAATGCGATAAAACTCTATACAACAATCACATGGACAACCATATCACATCAATGTTCATGCCTGAGGCTACCCAGGAAGAGATTACGGATATTATAAAGCAATTAGATATAAAAAAGGGCCCCGGATGTGACGAAATGCAAGCATATCATATTGTAAAATTTTGCGAAATATTTAGCTATCCTATTACACGTTTCATAAATATATCATTGAAAAACGGACAAGTACCATCTAACATAAAAAAATCGATCATTGTGCCCATACATAAAAAGGGCAGCAGAGCATGCTATTCGAATTACAGACCTATTTCGATTCTTACATCAATCGATAAAATATTAGAACGTTATGTAGAACAAAAATTAAGGCACTTCTTAACTAAAAATAGAATACTAGATAACAAGCAATACGGATATCAAAGAAAGAGAAGTACAATAGCATTGTTAGAACATATGAGTGACCTAATTAACGACTCCTTGAATAGACATTTTCATGTATATTGTTTGTTTATAGACTTTAGCAAGGCTTTTGATACAATAAATCACAACACCTTGCTAAAGATTCTGGAAAGCTACGGTATACGAGGCAACTTGAATAAATGGTTCAAGAGTTATTTAGAATCGAGAACATTCTGCGTAAAGGTGAATAATATACTAAGTGATCAATATGATGTAATAGCTGGGGTACCTCAGGGCAGCATTCTTGGTCCACTATTGTATTTAATATATGTCAACGATATAGGAGACTGTTTCCAACACAGCGAACATTACCTTTATGCAGACGACACACTTATAATATCCCGACACGTAGATCCAGATGTCGCAGTAGCAAAACTTGAACAAGATTTTCACAATTTACAGAAATGGGTTCACGATAAGCAACTGGTTATAAATGAAGAAAAAACTACATTAATGCATATAACTTCACCCAACAGAGAACGAGTACCGGATAAAACAATTAAATTTGCCTGCAGTTACTGCATACACAGAATAGCAGACAAAAATAAATGTGATTGTGCATTAATTAACATTACAACAGCACAAAAATACTTAGGAATCATTATAGATCACAAATTCTCATGGTCCGAACATATAACTTCTCTATCCAAGAAACTGAAATATATGTCGTATAAATTTTATTACCTTAAAGAAATGTTACTAAATCATACATTAATAACGATATATTATGCATTGGTTCAGTCCATCATCAGTTACGGTTTAACTATATGGGGACTTGCATCTAATCACTTGACCAAACAAATTGCAAATCTCCAAGACAGCATAATTAGACACCTAAGCCACACAAACATCATTGAACGTAGTGAACACAACCTCAAGGCCTTAGGAATTTTATCTTTCAAAGAACTATTCGCATACAGATATTTGGTTAACAACTTTACCAAAATCAAGGACCTTGAGATTATCCCACATGAACATCAAACTAGGAGTAAAACAGCTGGAAAATTCTACGTACAGACCCACAACAACAAATATGGTTTAAGAACAGTGAAAGTGCAATTACCTAAACAATTAAACTTACTACTGAAATAAGTGTTCTGACAAACATCAGTGCTTTTAAAACAAGTGTCAGAAAAATACTTCAAAAGTAACATCGCTACTTATCAAAAAGAACAATAACAACATTTAAAAATTAACATAAAATAAATTAATTGGAAATTGAAAATCGAAAGAAATTAACGTAATGTCGCTGACAAGCCACTGGCTTAGCGACTACTTAAATTCAAATCTCCTTCAGTTGTGAAAAGAAAATATTATTGATATTATTAATTATAATATATTCCATTTGTTTCTGGATCTCGCCTAGCCATGCTTTCGTGTTGTTATGTTGCAGTATCAACATTTACATTTTTTATTAATTGGCACTCCTGATTCCTTATTTTAACAGTGTTGCAATAATTTATGATATCATAAGTAATCCTCTTTTTAATTTTCAAGAGGTTTATTGTTAATCTTGCAACAATTATTTCGCCACGCGGTCGCTTCTTCGAGCATTTTATTATTAAATCAAATTAATCTAGTGTTGCAATGCTGTGTCAATGTCAAAGTGAAAAATAATTTCAGGCACATATTAAATATTAACATGCCAAAGATTATCTCTGAATCAAAAAGGTTACAAATTCTGAAATCCTACAAACATTTTAGGCAAAGTAATCCAAATCTACAGCATCACAATATTATTACGTTTTTAATAGATATTTTTGGGGTATGTCTAGTATTTTAATTATCATATATATTTAATTAAAGATAATTACGTTTCAGGTAGGGAGATCTTCATTACAATTAATTTTACGACAAAGACCTGACGAATTGAAATCTACTACTTCTGGCAAACGATCTAAAAACAGCCATTTTTGGAATCACCTAGCTAAAAAAGATCTGCAACAACTAATTTGGCAATATAACTTTAGAAATCAGTATTTTACTTTGAGAGATCTTTTGAATGATATGAAAGAAAATAAGTTTGCAGAGCCGAATTCATTATATTTGTTATATACAATATTATTGCTGTGTTTGTATGTACAAAAACCAAGTAGTAAATTTTGTTAATCTTAAAACTGCATATTATTATCCTTTTATATCTGAAAATTTGTAAAACAGGCAACAGTGTAAGATCACAATAGTCTGAAATTATAACCTTAAAATCGAACATCTGACAGTGACATTTAAAAACCCTGATTTAAAACACAACCAGCCCCATTTACAATACTTAAACTGTCACTTTTCCATAGCTAGGCGAGATCCAGAAACAAATGGAATCGTGTATATATTAGTGTTATAATTATATTAAGGTTTTTGTATTTGTATTTTAATAAAATAAAAAAAAAAATAATAAACGTCATCGGCTGTTTTCGAGATATTTTCAATTGAAAGTGGAAAAAGTAGAATGTTATGGAAATAATAATAATAATAATATTATTATTAATAATAATAATATTATTATTAATAATAATAATATTATTAATAATAATAATATTATTAATAATAATCATATTATTATTAATAATAATAATATTATTATTAATAATAATATTTAGGCAAATGAAGGTCGAGTATTTTAGTATAATTGTCAAAAAATGTCGAAAAACGTCGTAACTGTTAAAACATATCATTACTGTCACCAAAAACCACAAAAAATAAAAATAAAACACTGATTTGGCGTGAAGTTTAAATACCTATTAGTAAGTAAAAAGATTTTACTAAGCATGTTTTTATATTCTTTGTATTAACATATCAATTTAATTTTAGTTCAGTACTATACGAAAAATATGTGAAATCGATACAACTAGCGCCATCTGTGAGGACAGCGCTGAACTTCTTGGTGCTAATTCAAGCATCCGTTTATCCGTTCAGCGCTGAATGCGGAAAATGTAAATATTATTCCAGTTTAAATACATAAAGACCTTCGCGTAAAAACGTAAAAAACATTTGTTTAGAGAAAACAATTCGTGTTTGTAGAGATTTTAAATTTAAATACCTGTTTGCTTTGCCTAATTTCCCACCGCAGAAAAACGAAACGTGGAAATATTTCGTGTTTATTTTGTTTTTATTTCCTGGAGTTGGTTTACCTGTTTTGCAAATTATTTAAATAATAGTTTTTTTTACATCTACGTAAACAACGATTTCGGTTTGTTTTTGATAATAAACTGAAGGATATAGAATTTAAACATCCTTAAATCGAATGATCTATACTTGAATGATGTTGATAATCGACTGACCATTTGATGTACGTATACAGGGTGCCCGTATTTCGACAGAATGTATGGGGATCTCAGTTATTTAAAGAAATAGAGAGTCGGTTAAATTAGGGCAAAGTTGCTTATTTTAGGGCCTAACAATAATCTGAAAACAATTTTGAAATATCTTTTTTTTTTGTTTTCTAGATATCAACAAAAATCTTATTTTTTAAAAAATCGTTTTTATTTTTTATTAAAAAAACGACTGAATCTAGACATTTAGGACTTTGACAATATACAGGCACTTTTTAATGAAAAATCTAGTAGCTTATTTTTTTCAAGATAACTATAACATTTACCCAGGGACCATAGCCAACTTTTGTTTTTCTTATGAGCGCCATATTGGATTATCATATTATTTGAAAGAGTATTTTTTTCTGAACTCAGTCATGTATCACACACATAATTTATTTTAGATTTGATTTTGAAAATTATATTTTCTATTTTGCAAAGAGTGCCTTGGAAACAATCACGTCATATCTGTTAATCAATCAAATCTTGACAGCAGTCAATCATTGTTAGCACTTAAAACTAATTAATAAATGTCAATCTTTTGTAATAAAAATAACAAGTATCGATTATCTCATAAAAGTTGCACAAACTAAATTTATTCTACTTTTATTATTATTATTCCAAAACTATTCACAAAAAGAGTAATTCTTGCATTTTTCGCTACTTCTCAATAAATATTGATCACCATTACATCTAAACGTTGTGTATTTTTAACTTTACTGTAAATCAGTGGTTTATACGCGTGGCGCATGAAGTAAAATTTCGAGTTTAGAAAAGCCCCGTGAAAATTTGTCTCGGGTCGCTGCGCGACCCGAGACAAATTTTCTACGCGGGGCTTTTCTAAACTCGAAATTTTACTTCATGCTTAGTCTGGGAGTGGACACTCGTTACTTTAAAATACATCACAACTGGTAAAATATATATTGTCGGATGCCCAGCTTCAGGGGTGATATGTAAGCAAATTATGGGTCCTTAAAATAAGTCAAATTGTCAAATAAGTGAGTTACTCAACTGTTTCCAAGGCACTCTTTACAAAAAACAAAAGATTAAAATTTCACATACAAAATGTACAATAAACTATAAGTTGACTTTTGTCAATGAAGTTAATTTTAAGAAAATACATAATTGGTGTCAATTTACGGTATTGAAACTGCGATTGACTTTGTTTTTTAGTTCATTCAATGCCCACTGAGCAAATATTCTTTCAAAAAATATAAAAATAAGAAAAACAAAAGTTAGCTATGGTCCCTGGGTAAATGTTATAGTTATCTTAAAATAAAATATGTTACTTGATTTATTGTTAAAAAGTGCCCGAATAATGTCAAAGTTCTAAATGTCTGAACTCAATGGTTTTTGAATAAAAAAATAAAAACGAAATTTAAAAAAAATGGTTTTTGACAATATCTCAAAAACTAAAGAAGATATTTCAAATTTGTTTTTAGATTATCATGGGGCCCTAAATTATGCAACTTTGCCCCAACCAGCGCCGTGGCAAGGGGGGTGCGAGCGGTGCGACCGCACCAGGCGCCAGTAAAAGGGGGCGGTAGAATTTTTTGTAGACTATTTCCTGCGGCTTAATTTTTTGCTCTATCTGTTCGATACTTCAACTGCTTGATCATTCAGCTCGATCCTTGATACACTCCATATTGCCCGCCCCTTACTAGTTTTTGATGAATCGGACTGACAGATTGTTCAAAAATGGTCTGAATCTACTGTGAGTCGATTATTGCTACCATTTTCTAGTACTAACAAAAAACATTTGTGACTATGGTGACAGTCGCAGTAAGTCGACATTTCGCTTACAAAGTGACATCTTACCTAACTTAAATTGACAATGAGACAACTAATCTAACCCAACTTTTGACATGTCATCACTTTCTACAGGTACCTACTTTCGACGTTTCTAACGTCTAAAATTTATAACTTTTATGACATAGCTGTCACAATGTTTACTAAATGATAGTCAAAATAGTTAATGTAATCCTAGTTTACATAGTGAAATGACAGTCAGTATAGTATAGTGTTTTTTTGCAGAATTTCAAAAGAGTGGAAAAAAATCAAGAAGTCGGAATTTTGAACAGGGAGAAAAAGTGATGAGTGAGACACGTTAAACTAGGTTAGAATTCGCCAGGGAATCGTTTGCGATTGTCAAAACTAACGTGATGTAATAAATATAGACAGCTTTCGAGATTAAAGCAGGTTCGTCAAATTAGGTTAAAATTCGCAAAGAGATCGATTTCGATTGACAAAACAGATGTGAAGTAATACATATAGACAGTTGAGCAGCGTAACACGGTTATTTTCGAGGTTAGAGCAATTTTTTTTTTCTTAATCTACAGCACACAGTGAAGTACCATCAATAATGACAGAGGCGTTTTTTATTCAACTTTTAAAAACGTAGAAAATGGCAGTTATCTTTGTTATTGACAATACAGCAGTATGTTGGCTGTCATAGTCAAAAGGGGCGTAAAATGGTAAAAAGCAACAGACACTGTCTATTGTTATTTCAACATAAAATCACTTTAACAACGGTCTTTTCTAAATGTTTTACTAGTTTATCATTTCTTATTTTATTTATTTGGCAATTCTTGTCGATAATATCAACATGTCAACAGTCTTTTGTCAAACTACTTTATCATTTCTGTCCTTATGCTTTTTCATTTGTTTGGCGGTTCTTATCGATATTAGTGTTCAAGTTTTCATTTTTACATAATTTTTCGTTTATTTGGTAAATATTCACGTTTGAGTTAATATATCTTACATGACAAAGTGACAGTGGAGACGATCGAAGGGTACACAGAATAAACAAAAGAAGCACACATGCAAAGCACAAATAAAAAATATGTAAACCGACAGAAACTAATAATGTAAAGTTAGGTTAAAAATTTTTCGATTGAGTTTTACGATAAGGGTGTCATCTAACCTAAACTAACATCAGTGACTGTCGTCTAACCTAATTATAAGATGTCTAATCTAATCCAATTGAGATATTTGACAGTTCTGAAAAAAAGAAAAATTGTTTATGAGTGCTTTAATATCAGGCACTCGATTAAAGAATCTTGATTGCATAATGACCAAAGACAATTGAGAATACGATTTTACGACAAGCGAGTAGAAATATCGAAAAATAACAAATAGTAGTTAATAAATAAATGTCTTAAAGTGTTTCGATGATTTTCAACATATTTCACATTTTTCCTATTTGGAGAGTTTCGACATTTCTGAAACTTTTTTGCATCAAATGATCTCACCTTTTTAACACAATGTGTCAGTAATGACATTTTACTACAATTTATCTGTTTTTGATGTAAGTTTTGACAGTTTACGTCTCACTTTTGACATTTGGTGTGCCACTTTAGACGTTTATCGAGACGTTCGGACACACGTCGGAGTCAGCCGTCATTGGCGCCAGTTGACAAACATTAGATTAGTCAATGTAAAATGTCAATATCAAATCCGCTCCTGATTGCGACTACATTTTTCTATTGCAAATTTTCGTAAAAACAATACTCTTCTTTTGTATTACATACGTAGAAAGTAAAAAGAAAACAAAAGGCGTCATTTAAAATGTTGGCACCAGGCGCCAAACTAGCTTGCCACGGCACTGGCCCCAACCGACTCTCCACCTCTTCAAATAACCGAGATCCCCATACATTCTGTTGAAATACGAACACCCTGTATAATCGACAGATTCCTGAGAATATTTACTGGTGCAGCCCCAGACATAAACATAGAGGAATTGTTTTTTCAAGTACTTATTAATAAGTTTCATTTGAAGCTACTAATCATTGATTAAGCATGAAGTAAAATTTCGAGTTGAGAAAAACCTGAAAATTTGGTTTGGAGTTGACCAAGCCAAATTTTTAGGCTTTTCTCAATTCGAAATTTTACTTCATGCGCCGAGCGTATGAAACAATGAAATATTAATGAAATTAAAAATATTCTTGATCAGCAGTATATTTATAATCCTGTTTTAAAAGTGTATTTTTATACTGATTGAGCAATATTTTTTTAATATCACAATATTTGGTCGCTCTGCTTCGCTTCGCGACCAAACCAAATTGTTCGGGCTTTTCTAAACTCAAAATTTTACTTCATGCTCAATCGATAAGCGAAAACACTCGTTCGTAACTTCAAACTGATCACTTTTAAAAAGAAGCAATGAATGCTGTAGCCCGGCACCCCTTATGGACGGGCCACCACTGGACTGATTATTGAATGATCATTTAAATGGCCAAACATGTAATAATTTAACGCCTCACTCGCGAGCGAGAATCCGGCGAGAACGGACGTGTGCAAGCGAACAACTGCATTTAATGCCAAGTGCAAAAAAGGTTAAATTCTCACATCAATTTCTCAACTATTAACTTCGATACTGAAAATTCCACGCGTATGAGGGTGATAATTATTCACTATGGCTGATGAAGGAGAGAGTAGTAATTGGGAGACTGATGGCTACACCCAAGTAACTTCAAAGAAAAGAGGCCGCCCAGCAAAATACTGCACCGGAAAACCGGCAAAAAAGTAGCAACAGGTAATTTAAACTTACCCAAAACGACAAACAAACAACTACAACAAGCCCTTAAACATTTAAATTCCATTCAAACTTCCCAAAATACCCAACAACACATTCACCATCAACCAAGGCAATCACAACCACAATCACAATCACAACCCCAACCACAACAAACATCACACCATAAGAAGACAACATCAATTGCAACCCTCAACTACAATCAACAAATACACAACAGCAGCAAAACAACTTACCAATTCAACCACAATATACACAATCACAAATTCGTTCTAACCAACAACAATATAAACACACGTACACATTTATAACTGTTAACGATCTCACCAACAACGACGGACAGAAAAGCACTGATAACAAAACTGAAAACAAGATTCATCGACTCATTCCGCATCGATACCCACATAAACTTTTCAGGTAATAAAATGTTTATCGTGATGTTTGATCAAGATTCTCCGAATGTTATTCCTCCTGTCATCCCATCCTCTGGAATTCGTACAGGTTATTCACAAATTGTTCAAAATGTATGATAATATAAACTTCTTATACACAAACATAAACTCCTTTTCTAACAAATCTCACCTCTTATTTCATTACCTCTCTCAGAATCCAGTCCATATTAACCTAATGGTAGAAACCAAAACCAACAAACCTTTTCCTTTCAAAATTGGTCTTATATACAAATACCATCTTTTGTACCTAGCCTTAATCAACGGGGAGGATCAATAGTGGCAGCAAAGCCTGAAATAAAATTGGGAATAGCTAACCCACCCAAAATTAATCACAATATGAATGAATGCCTACACTGCACTATTGACCTTCCGTCCTTTCAACTACATATTTTCCTTGTATATATCCACCATTCCTCTTACATTGAAGACACCATCCTAACAAAAGCGTCCTTATATGACCATGTTATAGTAATTGGAGACTTTAACTTAAATAAAACAAAAACCAAACAATTATCTTCTTTTATGTCAAATTCAAATTTTATTCGTATCAACACTCCTCCCACGTTCATTATGTCACATAACCAGTTCTCAACTCCTGATATATTTTTATGTACGAGCAACATTGAACATCTTGTTCATAATGTCAATCTAATCCCAGATCTAGGAACCGATCATCTGTCGATACAATTCTCCTTTAAACAAGAACCCCCTCTACCAGCACCTCCAAATATTATATTCCGACATCAAGACTGTGACATAAGTAAAGTGACAAAAGACATGACTGATTTCATAAATACTCCCCAGACAATAAATGCAAACTCCATATCCTTATTTCTAACTAATTTATCAAAATCTATTGAAAATCATACCTCAACCTATACAAAAAATACCTATACATACCCTCTCCCAAAATATATATTAAGATTAATTAAATTCAAACGACAATTGTACAGGGACTTAAAACAGACCGACGACATGACTCTTAAACAAAAATTCAATAGCCTAAACAAAGATATTCACAAACTCATAAACGAATACAAAACTGAGACATGGATCACAGCTTGTAATAATATCAACTACCTTAAGGGAAAACAATACTGGCAATAAATTAAAAAACTGTCAAAATATAGAAAAAACGATTACATTCACAAAATTCAAGACCCAGCATCAAATAGAATAACAGATAACTCACAAATAGCCGACATTTTTTCAAAATATTTCAAGGATAGTTATACAATGACCGACAGCGACAATTTCGATACTGACTATTTCCAATTTATAAATTCATGGTATGAATCCTTCAAAAACAATATGTTTATAGTACTCAGGACGTTCCTTGTGAATGGAAGAGGGGAATAATAACATGTATTCGAAAACAAAACAACGATTCACTAGCTGTTTCTGGCTATCGTCCCATCACCCTGCTTCCAGTTATTGAAAAACTCTTCGAGTCTATAATCAAACACAAAATATTGCAACATATTTCTGATCACATCCCTCCTTATCAATTTGGATTTCTTGAGCATCGCTCTACATCCCTCCCTCTAACAATCCTTACCTCAAACATTCAAACAACACACCTCGAGGGACATAAATCCGCCGTAGTATTTCTCGACATACAAAAAGCCTTTGATTCGGTTTGGCATGGTTGTTTAAATGTCACTCATTAAATATCCCTCCACATGTCATCAACCTCCTAGATAATTTTCAACAGTAATTGCACAAGTGCATTGGAAATTATCGGTAACAAGTTTGCACTCTTTCGACAAACAAAGTCGTATTGCTTGGTAACAGTCCCGAGCCCGTAGGGCGAGGGGCTGTTGCCTAAAGCAATACGACTGTGTTTGTCGAAAGAGTGCAAACTTGCGATAATTTCCAATGCACGAGAGCAATTTATCAGACTATATCCCAACAAAAATATTACAATAAAAAAGGAATCTATTCAAAAGAAACGAAGACATTTATTGAGTATAATAATTATTAATTGTACAATTATTGTATACTATATTTTGCTTATCAGATTCATTATGTTGTTCATTTCTTGTCACTAGAGTATTGGAGTTTTTTATTCTGAGGTTGTTAATAATCTTAGTATAATGGTCAGAATTTAATTGCAAATACGGTTTAAGTGATTGCGAAATAGAATGCCCGGTGATTTTAACAACCTCTTGGTTACTACTTCCCTGTTCCATTAATTGGCTCTCAGCTGTTGCTCTACTAGAGTGATTGCTAATTTTAATCATTTTGGTGTTTAAACCGATTTTCTGAGCCGCTTGTTTAACCCACTTCCCAATTTCGTTGCGGCCAATGGGCATATTTTTATACCAGTTTTTTTCCCGATGGCCAACTCTTGTTTACAGTTAAAAACAGACGATCTGTTTTATTGTTGTCGCCACGTTTTGACAATAATTTCTTAAGTAATCGTACCGGACACACATCTTCATTACTCTTGTTTGGTGTGAGCCATTTGTTTTCGGCTAAGCGTTGTCCTCCACCCTGAGAGGTTTTAGAAAATATGGTATGGTAAATTATTCTTCTAGTCCATTCTGCAGAATTATTTAATTCATCCTTGAAGTGCTGAATTAATGTTGATGTCCCTTCGCCTCCTCTCCACGCGAGTTCAACCGACGCTATGTGAAAGAATTTTCTTTGCAACCCATCGGGACTGTCCTCGTTAAATTGAAGAACTATCGCTTGAAATTCGTCTGATGATAACGGTGCAGAACTCATGCTTCTCTTCTCAGGAAACCGCTGCAATTCTTTGCGTTTGGCATCGCGGGCGCTTCGTGCCGGTTTAAATATTAAGTCTTTAAATGGATCAAACAATATTTGAAACTCACTGAAGTACTTCTCTTGCACTAACTTAGCAGTGGTATTCCATAGCGTGTTGACTACCTTTTCTTTATAGTTCGTGCCGTCCCTCTTTCTCATATTGTATGCCCAGTTTTCCAATATTTTAGAAATGTCTTCCAAAGTGCAAGTCGCATTTAACGTAATATTTTTCTCTACGAAAAACTCCATAAACTGTTTCCATACATATTTTTCCGATGATAATGTATTTATAGGCTGGGCGTTTCTTACTTTTTCGTGAATTGCTTCTAGAGGTGTACTTCCGAACCGTGTGTTTGCGATCATTTTTATAGCGTTCACAAAAACTGAAGTGTATAATTTTTATTTGACAGTAGTTTGACGTTCAGTTTATTTACAAAAATTGAACAATAAATTGGGATAACCAATCACGTGCCGAAACATAATACGAGTAGAGAACCAATCACAGTGCCGAAATCGAACTCTACATGAATTTGTTATCACGGCAACAACGACTTCTAGAAGCTGATTGGTTCTAATTTATTCGTGTTTCGGCTCGCCGTCTTTAGCGGGATATAGTCTCTCAAATAAATCCCTTCAAGTTAAAATCCGTACATCGCTTTCTAATATCTTTATACCAGAGCAAGGTTTACTCCAAGGCTCTCCTTTATCACCTCTCCTCTATAATATATTTGTTTATGATTTGTATAATCCCAATCCAAATTACTTAAATAAAACTGCCTATCCTTTGCTATATGCCGATGACACCGCCCTAGTATCCCACGCTCCCACAATCCTTAAGGCCATGGGCACTCTGCAGGAACTGATAGACAGCATCCAATTATGGTTTGCAAAATGGAGAATAACCATAAATCCCAATAAATCCTAACTCTTTATTCCATACCACCGTCCTCTCCAATCTCCATTTAAAATATTATTAAACAATAATTACATTTCCCCGTCTAACACTTGTAAGTACCTTGGTTTTACATTTAACACAAAACTCAGCTTCAAGCCCCATTCCCAAAACCTGAAGGCAAAAGTCGGAGCAAGAGCTCGGCATTTCAGAATATTAACTTATAAAAACCATGGAATCACAACATAAACGGCGGTTCATATTTATAAAATGATATGCCGACCTCTTCTCGACTATGCCGCCATCCTTCTCTTCAATCCTCGCCCAGCTGTCCTACACAATCTCCAAGTAGCTGAAAGATCAGCCCTCAGAGTGCTCACTAAAATCAGACACCCTTTACATCCTCTTCATAATCCTTCTAATACACTCCTATACCAAAAATGCATCCTCATCCCTATCGAAGAACGCCTCCAACACCTCGCCCACAAATTCTCTAAGAATCCCTTCATCCCTGACATTATAAACCACTTATGTATCCCCAGAAATCATAACATAACCCCAAAATACAAATTTCCAGACATCACGATTTATGAATTTATTTCATCCACATTCTTCATTGACAATAATGATCATGACGTTGAAGAACTGCCGGTTGACACAGACGAATGACATACTTTCACTTTTAGACAAAGACAGTTAAACTGCACTAATGTCATGACACTAATACTAATTTTTATAAACAATTAATTGACAAAGACATGAAGACAGGCTGAAAGACCACCGGTCGATAGCCAATTTGCAGAGAGCTATTATCATTTAATTATTATTAATTATGAATTATTTTATTTTTGTATGTTGTCTGTAAATAAAGATTATTATAATTATTTAACGCCTTTTGTATTTTTTTCTAGATCTTTATAAAAAAAATAATCTTGACGGTTTTCGTGAATTTCATAGATTTTTGTTGATTTTCAAATTCTAGAACGTTTTACATGAATTTTCAAGATTTAGATTTTTATATTGTTGACGCTTTTCGTGAATTTACAAGGGTTTTATTGATTTTTATAAAGGTTGCTGATTTAAATTTTGAATTGAAAAAATCATAGTTGGTTTTTTTATTGTTAACAAATTTCATAGCTTCTTAATATTTACCATTTCACGACTTTTCTTAACATCGCATTTTTTGTATAAAACAGAAAAACACAAAATAATTAATTGACAATTGTCGAACTAGTGTTATTCAATCCCAGGTTAAGCATGAAGTAAAATTACATGTTAAGAAAAGCCCGAAAAAATTGGATTTGGACGGGCATCGTCTAAAATTAAATTCTATCTTTTCTCAACTCGAAATTTTACTTCATGCGCCACGCGTATAAAAACACTGATTTATTGTAATTTTACTTCATGCTTAAATTTAATTAAAATTGAAATTTTTAAACACTTTTTTAACAATTGAAGAGTATAATTTCTATATGGCCTAAGTGCCACTTTCCGAAATTTCGTGATTTTTAGATTAAAACGGTCTATGAGCCATCGCCAATGTTTCTGCAAACGCGCTTAGTGTCAACGCAATTTTGCTGCTTTCAGGTGCACCGAAAAGATGGCTCAATCTGCAAGTAGCAGAGGTTGTTAATATTAAAACGGTCTAAGTGCCATGTCTGCGGTCATTGAATGATTGTTTCCAGTATGAAGTTTACTTCTGTTCTGGTAGATGCGATATATCATATGACAAATATTATTTAGATAAGGGATGGCCATGGTAAACAAAATCATTAATTTTGATAGGTTCAGTTTAGTGACATTCAAATTTAATGTCACCAAACTGAACCTAACCTTTGATAGGTTAGGTTCAGTTTGGTGACATTAAATTTGAGTGATTTTGTTTAAATTTCAATGTCAATAAACTGAACCTATCAAAATGAGTGATTTTGTTTACCATGGCCATCCCTTATCTAAATAATATTTGTCAGCTTCGATTTGAATTGATATTCATCATGATATACTAATCAAATATGCAAGGCACGTTCAGAATTCCAAAGCCCTTTATCCAAATAATTTTTGCTCATATGGTATCTGGCAGAGCTGGACAGAATTCGAATCATTCAGGATTCGAATCATTCAGGATTCGAATCCTGGATTCAAATCCCTTTAGGGGACTTAATGGAGGCATTCGAATACTTAAGTTCAATTGGAACTTGGATCCGTTATATTTTTTTAAGACGATTCGTATTCGAATCCAAATGTGGGTGATTCGAAACCTTATAAAAGGATTCGAATATTTATAAAAGGATTCGAATACTTAGAAAAGGACTTGAATCGTCAAAAATAATTCGAATTGTGAGGATTAACATAAGAAATGTCTTTTGTGTGTTTTTTAATATCTCGTTAAATCACTGTTTTATACGCGTGGCGCATGAAGTAAAATTTCGAGTTTAGAAAAGCCCGAAAATTTGTCTCGGGTCGCTGCGCGACCCTCGACAAATTTTCACGGGGCTTTTCTAAACTCGAAATTTTACTTCATGCTTAGTCTGGGAGTGGAAATGCTCGTTTGAACCATGGCCAACCATGGCCATCCCTTATCTAAATAATATTTGTCACTTTCGATTTGAATTGTTATTCATCATGGTATACTAATCAAACATGCAAGGTACGTTCAGAATTCCAAAGCCCATTATCCAAATAATTTTTGCTCATATGGTATCTGGCAGAGCTGGGCAGAATTCGAATCATTCAGGATTCGAATCCTGGATTCAAATCCCTTTAGGGGACTTAATGGAAGCATTCGAATACTCAAGTTCAATTGGAACTTGGATCCGTTATATTTTTTTAAGAGGATTCGTATTCGAATCCAAATGTGGGTGATTCGAATCCTTATAAAAGAATTCGAATATTTATAAAAGGATTCGAATACTTAGAAAAGGGCTTTAATCGTCAAAAATAATTCGAATTGTGAGGATTAACATAAGAAATGTCTTTTGTGTGTTTTTAAATATCTCGTTAAATCACTGTTTTATACGAGTGGCGCATGAAGTAAAATTTCGAGTTTAGAAAAGCCCGAAAATTTGTCTCGGGTCGCTGCGCGACCCTCGACAAATTTTCACGGGGCTTTTCTAAACTCGAAATTTTACTTCATGCTTAGTCTGGGAGTGGAAATGCTCGTTTGAAACTTTAAACTGAATGCTTCGATAAGATCATTAAATGACTAAATATGTTTTTAAAGATAAGATAGTTTTCAAAATTTTGTTTATTATTATTTGAAGTAAAACTGACATGGTAGCCACAATCTGAAATGTTAAATTTTTCCGATATTTCCCTGATTAAAGATCTTTTCCCTGGCCTTTTAATATAACGTTCTTCTGTGGGAAACCCCTATTTTTTTTAATTTTTTCATTGTTTTTGTCAATATTTAAGTTAATTTTATAAATTTTTACGTGTTTTGTAATTAGCCTGCTGATTTTGACAAATTTAATTTCATATGGCTTTTTTGTTAGTGTTTTAGTCAATTTAAATATAATTCCATGACATTTCTCTGACTTTCCCGGTTTTAATGATATTCAGTGGATTTTTTATTTACGTAATTTTCAGGCATTCGTCGATTTTATAATAGAGTTTAATTTGAAGTTATAAACGGGTGTTTCCACTCCCAGGCTAAGCATGAAGTAACATTTCGAGTTTAGAAAAGCCCCGTGGATAATGTCCACCCTCCATCTGGGTGTCGGGGTGAGGGAAGACCCACCCCCTATATAAATAGGTACCGGACAGGCAAATCGCTCTCTTCTTCAATAACCATCGGTCCGAAAAGTACGTGAATAATCGGTCCGAATTAGAGTTTGTACTCGCAGTAAGAATTGTATTACGTGTGTGATTATTATAATTAAACGGCGAAAAACATCTAACTTCTTTTATTAGCCTAACGGCCACCAAGACTTAACATGGTCCTTCGAACCGGATGTGTAAAGTGATAATAGTCGCGCATCATACATATTTTTCTTTTATTTACGAAGTACACCGTCTGGTATCAAGAATATCACTGACTATAGACTCGTTAATCGTTAATTAATTCGCGAACAACTAAGTGTTTCGCGCAAGAAGAAGAAGAAGAAGAGGGCAGCCACATTTCAAGGAGGAACATTCTTCAGGAGAAGATATTATAAGGTCGGTTCCCTATTTTTTTCCATATCCTTGTAATAATTAACAATGGCTGAATTAAAAAAACAACGTGGAATTTTAAAAAGTAAGTTAACTCGTTTTGAAACATTCATAAACAGTGATGATGCTAAAAATGCTACAATATTTTTATTAAAAAATAAAACTGAAGCAATTAAGGGAATTTTAGATGAATTTATAAAAGTACAAGCGGATATAGACGAACTAAGGCCCGCAGATTTGGAAATTCCCGAAGACGAGGTAGAGGCGGTAGAGAAATTTGAGGCAAAATATGATAAGGCATATGAATTAGCAACCATGTTAATAGAATCAAAAAATTCTAATAAAAATCTACGATCGGGTTCGACACCGACTTCGGATTCTAATACTAAATTACCTGAAATTTCTCTGCCCGAATTTAATGGCAATTTTGAAAGCTGGCTTAATTTTTATAACAAGTTCAAGTCGTTAATACACGAAAACAGTGAAATAAAGAATATTCAAAAATTTCATTACCTAATTTCATGCTTAAAAGGCGAACCAGCAGAATTAATTAGTGAATTCGATATTTGCGACGCAAAATATGACGCAGCTTGGCAAACCTTAGTAGATAATTATGATAACATTAGAAAAATTGCCAATAAACATATAAGTGCAATATTTAACTCTCAAAAGACTGACAGTGAAAATTCTGTTAAACTTAGGGAAATAACCAGAAATATAAATAAACACATCCGTGCATTAAAATTATTAGGGCGATCAAATGATGAATTATTTGAGGATCTTATTATACATTTAATTTCTATTAAAATAGATCAGAAAACTTATTTTGAATTTGAAAGAACATTAGATAAAAAACAATTTCCAACAATTATTCACATTTGTGAGTTCATTCAAAAAAAATGTGATTCGTTAGACGTAATAAATAATCTTAAAGACGAATTTATTTCTGAGAATAATTCAGAAAAAAGGAAATTGTGCCGCTTTTGTAATGGCACACATAATATTCCAAATTGTTTAAAATTTAAACAAATGAATACAGATCAAAGAATAGAATTTGTTAAATCAAATGGACTATGTAGTAATTGTTTGAAATCTGCTAATCACGCTGTTCAAAAATGTTTTGCAAATCCGTGCAAGGTATGTAAACTAAAGCACAATACCTTATTGCACAAAAACAATTCAAATAACAATGTTAGGGCATCAACAAGTCACGAAAATAAAACATCAGTTAATATTGCTAGCCGTCGAGCTATAGCCTTATTATCAACTGCGGTTGTCAATGTTTTCGATCAAAATAATTCCATAATTGAAGGTAGATTCCTATTAGATTCAGGTAGTCAATCTAATTTCGTAACAGAAGATTTTGCAATTCGTTTACGGTTAAAGAAAACGTATGATTTTTTAGCCATTCAAGGGGTGAACGGCGCTAGTTCAAACGCCACACATAAAATTTGTTTAACATTTCAATCTATGTATAATAGTTATAAAAGAACTTGCGAATTTCACATTCTTCCAAATATTACTGGGATGCATCCTAACGAAAATATTGACAAAAATGTATTTAAATTTTCTAAAAATTGTAATTTAGCGGACCCGAAATTTGAACAATCGCGCCCGGTTGATGGTTTATTAGGTGTAGAAGTTTATTGGGACCTGTTTTGTGCAGGCAGGAAAACAGCGGGTGTTCCGGGTGCAATCCTCTCAAAAACCCATTTGGGTTGGGTAATGGGGGGTAATATACCAAACTTGACAAAAACAACGTCAAGTACTTGTCATGCTGCGACATTGGATTTAAGAAAGTTCTGGGAACTGGAATCTGTTCAACCGGAACCAATAAATTCCCTGTCACCAGCGGAAACTGAATGCGAAACACATTTTCAAAAAAATGTCAAAAGGACTGACGAGGGTAGATTTATGGTGGCACTTCCTTTTAACTCTTTTCCTCTTGACATTGGAGAATCAAAATTTATGGCAATAAAGCGATTTTATAATCTGGAAGGGCGCTTTAAATCAAATCCTCAATTAAAAGAAAAATACACTGAGTTCATTAATGAATATATAGATTTAGGTCACATGCAAAAATTAAACCTAACGACGCGATACCTAACTATTACTTACCCCATCATGCTGTGTTTAAACAAGAATCACTCACAACTAAAATACGGGTTGTTTTTGATGCGTCCGCGAAAACAAATAGCGGGAATTCATTAAATGACTTATTGTTAACAGGCCCTATATTACAAGAAGATCTCCTTAGTATTCTTTTACGATTTAGATCATTTCTATATGCATTTACCGCGGATATAAATAAAATGTATCGCCAAATTTTAATAGAACCTAATCACCGTAATTTCCAACGAATTGTGTGGCGGGAAAATAAGGAAGAATCTCTTAAATTTTTTGAACTTAATACAGTCACGTATGGTACTGCTCCAGCATCCTTTTTAGCCGTCCGATGTTTACAACAACTAGCCGAAGATGCAAAGTATACTCATCCTAATGCGTCCGTTGCTATTAAACGCGATTTTTATATAGACGACTTACTTACGGGATCAGATACTTTAGAAGGCGCGTTAACTTTACGAGATAATATTATAGACATTTTAAAAGGAGGTGGATTCTTATTAAATAAGTGGAACTCGAATTACAACGAAATCACCGAGGGATTGGATAAATGCACCGAAAATTTAATTTTACTCGACAAAGATGATGTAAATAAAATATTAGGATTATATTGGCATTCTAAACTTGATTATTTTAGCTATGTGGTACCACAATTATCGCACGGTGCCATAACAAAACGAAATATTTTGTCTAAATCGGCAAAATTATTTGATCCGTTAGGGTTAGTAAATCCTTGCGTATTATTATTTAAAATAATAATTCAAAAATTATGGAAACTTGAATTAGAATGGGATGAAATAGTACCAGTAGAAATTCAAAATGAATTTAAAAATTTATATAGCGAGTTGCCACATTTAAAAAGAGTCCAGATTCCTAGATGCTTAATTAATAAAGGTACAAAAGGGGAATTTGAATTAATTGGATTTTGCGACGCGAGTGAAGAGGCCTATGGAGCGTGTATTTATCTTCGCCAATTCATAGGTGAAAATGAACAAAAATATAACATCAATTTAGTTTGTGCAAAATCTCGCGTTGCGCCAGTAAAAACTGAAACCATTCCGCGTCTAGAGTTATGCGGTGCACTACTTTTAGTTCAATTAATGGTTAAGGTTAAAAGGGCGATAAATATCAACATAAAAAAGTGTCATTGTTTCACAGATTCTCAAATTGTGCTTCACTGGATTCATGCTCCATCATATAAATTTAAAATTTTTGTCGCAAACAGAATTGAACAAATAAGGGAACTATCTCAAGAACTTGATTGGTCGTATGTAAAATCAGAATTAAACCCTGCAGACATATTATCACGTGGCATGGCACCTTCATTATTAATTAATTCAGAATTGTGGTGGAAGGGACCATCATATCTAAAACATGATGATGTTATTACTAATATCCCAAAAAATATAGAGGAACATAAAGTACCCGAAATTAAAAAGAATAGTTTTGTACATACAGTTGAATTAGCTGAAAATAGTATTTTTAATGAATATAGTAGTTTTTCTAAATTAGTTAGGATAGTAGCGTTATGCCTTAGATTTAAATTAAATTGTAAAAATACAAAAAATAAAGTAAAAGGTTATTTAACCGTGCATGAATTGCAAAATGCAAAAAATGTGTTGATAAAAATAGCACAAAAAGAATGTTTTACTGAAGAGATAGCAGATTTAACAGCAAATAAATGCATTTCTAAAAAAAGTACGTTATTGAAATTAAATCCCTTTATCGACACGGAAGGTATAATTCGGGTTGGAGGTAGACTAAAACATTCTCATCAAAATTTTGATACAATGCATCCAGTATTACTACCTAAACGACATAAATTAACGTCATTAATTATTTTGGATACGCATTTAAAACATTTGCATGCAGGTGCACAGTCGACGTTAGCTGCAACTAGGCAAAATTATTGGCCGATTAATGCCAAGAATAGTATTAAAAATGTAATTAGGAAGTGTGTAGTTTGTTTTAAAATTGATCCTAAGTCAAGACAGCCAATAATGGGCAATCTACCTTCAGTTAGAGTCACGATAGACAAACCGTTTACCACATGTGGAGTAGATTATTGCGGCCCTTTCTTTATAAAGGAAAGCAGCCGCAAAATTAAGATTGTAAAGGCTTATGCCGCCTTGTTTATTTGCATGTGCACAAAAGCTGTGCACATTGAAGTAGTAAGCGATCTTACTTCAGAAGCCTTTATTGCTGCCTTGCGGAGATTTATTGCCCGACGAGGTAAATGTAGTGATATTTATTCCGATAACGGAACCAATTTTGTCGGCGCAAATATCGAACTAAAAAGATTAAAAGAATTTTTTGATAACCAAGAAAATGTTAGGCGACTTGGAAGTGAAACTGCGAGCCAGGGTATAAACTGGCATTTTATTCCAGCACGGTCTCCACATATGGGGGGTCTTTGGGAATCAGCAGTTAAAATTGCCAAAAGGCACCTTTATAAAGTAATTGGGGAAACTAAGGTAACTTTTGAAGAATTGTCAACTATCTTTACTCAAATAGAAGCCATTGTTAATTCACGACCTATAACCCCGATCAGCACCGACCCAAACGATATCTCCTACCTCTCCCCCGGCCATTTTTTAATAGGACGACCGCTAACAGATATACCGAGTCCAGACCTGGAACATATCAAGATGGGAAGGCTGTCACGTTGGCAGCTCATGCAAAAAATGCAGGGAGACTTTTGGAAGAGATGGTCACGCGAGTACCTGTCTCAGCTTCAGGTGCGACACAAGTGGCAGCGCACAAAGGAAGCATCGGTTACGGGAGTCGAAATCGGCGACATGGTGCTGTTAAAAGACGACAACCTTCCACCGCTACGTTGGGTCCTGGGACGAGTCATCGAGCAGCACCCCGGCGATGATGGTGAAGTGCGGGTTGTGACCGTTAAAACCGCGAGTGGCATTTTAAAACGCGCTGTGTCTAAGGTGTGCGTACTACCAATTGAACGCGAGGGGATCAGTGTATCCAATTAGAACTCTCAGTTAGAATCTAATTAAAACAGTTTTCATTGGAATTCTAATCCCAGGCTAAGTCGGAAGTCCAATCAGAACTCTATTTTGAACATTTACTCATCAAATTATTTTCATTCTCGTTTAAATGTATTCTATTTTTCATTTAGTTTGTAATTGTGTATATAATTTCTTAAAATTCAAATTGTATTTGTGCATAATTGACGATTTGCTGAGTCCGTTACCTAATTGAGTCACCTGACAAACAACGTTTTTATATTTGAAACTTTCACTTTGAAAGATCACTGTCTTTCAAGGGGGGCGGCATGGATAATGTCCACCCTCCATCTGGGTGTCGGGGTGAGGGAAGACCCACCCCCTATATAAATAGGTACCGGACAGGCAAATCGCTCTCTTCTTCAATAACCATCGGTCCGAAAAGTACGTGAATAATCGGTCCGAATTAGAGTTTGTACTCGCAGTAAGAATTGTATTACGTGTGTGATTATTATAATTAAACGGCGAAAAACATCTAACTTCTTTTATTAGCCTAACGGCCACCAAGACTTAACACCCCGTGAAAATTTGTCGAGGGTCGCGTAGCGACCCGAGACAAATTTTCGGGCTTTTCTAAACTCGAAATTTTAATTCATGCGCCACGCGTACAAAACACCGATTCAGAAACACACAAATACATCTTTAATCAGAGTAACAGGGAATCAGATATTTAGTCTGTTATCAACGATGTTCAGTGTTAATTATAAATAATTAGCTTTTGAATATTTTTGTTAAAACAACTGGTAACGATATTTATACAATAATGGTTGCAAAAAAATATAAAATCAAATTGCTTCTTAAAGGATTTGTATTCGTGATTTGAAAAAACAGGATTCGAATCATATTTATCTCTTACGAATCCTTAATTCGAGTATTCGTGATTCGAATCATTTAGGTGATTCGGATTCGTGATTTATGAGGATTCGTCCCAGCTCTGGTATCTAGATATGCAAGAACAAAATCAACGTAAAAGATAACCCAGGGGCAGTGAACATATTGTAAAGGAACGTAAACGACCGAAAACCAGTGATTGTGAATACAAAAACTACAAAGGCAATGTACTTCCAGCAAAAACAGAACCTTCACATGATGTAAGTATTATTGTTTTATGAAATCAGCAAGCTTCTAACCTAAGATTATTTTAAGTTAGGTTCGTTGTAATTGCAAGTGGGAACGCAAGAACCTTGAATTTGAATAGCAGCTTAACCTATTTTATTCTTTCTACTGAATTACTGATGGTTGGTTTAATGCAGGTGACAAAAAATACGTCGTAGGCGCCATGGAACTTACGTTGACTCAAAGAAAAGCCGTCGTTAAGCTACCATCAGTTATACGGTTCGTGATGGGAAAGGAAGGTATTTGAAAGTATGTATTAAGATATATTCAGAGAATTTTGCACTTTTGCACCATAAAGTGCAAGGGTTAGTAGAGAAGAAAAAATCAGGCCAAGATGTGTTCAAAGATTTGAGAGGAAAAACAAATCGCCCACCATTATAGCAGAGAAAAATCAAATAAGAAATGCTTAAGTGCGGGCCTGAACATCGACAGGCTATTTCGAGCTATTAAGATTTGGCAGGCCTAGTTTGAATACTTGCTCTACTTGCGATATCCTTAATAATAAAATAAAAGCGGATCCAGGACACCGCGATCCACGAAAATGAATTTGCATCTCCGGAAAGCAGAAAAAAACAGAAAAGTCATGCAAGAGGATAGTGTTCAATCGCAACAACCCGGAAGCGATACTCTGGTTTTATCTATGGATTTAGAAGAAGTCATCTTTATCCCCACATTGATACATTCAGATATGTTTTACAGTAGACAACTGTCATGCTATAACTTCGACATTCATAGTGTTGACAATAATACAGCAACAATGGTCTTATGGAATATGAATCATTGACAGACAGAGGGGGGGACAGTGAGATGTTGCATGTGTTACATTCTCACAGATAGATAAAAAAATCTTAATATCTGGGCACACATATCTTCCTTGTGATCGAGAGTTTGCCCAGATAGGGAGGAGCTTAATTAATGAAACTTTAAGTTTTATAACTTGTAGATCGAAGAGAGTTACCACAAAAGCCCATGCAGTGTTGTACACATGAACAAAAATAACTTTAAGGATCTGCATCGTTTCGCAAATTGAATATTTCCCAAGCATCCTAGGTGAGAATTTTAAAAGATAACTCTTTCGTGGTATTTATTCGCAAGAGTTTCAATGATGTAGCATCGTAGGAAACGTTAAATGTTCTATAACAAAAAGGGAAAAAGCTTGCCAATTTCAGAGCGGAGCCTATACCATTATTAGAATGCAAAAGTCACACCACGTAAGCGAAATTAGAAAAGTTGAAGTCTATGTTAGATTACATTCGATTTTACTAAGAGTGAATTAAATATCTTAAATGCAGGCCCAAAATATTCCCCTCACATTGACGTCCCACTTTTCAAGGAAACCCTAATTGTAGAGGCAGAAATAGCTTTAAAACATTCAACTGCAACAAATTTTGATAAACAAAACATCAGTAAATTATTAAAAAACTGCAACTCAATTTCCAATAGCGATCACATATCAATTAGAACGTTAAAAAAGAAAATTAAAGAGAATAATCTAACAATCACAAAAGCAGATAAAGGCAACTCAACTGTAATTTTATACAAATCAGACTATGAACAGAAAATACCTGACTTCCTTAACTCCCCCGACACATCAGAAATTAAAAAAGATCCAACCACTTATTTACAAAACAAATTAAAAAACATAATTAAAAACTGTAATGCCCTGTTTCCATATAACAACACAAATTTCCTTACCCGTATGAATCCTAGGCCTCCTAGATTATATGGTTTTATTAAAATCCATAAAATAAATAACCCAATACACCCAGTAGTATCTTACATACAATCCCCAGCAAAGCAAATTTCACACGAATTAGTTTCTATTTTTAAATCTATTACTAACTTTGCAGACAATACCTTAATTAAAAACCCCATAGAATCAACTAACAAATTAAAGAATATAAAAATAGATAATAATTGTAGATTGGTTTCTTTTGACGTAACAAGCATGTTTGCGAAAATCCCCCCACAAGATTGTATTCAATTAATTACTTACCTTGATAGAAGCAACGTAAATCCGGTAGTAAAATTCGAATTCCTAACCTTACTTAACCTTATCCTTAACCATAATTACTTCTCATTTAATAACAAATTCTACTTACAAAAAGACGGTTTAGCAATGGGTTCTCCCCTTAGTCCCTTATTAGCAGAAATATTTATGGAAAGCCCCACAAACCAAATTCTTATCTCCCCCTTGGGCAAAAAGCATATCAGCTGGTGGTATAGATATGTAGACGATATCATTGCATGCTTCAAAGGTACAGTTAGACAAGTCGACCAATTCCTAAATTATATTAATACAATTCATCCCTCAATTAAATTTACAGTTGAATTTGAAAATAACAACAGCCTGAACTTTCTAGATCTAACTATCACTAAAACCAACAGCATACTAACTTTTGATATTTTTCGGAAACCCACATACACCGACTCCATAATTCCAAATACCTCCCGTCACCCATACAATCAAAAAATTGCTGCATTTAACTCATTTATTAACAGAGCAATAAAATTACCCCTTTCCGATGAGTCCCGCCTCAAACAATTTTCAATCATAAAACAAATCGCTACAAACAATGGCTACAATCCAGCTCTAATAGACAACCTTACAGCGAAACAAGAATTAAAACGAATTCAAAACTTGATTTATGCAACAAATAAAATAAATAAAAATAAATTTTATCCAATAACATATCTCGGAAACATTAGCAACCAAATTAAAAGACACAATGAAACACTTTTAACTTTGTTTGTATAACACGTTTTATTTAATGTGACTGCAGTTTCGACAAATTTAGCTTGTCATTATCAAACATGGAGTAACTTAAACTAGAGGTTTTACAGGTATATATACACAATTACATTTCCAATAGTTATAAAGAAACACTGATCGTTGAATCAGAATTGGCCCTCAAAGAGGTAAACAACTCTGATTCAACGAAATACAAAATTGCCAAAATAATTAAAAACAGCACCACCAGCAAACCCATAGATCAAAAAACAGTAAATTCAATTAAAAATAAAGTAAAAGTGAGCGATTTAATAATAACAAAAGCAGACAAAGGGAACTCGGTTGTTATTTTGCATAAAACAGAATATTTACAATAAGTCCAAGAATTCCTGGATAGCTCAGATATTGTTGAATTGAAAAAAGACCCGACTACTGAATTACAAACTTCTCTAAAAGAATGTTTTAAGAAATCACACGCAATTTTTCCGAATTGTAATCAATTTTCTTTATTTCCGATGAATCCGATTCCTCCCCGATTATATGGCCTAATCAAAATCCACAAACAAAATACACCGATCCGTCCCGTAGTATCCTATATGAATTCCCCAGCGCGTAATATGTCCATCCATCTTAATTCAATTTATAAGGAACTAACCGAGTTCAGAGATCCTCATTCAGTTAAAAATTCAGTAGAATTAACAACAAATTTAACTAACATTAAAATGGAACCAGGATATAAGCTTGTATCATTCGACGTAACTAATATGTTTGCTAATATTCCTCCATCAGAGTGTATTAAACTAATAGAAGAATCATTCGATAAATGTAATATTAATGTCACAGTAAAAACAGAATTTTTGGATTGCTTAGAAATCATCTTAAATAATAACTTTTTCTCATTTAACAATAAATTTTTTAAACAAACAGAAGGCCTAGCAATGGGGTGCCCTTTAAGTCCATTGCTAGCAGATATATTTATGCATAATTTTACAAAAATAATATTAAATTCGCCACTAGCTAAAAAACATATTAAAATGTGGCACCGTTACGTCGATGATATATTGGCTTGTTTCCAGGGAACTGATAGACAACTCACTCAATTTTTAGATTTCATAAATAATCTTCACCCTAAAATTAAATTCACAGCTGAAACCGAAATCAATAACAACATTAAATATTTAGATCTGTCTATTACCAGAATAAATAACAAACTCTCTTTTGACATTTTTAGAAAACCTTCCTTTACCGACTCAATTATCCCTAACCATTCCAGACATCCCTATAAACATAAAATTGCTGCATTCAATTCAATGATTCATAGAGCCTTAAAAATCCCTTTGTCAGCTAATTTTTTCGAGAAGGAAATTAACTTGATTAGAACTATGGCTATTAACAATGGTTATGGTTGTGATTTGGTTGATAGACTTCTTAAAAAACAGAAATTTAATAACATCAAACATCTATTATACGCTGGAATATCATTTGAAAAAGAAACAATTAAATATAAATCGTTAACTTATTTTGGTAATGTCAGTTTTCAAGTTAAAAATATCCTAAAAAAGCATAATATTCAAGTTGCATTTAAACCGTACTGTAAAATCAATAACCATATCTTTAATAGTAAAACAAAATTAGATAAATTTAATAAATCCGGAATATATAAATTAACTTGCGCAGATTGTCAAGGGATATACATTGGCCAATCTGGTCGTAATTTCAACATAAGATTGAGGGAACATTTGCGCTCTTTTCGGCTTAAACAGAGTGATAAGTCGTCTTTTGCAAAACACCTTTTAGACGAAAATCACACTTTTGAAAAAGATGTACTTACCATAATCCATCATGCCGAAAAGGGTCGTAAAATGAATTTGCTAGAAGCACTAGAGATACACAAAGCCCGCGCTAATCCGGGAATTCCCTTAATTAACGACCAGGTTGACCTAATGTACACCCCCATTTTTACCGCTGTCTTGTAATTGTGTATATATACCTGTAAAACCTCTAGTTTAAGTTACTCCATGTTTGATAATGACAAGCTAAATTTGTCGAAACTGCAGTCACATTAAATAAAACGTGTTATACAAACAAAGTTAAAAGTGTTTCATTGTGTAATTAACATGTATAACGAAGTAGAAGCCTCCACAATACAGAACAAATTAAAAGAACCCATTAAAAGTGTAACGTCAACGTAGTTTTTAAACCATTTTCTAAAATAGCAAATATTCATAATACAAAAACCATTATAAATAGAAACAAAATCAGGTATTTATAAATTTACTTGCGAAACATGTAAAGGAGCATACATTGGTCAGTCTGGTAGAAATTTTGAAATAAGATTAAAAGAGCATTTAAATTCAGTCCGTTTAAAGAATAACAAGTCCACTTTTGCAACTCACTTAATAGAAAACAACCACACCTGCACAGAAGACAACATGCTTTCCGTAATCCATTTGTCGGACAAAGGCCGAAAAATGGATTTACTGGAAGCGCTGGAAATTCACAAGTTGAAAGCTAATCTGGAAATTCCCCTCATTAACGACCAGACCGAAATAATGTATACTCCCCTCTTTGATGCTATATTATAAAAACAATGTACAATGTATTTTAGGTACTCAGTTTGATAATGACTAGCTTGTAGTCGAAACTATAGTCACTGTAAAAAGTTAATTAAAGTGGTAAAACAAAGTTAAGCGTTTTAATATTATTATATGTATAAAGATGTACCACAAAGTGAACGCCAACCAAATCAAAGATTAAATTACATTCCTTTATTATATCGTAGGATTTTATGCAGATTTGATTGCTAAAACACCGGAACAAGAAAACCCTGGCTCTGGCTCAAGAAACCCCGAACCATGAGAATTTGGTAATTAAATCGTTTAAAGATAAAATATAATTTTGGCACTTAGACCAATTACAAAAATGTTCAAGAGATTAATTTTTGTTCAAGATTATCTGAGATTTTTTAAGTATATCTTTCATTAATAATGTTTCTTTGGGTTGCTCTAATGAAAATAAAAATGAAAAACAATATAAATTTGTTTTAATACTATGATAATCAGTTTTTGTTAAATATTTCAGCTTGTGTTTTTTGGCACAGACCGTATAGAAATTATACTCTTCAATTGTCGCATTTTTTAAAGATTGTTAACATTTTATCACTTTTCGAAATTTTTGACAATTTCAACATTTGGTGTCATTTTTGGCATTTATCGACTTTAACATAAGTTCATCGAGAGAAAAGGTATTAGTCGGTGCCAGCCGACATTTTAACAATTATGTCACTTGACAAAAGTCGACGTCAGCCGATATTGCAACTTACAATAACAGTTGACACTAATCGGCGTCAGTCGACATTTGAACAACAACGACACTTGGCACAGGAAAAATTAAATTTATTAATGAGAAAATTGCTTATATAATATTGAAGAAATATTAGGCTCAAAATTACTTAATATTATTCGTAGTCTACACAATCTTTGAATTTAAAATTACTCATAACACTAGATTATATTTAATATATATAATATAAGTTTCTAATTGATCGCCTAACGAGGGTTTCCACTCCCAGATTAAGCATGAAGTAAAATTTCGAGTTTAGAAAAGAATGAAAATTTGGATTTGCTGGGGCGCACGAGCGAAGCGAGTCGCGCCCCAGCAAATCCAAATTTTCAGGCTTTTCTAAACTCAAAATTTTACCACATGCGCCACGCGTATAAATCACTAACTTCAAGTGAAATCTTTAACTAATTGGTTAGAGTGAAATAAATGATTCATTTTTTTTTATTTAGTTAATATTATTTAATGTGGCAAATTCGTGCTCCGAACAGAACTAACAATTTGTCAATTTTTGAATCGTATTATTTGCATATTTATTATTATTATTACTTTAAAAATTCCCTGACTTTTCGCTAAAAAAGCCGAATTTTCCTGACTTTCCCGACGAATAAAATCCCCTGACTTTCCCAGTTGGTCGCCACCCTGTTTATCGACCCCCAGGGGTCACTACCGACCCTGTTGAGGAACGCTGATATAGACTACTGTCTATTTTATCTTGTGGTTATTATTTGTGTGTATTCTCTCAACTAATTTAATTCCGGTAGCACGCTTCCGTATTAATATGGAACGTGATATTTTTTTGCAGTGCGAGTCCGGAATAAGAAAAACAAGTTATCGGGAAGCGGGCGCTGCCCGCTGTAAATCAAACTGACCGTTGAAATTGTTTCCACTTCCTTTCCGGATTAATCGCGCTTACGTCAACTTTTTGCCGGCAATTATCCGAAAAATTCTTGCGAGGTGAATTTACGGCGGTGACCGCACGAATCAAAACCCACCCCTCATGCACCCTTTAGTTAACTCCAATTAAAAAGGCAAACGCGCCTGCAATTTTTATCTCCGTAATTGTCATGACATAATCCCCGGGGAATGTGTGTTAATTAACCCGGCAAAATTTGCAGTTCGTTTAATCCATTTTGACAATGCATTTCGCTTGTAAATTCCGTGTTTGTACATGAGCGGCGAGGGGCGGGGGAGAGGGAGAAGAGGGAAAAGAGGAAGTTCTGATTCCGGGGCATATTGCGTAAGTTTGGTGAGAATAGATCAGCAGGAGTGTGCGGTTGTTGTAATGGAACAGTGCTTCTTTACTTTGTGCGCCGTTTAAGACTGTTTACATTCAGCGTATTTCAGCTTCCATGTTTAAAGTAAGTTTCGGAGCTGACTCCGCGCCAAACTCCGAAATCGCGGCGCGAATTTGTGTATGTGTACACTGTATGAATTATAACCCGCTTCTGCCGCTGACAGTATTACTAGTTTCTGGCACCCAACCCGCCCTTGTTTTTCTTATAACTCCAACGCCTTATAACTCCTTTTTATTGCAGCGGAAATTTACAATCTCGCAAGTAGGAGATCCTTTCTCGTGTGCCCGGCGCATCCACCATAACTCCACCTTACTTTTTGGATATCACTCCCCTCCAGAACTACGGCTATGAATAAGGCCTTATTTCCGTTTAATTATGACGGATTATCGCGATGTAACGGCTTCCGGTGTAATTTTCCTGAAATACGCCGGTTGTTCGGGAACTTTTCCGGTTTGCGTCCGCGCACGTGACCCGACGTTTGTTTTACCATTTTCAAAACCCCCCCGGCACAGAAAAGCTGACAAATTCTTTTCTAAATGTTTGCGTGACTCAAAACTTTCTCATGTCATTTTATTAAATGTTGATGAGAAATTATTAAAGTTTCATCATTACAATAATTTTCATCTAACAATTAAATAATAATTCTTTCAATCCTGAACAATATTCAGCGCCGGCTCTTCCATAAGGCGCCCCTTATTAGTATATAATTACGAGCGTTTCCCAAACTGTGGGTCGCGAAGTATATTTTGAACTCCACGTTAAATTACCTGAACATTTGGATTTGCCGGCGCTTATAAAGCAAGTTTAGAAGTAGTAGAACATATACTACTACCAATATTTATTTCGTCTAAAGAAATTTCCAAATAAATGTCTCGATCATTAAATTTTTAATCATGATTAAAACCAATGATTAAACTAGTCATGATTAAAACTAATGACTAAATTAGTCATGAATAATAAGCTATTACTAATTTAGTCATTAATCATTAGTCATATGTTATTATTAGTCTTAGTCTTATCAGTCAGGGCTTTGAACCGGAACTGAAGCGTAAACCGAAAACCAAAAAAACCGCATAGTAAAGAAAAACCAATATAGTAAAGACTGTCAATATAATCAACATGTAATCTCTAAAATTAAATGACACTTAATAATTTGACCATCACGACATTTTGGTTGTTTGTTTTTCTGCTGCTATATAGCAATAATGATGAAATACTATCGTAGTCAAAAGGCTAAGTGATTTTAAAACAACATTTTTTAATGGTCACAAAACAATTGACAAAGTGATTTAATGCCCTAATGTCAAAATAATTAAGCTCATTAAATTATGTCACAATGTCATGATAGATAAAAGACAGGTTAGGTTAGAAAAATATTGTGTTTAAGATTTAACTCGATGGGTTTAAAATTAGTTGCAACAGACAACTTGTTATCTAACCTAACTTTATTAAATTTTAAAAGAACAAATTTTTTAGCACAAATTTGTTCTTTGTCCTAATTGGAGAGAAATCGCTTTACACGTTGAAAATATCAAGTTATGCCAAAGAAGAAGAAAAACGACCATTTTATTCATATAATTTGTTTTTAGGATAATTTGATATTCTCAACATGGAATGTCAATAATGACGAGTTACATTAAAAATATCAATTTATGTAAAAAATGACAAATTCTGCTAAAAACAGTATATTATCTCACTATAATAAAGATAGATTATATGTCGAGAATCTAAATTTTTAATATAAATATCAAATTACTTCATCACGCGTCAATTAATATGATTTTAGATTTTTAGATTTTACTATAATGTATTAACGTTTTTAACATAGAAAGTGATCTTCCATAATAAAAGTGTCAACACATTAAAGTAAAAAAATCTTATTTTATTTAGAAGAACAAATATCACAAAAAGTTATCAGTAATCATAAATTTTAAAAAATAATTATTTTTATTATAAATAAAATCTTTAAAAACCAACTAACAGAAATAATGACAAAAAAATGTCACAAATAAACACCAAAGTTAAAATTAATCAATACTAAAAAATTTGCAATTTCAACAATAATAATTAGGTATAATTGTTACAAACAGAACAAAAAATAATAAGTTTGAGATCTGTAGAATTACCTACTTAAAATCGTTTAAAATCAAATTATATTTAAGTTATATTATTCTAAGTATAAACACTGATTTAAAGTGAAGTTTAAAATATACTATTTTAGCATACTTCTTCAGAAGTATATTTTAAACATCACAATATTTCAGTGTTTTATACGCGTGGCGCATAAAGTAAAATTTCGAGTTTAGAAAAGCCTGAATTTGGATTTCGGCGCGTCGTGTCCAAATCCAAACGTTCAGGCTTTTGTAAACTCGAAATTTTACTTCATGCTTAATCACTTGTTAGAAGTTTCAAACTGAGCACTTCAAAAACAACAAATTTTATAAATTATGACAGACTGCGGTATCATAATTTAAATGTGTAAAACAGCTTGGATCAAAACGCGAATTAGCGTGGTTTAAAAACCACATTAAACACGCCCGTGTTTAATGACATTGAGTGTTTAATGCACCCCATTTATGCTGCCCACAAAGTTAAATAATGCACATATTATAAGATTGTCGTGAACAAACAAGATTTAACAATCCTAAACTCTGAATTTGATCTAAACAAACAGGATTCAACTAACATAACCTCAAAGATTGATGTTAGCAAACAGGATTTTACAAACGTAACCTCCGAATTTGATTTAAACACTAATGATGAAACTAATGTTTCCACTCCCGGACTAAACTAACGAGTGTCTTCCACTCCTAGACTAAGCATGAAGTAAAATTTCGAGTTTAGAAAAGCCCCGCGTAGAAAATTTGTCGAGGGTCGCGCAGCGACCCGAGACAAATTTTAACGGGGCTTTTCTAAACTCGAAATTTTACTTCATGCGCCAAGGGTATAAAACACTAGTTCAAAGTTAAGTCCAAATTTTTTAAATTGATGTATTCGAATAATTTTTCCAAGGCACACTAATTTAATTTTTAAAAAATATAATTTTGAATAAAAGATATATTTCAATTCACTTTCGAAGACATTTTTTTTGAAAAGCAACATATTCTGCATTACTGGATTCAGAAAAATTTAGACCTTATTTTTCTGTAATAAAAATAAAAAATTACAGGCAGCAGTTTACAGTTTGTCAGTTGGCTATTAATTGGCAACTAAGTAATTATTGAAAAAATAAATGTAATTTCTTAGTATATTTTGTATTGTGGAGGCTTCTACTTCGTTATACATGTTAATTTAACAATAAAACACCTTAAACATTGTTTGTATAACACTTATTTATTTTTCGTGGCTGCAGTTTCGGCAACTTTAGCTTGCCATTATCAAACGTGTTTGATAATGCCAAGCTGAAGTTGCCGGAACTGCAGTCACGAAAAATAAATAAGTGTTATACAAACCAAGTTTAAAGTGTTTTATTGTCATTTCTTAGTATTTAAACGGTCATTGACTTTGGTTTTTAGTTCAATAAAATCAGTCAATAAATGACGGAGTTCGGCGTTTTTTATCGAACACCCGATATTTACTAAAAAAAAGGCAGTAAAATTGTGTTATGTGTATTTTTTATTTTTTTTTGTATACATTGTTAGTTCAATAACCAAGAACGTAGGGCTTGACGTTTTTTTTTTAAATAGGGTCTTAAAGGGTTTACATTTTTAATTCGTCGCTAAAGAAATAAAGGTTTTTTTTATCACCTATATATGTATCAAATGTTTATATATAGCCAATATTTTTTTATAAAACGTTACATTTGATCTTTGTTAAAATACATAAAAATGTAGGTACCTTTTTGCATTTTTATTAAAATCTCGGTAAATAATTCTTGTAAAAATTTGATTTTCTCAAAAGTTATTAAGAATATTCAAGGAATGTAGACTTGTATTCATATATCTTCTCTGCTGTTTAGCAAATACAGCATCCGAAAGTGACATGCCATGGATTTTGAATCTTTAAATATCAACAACAAAAATATTATAAAACCTTCCCATTGCATGTTATCTATATTTTTTTAAATGTACACCCTATTATTTTCAAGTGTATTATTTTTTTAGATATAATTTTTTGTATAACTATGTTTATCTCAATACTCTGAAGGGTACAAAATCGTATTTAAAATAATTAAATAAAAAATATTCCTGTTTTTAAATAACCTAAATCGCCTTTACGTTGTTTTCTTTTTGCTCCTTGGCGCGGCCCGTCGTACTTGTTTTTTAAATTATTATTATTTAGAGATACATGAAGTGTACAAAAAAGTTAAAAAAAAAACTGTACGTCGTACGGCTAGGAAACAATTGAAAGTAGGACATTTTAATTGGCAAGTGTGTTATGACATTTAAAAATCGACGTGTCCGTGGATTTTTAAAAATAACAAATGATGTAAAAATCGACGTGTCCGTGGATTTTTAAAAATAACAAATGATGTAAAGAGTTTAAATATTTTATTATGTAGCGTAAAAATTATACAGCCGCGCCTAGCTATTTTTATTGCAACAGAATTGGTTGTATCCGCATCGACCGTTTAGTTAATTATTTTAAGCTTTATCCGTATCGTCGGCAATTGACAAAGCGCCGCGGTGACCATCATTTGCTCACTCTTTCGAGTTTACTTGTTTAGTTGTTCTCTCATTGTGAAAAAAATGTATCGCCAGCTATCGGCAATCTGCTCAACTGCTTGGTGGCAAAATCAATAGATAATGACAGTGGCGTCCAAAGTATGTCAATGAGCGTAACACATATGTGTTACAAGGTATGACAGAATTGGATCTTTCCATGTTTTCCCCTACCCCTTTCCCCGCAGGCCCTAGTTCGTGCGAGAGAATAATGGCGTTGTATTTGGTTACGTTTTTGAGTCTATCATAAACTCTCTTTCCAATTCGCTGTACTATCATAGATAGATTTTTTTAATATTTAATGTTAAAAATATTTATTATTAAAATAGGTCTTTGTGTTACTGTTAGGTTAGGTTAGGTTCTAATGGCAGCAGTTAGACCGCTCACTTAGGCCCAAAGGGCCCCTTGTGATACCATACAGGCGAAAAGGAGTCAGATCTCCCCTCCCTCCCCACCTATACAAACCAATCCGGGCACCTAATGAACCCGATCAGATTTCTCACATCTATAGGTGTGAGGTCCGTTAGTCCATTTGCATAGTGCATACGAAGGTACTTGATCCTTTTCCCTTCGAGAGCAGGGCATTGTCCCAGATAGTGGAGTACCGTCTCTTCCTCCTCCACATCCAGGCATTCTCTGCAAAAGTCGTTGTGTTCAAGACCCATCTTTTGTGCATGTCTGCCTAGGAGGCAGTGGCTCGTGAGGATCTTTATGTCGATTTTGCTAAGTGCAATTAATCTGTTGCTGTTTATAGTATCCCATATAGGCCATAGCTGCCTTGTTATGAGACCCTTATCTTCTTCTCTCCACCTATGGATGACCGATGCTATCATCTGGTCCCTAAGTAGTATCTTGCAATCCACAAGAGAAATGTGGGTGGAGAGTTCAGTAGACAGGTCCTTCATTCTTGCCCCATTCCTTGCAAGGTCGTCGGCAATTGAATTTCCCCCGATATCACTGTAACTGGGCACCTTTGAGGTGCACTACGGACTATTCAGTCCGCAGTGATGCGGTTCCCCTGAAGGTCATTCTTGTGGATCCAGTCCGCTGCCACTCGGATGGCCATGACCTCTGCCTGAAGAATGTTACAGTGGTTTGGGAGTCTCAAAGACTTTTTGAGGTTGAAATCTTGTAAGAAGATTCTTCCCCTACTCTGTTTTCAGACTTGGAACGATCCGTAAAGAGCCAGACGTCTTTGCCTTGAATTATCTTGCTCTCTAACTATTTGGTTTTGTCCGGGATGGAAGTGGAGAACTTAAATTCAAAATTAAGTTCTGGAATGCAGCTGTCAGTCTTCAGGAGGGTATCGACAAGCTCATTCACGATCCTTCCATGGCCCTGTTTGCTAGTGCTCCATATCCCAACTGAGTTGATTCTGATCGCTGTGGTAGCTGCAGCATATCTGCAGTAGAGGTCGACTGGAGCTAGATTTAATATTATATCTAGCGCTTTGGAGGGGGTGGACGTGACCGTCCCCGTTATGAGCAATTCGGCGGCTCTCTGAGCCTTGCCGAGTGCAGTTTGGTGGATCCTTTTGTCGAGGGCAGTCCACCAGACTTGGGCCTTACCACGGCCGTGTACATCCAGTGAACAACGGTTGGTTTCAGTGCCCAGTTCTTGCTCACCGCTCTTTTGCACGAGTACAGCGCCACGAGCGCTTTCAGTGCTCTCTCCTAGATATTGAGCTTCTAACTAAGCTTTCTATCGATTAGAATGCCCAAATATTTAGCTAGCTCTTTTACCACCAGTTCCGTGCCGTTTAGAGTAGGAAGTTCGGTACTTTATGCATTCTGGTGAAGAATACAAGCTCAGTTTTGAGGGGGTTTACCCCAAGTCCACACTTCTCACACCAGCGGGCTACCTTGCGGAGTGCCTGCTCTATAAGTTAGGATAGGATGTTCAAGTGTTTGCCAGAGACTGTAAGAGTCACATCGTCAGCGTAGGCAATTGCCCTACACCCTACAGACTCTAGTTCTTTCAGTAGGTCATTTATGACTACGTTCCATAAGAGCGGAGAGAGGATCCCCCTTTGAGGGGTATAGTGTTACTGTTAAGTGTAATTAAAATAATAGTTTGTATTACGTGTAATTAAATTAAAAACAATTGTTGATTATTTATAAGAATTAATTATTAAAATTATTAATATTAGGTTTAAATATTCATTTCTCCTTTTCGCAACTTCGTTAAATATGTATTTACATTACACAGGGAGTTTTTCTTTAAAATATACGTATTCAAAATTTAACCTATTTTCGTAAATCTTTAGATATTCCCTGTTTTTTTAAAGTTCATTTTGAAGCTTTAAACAAGTGTTTTCCACTCCCAGACTAAGCATGAAGTAAAATTTCGAGTTTAGAAAAGCCCCGTGAAAATTTGTCGAGGGTCGCGCAGCGAGCCGAGACAAATTATCTGGGCTTTTCTAAACTCGAAATTTTACTTCATGCGCCAAGCGTATAAAACACTAAAATATTGTAAAATGTATGTATATTCAACCTTTACTTAAAATCGGTGTTTTATACGCGCGGCGCATGAAGTAAAATTTCGAGTTTAGAAAAGCCCAGAAAATTTGTCTCGGGTCGCTGCGCGACCCTCGACAAATTTTCATGGGGCTTTTCTAAACTCGAAATTTTACTTCATGCTTAGTCTGGGAGAGGAAAAAACTTGTTTACAGCTTCAAATTGAACTCTTTTAAAAAGCAACGAATGTCAGAAAATGTACAGCTTATGCATGTTTACCTAAAAGAAAAATTCCCTGTATAATTGTATTGTGTAATAGAAACTACAGTTTTAACTAAAAAATAGTATGTTATGCAAACAAAGTTAAAGTGTTTTATTTTATTAAATTGCTATTATTTTTACTACTGGAATTAATAAATTATAGTAAACTAGAGTTGGCAGTGCCTTAAAGTTTATTATAAATTAAGGCTGTGAATTAGAATTCACAAAATAGTCAAGTATTTATAAAAGTAAACTAGTTGAATTATTTAGTGTTAAAAAGTATGTCAAACTACTAGTCACACTAAATATCCTCATAGATTAATTGATTACATTGGTTAATAATTAAACGTTATCAAAATTTATATATTTAAATATTAGAGTTCTCAGCTTTATTATAATCCGTTTTGTATGAACAACTACTTTGTCACTTCAATGCTAATTTATAAAATTTAAGATTAAGCCAGCCCGATTTTGTAATTTTAGTTGTTAATGCTTATACATTGGAAATTTATGTCATATTACAATAAAAATAAATATGCATAAAGTACACATGGACAGCAATATTACGAAGAATTAAATGTGGAAAAACATTATATTGCTAATGCTATTACCAAATCGATTTATGTCTTTTATCTGAGATAATTTTTATATTAATAATAAAATTTTATAGTAAGAATTAATATTCCGTTACTGTAATTACTTGTATTTTTATACTAAATAGGTAAATTGCATTCGATTCTCCTAGAAAAAGTACCTCTAGAACATACAACTCTTATTAAATTTTATAGTAAGAATTAATATTCCGTTACTGTAATTACTTATAATTATCTAAATCTAAAGTAACCACATTTCAAGTCAGGGCGCATTTATGACGTAAGCGATCTCTACCCCCACTCTAAAATCTTCTATTCTGTCGATCTTTCTTACCGTATAGTCAACCGTCCTTGAGTGGCGCCCTCATTATACATACTAGATGTTTTATTCTATTCGTAATTTGAACAGCAAACTTTTATTTGTTCTTATTTACGCAATATTTTACCAGATGTATTAAATAGAGGCTTATCCGCGTTTAATTAAATATTTTTGGTCTTATATAAAAAAGTTTATCCATTCAAAATATTTTTTTGTAAAAACATTTATTTTAAATTTTAAATTTCGTGTAGCCCATTAAATGCTGTAATTAATCGTAAACGATTCTAATTCAAAATTATGAGACGCACTTGCCGGATCGCACCCTTAAAAGGTTGAATGTTAAAATATACCTGTAAGTAAAATATACCTTCTAAAATGTTCATCGTTGTGTCTGTAACCGGAAAACAAGATAAACACAAAGCTAACCTTAAAAAGTTAGAAATTTCAAGAAATTGTAAGGAGGTGCATTAATTTCTTGGAGCAGCGTAGATGGTTGCCTATAATTACAAAAAACTAGTAATATAAGCAACTCAATGAGCGCCAAAGTGCTTGCCTCGGTGCATATAAAACAGGGCTTACAAATATTAACATGCATAGTATATTCAGAATTAAATAAATTTCACTGTATAATTCCTTGTGATTCAAGTAAACAATCCGTGAAGCGTTAGTATGCAGTTACTGTAAAATTTCCACTAGGATACCATCAGTTGGAATTGTTGAGTGACACGTGCACCGGAAAGTGTTTGGTAAGCGGAACCTGTGGAAATGGTATTTACTGGCGCGCGTATGTGTATGTGTGTGTGTCGGCTGTGTTCTATTGCTAATCAAATTTTATTTTCGCCCCCTTTTCGAACGAACACGCGAACGCCGCAGCCGCGTACAGGACTTGTCACTTTCGCAATTTCCTTTTCTTTATTCATCTCGTCAATGATGCCACTATGAACTCGAATATGCTGACTGAATACTTCATATATCGAGAATTCCGCCCTTTTCGGATGCACGTATTACGACGGAAAATGTTGGAGAATTTTCAGTTCTTGCTGGCAACTGACGGGAATTATATTACGCTTTTTATGGTCGGGTTTTCTGCGGCGACTAAAAAGAATTTATGAATTACCCTTTCTATGTGTTTTATAACAAATTTATAATTCTATCGCTCCTCAATTTTTACATGACGAATAGCAGTAATATTCATAAACTTCTTTTATAGTGCAAAAAAATATAACGATAAAACACTATACAGGAAACTTATCTTCTAAGTATATACATATAGCTCGATAGATACGCTGTAAATTTTGAGGCATTCGTTGTTTTTTTAAATGGTTCAATTTAAAGCTACTAACGAGTGTTTCCACTCCTTGTTTAAGCATGAAGTAAAATTTCGAGTTTAAAAAAACCTGAAAATTTGGTTTAGTCGCTCCGCAAATAGTCAGGTCTTCAGATACAAAAATACCACCCAACCTTTAAAAATCATCCGAATTAGCTGAAAATTTGTTTGCATATCAACTACTGGACTCCTAATACGATGAAAAGTTTACACTCCCACACCCGGGCTTCCCCCGAAAACCACCCCCGTAGGGGGTAAAAACGGAAAACATCCATTTTCCACAAATCTGCACATGGAAATGAAAAAAATGTTTTAAACAAAAAATGTAGCTGATAGGATTTTGAACCAAACCTTTTTTTTGTAAAATGAACCGTTCTCTCAGAAATAACGATTCAAGTAACCGGTCATTTTAAATTTCAGTTGTGCACGCGAAGTGACGTATTTGAGCAAATGTATTACAAGTCGACGCACAGTAGACCAAAGCATGAAAAAAAAACCTGGCCAAAATGAAGAAAAAAAAAGTTTACCGACCGAATTATAGTTCATAAAGTAAAGTTAAAAATATATACTGCTAAGATGTAACAGATATTTACTAAAATATAGCAAAAAATAAGAAAAATATTTTGTAAATATGAAATAAAAACATTTCAAATATTAAAACTATTACTTGGAGCTGAACCGAAACGACAAAACCTTATTTTTTCCGAAACGAAAACCGGAACCGAACCGATATATATTTTATTAATTGAACCAGAACGAAAACAGGAACGTAAAAAATAACGGTTCGAAGCCCTAGTTTTATACGCGTGGCGCATGAATTAAAATTTCGAGCTTAGACAACCATGAAAATTTGGTTTTCACCAAACCAAATTTGAATCCTTTTCTAAACTCGAAATTTCACTTTATGCTTCGCAGAGGGACCAAACCAAATTTTCAGGCTTTTCTAGACTCGAAATTTTACTTAATGCTTTATCAAGAAATAGAAACATTCGTTAGAAATTACAAATTGAACGCATTTAAAAAAAAATAATGCCTAAAATTGTACAGCGCATGCATCGGGAAATGTATACTTGAAATAAAATGTCCCCTGTATATACCATATTTTATTTTCAAATCTACAGTTTTGTCACGAATTTGTAAAGTTTTCACTTGGTGGCAAGTTTCATGCATTTTTTTATTCCGTTTTTCTTTTCATACAGGTCGAACGGAGGGAGAAGAAGAGATATTTCTCATTAAGCAGTATCAACACGATGCACGTCGGCGTGTAATACGGGATTAAGAGCTGCCGCCTCCTTTAAGAAAGTTAGGCGTTTTCGTGACGTGTCCCCGGATTTAAGTAATTCCGCAGCGGTAGAGAGTTTGCTTTATTGCGGGCTAGAGAAGTCGTGTATGTGTGGAGACGTACGTGCCCTCACTTCATGCTCCAATTAATGCTTTTTCCCCCGAGTTACATTTGAAAACGAGTTTAGAATTTGAAAATAAAACAAACATTACAATTAGTCTCCGTTTGATTTTAATCTCTCGACTTTATAACATGTAGATAGGTACAAACATACAGGGGATTTTTTTTTAAGTATACATATCCTGATGTATACGATATAAATTTGAAAATTTTACTTCATGCGCCAGGCGTACGAAACACTAAAATACTATGAAGCTCAAAATATACTGCATTAGCATACTGATTTACAAGTACATTTTAAATTTTACTTTAAATCAGCGTTTTATAGAGAATTTTTCAATGTTTTTATATGCAAGGCACCTAAAGTAAAATTTATAAAAGCCTAAAATTTTGGTTCATACTTAATCGAGGAGTGGAAACATTAGTTAGCCTCATGCATCCCACATTTCCAGGTTATGAAGAATGGTAAAGACCAATAAGCCGTTCAGACAAATACGCCTATCCTCGTTCATGTTAAAAACGCTGGAGAAACTATGTGATCGACACACAGACACAAAGTTCTCGGATCCAAGCCGATACAGCAACACGCCTACACACCAGGCAAAACAACCGAATACGCACTGCATCTTAAAGTCGTCTCAAGAATAGAGCGGGCGATAATGAACAAAATTACCACACTAGGTACATTTATCGATATAGAAAGAGCTTTTGATAAAGCATCCTTCGAAAATATCGGGGAGGCACTCAACAGAACGGGTGTCAACAACATGCTCTGCGGATGGATAGGGAAAATGCTCCGAGGCAGACAAGTAATAGCATCTCCGGCACACGTCAAAATAGCAGCTTCTGTCACCAGAGGCTGCCCGCAGGGTGGAGTCCTACGCCACTTCTGTGGACACGGATCACAAAAATTAACATTCTGGGATTCTGTACAATTGGATATGCGAATGATATAGCAATCCTCCTGAACAGAAAATATGAAAACTTCCTCTACAACAGAATGCAAAAAACACTTATACTTGTGGAGGATTGGTGCATAACCAACTCGCTATCAGTAAACCCCACAAAGACAGAGGTAGTGATGTTCACCAAGAAACATAAAGTAGAAACACACCCGCTACCAGTTTTGGATAGCACTAAAGCTATCAAAAGAAGTCAAATACTTAAGAATTTATTTAGATTCCAAACTAACCTGGTGAAAGCACCTAGAACATAAAACTCAGAAAGCAAGCAAAGCTTTGTGGCAATACAAAAGAGCCATAGGTAATACCTAGGGACTATCCCATAAGATAGCGTTGTGGATATATACAGGTGTTATTAGACCGGCACTCGAATATGGAACCTTAGTCTGGTGGATGCTGATTAATCGACAAGGGGCGATACAAACACTAAACAACAAACCAAACCTGGCCTGCTCACGCACAACAGGGTCCTACAGAACAACACCCACTGGCGCCATGAAAACAATACTATGTCTTCCACCCTTTGATATTCACATCAAAAGTGTAGCAAGACTAACAGCAGAAAAACTGAGGGCCACGAACACATGGTCAGATCAAATCCTTCCTTACTGAGAAAATCCTTCAAATCCTTCCTCACTGAGAAACAAAACAGATCAGAAGATTCTTCAGTACATCTTTGAAAAGAAATATATCGTGGACCCAAACCAGCAGACACTATCGGAAGACAGTGTAGTGTTCACAGATGAATCAAAGACAAAGACAGGCTGTGGAGCGAGTATACACTCCGAAGACCTGGCTATCCGGAAACAACTTTCGATAGTAGCACATGCCACTGCAACACAGACAGGAAAATCAGTAAACATAATCATCGTCACTGACAGTAAAGCGGCATTAGCAGAATTATAAAAGTTTATAATAACATCTGAACTTATACATAAATGCGTTGAAACGCTGAACGGGGCAGCAGCACTCAACCGCATAACATTAACGTGGACAAAAGGACACAGCAACAGCGAGGCTAACAACAACGCAGATGAACTAGCACATGAAGCATCCAAAATTACAACAAATCACACAAAGATAGGGCCATCCCCTCAGTCCTTAGCCAATCACATGCTAAAGTTTAACACTGCGAAACATAGGGAAAGGTGGGAGAACCTCACAACATGCAGTCAAACGAAGACATACTTATCGGCACCTGACTGCCAAAAAACAAACAAGTTTCTAAAACTCACAAAACAGAAATTTAGTACTCTAACCGGCTACATTACTGGACACTACAGCTTCCAGCATCATCTCGCCAAAATGGGATGACCACTGTCGAGGATGTAACGAAGAAGAAGAAACAGCAAGACACGTACTTCACGAATGTCCAGCGCTGTCCAAGATAAGGAAGGTACTGAGAGAAGAAGCCTCAAATCGTGAAGAACCCGGATGGCAATGGTCACCCGCACAAATTCTGGCAATTGCCGACAGTGCGGAGTGGGTCTAACCATCAGGGGGGGAGGAACTACAATGGGCCCGACTGTGGCCTAAGTAGGTGCGGCTGACGCTGCCCTCCCGTCAAACAATCCTTAATCCTCCTTACAAACTTCAAATAGAACTTTAAAAAAAAACAAATGTTTGATTATTTACAACGTATACATCTGGATATGTATACTTAACAGATACATTCCCTTTATACGTTATTAAGAATTCTTAATTGTTTGTATGAAACCAACTTCACTGATATAATCGGATTCCTTTTTTTAAATTATTATTCAACTTGGAATATATCCAAGGAAAATCCACTATTTTCATTTCATTTGAAATATACGAATGCATCGATTTAAACATTTTGTTTATACAAGCATTCATTCGTGTAGTTTTAAATTGAATTCGCCGTATATGCTCCTGTATTGATTTCAATTGCACCGCATCAGTTGAACCTAATCCGCTTACCCGAGCACTTCCTCCTCCCGAGCAAACCCATTACTAATTCGACAACTAAGAAATTATCTCTACCACCATGTATAATATGTATGTGAATCCCGTTTGCGGGAACGAATTCAATTTGTACAATATTTCACCTTTTCCTTTTCGAGGATGTTTGTGTTTTTTTATTTTTTAGTTGAAGGACATAAAGCAATTTCGGCACGCCCTGTGTATCAGTGTGTGTGTGTGTGTGTGTAACAGGAAGGAAATAAATCGCCGAACGCTTAGAAAAACAATCGAATAGATGCCGGAGAGAGATCGGCGTCCCATAAATCAACACAACTTTATATCTCACGGCGGTCGACGTCGAAACTAAATTTTTCATCGTTCGCGACCGTTCTTAAAAATTACTACCCAATATCTGATATTGCCCGGCGTAAAATCCCCGGACGTGCAGTTTTATATTTTTATGCTCTCCAGAGGGTCGACACAGAGAGACGGACGAGTGACGCCAGGAAGACGGGACACTATTATTTATATTCTACAAAACTGTACCACATATAACCAACTCTTTATGTATGATACTATAAATGTATTTTGTTAAAAACTGCACTCTTTGTGTGTACTAGGCGCGTTCAATTATTAAAACCCATCTTTGTTTTGTAAAAAAAAATATTCAACAATTTAATTACAAATAATTACCGTCACAGTTAAGACAACTATTAGCTATCGAATCCATTAATAGTTGTCACATATTGGCTTGATGTAGTCACAAATGTTCAGTATTCCTCAGCTCAGTGCTGGGGGACCACACTGACGAGAACCTTGAAGTCCGAAACGCGTCTAATGCCGAAATACTGAACGCAAATTCAGTTTTGATATTTGTTATCTGATTTCACGAACAGAGTTTAGCTCGTTCGTATACGAAGCAGTGACCTGTATAGGCACTTTGTGCATTCGTGTCATTGAGCATTCGATGGCGTTAGCTATCGAATCCATACTAACCGATGTATACCTTTCCCGGACATTTCCGTCTTATTCTTTGATGCACCTTGCTCAAAGTTTCATTGTATGGATTTCCATTGGCATTTACTCCAGGTTCCCTAAACTCCCACGGTGGATAAAAAGTGTAGGACCGCTCTCATCAAACTTGGACGGATTTTCAACAAAAAAATAAAATTCAAAACAGAATATTTCAGAAGTTGGAATCAAATCAAACGCCAGAAAATGATCAACGTGATCCTTACAAACACTACTACATTTGAATTATTCCGTTTGTTTTAAAGGAATAGTTAAACCAGTGATGGGGAAACTACGGCCCGCGGGCCAAGTCCGGCCCGCGGAGAGGTTTAATCCGGCCCGTTTAAGAGTGCCGTCGTGAGAATGTTTGAACGCGTTCTTACTTCGTAATGTGACGACCCGCATAAAAACTGATGAGTTTCAATTGAACACGCCAAGTACATACTAAAGAGAAACCAAACGTAAATATAATGTTTGCACGACCGACCCTATTACCCCTGTGAAGTTGGCCCCCCAACTTTAAAATTTTTTAAAAATTATTAGAGTTCTGATTGCCCCCCACATAGTTCTAGAGTTCCCTATACATATAAAAAATAGTTCTGCCCTTTTAACCTCGCAAAAATCAAATTAAATTAGAGGGGGGCCAACTTCACGCTCATGTTATTTTAGAACGTTATAACTACTTTATTATTGACTTTACAGCAAAAATGCATTTGAATAATTGATAGAACTCTTTGGGCGGCAACTAGAACTCTAATCAAATTAGAAAAAAAACGAAAAAAAAACACCCCTCTCGGACTTGTAAAAATTAAATATTATAAAAGTTTAAGCAATCAGAACTTTTCTGGTATTAGTAATAAATAATTATTTCATCAAAATAATCTAAAAACTCGTTGGGGGGCAACCAGAACTCCAGTCAAATTTACAAAAACTTAAAAAAAATCATCCTCTTAGGACTTAGTAATTTTAATATTACAAAAGTTTAAGTACCCAGAACTTATTTATTAATGATAATAGAGAATTAATTTATAAGAATAATCTGCAGAACTCGTTGGGGGGCAAGTAGAACTCTGGCCAGATTTACAAAAATAAAAGAAAATCATCCCCTTAGGACTTTATAATTTTAATATTACAAAAGTTTAAGTAACCAGAACTTTATTATTAATGATAATAGAGAATTAATTTATAAGAATAACTTGCAGAACTCGTTGGGGGGCAAGTAGAACTCTAGTCAGATATATAAAAATAAAAATAAAAATCATCCCCTTAGGACTTAATAATTTTAATATTACAAAAGTTTAAGTAACCAGAACTTTATTATTAATGATAATAGAGAATTAATTTATAAGAATAATCTGCAGAACTCGTTGGGGGGCAAGTAGAACTCCGGCCAGATTTACAAAAATAAAAAAAAATCATCCCCTTAGGACTTTATAATTTTAATATTACAAAAGTTTAAGTAACCAGAACTTTTTTATTAATGATAATAGAGAATTAATTTATTAGAATAATCTGCAGAACTCGTTGGGGGGCAAGTAGAACTCTGGCCAGATTTACAAAAATAAAAAAAAATCATCCCCTTAGAACTTTATAATTTTAATATTCCAAAAGTTTAAGTAACCAGAACTTTTTTATTAATGATAATAGAGAATTAATTTATAAGAATAATCTGCAGAACTCGTTGGGGGGCAAGTAGAACTCTGGCCAGATTTACAAAAATAAAAAAAAATCATCGCCTTAGGACTTTATAATATTAATATTACAAAAGTTTAAGTAACCAGAACTTTTTTATTAATGATAATAGAGAATTAATTTATAAGAATAACTTGCAGAACTCGTTGGGGGGCAAGTAGAACTCTAGTTATATATACAAAAATAAAAATAAAAATCATCCCCTTAGGACTTTATAATTTTAATATTACAAAAGTTTAAGTAACCAGAACTTTTTTATTAATGATAATAGAGAATTAATTTATAAAAATAATCTGCAGAACTCGTTAGGGGCAAGTAGAACTCTGGCCAGATTTACAAAAATAAAAAAAATCATCCCCTTAGGACTTTATAATTTTAATATTACAAAAGTTTAAGTAACCAGAACTTTTTTATTAATGATAATAGAGAATTAATTTATAAGAATAATCTGCAGAACTCGTTGGGGGGAAAGTAGAACTCCGGTCAGATTTACAAAAATAAAAAAAATCATCCCCTTAGGACTTTATAATTTTAATATTACAAAAGTTTAAGTAACTAGAACTTTTTTATTAATGATAATAGAGAATTAATTTAAAATATGCTGCCCAAAATGTAAGAATATATTTCATTTACTAATAGCATTCATTATTCCTCAAAAATTTAGGTTATAATAGTACTCGTAATTCTGTGTTATTATTAATAGTAAAGTTCTGGTCTATACGAGTTTTTAAAACACAATGTTGATAACTGTTGTTTTTTCACAGTTTTTCTAAATATGAGTTCTGGTTGTCTCCCAAAGAGCTGAAACTCTTGTAATATTCAAGTTAGAACTTTTTTGGTTGCCCCCAAAAAAGTTCTGCAAACTTTGTAATAAATAAATTCTTAATTAAAAACCGTTTAAACTTCTGTACTATTTAATTTATCCAAGTCCTGCTCGCTTAAATTTCTAATATAGAATTATCCAAATCTCTTTCAGCAAGAGTAAATGTTTTTAAATCTGACTAGAGGTCTAGTTGCCCCCTAACAAGTTCTGCAGATTATTTTATTAAATTAATTCCCGACTATCAATAGTAAAAAAGTTATAATCACTTAAACGTTTATAATAATAAAATTATCAAGCCCTACGAAAATGATTTTTTAAAATGTTTGTAAATATGAATGGAGTTCTGGTGGCCCCTCAACGAGTTCTGCAGATTATTCTTATGAATAATTCTTTATTATTAAAAATAAAAGAAGTTCTGGCACTTAAACTTCTGTTCTGGTTACTTAAACTTCTGTAATATTAAAATTATAAAGTCCTAAGGGGTAGAACTCCGGCCAGATTATTATTTATGTTTGTAAATCTGAGCAGAGTTCTACTTGCCCCCCAACGAGGTCTGCAGATTATTCTTATAAATTAATTCTCTATTATCATTAATAAAAAAGTTCTGGTTACTTAAACTTTTGTAATATTAAAATTATAAAGTCCTAAGGGGATGATTTTCTTTTATTTTTGTAAATCTGGCCGGAGTTCTACTTGCCCCCCAACGAGTTCTGCAGATTATTCTCATAAATTAATTCTCTATTATCATTAATAAAAAAAGTTCTGGCTACTTAAACTTTTGTAATATTAAAATTACTAAGTCCTAAAAGGATGATTTTTTGTAAGTTTTTGTAAATTTGACTGGAGTTCTGGCTGCCCCCCAACAAGTTTTTAGATTATTTTGATGAAATAATCATTTATTATTAATAACAGAAAAGTTCTGATTGCTTAAACTTTTATAATATTTAATTTTTACAAGTCCGAGAGGGGTGTTTTTTCTTTCGTTTTTTTTTTTAATTTGATTAGAGTTCTAGTTGCCCCCCAAAGAGTTCTATCAATTATTCAGATGCATTTTTGCTGTAAAGTCAATAATAAAGTAGTTATAACGTTCTAAAATAACATGAGCGTGAAGTTGGCCCCCCTCTAATTTAATTTGATTTTTGCGAGGTTAAAAGGGCAGAACTATTGTTTATATGTATAGGAAACTCTAGAACTATGTGGGGGGCGATCAGAACTCTAATAATTTTTAAGAAATTTGAAAGTTGGGGGGCCAACTTCACAGGGGTGACCCTATTTTAATACTTACCATATCTGTTACCAGGACGGTAGGTTGTGTTGCCATGAATAACAAATCGGTTAACGGAACTTAAGTTTTATTTGCCGTTCAGGGAATTTGAAAAAATCGTGCAAATAATATGATAAGTATCTCGAACAGTAAGTACAATAATTGAAGTCGTCGCTCGCTCCTTCTCCAACCAATTGTCTTCGACTGCTATCTGGTATAGTAGGAGTGCGCATTTTTCCAATGTTGTTTAAACGTAATTTCCACAATTTTTGGCGTCCATTTGTAACTGTAGATCCACCACTGCACTACTGAGACAAAGCGGCAGAAAAAGCAGTGAATAATGCGTTATTAAAATGCTCCGAAAAGGCAAAGACTGTATTGTCACCTTGTAAAATGATACGCAGTTTATTTTAGACTCTAAATGAATTGTCTTAATTTACTATTTGTAGAAGGGTAAAACAATAACAGGAAATATTATTCAACGTTATTGAGCCATTTAAAAACTAACCTGTAAAGAAATCGGCCAAGATTGGCGCTCATAAATATGCTCATTCATAAAGTCCCCCAAGTTGATCGCAGCAATGAAACAATTACACAAATTTTGCTATAACTTGATCTTTCATCCACCCTATTCGCCGGATTTTTGTGACGTGCGATTTCTTCCTGTTCCTAAACTTAAAAATTTGACTTGATGGAAGTAAATTCTCGTCGAATAAGGACGTCATCGTCACCGCAAATTAGTGTTTTGCAGACTTTCAGACAGTCTATTTTTTTAGCAATATTAAAAAAATAGAAACTCGCGGGAGTAAGTGTATAGCCCTAAAAGGAGACTATGTTGAAAAATAATTCCGAATTTTTTCAGAATTGTTTTACTGGCTTTTTCACCAAACTTATCAGACAATAAAAATATGTGTACTTACAAGCGGTTGTTCAAAGCTTCACATTTTTTTCAAAGGAAACTCACCTAAAAAAAAAAAGAATTATTGGAATAGAAATCAAATTAATTTTGCATTCATAAAAGTAAGTATCTGCATAGGTCAGTTATAATTGCATGATGTCGCAGAAATGATCTGTCTTTTTTATATAACAATTGGGCCTATAATGTAAGAAAAATATTAAATTCAACACACTTGCTATTCTTCAAAATCACATCCCAGGTGGATTTAGTATTTGTTATGTACTTATACAAAACCCAGTTGTAACATGACACTTTATGGATAACATGTATATTATTTGCTTACAGAATAGGGCTGAATATATTTATTAGAAATTTATAAACTTTTAATGAATAATTGGACTAGGACTCACAATAAGAGCATTTCGTAAACACTTCAGATTGAATCGCATACATATTCCGTAAACATATTCCTATGTATACACTGTATTTTAATACCGAAATACTCATGTACAGGGTGGTAAAATTTGAGTGTTACTAGAGGGAATCTCTGTTGAAGAGATAGAAAAAAACGAATGGCGCGTCCTTGATCTCTTTAAGCTAAAATGCTATCGATGCAACATATGCGTTTTGAATAATGGACGGCAATTTGAACATTTATTGTAATTTAAATATTATAGTAATGCTTTTTAACAATCCATTGATGTTTTTCTTCTATCTACAAAAATCGATTTATTTCTAAACAGCAGTATAATCATGTTTTTGAACCCGCCGCCTCGAAAGTGAGGTTTCGAACACCGTTTTGACAACTCGAAAGTCGCATTTCTGGTTCACACTTTCGGAACGAGTCATGTAAAGTTAAAACCACAAACCCTAAGTTGGTAGCACTGATAAAGTTGACAGCTGAACTGTCAGTTTCAGTTGGATTATCATTTGATTATGAAATGTAGAAACTGTGGATTTTAAAGAAGTTCAAATTGAACTTTTACAAAAACAACGAATGTCTAAACATGTACAGAGCACACATCGGGATATATTTACTAAAAAGAAAATTCCCTTTATGTCCAAAATGATCCTGTTGTGAACTTTTAAACATTTGGATTACAATTTAGTCAATACTAAATCGTGATTCACCTAGCGGACTTCAACAAGAAGTCGACCGCCATAAATTGTGCCATCAATATTTGAGTACACTAATTTTGAAAAGTATTTCAGAAAATTAGTGCATAATATTTGTCCCTATAAATACCTGTGTTTTATTTAGGTTAAGTTAACTTTGAATCATATCTAACGCATCTCATAAAACAGCCTGTGTGCCTAAATGTAAACGATCAACCATCTTAAATAACTTTCAACGAGATTACAAATGGCATGTACCATTTTAGCAGCAAAGCTTTACATCATTGTACGTTTGTTTATTTAATTATTTAAATATCTACTGATAAGTTTCCAACATTTATAATTTCAAAAGATAAAAAAAAATCAAATTAAAAGAGAAGTTATTTCTTTAAAAACAAAAATTAAAATATTAGATCGTCTATAGGGTACATAATATAAAAAGAGTAACAGATGTTGCTAAATTTTACTCCATGAATAAAGTCGCAATAAGGACAGTGGAGTCTTAGTTTTTTTTTAAAGTCAAAATAAGGACAATAAAAAAACATTAAGACTCCATTAGAAATTGTCGATAGTGATATAGATAGAAGGCCAAACTTAAAAGCGGGTTCCAATTGATACCAGTACCATTACAAATAAGACTTTAAAGATTTATGAAACACTTTAGAATAAGTTACCACCGACTTCATAAACCATGGTTGGTTTGAAAGATTTAAACAAAGATATTCTTTACATAATCTAAGATAGAAAGGTTAAAGAACATCTGCTGATTCGGAGACACCACAAAGGAATAAAAATCAAAAACCTTCACGTTTATTTAATGGCTAATAGGAAAGAATGGTTTACTGCCATGCTTTTCAATAAATGGTTTCATAACTTTTTTGTCCTAGATGTCAAAAGATATTTAGGTCATCCTTAAGATTAAAAACACGAAAATGTACGAAGTGTTTTTCTTTACCAATGAATACAACTTCCTTATTACAGCCGTTAGATCAAGAGTTAAATTCGACTTTCAAGATACTGTATTTATATCAAACAAACCCTTAAGTATATATTAGATCAAATGGAGAATAATGGATCTCTTACTTTTATGGATGCTTGGAAGAAATTGACAATCTTAGATTGTTTTAAGCATGTTGGACTCTCACATACCTAGATTAAACAATAAACGGTCAATGCCTGCTGGAAAGCAATATGGCCAGATGCTGTTGAAGGTAAGAATAATAGATTACCATTAAATCACAGAGTTTGCGTATACTATAGGAGGAAAAGGTTTTGATTAGCTGATTAGCCAGATATTGAAAAAATAATTGCTGATGAAGATAAAATGATGGCTAGATGAGAATGATTTACTTATCATGATTCATGCAACAAATAAACGTGATGAAGATAATGATCCCGATAAAGAGCAATCTAAACCAGTTGCGTTCACAGCAAGAGTAATCAGCGTAGCACTTTAATTGAGGAGAAAATTGGGTAATCATTTTTTTACAAAACGACTCGAATATTGAACGAGCTCTCCAATTCCAGCGGGTGTTGTTAGTAAGTGCTTAAATTAATATGAGCGGTCTATATATTAGCGCTGCGATTACAATCTAAATATTGGTGCTACCCAGATATTCGGATATAATAAAAATTATTCGAATAGTTGAATATTTGGATAGTACCTATACGGATAATCGTATTATCCGGATATCCGCATTATCCAGATATCCGCATTATTTTCCGCAACGATATGTAGAAGCAACGTTGCACGGTAAGAAGACTAAGAAGCCGCTTTTTTGTCATCCCCACAAGATTTTAATACATCAAAGAAACTAGAGCCGGCGGAGGCTGCCCGCAGGAAGGGGTTCTATCTCCACTGCTATGGGCAACTTGTGTGGACGACTTACTAAGGAAACTGTCCGAAAAAGACATCCACTGCCTAGGGTATGCGGATGACTTGGCGATAGTCATCAGAGGCTGGTTCGCAGGTGTTATCTCACAACGAACACAAAGGGCCCGAACAAAAAGCCTCAATGGCATTGAGAAGGTGTCGAAGAATGTGCGGGAAAAACTGGGGGCTCAATCCTAAAATGACCCTCTGGTTATATACAAGGGTCATCAGGCCCATGATATCCTGAACAACACACAAAGACTAGTATGTCTCAGTGTCACGGGAGCCCTAAGCACTACACCGACAGCAGCCCTAGAAATGATCCTGAACCTACCACCACTGCACAACTTCATACAAAGGAAAGCCAGGGCCGTAACATACAGACTAACGCGAGGACAGGCTCCCATAAACCGATCACACGGGAAAAGTAAAAAAAAAGACCTTTATTGGCATATAAAAAATAAAGTTACAAAGAAAAACAAATAATAGCAAAATAATAATAGAACAAAAAATTATAGCATTTTCTTTCTTTTTTCCGCCCTCCGCCAACCCAGTACCGTTATCATCTTTACGCCAGCTCCGTCCTCTCTTATCCATTCTGTTACACTCCTTTTTCCCCCCAGCCATTCCACACTCACCCCTTCCCACTCCTCTCCCAAATGACTCCATGTATCTCGTCCACTTGCGCACAACACGCATTTACCATAACTTTCCCCCAGCCAGACCTTCCTTCCCCTCTCCTCCGAACCACATCTAGCTCTTGCCAGGGTTATCTTAGCCTCCTTCGATAAGTCACTATTGGATAGGTACCCTGGCACGCTCCCATGCACTTGCCACCTTTCGTACATTGAATTGTATCCGCTCCTCCTGATACACCCTTGCCTCTCCTGCATCTCCACCTCTTTCTACTTCTCTTTCATCCAAGCTGCCATATTCACCCCCTTCTCTAACCATTCATTTACACTATTCTCAGACTCTCCTGCCCTTTCATACATCTCTCTGCGCTTCATACTCCACTCACGCCTCCCTAATCTCTTGCACGTTCTTCATACCTCTATCACCAGTCTCTCACTTTCCAATTCACACAACTTCATCTCATACTTCACCACTCTCTCCATTGCCTCACCATGTATACTCATTCTATTTGTTTCCTAAAGCAGAATGTATCCAGGAGTTGACCTTTCCAACCCCAGAATCTGCTTCAGGAACCACGTCTGCTCTCTTTCAATGCATTCATACTCATTTATACCCCATGCTTCCACTCCATATAACAAAATGGGCTTCACACACGCATCCCACAGTTTGCACGCCAATTGGAAGTTGCCAGCAAACCATTTTCCCCATTTCTTCCTTACAAAAAAAAAAGTAAAAAAAGGCCGGAAGACGAGCTAAAGGCAAACCCTACAGCAGGAATGCCAAGCGATGCCATGGTCAAGAAATATAATTTCGACAGGAAATACAAAGTGATGATCCCGCAGAGGGAAGATTGGGAGAAGGGCCCACTTACCAACGCGGAATCAAACTGGTATACTGACGGCTCAAAGACAGAGGAAGGAGTCGGAGCCGGAATATACAGCACAAAACCCGAGACAAAGATTTCAGGCGAGGGACACCACCGTGTTCCAGGCAGAGGCGATCGCAGTCCACCTCTGCATTGGAGAAATAGCAAGGCAAAACAACAAAAGCTAGTGTGGGACTGTGTAAGCGCTCTCAACGAAATGGCTCGTCAAGCGCATTCATTGGCCCGGAACCCTCCTGCGGTATCGCAAAAACCACAGTCAGACAATCCATAAAAAAATGGACGGAGACACAAACTCAAACCTGATGGACGAACACACCAGGGCAGAGGCAGGCGAAACAGTTCCTCAAAAAACAATAGCCGGCTTTCACGACCGATCTTCTCAACCAAGAGAGAAAAACGGTTAAAGCTATAGTACGTCTACTGACAGGACACTGTAGGCTCAACAATCACATGAACAAAATAGGCCTGGCACAATATGTAGATTCTGCCAGGAAGAAGAGGAGGATCCTCTCCACATCCTGTGCCAATGTGAGGCCCTACACCCAAGGCTCACTGTCAGGGTTAATAGGGCTAATGAAAGAGGCGAAGCTCGAGCACGTCGTCTAGGATAATAGGGATCCACAATATATCTGCAAAGGTCGCGGTGGTACAGGCCAATGACGCTACCCCTACGAATATCTAATCTAATCTAATCAACGCTTCTTTTGTGTTTTATCATCGCGGTGATAGACATGTACCTACGGCTTTCCTTGCATCTCATTGGTTCAAAATTCGTTTTAGTAGGCTGTGAGTTGTATTCTTTTAAATATAAACTTTTTCTCGTTTTTCGACAATTTTCGATTTTTTTTTTCAAAATTCTGACGAATTTCAACATTTTTACCTTGACATATCATCACTTTTTTATGGTTTGCGCACCACTGACAGAGCATAAAGTTCTAGATAAAGACAATAAACTCTATTATTATTATTATAGCGACTACTATATAAATAAATGCATGGTATGCTTTTCCAAAAAACAACCAGTAAAAATATAGTGTTGTCAAGACAAATAGAGCATAAATTCAGTAGTAATTAAGATACAAAGTTATCATAGTCGCATCTTGGGAAGCCGAGCAATATCTTAGCCGCGATGGCCATAAACCCGTTGTTTGAAGTAATAGCGCGTTTTCGCGATAACTCGTTGCGGCGCGTCGTCCCGTTTCCCAGCATCAGCATGTAATAACGTGAGTAATGCAAGTAAATTCATTAACAATTGAAAAGTGGGGAGTGCACGCGGAACATAAATTTTATCCCGGAGGATATATGGGAGCAATCCTGGCGTTTAGAGCTCCACATGCTTAAGCCATTCTTCCGCCTTAATCTCGAATATTCCTACAAGAATGTTAATATAAATCTATGGAGGAGATGCCCGCATTTCCGGACTAATTGTGCGCATTAATTACCCGCTTCGCAGTTTCGCTAAATTTAAAAAGTGTGATTTGTGTATCTCGGGGCCGAAGGGGAAAAATTGTTTATGGACGTTTTATGGCGGTGCAATAAAGAGGTGAGTATATCACGGGCGGTCGAGTGTTTCCCTTCGCACATAAAGCGGTGATTTGTCGCGAACAGTGCACACGTCTGCAATGAACGAGCTCCTTTGCTCCCTTCTCTCGCACACAGAACAACACTTGAAATTTTAAAGCTCGGACACATAAAGAAAACTCCATACACCAGCGCGAAAATACGATTCATCTCCGTGCACTCTTAAGATTATTACAAGACGCTTTTTACGGCCGTGTTTAGATACGGTTGACATAATACTGCACGAAGCATCCTTCCTTTAGGTGTAACACGTAACATTGTTTAATGTACTTACTTACGCCCAGGAATAACGTGTACTCGGCGGTAAATACAATCATAAAACCTCTGTCACTCTTATATTAACTAGAATTAAATAAAATGTAGCATCGTATACTTTTATATAAAATATACATTAGTTGCAAAAACATAATGAAACACTAAAAGAATATTTTTTGTAGGTTCCAATACAATGTATACAGAGTGTTCCAGCGAAACTGCACACTAAAAGTATATGGACTTCTAATTAATATAATGTAATGACTAGAGCTCGGATTTCTAAGCACAAAAAAATTGAAATAAGCATTATTTTAGGTATATACAAAGAGTTTTATGTAACACCGAACATGCCAGAAAATATTCAATGTAAATTTTCCTATGTTCGATGTGTTCTGGGACGCATCAAAGCATTGAGTGGGATTTCATTGGCTCTGATTTTAGTAGTTCTAACGCAACTTACATTTAACGTCAAAATGAAATGTGTCATTCATTAATCGTGTACAGCACTAATGGAATGTTAATATTAAACAGAAAAGAAAAATGAGAAAGAGGAGAACAGATTTAGCTTAAATGCAAAAATAATAGAAAAACAGACTCCTGTTACTTCCGTTTTCTAATATTTCGAGATAAGTTTATACATTGCTTCAATTTCATTGAAGATTATTAAGAACTTCGATTCAGCGTATTGTGTAAACCATTTGATCAGGACCACCCCAAGTACGTTGCTTTGGGTGTACCAGCAAAAATGCCGTCACATAACTGCCTCCCGGCAGTTTTAAATATAAATATTCCAAATTTGAAGAGCGTGGCAAGGCAGGTTTGCAAGTACCGCACCTAGGTCTGCTACCAGCACAACAACACTGGGGTATTAGGTGTGCTACTTCATTTGGCAAACATTTCAATTTTCATTTATTTGTTAATAATAATAATACTCAATAAAGATAATGTAGGTGTATTTATTAATTTACTGAATGCGTAACTTACAATGAATGGATTTTTTTCTTTAAGTAAACATGCATAAGCTGTAAATTTTCTGATATTAGTTGTTTTTTAAAAGAGTTCAATTTGAAGCTTCAAACGAGTGTTTTCCACTCCCAGACTAAGCGTGAAGTAAAATTTCGAGTTTAGAAAAGCCCCGTGAAAATTTGTCTCGGGTCGCGCAGCGACCCGAGACAAATTTTCTGGGCTTTTCTAAACTCGAAATTTAACTTCATGCGCCACGCGTATAAAACACAGATTTCAAGTGTAGGTTGAATATACATAAATTTCGCAATATTTTAGTGTTCTATACGCGTAGCGCATGAAGTAAAATTTTGAGTTTAGAAAAGCCTAGAAAATTTTACTGCGCGACCCTCGATAAATTTTCACGGGCCTTTTCTAAACTCGAAATTTTACTTTATGCTTAGTCTGGGAGTGGAAAACACTCGTTTAATGCTTCAAATTAAACGTAAAAAAAAACAAGGAATATCTAAAGATTTACAGAAAATTGGCTGAATTTGGAATACGTATACTTAAAAGAAAAACTCCCTGTATGTTTCACGACAGTATTAATCTTGATTGTCTTGAAATTACGATGTCTTGCTTTGGATAAAAAAAGTATGTTCCATATTCCCCCACACTGCACTTACCATAAATTCACAAGATTTAATAACATTAGTCCTAATTTGCATTAGAACTACTAAAAATCGTAACCAATGAAATATTACCATTGGAAATCGTAGCCAATCACATTGCACTCAATGTTTTGATGCGTCCCAGAACAAATCGAACATAGGAAAATTTACAGTAAACATTTTCTAGCATGTTTGGTGTTACTTAAAACTCTCTGTATATAAATATATATACAGGGTGTCCCAGACCACCCGTATCAGGCTTTTTTGAGAAAACGGCTAGTTCTAGAGAGTTAGGAGAAAAAATTATAACAAAAGCCGTATTAAAGAATCGAATGGTGATATTTTTTTTTTTCGCGAAAAGGTTGGCATCCCTTAGTTTGCTTAAAAGTGGCAATAACCCAAGATTTTCAAATGGCACAATGGGTCAAAAGTGGTATCATTGAAAAGGTCTTCAAAAAATAAGCATCTTTTGTATGAAACATTATTTTGTTACTTCAAAATTGTATAACTGAAGAAAATCACTTTAACTGAGTATTTTATTGAAAGATACAGTAAACAGATTAATTTGTTAGAATCCTGTTTTGTTTTTAGGGCTTCTTGATTGTATTGAACAAAACAGAAATATGTAAATAACTTTCTTAATTATTTTTCGTATTAATTATTAATAATGTATTATAACTTTTTTGCTAAGAATAATCTTCTCCATCGATCGATAATAAAATGTACAGGGTGTTCCATTTAAAAAAAATATTTCCTTAATATCTTAAAAATACGACTTTAAACGGTTTATCTGATTTGACAATTGTGATTGTGATAAAAGTTCCTACTATTTTGTTTATTTAACCGACTCTTTAACTCAAATTATAAAAAAATTAGCAATGGTGAGCACTTAATTGTAAACACCCTGTATACAGGGTGTCCCACTTTGAGTAGGACAGTATGAGTAACTTTGTTAATATCTATTATAGAGATTCGATTAAATGGGCAAAATTGTGCAGTATTATGTGCTTACTTAAATTCTGTTTAGAAAAAATAGAAATTTTGAAAAACTTCGAAGCTATTAAGAAAAAACTGAAAGCCACGATTTTCTAAAATTGTTCATTTCTTTCTTATTTGTAATTTTAATAAAAATCTGTAAAAACATTGTTAACGTAAATGCTATGGCGCATCAGATCATGATCAATTTTTATTTGTCAGGCGATTCGTTTTTGTTTCATTAACATCAATTTTTGTATAATATATAAAATTACGAAAAAACTATTCGTGAAAATGCAAACAACGTCTTAATTAATAAGACAACTCAAGACGATAAATATCCATTGAAACAACTACTTCCCGTGCAAATACACCTCCGGATATTGAATTATACAATGAAATATTTAAAATCTTATTTAATTTGATTTGTTACAACGCTCTATTGAAGTATATGTAACGTTTAGGTCAAATTCTCTTCAAACCAACTAACAGTACAAATTAAAAATTAAAGGAGAGATAGCAACAAATTAGAAGTGAAAGGACTTGGATTAAAACTAATGTCTTAGGCCATCTATAGACGCGTTTCGAGATTTATCTCTCTTCAGTATAGCTTTGCTTATGACGTTTAAAAAAAATTAGGAATAAAATTAAAATAAACTTACTTGGAAAAAGTGTTGTATGTGGAATGAGTGAAAATTATGGTCGGTATTTATAGGTGAAAAAAGGGGATTATGTCATTAGCAGGTATGAAGAATGTGAGACCTTATTATTTACCTTACGGTACAGTTCAAACAAGATAAATTCAAATTCAAAACTGTTTGAATTCGAGAAAATAAGCTTACGCTTCTTATAGTTTGCACACTTTAAACATAATATATAAAATTACGAAAAAACTATTCGCGAAAATCAAACAATGTCTTAATTAATAAGACAACTCAAGACGATAAATATTCATTGAAACAACTACTTCCCGTGCAAATACACCTGACATTGATAGTATATTTTATGATGTTAGTTGTAATTTCATCATCCCCACTACTTTCTTTACTCTTCATTCGCTTTGAGACACTCAAAATTTCCGCAACTGTTACAGGAGGTAAAAACATTGACTGTTGGTTATATATAATATCGGTGAAGCTATTACTTCTGTTATTTTGGCGCTGTGAATGTTTTCAGCGTATCTTTAATAGAAATTCATTATATTTCCGAACAATAGTATTTGGGTTCCCGGGTATCGATTTATTAGCACTTGTGTTGTTAGTGATTTGTTTGTAAATACCCCACATGCATTTAGATTTGTTAGCAGAGTTTTTGATTTTGTGTTCGTAATGTATGCGTCTCAATGACCTTAATAACTCGTCATATTGTTTTTCTTGATTTTATATAAATTATTACAATGTTCGCTGTGCTGTGATAGTACATATAAAATATCTAGTTCGTTTTTACATTTTTTAAGTTCTGGGGTGTCTGCGTACAGTGCTCCGCTTTCTTGTTTCATTCTTTTTGTTGTTAATATTGCAAAACTGCTATTAAACATGATTTTAAATTGAATCATAAAACGTTCCCATTGTTCATTAACATCATGGGCATTAACATTGTACACAGACTCCCACTTGCATGAAATTAATTTATCTTTGAAATTTTGTTTATTGTTTTCATTGAAAAATCTCCGGAGAGGGATCTCACACGTAGAACTCCCAGGGGACACTTTAATTGTACATTTCTGACCTAAGTGGTCAGAACTATGCATGTTAATCAATTCAGATGCATACTCACCAGCATAATTAGTTATAATGTTATCTAAACCGCTTTTACAATTATTGACTACCCTGGTATATTCACTTATTGTTAGTTTTAAACCAAAAGAATTTAATATAGACAATAAATGTTTTTTCAGGGCCTGCCGTGGCCGAGCGGTTGAGCCGCTGGTTTCGCCAATCGTTCACGGCGGTGATTTGGGTTCGAGTCCTGGCGGGGGCGAGTAATTTTTCTAACGAAAAATGCTCGGCCCTGGTTCCATGGATGTGTGTGAATGTGTTGTGACGTCCAAATATAGATATAGTTAAACAACTAAATAAGTTAGTTAATAAATTAATAATAAGTTAAAAATTGAATGATGTTGGCTAATAGTCGTGAAACTAAGGCCAGGCAAAAGACAAAAAAAAAAGTTTTTTCTCGGTGTTATCATCTTTCATTTCAATGTTAAAATCACCGCATATAAAGATAATTTTTTGCTCCTGGTATATACACTCTAATAGCCGTTCGAGTTGTCCATAAAAAAATGTCCTTATTTCTGCTAGGTGGACGATACACTGATATTATAATCGCGATGTGTGGTCCGATGGAGAACTCGCCCGCCGCGCATTCGAATTCATTGATGATGGAGAAATCGTTCAATTTCTTTCTTGGCTTGAAGTGTTTTCCGTTTCTACAGTAGAGTGCAGCTCCGCCGTGTTCGCCCCTAGTTCTGCAGAAGGCTGATACAAGTTTAAATCCATTGATTGGAAAGTCGTTCAGTTCTTCTGTCGACTTCCAGTGCTCAGTTATACAAATTACATTGCATGTTTTAAATTCTTGAATTTTTAGATTGATTTTATCAACACAATTACCGATTCACCGCACGTTTTGATGAATTATGCTGTACTTTAGTCATTCAATCCGAGAGTTTGTAGTTGGACACTTGTTATTTAAGTCATTATTTATCCTTATAAAGTTAAACCTTCGTATTTCAATCCCCATGGGCCAGGATCCAGAGTCTATTAATATATTTAAATAATTAAAGTCTGCCCCTAATTTAAACTCATTGCGTTGTCTACTTTGTGTTTTCAATTTATATTTCTGCCTTCTGCTAAGAGAGAAATCTTTTTCCTTAATACACTTATTAGTTCATCTTTGATCTGCAACAATTGGTCCTTCGCCGTTATGATGTCTTAAGACCTTTGATGATTTCCAACAGTTGGCTTCTGCCTCCATTCCTTTCTCCAGCATTAACCTCACTTTCGTTTTTCGGTGTTTGTTTTGTTGAACTACACTTATGGTTGTATAAACACTTTGGATGACACAACAGGTTACACTTCTGACACATCGTATTTTTCCCTACTGGTCTTCCACATTTTCCCGCACTAATATCGCTAATATTGCTTACAGGTTCAGAAGAACCATCTTCTGCGTCCGACGCCATCTTTTAAATTTAAATGATATGTCACACATAAACTTTTGTAAGTGATTGTTTCCATAGTTTGCTTACCACAAACAAATACATTTGTAACTTAGAGTAAACCCTACAGCTCAATGATGAAAACAAAAGTTGATAATAATAAAACAATAACGAATCAAATGACAAATTAAAGTGAATCAACATCCGACGCACAATTAAATTTATTTTGACATTGTTTTCCCATGTTCTCTGAAATATCACAGCTAAAAAAGATATGAATGATTAAATTTTGTTTGAAAACAATTGAAAAAATAAAATCGATAAATATACACATGTTACATTGTAATCAGCACAAAACAATGCAGTTCAATGATGAAATAAATGAAATAAAAATGAATATCCAGATACATTAAAATATATCCCCATCTGATACGCCAAAACATGTACTTTAGAAACATTTTTCTGATTTCCAAAATACTTACAAACAAGGAAGATATGGACGATTTTAGAAAATTGCGATTGTTCGTTTTTTCTTAATAACTTCGATGTTTTTCAAAATGTGTGTTTTTTTCTCAGTGGATTCTCAATAGGCACATAAAACAGCACATTTTTTTAGAAAAAAAACTACGTTAGCTTACCTACACATTTCTTCCTAAGTAATAAAAATCTATACAATTTCTAATTGCCCTGGACACAACCCGGAAGGGCCTCTCCAAAATATCTAAACCAGCAAATTTTGAAGAGAGACACCCTCTACAAGCGCAGGAGTATAATGGAAGAAAAGAAACCACAATTTATGGTGTGCTGTTGTTACAATTTATGACTTTATCTGTTTGAATAGCAGGTAGTTTCCCTTTTTGCCCTTTTTAAAGCGTTTTAAATGGTCGTTCATGTTCATTCGATGACTCCAAAAATTTAACTCATTAATCAATATGTTATGCAATGGTATTATTTGGTTACGTTTTAATCAAATCGATTAAATAGAGCACTCTAATCGTGCAATAAAAAAAAAATGCAAAATAAGGTTATGATCTGGGTTTAAAACGTGTTCAAAACATGTTTGAAACACGTTTAAAACGTGTTTAAAACAGAATAGACAGGGCGTTTTTCTTTTGAGTATACATACCCCGAAAATTACAGCGTTTTAAAAGTTGTGGGAAATCGTTGTTTTAATGCGGTTAATTTGAGGCTTTAAACGAGTGTTTTCCACTCCCAGACTAAGCATGAAGTAAAATTTCGAGTTTAGAAAAGCCTAAAAATTTGGATTGGTCGCGTAGCGAAGCGGAGCGGCCAATCCAAATTAGGCTTTCCTAAACTCGAAGTTTTACTTCATGCGCCACGCTTAAAAACACTGATTTACAGTGAAGTTCAAAAAACACACACAATAACGGTTATAGGCAACCTAATATACGTTAGAGTTATTGGGTTGCCTATAATCACTGCTTTAAACAATTTTTTCAGCGCAGAGTTTGACTCACGTTTTATCCACATTTACATATTAAATTGCTAAAGCCGTATATTTTAAACATTACGATATTTCAGTGTTTTATACGCGTGGCGCATGAAGTAAAATTTCGAGTTTAGAAAAGCCTAATTTGGATTGGCCGCTTCGCTTCGCTACGCGGCCAATCCAAATTTTCAGGCTTTTCTAAACTCGAAATTTTACTTCATGCTTAGTCTAGTGGAAAGCCCTCGTTTAAAGATTCACATTGAAATCTTGAACAAAAAACAACGAACGTCGAAAAATTTACAGTGTATGCTTATGTATACCTGAAAGAAAAAATCCCTGTATTTAAAAACCACATCTATGCACACACAGTTTTATTGTAATAAAATGTTATGTTTGTTAATGTAATTTGAAATATCTTCAACAATTTAGCTAGAATTTAAAAACAAACAAAAAACTTTAATGAAGTAATATAAAATATAATTTAGCAAATATTTAATTTTAGCAGTTAAGATAATAAAAAAACGGTTTTAAACAAATCCAAAGTTTAAAACATGTTTTAAACAAATTTAAGATTTAAAACATGTTTAAAACAAAACCGTTTAAAACACGACGGCTGTTTTTAAACATGTTCAAAACACTATTTTAAAACAAAGCGTTTTAAACATAACAACCCTGGTTATGATTGATCATTTAACGAGTGTTTCCAATCCCAGATTAAGCATGAAGTAAAATTTTGAGTTTAAAAAGCCTGAACATTTGGCTCGGGCATAGCGCAGCAGAGCGACTGAGGCAAATTAGCCTTTTCTAAACTCGAAATTTTACTTCATGCGCGACTCGTATAAAACGCTGATTTAATGTGAAATGGTCTATAACCAACCAATTAGCAAGTGAAATAAGTTTAGTACGACAATCATCAATTCTTTAAATGACGGAAAAAGTGCTATAATAAACATATATATTATTTTTGCATTAACGACGTGAACACTATCTACTGTCAATAGCACTGCTCAAAAATTGGCAGCAGATGGCGTTCACATCGTCAATTTATATGTAAATTACACATGACTACTAAAATGGTTATAGATGTTTAGTTTTCTTCTGGATTTTAAAATGCACAATTAATTGACATTTATAATAGTCATTTTGTGAGTACAATAGACAAGACTATTGGCAGTAGATGGCGTTCATGTCGTCAATCTAAATGTAAATTACATATGACTATTAAAATTGCCAATTTATAGTGCAATTTGAAATCCAGAAGAAAACTAACCATCTTTATTCATTTTAATAGTCTCATATGTAATTTACATTTAAAATAACGACGTGAACGCCATCTACTGTTAATAGCTGTAACGATACTACTCAAAAATTGGCAGCAGATGGCGTTCACATCGTCAGTTTATATGAAAATTGCATATGACTACTAAAATGGTTATAGAATTTCAGTTTCCTTCTGGATTTCAAAATGCACAATCAATTCACATTTATAATAGTCATTCTGTGAGTACCATCGACAATACTATTGGGAGTAGATAGCGTTTACGTTTTCTGGATCTTCTTTTGGATTTTCATATTTTTTTTTAAGAATATTTTTTTCTGAATTCAATGATGTATCACACTTATAGTTTATTATACAGGGTGAGCGAAACTCGATGTCTCACCTCTATTATATGAAAAGAAAAAACGATAGAAAAATCTGAAATCTAAAATCAAATGACAACAAAACAATATTTGTTAACCATTAGTTTAATTATTGACAGGTGCGGCTTTGTTATTTGCTTCCAAAGGCTACTTGTTTAAGTCGTGACAATTTGGAATTTTTGATAATACTTTTTTTAAGTTTGCTTTTAATTTTTTAACGAAAGAAGATAGCAAATTTTGTTCTCTATAAAGTTCGGAAAAATTAGCTCTTTTGAAATATCCAAAAATATAGGTATGTTTCTGTGGAAAAAATAATCGATGACGTCATTACTTCACTTTTAAAATTTAGAAAAATATGCAATTTTGGATTAAAATGAACCTTACTCAATCCCAATTATGAACCTTTTTTCAGATTTTTTCTATCGGTTTTCCTTCTCTTTTAATAGAGCTGAGACATCGAGTTTCTCACCTTGTACATTTTATATGTGAATTGTTAATCTTTTGTTTTCGTAAAGATTGCCTTGGATACAGTTGAGTAACTCACTTATTTGACAACTCCTAAGACCCATAATTTGCTTACATATCACCCCCGAAGACGGGCATCCAACGATACATATTTCACCAATTGTGATGTATTTTAAATTAACGAGTGTTTTCCACTCCCAGACTAAGCATGAAGTAAAATTTCGAGTTTAGAAAAGCCCCGCGTAGAAAATTTGTCGAGGGTCGCGCAGCGACCTGAGACAAATTTTCACGGGGCTTTTCTAAACTCGAAATTTTACTTCATGCGCCACGCGTATAAAACACTGATTTAAAGTGAAGTTAAAAATGCACTGAAAACCAACAAAACTTCGATATTTTGTTCAAAATTAGATGTGTTCTTTCCTATCTATGCAGTAAACCTTCACATTTTCGTTGTTTTCTTGTAAAAAAACTTCGATTCCCTGTAGTCTTTCGGTCTCAGAAGACCATGATTGGTCCTTGGAGCTGTAACCTTTGTAAAATTGTAATAAACTTAGTAAACTTAGTAGAGTGATTCTTTAATTTGAAACTTCTAACAACGCGTGTTGTCCACTCCCAGACTAAGCATGAAGTAAAATTTCGAGTTTAGAAAAGCCCCGTGTAGAAAATTTGTCCAGGGTCGCGCAGCGACCCGAGACAAATTTTCACGCGGCTTTTCTAAACTCGAAATTTTACTTCATGTGCCACGCGTATAAACCACTGATTTACAGTAAAGTTAAAATATATAACGTTCAGATGTGATGATCAATATTTACCGAGATGTAAACGTCAGATACGTTTTAAAAAATTCTATTGACCTAAAATTGTACACGTAGACATAATTTCGACTTTATTTTACAAATTTCGTATTAATTATAATTACATTTTAAATAATTTCATAAATATCAAATAAATATTCCTATCAAAACCACCCCAAGTCGGACAAAAGATAACGCTACGCGCTGGCTGAAAACAAATAGACTTCTTACTACCTGCTAATATCTGGTTGACATTGACATCAAAAAATGCGGTTGGTGTTCATAATTTTACCCCCCCGAGTGCTCGGTCTCTTTCCCCCTACCCTCCAACATTTTAGGAAAGAGATAGAAATCCGAAAATTTTAGATATTTTCGTGTCGTCGCAACCCGGACACCCCTTATGTTAATGAGGGTTGGGTTACGGCGTATCAGGTAAAGCCGTAACAATGTTACTTTTGTCATGGTATTTAAGAGCGTCAATTTCATAGATTGCGTGTAAAGTGAAGTTAAAGTCATTATGTTTTGTTTTATATTTTTGATAATTTTTCTTTGTATTTGTCAAGATTGTGACGTGCGCACAACCCTGAAATTTGTACGCATATTTTTTATATATTTTTAACAGCTGACACTTTTGACAGTTGACGTTTATTGAACACAAGTCGGCGTCGACGTATATGCAATAGCATTTGTCAATAGTGACAGTTAACATTTGATGACATTTAGTTTATAACACATGACATTTATTATGACTGTCAAGTGGGAGGGGGGGGCGCCAATTGGATTTTTGGCCCCGGGCGTACATTTTCTTTACTGTGGCGCTGATTGTATCTATTAGTTTTTCTAAATGTAAAATAATCGAATAGTATCATTTTTAATTAAATGGAGAAAGTCGAGTTATAAATCCGCGCCACATTGGCCGTACACATTTCATTTCGATACCACCACCCTTCCTCGCACAGTTACACATACACACACACACACACACACACAGAGTGTGAGAGAAAACCGATACTTAGCCGGACCATACTGCGGTCGGCGATATTAAATTTCCGGCCATCACATATCACTTTTATTAAAAGGAGTGGGGCGGCAGGGAATCCCCGTGCCCTCTTAAAACACGGCAACCGAATTTATCGGTGTAAATCCGGGGAACAATGCCGGGCCGTTTTTATTGGGCACTCGTTCCCCGGACAAACGAAGACAATCCTATCGGAGACATTTCATCGGTTTATTTCGAGTTTAATCGAGGAAATAATTGGACCGAATAATGAACAATCCGAACAATGGGCTTTCCGTGCGACCTTTCTTGTATTAGCTCAGATAGTGAAGGTGATTGTTTGCGCGAATATCCTCCCTGCCAATGACAGGTGGCAGAGTGTGCTGTATCTGCTTTGTTGCGCTAACGACGGCACCGGGTATAATTACCATCAGATACACAAGCCGATTGCGGATTTACAACCAGCCCTAGCCCCGTGTCGCTGTTTCGTCCGTTTCTCTTCTCGTCTTATCACACCACCAGATATCGTGTTTCTGGCTGAAGCTGCTGCTACTTTAATAATTCACCCCATCCCCATCTCGTTATTTATGGAACAGCGAAGACGCTTTACAATTTTTACTTGCTAAACAGACTTGTTTTAATAATTAACAACTCCTTGAATTTCTTATACACTTTTTAATATTACAACGCTTTAAGCCCCGATCGACGTTGTATATTTAATCAAATGTAAGGAAAACACAGATTTCAGCAAAACTTTTTCTGTAAACTCGAGAAAGTTAAAAAGGTTTTTGAGATCGAAATCATGTCCACAAAGTCGTTTCACCTCATGTACATATTTGTACACACGGGCGTAGCTACCGTGGGGCAAGTGGAGCAAGTGGAGTAAACATTTGTAAAATGTATTAACGTGAGATCAAACTAGTGTTGCCACCTAGCAAATACTGTACATGTCCGGCATTTTAGAACAAAATACGGTCCAACGGTAGATTATGCCCACAGATGTAGGGTAATTTCAACATACTTAATATATATGATGGAGAATATAACATTTATCTACGACCTCGATTAATATGCGTGAAGCTCTACTTAGTGCTTTAATGACCAATGCATTTTAAATGGAAGTTAGTTTTTCAAACACAATTATTAACAACCTTACCAAAAAGCTTCATTTATGCATCGATTTATATGCGCGAGGTTCTACTTTTTAGCAGTATTTCTTAAATGGCCAATGCATTTTAAATGGGACTTTACCTTTTTTTAACACTCGCAAACAGAGTTGTTATGTTTAAAACACTTTGTTTTAAAACAGTGTTTTAAACATGTTTAAAAACAGTCGTCGTGTTTCAAACGGTTTTGTTTTAGACATAATTTAAATCTTAAATTAGTTTAAAACACGTTTTAAACGTTAAATTTGTGAAAAAGGTGTTTTTTATTATCTTAAATTTTCAAAATTATATTTTATACTACTTCATTAAGATTTTCTGTTTACGTTTTTAAGTTTTAGCTAAATTGTTGAAGGTATTTCAAATTACATTATTAAACACAACATTTTATTACAATAAAATATCACAACTGTGTGTGCATAATTGTGATTTTTAAATACAGAGAACCTTTCATTCAAGTATACATATGCGTACACTATACATTTTACGACATTCGTTGTTTTTTTTAAAAGATTTCAATTTTAATCTTTAAACGAGGGTTTTCCACTCCCAGACTAAGCATGAAGTAAAATTTTGAATTTAGAAAAGCCTAAAAATTTGGATTGGCCGCGTAGCGAAGCGGAGCGGCCAATCCAAATTAGGTATAAAACACTGAAATATCGTAAAGTTTAAAAAATTCGGCTTTAGCAATATAATATGTAAATGTGAATAATACGTGAGTCAAATTGATTATAGGCAACCCAATAGCTGTAACGTATATTAGGTTGCCTGTAATCGTTGCTGTATGTGTGTTTTGATATCCACTGTAAATCAGTGTTTCTAAGCGTGGCGCATGAAGTAAAATTTAGAGTTTAGAAAAGCCTAATTTGGATTGGCCGCTCCGCTTCGCTACGCGGCCAATCCAAATTTTTAGGCTTTTCTAAGCTCGAAATTTTACTTCATGCTTAGTCTGGGAGTGGAAAACCCCCATTAAAAGATTCAAATTGAAATCTTTTAAAAAACAACGAATGTCGTAAAATTTATAGTGTACGCATATGTATACCTGAAAGAGAAATTTTCTGTATTTAAAAATCGCGGCCAATCGAAATTCTTAGGCTTTTCTAAACTCAAAATTTTACTTCATGCTTAGTCTGGGAGTGGAAAACACTCGTTTAAGGCCTTAAATTACTCTCTTTGAAACAACGAATTCCCGCAAATTTAAAAAATGATGTAATTATCGGGATATGTATACTCAAAAAAAATGACCTGTATGTTCTGTTTTAAACACGTTTTAAACGTGTTGTAAACATATTTTTAACTGTTAATATTTTAAACGCTGTTTCAATGAAAAAAATGTGTGTTTTAATTACAATGAAAAAAGACGTTTTTTTTTTAACCCTGCTCGCAAATCTTGTCCAAATACCTTACTTCACACAGTAGTTACCTAAATAATAATTTATTATAATAATCATATTAACATAGTCACTACCACAGGCGGGGTCAGTGTGAATAATTGTGTCCCCGTTTTTTTTCTCCTTTCCTAATTTCTAATAGCTTAAAGTTTGCTAACGTAAGACGGGATTTACTTGTGATGGTTGTTCTAACAATATAAGTCCAAACTCTTTTTATTTAAAATGCAACGGATCCTGTGACAAATGGTTCCATTCTAAATGCTCCGGATTGTCTGATGATGAAATCGCCAATTTAAAAAAAAATCGCAATAATAATTGGATCTGCAATAAATGTAGTGCGGCAGGGGCTTTTAATAGGAACCAGCTATCTAATATTGAATCAATAATTGATACTTTATTTCAAAAATACTTGTAACCATTTAAATTAGAAATCGATCAATTATTGAATAAGTTGGATGTGAAATTTAACAGAGCTGGGCAGGATTCGAATCGGTATTCGAATCCTGGATTCGAATCCTTTTAGAGGATTCAAAAGAGGTATTCGAATACTTTAGTTAAACTGGATTCGTGATCCGGATTCGTTACACTTTTTTAAAAGGATTCGTATTCGAATCCAAATGCTAGTGATTCGAATCCTCATAAAAGGATTCGAATCCTCGTAAAAGTATTCTAATCCTCATAAAAGGATTTGAATCCTCATAAAAGGATTCGAATATTTATAAAAGGATTCGAATAGTTACAAAAGGATTCGAATCGTCAAAAATAATTCGAATTAATCGTAAGGATTAACATGAAAAATTTGTTTTGTATGTTTTTAAATTTCTCGTTAAATCACTGTTTTATACGCGTGGCGCATGAAGTAAAATTTCGAGTTTAGAAAAGCCCCGTGAAAATTTGTCTCGGGTCGCTGCGCGACCCTCGACAAATTTTCTACGCGGGGCTTTTCTAAACTCGAAATTTTACTTCATGCTTAGTCTGGGAGTGGAAGACACTCGATCGTAAATTTTCGAACTATCATAAAGTTGTCATAAAGTTGTGTATTTATTTTCAAAAAAATCATTCTCGGTTTATTGAACAAAAACAAAACAGCTAAGGTGAAAAGTGTTTAGGTAAAAGTGGTTTATTTTTTCGTTGACAACAACAACTTTTGTTTGAAACATTTTTTGATTTAGACGTCGAACGCCATAATCGGTGACTAAAAAAACTGGTGGAGATCAACAAATCTCCACTAGATTTTTTAGTTTCTAATTCAAAAACAAAAGAACTGAGGTGAAAAGTTTTTAAGTAAAAGAGGTTTATTTTTTCGTTGGCTACAACTTTTGTTTCAAACATTTTTTGACTTATACGTCGAAAGCCATAGTTAAATTCATTTAATAAAAAAACATCTAATTATTTCTGGTGATTTTTACACAAGACTTTTAGACATTTGATGGTATAATTAATATTGAATTACTGAAATAAGTATTTATTTTTAATATATTCGTAAATATACGGCAAACAATGTAAAATATTTATTTATGGCAGAATACCTCGGGTCGATAGCCTATGAAAGGACAACTCCAACAATTTTATATTATATTTTATTATGCAATACTATAATTAATGTAATGTAAAAGTCCCTTGAATAAAGATATTTGTATATATATATATATATTTATTTAATTAAAATACTTAGAAAATAACAATACAATAAATTTTATATTATTATTATTATTATACCGGGTGTCCGTATTTCAACAGAATGTATGGGGATCTCGGTTATTTAAAGAGATAGAGAGTCGGTTAAATTGGGGCAAAGTTGCATAATTTAGGGCCCAATAATAACCCAAAAACACGTTTGAAATATCTAATATCCTTAATGAGATATTGTCAAAAAACGTATTTTATGAAAATTCGTTTTTATTTTTTTATTCAAAAACTATTAAATCCAGACATTAACAACTTTGACATTACAGACACTTTTTAACGATAAATCTAGTAACATATTTTATTTTAAGATAACTATAACATTTACCTAGGGACCATAGCTAACTTTTGTTTTTCTTATGGGCGCCATTTTGGATTTTGATATTTTTTGGAAGAATATTGTTTACTGAATTCAATGATGTATCACACTTATAGTTTATTGTACATTTTATATGTAAAATTTTAATCTTTTGGTTTTTCAAAGAGTGCCTTGGAAACAGTTGAGTAACTCACTTATTTGGCAACTCCTAGGACCCACATTTTGCTTACATATCACCCCTGAAGACGGGCATCCGACGATACATACTTTAACAGTTGTGGCATATTTTAAAGTAACGAGTGTCTTCCACTCCCAGACTAAGCATGAAATAAAATTTCGAGTTTAGAAAAGCCCCGCGTAGAAAATTTGTCGAGGGCCGCGCAGCGACACGAGACAAATTTTCACGAGGCTTTTCTAAACCCGAAATTTTACTTCATGCGCCACGCGCATAAACCATTGATTTGAAGTGTAGTTCAAAAACAGACAAATACATCTTTAATCAGAGTAACACAGAAATTTAGTCTGTTATCAACGATGTTCACTGTTAATAATAAATAATTAGGTTGTGAATATTTTTGTTAAAACAACTGATAACGATATGTATATGTTAATGTTTGTAAAAAAATAATAAAATCAAATTTATTCTTAAACGATTTGTATTCGTGATTCGAAAAAACAGGATTCGAATCTTTGATTCGAATCATATTTATCTCTTACGAATCCTTTATTCGAGTATTCCTGATTCGAATCATATTAGGTGATTCGGATTCGTGATTCGAATCCTTTTAACGAGGATTCGTCCCAGCTCTGAAATTTAATAACTATGATAAAATAAAATTATTAGAGAATAATATCGCAAAAGTTGAACAACGTTTGAAAAGTGCGGAGTCGGTAAAATCTCCGAGCGACAATTTCGATGTTATACATGAATTGGAAGATCGTCGAAAAAGGAGCAATAATATCATCGTTTACAATGTGCCTGAATCGAAAGCATCTGAAGTTCAGGTTCAATTGAATGAGGATCTCGATGCGATTCGTGCAACTTTAAATCTACTGTCAGTACAAATCCAGCCAGTTAATATGATGCGTATTGGTCGTACAAAGTCATCAGCTAAACCTAGGCCAATAAAATTAGTGCTTGATAGCAAATGATCTGGTAAAAAATATTGTATTCAAAACCTCCAAACTAAAAGACAACGTAATTAAATCCAGCTATGATCGAACAAAAATCCAAAGAGAAGAATTTAAGTCTGTTAAAACTATATTGGAACAACGGAAGAGAGACGGAGAAGAAGATTTGGTGATCAAATATATTTCAGGGGTACCAAATATTGTGAAGAAATCAGAAAAGCAAAATAAATCGGGTCCTGTGACAAAAAACTAAACATTTATTACCACAATGTAGGCGGAATGCGCACTAAATTAAGTGATTTTAAGTTAAATACAAGTTGCTGCGTGTATGATATTATTATATTAGTCCAAACGTGGTTGGATACTAACATAGTGAATGCAGAATTGAAACTGAAAAACTACGATATTTTCAGATGTGACCGTTGTATCAGTAACAGTACAAAAAATCGCGGCGGTGGAGTGCTGATTGCTATCCATAATAGATTAGGAGGTAACATTATTGATATAGAAGTAAATACTGTTGAACAATTATTTGTAACAATTCCTCATTTAAATATAATTTTTGGAGTGGTGTATATACCTCCGAGCTCACCGTCAGCTAAATATTTAGATCATTGCAAAACTTTTGAAATTATTGCTGAAAATTATCCCAACTATAAGTATCTTATCTGTGGGAACTATAATATACCCTCAGCTGTATGGTTTAATGATGAGCTTGGTGTTATAAACACTAATACTGCTGAGTGCTCTGCTCAAATTATTTCAGAGACGTTCGGTTTTTATAATCTTAGACAGATTTGTCATGTACCAAATGAGAATAATACATTTTTCGATTTAATGTTTGCAAATGATTCCTTTAATGTTATAAACGCATGTGACGTATTATTTAATGTCAAACATCACCATATACCGCATTCAATATCTTATACCGTTTTGCAACCTATTCAATCACTAAATTTATGATTTCGCTCGTGCTAACTACTCAGCTATTAACGACTATTTTTTATCTATTGATTGGCACAAAACTCTAACTGGCACTGTTGATTCTATGGTTGAACATTTTTATAAAGTTTTGTATAAGGCTTTAGATATGTTTGTTCCTATAAAACGAGTAAGATCGTCTAACTATCCTGTTTGGTTTAATGCTGAACTTATTAATTTAATAAAACATAAACGGATCGCTCATACAAATTATAAAGAATGTCAAAATTCTATAAATTATAGCAAATTTCACGATTTGCGTTCAAAATGTACACATTTAAGAAATATTTTATACGATCAATACATACAATCAGTCAACAATAATATTTCTAGTAATCCTAAACAATTTTGGAATTTCGTTAATGCTAAAAAGTCACACTCAATGTTTCCAAATATCATGCATTATAACAAAGATCATAGTAGCAATGGTTTGGAGTGTGTTAATCTATTTGCGGATTATTTTTCGACAGTTTACTGTACCGATAAACCTTCCCATATTCCATCCTATGAGTATAACTCAAATGTAGCTCATTTACCATTTACATTTTCTCAAGGTGAAATATTTGATGCAGTTAGTAAATTAAAAAATTCCAATATCACGGGCCCTGATGGTATACCATCAAGCTTCCTAAGAAACTGTATTTATTCTATTACTATACCACTTTACTTATTATTCGATGGGTCTATGTCTCACAGCATATTTCCGATTTTCTGGAAATGAAATTATATTACGCCGCTTTTTAAGTCCGGCAAGAAAGATAACATAACGAATTATCGCAGCATTTCAATACAATCATGTATACCAAAGCTATTGGATGAACTTGTTTCCATTAAATTAAAGTGGGTTTGCAAAAATGTACTTCTCGAAGAGCAGCATGGTTTCCAACAGGGCAAATCAACAGCTACAAATATTTTATCGTTTACCACTTATATAATGAATACCTTTGAATGTAATCAATCTGTGGATGCTGTTTTCACAGATTTTGCCAAAGCATTCGATCGTGTAAATCATGATGTTTTAATTGCCAAACTATCTACCTATGGATTTCATGCGAATATCGTGAAGTGGTTTAATAGTTTCTTAACTAATCGAACGCAATGTGTAAAAGTGAAGAATTTCTTGTCTAAAGTAATTGCTGTCCCATCTGGTGTACCTCAAGGATCACATTGTGGTCCCTTGTTATTCTTGTTATTTATTAATGACATCACACAAGTCATAAGATATTCTTCATTTTTACTCTTTGCCGACAATCTTAAGATATATAGAAGAATATCAAATGTTAAGGATTGTGACCTGCTACAAAGTGACCTCTCCTCTATTCATAAATGGTGTTGCAATAACTATTTATACTTCAATATTCAAAAGTGTAAAGCAATTTCTTTTTCCAGAAAATCAAATGTTATTAAATTCAATTACAGTATCAATAATATACACCTTGAGCAATTGTGTGAAATTAAAGATCTGGGAGTGTTACTGGATACAAAATTAACGTTTGATAGTTACGTTAACTTAATTTGCAACAAAGCATCAAAAATGTTGGGTTACATAAAAAGGATGGCCAAAGATTTATCGGCTCAATCATTCAAACTTGTATATATTGCTTATGTACGCTCTAATATGGAATACGTTTCATATGTCTGGTCTCCCAATACTCACAATAATGCTCTTGAGAGAATTCAGAACAAATTTCTGAAGATCCTTGCTTTTAAGTCACATTTAAACGATGACCAAGTTATGTCGATATTTAACATTGATACGCTTAAGCGACGCAGGATTCTTTTGGACTTGTTAATGTTTTATAAACTGCTGAGTAGCCAAATGCAATGTCCGTATTTATTGGCGCACGTTGATTTTTTCGTTAGTATATCAGATCGTACTACTCGTCATAGACCACTATTTCGCATTCCCATGCATAGGTCAAACTACGCCTACAACAATCCACTCTCCAGATGCATGCGTATTTCAAACTCACTGTCTCTTGATCCCAATTTTGATTTGTTCTCACAATCCCATTCTCAATTTATGTCAAATCTAAAGCATATACATTTCTGATTACTTCTACTACATTTTATCTTACACCAATATTTAGAATTAGTCTATGTTGCTATAATACCAGTATAATTTGTTATTTGTTAATTGTTATTTATAATATTTATATTTTGATGTAAAAAGGTTTATTACCGTTAATAAAGGAATTTGAATTTGAATTTGATCATGGTGGCGACCAATTTGAAATGTTAAATATCCCTAACTTTTCCCTGATTTTAGATTTTTTCCCTGACTTCCAAAAATAACATAATTTTGTGAAAAAGCCAAATAAAAGGGAAAACAAAGTTATTTAATAAAGCAATTTTAAAATGGCCGCTGTTAAAATATCTAAATTTTAGTTATTTGAACAACAAACACTCGTAGTTGCAGATTTAAGAGGTGGAAAGAAAACATATCATGAAGTACGAATTGAGAAATTGCAAGATTTGATAATACTTTTCTAAAACTTATTAACGCAAAATCAAACATACGCAGTTCATTTTGAACTTTGCAATATTGACAATGTTTTATACGCATGGCGCAAGAAGTAAAATTTTGAGTTTAGAAAAGCCTAAAAAATTGGATTTGCCGCGACTCCCTTCTCGCGTATTGTTTAAAAATATAGCAAATGAGAGTTACAATATTCTGACCATTTATACTTGTTTTAGATATATTGTTTAAACAATTAGTAAATAAATTTGGAAAATAAAATATGTGGTTTAATATTTGGTATGAATGGTGCCATACGCGGGACTGCAATATATTATTTAAATAATTAACAAAAGAGAGTTACAACATTTTGACCATTTATACTCTTTCTAGATATATTGTTTAAACAAGTAGTGAAGACATTTTGGAAATGTAGTATGTGCTTTGGGAGATGTTTTTTTTTTAATATTTGGTATGAATGGTTGCCATACGCAAGACTGCAAAATATTGTTTAAAAAAATAACAAATGAGAGTTACAACATTCTGACCATTTATACTCGTTTTAGATATATTGTTTCAACAATTAGTAAAGAAATATTGAAAATAAAATATGTGCTTTAGGAGATATGATTTTTTAATATTTGGTATGATTGGTGCCATACGCGGGACAGCAATATATTGTTTAAATAATTAACAAATGAGAGTTACAACATTTTAACCATTTATGCTTGTTTTAGATATATTGTTTAAACAATTAGTAAAGAAATTTGGAAAATAAAATATGTGGTTTCGGAGATATGATTTTTTTAATATTTGGTATCAATGGTGCTATACGCGGGACAGCAATATATTGTTTAAATAATTAACAAATAATAGTTACAACATTGTGACCATTTATACTCATTCTAGATATATTGTTTAAACAATTAGTGAAAAAAATTGGAAAATAAAATATATGGTTTTGGAAATATGATTTTTTAAAAATTTGGTATGAATGGTGCCATACGCGCGACTGCAAAATATTGTTTAAAAAAGTAACAAAGGAGAGTTACAACATTCTGACCATTTATACTCGTCCTAGATATATTGTTTAAACAATTAGTGAAGAAATTTAAAAAATAAAATATGTGGTTTCGGAGATATGAGTACATGTAATGACAAAAGGATATGATAAAAATGAGTTAATTTTTAATTTTCACTCAGTATATTCAAGAAAAATTCATATAAAACAATTAAGTTCGGTTAGATGACAAACTGTGAAGCTAGGGTAGGTCATATGACGGATCGTAAGTTAGGTCTTGTTAAAAAACTTTACGATTTCTCATCTAATTGTAAAATGTATTTAACCAACTTCATAATTTAGTGTGGTTGGGTTACATGACAAGTTGTGAAGTTAGGTTAGGTTCACAAATTAGTGTACTTGAGTTAGATGACAAGTTGTGAAGTTAGGTTGGGTTCACAAATTAGTGTACTTAAGTTAAATGACAAGTTGTGAAGTTAGGTTAGGTCACAATTTAGTGTCATTGGATTAGATGATGTCGTGAAGTTAAGTTAGGTTCGCAATTTAGTGTAGTTGGGTTAGATGACAAGTCGTAAAGTTAGATTAGGTAAGGTTACGTTCACAGTTTAGTGTAGTTGGGTTACGTGACAAGTTGTGAAGTTAGGTTAGATGATAAATTGTATTGTGGTTGGTTTCAGTTAGTTATCAAACGTTACAGTTAAACTAAGAATTAACTAAAATGTGAATTATGTTAAAAATCTTAAAAATATGAGTTTGTAAAAATGTTTTATAATGCATGAGAGTTACTAACTAAAAGTGGTTAATACTAAAAGTAGTAGGCCTTATGAATATTTGACATTTTCAATGAGCTTACAATATTTAAGACTTTTGACAGTGACAGTCAAGAATCAAGTGACAGCATTCTGGATAGCTCAATTGTGTATGTTAGGTTGACAGTTGGTTTTGGGTTATAGGTTAGGTTAGTTGACAATTGCACATAGAGAATTGTTCGTTTAAGTATACATATTTAGATGCATACGCGTTAAATGTTCAGGTGATCGTTGTTTTTAAAAAGGTTCAATTTGAAGCTTCAAATAAGTGTTTCCAATCCCAGGTTAAGCATGAAGTAAAATTTCGAGTTTGGAAGAGCCTGAAAATTTGGTTAGATCGCTTAGCGAAGCGGAACGACGTAACCAAATTTTCAGGCTTTTCTAATTTTACTTAATGCGCCACCGGTATAAAATACTGATTTCAAGTGAAATTCAAAATATACAACTTCAGAATAGTGCTATAACAGTATATTTTGAACTTTACTTTACATCGGAGTTGTATACGGGTGGCGCATGAAGCAAAATTTCGAGTTTAGAAAAGCCAGCAAATTTTGCAGCCTTTCTAAACTCGAAATTTTACTTCTTGCTTAGTCTGGGAGAACACTCGCTAGAAACATCAAAGTAAAAGCTTAGAAAAACAACGAACGTTTGAAAATGTACAGAAGAAATCAAGATATGTATACCTAAAAAAAACCTCTATGTGTGGTTAGGTTAGATGACTGTGAAGTTGGGTTATAGGTTAGATTAATTGACAATTGCATATCAGAAAAGCTTCAAAAATTGGATTGGTTGTTTTGCGTCGCTCCGCATCTAAACTTAATTTTCAGGCTATCATAAACTCAAAATTTTACTTTCTTACGTCAGAAGCTTTAAATTTAACGAACGGGATATACAGAGTTGGGCAAAAGTATGGGAATACCGGATTTCTGGCTAAACTAGAAAGTGGAAACACTCGTTCGAATTTTAAATTGAACTCTTTTATAAACTCGACTGATGCCTGAAAATGTACAGCGTATACATTATGTATATTTAAAACAAAAATAAGTATTTATTAAATATTAAAATTGCATTTAAAATAATAACAAACTGTGAATGTATAATAAATTAGTTAACGGAACACGCGGATTAAATATAAACTAATAAACAATGTAAACAGTTTAAAAGGGTTTTTTTTTCAAGGCACTCTACATTTATTGCCAAAAAATCATGTGAACAAGATTTATTATAATTTTTTTCTGGCATAAATATTAAATTAAAATCAACATATTGGGCATAATTGGATTCAGAAAAACAATGTCTAATGCAATAAAAGTAGAAAAGTATATGCAGCCATTTAAAAATTTCAAGTTGACTATAATTTAGCAATGAAGTTAATTTTGAAAAAATATATAATTACTGTCAATTTATTGTATTTAAATGGCCATTGACTTTGTTTATTAGGTCATTTAAATCGGTATATCTAACAGAATTTTGGAGTTGGGTGTTTTAATCAAACACCCGGTATAAATTGTGCAATATATTAGATCAAGAATGATTGGCTCTGTAATATTGTAAGTAAATTGTTTTACTTAAAATTAACATTAAAAGAATGCACGAAAAAATAATCAATTATTGTATCGCTGCATTCATTATTTACCCATGAATAAAACCCGAGCGCTACTAATTAGCATTTAGTAATCCATGTCGAAAAAAATATAGACGCCCGATTTTTTTTGCGCACAACGCCTCCGGAGTTTCGGAAGTTCCAAAGTAAACTTATAATACAAGTTGAAGCTTTTTAAGGGCACCCTGTCGAGCGGGTGACAGTAATTGATTGCCCGCCACTTATAAACTCACAATGGCTAAAAATTGAGCGCATGTACGTGCGATTTTTTCCTGATCGTGAGGAATAATTATCAATCAATGTGTCAGACGTTAACGCGAAACATGCATTGATACTGATCTGGTACAGACGCGATGGCTCCGCTCTTTTCCACCCCCCGTTTTTTTTTTATGAATTAAACACTCGCGTAGGCTTGTTTTATTTTTACATTCCATCGCTCACCCTCTTACTTCTTTCGTTCTTTTTTAATTAACGTCGGTTTCTTGAGTGCTCTTTTTTATTACGCAAATTCACTTTATGTAACTTTCAACTTTACACCCTTAAAACTATTACATTTAAAAATACACAGCGCATAATTAATCAACCGCTAAATTAAATCCCGCAACGTGAATGTTTTATTAACACTAATTAAAACTAAAATAAATATGATTGATTACCTAATTGCACCAATAACAATTTATAATTAAAATTTATCATGATTGATCAATTACACTAATTAGAAATGAACGCACGCCGAAATGACAACTTTAATAATAAACGCGGTCTGGCGCATTCGCTCGAATTTAAAACGTTGCCTCAAATGTGTATCTCGTATTATTCATACAATAAATATACATAAACTTCCGGTAGTAAATTACTAGTATTTCAGCAAGTATATTATATGTCTGCTTGACGTGTTCACGTTTTCATAAATTTAAATTAGTTTCGACAATACGTGCAGAGATAATTAAATCCGTTGCGTATGTAAAGGCTTTAATAAGTAGGAATATAAAATGCAAACAGAATGGTTCGAATCAGGGTTGATAAAGAAAACATTTTTTTTTATTTTAATTAAAACAAACAGTTTTTTTTAGAAAACGTGTTTTTTTCATCAAAACAGCGTTTAAAACATTAACAATTGAAAACATGTTTAAAACGTGCTTAAAAAATGTTCAAAACATGTTTATGACACGTTTAAAACAGAACATATTTAAAACACGTTTTAAATCACATTTATGCACACAGTTTAATATTGTAATATTATAAACAATTTGTTTCTCTTAAATATTCCAAGAAGAATCTACAACTTTTGTCTCACTTAAACCAGAAGATCCTCGGATTGTATTTAATATGTTCTCGTGATAACACTTATCTAAATTTTTGAATCTGAATAGTCTTGTTTTCTCATGTTATATGACCATAATTTTAAAATTCTTGCCAGATTACGTCATTTCGATTTTCTTTTGCTCGGAAATGCGAAGTTTTGAAGTGAATAATTTTTTTTTAAATATCTCTAAAACGATTAAATTTTAAGGTTATGTTACTCAATGATTTTTTCACGGTATTTCACTCAGAATCCAAATTCGCAATAAAAAATACTGCATTGAATTTAAAACAAGAAAAAATCACACTCAATTACGCAAATGCTGAAAATCTCATTATAATAAATGAATTATAACTCCGTATATGTTGCAAAATTAAATATATAATTTTCAAGAGAAAACATTCAAATGCAGGTACATAAAATCAATGTTGATGCCTAAACTAATTATTATTGTTTGTGATTTCTGTAATTTCAATTTTTCCTGTTTCTCTAAAATACCCATCAATCAAGTCACACAACGCGTCCAATTTCAAGCTTCTAATATGATTAAGCATTAATGCTTAATCACATTAGAAGCAATTTTTAGTTTAGAAAAGCTTGAAAATTTCGATTTGCCGGGACGAGCGAGTGAAGTAAGTCGCGCTCAAGCAAATCCAAATTTTCAGGCTTTTCTAAGCTCGAAATTTTATTTCATGCTCACGCATATTAAACACTGATTTCAAATGAAGTTTAAAATATACTACTTATCTTTTTTTTAAATTCGGCCAATTTGCTTTATGTGTAAGTAAGAAAAAAATTCCTGTATAATTTTTACTTTTACTTTTCTGCAAGTTTTAACTTGAATATTTTTTATTTCTTTCCTAATACAATAGATTGCGTTTAATACTAGTATCTTATCTAACGATACCGACCATATTGTATCGATACTACGCGTCCAAATCCAAACATTCAGGCTTTTCAAAACTCGAAATTTTCCTTCAGGCCTAATCAAGGAGTGAAAACACTGGTTACAAATTACAAATTGAACTCTCATAAAATCAACGAATGCTTGAAAAATTACACGGTGTATATCGGGATATGTATAAGTACTTTAGAGAAAAAATCCTTGATTGTTATGTCTAGATGTTAAAAACTGATGTACAAATGTACAAAATGTCGAGAAAGTATAAAAAAGTGATCATTTTTAGAAAATCTATTAAACTTTCTGTGTTGAATTATTAAATTAAAAGATATCTTGTCGTTTTCGAAACATTGTTGATTTTTATCAATTAATAAGACTTTTCATCCTTTTAGAATATTTGTGCCAATTATCTCAACATATTTATAAAAATTATTAAATTGTAAAATTTATAATTTTATTAATTTGAATAATTACTTGAGTTGCAGTAAATGTTTGTTTCGAAGTTTTTGATAAATTTCTGAATTTTATAATTTCATGATTTGAATCATTTTTTCCAGACATTATAAATGTTTGTTAATTACGGTAAATACTTTGTTCACTGCTCTCTTGATGAAACGAAATTGTAATATTAGGTAAATTAAAACACTTGTTTGGTTTCATATTTGTATATTCAGTTTCCTGACACGTGTTTCGGTCAATAACGACCATTCTCAAAGGAATTACAAGAATAACAGTTATTCTTGTAATTCCTTTGAGAATGGTCGTTATTGACCGAAACACGTGTCAGGAAACTGAATATACAAATATGAAACCAAACAAGTGTTTTAATTTACCTAATGTTTGTTAATTAATTAACCGATGAGAAGTTAGCCATAAAAAAGTTATCTATAAATGGTGGTAGCCCCAGTAATTTAAAAAATATGCAAACATGTATTTTCCCCAAAAATTAGGATACTATAGAGTAACATTTTTAAATATCAACATTTAAACCTAAAATAATTATAAAAAAATATTTTTGGAGTGAATGATAGAGCGAATTTACTGTATCTTTCATCATAAAAAAAGTTGTTCGGCCAAATTAAAGTGTGGTTTTCTTTCAGCTCTATTTCCAAAAAGGCTTAAAGTATATTTGTGGCCAATAAAATCGAAGGGGTGACTTAAAGGTTGATTTTTATCATTTATTTTTGTAATAGGTCATAGAACGTTTTACAGAAAGGTGGTTTTCTTGCAGCACCATATCCACTAAGGGTTGAAGTGCATTTGTATAAAAATTAAATTGTAGTGGTGTCGTAAGAGTTGATTTTAATCATTTATTTTAAACAAAGGCGATAGAACGATTTTACACATTTCTTCAAATATTAAAAAAAGATGGTTCGGCTGAATTAAAGGGTGGTTTTCTCATAGCACCATATCCACCAAGGGTTGAAGTGCATTTCTGGCCAATAAAATTGTAGTGGCGTCTTGAGGATTGATTATTATAATTTATTTCTTTTATAGGTCATAGAACAATTTTACACATTTCTTCAAATTATATAAAAATGGTTCGGCTCAATTAAAGGGTCGTTTTCTTATAGCACTATATCTACCAAGGGTTGAAGTATATTTGTAACCAATAAAATTGTAGTGATGTCTAAATCGTAAATTTTAATAATCTATTTTAATTGTGGCTGAACTCTAAACGATTGGATTTTACACATTTCTTAAAATTATCATAAAAAAGGTTCTGTTAAATGATGATGGTTTTCTTATAGCACCATATCCACCAAGGGTTAAAGTGCATTCCTGGTCAATAAAATTGTAGTGGCGTCTTGAGGGTTGATTTGTATCATTTATTTCTTTTATAGGTGGTAGAACTATTTTACACATTTCTTTAAATTATAAAAAAAATGGTTCGCATGAATTAAAGGGTGGTTTTCTTACAGCACCATACCCTCCAAGGGTTAAAGTGAATTTGTGGCCAATAAAATTGTAATTTCGTCTTAAGGGTTGATTTTTAGAATTGACTTCATTAAAGGGTGGTTTTCTTACAGTAGTGGCATCTTAAGGGTTGATTTTTATAATTTATTTCTTGCTGCACAGCACCCTCAGACAAACTGATATTTTTCAAAAATGGTCTTATTCGACTCAGGGGACCTCAAAACGAATATTTCTGCTAACATTTTTGATTTTTGGGGAAAGTAAAAACAAGAAAAAGGTTTAAGAGTTATAAATAAATAACACCACAGGTTGTTTAAAGTAAAGTCATATCTTAATCACATATTAAAACATGGCACGTGGCGCAAATTTTGTTAATTTGATTCGTTCACAATATTTTAAGTTTTCTTAAAATGTTTATAAACTTTCTTGTGATAAGAATTTAGGACTAACTCAAAAGTATACAAAAGTATACATTTTTGTCGCTCTTACCTCAACTTTTGTTCTTCTCTTTCAAGAATCCTGTTTCTGAATCGCTCAATCACCTATTCAAAAATAATTTTATTGGCAACATACCCTTTGTGAATATAGTGCTGATATGGAATTATAAAACTGAATCATAAAAATCAACCTTTAAGCCACCAGTACAATTTTATTGGCAAATGCACTTTAACCATTGGTGGTATGGTGCTGTAAGAAAACCACCATTTAATTCAGCCGAACCACCTTTTTTTATACTTTGAAAATATGTGTTGACGCGTTCTAGTATGAATTATAAAAATCAACCGTTAATACACCACTACAATTATATTAGCCACAAATGTACTTTAACCCCTGATGGATATGGGGCTGTAAGAAAACTACCCTTTAATTAAGACTAACAATATTTTTATAATTTGAAAGCATGTTTAATATCGTTCAATCACCTATAAAAGAAATGAATTATAAAAATCAACCCTTAAGACGCCACTACAATTTTATTAACCACAAATGCACTTTAACCCTTTGTATATATGGTGCTTTAAGAAAACCACCCTTTATTTCAACCGAGCCATCTTTTTTTATAAGTTTAAGAAATGTGTAACATCGCCACTACAATTGTATTGGCCACAAATGCAGGTTAACCCTTGGGGGATACGGTGCTGTGGAAATACCACCCTTTAATTCAGCCGAACCATTTTTTTTATAATTTAAAGAAAAGTGTAAAATCGTTCTATCACCTATTATTAAAATAAATTATTAAAATCAACCCTTAAAACACCACTACAATTGTATTAGCCACAAATGCACTTCAACGCTTGGTCTTAGAAAAATGCCCTTTAATTTAGCTGAACTATTTTTTTATAATTTGAAGGAATGTTCAAAACGGTTTTCACCTATTATGACAATAAATGATTAAAACCAACCCCTAAGACGCCACAATGCACAATTACTCTTGGTAGATATAGTGCTGTAAGAAAACCAGCCTTTAATTCAACCGAACCATTTTTTTTTTTATAATCACCTAGTATTAAAATAAATGATTAAAATCAGCCCTTAAGACACCACTACAATTGTTTTCTACAAATGCACTTCAACCCTTGGTAGATATGGAGCTGTAACCACCCTTTAATTCAGCGGAACCATTTGTTTTTTTATAATTGTGTAAAATGTGAAATGTGTAAAATCGTTCAATTAGCCATTAATAAAATAAATGATTAAAATCAACCCTTAAGACACCACTACTATTGTATTGGCCACAAATGCGCTTAAACCCATGGTGGATATGGTGCTGTAAGAAAATCACCCTTTAATTCAGCTGAACCATTTTTTTAATAATTTGCAGGAATGTGTAAAATCGTTCTATCACCTATAAAGGAAATAAACTATAAAAATCAACCCTTACCAAGGGTAGACAATGCTTATGGGAGAACTGGATTCCGAGTTTTCGAAGATAGAAAAGGAGAGACTGTGGTCGGGATGTGGGTCCATCTACTTATGAATAGAGTAAGCGTAGAAGTATTCTAGAGAAAACTGCTCCGGTTGCGTCTACACACACACACACACACACACACACAAACGCGCTCGCTCTTATTTCGTCGTGTAATTTGATCCCGTCTACACCACTTGTACGATGATAAATTTGATGACCTTCAGAAAAAATAAACTGTTCCGAAACATTTCTTTTATTTTCAGATTTCCAGCGTGTTCAAAATTATGGACTTTAGGAATCAGATATATTTAAAAAGCTCCTAAATAAACCTAAAATTTAACTAAAAATCAACAAATAAAATTCAATGAGTTTACATTCAAGAATTCATTTGATATTATTTTTATCTTGATTGTTTTTTTTTCTCTTCATAAATTCAATTAAAACTTTGGTATGTACCAAATTTGGCAAATAATTTATATTATTGATTAGTTATACAGAGAGTTTTTTAAGTATAAATAACTTAATATACAGAATTCACTGTACATTTTTCTGGGTTTTTCTAAACTCGAAATTTTACTTCATGCGCCCCGCGCACAAAACACTGATTTTACGTGAGGTTCAAATATACTTAAATTTCACAATATTTTAGTGTTTTATACGCGTGGCGCATGAAGTAAAATTTCTAGTTTAGAAAAGCCCCAAAAATTTGTCTCAGGTCGCTGCGCGACCCTCGACAAATTTTCACGGGGCTTTTCTAAACTAGAAATTTTACTTCATGCTTAGTCTGGGAGAGGAAAACACTCGTTTAAAGCATCAAATTGAACTCTTTTAAAAACACAACGAATATCTACAGATTTAAAGAAAATAAAGTGAATTTGAAATATGTATACTTTAAAGGAAAACTTTCTGTATATGAACTGTGGTAGACGAATAATAAAATTTATTATCACCACAAAAAGTCTATTCGAAAATATTTCTTTTATTTTGAGATTTCAAGCGTGTCCAAATTATGAAATTCAGGAATATATTTTATAAAAACAAATTTACAATGAAATTGACAATTCTAAAATATATTTTCAACGTTTTTAGTTATTTTATATATTTTTAATAAAAAAATTGTTAAAATTATTAGATTAATAGATTATTGTTTCAAATATTCATAATTTGTATAAATAAACAAAGCCATTTTACAATGAAAAAATGTAAAATATATTTCCAACATTTTTAGTTATTATATATATTTTTAATAAAAACGTGTTTCAAAATTAATAGATTTTTAATATATTTATGTTAGTAAACATTTTTTATTTAAAAGTTAGATAAATACAAAAATCTTTTTACAATGAAAAAATCAATTTGAAAAATGTTTGATGGGTATTTTAATTGGAATTGATAATAAAAAAACAGAAAATATTTCAGTTACATAGATAAATTATTTACGAATACACAAAACTAAAAACATAGATTCATATAAACATTCATATATACAAAAAACTAACAAACATTAAAAAACTATATTAAATATACATATAACTGTTTTCTTATTTATTAACGATATTTTAGAAGCAGTTTTTTCGTTTTGAGGTCGGTAACAATTATTAAAATGTAAAATTTATAATGCTATTAATGTGACTAATTACTTGATTTAACAAGTTTGTTTGTTTCGCAGTTTTTGATAATATTCTCAATTATAAAGTTTCATGATTTTTATATAATTTGTACTTTCTCTATATAACATTTCGTGTATCTCGGGAAGTATTGAGAATATCGAAAAATATTTCTGCTTATTCTTTTTCAAACTATCCCCATGCAGCCGCACGACGGATGCCATAAATTTTAATCAGAAAATTAGGTAACATTTTAGTGCCCGCTGAGTGTTGTCGGTGTTGGTCAAATGGCACACAATAAGCGTTTATAAAATTTCAATCGGAAAAGTACAAGTTGATCATGTAACAATCGTTCAAAGTAAACGGATAATTAAAGCAGTCAGTGCAAAAACCACAAATTTCTGAAGCTGTTAATATTTATTAAAAGTATGGTTCATTTAATAAAATACGCATCGTGATTAAAATATATGTATACTGAGTCCATTTTGGGATCTGATTTTTTTCTTTTGCAAAATAAACACTCATGTTGAATTGAATTATTGCTTTGTGTTTTAATAAATTTGATGCCAAACACTGACTTTTCGTAGCAACTACTGTTGTGACGATTTTATTTTCGTATAATCGTTCACTATTTTCAAGCTATATTTCAAATGAAACTGAGGAGAACTCAAAAATAATACCTCGAAAATACTGCTAGCAGGTAAAGAAATGATTTTAATTTTATTGTAATCGTTTTGGTTCAATAAGCGATACAAACTCAAATTTCAATTACATTGGAAATCTTTACATGAAACATACAATGCGCCTTGAAACGGGACACATAGTATATTTAAAACTATTTTAACCCATTAACGGCCAAGCAATTTTAACTCTAAAAGTTAATTTTAATTAAAATTCTACACTTCATTTTATGATTTCTATGAATGACTTATTGCATTACATACTGTGAATTTTTTCTTTAAATACACATAATGTATACGTGAATTTAATAAAAAGTTAAAACTCATAAATAGTTTATTATTATTATTTTAAAGTGATAATGGATTTTCAAAAAATTAGTGACTCAACAATGTAATGTATACGCTGTCAATGTTCAGGCATTCGTCAATTTTATATAAAAACGTGCAATATGAAGTTAAGAACGAGTGTATCCACTCCCAGACTAAGCATGAAGTAAAATTTCGAGTTTAGAAAAGCCTGAAAATTTGGCTCGGGCGCGTAGCGAAGCGGAGCGACCGAGCCAAATTAGGCTTTTCTAAACTCGAAATTTTACTTCATGCGCCACGCGTATAAAACATTGTAATATTGGGAAGTATTTATAATACACTTTAAATAACAAAATATTAAAATTTTTCTTGGTACATTTTCAATTCAGGTCAAATAATATAATATATCAAATAAACTTATTTAGTAACTTAATTATCAAAAAATAATAATGTTGCGTGTATGCATCAACGGCGCTTAATGGGTTAAAAACTTCAAACGGTAATAAATCAAAAACTAAAAAAAAAATGACAACTGCATTTTGCACTGACCCCTTTAATTAAAAAAGAAACCCTTATCGATCAGTAGATTTGATCTGATCAATAGGATTGATCTGATTAGTTAATAAAATGATAAGTTGATGTATATGTTTTACTTTTTATCAAAAGTTAAATAGTTTTTATTTTAAGTTTTTTGTACAAAATAAATAATACTTAATGAATTTTACAACGTTCACATATAATTTCATAAAATCTATTCTCTAATAACGCAGAAAATAAAATTGTAGAAGGAAACGCATGAATGAATGTAACACGCATCCTTAGCTCGTTAAAAGAAAAAAAACGTGTTTTCAAGATTGAAAAATCAACATCTGGAATATGATACAACGAGAAGCGCGGAATAGAGGGAGAAAGAAATTGTCTCTCTCTCTCACTCTCCCTCTGAGACTTGATTTCGCGACATCTGCAGTAAAATAGTCGTAACCGACCGACCGCAGGAAGCCAGACTCTGGTGTATATAGGCAGCCATATACACCAATTTGGCATCCAGCGCTCTGCTCCCATTCGCGTGTACCCAAAATTTATATGGGGACTGGCTAACTAGATATATATAAACTGTGCCCTTACGATGCCACTACAATTTTATTGGCCACAAATGCATGGTATTGCTAATTTTAGGTGAAAATACATTTTTGCATATTATTTAAATTGATAGGATTGCCATTTATGGCTAACTTCTCATCGATAATTAATTAATCTGTTGGTTTATATACAATTGTTACTTTCCCTATGTAACATTTTATGTATCTTACGAAGTATTGAGAAAATATTTAAATAAAAAGTTGTAAGAAATACTTGAAATTAGTTAGTTTTCTGGTTATTTAAATTAACGAATAGATACAAAATCCATTATGACAGATAAAAATTCGACAAGATGCCAAAATTGTTAAAACTCATCACGGCCCCGTACGCTACGGTCTACGGTCTGATACCGCTCTGTAAGCGTAAAAATCCCGAATAATAAAAGTTTAAAATAATTTGTATTTATCTGTAATCTCAAGTAGGTATAATTAAAATATAAATACTCGACTTGATTTTCTAAAATATTAGTTCCAAATTTAAAAATCTTTAAAAAAGTGATTAACCGTAATTTATTTAAAAAAACTGTAAAAAATCTAAGTTTAATTTAATCAACATGAAATTTAAAGAATTTACTTGGAATTCATTTCATTCATTTCTTAAAATACTAAGCCAAAGTTGAAATTATGCAATAAAATCAACGATTTTAGGAGAATGTTTTATTTGAAACAATTGTAAAACATCAAAATCAAAATAAAATTTATAGAATCTACACAGAAATGAATTAACTTTGATTGGCTATAATTTAAATTTAAATATCGTCACAGGATATTTAATTTATTTTAATTACCGTTATTAATTAGTTTAAATTTACAACTAAGTAAGCAATAGGAAGCATAGCCTACTCTATTTCAATATTTTTTAAATTGATTGATTTGTAACCTAACAGCCTACTAGATTTTATATTATTTTTCTAGAGTGCGTGGTTTAGAATAACCCCATTCTGTCAAATGTTCACTATATCTCCGGCTAGGATAAAGATATCGGGATGTGGTATTCACTGGTTTCACAGTAATTTTTACTTTAAACAACTAACGTAACTAAAGTGTACCTTCTAATTTGAAAATTTAAAGCAAATCGAAATATTACGGTGATTGTCTCAATCGCCCCCTCTGGCGCTTCATACCAAAACTAAAGTGAATCAGAGTCAATTACGTTTTGAAGTGCATTCAATTATCAATAAAATGAGCCTAAGTTTATTAAATTCGGTTAAACCTAACTAAAGTTACAGCCAGTTAAATGAGTAGAGTTTTCCATTCTCCCCTGCATCTTATGTAAAAGCAAAATAAATAGTTGAAAGTAAGTAAAATTTTGCGTAGATTAAGATGTTCATATTTTAACGTAGCTTAATTTGGCATTTATTTGATAAAAACTTGTTTTTATCTTGTACGAAAGAGATTGCGCCGTCTAGCGGCAAAGTTAGAAACTTAAAAATATTTCCAGCGATTTCTTTTGGCCACTTTTACTGAGACATTTTTTACCGTAAAATACTACATAGTTTCTGAGATACAGCAGATGGCCACCCTTAATCTCTCGTCTATTTCTGTATAGACAAGCAAAATTGTTATATTTAATTAAAATCCTATCGATCGTAATGAAGAGAAGTTTGAAATGGTTAGCACGTTTAGTCCGCAGAGATATTAATTGCACATCAAGTGCATACGCCGCAAAGTGAACGGAACTATACCGCAACCCAACTTCCACTCATATTCGTTATAAAGTAATACGTGCATGTTAATCTTAACATACACGATGTTGGAGATTACACTCCATCCTATTCGAGCAATTACTTTAGACCGAGGGCGATAATAGGGCTAGTGCTGCGATGAGATTCCGCGGCCGTGTTCCTGTCCCACTTCATATTATCATATTAATCCCGAGTCGCGACGGCGATACTTGTGTGAGTGATAAATATGCGCACACATGCATGAAGTTGGGGAACTTGCAATAAACACCGGCCCGAAGTGGGGTAATTCAGTTCCGAAATGCACCGTAACGCCGGCATTACTTCCGGTTAACGTCTTTGTAAATCACCATTATGCCGGCGGCCCTAGTTCAAGCTACATTTGTGCTCAACTGCACTTTTAAAACTAGCTACTCACATGAGGCCTCGCCTCGTTCTAACTCAAGTCCCATATGTGTACGGAGGCAAGGCGGATCCACATTTTCTATTTGCGCTTGTTTTAAAAAATATATATACGCAATTTACAAGAAATAGTAAATATCCAGGATGAAAATTGTATATTCACAGTTCAGAGCTGGGCAGGATTCAAATCATTCAGGATTCAAATCCTGGATTCGAATCCTTTTAGAGGATTTAAAAGAGGCATTCGAATACTTTAGTTCAACTGGATTCGTGATCCGGATTCGTTACATTATTTTAAGAGGATTCGTATTCGAATCCAAATGTGGGTGATTCGAATCTTTGTAAAAGGATTCGAATATTTATAAAAGGATTCAAATATTTATAAAAGGATTCCAATACTTACAAAAGGATTTGAATCGTCAAAAATAATTCGAATTAATTGTGAGGATTAACATGAAAAATGTCTTTTATGTGTTTTTAAATTTCTCGTAAAATCACTGTTTTATACGCGTCGCGCATGAAGTAAAATTTCGAGTTTATGAAAGCCCAGACAAATTTTCACGGGGCTTTTCTAAACTCGAAATTTTACTTCATGCTTAGTCTGCGAAGCCTGCTTAACTCTTTTGTACATCCCGCAGAAGTGGAAAGAGACTAATGTGGTGTTTATACCCAAAGCGGGAAAAATATCTCACTCAACACCGAAGGACTATAGGCCGATTAGCTTATCCTAATTCCTACTCAAGACGCTGGAGAGGTTAGTGGAGGCGTACATAAAAGAGCGCATACATCCAGACCTCTGGTCGACTAGCCAACACGCGTACACTAGGGGCAGATCAGTAGACACAGCTCTGCACGCCCTCCTAAGTCAGGTTGAAAATTCCATGTGTAAGAAAGAGTTCACGTTGGCGGTATTCCTGGATATCGAAGGAGCCTTCAACTTCGTGCGCCCAGGGGCGATTTTGTCGGCCCTTGGCAATCTGCACATGGACGAGTCGATATGCCTCTTCGTAGAGGAGCTGCTAACGAGGAGGCACATTGTCTCTGCGCTGGGCGGCTCACGCTCAAGAAGAGAGGTCAGTAGAGGTACCCCTCAAAGGGGTGTCCTCTCTCCACTACTATGGAATATAGTTATGAATGAACTACTGAAAGGACTAGAGTCTACGGGGTGTAAAACAATTGCCTATGCTGATGACGTGACCCTCGCGGTCTCTGGTAAACACGTAGGCATCCTATCTGAACTCATGGAGAGGGCACTCCGCAAGGTCCCCTCCCCTCAAAACTGAGCTTGTACTCTTCACCAGAATGCATAGGATACCAAACTTCAAAGCTCCCGTCCTAAACGGCACGGGACTGGTGATAAAGGAGCAAGCCAAATATTTGGGCACCTTAGTCGATAGGAAGTTAAGTTGGAAGCCCAATATTCAGGAGAGAGTACGGAAAGCGCAGGTCGCGCTGTACTCGTGCAAAAGAGCTGTGAGCAAGAACTGGGGACTGAAACCAAGCGTTGTCCACTGGATGTACACGACTGTGGTGAGACCCATTCTGTTCTACGGCGCTGCAGTCTGGTGGACTGCTCTTGATAAGAAAATTCACCGGACCGCACTGGGTAAGGTACAGAGATCAGCCGAACTGCTCATAACAGGCGCGGTTAGATCTACCCCCTCCAAAGCGCTAGATGTAATACTAAATCTAGCTCCTGTTGATCTTTGCTGCAGGTATGCTGCAGCTACCACAGCGATCAGGATCAACTCGGTCGGGATATGGAATAGTAGCAAACAGGGCCATAGAAGGATCCTGAATGAGCTTGTCGATATCCCACTGAGGACTGATAGCTGTCTTCCAGAACTTACCTTTGGGAACAAGTTCTCCATTTCCATCCCGGACAAAACCGAATGGGTAGAGGGCAAGATTGTTCAGGGAAATGAAAGTCTGGCTCTTCACGGATGGCTCCAAGTCCGAAAACAGAGTAGGGGGTGGAATTTTCTCACATGAGTTCAACCTCAAAAAATCTTTTCGACTCCCAAACCACTGCAGCGTCCTACAGGCGGAAGTCATGGCTATCCGAGTGGCAGTGGACTGGAGAGGTAAAACCGACCTTCAGGTAAACCATATCAGGTTCGTCACCGATAGCCAAGCCGCCATTAGGACATTAAATAGTCCCTACTGCACCTCCAAGGTGGTCAGAGACTGCAGAAAAGTGCTTAACAAGCTCGCTAACAGCTGTGATGTGGGGCTCATCTGGGTACCAGGTCACAGTGATATCAAGGGAAACTCAATTGCCGACGGCCTCGCAAGGAAAGGGGCAAGGATGAGAGACCTATCTACTGAAGTTTCCACCGACATTCCTCTTGGGGAATGCAAGAGACTATTAAGGGACCAAATGACATCATGGGTTAACCTTAGGTGGAAGGAAGAAGACACGTGTCACATAACAAGGCAGCTATGGCCTATGTGTGACACTATAAACAGTAAAAGATTAATTGCACTTAGCAGAATCGACATAAGGAATACAGTAGGCATCATCACGGGTCACTGTTTTCTGGGTGGACACGCACAGAAGATGGGTCTCAAATACAATGACTACTGCAGAGAATGCCTAGATGAGGAGGAGGAAGAAACAGTACTCCACTATCTAGGTCAATGTCCTGCTCTTGAGGGGAAACGAATGAAGTACCTCGGTCTGCACCACGCAAGCGAACTGGCGGAGCTCTCACCTATAAAGGTGGGAGATCTGATCGGATTCATTAGGTGCTCAAATTGGGTTGTATAGGGGAAGGATCTCTCATGGTATCACAACGGGCCCTATGGGCCTAAGTGAACAGCCTCGGCTGTTGCCATATAAACCTAACCTAACCTAGTCTAGGAGTGGAAACGCTCTTTCGGAACTTCAAACTGAATACTTTGATAAGAACATTAAATGATCGAATGTTTTTAAAGATAATAATCTAGTTTTCAAAATTTTAATTAATATTATTTAAAGTAAAACTAACATGGTAGCCACAATCTGAAATGTTAAATTTTTCCGATATTTCGCTGATTCAAGATTTTTTTCCCTGGCATTTTAATATAACTTTCTTCTGTGAGAAAACCCCCATTTTGTTAAATTGTTTTTGTTAATATTTAAGTTTATTTTATAAATTTAATATCATATGGCTTAATTGTTAGTGTTTTGGTCAATTTGAATAAAATTCCATGACTTTTCTCTGACTTTCCCGGTTTTAATGATATTCAGTGAATTTTTATTTACGTAATTTTCAGGCATTCGTCGATTTTATAATAAAGTTCAATTTGAAGTTTTGACCGAGTGTTTTTTTTTCCCAGGCTAAGCATGAAGTAAAATTTCGAGTTTAGAAAAGCCCCATGAAAATTTGTCGAGGGTCGCGCAGCGACCCGAGACAAATTTTCGGGCTTTTCTAAACTCGAAATTTTACTTCATGCGCCACGCGTACAAACCACTGATTTGAAGTGAAGTTCAGAAACACACATATACATCTTTAATCAGAGTAACAGGGAATCAGATATTTAGTCTGTTATCAACGATGTTCAGTGTTAATAATAAATAATTCGGTTTTGAATATTTTTGTTAAAACAACTAGTTACGATATTTATATATTAATGGTTGCAAAAAAATAATAAAATCAAATTTGTTCTCAAAGGATTTGTATTCGTGATTCGAAAAAATAGGATTCGAATCGTAGATATTCATCTCTTACGAATCCTTTGTTCGAGTATTCGTGATTTGAATCATACTAGGTGATTCAGATTCGTGATTCGAATCCTTTTTACGAGGATTCGCCCCAGCTCTGTCACAATTGTATAAATATTTGGAAATATTATTAATAGAGTACTTATTGACTTAAAAAGTACTGAAATGAAATCCTATATGCACGTCGATATTTGTTGCAAGGGGGTATTGATTAATGTTATGATAATACTTAAGGCTATATGAAATAGTTCAATTTTTCAGTAAAAATGTATGATTCACAGTGTTGCCAACTTTAAAACGTCAAATTGCTAATAGTCGACTCCGTCAACTTGGCCCATTTTAGATTTTTTTGGAAAAAAATCATTGCGCAGAAAAGCTCTTAGCTAGCGCTAGGTAAAAAAGTTATGGGTGTTTTAAATGTGGGGGGGGGGGCTAATTTGACGTTTGGTCCCCACTTTTGATTTTTCTAATTTTTTTATATGATTTGAATACCTCAGAGCTGGCACAAGCTAGCACAACCCCAGAAAAATACAAATTTAGTTTAAACCCCAGCCCCCCACTTTAATATTTTATTATTATTTCTAGGGGAATCTGCAGCTTAAGAGCTAGCGCTGGCAGAACGTGCAAAAATTATTTGAAAAAATAAACCGGATAAAAAAATCTTTAATTATTGGGCGTGAGCTTTCAAATCCTGTATGCGTATTTCTATTCGTGTATTTGAATTATTACGCTAAATGTGAATTTTCTATAAAATCACAATAATCCAACTGATTTGTTGACATTTACGTTGCCATATACTAAACTAAAAGTTCCTAAAACTTAGTACTAATATAATTTGCATCATAATACAGCTTGAAATAAATACTGAAATAAAAATTGTGAAACAAACCAAGTGTAATTTAATTTAAACCTTCATTATCAATACTGAACCCATTAACTATTGTGGTATTTGATAAACAAATTATTTCATTAGTTAGAGAATACAACTCAAAGCCTACTAGAACGAACTTTAAACTAATGAGATGCAAGGAAAACCGTAAGTACATGTCTATCACCGCGATGATAAAAAAACAAATAAAGCGGTGGGTGATAAGTTGTCCTGTCATTTGAAACGTCAAAATAGGTAAAGTTTCGTGCAGTGATATTAATAGAAAAGTGAAAAGTGCACATTCAACTCGTGCTGCGCACTCGTTGAAGCTGCAGCTCGGTTTCAACTCCAAAATACGAGGGTTATTTCGGGATTGGGCAACCCTAGTGTTGCAATCTGGCAACTGAGCTCGTAAAGTTTGACATTTTTGAGATTATACGTACTCAGAACGTTTTGACATATGAGCGTTATTTGTGCCGTTTACACTAACTTAAAAGATTTATCTCGGCCAAAGAATGGAATTAAATCGTGAACATTTTCGTGCGATTATTTTTTACAACTTTCGACGTGAATTAACTCAACAACAGTGCATGGATGAACTTAATTCAATTTTTGGCGATGAAGCTCCATCAAGGACCAGTGTTTATCGATGGTATGGTGAATTCAACCGAGGTCGTAGTTCACTCCAAGACGAATTTCGTGGAGGTCGTCCAAAATCAGTTGTTGTTCCGGAAACCATTGATGCTGTGCGCAAACAAATATTGCAAGATCGTCATGTGACCTATCGTGAGATTGAGACAACCTTAGGCATTAGTGGGACCAGCATACATTCAATATTGCATGAACATTTGACTGTCAAAAAAATTTGTTCGCGTTGGATCCCACACAATTTGTCAATCGCTCAAAAAATCTCGTGTGGATTCATGCAAAGAAATGCTCAAAAAATACGATTGCGGTGCTTTGAAACACGTCTATGACATCGTGACAGGTGATGAATCATGGATTTACGCGTATGAGCCCGAAAGTAAACAGCAGTCGACCGTATGGGTGTTTCAAGATGAGCCAAATCCAACAAAAGTTGTTCGCGCACGAAGCACTTCCAAGCAAATGGTCGCCTGTTTTTTCGGAAAAACTGGACATGTCGCAACCGTACCACTAGAACAATGCAGAACAGTCAATTCTGAGTGGTACACAACCATTTGTTTGCCAGTTGTCATCCAAGAAATCAGGAAAACCAACCGCCGAAAACGGATCACTCTTCACCACGACAATACGAGCTCTCACACATCGGCTCAAACAACTGCATTTTTGAGCACGCAAAACATCGATTTGATGAGTCATCCGCCATATAGTCCTGACTTGGCACCGAATGACTTCTTTTTATTCCCATCCGTAAAAAATAAAATGAGAGGTCAACGTTTTTCGATACCTGAAGAAGCGGTTGATGCGTTCAGAATGCATGTTTTTGAGATACCTCAATCAGAGTGGCAAAAGTGCTTCGACAATTGGTTCAAACGCATGCAAAAGTGTATAGATCTTAATGGGGAATATTTTGAAAAACAATAAAGCGATTTTCAATAATTAATATTTATTTTTGTTCTCTAATCCCGAAATATAAAAGGCAACCCTCGTATCATCGATAATAATCATACCACTCGTTATACATATTACGGCTGAATATACCGGGTGTTGATTTGGCGGACGCAACATAGGAAATCGCATGTTAATTTTAAAGAGTTCAAATATTGGCTTCCCTATTTATTTTAGAGACAAAATGTTTCTCACTTTTTTGTAGAGGAAAAAAATCTAAATTTATTAATGTTCACTCTTAGCACTTTACGTTTCTCTAAGTTAAAATAATTAAGAATAAGTAATGTGATGTTATAAAAATAATAACATACCATGGAATTGATACAACAATTGCGGATACTCCCTGTTTTTTTTTTTAAGTTCAATTTAAAGCTTTAAGCAAGTGTTTTCCACTTCCAGACTAAGCATGAAGTAAAATTTCGAGTTTAGAAAAGCCCCGTGAAAATTTGTCGAGGGTCGCGCAGCGACCCGAGACAAATTTTCTGGGCTTTTCTAAACTCGAAATTTTACTTCATGCGCCACGCGTATAAAACACTATAATATTGTCAAAGTTAAATATATTCGCACTTCACTTAAAATCAGTGTTTTATACGCGTGGCGCATGAAGTAAAATTTCGAGTTCAGAAAAGCCCAGAAAATTTGTCTCGGGTCGCTGCGCGACCCTCGACAAATTTTCTCGGGGCTTTTCTAAACTCGAAATTTTACTTCATGCTTAGTCTGGGAGTGGAAAACACTCGTTTAAAGCTTAAAATTGAATTCTTTTAAAAATCAACGAATGTCAGAAAATTAACAGCTAAAATAATTAAGAAAAAGTAATGTGATTTTATAAAAATAATAACATTTTTCTTGAATAGTGTAAATCATTTCGAAAACATTTACTTTAATCAAGTGACTATCGATATCTTTTGCTGTTTTTACATCCGCAGTTAGCTCCATATAGCCGGCGCCCCCACTGCCTCGGAATCAAAAAATACATATCCTATAATTTTGTGCTAATTATGTGCTAATTTCGTCCCACAAACAAAATTTTTGTGCTGCATCGGAAACATGAGAAAACTTGAACGGAAATGTGGCGGCGCTGGCGCGATGTTCAGCTGGCTCGCCAACCAATGAAGCATCAACACAAATGGAACAAAGAGGGGTCTATAATTTTGTGCTAATTATGTGCTCCAAAGGTATGATACCAAATTTTCAAAAATCAAAATGGCGCCTCCAAAATGGCGATCATAAATGACAAAATTAATACATATGCACCGAAATTGATATCACAGGGATCTCAACGTCAATAATAACAAGATTCATATTATATTTTCACAAATCAAAATGGCAAATCCAATATGGCGCACAAAATATGTATTATACCTAATTTATTTCACTTTAATGCTAATACGAAACTGTTGACTAGAATAACTAATTAGTATAAAAATAAAACAAAATTCCAAGGTGTTTGGGTTTGAAAAATTTGTTTAAACAAACGTAATATAAGTTTTGTGTAAGTATATTTAGCCCTCCACGGAATCAAAAACTGTTTCTTTCACTTAAATGCAGGTACGCAAATTTTAACTCGCATATAATTTTAGCAAAAAATTAATACAAAATTCCAGAGTGTTTCATTTTGCAAATTTAAAAACACCGCATCATTAGTTTTCTACACGCATACCCAGCACCCTACAAAATCAAAACGTATTTAGTTCACTTGAATGCGAGTACGAAAATTTTAATTCGCATATTGCACGAACACAAAATAAGCGCGAAATTCCGGGGAGTTTCATTTTACGAAAAATGATAAAATGTGCTATACACACAGTCAGCGCCCCCATGATATAAACAAATATATATTTCACTTCAGTGCGAATACAAACATTTCAAATCACATGTTAGATTAGCACAAAAATAGCACGACATTCGAGTACGAAAATCAACATTGTCGCACTCGCATTTAAGTGACATACAGTTTTTGATCTCCTGGGGCACTAGGCAAACGTATCGAGAACTAATTATACGGTTTTTCCAAAAAATTTTGCAAATTTAAACGCGCTATAATTTTGTGCTATTTTTGTGCTAATCATTTTTGCGAAATAAAAATTTCGTACTCGCATTGAAGTGGCATATATATATTTTTTTATTTCATGGGGGCGCTGACTATACGTATAGAATTGCTTTATCGCGGTATTTTCAACATGTTTCGCAAAATCAAGTACCCTGGAATTTTGTGCTAATTATGTGCTCGTCGAATACGCGATTTAAACATTTCGTACTTGCATAAAAGTGTCATAAACAATTTCTGATTTCGTGGGGCGATGGCAAACGTATCAAAACCTAACAAATCGCTTTTCCAAACATTTTTTGCAAAATCAAAAGCACTAGAATTTTGTGCTATTTTTGTGCTAATCATTTTTGCGAAATAAACATTTCGTACTCGCATTGAAGTGGCATGTATATATTTGTTTATTTCATGGGGGCGCTGACTATACGTATAGAATTGTTTTATCGCGGTATTTTGGACATGTTTCGCAAAATCAAGTACCCTGTAATTTTGTGCTAATTATGTGCTCGTCGAATACGCGATTTGAAAATTTCGTACTTGCATAAAAGTGTCATAAACAATTTCTGATTTCGTGGGGCGCTGGCAAACGTATCAAAACCTAACAAATCGCTTTTCCAAAAAATTTTTGCAAAATGAAAAGCACTAGAATTTTGTGCTATTTTTGTGCTAATCATTTTTGCGAAATAAAAATTTCGTACTCGCATTGAAGTGGCATGTATATATTTGTTTATTTCATGGGGGCGCTGACTATACGTATAGAATTGTTTTATCGCGGTATTTTGAACATGTTTCGCATAATCAATAGTACCCTGGAATTTTGTGCTAATTATGTGCTCGTCGAATACGCGATTTAAACATTTTGTACTTGCATAAAAGTGTCATAAACAATTTCTGATTTCGTGGGGCGCTGGCAAACGTATCAAAACCTAACAAAACACTTATCCGAATAAAATTTTGCAAAATCAAAAGCACTAGAATTTTGTGCTATTTTTGTGCTAATCAATTTCGCGAAATAAAAATTTTGTACTTGCATTTAAGTGACATATATAAATTTTTTTATTTCATGGGGGCGCTGACTATACGTATAGAATTGTTTTATCGCGGTATTTTCAACATGTTTCGCAAAATCAAGTACCCTGTAATTTTGTGCTAATTATGTGCTCGTCGAATACGCGATTTAAACATTTTGTACTTGCATAAAAGTGTCATAAACAATTTCTGATTTCGTGGGGCGCTGGCAAACTTATCAAAACCTAACAAAACGCTTTTCCGAATAAAATTTTGCAAAATCTAAAGCACTAGAATTTTGTGTTTTTTTTTTGTGCTAATCACCTATGCGATTAATTCTCGTACTTGCATTGAAGTGGCATATATATATTTTGTTATTTCATGGGGGGCGCTGACTATACGTATAGAATTGTTTTATCCCGGTATTACGAACATGATTCAAAAAGTCAAGCACCCTGGAATTTTGTGCTATTTTTGTGCTAATCATTTTTGCGAAATAAAAATTTTGTACTCGCATTGAAGTGGCATGTATATATTTGTTTACTTCATGGGGCCGGTGACTATACGTATAGAATTGTATTATCATGGCATTTTGAACATGTTTGCATATGCATTTGCATATTCCAAGTAACATGTTTGCATATGCTAAAAGGGCTTTAATACTATTTACTGCCAACACTTCTCAAGTGAAAACGTTAACAAAAAACTGCATCGAAATCATTTGCACCTCAAATGTCGGTGAGTTGGCAAATGAGCTGTTGGGTCCTCTTACGTGTTTTAACACAAATTTCTATTGCGATCGAGGATGTTTGGACAAAATCGAGCAATCGACTCATGTCACGCTTCCCTATATCCTTCTTACGAAACAAGATTTTGGCAAAGCAGTAGAACATTATTTGCTTGAATGCACTGCGGCACGAATTTGTAATGAGTGTAAGACGAACGCTACGTCAACTATTACAATTCTAGGTATAAACTAAATGAAATATATAGTCCATACTTAAGGTGAAGTCGTAAGTCTTGTTAGGTTTTAGAATGTTTTAACTTATTAATATGCATGCACGATATTTGATTTTTCAATTGTAAAATACATAACGATAAACACATTTTTACATAAACGACAATGGATGTAGCAAGGCACTTTTGCAACCAGGAAAATGCCTTCCTTAATAGTTGTTACAATTCTCTTTAAATAATTGGCTGCATTATGAAAAAGATGCTTCACCTACGTAAAAATTGAATGAGCCAACAGTCGAATTGACTTTGTAATCGAAATTTTGCAAAACTGCTACGTTTGATAAATACGCCTTCGACTTCATCTTAATTCATTTAAAATAAATTAATTTCAACCAATAAATTTATGCTTTTTTGCAGGGGAATATCTCTTGTTTGATATAACTGTAAATCAGCAATCGCAAGAAATACCTCTCAATATGATTCAGGGTAAGATTCGATTACCCAAACTGTCGCAGCACACTTTCGAACTCACATCTCTAATCCATTTTGAAAATCCGCGGGATCTGCGGCACTTCAATGAAAATTCCATTGGGCATTACATCGGTATAAGCCAAAGACCAAATGCATCGTGGTTAATTATGGACGGATTGTCGCATAAAAGCAAACAAACTTGTTATACAAAGAAAGTATTACCGCTATACATGATATACCGGAAGGTAGAGAATTAAAAACAATTCTTGCTACTGTTATAAATTAAAAACTTGTTTAGATTCTACTGCAACGCGAAAACAAATGGCAAATTACAAATAAGTATTGATCGTTGATAGTATTTAAAAGACATAAGTTTGACAAGAGAAAAATTTATGATTTATATTATATGTTAATTACAGAAAAAAGTATGTACGTTCTCCGAACGACAAGAGTTCTAAGAAGATAAGAGATTGTTTGATAAAACAAGAAAATTATTTGATGTTTAATGTTATTACTACAATATATTATGATTATGATAATTTAATACTTCAGTTATTGTTCCCTTCATTAACTTCAAAATATATTCTACTTGGTGCGAGAGATATACGGATTAGAATAAAATCGCTTGAATGTTTTGCACACATTAACTTGATATAAAATAAAAAGTTGCATTCGATTAAGCTCATAACTCTACAAAACTAAAAGGTAAATGAAATTTTTTACTGTACAAGAACCTGCAATGATAATTTTTTTGCAAAACCATATTATTAGGTTTTGTTACGTGAACCTGGCGTCCCACGAAATCAAAAAGTGATTATGACACTTTTATGTAAGTACGAAATTTTCAATTCGCGAATTCGACGAGCACAAAAATAGCACACAATTCCAGGGTGTTTAATTTGACGAAACATGTTCAAAATGCCATGATAATACAATTCTATACGAATAGTCACCGGCCCCATGAAGTAAACAAATATATACATGCCACTTCAATGCGAGTACGAAATTTTTATTTCGCAAAAATGATTAGCACAAAAATAGCACAAAATTCCAGGGTGCTTGACTTTTTGAATCATGTTCGTAATACCGGGATAAAACAATTCTATACGTATAGTCAGCGCCCCCCATGAAATAACAAAATATATATATGCCACTTCAATGCAAGTACGAGAATTAATCGCATAGGTGATTAGCACAAAAAAAACACAAAATTCTAGTGCTTTAGATTTTGCAAAATTTTATTCGGAAAAGCGTTTTGTTAGGTTTTGATAAGTTTGCCAGCGCCCCACGAAATCAGAAATTGTTTATGACACTTTTATGCAAGTACAAAATGTTTAAATCGCGTATTCGACGAGCACATAATTAGCACAAAATTACAGGGTACTTGATTTTGCGAAACATGTTGAAAATACCGCGATAAAGCAATTCTATACGTATAGTCAGCGCCCCCATGAAATAAAAAAATACATATATGCCACTTCAATGCGAGTACGAAATTTTTATTTCGCAAAAATGATTAGCACAAAAATAGCACAAAATTATAGCGCGTTTAAATTTGCAAAATTTTTTGGAAAAACCGTATAATTAGTTCTCGATACGTTTGCCTAGTGCCCCAGGAGATCAAAAACTGTATGTCACTTAAATGCGAGTGCGACAATGTTGATTTTCGTACTCGAATGTCGTGCTATTTTTGTGCTAATCTAACATGTGATTTGAAATGTTTGTATTCGCACTGAAGTGAAATATATATTTGTTTATATCATGGGGGCGCTGACTGTGTGTATAGCACATTTTATCATTTTTCGTAAAATGAAACTCCCCGGAATTTCGCGCTTATTTTGTGTTCGTGCAATATGCGAATTAAAATTTTCGTACTCGCATTCAAGTGAACTAAATACGTTTTGATTTCGTAGGGTGCTGGGTATGCGTGTAGAAAACTAATGATGCGGTGTTTTTAAATTTGCAAAATGAAACACTCTGGAATTTTGTATTAATTTTTTGCAAAAATTATATGCGAGTTAAAATTTGCGTACCTGCATTTAAGTGAAAGAAACAGTTTTTGATTCCGTGGAGGGCTAAATATACTTACACAAAACTTATATTACGTTTGTTTAAACAAATTTTTCAAACCCAAACACCTTGGAATTTTGTTTTATTTTTATACTAATTAGTTATTCGAGTCAACAGTTTCGTATTAGCATTAAAGTGAAATAAATTAGGTATAATTCATATTTTGTGCGCCATATTGGATTTGCCATTTTGATTTGTGAAAATATAATATGAATCTTGTTATTATTGACGTTGAGATCCTTGTGATATCAATTTCGGTGCATATGTATTAATTTTGTCATTTATGATCGCCATTTTGAGAGCGCCATTTTGATTTTTGAAAATTTGGTATCATACCTTTGGAGCACATAATTACCACAAAATTATAGACCCCTCTTTGTTCCATTTGTATTGATGCTTCATTGGTTGGCGAGCCAGCTGAACATCGCGCCAGCGCCGCCACATTTCCGTTCAAGTTTTCTCATGTTTCCGATGCAGCACAAAAATTTTGTTTGTGGGACGAAATTAGCACATAATTAGCACAAAATTATAGGATATGCATTTTTTGATTCCGAGGCAGTGGGGGCGCCGGCTATATGGAGCTTCCGCAGTTGTTGTTTCAATTCCATGGCATGTAATTATTTTTATAAAAGCACATTATTTTTTCTTAATTATTTTAACTTAGAGAAACGTAAAGTAATAAACGGTAACACGAATGAATTCAGAATTTTTCCCTCTACAAAAAAGGTAAAAACATTTTGTTCCTGAAATAAATAGGGGAGCCAAAATTTAAACATTTCAAAATGTACATGGGATTTCCTATGTTGCGTCCGCCAAGTCAAGACCCGGTATATTGAAACATAAGAAAAAGGGTGGTCACATTTGGATGTTACTATAGGGAATCTCGGTTAGTAAGAAAAGTCAACTATCGCCTTTTGTTTTTTTATTAACATCTCAATTCTTTATTATTTTATTAAAATACGAGTTATATGTTGTTCTTCAGGTACTTTTTAAAGGGAATTGAATGAGACAAATAGATTATTAATATCTTCATTATTGGAAATCATTTTAGCTAATTTCTTATAAATATTATACTAACATATCTCTTTTAACTTAAATGTGACCCCACCTGGTGGGACTCGAACCCGTGACCCCAGGGTTTGATGGCAGGACCTCTACCCACTAGCCACAGTTTGGACGGACCCTCGTGAAATGGATTCGAATCACGAATCCGAATCAGCTAATATGATTCGAATCACGAACACTCGAATAAAGGATTCGTAAGAGATAAATATGATTCCAATCAAAGATTCGAATCCTGTTTTTTCGAATCACGAATACAAATCCTTTAAGAATAGATTTGATTTTATTATTTTTTTGCAACCATTAACATACAGGGTGTCTACGCTAAACCGTTAAAAGTTTATGGGGTTGCCGTTGCACTAAAAATTTGAAAAAAATCCTTGTCATATGGTTGAATCAGTTCTCCTCATGTGAAATATTTTCAACTTTATATCACTTCCGGTTCTACCGGAAGTAGTACCAAATTTGTTATTTTAAATGGAACACCCTATATATTAGTAATTCTTTGGATTCCTCGTTTAAATTGCAACATATTTTATTCAAGCATATGTACACTTATCTCTTATAGTTTTCAAGAAAAAAAATATATTTCTAAAATTTTGACTTCTAAAAGGCATCTTGAAATCTGTCTGTAACTGCTCTTAAGAATAAGATAAAAATATGATTTATATCTTTACTTATACCTAGAGGATGCCTCTATGAGTGAATTAATTGGAAACTGTCAAGTTTGGCAATAAGTGTTCTTAAAATGTCAATATCTGCCCTCTTCAATATCTAGTAATTCAATTTTTTTAAATGGAATGACCCAATTTTTTATCACGTGGTACGATTGGAGGGAAAATTTCCCACAAAAAAGTATTATACAATTATACTCCTAAAACAAGTAGTTTTGGAATTATTTCGAAAATTCGTTTTTCGTCGCATTTATGCAAGCTATAATGCGCGCATAAGTCGCAATTAAATTTTAGTAGGCCAGTAGTATGCTTTTGCAAGCAGAGATATAAATCATATTTTTATCTTACTCTTAAGAGAAGTTACAGACAGATTTCAAGATGCCTTTTAGAGGTAAAAATTTTAGAAATATTTTTTTTGCTTGAAAACTATAAGAGATAAGTGTACATATGTTCGAATAAAATATGTTGCAATTTAAACGAGGAATCCAAAAAATTACTAATATATAGGGTGTTCCATTTAAAATAACAAATTTGGTGCTACTTCCGGTGGAACCGGAAGTGATATATGACAGCCATATGACAAGGATTTTTTTAAATTATTTAGTGCAACGGCAACCCCACAAACTTTTAACGAACGGTTTAGCGTAGACACCCTGAATACATATCGTTACCAGTTGTTTTATCAAAAATATTCAAAATCAAATTATTTATTATTAACACTGAACATCGTTGATAACAGACTAAATATCTGATTCCGTGTTACTCTGAATTAATGTTGTGAGTTTTTGAATTTCACTAAGAATCAGTGTTTTGTACGCGTGGCGCATGAAGTAAAATGTCGAATTTAGTAAAGCCTGAAAATTTGGTTTGGTCGCGTAGCACGAGTGAAATCACTCGTTCAAAACTTCAAATTGAACTCTAATATAAAATCGACGAATGCCTGAAAATTACGTAAATAAAAAATGTACTGAATATCATTAAAACCGGGAAAGTCAGAGAAAAGTCATGGAATTTTATTCAAATTGACCAAAACACTAACAAAAACGCCATATGATATTATTAAATTTGTGAAAATCAATAGGCATCATAAAAATTACAGAACACGTACAAATTTAGAAAATCAACTTAAATATTGACAAAAACAATGAAAACAATTTAACAAAATGGAGGTTTCCCACAAAAGAAAGTTAAATTAAAAGATCAGGGAAAAAAATCTTGAATCAGGGAAATGTCGGAAAAATGTAACATTTCAGATTGTGGCTACCATGTCAGTTTTACTTCAAATAATATTAAATAAAGTTTTTAAAACTAGATTATTATCTGTAAAAATCATTTTCAGTCATTTAATGTTTTTATCAAAGCATTTACTTTAAAGTTACGAACGAGCGGTTCCACTTCCAGACTAAGCATGAAGTAAGATGTCGAGTTTAGAAAAGCCCCGCATAAAAAATGTGTCTCAGGTCGCGCAGCGACCCTCGACAAATTTTCACGGGGCTTTTCTAAACTCGACATTTTACGTCATGCGCCACGCGTATAAACAGTGATTTAAGGAGAAATTTCATACCCGGGAACGAGTAAAGGAACCATCTGGTACACAGACGGGTCCAAAAACACAAAAGGAACCGGGGCTGGTATCTATGGAGGCTGTAACCGGAGCAAACAATTCACGGTTGCTCTGGGGAAACATGCCTCCATCTTCCAGGCTGAAGTGGCCGCCATTGACTGGTGTGCCCACCACATAATGGAGTCGGGACTCAACAAAGGACCAATTACCATTATGTCGGACAGCCAGGCAGCCCTAAAAGCGCTAGCCTCGCCGATAGTTCAGTCCAGACTGGTTATAGACTGCATAAACAGGCTGGACGCACTGGCGACAACAACAAAAACACAGCTAGTATGGATACCCAAGGACCAAGGAATTATTGGACACTTGGGGGCCGACTTGCTGGCCAAACAAGGGGCAACAGGTGAATTTATAGGACCTGAACCCGCTTTCGGAATACCACATGAAACCGGAAAGGAAATAATCCGACGCAAGTTAGCAGAGGAGCATACAAAGGCATGGCACAACCAAATGGGAATGAGGCACACGAGACTCTTCCTAGATGGCCCGGTACCTGATAGCGCATTAGCGCTGTCAGGACTGAGCAGAATGAAACTAAGGAAAATCACAGGACTAGTTACTGGGCACTGTGACCTGAATAAGCACAAACATAGGATGGGTCTTGAGAAAAGCCCCCTATGCCGTGGGTGCTTGGAAGAAGAGGAAACTCCCCAACACCTACTGTGCACATGCGAAGCCTATAAACAGCAACGCACGGAGCAACTCGGGAAGCCCGTGCTTCCTGAAGAACAGCTCAAGAACATCCCCTGGCCCAAACTCCTGGACTTCTTAGAAGACACAGGAATATACAGGGAGTAAAATAACCAGAGGAGCACAAAAGGACCAAGGAGACCGTAGTGCAGGGACGCTAAGCGATACCACCTCATGTGGAAAAAAAAAAAGGAGAAATTTAAAAATACACAAAACAAATTTTTTATGTTAATCCTCACAATTAATTTGAATTATTTTTGAAGATTTGAATCCTCTTGTAAGTATTCGAATACTTTTGTAAGTATTCGAATCCTTTTATAAGTATTCAAATCCTTTTATATATATTCGAATCCTGTTATAAATATTCGAATCCTTTTATGAGGATTCGAATCACCCGCATTTGGATTCGAATACGAATCCTCTTAAAAAAATGTATTGAGTCCGGATCACAAATCCAGTTTAACTACAGTATTCGAATGCCTATTTTGAATAATCTAAAAGGATTAGAATCCAGGATTTAATCCTCAAATGATTCGAATCCTGCCCAGCTCTGCCACTAGACCACCGGTACCCCTAAACTACTCCTTCAGCATACAGTGAGAATGGCATTAGGCATAATGCTCCCGCTTACAGACTCATCAGATATTGTCACATTTGATTATCATTTGCCAGTCTTCAAAATCAGAAAAAAACTATTTCTGTGGACGAAAATTGGAGAAAAATCAAATCTCAAAGAAGTATTTTCTGTTACAAATAAGTGAATTTTGAAAGAAAGGCCTTGCAAGTCTTGGTAAATATATCAAAGAACATAGTTGAATGTTGATTAGATTTAAAAATAACTTTGTTGTCTACAATGTCGCTGATTTTTTAGTGTCCAGCTTATATCTGCTAAAATATTAAAGATACAAAAGAAAGTTTAATTTAAAACTTATCATATGCAACGTGATCTACAAGATGGAACATTTTTTTTTTCGCGGCCTACCTATTTTTGAAACAAATTTGAACATTTATCTTTTCAAACGGAATGCCCTGTATATTTTTTGAGAACCATTTTCTAAATAAAATTCTCTTTACAATGATGTATCACATGTACTATTTCACAAATACACAAAAGTTGATTGGATACTACTATTATAATAAAAAAGCTTAAGTTTGTAGTGTCATCTTAACAGCGCATTCAGTTTAGACTTTATCGTGGTGACAGAATTAAAGAAGAACAACAGAACACACAGACATTTTTAAAAAAAGGTTTTAATCAACTCGGGGGACCCCAAAATGGATATATGCTCTAAAATGTTTTATTTGAAAATTTTTATTTGAAAACACTTTCCCTTTGTTTTGCATATAAGGGGAAAGTAAAAACACCGAATATACATCGGACCCCATGCGAAGTTTTATTTTTTAAAAGCAACAAACTCTTTGGCATGCTAAAATACCTTTACTGATTACGACTCTAAAACATTAGCTACTTTAGCTCATATCTTCATTGGTTTTAATATTATTTCAGATTCCTTTTAAAAAAATGCCTTCTCAACAAAAGTTTTGCCGGAAGCACTAACAGTTTTTGACTAAAAAAAGCAAAATTTCAGATTCGTTACAAATAACTATACAGTGCGTTATAAAAAACTTTATTAATTTCATCATGTTTAAAATTATGTATTTGCACCAAAAATTCTAGGTACATGTTTGATTTCCGTTTAATGTCATAAATAGTAGTAGTTGCGTAGTAATGGTTAAGACTCTATTGACAGTACCTAGCTAAAAAAAGACGGAAAAGGCCACTGATTCCATGCCCACAGTCACCAAGGAGCTTTTGAGAGGCTAAACAAAATTAAATTAAGGATTTTAAGAAACTACATCAAACGAAATAATGAATTATGGTAACATAGTTCACTTACACTTTTACATTATATGATGTGTTACACAGAGTGATTAAAATGCAATTATCTCATTTGTTTATTTCCAGATGTTTGCATTCAATTAACAAACAGTATTTAAATGAGTTGCATTTTGAAAATGTTAAATGCGAAAATCTTAAATCGAAATACCCAGATGAATACGCATCATTTAAAGTTGGTGTCTACTCTCACGAACTGGAAATGTTAAAAGATCCTGCAACTTGGCCCACTGGAGTAAAAATCAATGATTTTTTATGGAGAATCCAAAACCGGACAACAACCGCAATATAAAAATTCTATTTCTAAATGCTCAGTCAATTAGAAATAAAATAAGCGAATATGAGGCACTTACTATAGACAAAAACTTCAGTTTCTTGGCCATTAGTGAGCATTGGCTATCACAAGAGGAGTGTGAAATTTCCACAATCAACACCTTAAAGGCCAGGGCATATTACTCGCGCAAAATCACGAACCATGGAGGGACTATAATATATGCCGATAGTGAACTGGTAGTCACCGACTTTAACTCATTAACTGATAACTTTAGTATAGACAAAGCTTGTGAATTGTCCGTGTTGTACGTGCCATGCTTTAATACCTATATTATATGTGTGTATCGTTCGCCTTCGGGTGATTTTAATGTGTTCGTGAATGTACTCCTATCATTGTTAAACAAAATAACTAATCCCACCTGCGACATAATACTGGGGGGGATTTTAACATTAAGTTCAATGCCAATGATACCAGAGAAGATCTACTAACAGATTCCTTAATTACATATGGTCTCTATAAATCTATTAAATTTAACACGCGTTAAAATAACTGCATCGACAACATTTTTACAAATACTGAGCAAACAAATATTAATATAGAATATCTGAATACAGGACTCTCTGACCACTATGGTGCAGTGTTAACAATGTCAGTTGCAGAGGCTAATAAGCCCACTGGGAATATTACAAGACCAATCACTTTAAAAGGAAAGTTAGATTTCTACAGTATCATTGACAAAGTCAATTTTGATTTTGTGAACAGTTCCTTAGACATCAGCTTGAAATGGTCTGAATTATACAATATCCTAAGTGCTGCCGCTAACCAGGCATTTCCCCTTAAAAGGAATAACGTTAATCACACAAATAAACTAACTAAGGTATTTTGGTTTGACCGGAACCTCCAGACCATGAGGGATACTCTGGAACTTATCCGCGAACATCACAATATATACACTACCGAACAATCATATAAACTACTCAAAGAATATACTTATAATTACAAACGTTCAATAATAGCTAAAAAAACTATTGCCAAAGGGCTTTGTGGGATGTGATTAATGAGTCAAGGCTCAAAAAGTATAAAGGCTCGAACTGTGATATAACATGTGATAAATTCAACTCCTATTTCGTAAATGCGGCCAAAGAACTACTAACATACTCACAAGTAAACCAAACGCCAAACTTAATCACGGATACTAAAACAAATAAAATATTCTCATTTAAAGAAACAACACCTGTTAAGGTTCGTGATACAATAATGCAATTAAAGCCGGGTAGAAGCTCAGATATTTATGATTTATCAGTTGAAATTATCAAAGTGGTGAAAGATATCATTATCTCCCCATTAACAAAATTAATAAATGGCATAATCACTTCAGGAAATTTTCCAGATGTTTTAAAATACGCCAAATTGGTACCAGTCCATAAAAGTGGTATAGTTGATGAAATAAACAACTATAGGCCCATTGCAATTCTTTTTACTCTTTCAAAAATAGTTGAAAGAATAAAAAAAAAAAAGACCTTTATTGGCATATCTTACAGACTATTTACAATTCATTCGGTATTACTCCATTTCCGTATCCCTCTTACCCTCCCTTCTCTTTTCCCTCTCCCTCCCCAGCTTTTCCAACGTCCTTACCCCGATCCCATCCTCTCTCATCCACTCCACTACCCTTCTATTCCCTTTCGCTCCCAGCCACTCCTCTTTCACCCCCTCACATTCCTCCGCCAAGTGTCCCCACGTATCCTTCCCCTGTCCACACAACACACACCTTCCATATTCTTCCCCCATCCATACTTTCCTTCCTCTCTCCTCCGATCCACACCTCGCCCTTGCCACAATCACCCTATCCTCTCTACCCCATCCCTTCTCTATCAAATACTTCGGCACTGTTCCATACACCTGCCACCTCCCATACATATCATTATACTCACTTCTCTCAATACGCCCTTGCCTTTCTTGCCCTTCCACCTCCTTCCCTTTCCCCCTCACCCACTCATCCACCTTCACCCCATTTCCTAGCCATTCCATTACCTTCGCCTCCGACAGCCCTACCCTCTCATACATTTTCCTCCTCTCCCCCCTTCATCTACCCTCACCCCCACACACACTCGTCACCCATACATCCTTCACCAATCTCTCTTCCTCCATTTCCCACAATCTCATCTCGTACCTCACCACCCTCACCATTGCCTCCCACTCTAGCCTCTCTCTGTTCGTCTCCTGAAGCACTATGTAGCTGGGCGTGGACCTCTCCACCCCCAACATGCGCTTCAGGAACCACATCTGCTCCCTCTCTATCCGCTCGTACCCTTTCGTCCCCCACACTTCCACTCCATACATTAGCACCGATCTCACACACGCATCCCATATTTTACACGCAACCGTCATATTGTTCCCCATCCACTTCCCCCACTTGCCCCACGCCATTCCCCACGCCTTCCTCGCCTTACTCTGCACCCACCTCACATGCTCCTCATACCCTCCCGTTCCTTTAAACCAAAACCCTAAATACTTGAAAGTTTTAACCCTCTCAATAACTACCCCCTTCCACTCCAATTCTTTCACCTTCCCCTCTCTCCCTTTATTTCTAAACTTCACCCACTTCGTTTTCACTACATTCACATTCATTCCTCTTCTATCCATAAACCTCTCCACTCTCTTCAACATCTCTTTCATCCCTTCATACTCTCTTGCCACTAACACAACGTCATCCGCATATGCCAACATCCTAACTTTACTTTTACCCATCACCACTCCCCCTGCCTGCCCTTTCCTCATCACCTCTTCCAATTCACTCACATATACATTAAAGAGCATCGGGCTCAGCGGGCACCCCTGCCTCAAACCCTCCCACGTTCTAAAAAGTTGAAAGAATAATGAAGGATCAAATAGTCGATTATTTGGAAAACAATCAACTATTAAATCATCACCAATTTGGCTTCAGATCAAATCGAACAACAACTGATGCCATTATTAACTTGACAAATACAATATTAGATTGTTTCGAAAACAAATCATACTGTCTCGGAACATTCGTCGATTTAAGTAAAGCGTTTGACTGCATATCACACGAGCTATTGGGTTACAAGTTGAGCCGATATGGATTTTGTCAGAACAGCACGGACCTAATATTCTCATACTTATCTGACCGTGTCCAGGTGGTTCAATTTGACAATAAAATATCAGATTCCCTCCCAGTCACAATCGGGGTTCCACAAGGATCAGTCCTGGGACCAATATTATTCCTCATATTCATAAATGACATTCCAGATCATGTAAACTCCAGGGTAGTGTTATTCGCGGACGATACCACTGTACTTGATACTGCGAACTCGATAAATGACATTATGGACAGTGGAGTGTCTACCCTAAACCAAGTCACAAATTGGTGCAATTCAAATAAACTAATTTTAAACGAACATAAAACCAAGAAGATCTTATTCACTCTAAATAAAAGTGATATTGCACTTGACGATAATGCTAAGTTTCTTGGTATCTACTTAGATCCAAAACTAAGGTGGGATACACACGGTGAAAACTTGGCAAAGAAACTGTCCAGAAATATTTATTGTCTTCGTATGTTAATGCACAACCATGTAGGCAAAGCTTTACGGTCAGCTTATTTAGCTTTATGTGAATCACACATAAGGTACGGCATAATTGTATGGGGTCATTCTGCCTCCAGGCATAGGATATTCTCCCTACAACACCAAGCTATCAGGATTGTTGCAGGTCTAAAGTATACCGATGACTAAAAGTTCATTTATTAGACTTCGAATATTAACACTACCCTGTATATACATCCTGGAGTGTCTCATACACATACGGAATAACTTGAACTTGTACCCCAATCATAATCATCATACTCACAATACTCGTTCCAAAACAGATATCTATCAAGAGCACATCAGACTACAAACAGTACAAACAGGCACTAAATACTACTGTACGATTCTTTAATAAACTACCAAATAAGGTACGATCGTTGCCTATCAATATCTTCAAAATAACTATAAAGAACTACCTTATACAGGAAGCATTCTACTCGTGGGACGAATATATGTGCTGTGATAAACCATTCTGTGATATTTAAAACACTAGTTACTTACTATTTAATCTGTTGTAACTCTCTATTCTTTTACAAACAAATTCTACTACTAACTATTAAATGCTTTTAATGTGTTGTGATTGTTATTTTACTTTTATAACTACATTTTTTAACATTTTAACCTTACATTAAATTCTAGTCATTATTATTTATTATTCTAATGCTTTTAATCTGTTGTGCTGTTATTTTACTTTTACAAACATTCGTACAATTAAGTTTTCAATCTGTTGAGTCTCGATATTTCACTACTATTTCAACTTGCACCCTATATATCTTCACAAGCTTTGTCACCAAAACCATTTCTAAACAAATGGGGATCGTTATACCTACCAATCCACTTTGGCGAAATGTTACAGTGATTTAATTAAATACCTTATTTTATTATTATTACTATTATTATATATTTTTGTATTACTATTGACGAGTGTAAACATATTTTTGTATCAGCACTAATAAAAGGAAAAAAAACATCATGTTATTGCATATACAATACAATAACATTAAAACAAAAGAATAGACATCAGCATGTTGGGATGTATATTGGTATCTAATGAACTGTACTCCTGCAAAAATCTCAAACACGTTAACGATTCACAGTCCGGTCATCAGATAATTCCCCAACAGTTGCAAGTTAACTTTCAGGCACAATTTAAATGGTGATGAAAATAACTGCCTTAAATAATAATTCAAATTTTGAAGGGTCTTAAAAATTCGATGTCCCAGGCCTCCAATTTTCTCTGAAAGTACCTGCATCTTTGCATATCAAATTTGAAAAAGAATTACAAATGTTAAGAAAAAGTTAAAAAATGTGGGGCCTGTGAAACCACCAGAAAAGGTTTTCTGAAACCCGAAGGTCCTGCGGAACATACTTTTAATACTGCCATTGTAAATACTAGTCATCCTGTAAAAGTCAATATTATTTTAATAATATAAAAATTACTCCTTCACTGAACTAACTTTTATATTCTAATCTACAAATGAACATATTGTTAAAAACCCATTTAATCTCATTCTGTTCGGTGCCCAATTTCATTGTTTTTAATTCACTTAAAACTAAGAAAGGAATAAGTACCATTTTGCTAACTAAACGGTAATTATTTGATTATAGGGAATTTATAGCAGCACAATCTTGAATAAACTGTCCTATAGGCTATAGCAAGCTAAAGACATGAATTACGTTTACTGTTTTGTATGACAATTGAAGTATTCGAATATTCATTTCAAAACATATATAAATTATTCAATTATTTGAAGAATGGAATTTAAATATGTTGAATAAGTTTTTTAGCAGTGTGCTCTGAGCGTTCAACTTTTTTGTTGGTTTTGCACCGGGCATAGACAATTCTCATTGTCCTGCTCATTTTCTCCCCTTTAACCGATTTTCTATCTCTAACCGTTTAAATTTTAAAAATTTCCAGCATTAATCCTGTATTTTATTTTAACCTTGTGATAGTATATTTTTTAACTTCATATTAAATCATTGTTTTCTGGGGCATGAAGTATATATTTCAAGTTTAGAAAAGCCTGAAAATATTTACTTCTTGCTTAATCAACGATTGGAAAACCCTTGTTAAAAATTTATTAAAACCTTAAATGACAACACCAGATGCTTAAAAAAAATGAACAAGATAATTAATGAAACTCATAAGGATTATGAAAATAACTACAATTTATATTTGTTTTCAATTTGCTTTAAGAAATCAGTATTGTCATTAAAAGTTCTAATAGCTGTCTAACAAGTGTTTTTCAATCCTTGATTAAGCATGAAGTAAATTTTCAAGCTTTTCTGAACTCGCAAATTTAACTTCATGCGCCAGGCGCATAAAACACTGATTTCAAGCAAAGTTTAAAATATACTATTAAGGCTGAGAATTTTTCGAATTGAAATATTCAATTATTAATTCAAAACATATTCATATATTTGAAATATTTATTCAAAAACATATTTAATATGCGAATATTCAAATATTTGGACATTCAAACATGTGAAAAAATTAGTGATTGAAATATTCGTATTTGAATATTCGACTATTAGAATTATTCGAAGCCTAGCTTTAATTATGACCTTAGCGACCATATGAATGCAGAGCAATGGGAATATTGCGACTCAAGGAATTCTTGGCTTTATGCTCATTTCAAACGTTACAATACAAATGGACATTATTGAATCAAAGCAAACCACCTACCTGTAAACTCGGATGACATCCCAAATCCAGCAGCATCCTCACCAGACCGATGTGCCCCTTATTAACACCGATATGCAACGCAGTCTGCCTCCTCTTATTCCTCGCATTGAGGTCAGCCCCAGCGTGCGCTAACAGTTGCACGACGGCCGGCTCGTCACCAAAAGCTGCATGATGCACGGCCCTGTCTCCATCCCTGTCCTCAATCTCCACATCAGCACTGTGCCTCAGCAGCACCCTTATAACTTCCAAATGGCCATTCTGACTGGCGGCCTGCAGAGCGGTATGACCCGAGAACACACCGTTCACATCCGGGCCTATTCCTGCACCGGCCGTGTCGCTCTCCTTCAAGACCTCTTCGCATTTCTGAGCGTCTCCGTTGGCCGCTGACTTTACGAGTTCTTCGTTGACGTCGCCCGAGATGTGCGTTTCGAAGAGTTTTTTGAGCAGGGTGCTCAGGCGCTCGCCGCTATTGGTGTTGTGCATGCTGCTGTCTTTGCTGGCGACTTTGGTTACGGCCAGGGGATTGTAGGTCCAGGTGGTGTCGCATACTTCCACTTTTAGATCGTTGTCGTGGTATATTTGTTGGATGTGTCCGATTTTTCCCAATGTCTGAAAAATTCAGTTTGTAAAATTTGTTCAAACTAATGATACGGCTACAAAATATACTCTACTACAGAGATGCTACTAGTGATGCGTAAGATCGAGTATCTCAAGTATCAAGCAAACAATTATCAAGTAGTTGAAGTATTAAGCAAGCCATGATTGAGTAGTTGAAGTGTCATGAGTAGTCATAAAGATTGAGCAGTTCGATCAATTGCAGAAATTTAGTAGACGATCTCTGTTTGATCAAACTTGCGTGAATATTTTGAACTTTACAACTAATCAGTGTTTCATACACGCCTGGCACATGAAGAAAAATGTTGAGTTTTTTGTAACTTATAAATTGTTAATCATAGATAAATCAGTTGCTGAATACTTGGTTAAACTGAGTTGGTGGTTTAAGTGAGTTTGTGGTTAGTTTATAACTGGCAAGTAACTCAAGTTTAGAAAAGCCTGAAAATTTGGAATTACCGGTTCAACTCGCTTGGTACACGTGCAGACAAATAAGAATTTTCAGGCTCTTCTAAATTTGAAATTTTAATTCATCAATTAATCAATCAAAGAGTAGACGACACTCGTTAGAATTATACTTAAATAAAAACTTATTAATTGTTTCCAAAATCTAATAAAAGTACATTAGGTTAAATATCTGTTAATCAAGTTAGACAACAACTGCCATCCAACCTAAGCTCAAATTAAAAATCTAATGAACTTAAAATAAATGTTAGAATGAATGTTAGATCAATGTTGTCAATTTAGATGTGTATTCTATTCGACATTTTAGACCGATGTTGTCGTTTAATTTTGATATTTTATGTTGGCACCATTAATTTACTTCAATATCGCCATTTTATCTCAATGTCTTTATTTTTTATCGATATTGTAATTTTGCATGGAAAATCTCATTTCAAGTTAACAAAAACATCTTCAGAAAAAATTGTAAAAATTAAATTAAAATTAAATCAGTTCGTTTCTTTCACTTATTAATAAATAATAACTAGGTAGAACAATGCCAACAATTAAAATAAAATAAAATATATTTTTTTATCATTAGACAACGATTTCTTGATGTTTCTGACACTTTTTGCATTTCTGATTTTTTTACACAAAGTGTTGTTTTTCAAGTTTTTCACATATTTTTCTTATTTTTGATGGTTGACATTACTTTTAATGTGTCACTTTTATCAAGCCGACATTGACATTTGTCACTGTTGGCAAACATTAGTCGGCGCTAGCAGACATTTAGTACATAATGACATTAGTCGAAAATAGCTGCCAACATTTAGTCTATTATGACAGTTGACAAATGTGTTTTTATATGCGCTTAGGGCGCTTTTTGCTACAAATCCACCTCTGCTATTACCCAATTTATTGAAGCGAAGTAAAATAAGCTAAACAAATATTTTCCATAGATAATGGTCTTTTACCTACGCCCTATCTAGTAACTGCATCATACCACACATTGATTACCGCACAACCAAATGACATTTCTTTGATGTATATTGATCAAGTAGTCATTTATTTTTCATTAATGCCATGTTACTGTAAAAGATGATTAAATAAATAAGTTGTTCTTTTATGCTCATTGTTTATTTTGCTAGGGGGTAGGTAAAGTATCATACATTTTTCGAGTGATATGGCAATTACATACTCGCGGAATACTGCACTCGCCGCTGCACGGCTCGTGCGCAACATATCCACTCATATGTAATATGCTGCATACCACTCTCGTGACGTAATATATTATTACTAGTAAATGAACTTACTTTTAATATATTGAATATAGAACTTACCGGTGTCATTCCATCAGCCCATTCCCCATGTCCTCGTTGTAACATCTTCACCCTCTCCAAATCCGAACAAATCTGCACCAAATCCCCGACGGCAAACTGCTGCTTGGGCATCTCGTTATAATCTCCAGTAGGCGTAGCAACCTTTGTCAAAACAGCCGGATTAAAAGTCCAGTGATTACCGCTTGCGTACGACACGACGATATCGTGATCCTCGTCAATCCCGACGACTGTTCCTGTCTTGTTCAAGCATTCGAACATCGTATCAATCCAACCGCCGTGCCCGTGCTGCAATGATCTTACTATTTCGAGATCCAAGTCGATGTTAACCTTGTCCCCGATTTTTAATCCTGGAGGGCCCGTATGGTCGGAGCCTTGCTCGCCTAGGCAAGGGATGTGATCACGATAGACATTCTGCCCTTTGGCATCGTTGACCACTTTCAAATCGGCCATACCTTCAAACCCGACGCGATATAAATTTTTCGAAGCGTTATCCCAAACGACATAAGCAGCCGAACGAGGACTAGCAGCCGACCAATCCTGAATCTCGTAAACCTTTCCTCTCCTCAAGTTCCCGCCGTCTTGATCTTCCCACTGCCAATCAACACCCCTAACAACCCTAGCCCCGGGAAAAATCCCACGGATCGCTATTTTCTTACTTTTCCTTCTGGTGTCTAGGAAAACCCGTGCGCTTCCCGGAGTGTTGATCCGGTAGAATCTGTGACGCAGGTTGTGCTTGTCGCCGTGATAGCATATTGAGCATAAATCGTAGTTGGTGCATTCGGCACATTTCCATCGGATGCCGAATATCGGTTGTTGGCGGCAAGTGTCGCACATCGTGCCCTCGTGTTTGACCCCAGTGGGAGCGCTGTCGACGATGCGCAAGTCGTATGGGCCCGAACAACGGTAGTTGGCGGCGGTTCCGTTGTCCCAAACGACGACCACTTCATCGGGGCTTTCAAAGTTACGTACCGTACCAACGTGCCCTTCCCCACCGTCCTAAAAATAAAGTTGAGTCAGTAATAAAAAGAATTTCCACAAAAAATATGTGTGCGTAAAATATATATAAATGGCAGCCAATATATTTTGTAAAAAATATTATGTTGGAATTCACACCACTTGCTTAAATCGGTCGGTTAGTTAAAAAGGTATTTCATTATGTTAAATATTTCCATAAGTTGTGTTATTGCTCTTTTAAAGTTAAATATAATTTTATTAAATTATAATTAATTTCTGCATTGTCGCCACTTTGAACTAATTTTGAGCTTGTTCTGATTCAGTTTGAAATTAGATTTTGTTAAATATAAAGATGACACAGAGTGAGCGTTTCACTTTGACATTATTTCCATAAATAAGTCCAAACATTCTCATTTTTTATTTCATATGCTGTATAGGTTTTGAAAAAGATAGCCAGAGGGTTTTATGATACTACATAGACTGACTTAAAATCATTAGCAGTGCCATTCTAGTCAAAAGTCAATTTTGTTTGGAAAACAATAGATGTTATGGCATTTTAGCTTACAGAATAGGTCAAAATGTTAGGGTGCATTTATGTTGGAGCTGTCACGCATAATAAGAACATCGATACTAGCGAAGCGGGTATAAAAAAATATACAACTGTGTATGCTTCAACACGTTGCTCCAATTCAAAAAGTTGTATAGTAAGTGCGTATTTCTTTATTTATTTAAATCATTGTGCCTGCGCAAAATCTTTAATTGAGAACATTCATGGAGATACAGTGTATAATGTCTATTTAGTAGCATGTAAACATAGCTCGATAAAACGATCCATACATAACCAAGAAAATAACATAACCTTCAAGCATTAAAATCAGATTTTTTATATTACTCTGATGTTATCTGAATATAATTTTAGGATTTCTCATTATTAACCTTATTAATAAACATTTAAATTAGTTACACTTGAAAATCTTGATTGTAAAATTTAAAAAAATGCATAAATATTGTCCATTTAACAACCGATGCAAACGAATTCAATTATTATTTCACGGGGATGCTTAATTGAAATTCTTCTGTTCCTTCTCTGGGGTACCTGACTGAAGAAAAGGTCGAAACTAACCTGTTTTCCCCATTTCCATCCGGGTCCGCGGATAACCCGCGCCCCCACGCCCTCCATTCGCGTCGTCCGCGGGGGCCCCGCTGGGTTCGTACCGACCGGGTTCGCGATTTCCATTTTCCGTCACACGGCTGCGGAAAAATGAAGAAAAAACCGTAAAACACCCTCTTTCACAAATTCAACATTTATTTACGAAAGATCGGGAATTTCCGGAACACATGCGTCGCGCTTCGGCCGTCACCGATACCGCGTTAATAGTTATTAACACTATATTTACTTTTATAAATATGTTCTACAAATGTAATAAATAAATAGATCATTTGAAGTTATTTTGTGCATATTTAATTTTGTCTTTACACATGTTTTTACAATTTTTATACAGTGATTTTCTGTTGTGTGAATCAGGCTTATTATGACATGATCGGTTCTTTGGTATTTGGCGCCTAAAATGTAGTTACTTCAAAAATTTCCAAATTCTTATAAGAATATAAAGACTAATTAATTTCATTATTTAAAGTGTAAGTAACATTTAAATAATTTATTAATTATAAACATTTTTAGTACTACATTAAGTACAAGTTCAGTTGAACTCAAGATCATCTTGAACCCATGTTCAACAAGGCAGGGGTTGCGCGGGTGATCGTTTGTTATCAAGCGCGGGAACTATATACTCGTTATTTTATAAGGCCATCAGTGCCTACATAGACTATTTTCGAGGAATTGCACAACATACAAGTAGAAATGTAGAGATTTATAAAAATAATAACATTTCATAAAAAAAAATTGACTCTTAGGCAGCGGCGGCTCGCAGCGTAAGTTCAGGGTAGGCCAGAGACCCAAGGTAATATGTATCCGTTATAGAAAGGTGACTTTGTTACGCAATTCCTTGTAAGGCGGAGTGGCCTGCCCTGAAGTTATAATTTGTTTAATAACTAGGAGGAGCGTTTTAAATTTCACGCGCCAAAACCTACAACTCTGATTAGCCGAGAGCGCGCCTATTTTACACTATGCTAATTACGTCATTATTAGACGCAACAGCTGACATAACCTTAATTCGAAGCGTTACCGAGTTGCAACTTTGTTTGTTTCGTAATTTAATTTAATTTAATTTAATAATTTATTTACATTCCACAAATACATACAAAATAATAATTGTACATGTAAATCGTCACAAAGGTATATATATAAGTTAAATGTTCAAAGCCGAAAAACAAGTTTTTAAAAAGTATTTTATTTACGTAACGCAGTTACAGCACGTTCTAAATGCAAACTAATTCTAATTCATAATTATAATTCACTCCTATATATAACATTTCTAATCTAAAAGATAATATGATTGTGTGGGTGTTGCAGGTGCTCTTATGCATCTGCGACACAGAATTAAACAAAGGCTTATTTATTATAAAACAAAAGGGGTTATTATTGTTAGTTGATATAACTCCTCCCCCATCAGATCCTGGCATCTTTGGGAAGATGGAAGGACAATTTCGGCGACGAGGCTTCTTCGGTGATTCCATGATCGGTGATCCTCTTCTTTTTTCTCCAAGTATAGATAACGTACGTGGCTGCTCCAATCATAATAATATAGGTGATAACAGTCCAGACACTGAGTTTGTAATGGATTAATTCACTTTTTGTGATTGGAATATGTTCGATCACTGGTAAATCAAAATTAAGTCTTTTTAGATTTATTTTGAAGTTGCTAAAGTTTATTTTGTTTAGTTTCACTTCGTTAATGTTTATCAGTGTAGGGCTTCCGGAAGTTACGTCACTAAACGAGAGTTTATTGTTTTTAAATTTAATGTCGCACTGTGAATTCCTGATTAGGAAGATTCCTTTCAATTTCTTCTTTTCCACTTCTTTCTTACAGATGGTCTGAATTTCTTCTTCTTTCGGAAATACAGCGAGATATTGATTTATAGCTGGTATCAGCTCGATGTGGTTGGACAGTATTTCTAGGGGTGTGTAGGTGCATTGATTGGAAATCCCTTCGACTAAGATGTCCTTTTCGCATTTTGATTCGGTATTGATTTGTAAATACTCCTGACATTGATAGTATTTTGCACCTTTCGTACATACACTACTTAGAGGTATTATCTGATTATCATTTTCTGATTTTAAGAAATAATGAATACTCGGTATTATAGTAGCGTATTCAAGCTCGTGTTTCGGATGAATTGGGTGTAATTTATAGAGATCAAAACTAATTTTATAATTGATTGGTATCGATAGAAAGTATTTTATTTTTCCAGGTTCAATTTTGCAATTTACTTTTATAAGTGATTCAATATCTAATATATTTTTTGATTTTGGTTCAAATGGCAATTCTTGATTATAATATATAGAAATTCTTTCCAACTCTGATAATAGTTCATCAGACTTTATAATATCCGGATGTATTGTATTTAATTTACAAAATATTATTGAATTTTGAATATTTTCAATTACCTTCAGAATTGAATCATAAATTATAATTAATTGATTAAATAAATCCTTACCAAACAATACATTCTGAATATCAGCGTCCTTCTGTAATACAACTTACATTTGCATTATTCTTGATTTTAAAACCATCTCGTTGTGTTCTATATCTTTTATCGTTTTATTAAATTTCCTTACAATTTCATTATTAAAACTATATCCCATTGATAGTTGATTTTCGAATCGTTCCTGATTTAATTCTAAATGATTTAGCCTTTTTTCAAAACGTTCTCCATCTCTGGAATCAAGATTTCCAGTTAAAGTTTTTATTACTGTTCCAAGACCATTTATTATACCTCTTTTATTTCTTGTCTTAATCGAATGACTTGCAATATTGTTAATTTTTCCAAATATACTATTTCTCGTGTAGTTTAAAACTTTTATGTAATTTTTAAAATCATTTTTAAATATGGAAATATTATTAACAGATTCCATTATAAAATCATATTGATTATCTAATTTTTTAATTTCGATGTAAATCGGTTTCAAATCGTAGTAGTGCAAGATTGTATGCTCGGATTTCTGTAATTTGGCGGATCCAAGATTTATCGGTAAAACTCCGATATTCGTTGTTATATTTTTTATTTCTATTGCCCATATCGTGATAACCCGCAGGGACCTGAAATTTGATTATCTATTTTAGGTGGACCGAGGTAGATTTTAATGTTTATTTTTGTGTTACCAAAAATGAAATGTATCATTTTTTTAATCGTTTCATAATTTAATTTATCAAGTCCGCTTCCAATTTTTGGAATGGCTAATTTATTTATTCGTTTACATATTAGAAAATCTTTAAAATTAATTAATGTTTTAAATACGCTTTCAAGTGTGGGTTTATCATAATAATTAATTTTTGTTATTAAATATATTATGTACTTGTGTTCATCTCTAAGATAACATAAGGAATTTAGTTTTGGATTTTGGGCGTGTAATTTTTCGACATTTCCAAAACGATTTTTAAATTCTAATGCAATTCCCGCATTCATGTGTAAATCCTGACTAACGCAATGCGCTAGAGAATAATTTTGTGGAGCAAAGAATAAATTATCATTAATTTCCTCAATATTATTGTAATTAACATCATCACATTTATTTAAATAATTTTTAAATTCATCAAACGATGAAGTAATTATTTGTTTACTTCCTATTTTCTTAGGTCGCTTAATATTAGATAAATGAATTTTATCTACTGTATTATGATGATGAGTGACTATTTTTGCAGTTTTATGTTCAGGATTTGTAGATTTAATTGTTTCTTTCTTATATTTATTTTTTATTTTCGATTGCTTTTGTTTATTTTTCACACACACCTCTTGAGGAATTTCTGGTAACTCTTCCCTATTTTTATTAGTATTCGAAATATATTTTGATTTATTATCTTGCAGTGTTTTATTAATTTCTTTATAAAGAATATTTACTTTGTCTTTATGTTTAGCTACATATGAGTTTGTTAATTTCATTTCTAAATCTGTTTCTAAAGGATTTCCTACGTCTATATGACCATTTATTATTTCAAAAGGTTTTAATTTTGTTGCACTATGGATCGAATTATTATAAGCAAGAATAGCATAATTAATTTTCTTTTCAATTGGTTCGTTTTTAAATAAATTTTGGTTGCTTAATAATCGAATATGTTCTATAATAGTGGAATGAACTCTCTCTATCATTCCGTTAGATTCGGGATGTTGACTACTTATGTAGTGAAGATTAATTCTATGGAGTTCGAGCAATTCTTTTATTACTGAATTTTTAAATTCAAGGTGATTGTCGGCAATGATTTCTTTGGGTGTGCCATGATGACAAAAATACTTAATTAATTTGTCGGCAATTTCGACAGCTTGATACGAACTAATTTCGTACATCTGAGAATATTTCGAAAATGAATCAATAATTGTTAAGAATTTAACATTTTGAATTGTGATTGAGTCAATGTGTATTATTTCGAATGGTTTAGTTGCAGTGGGTGTGAAATTAAACTTCAGTTTTAAAGGGTGTCTGTCATATTTGCTTACAAGACACACTTCACAATCGTTCATTATTTTTTGAATTGATTCCCGCATATTGGGCCAATAATATATTCGACGAATTTCTAATTCTGTCTCTTCTATTCCTCTATGATTGGTAATTCCTGAATGAAATTTATTAATTATGTCCTGTCTTTCATCTTCATCTTCTATATCAGTTAATATTTTTGTATATTTAGTAAATTGTATTTGACTATCCTTAAAATATTTTTGGAGTGTTGAACAAAACTTTTCATACACTTGTGATTCAAAATATAACCCGTATTTAATTTTTGGAACAATATATTCCTTGACAATATTAATTAAATCTTGTTCGAAATTATTCTTTGATAATTCTATTATAATTCGCATCTTTTTTTTATTAAATAAGGGCGTATTTATTGGAAAATTAGGTTCACAACCTACTTCTTTTATTATTAATTGATTGTTACAAATATTAATTGGTTTTTCTATTATTGGAATATTAAATATCGGATCTTCGTGATTAGAATGTATAGTCATGTCGTCAGATAAATGTTCATAATTAGATTTTGGCAATTCTACACATAAGGAATTATTTTCTTTATCTATTAAATCTTCATTAAAATTCCTTATAAAATAATCTGATAATTCTTCAAGATTTTCTGTTATATTTAATTCTATTCTAGAAAGAGCATCTGCGTTTTTATTGAGTTTACCTTTTTTGTAAACAATTTCGTAATCGTATTCGGAAAGCTTTAGTTTCCACCTAACTAATTTTGAATTTGGTTCCTTAACGTTCATTAGCCACTGCAGGGGTTTGTGGTCTGTTAAGATTTTAAATTTTCTGCCAAAAAGATATGGTCTAAAATATTTAACGGCATAAACAATTGCTAATAATTCCTTTTCTATTGTTGAATAATTAACTTCAGACTCGTTCAGGGTTCTGCTTGCGTAAGCAATCGGTAAATCTGAACCGATTGTACCTTGTGAAAGGACAGCGCCAATAGCAAAATTACTGGCGTCTGTAGTTAGTACGAAATCTTTCGTAAAATCGGGATACTGCAACAAGGGTTGATTTGAAAGTATATTTTTACAAAGTTCAAAACAGTTTTTATATTCGGAATTTTCGATATTTTTGATTGCATCTTTTTTTTAGACATTTTGTAAGCGGTTTCGTTAATTGAGCAAAATTTTTAATAAATTTACGATAATAGCCTAAGAGTCCTAAAAATCCTTTAATCTGTTTAGTTGTTTTGGGAATCGGAAATTTTTCAATAGCTTTAATTTTTTCGGGGTTAGGTCTTACACCTTCGGGAGTGACAATATGCCCGAGATAAGCCACTTCTTTTTGAAGAAATTCAGATTTATCCAATTGGATTTTGAAATTTGAATCTCTAAGTCGATTAAAAACTTCACGCAATCTTTCAACGTGCTCTTGAAGACTTGTACTAAATACAATAATGTCGTCCATGTAGACAAGACATTTATCATTTTGAATACCGCGCAAAATATTGTCCATTACCCTTTGGAATGTTGCAGGGGCATTTTTTAAACCAAAAGACATTCTCAAAAATTCCTAATGCCCGTTACATGTATTGAAAGCAGTTTTTTGGATATCTTGTTCCTCAATCTCTACTTGATGGAACCCTGAAGCTAAGTCAAGAGTCGTAAAATATTGGCATCTACCCAATTTATCTAATAATTCGGTGATATTGGGGAGTGGGTAGCGATCGCCAATTGTCTTTTCATTAAGCTTTCGATAATCGACCACCACTCTCCATTTACGTTTACCAGACGCATCTAATTTTTTGGGGACCACCCAAATCGGCGATGACCAAGGACTATATGATGGTCTTATAATTTTCTGACGTAACATTTCTTTTATTTGTTTATCCACTTCTGCACGATGCACTTCGAGATATCTATACGATTTTGTATAAACAGGAATTTCATCATGGGTTTTTATTCCATGTTTAATTTTATTTGTAAACGTTAGTTGTTTTTCATTAATATGAAATAGATCTGAATATTCAGAAATCAGTTTAGTTATAACATAATTTTCTTCCTCATTCATATGTTCTGTCCGTATTTGGGACATATCAAATTCTATATTTTGTGTATCAAACACATTTAAATTAGGGTTTGTCTTAAGATCGTATTCATCGATCATTGTTACAATAAATGGTTTTCTAATATTAAATTGTCTGTTTTCGTCAGACGAATTTATTACTGAGCATAGCGCTTCATAATTATTAACACGAGTTACACACTCGGGAATTTCGATATGAGGAATTTTTATATTGGGAATAATTACATTTCCATCTTTTACATTACTTATAGGTACTTTAATTATTTGCTCTGATCTAGCAGGTACTACTATGCACTTTGTACTTACTATTTCAGGGGCCTTCATACCATAATATATTTTTATTTCCGTATTCGGACATTTTAAAACATTTCTTTCAAGATCGATACTTGATTTTAATAAACTTAAATTATCTAATCCTAACAATAAATCAAAACTTGAGTGAAAATCAAATAAAAGGAATTTTAAATCAGTAGCAGCGTCAGAGTTGAATAAACTTTTAAATGAAACTAGAGTACATTGCTGACCATGACTCGTACCATGTGCGCTGGTGACGGTAAATGGGTCAGACACAATGTTTTTACGATAAAACGTTTTTGCTACGTCGGGATTTATGAAAGAACGCGTACTACCTGTATCTAATAAAATTTTTAACTTTGTTTTTGTTTCTATAATATACGGTAAATTACTGTTGTTATTTTCAAGCCGCATTATTTCGGCTGATCTAAATTTAGGCTTGGGTCTAAAAAATTCTCGTTTGTTTCGGGGATTTTATCATCGGAATTTTCTAAGTTACGAATTTGTGTATTTTGGGGTGTGGGCCTAAATGTATTGATTGTCGTGATAGACATTGGAGTGGGTCTAGGAAATCTTTGATTATAATTTTGCTGATTAATCCTATTGAAACTGGTACCTGGATTATTATCATTATTGCTGTTATTATATCTTGGGAAATTCGGATAATTAGGTCGTACAAAACTGTTACGATTAGTATTATTATTGAAATTTGCATTGATTGCTTTACTAGGATTTGGTTGCCAATTTACATTCGGGTTTTGTTGTCTGACATTTTGACGTTGTGAACTTGAAGTTACATGACTGTTAAAATTAATATTTGATTTAACGAATTCATACTGAAAGTCATTTGTTAACATGTTAAGAGCAACATTAAGGTCAGTAGGGTTTTTAACCCTCATTTGGGAACCTATTGGATCTTTTAATCCATGTAATAAAACCTTAAGAGCGTTGTTATTAAAAAATGTACCTAATATAATCTTTTGTTCGACACTGCCGTGAGTGTTTAAATAAGCTAATTGTAAATTCAAAAGTTCTTGCAACCGATTATAGAATTGGAACGAATTTTCATTATGATTTTGTTTTAAGTGACAGATTTCAATATTGAGACTATATAAATCACGTTTATCACTATAAGCGTTTAATAAAGCTGCTTTCAACCCATCCCATGTGTTAATTACAGAGGAAGCAATATTTTTAGCTGCTTCTCCCTTTATTTTAGAAATAATCGTAGACATTAAATAATCGTTAGTGAAGTAATCTGGATTTTCGACATTATAAAATTTAGTTATTAATTTCCCTGCTACTTCTAAAAATCTAGGTAATAATTGGCTATCCCCGTGAAATTCGGGTAGCATAGCTAAGTATTCTGGCTTCAAAACTGCCATTGTAATTATTATTAAATTTATCTTAAACTAATGAGAATTAATTTACGAGTTTGAATACGAGCAGAATGCGTTACTTAATTTTGAAAAACACCTCTAAATATGTTTGTACTCACCACAATACTATGATGATCGGCTTCATCCGTCACTGCTATTCCTTGTTAGGTGCGTGTTGGATTGATGGACCTTGCTCGACACGAATTCTAGATTTTTGGAGAGGACGAGTTTCGGACCGGGTTTTTCGTGAAAAAACTCGATTAATCGTTGAAACGAACAGAAATGATATTCACGCACTTCCTCGAGTTATCCTACCGACTGCGCCAGTTAAATGTTCAAAGCCGAAAAACAAGTTTTTAAAAAGTATTTTATTTACGTAACGCAGTTACAGCACGTTCTAAATGCAAACTAATTCTAATTCATAATTATAATTCACTCCTATATATAACATTTCTAATCTAAAAGATAATATGATTGTGTGGGTGTTGCAGGTGCTCTTATGCATCTGCGACACAGAATTAAACAAAGGCTTATTTATTATAAAACAAAAGGGGTTATTATTGTTAGTTGATATAACTTATATATATATATATATATATATATATATATAAATTTTAGATAGATAAATTCAATGTGAAATATCCATAAAATAAATAAATAAATAATAACATGGAAAGTTCACGTAATTAAAATTTAAAATTATAAAATTCTGACATAGAGTATGGCTCAAGATCACATAAGAGTTCATATATTTTTCTTTTGGCTTTGTTGTAATCATTTATTACTTTAATTGACATTGGAAGATGGTTAAACATTTTAAGGGATGAGTAAAAACAACCTTGCTTAAATTTATTGAGTGAATGATGTGGTAAGTTGTATACTTGACCGTATCTGCTAGGGTATCTAGTTGAGTAAAACACGTCCCCGAATAGCGACCTGTTTTTTACAAAGAATTTCAAACACTCGTAAATGTAGAAACCATAAATGGACAATATCTTTTGATTTCTAAACAAACCTCTACAGCTTGCATTTATTTTTTGTTTAAGTAATATTCTTGTTGCCTTTTTTTGCAGTGTAAACACTTTCCCTGCAGAAGTACTGCCACCCCAAAATATCAGACCATATCTTAATTGGGATTCAATGTTTGAAGAGTAAAATAGTTTAGCAATGCGATGGTTTGTGTTTTTGATTAATACCCTAAGTCCATAACACGCTCCGCTTAGTTTATTACAGATATAGTCAATATGATGATTATATTTTAAGGTGTTATCTAATATAATTCCAAGACATTTGACACTATTTGTAATTGGATATAATTTATTATTTATAGTGATGTATGGGGGCGTGTTTATGGCTTCAGTTGTCTTAAATAATACAATATTGGTTTTAGACTCATTTAGTATTAGATCGTTTGTTTTAAACCATATTTCTAGGTTGTTAATACAGTCCTTGCTCAAATGTTCGATGTCAGAAATAGATTTTCCGCTGATTAGTAAATTAGTATCATCAGCGTAATTTAAGATTTTACAATACGCTGGAACTGTTTTAGAGATATCGTTAATGTATATAACAAACAGCAATGGGCCTAGGATGCTCCCTTGCGGAATTCCTTTATTTATAGTTAAGGGCTGTGATAAAGAAACGATATTATTTTGAGTGTCTGTGATTTTTGTAAAATGGATTCTGTCGATTAAGTATGATTGAATTAGGTCATACGCAACGCCTCGAACACCATACATAAAAAGCTTGTCCATCAGTATTTTATGGTTGATGGTATCGAATGCTTTCGACAGATCCACAAAAATTCCACAGGATAGTTGATGATTTTCCATATTTTCCAATATTTCGTTTATATAATCGAAAAGAGCTGTTTCTATGCTTTTACCCTTTAGAAATCCATTTTGTGCAGATGAGAATAAGTTGTGTTTTTTAAAAAATGTAAGCAAACGATTTTGTATGATTTTTTCAGATATTTTTGATAAAGAGTTTAGGAGACTGATAGGCCTATAGTTTCCTAAAATATTTTTATCACCTTTTTTATATATAGGCATTAATAAAGATGTTTTAAGCTTACTTGGGAATATTCCAGTTTTCATTGATGAATTTAAAATAATGCTTAAAGGTAACGCTATATGATGTATTGATTTTTTGATTATGTACATGGGTACTTCATCAATCCCCGTTGCGGTGTTATTTGATATACTCAATGTTATTGTAATTATTCCTAAATCGTCTGTAGGATAAAGAAAGATAGAATTTTCGTTGAATGAAATGTTAGTTTTATTGGCAATGTTGTTTGAGTTGTTATTTGTTAAGTTATTAGCTATTTCATTGAAAAATATGTTAAAATCATCCACTAATTTGTTTAAGTCGTTGCTATGAGGCATTGTTTGAGTCTTTTTCCCACCAACGACATCTCTAATACAGTTCCAGGAGGCCTTTGATTTATTAGTTGAGTTATTTAAAATTGTTTCCATTTGTTTATGCTTTTCTTTAATTAATAAATTGTTATAGTTTTTTGCTCTTTTTTATACAGGTGAATGAATTCTGGTCTATAATTGGAGATTGTTTTATATAAGAGAAGGTTATTTTTACTAAGTTTGAGCGCTTCTGTTTGAAATAACCTTTTGTGCGGTGTTTCTTTAGCATAGTTTAAAGTTAGTTTTGTTTATATTGTTGTGATGGATTATGTACAGTACAAGCTCGGTGATAATATCACCTTCACCTCCAGAAAAGCGTAAGAAGTTGGATTTGGGTCATTTACATCTGTCTGAAAAACAGTGCATAATAAATATGTATAAGCAGATGATAACAGATGATCCACATATGAAAATGACTGCTGTTGTATCAAACATTGTTGGTGCAGTAGGTGAGATATCAAATAGCATAAGCATATGCATCAAATAATAAAATGTTTAATTTTTAGGAGTTGTAAATTCCACTGTCTATCGTACCATTAGCGAATGCAAGAAATCTGGAGAGATTTGTAGCCCTAAACAGCTTGGAGGAAATAATTACAAGTTTGGATGACGTAGTGAAGAGATCCGTGCATAGTTTCTTCTCTAAAAATGAACTGCCAGCTTTGAATAAAGTTTTAAAAGAAGTAAACGATCATGCAAGCCTGCCGAAGATCTTGTATAGTTTTATTAAACAAATCAATTTTAAGTAAGATAGAGACTAGAGCTGGGCAGGATTCGAATCCTTTTAGAGATTCAAAAAAGGCATTCGAATACTTTACTTCAACTGGATTCGTGATCCGGATTCGTAACTTTTTTTTAAGGATTCGTATTCGAGTCTAAATGTGGGTGATTCCAATCCTTATAAAAGGATTCGTAGCCTTGTAAAAGGATCGAATACTTTTAAAAGGATTTGAATCGCCAAAAATTATTCGAATTAATTGTGAGAAATAATATGAAAAATGTTTTTTTGTGTGTTTTTAAATTTCTCGTTAAATCACTGTTTTATGCGTGTGGCGCATGACGTAAAATTTCGAGTTTAGAAATGCCCAGAAAATTTGTCTCGGGTCGCTGCGCGACCTGAGACAAATTTTCACGGGGCTTTTCTAAACTCGAAATTTTACTTCATGCTTAGTCTAGGAGTGGAAACGCTAGTTCGAAACTTTAAAGTGAATGCTTTGATAAAAACATTAAATGATTGAAAATGTTTTTAAAGATAATAATCTAGTTTTTGTTTAATATTGTTTGAAGTAAAACTGACATGGTAGCCACAATCTTTAATGTTTAATTTTTCCCACATTTCCCTGACTAAAGATTTTTTCCCTGGCTTTTTAATATAAACTTTCTTCTGTGGGAAACCCGCATTCTGTTTAATAGTTTTCATTGTTTTTACCAATACTTAAGTTAATTTTATAATATTTCACGTTTTGTAATTTGCCTGCTGATTTTGACAAATTTAATAATATCATATGGCTTTTTTGTTAGTGTTTTGGTGAATTTGAATATAATTCTATGACTTTTCTCTGACTTTTTCGGTTTTAATGATATTCAGTGAATTTTTTAGTTACGTAAATTTCAGGCATTAGTCGATTTTATAATAGAGTTCAATTTGAAGTTTTGAACGAGTGTTTCCACTCCCAGGCTAAGCATGAAGTAAAATTTCGAGTTTAGAAAAGCCCTGTGAAAATTTGTCGAGGGTCGCGCAGCGACCCGAGACAAATTTTCGGGCTTTTCTAAACTCGAAATTTTACTTCATGCGCCACGCGTACAAAACACTGATTTGAAGTGGAGTTCAAAAACACACGAATACATCTTTAACCAGAGTAACAGGGAGTCAGATATTTAGTCTGTTTTCAACGATGTTCAGTAGTAATAATAAATAATTAGGTTTTGAATATTTTTCTTAAAACAATATATATATATATATACAGGGTCGCTACAAAGTATGGAAACACGGCTCTCACGTGAAAACGGCTAAAAACAGAACCACCAAAATTGGGATTTCTATATGGGATATTTTCTTTACCAATTTGGCGTGAAAAAATCAAAAATGATTCTCAGGATTTTCACATACGGACGCCATCTTGAATTTTTTTAAATGGAATTCGATTTTTTTTATTTTACAATTTTTATAGACCTTATAATTCGGATTACAACCATATACCTTTTTTAAAAAATACTTGTCTTTTCATCGATGAACCGGACTTTGAAAAGTATGGAAACAGCCAAACGAGTACTTTTTCTAAATGCTGCAATACCACAAATGCATGTTCTATTTTTGATCAAAACTTAAAAAAATATTAAACAGACAAATGAAAATATAAAATATTAAACAATAAATGATTTTTTATTTTACAATATATGTTCAAAGTGCTCTCCATTAACTTTTTGGCAGTAATGAATACGCTGGACAAAGTGTTGTAATGAACTAGTTAAAATATTAGGACGAATATTTGCAATTTCGGTTCTTATGCGTTCTTCTAATTCTTGTATATTGTGTGGCCTGTTGTTATAAACTCGATTTTTCAAATGTCCCCACAGGAAAAAATCAAATATTTCGCTGTTTCCATACTTTTCAAAGTCCGGTTTATCGATGAAAAGACAAGTATTTTTAAAAAAAGGTATATGGTTGTAATCAGAATTATAAGGTCTATAAAAGTTGTAAAATAAAAAAAATCGAATTCCATTTAAAACAATTCAAGATGGCGTCCGTATGTGAAAATCCTGAGAATCATTTTTGATTTTTTCACGCCAAATTGTTCAAGAAAATATCCCATTTAGAAATCCCAATTTTGGTGGTTCTGTTTTTAGCCGTTTTCACGTGAGAGCCGTGTTTCCATACTTTGTAGCGACCCTGTATATATATATATATATATATATATATATATATATATATATATATATATATATATTTTAATGGTTGCAAAAAAATAATAAAATAAAATCCTTTATTCTTAAAGGATTTGTATTCGTGATTCGAAAAAACAGGAATCATATTTATCTCTTACGAATCCTTTATTCGAGTATTCGTGATTCGAATCATATTAGGTGATTCGGATTCGTAATTCGAATCCTTTTTACGAGGATTTGTCCCAGCTCTGATAGAGACATTATTATATAAATTCCATATTATATTATGAATATAATGTAAATATGTTTTATTTCACTGATATATGAAATCCTACGATGGAAAAGAAAATACTTAACCACAATTAAGAAGTACAAAATGGATATTTGATTTTATTTAAAGAGTAATTATGAAATTATTTAAAATTGCCGCCAAATATATCTAGTGATATTTTTGGTAACTTTTTATAGTGTAAATTGGGCTTTGGCACTTACTCCTAGTTTTTAAACAGACTATAAGCTGGGAGCAGCCGCTGCTCTTAGGGCCAGTTGTTGAATCATGGCTTAAGCTGCAGTTTTCGTAAACTGTAGTTTTAGGCTTTACTTTGCAATGTGTTTCTGAATCATATTTAAGCGGAGGTTAAGTTATGTTGGTAGTAAATATGTTATGTTCCAAAAAGGTACACGTGATAGTAGCGGACGTGTGCTGTAGAAAATATAAGTGCGTATGTTTTTGTTTACTTGACTGTATGTGAATTTAGGTTAAAAGTAACCTATTAAATAATAAATAAAATACACATAAAGTTCTGCAGCACCAAGCGCGACTGTTCTTTACAGTCACATGTACCGTGTTGCAACAAACGTCATCATCTGATACAAAAATGTTGACAACTCGTATTATGACAGTCAGGGCCTGTCAACTCTATAGGGCGTCAAAATTCTTGTTTGAGTTGTTTCACCCCATACCAGCAGAGGCGCATATGCTTCTAATTCTTCTTATTTTTCCATATTTTTTACAGAAATGTTCGCTAGATGGCGCAATGAGGCATTTCTGGTGTGAAAATATATTTCACATTTTTGATAATTCAAACCCATCAATGCATCAAGTGGTCTTAAGTGCTAACATAAACAAATCTGTAAGTATTGGAATATTTTCGTAGTTTCAGCTATTTTATTCCCATTTTAAATCCGTGTGGCTCACATGTGTATTTAATTAAATTGAAAAATTTCTGAAAATTGTTAAAAACATTAAAAAAAATGAGTCATTACTGTGCAGTTAAAGTGTGTTACAATTCAAGTAAACACCCGGATGCACAAGTTTTCGCAAAAAAAGGGGGTAAGCTGCTCTTTGTAAAAACAATATGTTTAGATGTTTAGAAAGAAGATCTAAATTATTTGATTTGACATTTTTAATCTGACTTAAGTGCCTAATTATGAGCTAATTTGACTACAAATTATACTCATTTACTAATTTGCGTTAGTTGAATGCATTTTTAAGTGTTGTCAATTCCAAATGTAACTTGGTTTATTTGTTTCATTTTGCTAGATGTTCAAGTATTTCTAAAAATTAATACTACAAATCAGTATTTAATTCTTAACTGCGGGGACGCGTTCCTCTGAGAGATGAGAGGGGTTGGGGCACAGGACAAAATATATGGGGGCCTCAATAAATAATTTCAATCAAAAGTATTCAATGCTTTTTTGTTTTTTCGTCAACATGATTTTTGTCAATTTAAGTATTTATTGACTGATATCTCCATTATTAATACACAAAAAATACAAATATGATATTACCAATTGTCACATATAAGTTTAAAAAAGAATACTTAAATTAATAATAAATCAAAAAAATGTCAACATTATAATATACAATGTGGACAAAAAAGTGTAATAATCTTTATTAAGTGAAAAAGACTGAAAAATAACTAAAAAATTAATAAAAAATAAAAAAAATGAAAATATATTTCATCATTATTCAGTAAGCATCACGAGACCATTAATATTTTAAATATGAAATATAATATATATTTATGAAAATTTATATTCATTATTAAATATATTTTCATGTATGTGTTTTATCACTGTCTTGTCAGAGCTTAACTTTGATAAAACTATGCAAGTCTGATTGATTACAGCCGAAAAATAATTATAACTATTATTCTAATTGGATCCCATTCTTTTACATAATATATGTTAATATATTATAATAACCTTAAGACAATTGATCACTCAAAAGATGCAATCAGTCTTTCTTAAAGCTATTCTATTTTAAAATACAATAATATACATTTAATTTGTAATAATCATATTCTAATACATATGTTCAATTGATTAGCATTAAAATAATATTAAAATATTTCATTTTTAACTATGTTTGTCCATGACTATCTTATAATATACTCATTATATTTAAGTGTTTCTTCAATTATAAATATATTCATTATTCACTACTGTCAGTGATTAATCATTACTCACTGTTTAATATACACTGTTTAATATGATATCATTTTCAAAATTTTATCTAGTAGTCCGCAAAGTGTCATATAATTAAATTGAAACGTCAAAATCATTTACATTATAAGAGAGTTTTGAAGTGGTTTAATATAAAAAATTAGAAGATACATGAAATCGACAGCAGTAGCAGAAGACTACATTAAAAATAAAATAGACACAGCTAAAAGCCAAACTTACCAATGCAATAAAAATGTTTCAACAACTAATCAGAATCTTAGTTTTGATATAAATTCTATTCCTGCAATTAAGTTAACAAATTGTTCAAGTATTACATTTAATATTACTAAATAATATTGTATTGTATTAAATTAATGTTAAAAATAAATACTATTCCTATTTATATAACTTCTTAATAAAAAAAAACAAAAGCATTATATTGTCGTGGACAAAGTATAGTGTACAACTCGCATATAATGGCTATTGATCACTCCGAACGACTTACTCCACTCGCCTAACGGCTTGTTCCGCAAACATCGTTCTCGTGATTAATAGCTATCATTATATGCTCGTTGTACAATATACTATTAATAAATATACTTATTTCAGCAATAGCATACATTTCTTGGAAGTGTATTAAACTCTAATTTTACTATATTAATATTTCTAAAATTTGGAAATAAGCCTTTAGAAAAAATAAATATAAGTATACTATACTATTTCTGGTTTTAGGTCTATCAGAAGTGGCTGGAAGCAGTTAATCGGCCTGAGTTGTATACAAAATCATTAAAGCAGCTAAGTAACTATTATGTTTGTGACAGGCATTTTGCGAAGTCGACCAAAAGTAATTTAAGATCCAGGACAAATTTACTACCTGGTAGTGTACCAACACTATTTTTGAAAACAGTTGGTAAGTTAATGATGCACTCCCCATTGATTAATTATTTTAAAATAGGTATTAATTGTTTGTAAGCTACATTTCTTAATTTTGTTCATAGATGTACATGATCCCCCGGGTGCATCGACCAATGATGTACAGGTGGCAAAAGCTGAGTTGGCCAAACATGAAGACAATCCCTCGTTCGTGATGGATGTAGTTGATCCCTCATCGGTGATAGATCATCCACATACATCCACAGTATCAGAGGTGCCACCTGCAACAGCTCATTTAGCTGTATGTGTGGACCATTCCTATTCGGTGATGGATCGAGCACCTACATCCACTGATGCTCTGCAGGTGCCACCTGCTAATTTGGATGTATGTATGGAGCATCCCTATGCGATGATGGGTCAACCACCTACATCCAGCGATGATATACAGGTGTCTTCTGCCGTTCAAATGTATTCCGTGATGATGAATCCATGTTCATCCACAGATGCTGAGCTGGTTACATCATCTATATTTATCAAAAACAATCCATATGATCTCAAGAAATCCCGGACCAAGAAAGAATGTAAGTTTAAAAATTGCCTATTTCATTTTTATATTTCAGTAAACATATCCCTGTGAATAATTTCGTTATTGATGTATTGGCCTCTACAGCTAAGAAAACGCCCGCTGGTGGCGATGCCGGTACCGAGAAGACGCATTTAACCGCTTTATACATCTGCCTCCTGGAGATACATTATAATATTTATAAATTTGGCTCAAGCTTGAAAAAATCCACCATGTGGGCTACAAATAACGTGAGTAGGTTAAGCCCAAAAACCTCCATGTAAACATGATTTGGACACACTTACTTGCTTAAACATATACTATATAAACCACTGTAACAATGCCACTTCCTTTAAGATATCGGCAACGACACATTTTCAAAAGAAATACACAATGTGCGAAGTATACGTGTTTTCTACAGCTGGTTTCGGGGTTTGGAGCGCTGGTAGCTTTAGAGGCCAATACATAGGGTAATGTATACAAAACAAATGATTGTGCCATTTACTTATCTAATATTTTTATTTTTTTATTTACAGGTTTGGAGGTGAAGTTGTTGACAACTGTAAATGCGAAAAGTCAAAGAAAGCTTACCCCTCAAGCTCGGATGGTATATTCATATGCACGTGACCTTCAACGGATTGCTAGAAAATTGAATGCTCAAAACGCTTCTAATAAGAAACGTCTTGAGCAAGCAATGAAATTTGCAAAAACCGGCGAAGGATGGCGTGCAAAATTGAATAAAACATCCTTTAACTTTTTGTTGTCGCAAGTTAGGTTGCAACAGTATAAACCTCGGGGTAGGCGGTTTTCGATGGAAGACAAAACTTTTGCTTTGGCAATGTTTAAGCAAGGCCCTAAATTGTACAGGTTCTTAGCAAAAGTGTTTGCTCTTCCATCGAGGCAATCCCTACAAACCTTGTTGAATAGAATTCCCATTGGTCCGGGTATTAATAACCCAATTTTGGAGTTGTTGAAAATTTCTTGTGATCAGATGGATGAAGCTGATAAGTATTGTGCCCTTCTGTTTGACGAAATGTCACTTAGTGCAGGCTTATATTTTAATAAGGTTGAATCCTCCATTGACGGTTTTGTTAATTGTGGTGAGAGTACCAAAGCACGCTTTGCTGACCATGTAATGGTTTTTATGGTTCGTGGGATACTGGTGAAATGGAAACAACCCATAGCATATTTCTTTGTGGAACACGGTATGGGTGTTGCAGACCTTACCAGGAACATAAAAACAATTATAAAACAATTACAAGACATTGGTTTGCATGTTGTTTGCACAATATGCGACCAACATGCAACCAATGTCAAAGTAATAAAACGGTTGAGGGAGGATAAAAATCGAAACACATTTTAGGTGGTGAGGAGAATCGGTACGAAGGTTTCTTGATACGTGATCAAGAAATAATACCTCTGGTCGATCCACCTCATCTTCTGAAATGTGTCAGGAATAATTTATTAAAATATAATGCGTCATTCAGATGGGAGGGCACAAACTATATCGCTTGCTGGTCGGATATTGTGAAGCTCCATGAGATGGATAATGGGGACTTTAACTCTAAGATGCTGCCTAAGATAACTGATTGCCATATATATGAACAGAAAATGAACAAGATGAAGGTGAAACGTGCTGCACAAGTTTTTTCACAGCGAACTTCAGCAACATTGAGATTCTTAGTAAATAATGGTAATAAGTTATCTCAGACAGACACTATGTTAGGTACGGCAGAGTTCCTATTGTTCTTCGATCAATTATTTGATAGTGTGAATGGTTCATTAATTAATGGCGATGATAACAAACCTTTAAGGTGCGCGATTTCTAAAAAGAGTGGACCTGTTGCATTTTATTCCAATGCGATTAATATTTTGAGAACTATACGATTTATTAGACCTAATGGAAAATTTATTCCGCCATGCATTGCAAACTGGATAAGTATATTAAAAGGTTTGCAATGCCTGTGGAATAAATTATCTTCTAAGTCTATTGAACACGTATGTCCTCGAAATATTAATCAAGATCCCATAGAAAATTTCTTTGGGTGTATAAGGAGTTATGGACGGCGCAATATAAATCCAACATGTTCGTCTTTTAAGTCCTCATTCAAAGCTTTAATTGTAAACAATTTTATGACAGTCAATTCTCCGTATGTTAATTGTGAAACTGATGGTACTGAGGGGGTACTGAATTTTTTACAAACTAATGATATTCTATGTTTGCATATAAAAGTTCATATAATTTTTTATGTGATAATACTAATGCGTACATAGCAGGATATATGGGAAAACATATATTAAAGAGAGTGCAGGGCTGTAAAACTTGTAAACAAGAATTAGTGTGCGATAACAAAGAGTCTTTCAATTGCTACATTGAATGTAGAAATTACTATAGGAAAACTCTTTTGAAGCCGCACACTAATTTTTTTAATTACCTTTCAAAATCATTTCAAATTATTCAACATTATATTTCAAAAATTTGCCCATATAGTGATATTGCTCCATTTTTAAAATCAAAAATAAATTTATTCAATTTGTCCACTGCCTTCATCTGCACAGAGATTTCTTTTTATGTACATATGTGGGTACGTAATGTAAATAGGATTTTGAATGGAACAGAACATATAATAATCAATGACATTATTAAAAAGATGGCTCTACAGAAATACACAAAACTGAAATCACGTAACTCTCGTATTTCAAAAAATAAAATGTTAATTAGTTAAAAATATTTGAAAATATATGGGTGATCTTATTGACAATGAGATTGTTCATAATTAAAGTTTTTAGGTAGCTTAAAGATTGTCTCATCATAAATTAATAAATTTATTCCACTATCAATAATGTTGTTGCTTTACAGTATCCACCAATAGAATAAGTTAATTTAAGATTATGTGGGGTACATATTTTTAGAGGCAAAAGGGGCAAACAATATATACATATATAATTTTAATGTGTTAACATCTTGTTTTATACATCAATTATAATGTTAACATTGATAAGTATATGAAATGTTGACAATACTTTTGCCTTTAAATTAATTGTTATCTTAGATTTATATAAATCCTCTTATTTTTAATGTTATTTTATTTTAAAATAATATTTATTAACACTGAAAGCAGCAAATGCCCGACGTACGTAATATAATACAAAAGAACGAATTTAAAATATTTGTTTAAATTTAAATTAATTAATATAGGTGTTAAAAGGTTCATTAATATTGCAAAACGAATTCAACTAAATAATGCTTGTATTTTGTATTATAATTTTTATTTATTATTATTTATTATTTAAGAACAATTATAAATTTAACTGAAGAAGTATTCTTTGTTCTTAATATACAATATAAATATTTACATAATACATAATATATGCAATGTGTATTACATTCATTGAATACTTTTGTATATAATAATAATAGTTCAAAGCAATACATACGTACTATATATATATATAAGTGATGCACATGCATGAGCGAGTAAACACACTTGTGACAATTACAAAATAAATAAATGTTTAATATATATTTGAGAACTCATGAACATTTTCAAAAATAAATAAGTATTTTCAATTTCATGTATTATTCTGTTGTTTATTATACTAATTAATATAATACATTTATACGTAAATATGAATGATATCGAGTGTTTTATTCTTGTCTTTGTATGACAATTAATGTCTACAACACATTAATTGTCATACAAAGACAAGAATAAAACACCCGATATCATTCATATTTACGTATAAATGTATTATATTAATTAGTATAATAAACAACAGAATAATACATGAAATTGAAAATACTTATTTATTTTTGAAAATGTTCATGAGTTCTCAAATATATATTAAACATTTATTTATTTTGTAATTGTCACAAGTGTGTTTACTCGCTCATGCATGTGCATCACTTATATATATATATATATAGTATTGCTTTGAACTATTATTATTATATACAAAAGTATTCAATGAATGTAATACACATTGCATATATTATTGTGTACATTTAAGAATCGCACATTATGTTTTGAAATACATTTATGTTTATACTTCATATTTTTATAAATATATACTTATAAAACATTCCAACTAAAAGGATGGTGAAACACATTTGTTTATATCTATATTTTTCATTAAATATTTATGTTTGTATACAATAATTAATTATTTTTTTAATAAATGTTTTAAATTGTTTATGATTTTATTATTAGTCTTACCTTTCATTTTAAATAAGCTCAATTTGAATATAGGAATATACCCGCCAAAACCCCGCCCGCCCCGCATCCCGCTAATTATTCGACGCCAGCGCCTCTCCTGGTATGGGGTGAAACGAAAAAAAATTGACAGCTTGAAACGTTCCAAATATTAACATGGGAGTCATGTATCTATAAGTAATCTATGGTGGGTGCGGTGCGAGGAACATCGCACGGTATTAAATTACCGTGCGAGGTGAAAAATACTAAAGACCTAATGAACATGTTAAATGTATATTTAAAAAGTTATTACAAATATATTTCGCTACATGTCAAAACCTAATTACATTTCACTTCTCAACAAAATGTCTGCAGTTCGTCAAAAAATGCATCTTAGAAATGAAATAAGAAGTCTCCTTATCCGGATAAGGATGTTGGCGTAAGTAGTGTTCCATACAGTGAATTTTTCTTTAAGGTAAACATATGCATAAGCAGTAAATTTTCCGACATTCGTCGTTTTTCAAAAGAGTTCAATACAAAGCTTTAAACGAGTGTTTTCCACTCCCAGACTAAGCATGAAGTAAAATTTCGAGTTTAGAAAAGCCCCGTGAAAATTTGTCTCGGGTCGCGCAGCGACCCGAGACAAATTTTCTGGGCTTTTCTAAACTCGAAATTTTACTTCATGCGCCACGTGTATAAAACACTAAAATATTTTAAAATTTATGTATATTCTAATTTCACTTGAAATCTGTGTTTTATACGCGTGGCGCATGAAGTAAAATTTCGAGTTTAGAAAAGCCCAGAAAATTTGTCTCGGGTCGCTGCGCGACCCTCGACAAATTTTCACGGGGCTTTTCTAAACTCGAAATTTTACTTCATGCTTAGTCTGGGAGTGGAAAACACTCATTTAAAGCTTCAAATTGAACTTAAAAAAAAACTAGGAATATCTAAAGATTTACAGAAAATAGGTTAAATTTGAAATACGTATACTTAAAAGAAAACTCCTTGTATGTATAAATACAAATAAAATATTTCCAGAAGAAAGTTATTGTTACTGCAAAAATGTTCAGCAAAAATATTAAAGGGAAGTATTTGGTATATGGTGAAACTTATTTCGTAAATCGGGAAATCTTTTGACTTATATTTGACAAGGTGAAAGATATTTGGGATATAGTGAATCTCATTTGATCAATAGTGAAATGCAATAGAAAAACCGTGTAATTGAATTTAAGACATTATTTTATGTTCTGAGATCGTACTTTGTGACTAGATGAAATTTCAGAATTGCTTGATCCAACAGCAACGGGAACATTCTCCATGGAAGTATACTCCTAGCCCGGTGTGAAGAAAATCTCCTCGTGGTTGTTTCACGCATAGTACTTGAAGATCATTCACGAATGCTAGGAAGAAATAAAGAGAAATAATGCAGACACACTGGTTTTAAATGTGTTTGACTGCAGATTTAAATAAAAGAATAGACAATGGCTTAAAAACTTAAAATATTACATAAACTTACAGTTTTAATTATTAATGTTAATGCCCATCCCCAAAGATTCAGAATTGCTTAATCCAACAATAATAGGGATCTACTCCATGAAAAAATGCTCCTAGTTCAGTATGATGAAAATATCCACGACCATGGATATTTAGTATACTTGAAGATCATCCACATGTACTAGGAAGAAATAATGTAGTAACACCCTGGTTTTAACTTTGTTTGACTGTACACTTATTTAAAATAATACACAATAGGTTAAAATTTATAAATATTTTACATACTTACGGTTGTAATTATTTATATTTATTAACGCTCATCTCGAGACGATTTTGTCTTATCGGCATTTTTGTGCCTTTAGATCCGACGGATCTGACAGCTGTTGAATGAAAACGAACCCACGTTAGAAATTGCGGGAAATTTGTAATTCCGACATATGCGCCCTCCCATCGAGTGGGTCTGTCAACTATATATGTGAACTTATAGAATCATATGGAGGCGACTGGGTCTGACTTGTATTATGATAGTTATCTATCTGTAGCTTGGTGGCATATTTTGTGATTTTTGTTATTAAAATAATTAACATAACAATTATGTTATTGAGTCTCGACTGAATTATAATCTGGAATGACTTGACGACTATTGCTGCATCATTACACTACACTCGAAAGCAACAAAGCAATGTAAGGAAAATGAATATTAAAAAAGATGTGACTGAAAGGATTCAAAGGTATAAGAACGTCCTAATTAATTCAAGGAGATAATAATAACACTATTGCTGCATCATTCGCCCTTTCTGAGGGATAGAAAAAGATACATACAATTAATAGGATAAGGTAGGTTCTCTAGAAAGTAATGTAAGGATTTAATAAAAAGCATGATGTGACCGAAAAGATGCAGAAGGAAATCACCCAAGTCAACTATCTGAACACCTCAGGAATGATCTATCGACATCCATTCAACTATAAAAATACCTAATAATCACTTCATTGTCCACACAATATTAAAACGTCAACTATTTTTGATGTTTGAGGTTATGAATTCGAGTATAGCGCATTAAGCGGAGGTGGTCGACCACTTATGAAAACTCGAGTTTAAACCACAGCTTAGCGATAAGCCATGATTGAAAAACACCAAAATGTATTTAAGCCTAGTTTAAATCTAAACTCAACTTAAGCCAAGATTTAACAACGGGGCCTTTGGCACAGTTGCACCAAAAACTTTAAATTTAGTTCAACTCTGAACCCGAAATCAAGATGACAGTTCCTATTGTTGTAATGTCACTTGAACCGCTGATTGAAATATTTATATTTTAATCAATGCCTGAACTCAATCAGAGATGAAACCAGTTCAATGTGTTTGATGCAACTGGCCCTTAACCTTTGTCCACTCTAATTTGCCCAAAAATTGATTTATTTAAATATTAAAACAAAATATAATCATTTAAAAATAATAATAAACGTCTTTCATTCAATAACCAAACAAACATCAATAAATTACATCTATTTTACAATCACATCATTATTGAATATGGCGAAGTTCAGCATAACATAATATGTTTGCTGTTTTTCAACTTGACCATAGAATTACATAAAAAAAAGAAATCGTTAACATAAAAATAACATCCTAAAAATAGTAAAAAATAAAGAAAAGAAAATTTTGTTTTACAATTTTGTTAACACAATTTAGTAATCAAATACAATTATTTATTAGTTTTTTTCATAATAATTACTTTATATGCTTTTTTGAATGTATTTTTCGCCAAACCTAAAATATTCCGTGGGCAATGATTTAAAACTTTCGCTATTTGGTACGTAAAAGATCGCAAGAATAAAGCCGTGTATCATCAGCGTAATATTGTGCTGAACAACATTTCAGAATTTGAGGTAAAACTGATGTATATACTATATATAACAAAGGGCCTAAAATAGATCCCTGCGGTACCCCACTACAGACTGATAGTGGTAAGGAAATATCATTTTTAGTTACGACCATTTGACAGCGATTTAACAAGTAGTTTTTTACTAATAATATGGCTGAAGTACTTAAGCCAACGTAATTCAAAATAGCCAACAAAAGATTATGATTTATTGTATTAAAGGCATTTGAAAAATCAAGCAATATCAATATTGTTAACTTATCATTATCAGTCTGTCTAATTATGTTATTGACCACATTTAAAAGAGCTGTACAAGTGTTATGGCCACTTCTGAAGCCAGATTGAGTAGCGGGTAATATATTATGTTTGCAAACAAATGATTCCAATTGTTCTTTTATGGATTTTTCAATAATTTTTGATAAAACAGGTAAAACACTAACCGGCCTTAAATCCTTAAACTCTATGGGGTTGTTAACTTTAGGAAGTGGTTTAACATATGCAATTTTCCATGTTTGTGGAAAAACCGAATGTACTAAACAATAATTAATAATATGTGTCAAGTATAGTAATAGGTATGGACCGCATAATCTAACAAATCTTATGTCAATTCCATCATGTCCCACTGCTTTAGATTTAATAGAGCAAATGTACTTAGAAATTGTTATTTCAGTTACTTCTTTAAACATAAAATTTTCTGAACACATTTTGTTATTTTGTTTGTTATAAAATTCAATTAACTCTGTATTTTCATATGACATGGTGGAATTAACATAAAAACTTTATCTCGTTAGCGTTATTTAAATGGTCAGGAATTTCACTATACTTGTTCTTATTGTATATATTACAATACTGAAAAGTGTTCCACATATTATTATTCTTTCGTATGCGAAATTCAACATACGCTTCCTTTTCTTGTCTGATCGTGGATGTTACTATATTGCGAAGTGATTTGTAATAATTCCAGTGCGTATTTAATTTAGTTTTTTTAAATTTATTTAAGGCGCTATTTCGTTCTAAAATAATTCGTTTAGTACATTCAGAAATCCATGGACAATGCTTTCTAGTAAAATGACGGGTTATAACAGGGATATGCAGATCATAAAGGACTAGTAAATTTTCATTAAGAAAAGTGAGTTTTTCATTTATGTCGTTAATATCAAAGATATTTCTCGATGGTATAGAAAGTAAATCGTATTTAAATTGATCATAATCTAGTTTACTGTTTCTCAGCAGTATTTGCAATTAACTTATACCAGATTTTAAATCAAATTGTAATCAATTTTGAAAATGTCTAGTTTTATATATATATATATATATATATATATATATATATTATAACGGTTCAATTTTATCCGAGTAAAAATTAATCATTTTGAATTTTTATGGTGTATTTGGCTGCCTATAGTTAATGTCCGCGCGAGGCATTCATCGTTCGCACGCCAAATTTTTTTTGGTCTGGTCACGCTCGGTTCGGAAAAAAAAAAGGGGAATACAAGAGATTAATTGGAGAACTGTGTGCGGGGACGAATGTTAAACCGGACGGAGTTTGAATTGTGTTCGAAAAGTGTAGTTACCCCGTGCAAAAGTTATTTGAGTTCGCCCCGCGAGTTCTCATTACACCTGAGATTGCGGATATTTTAATTTCACCAGAATCGAAAGGTTTATCTGGCGATCTAGCTAGGGCGAGATTCAACTAAGGCTAAACCGCCTGTTAAGGGCGTATGAGAAGGCTGAGTGGGTTGCGGAAGGGCACCCGTTGAATTGGGAGCGAAAGAGATAACGAGACCCTTCCAAATTTGGTTGCGAGGCATCAGGCGACTTGACAGGCGTCTAATATCCGAGTGTGACCCCCCCCCCCTGTGATTCAGCCAAAGGGCGAGCAAATGCAGTTTTCCGCGAAGTCCAGTTTGATGTTTTTTTTTGTTATTGTTTCGTAAATTGCGTTAAATTAGTGGTTGTTTTAAAATTCCATATTTTTTGTTGTAAATTGCACTTACGCGGCCGTGCCGAAAGAAAGTTTAAGCCAATTTGCTTTAATTAATACTAATTTGTAAAATAGTAAAATTCCTCATAATAGCGGGAGAAAATATCAATAAACTAATATATAGCCCTGTTTGTTCGTACCCAAAATATTAGTTTTTATCACTAGCGTAGTGAATGGACTGGGGGCAGCGCTGCTTTCATCATCCAGGAAAATTGTGGTGAGTGATTTATATTTTTTTATATTTTTGTGTTGGATAGACAGGCTGGTTATTAAGTTTAACTAGTTATTCAAGTAGGTAAATTAATTTGCGTAAGAGAACTTTTTACTTATTTTTTTGCACGGCCCTGTGGTCACTGTGATACACTATGTGATTTAAATATTGCTATTGTTCGATTAATATTTGTGAATATTATTTATTTCACTTGTCAATTAAATTTATTTAAACCGCCCTCAATTTTTTTATTTTATTAAGTAATTTTCTCACTTGTTTCCACCGGTTACGCCCTCTCAAGTTTCTCGATTTTTTTGGGAGAACATTCATTGGCTACCTCCAAATCGAGTGGTGCCCAACGATTTGTCTTACTTAGTTTGAATTATCACCTAAAAAGAGTTTATTTTCTTTGCTTACCCATGCCCTAGCCTACCGACGCGTACAGTTGCCTCTTGTAACATGTAATCAGGATTTTTTTGTAAATTACTTAAATTTTAGAAGGAAAATCCGTTACAAAATTGGCGCCCAACGTGGGGCCTTAAGGAAAATAAAATATCTTTGCAATTGTTTAATATTCTTACATAATTGCAATCGCTTATACTCTCGAATTAATTAAGACCAAAATAATATATTTTTTCTGCTTATTATTATTAGTTACTTTTAACATCTTGAGGACGGTTTGAATATAGTTTTTGTAGATACTCGCAGTAAAAAAAAAATAAATAAAATAAGCGAAACAAAAGAAACTGAATTTGTTTGTGCAATTGACTGAATCACATTGTTGGAAATTTACTCGTTTCGATATTTAATTTATTAAGGAATAAAATAGGTTAAATAATTACGCTGATATACAGGGTGATTTTTTTAATTGCTTAAATTTTCGAAAATTTATTACGCTGATATACAGGGCTATTTTCTAAATTATTTAATTTTGTTGTTGAATAATTATGCTGATATACAGGGTGTCTTTTTTTATATTGTTTAATTTTGTGGTTGACTTTGTACTCGGATATACAGGGTGATTTTCTCTATTATTTTATTTTGATGAATTATTAAGGCTATTATACAGGGTGTTTTCAAGAAATATCTATTGTTGATTTGCTAGTCTTATAGATTTTAGCTTAGCCTAAGATTATTAGGTGTTTTTGTAGTTGGTTGTTGGTTACTTGGTCATTTTAAAAGAATTTAATAAGCAATCATGAACCAGGAATTCGATGCGAACGATCTTCTTACGCATGAATTGAATTACGAAGTAAGGCTAAGGGGTTTGTCTGAAAATTGTCATGAGTCTGTAAAGCGAAAGGCACTTAATAAACGTTTAGCTCAGGATTATGTAAGGGGAATTATTTATAGGTTGGATGATTTTGACTTGGAGGCAGAAAGAGAGGGAATTAATCGAAGTTTAAACCATATCGATGATCAACTGGCAAGTGGGAATCCTTTGGGTGACGACGTAAGAGCGAAGTTGGTTAGTCGTCTTGCTCACCTAAGGGGACGTGTCAAGCGTTGGCCAAAAGGTGCAGTCGACCGTTTCCGGGCAAATGTGATGGTTCGTATTTTAGCAGTAGAAAAAGAAGTGGAACAAGATAAAGAACAACAAGCAGTTCAAGTCCCAACTCAACAGGTACCAGTAAAACCACCACTAGCACGTGTAAAACCACCACTAGCACCTGTAAAACCACCACTGGCTATTAAAACCACACCGGTTTACAAGTGGGAAGTAACCTTTGACGGGAAGGGTGATGTTTTGTTAGATTTCTTGGAGAGAGTGCAGGAGCTACAAGTGTCTCGAAACGTACCAGACGAATTATTGTTTGCTTCTGCCACCGACTTGTTTACCGGAGCAGCCTTGACTTGGTTTAGGAGTTTTGGTAAATCGTATGGCAATTGGAGTGAACTAGCGGCGGCCCTTAAGACTACCTTCCTTCCATATGATGCTGAAGATGTCCTTTGGGAAGAAATCAGATCTAGAAAACAGGAACCCACAGAGAAGGTGATTATTTTCGTTGCACAAATGGAAGGACTTTTTAGGAGACTCGAGACAGCTCCCTCTGTCACTGAGAAATTAAAGGTTATTCGAAAGAACTTGTTGCCTTTCTACAAACCTCACTTGGCACTATTAGAAATCTCATCGGTAGAAAGATTGTGTGAAGTTTGTCGCCGTCTTGAGACAACGATGCCGAAGCCGCGGACCGAAGTTGCTGCAGTTCAAGATATTAGGGACCCGAACACATTACAAGAGACCAGCAGGGGCGAAGCGAATTGTTTTAATTGCCGTAAATTAGGGCATTTTGCTGCAAACTGTCCGCAGCGCAATAGATTTTGTTTTGGTTGCGGAGCACCAAACGTCATTCGAATAAATTGTCCCAACTGTTCGGGAAACGGAGGAGGAGAGAGGCGAAGGGTCGCACCTCCCTCCGCCAATCCAGGCCCACAATAAATTCTCAAGACTGGAAGTTATGGTTGAGTAAGGTGTCGGAGTTTTATACTGATCCAGAAGTACCTTCTCAACAAGAAGTTTCACCAATTTGGACTAATGAGGGCAGTGATCGAAGGCCCTTCATTAATATTAGTATTTACGATATTTCTTGCACCGCTCTGGTGGATTCTGGTGCATGCGTCTCAGTTATTGGTGGCCCAGGAAGCAAATTACTAGAACTTATTTCTCCGCAGGTGCATAAATGTACGTTGCAAGGCTTGCATACCGCGGATGGCACCCAGCAATCGGTTCAAGGTTACGTCTATTTGCCTATTTGCCTAGATGGAGTTGTGAAGTCACAGAAGTTGCTGATAGTTCCCTCGGTTTCGCGATTTTTGATTCTTGGTGTAGATTTCTGCCGGTTGTTTGGCTTGAGTCTGGACTTTGCCTCGGAATCTTATGTTGCAAAAAATGATCATACTTCTCTAGGAATTTGTGAATTAGTGGATCCAAAAATCAAAGGAAGAGAGGATCTAACAAAAGCCCAGTTGGTCGTATTAAATGAGATAATAAAGAAATTTGAAGAGTTGTCATGGCAATGTGGAGCAAAATTGGGAAGGACAACAAAAATTACTCATGTTATTGATACCGGTGATAGCCAACCTGTAAAGCAGAGACAGTACGCTTTATCACCACATATGTTACAATGTCTCTACAGGGAGATCGAGGAGATGGAAGCGTTAGGTGTTATTAGGAAGTCCAACAGTCCTTGGTGCTCGCCAGTGCTATTTGTGAAAAAATCTAATGGCACACTACGGTTCTGCTTCGACGGCAGAAAACTTAACTCTCTTACAAAGCGTGACGCATATCCTTTACCGCTGGTAGATCATATTTTGACCAGCCTAAACGGAGCCCAATACCTTTCCAGCATTGATCTGAAGTCTGCATTTTGGCAGATTCCTCTAGAGGACAAATCATGCGAAAAGACAGCATTTGCGGTACCCGGTAAGGGATTGTTTGAATTTGTAGTCATGCCTTTTGGCCTTAATAATGCTCCGCAGACGCAACAGCGTCTTATGGACCGTATTTTAGGGCCAGAGTTGGAACCCTTTTGTTTCGTCTACTTGGACGATGTGATTATCGCTACTCCCACTTTCGAGGAGCACGTGCGCGTTTTGAAGGAAGTATGCACTAGGCTTAAGGGTGCGAATCTCACGGTGAATCTAGAGAAATGTGAATTCTTCAAGGCATCCTTGAAATATTTGGGTTTTGTCGTTGATCGATTAGGTCTACGGACTGATCCAGATAAAGTGAGCGCGATGGTGGAGTATCCGCAACCGGAAACCGCAACACAGGTGCGGAGATTTATAGGGCTCGTTTCATGGTACCGACGATTTGTACCAAATTTTTCCACTCTGACTGCCCCAATCACCGCCTTAACTAAAAAACGGAAAAAGACACAAAAAATTGTTTGGAATACGGAAGCTGACCAAGCATTTAATAACATTAAACAAGCCTTAATACAGCCCCTGTACTTGCCAGCCCAGATTTCAGTCGCCCTTTTACCATTCAATGTGACGCGTCCAATGTTGGCCTTGGTTGTGTTCTTACGCAAGTCGGAGAAGAGGGCCAAGAATCACCTATCGCCTATGCTAGCCGCACGTTGACTGACGCGGAAAGGAAATACACGGTCACTGAACGAGAGTGTCTGGCGGTGCTGTTCGGTTTGGAAAAATTTCGTCCTTACGTCGAAGGGACTCGTTTTAGGGTACTTACTGACCACCACTCATTGTTGTGGCTCCAGAACCTCAAGGACCCTGTAGGCAGGTTAGCACGATGGGCCGTAAAAATACAACAATATGATATGGATCTCGAGCATAGAAAAGGCTCCATTAATGTTGTTCCTGATGCCCTGTCACGAGCGCCTCTAGAGCTTTTTAATCTCGAATTTTCCGACGACACTGTTCTCAATGACCCCTGGTATCAGAGAATAATGACGGGGGTGGCAGAGACACCAGACTTATTTTCTGGGTGGGCTGTTATTAATGAGCGACTGTATAAGCACGTATCGGATCCACATGGATTTCATTTAAATTTCCCTGCATGGAAAGTTGTTGTACCAAAACAAGATAGGACGGAGGTGCTCCGGTCTTGTCACGATGATCCTGCTGCAGGTCACTTTGGGGTTTATAAAACGTTAAATCGAGTGCGAGATTTGTATTATTGGCCTCGTATGCGTGGTGATGTTCAGAGATATGTGAGATCGTGCGAAGTATGTGGGGCACAGAAGATAGCTACTTCGGGAAGACCAGGCTTCATGGGGAAGCCCAAGAAGATATCTTTTCCGTGGCAGCTTATCGCCTGTGATATCATTGGTCCTCTTCCTCGATCGAGTAAGGGATTCGCTTATCTTTTAGTTGTTACAGACTGGTTTAGCAAATTCACCTTGCTCAAGCCCCTTCGCCAAGCTGCGGGGCCCAAAATAGTGGAATATTTAGAAAATGAGGTCTTCCTTTTGTTTGGTGCCCCCCAAATAATGATGTGTGATAACGGAACGGAATTTGCATCCGAGAAAGTCAAATCGTTAGCGAGAGAATACCGAGTTAAGTTATGGTATAATGCGAAGTATCACCCTCAAGTGAACTTCGTTGAGAGGTACAATCGCACAATTGGTGCGACCATTAGATCCTTTGTGAACAATGCCGATCACCGTACATGGGATAAGAAGATATACCACATTGGATATGCGTTGCGTACCGCCGTTCATGAAGTAACTAGGATCACTCCTGCTGCACTAAATTTCGGCCGTTACGTCCCTCTTCGGGGTGAATATTACGGTAGGGTTAAGGAATTAGAGACTCTTAGCTTGGACGCCCAAGTAGAACAATATACGAGCGACCTAGAAAATCTACCAGCGCTATACCAGGAGGTCAAGGTACGCCTGAGGCAGGCATATGAGAAAAACGCTAAGACTTATGATCGAGACAAGCGTCCAATCCAGGCATTTGAGATTGGGGACAAGGTTTGGTGCAGAAATAAGGTTTTGTCTTCCGGTACGAGACATTTCGCTGCCAAGCTTGCCCCAAAATTTCGAGTTTGCCGGATTACAGCTAAGATTGGCAACTTAGTATATCAATTGGAAGATCTAGAGAAGCAAAATATCGGTAATTGGCATGTAAAGGATTTAAAGCCTTGGTTCGGTTCCGATTCTGACATTTCTGAATAGCCAATTTCCAACAACATGCCGAAAGCTGTGTAGGTTTTTTTTTGTTATTGGGTCGTTGTGGAAAAATACTGCTTGTTGCAATTTGTGTTGTCTTTTGGTACTAAAAAAAAAAAACAGAAAAACACGTTTTTCTTTTTTTTTTTTTTGTGAGGAACGAGGGGAGTATAACGGTTCAATTTTATCCGAGTAAAAATTAATCATTTTGAATTTTTATGGTGTATTTGGCTGCCTATAGTTAATGTCCGCGCGAGGCATTCATCGTTCGCACGCCAAATTTTTTTTGGTCTGGTCACGCTCGGTTCGGAAAAAAAAAAGGGGAATACAAGAGATTAATTGGAGAACTGTGTGCGGGGACGAATGTTAAACCGGACGGAGTTTGAATTGTGTTCGAAAAGTGTAGTTACCCCGTGCAAAAGTTATTTGAGTTCGCCCCGCGAGTTCTCATTACACCTGAGATTGCGGATATTTTAATTTCACCAGAATCGAAAGGTTTATCTGGCGATCTAGCTAGGGCGAGATTCAACTAAGGCTAAACCGCCTGTTAAGGGCGTATGAGAAGGCTGAGTGGGTTGCGGAAGGGCACCCGTTGAATTGGGAGCGAAAGAGATAACGAGACCCTTCCAAATTTGGTTGCGAGGCATCAGGCGACTTGACAGGCGTCTAATATCCGAGTGTGACCCCCCCCCCCCTGTGATTCAGCCAAAGGGCGAGCAAATGCAGTTTTCCGCGAAGTCCAGTTTGATGTTTTTTTTTGTTATTGTTTCGTAAATTGCGTTAAATTAGTGGTTGTTTTAAAATTCCATATTTTTTGTTGTAAATTGCACTTACGCGGCCGTGCCGAAAGAAAGTTTAAGCCAATTTGCTTTAATTAATACTAATTTGTAAAATAGTAAAATTCCTCATAATAGCGGGAGAAAATATCAATAAACTAATATATAGCCCTGTTTGTTCGTACCCAAAATATTAGTTTTTATCACTAGCGTAGTGAATGGACTGGGGGCAGCGCTGCTTTCATCATCCAGGAAAATTGTGGTGAGTGATTTATATTTTTTTATATTTTTGTGTTGGATAGACAGGCTGGTTATTAAGTTTAACTAGTTATTCAAGTAGGTAAATTAATTTGCGTAAGAGAACTTTTTACTTATTTTTTTGCACGGCCCTGTGGTCACTGTGATACACTATGTGATTTAAATATTGCTATTGTTCGATTAATATTTGTGAATATTATTTATTTCACTTGTCAATTAAATTTATTTAAACCGCCCTCAATTTTTTTATTTTATTAAGTAATTTTCTCACTTGTTTCCACCGGTTACGCCCTCTCAAGTTTCTCGATTTTTTTGGGAGAACATTCATTGGCTACCTCCAAATCGAGTGGTGCCCAACGATTTGTCTTACTTAGTTTGAATTATCACCTAAAAAGAGTTTATTTTCTTTGCTTACCCATGCCCTAGCCTACCGACGCGTACAGTTGCCTCTTGTAACATGTAATCAGGATTTTTTTGTAAATTACTTAAATTTTAGAAGGAAAATCCGTTACAATATATATATATATATATATATATATATATAATCAGTATTCCCTTTTACCATATGGTGTCGGGTTTTTAATGTTTATTTAACTTTCACTTTGTCCATTTCTAACATATTCCTTCCACTGAGTTCTGTCTAGTGCAATTTTCTTGGCGTCCGCTACTGTCGTTCCTCTTCGTAAGATGTTGTTCGTCACGATATCCTCCCATGTTTTCGATGGTCTCCCTCTGCCTCTACGTATTTGTGTTTTTGCTGTCCAGACCTTCTTTACCTGCACTCGTTCGTTCATCCGCACCATATGCCCCCACCATCCCAGCTGTCGTTCTTCTATATATTCGTCCATGGATTGGATTTGTAGTTCATCTCTGATTTGGGTCTTCTTTAGTCTGTCTAGTTTTGTTACTCCCTTAACTCCTCTTAAGTATTTCATTTCAATGGCCTGTATTTTACTATTCGTCTTCTTGTCCGTTGTCCATGTTTCACACCCGTATGTAAGTATAGGTCTAAATACTGTTCTAAATACCGTCATTTTCGTGTCTGTGGATATTTCTTTTTTACGGAGGAATTTTGACCCTAATGCGTAGTATAGTCGTCCCGTTTTTTCCAATCGTTCAGTTAGGTCTTTATCTTGGTTCCCGTGTTGATTTATTATAGTTCCGAGGTATTTAAAATTCTCCACTTGCTCTATAGTATAGTTATCCAGTTCTATCTTTATTTCTCGTATATTTTTTCCTGCCATCATTACTTTTGTTTTGTCGATATTGATCTTCATTTCATACTTCTCCAGTGTCCTGTGCCATACATTTAAGTTATGTTGGAGGTCTTTTTCGTTTTTGGCAAATATTACAACATTCTGATATACTTACAGGTTTCATGTTTCTGTATCCAATATGCATGGGTTTTATTCCTTGGTGACACATTTTTAATATTTCATCCATGAATATTGTAAACAGAAACGGACTTAGTACCCCTCCTTGTCTTAGGCCTTGGTGTGTTGTAAATTCCTCGGATCTCATATTATTGTATATTATGTAGTTGGTAGTTTCCTTGTATACACTTTGTATTGCTTCTATCAGCCCTGCATCCACTCCTTTGCTCTGTAATATTTGCCACACAGTCGTTCTATTTACCCTATCAAACGCCTTTTCTAAATCTATGAATGCAAATAGTGCGCTTGTGTTACTATTTTTGCATCCTTCAATTATTTGTTTGATAGAGAATATATGATCCTGGGCACATCTTCCTTTTCTGAAGCCACTTTGGCTTTCTCCCATCATGGGTTCGACTATAGTCTTCAATCTTTGTTCCAGAATGTTCTCATAAATTTTTAGTGGTGTGCTTAATAACGTGATGCCTCTGTAGTTGTTACATATTTTTGTGTCTCCTTTTTTATGTATGGGCATTATTACCCCCTTTCTCCAATCTGTAGGTATTGATTTTTCTTTCCAGGCCCTATCAATTATTTTCCATAAGAATATTGTACCTTCTTCTCCTGCAAGTTTAATCATTTCTGTTGATATTTTGTCGTGTCCCGGAGCTTTCCCATTTTTTAATCTTCGTATTGCCTCAATAACTTCATTGATTGTTTGTTTCCGTTCTTTCACTATTTGTTACTGTATAATCTTCTGTATCTTTTTCTGTCACGTTCAGTAATTCGTTGAAGTATTCTTTCCATCGATGCATGATTTTTTCATTCTCTGTTAATAATAGGTTGTTTTTATCCGTCATTGATCCATTATGTTTTTGTTTTTTTGATCTCATATTTTTTAGCGTTTTAAAGAATATTTTTTTATTTGCTTTATTGTCTTCTTCCATTTTCTCTCCGAAGGCTTTCCAGCAATTTTCTTTTTCGTGTTTTATTAATTCTTTTGTTTTTGTTCTTTCTATTTTATATTTTTTATAGTTATCGTCTGTTCGGTGTTGTAGATATATTTTCCATTTTTCCTTCTTATTTTTTATCTGCATCTTTACTTTCTCATTCCACCAGGCCGTTTGTTTTTTATTATTTTTAACTTTTAATATTCCACACGTTTCTCTTGCAGTTTTTGTAAGTATCTCCTTGTATATTTTCCACATATTTTCAAGGCTGGTGTCACTATCGTTGTCATACTTCTGATGTATTGTTTGTTCAACTGTTTCTGAGTATATCTTTGCTATAGTTTCATCTCTAAGCTTATAGTTCTTAATAGTTTCGTAATTGGTGTTAAATACATGTCCATTTGTATTCTCTTTGTCAGGATATTTTAATATTGCTACCAACATATAGTGATCAGTACCTACATCTGGGCTTCTATACACTCTGACGTCTTTAATTTCTGATTTATTTTCTCTTTCTACTATTAAATAGTCGATGATAGATTTTTCTTGTCCGCCCTTCCCTTCTCTAGTAAATTTATGTATGTTTTTATGTTCGTAGAAAGTATTTGTCACTATCATATTATTCATTATACAATAGTCGCAGTCAGCGATCAACAAGAGTCAAAAAGAGCAGTGGAAGCAGCATATCAGTTATAGATCACATTCAAAATGAAGAAATGGTACAGATAACGGGATATCCTATCAGAATTGAGGAAATTAATTCACATAAGGCTCATCATACATCCAGTTGAATTCGACTTTATCGACACCAAACTTGGAGAGGAAGCCAAGATTTCATTTTCCGAACATTACAGGAAACAGAAAGTTGAAGGGTCTAAATTACGCATTGAAAAATTGAACAGTGAAAAAAATGGTTGTGAGAAATTTAGTGTAAAGCAAAATTATGTTAAAATCTTTCCTAGAATCAGGAATCTTACTGACACCCATTTTAATAACGTAGAGACAGCTTACTTGAAATGGGTTTGAACTATAACTCACACATTCATAATAAAACATATTTAGAGACAGTGGGAATCAATTCAGAAACTATTTGTAATACAATATCCACAGAAAAAGACCGATTGCTAATAAAAAATAAAACTTCAAAATTAATTAAAAAATATAAATCACACTACTATATAAACGTAAAAGACGTAATTCTGACAACAAAACAATAACTAGTATAACAAATTAACTAAAAAATAATAATTTAATATTGTGTAAAGCAGATAAAGGTAATACCATAACAAAATAAAAAAGACTACGTCCAAAAAACAGAGAGGTTATTAGAAACAGAATCAAATTGAACTTAAAATAGTATTTATAAATAGTATACATTTAATTTCAGACTGAGACAGATTTAAATTAAAATTGATGAATCCAAAAGGATTACTGCAAATTCATAAAGAAAACGTAACAATACGTCTGGTGGTATCGTATTTATACGCTCTAACGTACAAGTTGTGTATATTTTTAAATAATCTAATCCTCACATTTATAGATTTTAAACCGAAATATTCAGTAAAAAACACAATAGAACTTATAAATAAATTAGGAAACCTTTCAATTCCACATAACGCAAAATTAATTGCATTTGACGTCAAGAGTCTATTTACGTCAGTTCCGATCAAAGAACTAAGAATATTTATTAAAAAAGAATTAATCAAGTCAAATGAATCAGGTTTCAAACGAACTCAAATCATTAATAGATATTACATTAATCAATGTTATTCTGAATTTAATAATAAATTATATACAGAATGGGATCGCCTTTGTCTGCTTTGTCATGTGATATACAGGGTCGCTAAAAAGTATGGATACAGCTAAATATTTTGAGAACGGTTTAGCAGAGCTCGTTGAAATTTGAGATACAATTAGAAGTGCTTAAATTCTATCATCTCAGATTTTTTTAAATTTTCTACCATCAATTATTTTGAAAATACAATGCTAACTTGATTTTTTTTAATGGCACAAGTGATCAAATTTTTTGTTTTTAAAAAGGGCATTTTTTTCTGAATTCATTAATGTAACACATGCCCAACTTTATTTTTATTAAAAGGTAAAAAGAAATTAAAACTCAAAAATGTATTTCATGTTTATGCTTTTTTCTTTTATTAAAATATGTTCTGTTTCAGTTAAATGTCTTATTTTTACATTTATTTTTTGGTCAAAGTTCAGGTGGCAAAGAACTAATGATAGATAAAAACAACATTTTCAAGGCTAACAAAATTTTACATTTTTCATAATTTTGTTAGTTTGATAATTTTTTTTAAAGTTTCAATGCAAATGTAAGACATACATATCTTGTATGTCTTACATCACAGAACTCAGAATAAAATTCTCTTTTCAAAAATAACAAATTTGACCACCCGTGCCATTTAAAAAAAAATCAAGTTAGCCTTGTATTTTCAAAATAAATGATGGTAAAAAATTGAAAAAAAATCAGAGATGATAGAATTTAAATACTTCTAACTGTATCCCAAATTTTAACGACCTCTGCTAAACCGTTCTGAAAATATTTTGCTGTAGCCATACTTTTTAGCGACCCTGTATACAGGGTGCAAGTCAAGTCTTGAATTTAGAAAAAAAAAACTCAACCAATTCTCTTAAAAATGCTAAAACAGATCGATTTTTGTTCAATAATGTGCTCTTTTTTGCGTACTAAAAAATATTGTGACGTTACTAGTGTTTGATGAGTGACATCATCGACAGTTTTTTTAAATGGAATTCGTTTTATTTATTTGGCAACTTTTGTAGAGCTTTTAATTCTCTTTACAATCATATATTTTTTGTTAAATAGGTTCGATCTTCTTAGACTTCCTGATCTAAGACTACATCAATTTTCCCCAGCTTCGGACCATCTATACCAGCTGCGCACTGATACATTACAACTTACCCTTTATTAAATATACGAGCATCAATGCTAAAATGTACAAATATAAAACGAATAAAATAAATAAATAACAATGAAATAACAAAATGAATTAAACTATATAGTTTTGAAAATATGAAAGAATTTAGACAAAGTGAAATGAAAGTTAAGTTTAAGGTTTACAAATTAAAAGAAGTGTTAAAATTACAAGTTTCACATTACAAGAAAAGGAGAACTTACTCGAACGCTGGTTGATGGAAAAGTGATAAGTTTTTGGAAGGAATATCCGGGAATGATTTAAGAAAAGGGTGCGGTTTCAAGAATCAGGTATAAAAGGGGACGTGGGAAGAAATTCCAGCGATCGAGTTGCTCAGAGATAACAATAGGATTGTATTTTTCCAAACTGCATTTTTAGAAAGTTTCCCAAAAAGCTCGAGCGGAATTAATTAAGGGGATTATTGCAGTGTAACACGCCGATCGTGTTGGAAAGACCCACATAGTTTAGAGTAGCTCATCCGATGCCAAATTTACAGCACAAGTGGGGAGAATACAGTCAGAGAGAAAAGCGGCAGTTCGCTGTGCATTTGTGCATTGCTCCTTGGCATGAACGGATGGGGTCTCGCGTCGCGTGGAATAGACGAAAAAAACAAAGCGTATAAAAAAGACGGATCGAACGAAAGTGTCGATTCGTATTATTTAAACACGCTGATAATACATACAAGCTATGTATTGTTTTCAATTCGTTAGAAAGCGTTATCGGATCCTGTGTTATTTTTCGGTATTTACAAAACTGATGATTCTTATTCTTGTCATTATAACACATTATTTTTACTTTTAAGACTACAGTTTCGACAGCCGAACAAACTATGTGTTTTATTTTATTAAATTATAGATTATTTCTTAAAAATATAATAATAAAATAATTCATGTTCATAAGCTCATTGTGAATATTTATATGCCGGACATATATGAAAAAAACGGAACATGGGATTTTCAATGATATTTTTTAAATGGGAATATTATCTTCCCTAACTGCTATTGCCATGAAAATAATGTGTATTAATTTGGCCTCTGCCAAATTGGGTAAATACCCCCAATTTTGGGGAGAATTTCAATTTATATTCGGTCAAATATTCTAGTTTTTATGAATGCAACAAATAAATAATAGATAAAAAAAAAATAAACGGAAAGCTGCCCTGTTTTTTTATGTTTAGTACAGGGTTTACAAAATGATGATGTGTATAAATAGGCTCAGTCAACTTAGCCCCCCGAAGTTTGACTTTTTTGAAAAAAGCGATTGCGCTAGACCGGCCTTAGCTAGCGCCACAAAAATTAGAGCTAGCGCCATTTAGACAAGAAAACTACGGGGATTTGAACTTTCGGGGGGCTAGGTTGATGCTAGCCCCCCGAGTTTGGATTTTTTAAAGTTTTTTTTACACTATTCGGATTCCTCAGAGCTAGCGCTACCAATTTAAAAGCCAACGCCACTCCCACAGCCCCAAAAAATGATAAAACATTTTTAACCCTGGCCCCCTAAAATGAGATGTTTTTAATCAAATTGGGTGGAAAATATAACTTAGAGCTAGCGCCAACAGAATATGACAAAAACATCTCTCAAAAATATCAGGTAAAAAAAAGTTCACGTCCAAATTTTGATGCAAGAGCTTTCAGATCCTGTATGCGTATTACCATTTACTTCCTGAATTTTAATACAAAATGATGTTTGGCATATAATATACCGCTTTCAACAAATAGTTCGGCGTTGTAATTACTTTATTTATGTTCATAGACACTGGCTATTAGAAACATGATGCCTAGAAGACAGTAGCGTAACTGACAATTGTGTTTTCACTCCTAGCTAATTTAAATCGTTATTACTCAAGAACTTACCGTACGATTTAAGAAACTCTTTTGGCATTGTAATTACTATACTAATATTTATAAACACTGGCAACGAGATAGCTTTCACTAGTAAGACAGTGGCGTAACTGACGATTGTTTTTGATAATTGAAATCGTTATAACTCGGAAACTAACCGTACGATTTCAATTTTTTTTTGGCATTGTAATTGCTATACTGAAGTCTATAAACACTAACAACGACATAGCTAGTGATATTAAAGGATAAATTAAAATCACTTGGTTTGTTTCACTATTTGTTTCTATTTACTCGACTAGTTTCGCTTTTTACGGCATTATCAAAGTTCACTCTTGATAATGCCGTAAAAAGCGAAACTAGTCAAGTAAATAGAAACAAATAGTGAAACAAACCAAGTGTTTTTAATTTATCCTTTATTATTATTTCAAAATGTTTCACCAAGTGATAAATGAGAAAGTTATTCAAGAGATAGCTAGTGCTAGCAAGACAGTGGCGTACCTCACGGTTGTTTTTTTTTATGATAATTTAAATCATTATTACTCGGTGGAAAACACTCGTTGGGAGTTTCAAACTGAACGCTTTTCAAAAACAATGAATGCCTGAAAATTTACCTAGTACACATCGGGTTATGTATGTACCTAATCAAAACATGGGTATCTTTTCGATGCTACAAAATTGTGATTAAGCTTCTTTCGTTGCTATTCAATTGACTTTATTTTCATTCTAACACAATCTATCTCAATATCCTGATTCTACAATATACAGGGAGTTTTTCTTTAAAGTAGAGGTATTCCAGATTCACTTTATTTTGTTTAAATCTTTAGATATATGTTGTTTTTACAGGAATTCAATTTGAAGCTTTAAGCGAGTGTTTTCCACTCCCAGACTAAGCATGAAGTAAAATTTCGAGTTTAGAAAAGCCCAGAAAATTTGTCTCGGGTCGCGCAGCGACCCGAGACAAATTTTCTGGGCTTTTCTAAACTCGAAATTTTACTTCATGCGCCACGCGTATAGAACACTAAAATTTTGTGAAATTTGTGTACATTTGAACCTTACTTGAAATCAGCGTTTTATACGCGTGGCGCATGAAGTAAAATTTCGAGTTTAGAAAAGCCCAGAAAATTTGTCTCGGGTCGCTGCGCGACCCTCGACAAATTTTCACGGGGCTTTTCTAAACTCGAAATTTTACTTCATGCTTAGTCTGGGAGTGGAAAACACTCGTTTAAAGCCTTGAATTGAACTTTTTTTAAAAAACAAGGAATATCAAAAGATTTAAAGAAAATAAGCTAAATTTGGAAAACGTATACTTTAAAGAAAAACTCCCTGTATGTTATTATGTTGTATTCAACTTAAATATTATTAGGTTATTACTCATATTGAGTTTAAGATTCATTTCTTGCCTGATGATAGAGCAACTCTCTAAGCAAATCTAAATATCTAATTCATGTTACATATCAAATATTTAGCTTAAATGTTTTGATAGTTGTTGCTTACATTATACGGCTCAGTCAACTTAGCCCCCCGAAGTACGACTTTGTTGAAAAAAACTTGTCAGTTAGGCTACTGTTTTCTAGGCATCATCTTTGTAATAGCTAGTGTCTTTGAACATACATAAAGTAATTACAACGCCAACATATTTCTTGGAAGCGGTATTTTATATGTCAATCATGATTTTGTATTGAAATTCAGCAAGTAAATGGCAATACGCATACAGGAGCTGAAAGCTCTCACATCAAAGTTTGGATGTGAACTTTGTTTTACCTGATATTTTTGAGAGAATATTTTTTTCATATTCTGCTGGCGCTAGCTCTAAGCAATCTTTTGCACCCAATTTGATTAAAAAAATCTCATTTCGGGGGCTAGGGTTTAAAATGTTTTATAATCTTTTGGGGTTGTGGGGGTGGCGCTAGCTTTTAAATTGGTAGCGCTAGCTCTGAGGAATCCGAATACTGTAAGAAAACTTGAAAAATCCAAACTCGGGGGGCTAGCATCAACCTAGCCCCCCGAAAGTTCAAACCCCCGTAACTTTCTTGTCTAAACGGCGCTAGCTCTAATTTTTGTGGCGCTAGCTAGCGCTAGCTAAGGCCCGTCTAGCGCAACAGTTATTTTTTTAAAAGTCGAACTTCGGGGGGCTAAGTTGACTGAGCCGTATAAATAGAGGATTGCAATAACATTCAATTGCAATTCATTTATTCCTTATTTACTTACTATCAAAATATGATTCATCATAAATCAGCCAAATTTGAAAAAAATATATTGGGCTCGGTGCAATGTTGAGCAAGAAGCTTATTATTTGAAATGCATTATAATAACTACCTTATTATTATTATAGTTCTATTTTTTCTAAAATAATTAACAATGAATATGCACGCAGTTAAACCCTACATTTTTTTAAACATTCGTCAAACAAATATTAGCTGTGCTCAGTAAAAAATAGTTGATTTGTAACAATAATCTACGACAACGTCATATTGGTGTTATTCTTACTATTCTTATAGTTTTGATATCATTGATTCGTTGATGAAGTCGCAGTTGGTTCAAATAGGTACGATTGCTAGAAACTTTACAATTTACTTTAATAGTTTTATTGCGAGAAGTTTAATGGCATTTTTTTATCATATATTACAATATGTATATGTACTTATGTAATAAAATGGAGATTCCGTTAATAAATAAATAAATAAATAAATTTAACAACTGCTTTAATAACGAAAGATTTAAGACGAAATAATGATTTGAACAAGACTTTGTTATTCGATTGCTTCTGGCTTATTAATCAGCTTAAAAAACTTTAAAAATAATTTAATAATACCGACACTGTCAAATAATAAGGAAAGCCAATATTAAAGGTATATTACACATCTTTATTTAAATTAGTGAAACATTTCGTGTTTCCTATATTAGTGAACATGCAGTATAAAAAAATACTTATTCCATTAGTAGTCAGAAAGCATGAAAATAAAACACTAGTACAATAAAATATCGATTATAATTGCGAAATATTAATTTTACGAGAATAAATGCTAACGACGCGAGCCGTTTTTGTTAACTATGATTGAAAAGAGAAAAGAAAAACAAACGCGAAGCCGCACAGCGTTCACCGGCCCAGAGATAAACGCTGGCCGCATGCTGCTCGCCCCTCCAATAATTGTGCAGATGAGTGTACAACGCGTTCAACTAAGAGAAGATCCGCAAGGCGGCGGTATTTTACGGTCTTATTTTTCAAGATTTTTATTTTAACCTGACTCGGGCATGAGCTATCGCATCCTTATGAAATGTTCACATTATATTCCTTATAGTATAAACTAGTAAGATATGGGATTTTTTTTTTAATTTTGAAAAATTTAACATTATTTTTTTCATACCTCTGAAAGCAAATTGTTAAAAAAAAGTACTTCGATATTTTACTAGATAATTGGGCTTAATATACGCTGTCAAAATTTCAACTTTCTAGGACCTTTAGTTTTTAAATAAACCTAACATTAAATTTCAGACCACTGTTATATTCCCCTTAAGACTGGTCCGCGAAAGCCACGTTCGAGCGGACACTGTCGCTCATCCAAATTTAACACAATGAGCTTTATTGGGGTAGAGGCTAGGCAAACCTTGAAAAATGCAGTTTGGAGTAAAATACAAAGATACAAATAGAAAATACACAATTGAAAAAAGATACTACACGAGCAGAAATTTTAAGGTAAAGCACAAAGAAAATATATCTACAAAAGACACACAAGCACGAAAATAAGAAATAAAAATGTAGAAAATTCCACGAGCGACATTTGGCGCGAACACTTATAATGTCACTAATTTATTTATTACCACCCACTATTTATTTATAGCTAGTTGTTGACGATGCGAATGTTCATACTAAAAAAACTCTTCTCCTTCCTGCTAACGCGCGCTACATAAAGGGGCTGATGATTCATCGAATGTTCGAGAAGAATCCAGACGTTTTCGTGATTCACCGTTGTTTATTTTATCGGGCGCTTTTGTTTCCCTCGCCCTATGAGTCACACTTGTCTAAGTGCGGCGGTGGAACATATTAGTGTTTTCCACTTGTTTCTTCTACTTTCGTTACACTACCCTCTCCTTAGACTATTCCGTCCCGAAATAGTTTCCCGATGACGGTACTTGCAGTCGGCTCCTTTGGTGCACTTCCCTCTATTGTAGAAGTAACAAGGAACGCTTTTTGTAGCGGATGTTGTTCAGGGATTGTAACAGCACACTACGACTTTAATTTCAGTCCCATCGAATATGGTTTCCACAATGTTTCTAACCACTCGCCAATTAAGATTATCCAGACCATATCCTATTTTTGGTATAGCTAAGTTGTTGATTCCGTGGTCTTTCAACCAAATCTTCAAATCGCATAACGCACGCCATATCGACTGGTATGACGGTTTTCCATAGGATGTTTCTTTTGTAACCAAATAAAACATCTTCTGTCCGTCCCTTTCCAATTCTAGTGCTTTTCCGACCACAGGATTCTTGAGGTAGCCTATACCTCCAAACTTCCTTCCAAATACGGCCGCTATCCCTTTCTTCATAAGCAAATCCTTTCCTACACAATGTGCCAGTGCGTAGTCAGAGGGCATTGCGAACAGATCTGTCCTTTCTTCCCTGGTCCGAATGTATCTCCAATGGGACACCAAACCAACATATCAGTTCGTTCACAAGAATATCTGCTATCGTAGCTGCAAGTTGATTTGGTAAGGCGTAAGCCTTTGTCCCCTTCATAAAGTAGTCCATCACCACCACGATATATTTAATTCCTTTATCGGTTTCTGGAAACGGGCCTGCAACGTCAATGGCTATACGTTCGAAAGGGCTCTATAGGGACCTTTGCTTTCTGCACATACTTTACATTTGCGGCACCCCGGACCTTCTCTGTTGTTTTTTTTCTATCCTTCATCTCAATCGAGTCCCATTGAGACCAATATGATTTTAAGGTTGGTGTCTTACTAGCCACATCTTCCCATTAGGGGCGAGTTCCCTCCAATTTAGAAGTCCTGAATCTGGATCAGCCTCTTGATCCTTTTCCAATTGTTCATTAGACTAAGATTCGTCTGTCACAGTAGTTCTATTCACAGCTCCAGATTTTTCCTGTTTTTCTTCTGCCACTTTTTTCGAGTATTTCTCGCACTTGCTCCTCACGTGGCCTAATTTTCTGCAGTGCCAGCATTTAATCATTTTCTTCTTGGTTGAAAAAGTGCGGTTAACAATTTTTTCGTATGCGTGCCTGTGCTCTAGAAGCTTCGGGCGAGCTAACCGAAGAAGCTGTTGGATATTTGTATCCCATATTCCTTCTACAAATGCTTGTACTCCTAATATTTCCAAGAACTCTTCAGGCGCAGTAGGGTAGAAATACCTGACCAGTAGTGCGATGTCTGTCTGGAACTCTTGAAGTGACTCCATGGATTATTGGTTTCTGGCTTTAAGCTGCGATCGGTAAACTTCTTCAAGGTGTGCGTGTCCGTATCGCAGTTCAATTGCTTGTAAGAGCCTAGAATAATTAGTTAGTTCGCTCTCTGGGAGGATTTGTAAGATATCCAAAGCGTTTCCTCTTAAAGCCATCGTTAACGCGATAGCTTTCTCCTCCGTAGGAGGGGTGGTCCCATTACTCTTGGCAGTAGCTTCAAATTGTTTCCGGTAATTCTCCCATGATACTGTTCAGTCAAATGTCGGCGGCTTCACATGTGATTTATTTCCTCTCACACTGCTCGTTAATGTCACATTTGGTTTGAGATTACAGGGCACAGTCGAAAACTCTTTTTCGGGAGTATTCTTTATCTCCCATCTTGTAATTCTTCCATTAATCGGTTTAATTGGAATGTATCTGAAGCACCGTCGTCTGAGTGGTTATCAGTTTTCGCGACTTTTTCTTCCAAGACGTTCTTGCTGTCGACCTCGATTGTTTGTTCGAGCAACTCTTGCCGTAAATCTTCGCAATGTTTCAGCAGTTTATTTTCCAAACTTCTACATTGTTGAAAGGTAGTTTCTAAAAGCTCATCTTTCAATTTATTAGAATTTTCTAGAAGCTCTTCTTTTTGTTCACTCAGTTTATTTTCGATCTGTCTACCCACCCTCTCAAAGTTGCTTTCCTCGCCATTGTCGATTAAAAATTAGTAAAAATAGTGTCGTCTAATACAAGCTTTTAAGATAAGGACCCTAGAAAATATGCCCACTATTGTGTCAGAAACGCACCTTTCATTCTGTCTAATAACACGCCCTCTATAATATTTAAGTATACAAAAATAACATCAACGTTAGTTACAAGAATTAAATAACTACACAAGTCAATATTATTTAGTATTTTACAACAAAAATCAATAAATATTAATTACTCACCTTAATAACACCAATCTACATAATATAATGCTTGTTCATCAATACACCAATTGTTTGCTTAAACCCTTGTTATCTAAATAACATTCAATTCGACCTTAATAATGCTACACAACTCTTTCAACTTGATCTTTTTAATTTCATACATTCTCCTCGTAACACCGTATAGATTAAAAATAGTGAAATCTCGCGAAAAGCAACAAATTACAAAAAACCACCTAAAACTCAACATTTTCAAAATAACAGTCTTGTTTACTCATATAATCTACACCGCGGTAATATTCCCTTACGATATATCAACTGTACCCAGTATATTATTTTTAGTTAACGGATCTTCAAGCTGGATTTACGTCGTTGTAACACTAATTGCAATTTGGAGGAAACACTCGCTTCTACTGAGTATTTTCAATAGGATCATTGAAATCGATGGGATTTTTTCAAAAAGCGGAATTAAAATTAATTCAATTTATAAACAGCATTTAAGACGTATTATTATAATATATTTATACCTAATGTTGCTTATATACCTTGATTTAAGCCCAAAGCTTAATGTACACATAATAATAACTTTCATATCCTCATACGTTTTGGTTTCTCATGTTGATATCCTAGTGATTTGTCTATTGATAGAATTATCTGTAAGGTGTAAGCAAATGCAATATTTGAGAGATTTGAATGATGAGCTTGAAGTTTTAAAACACTTGTGGAAATGCGTGGAGGAAACAAATAAGTTATTCGCTGCGCCTCTGCTGATTAAGTTTTTGTTAAATTATTTAAATCAGTTGCTGATGGCTTATTTTACTTTTATAGCGAGAATATTCATGAAGCCTAGTTCGATATGTTCGCAGTTGGCGTGGTTGGTTTTTAATTTTTTTGATAGTTTGATTACTTGTTATTATTTCGATGTGCTCACTAAAGAAGTAAGTTGATTTTTTCGCAACACACATTTTAAAGTATTGTACATTTGATTATTGTTTACATTTTTAGTTAAATGAGGCGTATAGAAAATTCTATAGAAAGTTAGACTTTTCTCATAAGGTAATTAATTCAATCGTCGTCGAGGCGTTAGCCCGGGAAGTAGTTTCAAAGAATATTTGAGAGTTTTATGAGACAAAACATTTTTGTAGTATGCGAGATAAATCGCATTTTTTAAATTTCCTAAATATTCTATAAATAACTATTATTTGGTAAATTCATTTATATTTCAATCAAATAAGGTAAAATTACATTCCAAGTGACTATATCAAATTACTAAACAGACAATAATGTAAATCCATTGACTTTTTAATCTGTTTAAGATAATTGAGTGGTCTAACTGCAAAGCTCACATTCTCCACTATTTGTGAAAAATAAGTAGGTGGTTTTTTTTATGTCCGCCATGTTACACGTGTTTTTTGCAATTTGCCAAAAATTTTAAAAAGTGGGGAATGTGAGTTTTGCAGTTAGACCACTCAATTAAGTTATTATTTTAATAATGGATTAATTTTTTAGGATACCATTTTGATCCAATCGCAGTTCAGACAAAAAACTGTCTCTGTCTATTCTTTTTTTTACATATCCTTAAACATGATGTTAAAGGTAAGTATCCAACGAAATATTGTAAAAACGCTTAATACATTTTACATCACTAATTTTTAGATGTTGGGTCATATTTTCAATTTATTCGTGGTTTTGGTCCAATTTCAAGGAACATTCAAATCAAAACAAGATTACGACAAAGTTTTTTTGTAAAGTGGATTGTATCATATGTTCAATAAAAAAAACACACACACACACGTCAGGAATTGACAAATAAAATGTCAGACATAATAATTATAATGTATATTTTTCGAGTTGCCAACCTACAGTATTTTCCATGGCACTCTAGATATTTTTTAATTGAACATACTATATAAAAACACTAATCAATAGACTATTTTTACTTTCTCGTATTAGAATCGTCAAAAAAATCGACCTCGAACCTTTACGTTTTTTAACCTTCCTGAGTCCAGAAAAGCATTTTTGTAATTATGTCGTGTGTCTGTCTTATTGCTAGTTAACACTCAACTAAAAAACGCAATTGTTGTTATAAATATTGAGAAATAAAAATATCCTGCTAAATCAGTATTAAAAACAGTGTGCTAGAGCAGGATTAATATATACTGCTAAACGAGAATATTTTTAATTTCAAAATATTTCAGTGTTCAATACGCGTGGCGCATGAAGTAAAATTTCGAGTTTAGAAAAGCCCCGTGAAAATTTGTCTCGGGTCGCTGCGCGACCCTCGACAAATTTTCTACGCGGGGCTTTTCTAAACTCGAAATTTTACTTCATGCTTAGTCTGGGAGTGGACAACACTCGTTCTTAGAAGTTTCAAACTGAAGGGTCACTCTAGATTACTAAGTTTATTACCATTTTACAAAGGCTACAGCTTGAAGGACCAATCATGGTCTTCGGAGACCGAAGGACTACATGGAATCGAAGTTTTTTTACAAGAAAATAACAAATATCTGAAGGTTTACAGCATGGATAGAAAAGAACACATCCAATTTTGAAAAATATCGAAGTTGGGTTGGTTTTCAGTGAGTTGTATAACTTCACTTTAAATCGGTGTTTTATACGCGTGGCGCATGAAGTAAAATTTCGAGTTTAGAAAAGCCCTGTGAAAATTTGTCTCGGGTCGCTGCGCGACCCTCGACAAATTTTCTACGCGGGGCTTTTCTAAACTCGAAATGTTACTTCATGCTTAGTCTGGAAGTGGAAGACACTCGTTCGAAACTCGGAATTGAACTTTTTCAAAAAACAACGAATGCCTGAAAATGCACAGCGTATACATTCCCTGTATATTATCACTTATAAATGTTATTGTACTGAAAAGTGACTATAAAGTTCAAGCGATGGTTAAGCCAAAATTAACAACCTAGCACCTACCCCCCCTCTTAAGCAGGATTAAAAATGAACTGCGAAACGCGAATATTTTATACAGGGTGGACCCAAAGTTCGTTTATATTTCAAATGATGATTTAAAAGAAACTAGTTATGTGAGATAAAGACTTTCTATTTATTATTAAAGTACGCAAATACGGATTTTATTTTTAAAAAAATTACATCATCCATATGTGATCCTTGACTATTTTAACACTGCTGCAACCTGGAGCCGAAATTTTCAATGACGGCCTCATAAGTGTTTCGTGAAATGTTTTGCATTTTCTCTCGAATATTTTCCTTTAATTCCTCTAGGGACACTGGGTTGCTGTTGAAAACTTTACTTTTAAGGTATCCCCAAAGAAAGAAATCCAGTGGGGATAAGTCCAGGCTACGAGGTGGCCAGTTAATGGCACCTCTTTTAGATATCACTTTTTGTCCAAAAATTTCGCGAACTGTGAGTCGTTGGAAGTGTAGCATGTTGCCCCATCTTGCTGAAACCACGATCGTTGATTAAAACCACCGAAATCCTGTAGCGCTGGTGAAAAAAATTTCTGTAGCATGGCAATATATCGCTCTGTATTCACTGAAGCAGCATTTCTTCGGCGATCTTCAAAAAAAGTATGGACCAATAATGCCTCTTGCTGACAAAGCTGCCCATACAGTAACCTTGGGTGAATGCAGAGGTTTTTGATGCTTCAATTTAAGATGCGACTAGACCAAAATCCCTAAACTCTACCGATTTTTATCTCTTTCCTAAAATGTTGAAGGGTAAGGGGAAAGAGACCGAGCACTCAAGGAGTGATCCATTATGAACACCGACCGCATTTTTTTAGTGTCAATGTCAACCCGATATTAGCAGGTAGTAAGAAGTCCATCTGTTTTCAGCCGGCGCGTGGCGTTATCTTTTATTCGGTGTGGGGTGGTTTTCATAGGAAGATTTTTTTAATATTTATGGAATTATTTAAAATGAAATTTTAATAAGTACAACATTTGTAAAATAAAATTAATAATATAATTAGTTAAAATATTTTTTGTTGTTTAGTAACAATAATTTTTACAAATAATATACCTAAACTAACCCAACATAACCAACTGAACTAACTTAATAAACTTAACTAACGTAACTAACTTAACTAAAATAATTTATGGAAGAAACCACCGTTGAATTTGCCCTGCAAGCCAAATTAGGAACAAATTAGAAATATTGGCATTGAATAAATATTAAAAATTTATAAAATTATGAGTGACTAGTGATGTAAAATTACAGGTAATTTAAAATTGGGTAATATTTTCAGTAATATTACTTAAAAATGGTAATAATTGGTAGTTTTAAGTTAGACATAAAACTACACGATCGCGTTTTGAACTTCACATTAAGCCAGCATTAACGCGCCTGTCGCATGAAGTAAATATTTTAAGTTTAATAAAAACCTGAAAATTTGAATTGGTTGCTTCGCTACGCGGCCAATCCAAATTTTCAGGCTTTTCTAAACTCGAAATATTTACTTCATGCTTAATCAGGGAAAGCAAAACATTCGTTAAAAAATCAAAATATTAAAAATCAAGTTTACCTAACATATGAATATATCAATTGTTTTCTAAGCTAATCACATTGACTGTCATCATCAATATTTACAAAATAACAATTTAATAAAAAAAAAATTAATTTTATATTTGCATAGAATTTAGTTTATTTTTTATATCATTATTATTAATATATAAAATGAAACCTGTTGAAATAAATAATAAATATAATTCAAGTTGAATCCAGACAAAATGTAAGCATTATAAAAGTCACACATATTTTGTTATAATATTGTGATTATTAATTTGATTTAATAAAATCATTAAAAGCAACAAACATCATCAAAATTAATAAAAATCTTCACAATTGTCCAAATTATCACAAATTGACAAAAACGCAAAAATATTATAAAATAGCCAAACTTGACAAATAAATAAACTTATTACACGATTCGTAATAATTTAAAAAATCAACAAAAATTGATATATATATATATATATACCAAATAAGAAATAACAGCGCATAAGGTCATGATGTAAAAGTTATTTTTTTATCAAGTGAGTGTGCAAGGAGGACAGAAGACGACGACGATCGTTTCGCTCTTTTTATGAGCTCCTCAGGCCGCCACATCCATCATTCTATACACACTCACTTGACATGTAGAAGTTGTATATATACTGACTTCGCTAACCATAAGCCGCTATTGACGTCAGTATTTATAAATGCTACTGCATTGATAAGGGCATTGATCTCATTTTGCTTCTACAGTTAGTGTCGGTTTTTAGTTTAAACCATCGACTAGCATCGGAGCGGCGAGAAACCCGAACCAATGCGATGATAATATTCAGAACGCCGAATTAAATTAAATATATTACAATTAACGACCTGCTTATAAGTACCAAATAAGAAATAACAGCGCATAAGGTCATGATGTAAAAGTTATTTTTTTATCAAGTGAGTGTGCAAGGAGGACAGAAGACGACTACGATCGTTTCGCTCTTTTTATGAGCTCCTCAGGCCGCCACATCCATCATTCTATACACACTCACTTGACATGTAGAAGTGAGGAGCTCATAAAAAGAGCGAAACGATCGTCGTCGTCTTCTGTCCTCCTTGCACACTCACTTGATAAAAAAATAACTTTTACATCATGACCTTATGCGCTGTTATTTCTTATTTGGTACTTATAAGCAGGTCGTTAATTGTAATATATTTAATTTAATTCGGCGTTCTGAATATTATCATCGCATTGGTTCGGGTTTCTCGCCGCTCCGATGCTAGTCGATGGTTTAAACTAAAAACCGACACTAACTGTACATAAAAATTTATTTACATTTGACATAATGACTTATTGGTTAAACATGATGTAAAATTTTGAGTTAAAGTAAATGTCAGAAAACTTGGGTTTGCCAAATTTTCAGACCTTTCTAAAATCAAAATATTGCTTCGTGCGCCATGCGTGTACGCCGATTTGATGTGAAATTCGAAATAGACTGTTATTGATAATTTTTAAATAAATCACTTTAATAATTATTATCATTATAACAGTAAATAAAAATATAATGCGCCCATTCCATAAATAAGTGCACACTTTTTCGGAGTAAATCAGGGATTTTAGCGAATTTCACATATATTATCATCTAGCTATCAAGACATGGTGTTTGGTTGTTACTAGAGGTTAAACAAATTATTGTGTCAAAAGTTATAACAATATAAACTATTAGTACACTTTTATTTTGAACTCAAAAATATCGTAAACCGTTACCTATACAAAAAAAGTTACTTTGTACTTTTTTGTGCTTAAATGTTCAAAGTTTAAAATACATTTTTTTCAAAACGAAACACTTTATTTATATAGATATTTTTAATAAATAAAACATATCTCAAAAAATAATCAAATACTCATGTTGTAATTTTCTTTAAAAAAAAATATATGTTGTACCCTGATCCTTCCTAAAAAATTTTCCGTTTTTAAAAGTGTGGGCACTTTAAAACTTTTTGAGATATAATTTTTTTAACCGAGCGCTACATTGACATGAGGCGTTCCCGCCAATGGTGTAATGGCCCGGATCACGGTGAGCGCCTCGCTTAAACGCAGCGCTCGGGTAAAAAAATCATATCTCAAAAAGTTTTAAAGTGCAAAAAGTTATATGCAATCGAAAATTATATCTACGTGTATAATTTTAGGTCAATAGGATTTTTTTAAATGTATCTGACGTTTAATTGTTCAAAATAAAGCTATTGGTAGTATTTTTCTGAATGTATTAAATAAACTTAAGTTGCTTATATCAAGCTGAAATTAAATTTTCTGTAGTAGTTCTAATGCAAGGAATATATTCCTCTAGGTTCGTTCTAAAGAAAACTGTTATGGCCTAATGTTGCTAAATCATTATTTCTAGTAGTATTCGTAATTTTAAAATTAATATATAGAATACGTAAATTGCAAGTTTTTTTGTATGAACAAAAGTTGTTTTGTTTGATATTTCGATTAGAATGCGAAGAGTTCAGTGAGTAATGCTTAACAATTATTTTGGATTAATTCAATTTTTTTTTGAGAAATTTGAAAAATGTTTGCAGATCTTCTTTTTAAAGACCAACAAGATCATGATTGGCATACTAAACGTATTTCACTTGTTAATTGCTTGGTTATAAACCATTTCACACTAAATCAGCGTTTTATACTCGTCGCGCATGAAGTAAAATTTCGAGTTTAGAAAAGCCTAATTTATCTCAGTCGCTCTGCTGCGCTACGCGCCCGAACTAAAGTTTCAGGCTTTTCTAAACTGAAAATTTTACTTCGTGCTTAAACTGGGATTGGAAAGACTCGTTAGATGATCAATCATAACCTTATTTAGCTTTTTTTTTTCTAGATTAGCGTGTTTTATTAAATCGATTTGATTAAAGCGTAACCAAATAATACCATTGTATCATATATTGATTAATGTGGTAAATTGTTGAGTCATCAAGTAAACATGAACGACCGTTTAAAACGCTTTAAAAAGGGAAAAAAGGGAAACTACCTGCTATTCTAACAGATAAGGTCATAAATTGTAACATCAACACCCTATAAATTGTGGTTTCTTTTCTTCCATTATACTCCCGCGCTTGTAGAGGGTGTCTCTCTTCAAAATTTGCTGGTTTAGAGATTTTGTAGAGGCCCTTTTAGGATTAGTGTCACTCCAATACCTGCAATTTTGCCTATTCACATGCCCAATTAGATGGAAGTGTGCCTCGTCTGAGAAAAAAATGTTGGTAAAGCTGGTGAACCTCTAACATTTCGTTTGCAAATTGGAGCCTGTGAGGGTGATCTTGAGGCTTTAATTACTGTACCATTTAGATTTTATACGGATGTAAATATAAATCTTTGTGAAGAATACAAATCAAAGATGTTCTGGGCACACCTAAGGCATTAGACCGCTTCCGAGTAGAGAGTCCATGATTTTCACGAATAGACGCTCTTACACGGTCGACGTTGTCGGGATCTCTTGATGTTCTAGGTAGGCCGGATCGTGGTTGATTCATTGTTGAACCTGTCTCCTCGAACTTCTGTACCCATTTTCGAATCAATTGAATCGATGGAGCTTCATTTTTACGCCGCATGTTGTCATGAGCGCAAAATGTTCGTTACGCTAGAGTAAAAGAATCGTTGTTGCGGTAGTACTCGCGTACACAGAACGCACGTTGTTTATAGCTAAACGACGACATGGTACTGAATTCCCATTGGCCGCTCTTGCGCTTCGTAACCCCTCCGCTCTACCCCGCCGTCGCTGCTCGTCGCAGCTACCAATTCAAATTCAAACGGACTTTTGGTCCACCCTGTATTTCACAATAATTCAGTGTTTTTCACGCGTGGCGCATGAAGTCAAACTTCGAGTTTAGAAAAACCTGAGTTTGGAGGCATAGAGTAATTATTAAATTTAAAATTAAATTTGTACTCAGTGTTAGAAGTTTCATATTCAAGGCTTTACAATGTTATTTACATTTTTTACTAAACAATTCCTAAAAATTTCAACTACAATTTTATCAAAAAAGGAAGCATAAAGTAATGGATACAATAGCTAAACATATTCTCCTATGGTCTTCTTATAATCATTTTTAAGTAACAGTCACAATTAAAGTTGCAATCGCAGTTTAGGTAAAAGTTGCAATCACGTTTAAAGTAACAATCACAGTTTAAGCAGCAATCACAGTTTGGGTAACAGTAAAAGTTGTCATTTTAAGTAGCAATCATGTTTTGAGTCACAGTTTAAGTAGCAGTTATGATTTTAGGTAGTAATCATGGTTTAACTAACAGTATATCCAATTTTCGACTGCAAGCGGTAAAATATTTTGTTGGATATATTCCGACACAGGACCAGAAAGGGTTAAATAAGGAATCATAACTGATAATACACTGAAAAAAAAACATGTTTAAATACCAGAGATGGGCAGGATTCGATTCCTAGATTTGAATCCATTTAGAGGATTTAAAAGTGGTATTTGAATACTTTAGTGTAAACGGATTCGTGATCCAGATTCGTTATATTTTTTTAAAAGGATTCATATTCGAATCCAGACGTAGATGATTAGAATCCTTATTAAAGGATTTGAATCCTCACTAGGGATTCAATTCCTCCCAAATAATTTGAATCATCGCTATAATATAATCTGGGATTCGAATCTGATTAATTCAAATAGTCGAATATTCTAATATGAATCACTAAATTATTCATATTTGAAGATGTTTTTGAACGAATATTTAAATATTTAAATTTTCAAATATTTTAAATATTTGTGATTCGGTTACTTAACTTTGAAACATTTTCAGCCGTAATAGTATATTTTTAACTTCACTTAAAATCAGTGTTTTATACGCGTGGTGCATACAGTAAAATTTGAATTGGTCGCTTTTCTAAACTTGAAATTTTACTTCATGATTAATCAAGAAGTGGACACACTCGTCAGAAGTTCAAATATTTGTGAATGCGAATTAATTAAAAAAACTTTCAATTATCAGATTTATAAGGTGAAAAACGAACATTTTTATTGATTTCCCAGGAAATAATACTTCAAATACTCATCATAATTATAAATTAGGTATGTGTGTTAGTTTAACTATCCAGTTGATATAAAACATTATCAAGTGAAGTAAACAAAATGGAATTATTTTAATTAGGTATGATTTGATTAACTGTTTCCATCATTGCTGGCCTCCTTGAAATACATAAACTTCTGTAGTTCGACTGGACCCAGCAACTGGATATATTTTTCCCAACGTCATGTCGCTGGTGCAGTGTTAGTGATTGATTAATTTACATAATTTCTGTTATCATTTGTAAAGTCTCTGGCAGCGCGGGTTGGGGGAAGTAGAATGGGTACACATTTATTCGTATTCTCAATAAAATTATATTTTCAAGCCAGTGAAACGGCGATCCCTCTCATCCTTCAATTTTTAACTTCAACGGTCTTTATCGTTTAATTATTTTCATATGTGTTTAATTACTTTCATACGTGTTTATCATTCATGAAAACAAAACATATGTAATAAATATCATACAATATATATAACTGTAGAGTTAAACGTTGTATATCATTTATAGTCTTAGACGTTGTATTAGTGACAGGATCATTCCAATGAACATAATTGATTCGTTTCATTACGAAAATATTTTAAACCTCGAGAGCTTCACGAGATAACTCAAAAGATTGCTCAAATAATTTCTTAAATGATCGACTTCATCACTCGTATGATTATCGAATTATCACTAGTAAGTGCATTTCATACACATGATATTTGTATACAGTTTTGAGACACTTATTTCCCTCCAGAGAGGTTATTTTTATTGCCATCATTTTATTGTAATAGATTATTATCTAAGCTATCATTTAAGTGATCTTTGCTAGCAACCATTTGAGTGATAATTTGAAAAACCATATGTGCAATCTCTCGGGCAATCATTTAAGGGATTGACCGATAATCAATTTAACTACAACTACAAGTAACGAAACACCGGATACAATGCTTCCACGGCATCGAACTAAGAGACCGGGGAAGCAGGACTGGAAGGTGCTAAACAAAATCGTTACCTACAGATCAGTAAGTTGGGTCAAATCCTTCCAACCATACAAAGCACCAGGAATGGATGGGGTCTTCCCTGTCTTACTCCAAAAAGGCTTGGAGAAAGTAATCCTCCACCTTATAAGACTGTTCAGGGCGAGCCTAGCGTGGAATTACATTCCAACTAGCTGGTCGGAAGTAAAGGTAGTCTATCTACCTAAGGTGGGAAAAACAGATCTCCTACCAAAATCCTTCCGACCTATAAGCCTGATGTCATTTATCCTAAAGACCCTGGAAAAGGTGCTGGATGGCTACATCAGGAGGGAGATACTGAGTATTAACCCTCTTAGTGTGCATTAGTATGCCTACCAAAAGGGGAAGTCAACGGACTTGGCGCTGAATAACCTAGCCGGGAAAGTTGCGCAAACCCTGGACTACAAGGGAATTGCGGTAACAGCTTTCCTGGACATAGAAGGGGCCTTCAACGCTGCTCTGACGGGATCACTCTGCAAATCCGCGAGGGACAGAGGAGTTCCACCGGCTATTACAGGCTGGATTAGAGCAATGCTCGACACCAGAACCGTGACAACGTCACTATGTGGCGACACGGTCAAGCTGAGGACTGCCAGGGGATGCCCGCAGGGAGGGGTTCTTTCCCCCCTGCTGTGGTCTTTACTGGTAGACGATCTGCTTGCAATAATAGATACGCTTGACGTCGAAGTGCAAGCGTATGCTAATGACATAGTCATTCTTGCAAGGGGCACGGATGAAAACCAAATCTGTGAAGCCATGCAGGAGGCACTGGATGCGACTCAGAACTGGTGTATAGGGGAACGGTTAAACGTAAACCCTAGCAAAACATCAGTTGTCCCGTTCACGAGAAGGAGGATCCTGAAATTGAGACCTCTTACTCTACGGGGAGAAACCATACCATTTGTGGAGGAGGCGAAGTATCTAGGAATCACCCTGGATAAATCGCTGAATTGGAACTCCCACTTGGACAAGACAATCCGCAAAGCAAGGTACGCCCTGTGGACGTGCCATAGAATTTGCGGGAAGTCATGGGGGTTAAACCCCAAGCAAATGTACTGGCTATATGGTTCGGTCATAAAACCAGTAATAACCTATGGCAGTATCGCCTGGTGGCCTATTACAACTCGAAAAACGGCCATATCAAGGCTCTCCTCACTGCAGAGAATGGCGACAGTGGCGGTAACTGGAGCCATATGCACTACCCCATCAGCGGCGCTAGTAATGCTACTGAACCTCACCCCCCTGCATGTCCTAATACAGGGCGAGGCCAGATTGGCAACGTATCGATATCACCACGCGGCCCTATTGGATCCGAAGGTGATAGTCTTCACACCAAATGGGCTGTCAACTGCCATTGAGGCGGATGACACCCTAAGTATGAGGACTGACTACGCAGTCACGGACTACTGCGAGGATCAGCCGTACAAGGTCCTGTTCCCAAGCAGGGACGACTGGGAGGGACACAAAATCACCCCAGAAAAGGCTGACTCCTACTAGTACACTGACGGCTCAAAACTGTCCACTGGAACAGGAGCCGCAGTCGTCGGACCAAGGACTGAACTTTACTACAGCCTTGGCAGGTATGCTACCATACTTCAGGCTGAAATATACGCCATTGAAATGTGCGCCCACGAAATCCTTTCAAAGGGTTGGGCGGGCAGGACAATAAAAATATGTTCGGACAGCCAGGCGGCCCTTAGGGCTCTGGCATCTTCTAGATGCTCCTCGCTGGCTGTACGGAACTGTAAGGAAGCACTCCGCCAAATGGCACAGGTAAACGGGGTCAGTCTGATGTGGGTGCCAAGCCACTCTGGCGTGAAGGGAAACGAATTAGCCGATTCCCTAGCCAGAGAGGGGGCGCGTACAGCCTACATCGGACCAGAACCCGCTCTGGGGATACCCAGAACAGCTAGAGACCGTAACAACGGATGGATGAGACACGAGACACAGGATTTCTGGCAAAACCGCCCTGGGATGAGACATTTCAGAGCGGTAACAAGTGGACCATCTGCGGCCAGGACGGCCTCATGGTTGAAGCTGAGCAGATCAGATGTTTACACATTAACTGCTCTCTTCACTGGACACAGCCGTCTAAGGCATCACCTTAACAAACTAGGACTAACCACTGAGTGCCGCCTATGACACCACTGAGTGCCGCCTATGCCTAGAGGATGATGAAACAGCAGAGCACGTCATATGTGCCTGTCCAGCTGGCAACCAGATCAGGACCACGGTGTTTGGCACACCGAAGCTAAACCTGAAGGACCTGGAGAAAACTTCACCTGACAAGATCCTTGACTTCATCAAGAAGATGGACTTGGAAGGTGAGCTGTAAGGTCGGATGTTCGACCTTAATTGTGAGCCACAATAGATCCTTGCGGTCGCAGTGGAGGGTAGCATAACTACCCACTCACTTTCAATAGAATAGAACTACAATCCAAATGATTTGACTACACACATCACTACGTTACATGACATGTATCATTAGGTAAAGTACAACACTTGTTTTGTTACATATTTTCATTTGCCTTACATATGTTTCGATCCGTTACGATCATTATCTAAGCTATACCAAGGGTAGACAATGCTTATGGGAGAACTGGATTCCGAGTTTTCGAGGATAGAAAAGGAGAGACTGTGGCCGGGAAGTGGGTCCATCTACTTATGAATAGAGTAAAGATAGAAGTATTCTAGAGAAAACTGCTCCGGTTGCGTCTACACACACACACACAAACGCGCTCGCTCTTATTTCGTCGTGTAATTCGATCCCGTCTACACCACTTGTACGATGATAAATTTGATGATCTTCAGAAAAAATAAACTGTTCCGAAACATTTCTTTTATTTTCAGATTTCCAGCGTGTTCAAAATTATAAACTTTGGGAATCAGATATATTTAAAAAGCTCCTAAATAAACCTAAAATTTAACTAAAAATCAAAAAATAAAATTCAATGAGTTTACATTAAAGAATTCATTTGATATTATTTTTATCCTGATTGTTTTTTTTTTCTTCATAAATTCAATTAAAACTTTGGTATGTACCAAACTTGGCAAATAATTTATATTATTGATTAGTTATACAGACAGTTTTTTAAGTATAAATAACTCAATATACAGAATACACTGTACATTTTTCTGGGCTTTTCTAAACTCGAAATTTTACTTTCTGCGCCCCGCGCACAAAACACTGATTTTACGTGAGGTTCAAATATACTTAAATTTCACAATATTTTTGTGTTTTATACGCGTGGCGCATGAAGTAAAATTTCGAGTTTAGAAAAGCCCCGAAAATTTGTCTCGGAGCGACCCGAGACAAATTTTCACGAGGCTTTTCTAAACTCGAAATTTTACTTCATGCTTAGTCTGGGAGAGGAAAACACTCGTTTAAAGCATCAAATTGAACTCTTTTAAAAACACAACGAATATCTAAAGATTTAAAGAAAATAAGGTGAATTTGAAATATGTATACTTTAACGGAAAACTTCCTGTATATGAACTGTGGTAGACGAATAATAAAATTTATTATCACCACAAAAAGTCTATTCGAAAATTTCTTTTATTTTGAGATTTCAAGCGTGTTCCAAATTATGAAATTCGGGAATATATTTTATAAAAACAAATTTACAATGAAATTAACAATTCTAAAATATATTTTTAACGTTTTTAGTTATTTTATATATTTTTAATAAAAAAATTGTTAAAATTATTAGATTAATAGATTATTGTTTCAAATATTCATAATTTGTATAAATAAACAAAATCATTTTACAATGAAAAACTGTAAAATATATTTCCAACGTTTTTAGTTATTATATATATTTTTAATAAAAACGTGTTTAAAAATTAATAGGTTTTTAATATATTTATGTTATTAAACATTTTTTATTTAAAAGTGAGATAAATACAAAAATCTTTTTACAATAAAAAATCAATTTGAAAAATGTTTGATGGGTATTTTAATTGGAATTGATAATAAAAAAACAGAAATTATTTCAATAAAATAGATAAATTATTTACGAATACACAAAACTAAAAATATAGCAATATAGATTCATATAAACATTCATATATACAAAAAACTAACAAACATTAAAAAACTATATTAAATATACATATAACTGTTTTCTTATTTATTAACGATATTTTAGAAGCAGTTTTTTTGTTTTTTTCTTATTCAGAAATAATTATACAGAATTGATCAAAGTGTAACACAAAATCAACAGAATATATTTTAAATAAAAAGCCAACAAATCAACACCTCATCATTTGCTTGTTTAATTTCATGACACTCCGGTTTTTAAAAATGCAATAAATAGTAAAGCTCGGTGTGTATATTTTTACTCTAACCAAATGAATATCATAATTTCCCTGAAATAATTAGGAAAGATAATATTTTAATTTTGAGAAATTAACATTAAAAATGCTACGTTCCGTTTCATCCATTTACACTCTGAATAACGTGTATGAATATCGAATTAACTCTTTTCCTTGACTATTTTCTTTTTGGACAATATTCATTAATTTAGTGGGGATAGCTTTATAGAAGGGATGAAAAATCAAATTCTTCGAAGTGATCTATCTGTTTTTACCTATTTGTAGGCATTTTTTCGACCACGTTTTTATTATGGTGTATACCCTCAAGTATTGCGCGACCAGAACAATACCACTGCAACTTACAGATAATCCGCAACCTTCTAAAAACCATTAATATTTTGGGATTTAAAAAGATTATTTACTGTTGACACATTTAATCCGTTTCCGCAGAATCCAATTCGGTAATTTCTTATCATGTTTTTCACTAACCGATATTTTAGTTAGACACTTTTTGATCGGGTTTTCTTAAATCATTTTGAATTATTTTTACTTACCTATTTAGTCTGTAACATAATCCCATCGGTACCTTTTGTAAATGTAATCTGACTAAGAATAAAACCATTGAAATAATTGAATTAACCTGACATACAAAACGTAAACTGGAAATTGAGTATTAAATAATTTTTGCAATTACACTTCTCAATGAAAATCTATTATACTTATTCTATTAAAAGACATCTTGTTGTTTTCTAAATGTTTTTGATTATCATCACTTAACGAGACTTTTCAACATATTTCAATATTAGAGCCAATTATCTCAAATATTATCGATAACACTTGTTTCTGATACCTGGGACCCTAAAACGTATATTTCCGTACAAAAAAAGATAGCCATGAGGTCGGTAACAATTATTAAAATGTAAAATTTATAATGTTATTAATGTGACTAATTACTTGATTTAACAAGTTTATTTGTGTCGCAGTTTTTGATAATATTCTCAATTATAAAGTTTCATGATTTTTATATAATTTGTACTTTCTCTATATAACATTTCGTGTATCTCGGGAAGTATTGAGAATATCGAAAAATATTTCTGCTTATTCTTTCTCAAATTATCCCCATGCAGCCGCACGACGGATGCCATAAATTTTAATCCAAAAATTAGGTAACATTTTAGTGCCCGCTGAGTGTTGTCGGTGTTGGTCAAATAGCACACAATAAGCGTTTATAAAATTTTAATCGGAAAAGTACAAGTTGATCATGTAACAATCGTTCAAAGTAAACGGATAATTAAAGTAGTCAGTGCAAAAACCACAAATTTCTGAAACTGTTAATATCTATTAAAAGTATGGTTCATTTAATAAAATACGCATCGGGATTAAAATATATACTGAGTCCATTTTGGGATCTGATTTTTTTCTTTTGCAGAATAAACACTCATGTTGAATTGAATTATTGCTTTGTGTTTTAATAAATTTGATGCCAAACACTGACTTTTCGTAGCAACTACTGTTTTGACGATTTTATTTTCGTATAATCGTTCACTATTTTCAAGCTATATTTCAAATAAAACTGAGGAGAACTCAAAAATAATACCTCGAAAATACTGCTAGTAGGTAAAGAAATGATTTTAATTTTATTGTAATCGTTTTGGTTCAATAAGCGATACAAACTCAAATTCCAATTACATTGGAAATCTTTACATGAAACATACAATGCGCTTTGAAACGGGACACATAGTATATTTAAAACTATTTTAACCCATTAACGGCCAAGCAATTTTAACTCTAAAAGTTAATTTTAATTAAAATTCTACACTTCTTTTTATGATTTCTATGAATGACTTATTGCATTAAATACTGTGAATTTTTTCTTTAAATACACATAATGTATACGTGAATTTAATAAAAAGTTAAAAATCATAAATAGTTTATTATTATTATTAAATTAAAGTGATAATGGATTTTCAAAAAATTAGTGCCTCAACAATGTAATGTATACGCTGTCAATGTTCAGGCATTCGTCGATTTTATATAAAAACGTGCAATATGAAGTTAAGAACGAGTGTATCCACTCCCAGACTAAGCATGAAGTAAAATTTCGAGTTTAGAAAAGCCTGAAAATTTGGCTCGGGCGCGTAGCGAAGCGGAGCGACCGAGCCAAATTAGGCTTTTCTAAACTCGAAATTTTACTTCATGCGCCACGCGTATACAACATTGTAATATTGTGAAGTATTTATAATACACTTTAAGTAACAAAATATTAAAATTTTTCTTGGTACATTTTCAATTCAGGTCAAATAATATAATATATCAAATAAACTTATTTAGTAACTTAATTATCAAAAAATAATAATGTTGCGTGTATGCATCAACGGCGCTTAATGGGTTAAAAGCTTCAAACGGTAATAGTTCAAAAACTAAAAAAAAAATGACAACTGCATTTTGCACTGACCCCTTTAATTAAAAAAGAAACCCTTATCGATCAGTAGATTTGATCTGATCAATAGGATTGATCTGATTAGTTAATAAAATGATAAGTTGATGTATTCGTTTTACTTTTTATCAAAAGTTAAATAGTTTTGTATTTTAAGTTTTTTGTACAAAATAAATAATACTTAATGAATTTTACAACGTTCACATATAATTTCATAAAATCTATTCTCTAATAACGCAGAAAATAAAATTGTAGAAGGAAACGCATGAATGAATGTAACACGCATCCTTAGCTCGTTAAAAGAAAAAAAAAACGTGTTTTCAAGATTGAAAAATCAACATCTGGAATATGATACAACGAGAAGCGCGGAATAGAGGGAGAAAGAAATTGTCTCTCTCTCACTCTCTCTCTCTGAGACTTGATTTCGCGACATCTGGAGTAAAATAGTCGTAACCGACCGACCGCAGGAAGCCAGACTGGTGTATATAGGCAGCCATATACACCAATTTGGCATCCAGCGCTCTGCTCCCATTCGCGTGTACCCAAAATTTATATGGGGACTGGCTAACTGGATATATATGAACTGTGGTTATACTCAGTTTAACAAGTGTTTTATTTTACCCAATATAGTTCTATCAAGAAAGTATCAAGTATAATAAAAACAGTAAGTAATGAAAGAAAAATATCATTCATTATTACAAGAAGAAAGAAAATTTTTCTCGCACCAGCCTGAAAATTCTAGTGAGAGGTGTAACCGAATACCAAGAAAGCCCATTCTTGGTATTCGGTTATGCCTCTCACTAGAATTTTAAAGCTGGTGCGAAAAAAGTTTTCTCTCACACATATTTATAAATTACCAGAGTAGCTTCTGATTTAAATATCCTCTTGTTATAAAAGAGGATTTATGATATCTCGCAATAACTTTTGCACAATAAGAAACTAGAGATCATTCATTCAAATGAAAATAATCAATTGGTTCGATTATATAAATAATCTAACATCTTCAAATCTACCAGAGATCACTTGTGCTGGAGAAACCTCTTATATGATTGCTGAAGATATCGCTCGAATATTTGCTCAAAGGATCTACTCCATCACCTGAATCATACATAGCTCGTATGCTCATTTCATATTCCAATTGAATTTGTTTAAACTTTTAAGCTGTATATTTTTTTCCTGCAGAATTATTTTTTTATTGCATTATTCTTAGAATCATTATTCAAGTGATCGTACGAGCAATCACTCTTGCAATTACTATAGCGATCATTCGAGCAATCATTGGAGTGATCATGTATTTAAGGGCTGTGGAATTTTTACGATTCCTAAAGAAGTAGTTGGATTAAAAAATTAAAAGCATTGTTTAAAAGCAAATACTTATAAAGCATTTAAACAAAATCATTGCATTGCTAAATGAAATTGTTTTGTTCTGATAATAAATGGTAATTGTTTTGTTCTGAAAGATTTCTTGGACAAATTAGGATTATAGATCCAAACCATATAGGAAGCCAACCCAAATTTTTATTAATAAATGCACTTTTTACATGCACATGCTCCTCCGACAGCCTAATTTTCAGTTATGAACATTTTTTAAACAGAGTTAAACGATTAAAACGCATTTAAAACAATTCGTTTAAATTTAAATCGTTTAATTCTGTTTAAAAAATGTTTTTTAACTAAAAATAAATTAGGGTTACAGATCCAGACCATATAGGAAGGCAACCCAAATTTTTATTAATAAATGCACTTTTCAAGTCAAAACCAAAATCAAACTTATAAGTGCGGACATTTATTTCCTCAAACAGTGCGTTCAAACTTAGTTTTCCCAAAGTTTATTTTTATGAACACCGGCAAACATAACAAACACATCTCAAAATTATTAACTGACTTCAAAGTCAAGTGGCTCAAGTTCGAAATCGGTCAGTTACACGGAAAACGCGCAAACCTAGAAATGATTGCGTACGAACAACACCTACGCCTAACAAAGACAGCGGCTCCACAAACATGGGAGGATTTCGAGAGAAAGATGCACACAGTTATACAACAAAAAGTGAAAAATAAGTCGCGTGTTTTACAGAGAAAACTGAAATCACTTCTCTACCAAAAACTACAACACCAGCAAGAGTTGCCACAAGACAAAATAGTCGAACTCACACAATCACTGGTGATAAACAAGACCAACATCTCATTTTCTGAAGAGGAACATCAATTACTGCGCAAAGGTTTAAAACATTCAATAAACCCTACGAGACCTCCCATCGAAGAAGTTATCAACGACCTGGACATCGCAACCACCAGGATAACACAGGATGAAACTAGCCAGTTTCGCGTTTCCGCCAAGAATACTCTGAAGAAAACTATGAAGATCCCTAAGAAACAAGAAGTTCTCCACCCCCACAACATTGTCAAGCAGTTAAAAGAAAAGGATTGTTTTTACCTAAAATCAGATAAGGGTAACAGTATAGTCATCATCAATAAAACAGACTATGTCAACAGCGTGAATAATTTATTAGAATCAGGGCCATACATTAAGCAAACAAAAAACCAAATCAACACATACATCAGAAAAATTAATAATACATTAAAAGCCTCAGCAAATTTAATAGACAAAAAACTGAATTTTAAACTCAAAGTAAAAAATCCTAGAATACCTCAACTTTACTGCTTACCTAAAACTCACAAGTCAGGAAACAAATTTAGACCTATTGTTTCCAATATTAAATCCTCAACCTATAAAAGTGCCAAATGGTTAGTCATACAGTTTCAGATGCTGAAAATAGATAACGATCATTCAGTTAAAAATTCCATCGATTTAACAAAACGACTAAAAAACTTAAAAATCACATCTAATCATAAACTTGTATCATTTGACGTTGAATCCCTTTTCCCTAGCATCCCAATCAAAGACACAATCTCCATCCTAGAACAAATTTTAAGGAAGGATGAAATTCCAAATGATCAAGTGAACGAATACCTAGAACTCACAGAACTGGTGATGGAATGCAATGTCTTTGAATTCAATAGTTCATTTTTCAAACAAACCTTTGGAACTGCCATGGGAAACCCCTTGTCACCTTTCCTTGCCAACATATTTTTAAATCATTTCGAGAATATTGCCAAAAAGTCACTTTCCCATTTTCCGGATGTTTGGTTTCGATATGTCGATGACATTTTTGCTGTTGTTAAACCTAGTTTCGACATTCCTGACTTCCTCTCCTCTTTGAATAACATTTATAACAGTATTAACTTCACCTACGAGCTAGAAAACAACAACTCCTTGCCCTTCCTAGATATTCTAATAATAAATAGCAACGGCAGATTTGAATTCGATATATTTAGGAAACCAACACATACCTTCAATTACATTCATTCGCAGGCCTATGCCCCAATGAAATATAAATTATCTGCATTCAATAGCACGATTCATAGAGCCTTCAGCATTCCGTTATCCCCCCAAAATAGGGAAAAGGAATTCAACGTCATTTATTCAATTGCAAATAGTTTAAAATATGATAGAAAAACGATACAAAAACTGATTAATCGACATTCACAGAAGCACATAATGCTAAATACAAAGACATTAACACCTTCAAACAACGAAAAAGATACGAAATACGTCAGACTAATTTATTCCAGGGAAAACGAAAACCATTTCAACAAACTATAAAATGTTCAATCTAAAACCAGCTTACTATATTAATACAAAGTTAAATATGTTACTGGGTAGCACCTTTGATCGAATAGACGACATGGAACAATCAGGAATCTATTCTATCAATTGTAGCAATTGCGATAAAATATACATTGGACAAACGCAACGTAACATATTAACAAGATTTAAAGAGCATACAGCACACATTAGATATCAAAATTCAGACAAACCCGCAGTAGCTAACCATGCAATAGAGACGGGGCATAAATTCACTTTAGATAGAGTTAAATTGTTAAAACAATCAGCACATTGTAAATTAAACATGCTAGAGGCCTTACAAATGAAAAAACACGAAAACAAACTGTTAAATTTTGACTTAAGCCCCCTAGATAATGTGTTATTGGAATTTGTTAATCCTCCCTAATTGTTCACCTAATCCCATCTGCGCTACCTAGATAATGTTATTAGAATTTGTTAATCCGTAATTGTTTGTGTCAACTAATAATTGTAACCCCCCTTCGCCACTTGTTAATCTTAATGATGTTTTCCACTAATAACCTTTACGTGTCCGTACCAACACTAGTTAATCCGCCCCCATTTTGTATATATATTGTGTAATTTCATTTTTCTCTTCAGTATCAAACCATTGATAATGGTCACATGGTGACCGAAATGTACATCTGGTATAAAATAAACTTGTGAAGAAAGGAGAAAAAGTGTTTCATTTCAAGTTAAAAATGCACTTTCTACATGCACAGCCCGATGTGTATGTAGAAAGTGCATTTATTAATAAAAATGTGGGTCGCCTTCCTATATGGTCTGGATCTGTAACCCTAATTTATCCAAGAAATCCTTTTAACACTCCGACAACAAAACAATTACAAATTACATTGCAGTGGTCACAGATATGCTAACGACCCGATTCTCAAGGATTGCCAAAAATAAGATTAAAAAAAATACGTAAATTAATTAATCACTATCTTGCACCTGCACACCAAATTTTATAAAACACTGCACCAGCGACACGACGTTGGGACCAACATATTCCGTTGCTGGGTCCAGTCGAACTAGCAGAAGTTTATGTATTCTTAGGAAGCCAGCAATGAGGGAAACGGCTAATCAAATCATCCTAATCAAAATAATTCCATTTTGTTTAGTTCACTTGATTATGTTTTATATCAACTGGATCGTCAAGCTAACACATTCTTAATTTATAATTATGAGTATTTGGAGTATTATTTCCTGGGAATGTATACGCTGTGAATGTTCAGGCATTCGTCGATTTTATATAAAAACGTGCAATATGAAGTTAAGAACGAGTGTATCCACTCCCAGACTAAGCATGAAGTAAAATTTCGAGTTTAGAAAAGCCTGAAAATTTGGCTCGGGCGCGTAGCGAAGCGGAGCGACCGAGCCAAATTAGGCTTTTCTAAACTCGAAATTTTACTTCATGCGCCACGCGTATACAACATTGTAATATTGTGAAGTATTTATAATACACTTTAAGTAACAAAATATTAAAATTTTTCTTGGTACATTTTCAATTCAGGTCAAATAATATAATATATCAAATAAACTTATTTAGTAACTTAATTATCAAAAAATAATAATGTTGCGTGTATGCTTAACGGCGCTTAATGGGTTAAAAGCTTCAAACGGTAATAGTTCAAAAACTAAAAAAAAATTAAAATATTTGGAGTATTATTTCCTGGGAAATCAACATGTTCGTTTTTTACCTTATAAATATGATAATTGAAATTTTTGATAAAATGCCATTGTTTTATTAAAAATATTTTTTCATAGTATATCACATAATAAAACAAGTAGGTTATGTTATCACAGCTGTTTTGATTTATGTTCAATAAAAATTAAGGGTCATTTTTAATTTACGAAAATTGTCATTTTTTATTCCACCCTTCCAAGAGAAGCTAGAGTTACGAAAAAATTCATACATAATCTTGCGCCCATTTTAGTACCTGTGTCCATCGCTTATGATTCTAGCTATTATGGTTTTTCTTGAAAATTGCAATTATTTTTAATCACGAAATTATCTTCAAAAATTATGCACACCCGACCTATTTTTGCCCCCTGAACATTTCTGTAAAGTTAGATTTTCACAAAATTGCCTGGGAGACCTTAAATAAAAATGCCGCCTCGCCATCTAGCATTTGAGGCTGTATTTAAAGCAATGAAACAGTGTACACTTATTTGCGTAAATGACGCTAAAAAAATGGTGGAATAAAAAGTATAAATTAAACCATTTTTAAATATTTAACCACTTTACAAACCGTTTTCGATACCATAAATTTGTATAAAGTGCTATTTTACTAGAAACTGCACTCAATTTTAATTCAACATAAAACAAAACATCTGTGAAAATTGATATATAACCCAGACCCAACGTCGCTAGACTGTATTGTATTATACAAGGTTGTCTGGCGTCGTATTCCGCGCATGGAATAAAACCTGCACCTTATAGTCAGACCCAGTCGACTCCATATAATTCTGTAAGTTCACATATATAGTTGACCGACCCACTCGATGAGAGGGCGCATATGTCGGAATTTCAAATTTCCCGCAATTTCTAACGAGCTCGTTCTCAATCAACAGCTGTCGGATCTGAAGGCACAAAAATGTCGATAAGACGAAATCGTCTCGAGATGAGCGTTAATAAATATAAATAATTACAACTGTAAGTATATGTATGATATTTTCAAATTTTAACCTATTGTATATTATTTTAAATAAGTCTACTGTCAAACAAATTTAAAACCAGGGTGTTACTACATTATTTCTTCCTAGCACATGTGGATGATCTTCAAGTATACGAAAAAACCATAGTCGTGGATAATAATAATACTTTTTATTCAATATTTGCTCCAATTAGAATTAAAAGTGGTTAACAAATTTGAATACGTCAAAAAATAGAAAATAGAAATTCAGGATACAAAATTTAAGTTCTAGCCGCTCCATAACTAAGAAATTCTGAAATAGTGTAAGGTTCCATATTTCGCAAGTGTTCGAACGCTAATGGTTTGAATTTATCAAACTTATTTATTTTCGATGATTATATGCCTTGGTAACAAATTATAATATTTAGCACATGCATAAAACGCATATTTTTCTGTTAATGTTAAACGATGGCGTGGGTATACACGATTCCATTTGTTTCTGGATCTCGCCTAGCCATGCTTTCGTGTTGTTATGTTGCAGTATCAACATTTACATTTTTTATTAGTTGCCACTCCTAATTCCTTATTTTAACAGTGTTGCAATAATTTATGATATCATAAGTAATCCTCTTTTTAATTTTCAAGAGGTTTATTGTTAATCTTGCAACAATTATTTCGCCACGCGGTCGCTTCTTCGAGCATTTTATTATTAAATCAAATTAATCTAGTGTTGCAATGCTGTGTCAATGTCAAAGTGAAAAATAATTGCAGGCACATATTAAATATTAACATGCCAAAGATTATCTCTGAATCAAAAAGGTTACAAATTCTGAAATCCTATAAACATTTAGGCAAAGTAATCCAAATCTACAGCATCACAATATTATTACGATTTTAATAGATATTTTTGGGGTATGTCTAGTATTTTAATTATATATATTTAATTAAAGATAATTACGTTTCAGGTAGGGAGATCTTCATTACAATTAATTTTACGACAAAGACCTGACGAATTGAAATCTACTATTTCTGGCAAACGATCTAAAAACAGCCATTTTTGGAATCACCTAGCTAGAAAAGATCTGCAACAACTAATTTGGCAATATAACTCTAGAAATCAGTATTTTCCTTTGAGAGATCTTTTGAATGATATGAAAGAAAATTATGAGTTCCATGGGAGTAGAACAACACTTTATAGGGTTGTTAAAAGTATGGGGTATAAATTGAAATTAATTAATGGGCGCAAAATTCTCTGTGAACAAAAACATGTTGTTGCAGCTAAAATTATTTTCCTTAGAAAATTTTTACAGTATCAAAATTCCAGTGAAGATATCCAATTCGTATACCTGGATGAAACATGGATATATCAGAATGGATCCGTGGTTCGACGCTGGGTACATGAAACGGATATAAAAAGTAATCCAACTAAATTCAAAAATGAAGGCAAACGCTTCACCATTCTACATGCTGGGTATAGGGGTGGGTTTTTGGATGGGTGCGATTTTCTATTACATTCGAAAAACAATGACCGAGATTACCATGCCACAATGGATGGTAATACTTTTCAAAATTGGGTGGTTAATCAACTTATTCCTGCTTTGGCTAAGCTTTCAGGGAAATGTGTAGTTATTATGGATAATGCTGCATACCATTCTGTGCAATTAGACAAAACTCCTTCATTTTCTTGTAAGAAATGCGAAATGCAGGAGTGGTTGGTTAAACACAATGTAAAATTCAATCCAAAATTAACCAAAAAGGAACTATGGGCTTTATTTATACCTTTTCGATCAAATGACAAAATTTACGTAGTTGATGACATTTTGAGAAAGAACGGGCACGAAGTTCTTAGATTACCGCCATACCATTGTCAATACAATCCAATTGAAATGGCATGGGGGTTTTGTAAGACTTACTACAATAAGCACATAAATTCTAAGCAACCATCTAAGGATCGTGTTCAGAATTTATGGCTTGAGTCTCTCTCAAAATGTACATCCGGCAACATTTCTGTGATCATTGTGAAAAACTTATTTCGGATGACTGGACAAAACACATGGGGAACCTTTCTTTTGAAACCATTCCTCCTTTTATTATTTCGCTTGGGGAATCTAGCTCAGCACAAACATCAGAAGATTCACATGCAGGTTCTCTTGACTAAATAATAAAAGTGGAATGAGGGCTTAAAAATTGTTTGACATGAAAATTATCAGTATCACAAGAGGGTGGGAATAAATTTGCAATTCTACAAAAAAATACTGAGGGCCAACAGAAAAGAGAATGACCAAAACTAAGGTGGATGGATGGAGTTGATCAAAATGTGTTAACGGGAAGACCCAAGCGAGAAATACAAATGGATGACGAAATAAGTTTGCAGAGCCGAATTCATTATATTTGTTATATACAATATTATTGCTGTGTTTGTATGTACAAAAACCAAGTAGTAAATTTTGTTAATCTTAAAACTGCATATTATTATCCTTTTATATCTGAAAATTTGTAAAACAGGCAATAGTGTAAGATCACAATAGTCAGAAATTATAACCTTAAAATCGAACATCTGACGGTGACATTTAAAAACCCTGATTTAAAACACAACCAGCTCCATTTATAATACTTAAACTGTCACTTTTCCATAGCTAGGCGAGATCCAGAAACAAATGGAACAGATCATACATACTTATTTTAAATTTTAACCTATTGTTTATTATTTTAAATAAGTCAACAGTCAAACAAATTTAAAACCAGGGTGTTACACATTACATCATAGATTAAATTAGATTGATAACTCCTAGGGGGCTCCACGTATCGTAGGATTAGTTGACCGGACCACTCGATGCGGGGGCGCAGCAATCGCCAATGACGTCACGGCGAGGGGAGCGGGGGGCTTGTTCTGATGGGGTCGCGCGGTGCTGGAGGGCTTCTTGCTGTGTATTTGAGGTGTGGTGCGGTGCGGGGAACACCGCGCGGTGTTTGAATCACCGCGCGATGCGAGAAATAATAACAAAATAATGAAAGTACAAAATGTATATTACAAAAAATATGACATTTTAAATATTTACAATTTCATTAAAAAAAACATTGTTTGCATTAATTAATTTAAATATTTACAATTACATTTAATAAAACACTGATTACATTAATTCACTTTATGAAAATTCGCTCTTAGACATGTTTCAAGAATTAACTGTTATTAACTATAAGATCATAGTTACTAAGCAATGCAATTCCGGTGAATTAGTGAACGAATAATTTTAGTAACCATTGAAATATCTTTTAAATATCAACTTATACATAATTTACGAATATAAATAAAATAATAATATTTATTTCCATTAAGATGACTGCGTGGATTGTTTTCCATCTTATTTGGTCTCATTAATACTTCTAATTCTTAAAAATAGTAGTTAATGTTAAAACAAGAAGTATTATGAATAAAACACAAATTATTAGTAATAAAACACAGAATTAAGTATATGTTTAATTAATTTCTCACTTAACCCGTGGTGAAACATTTTTGAATATAATTCTGGATATTTAAATAAATCACTTGGTTTGTTTCACTAACTTATATTTTCTCCGACTAGTTTCGACCATTGGATAAAACTAGTCGGAGAAAATATAAATTAGTGAAACAAACCAAGTGTTTTATTTAAATATACAGAATTATACAAAATTAAGTATATAGAAAAAAATCTGCTGAAGTTAACACAGGTACCGACCGCAAATTAGAATTATTGTATCTATTATTTCTATCACAGAAATATAGCAATAACATATTTTGAAACAATTCATAAATTCATATTTTTTAAAAATAACTTTAAAACTAAAAGAGCTATGACAAAACGTATAAACACATTAAATGTTTAATTCTTAATTCTCTACAACTTCTCTTTAAGATTTTTCCAATTATATTAATAATTTCCACGATATGAAGAAAACGCTAAGAGTTAACAGCCACTTTCAGATTCGCACTTAACCCAAAAGCTTTTCATTTCCAGATATTATAGAATAGTTCTCAAATACAACATTTTATAAGAATGTATATTTCCATGAAAAAAATTGGGGTCCAAAATTTACCGATCACAATAGCTCCCTTACATATTAGTGTGCAGTAGGTAAAAATATTAATAATACAATAACGCTTCTCTTAATTTAGCAATAGCTTTCTTACATAAAGTAGTGTAGCACTTTTTGCACTAAATCTGTCCTTTACATGAACCGAACCACTGCAATTGTAAATGCAAAGATACACTAATTTGAACTGTGATGTCACAAACGTAAACTTAGTTCAGCTTAGTGGAAAAATATGATTTATCATTGCTAAATAATAAATACACATTATTATTAATTTAATTTTTTATAAAAGTAATGTGTTAATAAAACTTTTTACAATTATCAAAATAATAATACATTTTTATTATTGTACAACAAAAGTCACATAATCCTAAACTAAATTATTGTATTGGTGGATATTGTGAAACAAATTACTGATAATATAATTGATTCATCAAAACAGGTTCCAATTTTAAGGACTATTGTTAATAATCTCATTATAAATTGTTCCAAATTTTAACAGCTTAAAGTAACCTTTTACAAATATTTTAAATTAAATTAAATTTTGATCACACAGCATACAACCATACAAATACTCAGCAAGGTTCAAAGACTTGCTTGTATTAGCATAACGGGGGCTATGAGAACCACGCCCACTGCAGCCATGGAGACGGTTCTAGACCTCACACCACTTCATATTCTGATAGTGGGGGAGGCAAGACTGGCACTCTATAGGCTGCAATTATCATCGGTCAACGTAAGAGTTGATACCCCACACAGAAGACTCTTGACAGACATAGGGGGACCTCTCCTGCAAATGAGGTCGGATCATATGGTAGTCAGATATCTTGAAAATTCACTCTTTAAAGTCACTATTCCAGACCGCAACGAATGGAACGGCTTTAGGGAAGATATACACAAAGTGTGATCTGGTACACGGACGGTTCTAAATTAACCACAGGTACTGGATCAGGAATCTATAATGAAAACATGAGGACAGGCTATGCTCAACCATTGGGTAGCCTGGCATCAGTCTTTCAAGCAGAAATATTCGCAATCACAGAATGTGCGAGAACCAACATAGAGAAGGACTGTCGAAACAGGCAAATCTATATCATGTCCGATAGCCAAGCGGCACTGAAGGCTCTCCAGAGTCAAAAGACTTCATCCAAACTGGTATTGGAATGCTTCAATACCCTGAATGACCTAGCGAGACAGAACAAGGTTACGCTTGTCTGGACGCCGGGTCAAGGCAGGGAGCCACCATTTTATTTATGGGACCCGAACCTGCCTTGGGCATAACAAAAAAGTCGAGTCGCCTTGAAGTCAGGAAGTGGACTCGCAACAAACACAAGAAATACTGGGAAAACAGACCAGGCCTTAACCATAGTAAGGCCCTTATAAAAGGGCCTAACTCAAGCCAAGCTGCAGGACTACTAACATTGAGTAGGGCACAGCTAAAAACAACCATAGGACTGCTCACAGGCCACATGACTGTTAAAGAGCATCTAAGGATAATCGGGCTATACAACGGCGACACCAACTGTCGCCTCTGTAATACGGCACCGGAAACAGCTATGCACGTTCTGTGCAGGTGCAATGCGCTGGAGAGCAAAAGACGGCTCATATTTGGGAACAGACAAATGGAACCAAATGATTTCCACGCGCAACCTCTGAAGGACCTGCACAAGCTAGTGCAGGGCATCGAGTTCGGAATAGTTGCGTGAGTGTAATAATATTGGGGCAGTACAATAAGCCACCTAGGCTGCAGTGCATCCGGATCCGAAAGGAAGACAGCTACAGGAAAAAAAAATGTTGATCAATTGTTTCTTTTCTGCAACAGCTAAATTCCGCGCTTTTATTTTTTGATATTTTATTGAGGCCAAATTTTTGACAACATCATTGATTTTTACATGTTCGGTTCCTTTTAGAATCCTATTTAGGTTTTGTACCCACATATGAATGTAAAAGGTGATCATGTAATTATCAATAATGTCACTCAAATTATGGTCCGTGCAGGAGAATGAAATATTTGAATTTAGTAAATTAACTTTTGTTTTTAAATATTCAACAATATTACCAAAAATACATATTTTTGGCAAAAAGAAACTAAGTATCTGAAAAGATTTGGAAATATATCTGAAAAAATTAGTGCTCGGCTTCAAAAGAGCTTTTCTATTGTAGTCCCTACAATCAATGTAGCAATGGAAAGACTCTTTTGTGTCGGACACTAACTCTTTTCTACATGTATTGCAGTCCCGTACTTTCTTTAATACATGTCTTCCCAAATATCCTGCTATGTAAGCATTTGTATTATCAGATAAAAAATTATATGAATTTTTAAATTCAAACATATCAGAGTTATTTGGGGAGAAGTAATTATTGGAGCTAAAAAGTCGTTTGTTAAAAATATTTGTAAAAAATTTAGTGCCCCTTCACAACCATCTGTCTCGCAATTAAAATAAGGAGAATTTGAAGTAGTGAAATTATTAACAATTAATGCTTTATACGATCCCTTAAATGATGAACATGTTGGATTTACATTACGAGCACCATAACACCTTATACTTCCAAAGAAATTTTCCAAGGGATCTTGGTTTATGTTTCGAGGATAAACATATTTAAAGCTAATACAGGATAATTTTTTCCATATGCATTGAAAACCTTTAAACGTACTTGTCCAGTTTACAATGCACGGTGGAGTAAAATTACCCCTAGGTCTTTTAAATTGGATTGTCCTCAAAACATCAATGGTTTCAGAATAAAATCTAACATGTTCACTCTCTTCGTGAATCGCACATCTTAAAGTTTTGTCACCTGTTTCTGATGAACCATTTACACTATCAAATAATTTATCAAAAAATAACAAAAACTCTGAAGTGCCAAGCATTGTTTCTGTCTTTGATAACTGATTGGTTCGCTGTAAAAATACCTGAGATGCCAATTTCACTTTTATTTTGTTCATTTTATTTTCAAAAACATGGCAATCAGTTATTTTAGGCAGAAACATACTATCAGGGTCTCCATTATCTAATTCATGTAGTTTCACAATATCTGACCAGCAAGCCGTGAAGTTTGTGCCCTTGCATTTAAATGTGGCATTATAATTTAATAAATTTTTTCTAAGACATTTAAGAAGGTGAAGAGAATCAAATAAGAGTGTTATTACCTGATTTCCTATCAGGAAACCACTAGTTTGATTCTCTTTAGGTTCCAAAATAAGTCTACGATTTGATTCCTCCCTTAATTGTCTTATAACCCTAACATTAGTTGCATGTTGGTCACATATTGTGCAAACAACATGCAAACCAATGTCTTGAAGTTGTATAATAATGATTTTTATGTTCCTGGTTAGATCTGGAACACCCATACCATATTCCACAAAGAAATATGCTACGGGTTGTTTCCATTTGATCTGTATCCCACGAACCATAAAAACCATTACATGGTCAGCGAAACATAATTTGTTTTGCTCACCACAACATACAAAACCATCAATGGAGGAATCAATTTTATTAAAATACATTCCTGTACTCAAGGACATTTCATCAAATAAAAGGGCACAATACTTCTGGGCTTCATCCATCTTGTCACAAGTACTTTTAAATAAATCCATAAAGGTTTATTAATTCCCTGGTCAATAGGAATGCGATTCAGTAAACTCTGAAGACATTGTCTCGATGGAAGAGCAAATACTTTTGCCAAAAATCTATACAATTTTGGGCTTTGTTTATACATAGCCAAAGCAAAAGTTTTATCTTCCCTCGAGAAACGTCTTCCACGAGCTTTAAAATGTTGCAACTTTATCTGTGACATGAAAAAGTTAAAAGATGTTTCATTCATATGTCTCCGAAACATTCCTCCTGTTTCAAGAGCATCAATGTTTGAAGGGGGGTGTTTGTGCCCTACGGAGTCTGGTAACTCGCAGCGTGAGCTGCCGTGAAACGCGTAGCGGTTTTTTTGCGGCGGCCGACAACAAAGTCGGAGAACCTGTAAGGGAATAGAAAAGGGATCTGACCTTTTGGGTGTCAAGCTCCGAGTCCTTACAGCTTCCGGTTCGGGGTGATTGGCACGATCGGCACTACTTCACAGAATCGCCAGGGTGGCGCGAGATCGACCGTCGCGTGTGACTGTGTTTTTACGAGTTCCTCACTCGATCAGCGGATCGAACAAGGATGGGGTGGGGAGTTGTGCTCGGCAAAAAAGGGTGAAAATATGGAAAGGAGAATATGTTGCCAACCGATTGAAAAACCGCTTGTTTGTACCGAACATACCCCCCATCCAAAATAGGAAATATTTTGCAAGCACAACCGAAATTGTGTAACTAAATAGTAATCATTAATTCGATACTCAAATTAACTACAATGAGAATTTACTGTGGGTAAATTAACAAAGACAACAGAAATAATTAAGTAAAAAATAAAAAATAAATTGAAAACAAAAATAAATGAATCATTTTGGTGATTACGCCAAGGGTAGAGGTACTACCTTGTTAGTAGCCCTCAAAACGTCTCCCGTGGTTGTTCCAACACGCACGACGCGGGTAATTCCGTCCGGACCGGGTAAGAGCTCAGTAACCCTGCCTCTCGGCCATTGCGTAGGAAGTGTCCCTGGGCTGTACCAAAAAACTGGGTCACCCACCGCAAGTTCACGGGCCGGCGCGACCCACTTTGGGCGAAACAGTTGCGTATGTAGGTACTCTTTGCTCCATTTTTTCCAGAAGGATTGCACCAAGTGCTGTGTTAATCGCCAACGCGTGAGACGATTAACCGATACGTCATGTAATGACGCTTCAGGCCTGGCTAAAATGGGGCCTCCGGTGAGAAAATGCCCGGGCGTTAGGTAGTCGAAGCCGTCGTTGGGAGAATTGGGTAGTGCGCATAGGGGGCGCGAATTTAGAATGCCTTCAATGCGGGTGAGTACGGTTATGAATTCTTCGAACGTGAGTATTTGCGCACCTATTATCCGTTTAAAATGGTGTTTCACCGATTTCACGCCGCTTTCCCAGAGCCCTCCAAAGTGAGGCGCATAGGGTGGGTTGAAATGCCACTCAACATTTCTCGTAGCTAAATATTGAGCGATCGGTTCATTCGATTTGGCGAGAAATTGAGAAATTTCTGATATTTCTCGAGCAGCGCCCTTGAAGTTACGACCTTGATCAGTATAAATGTGTGAGGGAAGACCACGGCGCGAAATAAATCTATCTAACGCAGCAAGACAAGAGTCTGTTGTCAGGTCGGAGGTGGCTTCCAAGTGTATGGCTTTCGTAACCATACACACGAACAGTGCGAAGTAACATTTAACTGATTTAGTCGTCCGCAAAAGGGAAGCTTTTACGAAAAAAGGTCCTGCAAAATCTATACCCGTATGTGAAAAGCATCGCGAGGGTTGCAATCTATATGCGGGGGTATCTGACATCGGGGGTTGCAAGGGGGTAGCTTTAAAACGATAGCATGTCAGACATCTAAAAATGCGTTTCCTAATCAGGTCTCGCGCGGAAGGAATCCAGTATTGTCTATGGAGGAGTGACTGCACCAATCGAGGGCCTCCATGACCTGAGTAAATGTGGAAATAATCCACCAAGAGATTCGCGAGCTGACTATTTCTTGGAATTAAGTAGGGGTGTCGTGACCTTTCTGGCAATTGTGAATGTTTTAAGCGCCCCCCCACCATGACGAATCCATGGGGAGAGACAAAGGGGGTAAGTGAGCGATAACGCTTTGAGCACAATTTGCCCTTGGCCATCAAAGTAATCTCAGTGTGCAAGTGATGCACCTGTGTAAGTTTAATTATCGATTCTAAAGCCTGCCTATATTCTGAAACAGTGATAAAATTTGTGGATTTTAAATCAGGCTTTTGGTGTAGTTTAGCTCGACAATTGTGCGCAAATCGTCTCACGTAAGCGATGATTCGCTGTAACTTTAATAATGAGGAGGTGCGGTCAAATAAATTTGTGAATTCAGAAAGGTCGAGAGAGGCAAGATGTGATTGTACCACAGGGGCCTTGAGATCAGGCAACGAAACAGGGGGTTGTGCAACTATAAGTGGCCAATCTTTTTCATCTTCATAAAGAAAAGAGGGACCATTCCACCACAAGGGATGGTCTAACAATTGAGAAGGGAGCAAAGCTAGTCGCGGTTTGCTCCCTTCTCAGGGTTTTCCTTGCCTGGGACGTGTCTCCAAAAAGCATTGGGAAGATGCTCGTATATTTGTGCAACGCGATTTGCAACAAATGTCTTGAGCCGATAAGGGGGAGTTGCGATCCAAGCAAGGGCCGTAGAAGAGTCCGAAAAGCATATGGGGTTGTCCAGTGACAACATTGATAGAGATTGTTGCATACAATGAATGAGCTTGGACAATAAGCAAGCTGCTCCTAGTTCTAGGCGGGGAATTGTCCACGCTTTAAGGGGCGCAACGCGAGTTTTTGAAGCGATTAAATTAATTGAGATTGTGTTAAGCGATTGTAGTCTCAAGTATACTACTGCTGCCATGCCTGCCCCACTCGCATCCGCAAAGCCAATGAGGCGTCCATGAATCCATCCCTCGGATAGAATGCAACGAGGTATAGAGATTTTTTCTACGAGGGGCAATTCGGATAGAATTTGAGTCCATTGACTCTCGATAGCAAAGGGCAAAGGTTCGTCCCATCCGATTTTCAACAGCCAGAGTCGCTGCATGAGAGTTTTGAGAATAAATATGAAAGGGCTTAGGTATCCGTTTACGTCGTAGGTACGTGCGATGCGAGAGAGAATGCCTCTTTTAGTAGGCGTTTCTTTGTTGATGTCAATCTGATAACAAAATGAATCTAGATGTGGATTCCATACCAATCCCAACACTTTGATTGGTAGAGTTTCTTTAAAGAAATCGTGCAAAGCTGAATTAAGATTAGAAATTAACTGAGGGTTTGAACAAGACCATTTGCCCAATTCAAAGCCTCCTTTCCGGAAAAAATCAATAAGCTGGTCTCGTAAAGTCATAATTTGCTCTTCGGAATCCGCACCCGTCAAAATGTCGTCAACATAAATAGAGTGTTTCAGAGCTGAAACGGCCAAGGGATACGGAGTACCTTCGTCGAGTACTAATTGTTGGATAGTGCGTTGGGCAAGAAAGGGACTGCACGTAGCACCGAAAATTACTCGAGTGTGTTCATATTCTAAAAGTGGTTGATCGGATGAAAACGCCAAAAAATGTGCTGATATTTTCTATCAGCTGGGTAAAGTGAAATTGCACGAAACATTTGTTTAATATCGCACGTGAGTGCGATCTGAGGCAGTCTGAATCTGGTAATAACTTCCCCGATATCTGATTGCAATTTAGGGCCACTAAATAAGGTATCATTTAAACTAGCGCCCTTGGGATCCCTTTCTGCGGGATTAAAGACAACACGGACTTGTGCGCCTTTCGAAGTGAGCTTCTTCACCCCGTGATGGGTGAGAATGTAAGGGGAAATATTTTGAGAAGGGACTAAGTGCCCTTGAGCAATGTAATCTTGAATATTATCTGTGTACAATTTTTTAAATTCTGGATCTCGAGTGAATCTAGCTTCCAGGTTGATAAATCTCTTTATAGCAATATCTCGATTGCACCCCAAATTTGGGGGAGAGTTTTTGCGAAAAGGCAATCGAGTAATGTAACGTCCAGAGGGTTCTCGTGTTGTGGTAGTAGTATAGAAATTTTCACAAAATTCATCTTCAGGCGAAGAAAAGGATTTATTCAGCAATTCCTCCGATTCCCAAAAAGATTGAAGTAAATTATCAAGTGAATTTGGGGAGTCGATCTGCGCATGCATGGCAACAATAGAACCAGGGTTAGCTTGTGGTATTGTGCCCATGATGACCCAACCGAGCGAAGTGAGGATAGCAGAAGGGCTTCCTTTAATAAGGGCCGGAGTACCGGGAGTGATATCAAGAAATGTGCTTACTCCTAGTAATAAATCCATAGGTGCTTTCTTGTGAAAATATGGATCTGCCAACTGAAGGGTAGAAAATCGATCACGAAGAACATTAGGCAAAGGCGTTGTTGGCAGATCAGCAGTAATACGTGGTAGTACTACAGCGTTAAAATTTAGGGTAGCGTTGGAAGCGGTCAAAGGGGCGATACTGCAACTTACAAGTCCCTGCGCATGACCTAGAGGGGTTTGTCCCACTCTCTTCAAGTCATAAGGGCATTTGCGGCGCGATAAACCAAGAGTTTCGACCAGGGAATTTGTTATAAAGTTAACTTGGCTTCCCGGGTCAATAATTAAACGGCAAACTTGCCAGTGGCCAGTGACGCTCAGAATGTTTACCTGTGCGGTGCCCAACAAAGTGTTGGAAAGTGAATTGGGAGAACATGAATTAGTTAAAGAAACCGAGGCACCACCGGAGTTGTCCTCGCATAGGTTAGGAGGCAACGGGGAGGATTGCGGTGCCGTCTCAAAATGCAGGAGTGTATTGTGGTTTTTGTGTCCACAAATACGACAAGAATATTTTGAAGTACACTTTGAAACGTTATGCAAACCCAAACAAGCAAAGCAGCGCTTAAATTTGATAACTAAGTCACGTCTATGCTGCGCAGTCGCAGCCAGAAATTTAGGACACAGCACTAAACGGTGAGAATCTGAACAATGTGGACAAGTTGGTTTAATTGGGGATTTATTATCTGCCTGTAATCCCATTGAAATGCGTTTGCGATCATGTGATTTATCATTGATTGTGAAATTTGACTTATTGTTGCTGGACGATTTCGAAGCGGCCGTGGATAAATCAGAAATAGCGCATTCGTTTCTTATAAATGTTATAAAATCATCAAAAGATGGAAAATCTACGTCTAAATGACGTGATTCAAATCGCCTTCTAGTATTAGTATCCAACAGGCGAAGAGAGATTTCCAACAACAAATAGTCGTGCAAATTTGCGATATTCATCGCCTTTAATGACGTCACATTCGTGTGTAAAATCTCTACCAGCGCGCGCAGAGATTCGATAGAATTGATTTTAAGTGGTTTAAGATTAATAATTGCCGCAAAGTGATTATTTGCAGCAATTCTTTTATTAGTATAGGTCTTAACTAGTAAATCATACGCAATGGGGTAATTATCCGGGGAAAAGGTTACAGTTTGAAGCAATTTTAAAGCACTATTCTCAACATAACCTAAAAGGTAAGAAAACTTTTTGATGTTGGGTAAGTTTGTGTTATGTATCAAATTATCATAAAGTGCTTTGAAAGCGGGAAATGACTCATATGATCCGGTGAATTTAGCTAATTGAATCGTGGGTAAAGTAGCGCTATCATTCGATTCAGACTTAGTATGTGAAGTAATTTTTGCGGATTGCGCGATTATTTGATAATAAAGCGCATCAAAGGAGGAAGTTAATTCTAATACATTTGTGTTAAAATCTGGGTGGATTTTATTCATAAGCAGGAAATCGTCCATTAATTTTGAAAATTCTTCGCGAGTGTTTTGAATATCCGATGCGCGCACTTTGAAAATATCAATATTGTGTGGAAGTGAAGCAATCAAATCAAAACATGATTGTAACCTAAGCCACAATCTTTCTTTTCTAGATGTTAATAAATTAAATCTATCGAGGTTTTTTGCGCTCGGAGGATCCATTATAAATTAAATTAAAACACGGAAATAATTTTAATCAAATTTATAAAGCGAATAAACAATCAAAAAAAAGGCGAAACAGATGTGCGATTCCGCGAAGGTAAACGTGCGAATGCGTATGTGTGAGCGAGCTGTCGCGCGGCTACGGCCGTGTGTGTGTGTGTATCGCTGAGTGCAACACGGCGCGAGAAAAAATACGATACGAGGAGCCGAACTGAATACGCACGCACCAATAAGTAAAGTGAATCACGCAGGCGCCGAGTCCCGCGATTTGCGCAGCTTCGTATTCGAACAACCAACGGTGAAAGAAAAATGAGATGTTTTAAAAATGGCTAACACAAAAAAAAATATGCAAAATCAATTTGAGGAAAAATGAATGATTACTGGGATATCCGGGTGATTCTCCGGATCCGGTTCGACGGACCAATGTTTGAAGGGGGGTGTTTGTGCCCTACGGAGTCTGGTAACTCGCAGCGTGAACAAAGTCGGAGAACCTGTAAGGGAATAGAAAAGGGATCTGACCTTTTGGGTGTCAAGCTCCGAGTCCTTACAGCTTCCGGTTCGGGGTGATTGGCACGATCGGCACTACTTCACAGAATCGCCAGGGTGGCGCGAGATCGACCGTCGCGTGTGACTGTGTTTTTACGAGTTCCTCACTCGATCAGCGGATCGAACAAGGATGGGGTGGGGAGTTGTGCTCGGCAAAAAAGGGTGAAAATATGGAAAGGAGAATATGTTGCCAACCGATTGAAAAACCGCTTGTTTGTACCGAACAGAAGCATTTTGAGCATGCAATTGTCTTGCAACCTTTTGAATATCTCGGGCATAGGAATGCAACATCTGTGCTTGAGGGGAAAGCTTTCTTTTTCGTGTTACATTTAATGTTTTTAACAATTTTACTTTCAGACATTCCTTCATGTTCAAGGATCGTACTACTTTGTGACTAGATGGATTAATATGAAGGGGTGTAGAACTGCTTCCAGCGACAGAATTATACCGATGGGATTTCCTGCTCGCACCAGGAGAAGGCGAAAGGGAATTCTTGCTGTCCTGTATGATGGGAGAGTCTATGTTTGGGCATGAGGCTTTATTTCCACCAGCATTTGATTTCTGCAGAGTCTGGATGGATGGCCACTTGTCCGATGTGCTTGGAGACTCATTAACATTGCATGGTCCAATCAACTCCGGATCGTCTGGATCACCCGGATCTTCAACGAGGGTTGTGAACAAAATATGTATATATAAATATTTAGATATACTATACTTGCGCGCTTGCTCAAAAAAATATTATATAAAAAAAAGTAATTTATTGTTCTTATTTGGTACTTAGAGATATATTTGAATATACACTCGACCGCAAAAAAAACGCGCCACTTGAAAATTCACGTTTTTTCGTGAATATTCAAACAGCCATAACTTCGGTCGATGTGGATGAAATTTGATGATTTTTTGAGTTTTTGAAACGCTAAAGTTTTCTCTTTAAGGACACATAAGTAGATATTACGTAATTTAAGCATTTCTGCATTTAAAAGTCCTACCAACAATAAAATGTTCAGAAAAAATCGTAGCTCTACTTCAAAAAAAGCGCAACAAAATTCCATCATTTTCCTTTGAAATAAGCGAAAAATCATGTCGATCCAATGATTTGGTTCGAAGTTATGGCAGTTTTTTTAAAAAGTGTATTTTGGGGCATAACTTTGGCGGACAGGCATAACTCTGCTCGCAAACCTGTGACATTATGCGATTTAAAAAGCTTGAAGTTTTCTCTTTGAGGCATGTTAGTCAGTCAGATCTTTAAACATGTACATTTTACCCCCTTTCACCCCCTAAGGGCGATGAAACGTTTTTCACTTTAAAACTTTTAACTTTGTTAACTTGTACAATGCGCAAAAAAAATTGTGGCTTCAAGCAAGGGACATCCAGAATAAATTCAGTCCTTCTCCTTTAATATGCGCAAATTTGCGCGACCCGAGACAAATTTTCTGGGCTTTTCTAAACTCGAAATTTTACTTCATGCGCCACGCGTATAGAACACAGATTTCAAGTGAAATTCGAATATACATAAATTTTACAATATTTTAGTGTTTAATACGCGTGGCGCATGAAGTAAAATTTCGAGTTTAGAAGAGCCCAGAAAATTTTCTGGGCTTTTCTAAACTCGAAATTTTACTTCATGCTTAGTCTGGGAGTGGAAAACACTCGTTTAAAGCTACAAATTAAACTTTTTTGAAAAAGAACGAATGTCGGAAAATTTACAGCTTATGCATATGTTTACCTTAAAGAAAAATGCACTCTATGTAATACTACTCCATTCTCCGGACAAGGAGTCCTCTTATTTCATTTCTAAGATGCATTTTTTGACGAACTGCAGCCATTTTGTTGAGAAGTGAACTGTAATTGACACACTGTTATAAGGTTTTGACATATAGCGAAATATATTTGTAATACCTTTTAAAATATACGTTCTACATGTTCATTATATCTTTGTTATTTTTTTTTTAATAATGTGCGATGTTCCCCGCACCGCACCCACCATTCAATGGTATGACCCCCTGCGATTGCAGCGCCGCCCCATCGAGTGGGTCGGTTAACCAAAATCATGATACGTAGAGCCCCCTAGTAGTTATCAATCTAATTTATCTATGACCCAGTACTAATAAGTACTGAGTTTTGATCCCGTCAAGGCTAAAAAGTGAAAAAGACCCTTAAGACTCGTTTTTATTAAAATAGCACTTTATACAACTTTATGGCATCAAATATGGTTTATAAAAGTAGATGAATATTGAAAAAATATTAAATGAATACCTTTGATTAAACTTTTTTTCTGATCGCCATCTATTAAAATTAGTGTAGACTGTTACATGGCTTTGGGGTCGTATCTAACCCCTAGATGGCGGGCAACATGCCCAAAATTGCAAAAGGAGTGTACATTTTTATTTGAGCTTTCCCAGGCAATTTTATGAAAATCTAACTTTACAGAAATGTCCAGGGAGAAAAATAGGTCCGGTCTGCATCGGCTTTGCAAATTCCTGAGAATTTTTGAAGATTATTTCGTGATTAAAAATAATTGCAATTTTTATGATTTTTTTCGGAAAAACGATAATAGTTAGATCATAAGCGATGCACACTGGTCGTAAAATGGGCCCCAGATTATGTGTGAATTTTTTCGTAACTATAGCTTCTCTGGGAAGGCTGCAATAAAAAATGACGATTTTTGTACATTAAAAATGACCCTAAAGCTTGTATTAGACGACACTATTTTCTTGTACAAGAAAATAGTATACTATTTTCTATCATGGTGTGAGAAATATAACATGTCCTATTTCCATTATACAAAACTGTACAAGATTCGCGTTTGGTCATATTTTGTGTATTACACCATGATAGAAAATAATATACTATTTTCTTGTACAGGAAAATAGTGTCGCCTAATACAAGCTTTTAAGACAGGGACACTAGAAAATACGCTCACTATTGTGTCTGAAACGCACCTTTCATTCTGTCTAATAACACGCCCTCTATAATATTTAAGTATACAAAAATAACATCAACTTTAGTTACAAGAATTAAATAACGACACAAGTCAATATTATCTAGTATTTTACAATAAAAATCAATAAATATTAATTACTCACCTTAATAAAACCAATCTACATGATTAAATTGGCGGAAATATCAATACACCAATTGTTTGTTTAAAAACTTGTTATCTAAATTACACACATTCAATTTATCTTTAATAATGCTACACAACTCTTTTAACTTGATCTTTTTAATTTCATACATTTTCCTCGTAACACCATATAGATTAAAAATAGAGAAATCTCGCGGAGAGCAACAAATTACAAAAAACCACATAAAGCTCAACATTTTAAAAATAACAGTCTTGTTTACTTATATAATCTACACCGCGGTAATATTCCCTTACGATATATCAACTGTACCCAGTGTATTATTTTTAGTTAACATATCTTCAAGCTGGATTTACGTCCTTGTAACACTAATTGCAATTTGGAGGAAACACTCGCTTATACTGAGTATTTTCAATAGGATCATTGAAATCGATGCGATTTTTTCAAAAAGCGGAATTAAAATTAATTCAATTCATAAACAGCATTTAACACGTATTATTATAATATATTTATACGTAGTGTTGCTAATATACATTGATTTAAACCCAAAGGTTAATGTGAACATAATAATAATTTTCATATCCTCATACGTTTTGGTTTCTCATGTTGATATCCTAGTGATTTGTCTATTGATGGAATTATCTGTAAGGTGTAAGCAAATGCAATATTTGAGAGATTTGAATAATGAGCTTGAAGTTTTAAAACACCTGTGGAAATGCGTGGAGGAAACAAATGAGTTATTCGCTGCGCCTCTGCTGATTAAGTTTTTGTTAAATTATTTAAATCAGTTGATGATGGCTTATTTTACTTTTATAGCGAGAATATTCATGGAGCCGAGTCTGATATGTTCGCAGTTGGCGTGGTTGGTTTTTAATTTTTTGGATAGTTTAATTACTTCTTATTATTTCGATGTGCTTACTAAAGAAGTAAGTTGATTTTTTCACAACACACACTTCAAATTATTGTACATTTAATTATTGTTTACATTTTTAGTTAAATGAGGCGTTTAGAAAATTCTATAGAAAGTTAGAACTTTCTAATAAGGTAATTAATTCAATCGTCGTCGAGGTGCTAGCCCGTGAAGTAGTTTTAAAGAATATTTGAGAGTTTTATAAGACAAAACATTTTTGTAGTATGCGAGATAAATCGCATTTTATATTTTTTCTAAAATAATCTACAAATACGTATTATTTGGTAAATTTATTTATATTTCAATCAAATAAGGTAAAATTACATTCCAAGTGACTATATTAAATTACTAAACAGACAATAATGTAAATCTATTGACTTTTTAATCTGTTTAAGATAATTGAGTGTTCTAACTGCAAAACTCCCATTCTCCACTTTTTGTGAAAAATGAGTTGGCGGTTTTTTTTATGACCGCCATGTCATAAAAGTTTAAAAAGTGGAGAATGTGAGTTTTGCAGTTAGACCACTTAATTAAGTTATTATTTTAATAATTAATTAATTTTTCAGGATACATTTCTGATCCAATCGCAGTTCAGACAAAAAACTTTCTCTGTCTATTCTTTTTTTAACATATCCTTAAACATGATGCTAAAGGTAAGTATCCAAACATTTTTTGTAAAAACGCTGAATACATTTTACATCACTAATTTTTAGATGTTGGGTCATATTTTCAATTTATTCGTGGTCTTGGTCCAATTTCAAGGAACATACAAATCAAAACAAGATTACGACAACGATTTTTTTATTGTATCATATGCTAAATAAAAAAAAACCCCTAGAGAGCCATGATTTAATCGTTTTTCAATTTTAAACATAGTGTGCTAGAGCAGGATTCAAATATTCTGCTAAACGAGAATATTTTTAATTTTAAAATATCTCAGTGTTTAATACGCGTGGCGCATGAAGTAAAATTACGAGTTTAGAAAAGCCCCGTGAACATTTTCTACGCGGGGCTTTTCTAAACTCGAAATATTACTTTATGCTTAGTCTGGAAGTGGAAGACACTCGTTCGAAACTCTAAATTGAACATTTTCAAAAAACAGCGAATGTCTGAAAATGCACAGCGTATACATGGGGATATGTATACTTATAAGATACATTCCCTGTATATTATCACTTATAAATGTTATTGTTGTAATGATTCTACCCTAGGTATTGTACAAATTTATAATTTGTATTTTATTTACATTGTCTTGTGTATGTAGTAACCCATTTATTTAACAGTTTCGTTGTTTGTGTCAATATACAATATCGAGAATACAGTGTCTTTCTAACTTTTCTTATTTTGACCAGGAGGATGTGTGGACAATAAATAAGGCAAGATGTGAGTTTAACGTATGCGAAGTTTATTAACCCTCTTATGACATTGCCAATTAATTTGTATTTCTTAAATTATTTATATTTAAAAAATACTATATTATTTGTTTGTGCTTAGAAGCCATGTGCAACTCAATTGAACTCAAATAACTATATGACTTCATTTGTAGGAGAAAAATTAAATAGCCCGCATTTATATTATGAGATAGAAAACCCTTAAAACCCAACCCCGACTTCTTTGTATTGATTGATCTCATCGGTCAATTGTTTTGTGCTATTAACTAGCGGGAACATAACTCTGCAGTACTAACTCGGGACGACCACACCCGTTAATTGTTTTCAGGCAATTAACTAGCGGAAACACTCCTCCGTTTTCCACGCACAGCTCGACCTCACCCGTCAATTGTTTTTGTGCTATCAACTAGCGGGAACATAACCCTGCAGTACTAACTCGGGACAACCACACCTGTTAATTGTTTTCAGGCAATTAACTAGCGGGATCACTCCTCCGTTTTCCACGCACAGCTCGACCTCATCCGTCAATTGTTTTTGTACTATTAACTAGCGGGAACATAACTCTGCAGTACTAACTCGGGACGACCACACCCGTTAATTGTTTTCAGACAATTAACTAGCGGGAACACTCCTTCGTTTTCCACGTTCAGCTCGACCTCACCCGTCAATTCTTTTGTTTTATTTTTGTTGTATAGTTTTTACTTTTGTTGTATAATATTTATTTTTGTTGTGTTATTCTTATTTTTGTTGTATGATTTTTATTTTTGTTGTATAATTTTTCTTTTGTTGTAGATGTTGATGTCATTTTGAAGATTGTTTACCTGGTTTCTATTTTCTCCTTTGATTTGGAACGAGTTTTGCTTTTCGTGATGTTCTTCTTTCGAATGATCATTTAACTGCCCTCGTTTTCCGCTCCGCGCAGCTTTTATAACTTATTTTTCCCATCCGATCGTGGAGATGGAAGATTTCGCGCAGACCATATATGGTTATAAAATGCTAGTGATGGGCAAGATCGAGTATCTCAAGGATTGATCAAGCAATGATCGATCAGTTAAAGGATCGAGCAGATCGATCTGATCAAAAAGACCGAGCCGCTCGGAAAGATCGAGCCGATCAAAAAGATCGAGCCGATCAAATAGATCGAGCCGATCAAATAGATTGAGCCGCTCAGAAAGATCGAGGCGATCGAACCGATCGAAAAGATCGAGCCGATCAAAACGATCGAGTCGATCGAAGAGATCGAGCAGCTGATCATTTGCAAGGATCGAGCGGATCGCGCAGTCGATCTTATTTGATCATCACGAAACAATTAGTTGTTATATAAATACTATGACTAAATCAATTAATATAATAAATTTATTTTATGCTTTTTGGTGTAATTATATTTAATTTTGATTGCAATTACGAAAAAGTGAGTATTAATAAATAAATTGCAGACTAGAATTAATTCTCCCAATCTGCCACAATACAATAATTACATTCTACGACTAAATTGAATTACCGTTTGCAATGCAAGCATTTAAAACAATAAGTCGTGTGTAAATAGGAAACGAATTAATGATTATGTATATTAAAAAAAACTGTGGAATTCGGCAGAAATATTGAATGTGGTAATTATTCCAAAGATGAGTATTGATTATGTAGGATACGAAATATGATTCTTCCTCATCAAATATTTATATGTTTAGTAAATTTTCCGGATTTTATCTCAACGATCAATATTTAATTATGTATAAACGAGTTACTGACTGAGATAAATAACAATGTACTTTTTTAATTGTCATCGACATAATTTGTAGTAATGATAGAAATAATAGATTATTTTTAAGCGAAATATTTTAATAATTGATTAAATTAGTAGTTGAAAATTGATATGTGGTTAACGTTTTATCACAAAAAAGTAGTAAAGTAGCGGGGGTAGGGGCGAATAAAATGAGCAATTAGAACAGCAGGACATTTATAAACGGGGGTATTTTTGTGGGTGGTTTTTCCGGGGGATGATATTACAGGCAACGTTTTTTTATGGGTAATTGTTTCGGGGGGTGGTTTTCCAGTAGTATTTTTACAAGGCGTGGTTTTTCAAAAGGGTTTTTTTCGAAGAGTGATTTTTATGGGGGTGGTTGAGGAGATTGATTTTTGGGAGGGTTGTTTCTTGCTGAGGATATTTTTTTCGGTGGTGATTTTCCAGGAATGTTTTTACAGAGTGTTTCAGATGGGGTGTTTTTTTAAGGGAGTGATTTTCCAACACGTATTTTTGTTTTTTTAGGATCCGTAGTTTTCATGAGGGTTTTTTTTCTCCCGGGGGTGATATTTGTTAGTAGTGACAATTACAATTTTTATATAATAATATTAATTTAATTATTATTTTACATTCATACATTATTATTTTATTTTATAAATTATTTAACACAGAATAACTTTTCACATATTCTGAACACATTTTGCCTGCAAATTTTAAGTAAATCAAATTACAAGTAATTCATTTACTTTGAAAGTTTAAGAATTACTTAATCGATCAAATTAAATTAAATTAAATCGTGTGATCGTTCAATGATACCTCCACTAGGTCCACCTCTTCGCGTACTGTCCCTCCAGACCCTAATTCTGCTGCTTATCAGCCTGTTTATAAATGGAATATTACTTTTCCTGGAACCGAGTCTGATTTGTTTACTTTTCTAGAGCGAGTTGAACGGCTGAGGCTTTCAAGGCGAGTGCCGAAGGATCAATTATTTAATTCAGCAGGGGATTTATTCACCGGAGAAGTCCAAACTTGGTTCTATTGTAATCTGGCAAGAGTTCACAACTGGAATGAACTGGTCACGCTGTTAAAGGAACGTTTCCTGTCGAGTGATAACGATGCTGAGGTTTGGGCTGAAATAAATTCTAAGACTCAATGTGCTGGGGAGAACGTGTTTTTATTGCTTGTTTGGAGAATATGTTCTCAAGGTTGTCAGTGCAACCTAGCGAGAAAGTTATTGTAGGGCACATTCGCAGGCGACTGTTGCCGTTCTTTGTATTCCAGACAGCTCAAACTAATTTTGACACTGTCGTTGAGTTAGATGACTTATGTTCTCAGTTGGAAGAGTCTAGGCGTATCACTGAGGGTTATACATCCCCTTGCAGTAAAAATAATGTTTCTTGTGTGTCATGTAAAACTGTGCCATCGGCTAAAAATGTTTCTTCCCTAGGCGTTACATCAAAGCTCGTTTGTTGGAATTGTCTTCGTCCTGGGCATCGGCACAAAAACTGTCAGTCAAAAAGTAATCGATTTTGTTATGGCTGTGGAAAAAAGGATGTGGTAATAGCATCGTGCTCACGGTGTTCAAAAAACGAGGCAAAGGGTGGTCAAGAAAGGGACAATGTATCATCCAACGCAGGTCCGTCCCATTAAGTTCTTGTAGGCCCACCCTAGACAAGTGGAAGGTTTGGTTGGATAGAGTAAGAACGTTCTACATTACTTTCTCTCATAAGACCATTGCGCCTGTTTTTGTTTCACAACCTAATGACAATCGCCCTTACATAAATATTTCGATATTAGGCCATACGGGTGCCAAGCATTCCATTATTGGTGCTGCCGGAGTTTTGTTGTCGGATAAATTTAACATTCCTATTCATAAGAATAGTAATTTAATAGTGACCACTGCCGATGGCTCAGTACAGAATGTGCTTGGTTCTGTTGATATTCCGGTGTGTATTAATAATATTTGTAAATTTTCTAATTTTTTGGTTATTCCCTCAGTTAATCATTCCTTCATATTAGGCATAGACTTTTGTAAACTATTTAAGTTGTCAGTTAATTTTCGTAGTTCATCTTGGAATAGTGCTGTAGAGGTAGTTAATGTTATTCAGAATAAGTCGAAGTTAAATGCAAAACAACAATATGACTTGGACGGAGTAGTAAATTTGTTTAAATCATTATCGTCTTATAAATTAGGTAGAACTGAGTCAGTTTCTCATTTTATTGATACTGGCGACCTGTTAAACAAAGACAATATCAGCTGTCACCGGCGATACAAAAACATTTGCATCAGGAAGTCGATAAAATGTTAGCACTGGGTGTAATTCAGCCCTCTAATTCTCCATGGTGTAGACCCATGTTATCAATAAAAAAGGTCTCGGGTGAATTAAGAGCTTGCTTTGATGGGCGCAAATTAAATGAACTAACTGTAAAAGATTCATATCCTCTTCTGTATATAGATTCTATTTTGAATAAATTACGAGATTCTAAGTATTTGCCGTCCATTGATTTGAGGCATGCCTTTTGGCAAATACCTATCAAAGGGGGAAATTAAGGTGTTGCCTTCTTGGAGACAATCACCCCGATTTCGAGAAATTTATTGAATTATTGACCTTGTTCTCAAAATCGGATCACCCTCGATTACCTAGCAGCTCGTAGGCAGAGATACCACACAGTCACTTTTAAAACCAAATAAAATACAGGATAACTCACCCTGTCATCGTCAGGTCCTGGAACAGCATTTTCCCGGAACAACTCACTGTGTATATATATTTCGTAAGGTTATGAGAACTCAGATGGTTCGTTAAATGAACGAGTACGATTTCAAAGACATTCACAATTGTGTTTTATAAAATAAACAAGATTAGACAATTACAGAAATATACACTGGCGAAAGAAATTAACGCATCATTTGTGATTTTTTTGTTATCTTGGAATCGAGTTTTCTTTGAACACAAACATATTTTTACAATAAGAAATCTTATCAAGCATGCTGTTTTACATGTTGTGTTTTGTCTTTTGTTCTCATGGTTTTCTGTCAATAAATAAAATGAAGCACTTTTCATTATTCTGACTGTAAGAAAGGTTCATTTAAAATTTCTTTTTGAGTTTGTTTTCAAATAATTGTTAAAATTAAGTGCTACATAGTGAAGAATGAATATCGATAGACGTCCGAATCTTAATTTAAGCAGTGAAGAAGCTGTGATTGTGGTTACACTTGCAGAAGAAGGTAGGAGTCAGCGTTACATCAGTCAGCGTCTTGGTGTTAATCAATCGACCGTATCCCGTGTCTTGAAGAGACATCGGGAAACTCAGGCATACTCAAGAAGGCCAGGGCAAGGGAGAAAAAGGGCCACAGCTGCTGTTCAAGACCGTTTTTTAATGATGCAGACGTTACGCGAACGGTTTATTACGGCTCCTAGGCTACAAAATATGCTCGCTGAGATCCACAATGTTCCGTTACCATCAGAAAAAGGTTACGTGGTTTTAATTTAACTAGGAAAACAGCGGCAAAAGGACCACAATTAACCGCAGACCATCGCAGAGCCAGGTTAACATTTGCGCAAGATGTTATGTTTAGCGACGAGTCCAGATTTTGTCTTTACGGCAGTGACAGACGAATGCATGTGTACAGACGGCCAGGTGAACGTTATACGCAGTGTAACATTGTTTCGACTGTTATGTTTGGTGGAGGCTCTGTTATGGTGTGGGGTGGTATCACTTTAGAGGCTCATACGGAGTTGGTGGTCATACCAAGAGGAAGCATCATGGCAGCGTCTTATATTGCAAACATTTTAGAACCATCCGTAATGCCTTTTGCTCCCTTTGGAGGAAACGATTTCCTGTTTATGCATGACAATGCAAAACCACACAGTGCCCGAATTGTACAACAGTATCTTGACCTAGTGGGTATCAACACAATGCAATGGCCAGCCAGGAGTCCCGATCTTAATCCGATCGAACACCTATGGGACGCGATGGGCAGACGCCTTAGAGCACTTCCTCGGCGTCCAAGCAATCAACAAGAGCTTGGACAAAGATTGCAGGAAATTTGGGAAGATATTAACCAGGATGAAATTGGATCATTAATTAACAGTATGAGCCGTCGCTGTCAGGCAGTTATTCGAGCAAGAGGAGGAAACACTAGATATTAAGTCTTATAATCACATGTTAACTTTTTTCCTCTTTTTATTTATGACATTATTTTAGTCATTAATGAAAGAAAATGTGTTGAAAATCATTATTATAGTTCAGTTGGTTTTGTTGTTATTTTTTTTGTTTTTAAACATCAAAACTTTATTTTTAAATTAAAAAAATTAATGTGATGCGTTAATTTCTTTCGCCAGTGTATATACAAATAATACAAAATAAAAACATAAATAATATTATGACAACACTCGGATTTCGGATAACCGCACAATTCAGAGGACTGATACCGATTACTGTCCTCCCCCTGAACTATCAGTTTCGATAACTACCCTCTCCCTTCCCATGATCGCGGGATGTGAGAGATGGAAGTGGTTAAGGCTCCTGCCTCTGATTGGTCCAGCGGTGTGACATGCGCAAGTCTATTGCGTTCAATCATTTTGCGCGCCCTGGCACAAGCGGACCATCCAACACGAATTGCTGATTGAATCGTCGGTATTTCCCTTTATGCAAATTCCAAGTAGCCGGGCAGTAAATACCGTCTCTCCCTAATCCGGAGGGCGGTACTCGACGGTGAGCATTTCGTGACCAAATCTGTCTTGCTATTGTTTTGGTCACGAACTGCCGTAATGGTGAAAATTTCCTCGGCTTAGGGCCGCTACTTGGAATTTTGCGTTTTACGACCCAAACGAGATTTGAGCCGCGTAAGGCCATAAAATCAAAAATTCTAAAACCTAATAAACTAAAAATGAAATGAAAATAAACTAATCCTATAATTACAAATAATATTTACAAAACTTGAACGATCAATGTATGTAGCAGAGCTGGGCAGGATTCGAATCATTCAAGATTCGATTCCCGGATTCGAATCCTTTTAGAGGATTCAAAAGAGGTATTCGAATACTTTAGTGAAAACGGATTCGTGATCTGGATTCGTTACATTTTTTTTAAAAGGATTCGTATTCGAATCCAAACGTAGATGATTCGAATCCTTATAAAAGGATTCGAATTCTTATAAAAGGATTCGAATCCTTATAAAAGGAATCGAATCCTTATAAAATTCGAATCCTGATACATGGATTCAAATCCTCCTAAATAATTCGAATCATCGCTATTAAGGCTGGGATTCGAATTCGATTAATTCAAATAGTTAAAAATATTCTAATATGAATATTTAAATCACTAAATTATTCATATTTGAATATAAATATTAAAATTTTTGAATAATTCAAATATTTGTGAATGCATATTTGGTTACTTAACCATGAAAAATATAGTAATAATAATAATAATAATAAATCTTTATTGTCCAACAGGAAACATATCCTAATTACAAGACAATATAGTTAAAAAGAAAGTAAATTAATTATAAAACATACAAAAATATATAAGTAATCAATATACGAATGTGTAACAACTTGCTTAAATCTATACAAGTTTCATTTTACTAAATATAGTGTATATAATAATTATAAGTAAGAATTATAATTGATTTAAGGCTGTCAGTAGAGTTTATAGAGTATCATGAAATATATCACAGGAAGAAGAAATGCTATTAAAACATCTGGACACAATACTGACAGGTGATTTCAGACCTATATCAGTTCTATGTGCTACTAAATTAAATGTAGAAGACTGTCTACTATGAAAAGATGGAATATGCAGCCCAATTCTATCAGGAGAGTCAACAGAATTGTGCAGAAGTTTATATAGGAAAGAAATACATGCTTTTTGTCGGCGAGATGCAAGACTTTCAAAATCATATTTACGTAAAAGTATATCGTGATCTATACCTCTGTTTGGATAATATCCCTCCGACTTATAAGATAAAATTTTTAAAAATTTGCGTTGTACACTTTCTAATGCACTAATCTGACCCTGGTTCTGCGGAAACCAAACTATGGCCGCATATTCCAACTTTTATCGTACGTATGCATAAAACAATGATTTTAATGCATTGGGGTTATGGAACTGGGAAGAGTTACGACAAATGAAACCTAGAGACCTTGAGGAGTCTTTAACAATATGGTCAACATGGACATTAAAAGTTAAGGTGTTGTCAAAGTAAACTCCCAGATCTTTAAAAACTGTGGCACGCTCTAAGATATTACCATGAATTGTGTAATTAAATGTAAGCGGATTGGATATCTTAGTGAACGATATGTATGTACATTTTGAGATGTTTAGGTTGAGTCCATTTTTTAGACACCATGATGATAAAGCATTAAGGTTATATTGTAAGACTTGACAATCGTTGACATTTTTAATGGTACTGTAGATTTTTAAATCGTCGGCGTAGAGTAGGTGCTTACAAGATAGGGAGTCAGAAAGATCATTAATAAATAAGTTAAATAGTAGTGGGCCTAAAATAGAACCTTGGGGTACCCCAGAAGTTTAACAGTATTCAACAGATTTAAAGCCATTGACTACCACGTATGCTTTGCGTTCATCAAGATAAGTCTGTATTAATGACAGCGACGACGCACAAAAACCAAAGGTACTTAACTTTGACAACAGAATATTGTGTTGAACTTTGTCGAAGGCTTTCGACAGGTCCGTATAAATCACGTCAATTTGTCCCTTTGCATCAATAGTTTCAGCAATATCATGAGTTATAAGTGTAAGATTAGTCACAGTTCAGCGATTAGGGATAAATCCGTGTTGTTTATCAGATATATAAAGTTTAGTATGATTGTAAATTTGGTCAAATAGTAATCGTTCAAATACTTTTGCAATATGCGGCAGAATAGCAATGGGTCGAAAATTATTAATGTTTTGAAGTTTAAAAGATGTTTTTGGCACAGGACAGATTGCTGCAATTTTCAGACATCGCGGAAAGGTACACGTTTTTATTGATAGGTTAAATAATGTAGCAAGTGGTACACAGAGTAGCGTAGCACAATCTTTTAATAAAAACGAAGGTAATTTGTCGTCCCCAGATGTAAAATTATTCTCTAGTTTTCTAAGTAGCTTAAACACAAGTTGATCAGATGTGGAGACGAAAACGAAATTAGGAATTAAACTCACATCCGTATCAATGTGATTATTCGTTGGTGTACTATGCACTGACTCAAAAAACTCGCGGAAACCATTTGCAATGTCAGTAGGATTATCTAGGACGGCATCATTATATGACATGGTTGAAGGAATTCTAGACGAATTCGCCCTTTTTGAATTTATATATGACCAAAACTGTTTAGGGTTTGATATTACGCTACTCTCAATCGAACATATATAAGTTTTGCGCGCATATTTTATTTTATTTTTAATAACAGATCTTAGTTTATTAAATTCTTCCGATAATTTACACATAGAAGGATTCAGCTTAAGTTTTTTCCTAATTGCGTTCTTTTCTGTTAAGAGATTAATTATTTCTGGGCTAAACCAAGGCGGATATTTAAATTTACATTTTAAATTAAACTTAGGTATAAATTGTGAGATGGCTGTATTCATAACATTATAAAATTCATCAAATGCTAAGTCTATATTCTGGACAGTTGAGAGATAACTCCAATCAATTTTAGATAAGAATGCGTACAATCCTAGGTAGTTACCTTTCTTGAAATTAAATGTACATGCCTTTTCATTGACTGCAGACATAGCGAGTTCACATTGGAAGGTAAATGTAAATGAGGGATGATAAGTATCTTCTGCAACTAATGCATCAGTTTCTCTCTGGACATAACAATTCAAGTTTGAGTAGAGAAGATCTAAAACATTATTTGATATATTAGGTATTGTGTTATATTGCTGAAGGCCTAAGAAATTACAAAAATTGACAATGTAAGAAGCTTTGAGAGACAAGTTATGAGGAATATTTGATATATTAGGACAATTGAAATCACCTAATAGAATTATTTTACTAGTTTCAAAATTGATTTGCAATAATATATCAAAAAATAGCTTTACATCTTCAATTGGTATGTTTGGTGGAATATAAATGAGAATTAGATAGAGCCAACAAGATTTAAGTTTACATTTACATAGCAATATGTCAATAAGTGGTACTTTCAGTTTAATATGGTCTGTAGGAATTATCTCAATTTTGAATGTATTGCGCATGGCAATTAATACACCACCGCCCCTAGATTTACCCGTAAGAATTGGATCACGATCAGTTCTGAGAACTGCATACTCTTTACTAAATAGTTCACTGTTATTTACAGACGAATTTTTCCAAGTTTCTGTTATAAAATATATGTCATAATCGTTGGTACTAGTATTGTCATGAAATGTTGTAGTTTTCGTATTCAATCCTCTGACGTTCTGGTAGTATGCCGTGATGTTTCCTGTTGGTACTGAACTTCAAGTAGACTTGGGGGTGGCGGCGACAACTCGCGGAAGACCCTTGATGTCCTTTATCGTCAGATTGAATTCGCCTTTCTCACGCCTCTCCTCAAGTTCACATCGGACAGCTTTGAGAATTTTACTCTGCATTGGAGTTCTGTCGGTCCCTACATTCACATTTTTGAGATCGATGCTCTTACATATTTTGATGAAGTCTACAGCATGGTTTCTCTCGTTGAACTGAATTTTGAGTGGCCTGGGATTTAACCCAACTTGGCCTACTCTAAATACTGACACATTAGAGAGAGCAGCAACAGCAGAGTTGTTTATTTCTACGAGCTTTTTTTAAAGAATTCAAATCTTCGGTCTGCTTTACCTTAGGATCTATATGTTTAGGTTCAGGTCAATGAATACCATGACATTGCGAGCTCTCTTATTTCTGTCTTCAAATTCATGTATGACATCATCGGCTATCTGCATATTTTTGTTATATAGTGCAGAAAGTTCGGCTTTAAGCATAACATTTTCGGCTTGCAATTCAGTTACTTTGTCTGAAAGGTATGTAATAGAATCTGTGCATGTTTTAATCTGCTGCTTAATGTCTTCCGAAAATGGCACAAAGTGACTTGTGAAAATGTCATTAATCGCTGCAAGCAAATTTGGGGAAACAGAAACATCTGATTCCTCGGAAACATAGTCAGACGAAATATTCCACGATTGACGGCAAGTTGAGCACATCCATTTTCCGTCGTTCGATTTTGAGCAGGTTCTAATTTTATTAGGGGATATAAACTGATTACAAAGTGTGCAAGTGCGCATTTTGGAGGAATTTAGGGATTAAACGAAAAACAAAAACAAGGATACAGTGCTTCACACCAACGCGACCCTTCGTGGTGACTAACAGTAATAAGACGTAAACACAGTAGGTAAGGGCCACGGTAGGGAGTACATGAGAGAACAAAGGTGTAACAAAAAAAAAATATATTAAATAAATAAGTATTGTAAATTAATCACCGATACAGGTATATAAAATTGTCATTGAACGTTGACCTTAGATTATTGCACGACGCGGATCAGCCTCGAAAGATATTCCACTAGGAGAAATTAAAAATAAACGCGACAACGAATTTTATATCGCTTTAAATTATTAAATCAATGATTACGCTGGTTGTAAAATGCGGATTGTAATCAAAGTTAACAGGTATATCAACAGTACTTAGCTGAAGCTGATCACCAAATTTGGTCAAGTTTCTCGCAGCCGAGACAACTTAAATAGGGAAGAGTTCAGGAGCAGCACACACACACAGTTAACAACAATAATATATATTAGCTCGCTTCGGCTCAGAACTCATACTTCTGCTCAGAACTCCCGTATATCCAAATATCCAACGTTAATAGTATATTTTTAACTTCAGTTGAAATCAGTGTTTTATACGCGTGGCGCATGAAGTAAAATTTCGAGTTTAGAAAAGCCCCGTAAAAATTTGTCTCGGGTCGCTGCGCGACCCTCGACAAATTTTCTACGCGGGGCTTTTCTAAACTCGAAATTTTACTTCATGCTTAGTCTGGGAGTGGACAACACTCGTTTGAATTTTAAATTTAACTCTTTTAAAAAAGACGTATGTAATATAACAAATCATTCGTTGAAATCATAGAAAAAGATGCAAAATTTTACCTAAAATTAACTTTTAGAGTTAACTTTATAATTTGTTCGGCTCTTAATGGGTGAATATTCTATTCCTAAAAAAAACCGTTTTTATTTAAAATTAAAGTTGCATTTAATACAATAACAAACTGTGAATAAATCGACATAAATCTAGAAATATCAAAAATTTCGACATGTAGAAAATCTTGACGGTCCACTCCCAGACTAAGCATGAAGTAAAATTTCGAGTTTAGAAAAGCCCCGCGTAGAAAATTTGTCGAGGGTCGCGCAGCGACCCGAGACAAATTTTCACGGGGCTTTTCTAAACTCGAAATTTTACTTCATGCGCCACGCGTATAAAACACTGATTTAAAGTGAAGTTAAAAACGCACTGAAAACCTACCCAACTTCGATATTTTTTCAAAATTGGATGTTTTCTTTCTTATCCATGCTGTAAACCTTCAGATATTCGTTGTTTTCTTGTAAATAAACTTCGATTCCCTGTAGTCCTTCGGTCTCCGAAGACCATGATTGGTCCTTCGAGCTGTAGCCTTTGTAAATTGGTAATAAACTTAGTAATCTAGAGTAATCCTTTAATGTGAAACTTCTAAGAACGAGTGTTGTCCACTCCCAGACTAAGCATAAAGTAAAATTTCGAGTTTAGAAAAGCCCCGCGTAGAAAATTTTCACGGGGGCTTTTCTAAACTCGAAATTTTATTTCATGCGCCAGGCGTATAAAACACATATATCATCATTAATTAAAATCATTATATAATCAGACATTTAGTCGGTAAATGAACATGTTTGTTAATAGAAACTGATGGAATAAAATATTACTGGTTGCAAATAATAGATTCAAACTTATTTTTAAAGGGTTTGTATCCGTGATTCAAAAATGAGGATTCGAATCATATTTTTCATGTATGAATCGTTTATTCGAGTATTCGTGATTCGAATCATATTAGGTGATTCGGATTCGTGATTCGAATCATGTTTTTGAGGATTCATCCCAGCTCTGGTATGTAGACGAACTTAGTTCATTTCATAATAAATGATTATGAAAGTAAATTTAAAATGATTAATAAAAGTTATGTGGGGTCCGTTGTTATCGCGAAATGAAATTAAACTGTTTAAATCCTCCAAATAATCATAGTTGCGGCGTTTCCGGTAAAACGCCGGTATAGTAGTTCCAGCGCTATATGAAAAAAATGACTTCAGTTTGCGGTTAACTTGTAAATGATAATTGGGGGTTTATGACCATAACCGCAATAAAACTAACCTGCGCTGGCCAGATGATTTGCATAGAAAATTCATGACCGAAATGAACAGGGCCGCTACAAGGTGTGTTGTCCCCGGGGCGCGAGGCAAACAGCGGAAGAAAAAATGTTCAGAGATGTTGAGATTAAAAATGTTGATTGTTTAACCGAGTTCATTTAAGTGTAAGAATGAAAAGTTCAAAACATTTATGCTCTTTTAACATTAACTAATATTAAATTGTGTGATTTATCAAGCCATCAAACATGTGAAAATACCTACATCCATTTCAAAAAGTGAGGCGCCTTACTTTGAAGTGCTGTATTTTCAAAACAAAAAATCTTAAAAAATATCCGAGCACGTTTCTGTAATCCTGAGTGTTTTTTTTATTATTATTGAAGAAATCAGATTTTTATCATAAATAATTATTTTTTCGACGGATTTTTACTAACTCTTTATAAATCCTAATCAGTTAAGTATAAAAATTTGAAACAAATACTGGTAAAAGATTAAATCTTTATTTATAGAGTGGTGAAAGAAAGAAATGCATATCTGAACCCTTTCAACCCCTACTATATCAAAATCCTATTTCAACCTTCTCGGTAATTAAGTATCCGGTTTTTTAATTATAGTTAATTGTTAGAAATTGTTCATAACATAAAATATATAATTTAATTTCCAATAATTTAAATATTTGATTTTTCGTCGATTGAAAACCTCATTGAGAGATTGAAGATGCGCGATGGTTATGGTTTTTAATCCACGAAAAATCAAATATTTATATGATTGAAAATTAAATTATATATTTTGCAGGTCAATCTGATTTTTTTCAATAATAATAAAAAACACTCTCAGTATTACAGAAACGTGCTCAGATATTTTTTAAAGATTTTTTGTTTTTAAAATACAGCACTTCAAAGTGAGGCGCCTTGCATTTTGAAATGGATCATTAATTAAATTAAAATTTCAATAAAATCGTGTTAGTTATAATAAAGCTACGATTAAATTGGTACAGCAAATTTTGCTTAAACAAAAATTATACGATTCTAAAAATAATGTTATTTTAGAAATTTTCAGGCGCAAGTTTTTACACCACTAATATCAAATTCCATAGATGAGTTGAATTTTTTTAAGAAGAATAATTATACGAATTAATTAATTTATAAATATTTAAAATTAAATTTCGGCAGAATTGTTTAACTCAACTTATTTCTTCTGACAATCTTTTATTTGAAATTTAAACAAACATTATGCAATAAAATGAAAATTTACACTTTATACATACATAATTACACTTTATACATAAATACACTTTATACAAAAATACACTTTATACATAAATTAATTATCAGATTCGTCTGAGTCATTCTCCAAAATATTTATAATAAGCGGTTCCACATGTTTGGAAAAGTATTTATTTTCAATTTCGATGACATGTCGAATGCTGTTCGTCCACTGTTTCTTAGAAATTTTAGAAATTTCATTTTTAACTACATTTACTAAACTTAGGATTTGTGTTATTTTGCCGTATTTGAGGTTTTAGTATGCCCCAAATCAATTCAATAGGGTTTATTTCACAATGGTACGGAGGTAAACGTAGCACTTGATGACCCAACTTTTTGGCTTCTTCGTCTATGAAGTGTTTTTTCTTATGTTCTTTTATTTTTAATACTTCAAGCAATTCTTTTTTTGTGTAGGTCGGCTGGAAGTATAACTCATTTTCATATAATAAATCTGAAATTTCTTTTTTACTCGAATTGGCATTTGGTACTTTTTCAATCTGAACCGAATGGTAGCTAGCATTATCTAGTACAATAACGCTATTCTGCGGTATATTGGGTAGAAGAGATGTCACAAACCACTCAAAAAACACTTTTCCTGACATATCATCGTGGTAGTCCACATTAGCTTTTTTTATATTTTTTGCTGATAAAAATAACGCATCATTCACCCATCCTTCTTGATATCCTGCATGGAGAATAATAAGACGTTGTCCCCTTGAAGCTGGTACATTTAGTGAACAGTTATCATCTATCCAACCTTTCTTCACACACAAATATCGATTTCTTCACTGTATCGTGTGTGTCATACCACGTTTCATCCAAGTATATAATTGGTTTATTTGTATTTCTAATTCTTCTTATTTCTTCTATATATTTATACCTCCACTCGCAAATCCGTTGACTTTCTTTGATCACCTTCCTTTTGTCGATAGTTCGATATTTAAAACCAATTAATGACAAAAATTGTGATATTGTTGTTAAACTGCATTTAACATCAAGCTGTTCTTTCAATTTATATTGAAGCCAGTTTAGAGTTGGAACAAAATTATTTTTAAAACTGTTATAAATTATTCTTCTCACTCCACGGCCGTGATCTTCCACAGTTAATTTTTTTAGGACTCCTTTATCTGTCCTAATATTCCTCGGTATAATTCCGTTGGTAACTAGTCGCCACACTGTCGTTTTAGAAATTTTTGTTAAATTTGCAGTCTCGGAGATTAGATGGTCTTCGGTGCCAAATTTTCCTTGTTGTTTTAAACTGTCGTATACATTTAAGATAATCTTTTTTGCGTCTTCAGATAAAACAATTCTATTGTTGGTTTTTGATAAAACTTCTTCTCTATTTTCATCAGCATTTATTAAATTTTCTTCGTTTTCATGTTGGTAAAAATGATGTTGATCGTGTTCGCTATTCCATGGTCTCCACATGATAGTTGTTTGCAATAACTGCCTAAAGTCTGGTATAATATTGGAACAGATCACTTAACTAATGTGCACGATTAACTGGACTATTATCTGGGGTTGACGCGTATTTATCATAAAGTTAGGACACCCCCTCCACCACCCCCGAGAGTTCTTAAAGTGGGGCATGTATGTGTTATTTTTTCGTAAGAACGAACAATGGCTCATCTTTGATAATAATGAAAATTCAGATTTGAGATTTACACACGTTATACATTGAAGTTATGTGAATAATTTAAAATGTTTTTACGTAAAAGGAATTATAACTAAAATAAATATAAATTTAATTGTGACACACTAAAAAGATGTCATTTAAATGTTGAGATATTGTATAGACGAATTGGTTTACCTGTGTGATATTACTTTAATTTATTGAAATACTTGTTATAAATAGAGTGTATGAATTAGATTATTCTAAGTTAAATATTAAATAAAATGAGCTGTTGTTTCAAAACCTCCATAAGAGCAATAAACATTTTAGTTTTACTTTTGTTTAAAAGATGGCAATAAAATACATTTAAAAATAAGTTATAATATAATTTAATTGATAGAATTTGTTTGTATAGAGTGTTGGATGCCGAGACCCACCTCAAAAGTAGGAAAAATATTTTGTGAAAATATTTAACACAGTTTTATTTAAAATGATCGATTATTTAATTAAAATCATGAAAGCAATAATCAAAAAAATAAAAATGAAAAAAAAAAAAACAACTCTGTAACGGTTCGACCCTAGTTATTATACAAATTTATAATTTGTATTATTATTTACGTTGTGTTGTGTGTGTAGTAACCCTTTTATTTATTTACCAGGTTCGTTATTTGTATCAATATGCATTATCGTAAATACTGTGTCTTTCTTCCCTTTTAATTTGACTAGGAGGATGTGTGGACAATAAATAAAACAGGATATGAGCTTAATGTATGCAAAGATTATTGAACTTTTATGACTTTTCTAATGAATTGGTATGTCTTATTTTATTTATATTCACAAAATATATTATCAAACGTTTGTGCTTAGAAGCCATGTGCATTTAGTTAAACTCAAAAAAATGTATGACTCTACTTGTGGGAGCAAAATTAACTAGCCCCTGCATTTGCATTACGAGATGGGAAACCCACAAAAACCATCCCGGAGTTGTTAGCGAAGCATATGTAATATAATAATAATAATAATAATAATAATATCCCTTATATTTCTTTGTACTGATTTATTCCTTCCAATCGGCTTTTACGTATTTGTAAAAGAATTGGGAAATAATTCATTTGTTTGTACTGATTTATTCCTTCCAATCGGCTTTTACGTATTTGTAAAAGAATTGGGAAATAATCCATTTGTTTGTGCTAATTTATTCCTTCCAATCGGCTTTTACGTATTTGTAAAAGAATTGGGAAATAATTCATTTGTTTGTGCTAATTTATTCCTTCCAATCGGCTTTTACGTATTTGTAAAAGAATTGGGAAATAATTCATTTGTTTGTGCTAATTTATTCCTTCCAATCGGCTTTTACGTATTTGTAAAAGAATTGGGAAATAATTCATTTGTTTGTGCTGATTTATTCCTTCCAATCGGCTTTTACGTATTTGCAAAAGAATTGGGAAATAATTCATTTGTTTGTGCTAATTTATTCCTTCCAATCGGCTTTTACGTATTTGTAAAAGAATTGGGAAATAATTCATTTTGTTTGTAGCGAGTTATTCCTTCCAATCGGCTTTTACGTATTTGTAAAAGAATTGGGAAATAATTCATTTTGTTTGTAGCGATTTATTCCTTCCAATCGGCTTTTACGTATTTGTAAAAGAATTGGGAAATAATTCATTTTGTTTGTAGTGATTTATTCCTTCCAATCGGCTTTTACGTATTTGTAAAAGAATTGGGAAATAAATCATTTGTTTGTTGGATTCTGCTCACTTTGTTTTACTTTGTCACTATGTTCACTCGTACTTACAATCTCAGTTTGAACTTACACTTAACTTCCCCTCGCCGTACCAATATGATTGTGCTTTTCTTTCCTCTCGCGACTTCAGCTTCACTGTCTTATTTCCCCTTTCTCCTGATCTTTTATACGGCGATTAATTCGAAAATTTGGAGGTGGAAATCGGCTTCTACCGTTCGCGATTCTTCCCGGAATCCCCTCTCGTCTATCTAGTTCATTAACCCTTACTGCTGATCGTGTTTTATTTTTAGATCTCTCCTTCTAAAACCTACATATGCATTTTTCCCTCGCGCTCTTATCTTAATGACTTCAAGTGTTTCTGTCGCGTGCTTCCCTAACTATTCAACAAAAAAAAAAAAAAACTGAAATCTTATTATTCTCGATCCCCATAATAATAATGATAATTTTCTTTATACATTTTAGACGAAAATAATATTTGCACATGACCACCCTATGACCCATTACAACTCTAAATATGTATTATAAATCACACGAAAAAGTATACTTTTAGTAGAAATTGTTATGAACAATCATTTTGTCGGGAAGTCCAGAATTTGAGTTAATCTGGGATATCCCCAATACCTTTTAATCCTGGGCCTCTTGGTTCCTTATTGCATAAAGGGTCAAATTGACCATTAGTTTTTCGAGGAATGTCGAGATGTTTAGAAGTTGAGTTAATCTGGGATATCCCCAGTACCTTTTAATTCCGCCAATGACAGGATTATATACATATAATCCTGTCATTGGCCCTAATACAATTTTCTTAATAACTATTCACTATTCACTATTTCAAGCTAATGGACAATTGAGTTCGATTATTGTAATTGATACTTTGTTATATTTAAAAAGAGTAATTAATATTATTGTATATATTTAATACCAATATTTTTTAAATAAAAAAATGTATAAGTTAAAGTTAGGGCCGTTAGTTAATTTCTTAGAAAAATAAATGATATTTAGATATATTTTTAAAATGTCAAAATTATTTCATTTGATTTTCAGTTATTTTGGCTATAATTACGATTTTTGAAAATACTGCTTTAATAAAACAATTTATACAGTTGTATATACAACATTGAAACATTTTTAATTTTAATTACTAATTGAATTATTATAATTAAATTAATATTTACTTATCGACTTTCAAGAAAAATACATCATTTTTATAAAACGTTTATATGCATACAAAAATAACATGCGATTAACAAAAATTCAATCATAAAGGGGTGACATATTTTGGATGTAGATTGTGTATCAATTAATAAGATGTAAATTGATAGAGAAGTGTTAAGAAACAGAACTTCATGCTAATAAGAGTATGAAACAATTTATCGACTAGAAAACAAGTTGCAACCGTCATTTAACTCTTTCAATCAGATAACTGACGTTTGTATCGTAAGAGCTGCAAATTAAAGTGTTTTCCTTGGTATACATTTATTGGACTATCTGTCTCGAAAACGTTAAAATTTAATTATTGATATCTGCGTTAAAATAAATGGTGACAACTGGTGTAAATTAAATTATAAGTTCAACAAAAACTATTAAAATGATAGGGAATTTAATCAATTTCCCTTTATTTTAGACTAGATTTAACTCTGCTGTCAAACGTTAAATTTAACGTTTTCGATAGAGAATACCACCGAATGTGCTATTTTACATATCTACGTCAGTCATTGGAATGAAATGTTCTAATACGGACCTGAAATTATGCAGCCGACTCACGGCCGAGCATGCAATAAGCTGTTTGCTGAGGGATACTTTTATTGAGGATTATGGTTTATGGTGTTATAAAAGTATAAAAATTTATTGCAAATTTGAAGTCATTTTTTTTCATATAGCGCTGGAAGATCTATAACATACCTTTGGATAATTCATCTCGCCCAAAGACTGCATTTTGTGTTCCTGGTCGAGGATTATTTGAATTCACCGTGATGCCCTTTGGTTTGTCTAACTCACCTCAAATAATGTAAAGATTTATGGATAACATATTAGGTCCTACGTTAGAACTCTATGTTTTTGTTTATCTTGATGATATTATTGTTGCTACTCCTACGTTTGAATTGCATGTGAAAGTTCTCCGAGAAGTGTATTCTCGCCTTGAGAAGGCAAATTTAACAGTTAAATTCGACAAATGTGAATTTTGCCTTTCGTCTTTATCATTTTTAGGTTTTGTTGTTGATGAACATGGTTTGCGTACCAACTCTGACAAAGTAGCGGCCATTGTAAATTTTCCTGTCCCTCAGATTAAACGATTGATTGGTTTAATTTCATGGTATCGTTGTTTTATTAAAGATTTTGCTGCCATTTCAACACCTATTTTAGATTTAATTAAGGGCAAACAAAAATCTCAGCCTATCATTTGGAATGATAAAGCTGATGCAGCATTTACCGAAATTAAACAAAGGCTCACTTCGGCACCCATTCTCGCCAGTCCCGATTTTAATAAACCATTTATAATTCAAACTGATGCTTCTGACACTGGCTTAGGCGCCCTGTTGTATCAAGAAGTAGATGGTATCGAACATCCGATAGCCTATGTTAGTAAAACGTTAAGTAAATCACAACGTAATTATTCGGTGACTTAGAAAGAGTGCCAACACCTAGGCACTCTTTGGTATGGAGGAGTTTCGACCTTATGTTGAGGGCACAAAATTTAAGGTTATAACGGATCATTATTCTCTTTTGTGGTTAAATAACTTAAAGGATCCGGCAGGCAAATTGGCACGATGGGCAGTGAGACTTAGTCAATTTGATTTTGATCTAGAGCACCGAACAGGCTCTCTTAATGTGGTGGCTGATGCATTGTCGAGGGATATTTCATTTTTAAAATCGTAGGAGTTAATTCCTGATTCGTGGTATCTAAAAATGATAAAGCTTGCTTCGTCTACACCCGACAAATATCCTTTATTTCGTGTGGAAAGCAATTGTCTATACAAGCATGTCGCGGTTAAACATGATGTTTTAACGAATGTGAGTGTCTGGAAATTGGTCGTGTCTCGAGCGAATCGAACTAATGTTTTCCATGAATTTCATGACAGCCCTTTAGCCGCACATTTGGGTGCAGTAAAGACTTTTGCACATATTTCTGAGCATTATTACTGGCCACGTATGAGGCAAGATGTTATTAAGTATGTTAGAAAGTGTGCTGTTTGTGCAGTGAGCAAAAGTTCTACGCAGGCTCGTCCTGGATTCATGGGATCGTACAAAAACATTAATTTTCCCTTTCAACTTATTTCTATCGATTTTCTTGGGCCTCTTCCTCGTTGTAAATCAGGCAATCAATATATTCTGGTGATAGTGGATTGGTTTAATAAATATGCTCTGTTACAACCTTTAGCTCGCGCTACGACAAAGGCCGTTAGGAAAATTTTAGAAAACCAGGTTTTTTTGTGTTTGGGATGCCACAAATAATTATTTGTGACAATGGTAGTCAGATTGTCAGTAAGGACTTTAAAAATTTAGTTGAGCAGTATGGCGTTCAAAAAATTTGGTATAATGCTAAATATCATGCACAGGTCAATCCTTCTGAGCGCGTGAATCGTGTCATAGTGGCGGTATTAAGCTCTTATATTTATTTATTTATTTATTGTATATTACCCAACAGCCACGAAGGCCAATTACAGGACAAATTAAAAATAAAAAAAAAATAAAAGACAGTACAATACATTCCTAAATGATAGAACAGATACACGTATATGTATATACATATACATATTCACATACAAGAACACCAGAAAAATACACTTACACTTGAGTCACGTTACTTATCAATTCACTCATTAATCTTCGCTCGCTGCATGTATAAAATATATCTATATTTTTGCAATGGCTATTCACTGTTTTACACATTGACAAAATCGGCGAGTTCATGTGATGATATGTACTTGATGTACTTAAATAGAAAGTATGTTGTAGTCTACTATTTTGGCGTGGTACATAAAAGTTCAGTAAAGATAACAGTAATGAGTCATCGATTTTGTGGTGAATTAACTTATATACAAACATAATTTGAGCTAAAGTGCGCCGGTGTTGCAGTGATACGATACCAAAATCACGTTCCAACAGTTCTGATGAATAACCCTGCGCAGGATATATCCGGTATTTCCTATAGTACAATGTTTTTAAAAATGTCCTCTGAACTTTTTCAATTTCTGAAATATGAATAGTGTAGTGCGGACTCCATACAACCGAGCAGTATTCTAGGCGACTGCGGATGTACGCATAATAGAAGTTGATTAACGGTTGCGTAGTTTTAAATAATTTGGTATTTCTTATTAAAAATCCCAATAGTTTGTAACCGAAACTAGTGATATAATTAATATGGTCATTAAATGTAAGTTTCTTATCGAAATAAATACCAAGATCTTTGAAGCAGGTAACTTGTTGAAGAGGCGCATTATTTATGTTATAATTGAAATGTATGTTTGTATGTTTCCTACTATAGGTCATATGTTTGCACTTATCTATATTCAACCTGAGCCCATTATTAGTACACCAATTATTAAATTTAGCAAGGTCCTGTTGTAGTGCCAAGCAGTCATTAGCTTTATATATGATTCTAAATAATTTGAGATCATCGGCATACATTAAATAATCAGAGTTAAAACAATTACCGACATCATTAAAAAATAATAAAAATAGTAACGGTCCCAAGTTTGACCCTTGAGGCACACCACTTGAAGAGACAAAGGTATACGATCGAAAACCTTTATATTCCACGTAATTAATTCTGTTTGTTAAGTAACATTTTATGAGTTTCACTACACAGTCACTCAAGCCAAAAGTATGAAGTTTTTTTATTAACAAATCATGTTGAACAGTGTCAAAGGCTTTCGACAAGTCGGTATATATAACATCTACCTGATGCCGATTGTCTAAAGCTCCAGAGACGGCTGTTGTAAATCTACATAAATTAGTGACGGTTGATTTTCCCCTAACAAATCCGTGTTGCTTTGTTGACAGATACCGCTCAACGTGATTAAAGATAAGTTTGTACAGCATGATCTCAAAAATTTTGGCAAAATTACTAATTAAAGATATTGGGCGATAATTATGGATGTTATCGGTGTCTTTGTTCTTGTGAATTGGTGTAATTTTGGAGGTTTTCCAGAGAGTGGGGAATTTGTTATACTTTAGCATCATGTTATAAATATGTAAAAGTGGCGTTGATAACGCATGCCTACAGTCTCTAACAACAAGTGCTGGAATATTATCAGGGCCCATTGTAAGGTTCTGTTTTAAAGAATTCGCAGCAGTCATAAATTCATCCAAATTAAATGCTCCAAATGATAATAATTCGTTATTCGATGGTATATTTGCTTCATCATATGTAATGTCTATTACTTTATAAACGGATGAAAAATAGTCAGCAAATGCATTCGTTATATCTTGCGGTTGGTCAAGCACATCATTACCTATATTAATCAAACCTGGAATTCGTGTTTTTCCTTTGCGTTCATTAATATATTCCCACAGTTTTTGAGGTTTACGTTTAATGTCAGATTCTATAGAAATTAAATAATTTGAAAAATCTGTTTTTATGTTTACTTTAACTAGTTTCCTATAAGCACAAAACTGTGATTTGTTAAAATTAGTTTTGAATTTTTTTAAAATTTTCATATAATGCTGCTTACGCCTAATACTCTGAATGGTTAAACGTGAGTACCAAAACGGAAAATTATGAGATTTACTAATTTTAAAGGGTACACATAAGTCTATGTAATTATTTAAGATTTTATAAAGTTCATCGCAAGCTAGGTCAGGATCGCTCACGTTAACAACAGAATCCCAAGTTGTTTCAAGTATGAGTTTATAAAGCAGTGTAAAATTCGCTTTCTTGAAATTATAAGTCGGCTGCGCTGAGCAAAAGTTTTTTACAGGGTTAACATCAGAACCATGGCATATTATATTTAATGATGGATGATAAATATCTTCATGAGCAAGTGGGGAATCGTTTCGTGCTACCATGCAATTTAGGTTTTCAGAACATATTACTAAATCTAACATTCCGTTGAAACTATTTCTACAACCGTTTAGTTGAGTTGCTGAATGAAAGTCAATAAAATTAGATAAACTCAATGATCTACTACATTGTATAACAGGATAACTTGCTACATTAAAATCACCGACCAATATAAATTTATCATCAAGAAGGAGTTGTGATTCTAAAATGCTAAATAATAGTTCATATGAGGTCGCAGATGTCTGGGGCGGTATATAAACAACGATAATATAATATGTATTGAATATACATATACGTAGACAAACCACATCAATTTTAGAATTATCTAGTTCAACATCATTAATCACTATCTCATTAGTGGCAAAACAATTTTTCGAGGCCACCAAGACACCGCCACCCCGCCCTAAAGATCTGTCCTTACGATAAACATTAAAAGATGGTGGAAACAGTTCCGAGTTAAACAGTGAATCATTTCCCCAGGTTTCGGTTAGAAGAATTAAATCTAAGTCTTCGGATGATAGTACGTTATTATAAAATGTAAATGTTTTGGAATTCAAGCCACGTACATTTTGATAATACAGTTTTAAACCTGACTGTAGGGTATGAATGCGTTTTTTGCTTGTAATATGCGAGGCAAACCATCTTCATATTTTAAATAGATATTTTCGCCGTTCTCCTTGCGAGATCTAAAATCACGGAGCGTATTCTTCTTCACCTCGGTCTCGCGGGGGGTAAGGTCCTTGTTGATATAGATGTTGCAATATTCTTCACATTTCCGTAATTTAATTCCATTCCTTAAGATTTTCTGTGCGATGTGTGACGAGTCGAAAACAACTTTTAGTAGTCTAGGTTTAGTGTCAGCTCGGGGCTGACCGAGTCTAAATACCTTAAGATTGTTGGACTGCAGCGGAGGGGTTTGAATTTTATTTAAAACTTTCAGAACGTTTTCAGCTTCTTCCTCTTTGTTCAGTTTTTCCGGTAAGTTACTTAAAACGATATTATTGTCCCTACGTTTTTGTTTACGAACTTCTTGTAAAACTTCATCAATGATATTTGAACTTGGATTTAATTGTTGTTGATTATGGGATTCTTTAAGTTGCGTTATATCCACGATAATCATCGCACGTGGGATGAAAACATTTTTAAAATCGCACAGGCACTTCGCACTGCGAAACACGATGTTACAGGGTTGACCCCTGCATTTTTGAATTTTGGACGAAATATTCCAATTTCTGGAGATTATTATGGCTCAGTTAATAACACTGGCCAACACCGAAAATGTTTCTGGCTCAAAAATAACTATTTAGGAAGTATGCTGTCCCTCTAGACACAAAAATCACCATGAAAAATTTAGATTAGCTGTTATTTCCAAGATACAAAATATTTGGGCCTTTTGAATGGGCCTATTTGGTCCTTTTTGACCTTCATTATCAAGTTTTAAATGTTTATTTACTCCAACAGACCGCTAAAAACGCTAATTTTTTGCTATCAGATCAAAACTAGTGGATAAAGATGCTGCAAGAGGCAATCCACACGAATAGGATAAAATCGACCACTCCTTTCTTATCCAGCTGAAAAACGAACATTTTGCGCCACGCGTATTAAACATTGATTTGATGTGAAGTTCAGATTATGCATCTTTAGCATACTGCTTCAGTAGTATGTTTTGAACTTCACTTGAAATCAGTGTTTTACTCGCGTGGCGCATGAAGTAAAATTTCGAGTTTAGAAAAGCCTTTTCTAATCTCGAAATTTTACTTCATGCTTAGTCTGGGAGTCGAAAACACTCGTTCGAAGCTTTAAATTAAACTCTATAAAAAATAGTAACGAATATCTAAAGATTTAAAAAATATAAGCCCAATCACAGCTATAAATCTTTAAATCTTCATTGTTATTTTTTTTTAAGTTTAATTTGAAGCTCTAAACGAGTGTTTTCCACTCCCAGAGTTAGCATGAAGTAAAATTTCGAGTTTAGAAAAGCCCTGTGAAAATTTGTCGAGGGTCGCGCAGCGACCCGAGACAAATTTTCTGGGCTTTTCTAAACTCGAAATTTTACTTCATGCGCCACGCGTATTAAACATTGATTTGATGTGAAGTTCAGAATATGCATCTTTAGCATACTACTTTAGTAGTATGTTTTGAACTTCACTTGAAATCAGTGTTTTATACGCGTGGCGCATGAAGTAAAATTTCGAGTTTAGAAAAGCCCAGAAAATTTGTCTCGGGTCGCTGCGCGACCCTCGACAAATTTTCTGGGCTTTTCTAAACTCGAAATTTTACTTCATGCTTAGCCTGGGAGTGGAAAACACTCGTTTAAAGTTTAAAATTGAACTCTTTTAAAAAACAACAAATGTGGGAAAATTTTCAGCCTATGCTTATGCTTACCTAAAAGAAAAATTCACTGTACATATGATACATATCTTAGGGTTTTTAAAACTAGTCTAACAGACTAACTATTCATTTTACAATGATAGATGAAACATAATCTTGTACATGCTATTGTATTATATTTATTAGACAGGGTTTATTTTTTCTGCTTCAATTTACGTTTAAATCGATGTCTTCAGTGGGCTGTTGAGTATCTTGAAAACAAGAGCTAATAAAAAAAGATCATCGCCATATTCGTTTTTCTCGGCCCAAAATTAATAAGACTTGCCTATTTAGAACCAGGAAACGAACAATAAGTGTTATTTTGTTGCCCAGTGTAATAATCGGGATAACATTCGGCTGGTTGCTGATGAACAACGCTACATTAAGCATTTAAAAGGTTTGCCTGATGTTTATGAAGATGTTCGTCAACGTTTGTTCCAAGCTTACAAGCGAAATGCGAGACAGTACAATTTGAGAAAACGCGCACTGACATTTTCAGTAGGTGATAAGGTTTGGAAGAAAAATGATGTGCTTTCAAACGCGTCTTCTCATTTTTCGGCAAAGTTGGCTCCAAAATACATTCCTTGCACCGTGATTAAAGTTTGTTCTTCACAGGTTTGTGAGCTGCGTAACGCAGATGGTCAGAACGTAGGAAGATGGCATGTTAAAGACTTAAAGGCTGACCTCTCTTCAGAGTATGATGATGTGATATCTGAGGAGGATGTTTAACCTTGGCTGCAAGGCCGGGAATAGATTTTTTGAGGTATGAATAATTGAGTTTTGCAAGTTGTATCTTGAAGTTGTTGCATTTCAAACGGTTTTGAAATTTACATTGTGTATATGAGCGGGGGAGTTCGTTTTGCTGGTTTAGAATCTCACCAGGCATTGCGTTGGTAGGGGCAATGTCATACCTTTGCCAGTTTCTGGTAGAAGGGGCACTGATTGGACTTACAGATTTGTCGTTGAGGGCGAGGAAGTGCACGGCAGGGTGGCGCTCATCCATTGTCGCGGGGCAGGGGCGACAATGATGGTTAGCGGGGGGGGGGGGGGACCATGCCAGTTTTTGCATTGGCGTATTAAGAGTTCCAACCCACCGGTAGGGATCTTTAACGTGCACGCAACATCCAGGCAGTACACGTCCTACATGCATTTAACGTCATATCCGAGAAGACGGAGTGTTTAGCATTTTTATCCTAACCTATATAAATGCAGACAACTTGTTAGGCCGGTATTTGAACCCCGGTCCGTGGCGTGGCAGTACAACACTAACCACTACACCACCAAGCTGCCCAACCTGAGCAGCCTACGGCACAAATTGTGAACACGGAAAAAGTGTTACACAAAATCGATCGAGCCGTTTGAAAAGATCGGGCCCTCCGAAAAGATCGAGCCGATCGAAAAGCTCGAGCTGATCAAAAAGATCGAGCCAATCAGAAAGATCGACCCGATCGACAAGATCGAGCCGATCAAAAAGATCGAGCCCATCAAAGAGATCGAGCCGATCAGAAAGATCGATCCGACCGACAAGATCGAGCGGATCCCTTGCACGAATCGATCAATCGATCTTTTTTGATCGATCGATTGATCGATCCGTGCAAGGGATCCGCTCGATCGCACTATAAAATACTAGTGATGGGCAAGATCGAGTACCTCAAGGATCGATCAAGTAATGATCGATCAGTTGAAGTATCGAGCAGATTGATCACAAGATCGATCTGATCAAGGGGATTGAGCCGATCAAAAAGATCGAGCGGCTCGATCATTTGCAAGGATTGAGCAGATCGCGCAGTCGATATTATTTGATCATCACTAAAAAAATACTTGTTATTTAAATACTCGTTACTTAATGACTAAATGAATTAATATAATAAGTCTACATTATGCTTTTTAGTGTAATTATATTTAATATTGAATTTGTAATTAAAAATTGAACAAATACGAAAAGGTGAGGATTAATAAATAAATTGCAGACTAGAATTTTCCCGACCTGCCACAATATTTACATCAGGGCTGGTCAACCTAAATTGCTTCGAGGGCCAAAATTAACACTTAGAATGTTTCAAGGGCCGCATCACAGATTTTATTTTGCAAAATCAAGTTTTTTTGATATTTCATTTTTCGTTCAGAAATTTTAAAGACTTGTTTTGGCATTTTTGACATTTTTAAAAGTTGAGGAATCTAAAATTCTATTTTGATTGTGTACAGGGAATTTTTCTTTTCCGTATAGATATCCCTGCGCATATGCTGAAAAATGTTGAAACATGATTCACATATGAAATAAGTAGTATATTTTGAACTTCACTTTAAATTAGTGTTTAGTGCGCGTGGCGCATAAAGTAACATTTCGAGTTTAGAAAAGCCTGAAAATTTGGATTGATCGCTTCGCTTCGCTACGCGATAAATCCAAATTTTCAGGCTTTTCTAAACTCGAAATTTTACTTCATGCCTAATCTGAGAGTGAAAAACACTCGTTTAAAGCTTCAAATTTAATTCTTCTAGAAAAACAACGAATATGTATACTTCAAAGAAAAACTCCCCGAGTATAGTATACAGTGTTTTTTTTTTTTTTAGGTAAACATATGCATAAGCTGTAAATTTTCCGACATTCGTTGTTTTTAAAAGAGTTCAATTTGAAACTTTAAACGAGTGTTTTCCACTCCTAGACTAAGCATGAAGTAAAATTTCGAGTTTAGAAAAGCCCCGTGAAAATTTGTCGAGGGTCGCGCAGCGACCCGAGACAAATTTTCTGGGCTTTTCTAAACTCGAAATTTTACTTTATGCGCCACGCTTATAAAACACAGATTTCAAGTGAAATTCGAATATACATAAATTTCACAATATTTTAGTGTTTTATACGCGTGGCGCATAAAGTAAAATTTCGAGTTTAGAAAAGCCCAGAAAATTTGTCTCGGATCGCTGCGCGACCCTCGACAAATTTTCACGGGTCTTTTCTAAACTCGAAATTTTACTTCATGCTTAGTCTGGGAGTGGAAAATACTCGTTTAAAGCTTCAAATTGAACTTAAAAAACAAGGAATATCTAAAGATTTACAGAAAATGGGCTGAATTTAGAATACGTATACTTAATAAAAAAATTCCCACTACATTATTTTCTGTTTCTCTAAAATAAAAATTATGTATACATGCCACAAAGTTTTATTTTCTGCGTATATTATAATTAACAAAATAAAATTCCTAAAATTCCTATCAATATTTTAGAAAACTAAGTACAAATTATTTCGTAAAAAGAAAACACTATCACCTACGACTAAAATTTTGTAAAATATTGATCAATCGACTAGCTCGACAAGTTCGAAAAGATCGAGCTGCCTGAAACGATCGAGTCGCCCGGAAAGATCGAGCCGATCGAAAAGATCGAGACGATCAAAAAGATCGAACCGATCAGAAAGATCGAGCCGATCGACAAGATCGAGCCGATCAAAAAGATCGAGCGGCTCGATCGCTTGCAAGGATCGATCAATCGATCTTTTTTGATCGATTTTGCCCATCACTATAAAATACCACCCATCCCTGACGTCACGTAATTCCCCCGACCTCGCACACTAGTTGTGTTTGCGCTGGTTAAACCTTGAGCCCAATATTTCTTTGCGTATCAGCATCTTCTCACGCGCCCGAACTTGTTTGTTATTTTAAGGCGATGGTGCGATTGTAATTTCTCTTATACAAAAATTAATTATCGAATTAATTCTCATATTTACTGATTGTTGATTTTACTTTATTATTTTCCTGGATGATTTTTGAAATTAATATTGTAAATTATTTTCGTCAAAAATAATATTTGCACATGACCCCTACTGACCTATTACATTGTACTGAAAATTGACTATAAAGTTCAAGGGATGTTTAAGCCAAAATTGACAACCGAGCATCTAACCCCCCCCCTCCTCCTCTTAAAGGCCTGTAGTGCCTTGCCAAACAGTTTCTCCTGCGGGGCAACGGTGGTGGGTAGTAGTTCGATGCATCGCTACGCAAATCATAGCGCTCTTGTATTATACTATTCAAACTAAATATGTAGAACGCCCGCCGCGCTGCAGCATAAGACTAGCCGAACGGTGGCGGGAGCGGTGAGCTGAGGGGACCAACTCGTCAGTCGCCTCCGCCGCACAGTGTGACCGATCCAAGCGAATGCACCAGCGGTAGTGAGGGAAGGAAAAATAAAAGTGAAAATTGACGAACAAAAAAAAATACTATTACATTCTAGATACTCCAAAACTCATAAAGTGTCAAATGTTCGAATTTTTTGGACGCATCACTTTTGTGCAATTAATGTTCAAAATTGATCAATTTGAGAACGCGAACTACGCGTGAAAAGTGGATAAGATTTAATGATTTATTACATCGCACTCATCTAATATATCAATACCATTTTTACAGGATTTATTAAACACATATTCCTCTATAATATTCCGCTAAGTATGAAATAATCGATTATGAAAAATTATAGTTATGATTATTTAAACGTAACTGTTGTAATAAATGTAAAATTATTGATCAAGTAATATTTGCGAAACTATTGACAACGCGAATAACAACAAGATTGTACAGACTGCAAATAAATAAGTTGAATTCCACTAGTTTGTTTTCTACAAAACCAACAGGTTATGGGCCCAGGGCGCATGAATTGAGAAAAGAACTTGTGTTCATCTCAAACTGAAAACAAACTGAAGTGGTGTTCCTGCAATTTAAAAAAAAAAAAACGATGACCGACCATCGAATATATGTGGAGAAACTCGAAGGGCCTGACGATTGGGCAAAATGGAAATGGCACATATTTATGGTGTTGCGTTCGTATGGACTAGAAGACATTGTTAACGGTGAACGTGAGTGTGTCAAGTTAACAGAAAATCCGTCAAACGAACAGAAAAAGGAATATGCTGAATGGCAGAAAGACGATGCAAAAGCAGCAAGTCTGTTAGCAAGTGCGCTGAGTAAACCAGTGGCCGAACTTGTGTTGACGTGTACCAATGCAAATGAAATTTGGAGAAAGTTACGCTCGCGATTTGAACGAAGTAGTACCCAACGACTGAACATGTTGATTGAATCATTCTTCCGAGTTAATCGTGATGATACAGAAGATATTAGTACACATGTCGCAAAACTGCAGAAGTTATTTGTGGATTTAAATGACGAACTTGGAAAACACAAGGAAAACACATTGTCAGAAAGGATACTGAATGGTCGAATATTGTCTACATTAGGAAAGGAATATGATAATTTTAAAGATCTTTGGGACACAATTCCATCCGAAAATCAGAATCTAAATTTACTTATTGAAAAATTGTGTACGATTGAATTGCGTGACCAAAGCATAACACAATCAACTGTATTAGTAACGCACAGAAAGAAAATTCCTGGAAAAATATCAAAGGAACGGGCAAAGCAAAAGTTTCCATGTAACAATTGTAAACAATTAAGGCATTGGGCAGCGGAATGTCCACAAAAGAAGAAAGGCAAGCAACAGAAGAAGCAAAGTGACAATTCCACTGACAATTCGACATTTATGTTACAACATGTCATGGGCGCATTAATTCAAAATAACGTTGATGCAAATAAATGGTATTGTGACAGTGGTGCAAGCAAGCACATTACTCCGAATAGACAGTGTTTCGTCTCGTATAGTGAATTTGCAGTGCCTGAAGTAATTTCTATTGGTAAACAAGACATATTTATGTATGCGTATGGACAAGGTACAATAGAAATTAAAGTCCACCTAAACAATAGAAACTATAATGCTAAAATGATTAATGTGTTATACGTTCCTGATGCAAGTGCGAATTTGTTTTCTGTAAAAGCTACAACAGAAAATGGCCACAGTGTGACTATGGATAACAGATGTGTTAAAATTAGAGATGCAACTACTAATACTACTAAAATGACTGGATGTATGAAGAATGGTCTGTATGCACTTAACATGCAAGTTATTAAGCTGAAGATAAATGTTCAAGCTAATTTAGTTTCATCATCCAACACGTTACAAGTGTATCATGAACGACTTGGTCATCAAAACAAACAACACGTGAAAAGTATCTTGAAGAAAATGGACCTAGATGTACAAGGATTGAAAGAAGAGTTCTGTGATGGATGCGCATTAGGAAAAATGCATAGGTTGCCATTCAAGAAAAGAACGAGTCGTACAACAAGTACTGGTCAACTAATCCACGCAGATGTTAATGGTCCAATGAAAACTGAGTCATTTGGTGGTGCAAGATATTATGTATGTTTTAAAGATGATTATAGCAAGTATCGAAGAATCCATTTTCTGAAGCAAAAAGGTGAAGTATGTGAAGTTCTGGAGACATTTTTAAACGAAGCAAAAACTAATGGACATGTTGTGAAGCGGTTCAGATGTGATGGTGGTAAAGAATTTGTCAACAAATCAGTTTCTAAATTACTCGCAAGTAGAGGAATTGAGCAATGGATTACTCCTCCTTGTACGCCTGAACAGAATGGGACAGCAGAACGTGAAAATCGAACCATTGTGGAAGCAGCACGTTCTATGCTAAACTCAAGTAAGTTACCAAAATGATTGTGGGCAGAAGCATGTAACACTGCAGCGTACATTTTGAATCGAACTGGAAAATCTTGTCTTCCCAACAAAACTCCGTATGAATTGTGGTATGGTCAATCATTTGACAAGCTTGATCACTTGAGGATTTTTGGCACTGGATGTTATGTCCATATAAATAAAAATTTCCGCTCGAAATTTGACAACAAAGGAGTATTTGGAAATCTTGTTGGATATGTCAACGACAAAGATGGATATCGAGTATGGATTCCTTCTCAAAGAAAAGTAATAATGAGTCATGATGTTATATTCAAACCAGAAGTGGTGTGCAGCGTAACAATTCATGAAAATGCAGTTCCAGATAAAAGTCTACCAGTCACATCATCCAAAGAACAGGAAGATTCCGAGGCAATTGAAACGGAAAACTTTGATACAGAGCCTTATTCCGGAGGAAGTCAACTTCAAAATGAAATTGTTGAATCGAATGACAGTGACAGAAATAATGAAAATAAAAGAACTAGAAGAGAACGAAAAAGACCAGGGTGGATAGAGAGTAACGATTTCATACTAACGGCTGGAAGCATTGTTAATGAATGTAAGGATCCAAACTCACTTACTGATGCCATGAATTCTAATGAAAAGGACAAATGGATGCAGGCTATTCAAGAAGAATTGGACTCTCTGAAAGAAAATAACACTTGGGTATTAGTTAAACGTCCAAAAGGCAAACAAATTATTAAAAACCGATGGGTTTTACGTCAGAAAACTGGAAGTAATGGAACTACTCGTTTTAAAGCTCGGCTCGTGGCGAAAGGATATGTTCAAAAGCCAGGAATTGATTATGAGGAAACGTTTAGTCCAGTTGCACGGTATGACACCATTCGAACTCTCTTAGCGGTAGCTGCTCTTAAGAACATGAAATTAAATCAATTCGACGTTAAAACGGCTTTTCTAAATGGAGTCCTCGAAGAAGAGGTATATTTAGAACAACCAGAAGGTTTTAATGATGGTACCGATCGCGTATGCCACCTAAAAAGAAGTTTGTATGGACTTAAGCAGGAACCACGTTGTTGGAACAAACGATTTATGGAATTTATGAAAAAGGAAGGTTTTCAAAACAGTAAGGCAGATCCTTGTTTATTTTTTTGTAGAAATAACAATCATTGCTTGTATGTTGCAATTTATGTTGACGATGGATTAGTTGTTGGTAGTGATAATGAAGAAATAACTAAATTCTTAAGAAGTCTTGAAAATGAATTTAGTATAACTCTAGGTTCCTTGAACAATTTTCTTGGTATGAAAATCGATCAACAACAAGATGGATCGATAAGAATTAGTCAAGAAAATTATACAAAAAGGATTTTGGATAGATTTAAAATGCAAGAATGTAATGCAGTTTCTACTCCTGTGTGTCACGAAGAAAGTAATTTGGATAAAGCATTATCATCTGATGTTCCATACCGAGAAGCAGTGGGTTGTTTGATGTACCTCATGATCGCGTCTCGTTCAGACATTGCTTTTGCGGTGAATAAAGTTTCTAGGGCCATGAAGAATCCAACAATAGAAGACTGGAATCGAATAAAACGTATACTTCGTTATCTGAAGGGTACTATAAACTATGGTATAGTATATCATAAAGAAGAAAGAAATCTAGAGGTTTACAGTGATGCTGATTTCGCTGGCGACAAGAAAACGAGACGCTCAACATCTGGAATTGTAGCAACATATGCTGGTGGAGCCATAACATGGTCCAGCAAATTACAAAAAGTAGTAGCGACTTCTACAACTGAAGCTGAAATAATAGCAGCAAGTGAAGGAGCAAAAGAACTAATTTGGTTGCAGCGTTTATTGTCGGAACTGGTTGATGTACCAGAGGTGCTCTCAACACTTTATGTCGACAATGCAAGTGCTATCAAGCTGGCGAAAAATCCGGAGTTTCATCAAAGGTCAAAGCACATTGAAGTTCGATACTTTTACGTACGAGAAAGGTTCCTTAATGGTGAACTCAAGTTGATGCACATCGATGGGAAAAATCAGCTAGCGGATTTATTGACAAAGCCGCTAGAACGTGTTTGTTTTAATAGGCTACGGAAAAGCATAGGTGTACAAAATTGTGATAATTAATTCTGTATCAGATCAATTATTTTTAGATTTGGAGGAAGTGTTGTAATAAATGTAAAATTATTGATCAAGTAATATTTGCGAAACTATTGACAACGCGAATAACAACAAGATTGTACAGACTGCAAATAAATAAGTTGAATTCCACTAGTTTGTTTTCTACAAAACCAACAGTAACAACATTATTTTAATGCATTTAAACTTTGAAGTGACTTAAATAAATTTTATCGAACCGTAGGGGATAGGGCTCACTACCAAAAAATAACTCAAACTTTCCTCTATCACACCATATCAAAATCAAATTTTTATCGATCCCTGTAAGGGGCTTTTTTATTTTTGTATTAAGCGCGACCGCCTACCGCGAAGGCGCTTCTCTGTAACGAAGTTGTTCGGTCGTTAAAAATGTAAAATATAAAATATATTTAATTTACCTATAAGATGATGAGGAAGGGTCATTTTCTGCAGGAATATCTCGTGAAATTAAATTGAATTTTGAAGTTGATGGTTCTTCATTGGTCATTTTTTTCCTTGGCTTTAAATAATAAAATATACTATATTTGATATTTTTATCATTAGATGTTCTTTGTTAAATAAAAAAAAGAAATACGTAGATAATTTGAATGTTCTGGAGATAATGCGTTTAGGATTATGATTTTGTATATGGTAAATATTAAAGCTATGGAAGATTTTAATATTATAATATTCAAAGATGACCGGCCAGAAAAAAATCCCGAATTCACCAAACACCGCAAAAAAATATCCAGCCTACTAGCCGACGCGACCCCGAATTCGCCGGCCGGCACCTCGATGCGCCCGCTACGCGAATCGGCGCCTGACGCCGCGCCCCCCGCTACGGGAAAAGACTTCGGCGGCCGCTATTTGCCGACGCTTGTTCGCAATATGTTATAATTGGAATTTGGAATAGAAAAACCTCATCATAGCTATTGCTTATAAAATAATACTTACGCATTCCATTTCTGAATGTTACTTTGTTTCTTCCGTTGGTCATTCAATCTCAGCCCTGCCTTCGTTCTAGGTTTCGTGGCATTGTTAAACAATTATACAAACACAAAAATCTAACAACACTTAATAACACCAAAATTAACCTAACCGTGAAGAGACGATATCAGACGTTATTAAATAATACAAAATAATACACTTTACACGCATAAATAAAAAAAATTCAAAAATACTTACGCGCGCAATCTTCCAATAACACCACAACTAACACAATCAAACAAAATCTGAGCCGAAAATGTGTCGAATGGATAGTAATAATATCACTGCATGATTTCTGTAATTTTACAGAAAACGCCAAGAGCATCGAGTAACATGCAACAGACGGCGGCACTTTACGGGCTGTATTTTTGCGATTTACAGGGGTCAGAAGAACATCTCTTAAATTTCGCACAGAGCATGTTTTGTGTTCTAATAAAAACCAATAATCAGTAGAAAGAAGAAACTACCTTTATGCTGTTTTATTATTTCAAAAAAAATTAAATTGTACACTAAAAAAGCATCACAAGTAATGCCATTTTTTGTCATTTTATTGTAATCAAATGAAAGTTATTAAAAAAAAATGAAGACAGTAGATGTGTCTATATATCCTTTATTTCCTTATTTCGAAAAGATGAAATATATCGGTGTGTAAATAACGAAATTACAGCCGGAATACGGCAGCATGTTTTATATGGATTTTCGCTATGGAACAACGCGTACTATGGAGCCTTAAGCAGGATTAAAAATGAACTGTTAAACGCGAATATTTTGAATTTCCCAATAATTCAGTGTTCTATACGCGTGGCGCATGAAGTCAAATTTCGAGTTTAGAAAATCCTGAGTTTAGAGGCATTAAGTAATTATTAAATTTAAAATTAAATTTTTACTGTGTTAGAAGTTTCATATTTAAGGCTTCCATAAACATTGGCGAATTACTAAAAATGTACGTCTTCATCGGGATATGTATGGGTAGTATAAAAACAACTTAATAATTTTAATTTTTATTAAACAATTCCTTAAAATTTCAACTACAATATTTTCAAAAAAGGGAGCATAAAGTAATGAATACAATAGCTAAACATTTTATCCTATTGTCTTCTTATAATCATTTTTAAGGAACAGTCACAATTACTGATTATAGAGGCTTCTACTTCGTTATACATTGTTGAACATAAAGAAAACACTGTTTATCACTTTGTTTGTATAACAATTGGTTTATTTGGTGACTATAGTTTCGATACTACACGTATCATTATCAAACCGTTAGTAACAAAAAACTACAAAGGAACATTATTTATATTTGCAAATTTTTTAATAACAGCGTTAAAGAGGGGGGTGTATTTAAGGTCAAGCTGGCGGGAAATTCCCGTAATTAACGACCAGCTTGACCTTAAATACACCCCCCTCTTTAACGCTGTTATTAAAAAAAAAAATTTGCAAATATAAATAATGTTCCTTTGTAGTTTTTTGTTACTAACGGTTTGATAATGATACGTGTAGTATCGAAACTACAGTCACCAAATAAAACAATTGTTATACAAACAAAGTGATAAACAGTGTTTTATTTATAGTCACAATTACAGTTGCAATCGCAGTTTAGGTAAAAGTTGCAATCAAGTTTAAAGTAACAATCACAGTTTAAGTAGCAATCACAGTTTGGATAACAGTAAAAGTTGTCAGTTTAAGTACAATCACGTTTTAAGTCACAGTTTAAGTAGTAATCAGAGTTTAGGTAGAAGTTGTGATTTTAAGTAGTAATCATGGTTTAAGTAACAGTATATCCAATTTTCGACAGCAAGCGTTAAAATATTTTGTTGGATATATTCCGACACAGGACCAGAAAGGGTTAAATAAGGGATATTAGATTTGCTTCGCTTGCGCGCCCTGGCACATCCAAATTTTCAGGCTTTTCTAAACTCGAAATGTTACTTCATGCTTAATCAAGAAGTGGAAACACTCGTCAGAGTTTACAGTTTAAGGGGAATATAACAGTGGTCTGAAATGTAATGTTAAGTTTATTTAAAAACTAAAGGTCCTAGAAAGTTGAAATTTTGACAGCGTATATTAAGCCCAATTATCTAGTAAAATATCGAAGTACATTTTTTTAACAATTTGCTTTCAGAGGTATGAAAAAAATAATGTTAAATTTTTCAAAATTAAAAGAAATATTCCCATATCTTACTAGTTTATACTATAAGGCATATAATGTGAACATTTCATAAGGATGCGATAGCTCATGCCCGAGTCAGGTTAAAATAAAAATCTTGAAAAATAAGACCGTAAAATACCGCCGCCTTGCGGATCTTCTCATAGTTGAACGCGTTGTACACTCATCTGCACAATTATTGGAGGGGCGAGCAGCATGCGGCCAGCGTTTATCCCTGGGCCGGTGAACGCTGCGCGGCTTCGCGTTTGTTTTTCTTTTCTTTTTTCAATCATAGTTAACAAAAACGGCTCGCATCGTTAGCATTTATTCTCGTAAAATGAATATTTCGCAATTATAATCGATATTTTATTGTACTAGTGTTTTATTTTCATGCTTTCTGACTGCTAATGGAATAAGTATTTTTTTAAACTGCATGTTCACTAATATAGAAAACACGAAATGTTTCACTAATTTAAATAAAGATGTGTAATATACCTTTAATATTGGCTTTCCTTATTATTTGACAGTGTCGGTATTATTAAATTATTTTTAAAGTTTTTTAAGCTGATTAATAAGCCAGAAGCAATCGAATAACAATCAGTCTTGTTCAAATCATTATTTCGTCTTAAATCTTTCGTTGTTAAAGCAGTTGTTAAATGCCATTAAACTTCTCACAATAAAACTATTAAAGTAAATTGTAAAGTTTCTAGCAATCGGACCTATTTGAACCAACTGCGACATCATCAACGTATCAATGATATCAAAACTATAAGAATAGTAAGAATAACACCAATATGACGTTGTCGTAGATTAATGTTACAAATCAACTATTTTTTACTGAGCACAAGAAATATTTGTTTGACGAATGTTTAAAAAAATGTAGGGTTTAACTGCGTGCATATTCATTGTTAATTATTTTAGAAAAAATAGAACTATAATAATAATAAGGTAGTTAGTATAATGCATTTCAAATAACAAGCTTCTTGCTTAACATTGCACCGAGCTCAATATATTTTTTTCAAATTTGGCTGATTTATGATGAGTCATATTTTCATAGTAAGTAAATAAGGAATAAATTAATTGTAATTTAATGTTATTGCAATCCTCTATTTATACGGCTCAGTCAACTTAGCCCCCCGAAGTTCGACTTTTAAAAAAATAACTGTTGCGCTAGACGGGCCTTAGCTAGCGCTAGCTAGCGTCACAAAAATTAGAGCTAGCGCCGTTTAGACAAGAAAGTTACGGGGGTTTGAACTTTCGGGGGGCTAGGTTGATGCTAGCCCCCCGAGTTTGGATTTTTCAAGTTTTCTTACAGTATTCAGATTCCTCAGAGCTAGCGCCAGCTAGCGCTACCAATTTAAAAGCTAGCGCCACCCCCACAACCCCAAAAGATTATAAAACATTTTAAACCCTAGCCCCCCGAAATGAGATTTTTTTTAATCAAATTGGGTGCAAAAGATTGCTTAGAGCTAGCGCCAGCAGAATATGAAAAAAATATTCTCTCAAAAATATCAGGTAAAAAAAAGTTCACATCCAAACTTTGATGTGAGAGCTTTCAGCTCCTGTATGCGTATTACCATTTACTTGCTGAATTTCAATACAAAATCATGATTGGCATATGGTAGCTTGGTGGTGTAGTGGTTAGAGTGTTGTACTGCCACGCCACGGACCGGGGTTCAAATACCGGCCTAACAAGTTGTCTGCATTTATATAGATTAGGATAAAAATGCCAAAACACTCCGTCTTCTCGGATATGACGTTAAATGTATGTAGGACCCGTGTACTGCCTGGATGCGTGCACGTTAAAGATCCCTACCGGTGGGTTGGAACTCCCACCGGGTTCGGCAAAATTCCCGGATAGCTGTAGACCTAATCTCCGGTGTCGTAGCAGCGGGAGGAAAGCACAATGGGCCTAATGAGGCCTAAGTGCAGTGCAGAAATGCGCACTCCCCAAAGAACCAGAACCAGAACCATGATTGGCATATAAAATACCGCTTCCAAGAAATATGTTGGCGTTGTAATTACTTTATGTATGTTCAAAGACACTGGCTATTACAAAGATGATGCCTAGAAAACAGTAGCCTAACTGACAAGTTTTTTTCAACAACGTCGTACTTCGGGGGGCTATGTTGACTGAGCCGTATAATGTAAGCAACAACTATCAAAACATTTAAGCTAAATATTTGATATGTAACATGGATTAGATATTTAGGTTTGCTTAGAGAGTTGCTCCTTCATCAAGCAAGAAATGAATCTTAAACTTAATATGAGTAATAACCTAATAATATTTAAGTTGAATACAACATAATAACATACAGGGAGTTTTTTTTTAAAGTATACGTTTTCCAAATTTAGCTTGTTTTCTTTAAATCTTTAGATATTCCTTGTTTTTTAAAAAAAGTTTAATTCAAGGCTTTAAACGAGTGTTTTCCACTCCCAGACTAAGCATGAAGTAAAATTTCGAGTTTAGAAAAGCCCCGTGAAAATTTGTCTCGAGTCGCGCAGCGACCCGAGTCAAATTTTCTGGGCTTTTCTAAACTAGAAATTTTACTTCATGCGCCACGCGTATAAAACGCTGATTTCAAGTAAGGTTCAAATATACATAAATTTTACAAAATTTTAGTGTTCTATACGCGTGGCGCATGAAGTAAAATTTCGAGTTTAGAAAAGCCCAGAAAATTTGTCTCGGGTCGCTGCGCGACCCTCGACAAAATTTCACGGGGCTTTTCTAAACTCGAAATTTTACTTCCTGCTTTGCCTGGGAGTGGAAAACACTCGCTTAAAGCTTCAAATTGAATTCCTGTAAAAACAACATATATCTAAAGATTTAAAGAAAATAAAGTGAATCTGGAATACGTATACTTTAAAGAAAAACTCCCTGTATATTGTAGAATTAGGATATTGAGATAGATTGTGTTAGAATGAAAATAAAGTCAATTGAATAGCAACGAAAGGAGCTTAATCACAATTTTGTAGCATCGAAAAGATACCCATGTTTTGATTAGGTACATACATAACCCGATGTGTACTAGGTAAATTTTCAGGCATTCATTGTTTTTGAAAAGCGTTCAGTTTGAAATTCCCGACGAGTGTTTTCCACCGAGTAATAACGATTTAAGTTATTACGTAGTAAAAAAAAAACAACCGTGAGGTACGCCACTGTCTTGCTAGCACTAGTTATCTCTTGAATAACTTTCTCATTTATCACTTGGTGAAACATTTTGAAATAATAATAAAGGATAAATTAAAAACACTAAGTTTGTTTCACTATTTGTTTCTATCTACTTGACTAGTTTTGCTTTTTACGGCATTATCAAGAGTGAACTTTGATAATACCGTAAAAAGCGAAACTAGTCGAGTAAATAGAAACAAATAGTGAAACAAACCAAGTGATTTTAATTTATCCTTTAATATTACTAGCTATGTCGTTGTTAGTGTTTATAGACTTCAGTATATCAATTACAATGCCAAAAAAAAAATGGAAATCGTACGGTTAGTTTCCGAGTTATAACGATTTCAATTACAAAAAACAATCGTCAGTTACGCCACTGTCTTACTAGCGCAAGCTATCTCGTTGCCAGTGTTTATAAACATTAGTATAGTAATTACAATGCCAAAAGAGTTTTTTAAATCGTACGGTAAGTTCTTGAGTTATAACGATTTAAATTAGCTAGGTGTGAAAACACAATTGTTAGTTACGCTACTGTCTTCTAGGCATCATGTTTCTAATAGCCAGTGTCTATGAACATAAATAAAGTAATTACAACGCCAACATATTTCTTGGAAGCGGTATTTTATATGCCAATCATGGTTCTGGTTCTTTGGGGAGTGCGCATTTCTGCACTGCACTTAGGCCTCATTAGGCCCATTGTGCTTTCCTCCCGCTGCTACGACGCCGGAGATTAGGTCTACAGCTATCCGGGAATTTTGCCGAACCCGGTGGGAGTTCCAACACACCGGTAGGGATCTTTAACGTGCACGCATCCAGGCAGTACACGGGTCCTACATATATTGAACGTCATATCCGAGAAGACAGAGTGTTTTGGCATTTTTATCCTAATCTATATAAATGCAGACAACTTGTTAGGCCGGTATTTGAACCCCGGTCCGTGGTGTCGCAGTACAACACTCTAACCACTACACCACCAAGCTGCCATATGCCAATCATGATTTTGTATTAAAATTCAGCAAGTAAATGGTAATACGCATACAGGAGCTGAAAGCTCTCGCATCAAAATTTGGATGTGAACTTTTTTTTACCTGATATTTTTGAGAGAATATTTTTGTCATATTCTATTGGCGCTAGCTCTAAGTTAAATTTTCCACCCAATTTGATTAAAAACATCTCATTTTAGGGGGCCAGGGTTAAAAATGTTTTATCATTTTTTGGGGTTGTGGGAGTGGCGTTAACTTTTAAATTGGTAGCGCTAGCTTTGAGGAATCCGAATAGTGTAAAAATACTTTAAAAATCCAAACTCGGGGGGCTAGCATCAACCTAGCCCCCCGAAAGTTCAAATCCCCGTAGTTTTCTTGTCTAAATGGCGCTAGCTCTAATTTTTGTGGCGCTAGCTAAGGCCGGTCTAGCGCAATCGCTTTTTTCAAAAAAGTCGAACTTCGGGGGGCTAAGTTGACTGAGCCTATTTATACACATCATCATTTTGTAAACCCTGTACTAAACATAAAAGAACAGGGCAGCTTTCCGTTTAATTTTTTTCAATCTATTATTTATTTGTTGCATTCATAAAAACTAAAATATTTGACCGAATATAAATTGAAATTCTGCCCAAAATTTGGGGTATTTACCCAATTTGGCAGATGCCAAATTAATACACATTATTTTCATGGCAAAAGCAGTTAGGGAAGATAATATTCCCATTTAAAAAAATATCATTGAAAATCCTATGTTCCGTTTTTTGCATATATGTCCGGCATATAAATATTCACAATGAGCTTATGAACATGAATTACTTTATTATTATATTTTTAAGAAATAATCTATAATTTAATAAAATAAAACACATAGTTTGTTCGGCTGTCGAAACTGGAGTCTTAAAAGTAAAAATAATGTGTTATAATGACAAGAATAAGAATCATCAGTTTTGTAAATACCGAAAAATAAAACAGGATCCGATAACGCTTTCTAACGAATTGAAAACAATATATAGCTTGTATGTATCATTAGCGTGTTTAAATAATACGAATCGACACTTTCCTTCGATCCGTCTTATTTATACGCTTTTTTTTCGTCTATTCCACGCGACGCGAGACCCCATCCGTTCATGCCAAGGAGCAATGCACAAATGCACAGCGAACTGCCGCTTTTCTCTCTGACTGTATTCGCCCCACTTGTGCTGTAAATTTGGCATCGGAAGAGCTACTCTAAACTATGTGGGTCTTTCCAACACGATCGGCGTGTTACTCTGTAATAATCCCCTTAAATACTTTATTACCACCCTGCATATGATAAACTTCTGCAAAATGCTTACAGTCTGTTGTAAAAACATTTAGATGATTTTATATAGACTAATATTTTCTCGTAAAGTTGAAAATAAAAAAGTGTTCCACCTATCCTGGGACAATCTGTATGCGTACTTAACAGAAAAAAATATTTGTACACTTAGTTACCATACTTTCTTGTCACGTGTAAGATATTTATATCAAAGCATAATTGAATTAACAAATTTGATCTATTTGGGTATCCTTTTAAGTAGCGATTCTTTTCAAGTAATTTCAGCTGTAGAATGAACTTATATTTTTAATTATTTTCAATTGTAAAGAGATTTTTTCCTTAAGGGGATTATTGCAGTGTAACACGCCGATCGTGTTGGAAAGACCCACATAGTTTAGAGTAGCTCATCCGATGCCAAATTTACAGCACAAGTGGGGCGAATACAGTCAGAGAGAAAAGCGGCAGTTGCATTTGTGCATTGCTCCTTGGCATGAACGGATGCGGTCTCGTGTCGCGTGGAATGGACGAAAAAAAAAAGCGTATAAAAAAGACGGATCGATGGAAAGTGTCGATTCGTATTATTTAAACACGCTGATAATACATACAAGCTATGTATTGTTTTCAATTCGTTAGAAAGCGTTATCAGATCCTGTGTTATTTTTCGGTATTTACAAAACTGATGATTCTTATTCTTGTCATTATAACACATTATTTTTACTTTTAAGACTCCAGTTTCGACAGCCGAACAAACTATGTGTTTTATTTTATTAAATTATAGATTATTTCTTAAAAATATAATAATAAAATAATTCATGTTCATAAGCTCATTGTGAATATTTATATGCCGGACATATATGAAAAAAACGGAACATAGGATTTTCAATGATATTTTTTAAATGGGAATATTATCTTCCCTAACTGCTATTACCATGAAAATAATGTGTATTAATTTGGCCTCTGCCAAATTGGGTAAATATCCCAAATTTTGGGGAGAATTTCAATTTATATTCGGTCAAATATTCTAGTTTTTATGAATGCAACAAATAAATAATAGATTGAAAAAAAGTAAATGGAAAGCTGCCCTGTTTTTTTTTATGTTTAGTACAGGGTTTACAAAATGATGATGTGTATAAATAGGCTCAGTCAACTTGGCCCCCCGAAGTTCGACTTTTTTGAAAAAAGCGATTGCGCTAGACCGGCCTTAGCTAGCGCCACAAAAGTTAGAGCTAGCGCCATTTAGACAAGAAAACTACGGGGATTTGAACTTTCGGGGGGATAGGTTGATGCTAGCCTCCCGAGTTTGGATTTTTTTAGTTTTTTTACACTATTCGGATTCCTCAGAGCTAGCGCCAGCTAGCGCTACCAATTTAAAAGCGAACGCCACCCCCACAACCCCAAAAAATGATAAAACATTTTTAACCCTGGCCCCCTAAAATGAGATGTTTTTAATCAAATTGGGTGGAAAATATAACTTAGAGGTAGCGCCAACAGAATATGACAAAAATATTCTCTCAAAAATATCAGGTAAAAAAAGTTCACATCCAAATGTTGATGCGAGAGCTTTCAGATCCTGTATGCGTATTACCATTTACTTCCTGAATTTTAATACAAAATGATGTTTGGCATATAATATACCGCTTCCAACAAATATTTCGGCGTTGTAATTACTTTATTTATGTTCATAGACACTGGCTATTAGAAACATGATGCCTAGAAGACAGTAGCGTAACTGACAATTGTGTTTTCACTCCTAGCTAATTTAAATCGTTATAACTCAAGAACTTACCGTACGATGTAAAAAACTCTTTTGGCATTGTAATTACTATACTAATGTTTATAAACACTGGCAACGAGATAGCTTGCGCTAGTAAGACAGTGGCGTAACTGACGATTGTTTTTGATAATTGAAATCGTTATAACTCGGAATATTTTTGGCATTGTAATTGCTATACTGAAGTCTATAAACACTAACAACGACATAGCTAGTAATATTAAAGGATAAATTAAAATCACTTGGTTTGTTTTACTATTTGTTTCTATTTATTCGACTAGTTTCGCTTTTTACGGCATTATCAAAGTTCACTCTTGATAATGCTAGTCAAGTAAATAGAAACAAATAGTGAAACAAACCAAGTGTTTTTAATTTATCCTTTATTATTATTTCAAAATGTTTCACCAAGTGATAAATGAGAAAGTTATTCAAGAGATAGCTAGTGCTAGCAAGACAGTGGCGTACCTTACGGTTGTTTTTTTTTACTACGTGATAACTTAAATCGTTATTACTCGGTGGAAAACACTCGTTGGGAGTTTCAAACTGAACGCTTTTCAAAAACAAAATTTACCTAGTACGCATCGGGTTATGTATGTACCTAATCAAAACATGGGTATCTTTTCGATGCTACAAAATTGTGATTAAGCTCCTTTCGTTGCTATTCAATTGACTTTATTTTCATTCTAACACAATCTATCTCAATATCCCAATTCTACAATATACAAGGAGTTTTTCTTTAAAGTGTACGTATTCCAGATTCACTTTATTTTCTTTAAATCTTTAGATATATGTTGTTTTTACAGGAATTCAATTTGAAGCTTTAAACGAGTGTTTTCCACTCCCAGGCTAAGCAGGAAGTAAAATTTCGAGTTTAGAAAAGCCCCGTGGGCTTTTCTAAACTCGAAATTTTACGCCACGCGTATAGAACACTAAAATTTTGTGAAATTTATGTATATTTGAACCTTACTTGAAATCAGCGTTTTATACGCGTGGCGCATGAAGTAAAATTTCGAGTTTAGAAAAGCCCACAAATTTTCACGGGGCTTTTCTAAACTCGAAATTTTACTTCATGCTTAGTCTGGGAGTGGAAAACACTCGTTTAAAGCCTTGAATTGAACGTTTTTTAAAAAACAAGGAATATCTAAAGATTTAAAGAAAGTAAGCTAAATTTGGAAAACGTCTACTTTAAAGAAAAACTCCTTGTATGTTATTATGTTGTATTCAACTTAAATATTATTAGGTTATTACTCATATTAAGTTTAAGATTAATTTCTTGCCTGATGAAGGAGCAACTCTCTAAGCAAACCTAAATATCTAATCCATGTTACATATCAAATATTTAGCTTAAATGTTTTGATAGTTCTTGCTTACATTATACGGCTCAGTCAACTTAGTCCCCCGAAGTACGACTTTGTTGAAAAAAACTTGTCAGTTAGGCTACTGTTTTCTAGGCATCATCTTTGTAATAGCCAGTGTCTTTGAACATACATAAAGTAATTACAACGCCAACATATTTCTTGGAAGCGGTATTTTATATGCCAATCATGATTTTGTATTGAAATTCAGCAAGTAAATGGTAATACGCATATAGGAGCTGAAAGCTCTCACATCAAAGTTTGGATGTGAACTTTTATTTACCTGATATTTTTGAAAGAATATTTTTTTCATATTCTTCTGGCGCTAGCTCTAAGCAATCTTTTGCACCCAATTTGATTAAAAAAAATCTCATTTCGGGGGGCTAGGGTTTAAAATGTTTTATAATCTTTTGGGGTTGTGGGGGTGGCGCTAGCTTTTAAATTGGTAGCGCTAGCTCTGAGGAATCCGAATACTGTAAGAAAACTTGAAAAATCCAAACTCGGGGGGCTAGCATCAACCTAGCCCCCCGAAAGTTCAAACCCCCGTAACTTTCTTGTCTAAACGGCGCTAGCTCTAATTTTTGTGGCGCTAGCTAAGGCCCGTCTAGCGCAACAGTTATTTTTTAAAAAGTCGAACTTCGGGGGGCTAAGTTGACTGAGCCGTATAAATGGAGGATTGCAATAACATTCAATTACAATTCATTTATTCCTTATTTACTTACTATCAAAATATGACTCATCATAAATCAACCAAATTTGAAAAAAATATATTGGGCTCGGTGCAATGTTGAGCAAGAAGCTTGTTATTTGAAATGCATTATACTAACTACCTTATTATTATTATAGTTCTATTTTTTCTAAAATAATTAACAATGAATATGCACGCAGTTAAACCCTACATTTTTTTAAACATTCGTCAAACAAATATTACCTGTGCTCAGTAAAAAATAGTTGATTTGTAACATTAATCTACGACAACGTCATATTGGTGTTATTCTTACTATTCTTATAGTTTTGATATTATTGATTCGTTGATGAAGTCGCAGTTGGTTCAAATAGGTCCGATTGCTAGAAACACTACAATTTACTTTAATAGTTTTATTGCGAGAAGTTTAATGGCATTTAACAACTGCTTTAACAACGAAAGATTTAAGACGAAATAATGATTTGAACAAGACTGATTGTTATTCGATTGGTTCTGGCTTATTAATCAGCTTAAAAAACTTTAAAAATAATTTAATAATACCGACACTGTCAAATAATAAGGAAAGCCAATATTAAAGGTATATTACACATCTTTATTTAAATTAGTGAAACATTTCGTGTTTTCTATATTAGTGAACATGCAGTATAAAAAAATACTTATTCCATTAGTAGTCAGAAAGCATGAAAATAAAACACTAGTACAATAAAATATCGATTATAATTGCGAAATATTAATTTTACGAGAATAAATGCTAACGACGCGAGCCGATTTTGTTAACTATGATTGAAAAAAGAAAAGAAAAACAAACGCGGAGCCGCGCAGCGTTCACCGGCCCAGGGATAAACGCTGGCCGCATGCTGCTCGCCCCTCCACTAATTGTGCAGATGAGTGTACAACGCGTTCAACTAAGAGAAGATCCGCAAGGCGGCGGTATTTTACAGTCTTATTTTTCAAGATTTTTATTTTAACCTGACTCGGGAATGAGCTATCGCATCCTTATGAAATGTTCACATTATATTCCTTATAGTATAAACTAGTAAGATATAGGAACATTTTTTTTAATTTTGAAAAATTTAACATTATTTTTTTCATACCTCTGAAAGCAAATTGTTAAAAAAAAGTACTTTGATATTTTACTAGGTAATTGGGCTTAATATACGCTGTCAAAATTTAAACTTTCTAGGACCTTTAGTTTTTAAATAAACCTAACATTAAATTTCAGACCACTGTTATATTCCCCTTGAATGTTGAAAGCAGAGTTGCCAAATCAGTGATTTTGTCACCAAATCTGGTGGTTTCAACTTTTAGATTCAGACATATTGTTTGTGATTCAGACGTTAATTCTAGTGTTTGTTGGATGTTTTTAGTGACAATATAGTGATTTACTGTCATAAGAAAACGATTAAAGATAAAACAGTCGAACATGCCAAAATACTGTCAAAACTATCAACATTCGGAAATATCTATCTTTACATTCATAAAAATGTCCATGTCCAAATGAATCATAAAGTAACACTTCTAAGGAGTATATTTCCAACTTCACTTGAAATCATTGTTTTGTACGCGTGGCGCATGAAGTAAAATTTCGAGTTTAGATAAGCCAAGGAAATTTGTCTCGGGTCGCTGCGCGACCCTCGACAAATAATCACGGGGCTTTTCTAACCTCGAAATTTTACATCCTGCTTAGTCTGGGAGCGGAAAAGACTCGTTTAAAGCTTCAAATTGAACTTTATTAAAAAACAACGGATTTCGGCAAATTTTCAGGCTTACCTAAACTCGAAATTTTACTTGATCCTTAATTTGGGAGTGGAAACACTCGTTAGAAGCTTTAATTGAACGCTTTTATAATATAACCTAATTAACTCTTCACTAACTTAACCTGACAAATTGAGAACCTACATAACCTAAAAACGGATATAGACGACATAACGTAACTTACCAATCAAGCTAGTATTAGGTTAGAATAAATTAATAATGAATAACTGACGTCCAACTTAACCTAAAAAATTGGTTATCTAACCTAACCTGAAAATAGTTACGAATAACCTAAACTAATTTCACGATGTATCATCTAACCTATCCCTAGCTCAAATGGGAATTACTTTATTCATTTAATTAGAATGTAGCAGTTCTAGTTAACCTAACTTGTATAAATAACCTAACCTAACCTAACTTAACCTAAACTTATTTCACAATCTATCTTCTAACCTAAACTAATTTCACAATCTATCTTTTAATCTAACCCTAGCTGAAATGCTATTCATTTAATTAGAATTGCTATAAAAGCTCAGCTCAACCGTAACTTTTAATCTAACTTTGGTGATTACATGTTATTAAATCTATCCTGAGTAAATGCTACTTAAAAATAACCTAAACAACTTTCTCTAAAGTTCGATAAACTGCTAAGAAAGTTATAATAACTTAGATAGCTATTAGTTAACGAAACTTATGTAACTGTTATTCAATCTAACTTAACTTTTGCAACTGTTATTTAATTTAACCTAACTTTTCACCATGTGAAATAGCAAGTTAGATTAGGTTAGATATGATAACATGCACCATATTATCATATCTAACCTAATTTGTTATCTAACTTAGCTGTTATCATTATCAGATAAGATATTATTAGATAAAGGGTTGGGTTAATTTGATATTTAACCTAACTGTAATCATTATGTTAAATTAGTTATTATTAAATATCACGTTGAGTTGTTATATGCTAAATAATCTAAATGTTTATCTATCTCAATCTGGTTTAAGTTTATCAGTAAAAATATGGTTTTTGCTCGTTTTACGTACATTTTTAAGGGGAAATTGAGGTTGAATCCTATCATCTTGTTGGTATTTCACTCAAATTTAGTACATGTTGTCAAATCTAACCTAAATTGTCATTTAACCTAAGCAAATGCTATCCAACCTAATTTCAATACAGATTTGTTAAAGATAACTAAATGTTCTATTAGTGCGTTCTTGAAGGATATGTCGGCTCATCTTTTTTTTTTTCAATGTATTACAAAGTTATGTATTTAAAACTGTTTAATTGTAATTATACAACAAAATATTTATAATAATTTACTGTGTATTATTATCAAGGTACACACGGATCGAATTGCTGTTAATCCATTTTAAAGGTGGTGTGTTGTGGAATTGTAAGTCGGAAACAAAAGTCGTTTATTTGTTTTCTTTCACTTGGAGACCTGGTGGCAAAGATTGCTTCAACTTTTCAGCCTTCTCCTTGTCGAAGATGACTAAGGTGTACAAGAACCTCGAGCAACGGACCTTGAATTTGGTGTTATTCTTCTTCGGGTTGTTCTTTATCTTTACAGATTTCGCATCTTTCCTCCTGGCCCTCAAGAGGAATTCCTTGATTTCTTTAATTTCACGCGGCATTCTGCCTTGTCCAAAAACTTGAAGTTAAAAGATAGAATTAAAGTGTTTTCATTAAAGTTGCTTGGTTTTAAGAACTGCATAGCCTAAAAATATTTTCATATATACAGGGTGCTCTATAAAGACAGTAGGGGATGCAACTTGCTTATTTTAAGTGGATCACCCTGTATATTATTTGGTTTTTGAATCTCTCATGAAAATTGAGTGTTCTTTTAATAAAAACATTCTGTCTAAGTCATACTGCTTCGGAGTTATTAAAAGAGCTCTTAAAACTAAGCAATTTCGGTGTTTTGCTTCTTCAACGTGAGTCAAGATATCCTCCGAGAACGCACTAATGGGACACCCTGTACATAATACTATTATAATTATATTATCATAACCAAGGCCGTAGCCAGAAAACAATTCGGGGGGGGGGGTTAATGGTAAAAAAATTGTTTTTGACCTAACGGCGCAGCTTTTACATAGTAAGCTTTAACATTTTGAAAATTTCGGGGAGGTTTTGAACCCCCACATCATGCTCCCCCTGGCTACGGCCTTAATCATAACAATAGTCAAATTATAGTATAATGAATCTTTAGTTATTATCCGTTGTTTATTCATTAACATTAAATAGTGTTGTTCTGTTAATTTGTATTTGGTTCATGTTATAACAAAACATAAAATCTGGTGATTTCTGGTGATTTTTTTAGACGACGTTTTCAGACATCTGGCAGTCTAGAGTAAGCAATACTGGTTTAAAGACAATTGCGTGTTTCTTCAATCTTTAACATTATTGGCCGGTTTTTCCAACGTTACTGAAGTCCTAGTCGTGTCTCAAATCGCGTCTTAGGTCATAACCGCGTCACCAACTGATTTACGTCAACAAATCCCTTAAGTCATGCTCAAGTCCTAAGTCACTGTTTGCCAAGACTTAGGACATGGATTCTAACCTAAAACTTGTAACAACGGTAAAATTATTATCTTATTCAAAAAATCCTTCTCTTTTGTTCTCTACAATATGCTTATATTTGTTTACAAGACAAGATAGAAGACGTTTTTCTTTTGCGGTATATTTTAAAAACTACGCATCGGATCAAAACAAGTTCTTAATAAAATTAAATAGTGTTGGCAACTTTGAAATTGTAGAAGGGAACCCCCATTTTTTATTGCTGATTCTCCATAAAAAATAAGTAACTTTTATTTGAAACAATTTTTTCGATTCGTGACAGATGACGCTGTAATCTCAAGAAACCTGATTTTTGCGAATATCTCGAGAAATTACACATCAGATCGAAAAAAGGAAAAACATATGTTTAATTTTTCAAAAAGCTATTCAGCGAAAAGTTGCTTCAAAATCGTGATTGGAAAACCCTATTTTTAATTGCAAATTCCATATACGATTTCAAAGTTGCCCCCACCCCAACCCAGGGCGTGGGGGTCAGGGGTCGACTTTGGTATCAGAGGATGACCCTCTTCCAGGCTAACAAATTTTGTTCAGAACTATTTTTTGATCCAATGCGTAGTTTTCGAAATATTTCAATGTCTTCAGATAAATCGGCCACCCTGTAAAATAAACATTAAGAACTTTTAAACGAAATTAGAAAATCTAAAAGCTAATTAAAACTATGAAAAATACTAGAAACCAGATTTTTACAAAATTATCAAAGATTGTTTAGAAATTAATAAAACATCATTATTGTGTGTGAAAGAAAAACATTTTTTTTAATTTTCTAGAAAAGTTGTATCAAACAAACAATTAACTAAAAATAAAGGTTTTATTTTTAGTTAATTGTCTATTTGATACAACTTTTGTGGGAAATTAAAAAAAAAGTGTTTATTTCACACACAATAATGATGTTTCATTGATTTCTAAACAATCTTTCATAATTTTATAAAAATCTGGTTTCTAGTTTGTTTTCTTCTTTCTTTCAGGGGTTCTTATTTTTTGAATCATTCAATATTTGAATGAAATTATACTCTATAATAACATTTTGTATTAGTTTTATCATAATTTCTTGTTATTTTTAATTGCACTTTATTTTTTTTTCATTGTTATACATTATTGTTACTTATTACGCAGATATTTATATATTTTGTAAAAAATGTTAATCCGTACTAAATATAAATATATTCCAACCCCTGATTAAGCATGAAGTAAAACATAACATAACAAACATAACAAAAATCAGCATAGGTATTTAACAGAGCTGGAATGAATCCTCAAAAACAGGATTCGAATCACGAATCCGAATCACCTAATATGATTCGAATCACAAATACTCGAATAAAGGATTCGTAAGTGAAAAATATGATTCGAATCAAAGATTTGAATCCTCATTTTTGAATCACGGATACAAATCCTTTAAAAATAAATTTGAATCTATTATTTGCAACCAGTAATATTTTATTTTAATAGTTTCTATTACCAAAAATGTTCATTTACCAACTAAATATCTGATTATATAATGATTTTAATAAACGATGATCTATGTGTTATTGAACTTCATTTTAAATCTGTGTTTTATACGCGTGGCGCATGAAGTAAAATTTCGAGTTTAGAAAAGCCCCGTGAAAATTTGTCTCGGGTCGCTGCGCGACCCTCGACAAATTTTCTACGCGGGGCTTTTCTAAACTCGAAATTTTACTTCATGCTTAGTCTGGGAGTGGACTGTCAAGATTTTCTACATGTCGAGATTTTCGATATTTATAGATTTATGTCGATTTATTCACAGTTAGTTATTGTATTAAATGCAACTTTAATATTAAATAAAAACGATTTTTTTTAGGAATAAAATATTTACCCATTAAGAGCCGAGCAAATTATAAAGTTAACTCTAAAAGTTAATTTTATGTAAAATTTTGAATCTTTTTCTATGATTTCAATGAATGATTTATTATATTACATACGTCAATTTTTTAAAAGAGTGAAATTTAAAATTCAAACGAGTGTTGTCCACTCCCAGGTTAAGCATGAAGTAAAATTTCGAGTTTAGAAAAGCCCCGCGTAGAAAATTTGTCGAGGGTCGCGCAGCGACCCGAGACAAATTTTCGCGGGGATTTTCTAAATCGAAATTTTACTTCATGCGCCACGCGTATAAAACACTGATTTAAAGTGAAGTTAAAAATGCACTGCAAACCAACCCAACTTCAATAGTTTTTCAAAATTAGATGTTTTCTTTCCTATCCATGCTGTAAACCTTCAGATATTCGTTGTTTTCTTGTAAGAAAACTTCGATTCCCTGTAGTCCTTCGGTCTCCGAAGACCATGGTTGGTCCTTCGAGCTGTAGCCTTTGTAAAATGGTAATACACTTAGTAATCTAGAGTGATCCTTTAATTTGAAACTTCTAAGAACGAGTGTTGTCCACTCCCAGACTAAGCATGAAGTAAAATTTCGAGTTTAGAAAAGCCCCGCGTAGAAAATTTGTCGAGGGTCGCGCAGCGACCCGAGACAAATTTTCACGGGGCTTTTCTAAACTCGAAATTTTACTTCATGCGCCACGCGTATAAAACACTGATTTCAAGTGAAGTTAAAAATATACTATTAATGTTGGATATTTTTCATGGTTAAGTAACCAAATATGCATTCACATATATTTGAATTATTCGAAAATTTAAATATTTATATTGTAGCGGCCACCTTCGTAGTACCGGAGCGCCCCGCTAATACCCTCTTGGGGGCGCGCACCAGCCACCCTACCTGAACGCGCGTACTACCCTCTCCCCGTATCGACACCACCGCAGCGTCACATGACGCCCCCGGGGCTATAAGTACCAGATCCAAGCTCCGTATCATCAGTCTTGGTAACTCACCACTACTTAGCTCCTGCTAGCGCTCCTGAATCTTGGACTAACTAGTTTACGTTTCAAGCAAGTGCCAGCTTACGTTAATATATGTAAATACCTTGTAAAATACGTTATTATCAAATAAAAGTGTACAAACGTCTGTCTGCATCTTTCGGCATTTAAACCCCGCTACAACTGGCTTCCCAACGTGCGGCCGAATACGCGGATGCAGACAAGAAGCAAGACGGCAATGGCAACTTTTCAAATCACCGCCGAGCAGCTCCAGGATCTAATCAATGGCGTCAATGGGAGCACAAGTAAGCGAAACTTCACCCAATGCACGGCCAGATTCAGCGGCGAACAGAACCATAACGCGGTGATGGAATTTGTAAATCAGACTACGATTTATAAAAACGTCGAGGGAATCACCGACGCGGACGCCCTCACAGCTCTCCCACTTCTCCTGAAGGCGGATGCCCACAAGTGGTGGAACGGAATCAAAGAGCAAGCAACGACATGGGAGGAAGCTACGACGATGCTACGTAAAGCCTTCGCCCCAAACAAACCAGACCACGCGCTATATCGCGAAATATTCGGTACAGAGCAGACGCCCGAGCAAACGACGGACTCTTTCATCTGCGACAAACGCGACCTGTTTGCCCAAATGAGTGACAAACATACCACGGCAGTACAGTTGAATATGCTCTATGGTCTAACGAAGTCGCTGAGGGACCGAATCCAGAGAAAGGACATCAACGACTATGATGAGCAAAGCCAGGCTAGTGGAGGATAGCATCCGGGAAGCGGAAATACCGGAGTCCATACCGAAAAAGAAGAGAATCAGATGTGATTTCTGCCGGAACTTCGGCCATGCAGCAGCCGACTGTAAAAAGCGTGTCAGAACAGACACACACGCACCCAAACCGGAATTACGCCAACAAGAGCAGCCACAAAGCGAGCAGCGGATTAAATGTTACGGTTGCGGGAAACCTGGCGTAATCCGCAGCAGATGTCCAAACTGCACCGCAAAACCCAGCACAAGCTTCTGCGCCATCGAAGCACCGGCCAGCCGTACGAATATACACGGGAGGTAGCTCCGGAACGGCTTTCCTGGACCCGGGAGCTCGCACCAACATAGCGAGCCCCAGCCTTTACTACGCCCTCAGAGAACAGAGATACCCCGAAACACGGGAGGTCATGAAAATAACCCTGGCGGATGGGAACACCAACATCCAGGAGGTGACAAAAATTACAGCTCGCCTCTTCATTAAAGGAAGGGAAATAACGACAACACTGATCATCCTCCCGGATAAGCCCAAAGCCCAGACATTACTTGGGATCGACTTCATCGAGGAAGCCGGCCTAGTCATCAACTTCCGAGCCAGAAGGTGGCACTTCGACGGAGCCCCGGACCAAACATACCGGTTCGAGTACAAAGAAGGCTGCAACCCCGGAGAGGAAGTAAGAACGAACAACCACGGGATACAGGCGATGCTGGCCCAACACCAGCCCATAAAACCCGTGTCGCCAATCGCGGATCGGAATCAGGCGATGGAGGCGGAATCGTCGTTCGACCCATGCGAGGCCTACGGGCCAGAATATGCACACCAGCCCAGAAAAGAAGTGTTCTGGCAGAACTGGGACCAAGGATCCAGATTCCGGTGGGAAGACGCGGCTCACCAAATCGCCAAGGCATGGGAATCCATGGATGTCCACAGAGAGCCCCTGCATGCAGAATTCGCGACAATCGACGCAGTAGCTGTCACACTAAGGCAGGACGAAGGACCGCAACTGCTAGCCGGCCAACGCGAACAGGTTGATGCTGTCCTGACAACGTACGCGGAGGTATTCCAAGAAGTAGGGCCTCCCACAACGCTGTGCGAACACCATATCGAAACGATTGACAGCCCACCTATTGCCTCTCCACCATACCGCCTAACGCCAGGCCGTACTGAGGCACTACGCCAGGAAATAGCCCTACTCCTATTAAACGGTACCATCGAGGAATGCGAGAGCGCTTGGTCAGCTCCCGTGGTGCTGGTACCCAAGCGGGACGGCACGTTGAGGATGTGCGTGGATTACCGTAAACTAAACGCTATCACCAAGGCAGACGTTTATCCAATGCCCCGCATAGACGAACTGCTGCACGCCGCCAAAACCACCAAGTACATGGCCACGATGGATCTGAAAGCAGGCTATTATCAAATCCCCGTAAAAACAGGCAACCGCGACAAAACCAGTTTCGTCACGCCATTTGGGACCTATCGCTTCCGACGGCTTCCATTTGGCCTACGGAATGCCCCCGCTACCTTCCAGCGACTGATGGACCGTATCCGCCGAGAGGTATGAGTGACGATCTTCGCCTACTTGGACGATATCATCCTTACCTCACCGGACTTCGCAGCATTTATAAAGGAATTGGCGCTGGTCCTGGAGAAACTGCGAACAAGCGGCCTGCGACTTAACCGGTACAAATGCCACTTCGCGTGCCCCCGAATCAAATACCTGGGACACATTCTCACCACCGAAGGCATCAGCACCGATCCCGAGAAAGTAGATGCAATACGGCAAATCAGCATACCAGGCAACCCGTCCCAAGTGCAATCCTTTCTGCAGATGTGCAGCTGGTACCGGAAGTTCATCGAGAAATTTTCCGGAACCGCACGCCCTCTGAGTCAGCTCACGAAGAAAGCAGAACCCTGGAGATGGACGGAGATCGAACAAGCAGCTTTTGACGAGTTAAAAACTAAACTCACTACAGCCCCGATTCTCCGCCAAGTCGACCACACACTGCCCTTCACACTGATGACAGACGCCAGGGCCTACGCTATAGGCGCCGTGCTGTGCCAAGGCGAACCTGGAGCACAGAAACCTATTGAATTCGCCAGCCGACTACTCTCCGGTGCGGAAAGGAACTACTCCACCACAGAACGAGAAGCTCTCGCTATTGTGTGGGCCATCCGGAAGTACCGAGGCTACATAGAGGAAACCTCGATAATCGTCATTACAGACCACCAACCACTAAGATGGCTAATGACGCTGAAATCTCCATCGGGACGCCTAGCCCGCTGGGCGCTACAGCTGCAGCCATATAACCTGCAGATCGAGTACACGCCCGGTAAAGCGAATGTCGTTGCCGATGCGCTCTCACGCCTGCCCAGAAGTACCCAGGACATCGCACTAATCGCTATCGACATACCCACGAAAACACCCCATGAAAGCAGGGAATCGCAAAGGACCGACCCCGAGCTTCGGAAGATAATCGATGCATTTGAAGGAGGTCGCCTTGAGGACGTCGCCCCATGGACCGCCAGGGGATACCTGCTATCACAAGGATGTCTCTACCGGTATAGCCTGAGCGATGACGGCGAAGAGCCCCTCTTAGTAATCCCTAAGGGCGAACGCGCCGCCGTCCTGAAAAGCTACCACGATGACCCTACTGCAGGTCACTACGGAGCCGAGCGAACACTGCACAAGATCACCAGAAGGTTCACCTGGCCTAGTATACGCCACGACGTGATCGCCTACGTCAAACGTTGCCCAGAATGCCTAAAATACAAAGCTTCGAACTTGAAACCCGCCGGCCTCATACAAACGCCGGTGATGCAACAACGTTTCGAGATCCTCGCCATGGACCTATTAGGACCTCTGCCCCCCGGCCCAAACAACGAACGATGGGTGTTCATCATCGAGGATACCGCAACCCGTTGGGTCGAACTATTTGCCATGCAACACGCCACCGCCCAGAACTGCGCCTGGACCCTAATCCGCGAGGTCTGCTTCCGTTTTGGAATACCGCATCGCATCATTAGCGACAACGGCACTCAATTCACCAGCGCTGTGATGCAGCAAGTCACGAACAGCCTGGGAATACAGCAGAGCCTGACTCCTGTGTACCACCCGGCAGCTAACCCGGTGGAACGGCGGAACCGCGAACTTAAGTTCCAGTTAGCCTCCCAGCTCAAGGAGAACCACGATCACTGGCCCGAGAAACTGCCAGCCATCAGGTTCGCCATCAACACTACCATTTGCCAAGGAACCGGATACTCCCCGCGGCCTACCTGACGTTCGGCCGGAACCTCAGGACTTCGTACGAGGTTGGCACCGACCTAAGGACAATCATCGAGTCTGACACTTTCTCCGAGATTACTCCGCAACTAATAAGACTTGCCGACTGTCTCACTACCGCACGAGAAACCCACGAGAAAGAGCAGGACCGACGAAAGGCCTACGCCGACGAAAAACGACGACCGGACCCCAGTTACAACCCAGGGGACCAAGTACTTGTGACAATCCACCCGCTAAGCTCAGCCCAAAAGAAGATGTCAAGCAAGCTGGCCCCTAAACGCGAGGGACCGTACATTGTGCTAGGACAGAAGGGCCCGACGTCATACGAAATCGCCGACCCATCTGCCCCTACCGAGGTCTTGGGAGTATACCATTCGTCAGCTCTTCAACCTTATGTACATACCGATGCTCCACCCCAGACACCAATCGCCCCAATCCGGAGACGAGGGCGACCACGGAAACATCCGGTAGCCCCTAACCATGGATAGAAATCACCAGGACTACCTCCAGCCGATTTCTAGGGGGGGACTGTAGCGGCCACCTTCGTAGTACCGGAGCGCCCCGCTAATACCCTCTTGGGGGCGCGCACCAGCCACCCTACCTGAACGAGCGTACTACCCTCTCCCCGTATCGACACCACCGCAGCGTCACATGACGCCCCCGGGGCTATAAGTACCAGATCCAAGCTCCGTATCATCAGTCTTGGTAACTCACTCGACTCAACCACTACTTAGCTCCTGCTAGCGCTCCTGAATTGGACCTAGATCTTGGACTAACTAGTTTACGTTTCGAGCAAGAGCCAGCTTACGTTAATATATGTAAATACCTTGTAAAATACGTTATTATCAAATAAAAGTGTACAAACGTCTGTCTGCATCTTTCGGCATTTAAACCCCGCTACAATATTCAAATATGAATAATTTAGTGATTTAAATATTCATATTAGAATATTTAACTATTTGAATTAATCGAACTCGAATCCCAGCATGAATAGCGATGATTCGAATTATTTAGGAGGATTTGAATCCGTGTATGAGGATTCGAATCCCTTTATAAGGATTCGATTCTTTTTATAAGGATTCGAATCCTTTTATAAGAATTCGAATCCTTTTATAAGGATTCAAATCCTTTTATAAGAATTCGAATCCTTTTATAAGGATTCGAATCATCTACGTCTGGATTCGAATACGAATCCTTTTAAAAAAATGTAACGAATCCGGATCACGAATCCGTTTTCACTAAAGTATTCGAATACCTCTTTTGAATCCTCTAAAAGGATTCGAATCCGGGAATCGAATCCTGAATGATTCGAATCCTGCCCAGCTCTGGTATTTAAATGGATTTAAGTCTTATGAAATTAGTAAAAATTTTATTAAATCCTGTACAAATTAGGTTGTTACTTTTATTTATTTTACCAAAAGATATTTTGAATAAATACAAAGTTGATATTATTTATAAAATGTAGAACAAATATAATTAAATATTAAAAATTATTTTATTCCTAAATTGCGGAATAAATTAAAAAAATCGTGGAAACAAATTAAACACATTAGTATATACTGGTGAAACAGCTTGAATTTTCAAAAAAATTGGGTAAAATGAATGATTAAGTTTTTATTGAAGTTTTGAACATTAATCTAACAAGTGTTTTCCACTCCTTGTTAAGCAAGAAGTAAAACTTCGAGTTTAGAAAAGCCGGAGCGAAAAGCAAAGCCAGTCGCGTCCCGGCAAAATTCAAATTTTCAGGCTTTTCTAAACTCGAAATTTTACTTCATGCACCACGCCTATAAAACACTGATTTATCCTAAAGTTTAATAACACATATATCATCAATAATTAATATAATTAATTAATCAGATATTTAGTCTGTAATTAATTAGGTTTTAAACATTTTTAAAAACTGACAGCAATATTAAAAATGTTAATGATTGCAAATAATAGATTCAAATTTATTTCTAAAGTATATGTGTCCGGGATTCAAAAAAAGGATTTGATTCGAATCATATTTTTCTCTTACGAATTCTTTATTCGAGTATTCATGATTCGAATTCGTGATTTGAATCCTGTTTCTGAGGATTCATCCCAGCTGCAAAGTAACGTGTTGATATCAAACATTCTAACAAGTTAGAATGATTGATATAAACACGTAACACGTTTCCATCAAACATTCTAAGAAGTTAGCAGTACCGTGGCGAGTTTGTTAGACGCCTGGTGCCAACATTTTAGATAGCGCCTTTTATTTTTAAGTATTGTTTTTGTGAAAATTTACAAATAGAAAAATGTAGTCGAAATGATTGTCAACTGGCGTTAATGACAGCTGACACCGACTTATATCCGAATGTCTCGATAAACGTCAGAAGTGACACGTAAACTGTTAAAAATTACATCAAAACTACAAAAATTGTGTTAAAATGTCAGTAGTGACAAGTTTTGTTAAAAAGGAGAGAGCATTTTTTGCAAAAAACTTTCAGAAATGTCAAATCTCTAAAATTAAAAAATGTGAAGCGGTGAAAATTGTCGAAAAAATTTAGGATATCTTAATTATCAACTGCCATTTGTTATTTTTCGATATTTTGACTCACTCGTAGTAATAATAATAATAATATCTTTATTGGTATTGTGCCATTACAAGATATACAGGGTAGGCTATTTTAATCAATCTACGCAAATAACTCCGAAGATATATTCGATAGCGAAAATTGACCATAACAAATGTTGTATGGCTGGTAGGGGGACATTCGATGATGGCCTTTAAACTGACCTTGAAGTTGACTTTCAAGGTCATTTGAAGACCAACTTCCAAATTTTAAATGGCAACTCTACTTTTTTAATATTTATTTTGAGGGCCATCATGTTAGTACGGCTGCATACAAATTTTAATACTTCACATTAGAAAATTTTCGAGAAAAAACTTGAAGAAAATTTTACTAATAGACTTCAATTCAAAAGTTCAATACTTCATTAAATAACAAAACTAAACGATATTTCCTGCCACCAACATATCATTTCAATACCTACTTCACTTATTCTAATTAAAAAAACTCAAAAATTAAACTAGATATGTAATTGTACTACATTATGATCAATATTTTAAATAAAAATTCAAAAATGAGTGTTGTTCGTGAGCTTGGGGGCGATAAACAATTGGTCGTTGAGGTTGTCATACAAATAAATAGTGTCAATCAAAATTTCACTACAAAATGCATTCGTTCATTTTTCAATGGAAATTTCATTTGAAGAAGTAAACACTTGGATATCTTCTGCAAATCAAATAAAATATGGCTGACTATCCGGCGGTAGAGAGAGTCGATATGCTGTTGATTCTAGGAGAATGTGGAGGTAACTATCGACAAGCTGCTATCTTGTATCGGAATCGATATCTTCAAAGACGGCACCCCAATCACTCTGTAATTCGAAACATCCATCTGAAAGCCCGCATACAACCATACAAATACTCAGCAAGGTTCAAAGACTTGCTTGTATTAGCATAACGGAGGCTATGAGAACTACGCCCACTGCAGCCATGGAGACGGTTCTAGACCTCACACCACTTTATATTCTGATAGTGGGGGAGGCAAGACTGGCATTCTATAGGCTGCAATTATCATCGGTCAACGTAAGAGTTGATACCCCACACAGAAGACATATAGGGACCTCTCCTGCAAATGAGGTCGGATCATATGGTAGTCAGATATCTTGAAAATTCACTCTTTAAAGTCACTATTCCAGACCGCAACGAATGGAACGGCTTTATGGAAGACAAAGTGTGATCTGGTACACGGACGGTTCTAAATCAACCACAGGTACTGGATCAGGAATCTATAATGAAAACATGAGGACAGGCTATGCTCAACCATCGGGTAGCCTGGCATCAGTCTTTCAAGCAGAAATATTCGCAATCATAGAATGTGCGAGAACCAACATAGAGAAGGACTGTCGAAACAGGCAAATCTATATCTTGTCCGATAGCCAGGCGGCACTGAAGGCTCTCCAGAGTCAAAAGACTTCATCCAAACTGGTATTGGAATGCTTCAATACCCTGAATGACCTAGCGAGACAGAACAAAGTTACGCTTGTCTGGACGCCCGGTCACTCTGGTATTGCGGGTAATGAAAAAGCTGACGAGCTAGCAAGGCAGGGAGCCACCATTTCATTTATGGGACCCGAACCTGCCTTGGGCATAACAAAAAAGTCGAGTCGCCTTGAAGTCAGGAAGTGGACTCGCAACAAACACAAGGAATACTGGGAAAACAGACCAGGCCTTAACCATAGTAAGGCCCCTAACTCAAGCCAAGCTGCAGGACTACTAATATTGAGTAGGACACAGCTGAAAACAACCATAGGACTGCTCACAGGCCACATGACTGTTAAAGAGCATCTAAGGAAAATCGGGCTATACAACGGCGACACCAACTGTCGCCCCTGTAATACGGCACCGGAAACAGCAATGCACGTTCTGTTCAGGTGCAATGCGCTGGAGAGCAAAAGACGGCTCATATTTGGGAACAGACAAATGGAACCAAATGATTTCCACGCGCAACCTCTGAAGGACCTGCACAAGCTAGTGCAGGGCATCGAGTTCGGAATAGTTGCGTGAGTGTAATAATATTGGGGCAGTACAATAAGCCACCTAGGCTGCAGTGCATCCGGATCCGAAAGGAAGACGGCTCCCACAGGAAAAAAAAAAAGCCCGACAAGGACATTTACGACGTGTTAAACCAAGACATATTTATAACCAAAATGACGTTAGTGCAATAACTGTTCTGGGAATGGTTCACATTAATCCTCATATTAGCAGCTATGATATTAAAAGAGAATCTGGCATACCCAGACGTACTTCACTGAGAATATTGAAGAGCCTACGTTATCACCCCTATCATATCTCGCTAACACAAGCGCTTACACGCAATGATATGAGGAAGCGCGTAGAGTTTTGCCAATGGGCAGAACAAATAATAATGAACGATCCCATTTTTTTTCGTTATGTTATGTTTTCCGATGAGGCAACTTTCAAAAGCAACGGACAGCTTAATAGACACAATTGTCACTATTGGTCTGACGTGAATCCTCACTGGCATAGACAGGTCAACAATCAACATCGTTGGAGTCTTAATGTATGGTGTGGTATCATAGATGGACATTTGATTGGTCCACATTTTTTCAACGGTAACGTAAATGGGCAATTTTTTTAAAATTTCTTGAGAGATGCATTCCCAGTACTACTGGAAAATGTGAATTTGCGAATAAGATTGAGAATGTGGGTTCAATTGGATGGAGCTGGACCACATTTTGCCCGGATAGTTAGAAATTATTTAAATGAGAGTTAACATAACAGGTGGATTGAACGTGGTGGAACTGTTGCATGGCCACCAAGATCACCAGATTTAACTTCTGCGGATTTTTATTTATGGGGTTATTTGAAAGATGTTGTTTATGAGCATGAAACAACAAACAGAGATAATATGATAGGTACAATCCAGACCGCTTGCCAAAATATTCCAAGGACAGTTTTGTTAAGAACAGTTCAGGACTTTCAGCGCCGAATTAATTTATGTATCCAGCAAAATGGAAATGTCTTTGAGCATCTTTTTTAATTTTCTTTATTGTGTATTGTTTAGTTTTGTCAACGGCTTGCCGTATTACGGCTTCATTATGTTGATGGCAGGAAATATCGTTTAGTTTCCTTTTTAAGTGAAGTATTGAACTTTTGAATTAAAGTCTATTAGTAAAATTTTCTTTAAGTTTTTTTTTCTCGAAAATTTTCTTATGTGAGGTTTTAAAATATTTATGCAGCCATACTAACATGATGACCCTCTTTAAAATAAACATTGAAAAAGCAGGGTTGCCATTTAAAATTTGTAAGTTGGTCTTCAGATGACCTTGAAAGTCAACTTCAAGGTCACTTTAAAGGTCATCATCAGATGTCCCCCCTACCAGCCATACAACCTTTGTTATGGTCAATTTTTGCTATCGAATATATCTTCGGAGTTATTTGCGTGGATTGATTAAAATGGCCTACCCTGTATGTATCAACATATTATATTGATTAACGGAATCTTTTTTTTCTGTGTGCGAGCATAGAAATGAATAGCAATATTATGTCTTTAGAATACAGAAAATACATATAATTTATAGTATAAATAAATAAAACACATTCTTTATTTTATAAAAATAGTACTTTTAATTAAATCACATCATTCTCCTTTTATAAGCATATAAATCCGCATGATCATAATAAGTATGTATCAACTTATACATGTGCTCAAAGAAATACAACAAATCATCATACTCACCATTATACCCTTTCCCTCCATCATTAACCAACCCTTTATACAAACTCAACCTCGTTTCCGTGAAACAACAATCCAAACCTTCGTATTTACTATTAACACCCCAAGCGTTCAAATGAACCTCCAACACAAACTGATGGATCGCCTCGACAGTCGCCAAATACCACCTAGGGCTGCCTTTCTGATGCCTCCAAAACTGCGAAACCCGATTTTGCAACACCACGCACGGCAAACGTTTTATTCTCTCATCCTTGTAAATCCCCCTACTTTGATTCCAAGTGCTGTCTATGAAAACGGCCCTTTTGATCGGTAATTCTGTCAAGTCGAAGTTTCTTTTCAGTTTGGTTTTATTCGATGCTGACGAGGGGATGTTTTTTAACAAGGTGCTTTTGTTGTGGCCTTTTGGGTATTCCACGTTGAATTCTGATTTGATGTCTTTTATTTGTGTTGACGTGGATTCGAATAATTGGGGGATTTCGATGGCCGCGTGGCTCGGGAATATAAGTACTGTGCCCTCATCGTCGTATTCGGGGATGTCTGGGTATGTGTATACTGTTATGTCATTTGGAGCTAGAATCGCTGCATGTGCTGATGTGCTTTTTCCATCAATTTCCCTTTTGTGTTTAATGATGTCTATTTTTACTGGTAACTGTAAATATTATTTAAATAAACACTTGTTTCTCAAAGGTTCATCAAAACAACGTTTTATTAATATTCATCACATAGAGGAACAATTACAGGAAGACCCTTGATTAAAACAACAATTTTTAAGAAGTTTCATGATTTTATTATTGTTTATAATTTGACGATTGCTCTCAAAAAATTTCGACCAATCCAGTAATAGCATTATTTAAAATTTAGCCAATCAGATGAGAGTATCAGCGAGTATTCATCAGAGCTGGGATGAATCCTTAAAAACAGGATTCGAATCACGAATCCGAATCACCAAATATGATTCAAATCACGAATACTCGAATAAAGGATTCGTAAGTGGAAAATATGATTCGAATCAAAGATTCGAATCCTCATTTTTGAATCACGGATACAAATCCTTTAAAAATAAATTTGAATCTATTATTTGCAACCAGTAATATTTTATTCCAACAGTTTCTATTAACAAAAATGTACATTTACCGACTAAATATCTGATTATATAATAATTCTAATTAATGATGATATATGTGTTATTGAACTTCATTTTAAATCTGTGTTTTATACGCGTGGCGCATGAAGTAAAATTTCGAGTTTAGAAAAGCCCCGTGAAAATTTGTCTCGGGTCGCTGCGCGATCCGAGACAAATTTTCTACGCGGGGCTTTTCTAAACTCGAAATTTTACTTCATGCTTAGTCTGGGAGTGGACAACACTCGTTCTTAGAAGTTTCAAATTGAAGGATCACTCTAGATTACTAAGTTTATTACCATTTTACAAAGGCTACAGCTCGAAGGACCAATCATGGTCTTCGGAGACCGAAGGACTACAGGGAATCGAAGTTTATTTACAAGAAAGCAACGAATATCTTAAGGTTTACAGCATGGATAGGAAAGAAAACATCCAATTTTGATAAAATATCGAAGTTGGGTTGATTTTCAGTGCGTTTTTAACTTCACTTTAAATCAGTGTTTTATACGCGTGGCGCATGAAGTAAAATTTCGAGTTTAGAAAAGTTTAAAATACGCGGGGCTTTTCTAAACTCGAAATATTACTTCATGCTTAGTCTGGGAGTGGACCGTCAAGATTTTCTACATGTCGAAATTTTCGATATTTCTAGATTTATGTCGATTTATTCACAGTTTGTTATTGTATTAAATGCAACTTTAATATTAAATGAAAACTTTTTTTTGAGGAATAGAATATTCACCCATTAAGAGCCGACCAAATTATAAAGTTAACTCTAAAAGTTAATTTTAGATAAAATTTTGAATCTTTTTCTATGATTTCAATGAATGATTTATTATATTACATACGTCGATTTTTTAAAAGAGTTAAATTTAAAATTCAAACGAGTGTTGTCCACTCCCAGACTAAGCATGAAGTAAAATTTCGAGTTTAGAAAAGCCCCGCGTAGAAAATTTGTCGAGGGTCGCGCAGCGACCCGAGACAAATTTTCACGGGGCTTTTCTAAACTCGAAATTTTACTTCATGCGCCACGCGTATAAAACACTGATTTAAAGTGAAGTTAAAAATGCACTGAAAACCAACCCAACTTCAATATTTTTTTAAAATCAGATGTTTTCTTTCCTATCCATGCTGTAAACCTTCAGATATTCGTTGTTTTCTTGTAAAAAAACTTCGATTCCCTGCAGTCCTTCGGTCTCCGAAGACCATGATTGGTCCTTCGAGCTGTAGCCTTTGTAAAATGGTAATAAACTTAGTAATCTAGAGTGATCCTTCAATTTGAACTTCTAAGAAGCAGTGTTGTCCACTCCTAGACTAAGCATGAAGTAAAATTTCGAGTTTAGAAAAGCCCCGCGTAGAAAATTTGTGTCGGGTCGCGCAGCGACCCGAGACAAATTTTCACGGGGCTTTTCTAAACTCGAAATTTTACTTCATGCGCCACGCATATAGAACACTTATTTCAAGTGAAGTTAAAAACATACTATTAACGTTGGATATTTTTCATGGTTAAGTAACCAAATATCCATTCACAAATATTTGAATTATTCGAAAATGTAAATATTTATATTCAAATATGAATAATTTAGTGATTTAAATATTCATATTAGAATATTTAGCTATTTGAATTAATCGAATTTGAATCCCAGCCTGAATAGCGATGATTCGAATTATTTAGGAGGATTTGAATCCGTGTATGAGGATTCGAATGCTTTTATAAGGATTCGATTCCTTTTATAAGGATTCGAATCCTTTTATAAGAATTTGAATCCTTTTATAAGGATTCGAATCCTTTTATAAGGATTCAAATCATCTACGTCTGGATTCGAATACGAATCCTTTTAAAAAAATGTAACGAATCCGGATCACGAATCCGTTTTCACTAAAGTATTCGAATACCTCTGTTGAATCCTCTAAAAGGATTCGAATCCTGAATGATTCGAATCCTGCACAGCTCTGGTATTCATGTACTCATGCAATACCCGGGGTACTTAGATAACGATTGTTTTATAAGATGACAAACGAAAAATGAAACTTTAAGAAATAATCAAAACATTTATTAAGTAAAATTACAATTAGTAAATGTGATTATTATGAAATTTTCTTTGAACAAAAGTCTTCACATATATCCCTCGTGCACGCCAAATAACTCAATATTCAGGTATTTGGCGTGCAGTTGAGATATAATTGGTGAATATTATTAATAATAATTTGAACACCAAGAGGATTATTGAAATGTGTATGAACTCTCTAAGCAAACACATTGAAGTAACATTTAATCAGCATTACAAATAATGCTGGAAATTTTTTAAATTGAAGTATCGAATATTTATTCGAAAACATTCAAATGTTCGAATAATTTAATTATTGAAATATTTGAATATTCGAATACAGTAGAACCTCGCTATACCGGGCCTCGAGATACCGTGATTCGGATATATCCGAATTTTTCAGGTTTCTTTTTATTTTTTAAAGATGTTAATTTTAACAATTGACTGCGTACCGCCCTGATTAGGTAAAACGTTCCGGCGTCATTATTGTATTATATAGTATGTCTTGTTATGTAGGTGGCTACTGCACATATCTGCATTAAGCCTATTATGTTAAGGGGATTAGTAAATACTGGGTCCCTTGAATATATATATATATATATATATATATATATATATATATATAAAAAAAAAAAAAAGACCTTTATTGGCATATCTTAATATCTTACAGACTATTTACAATTCATTCGTTATTTCTCCATTTCCGTATCCCTCTTACCCTCCCTTCTCTTTTCCCTCTCCCTCCCCTGCTTTTCCAACGTCCTTACCCCGATCCCATCCTCTCTCATCCACTCCACTACCCTTCTATTCCCTTTCGCTCCCAGCCACTCCTCTTTCACCCCCTCACATTCCTCCGCCAAGTGTCCCCACGTATCCTTCCCCTGTCCACACAACACACACCTTCCATATTCTTCCCCCATCCATACTTTCCTTCCTCTCTCCTCCGATCCACACCTCGCCCTTGCCACAATCACCCTATCCTCTCTACCCCATCCCTTCTCTATCAAATACTTCGGCACTCTTCCATACACCTGCCACCTCCCATACATATCATTATACTCACTTCTTTCGATACGCCCTTGCCTTTCTTGCCCTTCCACCTCCTTCCCTTTCCCCCTCACCCACTCATCCACCTTCACCCCATTTCCTAGCCATTCCATTACCTTCGCCTCCGACAGCCCTACCCTCTCATACATTTTCCTCCTCTCCCCCCTCCATCTACCCTCACCCCCACACACACTCGTCACCACTACATCCTTCACCAATCTCTCTTCCTCCATTTCCCACAATCTCATCTCGTACCTCACCACCCTCACCATTGCCTCCCACTCTAGCCTCTCTCTGTTCGTCTCCTGAAGCACTATGTAGCTGGGCGTGGACCTCTCCACCCCCAAAATGCTCTTCAGGAACCACATCTGCTCCCTCTCTATCAGCTCGTACCCTTTCGTCCCCCACACTTCCACTCCATACATTAGCACCGATCTCACACACGCATCCCATATTTTACACGCAACCGTCATATTGTTCCCCATCCACTTCCCCCACTTGCCCCACGCCATTCCCCACGCCTTCCTCGCCTTACTCTGCACCCACCTCACATGCTCCTCATACCCTCCCGTTCCTTTGAACCAAAACCCTAAATACTTGAAAGTTTTCACCCTCTCAATAACTACCCCCTTCCACTCCAATTCTTTCACCTTCCCCTCTCTCCCTTTATTTCTAAACTTCACCCACTTCGTTTTCACTACATTCACATTCATTCCTCGTCTATCCATAAACCTCTCCACTCTCTTCAACATCTCTTTCATCCCTCCATATTCTCTTGCCACTAACACAACGTCATCCGCATATGCCAACATCCATACTTTACTTTTACCCATCACCACTCCCCCTGCCTGCCCTTTCCTCATCACCTCTTCCAATTCACTCACGTATACATTAAAGAGCATCGGGCTCTGCGGGCACCCCTGCCTCAAACCCTCCCACGTTCTGAAACACCCCGACACCTCCTTCCCCACTTTCGCCACCACCCATGTCTCCTCATACACTCTCCTCACCCACTCCACCATCCCCTCACTCACTCCTCTCCTTCTCAAGCACTCTATCAAACTCTCCCTCGGCACCGAGTCATACGCTGCCTTCAGATCCATAAATACCGCATACACACATCCTTTCTCTTCCATCACTCTCTCCACCATTCGCGCCAGGGTAAAAACCTGCTCCCTCGTCCCCCTCCCCCTTCTAAACCCCCCCTGCGTCTCCGGTAGTATCCCCTTTTCCTCCACCTCCATCTCCATGCGATTCCTCACAATCATCATCGCCAGCTTGTATCCAATGCTTGTTATTGTTATCCCCCTATAGCCACTGGCCTCCTTCTCATATATATATATATATATATATATATATATATATATATATATATATATATATATATATGTATATTGAATATTCGAATATTTAAAAATTTTAATACACGAATTTGAATATGTTTATACATTCAAAAACATATTTAAATATTTGAAATACTCGAATATTCAAATAACTAGAATTTTCGAACCAACAGAATATCTGTGGCGGAGAGGAAAAACCATCTAAGTCCACTGGACGTTATTTCGAGTAAATTGCGTTCAAAGTTTCGATGGCTACTTTCCGTATTTCCGTTCAGAGTAGCTTGTTTTGAGTTAGAAACGACTTTGTATATAACATAAATCACAAAAATTTATGTAGCCACACCACACGGATGTGTCATGTCGTAGAAATCAATTAAATGGACTTAGATGGTTTTTCTCCTCTCATGTCACTTAAATGGTTTTTCCCCTCACATACATAAAATCATATCTATTATGAAACGAGTAGAAGAATCGACATGTTTAGTCATGTTTGAACATCATGTTTTGAAGTAAGTTCAATATATTCAATATATATTGATTTAAATCGATAAATTGCAATAAATTCGGTATATTTCGACGTACTTGGACGACGTATATTCGTCAGAAAAACTAGCTACTTTTTAATTTTTTTGAGTAGCTCGATTTCACTGACAATTATAAAGTTCAATTAAAATAAATCAATTGAATGAATTCATTGATTTAATTAATTGATTGATTAACTTGCTATTTTTTATAGGGAGTGACAATTTCATTATATGAATGCAGATTTGATGAAATTCCCTTTCTTGTTGGAGAGATTATCGCCCAGAATTATATGAAAATTGTTATTAAATGTATTTAAAATTTATTTATTTATTACAAATTTATTAAAACTTATTGAAATGATATTCAGACCCACGGGATTTCATGTTCTAACCTCGTAAAATTGCGCCTAAACATTAAGTCGCAGGTTGTTCACACCACCGCTCGGATTGAGGATCGTTTTCTCTACGAACACGTACCTTTTGAACTATATTATATTTGCAAACCGATCGAAAAATCTCATATCGCGCTATCGGACAATTTCAAAACATTCATTCGATGTGGCGCCTGTGGCCGATATGGAACTCCATCATCAACATGTCAAAAAATCAAACATAAACAACTTAATTTGCAACAATGTAAGCCGTTGGTTTCCGTGCGTTTCTCAATCCTGAGGAATGGATTTAATTCAATAATATTTAAGTTCATCGTCACTGGCTGGCGTTGCTGGAGCGGGACCACCAGTTCCGAGTCTGGGCCAACGTGGGGCGACCGAGCACCTTCTGGATGACGGGGTTCTCTCTGACCACCTTCGGCTGAAGGTTCAACCCGCAAGGATTTTCCACTGCCATGAGACAGGTAGGCCAGACTTTTTACTCCAATATTTGCTCGAAAACACTATAAAATGTTTGTTTTCAGGATGTGACCAGGGCGCACAAGGGTTCGGCCTTGGATTCCATGGTACTGGAGAACCTCATCACCAGGAACAACACGGACTACATCAAGAAGTAGCCGCTAGAGGGCGTCTACGTGAATGAGCTGTTCCTGGAGGGTGTCGTCCTGCACCGTAAGGGCAACAAGCTCGTCAAGATCAAGACAAGGGTGCTCTAGGAGCAGATGCCGATACACATCACCTACTCGATCATCTACTGGGAACCACAGAGGACGCACCAGACGTAACAGATGGTGATTACTACTATGGAAACCATGAGCAATGCTTTTATCTGTAAATGTGTTTGAAACTTTACCATTTTCTCAGAAGGCTTATTTTGAAATATAAGTTTAACAAAGAACATTTTGTAATGTTTGTAATATTTGAACTTATTACTGAGAATTTGTGCAATTTATTAATATACATTAATCATATAACAGCTCAAGATCGTGGAATCATTGAAGATGCTCTTGATGAAAGAAATGGCGCACCTGAGCCTGATTCTAGCCAGACATCTGAAGCAGGCGAATCGTCACAAGAAGAAATTCCTATGGAAGGTGAACAAGATACTAAGACAATATTATTATTTTTATAAATTAATTAATGTAATATTTTCTTATTTATTTGTTATATTAAATAGCCGACGCACGTAATAAATTGTATTGTATTGTATCTAGATATGGAATCGAGTCAACCGTCCACCAAGCATGGAAGGAAATGCAGGAAACAACGACGAAATGCTGGTAAATCGTACACTGCGAAGACTGGGAAAACTGTCAAGGAGAGATGCTGCTTGGTATTGACTGGCTGCAGAAGCGACTGCAACTTGAAGATCACAAGAGAAGACCAGTTACTGGTGTTCAACGACTACTGGGCACAAGGCAGTTATCCTAAACGTGTTGCGTACATTCAAAAACTGATTACAGTCAAGCCTAAACAAAGATGTAGAAAAAGGAAAGAGTCCCTGAGAATTCGACAGTGTACGGCAGAGTACTTCTTACGTTCCGAGGGTACTAACGTGAAAGTTTGCAGACAATGTTTCAGAAAGACTATAGGAGAAACCGAATCGTTCCTTCAGAATCATTTGGCAAAACGCTGGGTGAATGTCGGAGTTATTCCCAACAGCGAAAAAAGAGGCAAGAAACCCCCTCCAAATAAAACTACCGCACAGCAAACCGCAGAAATACAGAGTCACATCAGAAAGTTTCCGGCTTACGAAAGTCATTACTCGCGATCACATACTTCGAAAAAGTACTTGCAAGTGGGGTTGACCATTCGACGCATGTACAACCTCTACAAAACTGAAGTGAAAAACCCAAAATCGCTTTGGGTGTATCGACAAGTTTTTAGTGCGACACTTGTCATAAGTGTTATACTTACGCGGCACAGTTAAAATACGAATCCGATGAAAATAAAAAACAACAGATTTTGGAGCAGCGAACTGCTCATCAGAACGCGGCAGACTCAGCATATAAGTGCAAGTCTAGTGATAAAAAGACTGCGAAAGCGTCGAATGGAACAAACCTCACCTGCACCTTTGATTTACAGCAGTGTTTACCGACACCGTTGCTGTACACATCCGTCTCTTTTTATAAGCGACTTCTTTGGATGTTCAATCTGACTGTAAATAATAACACGCTGGCGAAGACTGATTGTTTCATGTGGCACGAATCGATAACTAGGAGAGGAGCCAATGAAATTGCATCATGGCTGAATAGATACCTAAAAAAAGTTGATCCCGAAGTTTCCAAGATTACATTTTACTCCGATTCGTGTGGAGGACAGAACAAAAATAAAATTGTCTCTGCCATGTTTACCGTTGTAGCTAACCACCCACATATTCATATCATCGATCACAAATTTCTTGAACCTGGCCATACGCACATGGAATGTGACTCTGACCATGCGATCATTGAACGTGCGAAAAATCAAACTCACTTGCCTGCTGACTGGTATGATTTTGTTGCCACTTGCAAAGCTTCGAACCCAATGGAAGTTACTGTGATGACTCAAGACAGTTTTTACGATTTCCAGAAATTGTATAAAACTGACTTAGTTGCCCGTCAAAAAAATGTTCAAGACGAATGCTTCCTTTGGCAAGAGGTAAAGTGGCTTCGATATCAGAAAGAGCAAGGAATCATTCTATACAAAAAGAGTCTTTCGGAAAATGAAACATTTTCTGTATTAGATTTAAGAAGGAACGCGAATTCCAATGTAAACGTGAGCAAAGTCACACTACTGTACAACGAACCGGTAGAGATAAGCGTTGAAAAGAAGAGAGATCTACTGTCTGTACTTAGTCTCATAAGACCAGAGGCTCGCGATTTTTATAATCAGTTGCCTGTAAGCGTAGGCGGGGAAGAGAGGAATATCGATCCAGATTTAGATCTGATTAATGATGGAGGCGAGCAAACTAGTCAGAGTAGCAACTCGAAACGAAAGGACACCACTAAACAGAAATCGAAAACCAAAGTACCTGAAACGGATACGGCACCCAAAAATGTACAGAACATTCGTCGGTCGAACCGTCTTAGTCACCTGAAAAGTGTCAATTACAGCTATTCTTAAATTATTGTAACTATAGAGTAATAACTAAACATTGTAAATATTTTAGTGGATTAGTGATAAAAACTTATAATATTCACGTATTTCGATTAATCACTTATACCTTAAATAGTACCATAAGCTGTCCCGTTAAAGTTTTTTTTATAGAATATACACTTAAAAGTATATCTAGAAGGACTGGGCAACAAATAACAAACATCCTCTCAATTTTACATGGACTTAGATGGTTTTTCCCCTTCCACGAGGACTTAGATGGTTTTTTCCCTCCCATTGCACTTAAATGTTTAGCGACATTAGAATAACTTGAAAACTAAGCTGCATAATGCTTCGATACCTGTTTTATATGAAAGATAGAACAAAAATCTACCCCTCTCCATCAATAACTCAATTTCGAAAAAAAGTGGACTTAGATGGTTTTTCCTCTCCGCCACAGATATTTCAATTTGTTTTAGAATGAATATTTAAATACTTGAATTTAAAAATTCCCAGCGTTAATCAAAACATGTATCATTATTTTGTTTCAATCTTGTGGTAATTGCACAGCACATCAGTAAATCTATAGATAATCGAAAACAGACGGATGTTATTTATACTGATTTTAGTGTTTTTTTGTCCTATAAAAATTTTACTACACTTGACCGCAAAAAAAACGCGCCACTTGAAAATTCACGTTATTTCGTGAATATTCAAACAGCCATAACTTCGGTCGATGTGGATGAAATTTGATGAATTTTTGAGTTTTTGGAACGCTAAAGTTTTCTCTTTAAGGACACATAAGTGGATATAACGAAATTTAAGCATTTCTGCATTTAAAAGTCCTACCAACAAATAAATGTTCAGAATGTTAAAAATGATAAAAGTTGAGAAGTTATACTGTGCCCAAAAAAAATCGTAGCTCTACTTCAAAAAAAGCGCAACAAAATTCCATAATTTTCCTTTGAAATAAGCGAAAAATCATGTCGATCCAATGATTTGGCTCGAAGTTATGGCAGTTTTTTTAAAAAGTGTATTTTGGGGCATAACTTTGGCGGACAGGCATAACTCTGCTCGCAAACCTGTGACATTATGCGATTTAAAAAGCTTGAAGTTTTCTCTTTGTGGCATGTTAGTCAGATCTTTAAACATGCACATTTTACCCCCTTTCACCCCCTAAAGGCGATGAAACGTTTTTTACTTTTAAACTTTTCACTTTGTTAACTTGTACAATGCTCAAAAAAAATTGTGGCTTCAAGCAAGGGACATCCAGAATAAATTCAATCTTCTCCTTTAATATGCGCAAAAATTCAGATCGATAAATTGATTAGGAGTAAAGTTATGACAATTTGAAAAAAATTGATTTTTCCCCAAACTCTATGAGCAGAAGTTAATTTTGGCCTGAAATAAGGCAAAAGCCTCACATAAACTTGCATTTCACCTCTACTGAGAAAACCTACTGCCAAAAAAATGTTTTGGCTGGGTGAAAATTTTTTGAATTTTCATTGCAAAGTGAAATTTGACGCTAAGTTATGCATTTTGTAATTAAATCGTAGTTTGGCATTTTTTATTTAATCGATTAATGTTAAAATGCACATCTTGTCCCGAATTATTGCATAATTTACAGAAAGGACTGAATTTATTCTGGATGTCCCTTGCTTGAAGCCACAATTTTTTTTGCGCATTGTACAAGTTAACAAAGTTAAAAGTTTTAAAGTGAAAAACTTGTCATCGCCATTAGGGGTAGAAGGGGGTAAAATGTACATGTTTGAAGATCTGACTAACATGCCCTTAAAGAGAAAACTTCAATCTTTTTAAATCGCATAATGTCACAGGTTTGCGAGCAGAGTTATGCCTGTCCGCCAAAGTTATGCCCCAAAATACACTTTTTAAAAAAACTGCCATAACTTCGAGCCAAATCATTGGATCGACATGATTTTTCGTTTATTTCAAAAGAAAATGATGGAATTTTGTTGCGCTCTTTTTGAAGTGGATTTTTTTTGGGCACAGTATAACTTCTCAACTTTTACCATTTCTAACATTCTGAACATTTTTTTGTTGGTAGGACTTTTAAATGCAGAAGTGCTTAAATTTCGTTATATCCACTTATGTGTACTTAAAGAGAAAACTTTAGCGTTCCAAAAACTCAAAAATTCATCAAATTTCATCCACATCACCAAAGTTATGGCTGTTTGAATATTCACGAAAAAACGTGAATTTTCAAGTGGCGCGTTTTTTTTTGCGGTCGAGTGTATAATCACTTAATTCTAGACTTTTTAATTATAATAACCTTTATTTAGCATTCTTGGTATACATTTGTTTTAATATTTATGTATATAAAAAATAAAACATTAATTTAATTAAAACACTTAACTTTGTTTTACCACTTTGTCAATAAAAGTGGTAAAACAAAGTTAAGTGTTTTAATTAAATTGTTATGAAGATGTACCACAAAGTGAACGCCAACCAAATTAAAGATTTGAAACATTAATTTTATATGCATCTAAATTAAATTTGTACCTTCACTATTGGAACAACTTTACTGACTGAAAATAGAATATAACCCAAGAATGAATACAAAATTTAAAATAAAATGTAAAATACTTACGTTTACTTTCGGTATTACATTAGCTAACTCTGGGTGCGGACAAAAGCAACTATAGCAGAAAAACTTCCTTGACTTGCAGCATTTCTGGCACGGATATCGGCTTTCCAATGCATTCAAAATTGAGTTATCACTTATGTTGAGGCCCAAAAATGGATTTGCCTCACATTGCCTAAATTCTTCACTTTTAGGATGAGTCATTTCATTTGTATTTATCAATATTATTTGTATTTATTTACAAATTAGATTTTAATTGAGGTTATGTTAGTTGTCACATAATAGATAATATATTTTACAGATGTACAAGGGAAGAAGTATACCATAAAACAGTGAGGTACTAATTTCCTTAAATAACTTCAGATGGCGTCACATGTCTTCCGCCTTAAATTATGAGGGAATTATAAATGCCAATTTTTAACAATAAAAATACTTATAACTTGGTTGTATAACACTCCATAGAGTGAATTTTGAGTTAACATTGCGAGATAGAATAATAGGCCACCTTATTAATATACTCTGCACGCCTTGAAAATATACGACGGATCCGAACGCACGATCGCCTCGCATGGATCGTGCGTTCGGCATGCCTGAAGTTAGGCGACCGCTAGATTTTATGTGAACTAGGGATGGAACAAACTGTAATTTTTGCGGAACAGGTCGGAGCAGTGCCAGGTGCAGACACGAACCTGTTCCGAAAAACTGTGATTGCTCCGGCGCAGGAATGGGGGTAACTATGAATGCGTTTATTTATTTAAGAATGTTTTTATTGGATTAAAACTGTTCAAAAACAAAAGCGGAAGGGGACTTTAAATATATTTTACCCTGTCGAAAAACAAACGAAAAACTTTTTGTGTTTTTATAGTTTAATACTTTTTTGTTTTGTTTTATTTCGTTGTTATTCATTTTTTTAAACGAAACAATCAACATACCAATATAAATTATAGGTTATAGAAGTATAATTTTAAAAATAGTATAGTTACTTGAGTTGAGAACAGCATTCACGAAAACATAAATGTCATAATAATATGTTTATTAGAAGTCCATAAACTTAGTATTTTATTTTATATTTAAAACATTTTTATTTAAAACAACTTAAAATGTTTTCACAATAAGTAGAGTATTTGTGCTATTTATAGATTTATTTTTAAATTAAATATTGATTTAAATCTCCACTTAATTACTATTTCAGCCAAACAGAATCGTGTTATCGAAACAATCCAATAGCAGCTCGCAAATGGAAAGCAGGCGGAACAATCAATGACTATATACTGTATACTATAGAGCAGGGGTCTCCAAACTACGGCCCGAGGGACACATCCGGCCCGCGGACAGATTTTGTCCGGCCCGCGGAGAGCTAGCATACTTGAAAACTCCTTTTAGAGAACATATTTTTTATAGCAAATTAAATTTAGTTAAGTGAAGTATTCTAATTTTATGTTGAATAATTATTAATATGACATCTACATTATTGTTCTCGTTTTTGTGATAAGTTGGATAAAGAAACACAGAATTGTAATGAGTAAAGACATGTATAATATGCAGAAAATTTAACTTCAGTATATAATAACTAACAAATTATTGAAATTAATCCAACTAACATTTTATACATTTTAAATAAAAACATAATTTATAACAAGCATAATGACATATGAAATACTAATGAGATTTATGTAATTGAGATTTTCCACTGACAATAGTTTGTAGTTGTGGACTAATTTTACTTGTACCAATTATTAAAAGAGATTTAAGATGCTCATCAGTTAATTTAGATCTGTAAACATTTTTTATGTACTTCATTTTGAAGAAGGTCTTCTTACACAAATAAGTAGTACCAAAAACAGAAAACAGCCCACGAGCAAATTTATGCAAATTATCAAATTGTGTCAGTGGAAGACCCTTATAAAATTCCAACAAAGATGAGTTTTGATATTTGTTCTTAATTATATCACTGCACTGTAGATCAATCATTTCCATTTGAAGTTTCAGGGCTAGGGTTTCCATGTCAGTATCAAAAGGATTCTGAAAAATCTTAATTTGATTCGCAATGGCATCAAAGTCCGAGAAACGAGTATCAAATTTTTTTTCAAAGCACTCAAAGTTTCGATTGCAAAATCGATAGGAAACTCAGTCTCAGTGGTGTGGCTGAATATTTCACATGTTTTCAAATGTGAAAAACATTTACTTCGTAGTTGTGATTGAAACAGTATCAATTTCTTCCGGAATGATTTGATATTAGTGTATAAATCAGGAAGATGCTGGTTTTCTCCTTGCAATCTCAAATTCAGTTCGTTCACATGTTTTGTCAAATCAACATAGAATGCTAACTTCCACAGCCATGCGTTGTTTTGTAATTCAGTAAGAGGGCGATGCTTTTCATTCAAAAAAATTTCGATCACTGCTCGAAGTTCAAAAAAGCGCCGAAGGACTTTCCCACAACTAAGCCAACGTACGGCAGTATGATAAGTCATTTTCTCCAATCTCTTCAATAAATTGTCGGAATTGTCGGTGATTCAGCCCAAAAGATCTGATAAAATTAACAGTTGATATGACTGGTTTCAGAACTTCAGACATATCTAAACATTTTCCGCACAAAGACTGTTGATGAATGATACAATGTAAGACTAATGGTTTTGAACCACCGTAATTTTCTACAGCCTTTGACACAAGAGCGACCACTCCTTTGTCTTTCCCACTCATGTTTTTGCCTCCATCAGTTGTAATACATTTCAACTTTTTCCATCGAAGGTTCTTTTAATTAATGGCCATTTCAACTCCTTTAAAAATATCTGTACCAGTGGCTGTGCCATGAATACTATACATATTGTACCGGCCCCTCTGAAAATATTTAGGCGAACGTGGGAGGTGGGTTTCAAAACAAATTATTTATGATTAAAAACTTAAAATTGATTTTAATAAAAGAAATATTGATAATAATAACAAAAATAAATGTTAATTGGTGTTTACCATACAAACATAATATTTCCCTTTCTTTTTGTTTAATTAAAGATAATTCCGAAATAAAAAAAATTAAATACCTAAGAACAAAATAAATACTTAATTCTAAGTAAAACGTTGAGCGCCACCCAAGGGCACTGCCTTGAGACGGAATCAAAATTAAATGTTTCAAAAAAATAATGAATGTATAATAAAATAAGATAATCAAAAAAATTCCTCCCTAGACGATCATGACGAGTGTTAAATTATTTGATGCAATCAAATTTGCAAGATAACCGCACATCCTACATAAAACTTTTCAATGCGCTATCGCAATTCAAAAAAAAATGTCAACAATATTCCTGACCTTATCTTTAGCCTTGTGCGACGGTACAGGATGCGCCTGCGTAGATCGACGGATGGCCTCCGATTGGTAGCGGCGGTCGGTAGCGAGGGCTAACGAACGGCAAGTTCGGCAAGGTATGCGGTATTTGCGGCAGCAGCCGTCGGTAGGTGCGTGCTGTAGGGCGGTGATTGGTGTAGTTCCCAAAGCTCTAGTATTCAGATGTACTACTACCAGAGAGCGGTCGCCATTTGCCAATCGACAACACGATACGTCCCTATCAACAAACTCACGGCCGGCAACGGTAAAGCAGGCCCGAAAGTACCCGCCTGTTGATCTTAGCGATAAATTCCGCCACAAATATTAATAAATTCACGGTCCTCTTGAGGATTCGCCACCATCTTTCTTCGCTACGGCAAAAGACCGAATTTTCTGCGCGCGCAAATTGGTCTTAAACCACCTTCGCGGATTTATTACCCGTACAATACTAAAACGTAGGCAACCCGATCAGCGTCTCAATTTAAAACCGTTACAATATCAAGATGTTCAGGGCACATTTCTTCGGCTACTGCAATTATGCATTCTTTGATCATTTCTCCATCGGTGAATGGTTTTCCACGTTTTGCAATTTCAAGAGCCACACGAAAGCTGGCACGAGTTGCAGCCTCTTGCAGGGCCGCCGAGAGGATTTTTGGGGCCCGGGGATATACTTCTTGTGGGGGCCCATGCCAAGAGCGTGAAAAAAAATTTCCCCTCGGACTTTGGGCTATTTATAAATGAAGCGGGAAACCGAAAAATATCCTAATTGTTATTGGAACAATGTATTCATCAATAATTCTCTTACAAAAATGAAAACGTTTACAACTAAAATTACAAAAAAAAGTACAAAAAACAAATTATTTTTTAGAATGTTGCTTTCCGAACCTTGCGCCTAGCAAACAAATTAATTACGTCTTGAAAATCAATTTTCTTAGCCATTTCAAATTCAATCGACAACATTCCTAAATCGTTCAATCGGTGTTGTGACATTGTGGATCTCGAAACATCTTTTATCCTTTTTAAAACACTAAAGGATCGTTCTGCTTCAGCAACGGTTACAGGGATCGTACAAAATAATCTTATTGCTATTATTATGTTGGGAAACAATACATCCAGATTCATTTTTTTAATGATGTTTAGTAACTCAATGGGCGAGAGAGATTTGTTTTGTATATTGGCATCATAAATTGATTTTAAATGGAGTATTTCTTCACCAAGATTATGGTCAATATCATTTTCATATACTTTTTGTAATTTTTCGGACTTCTTTTGTATTTCTTCATCATTAAGGTTATGAAATAACCATAATACATTGAATAACGAATCAATTTCTTTAGCCGCATTAAATCTTCTTGCAATATTTCCAATAATACAATCTAAGAAAACATTGAAAACATTTGTTCTGAATTCGTCACTTGGTGTCATTTCTAATTCGTTCCCCCATTTTTTCCTTTTACTACGTTTTGTTTCAAAATCTGTATTTATCTCTAAAGATGAACCAAACAATTTACATTCATTGAAGAGAGTTTCCCAACTATCTCTTATTGTTTGTAATTCATCAAGAAGACTTGACAAATTCGCTACTTCTACATCAATTGTCGCATCACGAGCTTGTAAAACAATATTTCTATAATTTATAGCTTGAAGGACTTTGTACCAAATTTTAGCCATTACTAAGAATTCAAACGATTCCATATATTTTTTTATCCCGTTCAGATCTGAACGAATTTCCCATGTTAAGTTTAATTCTAGAACATAATCTATGGCACTTTTAATTGCAGGAATATTTTCAGCAATTGGTTTAATACATTCAATTCTAGCAGACCAACGTGTATTTGACATAGAGTGCAATGAACGTCCAGTATTATTTTTTAATATTTCCCATCTTTGAGGGCTACTGCTAAAAATATTGTATAATTTTTGTACCGTACCAAGAAACGTTACAACCTCATGACAAGATTCTGCTGCATGAACACCACACAAATTTTAACTATGACATGCACAAGGGGAAAATATTGATTTGCAAAATACGAGCTTGAGCAGCTTTATATGAGCCCCTCATATTGGATCCATTATCGTACCCTTGTGCACGACATTCGCTTATAGGAATATTATATTTTCCAAGCGTTTCGAGAATTAAATTTGCAATATCTTCTCCAGTCTTCTTATTGCAGTTTACAAATGCAAGAAATCTTTCCTTAAGGGGATTATCGCAGTGTAACACGCCGATGGTGTTGGAAAGACCCACATAGTTTAGAGTAGCTCATCCGATGCCAAATTTACAGGACAAGTGGGGCGAATACAGTCAGAGGAAAAGCGGCAGTTCACTGTGCATTTGTGCATTGCTCCTTGGCATGAACGGATAGGATCTCGCGTCGCGTGGAATAGACGAAAAAAAAAGCGTATAAAAAAGACGGATCGAAGGAAAGTGTCGATTCGTATTATTTAAACACGCTGATAATACATACAATCTATGTATTGTTTTCAATTCGTTAGAAAGCGATCCTGTGTTATTTTTCGGTATTTACAAAACCGATGATTCTTATTCTTGTCATTATAACTATTTATTTTTACTTTTAAGACTCCAGTTTCGACAGCTGAACAAACTATGTGTTTTATTTTATTAAATTAGAGATTATTTCTTAAAAATATAATAATAAAATAATTCATGTTTATAAGCTCCTTGTGAATATTTATATGCCGGATATACAGAGAGTCTTATGTAACACCGAACATTTTCATAACGAGAATTTGTCTTTTAAGTATACAGAAGCATACGTTGAACATTTGCCGATGCTAGGTTTATTAAAAGAATTTAATTTGAAGCTTTAAACGAGTGTTTCTCACTCCCAGGCTAAGCATGAAGTAAAATTTCGAGTTTAGAAAAGCCTGAAAATTTGGTTTGGTCGCGTAGCGCGAAGCGCGGAGCGGCCAAACCAAATTTTCAGGCTTTTCTAAACTCGAAATTTTACTACATGCGCCACCGGTACTAAACACTGATGCAATAGAAAGTTTATCGGTGTGTTTTAAACTTCGTAATTTGTCAGTGTTTTGTACCGGTGGCGCATGAAGTAAAATTTCGAGTTTAGAAAAGCCTGAACATTTGGTTTGGCCGCTCCGCGCTTCGCGCTACGCGACCAAACCAAATTTTCAGGCTTTTCTAAACTCGAAATTTTACTTCATGCTTAGTCTGGGAGTGGAACACACTCATTTCAAGTTTCAAATTATTTTTTTAACAACGAGTATCTAAAGATTTACGACATATACTGTGTAATTCTCACATGTATACTTGAAAGAAAAACTCCCTGTGTGTACAAGTTGAGGCATTAATTGCGATTGATTGGCTACAGCTTTTAATAGTCATAGAGGCAACCCAATTTACACATAACTTAAAAAATAAAGGTGTCAAAATTGTATTGGATGAACATGTTCGGTGTTATATAAAACTCTCTGTATATGAAAAAAACGAAACATAGGATTTTCAATGATATTTTTTATATAGGAATATTATCTTTGATAACTGCTATTGCCATGAAAATAATGTGTATTAATTTGGCCTCTGCCAAATTGGGTAAATACCCCAGATTTTGGGGAGAATTTCAATTTTTATTTTATCCAATATTCTAGTTATTATGAATGCAACAAATAAATAATAGACTGAAAAAAATTAAACGGACAGCTGCCCTGTTTTTTTATAATTAGTACAGGGTTTACAAAATGATGATGTGTATAAATAGAGGATTGCAATAACATTCAATTACAATTCATTTATTCCTTATTTACTTACTATCAAAATATGACTCATCATAAATCAGCCAAATTTGAAATAAAATATATTGGGTTCGGTGCAATGTTGAGCAAGAGCTTGTTATTTGAAATGCATTATAATAACTACCTTATTATTATTATAGTTCTATTTTTTATAAAATAATTAACAATGAATATGCACGCAGTTAAACCCTACATTTTTGTAAACATTCGTCAAACAAATATTACCTGTGCTCAGTAAAAAATAGTTGATTTGTAACATTAATCTACGACAACGTCATATTGGTGACGTTATTCTCACTATTCTTATAGTTTTGATATCATTGATTCGTTGATGAAGTCGCAGTTGGTTCAAATAGGTCCAATTGCTAGAAACTTTACAATTTACTTTAATAGTTTTATTGCGAGAAGTTTAATTGCATTTAACAACTGTTTTAACAACGAAATATTTAAGACGAAATAATGATTTAAACAAGACTGATTGTTATTCGATTGCTTCTGCTTATTAATCAGCTTAAAACACTTTAAAAATAATTTAATAATACCGACACTGTCAAATAATTAGGAAAGCCAATATTAAAGGTATATTACACATCTTTATTTAAATTAGTCAAACATTTCGTGTTTTCTATATTAGTGAACATGCAGTATAAAAAAATACTTATTCCATTAGTAGTCAGAAAGCATAAAAATAAAACACTAGTACAATAAAATATCGATTATAATTGCGAAATATTAACTTTACGAGAATAAATGCTAACGACGCCAGCCGTTTTTGTTAACTATGATTGAGAAAAGAAAATAAAAACAAACGCGAAGCCGCGCAGCGTTCACCGGCCCAGGGATAAACGCTGGCCGCATGCTGCTCGCCCCTCCAATAATTGTGCAAATGAGTGCGTTCAACTAAGAGAAGATCCGCAAGGCGGCGGTATTTTACGGTCTTATTTTTTAAGATTTTTATTTTAACCTGACTCGGGCATGAGCTATCGCATCCTTATGAAATGTTCACATTATATTCCTTATAGTATATACTAGTAAGATATGGGAATATTTTTTTTAATTTTGAAAAATATACCATTATTTTTTTCATACCTCTGAAAGCAAATTGTTAATAAAAAAGTACTTCGATATTTTACTAGATAATTGAGTTTAATATACGCTGTCAAAATTTCAACTTTCTAGGATCTTTAGTTTTTAAATAAACCTGACATTAAATTTCAGACCACTGTTATATTCCCCTTAATTTCGTATTCATCTGAATGATTATTTACAGAGACGTATCGTAAAATAAATGTAGTTTGTTCTATATGGGCGGAATCGGGAGTTGCATCTACAATTACAGAATAATATTTTACAGTTTCTCTTTCCCTCAAAATGCAAGTTCTCAAATAATCGGCACAGCATGATATGAATTCATTTTGAATGTCTGCCGATAAATAATGTACTTGCAATCTCTGTTTCTCGATTTGTGATTGTTTCACCATTTTTAAATGTGCTTCCAAAAGTGGATCATAACGACTGACAAGTTCTAATATTCCGAGAAAATTTCCATTGTTCGAATCTCCAATCAAATGTGAACTGCCCCTGAAAGCCAAACCTCGTTCAGCCAAAAATAAAGTTACATCTAAGAATCGTTTTAATAAATCTGTCCATTTTTGTATCTCATTTCGTATTTGTTGTACTAAAAGGCAATCAATTGTTCTATTTTTACTAATATTAATTTCTACAGTTCGCCACTGGATATAACAAGATTTATGGTGGGTTGATTTTTCATGCTCAGGTATTCTATCATATAGTTTTTTATATCCTCTATCAGGCTGCCAACCCAATGCCGTAGCCAAAACTGATCTTTGATCTTCTCGAAAATTATAAAATAAACGACAAGGAAAACAAAACAGAGCATTTTTCGATTTGCTCCAAGCAAGCCAATCTCGAGCAACAATTTAATTATTTTTTAAACGCAATTTTAACAAGTTTACTGGAAATTGATTGCCCTGTTTATCAACAGGAAATGTTGCTGGATGTGATTCTGGACCTCATTGAATAGCCTCTTCTACATCCTTTCTCATTAAATTTAATTTCAACAATCCAATGTCAATGTTTAGTAAATTCACATCCATAGATTTACTGGTGGATGCTTCTTCCATTTCACAGTTGGCCGATTCTTCAGACAAGGGAAATGTTGTTTCTTCAGTTCTTGAACTTGAAGGATCCGCAACATCCGTAGACAAGGAAAGTGTAGGAATTCCATCAGATTCCTTTGCATTTATTGATTCGAAAGGGTTTTGTTTTTCATCTTGTTGGGATTTCGATAAAGTTATGAAACCCAAATTTTCCAATGTTCTTCTTCCTCTAGCATTTTCTTCAAGCTTCTTTTGTCGTTCTTTACGCTTTTCGCATCCGGATTTATAACGCTGTCTCATTATGCTCTGCACATAAATTAATATCATATATTAATTTTTTTTAAATTTAATTAATTTTTTTTAATGATGCATGTTGATAAGCAAATTATCGCTTTGCTAATAAGGTCGACACGTTTCACGTTTCAATCATAAATCAGTGGTGTCCACTAATTTTTGACCGATCGACTTTTCGAAGATCGATTATAAAAATGTCTTTCCAAGATCGACTAAATGTGAAGACAAAAAAAATCTTATTCTTCTTCCCACATATTTATCTTCATTTAAAGGTTTAAAGTTTAAAGGCTTCGCGATCGACGTTATGGACACCACTGATATAAATGCATTAACAATAGTGTGAGTGTGTGAATTCGCGTATGTGTGTGGCCAGTTGTGCGGCGTAAGCTGACCGAAGTTCGCGGCCGCATGCGCCGGCATGCAGAAAAGAGGGAACGGGACGTATCCCCCCAAAGTGCGAAAATGCCCTTGGCAACTGCGACGTGCGACAGTCGCTTCAAGTCGCTTTTGAAGTCACGCGATCCACACGATTTAAGATTTTAAGATTTATGTAAAGATTGAAACAGATTGAATTAAGAGTTTAAGATTGTCGATGTAAAGATTGAAACGGATTGAATTAAGAATAAACCAATTACTGTTGAAACATCACAGGATTTGTTAATTGCGCACAACAAACCCACAATATTAAAAATATTTAAATTCACTTACCTTAGCGTTGGGCTACAAGCGTTTCTCTACCGGTGCTGGAGTGCTGGAGTCTAATTTGATTATCGATTTCGATTAGGGGACCGCCAACGACTCCGATATTCGCGGCGAGCAAGACAACGCGGCGCAGCTGCCCACAAAGGGACCGCCGACGACTCAGATATCGCGCGGAAAAAAGTGTTTTGGGAATTATTTAGAAGGGAGAGCATTGCATTTGATTCCACGCCGCGCGATGCTGAGTCGTCGGCGCGGCGGTCCCTTTGTGGGCAGCTGCGCCGCGTTGACTTGCACGGACTGAATGTTTATTTTGTGCAAAATATCCACGTCGCGAATATCGGAGTCGATGGCGGTCTCCCATTGACTGCTAATTACTAATAATCGAAAATTAGACTCCAGCACTCCAGCACCGGTAAAGAAATGCTTTGTAGCCCAACGCTTAGGTTAATTTCTTATTCACTTTCGGCTTAGTTCACAAACACGACTACTTTATCCGCTTCTTCTTGGAGATTTTCACATTGATCAAACAACTACACTTACTACACTATTAATGTTTGTAATTTTTCTTTTAGTTACATAATAATAGAGTTTGTAAATAATGAAACAGGCTCAAAATGTCAAAAACTAGTATATATTTGGTTGCGACTGGACTCGACTGGATTGACTGATCGTGTGCGGTACAGGATGAACTCGCGTGAAAATAACCGTCTCCCGCATACGGTTCCGTAGTCGGCCCACACGCATCCCTTAAGGGCCTTAAGGCGCTGGCTCCAGACCAGTGATAGCAAGCACTTGACTCTTGACAAACAAAAGATTGCCACATGTGCTTACCATTACTGCAAGATGCGTTTGTGCCGTGTAGACTTTTTCGCAACGGGGGTTCCGAAATCAATCTTGGCAACGGACACTCTCCAGACGTACCCCACACACACGCACTACAAAAGGAGGAACATAGTTCCTACAAATTGAAATCATGATTTTTTCATAAAAAAATCAAGTGATTTAAATCATGATAGATTTTTTCTCCGGGGCCCCTAGAATCCAGGGGCCCCGGGTAATTTCCCCGTCACCCCCCCCCCCCCCCCTCTTGTCAGCACTGGCCTCTTGTTCAGTTTTGAGTTTTGTAAATGAAGATTGCTGCGATTTCAATCCGCGCTTCATAGCTTCGAATTTTTCTGTCCGCATACTTCCTGTATATTTTGAGTAATTTTGAAAATGTTTTGTTTCATAATGATGTTTAATGTTATATTCCTTGAGAACGGCTATGCTTTCATTGCAAATCAAACATAGCGCCTTGTTACTGGACTCAATTACGAAATACTGAATGTTCCACTGATCTTTGAATTTTCTGCATTCACTATCAATTTTTCGCTTCTTTTCCATACTACTAAATCACACACAAAAGCAACAATTCAAATCAAAATACTGTTACAAAGATAAGGAGGTACGCACTATTTTATTTCACAACAGTGTCATAGGAACTGACTTGTGGTTGCGCCACTAGCCTTCTTATATATTCCAATTACTGCCATCTAGAAGTGAGTGGAAGACACCAGAACTTTCTCGAACCAACGAGATTATTCTGTACGTGCTATTGGCGCCATCTGTTAGCGATAGAAGGTACTACCTATTTCCGCTTGTGTCCACCAGATGTCGTGTCACGTTACTCCTCATGGCTCGTACTCTACGACCAATCTATAGTCTGTTTAAAAACTAGAAGGAGTAAGTGCCAAAGCCCAATTTACACTATAAAAAGTTACCAGAAATATCACTAGATAAATTTGGGGGCAATTTTAAATAATTTCATAATTACTCTTTAAATAAAATCAAATATCCATTTTGTACTATTTAATTGTGGTTAAGTATTTTCTTTTCCATCCAACGATATCGTCAGTTCAATTAAAATGCTTATACGGTATCTTGCCATATATCTGTGAAATAAAACATATTTACATTATGTTCATAATATAATATGGAATTTATATAATAATGTGTGTGGGAATCCGAATCACCGAATCACCTAATATGATTCGAATTCCGAATACTCGAATAAAGGATTCGTAAGAGATAAATATGATTCGAATCCTGTTTTTTCGAATTACGAATACAAATCCTTTAAGAATAAATTTGATTTTATTATTTTTTGCAACCATTAATGTATAAATATCGTTACCGGTTGTTTTATCAAAAATATTCAAAACCTAATTATTTATTATTACCACTCATCGTTGATAACAGACTAAATATCTGACTCGCTGTTACTCTGGTTAAAGATGTACAGGGAGGGGCAGAAAAAGCTATCCGATTTCAAATCCCTTTTTCTCAGAAGAGGGAACAGGTAGAGTAGTGGGGTAAAAACCGTTAGAAAGCCGGTGTTATGCCATTTGTCATTAGTCAACATGCCTTGGTCTGGTGAACATCGTGCTTTTGTTATTGAGCTGTTTATCGAAAACGGCGGTTCGATAATTGCTACACAACGTGCTTTTCGAATTCATTTCGGACTCGGGCGTCATGATCCTGTTCCACATCACGCTACGATTAAAGTGTGGGTGTCAAATTTTCGACAGACGGGTTCAGCATTGAAAAAGAAGTCGCCTGGACGTCCCAGGACAGCAACAGGACCTGAAAACGTGGCCAATGTGAGAGCCGCGATTGAACGTTCCCCGCGTCGTTCGGCACGAAAACATTCGCTCGCTTTGGCGATTTCCAACCGCAGTATTCGGCGAATTTTGCACCGGGACCTCAAAATGCATCCCTACAAAATGGTTGTTGAACAGGAATTAATTGAGAGGGGTTTTGAAACCCGTATGAACCTGTGTCGCGATCTCCGAGAACTCCCAATAGACGATGTTGTGCTCGACGAAGCCCATTTTCACCTTTGTGGCGCCGTAAACAGGCAGAATTTTCGATATTGGAGTGACGAAAATCCTCGGGAAATCCATCAGAAACCCCTCCATAGCCCAAAAGTGACTGTGTGGTGTGCTCTTTCCCGCCTAGGCGTCTGGGGGCCTTACTTTTTTGAAGAAAATGGGCAAACCGTAACGGTCAACAGCGAGCGCTATTGTTTCATGCTGGAAAATGTTCTTCAACCCAAAATGGAAGAAAATGGCGTGGAAAATGTGTGGTTTCAACAGGATGGTGCAACCGCCCACACATCGCGACGATCAATGGACATTCTCAGGGAAATATTTCCCGGACGCCTCATTTCTCTGAGAGATGATAGTGGCTGGCCGCCGCGCTCACCGGATCTCACTCCATGTGACTTCTTCCTTTGGGGTTACCTCAAATCGAAGGTATTCCAGCATCGACCAAGGACCCTTCTTGCTTTATGAAAGGAAATTGTTTGGGCAATTGAAGAAATTCCTGTGGAAATGACGGTGAAAGTCATGGAAAGCTACCGCGAGCGCCTAAATCAGTGTATTCGCTCCCAAGGACGACATTTGAGTGATGTGCTTTTCAAAACTTAAATTTAAAAATGGCATAAAATTTGCGATATGTTAATAAAAAAAAAAATTTGTCAAGTTGAGTGGTTTTAATTTTATAACGTTTTGAAATCGGATAGATTTTTCTGCCCCACCCTGTATTTGTGTGTTTCTGAACTCCACTTCAAATCAGTGTTTTGTACGCGTGGCGCATGAAGTAAAATTTCGAGTTTAGAAAAGCCTGAAAATTTGTCTCGGGTCGCTACGCGACCCTCGACAAATTTTCACGGGGCTTTTCTAAACTCGAAATTTTACTTCATGCTTAACCTGGGAGTGGAAACACTCGTTTAAAACTTCAAATTGAACTCTATTATAAAATCGACTAATGCCTGAAATTTACGTAAATAAAAAATTCACTGAATATCATTAAAACCGGAAAAGTCAGAGAAAAGTCATGGAATTATATTCAAATTGACCAAAACACAAACAAAAAAGCCATATGATATTATTAAATTTGTCAAAATCAGCAGGCAAACTACAAAACTCGTAAACATTTATAAAATTAACTTAAATATTGGCAAAAACAATGAAAACTATTAAACAGAATGGGGGTTTCCCACAGAAGAGACTTATATTAAAAGGCCAGGGAATAAATCTTTAGTCAAGGAAATGTTGCATAAATGTATTTAACATTTAAGATTGGGGCTACCATTTCAGTTTTACTTCAAACAATATTAAACAAAATTTTGAAAACTAGATTATTATCTTTAAAAACATTTTCAATCATTTAATGTTCTTATCAAAACATTCACTTTGAAGTTTCGAACGAGCGTTTCCACTCCCAGACTAAGCATGAAGTAAAATTTCGAGTTTAGAAAAGCCCCGTGAAAATTTGTCTCGGGTCGCGCAGCGACCCGAGACAAATTTTCTGGGCTTTTCTAAACTCGAAATTTTACGTCATGCGCCACGCGCATAAAACAGTGATTTAACGTGAAATTTAAAAACACAAAAAACATTTTTATGATATTCCTCACAATTAATTTTGACGATTCAAATCCTTTTGTAATTATTCGAATCCTTTTACAAGAATTCGAATCCTTTTATAAGGATTCGAATCACCCACGTTTAGACTCAAATACGAATACTCTTAAAAAAATGTAACGAATCCAGTTGAACTAAAGTATTCGAATGCCTCTTTTGAATCCTCTAAAAGGATTCGAATCTTGAATGATTCGAATCCTGCCGAGCTCTGGTCTCTATCTTACTTAAAATTGATTTGTTTCATGAACTATACCATAGGCGTAGCGTCCTATGGCCTGGGGGGGGCTTAGCCCCCCCCCAGGATTTCATTAGCCCCCCCCCCAGAATTCTCAAGGCGCCAACCCGTATAATTAATATTTTCAACAAAATAGTTATTTCCGAATAACATTTTCATATTATGCTGAAATATATTTTGTACTTTGACTGTATAATAATTACCCGAACACATTATGTATATATGTATGTACACAGGAAATAATTTAATTTGTTTATTGTGATATAATTTATTGTTATTTAATATTAATTTCTCCGCACAAATAACATCGGAGAATTGCATTTAAATATTATTCCCTTGGGCTGGCCATATGGACTAGTAGTCGAGGCAAAAATAAAAATATTTATTTTCTAATTTTTCCTAAATGTCATTACCAAAATCAATTATCGTTATTACAAAGTCAATATTATTCGTTTATCATTTCCCACATAAAAAGGCATTTTAATAACTTTACAATAATTAATTACGAAATATATTTGTACAACCACATAAAACATTGCAATAAAACTCGAAAATAATATGATAAATTAAAATCTCCGACAGTATTTTTTTACAATCTTGTGTCGAACATACACTGATCCAAATCTTTTGAGGGTGCCCGCCGCCGCCGCGCGGCGGTGTTTCGTTTGTATGTATCTCTTTGAGATTCACCGCAAGCGGCAATAAAACTTTCCGATATTTTAACTAGACTTAGCAAAATACATACTGTACTAGACCTTACTTTTTGCCGCCTAACTGCGTGTTTTTGGCAATTTACATTTGTCGGCCACAAATCTTAACGCCGCGCCGTTTACGTTAAACCCGAACCGCGTGATTTAGAAGAAACATCGCAGTTTTTTTCTTGTAAACAAATAAGTGTTGAAAGTATCTAAATAGAAAGTGTTTAATATTATTGCAGCTAATAAACTAATAATAAGTAGTAATAATTAAATAATATTACCAATAGTGTTTGTGGAAATTTTGTTGAACTGAACTTGAAGTTGTGTTGGAATTATTTGTGTAAATATTTTTCCTTTGGACACATTTTTGTGTTTAAAAACATTTTTAAAATGAGTTTTGATATACGAAAATATTTCAAGAAATCCAAATCTCCATCTCTTACGGAACAGAACAGTCCTACTCCTAAAGATACTAAACCGACTAAACGTGTAGTGGACAATGAACCTGTCGCTAGTAGCTCAAAATCTTACGTCAGTCTTACTCCAGAATGCAATAAAGAAAACATTCAGAATGAACCTGTGGCGAGTACTTCGAAATCTCTTGACAGTGATATAGCAGCATCATCACAAATATTATCTTTAGTTGACGATTTAGGCACCATTGATGCGGGTCCAATTCAACCGAAATTGCTAAAGTACCCAAACAGTTTTATGAGTGGCCAAAACCGATCTTTTAATTGTAAATATTTTAATGAATTTAAATGGCTAGAATATAATATTAAGCAAGACAGAGTATTCTGTTTCGCATGCAGACATTTTTGTTTTGGGAACATACGAGAACAAAACGAAGTTTTTATAAAAAAAAGGATTTAATTCGTGGAAAAAACAAAAGGAATTATTTGAAAAACACGCATCTTCCATAAATCATCGACAATGCCAGGATAAGTGGCTTACATATAAACAGCAAGAAGCAAAACAATCAAATGTGCTTAGTCTAGTGCAAAATAAAAGCAAAGAAGAGAATATAGAAAAAGAAGATTATGTAAAAAAGCTTTTCGATGTAGTAATATTACTGGGTCGTACTGGTTATCCTTTCAGGGGGCATGATGAAACTAAAACATCCGTCAATAAAGGATTGTTTTTAGAAACAGGGGAATTGTTATCCAAATACGATAAATTTTTTGAAACATATTTTTCCAAAAAAATGTATTTGAGCCCCCAAATACAAAATGAGATGTTATCAATTATATCGTCTGAAGTGCTGTTAACCGTTTCAAAGGAGATTCGTCAGGGTGGAGCAGTGGCATTTATTATGGACGAAGCTCGATGTTTTAAAGAAGAGCAAATGTCAATAATATTAAGGTATCCTAAAGACTTAGATATAGAAGAACATTTTATTGGGTTTATAAATTGCTCCGAATCGCGCGATGCAGAGAATTTAGTTCGCCTTTTAAATGAAAATTTGAAAAAACTTAATATTCATGACATTCCTATAATTGCCCAATCATATGATGGTGCCTCTGTTATGTCCGGAAAACATAAAGGTGTTCAAGCAGTAGTAAAGCAAAACCACCCCTGTGCTGTTTATACTCATTGTTTAGCACACAAATTAAATTTAGTTATTGTGAATAGCCGTCAAAACATTCCAACAGCTATAGATTTTTTTAATACTATGGAAACTATTTACAATCATTATGGAAAACCAGCCAATCATAAACGGCTCAAAGATCTTCAGGCCACATTAGGCATAACACATAAAGCAATTAACAGCTTAAGTACTACAAGATGGTCGTGTAGATACCAAAATTGTGTAGCAATAAAAGAAAACTTTGATGCCATTTGCAATGACCTAGAGTATGAAATTAGAGAAAGAAAAGATAAAGATGCAGTAGAGGCACGGGGAATATTAATCTCCATCACATCTGCTACATTTGTGGTAACATTATTTATTTTCCAAGAAATATTAACGAATTTAAACATACTGAGTAATTATCTACAAAAAAAAGACATAACGTTGGGCAGTGCAAATGTATTGATAATTGGTGTTCTTTCCACATTGAAACAACAACGGAAAGATTTTAAACCAATGTGGGAAAAAATTTTGAAATTTTCAGAGGAAAGAGATATTTCTTTAACAATTCCCAGGTTATCAAAAAAAAGAAAATTTGTTCAAAATGTCAAATATGCTGATTTTATCGTTGAATCCCACATTCCTGGCAACACCGAGGAACCAGTTGAAGATGAAGGTTATTGGCGCCGAATTTACTTTCAAGTATTGGATCAAATAATTAATAATATGGAAACCAGATTCCAATCAACTGATTTCGCGTCGTCGTTAGACAATTTCTTCAAATTGGATTTCAATGGCGGCAGATTTTTCGTTGAATTCTACAAACAATTATTTCCCGTAGATATGGATATATTAGAATCAGAAATGAAAGTTATGAAAAACTTTATGAGTGCAGAAAGACACTCTCTGGATGAATTAAAGTTACATATAAATGAAAAACTTGTACCTAATCTCTATAAGTTCTGGCAAATTGCTAGAACTGTCCCAGTCTCATCTGCATCCGCGGAAAGAAGCTTCAGCGCAATGAGACGTGTGAAAACTTATCTCAGAACTACAATGAGCCAAGAGAGGTTTAGTGATTGCGCTATTCTACATATAGAGGGAGACCTAGTTAAAAAGCTGGATTTATCTATATTAACTTCCAAATTTAAGTCAGCAAAGGCACGCCGCCATCTGGTGTAAATAAAGTAAGATATAAGTTATAGTATATAAAACATGAAAACATCCTGCAGTAAATTTTTTCAATTTTCAGTATGGGATTGGTTTCCATGTTGTAGTCTATGAAGACACCACTCAAAACAATAATTCACAAATTATGAACAACAATTTCTTCTTCTTTAAATTAGTATTGTTTATTTATTATTTTATATTAAAATTTATAGGTTTGTAAAATGTTAGACTCATTTATTATTTATTTCAATAAAAAAATATTGTATAATTAACAAGTATAATTTTCTCCGAATATTATAATGACGATATAAATAGCGATTTTTCAAAACTCTTTTGTCCATTTTCTTATTTCAATGATAAAAACTACATTAAAAATATAAAATTACATGTATGCTTATGAAACTTAAATGTTTAACTTACAGTTTATATAGAAAATAAGTTATTCATTCTAAACAAAATATTTGTAAATGATAGATACAGTTAATATGCCCTTTTTAGTTCAAGCTCACAAAAACAGTTATTTTACAAACTCATTTCAGACCGTATAATGAAAAATGGTTGATATATTTCGTATAGATAGGTGAATTCAACATTAGATACGGTAAGTGGACATGTTTAAGAAATAGTAATATATAATTATTATTATTTGCGAATACTAATACCACTAAGATAAAAATAAATCAATTTTCTCTTGAATTAGATTTTTGCCCATTTTACATTCAGCAATGGGCCTATAGCTCCCCCAGAATTTTGCCTTCGCTACGCCTATGAACTATACAAGGTAGAATGACTCATGTTTGGCATGCCTGCATGATCCTTTACTTCTTTTAAAACTTTATTCAAAGTTGGCAGTTCATTTTTATAGAAAAAACTATGCACAGATCTCTTCACTACGTCATCAAAACTTGTAATTATGTCCACCAAGCTGTTCAGGGCTACAAATCTCTCCAGATTTCTTATATTCGTAATGGTACGATAGACAGTGGAATTTACAACTCCTAAAAATTAAACATTTTATTATTTGATGCATATTCTTATGCTATTTGATATCTCACCTACTGCACCAACAATGTCTGATACAACAGCAGTCATTTTCATATATGGATCATCTGTTATCACCTGCTTATACATATTTATTATGTACTATTTTTCAGACAGATATAAATGACCCAAATCCAACTTCTTACGCTTTTTTGGAGGTGAAGGTGATATTTTTACCGAGTTTTTACTGGGTCCATAATCCATCACAACAATATAAACAAAACGAACTTTTAACTATGCTAAAGAAACACCGCACAAAAGGTTATTACGAAACAGACAAAGTTGCAACTCGGTAACGCTTCGAATTAAGGTTATGTCAGCTGTTGCGTCTTATAATGACGTAAGTAGCATAGTGTAAAATGGGCGCACTCTCGGCCAATCAGAGTTGTAGGTTTTGGCGCGTGAAATTTAAAATGCTCCTCCTAGTTATTAAACAGATTATAGAAATTACAGATAATGACAGGAAAATTAATAATATGCAGTGTCCGATTTTAGTCCGATTTGCAGCCTTTTTTAAACGTTGCGTACTTTTTCGGACATTTTTTTTCATCAATGGACTATTTCACTTTTTACCACCGGCAACAATGATAATATGGTTTTGGCCCTCGGAACTTACTGGAGTAATCAGTATGGCCCTAAGGCTGGAAAGTTTGGAGACCCAGGCTATAGAGTATATAGTCATTGGGAACAATCGATTCCGACTGTGACAAGTAGTCCGCCCAGAGCAGGCGAAGCAACCGAGTCCGACTGGAACAACTACTCCGCCGGAGCAGACGGAACAGGTCGGTACAAGCGAGTCCGACTGGAACATATACTTATTAGTCTAATTATTATTATTAGACTCTAATACATATATGGACTGAAACAACTAGTCCGCCCGAAGCAACCGAGTCTGACCGGAACAACTAGTCCGCCGGAGCAGGCGGAACAATCGAGTCCGACTGGAACAACTAGTCCGCCCGGAGCAATCGAGTCCGACTGTCACATCTAGCAAGGGTAGACAATGCTTATGGGATAACTGGATTCCGAGTTTTCGAGGATAGAAAAGGAGAGACTGTGGTCGGGAAGTGGGTCCATCTACTTATGAATAGAGTAAACGTAGAAGTATTCTAGAGAAAACTGCTCCGGTTGCGTCTACACACACACACACGCACACACAAACGCGCTCGCTCTTATTTCGTCGTGTAATTTGATCCCGTCTACACCACTTGTACGATGATAAATTTGATGACCTTCAGAAAAAATAAACTGTTCCGAAACATTTCTTTTATTTTCAGATTTCCAGCGTGTTAAAAATTATGGACTTTGGGAATCAGATATATTTAAAAAGCTCCTAAATAAACCTAAAATTTAGCTAAAAATCAAAAAATAAAATTCAATGAGTTTACATTAAAGAATTCATTTGATATTATTTTTATCTTGACTGTTTTTTTTTTCTTCATAAATTAAATTAAAACTTTGGTATGTACAAAATTTGGCAAATAATTTATATTATTGATTAGTTATACAAAGAGTTTTTTAAGTATAAATAACTCAATATACAGAATACACTGTACATTTTTCTGGGCTTTTCTAAACTCGAAATTTTACTTCATGCGCCCCGCGCACAAAACACTGATTTTACGTGAGGTTCAAATATACTTAAATTTCACAATATTTTAGTGTTTTATACGCGTGGCGCATAAAGTAAAATTTCGAGTTTAGAAAAGCCCCGAAAATTTGTCTCGGGTCGCTGCGCGACCTGAGACAAATTTTCACGGGGCTTTTCTAAACTCGAAATTTTACTTCATGCTTAGTCTGGGAGAGGAAAACACTCGTTTAAAGCATCAAATTGAACTCTTTTAAAAACACAACGAATATCTACAGATTTAAATAAAATAAGGTGAATTTGAAATATGTATACTTTAACGGAAAACTTTCTGTATATGAACTGTGGTAGACGAATAATAAAATTTATTATCACCACAAAAAGTCTATTCGAAAATATTTCTTTTATTTTGAGATTTCAAGCGTGTTCCAAATTATGAAATTCGGGAATATATTTTATAAAAACAAATTTCCAATGAAATTAACAATTCTAAAATATATTTTCAACGTTTTTAGTTATTTTATATATTTTTAATAAAAAAATTGTTAAAATTATTAGATTAATAGATTATTGTTTCAAATATTCATAATTTGTATAAATAAACAAAGTCATTTTACAATGAAAAAATGTAGAATATATTTCCAACATTTTTAGTTATTATATATATTTTTAATAAAAACGTGTTTAAAAATTAATAGATTTTTAATATATTTATGTTATTAAACATTTTTTATTTAAAAGTTAGATAAATACAAAAATCTTTTTACAATAAAAAAATCAATTTGAAAAATGTTTGATGGGTATTTTAATTGGAATTGATAATAAAAAAAACAGAAATTATTTCAATAAAATAGATAAATTATTTACGAATACACAAAACTAAAAACATAGCAATATAGATTCATATAAACATTCATATATACAAAAAACTAACAAACATTAAAAAACTATATTAAATATACATATAACTGTTTTCTTATTTATTAACGATATTTTAGAAGCAGTTTTTTCGTTTTTTTTTATTCAATAATAATTATACAGAATTGATAGAAGTGTAACACAAAATCAACAGAATATATTTTAAATAAAAAGCCAACAAATCAACACCTCATCATTTGCTTGTTTAATTTCATGACACTCCGGTTTTTAAAAATGCAATAAATAGCAAAGCTCGGTGTGTCTATTTTTACTCTAACCAAATGAATATCATAATTTCCCTGAAATAATTAGGGAAGATAATATTTTAATTTTGAGAAATTAACATTAAAAATGCTACGTTCCGTTTCATCCATTTACACTCTGAATAACGTGTATGAATATCGAATTAACTCTTTTCCTTGACTATTTTCTTTTTGGACAATATTCATTATTTTAGTGGGGATAGCTTTATAGAAGGGATGAAAAATCAAATTCTTCGAAGTGATCTATCTGTTTCTACCTATTTGTAGGCATTTTTTCGACCACGTTTTTATTATGGTGTATACCCTCAAGTATTGCGCGACAGGGACAATACCACTGCAACTTACAGATAATCCGCAACCTTCTAAAAACCATAAATATTTTGGGATTTAAAAAGGTTATTTACTGTTGACACATTTAATCCGTATCCGCAGAATCGAATTCGGTAATTTCTTATCATGTTTTTCACTAACCGATATTTTAGTTTTTAGTTAGACACTGTTTGGTCGGGTTTTCTTAAATCATTTTGAATTATTTTTACTTACCTATTTAGTCTGTAACATAATCCCATCGGTACCTTTTGTAAATGTAATCTGACTAAGAATAAAACCATTGAAATAATTGAATTAACCTGACATACAAAACATTGTAAACTGGAAATAGAGTATTCAATAATTTTTGCAATTACATTTCTCAGAGAAAATCTATTATACTTATTCTATTAAAAGACATCTTGTTGTTTTCTAAATGTTTTTGATTATCATCACTTAACGAGACTTTTCAACATATTTCAATATTTGAGCCAATTATCTCAAATATTATCGATAACACTTGTTTCTGATTCCTGGGACCCTAAAACGTATATTTCCGTACAAAAAAAGATAGCCATGAGGTCGGTAACAATTATTAAAATGTAAAATTTATAATTTTATTAATGTGACTAATTACTTGATTTAACAAGTTTGTTTGTTTCGCAGTTTTTGATAATATTCTCAATTATAAAGTTTCATGATTTTTATATAATTTGTACTTTCTCTATATAACATTTCGTGTATCTCGGGAAGTATTGAGAATATCGAAAAATATTTCTGCTTATTCTTTTTTAAATTATCCCCATGCAGCCGCACGACGGATGCCATAAATTTTAATCCAAAAATTAGGTAACATTTTAGTGCCCGCTGAGTGTTGTCGATGTTGGTCAAATGGCACACAAGCGTTAATAAAATTTCAATCGGAAAAGTACAAGTTGATCATGTAACAATCGTTCAAAGTAAACGGATAATTAAAGTAGTCAGTGCAAAAACCACAAATTTCTGAAACTGTTAATATTTATTAAAAGTATGGTTCATTTAATAAAATACGCATCGTGATTAAAATATATACTGAGTCCATTTTGGGATCTGATTTTTTTCTTTTGCAGAATAAACACTCATTTTGAATTGAATTATTGCTTTGTTTTAATAAATTTGATGCCAAACACTGACTTTTCGTAGCAACTACTGTTTTGACGATTTTATTTTCGTATAATCGTTCACTATTTTCAAGCTATATTTCAAATGAAACTGAGGAGAACTCAAAAATAATACCTCGAAAATACTGCTAGTAGGTAAAGAAATGATTTTAATTTTATTGTAATCGTTTTGGTTCAATAAGCGATACAAACTCAAATTTGTAACGCCGCTCCCTTAACACTCGCGAGCGCGCTCGACCCTTTTCAGGTAGCCGAGTGTACGCACCACCGCTCGCATCCCCTACCACGCCGGACACGTGACGACCACGCCGGACACGTGATGCCCACACCACCCCTACCAGAAGACCACCCGCTGGAAACCCTATAAAACCCCGAGCGCACCGCTTAAAAGACAGACTATTAGCGCTCGTCTTTTCGGCCTAATCGTCTCTTCCTACGTGATTACTAGCACTCGTCTTTTCGGTCTAGTATTATCACTCTACAAATTATCAATCTACGAAGTACCTCCACGCTCTCACAAACACTCATCCCGAACGACGCTCTGTTCCGGGACGACGTACTGCCACGAGACGCCGCGTCCATCCGAGACGACACCCAGGCTACCACGCAGAAGAGGCCCTTCACCGCTAGCCGCTCGAACCACGAGGACTCTACTGCCGCACTACGCCCGCACCCACCCGTTACGACGAATCGACACAAAACCGATCACACTGTACATACTTTCTTGTAAATAAACTCTTTTGAAACCACCACACGCCTTATAAACTGGCAGCCCAACGTGTGGCTCGAGAAGGTTTGACAAAAGGAATAACGAGAAGTATGGCTAATGTCACGATGACCGAACAACAATTCCAGGACCTCATGAACCGGATGTTGGAAATTAGAACGGAAGCGCCGGTCCAGAGGGGAAGTTTTTCCAAATGCACGACGAGATTTAAGGGAGAAACAGACAGCCAGGTGGTTGAAAGCTTCATAAACACGATCACGGTATATAAAAACACAGAATATATCAACGAAGCCGACGCTATACTAGGATTTCCGTTGCTGTTGGAAGCCCCGGCCGACACCTGGTGGGAAGGAATAAAAAGGGAAATCAAGACATGGGAGCAACTAATACACGCCATCAGAAGCGCTTTCGCTCCAGTAGTCCCAAACTACAAGATTTTCGCAACGATATGTGAAGAAAAAACAGAATAGGCCGTCCAAAACAGACCAGTTCGTGATCCAAAAACGGGCACTCTTCAGCAAGCTGAGCCGCCCTATGGAAATAGAGCTGCAGCTGGACCTCATCTTCAGCTTACTCCATCTAGAGATGAGAAAAAGGATTCCAAGATCAACGTTCGACATCTATGAAAATCTGGTCACAAGAGTGAGGGAGGCAGAAAACTTACTCGAAGAAGAAAACCAAGCGAAAAAGCCGACCGGCTCTGAGAAAATCCGCTGCAGTTACTGCAAAAATAACGGACACCGCATGGAAGAATGCAGAAGGAAACAAAGAGAAACGATGACAGCCAACCCCGGTAACTTCGCATGTTACGGATGCGGGAGGCCGAACACCATCAGAAGCCGCTGCCCGGACTGCAGTGCGAAAACAAAAACGACGCAAATCTCATCGCTAGCAGCGACAATGGATCCAAGCAGACCACACGTATATATCCATGTAAACAGCAAGGCCGAATACTCCCTCTTCGACACGGGATCGCAGGTCACAGTCGCATCTCTGAGATTGTACGATGCACTAAAACGAAATGGAAACAAGTTCCAAGTGCACCAAGGAAACGTCGCCTTTGCCAACGGATGTGCACAGAACAGCACGATGCTGTACACAGAAGCAGATGTAACGATTAAAGGAAGAATAATTCCTACGAAATTCTTCATTCTACCGAACAGCCAAACTAGAGAGACGATTCTTGGGACGGATTTCATGAGAAGCGCTGGAATAACCCTGGATTTGGGACAACAGACGTGGACATTTTCGGAAGGCGAACACCCAGCATACGATGCCACGAGGCCCAAAATAGAAAAACTCCAGGCACAGCAGCCACAAGAAACAACAGAACAATTCCTATTTCCGGAACCCCCAAGGAAAATCCCAGGAGAAGATGTCGCAGTAATCCCTTACTACGAAACGATGGAAATCGCCACACTTAAAGTGGACTTGCGAGAAGAAAAAGGAAAAACACTGAAGCAGGACGAACGAGAAGCCCTCAACAATACCCTGCGAAAACATAAAGAAGCCTTCAGGTCTCCAAAGCCACCGACCACACTAGGATGTCACCGCATCCAAACCGGTGCACACCCTCCCACAAGCGCCAAGCCGTATAGAATGTCGCCGCCAAAACAAGATGAGCTGCAAGAGCAGGTGGTACAGATGCTGCAGGACGACATCATCCAGACATCCACCTCACCATGGGCCGCTCCGGTGGTAATGGTGCCAAAGCGGGACGGGACATCCAGGTTATGCGTGGACTACAGGGCTTTAAACGAGATCACAACACCCGACCGATATCCACTTCCGAGGATGGATGACCTAATACACAACGGTCCCACAGGAAAAGTTATGTCAACAATCGATCTTAAGAGCGGATATTGGCAGATCCCAGTGGTCAAAGAAGATCAGGAAAAGACAGCCTTTGTCTGCCCCTTTGGCCTATTCGAGTTCAAGAGGATGCCGTTTGGACTCCGGAACGCCCCAGCCACGTTCCAGAGAACGATGGATAGGCTGCGAGCTAGAATACCCCATGTGCGGATGCTCGCATATTTGGATGACCTCATCATATTCTCCGACGATGTCACTCGCCACCTCCAGGATATAGACAAGGTCCTAACGTTATTGGAAGAAGAGTCCCTCTCAGCGAATAGGGAAAAAACCGTGTTCTGCCCCGAAAAAATCCGATTCTTGGGACATGTAATCACGGAAGAAGGCATCGCGGCGGATCCCGACAAAACACACTCAATCACGTCATGGAAGGACCCTCGGGACAAGAAGGAGGCAGTATCCTTTATCCAGACTTGTTCCTGGTATAGAAGATGCATCCCCAACTTTGCGGAAAGAGCTCAGCCCATCACCAAGCAGTTCAGGAAGAATGCCACGTGGAAATGGGAACAGCCACAACAAGAAGCAATGGCAGACCTAAAACAAGCACTGGTCACCGCCCCAATCTTGAAAACCGCTACAGCTACGGAACCGTTTCTTATCAGAACCGACGCCAGCGACTTTGCTATTGGAGCAGTGTTGGTCCAGGGGGAGGGACCGAACGAACACCCAATCGAGTACGCTAGCCGCTTACTGACACCCGCAGAGAAGAACTACACAACCACAGAGAAGGAAGCCTTAGCTATCGTATGGGCTCTGGGGAAATTCCGAGGATATGTGGAAGGTTCTCCTGTGACAGTCGCCACGGATCATCAGGCCTTACGTTGGCTGATGTCTTTGAAGGCACCATCGGGAAGACTAGCAAGATGGGCCTTACAACTTCAACCTTTTGAGCTAGAAATCAAATACATCCCAGGAAGAACGAACCATCTAGCGGATGCCCTCTCACGGATCCCCAGCGCTCAGATCACAGAAATCAATCCAATCCAGGTAGACATACCTCGTAGGACCACCAAAGACATACGGGAGGCTCAACACCAGGACGAAGCTCTGAAACGCATCATAGACGCCCTGGAGACGCAGCCCCGCACCGAAGATGCCGTATATTGGACCAATAAAGGGTACCTAATGGATCGAGGCATTACAAATTATCAATCTACGAAGTACCTCCACGCTCTCACAAACACTCATCCCGAACGACGCTCTGTTCCGGGACGACGTACTGCCACGAGACGCCGCGTCCATCCGAGACGACACCCAGGCTACCACGCAGAAGAGGCCCTTCACCGCTAGCCGCTCGAACCACGAGGACTCTACTGCCGCACTACGCCTGCACCCACCCGTTACGACGAATCGACACAAAACCGATCACTCTGTACATACTTTCTTGTAAATAAACTCTTTTGAAACCACCACACGCCTTATAAATTCCAATTACATTCTAAATCTTTACATGAAACATACAATGCGCCTTGAAACGGGACACATAGTATATTTAAAACTATTTTAACCCATTAACGGCCAAGCAATTTTAACTCTAAAAGTTAATTTTAATTAAAATTCTACACTTCTTTTTATGATTTCTATGAATGACTTATTGCATTACATACTGTGATTTTTTTCTTTAAATACATATAATGTATACGTGAATTTAATAAAAAGTTAAAAATCATAAATAGTTTATTATTATTATTATATTAAAGTGATAATGGACTTTCAAAACATTAGTGCCTCAACAATGTAATGTATACGCTGTCAATGTTCAGGCATTCGTCGATTTTATATAAAAACGTGCAATATGAAGTTAAGAACGAGTGTATCCACTCCCAGACTAAGCATGAAGTAAAATTTCGAGTTTAGAAAAGCCTGAAAATTTGGTTCGGGCGCGTAGCGAAGCGGAGCGACCGAGCCAAATTAGGCTTTTCTAAACTCGAAATTTTACTTCATGCGCCACGCGTATAAAACATTGCAATATTGTGAAGTATTTATAATACACTTTAAATAACAAAATATTTAAATTTTTCTGGGTACATTTTCAATTCAGGTCAAATAATATAATATATCAAATAAACTTATTTAGTAACTTAATTATCAAAAAATAATAATGTTGCGTGTATGCATCAACGGCGCTTAATGGGTTAAAAACTTCAAACGGTAATAATTCAAAAACTAAAAAAAAAATGACAACTGCATTTTGCACTGACCCCTTTAATTAAAAAAGAAACCCTTATCGATCAGTAGATTTGATCTGATCAATAGGATTGATCTGATTAGTTAATAAAATGATAAGTTGATGTATTTGTTTTACTTTTTATCAAAAGTTAAATAGTTTTGTATTTTAAGTTTTTTGTACAAAATAAATAATACTTAATGAATTTTACAACGTTCACATATAATTTCATAAAATCTATTCTCTAATAACGCAGAAAATAAAATTGTAGAAGGAAACGTATGAATGAATGTAACACGCATCCTTAGCTCGTTAAAAGAAAAAAAAAACGTGTTTTCAAGATTGAAAAATCAACATCTGGAATATGATACAATGAGAAGCGCGGAATAGAGGGAGAAAGAAATTGTCTCTCTCTCACTCTCTCTCTGAGACTTGATTTCGCGACATCTGGAGTAAAATAGTCGTAACCGACCGACCGCAGGAAGCCAGACTGGTGTATATAGGCAGCCATATACACCAATTTGGCATCCAGCGCTCTGCTCCCATTCGCGTGTACCCAAAATTTATATGGGGACTGGCTAACTGGATATATATGAACTGTGCATATACTTATTAGTCTAATTATTATTATTAGACACTAATACATATATGGACTGAAACTAGTCCGCCCGAAGCAACCGAGTCCGACCGGAACAACTAGTCCGCCGGAGCAGGCGGAACAATCGAGTCCGACTGGAACAACTAGTCCGCCCGGAGCAATCGAGTCCGACTGTCTCATCTAGTTCGCCCGGAGCAGGCGGAACAGATATCAAAATCACTGGTCCACGGAGCAGCTACCTCGGACTTGTTCCGAAATCACAGTTACTGTTCTTTTGAGCCATCCCTATCGTGCGATTAATTTCGGCATTACCGGCCCTGATGCGGCAGTAGACTAGAGGGATTAGAGGTTATCTCATTGATCAAATACAAGAAATGTCAAATGAATTAAAAGAAAACAGTATTTGTATTTAAGGAACTCACTGAAAACTAGGATGAATATAAGTTAGAGTAGGTGTTAAAAATGTTATCCTTCGATACAACTAATACCTCTTCGTTTCATATTATTAAATGCGTTTTCCAATGATCAAGGAGTAATTGAATTACATGTATTGGTAAATGCATCCATAAGTTCTTGTATCATATGAAATGTCTGTCTGTAAATTGTGGTTTTAAGAAAAGGGACAACATAATAGTCCATAATGGTTAAATCAGGAGAACGCGTAGGAAGAGATACAATTCAGTCGTCAAAGAATTCCCGTAACAACCTTATTGTTTTACGGCCGTTTAAGAGTTCATCGTCACCCATTTGTTCAATGAAAGGTCGTATGAAATTATTGCGATATCGTTTTGCGTTAACTGTGTCTTGAAAAAATATAGGGCCAATAAAGCGTCTTCGTGACATTGCCATCCAAATGCCAACCTTTTGAGAGTCCAAAGGACTCTACCAACTCGTGGGGATTCTCAGCAAACCACAATCGCATATTTTGTTTATTAACATATTCCGAAAGAGTGAACCATGCTTCATCTGAGAAAACGCTTTTGTCCAGGATATCATCATTATGTAAATGATTTAGGAACCATCGACAGTACTCGGTTCTTCTACGAAAATCTGGTGGTAAAAGTTGTTGAACTGCAGTTACCTTGTATGCGATCATATGCAAATCCTTCTTTAAAATTGTTTGACAAGTACCATATGATAACTGATTTTGTTGTGCAAGCCTATAAATAGATTTTGTCGGGGAACCTTCCATTCTTCGTTGCACATCTTGATGTTTTCTGCTGTTCTCCTTGTTGGACGGCCATGTCCGGTTTTACGGGTTACACTGACCACTTCACGGAACTCATCAACACATTCATAAATTTCTATAAACAATTTATGATAATCCTCAACACAAAGACCAACAGAATATGACCATTGTCCGTTTGCCAGTTTATCGCCATTCCCGAAATACCTTTCCAGGATAAATTTTTTGTGCTCCAACGCAAACATTTTGAAAGAATTACACTAGTATTACAATGGTAAACTTAAATAATTCTGGGAACAAGATTTTAAAACTGACTTACATTTGAAATGTCACTGTCACGTTATAATTCATAACGATTCTAGAACCAGTGTAGCAATAAAGGATAGATAATAAATAAAATAAACTTGAAAATGATTGCTGCCAACTGCAATACAGGCTTCTGTTCTCCGTTGTACTGAATGGCGAATACGTTCAAAGATACAGGGGGTGTTTTGAATTGTCTCAAATGATATCTTGTGGTGGAGGCGGTTACTTTGTGATACATTGTAAATATTTAAATAATTAACACTGATTACTTTTTTGTATTCACTTTTTATTTTGTACTGTGACTAGTTTCGACTCAAAAGCGAGTCATTCTCAAACTAACTACTTAAAACTAACATTGCAATCTTATATATACTTAAAATTACTTATCAGGTAGAAAAGCGTCAAATAGAGGCGTATACATAAGTTCCGTCTGGTCGTTTATTAGCGGGATTCCCGGATTCAGTTTTGCTTTATGAATCTCTAATGACTCCAAAAAACTGAATCCGGGAATCCCGCTGATAAACGACCAGACGGAACTTATGTATACGCCTCTATTTGACGTTTTTCTACCTGATAAATAATTTTAAGTATATATAAGTTGCAATGTTAGTTTTAAGTAGTTAGTTTGAGAATGACTCGCTGTTGAGTCGAAACTAGTCACAGTACAAAATAAAAAGTGAATACAAAAAAGTAATCAGTGTTAATTATTTAAATGTCTCAAATGATGCAGCAATGCGATTTTCAGTTCATTTTTAATAAGAGTGATTTAAATATAACTTTAAAACTAAGCTGTTTCAGACATTTATTCATATAAACTTTTTTGATCAAAATAACCCCAAGAATCAGCCCTTAAAGTTAATTTATTTCGATGTTACAAAATCCCATCAACAAAAACAATGCAACAGAAAAATAATCATAATAAAATTTTACTACAAATAAAACAAATGAATTTTTAATGTATCATCATTTATAAATTACAAAATATTTAAAAAAGAAACAATATATCTAAATATAATTCTTAAAATCTATAAATATTTATATTTATAATATATATTACGATATTTCATACAAGTTTATCCAGCTTAGACATTAATAAATTCGATTGGCAATGGTTCAATACTGTTGTAAAATTTTCTGACGGACACAACCTGAACAATGGTTCTAAAGAGTACGTTAATTAACATAAAAAACGCCCGCCGAAACTGTACAATCTTTGTTCGTTGTGAATAAAATATAACATGCCGACTCTCCGGCCACACTTCGACATGAACGCAGGCCGTACTGAAAAATTCAACGCTCGCCGTTTCTTTAAAATTGTCAACAGATCAATTCAAGCTCAACAGAAAACTTAATTAACAACTTTTAAAATTTATATAACTTTGTACTTATATAAATATATAATTACGTGCAAAGAAAACGGCCCACTCGTTATTTATTTTTTATATTTTCCTAATAGCATTACTTTTGCAATGCTGCGAATTAACTTTTGGTATTTTACGATAAAATAGACAATCAGGGTATAGAAAAAAAAACAACATATCGTACTTATTACTTTATTTAATGAACAATAATCATCACAAATGAAATTTAAAGATACGCTTTCCATTCGACATTATGGATAAAGTATCAAGATGTCTACGTTCTTTCACTGTTTTTGCTTTTTTGTTTTGATTTTCAGTGGCTGTGGGTATAAACCCACTGAAGGTTGGTGTGTTCATTATGGTTTTAAGTGCTGTAGATTGTGCAAAAGCTGTAGCTCTTTTGGAATATTTTCGAAGCCAGTGGTCTGTGGCCAGATGGCTTAATGTCAGCCGTTCTACCTTTCAATGTCTATTTGATAGTCTATTTTATCGTAAAATATTAAACGTTTTGTTTGTTACTTTGCAACAATGATTTTATTATTAACAATAAAAAAGAATGAGTGGGCCGATTTCTATGCACTTGAGTTTATTTACATGAAAGGAATTGCGATGATGATGCTCTTTTATGTTCTTAGTAGGTACAGTAATGGCGAAAAAAATGGTAAAACATTTGCAAGGGGAATTTTCTTGTCCAGAGTTAGCAAGTGAAGTGAGGCTACAAACATTTAGAAATGACTGGTCTTAGATATAATTGAAAATTAAGATAAAGAAAACACTTAACTATTTATACCACTTCTATTTTACTTCTGTGACTAGTTTCAATTACACAGTAATCATTATCAAGCTAAGAGTGTAATGTAATTGAAGTTAGTGTTAGTACGTCGGAGTAGGAGCTCAGTGTTTATTTCTTACGAAGGAAGAAACAAATTTCAAATATTTATTTATGGAATCTAGATGATTTCAGTATTTTATTCGTTACTGTACTGACTTATCGATGAGTTCAAAGGTAAATTTGCTAGCTCACTCATAATATAAATATAATCATCATCAACTATCTGAACAAAAAGAGCACCACAAAACGTTTTGACATTTTGCAACTGATGTAAAAATAACAACAGTTTTTTTTTTCATAAATAATCTTTCACAAAGGACGTTGTTAACATGGAAACACACAGGGATTACAGAATATATCACAGAGAAGCCGTAAGAGGCGAAGAACGGAAAAGTCGCACACCCGGAAAAAAAACAATATTTGTACTTGCACAATTCCACCTCGCCGAAACGCGGGATTCTAACATAACAAACCCACGCGCTGTTTTATTTCGAAAATTTTCATCTTTTTTTGAATGGATGGAATCGGATCATACGCGAACTCACTTATCGAAAAAGTATTTAATGATAAAAACACTGGTACGAGAGTGCGTGCTTTAGAGAAAATGGTAATCGTCTAGTTGAACGGGCCGTGGCAGGTTGAAAAGTGTTGTTGCCAAACCTTAACGAAATCACATAGTCGCTTTGCAAACATTTTTTGTTTTCTTGTACTTGTTTCTCGTTTATCACTTGGTGAAACATGATTAAATATTTAAAAAAAAAATTGACATAAAATCACATTAAACTAATGAACTGATTTTATTTTAATATAAATTTAAAAGAGTTTTATTTTAATTTGTACATTAACCCATTCATATACAATGACGGGGCCTCGGTGGCCGAGTGGGTAGAGACCCTGGCCACAGACCCAGAGGTCGCGGGTTCGAGTCACGTCCGGTGGAATCATTTATGAATAATAAATTATTCCATCCGGGTCCATGGTTGTAGTGTGAATGTGTTGTGGTGTCCTAGATGTAATTTCGATATAGAATTGGTTAAAAAAACAATAAAATATAGATTGATGGCTAATGGTCATAGTTACCAAGGCCAATAAAATAAAAAAATAAAAAATATATATACAATGACGTATAAAAGACATCAATTATTTCAATATGTAAAAGTCGATTTTGATGTGTTGCAGACGTCACAAATATAATTCGATATTTGTTTATTTTTGCTAGATTTTGTTGTTATTAATTTAATATAATATTTATTATTGAGGTATTTATCATGTATTATTGTTTATTATATTGTATACAGGAAATTTATCATATACATATTACGATTTTAGGCTGTAAACTTTAAGACATTTGTGCTTCTTATAAAAACGTTCAATATGAAGCTTCTAATAACTGTTTCTAATCCTTGATTAAGCATGAACTAAAATTTCGAGTTTAGAAATTTCGGGCATTTCTCAACTCGAAATTTTACTTCATGCGCAATTTACTTCATTGCTTGTGTTAATTCGAACAACTAAAGCAATTTGTGCTGCTATATGCAAGAGATGCATTAATAGATAAAATACACGAGATAATGAAGAAAATATGGAATGAAGAAAAAATGCCGGAAGAATGGAACATAGGACAAATAGTAACAATACACAAGAAAGGAGACCAACAGATATGTTCAAACTATAGAGGAATTACATTACTGAATACAGCATACAAATTACTATCAACAATAATACAGAAAAGAATAACGGACAAACATAAGAATAAAATAGGACAGTATCAGTGTGGTTTTGTACAAGGCAAGTCAACAATAGATGCAATTCATACAATAAAACAAATACTGGAAAAAACCCACGAGTATAAATTAGAAGTACCGTAAACAGAAAACAATTAATGACGGCATTGAAAGAGCTGGAGATAGGAAATAAATTAAGAAGGCTTATTAAAATGACACTAGAGAATACACAAGTAACAGTAAAAACATCGAAAGGGGACACGAGTACATTAACAACCAATAAAGGAATAAGACAAGGGGACTCACTTTCAGCGACATTGTTTAATCTAGCACTTGAATATGTACTGCGAAAAATAGACAAGGGTAACCTAAGAACAAAGGGAGGACAGCTAATAGCATACGCAGATATTATAGTGATAGCCGCAAAAAACATTAAAATAATGGAGAAAATGCTTAACGAACTAATTATTGAGGGGCAGAAAATGGGGCTAATAATAAATAATGAAAAAATAAAAATTATGAGATTTGGGAAACACGTATTGAATAATCATATCACGATAGGAAATCATCAATTTAAAAAAGTAGATAAAATCAAGTATTTGGGTATAACAATAACAACTGACGGCGATAGAAAGAGCGAAATAAAGGAAAAAATTACAACGACATATAGAGCATTTTATGCCAATAGAAAACTCTTAAAAAGTAATATTTTAAGCAAACAAACTAAAATAAAAATGTACAAGACATTAATAAGACCAACCACTATGTACGGAGCTGAAACAATAACGATGACAAAAAAACCAAGAAGAACTAAAAATACAAGAAAGAAAAATACTAAGAAACATATTAGGTCCAATAAAAATATCGGAAAATGAATACAGAAGAAGAACAAATGAAGAACTGCATGATGAAACAGGAAAAAACATAGTCCAAAAAATAAAAGAACAAAGAATAAAATGGTTGGGACATATATGGAGGGCAGGACCGAAGAGCAACATTTACTCTATCCTAGAATGGACACCAGGAGGAAAGAGGAGAAGAAGAAGAAGACTAAGATCCACGTGGATGAAAGAAGTGGAAAACGACCTACAGGAAATTGGAATCAATAAATGGAAAGAAAAAACAGGAGATAGACAATTGTGGAGAAAAATAAGCGAAATGATATAAGATATGGGGACTGATCCCCCCGCAAATTCAATAGATCTAGAAAGCTTTAGGGAGCGGCGAAACCCCTGAAAGGGGTAAAGCCACTATATATATATATATAAGTTATATCAACTAACAATAATAACCCCTTTTGTTTTATAATAAATAATCCTTTGTTTAATTCTGTGTCGCAGATGCATAAGAGCACCTGCAACACCCACACAATCATATTATCTTTTAGATTAGAAATGTTATATATAGGAGTGAATTATAATTATTAATTAGAATTAGTTTGCATTTAGAACGTGCTGTAACTGCGTTACGTAAATAAAATACTTTTTAAAAACTTGTTTTTCGGCTTTGAACATTTAACTGGCGCAGTCGGTAGGATAACTCGAGGAAGTGCGTGAATATCATTTCTGTTCGTTTCAACGATTAATCGAGTTTTTCACGAAAAACCCGGTCCGAAACTCGTCCTCTCCAAAAATCGAGAATTCGTGTCGAGAAAGGTCCATCAATCCAACACGCACCTAACAAGGAATAGCAGTGACGGATGAAGCCGATCATCATAGTATTGTGGTGAGTACAAAACATATTTAGAGGTGTTTTTCAAAATTAAGTAACGCATTCTGCTCGTATTCAAACTCGTAAATTAATTCTCATTAGTTTAAGATAAATTTAATAATAATTACAATGGCAGTTTTGAAGCCAGAATACTTAGCTATGCTACCCGAATTTCACGGGGATAGCCAATTATTATCTAGATTTTTAGAAGTAGCAGGGAAATTAATAACTAAATTTTATAATGTCGAAAATCCAGATGACTTCACTAACGATTATTTCTAAAATAAAGGGAGAAGCAGCTAAAAATATTGCTTCCTCTGTAATTAACACATGGGATGGGTTGAAAGCAGCTTTATTAAACGCTTATAGTGATAAACGTGATTTATATAGTCTCAATATTGAAATCTGTCACTTAAAACAAAATCATAATGAAAATTCGTTCCAATTCTATAATCGGTTGCAAGAACTTTTGAATTTACAATTAGCTTATTTAAACACTCACGGCAGTGTCGAACAAAAGATTATATTAGGTACATTTTTTAATAACAACGCTCTTAAAGTTTTATTACATGGATTAAAAGATCCAATAGGTTCCCAAATGAGGGTTAAAAACCCCACTGACCTTAATGTTGCTCTTAACATGTTAACAAATGACTTTCAGTATGAATTCGTTAAATCAAAAATTAATTTTAACAGTCATGTAACTACAAGTTCACAACGTCAAAATGTCAGACAACAAAAATCGAATGTAAATTGGCAACCAAATCCTAGTAAGGCAATCAATGCAAATTTCAATAATAATACTAATCGTAACAGTTTTGTACGACCTAATTATCCGAATTTCCCAAGATATAATAATAACAATAATCCAGGTACCAGTTTCAATAGGATTAATCAGCAAAATTATAATCAAAGATTTCCTAGACCCACACCAATTTCTATCACGACAAATAATACATTTAGGCCCACACCTCAAAATACACAAATTCGTAACCTAGAAAATTCAGATGATAAAAACCCCGAAACAAACGAGAATTTTTTAGACGTAAGCCTAACTTTAGATCAGCCGAAATAATGCGGCTTGAAAATAACAATAGTAATTTACCGTATATTATAGAAACAAAATCAAAATTAAAAATTTTATTAGATACAGGTAGTACGCGTTCGTTCATAAATCCCGACGTAGCAAAAACGTTTTATCGTAAAAACATTGTGTCTGACCCATTTACCGTCACCAGCGCACATGGTACATTTTTTAATAACAACTTTGACACTGCTACTGATTTAAAATTCCTTTTATTTGATTTTCACTCAAGTTTTGATTTATTGTTAGGATTAGATAATTTAAGTTTATTAAAATCAAGTATCGATCTTGAAATGTTTTAAAATGTCCGAATACGGAAATAAAAATATATTATGGTGTGAATGCCCCTGAAATAGTAAGTACGAAGTGCATAGTAGTACCTGCTAGATCGGAGCAAATAATTAAAGTACCTATAAGTAATGTAAAAGATGGAAATGTAATTATTCCCAATATAAAAATTCCTCATATCGAAATTCCCGAGTGTGTAACTCGTGTTAATAATTATGAAGCGCTATGCTCAGTAATAAATTCGTCTGACGAAAACAGACAATTTAATATTAGAAAACCATTTATTGTAACAATGATCGATGAATACGATCTTAAAACAAACCCTAATTTAAATGTGTTTGATACACAAAATATAGAATTTGATATGTCCCAAATACGGACAGAACATATGAATGAGGAAGAAAATTATGTTATAACTAAACTGATTTCTGAATATTCAGATCTATTTCATATTAATGAAAAACAACTAACGTTTACAAATAAAATTAAACATGGAATAAAAACCCATGGTGAAATTCCTGTTTATACAAAATCGTATAGATATCCCGAAGTGCATCGTGCAGAAGTGGATAAACAAATAAAAGAAATGTTACGTCAGAAAATTATAAGACCATCATATAGTCCTTGGTCATCGCCGATTTGGGTGGTCCCCAAAAAATTAGATGCGTCTGGCAAACGTAAATGGAGAGTGGTGGTCGATTATCGAAAGCTTAATGAAAAGACAATTGGCGATCGCTACCCACTCCCCAATATCACCGAATTATTAGATAAATTAGGTAGATGCCAATATTTTACGACTCTTGACTTAGCTTCAGGGTTCCATCAAATAGAGATTGAGGAACAAGATATCCAAAAAACTGCTTTCAATACATGTAACGGGCATTACGAATTTTTGAGAATGCCTTTTGGTTTAAAAAATGCCCCTGCAACATTCCAAAGGGTAATGGACAATATTTTGCGCGGTATTCAAAATGATAAATGTCTTGTCTACATGGACGACATTATTGTATTTAGTACAAGTCTTCAAGAGCACGTTGAAAGATTGCGTGAAGTTTTTAATCGACTTAGAGATTCAAATTTCAAAATCCAATTGGATAAATCTGAATTTCTTCAAAAAGAAGTGGCTTATCTCGGGCATATTGTCACTCCCGAAGGTGTAAGACCTAACCCCGAAAAAATTAAAGCTATTGAAAAATTTCCGATTCCCAAAACAACTAAACAGATTAAAGGATTTTTAGGACTCTTAGGCTACTATCGTAAATTTATTAAAAATTTTGCTCAATTAACGAAACCGCTTACAAAATGTCTAAAAAAAGATGCAATCATAAATATCGAAAATTCCGAATATAAAAACTGTTTTGAACTTTGTAAAAATATACTTTCAAATCAACCCTTGTTGCAGTATCCCGATTTTACGAAAGATTTCGTACTAACTACAGACGCCAGTAATTTTGCTATTGGCGCTGTTCTTTCACAAGGTACAATCGGTTCAGATTTACCGATTGCTTACGCAAGCAGAACCCTGAACGAGTCTGAAGTTAATTATTCAACAATAGAAAAGGAATTATTAGCAATTGTTTATGCCGTTAAATATTTTAGACCATATCTTTTTGGCAGAAAATTTAAAATCTTAACAGACCACAAACCCCTGCAGTGGCTAATTAACGTTAAGGAACCAAACTCCAAATTAGTTAGGTGGAAACTAAAGCTTTCCGAATACGATTACGAAATTGTTTACAAAAAAGGTAAACTCAATAAAAACGCAGATGCTCTTTCTAGAATCGAATTAAATATAACAGAAAATCTTGAAGAATTATCAGACTATTTTATAAGGAATTTTAATGAAGATTTAATAGATAAAGAAAATAATTCCTTATGTGTAGAATTGCCAAAATCTAATTATGAACATTTATCTGACGACATGACTATACATTCTAATCACGAAGATCCGATATTTAATATTCCAATAATAGAAAAACCAATTAATATTTGTAACAATCAATTAATAATAAAAGAAGTAGGTTGTGAACCTAATTTTCCAATAAATACGCCCTTATTTAATAAAAAAAAGATGCGAATTATAATAGAATTATCAAAGAATAATTTCGAACAAGATTTAATTAATTTTGTCAAGGAATATATTGTCCCAAAAATTAAATACGGATTATATTTTGAATCACAAGTGTATGAAAAGTTTTGTTCAACACTCCAAAAATATTTTAAGGATAGTCAAATACAATTTACTAAATATACAAAAATATTAACTGATATAGAAGATGAAGATGAAAGACAGGACATAATTAATAGATTTCATTCAGGAATTACCAATCATAGAGGAATAGAAGAGACAGAATTAGAAATTCGTCGAATATATTATTGGCCCAATATGCGGGAATCAATTCAAAAAATAATTAACGATTGTGAAGTGTGTCTTGTAAGCAAATATGACAGACACCCTTTAAAACTGAAGTTTAATTTCACACCCACTGCAACTAAACCATTCGAAATAATACACATTGACTCAATCACAATTCAAAATGTTAAATTCTTAACAATTATTGATTCATTTTCGAAATATTCTCAGATGTACGAAATTAGTTCGTATCAAGCTGTCGAAATCGCCGACAAATTAATTAAGTATTTTTGTCATCATGGCATACCCAAAGAAATCATTGCTGATAATCACCTTGAATTTAAAAATTCAGTAATAAAAGAATTGCTCGAACTCCATAGAATTAATCTTCACTACATAAGTAGTCAACATCCCGATTCTAACGGAATGATAGAGAGAGTTCATTCCACTATTATAGAGCATATTCGATTATTAAGCAACCAAAATTTATTTAAAAACGAACCAATTGAAAAGAAAATTAATTATGCTATTCTTGCTTATAATAATTCGATCCATAGTGCAACAAAATTAAAACCTTTTGAAATAATAAATGGTCATATAGACGTAGGAAATCCTTTAGAAACAGATTTAGAAATGAAATTAACAAACTCATATGTAGCTAAACATAAAGGCAAAGTAAATATTCTTTATAAAGAAATTAATAAAACACTGCAAGATAATAAATCAAAATATATTTCGAGTACTAATAAAAATAGGGAAGAGTTACCAGAAATTCCTCAAGAGGTGTGTGTGAAAAATAAACAAAAGCAATCGAAGATAAAAAATAAATATAAGAAAGAAACAATTAAATCTACAAATCCTGAACATAAAACTGCAAAAATAGTCACTCATCATCATAATACAGTAGATAAAATTCATTTATCTAATATTAAGCGACCTAAGAAAATAGGAAGTAAACAAATAATTACTTCATCGTTTGATGAATTTAAAAACTATTTAAATAAATGTGATGATGTTAATTACAATAATATTGAGGAAATTAATGATAATTTATTCTTTGCTCCACAAAATTATTCTTTAGCGCATTGCGTTAGTCAGGATTTACACATGAATGCGGGAATTGCATTAGAATTTAAAAATCGTTTTGGAAATGTCGAAAAATTACACGCCCAAAATCCACAACTAAATTCCTTGTGTTATCTTAGAGATGAACACAAGTACATAATATATTTAATAACAAAAATTAATTATTATGATAAACCCACACTTGAAAGCGTATTTAAAACATTAATTAATTTTAAAGATTTTCTAATGTGTAAACGAATAAATAAATTAGCCATTCCAAAAATTGGAAGCGGACTTGATAAATTAAATTATGAAACGATTAAAAAAATGATACATTTCATTTTTGGTAACACAAAAATAAACATTAAAATCTACCTCGGTTCACCTAAAATAGATAATCAAATTTCAGGTCCCTGCGGGTTACCACGATATGGGCAATAGAAATAAAAAATATAACAACGAATATCGGAGTTTTACCGATAAATCTTGGATCTGCCAAATTACAGAAATCCGAGCATACAATCTTGCACTACTACGATTTGAAACCGATTTACATCGAAATTAAAAAATTAGATAATCAATATGATTTTATAATGGAATCTGTTAATAATATTTCCATATTTAAAAATGATTTTAAAAATTACATAAAAGTTTTAAACTACACGAGAAATAGTATATTTGGAAAAATTAACAATATTGCAGGTCATTCGATTAAGACAAGAAATAAAAGAGGTATAATAAATGGTGTTGGAACAGTAATAAAAACTTTAACTGGAAATCTTGATTCCAGAGATGGAGAACGTTTTGAAAAAATGCTAAATCATTTAGAATTAAATCAGGAACGATTCGAAAATCAACTATCAATGGGATATAGTTTTAATAATGAAATTGTAAGGAAATTTAATAAAACGATAAAAGATATAGAACACAACGAGATGGTTTTAAAATCAAGAATAATGCAAATGTCAGTTGTATTACAGAAGGACGCTGATATTCAGAATGTATTGTTTGTTAAGGATTTATTTAATCAATTAATTATAATTTATGATTCAATTCTGAAGGTAATTGAAAATATTCAAAATTCAATAATATTTTGTAAATTAAATACAATACATCCGGATATTATAAAGCCTGATGAACTATTATCAGAGTTGGAAAGAATTTCTATATATTATAATCAAGAATTGCCATTTGAACCAAAATCAAAAAATATATTAGATATTGAATCACTTATAAAAGTAAATTGCAAAATTGAACCTGAAAAAATAATATACTTTCTATCGATACCAATCAATTATAAAATTAGTTTTGATCTACGCTACGATAATACCGAGCATTCATTATTTCTTAAAATCAGAAAATGATAATCAGATAATACCTCTAAGTAGTGTATGTACGAAAGGTGCAAAATACTATCAATGTCAGGAGTATTTACAAATCAATACCGAATCAAAATGCGAAAAGGACATCTTAGTCGAAGGGATTTCTAATCAATGCACCTACACACCCCTAGGAATACTGTCCAACCACATCGAGCTGATACCAGCTATAAATCAATATCTCGCTGTATTTCCAAAAGAAGAAGAAATTCAGACCATCTGTAAGAAAGAAGTGGAAAAGAAGAAATTGAAAGGAATCTTCCTAATCAGGAATTCACAGTGCGACATTAAATTTAAAAACAATAAACTCTCGTTTAGTGACGTAACTTCCGGAAGCCCTACACTGATAAACATTAACGAAGTGAAACTAAACAAAATAAAATTTAGCAACTTCAAAATAAATCTAAAAAGACTTAATTTTGATTTACCAGTGATCGAACATATTCCAATCACAAAAAGTGAATTATTCCATTACAAACTCAGTGTCTGGACTGTTATCACCTATATTATTATGATTGGAGCAGCCATGTACGTCATCTATACTTGGAGAAAAAAGAAGAGGATCACCGATCATGGAATCACCGAAGAAGCCTCATCGCCGAAATTGTCCTTCCATCTTCCCAAAGATGCCAGGATCTGATGGGGGAGGAGTTATATCAACTAACAATAATAACCCCTTTTGTTTTATAATAAATAATCCTTTGTTTAATTCTGTGTCGCAGATGCATAAGAGCACCTGCAACACCCACACAATCATATTATCTTTTAGATTAGAAATGTTATATATAGGAGTGAATTATAATTATTAATTAGAATTAGTTTGCATTTAGAACGTGCTGTAACTGCGTTACGTAAATAAAATACTTTTTAAAAACTTGTTTTTCGGCTTTGAACATTTAACTTATATATAAGTATAAATGAAATTGCCAATTCTTGGTTGCAGAGTACTTCAACCAAGAATTGGCAATTTCATTTATACTTATGTTTGAACGGTAACGTGACCGCCAGTCTAAGGTGTCAAATTACTTAGAGGGAATGGCAAAGCTATACTGATGAGAGATAAATCTCGAAACGCGTCTATAGATGGCCTGACTAATTTGACCCAAATTGTTACATTTGCAGTAGGTTACTGTATGTAACAGCAAACACTTGTTGTATAATTCAATGTCCGTCGGGGTATTAGCCCGGGAAGTAGTTGTTTCAATGAGTGTTTGATATAGTTTTTGTAAGACTAACTTGTTGTAGATTGCGAAAAGAACCGCACTTTTAATGTTTTATATATATATATATATATATATATATATATATATATATATATATATATATATATATATATATATATATATATGCAAAAGTATACTTAAAAGAAAAAAATCCCTGTATGTTTCTTAAAAATTGTGAGTCGAGAGTTTGAGAAAAATTGGAAATTAAGGGGATTATTGCAGTGTAACACGCCGATCGTGTTGGAAAGACCCACATAGTTTAGAGTAGCTCATCCGATGCCAAATTTACAGGACAAGTGGGGCGAATATAGTCAGAGAGAAAAGCGGCAGCTCGCTGTGCATTTGTGCATTGCTCCTTTGCATGAACGGATGGGGTATCGCGTCGCGTGGAATAGACGAAAAAAAGCGTATAAAAAAGACGGATCTAAGGAAAGTGTCGATTCGTATTATTTATTAAACACGCTGATAGTACATACAAGCTATATATTGTTTTTAATTCGTTAGAAAGAGTTATCGGATTCTGTGTTATTTTTCGCTATTTACAAAACCGATGATTTTTATTCTTGTCATTATAACACATTATTTTTTCTTTTAAGACTCCAGTTTCGACAGCCGAACAAACTATGTGTTTTATTTTATTAAATTAGAGATTATTTCTTAAAAATATAATAATAAAATAATTCATGTTCATAAGCTCCTTGTAAATATTTATATGCCGGATATATACAGGGTGTCTACGCTAAACCATTCGTTAAAAGTTTATGGGGTTGCCGTTGCACTAAAAATTTGAAAACAATCCTTGGCATATGGTTGAATCAGTTCTTCTCATGTGCAATATTTCAACTTTATATAACTTCCGGTTCCACCGGAAATAGCACCAAATTTGTTATTTTAAATAGAACACCCTACTTATTAGTAATTTTTTGGGTTTCTCGTTTAAATTGCAACATATTTTATTCAAACATATGTACACTTATCTCTTATAGTTTTCAAGAAACAAAAATATTTCTAAAATTTTGACCTTTAAAAGGCATCTCGAAATCTGTTTATAACTTCTCTTAAGAATAAGATAGAAATATGATTTATATCTCTACTTGTACCTAGAGAATGCCTCTATGAGTAAATTAATTAGAAACTGTCAATTTTGACAATAAGTGTTCTTAAAATGTCAATATCTAAGTGCTCTCTTCAATATCAAATAATTCATTTTTGTTTTGAATAGAATGATCCAATTTTTATCAGGTAGTACGATTGAGGGGAAAATTTCCTACAAACAAGTATTATACAACTATACTTCTAAAGCGAGTAGTTTTCGAATTATTTCCAAAATTCGTTTTTCGTCTCATTTATGCAGGGTAATGACATTTCATTGATGTACAGGGAGTTTTTTTTTTAAAATATACGTATACCAAATTCAGCTTGTTTTCTTTAAATCTTTAGTTATTCGTTGTTTTTTTTAATGGTTCAATTTGAAGCTCTAAACGAGTGTTTTCCACTCCCAGACTAAGCATGGAGTAAAATTTCGAGTTTAGAAAAGCCCCTTGAAAATTTGTCGAGGGTCGCGCAGCGACCCGAGACAAATTTTCTGGGCTTTTTTAAACTCGAAATTTTACTTCATGCGCCACGCGGATAAAACACAGACTTCAACTGAAGTTCGAATATAAATAAATTTCACAATATTTTAGTGTCTTATACGCGTGGCGCATGAAGTAAAATTTCGAGTTTAGAAAAGCCCAGAAAATTTGTCGAGGGTCGCTGCGCGACCCTCGACAAATTTTCACGGGGCTTTTCTAAACTCGAAATTTTACTTCATGCTTAGTCTAGGAGTGGAAAACACTCGTTGAAAGCTTCAAATTGAACTCTTTTAAAAAACAGCGAATGTCAGAAAATGTACAGCTTTATTCCCTGTATATTATTCAAGTAGTAATTTAGTTTCCATCATTGTCATGGTACTATTAAAAATTATTACAATAAATAAGTTGTTCTTTAATGCTCATTGTTTATTTTGTTAGGGCGTAGGTAAAGTGTCGTACGTTTCTCGAGTGGTATGGCAATTACATACTCGCGGAATACTGCACTCGCCGCTGCGCGGCTCGTGCGCATCATGTCCGCTCATATGTGATATACTGGATACTACTCTGTTTACGTAATATACTGTTATTATTTGACATTTTGCATTACATACGCGACAAAACAAAAACATTGCTACTTGCCTACTAAAATGCAGTTGCGACTTATGCGCGCATTATTCCCTCCATAAATGCGACGAAAAACAAATCTTCGAAATAATTCGAAAACCACTTGCTTTAGGAGTATAGTTAATACTTTTTTGTAGGAAATCTTCCCCCCAATCGTACCACGTGATAAAAAAAATGGTCATTCCATTTAAAAAAATTGAATTACGAGATATTGAAGAGGGCACTTCGATATTGACATTTTAAGAACACTTATTGTCAAAATTGACAGTTTCCAATTAATATACCTATAGAGGCATCCCCTAGGTACAAGTAGAGATTTAAATCATATTTTTATCTTATTCTTAAGAGAAGTTACAGACAGATTTCAAGATGCCTTTTAGAGGTCAAAATTATAGAAATATTTTTTTTGCTTGAAAACTATAAGAGATAAGTGTACATATATTTGAATAAAATATATGTTTTTAACGAACGGTTTACCGTAGACACCCTGTATGAAAAAATTGGGTAAATACCCCAAATTTTCGGGAGAATTTAAATTTTTTTGTATCAAATATTCTAGTTTTTATGAATGCAACAAATAAATAATAAAATGACTTCAGGCAGACATTTTATACTCAACAAAAAATATATTTGAGATTTGTCATCTAAAATATTTAGGAAAGAAATGTCAATTGCAGCACTGCACGGGCCTGAATTTTTCTTAGGCGATTTTCCCGTATCATATTCAATATTTAAATTATCTTAATTTTATATATTTTTTTTACTTTTTCTAAAAACTACGCCTATAATCAGATAAGTATATTTTTTATTTATTTAGACCTGAAATGTTGACCGGGCCGGGTCAGGCAAAACTCAATATCTCTTATTTTATGACCGGGTCGGGCCAAGCCGGGCCTTAAAAAATATATTGGGCTCGGTGCAATAATGAGCAAGAAGCTTGTTATTTGAAATGCATTATAATAACTACCTTATTATTATTGTAGTTCTACTTTTTCTAAAATAATTAACAATGAATATGCACGCAGTTAAACCCTCCATTTTTTTAAACATTCGTCAAACATATATTATATGTGCGCAGTAAAAAATAGTTGATTTGTAACAACAACGTCATATTAGTGACGTTATTCTTACTATTCTTATAGTTTTGATATCATTGATTCGTTCATAAAGTCTCAGTTGGTTCAAATAGGTCTGGTTGCTAGAAACTTTACAATTTACTTTAATAGTTTTATTGCGAGAAGTTTAATGGCATTTAACAACTGCTTTAACAACGAAAGATTTAAGACGAAATAATGATTTGAACAAGACTGTATATTAGTGAACATGCAGTATAAAAAAATACTTATTCCATTAGTAGTCAGAGAGCATAAAAATAAAACACTAGTACAATAAAATAAAAATATATTAATTTTACGAGAACAAATGCTAACGACGCGAGCCGTTTTTGTTAACTATGATTAAGAAAAGAAAAGAAAAACAAACGCGGAGCCGCGCAGCGTTCACCGGCCCAGGGATAAGCCCCGCCGCATATTGAGCGCAGCGCAGGGGCAGCAGAGACGTAGCGCAGGCACAGAGAAATCTGTAAACCACACGTTCTTATGCAGCGCCGCAAATTGAACACAGCATAGGCGCAGCCGAGACAGAGGCTCTGTCTTCCCTCCGCGCGTTTGTGTTTGCAACACAGTTTCCTGCGTCCTCTGTACATAGCACGTGTGTATTTCACAGATCACGGAGTGGCGCCAGAGCAGCGCACTCAAAAAAAATAGTATGGAGAATTTAATTGTATTAGTGGAATCTCATCCGGTGTTGTACGATACGTGCCACCCGGATTATATGAGGACGAAATTAAAAGATGTTCTTTGGGCAGAAATTGCAAAAGAACTTAATATGGAAAATGGTAAGGACTTTTTTGTTTCTAGAAGTACAGAATTGGCTTTTAATTCTTTATACCCACGTAACTAAATTTAATTTTGCTAGGTGAAATATATAACATTAGTGCACAGGCACTATTAATTATATCTTTTTAAAGAATATAAAAAATCTGGGGTGTATAAATTAACATGTCCCGAATGTAATAAAATATATATAGGACAAACAATTAGAAGTTTGGAGAAATGTTTTGAAGAACATTTTCGGGAATTCAGATTAAAACAAAATTCTAGTTCGTTTTCTAATCATTCACTAGAATCTAATCATAAATTTCCCGAGATGAAAGATATTAAATTACTACATAACTGTTCAAACAGTAAAAAAATAAATTTATTAGAAGCGGCCGAAATTTACATAGTATTTAATTCGCCATGCGTCTCCCGTTTTCTTAAAAACGCGCTTGTTTTTTCTCTCTTCCGTTTTTTAAGAAATAGTGAAGATATATATTGTAAGTTTTCTTCATCTGATTCGGATCTCGAAGTCTAACAAAAGTTGCATAGCGTTCATGTCCATTGCAACGAAACTGAACTCTGCGAGACTGCGCCGGAGATACTGTGCTCAATATGCGCTGATGCCTCGGAGGCGCAGCACAGCCCGCTCAGCAGCACGGGTTTTCCTACGTCTCTGCTGCCCCTGCGCTGCGGTCAATATGCGGCGGGCCTAAACGCTGGCCGCATGCTGCTCGCCCCTCCAATAATTGTGCAGATGAGTGTACAACGCGTTCAACTAAGAGAAGATCCGCAAGGCGGCGGTATTTTACGGTCTAATTTTTCAAGATTTTTATTTTAACCTGACTCGGGCATGAGTTATCTCATCTTTATGAAATGTTCACATTATATTCCTTATAGTATAAACTAGTAAGATATGGGAATATTTTTTTTAATTTTGAAAAATATAACATTATTTTTTTCATACCTCTAAAAGAAAATTGTTAAAAAAAAGTAATTCGATAATTTACTAGATAATTGGGCTTAATATACGCTGTCAAAATTTCAACTTTCTAGGACCTTTAGTTTTTAAATAAACCTAACATTAAATTTCAGACCACTGTTATATTCCCCTTAAGAAAAGAAACCATAAAATTTGACCAATTAAAAAATATTGAATGATTTAAAGTATTATTAAACAAACTAAGACAAAAACAACTCTATACATATTGAATAACATGTAAGTGAACGTATCACTACATTTGCTGTACACAAACAAATTTCAATAGATGCTGCACGTTGCTACTGGATCAATGCAAGCGATTTACAGCAGCGTCTAGTTGCACCAGAACCTGCCCTTACTAAAAAGTGTAATAATTGAGCAATACATATTTTATAAAAGATTATTATAATCAACAAAGTGAAAATGATCGTTGTTGATTTATTGCATTTGCGTTTATCGCCATGGAAAAAAGACAGTCAACTAAATAATATAAAGAATATTTTCTTAAACAAATAAGATTAATCTAACAATAAATATTAACAATAATCAATAACATTTTAAGTATAAATGAATCAACAAAATCAATAAATAGCATCAACAATCACAAAAATAAAAAAAGCATTGTCATTTTGAGATTTAAGATAAGAAAAGTGGATCAATAATTTTCCTTCGATAATATTTTATTAATACTGTCCATTTTTTTTAAATAAAATTATTGTTTATTCTACAAAATGTTTCCATTTATTCATACCATAGCATGTCTATTTTAATATCAGCATTTTCGACTGATACTAAACATTTTCGACTGATATTAATATTACCAATTTTTTTCTCTAATTTTATATTGACAAGGTAGTTCATTTTTATATAAAATGACGTAGTTCTTTTTATCTATTTCATCGACTGATATTCAAATTAATCCCATAACTGTCCATTAACAATCAATATAAAGACACATTCATTAATCCTTACAACTTTCAGCATCGGTCTTGTTTATATTTGACAATCTACCAATATCACATCGCGTCCCAGTCCAAATCGAACATTCTAGCATGTTCGGTGTTACATAAAACTCTCTGTATATTACTTTCTTCTTTTCTCTAGGTATCGTTTTGAGTATCGTTTTTAATATGTCCATATAGATTGTGATATCAATTTGATTATTCAAGAGAAAAAGAAAAATTATAAGATTATAAATGATGCGCCATATATCCAATGACAGTAAATTTGCATATGACCTCAGTGGATAAGTAGGGTCATTGCGAGGTGGAGAATGGAAACCAAGCCAAGATATGATTGAATCAGACCTTACATATATACTGTCTATGCCCTAGAATGACGTTGGTTGAAATTAAGAATCACTTGACAAAAATCATCAAATCTTTTACAAAAAATAAGATATGATTGAATCAGACCTTACATATATACTGTCTATGTCCTAGAGTGATGTTGGTTGAAATTAAGAAACACTTGACGAAAATCATCAAATCTTTTACAAAAAATAAGAGTATTTATGAATTCTGTCGCTTCAAGAATTAAAAGATTTAATTCAACTTTAGTTTTTCTTAATTGGAGACGCCTTCTAAAGTAAAATTTAAGATTTGATAGTGGAAACATTATTTCAAGTCATCTAAAACGTATTGTTAACATTGATACTTTTTTGGGATCAAAACGTCTCTAGTACGGACGCACCATAACGAAAACAAAGAGTAGGGGTAGTATGGGGTAGGTTCGAACATGGGACATCTCCGGATATTTCAAATTTCCATCTTTCTGAAAGGTTGGTAACACGGACAATTTAATTGTGTGCTGAAATGGCAAGATTTAGTGAAGTTATTATAGAAACATCATAAAGGGCTGCACAAAGTAAGTTGTGTGCTTATTAATTACTCACGTAGTAAATGTTTTCTAAGATAGCTTTTCAAATTTTTAACCAGGTATGATAGAAAATATATATTTGCGCACTATATAAACAAAATATTTATTCACCTTGAACATTGTGAAATATGGATTCATTACATGTAAACTCATTTTGGATGCATAGGGCCGATCTGGACATCGGAGATGGGGCACTTTAGAATTGCTAAACGTATAGGCCAAATTATAAGATTGGCCGAATATAGTTACTTTTAAGTCACCATTTTCAGGCACTCGAAGAATGGTTTTGACATATATTTTTAAATAAGTTATGATTTTCAAAATTGTTTTATCTAGTTCCTGTTGCAGGTACTTCACATTTAGCTCATTTTGTTAAGTTTAATGTCAAGTTTGACTCTGAATATTAAATACCGTTTTAGGCAATAAACAAATGGGATTGCATTTTTTTAATATACCCATCTACTTATGAAAGTATTCCATTGATGTCCAAAATGTTTCCTGCCATAGAGCACTTCTGGACAAATGCCACTTCATTCATATTATATTTTTTTACAGAAATAGTGATGGGCACTTTTTAAATAAGCTGTAAATGTAGTTAAGTTATCTTCTTATAGCTCCTGGCTAGAGAAATAAGGTTAGGGACTTACATGACCAAAACTATCTGAACCTGCCCAACTCTACCTTACTCTAATTTTATTGGGTAGCATTTCTAGCTGACAGGGTCATATATTTTCATGGAATACCTTGTATATGTATTTAATGATCTGTTTACATTTATCTTCATTTTTCAACATTAGGAGATTTTTTTATACCGCGCTCATAATTTTGTTTTCAAATGCGCTAGGGGCAAAGACTGGTAAATATTTTATTTTTATTGAAATAAAACAACGCAGTTGGGAGGGTTACACTTTTATTGTTGAACACTGCAACATGTTTCACCACACAGTGGCTTCATCAGGCAGATGAAATAATGATTTTACAAAGTTTAAGAAAACCTCCTCAACCTACCCCAATCATTTAATCGAATACCAACATAACTTTAACCCTAAATTCAAAATTTTGCACGAATGTAACAAAAGTCGTAAATTAAACTTATTAGAAGAATTAGAAATTAATAAATATAACAAAAAAGGTATTCTATAAATGACCAAATAGAAGTAAACAATTCACCCCTAATCAATATTTAGTCGCTCAAAATTGTTTGTATTAGTTTCAGCCTAATTACTTCATTACCCCCCCCCCCCCTTCTATTAACTTAATTGCATTAGTATATAAGCTTTTACCCGTACTTTGTAAAATCATTATTTCATCTGCCTGATGAAGCCACTGTGTGGTGAAACATGTTGCAGTGTTCAACAATAAAAGTGAAACCCTCCCAACTGCGTTGTTTTATTTCAAATAGTATTATGGAGTTTTATCATGTATCCGCCTCATCAATTAAATATGGTAAATATTTGTTTAGAAAAGCCTAAAAAAGAAATACCTGTTTTTTCTTCTAATTTTAGCACATTATAAAATTAGAGCTTGAGAAAAGCATTTCTTTCACATTTCACTTAACTTTCGTGTTTCAATTCTATGGTGCGACATCACATATTGTCCACCTATCTCTCTCACCAGCGACAGTCCGCTAAACTAGAGGATTACCAACGAAAATCAATTATTTAATTAATTAATCTAGAGTCAATGTCCCATCTTTGTACAGTGCGACTGCAAATAGCCCAGACTTTTAAAACTACGATGGCACTTATCACATTTGAAACTCCGGCTCTTGAACTGCTCCATGAGCTGCGGGTTGATGAAAGGCCGTCCTCTCGTCCGGCACTTTAAGCTATTAGGGGAAATTACCTTACGCCCACCGCGCCTCGCCCAGTTCGTGAACCGCTGCAGCATCTCCAAACTCGACGGAACGCTCGACGTCGACGGGTAACACCCGGGGAAGTTGTTGTTCAGCGTCGGCACCATCGCTGGATTGTACTTGCCGAGATACGTGCTGTTGTTTTGATTATCCTCGTGCGCCTTCTGAGCATTGTCCTCGCTATAACACGCCTGCACCAGCTCGGATGGTAAATACACCTCCTCGTTCTCGTCGAGCAGTTCCGTTTTTATGTGCACGTCCGGCTCTACAAAGACCTCCTCCGTTTCCGTCCGTACCCCCAATCCGGGTTCCTGCTTAATATTAACCAAGAAATCAGTTTCATTCAACTTCTCCTGTTTCACATTCCCGAACCATAGCCGCCTATCCTCCTCTTCGTCGTAAGGATTAAACATATCATCGTCGTCGCTCGTCTCAGTCTCATTCGATTTGATCACCGCTAATATCGTCTCCCTGTAAGCGGCGAAATCGGAATAAAAAAAAGTCTTCGAGAAATTCTCCAGTTTGTCCAAAGGGCTTTCTTGGGGCTGATCCGCTGCGCTGGCTTTTAAATCGTAGCCAAAGTCGTAGTCTTTGATGAAACCCAAGAGATCTTTGAGGCCACCCTTTTTCTTTGTTAAAGAGTGAGGGATGGACATTCGCGCTATCCTCGGGAAATTAGTGGGCGGGGTTGGTGAGCTTTTGTTTGGGATGCTGTTATTTGATAAGAATTTTCTTAGGAGGCTACATCGTTGGTCTTTGCTGACGCGTTTTCTTTTAGAGGGCGGGTCTTGTTTTCTTGATGCAGGTGCAGGTAGACTGGAATGAATAGAAAATAAAAAACCCAATTACCAAGGTAACTCAAATTTGACTATTCCTGTAAACCAAGCTTTAGAATACCCTTTTGTTTTATTCGAGCTGCTGAACAAAAATTGACGTTTTATACAAATTCTACCGATGCGCAACTATTTTTCATAAGGGGGGGGATTGGCGTACTCCTTTTGGGACCACAAAACGTACCTACATTTCCGTAACATAATGGGGGGTGAATTTTTGACCGATCACAATACCTCCCTTATACAGTAGTGCGGTTGATAAAAACAGTTCCATACACAGAATTTTATGTAACACCGAACATTTGCATCCAATACAATTTGTCACCTTTAATTTTTAATTGTGTGTAAATTGAGTTGCCTATATGACCATTAAAAATTGTAGCCAATCAATCGCAATTAATGCCTCAACTTGTACAATGGCGGCCGAGGAAATGTGAACGGTATTTTTTTGTCATAGAGAAATTGTCTAATTTTGTACAGATTTATCAGAACTCTTAACAGTGGCGTAACTTAGGTTTTAAAGGACTATTATTCAATTGCTAATTACAATGCTAAACATATTTATTCTTAATACAAGTAGAAATTAATATTTTGTAGGACCACCATTTGCTGTGATAATTTTTGCCAAACGTGTACTCATGGATGAAACTAGATTCCTCATATTGTAGTTGTCAGCCAAATCCTCCCATGCATTTTCAACAATTTCGTGAAGTTCATCTGCATTCATAGGTCTAAAATCTCTCAAGTAAATCTTTTTTTGTAGGTATCCCCAAACATTCTCAATTGGATTGAGATCAGGGCTCTTCACAGGCCAAGGCAATACTTGGATGCGGTGTCATTTAGCCACTGAGTCACAATTCTTGCTGTATGGATAGGACTATTATCCTGTTGAAATATAAATTTTTACGGAAATGTTTGTGTTACTGAAGGCAACATTACATATTCTAAAATATCCCTGTATTTAATAGCATTTAAATGGCCATCTATTTTCCAAATTATTCCGGGTCCGTTTACACTGACCCAAGCCCAAAAATTAACAGAAAAACGACCACTATTTGTTATTGGACGGGTGAATCCTTCTTCATACCTTTGGTTTATTGGTCTATAAACTCGTAGGCTCCCATTACTACATGATTGAAATACTTTTTCGTCAGAAAAGACGACCGAGTTCCAAAAATCATCCCCACGATACACAAATTCGTTGGCAAACTCCAATCTTCGTTGTTTATTGTTTTCTGAGAGAAAAACTTTCTTAGCTGCTTGATAATTTTGTAGACCTGCAGCTTTAATACGTCTCCGAGCAGTTCTAGTAGACCCCGCAAAACCCGTTACTTCTCGAGCATCTAAGGCACTATCAAATGGATTTTCTCTGAGATGATTCACCAATGCAACATCCTGTTCTTCATTAGATACCCTTCCTATTCCAATTCGGGGTGGCCTTCTTAAATCTTGCCTTATTTCAAATCGCCTTTTCAAATTATGTATGCAGGTTTTGCTTACATTCAAATCAGCAGCCACTCGGCTAAGATACCAGTTTTCTTCTAGTTTAGCTATTGCCCTGCTTTTCTCGTCTAAAGATAGATGTCTAGGCATATTTTTGGATGACTTTTATAAATCTGTCAATCAAATGTTTGTTTTTGCACAAACGCGACGCTCCTGATTAAAATTCATATTCACATAGCTAATAAACATCGTTCACATTTCGTCGGCCGCCATTGTACATGCAGGGAGTTTTTCTTTCAAGTACACATGGCCCAGTTACAGCGTATGTGCCGTAAATCTTTAGATACTCGTTGTTTTTTAATTTGAAACTTGAAATTAGTGTGTTCCACTCCCAGACTAAGCATGAAGTAAAATTTCGAGTTTAGAAAAGCCCCGCGTAGAAAATTTGTCGAGGGTCGCGCAGCGACCCGAGACAAATTTTCACGGGGCTTTTCTAAACTCGAAATTTTACTTCATGCGCCACCGGTACAAAACACTGACATACTGCGAAGCTTAAAACACTCCGTTAAACTTTATATTGCATCAGTGTTTTGTACCGGTGGCGCATGAAGTAAAATTTCGAGTTTAGAAAAGCCTGAAAATTTGGTTTGGCCGCTCCGCGCTTCGCGCTACGCGACCAAACCAAATTTTCAGGCTTTTCTAAACTCGAAATTTTACTTCATGCTTAGCCTGGGAGTGGAAAACACTCGTTCAAAGCTTCAAATCTTTTAATAAGCCGAGCGTCGGAGCATGCACAGCGTATGCTTATGTATACTTAAAAAATTGTCGTTATGAAAATGTTCAGTGTTACATAAAACTCTCTGTATGAGATAACCTTTCACAATATAGCTAATATAGTGTTATATGACATACTAATCCTAGCTAGATTAGGCTAGCTACTAGTTACTCATATCAAACTAGATGATGTTTACTTAAGTAACTGGTGTCCAACTTAACCTAATCCAACTTTAAAATCCATTGTCTAATCTAACCCTAGTTCAAATAGATGGATTAATTTCCGAATACTGCATTTTCTGTAAGTAATAATGAGAGGAAACTAAAGGATATCGATGGATTGAATTTAGGCGATAAGGGCTTATCAAGAATATGGATTCGTGTTCAGTACTAATTTATTCACACATTGAACACAAACCCATATTGAACACAAATTTATATTATTGATATTTGTATTCTATAAAATAAAGCTCTGTTGTGGACGAACAATTGCTGTATACAAACGTTTAGTTTGCCAGCTATTGACGATACTACAGGGCTTTCATTAATTCCCGAACCCCACGTGACTAAATTTAAAATTGCCGCGTAAATTATTGTATTTGTACGTTGGAGGCTTTGAAAAAAGTAACCAAACGTTACTAAAGTCAAATTTGACATAAACGTTTATGCGCGGTGCATCGTTAAACCAACCTTTGAGATCTTACAAGATTCGCCCGGAATTTTCAGGTAAGCAAAAATTATTTAATTATTCTGAAACATTGAGTTTTATTTCTATTTATTTTGCAGAGTCAATTTGCTAGGATAAGCAAATACTGCGAAAATTATATTTACAACGAAAAAATTAATAAAAATTAGTTACATTTTTGAAGATGAGCCTATTTTTTAATCATTTTAAATATAATATTTTCAGTCGTCATAAAAATACGCCGGCGAATAAATATTTTTAAATCTAGGGAATTTTTGTGTGAGCCATACCACCTTGTACATTTGGTTGCCTATTATTTTTGGTCACGTGGGGTTCGGGAATTAATGAAAGCCCGGTACTTAAACTAATGGGCATTAGATAGCGTTTACGCTTTCGAACATAGATAGGGACTTAGTTAAGATGTATTAGACAAAAATTAATGGTTAGCGTTTAAGACTAGTTTTAAATGTAGGCACGATGGTGCAATTAATAATAAAAAAAATGTATATTGCATATATTGTATTTCATATTGTTATCCACCAAGGGACATAACAGCAGTGGTAAAAATAACCCAGCACATATTGCTGAAGTGATGATTCCTTGATGGAACCACGTCAGGAAAAATAAGACGCTGACTAATTAGATTAAGTGCTGATTACAAAATTTGCCCAACCCTAGGGTCAGCTACTTAAGTTATATTGGTTATTTTAGTAACTGATAATTAAAACAACGTAACTGATAATTAAAACAACCTAGGTAGCTGGCAATTAACGTAACTTAAAAATAGTCAATCAAAGCCTAACCCAACTTTACAATCTGTTATCTAGCAGCATCTTCCCAGTGTAAAGGCCAGTTAGTTAAATTAGAAAGTTGAATACTTGGTTAACTTAATTCAAGGTTAGGCTGGTTACCAGTTACTTAGGTTAGTTAGGTTATTATATTAACTACTAATTTGATAAAACTGTAGTATCAACAAATTGAGTATTTTATCTCCAATTTTCACCACAGTCCGTATTACAAGTATTTGTTAATTATAGGAGTAGGTATATTGTTATATTATCTCTTCTTGTTAAAATTACTCACCTACTTGAATGATGATTACGGCTAATGGGGGATTCCCTAAAATATTAATAATGCCATGTTTTATATTACATTGTACTATAATATAAACTGTGTTTTTTTTTAATAAAAACTCACCGATCTTTCACTAGATACGGATCTTCATGATTTAAATCTTCCGGAATTCTATAATATTCATTTATTCTATTAAAATTAATCAATGTTTTTATTTTGGAATATCGATATCAGTGATTTGAATGCCACATGTACAGGAAGTTTTTCTTTAAAGTGTACAGGGTGGCCCAAATTGGATGTTACTATAGGAAATCTCAGTTATTAGAAGAGATAGAAAAAAATCGATGGCGCATCCTTGAGCTCTTTTTTCGAGACAAACTCAATGCCGGAAACAGAAATTAGCTATCATCTTTTGTTTTTAAGTTATAGCCAAAAATTCAATATTTTCCATTTTTGATTTTTATTAATATCTCAGTCATTTATTATTTTATCAAGATAAGAACTGTGCAGGTACTTTTTCGAGGAGAATCAAATGCAATTTACAGATTATTTCTATCTTTATTAACAAAAGAGATACAGCCCAAAGTTATATTTTTTTTAAATAGAAGTCATAGTTGGCTGTGCTATTAAAAAAAGTTTTTTTCCCCTTTTCATCGATATATAACATGTTGATGTTTTATTTGAAATTTATTGATATATATTATATTTTATTAAATTTTAAATATTCTTATTAATCGCAGTAGGCATGTTTAATATTAAATTAATAATTGCTAGAATTTGAGTAAGCTTATATAAGGATATGATAATAATTACAATTATTTAGAAAAAATGAAATGAAAATAAATGGATATTATACCTAGGTTTTGTTTATTGACCAACCAGATTTCAGATTTATTTTTCTTAAGTTCTTTGATTACACTGGTCGGCATGAAAATCGGCCCTGACACCATTCCTGCTGATTCTTATGTCAAATGACCTCCTGAATCCGAATATGACCCCTGTTTTCCCCCATCACCCACCGTTTTCGGGGGAGGCCCCCCACCTATTTTTATCACTTTTCGATAATTTGGAGGGATGAAAAGGATTATTTTAGCCTTTACGTTTCTTCTGAGGGGCTACAGAGGTGAAAAGTTCCAAAACATGAACATTTGTAGCAAGGAGGTAGATTGGGGGGGGGGATTTGCCCCCTTAAATTGTAAAAAAATCCTTAAAAATGATCGATTTTTCCGTTTATTTCGCAGTTTTTTCACTTATTTTCTACATATTCCAGCTTCCATCCCCCCTCATCCTCCCCCAAACAATAAAAATATATAGCAACAATATATAGCAACAATAATAAAAATTTATAGCAACAATAATAAAAATATTTAGCCACAGTTCGGAAGATTCACTGTACCACACTGGCGCTCTCAATACCTCGCGCGCACAGGTCCCGAAGGAAAATATTTACTTGCCGCCTTTGCATATCAAACTCGGATTGATCAAACAGTTTGTGAAAGCAATGGACAAGACCGGTGATCCATTTCAATTTTTGAAAACTAAATTCCCTCGTCTTAGTGAGGCTAAAATCAAGGAAGGAATTTTCGTGGGCCCCCAGATTAGACAACTTTTCCAAGATTCGACGTTTATTGAACACCTGAATCGAAAAGAAAAACGAGCTTGGATTGCATTCCAAAACGTGTGTGAGAACTTTTTGGGTAACAACAAAAGTGATGATTATGTCGCTCATGTCGAGGAATTGCTGTCAGCGTACAAGGCCATGGGGTGTAACATGTCTCTTAAAGTGCATTTCCTTCACTCACACCTGGACTTCTTCCCTGAAAATTTAGGAGCAGTTGCGGATGAACACGGGGAACGGTTTCATCAAGACATCTCTAAGTTCGAGAGGAGATTTTCGGGGAAGTGGAATGCGAGCATGTTAGCAGAGTACTGCTGGTTTTTGATACGAGAAACTTCTACCTCAGGGTACAAAAGGAAAGCAAGCACCAAATGAAGGTACTTATCTTAGTTATTTATTATTCTTTACATTTATTATTTTACATTTATTATTTTACTTGTTATTTATTATTCTTTACAGCTAAAATAATCCTTTTCACCCCTCCAATGGATGGGGGAAACGGGGGGAGTATTAAGAGCGCCAGCGTGGTACAGTGAATCTTCCGAACTGTTGCTATATATTTTTATTATTGTTGCTATATATTTTTATTATTGTTGCTACATATTGTTGCAATATATTTTTATTATTTGGGGGTGTTTGGGGGAGGATGAGGGGGAATGGAAGCTGGAATATGTAGAAAATAAGTGAAAAAACTGCGAAAAAAACGGAAAAAATTGATCATTTTTAATGATTTTTTTACAATTTAAGGGGGCTAATCCCCCCCCAAATCTACCTCCTTGCTACAAATGTTCATGTTTTGGAACTTTTCACCTCTCTAGCCCTCAGAAGAAATGTAAAGGCTAAAATAATCCTCTTCATCCCTCCAAATTATCGAAAAGTGATAAAAATAGGTGGGGGGGCCTCCCCCGAAAACGGTGGGTGATGAGGGAAAACGGAGGTCATATTTGGATTCAGGAGGTCATTTTACATAAGAATCAGCAGGAATGGTGTCAGGGCTCGAAAAAAAAATTTTTTTTGCAGACCAGTGTTATTTGTTATGAAATGGCATTGATATATGAATGCCATATTGGTTCTGGTTCTGGTTCTTTGGGGAGTGCGCATTTCTGCACTGCACTTAGGCCTCATTAGGCCCATTGTGCTTTCCTCCCGCTGCTACGACGCCGGAGATTAGGTCTACAGCTATCCGGGAATTTTGCCGAACCCGGTGGGAGTTCCAACCCACCGGCAGGGATCTTTAACGTGCACGCATCCAGGCAGTACACGGGCCCTACATACATTTTACGTCATATCCGAGAAGACAGAGTGTTTTGGCATTTTTATCCTAATCTATATAAATGCAGACAACTTGTTAGGCCGGTATTTGAACCCCGGTCCGTGGCGTGGCAGTACAACACTCTAACCACTACACCACCAAGCTGCCCTGAATGCCATATTGCCAGTGATTAATTATTTGACAAAAAGTGGGATTCATAAATGAAACCTGTTCCGCCGTGAAATTAATCTTTACGACAGGGTAATTAAGCACATGGCAACCATCTATAAACATAACCTTAAATTTATTTTGAAGACAAAAGTCACAATTACAACCGGAGTATCCAACCAATTATCTAACTTTATTAAAACAATCACCAAATCTGGTTGGTCACTACAAAAAAAAAACGATTATACTAAAGATTGACAGAAAAACTACAATAAATGCTCAAATTGATTGCCATTGTTCAAAATGCATGAGTTACATCTATTTATGACACTTCTACATGCATTATGAATATGAATATGAGATATAGAATTTACAATATTAATGAAATTTTGTCGCAAAATATTGATATTGTTGTTATTTAATTTATATAAACTGTCCTTTATATAGCCCCAAAAAAAGAAGTCCAGCGAAATGGTGAGGCCATTTTACCAGTCCATTTGTGCCTAACCATTTTGCTCCAAAATTAACATTTAATATATTTGTCACTTCTCTGCAATTATGGGGAGGTGCGCCGTCTTGTTGGAAACACAAATGTTCCCCTTGAGGTAATGGCAAATTGTCCAAATAGTTCTCAATAATATTTTGTTGTAAAATGTCTGTATATTTCCGCCCATTCAAGTTTTCCTCGTAAATTTTGTAACACAAGATTCGGTTTCCCAGTAGAGCACACCAAACACTAAAACCAAATCTACCTTGTGCCTTAACATCAACAGTCCAATGAGGGTTAGAATCGGCCCAATAATGGGCATTGTGCTTATTAAATATTCCCGAGGAGCTTATGTATGATTCGTCGGTCCAAATAATGTCGTAAAAGTTCGGATTTGTTAAACATCTAGCTTTGTACCAGTTACAAAATTCTAATCTTCGTTCAAAATCCTCGGGGTTCAAATGGTGTCTTTTTCGAATCGTGTAAGGACGGAATTTATTTTTTTTCAGAATCCTTAAGGCACGATTTCTTGAATTTCTTTGTTCGTCTTCTATTTGCATACTTGATATTTCTGGAGTTTCAATTACAGTTCCAATAACACTAAATCCAGCTTCTTCTGCATCTAATATATTATATTCTCTGGATCTCGGGATAGTAAAGGAACCGTGGTTGATGAGATTCAGCTTCAACAGCTGGAATATGGATTTATCGGGCTGGAATATGGATTTATCGGATACCGAGTATAATATGTTTCCAATGCAATATTAGAATTACTGTTGCTTTGAATAAAGCATTCTAACATATCAAACTTTTCGTAATTTTCGTACTTCATGTTTAAACACAACCCGACACCATATGGTAAAAGGGAATACTGATTATATATATATATATATATATATATATATATATATATATATATATATATATATATATATATATATATGTTTAAACACTTACTTTATTAATACACAACAACAAACAACTAATATAATAACAACGTTGTTGTTTTTTCTTTCATGTGTAACAGGCATCATTTTATTTACAAGCCTACTGCGTTTAATGAGAAATATTTAAAATTTAAAAAAAATATAATATATCTCAATAAATTGCAAATATAACATCAACTTATTTTATATCAATGAAAAGAGAAAAAATAAAAAATTTATAATAAGCACAGCCAACTATAACTTCTATTAAAACAATATAACTTTGGGCTGCATCCCCTATATAAATGCAGATAGAAATAATCTGTAAATTGCATTCGATTCTCCTCGAAAAAGTACCTATACAGGGTGTCTACGCTAAACCGTTTGTTAAAAGTTTATGGGGTTGCCGTTGCACTAAAAATTTGAAAAAAATCCTTGTCATATGGTTGAATCAGTTCTCCTCATGTGAAATATTTTCAATTTAATATCACTTCCGGTTCCACCGGAAGTTGCACCAAGTATGTTATTTTAAATGGAACACCCTATATATTAGTAATTTTTTGGGTTCCTCGTTTAAATTGCAACATATTTTATTGGAACATATGTACACTTATCTCTTATAGTTTTCAGGAAAAAAAAATATTTTTAAAATTCTGACCTCTAAAAGGCATCTTGAAATATGTCTGTAACTTTTCTTAAGAATAAGATAAAAATATGATTTATATCTCTACTTGTACCTAGAGGATGCCTCTATGAGTGAAATAATTGGAAACTGTCAATGTTTACAATAAGTGTGCTTAAAATGTCAATATCTAAGTGCCCTATTCAATATCTAGTAATTCAATTTTTTTAAATGGAACGGCCCAATTTTTATCACATGGTACGATTGGGGGGAAAATTTCCTACAAAAAAGTATTACACAACTATACTCCTAAAGCAAGTAGTTTTCGAATTATTTCGAAAATTCGTTTTTCGTCGCATTTCTGCAGGGAATAATGCGCGCATAAGTCGCAAATGAATTTTAGTAGGCCAGTAGCAGAGCTGGGATGAATCCTCAAAAACAGGATTCGAGTCACGAATCCGAATCACCTAATATGATTCGAATCAAAAATACTCGAATAAAGGATTCGTTAGTGAAAAATATGATTCGAATCAAAGATTCGAATCCTCATTTTTGAATCACGGATACAAATCCTTTAGAAATAAATTTGAATCTATTATTTGCAACCAGTAATATTTCATTCCATCAGTTTCTATTAACAAAAATGTTTATTTACCGACTAAATATCTGATTATATAATGATTTTAATTAATTATGATATATGTGTTATTAAACTTCATTTTAAATCTGTGTTTTATACGCGTGGCGCATGAAGTCAAATTTTGAGTTTAGAAAAGCCCCGTGAAAATTTGTCTCGGGTCGCTGCGCGACCCTCGACAAATTTTCTACGCGGGGCTTTTCTAAACTCGAAATTTTACTTCGTGATCCGGATTCGTTACATTTTTTTAAAAGGATTCGTATTCGAATCCAGACGTAGATGATTCGAATCCTTATAAAAGGATTCGAATTCTTATAAAAGGATTCGAATCCTTATAAAAGGATTCGAATTCTTATAAATGGATTCGAATCCTTATAAAAGGAATCGAATCCTTATAAAAAGATTCGAATCCTCATACATCGCAAATCATCGCTATTAAGGCTGGGATTCGAATTCGATAAATTCAAATAGTTAAATATTCTAATATGAATATTTAAATCACTAAATTATTCATATTTGAATATAAATATTTAAATTTTCGAATAATTCAAATATTTGTGAATGCATATTTGGTTACTTAACCATGAAAAATATCCAACGTTAATAGTATATTTTTAACTTCACTTGAAATCAGTGTTTTATACGCGTGGCGCATGAAGTAAAATTTCGAGTTTAGAAAAGCCCCGTGAAAATTTGTCTCGGGTCGCTGCGCGACCCTCGACAAATTTTCTACGCGGGGCTTTTCTAAACTCGAAATTTTACTTCATGCTTAGTCTGGGAGTGGACAACACTCGTTCTTAGAAGTTTCAAATTTAAGGATCACTCTAGATTACTAAGTTTATTACCATTTTACAAAGACTACAGCTCGAAGGACCAACCATGGTCTTCGGAGACCGAAGGACTACAGGGAATCGAAGTTTTTTACAAGAAAACAACGAATATCTGAAGGTTTACAGCATGGATAGGAAAGTAAATATCTAATTTTGAAAAAATGTCGAAGTTGGGTTGGTTTTCAGTGCATTTTTAACTTCACTTTAAATCAGTGTTTTATACGCGTTCCTATCCATGCTGTAAACATTCAGATATTCATTGTTTTCTTGTAAAAAAACTTCGATTCCCTGTAGTCCTTCGGTCTCCGAAGACCATGGTTGGTCCTTCGAGCTGTAGTCTTTGTAAAATGGTAATAAACTTAGTAATCTAGAGTGATCCTTAAATTTGAAACTTCTAAGAACGAGTGTTGTCCACTCCCAGACTAAGCATGAAGTAAAATTTCGAGTTTAGAAAAGCCCCGCGTAGAAAATTTGTCGAGGGTCGCGCAGCGACCCGAGACAAATTTTCACGGGGCTTTTCTAAACTCGAAATTTTACTTCATGCGCCACGCGTATAAAACACTGATTTCAAGTGAAGTTAAAAATATACTATTAACGTTGGATATTTTTCATGGTTAAGTAACCAAATATGCATTCACAAATATTTGAATTATTCGAAAATTTAAATATTTATATTCAAATATGAATAATTTAGTGATTTAAATATTCATATTAGAATATTTAACTATTTGAATTTATCGAATTCGAATCCCAGCCTTAATAGCGATGATTCGCGATGTATGAGGATTCGAATCTTTTTATAAGGATTCGATTCCTTTTAAAAGGATTTGAATCCTTTTATAAGAATTCGAATCCTTTTATAAGGATTCGAATCCTTTTATAAGAATTCGAATCCTTTTATAAAGATTCGAATCATCTACGTCTGGATTCGAATACAAATCCTTTTAAAAAAATGTAACGAATCCGGATCACGAATCTGTTTTCACTAAAGTATTCGAATACCTCTTTTGATCCTCTAAAAGGATTCGAATCCGGGAATCGAATCCTGAATGATTCGAATCCTGCCCAGCTCTGGTCAGTAGTAGGCTTTTGTTTTGTTGCGATTGTATTGCGAAATGTCAAATAATAAAAAGAATTAGTACAAAGTTTTAAAGAAATCAACAAAATAAATAATTACACAAATTAACAAATTATCAATTTATTCTTTATACATGGCAACTGCCAATTGAACAAAATTTGATTCGAATCTTTTGAATCTTGTTTTATTCATCGGCGGCGAATGGATAAGTTTCATTAAATATTCTACATGTTCGAGTACCAACTCTATCACAGTTGCCATGTATAATAGTAGGGGAGCTCAAGCGGGGATTTGGGGTTTTACTCAAGCCCGGCAGAATAAGTAAGGGGAGATAGCTTGCACCCTGTTAATGAACTACCACCATATATGAACCCTTAATATAGGGGGGTTTGCTTAGGACAACCCATCAGATTAGTAAAAAAAAATCGATCCCCGAAAATACTCGAGCGTGTCAGATTAAGCTAAAGTAAGTTAATTATATGCAGAAAAGTTTACATTTCAATAATCTGACGATTTGAATGTGACGTAAAGAAATAGGCGAGTCACAAAGTTGCAAAAAAAAACGTTACCTGGTTTTACTCGAGCGCGTTTAACTTTTTTTTCATTTTGTAGGCAATAATGTAAGGATCACGGAAATAATATAATGTAATGATTTCTACATGCCGAATTAGCTAAAATCATCACTAAAGTGTGGTGCGTGCAGCTACGGAGAATTTTATATTTGCCACTACGCGCCTCTCTGCCCTTCTTGCTCTTTCTCTATCTCTCACTCTTTCGCACCGTCCCCACCACGGCCTTATACCCATACAGATTGTTAAAAAAAATTGTTACTTGAAAATCTAAATAAATACATTTTTTTTACGTATATATACTTATTTTAAATTATTATACATTAGTTTTATTCTGTTCAGTACGTATTAAACGTATTAAAGATTGTCAAAAAAAAAATTGTTACTTAAACATCTACATAAATACAATTTTTTTTACGTATATATACTTTTCTTTATTATTATACATTAGTTTTATTCTATTCAGTAAGATGAAAAAAAAAATTAAAAAAAGTTTTCAAAGTCAGATTTAGAAATCCCTTGACATAATTGTCAGATTATAGGTCAGTATGATAAGGACATCAAACTGAACCGTCTGTATGAAAATCTGACGAGCTCGAGTTTTTCAAGGTCACGATTTTTTTTCACTTTTTTAAAAATCAGCCATAAGTTATGGTTACGTCCAAATCGTCAGATTAACGAATATGATATCTTTTATGGTTCACTTAACACTCCTACTAAATATCTGACCAGCTCGAATAAGTTTTTTTTTTCAATTTTCTACCTCTTCGTACGGCCACCCACACCTAGCAAGTCGTCAGATTAGTATCTGTCCGTTACCAGGAACATGAAGGGCGTCAAAGCTATTAATATCTGACGCGCTCTTGTAAGCCATTGTGACTATTTTTTTTTACATTTTCGAAAATTGATACTGGCTACCCCCACCGCTAAAAGGGCATACATCATATAGACTTTTCTTCTTTTTAGCATCTAATCTTCGCAATCTAAGAGTTTCCACAACGCTAACTGCCCATTTAGCCTCGCGGGCTCCCCTACTATAAAGAATAAATTGACAATTTGTTGATGGGTGTATTTATTCATTTTGTTAATTTCTGTATAACTTTGTACTAATTGTTTTTATTATTTCGCACATTTCGCATTACATAAGCGACAAAACAAAAGCATTACTACTTGCCTACTAGAATTCAGTTGCGACTTATGCGCGCATTGTTCCCTGCATAAATGCGACGAAAAACGAATCTTCGAAATAATTCGAAAACCACTTGCTTTAGGAGTATAGTTGTTAATACTTTTTTGTAGGAAATCTTCCCCCCAATCGTACCATTTAAAAAAATTGAATTACGAGATATTGAAGAGGGCACTTCGATATTGACATTTTAAGAACACTTATTGTCAAAATTGACAGTTTCCAATTAATACACTCATAGAGGCATCCTCTAGTTACAAGTAGAGATATAAATCATATTTTTATCTTACACTTAAGAGAAGTTACAGATAGATTTTAAGATGCCTTCTAGAGGTCAAAATTATAGAAATATTTTTTTTGCTTGAAAACTATAAGAGATGACCGGCCTAAACCAGTTGCCGCGAACCAACTCCCCCAAGCTACGGTGTACAGATATCGTGCCAATAGCTGTATGGCACAGGGTTAAGTGTCGCGAACGATTCCGTTGGGATACCGGGCGACCTCCCAACGTAGTGAGCCTTCTGTGCGTATCGGGGCACTGCGCACAGCGACCGGTTATTTCCTCCGTACTCGTGGGACCAAAATGGAACCAAAAATTAAAACAAAAACTACAACAACCATAGGGGGCTCTTCGGAGAACCCTACCTCCACTGGTGCCGCCGCAGCCGAACCCGAACGCCCTAAACAGCCATCGGGGGCGACCAAGCGACGCCAGAGGAGAGAAAAGCTCGCCCTGAGGGCAGGGACGCCTAGGCGAAACCTACCTCAGGGAAAGCCGACGCTAGGGGGGGGGGGGGGGGGGACGCATCCGCGATACCCTGGACCAACGTCAGCACCCGGCTCGTCAGGGACGCCAAAGCGAAACCTGTCGAGCGACTGCACACCTCCGGGACTCCTCAAGAGACCGGCGAAAACCCCAAGGGAGGAGAAAGGGCCTCCGCCAAAGAGGACCTTCAGCGATATCCTTACGGGCATAGCACTCGCTATTATACCGAGAGGATATCCCGAGAATAGCATCAGTGCAGAGGAGGCCGAGGTTATTAAAACCTCGATCATCCAATGCATTGATGCCACGGCGAAAGGCGAAGCATCGCCGAGATTTCAGGAATGCACCCACAAAGGGGGATTCCTGAAAGTAATATGCTCCGACATGCAAACCAGAGCATGGCTCGAGAGCATCTCCAAGGAGAAAAACCTCTTGGGGAACGGGAAGGAACTTCAGATCATTGATCTGAAGGACTTACCGGAACCCAGGAGAGTGCTAACCTGGGCTCCAGGACCACCCATAGAGGCGACCACCTTCCTCAACAGAATATCGGTGCAGAACAACCTGAGCACCGATACCTGGAGAGTGGTCAACGAGAGGCCGGACCCCAGGGGAACTCAGTACATCTTACTGATGGACAAGTTCTCTTGGGGGAAGGTCAGCGAGAGGAAGAAGCTGCACTTCGGCCTCTCAACGATCACCCTCAGGGCCCTGGCGGCAAAGACCGACGCCAAACCTGAGGAGACCACAGGGAAAACAATGGAAGACATTCCATTGCCCGGAGAGGGAGCAATGGACAGCAGTCCGTTGCCCAAATCACCGAAGGGTAAGTAATGTTCAAATTACTTCAAATTAATATACACCACTGTAGGGCGGCATCCGCTGCCCTCAGTGCATATATCCTTAATGAGAATATTGACATTGCACTTGTACAAGAGCCATGGCTCTACAAGGGAATTGTAAAGGGGTTAAACATACAGGGCAGGCGACTGATAGTGGCCGAACCTATGTGTAATCCACGTACATGTATAATCGTAAAACATGAACTGAATCTAATGCCCCTATGGGACCTATGTTGCAGAGACCTAGTGGCAGCACGGCTGGAAGTAGTGGAAAGGGGAACGCGGAGGGAGTTTATACTCGGATCCGGTTACCTTCCCTACGACCAACCAGGACCACCGCCGCCAGACATCGTCCAGCGGCTGATAAATCGCGGGAGCCACGATGGCATACCGCTGATCCTTGGATGCGATGCCAACGCACACCACATTATATGGGGGAGCACGGACATCAATCCAAGAGGTGAGAAACTATTAGATTTTATCTTAGAGAATGACATTGAAATAGCAAATATTGGAAATGTACCCACGTTCGTAAACGCGGCGCGAAGCGAAGTAATTGACATTACACTTGCCTCTCGCAAGGCAAGTGAACTGATAAAACTTTGGCATGTGTCTGATGAACCATCATTATCAGACCATAGATATATACGATTCGATATCGAATCAGAAAAACCAACGGAAACCCAAAACAGAAACCCGAGGAGAACTGACTGGGACCTGTACAATGAGGTACTAGCCAGCCGAATCGGGGACTGTCCAACAGGAGCGAGAACAACGCATGAGCTGGAGTTCATGGTGCAAAGCATCACGGACTCCATCAATACGGCGTTTGAAGCAAGCTGCCCAAGAACTACCAAACCCACTTCCACCAGGGTCACCTGGTGGAACATGGATCTTGATAGGGCAAAGGCATGCACCAGAAGGCTATTCAACATAGCCAAGAGAAACGGTGAATGGGCGCAGTACAAAACGGCCCTCACGGCATACAACAATGCCATCAAAAAAGCCAAAAGAGACTCTTGGCAAAAATTCTGTGGGGACATAGAAAGTGAACCCACAAGCTCCCGTCTACTTAAGACGCTCAGCAAAGATCATGCTGGGAACATCGGCTCACTGCTGACCAAAGATGGAGAGTACACAGACTCGGTAGAAGGGACCCTGCAAGTATTACTGCAGACGCACTTCCCGGGTTCTGTAATACTTGAAAATCCTGTATCCGGGGACCTAAGCGAGCCCAACACATGGGCTCCAAAACAGGACTGGGACACAGCGAAAACACTTATCAAACCTGGTGACATTGAGTGGGGAATTAACACGTTCAAACCATTCAAATCACCAGGTCCTGACGGGATATATCCTGTCATGCTACAAAAGGGGATAGCAGCGCTGAGGGGACCACTATGTGATATCCTCAGGGCTAGCCTTGCCCTTTCATACATTCCAAGCAGCTGGCGGACTGTAAGGGTGGTATTTATACCCAAACCAGGGCGTGCTTCGTATGCCCTGGCCAAATCTTACAGACCGATCAGCTTGTCATCATTCATTTTAAAACTATTAGAAAAACTAGTAGACAGGCACATACGGGAAGGAGTCCTAAAGGACTCACCACTACACCGTCAACAATATGCCTACCAAGCGGGAAAGTCATGCGAACTGGCAATCCACCAGCTAGTGAGCAGATGCGAAAGTACCATACAATGCAAAGACATTGCGTTGGGGGCCTTTCTGGACATTGAAGGGGCGTTTGACAACACAACCTTCAACTCCATAGCAACAGCAATGGAGAAAAGAGGGATCTACCCGCAAGTCCGACACTGGGTGAACAAGATGCTCAGGAGCCGGACTGTAACAACTACTCTACACGGAAAGACAGCAGAAGCGGTGGTCGCTGGCGGGTGCCCCCAGGGAGGGGTTCTCTCGCCGCTCCTGTGGTGCCTCGTCATGGACGACCTTCTGCTGCTACTTGAAAACCAGGGCATTTATGCCTTGGGGTACGCAGATGATCTGACCATTCTAGTTAGCGGGAAGTTTGGGACCACTGTATCAAGCCTGATGCAGAGGGCACTAACTACCGTGGAAAGATGGTGCAAGAACGAAGGGTTAGCTGTAAACCCGGCCAAAACGGCGATAGTCCCCTTTACCAGGAGACGAAAAACCGATGACATAACATCGCTACGCATGTATGAAATGGAAGTCCCAATCAAAAATGAAGTAAAATATCTAGGGGTCACACTTGATACCAGATTGAACTTCAACTTCCACCTGGAGAACATCAGCAAAAGGGCCATGAGAGGACTTTTTGCGACCAAGAAAATGGTAGGACGCACATGGGGACTGAGACCCAGTATGACCAAATGGCTATACACCGTGGTCATAAGACCCATAGTGACATACGCGGCGCTCGCTTGAGGAGAAAAAACCCAAACCAAGAGCGCAGCCGTAAAACTCGAAAGAGTGCAACGACAGGCGTGTCTGCTGATTACTGGGGCAATGAGAACAACGCCCACAGCAGCCATGGAACACATATTATCGCTTCCACCACTACATCTATATGTTATGATGGAAGCCAGACAGGCAGCCTACAGACTGCACATAAATGGACACACTTTAAATGTAGGGTCATCTAGACCGGAAACATTTAAAGTGCTACAAGAAGAAGAAATCCTAAAAATGAGGTCCGATTTCACTAAAATCGTACACCCATCCCGCAGATTCAAAATAATCATACCACAGCGGAGTGAATGGACAAATGGAACATACCCGGGAACGAGTAAAGGAACCATCTGGTACACAGACGGGTCCAAAAACACTAAAGGAACCGGGGCTGGTATCTATGGAGGCTGTAACCGGAGCAAACAATTCACGGTTGCTCTGGGGAAACATGTCTCCATCTTCCAGGCTGAAGTGGCCGCCATTGACTGGTGTGCCCACCACATAATGGAGTCGGGACTCAACAAAGGACCAATTACCATTATGTCGGACAGCCAGGCAGCCCTAAAAGCGCTAGCCTCGCCGATAGTTCAGTCCAGACTGGTTATGGACTGCATAAACAGGCTGGACGCACTGGCAACAACAACAAAAACACAGCTAGTATGGATACCCAAGGACCAAGGAATTATTGGACACTTGGGGGCCGACCTGCTGGCCAAACAAGGGACAACAGGTGAATTTATAGGACCTGAACCCGCTTTCGGAATACCACATGAAACCGGAAAGGAAATAATCCGACGCAAGTTAGCAGAGGAGCATACAAAGGCATGGCACAACCAAATGGGAATGAGGCACACGAGACTCTTCCTAGATGGCCCGGTACCTGATAGCGCATTAGCGCTGTCAGGACTGAGCAGAATGAAACTAAGGAAAATCACAGGACTAATTACTGGGCACTGTGACCTGAATAAGCACAAACATAGGATGGGTCTTGAGAAAAGCCCCCTATGCCGTGGGTGCTTGGAAGAAGAGGAAACTCCCCAACACCTACTGTGTACATGCGAAGCCCATAAACGGCAACGCACGGAGCAACTCGGGAAGCCCGTGCTTCCTGAAGAACAGCTCAAGAACATCCCCTGGCCCAAACTCCTGGACTTCTTAGAAGACACAGGAATATACAGGGAGTAAAATAACCAGAGGAGTACAAAAGGACCACGGAGACCGTAGTGCAGGGACGCAAAGCGATACCACCTCATGTGAAAAAAAAAAAAAAAAATAAGAGATAAGTGTACATATGTTCAAATAAAATATGTTGCAATTTTAACGAGGAATCCAAAAAATTACTAATATATAGGGTGTTCTATTTAAAATAACAAACTTGGTACTACTTCCGGTGAAACCGGAAGTGATATAAAGTTGAAAATATTTCACATGAGGAGAACTGATTCAACCGTATGACGAGGATTTTTTACAAATTTTTAGTGCAACGGCAACCCCATAAACTTTTAACGAACGGTTTAGCGTAGACACCCTGTAGAACATACAATTCTTATCTTGATAAAATAATAAATGACTATTAATATTAATAAAAACCGAATATAGAAAATATTGAATTTTTGGATATACCTTGAAAACAAATGACGATAGCTAATTTCTGTTTTCGACATTGAGTTTTCCTCAAAAAAGAGCTCGAGGATGCGCCATCGATTTTTTTCTATCTCTTCGACTTTAGAAAAGCCTAAAAATTTGGTTTGGACACTCCGATTCGCTATGTGACCAAACCAAATTTTCAGGGTTCTCTAAACTAGAAATTTTACTTCATGCTTAATCAAGGAGTGGAAACACTTGTTTGAAGCTTTAAATTATACTCATTTCAAAAACAATGAATGCTTCAAAATTTATAATGTATACAGGCTGATTCATTAGCCTCTTTATAAACTTTGGCAATAAAATGTAGATTTAATTTCACGAAGAAATATTCATATAGACACATGTTCTATCTTTCTTTGTTCAGGAGTTATAGCCTCTATGAACACTAAAAAAAAAAAAAAAAAAAAAAAAAAAAAAAAAAAAGACCTTTATTGGCATATCTCAACATCTTACAGACTATTTACAATTCATTCGTTATTTCTCCATTTCCGTATCCCTCTTACCCTCCCTTCTCTTTTCCCTCTCCCTCCCCAGCTTTTCCAACGTCCTTACCCCGATCCCATCCTCTCTCATCCACTCCACTACCCTTCTATTCCCTTTCGCTCCCAGCCACTCCTCTTTCACCCCCTCACATTCCTCCGCCAAGTGTCCCCACGTATCCCTCCCCTGTCCACACAACACACACCTTCCATATTCTTCCCCCATCCATACTTTCCTTCCTCTCTCCTCCGATCCACACCTCGCCCTTGCCACAATCACCCTATCCTCTCTACCCCATCCCTTCTCTATCAAATACTTCGGCACTCTTCCATACACCTGCCACCTCCCATACATATCATTATACTCACTTCTCTCAATACGCCCTTGCCTTTCTTGCCCTTCCACCTCCTTCCCTTTCCCCCTCACCCACTCATCCACCTTCACCCCATTTCCTAGCCATTCCATTACCTTCGCCTCCGACAGCCCTACCCTCTCATACATTTTCCTCCTCTCCCCTCTCCATCTACCCTCACCCCCACACACACTCGTCACCCATACATCCTTCACCAATCTCTCTTCCTCCATTTCCCACAATCTCATCTCGTACCTCACCACCCTCACCATTGCCTCCCACTCTAGCCTCTCTCTGTTCGTCTCCTGAAGCACTATGTAGCTGGGCGTGGACCTCTCCACCCCCAACATGCGCTTCAGGAACCACATCTGCTCCCTCTCTATCAGCTCGTACCCTTTCGTCCCCCACACTTCCACTCCATACATTAGCACCGATCTCACACACGCATCCCATATTTTACACGCAACCTTCATATTGTTCCCCATCCACTTCCCCCACTTGCCCCACGCCATTCCCCACGCCTTCCTCGCCTTACTCTGCACCCACCTCACATGCTCCTCATACCCTCCCGTTCCTTTGAACCAAAACCCTAAATACTTGAAAGTTTTCACCCTCTCAATAACTACCCCCTTCCACTCCAATTCTTTCACCTTCCCCTCTCTCCCTTTATTTCTAAACTTCACCCACTTCGTTTTCACTACATTCACATTCATTCCTCTTCTATGAACACTAATTGGTAATCATAATTTAAAAAAATCAAAAAAATTTATTGTTACAAACAGAAATCACAAGAAAGCGAAATGTGCCCACATTAAATATTAAAAAATTGGTACATTTTCCTAAATACATAATTTTCAACGAAGAATTAATCTTTCTTGTATGCGTAATTAATTTACAAATAGTGTCAGAAGCCATTAACATAACCAAATTATTTTTGACAGGTGATTATTTAAAATGATAGTTAATAAATTTTGTTTCACTAAATCATGACTACTGCGTTTTTTTAACTTTAAAATTGTAAACGCTCTATAACTTCTGAACAAAGAAAGATAGGACCTGCGTTCATATGAATATTTCTTCATGAAATGAAGTCTACTCTTCATTGCCAAAGTTTGTAAAAAGGTTGTATATTGAGGTACGTGTACTTAGAAGAAACATTTTCTGTATATTTTTAGCAGTACAAAATTTCATCCAAATATGCAATTGAGCTAGAAACAAACTTTATTTAATTTTTTTTTTAGAGCGTGGACTTGTATCCATGATAAATTAATTAAAAGAGAATTATTGCCAAAAAAATGATATGAAACAAATTTAAACTACTTAAATTTTAAAACATACTTAAGTATATTAAGTCTAAGAAGTTATTAAAAACACGTAACTTATATAAAATAGTGGTGCTTTTGTGCACTGAGCTGGCTCGAATGCACATTTTTATGCAAGCTGAAAATAATTTTGACAGTAAGCAAAAAAACTTCTATTTTCACTCTGTGACTGGTTTCAACAACAGATATTAGTTTAATAATCACAAGCTTAAATTGTCGAAACTAGTCACAAAGTAAAGATAAAAGTGATACAAAACTAAGTTACGTGTTTTTATGTGCTACAATTTAACATTGTGAATGATTCAACCCAATCAATTCAGTATTTATTATTGCAATGTGAATATTTTTACGAAAACTTGAAACGTTGTAGTTTTTGATCACCTTTTATATTAACACGTTCGCTACCAGCGTCACGTATACAGAGAGTTTTATGTAACACCGAACATGCCAGAAAATATTCAATGTAAATTTTCCTATGTTCGATGTGTTCTGGAACGCATCAAAGCATTAAGTGCGATTTCATTGGCTCTGATTTATTAGTAGTTCTAACGCAACTTACATTTAACGTCAAAATGAAATGTGTCATTCATTAATAGCCTACGTCACTAATGGAAGATTAATATTAAACAGAAAAGAAAAATGAGAAAGAGGAGAACAGATTTAGCCTAAATGCAAAAATAATAGAAAAACAGATTCCTGTTACTTTCGTTTGCTAATATTTCAAGATAAGTTTATACATTGCTGCAATTTCACTGAAGATTATTAAGAACTTCGATTCAGCGTATTGTGTAAACCATTTGAACAGACCACCCCAAGTACGTTGCTTTGCTTTGGGTGTACCAGCAAAAATGCCGTCACAAAACTGCCATTCGGCAGTTTTAAATATAAATATTCCAAATTTGAAGAGCGTGGCTAGGCAGGTTTGCAAGTACCGCACCTAGGTCTGCTGCCAGCACAACAATACTGGGGTGTTAGGTGTGCTGCTTCATTTGGCAAACATTTCAATTTTTATTTATTTGTTAACATAATACTCAATAAAGATAATGTAGGTGTATTTATTAATTTATTGAATGCGTAACTTAGAATGAATTGAATTTTTTCTTTTCAACATTCGTTGTTTTTTAAAAGGGTTCAATTCGAAGCTTTGAACGAGTGTTTTCCACTCCCAGACTAAGCATGAAGTAAAATTTCGAGTTTAGAAAAGCCCCGCCACACCTCCTGAGTCGCTCGAGTCCACGCTTGTCGGGTCGGTGGGAGATTGGTGGAACGGGACCGGCCGCACATCACTGGGGTAATTAGATTTATCCAAGGTAATCTGAGTCATTCGAGAGCGGCCACGGCAACATTATGCCGCCGCCTCGATTTAACTACGGATACTGTAGCCCTAATACAGGAACCCTGGATTGTAAAATCCAGGATATGTGGTATGGGGACATTAACCGGGTAATTTATTTCACAGACCGAGCACGAAACCTAGGACTGCCATCTACGCACCTAGGCAAATAGAAGCCCACCTGCTGCCACAACTTTCCGATGGTGATACTACTGTGGTGAGAATTTGTGGAGCGATGGGCAAAGGGAAAGACGCTGTTCTGGCGGCGGTCTACCTACCTGGAGACTCCACCCTTCCGCCCCCTACAAGGGGAATGGGAGGGCTTGTTGAGTATTGCAGGAAGGAGGGACTACCACTGATCATGGGTTGCGACTCAAATGCACACCATATCTCATGGGGGAGCAGAGCTTCTGATAGAAGAGGTAAGTCTTTACATGACTATTTAGTTAGTAATAATTTAGACATACTCAATCGTGGGACGGAACCCACTTTCGTGAATACGCGTGGCCAGACAGTGATTGATATCACACTGGCTACCATTGGTATCTCTAACATTATAGATAAATGGGAGGCCAGTCGGGAAGCGTCCATGTCTGACCACAGATGGATCACTTTTCAACTGGGCCTAAAATTGAGTCCGAGCAAACCTTACCGGAATCCGAGACTTACGGATAAGGATGCATACCGTATGCACCTTGGTGAGGGTTTGCAGGATATAAAGAAGCAATGCCCTAAGGACTGTGCCAGCCTAGACCTCTAGCGGAGGAAGTACAGGCAAAGATTCTTAGGGCATATAAACTGTCCTGCCCACTTAAGAGGAGGCCTGAGACAGGGACGGCCACCCCATGGTGGTGCCCAGCACAACGCTCTAAAGAGGCCTCCGACTGGACCATTTACAAGGTCCGCCTTAGAGAATACAAAAAGCTCATAAGGCAATGTCAAAGAGCGTCATGGCGTACCTTCTGCGAGGGAATTGAAAGCACTCAAGAAGTTAGCAGACTTAAGAAGATTCTATCACAGGACCACCATCAATCTGTGGGAGTCCTGAAGAAGGAGGACGGCACCATGACTGACGACCTCCATGAAAGTCTGCAACTATTGCTCAAGACTCACTTCCCTGGATGCACTTTACTATCTACGCATCTTTCCCGCCCTGCTACAGTGGGGACGGGATGAACTAGCTGAGTTTGTAATGATGCTGTTTCGGTCCAGTTTGGCGCTGGGATATGTCCCTAAGGTCTGGAAACGAGCCAGGGTTGTTTTCATACCGAAGCCCGGTAGAGCAGACTATACTGCTCCCAAGGCATACAGACCAATTACACTTTCCTCGTTTCTCCTTAAAACACAGGAAAGGATTTGTGAATGGCACATAAGAACATCAGCTCTAGTCAGACAGCCGCTGATGGCGACACAACATGCATACACACGGGGGAGGTCCACTGATTCAGCCCTGCATAGTGTAGTGAGCAGAATCGAGAGAACATTGGATGTTAAAGAATCCACCCTAGGTGTTTTTGTTGACATAGAAGGTGCGTTTGATAAAACGACCATACCGAAGATAGGAAACGCGCTAAGCAAGCGCGGAGTACCATCTAAAATGTGTGAATGGATTGGCAATGCACTGGCCAATCGTATAGTCACAGTGGAACAGGGAACGTATAACCTGTAAAATTGACGGAGGCTGTCCTCAGGGAGGTGTTTTATCACCACTATTATGGAACATAGTTCTGGACAGCCTACTAGACGAATTTCAGCAACTAGGCTTGTTTGTGACAGCCTATGCTGATGATCTGGCCATAATATTATAAACTTATTTAATATTCATGCTCCCTTTAAAACTATTAGACGCAGTTTCACTCCAAAACCGTGGATTACTTATAATATAAAAGAGATGATAAAAACTAGAGATAGGGCTTTAAATAAATATAAACGGACGAAAAGCCAAGTAGACCTAAATTATTACAAGTGTCTCAGAAATATTACCACCACAGCTATTCGTGTTGAGAAATGTCCAATAAAAAGCAACTGTGGAGTGATTTGAGAAAAATTGGCGTTTACAGTAAAAACGCTAATACGATTCCTCAGTATTTAGCTAACGCAAATGAAATAAATAACTATTTTTCTCAAAACACTCAACAATCTAATCCGAATCCAGACATTTTAAATTTCTATAATGCTACTACGAATGATGGATATAGAAACAAATTTTGTTTTTCAACAATTACTGAAGATGAGGTGGCAATTACTTTAAGTAAACTTAAACCTTCACAATATGGTAGCGATAATATAAATTCCAAAATGATTAACTTATGCAGCCCTTTTCTAATTCCCTATATTACTCACATCATTAAAGTAAGTATATCTGCTAATATATTTCCCGATGCATGGAAACAATCGATAATAACTCCAATACCCAAGATAAATAATCCATCTGTAATTAATGATCTACGTCCTATAAGCGTTCTCCCTGTGTTATCAAAATTGTATGAGAAAATATTAGAAAAACAAATTCAAAATCATCTAAAGTCGTTTAATATTTTACCTGAACTACAATCAGGATTTCGTTCTTCTCATGGCTGCTCCACTGCATTATTAAAAATTACTGATGACATTATAAGGGCGATTGATGATAACAAAATAACGATTCTTATTTTGTTGGATTACAGTAAAGCCTTCGATAATGTCAACTACAAACTTCTTGAGTCAATTCTTAAATATATTGGTTTTAATACTTAATGCAAACTAATAAATTCATATCTATCAAATAGACAGCAAACAGTTAAATGCGGTCAAAGTGTATCTTCGGCAACTAATATTTTATCAGGTATACCTCAAGGCTCTATCCTCGGCCCTATTTTGTTCTTAATTTATACCTGCACGCTAAACTCATATATCGATTATTGTCAGTACCATCAATATGCAGATGATACCCAATTGTATTTATCGTTTGATGCTGCTGATGTGTTAAATGCTGAACTTAAAATAAATCATGATCTTGAGAAAATTTCTAAATATTCATCATTGCATTTTCTAAAAATAAATCCTAATAAAACCACAGCTATAGTTTTTGGTGCCGAACAGAAGAGACAATCAATATTGCAATCACGCAGCATTCATCTTGATGGAACTCCGATAACGTTTTCAGATTGCGTAAAAAACTTAGGATTACTCTTAGACTATAAGCTCCGTTTTAGAGAATATGTAACGTCAATAACCAGGCGAGCATTTTTTGCACTGAAGTCAATTTATATGAATAAAGACATACTAAGCAGACAAAGCAAAATAATCCTTTGCGAGGCATTAGTGCTATCTAATTTTACCTTTGGCGAGTCGGTGTACGGCCCCTGTATAGATGAGGTGTGTCAATCCCGTATTCAGAGAATTCAAAATGCATGTGCCAGATTAATTTTTGGCATACGTAAAAGGCAACCAATTCGTTACAAAATCAATGAACTCAATTGGCTTATAATGAAAAACCGTAGGATCTTACATACTGCCTGTCAGTTTTACAAAATTGTTTTAACTAAAACTCCTCCATATTTACATAAGAAATTGAGGTTTCGATCAGATGTTCATAACATCAATGTTCGTCGGAAGGACGCCCTAACTATACCTTCACACCGAAAAGAGCTATATAAAAGGAGTTTCAGTTATAACATCTCAAACTATTATAATAAATATAATTTTTCACAATCGACCTTCTACCCGTTTAAGACTAATTTAAAAAAGTTGCTATTTCACCAGCAAATCAATTGACTATATTATATACGATCCGTATCCACTTCTCTATTTATTTAAGAATTATTTTTTAATTTTTTTTTGTTTCTATGTATTTTTTTCTATTGTTTTTGTTTTCGTTTTGTTAGTACTAATTACTATATTACTGTTTAATATTAAAAATTACGTTATTATTTATTATTGTTAGAATTTGTTTTTAATTTATAAGGTATTATTTCTGATTTATTTATATTACTATTATTATTATTATGCGAACTAGAGGAAGTAACAGCAATATCAGACTAGCGTTTGATACACAAGCTGATCTAGTTTCGCTTTTGTTGCTCGGTAGTATAATGTTTTAGTTTGTATTTGTTCTGTATCTAAACTGAGTATGCAAATAAACAATTTATTATTATTATTATTATTAGTATGTGGCAAGTTTGAAGACGCCCTATGCGACCAGATGCAAGGAGCTCTAAACATAGTTTCTAGGTGGTGCAATGATCACTCCCTATCGGTAAACCCTGCCAAAACGGAGATGGTCCTGTTCACCAAGAAAAGGAAGGTGTCGAAAAAAGCACCAAAATTATTGAATACGATGTTGCAGTACAGCGACGAGGTGAAATACCTGGGCATCACTCTCGACAGGAAACTGAGCTGGAAAGCGCACATCGACATTAAAACAGACAAAGCTATAAGGGCCTTCTGGCAATGTCGTCGGGCAGTGGGGAAAACCTGGGGTTTGAAACCACGCACGACTCTGTGGTTGTACACAGTTGTCATAAGGCCCATGCTGACTTACGGAGCTTCAGTTTGGTGGCCCAGAACCAAACAGAAGACCACGAGGAAGCAACTCTCGCAAGTGCAGCGGACAGTCTGTCTTAGTGTAACAGGCGCCATGCACACTACTCCGACGATGGCGATGGAAGTCATGCTATGCCTTCCACCACTTGATATCCACGTGGAGAAGGAAGCCATGGCGACTATACTTCGCCTTCAATGCACTGGGATTTGGAACAGTAACAGCTGTGGGGAAGTTAGAGGACACCTCTGGAGGAATGTCTGTAGAGATATACCTCTTTTAGAGGCTGTTAATGACTGCTGTGTACCAACACTAATACGGAACACACCCTACAACATTACTGTTCAACCCACGAAGCGGATGAGAGACTCTGCTATAAGGATCTACACAGATGGATCTAAAAGGAGAGAAAGATCGGGCCTTAGAGTTTTCTCTAAAACCCTAAAAATCCAAGCAAAGATTCTGATGGGAATTCATGGAACCATCACGCAACTGGAGCTGATGGGAATAACACTTGCGGCTGAGTACATCATAAACCGCAAGGTGACAAATGTAGCCATACTAATCTTAACGGATAGCAGGCAAGCGATTCTGTCTCTGCAGAAAGCCTATGCTTCGTCAGAGACCGAAATAGAGTGCCACGGGCAGCAATGCACAACAACATTGAAGTCTGCTGGGTGAAAGGGCATGATACAGACACAGGTAACGGGAGAGCTGACGCGCTAGCAAGAGCTGCGGCTGGGATGAATCTACTCTCACCGGAGCCGCTAGTGCGGTTAGCTCCTCTCTCCCTGTGTAACATGTTACAAACCAATGCCCTGGAGAAATTCAGGATGCGTTGGGATGACATCGAGGGCTGCAAGCTCTCTAAGGAAACACTTGTGTATCCCAATGAGAGATCAGCGAAACGGTACCTGCAGCTGGCTAGAGGGAATCTCAGGCGCTTAACTGCCATCCTTACTGGTCACTGTGGACTAAACGGGCACCTCTATAGGATGGGGATAGTTGACTCCCCATCTTGTAGAGGTTGCAGCATGGAAGACGAGACTGCATGGCATTTTCTTTGTGAATGCCCGGCACTATCGTCAATCAGGGAGTCCATATTGGGTGATAGATGGCCTACATAATACCTAATACCTAAACAAGGTGGGCTGGCTAAACTGAGGATGGGTGATCTACGGGAGGTGGCACAATGGGCCTAATGAGGCCGAAGTGCAGTGCAGAACTGCACACTCCCCTTTGCACCAGAACCAGAACCAGCCCCGTGAAAATTTTCTGGGCTTTTCTAAACTCGAAATTTTACTTCATGCGCCTTGCGTATAAAACACAGATTTCAAGTGTAGTTTGAATATACATAAATTTCACAATATTTTAGTGTTTTAAACGCGTGGCGCATGAAGTAAAATTTCGAGTTTAGAAAAGCCCAGAAAATTTGTCTCGGGTCGCTGCGCGACCCTCGTCAAATTTTCACGGGGCTTTTCTAAACTCGAAATTTTACTTCGTGCTTAGTCTGGGAGTGGAAAACACTCGTTTAAAGCTTCAAATTAAACTTAAAAAGAAAGAAGGAATATCTAAAGATTTACAGAAAATTGGCTAAATTTGGAATACGTATACTTAAAAGAAAAACTCCCTGTATGTTTCACGACAGTATTAATCTTGATTGTCTTGAAATTTCCGATGTCTTGCTTTGGATAAAAAAGTATTGTTCCATATTCACACACACTGCACTTACCATAAACGCACAAGATTTAATAACTGACATATTTTATTTTGACGTTACATGCACCCTATTTACATTAGTCCTAATTTTCATTAGAACTACTAAAAATTGTAACCAATGAAATCGCACCCAGAAGAATGTTCGGTATGTTCGGTGTTATTTAAAACTCTCTGTATGTGACACAAATTTTTTGATAACATCATTATAATTTGCTCTACAAAATCATATCGCAAACAGATTGATTGAATTTAAGAAATGAAAAACCTGCAAGACAATGTGGGCTAAAAGACAATTACCTTTTTATAGCATTTTAAGCAATTGTTCAATTTAATACACAATTATAAAAACAACTGGTTTCGAATTTTTCTCTGAGGGCCTGGTAGCGAACGTGTTAATATAAAAAATATTAAATCTAAGATCCATTGAATAAAACTTACCTATTTTCTAAATAATTTGAATGTTTCTGGGCAGCTTCCGGAAACTCTCTAAAAACAAAAACAAAAACTAAAATAAATTACAAAATATGAATCAATAATTGTGTTTTGGTAATATAAAAATGTTTTATTATTTGTATTTAAAGCTATAATAAAGACTTATATAAGTTGAGTTATAGGAGAAATCCAATTTGAACTTTGAAAAAATCGCATGTATACAGAGACATTAGGAATATATTTTACTGTTTGTTTTGAGTTATGTTTCTTTACTAATTTATTTTTACTGTTAGATGTACTTTTCGAGTACCATGTACCTGTACTCTTTTTCAATAACTGTTATTGAAAAAGAGTACATGGTACTTGAACTGTACAGGGTGTTGTATTTTGGTGCCACATATGGAAAACTTTTTTATTTGAAGAGATATTGAAATATCGTATTCACGAGCCAGAGTCACTTTTTCTTGTTTTACTTAATAGTGCAAAGAAAATTGATCTATTTCTAACCGTTTCCGCTCTATAACCGGAAGTTGATAAAACGTCATTTTTAAGAAGTTGATGTAACTCAGTTGTTTTTAAAGTTATAACCAAATTACGTGCTTTATTTCACTGATGTATCGTTTTTGTTTTATTATATCAAAATCACATTTTTCTTATGGGCGCATATCAGAGCTGGGATGAATCCTCAAAAACAGGATTCGAATCACGAATCCGAATCACCTAATATGATTCAAATCACGAATACTCGAATAAAGGATTCGTAAGTGAAAAATATGATTCGATTCAAAGATTGGAATCCTCATTTTTGAATCACGGATACAAATTCTTTAAAAATAAATTTGAATCTATAATTTGCAACCAGTAAAATTTTATTCCATCAGTTTCTATAAACAAAAATGTTCATTTACCGACTAAATATCTAATTAAATAATGATTTTAATTAATGATGATGTATGTGTTATTGAACTTTATTTTAAATTAGTGTTTTATACGCGTGGCGCATGAAGTAAAATTTCGAGTTTAGAAAAGCCCCGTGAAAATTTGTCTCGGGTCGCTGCGCGACCCTCGACAAATTTTCTACGTGGGGCTTTTCTAAACTCGAAATTTTACTCCATGCTTAGTCTGGGAGTGGACAACACTCGTTCCTAGAAGTTTCAAATTAAAGGATCACTCTAGATTACTAAGTTTATTACCATTTTACAAAGGCTACAGCTCGAAGGACCAATCATGGTCTTCAGAGACCGAAGGACTACAAGGAATCGAAGTTTCTTAACAAGAAAACAACGAATATCTGAAGGTTTACAGCATGGATAGGAAAGAAAACATCCAATTTTGAAAAAATATCAGAGTTGGGTTGGTTTTCAGTGCGTTTTTAACTTCACTTTGAATCAGTGTTTTATACGCGTGGAGCATGAAATAAAATTTCGAGTTTAGTAAAGCCCCGTGAAAATTTTCTACGCGGGGCTTTTCTAAACTCGAAATTTTACTTCGTGCTTAGTCTGGGAGTGGACCGTCAAGATTTTAAATTTAAAGTTAAAAATGCACTGAAAACCAACTCAACTTCGATATTTTTTTTAAATTGGATGTTTACTTTCCTATCCATGCTGTAAACCTTTAGATATTCGTTGTTTTCTTGTAAAAAAACTTCGAGAGACCGAAGGACTACAGGTATCCTTCGGTCTCCGAAGACCATGATTGGTCCTTCGAGCTGTAGCCTTTGTAAAATGGTAATAAACTTAGTAATCTAGAGTGATCCTTTAATTTGAAACTTCTAAGAACGAGTCTTGTCCACTCCCAGACTAAGCATGAAGTAAAATTTCGAGTTTAGAAAAGCCCCGCGTAGAAAATTTGTCGAGGGTCGCGCAGCGACCCGAGACAAATTTTCACGGGGCTTTTCTAAACTCGAAATTTTACTTCATGCGCCACGCCTATATAACACTGATTTCAAGTGAAGTTAAAAATATACTATTAAGGTTGGAAATTTTTCATGCTTAAGTAACCAAGTATGCATTCACAAATATTTGAATTATTCGAAAATGTAAATATTTATATTATGAATAATTTAGTGATTTAAATATTCATATTAGAATATTAAACTATTTGAGTTAATCGAATTTGAATCCCAGCCTTAATAGCGAAGATTCTAATTATTTGAGAAGATTTGAATCCGTGTATGAGGATTCGAATCCTTTTATAATGATTCGAATCCTTTAATAAGGATTCGAATCCTTTTATAAGGATTCGAATCCTTTTATAAGGATTCGAATCCTTTTATAAGGATTCGAATCCTTTTATAAGGATTCGAATCCTTTTATAAGAATTCGAATCCTTTTATAAGGATTCGAATCATCTACGTCTGGATTCGAATACGAATCCTTTTAAAAAAATGTAACGAATCCGGATCACGAATCCGTTTTCACTAAAGTATTCGAATACCTCTTTTGAATCCTCTAAAAGGATTCGAATCCGGGAATCGAATCCTGAATGATTCGAATCCTGCCCAGCTCTGGCGCATATGGAGATATGCATATCATTGAACAGAATTTTTAACCCTGATTTCAATAATGTGACACATGCCTACTCTTGTCAAAAAAAAGGTCATTGACAAAGTAGCCATGACAATCCGTAAAAAAATACTTTACTAGGTGATGTTTGCAATTTATTTAAATATATGACTATTATTGATGAGGTATATTTTGTTTTATAAATAAGCACTCTTGATTGACATAAACTGCTACTTTGCTTGTCGTATATAAAAAAATATTTTTTTCACATAGGTACACAAGTGGCACATCGTTGAAATTGGCATGCTGTTCAATTATATGCATATCTCCATATGCGCCTATAAAAAGAAAATGAATTTGGTGTAGGAAAACAAAAACGAAACGTCCTTAAAATAAAACACGTACGTCATTTTAATGGGCACAAAAGTGGCGATAAGAAAGTGTTTATAGTTTGGTTATAACTTTTAAAACAAATAACTTACAGTAACTTTATAAAAATGACATTTTATCAACTTCCGGTTATAGAGCAGAAACGGTTAGAGATGAAGCAATTTTGTTTTCAGCATTGATTAAAACACAAAAAATGACTCTGGCTCCAAAAACGGTTTTGCAATATCACTTCAAATAAAAAAGTTTTCCATATGTGGCACCTCCAAAAGGCACCACCCTGTACATCTGACAGTAAAAATAAATTAGTGAAGAAAGGAAATCAAACCGTATTTTATTAATATTAATAGACAACGGAGACTCATCCATTTAGTCTTTCCTCATTTAAATTGTCCGTACTATTATTCCAGAGTAAGTCTTTGGTCAATTTTTGAAATTACTTATCAAATCTTAAAAAGTTTTTTACGTTTTCTACACTGCTGAGCATCTCATTAAAAAGCTATTTATCAGATTGCCTTAAAATTTGGCACTAATCTTCATAAAACAAGTGCAATGTCAAAATGTTTTTAACTTTCCAGATAAAAAATCATTTATTTAGTGCAAATTTAGTGAATCAAACGCCAAAATATGAAAAGTTTATTTGAAATTTTCTAACAAAAAAAAAGACCTTTATTGGCATATAAAAAATAAAATAACAAAAAAAAATAAAAACAATAGAACAAAAAATTATAGCATTTCCTTTCTTTTTTCCGCCCTCCGCCAACCCAGTACCATTACCATCTTTACGCCAGCTCCGTCCTCTCTCATCCATTCCGTTACACTCCTTTTTCCCCCCAGCCATTCCACATTCACCCCTTCACACTCCTCTCCCAAATGACTCCATGTATCTCGTCCACTTGCGCACAACACACATTTACCATACCTTTCCCCCATCCAGACCTTCCTTCCTCTCTCCTCCTCCCACCTTTCGTACATTGGATTGTATCCGCTCCTCCCGATACACCCTTGCCTCTCCTGCATCTCCACCTCTTTCCACTTCTCTTTCATCCAAGCTGCCACATTCACCTCCTTCTCTAACCATTCATTTACACTATTCTCAGACTCTCCTGCCCTTTCATACATCTCTCTGCGCTTCATACTCCACTCACGCCTCCCTAATCTCTTGCACGTTCTTCATACCTCTTTCACCAGTCTCTCACTTTCCAATTCACACAACTTCATCTCATACTTCACCACTCTCTCCATTGCCTCACCATGTATACTCATTCTATTTGTTTCCTGAAGCAGAATGTATCCAGGGGTTGACCTTTCCAACCCCAGAATCTGCTTCAGGAACCACATCTGCTCTCTTTCAATGCATTCATACTCATTTATACCCCATGCTTCCATTACAACAACACAACATTTTCTAAATGTTTAACTTATTTCATTTTTCCTAGTTCACTTCGAACAGAATTGTATGGAGATCTCAGTTATTTGGCAAAATAGAGAGTCGATAAAATTGAGGCAAAGTTAAGTATTTTAGGGCCCAATAATAATCTTAAATAAATATTGTCAAAAAACTAATTTTTAAAAATTTTCGCTAAAATATGCAACTTTGCCCCCAATGTTAACCGACGACTCTATCTTTTTAAATAACTGAGATACCCATACATTCTGTCGACATACAGACACCCTGTATAGTCTAAAACTAATGTAAGGTTTCAGTAATAAACACGTATTCCTTCTTGATAAAATTGCCTGAAAATGTCTTACATTTCAAGTGTCTAATTGAATCGCCCCCTTTAACACGTTGACACGTGCAATGTAAAAATATTTGGTGTCTTCCTGGCCACCTTTTTATCTTATTGCAGTAAGTTAAATGAAGGTGTGAAGCAAAGTCAAACTTTGTGCGAATCACACTTTAGCTGTGTTCAAATATGTTTATAAATCAGGCTGAAAGAATCGGGGTCAATGGCCATTTGTGCGATTTTTATTTTACAATAAATGTTGTTATTAATTATTTTTATTCAAACTTTATTTACAATTTATTGGAAAACTTTGCCTGTTAATGTTAAAATAATAAGGAATTATTTAAAAACCCATTATACAAACTCACCGTTTTACTACAACACCCTGTTGGTGGTACGTAGGTCTACATCTGAAAATAAATAAAAACCATATAATAAAATCAAAGACAGTGGGATAAATTTTTAAACTTTGAAAGATGTCTTATTTGGATGAAGAAAATGTATTAATAAAATAGATCGTTCATGTTTTCTATTTAACCCTTTGATGCTCTTCTTCCTCTCCTTATCAATGGTTCTCCAAAACTTTGGCAAACTCGTTTCTGACTCAAGTGTCATGGAATAATTGCGATGCCGCATTGAAGCTTACATAATTTTTATTTTTAAAATTTTGAATTGCGCGAATTTTCTGATTAATGCAAATTCAGGCTTACAAAATATTATCTGATAATAAAATGTCCATCCATTATCCTGTTAGTGCATAATACTACTGAGCTGTATATCGTTCGAATAAAATTATCATTTAAACTCATTAAAATTAGTGAGAATATAACTCGAGCGTCACATGACTACATTCCCTCCAATCAGAATCGCGTATTTCCATAGATACATGTTATCACAGCGGTGATAGAATCCTATAACCTTGTTTTGGTCGTTGCTACAAAAATTATTAAAAAAAAATATTTTAAAATAATTAAAAATGTCAACCGGGCGATGGGGTGAGGTTTACAAGAGATCAACTACAACAAAGGATAGTGGAGCTGGAAGAGCAGGCAGAGAAGAGAGAGGCAGGAGAGGAGGAACAACATATTATTCAGAGGGAAGGTGTTCCAGGAGAAGAGAGAATTGGCGGGGTTTTTGAAGGAGACGTTGGGAGTAGAGGCGGAGGTGCAGAAAAGTCACGTTGTGGATAGGGTGGGAAAGGTAGTGGTGGTGAGACTCGGGAAGCTGGAGGACAAAATAAGGATCATAAAAAACAAGATGTAGTTAAAAAGCGCGCAAGAAACTATCTACATAGACGACGATCTAACAAAAGAGGAGAGGAGGGTTCAAAAATGCATAAGAGAGGTAGCTAGACAGGAGAGAGAAAGGGGGAAATGGGTGAGGATTGGATACCAGAAAGTTATAGTGAATGGGGAAGAGTGGAGATGGAACAAGGAGAAGGCAGAAGTAGAGAGGAAAGAGGAGGCAAAAAAGTAAGAAGGAAGGAGGTGGTAGGAGGGGGAGGAGGGACCTGGAAAGTGCGGAGGCGGAACAAAATGAAAGGGAGGAAGGGGACAGGAGAAACGGGGAGAACATATATAGAAGGGGCGAGGGGGGGGGGGGGGAGGTAGGGCAGGGGCAGAAGGTCTATAAGAGGAGCAGGGGACTAGGGAGCAAAAGTGGGAGAGTGAGGAAAGAAGGATCGATAAAGATAGGGTTTTGGAATGTGGTGGAAATAAAGTCGAAAGGGCAGGAGCACAAGTGGAAGAAAGACTTTGAGAAGTGGGTAAACGGGAAGGACATAGTGGGGTTAGTAGAAACCTGGATGGTGAAGAAGGAATGGGGAGAAGTGAAAGAATGGCTGCCGAGGGGGTTTAGATGGGAGATGAGCAGTAAAATGTGCGAGGTGAGGGAGGGCCAAGGGGGGAATGATTGTTGGATGGAGAGAGGATAGGGAAGGAAACAAGGGGGAGATGATGGAGGGATGCGAAGGGCTAGTGTGGGTAAATTATCAACAGGGAGGATATCGGTTAATTGGTAGAAGTAAGGTGTGGATGTTGACATATGCGGATGATATGGTGCTGGTGGCAAGAGAGTGGGAAGGGATGAAGGATATGCTGAAAAGGGCGGAGAGGTTTATGGATAAGAGGGGGTTGAGCGTGAATGTGAGAAAAACGAAATGGATGAGATTCAGAAATAAAGGGAGGGAAGGGAGGGTGAAGGAATTAGAGTGGATGGGGGAGGTGATTGAGAGGGTTAAAAAATTCAAGTATTTAGGGTTTTTATTCAAAGGGACGGGAGGGTATGAGGAGCATGTGGGGTGGGTGCAGGGGAAGGCTAGAAAGGCGTGGGGGATAGCGTGGGAAAAGTGGGGGAAGTGGATGGGGAACAATTTAAGAGTGGCGTGTACAGTATGGGATGCGTGTGTGAGGTCAGTGATAATGTATGGGGTCGAAGTATGGGGGACGAGAGGGTATGAGTGTATAGAGAGGGAGCAGTTGTGGTTCTTGAAGCGTATGTTGGGGTTGGAAAGGTCGACACCCGGATACATAGTACTACAGGAAACGAAAAGAGAGAAGCTAGAGTGTGAGAAAATGGTGAGAATGGCTAGGTATGAGATGAAGTTATGGGACCTGGAAGAAGAGAGACTGGTGAAGGTGGTTTGGGTGGCGTGCGTGAATGGGAGAGAGGGTAAATAGAGGAACGAGAGAAGGAGAATGTATGAGAGGGTGGGTTTGTCGGAGGCGAAGGTGATGGAGTGGCTGGGGAATGGGGTAAAGATGGATGCGTGGATAAACGAGAAGGAGAAGGAGGTGGAAGCACAGGAAAGGCAAGGGTATATAGAGAGGAGTGAATACAACAATAGGTACGGGAGGTGGCAGGTACATGGGAGAATGCCGAGGTATTTGATGGAGGTGGGATGGAGTAGGGAGGAAAGGGTGGTGCTGGCGAGGGCGAGGTGTGGGTCGGAGGAGAGAGGAAGGAAGGTGTGGATGGGGGAAGAGTATGGGAGGTGTGTAATGTGTGAACGGGGGAGGGATACGTGGAGCCATCTGGCAGAGGAGTGCGAGGGGGTGAAGGAGGAATGGGTAGGAATAAGAGGGAATAGAAGAGTGACGGAATGGATGAGAGAGGATGGGGCCGGGCTAAGGACGCTAGAGAAGTTAGGCGACGAGAGGGAAAACAGATTAGTGTAGATATGGATGTAATAGAGTATTATGCCAATAAAGGTCTATTTTTTTTTTTTACAAGACGGAAATGTAGTGAAGTTCGTTATATTCTCTCATCGAATATAACTCGAGGTATGATTAATAATCTATAATAATTCAGGCTCGTTGAATCTGCAGTTCGGTTTCACTCATAAATATTAATCGATGATAATCATACCACTTGTTATATTACAGCTGACAATATCACTGGTCCTGGATAGGGTTAAATATACAGAGAGTTTTATGTAACACCGAACATGCTAGAATGTACTTAATGTTTTCCTATGTTGGAACTGTACTGACACGCATGAAAGCATTGAGTGTGATGTGATTGGCTCTGGTATCTGGTATAGGGGTGAATGCGCATTGCTGCACTGCACTTATACTTCATTACGCCCATTGTGCTGCCTTCCACTACGGGTCACTCAGCTCAACCATCCCACCTTGTCTAGGTAGTCTAGTATTACTGAGGTGGGCAAATCCCTAATGATGTCCATCGTCGGCCATCTTTCACCCAGTATGGATCCTCTCGTAGACGAGAGTGCCGGGCATTCGCTGAGGATGTGCCTGGCAGTCTCGTCTTCCATCTCACACCCTCCACAAGATGGGCTACGATATCTATCCCAATTTACGTAAGGTAAAATAAGTATTCGAAATGAAACATGTAAAAACAGTTGTATGTATGTTGATTTTAACTAAAATCGTGAATACTAATCCAGTTTACTTGTCTACTGTAATTCAATACCCATTCATTCGCCCGTCGCTATCGAAACAAACCACACGCTTCGCACTCATAATTTGTATTATCCGTTGTGATTAAAATAGGCACGTACAGTGCGATCGTTTAAATTATGATTTAGAGTAGGCGGCATTGTTTTTGTGCGGTAGCCCAGAATGCTAATTAAATGATGAAATAAATTTGAGGTTATGGTAAACTATGTGTTAAGAGTCAGTAATGCTAATCTAAATTAAAATTCACAGCCTACTCTAAATCATATTTTAAATGATCGCACGGTACTATAAACCAATAAATTATCAAAACTACTTTCAGCAAATTTGCTCTCTCATCTCGTACCCCAGAAAAACACTACCAGCGAAAATTGGCCCTCTTAGGGCTCGTATCGACTAGAGCGTTTCCCCGTTGCGGAACACTGTAACGTGACATTTTGTGTCACGCAGCAGTATTACAGATTGCTTATTTTAACCAGTATCATAGACGTGATAACTCAAAACGAACATGTTATGAGTAAACGACACACAAGTGAGAGCGAGCTATTTGTAGAATGGCGCAAATGGCGGGCAAACTAGAACAGACTCTGCGTTGACACGCCTACCCATCCCAACTACTAAAATGGTGTAACACAACAATATCTTTGATGCGACGGCGAAAAACTGGCAACTGGCCGATCGTTTTCGTTGCGGGCCAAATTGGACACGTTATTATGCAACGCTTCCCCGTACCCACTAAGAGTAATGTAGCAGTGTTCCGCAACGGGTGAATGTTCTAGTTGCTACGAGCCCTTAAGTAAGCACATCCAAATGTACTCGAGTTCATTCTGTGATCTAAAAACGAGTTGAGTAGAAGTAATTCTAAAATAAAGTACTCGTGGACTAAGTACCGAGTACCCGAAAGTACTTACCATATGTGTAAAACTTCAGCAGGGCACACATCGTTAAATTATTTTATATCTTTATGTCAGACATACCAAAGGTTGCTATAATTTAACAGTCATCTAATTTTATATGTAATTGTATGCCATAAAAAATATCATACCACAACTTTATGACTTTTTTACAATGAACAACTATTTACTAATCGGGAGCCTTATTAGATATAATGAAACAGTAAACTCACCGGTTTCCATACTGCAAATTTTGGAATAGGATACTCGAAATATCGCTAAAAATAAGAAAAGGATAGTAATTATTTTCGTCAATTCTATAAGAGGAATGTTTAATATAATGTACAGGGTGAGCGAAACTCGATGTCTTAGCTCTATTATGAGAAAAGGAAAAACAATAGAAGAAATCTGAAAAGAGGTTCATAAATGGGATTGAGCAAGGTCCATTTTAAGCCAAAATTGCATATTTTTCTAAATTTGGCATCTAAGGTAATGGACGTCATCGAATATTTTTTCCCAGAAACATACCCATATTTTTCGTTATTTAAAAAGAGCTAATTTTTCTGAATAAACTTTGTAAAAACTTTGTTAAAAAATTATGTTAAAAAATTACAAACAAACGTTAAAAAAAGTTTTATCACAAAATTCACAATTGTCCCGACTTAAACAAGTAGCCTTTGAAAGCAAATAACAAAGTCGCATTTGTCAATAATTAAACTAATGGTTGATAAATATTGTTTTGTTGTCATTTGATTGAGTTCAGTTATACGCCCAGAGATACCCTGAAGGTGTTATTCCAACCTTATAAATATTTGCAAGATTGAAACGCAATTTACGTGCAAACAACGAGGCATTTTCTGCTCGAAAGGGATGACAAATTGCTAAAAGGATCAATTCTGACAATTATGTCGCCAGTTTTGCAGTATTTTCAAGACCATCCAAGGAACTCGATTTGGCAAGCCTGTTATGAGTTGAATTTAAAATATTGTTCGGTACGACAAATTTTGAAAGGAAATGGTTACCATGATTATAAACTTTACACCTTAGAACATTTGTCAGATCAACATCAACGAGGAATAAATTATTGTGTCCAAGTGATGGTAAACTTAGAGATCAATGACAATCGATTTTTCCAGCATGTGTTGTGGACGGATGAAAGCAGTTTTGTTAGTAATGGTAAGCCCGATAAAAAATAAACATTTTTGGGCTACTGAAAATCCACATTTTATCAATCCAATTGAAAACCAAGGACACTTCGGTATTAACCTTTGGTGTGGTATTATTTATGGGCATTTGATTAGTCCATATTTTTACAAAGGAATTTTACGCAGTGAGAAATATTTGTAATTTCTTCAAGAACAACTTCCTGTGCCTCTCGAAAATGTGCCATTACAGCTGCGAGCAAACATGTGTTTTCAGCATGACGGAGCTCCACCGCATAAAGCACGAGTTGTCTAACAATATTTAAATGAAACTTATGGAGAAAATTGGATGGGTATACATGGACCGATACAGTGGCCCCTAAATCACCAGACTTGACCCCACTAGACTTCTCCTCGTTGCAAACTTTAAAAAACAAAGTTTACAAACTTAACTTGGAACATTTAAAAGAAAAAATCAGACATGCTTGCGATGAACTAAAGGATGATCAACAATGATTGTAGACAAGTTAAATTTCCCGCCGAAAAATCTGGGGACTCGATTTGACATTAGCAGCGTCGTGCGTCATATTTTGCCATTGTGTTAATTCATTCTTCGAATTAAGTTATATTTCATTCTGTTTCATAGACATCAGTTCTTATCAGGACTACTTTGTATAAGTCTTTGTTTTGTGGTAAGTGATTTGCTGTTTTTAAGGTTAGAAAATTAGAAAATTTAAGTTTAATCCTAAATTTACAGATTTTAAGAGAATTCGCTTGTGTTTACTGTGATGTTTGCACCACAGCATGATGCTTTCATCCTGAAGGCTCATTATCGAAGTGGAACTATGAATGAAGATGGCACATGGACTTACTCATTACAATCGTGTCTGAATCAATTTATTCAAGCCTTCCCCGATGTCCACATTCCTTACAAAACATTTTCCTCGCATAAAACCCGCATTGTTGACCGTTTTGAGGGAAAGAATTGTATCTGTAAGGGCAAGTCAGCTGGAAGACTGCCTATCTTAACAGAAGAGGTTGTTGGCGACATTCAACAACAACTTGAACAAAGCCCAACAAAATCTTTAAGAAAACTTTCAGCTCAAACGGGTATGTTCTTAATTTTAAGGTGCGCACAAATTTTAATGTTTAATCCTTTTACAGGAGTATCGTATGGGAGTTGCATAAAAGCCGCAAAAAAAATTCTGCATTTGCACCCGTATAAGGTATCGGTAGTTCAACAACTTCAGCCACTTGTTTTCCAAAAAAGAATTGATTATTGCAATTGGTTTAATCAGAATTTAAATGATAATGATATGTTGGACAAGACCTTTTTTACTGACGAGGCGTGGTTTCACTTGTCAGGATATATGAACAGCCAAAACTATCGTACGTGGGCTACAGAAAATCCTCATACTTTTATTGAAACGGATTTACATCCACAAAAAATTGGTGTTTGGGTAGCAATTTCGAGACGTCGGATAATTGGCCCAATATTTTTCAACGAAATAACCAATGCGGAGCGCTACCGAACACTCATTCTAGATGAATTTTTGAATCAATTGCATGATGACGAACAGATAATGGGTTATTTTCAGCAAGATGGAGCCACTCCTCATACTGCGTTGGCAACGTTAAATTACTTGAGAAAATTTTACGATGATCGCTTGGTAAGCGACGGATTATGGCCACCACGTTCGCCAGACCTCACTCCGTGCGATTTTTATTTATTCGGGCATTTAAAAAATAAGGTTTTTAAAAATCGAATGCATACCCTAAACGAGCTTAAAGCAGCAATTGAAGAAGAGATAAGGAACATAAATCCGGAGGAGCTTCAACGAGTATTTCAAAATAAAAAACGTAGAGTTAACATTTGCCTAGAAAATGAAGGCCATCATTTTCAACATTTATTATAAAATTAGGGATGCTAACTCTACGTTTATCAAAAATACACAAAACCTTAACTTACTTCAATTTACTTTGTATATTTAATTAGAATTGTAAAAATTTTATATATAGTTATGATTAAATATTTAATTTATTTTGGGAAAAAATGTTTGCTACGCCAATGGAAAAGCAATCTAGGGGATTTTCTTTTCATATAATCAGTTGTACCAACATTTTTTGGCGGGAAATTTAACCTGTCTACAATCATTGTTGATCACACTGTATCTAGAGAAATGTTACGTAAGGCTTCAGTAATAGAAGTAAGGCAGAGATTAAATTTATTTAGTTTAAAACTCTTTATTTTAAAACAGTGTTTTAAACATGTTTAAAAACAGCCATTGTGTTTTAAACGGCTTTGTTTTAAACATGTTTTCAATCTTAAATTTGTTTAAAACATGTTTTAAACGTTAACTTTGTTTTAAACGTTTTTTTTACTATCTTAAATTTGCTAAATTATATATTTTTAAAGACCTTTTGTTTACATTTTTAAAATGTAACTAAATTGTAGAAGATATTTCAAACTACATTAATAAACTTAACATTTTATTACAATAAAATATCACAACTGTGCAGTAATGTGATATCTTTAAACGAGGGTTTTCCACTCCCAGACTAAGCATGAAGTAAAATTTTAAGTTTAGAAAAGCTTGAAAATTTGAATTGGCCGCGTAGCGAAGCGAAGCGGCCAATCCAAATTAGGCTTTTCTAAACTCGAAATTGCCTCGTGCCACACGCCTCGTGCCACACGTATAAAACACTGAAATATTGTAAAGTTTAAAATATACAGCTTTAGCAATCTAATATGTAGATGTGAATAAAACGTAAGTTAAATTCTGTGCTGAACAAATTGTTTAAAACAGTGATTATAGGCAACCCAATAACTCTAACGTATATTAGGTTGCCTATAATTGTTGTTGTATGTGTGTGTTTTTGAACTTCACTGTAAATCAGTGTTTTTAAGCATGGCGCATGAAGTAAAATTTCGAGTTTAGAAAAGCCTAATTTGGATTGGCCGCTCCGCTTCGCTACGCGGCCAAAAAAAAAATTCTTAGGCTTTTCTAAACTCGAAATTTTACTTCATGCTTAGTCTGGGAGTGGAAAACACTCGTTAAACGCCCCAAATTAACCGCTTTGAAACAACGAATTCCCGCAAATTTAAAAAAATCTGTAATTATCGGGATATGTATACTCAAAAGAAAAATGCCTTGTTGTTCTGTTTTAAACACGTTTTAAACACATTTTGAACATGTTTTAAACACATGTTGAACATGTTTTTAATCGTTAATGTTTTAAACGCCGTTTCGATAAAAAAAACGTTTTTTTTTAAACTGTTTGTTTTAATTAAAATGATAACAAAACGTTTTTTTAACAACCTTGTTTAGAAGTAATAGGTGATTACATTGAAATTTTGTTGCAGTGATTGCCTAACATACTTTGTTTCTTTCTGTATTCATTTGTTTACTGTTATTTGTTTAGTGTTAAGCACGATAGATATGGCGGGTGAAACAAGTAATATTAGTGAGAACAATGATCCATATTTGAAGTGTTGTACAAACCAATTATTTAAAATACTAGGGTGCAGAAAATGTGGTAATGCATATCATCAGAGCTGTGCTAAGAAAACTAAGGGAGTAACGCCTCTCGAGGGAATATGGATATCATGCTGAGAACCAGAAGAAATTGAGGTTAAAAACTCGCAAGAAAATGAATCCCTAAAAAGGCAAGTAGAACTGCTTACTAAACTTGTGCTTGAAATGGAAGATAAAAACCAAGTCCTAAAGCACAATATTGAACTACTAAATGAAAAAGTTGAATGTTTAGAAAGTAAAAATAAAATAAACAAAACCAATAGCGACATCTCGAGTACAATGTCCCAAAAACAAAATACACTCTCACCCCGTATTATTTTCAATAAAAGATCTCTATCGTGCGAAAACTACAGAGATAAGGAAGTCAATGATAACGTCAAGGATCGAAAATAGAGTAAGCGCGAGAAAAGTCCACTGCCAGTGAATGAAATAGTCACGCAGACGCTTTCATCGCAACCCATTCAAGCAACGGCATCAATTAACATTATTTGAAAACGGATTTTCCAGAAGCAACTTGTGAACAATTGGACTTAAAATATCCACAGCATTATTTTTCCTTCAAGGTAACCGTGGACAGTATCAACTTTCAAAAAGCGATGGATCCAACCAAATGGCCGTATGGAGCATATATGTATAACACGTTTTTTTCACAGGCAAAAGAAGTTACTAGAGAGAGAATAACATTAGATCAACAAAAAATTCAAAACAATTTAATAGTAATGCATCATAACGTTCAATCGGTGGGCAATAGGATCAATAAAATTGAAATATTGGTCTATGAAAATATTCTTAATCACAGAACATTGGGTGCGTTTTTCAGAAATCTTTCCGAAAATAAAAAATTATAATCTAGTCTCAATATTTTCTCGCGAAACATATGGCCATGGTGGTGCTGCAATTCTAATTGCAGATAAATATACAGCCAATGCCAGATTAGACATTAATAATTTCTCTCGAGAAACTCATAGAAATAGCTTGCGCTGAGTGTTTATTCCTAAACAAAAGAAAAATTATATCTCTCTGTATCTATCTTCAGCCAGACGGGTTAATCTCTGACTTTTTATGTATCTTTGAGAAAGTAATTTACAAGCTTGTAATACAAGAAAACGCTGAGCTTATAATTGGAGGTGATTTTAATCTAGACCTACAAAAAGAAAATGACTACAAAGTATCTTTATTCCCTAGCAAAACATCAGTTGTCCCGTTCACGAGAAGGAGGATCCTGAAATTGAGACCTCTTACTCTACGGGGAGAAACCATACCATTTGTGGAGGAGGCGAAGTATCTAGGAATCACCCTGGATAAATCGCTGAATTGGAACTCCCACTTGGACAAGACAATCCGCAAAGCAAGGTACGCCCCGTGGACGTGCCATAGAATTTGCGGGAAGTCATGGGGATTAAACCCCAAGCAAATGTACTGGCTATATGGTTTGGTCATAAAACCAATAATAACCTATGGCAGTATCGCCTGGTGGCCGATTACAACTCGAAAAATGGCCATATCAAGGCTCTCATCACTGCAGAGAATGGCGACAGTGGCGGTAACTGGAGCCATACGCACTACCCCATCAGCGGCGCTAGAAATGCTACTGAACCTCACCCCCTGCATATCCTAATACAGGGCGAGGCCAGATTGGCAACGTATCGATATCACCACGCGGCCCTATTGGATCCGAAGGTGATAGTCTTCACACCAAATGGGCTGTCAACTGCCATTGAGGCGGATGACACCCTAAGTATGAGGACTGACTACGCAGTCACGGACTACTGCGAGGATCAGCCGTACAAGGTCCTGTTCCCAAGCAGGGACGACTGGGAGCGACACAAAATCACCCCAGAAAAGGCTGACTCCTACTGGTACACTGACGGCTCAAAACTGTCCACTGGACCAGGAGCCACAGTCGTCGGACCAAGGACTGAACTTTACTACAGCCTTGGCAGGTATGCTACCATACTTCAGGCTGAAATATACGCCATTGAAATGTGCGCCCACGAAATCCTTTCAAAGGGTTGGGCGGGCAGGACAATAAAAATATGTTCGGACAGCCAGGCGGCCCTTAGGGCCCTGGCATCTTCTAAATGCTCCTCGCTGGCTGTACGGAACTGCAAGGAAGCCCTCTGCCAAATGGCACAGGTAAACGGGGTCAGTCTGATGTGGGTGCCAAGCCACTCTGGCGTGAAGGGAAACGAATTAGCCGATTCCCTAGCCAGAGAGGGGGCGCGTACAGCCTACATCGGACCAGAACCCGTTCTGGGGATACCCAGATCAACAGCTAGAGACCGTAACAACGGATGGATGAGACATGAGGCACAGGATTTCTGGCAAAACCGCCCTGGGATGAGACATTTCAGAGCGGTAACAAGTGGACCATCTGCGGCCAGGACGGCCTCATGGTTGAAGCTGAGCAGATCAGATGTTCACACATTAACTGCTCTCTTCACTGGACACAGCCGTCTAAGGCATCACCTTAACAAACTAGGACTAAGCGACACCACTGAGTGCCGCCTATGCCTAGAGGATGATGAAACACCAGAGCACGTCATATGTGCCTGTCCAGCTGGCAACCAGATCAGGACCACAGTGTTTGGCACACCGAAGCTAAACCTGAAGGACCTGGAGAAAACTTCACCTGGCAAGATCCTTGACTTCATCAAGAAGATGGACTTGGAAGGCGAGCTGTAAGGTCGGATGTTCGACCTTAATTGTGAGCCACAATAGATCCTTGCGGTCGCAGTGGAGGGTAGCATAACTACCCACTCACTTTCAATAGAATAGAATAGAATCTTTATTCTTAACATTGTTATCCAGCTATAATTTAAATGTCACTATTAAATCACCCACACGCATTACCAAATCAAGTAGTATGTGTATAGATAATTTAATTACAAATATAAAATATATTAATTCCACCGTAATACATACCAATTTATCCGATCATACAGGACAATTAATTGAATTCGCACATACAATAGAAAGAAATACAAAAACAATTCAAACGAGAAAAATAAATGAAAACAGTCTCAATAAATTAAAAGGGGTTCTACAATCCAAAGATTGGGACGAAATTCAACCGCTTGGTGCTGAGGGATCATTTAATAGCTTTTATATGCATTTCCTAACCTCATTTAATACCTGCTGTCCGGTTATAACAAAAAGCTTCAATAAATTTAAACCAAGAATTCCTTGGTATAATGATAAATTAAAACAACTCAAAAATAATCTAACACTATGCTATGATATATATAAATTAAATAAAAACGAAACACTTTATAAAACATATAAATTGCTACAAAAAGAATATAGAAATGCTATTCAAAATGAGAAAAGAAATTACAATACAATTAGAATAATAACTGCAACAAATTCATCCAAAGAAATGTGGAAAAACAAAAATGAAAAAACGAATGCAAACAATGACTTAAAATATATTCTAGGCAATAATAATGAACACATAAGTGACCCTCAAGAAATCATTAACTCACTAAATAATCATTTCAGCATGATGAACACAGACGAAAAAGCGGTTGACTTAAGGGGAATATAACAGAGGTCTGAAATTTAATGTCAGGTTTATTTAAAAACTAAAGATCCTAGAAAGTTGAAATTTTGACAGCGTATATTAAGCTCAATTATCTAGTAAAATATCGAAGTACTTTTTTTTTAACAATTTGCTTTCAGAGGTATGAAAAAAATAATGTTATATTTTTCAAAATTAAAAAAAATATTCCCATATCTTACTAGTTTATACTATAAGGAATATAATGTGAACATTTCATAAGGATGCGATAGCTCATGCCCGAGTCAGGTTAAAATAAAAATCTTAAAAAATAAGACCGTAAAATACCGCCGCCTTGCGGATCTTCTCTTAGTTGAACGCGTTGTACACTCATCTGCACAATTATTGGAGGGGCGAGCAGCATGCGGCCAGCGTTTATCCCTGGGCCGGTGAACGCTGCGCGGCTTCGCGTTTGTGTTTATTTTCTTTTCTCAATCATAGTTAACAAAAACGGCTCGCGTCGTTAGCATTTATTCTCGTAAAATTAATATTTCGCAATTATAATCGATATTTTATTGTACTAGTGTTTTATTTTTATGCTTTCTGACTACTAATGGAATAAGTATTTTATTATACTGCATGTTCACTAATATAGAAAACACGAAATGTTTCACTAATTTAAATAAAGATGTGTAATATACCTTTAATATTGGCTTTCCTAATTATTTGACAGTGTCGGTATTATTAAATTATTTTTAAAGTGTTTTAAGCTGATTAATAAGCAGAAGCAATCGAATAACAATCAGTCTTGTTTAAATCATTATTTCGTCTTAAATCTTTCGTTGTTTAAACAGTTGTTAAATGCCATTAAACTTCTCGCAATAAAACTATTAAAGTAAATTGTAAAGTTTCTAGCAATCGGACATATTTGAACCAACTGCGACTTCATCAACGAATCAATGATATCAAAACTATAAGAATAGTGAGAATAACGTCACCAATATGACGTTGTCGTAGATTAATGTTACAAATCAACTATTTTTTACTGAGCACAGGTAATATATGTTTGACGAATGTTTACAAAAATGTAGGGTTTAACTGCGTGCATATTCATTATTAATTATTTTGGAAAAAATAGAACTATAATAATAATAAGGTAGTTATTATAATGCATTTCAAATAACAAGCTTCTTGCTCAACATTGCACCGAACCCAATATATTTTATTTCAAATTTGGCTGATTTATGATGAGTCATATTTTGATAGTAAGTAAATAAGGAATAAATGAATTGTAATTGAATGTTATTGTAATCCTCTATTTATACACATCATCATTTTGTAAACCCTGTACTAATTATAAAAAAAAAAACAGGGCAGCTGTCCGTTTAATTTTTTTCAATCTATTATTTACTTGTTGCATTCATAAAAACTAGAATATTGGATAAAATAAAAATTGAAATTCTCCCCAAAATCTGGGGTATTTACCCAATTTGGCAGAGGCCAAATTAATACACATTATTTTCATGGCAATAGCAGTTATCAAAGATAATATTCCTATATAAAAAATATCATTGAAAATCCTATGTTCCGTTTTTTTCATATACAGAGAGTTTTATATAACACCGAACATGTTCATCCAATACAATTTTGACACCTTTATTTTTTAAGTTATGTGTAAATTGGGTTGCCTCTATGACCATTAAAAACTGTAGCCAATCAATCGCAATTAATGCCTCAACTTGTACACACAGGGAGTTTTTCTTTCAAGTATACATGTGAGAATTACACGACATAAATCTTTAGATACTCGTTGTTAAAAAAAATAATTTGAAACTTGAAATGAGTGTTATCCACTCCCAGACTAAGCATGAAGTAAAATTTCGAGTTTAGAAAAGCCTGAAAATTTGGTTTGGCCGCGTAGCGCGAAGCGCGGAGCGGCCAAACCAAATGTTCAGGCTTTTCTAAACTCGAAATTTTACTTCATGCGCCACCGGTACAAAACACTGACAAATTACGAAGTTTAAAACACACCGATAAACTTTCTATTGCATCAGTGTTTAGTACCGGTGGCGCATGAAGTAAAATTTCGAGTTTAGAAAAGCCTGAAAATTTGGTTTGGCCGCTCCGCGCTTCGCGCTACGCGACCAAACCAAATTTTTAGGCTTTTCTAAACTCGAAATTTTACTTCATGCTTAGCCTGGGAGTGGAAAACACTCGTTTAAAGGTTCAAATTAAATTCTTTTAATAAACCTAGCATCGGCAAATGTTCAACGTATGCTTCTGTATACTTAAAAGACAAATTCTCGTTATGAAAATGTTCGGTGTTACATAAAACTCTCTGTATATCCGGCATATAAATATTCACAAGGAGCTTATGAACATGAATTATTTTATGATTATATTTTGAAGAAATAATCTCTAATTTAATAAAATAAAACACATAGTTTGTTCAACTGTCGAAACTGGAGTCTTAAAAGTAAAAATAATTAGTTATAATGACAAGAATAAGAATCATCGGTTTTGTAAATACCGAAAAATGACACAGGATCGCTTTCTAACGAATTGAAAACAATACATAGCTTGTATGTATTATCAGCGTGTTTAAATAATACGAATCGACACTTTCCTTCGATCCGTCTTTTTCATACGCTTTTTTTTCGTCTATTCCACGCGACGCGAGACCCTATCCGTTCATGCCAAGGAGCATTGCACAAATGCACAGTGAACTGCCGCTTTTCTCTCTGACTGTATTCGCCCCACTTGTCCTGTAAATTTGGCATCGGATGAGCTACTCTAAACTATGTGGGTCTTTCCAACACGATCGGCGTGTTACACTGCGATAATCCCCTTAAACCTGAATGTGAAACAAATTAACAATCACAATTCAGGCTCAATATTTTTGTATCCTGTAGACGAATTTGAAATTAATAAAATTATAAAGGAATTAAAAAATACTACTTCCGTAGATTTGGATGGAATCTCAATTAATATATTAAAGAACCCTATGGCGCAAATAACTAAACCACTCGTATTTGCAATTAATCAGTCTCTAGATAGTGGTGTGTTTCCATCATCTTTAAAAATTGGGAAAATCATGCCAATTCACAAGAAAGGAAACACCCATCTTACACATAATTACAGGCCGATATCAATCTTACCAGCTTTCTCAAAGATATATGAACGTGTCATCTACCAAAGAATTATTAGCTACCTAAGAAAAAACAACACGCTATGCGAGCAACAGCATGGATTCAGGCAGGGATTCAATTTCATTGATTTTGTTCTCAATAACTTAGAAAATAACAAACAAGTCTTATCAATATTTGTCGATCTAACATATGACGCACTCCTAAACAAATTATTTAATTATGGAATACGAGGAAACTGTTTTAACCTAATCAAATCATACATTACAGAAAGAAGCCATGTAACAAAAATGCAGTTGGAAAATGGCAATTATACCTCCACCGTAGCTACCCCAAAAGTTGGTGTCCCACAAGGAAGCGTTCTAGGACCTCTTTTTTTCCTTCTGTTCGTCAACGACATGCCACTCAACATAAATGGTCACATAACAATGTTCGCAGACGATACAACCATAAATATGGAAAGCCACAGTCTGGAACATCTAAATCAAATAACTAACAACATGCTAGAAGGTTTACAACATTGGCTAAGAAATAATAACTTAATAGCTAATGTATCGAAGACGCACATCATACATTACAAAGCCCCCATAGGACAAATAAACGTCCAACTGAACAACGAAACAATCAAGGAAGAAAAAGAGGTTAAATTTCTAGGAATCACCATTCAAAATGACCTACGATGGGACATACACACTCAACCAATATGCATGAAACTATCGAAATACGCATATCTTTATATCTTTAATTAATTTCTCACTTAACCCGTGGTGAAACATTTTTGAATATAATTCTGGATATTTAATTAAAACACTTGGTTTTGTTTCACTAATTTATATTTTCTCCGACTAGTTTCTACCATTGGTCATCTTCGGGGAGGAATGTACAAAAAATATCTAAACAACTATTTATATACAAATACAGGCTATCATAAAATATCGGCAATAAGGGCGGACGCTATCGGAGAGTTCCAAAGCTCTTCCATATTATTTACAATCGGCTTTCCCCGCTTTAGCGCCTTCCTAATTTCTAGTCCCTCACGGAAATTTAAGTATCGACCCTTATTGCCTGGGTATAAAATTTTACAATCTGTTGTGTTGAAAATATGATTTTCTTCTATGCAATGCTGTGCGAATCCGGTTGAACACTTTTTATTAATTATTGATTTTTTATGTTCTTCTAGGCGTGTTCTAAAATTTCTTCCAGTCTGACCTACGTATATGTTATCACAATCACCACACTTAATTTCTAAACGCCGCACTTGTCAAGTTTATCGACCGCTGATTTGTTATTAACTAGAAGTCTTTGTAGGTTTATTGGATTAGTCATTATAACATTAAAATCATACCCCTTAAAATTTTGTGTGATTTTTTCGGAAAGATTATTAACAAAATCCAATCTATGCCAAATTGTTTTAATTGATTTTGTTTCACAATAAAAATATTTTTTGAATTGTTTTAATTTTTTCTTTTTTACCAAGTTGTTAATTAGTTGCTCATTGTAGCCATTATTAGTAGCTATAGTTTTTATTGTATTTAATTCTAAATTAAAGTTATTTTCGTTGAGTGGAATATGTATAAGCCGGTGAATTAAAGAGTGAAAAGTACTGTTTTTTATTTTGTGGTGAGTATTGGAGCTACTAGGGATAAAGCTGTCTTTTCTGTAAATTTTAAACTCTAGGGCGTTATCTATTGTTTTAAAAATGGTCAAATCTAGAAAATTTAGGCTATTGTTGAGTTCCATTTCTGTGGTAAACTCAATATTATTATTTATGGAATTTAAAAATTTTGTGAAAGCGTTTAATTGTCGTGTTGTACCATCCCAAATGCAAAACACATCGTCTACGTATCTCGCCCAATAAACAATATTTTTACACCTGTTATCTTTAAATAAGTGTTCTTCAAAATTAGACATGAACATTTCCGTCAATAGAGGCGATAAAGGCGAACCCATCGGCAGACCGTCTGTTTGGCAAAATATTTTGTTGTTAAATTCAAAATAATTTTTTTCTATACAAATGTTGACAAGAGTTTTCATCTCTAATTTGTGTGTATCAGGTTGGTTTGTATTATCAATTAATTCGACTAATATTGTTTTTAATTGTTTAGTTGGTATAGACGTAAACAGACTTTTTACGTCGAATGATAAAAGTTTTGCATTTGGCGGGACATTTGCAATGCAAAACTTTTATCATTCGACGTAAAAAGTCTGTTTACGTCTATACCAACTAAACAATTAAAAACAATATTAGTCGAATTAATTGATAATACAAACCAACCTGATACACACAAATTAGAGATGAAAACTCTTGTCAACATTTGTATAGACCAAAATTATTTTGAATTTAACAACAAAATATTTTGCCAAACAGACGGTCTGCCGATGGGTTCGCCTTTATCGCCTCTATTGACGGAAATGTTCATGTCTAATTTTGAAGAACACTTATTTAAAGATAACAGGTGTAAAAATATTGTTTATTGGGCGAGATACGTAGACGATGTGTTTTGCATTTGGGATGATACAACTCGACAATTAAACGCTTTCACAAAATTTTTAAATTCCATAAATAATAATATTGAGTTTACCACAGAAATGAAACTCAACAATAGCCTAAATTTTCTAGATTTCACCATTTTTAAAACAATAGATAACGCCCTAGAGTTTAAAATTTACAGAAAAGACAGCTTTATTGATGTAATTATCCCTAGTAGCTCCAATACTCACCACAAAATAAAAAACAGTACTTTTCACTCTTTAATTCACCGGCTTATACATATTCCACTCAACGAAAATAACTTTAATTTAGAATTAAATACAATAAAAACTATAGCTACTAATAATGGCTACAATGAGCAACTAATTAACAACTTGGTAAAAAAGAAAAAATTAAAACAATTCAAAAAATATTTTTATTGTGAAACAAAATCAATTAAAACAATTTGGCATAGATTGGATTTTGTTAATAATCTTTCCGAAAAAATCACACAAAATTTTAAGGGGTATGATTTTAATGTTATAATGACTAATCCAATAAACCTACAAAGACTTCTAGTTAATAACAAATCAGCGGTCGATAAACTTGACAAGTGCGGCGTTTATGAAATTAAGTGTGGTGATTGTGATAACATATACGTAGGTCAGACTGGAAGAAATTTTAGAACACGCCTAGAAGAACATAAAAAATCAATAATTAATAAAAAGTGTTCAACCGGATTCGCACAGCATTGCATAGAAGAAAATCATATTTTCAACACAACAGATTGTAAAATTTTATACCCAGGCAATAAGGGTCGATACTTAAATTTCCGTGAGGGACTAGAAATTAGGAAGGCGCTAAAGCGGGGAAAGCCGATTGTAAATAATATGGAAGAGCTTTGGAACTCTCCGATAGCGTCCGCCCTTATTGCCGATATTTTATGATAGCCTGTATTTGTATATAAATAGTTGTTTAGATATTTTTTGTCATTCCTCCCCAAAGATGACCAATGGTCGAAACTAGTCGGAGAAAATATAAATTAGTGAAACAAAACCAAGTGTTTTAATTAAATATCCAGAATTATACGCATATCTTATACACGCGACACGAAAAAATGTCCACCAGGAGGCCGCACGAATTACATATATGGCCTACTGTCAATCACAGCTGACATACGGCATCATCTTTTGGGGTTGCACTACGCAGTGCAACATGAATAAGGTATTTATTGCACAAAAACGATTAATACGAGCAATAGTAAATATTAACTTGACTAGTAGTTGCCGCAACATGTTCAAACGTCTAAAAATAATGCCTTTAGCCAGATTGTATGTTTATGAATAGGTCAAATTTGTTAAAAATAACAATGCTGTTTAGTAAAAATCAAGTGCTTCATAACCATGACACCAGAGCAAATACAATAAGGTTTCCGAAACACAGCCATAGTTACTATCATAACTCGTGTATAATACAAACAATCAAACTATATAATGCATTGCCTGATGGGTTAAAACAGATTCCAAAGAAAAGATTTCAAAAAGCTCTCAAACAATTTATACTTGATCATAGTTTTTATACAATAGATGAATATCTCAATGCCTGTGATATATAATTTTGTAATTTACATCATTTTTTCATTATTGATTTTATGTTAGTGTTGTCAATAATACACCAATTTTAATATGTTTGTACTGTTCAACTTAAGGCTAATTTTAATAATGTTTAATATTTTAATATATTTGTTATGTTCAATTATACAGAAATTTTAATTTGTTTGTAGTGTTGTCCTATATACAAGTTTTAATGTGTTTGTAATATGTCCTATATGGGTAATCTCAATTTTACTATGTCGTAATGTCCTATACGCAGTAACTTTTATTTATTTAATTATTAATATTTTACTTATATTTTATTCTTATTTATATTTTAATATGTATGTAATGTCCCACAAACTGTTTTTATTTTATTTCATACCATTTTAATTCTATTTTACTTGACCCACCCTCGAATTATATGTAATTCTATTGGAAATAAAGAAATGGTTATGATTATGATTATGATATTTATTTATTGTAACTTATGCATATTATCATTTTGTTTTTATATATTTTTGTAATATTGTAAAACGGAGAAATCCGTAGATTATTAAATAAATAATAATAATATAGTAACATATTATGTGTTTTTTAATGTTTAATTAATGATAATTAATAATATTAATTAATAATGTTTCATTATTGATAGATGTGACTTTGATATTTGCTTCCAAAGGCTACTTGTTTAAATCGTGACAATTGTGAATTTTCGATAATACTTTCTTATAAGTTTGCTTATAATTTTTTAATGGAAGAAGATAACAATTTGTCTTTTATACTAAGTTTGTTCAGAAAAATCAGTTCTTTTTAAATATCCAAAAATATAGGTATGTTTCTGGAAAAAAAATATTCGATGATGTAATTACTTCAGTTTCCAAATTTAAAAAAATATGTAATTTTGGCTTAAAATGGACCTTACTCAATCCCATTTATGAACCGCTTTTCAGATTTTTTCTATCGTTTATCCTTTTCATATAATAAAGCTGAAACATCGAGTTTCGCTCACCCTGTACAGTAAAACTCAGCGAATCCGGATCAATGAAAACGGAGGCAATCCGAATTAGTGAAACATCCGAATTATTGAAACCTTTTTAAAAGTCACAAAAATATGCTAATCCTTTTTTAGTATATATCAAAGTTTGGACTTGTCAGGTAATTGTCATTTGAGGTGTCAAAAATGAAAAAAAGTGTTTTGATAATTCCTTTCATTTAAATATTTTCATTGTCACTTTCATAACCTTTTATAAAAAAACCGGAATAAATTTGCTTATGTTTGACATTATCCAATTTTTGATTTGTTCCAACATTTGATGTCCACCAATGTCCCACACGTGCTGGTACATAAACGGCGAACCGCGCAACATATGATCCGGGTTACGGAATCACAGGTAATTCGGATTTTGGAATACATAATGTAAACAATCAATATTTCATTTTCATCTGGATTACTTGAGAATTAGAATTATTGGAGTTTGGATTAGTGGAGCTGTACTGGCTTTACTGTATATGTTATTCTGTCACTTCACAGTCTAAGCGGATTTGGTATTTGTCATGTATAATTAAAATTAACCTCACATTTTTAAGTATACATAACAAATACCAAACCTGGAGTCCGTGTCTAGATCCCGAGCAGGTCGGACCGCTGCGCAACAATTAAAACGCAAAGCCAGCACGTGGTTAGACTCCTATACTTTTGCTTCCTTTCAGTCATATCCATTCTCATATTCCTATTCCTTACATTCCCTTCTAGTGTACCTCATCCTGCTAACTGCATGTGTATTTTCCTTTTCCTGTCCCTCCAGAAGGGCATCAGCCCAAATTTTAAATTCGCTCGACAGTCCAATAATATAATTATCAAAATAACTACAATCATTCCTATAACCTTTTCCTTTAATAACTACCCCTATATTGATTTAATTATTTAAATGGTTAAACAAACATTTGTTTAATTAATACTGTGACTGGTCAATAGGGCTTAGATGCCAAGGCCAATTAATACGCAGAAGAAAAAGAAATACCAAACCTGTTTAGATTGTAAAGTGACAGAATAACATACATGTTAAATTTAATATTACGCTTACAGAATTGACACGATTATTTATTAAAATCTTATATGTTATAAAAAATTTGTTAATTTCTATAATTTTGTAGCTTCTATATTTAATTACAACTTGTATTTATGTATTTGAAATCTTAACATTGTGAATCTGACAAACTTAACAGAATTGTTTAAAATGAACTAATTTCTATAAGCGAATAAATCAACAAATTCATCCAAATTAACTAAAAATAAGTGATGTGATTTTCTTCACAAGTAGAGCTCGGATTTTTAAGCACAAAAAAATTGAAAAATAGTGCTTAAAAAAGCACCAATTTTATTTGTACTTTGTATTAATTCTTTGTATTATTTGACATTTAGCAATACAATCACGACAAAACAAAAGCACACTACTTGCCTACTAAAATTCAATTGCGACTTATGTGCGCATTATACCCTGCATAAATGCGACGAAAAATGAATAATTCGAAAACGACTTGCTTTAGGAGTAAAGTATAATAATTAAATATAATTTTGTAGGAAATCTTTCCCTCAATCATACCATGTGATAAAAATGAGTCATTTTATTTAAAAAATTCAATTATTAGATATTCAAAAGGGCACTTAGATATTGACATTTTAAGAACACTTATTGTCAAAATTGACAGTTTCCAATCAATTTACTCATAGAGGCATCCTCTAGGTACAAGTAGAGATATAAATCATATTTTTATCTTATTCTTAAGAGAAGTTACAGACAGATTTCAAGATGCCTTTTAGAGGTCAAAATTGTAGATTTTTTTTTTCTTGAAAACTAAGAGATAAGTGTACATATGTTCGAATAAAATATGTTTTAATTTAAAGAGGAATCAAAAAAATTACTAATATATAGGGTGTTCCATTTAAAATAACAAATTTGATGCTACTTCCGATGGAACCGGAAGTCATATAAAGTTGAAAATATTTCACATGAGGAGAACTGATTGAACCCATGACAAGGATTTTTTTTATTTGCAACGGCAACCCTATAAACTTTTAACGAACGGTTTAGCACCCTGTATACATAAATACCTACTACTTGTAGTTGAAATTTCATCTTTAATTGCGTTCAGTACAACCATGCAAGCATCTTTTGACAATCTAAATCGGCTTAAGAATTCATTTTCACTCCATATATAAAGTGATCAGGCCTATGTCTAACTCTTTTCGGTCTCGTAGGACGATCTACTATATCCATCATTTCGAACAACTCTTCATCGTCTGTCAGGTCGTGTAAGAGGTCTATCCACATTATAATAAAAACGTCAACTATTTTTGATGTTTGTGGTTATAAATTCGAGTTTGGCGCGGTAAGCGATGGTGGTCAGCAGCTTATGAGAACTCAAGTTTAAGGCACGGTTTAGCGATAAGCTATGATTGAAAAACACCAAAATGTATTTAAGCCTAGTTTAAGTTTACACCCGGCTTAAGCCACGATTCAACAACTGGGCCTAAGATTCTTTTGTATAAAAAAAACCTTTATTGGCACAATAATACATTACATCTACACTAATCGCTTCTCCCTCTCTTTTTCTATTGTATATTGTATATTTTATTACGGTTCATTCCTTAGAAAATATTTTCGTTTACTAAGATAGTTTATTAGTAGGCGCGGAAGCGCTGAAATAAACACCAACCAACCTTAATCTGGGAAAATTGAAACACACACAGATGTACCAGATGTTGTGTTTCACATTTCCCCTTTCAGGCCCAAAATGTGCCCCAGGTACGAACCCTCCGAGGGTTCGTACCTGGTAAGGTTGTAGACGTGTTCAAACACGCAAATATTAAGGTATCGAACGCGCAAACGTTCGCGCAACAGCCCTGTTGTTGACCAACCACAGGCAAACGTCTCAGCTACCTCTATCGAAGCACCCCCTTCCAAAAATAGTCATAACGCGGGGGATGAACGTGGATTGAAAATAGAATAATATCTAAAAAGTTCAAAACATTCAAAGTGTCAACTTCGGATGTCAAATCAAATGTCGTTATTTTATTTTCTAAGTCATGTTGCGGGTATTGTATGTTTTTGTATTTTATTTTGTTATACTTGTATTTTTTCATCATTTATTTGTATTTGTTATTGTTAGTGTTGTTTGCAAGTCAAACTTTTAATTAGAATTGAAATTTAATTCCTAAACAAAGTCAAACAAAGAATAAGCGAAATAGATAAACATAGAGTTCCTGATAAGCAGCTGTCCCAAATCAACGTACTCACCAGGTAAGTAAAAAAAAAGACCTTTATTGGCATAATAATACATTACATCTACACTAATCGCTACCCCCTCTCTTCCCCAACTTCTCCAGCGTCCTTACCCTGGCCCCATCCTCTCTCATCCATTCTGTCATTCTTCTATTCCCTCTTACACCCACCCATTCCTTACCACCAGGTAAGTAAGTACGGTTTATTCAATTAATTAATAAGTGACTGTGTTAGGGGAGGGTTTTAAATTTCCGGAAACGGTCTATAAACACGCGTCCTTCAAAGAAGGAATACGAAATATTTCCGGCCTGTTAATAAACAGATTGACTCAGGCTAGATTGACTGTAGGGCAAATGGAACCCACACTCACCTGATGTATCTGTTGTGACGTGCGTAACGTAGGCGGAAGGGTTGTAAGGTCCTTTCACGCGTTACCTCACGTTGTGATCGGGTCCAGAGGTTTCTGGCAACCGATGTTGAATAAACCACCAATGTGGCTAATCACAAAAATGTATATAATGCACTCAACAAAACTCATCGACGTCACTGTTATCCAGAACCCCTTTACAGTTCTCAGCAAAGTTACATAAAGCGCGTCAAGCTCACACAATCTTGACATCAAAACACATGTACAAAAATCACACGCGGTTCACACCACCATCTTCTTCCGTGAACACTTTGCGACTCCCTCGCGCGCCCGCTGCGCGCAAGTGTGGGTTGATGGGGGTTAACAAAAAAGGTAAGAAATAAATTGGGAAAACGAGCCAATCTGTTCATCCCATTAAATCTCTACTGAACAGACTGTGTAACTCTACCAAAGAGCTAGATAAGTAATCAAGGGGATCCAAATATAGCACCAGGCCAATTCAATTCATATTTTTTTGTCAAAATTGGGGAATTAACTTCCAAAGAGTTAATCCCTTAATCTTTCCCGTTCATAATTTCATATGAAAAACTGATGTTTCAATAATAATTGTTATTTTACAATTGGCATTATCACCTTATTGTAAGGTTGTTAAAGGGAATATAACAGTGGTCTGAAATTTAATGTCAGGTTTATTTAAAAACTAAAGATCCTAGAAAGTTGAAATTTTGACAGCGTATATTAAGCTCAATTATCTAGTAAAATATCGAAGTACTTTTTTTTTAACAATTTGCTTTCAGAGCTATGAAAAAAATAATATTATATTTTTCAAAATTAAAGAAAAATATTCCCATATCTTGCTAGTTTATACTATAAGGAATATAATGTGAACATTTCATAAGGATGCGATAGCTCATGCCCGAGTCAGGTTAAAATAAAAATCTTAAAAAATAAGACCGTAAAATACCGCCGCCTTGCGGATCTTCTCTTAGTTGAACGCTTTGTACACTCATCTGCACAATTATTGGAGGGGCGAGCAGCATGCGGCCAGCGTTTATCCCTGGGCTGGTGAACGCTGCGCGGCTTCGCGTTTGTTTTTCTTTTCTTTTCTCAATCATAGTTAACAAAAACAGCTCGCGTCGTTAGCATTTATTCTCGTAAAATTAATATTTCGCAATTATAATCGATATTTTATTGTACTAGTGTTTTATTTTTATGCTTTCTGACTACTAATGGAATAAGTATTGTTTTATACTGCATGTTCTCACAATATAGAAAACACGAAATGTTTCACTAATTTAAATAAAGATGTGTAATATACCTTTAATATTGGCATTCGTAATTATTTGACAGTGTCGGTATTAGTAATTATTTTTAAAGTTTTTTAAGCTGATTAATAAGCAGAAGCAATCGAATAACAATCAGTCTTGTTCAAATCATTATTTCGTCTTAAATCTTTCGTTGTTAAAACAGTTGTTAAATGCCGTTAAACTTCTCGCAATAAAACTATTAAAGTAAATTGTAAAGTTTCTAGTAATCGGACCTATTTGAACCAACTGCGACTTCATCAACGAATCAATGAACTATAAGAATAGTGAGAATAACGTCACCAATATGACGTTGTCGTAGATTAATGTTACAAATCAACTATTTTTTACTGAGCACAGGTAATATATGTTTGACGAATGTTTACAAAAATGTAGGGTTTAACTGTGTGCATATTCATTGTTAATTATTTTAGAAAAAATAGAACTATAATAATAATAAGGTAGTTATTATAATGCATTTCAAATAACAAGCTTCTTGCTCAACATTGCACCGAACCCAATATATTTTATTTCAAATTTAGCTAATTTATGATGAGTCATATTTTGATAGTAAGTAAATAAGGAATAAATGAATTGTAATTGAATGTTATTGCAATCCTCTATTTATACACATCATCATTTTGTAAACCCTGTACTAATTATAAAAAAACAGGGCAGCTGTCCGTTTAATTTTTTTCAATCTATTATATATTTGTTGCATTCATAAAAACTAGAATATTGGATAAAATAAAAATTGAAATTCTCCCCAAAATCTGGGGTATTTACCCAATTTGGCAGAGGCCAAATTAATACACATTATTTTCATGGCAATAGCAGTTCTTCTTCTTCTTCTTGTTGCGTTATTAATGGCCTCAGCTAAACAGCTCTGTCGACCAGCCACAGCTACTTGATTTGAAGGTACTTTTCAAGGTTGAAACAGTGGAAGGAAATTATTAGTGGAGGGATAACCCTTAAATAGACTAATAACAAACATAGAATTAGATAAACATGTTAGTATCAGATAAAAAGGAGAAGAGGATAGAATATGTTTTAACAGAGGGAAAAGACAGAACAGATAGAATTGAGAGAGGGGCATAGTGACCAGCTAAAATAAGATCCGAATACAGAATTTGACACTTATGAATTTCTTTATTGCAGGAAAATAAAATATGATTTAAATCTCCAAATTCTCCACAAGAACAATTTGGGGAGGAGATCGCACCTATTTTAAATAAATGACTCGGTGATGAATTATGACCCATCTTTAAACGTATCATGGAAGTAACAAACCTTCGCCCTTTGACCTTCGGGTCAAAGAACCAAGTGTAAACGGGAATTTTTGGGTGTATCGAATAATATTTAAGGTGATGAGATGATGTAGACCAAATATCCTGCCATTTTAATCTGAGACTGGTTTTAAGCACGTTAAAGTAATCTTTACAGGGGGAAGAATGTTCGAAAAGAGGAAGAACTGCTGTAGATTTAGCTAAGTAATCTGCCGTTTCATTTCCTTGAATCCCTGAATGACTGGGGATCCAACAAAAAATGACTTTAAACCCTTCAGTATACATTTTATATATCAAAGACCGAATATTCGAAGATATTGGATGTCTGTTAGGTAATATTCCCTTTTTATAGATAGAGAAGAGAGCAGATTTAGAGTCTGTAAAAATTACAGATTTCTTAAGCTTTAGCTCTTGAATAAGTTTTACGCATTTAAGGATAGCTGAGAGTTCCGCTGTATGGATTGAGGAGGTATGCGGAATTCTAAATGAGTAGGATATTGTATTTTCAATATAAATCCCACACCCAGTAATTGCAGATAAATCCGAAAATGAACCGTCAGTGAAGCAATATTTATAACCAGGCCACCTCTCTGAAGCAATCTCCTTAAACCTATGATCTATATCAGAATGACAACTATTTGCGATATTTATGTTATAAATAATATCAATAGGAAAGAAATTTGAAAAATAGGAAGAGTCATAACATGGGATTTTATGAGAAATAAAGGTATTAAATGAGGAGACAAGGACGTAATTTTCTACTATTGAACATAATGGTTTATGCTTTTTCTGATATAATTCTAATAAATGGTTAAGGGAATCATTTACCATGTAATTATTGTTTGAGATAGATTTAAGAAAATATTTTCTGGCCAAATAATCAGCTCGAACAAAGATAGGAGGAACCCCACTTTCTACCTCTAAAGCTCTCGAAGGAGCAGACTTCATGCAACCCAAAATAATGCGAAGGGAGGATGTTTGGAGTCTATCCATTATTTTAGAAAGGGTAATATTTAAGGGGGAGAGAGCAAATATACAATATTCTAACTGTGATCTAATGATGGATTTGTATAAAATAATTAGTGTCCCTGGGTCTGATCCCCACCAAGTACGGCACAGACATTTGAAAATATTTAGAGATTTGTTGACTTTCACCTGAAGTTGTGTTATATATGGTCTCCAAGAAAGTGAATAATCTAGTATAATACCTAGATATTTTACTTGTGTGACTTTAGGAATGGGAACACCTTCAAAAAACAAACTATGATTTGGCAGATTTCTATTTCTCTTCATAAATATAATATTGTAAGATTTACAAGGAGAAAGAGACAAACCGTTTGCAGAAAGCCAGTCTAACAATTCAAATAAAGCTTGGTTAATTCTATTATATAATGACTGAATATTTTTTCCAGAGCAGTATAGCGCAACATCATCAGCATATTGTAGTATAGAGCAATAAGGAGATATGATATTTTGAAGGGGGAGAGTATATATAATATAAAGAACCGGACTAAGGACAGAGCCCTGCGGGAGACCAATAAATGAGGAGCGAGGATTAGAAAAAGAGTAATCATCTCTAAGATACAGTATTCTATTTTTAATTAGAGATCAGATGCAATTACAAATATTAGAAGGAATTCCCATGGAACGCAGACGAGTAATGAGAACTTGCGGTATTACTGAATCATATGCTGCTGAAATGTCTATAAAAAGGGCAACGGTAAAATCCTGATTTAAAAAAGCGGATTGAATATCAGATGTCAGTTTTAAAATATTGTCAACTGTACACTTGCCTTTTCTAAACCCAAACTGAGAAGAAGGGTATAGTTCATTTTTCTCCATCCACCAGTCTAATCTATTTTTAATTAAGTGTTCAAAGACTTTCCTAAAGCAAGACGATAGTGATATGGGTCTGTAGCTATCGGAGATATTAGGATCTTTGCCCGGTTTAAGAATAGGACAGATAATTTGCGATCGCCAAGCTTCCGGGATGTTACCAGTTAAAAGAATATTATTAAAGAGCTTAAGAAGACACAATTTACCATTGAATGGGAGATGTTTGATCATGGAAAAGGAGATGTTATCAATACCAGGGGAAGAATCCTTTAAACTATCTAATACAGAATTTAATTCTGCTAGGGTAAAGTTTGACGATGGGAAGGAGGAAGAGGGGGCAGGGGGTAAAGAAATATTAAAATTTATCAGTGGTTCTACAAAAGGAGGAGTCAGAGACCTAAAAAAAGAGTTTAAAACTTCAGAGTTACCAGGGGCAATGGCTTTAGGTAAATAAGACTTTCTAAAAATCTTGATTTTTTTCCAAACTTCCGAAACAGGAGTGAATCTAGAAATAGACTCACAATATTCAATAAAAGATTTTCTCTTCCTACTATTGAAAGTCTTTCTAGAGACAGCTATGGCTTTTTTAGCTAACACAAGAGATGATGTTGAGCCTGTAGTATAGAAATCTCTAATAGCTTTTTTTCTGTCTTTTTTTACTTGAGAACACGTGTTGTCCCACCAGGGGCAAATATTAGGTCTATAAACAGGATGGTGCATAGGGATATAATTATCAGAAGCAGAGTTTAAGCAATCCACAAATTCGTCATAAGACATTTCAGAAGCGATCGTTGAAGATAGTTCTTCTTCGTATTTATTCCAGTCCGCAAGTTTAAAGTTACGTGTAGGTTTTAACACTTTTCTAAATGGATTTAGGGCATTCAAATTAATAGTTACATCTAAAGAGACTGAGAAGTGGTCACTTCCGTAAGTGTCCAATAATGTAATAGAAGAAGAAATTAAACCTAGAGATGGAGAAACCAAAAATAGATCGATGATACTCTTCCTTGGATAAAGAGATCCGAAGTGAGTAGGATTGCTGTCATTGCTTACAATTAAGTTATTTTTTTCAATGAATTCCCAAAGAATTCTACCATTTAGATTCGAGTGAGTACCATTAATTTGACTAATATGACAGTTAAAGTCACCAGCTAGAATGTAGGGACTAAATCCCTTAGTGAGTGATTCCCAAAATAGCAGATTACAGGAGGAGGACGGAGGGATATATCCTGATACAATATTGAAAGAATGAAGTTTAATGGCAATAAATTGAGAATTATTGATGAAAATATCAGGATCTAGATGTATTTCTTGATAGGGTAAAGAAGCTCTTACACAGAGAGCCACACCACCCATACCATCAGCTCGTGATTTTAGTATAGTATTATATCCACTAATCTTAATAGATGAAAATGGTTTAGTCCATGTTTCGGACAAACAGATAATATGAGGGTTATGGGTATCAATTAGATTTAATAAATTTGCTTTATTTGAGTTAAAACTCCTCAAATTCCATTGTAGAATCTTGAGTTGAGACATTGTTTAAGGAGGAAGAATTTATCATTTTAATTAGAGTGTCGACTGGAATTACTTTTAAAATTGTTTGAATAAACAAAGAAGGATAGGTTGTGTATGCTTGTGTAATGAGGTTAGAAAATTCGTCATCAACTCTTTCAGAAGAGGGGGAGGAGACCTCAGAGGAAGGATTATTAAAACACTGTTTTTTAGGCGAATCTGCGCCTTTTGAGTGAATTATATCTAGATATTTTTGTTTAAATGATATGTCTTCTTTGGGAGAGGGGGAACGTTTCTTATTTGTTTTTAATACCGAAATATAGGAAGAGGTACCCGAAGTACGACGAAAAGAATCAATATTAGGAGAAGAAGAAATAGGGGGAAAGTTATAATTAGATGGTATCAAATTATTACAAAGAGGGGGGTTTGGGACATTACTATTTTTATTAATAGGTGGAAATAGTGCAATTGCTTCAGTAAATGAAACATTGTGTCTAGAGATATACTCTTTTACTTTTTTTTGCCTTAGATACTCAGGGCAGATTCGATTTTTGGCCAATACACCGGATTCAGTAGAGGAGTGAGAGCCCGAGCAATGAATACAAGAAGCCAATAAGGCAGGACATTTATCAGCCAGATGTTCTCCCGAGCCACATTTGTCACAACGGGATGAACTTTTGCATATTTTTTTTTGTATGGCCATATCTTAAACAAGCATGACACTGCGTGACAGGAAAAATATACATCTCTGGAACTTTGTTTGTGCAAAACAATTTAACATTAAGAGGGGGAGAGTTACTTCTAACCGTAATAACCACAGAATGAGTATTTTTAAACTCCTCAACTCCGTTATTAATTTCTTTTCTTTTCCAACGTCTTACTTGTAGGGTTTGGAAGGGATTATTTAAGTTTAAATTATTTAAAATTTCCTCTTCTGAGAAGGAGGGGTCAACCTCCCGAATTATGCATTTTGTTGAAATAAATTGAGCGGGAATGAAACATTTGATTGAATTCTTCTCAAGAAAAACTGTTGAATTTAATAATTTATTTGCATCCTTGTAATTTTTAAATTGAGCACAAACACGATTTCTTCCTCTTCTCGAAGTAATAACATCAAATCCTGATTTATAAAGTAAATTTCCTATTACCATCTCATGAATAGAAGAGGAATTCACGCCGTTATTGTTATTTTTTTCAATATATACCAAAAAAGGTGCTCTGTCGCTATTTTTAAACTAAATTATCTGATCTTTGCGAATGTCAGGTGGTTCGGCCGGGGGGGGCTCCCCCGCCGAGCACATTGCCATTGTAACTGACAACTACTATCTGTATTCGGCTCTTATTATTTATAAAGATAAACAAATAAAAGGAGACTTACAATGCACAGAGGATAACAACAAATAAACCCCAACGGATTCACGGGAGTTTTGTAGGTTAAACGCGACCCGAACTGCTCGAACGCTAGCGGTCATCCGCAATAGCAGTTATCAAAGATAATATTCCTATATAAAAAATATCATTGAAAATCCTATGTTCCGTTTTTTTCATATACAGAGAGTTTTATATAACACCGAACATGTTCATCCAATACAATTTTGACACCTTTATTTTTTAAGTTATGTGTAAATTGGGTTGCCTCTATGACCATTAAAAACTGTAGCCAATCAATCGCAATTAATGCCTCAACTTGTACACACAGGGAGTTTTTCTTTCAAGTATACATGTGAGAATTACACAGTATATGTCGTAAATCTTTAGATACTCGTTGTTAAAAAAAATAATTTGATGCTTGAAATGAGTGTGTTCCACTCCCAGACTAAGCATGAAGTAAAATTTCGAGTTTAGAAAAGCCTGAAAATTTGGTTTGGTCGCGTAGCGCGAAGCGCGGAGTGGCCAAACCAAATTTTCAGGCTTTTCTAAACTCGAAATTTTACTTCATGCGCCACCGGTACAAAACACTGACAAATTACGAAGTTTAAAACACACCGATAAACTTTCTATTGCATCAGTGTTTAGTACCGGTGGCGCATGAAGTAAAATTTCGAGTTTAGAAAAGCCTGAAAATTTGGTTTGGCCGCTCCGCGCTTCGCGCTACGCGACCAAACCAAATTTTCAGGCTTTTCTAAACTCGAAATTTTACTTCATGCTTAGCCTGGGAGTGGAAAACACTCGTTTAAAGCTTCAAATTAAATTCTTTTAATAAACCTAGCATCGGCAAATGTTCAACGTATGCTTCTGTATACTTAAAAGACAAATTCTCGTTATGAAAATGTTCGGTGTTACATAAAACTCTCTGTATATCCGGCATATAAATATTCACAAGGAGCTTATGAACATGAATTATTTTATTATTATATTTTTAAGAAATAATCTCTAATTTAATAAAATAAAACACATAGTTTGTGTAGCTGTCGAAACTGGTGTCTTAAAAGTAAAAATAATTAGTTATAATGACAAGAATAAGAATCATCGGTTTTGTAAATACCGAAAAATAACACAGGATCGCTTTCTAACGAATTGAAAACAATACTTAGCTTGTATGTATTATCAGCGTGTTTAAATAATACGAATCGACACTTTCCTTCGATCCGTCTTTTTTATACGCTTTTTTTTTCGTCTATTCCACGCGACGCGAGACCCTATCCGTTCATGCCAAGGAGCAATGCACAAATGTACAGTGAACTGCCGCTTTTCTCTCTGACTGTATTCGCCCCACTTGTCCTGTAAATTTGGCATCGGATGAGCTACTCTAAACTATGTGGGTCTTTCCAACAGGATCGGCGTGTTACACTGCGATAATCCCCTTAAGGATGTTTAACGAAAATTGTCTCTATCGATATAAACTGTCGCCCTTATGTTACGTATAGCATGTCAATGTTGACGTTTAATGTCATTTTGTGTATTAATTATCAATTTTGACGTTTAACTAAATAGTGTTGAAAATGTCGAAGCAGTTGAAATCAATAAAAAATAAAAAACAGAACATCAGACCACCATAACTCAGAAACTATTCAAACTACAAAAAAGTACAATGTATGGATTCCGACGTATTTGGACGAGATCTACAACTTTTATTTGAAATATTTTTTGATATTATCAATATTTAAGTAAATATCAAGAAACAGCGTTAAGAATAAAATATCACTTCTGGTTTCCGCATTTTCAAAAAAAGCTTTTTAGATCCTCATATTGTAAATGATTAAGTTTAAAGTTTCAACTCAATATATTTTGAGGACTTTCCTGTACAGCATCCGCAGATATCCTCACATCCAGACATTTTTTAGAAATGGTCGTAATCGAGTAGGGGACCTCAAAACGGATGTTACCGCTAACATTTTTGATTTGAAAAGTTTCATGAAAACAATAGAAAGGACTGTAAATTAAAAATCTATGTGATTTTATTTTGTTTCTACAAATTATAAAAGAACAAACTATTAAGTGAAGTGTAACTCAAATTACCACACATTTCTCTGAATTTTATTAATTTAACCTTTTGACTACTGATTTATTTGTAGATTTGTCTCATATAAAATATATTTAATTTGTTGATGTATGAATTGGTATGTAAAAGTGATAGATTTTATAAAAGGATACATTTATATTAGTGGTATAGGTACATAGTTAAAACAAAATTTCAGTTACAAAACAAAAATAAATAAATAAAAGAAACAAGTTAGAAAAAATAAATACAGGGTGTACGTATTTCATCAGAATGTATGGGGATCTCGGTTATTTGAAGAGATAGAGAGTTTGTTAAATTGTGGCAAAGTTGTGTAATTTAGGGCCCAATAATAATCTAAAAACAAATTTGAAATACCTTCTTTCGTTTTTGGAATATTGTCGAAAAACGGATTTTTTGAATAAAAATAATAAAATAAATAATAAAAAAAGAAGTATCAATAACCTTTCTTCACACACTTTATTTTAATACCAGATGTACATTTCTGTCACCAAGTGACCATTATCAATGGATTTTTAATACTAACTTATACAAACAAAAATAGGAGTATATATATACAGAACAGATTAACAAAATATAATGAGCGTTAGGCGGTGGGGTTTAATGTGGGGAAAAAACGAACATTAACGGGTCGGTTTATGGAAAGCGGTAGGTAAAGACAGGTATATTCGGGTTAAGTAAAAGGAGGTATTAAATCTAGTAATTTGTTATTGAGTGGACTTAAATCAAAATTCATTAAGTTGTTTGCGTGTTTTTTCATTGCAATCGCTTCTAACATGTTTAAGTGATAATTGGATGACTGTTTTATTAATTTCATATTATTGATTGATATCTTATGGCCAGTTTCTAGTGAATGATTTGCTACGGCTGATTTTTCATTATTAAAATTTCTTAAATGGTTCATGTGTTCTTTAAAACGTATTCTTAAGTTTCTTTGCGTTTGCCCGACATACACCTTATTACAATTGTTGCAGTTAATTGAATAAATACCTGATTTATCCAGATATTCTGGTTGAGAAAAAGTATTACCCAAGGTTTGTCCTAATTTAGTTTTGATATAATATGGGGGAGTTAAATTGTAATTTTTAAATAATTTGTTTAAGGGGTTTTCTAGGTTCGGATCGTAAACTATTCTTACAAATTTGTTGTCTAAGGTAGGGGGGTCTGGAAGGAGGCGTGATGAGTTACAGAGATTAATTTTAAATTTATGTTTATTTATTAAATTGTTTATAGTATTGGGATTGTATTCTAACTGTTTTGCAATCTTATGGATGGTTTGGATTTCTTTAATTCTATTCTCCGTTGATAATGGGATGTTGAAGGCTCTGTGGATTAGGTAATTAAAGGAGGTTAATTTATATTTCATTGGGGCTTTTGAGCTAGCATGCAAGTAATTAAATGTATGTGTGGGCTTTCTATATATTTGGAAATCTAATTTGTTTTTATTTCTTGTGATAAGCAGATCCAAGAAGGGAAGAGAATTGTTTACTTCGTATTCATAAGTGAAATTAATACTGTTATGAAAGGAATTAAGCGATGAAATAAAAGGTTGAATGTTGAAATCTGTTTGAACTATTGCGAAAATATCATCAACGTATCTAAACCAGACGCTTGGAAAATTTTTTGAAATTTCAATTTGAGTTCAAATTTTTGTTCAAAAACTATTGAATCCAGACATTTAGAACTTTGACATTATACAGGCACTTTTTAACGATTAATCTAGTTACATATTTTATTTTAAGATAACTATAACATTTACCCAGGGACCATAGCCAACTTTTGTTTTTCTTATGGGCAACATTTTGAATTTTCGTATTTTTTCGAAGAATATTTTTTCTGAATTCAATGTACCACACTTATAGTTTATTGTACATTTTATATGTAAAATATTAATCTTTTGTTTTTTGCAAAGAGTGCCTTGGAAACAGTTGAGTAGCTCACTTATTTGACAACTCCTAGGACCCATAATTTGCTTACATTTCACTCCTGAAGACGGGCATCCGACGATACATATTTTAACGGTTGTGATGTATTTTAAAGTAACGAGTGTCTTCCACTCCCAGACTAAGCATGAAGTAAAATTTCGAGTTTAGAAAAGCCCAACGTATAAAATTTGTCAAGGGTCGCGCAGCGACCAGAGGCAAATTTTCACGGGGCTTTTCTAAACTCGAAATTTTACTTTATGCGCCACGCGTATAAACCACTTTACAGTGAAGTTAAAAATATATAATGCTTAGATGTGATGGTGATCAATATTTACCAAGATGTAGCGAAACAATGCAAGAATTACTTGTTTTGTGAATAGTGTTGAAATAATAATAATAAAAGTAGAATAAATTTAGTTTGTGCAACTTTTATGTGATAATCGATACTTATTATTATTACAAAAGATTGACAGTTATTAATTAATTTTGAGTGCTAACAATGATTAACTGCTGTCAAGATTTTATTGATTAACAGATATGACGTGATTGTTTTTGCAAAAAAGAAAATATCATAATTTTAAATATCAAATCTAAAATAAATTATGAGTGTGATACATCACTGAGTTGAGAAAAAAATATTTTTCAAAATATATAATAATCCAAAACGGCGCCCATAAGAAAAACAAAAGTTGGCTATGGTCCTCGGGTAAATGTCAGTTATCTTGAAAAAAAGCTACTAAATTCCTCATTAAAAAGTGCCTGTATAATGTCAAAGTTCTAAATGTCTAAATTCAGTGGTTTTTGAATAAAAAAATAAAAACGATTTTAATAAGAAATCAGTTTTTTGTTGATATCTCGAAAACAAAAAAAGATATTTCAAATTTGTTTTCCAACTATTGTTAGGCCCTAAAATACGCAACTCTGTCCTAATTTAACCGACTCTCTATCTCTTCAAATAACTGAGATCCCCGGTATAACAAGAACCAAGTTATACAAATATTTTTTTACAGTGTGATACGTTTCAAAGCATCTAAATAATAATAATAATAATAATAGCCTTTATTGCCCAAACGGAAAAACCCAATACAGGACAAAATCAAAATAATATAATAGCATAAAAAAACTACAGTAATAATATTACAAATAGAAAAAATATAAAAATAAAAAATAAAATATAATATATTATTAAAAAATAAACGCTCTTAACAATAAATTGATTGCATAAAAAAAATAATATTAATATTTAAAACAAAAATTGAAAAATTAAAATAAAACAACAATCAAAGCAACGTAGCATCAATCTAGTAATGAATGCAATAACTATACATACAAAAAAAATAATAATAATTATGATTTCTTAACATTACAAAAAATGTCGTCGAAATGTTTATTGCCGTTTATACAAATGTGAGAGATCGGTGCTTTTAATAACATGTTAGTTCTGGCTATAGGGGTATTAAATGTAATATCCTGACGTGATGACAAGCGTGGAACGTTGAATTTAACCATTGCGAGTAACTGTAGCGAATCAATAATATTATTAACCAACTTAAACATAAATGTGCCGCTAAAAAGCTCGCGTCGATCAGATAGTGATACCATATTATGGGTTTGTAATAATGATTTATAATCCACAGTATGATCAGGATATGTACCAGTCATTTTGTAATTTAAGAATTTTAAAAATCTTTTTTGTACTCGTTCCAACATTAGCGACTGATTAGTGTAATGGGGATAAAAGATTATGGAGGCATATTCCAGGCGACTTCTGACTAACGCATAGTATAAAACCTTAAGTAACTCCACATCATAAAAATACTTAGATGTGCGCATTAAGAAGCCAAGCATCCTAAATGCTGATGACGAAATATTGCAAATATGCTCAGAAAACGATAACCGATTGTCAAACAAAACACCAAGATCTTTAAATGTACGTTCACGAACTAACATATTTTCTTGTATGGAATAGTTAAAACAAATTGGGTTCATTATTCTAGTATATGTAACGGTAATACATTTCTTAACGTTAAGAGACAACCTGTTATTGTCACACCATTCGCAAATTGTATCCAGGTTCTGCTGCAATGCAATGCAATCATGTTCACCATTAATGAGGTTATATATTTTAATATCATCAGCATATGCTAATATTGGACACAATATTGATACAATTAAGTCATTGATAAATATGTTAAACAGCAATGGACCTAAATTAGAGCCTTGCGGTACACCTGAAAGGGAATTAAATTCATAGGATTTGAACCCGTTAAAATAGACATAATTTTTTCGCATATCGAGGTAGGATGAAATAAAACCTATAAAATCTCTAGAGAGTCCAAAGATGTCTAATTTACGAAGCAAAATATGATGATTAATTGTATCAAATGCGCGAGTGAAATCCGTATATATAACATCAACTTGCTTACGACAATCAAGAGCTTCACTTAGGTGTTGTGTTATAATAGCTAAGTTTGTCGTTGTTGACCGGCCCGACATGAAGCCGTGCTCTCTGTGGAGATATATAAGGTTTCGAATGTCTATATATGACGTCATAAATAATTTGTTCAAAAATCTTGGCGAAGTTGGAGAGAATAGCAATAGGTCTATAATTTTTTATATTATTTGATTCGCCACGCTTAAATACAGGAGTAATTACTGCAAGTTTCCACATATCAGGAAATGTCTTATTACGCAATGAAAGGTTGAATAGTATACGTAGAGGATTAGAGAAAACAAATTTGCAATCTTTAATTATAAAATTTGGAATTTTATCATCACCACTGATGTGAGAAGTTTTCGTACGATTTATACTTCTAATAATATCTGTTTCATCTATATTCGGACAGTATAATGTTTCATTGTTAAAAAACATACCGGGCAATTCTTTATAAGCAGTTGAAGATACAGTTGAAAATGCACTTGCAAATTGATCTGCAAATGCATTACCAATGTCCTGCGGAGATTCATAATTATTATCGTCGTCGCAGAGCTGGCCAGGAACTCGCGTTTTACCTTTTTTGTGATTGATAAATTTCCAAATGTTTTTAGGAGCAGTCATCAGTTCAATCTCAACCCTATTTATATACACATCATAAGATTCCGATATTTGGCTTTTGAGTAACTTACGTATTCTCTTAAATTCACCATAAAAAAATTGTGACCCAGTTTGTTTCCACTTTTTATGAAAGTAAGTTTTTAATTTGATGTTACGCCTGATATCAGAATTGAACCATAGTGGATTTCTAGTATTAGTACCCTGTTTCATCAAAGGTACTGAAGCATTAAATATCTTATACAATTTATTATAAAATGCATGGCATGCATCATTAACATCAGAAAATGATTCCAAAAACGACCAATCAGTAAGACTTAAATCTCGATATAATTGAATATAATTAGCCTTTTTGAAATTATACCGTACATTCGTATTAACCGGGAAAGCGTTGCTAGGAACTTTGGCATTGTTTACAATTAGGGATATAGAAAGCGCAGGATGATGAAGATCTTCAGGTGTTAGAGGAAGGGAATCCTTTTCAATATCTAATATTCCATCAAAATTGCATAAAACTAAGTCAAGAAGCTTATTGTTGGAGTTTTTAATTGTATTGAATTGCTTTAATTTCATAATATCAATGAAGTGAGATAAAATGTAGTCTTTTGAGTTGATAGACAATGACGAAGCTTCACAGCTGAAAGATGGAATATTAAAATCGCCTACAATTAATAATGGTTTATCGCACATTATACTCTCAATGAGTCCAAAAAATGTGTCAAGTGTTTCAGAGGATATGTCAGGCGGTACATAGATAACAAGAGTAAAAAATATAAATGAATTACTGTCACATTTACAAAGAATAAAATCGATTATAGGAACTTGATTATAAATGTGTGATACATCAACATGTTCGACTGTTATAGTATTGCTAAAAGCTATTAGTACACCACCACCAGTAAATCTTTGTGTAGACGAAAAGTCACGATCACGGCGCACTATTTTATAATCTTCGGTAAAAAGTTCTGAGTTAATAACCGAATCATTCAACCATGTTTCTGTTAAAAACATAATGTCAAATGAGGAATTACACACGCTGTTGAAGAAATCATGAGTTTTTGAACGAAGTCCTCTGGTATTTTGATAATACAGATGAAGATGTTGAGTTTTTCCGGGCGAGATCAGTTTTCCGCATTCTTTTGAGAATTGATTTGAGAGTTTATGTTAATGATGGTCGGAGTACCTCGCACATATTTTAAACTCAAATTAGCCTCACCAGCGGATGTACGCCGTAGAAGTTCCTTTTTAGTTTCCCTATATAGTTCTCTTTGCATAGGTGTCTGATCTCGAGATATACTCAAATTCTTAAACTGCTGTGATTCTTTTAATTTGCGAACATTACGGAAAGCAAGCCCCAAAAATGATTCCTTTGAGAGCTTTAGCCTAACAGGGCGGGCATTCACAGGACGACTGGAATCATATTTTCCGAGCCTAAGAGGCTTTATGTCATCTTGGTTGATTTCCAAAGTTGTAAGAATTTGATGTGTTACTTCTAAATCACGTGTCAATTGACTGTCCTTCGTCGCGCAAGTTTCATGTAGTCCATATATAATTAGGTGTTGTTTTCTCTTGTCTCTGTCTTGAATTTCTTGAATTATGTTCTCAGCTGATATAATATCATTGAACGAGGCTGGGGGTGAAGTCTTCAGTGCCTTAACTTCAGCTTGCAGTGCGACTATAGCAGATTTTAAGCCACTGAGATCATTACCTAATACACTGCAATCTTTGCAATTCCAAGATAACCCACAATTGGTATTAATTTTTCGAGCTTCAGATTTCGTAATATTAACGCATGAAAATTGATAGGGCTTCTTGCAAATGCAACAAGGAACTACCATATGTGTCTCGCACAAGGCATTACAACATGCGCAATTCATCATTTTGAGGAGTTGGGATTAAATTAAATGAATAGTGGTAAGGGATAAAAACGTACTTCACGCTAGCGCGGCCCACCGCAGCGACTTAATCACAATTGGAATAAATAGACCACGGAAGGTAAAACAATAGAGAACACAGGAACAACAAATTCAAAAGACAGCACTAGGAGTCTTAGATGAATGAAATTAAAAATATACTGTTATCAATAAATCACCTTGAATCGCACAAAATGCGACCCAGCAGACGAATGAGTCATAAAAATTATTAATTCATAAATCAGCCTGGATTGAAAATGATATGGCACAAAAACAATCATAGCAAAAAATTGCAATAAATGAGACGACGGGCTGTATTTGCATTGAAAATTAACTAATACAAATCAAATATCTCATTATAGAATATATTAATTTCAATTTGACTTACTTCATTATAAAGCCTGCTTTGTTACGCACAGATTGATGTATAGCACTATTATATAAATAATGCGCTAATTCCAAAAGGAATAATTTAAACGAGAGCCGACACACAGTGTGATTTTACAATACAATATATATTTTACAATACAATATAGGTAATCCTAAATGCAATGATACTTGGCATGGTTTGCATTGCCAAGTAGTCTCTTACCTAACTTTCTGTTTATCGCAAAATTCGAATGATGAGTCAGACTCATCAACCGTAACTTTGGCTAAACATGCACATGACGAGTCTCAGTCGTCAAATGTGCCCAAAGGGTTAAAATTCTGTTGAATTTTAAAAGAAAATATTCGCTTTAGTGATTAATAATTTTTTTTACCACTCATTATGAATTATATTTATTTGGCTTAATTTTTTTGAAAAACGGGTCAATTTTCTTTAAAGCAATTAAAAATTTATGTAATTATTCAAGAAAATATGTTTTATTCAGTTAGTCTATTTGACCATTTCACAAGTTTTCTTTATATTGATGATATTTGTCAATTTTACTTACGTTTTGTAATTTTGATTGTCAACATTTATAAAAAACAATATTTTCTAACATAAACTGTAATTACTATGATTAGGTTTTCAACTTGCTCTGTACGCCTCAAACTAGAATTTCCAGGCTAACACTGGGAAAGCTTTCTTTGAAACCTCTTAATGAAATGGACTATTTCATTACCCTTCCCTGAACACGGAAATGAAGTTATAAACAAACACTTCATACGATGATTAATGTTATAAATACAGATAAGAGCATAGAAAGTAGTTAAGGGGATTATTGCAGTGTAACGCGCCGATCGTGTTGGAAAGACCCGCATAGTTTAGAGTAGCTCGTCCGATGCCAAATTTACAGGACAAGTGGGGCGAATACAGTCAGAGAGAAAAGCGGCAGCTCGTGCATTGCTCCTTGGCATGAACGGATGGGGTCTCGCGTCGCGTGGAATAGACGAAAAAAAAGCGTATAAAAAAGACGGATCTAAGGAAAGTGTCGATTCGTATTATTTAAACATGCTGATAATACATACAAGCTATGTATTGTTTTTAATTCGTTAGAAAGCGTTATCGGATCCTGTGTTATTTTTCGGTATTTACAAAACCGATGATTCTTATTCTTGTCATTAAAAAAAAAAAAAAAAAAAGACCTTTATTGGCATATCCTACAGTTATTTACAATGTCGACACTATATCACATCTTGCCCTCTTTCTCCCGTCCCACTTTCTCCAGCGTCTTTACCCTAGCTCCGTCCTCCCTCATCCATTCTGTCACCCTTCTATTCCCTTTCACTCCCACCCATTCCTCACTCACACCCTCACACTCCTCCGCCAAGTGCCTCCACGTATCCTTCCCCCATTCACATAACCTACATCTCATATATTCTTCCCCCATCCATCTCTTCCTTCCCCTCTCCCCAGACCCACACCTTGCCCTCGCCATTATCACCCTTTCATCCCTGTTCCACCCATCCTCACTCATGTATCTCGGCACCCTCCCATATACTTGCCATCTCCCAAACATATCATTATATTCACTTTTGTCTATCCGTCCCTGTCTCTCCTGCGCTTCCACCTCCTTCATCTTTTCTCTCATCCACGCCGCCACCTTCACCCCTCTACCCAACCATTCCTGTACCTTCCTCTCTGCCAGTCCTCCCCTTTCATACATTCTCCTTCTCTCTTCCCTCCACCTCCCCCCTTCTACTTTCATGCACGCCTCCCATACTATTCTCACCAATCTCTCCTCTTCTACTCCGCATAATTTCATTTCATACTTCACCACTCTCTCCACCGCCTCACATTCCAATCTCTCTCTATTCGTTTCCTGCAACAGTATATATCCCGGTGTCGACTTCTCTAGTCCCAGCATCCGTCTCAGGAACCATAGCTGTTCTCTTTCAATCACCTCATATGCTCTCGTTCCCCATGCTTCTACCCCGTACATTAGTATCGGTCTTACACATGCGTCCCACACCTTGCATGTCACCTTAATACTGTTCTCCATCCATCTCCCCCATTTTCTCCAAGCCATTCCCCATGCTCTCCTCGCTTTTCCTTGTACCCACCTTATATGCTCTTCATACCCACCCGTCCCTTTAAAAATAAATCCCAAGTATCTGAAACTTTTCACTCTCTCAATCACCTCTCCCTTCCATTCTAGCACTCCCACTCTCCCCTCTCTCCCTTTATTCCTAAACCTCATCCATTTCGTCTTCCACACATTCACACACATTCCTCTCTTATCCATATATCTTTCCAACCTTTTCAACATGCCTTTCACTCCCTCCCAATCTCTCGCCATCAACACTATATCGTCTGCATACGCCAGTAACCATACTTTCTCTTTTCCAATCACCACTCCCCCTTCCTGCCCCTTTCTCAACACCTCTTCTAGTTCGCTTATGTATATATTAAACAGGACCGGACTCATGGGGCACCCCTGTTTCAAGCCCTTCCATGTCCTAAACCTTTCCGATACTTCTTCCCCCACCTTCGCTTCCACCCATGTTTCCCTATACACCTCCCTTACACACTCAACTACTCCGTCACTCACTCCCTTTCGCCTCAGACATTCTACCATATCTTCCCTCGGTACTGAATCATACGCCGCTTTCAGATCTACAAACACCGCATACACACACCCTTTCTCTTCCATCACTTTCTCTGTCATCCTCGCTAGGGTAAATTCTTGTCATTATAACACATTATTTTTTCTTTTAAGACTAAAGTTTCGACAGCCGAAAAAACTATGTGTTTTATTTTATTAAATTTGAGATTATTTCTTAAAAATATAATAATAAAATAATTCATGTTCATAAGCTCCTTGTAAATATTTATATGCCGATATATACAGGGTGTCTACGCTAAACCGTTCGTTAAAAGTTTATGGGGTTGCCGTTGCACTAAAAATTGGAAAACAATCCTTGGCATATGGTGCATGTGCAATATTTCAACTTTATAGCACTTCCGGTTCCACTGGAAATAGCACCAAATTTGTTATTTTAAATAGAACACCCTACTTGCTACCAATTTTTTGAGTTTCTCGTTTAAATTGCAACATATTTTATTCAAACATATGTACACTTATCTCTTATAGTTTTCAAGAAAAAAAAATATTTCTAAAATTTTGACCTTTAAAAGGCATCTCGAAATCTGTCTGTAACTTCTCTTAAGAATAAGATAAACATATGATTTATATCTCTACTTCTACCTAGAGAATGCCTCTATGAGTAAATTAATCGGAAACTGTCAATTTTGACAATAAGTGTTCTTAAAATGTCAATATCTAAGTGCTCTCTTCAATATCAAGTAATTCTTTTTTTTTTTAATGAAATGATCCAATTTTTATCACGTAGTACGATTGGGGGAAAATTTCCTACAAAAAAGTATTATACAACTATACTTCTATAGCGAGTAGTTTTCGAATTATTTCGAAAATTCGTTTTTCGTCGCATTTATGCAGGGTAATGACATTTCTTTGATGTACAGGGAGTTTTTCTTTAAAATATACGTATACCAAATTCAGCTGGTTTTCTTTAAATCTTTAGTTATTCGTTGTTTTTTTAAAAAAGTTTAATTCAAGGCTTTAAACGAGTGTTTTTCACTCCCAGACTAAGCATGAAGTAAAATTTCGAGTTTAGAAAAGCCCGTTGAAAATTTGTCGAGGGTCGCGCAGCGACCCGAGACAAATTTTCTGGGCTTTTCTAAACTCGAAATTTTACTTCATGCGCCACGAGTATAAAACACAAGTTTCAACTGAAGTTCGAATATAAATAAATTTCACAATATTTTAGTGTCTTATACGCGTGGCGCATGAAGTAAAATTTCGAGTTTAGAAAAGCCCAGAAAATTTGTCTCGGGTTGCTGCGCGACCCTCGACAATTTTTCACGGGGCTTTTCTAAACTCGAAATTTTACTTCATGCTTAGTCTAGGAGTGGAAAACACTCGTTTAAAGCTTCAAATTGAACTCTTTTAAAAAACAACGAATGTCGGAAAATGTATAGCTTTATTCCCTGTATATTATTCAAGTAGTAATTTAGTTTCCATCATTGTCATGGTACTATTAAAAATTATTACAATAAATAAGTTGTTCTTTAATGCTCATTGTTTATTTTGTTAGGGCGTAGGTAAAGTATGGCATGTTTCTCGAGTGGTATGGCAATTATATACTCGCGGAATACTGCACGAGCCGCTGCCCGGCTCGTGCGCAACATGTCCGCTCATATGTAATATACTGGATACTACTCTGGTTACGTAATATACTGTTATTATTTGACATTTTGCATTACATACGCGACAAAACAAAAACATTACTACTTGCCTACTAAAATTCAGTTGCGAATGAATATACCTATGGAGGCATCCCCTAGGTACAAGTAGAGATTTAAATCATATTTTTATCTTATTCTTAAGAGAAGTTACAGACAGATTTCAAGATGCCTTTTAGAGGTCAAAATTTTATAAATATTTTTTTTGCTTCAAAACTATAAGAGATAAGTGTACATATATTTGAATAAAATATGTTGCAATTTAATCGAGGAATATAAAAAATGATAATATATAGTCATAATGATGGTTGCGACCGTAACTACGTGGTAATTCATGATCACTGAATCAAACACTTACTATGTTTTTACCACAAAATATTTATTGTATGTATATATATTATATTACACAAATATACACATAAATTTACGACTTAAGTTTCGACGTTTGACGGTCATTATCAAGTGAAACAAATTACAAAGGGGGGTTGCATTTATACAGGTAAAACAATTTAGAGTGAGGGTAGCAAAATTATTAGTATGTTTACAACAAAATTATTTCCAATTCAATAATCAATTTTACCAACAAACTACAGGTCTAGCAATGGGGTCGCCCTTGAGCCCCCTATTAGCAGATTTATTCATGACACATATAGAGGAAAACATTTTTAACTTAGATTTCACAAAAAAACATATTTCATTCTGGCATCGATATGTAGATGACATTATTGCTTGCTTTAGTGGCACCACACGTCAAATTGATCAATTTTTAAATTTAATTAATAACATACACCCCAAAATAAAATTTACAATAGAACACGAACAAAATAATAAAATTAACTTTTTAGACTTGACCTTAATCCACAAGAACAATAAAATAGAATTTGATATCTTTAGAAAACCAACCAACGTAAATTCCACTATCCCATATAATTCCAATCACCCATTGTCGCATAAATTAGCCGCGTATCATTCAATGATACACCGGGCCTTTTTAATTCCTTTATCAGCCAATAACCGAGTCATAGAACTAAATAAAATTATAGATATTGCCAAAACTAATGGTTATCCAGTCAACCTTATTCAGAACATAATTAATAAAAAACGTTATCAAAATACAATGACCCACATTTATCCGAGACTGGAAAATGTGAACAAAGATCCATACATTACCCTAACATACTTTGGCGAAATTACGGAAAAAATAGCTCACATTCTTCGAAAACAAAACCATCAAATTGCGTTTAGACCCAGTTGCAAATTATCCAACATTTTATTCAATTCAAAAGACAAAATTAATCCTTTAAAGAAATCAGGTGTTTATGAAATTCCTTGTTCCGAATGCAATAGTGTGTATGTAGGCCAAACCGGTCGTAGTTTCGAAAAGAGATATTCGGAACATTTTCGCGCATTTAGATTGAACCAAGACACCAGTTCCTTTTCTAACCACGTATTAGAGTGCAAACATTCATTTCCAGAAATAAATAAAATTAAAATTTTACATAACTGTACCAAAGGCACAAAGCTTAACCTGCTCGAATCCGCCGAAATTTTCAAACGAACCAAGAACCCCCTAGTTAATCTGTTAAACGAACAAACCGATTTAGTGTACACGCCGCTCTTTGAAATCCTTTAATGTGTAAATCTTTGTACCTGTTTAACCTAATTTGTTTTGCTACCCTCACTTTAAATTGTTTTACCTGTATAAATGTAACCCCCCCTTTGTAATTTGTTTCACTTGATAATGACCGTCAAACGTCAAAACTTAAGTCGTGAATTTATGTGTATATTTGTGTAATATAATATATATACATACAATAAATATTTTGTGGTAAAAACATAGTAAGTGTTTGATTCAGTGATAATATATAGGGTGTTCTATTTGAAATAACAAATTTGGTGCTACTTCCGGTGGAACCGGAAGTGATATAAAGTTAAAAATATTTCACATAAGGAGAACTCATTTAACCGTATGACAAGGATTTTTTTCAAATTTTTAGTGCAACGGCAACCCCATAAACTTTTAACGAACGGTTTACCGTAGACACCCTGTATGAAAAACGCGGAACATAGGATTTTCAATGATATTTTTTATATAGGAATATTATCTTTCCTAACTGCTATGGCCATGAAAATAATGTGTATTAATTTGGCCTCTGCCAAATTGGGTAAATACCCCAAATTTTCGGGAGAATTTCAATTTTTATTTTATCAAATATTCTAGTTTTTATGAATGCAACAAATAAATAATAAAATGACTTCAGGCAGACATTTTATACTCAACAAAAAATATATTTGAGATTTGTCATATAAAATATTTAGGGAAGATATGTCAATTGGAGCACTGCACGGGCCTGAATTTTTCTTAGGCAATTTTCCCGTATCATATTCAATATTTAAATTATCTTAATTTTATATATATTTTTTACTTTTTCTAAAAACTACGCCTATAATCAGATAAGTATATTTTTTTATTTATTTAAACCTGAAATGTTGACCGGGCCGGGTCAGGAAAAACTCAATCTCTCTTATTTTATGACCGGGTCGGGCCAAGCCGGGCCTTAAAAATATATTGGGCTCGGTGCAATGTTGAGCAAGAAGCTTGTTATTTGAAATGCATTATAATAACTACCTTATTATTATTGTAGTTCTATTTTTTCTAAAATAATTAACAATGAATATGCACGCAGTTAAACCCTCCATTTTTTTAAACATTCGTCAAACATATATTATATGTGCTCAGTAAAAAATAGTTGATTTGTAACTACAACGTCATATTAGTGACGTTATTCTTACTATTCTTATAGTTTTGATATCATTGATACGTTCATGAAGTCGCAGTTGGTTCAAATAGGTCTGGTTGCTAGAAACTTTACAATTTACTTTAATAGTTTTATTGCGAGAAGTTTAATGGCATTTAACAACTGCTTTAACAACGAAAGATTTAAGACGAAATAATGATTTGAACAAGACTGATTGTTATTTGATTGCTTCTGGCTTATTAATCAGCTTAAAAAACATTAAAAATAATTTAATAATACCGACACTGTCAAATAATTAGGGAAGCCAATATTAAAGGTATATTACACATCTTTATTTAAATTAGTGAAACATTTCGTGTTTTCTATATTAGTGAACATGCAGTATAAAAAAATACTTATTCCATTAGTAGTCAGAAAGCATAAAAATAAAACACTAGTACAATAAAATATCGATTATAATTGGGAAATATTAATTTTATGAGAACAAATGCTAACGACGCGAACCGTTTTTGTTAACTGTGATTGAGAAAAGAAAAGAAAAACAAACGCGAAGCCGCGCAGCGTTCACCGGCCCAGGGATAAACGCTGGCCGCATGCTGCTCGCTCCTCCAATAATTGTGCAGATGAGTGTACAACGCGTTCAACTAATAGAAGATCCGCAAGGCGGCGGTATTTTACGGGCTTTGTTTTCAAGATTTTTATTTTAACCTGACTTGGGCATGAGTTATCGCATCTTTATGAAATGTTCACATTATATTCCTTATAGTATAAACTAGTAAGATATGGGAATATATTTTTTAATTTTGAAAAATATAACATTATTTTTTTCATACCTCTGAAAGCAAATTGTTTAAAAAAAAAGTACTTCGATATTTTACTAGATAATTGGGCTTAATATACGCTGTCAAAATTTCAACTTTCTAGGACCTTTAGTTTTTAAATAAACCTAACATTAAATTTCAGACCACTGTTATATTCCCCTTAAGTATATGGAAAAGTAAGTTAAGTAATTAATTAAGAATTGAAAATAACTTACGGTTTCACTTCGATATCACTTTGATTATGAACAGCATCAATATTTACACTATTATTCTCCTTATTGCTAATAGCATCCAAATACTTCTCCATCTCCGTATTCAACGTGACTTGAGGTATCGGGCTGACAACAATACGCAACTCCGCATTCTCGAACTTCTCTGTACACTCCTTCCGCTCACCGAGTAGTTCTGCAATGTACCCCCGCATGATCCCGTCGGACTTCAAGCACATATCCCTGAAGTCGTACGAGATCCTCAATTTCCTCACGCAGGCGGCACATATGTGAGGTGATGGGTCCTCTTTGGTCACGACCTGCAAAAGGGAAAATCGATAGAGCCGCGAAGCGGAAAAAATAGGTTTTCTTTTTTATTTACCATTTTTGTGCAGACCTCCAGTTTTTCCTCAAAGGTGACACAGTCATAATCCTGCCTGCTGAGCTCCAAAAGGCGATCGCCCGGTTTCACGCATATCCGGCAGAATTTCGTTAAGTAGAACATTTTTTTTTACGTAAAACCTAAATGTCAATCATTACTATCATATGTCAAAATGTCACCTGTCAACTCTCTATTAAACATAACACGGCTGGAAAATAAAAACATTGCGACTGCAGTGCCGCCAACACTGCGAACTGGTTATTTATTTAAATTATGTAAAATTTTAAAATGACGAATATTTTTGAAAACTAATTTTTGTAAAGATTCTGGATATGCGCGTGGAGCGAGATTTATATTTATGTCGTCGTGTGAAATGGAACGTGGTTCAAGGTGAGCGCAGCCGCAAATTAAATTACATCAAATAAATGACAACAGTTCATGTTGGCAAAACTTTTGAGGGATATGTTGTACAGTGGCGGTCAAAATAGAGGAGGTGTTTATGTATAACATTTTTTAATAAAGCTTGTTGTATTTGCATGTATGATATATTCCATTTGTTTCTGGATCTCGCCTAGCCATGCTTTCGTGTTGTTATGTTGCAGTATCAACATTTACATTTTTTATTAGTTGCCACTCCTGATTCCTTATTTTAACAGTGTTGCAATAATTTATGATATCATAAGTAATCCTCTTTTTAATTTTCAAGAGGTTTATTGTTAATCTTGCAACAATTATTTCGCCACCATTCCTCCTTTTATTATTTCGCTTGGGGAATCTGGCTCAGAACAAACATCAGAAGATTCAGATGCAGGTTCTCTTGACTAAATAATAAAAGTGGAATGAGGGCTTAAAAATTGTTTGACATGAAAATTATCAGTATCACAAGAGGGTGGGAATAAATTTGCAATTCTACAAAAAAATACTGAGGGCCAACAGAAGAGAGAATGACCAAAATTAAGGTGGATGGATGGAGTTGATCAAAATGTGTTAACGGGAAGACCCAAGCGAGAAATACAAATGGATGACGAAATAAGTTTGCAGAGCCGAATTCATTATACAGGGTGTTCCAGACCACCCGTACACCCCTACTGAATGTGGGGTATTACTAATGTTCATGTGCTCTATCTAATGACGTATCACTCGATCCCCCCCCCCTGCCCCCCTGAAGGGGGGGCGGGGGGCAACTTTAAATTTTCAAATGGCAACCCCTATTTTTTATTGCAGATTCGAATTCTCTATAAAAAAATATTAAGAGTTTATTCGGAACATTTTTTTGTACGACCAACAGGTGGCGCTACAATCGCAAAAAACTACTTTTTAATACATTTTTTTGATATTTTAGGACCGTACGTGAATGAATATTATTCGAAAACTCAATGCGGGGTACTACTAATGTTCATGTGCTCTATCTAATGACTTATTACTCGACCACCCCCCCCCCCCCCCCTGAAAGGGGATGGTGGGTAACTTTAAATTTTCAAATGGCAACCCCTATTTTTTATTGCAGATTCGAATTCTCTATAAAAAATATCAAGAATTTATATGGAACATTTTTGTACGACCAACAGGTGGCGCTACAATCGCAAAAAAACTCTTTTTTGATACATTTTTTGGATATTTTAGGACCGTACGTGGATAAATATTATTCGAAAACTCAGTGCGGGGTATTACTAATGTTCATGTGCTCTATCTAATGAAGTATCACTCAACCCCCCCCCCCCCTGCCACCCCTGAAAAAGGGCGGGGGGTTTCCATTTAAAAATTTAAAGTTGCCCCCGCCCTTTTTCAGGGGTGGCAGGGGGGGTTGAGTGATACTTCATTAGATAGAGCACATGAACATTAGTAATACCCCGCACTGAGTTTTCGAATAATATTCATCCACGTACGGTCCTAAACTATCAAAAAAATGTATCAAAAAAGAGTTTTTTGCGATTGTAGCGCCACCTGTTGGTCGTACAAAAATGTTCCATATAAATTCTTGATATTTTTTTATAGAGAATTCGAATCTGCAATAAAAAATAGGGGTTGCCATTTGAAAATTTAAAGTTACCCCCCATCCCCTTTCAGGGGGGTGGGGCAGGGGTGGTCGAGTAATACGTCATTAGATAGAGCACATGAACATTAGTAGTACCCCGCATTGAGTTTTCGAATAATATTCATTCACGTACGGTCCTAAAATATCAAAAAATATATCGAGTAATACGTCATTAGATAGAGCACATGAACATTAGTAATACCCCGCACTGAGTTTTCGAATAATATTCATCCACGTACGGTCCTAAAATATCAAAAAAATGTATTAAAAAGTAGTTTTTTGCGATTGTAGCGCCACCTGTTGGTCGTACAAAAAAATGTTCCGAATAAACTCTTAATATTTTTTTATAGAGAATTTGAATCTGTAATAAGAAATAGGGGTTGCCGTTTGAAAATTTAAAGTTGCCCCCCGCCCACCCTTCAGGGGGGCAGGGGGGGGGGTCGAGTGATACGTCATTAGATAGAGCACATGAACATTAGTAATACCCCCCATTCAGTTTTTGAAAAATATTCATCCGCGAAGTTTTAAAAGGGGTGTACGGGTGGTCTGGAACACCCTGTATTTGTTATATACAATATTATTGCTGTGTTTGTATGTACAAAAACCAAGTAGTAAATTTTGTTCATCTTAAAACTGCATATTATTATCCTTTTATATCTGAAAATTTGTAAAACAGGCAACAGTGTAAGATCACAATAGTCAGAAATTATAACCTTAAAATCGAACATTTGACAGTGACATTTAAAAACCCTGATTTAAAACACAACCAGCCCCATTTACAATACTTAAACTGTCACTTTTCCATAGCTAGGCGAGATCCAGAAACAAATGGAATACATTATAAAGCAAATAAATTAAAAATATGATTTATAAATGTAATAAATGTTAGACCAAATTAAATAAGATTTTAAATATTTCATTGTATAATTCAACATCCGGAGGTGTATTTTCACGGGAAGTAGTTGTTTCAATCGATATTTATCGTCTTAAGTTGTCTTATTAATTAAGACATTGTTTGCATTTTCACGAATAGTTTTTTCGTAATTTTGTATATTATATGTAATAAATGTGTCCAAAAATGTCCATAATAATTCAAAGAAGATAAAAGCTACCATCTAACCTAACCTAACTATCATTTAATCCAATCTTAGAGCCAGTTACACCAAACACGTCGAACTGGTTCATCTCTGAACTCGAGTTCAAAGCAGAGAAAGAAATGTCTTCAATACAGAGCTGTTCCAAGTACAACTAGAATGTTCTCGAGTGTTGTGTACAAGTACTCCATTATCTGCGGGGTGGGACGGCGCGGGCGGATTATGGATCGGGAAGTTGTGTTACCGGCCTGTCATTTTGACACGTCGTAACTCGTTTAATTTTTAATCCGCGATATAAATTTCTTCAATTTAACATCGGATCCCATTGCATTTCATTTCATTTGATATTATAAGAAAAATTAAACGTAATTTAATTCGAAAATCCGTTAAGTTCGTAAAGAAATGTTTTCCTTTTTGTATTGTTAATAGGGTCATAAAACAATAAACCGCCGGCGTATTTTCGGGATAGGTAATAAAACCTTTTCGGTCCAGATTAGCAAAATCTCCGAATTTCAGTTTCGGATTGACAGAATCTTCAAAGCTCAGCTGGACAAGCAATAAAACCAAAATTTCCTAATTTTTCGAAATTCCCAAATCCGTCCGATCGGGATTATTAATATCCCGAACGTGCGGATTGCGAAGAACACCGGCTTACAGACAACAAAAGGGAAGAGTATGCCCACTGTTACCGCCCGGTGTTCCAGTCCCGAAAATACGTCGACCCTAATTAAGGCATCGTAAAATATTTCTATAGTGTACAGTTTTAACAAAACATATTTTTCTCCAACATAATTTAATTAAACATACTCTTAATTAATTTAACTTATTCTAATCTGATGCCTTAGTCGAATTTGTACATATTCATAAGTTGAAATATAATTTCAATCAGACTTTAAAATCAGTTTTCCTTTTGTATATATTTCATTAACTATGTCACGTAATTTGAGTACACGCATTAATCGTGACGTTTATTTTCGAATATCATATATGTAGGTATATTTTGTATATGTATTTTTAATAGTTTAGACAAACATTTTTATTTTTAACATTTCATTTTAAATTCATAAAAGTGCTAAAAGAGCACCAGACCGTCAATCAGCGCTCCACCAAAAACAAAAACACCAAATAGTACACAAATGTACAAAACTAAAAGACTAAGCAAATTATAAAAATATTTGAAAATATTCGTATAATTTGCAAAATCAGAGACGTGTCACTCTCAATTCCGCTGTTGCTAAAATGACGCTCAGCAAATCAGCGTCGAGCATTGGATCAGCCAATGAGAATGGAGAGTGATCATTCACGCCAAGGGTTGACCAATGGGCCGCGGGGAGTAAGCATCCCTACCACGTCCTCAACCAATGAGGTAAGGGTGAAGATACACTTCCAGGGCTCTGCTACCCCCAACTCATCCCCTGGTGAATTTTCGGGCTATAAAGTCGCACGACGGCCAGAAAATAGGAGGTATTCTCTAAGTATTCTCTCGGTATTCAAAACGTCTTCAAAAAGTATTGTTCGAAGTATTACCCATGCAAGTGTTTTTCAAAGTGTCAAGACAAAGTGGTGTTTTTGGTGGTGACCGATCGACGGTAATTTCAATTAATAGTTTCTTTGAATTTATGAGATTTTAAATCATTATTATTTAACTTGTTTGTCTAAACATAATTTTTTTGTGAAATTATTATATCTCTTAATCAACTTTTTTTTGATATTTGTTGTAACTGTTTGATTTTTTTTAAATTTATTATTTATTGTTGAAATTTAAAGAGAGAGTTTTTTTATTCAATTTTAATTGAATCTCATAAATTCCCCGAGTGAAAATGTGGTTCGAGACGAAACGATTCAAAACATGGTAAGTTACAGTTTTTTTTTTATTGAGCTAACGGAACGTGATAGGGTTTCAACCGGAAGTGGCATATGTCGTAATTTAATTATTTAAACAACTCAAGTATAATTTATTATTTTTTCTCAAAAATACATATAAAGCCAACCCCGGTTCGACCGCCCCGTTACAGTTGGTCGGTAGGATTACATTCACTGCAGGATTATTTTTGGGTAACAAATCTAATAATGGATTAACTAAGGGACTAAGATCGAAATTCAGCAAAACATTTTTATTTTTATACATTTCAATGGATTCAAGCATATTTAATCTACGATGACTTGATTGCTTTAAAAGTTTAATATTGTTTACCGAGAATGTGTGTCCTGTTTCAATTGAATGGTGTGCAACTGCTGATTTGTCCGGGTTTTCAATTTTAAAATAATACTGGTGTTCTTTAAATCTTTTTAATATGTTACGTTGTGTTTGACCTACGTATATTTTATTGCAATTGTTGCAGTTTATTGAGTAAATTCCGGATTTTTCTAGGTGGTTTGTTTTAGTAGTTTACAAGTACGTAATTACGAGTACTTAAGTAATAAGTAAAAAATGTCATAATATATTAAAACTGCGGCTGTCAAAATATTACAGCCATTATAGTTTAAACAAACACCAAAAGGAAATGTCAAAACCATAACTATTTTATTATTATATTTTTTGGTCATGCTTCGGTACGCGAATTTGAACCAGTCGGTTTTCGTTTTTTCTGTGGATTTTTCCTCTTTAACTCCCCAGTTTATAATCACTGGGAAGTGATCGGAGTTCAGCTGGTGTGCCGTTTTGATTCCCCGGGGATCTTCAGTGTCGTATGTGAGGAAGATGTCGATCACGTCTCCACGATGTTTAATGTTTGATGGGATGGATGTCGCGTCCTCAGGTCCCCATATCTTCAGTTTGTTGTTCTGTCGCCATACCGCGAGGAGTTCATCGCCTGCCGGGTTCACTCTCCTGCTTCCCCACGCTGGATTTTCGCATTCAAATCCCCGTCGATTAGGGTGTTTTTGCATTTCATTAAGCTGAGAATATTCGCTTTTTCCAACTGCGCCTTCGGTTTTTTGTAAACCGCGATGAAACGCCTCTTCGTGTTATCGATCGAGGTTTCCATCCCAAACGCTTCTATTTCTCCGCTGTCAATTTCCACCTTGCTGGCGCACAGCTTGGCTCGGAAATAGACTGCTACACCTCCGAATCTGCCGTTTTTCATGTCGGTTTCAGCCGATATTTGATCTATAACGACAGTTGATACAAATCGACCTTAGGCGGCATTTGGCGGCAAATATTTGAACTACAGGGTGTCCCCGAGTGGTCTGTACAACGCTCTACCACATATTCTCTGAAACAAAATAAGACGATTTAACTAAACTTATCTCTATCCAAAAGTGGTTCCTAAGCCATCTACGAGGCCTCAAAGATATTATTTTTTTTCATTATTCTTCAAATATTTTTATTTTGGACTTAGGTAAGAAAACCCGATTTGGCACATTTAATTACATTGATACCATGCACTTTTTGCGATATGTTTATCCTACGTTTAAAGTAAGTGGTCAAACTAGGACCATCGACTTCTTAAGATACCTAAATATTTTTATTCAACAAGTCAAATCATAAGGAATACTTTTTTTCTGCAATGCAAGATCATTCAATTTTACGTATTTTTTGTCTCATAAAATTTTGCTATTTTCCATACAAAAAAATATTTTTATTTGTCAAATAAAAGTAATAAAATTATGAACAATATTTTGCTTCTCAAAACAAATAACAAAGTAGAAATAAACATAGGTACCTAACAATAAACACAAATTTATTAGTTTTGTTGTTTTGACAAATAAAAATATTTTTTTTGTGGGGAAAATAGCAACATTTTATAAGAGACAAAAAATACGTAAAATTGAATGATCTTGCAGAAAAAAAGTATTCCTTATGATTTGACCTGTTGAATAAAAAGATTTAGGTATCTTAAGAAGTCGATGGTCCTAGTTTGACCACTTACTTTAAACGTAGGATAAAGAAACATGTCGCAAAAAGTGCATGGTATCAATGTAATTAAATGTGCCAAATTAGGTTTTCTTACCTAATTCCAAAATAAAAATATTTGAAAAATAATGAGAAAAAATAATATCTTTGAGGCCTCGTAGATGGCTTAGAAACCACTTTTGGATAGAGATAAGTTTAGTTAAATCGTCTTATTTTGTTTCAGAGAATATGTGGTAGAGCGTTGTACAGACCATTCGGGGATACCCTGTATATTTACAATTGTCATAAGTTGGAGCAAGGGTAGACAATACTTATGGGAGAACTGGATTCCAAGTTTTCGAGGATAGAAAAGGAGAGACTGTGGTCCATCTACTTATGAATAGAGTAAACGTAGAAGTATTCTAGAGAAAACTGCTCCGGTTGCGTCTACACACACACACAAACGCGCTGGCTCTTATTTCGTCGTGTAATTTGATCCCGTCTACACCACTTGTACGATGATAAATTTGATGACCTTCAGAAAAAATAAACTGTTCTGAAACATTTCTTTTATTTTCAGATTTTCAGCGTGTTCAAAATTATGGACTTTGGGAATCAGATATATTTAAAAAGCTCCTAAATAAACCTAAAATTTAACTAAAAATCAAAAAATAAAATTCAATGAGTTTACATTAAAGAATTCATTTGATATTATTTTTATCTTGATTGTTTTTTTTTTCTTCATAAATTCAATTAAAGTTTGGTATGTACCAAATTTGGCAAATAATTTATATTATTGATTAGTTAAACAGAGAGTTTTTTAAGTATAAATAACTCAATATACAGAATACACTGTACATTTTTCTGGACTTTTCTAAACTCGAAATTTTACTTCATGCGCCCCGCACACAAACCACTGATTTTACGTGAGGTTCAAATATACTTAAATTTCACAATATTTTTGTGTTTTATACGCGTGGCGCATGAAGTAAAATTTCGAGTTTAGAAAAGCCCCGAAAATTTGTCTCGGGTCGCTGCGCGACCCTCGACAAATTTTCACGGGGCTTTTCTAAACTCGAAATTTTACTTCATGCTTAGTCTGGGAGAGGAAAACACTCGTTTAAAGCATCAAATTGAACTCTTTTAAAAACACAACGAGTATCTACAGATTTAAAGAAAATAAGGTGAATTTGAAATATGTATACTTTAACGGAAAACTTCCTGTATATGAACTGTGGTAGACGAATAATAAAATTTATTATCACCACAAAAAGTCTATTCGAAAATATTTCTTTTATTTTGAGATTTCAAGCGTGTTCCAAATTATGAAATTCGGGAATATATTTTATAAAAACAAATTTACAATGAAATTAACAATTCTAAAATATATTTTCAACGTTTTTAGTTATTTTATATATTATTAATAAAAAAATTGTTAAAATTATTAGATTAATAGATTATTGTTTCAAATATTCATAATTTGTATAAATAAACAAAGTCATTTTACAATGAAAAAATGTAAAATATATTTCCAACAGTTTTAGTTATTATATATATTTTTAATAAAAACGTGTTTAAAAATTAATAGATTTTTAATATATTTATGTTATTAAACATTATTAATTTAAAAGTTAGATAAATACAAAAATCTTTTTACAATGAAAAAAATCAATTTAAAAAATGTTTGATGGGTATTTTAATTGGAATTGATAATAAAAGAACTGAAATATTTCCATAAAATAGATAAATTATTTACGAATACACAAAACTAAAAACATAGCAATATAGATTCATATAAACATTGTGACGTCTTGGACGAAGAGAAAGAGTAATTTTGTATAATTTGATTTATTTACAAAATATATACATTGATATTTGGTTTGCTCGGCTTTTGGGTCGTGGAAAAATCTCTTCTCTCTCCTTGCTGAAGGGGTGCGGCTTGACTGGAGTGTTACTGATGGTGGAGGCGTCGGGTCGCGTTCTGGTGGAGGAGCCGATGTGTCCTGGTGGAGGCGCCGATGTCTTGGGCGTCGAGATCTGGTGCAGCAGTCCGCAAGGGAGGTAGAGGGTCTGGTTCGATTGGAACGTCTTCGTTGGGGGGGGCAGGAGTCTTCTGGGATCACTCGGTGTCGATGGCGTAGTTCGTATCCGTGTGAATTAGGTTCACTTCGGGTTTACGTTGTGGTTGTATCCGTATGAATTAGTTTCACTTCGGATTGACGTTATGGTTGTATCCGTGGGAATCACTTTTCCTCTTCGGATGGATATTGCTAGATTGACTAGTGAGAGGGCATGTGAATTAATTTCAGCTGTGCACTTCTCAGAGTCTCAAGAGCAACTCCTTTAACTTTTTTTTTTTGTTCCTCCTGGTTTTAAAATGTAGAGAAGTCTTTCTGACTTATGCCAAGTTGCCTTTTTGTCCATAATCAATGGTGTGACTAGGGATGTTATCGTATTTCCTCAATGGGTGTGTGTGTGTGTTTTTCAGTCAGCGATTGTTTCGCCGATTTCTTGTATTTTTTCGTCCGGGTGATCGATTAATCGCTGAATCATTTCAGCTCGTCTTCTGGTAGCTTTCTCTATCGGATCTTCAATCTGTAAATCTGCTCGCAGGTTTTTTGTTGTTGTAAACCATGGTGCTACTAGAGCTTTTCGTATCAGAACGCTGTTGGCTTTTCTTGCTTCCTTCTTGGCTGTGCTACTTCCAGTAGCGTAGATTTCTTCGCCGTAGGTCGCTGTTGGCAGCAGCACCATGTTTAAGAGCGTTTTTCTGCTTTTGGTGCTGAGCTTGCTGTTCGTGTGCAGAAATCGGTGGAGTTTTCGTGCTCGGGTTTTCGCTAGTCCGGTTGTCCTTTTTACGTGCCTGACGAAGTTTAGTTTTCTGTCGATTGTTACTCCTAGGTAGGTGGCTTGGCTTTTCAGCGGGGCATTTTCCTTCCTAGTAGTAAGGCCTCGGTTTTTGTTTCCTTTATAAGGATTTTCCATTTCTTCCCGAATTTGTTGATTTTTTCCAGCGTTCTCGTGGCTCTTTTTCTCGCTCCCTCGACGTTTATTCCTCCGGCTACGATCGCCATGTCGTCAGCGAACTGGAATATGCTGAGGAGCTTATCCTCCGGAAACGTTGGTATGTCCGCCACGAAAATATTGTATAGTAGAGGCGAGAGTGGTGATCCCTGGGGGAGACCTTCCGCTGCATTTCTCCACGTTGAGAAGGAGCTGTTCAGTTTGACTCGGAACTGCCTGTCCTGGAGCCAGTTATCCACCAGCCTGATAATCCATCGCGGGAATCCGAACTTCATGAGTTTATAAACCAGTCCGGCTCTCCAAACCCGGTCGTATGCTTTTTCGACATCGAGTAGTGCAATGATGCCGGTTTTTCGAGCTTTAACAAGCAGCGATTTAGCGGTGTTTACTAAATTCGCTGCTTGTTGAATCGCCGCTAGTTTGCTTCTAAAGCCGAACTGGTTTGGTGTAATTATGTTTTTCTCTTCGCAGATGATTTGAATTTCTTCTTTAAGCTGTTTTTCCGCGACTTTCGCAAGTCCGGAAATCAGGCTGATGGGTCGGCGGTTTTCGGCTTTCGACGGGTCCTTGTCGCCCTTCGGGATCGTTATCAATCTCGCCTTTTTCCACGTGTTTGGAAAAATTCCGTGAATTCTTACGGCGTTGATCAATCTCGTTAGCCTGGCTACTCCGTTTTCGTGTAACAGTTTTAGTGCTTTATTCGGGATATCATCCTCTCCAGGGGCTTTCTTTGTCGCGCAGTTTTTGATCATCCTTTTCGTTGATTCCGTTGAAATCGGTTGTGGGATTTTCGATTTTCCGGTACCGCTCCGGAGGTTCCGTAGGCTTTCCGTGACGGCATGTTCTGTTCGTGTGTCGGTTTGGTCCGTGTTCGTGAACTGCTTTTCGAAGTGGTCCGCGATAATTTCGCATTTTTCCGAGTCTTTGAAAGTCGCTCCGTCTGTTGCAACGTTTCAGCAGTTTCCAGAAACTCTCCGAATTTTCCTCTGCTTCTTCGATGCACCTTTGCCAGGATTCTTGTTTTTTGTTCTTAATCATCGCGGCCACTTCTTTCTGGAGCTTTTCCAACTTTTCCCTGTCATCCGGTTGGTGGAATTTGGTGAATTTTCTCTTTAGTGCGTTTTTGCGTCTGACCAAGTCTTTTTCGTGGTGGTCCAGTCCGAGAATGTTCTGGTGGCTCGATCTTACTTCCGTCCGACACTCGCTTAAGAGAGATTGAATTTCCTCAGTGAGTTTTGTCGCTTCGTGCTCGACTTCTTCTTTTTTCAGCTCCGTGCTTGGGGCTTCGATCCTGCTGCTTCTGTACGCAAATTTAAACCAGTCGGTTTTGAACTTTTGCGTACAATTTTCCTCTTTCGCTCCCCAGTTTATAATCACTGGGAAGTGATCGGAGTTCAGTTGGTGCATCGTTTTCACTCCCCATGGAGCATCGGTGGCGTAGGTCATGAAGATGTCGATCACGTCGCCACGGTGCGTAGTGTTTGTAGGGATGGAAGTCGCGTCCTCCGGGCCCCAGATCTTCAGCTTCGAGTTCTTCCTCCATGCAGCAAGGAGTTTTTCGCCTGCCGGGTTTGATTTCCTGCTCCCCCATGCCGGGCTTTTTGCATTCAAATCCCCGCCGATGATTGAGTCGTTGAATTCGAGTAAATTAAGAATATCCGCCGTTCGTAGTTGCGCGTCCGGTTTTTTTATATACTGCGATGAAGCGTCTCTTCTTATTACCAATCGAGGTTTCCATCCCGACTGCTTCAATCTCGCCGCTGTTGATGTTTAGTTTGCTGGCGCATAACTTGGAGCGAAAGTATACGGCTACACCTCCGTAACTCCCGTCTTCCCGATCTTTTCTGAAACACTTAAAACCGGGAATGTGAGCCTTCAGCCCCGGTTTTAAGTGTGTCTCCGAAATTAGGAGTACGGAGATGTCGTTTTCTTCGGCGAATATTCTTAATTCATCGGTTTTGCTCTTCAGCCCGTTGGCGTTCCACGTGGCTATCCTTATCGGTTGTTTTCCAGCTTCGGTGTTAGACATTTAAAAGTCCGGGTTTTGTCGCATTTGGATCATCATGGTTCTTACGATTCGCGAAATCATCGCCTCAAGTTGTTGTTCGTTAGGGAACGAGCTTCCGCCGGCCCACTGGGCGAAGCTCATTCCTTCTCTCGTGCGGCTTTCTTCCAGTTTCTTCTGGTTTCTTCTTCTTTCGCTTTCTTTGCGTTGATCGGGTGTTTCTTGCACCTAGAAGAGTAGGCCGGGTGTTCTCCTCCGCAATTGTGGCATTTTCGTGTTTCTTCGGTTTTGTGCTGACATTCGAACGAGGGGTGGTTCCCTGCGCAAAATGTGCACACGTAGTTGGCTGTGCAACGGAATTGTACATGCCCGAACTCCTGGCATCGGTAGCATTGTTGGCTCGTCGTTGAGCGGCGTTTCGGTTCGATGCTCACGATGTGCTCGAACAGGTGTTTTAGTTGAAAAATCTTTTTCCCCTCGTCAGTTTTCGCGAGGTTTACCAGCACCAAGCTGTAAACCCGTGTCCCGTTCCTTAGGCGGCTCACGGAGTTGGCTGGAAATCCGTGCAGTAGTAGCTCTTCCTTGATCTCGTCGCAGGTGAATTCTTGTGGGATATTCCGAATCACCACTTTAAGTTCCTTGTCTTCGCTTAGCATGTAGTGGTGCTGAGCGGCATTCAGTTCTTCAAGGATCCGGACGGTTTTTCGGAAATCATCGGGGTTTTCTGTGAAGATGTTACTCCCTTTAGCATGGGAGGCGATTCTAGCGGTAATATTATTTTCTTTTAGTGTAGCTTGGACCAAGCGGATTTTTTCCTTATCCACCAGGACGATCGGCGGCGGCCTTTTGGGTTTAGGGGCTGCCTGCGGTGGAGTTACCATTGTCTCTAACTCCATTTCTTGGGTTGTTGCCAAGACTGGGATTTTCAATCCGCAGCTTGTCATTTTGAATTGTGTTTCAATGATCGGGAAGTTTTGTTGTGGTACAGCCGTCCTGTGCTGTACGATGGTGATTGCGTTCTCAGTTTTTTCTGCAGGAGCGTTCCTATTACCGTCCGCGGTGCTGTTTGGCATCGAGGTAGTAGTTGAGGGTTTGTCATGGTCGGTGGTTTTGCTCTTTAGAGCCGGGAATTCATCCTTGAAGTAAGGGTGAATATTTTTAAAAACTGCCCTCGGGTGTTTCCTGCTGGTCGTGATGGACTGTGACGGAGCTGTCAGTCTCGGGATGATTGTTCTCGCGGCTGTTACTGGAGTTGCGTCGGTTTTGGTGGCCTTCTTGGCCGGAGACTTCTGGTCTTTCGAACTTTCGCGCTTGTTGCGCGTGACCTTTGTGAATGGCGCTTCGTTCTCAGTTTGGAGCTCTAGAAGCTCTTGCTTCAATTTGTGCATCTCCTGCTGGATTTGCTGGAATAAGGCTTCCTGGCTGGTGAGAGCTGCCTTGATGCCGGAGATTTTTTCAGCCTTGGCGTTGGCTTCTTCGTTGAGTCGCTTTAGGGTGGCGGAGTCGTCCTCCAGGTCGTCGCTTAGAGGTGGACTTTGGTACATATCCAGATCGTCGTACAAGTTATTGTATATGTTGTCGTGTCCGGGGCTGCCGGTTCGCTGTGACATAATTTCGCTTGGACGTTACTCGATTCACGCCCAAACGAAATTATAACAAAAAGAAACTTAAAAGGCGCTACTAAATTCACGTCTCTAAGTTCTTGTATGTTCGCTGTTCGCTGTCTGCTCTCACGTTCATTCCTTTTACTTGTTGAGGGGTGCGCTTTTATGTTATTCCAAATATTGGTATCCTTTTCCAAACTCCTATTGCTTTCTCTCTTAGTAGGGCGAAGTTTTGAAAAAGATGTAGGTATTGGAATATTCTAGAATCTCGGTCCTATTGTTATCGAGCAACGGCGAGTTTTATGGCGGCTTAGTGCGCGGGTTATCGGTACCGAGCGTGGTAATGAGGGTCCGTTCGCTGGCGGACGGCTACCTGCATGGGTGGTTGAAGGCGATTTCGTACAGCTTTTACAAGAAAAACGCTGTACGGTGTTTGGGCTGTTACAACATTCATATACACAAAAAACTAACAAACATTAAAAAACTATATTAAATATACATATAACTGTTTTCTTATTTATTAACGATATTTTAGAAGCAGTTTTTTCGTTTTTTTTTATTCAGTAATAATTATACAGAATTGATCGAAGTGTAACACAAAATCAACAGAATATATTTTAAATAAAAAGCCAACAAATCAACACCTCATCATTTGCTTGTTTAATTTCATGACACTCCGGTTTTTAAAAATGCAATAAATAGCAAAGCTCGGTGTGTATATTTTTACTCTAACCAAGTGAATATCATAATTTCCCTGAAATAATTAGGGAAGATAATATTTTAATTTTGAGAAATTCACATTAAAATTGCTACGTTCCGTTTTATCCATTTACACTCTGAATAACGTGTATGAATATCGAATTAACTCTTTTCCTTCACTATTTTATTTTTGGACAATATTCATTATTTTAGTGGGGATAGCTTTATAGAAGGGATGAAAAATCAAATTCTTCGAAGTGATCTATCTGTTTTTACCTATTTGTAGGCATTTTTTCGACCACGTTTTTATTATGGTGTATACCCTCAAGTATTGCGCGCAGTGTTGCCAACCTCGGCAAGGCTTCATCGGTAGATATCGCCGTAATTTTTCGGTAGATTTCGCACAAAAATCGGTAGATTTAAATTTTGTATATTATTTAATTTATTTTGTCTTTATTTAGGGATTAAAAGTAAAATTATTAAATGTTACTTACAAATTTATTAAAATTACATTTTTATAAATAATACAACAAAAATAAAATGTTTTTGCGAACAATTTTAAACAAAAATTTTTAAACATTTCTTATATAACTAATCTTTATACTTATATAAATAATGAACAAAAAGAATTATACAAAAAATAATAGTTTATAATAAATAATATGAATATTTACTAATAATTTCTATCCATAGGGAACCAATGGGGCAATTTATCAGTCTTGGGATTCATTAATATTTTCATACAAATTATGTTTATTCATAAGTGATGTTAACTTTTTTTCAATTTTAAAATTATGGCATTCTTGGTCACCTATATATTGCTTAGTATGTAATAATCCTACAATAGTGTCTGTTTCCAGTTTATTTGTCGTTGTTACGTTTTTAGTAAATTTATAGATGAAAAAATTCTTTCTACGTTGGCTGATGAATGTGGAAGACATAATAAGTTGTACACATAAGTTGTTAATGAATAAAACATTAAAGTTTCATCACCGAATTTAAATTTGTGAACGTCATTCCAAAATGTTTGTATATCATTGGATAATGAATGTATCTCATCAGTATTTCTCAACAATCGCCACTCACTGTCCAATGTTTGTAAATTTGTGTGATCTATTAAATTTGGAAATAATATGGCCACGTCTGAAATCGAATGGACAGAACCAGATTTAACTACCACAGGATCAAGAAACTTAAATAATTTTAGTGGGTCGTTTTTTAGTGGAAAACGTTGAACTATTTGATTACAACTCTCTACATAAAATTCTAAACATCTTAATTTAAAAGAACTTATTTTCTCATCAGTAATCTCTTCTTTAGCAATTGTTTGGATTACGTTAGCACCAAAGTACCTGTCATCAATATTTAAATAATTTTTAGAATTTTTAAAGTCAATATTTTCAATTGAAGTATTTTGCAAATAATCTTTCTTAATAAAACAGTCAAAAATAGTTTTTAAAATTTTGCAAATATTACTATAAATAAAATGTAACTTTGGACTTCCTGACTGCATTTCTCTATTCAAATTATTAAAAAAAGGCAATACGAATTCTAAAAATAATAAGAATAATTTTGCAACTGGATCATTTAATTTTGTTAATATATTCTCTGCAGCTAACACATCTTTCCTACTGACTGCATTTGTAAAAAACAATTGCAGAGCATCATATTGTTCCAAAACCACCTTGTCTGCGATGGGTGTAAAATTTTGTGCACTTTGACATTACAAAAATTTTGGAACTCTGTAAACTCTGAAATTCGTTTAGGACTCGAACCAAAATAATTATAAATATCTCTCGTGAGATCTTCTACAAACCTTGGAACTTTTCTACAGGCATACGAGGCATACAAATGAAATGTGTAACAAATGCATTTCATTACATATAATGAGGGAATATCGTTTTTCAATAACGACATTAACGAATGATGTTCCCCCATCATTACATTTGCACCGTCAGAAGCGAAACCGATTAAATTCTTTTTATATGGTATTTCATGATTTTCAAAAAATGTTACAATCTTACTGTATAGTGTAGTGGCATCAGCCCCAGAAAGTTTAATTAAACCCAAAAACATGTCAGAGACACTATCATTTAAAACAGTTCTTACTGTTAAACACAAGTGCTTTGTTGTACTTCTGTCCGTAGATTCATCTACTATTAAGGAAAAATTATTGTGGCGAAGATGTTCACAAAGTGAATCCATGGCTTCTTTTCCTAGAACATGTTTGACTATTGCAGTAGTTTTTGTTCTTCTGCAAGCTAAACCTTTAGCAATTAGAATCGTGGCAAACAGCAGCAATTACTTTGACTAGATGATCCATAACAACAAATGACAAATTGTGTTCTGCACCAAATGCTGCTAAACGTATTTCTCCTAGAAATAGTAACCACATTAACAATTAATTTAGTCTAGTCTATTATTTTTAATAAACAATTGCCAATATCAAACAGTCTATAAAATCTATGCCTGTGTCGCATGTCGGCTGTAGAAAAGAATACAATATTTTTTATAATACTCAATATGCGTAAAATACGCGATCAATTGCGTTTGTAACCTGATGGCCAATAGTGGCACGTTTTTTTAACTATTTATTTATTTTTAAATAATAATTCATCAATTAATATTTATCACTGCGTAATATTTATTTCATCATTATTTTGACATTTCGGTATAAATCTCCCTTAAACTGCAATTGATCGCGTCTTTTACGCACTCGCTTATTGATATTATTTAAGGTTGGCAAATACATTATCAAATTACGAAAATCGATTTTTTACAGAGTGGTAATAATAATAGGTAAGTAATAACAAATCATAATAATAATGAATGATAATGAGACTACGTTACAAACTGACAATTGTTTATAAAAATGAACCGACATTATAATATACCTTTTTTAATATCCTCGTCACATTTTGCTTTCGATGAACCTGTAGTGGTAAAAGCCGTCAATGTAGATTGCTTTAACATACTTTTCACTTTTGCCTGATGCGTTGTTGAAATATTATGTTTAAACAATGCATTTTTACCACTTGTTATATTAATATCTTTGTCACATGATTTACATGTTGCATACTGTACGCCTTTTCTGCTATTTGTTAGCCATTCTTTATACTCAGGTATCTTTTCCCATTCGTTTTTATAAAATTGTAAATACTTCTTTTTCTTAATGACTCCAGCACTTGAACCTTCACCATTATTACTTGAATCACTCATGTTAAATTACAAAGTACACTTTCTAAGCGAAACTTAGCACAAGTTCAACATCAGACTGACCGGACTACGATTTTTCGAGGGAAATAATTCCCCGTCTGCGAAAAGACCATTTTAAGTAATTCCCCGCACTCTATATCAATACATAAGGGAATTCACTGGCCTCTTATGAACTATATTTCAAAAATAAATACAGAATACTACAAAATCGACAAAAATAAAGAATTCGGTAGAATTTAGAAGCAAATCGGTAGATTGGTATAATCACCTAAAAATCAGTAGATCTACCGAATAATCGGCAGGGTTGGCAACACTGATTGCGCGACCAGAACAATACCACTGCAACTTACAGATAATCCGCAACCTTCTAAAAACCATAAATATTTTGGGATTTAAAAAGATTATTTACTGTTGACACATTTAATCCGTATCCGCAGAATCCAATTCGGTAATTTTTTATCATGTTTTTCACTAACCGATATTTTAGTTAGACACTTTTTGATCGGGTTTTCTTAAATCATTTTGAATTATTTTTACTTACCTATTTAGTCTGTAACATAATCCCATCGGTACCTTTTGTAAATGTAATCTGACTAAGAATAAAACCATTGAAATAATTGAATTAACCTGACATACAAAACATTGTAAATTGGAAATAGAGTATTCAATAATTTTTGCAATTACACTTAAAAAGAGATCTTGTTGTTTTTTAAATGTTTTTGATTATCATCACTTAACGAGACTTTTCAACATATTTCAATATTTGAGCCAATTATCTCAAATATTATCGATAACACTTGTTTCTGATTCTTGGGACCCTAAAACGTATATTTCCGTACAAAAAAAGATAGCCATGAGGTCGGTAACAATTATGAAAATGTAAAATTTATAATGTTATTAATGTGACTAATTACTTGATTAACCAAGTTTGTTTGTTTCGCAGTTTTTGATAATATTCTCAATTATAAAATTTCATGATTTTTATATAATTTGTACTTTCTCTATATAACATTTCGTGTATCTCGGGAAGTATTGAGAATATCGAAAAATATTTCTCCTTATTCTTTTTTAAATTATCCCCATGCAGCCGCACGACGGATGGCATAAATTTTAATCCAAAAATTAGGTAACATTTTAGTACCCGCTGAGTGTTGTCGGTGTTAGTCAAATGGCACACAATAAGCGTTTATAAAATTTCAATCGGAAAAGTACAAGTTGATCATGTAACAATCGTTCAAAGTAAACGGATAATTAAAGTAGTCAGTGCAAAAACCACAAATTTCTGAAACTGTTAATATTTATTAAAAGTATGGTTCATTTAATAAAATACGCATCGTGATCAAAATATATACTGAGTCCATTTTGGAATCGGATTTTTTTCTTTTGCAGAATAAACACTCATGTTGAATTGAATTATTGCTTTGTGTTTTAATAAATTTGATGCCAAACACTGACTCTTCGTAGCAACTACTGTTTTGACGATTTTATTTTCGTATAATCGTTCACTATTTTCAAGCTATATTTCAAATGAAACTGAGGAGAACTCAAAAATAATACCTCGAAAATACTGCTAGTAGGTAAACAAATGATTTTAATTTTATTGTAATCGTTTTGGTTCAATAAGCGATACAAACTTAAATTCCAATTACATTGAAAATCTTTACATAAAACATACAATGCGCCTTGAAACGGGACACATAGTATATTTATAAATATTATACATCAAGTGAATTAAACACGATTTTATTCACGAAAAGATTTTTGATTTCACGAGCGCCTCGGCGCGAGTGAAATCATTTCTTTGAGTGAATAAAGGTGTTTAATTCACGTGGCGTATATATGTTTTTATTCAATTTTGACGAAATTGTAAAGAAAATGTACTTTACATTTATTTTTAAATAAATTTTTTAACTCACTAGTGACCTAAAAAAAATTTAGTTCACTAGTGAATAAAACCTTGTTTATTACGGTTGTTATGGAGTTAATAATGTCGATTTAAATTAACAAAATTGAATAAAAACTATTTTATCCACAACCACTCTATAATATTATAATTATACATGCTAAGAGTCAATAATAATGACGTTTATTATAAATAGGTTATGAAACCTGTGAGTAATATTTTGACTTATCACTGCTCAACTGTTAATAATAAGAAATCACTACAAAATCAGGATACCTCATGTTAATCAATTTTGACATAAACAAAAACAATTTATAAATTGAAAGCAAATTGTGTTAATTGTGTTGTGATAGTGTGGTTAATAGTTTATCGAAGGTGAAAGAAGCAACATGGAATCCGATCCTGACTTGTTGACACCCCCGGAAATAAGGGACGCGGCAGAAATCGCTTCCATCAATTTGTTGCCTAAAAAGTCTCGCAACATATACCAAAGTACATACAACACGTTTTGTGAATGGAAAAAGGAGAAAAAAGCACATTCTTCAACTGAGTCGGTAGTTTTGGTGTATTTTACTGAATTATCAAAAACAATACAACACCTCATCGTTGTGGCAGAAGTATTCGATGCTAAAAAGTACATTGAAAATCTTTGAAAACATCAATATTGGAAACTATGGCAAACTTCTAGCTTTTTTGAAAAGAAAAAATGAAGGGTATACTCCGAAAAAAGCCAACACTTTCTCCCCAGAAAATGTTAACAGTTTCATTGCAAATGCACCGGATGACAAATTTCTTGCAACAAAAGTAAGTTTTAAATTATTTTAATATTTTTTTAAAATTGCAGTAATTTTTTCTTCAGGTTGCATTAATTATGGGTTTAATGGGCGCTTGTCGTTCAAATGAGCTGTATAACATGAAAATTAAAGATAAAGAAGACCTTAATTCCTGCTATATTCAAGGTTTAATATTCAGTATACGTGTGTGTGAAAAGACGTGTTAACGTGAGCTCCAGTTAAAGTGTAAATTTTAGTGACATTTTGGATATATTTTAACTCACGATAAGTACCATCTTATTCCTCACTAAGCAAGCTTTACAACGATGTGCATTATTTTTAGTAATAGTTAGTATGGCTCGCAATAATTGACCATTTATCAATCGAAATCCGGCCGTCACATTCGGAGTTTAAAACCGGGTCTTTTTTGCGATCCCATTGTTTATTTCTTATCGTAAACCTGAACGTTTGGATCGAATAAATTGTCTTATCGATTTAACCTTATAAGTCAGCTGATAGGTTTAGAATAATAATAAACTGGAAATCTTTTCATTAATAAATCCATACTACTCCTTTGTTCTCTTATGTCACCCTTTCCGTGGTCTACTACCCCGAATATGTGTTTTTAAGTCGTTGCGAAAGACCGCGCAGCGTGAAGATTTGTCTTTTGTTTATATTAATATTGTTTTCCCCTCCCCATTGATTAATCCAAATAACTATCATTAAATTATACTATAATGGGAGTTGTCACTTGTCCGTGTTGTAATATTACAATTTCGCCAAAGAACTTATCCGCTGCAATTAAATGCAATGGAAAATGCAACAATAGATACCATCCTGTATGTGTGAAATTAACGCAGACTGAGTTTGTATATTATGTAAGTCAAGAGAAACTACTTGGGGGCAATAAATGGGTCTGTCGCCTGTGTGACTATGACGGAAGTGTAAAAGGTTCTAATGAAAACGATCCCAGTATGATTGAAACAATTAAAGCAATGTTTATGGATCAGCTTCAAACGTTCAGGGAAGAATTTGCTATTTTTAAAAATGATATGAATAATTCGTTATTCGATTTTGTAAAATCTATCAACTTAAAAGTGATTGAATTGGAAACTGAAAATAAGAAAATGAGGGAAGAACTGACAAGGTTGCATTCTAAGGAAAGTGCTACTTTAGATGAATTTGCGGATGAAATGTACGATAGGGAACAACGATCTCGAAATATGATAATATTTAATCTTCCAGAATCGAATTTAAAAAACGAATCTGATAAGAAAAATTATGACTTAAATCAAATTAAGGAATTAACATCCCAATTCGTCGATGTCAATGTTAAAACCGCATTTAGAATTGGAAAATTGTCTAATAATATTCGCCCTCTTAAGGTATGCTTAGAATCAAGTAACTCGATAGACTTGATTATGAAAAATCAAGGAAAAATCAGGGACATTAAAGAGAATATCAAAATCAAAAGAGATCTAACGATACTTCAAAGAAGCTATGTCAACAAAATTCATGATGAATTTAATAAACGAAAAGAGGAGGGAGAAATGGACATATATATTAAATACAGAAACAGCCGTCCTGTAATTATGAAAAACAAAAAAGCGATTTAAGTTTAAAAAACTAAAGCCACTTAACATATATTTTCACAATGCCGGGGGTATTAAAACTAAACTTCAGGAATTTTCGGCCAATGTCAATTTATCAAATTATGATATCATTTTTATTGTGGAATCGTGGTTATCTGAGGATATACAAAACTCTGAAATTAATTTAAATGGTTACAATATTTTTCGATCAGATCGTAATAAATGCTCAAGTGACAAACAACGTGGAGGTGGTGTCCTAATTGCTTGTAAAAAAGAATTAAACGTGTGTGTTATCGATATCGAGTGCACAGAAGTGGAACAAAGTTTAATATCACTGGTGTCATCAAATCACATTGTCGGCGCAGTATACCTACCACCAAACTCAGATCTCCGTAAATATGAACAGCACTGCTTTTGCCTGGAGCGTATCGCAGAGCTTTATCCAAACCGAAATTATTTAGTGTGTGGTGACTACAATTTACCAAACGGCCAATTTTCCAACGGGCGCCTGGGAGTGTCTTCGCAAAATCCAAACAGTGAATGTGCGCAAATTGTGGCAGAAATAATCCATATTAATTCGGTTGCATATATTAATTATTCTTTCCCTTAATAGAAGATGCTATTGTTTTATTAGTTTTATACTATAAGCTCGTGTAATGTTTAGTTTAGTAGTGATGTAATTAGTTTTGTATACTTAGAGTGTATATTTTTTTTATGTTAATGTTAAAATGGTTTTTACCGTAAATAAATAAATAAATAAATAAATAAATAAATATATGATTAAGGTGCCAACCATAAAAACTAAAATTTGTAGGAAATTTACAGTATCTGGTAAACATTGTAAAAAAATATTTGTGCCTCCGAAAGCAGATAAACTGTGATTATTTCTTTCAAAATTTTTAAAATGGAAAGTGTACTAAACAGCGAATTGGTATTAATAAATTTACAAAAATGGGAAGGGATATCGCCAGTTTTTTGAAATTACCCAATCCTGAGCAATATACAGGCCATAGCTTTAGAAGAACCTCAGCCACCATTTTGGTTGATGCTGGTGGAGACATCACTGCGTTAAAACGTCATGGAGGAAGGAAGTCAACTGCGGTTGCAGAAGGCTATATTAACGATTCTTTGGAAAACAAAAAGGAAACGGCCAGAAAAATTGCATCGTCAATAGAATCGACAGCAAATAATGTAACAGCTGCATCTTCCAGCACAAATTCCGTTAATTTCAATATTTTGGATCAAACCATAAATCTTGGTGTACCCACTTCAATGCCCCCTATTGTGTTTAATAATTTTTCTAACGTTACTATTAACATTAATCCTAATAAATATTATTATTATATGTATTTCTTAGTTATAATTAAAAGTAAATGATTTAATGAATTATGTTCTTTTTCTTGAAAAGTTGCAGTAAGCAAGAATGAATATACATTTTGTGGTTGTGGATAAAGTATAGTATTCTACTCGCGCATAATGGCTATTAATCATTCGAATGATTTACTCCACTCGCCTGCGGCTCGTTCCGTAAACCTCATTCTCATGATTAATAGCTTTCATTATGCGCTTGTTGAATAATATACTATTAACCCATTAAAGGCCAAGCAATTTTAACTCTAAAAGTTAATTTTAATTAAAATTCTACACTTCTTTTTATGATTTCTATGAATGACTTATTGCATTACATACTGTGAATTTTTTCTTTAAATACACATAATGTATACGTGAATTTAATAAAAAGTTAAAAATCATAAATAGTTTATTATTATTATTATTATTATATTAAAGTGATGATGGATTTTCAAAAAATTAGTGCCTCAACAATGTAACGTATACGCTGTCAATGTTCAGGCATTTGTCGATTTTATATAAAAACGTGCAATATGAAGTTAAGAACGAGTGTATCCACTCCCAGACTAAGCATGAAGTAAAATTTCGAGTTTAGAAAAGCCTGAAAATTTGGCTCGGGCGCGTAGCGAAGCGGAGCGACCGAGCCAAATTAGGCTTTTCTAAACTCGAAATTTTACTTCATGCGCCACGCGTATAAAACATTGTAATATTGTGAAGTATTTATAATACACTTTAAATAACAAAATATTTAAATATTTCTTGGTACATTTTCAATTCAGGTCAAATAATATAATATATCAAATAAACTTATTTAGTAACTTAATTATAAAAAAAATAATAATGTTGCGTGTATGCATCAACGGCGCTTAATGGGTTAAAAACTTCAAACGGTAATAATTCAAAAACTAAAAAAAAAAATGACTTAACTGCATTTTGTACGGACCCCTCTAATTAAAAAAGAAACCCTTATCGATCAGTAGATTTGATCTGATCAATAGGATTGATCTGATTAGTTAATAAAATGATAAGTTGATGTATTTGTTTTACTTTTTATCAAAAGTTAAATAGTTTTGTATTTTAAGTTTCTTGTACAAAATAAATAATACTTAATGAATTTTACAACGTTCACATATAATTTCATAAAATCTATTCTCTAATAACGCAGAAAATAAAATTGTAGAAGGAAACGCATTAATGAATGTAACACGCATCCTTAGCTCGTTAAAAGAAAAAAAAACGTGTTTTCAAGATGAAAAATCAACATCTGGAATATAATACAACGAGAAGCGCGGAATAGAGGGAGAAAGACATTGTCTCTCTCTCACTCTCTCTCTGAGACTTGATTTCGCGACATCTGGAGTAAAATAGTCGTAACCGACCGACCGCAGGAAGCCAAACTGGTGTATATAGGTTTGGGGTTTTGGTGTCGGCGGAGAAGTTTTCTCCGACCACTTTGATACAAGAGTAAAGAAAGATGTATTCAACGTGGTGGTATTTATTTACAGTATTTACAAGCAGTTATTTATTGAATATCATGAGTATGAGTGATTCTACGACGATAAGCGGCTCTGACGTGGTATCGTCGTGGGTCGTAGGACGGTATGCTGAAGGGGTCCACTCCTTGGTGTCGCGGCGGACTATCCTTTAGTGCTGTCACGCAGAATGTCTTCTCCGGGGTTTTCGGCAGGGGAGTGACTGGGTGACTGCAGGCGTTCTGGAGCTTGGCTTCGTCCAGAAATGTGGTCCTGGTGCATCCGTACTTCGGGCACGGTCGTCTTTCCTGCGGTCGCGTTGTCTTGGTCGGCGTCGGTGGCAGCGGTGATATCGGCCTGGGTAACGACGGCTGTTGCTGCGCTTTCCTCCGCAGATTTCTTGCGTGGCGTCTCTCGCGCTTCGGTGTGAGTTCGTGTCCACGGTTTTCCATGTAACTGGTTTGATGGATTAGCGGCTATGGGTGAACTCGCTATTCCTCTGAGTCTCTAACGGCTATGGGTGAACTCGTTAGTCTAGCTAGTTACCACGGCTATGGGTGAACTCGTGGTAGGTGAGCTGTTAGACTGACTATTATCGCGTGCGCTAGCGTCTTTATACTGGGTGGTCAACTAAGGAATTTCGATTTACAAGCGCTCTAAAATTGTTTTGAATAGGAATAGAGAAGTGGGGTTGGTCTTAAACGAAGGAGGGGCTCATGGAAATTCAGTCGCCATGGTTCGCTGGACGGGTGAGGAGCGTTCGTTCTGTGTGCGCGCTTATTACCAAAATCAAAATTCTTGCATTATTGTGCGTCGTCGTTTTCGTGCACATTATGCTTTGCACAATCTTAACCAATGTCCGAGTGCTCAACTCATTCGGAAATGGGTCAGAACATTCGAAGAAACTGGTTCGACATTGCCCCAGCGAGTGATAAACCGTCGACGGTCTGTGAGAAACGATGCAAACGTAGAGCGAGTGAGAGCATCTGTTCGCAACCAACCGGGCCTCTTGACACGCCGGCGCGCGGCCACTCTAAATGTGAAGAGATCGTCATTGATAAACATTCTTCATAAAGATTTACACATGCACCCCTACAAGATCCAATTAGTGCAGGAATTAAAGCCAGGGGACCATCAACAACGCCTTGATTACGTCAATGAAATGGTGAACCGATTTCAAGCGTACGACAACATTTTTTTCTCTGATGAAGCCCATTTTCATCTGAACGGCTATGTAAACAAACAGAATTGCCGGTATTGGTCTTCAGAAAACCCCAAACAGCAACATGAAACTCAATTGCATAGTCTGAAGGTCACAGTTTGGTGTGCAATACACGCACAAGGCATTATTGGCCCGTACTTTTTCGAAGACGGACGCGGCCGAGCAGTAACAGTGAATTCTGATCGTTATGTGGACATGTTGAACAATTTTTTTGAACCAGCCCTTCAAGACTTTGATGGATACAATCGGGACACTTGGTTTCAGCAAGACGGGGCCACGTGTCACACTTCAAATCGGTCTTTACCTGTTATTCAGGCGCTTTTTCCTGAAAAATTGATTTCTCGGCGTGGAGACCTTCCATGGCCCCCCAGAAGCCCGGACTTGACACCTTGCGACTTTTACTTATGGGGATACCTCAAAAGTGTAGTCTACCGCAACAATCCCCGCACTCTAATTGCGTTGAAGGAAAATATCCGCCAGGAAATTCAAGCCATCGGTCCAGAAACTTTGCGACGTGTTTTTCTAAATGTCGGGGTTCGACTCGAAGAGTGCCAGCAGAAAAACGGTGGACATTTGGACAGCGTAATTTTTAAGAAATGAATTTCCAAAGAGCTGAACATTATTTGTAAAAAAAAATTATAATTGACTTGATAGTTATTGTTTTATTTCTCTTTTAAATCGGAATTCCTTAGTTGACCACCCTGTACCTGCGTCTCCACCCTTGTAGCTGGATCGCGCGGTGGGGTTGATTTCGTGTGCGTGCGCTGTAGTGGGAGTGTACGCGGGTCGTCTCGCGTACTTACGTACTCTGGTGAGTCACCCTACTCACGATGCTGTTTCGCGCGTCGGGGCTCTGCACGGGTGTGCTAAACCCCACAATAGGCAACCATATACACCAATTTGGCATCCAGCGCTCTGCTCCCATTCGCGTGTACCCAAAATTTATATGGGGACTGGTTAACTGGATATGTATGAACTGTGGTTGGAGTTAATTGATATTTGAACTATAATGGCAGTTGATCTCAGCATTTGTTGACATTTGAACAATAGTGACAGTTGACATATGTTAACATCAGGCAACATTTAGTCCACGGAGTGACATCTAACCTTACCTAATCTGACAGAGTGATATCTAACCTAACCTCATTTAACAGAATGATATCTAACCTAAACCAACTTGACAACGCAAAATCTAATCTAACCTAAACATTTTTGGCCATTCCTAGCGCATAGCTTTAGTCTTGACAGTTGACAGTTTCATATAAAAAGTGTGTAGACGTTGGTATAGTTTTCATTTATTTTGATAAAAATAACATTGCAATCAACATAAAGGTGCAATTGCTCATAGCTCGTTTGTTTTGACAGTTACAGCGAAACAAGATGAAATTTGGATGGATTTTAGTCTAGTTTTCATTTGTTTAAACGGAATATAGATAACCAACTGATGTTAGAACTAAGAGAGTAGTCAAAAGAAAGATTAAGTGTTCGTTTGTTTGGACAGTTATGTCAAAATAAACTTTAGTAGGTGCATCCACAGCAGCGGCGGCTCGCAGCCTAACTTCAGGGTAGGCCAGAGACCCAAGGTAATAAGTATCCGTTATTGAAAGGTGATTTTGTTGTGCAATTCAATGTATTTATAAAGCGCGATCCCAACCTCAAATTTTGAGTGCCTTGGCGCTGTGGCCTACCCTGAAGTTAGGCTGCGAGCCGTCGCTGATCCATAGGTACTCGAGGCCATTTTGTGGTCGACGAATGCGTCGAGTACACAGGCCCGCGCCTACCATACGGGCAAAGTCGTGCATTGCACGACGGCGCCAGCTCCAGAGGGGCGCCAAAATTTCCAAGACTTCAAAAAAAAAAAACAATAATAACAATAATCGACACCGAGAAAAAAGAAGGCGCGTCCAAACTCTAAGAACACTTTGGGTCTGGGCACTCGGCGCCCATGACAATAATGGAGAAATTTATAAACCTTAAATAGGCGTCCCCTCAACGAAATTAGTATTTTCTAAATTGGCTTCTGTGCATTATTGACTGTGGGCACTTGGCGTCCATGAAAATAATGTAACGTACGAAGGTGTTGTTTGTCGTTACGGTTCTTTTGTTTATATTTAGATTTCCTGGATTTGTCGTCGAAGACGCGATTTAGTCAACTTGGGTCCAAACAAAGAGATTCAAAGATAAACCTTTTACTTGATATTTAATTTGCTACTTAATACATCAATTTACAGTTTGAATCAGGATAAGAATTAGAAGTCAAAGATTCAGAGTTTAGAATTTGTAATTGAATTGGCTGTCTTGCTCAACTGTCGAAATAGAAGTGTGCTCCTTAACACGAGAACAATTTTATTTCTTCAGTGATAAGATAAGATAAAATGGAATAACAAAACAAGATTATAATTCCTAAGAATCGATTTCGGAATGTGAAAACTATTTGATTTACGAATAATTTGCTATTCCAAAATTATCTGTACAATGAGATAATTACACTAAAATGATAATAATATACAGAGTGATTCATGAAAACATTAAATTTATACAAGTGAGCGGTACATTACACTCCTCCCCTTATAGAAAAAAAAATAACAAAATGCAATTTTGATTTTTCTTTGCGAAAAGAAAAAAAAATAAATCAGATCAACACTATTAATTAAATAAATCACTGTTCACTTTCACTAAAAACACAATCGGAAAAAATATTGTTAAAATGTATATCGAATTTCTTACAATTAAATTAATTGACTAATTGAAATTAGAATATTAAAATTATGCGGCTAAATATTGACGTACTGATTTTTGCTTATTACTAAAAAATAAATAAATTTGAAAAATATGTACAATGATAATTAAAAAATCAGTTTTCAAGTTAAACTTGAAACTATTGCAGTTAAATACAATAAACTAAATAATTTTTCATCTTAATCTAGAATTAATATTTAGTCTTTGTTTTCCTTTATGTCTAGAGTTTACATTTTCCGTATGATTTGATTTTCTGTGCGAAATATTAGAATTACTTAAAGAGGAAACGTTATTTTCAAATTGATTACAAAGGTAAATATTTTCTTTTTGATTAAATCTTACAATCTTATTGGCATTAATTTTGTTATTTTTACTTAAGTCCTTTTGAGCCTTAAATTTAGTTTGCGGAACTGGATTTTTAGATTGGAATTCACAAGTTATATGATGATCTTTATCATCTACTACATAATGTTTTTGTTCCATATTACCACTTAGGAGTATTCAAATGTTCTATTTGAGAATTTTCTTGGAATTTAATAATTTCTACTCCATCTGAATTGTATTCAACGATTTTCGAACTTTGATTACACTTGTTTGACGTAGAAAATGATTGATTAAAAACACAATTTGATTGATTTTGACTCTTTTGAAAATTTGGATTGAACTGCTTATTTTGTGAATTATAATAATTTGCTTTATTATTTGCATTAAAATAAGCTCGTTTTTTGTTAGCATATTGCCTTTTAATACAATTGTTTATGGAATGTCCCAAATGTTTGCAATAATTGCATGAAACTATTGACTTATTTGCTTGGCTTGAAATTGAACGGAATTTCTGATTCAATGAATTAAATGTACAATTTGATGTAGAATGTGAATTATTATTACAAATATGGCAAAATTTAACATTTTGAAAATTATTTGTTCTTTCAAAGAAATAGGGCTCTTCGCGAATTGCCATTAAAATCGCCTCATCTAGTGTTTTTGGTTTCCTAGATCTAATGTCAGTACTTAATGGGTTATGAAATTGGATGTTGACGGCGTTTTCGCGAACAAATTTCCTTACAGGAAATCCTAGCGACTGCGCCAATTTGTAACGTACGAAGGTGTTGTTTGTCGTTACAGTTCTTTTGTTTATATTTAGATTTCCTGGATTTGTCGTCGAAGACGCGATTTAGTCAACTTGGGTCCAAACAAAGAGATTCAAAGAAAAACCTTTTACTTGATATTTAATTTGCTACTTAATACATCAATTTACAGTTTGAATCAGAATAAGAATTAGAAGTCAAAGATTCAGAGTTTAGAATTTGTAATTGAATTGGCTGTCTTGCTCAACTGTCGAAATAGAAGTGTGGTCCTTAACACCAGAACAATTTTATTTCTTCAGTGATAAGATAAGATAAAATGGAATAACAAAACAAGATTATAATTCCTAAGAATCGATTTCGGAATGTGAAAACTATTTGATTTACGAATTATTTGCTATTCCAAAATTATCTGTACAATGAGATAATTACACTATAATGATAATAATATACAGAGTGATTCATGAAAACATTAAATTTATACAAGTGAGAGGTACATTACAATAATAGAAAAATGTAAAACCTTAAATAAACCTCATTCAAATAAAAAATTTCTAAATTTGCTTCTGGGCAATATTGACTCTGAGCAATGAAAATAATAGAGACATTAATTATAAACCGTAAATTGGGTCCCCCTCAATTCAATTAATATTTTCTACGTTTGCTCCTGTGCATTATTGACTTTGGGCACTCGGCGCCCTCAATCAAATTAATATTTTCTAATTATTATAAGTATTTATTAATGACAATTCAAAACTGCATTTCAAGTTTTGTCTGCTATGTGTATTTCGCGGCGGCGCCAAAATGGTCAATCATTGAACATTATCCAATAACATTTAACCTGTTACTTCTTTGTTTTTACATAAAAATAAATACTACTAAAATTACGGTCACGGCTGAAAACAATTTAAAATATTGCGCTGCAAAAGAACACCTTCTCAAAATTATATAAAAATTATTTGCTTTACATTTTAATCCAGAAAAAAAGTTATTACATATTTGTTTTATTAAATAACTTCGCATGCCACTTGATTTTATAGCCATTATTATTTCGGATCATTTATAATTTTAGGATATCGCCAGACAAGATGCGTGTGTACTTGTATCTCGCTGTTATTCTTCTAGGCGTGAGTTGTTTGTTTTATAAACATCTCGTTAAATAAGGGATTTCAGCGTTTGCAGCAGTTTTTATGTTTATTTATCTTGTATCAAATAGAACCTTTTATTGAATGAAGATAATTCAATGCTTTAATGCATTATTAAAATAACGTCACTCATTTCTAATCCAATTCTTGTCGAAGCCAGTCATTGCATTTGTGTTAAATTTTGTGAAAATTGTTTTCCTATTCTGACGAGCAGCATGTAAGTATTAATAATTATTTTTAATTTTATAATATAAAAAATATATATAGTGATTAATTGAATTAAGAACCAGGCTCTAACCATATCAGCAATTAAATTATTGTACATTTAATAAACACCCAGCATCGGCAGTTAATCAATTAAATATCATAAGATATTCGATTAATTTGCAGTTTGTGCATTTTTCTATTTTGTTTTATATCCAAGGCTTGGTGCTAAAAGGGCTAATGTCGAAAGTTCGCGCAATCACCAACCTATAGATATTATTATTTTACAATTAATAGTCAGTAATGGTTGAAGTGATAGTGAAATGTAGAAAATAATTAAACAAAATTTCAAAATATCATTAACAATTAAATCGGTAATATTTTAAAGGAATTTACTCTCAATTATTGAATTTTCGGAAAACTAAGAAATACGACTTATCAATTATTTCTGTGGCTAAAAGGTAAAACCAGTTAACTCCACTTTTCAATAATTCGAGAAAAATGCGTTTGAAATTCTGAAAAGTTCATTTGGGCTACAGAAATCATGTAGAACGATATAATAGTAATTTATGTAAATCATAAAATCGAAAATTCATCAACTCTAAATGCAATAAATATCGATTTTTGGAGTTAACTGATTTTTCCCCTCACACGTGTGGAGTTGTCTGGTTTTTCCCTTCACACGTGTGGAGTTGTCTGTTTTTTCCACTTTTGTGACTGATATTAATGCTTAGCGTCACCCGAGGACCCAAAAAACTTTTAAAAAAATCCCCCAAAAAATTTTGTTAAATATTTTTTTTTTTTTTAAATCTAAAAAAAATTGTTTAAAATCCAAAAAAATTTATTTAAAATTCAAAAAAAATTGTCTAAAAAGCCAAAAAAAAATTTAAAAAAAAACAAAAAATTTTTTTTTTAAATTTAAATATTTTTAAAATTTTTTTTTAAAAATTCCTAAAAACTCAAAAAAATCCCTAACAATTTAAAACAAACTCCAAAATAAATTTAAAAAATCAAATAAAACTTCCCAAAAACCTAAAAAGAAACGCTTGAAAAATTCCCGAAAAATTCGGAAAAAAAAATTCGGCTCCTGGGAAAGCCGCTGCACCCCCACCCCTCAATACATAGTTTTTTCCTTTTTTTTCTTAAACAAAATCTATAATACACTCTAAAATTGAAGTGAAATCTCAAGTAAATAAAAGTATATTCTAAAGTAAAATCTATGTACATAATTTTTTTAATGAGAATTATCATTAAATTCAATTTTTGCAAAGAAATTACAGAAAAATTACACCGGAAATCGCAGAACGAAGCGCATTGTTATTGTCCTTCGTTCAAAATCGCGCGCCGCCGGCGTGCTGAGTTGCAGGTGGCGCGCGCGTCCCTTAACCGCAACAGTCGCGCGAGCTGGCCGGGTCCGGCCTTCCGCTGGAAATCGCAACACGTACGCGACCTCTGCCAGCACGAAGTCGACAATCGGCGTCGTTTGCTCGTCTACTGCTCGGCTTAAGTATGTTCGTCAACTCTAGCGGCGAAGACGCCAAAGTGGCAACACTGGGAACCTAGATGTCGTTCCTTTGACAATCGGGCGGTGGTATACAGTCTTTGTTTACTAAGTTCAAATAACTTTGCCCAGATTCGTGTTGAGAGCCTAAAGCATCGCTTATCACGCTGACTGATGAAACCTTCGACATGGACCTCATTCAACAATATTCATCGTTTTCGTCCGTCGAATCCTCGCAAGGAGCAAAACAGGGTGTTTCGAATCGGAACGGTAATTTGTTTACTTTCATAGGGATGCCTAAAAATGAAAAATAACCTAAAAATGACAGCGAATACAAGATAAAGTTTTAAGTCGCTTTCACCTTCATATCGAACGTTCACAATCAAATAAATTGTATTAATACCTTAGAAACACTTTCTATATACCTTTTAGGACACCGTGACGAGGAATTCGTTAGACCAAGTTATTTTGAAGCGGTAGATAGTTTATCATCAGGACTATCGAACTTGTCGATTGAGACTATTGATATGGCACCACGTGAACCAGGTAATGATGATGATGATATTATTTGATTATGAATATTATTATTATTTGTTTCTAAATATCTAAATGCTTACTTTGACTTAAGGAAATTCAATTTTAATATGAAATTTATATATTATGGAATGTAATGCAATTCGAATATTATTACAGGCCAAAACCAGCGTGACACCGATGAATTTCATGACCAGAATGTGCAAGAGTTTGGCCATCAAAACCCCGTCGAAGAAATACCCGCAGAAGTACCGAATTCATCAAACGGTCCTGATAATCTGCCACGACAAAGCTCTTCCAGTATGTACTAAGATGTGTTACTTGTAAAATTATGATCCACATATGAAACGTTTTAATTTTGTTTATTAACTACTTTTTACAGCTCAAGCGGCCGGAAAATCTCGCTCTCCTGGCAGTAAACGCAAGAAAAGGCAACGGAGAAGGAACCGAGGCAAACGTTACACAACCCAAAACCTGAAACCCAAGCCAGAGCGTACCTGCACCAGACTGACCTCGTGCAGAATGAAGTGTTCTTTGAACGTGTCCCGGGAAGATCAACAGAGAAACTTCACTTCATACTGGGCTCAAGGAAGTTATGTGGACCGGAAGAAATTCATGAAAGCACTGATATCTGTGCAACCAAAAAAGCGTTCACGAGGACACAAGGACAAACTTCGCAGATGTACCGCTACTTACTCCGTGTCTACTGAGTCAGGAAATACGAAAGTATGCCGAAATTGCTTTCGATTGACTTTCGGGGAAACGACGTCTTTCCTTGAAAATATGGTGCGGCAGTTGTGGGAAGATGAGCGGTTCACTGATGCCGAGTCCAGGGGCAAAGCCGTTCCACCGAACAAGACTTCTGATGTCAAATTAGAAGAAGTTCGACAGCACATCGCTAAATTCCCAGTTTACCAGAGTCACTACGCGAGATCTCATACTTCCAAGAAGTATTTAGCTTCGAATCTGACGGTTCCCAAGATGCACCAGCTCTACAAAGAAGATGTCAATAGTCCCGTGAGTCTTCACATCTATCGACGCGAGTTCAACGCAACAGGTTTGAAATTCAAACCACCACAACTGGACACGTGCAACAAATGTGATACATTTGCTGCAAAACTGAAGATGGAAACCGACGAAAACACGCAGAACAAGATAAAGGAACAACAAGCCGCGCACCATGAAGCAGCTGAGCAGGCCTACAAGCAGAAATCCAGGGACAAGAAAGAAGCGATGGATTCCAGAGGAGCGGCCGCCACTTGTTCATTCGATTTGCAGCAGTGTTTGCCAACCCCAGCTTTGCAGACGTCCACTGCTTTTTACAAAAGAGCTCTGTGGACGTACAACCTAACCATCAACAACAATACATCCCACAAAACTACATGTTATATGTGGCACGAAGGAACTGCTAAAAGGGGGGCAAATGAAATTTCATCTTGTCTGTACGATTACCTAAACAACTTTGATCCTAACGTGCAGCATGTTACATTCTATTCTGACTCCTGTGCTGGCCAGAATAAAAACAAAATCGTGACTGGGATGATGTCCGTGGTTGTCGCCAATCATCCAACATTACAGTCCATCGACCACAAGTTTTTGGAGCCAGGCCAAACCCATATGGAGTGCGACTCAGACCACGCGACTATCGAAGCAGCGAAAAAGCGTGAGTCCTCCACCATCCACTGCCTAGAAGATTGGTTTGAGTTGGTGCGAACCGCTCGACCGAAGAATCCTTTTGAAGTTATTGAGATTGACCAAAGGCGCGTTTACAATTTCGACGATCTTTATAAAAGTGGGCTGATAACGCGAAAAAAGGACGAAGATAATGAGAAGTTTCTCATGCAGCAAGTAAAGTGGTTGAGATACACGAAGGAACAGGGCATCGTACAGTTCAAGAAGAGTTTGTCAGTAGAGGAGCCTTTCTCAAAATTGGACTTGAGAAGACGGGGGAACTTTACAGTTTCGGATGATCTATTGAAGCCTTGCTACAACGGGATGCTGAAGATAACAGGAGAGAAGAAGCGAGACCTAGTGAGCCTTCTGCCCCTCTTGCGACCAGACGTACACGATTTCTACAACGGTCTACCTGCTTACACGAAACAATCGGACATCAATCTGGATCCCGACCTTGATCGGCTTGATTTGGATCCTGAAGTCCCGGACCATCTGGAGCAAAATGAGAGCGAAGTTCCCAGGAAGAAACGCAAAGTAGATACATCCAACCGCGAATCCGCCGGAGACACGTCGGAGACACGCCCAAGAAGATCGACGCGATTGTCTTCTAAGCATTAAGGTAATTTGATTTACAACTTTGTTTAGTGATGTTGAAAACAAATTTAATACATATAACATGATTTTACAGTCCAGTCGTGCGGGAAGCAGTATCCTGAGCCGAATGGACCCTGAAAACGATCGCTGAAAGACTAATCGCACTGTTGCCGGCTCTAAACACATGGGCCACCGAAGAAGACGCTTTCGAGGAAACCGATACCGGATTCGTCAGTGAGCTGGCAAATCATTATTTTAAGTTAAAAAAATACCGATATAAACTGGCCATACTCGACTCGATTCGTCGGTGATTATTGTTTATCTGTTTTATAAGACATATTGATACTCTTAATAGTGCAAACCTAAGTTGTTTTTATGTATTAACACTAAATTGTAGTAAATTATATGGTTATTTGCATAACTAGTACGATTATTATGGAAGGTGATGGAGTTATCTGATTTTTCCGTCTCCCGGTGGAGTTAACTGGTTTTACCCCAAATGTACCCCATTTTACTTGTTTTTTCCATTGTGATTATAACAAAATTATAAGGGTTTTGGGCTGATATTGTTGTAAAAAATGAAAATAGACACAAAAATAGTATGAATTATGGTGCTAACTCATTTTTCGAAAAAAGTGGAGTTAACTGGTTTTTCCTTTTAGCCACAGATTTGTTTTCAGTTTCTTTTATCATTAGTGATATGTGCACAATTTAGGCATTAAAATGAGTTGTTACTGATTACCTGAATCGTCCTGCATGTGACATCTACAAACGGTCAATAAGTGAAATCACAGAGTATGGAATAACAGAGTATTCGCGCTGGCTGTGCGGGGTCAGGGGGGGCGGCTCTGTCAGGTGGCTCACCCAGCAGGCGTGTGATTTAGAGCAGGGATGGCCAACACGTCTATAGCGATCGACCGGTCGATCGAGAAGCGTTTTTTGGTCGATCATAGCTGACAGGAGACAAAATTAGAAAGAACGAAAGAAGTTGTAAAATATTACGTATAATTTGTTTTTCGATGTTCTACCGGTATTATTGAGTCTGGCAGAGGAGTTGTAAAGAGGAAGAGGGCGCTGCGGCTGGTTGTAAAGAAAACGAAGAGGGGATAGTGCTAGTAGTTGACGAAGAGATTGAGGTTAGGAGAGGAAAAGGTTAAAGAGCGCATGGAGATAGTGTGTGAGAAGCGTTACTCGAGAATAATAGCGTGTTACGGAGATTGTCAACTGTGTAAGACTTAAGAGTGGAGATTAAAGACGTGAATTGTGGAGAGTGTGTTGTTTTTGATCGGATCCTGACACCATCATCTTACACTGTTTATTTGTTTACCTTGAGTGACAAGCAGTTTGTTCTATTTACCTGACTTTGTACAATTTGTGACTATTACTATTAAATTACTTGTGTACCTACCTACAGCATATTTTGACTTCAACTTTGGATTATTTTGAAAGTAAGTAGTTTGTTTTTAAAAATGTCATTTGCTGAATTAGAATCATATCTATCAGTTAAATTTCATTTAATTATTTAAGTATGAATATTGCAGCTAGGCTACTGCATTTTTTCTATGTTTTAAATTAATATTAACTAATAGTATACTTCTTTTGCATTTTAGCACCCATCAAAATGAGCAGTGAACGAAAAAACCGAAGACTTATCATTTTCATGAAGAGTGGGAACTGGATTACTTTTTTACCATGGTGAATGATAAATGTTGTTGCTTAATATGCAATGCCTCCATAGCGCTTACTAAAAATGGTAATCTGGAAAGACATTTTTTAACTTCACATAACAAATATCAAACAGATTATCCACAAAATAGTGACCTGAGAAAAAATAAAATTAAGGAACTTAAGGCTCAATTAAGAGCCCAACAAAATGTTTTTAAAAAGCCCATGTTGAAATCTCGTGCAGTGACTATTGCATAATTCAAGGTCAGCAATATGCTAGCAAAAAAATGAAAACCATTTTCTGACGGGGAATTTATAAAAGAAATTTTCTTGGAAATGTCAAATTTACTTTTTAATGATTTTAAGAATAAGACCGAAATTATTGCTGCAATTAAAGATTTACAATTGTCTCGAAATTCTGTGATGCGACGAACTGAGAAAATGAGTGAAAATATAAGAGAACAATTACATAAAGACATTAATAGATGTTGTTGTTTTTCCCTTCAATTTGATGAATCGACAGATGTACGCGACACAGCACAATTGATTATTTTTATTCGCATGGTTTTTGAAGATTATACATCTAAAGAAGAATTGTTGGGTATGATTTCTTTGAAAAAAAGGACTAGAGGTGTAGATATATTCAACTCTTTTAAAACATTCCTCGTCAATTTGAAAATACCACTTTTTAAATTAGTTTCAATGACAACAGATGGCGCAGGGGCAATGATAGGCGGCATAAATGGATTTATAACTCTATGTCGAAATGATGACGAATTCCCAAGTTTTTTGAGCTATCACTGCATCATTCACCAACAAGTGTTAGCTAGCAAATGATTGAATACAAAAGAAATAATGGACATAGCGTTCGAAATTGTTAATTCCATTCGAGGAAGTGCACTGAAACGGCGTCTCTTCCAATTGCAACTTGATGAAGGACAGCCAGAATTATTATTACATACCGATGTGAGGTGGCTGAGTAGAAGTAAATTTCTGCAACGATTTCGTAATTTATTAACTGAGATAAAAACATTTCTTGAAGAGCAAGGACAAGAACATGCAAAATTAAATGATGAAAGTTGGCTGAGTGATTTAGCTTTTCTTACAGATTTCACATCAAAATTGAGTGATTTAAATCTAGAATTGCAAGGGAGAAACAAGACAATAATTGAAATGATCAGTAGCAGTAATGCATACAAAGCAAAATTTATTTTGCTAATAGAAGATCTTCAACAAAACAATTTGAATCATTTTCCAAATATGTCCGATCACCTACAAAAACATAATTGTAATTATAACATGGAAAAATACGTTGCCGAAATTAAAAAGGTGATTGAAGACTTTGAGATCAGATTTAAAGATTTTGAAAAGGTTAACATCATTGTGCAGTATTTGTCTTTTCCATTTAAAAAGGATTTAAATATAAAACATATTGCCACAAAAATTTATGAAATTTTTCATTTTGAAAAAAACGCGCTTGAAAATGAGATTATAACTTTACAAGCTGACTTAATCTTACAAGCCAGAGTACTTGAGGACGATTTTTGGAAATATGTCAATCAAGACAAGTATCCCAATATTGAAAAATGTAGCGAATACATCTACTCTTGTTTTGGGTCCACATACTTATGTGAATCAGCTTTTTCGTATTTAAATATCACAAAGACTAAACATCGTTCACTACTTACTGATTCCCACACTGAAGATACATTAGCATTATGTTTATCTGAATATACACCAAATTATGAACGCTTGGCTGGAGAGATGCAGACGCAGACTTCTCACTAACAGAGTAATTTTATTACACGATTCTGTGGTGCTGACAACTGTTTTTTTTTATTTATAGATTTTCGATTAATAAATATTATTAGTAAATTATCATGTTGGTTTAATACCCCCTCTACAACTCTTATCACTCATTAGTACACCAGCCGCATGTTTCATTGCGTTAAATGTTAAAATTTTATTAGGTAGATCTTTAAACATATTCAAGAAAAATAGTCGATCCTATATATAAAGAAGTTGGCCAACCCTGATTTAGAGTAACCACTAGATTTCCCCACTCTTCCCAATTCATTTGTATATCGGATCCGCAGAGGAATGTTTATAATTTTTCCTCTCTAACGGTACCGACGGAACGAAAAATGATGACGCTCGGTTTCTTTATTTTATCAAAATAAACAAATCGAGCGTGAATCTACACCATTCAATTTTTAATTCCACATATAATATTGAAATCTAGATTTACTCTCATGTAATGCAATTTAAATTAAAATAAATACAGTTATATGATACAGGTAGGGATTGGAATACCGGCATACCGGTTAATCGCAAAAATTGCTCTTCAAAATGTACCGGTATTTTAGTAAATCATATCAACATTATGTACATTTATTTCACATCTTTAACTATACTTCTGACAAAAATAGTAGATCGATTATGTGTTTTTGAACTTCATAATAAATCAGTGTTTGTACGCGTGGCGCACGAAGTAAAATTTCGAGTTTAGAAAAGCCTGAACTCGCTTCGCTCGTGCCGCCAAATCCAAATGTTCAGGGTTTTTTAAATTAGAAATTTTACTTCATGCTTAATCGGGGAGTGGAAAACACTCACACAAATCCATGTTTTATATTTATAGATTTTTTAAATAGGTTTTTCACTAATTTCCACGATTTCTTATTAATCCACTTCATTTGAAATGTTGTAACAGGTTTTAGGTTTTTGCCAAGATTTTATAAATAAAATTTAATATTCAATATAATTTGTCAATCAACCGAACAAAATAAAGGCTAGTATTTTTGAATTTTACAATATGTCAGTGTTTTATACGCATGGCGCATGAAGTAAAATTTCGAGTTTAGAAAAGCCCCGTGAAAATTTGTCAAGGGTCGCTAGTGCGACCCTTGACAAATTTTCTACGCGGGGCTTTTCTAAACTCGAAATTTTACTTCATGCTTAGCCTGGGATTGAAAACACTCGTTCGAATTTTAAATTAGACTCTTTTATAGAATCAACGAATGTCCGCAAATGTACAGAGTATACGAATATATAAGGATATGATATATAAAAAAAAAGTAAATTATTATGTCATATATTAAAATTTTTTGTTTATTTTTAGGGTTAAAAACCTTACTTCTTTGGATGTAGATGGCAAATCCTCTCCCAGTTTTCGGGTGTACATGTGAATGGGCTTTAACACTTCTAAATCGGAATCCGAATCACTTAATACTATGTCAAATGGTTTTGGAATTGCTAATTTTAACAGTCTATTTTGTTGGTAATTTGTAAACTCACTTGCTCGAAAATGTTTATTACACAGGCGCTTTGAAGAAAGTTTCTTTTCGGACAAAATAAAGAGATCCATATTACCACAATTTTTTAACCAATGATCACATCTTTCGCTATTATTTACAGGAAATGTAAAGAAGTGTACATCCTCGGTTTTCCTCGCGCCACAATCACGATAGGCGCATTTTAAATAATTAGCCATATTTTTACAACTAAATATCACTAGAACTACAACTATTATGTAAAAACACTAAATGTTCACTATACTTAATTAAATTATAATTTGTCCGTATAAAATTAGAAACCGTTAACGTGCACACTGGAGAGCGAAAAACATACAGATCATTTTTCTTAAAATATTTCTCACTGACGATTTCCTATAAGTACTCTGAAGAGGGTACTTTTACAAATATTTTTCTATGTATTTTTTACATCCTTAGTAATTGATTTCTAGGGCTTAATGACAAAGGCAGATAAGAAGGGTACGAATTTAGACTGTTTTTTTAGATCATCTGTGGGGCGAGTGAACACTTGAAAACGAACACTTTAAACCAAATTATCAGTAGATTTATGGGTTTCCAAACAGTCGTATGATGCATTATTTTTACTAAAAAATTTAACTATATTAAATAAATCGATAAAAGTTGTGATAAAAATATAATTCATTGCTCTCTATAAAGAAAATACAGTATGTCCGTTTCAAGACGCATATATACTTACGATTGAAAAATAGTTTCAATATACAGGGTGTCCCGGTTAAGCAGTCCATGCATGTGTATCTTCTAAACGGCAAGAGATACAGATCTGTTAAATGGTAGAAAATATGCAAGACGATCAGTACCAACTATACCCGGTGTTAAATTAACAACAAAGTTGAACCATCAGAGCATATTGCGAAAAAACTGATTTTTGCGATTTTTTTTATTTTCCTTTATAACTTGGTTATTATTGATGATAGAACGATATAGAGCAAAAACCGCTGGAGATATCGAGATGAAAATTAAAACTTAAGCTTTTTGAAAGGAAAACCGGAAGTGGTACTTTACTCTTAGCGTTTTTTAGTTTTTTCCAGATATTCACAAAACTAAAAAATGTTTCAAATAAACATTGTATACAATAAAAAATGAAGATATATTGTATATTCACTTTTTATCATAGCACTTTTAGTTTAGGAGTTATTTAAAAATAGTGTTTTTTTAGATAATTATTGTTGGTTATAACATCGATAGGCCATGAAGTGTCGTGACGCAGGCGGTAACGCGCCGGACTCATAATCGAAAGGTCCCTGGTTGAAGTGCAGTCGCCGGTTGCTTTTTCATTTTTATTAATTTATATTTAATTACATTTATTTCAAAAATATTAAATCTAAACGGGGAAAGTACTATGATGGACACATCACCATTTTTTTTATATGGACGTCAAAGTTGGCCATTATATCATTTTGTAGACATTTCTTTTTTAATTTGATGTATCATATGGTAGGTTTGTTTTCATTAATAGAAAAACTGGACGATATTTTCATAGTATTTGAAGTTGGCTATGAATATACCAAAATAAATGAAATAATAACAATAACAATACTAACATAAAGCGTTATTTGTTTTTGAAAAAATAAACATATCATATGATATACCAAATTAAAGAGAATTAAAAATCTATAAAATTAGCTCATGGCCAAATTTGGCGCTTATATAAAAAAATGAAGTTAGTATGCATATATTGGAAAATATTTGCTTTATGATAAATCTGACTACATATTATTAAAAAGCATAAAAAAGTGCCCTAATATTGTCAAAATATTATCCTTCTATCATCAATAATTAGTATAGTCTGAACTTTCAACTGTTTTATTAATTATATAACGGATATAGCTAGTACTCATCGTCCTGCATATTTTCTCCCCTTTAACCAAATCTCTATCTCTTACCATTTAGAAGATACCTATGCATGGGCTGCTTAATCGGGACACCCTATATAGATTATTTAACTTATTTTTTAATTTAGTAAACCTTCATGGAATTCGTTTAAATGTCAATTTTGAACTTAAAAATATTACAAAAAACATTTCAGTGTTTGCCTCCCGGCAAATCCAAATTTTCAGGCTTTTCTAAACTCGAAATTTTACTTCATGCTTAACCAGGTAGTGGAAAACACTTGTTTATAGCCTCAAATTGAACTTTTATAAACAATAGAAAGTCGGAAAATGTAACAATAAATTGTAGGCGTTAATTCCAAAGACAATATATGTATTAAATAATCATCAATTTTATTTATTAAATTTGATTATACAATAAACAAAATACCCAAATTTTCAGGCGTTTCTAAACTCGATTTTACTTCATGCGCCACGCGTATAAAACACTGATTTAATGAAATGTTTAAAAAACGTATTCTTTTTAATCACTCTTGTTCCCTCATGAACACCGATAATAATAAAATAAACCGTTCAAAATACACGTTTTTATTTTTCAAATATTATATTATAAGCTCCCCCAGTTACCCCCCGTGGATCCGTGCCTGATTGACATAATTAGTTCTCGGGTAATACCTCGGCGGTGGCGGAAAACTTTGCTTAATCGCAGAGGAAACAATATTATTCTTTACTCTGTGGCTATATATTAGTGGAGATATAAAAGATCAAATTATCTATAAACTGAACGCATTAAAACAATAATGTTTTTATTTCACATCTGTCAGTCAGCAGTAAATTGGTGTATGGGTCTATTGAAATATGAGTATATTTATGTTTACATTAACATTCCAATGAACGAATCATCCTTTAACATATGTTTTTGTGCCTTAAATCGCCATCAAAATTACAGGAAACTGTTTTGGTTGAAGGTTTTAATAGGTGGATATTTTGATAATTGCCTCAGAGATGGCTACACTATGCAAACTGTGGATTCCGAGTTACAGGCGTGATTACTCTAGTTATTCTTTCCTCTGTGGTGAAATGTAAATATATGGACATAGATCCTTCTAAAATCACCGATTCAATTATTATTGATTTTATATTCATACAGAAAAAAACATATGTAGAGCAAACGAATTTTGAAAATACTACGATCATAATATTTTTGAATATAAATGAAACGGAAAAAATATTTATTAAAATACTTTTTACAGTCGCTATTCGCCATTATGTCAGAAAAGAGAAAAATGAATTCAGGGTGGCAAAGTTTACAAAAGAAGAAGAAGAAAGAAGAAGAACAAAGGTCACATATTAAAATTAAATTTTTTTTTTCAAAGCCTGAAACTCAACTACAACCACTCAATCAAAACGGAGTTTCTCAGTTTCGAAGTGTAACTGAGTCGTCAGTGCAAGAAATAAATATTCTTAATATGCCATCATGTTCCACAGCAGACGGATTCATTCATTCATGTAGTACAACCTCAGCAGAAGATATAAAACAAATAAAGATGTTGCACTGTGGCCAAAACAAATAAATCCAACAAATATCCAAGAATTAATTGAACGTGGACCTTCTTATTATCAGACTAAAATGGATATTTATCCAAGCACGTCGGGACGTAAATTTTCGAATAAATATTTCCACAGAATCTTACCAAACAAAGAAAAAATTGAACGTTTTTGGCTACTGTATTCTTAAGCAAAAAATTCAGTGTTCTGTTATTGTTGCACATTTTTTTACGATAGTGAAATTAAATCTATTCGACTCAATGATGAAAACGGTTATAATAACTGGCAGCATTTAAGTGAGCATTTAAAAATTCATGAAAAAAGTAAATTACATTTGGAAAACGTTTTAAAATGGCTCGATCTTACCAAACGATTCAATAAAAATAAAATAATCGATGCAGACATTCAAAACGTATTAAAAAGAGAAACCAAATATTGGCGTTCCGTTATTGAACGAATTTTTTATATAATTCAATTTTTAAGTGAGCAAAACTTAGCTTTTCGTGGAAGTAGTAACAAGTTATTTCAGAAAAGTAATGGCAATTTTTTAAAATGTGTGGAAATGATTTCGAAATTTGACCCAATTATGACATAGCATGTACAACGGTCCCAAACACAAATCAAGTTCAAACATTATCTAGGTGATAAAATACAAAATGAAATTATTAATATGATGGGCGATAATATTAAAACCAAAATTTTAGAATTAACAAAGAAGGCAAAATATTTTTCAATTTTGTTGGACTGTACCCCTGACATTAGTCATCAAGAACAAATTTCTGTCTGTATACGGTTAGTTAATTTAAAAAGTTCAGGAATTAGTGTTGAAGAACACTTTTTGCAATTTTGTCCAATAGAAGACACAACTGGAGAAGGCTTAACTAAATTTCTTTTATCTACATTACAAAAAGAGGGTATAAATATAAATGATTTGCGGGGGCAAGGCTACGATAATGGGGCGAATATGCGTGGTAAGCATAATGGCTTACAAAGAAAAATTTTAGATTTAAATCCGCGAGCTTTCTTTGTTCCTTGCTGTAACCATAGTTTAAATTTAGTTATTAATGATGCCGCAAAGTCTAATAATCATACAATTAATTTCTTTTCATTGGTTGAAGAACTGTTTGTATTTTTTTCAGCCTCTACCAAACGATGGACGGTTCTTAAGAAGAACGTAACACAATTAACTGTAAAACCATTATCTGATACTCGCTGGTCTAGTAGAATAGATGCCATAACATCTTTAAGGTACTATCTTGGTGAAATGTATGATGCGCTCTTTGAAATAAGTGAAGGAAACTTCGAAAAGAGTGTAAAACATTTAGCAGTCTCGTTAGCGAATAAATTGAAGCATTTTGAATTCATTTGTATTTTAATTTTTTGGCACGATGTTTTAAGTAAAATTAATATAGTAAGTAAAATTCTTCAGAGACCTAAATTAAATGTAAGTGAGTGTTGCACATATTTAGGTAATTTGAAAGAATGTTTAAATGAATATCGATCTGACGAAGGTTTCAATGAGCTCCTAGAAAAAGCGAAAGAAATGGCCAATAATTTAGATATACAAGATCCACAATTTTCCGTTCTTAGGGGCTTGAGACCACGTAGAATAAAAAAAACTGTTTGATTATGAAGGCGATGATGAACCAATAATTGACAAAACATTAAACTTTAAAGTTGTAATAGGTCAGTAGGGGTCATGTGCAAATATTATTTTTGACGAAATTAAATTAAAATATTAATACAAAAATCACCCAAGAAAATATTAAAGAAAAATCAACATTCAGTAAATACGAGAATAACATTAGCCGATCAAAATTTTTTATCTGAAAGAAATAACAAATGCAGCATCGCCTTAAAATAATAAACAAGTACCGGCGCGTGGAGAAATGCTAAGACATACAGAAAGATTCAGTTCAAGGTTTAACCAAGCGCAAACACAACGAATTTGCGAAGTCGGGGGAATTGCGTGACGTCAGGGATGGGTGGTATTTTATAACCATATATGGTCTGCGCGAAATCTTCCATCTCCACGATCGGGTGGGAAACAGAGTTATAAAAGCTGTGCGGAGCGGAAAACATGGGGGGAGTCATGAGAGTCAAGAGTGAGGGGAGTGAAGAAACAGTTCGAAAGAAGAACATCACGAAAAGCACCACAAGTTCCAAATCACAGAGGGAAATAAGAATAACACAACAAAAATTAAAATTATACAACAAATATAAAAACTATACAACAAAAAAAATACAAAACAGTTAACGGGTGTGGTCGAGCTGTGCGTGGAAAACGGAGGAGTGTTCCCGCTAGTTAATTGCCTGAAAACAATTAACAGGTGTGGTCGTCCCGAGTTAGTACTGCAGAGTTATGTTCCCGCTAGTTAAATGCACAAAAAACAATTGACGGGTGTGGTCGAGCTGTGCGTGGAAAACGGAGGAGTGTTCCCGCTAGTTAATTGCTGATCACAATTAACGGGTGTGGTCGTCCCGAGTTAGTACTGCAGAGTTATGTTCCCGCTAGTTATATGCACAAAAAGCAATTGACGGGTGTGGTCGAGCTGTGCGTGGAAAACGGAGGAGTGTTCCCGCTAGTTAATTGCCTGAAAACAATTAACGGGTGTGGTCGTCCCGAGTTAGTACTGCAGAGTTATGTTCCCGCTAGTTAAATGCACAAAAAACAATTGACGGGTGTGGTCGAGCTGTGCGTGGAAAACGGAGGAGTGTTCCCGCTAGTTAATTGCTGATCACAATTAACGGGTGTGGTCGTCCCGAGTTAGTACTGCAGAGTTATGTTCCCGCTAGTTAAATGCACAAAAAACAATTGACGGGTGTGGTCGAGCTGTGCGTGGAAAACGGAGGAGTGTTCCCGCTAGTTAATTGCTGATCACAATTAACGGGTGTGGTCGTCCCGAGTTAGTACTGCAGAGTTATGTTCCCGCTAGTTAAATGCACAAAAAACAATTGACGGGTGTGGTCGAGCTGTGCGTGGAAAACGGAGGAGTGTTCCCGCTAGTTAATTGCTGATCACAATTAACGGGTGTGGTCGTCCCGAGTTAGTACTGCAGAGTTATGTTCCCGCTAGTTATATGCACAAAAAGCAATTGACGGGTGTGGTCGAGCTGTGCGTGGAAAACGGAGGAGTGTTCCCGCTAGTTAATTGCCTGAAAACAATTAACGGGTGTGGTCGTCCCGAGTTAGTACTATCAACGGGATGGAAGGTACCCCACGCTGATTACCAACTAGCTCAGGTTGGTTGAGTTAGAGAGAGATGAGCAACTAACTTTTGAAACACGTATGCTGTTTTAAATTATTTATTTTAAAACAAAATAAAACAAATAAAAAAAAACATTAAAACAACAAACAGAATAAGAACAAGAGAACCACAGTGCACGAGTTACAGAGCAGACTTGGTGTGGCGTCGGCGTCGCGATCGGGATTTCTACTAGCCCAGCGGTGGCGTCTGGCTAGTGGTGGCTTCCGGATGGAGGCGGCGTCCAAGTACCAAGACGGCGTCTCGGTGTGAGACGGCGTCGGTGGGGTGGTGCATCTGGCTGGATCCGGAGGCAGCAACAAACACTACGCTCGTAGTGCGGGACGTCAGGAACGACGGCGAAACGGCTGGCGTTGGCGTCGGGCAAAGTTTCCTGGCGTCAGTGGGTTGCTGGCCTGGCCTGGATCCGGGCGGAAGCAACGAACGCTGCACTGGAGCGTCGTTGTGGCGTCGAGGCGACTGCGCTGGCAATCGGATTCTCGGCGTCCTGGTCCAAGAACAGGAACGACGGCAGGGACGGCTAACGTCGGCGTCGGTTGTTTCCTGTTGTTGGAATCTTCTTCTGGCGGCAGGAACGACGGCTAGGACGTCTGGCGTCGGCGTCGGTCAGAACTTCCTGGCTCAGAAAGAAGAGTTGAGGAATGTTAGTTCCTCCTGAATCCACATGCTGCCCCTGTACAGCACAAGAGTGGACTGGCTTCCTGGATGCCGTCCCCCGGTATTTATGTCACGAAAAATGGCTTGGAGAAGGGATGATTTTGAGGACTACGTGACCGTTGGCAAAGAATTCGCTAGAAAGTAATTATTGCAGACAACATAATTACTTCCAGCGAACCCTCAAATCCAAACAACCGTTAAGCTGCAATTTGAAAGAAGTATAGAAATTTATAATCTTTCTTCTTTCAAATTGCAACGGTGGTCATTAGTCCTCTCCCTTAATTGCCGATTTCGAAAAACCCCGAGGGACAATCCGCCACACCTGCCCAGGTAGATAGTGGCCCGGGCACGGTTTAAACCGCCCGAGATAATCCTTTGGACCGGTCAATTAGTTAATTGCTGGGTACGAACTCATTTTAAATAAAGGAAGAATTGTAAATAATATTTACAATTCTTGTTGCCGGAGATTAAAATAATCCCCGGTAACAGTACTGCAGAGTTATGTTCCCGCTAGTTATATGCACAAAAAGCACTTGACGGGTGTGGTCGAGCTGTGCGTGGAAAACGAAGGAGTGTTCCCGCTAGTTAATTGCCTGAAAACAATTAACGGGTGTGGTCGTCCCGAGTTAGTACTGCAGAGTTATGTTCCCGCTAGTTATATGCACAAAAAGCACTTGACGGGTGTGGTCGAGCTGTGCGTGGAAAACGGAGGAGTGTTCCCGCTAGTTAATTGCCTGAAAACAATTAACGGGTGTGGTCGTCCCGAGTTAGTACTGCAGAGTTATGTTCCCGCTAGTTAAATGCACAAAAAACAATTGACGGGTGTGGTCGAGCTGTGCGTGGAAAACGAAGGAGTGTTCCCGCTAGTTAATTGCCTGAAAACAATTAACGGGTGTGGTCGTCCCGAGTTAGTACTGCAGAGTTATGTTCCCGCTAGTTATATGCACAAAAAGCACTTGACGGGTGTGGTCGAGCTGTGCGTGGAAAACGGAGGAGTGTTCCCGCTAGTTAATTGCCTGAAAACAATTAACGGGTGTGGTCGTCCCGAGTTAGTACTGCAGAGTTATGTTCCCGCTAGTTATATGCACAAAAAGCACTTGACGGGTGTGGTCGAGCTGTGCGTGGAAAACGGAGGAGTGTTCCCGCTAGTTAATTGCCTGAAAACAATTAACGGGTGTGGTCGTCCCGAGTTAGTACTGCAGAGTTATGTTCCCGCTAGTTAAATGCACAAAAAACAATTGACGGGTGTGGTTGAGCTGTGCGTGGAAACCGGAGGAGTGTTCCCGCTAGTTAATTGCCTGAAAGCAATTAACGGGTGTGGTCGTCCCGAGTTAGTACTGCAGAGTTATGTTCCCGCTAGTTAATAACACAAAACAATCAACGGATGACGTCGGGATCTGCTTGCTAATCAGAGGAGTGTTCCCGCTAGTTGGTTGTCTGGTAAGCTCCGAGATGGTTTTTGTGGGTTTCCCATCTCATAATGCAAATGCAGGGGTTATTTAATTTTGCTCCCACAAGTAGAGTCATATACTTTTTGAGTTTAACTAAAATGCACATGGCTTCTAAGTACAAACGAAAATAAAGTATTTCGATAATATAAATAATTTAAGAAACACAAATTAATTAGAAATGTCATAATTGAGGTCAATAAACTTTGCATCCGTTAAACTCACATCCTGTTTTATTTATTGTCCACACATACTCCTGGTCATTAAATGGGAAGAAAGACACAGTATTTCCGATAATGCATATTGACACAAACAACGAATCTGTTAAATAAATTAAAAGGGTTACTACATACACAACACAACGTAAATAAAATACAAATTATAAATTTGTACAATACCTAGGGTCGAATTATTACAAAGTTATTTTTCTTTTCCATACTTTAGATATAATAAATAATTCCATAGAAGAACGATTCCAAAGTTTATCTTCATATGCAACAAATTTTGAGTTCTTATGGAATTTGGATAAATTCAAAGATTATTCTGAACAAGAACAAATAAAATTGTGTGAAAATGTGGAGAAGATATTAACAGATGAGAAACAAAATGAACGCGATATTATTGGTCTAGAGCTTGTAAAAGAATTACAATTTTTACATAAAATAAATCTCAATTCCATGCATTCTCCAGAAGGAATTTTAAATTATTTAATTAATAATAATTTAACGAATTCATTTCTAAACATAACTATACTTCTTCGTATCTTACTAACAATGCCTGTGTCTGTTGCAACTGCGGAGCGTTCATTCTCCAAACTAAAACTTATAGAAAATTATTTAAGATCGACCATGGGCCAAAACAGATTGAATAATCTTGCCACTATATCTATAGAATCTGATCTACTAAACGAACTAAGTATTGATACACTAATTCATGATTTTGCGAAAGCAAAAGCTCGAAAAGTTGAGTTTTTTTAATGTTTTTATTTTATTGAATAATACATTTTTATATAATTTCACTATACATGTAATTTTCGTTGTGTTTAAAATTGTTATATTTTATTTATAATGTTTATGTTTGTATCAGAGTCTACATATTATGTTATGTCACAGAGAAAAGAATAACCAGAGTAATCACGCCTGTAACTCGGAATCCACAGTTTGCATAGTGTAGCCATCTCTGAGGCAATTGTCAAAACATCCACCTATTAAAACCTTCAATCAAAACAGTTTCCTGTAATTTTGATGGCGATTTAAGGCACAAAAACATATGTTAAAGGATGATTCGTTCATTGGAATGTTAATGTAAACATAAATATACTCATATTTCAATAGACCCATACACCAATTTACTGCTGACTGACAGATGTGAAATAAAAACATTATTGTTTTAAGGGGAATATAACAGTGGTCTGAAATTTAATGTCAGGTTTATGTAAAAACTAAAGATCCTAGAAAGTTGAAATTTTGACAGCGTATATTAAGCTCAATTATCTAGTAAAATATCGAAGCACTTTTTTTTAACAATTTGCTTTCAGAGGTATAAATAAAATAATGTTATATTTTTCAAAATTAAAAAAAAAATATTCCCATATCTTGCTAGTTTATACTATAAGGAATATAATGTGAACATTTCATAAGGATGCGATAGCTCATGCCCGAGTCAGGTTAAAATAAAAATCTTAAAAAATAAGACCGTAAAATACCGCCGCCTTGCGGATCTTCTCTTAGTTGAACGCATTGTACACTCATCTGCACAATTATTGGAGGGGCGAGCAGCATGCGGCCAGCGTTTATCCCTGGGCTGGCGAACGCTGCGCGGCTTCGCGTTTGTTTTCATTTTCTTTTCTCAATCATAGTTAACAAAAACGGCTCGCGTCGTTAGCATTTATTCTCGTAAAATTAATATTTCGCAATTATAATCGATATTTTATTGTACTAGTGTTTTATTTTTATGCTTTCTGACTACTAATGGAATAAGTATTTTTTTATACTGCATGTTCACTAATATAGAAAACACGAAATGTTTCACTAATTTAAATAAAAATGTGTAATATACCTTTAATATTGGCTTTCCTTATTATTTGACAGTATCGGTATTATTAAATTATTTTTAAAGTGTTTTAAGCTGATTAATAAGCAGAAGCAATTGAATAACAATCAGTCTTGTTCAAATCATTATTTCGTCTTAAATCTTTCGTTGTTAAAACAGTTGTTAAATGCCATTAAACTTCCCGCAATAAAACTATTAAAGTAAATTGTAAAGTTTCTAGCAATCGGACCTATTTGAACCAACTGCCACTTCATCAACGAATCAATGATATCAAAACTATAAGAATAGTGAGAATAACGTCACCAATTTGACGTTGTAGTAGATTAACGTTACAAATCAACTATTTTTTACTGAGCACAGGTAATATATGTTTGACGAATGTTTACAAAAATGTAGGGTTTAACTGCGTGCATATTCATTGTTAATTATTTTAGAAAAAATAGAACTATAATAATAATTATGTAGTTATTATAATGCATTTCAAATAACAAGCTTCTTGCTCAACATTGCACCGAACCCAATATATTTTATTTCAAATTTGGCTGATTTATGATGAGTCATATTTTGATAGTAAGTAAATAAGGAATAAATGAATTGTAATTGAATGTTATTGCAATCCTCTATTTATACACATCATCATTTTGTAAACCCTGTACTAATTATAAAGAAACAGGGCAGCTGTCCGTTTAATTTTTTTCAATCTATTATTTATTTGTTGCATTCATAAAAACTAGAATATTGGATAAAATAAAAATTGAAATTCTCCCCAAAATCTGGGGTATTTACCCAATTTGGCAGAGGCCAAATTTATACACATTATTTTCATGGCAATAGCAGTTATCAAAGATAATATTCCTATATAAAAAATATAATTGAAAATCCTATGTTCCGTTTCTTTCATATACAGAGAGTTTTATATAACACCGAACATGTTCATCCAATACAATTTTGACACCTTTATTTTTTAAGTTATGTGTAAATTGGGTTGCCTCTATGACCATTAAAAACTGTAGCCAATCAATCGCAATTAATGCCTCAATTTGTACACACAGGCAGTTTTTCTTTCAAGTATACATGTGAGAATTACACAGTATATGTCGTAAATCTTTAGATACTCGTTGTTAAAAAAAATAATTTGAAACTTGAAATGAGTGTGTTCCACTCCCAGACTAAGCATGAAGTAAAATTTCGAGTTTAGAAAAGCCTGAAAATTTGGTTTGGTCGCGTAGCGCGAAGCGCGGAGCGGCCAAACCAAATGTTCAGGCTTTTCTAAACACGAAATTTTACTTCATGCGCCACCGGTACAAAACACTGACAAATTACGAAGTTTAAAACACACCGATAAACTTTCTATTGCATCAGTGTTTAGTACCGGTGGCGCATGAAGTAAAATTTCGAGTTTAGAAAAGCCTGAAAATTTGGTTTGGCCGCTCCGCGCTTCGCGCTACGCGACCAAACCAAATTTTCAGGCTTTTCTAAACTCGAAATTTTACTTCATGCTTAGCCTGGGAGTGGAAAACACTCGTTTAATGCTTCAAATTAAATTCTTTTAATAAACCTAGCATCGGCAAATGTTCAACGTATGCTTCTGTATACTTAAAAGACAAATTCTCGTTATGAAAATGTTCGGTGTTACATAAAACTCTCTGTATATCCGGCATATAAATATTCACAAGGAGCTTATGATCATGAATTATTTTATTATTATATTTTTAAGAAATAATCTCTAATTTAATAAAATAAAACACATAGTTTGTTCAGCTGTCGAAACTGGAGTCTTAAAAGTAAAAATAATTAGTTTTAATGACAAGAATAAGAATCATCGGTTTTGTAAATACCGAAAAATAACACAGGATCGCTCTCTAACGAATTGAAAACAATACATAGCTTGTATGTATTATCAGCGTGTTTAAATAATACAAATCGACACTTTCCTTCGATCCGTCTTTTTTATACGCTTATTTTTCGTCTATTCCACGCGACGCGAGACCCTATCCGTTTATGCCAAGCAGCAATGCACAAATGCACAGTGAACTGCCGCTTTTCTCTCTGACTGTATTTGCCCCACTTGTCCTGTAAATTTGGCATCGGATGAGCTACTCTAAACTATGTGGGTCTTTCCAACACGATCGGCGTGTTACACTGCGATAATCCCCTTAATGCGTTCAGTTTATAGATAATTTGATCTTTTATATCTCCACTAATGTATAGCCACAGAGTAAACAATAATATTGTTTCCTCTGCGATTAAGCAAAGTTCTCCACCACCGCCGAGGTATTACCTGAGAACTAATTATGTCAATCGGGCACGGATCCACGGGGGGCGGAGGGGGGTAACTGGGGGAGCTTATAATATAATATTTGAAAAATAAAAACGTGTATTTTGAACGGTTTATTTTATTATTATCGGTGTTCATGACGGAACAAGAGTGATTAAAAAGAATACGTTTTTTAAACATCTCATTAAATCAGTGTTTTATACGCGTGGCGCATGAAGTAAAATCGAGTTTAGAAACGCCTGAAAATTTGGATATTTTGTTTATTGTATAATCAAATTTAATAAATAAAATTGATGATTATTTAATACATATATTGTCTTTGGAATTAACGCCTACAATTTATTGTTCCTATATAAATATTCTTCTAATGAAAAATATTAAAATTAAGTAAGTATGTAATATTTAAGTACACATTTTCCGACTTTCTATTGTTTATAAAAGTTCAATTTGAGACTATAAACATGTGTTTTCCACTACCTGGTTAAGCATGAAGTAAAATTTCGAGTTTAGAAATGCGTGAAAATTTGGATTTGCCGGGAGGCAAACACTGAAATGCTTTTTGTAATATTTTCAAGTTCAAAATTGACATTTAAACGAATTCCATGAAGGTTTACTAAATTAAAAAAAAGTTAAATAATCTATACAGGGTGTCCCGATTAAGCAGCCCATGCATGGGTTTCTTCTAAATGGTAAGAGATAGAGCTTTGGTTATAGGGGAGAAAATATGCAGGACGATGAGTACTAGCTATATCCGTTATATAATGAACAAAACAGTTGAAAGTTCAGACCATACTTATTATTGATGATAGAAGGATAATATTTTGACATTATTAGGGCACTTTTTTATGCTTTTTAATAACATGTAGTCAGATTTATCATAAAGCAAATATTTTCCAATATATGCATACTAACTTCATTTTTTTATATGGGCGTCAAAGTTAGCCATGAGCTAATTTTATAGATTTTTAATTCTCTTTAATTTGGTATATCATATGATATGTTTATTTTTTCAAAAACAAATAACGCTTTATGTTAGTATTGTTATTGTTATTATTTCGTTTATTTTGGTATATTCATAGCCAACTTCAAATACTATGAAAATATCGTCCAGTTTTCCTATTAATGAAAACAAACCTACCATATGATACATCAAATTAAAAAAGAAATGTCTACAAAATGATATCATGGCCTGCCGCCTGCGCCACGACACTTCATGGCCTATCGGTGTTATAACCAACAATAATTATCTAAAAAAACACTATTTTTAAATAACTCCTAAACTAAAAGTGCTATGATAAAAAGTGAATATACAATATATCTTCATTTTTTATTGTATACAATGTTTATTTGAAACATTTTTTAGTTTTGTGAATATCTGGAAAAAACTAAAAAACGCTAAGAGTAAAGTACCACTTCCGGTTTTCCTTTCAAAAAGCTTAAGTTTTAATTTTCATCTCGATATCTCCAGCGGTTTTTGCTCTATATCGTTCTATCATCAATAATAACCAAGTTATAAAGGAAAATAAAAAAATCGCAAAAATCAGTTTTTTCGCAATGTGCTCTGATGGTTCAACTTTTTTGTTAATTTAACACCGGGTATAGTTGGTACTGATCGTCTTGCATATTTTCTACCATTTAACAGATCTGTATCTCTTGCGTTTAAAAGATACACATGCATGGACTGCTTAACCGGGACACCCTGTATATTGAAACTATTTTTCAATCGTAAGTATATATGCGTCTTGAAACGGTCATACTGTATTTTCTTTATAGAGAGCAATGAATTATATTTTTATCACAACTTTTATCGATTTATTTAATATAGTTAAATTTGTTGGTAAAAATACGACTGTTTGGAAACCCATAAATCTACTGATAATTTGGTTTAAAGTGTTCGCTTTCAAGTGTTCACTCGCCCCACAGATGATCTAAAAAAACAGTCCAAATTCGTACCCTTCTTATCTGCCTTTGTCCTTAAGCCCTAGAAATCAGTTACCAAGGATGTAAAAAATACATAGAAAAATATTTGTAAAAGTACCCTCTTCAAAGTACTTATAGGAAATCGTCAGTAAGAAATATTTTAAGAAAAATAATTAGTATGTTTTTCGCTCTCCAGTGTGCACGTTAACGGTTTCTAATTTTATACGGACAAACTATAATTTAATTAAGTATAGTGAGTGTTTTTACATAATAGTTGTAGTTCTAGTGATATTTAGTTGTAGAAATATGGCTAATTATTTAAAATGCGCCTATCGTGATTGTGGGGCGAGGAAAACCGAGGATGTACACTTCTTTACATTTCCTGTAAATAATAGCGAAAGATGTGATCATTGGTTAAAAAATTGTGGTAATATGGATCTCTTTATTTTGTCCGAAAAGAAACTTTCTTCAAAGCGCCTGTGTAATAAAAATTTTCGAGCAAGTGATTTTACAAATTACCAACAAAATAGACTGTTAAAATCAGCAATTCCAAAACCATTTGACATTGTATTAAGTGATTCGGATTCCGATTTAGAAGTGTTACATGTACTAGGGTGGTCCTTAGTTACTATTGTGAAAAAAAAAATGTCGATTTTTTCTTGCAGGACCGGCTGAAATTGTTCTTTTTAATGAAAAAACGGTGTTCCCAAAGTCTTATGTCAATAAAATAAGTTTAACCCGTGCCGCAAAGCGATTAAATTTGCTTATGATTTTTCCACAGAGTATAATTAAGGAGACTAATACTCCGTGGTAGTGTACAGCTAACTTACGTTTTTAGTCAGATTTATGCAGGAAAATATCGTTTTATACATAACATATATTGTAGGAAGATGTATAAATAATGAATAAATGTATGTATAAATAATTAAAATGCAACATGGCTGTCAAAAAGTAGTCAGCTGTTGGAATGTAGTTCTAGATTTTCCCGCACTGTAAACATACCAGCTGTTTAATACGTTTGTGTTGTAATTGTTTTACTTTTCTCAAATTCGGTAACGTGTTTCGTATTTCTTCAAAATGCCGCGATCTAAAATATATTTAACCGGTACGGTGAAAAATCAAATTCTTGGTAGCAAACTCCCTTCACAGAAAGATTGTTTGAGTGTTTAATTTTATAATATGCGAGTAGTGAAATTAAATATATCGGATGCTGCGAATTTAGTTATCGATGAGTGTTTAATTTTTTGGAAGAAAGCTTGGTTTCCAACAAAAGATCGAAGTGATTGTGTTAAAAAATTGAAGAAATTATATGAAACTTGGAGAAATTTAGAAAAAAGCTGCAAACGAATCAGTGAAACACATAAAAACAATGTAAATACGTTTGAAGAAAATTTGAATAATTTGTTTGATATTGCCCATGCAAATGCTTTGGACTTGATAATTATTGAAGAGGACAAAGCGTTTTTGCTTGCACAACGAAAACCGAACAGAGAAGGTAGTATGCTTGGGATTGATTTAAAAGTAACGACATCAGAAAAAAGAAAAGCCGAAAGAGAAGAAAGGGAAGAACTAAAAAAGCGGAAAGGTAAAGCAGAAATGGAAAAACTAACATTAGGTGAGTTAAACAAAATTACGTTTAATGTATTTGATCTAAATAATCTTCATTAAAATTGTATCACATTTCAGTTCAGACTTCCAAGTGTTTCGAATAAAGAAGATCCCCGGATGGGAATTTCTGGCGTCACCAATTTTCCTGGTCCTCGTGTATCCAACAAACATTATAATCTCTCCCAAGTTTCTCCTAGGACTGTTGTTCAAAGAGCGAAAATATCAATTATGACTGAAAGACTATCAGCAGCCTTGGATAAATGCAAAGTAAGTGGTCGAGATGTGGTTCATATATTAAGTGCATGTGTGGAAAGTTTGTCGTTAAACCCGATGGATTACATTATAAATCGAGCATCAATAAGAAGAGAACGGCAGCGAATTCGCGAAGAGACTGCGAACAAAATTCAAGCAGATTTCTTAGAATTGAAAGTCGATTATGCTATAGTGCATTGGGATTCAAAATTACTTCCAAATGTCACTGGGATTGAAAAAGTCGACCGGCTACCTGTTATAGTAAAAACACCAATAATGGAGCAGCTATTGGGAGTTCCGCAGATTCCTTCAGGAACTGGTCAAGAAATTGCTAGAGCAGTTTTTGATACATTGGAAAACTGTTCATTACAAGAAAAAGTCCAGGCATTTGTGTTCGATACCACAGCTTCTAATACTGGCAGAATTAATGGAGCTTGTGCACTGTTGGAAATTAAATTGGGACGTGATATACTGTTTTTAGCCTGCCGTCATCATATTTTCGAATTGATTTTACAGGCGGCTATTTCGACAACGAAATGATTTTCTTCAACTGGCTCCGATATTCTATTATTCAAGAAATTCAGAGCATGTTTTCCAAAAATCAATTCCAGTAATATATCGAACTGCGACTCCTGCATGGAGCTGGTAAAACTTATTGATGAAAAACGCGATGAAATTCTCCATTTCTGCATCACAAAACTCAAGGATGAACAACAGCCTCGCGATGACTATAAAGAGTTCTTAGAACTCACCGTAATCCTTTTGGGAGGAACTCTTTGTAACGGAAATAGAATACGTCCACCAGGCGCATATCATCAGGCAAGGTGGATGAGCAAAGCGATATATTCATTGAAAATATTTTTATTGCGAGGTGAATTCACCTTAACACAACATGAGGAAAAGGCCTTAATTAGGATATGCGGTTTCATTGTAGTAAATTATATTAAGCCTTGGCTTACTGCAAATAAAACAACAGAAGCCCCATGGAATGACATTTCACTACTCAAGACACTGAAGAAATACATAAAAAAGGATGCTGATATTGCAGAAGCTTGTTTAAAAAAAATAATAAATCATCTTTGGTATCTGACAGATGAAGCGATCCTCTTTGCTCTGTTTGATGAAAACGTACCACTCGAAGAAAAACAGAGAATGGCTGAAAAAATTCGCGAATACTTGAATGATGATCAAATAAAAGACATCGAAGACGAAATTTCTTCTTCGAAAAAATATTTATTATCTTATACAGAACTATCTAATTTTTTTAAGAAAAATTTACCAAGTGATTTAATAACTAAAACTTCCTTGAAGTTATTTAAACGTTTTAATATTTATACTTCATTTCTCTTAACTGATGCCACTCAGTGGTTTCATAACGAGGGTTATATGAAAGGGAAACAAATAATAAGTTCCATTGATGTAGTTAACGATTCTGCTGAAAGGGGAGTCAAATTGATGGAAGAATTCAACAAATCTTTTACCAAAAACGAATTCCAAAAACAGTATATTCTTCAAGTAAGTGAAACTTAAGAAGGGGTACCTCGAATTCAGGATTTAACATTCGATTGTTTTGTTGTAGGTTGTACAGAAATATAGGAGGAAATATCCCCAGTGCACGAAAAAAGCAATGAATGCACTATTCGACGAGTAATGGTGAAAATGTTTTATACAATTATTTTTTAAATATAGAAATATAACAATTACCAATATTTATTGAATTTTACTTAATTTCACTTATATATAATCATTCAGTAGTGTATCATCATTATTGATTTAAAAATAAAAATAAAAAACACAAATTTCCTTCCTAATTGTGCGTTTTCAACTTTTTCAATCGCTTTGCGGCACGGGTTAATATTTATTTTTCGACTTGAAACTTGGAGAATACTATTTTTTCAGTAAAAAGAACAGTTTCAGGGGGTCCTGCACCCAAAAGTCTGACATTGAAATATAAGGACCACCCTAACATGTACACCCGAAAATTGGAAGAGGATTTGCCATCTACATCCAAAGAAGTAAGGTTTTTAACCCCAAAAATAAACAAAAATGTTTAATATATAACATAATAATTTTTTTGTATATCATATCCTTATATATTCGTATACTCTGTACATTTGCGGACATTCGTTGATTCTATAAAAGAGACTAATTTAAAATTCAAACGAGTGTTTCCACTCCCAGACTAAGCATGAAGTAAAATTTCGAGTTTAGAAAAGCCCCGCGTAGAAAATTTGTCGAGGGTCGCGCTAGCGACCCGAGACAAATTTTCACGGGGCTTTTCTAAACTCGAAATTTTACTTCATGCGCCACGCGTATAAAACACTGACATATTGTAAAATTCAAAAATACTAGCCTTTATTTTGTTCGGTTGATTGACAAATTATATTGAATATTAAATTTTTTTTATAAAATCTTGGCAAAAACTTGAAACCTGTTACAACATTTCAAAAGAAGTGGATTAATAAGAAATCGTGGAAATTAGTGAAAAACCTATTTAAAAAATCTATAAATATAAAACATGGATTTGTGTGAGTGTTTTCCACTCCCCGATTAAGCATGAAGTAAAATTTCGAGTTTAAAAAACCCTGAACATTTGGATTTGGCGGCACGAGCGAAGCGAGTTCAGGCTTTTCTAAACTCGAAATTTTACTTCGTGCGCCACGCGTACAAAAACTGATTTATTATGAAGTTCAAAAACACATAATCGATCTACTATTTTTGTCAGAAGTATAGTTGAAGATGTGAAATAAATGTACATAATGTTGATATGATTTACCAAAATACCGGTACATTTTGAAGAGCAATTTTTGCGATTAACCGGTATGCCGGTATTCCAATCCCTACCTATATCATATAACTGTATTTATTTTAATTTAAATTGCATTACATGAGAGTAAATCTAGATTTCAATATTATATGTGGAATTAAAAATTGAATGGTGTAGATTCACGCTCGATTTGTTTATTTTGATAAAATAAAGAAACCGAGCGTCATCATTTTTCGTTCCGTCGGTACCGTTAGAGAGGAAAAAATATAAACATTCCTCTGCGGATCCGATATACAAATGAATTGGGAAGAGTGGGGAAACCTTACTCTAAATCACACGCCTGCTGGGTGAGCCACCTGACAGAGTCGCCCCCCTGACCCCGCACAGCTAGCGTGAATACTCTGTTACTCCATACTCTGTGGTTATGTTTAAATAAATGCAATTTTTTTATATATATTATACACGTTTATTTAATTCTCTTATATTTTTACTTATGTTCCTTTCTTTAATACCTAAAATGCGTTTTCTTTTATAATAAAAAGAGGCGGCATATCAAATTTTGCACGACGGCGCCGAAACTGCTAGGCGCGGGCCTGCGAGTACAAGTACAAATATTTGGCAAATAAAGTACTAATGGACTGAGTACATGAAAAGTACTACAAGTACAAATTTTGAGTATTTGTACTCGAGTACCGCCCAGCTCTCCTTCAATATAAAGAATCTTAGCCATAAGTAATGACCAATGAAGAATAGAAAAATATTTTGACATTTTTAAGAATATTCCCACTGAGCAAATCCATTTAAGTAATGTTTCATCAACATTAAAACAGCGATTAATGCTGCTACAATGCTGATAAGACGTTATTTGTTTGTTTTTTGCTCAGTGGGCTGTGTCATAGTGAAGATGAATAAAGTGTAATATCACACTAAATTAGTGTTAAATATTAATTTTTTGAATATACCGCTTTTTTCATCCAATGTGCTTGCCTATCTTTAAATCATTCTCTATGGTAATAAATACATTTTTTTTGGTTTTTGCACAAATGTAAATAAATATTTCAAATGTTCTTTCAAATCACTGCCATTTTGAGAAAAATAGATTTTAATTACCTATCTTGATTTATTTTAAAAGTGAAATATTCGAGAAGAGGATGTTTTGCAGAATCTAACAGTAAATTACAGCCCTAGTAAGTTGGCCACTCTGCGATAATTTAGGTGACGTTTGCCAACGTGTCAACACCGCAACACTTCCAACAGCCACACGGCTCATTTTCTATTATTACATTTCACTTGGTGTCCACGTAAAGAGGTCCCCGTTACTCTAGAGATTGCATTCGACTACTTCAAAACATAAAACACCAATAAGCTCACAAAATGGTAAAGTATTCGAATAATTTTCTTCAGTTTTTAATTCATGTTTTGTTCGGTTGAGGTGGTTTTTACGGTGAAAGTGGTTTTGATTGATTTTTTGGTTTTGTGTAGCCAGCACCACCAAGCTCAACATCTGTTGGGTCCTCGACGAGGTCCCCATCAAAGGCGGTCGCTCCCAGGTCCACGACGGGAAGCACCGTGAGACAGAGGAAGACCACTACCACCACAGCCCCGAGGAGTCGCACGACCGGGGCTGGTACCGGTGGTATGTGGAGGTTCTACACTGACGATTCTCCCGGAATCAAAGTGTAAGTTTTATTTTATACTCATATTATAATAATGCAATTTTTACAAAACATATGCCATTGAAAATGTGGACTGAATTAAAAAGTTAGATTCTTATTAGAATGTAAATTTTATGTAATAATACATTTTATAAAAATATTTGGGAGTGAAAACACTCCTTTTAAGTTTCGAATTGGATAGAATTGGTAGATAGGTTAATATTTATAAATACTGACGTCAATACCGGCTTATGGTTAGCAAAGTCAGTATATATACAACTTCTACATATCAAGTGAGTGTGTATGGGATGATGGATGTGGCGGCCTGAGGGGCTCATAAAAAGAGCAAAACGATCGTCGTCGTCTTCTGTCCTCCTTGTACACTCACTTGATAAAAAAATAACTTTTACATCATGACCTACTGCGCTGTTATTTCTTATTTGGTACTTATGGGCAGGTCGTTAATTCTAATTTATATATATATATATATATATATATTATTATTATTATTATTATTATTATTATTATTATTATTATTATTCTTTATTTACGGAAATCACCTTTTTTACAATTGAAATTAACAACATTAAAGCAATAAATAACATGTAGGAATAAAATATTGAATTAAAAGATAAATATAAATAATTATGATCACTGGTCATTGTATGAAATTTGTCAACTTAATGCGCTTTAATCGGTTTTTAAACTGCGGCAGTGAAGATGTGAATAATAAAAAGTCGTTACTACGCGACAGTAGGTTTGCGTAACGCATCATACGATCCATGGGATTAAACATCCCATAGTTCGTTGAGTGAAATGCCAATCTAAACAAGGGTTTATGTCTAGACTGAGCATTTCTTGTTATATTGAAATTTAACATCTCCAACAGTTCGCCGCAATTCAAAATCCCATTAACTAATTTAAATAAAAACACAATGTCAAGAAACTTTCTCCTCTCCGCCAACGATTGACGATATATATATATATATATAATATATATATATATATATATATATATATATATATATATATATATATATATATATATATATATATGTATCACTGTTTCTTCGGGTTTGGTCCCGCGTATTTTCTTGGCTCTGGTCCATTATATTTTTAATTCGACGTTTCGATGACGTCGCAGTCATCATTGTCAGGAATAACTATCAAAATTCCATTGCTCTAGCAACCACTTGTTTGACTGTTACGTACTACTTGATGCGTGAATTTCTTGTTTGGCTTCGTGTTACTCTTCTGTTTTGTTCTTCTAATGATGTAGTAGTGACAATTTCAATATTATTTTCGGAAGGGGTTGGGTTTTGAATTTCTTGGTTGTTGTTCGGAGATAATATATTTTGACCAGAAGCCAAACAAGAAATTCACGCATCAAGTAGTACGTAAGAGTCAAACAAGTCGTTGCTAGAGCAATGGAATTTTGATAGTTATTCCTGACGATGATGACTGCGACATCATCGAAACGTCGAATTAAAAATATAATGGACCAGAGCCAAGAAAATACGCGGGACCAAACCCGAAGAAACAGTGATACATGTTACGCCCGCGAAAATCTACGTTTTAACATATATATATATATATATATATATATATATAAAATATATATATAAATAAAAATATATATATATATATATATATATATATAAAAATATATATATATATATATATATATATATATATATATATATATATATATATATATATATATATATATATATATATATATATATATATATATATATATTGAACTCTTACAAAAAAAACGACGATTCGGACAATTTGTACTAAAATAAGTTTAGACATTAATTGTGATTGATTAAATGTAAATTTTATGTAATAATATGTTTTATAAAAATTGTTAATAAGTACAGAAATCTCTTTTTAATCAATTATTTTATCTTTCAACATTAAAAGTGCGATTCTTCATGCAATCTACGGCAAAGTAGTTTTACAAAGACTAAATCTAACACTCAATAAAACAACTACTTCCCGAACTAATACCCTGACTGACATTTATACTTATATTTCATGCACATTTAAAATGCCAATTCAGTGAATATGGTTTGTTTTGTAATTTTTAATATGTAACATTATATCGTATGTTCAATAAAAAAAAATCTCTAGAGTGCCATGATATACTCTATTTTTTAACTTAAGTTGGCTACGCGCTTTAGGAATTGGCATATAAAACATCAGACATACTAATGATAATGTACAGGGTTGTTAAAAAAAACGTTTTTTTCATTTTAATTGAAACAAACAGTTTTTTTTATAAAACGTGTTTCTTTTTTTAATGAAACTGCTTTTAAAACATGAACAATTAAAAACATGTTTAAAACACGTTAAAACGTGTTTAAAACAGACCATACAGGGCATTTTTCTTTTGAGTATACATATCCCTATAATTACAGCGTTTTTTAAATTTGCGGGGATTTGTTGTTTCAAAGCGGTTAATTTGAGGCTTTTAATAGGTGTTTTCCATTCCCAGACTAAGCATGAAGTAAAATTTCGAGTTTAGAAAAGCCTAAGAATTTGGATTGGCCGCGTAGCGAAGCGGAGCGGCCAATCCAAATTAGGCTTTTCTAAACTCGAAATTTTACTTCATGTGCCAAGCTCAAAAACACTGATTTACAGTGAAGTTCAAAAAGCACACACATACAACAACGATTATAGGCAACCTAATATACGTTAGAGTTATTGGGTTGCTTATAATCACTGTTTTAAACAGTTTGTTCAGTGCAGAATTTAACTCACGTTTTATTCACATCTACATATTAGATTGCTAAAGCCGTATATTTTAAACTTTACAATATTTCAGTGTTTTATACGTGTGGCGCATGAAGTAAAATTTCGAGTTTAGAAAAGCCTAATTTGGATTGGCCGCTCCGCTTCGCTATGCGGCCAATCCAAATTTTCAGGCTTTTCTAAACTCGAAATTTTACATCATGCTCAGTCTGGGAATGGAAAACCCTCGTTTAAAGATTCAAATTGAAATCTTTTAAAAAAACAACGAATGTCATAAAATTTACAGTGTATGCATATGTATACCTGAAAAAAAAATTCCCTGTATTTAAAAACATTTATACACGCAAAGTTGTGATATTTAATTGTAATAATATGTTATGTTTATATATATATATATATATATATATATATATATATATATATATATCTATCTATTAACCTCTTTTACCCTCAATGGGTGTCGAGGTATAATAACTCGTACTCTTTTCTTCATTCATGGCTCTTCCTGGTTGTTCCTTGTAACTGCTCTCCACAATTCCCTATTTTGAGCTGTTTTCAGTGCCTCTTCCCATTTTAACTTTCTTGACTTTAAAATCTCCACCAATCCTTCGTTCCATCCCTTCCTAGGTCTTCCTCTTCTATTTCTCCCAGTAGCTCTTGTTTTCCAAACTGTCTTTGTTGGTCTTGCATCGCTCATTCTCACTAGGTGTCCGAACCATCCCAGTTTGCGTTTTGCGATTTTCTCTAATACGTGGTTGGTATTCAAATCCCCTCTGATTTTTGTGTTGCGGACTTTGTCAGTTCTCTTCGTGTTTGTGATTAGCCTTAGGTATTTCATCTGTGTCGCTTCTAGTCTTTTTTGTTGTCTTTCTGTTAATATCCAGTTTTCGCATCCGTACAATAACGTTGGCAGGTAGATTGTTTGATACACCTTAATTTTTGTATCCCGTTTTATGTTTTTATTCAGCAGAAATCTTCTATTACATAGCACGTAAAAAAGTCTATTGCAAGCTTCAATCCTGTTATTGATGTCATCTTCTTGTGTACCCTTTCTATTTATTGTTGTTCCCAGGTATTTGTATATTTCTGCTTCCTCTATCCTCTGACCTTCTACAGCTATATTTACTGGTTTATTTCTTTCTCCCTCAGCTCCTGTTATCTTTAATACTTGTGTTTTTGTTTTGTTTAATTTTAGTCCATACTTTTTTGCTGTTTTATTGTATATCAATAGATTGTGCTCCAGCTTTTCCTCCGTGTCTGCCAGCAGTACAATATCATCCGCAAACATACAGCATTCTATATTTATCGGTTTTAAATTATGATAACCTATATAGTATTTCTTGATTTCCTTCTTGCATTCCTTGATTATTTCGTCCATCGTTGATATAAAGAGTAGAGGGCTCAGAGCACTTCCCTGTCTCACCCCTTCGGTAGTTAGAAATTCCTTTGACATTACAGACAGACAGGCAGACATTTTTCAAAAATGGTCTTATTCGACTCAGGGGACCTCAAAACGGATATTTCCGCAAACATTTTTGATTCGAAAATTTTCACGAAAACAATACTTTCCCTTTGTATTACATACGGGGGAAAGTAAAAAATAGCCGAAAAATGCCCAGGAATAGCACAACAGTTGAAACAAATCAGAAATAATACACTACACTCAGAAATGCTAATTTATTTGTCAAAAATAATATTCCATTATAGTCAGAGAATGTCATTGTTAACATAGATTCATAATATTATGAGAAAAATGTCAATAATGAAAATACATTCAAGTGCATACAACTCGGCCCACCCATTCTTTTTTATTTTTTATAATAAAATCACTGTTGCAATACGACGAACAAAACGTTGGGTATTTTATAATTAAATAGACTATCAAATAGACATTGGACGGTAGAACGGCTGACATTAAGCACTCAGCCACATATCACTGGCTTCGCCAATTAAAAAGTGCTACAGCTTTTATACAATCTACAGCAGTTAAAACCATGATAAACACAGCAACCTTCAGTGGATTAATTCCCACATCCACTGAAGATCAAAACAAAAAAGCCAAAACAGTAGAAGAACGTAGACATCTTTATGCATAATGTCAAATAGACAGCATATCTTTAAATTTCATTTGTGATGATTATTGTTCATAAAATAAACTGATAAGTACCATATGTTGTTTTTTTCTATACCCTGATAGTCTATTTTATCGTAAAATACCAAAAGTTTTATTCGCAGTATTGCAAGAGTAATGCTATTATAAAAAAACAAATAATGGGTGGGCCGTTTTCTTTGCACGTAAGTGTATATAAAATCAGAATTAGTACAATACTATCAAAAATTTTAATCCATATGTTGAAAATGACATTTCATTGTAGTTAGAGAATGCCATTACAATGGGCCTAGAACTACAATGGGCCTAAAACTTACAATGGGCCTAAAACTTGGCCTAAGTGGGCGTGGCTGCGGCTGCCCTCCCAACAACCAATCCTTAGAGAATGCCATTATTATTATAGATTAATGATATACAGAGTGCTCGTTTTTCGAGCGGCATTATGGGGATCTCCCTTGTTTGAAAAGATAGAAAATCGATTAAATGGGGCAAAGTTGCATATTTATTATCTGCTTTCACATTTAAAATATCTTCAAATGTTTCCACGTTATTCGGAAAAAACCGATAATTTTGATATTTAAAAGTTGCCCATATCTTACTATTTACTTTTTTTTTTCAAGTTACGAAATCTCTCTTTGCGCAAATTTTAATGACTTATCGAATGGTAAATGCTTAAAATATTCAGAGCGATTAGTTTTTGTTTTTTACACTCATATTTTGTTTTTCTTATAGAAACATACAAAGATATGCCATATGTAGGCTTTTGTTTAATTATTGTTATTGTCAAGTTTCCATGCCAACCAAACAATATTAAATTGCTATGGAATTGTTGATATAATATGTGATGTAAAGATGGTTACACTTTGTTTCACAAATAAATGGCGACATACCATAAAAAAATATCTTATCTTAATAAATGGAATTGAAATAAATTGCCATTATCTGCTGCATAAATTGACATATTGTCGTAATTATAATTTCAGTCAGAAAACAATGTCAGATACCTTTGAAAATTTGTATAAATCTCTAAAAACATATTTTTCAAAAATAGTTACAATGTCAAAACAATTTTAAATAAACTAATCACAAATATCATAACTGTTTAATAAATGGTTAAAAGTGGTTTTACATGTTAAATCCCTATGTATACCTGATCGAATCAATACCCGGTATATCTTGACAATATTGACTACTTTCCACATGCTTGATGATTTTTACAAGAAAATGTCGAAGGTGATGCAAAAAGTCAATGTTCGTACTTGTTGCTTCAACTGACACGTATATATATTTTTGACAATTACAACATATTTAACAGAATAATTATCATTTCAACACTTGTTTGCTTTTATATTTTGACAGTTTTTACAGTTACACACTTAACACAATGATGGCGTTTGATATTAAAAAAAAAACTGGCATATTTTGACCAAGTGATAATTTTTTAATTTTTGTGTACATAAGAGTGCCGTCAACTAAAGTAAAATTAGCCAACTTTTTTCATATCAAATGCCATCATCGTATTATTATGTGCGTAACTGTAAAAACTGTCAAAATAGAAAAACAAACAAGTATTGTAATGATAATTATTCTATTTTTATTCAATTTTTTTTAATTGTTTGATGCCACTTTTCACAATGACATTTATTGGTATATCCTCAGATGTAAGTCGGTGTTGACAGCAGACGCTAACATTTGTCAATACTGACAGTTCATATTAGTCGATATTTAGTCTATAATGACACATGATATTTAGATTATTATAACTGTCAAGTTGAAGGCTCAAATTGGGTATTTGGCCCTGGGCGCAAGTGTTTGTTACTACGGCACTGGGTATAGTACGTGTTAGAGATGTAAAATTCTGTGTTTGTTAATAATCATTACTTTTCAGTAGAATACTTATTACTTTATACCTGTTACAAGTTAAATTTTTTCTGTATTAAGATTTTGAAGACTTGATTATAATACAGAAACAAAGGAAACAGATGTATATGTTTGTTGCTAATATTTCTACAAATTATGATATAAAGTAAAATTGAATGTGTCAAATATTTGAGACTTCCAAACATTCATTGAAACCAATCCCAATCCTAGGCCAATATTCTGACGAATATTAAATTATTCGATGAATATTTGAGTTACAAATCAGCTTTACTGTTTCTATGCAAAATGTAACAATAAGTAAAATTATTCTCAAAGCAAACTAAACGAACAAACGGGAAATTTAAAACTGACAGGGAAAGACTATTAATTAAGAAAATGTTAGGCCATCTTTACAATGAATATTAAAGAAAAAGTATTAAGCCATCTATGCACACAGTCAAAACAAATCTTCAGGCTTTTCTAAGCTCGAAATTTTACTTTATATACATAATCAAGGAGTGGAAAAACTTGCTTGAGGTTTAAAATAGAATGCTTTCATAAAAATAACGAATGCCTAAAAATTTATCGAGTATTCATCAGGATACAGGACATTTTTTTGAGTACACATATGCATACGTTGTAAAATTTCTGACATTCGTTGTTTTTTAAAAAATTCTAATTTGAAGCTTTAAACAAGGGTTTTCCACTCCCAGATTAAACATGAAGTAAAATTTCGAGTTTAGAAAAGCATGAAAATTTGGTTTAGTCGTGGAGCGAACCGGAGTGACGAAATCAAATTTTCAGGCTTCTTAAACTCGAAATTTTACTTCATGCACCACGTGTATAAAGTACTGGTTTTAAGTGAAGTTTAAAATATACATCTTTAGCATACTGCTTTAGTAGCATATTGTGACCTTCACAATATTTCAGTGTTTTATACGTGTGGTGCATAAAGTAAAATTTCGAGTTTAGACAAGCCTGAAATTTCACTACATGCTTAATCTGGGAGTGGAAAACACTTGTTCAAAGTTTCAAATTGAACTCTTTTAAAAAAAGAACGAATATCTGAATATTTACAGCATATACGCTGGTAATTGCGGTGTGTATATTTAAGTGATGCGTGTAGTTACATATGTCTATTAAAGTTGTGTTTTAATTTATTTGTTTTTATTTATTACAGTGGTCCAGTTCCAGTATTAGTGATGTCCTTATTGTTCATCGCTTCTGTGTTCATGCTGCACATCTGGGGCAAATACACGAGGTCTTAGGTGCGAGTCCAGAGTTTCATTCCATTTACACATACTTTCAAAGATGAACGATCATTTCTTATGCATTTTAAGCATAACGTATGACTGTCTTTTATTTTCTATTTAAGTAAGGGTATAAATCATATTTATAATTAACTAATGTAAATTAACGCAAAATCGACTTTTGTAACAACAATGATTAAATAAAAGTGTTTTGTTTTATAATTTGTTTGTCGTATTATTGAAACATCTGCTGAAATGTGATTGCTGCAGTATAAATGGGGAAACAATAAATTTTGAAGAATAGATTGGCATTTTTAGATCTCATTCTTTACCTTTCCAGCTCATGCAATTAGGTTAGGCTAACGTCATTTGGGGAGTTTAGAGAGATGACACTGCTAATTTTAGTTAACAATAATTATTTTAAAAACAATTTCAATACATACTTCAATATGTAATAATTGAACCCTATGCTGGAACAACGTTGTAACCGCCAATATGTGTAAAAGCGGTATTTCCGTGGAAGAATGTTGTATGCGACCTAAATAATCCGCCGGCGTAATAGTGGACTCATAGGAAATGTTTCTGGTGGTTTTCTAGTGTCATTTCGATCAGTCGAGTTTGGTTATTTTGTAGAACTGTTACCGGCGCTTTTCCGTAAGCGTCGTCAACTTGTTCATTCAGCAATATTTCAGCTGCAACATAACCACGGGCGTTATTTTGTTACATATTTTAATATTCGGAACAACGGTCCCAATTCACCTCATTCTATTTTTCAGTACACAGTATTGCTTCATTCTCTATTATTTTCCAAATGAGTAAAGTTCGCGCCATACATTGATATTATTTAAGTTAGATAGGTTGCCTAGTGGAATCTCGTCAAATAGCGCCCTCGAACATCAGACAGCTCAACTCAGCTCAAAAGTCCTCTCGGCCATCCAGTTCCAGGGTTGTCCAAAATATATACGGATTTCCCGGTTATCCCCGAGTTCGCCACATCTGCGATGGGACGCCGCTACCTGCGACCGGCCCGATTGCGCGAGCGAAACGTACTTGCGAAGAACAAAAGAATCGGGCATGACGTCAGGGGTTATAAAACCGCCGAATGCAAGGGATAGGAACATCCCCTACGTGGTTCACGTATGTAGAATACATACGCGAACGTCACAACCCTCATCGGATAACTGAGAAGAAGACGATTCGAACGACACCAAACACGATATGGTTAGTTCGAACCAGAAGGATATAAACCGCGAGCTGTCATGATATTTAATTGTTACTAATTTGCTTTTAGACGAGGTTCCACATAGCAACAAATATGTATAAACAATTACTATGCTCCCCTTTATGCTTGGACGAAGTTTCATAAACTTCTATTCAGTATTATTATATATTTTCTAAGTCCAGGCATAACACCCCTATTGTTTATATGTTTTTTAGATTTTGTAGGCGTAATTGTTTATGCATATTGTTGCTAGGTATACCAAACGATGCGCTTTATCATTCCACATCGTTGGTATTACTTTTAGGCAAATTCGGTCAACCCCTTCGGCTTAATTAAATTAAAAGTCTATTAAACCCCGTTCTTAGCTCGAATCAAAATATGTCATATATGCCCGGACGCAGAATCATATCGCGCATATAATGACATATTTTGTATTTCAAAATATTAATATTTAATATTTATTTCGACCATTTTTCTTTCGGTCAACGAAAGTTGGTGGTCGCGAGGGGTGCAAAAGGAAGAGGGTTGACCAAAAACCAAATAAATACCGCCGGCCTCAAGGGCTAAACTCACTTCAAAAAAGTCTGTTGACCCGTCAACATCACTTCGAAAAAGTCTTCGAACCGTGCATCGTCACTACGCTAAATTTCGGTCCGCGTTTGCGTCCGCGAAAGTTTTTTACAAGTATTCTTTACAACCCAGTGGTCGTACGTAAGTTATTTTTTTTTAATTGTATTTCTTGTTTTTTTTTGCTTGTTTATTTTTCTATCTTCATTTGTAAATTTATATTCGTTGTTTAATTTGTTTTGTGTTAAGGGGATTATCGCAGTGTAATACGCCGATCGTGTTGGAAAGACCCACATAGTTTAGAGTAGCTCATCCGATGCCAAATTTACAGGACAAGTGGGGCGAATACAGTCAGAGAGAAAAGCGGCAGTTCACTGTGCATTTATGCATTGCTCCTTGGCATGAACGGATAGGGTCTCGCGTCGCGTGGAATAGACGAAAAAAAAGCGTATAAAAAAGACGGATCGAAGGAAAGTGTCGATTCGTATTATTTAAACACGCTGATAATACATACAAGCTATGTATTGTTTTTAATTCGTTAGAAATCGATCCTGTGTTATTTTTCGGTATTTACAAAACCGATGATTCTTATTCTTGTCATTATAACTAATTATTTTTACTTTTAAGACTCCAGTTTTGACAGCTGAACAAACTATGTGTTTTATTTTATTAAATTAGAGATTATTTCTTAAAAATATAATAATAAAATAATTCATGTTCATAAGCTCCTTGTGAATATTTATATGCCGGATATACAGAGAGTTTTATGTAACACCGAACATTTTCATAACGAGAATTAGTCTTTTAAGTATACAGAAGCATACGTTGAACATTTGCCGATGCTAGGTTTATTAAAAGAATTTAATTTGAATATGCACGCACTTAAACCCTACACTTTTGTAAACATTCGTCAAACATATATTACCTGTGCTCAGTAAAAAATAGTTGATTTGTAACATTAATCTACGACAACGTCATATTGGTGACTTTATTCTCACTATTCTTATAGTTTTGATATCATTGATTCGTTGATGAAGTCGCAGTTGGTTCAAATATGTCCGATTGCTAGAAACTTTACAATTTACTTTAATAGTTTTATTGCGAGAAGTTTAATGGCATTTAACAACTGTTTTAACAACGAAAGATTTAAGGCGAAATAATGATTTGAACAAGACTGATTGTTATTCGATTGCTTCTGCTTATTAATCAGCTTAAAACACTTTCAAAATAATTTAATAATACCGACACTGTCAAATAATTAGGAAAGCCAATATTAAAGGTATATTACACATCTTTATTTAAATTAGTGAAACATTTCGTGTTTTCAATATTAGTGAACATGCAGTATAAAAAAATACTTATTCCATTAGTAGTCAGAGAGCATAAAAATAAAACACTAGTACAATAAAATATCGATTATAATTGCGAAATAATAATTTTACGAGAATAAATGCTAACCACGCGAGCTGTTTTTGTTAACTATGATTGAGAAAAGAAAATAAAAACAAACGCGAAGCCGCGCAGCGTTCACCGGCCCAGGGATAAACGCTGGCCGCATGCTGCTCCCCCCTCCAATAATTGTGCAGATGAGTGTACAACGCGTTCAACTAAGAGAAGATCCGCAAGGCGGCGGTATTTTACGGTCTTATTTTTTAAGATTTTTATTTTAACTTGACTCGGGCATGAGCTATCGCATCCTTATGAAATGTTCACATTATATTCCTTATAGTATAAACTAGTAAGATATGGGAATATTTTTTTTAATTTTGAAAAATATAACATTATTTTTTTCATACCTCTGAAAGCAAATTGTTAAAAAAAAGTACTTCGATATTTTACTAGATAATTGAGCTTAATATACGCTGTCAAAATTTCAACTTTCTAGGATCTTTAGTTTTTAAATAAACCTGACATTAAATTTCAGACCACTGTTAATTTCCCCTTAAGAGAAGTTATAGACAGATTTCAAGAGGCCTTTTAGAGGTAAACATTTTAGAAATAATTCTTTTTCTTGAAAACTCTAATATGTTCAAATGAAATATGTTGCAATTTAATCGAGGAATCCAAAAAATTACTAATATATAGGGTGTTCCATTTAAAATAACAAATTTGGTCCTACTTCCGGTGGAACCGGAAGTGATATAAAGTTGAAAATATTTCACATAAGGAAAACTAATTCAACCATATGACAAGGATTTTTTTCAAATGTTTAGTGCAATGGCAACTCCTTAAACTTGTAACGAACGGTTTAGCGTAGACACCCTGTATATTAACTTAATGTGTAGCCAACATTTTACAATAATATTTTAACACGTCTATTCTTTTGCGTCGCCAGACTATCGAAAACTCTCTGTAAATTGATTTCATGCTGTCGATGAACACTTAAGACTACTAATCCATTAAGGCGATTCTAAAACCGATGCTACACATATTCATAGCATGAATCACACATCTGTATATTATCTATATTTCTGTTAAGTATGTATATTATTTTTAACAATGATTAAATTATTTTTGAAGTTAATAGGGGGGGGGGGGGCAGGCTTCCAGGCCGCCCCCTGTAAATACGCCACTGCGGTACACCATATTTTATCATGAGTTCTGACGGTACCTTGATTTTTTATCACAACTGTCTGCTTTCTCTCCTGCAAGTATGAGTTCCGGATCTATTGAATAAGGGTTTCTTGACAAACACAGTCAAATGCCTTACTGAGGCCCAGGAAGGATGTGGTTTGATGCAGGCCATTGTCGAATCCTTTTAAAATACCCTGGAGCACTGACTCCGTTTGTTGTTGATCTCCACACTCGAAGGCCAAATTGCTGCACATTTAACACTTTTCCCGCTTCGGAAGATGTGTTCATTTGATTTGCACAACCGCTTTTTCAAACATCTTTGACACTATGGAAAGTATTGAAATGGGCCTGTAATTCTTTCGATCTGATTGATCTCCTTTCTTAAAAATTGGTGTTAATTTTGCTTTTTTAGTGAAGCTGGTAATATATCTTTTACTATAATTAGTTTTGTTAGTTTTTTCTAAGTTTTTGCTCAAGATAACTGATTTTAAAGTAATCATGAATAATTTGCAAAATAATGATTACATTTTTCTTCTGCAGTATATCAGTTTTCATAATAAATTAAATGGGATTGTCATCAAATTTTGTATTTGGAATATGAATTTGTGTTCAGTACTCAATTATTCACCGGATAACTATATGCGCGTTTCAGGCTTCGACGCCAGCATCAGTATAGTCCCGAACCAGTGCTTCAAGAATACTGAACATCTTTGACCATTTATTACGGCCTGTGCAATTTGCATATGTTTCGAAAGCGTAAACCATCAATAGCTGGCAAACTACACGTTTGTATACAGCAATTGTTCGTCCACAAGAGGGCATTATTTAAGGGGATTATTGCAGTGTAACACGCCGATCGTGTTGGAAAGACCCACATAGTTTAGAGTAGCTCATCCGATGCCAAATTTACAGCACAAGTGGGGAGAATACAGTCAGAGAGAAAAGCGGCAGTTCGCTGTGCATTTGTGCATTGCTCCTTGGCATGAACGGATGGGGTCTCGCGTCGCGTGGAATAGACGAAAAAAACAAAGCGTATAAAAAAGACGGATCGAACGAAAGTGTCGATTCGTATTATTTAAACACGCTGATAATACATACAAGCTATGTATTGTTTTCAATTCGTTAGAAAGCGTTATCGGATCCTGTGTTATTTTTCGGTATTTACAAAACTGATGATTCTTATTCTTGTCATTATAACACATTATTTTTACTTTTAAGACTCCAGTTTCGACAGCCGAACAAACTATGTGTTTTATTTTATTAAATTATAGATTATTTCTTAAAAATATAATAATAAAATAATTCATGTTCATAAACTCATTGTGAATATTTATATGCCGCACATATATGAAAAAAAAACATAGGATTTTCAATCATATATTTTAAATGGGAATATTATCTTCCCTAACTGCTATTGCCATTAAAATAATGTGTATAAATTTGGCCTCTGCCCAATTGGGTAAATACCCCCAATTTTGGGGAGAATTTCAATTTATATTCGGTCAAATATTCTAGTTTTTATGAATGCAACAAATAAATATTAGATTGAAAAAAATTAAACGGAAAGCTGCCCTGTTTTTTTTTATGTTTAGTACAGGGTTTACAAAATGATGATGTGTATAAATAGGCTCAGTCAACTTAGCCCCCAGAAGTTCGACTTTTTTGAAAAAAAGCGATTGCGCTAGACCGGCCTTAGCTAGCGCCACAAAAATTAGAGCTAGCGCCATTTAGACAAGAAAACTACGGGGATTTGAACTTTCGGGGGGCTAGGTTGATGCTAGCCCCCCGAGTTTGGATTTTTTAAGTTTTTTTACACTATTCGGATTCCTCAGAGCTAGCGCTACCAATTTAAAAGCCAACGCCACTCCCACAGCCCCAAAAAATGATAAAACATTTTTAACCCTGGCCCCCTAAAATGAGATGTTTTTAATCAAATTGGGTGGAAAATATAACTTAGAGCTAGCGCCAACAGAATATGACAAAAATATTCTCTCAAAAATATCAGGTAAAAAAAAGTTCACGTCCAAATTTTGATGCAAGAGCTTTCAGATCCTGTATGCGTATTACCATTTACTTCCTGAATTTTAATACAAAATGATGTTTGGCATATAATATACCGCTTTCAACAAATAGTTCGGCGTTGTAATTACTTTATTTATGTTCATAGACACTGGCTATTAGAAACATGATGCCTAGTAGACAGTAGCGTAACTGACAATTGTGTTTTCACTCTTAGCTAATTTAAATCGTTATTACGCAAGAACTTACCGTACGATTTAAGAAACTCTTTTGGCATTGTAATTACTATACTAATATTTATAAACACTGGCAACGAGATAGCTTGCACTAGTAAGTGAAACATTTTGAAATAATAATAAAGGATAAATTAAAAACACTTGGTTTGTTTCACTATTTGTTTCTATTTATTTGACTAGTTTCGCTTTTTACGGCATTATCAAGAGTGAATCAAGAGTGAACTTTGATAATGCCGTAAAAAGCGAAACTAGTCGAGTAAATAGAAACAAATAGTGAAACAAAGCAAGTGATTTTAATTTATCCTTTAATATCACTAGCTATGTCGTTGTTAGTGTTTATAGACTTCAGTATAGCAATTACAATGCCAAAAAAAAATTTGAAATCGTACGGTTAGTTTCCGAGTTATAACGATTTCAATTATCAAAAACGATTGTTTTTGATAATTGAAATGTGAAAATTTGTCGAGGGTCGCGCAGCGACCCGAGACAAATTTTCTGGGCTTTTCTAAACTCGAAATTTTACTTCATGCTTAGTCTGGGAGTGGAGAACACTCGTTTAAAGCCTTGAATTGAACTTTTGCACCCAATTTGATTAAAAAAATCTCATTTCGGGGAGCTAGGGTTTAAAATGTTGTATAATCTTTTGGGGTTGTGGGGGTGGCGCTAGCTTTTAAATTGGTAGCGCTAGCTCTGAGGAATCCGAATACTGTAAGAAAACTTGAAACATCCAGCATCAACCTAGCCCCCCGAAAGTTCAAACCCCCGTAACTTTCTTGTCTAAACGGCGCTAGCTCTAATTTTTGTGGCGCTAGCTAGCGCTAGCTAAGGCCCGTCTAGCGCAACAGTTATTTTTTAAAAAGTCGAACTTCGGGGGGCTAAGTTGACTGAGCCGTATAAATAGAGGATTGCAATAACATTCAATTTCAATTCATTTATTCCTTATTTACTTACTATCAAAATATGACTCATCATAAATCAGCCAAATTTGAAAAAAATATATTGGGCTCGGTGCAATGTTGAGCAAGAAGCTTATTATTTGAAATGCATTATAATAACTACCTTATTATTATTATAGTTCTATTTTTTCTAAAATAATTAACAATGAATATGCACGCAGTTAAACCCTACATTTTTTTAAACATTCGTCAAACAAATATTACCTGTGCTCAGTAAAAAATAGTTGATTTGTAACATTAATCTACGACAACGTCATATTGGTGTTATTCTTACTATTCTTATAGTTTTGATATCATTGATTCGTTGATGAAGTCGCAGTTGGTTCAAATAGGTCCGATTGCTAGAAACTTTACAATTTACTTTAATAGTTTTATTGCGAGAAGTTTAATGGCATTTAACAACTGCTTTAATAACGAAAGATTTAAGACGAAATAATGATTTGAACAAGACTGATTGTTATTCGATTGCTTCTGGCTTATTAATCAGCTTAAAAAACTTTAAAAATAATTTAATAATACCGACACTGTCAAATAATAAGGAAAGCCAATATTAAAGGTATATTACACATCTTTATTTAAATTAGTGAAACATTTCGTGTTTTCTATATTAGTGAACATGCAGTATAAAAAAAATACTTATTCCATTAGTAGTCAGAAAGCATGAAAATAAAACACTAGTACAATAAAATATCGATTATAATTGCGAAATATTAATTTTACGAGAATAAATGCTAACGACGCGAGCCGTTTTTGTTAACTATGATTGAAAAAAGAAAAGAAAAACAAACGCGAAGCCGCACAGCGTTCACCGGCCCAGAGATAAACGCTGGCCGCATGCTGCTCGCCCCTCCAATAATTGTGCAGATGAGTGTACAACGCGTTCAACTAAGAGAAGATCCGCAAGGCGGCGGTATTTTACGGTCTTATTTTTCAAGATTTTTATTTTAACCTGACTCGGGCATGAGCTATCGCATCCTTATGAAATGTTCACATTATATTCCTTATAGTATAAACTAGTAAGATATGGGAATATTTTTTTTAATTTTGAAAAATTTAACATTATTTTTTTCATACCTCTGAAAGCAAATTGTTTAAAAAAAAAGTACTTCGATATTTTACTAGATAATTGGGCTTAATATACGCTGTCAAAATTTCAACTTTCTAGGACCTTTAGTTTTTAAATAAACCTAACATTAAATTTCAGACCACTGTTATATTCCCCTTAATACATTTTGTTACTCTTTGACTAAAGTTTTCATTTACTTTTAAAGTTCAATTTCAAACCTTTCATTTACCTTTTAACTTAGAATCAGTGAAGTGATTACCCTGGTAAGCATAATTTTATTATTCAGTGACTAAATAGCTAGCCGGAAGTTGCGATGTGGGTCTTCGTTTAACACCTCAATTGTTTAACGAAGATTTTATTTAAATTCCAACTGCGAAGCACTCCACCCCGTAACAGAACAACGTTGTATGCGCTGTCACGGCTTGTAGTTTGCTTTATTTACATATATTAATTTCTATCAAAATATTATCGGCGATGCCTAAAAATATGTACTGCATTTCATTTATATTTCATTTAATTAATAAAAATACGTTTTTTATTTTCACTTGTTCTTTGTTTTTAATCTTAAAACAGCGTTGTAACCGACGTGGATGTACAACGCTGTTTGATTCAAATGAGGAAAATATGCTCGTAAATCACAATTCTGTATGTGGTCAAGACTGCAGTGCCTATCATATGGTTAAGTTCTTTTTTTACTATACAGGGTGTCCCCGAATGGTCTGTACAACGCTTTACCACATATTCTCTGAAACAAAATAAGACGATTTAACTAAACTTATCTCTATCCAAAAGTGGTTCCTAAGCCATCTACGAGGCCTCAAAGATATTTTTTTTTTTCATTATTTTTCAAATATTTTTATTTTGGACTTAGGTAAGAAAACCTAATTTGGCACATTTAATTACATTGATACCATGCACTTTTTGCGATGTTTCTTTATCCTACGTTTAAAGTAAGTGGTCAAACTAGAACCATCGACTTCTTAAGATACCTAAATCTTTTTATTCAACAGGTCAAATCATAAGGAATACTTTTTTTCTGCAAGATCATTCAATTTTACGTATTTTTTGTCTCTTATAAAATTTTGCTATTTTCCCCACAAAAAAAATATTTTTATTTGTCAAAACAACAAAGAAATAAAATTCTAAAAAAAAACTGATTCTTTATTTACAAAAATAAAAATTGAGACACCTGTGAAATTCAGTTAACGGTGATTTTGTGACAACGTCAGTCATGTACTCAATTAATGAATTAACTGATATTGTTTTAGTTTTTGGGTTTTGTGAAGGTAATGGCCGCAAATGTGTAAGAGTGTACGGTGAAAGATTTCCAAATCGCCGAATACCAAACCATCAAACATTTGCTTCCGTAGAAAGGCGACTTCGAGAAACTGGCCGCTTAGAATACTCTGCGAGGGATTGTGGTAGAAGACGCACTGTACGAACTGTGGATGTTGAAGAAGAGATTTTAGAACGGATAGATGAAGATCCATCTAAAAGTACCCGGCGTTTAGGTGCTGAACTAGGCGTATCTAAAAATGTTGTGCATAAGGTGTTTAAAGAGCAACTGCTATACCCATATCACATTCAAAAAGTTCAAGAGCTAATGCCTCAGGATCACGATAAGCGACTTCAGTTTTGCCAATTTATTGTTAATAACCAAATTGACAATTTGAATTTCGCCAAGACAATTTTGTTTACAGACGAAGCGTGTTTTACCCGAAGAGGTATAACAAATCTTAAAAATGAGCATGTTTATTCCGAAGATAATCCACATGCAACTAAAACCATGCATTTCCAACGGCAATTTAAAATAAATGTTTGGGCCGGTATAGTAAATGATATTATTGTAGGACCAGTAATTTTACCACAAAATTTAAACGGAGAACAGTACTTCAAGAATTGCCAGTCTTACTGGAGGATGTGCCGCTTTTACTTAGGCGTGATATGTGGTTTATGCATGATGGGGCTCCACCTCATTTCACTTTACCAGTGCGTACTTTTTTAAACCAAAAGTATCCCGGTAAATGGATTGGGAGAGGCAATGACGCACCAGTGCCTTGGCCTCCACGTTCCCCGGATATCACCCCAATGGACTTTTTTTTGTGGGGAACTAATAAATCTATTGTTTATGGTAAGCCCATAAATACGCACGACGAATTATGGGCGCGAATACAGAATGCGTTTCAAACAGTTAAAAACAATGTTGGTGTTTCACAACGTGTCCATTTTAATTTTTTGCGACGTGTAAATTGTTGTATTGCTGAAAATGGCAATCAGTTTGAACATTTGTTGTGAAACTAATAAATATGTGTTTATTGTTAGGTACCTATCTTTATTTCTACTTTGTTAATTGTTTTGAGAAGCAAAATATTGTTCATAATTTTTTTACTTTTTTTTGACAAATAAAAATATTTTTTTGTGGGGAAAATAGCAAAATTTTATAAGAGACAAAAAATACGTAAAATTGAGTGATCTTGCAGAAAACAAGTATTCCTTATGATTTGACCTGTTGAATAAAAATATTTAGGTATCTTAAGAAGTCGATGGTCCTAGTTTGACCACTTACTTTAAACGTAGGATAAAGAAACATATCGCAAAAAGTGCATGGTATCAATGTAATTAAATGTGCCAAATTAGGTTTTCTTACCTAAGTCCAAAATAAAAATATTTGAAAAATAATGACAAAAAATAATTGTTTGGTGTTGTAGGCGTTCACTTTGTGGTACATCTTAAATACACTTGTAAATAAAACACTTTTTACTTTGTTTAACCACTGAATTTTACATTTAATTGTGTGACTAGTTTCGACTACCTAGTAGTCATTCTCAAACTAAAGTAAATACAAATTACACGTTAAAAACTATTTATACGGCTTCGAAGAGAGGGGTGTACATTAGGTCAACCTGGCCATTAAGATGGGAAATTCCGGGATTAATTCGGGCCTTGCGTATTTCTAGTGCTTCCAGTAAATCCATTTTACGACCATTTTCAGCAAAATGGGTTACTGAAAGCACATCCTCGCCAAAAGTGTGATTCTCTTCTAAAAGATGGTTAGCATAGGTAGAACTATTATGTTTTAATCTAAAGGCTCGCTCGTGTTCTTTCAATCTTATTTCGATTCTACGACCAGATTGTCCAATGTACACACCTTTACAATTTTCGCAGTTCAATTTATAAATGCCTGATCTAACTAGGGGATTAAGTTTTGTTTTTGGGTTGAAAATTATATTATTAAGTTTATGGGGCGTTTTTAATAATCTCAAGCATTGTTGATTAAACCATGCGTTTAGTGTTGCGTATTGTTTTTTAATATGTAATTTGAAATACATTTTTGCCTGTTCTGCTACACTAGCGTTAATTAATTGTTTGGTGTTGTAGGCGTTCACTTTGTGGTACATCTTAAATACACTTGTAAATAAAAAATCGAAATATGATTGAAAGAACACGAGCGAGCCTTTAGATTAAAACATAATAGTTCTACCTATGCTAACCATCTTTTAGAAGAGAATCACACTTTTAGCGAGGATGTGCTTTCAGTAATCCATTTTGCCGAAAAAGGTCGTAAAATGGATTTACTGGAAGCACTAGAAATACACAAGGCCCGAATTAATCCCGGAATTTCCCTTCTTAATGACCAGGTTGACCTAATGTACACCCCTCTCTTCGAAGCCGTATAAATAGTTTTTAACGTGTAATTTGTATTTACTTTAGTTTGAGAATGACTACTAGATAGTCGAAACTAGTCACACAATTAAATGAAAAATTCAGTTTTTAAACAAAGTAAAAAGTGTTTTATTTACAAGTGTACAAAAAATAATATCTTTGAGGCCTTGTAGATGGCTTAGGAACCACTTTTGGATAGAGATAAGTTTAGTTAAATCGTCTTATTTTGTTTCAGAGAATATGTGGTAGAGCGTTGTACAGACCATTCGGGGACACCCTGTAGAGTAACTAAATACGTTCGTAATTGTTCACTGACCTTATCGGTACATAATTTTGATAGCTAAAAGTGGAAATCCTTCATAATGGTAGATAAAGTGTATTAGTGTTTTCAGTTTAAATAATGAATAAATAGGTTCTCTTGGTTTATTAAGCGAGACTCGCAGCGAACACCGCGATGCGGACCATTACACCAATGGCGGGAGCGCCTCACCTCAATGCAGCCAGCGCTCGGGTAAAAAAATCATATCTCAAAAAGTTTTAAAGTGCCCATACTTTTAAAAACGGAAAAATTCTAAGGAAAGATCAGGGTATAACATATTTTTTTTAAGAAAATTAAAACATGAGTATTTTATTATTTTTTGAGATGTGTTTTATTTACTTAAAAAATATATCTAAATAAAGTTTTTTCGTTTCGAAAAAAATGTATTTTAAACTTTAAACATTTACGCACAAAAAAAGTACAGAGTAACTTTTTTTGTATAGGTAACGGATTACGATATTTTTGAGTTCAAAATAAAAGTGCAGTAAAAGTTTATATTGTTATAACTTTTGACACAATAATTTAACCTCTAGTAACAACCAAAAGCCATGTCTTGAAGGCCTATGTGAAATTCACTAAAAACCCTGATGTACCCCCAAAAAATGTGCACTTATTTATGGAATGGCCGAGATGTAATGTAGTATTATGCCAATAAAGGACTTTTTTTTATTTTCTTCGATTGATTTTGTTATATATTTTATTGTTTTACTTCTCTTTTAAAAATAATAAGACAGTATATTTTGATATTCTATTGTTAATAGATTTTGTATTTGTTTATTGTCCAAATTTATATTTATAACCTTCCAAAACACATAATTTCTCTATACACGCATACAATTCCAAACTTATCTTGCCATACAATGGTGGGGGAACGCTCGGCAACTTCGGACCGTTCACCCTTCAGTATAATGTACATATAGAGCTCCACGACTAACTCATAACATGACTTGACTGCACGTGAGGTGTCAATTCAATGTTAGCTGAGACCATTAATTTTTCAACAAGAAGTTATAAATTATACTTTGTCTCAAAAGTACACGAACCACAACAATGTGATGAAACACTGTTCAAACACAAGATGTGTAAATAAACGAAACCACCATTTGGCAAATGTCAGTTGTGACTTCAACATGACAGCCACAATTTTACGTCTCTGCTTCAATGTGATTTTACCTTTTCGGCAGCCAATAAGGTACGTGACCTTATTAGCTGCCGAAAAGGTAAAATTTGATCAGCTGATTTCTGTTGTGGTCCTCCTATTTTTAAAACAAACCACAGTAGAAGGTTGACTAATAATCCTTGATTTATACCGCCATGTCGAAGTCCTCGTGAGTCACACGTCAAGGTTATTTAATCATGTAAGTTTAGTTTAATTTGTAGATGGTTGACCTTATGGTATTTATGAACCTTAGCAATTGAAGTCATACACGCTGTCCTCTAAAATTTGGAATATGACTAATGTAATGTATTGTCCCCCTGAAATATTGAATACGGGCATTTGAATGCATTACTTGGCGCTTAGTTACTGCGCTCGTTTTCTGCATAGCTGAGTCAAATAGTTATTCATAATTTGTAATAAAATAGAAAATTAAAGTGAAAAATATGTACACAATATTTGAATATTACAAATTTACTTAAATTCTAACAAACACAATGCTAACTTAATGAGTAACAAATAGCTACAATGTTCATCTTAATTAATGTTCTAAAACATCTTCTTGTTGAACCAAACAATAACATCGCAGCAGTGATATTTTGAGTGGCTTCAAGAATTTTTAACCTGAGGTCATCCATGTTCTTAGCTCTTTGATGCTGAAGGGTATAAATTGTTTGCTTCATTCATGGACTGACCTCCATAAAACCATTTAACAATTTGAGTTTTCTGTTGCGGTAACATTTTGAAAAAAAAAATTAACTTCACTTAAGTGTATAAAATTTGAATCTGTCTAAGTCAAATTGACATGCATTTTGCAGTAACAATCATAGCAACCTATTATAACAATCGAGAAGAACAAAATCACAGTGCCTACAAACACATTACATTACTCATATTCAAAATATCAGAAATTCGAGAAAACAAACTTACGCTTATTATAGTTTGCACACTTTAAATAATATACAAAATTACGAAAATAGTCTAAATGTTTTATGTTTTTATAGTATGAATATCAATTAATGTCAAATGTCACTACATTCGTCGATATTTATTCTATAAAGACAAATGATATTTAGACTATTATCAAGTTCAGGGCGCCAATTGGGTATTTGGCCCCAGGCGCAAGTTTCCCTTACTGCGGCGCTGGTCAAAACAACAATTCAAAATTTTCCAGATAAAGCAAAAAGTTATTGCCACTGAACGAGATTAAGAAAATATATAATGTTCTCAAGTATCACCATGAGAATTTAAAATTTTGCAAATAAAGCAGAGAGATTACCAATGAACAAAATTAACAATTTAAATAATGTTATATGTCTTGCTTTGTAATTGCTACGCAAAGTGCATTAAATTGTTAAAAATGTCATTACACAGAAGATTAGTTATTCTGTAATATAATGTATGCAGTGTTTGAGTAATTAGCTGTTGAGGTTAACAGCTCTGAGGTGTGTATACAAGAGGTGGAACGCCCAGCGTCACTCACGGCTGCCCGCCGTCTAATTTTATGATGTGAAAATTGACCGCAAAAAATAAACACAACACACGTGTTTATAGAATTCTTTGTGACGTCAAGGTTATTAAACTGTACAAGGTTGACTTTATTTAAATATAGTCGACCTGAAATTCGATTTAACCACCTTGTTTTATGACGTCATATTTGGAAGTCTTCATGTGACGTTCGTATAAGGTCGGCTTAATTTTTATATAGTCGATCTATTTAACCTGGCATCTAAAAGGTGTATTTATTTTACATGTTCCGACAGGTGGGGTCTGAGTGACCCCACTCCAAAAATTGGTTTAATAATTGTCTATTAGGATTTGTGACCTCTTAAAAATAACAAGAGTAAACCTTTATGTTATAGTTATCTGTAAAATGAAACACAAATTGTTAAAATACAACTTTAAATTAGTTATGGATTTAAAAGGAAAATCAATTTTAACTAAATTGCGCTAGCATGTTTTTATATGTTGGGGTCTGTCAAATGCTGGGTTAAAAACATTTACTATTTCCATGCGTGACTGTTAGGTCAAGCATATTTTAAACTTAAATTACGGAAACAAAATTTTAATGATTAGTGGATTTTTTATTTGAATAGTAATATTTTTGTGGAACACAACTAAAAATAACTTAAGTTGATTCAAATCAGTAGCTTAATGTAGGACCCCAAGACAATAAGGTGGAATTTTTCAAGTTAGGCACTCTCATGCGCAGAACAAGTGCCGTTTGTGTATTTTCGCTGCTCAAAAAAATGAGTAAGTGGAACCTGACTACATTGGGTGCTCATTCATTTGGAAGAAAGGAACTCACGCGCACATGCTAGGTTGTGCATTGGACGAGGACCCTTCGGGATTTTAATGGTGTTATCTCTGCGAGAGCCAGAGCCAGCCAGATGGTACATTTACGGCCTAACGTTTTCAGCACTGTCTTGCCTACATTCGGGAAATGCTGTTCTACCACGCAAGTGCCTAATTTGGGTAATACATCTGTACAATGTAAATTGACTTTATTGTCAGTATAACTTGACATGACTAAATGATATGGTTCATGATATAAATTATCTATTTTTATCTTCATATTGAGACAATCTAAATAAGAATAAACAAAATCAAATTGGGAACTACACCTTCTCAACTTCAAATTGAGACTAATTAATTTCAAATTGGTAAACAATTTCAAATTGGGACTTCAAACATAACCATGGCTGTATCCGTACATTCAACTTGCTTATTTAATTTGACCCCAACATGACGGATGGAAGATGGGAAGTTAGCTACTGTTGTTCAGTACCTAGTATTTAGGGTATTATTTAACATTTTCGCTGCAAAATATCTGCGTCCTGCACCTATAAAAAAAAACTCAGACGGGCCAATTAATAAATGTAAAGAATACAAAAATTGTTATATTGAAAATTATAATGAATTGTGTATAAATTAATAAATAATTTCGTGAAGGTATTGTGTGATAAAAACAACAACGTACGAATTAAAAAAAGATTTCATTTGTTTTTCCATATTCGCACCATACCAATTCCTATAAATCTAATTATATTACAAATAGTCCGTCTTTTTTAAATTTTAACGGCGCAATAAAATCTTAATGCATTTTTAAATATACAATCGATTAAAAAAATAAACGAGAGCTCTTAGCCCTCTAGTCATTACCAGAGATTTTATTTAATTACAATTTACGCAAATCCAAAACAAACACACTGCCGTCGGACGCACTGGCTCCGACCTTATCACCTCGACTGTTCCAGCACACCTCGAATATACCCCCTGTGCCCTTGTAGCTGTGCACTAGCTGCCCGCTTTGCGTCGACCAGATGTGCACGCACTTGTCGAAGCTGCCGCTGGCCAAGAACTTGCCATCTGGACTGAACGCCACCGAATAAACGGGTTCTGTGTGTTTGAGTAGAGTGTGGATGCAGGCGCCCCGTTCCACGTCCCATAACCGGACGGTTGAGTCAAAACTGGCCGAGGCCAGGATCAGGTTCATGCTGGGGTTCTGTGTGCCAGGCCCGGTAGGTGACCATTTTATGGTGTAGATTTCTTTAGCGTGCGCTTGCAGGTCATGGACACAGGTGTCTTGCTTCATGGACCAGATTTTCAGGGTCATGTCGTCTGAACAGGATGCCAGGAACATGCCTTGTGGGTCCCATTTAATTGCATTAACTTCATTCTGAGAGATAATAAAGATAAAATACAAAACATTGGAGAGTATTTGGAATAGTTATAAATTAGATTTACATATTTTCATTTTGTATTTGTAATTGCTATTGTAGGCAATTAGAAATATCTTGTATGCCAACTGTAAAAATGATTTTTTCCACTCAACCCCAAAGTACAAAAACTGATTGAATAACGTATTATTGCATTCATATTCTTAGCACGCTGAATAACACAAGGTTAAAACATCTGATGATTCCATGGTGTGAAACCAGTATGATTCACAGAGCTCATTGATTTTAGTGTGAATCGTACTTGATTCTTGCGATATCCAGTGCTTTAATAATAATTAATTCAATAATAAGTCTACTTACAGTGTGTCCCTGGAAGGATTTTATCGGCTTATCTATTGTTAATTTACAGACGTGGATGCACTGATCAGTCGAACAACTGGCGAATGAGGTGTTTGTCTGCCAGTCTACGTCCAAAGCAGGTGCTGAGTGAAAACTGAACTGTTGTGTGCACTGACCACTGGCCGCATCCCAAATAATTGTAGTTTTATCAACCTGTAAATAAAAATCTTTATTTATACACTCTGAACATGAAAGCGTTAAATTATAAAGAATTCCTGTAGTTTCTAGTAATCGCCAGGATATCCCACCGCCTAGGTGATAACCACTCGAAATATGAACTAATTAATAATAAAAATTAAAAGCATTTTTTGAAATACTGATAATTCAACACATTACAATTTGATCACCAATTCAAATACTCATATTAAATAATATTGACATTATATACATGGTTTTTCAGGTCAGTACGATAGAGGAGATGGAGGGGATGATAGTGGGATGTGGAAGAAAGAGAAAGGGGAGAGAGGAGATAGTGACACATGGTTTGATCAGGAATGCATTCAGGCAAAAAAGGTTTTGAGGAAGGCAGTGAGAGAGTGTGTAGGAGGCGGAGCGGGAGAGAGGAGAGTGGTGGAAGTAAAGAGGAGATATGAGGATATATGTGAGAAGAAAAAGCTGCAGACAGTGGAAAAGGCGAGCGAGGAATTGAGAGACTGTAAGAACGAGGCAGATATGTGGAGGGTACTGAGGAGAGAGGAAAGAAGGAGGCAGGTAGGGGTGTCACTGAAAGAATGGACAAGGAAATGCAGGGGAGCGGAGTACCAGGAGAAATTGGAGAAGACAGAGGGGAATAGTTCACGGAGGAGGAGGTGGAGTGGGCCTGCAAGGAAGTGAAGAGTGGAAAGGGGGCAGGGAGGGATGGTCTGGGTAAGAGATAAGTGTGGATGTTAGCGTATGCGGATGACATGGTGTTAATGTCAAGAGAGCATGAAGGGATGAAAGACATGTTGAAAAGAGCGGAGAGGTTCATGTATAAGAGAGGGATGAGTGTAAATGTGGAAAAACGAAGTGGGTGAAGTTCAGAAATAGAGGGAGGGAGGAGAAGGTGAAAGAACTGGAGTGGAAGGGGGTGGTTATTGAGAGGGTAAACAGTTTTAAGTATTTTGGGTTTATGTTCAAAGGGACGGGAGGGTATGAGGAGCATGTAAAATGGGTGCCGAGTAAGGCTAGGAAAGAGTGGGGGATGGCTTGGGGAAAGTGGATGGGGAATAATGTGAGAGTGGCATGTAAAATATGGGATGCGTGTGTAAGATCGGTGCTTATGTATGGAGTGGAAGGTGGGGGACATGGAGAGGGAAGGTATGAGTGCATGGAGAGGGAATAGATGTGGTTCCTGAAGCGCATGTTAGGTCTGGAAAGGTCCACGCCCAGCTACATAGTGCTTCAGGAGACTAATAAAGTGCGAGGCAATGGTGAGAGTGGTGAGGTATGAGTTGAGAATGTGCGAACTGGAGGAACATAGATTGGTGAAGGATGTATGGGTGACGAGCGTGTGTGGGGGCGAGGGTAGATGGAGGGGGGAGAGGAGGAAAATGTATGAGAGGATAGGGTTGTCGGAGGCGAAAGTAATGGAATGGCTAGGGAATGGGGTGAAGGTGGATGAGTGGGTGAAGGGAGGGGAAAGGAAAGGAGGTAAAAGGGCAGGAAAGGCAAGGGAGTATCGAGAGAAGTGAGTACAATTATAAGTATGGGAGGTGGTAGGTGTATGGAAGAGTGCCGAGATATCAGATAGAGAGGGGATGGAGTAGAGAGGAGAGGGTGATTGTGGCAAGGGCGAGGTGTGGATCGGAGGAGAGGGGATGGAGTAGAGAGGAGAGGGTGATTGTGGCAAGGGGGAGGTGTGGATCGGAGGAGAGAGGAAGGAAAGTGTGGATGGGGGAAGAATATGGAAGGTGTGTATTGTGTGAGCATGGGAAGGATACGTGGGGCCACTTGGCAGAGGAATGCGAGGGGGTGAAGGAGGAATGGATGGGAGTGAAAGGGAGTAGAAGGGTGATGGAGTGAATGGGAGAGGATGGGGTAGGGGTGAGGACGTTGGAGAAGCTAGGGAGGGAGAGGGAAAATAGAAGGGAGGGTAGAAGGGAGGGAATTTAGTTTTAGAATAGAATGTAAAGTTTGGTTTGTAATGAAGAATGCCAATAAAGGCCTTTTTTTTTTACATGGTTTGTCCGGCAAGTAATCAGATTTATTTTTTTGCTCTAAGTGAAGGGTCTGGGAGTGGAAGCTTTGCTAAATAGTTTTCTAACCTCTGAGCTTTTACAAAGTGTGAATCAACGACAAAGTGGACTGCTATTAGGGAGTTGTGTCATATTTCAAAATTGATACGAAATAAAATTTTGTGTTAAGCTTAAAATAAGCAACTGAATGGATTGCTATCAATTAGAAAGCATACTTGGAGAATGTTTGAGAAAAAGTACAATAAATCCAACTAGAATGAACATTGTGTAGAGAGGTCATCAAAGTCTTAAAATTCAGAATGTAGCTAAGATGAAAGTAATTTTGAACTGTGACTGAGATTTATATTTCAGATTGCTAGTAGATAAATTAGGCAAATTGCAGATATTTGGAGAGTCTGTGCAAAATCTCGATACTACGGAACATTTATCGTTGGTAAAAAAAAATCCATCACTGCCCAGATCTGCTTCTGGTTGTCTTCTATGTGTTTCCTAGGTTGTTATCCAAGGTAAAAAGACAAAATTTAGACACTATTAAACTAGTACAAGATGTCATGACGAGCGCTCTTAACGGAATGCCAGTCTAGGATTTCCTGAAAGATTACTACATTTGAGAAATCGTATATTGATGCCCAAAGGAAGTATCCTCAAGAATATTAATCATCACTCATTTACTCCCATCAAGGAAATCAAAGAAGAAATTGAAAAAAACTAGAGACAAAGTGAAAGACGAAATCATCAATGCCAAATATGGGCCAAAAAAGATACCCCTCTTAACATTCTTTATTACCGTAGAACGGAGCATTATTAACAAAGCAGTTAAAAAGATTCAGTGCATATACAACACCAAGGTGGTTGCAATAGAAGAGCCAAAAAAGAAAACAGGCATAGCCTAGTGCATGCAATGTCAACAATACGGACACACCAAAAACTACTGTATGAGGCCCTTCAGATGCGTCAAATGCGCAAGAGGGCACAAGACCACCGATTGCTCCAAAAAGGACAGAAACACCCTGACAAACTGTGCTTTTTACATGGGTAACCATCCTGAAAGGTCTATAAGGAGATCCTCACAAGGATGACTAACTCCAGAAACCAGCACTCAATCAATGTCACGAGAAATACAGAGCCCAGCCAAGGACCAATGCAAGAGGCTAACCTGCCCACCACTGCACCAACCCCGAACATACAAAGAGGTTCCCTACAAAGAAGGCTCAGCCCGTAACAGAAATGAAGTTACACAAGATCCTAAGAAATCAAGTAGATAAGATTGACCTACTGATTCAACAAATGGGCACTCTCATCGCCACTATCATAAACAAATTATGCAATTAAAATTATTAAAAAATGGCACAGTGGAACACAAATGAAATTAAAACTTTCATCAAAACAAATCAGTTACATATAGTCCTCATCTCAGAAAACCATACAACTCGAAGAAGTAACGCTAAAATAACACAATATACTGTACTGAACACCCGGACGGAACAGCTCACGCAGGATCAGCCATTATCCTCAAAAACACAAATAAACTGCCTACAAGAATATAAAACAAACCACATAGAGGCAACAGCAGTACAAGTCCATGACTGGCAAGGTTCACTAACAATCTCAGCAGTATATTGCCCACCAAAGCACAAAATTAGGAATCAACAGTTCAAAGAATACTTTGCTTCATTAGGAAACAGAAGAAATAGAAATAGGTGGGGACTGGACATACACAAGCTGGGTCTCAAGACTCACACTCACACGAGGACGGGAGCTGAAGAAGTTCATAGACAGAAACAATCTAACAACTGTAACGTTCCGTTTTTATTCTTTTGTTAAATATATTTAAATGCCGAATCATTAGCTACGACTATGAGTTTTTTCAAATTATCAGCGTGAGGTTTTCGAGGAATCGAGAACGCGCTGGGAGGGGGAGCGAGATGGGAGGAGAAGAGAGGAGGAGGGGGTTGGATGCGCGGCGTGGACGGATGTGTGTGCGAGGTGAGCCGGCTTAATACTTATATTGATTAGAACAAATTAAATGATTTAAATGAACTCTTGATATTATTATTCAAATATCAAACTACCGTCGGATGAGCTGTTTGAGCGTTAATGTGTATTAAGAGTGGCTTGAGGCGCACACAACGTCCACTAGCGCTGTTTATTAGTTTTTGTAGATTGCATGTTTTTTTGTTAGAGTTGTGTCGTTGTGTTGCCCCGTTTCCTTTCCTAATTTATTTTGTTATTTGCGCTGTGCGTAAATTTCGCGTTCTGTTACGCTAAGTAGCCACGTAGGGCCCTCATTAAATGCACTAGTTACTGCCAGTATTTTCACCGTAGCTTCACCAGAGGACCAGGGCCCCGTTCCAGAAATAGGGACACTGCAGGAAGGGAACCGGAACCAAGCAAACAGGGAATCCCGTTCGAAGGAGGCGCTGCATAAAAAGGCATCTGGGAGGGTGCATCACCGCTTACCACCCTTAGCTGCTTCTAGACAGGCCAACACCTACCCGCATGCGCTAGACCCTGCTTTAATCCCACGCTGCTTAACACGGAACTCCGCTTGAAATTGGTGAGACGATTCCATTCTCTAGTTTCTTTTACGAACGGGCCAAAACCAATTCGAACTCAACGAGCAGGCAGTCGTCGAATCATTCATTATTATTTTTTAGTATTGTGGCTACTTTTAATACTTGTACAACCATTTAATATTTCACTCATTGCTTAATTGTTTAATTAAATTGTTATTGTTGAAACGTGACTTAGATCTTGACTAACTTTGCTATTAAAATTAACAGTTTATTTCCCCTATCTGTCACATTTGTGGCTGGCGCCCAATTGATGTTGAAGTAAGTAATAAGTAAGTACGAACCACGACCCAGCGCCGCAATAAGCTAACCTAGCCGTGAGCATTTGTGAAGGCGAACGTCACACAACATAATACATAAAATTACGACAATGTTCGTATGAAATGCAAACAATGCGTCTTAATTAATAAGACTACTTAAGAAAATAAAAAACGTTTTTTCAACTACGCTGGTTTCAATGGATAAACCAGTGTAGTTGAAAAAACGTTTTTTTTTTTCATTTTAATTAAAACATACAATTATTTTACAAAATGTGTTTTTTCCATTGAAACGGTGTTTAAAACATTAGCAATTAAAAACATGTTTAAAGCGTGTTTAAAATAAATTTAAAACATGTTTTAAGTCAGTTATAAATTTGTATGTTTATAATGTTATTTAAAATATTGTCAACAATTTAGCTAAAATTTATTTTGTAAAACATTATTTACAAAACTACAGGATAATTAATTATTATTAATACAATTTAAGCATAACTAAGTAATAACAACATAACACAAACAGAAAAATAACAAATTTAAACTTCACATTAAATCAGTGTTTTATACACCTGGCACATGAAGTAAAATTTCGAGTTTAGAAAAGCCTGAAAATTTGGACACTCGCTTCGCTCCACGCCAAAATCTAAATTTTCAGGCTTTTCTAAACTCGAAATTTTACTTCATGCTTAACCAAGGACTGGAAACCTTTTACTTTAAATAATATCAAACAAAACTTGATTATTCCGTAATGAACCACTTCCAATTATGAAAAGTACATTATTATTTAAATAAATTTGCAGACATTTGTTGTTTTTATAAAATAATTTGAAACTTTTAACGAATGTTTCCACTCCTTGATTAAGCATGAAGTAAAATTTTGAGTTCAGAAAAGCCTGAAAATTTAAATTTAGACGTGAAACGAAGTGTAGGATCCAAATCCAAATTGTTAGGCTTTTCTAAACTCGAAATTTTACTTTATGGCTACCGGTATAAAACATTAAATTAAAGTGAAGTTCAAAAAATACTCCACAACTACAAAACTGATTAGGGTTTGTTTAGAGACTTCATTAACACAAATATGCAAATAAAGATACCGCTAAAGACAGACTACGACATTGAGAAGGCAACAAAGAACATAACGAATGAAATTTAAAAAGCAGTCTGGAGGTCAACACCAGAAATTTCCAACAAAGTAGAAGGTGAGAACTAAGCGAAGGAAGTAAGAGAAAAAATTCTAGAAAAACGGAGACTACGATGCATATGGCACACAAGCAGTGACAGGACAGCCTAAACAAAGCAGCCAAAAAACTAAAGGCACTAATCAACCAAATTAAGAATGAAACAATCTCATCCAGAAAGTTTATTGGCTAGTGAATAAGATGATTACTCCTTGTGTAAGGCAACAAAATGATTAAAAAGGCCTCAGTTTGTGTGAATAAAAAGCTATTTAGCTGTTCAGAAGTGAATAGCTTTTTATTCAATTGTATTTTTTATGATGCTCTCGAGAGGTATTTATTTCTAATATGGGCGATAAATAATCCCTAATTCCAAATGTCACGGGTACAAACGGGCACGATGACATCTGTAAGTAACGGGACGCCGGGTTTTGAGATTATTTCCTCCAACCTCTAATCTGCATTCCAACCGCCAACGCTTCCTTTCTGAACAAGTGCCAAATACCGCACCCCCACCTATTTTTAGTTTCTAAGTTTTAATTTTGTATATTTGTATTACACAAAAATTTTGCCACCATAAGAGAAACACACGTCTGTAAAAACTCTCATACTTTTTTATACATTTTGGAATTGTAATACCTTATTGCGAGGAACTACAATGGGTCCGACTGTGGTCTAAGTGGGTGTGCGGCTGAGGCTGCCCTCCCACCAAACAATCCATAATCCTTAACCTAACCCAAGAAACTAACTAATGCCTGCATGCAATATGTTATATCATATTTTTTTTTTAAATCCAAATGCTCAGGCTTTTCTCAACATGCTTAGTCTGGGAGTAGACTACTCGTTTAAAGCTTCAAATTGAACTCTTAAAAAAAAAAAACGAATTTCTGAAGATCTACAGCATATACAATTACTTCATGCTTAACCTAGGAGTAGAAATACTCGTTTAAAGCTTCAAATTGAACTATTTAAAAAAAACAACAAATATCGAGGATATTACTTAAAATAAAAATTTCCTGAATAAAAAATGTTGTATGAAAGTCAATTGCTTGCGATTGATTCGTGAGGTGAATAGGTGTCAAGGGTGTGAGCAAAGTTTAGAAGAGTGTACAGAGTTATAGTTATTTAGTTAAATAAAGACATAGAACAAACAATAGTACAGTGGATGTTAAAGGTGGTGATGGACTAGAAGACAATTTGAAATAAAAATAAGCGAGCTATAGGCATTTTTAGAAAATTAAGTGTCCTAACCTAAAATACATGTGATCATAAATTGTAAATAAACAGCAAAATCCAGCAAACAAAAACAAATTAATAGCTGTGTTATCTTAAGTCTGAGTGGCGTAAGCGTAAACGCGTTGGATTCTTCTGAGTACGAACGCAGCAGACCAAGGTTCAAACCCCGAGCAGGCTTCTTTTTTATTAAATAAAACAATAATAAATAAACATAAATGAACAACGACAGAAAAACGAATAGATACAACAAAAAAAGAAGACGGAGATGAAGACAAAGAGGGAAACGAGGATCTACAGCATATACAATGGAATTTTCTCAAAAAGTCAAAACATCTTAAGGTCACCAGAACAAAGAAAGCTGCAGGAAGCAAAGCAAGTAGCCGCAAACAAAAATAAATACACGATAGCAACAAGAATTGGAAAAAATGGATGAACTAAAAGATATGATGAGAATGATAATGCAAGAAATGAAAAAGAACACAGAAGAGCTGAAAGAGGAGATAAAGGAAGTAAGAAGGGAAATGCAGAGAAAGGAAGAAGATGGAATAAGGAGAGATTCCAAATACAAAATAGACTTGAAAAAGTAGAGATTAGACTGGAAAGAATAGAGAAGGAAGAATAATATAATAATAAAAGGGCTAACAGTAAAGGAACATAATGAAAAAAAAAGAAGTAGAAGACTTTATAAGCGATGTGCTCGAAGTAGTACCTAAATTAACGAAGGCTTATTTGATAAATAAAAGCAAAACAACAGATATGGTGCTTGTAGAGGTCGATACAGGGGAAAAGAAAGAGGAGATTATGAAAGCGAAGGGAAATAAATTGAATAACACCAAAATATATATTGATCATGACTTGACTGACAGAGAAAGGGATATACAAAGGGAGATTAGAATTATTGCGAGAGAAGAGAAAACAAAAGGAAACAGAATAAGAGTTGGCTATCAAAAACTCAAAATAAACGATAAGACATATAAGTGGAATCAACGCAAAGAAGGGCTAGAGGAATACGAGCCCCATATGAGTACAAAAAAACGAATAAAGAAGACAACGAATCATACGAAGACAACTAAGGCTAAGAAACAGGACGAATACAATGAACAAGAAAGAAACACAAACAATGTAGGCCAGTCTAAAATTGGAATAAGGGACAGTAGGGGGATAAGGGGCAAGGATGAGGAACTAAGTAACAAAGAAAATGTGTGTCTCATAAAGATAGACATGAAAACAGGCAGAAATAAAGGAAAAATGAGGGAGGAGAGCATAAGGGTGGGGTTTTGGAATGTGGCCGGAATAAAGTCGAAGTGTAAGGGCGGGAATGGCAAAAAGACTTTGAGGAGTGGGTGTTAGGAAAGGATGTGGTAGGATTATTGGAAACATGGATGATGGAGGAGGAGTGGGAAAATGTGAGAGATTCACTTCCAGGGGGACTTAGGTGGTCGGTACAAGGGGCAACGAAGGAGGCAAAGAGAGGGAGAGCAAAGGGTGGTATGATAGTGGGAACGAAGTGGTCCTTAAAAACAGGGGAGGTGGAATTTGTAGAAGAGGTAGACGGTGTAGTGTGGGTTAAATGGCAAAAGGGGGAGTGTCAACTGGAAGTAGGGGTGGTTTACATTAATAAGAACTGGGCCGAAGTGCAGAAAGTCGTAGATGAGAAAGGCAACGAAGGAGGGAGTTGTGTGGTGGGGGGAGATTTTAATGCGAGAATAGGGGAGATGTGGGGAGGAGTGTGTGGTCAAGGTAAACTAATAGTAAGGATAAACTGATCAACAGAGAGGGAAGGAGGATGGGGAAGTGGTTAATAGAAGAGGGATAGGAGGTGTTAAACGGATGTACAGAAGGTGATTGGGACGGAAAGAAAACGTATGTGGGATAACAAGGATCTTCAGTAATTGATTATGTCGTAATAAAGGGGTTAAATAGGGGAGAAGTTAGAAGAATGGAGGTGGAGAAAGTCTTGGGTTCGGACCATTTGCCAATAATGCTAGAGATAAGGATGGGGGAATGTAAGGGAAATGAACAAGAGCAGGATGCGTGGAAGATAGAAGAAAGTGTGAGGGCGGTTAAGAACATGGGAAAGCGCTTGGAGAAGACAAACTGGAATGAAGTAAAAACAATGGAAGAGATAATCGTGGGTTGTGGAAGAATAGTGAAAAGGGGGGGCGGAAAGAGTTGCCCATGGTGGGATCAGGAGTGTCATGACGTAAAGAGGGAAGTGAGGAAGGCAGTGAGGAAGTGGAGCTTGGGTAGGGGTGAAGAGCAGGGGGTGGTGGCAGCGAGGGTTAGGTACGCAAAAGTATGCAAAAGAAAGAAGAGGCAGGCTTTGGAGAGAACGACCGAGGAAATTAGATTGTGTAGAACTGAAAGGGAGATATGGGGTATTCTAAAAAGAGGTGAAATGAAGGGGCCCATAGGAGTTTCTTTGCAAGAATGGTCAGAGAAATGTAATAGAATGGCTCGAGAGCCGGGAGGGGTAGCGGGAGAGGTTGAAGAGTTTTCAAAGGAGGAGATAGAAAACGCATTTGCTTATCGGTATCTCTTGCTGGAAAAGCTGCGGGGCTGGACGGGCTGAGGGCAGAAATGTGGAAGGAGATAGGAAAGGAGGGAAAGCGGAGGTTTGGAGGGTTGCTGAACCAAATGTGGAGGGGAGAAGCGGAAATTCCATAGGCGTGGCGTGTCGGAGTTATGTGCCCGGTGCATAAAGGAGGTGATAAATCTAATGCAGAAAATTATAGAGGAATTTCAATTATGTGCACCGGGTACAAAATTGCAATGACGGTAGTGAAAAATAGATTGGAGAAGGAGGTGGAAATTAATGGAATACTGCCGGAAACTCAAGGGGGTTTTAGACAAGGGACCAAATATTAACGCTGGCAAGGATGGTGGAGAGAGTGCTGGAAGAGAGAGGGAGTATGTACGCTGTTTTCCTGGATTTGAAAGCAGCGTACGATACTGTTCCGAGAGAAAGGTTAGTGGAGTGTCTGAGAAGGAGAGGAGTGAGCGGAGTAACGGTTGAATGGATTAGAAGAGTGTACGAGGAAACGTGGGTGAGTGCGAAAGTTGGAGGGAATGTGGCTGAAAGGTTTAGAATGTGGACGGGGGTGAGGCAGGGCTGTCCGCTGAGCCCGTTATTATTTAACATATATGTTAGCGAATTGGAAGAGGTTTTGAGAAACGGGAAAGCGGGCGGGGTAGTGATCGAAAAAAGGAAGGTATGGATGCTAGCGTATGCGGATGATATGGTGCTTGTGGCAAGGAACTGGGGGACAAGCGAGGGCTGCAAGTTAATGCAAGGAAAACAAAGTGGATGAACTTTAGGAACAGAGGAAGAGAAGGAAGAGTAGATGAATTGAAGTGGAAGGGGGAGGTGATTGAGAGGGTGAAAGAATTTAAATATTTGGGCTTCATATTTAAAGCTTCAGGTGGTTACGGGGAGCACGCCAAATGGGTACAAGTGGAAAGCCAAGAAAGCATGGGGTATTGTAAGGAAGAAGTGGGGAAAATGGTTTGCTGGCAACTTCCAATTGGCGTGCAAACTGTGGGATGCGTGTGTGAAACCCATTTTGTTGTATGGAGTGGAAGCATGGGGTATAAATGAGTATGAATGCATTGAAAGAGAGCAGATGTGGTTCCTGAAGCAAATTCTGGGGTTGGAAAGGTCAACCCCTGGATACATTCTGCTTCAGAAAACAAATAGAATGAGTATACATGGTGAGGCAATGGAGAGAGTGGCGAAGCATGAGATGAAGTTGTGTGAATTGGAAAGTGAGAGACTGGTGAAAGAGGTATGGAGAATGTGCAAGGGATTAGGGAGGAGTGAGTGGAGTATAAAGCGCAGAGAGATGTATGAAAAGGCAGGAGAGGCTGAGGATAGTGTAAACGAATGGTTAGAGAAGGGGGTGAATGTGACAGCTTGGATGAAAGAGAAGTGGAAAGAGGTGGAGATAAGCGGATACAATCCAATGTACGAAAGGTGGCAAGTGCATGGGAGCGTGCCAGGGTACCTATCCAATAGTGACTTGTCGAAGGAGGCTAAGATAACCCTGGCAAGAACTAGATGTGATTCGGAGGAGAGAGGAAGGAAGGTCTGGATGGGGGGGAAAAGGTATGGTAAATGTGTGTTGTGCGCAAGTGGACGAGATACATGGAGTCATTTGGGAGAGGAGTGTGAAGGGGTGAATGTGGAATGGCTGGGGGAAAAAAGGAGTGTAATGGAATGGATGAGAGAGGACGGAGCTGGCGTAAAGATGGTAACGGTACTGGGTTGGCGGAGGGCGGAAAAAAGAAAGGAAATGATATAATTTTTTGTTCTATTATTATTTTGTTATTATTATTTTTTTTGTTTGTAATTTTATTTTTTATATGTCAATAAAGGTCTTTTTTTGCCTGTAATTAGTCTAAAAGTATACACAGTGATATAAATTATGAATGTATGCAAAATGAACTACAAGTAAAAAATATGTTTTGTTAATAATACACCTCAAATCTCTTACTGAATTCAATTATTGACTCATTTAAATAATTTTTTTGGAAAACTATCTATTTTTACATTGATCAAAAATTAAATAATTTATGATCCAAAATGGACCATAACAACTAGTTTATGAATTTTGTCCTGCTAGATTGGTTAAATCGTATACTGTGCACTGTGAGCGTTAATGAAGAACACAATTATTTTATTTGGATTTTTTACTCAAAATTAATTAACGAATCAAGTTACCTACAGTTTTTCACATATTTTCTGGCCACCTTGTATATTGCAAAGCTTATTTTGCTGATCAACAGAACATAAATTGTACAATTTGATATGTTATTAAAAAATTGTATTACTATAACTTATCCCTACAAACACTTGAATAAGTATAAGAACCTCTCCAAAATAACAATTTGACTCATTTTTCATATTAAATCATTATTTTCTACTTCTTTTGTAAGATTTTTTTGTACAATAAAATGTCCGCTACTGGTAAAATAACTTTTTTCAACTTTGTCGCTTAAAAAAAGACCTTCTGTGGGCCTAACAAAATTAAAAACAGCATACACATTTTTTGGTAGCATTAAAAAAATATTTTTTTTTTACCAAAAATCGAAAGAAAATCAAAATTAACATTCAAACCTGCATAAGTCTATCTCTCTCCCACTCACTGATTTCCCACCCTTAAAAATATTTATACCTCCTGTCAAAATTGAGCTAGATCTATTACATTTTTGTTGTTGTTTCGCTATAATTAGAAGAGGAGTGGGGCATTTTTATTTGGCACAATAGCTCAAAAAAGGGGTTAAACGATGTTAAAAAAAGCATATTTACCATTTTCAAGAAAACTAAAATAGCTACGAAAAAAGCATATAGTCATTACATATTAATTTATTTAATTCTATACAACTTTTATTTGAAATTCGTCGCAAGATATAAGGAGTACAAAAATTGATGACAAGCCCATGAACCATTTTCACTAAAATCATGCCACAGATCGACATCATTGAGATATCACTTGATTTGGATTCTTGGGACCCCAAAAGAGATATTTCCATAACAAAAATGGAAATCATTTTTTACTGATCAACTAAATCATAATACACAGTAGTGCATAGTAAAAACGACGAATGCCTCAAAATGCATATGAATACATTACTAATTTTTTTGTCAAATAGCAAAACATGTATTACAAAATATAAAATGTAATGTGTAAGTTATGTCTTATTACACGTTCATAATGTTTTATTTCTAAATAAAATCTTAACCAAAGCAGAACAATGTAATGCAATGAGTGTAAAAAAAACATATTAAATGGTAATTCTTTAATTAATTTAATTTGTTATCAGAGTACAAGGATTCTCTATAAGCGTTCGAATACTAACAGCACAATTAATTAATGCTTTACTCATTAACTAAAAATTTGTAATCTCTAAATTTGAGACTCTTGACAAAATAATCAAGGATACTTATCGGTATCTCTTGCTAATAATTGAACAGCAATTATACACAAAATATTGGTGAGTGTGTTTTACATTCCTATGTGTATTTATGCAGCTATTGGTATTGCGTGTTAGGTATTTAACAGTAAATATTTTTGGTATTGCGTGGGAGGTATTTAACAGTAAATATTTTTTTTAAATAAGTTTGTTCCATATATATTATCACGAAACATAGTTTCTGCATATTTTTATTTATTATTTCAAACTATAATTCTTGAAACTAACAATCATTAATTGAAATTATTTTTAACACGAATTATAAACAAAAAAATCTGCTGTGGTCAACACAGGTACCGACCGCAAATTAAAATAATATAGGATTAATAAATTCATTATTCCAATTACTTACTGAAGTTAATTTGTAGAATAAAATGTTCCCTACTGGTAAAATGATTTTTGTCAACTTTATCAATTAAAAAAAAATACATTCTGTCGGCCTAGAAAACTAAAAAATAGCATACACACCATAATACAAATAAGGAATTTTTTGGTAGCATTATATTATTTTACCAAAAATTGAAAGGTTGGCCTGAGATCAAAATTTAACTTTGAAACCTGCACTCTATCTCTCTTCTATTCACGTATTTCCTACCCTTAAAAATTGTAAATTTCTGAAAATAGAAAAAACTAAAAAAATATTTACATCTCCTGTCAAAATTGAGCTAACTCAATGAAATTTTTGTTGCTGTTTGGCTAAATTAGGAGAGGAGTGAGGAATTTTTAATTGTGACCATGACCTCCTTTTTGGGTCAAAAAAGGCTTAAACGATGTTTAAAAAAAACATATTTTCAAGAAAACTGAAAGATCTACGACAAAAAGCATGTACCAATTAACGGTAGATCATACATCAATGTGTTGTAGGAATGTCCGCTACAAACACTAGTGTCTAAGCTGGTTCCCGCCTGCCCTTTCCATCTAACTCAAAATTCAAAATTATAGTTGAGCGATATCTCGTCATTGGCTCACGTATCCCCTCTACAAATGTCTCTTCCTTTCTCTATTTAGAGATGAGAAGCAATAAATTACCATTTCGAAGTGGTATGCCACTTCAAATAGCGACCTTTACTTCTTCTTCTGCTATCCCTTGTTGCCCCTTGGGGCGTCGGGTAAGCGACCTTTACGATGTTGACAAAAGGTGCACTCAATGGGCTGTGATTATCAATTTACGTTTTGTGAATCGCCAAGATTTAGTCAGAACAAACACTTGTTGTATAATCCCATATCCGTCGGGGTATTAGCTCGGGAAGTAGTTTCAATAAGTATTTGATATAGTCTTTGCAATACTAATTAGTTGTAGATTGCTAAACGAATCGCACTTTTAATGTTTAATGTATAAATTATTTAAATTCAGCAATATTTACATATGAAAATATATGAAAACTTTTAATAATGTGTTTTTTTTCAAACAAATATCATTTATGTCCGTTTCAAAAGTTTTGGCCCCTGTGTTTGAATGCCAATGATACAACAAAAAGTATTTCTTCAATAATCATTATTTAAATTTAAGCATAAAGAGCAATCAATTCTTCGTAATATACTTTGATTTTTGTCCTTAACAAATATTGTTTATATTGACCTTTAAATGAAAAGAGGTAAAGGATCCTTTAATTTGAAGATTAAATATTCTATATTTCCCTACTACAGTGGGGACGGGACGCACTACTTGAGCACATAGTGATGCTGTTCCGGTCCAGTCTGGTGCTGGGACATGTCCCAAAGGTCTGGAAACAATTTTGGGTTGTATTCATACCAAAGCCTGATAAAGCAGACTGTACTGCACCCAAGGCATACAGACCAATCACACTCTCTTCATTTCTCATGAAAACGCTGGAGAGAATCTGTGAAAGGTACATAAGAACGTCAGCACTTATAAGCCAACACGCTTAAGATCCACCAAGTCGGCCCTACATAATGTAGTCAATAGAATCGAGAGATTAATGGATAACAAAGAATCCGCCCTGGGGGTTTTTGTTGACATCGAAGGTGCGTTTGATAAAACGACTATACTGAAGATAATAAACGCGCTAAACAAGTGCAGAGTACCATAAAAAATGTGTGACTAGATTGGCAATGCACTTGCCAACCGGCTGGTCACGCTCTCTGTGATCAAATGCAGGGAGCTGCAAATACAGTTTCGCGGTGGTGCAATGATCACTCCTTGTCGGTAAATCCGGCTAAAACGGAGTTGGTCATGTTCACTAAGTAAAGGAAGGTCATGGAAAGAGCACCTAAGCTACTGAATACGATGCTGCAGTACAGCGACGAGGTGAAATACCTGTGCATTACACTAGACGGGAAACTGAGCTGGAAAACGCACATTGAAATTAAAACGGACAAAGCTATAAGAGCCTTTTGATAATGTCATCGGGCAGTGTAGAAAACCTGGGGGTTAAAACCACGCACGACGATGTGGCTGTACACAGTTGTCATAAGGCCTATGCTAACATATGGAGCTTCAATTTGGTAGCCCAGCACCAAACCAGTAACGACTATAAAGAGACTAGCGCAACTGCAGCGGACAGTTTGTTTAAGCGTAACAAGCGCCATGCACACAATTCCGACAATGGCGCTGGTGGAGGCTATTGCGACTATACTTCGCCTCCAAAGTAGCGGGATTTGGAACAGCAACAACTGTGGGGAAGTCAGAGGTCACATCTGGAGGATTTTCTGCAACGATATACCTCTATTAGAGGCTGGCAATGACTACTGCATACCGACACCAATACGGAATGCTACACTGTTAATATCCAACCCACGAAACATACCCATAAAATACCCATGGGTAAGTATGCGACTGTCGCTCAACTGGAGACGATGGGTACAACACTTGCAGCTGACATCATTTTAAGTCGTAAAGTGTCAAACGAAGCCATAATAATAATAATAATAATAAGCATTCTTTATTTTATAGTTCCCCATGACATACAGATATACAAAACATACATTCTGATACTATGGAAAAGAACTTAAAATAGGGTCAAAACAAAACAAAACGAGAAATGTATATAAATCAAATACCTAATTCATTAATTGAATAGGGCTCTAATTCGCACAGATAATTAAATAATTGTTTTTTTAATAAATTTAAAGGTTTACATTCTGATCCTAACAGACAGTAGGCAAACCTTGATGTCTCTGAAGAAGTTATATACTCCTTCACAGACAACACTAGAGTGCCATAAAAAACTAAGGCAGGCAGCAATGCATAACAACATTGAAATCTGCTGTGTGAAGGGGCACGATATAAACATAGGTAACAGGAGGGCTGATGCACTGGCCAGAGCAGCGGCTGGGATGAACGTCATCTCACCGGAGCTGCTAGTGCGATTGACACCCCTGTCACTAAGTAACATGTTACATTCCACCACGCTTGTAAAATTCAGGAAGCGTTGGGATGATACGGAAAGCTGCAAACTCTCGAAGGAGACATTACAGATGACTAGAAGGAACCTCAGACGGATAACCGCTGTTCTAACCGAACACTGCGGGCTCAATGGACACTTATACAAGATGGGAATAGTTGACTCCCCATCTTGTAGAGGGTGTGAAATGGAAGACGAGACTGCGAGGCACATCCTCAGCGAATGCCCGGCACTCTCGTCTACGAGAATATCCATACTGGGTGAAAGATGGCCGACGATGGACATTATCAGGGATTTGCCCACCTCAGTAATACTGGACTACCTAGACAAGGTAGGATGGTTGAGCTGAGGATGGGTGACCCGTAGTGGGCGGCAGCACAATGGGCCTAATTAGGTCTAAGTGCCAGATTCCAGATACATGTATTTTTTCAAATAATTAATATATTACAAGGTGATATTATGAAAACGTAGAGGGTAATTTTCGAGATTCTTACACTGGGTTGTTGATATTCATAAATTCGTAAATTTCTTTACAAAAATCAAAATCATTTTCGGCGGAATAGGTACTATGATTTTTTAAAACATTTAGAAAAGAAAAGTTGCTTACGGTTTGAGGGTTTAAATTGTGTTAAAATTCAATTTGTTATAATATTATTTTGTCATAAAACTTTTAAATTAACGTACTGTTGAAATAAAAACATGATTACCTGAATATTATCTTCCTTAATTGTGATAAATAAATTATATAAATATATATACAGTAAATACATTCTTGATATTCACGTGGCTTGTGGATCGACAGGCCGGCTTCTCCCAGCCTTGCACTGCACTTTTTACTTTTTGCATTTGTACACTACTCAAAATTAATTTTTAAAAACTCAATATTTTTCACGTCAATATTTAAACCGGAATTATTCGTTTATTAGATTGAGATTCGCCTCTTTTTAGTTCACAGATACTACAATTTAAAATATCATATGCAAACGTCGTTGTTTACTATCTAGTAAACAATACAAGTGTAATTATTCTTTTTTTAGGTTTTTGTAACCAAAATTGTAATTTTAATAAAAAGTGTTTGTTATTGTAGTAAGAAAATAGCTATCGTTTTATTTCTATCATCTTACTCATCGAGATCCAACTCCGCGGTTTGGTGTTGGATTGCGATCATTCACGACGGCTCTCGAATCCAACTAAACTAGCTTGTTTTACGGAGCTCTGAATCCGACTGAGCTATAGCTTACTCATCCGGATCCAACTCCGAGGTTCGGAGTTGGATCCAGATGTTTCCGTGCTGAATATACGTATGTGTTTTCATAAGCGCGCACACATATTCAATATATTTAAACACACTTGAAGTGTAATCGCACGAAATTAATACGCGGTTACTAACATTTTTATTAAACATTTACTCTTACCTTTTTTTATAAACTAATATTAAATTATTGAAATCTCTCTCGGCGGATCGCTAGCACGTAACTGAGTCATGTTACTCTTTTGAGCTGGCTCACTGAACTAGCTCTTTAAAGTGAGTCAGATCTTGTGAACCAGCTCACTGAAAAGAGCTATTTCGGCTATCTCTAATCAGAACACATAGCAGCAAATACAGTGACTCGAAACCAAGATAGATACCCACCGCCTAATAAGGAGCAGAATCATGGTCATATAACAGTGTCGAAAGATATGGCAGGACAAGGTAAACCGTTAATGGACGACTCACCTTACAAATCAACAGCCACTCATTTATTTATGGCCTATGGTCGATTGTAGATTGTCAACTTGCAAATACATTTAAAAAAAATCTGCCACCGCAAATTAAAATAATATAAGATTATTAAATTCATTATTCCAATTACTTGTTGAAGTTAATTTGTACAACAAAATGTCTCCTACTAGTAAAATGTTTTTTTTTAATTTTGCCGCTTAAAAAAAAACTTCCCGTTGGTCTGAAAAATTAAAAAATTGGAATTTTTTAGCATTAAAAAAATATTTTTGTTTACCAACATTCGAAAGGGGTAGGTAGGCTTTAAATCAACATTTAACATTAAAAACACGTTTTTCCCATCTTTGAAAAATAGAAATTCCTAAAAGTAGGAAAAACTAAAAAATATTTATATCTCCCGTAAAAATTGAGCTAGCTCAATGACATTTTTGTTGTTTCGCTATATCTAGGAGATCAGTGGTGAATTTATAATTGGTACCATGACCACTTTTTTGGCTCAAAAAAGGGGTTAAACGATGTTTAAAAAATATACTTACCATTTTCAAGAAAACTAAAAGTTATGACCAAAACCATGTAATCAATACATGTTTATTTTTTGATTCTCTACAAACGAATTAAAATTAATATCGACTTTCTCCAAAAAGTTTGTTTCCAAATATTCATTGAAACAACTACTTCTCGAGCTAATACCCCGACAGATTTTTATTTGGTACAATAGCTCAAAAAAGGGATTAAATGATGTTAAAAAAAAGAATATTTATTTTCAAGAAAACTAAAATAGCTACAACGAAAAGCATATAGTCATTACATATTAATATTTTAATTTTCCAAAACTTTTATTTGATTTTCTTTTGACTATGTTAATAATTTACAAGATATAAAGAACATTTCAAGAGTAATAAATAATTTCCAGTCTTCACCCATTTCTAGCTAGTCGCAAGATATAAGGAGTATTTGGGTTCTATACCCAAATACAAAATTTGATGACAATCCCATGAACCATTTTTGCTAAAATCATGTCACAGACCGACATCATTGAGATATTACTTGATTTGGATTCTTGGGACCCCAAAACAGATATTTGCGTAACAAAAATGAGAAACAATTTTTATTGATCAACTAAATCACAATACACAGTGGTGTGTAGTAAAAATGACAAATGCCTCAAAATGCATATAAATACATTACTAATTTTTTTGTCAAATAGCAAAACATGTATTACAAAATATAAAATGTAATGTGAAACTAAGTTATGTCTTATTACACGTTCATAATGTTTTATTTCTAAATAAAATCTTAATTAAAGCAGAACAATGTTACGCAATGAGTGTAATTAAAAAAAAAACATATTAAATGGTGATTCTTTAATTATTTAATTTATTATCAGATTCTCTATAAGCGTTCGAATACTTACAGCACTATTAATTAATGCTTTATTAAATAACGCTTATTTATTCATTTAAGAACATGTTCCGTAGAGTCGGTTGGAAGCTCTTCTATTTGTTTTGGTGGTTCTGGCAAGCATTCGCCATTTAAATCAGTACCATATGTACATAGTGGGCAGATACTACAAACATGGTTTCTAGCTACTTCTTGAACTTGCCTCTTGGAAAATGCCAAAATCCATGGAAACGCCAACAGTAGCACCAACGTAAATACCACAAAAAATAAATTAAAATTCATTTTGAATATAATTTTTAAACTCGATATTTCGAAAACAACGCCAGAATAATTCAGTTAATTGACACTTTTTCACAACACTTTATTAATTAGGAAGTTGTTGTTGATTGAAAATTTGTAATCTCTAAATTTAAGACTCTTGACAAAATAATCAAGGATACTTATCGGTATCTCTTGTTAATAATTGAACAGCAATTATACACAAAATATTCGTGAGTGAGTGTTTTACATTCGTATGTATGTTTATGCAGCTATTGGCAATGGGTGTTAGGTATTTATTAGTAAATATTTTTGGTATTGCGTGGGAGGTATTTAACAGTAAATATTTTTGGTATTGCGTGGGAGGTATTTAACAGTAAATATTTTTGGTATTGCGTGGAAGGTATTTAACAGTAAATATTTTTGGTCTTGCGTGGGAGGTATTTAAGGGGATTATTGCAGTGTAACACGCCGATCGTGTTGGAAAGACCCACATAGTTTAGAGTAGCTCATCCGATGCCAAATTTACAGCACAAGTGGGGAGAATACAGTCAGAGAGAAAAGCGGCAGTTCGCTGTGCATTTGTGCATTGCTCCTTGGCATGAACGGATGGGGTCTCGCGTCGCGTGGAATAGACGAAAAAAACAAAGCGTATAAAAAAGACGGATCGAACGAAAGTGTCGATTCGTATTATTTAAACACGCTGATAATACATACAAGCTATGTATTGTTTTCAATTCGTTAGAAAGCGTTATCGGATCCTGTGTTATTTTTCGGTATTTACAAAACTGATGATTCTTATTCTTGTCATTATAACACATTATTTTTACTTTTAAGACTCCAGTTTCGACAGCCGAACAAACTATGTGTTTTATTTTATTAAATTATAGATTATTGCTTAAAAATATAATAATAAAATAATTCATGTTCATAAGCTCATTGTGAATATTTATATGCCGGACATATATGAAAAAAACGGAACATGGGATTTTCAATGATATTTTTTAAATGGGAATATTATCTTCCCTAACTGCTATTGCCATGAAAATAATGTGTATTAATTTGGCCTCTGCCCAATTGGGTAAATACCCCCGATTTTGGGGAGAATTTCAATTTATATTCGGTCAAATATTCTAGTTTTTATGAATGCAACAAATAAATAATAGATTGAAAAAAATTAAACGAAAAGCTGCCCTGTTTTTTTAATGTTTAGTACAGGGTTTACAAAATGATGATGTGTATAAATAGGCTCAGTCAACTTAGCCCCCCGAAGTTCGACTTTTTTGAAAAAAGCGATTGTGCTAGACCGGCCTTAGCTAGCGCCACAAAAATTAGAGCTAGCGCCATTTAGACAAGAAAACTACGGGGATTTGAACTTTCGGGGGGCTAGGTTGATGCTAGCCCCCCAAGTTTGGATTTTTTAAGTTTTTTACACTATTCGGATTCCTACCAATTTAAAAGCCAACGCCACTCCCACAGCCCCAAAAAATGATAAAACATTTTTAACCCTGGCGCCCTAAAATGAGATGTTTTTAATCAAATTGGGTGGAAAATATAACTTAGAGCTAGCGCCAACAGAATATGACAAAAATATTCTCTCAAAAATATCAGATAAAAAAAAGTTCACGTCCAAATTTTGATGTAAGAGCTTTCAGATCCTGTATGCGTATTACCATATACTTCCTGAATTTTAATACAAAATGATGTTTGGCATATAATATACCGCTTTCAACAAATAGTTCGGCGTTGTAATTACTTTATTTATGTTCATAGACACTGGCTATTAGAAACATGATGCCTAGTAGACAGTAGCGTAACTGACAATTGTGTTTTCACTCCTAGCTAATTTAAATCGTTATTACGCAAGAACTTACCGTACGATTTAAGAAACTCTTTTGGCATTGTAATTACTATACTAATATTTATAAACACTGGCAACGAGATAGCTTGCACTAGTAAGACAGTGGCGTAACTGACGATTGTTTTTGATAATTGAAATCGTTATAACTCGGAAACTAACCGTACGATTTCAATTTTTTTTTTGGCATTGTAATTGCTATACTGAAGTCTATAAACACTAACAACGACATAGCTAGTGATATTAAAGGATAAATTAAAATCACTTGGTTTGTTTCACTATTTGTTTCTATTTACTCGACTAGTTTCGCTTTTTACGGCATTATCAAAGTTCACTCTTGATAATGCCGTAAAAAGCGAAACTAGTCAAGTAAATAGAAACAAATAGTGAAACAAACCAAGTGTTTTTAATTTATCCTTTATTATTATTTCAAAATGTTTCACCAAGTGATAAATGAGAAAGTTATTCAAGAGATAGCTAGTGCTAGCAAGACAGTGGCGTACCTCACGGTTGTTTTTTTTATGATAACTTAAATCATTATTACTCGGTGGAAAACACTCGTTGGGAGTTTCAAACTGAACGCTTTTCAAAAACAATGAATGCCTGAAAATTTACCTAGTACACATCGGGTTATGTATGTACCTAATCAAAACATGGGTATCTTTTCGATGCTACAAAATTGTGATTAAGCTCCTTTCGTTGCTATTCAATTGACTTTATTTTCATTCTAACACAATCTATCTCAATATCCTGATTCTACGATATACAGGGAGTTTTTCTTTAAAGTAGACGTATTCCAGATTCACTTTATTTTGTTTAAATCTTTAGATATATGTTGTTTTTATAGGAATTCAATTTGAAGCTTTAAGCGAGTGTTTTCCACTCCCAGACTAAGCATGAAGTAAAATTTCGAGTTTAGAAAAGCCCCGTGAAAATTTGTCGAGGGTCGCGCAGCGACCCGAGACAAATTTTCTGGGCTTTTCTAAACTCGAAATTTTACTTCATGCGCCACGCGTATAGAACACTAAAATTTTGTGAAATTTGTGTATATTTTAACCTTACTTGAAATCAGCGTTTTATACGCGTGGCGCATGAAGTAAAATTTCGAGTTTAGAAAAGCCCAGAAAATTTGTCTCGGGTCGCTGCGCGACCCTCGACAAATTTTCACGGGGCTTTTCTAAACTCGAAATTTTACTTCATGCTTAGTCTGGGAGTGGAGAACACTCGTTTAAAGCCTTGAATTGAACTTTTGCACCCAATTTGATTAAAAAATTCTCATTTCGGGGGGCTAGGGTTTAAAATGTTTTATAATCTTTTGGGGTTGTGGGGGTGGCGCTAGCTTTTAAATTGGTAGCGCTAGCTCTGAGGAATCCGAATACTGTAAGAAAACTTGAAACATCCAGCATCAACCTAGCCCCCCGAAAGTTCAAACCCCCGTAACTTTCTTGTCTAAACGGCGCTAGCTCTAATTTTTGTGGCGCTAGCTAGCGCTAGCTAAGGCCCGTCTAGCGCAACAGTTATTTTTTAAAAAGTCGAACTTCGGGGGGCTAAGTTGACTGAGCCGTATAAATAGAGGATTGCAATAACATTCAATTTCAATTCATTTATTCCTTATTTACTTACTATCAAAATATGACTCATCATAAATCAGCCAAATTTGAAAAAAATATATTGGGCTCGGTGCAATGTTGAGCAAGAAGCTTATTATTTGAAATGCATTATAATAACTACCTTATTATTATTATAGTTCTATTTTTTCTAAAATAATTAACAATGAATATGCACGCAGTTAAACCCTACATTTTTTTAAACATTCGTCAAACAAATATTGCCTGTGCTCAGTAAAAAATAGTTGATTTGTAACATTAATCTACGACAACGTCATATTGGTGTTATTCTTACTAGTAGTCAGAAAGCATGAAAATAAAACACTAGTACAATAAAATATCGATTATAATTGCGAAATATTAATTTTACGAGAATAAATGCTAACGACGCGAGCCGTTTTTGTTAACTATGATTGAAAAAAGAAAAGAAAAACAAACGCGAAGCCGCACAGCGTTCACCGGCCCAGAGATAAACGCTGGCCGCATGCTGCTCGCCCCTCCAATAATTGTGCAGATGAGTGTACAACGCGTTCAACTAAGAGAAGATCCGCAAGGCGGCGGTATTTTACGGTCTTATTTTTCAAGATTTTTATTTTAACCTGATTCGGGCATGAGCTATCGCATCCTTATGAAATGTTCACATTATATTCCTTATAGTATAAACTAGTAAGATATGGGAATATTTTTTTTAATTTTGAAAAATTTAACATTATTTTTTTCATACCTCTGAAAGCAAATTGTTTAAAAAAAAAGTACTTCGATATTTTACTAGATAATTGGGCTTAATATACGCTGTCAAAATTTCAACTTTCTAGGACCTTTAGTTTTTAAATAAACCTAACATTAAATTTCAGACCACTGTTATATTCCCCTTAACAGTAAATATTGTTTTTAAATAAGTTTGTTTCATATACAGTGTGTAAATGACAAATTTTTTAGAGTTGGATCTTCATGTTCTGAGGATCGCTCCTGATTAGTCTTAAACTAAGATATTGAAAAAATGAGCCAAATCAATTAATATATATAGGGTGTTTTTTTGGCCGATTTCTAAAAATTAGTCTAGAGTAAACTGTCTTTATTTTAGCAGATATAACAAAAATGTATTAGAAAAAGTTGTTTAGAATTAAAAGTTATGGAAGGCTTTCAATTTTTGTACAAATCAGCCTACTTTGATGTTTTTCATCAACATGAGACTTGAATTTGTTACCTATAATTCCACACCAAACGTTGATCGACCAGGGACGTTGATGTTTAACTTGTCGTAACCAGTGCGGATTTTGATTCTGAGAATACTATCTTTAGAAATCCCGGAATCCCTATGTAATTGCCGAGTGCTTACATGAGGGTTTTGTTAAACAGCTGCTACTACAGCAATTTCATTAGCTTCTCCTGTGATAGTGTTTCTTCGTTTTCTTTGTTTAGGTTGAACATTACCGTCGGACATCAAGGATTGGACTACTTTGTAAAAAAAAAGAACGTGAGCTTACATTATCTGAAAAACGCTTAGCATACAGGGCAACAGCATCGTCAACATTCCGCCTACATTCAGCGAAAATCAGAATCATTTCAATTTTTTCTTCTACGGTTGCAGCATTCATTTCACACTCGTACTTCAGTTTAATGAATGAAAGGTAAAGATAGTCAAGTGAATTGAAAATGTTGGAGGTGTTTTCAGTAACATTTTGACATAAAGGTTATCTTTGACAGCGCTGCACTAGCTTTTATATCCCGTAGTTCGCCATTCGGTCACGGTGGCGCGTCAAGGTTAGAATGCTTACGATTGCAGTGCTAATGGATTTTGTCTTGAAAAGCCAAGATTTGCTATAAAAAATAGGGTTTTCCAATCACGATTTTGAAGGGAGGTTGGATCGAGTTTCGTATCGCTAAATAACTTTTTGAAAAATTTAACATTAGGTTATTTCCTTTTATCGATCAAATGTGTAATTTGTCGAGATATTCGCAAAAAATCAGGTTTCTTGTGATTACAGCGCCAGCTGCCATGAATTGAGAAAAATGTTTCAAATAAAAGTCACTTGTTTTTTTTTATGGGGAATCCGAATCAGCGATAAAAAAATGGGGTTCCCATTTACGATTTCAAAGTTGCCCCCACTCCATCTCAGGGGGTGGGGTGAGGGGTCGACTTTGGTATCATTGGATGACGCTCTTCCAGGCGAACAAATTTTATTCAGAACATTTTTTGATCTGATGCGTAGTTTTAGAAATATTTCAATGTCTTTAGATAAATCGGCCACCCTGTATAATAAAAACCTTATATACCGGTAGGTGTGAGGTAATATAACAAAATTAATAACCTTAAAAATATAAGATATTTACAATTTTGAATGACACCAATGGAATAACAACATAATTATTTGTTTATCTGTAAAGTTTCATTCATTTTTGGTTATAAACAAAGAAGTTGCGACAGTTTAAAGTTGGGTTAATCGTGAAACGATTTAAAAATACCTACTTTTTAAAACACTTTTTACAACAATAATTTATTAAATTATTCAATAAAATTGAAACGTCAGTATGTTATTAGTATATGTTCAAAAAATCAATTTCTTGCACGTCAGATTTTATTTGATTACCCTTTAAACACAGGGGCCAAAACTTTTGAAACGGACATTACTTATATTTATTTTATTACAATCAATATTTACAAATTAGAAATGACCAAAGTTACGATTATAAAGTGCCGAATTTTACCATAGACCCACCGTTAATTTTTTTTTGATTCTCAATTTTTTCAAAAGATTTTTCGATTATGTTAATAATCTACGAGATACGAAGAAAACGCTAAGAGTAAACATCCACTTCCGGTGTCCAGTTTTCATCCATTTTTAGCTCGTCGCAGGATATTATGGAATAGAACCCAAATACAAAACGCCATCTAATGCCCCTTAGCTCAAGTAGCATCGTCACTAGCGGGCAAACTACACGTTTGTATACAGCAATTGTTCGTCCACAATAGGGCATTATTTAATATAATACAAATATCAAGAATCTTGATATTTGTATTCTATTAAGGGGAATATAACAGTGGTTTGAAATTTAATGTTAGGTTTATTTAAAAACTAAAGGTCCTAGAAAATTGAAATTTTGACAGCGTATATTAAGCCCAATTATCTAGTAAAATATCGAAGTACTTTTTTTTTTAAACAATTTGCTTTCAGAGGTATGAAAAAAATAATGTAAAATTTTTCAAAATTAAAAAAAATATTCCCATATCTTACTAGTTTATACTATAAGGAATATAATGTGAACATTTCATAAGGATGCGATAGCTCATGCCCGAGTCAGGTTAAAATAAAAATCTTGAAAAATAAGACCGTAAAATACCGCCGCCTTGCGGATCTTCTCTTAATTGAACGCGTTGTACACTCATCTGCACAATTATTGGAGGGGCGAGCAGCATGCGGCCAGCGTTTATCCCTGGGCCGGTGAACGCTGCGCGGCTTCGCGTTTGTTTTTCTTTTCTTTTTTCAATCATAGTTAACAAAAACGGCTCGCGTCGTTAGCATTTATTCTCGTAAAATTAATATTTCGCAATTATAATCGATATTTTATTGTACTAGTGTTTTATTTTCATGCTTTCTGACTACTAATGGAATAAGTATTTTTTATACTGCATGTTCACTAATATAGAAAACACGAAATGTTTCACTAATTTAAATAAAGATGTGTAATATACCTTTAATATTGGCTTTCCTTATTATTTGACAGTGTCGGTATTATTAAATTATTTTTAAAGTTTTTTAAGCTGATTAATAAGCCAGAAGCAATCGAATAACAATCAGTCTTGTTCAAATCATTATTTCGTCTTAAATCTTTCGTTATTAAAGCAGTTGTTAAATGCCATTAAACTTCTCGCAATAAAACTATTAAAGTAAATTGTAAAGTTTCTAGCAATCGGACCTATTTGAACCAACTGCGACTTCATCAACGAATCAATGATATCAAAACTATAAGAATAGTAAGAATAACACCAATATGACGTTGTCGTAGATTAATGTTACAAATCAACTATTTTTTACTGAGCACAGGTAATATTTGTTTGACGAATGTTTAAAAAAATGTAGGGTTTAACTGCGTGCATATTCATTGTTAATTATTTTAGAAAAAATAGAACTATAATAATAATAAGGTAGTTATTATAATGCATTTCAAATAATAAGCTTCTTGCTCAACATTGCACCGAGCCCAATATATTTTTTTCAAATTTGGCTGATTTATGATGAGTCATATTTTGATAGTAAGTAAATAAGGAATAAATGAATTGAAATTGAATGTTATTGCAATCCTCTATTTATACGGCTCAGTCAACTTAGCCCCCCGAAGTTCGACTTTTTAAAAAATAACTGTTGCGCTAGTCGGGCCTTAGCTAGCGCTAGCTAGCGCCACAAAAATTAGAGCTAGCGCCGTTTAGACAAGAAAGTTACGGGGGTTTGAACTTTCGGGGGGCTAGGTTGATGCTGGATGTTTCAAGTTTTCTTACAGTATTCGGATTCCTCAGAGCTAGCGCTACCAATTTAAAAGCTAGCGCCACCCCCACAACCCCAAAAGATTATACAACATTTTAAACCCTAGCTCCCCGAAATGAGATATTTTTAATCAAATTGGGTGCAAAAGTTCAATTCAAGGCTTTAAACGAGTGTTCTCCACTCCCAGACTAAGCATGAAGTAAAATTTCGAGTTTAGAAAAGCCCCGTGAAAATTTGTCTCGGGTCGCGCAGCGACCCGAGACAAATTTTCTGGGCTTTTCTAAACTCGAAATTTTACTTCATGCGCCACGCGTATAAAACGCTGATTTCAAGTAAGGTTCAAATATACACAAATTTCACAAAATTTTAGTGTTCTATACGCGTGGCGCATGAAGTAAAATTTCGAGTTTAGAAAAGCCCAGAAAATTTGTCTCGGGTCGCTGCGCGACCCTCGACAAATTTTCACGGGGCTTTTCTAAACTCGAAATTTTACTTCATGCTTAGCCTGGGAGTGGAAAACACTCGCTTAAAGCTTCAAATTGAATTCCTGTAAAAACAACATATATCTAAAGATTTAAACAAAATAAAGTGAATCTGGAATACGTCTACTTTAAAGAAAAACTCCCTGTATATCGTAGAATCAGGATATTGAGATAGATTGTGTTAGAATGAAAATAAAGTCAATTGAATAGCAACGAAAGGAGCTTAATCACAATTTTGTAACATCGAAAAGATACCCATGTTTTGATTAGGTACATACATAACCCGATGTGTACTAGGTAAATTTTCAGGCATTCATTGTTTTTGAAAAGCGTTCAGTTTGAAACTCCCAACGAGTGTTTTCCACCGAGTAATAATGATTTAAGTTATCATAAAAAAAACAACCGTGAGGTACGCCACTGTCTTGCTAGCACTAGCTATCTCTTGAATAACTTTCTCATTTATCACTTGGTGAAACATTTTGAAATAATAATAAAGGATAAATTAAAAACACTTGGTTTGTTTCACTATTTGTTTCTATTTACTTGACTAGTTTCGCTTTTTACGGCATTATCAAGAGTGAACTTTGATAATGCCGTAAAAAGCGAAACTAGTCGAGTAAATAGAAACAAATAGTGAAACAAAGCAAGTGATTTTAATTTATCCTTTAATATCACTAGCTATGTCGTTGTTAGTGTTTATAGACTTCAGTATAGCAATTACAATGCCAAAAAAAAATTTGAAATCGTACGGTTAGTTTCCGAGTTATAACGATTTCAATTATCAAAAACAATCGTCAGTTACGCCACTGTCTTACTAGTGCAAGCTATCTCGTTGCCAGTGTTTATAAATATTAGTATAGTAATTACAATGCCAAACGAGTTTCTTAAATCGTACGGTAAGTTCTTGCGTAATAACGATTTAAATTAGCTAGGAGTGAAAACACAATTGTCAGTTACACTACTGTCTACTAGGCATCATGTTTCTAATAGCCAGTGTCTATGAACATAAATAAAGTAATTACAACGACGAACTATTTGTTGAAAGCGGTATATTATATGCCAAACATCATTTTGTATTAAAATTCAGGAAGTAAATGGTAATACGCATACAGGATCTGAAAGCTCTTGCATCAAAATTTGGACGTGAACTTTTTTTTACCTGATATTTTTGAGAGAATATTTTTGTCATATTCTGTTGGCGCTAGCTCTAAGTTATATTTTCCACCCAATTTGATTAAAAACATCTCATTTTAGGGGGCCAGGGTAAAAAATGTTTTATCATTTTTTGGGGCTGTGGGAGTGGCGTTGGCTTTTAAATTGGTAGCGCTAGCTCTGAGGAATCCGAATAGTGTAAAAAAACTTAAAAAATCCACACTCGGGGGGCTAGCGTCAACCTAGCCCCCCGAAAGTTCAAATCCCCGTAGTTTTCTTGTCTAAATGGCGCTTGCTCTAATTTTTGTGGCGCTAGCTAAGGCCGGTCTAGCGCAATCGCTTTTTTCAAAAAAGTCGAACTTCGGGGGGCTAAGTTGACTGAGCCTATTTATACACATCATCATTTTGTAAACCCTGTACTAAACATAAAAAAAAAAAAAACAGGGCAGCTTTCCGTTTAATTTTTTTCAATCTATTATTTATTTGTTGCATTCATAAAAACTAGAATATTTGACCGAATATAAATTGAAATTCTCCCCAAAATTGGGGGTATTTACCCAATTGGGCAGAGGCCAAATTAATACACATTATTTTCATGGCAATAGCAGTTAGGGAAGATAATATTCCCATTTAAAAAATATGATTGAAAATCCTATGTTTTTTTTCATATATGTGCGGCATATAAATATTCACAATGAGCTTATGAACATGAATTATTTTATTATTATATTTTTAAGAAATAATCTATAATTTAATAAAATAAAACACATAGTTTGTTCGGCTGTCGAAACTGGAGTCTTAAAAGTAAAAATAATGTGTTATAATGACAAGAATAAGAATCATCAGTTTTGTAAATACCGAAAAATAACACAGGATCCGATAACGCTTTCTAACGAATTGAAAACAATACATAGCTTGTATGTATTATCAGCGTGTTTAAATAATACGAATCGACACTTTCGTTCGATCCGTCTTTTTTATACGCTTTGTTTTTTTCGTCTATTCCACGCGACGCGAGACCCCATCCGTTCATGCCAAGGAGCAATGCACAAATGCACAGTGAACTGCCGCTTTTCTCTCTGACTGTACTCGCCCCACTTGTCCTGTAAATTTGGCATCGGATGAGCTACTCTAAACTATGTGGGTCTTTCCAACACGATCGGCGTGTTACACTGCAATAATCCCCTTAATTGAATGCAATGGAAATTGAACAATAAATAATGTTAGTTTAGGCTCTTCTTAAATGCCTCGTGGTCTTGAAACACCCTTCGTGATTAAGAAACGACTTATTAAATTATGCTCAACGTTTAAATTTAAACCGAAAGCAGTGTGAGAAGTTATCAAACAAAAACACAAGTAGGTTCACTGTGTGAAGGAAAAAAGGAAGTGGTCATCCCAAAAAATGCAATGAAAGAGGCGTGAGAGTGGTTACAATAATTCCATCGATAGAACCTTTTAAAACAATATTCAAATTAAAAGTGAATTACAAGCTTAAAAATTTCCTAATATCTCAACGTAACCAATTGAATGAGGATTAAAGGCATTGAATTTATTTGCAAGACATGAAGTTACACAAACTTTGTATATAAATGAAAACTGAAAGGCCCGTTTAGGGCAGGGTTGTTATGTTTAAAACACTTTGTTTTAAAACAGTATTTTAAACATGTTTAACATCTTAAATTTGTTTAAAACATGCTTTAAACGTTAAGTTTGTTACGTTTTTTTTAATATCTTAAATTTGTTAAAATATATTTTAGACTACTTCATTAAGATTTTTTGTTTACATTTTTAAATTTTAACTAAATTGTTGAAAATATTTTAAATTACATTATTAAACTTGACATTTTATTACAATAAAATATCACAACTGTGTGTGCAGTAATGTAATTTTAAAATACAGGGAATTTTTCTTTCATGCATACACTGTAAATTTTACGCCTTTGTTGCTTTTTTAGAAGATTTCAATTTGAATCTTTAAACGAGAGTTTTCCACTCCCAGACTAAGCATGAAGTCAAATTTCGAGTTTAGAAAAGCCTGAAAATTTGGCCAATCCAAATTAGGCTTTTCTAAACTCGAAATTATACTTCATGCGCCACACGTACAAAACACTGAAATATCGTAAAGTTTAAATTATACGGCTTTACGTAACGTAAGTCAAATTCTGCGCTGAACAAATTGTTTGATACAGTGATTATAGGCAACCCAATAACTCTAACGTATATTAGGTTGCCTATAATTGTTAATGTATGTGTGTGTTTTTGAACTTCACTGTAAATCAGTGCATTTAAGCGTGGTGCATGAAGTAAAATTTCGAGTTTAGAAAAGCTTAAATTGGATTGGCCGCGTAGCGAAGCGGCCAATCAAAATTCTTAGGCTTTTCTAAACTTGAAATTTTACTTCATGCTTAGTCTGGGAGTGGATAACACTCGTTAAAAGTCCTAAATTAACCACTTTGAAGCAAGGATTTCCCGCAAATTTAAAAAACGCTGTAATTATCGGGATATGTATACTCAAAAGAAAAATGCCCTGTATGTTCTGTTTTAAATACGTTATAAACGTGTTTTAAACACGTTTTAAAAAATAAAATAAAAATTTAAAAACATGAATACAGTGATAGACAAAAGTATATACAGGGTGTCTACGCTAAACCATTCGTTAAAAGTTTATAGGGTTGCCGTTGTACTAAAAATTTGAAAAAATCCTTGTCATACGGTTGAATCAGTTCTCCTCATGTGAAATATTTTCAACTTTATATCACTTCCGGTTCCGCCGGAAATTGCACCAAATTTATTATTTGAAATGGAACATCCTGTATATTAGTAATTTTTTAGATTTCTCGTTTAAATTGCAACATATTTTATTCGAATATATGTACACTTAACTCTTATAGTTTTCAAGCAAAAAAAATATTTCTAAAATTTTGACCTCTAAAAGGCATCTGGAAATCTGTCTGTAACTTATTTTAAGAACAAGATAAAAATATGATTTAAATCTCTACTTGTACCTAGAGGATGCCTCTATGAGTTTATTAGTTGGATACTATCAATTTTGACAATAAGTGTTTTTAAATTGTCAATATCGAAGTGCCCTCTTCAATATCTCTTAATTCAATTTTTTAAATAGAATTGCTAATTTTTTATCACGTGGTACGATTGGGGGGAAGATTTCCTACAAAAAAGTATTAACAACTATACTCCTAAAGCAAGTGGATTTCGAATTATTTTGAAGTTTCGTTTCTTGTCGCATTTATGCAGGGAATAATGCGCGCATAAGTCGCAACCGAATTTTAGTAGGCAAGTAATAATGCTTTTGTTTTGTCGCGTAAGTAATGCGAAATGTCAAATAATAATAGTATATTACGTAACGAGAGTGGTATGCCGCATATTACATATGAGCGGACATGTTGCGCACGAGCCGCGCAGCGGCGAGTGCAGTATTCCGCGAGTATGTAATTGCCATACCACTCGAGAAACGTACGATACTTTACCTACGCCCTAACAAAATAAACAATGAGCATTAAAGAACAACTTATTTATTGTAATAATTTTGAATAGTATCATGACAATGATGGAAACTAAATTACTACTTGAATAATATACAGGGAATAAAGCTGTACATTTTCCGACATTCTTTGTTTTTTAAAAGAGTTCAATTTGAAGCTTTAAACGAGTGTTTTCCACGCCCAGACTAAGCATGAAGTAAAATTTCGAGTTTAGAAAAGCCCCGTGAAAATTTGTCGAGGGTCGCGCAGCGACCCGAGACAAATTTTCTGGGCTTTTCTAAACTCGAAATTTTACTTCATGCGCCACGCGTATAAAACACTGATTTCAAGTAAGGTTTAAATATACATAGAGTTTAAAATATTTTAGTGTTTTATACGCGTGGCGCATGAAGTAAAATTTCGAGTTTAGAAAAGCCCAGAAAATTTGTCTCGGGTCGCTGCGCGACCCGAGACAAATTTTCACGGGGCTTTTCTAAACTCGAAATTTTACTTCATGCTTAGTCTGGGAGTGAAAAACACTTGTTTAGAGCTTCAAATTGAACCCTTAAAAGAAAAAACAAATAACTAAAGATTTAAAGAAAACAATCTGAATTTGTAATACGTATATTTTAAAGAAAAACTCCCTGTACATCAAAGAAATATCATTACCCTGCATAATGGCGACGAAAAACGAATTTTCGAAATAATTCGACAACTACTCGCTTTAGAAGTATAGTTGTATAATACTTTTTTGTAGGAAATGTTCCCCCCAATCGTACTACGTGATCAAAATTGGGTCATTCCATTAAAAAAATTGAATTACTTGATATTGAAGAGAGCACTTAGATATTGACATTTTAAGAACACTTATTGTCAAAATTGACAGTTTCCAATTAATTTACTCATAGAGGCATCCTCTAGGCACAAGTAGAGACATAAATCGTATTTTAATCTTATTCCTAAGAGAAGTTACAGATTTCGAAATGCCTTTTAGACGTCAACATTTTAGAAATATTTTTTTTGCTTGACAGCTATAAGAGATAAGTGTACATATGTTTGAATAAAATATGTTGCAATTTAAACGAGAAACCCAAAAAATTACTAATATGTAGGGTGTTCTATTTAAAATACCAAATTTGGTGCTACTTCCGGTGGAACCGGAAGTGATATAAAGTTGAAAATATTTCACATGAGGAGAACTGATTCAACCGTATGACAAGGATTTTTTTCAAATTTCTAGTGCAACGGCAACCCCATAAACTTTTAACGAACGGTTTAACGTAGACACCCTGTAGACATATTTTCTTCGAGTTATTTGAAGGGTATTCAAACTTGAAATAAATAAACATTGGAATGAAACTATGTTGCAAAATATTAACAAAACATATTTATAATTTTTTAATATTTCCATGAACTTATATATTATTGTTAAAAATGTATAAATTGGTTCGACAAAAATGTATAGACATAACTAAAAACATATTTATTATAAAGATAATTGTCAAGAATTAGATGATTTCTTTATAATGTGTTCAGCATTTAGTAGGGCATCTCTTATTATTAATTACTTTCTGGCATCTTGACATTCAATGAAAAAGTTTATTAATGTAGGTACTATCAATACTATTGTATTTTTCTTTGAATCCGACTTATTCGTGTTTTTTTTTTTATTGATCTAAGTATTTATTCTATTGCAAACCTTTCTACTAACCTAACCTAGCCAAACCTAGAAGTATGTAAAATCGCTGGCGTGTGCAAAGATACTTAAGCAATGTATTCAATTTGAAACCTTCCACTTAAGCCACAAACTAGTAGAAATGTAAAATTCATTAAGCCTTTATGGTTTATTAGTCAATCTCAAAATTCTTTTAATTTTTAACACTTAAATTCTTCTGTATTATATTTTTTTAATCTCAAAATTCTTTTAATTTTTAACACTTAAATTCTTCTGTATTATATTTTTTTATCTTTCAACAAATCGATTATTTTCATATACACCAACAGTATTTGAGAAACATGCATGTACCTAAATAGTATTAAAGGTATTATATTATTAATTTAATTGAATAAAACCTACAGTTCTTTAAAGTGTATTAAAATTAAATTTCCATCTCCATCTTATGTGGTTCATATAAACAGATTAGAATCGGTACAGAGAAAATTCATTAAGTATGCATCATTTAAGTTGCATTGCAGTGGGTTACTAATACCAAGCGATAGCATTGAAACATATTTGGGGCTATTGCCATTGGAGATACGTAGCAGGCATGTGTTTGCTATATAAGATCTTAAATGGCTGTATTTCGTCAAACACTCTGGTTAGTTTACTTAATATCCATGTTCCCGCAAGGACTGTAAGAAACATGCAATTAATGCATAACGTATATCATAGAACTACTTATGGACAACATAGTCCCTTGTCGCGTATCTCCAATCAGTGCAATAATATATGCTCTACAGTCGATTTTGTTGGCGTACCGCACGGTTAATAGAGTATACGGTTGTCGCATTCAGCTGTAGGAGTTGGGGTCCGCCGATCGTGTGACGTATCGCCGGGCTCCATCCGTTCGCGAATTCCGTGTATGCGTGTGTATACGGTTCGTGTATTTTCATCAAGTTTTTGCTTTTATAAGAGTATTATTGTGTAAGTATGGTTTATTATTTTATATTAATACAAAATAAACATCAAAGCAAGAAATTATAATAGTTAATTAGCGTCGTGATTTCCAGAAAGTCTGTTCGGTGAATTGATTCATTGCAATGCCTGGGAATAGATGTGCAGTCGCTATATGCCCAAATAGTTACAGTTTAACTAAAAACACTATTTCTTATCACCAATTTCCAAAAGATAAAAAAATGAGGAGTGCGTGGACGACATTAACCCCGATACTAGTCACATTTGCAGCGTGCATTTCAAGAAAGACGACTTTGAAAGAAACTTTCGTGGCGAACTTATGAATCTTCCATCAAAACGTAAATTGAAGCCAACAGGTACACTTAATTTTACATATATATATTTATAGTATATACCGTGTGTCCCAGGATGTCCGGATGGGAAAAAATTCTTATTAAAAGATCTTTATAAAGAGTTGTCTTTAAAATACCGTTTTCGTTATTAAATCTTAAATGTACTGTAGAGAACACTCAAAATTTAAGAATAACAAAAAGCTTGATAAAAGAGGAGTAGGGGTACTATTATAATTATAGCGGAAATATGATTCTAAAAAAAATATTTGTAATTTACATTTAAAATTTGACCTTAATAAGAATAATGTTTTTTTATTTATTTGCTTTTGAACGATATATTCGTATCTAGTGTCCCGAATTACTGACCGTATAGGATACACTTTTAAATTTTACATTTTTCAACAAAAAGTAATTCTTTTCGCAATCTACAACAAGTTAGTCTTACAAAGACTATATCAAAGCTATACTGAGGAGAGATAAATGTCGAAACGCGTCTATAGATGGCCTGAATAATTTGACCCAAATTGTTACATTTGTAGTAGGTTACTGTATGTAATAGCAAACACTTGTTGTATAATTCAAAGTCCGTCGGGGTATTAGCCTGGGAAGTAGTTGTTTCAATGAGTGTTTGATATAGTCTTTGTAAGACTAACTTGTTGTAGATTGCGAAAAGAATCGCACTTTTAATGTTTGAAGTATTCTGCAACCAAGAATTGGCAATTTCATTTATATAAAGTAATTCGTTATAAAACACTATTACCATAAAGACAAATCAAATAATATAAAAAATCAACGAAACAACATTCAAACCAATTGAGTAAACTACACCATCGAATGTTCTAGACATTCAGAAACTAAAATGAAATTTCTAGATAATCTAGATAATATTAAATAAAACGTTTACATTGAAGTAGCCCACATTTTACATTTATTGACTTAATGAATAAGTTATTGTTTTCTACCTCATTATAATTAACGACAATAATACCACTGGTTCGAAATATTTGACATTTGTCATTAATATAAAATGTCTTCTTTTTACATTGACAAATTGTTTACTTTATACTGATTAGCTCAAAATTAAACGCTGTATTAATATATATTGATGTCATTTTATTGCAGTAATACCATCCGAGTTACTAACAATGGATAGTAACACTGAGAATAAATCTGTAGCTCGAACAAACCGTGCTGAATCAAGAACAAATAAAAAAATGGTTAATGACTTATTATGTGATAGCACAAGGAAAATATCGTCAATTCCCCCTTCTGTTGTACCATATCAAGAAATGTATAACGATTTATTACACGAACACAATAAATTGAAAACAAAATACGATGATATTGTGAAATCAAACTTATCATTAAAAACCCAGATTGATATTCTCGAGAGAAAAATGGCTTTACTTGTGGGTCAGTTAGAAACAAAAGAAAGTAAAAATAAATCATTGCAAAAAGTATTGGATACTACATTCAGCGAAAGTCAGCTAGAAATACTATTATGTGAAAAAAAGAAAGTTAAATGGTCTTCTGAGGATATTGCTAAGGCATTTAATATTAAATACCTTAGCAAACGCTGTTACACTTATATTACAATTTGATGAAGTTAAAGTCCATACTTGTTATGAATACGATAGACTAAACGATCAAGTTGTAGGCCCTCATAGTCAATTACAAGTAGTTATGGCAAGGAAATTATTGATTTTGATCAAAAAATAACGCCAGAGATTCTAAATAACACGATTTCCGCCCTTTATGATAATTCTTATATTGTTGTTGCCTGTGTTTCTGATTGTGGTGGTGGAAATATTGGCCTTTGGCGAGAATTAGGCATAAATATAAGTAAAACTTATTTTTTACATCCAAATACGAACGAAAAAATTTTTTTTTTTTTGCTGATGTACCGCACCTGTTGAAACTTTTAAGAAATTGGCTAATTGATACAGGGTTTACTCTTTCAGATGGATCTAGAATAAGTAAAGAACCTTTGGCAGAACTTTTAAATGTATGTGATACCGAAATTAACATTTGTCACAAATTAACAACTAAACATTTAGACTGTCAAAGAAGTGAAAGACAAAGTGTACCATTGGGGGCACAATTATTATCGCACACAACGGCATCTGCCCTAAAATATTATCAACCTGGTAATTACAAAAAATTAGCAAGTGATGCTGGAGATTTTATTGAGAATATCAGTAGGTGGTTTGACATTATGAATTCTTATAATCCCAACGAACAATTGACTACAAAAAAGCCATATGGATCCAATATAGAGGAACAAAATGAAATTTTAAAACATATTGTAGATATTGCAACATCAATGAGATGCAATGGAAAAAAGTCTATCATGACTTTTCAAAAGGGAATAATTATATCTTCAATCTCATTGCAGTTATTATATAATTACCTTAAGGAAAAATATAATATACAATATATTTTGACGCATAGACTTAATCAGGATAGCCTTGAAAGTTTTTTTTCTCAAATTCGAAGACTAGGAGGACTTCATGATCACCCGACACCTGTAAATGCTGTTCATCGTATTCGAATGATTGTTTTGGGAAAAAATCCAGGGGTTGTTCAAGAGCATTTGAATATTTTTCGGACCAAAGAAGTAAGTGAAGAGGAGTATATTGTAGCCAATGTCATTTCACAAGCCGGCGTATTAATTGAAACTCCACCATTAGAAGATATTTCTATGATTTCTTCTGAAAATAGCTTCTCTTCAACATCAACAGCATCAAATGAAACTGAAAATATTAATGAAGCGGATGGATTTCAATATTTATGCGGCTGGGTTGCAAAAAAATGTCCAAAAAAATATTCACATCTGGGAAGTTGTACCAAAGATGTTGAATCGTTTAAATCAACACCAGGTTAGCTGCAATATCTCTCTTTTGGAGGTTTAATTCAGCCTTCAAATGAGTGGGTACAAATGGCAAAAGGTTTCGAAAAAATATTTATAAAATATAATAAAAATTTAATATGTAAAAATAAAGGCGTAGTAACCAAACTTACTAGCATAATTAAAAAAAAAGTGTTGTGATGCACCTGAAGATTTAATTAAAGCTTTTATATTGCAACGCACGTACATGAGAATTAAACGCCTTAACTCTAAAATCCACGAATCATCACTGAAAAGAAAAAATTACTCCGATAACAGGAAATCGGCGAAAAAAATGAAAAAATATGTACATAATCGACAAATGTATAGTAAATATATTTAATTTTGAATTGACAATAAAAATATTGTTTTATTATTACCTGCACTCAAATCCTTAAGTATTTTCTACTATTTAAAACTATGCTAACAAACTAAATTGTTTGCACAAATAACTACTTTATATTTCAAACATTGTTAATTCAATAAAACATTTTAAAAATAAATTACACACACAATATTGTGTGGCTATTCAGTAAGCATTACGAGGCCATTGATATTCAAAACATGTGACTAGAATATTTTTTAAATATCTTTTGACGATAAATTACTATTAACAACCCTTTGTTAATAAAAATGATTTTAATCAACATTGTAAAAAATATTACTGATTTCTAGTGACATTTGGAATTGAACCATACAATTTTTTTTTTATTTGGATTTTCTACTCAAAATTAATTAATGAATCGATTTATCATGTCAACTGACAGAACAAACTTTTTGAAAATCACGACGCAAATTAACTAGAGTTCTTGTTTTAATACTTATTCTGTATTTATATGAAATAACAAATCATATTAACGCGACAATACTACGAAACTGCGAAATTGGTACTATTATAAAAGCAAAAACAATAAAAACTTTATGAAAATACACGGACCGCATACACAGAATTCGCCAACGGATGGAGCCCGGCGATACGTCACACGCTCGGCGGACCCCTACTCCTACAGCTGAATGCGACAACCGTATACTCTATTAACCGTGGACGTACCGTACAGTCTATTTAAGCGGCAGCTGCATCAATGCTTAACTTAAATACATGTACATTTTTAACAATATTTCTGTACGTATACTGTGTATTATAGATTATGTTTAAATTCTGAAAACTATATGAAGCGTAAGATTGTTTTCTTGAATTCAAATAGTTTTGAATTTGAGGCATTAATTAACTTTCACGCTTTGATGCGCCATTTTGTATGTTCTCTTGATTATTCATTTACGTTAGTATATTTGTATTATTATCTGTTAGGTTATTGGTACTTTTTGTTATTGTTGTATTTCTATATAATTTATTGGAATTTTTACTACATCTATATATGTAACTAATCCTTGTAGATTTGTGTAAAAGGAGATTCCGTAAATAAATAAATAAATAAATAGAATGTATTTAAAAGTTACCGCCATAAAGCGTGAGCCCTGGTGGGATTATTGCACAAAAATAACGCACGAAATGAACAAGTTCGATTTCTTTGCCGTAGTATATTTTGAAAGAAAATAATACACCCCAAACCAATAGATATTTTTTTGGCGAAATATTGCCGCTGATACAAATTTGGAATTTAGCCAATTGTAGGTATTCTTTGATTAGTCCACCTCTTTGATTCTATTCAATCCCTTTAATTAAAGTCAACCTCTTTGAGTCTGTGTATTGGCAAGGTATTTGATATTTTTGCAAGTTACCTTTGGATTGTGTTTTGTTTTTATCGTAGTTTTGTCATTTTTGTTATTGTGTTCATCAAAGTCATCGCGTAAACAACAAACTCCAACCCCCAAGTAGTTCCAGCGTTCTATCGTCATATTTATTATTGTGTTCCTTGTAATCATCGTTTGCTATTTGAACTTTCTGTGTTCTCTCGTTGTTTTTATTACCTTGTTTGTCGTTATCATCGTTTGTTTGGAGTTCCTGTGTTCTATCGTTGTTTTTGTTACTGTATTCGTCGTTATCATCGTTTTTTGTTTGAAGTTGTCATTTTTTGTTACTGTGTTCATTGTTATCATCGTTTGCTGTTTGGAGTTCCTGCGTTCTAGGAAACAGTTGAGTAACTCACTCATTTGATAACTCCTAGGACCCATAACTGTTTTTAAAATACATCACCAGTTATGATGTATTTTAAAGTAACGAGTGTCATCCACTCCCAGACTAAGCATGAAGTAAAATTTAGAGTTTAGAAAAGCCCCGCGTAGAAAATTTGTCGAGGGTCGCGTAGCGACCCGAGACAAATTTTCACGGGGCTTTTCTAAACTCTAAATTTTACTTCATGCGCCACGCGTATAAACCACGGATTTACAGTAAAGTTAAAAATATATAACGCTTGAATGTGATGGTGATTAATATTTATTGAGATGTAGTGAAAATGGAAGAATTACTTTTTTTGTGAATAGTTTTGGAATAATAATAATAAAAGTAGAATAATTTTAGTTTGTGCAACTTTTCCATACTGTTGATATCTTTAACGGAGAAAGTGCTATGATGGACACATCACCATTTTCTTAATTTATGTTTTGTGTGATCATAGACACTTATTATTCTTATTACAAGAGATTGACAATTATTATATAATTTTGACTTCTAACAATGATTGTCTACTGTCAAGATTTTATTAATTATTAGATATGACGTCATTGTTTTCAAAGGACTCTTCTCAAAAAAGAAAATATATAATTTTATATATCAAATCTAAAATAATTTACGAGTGTGGTACATCACTGAGTTCAGATAAAAATATTCTTTCAAAAATTATGAACATCCAAAATGGCGCCCATAAGAAAAACAAAAGTTGGCTATGGTCTCTGGGCAAATGTTATATTTATCTTTAAAAAAAATATGCTACTAAATTCCTTATTAAAACGTGCCTGTATACTGTCAAAATTCTAAATGTCCAGATTTAATAGTATTTAAATAAAAAAATATAAACGATTTAAAAAAAAAACAGTAATTGTTGATATCTCGAAAACAAATAAATTTATTTTAAAATTGTTTTCAGATTATTGTTAGGCCCTAAAATACGACTCTCTATCTCTTCAAAAAACTGAAATCTCCATACATTCTGTCGAAATACGGACACTCTGTATAATCACTTATTAAAGTCACAGTGTTAAAAAGTGTTTTATTTGTACATTTTTAAGATGTTTTCGTAATTTCGTAATATTACTATTAATTATTGTTGACGTTGTGTCTGGATTTTATTGATATATTTATTTTATTTATTTCATTAAAAATATTTTAATAATAACAGTATACAAAATTTACCAAATTCTATGCAGCATACATTATTTCTCTAAATTTCTTATTAGTTGCAAATATTGCTGATGCCAATTGATTGGTTTAGAAAACAATTCAGAATATCAAATGTTTTCTAAGGTAATCTGATAAGTTAGATGAAAATATTATTGTAATTAAAAATGAGAGATTTTTGTTAATTTTTAAGATGTTTATTTTTTAATTTGATTGATTTTGCAATTTCTTACACAATTTTTGGGATTACATGTTTTTTTGTTGTTGTACAGTAAGTTTTATGTTTGACGATAAATAACGAATTGCTACCATGTTTCCAGTAATATTCCCGAGAATATTACCCAATTTTGAATTACCGGTAATTTTACTTCACTGGTAATGTGATTTATATTCGTGAATAATTTGTGAGCACCAAATGCAATTATTATGAAAGTAAATTGTAATTTATTAAAATATCTCATGTAGTATTTATTTTTGATTGATTTTGTGTTATTTACAGATAATGCTTATTCTTTTGATGACTTTTATTATATATATCGTATGATGCGTTACGCAAACCTACTGTCGCGTAGTAACGACTTTTTATTATTCACATCTTCACTGCCGCAGTTTAAAAACCAATTAAAGCGCATTAAGTTGACAAATTTCATACAATGACCAGTGATCATAATTATTTATATTTATCTTTTAATTCAATATTTTATTCCTACATGTTAATTATTGCTTTAATGTTGTTAATTTCAATTGTAAAAAAGGTGAATTCCGTAAATAAAGAATAATAATAATAATAATAATATACACTTCATGTGAGCCAATTGCAAATCCTGCTCCCCAGAGTACGGGTGTCCACCATATCCACCATGTCCACCACAGGAGAATACACCACCATGGTGTCCACCATAGGAGAGTACACCATAGGAGAGTACATCATAGGGGAGTACACCATAGAGTACATCATCATAGACATCATGGATAATATCAAAAATAAATGAAGTTAGATAATAAACAACAATCGACTTCTCTTACATATTTTTAGTTTGCTTGATTATTTTACAAAATAAGTTCATAAGAACGTTTTAACATAATCCCTCCGATTCCGTACGCGAAATTTTAATTTAACATATCCGCTACCCTTACAATCTAAGTATACAAATCAAGTTTTAAACGCGCTTAGACTGTGATGTTAATAACATGTGCGTAAAATTTAACATTTCGTCTACGGAATAGCCCTGAATATCTGGACATTTTTTGGAAAGTAATTATATGACTATATTTATTTTCTTGTAATTTTATAGATACTGTGGAAAAAGTCATACTACATAAGGCCCGTTGCATATACATTTTGAAGTACAAAATGGCATTAGAACTACTTAGATGTAACAAATATTCACAGTTTATATTTGTCTTTTCAATATTCAATTTTCATTCTCTTCTCTATTTTTCGTAAATATTATACCACATGAGAATATATGTCATTTCGAATACAAATCTTTGTGAATGCAATACTGAATTTATCTGCATAATTAAACACATGTTAAAGTAATTTCGGTGACCTTAAAGGTCACTGACATCATCTTGTACAAACATTATTACTGTAAACATTTTCAATCCATGCGGTTGCTAGCTACTAGCTATAAATGCCATCGAGAAATGATATTCTCTGCACGTGCGAAGTGCACTGATGGGTACAATTGGCGATGCAGTAAATCAATTGATGGGGTGAAACATGACCAGAAGAGAAGTGTACGAAAAGGGAGTCCAAAATGTCCGTGGGTGAAGTATTCCTACTGTCGTACTATTGGTCCAAAAAATACACTTAGGACATTATTATGGATGAGATGAGCCTGTCCAACAAGACCGTAGTAGACTGGTTTAATTTCTACCGGGAGGTATGTGTGGAAATTTTGCTTTCCACCAATCGAAAAATTGGGGGCCCCGGTACCATCGTAGAAATAGACGAGTCGAAATTTGGCAAAAGAAAATACAACCGATGTAAACATGTGGAGGGCCAGTGGGTTTTTGGGAGTGTTTGTAGGGAATCGAAAGACAAACAGTCGAGAGTAGGAATCGCAATATACAGTAGAACCTCGCTATACCGGGCCTCGAGATACCGTGATTCGGATATATCGGGGTCATTTTTCAGGTTTCTTTTTTTTTTTTAAAGATGTTAATTTTAACAATTGACTGCGTACCGCCCTGATTAGGTAAAACATTCCGGAGTCATTATTGTATTATATAGTATGTCTTGTTATGTAGGTGGCTACTGCACATATGTATATATATATACTGCCTTTCAAAAAAATCAGAACACAAAGTATTTATTGGACGATTTTAATGAAATTTACAGAATTTGATCATGTAAATGAACTGCATCGATGATCAAAAAATCAATTGTTTTGGTTACTATTTAATGGTATTTTTCCTTGATTTCACCATTATGAAGAGCTGCTGATTTTTTAATGTAATTGCTTCTAATATCCAAGTAGCCTCTGAGTAGTTTGACGTTTCAGTTTGTAAAACATAAAAAGATGCCCCGTGTTCGTCGGCGTGCACAATATCATCATCTAAGTGAATTTGAAAGGGGTCGCATTATTGGAATGCGAGAAGCGGGTTTTTCGGTTCGTGCTATTGCTGAAAGGGTAGGCCGTAGTGCATCGGTGATCGTACGCTGCTGGTCTAGATGGTCCGAAGCTGGGGAGAATCGACGTAGACTTGGATCAGGACGTCCAAGAAGCACCACTGAGCGTGAAGATCGAGCTCTTCGTCTTACAACTTTAAGGGACAGATTTACAACGTCGCAGGCATTGGGAAATGACTGGTTGGCTCTAAATGGCCAAAGAGTATCCATGGCTACTGTTTACAGAAGAATCCGCAGTTTTGGTATAAGATCCTACCGTCCACAATTGTGTCTACCTCTTACTCCGCAGCATCGCAGAGCAAGACTTGATTGGTGCAGGGAAAGACAACATTGGACCCATGAATGGAATAACATTATCTTCAGCGATGAGTCTCGGTTCTGGTTATGGGCTCATGATGGTCGTAGAAGAGTGAGACTTCGACGCGGTGAACGCAGAATTTTACAATTTGCTGTTGAAAGACATACGGCTCTTACACAGGGAGTTATGGTTTGGGGGGCGATAGCATATGGTAGTCGGTCTCCTCTAGTTTTTTTAGAAGCAAGTCTTAACGCGATTCGCTATATTGACAACATTTTACAGCCAGTGTTAGTGCCCTATGTAAATGGCTTGCAGAACCCCATTTTCAGCAAGATAATGCTCGACCTCACACAGCGGCCATTACAAGACAGTTTTTTGATAGTGCCGAAATCAATTTGTTACCTTGGCCATCTCGTTCTCCAGATCTATCGCCAATAGAACATGTTTGGGATTTGATAGGTGTTAGAATAAGTAACTTACAGCGCCCCGCTAACACTGTAATGGAACTTAGAGGTCAAATTATCGAAGTTTGGAATGAAATACCCCAAGTCGATATTGACAGCCTGATTTCTAGCATGCCTCGACATGTTAATGAGTGTTTGGGAAATCGTGGAGGCCCAACACATTATTCATTTTTATTCATTTGTTTTTTTGTTTTTCAAGTTGATTTTTTGATCATCGATACAGTTCGTTTACATGATCAAATTGTGTAAATTTTATTAAAACCGTGCAATAAATACTTGGTGTTCTGATTTTTTTGAAAGGCAGTATATATATACAGAGAGTTTTATGTAACACCGAACATTTTCATAACGAGAATTTTTCTTTGAAGTATCCATATGCATATGTTGCACATTTTCCGGTGTTCGGTTTATTAAAAGAATCCAATTTGAAGCTTTAAGCGAGTGTTTTCCACTCCCAGGCTAAACATGAAGTAAAATTTCGAGTTTAGAAAAGCCTGAAAATTTGATTTGGTCGCGTAGCGCGGAGCGGCCAAATTTTACTTCATGCGCCATCGGTACAAAACACTGATTCAATGTAAAGTTTAGCGGTGTGTTTTAAACTTCGTAATATGTCAGTGTTTTGTACCGGTGGCGCATGAAGTAAAATTTCGAGTTTAGAAAAGCCTGAAAATTTGGTTTGGCCGCTCCGCGCTACGCGACCAAACCAAATTTTCAGGCTTTTCTAAACTCGAAATTTTACTTCATGCTTAGCCTGGGAGTAGAAAACACTCGTTTAAAGCTTCAAATTAAACTCTTTTGATAAACCAAGCATCGAAAAATGTGCAACGTATGCATACGGACACTTCAAAGAAAAATTCTCGTTATGAAAATGTTGGGTGTTACATAAAACTCTCTGTATATATGCGCGTGTGTGTATGTGACTATTATACAAATTACATATATTCGGATATACCGTGTTTTCCTTATATCGTGCTAGGTATAGCCAAAAGCCATCCCGGTATAACGAGGTTCTACTGTACTTCTAACAATAATATAAGATAAAATATTACCAGGAACAACGATATATTCGGATTGCTGGAAAGCATATAATTGTTTTGAATTGGTGGGTTTTCAGCATTTAACGGTAAACCACTCACTTAATTTTAAAGATCCCATCACTGGATGTCATACTAATACGATAGAAGGGTTGTGGAATCAAATAAAATCCATGTCACCCAACCATAACAGACATCTGAATTTATGTACAGAAGGCAGTACAAAAAAAAAAAATTTTATAAATTTTATGCTAGATGTGGAAAAAATGTACAAGCCACAGCATGAAGATCCAAAATTCCTTACAGATTTTATAATTTTATTTGTGCTTATTGAGTTTACTTTCTTTGTTGGAGAGTTTTGTTTTTATTTATAGTGAATTTTTTGTTTGTTCGTTTCACAACTTTAAAGTTTATTTTTGGTTTGTTTTATATCTTTAGCTATAATGAAATAAACCAATTATTTGTTCAGTTGTTTTTATATTGCATCATTTTTATGCCCACTTCCACCACAGCTGATTAACTTTAATCAGTGTCAATCAGTGATTAGTATTTCTTAATCTTAAAAACACAATCATATTTACATTATTTACATATTTGCGTTTTTATGAAAAAGAAATGCTGAGGATTAATCGTGATTAATGGCTTAACCACGGTTAAGTATCTGCGGTGCGGTATTGGATAAAAGTCATATGCTCTTACCTACACAGAACATTCCATTGTTTACTTTTACTCACAACGGCACTCGGCGGCGCAATGAAAATTTATTTTCCGATTTATATATTTTTTTATTCGACAATTGATCATGATCAAACTTGTACAAACCAGAGCTGGGCAGGATTCGAATCATTCAGGATTCGATTCCCGGATTCGAATCCTTTTAGAGGATTCAAAAGAGATATTCGAATACTTTAGTGAAAACGGATTCGTGACCCGAATTCGTTACATTTTTTTAAAAGGATTCGTATTCGAATCCAGACGTAGATGATTCGAATCCTTATAAAAGGATTCCAATTCTTATAAATGGATTCGAATCCTTATAAAAGGATTCGAATCCTTATAAAAGGAATCGAATCCTTATAAAAGGAATCGAATCCTTATAAAAGGAATCGAATCCTTATAAAAGGAATCGAATCCTTATAAAAGGATTCGAATCCTCATACACAGATTCAAATCCTCCTAAAAAATGCGAATTGTCGCTACTAATGCTAGGATTCGAATTCGATTAATTCAAATAGTTGAATATTCTAATATGAATATTTAAATCACAAAATTATTCATATTTGAATATAAATATTTAAATTTTCGAATAATTCAAATATTTGTGAATGCATATTTGGTTACTTAACCATGATTCGACCGACAGCTTTCGTACTGAACGGTTGTGTTTTCCTATTTGCGACCTTGGGCTCCGATATTTAACCTATTGTGTATTGTAAGTCGTTTTTTCTTATCTTTGTGTTTTTGTTCCCTATAAATCTATTTTTATTCATTTTTTTACATACATATCAGTAAAGAATCATTCATTTTCGTATAAATTCAAGTTAATAAAATGGATGTTTGCTCGGGGGGGCGTCCCCCCCGGCAGCTATCCCTGGAAAAAATATAAATAGTATTTTGGAATTTGGCAAAGGAGATAGAGCCCCATATATAGTTTATATAGAAAAAATAGTTAATAAGGATATAAATAATGATAATACTCCTCAACCTTCTATCACTCCTGCTTTGCATGAGATGGTCGATGGGAACATTTTGTCTAAGGTTGGATTTAATGTAATCACTTCTAGAAGAGGCAGAAATAGAGTCAGTGTGCAATTTAAAACAATTAACGAGGCAAATAAATTTTTAAATTCTAAAGAATTAATATACAAAAACTCATTTAAAGTTTTCATTCCTACCCAATTTTTAACTACAAAATGTATCGTTAGAGATGTAGATCCCTCTTTCACTGAAGAGGAGATATTAAATAACTTAAATGTATCAAATAATTTTCAAACTATAAATGTCAGAAGGTGGAAAAGAAAAGTAATAAATAATAATATTACTGAATATATTAATACACATTCCATAGTAATTACTATCCGCACAAACTCGATTCCCCTAAATCTAAAACTATTTTGTACTAACAAAACACCAGAAATATTTATTTATCCTGTGACACAATGTATAATGTGTTTTAGATATGGGCATACAAAAAATTTATGCAAGAGTAAATCTAGATGTAATACCTGTGGAACAAATGAACATATCACAGAGAATTGTAAAGCCCTTCAGGCTATATGTATACACTGCAATGGACCTCATACGTCCACTGAAGTGGGTACATTATCTAGAAATCGAGTTTGCCCAGAATATCTTAGACAAAAAAAAATAAAAGAGTATATCTCGAGACATAATGTCTCTTTCACAGAAGCTAACGCTCTTTTCCCTACATCCATTCCTTCACAACTTTCCAATAATTTACAGCACAACACTAATCTAATTCCAAATCAACAAAATGTTCCCCTTATATCACCAACATCATTAAATCTCAGCCCTAATTATAATTTTGGTAATAATAAACATTCATATATATCAGTGTTAAAAAATAATAATAAAAAACGAACATCACCTTCTCAGGAAATTTACCAAACATTTAGACAAAATTACTTAGAAATTATCAATCCTAGCCGTACTCCTCCTAAAAAATTATGTTTTAATACCCCTAACCCTTCATCATCTTCCACTACTTATGAATGGAATGATGAAGAAATTACAGAATTATTAACAAATTTATATTCCCTCAAACCCTCATATTTTGTTCAAACTTTTTTAAATTTAGTACCAGTCGACACTCTGAATAATTATAAGACTTCTTCTACATACAATGTTCCCAGTGAAGATATTACACTGGAACATTAGAAGTTATAATGCTAATAAAGTTAACTTATCTAACCTTATAGATGAATTTATCCCTGATATCATATGTCTATCCGAAACGTGGACGAGTGAAAATTTAATAAGATTTAGAGGTTATAAATGTATTCTTAAATCTAGGGGGGACGGTAAGGGTGGGGTTGCCATTCTCATTCGTAACTCCCTATCTTATACAGAAATACCCCTTAATTTTCCAAATTTTAATAATCAAGTTCAGTTCATCTCAATAAAATTACCATACTTTACCCTAATATCGGGATACATCCCTCCTTCTGTTAAAATTAGCAGCAATCTTTGGGACTCTATATTAATGGGACCTTCTCCATACATAATTGTGGGTGATTTTAACTCACACATCTCTCAAATTAATGGTTCATATTCTAATTTAAATGGAAAATTATTATGGGAATTCATAGAATCTAATAACTTTGTGGTATTAAATGATGATAGATCTACACGTTTTTCATATAATTGTTCACAAAAAAACATTATTGATATCACTCTAGTATCCCCATCACTTGGATCCTATTCCTCCTGTCAAACCCTTCCAGACACTTATGGTAGTGATCATTTTCCCATTCTTGTTAAAATTCAACTTAATTCTAATCCAAACTCCACTTATAAAAAATCCTCCCGTATATGCCGAAACTTCAAATTAGCAAACTGGACAAAATATACAGAAAAAGTAGCAAGCTCAATATCTTATGAATTTTCATATATAGATTTTATAGATTGTTTAAACCAGGCAGGGAATGAGTCCATCCCTTTTCATCACCCTTTTTCTCGCCCTTCTTTATGTCCTTGGTGGGATGCTACTTGCACACAAATAAAAGAGTCAAGAAAACAAGCCATTCAAAAATTTTATAGAGAAGGGACAACTGAATCATTTATTTCTGCTAAAAAAGCCATAGCCTTATCTAGAAAAATATTTAAAGAAAAAAAAGAAAAAATCGTTCAGAGAATTCTGTGAATCAATTTCCCGATTTACTCCAATTACTGAAGTTTGGAGGAAAATAAAAATATTTAGGAAGTCATTTATGTCTCCTTCCATTCCAACCCGTGATACAGAAACCCTAAATTCCTTCTTTTCAACACTGGCTCCCCCATATGTAGAACCTTTTTATAAATTGAAAATCCCCCCAATATCTTCTTCCTTTCCCGATTCTAATTTTACTCTAGGAGAATTAAACTCTATTTTAGAAAATGTCAGACTCTTCTCCAGGAATAGATGACATTTCTTATTCAATGATCAAAAATCTTCCATTCTCTGGAAAATTCGTGCTATTAAAATTGTTTAATGAATTTCTCTCTTCGGGGTCAGTACCCGAATCTTGGACCAGGCAAATTATTTGTCCTATCCTTAAGCCCGGCAAGAGCCCAAATAGCCCCAATAGTTATCGTCCAATAGCCCTTACCTCTTGTATAAGGAAAATTTTTGAACACCTTATAAAATTAAGATTGGATTGGTGGTTGGAGAGTAAAGATATTTATCCACCTACACAATGTGGGTTCCGAAGGGGTAAGAGTGCTATAGATAATTTAATTAAATTAACTACGGATATAAATTGCTCATTTCTTAATAATCAAACAACAATTGCATTATTTATAGATATCTCGGCCGCTTTCGATTCTGTTATTCCTTCCTTATTAATTAATAGGCTTATCTCTATCGGAGTTCCATCAAATATTATAAGGTGCATTTGGTCAATGATAAAAACAAAAATCCTTTATTTAAAACATGATTGCTCGTTCTCAAACCCTAGAGTTTCTTATATTGGTCTCCCTCAAGGTTCAATCCTTAGTCCCATATTATACATATTGTACACTCTTCCTCTTCAATCTTTAATGTCTCCCTACTGTTCTATTCTTCAATACGCCGATGATGTAGTTTTGTATTGTTCGGGTAATAACATCCAATCTTTATGTAATAGGATTAATCAAGCTCTATTCGAATTGTCGGACTGGCTTTATTTATATGGATTATCTCTCTCTCCTGGTAAATCCCAGAGTATGATATTTAAGAAGAGATTGAAAGTTCTTCCAGATTTTCATTTGTACTTCCAAGATGTAGAAATTCCAAAATTTAGAACAGTTAAATACTTAGGCATCACTCTTGACTCAGCTTTGTCTTGGAAACCTCATATATCGGACTTACAAGAAAAAGTTCATAAAACCCTAAATGTGTTTAAGAGTCTATCTCACATCTGGTGGGGATCAGACCCTGCCACTTTAACAATTTTGTATAAATCACTAATTAGGTCAAAAATAGAATATGGCCTGTTTTTACTTTTTCCTCTGAATAAATCTTTAGTTATGATCATTGATCGTCTACAATCATCTTCATTGCGAACGGTATTAGGTTGTATGAGATCAGCTCCTTCAAGAGCATTAGAGGTAGAGAGTGGTATACCCCCTATCTTTATAAGATCCGATTTTATAGCCAGAAAGTATTTTTTTAAATGTTTAGCTAATAACAATAATATAGTTACTTCATCTATTAATAGTTTATCAGAATTATACAATGTTAAAGGCAAACCTCACTGCGCGATTATCGAAAATTATGTTATTTCTGAATCTTTTAACATTTTTACATCTTCTAAACTCCCTTGTTATATTTCCCCTTATTTCTCTAATTTTTTCTCTATTAAAAACTGGATAAATCTAGATACTAACATTCATAAAGGGGCGTATGAAAAATGGCCCGATAGTATCTTTTGTTACACAGATGGTTCGTTTACTACAAATCATACAGGGTGTGGAATATATATAGAAAACAATCTAAGTTACTCCTTTAGAATTCCTCACACCTCTTCTATTCACACTGCTGAACTTACATCTTTACTTGAGTGTATAAAATTAATTAAAGAATTAAAATTAATGAAGACAGTTATTCTTACAGATTCTAAATCTGTGCTACACTCAATACAAAAAATTGGAATCAACTCTAAAATGCATATGCTAGTTTTAAATATTAGAACTTTATTGTTTGACTTATTCAAAGAAGGATATATAGTAAATTTATGTTGGGTACCAAGCCATTCAGGCATTATTGGAAATGAAACTGCAGATATGTCCATTGTCTGAATTTTCTTCTCCGTTCACTGACTATTTTAAGGTGCTTAGATCCAGCCTTAGATTGAAGTGGAAAGCAGTTTGGTCTACATCTTCTCCCCACACCAAATATTTCTCCCTTCACCCTGTTATACCATCCAAAGTATGGTTTTTCGACCCAAAAGTTCGAGGTAGATTTGTGACATCTATCATACGTATGAAGATGGGACATAACTCATCTCCTAGCCATTTATACAAAATAAAGGCGATTGACTCTCCAAATTGTAGTTGTTCGGAAGTGGGAGATTTAAATCACATATTTTTTTCATGCAGTAATTATTATGATAAATGTAAAAAACTGTACTTTTCTCTTATAACAGCTGGAAATGCTGCTCCACTCTCTATTCTATCTGTACTATCTAAATGTTGTATAAAATCTTACCTTATCCTATACTCCCTATTACATGAAACTAATATATTTATATAGTAATGTTTGTGTTTGTCTGAATTCTTTTAAGGGATTTCCTCTACTAACTAATCATTATACTATTTAACCACAATTACCTACAACTTAAGTATTTGCTGTGGCTGGTCAACAGAGCTGTTTTGCTGAGGCCATAAATAGTGCAAGAAGAAGAAGGTTACTTAACCATGAAAAATATCCAACGTTAATAGTATATTTTTAACTTCACTTGAAATCAGTGTTTTCTACGCATGGCGCATGAAGTAAAATTTCGAGTTTAGAAAAGCCCCGTGAAAATTTGTCTCGGGTCGCTGCGCGACCCTCAACAAAATTTCTACGCGGGGCTTTTCTAAACTCGAAATTTTACTTCATGCTTAGTCTGGGAGTGGACAACACTGGTTCTTAGAAGTTTCAAATTGAAGGATCACTCTAGATTACTAAGTGTATTACTATTTTACGAAGGCTACAGCTCGAAGGACCAACCATGGTCTTCGGAGACCGAAGGACTACAGGGAATCTAAGTTTTTTTACAAGAAAACAATGAATATCTGAAGGTTTACAGCATGGATAGGAAAGAAAACATCTAATTTTGAAAAAAATATCGAAGTTGGGTTGGATTTCAGTGCATTTTCAACTTCATTTTAAATCAGTGTTTTATACGCGTGGCGCATGAAGTAAAATTTCGAGTTTGGAAAAGCCCCGCGAAAATTGGTCTCGGGTCGCTGCGCGACCCTCGACAAATTTTCTACGCGGGGCTTTTCTAAACTCGAAATTTTACTTCATGCTTAGTCTGGGAGTGGACAACACTCGTTAGAATTTTAAATTTAACTCTTAAAAAATCGACGTATTTAATATAATATATCATTTATTGAAATTATAGAAAAAGATGCAAAATTTTACCGAAAATTAACTTTTAGAGTTAACTTTATAATTTGCTCGGCTCTTAATGGGTGAATATTCTATTCCTAAAAAGAAACCGTTTTTATTTAATATTAAAGTTGCATTTAATACAAAAACAAACTGTGAATAAATCGACATAAATCTAGAAATATCGAAAATCTCGACATGTAGAAAATCTTGACGGTCCACTCCCAGACTAAGCATGAAGTAAAATTTCGAGTTTAGAAAAGCACCGCGTAGAAAATTTTCACGGGGCTTTTCTAAACTCGAAATTTTACTTCATGCGCCACGCGTATAAAACACTGATTTAAAGTGAAGTTGAAAACGCACTGAAAATCAACCCAAATTCGATATTTTTTCAAAATTGGATGTTCTCTTTCCTATCCATGCTGTAAACCTTCAGATATTCGTTGTTTTCTTGTAAATAAACTTCGATTCCCTGTGGTCCTTCGGTCTCCGAAGACCATGATTGGTCCTTCAAGCTGTATCCTTTGTAAAATGGTAATAAACTTAGTAATCTAGAGTGATCCTTTAATTTGAAACTTCGAAGAACGAGTGTTGTCCACTCCCAGACTAAGCATGAAGTAAAATTTCGAGTTTAGAAAAGCCCTGCGTAGAAAATTTGTCGAGGGTCGCGCAGCGACCCGAGACAAATTTTCACGGGGCTTTTCTAAACTCGAAATTTTACTTCATGCGCCACGCGTATAAAACACAATGAAGTTCAATAACACATATATCATCATTAATTAAAATCATTATATAATCAGAAATTTAGTCGGTAAATAAAATTAATTAAATTAATAGAAACTGATGGAATAAAATATTACTGGTTGCAAATAATAAATTCAAATTTATTTTTAAAGGATTTGTATCTGTGATTCAAAAATGAGGATTCGAATCTTTGATTCGAATCATATTTTTCACTTACGAATCCTTTATTCGAGTATTCATGATTCGAATCATATTAGGTGATTCGGATTCGTGATTCGAATTCTGTTTTCGAGGATTCATCCCAGCTCTGGTACTAACGTGTCAGGCGTACAATTTTACGTCGACTTTGACCCATCTGAGGGTTTGATTCGGTGTAACAAGTGCCGTGCATACAAAGTTTCGAAATTTTTGACAATTTGTCAGATTTGGTCTGCTATTGTAAAAATTGTATTTATTTAAAATACACACATAATCACACACACATATATCCACAAGTTGAGAACCACTAGAGTGGGTGCTGCTGCACATGGGCGAACCTTTCAAAATCGACCATTGTACACATTAGCCTACTTTAAAAAAGATATCGGCTTGCACCTCTTAAAATGCTTACAAGAGCAAGAAGTGAAGAATTGCTTTGTGTTTTTGGCAGCATGGGCACAATATTCGTCACCTTTTGTAATTTCTTTCTCATGACGTTTGGTTTTTTTTATTGTGAATTTAATTACGACGTACGTTTCTGAAGTCAGAAACTATTGGGATGTCGACAGTTTATAGACACTCGTTAGATTTCATAATTTTACCTGTGTAAATCAGGTTTATGTTCAGTCTTATAAACAAAACAGAGTATAGATAAATATTAGTAATATTTGGTTGGACCGATAATTTAAAAATGTACTTACTCCAGCAGATAAGATGTAATTGCCCCTCTTGTTCCATTTCAGTGCAAAAATGGGACCTTTGTGTTGACCTAATGTACTGGCTAATCTACCATCAGTTGTCCAAATTCTCGCATAACCATCATAACTTCCAGTTGCTAATAACGTACCATCACACTACAATAAAAAACAGGTTTAAATGAAAAAAACTGTTACATGACATCTGAAATAAGGGATGAGCCACAAAATCTGGTTTCAGTGATTGCAATGCCGTCTTAAAATTAATATTTAACATCAGGGAGTCAGTGACTAGTCCCGCTCATAAAAATAATGGTAAAATTACAAATTTTTGATTGTTTTGTCCCTGATATTATATTTTGTCATGGCCTACAAAAAAACAAATTGTTATAGCTCGGATGTTATTGAACTTACATTCCAATCTAAGGAAGTAACATCTTTATTGCTGGGCACTTCCGTGCCACCTTTCTGAATGCAATGCCTGAGTACAAGTTGGTTGGGGCTGGTCGTATTGTCTGACATATCCCAAATCCTGGCAGTGCTGTCCCCAGATCCACTGGCCAACAAATCTGTTGTTGGATTCCATGCACAAATAAACACTTCCGATTCATGCCCCCTGAGTACAGTTGCTTTGGAGGACGGAATTTCGATAGAGTTGTCTACTTCCATACTTTCTGTTTTCGTTGAAACAACGGCAGCTAAAATAAAATTTAAAAAAACAAGAAGTATCGTAAAGAAATAATATTTATAATATTTAAATACCTTCTTCTCCATTTGTATCTGTGATTTCACTCTTAATAGCCTGTTTCTGTTGATTCTGCTGGTTTTGCCTGCTGGCAACCACATCAGGCATGACTGCATCGATGAGACTAAGGCTTTCGACAAGCCTCTGTTCGGTTCCATCTTCGGCCAAACTTATTTCAGCCTCTGTATACTGAAGACCCTTTTGTAAGATATTGAGCAAAGCGGCCGGGGGCACCAAGGCTCCATTTATATTCGATTGGGAAATGTGCGATTCTATACCAAATGTGTACGCAGAATGTTGAAAACCTAAAAATATAGAGAACCTCATTATTGTCATCTTTACCATTATTAACCCCAGCGAATATTTCATCAACAACCAATATTTGTAAATTATATTGTATGCTTAAAATAAAAACCACATTTAGAGCTCATTTATTAATAGAAGAGATAATAATATATTTAATTAATTTCTCACTTTACTCGGAAGAAACATTGGTGAAGAGATAAGATTTTTTTAACTTTATATTATCTGTTAAAACAAAATTACTTAATCACAGAATTAAATAAACAAAGGACATTTTCACAAACGATACAAAAGTTGTTTGTTGTCGTTTGTGTGGTTAGGGTCGGTGACGACTGCGTTAGCCGCTATTAGCACTCACCGGACTCCTGCAAGTACCTGTAGACCAAGAAATTCACTTCGTCACTGGAAAAACTCATCTTGAGGTTTTTCCGCTCGAAAACAGTACATTAACACCTCATCACTGGAATAAGAAGGAGGCCGGGTGCGCTAAACAAAAAACAGACGCCAAAACACGAAAAAGCACCGCTACCGCCATTTTGTCCATCGCTGCGTTGCCGAATAACTTAAAATCGATTAATTAGGTAATTACAGATATAATTTAAACGCTTTTACTTAGTTTGATTTGAAATTATTTAAAACGTGTTGTTATTTATAAAATTAATCAATACATTTTCATAAATTATGTTTATTTTTATTCAATCGTTTCGTGGTATAGAAATGTTGGTTAGCCTGTAAATGCCATATCCGGCTAATGTTTAAATGCATTTTAGGTTGCCTATGTTGTCATATTAACATTTATATTTATGAAATGTTTGAAAATTAATAAAAAGTATTATAAATTATAAAATTACTCAAAATGATTTTGTTTATTTGTGATCTTTAATTTGGTGCAAATGAAATGTTGGTTAGCCGCCTGTAAATGCCATGCCCGAGTCAAGACTATAAACTGTACAGGACTGATACCTCCGACATGACCAGTCAAACCGGTTTCAATGTGACGTATTTGGAGGAAAGAGCGCGAATAATTCGAATTTTAGTGAGAGGATAAGGTTTGATTTCATTCATCCATTAAATCAATGGACGTTTTTGGTTAAAGAAGAAATATCTTAAATTGAAATATTTCTTATATTTTATATACATTTATTCCTGGTGCAAAATAATTATAAAACAATGTAACATTTAAATAGTTTTTATGACGAAAATAATGCCAAAATAAAATTTTTAATCAGAATAAGAAAATGTAACAATAAAAGTTTTATTTAGAACACATTAGAATTAACATATAGTTCTAATCAAGGGGATGTGTAATTAGAAAATATGTAATAATATCCGGGGCGCTATAGGTGTTAGTGCAAAGTTGTCTCACGTGTTTAGAACTTTTGTAAATTTGCTGTGTTATACATTTTTTTAATACATAAACAATGTTTTAGAACATTTGAACAAAAACAAAACGTGCTATTGTCAGGTTACTCAGTGGATTAGTAAAACATTAGAGTAAATCTTTGTAAATTCTAAGCCGATAAGCTTAATGTATCAAAATTGTACCCAAGGTAATATGTATCCTTTATTAAAAGGTGACTTTGTTGTGCAATTCCTTGTATTTATAAAGCAAGATCCCAACCTCAAATTTTGTGTTCCTTGGCGCTGTAGCCGACCCTGAAGTTAGGCTGCGAGCCGTCGCTGGTTTTTATTATTATATTTTTACTTTCGCCCGTATGTAATACAAAGGGAAAGTATTGTTTTCGTGGAAATTTTCGAATCAAAAATTCTAGCGGAAATATACGTTTTGAGGTCCCCTGAGTCGAATAAGACCATTTTTGAAAAATGTCTGTCTGTCTGTCTGTCTATCTGTGTGTCTGTGTGTGTGTCTGTGGTGCGCTGTACCGCAAAAACCGCTAAAGATATCGAGATGAAACTTGAAACTTAAGCTTTTTGTTACAATCGGAAGAACTGAAAAGCTTTTGGTGAAAATCGGAAAACCGGAAGTGGTACTTTACTCTTAGCGTTTTTTAGTTTTTTCAGATTATTTCAATAAATGTTCATCAAACAAAAAATTCTTTCAAATAAAAGTTGTAGATACTAACAAAATGAAGATTGTATTATTCATTTACTTTTTGTCATAGCACTCTTAGTTTTTGAGATATTTCAAAAGTTGTGTGTTTTATCTAGTTATTGGTGTGTGACAGTGTATGTGTTGATACAATTCAAAAATGTTTCAAATAAAAGTTGTAGGAAATGAAAAACTAAAGATTTTTTGTGGATTAACTTTTTGTCCTTGCACTCTTAGTTTTTGAGATAAATAGTGTTTTTTATCTAGTCATTGATTTGTGTCAGTGTGTGTGTTGATACAATTGGAAAATGTTTCAAATAAAAGTTGTAGGTAATAAAATATTAAAGATATTTTGTATATTCACTTTTTGTCATAGCACTCTTAGTTTTTTAGATATTCAATAAATAGTGTTTTTTATCTAGTCATTGGTTTGTGTCAGTATGTGTTGATCCAATTGAAAAATGTTTCAAATAAAAGTTGTAGTTATCAAAAAGTTGAAGACATTTTGAAAATACTAGTGCTACAAATATTTTAAAAGTGATTTAATACGCAATTTACGGAGGAAAGTACTATGATGGACACATCACCATTTTTTTAACAATGCAGCCTACAAGAAAAGTATAATATTGAGTTTATGTATGTAGCTTGTGAAATAATTTTCTTCAAAAGTATTTAAAATAAAAGTACGCATTGCAACATTCTTTGTGTCATTGGGCCCGTTCATCAAAGACATAGTTGGGAGTTTTCTGCGAACGGTTGGGGAATTCTCTGACAACCGGACTGTTAATCGTGAACGTGTTCGGGATTTTTGTAATCATACAAAATAGACCCATTGGTGTTAGCGATTGGTGTTGACTGGTTCAAGTTTTCAAAATGGCTGAGTACCGGTTATCAAATACCAACATGCATCACAAACAAATCCAAATATGTTAAATTTTGAACGTTTTGATGAATATTGAAGAATAGTTCTTCTTAAATCTTTTAACTCATTTTAATTATCAATATTTAAATAACATTCATACACAAAAAACAACAATTAAAATAATATTATCATTTATTTAAAACAAAATTCCTCTCCGGCTGGATACATTGGCTCCATTGGCGTACCTAGAACTTTTGCCTCCCGGGGCGGTCTCCAATTTGCCGCCCTTTCTAAGTCAATGAACTTTGGTTTTTATAAATTAATAAACATCAGAGCTGGGACGAATCCTCAAATACAGGATTCGAATCACGAATCCGAATCACCTAATATGAATCGAATCACGAATACTCGAATAAAGGATTCGTAAGTGAAAAATATGATTCGAATCAAAGATTCAAATCCTCATTTATGAATCACGGATACAAATCCTTTAAAAATAAATTTGAATCTATTATTTGCAACCAGTAACATTTTATTTCATTAGTGATTAACAAAAATGTTCATTTACCGACTAAATATCTGAATCAATAATGTGTGTTATTAAACTTCATTTTCAATCAGTGTTTACACGCGTGGCGCATGAAGTAAAATTTCGAGTTTAGAAAAGCCCCGTGAAAAGTTGTCTCGGGTCGCTGCGCGACCCTCGACAAATTTTCTACGCGGGGCTTTTCTAAACTCGAAATTTTACTTCATGCTTAGTCTGGGAGTGGACAACACTCCTTCTTAGAAGTTTCAAATTAAAGGATCACTCTAGATTACTAAGTTTATTACCATTTTACAAAGGCTACAGCTCGAAGGACCAATCATGGTCTTCGGAGACCGAAGGACTACAGGGAATCGAAGTTTTTTTACAAGAAAACAACGAATATCTGAAGGTTTACAGCATGGGTATAAAAGAAAACATCTAATTTTAAAAAAATATCGAAGTTGGGTTGGTTTTCAGTGCGTTTTTAACTTCACTTTAAATCAGTGTTTTGTACGCGTGGCGCATGAAGTAAAATTTCGAGTTTAGAAAAGCCCCGTGAAAATTTGTCTCGGGTCCTTTAAAAATAAATTTGAATCTATTATTTGCAACCAGTAACATTTTATTTCATCAGTTTCGATTAACAAAAATGTTCATTTACCGACTAAATATCTGAATCAATAATGTGTGTTATTAAACTTAATTTTAAATCAGTGTTTACACGCGTGGCGCATGAAGTAAAATTTCGAGTTTAGAAAAGCCCCGTGAAAATTTGTCTCGGGTCGCTGCGCGACCCTCGACAAATTTTCTATGCGGGGCTTTTCTAAACTCGAAATTTTACTTCATGCTTAGTCTGGGAGTGGACCGTCAAGATTTTCTACATGTCGAGATTTTCGATATTTCTAGATTTTTGTCGATTTATTCACAGTTTGTTATTATAGTAAATGCAACTTTAATATTAAATAAATACGGTTTTTCTTAGGAATAGAATATTCACCCAAGCAAATTATAAAGTTAACTCTAAATATTACATACGTCGATTTTATAAAAGAGTTAATATTAAAGTTCAAACGAGTGTTGTCCACTCCCAGATTAAGCTTGAAGTAAAATTTCGAGTTTAGAAAAGCCCCGCGTAGAAAATTTGTCGAGGGTCGCTGCGCGACCCTCGACAAATTTTCACGGGGCTTTTCTAAACTCGAAATTTTTCTTCATGCGCCTAAATATTGATTAAATCGCTTATTTAGTCGCTCAAAATTGTTTGTATTAGTTTCAGCCTAATTACCTCATTACCCCCCCCTTCTATTAACTTAATTGCATTAGTATGTAAGCTTTTACCTGTACTTTGTCAAATTATTATTTCATCTGCCTGATGGAGCCACTGTGTGGTGAAACATGTTGCAGTGTTCAAGAATTAAAGTGAAACCCTCCCAACTGTGTTGTTTTATTTCAAAAAATAAATAATAAAATGTTTAATTCTTAGGAATTGTCAATTCCACTGTCTACCGTACCAATAGCGAATATAAGATATCCGGAGAGATTTGTAGCCCTAAACAGCTTGGAGGACATAATTACAAGTTTTGATGACGTAGTGAAGAGATCCGTGCATAGTTTCTTCTATAAAAATAAACTGCCAACTTTGAATTAAGTTTTACAAGAATTAAACGATCATGCAGGCATGCTGAAGATGAGTCGTTCTATCTTGTATAGTTTTATAAAACAAATCAATTTTAAGTAAGATAGATACCAGAGCTGGGCAGGATTCGAATCCTTTTAGAGGATTCAAAAGAAGCATTCGAATACTTTAGTTCAATTGGATTCGTTACATTTTTCTAAGAGGATTCGTATTATAAAATGTTCACTGTGGAGGCTTCTACTTCGTTATACATCATTATTTACACAAATTTGACAATTAACTTTGTTGTATAACTGAGGATTTTATTGTGACTATAGTTTCGACAACTTTAACTTGTCATTATCAAACATAAAGTAATTTAAAACAAACAATTCGTCAGGTATATATACGTGTAACCGTAATTTTCTCGTATATATACCTGACGAATTCTTTGTTTTAAATTACTTTATGTTTGATAATGACAAGTTAAAGTTGTCGAAACTATAGTCACAATAAAATCCTCAGTTATACAAACAAAGTTAATTGTCTTAATTGTGCCTTATAAAATGATTCGAAAAATGATTTTTTGTGTCTTTTTAAAGTTCTCGTTAAATCACTGTTTTATGCGCGTGGCGCATGACGTAAAATTTCGAGTTTAGAAAAGCCCAGAAAATTTGTCTCGGGTCGCTGCGCGACCCTCGCCAAATTTTCACGGGGCTTTTCTAAACTCGAAATTTTACTTCATGCTTAGTCTGGGAGTGGAAGCGCTCGTTCGAAACTTCAAAGTGAATGCTTTGATAAGAACATTAAATGATTTAAAATGTTTTTAAAGATGATAATCTAGTTTTTAAATTTTTTTTAATATTGTTTGAAGTAAAACTGACATGGTAGCCACAACCTGAAATGTTAAATTTTTCCGACATTTCCCTGACTAAAGATTTTTTCTCTAGCCTTTTAATATAACTTTCTTCTGTGGGAACCCGCATTCTGTTTAATAGTTTTCATTGTTTTTGCCAATATTTAAGTTAATTTTGTAAATTTTTACGTGTTTTGTAATTTGCCTGCTGATTTTGACAAATTTAAAAAATCATATGGCTTTTTTGTTGGTGTTTTGGTCAATTTGAATATAATTCCATGACTTTTCTCTGACTTTCCCGGTTTTAATGATATTCAGTAATTTTTTTATTTACGTAAATTTCAGGCATTAGTCGATTTTATAATAGAGTTCAATTTGACGTTTTGAACGAATGTTTCCACTCCTAGGCTAAGCATGAAGTAAAATTTCGAGTTTAGAAAAGCCCCGTGAAAATTTGTCGAGGGTCGCGCAGCGACCCGAGACAAATTTTCGGGCTTTTCTAAACTCGAAATTTTACTTCATGCGCCACGCGTACAAAACACTGATTTGAAGTGGAGTTCAGACACGCACAAATACATTTTTAACCAGAGTAACTGGGAGTCAGATATTTAGTCTGTTATCAACGATGTTCAGTGGTAATAATAATTAATTAGGATTTGAATATTTTTGTTAAAACAACTGGTAACGATATTTATTAATGGTTGCAAAAAAATTATAAAATCAAATTTATTCTTAAAGGATTTGTATTAGTGATTCGAAAAAGCAGGATTCAAATCTTCGATTCGAATCATATTTATCTCTTACGAATCCTTTTTTCGAGTATTCGTGATTCGAATCATATTAGGTGATTCGGATTCATGATTAGAATCCTTTTTTACGAGGATTCGTCCCATCTCTGATAGAGACACATTATTATATAAATTCCATATTATATTATGAATATAATGTAAATATGTTTTATTCCACAGATATATGGCGAGATGCCGTATAAGCAATTTAATTTAACTGACGATATCGTACGATGGAAATAAAATACTTAATAACAATTATGAAGTACAAAATGAATATTTGATTTTATTTAAAGAGTAATTATGAAATTATTTAAAATTGCCGCCAATTTTATCTAGTGATATTTCTGGTAACTTTTTATAGTGTAAATTGGGCTTTGGCACTTACTCCTTCTAGTTTTTAAACAGACTATACATGATACCACGCTACTCACTTAATAGACCCTTTACAATACAGTGTGAAAGGGACAAGGTGAAGCGACCTGGAACCTTGATCTAATAGACCGACGGATCAAGCAAAGAAAGTGGAGCTGGCGTTGGGATCCACGGCGTGACCCCAAAATGTGACATCTTTGTGTCCCTGGGAAGGATGGCAACTGCACATCAAGCCGAAATCTTCGCGATTAACCAATGTATTATGGAAAACCTGCGACGGGAATATAGGAGGCAAAAGATCTTGATCCTCACAGACAGTCAAGCTGCTCTAAGAGCACTTGATAGCTACAAGATCCAATCTAAGCTAACATGGGAGTGCATTCAAAACCTGATGAAACTGGCGACTGTAAACACCGTAACTCTACGGTGGACGCCGGGACACACAGGGAAGGATGGCGACTAAAAAGCCGACGAATTGGCAAAGATTTGATCACGTAGACCCTACATTGGACCAGAACCGATGCTACCGATCGCCAAAAAGTCAATAATACCAAGCGTAAGAGAGTGGACTCTGGAAAGACACACCGAGAAAGACACACCGATTATAATCAGCTATAATATAACAAAGTGGTATGATTATCATCGATAATATTCATGAGTAAAACTGAGCTGCAGATTCAATGAGCTCGAAGGGCGAGTCGAATGTGCTGCTCCGGTTTCACGTATATATCGATAATTTTTTGGGATCGGAACATCCCTAGTTCCAACTACCAGAGGAAGTCTGCCTGTTCAGATTTGCCTACTACCTGGCTGGTGGTGGCCGACAAAGACCTGACAGTTGTAATGGACAGCGCAGCTATTGCAACATCCATAATAGCGGAATACCTAGAGAAAATCGGTTTGGACCTGACCCCGTACAAAACCGAGGCTGTGAAGCTTTCTACCTGTAGAACGGGAAAAAGGAGACACGAGTGCCTAAGAGTGCTGAGAGTGGAAGTGCCAGAGCTGAAAGAAGCTAAGTAGCTAGGCATTACAATGAAGGCGAACTCTAACCACAGCAAGCATGTGGTGAAGGTAGAGGGAGCGGCAGCCAGGACAGAGAGGGCACTGTCGAGGATAATGCCGAGGCCCGTCAGTGGCAAGTAGACAAGTGCCTAAGCTCCTGTACTGTGCAACAGCATGGATCGGCTGCCTAGGAAACGCGAGAAATAGAGAGCGGCGGCGGAGAGCGCAGCGCATGAGAAAATAACAAGGGCATACCGCACTGTATCAACAACAGCGTTGGAAGTTTTGGCGTCCCTGATCCCGGCAGACCTTTTCCTGAAAGAGAGAGAGCTCACATCTACGGCGAGGTGAAGCGGGACGTAGACCGGGAGATGTACAAGAAGAAATTAAGAGCGCATACTATGCGAATCTGTCAGAAAAGATGGGAGAATGATGAGGATGGAAAAGGCGCTTAGACAAAGCGTTTAATAAAGGCATGGGTGTATCGAAAACATAGTTCCACAAACCATTGGATGGCGCAAATCCTAATCGGGCACGGGTGCTTCCAGGATTATCCAAAGATCTGCAAGGTAGAAAGCACGGAGTGCGTGTACTACGCAGCAATTGAGAACACTGCGGAGCCGGCAACATACTGGAGACACAGGAGAAGTTAGCTGCATTGCAGTCTTCACAGAATCTGAAGACGTGAGGAGAGTGGGGGCTAGAGCTGATGTATCATAAGTGCTGAAAACAGTTCACCGAAAAGCGAAGCCACCGGTAACCGAGATGAAAAGAGGTGGTTTAGTGGGTAGAGCATCTGGAGGGGGAAGAGTTCCACACACCTCCTGTTTCCTGTTGAAGGGAAAGTGCGTAACGCATTCCACCTATTTATATAAAACAAGACTAGCAGCATACAGGCTGAGGACACATCCTCAGTGTCTGGCAGTTTCTTCCATTTTACACCTTTTACTTCCAATCTTAGTCAACTATACCCATCTTGTATGTGTCCAAGTCCGCAGTGACCGGATAGAATGGCAGTTATCCGCATGAGGTTGTTACCGGCGTTTTACCGGAAACGCCGCAACTATGATTATTTCGGCGATTTATATAGTTTAATTTCATTTCGCGATAACAACGGACCCCACATAATTTTTATTAATCATTTTTAAATTCACTTTCATAATCATTTATTATGAAATGAACTAAGTTCGTCTACATACACTGATCGTTTGGGTTTTGTAAATATTTGTAATTATAGGATTAGTCATTTTTGAAAATGCAAAATTCCAAGTAGCGGCCCTAAGCCGGGAAATTTTCACCATTACGGCAGTTCGTGACCAAAACAATAGCAAGACAGATTTGGTCACGAAAGGCTCACCGTCGAGTACCGCCCTCCGGATTAGGGAGAGATGGTATTTACTGCCCGGCTACTTGGAATTTGCATAAAGGGAAATACCGACAATTCACCTAGTAATTCGGGTTGGATGATCCGCATGCGCCAGGGCGCGCAAAAGGAGAGAACGCAATAGACTTGCGCATGTCACCCCTAACCGCTGGACCAATCAGAGGCAGGAGCCTTAACCACTTCCATCTCCCACATCCCACCTAGCGACGATCATGGGAAGGGAGAGGGTGGTTATCGAAACTGATGGTTCAGGGGGAGGACAGTAATCGGTATCAGTCTTCTGAATCGTGCGGTCATCCGAAATCCGAGTGTTGTTATAATAATATTTTTGTTTTAAATCAAACAAATAACGTAAGAGTCGCGTCGCGTAAGGTGATTTTTTTTTGTATTATTTGTATATATATTTCGGTAATTATCAACTCTTGTTTATTTTTAATAAACACCATTGTAAATGTTTTTTTGAAATCGTACTCTTTCATTTAACGAACCATTTCAATTCTTATAATCTAAAGAAATATATATATATACAAAGTGAGTTGTTCTAGAAAAATGCTGTTCCAGGACCTGACGATGACAGGGTGAGTAAGTTTATGTTTTATTTTGTTTTAAAAGTGACTGTGTGGTATCTCTGCCTACGAGCTGCTAGGTAATCGAGGGTGATCCGATTTTGAGAACAAGGTCAATAATTCAATATAAATTTCTCAAAATCGGGGTGATTGTCTCCTAGAAGGCAACACCTTAATTTCCCCCTTTGATAAGGTTCCTTCTGGTCATCTGCAGGTATTGTTTTTCTAAAGTCTCGTTGGGGTACAGTAATTTCTCTATAGACAGTTTGCATCCTTTAGTATCATCCCAATGCTTTCTGAAAATTGCAAGTGTATTGGAATGCAACAAGTTACATAGTGACAGGAGTGTTAACCGCACTAGCGGCTCTGTTGAGATTACATTCATTCCAGCCGCTGCTCTAGCCAGTGGGTCAGCCCTCCTCTTACTTATGTTTACGTCGTGCCCCTCCACCCAGCAGATATTAATGTTATGCATTGCTGCCTGCCATAGTTTATTATGGCACTCTAGTGTTTTCTCTGAAGTAGTGTATGACTTCGTTAGGGACAGTAACGTTTGCCTGCCGTCCGTTAAAATCAGTATGACTTCATTTAACACAATGTGGCAGCCGCAAATGTTATACCCATCATCTCCAGTTGTGCGACGGTCGCATATTCACCTATGGGGGTTTTTGTATGCATCGTCAGGGTTCTAGAGAAAACGCCAATCTCTGAACTGTCCTTCCTTATTGAGCTATCGGTATAAAAAGTGTCGGCGTACAGTAGTCAGTGCTAGCCTGTAATAGAGCTATGTCTTTGCAGACTTCCCTCCAGAGAAAGGTGGAAAGTATAGAATTTTCCTCTATCACCATTGTCTAAGTGGTGTGCATGATGCATCTTACACTCAAACAAACTGTGTTAGCAGGATTAACTTATAGGGAGTGATCATTGCACCACCGTGAAACAGTGTTTAGAGCTCTCTGCATTTGATCGCAGAGAACATCTTCAAACTTGCTACTTACTATCATGGCTAAGTCGTCAGCATAGGTTACCGCAAAGCCTTCTAAAAGCATGTCTAGGACCATGTTGCATATTAGAGGCGACAAGACTCCTCCTCGTGGACTCGCAGGTGATACGTTCGTCACCCTCTTCAACTGTCACTATACGATTGGCAAAGGCGTTTCCAATCCAGTCACCCTCTTCAACTGTCACTATACGATTGGCAAAGGCGTTTCCAATCCAGTCACACATTTTAGATGGTACTCCGCACTTATTCAGTGCTTTTCTTATTTCAGTTAAGGTCGTTTTAACGAACGCACCTTCTATGTCCACAAAAACACTCAGGGTGGATTATTTGATATCCAGCGAACTCTCGATTTTGCTCATTAAGTTGTGTAGGACAGAGTCAGTTCTGGCCCGTGAGTATGTGTGCTGTGTCGTCATCAGCGGTTGTATTAGAAGCGCGATGCTCTTATATGTCCTTCACAGATTGCCTCCTGCGTTTTTAAGAGAAATGAGGAAAGTGAGATTGGTCTGTATGCTGTAGGTGCAGTATAGTGTGCTTAACTAGGCTTCAAATATGAATACAAACTTTACCTGTTTACAAGCCTTCTGACATACCGCAGCGACAGACTGGATCGGAACTACGTGCTGCAGTAGCCCATCCCGTCCACAATACAGTAGAGGAGGGAAGATGCCGTCCAGTCTCGGTGCTTTTTAGGCGAAAAAGCTGTTAACTGCCAGTAGTCTGTTTTCACGCATGCATACGAGGGAGATCTACCGAATCTGCCCTACATAACGTAGTGAGCAGGATTGAGAGATCACTGGATACCAAAGAATCCGCCTTGGTGTTTTTGTTAACATTGAAGGCGCGTTTAATAAAACGACCATACCGAAGATGACGCGCTTAACAAGCGTGGAGTACCATCTAAAATGAATGACTGGATTGGCAATGCACTTGCCAATCGAATAGTCACAGTAGAACAGGATGGGGAACGGATCACCTGTAAAATTGACAGAGGCTGTCCACAAGGAGGTGTCTTATCACTCCTACTATGGAACATGATTCTGGACAGCCTTCTCGAACAACTTCAGCAACTAGGCTTCTGTGTGACAGCCTATGCTGATGATCTAGCCATGATTGTAAGTGGCAAACACGAAGACGTTCTATGCGACCAAATGCAAGGATCTCTAAATACAGTTTCGCGGTGGTGCAATGATCACTCCCTATTGGTAAACCCTACCAAGACGGAGATGATTATGTTCACCAAGAAAAGAAAGGTGACGAAAAGAGCACCAAAATTATAGAATACCATGCTGCAGTACAGAGACAAGGTGAAATACCTGGGTATCACTCTCAACAGAAAACTGAGCTGGAAAAAGCACATCGACATCAAAACAGACAAAGTCATAAGGGCCTTTTGGCAATGCCGTTGGGCAGTGGGAAAAACCTGGGGGTTGAAACCGCGCACGACGATGTGGTTATACAAAACCATCATACGGCCCATGCTAACATACGGCGTTTGGTAGCCCAGGACCAAACAGCTAACTACGAGGTGGCGACTCTCACAAGTGCAGCGGGCAGTCTGTCTAAGCATAACAGGCGCCATGCACACTACTCCAACGATGGCGATGGAGGTCATTCTATGCCTTCCGCCACTTGATATTCACGTGCAGAGGGAGGCCGTGGCGGTCATACTTCGCCTTCGAGGCAGTGGGATCTAGAACAGTAACCGCTGTGGGGAAGTCAGAGGACACCTTTGGAGGAGTGTCTGCAAAGACATACCTCTTTTAGAGGCTGGCACTGACTACTGTAGACCGACACTCATTCGGAATGCACCCTACACGGTTACCATTCAACCCACTAAACACATGAGAGAGTCGGCCGTAAGGATCTACACAGATGGATCCAAAAGGATGGATAGATCAGGGATTATAGTCTTCTCCAGGACCCTGAAAATCTAAACAAAGGTCCCGATGGGAAAGCATGCCACCGTCACACAATTAGAGACGATGGGTATAACACTTGCGGCTGAGAACATCATAAACCGTAAAGTGTCAAATGAAGCCATACTGATCCTAACGGACAGCAGGCAAACGCTACTGTTTCTGAAGAAATCACATACAACTTCAGAGACAACATTAGAGTACCACAGAAAACTCAGGCAAGCAGCAATGTATAACAACATTAAAGTCTGCTGGGTAAAGGGGCACGACTCGAACACTGGGATGGACATTCTCTCACCGCCTCTATTCCTGTGTAATATGGTACAAACCAACGCACTGGAGAAATTCAGTAAGCGTTGAGATGGCATCGAGGGCTGCAAGCTCTCTAAGGAAAAACTATTGTATCCCAACGAGAGATCAGCGAAACGGGACTTGCAGCTGACCAGGGGGAACCTTAGGCGCATAACTGCAGCCCTGACTGGTCACTGCGGGCTAAACGCACACCTATACAGGATGGGGATAGTTGACTCTCTATCCTGCAGAGAGTGTAACATAGAAGACGAGACTGCCGGACACATTCTCAGCGATTGCCCGGCACTCTCGTCAACTAGAGGCGCTTTGCTGGGTGAAAGATGGCCTACAATGGCCTACATAAGGAATCGACCCCCCTCGGCTTTGCTAGACTACCTAACCAGGTAGGCTGGCTGAGCTGAGGCTGGGTAATCGACGGGAGGAAGCACAATAGTTCTAATGAGGCCTAAGTGCAGTGCAGAAATGCGCACTTCCTAAAGAACCAGAACCATAACCAGAACCAGAACCAGAACCAGAACCAGAACCAGAACCAGAACCAGAACCATATGACGTTATTGTTTCCAAGGCACTCTTTGCAAAAAAATATCATAATTTCAAATATCAAATCTAAAATAAATTATGAATGTGATACATCACTGAGTTTAAAAAAAAAATCTTTTAAAAAATTTCCAAATCCAAAATGGCACTCATAAGAAAAACAAAAGTTGGCTATGGTCCCCGGATTAATGTTATAGTTATCTTAGAAAAAATATGTTACTAGATTCCTCATTAAAAAGTGACTGTATTTTGTCAAAGTTCTAAATGTCCAGATTCAGTAGTTTTTGAATAAAAAAATAAAAACGATTTCTAAAAAAAATCAGTTTTTTGTTGATATCTCAAAAACAAAAAATGAAATCCCAATTTGTTTTAAGATTATTGTTACGCCCTAAAATACGCAACTTTGCTTCAATTTAACCGACTCTCTATCTCTTCAAATAAGTAAGATCCCCATATATTCTGTCGAAATACAGGCACCCTGTATTGTGAAAATTCCTTTTTTTTAATCAGTATCAAACCATTGATAATGGTCACTTTGTGTCCGAAATGTACATCTGTAACGAATAAATTTGTTAAATTTGTGAATAAAGGTTAAAAGTGTTTTATTTCAAATGTACTTAATTTTTTAATCATAATACTATAAATCTATTTAAAGGTGTCGATTGTTACTCATTGGTCACATGGCCAGCCAAATTAAATATTAAAATAAAATTAAAATGTAATCACTCCATTTGTTTCACCTGTGTAATTATTTATTTAACAATTAGTTTCAGCTTCTACCCATTTTCAAGAAATGCACAGAACTTATTGAAAAGTGTATTTATTTTTTTGTACTATTTGCTTAATCATAATTTAGGGAGTTATCATTGCACCACCGCGAAACTGTATTTAGAGATCCTTGCATTTGGTCGCATAGAACGTCTTCGTGTTTGCCACTTACAATCATGGCTAGATCATCAGCATAGGCTGTCACACAGAAGCCTAGTTGCTGAAGTTGTTCGAGAAGGCTGTCCAGAATCATGTTCCATAGTAGGAGTGATAAGACACCTCCTTGTGGACAGCCTCTGTCAATTTTACAGGTGATCCGTTCCCCATCCTGTTCTACTGTGACTATTCGATTGGCAAGTGCATTGCCAATCCAGTCACTCATTTTAGATGGTACTCCACGCTTGTTAAGCGCGTCATCTTCGGTATGGTCGTTTTATTAAACGCGCCTTCAATGTTAACAAAAACACCAAGGGGGATTCTTTGGTATCCAGTGATCTCTCAATCCTGCTCACTACGTTATGTAGGGCAGATTCGGTAGATCTCCCTCGTATGTATGCGTGAAAACAGACTACTGGCAGTTAACAGCTTTTTCGCCTAAAAAGCACCGAGACTGGACGGCATCTTTCCTCCTCTACTGTATTGTGGACGGGATGGGCTACTGCAGCACGTAGTTCCGATCCAGTCTGGCGCTGCGGTATGTCAGAAGGCTTGTAAACAGGTAAAGTTTGTATTTATATTTGAAGCCTAGTTAAGCACACTATATTGCACCTACAGCATACAGACCAATCTCATTTTCCTCATTTCTCTTAAAAAAATATATTTCTTCCAATTAAATAATAAAAACAAACTAAGCGAGATATTCAAATTTCGATTATTGAATATTAAACTGTACGTATTTTCAAATTAAGTTCTAAGAACGCATTAAAAAAATTAAATTAGGGTTAAATTTGGCTCAAAAACTTGATTGGTTTTATCAAAGAATTCATTTTGAAGTGTTTCCACTCATTGATTAAGCATAAAGTAGAACTGCGTATTAAGAAAATGTCCATACTTTTATAAACTCGACATTTTACTTTATGCTCCAAGCGTGATAAACACTGATTAAAGTTGAGGTTCAAAATCACAACAATAAAAAAAACAAATTTTCATGCGAATCCTTACGATTATTATTATTTACGATTCGAATCCTCTATAATCTGTTTAATAACTAGGAGGAGCGTTTTAAATTTCACGCGCCAAAACCTACAACTCTGATTGGCCGAGAGCGCGGCCATTTCACACTATGCTAATTACGTCATTATTAGACGCAACAGCTGACATAACCCTAATTCGAAGCGTTACCGAGTTGCAACTTTGTCTGTTTCGTAATAACCTTTTGTGCGGTGTTTCTTTAGCATACTTAAAAGTTAGTTTTGTTTATATTGTTGTGATGAATTATAGACCCAGTACAAGCTCGGTGATAATATCACCTTCACCTCCAAAAAAGCGTAAGAAGTTGGATTTGGGTCATTTATATCTGTCTGAAAAACAGTGCATAATAAATATGTATAAGCAGATGATAACAGATGATCCACATATAAAAATGATTGCTGTTGTATCAGACATTGTTGGTGCAGTAGGTGAGATATCAAATAGCATAAGAATATGCATCAAATAATAAAATGTTTAATTTTAAGGAGTTGTAAATTCCACTGTCTATTGTACCATTAGCAGAGAGATTTGTAGCCCTAAACAGCTTGGCGGACATAATTAAAAGTTTTGATGAAGTAGTGAAGAGATCCGTGCATAGTTTCTTCTATAAAAATAAAGTGCCAACTTAGAATAAAGTTTTAAAAGAAGTAAACGATCATGCCGGCATGCCGAAGATGAGTCGTTCTACCTTGTATAGTTTTATGAAACAAATCAATTTTAGGTAAGATAGAGACCAGAGCTGGGCAGGATTCAAATCATTCAGGATTCGAATCCTTTTAGAGGATTCAAAAGAGGCATAACAATACTTTACTTAAATTGGATTCGTGATCCGGATTCGTTACATTTTTTTAAGAGGATTCGTATTCGAGTCTAAATGTGGGTGATTCGAATCCTTATAAAAAGATTCGAATCCTTGTAAAAGGATTCGAATACTTACAAAAGGATTTGAATCGTCAAAAATAATTCGAATCAATTGTGAGGAATAACATGAAAAATGTTTTTTGTGTGTTTTTAAATTTCACGTTAAATCACTGTTTTATGCGCGTGGCGCATGACGTAAAATTTCGAGTTTAGAAAAGCCCAGAAAATTTGTCTCGGGTCGCTGCGCGACCCTCGACAAATTTTCACGGGGCTTTTCTAAACTCGAAATTTTACTTCATGCTTAGTCTGGGAGTGGAAACGCTCATTCGAAACTTCAAAGTGAATGCTTTGATAAGAACATTAAATGATTGAAAATGTTTTTAAAGATAATAATCTAGTTTTCAAAATTTTGTTTAATATTGTTTGAAGTAAAACTGACATGGTAGCAAACTGAAATGTTAAATTTGTCCGACATTTCCCTGACTAAAGATTTTTTTCCTGGCCTTGTAATATAACTTTCTTCTGTGGGAAACCCCTATTCTGTTTAATAGTTTTCATTGTTTTTGCCAATATTTAAGTCAATTTTGTAAATTTTTACGTGTTTTGTGATTTGCTCGTTGATTTTGACAAATTTAATAATATATGGCTTTTTTGTTAGTTTTGGTCAATTTGACTACAATTCCATGACTTTTCTCTGACTTTTCCGGTTTTAATGATATTCAGTGAATTTTTTATTTACGTAAATTTCAGGCATTAGTCGATTTTATAATCGAGTTAAATTTGAAGTTTTGAACGAGTGTTTCCACTCCTAGGCTAAGCATAAAGTAAAATTTCGAGTTTAGAAAAGCCCCGTGAAAATTTGTCGAGGGTCGCGCAGCGACCCGAGACAAATTTTCGGGCTTTTCTAAACTCGAAATTTTACTTTATGCGCCACGCGTACAAAACACCGATTTGAAGTGGAGTTCAGAAACACACAAATACATCTTTAACCAGAGTAACATGGAGTCAGATATTTAGTCTGTTATCAACGATGTTCAGTGGTAATAATAAATAATTAGGTTTTGAATATTTTTATTAAAACAACTGGTAACGATATTTATATATTAATGGTTGCAAAAAAATAATACAATCAAATTTATTCTTAAATGATTTGTATTCGTAATTCGAAAAAACAGGATTCGAATCATATTTATCTCTTACGAATTTTTTATTCGAGTATTTGTGATTCGAATCATATTAGGTGATTTGGATTCTTGATTCGAATCCTTTTTACGAGGATTCGTCCCAGCTCTGATAGAAACACATTATTATATAAATTCCATATTATATTATGAACATAATGTAAATATGTTTTATTTTACAGATATATGGCGAGATGCCGTATAAGCATTTTAATTGAACTGACGATATCGTATGATGGAAAAGAAAAAACTTAAGCACAATTAAGAAGTACAAAATGGATATTTGATTTTATTTAAAGAGTAATTATGAAATTATTTAAAACTGCCGCCAAATTTATCTAGTGATATTTCTGGTAACTTTTTATAGTGTAAATTGGGCTTTGGCATTTACTCCTTCTAGTTTTTAAACAGACTATAGAGGGATTCGAATCGTCAAAAATATTTCTTTAGAAGTATTCGAATCACCTACATCTGGATTCGAATACGAATTCTCTTAAAAAAATGTAACGAATCCGGATCACGAATCCTTTTTTACTGGAGTATTCGAATACCCTTTTTGCATCTTCTAAAAGGATTCAAATCCAGGAAACGAATCCTGAATGATTCAAATCCTGCCCAGATCTGCTTTCAACGTTATCAACGTTTATCAAATTATCGTACACGCTGAAAGTTGTCTAAAATATCAAGTCTATTTATTTTAGTTACAAATTTTACAATAAAAAAAAAAAAACTGAACAATAAGCTTATGGTTGATCGTATAACGAGTGTTTTCAATCCCAGATTAAGCATGAAGTAAAATTTCGAGTTTCGAAAAGCCGGAAAATTTGGTTTGGTCGCGTAGTGCGTAGCGCTACGCGACCAAACCAAACTTTCAGGCTTTTCTAAACTCGAAATTTTTCTTCATGCGCCACGCGTATAAAATGCTGATTTAATGTAAAATAGTCTTTAACCGATTAACGACTGAAATAAGTTTAGTGTGTCAGTTATCAATTGTTTAATTGACGGGGAAGGTGCTATGATTGACACATAATCATTTTTTCTACTTGGTTTCGTATGCCTTTAGAAAAATAAATTTATGAAACAAAATACTAACTCAATAAATTGCTACCCGAAAACTTTAAATTCATGTGTAAGGTCTATCCCGTCATCGAAAGCGGAATCCCAATTCCATGTAATCGCTGCAATAAATTCGAGCACATTACTGCAAACTGCAAAGAAATGATCACCTGCGCGAAATGTGGAGAAACACACAGCACAACATCATGCACCACCGAACTACCAGCGAAGTGCAGATCATGCGGAGACTCTTCACATGGAGCGTGGTCAACACGATGCCCTAATAGGCTACTTCAACCAATCGAGGGCATACCAAATGAGAAGATACAATGTATTAATAAAAAATCTGCTGACATTGATGCAAAAGTAATCAAAACTTCACGCATCCATTCACCCATCACACATCATGACTTCATCATCGACACATTTACTACCGAGATTAATTCCCCCAAAAATATAGACCGCGATGAACTTATTAAAAAACTAAGAGCCCGTTTTATAGAATCATACCGCATAGACACACACATTAACTTTTCGGGGAATAAAATGTTTGTAGTAATGTTTGATCTCGATTCACCTGATGACCTTCCCGCTGTAGCTCCCACTACAGGTGTACACACCGCTTTCGTAAACTTACCTAAAAATGGCTAATATAAACTTCCTGTATACTAACATCAATTCCTTAAATAAAAAATCTCTCCTCCTATCCAACTACCTTACCCATAATCCAATTCATGTCAATATGATGGTGGGGACCAAAACCAACCAACCATACTCATTTAACAATTGGCACTATATCCAAATCCCCTCTTTTGCTCCTAACCAAAATCAACGTGGTGGATCAATAGTTGCAACAAAACCGGAAATTAAACTCAAAAGAGCTAATCCACCCAAAGTAAATAATATTATGAATGAGTGCCTGCATTGTACTGTTGAACTACCACAATTTTCCCTTCATCTCTTCCTAGTTTATATACACCACACCTCCTCCATTGAAGATACAATCCTCACAAAAGCATCCCTCTACGACAACGTTGTCATAATCGGGGACTTCAATATAAATAAGATAAAATTAAAACAACTATCTTCCTTTATGTCCAATTCAAACTTTGTCCAAATACACACTGATCCTACGTTATTTATTATCAGTCGATCATGTAAATAACATAGCCACATATGAAAAAAATATTTGTTTCAGTTAGCTGATTACGATTTAATAAATATGCAATTTAACACATTTAATTGGGATTTAATACTATCAAATGATGATATAGATCAGGACGTTGACAAATTTTACACAATTATTAATTCAGCAATTGAGAGCTTAATTCCCTGCAAATATATTTATAGTAGTAATAAATCGTATCCTCGCTGGATGTCTAGCGAATTAAAATCCTTAATACGGATAAAAAAAGCAGCTCATGCAAAGTATAAAGATAGTGGTTCATACGATGATTATTGTTTATTTTCTGATATTCGTAAGCAGTGCAAAACTTTATCAAGCTTAAATTATAAGGATTATTTATCACATGTTGAATCATCTCTAAAATCAAATCCTAAATATTTCTGGCGATACGTCAAAGAACTCAAAAATGAAAATAGTTATCCTTCAGAAATGTCTTACAATGATACCACTGCTGACTCCGGTTCTGGTATTGTCGACCTATTTTCGGAATGTTTTTCGTCCGTATATACAGCTTCAAATTACACCTCTGATTCACAAAACGTAAGCCATTCATATTCTATTCATGATAACCGGCTGGTTGTTAGTATTCAAGATGTTTTTAACTCTATTGCAAGCCTTAAACCATCATTCTCATCAGGACCTGATGCCATCTCAAGCTACTTTCTCCAGAATTGTTTATATTCACTTTGTCGCCCTATTTATTTACTGTTTTTAAAATCGCTTAATTTGGGTGTAATGCCTCCAAAGTGGAAAGCCAGTTACGTCATTCCAATTTTTAAAAAAGGATCTAGGCATCTTGTTGAAAATTATAGGGGTGTAGCTATTCAGTCAGTAATTCCAAAATTGCTTGATAGAATAGTAGCACGCCAATTGCAATGGTTTTCCCGACAATTTATATCTGACAACCAGCACGGATTTATGCCTAATAGATCAATTACATCCAATCTATTAGAGTACAAACAGTACCTCTCAAATGCCTTGGAATCACGATGTCAAGTGGACACGATATATACAGATTTCTCCAAGGCATTTGATCGAATAGACTCCAATCTGTTATTAGAAAAATTAAGAGCGTATGGTGTAAACTTGGATACTGTAAAATGGCTGTCATCGTTTTTGTCCGATCGAATTCAACATGTTCGTATAAATAATTTTATTTCAAACCCCTTTCCGGTAACATCAGGTGTTCCCCAAGGCTCACATTGTGGTCCTATATTGTTCAACATGTTTATTAATGACTTAACAACGACCATTAAACATTGTCAATGTTTATTGTATGCTGATGACTTCAAACTATTTAAAATAGTAAATACTATCGACGATTGCGCCTTGATACAGGAAGATTTGGGTCGTATCAACGAGTGGTGTTTTTCAAATAAGTTACGTTTAAATACCGCTAAATGTTATTCAATGTCCACTACAAGACGCCAAACCCAAGTCAACTTTACCTACACCATCGGATCATCCAATCTCACAAAGATTAATTCAATCAAGGATTTAGGTATTACCTTCGATTCTAAACTCTCCTTTGCCACACACATTCAAAATATTTCTAACAAAGCTCTACGAATGTGGGGTTTTGTGAGGCAGTTTGGAAGAAACTTAAGCATTGAATGTATGTACACCTTATACTGTTCGCTCGTACGATGTCATTTGGAATTCGGAACCTGTATCTGGACACCATCAACTTCTTTGCTTATCAATTTAGTAGAATCAGTTCAAAAGAAATTCCTTCGTTTCATGGAATACAAGAAAGGATATCAACATGTCCCCGGTGACTACGAGATCATCTTGAACGAACTAAACCTTTCAACACTTCATGATCGCCGGATACCATCTGACTTATGTACACTACTAACGATAATTAATGGATCTTTGGAATCACCTTTCCTCTTGGAGCAAATAAATTTGTTGGTCCCATGCAGGACAACAAGATCAAAACAATTATTTTATCTTGAGTCTCACAGGACAGTTTCCGGATCTCACAATTCGATGACTCGCTTAATGGCTCTTGCGAATGAATATTGTGCCCATCCATGGTTTGACCTTTTCAACACAACTCTATCTAATTTAAAGTTTAGGCTAAAACGTCATTTCTAGTTTGTGCAATTTATGTTATTTCTATGATTTATGTTATTCAATTTATGTTATTTCTATAATTACTATATATACACGCACAATTACGTCGATTAGCTGTTATATTTGATTTTTATATATATATTTTTTTAATTAATTATATTACGTTGTAATTTTATGTACAAATGGTGTTTACCGTAAATAAATTTACTTTACTTTACTTTACTTTATTATGACCGATAACCAATCCTCTACTCCTGATGTATTCCTATGTACTTCCAATATCCGTCACCTGATACAAAATACCCACTTAATACCCGACATAGGCTCAGATCACCTATCCATTCAATTCTCCCTCACAACAAATCCTCCGCTAAGTACAAATCCTAGAACCATATACAAATTCCAAGAATGTGACATTGACAAGGTCAACTCGGAATTATCCGAATTTATAGTTAACAGCACCTAATTAAACCCAGATACAATTTCCAAATTCCCACAAAAAATGTCTGATTCCACCCTAAACCATACTCCTACATTCACCAGAAAGCCCTATAAATACCCCTTGCCAAAATTCATTCTTAGGTTGATAAAATATTAAAGACAATTGTACAGAGACTTACGACTTACAGACGAACCAGACTTACGACGACAGTTCAATAAAATTACCAAAGACATTCACTACCTCATACTAGAATACAAAAAAAAACACATGGATTAGAGCCTGTGAAAATATAAATAAGTCACATGGCAAAGAATACTGGAACGAAATTAAAAAAACTCTCAAAATATAGGAAATCCAACTACCTTGAGACCATCAAACATCCCACTACTGCAGAGGCAATATACGACAAAAATGTTATTGCGGACCGTTTCTCTAACTTTTTCGAAAACACCTACAAGATAAACAAGGGCGATACTTACGACGATAACTTTTTCAAACAAGTGAACGAATGGTATACCACCTTCCAAAACCTTAATCCCACATTCCATATCCCAGCTGACATAAATGAGGAGGAATATTTCGAAGTATTATACAAGGGTAAAAACACCGCCCCCGGTTATGACAACATATCCCGCCAAGTCCTTAAATCCCTCCCAGATAATATTCACGAATATATCCTAAAGATTTTTAACCATGTTTACAAGTCTCAATACTTCCCCCAGGAAGAGGGGGATAATAACATGCATACACAAGCATAATAACGATCCTCAATTAATTAGCAGCTATCGACCTATCACCCTGCTTCCTGTACTGGGAAAGACATTTGAGTCAATACTTAAAAACAAACTGCTAAACCTCTTATCCGATCGCATCCCATCCTACCAATTCGGTTTTACCCAACACAAATCCACAACTCTGCCTCTGTCCATACTCACATCCAACTGTCAAACAGCACACCTCGATGGCCAAAAATCCACTATACTTTTGCTAGACATCCAAAAAGCTATCGATTCCGTATGGCATCGAGGTTTGCTGTATAAATGTAACGCCCTTAAAGTCCCCCCACACCTTTTACATTCAATTGATAGTTTCCTAAACAACAGATCCCTATGTATACGCATCCAAAACTCCTACTCACGTTCCTTTATCCCCGAACAAGGTGTCCCTCAAGGTTCCCCACTATCCCCTCTACTATATAACATTTTTGTCCACGACATCTATCACCCCGATCCTACTTATTTTAACCCTTCCTCCTATTGCCTACTTTTTGCAGACGATCCTATAATAATAATAATAATAATAAATAAACTTTATTCAAAAATTGTACTACAACGATAAACAAAATCAAACATAGAACAAAAATGAAATGCGTTAAAAGGAAAGGAATATATAAACAAAGTATATATAAACAGAAAAATATTGATAATTACAGTTACGTATTTTGAAATTCTATTATATTGTACGGTTCTATATCACACAGATACTGATACAATTTTTACTTAAACGCATTTTTGTTTTGGTTGCCGTCCTTAATTGAGCTTGGTAGACAGTTCCACCATTTCATGGCATTATATACCGTACTCTTTTCAGTTATGCCTAATCTATGAATAGGTAGTGCGTAATTGTCTCCAAATCTTGTGGGATAACTGTAGGTATATTTAAAGTCCGCGAAGAGGGCTTTATTTTTATAATGAAATAATAAAGTTTCATATATATATAATCCCGTAAAGGTAAGTATATGTAATCGCTTAAACATACCGCGACATGGCGCAGTATATTTCCTGTTCAAAATAAGTCTTACGACTTGCTTTTGACAAATAAATATTTTGTTATAATCTACACTGCTGCCATAGAAAATAATGCCAAATCTCATCCTACTTTCAAATAAAGAGTGATACATCAATTTTAAAATATTATTATTAACAAATGCCTTAATTGATCTTATCATATAGCATACAGTATATAATTTATTTTCAACATATTTTACATGTTCCTTCCAGGTTAGCTCATTGTCAATTATTACACCAAGCAATTTTGATTCTTTTGCCACTTCAATGTGACTGTCCGCTATGTTGATTATGGGGGGAGTTTCTAATCTAGATAGATTTGTTTTGAATATCATTACAGTTGTTTTTGTTTCGTTAAAAATAAATCTATTTTGTTTAAACCAATTTTGCAGACATACATACAGCAAGCCTTCCCTGTCAATTACATTTTGCATTGTTTTGCCATAGACCAAGCTTGTTGTGTCGTCTGCGTAACTTTCAATGTGACAGTCTTCTTGGGTTATTGAACCGAATAAATCATTTATGTAAATGATGAAAAGTAGCGGCCCAAGAATACTTCCTTGTGGAATACCTTTCTCTATTAGAAGAGGTTGAGATTTGGTAGTACCAATTTTTACTATTTGATATCTGTTTGACAGATATGAACTTATAAGATTATAAGCAACGCCTCGTAATCCGTATCTTTCGATCTTTTTCAAAAGAATGCTATGATCAATGCTATCAAAGGCTTTTGTTAGATCTAAGTACATAGCTAATGGTATTTCTTTGCGTTCTAGACAATCAATAATCTTAGTAATAAATTGAAACAGAGCTGTGTTTATATTCTTTCCTGAAATGAATCCATGTTGCATAGGATGAAATATTTTACAGTCATGGAAAAAATTCGATATTCTACTGTATATTATTTTTTCAAAAACCTTTGAGAAGGTATTAAGAAGACTTATGGGCCGATAGTTAGAAAATTCTTGCGTATCTCCCTTTTTGTGAACAGGTACTATGATTGCTGTTTTTAATTGATCTGGGAATTCTTCTGTTTCTAGCGTTAGATTTATTATATATGATAAGGGCTCAAGAATTTCAACAATTATTTGTTTAAGCATTTTCGTACTAATTTCGTCAGTACCAGAACTTGTTTTATTTTTTAAGTTCGAAACTACATTATAGACTTCTGTAGGTGACGTTGGGCGCATATATACACTTCTTACGTTCATTTCAATATTACATTCATTGTAAATAGTTTGATTATAGTTTTTTAGAACCTCGTTTAATGACTCAATGAAGTAACGATTAAATCCGTTTACAACATTGCATGAATGCCCAGTTGGAACTTTTTCAGTTTTGATTTTTGTTTTGCCTCTGACCAAACTATTTATAATGCTCCAGGATGTTTTGTTGACATTGTCACTATTTAAAATTTGTTGACTTATGTTTTGCTTTTTGTTAGTTTGTAGGAGATTGCTATAGATTTTATTTTGTTCATTAAACAGGTGTAAAAAATCTGAATTGACTTTGGATGCTACGTAAAGGGCATCTAATACATTTTTACATTCGTTTATTTCTGAACTATGAGTTGTGGGTTGGTTTTTACGATTTATTGCAACACTTTTGTATGGGAAACATAAGCCTGTTTTGCATTCGTAGAAGTGTATATATTTGTCCAATTGGTACCTTTTAAATGGTCTTTGATTTTTTTTACATTTCCCATGCTGGTAGAACGTATATACTTATATTTACAAATTGATTCGTTCCAAGTAAAAGTTATTTTTTGTGCGCAGTGATCACAAATATAAGGGTCGAATACATTTGAGACGTAATTGCTCCCAATATTTGTTAGTATATTATCTATTAATGTATTTGAACTTTTTGAGTACCTTGTCGGTTCATTTATGGTTATATTTATATTATAAGTTTTTAGCAAATTTACAAATTTTAATTTATCCGGGTAATTTTTATTTAAATCTATATTAAAATCTCCGACTATAAAAAATATTGCACTAGAGCTGGAGAGTAGTGTTAAAAGTGTATTTAATTTATTAAGAAATTCATCTACTAGTGAATCAGGTGGTCTATATATTACAATACAAATAAACTTTTCTTTTGTTGAATTCCAATCAAGGGCAGCAATTTCAAATATTCCAGCTTGAGATAGTAGGTTGATGTCCTTTCTCGCATTGCAGATAAAAGACTGTCGTGCGTAGAGTGCAGCTCCACCGTACGCCGTCTGCTTCCGTGGTTGGGGTTTTCTTGAAAAACTACTGACGAGTTTAAAGTCTTTGATAATCGTATGCTGTAGATTTTCCGCAGTCTGCCAGTGTTCGGTAATAGCTAATATATTACAATTTGGTTGTTCATTTAACATATTTTCGATTAAAGTTGTTTTTTGATATAAGGATCTTACATTGTTGTGGATAATGCAATGTAAATTTTTTGTTAATCTTTCTTTATGTGCGGTTTGCTGAGGTGGAATAAAAAACGGCTTATAATTACATTTTTCGGCCACGTAGTTGGTTCTAGAATTTTTTCTGAATAAATGTTCGGAACTGAAACTTTAAAGGAGGCGTACTCATTAGGATGTTTTGCGTTCATTTTTTCACATTTCGCGCCATTTATGAATATTTTATTTTGTAGATAATTCGTTAGTTCTTCGTTGGTAGTAGAGAGCGCTAAATTATAAACGTGGTAATGATGATATTTGACTGCTCCTTTTAGTGTGCTGTCTTCACTGGCGCCGTGAATTTTGCTCGAGCGTCGGGTCTTCTTATTTTTTACTGTTATCCATTTTTCTGATTTAGTTTCGTGCGTTTTGTTCTTATTGTTATTTTGTTGACTTGTTTGTTGTCTTTCATGTGTTGCATTCGCTTCTGAGTTTAATAATACTTGTGAATAACTTGGTTCAGTATTATTTATGTTTGTTTTTATTTCTTCAGTTACGGTATTTTTATCGGTAACTGTATTTATTAATTGTTTGTTTTTAGTATTGTTAGTGCGTTCGATCACAGATGGCGAACCATGTATAATTTCATTCGATTTTGTAGTCAAATTTAAATTTTTGTTTACATTATTTTTTTGATCAATTTTATTTATTTTATAGGTTAATTGTTCGATGATTATATTTTTATTTTCCAGATCCTTAGCTTGATTTTTAAGTGTTTGTTTTAAATCATCGAATTCTCTTTTTAGGATTATAAGCACTTGCAAGCTTACCATTTGTATAGAGGTCTTTTCGCACTTGTTACATGCTAGAAACCCAAATTTTCTTTCCGATTTTAGGCACTGTGCGTGAAAATAAGATTCGCACACCTTGCACTGTGTTTCCAATGAAAGTAACTGTTCTTCACATTTACCACACAAGTCACTATCACTTTTAAATGTTATATCAAAGTAATTTTCGCTTTCGGAGTCGGATCGTTCTATATTCTCTATATCCGCACCCACCATCTTGCTTCCGTTGCCGATTTCCTGCATTAATAAGTCATGCTTCAACACTACAGAAGGCACTAGGCACACGTCAAGAGCTGATCGACACACTATAACAATGGTTTTGTAAATGGAGATTAACAATCAACAAATCCCAATTATTCATCCCATACCACCGAATTACAAATTATCCATATTCCGTCACCATTAATCACCACCAATTATTTCCACTCCCAATATGTAAATACCTTGGAATATCCTTTGACACCAAGTTTACCTTTAAAGCACACACCAAATCCCTTAAGCTGAAAATCAAGAATAGTGCTCGGCACTTCAGATTCTTAACGTACAAGGATGAAGGAATTTCAACCAACACAGCAGTACACATTTATAAAATGATTTGCCGGCCTCTGCTTGATTATGCAGCTATCCTATTCCATGAACCCAATCCTACATCCTTAAAAAATATACAAGTAGGTGAACGATCAGCTCTTAGAATACTAACAAAAATTAGGCATCCAGATAATCCACTCCATAACCCTTCTAATGCCCTCCTATATCAACGTACCCAGTTAATACCAATTGAAGAACGCATCACACATCTAAGTACAAAATTCGCCACCAACCCACACATCGTAGACACCCTAAATCACCTATGCCTTTACCGCAATCCCAATAAAATCCTAAATTCAAGCATCCAGCAAATACCATCTATCAGTACATCTCATCTCATCAATAACATAAACTCAATGTCAGCAGACTACGGGCTGAAAGACCTCTGGTCGATAGCCCTTCAAAGATCAAGATCAAATTTTAAGATGTATACATTTAATTTCACATTGTAATCAATTATCTTGTACTGATCTTTAATAAAGATTATTATATATACAGGGTGGGCCACGAATAACGCCCATTAAAAGTTTTCGGGGTTCCTGACAGAGGAAAAATTTGAAAAAATTCTACATTGCACGGTTGAATGCGATCACCTCATGGAAAATATCTCGACTTTCTATCACTTCCGTTTGTACCGGAAATGGCTACCAACTTTGTTATTTTAAATAGAACATCCTATATATTATTTTTTTTAGATTCCCCGTTCAATTGTCTACCCACTCATATGAATTTATGTCCACTTAACTCTTACAGTTTTTGAGTTAAAAATTTATTTGTCAAATATTGACCTCAAATAGACGTTTTGAAAAATGCCTATAACTTCTAGTAGGGACAAGATAGACAGACGAGCGGCATCTTGAATTGTTACTTATAGATCCCTCTAGAATTAAAAAAATTGACATCTGTAAATTTTGACAATAGGTATTTCAAAAATGTCAATATTTCAGTGCCCACTTAAAAACATCATAATTCAATGTTTTCAAATGGAATGACCAATATTTTATCTCATATGGTGATTGGCAAGACAATTTGCAACATAAAAGTATTATGTCTCCCTATATCTAGAGCAAGTAGCTTTTGAGTTATTTCGAAATTTCTTTCCTCCCAGAATGTTTGCACAATTAAATAATTTCTGTACAATTCACACATGCACCATACTAGGCTACTGTCAATATTCACTGAACCGAATCTAGAGAAAATCGTTTCCAACGTGTCAATATTTTTGAACACTTCGAGTAATATTATAATAAATAAGTGTAGCAATCGAGAAATTATGAATTTATTCGTCATATATGGCTAGTGCGACAGAATTGTTGTTTCAACGAAACTTATCCACACTTACAACTAACAAACAAAACAAAAGCAAGAAGATTGAAATAAAGTAATTTTCAAACGAATAATTAAATGCAAGAACAGAAAAAGATAATTATAACAATTGTTCGAAATGATGACTATTAACGTATAAGCAATGTGCAGCACGTGTTGCGACACCCTCTGTTGTTGCTCGCCTAATTTCTTCTGCACTTAATTCCGCGAATGCAGCTCGCACCCTTGCTTCCAATTCTTCTCGGGTATTGACGACAGTGGCATAAACTTTATTTTTTATACGACCCCAAAGAAAAAAGTCGAGTGGAGTAAGATCTGGAGATCTAGCGGGCCAGTTCCACGGACCTAACTTTCGAATCCATCTATCTTCGAACATATTCGTCAGTTGCTGCGATATTTCGTGTGTGCAATGAGCTGGGGCTCCATCAAGCTGACACCATGAACTTATCCTTAAATTCAAAGGAAGCTCATCCAAAAAATTCTCTACAAAATTTCTTAAAATTTGTAAATATCTACCACTATTTAATCTTTCGTGGTACAAATAAAAAGTAACACGCGTGTCCATCAAAAGGCAAAATACGTTGAAACTAAATTTGTGTTGGGATTTATGTACAAGCGTTGCATGTGGATTTTCAGTTGACCACATGTGATTGTTTTTACTATTGAAAATACCTTGACGGGAGAAATTTGATTCGTCGGTCCAAATAATTTTTTTTAAAAAGTCATTGTCTTCTTGATTTTTAACCAACAAAACTCACAAGAATCAATCCTATTCACTGCATCTGGAGGAAATAATAAATAATTCTTGCAGCAAATTAAATTTATAATTATGCATACGATATATTTTCAAAATTCTTCGCAGTGATGTTCTGCTTACTCCCAAATCCTCCTGGCAACTACGGGTGGATGCGCGTGGATTTGCTTGAAAATAAACCAAAACATTCACTTGAACTTCCTCGTTCTGCGTTATTGGCTTTGGTTGATTTTTTTCTGAGTTTACTTTTCCAAATTGTACAAAATTTGACTCTAGTCTTCTCAATTTTCTTCTATCCATTGGCGGTAAGTGTGGGTAAGTTTTGTTAAAAATTCTGCAAGTTCTCTCAACAATTTTGTCGCATTGACCATGTATGACGAATAAATTCATAATTTCTTGATTGGTATACTTATTCATTTTAATATTACTCGAACGGAGCGTTTAAAAATAGTGACAGATTCGGTTCAGCGAATATTGACAGTAGCCTACTATGGTGCACGTGTGAATAGTACAGGAATTATTCAATTGTGCAAGCATTCTGGGAGGAAAGAAATTTCGAAATAACTCAAAAACTACTTGCTCTAGATATAGGGAGACATAATACTTTTATGTTGCAAATTGTCTTGCCAATCACCATATGAGATAAAATATTGGTCATTCCATTTGAAAACATTGAATTATGACGTTTTTAAGTGGGCACTGAAATATTGACATTTTTGAAATACCTATTGTCAAAATTGACAGATGTCAATTTTTTTAATTCTAGAGGGATCTATATGTAACAATTCAAAATGCCGCTCGTCTGTCTATCTTGTCCCTACTAGAAGTTATAGGCATTTTTCAAAACGTCTATTTGAGGTCAATATTTGACAAATAAATTTTTAACTCAAAAACTGTAAGAGTTAAGTGGACATAAATTCATATGAGAGGGTAGACAATTGAACGGGAAATCTAAAAAAAAAAATTAATATATAGGATGTTCCATTTAAAATAACAAAGTTGTTAGCCATTTCCGGTACAACCGGAAGTGATAGAAAGTCGAGATATTTTCCATGAGGTGATCGCATTCAACCGTGCAATGTAGAATTTTTTCAAATTTTTGCTCTGTCAGGAACCCCGAAAACTTTTAATGGGCGTTATTCGTGGCCCACCCTGTATATACTAACTCAAATCTCCCCATCACAAAAAGCTATCTACGCCAATGCTGTACACACGCGTTTAGCTTAGTTAGCTACTGATGATGCCACTTAGCAAATGGGCAGCAGATGGCGTCTACGTAAATTTAAATTATATTACAAAAAGACAAATCCTTTTTTATGTTTTTCACCATTTTTATTATCATTGTCTATTTTTATCCGCTATCGCATTTGAAGTTTTTCTATATTTTATTGATTATTTTATAGTTTTAAATTTTTTCAAAATCAAATCTTGGATTCATTACAATTTTTTTGAAATTTTCATCGTCATTCTACAACTCATTGTAAGAAAACAATATAAACTTTATTGTATAAAATAAATACAGTCTTTTCAAAATGACTCTGCCAATTTAAATGCATAAAATCCGCAATTAAACATAAACACCATGCAATTTATATATGTAGAATTTTCGGCTACAGTCATAATGCATATCATTAATCCGACCCAAAAACCGTCCGATCGCTTCAGAAACTACTAATAAAAGTGAAACTTTGGGGCGTCGATTTTCATGTAGAGTATGCGAGTGTGTGTGGATTTTTTGTTGTCGATCGCCGTTTCCGGAGGAGAAATACGAATTCTCCAAGAGCCGCGAAGAGATTAAGAAACGAGGAAATGGAAAGAGAGGTCCGAGAACGGAAAGGAGAAAGAGAGTCCGGAGAGTTGCTGGCGGCCTTGTCTTGTTCGTAAATAACGTATAGCGGCTATAGGTATAAGGTGGAGCGGAGTTGTATGTGTGTCTTCAATTTCTAGGTCATGTAACAAGGCCAGTAATTTCTCCTTATGTGCCACCAACTTCACCAATACAGTAGTTCTCCATTAGTTGGTTAAGGAGACTGAATAACCCATTAAGTGCGACAACTGACGAAACATTACAAAAAAATGTCGCGCTGCCTTATATCGGTGGTCGTTGCAATTAGAAAACATCTTGTTTTATCCTGAAATTGGAAGACATTTTTGAAATAAGGCGAAATATTTTGTTATAACTTGTAACATGCTACACCAGTAATGGCTAACAAATTAGAAAGCTTATATTTTATTTATAACAGTCTCATGTATTGTTAAGTATCATAATTAATATTTAAAATATATATTATCCACATTAATTTATGATTAAAACTGCGCGTTTAATATACATACTTTCAGAGCTCGATGGAATTCGAATTATTTTAGGGGATTCGAAAGAGATATTCAAATATGATCACAAAAAATTTGAATCCCCATAAGGTATTCGAATTCTCAAATAGGATTGGAACGCTTTTTTGATTCTAATCGCTATTATTACATATCAGAGCTGGGATGAATCCTCAAAAACAGGATTCGAATAACGAATCCGAATCACCTAATATGATTCGAGTCACGAATACTCGATTAAAGGATTCGTAAGTAAAAAATATGTTTCGAATCAAAGATTCGAATCCTCATTATTGAATCACGGATACAAATCCTTTAAAAATAAATTTGAATCTATTATTTGCAACCAGTAACCTTTTATTCCATCAGTTTCTCTTAACAAAAATGTTCATTTACCGACTAAATATCTGATTAAATAATGATTTTAATTAATGATGATAAATGTGTAATTGAACTTCATTTTAAATCAGTGTTTTTACGCGTGGCGCATGAAGTAAAATTTCGAGTTTAGAAAAGCCCCGTGAAAATTTGTCAAGGGTCGCTGCGCGACCCTCGACAAATTTTCAACGCGGGGCTTTTCTAAACTCGAAATTTTACTTCATGCTTAGTCTGGGAGTGGACAACACTCGTTCTTAAAAGTTTCAAATTAAGGGATTACTAAGTTTATTACAATTTTACAAAGGCTACAGCTCGAAGGACCAATCATGGTCTTCGGAGACCGAAGGACAGGGAATCGAAGTTTCTTTACAAGAAAATAACGAATATCTGAAGGTTTACAGCATGGATACGATAGAAAACATCAAATTTTGAAAAAATAACGCAGTTGGGTTGGTTTTCAGTGCGTTGTTAACTTCACTTTAAATCAGTGTTTTATACGCGTGGCGCATAAAGTAAAATTTCGAGTTTAGAAAAGCCCCGTGAAAATTTGTCGAGGGTCGCTGCGCGACCCTCGACAAATTTTCTACGCGGGGCTTTTCTAAACTCGAAATTTTACTTCATGCTTAGTCTGGGAGTGGATCGTCAAGATTTTCTACATGTCGAGATTTTCGATATTTCTAGATTTGTGTCGATTTATTCACAGTTTGTTATTATATTAAATGCAACTTTAATATTAAATAAATACGGCTTTTCTTAGGAATAGAATATTCACCCATTAAGAGCCGAGCAAATTATAAAGGTAACTCTAAAAGTTAATTTTAGGTGAAATTTCGCATCTTTTTCTATGATTTCAACGAATGATTTATTATATAGTTAAATTTCACGATTTGAAATTTTAATTTTTAAAAAGTTTTTATTTCACTTAATTAATTGAGTTACAAAGGTATTTCATTTGTCGCAACGGTTATAACGATAAAGGACACGGAGATGCTTTCCGAACGAAAGTACGATTGTAATTAATTCATGCATGAGATAATTGTCCATGATGAAGAATGGGACGCTCTGGAACGTGCCTGCGATAAGGCGCATCATTCCTGGGAACTGTCTTCTCAGCATTTTGGTATGTGGATACCATTACATAACTCCTCCCTCCTTAGGTTTGAACGACCTCGTTCAATTCGGCAATGCGGGGGTGTCTTCTTGATTTGAATCGACCATCTTGATGCGAATGATTTTTCTTGGTTTGCAGAAAAGGTCGATAATGCGTGTCCTGAATTTGATAATGATGGCCGTGGCAAGTATTATTAACAATAATACAAGGCCGGTAAATCCATAATGAATTATGTGAACCAGTGGTTCCAAATGTAGTGGTTGATTCTTGAGTTCTTCAGCCTCTTGTTGAAGAATGGTTGGATCTTTGAGATGTCGCAGTTGAAGTTTTGCTTCTTGATAAAACTTCAATGTTTCATTTGAAATGTGGTACAATGTTAACTCGTACGTAGGTGTAGTGTTGACATATGTGGATTTTTCCAATATTATTCGGCATTGTGAACTGATTAAATTTGGTCCTTGTATAAATGTTCTATCTAGTTGTCCTTGACAATCTTCAATTATTTCAAGTTTTCTCTTTGATAGTACTAGTAATTGTCTATTACGCAGTACAGATGTAATTTGGTAATAGTTAGCAATTTTTATTGTTTTGCATTTGTTGGCATTCAATAAATTACAATCCTCTTGGGTCGGTTGTTGCAGACACAAGGTGATGATGTGGAAACTCTGGCAATCTTCGTTAGTCCAGTATTTTAAGTTGTTCATCTCGATTAGAAATGGTTTTGGTGGGACAATAACGATATCTTGATAATTCGGAATCGGGTAGATTTGAGAATAATTTGCGGAAATTGGTTTTAAAATGGGTATTTTGAGAAGGAATGTAATTGTTTCTTTTGTTCCTATTACCATAAGTTTTGATAACTCTAAAATGTTTAATAATTGAGTCGTTTCAATTGGCAACAATTGCTTTGGATTATAGATTTTCGTCAAGTAATTTTGAACAGTTATAAGTTCATCTACCGTTAAAAGTTCTAAATCTGGAATTCCTTTCCATGACAAGCTGATTGCGCGTTCAAGCAATTCTAACGTTTTTATTAAATGTTCTGAATGATAAACTTCGTTTTGTAATAATGTTCTTGTATCTTCGATAAACGTTAAACCTTCAATAAAATGTTTTGTTTTGTTTAAATTTGACATTAAGATTTCTAAATCACATGAATATCTTTTTGATAAATGATTTGCGAAAGTTGTTAGTTTATTTATTTGTTTCATTTCGGAATTTTGATTATTATGTAATTTCTGTAAATTTTCATTAATATTTTGCAAGTCGTCGTCGTCGAGATTTCCTGTAATGAATTTGATGGTTTTTCCTAGAATATTAGCCAATGCTCGTTTTGATTTATAACTTAATTTTCTCAGTAATAGTTCAATATTTCTGCAATTTAAAGCAAGTTGTTTATAAATTTGGTATGTTAGTTTATCTATTGAAGCATCTTTCTTTAGAGTTTCAGTGTTTGCTAACAACTGTTTGAATCCTATTTCTAATTTTGATGTATTTACGAAAAATAGAAAATTATGGTAGTGGTCCATTACTTTTACTGGGCCTATGATTTCTTGAAAATAGCCGTTGTTTTTAATGGGTTTGACCTGAAGGGCCTGGTTGTGGTGAATCTGGAGGATCGTCACCGCCAGTATCGGGAACCTGTAAAGAAGTTGTTTTTCTTAGTTTCTTAACCTTTTTAATGTTAGCTGTGGTATTTCTTGATTTTTGAGTTTTTCCAAAAATTTTATTCGATTCTTGTTTTTCAACAATTACCTTGTCGTATATAGGATTAGCTTTACTGGGTTTTTTCCTATTTACATAAACTTCGCGATTTTCTACGTTAGGCGGATCAACGCGGGTTTCGTTACGTTTTTCTAAAATGTTTTCGGCTAATTGCTTGTTTTTGAGGTATACTTGATCATAGAATGGTAGAATTTCTTGTTTTCTTTTTTCATTATACTGTTCGAATACAGTCATGTCTAAATCGAATTCTGGAGTTCTCTCGTAAGGGCCGTATAGTAAGTAAAAGGGTGAAAATCCGGTAGAAGAATGTATTGATTGATTATAAATCGAAACTGCTGAAATCATTAAATTTGATGGAACTTCATTGGGATTTTTCAGTTTTAGTATTCTTAATTTTTCTATAATGGTTGAGTGAAATCTCTCTATTGGGGAATTAGAACTCGGGTTATTCACTGTTGTGAAATGAAGTTCAATTTTGTTCATTTTACAAAATTCTTTGAAGGTATTATTTTGAAATTCACGCCCCGCATCACAAACTATTTTTTGTGGAATATTATGGTGAGCGAAATAGTGTCTTAATTTATTTAAAACAGTCAAGCTAGTACCGTCTTTTATCCAGTATGATTGTCCATATCTTGAAAATAAATCAATAATCGTCAAAAATTTGGAATTTTGAAAGGAAAACGTGTCCATGTGTAACACTTCTAGAGGTCTCTTTGCTAATAACGGTCCGTCAAATTTTAATTTATACGGATGTCTCTCATATTTTGACTGTAAACATAAGTCACATTTATTGATTAAATCTGTAATAGTTTGTTTCATATTTGGCCAGAAATATTTGTCTTTGAGGTTGTTGTAAGTTTCGGTTATACCATTATGATTTGAATCGTGGTATTCTGTAACAATTTCTTTTTGTAATTCGTTATCAGTTACGTCACTGGTGATTTTATTGGTAATGAATAATTTTATTGAATTGTTAAAATGTTGTTTGCAAAGGGTTTCAAAAGGACGTCTGAGATTATTGTCAGTAAAATATATTCCATAACTTGAATTTGGTTTTAATGTGTCTTTCATGAAAGTTAATAAATCTTGATCAATTGAATTTTTGGAAATGGTTACTTTATAAGTATTTCTATTAAAGGGTTTAGTAAAACGGTTTTTATATGTTTCGCCGGTATTAAAATATATTCGATTAGGAAATATATTTAAAGATCTTTCTGAAATTGGAATGGTTTTCCCGTTGTCTTCATCAGTTGAATGTACAGTATTGTCGCATTCATTTTGTTCAGTTAATGATGATCGCAAATTTTCTAGTGTTTTGGCATATTCAATTGGGTCTTCTACTTGGGAATTAATAATTCGTTCTATTTCTTCGTCATTGATATCGGGTAATTCGTCAATGTTTGCAATAACGGATTCTTCATCTTCTCTATTGTGAATTTCGATTCTGGAAAGGGCATCCGCTACTTTATTTTCTTTTCCTCTTTTGTAAATTATTTTGAAATCGAATTCCTCTAATTTTAATTTCCAACGCACAAGTCTAGAATTTGGTTCTTTAATTTTATAAAGCCAGACAAGTGGGTTATGATCTGTTTCTACAATGAAATTGCGACCGAAAAGGTATGGTCTGAAATGTTTGGTTGAATCTAAAATAGCTAACAGTTCTCTTTCAATTGTTGAATAATTTTTTTCTGCCGAATTTAAAGTTCTTGAATAGTAAGCTATTGGGCGATTTGATTGTGATAATACACCTCCTATCGATACATTCGATGCATCGGTGGTTAATTTGAATTGCTTATTAAAATCAGGATAAGCAAGAATTGGAGCATTACAAAGAAGTTCTTTGCACAATTCGAAAGCTTGAATATATTCTGGGTCGGAAATATTAATTTTTGAACCTTTTTTCAAACATTTAGTTAATGGGCATACTACTTTAGCAAAATTTGAAATAAATTTTCGATAATAACCTGTAAGGCCTAGGAATGATTTTATTTCCTTTGTGGTTTTGGGTAACGGGTAATTTGTTATCGCTTCAGTTTTAGAAGGATTTGGTTTAATTCCGTCTGGTGTTATTACGTGACCTAAAAAGGATACTTCTCGTCTTAAAAACTCTGATTTATCGAGCTGTATTTTTAAATTGAATTCTCGGATTTTACTGAAAATTAGTCTAATATGATTAATGTGATCTTGAAGGGATTTGGAAAAAATTACAATGTCGTCCATGTAAACAAAGCAAAATACATGTAAGTATTCTCGAAGGACGTTGTCCATAACACGTTGAAATGTGCTAGGAGCATTTTTTAATCCGAAGGGCATTCTGAGGTATTCATAATGTCCTTGGTTAACTGAAAAAGCGGTTTTTTCGATAGAGTTAGGATGCATTTCAATCTGATGGAAACCTTGGGCTAGGTCAAGAGTAGTAAAGTACGTACACTTGTCTAAATTGTCTAATATCTCTTCAATACGTGGAAGTGGGTATTTGTCTTCAATTGTGTTTTCATTGAGTTTTCTATAATCAATCACCATTCTAAATTTTTTCTTTCCGGAAGCGTCTGATTTTTTTGGGACTAACCATACGGGAGCTCCGTAGGGTGAAATCGATGGTCGAATTATTTTATTATCTAATAATTTCTGAATTTGATTTTCAATTTCTTGTTTCATGCTATGTGGGTGTCGAAACGATTTTACATAAATTGGTTCATCGGTTTTCGTTCGTATTTCGTGTTTAACAGCGTTACTGAATGTTAAGTTGCAATTTTCGTTATAAAATATGTCAGGAAATTTTTTACAAATTTTAAGAATTTCGTGTTTTTCTTCAGAATTTAAATGTGTTGTTCGAATTAATTCTGAGATGTTAAATTGTTTATGTAGTGTTTTTGGTGGGTTCCTAATTTCTTGATTCAAAATGGGCATCACGTCTATACGTTCTGAACAATTTAAATCTACATCTAAATTCTCGTCAAATGGTAACATGCAATAACCATTTTTCGAAATTGCAATGCATTCGGGTATGCAATAATCTTCTGATATTTTTATTTGCGGTATGATGACTTCACCATTATCTATTGTCACTGGAATTTTTACATGATTGCTTTTATTAATTTTGTGAGGAGAAATTGATTTTTTATTCAGTTCTAAATAAAAAGGAATTTTTATGTCGCACAATTCTAAAGTGTTTGTTTTGTAATTAATTGTCGCGTTTAATTTTTCTAAGTCGGACGTACCTATTAATGCGTCAAATTTTGGGTGCCAGTCAACGACATGTAAATGAATATCGGCTGGTATACCTAATTCTTTAATAATTGGAAATTTTAAATTATCTTGGCAATGAATTTGATTTCCTAAACCGGAAACTGTAAACGGTTTTTGATACAAATATTGAGAGAATTTCTCGTATGCAAGTTTTGAATTTATAACGGAATTTGTTGCTCCGCTATCTACTAGAATTGTTAAATCTAAATTGGGCAAATAAATGAATGGTAATTTTGATTTTATTTTGATTGAATTTAGATCTATGTTCCTGATTTCGGTGAGGCTGTTATAGGAAAATTTTCAAAATTTTGTTCGTCATTATCATTTTCGTTAATCTCATACTCGTACATTTCTGTTTGATCTGCAAAATTATCAGTATCTGAAAATTGTTGGACTGATTCATAATCTTGAGAGAGTTGGGACCCTGGAGAAACTGGGTAAACTGGGGAAACAGAGTCAGTTTCTACATTATAAAGAGCTGAATAGTTTATATTTTGTCTTTGATTTGAATAATTTGGTACTTGATTAGTTCTTACTCTAGATTGAACAGACATTGGTGTTGGTTTATTCAGTCTAGACATTCCTGAGGAAGCTTGAGTTCCAAAAACTTGTTTATTTGTAGGATAAATATTTGGTTGTGCCGCTCGTGGCGCAAATACGTTTGGTTTTACGTACGATTGATTTGGAAAATTTTGTTGTTGAACGGGTCTCGGTTGAGAAAATTGATGTTGAAAATTTCGGTAATGTGGGTTTTGAGAAAATCGTGGTTGTGAAAAATTATTGTATTGATTTTGGTTAAGTCTGGTCAATTGTGATTGATTTTGAGAATTGGTGAATTTAGGATTTTTTCTGTTGTCATTGGACTTTCGGATGAATTCGCAATATTCCCATTCTTGTTTTTGATTATCGAAGAATGTACATTTATTTAAACACTGTTCGATGGTATCTAATTGAAAATTACTTAAATAGCTTCTGTATGGCTCTAACAAACCTATTTGAAAAGTTTTTAATGTTAATTTATCGTAATCAGTTTTCTTGTAATTTAAATAATTTGGATCTGTTATGTGTAAAGAAATATGTTGCATTAAGTCATTATAAGCTTTTAATAATCTACTGTAATAATCTAAGTAGGTTTCATTTTTTTGTTGAATACACTGTCTCAATGAAGATTCTAGAATTTCTTCGCTTCTTTGATCACCGTATTTTCTTAATAAAGCACTACGAATGGCGTTCCATTCAAATGCGTTTTGATAAGCGATAAAATCTCTAGCATTTCCTTTTATTTTTGATCTGAGAGAAAAACTAACTGCATAAGCTAAATCGGGTGATAATCTGCATTCTAAATGTTTGTGCAAATTATCAACTTCGGTTATAAAAATTGATAAATTTTGGCCTGGGTAATATTCTGGAATCGCGTTCATTAATAATGAAATTTCGTTTTTGTCAGTAATTAGATTACTTGAATTTACACTTGAATTTGTATTAGTCATTTTTGGATTTTGCGGAATCGGACTAAATCTAACGTTGCCTAAAATACTTGGTTTTATCTTATATCTAGGTGTTGAATTTTTTAACGTATCTAAATTGTCAGCAATTATTTCAATGTCGGTATCGGACATTAAATAAAATTGAATTGATTATTATATTTTTTTTTTTTTTTGAAACAATTACACTTTTGGGATGGAAGAAAACAAAGGACTTACAGCACTAGGATCTGCATCGTGTGGTGTGTATTTCCCTAGATGTATCTTCTTTCCTCTTCGTTGGATTCTCGCACAAAGACTTGAAAGCCACCTGTTACTGTCTTTCACCAGGGATAGAAATCACTTTTCGTGGGTCAATCCCGTCGATTGATTAACAGTTCAGTCGCGAATATCCTGTTCGCAGCGCCAGTTAAATTTCACGATTTGAAATTTTAATTTTTAAAAAGTTTTTATTTCACTTAATTAATTGAGTTACAAAGGTATTTCATTTGTCGCAACGGTTATAACGATAAAGGACACGGAGATGCTTTCCGAACGAAAGTACGATTGTAATTAATTCATGCATGAGATAATTGTCCATGATGAAGAATGGGACGCTCTGGAACGTGCCTGCGATAAGGCGCATCATTCCTGGGAACTGTCTTCTCAGCATTTTGGTATGTGGATACCATTACATAACTATATTACATACATCGAATTTATAAAAGAGTTAAATTTAAAGTTCAAACGAGTGTTGTCCACTCCCAGACTAAGCATGAAGTAAAATTTCGAGTTTAGAAAAGCCCCGCGTAGAAAATTTGTCGAGGGTCGCGCAGCGACCCGAGACAAATTTTCACGGGGCTTTTCTAAACTCGAAATTTTACTTCATGCGCCACGCGTATAAAACACTGATTTCAAGTGAAGTTAAAAATATACTATTAACGTTGGAAATGTTTAATGGTTAAGTAACCAAATATGCATTCACAAATATTTGAATTATCGAAATTTTAAATATTTATATTCAAATATGAATAATTTAGTGATTTAAATATTCATATTGGAATATTTAACTATTTGAATTAATCGAATTCGAATCCTAGCCTTAATAGCGATGATTCGAATTATTTGGGAGGATTTGAATCCGTTTATGAGGATTCAAATCCTTTTATAAGGATTCGAATCCTTTTATAAGGATTGGAATCCTTTTACAAGAATTCGAATCCTTTTATAAGGATTCGAATCATCTACGTCTGGATTCGAATACGAATCCTTTTAAAAAAATGTAAGGAATCCGGATCACGAATCCGTTTTCACTAAAGTATTCGAATACCTCTATTGAATTCTCTAAAAGGATTCGAATCCGGGAATCGAATCCTGAATGATTCGAATCCTGCCCAGCTCTGTTACATATACAGTGTGTAGCAGCCAAATGGAATAAATTCGATAATAAATAAATGGAGGCGTCTTCGAAAAAAAAACACTCCGACACGTCGATTGGTATTTTAGTTGCGCATGTAACAGTTGCCAATACCAACTTTCTTGTTTTAAATGCAACACCCTGTATATTATTCAGTTTTTGGATTCTTCAGAAAATTCTAGATATATTTTATGTACAATGTCCCATATCTACCTTCAACTGTTTCGGAAATATTAAGTGTTTTTAGATTTATTTCCAAAATTAACATTAGAAAAGAAAATTATTTGATTACACACTCAATAATTATTTGCTACAACACACTCAATAATTATTTCCTATTTAGGTCTTCATAGTGAGAAAGTAAGCAATAAAAATTTACGAGTTCTTTTTTACTACAGTGACTCAATTAAACACAGTGGCGACAACCCCCTGTCACCCGCCATGATGAGGCAATATTAATCAAGAGAATAGGTTATAATACAAACATCTGATATTTACTTGTGACAGCGAGTGTTGTCATCTTTTACTTGAAGCGTCATCCATGGGCGGGAGCTATTCCCTTATTTTTGAAATAGGAACATACGATGGTTATTAGCTCAAATTAACGTGTTTAGGTTGATTTTCGGGGGTTGTTGTATATCGATTTACCTTGATTTTTGAGATTTTGAAAACAAAATCGAGGTAAACGTGTATGGGACGCACGAATCTAAAGTTCGTTGCTTAAGGCGACTTACCGTTTGGCCACAAATTAAATGTTAAGTTCCACTTTTGAGGTTATATATGGTCGTATTTTCGGCTAAATAAGCACATTAGGGATACCTATTACACACATGATGAAATTATCTTCAAAATGATGACGTAAATTATCCAATTTGTGGTGTTATCTTCATTAAGTCAGCCAATGTCACGATATTAATTTTACACTAAAATTGACGTCTACTGACGTTAATTTAAAATAATGGATATATAAATCAAGATTGATTAGTGAATCATAGGTATTCTAATTTACGATATAAAAAAAATAGTTGGCGCAAGATGTATTAAAATGTAATAAATATTAACTGTTTACGAAAACTCTGTCATCGACATCTTTGGGAATGATGTAAAATATTAATGTTAATATTTAAATATTCAGGGGCTATTCCTTACACGCAACGAGACTTACCCAATTTATTCTATTGCAAACTTTTCTCCTAACCTAACCTAACCTAAGCCAGCAGCATGTAGAATAATTAATGTGCGCAAAGAGATTTAAGCAATTTATTCTATTGCAAACCTTTTTCCTAACATAACCTAACCTAAAAGTATGTGAAATAGTCACCGTGCGCAAAGAGACTAATGTAGTTTATTCTATTGAACACCTTTCTCTTAACCTTATCTAGAAGTAGAAGTATGTGGAATAGCCATCGTCTGCAAAGAGATATACGCAATTTATTCTATTGCAAACCTTTCTCCTAACCTAGCCTAACCTAGAAGTATGTGAAATATTTAACTTGCGCAAAAAGACTTCAGCAATTTATTCTATTGCAAACCTATTTACTAACCTAACTTAAAAACATGTAAAATAGCCCAAGCATAATAAAATGTTTATCTGCATCTTATTATTTAATAGAAACATGTGTGGCTATACTAAGCCCTAAATCAGATAATTTTGCTTGGTTATGTGGTTCTATTAAATTATTTTAATTGTATTTAAATTTTGCTGTGTGTCTACTATCCAAACTGGATATGCTGTAGAAATTTAATTTTAGTAAAAACAGTGAATTAAATATAAAAGTAATATTTGTAGTTGTTATTATTTATTGTTATATTATTTGTTAATATTTTATTATTGCAGTAAATATCCTAGTTATCATACGGATGTGCCATCTATTTTTTATATCGTAAATTAAAATACCTATGATTCAATAATCAATCTCGATTTATATATCCATTATTTTAAATAAACGTCAGTAGACGTCAATTCTAGCGTCAAACTAATATCGTGATATTGGCTGAACTAATGAAGATAACACTACAAATTGGATGAATTACGTCCTTATTTTGGAGATAATTTCATCATGTGTGTAATTTGTATCTGTAATGTGCTTATTTAGCCGAAAATACGACCATATACAACCTCAAAAGTGGAACTTAAAATTCGATTTGCGGCCAAGCGGTAAGTCGCCTTAAGCAACGAACTTTAGATTCGTGCCATCCATACACCTTTACCCTGATTCCATTTTCAGAATCTCAAAAATCATGGTAAATCGATATGCAATAAATCCAATTTTCGAGATACAATTTTGGGGTAAGTAAAATAAAGCACAACCTTTGGACGAAATTACTGTGACCAACTTTAGACCTCATAGATACGTCGCTTTGTCCAACATTTTGGGTCAGAATTACTAACAACCAACCAAAAAGAATAACAAAGTTGTCGCCACTGTGTTTAATCAAGGCACTGTACTTTTTACCAGAGCTGGGACGAATCCTCGTAAAAAGGATTCGAATCATGAATCCGAATCACCTAATATGATTCGAATCACGAATACTCGAAAAAAGGATTCGCAAGAGATGAATATTATTCGAATCAAAGACTCGAATATTGTTTTTTAGAATCACGAATACAAATCCTTTAAGAATAAATTTGATTTTATTATTTTTTTGCAACCATTAATATATAAATATCGTTACCAGTTGTTTTAACAAAAATATTCAAAATCTAATTATTTATTATTAACACTGAACATCGTTGATAACAGATTAAATATCTGACTCACTGTTACTCTGATTAAAGATGTATTTGTGTGTTTCTGAACTTAACTTCGAATCAGTGTTTTGTATGCGTGGCGCATGAAGTAAAATTTCGAGTTAAGAAAAGCCCGAAAATTTGTCTCGGGTCGCTACGCGACCCTCGACAAATTTTCACGGGGCTTTTCTAAACTCGAAATTTTACTTCATGCTTAGCCTGGAAGTGGAATCACTCATTTAAAACTTCAAATTGAACTCTATTATAAAATCCGCGAATGCCTGATAATAACGTAAATAAAAAATTCACTGAATATCATTAAAACCGGGATAGTCAGAGAAAAGTCATGGAATTGTATTAAAATTGACCAAAACACTAACAAAAAAACCATATAATATTATTAAATTTGACAAAATCAGCAGGCAAATTACAAAACACGTAAAAATTTATAAAATTAACCTAAATATTGACAAAAATAATGAAAACAATTTAACAAAATGGGGGTCTCCCACAGAAGAAAGTAATATTAAAAGGCCGGGGAAAAAAATCTTGAATCAGGGAAATGTCGGAAAATTTTAACATTTCAGATTGTGGCTACCATGTCAGTATTACTTTAAATAATATTAAACAAAATTTTGTAAACTAGATTATTATCTTTAAAAAAAATTTCAATAATTTAATGTTCTTATCTTTAAACTGAATGCTTTCAGTTTAAAGTTTCGAACGAGCGTTTCCACTCCCAGACTAAGCATGAAGTAAAATTTCGAGTTTAGAAAAGCCCCGTGAAAATTTGTGGAGGGTGGCGCAGCGACCCGAGACAAATTTTCTGGGCTGTTCTAAACTCGAAATTTTACTTCATGCGCCACGCGTACAAAACGCTGATTCGAGGTGAAGTTCAGAAACACACAAAACCAATTTTTTATGTTAATCCTCACAATTAATTCGAATTATTCTTGACGATTCAAATACCTTTGTAAGTATTCGAATCCTTTTATAAATATTGGAATCCTTTTATAAGGATTCGAATCACCCACATTTGGATTCGAATACGAATCCTCTTAAAAAAATGTAACGAATCCAGTTGAACTAAAGTATTCGAATGCCTCTTTTGAATCCTCTAAATGGATTCGAATCCAGGACTCGAATCCTGAATGATTCGAATCCTGCCCAGCTCTGCTTTTTACCGATATGAAATAATCATAAGCTATAAATACTTATGTTTACTTTTGTTACAACGCCTAGCTTTAGCAAATTGTTGTCTGTCTGTATAACAGTTTAGTTGTCAGTGTTATAGTCTTTGAATTTCGTTAATTGCTTATCAGAAAAATGGTTCATTTAACAGAAATGCACAAAATAACAATTCTACAGACGATTAGTTATGGAGATAACACACGGACACAAATGGAAGTTGTTCGCTTATTTCATGAAAAATTTCCAAATTTGCCGCCTAGCGGTTTTGCGAGCTTGGACATGCAAGGCAGATAAAAAGTTGCTGCCAATACAATAAGTGATGATACCAAATTGGATATTATGTTTGAGTTTAAGGAAAACCCACATACTTCTAATCGACAAGCAGCCATAATGTTTGATGTTAGCGATTTATCAATTTTTTTATTATTAAAAGCAAATAAAATGCATCCCTATAAAATAATACCAACTCAGGAGCTCATGAAACACGATTTTGATAGGAGAACGTATTATTGTGAACAAATGATGGCAATGTTAGATAACAATGTGATCCAATTAGAACATGTTTTGTTTTCTGATGAGTGCACCTTTACACTTCACGGTCCTGCCAATCGTCAAAACTGCCCACCATTGGTCGACGGAAAATCCTCACTGGACGAGAGAAGAACATACGCAATACTCTGTAAAGAATAATGTTTGGGCAGGAATTGGGGTTTTCTCTAGGACGAAATACTAAGAGTTTGCTAGCGGAGCTGGAAGTAAGCGTGTATGGGACGCACAAATTCTAAGATAAAGTTCTTTCGGTGACTTACCGTTTAGCCGCAAATTGTATTTTAAGTTCCAATTTTGAGGTTATATAGGTTGATATTTTCGGGTAAATAAGCATATTACAGGTATAAATTGTACACATGATGAAATTATTTGTAAAATTATGACATATGACAATTTTGAATTGAAAGTAATTTAAACCATTTATTTTTTATTGAAAAATAATATTCAATTTAATATTTTAATTACTTGAGATATAAGTTCAATACCAATTGTCTAGCATAATTATTCTGCATAATTTCAATTGCTTACATATTATAAATTCAATACTACTATTCTTATAACACTTTGCAATATTTATATCCTTCTAAAACTTAATGTGGAACCAAAAAAAGTTGACTGAGAAGTTTGGCACCGAAGGGCGAGCCTTCAGATAGTGCCAGGGCAATGGTTTTTTGCCAAATGCAAAAATGTGCCCAAGGCACAGAAAACCAATGAATTTCACCGCATCGCAATCGGGGCTTGGACCATTTAAACGCAACAAGGGGGGCCACAATTTAAATGTGCCAATTGCAAGAGGTACACGGTTTGAAAGAACCAAGTTAACACTCACTAAAGTGGTAATAAATTTAAACAATACCTAATTTACCATATTTGGCTCGACATTACTTTACACCCGGTGGAATAATATGCATTATAATATAGATTCACACTGTATTGACATATATCACCAATTAAAGTCAATAAATTCACTACGGAAATGATAAAAGTTCACTTTTTTCAACTTTGAAATGTTGACTAGAAACTTCTACCGATTGCTGTTAACCATTGCAATCTTTACTGGAGACATTTTGGAAGTCCAAAGAAATGTTTGTTAAAGACTTCAATCTAACTTCAACTTAAAGTTACTTTTAACCGGTTGACGATTATAACACATTAGCACATTATATTTGGACTCATATGGATTTATAGAATAACTAACATGAATTAATATACTCTTGGAAATTCATTTGGGCTGAATTCTAGTTTGTGTCAACGGCTATATTTTGCCGAAAAAAATGTTTGCTCACGTTAAATATTCCACATACTTCTAGGTTAGGTTAGGTTAGGAGAAAGGTTTGAAATAGAATAAATTGCGAAAATCTCTTTGCGCACGATGATTATTTTACATACTACTAGGACTCAATATTTTCAAAATTTTCAAACAATTTTTTTTTATTTATTTTAAATTTCCGGTCGAAATTAAATGCATATCTAGATAGAACTCGTCGAGTACTTTCGAATAATATCATTTTTATCTATAATATCGACGGGGTGTATAGTAAATTCTTACCTCATATTTAAATAATATTTTTATAGTATAATGTACTCCTTTTGTAAGGATTACACTTACGAGAAGTGTCGCAAGGAGGCCAGAGATGAAGGGGATGATACCTCTATGTCTGATCAGACAATTTGTAAAATTTTTAGTAAGCGGATCTTTTTTTAAATTTTTATCACCTTGCGCCATCTATTTTATTTATACCGAAAGTTAAAATACTCATCTAAACATGAGTAATAATCAATCTAGAATAAAATATCTATTAGTTTAAACAAACGTCAGTAGACGTCACATTTAGTGTGAAATTAATATCGTGATTTTAGCTGTATAAATGAAGATAATACTACGATTTTGATTAATTACGTCATAATTTTTCGAGATAATTTTATCATGTGTACAATTTATACCTGTAATATGCTTATTTACCCGAAAATACCAACCTATCCAACCTCACAATTGGAACTTAAAATACGATTTGCGGCTGAACGGTAAGCCTCCGAAAGAACTTTATCTTAACATTTGTGTGTCCCACACACGTTTACATCCGGCACAATTTAAAAAAATTCAAAAATCGGAGTATTTTGATCTCGAGAAACCCCTAATATGGTTTCATCAAGATGCAGCACCGCCAGATTACCAAACTAAGGTCCGGCAGTACCTAAAATCGGTGGATAGGGAGGCGAGGATCGATGGAAAGGCAATCACGATCCCCTGATTTGACGTCATTAGACTTCTTCTTATGGGGATATGTCAAAGGCATTGTATACAAAACTAAGCTCCTCGACTTATTTGACTTAAGAAGACCAATAATGCTTGCGATTAGAACGGTCACGCCTGAGATTATGAGTAACGTTAGAAGAAATTTCTATCTAAGATTAGGACGATGCCAAGATGTTCGCGGCGAGCATTTTGGACATCTCTACATTGACATTAATATTTTTTTTATTATCAAGAAATTAACAGTATACTTATTAGTTTTTGAGTGTCTTGTAGCGAATTTCTGTAATCAAATAATTTTCATTTTTTTATGTTGAAGATGGGTATCGGTTATCGGTTCAGCTGCCTTCAAGTAATTGTTTTTAATACATGTCTTTATTTAACCGAAAGAAAAAAAAAATACAAAAGATATATATTATTATAAGTGTAGGCGAAGTTCAGTCAGCTTAACCTGTTACTGATCTTCCACTTAACCTACTAAAAATTAAACTTAAATATAATTGCAACATGTGAGAGGTTAGATACAAACATATTTAGACATCACTAATTCCGAGTTAATTTCAATTTTAAAGCTCACCTAGTAGCAACATAGAACGCAAGTGAAACCTGAAAGTGTTAATTTTTAAGTGTTTTAGGTGCTGGGGAATTTTATTATATAATTTATAAATGTTGTAGGTAAAACATCTCGTATAAATAGCAGACTTGTGCTTTGGTGGCGATATAAGTCCCCGGAACCTAACATTAACGTTGTGAACGTCAGTCCGATACACAATTCTGCGATATAAATAAGATGGTTTACGAAGATTAATTATCTTATAGTAGAGCAAACAAGAGTGAAGGATTCTTCGGTTAGCCATGTTCAACCAGTTCAGTTCAGTGCCTTTACCTGAAATATGATCATATTTTCTTATTCCTAGAATAAGCCGTATACAAGAATTTTGAACTGTTTGTATACGATTTATCGTTATCTTATCCAAACAAGCACTATAAACCACATCAGAGAAGTTGAATTGGCTCAGTACCAGAGTGTCACAGAGAAGTCGTTTGGTGTTTCTACTTAAAATTTTTCTATTTGCATATATCATTCTTAAATTATTGTAAGCTCTAGAAATACATTTACTGACATGAGATTTAAACCGCAAATCAGAGTCGATAACTAAGCCTAAGTTACGCACCGACTCTACAAACGGTATCGCTATATTATCTAATTTCAGTGAAATGACACGTTTGGCAGCGATGAGTATTTTCTTTGGACCGAACAGTATAGCTGAAGTTTTACTAGGATTAATCAGTAAGGAGTGTTGTCGGGAAGCTGTTAAGATATTAGTTAAGTCAAGGTTTACATTTAGATTTGCTGTCCTTATATCCTTAAAGGGAAATGAATATAGTAGCTGGGTATCATCTGCATATAAGTTGTATGTACAAAATTTTAATGTATCAGGGATAAATGACGTGTAAATCGAGAATAACAGTGGACTTAAAATTGATCCTTGAGGAACACCGGCATTCATATCTGATACATCAGAAGTAATATTGTCAATTTTAACCAGTTGTTGGCGGCCGTAGATATAACTACTTAAAAGTTTTACTGCATTTGACTCTAAACCAATGAATTTCATTTTTGCTAATAAGACATTATGATTTATTGTGTCAAATGCTTTACTGTAGTCAATAAGGATTAGACAAGAGAGTAATCCTCTATCGGTTGCATTGATAATATCATCGGTGACATTCAGTAAAGCTGTAGAGCAGCTGTAATTTGTTCGAAACCCTGATTGATTTGTGGGCAGGATGTTATTAGCCTCTACAAAATTTGTCAGTTGTTCTTTCATAATAGATTCTAAAATTTTTGATAACACGGGTAGGATGCTAATTGGTCTTAGATCTTTCAGGTTTACGGGATTTTCTTTTTTTGGTATTAAAATAACAGTTGATAACTTCCAAGACTGTGGAAAAACGCTTTGTTCTAGACAACAGTTTATGATATGTGTAATATACGGGATAATAACTGGAGAGCACATTTTAATCATTGTCGCACTAAGACCATCCGATCCAACTGCATTGGTTTTAATTTTGAATAGTAACTTAGAGACATCAGGAGTATCAACAAGAGAAAACCTGAATTTATTTTTTACATTGGGATGTGAGTTTTTAGTGTACCATGAGACCAGATTAGGATCGGCAACACTGCTGGCTGAGTTGTTTAAGAAGGAATTAGCAACCTCTATATTTTTCAAAAAAGAAGGTACATTACGTATCTTAGGCTTTGTAACTTCAGATTTTTTCAGATGTTTCCATAGAAATTTAGGATCTTTGCCGATCGAATTATTTAGGTAAGCTTTTTTTTCACGTACAATTGCAGAGTTGACCATATTACGGTAATGTTTATAAGTATTATAATCACTATTTTCCTTAGTAGTTTTAAACATCTTATAAGCATGGTCTCTATCCAACATCATTGCCTTAATTGTTTGCGTTAGCCATGGAGCAGGTTTTCTAGTTATCCGAGAGGTTTTTAGGGGTGCATGAATATCAAACAAAAATAATAAAGAATCATTAAGAAATGAAACCTTATCATCAATATTTACTAAATACAAAAGTTGATCTAATTGAAGAGAATATAAATCATTTAAGAAAATATGGTGGTCAATGTTATTTAGTGTGCGATAGGTAATAAATCTAACAAGTTTTTGAGAATCAACTAGAAGCTTACAATAAGTCAAGTCATGATCAGCAATATCGTGAATTTTGACAACTCCACTTTCGGTGATAATTGTTTTATTTAATGTGACAATTAAATCTATCAATGAAGCCGAAGTATCTGTGACTCTAGTAGGTTCTTCAATAATCTGATGAAAGCCATATATCTCCATAAATTGGCAAAATTGTTTAGTAAGATTAGAGTCAATATTTAGTAAATTAATGTTAAAGTCACCAAGAAATAGAATTTCGTCACATAATGGAAGAACATGGCTAACCACAGTATCAAAAGATTCAATAAAAGTTTTTACATTTAAAGAGGGTGATCTATAGACTACTCCTATACAAAATAACCGATCACCAAGTTTACATTTAATAAAAATATGTTCAAAACTAATAGAATTGTCTAAATTAAATACGAGTTCAAACTTCAAATTATTTTGTATATAAAGGGCAACGCCACCACCACGACCAGAAACTCGTTCTTTATGGATAAACGTATAACCATCTAGCTGAACACATGAGACATCAGAAGTGCTGTTTAACCAAGTTTCAGATACAGCGATTAATTCATATGAGTTGGAAGTTACATGGGCTTTAAAATTACTGAAACTCGAAACTAATGATCGAACATTTAAATGACATAAGGTAATAGACATATGTTTTATAAATAATTAATTATAACTGAGTTAACAAAAAATTAATCATTATGTGTGCCGCCTGTAAACTTAAAACAAAAGAATAAGAAGGTGATTAACAGAACATATCTGAAGATAAAAGAAAAAAAAATATGAGAATTGAGGCATGCATGAATTTTTTTTTTATATAATGAGAAAAATCTACGTGCATGATGTATTATTTTCAACTTGTAAGTACTCGATGTCGGATTCTACGTAGATCTTCTTCCTTAGTTCTCTCCCGTCTTTTATCACTTTCCCATATAAACCCCCATGGTAGGACCATGCATTAAAATTCCCAAGTTTATCGCGGGCGAGTTTTAACAGTTGATACCGATGTGGTGTCAGATCTTCCATTAATCGAATCTTCTCCTTTCTCAGCAATGCGCGCTTTTTAAGTAGCATTTCGATCGCCGAACGTTTTTCAAAACAAGCAATTATCGTACGAGGCTCTTTTCCCGTTTTCCCAATGCGAAAACAATGGCAAATATTAATTTCATCGTTTATTAACATTTTTTTATTAATAAAATCTTTGCATTTTGCGTTTAAGTTTTCGTTCGGCTCTTCCGGAAGCCCCATAATCCTGAGGTTCTTATTGCGAGAAGATTGATCAAGTTCATCGACTTTCTTTTTAAGGATAATATTTTCACTACTCAATTGATTTATTTTTAAATTTAAATTGTCGCATTGAGCCTGGCTGCTGGCTATCAAAGATTCGTCATTGAAAATTTCCATCACGGCCTCCTTGACAATGGATTTGAGTTCCGTTTTGGATTTGAGTTCGAGTTTTTGCTCTCTGGTGGAAGGCATTTCGAAAAAAAAAGGCAACAGCAGCAAGTGTAATACTAGGCGAGTAAAATGGTCTAGTCGCAAGTAATTAATATCGTGTTAAACACCGTAAAATAATTAAAAAGGCGGAGCACACGTTAAACACTACTCACACGACAGCATTCGTCGTTGCTGATTTTACATAAAGAAAAATTGAATTTGCCAATAGTTTGCAGGTTATTTACAAAACATAAAAACGAATTAAAATTAATATCGACTCTCTGCAAAAAATGTAGTCTCGTTGAGACTTCTCCAAATATTCTTTGAAACTACTTCTCGAGCTAATACCACGACAGATATTGAATTATACAATGAATATTTGAGTTTCACGACGGATTCACTGTTCTATGCATAATTTATATGCAAAATACAACATCAGATCAAATTATTCTCTCACTAAACTAAATGAACCAACAGGATATTCAAGGGGAATCACTTTATTACCCTGGCCATCTCGTTCTCCCGATCAATCACCAATAAAACATGTTTGGAATATGATAGATGTTAAAATAGGCAACTTACAACGCCTCTCCAACACTATAATGGAACTTAAACGTCAAATTAACGAGGCTTGGAATGAAATACCACTAGTAGATATTGATAGCTATATTTTTAGTATGCCATGACGTGTTAGTGAGTGTTTAGAAAATCGTGGCGATCCAACGCATCATTAATTGTTATTAATTAATTATTTTGTTCTTCGAGTTGATTTTTTGATCATCGATGCAGAGTTTTATTAAAATCGTCTAATAAATACTTGGTGTTCTGATTTTTTTGAAAGGCAGTATATATCAGAGCTGGGACGAATCCTCGTGAAAAGGATTCCAATCACGAATCCGAATCACCTAATATGATTCGAATCACGAATACTTAAAGGATTCGTAAGAGATATATATGATTCGAATCAAAGATTCGAATCCTGTTTTTTCGAATCACGAATACAAATCCTTTAAGAATAAATTTGATTTTATTAGTTTCTTACAACCGTTAACATATAAATATCGTTATCAGTTGTTTTAACAAAAATATTCAAAACCTAATTATTTATTCTTAACACTGAACATTGTTGATAACAGACTAAATATCTGTGTTACTCTGATTAAAGATATATTTGTGTGTTTTTGAACTTCACTTCAAATCAGTGTTTTGTACGCGTGGCGCATGAAGTAAAATTTCGAGTTTAGAAAAGCCCCGTGAAAATTTGTCTCGGGTCGCTGCGCGACCCTCGACAAATTTTCTACGCGGGGCTTTTCTAAACTCGAAATTTTACTTCATGCTTAGTCTGGGAGTGGAATCACACGTTCAAAACTTCAAATTGAACTCTATTATAAATTCGACGAATGCCTGAAAATTACGTAAATAGAAAATTCTCTGACTATCATTAAAACCGGGAAAATCAGAGAAAAGTCATGGTATTTTATTGAAATTAACCAAAACACTAACAAAAAAGCCATTTGATTCTATTAAATTAGTCAAAATCAACAGGCATCATAAAAATTACAAAACATGTAAAAATTTATAAAACCAATTTAAATATTGACAAAAACAATAAAAACAATTTAACAAACTGGGGGTTTTCCACACAAGAAAGTTATATTAGTAGGTCAGGGAAAAAAATCTTGAATCAAGGAAATGTCGAAAACTTTAACATTTCAGATTTTGGATACCATGTCAGTTTTACTTCAAATAATGTTTAACAAAATTTTGAAAACTAGATTATTATCTTTAAAAACATTTTCAGTCATTTAATATTCTTATCAAAGCAATCAGTTTAAAGTTTCGAACGAGCGTTTCCACTCCCAGACGAAGCATGAAGTAAAATTTCGAGTTTAGAAAAGCCCCGCGTAGAAAATTTGTCGAGGGTCGCGCAGCGACCCGAGACAAATTTTCGCGGGGCTTTTCTAAACTCGAAATTTTACTTCATGCGCCACGCGTATAAAACGCTGATTTAAACTAAAGTTAAAAACGCACCGAAAACCAACCCAACTTCGATATTTTTTTAAAATTTAATGTTCTCTTTCCTATCCATACTGTAAACCTTCAGATATTTGTTGTTTTCTTGTAAAAAAACTTCGATTCCCCCTAGTCCTTCGGTCTCCGAAGACCATGATTGGTCGTTCGAGCTGTAGCCTTTATAAAATGGTAATAAACTTAGTAATCTAGAGTGATCCTTCGATTTGAAACTTCTAAGAACGAGTGTCGTCACAGACAAATTTTCACAGGGCCTTTCTAAACTCGAAATTTTACTTCATGCGCCACGCGTATTAAACAGTGATTTAACGAGAAATTAAAAAAACACAAAACAAATTTTTCATGGTAATCCTTACAATTAATTAGAATTATTTTTGACGATTTTAATCCTTTTGTAAGTACAGTCAACCCTCCTATAACGCGGTGAGTGCGTACCGCGTTATATGGAAACCGCGCTATAAGAAACTTGGATTTAACCGTACAAACCAGGCTAATTCGTAGCGCGTTCTATGGAAAACGTCTACCGCGTTGTATGGAAACCGCGCTATAAGAAACTCAGAACTAGTACAAATGACATTCGTACCGCGCTATATGGAGACCAATCAATACAAAATGATAAGATAAATTATAAATTATTTTTATTGAATTGATAATAATAATAATAATAATAATAATGTTTATTTATGTTAAAGCAGTGCTTACATACGTCAAGGAGTACAGTATTTGTGATAATATAATAAAAAAATAGAAAAAACACACATATAAAAAATAACAAATCTTAAGAATATTGTTTACATAAAAATTAAAAATATATCAGCGATATATAATTACCATATACCTACATCGCAACTAGAACGTATACTTTAGAAAGTCCTCTGTGGTATAGAATGCATTCTCAATAAGTAAAGACTTGATTTCATTTTTAAATTGTATTATATCAAGTACCCTAAGCCTGTGTGGTAAATAATTAAAAAATTTCAGACCGTAATAGTTTTCACAATTCCTAGATCTTTGTAGCCTAAGATTCGGAATACTTAGGTTACTCCTAGTTCTCGTATGATAATTGTGATTTTGTTGATTTATTTTGTTATCGTCGTGATATGATTTGATTAATAACAGACTTTGTAATATATACAGGCAAGGTAGTGTTAATATTTTTAACATTATGAATGCCGGTTTGCAGTCAGCTTGGTAGCCTAGGTTAAACAATATGCGTACCACTTTCCTCTGAATGCCAAATAGCCTATGCCTGATTGTGGAATGTCCCCATGCCACAATATTGTAAGAGAGATGTGACTGGAACAGAGAGAAGTATGCCGTTCTTAACATACGAGGTGTAATGTTGTTTTTAAGTCCTCTAATGACAAATACGCTTTTGTTTAACTTTGCTGCTAGTGCATCAGCTTGACTATTCCACAATAATTGATCATCAATATGAATACCCAGGAACCTGACCGTTTTGTGTTGATAAGGCTGCTGCGTGTTCAAACTGTAAATGGCTGTTTCTGTTTTATTGGAATTCAGAGTCAAGAGGTTAGCATTGAACCAAATTTTTGCTTTTTCAAGAAGATTTTTGTTTTCGTGCAAACCGGAATTCAAGTTTTGTGAGGAATTGACAATTGTTGTATCGTCCGCAAATAGCACAACTTTACAATTTGACATATAATTAGGAAAATCATTAATAAACAATAAGAACAGTAAAGGTCCTAAGGTTGACCCTTGTGGGACACCGCACTTGATTTCTAGCAATTCCGACATTTTGCCATTGTGAATCACAGACTGTAATCTATTTGAAAGAAATGATAATTATAATCTACAACTAGGTGGGCTGAAGTTATACATATATAATTTTCTCAGTAATAATGTATGAGAAACACAGTCAAACGCTTTCGAGGGGTCTAAGTATGAGGCGAACATATACTCACCTTTCTCAAATGATGCAATAATACTCTGGCACAGATCTAATATTGCATCGGTTGTTGATTTCCCTTGTCTAAACCCATATTGATTGTCGCTTAGGGAGTTATTTTCCTCAAAATGTTCAATAATTTGTTTAAACAAAATTTTCTTTACTATTTTCGAGAAAATGGGAGGAATACTGATCGGTCGATAATTATTACAATCATTTGGATCACCTTTTTTGTGCAGTGGTATTACTTTTGTTATTTTGAGCACATCCGGATACTTACCAGTCTCAATGATCGAGTTTATAAGTTTAGTGAATGGCTCAATAATAACATCAACAACATCTTTTATTAATTGAATTGTTATACCGTATATGTCGCCACACGCGCTAGACCTTATCTCATTGACCATGTCTCTCACACATACTTGAGATACTAGCCGAAAGTTAAATTGTGAGAGATCACATGATATGTTTGAAATTACTAAATCTATAGGATCAATATCACAGACAGGTAGTTGCTTAGTAATCACATTTGGAATATTAATAAAATAATCATTAAATGAACTGGGTGCTATATCACATTTTTTTATCACAGATGGTTTGTTATTTCTTTGGTTATTAATGATATTCCACATTGCTTTTATTGGGCTATTTGCTGAAGCCACCAATCTATCATTTGCACAAATTTTAGCTGTTCTTATTGCCTCTTTATAATCACGCTGGAGTTTTGTTTTTAGTTCTTTCATTCCAGCGTTATTAATTCTAGCACTAGCTTCATGGACAAGGTTTAGTTGTTCCCGCATTTTTTTCAAATCATCATTGAACCAATTACTCCCTTGGCTGTTCTTATTATTTTGTTTAACTTTTGTAGGAAAACATGCTTCAAAAGTATCTCTAATTATGTCAACAAATATTTGCCATGACGAATTAGTATCACGACTGCTAACAAAATCCCAATTAGTACGATTTAAAGAATTGTAGAAATTATATTTACCCAAAGACGTAATTGGACGAACAATTCTATAACTGTCTTTAAGGCGCGGTGGTTTTAAGTCAACACTTAATCCAATACCATCATGATCAGAAAATGGTATGCTAATTAGTTTGACTCCTAAGTTAATATTGTGGATATTGGTAAATATATTGTCAAGGCATGACTTACCTCGTGTAGGAAACTTTGCTAAAGCATACATGTGGTAGCTACTGAAAAAATCACACAAACATTGTGCATTCATATCATTCACATTACTAAAATTACAATTAAAATCACCACATATAAAAATATTATATTTAAAAACATTTGAGTTAGACAGAACATTATTAAGAATTTCCAAAAAACGGTTAAAATTTCCCGAGGGAGACCTATATAGTGTAATAATAATCGAATTAAATTGTTCTACTAATATTCCTGTTATTTCACATTCTTTTTCAACTGAGTTGAAATTTATATTAAGAGAGATATGCTGATATTTATTTATAAAAATCATCACACCGCCGTGAATAAATATACTGCGTGAGAAGTGTTCCGCAAGAACATAGTTATTTAATTTGATACACTCAGTTTCATCATTGGTGAGCCAATGCTCAGCTAAACAAATAATATTAAAATTAGTATCACATACAAGCGCTTCTAATAACTCTATTTTATTTCTAAGACTTTGGATATTGCAAAATAAAATATTTAATTTTTCCTTGGCGTCTCCGAATTGCTTCGTTTCTTCATCCCCATCCCAAAAAAATACTTATTTACACTCACTCCGCGGGGCCAGAGTTCAGGATTTGATAGTAAACCAATTTCGTCCAATGGGACAGACACCTTGAACGACGAATACTTTTCCGGGTATTTAGAAGTAAGCTTTGTACAATCAACATTTGTGATAGATTTATTAATTAAGAATTGCTTGATATTATCTTCAGTTATATTTGTTTGGACTCTGCTTACATGAAGATGTCCCATTTTTAATACTCCTTGTACATTTAGGTCATTCCCACGGCCAAATATTGGCTTGTTCTTGCGATTTCTTCTCCGTACTGTTTGAAATCCAACATCATCTATTGGTTTCGCATCTTTATTATTAATAGTCGCTGAAAATTCCGCGGTGGTTGAATGGTTGGTAACCGCTGGTTGCACCTCTTGGTTTTTAATTATCGGTGTTGTTTCTCCATGCGTTTCCGCTGAGGATGTATGGTTGCCTGTACTTTTAGCAGTATCCGAAGAACTAGCGAGCCTATTTCTGCGTTGCCGACCGTCAATGGTCTCGTTGGTGCTCTTAGTCCGCAGAGGGATTGGTACAATTGGTAGATTGACATGTGCAGACAATGTTGCCACTTTACTGTATTGTGGCTTAGGATTTTCGTGCACTTTGGATTGTAACAGTTTAATTTCGTTGTCCTTTTCGGTGATTTTATCCTCTAGTGAGTTTATTTTCTCAAGTAAGAGTTTATTATTTGATTTAAGTTCAATAATTAACAATTTCAATATTGGAAAAATATCCTCACCGTTTATATCTTCTACGTTGAGGTTATCTTCGAGAGTTATATCACAGCATTTCATCACAATATTTGCACAACTTGTGTGAAATATTGCATCACACTTAACACATATTCTGCCACTTGCAGCAGTTTTCTTACACTTTTTACACGACTTTTTCGGATTATCTTGTGGAGTTTCTCCACCAACAACCGTATCGTTCGCCATTGATGTTAAAAAAAAAAAAAATTGAAGAGTTCATATAAACAAATGATAAAAAATGAAATAAAAACCAAACTAAAAAACTGTTTTCTAACAAAAACAAGAAAGATTTTTGTAAAAGTATGTAATCTTTCAACACTCATCTTCGCTGTCAGATATGAGTCGCCTAACTCGTCTTCTTTTAACAGGCAAAATCTCTTCCTCACTTGGTTCATCCTCACATTGGTTTTCGATTGTAGCTTTTTTTTCTAACTCCACTAAAACCTCTCTATAGGGAGCTAAGCAATTTCTTAACTCTCTTTTAAACTTTGCACTGCGCACCGTTGAATGATCAGTTTGAATGAAATGAAGTTCTAATTCTTTAGCTAAATTTAGCCCTTTTTTCACATCTTGTAAATCAAGATTTGGCACCCATTCGTTTTCCTTATTTTTAATTATCAATGCATTTGAGGTGGGTGCATCAATTAATTCCATCAGTTCTTCCTCATCTAAAGTTTCTTCCCCGACTACTAGTTCTCTTACATCCTGATGGTTTACTGCAAATTCTTCATCACTTAAACTAGAAGCAATGTTTACTATTTCTGTAACTGGAAGTGAAATTGTAGAATCATTTTGTATTGCTTGAACCATTTGAGGTAAAAGAGGTTTTCAACACGCATTAAGCGTTGATGGTTTAATTTCCGCGCAAGCCGATGATACGGTTCTAATACAATCTAAAATAGAAAATTCCATCCACACTTGAGTAAGAGTTTTATTTTCACTATTTTTTAATCTGTCGAAAATGGTTTGGAAAAGTTGGCGTGTGTAGTACATTTTTAAAGTTTGAATGACACCTTGGTCCAAAGGTTGTATTAATGACGTGCAGTTAGGAGGAAGGAAGACAATTTTTACATTTAGATGATCCAGTTCTATGTTATGGCAACCAGCGTTATCAAGAACCAATAAAACTTTGAAATACATTTTTTTTACCTCGTATAGGTTTCCACTGCCGCACAGTGGGCGGAATCGGGATTGTAGCTGGACAAAACTCATAGCCTTTAGTACGATGGGCGAAAGTGGACCTATTTACTTGTATCATGTTAAAAATTACTAATATTAAGCAAATAATGGGCAATTCAAAATAGCGGACAGAATAAAACAATTATATACTAGAAAATGTCATATTTTTCGTAAACATTATTATATCGAGGTATTTTATGAGAAAATTATTTTGTTATATTTATTATAACAATATAATGAAATATAATTTATCAGATTGTAATACAATAGTCAATTAATTATAAAAAAAGAAATAACTAAACAATAAGATTATTGACAAGCAGCAGTTTGTAGGAAAAAAAAATATTTAACAGTTTTGGAAGCATTATATTTTATTTACAGCATTATATGATTGTTCATTCTACAAAAATTTCGGATTCATCCGTTTTAACGTCAAGAAGTTGAAGTACAGCTTCTGGCAAATCCTTAATTGTTTTTTAGGCAGACCTCTTTTGGCACTTATCACTGGATCAGACAGCTGAAGCATGGTGTGAATTAGATCAGTACTCGTGTGATCTCGAGTATCTTTGCGCGTATGCCTTAATTTCATTTGTCTGTAGATCTTATTACTCGCTTCTTGAGCTTCTTCTGACATCATGCCAATAGGCAAAAGAAAAGATTTTACTACAGTAGCTCCGTGTACAAGAATTTTGTGGATGCTGACAGGCATTCTGTACCATGGATATTTTTGGACAAATAACTTCGCCGTTTCTTGTGTAAATGCTTCAAATCGCTCGTAGTTAAGTGGTTGACCACATGACAATGTTGTCATAACTACCCCGAATCGGCGAATAAGTTCTTCAAAAAATTTGCGAGCAACATTACCTGTATTTGAAGTCCCTTTACCTTGCACGACTTTATCCACAACGATTCCCAATTTGTTTTTTAGTTCTTTGTGAACTTTTTTACGTTTTGCTTCAATTGCACATTTCTCTTCTGCAGTAATATTACGAACTGTTGGCTTCTGCAAATCGAGTTTATAAGAAATGTTCAAGGCGCATTCTAAAAACTTGATCCACGCATGCATAGTTGTCAATCCATATTGAAAATTTTCTACATCTACATTTTGATGCTTAAAGTTATTTAGAAGATTCATATCTTTGGGTGTAGATTTGCAAAGGTAACACGACTGACTAGATTTGGTGCCAGTTAAAGCATTTATAGCTTTACCGTCCAACATCGTCAAATGCATAGTGAATGTACATTCTACCATTTGAAATGCACCATTTTCTGCAGGTAATTTGACAATACATCGAATGAGATCTGAGATCTCATTTTTCAACGACTCAATCTCCGTGCATATTAACTCAGTAGTCTCTTTTCTGTAAATAAATTTGATTGGTCGGCATAAACGAGTTGAGGACGGTCGGGGGTTCTCCCATAATAACGATTCTTTTTCATCTTCATCATAACCCAGCAGACGAAGAGGCACCATTGTTACCAAGAATAAGTTGGAGTCACTGATGTTGTCGTCATTTTGTTGTCCATTTTCACCACTTTCCGGCGACCCTTTTGGCTTCTGCATGTACTCCGAATGGCCTGAACTGCCGTCGCATCCCCATTTCGATATCAGATGCAGACGCTTTACCGATAGAGGAATGCTGAGAAAACCAACCAGCCTGCTGATCGTATGATTCAGTAGATTCTGAAGTGGTATTTGTGCTCCTAAAAGATTAATACAGAAATATCATCTAGTTTTCGGAATGAATGGTGAAATTGAAAATATCTGTTCACTATAATCAATTATTAAGTAAAAGTGATACGAAATGTGTAATATGTATTATGCAGATTTATAGAAAAAATTGTGATACAAATTGACTCCCAAAGAAAAACAAAAATCTTTTAAGCTTCTAATCTCTATTGTCTTGAAATCCCAATTACTTAATTTATTTTCCTTCGAAATTATTTTTTTAACTACGTACCTTCTTCAGTAATAAGGATTCCTTCAGGATAGCATTGCTTTTTGACGAGTGAAACTCTATCATATGATGGATAAATGTCGGCGTTCTTGCTTTTGGCACCCAATCTCGTCTCATTGTACGCCTCCTTTGATACTCCAGTAGTCAAAATGAACGCTAATGCTTCTTCTGGCGAGTATGGTGTAATGTTGTTACTGGTTTTGGACGCAGTCAATGTTCTTCGCATTTCCAGTGCACCGTCTGACGATTTTTTAGAACACTCTGCCCATGCCGCAAGATCCGCAGCGGAGGCTCTCTTTCCATCTTTATATAATGAAGTTTTGGCAGCGAATAGTAGCTTCTCTATCTTTCTTATTTTTGTTTTGTCACTACTCTCGCTAAACGATATTTTTGGACGTCCATCAGTTGCGACAGCAGCTTTGCTAGGCCCAGCTTGCGATTTTGTAACTTTAAAGGGACATTTATTATCACAAATCATATAAACAATGAACATGAATTGTACATTAATTAATAGGAACAACATACCACGGATATCAGGTAGAAGAAACATACGATCGAGCCAGGCAGAATGTTTGCGAAGAAACTTATTCTCTTTTCGACATACTCCTCGACCATTCCATTTTGTAATCAAATGAGAACAAGAAGCAGTCACTTTCTTCTTGAGTTGAGTGTCAAAATGTTCAGATAAATGCGTAAAACCCGTCAATAGTTTGTTTTTTTACGCTATCGTATATGGCATCAACGTGTTTTTGAGTTGTAGAAGATCCTATCTTAAAACATGAATCTTGCATAGTCTGGTAAAGATCACGATTCGTAAAGGTCGGAAAGGCCATTCTTCTAAAGAAATCATAAAACAGGCGCGATGTATGTTTGTAGAGAATATGTTTTTATAAGTGGGAAAATGTATATGCATCAATAAGTAACAATGTACTTTAATATTACATTTGAAATAATGTCTAGCTTTCATTTATATTTGAAAGTTTTAAATGTAAATAACTAAATATTTTTGGAATCGTACTCACCATTCGTTGTGCTTCACCTCCAATCGGTTCAACGTTGAATAAACTATACAGGCTTCATGCATCTGATGACAGTTACGCACTTGTTTTCGACCGAATGTTTGTTTAGACACATACTGTCGTCAAGTGAAACGAAAGTTTAATTATTTCGTTTTAATTCGAGATGTTATCTATTTATTTAATTTTTTAACGAAATACACATTTATTTAATATTTTATTTGTTGTCCAAACAAATAAGAGTTGAATGAGGAGAAAATTTCCCCCAATTTCGTACCACCGAGTTGTATTCGGTTTGACAATTCAACGAACAAATACTTATTGAAAAATTCTATTCGAAAGATATGAATAGTAGGTAATGCTAAAAACATTGTGTTGTTGAGGTAACTGTCAAGAAACAGTAAAAACTGGAAATTTATTTAGGAAATTTTCACGTGTGAAAATTGTCGCTTAATAGAAACGTGATTAGTCCATTTTGCGAAAATGAGTGAATCTGATTGTTCGAAAAAATGTTAGTTGAATTGTCGATATTTATAGAAGAAAATCGGAAAAAAAAAAACAAAAACGCTTCTAGTAAAGATCCACTTCCGGTGTACGAAATTTTATCAAAAACTTTTCAGCTCTTCCGACTAAGAATTAAACCTTAAGTTTAAAGTTTCAGTATAAAAGCTGTACCGGTTTTTGAGATACAACGCCCACGGACACACACACACACACACACAAAGACACATTTCAAAAATGGTCGGAATTGTCTCAGGAGACCATAAAACGTATATATCCGTCGAAATTTCGAGTTTGAAATAAATCATGAAAACAATACTTTCCCGTATTACATGCATGGAATGTAGAAAAAATACGATATAAACCAAAGTCGCAAAAAGTCGCAAGTAATTTCTTTTTCATCCGCAATTATATATATCAAGGCATCTCGAGAATGTCCGATCACATCGGTAAAAGTCGGTAAAAAAAGTTCTAAGGTTTAAAACAAATGAAACCATGTTTCTCATATAAAATATTAGTTTACATAAACATATAACTTCAATGCCATACAAAACATGAAACATCGTGATAAGTATGATGCCTGTAACTGTTTGGATATGAAGAATACGTCATATGATGATGCAGGATCATTCGCGAAGGACCTTCGTACACAGCATTATTTCTATACTTTAAACATCAAATACGATCAATAATATTTTATGACTCTGTATTAACTTACTGACGCTTTCATATAAATAAATATAGTCTCTGGAGACTAAAGAATCAGCACAGAGAACTTTCCAACGTTTATTGTTAACTTTTTTCTGGGGGTTTTGTCCAGCTATAATCCCGATTCCTCCCACTGTGTGCCGGGATAAAACAATTATAAAAGCAATCCTTAAATAAATCTTGAGTCATCCAAGCTTACTTATTAGATCGCCAGAATACAGGCAATTGGGTCTTATTAATGTTAAAACCATTCGGGGTGCACGGAAAGAACTGATTGGACGTTGTTGAACGGAAACCGCGCTGTAAGAGTACCGCGTTATAGGAGGGCTGTTGCAATTTCTGCTCCGCGTTATATGGAAACCGCGTTCTGAGAGTACCGCGTTATAGGAGGGTTTACTGTATTCGAATCCTTTTGTAAGTATTTGAATCCTTTTGTAAGTATTCGAATCCTTCTATAAATATTCTATTCTTCTATGAGGATTCGAATTACCCGCATTTGGATTCGAATACAAATCCTCTTAAAAAAATGTAACGAATACAGTTTAACTAAAGTATGCGAATGCCTGTTTTGAATCCTCTAAAAAGATTCGATTCAAATCCTGAATAATTCGAATCCGGCCCAGCTCTGGTATATATTTATCCTTAATTTGGTTCTCATCACTTGAAACAGGTTTTCTATATTAATAATTGAATAAACTCACTTGGTTCGTTTCACTATTGCTTTTATCTCTCCGACTAGTATCGATTTATCGTCATTACTTCTTGAGAATGATGATAAGTCGAAACTAATCGGAGAAAAAGAAAACTATAGTACAACTTTTAAATTACTCCAAACCTAACTAAAGCAAGGTTGAAACATATGTGATGTTGCTATGTTTATTCTATCACTAGTTCGAAACTAACTAATAGTATGAAGATTTTAGACTATTAATACAAATTGTTACTTTTGTATTTGCACGAGTCTAGCAGAAACGAACTAGTATTAAATGATAATGATATTAACGGCAATTCTATTAATAAACGTGCAAACTATTTTTCTTACTGTAGTTTAACATTTCAGCTGTACTTATCTTTTTTAGGATAGTAATGAACATTTTAAGTTTGCATTTTTGTGTGATGTAAATGGCAGTAACTGATTTTTGATACTAATAAAATGTGCGCCAAAGAACATTCCATCTTATATTAATTATTGATTAATACAATCTATTACCAATTTTTTTGGAATTATGTTTTAAATAAAAAACTATTTCTTTAACAGTACTCTATTTTACTTTAAATGCATTTTTAATTGAGCCGAATTGCCGGACGGATTTTGTAGGTCGCCGCGAAGAAAGTTGCGCGCAACAGTTCGGCTATTAGGATTAGGCTTCAGAGGGGCAGGAGGAATTTTCACAGCCTAATTCCTCGCGGCGTGTTTCACTTTTTAAACCGAAAAATTGCCCGCGTTCCTCATTCTATTCTTCTGCACTGCCGTAATTGTCATCTGCTTCAACTAAATGCAATTTATCGTTCTTCGAAATATTTACAAATCCGTGTTTTGTTTATATTGAGTTTTTAAAATATGATAACTTAAAATATAGCAATAAATTTGTTGATATTTTTAAAATTTCGAATACATACACTAAAATCTGTACGTCTCTACAATAATAGTGTTTATTTAGTTAGGTGTGTCTTCTTCTTCCAGATTTTAAGTCTTTGGAAGATCAAAGATGATAACGGGAGGTAACGAATCTCCGAAGGGTCTAAATACAAAACTGGCTATATTAAACTAATTACGAGCCATTTTATTAGATGATTTTACAGTAAAAGAAAATTTGAAGAGGATTTAGTAAGGATTTTTTTAACGGAATACTAATATCAATAGATCGAACTTATAATTATTGTAGTAATCTCTTTCTTAACTGATTAGTTTTATTTACTAAATGTACATTTTGAACACTATGTGTTCATTCTGAATAGTAATACAATAGACAAATATGTTTATTTTATTAATTGACAGTGTCACTCAAACAAAAATTTCAAGGAGGGGATTATTTAGGGGGCTTAAATCAAAATTTAGTAGGTTATCTTTCGTTAACTTGTTTCTCATTGATCACTTGGTAAAACATTTCTATTAATATACAGGGTGTCCCATTAGTGCGGTCTCGGAAGATATCTCAGCTCTCGTTAAAGATAGAAAAAAAATGTTTTCACCAAATTTGCTTGATTTTAAGAGTTGCATAACCTAAAATTATTTTAAAATATACAGGGTGTCCCATTATTCCATACTTAATACCAACTTTGTTATTTTAAATAGAACACTCTATATATTATTTTTTTATTTGATCCGCCTTTAAATAACCTATACAAAGATATATCATTATTGGCACTTTAGGTTATTTGTTACTTCAGAAAAAAATATTTTTTGAAAATTTTGGCAGTTTTAGTACTTTACTTAAAAATTCACTGTTTCCTTATTTTTTAAGATATCAGTCTGTAATTTTACACACATATGCAGTAAAGAATGATCTATCCATTGACGATAACACATTATAATATTACTTATAAAACCTAATAAAAAACTACCTTCTAATATTTAATATTTAAAATGTACATAACTTCATTTTCTTAAATGGGGCACCCTATATTTCTTTACTTTATCAGATCCGCAATGAAAAATGCTTTATTTTTTGTATAACATACCCTATATCTATTTTTATTAGTTTTTGAGATATTAACATTTTCCTGTCATATATGGGAAATTAGGCCACAATCAGCATTTAATTAATCTCTAATGGACGTCTAACTTTAATGGTATTTAGATATTTCAGTTTTACTTCAAATCATTTATTTATGACATAATATAATTACATTTATAATATCAAAGTAAACAATATAACGACAATGGAAACAAGTAAACCGTATTAATATTAACAGATTAGCATATAATGAATTTGATAATTATATTAAGTGTTCGATATGGCCTCCATTTTGGTTTTGGCACACTTGAAGCCTCCGTATGAAGCTTTGATTGACACTTACTAAGTTGTCTACAGTAATGGCACGCATAACATTACTAATTCTATTTTTCATATCCTCTTGTGTTGTTGCAGGTATTTTATAAACTTCTTCCTTCACAACACCCCATAAAAAAAAGTCCAGTTTTGTTAAATCGGGTGACCTCGCTGGCCATGGAATTGGTCCTCCTCTTCCAATCCATTTGTTAGGAAAAGTTTGGTCTAAATATTGTTTAACTTGTCGACTATAGTGTGGTGGTGCGCCATCTAATTGTAACCATGCATTTTGTAACGTTCTTAACGGCAATTCATCCAACCAGGTTTCGAACTGATTTTGAAGAAAATTTAAAAACGTATCACCAGTAACATTTCCATTAAAGAAATACGGACCAATAATTCTATTCCCAATAATTCCAGCCCAAACATTAAGAGACCATTTATGTTGATGGTCTATACAAACAATATGGTTCGGGTTATGGTCATCGTAATAATGATAATTATGTCTATTAACGAAACCATTTCTATGGAATATCGCTTCGTCGGTAAACAAAATATTGTTAAAAAAGTTCGGTTCAACTTGATGTTTTTGTAACGCCCAATTACAAAAATCCAATCTTTTTAAAAAATCATTCTCACCTAATTCCTGCACCAACTGAACGTGATAGGGATGAAATTTGAATCTCTTTGTTATTTTGTTTATTGTTGATTTGGGAATATCAAGTTGTTTTTCTAACTGGCGGGAAGAAATTTGAGGGTTCTCAACAATGGACCGAATTACCAAATGTTCATTCTCTTCTTTCGTTGTCATTTTCTTTCTCTTTAATTTTAGAGGGTACATGATACTTCCTGTGCTTTCAAATCGGTTCTTCAATCTCACAAACGCTGCTGCATTAGGATGCCGTTCCGCATTTGGATACTTTTGTGCATATATTCGACTTGCAAGAAAACAATTTTCTTCACTTGCACCCAAAACGTATGTCATTTTTATTAATTCTTCTTTTGAAAAATTCATTATTGCGTTATCAAAAATTCAATAATATTAATAATAGTGTTAACAGCACTTTATTTATCTGTATGTCAAATAAATACGTTTGTTTACTTTATCAATTGTTTTTCATGGCCTCCTTTATTGCATTCATGATATATTAAAAAATGACAAAATTTGTTTATATTGTTTACTTTGATATTATAAATGTAATTATAATATGTCATAAATAAATAAAGTAAAGTAAAACTGAAATATCTAAATACCATTAAAGTTAGACAACCTTTAAAGACTAATTTAATGCTGATTGTGACATAATTTCCCATATTTGACAGAAAAATGTTAATATATCCAAAACTAATGAAAATAGATATAGGGTATGTTATACAAGAAATAAAGCATTTTTTATTGCGGATTTGATAAAATAAAAAAATATAGGATGTCCCATTTAAAAAAATGAAGTAATGTACATTTTAAATATTAAATATTCGAGGGTAGTTTTTTACTAGGTTTTATAGATAATATTAAAATGTGTTATAGTCAATGGATAGAGCATTCTTTACTGTATATGTGTGTAAAATTTCAGACTGGTATCTTAAAAAATACGAACACAGTGAATTTTTAAGTAAAGTACTAAAACTGCCAAAATTTTCAAAAAATATTTTTTTTTTTAAGTAACGAATTACCTAAAGTGCCGATAATGATATATCTTTGTGTAGGTTATTTAAAGGCGGATCAAATAAAAAAATAATATATAGGGTGTTCCATTTAAAATAACAAAGTTGGTATTAAGTATGGAATAATGAGACACCCTGTATATTTGAAAATAATTTTAGGTTATGCAGCTCTTAAAATCAAGCAAATTTTGTGAGAACATTTTTTTTTCTATCTTTAACGAGAGCTGAGATATCTTCCGAGACCGCACTAATGGGACACCCTGTATAGGTATTTGATTGAAATTCACTTTGTTTGTTTTACTAATAAATTGTTTTATTTTCAACTAGTTTCGGCTTAATGCCATTATCAAGAATGGTGTACAAAAGAGCAAAATTGATTATATATACTAGATGTCGGCATTTCAGGTAATAAGCGCTCTAATTATCGGGGAATTCCAAAGGTCCTCGTTGTCATTGACCACGTTTTTTCCCGCCTTTATGGCTTTACTTATTTGTAAACCCTCCCGATAATACAAAACTAATCCCTTATTACCCGAATGCAACAGTTTACAGTCGTTTGAGCTGAAAAAGTGATTAGCCGTGATGCAATGTTTTGCGAACCCCGTGGTCTGTTTATTATTTAGAATATCTTTCCTATGTTCTTTTAATCGCGTTTCAAAAGACCTGCCCGTTTGTCCTATATATATATTGCATCGCAGTCATCACATTTCAGCTCATATACTCCGCTTTTTTTAAAATGACTATTGTCTGTTTTAATTTTATTATTCACTAATATTTTCCCTAAGTTAACAGAATTAGTCAAAATTATGTTATTGTCCTTTCCCTTAACTGTTTGTTTAATTTTCTGTGAGAGGTTATTGACGTATTCTAATCTATTCCAGTAGGTTTTCTCTATTTTTTTCACACTATAAAAATACTTTCGCAATTGTTTTTGTTTTTTCTTTTTAATCATTTGATCAACTAATGCCTGTTTATAACCGTTATTTTTTGCTATTGTTTTAATTGTGTTTAGTTCGATTTGATAATCTATTTTACTAAGTGGAATATTAATTAATCTGTGTATAAATGAATGAAAAGTACTATATTTAATTTGGTTGTGTGTGTTTGAGTTTATAGGTATTATTGTATCCGTACATGTTTCTTTTCTAAATATTTTATATGTTAGTGTATTGTTGGATGATTTCGTAATCGTTAAATCTAAAAAGATAAGACTATTGTTAAGTTCCTTTTCTATAGTAAATTGAATTTGACTATTTAATGAATTTAAATATTTTGTAAAATTTTCTAACTGTCTTATTGACCCTGTCCATATGCAGAAAATATCATCTACATATCTCTTCCAAAATTGAATATGTTTGCTTTCTGGTTGTTTTAGTAAATTACTTTCGAAATCATCCATAAAGATTACTGACATTAAAGGGGACAACGGTGATCCCATTGGTAGTCCATCTGATTGAATATATATATCCCCATTGAACTCAAAGTAGCATTGATTAATGCAAATGTTTATTAAACATTTTAATTCCTTTTTATGTGATTCTAGATTGGCAGTGTTTTGAATTTTTCGGTTTAGAATATTTTTCAACTCTTCTGTCGGTATTGATGTGAAGAGACTTTTCACGTCAAACGAAATTAATTTAGCATTTGGAGGAAATGACACTTCTTTTAGTTTATTTACCAAATCTATTGATTTTTTTATTGAATGTTGAGGTTTGAAGTTAATGAACGAAGGAATTAAATTATTTAAGAATTTACATAATTTATAAGTCGGAGCGTATAAATATGAAACTACCGGACGTATTGGTACACCTTCCTTATGGATTTTAGGTAATCCATAAAGAACCGGTGCTTTAGGGTTCATTACTGTTAGTTTTTGTCTATCCCTATCTGAAATTAAATGTATGCTTTGTCTTAATGCTTTTTTGAGTTCAGTCTGATATTTAATTGTTGGATCTATTTTTCTGATTTTAAAAATATCTGTTTTCAATAAGTTTTTTGAATATAATCTGTTTTACTCATTATGGTTACGGTGTTCCCTTTGTCAGCTTTACACAGAATTAGGTTATTATTTTTTAGTTTATTCTTTATATTGGTTAATGTTTGGCTATCTGAATTACGGAATTTATTTTTAAAATGCGATTTTTTGTGATTTGTAATTAGTTTTGAAATATTACATTTGGCAATTGTTCTAACTTCTGCATCGGATATTTTATTACAAATTATCTCTGAGTTTATACCTACTGCCTCGAGTGATGATTTTGAAGTAATTTGTGGACTGTATTTTAAACCTTTCTCAAGTGAAGATGATTCAGTATTATCAAATTGAGTGTCAGTTAAATTTACAATTCTGGGAAAGAACCTAACATTACTTTGCTCACCGCTAATGTTAATATTCACTTGAAATTTATCACTATTGACTTTATCACTGTTCACTTTTTCGATTCGGAGTTTTGATACTTTTTCTTTCTGCTTCTTAAAATGTTCAAATGATGCGTTCCTGGCTTCGGCTAATGTGAAGTTTACGGGATGTTCTCGAAAATTGATTTTTTATATTGATACTTGTAGAATCGCGGATGGAATGGCCGAAAATGACGAAAAAAAACTGCGGAAACAACGTTTAGCCCCATTTTGGGGCCCCGAAAGGTTGGAAATCCGTTTACTTAAAATGTGTTTTTTAGCCGGAAAAAAATAAAATGTGGTGATAATATGTATTCGTTTCACAAAACTCAATTGCTTAAATGTGTTTTTATAAAGATAGGACTTACGGATTGCTTAAAACTTCTACTTAAAGATTACGATTTTTGGCAGGTTAAGTTGTTGACAATTACAATAACAATGGAAGTAGGTGATAACATAACCTGTCAAAAATCGTAATATTTAAGTGAAAGTTTTAAGCAAACTGTAAGTCCTATCCTTATAAAAACACATTTAAACCATTTAATTTTGTGAAACGAATACATATAATCACCACATTTTATTTTGTACACACCAAAAAACACTGTTGAAATACACCAATTTTCACCCTTTCGGAGCCCCCAAATGGGGCTAAACGTGGTTTCCGCACTTTTTTTTTCGTCATTTTCGGCCATTCCATACGCGATTCTACAAGTATCAATATAAAAAATCAATTTTCGAGAACATCCCGTAAACTTCACATCGGCCCTGGCTTCTTCCCGGGATGTGGAGTCGATGTAGTCAAATTCTATCGGGTGCAGTTTCATGTTGAGCCTTGTGTGTAGTAATTTTATCATTTCCGATAGGGTATCTCGCTGTTTGTACCATATTTTTATTTCTAATGAAATCCACATCTGGTAAGTTGCTTTTACTACTTCTTTGGACTCTGTTGATTGGTGGTTGCACTGAACTTTCATGTATCTTGGTTTTAGTTTTTCACGAAGACATATTTTATTGAAGGTTATCTTTCGTTTGAGTGACACTGTCAATTAATAAAATAAACATATTTGTCAATTGTATTACAATGAGAATGAACACATAGTGTTCGAAATGTACATTTAGTAAATAAAACTAATCAGTGAAGAAAGAGATTAGTACAATAATTATTAGAAAATACTTCACATAACTAAAAGAAAAATATTGAAGATCGAACTTAAATTAACTGGAGTATTTTGAAAACGAATTTCGTATATTGCAAAAATATTTCAAATTTAATAAAATGTCAGTTTCATTAATTGTTTGATTTGAGTTATGTAGAGTATTTAATCACAATGAAAAAACTGTTTTTATTCCTTACTTCACAGTGAAGTAAGGAATAAAAACAGTTTTTTTCATTGTCAGTTTCATATTTATAATCCTCATCTTGGATATACTATAGATACAATTGGAGACGTTTAAAGTATTTCCTAACTTGTAAATAACTCATTAAGCAATGCATGTAATGTTGAATTACAAGAGCTCAAAACTGAATAAAATTCTAGACATACAATCATTCTAACTTCTAACTGTTCAGAATTTATACAAAAAATTGCGGTTTATTTTGATTATCGCAAAAAGTTTAAACCAAGTACGACAATAATAAAACCAACAGAAATAGTTAAGGAATAATTGAACACTTTGTCATTGCGCACAGTATACGATTTGGCCGATCTAGCGGGACAAAATTCAAATTATTGAGTTATGAAAACTGTAAATGAATCGCAATTAATTGTTCATATACATCAGAACATGATTCCTCATACAGAATTATTTCAGTTTACTATAAATTCTCTGCAATATCAAGTAGCAAAATTGTAATAAACAACTGATTGCATTTTCTGTTGATTTATTGACAATTATTTCAAAACTGAATTGGTTGAACAAAGCTGGAAATTATTTTCTCAGTGGTGTTTTTTTTACTGCGTAAGTGCAGCTACAATACCGTATATAATTTATGTAAATATGTAGGTTATCAAATTTACAAATAATTAAAATAAACATGTAATAAAAACATTCATATGTTTTGTGTCATACATCGTCATAATTTTCTACTTTTTTTTGAATACCGCTTAAGATGTCTTATCTTACAAAGACAATCAATATTTTTACTTGAGGTAAAAATTTAGTGAAAACCCCTTATTTAGTGTCAATGTTTCTTAAAATACTGTTAGTAATAAATAATCTTTAAATAAAAGCTGTAGATCTCATAAAAATACACAAAATGTATATGTATATTATACTTTTCTGTAGATTTAATAATAAGAAAGGTACGCCGTTTTTCAAAGTTATAAATATGAAAGTTTGTTTAAATCAACTTGTCCGATTGTATTGTGAATAACTCAAATATTATTTTCTTTACTTTTTATGAGATTTATATATTTTTTTTTTTATAAATATCAATCGCCTGTGATTGGTGTAAAAATATATACCGGGTGTTGACTTAGCGGACGCAACATAGGAAATCTCATGTTAATTTTGAAGTGTTCAAATATTGGCTTCTCTATTTATTTTAAAGACAAAATGTATTTCACTTTTTTGTAGAGGGAAAAATTCTAAATTTATGAATGTTCACACCTAACACTTTAAGTTTCTCTAAGTTAAAATAATTAAGAAAAAGTAATGTGATTTTATAAGAATAATGACATACCATGGAATTGATACAACAATTGCGGATATTCCCTGTTTTTTTTTTAAGTTTAATTTAAAGCTTTCAACAAGTGTTTTCTACTCCCAGACTAAGTATGGAGTAAAATTTCGAGTTTAGAAAAGCCCCGTGAAAATTTGTCGCGGGTCGCGCAGCGACCCGAGACAAATTTTCTGGGCTTTTCTAAACTCGAAATTTTACTTCATGCGCCACGTGTATAAGACATTATAATATTGTCAAATTTATGTTTATTCAAACTTTACTTAAAATCTGTGTCTTATACGCGTGGCGCATGAAGTAAAATTTCGAGTTTAGAAAAGCCCAGAAAATTTGTCTCGGGTCGCTGCGCGACCCTCGACAAATTTTCACGGGGCTTTTCTAAACTCGAAATTTTACTTCATGCTTAGTCTGGAAGTGGAAAACACTCGTTTAAAGCTTCAAATTGATTTTTTTTAAAAATCAACGAATGTCTGAAAATTTCTAGCTAAAATAATTAAGAAAAAGTAATGTGATTTTATAAAAATAATGACATACCATGATAATAATAATAATAATAATTATACTTTATTGGTGCTCATAACGGAAGTTTTACACAGGTCAGATAAGATACATTACATAATATTATAATTAATTTGCAGGACATCACAGCAATATTACAATAGTAATACATATACAGTAAAAATTGTCGCGAAAAGATATAATATAAATAATAACATTTAAAACCTAAAACTTAAAAGCTAAAATTTGAAAATTAAAACTTAAAGGCTAAAATTTAAGAAACAATACTTAATATCTAAAATTCGAAATTCAAATCCTAAAATCTAGAACTTAAACTGTAAGATCAAAAATCCAAAACTAATAAGTCAAAATTTAAAAATTACGAACCTAAACATAAAATTTAGGACCCAACGTTTGAAATTAAAAAAAATAAAATAAAAATAAAAAATAAAATGGTTGTGTTAACCCACTCAGCTATAAAGTCTTAAAATTATAACGAACACATACATATTAAAATATAAAAAATTACATACAATAACTACACATTTAAAAAACATTTATAGTTGGATATCAGAAAGTGTGGTCCAGAAAATCCTCCAAACTATAAAAAGCTTTTTCCAGTAGTATTGCTTTAATCTTAGACTTGAATAATATTATGTCAAGATTTCTGAAGCTATTTGGTAGGACATTGAAACATTTTAGGCCATAGTAATTTACACCATTTCTTAAATTTGGAACATACAGGTTTTCCTTCGTTCTGGTTTGATATATATGATTTATGGGTTGTAATATGTGGTTGTCATAGCTAGACTTAACAGATAACAAATAATGCAGTATGTACAAACAGGGAAATGTGAGAATTTTGAGATTAATAAAAGCCATTTTGCAGTCATCTCGAAAACCCAGGTTGGATATGATTATAATGGCCTTACGCTGTAAACCGAAAATACGGTGTCTTATTGCAGAGTGGCCCCAAGCAGCTAAACTATAAGTAAGACGGGACTGAAAGAGCGCGAAATAGGCCGTTCTGAGCATTTCATATGAGACGTTATTTCTTAGTCCTCTCAAGACAAAGATGTTTTTATTTAGTTTTGCTGCGAGTTCGTCGCCTTGACTGTCCCACAACAAGGAATTATCAATATAAACACCTAGAAATTTAACAACCGTAGGCATATTTGTCATATGATGGTTGTTTAAGGTATAAATCGAGGTTTCAGTTTTGTTAGCATTGAGACTCAGTCGATTAGCAGTAAACCATGTTGTAGCCTTTATTAAAAGTTCTTTGTTTTTTTCATAGGCCGTCTCGATGTTAGGAGATGAATTAATTATAGTAGTATCATCAGCGAATAAAACCACTTTACCTTAATTCATGTACTGAGGAAAATCAGTTATAAAAATTAGGAACAAAAGAGGCCCTAGAGTTGATCCCTGTGGGACACCACATGTCGTTTCCAGGAATTCAGATTTGTCCCCTTTATACGTGACCGCTTGCTGCCTCCTAGTTAAAAAAGACAACAAGAGGCCAGAACTCTGTGGGTTGAAGTTGTACGAGTACAGCTTTCTTAGAAGCAGTGTGTGAGGGACACAGTCGAAGGCTTTGGATAGGTCAATATAAGTAGCAAAAGCAAAATTACCACTTTCATAAGTATCAATAATTGATCCAGTAAGATCCAGTATGGCGTTAAGTGTTGATTTCCCCTCTCTAAATCCGTACTGTTCTTTACTTAGGATATTATTGCTTTCAAAATGATTAATTATTTGTTTGAGTAATATCTTTTCCACTATTTTTAGAGGCAGACTTATAGGACGGAAATTATTACAATCATTTATGTCCCCATTTTTATGAATCGGAACAACCTTTGATACTTTTAGAACGTCTGGAAATACACTCGATCTTATACTATTATTAATTAACTTGGTCAGTGGTTCAATTAGTACATCTAATACATGTTTGATTATATTGATCGAGATACCGTAAATGTCGGTACTACCATTGTTCTTCATGCCCTTTATTGTGTCCCTTACCACTGCTTCTGAAACAAGAAGCAATGAGAATGGTGGCAAGTTAGAAGGCACATATAAGTTGACTAGATTTAGAGGATCAATATCACAGATGGGTAGTTCATTATTGATTTTATTTGGAATGTTAACAAAAAATCATTGAAAGTGTGTACCGTTATATCAATGACATACCATGGAATTAATACAACAATTGCGGATATTCCCTGTTTTTTTTAAAGTTTAATTTAAAGCTTTCAACAAGTGTTTTCTACTCCCAGACTAAGTATGAAGTAAAATTTCGAGTTTAGAAAAGCCCCATGAAAATTTGTCGAGGGACGCGCAGCGACCCGAGACAAATTTTCTGGGCTTTTCTAAACTCGAAATTTTACTTCATGCGCCACGCGTTTAAGACATTATAATATTGTCAACTTTATGTATATTCAAACTTCACTTAAAATCTGTTTCTTATACGCGTGGCGCATGAAGTAAAATTTCGAGTTTAGAAAAGCCCAGAAAATTTGTCTCGGGTCGCTGCGCGACCCTCGACAAATTTTCACGGAGCTTTTCTAAACTCGAAATTTTACTTCACGCTTAGTCTGGAAGTGGAAAACACTCGCTTAAAGCTTCAAATTGAACTCTTTTAAAAATCAACGAATGTCTGAAAATTTCCAGCTAAAATAATTAAGAAAAAGTAATGTGAATTTATAAAAATAATGACATACCATGGAATTGATACAACAATTGCGGATATTCCCTGTTTTTTTTTTAAGTTCAATTTAAAGCTATCAACAAGTGTTTTCTACTCCCAGACTAAGTATGAAGTAAAATTTCGAGTTTAGAAAAGCCCTGAGAAAATTTGTCAAGGGTCGCGCAGCGACCCGAGACAAATTTTCTGGGCTTTTCTAAACTCGAAATTTTACTTCATGCGCCACGCGTATAAGACATTAAAATATTGTCAAATTTATGTATATTCAAACTTCACTTAAAATCTGTGTCAGAAAATTTGTCTCGGGTCGCTGCGCGACCCTCGACAAATTTTCACGGGGCTTTTCTAAACTCGAAATTTTACTTCATGCTTAGTCTGGAAGTGGAAAAAACTCGTTTAAAGCTTCAAATTAAACTTTTCTAGAAATCAACGAATGTCAGAAAATTTACATCTAAAATAATTAAGAAAAAGTAATGTGGTATAAAAATAATAACATACCATGGAATTAATACAACAATTGCGGATATTCTGTTTTTTCTAATTCAATTTAAAGCTTTTAACAAGTGTTTTTCACTCCTAGACTAAGCATGAAGTAAAATTTCTAGTTTAGAAAAGCCCCGTGAAAATTTGTTGAGTGTCGCGCAGCGACCCGAGACAAATTTTCTTGGCCTTTCTAAACTCGAAATTTTACTTCATGCGCCACGCGTGTTAAACACTATAATATTATCAAATTTAGTATATTCGAGCTTCACTCAAAATCTGTGCTTTGTACGCGTGGCGCATGAAGTAAAATTTCGAGTTTAGAAAAGCCCGGAAAATTTGTCTCGGGTCGCTGCGCGACCCTCTACAGATTTTCACGGGGCTTTTCTAAACTCGAAATTTTACTTCATGCTTAGTCTGGGAGTGGAAAACACTCGTTTTAAGCTTTAAATTATACTCTTTTAAGAAACAACGAATGTCTGAAAATTTCCAGCTAAAATAATTAAGAAAAAGTAATGTGATTTTATAAAAATAATGACATACCATGGAATTGATACAATAGTTGCGGCTATTCGCTGTTTTTTTAAAATTCAATTTAAAGCTTTAAAGAAGTGTTTTTCACTCCTAGACTAAGCATGAAGTAAAATTTCTAGTTTAGAAAAGCCCCGTGAAAATTTGTTGAGGATCGCGCAGCGACCCGAGACAAATTTTCTGGGCCTTTTTAAACTCGAAATTTTACTTCATGCGCCACGCGTGTTAAACACTATAATATTATCAAATTTAGTATATTCAAACTTCACTTAAAATTTGTGCTTTGTACGCGTGGCGCATGAAGTAAAATTTCGAGTTTAGAAAAGCCCAGAAAATTTGTCTCGGGTCGCTGCGCGACCCTCGACAAATTTTCACGGGGCTTTTCTAAACTCGAAATTTTACTTCATGCTTAGTCTGGGAGTGGAAAACACTCATTTTAAGCTTTAAATTAAACTCTTGTAAAAATCAACGAATGTCAGAAAATTGACAGCTAAAATAATTAAGCAAAGTATTGCTGTTACTTAATTAACGACAAAAAAACATAACGCAAACATAGTGACAACTGTGGTCTGCATAATACCACTTTATTAGGAGGATTGTTTTCTTGTATCGTGTAAATCATTTCGAAAACATTTACTTTAATCAACTGAATGCGATGGCGTTTGTCATTTTGACATCCGCAATTGTTGTTTTAATTCCATGGCTTGTCATTATTTTTTATAAAATCACATTACTTTTTCTTAATTATTTTAACTTGGAGAAACGTAAAGTGATAAACGATAATTCAGAATTTTTCCCTCTACAAAAAAGGTAAATACATTTTGTTTCTAAAATTAATAAGGGAGCCAAAATTTGAACATTTCAAAATTTACATGGGATTTTCTATGTTGCGTCCGCCAAGTCAACACCTGGTATGTATATTATACTTTTCTGTAGATCTAATAATTACAAAGGTACGCCATTTTTCAATGTTATAAATATGTAAGTTTGTTTAAATCAACTTGTCCGATTGTATTGTGAATAACTCAAATAATATTTTCTTAACTTTCTATGAGTTTTATATAATTTTTTTTTTTATAAATGTCAATCGCATGTGATTGGTGTAAAAATATATAGAGTAATAGTATGGATAAGAAAAATTCCACAACATGAGGTAAGTGACAAATATAATGGTAAATTTGTGCAAATGTAACTAAGATGGCCACCGAACTAGCATCTCTGAATTTAAACTCGGTAAAACCGTGCCGTTACTGTAGAAATATGCCAAAACCGGACTACCTGTGTGTGTCTTGTTCATCACTAACTCATCCAGGACATGCTAAGCTGCTAAAAGGGGCAAGTATCATAAATGATAAGGAAATCATCTGTTGTTCGAAACCACCTGACACAGATCGAGCGATCACGACAGAGGTCGATTTCAAACTCGAAGCATACATGTATCAAAAGTAGTTAATTGCCCAACTCACCCTTAATAATCAGTTGCTCGGTGAGAGGTTTAATGAGCTTCTTGCGAAATACGAACTTCTACAACAGGAGGTTAGGAAAGAAACTATTCCCTCCATAACAGAATGTAAACAATCTGCGGCAAGACCAGTTCTACCAACATCGAGTCAACAGCAAAACGTTAGCCACTCTAGGAAACCTAAAGCAAAGACCAACGCGAATACAGAGTCAAACACGACATCCGAAGGTGTACAGCCAATTACTCCAACAACATTCATTCATGAGGATTATCCCGACGGACCGGCTGATATCAACCCGATGGTCAAAGTCCAACATCGGCGAGCCGCTCGGAAAAAACTTACTGGAGAAGCAGATCCCACAAAAACAACTCTTAAAGCAGTTAATAAAAAAGCATACTTGCATGTATACAATTTACTCCCGGATACTACTGTGGACACCGTAATTTCTCACCTAGTCATTCATGATCGAAGCTGAATGCGAACAATTAAAGGCGAAGCGCCCGAACCAATATATATCTTTCAAGGTCACCATTCCGTTCGAAAAATTAGATACGGCTTACGATCCAAAAACCTGGCCAAACGGAACATCTGTAAGACGTTTTTTATTCAATCGCCGAACTCATCAGGCAACTGCTGCTACTCAAGAAAACTGATAAAAAGTGCAGAATCCTTACTTACTTCTTTTCAACTATTTTATATCAACATCCAATGTTTACGTAATAAAATTGCGGAACTAGAATCGTTTTTAATAGATAAAGACATCGATGTATTGGCTTTTACTGAACACTGGCTCACGCATGAGGAAGCGCATTTTTGTCAAATTAACAACTTTATAAACGCGAGTTGCTTTAGTAGACGAACGGCTAAAAACGGCTGATCCTGTATCATGGTCAAACGTAACTGTTTATACACTGAAATACAATTTCTCTTTGATTTATCAATAGAACCTGTCTGTGAAATGTTGGGCATAATGCTTATTAATTCAAATTTAATAATAATATCAGTATACCGCTCTCCAAGTGGGAACTTTTCACATTTTCTTGATATACTCACTGATATGTTGGACCGTTTAAACTTAACATCTTACAAAGTTTATATCTGTGGCGATTTTAACGTTCATTTTAATACTACGGATACGAATTCTACAGATTTATGCAATCTTTTCGTCTCTTATGGTTTACGTCAAGTAATATCTAGTGCAACAAGAGGTAAGGCGTGCATAGATAATATATTTACCAATGATAGAATCCTTAATGACATAGCAAAAGTAATTGACATTGGTGTATCTGACCATAACGGTATACTAATAAATATTCCCATTAATCATAATGATCCGGTCATAGCTAAATGTATTCGTCCCATCACCGAACAAGGTAGTACAATATTATATACTCTGCTAAGTGAAACTGTTTGGCCCAATATGGAAAGCCTAGCGACCAACGATGCCTGGGATATATTTATAAAAATAATTGTAAATAACGTTGATAAATCATATCCGAAAATTATGATTAAACAAGTACACCAGAAAATAAAAATCAAATGGTTTTCAAGTAAGCTTCGAGAGATGAGGAATCAATTAAATCTTATTAGGGAAGCCACTAGCCGCTCACCTCCACCGGAACTCATTGAATATTACAAAATGCAAAAATCCATGTACAAAAAAGAGATCAATCGTGAACAAAGGCTGGCAAACGATAGTTACATAAACTCTTCTAGCAATTGTAACAAAGCAATTGGGAAATATTAAACTCTATGCGCCCAACTAATAAACTTAATAACACTACCAGCATCTCAGCAAATAACGTTAATACTTTTTTTTATCAGCTGCCAACAACATCATACAATCTATTACTGATACTAATACCGATCCTATAAAATTGATGATCGGAATATCAATTGGTCAATGTACAGATTATTTTAAATTTGCTAGAGTGTCTTGCGTCAAAGTAAGATCTATCATACAGGGATTAAACTCAACAGGGAGTACGGATATATATGGCATTAACCTTAAAATTCTAAAGAAAATTGTCGACATAATTTTTAGCCCATTAACTAAATTAATTAATAGGTGTATTACCGATAACACATTCCCAGACGCTCTGAAGATTGGTAAATGCATTCCCATATTCAAGAAAGGTGACTTGGACGATGCAAACAACTATCGACCAATTTTATTTCTGCCATTATTTTCCAAAATAATGGAATCTATATTTATTGAACAAATAAATAGCTTTTTAGAACAAAACAAGTTGTTAATCTATGCTCAGTTTGGTTTTAGACCGGGTCGATCGACGGTGATGGCCATTAACGAATTTGTTGACGACATAATAAATTGTTTCGAAGAGGGCAAGGTAATAGCATGCAACCTGCTGGATCTAAGTAAGGCTTTCGACTGTGTTGCTCATGCTATTCTATGTCGAAAGCTTTATTTCTATAACTTCGATCCTAGTGCCATCAGTATGATCATGTCTTATTTAATAAACAGAAAGCAAATCGTTCACCAGGGGGATGATAGATCCGATGTGGGAGATTTAATGCATGGTGTACCCCAGGGATCTATCTTAGGACCGCTTCTCTTTATTTTATATATTAACGATCTCCCATGCTATGTCTCCCACGCGTCTATGGTCCTCTACGCGGATGATACAACTATATCTGCTAAAGGAAATACTCTCGATCAGTCTGTGGCCGTCCTCAATAACACCAAACTTACTGTAATAAATTGGTTTAACTGTAACAAACTCAAGCTAAACCTGTCAAAAACTGTTGAAATAACGTTCTCTTTGAAGCAATTTACACCCTCGCCAACAACTTCAGCCAAGCTACTGGGAATAACCGCTGACCCAAAGTTAAGTTGGGAATATCACGGACATGATTTAAAAACCAAACTCTCTAAAAACACATATTTATTGCGTAATATGAAGAGATCAGTGTCCTTGGGTATGGTCAAAACTGCTTTTCATTCACTTGTTCAATCACATATTGCATACGGCATTCTTGTATGGGGTCATTCCTCTATTACCAATGATATATTTAGGCTTCAACGGCGAGCAGTGAGAATTACCGCAGGACTGTCCTACAGTCAAGATTGCCGTAAAGCGTTCAAACAGTTAAACGTTCTTACGATACCTTGTCTGTTTATACTTGAATGCTTGATGTATATCAAGAAAAATGAGCACACATTTACAAGCAACAGACACATACATGAGCACGATACTCGTAACCGGATAATTTCCGCCTAAATTCATTTCGTTTATCGAGAGCTAAAACAGGTCCCCGTTTCTACTCGATTTGTCTACTAAACGCACTACCACCTAATATTAAGTCACTACCGACAAAATTATTCAAAGCCAAAATCAAACAAATACTCTTAGCAAACGCATTCTACTCACTAGAAGAATTTTTGCAGAAAGTCAGTGAAGGCATATGATGTTTTGCATCCACTGGTGCATTCGATGTCCTTCTCTATTTACTTATTATTTTTCTTAATGTTTCTTTAAATTTTGTTATAATTTTATTTTATAATTTAGATATTATTATAGTAAATATTAATGATATTTGACGTGTGTAAGACTTTATGTTGTTAGCACTAATAAAGATTTCTATTCTTCTATTCTATTCTATCAGAAAAACATTTGTTTTGTTATTTATACATCTCAAATCGCTTACTCAATGTAATTATTGACACATTTTTATTAATTATTGTAAAACTATCTATATTTATATAAAATTTAAGCTATAGGATCATGTCCATGAATGTTGTCCCGCTAGAATGGTTAAATCGTATACTATGCGGCGCTGGAACTATTGCAATCCGTAGAGTTACAGACTTTTAAAATTTAGCTTTAATAATTTTCGTGTAATAATGTAGGATATTTTCTTACTGTTCAGAATTTAATTCTGAAATTAAAAAAAATATAATTAAAACATTGGCGGTATATATGATAATACCAAGAGCTGTATAAAAATTGTCAAATACTTTGAGAAAAATTCTAAAATTGCGTTCACAACCAGCTCTGCGTTTTATTGTTAATGATTTGTATATTTTTCTTCAATTTATTCAAATCAGATTTGAAATAATTTAGAGGTTATATTATACTGCTTTTTTTTGTTTATGCTTATAAAAATATATATTTTCTGCTGAATTGAAAATTAATTCAAACGAGTGTTTCCACTCCTCGATTAAGCATGGAGTAAATTTCGAGCTTAGAAACGTCTGAAATGTTCAGGCTTTTCTATATTTATTATTTATATATTTCTACATCAAATAAATTATAGCTTAAATAAACCATAACAATATAATTTAATAGATTCCAAATAACCCTATTTGACTATGCCCATTGAGCAGAGCTGGGACGAAAAAGGATTCGAATCACGAATCCGAATCACCTAATATGATTCGAATCAGGAATACTCGAATAAAGGATTTGTAAGAGATAAATATGATTCGAATCAAAGATTCGAATCCTGTTTTTTCGAATCACGAATACAAATCGTTTAAGAATAAATTTGATTTTATTATTTTTTTACAACCATTTACATATAAATATCGTTATCAGTTGTTTTAACAAAACTATTCACAACCTAATTATTTAATATTACCACTGAACATCGTTGATAACAGACTAAATTTCTGTGTTACTCTGATTAAAGATGTATTTGTGTGTTTTTGAACTACACTTCAAATCAATGGTTTATACGCGTGGCGCATGAAGTAAAGTTTCGAGTTTAGAAAAGCCCCGTGAAAATTTGTCGAGGGTCGCGCAGCGAATTTTCTACGCGGGGCTTTTCTAAACTCGAAATTTTACTTCATGCTTAGTCTGGGAGTGGAAGACACTCGTTACTTTAAAATATGTCACAACTGTTAAAGTATGTATCGTCGGATGCCCGTCTTCAGGGGTGATATGTAAGCAAATTATGGGTCCTAGGAGTTGCCAAATAAGTGAGTTACTCAACTGTTTCCAAGGCACTCTTTGAAAAATCAAATGATTAAAATTTTACATATAAAATGTACAATAAACTATAAGTGTGATACATCATTGAATTCAGTAAAAAATATTCTTCCAAAAAGTATCAAAATCCAAAATGGCGCCCATAAGAAAAACAAAAGTTAAGTATGGTCCCTAGTTATCTTAAAATAAAATATGTTACTAGATTTATCGTTAAAAAGTGCCTATAATGTCAAAGTTGTAAATGTCTGGATTCAATAGTTTTTGAATAAAAAAATAAAAACGAATTTTCAAAAATACGTTTTTTGACAATATCTTATTAAGGAAATATGATATTTCAAACTTGTTTTTGGGTTATTATTGGGCCCTAAATTATGCAACTTTGCCCCAATTTAACCGACTCTCTATCTCTTTTTTTATTCTCGGTAATATTACTAGAAACATGGCAATTTAAATGTAAACATAAAACTTTTCATGTGCAGTTAAAAAAATTGTGTAATTGTGTAATTCTATCAATCGGATGGAATAATTTATTATTCATAAATGATTCCAGCGGACAGGACTCGAACCCGCGACCTCTGGGTCTGTGGGCAGGGTCTCTACCCACTTGGCCACCGATTGTGTGGTGTGAATGTGCTGTGACGTCCAATATATGTTAATGCAACTTATGAAATAAGTTATAAATTAAATAATATAGGTTAAAAATAAATAATTGATGTTGGCTAATAGTCAAAGCAACTAAGGCCAGGCAAAAGCCAAAAAAAAAAAAACATTCGAGATAAAACGTAAATCAAAATTGTATAGGAAGTTTATTTTTTTCTAAAATATTAAATTGGTAAGAACATTCGTGATTTTTTTGGGAATGTATAAAAATTGAAAAAGAAAACGTGATATCGGATTATTGCATTTTCGATGTTTTTTTTATTATTATATTTATGCCCGGTATTATAAACGATTAATAAATCCTTAGATAACTATTTGTGGAGTAAATTTATTTACGTAGTAAACTAATGGGCAAGTAAAATTGCGTATTATAAAGCAAACCTACCAAATAAATAGCAATTCTAGAAATAAATAATTTAATTAGTATACTACTGACCGAAATTAAACTATTTCATTGTGAGGTAGCTGGAACCACCAATTTTTAAAATTGAATTGTCAATCTTCCAATTTGAATTGACAATCAAATTGTAAATTTAGTATAATTCCTTATATTTATGGAGAATAACCGTGAAATAGGACAGAATTACACAGAACAAGAAAACTAAAGCTTATTAGAAATTATAAAAGACTTAAACGATTGTTTTCCACTCCCAGATTAAGCATGAAGTAAAATTTCGAGTTTAGAAAAGCCTGAAAATTTGGTTTGGTCGCGTAGCGCGAAGCGCGGAGCGACCAAACCAAATTTTCAGGCTTTTCTAAACTCGAAATTTTACTTCATGCGCCACGCGTACAAGACGCTGATTTCAAGTGAAGTTCACTTATTCACAATATTTCAGTGTTTTCAGTGTTTAATACGCGTGGCGCATGAAGTAAAATTTCGAGTTTAGAAAATCCTGAAAATTTGGTTTGGTCGCTCCGCGCTTCGCGCTACGCGACCAAACCAAATTTTCAGGCTTTTCTAAACTCGAAATTTTACTTCATGCTTAATCTGGGAGTGGAAAACAATCGTTTAAGTCTTTTATAATTTCTAATAAGCTTTACTTTTCTTGTTCTGTGTAATTCTGTACTATTTCACGGTTTTCGAACACCCGGTATGTCATAAATAAGATTAAACTTTGATGTTGTATCTTGACACTAAGACACCCTGTATAAAAGATGATATTTTTGTTGTTTCTTTCTCAGTTGTTGTTTTGGGCACATTTCAAAAGTCAGCTCGGTATCTTTCTAATTAACAAAGTTATGGCAAAACCATTTTAACATTCTTCGCCATATTGTGGAAACAAATGATGCTAGTTTCAATTTATTAACGTAATTTTATTTTTTATTAAAAATGTATTAACATTCTTCGCCATATTGTAAAAACAAATGATACTAGTTACAATTTATTAACGTAATTTTATTTTGTATTAAAAATGGAAACTTGTTTATAATAATAATAATAATAATAATAATCGTTTATTTCTCAGCAGAATAAATTCTATTTACAGAGAAAAATACAGTTTTTTAAAAATATACTAACTAAAAATAAACATTAATACTAAAAATAAACATTAATACAAAATGGTAGAAATAAAGTAGAGTAGTGGATAAATTATATGGCATATTTGATAAGAAAAAACAAAAGAAAAGGCTTATATTAACGGTGACAATGAGGTTCAGATATCAAGGTGTAATTTAACCATCGTGATATCTTTAATAGTTTGGGAGATCCTAATGGTTAGTACAATAAAACAAACGAACGGTATTTAGGTATAAATGGTTAGTTTATTTAAGAAATTACACATTGCTTCAATAGTTTGTATTCTTCAATGTGGTTAAAAACATTCCAAAAATAAATCGAAATGTGGTCCAAGTGATTCCATCGTGATCTCAGTATCGCGTTTTATTGGGCACACGCCTCCTCATGTTCGATTTCGTTCCGTTCCTTTTCGAGATCGCACCGAAGACCTTTAACATTTAGGCTCCCCGAGAGCGAGCCGGAGAAGAAGAAGATGATGATGATGATGTCCTCATTCGCGCACCACGTCCGTCATTGCTGTAGGAAGCATGTCCGCATAGTTAAGCCCCACCGCTGTTCCCCCTTTGCTCTTCTCGCCATCTCGGCACAGCCATCAGCATACAACATCGTCATCTCTTCGTCTTGGAACTTGGTTGGATGGCTGGAAGTGTGTCGTGTTCTACTTCTCCTCACCAACAAACACCCAGCACCGAACGAATCGAGTCTCGCAGTGGCGTGCGACCTCATATTATATTACACCATTGTGTTTTATTATTATTATTGTTATTATGATTGTCAATATCACAATACTGAGAGAAGAAATCCGCACACGGGATGGGATCGAGTGTTCTATACAGCTCAAATTATTCCGCCTAGAGGAATTCTTCGTCGTTTCATTGAAAAAGAATTCAATCGATACCTATTATTTTTTTATGCAAAAAAAATCAAAGCACTTTCCACTTGGTGAATATTCATTTACCAATATAAATCGATAGCTATGTAAAGGGTGTTTAAATACAATCCTCTTGTTGAAAGTAGGCTGTGACTCAGTAAACGTATGTTTTTACATACAGGAAATTTTTCTTTTAATACATACATACAGAGAGTTTTAAGTAACACCGAACATTTTCATAACAATAGTTTTTCTTTAAAGTATCCATATGCATACGTTCCATATTTTTCGATGCTCGGTTTATTACAAGAATTTAATTTGAAGCTTTAAACGAGTGTTTTCCACTCCCAGGCTAAGCATGAAGTAAAATTTCGAGTTTAGAAAAGCCTGAAAATTTGGTTTGGTCGCGTAGCGCGAAGCGCGGAGCGGCCAAACCAAATTTTCAGGCTTTTCTAAACTCGAAATTTTACTTCATGCGCCACCGGTACAAAACACTGATATATTACGAAGTTTAAAACACACCGCTAAACTTTACATTAAATCAGTGTTATGTAGCGGTGGCGCATGAAGTAAAATTTCGAGTTTAGAAAAGCCTGAAAATTTGGTTTGGCCGCTCCGCGCTTCGCGCTACGCGACCAAACCAAATTTTCAGGCTTATCTAAACTCGAAATTTTACTTCATGCTTAGCCTGGGAGTGGAAAACACTCGCTTAAAGCTTCAAATTGAATTCTTTTAATAAACTGAGCATCGGAAAATGTGCAACGTATGCATACAGGGTGTTCCAGACCACCCGTATACCCCTTTTAAAATTTCGCGGATGAATATTTTTCAAAAACTGAATGTGGGGTATTACTAATGTTCATGTGCTCTATCTAATGACGTATCACTCGATCCCCCCTGCCCCCCTGAAGAGGGGGCGGGGGGCAACTTTAAATTTTCAAATGGCAACCCCTATTTTTTATTGCAGATTCGAATTCTCTATAAAAAAATATTAAGAGTTTATTAGAAACATTTTTTTGTACGACCAACAGGTGGCGCTACAATCGCAAAAAACTACTTTTTAATACATTTTTTTGATATTTTAGGACCGTACGTGAATGAATATTATTCGAAAACTCAATGCGGGGTACTACTAATGTTTATGTGCTCTATCTAATGACGTATTACTCGACCACCCCTGCCCCCCCCCTTGAAAGGGGATGGGAGGTAACTTTAAATTTTCAAATGGCAACCCCTATTTTTTATTGCAGATTCGAATTCTCTATAAAAAAATATTAAGAATTTATTCGGAACATTTTTTGTACGACCAACAGGTGGCGCTACAATCGCAAAAAACTCTTTTTTGATACATTTTTTGGATATTTTAGGACCGTACGTGGATGAATATTATTCGAAAACTCAGTGCGGGGTATTACTAATGTTCATGTGCTCTATCTAATGAAGTATCACTCAACCCCCCCATGCCTCCCCTGAAAAAGGGCGGGGGCAACTTTAAGTTTTTGAATGGAAACCCCAATTTTTAATTGCAGATTTGAATTTTCAATTAAAAAATATGAACAATTTATTTAGAACATTTTTCTGTACGACCGACAGGTGGCGCTACAATAGCAAAAAACTACTTTTTAATACATGTTTTAAAGAATTTTAGCACCGTCGCGCAAGAACGATACTTTTCGATGTTTTTTATGTTTAATATTACACTCTAAACATTACCATATCAATAATGACATGTGTATCTCTTAACTAGATACACTTTTAACTCTAACATTGACAAACCTTGATTTTCGCCTGTCCAAATGATTTAAAAAATTAACATTCTGTTTTTCCTTCGCAAAAAACATCCAATGTTACACTTGTGTAATCGATTGAAATGTACGCAGACCGCGGAGTTCGGAGAATTTGACAAAAACTAATACAATTTAGTTTTTTAACGTCATTCGTCAAAGGCAGTTTGTAAAGTGCGGATCGGAAAATTTCATCGCAGACGCAGGTAAGTTTATGAATCATCTAAAAATCTAATTCCGTAAATTACATTTAATTAATCGAGTAGAGAAAATTCATCTATTGACTTTCTTATGAATGAAATTTGGACATGGGCTCATTTTTGTTACCACAAAACAACATGGTCCACTATTGAAGTATCAAATCCTGAAACATTTTCTGAGTTACAATAGTTAAATGCACATTTCCTAAGCAGTGGTAATTGTTCAATAGTTGTTTACAAGAAAAATTGGCTACTTATAAGAATAGATTTAAAAACAATAGTGATGTGTGAACTTTTCTATTCCATCTTACTTTGCACCAGTTTTATTATTTCTTTTTCTCTCCTTGGTCTATGTACTATCTTTTAAACATTTTTCAAATGTATTTATAACCTTCATTAGGGGTCATTCAAAAAGTACGTACACCAAAAATTCCATTTTTTGACCCCCTCCACCCCCCTCTGTACACTTCCGTACAATCACCAGCTACCCCCCTGCGTGTACGTACACATCAGTACCCCCCCCCCTAGCGCTGAAATAATTGAATTACTTGAAGGAAAACACAATAAATTTACAACATATTTTATTTCGTCTTTATTTGTCTTTATATCATAATGAGATCACAAATATATCGTTTCATATACAACCAACACAAATAAAATATTAGCTGCCGTATCAGTGGGCAAAAACGGTTACAATAACGATTACGAAACAACATTTATAGATATTTATATCATTCCCATGGAGATTGCATATGCTCCTTCAGCGACACAACTGCCGCAAGACTCTCGTTACAGCCCTCCGTGACCACCTCCGGTGTATCGGCGTCGATGAAGTCCTCTTCGATCCATTCTGCGTCCTCCTGCTCTTCGATGTTGCGGATGATGGCCAAAGCCTCCCTTTGACGACGAGCTGCTATCCGGACGGGTCGGACTTTCGGCAAATCGCAAACAGATTTGCAAAAGGCTTGGTGCTTTTTCAGACAAGTTAACGAAGCGAAATACAACTTGCATTTGGGACAGATCTTTCGCTTCAAGTCCTTCTTGACTGACGGGCATGCTGTATCGTAAGGCAATTCAACATCAGCAGAAGAGTGGTCTTGGAGATCAGCTTTTATAGACGGTTGGAGGGTTTGAAGCAGAAACAGTGATGGGAATTCACCAGACGGTTCGTTGAGTTGCAGTCCTTCGTCAGTTTGAGCTATGGGTACAGGCGCTGGTAAAAATCTTTCCGGCAAAACTTTCAGGATCGAGCTTCGGAACTGAGAGCAACAAGATTCATCTTTGCATTTCACAATTTGCAGACAGTACTGGCTGCGTCTCACGTGTTTGGCTTCCCAAGCTAGATCTTTTTCGAGAAGCTGCGTAGGACTCATTTCCGATTTCTCTGGGTCAATATATTCGGCTATCACAGGGAAATGATCAATCTCTACCTGCGACCAAATTTCCGCCAAAACAGTTGCTGCCTTTGCGAAATTTTGCTTTTCCAGATCAGCATCAACAGTTTGACCTCTGGAATTCAGGTGGTTTCCGAAGTGGTCGTGTGGAAGTATAACTCCACTAAGCTCTCTACTCAATGGAGCCATGTGTCTTTCAACGCGATTGTATGCGCTTCGTCCTGGGGCGTTGCAGGCCACGAACAGAGCATCCAGATCGTGGTCCAGAAAATGATGAATTGCAGTTTGAATCACTTTCACGTACCTCGGGTTCTCGTCCGGACCACCATCAACTGTGAATATCCCGACAGGTTTAGCCAAACCGTCAGGCCGTTTCAGCACGTCGGCGAACTCATCCATCGCGAAAATGTGGTCGACATCTGTGGCGTGGGAAAAGGCTGTCGACGATGAATGTTTAGCTGATCGAATGGCTATGTACGTTGGTCCTGAATAGGAGACCGCATCTTTCCTCTGAATTTTATTTTGGTCGACTTCAATCAGAGCATAAACGGAGGGTATTAACTTGTGCGATGGAGCTATCACCCAATCGTGGTCTGGTAGCTGGACGCGGTACTCCAAGTGCATCAGCAACGGGGACTGTTTGTTTGCTGCAGTTAGTCCGATGGGCACGCGGGCTTTGTCATCCTGGCTTATGAAGAAGACTTCCTTTGGTCCCAGTACCGATGCCAATACCTCCAGATTTCCAATCGTCGCGGCCGCAAATTTACCATCAGTGTGAGTTCGATGAGTCTCGTTTTGTGCTTTGATGAGTTTGACTGGGACTGTCCGGATATGAAGTTTGCCTTCTGTAGAATCTGTTCGCCGAGGTAGTAAACGCAAATAAACGCTACTTCTGCTGAGAGTGAAGCCGAACTCAGTCTTCAATGCGTTTGTCAGCTCATCCAAAGTCTTCACGGAACGTATCATGTCGGTTCTGCGTCGGGAATCAGCCGCTCCTCCGTAGGTGACGATGTCGACAATCGTTTGTAGAAGGTCCGGCTGGTCTGCTTCGATCGTCGGTCTTCCTTTCTTCGTTCTTGTCATCCAAGAGTTTGATGGATCCTTCTCGGCGATTTCCTGTAGTTTCCGTTTGAACACAGCTCTGGTTTTGACTGATCGCTCTTGCTCTTTCTTCAACTTTGCCAGTTTTTGTCTGCACTCGTCCAATTTCAGTTTGTTGTCTTTCAGAGATTTTTCTTCTTCCTCCGAGAGTAAGTTTGCATTTTTCTTTATGGTTAATCCCCGAATGTCACAATCCAAACGCAATATCTCTTTAGACACAGCGTCTTGGGCTGGAGTTTTGTACTTCGCTGTGCCTGGCTCGTCGGATTGGACCTCTTGAGAGAGATCGGTCCCACTGGTCGATGGTTTGTTTCCTGGATCACTCGCTGCTGAACCTGGACCAAGATCAGACCCGGAGGTGGATGCTTTACTTGCGACCGCAGTTGGATTTGTCGTACTCTGAAAATGACATTCAGTCACATGATTATCTTAGAATTATATACCCGCTAATAATTGAATAATAACAATATTAATGTAAAAACAATAAATATATATGACACAATACCTTGATCCAAAATGACATCAGTGCGCCTTTCTTCGTACTCGCCATTTTGAAAAGCTCTCGTAACTTTTCCTCGATGCGTTGCTCGAAATCATCTTTTGACTTCGCATCGTTCCAAAAGTCAGTACTGATCTTTTGCAATTTAGCAGGTTGCATATCAGGATAGGCCTCTTTGTACTGTTTAAACAGTTCTTGAAACTTTTTGTTCCGGTCCATGTTGCATTTCTGAAAATGACAATATTTTTACTTACTTTTGTATATTAATTTACGTTTGGCGGACATTCATGGATATTTGGTTATTATCTGTTAGGTTATCGCAATGAGTGATTTTGTGTAGCAACACTTACCTTCCTTTCACGTATTTTATCTTGAACGTTTTCTTCAGATTGTTATCTCAAACGAAGCCTTTCTAGGTTATGACCTGGAGTTCGAATGGATTTCACCGTGGAAGTATAGATGGCAGCACTTGGAAACTTGTTCGAAACGCGCCCGTATAAAGCTTAGTTCACATGTAATACGATGAATACATCAAGTGAATCGATAGAGATCGAAATATATACAAATTAGAATCAAAATCAAATTATTAAGAAGGAACGAGGTGTACGTACACTTTTCATTCGCCCCCTCCCCCCCGTTTCCGTACACCCGTGACCAACCCCCTCCCCCCCCCGGGAGCGTGTACGTACTTTTTGAATGACCCCTTACAGCAATGGGTTTTTCAAATGAAGAAGCATTTGATATGCTGTAAGTCCTAGGCGAGTGTGGAGGTCTATTCGCGACTGCTGCGACTGTATGGCGACAGCGTTATCCTGATCGCACGCATCATTCTCGAAACGTTTTTTCACGTTTGAAAAAACGTGTCATCGAACATGGAGTTGTGCAGCCGATCCACAACAAAGGGAAGAAAATTTCCAGACCAGTTCGAGATCTAAGAGGACCAGACATTATTGCATCAGTTACGTTGAATCCTCAAGATTCCATAAGGCGCTTGCACATCGATTGTGGAATTGGTCTGGGAACAATTCATCGGATCCTGAAAGAAAATAACCTCCACCCGTATAGGATGCATCAGCACCAGGCACTAAATGAGACGGATCATCAAGAGAGATTGGCGTTTTGCACGTGGACGATGCGACAGCCGGCCGACTTCCACAGGACGATTCTGTTTTCCGACGAGTGCACGTTCAAAAGTGACGGAGAAGTGAATAGCTGGAACTGCCGCTACTGGGCCACGGAAAACCCTCACTGGTTGCGAGAATGAGACCATCAACGGGTTTGGAAGTAGTTTTTTGCGATTGTAGCGCCACCTGTTGGTCGTAGTGATACGTCATTAGATAGAGCACATGAACATTAGTAATATCCCCCATTCAGTTTTTGAAAAATATTCATCCGCGAAATTTTAAAAGGGGTGCACGGGTGGTCTGGAACACCCTGTATATGCGTATGCATATGGATACTTCAAAGAAATCGTTATGAAAATGTTCGGTGTTACATAAAACTCTCTGTATACAGGGAGTTTTTCTTTAAAGTATACATATGGCAATAATGTGCAATACATTTTCAGATATTCGTTGTTTATATTTTAAGATTTCAATTGATGCTCTAAACGAGTGATTTCCACTCCCAGGCTAAGGATCAAGTAAAATTTCGAGTTTAGCCTGAAAATCTGGTTTGGTCGCTTCGCGCTTCGCTACGCGACCAAACCAAATTTTCAGGTTCTTCTACATTCGAAATTTTACTTCATGCTTAAACTGGGAGTGGAAAACACTCGGTAAAGTTTTACATTGAAGTGTTTAAAAAAGTATATACATATACATACTTAAAAGAAAAAATTCCTGCATGTATACTTAAAGAAAAATCATGTACAGGGATTTTTTTTTAAGTATTCATGCAGGAATTTTTTGCATACTCTATAAATAAAAGTTCGGGCAAGTGGCGTAGCGGGGGTTTCCGCCGTAAAAAGGCTGCAAAATGTAATTCTAAAGATCTTTCCGGGAAGAATACATTTGTTATTGTGTATTTTACAGGGTATAAATAAAGATGTCATGCATGCATGTATAGTAATAAACTTTAAGAATTTTTGTCAGTGTCTTTTTAATATAAATTCATTTTGATCAATTTTGAAGATTTTTCAACTGCTGTTAATATCAATTGAATTTTTAAAGTTTTTTATAAAATAAAAATTATTAAGTATAAATGAAATTGCCAATTCTTGGTTGCAGAATACTTCAAACATTAAAAGTGCGATTCTTTTCGCAATCTACAACAAGTTAGTCTTACAAAGACTATATCAAACACTCATTGAAACAACTACTTCCCGGGCTAATACCCCGACGGACATTGAATTATACAACAAGTGTTTGCTGTTACATACAGCAACCTACTGCAAGAATTGGCAATTTCATTTATACTTATGTTTGAACGGTAACGTGACCGCCAGTCTAAGGTGTCAAATTGTTTAGAGGGAATGGCAAAGCTATACTGATGAGAGATAAATCTCGAAACGCGTCTATAGATGGCCTCAATAATTTGACCCAAATTGTTACATTTGCAGTAGGTTGCTGTATGTAACAGCAAACACTTGTTGTATAATTCAATGTCTGTCGGGGTATTAGCCCGGGAAGTAATTGTTTCAATGAGTGTTTGATATAGTCTTTGTAAGACTAACTTGTTGTAGATTGCGAAAAGAATCGCACTCCTAATGTATAAAAATTATTGTTTAAAATTCAAAATTTGTTATTTTTGAAATATTGGTATTCAAGTTTTATTTAATTGTGATGTTTTATTTGGATACTATTACATTTTATCAGTTCTTTACGAAAGAAAAAACATAGAAATCGGAAAAAAAATAATTAGTTGCAAGTGTTGACAGTTGTTATACAGGGTGACCCAGTTTAATTTATCCACTGGAATATCTCGACAAATATGCATTGTACAAAAAAATGTTTCGAACAAAAGTTTAATAATTTCGAGGGGGCCATCCGATTCTATCAAACTTTCTTTATCCCCGCCCCCTGGGGGGTGAGAGTGAAAGAAAGAGAATGGCAGCTTTGAAATCTTGAACATTAACCCCTATTTTTTATTTCATATTCGGATTCTACACCAAAAATTATATAGGTTTTATCCGAAAAAATACTTATATATAAATTCCCGTTGATTTTTAAAATCCTAATGTTGAAACAGGATCAAGAATATTTCAAGATTATTATTGTATTAATATTGTATTATTATTATTATATTATACAGGGTGTTTCAGCGAGGACGGAAAGTTCTATTACTCACTGAATATTAAAAATACGAAAAAATGTTTCAAATAAAAGCAAGAAATATTTTTTTAACATTACCCTGTTACGGGTCGAAAACGCCAGTAGGACTTTTTATTATTAGAAAATTAATTTAGTTAAAATGTGTACATTGAGTTGCCTACATTATTCCGAAAGGGTGTAATTTAAAAGTTCGCATTTGGCCGTCATTTTAGGAAAACAAAAAAAAAGGTTTGTTTTAGCAAAGCGTCCGTCAAATAACGGTAAAACGTAATTTTCTTCTCTATTGAGAATTAATTTTCTCACGAAGAGCTGTTCGCATTTAGAAGAATTACTTGTGTGAAATTCGCTGTCTATATTGAGTGAGTTTTGGATTCCTTTTTGGAGCTGAATTTCCACTATCGGCTATCGCCGCTTTTGAAACCCTTCGTACGGACGCGACTTGCGAAGACAATCGCATCGAAAATAGCTCCCGCCAACAACTAGGGGTAAGTTAATTAAAAATCTGTTTCGGATAGAATATTTTCTAAGGCCTTTCGTAATGTTTTAAATAGAGCCAACATAGAGCTAACTTTAACCAACATGGAGCTAACTTTAGCTAACATAGAGCTAACTTTAGCTAACATAGAGCTAACTTTAGCTAAAATAGAGCTGAACTCGAGCTAATATTGCCATTGGCTACGTTCTGAGATAAGTTCTAATTGGAATTTGAGAGATTGTTTGGTGACTGGAATATCACATTTGGCCGTTTCCTTGTCCGGACTTTTGCCGTACTGGAAGCTGTGAGACCGTCCTTCTGTATCCTTCCTGCACCACAAGAAAATCCTGTGCCGGAGCGGTCGCATCATCTCGAAACCACGACAAGAGAAAACCCAACTCGATGAGTAACTTTTAAAGTTTTATTTTTGTTTTCTCTTCTTAAAAACGGTCGCGAAACAATCCAACGAATTTTGATGCTTTGGTGCATTTTGTTGCAAATAATAATTTTGTAGTTTTTTTTTGTAATTGTTTAATAATTATCAGGTTAATAGTAACAGTTCACTAACCTTAAGTTCGTCCGCTACGAGCGAGACAACCTTAAGCGCTATTTTTTTATATACATTAATTATATTTTCATTTTATAAGCTTTTGTAATTGAACACTGCAGGATTCAAAAGAATAAAAGACGTTACCGTCCATTGTTAAATCAGCGGTTTAGTATCACCAAATATCACCTAATTGGTGTATATATAATTTTATTTTGTACGCTTTAGGTAGAATTACACAGGTTGAACTGATTTATTAACTTATTGTAACAGTCGCAAATCAATTAATTGCATACAAATAATAAATTCATTATTAATTGCAACTTACATATTTATTAAATATCGATATCTTGCGTATGTGTTGTGGTTAGTTGACTTCCTACTTGATCATGGACTATCGTCGTCGCTCATTTTACGAGTAGGTGGCGCTGTTAATATCTTTGGGTCGTACCTCTCCCTGAGGACACTGAGTTAGTCTTGGCTGAGCGGTGAGTATTCCGGTAGTCCCCACAACCTTACGGATAGATACATTATTCCGTAACGAACTGTTACGTTAGAACAAAGCAGCCCACGAACGTAACAACCCTTCATATTATTTACTTTTTGGATCCCTTGCTAAAAATGAATGACAGTTTGTTAATCTAATATTCGGTCTAAGTAGTACCATTTCAGAGTTAATCGACATTTTTGAAAAACATTGACGGTTGTTAGTTGTTTTATAATCCTAAAATATCCCTGAGATTAAATAAGATACAGAGTTACAGTTTTCGTCATCCTCTTGAGCACAGAGGGCGCTGTCGCCAACGCTATAAAGTTTTCGCGATAGAGTTAGGTGGCTATGAAATAAAAACAGTTGAATTTGTAAATTTTCAATTAGGGCAATTTGATTGTGGCAATTGTGATGAATATTTAGAACTTTAGTATATAAAAGCATTATTATATAAAAATATGAAATGAAATAGTTAACATTTTTAGTTCAGCTTACAAGATATTATTATTAATTGTATAATGTCGCCGCCCCCAAAAAGAGCCTCCCGGGGCGGACCGCCCTCACTACGCTACGCCTCTGGTTCGGACATTCGTTGTTTTTATAAAAGTGTTCAATTCTAAACTTCTAATGAGTGTTTCCACTTCTTGGTTAAGCATGGAGTTCATTTTCAGTCTTTTCTAAACTCGAAACTTTACTTCATGAGCCAAGCGCATACAACACTGATTTGATATGAAGTTCAAAATATATTGTTTTAGCATACTACTTTGGAAGTATAATTTAAACTGCACAATAGTTCAGTATTTTATACGCGTAAAATTTCGAGTTTAGAAAAGCCTGAAAATTTGGTTTGGTCGCTCGCTCCGCTTCGCTACGCGACCAAACCAAATTTTTAAGTTTTTCTAAACTCGAAATTTTACTTCTTGCTTAATCAGGAAGTAAAAACATTCGTTAGAAATTCAAACTGATCGCTCTTTAAAAACTAGGAATGCTTAAAAATTTAGAGTAGACATCCGGGAAATGTATGTACACTTAAAAGAAAAACTCCTTGCATATCAGACATTTTTTTCTCATTAATCACTTGGTAAACTATATTAGTTGTGTAAATTAATTTCACTTGGTTTTGTTTCACTTATATGTATTTTAAATAAAATACATATAAGTGAAACGAAACAAAGTAAATTTAATTTACAAAAATAATATAAGTATGTTTTTATTAAGGCTGGGAGTTTCTCAAATTTAAATATTTGAATATTCATTCAAAAATATATTCAAATATTCGAATTTTTTAAATATTTTGATATTCAAATAGTAGAATATATTTGAATATTTAAGTATTCGAATATTCAAATGGTTGAATATTTAAATTCAAATTTACATATTTGAATTATGGCAGGGAATGAGAAAGAAGAAGAGGAAGACCAAAAGGTGGGATAATGCAGTTGCAAAAGCAATTACAAAACGAGGACTCACTGTACAAGAAGCAGGAGGTCCAGCATAGCACCTTAACAGGAGGCGTCTGGGGCAGATCTGAGTCTTCGGACGATGAATGTTTGAGGGGCACGATTGTCCAAATGGGAGCTGTAGACCTTCCTGAGGTAACCTCTGTGTCCCTATCTTGGATAGGGCTAACTTAGACACGGCGCACTGTGGTCTGATATGACACTTTAGGCGGTAGAAGTTATAAATATTGGGAAATCGCAATGAAAATGTTTGGGTACTATTTAATTTTGGTTCTATTACGATACAGTATGATTGAATTTATGAAAATCTTAATAATGTTACTGAACTGGAAAAATAGGTATTTAAGTACTTTAAAAAAGATTAATGTTTTTTTGCATGTGATTATTGAAATGAGGCATTGTAATACCAATTTTACGGTATAGAAATGAAACACTGACACGTTTTTCTTATTCATTAAGCAACTTCCGGAGTATCTACAGTATCTATTTTATCTTTCAATACAATCAAACTTTTTGCTACGTCACAGAGCTCTGTAATCTTTTTTCGAGGTACTTTTCTTAACGCAGAAATATATGGGTCTGAAGTTTCCAAAAGCCGGTGGATGAGATCAGTGTTGGTATTAATTCGTGAAGATTTTCGAGTATGATGTTCTCTGTAGTTCCTATAATCTTTATTGCGTGCTTCCTGTGCTTCTTCAGACAATAAACCTGCAACAAATGATAGAAATATTATATACTGAACGATTATTAAGCATCGTATAAAATAAGTTTAGATTATTTACCGATTGGAAGCAGAGCATGTTGAATAACATCAGCCCCGTGGATCAACATTTTGTGCACAGTAACTGGCATGTAAAACCACGGGTAGAGTGATACAAAAAGATGCTCTGATTCAGTTGTATAATTTTTGAATGCAGGGATGTTCACTTCATTACCGCTTGTAATGACTGACAGAATTACTCGACATTTCTCAATCAACTCGTGACTGATGCCAGTAATTTTCGCACTAACTTCAGAGTTGTCAAAAAAAAACGTCGAGCTGTGTTCCCGTCATTTGTTGTACCAGAACCTGTGAATAATTAAATACATATAAACATGAAATATTCAAATATAGTAAATATTTTTTTTTAGTAATATAGTTTCACCTTGCAATACAACGTCAACAAGCAACCCCAGCTCCTCTTTAAATTGATTTTGAATCTTATTTTTTCTTTCCGCAAATAGTATTTTGTGCGCCTGCAATCGTACCTGGAATGAAAATGAAGTATACTATATAATGCTATAACTTAAAATTAAGTAGTAGTTTTAATAATCCGTTTTAACCTGTCAAGTTTTAAATTCCAATCTGTAACTGATGTGGAGGAGACATTCGAAAAAGCGAATGCGTGCGTGCAGTGTTGACAGTCCAAATTGCAATCGTTCCACATCTACCGATCGAGCTTGTGCAGTCTCAATGTTGTTCATCTCCTTAGGCTTACTACCGCATATATAACAGGTTTGCGAAGATGTTCCTGTGACTGAATTGCAGACCTGTAAATAATAATTTTAAGGATTGAATATCAGAAATATTTAATCATAAAACACTAAAATTAAACCGAATGTCACGTTATACACACCTTGCCGTCAATCATCGAGAACGATTATGCCCGATATATTGATTTGAATTTTATATTTATGCCAGAAAAAAAAAGCTTGTTCACATGATTTTTTGGCAATAAATGTAGTGTCTTGAACAAAAATCGGCCTTTTAATACTGTTTAAATTGGTTATTGGTTTATGATTAATCCGAGTGTTTGGTTAACTGATTTATTATACATTTACAGTTTGTTATTATTTTAAATGCAACTAGAATGTTTATTAAATACATCTTTTTTGTTTTAAATATACATAATGTATACGTATAAATAAAATTACCAATTCTTGGTTGCAGAATACTTCAAACATTAAAAGTGCGATTCTTTTCGCAATCTACAACAAGTTAGTCTTACAAAGACTATATCAAACACTCATTGAAACAACTACTTCCCGGGCTAATACCCCGACGGACATTGAATTATACAACAAGTGTTTGCTGTTACATACAGTAACCTACTACAAATGTAACAATTTGGGTCAAATTATTTAGGCCATCTTTTTTCATAATGTATACGCTGTAAATTTTCAGACATTCGTCGATTTTATCAAAGAGTTCAATTTAAAGTTCGAACGAGTGTCGTTCATTCCCAGATTAAGCATGAAGTAAAATTTCGAGTTTAGAAAAGCCTTAAAATTTGGTTTGGTCGCGTAGCGCTACGCGACCAAACCAAATTTTCAGGCTTTTCTAAACTCGAAATTTTACTTCATGCGCCACGCGAATTAAACACTGAAGTATTGTGAAGTAAGAAATACACTTTAAATATGTGTAATAATCGAAATATTTAAATAACAAACATTTTTCCTCAAGTCATATCAAATAATACAATGTCTCAAATCAACTTATTTATGCCCGTTTGCACCAAAGTCGATTAACTTAATCAATCATTAATACTTTTTAAAAACATCAATTGTATTTACAAATTGTTTACACAATTGCATATTGACAAAAGAGACATGTTTAGGATATCTTACAAATTTATAACATACTTATGTTTTAGAAATTTGTCTTAATCAGAGGTTTAATCAATGATTAATCTCGAAGTCCCCATTATCCGCTGATATCGTGGTTGGTGTCAAATTTTGTGCTTCGTCCTTTACGCAATCAACTTCTTCAACTGTATTTTCTGTAGTCTCTTTTTTCAAAATAAACTTAATGGGTCTGCAGAAAAGCGTTGAAGAAGCTCTAGGATTTTTCCATATTATTGTGTCATTGGTATCACTGCTATACTTCAGTTGCAGAGGAACTAAAGAAATCAGGAAAAGATACTCGTCGCTCACGTCTTCGGAAGATTCATATTTTTGTTTGTACATTTTCTGACCACTACTCCCATCGCAGCCCCATTTATATAACATGTTAAGCTGCCTCACACCGTTCAATCCATTTAGTGCGTCTTTTACATAAAGCATATTGCAGATTCGAGAAACGGTATGATCCAACAGGTCTTGTAACGGTATTTTGCAACTCGACTCTGCTATTTCAATACTTGGAGGGTAACATTGTTTCTTCGCCTCTAAGACATCGTCATACGTCGGAAAAATATCAGCGCAGTGACTTTTAGATAACAACCGAGTACTAACATACTGATCTCTAGAAAAATTATTGTCTAACAAATAAGCAAGTGCTTCGGGAGGTGTAAGTGGAACTGATCTATTCTCTTTCTGTTCTTGTAAGGACTTCTTCATTTCGACAGCTTTTTCAGGATCGTTTTTGATTTCACCAACCATTGCAGAAGCTGTTCTTTTTCCACTCTTGCGCAAATTGTATCCGACTGCATAATTCAATTCAACAGTGCCCGTCAATTTTTGTACTTGTCCCTTTTCGATCTTTCACTGCTATGTTCAAAATCTTTGCTTGGTCTTCCGACAGAACCTTTAGGTTGAGTTTGTATTTTCGCGGGCAGTTTTTAATCAGTTTTCAGCCAATCTGTATTTTTTTGAACAAAAAGGTCGTACGTTATGTTACAAGCGTCCCACTTCCTTTGCAACACGATACAGAACGTAAGCAATTCAGATCTTACTGCTTTTTCAAACGCATCATCCCAACCAGTAGTATTGCATCTTGCCCCGATAAAATCAAACGAAGCATTTCTTGACGCCACTTTCGTCGCTCGCAAAGACGACTGTTTCCTGATACGTAAGTGATCTTAGATGGGCGTTTGAGTGAGCTGAAGAAAAATACAAAGTGCTATATAATCAATATAGATATGTCACTTAATATTTTAGGTGTGAATATGAATTTAATTATACAGAGTTGATGCTAGCTTCAAATTAATAAGATATTCATTTTATCCGAGAAAATGTCAAGAAAATAATTTTGTGAAAAATCACCAAAAGTTAATCTTCTTGTAACTTTCCAATAGGCACATATCGGCACATGATACTTAGTGATAAACAAAGCTTATTAAATATATTTTTAGGTGACATAAAGCTCATTGAGTAAAAATGAGTAAATTCAGAGTTGGAGCTAAGAATCCAACAGTAAATTTTGTGGATATTAGGAACTAGTTTTGAACATCGGTATAATTGACTTTATGACTTGACACGTATTTTCCTATAATTTTGTACTTACAAGAAGCCATTTTCACGTCAAACCGCCTCACAGTGGTCGATTTTCAAATTTAACTGAACATTTAATTATTATTTGTTTTGTTTTTTTTTAAATTCTGTCTAATAGAAAGAAATATTTTTTCAATTAAGTATTTAATTGTCATTTATGTTATGGACACATTTTCCACCCTACTACCAACCCCTAATCAAAGATTTTTTTGTAAAAAAAATCTTTTTTTTTAATATTTTAAACAAATATAATGAGTCATTCTTCGTAAAATAAAAAAAAATACTAAAAAGTTTTAAACAACCCCCACCCATCTGATTTATATAGAAAACACTCTCATATTTCAAAATAATTTAAAATTTTGTAACAAAATATGAGATTATTTTACTTGGAATGGTTCCTATAAAGATTACATGTTTATTTTATACTAGAAACACAAGGCCGTAGCTAGGGGGGTGGGGAATATGGGGGTGTGAACCCCCCGAAATTCTGTGCGAAAATATAAAACGTCTTAGCGAATTTTGTAGACTTGTATGAAAATAACAAAAAACAAATTGTTTTGTAACCCCCCCCGTTCAAAATCTTTTTTTATTTTATTTTGTGTTTAAGGGTAATCCAATTAATTGCATTAGAGAATGTTTCTATTATTAGAAAACTATATATTTACAACATTATTTACACAAATATATTATATATACATATTATACATGGACACACTATATACACATAAATATATATACACATGTTCAATTGAAACCAGAATATTAGGTACATAATGCAAATACGCATTTACACCAAACTATTCAGTATCACTGTCGGAGTTTGAATTATCTGATAAATCAAAATTATTTGAAATGTGTACCAATTTAATAGCCTCATCGTCAAATGTTTTAATTCTAGCAGATCTTGATATATGATTTCTTTTTGATATAGTTGAAATATATGGATCAGAAGAATATAACAATGTATGAAATAGGTCTGTGGTGGTTTGTAAGCGGGAAAATTTTCGAGTGTGATGCTCTCGGTATTTCCTTAAATCTTTATTGCGAGCTTCTAGTGCCTCTTCGGATAACATCCCAATTGGCAATGTTGCTGATTGAATTATATCCGCACCATGAATTAAAATTTTATGCAAAGAGGTGGGCATGTAATACAATGGATATAATTCGATATATTTTTTTGCTGTTTCATCCAAATACAAACGAAACGCTTCTATATTTGTAGCTTCTCCGCAAGAAATCACTTGCAAAATTATTTTAATTCTTTTTAACAAATTTTCGTCTAACCCTGTAATTTTGATGTTGTCTTATATTCTTCAAAGAAACGACTCGCAGTATTACCATCATTTGTTGTTCCAAAATTAGGTTTTACCACATCAACTAATAATCCTAATTTAGATTTTAATTCCTTTTGAATTTTGTAATTTCTAATGTTTTTTTTTCCATTGATATCTTGAACTTGCCATTTTTTGATATCGAGACGATATGCTATATGCAGCATGCATTCTAATGAACGAATCCAAGCATGTAAAGAAGAAATACCATAATCATAGTATTTTTCAATTTTCGGTAAATTTTTTACTTTTTCTAATTGATTCATTATTTTAGGGGTAGCTCCACATATAGCACACGTTTGAGTTGAAGTGTCTGTAACTGTGCTATAAGTCTTGCCATTAATCATAGTCATTTTAAAACTATGATTAATTATAATTTGTATATTGTTTAACTCTACATTCGTTCGTAAAATGGTTTCAATTTGATTTTCAATATCATTTACCACAAGTTTTATAATTTCTTTAGACTCCTTTTCAAACATAATCTTAATTGGTCTACAAAATCTAGTTGAGAATGGTTTCGGATTTTGCCATAAAATATTATCATCTTTTATTGATATTATTTGAAGAGGCACTAAGCACCCAGAAAATATATATTCATCACTTTCGGACTCATTAGAGAATTTTCGCTTATATAATGAGTGACCTGAACTACCATCACAGCCCCATTTGTACATAATTTTAAACTCGTTTCCAATTTCATCAAATGAACTCAAATTTTCCAGAGAAATGAATAATCTTTGACTAGTATGGTCGACCAAGGTTTGCAAAGTAACTTCTGCAGCAGTTTCAGTGTATGATATACTAACTTCTGCGGGATAACATGCTTTTTTTGCTTTCAAAATACTATCATAGCTTGGGTAAATATTTGCATTACGTACCTTAGCTCCAGATTGTATCAATTTATAGGAATGCTTTGTAAATCTTCCGTCGATATATAACGCTAAGGCTTCTTCTGGTGTATATTTTTGAACTTTTTGTTGGGGTGATTTCCAAGCCTGCTTAATACTGGAACCTCTTGTTGGTGAATTTGTTGTAACCTCGTTCACTATTTCTGCACTATTCCTCTTTCCAGATGCTCGTAAATTAACCTGAGTGGCGACCACTTAGAATTTAAAGATGACGTAAAAGAACGTATTTGATCTTTTAATATATTTATATTTTCATTTTGGTCTTGAACATTAAAGTTCATTAAATCAAAAATATATTTTTGAACGGCGCTGTTTTTCTCTTCCACCGTGCGCTCCATACGCCAAACATTGAAGAGAGCGCTTCGGCGAACGGTTACGCGGCCTGAAAAAAAATTATTACTTGAATGGTTGCACGTGGCTGCATATAATTTTTGTTTATATGATAAGTTAAATAGTTGCTCTATAACTGAAAAAAATCCCAATGCGTACCGCTGCGTACGGAATATACTTTTTCTCTATCATACTTAAGAAATTTTAATTTACAATGAAAAATTGTATGAGTAATTTATGTCATTATTTATTATTGTTGCATAAAAATATAAAAAAAAAATAAACACAAATGATAAATACATGCCAGTAGAATGTATATCCATCGTTGTTTTAAAAATTTCACTTCACACAACTGAAAACTAAATATTTAAAACTTATGCGTTTGAGAGCGTACAAACAACTAATGATCGGTGTCTCAATAGGGTGTACTTTGGGTACCGATAATTACCAGGAAAGAGGGTTGAGGGGATTATGCTTTTACCTGCGCACCAATGGGTCATTATACTAATGATATTTACACAAATATTCGTTTTTCTAAATACTTTATTTTTCGCGAAATGTTCGGCTAAATTTGAAAATCGACCACTGTGCGCCTTGCAGAACTTGATCTACTGAAAATAAACTACTTTGTGCCGCGGTGTCAATAAGACTGAAAATACGAACTCGGAATTACGGAGCTCGGTTTATGTTGATAAACACACCTTCATCGTCGAGTAAATGATTCTGCGGCATTATTTGGAATCTGTAGAAGCCTATGATGCATGTCAAAGTTAATTTTTATTAACTTTAAATTTCGAGTTTTCGCTGCCTAATTTTCGACTGCAGACCACAGTGCGGCGGGGTTGACTCAGCCCTGGTGCTTGTCGCCGCTAAATGAGAAATCGAGGGTGGGCCCTGAAAAGCCCAGGAGTGCCTACTCGCCCCTCTGGTCCACACGTGGGCTGGTCTCCGACGGCCAGTGGTTCGCAGATATGTCGGTGATCCACTCGAACGATATACACCGAAAGAAAAAATCTGAGCACACCAAGTCTGTACAAGAAGCAAAGCAAATAGCGCTCAATAGGAACAACTTAAAACAAGTTATAGGAACACAGAATATTTCCACCCCCTACACTACAATTTGGTAAAAGGGGATACCGATTATATATACATAGCTGCGGAGGCTTCTACTTCGTTATACATCATTATTTACACATCTAAGACACTTAAACTTTGTTTGTATAACTGAGGTTTTTATTGTGACTATAGTTTCGACAACTTTAACTTGTCATTATCAATCTAGAAGTAATTTAAATTAACAATTCGTCAAGTATATATATACAATAAATATATACAATAAATTACGGTAAAAAAACTGCATTAAAAATAGGGGTGTATTTTCTTTATGTGAAACTGTACCGTTAAAGGAGGTATGTCACTCTCTTTCAGGTATCAAATTGTTCATTTAGTTTGGTGAGAGAATAAGTTGACCTGCTGTTGCATTTTGCATATAAATTATGCATAGAACAGTAATTCTGTCATTGTATAATTCAATATATGAAACTTACATATTCATTGTATAATTCAATATCTGTCAGGGTGTTAGCTCGAGAAGTAGTTGTTTCAATGAATATTTGGAGACTTGTCTCAATGAGACTAACATTTTTTGCAGAAAGTTGATATTAATTTTAATTCGTTTTTTATATATTATTGACAACAGTAGTATTCATAAATTTATTATTATATCAAGTAGTCACTAGATGTACTCAGTACTTTTTACTCATATAAGTAGTACTTAAGTACTCATGGTTATGTACTTGTACTCAATACTCAAGTACATTTTACTTGTACTCGGAACAGCTCTGCAGTATTTACTAATATAGGTATCAGAGCTGGGATGAATCCTCAAAAACAGGATTCGAATAACGAATCCGAATCACCTAATATGATTCGAATCACGAATACTCGAATAAAGGATTCGTAAGTGAAAAATATGATTCGAATCAAAAATTCGAATCCTCATTTTTGAATCACGGATACAAATCCTTTAAAAATATATTTGAATCTATTATTTGCAACCAGTAATATTTTATTCCATCAGTTTCTATTAACAAAAATGTACATTTACCGACTAAATATCTGATTATATAATGATTTTAATTAATGATGATATATGTGTTATTGAACTTCATTTTAAATCTGTGTTTTGTACGCGTGGCGCATGAAGTAAAATTTCGAGTTTAGAAAAGCCCCGTGAAAATTTGTCTCGGGTCGCTGCGCGACCCTCGACAAATTTTCTACGCGGGGCTTTTCTAAACTCGAAATTTTACTTCATGCTTAGTCTGGGAGTGGACAACACTCGTTCTTAGAAGTTTCAAATTAAAGGATCACTCTAGATTACTAAGTTTATTACCATTTTACAAAGGCTACAGCTCGAAGGATCAATCATGGTCTTCGGAGACCGAAGGACTACAGGGAATCGAAGTTAATTTACAAGAAAACAACGAATATCTTAAGGTTTACAGCATGGATAGGAAAGAAAACATCCAATTTTGAAAAAATATCGAAGTTGGGTTGATTTTCAGTGCGTTTTTAACTTCACTTTAAATCAGTGTTTTATACGCGTGGCGCATGAAGTAAAATTTCGAGTTTAGAAAAGCCCCGTGAAAATTTGTCTCGGGTCGCTGCGCGACCCTCGACACATTTTCTGCGCGGGGCTTTTCTAAACTCGAAATTTTACTTCATGCTTAGTCTGGGAGTGGACCGTCAAGATTTTCTACATGTCGAGATTTTCGATATTTCTAGATTTATGTCGATTTATTCACAGTTTGTTATTGTATTAAATGCAACTTTAATATTAAATAAAAACGGTTTTTTTTAGGAATAGAATATTCACCCATTAAGAGCCGACCATATTATAAAGTTAACTCTAAAAGTTAATTTTAGATAAAATTTTGAATCTTTTTCTATGATTTCAATGAATGATTTATTATAAAGGGTGTCCCAACAAGAGCGCCGGATTTAAATTTGCCGCCATTTTGTTAATACGAGTTGTACGGTGATTTTTTTTGATAGTTGTCAAGTACAGACCACGCGATTTAAGAATATGGAGAAGTATTCAAACGAACAACGTTTAATTATTGTAAAAACACATTACAAAAATGGTGAAAGTTTTGCGAAAACAATTCGCATATTACGTCAAGTTTTCGGTCGCCATTATTTATTTATTTTATTTATTTATTTAACGGAAAATCCATTTTACAAATTAATATTTAACTAAATATAATTACTACAACAACAACAAAAATTTAATACAAATAATACACTAATAAAATATAAATATAATATAATATAATATAATATAAATTTGACTTATTAAACTAAGAAAAATTACAAATATTTATTCGCTTAAGCCTTGCCATGAATTGTGAGGGTGAGAAAGAGTTGAAAATGTCAAAGTTTGGATGTACAGATAATGTATTGGCTGTTCGCATAAACCTTGAAAGTGGGCTATTATATCCGTAATTTGTCTTATGAAGTTGATGACGAAATATAGGTAAATGTCTAGTTGGGCGATTTATTAAATTAATACTGAAATTAATTTTTGATAAAAGATATGGACAATTAACAGCATTACAAATTAATTTATGAAAAAACAACAAGTCGGCATACACCCGGCGACAACATAGTTTATCAATACATTGTTCCGATGATAATATCACTAAATTTGTGCTAGAATCGAAACCTAACTTGTACGCAAGCACCTTTAAAAATTTGTCTTGTACGTTTTCCAAAGCACTGATATAAACGCGTTGTGATGGTGCCCATACACAAGATCCAAACTCTAGATGAGAACGTACAAAAGCGAAATAAACCCGTTTAAATGCTGCTGGCGACAAGTCCTTAGCCATTCTTTTTATATAACCCAACATTTTCAAAGCTCGATTACAAATTGCGTTAATATGACTGGCAAAACATATTTTTTTATCAAAGGTAATACCCAAATCTTTGGTAACATTTAGTTGTTCTAAGTCGTGACCATGAATTGCATAATCAAACCGTACAACAGTTGTTTTTCTGGTGAAAATCATTGTTTTGCATTTTTGAACATTAAAAAACAAATGATTTTGTAGACACCAATTAAAGACAGATGATAAATCATCTTGCAGCAATGAACAATCGTCAACCGATACAATTTCCTTATACAATTTCAGGTCATCGGCAAAGAGCAAAAATGAGGAATGTTTTATAACCCGTGAAATGTCATTAACAAATAGTAAAAACAGCAATGGACCACAATGCGAGCCTTGGCGCCAAATGAATCGACAGTGAGGCGTTTAATTACAAAATTTGAGACCAAATTTACGCTGATGGATCAGAAGACTATTGTTCGTCGTCGTCCTTGTCGGTCACTCGAAAATATAGACACAGTAAGGGAATCTGTGGCCGAGAATCCAGGAACTTCCATTCGGCATCGTGGTCAAGAATTAAACATTTCCAAAACCACTATGCAACGAATTTTGGTAAAAGATCTGCATTTGCACGCGTACAAGATTCAATTGGTGCAAGAAATCAAGCCAAGGGACCATGAGCAGCGCCGTGGATTTGCTGATTGGGTGTTGGAACATCATCAAATTAATCCGGATTTTTCGAAGAAAATCATTTTTTCAGGTGAGGCACATTTTCAACTCGACGGATACGTAAATAAACAAAACTGTCGGATTTGGGGTGCTGAAAATCCTTGTGTGGTACTCGAACAGCCAATGCATCCACCGCGAGTAACGGTTTGGTGCGCATTTTGGGCTGGCGGAGTGATTGGGCCGTATTTCTTTGAAAATGCAACTGGAAATGCGCTAACTGTTACTGGTGTGCGGTATCGGAAAATGTTAACGGAGTTTTTGTGGCCCGAATTGGATGTAATTGATGTGGAGCACATATTTTTCCAACAAGACGGTGCGACCTGCCACACAGCACGTGAAACAATGGTGTTACTGCAGACCAAATTTCCAGGCCGTGTCATTTCTCGATTTGGAGATCAACATTGGCCACCAAGATCGTGCGATCTAACGCCGATGGATTTTTTTCTTTGGGGCTATGTGAAGCAAAAGGTGTATGCAAATAAGCCTGAAACAGTTCAACATCTTAAAGAAGAAATCCGGCTCGTTATTGGTGAAATACAGCCACATTTATGCGAAAACGTTATTCAAAATTTCAACAAAAGAATAACCCTGTGCCAGAGATTTCGTGGTGGGCATTTGCCTGATGTTGTATTTTATGTTTAATCGGAACTATTTTTCTTTATGTTGAAACAAAAATATTTATTTATTTATTTATTTTATTTTATTTATTAGTTACGTGCCAATACAAAAATGTTTACACAAGTCAAAAAAAAAAACATACAAAAGTATAAAATGCATTAATATCAAAAAATCTAAAAACGGATAATAATACTTAAATATCTAAATACATAAAGACACTACAAAATATGAGCAGTAAATTGAAACATGTTCAACTGATTATAGCATTGAGCTATTTAAGAACTCATCGTGTGAATACAAAGCTGATGTTACTAGCACAGTTTTAATTTTCTGCTTAAAATGGCTAAGATCCAGTTCACGATAATGCATTGGTAGATGATCATAAAATCTGCTGGCATAATATCTTGTGCCGCTTCTGGTAATGGATAGTCGTACATAATCTGGACATATATTCATTTTATTCCGCGTATTATAGGTATGTCTGTCTTCATACATAAGGTATTGATCTTTATGTTTATGTGTATGGATTAAACATTCGTAAATATAAATACAAGGGAGTGTAAGTATTTTAAATTGTGAAAATATTTCTCTGCAATCGGCTGTATAACTAGCCCCAGCAATAATACGAACAGCTCGTCTCTGGAGTGCAAAGATATCATGTCTGATGGAGGAATGGCCCCATGATAGAATGCCCTATGATATATGACTTTGAATTACTGCGAAGTATACGGTTCTTAGAACTGTTGTAGATATATTATTACTGAGGTTTCGAAGCAGAAAAATATTTTTGTTTAATTTTGATCTTAAATTATGCCCATGTTCGTGCCATAACAATTTATTGTCTACATACACCCCCAAGAATTTAGTGGAACTACCAAAATGTAAGCTCTCATTCAAATCAAGATTCCGTAGACTGAACATTAGGTTAGTTGTCTTAGATTCATTTAGTTTCAGTAGGTTTGACTGGAACCATTTACTGGCCTTCGACCGTGCATCCTCACTGAGGTGTAGAGTTGTCTGCAGATTATCATCAGATGTTAATATGGTGGAGTCATCGGCATATAACACGACTTTACTGTCAGTAAAACAATGGGGAAAATCGTTAAAAAATATTAAAAATAATAGTGGCCCCAAAATGGAACCCTGGGGCACCCCAATTTGTGTATCAAGATGATCAGATGTTCGACCATTTATTGATACACATTGCTTTCTGCCTGACAAATATGATAATAATAACCTGCAGCTTTCGGGATGGATATTGTACATATATAGCTTTCTCAGCAAAATAGTATGAGATACACAATCGAAAGCCTTCGACAGGTCTAAGAACGTTACATTCTGGTACTTCTTTTCATCCATACTGTTCATACAAGTACCTAATAAATCCTCGATTGCATGTGCCGTAGACCGTCCAGTTCTAAATCCATACTGTGAGTCATGAAATAAGTTATGCTTATCGAAATGCTCAGACAGTTGATCGTGCATAATCTTCTCAAATACTTTCGATATTATTGGCAATAGAGCAATAGGACGATAATTATCTGGATTATTTTTATTGAAATTTTTGAGAATGGGAATAACCTTAGCAGTCTTTAGGCAGTCTGGAAAAATGTTGCTTTTGATACATTCATTCAATAGTTTGCAAAGAGGAGGAATTATAAGGTCCTTGATGCAGATAACAATGTCTAGTGACAGACCATAAATGTCTTTTGCTTTTGATTTTTTTAGATTTACAATTAAATTTCGAAGCTTCGCTTCCGACACATATTTAAAATTAAAAACAGGGACTGAACACGACATGTTAATATTGTTAAAATATGACAATGGATCAGTTCCACATTTTGGAATTGCTGACACAATGTTTTCCGCTACAGCAGTGAAAAAAATATTAAATTCACAGGGTTCAATATCACAGATACTATGTTGAGTTTGAGGTCTGTACGAATTTACAATTTGCCACATCGCTTTGGGACTGCAACCAGATGACCGAATGAAATTGTCTGTTGCACTAATTTTAGCTTGTTTCAGTTGAGCACTATACACTTTCCGTAATCGCTTGATTTCACAATTTACATAAGCACTGTTAGGATTTCGTTGGTGAACTTCATCTAGGAACTGCAGCGTTTGCCTAAGATCTTGAAGGTTTTTGTTGAACCAATTTATTGATAGCAACTTTGGTTTCATCACATACGATTTAATCGGAAAAGCAGATTCCATTGCAGTCGTTATTTGTTTTAAAAATGAATTACATTTTTCGGAAACTGACAATCTTCCATTATCCAGAAAATCCCATTTATACGCCTCTACCATTTTATATAAGTGAAATTTGCCGATTTGTGTGATTGGTCTAACGTGCATTTTTTGTGTAGTTGTATCGTGGTTTAGGTTACAGGTCACTTCAATTCCTATTCCTGTATGATCAGCTAGTCCCCAGTGTACTGGGTATACATAAATGTCGTCGACAGCGATGTTTGTAAAGACATTGTCCAATTGATTAGTATTTCGTGTATTGAATGATACTATAGAAGTAAGTCCATGGCTTTTCATAAGTCCAGTAAGTAAAATCGCTTGATTATCGTAAGTTGAATTATAATGCACGTTAAAATCACCCCCTATGATGATTTTGCAGGTTTTAATACAATTACTGTTTAACAGAAGTTCCACATTTTCAATAAATCTGTTATAATCACCTGATGGTGGACGATAAGCATTGATGATGATTATATTATTCAGATATAGCTTTGTCATTGATAACTCGCAGACATGTTCAATACTAAATATTTTTAAATTATCCAGCACTTTCTGATTGGTTTCTATTTGATTTGCAAGGATTGCGGAGCCTCCATATGGTGTTGATCGACAGAAACTATCAGCTACCTTATAGTTAGTAATAACTAGTGAGTCCATCTCAAATTTTTGTAACCAGTGTTCTTGAATAGCAATAAGATTAAATGGGATGTTTTCATTAATAATATGTGCTTCTATTTGCAAAATTTTGTTTCTAATAGAGCGTAAATTTAAGAATAATAATTTTAATTTAATTTGTTTAGACGTTTTGTGGGATTGCAGTTTTTTTGTGTCTCTTACGAAAAAAATATCTATCAAGAATAATGTTTTCTGGCCAATTTGATGGCGAATTAACTATATCATAGTCAGATAGTTCAATACCTAACTTGAAACTAGATTTATTTGTAGAAATTGTATCAAGTTTTTCACAAATGAAGTCTGTTTTATTAATTAAATTTGCCACATGATCGTGAATATCATTGACATTAGTTGATTTATGAGCGTTCCCAATAAAGATCCATGCCTTTTTTGTTTCAGCTTAATTAAAAAAATAAATATGTTTTTCTTTATAATTAAATCCGGCGCTCTTGTTGGGACACCCTTTATTACATACGTCGATTTTTTAAAAAAAGTTAAATTTAAAATTCAAACGAGTGTTGTCCACTCCCAGACTAAGTATGAAGTAAAATTTCGAGTTTAGAAAAGCCCCGCGTAGAAAATTTGTCGAGGGTCGCGCAGCGACCCGAGACAAATTTTCGCGGGGCTTTTCTAAACTCGAAATTTTACTTCATGCGCCACGCGTATAAAACACTGATTTAAAGTGAAGTTAAAAATGCACTGAAAACCAACCCAACTTCGATATTTTTTCAAAATTGGATGTTTTCTTTCCTATCCGTGCTGTAAACCTTAAGATATTCGTTGTTTTCTTGTAAAAAAACTTCGATTCCCTGCAGTCCTTCGGTCTCCGAAGACCATGGTTGGTCCTTCGAGCTGTAGCCTTTGTAAAATGGTAATAAACTTAGTAATCTAGAGTGATCCTTCAATTTGAAACTTCTAAGAACCAGTGTTGTCCACTCCCAGACTAAGCATGAAGTAAAATTTCGAGTTTAGAAAAGCCCCGCGTAGAAAATTTGTCGAGGGTCGCGCAGCGACCCGAGACAAATTTTCACGGGGCTTTTCTAAACTCGAAATTTTACTTCATGCGCCACGCGTATAGAACACTGATTTCAAGTGAAGTTAAAAATATACTATTAACGTTGGATATTTTTCATGGTTAAGTAACCAAATATCCATTCACAAATATTTGAGTTATTCGAAAATTTCAATATTTATATTCAAATGTGAATAATTTAGTGATTTAAATATTCATATTAGAATATTTAACTATTTGAATTAATCGAATTCGAATCCCAGCCTGAATAGCGATGATTCGAATTATTTAGGAAGATTTGAATCCGTGTATGAGGATTCGAATGCTTTTATAAGGATTCGATTCCTTTTATAAGGATTCGAATCCTTTTATAAGAATTCGAATCCTTTTATAAGGATTCGAATCCTTTTATAAGAATTCGAATCCTCTTATAAGGATTCGAATCATCTACGTCTGGATTCGAATACGAATCCTTTTAAAAAAATGTAACGAATCCGGATCACGAATCCGTTTTCACTAAAGTATTCGAATACCTCTGTTGAATCCTCTAAAAGGATTCGAATCCGGGAATCGACTCCTGAATGATTCGAATCCTGTCCAGCTCTGATAGGTATACAGTTGTTGTTGTAATTCTTGGATTTTGAGATTTTCAGGGCTATTCCGTACAGGAAATGTTAAATATTATGTTCATGTTTAACATCAGAGTCTAAGCGCGTTTAGTACTTGATATGTATGCTTAGATTGTGAGGGTAAATATACGTTAAATTTAACATTTCGCGTACGAAATCGGGGGGATTATCTTTTTTGTATTTAATTTTCATTTGAAATAGTATTATAAAAACATGACCATTTTTTTTTCTCTTTTTATTTGTCTTCTGACTATAGCGGGGTAAATTTCCCTCCTAATAGCAGGCCATCAGCATCTAAATAACCCCTCCAATTCTTTCATTTTTTGTTTTAAGCAGATTACAAACTTTCTTTTAAATGTTAATTAATTATGGAATTTCGTAACCGTAATTTTTTCTATATCGCTGCTTTGCTTTAATAATGGCACACGTGATTTTGTTAATTTTTATTTTATATACCGGATGCTGATCCGACCGCTCGGTAATAGCAATTTACACGTAAAATCACACTTTTGCAGTTTCCTGCTCCCCTAATTATTTTAGAGCAAAAGCATAAGAGATAAAAGTTGTTAAAAATTTAAAATGAAAATGAAGCTATATGATAGGTTTGTATTTATTTTTAAAATAGTACTATTTTAAAAATAAATACAAACCTATCATATAGCTTCATTTTTATTTTAAATTTTTAACAACTTTGATCTCTTATGCTTTTGCTCTAAAATAATAATAGTAGAAGAAAACGAAGATATAAATTAGTAATCATTTGAAAATAATAACAATAGTCATGATTTTAAAACAAAATTTTGCGTCATCAACAACTGTAAGTTTTGACTTTTCGTAAAATCGCACTCCGTTTCTATATTTAAGTGCGCTTTTCAGTTAAGTAATTCATAATAATGTCTTATACAATTGCTGAAAAAAAAAACATATTTTTGAAGTGATTTTATTCCGGTAATAGTGTAAATGAAGTTCGAAACTTGTTTGCTTGTTTATATCCCGATCGGCCAGTATCCGCTATTTCCACGATTTAGAACGTGATTTCAAACCAAGCAAAATTTGGATCCGTTTTTAAACCCTGCCAGCCCTATTTAAAGCATACTTCAAATATAGCCGAGGAAGAAGAAATTGTGCGAAATAATGTAAACGAAATAAACGTTATTGCTGCGGCCGTTGCAAATCCCCGCATTAGTTTTCGGCAAATTGGCGACTATTTAAATTTGCACAATACAACCGCTCTTAAAATTTTAAAGAAGAACAAGTTTAAATCGTACAAGTTTTCGAACTACCAGGAGATTTTTGAGCCAGACAGGTATTCTAGAATGGTTTTCTGTGAAACACTAATGGAAATGGCCAATGTGGATAGATATTTCATTAACAACATTTGTTTTTATGACGAATCGATCTTCACCATAAATGGAAAGCCAAATGTGCAAAATTATCGCTATTGGAATACGGATAACCCGCATTTGGTGATCGATAATCATTCCCAATATCCGCAGTCAGTCAACGTATGGTTAGGAATATACAGTGTGATCAACAATGATTGTAGACAGGTTAAATTTCCCGCCAAAAAATGTTGGTACAACTGATTATATGAAAAGAAAATCCCCTAGATTGCTTTTCCATTGGCGTAGCAAACATTTTTTCCCAAAATAAATTAAATATATAATCATAACTATATATAAAATTTCTACAATTTTAATTAAATATACAGAGTAAATTGAAGTAAGTTAAGGTTTTGTGTATTTTTAATAATCGTAGAGTTAGCATCCCTAATTTTCAAATTTTTTTTTTTTAAAATCTTTTGCCTTTTATACCTTTCGGTGTAAGGCATGAATTTATGTCTTTTATTGTTTTTTTATTGTGTTGCCGACTACAATTCTCTCCATTGTTTCCTGTCTTGTGTTTTGTCCTTTATTCCTTTCCACGGTATACCTTTCTTTTCTGCTCCTTCTTTAACTCCATCAATCCATGTTTTTCTTGGTCTTCCTTTATAGTTTTTTCCTGTTGTTCGAGCTTCAAATATTTTTTTTGTCGTTCTCGTGTCCTCCATTCGACATATATGTCCGAACCATCTTAGTTGTCCCTCGATTATTTTTTCGTTTATATCTCCGATCACTAAATTTTGTCTGTACGTTTCGTTCCTTATTCTGTCTTTTCTTGTTTTGTTTTCGATTTTAAAAATGATGGCCTTCATTATGTAGGCAAATGTTAACTCTACGTTTTTTATTTTAAAATACTCGTTGAAGCTCCTCCGGATTTATGTTCCTTATCTCTTCTTCAATTGCTGCTTTAAGCTCGTTTAGGGTATGCATTCGATTTTTAAAAACTTTATTTTTTAAATGCCCGAATAAATAAAAATCGTACGGAGTAAGGTCTGGCGAACGTGGTGGCCATAATCCGTCGCTTACCAAGCGATCATCGTAAAATTCCCTCAAGTAATTTAATGTCGCCAACGCAGTATGAGGAGTGGCTCCATCTTGCTGAAAATAACTTATTATCTGTTCGTCATCAGCGCTCCGCATTGATTATTTCGTTGAAAAATATTGTGTCAATTATCCGCCGTCTCGAAATTGCTACCCAAACACCAATTTTTTGTGGATGTAAATCCGTTTCAATAAAAGTATGAGGATTTTCTGTAGCCCACGTACGATAGTTTTGGCTGTTCACATATCCTGACAAGTGAAACCACGCCTCGTCAGTAAAAAAGGTCTTGTCCAACATGTTATGTTATGTTATAGGGTCGGTGGGTCGTATGGCCTCTGGGCCTTTCGAAGTTACCTCGACCTAAAAGATCTTTTGTAACTATCCCTGACCTACTTGAGTCCCTCAATGTCTAGACTTCTTATGAAGTCTACTATAACTTGAGGGTTAATGTGTACCAATTCCTCGGTGTTTAAAGTGGCCGATGACAGGTAGTTCCCTCTTTGAAGGGACAAGGCAGGGCATTCACAAAGTAGGTGCTCTGCTGTTTCTTGTGCCTCGTTGCAGAACCTGCAGTTGGCATCAGTTGTCTGACCCGTCTTGGTGAGGTGGTACTTCAGAGGACAGTGTCCAGTTAGAAGGCCGGTTATGAGCCTTAGGTTGCCCTTGCTTAACCTGAGAAACTGTCCGGCTCTTACGGCAAAGAAGGCGATGAACCTTTTCGCCTGCCGCAGATCAGGTGTGTTTCTTAGGTGAGCACTTTTGGCAGCATCTTCCCATTCCCGGATCATCCCCTTGATGCGGACTTTAGTTATTCCACTGTAAGGTTCTGGTCCGACAAATGGAGTTTTGGACCCTTCCTTGGCAAGGTTGTCGGCAATTTCATTGCCTTTGATCCCTGCGTGTCTCGGAACCCAGACCAGTTCGACTCTGTTGTTCCTAGCCAGCTGCTTTAAAGATAGCTTGCACTCCCAGACAGATTTAGACTTGCATGTAGGCGATTTTATTGCCTTTAATGCAGCTTGACTGTCTGAGCAGATGCAAACCCTCCAACATACCATTATCATTTAAATTATGATTAAACCAATTGCAATAATCAATTCTTTTTTGGAAATCAAGTGGCTGAAGTTGTTGAAGTACCGATACCTTACACGGGTGCGAATGCAGAATTTTTTTGCGGCTTTTATGCAACTCCCATACGATACTCCTGTAAAAGGATTAAACATTAACATTTGTGCACACCTTAAAATTAAGAACATACCCGTTTGAGTTGAAAGTTTTCTTAAAGATTTTGTTGGGTTTTGTTCAAGTCGTTGTTGAATGTCGCCAACAACCTCTTCTGTTAAGATAGGCAGTCTTCCAGCTGACTTGCCCTTACAGATACAATTCTTTTCCTCAAAACGGTCAACAATGCGGGTTTTATGCGAGGAAAATGTTTTGTAAGGAATGTGGACATCGGGGAAGGCTTGAATAAATTGATTCAGACACGATTGTAATGAGTAAGTCGATGTGCCATCTTCATTCATAGTTCCACTTCGATAATGAGCCTTTAGGATGAAAGCATCATGCTGTGGTGCAAACATCACGGTAAACACAAGCGAATTCTTAAAATCTGTAAATTTAGGATTAAACTTAAATTTTCTAATTTACTGACCTTAAAAACAGCAAATCACTTACTACAAAACAAAGACTTATACAAAGTAGTCCTGATAAGAACTGATGTCTATGAAACAGAATAAAAAATAACTTAATTCGAAGAATGAATTAACACAATGGCAAAATACGACGCACGACGCTGCTAATGTCAAATCGAGTTACTGTTTATTAATTTTTTCTTGGCATGAGCTTGGAGCGATCAAATTCCTCAGATTTTTCGGCGGGAAATTTAACTTGTCTACAATCATTGTTGATCACCCTTTACAGATCTAATAGGCCCCTTCTTCATTGATGGGTACTTAAACGGGGGAAAATATCTTGAGCTGCTTCAATCGGAGATTGGCCCCGTCATAGATGCTGTCGCAGGAGAAAATGTGGTATGGTTTCAACAGGATGGATGTCATGCGCGTTTTAAAAGAGACGTCACTGAGTATTTAAATATTTGCTATCCAAACATCTGGATTGGACGAGGCGGACCGGTGAATTTTCAAGTTCGTTCACCAGACTTATCACCAAACGACTTCTTTATATGGGGCCACTTAAAATCAAAAATATACGGTGCTAGACATGCTAACATCGAGGTTCTGAAAAACAAAATTACGGAAGAATGCAACAAAATAACGAACCGCCAACTCGCAAATGTTCGCAGAAATTTTTATGATACACTTGGTCAATGTTTAGCCGCTAATGGAGGTCTCTTTGAGCCTTTAATTTGATTTTATTAAAAACAACTGATAGTTGTTGATGACGCAAAATTTTGTTATAAAATCATGGCTATTGTTATTTTTTTAAAATTATTACTAATTTATATCTTCGTCTTCTTGTACTATTAGTCCTATTTTAAAAATAAATACGGACCTATCATATAGCATTTTAAATTCTGAACAACTTTAATTTCTTATGCTTTTGCTCTAAAATAATTAGGGGAGCAGGAAACTCAAAAGTGTGATTTTACATGTAAATTGCTATTACCGAGCGGTCGGATCAGCACCCAGTATATAAATATACTGTTTTCAAGTTAATACAGGCACAACTGCATTCTGGTGGCTATCCACGGGAAATAAAAAGTGCGTGCCGTTCTCTAGAATTAAAGTTCACTGACATTTGAACAGATTCAATGAAAAACATAAAAATCACTTTTTTTTAGTTGTGCCACTATCTAAGTAAAGCAGCGATATACAGGGTGTCCGTATTTCGAGGAATTGCATGGGGATCTCGGTTATTTGAAGAGTTAGAGAGTTGGTTAAATTAAGGCAAATACGGAGCCCAACAATAATCCGAAAACAGATTTGAAATATATTTTTTTGTTTTCGAGATATTGCCAAAAAACTATTTTTTTCAAATTTCGTTTTTATTTTTTTATTCAAAAACTATTGGATCTAGGAATTTGCAACTTTTACATTATACACTTTTTAATCAGAAATTTAGTAGTGTACTTACATTTAAAATAACTTTAATATCTTCTCCAGAACCATAGCCAACTTTTGTTTTTCTTATGGGCGCCATATTGGATATTCATATTTTTGGAAAGAACTTTTTTTCTGAATTCAACGGTATATCACACTTATAATTTATTTTGCGTTTCATTTGAAACAAAGCAACCTTTTGTTTTTTTTTAAGAGTGCCTTGAAAACAGTTGCACATTTTAAAATTTCTCAGGCCTACAACTATATTTTTTTAGGGAAGGAACCAGAATAATCACTCTGCTGCTTGATGAAGTTTTTCATAATATTAAATAATAATAAACAAATTAATTAAATATCTTTTGAACTAAGATTATCACAAACTTAGAGTAAGTGTTCGAATATATCACCATTGACCTCCAAACATAATTCTAGTCTTTTCCTTAAATTTTGGACTGCCCGAAAAATGTCTCTTCTTCTTAATTGCTGAATGGTAACTATTATAATTCTTCTTAAATCATCTTTGTCCTCTGGAATAGTTTTATAAACTTTTTCTTTTATAGCTCCCCAAAGAAAACAATCTAGAGGTGACAAATCAGGTGAGCGAGCTGGCCAACGTATATCACCATTATTTGCCATAACTTTATTTGGAAACATTTCGGACAGACAATTAGCGACAATTTGGCTGTTGTGAGGTGGTGCACCATCTTGGTGAAACCATACATTTCTTAACATATTTAAGGGGATGTTATTGTCTACGTAATCACTTAAAAATGTTCTTAAAAAATCGTGATATCTCTGTGAATTTAATGTATCTTCGTAAATGTATGGACCTACAATATTGTCTCCCAAAATACCGACCCATACATTTAGTCCGAATCGCACTTGTCGTCGTCTTTCTTCATGTTGTCTAGGATTATTTATACTCCACACATGTTCATTATGCCTATTGAATATCCCTGTGTTGGTAAAACGGCATTCGTCAGACCATATTACATTTGACAAGAAATTCGGATTTTCGTTTAATTTTCCCAATAAAATACGACAAAAGTCCATCCTTCGTCTAGCATCTCCAGGATGGAGAGCTTGAGTAACTTTAATTTTGAATGGGCGATATTTATTTTTTTTTCAAAATTCTCCATACGTATTGAAACGTCACACCAAACTGGTTCGCAAGTTCTCTCGTTGAGGAAGAAGGGTTATCTTGAATCTAGGGGAATAAATATTATCTTATTGTAATTAAAATGAAATCATTTTACCGCTTGCAAAATTTGGTTTTCATTTTCATGGGGTTGGTGATATCCATATCTTTGTCGTGGCTTTACGAAGGAACCATATTCCAATAAATTTGTATGTAGTTTTATGAAATGACTTTCACTTGGCTGTTGCCTTTCTGGATAGCGCTGTAGATAGACTTCGGATGAAATACGTACATTTTTGTTTAAAGTATAATAAACTTCGATCTTATCTCGTTTTTCTTGGTTCGAAAACACCATTTTTAAATTTATTTTATGTATTATGTATAATGATCGTATCTTATTGACACATCAATAACTGAATAACGTATCAATATTATTGTTTCCAAGGCACTCTTTACAAAAAACAAAAGGTTGCTATGTTTCAAATGAAACGCAGAATAAATTATAAGTGTGATATACCGTTGAATTCAGAAAAAAAGTTCTTTCTAAAAATATGAAAATCCAATATGGCGCCCATAAGAAAAACAAAAGTTGGCTATGGTTCCGGGGAAGATATTAAAGTTATTTTAATTGTAAGTACACTACTAAATTCCTGATTAAAAAGTGCCTGTGTAATGTAAAAGTTGCAAATTCCTAGATCCAATAGTTTTTGAATAAAAAAATAAAAACGAAATTTGAAAAAAATTGTTTTTTGGCAATATTTCGAAAACAAAAAAGATATTTTAAATCTGTTTTCGGATTATTGTTGGGCTACAAATTTCACATATTTGTCCTAATTTAACCAACTCTCTAACTCTTCAAATAACCGAGATCCCCATGCATTTCCTCGAAATACGGACACCCTGTATACCTAAGGAATTGTTCGTTTAAATTACTTCTAGTTTGATAACGACAAGTTGTCGAAACTGTAGTCACAATAAAACACCTCAGGTATACAAAAAAGTGTGATACCTAACTTATTTGTGTAAATAATAATGTATAACGAAGTAGAAGCCTCAACAGCTAACAATTATAGAAGAGTTTATTATTAGTACTAATTAATGTCAATAATACAATAAATTAAATTTACATTATATCTAACCAACATTAGGCATTATTTCCATCACGCATGTTCTCCAGTGAAATTCTAATCCCAAGAACAAGTCCGTCATCACCATCGGATAACCGATTCAGGTGCTATTTGTGAATCGTAGAAATCCGCGACGGACTAGCCCGAGGGTCGCCACCAGTTTAAGTGAAATTCGTTCCAGTTAATTAATTATTAATTAACGATGCACTGAACCGGCATTTGCCACTGGGACTGTTTTCTTCAATCTAAGAACACATCCGATCGAACGTTAGTTTATATGGAGGAAGAAATCAAAGACATGATCAAAAAAGCAGTATGTGCACTCCCGAGTTTATTGAGGTAATGATGTATCATTAGTTGTAATAGTGGGTACATTAATGTATGAGAAATATGTAAATGTACTGGAAGCGTGAAATTGTTATTGATTATATAGTGTGCCATATAAGTGGTGTACTACAAATTCGTTAAAAACAAAAAATTACAATTTTAATTGATTCTCCGATGGGTCAATTTCTTATTCTTATTATTATTTTTGCTTAAGCGTCAATTATTTTATATGCATATTTCGAGGATCTTTTATAACTTTAACACAAGGCGTTTTCAAAATTTGGTATAAACGTCAATTATTTAAGGTGTATATTTCGAGAATTTTCGAAATTGATAATAAATATTTATTATTAACATAGAAAATGTTAAATATTTCATTCCGTGATCATTGAAGATTATGTTTGTGGTTTTGAATTTCACTTTAAATCAGTGCTCAATACGCCTGACGTATGAAGTAGCTTCAAAATGATGTGCCACTTGACACCTCCTGCTATTTAAATTTTTTTAAGGGGTGGCTGTGGGCTTTAGAGGCATGGAGAAATAATTCTGAAACTAAGATAAAATTTGTTGACCCTTTAAGTAAAAATTGACCTGTTTCAGCATTTTTTCCAAACTCGGACCGAATCGGAGATTATATGGGGTGCAACTTTTAGTTGGGACACCCTGTATATATTAACACTGCGTGCCAAGTTGGCCTATAGCTTGTTTAATAATTCATTTCCATAGATATCTATCTGAAACTTTCTTTTTCTGTCATTTTGTCTGTCATTCTCTCGAAATGTCCCAACTCCTTATCTTATTTAGTTTCAGAGATATTTTAGGTATACAACATTCCATTTGTTTCTGGATCTCGCCTAGCTATGGAAAAGTGACAGTTTAAGTATTGTAAATGGGGCTGGTTGTGTTTTAAATCAGGGTTTTTAAATGTCACTGTCAGATGTTCGATTTTAAGGTTATAATTTCTGACTATTGTGATCTTACACTGTTGCCTGTTTTACAAATTTTCAGATATAAAAGGATAATAATATGCAGTTTTAAGATTAACAAAATTTACTACTTTGATACTGTAAAAATTTTCTAAGGAAAATAATTTTAGCTGCAACAACATGTTTTTGTTCACAGAGTATTTTGCGCCCATTAATTAATTTAAATTTATACCCCATACTTTTAACAACCCTATAAAGTGTTGTTCTACTCCCATGGAACTCATAATTTTCTTTCATATCATTCAAAAGATCTCTCAAAGTAAACTACTGATTTCTAGAGTTATATTGCCAAATTAGTTGTTGCAGATCTTTTCTAGCTAGGTGATTCCAAAAATGGCTGTTTTTTGATCGTTTGCCAGAAGTAGTAGATTTCAATTCGTCAGGTCTTTGTCGTAAAATTAATTGTAATGAAGATCTCCCTACCTGAAACGTAATTATCTTTAATTAAATATATATGATAATTAAAATACTAGACATACCCCAAAAATATCTATTAAAATCGTAATAATATTGTGATGCTGTAGATTTGGATTACTTTGCCTAAAATGTTTGTAGGATTTCAGAATTTGTAACCTTTTTGATTCAGAGATAATCTTTGGCATGTTAATATTTAATATGTGCCTGAAATTATTTTTCACTTTGACATTGACACAGCATTGCAACACTAGATTAATTTGATTTAATAATAAAATGCTCGAAGAAGCGACCGCGTGGCGAAATAATTGTTGCAAGATTAACAATAAACCTCTTGAAAATTAAAAAGAGGATTACTTATGATATCATAAATTATTGCAACACTGTTAAAATAAGGAATCAGGAGTGCCAATTAATAAAAAATGTAAATGTTGATACTGCAACATAACAACACCAAAGCATGGCTAGGCGAGATCCAGAAACAAATGGAATATATTATATACAAATTCACTATAAATGTAATTTTTTTCCAAAAATATCGAATAATTCCAAAATAGTACGACTTAGGCCGAATGTTATGTTAACATACTGATATTCATTTTTACAAAGGAATTTAAAAAGTTAATAATCAGAGCTGGGACGAATCCTCATAAATAGAATTCGAATCACGAAAAATTTATCGAGCAATTTTCTACGCGGAGCTTTTCTAAACTCGAAATTTTACTTCATGCTTAGTCTGGGAGTGGAAAACACTCGTTACTTTAAAATATGTCACAAGTGTTAAATTGTGTATCGTAACTGTCAGAATTAAAAAAAATGAATATGTCTATCATAGTACTTTCCCCTATGTTAAAAACTTGAGCTTTTTCAACAAATATTTCTTATTCCTGTTAAGCTTTGTTCATGCTTAACCTGGGAGTGGAATCACTCGTTAAAAACTTCAAATTGAACTCTTTTATAAAATCAACGAATGCCTCAATATTACGTAAAAAAAATCACTAAATATCATTAAACCCAGGAAAGTCAGAGAAAAGTCATTGAATTTCATTTAAATTGACCAAAACACTGAAAAAAAACGTTTAAATCGTTACAAAATACACAGAAATTATGAAAAATATCAAGATTATTGACATTTATCAGGAATCATGAAACAATAAAAAAAATATTTATATTAACAGAGTAATAAGAAATCATGAAAATATATAAATACCGTCAACAATTATAAAAATTTGGAAAAAATGCGACCTCTACTCATAATTAATGCTGCCGTCACCTCCCCGGCTAGTTCTTATACACCGGGCAAGAAAAATATTGTTATTTTATTTCTTATTTCAAGCAGTGACATGTTGGAGTTTAGGAATAACATTCCTTTCGAGTGGTCCAAACGACCCGAAGAATTTCGCGATCGGCTCCGCTGTCATTCGCGTTTTATCTATCTCTGACTTGCTAAAAAACACGCGCCAGAACGGATGGCTCCTTTCTTTGCTCGTTTCATTAATTTTTACTATTACCAATATAACATATGCAACTTAATCGACATTATGTAAAATACTGTATGCAACGGTATCAACAAAATCATGCCCTTAAATAGAAAAAGAAACACCTTTTTAATGATGACATAGCCAACTATGGTTTCCATTTAAAAAAGTATACGTTTGTGTTAATCTCAAAAACTAATGTCGAAACAAAAAATCTGATAACTGTTCATTATTTAGTGTAAAATTATCTAAAAATTGATATTTATAGATTTTTTCTATCTCTTTTAATAATTGAGAAAAATCGATTTGAAAAAATGGACAGTTTCGCATTTTTTTTAAATATTTAACTACCCTTGACGTTTTTGAAAAGTTTGCAAATGATTTTTAATTAGCTCGTAAAACTGCACTACTTTGTTCATTTAACCGTTTCTCTATCTCTAATAGTTTACGAGATCCCTATAGAGAATATGAAAAAAAAAACTCGCCGTACGTAAGGTGTCCCGTATAAGTTTTTAGTTTTTAATTTTTATTTATCGTGTTACTACATCAATTTGTTTACACTTGTCAGTAAAATAAGTTTAAAACTATGTCTAATTCTAAATGTATAAAACAATAATTCACAAAACATTGTATTTCACGAACACAGTACTTATAATATCACTACTCAAGATCACAGAATCTGTTGGACAGGCAGTCTTGGACGGCATAAAAAGCCTTAGACTGAAGGTATGATTTTAGTATTGATTTCATTTTATTTATATCTAACGTTTTGATGGCATCTGGAAGTGTGTTATATAGGTGTGGACCATAGTAATTTACACCATCCATGCACTTCGTTAGACGTATAGGCTTTTTGCAAATATCCATTTTATGTCTCGTCTCACGATTATGTATTTGATAATTGGTGACATATGACTTAATATGTGTTTTGGTATACAATATGCACTCAAGTATGAAGACGCATGGAAGCGTTAAGATGTGTTGATCGATAAAGGATTGCTTACAGTCAGCTCTGTATGCCAGACCTAGCATTGCACGAATTGCACGTCGCTGTAGGCCAAACAATCTACTGGTTATACTTGAGTGTCCCCAGGATAACAACCCATATGTTAAACGGGAATAAAAAAGCGCGAAGTAAGCTGTTTTTAATGCCGAGAAAGGTAAATGTGAACTTAAATTTCTTAAAAGGTAGATTACACTACATAATTTCCCTGCAGTGTCACTACCATGGGCATTCCAATTTAGTCTGGTATCTAGAGTTATACCCAAGAAACGGGCAGAGGATATTTCAATGTTAGGTTTGAGAGAGAATATGACCTTCACTGTTTTGTCGCAATTTAGTGCGAGTTTATTTGACACAAACCAATCTGATATATTATTTATTGCGCTGTCATTGTTCTCTTGGGCAGAATTTAAATCTTGAGATTTTATTATACAAGACGTGTCGTCTGCATATAAAATTATATTTGATGTTTTCTCAAAATTTGGAAGGTAATTTATGTATAAAATAAACAAAAGAGGGCCAAGTATCGATCCTTGCGGTACCCCACTGTTTATTTTTACTGTAGCAGACAGTTCGCCATCTGAAAATACCCTCTGCAGCCTGTTTCCTAGGTAATTATTTAGTAGTCGACAACTGTTTGGGCTGAAATTGTAAAAATATAGCTTCCGTAAGAGAATATCATGGGAAACGCAATCAAAGGCCTTACTGAGATCAAGGAATGATGCGGCACTCACCGAGTTAGAATCGTATGAATCCATGATCTCACCAATTAGAGCGATAATTGCGTCACCCGTTGACCTCCCCTCCCGGAAGCCATATTGGTTGTCACATAAAATATCTTCGTTCTTTAAATAGTCTGTCACTTGAGTAAACAAGACCCTTTCCAGTATTTTCGAGAATATTGGCAATAAGGAGATTGGTCTATAACTGTTCATTTCAGACTTACAGCCTTTTTTATGTATGGGTATAATACATCCCGATTTTAAAACACTTGGAAAGGTTCCTGTTTTAATACAATCATTAATTAAGTGCGTTAATGGTTCAATAATAGCATTTCGTATCGATTTAATAATACCTGTGGTCATTCCATACACATCTCTTGATTTTGAATTTTTCAGGTTGAGGATCACTGTTCTTATGTGAATCTGACTCACCTCTTGGAACTCAAAATACTTATGGGATGTTTTACTTCTGCCATTACACATTAAGTAAATGGGATCGGTCCTAGATTGAGGTAATTCACTGATGATTTTTTCAGGAATGGTGCTAAAAAAGGCATTAAAATCGTTAGCATTAATATTACAAGTGTTATTATCAACTTCTTTCTGCTTAATCAAAGACCACATGGCTTTTGCTTTGTTTCCGCTGTTATTAATTAGGTTAAGCGAGGCAGTTTTTCTAGCATTCTTTAGCGCCGTATTATAAAATTGTTTATAATTTAAATAATTTGTTTTGAGATGTGGTACGCGATAACACGCTGTCTTCATGAGTAGTAGAGTTTCTCTCATTTGTTTAAGCTCATTATTGAACCAATTAACTTGTTGGTTTTTGTGCGGGGATACCTGTTTTTCAGGAAAACATTCTAATATATAATTTTCTAATGTTGATATGAAGTTTGCGAATTTATCTTCGATATTAATGTTTGGATTATAAATATAATCAAAGTTTGTGTGTTTAAGTGCACTAAAAAGTTCCAATTTACCTTTCTCGGTGATGGGTCTAATCAATCGCTTAGTGGTAACAGGAATTAGATCTATGTTAAAACGTGCATGAATCCCTAAATGATCCGACAAACCTGTCTCGATTGGATATTTTATGAATGATCTGACTAATATTGCACAAAACTGCCACTTTATCAGCTATGCAGATGACTCTAATGTAATTTTATCGGGATCAGGAATTGATTCAATTATTGACACGGGAAATCAAATAATGTGTAACATTGAGAAGTGGTTTACCGAAAACTGCCTCATACTAAACACCGATAAAACAAATTGTATATATTTTAAAATCAGTCAGGGAACTCTGACACCTCCTCATATCTCCCTTAATAATAATGTGTATAATTTTACACATCAGTGTAAATATTTAGGCATCATCTTAGATGAAACCCTAAATTTTAAAGAGCAGATTGATTACTTAACTGGGAAAATTAGTAAAGCAAATTATGGTCTAAGAATATTAAGAAAAAACACAAACAATAAAATATGTGAAACGTTTTATTACGCTTATATATATTCCAATATCAAGTACGGAATAATATTCTGGGGAACTAACTCTAATATAAATTCTGTTTTCAAGGCTCAAAAATGTGCGTTACGCATCATAGATAAATTGAGGTTTGACCAAAGTTGTAGAGGGGCTTTCCGAAACAGAAAGATGCTAACTTGCATAGGAATTTATATTCTTGAGTGCATAAAGTTTCTATGGAAGCATCGATATATTTTTGAAAATAATATGCTATCAAATATCTATAACACGAGGCATGGCGTTGAATACAGTCTTCCAGCTCATAAATTAAGTTTTTTTGAGAGAAGTCCATATTATACCTGCATAAAATTGTATGATAGCCTTCCTAAGGAAATAAAAACAGCAAAATCTTATTCTGTCATGAAAAGAAAATTGATAGATAAGTTAATAAATATAGAACCATATACTATGGATGAGTATTATGCTAACGTAGGCAATAATTAAATACGTATACGCAATATGCCTGTTTGTTTTTTGTTTTTCTTTTGACTTGTTTTTGTGAAATTAATATATCCTGATGTAAATGTGATGTATTTAATATCATTAAAAATAAATGTGTTTATTATTATTATTATTATTATTATTATTATACTTCAAAGCATCTATCTTCCATGTTGGAGAATACATTATCTAGACAGTTTAGGTTCCTGGTTGGGAAATTAACCGTGCTATATAAGCCATATGTCGCCAATAAGTCACATAGATGAGTTGCCCGAGGATCATCGTAGTTGAATTTGACATTGAAATCTCCACCTATAATTATATATTTCTGCATATTAAGCCTGTCCAACAGTTTCTCTAAAATACACAAAAAGTTATTAAAATCTCCTGCTGGGGAACGATACACGACAATTACATATAAATTAAGTGATGAAAACAGAGCGGCAGCTATTTCACAGCATTTATCTGCAGATAGGTTATTCAAATCTGATAGGTTTTGAAAGCTACTAAAAGAACTGTTTTCTTTTACTAGTTGGATAACTCCTCCCTGCTGAAACTTTACGCGTGTAAAATTAGAGCCGTTGGAGTAATTATCAAATTTAACACTGGAAATTTCATCATACACTAACCAATGTTCAGAAAAACAAATTACATCAAATATCGAGTCATATTTTAATAAAAGGGATTCAAATTCATTTATCTTATTTCGTAAACTTTGTATATTCATATAATAAATGTTAATGACCCCATTGTTTTGCAAATTTTTTTGCGATATGCTATTTATTTTGCGTTGCTCTGTGGGCCTTGATAAAATTGTAGCGACCGATTCGTACACTGCAAGGCCAATTTTGAGGATTAATTAATTTATCATGCTCCACAAAATCAGCACCTATTTTGAAACCATAATGCTGTGGTGACAATTCGATTTTTTCACAAATTATATTTGAATGACCTAATATAGTCTGAACATGAGATTTAACGTCGTTTATTGTACACATATTGTGCACTCGCTTTAACAATAACCATGTTTTCTTCGGCTCTGCGTAGATCGTAGACTTTCCTCCCGTTCCAATTATTAGGTTCTTCTTAGGTTTTCGCCGCTTCCTATGTTTCACTTGGACAAACACATCATCATCGTCCTCCTTGGAATTCGAACTTAGCATTTTCGACAGGCGTTCATCTTTGTTTACGTTGATCAGCTGTGAACTAGCCGATGCATTTATGCGCATAGTGTTTACGCATGTTGGACTTGTGACGGTGGTTGCAGTGTTGCCAGTTGGAGTGATGGAGGCCGTTTTAGATTTCTTAATGGAAGTTGAATGAGTTGTTATTGATTGATTCGTTTCTACTTTCTGTCCTTTTTGTGTTACTGATTTTTCCAAGTATGGATCTTCACTTTTAGTATTTCCCTTGAGTTTATTGATTGCCTTCCATAACTTCACGATTTCACTTCTTAATTCCGAGTCATCTACACGATCACCTTTGGATTCCACTGAGGAGGAGGACATTTTTGTCAAAATTCCACTACAGCAGATGATGTTTGTGTTTTCATCCACATATAAGAACACAACTTTTGGGGCGCAAGCTTTATGATACAATTTATCACACTTAATACACTTAACATAGTGTTTAACAGTCACTGAGCACAAATTACACGGAACGTCTTCAGATACGCTCTTGTGTGGTGCGGCCATCTTGACCAAATAACAGTTATATGAAATCTAGTAGTTATGGTACATCCTGTAATGCAAAAATAACTTTATATTATGGAGATAATGATCTAATGCAACTTTTCGTTCTTGCTGATACACCCTGTGTACAGAGTGTTAATTAATATAGGGGGGAGATAATTCAATTATTAAATTGTTATTTTTTTCCAACAATTTTAAATTTAACGACTCCAAATTTGACGCATATGCATTTTCATGTTTTCTCTTGAGTAATTTAGTTAATTGTCATTGCTACTAATAATAATAATTAATTATTGCACTATTTAGGAAATCATTTTTAAAATTTCATATTTATTTTAAATAAATTGTTGTTATACAGCGCGTCAAATTTGGAGCAAATTTAAAATTGTTCTGAATAAAATAACAATTAAACACCTTGAATTTTTACTTTATGGGAACTTTTCGTGTTAGAATCAGACGAGAAATCTCCATGTAAATTATCTCCTTGACAATGATCAACACCTTATATAATATGTTTATGTTTATTTATAAAGGGTGGGCCATCTAGTGGTTTCTTTTTAAATCAAAGGTTATTTTGACACTGGCATCTTTTTCCCGCTCGAAATCTTGACAGAAAGTCGGTATCATTCCTCCGCGGTACGAAATGAGTCGCTTTACGCTTGAACAACGTTGGGAAATATTGCAAACTTATTTCCAAAGTGAGAGCTGTGTAGCCCAAACAGTGCGTTTGTTGAAAAGAAGTTTTGGCCGAAATAAATCACCCACCGCGCCTGCTGTACGTAAGTTTGTGCAAAAAGTTCGTGAGACTAGCATGCTAGTGGACAACACTCATGGTCCCCGTTCTCGTACGTTGCGCACAGACGAGAATGTGGCTGCTGTAACCGAGAGTGTGAGACTCAATCAGAGCTGGGCAGGATTCGAATCATTCAGGATTCGATTCCCGGATTCGAATCCTTTTAGAGGATTCAAAAGAGGTATTCGAATACTTTAGTGAAAACGGATTCGTGATCCGGATTCGTTACATTTTTTAAAAGGATTCGTATTCGAATCCAGACGTAGATGATTCGAATCCTTATAAAAGGATTCGAATTCTTATAAAAGGATTCGAATCCTTATAAAAGGATTCGAATTCTTATAAAAGGATTCGAATCCTTATAAAAGGATTCGAATTCTTATAAAAGGATTCGAATCCTTATAAAAGGATTCGAATCCTCATACAAGGATTCAAATCCTCCTAAATAATTCGAATCATCGCTATTAAGGTTGGGATTCGAATTCGATTAATTCAAATAGTTAAATATTTTAATATGAATATTTAAATTATTCATATTTGAATATAAATATTTAAATTTTCGAATAATTCAAATATTTGTGAATGCATATTTGGTTACTTAACCATGAAAAATATCCAACGTTAATAGTATTTTTTTAACTTCACTTGAAATCAGTGTTTTATATGCGTGGCGCATGAAGTAAAATTTCGAGTTTAGAAAAGCCCCGTGAAAATTTGTCTCGGGTCGCTGCGCGACCCTCGACAAATTTTCTACGCGGGGCTTTTCTAAACTCGAAATTTTACTTCATGCTTAGTCTGGGAGTAGACAACACTCGTTCTTAGAAGTTTCAAATTGAAGGATCAGTCTAGATTACTAAGTTTATTACCATTTTACAAAGGCTACAGCTCGAAGGACCAACCATAGTCTTCGGAGACCGAAGGACTACAGGGAATCGAAATTTTTTTACAAGAAAACAACGAATATCCGAAAACCGCATGGATAGGAAAAAAAACATCTAATTTTGCAAAAATATCGAAGTTGGGTTGGTTTTCAGTGCATTTTTAACTTTATTTTCATTCAGTGTTTTACCCGCGTGGCGCATGAAGTAAAATTTCGAGTTTAGAAAAGCCCCGCGAAAATTTGTCTCGGGTCGCTGCGCGACCCTCGACAAATTTTCTACGCGGGGCTTTTCTAAACTCGAAATTTTACTTCATGCTTAGTCTGGGAGTGGACAACACTCGTTTGAATTTTAAATTTAACTCTTTTAAAAAATTGACGTATGTAATATATGTGGTTTTGAGGAATAACCAGTTTAGTCGTTTTTACATGATTTCGAATAATTTAAGTTTAAAGTTTCACTGCTCAACTTCGTAAGTACCTTGAAATGACTCCGAATATCCATTGAATGTTATTCATATGGATGATAAAAGTTGTTACGTTAATTTTTGGTAAAACGAATAATTAATATTCAATTTATTCTAATTCTAAGGAATTAACATAGGCAATTTTATTTTCGCATTTAAATTTAAATATTGGAATTTTTCAGTTCGCATTGTTCTTTCGCGGAGATCGGTCGTGCGAAGAGTTGTCGTTAATTTATCGAAATTAATCGAGCGAATCTTAATAAATCAGTGGGTGAAAAAGGAAAAAACAGTGTAGTGTGAGGTGTATAGGATGGCAGCTTCTTCTGCCGGGGACACAGGAGTCCCCGATATGGATTTAGATAGTCCAGATTCAGATAAGAGCAATTTTTTTTCGGACGCAGTAAATGTGTTGCAATACGACAGTGCTGCGGATGCGCAGGCAGTTTTAAGAAACTTAACCAATTTTCAAGAAAATAGAAATAGTATTTCTAGAAATATTGAGAAAGTTCAAGTTAATAATAATCCTCAAAACATGACTGGAAACCATGCGCCTCTTGAAGGTCAAAATATAAATAGTTCGAGTGCAGTCACAGGTGTTCGAGTAAAAACCACGTATAATTTGACGGACACGGGTCCATTCAAAGTCCATATTGAAAGTGCAGATAAAAATGTGGGTTCATTGCACCCAATGTCGATCGGAAAAATGTTACACCAAAAACATAAAGACATAAGCAATTCAATTGTTGCTATTGACCGATTAGGGTCAAATAGAATTTGCGTTCAATTACGTACAGCAATAAGTGCAAATAAATTAATTGAATCCTCATATTTGAGGGAGTATAAATACGATGTTTACATACCGATGTATCTTACTAGGCGAATTGGGGTTGTTAGGGATGTAGATACAAATATGTCAGAAGAGGATCTAATGAGGTTTATAACCCCGTTAGACGGAAACAACATTAGAGTTATTGCGGTTAGAAGGATGAATAAAAAAATAGTTGTAGATAATAAAGATATTTTCAAACCGACCCCGGTTATTATGATCACTTTTTCAGGACAATATTTACCAAGTAGAGTGGGCATTTTTAGTGTCTCCTGTCCGGTTTCTCCTTACATACAGAGAGTTACGCAGTGTTATAAATGTCTAAGATTTGGCCATGTTTCTAATCAATGTAGGGGGGAACCTAGGTGTAAAAACTGTGGTGATAAACATGAAAGTACTGCATGCAATAGTATTGTCATTAAATGTGTTCATTGTAATGGTCCACATAAGAGCATAGACTCAAAGGCTTGCCGAGAGTTTGACAAACAACGAGCTATTAAAAATATAATGGGTACGGAGAATATTTCGTACAAGGAAGCAACAGTTAAAGTCACAAATAGCTATTCATCCCTAGTCACGTTCAATACTAATAATAATATAAATTTATCCAGCAATAGCAATACTTTTCATTCTAGATCTGTACCGGTATTAAGTAATACTTCTCAATTCCCTCTACTACCACAGAGAAAACGTAAACCGTCTTATTCATATTCCCCAAGTGAGATACAGACTATGCAGCAACATAAAAATATCGTGAGACCTTCAGCTATTGAAGGTTCGAATGGAGTTTGTTTAAATAATCAAGGTAGTAGTGGAGAACCTTTAGAAAAAGAGACGATAATTAGAATTGTTAATTTAGTTGTGAATTTAATGTCAGGCAATAGTTCAAATTCTATTACCTCAGTGGAAGAAGTATGCGCTAAGGTTATGTCAGCTCTATTTACTGACTCTTCTAAAAATGTATCTTGAAAATTTAAAGATATTACAGTGGAATATTCGTTCGATTATTGCTAATAAATTTCATTTAATTAATTATTTACTGAATAACGATATTAACTTTGCCTTTATATCAGAAACTTGGCTCAAATCAGGCACGTTTATTAAGTTTAAGAACTATAATATTTTAAGAAGTGATAGACCGGATGGGAAAGGTGGTTGTGCGATCTTGATTAGGGATACAATACAGTTTAATCCAATATTAATAAACTTTATACCAAAAAATATATCTTGTTGTGCTATTTCAATTAAATTACCTTCAAACGAAGTAGTATATTTAATCTCAATATATATAGAGCCGCAGAAAAATCTAAGCTATTCAGATTGGTATAGATTTTTGATTAATATCCCACAACCATTTATATTAGGAGGTGATTTTAATCATCACCACAGCCTCTGGGGTTGTAGCTATAACGATCATAAGGGAACAAATTTGTGGAAATGCATTGATGACTTGGACGTTTCGATATTGAATGATGGTGCTGAAACATTAGTTAGGTACCCTAATAAAAATCCTTCTGCTCCTGACATCACATTATCTTCAAAAAATATTACTAATTCATTATCTTGGAAAGTATTAAAAGACCCAATGGGATCAAATCACTATCCTATACTAATTTCTTCTCAATTAAATAATATAAACAATATTTCAATTAGGCAACACAAAAAGTGGAAAATTAATGAGGCAAATTGGAGCAAATATGCTTCCATAACGGACGAAATCCTTGATAGGTACGAACATGTTTCTTACGGGATGTTTATAGATATTATTAATGTAGCGGCAGTAAATTCTATTCCTACTTACAATAAAATAATATGTAAAAAAGCTGTACCCTCTGTCTGGTGGAACTCAAATTGCAAGCAGGCTTTAGATTTAAGAAAGCGGACATTTTTAATATATAAAGAGTCTCCAACTACATTTAATTTTATAGAATATAGTAAAGCTGATGCCAATTTCAAAAAAGTAATTAAAACCTCTAAAAGAGAAAATTGGAAATCGTTCTGTAATAATTTAAATTCTTCTACTCCTATAAAAGACATATGGAGCCGGGTTAAATGTTTGCAGAATTCTAAGATACCAAACAGATATCCAATAGATATTAATGACTCATGGGTACATCAATTTCACAATAAATTAACGCCGGATTTTGTCGTAGATAATACATTAAATAAAAAACATAACAAAGAACTCGATCAAGAAGACTTCTTTACGGCCAAATTTACAATCAATGAACTTGATGCATCTATCAAAAAAAATAGTAATACTGCTCCAGGCATGGATAATATTCATTACACAATGATAGCCAATTTATCAAATACAGCTAAAAGTAAACTCTTACAGGTTATTAATAACATTTGGCAGTCGGGAGAATATCCTAGTGATTGGAAAAGCTTTATTGTAATACCTTTACTAAAACCAAATAAAGATCCAAATAATGCCAATTCTTATAGACCAATCGCTTTATCAAGCTGTGTTTTAAAAACGGTCGAGAGGATGATTAAAGGGCGTCTAGAGTGGTGGTTAGAAACCAAAGACATTCTACCAAAATATCAATTCGGTTTCCGCAAAGGGAAATCTACACAAGATAACCTGATGGAATTAATTTCAAGTATATATGAAGCCTTTTCAGAAAAGGAATCTATACTCGCTGCATTTTTAGATGTAAGTGGGGCTTACGATAATGTTTGTTTGAATATCTTATATACAAAATTATTAGCTTTAAATTTAAGCGAAAGATTCGTTAACAATATTATTTCCTTATTTTCAAATAGGGAGATATACGTTAGAATTAATGGAGTTCTTAACAAATCTCGTAGATCCTCTCTCGGTTTGCCACAAGGAAGCATACTGTCTCCACTATTCTATGTGATATATGTTCTTAATTTAGAGGAAATGACTAACTCAAATATAAAAATTTTACAATATGCTGACGATATATGCATTTTTACTCCTTGCAAAAATTTTGATGCTGGTGCACACACTTTATCTAGATTTATGGTGGATTTCGACGAATGGCTGTATACAAATGGCTTATCTATATCAGATGTTAAATCAAGCTGTTGTTTCTTTAGTCAAAAAAGAGTGCACATCCCAGATTCAGTCGAAATGGGAAATCACATTGTCCCGGTCAAAAATGTTGTGAAGTTTTTAGGCATGTATTTAGATCGGAAACTCACATGGAAATCACATATAGATTTTATTACAGGAAAACTGGAAAAGGCATATAATTTATTAAGGTCGGTGACTTATTTTTCTTGGGGAGCGGATGTTTCAATTTCTCTTATTTTTTACAAAGCATATATTAGATCAATCTTAGATTATGGTTGCATATTCTATGGCTCCTCCGCAAAATCAAATTTAATAAAGCTAGATCGATTCCAATATAAGTGTTTACGAAGATGTCTAGGGTTGCTACCATCTACTCCAATTATTGCCGTACTCTCAGAGGCAGCGGAATTACCGTTGACGTACCGCCGAGAATATCTATGTAGTAAGAAGATTGCTAAGATATTTTCTTGTAATCAAGTATTAGGAAATAAATTGTATTGTAACACGGTAAAATATCTTACCGATAGCTATTGGGAGAAGAAACCGCAATGTCTTTTATATGAAATAACAGCCACCTTTTTTAATGTATTTCAGAAGGCACAAAAACATAGCGTTTTGCCGATTTATAAAATCGGGTATAATGTCAATTTTATATCTCCACGAGTGGTTACATCTGTTCATTTTAACAACGTTCCGGAACAATTAATTAATTTTGAATTTCAATCATATATATCAGATAAATATCCAGATTTTAAATATTTTTTTACAGACGGCTCAGTTGTCAGTGGGAAAACTGGATGCGCAGTTTATTCCGATGACTATCAAAAACTTATACCGCTATCTGCCGAATTTTCTGTATATAGTGCAGAACTAGTAGCTATTCTAGAAGCACTTAAAATTATTATTCAAGACACCTCTTCAAATAAGTTTATTATTTTCTCGGATTGCAAAAGTGCTTTAAGTAAAATTAAAAATTTTGTTCCATTTTCAAATGAAAATAGTTTATTAATAGAAATTGTGAATTTATATAATATTGCGACAAAGGACAAACAAGTTGTATTATTTTGGATCAAGGGACATTGCGGCATAAAACAGAATGAAATTGTTGATAATCTCGCTAAGAGAAGTGCTTTATTAGGTAATGGAAATGGCGATAATTGTACTCAGTGTCCGGTCTCTGATCTAAATAGACTATTTTATTCAGATATTTTCGACAAATGGGGTAAAGATTTTGAGAAGTCTGACAAAGGCTTCCTTTATAAAAGTGTAGTTGGGACACCATATAAAAAATGCTGGTTTCAAAGTTCCTCCAAGGACAAAAATTATATCAAAACTATATGCAGATTAAAAACAGGGCACGGTTTATGTAAAAAATATTTGAAAAAAATAAACAAGATAGAAAGTGACAAATGTGATTGTGGTGAGCAGGAGGATTTAAATCACATTATTTTTATTTGTGGTAAATATAATATAGAGAGAAAATGCCTTTTGAACACACTTAATTTATTTACAAATGGTCCTTATAATTTGTGCTTAGCATTGTCATTCTGTGATGATCGTATTAATGTTTCACTGTATGACTTTTTGGTATCAATAAAATACAGTATTTAATTGTATCCTATGTTTGGTTCCTATGTGGTTTTACCTATAATCCGTTGTCTGATTTAGTTTGTCTTTATGTTAGTCACCCTGAAGGACACCTGGGTGTGAAGTAAATTGTCCTTTGTCTATCCCTAAATTCTTGGTAGTTGACTATATGACTAAGGTCAAGGTCATTAAAAAAAAATAAAAAAAAAAAAAAAATATTGGAATTTTTTGCGATTGATTTTGTTCTATTGTATTCGGTGTCGCGGAGGAGTTTTTACACTGCGCTCTGTCCCGTCCATTTTTAACTCTTTAGGCGTATACGGTTCACACGTCCAGTTCGACACGCGTAAATTAAGATTAATAAATTATAAACCGTTGTGGTTTCCTCAAGAGGGATTCGTATTTGTCTTAATTTCAAAAGTGAATTATTTGGCAAATAATAATTTACTACGCTATAAGCGGAGAGAAAAAGCGTGCCGTTCTAGAAAACCTCACTTTCACCTAGAGGTAAGCATTGTTCTTCTTATCAGTATATTTCTAATTCGTAGGGATGTTCTTAGGTTTTTAATTGTGGTTGTTTTACAATCATACATTTCGATTGATGTACTTTTGGTCCGGTTCGATTCGAATTCCATTTTGACCGTGGTTGCTGATAAGCAGTGGAGATCACGTGGGAGATTCTAGTTTCGGATTCCAAAAGAAAAATACTTCATCGAAGACTTGTCCTGTGATTCTGGTTCGGGAAAGGGAGAAGTCGTAGCTGTCCTTCGTCCGTCTTACCCGTGTTATTCGTTTGGTTTCAACCCCTTGGACTCGAGTGAAATTTGATAAGTACATTTTTTTTGTATTTACATAAAGATTTTTTTTTTTTGTTTAAATTTAAAACTTCGAATTCTAATGATAAATTCTACAATTAATTATTTGGGTATATATGCATAACGTGTTTTGTAAATTGTTCGAATGAGAATTTAAAAAGAGAAAAAAAAAAATTAAATAATAACGTAAAGGATTATTTTTTTTTGTTGTTGATGTTTAATATCTACATTAATATTAATTTAATTGGAAAACTTTGATTTTGAAAAATAATAATTAATTCTCACTTTATACTTTGCATTTCAATTTATAATTTTTTTTTTGTTTGAAGAAAAAAAAGAAAATAAAAGAATAGATAATTCTTGCCGTTTAAGGAATATTTAAACGTGTATTTTAAAGTCATTACAGATAATTCAATATTTTTAATTTATGCTTTGAATTTAAATTTATTATGTTTATTTCGGTTTGAGTTTGTATGCTTTTTGTAAGGGTATATATAGCTATATTTATCTACCGAGGTTTGTAATTAATTTGAATGAATTACGAAAATTATTTTTGGTATTATTCCATATTTTACTTAAAATTAATAGTTTATTTTTTTTAATTCAATTCGTTTCTTTCATATATTAAATTGAAATATATATACAGGGTGTGGCACTTAAGACGCCTCGGACCATAGCTCCTTTACGATAAAAGCTATCGAAAAAAATCTAAGAGCAAAGTGGTGCATAATTACCGTCGCTATGTTTCAAAAATATTTCTAATCATCAGTGGCGTGCCGTCTCCAGTGGAGTACCAAACTTATGTTTTTTTAAATGGAATGCCCTATTTTTTATTGCAGATTTGGAAAGTGCTCGAAGAGTACTTATTTTTTTATCTAACATGTTATACCCTTCACTTTAGCGGTTACGCTGTTATAACCCCTTCTTTCAAAATTACGCCCCATTTTTGAGATTGTTTTGTAGAGAAACTAATTGACGCCGGCGCCTAAATTTTGAATTGAGGTACAGGTTAAGACCTCGTATACCTTCACATAATTTTTTTTCGGGTAATTTATGGAAAAAAAAAATAATTTTTGATTGAACTTCGCATGTTGTCATTTTTTTCGAAAATTTCAAATGGCGCCCCCCTAAAAAAATTACGGCGTTGTACAGCCAAAACTCTAAATTTTTTATTGGTACAAAAAAAATTACACATTGCATAACAAAATTTCGGAGAAAAAAGGAATTTCATCGCAAATGTCGGGAAACGTTTTCCGTTCCCAAGAGTGCCATGAGAAAACAAAAGATTGGTAATTGTCAAAGTAAATTATTAGACGCCAGTAGCAGCCATAAGTCATTTTTGATAAACGTTCTAAAAATGTTCCGAACTCAAGAGGAAATGGTTGACTTGATATTTATTCTTCCAGAATGTAACAAGAATTGTTTCTTGGCGTCACTAGTGTATGCTGCGAGATATCCGCACCGGGCACATCCAAATGAACGTGCGTTTCAAAAAGTGTTGGAGAGATTTACTACTACGGGAAGTGTGAAACGGCCAAGGAGAGTTAGAAAGAAGACAGTTTTTACCGAAAATAATGAACTGCAGGTTCTGGAGGCAGTTATTGAAGATCCTCATACCAGTATCCGTGATATTAGTAGGAATCACGATATTTCAACGCAATCCGTACATCGTGTTCTTCAAAAGTACAAATTCCGTCCATTCAGGATTCAACTGCACCAAGAATTGCAACCTCAAGATTTTCATGCGAGGCAAGATTTCTGCTTGTGGGCTATCAACAAAATTGAGCAGGAGGAATCATTTCTTATGCGCGTATTATTTTCTGATGAAGCGACGTTCCATAGAAATGGGCATGTCAATCGCCACAACTACCATTATTACGCCGATGAAAACCCACACGCCATGCGAATGATAAACCACCAGCAAAGATGGTCGCTGAATGTTTGGGGAGGCATACTTGGAGAACACCTTTTGGGTCCTTATTTCATCGAGGGGCACCTGAACGGCAACAGTTATTTGAGGTTCCTTCGCGACGACTTGGATGATCTCTTGGAAAATGTCCCTCTAGCCGCTCTACGACAGATAGTTTTCCAGCACGATGGAGCTCCTGTACATAATAGCCGTGTCGTTCGGGAATTTCTCGATGAAACGTTTCCGGACTCCTGGATTGGTCGTGGGGGTCCTGTGAGGTGGCCGCCAAGATCACCAGACCTCACTCCGCTTGACTTCTTCCTTTGGGGCCATATCAAAGACGAGGTTTACAGGACGGTTCCAACTACTGTCGAGGGTATGAGGGGGGGAATCCGCGCGGCTTTCCGCGGTATATCACCAGAAGTCCTTAGGGCAATGTCTAGAGCCTGTGAGTCGAAGTTGCGGTTATGCCTCCAGCAGGAAGGTCGTCATATCGAACATTTAGTTTAAGTTGTTAAATTTTCTTTATCTGCATTTTTCATATCATGTTGAATAAATAGGTACATATTATTATGTTGACCGTATTTGTGTTGTTTTCTCATGGCACTCTTGGGAACGGAAAACGTTTCCCGACATTTGCGATGAAATTCCTTTTTTCTCCGAAATTTTGTTATGCAATGTGTAATTTTTTTTGTACCAATGAAAAATTTAGAGTTTTGGCTGTACAACGCCGTAATTTTTTTAGGGGGGTGCCATTTGAAATTTTCGAAAAAAATGACAACATGCGAAATTCTATCAAAAATTATTTTTTTTCCATAAAATACCCGAAAAAAATTATGCGAAGGTATACGAGGTCTTAACCTGTATCTCAATTCAAAATTTAGGCGCCGGCGTCAATTAGTTTCTCTACAAAACAATCTCAAAAATGGGGCGCAGTTTTGAAAGAAGGGGTTATAACAGCGCAACCGCTAAAGTGAAGGGTATAACATGTTAGATAAAAAAATAAGTACTCTTCGAGCACTTTCTAAATCTGCAATAAAAAAATAGGGCATTCCATTTAAAAAAAACATAAGTTTGGTACGCCACTGGAGTACGGCACGCCACTGATGATTAGAAATATTTTTGAAACATAGCGACGGTAATTATGCACCACTTTGCTCTTAGATTTTTTTCGATAGCTTTTATCGTAAAGGAGCTATGGTCCGAGGCGTCTTAAGTGCCACACCCGGTATATAAATTTTTTTGTGTTGTTCGATCTACAGGAAATAAAATAGTTTATTATATTTCATTTATGCATTTTACTTATGGGGAATTGAACATATGTATTAGTAAAATCTGGGTTCGTGATTTTCCTTTACGTTTAGCTACCTTGCCGCCCGTAATCACGTGGCGCCCTTTTTGTTAAATCTTTGATTTGAAAACCCCCCTTCTTCACTGGGTTAGTTTGGCCGAGCGGTAAGTACACAGTAACTAAAAAGTAGCGTCGCAAAGTACATAAAACATGTCAACGGTGGGAATATGTCTTTTATTTACCCAGAAAAAAAAAGAAAAAGAGATAACTGGTTATTCCTCAAAAAGGTGAGATAACTGGTTATTCGGCAAAAATCTCAATTTTAATATTATTTAACGTAATATTAAATAAAATATGATATATGTGAGCATGATTTAATAACAAAATTGTATCACCGGCGTGTCAACATAAGAATCGTCAAAAGTTTGTACTGATCGCTCGTATTAAACATAACTTTGAGGTTCATAATGTCAGATTATTTATCGGCGACAAATGCAACTTGTAAGACTCTGTCTTGATGATTATGGCGCTGAACGATGTTCATTGGGCCTTATTTAAACTCTGAACTCAACACATGTTTTTTTTCGGATAGTTTATTCGGTAGTCGTGCCCGCAATATCACGCTATGGCGAGCAAACAATTACTAAAGACGCAAGTGCGCCGCGTGCGTCGCCGCCGCGTACCAACACAAGATTTGCCGGTAACGTAGAGCGCATTATCGATTTATCAGTTGGCGGCGTCGACGCCAGTTGACGCTCTGGAGAAGCCATGCCTCGAAATTTGACAACAGTTCTTAATAGCTCAGAGCTTTTGATTCAAATAAAAGTGTAACAAGTCGCAAAAAGCCTGACTTTGATTAAGAGATGGATTTAATCCGAGACTACTCAAGTAGTTCTTTGGAATCCCCAGGTTAGTAAATGCATTTTTGGTATCATTGTTGAAAACGATTACGACATAACCTATTTAACATTGTTGGCCGTTTTACAGTGTTGAATTCGGCAGAGCTACCAGATGTTCAGTTGGGGCATGATTATGTTTTTGCTCAGGACTCATTTGCGGAATCGTCAGGTTTTTCTTGTCCTTTAGATATTCAGCAGTCACAATCATCTGGATCTGGATCAAACACTGCCATGCCCAAAAGCAAGCGTCGTCAGCGTAGAAGAAATCGCGGTAAAGCTTATCGAACTGTCAAAGGGAAACCGATTAGGAAGAGGGTTAGTTCAAGATTGCCTCACTGCCGAGCAGCGACTAGAATTTTCGACTCTTATTGGGCGCAGGGAACGTACTTGAAACGACGCGATTTTGTGAGAGGCCTGATAACGCTGAAACCTGTAAGAGTGCGCAAAGGGGCCTTGAGGCAAAAAAAATTCGCAGCGCAATATCACTTGCGCAGCGAGTTCGTCGACCAAAAAGTTTGTCGTAAGTGTTTTCGATTAACTCTTAGCGAAACCGAGTCTTTCATTGAAAATTGTCTGACTCACATGTGGCAGGAAATGGGGCAGTTGCCATTGACTGATCAAAGAGGAAAAAGGGTTCCTAAAAATAAGACCTCAGAAACTCTCATTGCAGAGGTTAAAGCTCACATTGACAAGTTTCCGGCTTATGAAAGCCACTATTCGCGTCGCCACACGTCAAAAAAATATTTGCCAATCGGGCTGACTGTGCACAAGATGTACGCTTTATACAAAGATGAAGTGCAGAAACCTGTTAAGTACTGGATATATTACAAGGTGTTCAAGAAAACAGATCTTAAATTCAAACAACCCCACCTAGACAAGTGCCATAAATGTGACATGTTCACTGCGCGCTTAAGGTACGAACCTGACGAAAATAAACAAGAGGAGACACGACAACTGCAGAAGGATCACCAGGAAGCAGCAGATGCGGCGTATTCAACTAAATCTGCTGATAAGAAGAAGGCCAAAACATCGGAGGGCACCCATCTCTTCTGCACCTTTGACTTGCAACAGTGTTTGCCCACACCTTCCTTGCAAACATCTGTGGCTTTCTACAAGAGACAACTGTGGACCTACAACTTGACCGTCAACGACAACACGACACCGAAGACGACATGTTATATGTGGCACGAAGGTGACGCCAAAAGGGGTGCCAATGAAGTCGCGTCATGTATCTACAAATTCCTGCAAGATATTAACCCGAAGGTCGAAAACGTGACTTTTTTCTCAGACTCGTGCGGGGGTCAAAATAAAAATAAAATTTTGGCTGGAATGTTTTCTGCTGTAGTTGCCAACCATCCGACAATTAAAAGTGTGGACCATAAATTTCTCGAGCCAGGTCATACTCATATGGAGTGCGACAGCGACCACGCGACTATTGAAAGAGCTAAAAAATCACAAGCTTCGGATATTCATCACCCCAACGACTGGTATGATCTGGTTCGAAAATGTAAGAAGGAAGTTGTCGTTATGTCACAAGACATGTTTTATGACTTCGAGGCATTGTTCAAAAACGTGTTCATTAACCGGCAAAAAAGTGTGTCAAATGAACTTTTCTTGTGGCATAACGTAAAATGGATTAGATACCTGAAAGAACAAGGTCTGGTTTTCTATAATCAAAATTTTCAAGATGGAGAGTTCTCTGAATTACACGTACGCAGACGCAATACTTGTAATATTCAAAACGATCAGTTTCAGCTTAGATACACAGGGATGCACGACACAAGCCGCGAGAAAAAACAGGACTTGCTCTCCATGTTGGATCTTTTGAGACCAGAAGTTCACGCTTTTTACAAACTCCTCAGTACGACCGACATCTCTAGTGCGAAAAATATTGATCCGGATTTAGACGACGACGACGATTCAACTGAGGAATCTCCGGAAACGAATGAAACCAACAAACGAAAGCGTAAAAATTGTAATCGACCACCTAACGGACCTAAACAAGTAAAAATTGTACGTGCGATTGACGTGAATGTCAGACGATCCAACCGAATCTCGTCGCGTCAACATGTCGATTACTCTTAATAAGTTACTTTAGTGCGTTACAAGATGTATATAATAATCGAAGCCAAAAATGTACGTAATAAAATGTAATAAAATGTAATTTCACGTCATTTCATAATTCTTGAGTTTTTTTTCAAATTACTGTACACCTTGTAAAACTTCGAATATATTCAATTATAATATTCATACATGTTTCTTCATGAATTATATAGACTGAATATGCATTAACATTAACCATTTGTTGTGAAAAGTGGATGTAAATACATTTAATATACATTTAAATGGAACATAACTGGTTATTCCTCAAAAATCACACTTAACTGGTTAGGTTTTGTCTATATTGTGCTAAATGTGTAACAGATAACATCTTTTTGAGTTCACCAAATGAAAGTACACATAAATATCTACCAATTTCTGCACTTAACTAAATTTGACCAAAAAATCGACATAACTGGTTATTCCTCAAAACCACAGATATAATATCGTTCATTGAAATTATAGAAAAAGATGCAAACCTAAAATTAACTTTTAGAGTTAACTTTATAATTTGCTCGGCTCTTAATGGGTGAATATTCTATCCCTAAAACGTCGAGTCGTTGAGCGGGCTGCACGTATTTTTCGTATGCTCTGCTAAAGTAGATCTATAGTGCTATAAATCAATACTAACGTTTTTAAATAGTGTTAAATAGACATTTACATTCACAATGTCAAGGAATACAAGATACGGAAAAACTCAGGAAGCTGGTTGGTCCCTCGAGTTTGAAAATAAACTTATTGATAAAATTATGTCGATTATTACATCAAAAATTGACGATGCAATTAGAACCACATTAGACAAATATGAAACAAGGATTATGGAATTAGAAGAAGAGAATGGTGAACTAATAGATCGCTTGGATTCAGTGGAACAACACGCAAAAAGAAATTGCTTAAGGATCTTTGGGGTCGAGGAAACACAAAAGGACGACTGCGAAGGTGAGATACTCAGTATTATCAATTCCAAATTTAACATCCAAATGGACCCATCGCAAATCGCCAGATGTCACCGAGTTAAACATAGGACACAAGATAACAATTCATCAACAGATATTAAACAACCTCGAGCCATATCTATTGCTTTTATTAGTACAAAACAACGCGATAAAATATATTACAATAAAAAAGTTTTGAAGGGAAGTGGAGTAGTAATACGTGAGGAATTAACTGCTGCGAGGATGAAGTTACTTAAAACGTGCCGAGATAAATTCCAGGAAAAAAATGTTTGGACTCTAAATGGTTCTATTGTAGTGAAAATCAACAACAAAAAAATTAAAATTAACACTATCAATGATTTAAATAAACTGATATAGCCGCAATCTACCAACGATACATTATACAATAAATTTAGTTTAATTTGAATGAAGTGAAATGCTCGTAAATAAATTAGAAATTTGTCATATTAATATTAGGTCGATCGTGAATAAATTTGATCTGTTTAGAGATGAAGTCTTAACTAAGAATTTTGACATTATAGCCCTGACAGAAACATGGCTAGACATCAACTTTCCCTCGACTTATATAAATATGCCAGGATATGAGTTAGTACGTCTTGACAGGAGAGGTCGTGGGGGAGGTGTTGCCTTTTATATCAAAAACTACTATAATTTTAGAATATTAGGCAATATCATGGAATAATTTTTTGAGTGTTTGTGGATTGCAACTACGTTTAATAATAAATCATACTGTATGGGTGTCGTGTATAGGCCGCCGGAGGGTAATTTTAGTATGTTTTTGAATTGTTTTGAAAGCGCTCTGTCCGATTATACTCTTGAATTTGATGGAGTTGTTTGCCTGGGTGATTTCAATATTGATTTGCTAAAACACAATAATACTACGGCTGTACAACTAGAATCACTATTTTGTTCATTAACTCTCAAACAAATTATAAATATTCCTACACGTGTTACCAACTCAAGTGAGACATTGTTAGATTTAATTATCCTGAATGAAAATCTCAATACAACAAATACTGATGTTATTTTGTTACCAGATCTTACAGATCATGGACTAATTAAAACTACGATTTTACTAAACTCTATAACTAGTACTAATAATAACACGATAAATGTTCGTGACTTTAAAAACTTTATTTATGACGACTTTATTGCTGATATGTACGCTATTCCTTGGTTTTTAATATATGATATGAATAATGTAAATGAAAAATTGACTTTTTTAAATCTTAATATTATAAACTTATTTAATATTCATGCTCCCTTTAAAACTATTAGACGCAGTTTCACTCCAAAACCGTGGATTACTTATAATATAAAAGAGATGATAAAAACTAGAGATAGGGCTTTAAATAAATATAAACGGACGAAAAGCCAAGTAGACCTAAATTATTACAAGTGTCTTAGAAATATTACCACCACAGCTATTCGTGTTGAGAAAAAGGCATTTTTGGAATATAGAGTACACATATATAAGTCCAATAAAAAGCAACTGTGGAGTGATTTGAGAAAAATTGGCGTTTACAGTAAAAACGCTAATACGATTCCTCAGCATTTAGCTAACGCAAATGAAATAAATAACTATTTTTCTCAAAACACTCAACAATCTAATCCGAATCCAGACATTTTAAATTTCTATAATGCTACTACGAATGATGGATATAGAAACAAATTTTGTTTTTCAACAATTACTGAAGATGAGGTGGCAATTACTTTAAGTAAACTTAAACCTTCACAATATGGTAGCGATAATATAAATTCCAAAATGATTAACTTATGCAGCCCTTTTCTAATTCCGTATATTACTCACATCATTAAAGAAAGTATATCTACTAATATATTTCCCGATGCATGGTAACAATCGATAATAACTCCAATACCCAAGATAAATAATAATTAATGATCTACGTCCTATAAGCGTTCTATAAGCGTCCTATAAGCGTTCTCCCTGTGTTATCAAAATTGTATGAGAAAATATTAGAAAAACAAATTCAAAATCATCTAAAGTCGTTTAATATTTTACCTGAACTACAATCAGGATTTCGTTCTTCTCATGGCTGCTCCACTGCATTATTAAAAATTACTGATGACATTATAAGGGCGATTGATGATAACAAAATAACGATTCTTATTTTGTTGGATTACAGTAAAGTTTTCGATAATGTCAACTACAAACTTCTTGAGTCAATTCTTAAATATATTGGTTTTAATACTTCATCATGCAAACTAATAAATTCATATCTATCAAATAGACAGCAAACAGTTAAATGCGGTCAAAGTGTATCTTCGGCAACTAATATTTTATCAGGTGTACCTCAAGGCTCTATCCTCGGCCCTATTTTGTTCTTAATTTATACCTGCACGCTAAACTCATATATCGATTATTGTCAGTACCATCAATACGCAGATGATACCCAATTGTATTTATCGTTTGATGCTGCTGATGTGTTAAATGCTGAACTTAAAATAAATCATGATCTTGAGAAAATTTCTAAATATTCATCATTGCATTTTCTAAAAATAAATCCTAATAAGACCACAGCTATAGTTTTTGGTGCCGAACAGAAGAGACAATCAATATTGCAATCACGCAGCATTCATCTTGATGGAACTCCGATAACGTTTTCAGATTGCGTAAAAAACTTAGGATTACTCTTAGACTATAAGCTCCGTTTTAGAGAATATGTAACGTCAATAACCAGGCGAGCATTTTTTGCACTGAAGTCAATTTATATGAATAAAGACATACTAAGCAGACAAAGCAAAATAATCCTTTGCGAGGCATTAGTGCTATCTAATTTTACCTTTGGCGAGTCGGTGTACGGCCCCTGTATAGATGAGGTGTGTCAATCCCGTATTCAGAGAATTCAAAATGCATGTGCCAGATTAATTTTTGGCATACGTAAAAGGCAACCAATTCGTTACAAAATCAATGAACTCAATTGGCTTATAATGAAAAACCGTAGGATCTTACATACTGCCTGTCAGTTTTACAAAATTGTTTTAACTAAAACTCATCCATATTTACATAAGAAATTGAGGTTTCGATCAGATGTTCATAACATCAATGTTCGTCGGAAGGACGCCCTAACTATACCTTCACACCGAAAAGAGCTATATAAAAGGAGTTTCAGTTATAACATCTCAAACTATTATAATAAATATAATTTTTCACAATCGACCTTCTACCCGTTTAAGACTAATTTAAAAAAGTTGCTATTTCACCAGCAAATCAATTGACTATTTTATTTACGATCCGTATTCACTTCTCTATTTATTTAAGAATTATTTTTTAATTTTTTTTTTGTTTCTATGTATTTTTTTTCTATTGTTTTTGTTTTCGTTTTGTTAGTACTAATTACTATATTACTGTTTAATATTAAAAATTACGTTATTATTTATTATTGTTAGAATTTGTTTTTAATTTATAAGGTATTATTTCTGATTTATTTATATTACTATTATTATTATTATGCGAACTAGAGGAAGTAACAGCAATATCAGACTAGCGTTTGATACACAAGCTGATCTAGTTTCGCTTTTGTTGCTCGGTAGTATAATGTTTTAGTTTGTATTTGTTCTGTATCTAAACTGAGTATGCAAATAAACAATTTATTATTATTATTATTATTATTATTAAAACGAACCGTTTTTATTTAATATTAAAGTTGCATTTAATACAATAACAAACTGTGAATAAATCGACATAAATCTAGAAATATCGAAAATCTCGACATGTAGAAAATCTTGACGGTCCACTCCCAGACTAAGCATGAAATAAAATTTCGAGTTTAGAAAAGCCCCGCGTAGAAAATTTGTCGAGGGTCGCGCAGCGACCCGAGACAAATTTTCACGGGGCTTTTCTAAACTCGAAATTTTACTTCATGCGCCACGCGTATAAAACACTGATTTAAAGTGAAGTTAAAACGCACTGAAAACCAACCCAACTTCGATATTTTTTCAAAATTGGATGTTATCTTTCCTATCCATGCTGTAAACCTTCAGATATTCGTTGTTTTCTTGTAAATAAACTTCGATTCCCTGTAGTCCTTCGGTCTCCAAAGACCATGATTGGTCTTTCGAGCTGTAGCCTTTGTAAAATGTTAATAAACTTAGTAATCTAGAGTGATCCTTCAATTTGAAACTTCTAAGAACGAGTGTTGTCCACTCCCAGACTAAGCATGAAGTAAAATTTCGAGTTTAGAAAAGCCCCGCGTAGAAAATTTGTCGAGGGTCGCGCAGCGACCCGAGACAAATTTTCACGGGGCTTTTCTAAACTCGAAATTTTACTTCATGCGCCACGCGTATAAAACACAGATTAAAAATGAAGTTAAATAACACATATATCATCATCAATTAAAATAATTATATAATCAGATATTTAGTCGGTAAATGAACATTTTTGTTAATAAAAACTGATGGATTAAAATATTACTGATTGCAAATAATAGATTCGAATTTATTTTTAAAGGATTTGTATCCGTGCTTCCAAAATGAGGATTCGAATCTTTGATTCGAATCATATTTTTCAGTTACGAATCCTTTATTCGAGTATTCGTGATTCGAATCATATTAGGTGATTCGGATTCGTGATTCGAATCCTGTTTTTGAGGATTCATCCCAGCTCTGGACTCAATCCACGAACATCAACTCGCCGTCGATCTCAACAGCTAAACATTGCACGCACTAGCCTGAGGAGAATTCTGCACAAAGATCTCGGATTATTCGCTTACAAGGTCCAATTGACTCAGCAATTGAAGGCGCATGACCATCCGCTTCGTTATCGCTTCGCAGTTTGGGCCTTAGAGCAGCTTGAATTGGACAACGATTTTGGGCGAAAAATCATCTTTTCTGACGAGGCTCATTTTCATCTTGGCGGCTACGTTAACAAACAAAATTGCCGCATTTGGGGCTCGGAAAACCCGAAAACCCGCACGTTATTGTCGAGAAGCCAATGCATCCCGAGTGAGTCACAGTTTGGTGCGGATTGTGGAGTGGTGGCATCATTGGACCATTTTTCTTCGAGAATGAGGCTTTAAACAACGTTTCGATCAACGGTGAGCGTTACAGAGCCATGTTATCCGACTTTTTTTTAATGAAATTGAAGACATGGATTTGGACGACCTCTGGTTCATGCAGGATGACGCGCCATGCCACACAGCCCATGCCACAATCGATCTTTTGCACACCAAATTCCCAAATCGTGTTATCAGCCGTCTTGGCGATGTCAATTGGCCGTCTCGGAGCTGCGATTTAACCCCTTTGGATTTCTTTTTGTGGAGAACCGTGGAGGACCGATGTTGTGCCAACAATCCAGAAACGATTCAAGCACTTCAGGCCAATATCATCCAAGCAATCCGTGAGCTACAGCTCGAAACCATCAACAAGGTCTTGGAAAATTGGAGTGACAGAATACGCTACTGCGAAGCCAGCCGAGGCAGCCATTTGAACGAAGTTGTGTTCCATAATTAATGGGAATGTTTGCTCTTACTACACTGGCGAAAGAAATTAACGCATCACATTAATTTTTTTAATTTAAAAATAAAGTTTTGATGTTTAAAAACAAAAAAAATAACAACAAAACCAACTGAACTATAATAATGATTTTCAACACATTTTCTTTCATTAATGACTAAAATAATGTCATAAATAAAAAGAGGAAAAAAGTTAACATGTGATTATAAGACTTAATATCTAGTGTTTCCTCCTCTTGCTCGAATAACTGCCTGACAGCGACGGCTCATACTGTTAATTAATGATCCAATTTCATCCTGGTTAATATCTTCCCAAATTTCCTGCAATCTTTGTCCAAGCTCTTGTTGATTGCTTGGACGCCGAGGAAGTGCTCTAAGGCGTCTGCCCATCGCGTCGCATAGGTGTTCGATCGGATTAAGATCGGGACTCCTGGCTAGCCATTGCATTGTGTTGATACCCACTAGGTCAAGATACTGTTGTACAATTCGGGCACTGTGTGGTTTTGCATTGTCATGCATAAACAGGAAATCGTTTCCTCCAAAGGGAGCAAAAGCATTACGGATGGTTCTAAAATGTTTGCAATATAAGACGCTGCCGTGATGCTTCCTCTTGGTATGACCACCAACTCCGTACGAGCCTCTAAAGTGATACCACCCCACACCATAACAGAGCCTCCACCAAACATAACAGTCGGAACAATGTTACACTGCGCATAACGTTCACCTGGCCGTCTGTACACATGCATTCGTCTGTCACTGCCGTAAAGACAAAATCTGGACTCGTCGCTAAACATAACATTAGCCCAATCGGCCTGTAACCAGTTTACATGTTCTTGCGCAAATGTTAACCTGGCTCTGCGATGGTCTGCGGTTAATTGTGGTCCTTTTGCCGCTGTTTTCGGAGTTAAATTAAAACCACGTAACCTTTTTCTGATGGTAACGGAACTTACATGAACATTGTGGATCTCTGCGAGCATATTTTGTAGCCTAGGAGCCGTAATAAACCGTTCGCGTAACGTCTGCATCATTAAAAAACGGTCTTGAACAGCAGTTGTGGCCCTTTTCTCCCTTGTCCTGGCCTTCTTGAGTATGCCTAAGTTTCCCGATGTCTCTTCAAGACACGGGATACGGTCGATTGATTAACACCAAGACGCTGACTGATGTAACGCTGACTCCTACCTTCTTCACTGCTTAAATTAAGATTCGGACGTCTATCCATATTCATTCTTCACTATTTAGCACTTATTTTTAACAATTACTTGAAAACAAACTCAAAAAGAAATTTTATATGAACCTTTCTTACAGTCAGAATAATAAAAAGTGCTTCATTTTATTTATTGACAGAAAACCATGAGAACAAAAGACAAAACACAATATGTAAAACAGCATGCTTGATAAGATTTCTTATTGTAAAAATATGTTTGTGTTCAAAGATAACTCGATTCCAAGATATCAAAAAAATCACAAATGATGCGTTAATTTCTTTCGCCAGTGGAATAAAGCCATAATAGATAGAAAAAAAATATTTTGTTAATTTTATTGCATTTTTAAAAAGAAACTACTAGATGGTTCACCCTATAGGTTATTTTATCATGTGAGCCAACTCCAAACGTACTAGTTTTCGTCCACCTTGTATTTATCAATAATTTAAAACGTTATTTACGCTATTATCAAAGTGATTTAAACATACTTTGTATAAATTGTTTTGAAATCTTGGAAATGAAAATTTTGTATTTATTTTAAACCGAAGTATAGCAGTAACTTCTGTTATTATTATATTCCTGTGGTTTTATCTTTATTAAGATTTCTTATTTGAATATGTTTGTGTATTTTATGAAGATGCGCGTAAAACAATTTTACGATCTGTAGAAACAATGCGTGTACAGAACGTTTTGAAATGTAGAGCAGCATTCTCTAGGGAATTTCAGACGCTAAAAATCCCACATATCATTTCCATAAAACGAATTGTAAATGTCCAGAGATAAAAGAAAAACAATAACGTTGGTCTATGTAAGACTGGAAACAAAATTGATTGATAGAATCCAATGTATTGGCTAAGTAACGTTTTGCACTATTCCAAAATGATATAACGACATAAAATAGAAATTATATAGGATGTCTGCTTTTCCAGGTGCACTATGGGGGATCTGAGTGAGTGAGTGAGTGGTAATTTCGAAGATATTTGATATTTTAAACGGAAATTTTGGCAAAAAAATCATACATGCCTTAAAATGTCACTTTTTTAAAAATAACTCAATAACTAAGAGTACTAAGACGAATAGTGTATATACAATAAATGCTATAATATATATAATACGAAATATCCGTGTAAAATGCAAATACGTCTTTATTAATAAGACAACTTAAGACAATAAATATAATTTGAAACAACTACTTTTGGTACAAATACACCTCCGGATAATAAAATATACAATGAAATATTTAAAATCTTATTTGATTTGTAACAACGCTTTATTATATGTAAGTATACGTAACATTTAGGGCAAATTCTCTTTAAACCAACTAACAAATAAAATGAAAAATGATAGGAGAAATTACAAGAAATTATAAATGAATGACTTGGATTTCTACTAATGTCTTAGGCCGATTGGGGTTCATTTTTCCCCTAAAATTTTTCCCTCGGCAAATTTTCCCCTTATATTTTTCCCCCGAATTAATATTCCCCCAAATTAAAATTCCCTTAGTCTAATTTTCCCCCAAATGAATAATAACGCAACAATCAAATTAATTAAGTTATATTACAAAATTTATAAAGTTATATAACAACCAATATTTCGTAAATAATCTAAAAGTTTGTCTTCCTCCCTGTAATCATCATATTTCGCGACTATGTTTTTGATTCGACGTTCAATTCTTCTCTGGTCATGCGATTTGGCTCTTCTAATGGGCTGTCCTAGCGAGAGTTGTCGCATCATGGTCATGACAAGTGTTTGTACTCCATGATTAAGCATGATGTAAAATTTCGAGTTTAAAAATGTCTGAAAATTTGGATTTGTCGGTGCAAGCGAAGCGAAGCCCGGCTAATCCAAATTTTTAGGCTTTTCTAAACTCGAAATTTTACATCATGCACTAGACGTAGAAAACACTGATTTACAGTTAAAAATTTAGTTAATGTGGTTGTATGAGTTACGTGAAGGTGTTAAGTCACTTAATTAAACACAGTTATATTCCTTTCTTCACTTTTATTTTTCTTGCTAGATGTACACTTCGGGTACTAAGTACCCATTATCAATAGCTAACTGAATAAAAACCGATAAATGTTTACAATATATACCTACTCGGACTAGGCGGAAAAACCAAAAAAGTAATTTGCATTTTGAAACGAATGCGGTATCTTGGAAATGGGGGTGTTGGGGATTATTCGGTTTCGGACTTGGGAGGGTTTACAATGATGTTAATGAGGGTTATCTGTTGGGTAATAAATTTAATAAGGGGTTCATTATTGTGCTTAAATCGAAATTGAGTAGTTCTGTCTTATTTTTCATCATTTCTATCGCTTCCAACATGTTTAATTGATAACTGCGGGATTCTTTTAATAATTTAACTTTATTTATGTTGAATTTGTGGCCTGTTGTCAAAGTATGATGAGCAATTGCTGATTTGTCAGGGTTTTGGCTTTTGATGTGGTACATATGTTCTTTGAATCTAATGTGCACGTTTCTTTTTGTTTGTCCAATATACAATTTAGTACAATTATTGCAATTGACTGAGTAAATCCCTGAATTCAGCAACTGGTCATGTTTTTCAAATGTATTACCCAATAACATTTTAAGTTTGGTATTGGTGTAATGTGCAGGAATGAAATTGTATTTTTTGAATATTTTATTTAAATGTTGGTTGGCTTTTGGCTCATGAATTATTTTTATATATTTCTTATTGTTGTCTGTTTCTAAAATTGGTTCTCAAGTGGTTGTGGATTGGATGTTATGATGTCTTATGTGTCTGTTGATTAATTTTTGAATTGTTCTCTTATTATAGTTTAGATATTCTGCAATTTTAAATATGAATTTAAGTTCTTCTTTCCTATTTTCTTTTGAAATTGGGAGTTTTACTGCTCTGTGGATCATGCTATTAAAAGAAGCTAATTTATGTTTAAATGGGCTGTGTGAACTTGAGTGAATATAATTGAAAGTGTGTGTGGGCTTTCTGAAAATATTGAAATCTAGTTTATTTTTGTTTCTAATTACTATTAAATCTAAAAATGGAAGTTCGTTGTTGAATTCTAATTCAAATGTGAAATTAATACTGGGGTATAAGTTGTTGAGGTTGTTGACAAATTGTTTGATATCTCTGTTTGGTTCAATAATAGCAAAAATATCATCTACGTATCTCATCCATATTCTAGGAAAATAATCTAGAGTGTTTTTGGCCTGATTTTCGAAATGGTTCATAAAAATGTTTGCTAAAAATGGCGAAAGCGGGTTACCGATAGCGGTACCAAATGTTTGTTTGTAGAATTTTCCGTTAAATTCAAATGTGTTAAAATCCATAACCATTTCGGTGAGTTTAATGTAATTATCTATTTTATCTTTTGGGACGCAATTTTCAATTAATAAATCTTTTAAAATATTAATGGTTATATCAATAGGTATACTGGGGAACAGTGACTCTACATCAAATGAAATTAATTGTTCATTTTGTTGAATATTTGTGTTGGTTAATTTGTTGGTGAATTGAAAAGGATCTTCAACGGAAAAGTCGTTATTTATTTTTAATTGTTGGAATTCATGAACCAGCCATTTTGCAATTTTGTACGTGGGTGCGTTGATATTGGAGACAATAGGTCTATATTTATTTCCCGGTTTATGGATTTTGGGTAGGCAATATAATTTTGGTAATTTTGGATTACTGATTTTTAATTTATATGCGAGCTTTTTATCAATTAAACATGTTGGAGTTTTAAGGAAGTTATTGATTTTGTTCGTATACGTTTTTAGAGAATTTTTTGTTAGTTCAACATGTGCGCCGGATTCTAACATTTGTTTCACGTTGTCAAAATAATCAGATTTGTTGACAATTACAATCGCATTACCTTTATCCGACTTCAGGTAGAAAACGTCTTTTTCTTTAAGGTTTTTTAAGGTTTTTATTTCCGGGTTATATTTTCTGCGCTGACGGTTGTCTTTGTTCTTCATTAAACATTTCTGTATTATTTCTTTTGTGATAATGCGGAACGCTGTTGCTTCTTCTTCTTTTAATTTCGTCGCGGCAATTTCCAGGTCGTTGATTAAATCCTCTATTGGTACCTGCTGGGGAGCTATTGAATGTTTCAGTCCTTTCTTCAGGATGTTTAGTTCTTCATTCGAGAAACTAACTGTTGACTTGTTGTGGATCACTATGAAAATATAACCCGGAAATAAAAACCTTAAAAAACCTTAAACAAAAAGACGTTTTCTACCTGAAGTCGGATAAAGGTAATGCGATTGTAATTGTCAACAAATTTGATTATTTTGACAACGTGAAACAAATGTTAGAATCCGGCGCACATGTTGAACTAACAAAAAAATCTCTAAAAACGTATACGAACAAAATCAATAACTTCCTTAAAACTCCAACATGTTGAATTGATAAAAAGCTCGCATATAAATTAAAAATCAGTAATCCAAAATTACCAAAATTATATTGCCTACCCAACGTACAAAATTGCAAAATGGCTGGTTCATGAATTCCAACAATTAAAAATAAATAACGACTTTTCCGTTGAAGATTCTTTTCAATTCACAAACAAATTAACCAACACAAATATTCAACAAAATGAACAATTAATTTCATTTGATGTAGAGTCACTGTTCCCCTGTTACCGGGGATTATTTTAATCTCCGGCAACAAGAATTGTAAATATTATTTACAATTCTTCCTTTATTTAAAATGAGTTCGTACCCAGCAATTAACTAATTGACCGGTCCAAAGGATTATCTCGGGCGGTTTAAACCGTGCCCGGGCCACTATCTACCTGGGCAGGTGTGGCGGATTGTCCCTCGGGGTTTTTCGAAATCGGCAATTAAGGGAGAGGACTAATGACCACCGTTGCAATTTGAAAGAAGAGAGATTATAAATTTCTATACTTCTTTCAAATTGCAGCTTAACGGTTGTTTGGATTTGAGGGTTTGCTGGAAGTAATTATGTTGTCTGCAATAATTACTTTCTAGCGAATTCTTTGCCAACGGTCACGTAGTCCTCAAAATCATCCCTTCTCCAAGCCATTTTTCGTGACATAAATACCGGGGGACGGCATCCAGGAAGCAGTCCACTCTTGTGCTGTACAGGGGCAGCATGTGGATTCAGGAGGAACTACCATTCCTCAACTCTTCTTTCTGAGCCAGGAAGTCCCGAACGCGACGCCGACGCCACACCAAGTCTGCTCTGTAACTCGTGCACTGTGGTTCTCTTGTTCTTATTCTGTTTGTTGTTTTAATGTTTTTTTTTTATTTGTTTTATTTTGTTTTAAAATAAATAATTTAAAACAGCATACGTGTTTCAAAAGTTAGTTGCTCATCTCTCTCTAACTCAACCAACCTGAGCTAGTTGGTAATCAGCGTGGGGTACCTTCCCTCCCGTTGATAAATGGCGCCCAACCTAGTGGCCGTGTTAAGCCCACACCTTGAGAGAGCAACTAACTTGTTGAAGGATTGAAACACAAAAAGAACAGGAACACAGTCGTACGGGGCCGACAACCGACCAACAATCAATCATGGCCACCAGATTATCGTTGGAAGAACATCGTCACGTCAAATTTTATTTTGAATTCTTCGACAAAACCTTCAAAACCTACGCAAAATGGACGGACAGGATGAAGGTGGATTACGCCCTCAGCGCACTCGAAGGACCAATAGTCGACAGGTGTAGGAGCACGTTGAAGAACCGGTACACAACGTGGGAAACTCTTCGCCCAGTACTGTTTTGCCTCTTCGCGTACAGAAAGGAAGTTTATTACGTTGCACCAAGAATACTTTGGCAACGGGTAAACTACGCGAAGATTTGCACCGAAGATGGCGACTGGGAAGAAGTAGAAGAGCTAACGCTCGAGAAGCTCCCCGTTGTGTACCCGTGCAACGCAGCCCAGGAACGTGTGTTGGAGGAACCAGCCTGGGAAGAAGCTCCCGGAATTCCCGCGGATGCTTGGAAATCCGAATTCATCACCGTCGACCCTAACACCTACGAGTTACCGGAGCAGTCCACCGTTTCTCGGCCCAACATCGCTAAAGGAACTCGCGAGAAATTAGTGTCCTGCGCCTCGATAAAACCGGGTGATGCCTTGCTCGAAACTCGCCAGCCAGTCCAGCTAGTTTCAAAGCCTCGACGAAAGCCACCCTGGCAAGTAGAGGACCCCAAGCCAAACAAAGTACACGGAACCCGGCACGAATACGGACAGGAAACCCGAAATATCCATGGCCGCCGACCTGAACTCCACCGCCTTTCGAGACGACCCCGGAAACCGCCCTGGAGAGCGAAATATCCCCAGCATATGAAACCCGGATTTCACCGCCTCTCGAGACGACCCCGGAAACCGCCCTGGAGAATAAAAACTCCCCAGGACAAGAAAACCGGACTTCGCCGCATCCCAACGCAGCCGCCCCGAGAGCCGACCTGGAAGCCTCCCTGGAAGCCTCCCTGGAAGCTGCCCTGGAGGACAAAATCTCCCCAGAAATGGAAACCCGGACGTCGCAGCTTTCCAACTCGTCCCTGGAAACCGCCCTGGAGTACGAAACCCCTCCAGGCCAAGGCAGAAGGATTTCACCGCCACTCACGACCGCAAAGAAAACCTCCTTGGACTTGCTAGTGAACGGACACTTTATGTGCATTTACCCCGCGAAAAGACGCTCAATTTAGTTTAGTTAAGTGTAAATATAGTATAGTGTAATTTTAATAAACAGTGCCACCCATGGACGATAGTGCGCGAACACAGGACTACAGCAGCCACCACCTGGACCTCCAGGAGAGCAGCATCGCCGTTTCTTGCTGGGTAAAACTCATTTTACGGGGCCGTTTGTTACCGGGGATTATTTTAATCTCCGGCAACAAGAATTGTAAATATTATTTACAATTCTTCCTTTATTTAAAATGAGTTCGTACCCAGCAATTAACTAATTGACCGGTCCAAAGGATTATCTCGGGCGGTTTAAACCGTGCCCGGGCCACTATCTACCTGGGCAGGTGTGGCGGATTGTCCCTCGGGGTTTTTCGAAATCGGCAATTAAGGGAGAGGACTAATGACCACCGTTGCAATTTGAAAGAAGAGAGATTATAAATTTCTATACTTCTTTCAAATTGCAGCTTAACGGTTGTTTGGATTTGAGGGTTCGCTGGAAGTAATTATGTTGTCTGCAATAATTACTTTCTAGCGAATTCTTTGCCAACGGTCACGTAGTCCTCAAAATCATCCCTTCTCCAAGCCATTTTTCGTGACATAAATACCGGGGGACGGCATCCAGGAAGCAGTCCACTCTTGTGCTGTACAGGGGCAGCATGTGGATTCAGGAGGAACTACCATTCCTCAACTCTTCTTTCTGAGCCAGGAAGTTCTGACCGACGCCGACGCCAGACGTCCTAGCCGTCGTTCCTGCCGCCAGAAGAAGATTCCAACAACAGGAAACAATCGACGCCGACGTTAGCCGTCCCTGCCGTCGTTCCTGTTCTTGGACCAGGACGCCGAGAATCCGATTGCCAGCGCAGTCGCCTCGACGCCACAACGACGCTCCAGTGCAGCGTTCGTTGCTTCCGCCCGGATCCAGGCCAGGCCAGCAACCCACCGACGCCAGGAAACTTTGCCCGACGCCAACGCCAGCCGTTTCGCCGTCGTTCCTGACGTCCCGCACTACGAGCGTAGTGTTTGTTGCTGCCTCCGGATCCAGCCAGATGCACCACCCCACCGACGCCGTCTCACACCGAGACGCCGTTTTGGTACTTGGACGCCGCCTCCATCCGGAAGCCACCACTAGCCAGACGCCACCGCTGGGCTAGTAGAAATCCCGAACGCGACGCCGACGCCACACCAAGTCTGCTCTGTAACTCGTGCACTGTGGTTCTCTTGTTCTTATTCTGTTTGTTGTTTTAATGTTTTTTTTTATTTGTTTTATTTTGTTTTAAAATAAATAATTTAAAACAGCATACGTGTTTCAAAAGTTAGTTGCTCATCTCTCTCTAACTCAACCAACCTGAGCTAGTTGGTAATCAGCGTGGGGTACCTTCCCTCCCGTTGATACCCCAGTATACCTATTGATATAACCATTAACATTTTAAAAGATTTATTAATTGAAAATTGCGTCCCAAAAGACAAAATAGATAATTACATTAAACTCACCAAAATGGTCATGGATTTTAACACATTTGAATTTAACGGAAAATTCTACAAACAAACATTTGGTACCGCTATGGGTAACCCGCTTTCGCCATTTTTAGCAAACATTTTTATGAACCATTTCGAAAATCAGGCCAAAAACACTCTAGATTATTTTCCTAGAATATGGATAAGATACGTAGATGATATTTTTGCTATTATTGAACCAAACAGAGATATCAAACAATTTGTCAACAACCTCAACAACTTATACCCAAGTATTAATTTCACATTTGAATTAGAATCCAACAACGAACTTCCATTTTTAGATTTAATAGTAATTAGAAACAAAAATAAACTAGATTTCAATATTTTCAGAAAGCCCACACACACTTTCAATTATATTCACTCAAGTTCACACAGCCCATTTAAACATAAATTAGCTTCATTTAATAGCATGATCCACAGAGCAGTAAAACTCCCAATTTCAAAAGAAAATAGGAAAAAAGAATTTAAATTCATATTTAAAATTGCAGAATATCTAAACTATAATAAGAGAACAATTCAAAAATTAATCAACAGACACATAAGACATCATAACATCCAATCCACAACCACTTTAGAACCAATTTTAGAAACAGACAACAATAAGAAATATATAAAAATAATTCATGAGCCAAAAACCAACCAACATTTAAATAAAATATTCAAAAAATACAATTTTATTCCTGCACATTACACCAATACCAAACTTAAAATGTTATTGGGTAATACATTTGAAAAACATGACCAGTTGCTGAATTCAGGGATTTACTCAGTCAATTGCAATAATTGTACTAAATTGTATATTGGACAAACAAAAAGAAACGTGCACATTAGATTCAAAGAACATATGTACCACATCAAAAGCTAAACCCTGACAAATCAGCAATTGCTCATCATACTTTGACAACAGGCCACAAATTCAACATACATAAAGTTAAATTATTAAAAGAATCCAGCAGTTATCAATTAAACATGTTGGAAGCGATAGAAATGATGAAAAATAAGACAGAACTACTCAATTTCGATTTAAGCCCAATAATGAACCCCTTATTAAATTTATTACCCAATAGATAACCCTCATTAACATCATTGTAAACCCTCCCAAGTCCGAAACCGAATAATCCCCAACACCCCCATTTCCAAGATACCGCATTCGTTTCAAAATGCAAATTACTCTTTTGGTTTTTCCGCCTAGTCCGAGTAGGTATATATTGTAAACATTTATCGGTTTTTATTCAGTTAGCTATTGATAATGGGTACTTAGTACCCGAAATGTACATCTAGCAAGAAAAATAAAAGTGAAGAAAGGAATATAACTGTGTTTAATTAAGTAAAAATTTAGTGATTGTAATATTTATATTTGAGTATTCGAATATTTGAATTATTTATATTTATACAAAATATCATATTCTTAAAATATCAATAAAAATAAAAACAAAATAGTTCTACTTAGCTCAAACATATTCTACGCAACTGATATTTAAGCTATAACTTTTCAACTTCAAATTGAGACTAATTAACATCAAATTCTGATAAAACAATTTCCCATTGGAACTTAAAACATTGCTGTCAATTAAAACACAATCGAATTGGGAATACGCAATTTAACATTTTAAATTTCTTGTTATTTAGTCTGGGGAGTTTTAGGTTAAACACCCTTTATATTCCTTAAATATTTATAAAAAATCCTTTAAGTTTGGCTTATATAACATTTGCTACAATCATTGCACGCAATTGAATACATTTCTGAGTCTAAGTTTCATCTTCTTATGAAAATAATAGCCGGGGGATAATTTGAGGGGAAAATTAATAGCGCGGGGAAAAATAACCTAGGAGAAAAATTGTAGGGGAAAAATGACCCCCAACGTCTTAGACCATCTATAGACGCGTTTTAATATTTATCTTTCTTCAGTATAGCTTTGCTTATGACATTTTTTTATATAAAAAAGATATTTAGGAATAAAATTGAAATAAACTTACTTGGAGACAGTGTTGTGTGTGGTATAAATAGGTAGTCAGAAATGGCTTGAGTGAAAAATATAGTAGGTATTTATAGGTAAAAAGGGATTATGTCAATACCAGGTATGAAGAATGCGAGACCTGATTATTTACTTTACGGTACAGTTCAAATAAGAATAATTTAAATTCAAAACTATTTGAATTGAAGAAAATAAGCTTACACTTCTTATAGTCTGCACACTTCAAACATAATATATAAAATTACGACAATATTCGTATAAAATGCAAACAATACGTTTTAATTAATAAAACAACCTAAGACAATAAATACCCATTGAAACAACTACTTACCGTGCAAATACACATCCGGATATTGAATTTTACAATGAAATATTTAAAATCTTATTTGATTTGTTACAACGCTCTATCAAAGTATATGTAACATTTAGGTCAAATACTTTTGTATGAGGTCTTTTTTATTGAACATACTATTAAGTAATTACATTTCTTAATCGATTGTATATTGACTATTGCAATATTGACTATAAGTCTTTAAGTATGATGTCACATTAAATCGCTCTGTTGACTGTATATTGACATTTGTAACATTTTGATTGTGAATCAATTGGTTGGCTGACTTTAAGCTATCATAGGATTTTGTCATATTATATCTTTATCGTTTGAATTTTGACTATTGTGACATTATGACTGTAAGTCACTTAGTTGACTGTCTTTCAACTATGATTGTACTTTGTCATTAAATCTTTCTATTGACTATTTATTTATATTATGACATTATAACCGTAAGTCACTTGGTTAGCTGTCTTTTAACTTATTAGGATTTAGCTGTTTTTTGTCTATGCTAAGATTTTATCATAAAATGTCTTTATCGATTGTATTTTGACTAAATGCCGACTATTGTCGTCTAAAGTCAAGTTGACACGATAAACTAATGTCAGTCAATTTAGTGACTTACATCATAACGTCACAATAGTAACAATACATTCGATATCGTGATTTAATGACAAAATCATATCATAATGAAAAGACATCAAACCAAGTGACTTACAGTCATAATATCGCAATAGTCAAAATACAGTTGATTATAGTTTCCGCATGTTGACAACATTTAAAATATAGTTACCAGTACACAATTTGTATAAATCGACTATTGTGTCACAGATGTCGCTCAAAACATTAAGTCGGTAACGTAGTTTACAACATATTTAGAGGAAAAGTGGTGCAAGTCAGACTTACACCATTTTACTTTTCAACCATTCGACTATACGTAACTCTTACACAAAAAAGTAAACTGAAATGAGTGAATCTAGTAAATCGGAACCTTATCAAGAATCGGAATCAGAATTTGAACTTTCGATAAATGAAAATAATGGAAGCACAACAGGTATTTAGACGTATATTTAGTAACCTTCACTACCTAACCCAACTTTTTTCTTAAGATACAGAACCAGAAGATTTAAAGAATATTTCCAATCAAAAGAAAAAGAAAGAAAGCGATTCAGAAACCTGAACACCACCTTGAAAATGTACGCAAAAGAAATCGCAATTTAGGACTTTTTACCGTATATCAGTAAAAAAGGAAAAAATGTCGATGGAAAACATTTTACCAACTTGAATTGCGATTGCCGATTTAAATGTTTTGATAACATTGCCCTTGATGATAGGATGAAAGTATTGAATGCGTTTTGGAAAATAGGAAGTTTCTCTCGCCAGAACGCCCATCTCTGTGGTCTAGTAAAAAAATGACATTAAACAAAAACTAATTACAACGTATACGCTTTAAATCTTTAGTTATTCGTTGTTTTTGTTAAAGAGTTTAATTTGAAGCTTCAAACGAGTGTTTTCACTCCCACACTAAGCCTAAAGTAAAATTTTGAGTTTAGAAAAGCCCCGCGTAGAAAATTTTTCGAGGGTCGCGCAGCGACCCGAGACAAATTTTCACGGGGCTTTTCTAAACTCGAAATTTTACTTCATGCGCCACGCGTATAAAACACCGATTTACAGTTGAGTTCAAAAACATATACAGCAATGTTTATAGGCATCCCACTATACATTTACAGTATTGTGTTGCCTATAATCATAGTATCAAACAATTGGTTCAATTCATTTGGCTCTCGTTTTATTCAGATTTACACAGACAGATACAAGTTCTCTGTGTTCCGATCAAATAAATTCAAACATATTTGAAATACTTAGCTTTATTGTAAAATGTACTATTATAGATTATCTAATATAGAAAACAAAAGTGTTCTGCCTTAAATTATAGTCGGTGGTCCTAAAAGAATAACCACATGATTTCTATGGTTTTACTGGACATTTCTGTGTTCGATTGTCCCGCATGGTACCCGTTGCTCTATAACCCTGCTCTTTTAAAGATTTGAAAAGGTTGTAGCTTGCAAAATAATTATCAAAATAAACATGGTAGCTGCAGGGGTCGTCAATAATTTCTAGCATTTTATGTACTACTCTAGTTCCTAGAGGTTTCTTTACTTGTACTCTTTCTTTTCCACAATACAGGGAAAAGTGAAAACAATAACCGCTGTCGCCACACAAAGACCAACGTTTATATCCGAACCTTATTGGTTTCCCACGGATAAATTGCTTTAGCCCATGATGACCATAATATCTTACCATCATTTCATCGATGGATAAATTTTGTTCAAAAACGCCCCATCATTAAATATTCTTATTTACCTTATCTATCAATGGTCTAAGTTTGAATGCCTTGTCATGTTTATTTTCATTTGCATTGGAATTGTCTTGAAAATGTATATTAGATTTTATATCAATATAAGCATTTCGACTCATCGCATCTTTCACCAACTGCACTCCTAGATCTTTTCTCTCACTCCAATAATCCCGTTCACTAGGTAAACTGTGATAACCGGAAAATATCAAAAATCCCAAAAATATCTTTATATCTTCCACACAGACTACAACATTCTGTTTATTTTTATTACAAATCGCGTAACGCTTAGTCTCTGCCACAATATGTTCAAAAGTTTCTTCAGTAAATAGTTTTTCAAATTTTCGAACATGGAACAGGTTTCCATATCTTGACGTACATTTTCAAATTTTTTATTAGCACTGTTTCCCGCGGGCCAAGGTTTATAAGTTGGTGAAATTTTCTGCCAGTTGGGTTTGTCAACAATTCTGCGCTTTGAAAGCGGTTCCTCATGTCTCGAAGTAGACGGTAAAAGTCTGGCCAAAGGTACATTATCATCATCTTCATCAGACGATAAGTCCAATTCTGTAGTCCCCGCAATATCCAAAATTGTAGGTGCACCCAACTCATCATCATTTACATTTTCCTCGTCTGTAAGCTCATCTACTTCAGGAGGAAGAGCCAAAATATCTGCATTTATTTTTTCAGAAAATGCATGCTCGAGGGCTTCCTCCAGAGTTAAAAACGTTTTTCGAAACATTGGTTATAAAACTGCAATATAACAAAAGCACACTATATTTGCGGTAATAAATTGGAGCCACAGGGAGGGTTCAATCTCGCCGGAGAACTGGCAGCTGGCAGAGATGGCCCTACTTAAAGTCTATAAGGAGGTTCTGTCTGCCAACCCTGGAACGGCTCCCAAGTGTCGAGACGCAGGTTGGCACCAGGGCCACGGCAAACTGGTGGCCTGTGCAGATCAGAGGTCTGCTGACCTGTTCAGGCTGGCCATAGGGAAGGTAGGTGAGGTCTGGCCGGGTGCTGCTATAGAGGCTGTTACAAGGGACAAGATCCCGAACAGACCTCGGTGCAGGGCCTGGGTCCCGACCGAGCCTGCTGATCCGCCGACGATCGAAGAATTCATCCGTATGAGCAACCCGGAGTTGCCGATAGCGGATTGGATGGTGGTCAGTGTAGGGGAGGCGAGGGGCAATACCAGACCGGTGACAATCACCGTCAACGAAGAGTCCGTCGCCCTTCTAGAGACCTGTGGAGGGGTGATAAGCTATGGCTTTGGGGCGATCACCCTCAAAATCTATAAGAAGGATCGGGAGACCGCTTATTCCAAGAAGGAGGCGGCCTCTGAGGAGCCGATGGAAACAGCTCCACACCCTGGTGTGGAAACTGGTCCCCACACTGATTTGGATAGTGAGCCTGTACTGGAGGCTATGAATCGCCTGCGTACGCACTCGGAGAAGACGGGGGAGAGTGAAGGAGACGAGGATCTCGCTCTCTTCTCCGGATCCGATCCGGATGATGACGACCTGAACACCACTGTCGTCAACCCCTAAAGCGGTACGATGGCGAAGGTGATTCAGATCAACCTGCATCACTGCAAGGCAGCCTCGGCTGCGCTAATCCTTACCCTAGGAAGGGATGGGTACGATGTCGCCCTGATCCAAGAACCATGGATCGTAGGAGATCGGGTTTGCGGACTGGGCTCAGCTGACTTTAAGGTCTTTTACAAACAAGGGGTAGGTAAACCCAGATCGTGTATCTTAATAAACAAAAGGCACTCTGCTTTCCTGCTTCCCTGTTTTAGCGACTGTGACACAGCTGTCGTCTCCATGGAGAGTGGCCCTTACCAGCTTTGGGTGGCCTCCTCCTACATGGCCAATGACAAGGGAACCCCCCCCAGAAGGCATGGTAATGGCGGTGGGAGAAGCTAACCGGAAGGGGGTGGATCTCTTCATCGGCGCTGACGCGAACGCTCATCACCCAATATGGGGGAGCTCCGACACAAATGACAGAGGTGAGTTGCTACTTGATTTTATTCTGGCCACTAACCTTTCCATATGTAACATTGGTAGCGAACCCACGTTAATTACCTCCAACAGACGCGAGGTTCTAGACATAACTTTGGTCACGGACCAAGCGCACAATAAAGTTCAAAACTGGAAGGTCAGTGGTGAACACTCCTTCTCCGACCATAGGTATATAGAATTTCAGGTGGATATGCGTATCCCAGTAAATCCTATAATCACCAACAAAAGATTAACGAACTGGGACACTTATAGGGCCATCCTCACTAGGGTGTTGCCTAGCGATACAACACGCAGACCTTCCACTGAGGAGGAGTTGGATTGCTTGGTAACTACCCTCACTGATGCCTGTAATAGCGCAATGGGCGCAGCCTGTCCTGGAAAAATCCCTAGAGGAAAAAAGAAGCCTAAATGGTGGAACCAGGAGATTTCCTCCCTAAGAAAGGAGTGCAATAGGCTGTTCAACAGGGCAAAACAAACCAGCGAATGGTCTCTGTACAAGGACAGCCTGAGAGCCTTCAAAAAGGCTGTCAGGCAGGCAAAGAGAGCCTCCTGGAGAACTTTCTGCAACCAGATTGAGGAGGCCTCTGAGGAACCCAGCTATCCCTAGTTTTCTCATGAAGCAGGGTGGTGAGTGGACCACCTCATGCGAGGAGACCCTAGAGGTGCTATTGGAGACTCACTTTCCATCCGACGCTGGTGGGAGAGGGGCTCTCCGGACACCCAAGAGGAGCTGCCCGACGGGGGATATCCTGAGCAAGGATAAATTGGCTTGGAGTGTGAACAGCTTCAAGCCCTTCAAAACCGCAGGCCCTGGCGGGATTATTCCTGCTGAATTACAGATGGCTGCGGATATTATCAATTCCTGGTTGGAAATAATATTCGAAGCCTGCTTATCTCTTTTGTACATCCCGCAGAGGTGGAAAGAGACTAATGTGGTGTTTATACCCAAAGCGGGAAAAATATCTCACTCAACACCGAAGGACTATAGGCCGATTAGCTTATCCTCCTTCCTACTCAAGACGCTGGAGAGGTTAGTGGAGGCGTACATAAAAGAGCGCATACATCCAGACCTCTGGTCGACTAGCCAACACGCGTACACTAGGGGCAGATCAGTAGACACAGCTCTGCACGCCCTCCTAAGTCAGGTTGAAAATTCCATGTGCAAGAAAGAGTTCACTTTGGCGGTATTCCTGGATATCGAAGGAGCCTTCAACTTCGTGCGCCCAGGGGCGATTTTGCCGGCCCTTGGCAATCTGCACATGGATGAGTCGATATGCCTCTTCGTAGAGGAGCTACTAACGAGGAGGCACATTGTCTCTGCGCTGGGCGGCTCACGCTCAAGAAGAGAGGTCAGTAGAGGTACCCCTCAAGGGGGTGTCCTCTCTCCACTACTATGGAATATAGTTATGAACGAACTACTGAAAGGACTAGAGTCTACGGGGTGTAAAACAATTGCCTATGCTGATGACGTGACCCTCGCGGTCTCTGGTAAACACGTAGGCATCCTATCTGAACTCATGGAGAGGACACTCCGTAAGGTAACCCGCTGGTGTGAGGAATGTAGGCTGGGGGTAAATCCCCTCAAAACTGAGCTTGTACTCTGCACCAGAGTGCATAGGATACCAAACTTCAAAGCTCCCGTCCTAAACGGCTCGGGACTGGTGGTAAAGGAGCAAGCCAAATATTTGGGCACCTTAGTCGATAGGAAGTTAAGTTGGAAGCCCAATATCCAGGAGAGAGTACGGAAAGCGCAGGTCGCGCTGTACTCGTGCAAAAGAGCTGTGAGCAAGAACTGGGGACTGAAACCAAGCGTTGTCCACTGGATGTACACGACTGTGGTGAGACCCATTTTGTTCTACGGCGTTGCAGTCTGGTGGACTGCTCTTGATAAGAAAATTCACCGGACCGCACTGGGTAAGGTACAGAGATCAGCCGAACTGCTCATAACAGGTGCGGTTAGATCTACCCCCTCCAAAGCGCTAGATGTAATACTAAATCTAGCTCCTGTTGACCTTTACTGCAGGTATGCTGCAGCTACCACAGCGATCAGGATCAACTCGGTCGGGATATGGAATAGTAGCAAACAGGGCCATGGAAGGATCCTGAATGAGCTTGTCGATATCCCACTGAGGACTGATAGCTGTCTTCCAGAACTTGCCTTTGGGAACAAGTTCTCCATTTCCATCCCGGACAAAACCGAATGGGTAGAGGGCAAGATTGTTCAGGGAAATGAAGTCTGGCTCTTCACTGATGGCTTCAAGTCCGAAAACAGAGTAGGTGGTGGATTTTTCTCACAAGAGTTCAACCTTAAAAAATCTTTTCGACTCCCAAACCACTGCAGCGTCCTACAGGCGGAAGTCATGGCTATCCGAGTGGCAGTGGACTGGATAGGTAAAACCGACCTTCAGGTAAACCATATCAGGTTCGTCACCGACAGCCAGGCCGCCATTAGGACATTAAATAGTCCCTACTGCACCTACAAGATGGTCAGAGACTGCAGGAAAATGCTTAACAAGCTCGCTAACAGCTGTGATGTGGGGCTCATCTGGGTACCAGGTCACAGTGATATCAAGGGAAACTCAATTGCCCACGGCCTCGCAAGGAAGGGGGCAAGGATGAGAGACCTATCTACTGAACTTTCCGCCGACATTCCTCTTGGGGAATGCAAGAGACTATTAAGGGACCAAATGACATCATGGGTTAACCTTAGGTGGAAGGAAGAAGACACGTGTCACATAACAAGGCAGCTATGGCCTATGTGTGACACTATAAACAGTGAAAGATTAATTGCACTTAGCAGAATCGACATAAGGAAGGCAGTAGGCATCATCACGGGTCACTGTTTTCTGGGTGGACACGCACAAAAGATGGGTCTCAAATACAATGACTACCGCAGAGAATGCCTAGATGAGGTGGAGGAAGAAACAGTACTCCACTATCTAGGTCAATGTCCTGCTCTTGAGGGGAAACGAATGAAGTACCTCGGTCTGCACCACGCAAGTGAACTGGCGGAGCTCTCACCTATAAAGGTGGGAGATCTGATCGGATTCATTAGGTGCTCAAATTGGGTTGTATAGGGGAAGGATCTCTCATGGTATCACAACGGGCCCTATGGGCCTAAGTAAACAGCCTCGGCTGTTGCCATATAAACCTAACCTAACCTAACCTACCTTATCAATAAACAGTACTATAAATATCTATATGTCAGAAGGCAAAGAGCTCAAAATGTACACAAGTTTACACAATTAAGGTTATCACAAAACCTAACACATGTCAAGTAAAAACAATACTTTTCTGCCACCTAGTACCTAAAATTAGAGCTACACAAGGCAACAGCAAATTTCTAGAAATATGTTTACAAGATGTCCTCAAACGAGGACACTGGGCGTTAATGGGTTAAAGTGTACAAATCATACTTGCTCAAGACATTCCAAATCTCAGATGGTCGCATGACGAGAGCCTTGCAAAAACTTCGAGATTTTTCACTGGGAGAAGATCTAAGAGGTAGACACTCACCGGCAAATAGGACACTCGATGGAATGAGACAATCAGTGCGTGATCATATCAGCGAATTTCCTGCGTATCAATCAAACTATACTAGAACACACAGTCCGAATAGAAGATATCTTTCCTCCGAATGAAATATTCGCTTTGTGTATAATCTCTATGTTAAACAATGTGATGAAAGGAATGAACCAGTAAGCGAAGCCATTTACAGAAATGTCTTTTACAAGGATTTCAAGCTGCACTTTCATACACCTAGCAAAGACACATGTATAAAATGTGATTCGCTCAAGATTAAGATTGATATAGAAACGGATGCCAAAAAGAAGAAGACATAAAAACCGAAAAACTATTGCATTTATGTAAAGCAGAAAAAGCTCTCAGAAGCTTTGGAAGACCAAACAAAAAGTATTTTAAAAGCAGAAAAAATATATGCATTTAGTTTTGATTTAGAGAAAGCATTACCCTTTAAAATTTTGTCTTGTTCTCTTTCATACTATAAGAGAAATATGTATGTTTATAATCTTTGTTGTCATAATTTTGGAAATGAAATTGGTGACATGTATGCTTGGGATGAGACCATAGCATCCCGAGGTTTACAAGAAATTTCTTCTTGCATAAAAAAAAACATATTTTAACTAATGCTTCTAACTGTGAACATATTATAACTTACAGTGATGCGTGTACTCGCTAAAATCGCAATATAAAAATGAGCTTAATATGGTTACAGATGGTGGCAGAATTCGAAAATATTAAGACTATTGACCACAAGATCCTAGTATCAGGACATTCCTATCTTTCTTTGGTACAATAGAAACTTAGGCGAAGGGCAAAACTGTTTATGTGGCAGATGACTGGTTTAGAATCATACAAAAATCATAGACAAAAAAACCCTTCAGCTTATATAAAATGCAAGTTGCTGATTTCTTTTCGCCAAAAAACTGGAACAAACAATTTCAAAGCGCAAGAAAAACGAAAGGAACGAACTAGTCAACTGGCTTTTAATTCAATGGCTAAGATTCGAAAAGGATAGTCCATACAAGATATAATATAAGGAGACTTTGAATGAAGACTTCCCATTTGATTGCATCAATATACTTCCTGCGAAAAAAGGCGACCTGCAGCGTTTGAAAACATTAAACTTAATCATCTGTATGCCGATTCCCCACCTGTATCAACCATGAAGAAGCAAAATATGTTGGAGTTGCTTTAATTTATACCTCCTATATATCATAATTTCTTTCAAAGTTTAAACACTGCATAAAATAATGTTAAAGATATCGGACCCCTACTGCACCACAGCGATTAAGATTTTGCGCAAGTCAATTTTATAGCAACGCGGTAATTGGTAAAATAACGTAAGTCAATCAAAGTTCAAAATTTTCTAGAAATGTATGTATTATTCATTTTACATTAATAAGTTGAATCATTGTATCTTATACCAGGTGTGCGCAACATAGGAAATCGCATGTTAATTTTAAAGTGTTCAAATATTGGCTTCCCTATTTATTTTGGAGACAAAATGTATTTCACTTTTTTGTAGAAGGAAAAATTCTAAATTTATGAATGTTCGCACTTAAAACTATACGTTTCTCTAAGTTAAAATAATTAAGAAAAAGTAATGTGATTTTATAAAAATAATGACATACCATGGAATTGATACAACAATTACGGATATTCCCTGTTCTTTTTTTTAATTCAATTTAAAACTGTAAACAAGTGTTTTCCACTCCCAGACTAAGCATGAAGTAAAATTTCGAGTTTAGAAAAGCCCCGTGAAAATTTGTCGAGGGTCGCGCAGCGACCCGAGACAAATTTTCTGGGCTTTTCTAAAATCGAAATTTTACTTCATGCGCCACGCGCATAAAACACTATAATATTGTCAAATATTTGTATATTCGAACTTCACTTAAAATCTGTGTTTTATACGCGTGGCGCATGAAGTAAAATTTCAAGTTTAGAAAAGCCCAGAAAATTTGTCTCGGGTCGCTGCGCGACCCTCGACAAATTTTCACGGGGCTTTTCTAAACTCGATATTTTACTTCATGCTTAGTCTGGGAGTAGAAACCACTCGTTTAAAGCTTCGAATTGAACTCTTTTAAAAATCACCGAATGTCAGAAAATCACAGCTAAAATAATTAAGAAAAAGTAATGTGATTTTATAAAAATAATGACATACCATGGAATTGATACAACAACTGCGGATATTCCCTGTTTTTCAAAGGTTAATTTAAAGCTTTAAACAAGTGTTTTCCACTCTCAGACTAAGCATGAAGTGAAATTTCGAGTTTAGTAAAGCCCCGTGAAAATTTGTCGAGGGTCGCGCAGCGGACCGAGACAAATTTTCTGGGCTTTTCTAAACTCGAAATTTTACTTCATGCGCCACGCGTATAATACACTATAATATTGTCAAAGTTATAAATATTCGAACTTCACTTAAAATCTGTGTTTTATACGCGTGGCGCATGAAGTAAAATTTCGAGTTTAGAAAAGCCCCGTGAAAATTTGTCTCGGGTCGCTGCGCGACCCTCGACAAATTTTCTACGCGGGGCTTTTCTAAACTCGAAATTTTACTTCATGCTCAGTCTGGGAGTGGAAAACACTCGCTTAAAGCTTCACATTAAACTCTTTTAAAAATCACCGAATATCAGAAAATCACAGCTAAAATAATTAAGAAAAAGTAATGTGATTTTATAAAAATAATGACATACCATGGAATTGATACAACAATTGCGGATATTCCCTGTTTTTTTTTAAGTTGAATTTAAAGCTTTAAACAAGTGTTTTCCACTCTCAGACTAAGCATGAAGTAAAATTTCGAGTTTAGAAAAGCCCCGTGAAAATTTGTCGAGGGTCGCGCAGCGACCCGAGACAAATTTTCACGGGGCTTTTCTAAACTCGAAATTTTACTTCATGCGCCACGCGTATAAAACACTATAATATTGTCAAAGTTATGTATATTCGAACTTCACTTAAAATCTGTGTTTTATACGCGTGGCGCATGAAGTAAAATTTCGAGTTTAGAAAAGCCCCGTGAAAATTTGTCTCGGGTCGCTGCGCGACCCTCGACAAATTTTCTACGCGGGGCTTTTCTAAACTCGAAATTTTACTTCATGCTCAGTCTGGGAGTGGAAAACACTCGTTTAAAGCTTCAAATTAAACTCTTTTAAAAATCAGCGAATGTCAGAAAAAATACAGCTAAAATAATTAAGAAAAAGTAATGTGATTTTATAAAAATAATGACATACCATGGAATTGATACAACAATTGCGGATGTCAAAATAGCAGAAGATATTGCTGTTACTTAATCAACGACAAAAAACATAACGCAAACATCGTGATAACTGTGGTCTGCATAATACCACTTTATTAGGAGGATTTTTTCTTGTATAGTGTAAATCATTTCGAAAACATTTACTTCAATCAAGTGACTGCTATATCTTTTACCATTTTGACATCCGTAATTGTTGTTTAAATTCCATGGCTTGTCATTATTTTTATAAAATCACATTACTTTTTCTTAATTATTTTAACTTAGAGAAACGTAAAGTGATAAACGGTAACGCGAATGAATTCAGAATTATTCCCTCTACAAAAAAGGTAAATACCTTTTGTCTCTAAAATAGATAAGGAAGCCAAAATTTGAACATTTCAAAATTTACATGGGATTTCCTATGTTGCGTCCGCTAAGTCAACACCCGGTATAATAATAATAATATATTTATTTCCAGAAACAAATGATTACATTCTTGGGAGTGTCAAATTGTGTGATGTGGCTTACATATTAAGCTTATTACATTCAATAATTAAAATTCTAAATAAATGGACAATCCATACATATTAAAAACAAGATATAGTAATACAGTTAAAACTATCAATAAGTTAAAATATAAATATACAATTAAAATATCAATAAGTTAAAATATACATATAAAATAAATAGGCTGTATTTGTAAAGGACAACGAAACAACACATTAAAAATGTTATAACTACAAATTGTTACAATATTACGCCGTACTTCTCATCGTATCACAGAATGTTGTATATTCACTGGTTGAGTAAAACATGTTTTCCAGTATTATTTGTTTAACTTTTTGATTGAATTTCTTATTGGTTAAATCTTTTAGATTGCCTGGTAGGGAGTTATACAGTTTGGCACATTGTACTATACAAGAATTGTGGTAATAGCTATGTTGATGTTTTGGTAGAGTTAGGTACCGCATCCTAATATTGTAGTGGTGTTGGCTCTGGTGTGTACTAAATGACTGGAGATTATTTTTGACAAACTTTAGTGATTCATATATGTATATGCTTGCGATAGGCATTATCTTTAGTTTTTTAAATAATGGTCGACAACTGGTGTTTGGTCTCTCGTTGCAAATAGCTCTAATTAGTCTCTTTTGCGTCGTAAATATCTTTTGGAAATTTATATCTGTGGTACAGGCCCAGAATATAATGCCGTATGTCATCTGTGATTGACAGTATGACAAATATACTATTCGTGCAGCTTCTTCATGAATATCTAACCTGGTGATATAAATTAAATACGAATATTTTGCTAATTTAGTGCAAATGTATTGAACATGCTTATCCCATTTTATATCTTTTTGGATAATTACTCCCAAAAATTTTACGTGGTCTGTTTCCTGTATTGGCTCACCCTTAAGCTGTACCTCTGTCTGTTCCATCGGCATGCGATAGTTCATAATGTGTGTTTTCGACACATTCGCATTAAGGTTATTCTTGGTTAACCATTTATCTAGGTCCCTCATAATTTGATTTGTGGCATTATTTAGGGTTCGGATGTCCCGATCTTCCAAATTAATTGTCGTATCATCTGCGAACATTGTTATGTGCCCTTGGATCTCGTGTGGCATGTCATTAATGAACAATAGGAACAGTAAAGGGCTCAGAATACTCCCTTGAGGCAATCCGATTGTTTGTTGAATTATGCTTGACTGATAGTTTTCGTAATTTAAGTAAGCCGTTGTAACCTGTCTTCTCTCAGTTAGGTACGAGGATATGAGGTTGAAACAGTTTCCTCTCAAGCCATATGTATACAGTTTATTTAATAGGAGCTCGTGTGGTACACAATCAAAAGCTTTAGTTAGATCGATGAATACTGAAAATACGTGTTTGTTTTTGTTTAAGTTATTGAGGACATAATTGAGAAAATTGAATATGGCGTGTGCAGTAGTAATACCTTTTTGGAAGCCGTATTGTTGTTCGCAGAAGACATCTTTGCGCTTCATAAAGTCGAATATTCTATCGTAGAGGATTCTTTCGAATATTTTTGAGAAAACTGGTAATATAGATATAGGTCTATAATTTTGTATTAGTTTTGTATCGCCCTTTTTAAAAATAGGGATTATTTTTCCTAGTTTTAAGGCTGAGGGAAATATGCACTCTGTAATTGCGAGGTTAATTGCTTGTGTAAGAGGATAACTTATATGGATTAGTACATGCTTTATGACAGTCATAGATAGATCGTTTATATCTTTTGTATTACTTGATTTCATGCCGGTTATTAGATTTATAACTTAGCTATAGCGAGCAATGGTTACAAAATAACTAAGCCACATTTTTTTGTTCCCTGAACTTTATATTAGTTCGCTAAATAGTTAACTTACACCACCTTTCTTTTTAACGCCTCAATTAATAGAATTTAAAGGTTTACCTTCACCAAGTCGCCGATGGTTAGCGTGTTACTGTTTATATATTGTCTGCTCTGTAATTTGGTAATTAATCAACATAAAATTAATAAAAAGTGATCAGTGTGTGCAACAAGAAGCTGATTAACAATCAATGGATTTTTAGTGTTAAGGGACAATACCTAGGCAAGTTATTTAATTATATTCACTAGTGAGCCGATCGGCTGAGTGCGCATGACCAGTGGATAACGCGTATTAACAACTCTGAACGTTGCCAGTTATCTTTAATAATACCTACCTCGACACATAAAATGTCGCGCGCTTGCGGTAGCTGTAATATGAATATTGGGCCTCGTTCGAAAACGCTACGATGTGCTGATTGCAGAATTAGATTCCATGTTGATTGCCTGGAGCAATTATCATTAAACGATGTGGCGTATTATATTGCGGAGTTTGAGAAGGAAAACGGCGACTACTGGATATGCGAGTCCTGTACCCGTCCCCGGGGTGCCAGCGCGTCTCCGGCGGCGGCGGAGTTGATTCCACCGCGCACGTGTGTCTCTAGCGGTCAAGCCCGTGCATCCTTATCTTCAAATTTGAATACTGTATCTCCGTCAATAGTTGAAACGAAAAGAGCATTATTTAGGGAAGAGTTTTTGCCACTTGTCAAATCTGAATTTCAAAACGCTCTGATGGATATTAAAAATGAATTAAAAACTCTCGATAATAGAATTGCCACATTAGAGACCACAATTACTAAGAGTGATAGGAATTTATCTCATTCTGTTATTGATCAAAACGAAGCTATTCATGAAATCGAGGAGAGACGTTTAAGAGCACGCAATGTAATAGTTTTTAATTTACCGGAATCTCTGGGGACTTTTTTTTTTTATTGGGTTTGGCTTTTGCCTGGCCTTGGGAACTTGCCCATTAGCCAACATAATTTTATTTATATTTGTATTTGTTTAATTTCTTTAACTTATTGCTAATTACCTATAACTATATATTTAGACGTCACAACACATTCACACACACCCATGGACTCCGGGACGAATATTTTTCGTTAGAAAAATTACTCGCCCCGGCTGGGAATCGAACCCAGATCACCGCCGTGAACGATTAGCGAAACCAGCAGCTCAACCGCTCGGCCACGGCGGGCCCCTCACCGCCGTGAACGATTAGCGAAACCAGCAGCTCAACCGCTCGGCCACGGCGGGCCCTCTGGGGACTTTAAACCAAAGAATTGAGAATGATACAGTTGCTCTAAAAACGTTAATGTAAACAAGGAAATGGATGCCGTCCAGTTAAATTAATTTTTTCATCTGAACAAAAAGCAATTGATGTATTGAAAGGTGCGCGTGTAGCTGATATAGGCGATGTAAAATTTAATAACGATCAGACCCTATTGCAAAGAGAGTACCTAAAGAACTTATAGAAGGAATTAGAGGCAAGAAAAGCTTCCGGAGAAAGTGATTTAACAATAAGATACTCACATGGGCGTCCGTCTATAATAAAGTCGTCGGCAATCAGAGGAAAAAAAGAAGTAAAAAACTAGGTGTCTCCTTTCAAAATGTTGGTGGCTTGAAGGGAAAAATGAAATCCTTTTTATTAAATGTTAACGTGAGTATTTATGATATAATCGTTCTGGTAGAAACTTGGCTGGACAGTGGTGTAGATAATGCCGAATTCGGGTTAATTGACTTTCATATACAAGGTGGCCAGAAAAGGTGTGATAATCTTCAGGTAGAGTGGTTCATTGATTAATTTCAAGCAGAAAATTTAAGTAAAAAAATATTGTATTGTGGCTTATAACTCCTCACGAGCCAATTTAAAGAAATGTAAATTTGGCAACAATGGATCAAACAAGTGTTTAATTTAATAATAATCATAAATTTAACAAATCTACAAAAATTAATATTTGAAGTATACATCAAAAATGAAAGATTAAAATAAATGTTCAAATTGATAACCATCCGTTTCTAAGCAGATCTGGAGCCGTCGTGGGATAGAATTAATTACTCGGAGCAACATCTCTTCAGTAATTAATTCCACTGCAACAAGAATTCTATTCATGACGTCTACATTGTCCACTGGAGGTGTTGCATACATCTTTTCTTTTAAAAATCCCTAAACGAAAAAATCAAGTGGATTCATATCCGGCGACCTTGCTGGCCATTGTATGGGTCCATTGCGCCCAATCCATCTATTTGGAAAATGTTCGTCCAACCATTCTCTTGAAATTCTTGCTGTATGAGGTGGTGCACCATCATGCATGTACAGCATGTTGTTTACTAAATTTAGTGGAACATTCTCCAAAACTTCTTCTAAAATATTTACATAATTTAAGGCATTTAATCTTTAATGAATAAAAAAAGGCCCAATTACACGTAAATTTAGAATACCAAGCAAGACGTTAACTGAAAATTTCCTTTGATGTCCCATTTCTCTAACCGCCCGAGGATTTTCTTCTGCCCAAAAGTGATAATTATGACAATTAAATACCCCATCTCTAGTGAATGTACATTCATCACTCCAAAGAATTTTAAATAAAAAATTTGGTTCTTCCCGAATTTGATCTAAAATCCTGTCACAAAACATACGTCTACGCTCGTTATCATTTTCATACAGTGGTTGAACTTTTCTTGCATGAAATGGACGCATTCGATTTTCTTTCAATACTGCATGGACTGTTGTTTTACTGGGGACATTTAACTGTTGAGCTATTTGTCTCGTACTAATATTGGGATCTTCTTGAACTGCATTCAATATCTGTTCTTCTAGGTGAACAGTGCGACGTTCCCTAGGTCTCCCTCCATCTATGTTATTATAAACGAACGACCCAAAAGTACGTAGCCTTTGGTCTAATTTTCTAAACGTATTTACGCAGGGCTGTTGGCGATTTGGATATCTTCTTTGGTACTCATCTTTGGCACTAGTTGCATTACCATTGCAGAATCAAAATATCATGTACATATCTGCATACTCGTTGAATGTGTACATCTTCAAAAAGTATGATAAACTTATACAAACTTACACAAATAAATTATGACAAGTATATGTCAAAGTCAAGTGAAATTTAATAAGGTTACATATGAAAATACATAGTTGCCAGGTCTATTTTTATTAAAAAAATGCTTCTGAAGAAGTTATTAATTTGTTAAAGTTTCCAATTTATTTATCACCTATGTCATTTAAATTTTACAAATGTGTAATTGATTGTAAGTTTTATTGATTTTTTCCAAAATAATAGAAAATAACACTAATTTCCAGAGATACGTTTAATATTTTAACGACCTCGTGAGATGTTACGAGGAAGAATACAATATTTTTTTATTTAGATTTTTTATCCAAAATTAATCAACGAATCACACTACCTGAAGATTATCACACCTTTTCTGGCCACCTTGTATATAGAAGGGATAGATCAACGCATAGTAGTTCCAAGGTCAGAGGGGGTGGAGTACTAATTGCAATAAAAAATAGTGTAAAAAGTGTTGAACTACATAGCAGTGAAAATGTTGAACACATATTTGTCAAAGTGCTGGATAAGTTAATTATTGGATCAACTTACATTCCACCAGGCTCGGATTATACTCACTATTTATCGCACGCCACAGATGTCGATGAGATCTGTAAACGTAACTCGGATTGTGATTTTTTACTTTGTGGAGACTATAATCTGCCCAATGCTTCGTGGGGTACGTTCGGTAAAAACGTGTTAAACATGAACAATTCAAATGCTACAGCAGGTGCATTGGCTGAAGTGTTGTCTTTCCATAATTTATACCAAGTGAATCAAATCCCGAATGACCGAGGTGTCTTGTTGGATTTGTTATTTTCTAATACCAATAATCTGTGTATTGATAAAGCATGTGATTTGTTATGCCAATCTAGCTTTCACCATATTCCGCATTCTGTGGAGTTACGATGTTCTGATACTAAACTATCTTCGCATAATGCCGGTTGGGTTTACGATTTTAAGTCAGCTGATTACAATGCGATAAATAATTACTTAGGAAACATTGATTGGCATACCGGTTTATCTTGTAATTGTGTAAATTCTAATGTGTTGGTGTTTAACAAAATTGTTAATTGCGCTATTGATATGTTTGTTCCTCTTAAATTTGTAAATACGTTTCACTACCCCAAATGGTTCAACAAAAATTTGATAAGATTAACGCATGATAAACGAAAAGCTCACTTCAAATATAAGAGTACGGGTAACACTCATTATTATGAGCTATTTAAAAAACTACGGTGTCAATGTAAAGCATTAAATGAGATGCTGTATAAAAACTATATAGATTCGGTGGAAAATAATATATCCAACAACCCGAAATCTTTCTGGGAGCACGTTAACGCGTGCCGTAAAACAAATGGTATCCCAAAAGAAATGTACTTGGGCAATATATCAAGTAATTCAGTTGCAGGTTGTGTTGATTTGTTTGCGTCTCATTTCACAAAGACGTATAAGAAGGATTCTAGTCCCGTACCTGATTTTAATATATCGTCATTTCTGGATGTAAAGGCGCTCAGCATTAGTCTTCAAGATGTTTTTAATAATTTATGTTCACTACCGGAGTCGTGCTGCCCTGGCCCTGATGGCATTCCACCTTATCTTTTAAAACGATGCGTATACGCGTTGAGTCTTCCCATTCATTTACTCTTTGAGTCATCTTTAACTACCGGTGTGTTCCCTGATGAATGGAAACACAGTTACGTCGTACCCATTTTTAAAAATGGTTGTAGGTCCAACGTCAACAATTACCGCGGTGTTGCTATACAGTCTGCTATCCCGAAACTTCTGGATCGCTTAGTGTACGACCAATTGAATTGGTTATGTTCACCATATATTATCAATGAACAACATGGTTTTGTCAACGGCAGGTCAACCGTCACGAATCTGGTCTCGTATCAAACTTTCATATCAGATGCTTTAGAAGAAGGTGCACAGGTGGACTCAGCTTATACAGACTTCTCTAAAGCATTTGATCGGGTACAACACAATATTTTAATTCACAAATTAAAGGGTATCGGTTTTGGTAGCAATGTAGTGCGATGGTTAGAGAGTTATTTGGTGGGAAGATCTCAGCGTGTGCGTGTGGGTCAACATGTATCTAATACAATACCAGTGACGTCAGGTGTTCCCCAGGGCTCACACTGTGGTCCGCTTTTATTTTTACTCTTCGTCAATGACATTGGATTAAGTATAAAAAATAGTCAGTTTCTTCTGTATGCTGATGATCTCAAGGTTTACAAAAAAGTGCAAAATGTTTCTGATCAGCTACAACTCCAAGAGGACTTAAATAGGATTTCTGTTTGGTGTACAATTAATAAATTGGAATTGAACTTGGGTAAATGTTTTTCCATATCTTTTAGTCGAGGGCGTGTGGGGGAATTTACCTACAGTTTACATAATCAACCTCTACCTCTGAATAATAAAGCTAAGGATTTGTGCGTAATATTTACAACAAAATTAGATTTCAAGGAGCATACTTCGCATGTGTGTAACAAGGCATTAAAAGTGTTGGGGTTTGTATATAGATTCGGCAAACAGTTCAAGGACACTACGGTCAAGTCTCTTTATTTGTCCCTGGTGCGCCCACATGTGGAGTATCCTTCTATTGTTTGGGCACCATACTCAAAAAACGCTATCCATCAGCTGGAAATGACTCAGGGGAAATTTCTAAAAATTATGTCTTCTCGGCTAGGTGTAGCTAGTATCAATTTTAGTCATAGTGGCATGTTATCGCTATTGAACCTGAGATCGTTAGCTGAAAGAAGAGTATTTTTAAATTTGACTTTCTTACACAAAATTGTTAATGGTCTAATTAACTGTTGTTATTTGGTAGAGGCGCTAAATTTCTTTATACCTCGTAGTCTTCAAGCTAGACATAGGCCTATATTCCGTTTACGTTTTCATTCGACCAGATACGGGATGTCTAATCCCATCGATCGTATGATGAGGTATGCCAATGGTATTAGCAATAATCCCAACTTTGTTTTATTTACACCATCAATTCATCAGTTTAAGGTCCAGTTACGTCGTATTAGGCTATCCAATGTCATTGACTGTTAGATCTTTAGTTCAGTAATAATTTAGGTGGCTGTAATCAATGTAACTCTTTATATGGTTTTTGTTATTTTTGTTCAGTAATAATTTAGTAGGTTGTAATCAATGTAATTCTTTATATGATTTTTATGTTTTTTGTTATTTTTGTCATATATTACAATATGTATATGTACACTTATGTAATAAAATGGAGATTAATAAACAAATAAATAAAAGTGTTTTCCACTCCCAGACTAAGCATGAAGTAAAATAGAAATTTTTCTTAACTCGAAATTTTACTTCATGCGCCACGCGTATAAACCATATTGTGAAGTTGGAAATATACTGCTTATGTAATAAATTTTAACGAAATATCGCGCTATCAAAATTCGAGCAATTTACATTAAATTTTAGGGAATACTCACAACAAAAAAAATATATACACTGTATTTTATTTGTTTTTATTATCTATAACCTGTCGATCGCCAAATACCTTGGTTTGCAAAAGTAGCTCGCGTATGACAAAAGGTTAAACACTCCTGCTATATAACATATTTTCTTCCCCTATGTGTGCGGAATGTTTCCTTAAGGTTTGGCCATACCTTTTCGTTCACCTTGTGTATATACCAGTTCAAAATTTAACTTCATGCTTAATCTGGGATTAAAAATCACTCGTTTAAAAATACTAGAAACGCTTGGATTTGAGTTTTATTGCGCCCAACGTGGGGCCAGGCTAACGCTGTGGCGTTAGTTGGGCGATATAAATCGCGAGCTTCCAAATTTAACGCTTGGCCCTTGTAAATTGCAAGAGTAAAAGTTGAAAACTTGCCACTGTATCAGCGTTTTGTACGCGTGGCGCATGAAGTAAAATTTCAAATTTAGAAAAGCCTAAGTTCGGATTTGGACTCGGATATTTGGCCCCAGGCGCCGTTTTTCCTTACTGTGGCGCTGTTTAAACGGGGTATATAAATAAAACACAATGACATTTCTTCAAAATTTTCATATTAAAAATAATGGTGTTTATAATACAACATATTAATGAATAATCAACAATAAAAATAATAACAAAATAATTAATTTAAACTAAACTAGCAAGAATAGAATACACGCTAACAACATATTTGTATATATTTATATAAATCTTTATGTATAACGCTACTTATCCACTATAAACATCGTCATTTACAAAATACAAATACAAAACAATTTGCGAAGCGGATTTTCACAAAAAATACATTCGTGTTTACATTTGTGTATGTGGGGGTGTACGAATTGCCTTCCTCTCGGTGTGTGCATAAATTAATTACAAATCTCTGTACATAAATAGAAACAAAAAAATCTTATCACACTGATTTAATGTGTTTATTTAGAAACATATACATGATATAATTAAAGTAAAAGAGGAGGATGAGGAAAAGGGCGCCCCGTTTTTTTTTTTTTAGTACGGGCTTGAAAATGCATGTAGATGAAGGGATTTTTGAGATCATCAATGGAAATAAATATTTGTTTTTTTGTTTGTTTCTTTGTTAAATACATAAAATATAAAGTAATATACATATAATACACAAATTCGTTGATCTCTGTTTTTTTAAATATATTTTTGCACACGCACGGATTTAACGCATTTGTACAATTAAATTTTACATTTTGTTCTTGTTTGGTTTGTATAATAACAAATTACTTTACTTAAATATTAAGTATCATCTCGTATATAATATTTATAAATCGTATCACAAGAACGGTGTCTTTATTTTTTGTCCTTTTTTAAATTAATATAAATTATTGGTTAGAGAGAGGAGGATACCTGAGAAAAAGGGACGGGTTAGGTTGGATCAGGTCAGGTTGGGTCCTCGTCTTGTGTTTATTTTTTTACAATTTTTGTTTTGATAGGGATCGTGGAGAGTTTTGGGTTAGTCGAAATAATTTAATTGAATAAATAAATCTTAAATTAGGGTTAATCGAGTAAGCAGGGCATTTTTGTGTTACTTTATTTAAGGGGGGTATTTACAATTTCTGTGTTTTAGACCACGATGTATGTTAAGTCATTTATTATATCATACTTTTTTTCAACATCAGTCATTTTATTGAAGTAAGTTATTTGTTTCACAAGTAAATAGACTTAATTCTTGTTGTAATCTGAAAATATATTTTATTGTTCAATTTGAGACAAGACAGTTTTAATTATTGTTTCAGTTTCAATTTGTTTTTTAATTAATAAATAAATGAGCCGTTTAATTTAAAAGTGACCTAAATCCATTTCTCAATTTTTAATTGTTGACTGTAAAAACCTTTATAATTTGAGGTTTTTAGTCACAAAAAACACTTTGTTGAATATGCTAAACCACAAGTTGTTATTTATGACAGAAACCTTACATTATGAAGATGAAATATCTTCATAATTTAAGGTTTCTGTCACAAATAACAATTTCCGGTTGAGTATAATAAAAATATACAGTGTGTATCAGCCAAATGGAATAAATTCGATAATAAATAAATGGGGGCGTGTTAAAAAAACGCTCGGACACTTCGATTGGTATTTTTAGTAGTCCATTTTTTTCAACAAAAACTGTTCATACAGGGTGAGACATGTAACAGTCGCCAATACCAACTTTCTTATTTTAAATGAAACACTCTGTATATTATTCAATTTTTAACAGTGACCAATACCAACTTTCTTATTTTAAATACAACATCCTGTACATTATTCAATTTTTGGATTCTTTAAAAAATCCTAGTCATATTTCATGTATAATATATATATATATTATCAACTGTTTCGGAAATATTAAGTGTTTTCAGATTTATTGCAAAAATTAACATTAATAAAAGAAAACTATTTAATTACTGAAATTCGATACAACACACCCAAAAACGAATAATTAATATTAAAAGTGCGATTCTTTTCGCAATCTACAACAAGTTAGTCTTACAAAGACTATATCAAACACTCATTGAAACAACTACTTCCCGGGCTAATACCCCGACGGACATTGAATTATACAACAAGTGTTTGCTGTTACATACAGTAACCTACTGCAAATGTAACAATTTGGGTCAAATTATTCAGGCCATCTATAGACGCGTTTCGAGATTTATCTCTCCTCAGTATAGCTTTGCCATTCCCTCTAAACAATTTGACACCTTAGACTGGCGGTCACGTTACCGTTCAAACATTAGTATAAATGAAATTGCCAATTCTTGGTTGCAGAACGGTAACGTGACCGCCAGTCTAAGGTGTCAAATTGTTTAGAGGGAATGGCAAAGCTATGCTGAGGAGAGATAAATCTCGAAACGCGTCTATAGATGGCCTGAATAATTTGACCCAAATTGTTTCATTTGCAGTAGGTTACTGTATGTAACAGCAAACACTTGTTGTATAATTCAATGTCCGTCGGGGTATTAGCCCGGGAAGTAGTTGTTTCAATGAGTGTTTGATATAGTCTTTGTAAGACTAACTTGTTGTAGATTGCGAAAAGAATCGCACTTTTAATGTTTGAAGTATTCTGCAACCAAGAATTGGCAATTTCATTTATACTAATAATTAATATTGTTTATTTATTGATAATCTAAAAAACAAAAAAACTATTAATGCCAATATAGGAGATGTTCAGAATGCTCTGAAAAAAGTCTGAAAAACACTTAATATTTCCGAAACCGTTCAAGATAGGTATAATTGTACATGAAATATGTCTTTAATTTTCTGAAGAATCCAAAAATTGAATAATGTACAGGGTGTTGTATTTAAAATAAGAAACCTGGTATTGTCCACTGTTACAGGACATACCCTGTATAAAAAGTGTTTGTTGAAAAAAATGCGCAACTAAAAATATCAATCGACGTGTCTGAGCGTTTTTTCGAACACGTCCCCATTTATTTATTATTGAATTTATTTCATTTGGCTGATACACACTGTATAATATATATTTTGAATATATCAACAGCAAAAAAATCCGAAATGGAGTTAAGTCACTCTTAACATAAACGGTTCAAATCGGGTTAAAATATGTTTGTTTTAATATTTCAATTATAATTTAAAAAAACTGTAATTCATTTAAATTATTTATTATATAATTCAATAATATTGTCGTATGAATCAGCTGCGTGAATCATATTTGCTTCACACTATAATTTAATTTATAAATAAAAACTCTTCAGATTTAATTGTTTATGTTATCTTAAGCAAATTGCAATAAAATAAAAAAGGGATTTGAGCATCCCTAAATTGTTTAACATAAAACAAAAAATAAAAATGCCCCAAATAATCCTCAAAGTTATTTGTGATGGTTCATTTAAAATTCATAACATTTTTACAAACAATTGCAAAGAAAGCAAAACCAAATAAGTCATAAGTTCAACTACTTTTATTCCTATTATTCATTCTTTAAATGCTATATTTAACCACTATTATAAATAATATTGATGTCAAATGTTAACATACTGCTTATTTTTATTCTCAACGATAAATGTTTAAAATATATCATATTTAAGTGCACGTAAATGCGAGCTGTTGTATGTGTGGTTGTCTACTCTGACAAGTAATATAGGCAACTAAATGCTCAAAATTTAAGCGACATAAACTGTGAATTCTGTTTAAAGTTAAATAATATTTATTATTTAGGTATGGGTATAGGTATATAATTCAATAATAATGTCGTATGAATCAAGTACAAATCAGCTGCGTGAATCATATTTGCTTCACACTATAATTATATAATAATAATATATAATAATTATATAATATATAATAATTAACAACCACTTTATAGATGTTAATAATTTCAAAATTCTATATTCAGGTAATAATTTAAACCTCAGGGAAGGCCTAGAAATAAATAGGGCAATAAAAGACGGAAAACACCTCGTCAACGACAATGAGGATATTTGGAATTCCCCAATCTTAAAATCCCTTATTACCTGACTATATATAAGCTTGTTGGTATCTTATGTAATTCACTCCTGATAATGCTGTAAAACGCGAAACTAGTCGAGTAAATAGTAAAGTAAAAAATTGTGAAACAAACCAAGTGTAATTTAATTTAAACCTTCATTATCAATATAATTGAATTTATAGATAAAATCTCTTCAGATTTAATTGTTTATGTTATCTTAAGCAAATTGCAATAAAATAAAAAAAGGGATTTAAGCATCCCCAAATTGTTTAACATAAGACAAAAAATAAAAATGCCCCAAATAATACTCAAAATTATTTGTGAAAAATTTATAACATTTTTACAAACAATTGCAGAGAATATAGTTTTTGTAAGACTAACTTGTTGTAGATTGCGAAAAGAATTACTCTTTTAAATATTCTGCAACGAAGAATTGGCAATTTCATTTATATTTATACTACTTGAAGAGAAAGCAAAACCAAATAAGTCATTGTTTTCTAAAGTTAAACTACTTTTATTCTTATTATTCTTTCTTTAAATGCTATATTTAACCACTATTATAAATAATAATCATGCCAAATGTTGACATATTGTTAATTTTTATTCTCAACGATAAAAGTTTAAAATATATCATATTTAAGTGCACATAAATGCGAACTGTTGTATGTGTGGTTGCCAACTCTGACAAGTAATTTAGGCAACTAAATGCTCAAAGTTTACGCGATATAAGCTATGAATTCTGTTCAAAGTTAAATATTATTTATAATTTATATTTAGCAAATTTCATTTTAATTATTTCATAAGCACTTTTTATTTATTAGGGTCTATTTGTACAAAAAATGTAATTGTAAGTACGAAAGTACAAAACAAGTTTTTTTAATTCAATGCATTTGTCCACTAAAATCATCATTTCTTAATGTTATATGTATAGTTGCCTACTCTGACAAGTAATATAGGCAACTAAATGCTCATAGTTTACGCGATATAAACTATGAATTCTTTTCAAAGTTAAATAGTATTTATTATTTGTGTTCAGAAAATTTCATTTTAATTATTTTATAAGCACGTTTTTTTATTTATTAGGGAGTATTTGTACAAAAACTGTAATTGTAAGTACATAACAAGTTTTTTTATACATTAAAAGTGCGATTCTTTTCGCAATCTACAACAAGGTAGTCTTACAAAGACTATATCAACGTGACCGCCAGTCTAAGGTGTCAAATTGTTTAGAGGGAATGGCAAATCTATACTGATGAGATATAAATCTATAGATGGCCTGAATAATTTGACCTAAATTGTTACATTTGCAGTAGGTTACTGTATGTAACAGCAAACACTTGTTGTATAATTCAATGTCCGTCGGGGTATTAGCTGGGGTAGTAGTTGATTCAATGAGTGTTTGATATAGTCTTTGTAAGACTAACTTGTTTTAGATTGCGAAAAGAATCGCACTTTTAATGTTTGAAGTATTCTGCAACCAAGAATTACCAATTTCATTTAAACTTAAGTTTTTTTTAATTCAATGCATTTGTCCTTTAAAATCGTCATTTCTATTTTTTATTTTAATGATCTATTTTTGCTTTTCTTTGCAATTTTTTTAAAATCCAATTAAATAAAACTATTCAATATTCTTCTTTTGGTTACGTAAATGTGAAGTTGACTCATGCATTTGCATTTTTTGTCTTTACTTTACTTTGTGTTATAACCAGGGTTGTTAAAAAAAAACATTTTTTTCATTTTAATTAAAACAAACATTTTTTTTTACAAAACGTGGGTTTTTCACTAAAACAGCGCTTAAAACATTGACAATCAAAAACATGTTTTAAATGTGTTAAAAACATGTTTAAACCATGATTAAAACGTGTTTAAAACATAACCAGCCTTATTAGTAGACGTTAGCATACAGCTTTAATACAGTTCTAAGGATGATATTGACATATTTGGATTGATAAAACGTTTTAGTAAATTACTATTGTGAGTTTACAACAAATAATTTAATAATTAATTTAAATTACCCTATTTTGTTATGACAGTTGTGGTTATGTATAAGACTTAAATTAGGGCTGTTCAAGTCTTATACATAACCACAACTGTCATAACAAAATAGGGTTATTTAGTTTTTTTTTAAAAAGGCAATAAATCATAAATGTGTAAACCTTATCAGAATATTTTAAACTTCACTTTTAATCAGCGTTTTATACGCGGGGCGCATGAAGTAAAATTTCGAGTTTAGAAAAGCCTGAAAATTTGGTTTGGCCGCGTAGCGCTACGCGCTACGCGACCAAACCAAATTTTCAGGCTTTTCTAAACTCGAAATTTTACTTCATGCTTAGTCTGGGAGTGGAGACACTCGTTAGGAGTAAATTTCATCTAATAATTTATCAGAAGGAATACATTTTCACAAACATAAAAAAAAAAACAGTGTAATTTTATAATTTTTAAAAAGGCGATAAATCATAAATGTGTAAACCTTATCAGAATATTATAAACTTCACTTGAAATCAGTGTTTTATACGCGGGGCGCATGAAGTAAAATTTCGAGTTTAGAAAAGCCTGAAATTTTGGTTTGGCCGCGTAGCGCTATGCGCTACGCAACCAAACCAAATTTTCAGGCTTTTCTAAACTCGAAATTTTACTTCATGCTTAGTCTGGGAGTGGAGACACTCGTTAGGAGTAAATTTCATCTAATAATTTAGGAATACATTTTCACAAACATAAAAAAAAAACAGTGTAATTTTATAATTTTTAAAAAGGCAATAAATCATAAATGTGTAAACCTTATCAGAATATTTTAAACTTCACTTGTAATCAGTGTTTTATACGCGGGGCGCATGAAGTAAAATTTCGAGTTTAGAAAAGCCTGAAATTTTGGTTTGGCCGCGTAGCGCTACGCGCTACGCAACCAAACCAAATTTTCAGGCTTTTCTAAACTCGAAGTTTTACTTCATGCTTAGTCTGGGAGTGGAGACACTCGTTAGGAGTAAATTTCATCTAATAATTTAGGAATACATTTTCACAAACAAAAAAAAAAACAGTGTAATTTTATAATTTTTAAAAAGGCAATAAATCATAAATGTGTAAACCTTATCAGAATATTTTAAACTTCACTTGAAATCAGTGTTTTATACGCGGGGCGCATGAAGTAAAATTTCGAGTTTAGAAAAGCCTGAAAATTTGGTTTGGCCGCGTAGCGCTGCGCGCTACGCAACCAAACCAAATTTTCAGGCTTTTCTAAACTCGAAATTTTACTTCATGCTTAGTCTGGGAGTGGAGACACTCGTTAGGAGTAAATTTCATCTAATAATTTATCAGAAGAAATACATTTTCACAAACATAAAAAAAAAACAGTGTAATATAGTTTCTAAATTACTTGATTTCAAAAAAGATAAAACAAATGAACGTTTATTTTATCATTATTTCAAAACTAACTAATAGCATGTAGATTTTGCTCTATTGATACTAAATGTTAGTATCGTGTTTGTATGCGTTTAGTAGAGATTAACTAGCATTAAACTATAATGATATTAACAGCAATTCTATTAATAAGGCTAAACATGTTTAAAACGCGTCTTAAATCACATTTATGCACACATAATTGTGATATTTTATGATGATAAAATTTTATTTTTAATAATGTAATTTGAAATATCCTCAACAATTCAACTAAAATTTGAAAACATAAACAAAAAATGTTTAATAAAGTAGTATAAAATGTAGTTTAACTAATTTAAGATACTAAAAAAAAGTTTTAAACTAATTTAACGTTTAAAACATGTTTTAAACGAATTTAACATTTAAATGATGTTTAAAACAAAACCGTTTAAAACACGAAGGCTGCTTTTAAACATGTTTGAAACACTGTTTTAAACATGACAACCCTGGTCATAACAAAATTACAAATACCCAAATTAAACAGATGTTAATTATTGTTTTTAATAGGATATCAATATTTTGTATGTGATTACAAGTTACATTTTTAAATTGAGATATAAACATACGCTTACTTAACTGTATTGTTTCGAGTTTACGTGAAGTGATTAATCACAAATAGAAAGACTGTTATTCCTTACTTCACTTTTTATTTTTATGTTAGATGTACATTTCGAGACACAAGGTGCTCATTATCAATAACAAACTAAACCTTGTATCTCGAAATGTACATCTATCATAAAAATAAAAAGTGAAGTAAGGAATAACAGTCTTTCTATTTGTGATACGCTTACTTATTTTTTTCTAAAGCTCATCTTATGTGTGCGCATGCGCATGGTTGTTTGTGGTATGAGCATGCGCACAACTTGGCATTACATATTAAAATGAGTAATGTTATGTTTAAATATCTTTTGTTTTTAATTTTGTTCTTTAGAAATCCAGAGATGCAGAAAAAATGCTGATCTGAGCCAATATTTATATTATTTCGTACTTATTTGTACATCAATTGTTTTAAGAGATAGTTGTTCAATCGTGATCTAAGTTAAGTTTTGAGTAGCATTGAGTAAATGTAATTTAATGTAAGTTTAAGCGAAGCTTCATACTAGTATATTAAAGTATAAGTGGATATTTAGGTCTTTAAAGCACGCACGATTTTGCAAGCACGACGGCGCCAGCCGGAGTGCTTGCAATAGAGTAAGTGCTTTAAAGACCAGATATCCACGCATACTTTACGCTATTTTTTTTTATTGGTGCATTTAAAGACCATAAATTGGCCCGAAATTTTGAAATTTCGAGCATGTTTAAGATGACGGAATCAATGTACCTTTGGTTGTCAAGGTGTGAAATAAACAAATTATCAATTTCTCATCAGTTTGTCATTACCCTTTGAAAATGCAATCAAAGATTGATAGCTTGAGCGCTAAAGCTGAGAATCGGTTGATTCCGCAAAAGTCGGAAGTAGCCTACAAAAAAGAGTACAACCGTTTGATTAAATGGATGGAAGAATGCCAAGTTGCCAGTGTAACAGAACAAGTTATGCTTGCGTACTTACAGGAATTGTCAGAGAAGTACAAGTCGTCCACAATGTGGGCCATACATTCCAAATTACAATGTATGTTACGATTACAACAGGGAGTGGATATCAAATCATTTGGAAAAGTGCAAGCATTTATGAAGGCGATTAGTAAGAATTGTAACGCAAAAAAGTCCTATGCCTTTAGAGAGGAAGATTTAAGAAAGTTTTTTGAAGATGCTTCAGATATAACGTATTTGTTTTTTAAGTTGTTGCCATTTTTGGAATCTTTGGTTCTTGTCGCAGATGCGAATTGTGCGATATGCGTTTATCCGACATTAAGGAAGAGGGTAATACCTTACTTATTCTCATACGTCCGTCTAAGACAGAAAAGGCTCGGCGTTTTACTGTCGCTGACAGTAATGGTATACCCTACGTTGGGTTTATTAAGAAATATTTGTTGTTGCGTCCTCAAAATGTGAGTACTGACCGTGTTTTCTTACGCTTTGATAAGGGAAAGTGTACTAAACAAGTAGTGGGTATTAATACTTTTGGTTTATGCCCATTTCAAATTGCACTTTTCCTTAACTTAGACGAACCAAAGAAGTACACAGGACATGCGTTCCGGCGTACTTCTGCAACTATTATGGCCAACGGTGGGATGACTATAGATCAAATACACCGGCAAGTTGGTTGGAAATCGGCATCGGTGGCTACTGGATATGTCGAAGAGTCCATCAACAATAAAAACAGTGTTTCCAATATTATATCAAATGCTATTAGCGGAAATACGAATGCATGCACATCTGGAAGTAAATCAGTTACCAATGTTCATGTGAGCAATGTTGATTCCGAGTTAAAGCACGGAAATATTAATTTTTCAAATAATACAGATTGTATATTCAATATTTATTATAAATAAAATGAACGAGTTATTAAAGTTTAATAGATAGTGACATTTATGTTTGACTTTAAGTTTGAATTGACGTTGTTGTCCTTAGCAACTTTAAAACACGCGCGTGTTTTAATATTGAATTTAAACACGCTGCGAAGTATTTGAAATAAGACATATGATGCATCAATAAAAAAAAAATACTTAAATTATCCCACTGAGCAAATACATTTAAGTAATTTTGTATCAACATTTAATGTTACTTAAGGTTTTAGTAAATTAAGTTAGCTAAATATTACTCATTGATCCATTTGTGATCAGATTGTAATTATACAGGGCTTTCAATAATTCCCGAACCCCACGTGACTAAATTTAAAATTGCCGCGTAAATTATTGTATTTGTACGTTGGAGGCTTTGAAAAAAGTAACCAAACGTTACTAAAGTCAAATTTGACATAAACGTTTATGCGCGGTGCATCGTTAAACCAACCTTTGAGATCTTACAAGATTCGCCCGGAATTTTCAGGTAAGCAAAAATTGTTTAATTATTCTGAAACATTGAGTTTTATTTCTATTTATTTTGCAGAGTCAATTTGCTAGGATAAGCAAATACTGCGAAAATGGTATTTACAACGGAGCAAGATGCGTTTATTTTGATGGCACATTTTCGTAGTGCTTCACGTAATATTGACGGCAACTGGAGTTATTCTCTGCAGTCTTGCATTGAGCAGTTTCATGAAGAATTTCCAGATGCGGTAATTGCGTATGATACTTTTAAACATCATAAGCAAGTTCTTATTAAAAGATATGAAGACAAACATTGCATTTGCAAAGGAAAATCCACTGGTAGACCGACAGTCTTAACTAATGATGTTGTCGAAGATATTCGAGTGAGGATGGAACGAAGTCCTAAGAAATCCGTACCGAAATTGGCAGCCCAATCAGGTAAAACAAATCCTATTGTTTGGGGTTTTTATATTTAAAAATTCCAGTATAAATTAACCTTGAATTAATAATGTGCTTCTTTATAGGACTCTCTGTTGAAACCTGCCATAAAGCACTTACAAAATCACTAAATATGCATCCTTACAAAGTCTCAGTAGTGCATCAATTACATCCACCAGACTTTATTCAGCGAGTACGATACTGCCAGTGGTTTAATGAACAGTTAAATAATGATGACGTACTTGATCTTACGTTTTTTTCTGATGAAGCGTGGATACATTTATCTGGGTACGTGAACAGCCAAAATTACAGGATATGGGCGACAGAAAATCCCCATGTATTGGAGGAAACACCTCTGCATCCTCAAAAGCTAGGAATTTGGATAGCTATGTCTAGGAGAAGGATAATTGGCCCAATATTTTTTAGAGAAACTATCACTGCTGAACGGTATCGGTTAATTTTAGAAGAAGCTATTGGACAAATGCACGACGATGAGCTTCGATTGGGCTATTTTCAGCAAGATGGGGCCACAGCACATACTGCAAATGCAACCATTCGGTATTTAGCTGAATTTTATGAAAACAGAATAATTAGTAGAGGTGTGTGGCCTCCTCGCAGTCCAGACTTGACACCTTTAGATTATTATCTATTTGGTCGAATAAAAAGTAATATCTTCAAAAATAGAGTATGGATCCTCTCGAAAATTTAGAAGTAGCAATTATGTAAGAGGTACAAAATATCACCGAAAATGAACTCCATCATGTGTTTGATAATATGCGGCGTAGGATAAATTTATGTGTAAGAGAAGAAGGAGGACATATAGAACACTTATTATAATTTTTTTTTTAATTTTAAGCTATTAATCTTTTTAGTTATTAGGTTTAATATTTGTTGTTTCTTTATTTGTTGTTAACTTTGTATGTTCTGTTCGTGTTTAAGAAAAAAAATTAATAAAAATTAGTTACATTTTTGAAGATGAGCCTATTTTTTAATCATTTTAAATATAATATTTTCAGTCGTCATAAAAATACGCCGGCGAATAAATATTTTTAAATCTAGGGAATTTTTGTGTGAGCCATACCACCTTGTACATTTGGTTGCCTATTATTTTTTGTCACGTGGGGTTCGGGAATTAATGAAAGCCCGGTAGTAAAATACAACTAAGTGTTTTGCAAATAATAATAAAAAAAAGTAATATTGATAATGAAGGTTTAAATTAAATTACACTTGGTTTGTTTCACAATTTTTTACTTTACTATTTACTCGACTAGTTTCGCGTTTTACAGCATTATCAAGAAAAAAAAGTAATGTTACAATGTTAATAAAACGTTATTTGTTTGTTTTTTGCTTACTGGGATGTAGTTTAAGCATGCGCACAACTTTATTACAATATATTTGTTTTAAATAATAAACCATCAGCTGGCTTTACCAAACATTGCATCTTATTCAATCACTTCTTTAATCCGCATAATTGTAAGATTTTGCATTCAGGTAATAAGGGATACACACTTAATCTAAAATAAGGCCAGGAGAATAACAGGGCCATAAAAATCTGGAAGAATATCGTAAACGACAACAAGGAGATTTGGAATTCCCCAATTTCGACTTCCCTTATTACCTGAAACAAAAATACCTAGAGAATATTTTTTTCTGTACATTCCTTTGAAAATGGTCTAACAAACCGAAACTAGTGGGGATAAAGTTTTAATTTGTGAAACAATACCAAGTGTTTTTTAATTTTAATAACTCAACATATTCTAATATGTTTCACCAAGTGCCAGATGAGAAATTAATTTGAGAAATTAAAATATAAACATTAGATGAATTAAATATTGCTAAAACAACAAAAGTAACTTTTTGGCCAAATTGAGTTTTCACATGCTTTCTAAAAAATGTTTTAAAGTTTTACTTTTAAGTATAATAAATATTATACATCAAGTGAATTAAACACGATTTTATTCACGAAAAGATTTTTGATTTCACGAGCGCCTCGGCGCGAGTGAAATCATTTCTTTGAGTGAATAAAGGTGTTTAATTCACGTGGCGTATAAATGTTTTTATTCAATTTTGACGAAATTGTAAAGAAAATGTACTTTACATTTATTTTTAAATAAATTTTTTAACTCACTAGTGACCTAAATAAATTTTAGTTCACTAGTGAATAAAACCTTGTTTATTACGGTTGTTATGGAGTTAATAATGTCGATTTAAATTAACAAAATTGAATAAAAACATATTTTGTATTCTATTATGTAAACTAATGTGATATTCAAGATGTTAGCTAATAACAACTCTTTATTCGTTTTTTTTGTAGTATTGAAACGTTTTTTTCTTTCGTTTCCTCAAAACTTGCAAAAAGTAACTTGTGTTGTTTTAGCAATATGCGATTCTAATGGATTTTATTTCTTGTAGTGTTTATTTCATAGGTTTTTATGGTTTTAACTATAATAATACGAATGGGCGCTTGAGTAAATATTCTAATAACAATCTGCATAAGCATTAAAATGATCATTTGAATGATGATTCGAATGATCATTAAATAATGTGCCCGTTCATCAAAAGGTTCAACATTAAAAAAAAAGTTTAAGTCTTAATTTTGATTTTTAAGACTTATTATTATAATTATGTACTCCTCTATGGATTATCTTTCTTACCGAAGCAGGTTAAGTGGAAGAGCAAATAAAGTCATACAGACTGGTTGAACTTCGCCTGCACTACTGTATGTTATTCTCTTTTGTAATATTCCTGAATTTTTGAATAAAGACAATTTATTATTATTATTATTATTATTATTATACATAACCACAATTGTCATAACAAAATAGGGTTATTTAGATTTTATTAATAATGCAACAAATCATAAATGTATAAACCTTATCAGAATATTTTAAACTTCACTTGAAATCAGTGTTTTGAACGCGGGGCGCATGAAGTAAAATTTCGAGTTTAGAAAAGCCTGAAAATTTGGTTTGGCCGCGTAGCGCTACGCGCTACGCGACCAAACCAAATTTTCAGGCTTTTCTAAACTCGAAATTTTACTTCATGCTTAGTCTGGGAGTGGAGACACTCGTTAGAAGTAAATTTCAATCCAATAATTTATCAAAAGAAATACATTTTTACAAACATAAACTCACATTTACGCACACATAATTGTGATGTTTTATTATGATAACATTTTATTTTCAATAATGTAATTTGAAATACTTCAACAATTCAACTAAAATTTGAAAACATAAACAAAAAACGTTGCGATGTATGTTGGTATCTAATGAATGGTACTCGGGGCGGTTTATTTTGTACGATTGCAATAATCCCAAACATGTTCATGATTAATAATTCGGTCAACAGAAAATTCCCCAATAGTTGGCAGTAAAATCCCAACTGTTTTCTCTGATGAAGAGGCCCACTGATTCAAATGATCAGTCGATTATCATACGAATGATCCGTCGAATGTCATTCGAATGATCAGTCGATTATTATTTAATTGATCAGTAAAACAATTGCAAATTAAATTTCGCCGAGTTTTATTGGTTGTAATTTATATTTCATTTGTTTTTTTTATAGTTTTATGTATAATAACTCGAACGAGCACTTGAATTATCATTTGATTGATCATCGAATGATTGAATGATTCGAATGATCAGTTGATTATAACAGGAATCGTCATTCGGTTATCATTAGAATAATTAGTAGATTATCGATTATTGTGGTATACGCAGATTAACATATGTGTCTTTGTGCATATTTGTGATTCATGTTTTGTGTCTTACATTTTTGTTATACGTTTTTGGCTCTACATTGTAAATGGCTTGTCCGTTAATAAAGAATTATTATTATTATTATTATTATTATCAGCATCATTCAAGTACCGATCATTAAAAAAACAGTGATGATTTTTAAATTATGTGAAACTCAACATAAGTTCATTTGCTAGTTTTCATTTTTTCACAGTTTTAAATTGACAATCTTTAATATTGAAATGAGAATAATTAATTTGAAATATATCGTATTTAAATGCACGTAAATGCCGAATGTATATTTGGTAGTCTATTTTGACAAGTAATATAGGCAACTAAATATTAAACGTTTACACAATTTAAACTATGAATACTTGATGCTGTTCAGAGTTAACTATCATAGACAATGCAATACCCAAAACGAACGTACTGGTTAGATCGCCGATGTATTCTATGTGCGCTACGTACAACAAACTCATTAATACAAATACAGATGTGGATATATTCAACTTTAAATCGGCGAAAGAATTCTTCAATGTGATCATTGAGTATCTTTGTTATTTTATTTTCTTAGTTTTTTTTTTTTTACTTTTAGTTTATTTCTTGTTATTAGCTTAGTAACCTGAAAATTTCGTTTATTTACAATGTTAATTTTCTTTAATTAAAATTATTGTGTTTTTTCTTTATTTGTATTAACTTCAATCTGTAATTGGACCTTGTTCCGTTGGTTGAATAAATAAATAAATAAATAAATGACTTTCTTTTAAACGAACGATATTTCGATATTTAGATTGAGAAAATTGTGATGATTCTAAAAGTGAAGAAAAGTTTAATTGCTTGTTTTCTAATATTGATTGAATGATGATTCGAATGATCATTGAATAATGATACGAATGATCAGTCAATTATCATACGAATGATCCGTCGAATATCATTCGAATGATCAGTCGATTATTATTTAAATCAGTGGTCTCCAAACTACGGCCCGAGGGCCAAATCCGGCCCGCGACTTGCATGAATCCGGCCCGCGATTGTTTGTAATTTTTTTGTAAATGTCATATTTTGAAATATTGTAACAATTGTTCCTTAAATTTTTCATAATTTTATAAAATTAATCGCATCTTGGCCGACTTTATTATGTAGAATTGTATTTGTGGCCCGCGAAGAATATAGTTTGGAGACCCAGGATTTAAATGATCACTAAAACAATTGCTAATTAAATTTAGCCGGGTTGTAATTTATATTTCATTTGTTTTTTTATGGTTTTATGTATAATAACTCGATTATCATAGCACTTGAATTATCATTTGATTGATCATCGAATGATCGGATTATTCGAATGATCAGTTGATTATAATACGAATCATCATTTGGTTATCATTAGAATAATTAGTCGATTATCAGCATTATTCAAGTACCGATCACTTAAAAATAGTGATAATTCTTAAATTACGTGACACCCAACATAAGTTCATTTGCTAGTTTTCAATTTTTTATATTTTTAACGTTTGACAGTCTTTAATATTAAAATGAGAATGTTCAATTTAAAATAAATCATATTTAAATGCACGTAAATGCCAAGTGTATATTTGGTAGCCTATTTTGACAAGTAATATAGGCAACTAAATGTTAAACGTTTACACAATTTAAACTATGAATACTTGATGCTGTTTAGAGTTAACTATCATAGACAATGCATCGAATGACTTTCTGTTAAACCGACGATATTTCGATATTTGGAATACGAAAATAGTGAGGATTCTAAAAGTCAAGAAAAGTTTAATTGCTTATTTTTTAATTTTGATTGAATGATGATTCGAATGATCATTGAATAATGATACGAATGATCAGTCGATTATCATACGAATGATCCGTCGAATATCATTCATATCATTCTGTTGGGAAATAAATTATTATTATTATTATTATTATTATTATTATTATTATTATTATTATTATTATTATTATTATTATTATTATTATTATTATTATTATTATTATTATTATTATTATTATTATTATCATTCGAATGATCAGTCGATTATTATTTAAATGATCACTAAAACAATCACTAATTAAATTTTGCCAGGTTTTATTGGTTGTAATTTATATTTCATTTTTTTTATGGTTTTCTGTATAATAACTCGAACGAGCACTTGAATTATCATTTGATTGATCATTGATTGAATGATTCGAATGATCAGTTGATTATAACACGAATTATCATTCGGTTATTATTAGAATAATTAGTCGATTATCAGCATCATTAAAGTACCGACTATTTAAAAAATAGAAATTATTCTTAAGTTATGTGAAACTCAACATAAGTTCATTTGCTAGTTTTAAATTTGTTTCATTTTTTAATTGACAGTCTTTAATATTAAGTCGATTATCAGCATCATTCAAGTACCGACCAATAAAAAAAATAATGATAATTCTTAAATTGTGTAGAGCTCAACATTAGTTCATTTGCTAGTTTTAAATTGTTTCCATTTTTGAATTGACAGTCTTTAATATTAAAATGAGAATGTTCAGTATGAAATATATTATATTTAAATGCACGTAAATGCCAAATGTTGTATATTTAGTAGCCTACTTTGACAAGTAATATAGGCAAATAAATGTTCAACGTTTACACAATTTAAACTATCAATACTTGATGCTGTTTAGAGTTAAATATCATAGACAATGCAATTAATGACTTTCATTTAAACCGACGATATTTCGATCGAAAATAATTTGGATTGAGATAATAGTTATGATTCTAAAATTATGTTAAACTTAAGAAAAGTTCAATTGCTTGTTATCTAATACTGGCACTTTTTAATTGACATTTTTAATATTATTCTGTTAACCACCTTTTTGTAATAATTTAGTATTTTTATTTCGAAGTTTAGATGCGAATATAACATAATTTTAAATTCAGCAAAAGTACAATTACTTGTTTTTTAATTTTCGCATTATTAAATAGACATTTAATTATTATAATGATTGATTGTTTTTATTTCGATACTTAGATGCGAATATAAAATTATATTAAATTCAGCAAAAGTACAATTACTTGTTTTCTAATTTTCGCATTATTAAATTGACATTTAATTATTATAATGACTGACTGTTTTTATTTCGATACTAAGATGCGAATATAAAATTATATTAAATTCAGCAAAAGTACAATTACTTGTTTTCTAATTTTCGCATTATTAAATTGACATTTAATTATTATAATGATTGACTGTTTTTTTTTTTTCGGAATCTTAAATGCAAAAATGTATACATACGGATAATTGATTCCTGCTGTTTTATATGAATGTGCATTGTGTTTAATAAATCTTTAAAACTGTCTATTAAAGTCGTTTAATATCTAGTTTACTTACATCATAGGTAGCAATTACAAGCTGTTTGGCGTTAATTAAAGTCATTATGACGTAATTTCAACGTCCAATTAGCGTCAGTTTGCTACCTTTGTTGCATATATAACATAATATTGCCATTATTGAAAAAAATTAAAATAATTTCATTATAGTCTCAATTTGTAAACTCAATCTGATTATTACATTTTTTTCTAGAGTCTCAAAACAGTCAATCTCCAATATCTATCATATTTAGTATATTTCCTATGCATACTCTGTTTTTTTTTAATATGACCAAACTTAGGGTGTATTTACTGCAAACAGTTACAGTCCTGCTTTAACAGGAGGGTATTTTAAACATCAAATTTTGAGTTGTTGGTAATTGATTAACAATGTGACAAATAAATCATAAATTGTCACGATGCAGAGAGTTTCAAAAAAGATAACGCTTGAACTTGCAACTTTACAACACACATAGGGATTTTTTCTTTTAAGTATACTTTCACATATTCCATATGGACGTGAAGAACTTGTGAAGAAAGGAGAAAAAGTGTTTTATTTCAAGTTTTTATTTCAAGTTTCCATATGGACATTTGTAAAATTAAGAACATGTGATAAGAACTAAGCAGTATATTTTGAAATTGAATTTGTGTTCAGTATTCCGGCACCAGGTACCCACAGACGCGTTTCGGACTTCAAGGTCCTCTTCAGTGTGGTCCCGACCCAGTGCTGAGGAGGAGCTGAACATTTCTGACTATTTCAAGCCAATATGTGAAAACTATTAATGATTTCGATAGCTAACGCCATCTAATGCTTCTTTGTGCATTCGTGTCACTGACGATGCCATTTGCAATCGTCACTGACGATGCCACTATGAAGCATTAGATGGCGTTAGCTATCGAAATCATTAATAGTATATTTTGAATTTTACTTTAAATCAGTGTTTTATACGCATAGCGCATAAAGTAAAATTTCGAGTTTAGAAAAGCCTAATTTGGCTTGGTCGCTCCGCTACTCTACGCGACCAAGCCAAATTTTCAGGCTTTTCTAAACTCGAAATTTTACTTCATGCTTAATCTGGGATTGGAAACACTCGTTAGAGTCTTCAAATTGAACGTTTTTAATGAAACCACGAATATCTGAAAATTTACATTCAAAAATCGTAATATGTATACCTAAAAGGAAAATTCCTTGTATTTAGAATTTTTTCAAAATTTGAACATATAAATGGTCAGATAATGAAGAAGACGGATATTCCTGAACAAGGAACATTTACCTGATCCCCACAGACACTTTTTAAGCTGGTATGAGATATAAATAATTTGAGGCGGTGATAGGTACACTTCTGTGCAATAAAATTAAGCAAACAAAATATATTGTAGTTTAAAACGGACGTCATGAGTTTCCTTGTTACAAAAATATGTAAATATGTCAATTTTCTTAATGTCAAAATGCTGCGTCATTTAGACAACAATTTAAAAATTCGAAATTCTAACTAAAATAGAAGATGGTTTTTCTATTTCGGCTTTGTTGTATTTATTACGAGCATTTTTTTAATAGTTGTCATAGTTTTGGTTTTTTAATAGAAGTGATATTTTCAAGTTATGGTGTTTTGTTATTTATTGAAACTGCTGCTAGGCAATTAACACAGACTCGAATTATACAACTAGAATATTGTGAAAAATAGCTATGTGCTTAATTTTATTGCAGAGATGACGGGCCCTGAACTTTCATTTTGTTCCCTTGTAAAATTTCTAAATTGTGACTCTTTTGGTTTTTCCCCTTAACAATCTAAATATACACTATTTAGAGGGTTAAGGGGAAAAACCAAAAGAGTCACAATTTAGAAATTTTACAAGGGAACAAAATGAAAGTTCAGGGCCCGTATTCACAGCACCGATGCAATTTATCATCATGGAGAAGTTGCACTGAAATTACGTCATTTTATTCCAAACGGTTGGGTAAATTCTTCCCAAAATGACGTCATTTCAGTGCAACTTCTCACTGATGACAAATTGCATCAGTACTGTGAATACGGGCCCAGAACTCGTATGTTTTACAGGTTATGACATTTCTTTCGTCGTGAATAACTAGTGACCCATTTATTTGTTTCCCGTTCGGTTTGTCTACGTAAATACTTGGTCTAAGCTACGCAATTTTGTTAAAAACGAGTTTAAGTACTTTTTGGACTCATTTGGTTTTTCCTTTCAGCCCTTTATTTGTAATCGCAATGGTTGTTAAATGAATTATCTATTTTATGAGGTAATTGAATTGCTATATAACTGTCAGGTTTCCTTCACGTAACCTACAAATTAAAAGTTGATTTAGAACATAACATGTAATTAATCTTGTCCTGACCTAAAACACATAACCTGGATCACACCACTATATTCATGGAATGTCAAATTTGATTGGTCATATTAAAAAAAAACAATAGATTACATGTTGCACGTGATTATCGATAACTTGATTTTGATTACTGCCAACATGAATTTGTTTAGTGCAAACTTGAACTTGAAAAGGTATAGTGGCAAGTTTTCATGGTAAGATGGACGTACTGTGACAATTCCAATTAATTCCTTTGCCATAAAAAGAATATTTCAAATAATACCAATATGAAAATAGAATGTTCATGTGAAAACAAACTGTGGATAAAGTATTTATAGAATTTTACATACAGAGAAATTTTCTTCTAAGAATGCATATGCGTACGTTATTGTTTTAAGAGTTTAATTTGACATTTAAACGAGTGTTTTCCACTCCCAGATTAAGCATGAAGTAAAATTTCGAGTTTAGAAAAGCCTGAAAATTTGGTTTGGTCGCGTACCGAAGCGATGCGACTAAACCAAATATTCAGGCTTTTCTAATCTCGAAATTTTACTTCATGCACCATGCCTGTTAAATACTGAAAACACTGAAATTTTGTGAACAGGTGAAGTTCACTTCAAATTAGTGTTTTATATGTGTGGCGCATGAAGTAAAATTTCGAGTTTAGGAAAGCCTGAAAATTTGGTTTGGTTGCGTACCGAAGCGATGCGACTAAACCAAACTTTCAGGCTTTTCTAATCTCGAAATTTTACTTCATGCACCATGCCTGTTAAATACTGAAAACACTGAAATTTTGTGAACAGGTGAAGTTCACTTCAAATTAGTGTTTTATATGCGTGGCGCATGAAGTAAAATTTCGAGTTTAGGAAAGCCTCAAAATTTGGTTTGGTCGCTCCGCTTCGCGGAGCGACCAAACCAAATTTTCAGGCTTTCCTAAACTCGAAATTTTACTTCATGCTTAACCTGGGAGTGGACAACACTCGTTTAAAGCTTCAAATTGAACTCTTAAAAAAAATGAATGTCTGAAGACTACAGACGGATAAACGAAAAACTAAAATAATCATAAAAATTTCGTTCTGAAAGTGCGAACTTTCAGCTTTGATCCATAAAAATGTATTCCGAAATTTCAGCGATTTTTTTTTGTCAAAAACGATTTTCCTTTGAAACTTGGCACAAATATTGAATATTTAGACAGTGACATAGGAATTCCTATGAAAATAAAGATCGAGAATTTTAACTTTTTTCGAAAAGGAATTTTGCATACGAAATTTCATAAAATCCATTCAGAATTTAAAAACTAAAATAATCATGAACATTTTGTCCTGAAAGTGCGAACTGTACTTGACCCATAAAAATCTATTTCGAAATTTCTAAGCAATTTTTTTGTCAAAAACGGTTTTCTTTAAAATTTGGCGCAAATATTGAATGAAGATCGAGAATTTTAACTTTTTCTCATATTCGAAAAGACATTTTGCATACGAAATGTCATAAAATACATTCAGAATTTTGTCTTTAGTTTTACTGAAAATTGCGAAACTTGGACTTTGTCTTAAATATACAGGGTGATTTATGCAACGTTTACTATCAACTCCAATAAATAGATGAATTGCTAAACAAGCGATACACCACAGTTTACACATTGGTGGTGGTGTTATTTTTTGAACTGACAAGTAATTTATACATAAAATACCATTTTCGACATTATAATTGTCACTTTTGACACCCCATTATTTTTACTAATTGGGTACTATATTTTAAGTTAAATAATAAAACAAATGTAAAGGTAAACAAACTGCCAATCTGTGAATATTAATTTATTAATCATGTTAAGACGAGCCGCGTGCATTAGTTCAAAGAGCCGCATGCGGCTCGCGAGCCGCGGTTTGCCGACCCCTACACTAGAGATCTCTCTTTTGGTCAAACTCACAGGTATTTTTATTTCCGTTTAAAAGTTAAATTTAAATTCGTTTTTTTTAAATAATATTTCAAACAATAATAGTAATTAATACCTACAGTTTAAAAGTAAATCAAATTATTACCATGTTTTTTAGCACTTTTATTAATTTTCATATATACAGATGTTACATATAAAGATTTTTATGACTTAGGTTTCGACAGTGTGAGTGTCATTATGAAGTTTATTTGATAATGACACTCACACTGTCGAAACTTAAGCGGTAAAAATATTTATATGTAATACTATATACAGGTATTATATATAAATATTTTTACCGCTTAAGTTTCGACAGTGTGAGTGTCATTATCAAATAAACTTCATAATATATAAATTATATATTTATTAATATTAATGTTTATTAATTTATATTATATATAAATTAATAAAAGTCGTAAAAAACAGTAATTTACATTTTAATTTTGATATGGATTACCACGTAGTAACGGTCAAAACCATCGTGATGTTAAAACCTACAGATTAATTAATTGGAAATTTGGGTTGAATTAATAAATTTTGAAACGACAAGTAGTTTTATTACAGTTTTTAATGCATCCGAAATAAATTTGTAATTTGGGTTTTATTAATAAATTTTGAAATTTAATATTAAATAAACACTTTATTTAAAGCAAATCTATCCATTCGTGATGTTTTACATTTTTATAATTTCAAATAAATAATTTTATAAATACTTAGTACAATAGGTAAGGGCCCAGGTAGCAGACATATGCGATTTTAAGTGATCATTAAGTCAACTAGCATCATTATGACGCAATTATTAACCGGTTATTTAAATAACGTTAGTTTGCTACATGGGGAATGTGGCTTAATATACATCGTGGTCTTGTTTTGGGGGGTGGGGAGGGTGTCAACGCGATTTCGGGGATAATACGCACCGGCACTACAAAAACATTGCACATAGTCCACGTTTTTTTTTCTTTCTTTTAGGAAAACTTTTTAATAATTTACTTTTAATGAGGTACCTTTCTTTATAGCACGTCACGAGGGTGTTGGCAGTTGAAGCCTTCAACAGCGATCAGTCTCTCCCGATGCGCTTGTGTATCTGCTGGTGCTTGAGTAGGTGCGCTTTTTGCCGAAAGGCTTTCGCGCACGTGTCGCACCTGAAGGGCTTTTCACCCGTGTGCGTGCGCAGGTGTACCTTGATGTTGCTTTTGTTTAAGAAACCGCGATTGCAGATGTTGCACCGGTGTACGGGCTTCTCTTTCCCGAGGATGCCTAGGTTGGCCTCGGATTGGAATACGGTGGAGGTAGCGGCTTGTTGCTTCTTCTGCGCTCGACTTCTTTGTTTCTTGGGGGCGTTGGGGGTGGTTGTGGTGGTGTGCGGGTAGTTCTGGCCTAGCATGTCAGGGCTGCGTATCCGCTCGTTTTCGCTCATGTGGATGCCGTATTGCGAGAGGAACCTCCCGTTGACTGTTAGTAAGAGGTTGTCCGTTGTCGAGACTACGTTGGAAGGAGGACTAGAGGTTGAGATTAGGTCGGTGTTGTAATTCGTCGAGCTGGGCACTTCTTGTTTGATCGGAGGTCCGTTTTGTAACCGATTTTGCAGCAGAGGCATGTAACCGTGCGTTAGGAGATTCTGCAGCGTTGAGCCCCCTTGCTGGTTTTGGGCTTTCGCGTACTCAACGTTTTGCGATTTGTATTCATTATTGTTCGGTATCACAAATTCTGAAAGTCCATCCTGAGTTATAATCAAGCTCTTCTGTTGGTCCACACAAGCCCCGTCAATCCACGCGTCTAAGTCCATCCAGCTATCCCTAGACCCCACTTGATCCTGATCCTCGGGTTGGTTGTTGGGCACAGTGGTGTCCGCAATGGCCGAACCAATAATAGCCGCTATGTCTTCTATCGAGGAAATATCATACTCCGCCATTTCCGTTTTGATATGCGTCACTGAATCCGCGTTAGCGTGTCCACAGTCATCGTAAATCTTAGCACTAGAAACTGAATCCGCTGCGTTAACACAGTCTGCGTAACCCAACTTCAACACCTCATCACCCGAATACACACTCTTCGCACCGTTATCACCAGCCGAATCCGCCGAACTCACATTACACGTCGAACTCGACACTATATTCTGTTCATTGTAATTATTATAAGTATTGTTATTCTCCTCCGGAATCCGCTGCGCTATCGCGTGATAATGATGACCCTGTATCCCGTTAATACTCAAATTCGCCGTGTATCCAGCGAAAGGTGGCAGCGGCTTCAATTCCGCTAAACTCGTGTTGATCGGCTGCGTCAGCAATAAATTGTCTAGCGCGTCCATCGTCGCCTTCGTGGCGATCTCGCTGTCGCTGTCGTGGATGGGCGATCCGAGGAGCAGCTTGTCGGAGCCGAGGTTGCTCATCGAGCTGTCGAGGATGATCTTGTGGTCCATGTATTCGCCGGAGTTGTTCTGCCAACATGATGAGGTGAAGAGCGAGTCGACTTCGTCGACGTGCGATCCGTTTCCGCTGACGGCCATGTTGCTACCTCCAGATACGTTGGGATATTTCATTGTTTCCATTCAAAGACTAGTCGCTAAAACGTTGACTTCATCGTCTGGATGATTGGGCAGGTTACACTGTAACAAAAAAGAACATATTTTAGCATTGCTATTCATATTGATACCTTTATATTTGAATAAATATCGATTCAATTCAATTGAGTGACCTTTAGTCAGCGTTGCAACATTTGAAGAAATGTCTCCAAATCAAGAATAATAGAAATTAAGAACTACCAATAAAGACAAAAATGTATTTTAAAGAATGTTTGTATTATTGTTAAAATCAGGGCTTCAAACTGAAACTGAACCGTAAACCAAAAACTTTTATTTTTGTCGGAACGAAAACCGGAAATGAACCCCAAAAAAATATCGGTTTATTTCGGTTCAAACACGCACGTAAACACTTGTTTAATTCTACAACAATTTCTACTTTTTCGCAATTTTGAAATCAAAACTGTTTGCGGAAATATTCGTTTCGAGGTACCCTCACTTCATTAAGACCATTTCTGATGGGTTTTTTTGTAGAAATTTTAGTTTTCGTTCGCCTTTGAGAAAAAGTTAATTTTAGTTCCACATCGGTTTTTTTAAGAATAAAAATTATAAATTAATTAAATGTAACATAAATACTCAACACCAAAGAATATAATTACTCAAAAATTAATAAACGTTGACTGGTTGCAATCGCAATTTGAATATCTAGACTAGATTTTCCAAAATATCAACTGTTTTGTTGAAAATCGGCAGGGAGTTTTTCTTTTAAGTATACGTATTCTAAATTCAGACTATTTTCTGTAAATCTTTAGATATTCCTTGTTTTTTTTTTTAGGTTCAATTTGAAGCTTTAAACGAGTGTTTTCCACTCCCAGACAAAGCATGAAGTAAAATTTCGAGTTTAGAAAAGCCCCGTGAAAATTTGTCGAGGGTCGCGCAATTGATTCAAGCCTATTTAATCTACGGTGACCTGACTGCTTTAAAAGTTTAATATTGTTAACCGAAAATGTGTGTCCTGTTGTTAATGAATGGTGTGCACCACTGATTTGTCCAGGTTTTGAATTTTAAAGTAATATTGCTATTCTTTGAATCTTTGAATCTTTTTAATATACATATAAAGCTTAATTGAGTAGGTATACATGATTCTTCAAAACCTCAAATAACAATGGCCAAAATCTTCAAACATACTGTATTAGAATAATTTATTTTATCCGAGATACAAAGTTTACCAAAAGAGAAAAAAAATAACAGTCATAAATAAAGAGAAAGCACACGAAGATTTACAATAGAAATGGCCGCGAGGGGATATCGATCTTGATGTTCTTTTCCATTAGGAGTGTCAGAACATGAATAAAAAATACATCGTCAACAGTTTTCTTCATTGTATCGGCAGGTATAAGAAGACAACAAATCTACCACAGATTGTAGTAGATAATCAAATTATATTTCTCACATGTTTTATTAGACATTTTTCAAATTTAAGCATTCAAATATTCCTTGAATAACTTTCTCATTTATCACTTGGTGAAACATTTTGAAATAATATTAAAGGATAAATTAAAAACACTTGGTTCAATTCAACAACGTTTCAAAATTTTCCAATTATTTGAATATTTAAATATGTGGAATATTAAAATATTTGGATATTCGAATACTTCAATGGAAGAAGCAAAGAGAAAAAAACACTGGTTACATCTTTTTAATTATGATTTGTAATGAGCAAAAAAAATGGCTCACATATAAAAAAATACGTCAAATGTACACTTCTGTGCAATAAAACTAAGCACACAAAATAAGTTATAGCGGACGTGATGAGTTTCCTAGTTACAAAAATATGTAAATATCTCAATTTCCTTAATGTCAGAATGCCGCGTCATTTAGACAATTCAAAAGTTCGAATTCTAACTAAAGTAGAAGACGATTTTTTTATTAGACAAATTGCTGGATTGATCAACATTAGTAAAGACCAGACCTGGGACAAATCCTTGTAAAAAGGATTCAAATCACGAATCCGAATCACCTAATATGATTCGAATCACGAATACTCGAATAAAGGATTCGTAAAAGATAAATATAATTCGAATCAAAGATTCGAATCCTGTTTTTTCGAATCACGAATAATAATAATAATAATAATATATTTATTGCGTGCCAGTACATAAAGTTTACACTAGTCATAAAGTAGTATTTGAACTATAAAATAAAATAATAGTAGCCTATAAATAAAACATTGATATTAAAATTATAATTAAGACTCGGTTTGTCTACCTATATAAAACAGATTAAAACAAAGACCATTAATGTTAAAAAGCAATAAGAATAAATTAAGCTTAGTCTAATACATAAAATACAAGACAATGGTTTACTCTTGACCAGTTGGTGAGATATCACAGAATTTGTGTGCAAGACATTCATTAATGCTATAGAACGCCCTGGTGGACAAGTGTTCTTTAATTAACTTTATGAATTTTATACTTGGAAGTAACTTCACATTTTGTGGAAGTATATTGTACAGTTTCGGACCATAAAAATGTATTCCATTTTTGCATTTAGTCAGTCGTATTTGACATGGCTGGATGTTATTTTTATTGCGTGTGTTATGTGCATGTACTTGGCTATGAGTTCTACAAGATTGAACATTTTTATGAGTGAATTTAAGGCATTCCAGAATAAAAACATACGGGACAGTGAGAATCTTCAATCCAATAAAAGCAGATCTGCAGTCCGCTCTGTAAGGTATAGATGCTAATACTCTGACTACCCTTCTTTAAATCGAGAATATGTTCGAGCTTATAGGAGAATGTCCCCAAGCCAATATTCCATACCTTACATGTGAATTAAACCATGCGTAATACGCTGACATTAGGGATTCACTTGGCAAAGATTGGCTTAGGTTGCGTATTAAGTAGGTCGCCCTACAGAGTTTGTTACAGCATTCTGTGACATGCTTATGCCAATTCAACTTGGAGTCAAATTGTACTCCAAGAAACCTACAAGTACCATGTTCACCTGCATATGGCCTTAGAGAAAAGGTTATTTTTTCAGTTTTCTCTATGTTAAGAGAGAGGCTATTAGCATTGAACCAATCCTCCATCTGTGAAGTAACATTTTCACTCATATTGAGTGCTTCTTGCAGATCATTCGACTTACAGATGGAAGTTGTATCATCTGCATACATTATTATCTTAGTGTTACTAAATTGTGCCGGTAGATCATTAGCATAAATTAAAAATAGTAGTGGACCCAGTATTGAACCTTGCGGAACACCATGGATTAATGTGGCCCCGTCTGATAATACTTTATTGAATTTGACTTGTTGTGATCTATCAGTTAAGTAAGAATTCATTAAACGACAGCTTATAGGCTGGAAGTTGTAATAATAAAGTTTTCGTAATAGTGTACAATGAGGCACACAATCGAACGCCTTGCTGAGATCGAAAAAGGCAGCGACTGTAAATTCGCCCAATTCAAAGCTTGATTCAATTTCTTCAGCAAGTGCTCTTATTGCATCAGTTGTAGAAAGCCCTCGACGAAAACCGTACTGGTTACGATTTAGGACCGAGTTCGCGTCAAGAAAACTAATAATTTGGTTGGAGATAATTTTTTCAAATATGTTGGACACAATAAGTAATAAGGATATTGGTCTATAGTTTTTAACGTCATCTTTACATCCTTTTTTATGAATAGAGACAATAAGTGCCTCTTTCAGACATTTGGGAAAAATGCCAGATTTTATCCATTTATTAATTAGCTTGGTGAGTGGGAAAATTAATACTTCACATAGATATTTTACAAGCACACTTGACATCTCGTATTTATCGCGATAAGTTGTGTTTTTAAGGCTTTGATAGCATCTCTGACATCGATAGTACTGACCTCCTGAAAGACAAAACTGTTGTTACATAATGGTAATTTGTGCATATATTGAATGGGATCAGCGTTACCCGGGTTACAAATCCATTAAGAATAAATTTGATTTCATTATTTTTTTTCAATCGTTTATATATAAATATCGTTACCAGTTGTTTTAACAAAAATATTTAAAACCTAATTATTTATTATTAACACTGAATATCGTTGATAACAGACTAAACATCTGATTTCCAGTTACTCTGATTAAAGATGTATTTGTGTGTTTCTGAACTTCACTTCAAATCAGTGTTCTGGACGCGTGGCGCATGAAGTAAAATTTCGAGTTTAGAAAAGCCCGAAAATTTGTCTCGGGTCGCTGCGCGACCCTCGACAAATTTTCACGGGGCTTTTCTAAACTCGAAATTTTACTTCATGCTTAGTCTGGGAGTGGAAAACACTCGTTTAAAGCTTCAACTTGAACTCTATCATAAAATCGACGAATGCCTGAAAATTACGTGAAAAAAAATTCACTGAATATCATTTAAACCGGGAAGTCAGAGAAAAGTCTTGAAAATATATTAAAATTGACCAAAACAATAACAAAAAAGCCATATGACATTATTAAATTTGTGAAAATCAGCAGGCAAATTACAAAACACGTAAACATTTATAAAATTAACTTAAATATTGACAAAAACAATGAATACAATTTAACAAAATGGGGGTTTCCCATAGAAGAAAGTTATATTAAAAAGCCAGGGAAAAAATCTTGAATCGGGGAAATGATTCGAAAATTTAACATTTTAGATTGTGGCTACCATGTCAGTTTTACTTCAAATAATATTAAACCTAGTTTTGAAAACTAGATTATTAGTTCTTATCAAAACATTCAGTTTGAAGTTTCGAACGAGCGATTCCACTCCCCATGGGTCTTTTTTAAATTTCGCATTTACCGCAACAAACCACAAACCTTGCAAGTCTTGAAAGCCAACATTGAAGAAGAAATCACCAATTTAGGACCAGATGTTTTACGAACAACAATTTAAAATGCTGTAAAACGAGCACAATCAACATAAACGCAGGAGATGGTCATTTGACCGATATCATTTTTTTAACTTTATATAATCAAATTTACACTTTTAAATTAACTTTAAGTCAAAACATTGCCCATTTTTTTCATTTTTAATAAAATGGCAGCCAATTCATAACATGACATTACTTTTGCCTTCTATTACACGAGACAAAATGTTTATATCTTAAGAAATGTTAATGTTTTAACATAGATTTACTATCCTTGTTTACGCACGATGTGAAATATAGAGTTTAGAAAATTCTGAAAATTTGGTTTAGTTGCGTAACGGATAGTTGCGAAACGGATAAAACACGTAAATATTGTGAAATTGAAAATATACTGGTTTTTACTTATTATGTTTGCATTTCATAGCAAATTCAGTTTGATTATATTAGAAATATCGATGTTTCGAGAAATACAGGGAGTTTTTTTTGACGTCACACATGAAGTGAAAAGTCAATGTAATTAAACTAAAAAGGTCGACCCGGTTTTAAATTAAGACAACCACCTTGATTGCTGACGTCACGCGTGGAAGTCCTCACGTGACGTCAACAATCAAGGTAATTAAACAATACAAGATCGGCTCGGTTTAAATCAAGACAAATTTACTTACACACCTTGGTTGATGGTTGTGGAAATCCGTACGTGACGTCAAAACCAAGATCATTACTGTGCAAGGTTGTCTCGATTTAAACCGAGCCGACCTTATCACGCGCGGAAATCCTCACATGACGTCAAAATCAAAGTCATTACTATATAAGGTCGACTCAGTTTAAACTGAGGCAGTCTTCTATAAGGTTGTCTTCATTTAAACGAGTGTTTTCCATTCCCAGACTAAGCATAAAGTAAAATTTCGTGTTTAGAAAATCCCGTGAAAATTTGTCGAGGATCGCGCAGCGACTAGAGACAAATTTTCTGGGCTTTTCTAAACTCAAAATTTTACTTCATGCACCACGCGTATAAAACAGTGATTTAACGAGAAATTTAAAAACACAGTAAAGACATTTTTTATGTTAATCCTCACAATTAATTCGAATTATGTTTGACGATTCAAATCCTTTTGTAAGTATTCGAATCCTTTTATAAACATTCGAATCCTTTTATAAATATTTGAATCCTTTTATAAATACTCGAATCCTTTCATAAGGATTTGAATCCTTTTATATGGATTTGAATTACCCACATTTTGATTCGAATACGAATCCTCTTAAATAAATGTAACAAATCCGGATCACGAATCCAGTTGAACTAAAGGATTCGAATCCAGGATTCGAATCCTGAATGATTCGAATCCTGCCCAGCTCTGGTAAAGACACTGTTTTCAGAGTTCAGAAACGCTGGAAGCAGGAACAAAGTGTTAGAAGAAAAGCAGGATCTGCGCGTCCCAGAGTTTCTGATAATGATAAAAACACAGCTCTTATATCGTATGTTCAATAAAATAAAACCTCTAGAGTGCCATGTAAAATATTGTAGGTTGGCAACTGAAATTATACATTATAATTATTATGTCTGACGTTTTATATGTAAATTCCAAAAGCGTGTAGACAACTTGAATTTTTTTTTTAAACGAGTGTTTTCCATTCCCAGACTAAGCATAAAGTAAAATTTCGAGTTTAGAAAAGCCCTGTGAAAATTTGTCGAGGGTCGCGCAGTGACCCGAGACAAATTTTCTGGGCTTTTCTAAACTCGAAATTTTACTTCATGCGCCACGCGTATAAAACACTGATTTCAAGTAAGGTTTAAATATACATAAAGTTCACAATATTTTAGTGTTTTATATGCGTGGCGCATGAAGTAAAATTTCGAGTTTAGAAAAGCCCAGAAAATTTGTCTCGGGTCGCTACGCGACCCTCGAAAAATGTTCACGGGGCTTTTCTAAACTCGAAATTTTACTTCATGCTTAGTCTGGAAGTGGAAAACACTCGTTTAAAGCTTCAAATTGAACTCTTAAGAATAAAACAACGAATAACTAAAGAATTAAAGAAAATAAGATGAATTTGGAATACGTATATAAAGAAAAACTCCCTGTACATCAAAGAAATGTCATTTGGTTATGCGGTAAGAGTTCAATTTGAAGCTTTACACGAGTGTTTTCCACTCCCAGACTAAGCATGAAGTAAAATTTCGAGTTTAGAAAAGCCCTGTGAAAATTTGTCGAGGGTCGCGTAGCGACCCGAGACAAATTTTCTGGGCTTTTCTAAACTCGAAATTTTACTTCATGCGCCACGCGTATAAAACACTGATTTCAAGTAAGGTTTAATATACATAAAGTTCACAATATTTTAGTGTTTTATACGCGTGGCGCATGAAGTAAAATTTCGAGTTTAGAAAAGCCCAGAAAATTTGTCTCGGGTCGCTACGCGACCCTCGACAAATTTTCACAGGGCTTTTCTAAACTCGAAATTTTACTTCATGCTTAGTCTGGGAGTGGAAAACACTCGTTTAAAGCTTCAAATTGAACTCTTAAAAATAAAAACAACGAATAACTAAAGATTTAAAGAAAATAAGATGAATTTGGAATACGTATATAAAGAAAAACTCCCTGTACATCAAAGAAATGTCATTTGGTTATGCAGTAAGAGTTCATTTTCTGGGCTTTTCTAAACTCGAAATTTTACTTCATGCGCCACGCGTATAAAACACTGATTTCAAGTAAGGTTTAAATATACATAAAGTTCACAATATTTTAGTGTTTTATATGCGTGGCGCATGAAGTAAAATTTCGAGTTTAGAAAAGCCCAGAAAATTTGTCTCGGGTCGCTACGCGGCCCTCGAAAAATTTTCACGGGGCTTTTCTAAACTCGAAATTTTACTTCATGCTTAGTCTGGAAGTGGAAAACACTCGTTTAAAGCTTCAAATTAACCTCTTAAAAATAAAAACAACGAATAACTAAAGATTTATAGAAAATAAGATGAATTTGGAATAAGCATACTTTAAAGAAAAACTTCTTGTACATCAAAGAAATGGCAATTGGTTGTGCGGTAAGCAATCAGCTGTTCAGCTGTCAGCAGGAAATGTACTTATCAAAGCTATTACTTGCATGTGTACGTAATGTCAGTCATACTTGTCAAGATGACACTGTGGTATGATGTGGTTAATAGATAGGGCGTAGGTAAATGTAATTATGAGTGAAATTTGTCAATATAGTTGGAAATAAAAATATAATGCTTTCGACAGAACTTAAACCTGCAACCTCTAGAGTTAAAATTGCTAAATTTGTTTACACACAATAATATTAAGAAAAGAATAGTCATAATTGATAAATATGAGAAAAACTCGCCGATTTCGACAAGTTTAACATATAACATTTAAATTGATAGAGTTACTTAAAGATAATTATAACTTTGATTAAAACAATTGGAACCTTTTTTCAACACTTTAAAGTGTTGAAGAGAGGTTCTAAGTGTTTTAATCAAAGTTATAAATATCTCAATTAATTAACGAACCACATTACTAAAAGCTTTTAATCATATTTGTCTAATCTATAAAGGGTGGGCCATCAATTAGTTTCTTTTTGAACTGTTTGTTATTTCCATATTAGCAACACTGACGCTTAACATATGGACATAAATGTAGTGTCAAACCTCCGCTGTAAGATATGAATCGTTTTTATTTGGAACAATTTTGGGAAATATTGAAAAATTATTTCCAAAGTGAGTGTTGTGTCTCAACAGAGTGCGGTACCGAGACATGCTGACTAATTATTTGTGGCCGCAACTAGACGATTTCGAAATAAGTGGGCTTTGGTTCCAGCAGGATGGAGCAACATGCCAAACCAGCCGTGAAACTATCGATCCTTTGCACACTAAGTTTGGTAACCGTGTTATCAGTCGTTTTAGAGACTGTAATTGGCCATCGCTCAGCTGCGATTTGTCGTCGTTGGACTATTTTTTGTGGGGATATGTTAAGGACCGTTATTACTCCAATGACTCACAAACGATTGACGCACTGAAGGAAAACATTCGTTGAACTATTCGTCAAATAGAGCCACAAACATTCGAAAATGTACAGAAAAATTGGGTGAAAAAGATGCACTACTGTCAAGCCAGCCGCGGCGGCCATTTAACTGAAATTGTTTTCTATAAATAATCGGAAGGTGTATTTTCTTGAATAAAGCAACAATCATTAAAAAATATTCAACGGTGTAGTTTTAATAGCAATTTCAAAAATAATCCCACCCATTATATTACATATTTAATTTGTGATTTTGATTAACAAAATCCTGGCTGCGCCACTGATCAACTGAGACTATTTGTTAATTCATAGAATATTAGCATTCAGGCCAACAAAATCGTTGCTAACAATACTTTGATATTTTGTAGACTAGCTTATTGAATACTTATGTTAGTAAATTGTCTATGACCATTATTTCTAAAATTGGTGTTTAGGCCATTCAAATGCGGGAATAATTAATTAATTTACTAATTAACCACTAGCGCTCCTCCGACCAATTCAATTAGCACTAAAATTCGTATGTGTTTACGGAGAGCCACTTTCTTCTGACGTTTTCATTATAACTAGTAGAAAGCAAGACCAGCCAGCCATCCGATTGGCAGATGTTCCCTCATTAGAATTCGTCAGGAGATTCGCTCGGTATATAAATCACTTCTGTTTGATCGCCAATCAACCGATGGCAATGAATGATCAATAAAAAATATGCTGGTATAAAAAAAGATCGACAGTTTGATTGCTAGAAATCAGGTGGTCGAAATATTATAAATTTTATTGGACCATAAAGATTTTATTTGGGTGAAGAAATATTGGTATTCAAATGAGAAAGATCACGCAATTTTTCTTTTAAGTGTAAATGCATACGCTGCAAATCTTTAGATATTCCTTGTTTTTGAAAACAGGTCAAATTGAAGCTATAAACGAGTGTTTTCTACTTCCAGATTAAGCATGAAGTAAAATTTCGAGTTTAGAAGAGCTTTAGAAAATTTGGTTTGATCGCTTACTTCATGCGCCACGAGCGTGAAACTCTGAAATATTGTGAAGTTAGAAACACACTTAATAACACTTTTTTACAATAAGTAATGATCAGAATATTTAAATATCAAAATATTTACATCATTTTTCACACAATTTGAAGTCAGGTCAAATAATACATGTGTTAAATTAAATAATTTAGTAATTTAGTTAAGAAAAAAAAAATTTTATTGGACCATAAAGATTTTATTTGTGTGAAGAAATATTGGTATTCAAATGAGAAAGATCACGCAATTTTTCTTTTAAGTGTACATGCATACGCTGCAAATCTTTAGATATTCCTTGTTTTTGAAAACAGGTCAAATTGAAGCTATAAACGAGTGTTTTCTACTCCCAGATTAAGCATGAAGTAAAATTTCGAGTTTAGAAGAGCTTTAGAAAATTTGGTTTGTCGGTTACTTCATGCGCCACGCGCGTGATACTCTGAAATATTGTGAAGTTAGAAACACACTTAATAACACTTTTTTACAATAAGTAATGATCAGAATATTTAAATATCAAAATATTTACATCATTTTTCACACAAGTTGAAGTCAGGTCAAATAATACAATGTGTTAAATTAAATAATTTAGTAATTTAGTTAAGAAAAAAAAATTTATTGGACCATAAAGATTTTATTTGGGTGAAGAACTATTGGTATTCAAATGAGAAAGATCACGCAATTTTTTTTTTGAGTGTACATGCATACGCTGCAAATCTTTAGATATTCCTTGTTTTTGAAAACAGGTCAAATTGAAGCTATAAACGAGTGTTTTCTACTTCCAGATTAAGCATAAAGTAAAATTTCGAGTTTAGAAGAGCTTTAGAAAATTTGGTTTGATCGCTTACTTCATGCGCCACGCGCGTGAAACTCTGAAATATTATGAAGTTAGAAACACACTTAAAACACTTTTTTACAATAAGTAATGATCAGAATATTTCAATATCAAAATATTTACATCATTTTTCACACAATTTGAAGTCAGGTCAAATAATACAATGTGTTAAATTAAATAATTTAGTAATATAGTTAAGAAAAAAAAATTATTGGGCCATAAAGATTTTATTTGGGTGAAGAAATATTGGTATTCAAATGAGAAAGATCACGCAATTTTTCTTTTGAGTGTACATGCATACGCTGCAAATCTTTAGATATTCCTTGTTTTTGAAAACAGGTCAAATTGAAGCTATAAACGAGTGTTTTCTACTTCCAGATTAAGCATGAAGTACAATTTCGAGTTTAGAAGAGCTTTAGAAAATTTGGTTTGATCGCTTACTTCATGCGCCACGCGCGTGAAACTCTGAAATATTATGAAGTTAGAAACACACTTAATAACACTTTTTTACAATAAGCAATGATCAGAATATTTAAATATCAAAATATTTACATCATTTTTCACACAATTTGAAGTCAGGTCAAATAATACAATGCGTTAAATTAAATAATTTTGTAATTTAGTTAAGAAAAAAAAAGTTGCGTTCTTGCATCAATGGCTAATTTACGATTTGTCATACCTGACATAAATGTCAGATTGTGTTAATCAGTAGCTCTTTAATTTGCCATGTTCTTATAGTTGTTGTGTTGTTTCTTCTTCTTTGGTGTGAGTGGGCATTAAAATACCGAATAAAATAACATTTTCAGGATTTTCTAAACTCGATATATTACTTTATGCTTAATCAAGGAGTGGAAACACTAGTTAGAAGCTACTAATCGAACGCATTCATAATAGTATATTACGTAACGAGAGTGGTATGCAGCATATTACACATGAGCGGACATGTTGCGCACGAGCCGCGCAGCGGCGAGTGCAGTATTCCGAGAGTATGTAATTGCCATACCACTCGTGAAACGTACGATACTTCACCTACGCCCTAATAAAATAAACATTGAGCATGAAAGAACAACTTATTTATTGTAATAATTTTTAATGGTGCCATGACAATTATGAAAACTAAATTACTAGTTGATCAATATACAGGGAATAAACTCTTATATAAATAAAACAATTTAAACACTTTCAAATATATATTGTGCATTCACTACAATTGTTTCGCCACACTGTGGCTTCTTCAGGCGAAGATATGAAATGATCATTTCTTCGCCTGAAGAAGCCACAGTGTGGCGAAACAATTGTAGCGAATGCACAATATATATTTGAAAGAGTTTAAATTGTTTTATTTATATAAAAGTGAGGATGAACTTTCAACAGGGAATAAGGCTGTACATTTTCCGACATTCGTTGTTTTTAAAAAGAGTTCAATTCGAAGCTTTAAACTTTAAATTCAGCTTATTTTCTTTAAATCTTTAGTTATTTGTTGTTTTTTTTTTAAAGTTTAATTTGAAGCTTTAAATGAGTGTTTTCCACTCCCAGACTAAGCATGAAGTAAAATTTCGAGTTTAGAAAAGCCCTGTGAAAATTTGTCTCGGGTCGCGGCGCGACCCGAGACAAATTTTCTGGGCTTTTCTAAACTCGAAATTTTACTTCATGCGCCACGCGTATAAAACACTGATTTCAAGTGAGGTTCAAATATACAAAGAGTTCACAATATTTTAGTGTTTTATACGCGTGGCGCATGAAGTAAAATTTCGAGTTTAGAAAAGCCCAGAAAATTTGTCTCGGGTCGCTGCGCGACCCTCGACAAATTTTCACGGGGCTTTTCTAAACTCGAAATTTTACTTCATGCTTTGTCTGGGAGTGGAAAACACTCGTTTAATGCTTCAAATTGAACTCTTAAAAAAAACAACGAATAACTAAAGATTTAAAGAAAATAAGCTGAATTTAGAATAAGTATACTTTAAAGAAAAACTCCCCCCTGTACATCAAAGAAATGTCATTTGGTTGTACGGTAAGCAATCAGCTGTTCAGCTGTCAGCACGTAATGTACTTGTCAAAGCTATTACGTGCATGTGTACGTTATGTCAATCAAGCAATCAGCTGTTCAGCTGTCAGCACGTAATGTACTTGTCAAAGCTATTACGTGCATCTGTACGTAAAGTCAATCATACTTGTCAAGATGACAATTTGGTATGATGCGGTTACTAGATAGGGCGTAGGTAAAATCAATTAATGCCTGAAAATTTACAGCGTATACAGTGAGATATGTATACTTAAAAGAAAAATTCCATGTATGGTAATATAACAAAATAAATTTTCTTGTTAAAGCATGCAATCACCATTATTTTTTAAATTATATAAATAAGCCAATGTCTTCAATTCAACAATTGCCTTTTTTTAGTTACAAAACGAAATACACTTATAAAAAAAACCAGACAATTGCAAAATCGAATTCATTCGTTAGTTGCTTGCACAGTTGGTAGCGGCGCTCGGCACGGAATGAAAAAAAAAAAGAAAATTATTAGAATTGTGAAATTTTCTAAATAAACCGCATTGTTGGCAGCAACGTCACGCATCATGGATATATAGCATAGTCGGCGATATTTCAATAAGCCGGTCACTTATTTTGTGTATGAAATCGCGTTAAAACAATGCGTCGTTGTGAAACGAGCGCTCGTAATTTTTTTCCTCTCTTCACAAGTAAGTTGGAGTTTTATCGGTATTTCGCGAGATTTTTTCGGTTAACCGTTCGATTACGCTCTGATAGGTATCGATTAATTAGTGGCAACGGTTTTTGATCTGTTTTTTGGCGTTGGATTTTTCGGTTAGTGTTTTTAGCACAATTGCGGTTGGAGAAGAAGATTCTGAAAAATCCTTGTTAATTGTTGTTATATTTGTGGTTATTTCTCTGAATTTTTTCTAAATTAATTGGTTAACTAACAGTTAACTATAAGTGAACACTTCAAAATAAATTGTAGAAAATTGACATATTTCCTATTGTCATAAAACAACGTGATCGTTTTTGTTTATTTATAAAAGCCACCCACTAAGCAAACCCATTGAAATAATGTTTAACCCATTAAGCGCAATTGATGCATATACGCAACATTATTAATTTTATGTTAATTAAATTACTAAATCAATTAATTAGATAAATTATATTATTTTATTTGACTTGAAAATGTATGAAGAAAAACGTAAATATATTGTTATTTAAATATCTCAATTATTACTCATTAAAAAAAATGTTTTCAGTGTATTTCTAACTTTACAATATTTCAGTGTTTTATACGCGTGGCGCATGAAGTAAAATTTCGAGTTTAGAAAAGCCCCGTGAAAATTTGTCTCGGGTCGCTGCGCGACCCTCGACAAATTTTCTACGCGGGGCTTTTCTAAACTCGAAATTTTACTTCATGCTTAGTCTGGGAGTGGAAATACTCGTTCTAAACTTTATATTGTACGTTTTCATACAAATTCGACGAATGCCTTGCATTTACAGGGTATACATTATGTATATTTAAAAGAAAAATTCACAGTGTGTAACACAATAAGTCATTCGTATAAATAATAATAATAATAATAATCTTTATTTAGCATCTTTGCTATATAATAACATAGAAAAATATATGTATATCTATATATATATATAAAATAAACATTTGATCATCCTTAATCTATAAATTGTGTATGTATAATAAATTTATCACATAATAATACTTAATATATAATATTTTTACTACTTTAATAAAATCAGTCTAAAACCATACTTAAATATCTATGTAAAAATAATAAATCCATAATACAACAATACTTATACATTTATGCAAAAAACAATAACCAAAAAGGTAATAATACTTATTTAAAATTTGTACTTATACATATAGGAACAATTAATAATATATACACATAATGTACAGCCCATACACTACGACTATTTCTGAAGACTCTTCAAGTAATCTAGCAACTTTGATTTAAACTTATTAATATTTTCTTCTTCTTTTATTTTTATTGATAGCTTGTTGTGTTCTTGAGCAGCTTTAAAAAAGAGTGAATTCTGTCCTGCCTTTGTGTTTTTGAATGGGAGAAAAATATTTCCTCTGCCTCTTGTGTTGTACGTATGGATGTCTGCATTAGTGATGATACTTTCATCAAAGTATTTGGGCATCTTCCCAGTGTAAACTTTGTGAATAAAAATGAATGCCTTAAATTTTACAAAATTCTCTATGTTTATCCAATCCAGTTGTTCTAACATCGTTCTTATACTTGTATATTTATTACAATTTAAAATTATTCTCATTCCTTTATTTTGCAATATTTGGAGTCTATTCAAAGATCCACTATTTGCAAGATAAAGAATAGATCCTGCAAAGTGAAAATGTGGTAGTATAATAGTGTTATATATTGTTTTTTTGGTAGCTTGCGACATATAATAACTACTTCGTCTTAATACTCCTAACTTTTTTCCTATTTTTTTACATGTAATAAATAATAAATAAAATGGAGATTCCGTTAATAAATAAATAAATAAATAAATGTATAATCTATATGTTCATTGAACTGTAATCGTTTATCTAATTGAACTCCTAGGTATTTTATTGTATTGACATATGTTATGGGGCTATTATTGAATTTAATTATATTATTTTCTATGGACTGATCTTTTCATTCATTTTTTCATTAAAAGAAGTGTAGAAGTTTACCTAAAATGAACTTTTAGAGTTAACTCTATAATTGTTTGGCCGTTAATGGGTAAATCAACATTAATACAACGTTTAATGTTGCTACAATGTTGATATAACGTTATTTGTTTGTTTTTTGCTCAGTGGGCATCTTAAATTAAAACATTTTGATTTTAATTGCACTAAAGTTGTCAAATCATACTTAAAGTGTTTAGGGAAAGCAGCAATATTTCAAATAATTATAGTGAAATGTAACTATATTTTAATTTATGTTTGGCGTATTATTTTTGTGATACCTTCATTTTAATTATGTTCTTTTTTTCTACAAAAAAATCCTCGTATTTAATAATTTTAGATTTTTGGAATGAAGAAGCTAAGTAAAATTTAGCGAAATCTATTAATGAATCCGATAGCTAACGCCATCTAATGCTTCATAGTGGCATCGTCAGTGACACGAATGCATTTTAGCGAAATATTGGAATTAAAATAAAGATCTGGTTCACCTTTAAACTATAATAATTTTGAATATCGCCGTTTTCCCCAAAAACTTTAAGAATAAATCTAAAATTAAAACAACAAAAATATTAAATTAAAGCGTTCAATATACAGGGTAATTCAGAATGAAGGAACAGATTTCATACATTTATTTCTTTCAAACTATAAAAGATAGAAACACAATTCCAACGTTCCTGCAAATAGAAAAGTTCCATTTTTATACATTTATTATGACCAACATTTGTTACAAGACAAATATCAATACGGTGGCTCATTTCTTGCTATTCAAGAATCAGCTGGTCTCTTGTTATCGAATTCACAGCTTCAACAATTCGATGTCACATATTTTCAAGAGAGGTTTTTGGGCTATTTTTCGTAAACTGTACGAATACGCTCGACATTTTAATTCGACGTGCGTGGACATCCCGTGCATTTCTGTTTGCAGATGCAATCATTGTCTACGAATTTTTGATGCCATTGGAAAATTTGCTCATGACCAGGCGGTTGTTTATTAAACTGACGGCGAAAAGCAAGTCGAACTTTAATAATGGACTCTAGTTTTGCTAATTGCAGCACATAAAATGTTTTTTCTTCTTGTCTTGCCATTTTACTACAGACAATCAACATGGCAAGTCATTCATTTTGAATAACCCTGTATATACCGGGTGTTCGATAAAAACGCCTAACGCCATAGCTCTTGTATTTATTAACCAATTTTATTGAACTAAAAATCAAAGTCAATAACCGTTTAGATACTAAAAATTGAAAAATAGTACATTTCTCAATAATAACTTCATTCCAAAATAATAGCCAACTTAAGATGATTTTTAAATGGCTGCCTATAATTTTTAAATTTTATTACATTAGACATTATTTTTCTGAATCCAATAACGCCCAATTTCTTGTTATTGTTCAATGTTTTGGTCGATTTTTTTAAATCATCCATTGAAAATTATATTTTTTAAAAAATATTTTTAGTGTGCCCTGTAAAAAAGGTGACAAATGTCATTTATTGTGAGGTTATGCCATTAATAATAACGAAACAACAAATAAGTACCTACGTTACAACTTAATGTAGAATAAAAGTAAAGGAAATATGTAAATATTTTGATATTTCAATATTTCGATTATTACTCATTTTTTAAGTGTATTTACAACTTCACAACATTTCAGTGTTTTATACGCGTGGCGCATGAAGTAAAATTTCGAGTTTAGAAAAGCCCAGAAAATTTGTCTCGGGTCGCTGCGCGACCCTCGACAAATTTTCAAGGGGCTTTTCTAAACTCGAAATTTTACTTCATGCTCAGTCTGGGAGTGGAAACACTCGTTCGAACATTAAATTTACCTCTTTTATAAAATCGACGTATGTAATATAATAAATCATTTATTGATATCATAGAAAAAAGACACAAAATTTTACCTAAAATCAACTTTTAGAGTTAAGAATAAATCTAGGATTAAAATAACAAAAATATTAAATTAAAGCGTTCAATATACAGGGTTATTCAGAATGAAGGAACAGATTTCATTCATTTATTTCTTCCAAACTATAAAAGATAGAAACACAATTCCAGCGTTCCTGAAAAGAGAAAAGTTCCATTTTTATGCATTTAATATGACCAAGACAAATATAAAAACGGTGGCTAATTTCTTGCCATTCAAGAATCAGTTGGTCTTTTGTTATCGAATTCACAGCTTCAACAATTCGATGTCACATATTTTCAAGAGAAGTTTTTGCGCTACTTTTCGTAAACTGTACGAATACGCTCAACATTTTCATTCTACGTGTGTGGACATAACGTGCTTTTCTGTTTGCAGATGCAATCATTGTCTACGAATTTTTGATGCCACTGGTAAATTTGCTCATGACCAGGCGGTTGTTTATTAAACTGACGGCAAAAAGTAACTCGAACTTTAACAATGGACTCTAGTTTTGCTAATTGCAGCACATAAAATGCTTTTTCTTGTTGTGTCGCCATTTTACTACAGACAAGCAACATGACAAGTTATTCATTTTGAATAACCCTGTATATAACGGGTATTCGATAAAAACGCCCACCGCTATAACTCTTGTATTTATTAACCGATTTTATTAAACTAAAAACCAAAGTCAATGGCCGTGTAGATACTAAAAAAATGACGTAAATAGTAAATTTTCAATAATAACTTCATTCCTTATTAATAGCCAACTTAAGATGATTTTTAAATGGCTGCCTATAATTTTTTAATTTTATTACATTAGACATTTTTTTTCTGAATCCAATAACGCGCAATTTTTTGTCTTTGTTCAATATATTGGTCGTTTATTTTAAATCATCTATTTAAAATTATATTTCTTAAAAATTATAATAAGTGTGCCTTGTAAAAAAGTGACAAATGTTATTTATTGTGAGGTTATGCCATTAATAATAACGAAACAACAAATAAGTACCTACGTTACGACTTAATGTAGAATAAAAGTAAAGAAAAATTGTAAATATTTTATTATTTCAATATTTCGATTATTACTCATTTTTTAAGTGTATTTATAACTTCACAACATTTCAGTGTTTTATACGCGTGGCGCATGAAGTAAAATTTCGAGTTTAGAAAAGCCTGAAAATTTGGTTTGGTCGCGTAGCGCTACGCGCTACGCGACCAAACCAAATTTTAAGGCTTTTCTAAACTCGAAATTTTACTTCATGCTTAGTCTGGGAGTGATAATACTGGTTCGAACTTTAAATGTACCTCTTTTATAAAATCGACGTATGTAATATAATAAATCATTAATTGAAATCATAGAAAAAGATGCAAAATTTTACCTAAAATCAACTTTTAGAGTTAACTTTATAATTTGCTCAGCTCTTAATGGGTTAAAATTCTATTCCTAAAAAAACAGTATTTATTAAATATTAAAGTTGCATTTAATATAATAACAAGGTGTGAATAAACCGACAAAAATCTAGAAATCTACAAAATTTCGACATGTTGCAAATCTTGACGGTCCACTCTCAGACTAAGCTTGAAGTAAGTAAAATTTCGAGTTTAGAAAAGCCTGAAAATTTGGTTTGGTCACGTAGCGAAGCGAAGCCTGAAAATTTGGTTTGGTCGCGTAGCGAAGCGAAGCGACCAAACCAAATGTTCAGGCTTTTCCAAACTCGAAATTTTACTTCATGCTTAATCAAGGATTGAAAACATTCGTTAGTAGCTTCAAACTGAACTCATTAATAAAACAACGAATGCCTCAAAATGCATACGCATCCTGATTGTATACTTCAAAGAAAAAATCCCTTTATGAGCCGTTATGATTCACAGCTGACTTAGCTTGATTTTATGTTTGATCTCACATTGAAAAATTTTACAAATGTTCATTTCCTCTAACCTAATGTTGGACCTTCAATCTTCGAGTGCCTGGGCCCGTATTCACAGCACCCATGCAATTTGTCATCGGTAAGAACTTGCACCAAAATGACGTCATTTTACTCCATACGGTTTAGCAAATTCTTTCCAAAATGACGGCATTTCAGTGCGACTTCTCACCCATGACAAATTGCATAGGTGCTGTGAAATTACGTCATTTTGGAAAGAATTTAGCAAACCGAATTGAGTAAAATATAATTTTGGTGCAAGTTCTCACCGATAATAAATTGGATGGGTGCTGTGAATACTGGTCCTGGAGTAGTTTGCTCCAACTGCTCCACGTTATATATTTGGTTTGAGTTACGTGAAGAGTTGAATATAATAAACTTAATAAAAGACTAACACTTTCTTCACTAAAAACATGTATTTACGCTAAATGTACATTTCGAACACTACGTGTCATTATCAATAGCTTACGAGAGCTATTGATAATGAACACGTAGTGTTCGAAATGTACATTTAGCGTAAATAAATGTTTTTAGTGAAGAATGTGTTAGTCTTTTATTAAGTTTATTATATTTAACTCTTCACGTAACTCAAACCAAATATATAACGTGGAGCAGTTGGAGCAAACTACTCCAGTCTTTTATTAAGTTTATTATGCTCCACGTTAACTAAGCCTCTATTTATATACATCGGTTTTAGTTGAACTAACATGCTAGCATTAATAATTATTTACAACCACAGCCTACTAGCAAACACGAAAAGTATAATTCCCATTGGAACTTGAAAAAAACTCAAAGTCATGACACCCAATTACCATCAAGAATCGAACATTGTACGAACCCATACCTCCATAATCCACCAACAAGCAACGCACACATCCGTTACTTATTCATTGAAATCAAGACCACTCGATTGGTCCACACCTCATCTCGTCGCGGCATTCTTTAAAAATGACAAGAGCTCACACACAGCTCAAACGGATGGCGAATTAACAAACAATCGCACATTAAATCATAACCAAAGATGGACGGGACGGGCCTCTCGCGACCTAACTGTTGTTCTCGAGCGCGAGATTAGTCGAAATTTTATATAAATGGAACGGTTTACAGTTCCGCAGGTGGGCAGAGGTTGGGTTTATAAGGGTATTCCGGTGAGTTCCGTTCGTAAGTTTGTTGAAAAAAAAAGAGGTGCACGCCGATAAATCACCCGTACACACAATAAAACAATTGATAATTACAGTTATGGCGAGGTGTCCTGAAACTCAATGGAACGGATCGCGCGAGTTCAGCAAAAAAGGATCGATTGTTTTTGGTGCGGTTTTGGAGGTTTTTTTTTTGGAGGTGTGGGAAGAAAAACGGTACATATTTAGAAATTAAATTCTAGGAGTATAAATAACTAATATCCTACATTTTCAGACCAAATTAAGGGTCTTATTAGTATGCAAAAGGACAGGTGGTGGCCGAGCGGTAACGTCGCCGGGCTGTATCGCTCGGCGAGCCACAAATTCGGGTTCGATTCCCGTGCACGGGGAGACTTTATTCCAAAAATAATATCTCGTCGTGACCCTGGGTGTAGTATGAATGTGTGTGATTGTCCGAATGAATAGTTAAATACTACAAATTATAAATTTTAATAAATTAATTCATACAAAAATATATAGATTGATGATGGCTAATGGGCAAGTTCCCAAGGCCAGGCAACAGCCAAAAAAAAAAAAATTGTATGCAAAAACACTCACTTAGAAAACATATTAAAAGTGCGATCCTTTTTGCAATCTACAACTAATTTATCTTACAAAGACTAATTTAAAACAACTACGTCCCGGGCTAATACCCTAATGGATACTAAATATATATATAAGCCGGTCGGTTTCTTCTGTAATCCACTCTTGATAATGCCGTAAAAAGCGAAACTAGTCGAGTAAATAGTAACAAATAGTAAAACAAACCAAGTGTTTTTAATTTATCCTTCAATATTATTTCAAAATGTTTCACCAAGTGATAAATGAGAAAGTTAGTCAAAAAAAAAAAACAGTATCCATGCTGTTACATACCAGAGCAGAGTAGGGTTTGAATCATTTTAGAGGATTCGAAAAAGGTATTCGAATACTTTTGAAAATGGATTCGTGATCCGGATTCATTAACATTTTTTGAAAGGATTAGTATTTGAATCCAAGTGTAGGTGATTCAAATCATTCCAAAAGGAATCAAATACTTAAAAGAATTTAAATCCCCACAAAGGATTGACTGCTATTACTCAGAGAATATAACTCATAGCCTACTAGAACGAATTTTAAACCAATGAGATCCAAGGAAAGCCGTAGGTACATGTCTATCACCGCGATGATAAAAAACAAGAGAAGCGGTGGGTGTTAGGTTGTCCTGTCATTCGAAACGTCAAAATAGGTAAAGTTTCGTGCAGTGATATTAATAGAAAAGTGAAAAGTGCGACGCCAAAAAACAACGTCATGAATAAAGAATCACAGTGGCGGCAGTTTACGAACTTTTGTGCGGTTAAAAAATTCTCAATCAATAGGGAAACAACAATATCTCAGCTGTCGATAATGTGAAGGGACTCACATTATATTATTCGTTATATTCTCTCACTAAATATGACTCGTGAGATGATTAATTATCGATGATATTTTGTCGTTGAAACCGAAGCAGCACATTCAACTCGCCCTTCGGGCTCGTTGAATCTGCAGCTCGGTTTCAACTCCAAAATATCATCGATAATAATCATACCACTCGTTATATTACGGCTGATAATACACTGTGTTAGAATCATTTTTAGAAGATGTGTAATCAATAGAAATAAATTATTAATAAGTTAAAAAGTTTTAAAAGCATATTAGAGCTACTAGATACGATATACAGGGAACTTTTTTTAAGTACACATGTTCGATATACAGGGAGTTTTTTTTTAAAGTATACGTTTTCCAAATTCTATAAATCTTTACATATTTGCTGTTTTTTTAAAAGAGTTTAATTTGAAACTTTAAACGAGTGTTTTCCACTCCCAGACTAAGCATGAAGGAAAATTTCGAGTTTAGAAAAGCCCCATGAAAATTTGTCGAGGGTCGCGCAGCGACCCGAGACAAATTTTCTGGGCTTTTCTAAACTCGAAATTTTACTTCATGCGCCACGCGTGTAAAACACTGATTTCAAGTGAGGTTCAAATACACATAGAATTCACAATATTTTAGTGTTTTTACGCGTGGCGCATGAAGTAAAATTTCGAGTTTAGAAAAGCTCAGAAAAATTTGTCTCGGGTAGCTGCGCGACCCTCGACAAATTTTCACGGGGCTTTTCGAAACTCGAAATTTTACTTCATGCTTAGTCTGGGAGTTGAAAACACTCCTTTAAAACTTTAAATTGAACTTTTTTTAAAAATACAACGAATATCTAAAGATTTAAAGAAAACAAGCTGGATTTGGAATACGTATACTATAAAGAAAAACTTACTGTATGTATACTTAGAAGAAAAATTCTTTGTATACATTGTAATTTATAGGCATTCCTTGTTTTTAAAAATTTACTTCATGCTTAATCTGGGAGTGGAAACACTCGTTAGAAGCTTCAAATTGAACGCTTACTTTTCAGAATCGGAAGTAATTTAATATTGAATAATCAATTTTTTTTTCATATTATTTAAAGAAAAAGTAATACCTGCATATATGCTAAAACTTTTCATTTTTATCGTTAGATGTACATTTCGAGACACAAAGTGCTTATTATCAATAAGAATCTGAATTCTTACAACTATTTGCGCGGTATATATATATATATATATCTAAAGGGATTTAGGAAAAACCAATAAGTAATTAGCTAGGTGTTACGGGGGCTAAGGGTTTGGCATGGTTTTTGGTGAGATTACATTCTCTGTGGGGTAGTTTTTTGGTAATAAATCTAATAATGGATTATCTAAGGGACTAAGATCAAAATTTAACAAAACATTTTTATTTTTGTACATTTCAATTGATTCAAGTATATTTAATCTATGATGACCTGACTGCTTTAAAAGTTTAATATTGTTAACCGAAAATGTGTGTCCTGTTTCTATTGAATGGTGTGCGACCGCTGATTTGTCCTGGTTTTGAATATTAAAGTTATATTGGTGTTCTTTGAATCTTTTTAATATATTGCGTTATGTTTGACCTACGTATATTTTATTGCAATTATCGCAGTTTAATGAATAAATTCCGGATTGTTCTAGGTGGTTTGTTTTTGCAAAAAATGTTGCCAAGTAAACGTTTTAATTTTGTATTGACATAAAAAGCAGGAGAAATGCTAAATTTATTCAACAAACTACCAATGAGAATTGGTAGTTTATTGAATAAATTTAGCATTTCTCCTGGTTTTTATGTCAATACAAAATTAAAAAGTTTACTACCAATGAGAATTGGTAGTTTATTAAATAAATTTAGCATTTCTCCTCCTTTTTATGTCAATACAAAATTAAAAAGTTTACTTGGCAAGATTTTTGCAAAAACAAACCACCTAGAACAATCCGTCAAACATAACGCAATATATTAAAATGATTCAAAGAACACCAATATAACTTTAATATTCAAAACCCGGACAAATCAGCGGTCGCACACCATTCAATAGAAACAGGACACACATTTTCGGTTAACAATATTAAACTTTTAAAGCAGTCAGGTCATCGTAGATTAAATATACTTGAATCAATTGAAATGTACAAAAATAAAAATGTTTTCTTAAATTTTGATCTTAGTCCCTTAGATAATCCATTATTAGATTTATTACAAAAAAAGTACCCCACAGAGAATGTAATCCCACCAAAAACCATGCCAAACCCTTAGCCCCCGTAACATACAAATTGATGGGTGGTAAATGAATCTAGCAATTTTTTTGGGGCGGTTTCTTACGAGTTGATTAGGGTGGTATTTAATTGTCTTTTTTGATTTCTAATGTGTCTGTTAATTAATTTATTAAAAATAAAGTAAAATTTCTTTAAAAGCATTGAATCTTATTCTATTCAAATGAGTTACTTAATTGTAATTATTAATTAAAGCTTAAGATTACGAAATCCAATAAATACTGACAAATTTGTAACACAATTAAAAAGAAAAAATGATTTTAGCAACAGATCTAACATTCAAGGTAAACAAATTATATAATAACGTTCGATGCTAATCCTCTGAATAAGATTTCCATACAGTGTGATAAGAACGGCTGATATACTTGGCAGACATTTTCTAGTCAAACGCAATTTTGTTTGTTTTATAGTTGATGGATCGTTTTCACAGTTGATAGGTTTATTTGAACATACATATACTCTGTTCACATTTTATTCTCACTGCAGTAGGCTTGTTTTTCTTTCTCGTTATATTGGCATGTTGTATTTTTGATAGTAATGATTAAAGTATGTTGTTAACCTATAATTTTAATAAAACACTACCTAACACCTTCTATCGTAATATTTTTATATGTGAATGAGGGATATTATAAAATGCAACATTCCACTACACATAACCAAAAAAAAAAATGCAATGACATAACCAAATTGTTAGTAACTTTTTTACTACCAACAAAAATGTCACCCTAACAAGGGAAACTGCGGCGAGAATAAAATGTAAACAGAGTATAGTATTATTACACTTCAAATATTTAAATCAAACTCTTTAAAAAGGATAATAGGGCAGCATTTTTGACTCTTTTTACACTGAATCTGTTCGTTTCATGAACTGGACGACTGCAATTGTAAATGTGAAGTTACACTAACTTGAACTGTGACATCACAAACTTGAACTCAGTTCAACTAAATGCAGTACAAACGAACAAACTTTATGTGTATATATTCGGTTTTTTTTTATTGGCCAACCAGGTTTGGGATTCTTTAATTATTTAGGTATCCCTACTGTTTGTCATTTAATAACAATGATATATGAATACCATGTTGCAATTGATTAATTATTTAACAGAAATGTGGTAATAAAATGCGAAAGGTAATGTTCAGCCACTTAATTAATCTCTATGATAGGGTAATTGAGCACATGGCAACCATGTAAAAAACATAACCTCAAATTTATTTTGAAGGCAATAGTCAGAATTACAACCAGTGTATCCAACCAAATATCCAACATTATATAAAAATCACCAGATCTGGTTGGCCAATAAAAAAAAAACAGAATATACATATAAGCAAAATAAAGCAATTATTATCCAACGATCAACATTGATATGTGAATATATCGTATGTTAAGTTAAATAAAACCTCTACAGTGCCATGGAAAATATTATAGGTTGGCAACTCTGAAATTATATATTATAATTTTAATGTCTGACGTTTTATATGTCAATTTCTAAAGCGTGTAGCCAACTGAAATTAAAAAAAGATTAAATCGTGGCATTCTAGAGGCTTTTTTTTAAATTGAACATATGATATTATGTGTAAAGTGTTTAGGTATATATGTGGATTATAGCCTATCATGGAAAAGTCTAATAAATCAATTATGTAATAAGTTAAGTCAAGCCCAGTATGGGATTCTTCAAATGAAACATCCAACAGATGTAGATACTCCCTTATCCTTGTACTCTATCTACTTTGCTATAGGCTACTTTCATATTTCATTCAATATCTTGACGGACCCGCTTTCATTTTTATCTACTTTGCTATAAGCTACTTTCATATTTCATTCAATATCCTGGCTTAGGATAAGAGTACTGATTCAAATAAAGTATATATGGTCCAAACGAAAATTATCCAAAGTATGTTTGAATTAAATTGAGTACAAGAATATATAAATGCTTTCATAACTAACTAAATATTATCATTTTTAGCAAACAAAAAATGGTTTGTTACATTCAATTTAATTTAAATCAATTTGGTATCCATATCGAAAATCACAATTATTAAACAAGATAACGTGACTTACTACAAATTGACAAACACACTACTACTTTATATATAATAAATCATTAATAAATTAAGCTAAGAAAGTGTATAACTCATTAAACAATGACATTAAAAACTTAGATTTCAAAAAAGGAATACAAACATGTCACCGAATAGAGTTGTACAAAGATAAAGAAAACCATGTACTAAGGTTTTCTTTATATTTACAATAAATTGTAAGCTTTATAGGACTTGCTTATAGGACTTGCTATTGCTCAAGCTTAAACAATATTTGTTTATAATTTTGTTCAATATTTTTTGTGGTACAACTTAGTGCAACTTCTAGGCTATAAGATAACTAAGAAATTTTGTTAAAATTTCAAAAACGGGGGCTGGCACCCTAAGATCTCACTTTAACAGGAGGTGTATTTAGCTGGTGCAACTTATGAAAATGAAAATTAGTGGTTTCGATAGTGCAACTTTCGTAGAATAGATTCCATACATAAAATAATAAAAAAATGAATTGCGGGGGCTAGCGTCATTTTTGCGGTGCAACTTATGGCCTTTGTGGTGCAATAGTTTTGATTCCAAAATTTGGAAAAGGGGGGCCAAGTTGACTTACCCGTTTTCATTTTTGTAAGAACCGTTTTTTTGTTTGGTCATATAACAGAAAACAGTTTTCAAAAATATTATTATTAATAACTTAATTGTTGAGGCAGTTAATACTTCAAAGTTCATTTTCACTTTGATTTTAGTTTAAATAAAACACATTACTTTCAAACATATTATAATTATTAATAAAATTATTTTCGAAACTTTTGGCACTCATTCACAATTTCATATCTTTATTATTAATGTGAATCATATGAAAGACACTTTATTTCTGCAAAATCGTTATTAAAACATATTAATTTTATAAAATTTTAGATTAATAAAGTATATTTCCCGGCGCATTCACCAAAACATATGCAATATAATTATTTTTAATAATTTAATTTAATTAGTTACATAAATATAACGACATATAAGCTTTCTCATTATATATGGAAAGAAAACTATAATGCTTCCTACAGGATTTGAACCCGCTACCTCTAGATTTCCAGTCTTGGATGCTGCCATTTTCAGCATAATTATTTTTAGTCAATGACAACATTTTAATATAGTGATGCTATTTTAATGTTAAAGCCTATCTAAATAATAATAATTTTTGGCTGTATGAATCATTGCGCAGTTTATCTGCCATGACTTAATACTCGTTGACCATTGCAATATTAGCATCGAAGACATACGTGATAGAAAAATATGCAACTGGATAACATTTAATCACTCTTTAAAAATTAAAGTTACTACTGAGCAGGGTTTTAAAAGCTAATAACATTTTTTCAAATGTTTTAATATTTGAAACTCTGATTTAAAGAAGGAAACGCTTGGTTAAATTTCACTAATATTTTTTTTTATTCCAACTAATTTCAACTTTGAGTCATTCTCATGGAGTGATTCCTTTTTTAAATCATAGTTAAATATGTTGTAAAGTTGATAAACTTGTTCAAGATATATTTGAAACTCTGTTGAGTTTATACAGGGCTTAACAATCTTAGTTGTAGTAGTCTTAGAGATCACGGCCGGCATTATGACCGCACTATCATATGCGGTCATAAGGCCATATTGGCATGTTAAACATAAAATTTGAAGAAATATATTATTTTAACTTAACAATCATCCCCATCATAACCACCCTAACATAATAAACTTTAATTTTACTAATTTAGAGAAATTCTCCAGTACCAGAATTATTTTTATTTTAAATCTATTTTTGTTGGAGATACATTCCAATAGTAAAATTGGGGGTTTATATGCTGGATGAGATAATAATAATAATAATATAATAATATAGTATTTATTGTCCAACGGAAAAACCAAAACAGGACAAATTACATTGATCTTTATAAATACAAAATTTAAAGAAAAATCAAATATAAAATATATATCTAAATAAAATATAAACTAAATAGAGAAATTTAGAAAAATAAAAACAGGATAAATTATAGTGATCATTATAAATACAAAAAGTATAGAAAATTAATTATTAAGTATATATATGTAAAACAAAAATGATCCAATTAAAGCAAAATCTGTTGACCTTAAATTTTAAATAAATACTAAGTATTATCTCGCTAGCATCTATTCAATCAAACATACAAAAAAAGTCGTAGGAAAAGTATAATGTTTATTTCTGTTTGCAATATTCGTATATAAACTTTGAATTCACACACTTGTTAGAAAATATACTATTGTGAAACAATGCCGGAAGTATTATAAATATTTAAAACATTGAAGGTGAAATTTTTTGATAAACCAAATAAAACCACTTATTTTAAAAAAAAAAACTTAGCGTTTTATAATTTATTTAAATTAAATTATTTCTAATTTTCCTTAATAAAATTGAATTTCATGATACTCCAAGTATCTTCAATTAATACGAGTAGACTCACATTAATTATTTGTGAGTCTACACGTATTAATTTGAAGATACTTAGAGTATGATGAAATTCAGCTTTATTAAGGAAAATTAGAAATAATTTAATTTAAATAAATTATAAAACGGTAAGTAATTTTTTTAAATAAGTGGTTTTATTTGGTTTATCAAGAAATTTCACCTTCAAAGTTTTAAATATTTTATGACAGTTAAACTGTACCGTTAAAGGCGGTATGTCACTCTCTCTCTCTCTCAGGTATTAAATTGTTCGCACCTATTAATGACTTAATCCCTTTACCTGTAAATAACATCCCTTCATTTTTACTCTCCCCAGTTTTGTGTACCTATTTCGACGACACACATCGACATTTCTGTAAGTTTAGTGTTTGTTTTAACATTTTTTGTATTGAAAGTCTAAAGCATATCTATACTGATGAGGCATAAATCTCAAAACCCGTTAATAGATGGCTAATGACTTTTCTCTGACTTTCCCGGTTTTAATGATATTCAGTGATTTTTTTATTTACGTAATTTTCAGGTATTCATTGATTTTATAATAGAGTTCAATTTATAGTTTTGAACGAGTGTTTCCACTCCCAGGCTAAGCATGAAGTAAAATTTCGAGTTTAGAAAAGCCCCGAGAAAATTTGTCGAGGGTCGCGCAGCGACCCGAGACAAATTTTCGGGCTTTTCTAAACTCGAAATTTTACTTCATGCGCCACGCGTACAAAACACTGATTTGAAGTAAAGTTCAGAAACACACAAATACATCTTTAATCAGAGTAACAAGGAATCAGATATTTAGTCAGTTATCAACGATGTTCAGTGTTAATAATAAATAATTAGGTTTTGAATATTTTTGTTAAAACAACTGGGAACGATATTTATATATTAATGGTTGCAAAAAATAGTAAAATCAAATTTATTCTTAAAGGAATTGTATTCGTGATTCGAAAAAACAGGATTCGAATCATTGATTTGAATCATATTTATCTCTTAGGAATCCTTTATTGGAGTATTCGTGATTCGAATCATATTAGGTGAATCAGATTCGTCATTCGAATCGTTTTTTACGAGGATTCGTCCCAGCTGTGATAAGTACAAGGTGGCGAAAAATTGAACAATTAACAATAACAATTAGAAGTAGATAGTGTAGAGTAAGAGCGTTAATAAAAAAGTCGATTGTTATTGTGTTAATATCATAAGTATAAGATAGTGCAAAAGTTTTATTAATGAAAAACTTTGATTCTGCTTTTAATAATTTGACCTGATGTTGCATTTTGCATATAAATTGCATAATTTATATGCAAAATGCAACATCAGGTCAAATTATTAAAAGCAGAATCAAAGTTTTTCATTTATAAAACTTTTGCACTATCTTATACTTATGATATTAACACAATAACAATCTACTTTTAGTAAAGTTGTCGTGTAACTTAAATATTGATTGTATAATTCGACATCTGTTTTGGTATTAGCTCGAAAAGTAGTTGTTTCAATGAATATTTGGAGACTTGTCTCAATCAGACAAAATTTTTGCAGAAAGTCGATATTAATTTTAATTCGTTTTTATTTATTTTATGACATCTTTATTATCTTATATCTATTGTGCACTTATGAGTATAAATAACATTTACGATTGTGAATGTGGGATATATAATATTAAAATTATAATATGTCTGAATATCTGGTACGTAAAATTCAGAGCAGAATGATTAATGGAAACATTCTTTTTTTTTCGTGAACCCACGCTTTAGTAAATCCAGGCTGAATTTGATTTTGCTTATGATAATTTTCTTTTTAACGTTCAATTGTTACGAACGACTTCATTTGTTTAAGGAATGTACTGCTTTAAAACACACTTTCTTCATCAAACACGAAAACACATAAAAACGAGGTGTAAAGGTGATTGAGAGTTTAATTTTCTGACTAAATGGGTTAGACCGAATCGAATGAAAAATTTAGAAAAGTTGTTTGTTTTAATAAGTAATAAATTTGGAAATTTGGAAATTTGTTTGTGCGTTTAAGGATTTTGCCATTCAAAGAAGCCCTTTATCCAAAAGGGACTTTAATATTAATTATGCAATTTTAAAAAAAAAAGTTTATTCTTTTAATCAATTTTAATAAACAAAATCAAACTCTGAATCTGAATCCCTGTTTACCCCTCTTTACTAAGTATCGTATGCTCAATAAAAAAAAACCTCCAGAGTGCCATGATTTCAACTTTTTTTTAATTTCAGTTGGCTACCTGGTTTGGGAATTGACATATAAAATGTCAATATATAATTTCAGAGTTGCCAACCTACAATATTTTCTATGGCACTCTAGAGGTTTTTTTTTATTGAACATACGATACTTAGTACATACATTGTAGGTTGGCAACTCTAAAATTATGTATTATAATTATGTATGATAATTATAATACATAATTTTAGAGTTGCCAACCTACAATGTATGTACTAAGTATCGTATGTTCAATAAAAAAAATCTCTAGAGTGCCATGGAAAATATTGTAGGTTGGCAACTCTGAAATTATATATTATAAATATCATGTCTGACGTTTTATATGTCAGTTCCTAAAGCATATAGCCAACTGAAATTTAAAAAAAAGATTAAATCATGGCACTCTAGAGGCTTTTTTTTTATTAAACATATGTTTATTATACGATACTTAGTACATACATTGTAGGTTGGCAACTCTGAAAATATTTATTATAATTATTATGTCTGACGTTTTATATGTCAACTTGCAAAGCATGTAGCCAACTGAAATTTAATAAAAGATGAAATCTTGGCACTCTAGAGGTTTTTTTTTTAATTGAACATACGATACTTAGAACATACAAAAGAGAGGGGTAAACAGGGACTGAGAGTTTGATTTTGTTTATTAAAATTGATTAAACGAATAATATATATTTTTTAAATTGCGTAATTAATTGTTTCAAGAAGAGCTTTGAATGTTCCTTAACCCATTAGGCGCCATTGATGCATATACGCAACATTATTAATTTTATGTTAATTAAATTACTAAATGAATTAATTTGATATATTATATTATTTGACTTGACTTGAAAATGTGTCAAGAAAAACGTAAAAATTTTATTATTTAAATATCTCGATTATTATTCATTAAAAAAAAATGTTTTCAGTGTATTTCTAACTTCACTATATTTCAGTGTTATATACGCGTGGCGCATAAAGTAAAATTTCGAGTTTAGAAAAGCCCCGTGAAAATTTGTCTCGGGTCGCTGGCGCGACCCTCGACAAATTTTCTACGCGGGGCTTTTCTAAACTCGAAATTTTACTTCATGCTTAGTCTGGGAGTGGAAATACTTGTTCTAAACTTCATATTGCACGTTTTTATACAAAATCGACAAATGCCTTACATTTACAGCGTACACAATATGTATAATTAAAAGAAAAATTCACAGTATGTTATAAAATAAGTCATTAAGTCTAAAATCAACTTTTAGAGTTAACTCTATAATTGCTCGGCCGTTAATGGGCTAAGTTATGTTGACAGCCTGTAAAAGTAATTTAGTAATTACATGTTACTAAAATTATTTTGCAGAATTGAATATTGAAAATATAAGAACATTGTGCTTTATTTTAACACTAGCAGAACACCAAACAAATAAAAACAAATAAATAACTTGCAGGGAAATATTCATTTCTTTATTTTTTTTAATTTAACTGAATAATGGACTGAATTAAGAAAAATTCTAGACATTCTCTCTCTTTATTCCGAAATTATAAAATAAATCTATCAAACGTTACAATATGTCATAAAGTAACATTACATAAAGTACTGAATGTGGAATAAAACGTTGAATGTGTCAAAAGTTAGGTTACAAATAAAAAACAAATAAACAAACTGCAAGGAAATATTAATTTCTTTGCTTTTCTAAACTCGAAATTTTACTTCATGCGCCACACGTATAAAACGCTAAAATATCGCAAAGTTTAAAATATACGGCTTTAGCAATCCAACATGTAAATGTGAATAAAACGTGTGTCAAATTCTGCGCTGAACAAATTGTTTAATACAGTGATTATAGGCAACCCAATAACTTTAACGTATATTAGATTGCCTATAATCGTTGTTGTATGTGTGTGTTTTTTTAACTTCACTGTAAATTAGTGTTTTTAAGCATGGCGCATGAAGTAAAATTTCTGAGTCAAATTCTGCGCTGAACAAATTGTTTAAAATAGTGACTATAAGGCAATATAGGCAATTATTGGGTTGGGTTGCAAATTATATAAAATTAGAGTTACAAGTGTGAAGGTGGGTTTTTAGATACATCTATTAATTGTTAAAGATATTTCAAATTACATTATTAAACAAAACATTTTATTACAATAAAGTATCATAACTGTGTGTGCATAAATTCGATTTTTAAATACAGGGTATTTTTCTTTCAGGTATACATATGCATACACTGTAAATTTTACGACATTCGTTGTTTTTCTTAAAATATTTCAATTTGAATCTTTAAGCGAGGGTTTTCCACTCCCAGACTAAGCATGAAGTAAAATTTCGAGTTTAGAAAAGCCTGAAAATTTGGATTGGCCGCGTAGCGAAGCGGAGCGGCCAATCCAAATTAGGCTTTTCTAAACTCGAAATTTTACTTCATGCGCCACACGTATAAAACACTGAAATATCGCAAAGTTTAAAATATACGGCTTTAGCAATCCAACATGTAAATGTGAATAAAACGTGTGTCAAATCCTGCGCTGAACAAATTGTTTAATACAGTGATTATAGGCAACCCAATAACTCTAACGTATATTAGATTGCCTATAATCGTTGTTGTATGTGTGTGTTTTTTTTAACTTCACTGTAAATTAGTGTTTTTAAGCATGGCGCATGAAGTAAAATTTCGTGTTTAGAAAAGCCTAATTCTTAGTCAAATTCTGCTCTGAACAAATTGTTTAAAATAGTGACTATAGGCAATTATTGGGCTGGGTTGCAAATTGTATAAAATTAGAGTTACAAGTGTGGAGATGGGTTTTTAGATACATCTATTAATTGTTAAAGATATTTCAAATTACATTATTAAACAAAACATTTTATTACAATAAAGTATCATAACTGTGTGTGCATAAATTCGATTTTTAAATACAGGGTATTTTTCTTTCAGGTATACATATGCATACACTGTAAATTTTACGACATTCGTTGTTTTTCTTAAAATATTTCAATTTGAATTTTTAAGCGAGGGTTTTCCACTCCCAGACTAAGCATGAAGTAAAATTTCGAGTTTAGAAAAGCCTGAAAATTTGGATTGGCCGCGTAGCGAAGCGGAGCGGCCAACCCAAATTAGGCTTTTCTAAACTCGAAATTTTATTTCATGCGCCACACGTATAAAACACTGAAATATCGCAAAGTTTAAAATATACGGCTTTAGCAATCTAATATGTAGATGTGAATAAAACGTAAGTCAAATTCTGAGCTAAACAAATTGTTTAAAACAGTGATTATAGGCAACCCAATAACTCTAACGTATATTGGGTTGCCTATAATCGTTGTTGTATGTGTGTTTTTTTAACTTCACTGTAAATCAGTGTTTTTAAGCGTGGCGCATGAAGTAAAATTTCGAGTTTAGAAAAGCCTAATTTGGATTGGCCGCTCCGCTTCGCTACGCGGCCAATCCAAATTCTTAGGCTTTTCTAAACTCGAAATTTTACTTCATGCTTAGTCTGGGAGTGGAAAATACTCGTTAAAAGCTGCAAATTAACCGCTTTTAAACAACGAATTCTCGCAAATTTTAAAAACGCTGTAATTATCGGGATATGTATACTCAAAAGAAAAATGCCCTGTATGTTCTGTTTTAAACACGTTTTGAACGTGTTTTAAACAAATTGTTAATGTTTTAAGCGCTCTTTCAATGAAAAAAACAGGATTTATAAAAAAAAACTGTTTGTTTTAATTAAAATAAAAACAAAACGTTTTTTTAATAACCCTGGTTTTAAGTAAAGTTTAACATGTTCGTCTTTAGCATATTACTTAAGTAGCATATTGTAAACTTCACAATATTTCAGTGTTTTAGACGCGTGGAGCATGAAGTAAAATTTCGAGTTTAGAAAAGCCTGAAAATTTGGTTTGGTCGCGTAGCACCAAACCAAATTTTCAGGCTTTTCTAAACTCGAAATTTTACTTCATGCTTAATCTGGGAGTGAAAAACACTCGTTTAAAGCTTCATATTGAACTTTTTTATAAGAAACAACCAATATGTGAAGATATTCATGTCCCAATTACAGAGTATATTCAGTAAATATACTCTCTAATTGGGACATGAATACTTATAGAAAACTCCCTGTATAATTAATAAATAATATGAATATTGAAATTTATGAACAACAATAATTATCAAGAAGTTGATATACATCGGATAAATATCTTTATAAATACGATTCCTTGATATTTATATGATTATCATGATATTTCCGAACCCTGACAAAAAAAGGAAATTCCATTTATTATATGGTGAAAATCAAACATAAAACCTGTAAATACGTATGTTCAACGAAAAAAAAACCTCTAGAGTGTCATGATTTAATCTTTTTTTTTAAATTTATGTTGGCTACGCGCTTTAGAAACTGACATATAAAATGTCAAACATGATAATTAAAATAAATAATTTCAGAGTTGCCAACCTACAATATTTTCCATGGCACTCTAGAGGTTTTTTTTTTTATTAAACATACTATGCTTTCATGGTTCGTTTGTTATAAAATAATATGAAAGTTGTTGATGTCCTATCAGTTCCACATAATTTTTTTCTAGTAAACTCTTGTAATCAAGAAGAAGGTAAAACCAGCGAAACACATCCGCTTCGGATTCTTTGAACTTCCAGAAGTCAATGCCTCCCGTCATTAACGACAAATAAATCCGCGAAAAATCCATCCACTTTCTCTATGCGGCGTTGCCGGCGTTCGCGCGACGAAAACCGTTTTCGGATTTTCAATTTCGTTCGTCCATTTTTTTTTCGTTTCTTTGAACGGCGAGGCGCGCGTGTGCGCGAGCTAATGATGTTTGTGGGTCAGCCAGCCCGTGAAAATCAGTCCGTAGACTATTAAAATATAAAATTCACTTTCCGTTAACGGAATCGCACCGAGTTCGCTATTCTCATGACGCACGAAGTACCGCTAGCCTGGATACGACCACCACACACACACATTCATACATAAACAAAACGAAATGTAGCTTAAGTGTGGCGGGGGGAGGCGAGGCGGCGTTGCCGGCGAGTACGAGCGCTGGTACCGCGCGGTGCAGCGACTTTGGCGAGGGGGGAGGGGGCAAGTCTGCAGCGGCAGTCTGACTTAAGTGTGTTAGCAGTACCACGGACCCCCCGCCACTGGGTAACGGTACCTATTCACTTCCACTAGCACACTGCGATGACATACACACACGCTTACAGAAACGAGGAGGCCTGGCAGCGCATTGGCGTAGCTTGCGGTGGGGCGGAAATGTGTGTCGCCGGCACGGTTTACGGTCGGCCGGTATTCGTGTTCGCTCGTTTTGTTGGAGTTCTTCTTATGTTTTCCGTCGCACCACCAGGTGGTACCCCTGCGTCGCACCTCCGGCGTTCAGGTGCTTTCTCTATCGTTGGAAATATTCGAGTGCGGCTTTTTTTGTGTGTGCGCAAAGAAAGCAGCAATTGACATGAATATCCTATCCGTCGAAGTTTTTCATTCATATAAAATGTAATTTAGGTACAAAACTGTCGATTTTAAGTTAAAATTCATTCAGTCATTATGTGATTAGTTTTATCCACAAACCAATAACTGTATGCACTAATAACCCAAATACCTACATAACTTTAGTCTTAAAAAATTAAAAACATTGACTGTTTATTTCTTTATTTTACGGAAAGCGTATGTTGACTAACAAATGTGTACAGGGTGGTGCATTTTGGAGGTGCCACATTTAGAAAACTTTTGTATTTAAAGAGATATTAGAAAATCGTTTTCGCGAGCCAGAGTCACATTTTTGTGTATTAATCAATGGTGCAAAGAAAATTGATCTTTCTCTAACAGTTTCCGCTCTATAACCGGAAGTTGATAAAATGTAATTTTTATGAAGTTACTGTAACTCATTTGTTTTAAAAGTTATAACCAAACTGTAAACACTTTTTTATGGCAATTTTTACGTTCATTAAAATGATGTACGTATTTTATTTTGAGGACGTTTCGTTTTTGTTTTCGTACACTAAACTCACTTTTTTCTTACGCGCGTCAGTGAACAGCATTTTTGATGCTCATTTCAACGATGTGCCACTTGTGTACTTTTGTGACAAAAATATGTTTTGTTATATACGACAAGCAAAGTAGCAGTTTATGTCAATCAAGAGTGCTTATTTATAAAACAAAATACACCATATCGATAATAGTCATATTTTTAAACAAATTGCAAGCATCACCTAGTAACGGAATTGTTTACCGGTTGTCATGACAACTTTGTCAATGACTTTTTTTGACAAAAGTAGGCATGTGGCACATCATTAAAATCTGGGTTAGAAATGCTCTTTAATGGTGTGCCTATCTCCATATGCGCCCATAAGAAAAATGTGATTATGATATAAGAAAACAAAATCGAAACGTCCATGAAATAAAACAGGTACGTCATTTTATTGGACGCAAAAAGTTGCCACAAGAAAGTTTTTACAGTTTGGTTACAACTTTAAAAACAACTGAGTTGCAGCAACTTCATAAAGACAACATTTTATCAACTTTCGGTTATAGAGCGCAAACGGTTGGAGATAGATCAATTTTCTTTTCACCTTTAAGTAAAACACAAAAAAGTGACTCTGGCCCGCAAAAACGCTTTTTCAACATCTCTTTAAATACAAAAGTTTTTCATATGTGGCACCTCAAAAATGCACCATCCTGTACATTTTTTAAGTTACAGATACACCTACGTGTTTGGTAAATGTTAAATCAACTGACATTTATCCCTCACTTCCTAAAATTATCCACATTATCCAGGCGTTCGTGGTAAAAATAGATTGCAAGTAATACGAAAATACTGTAATGACTATCTGTAAAACATTGATATTTTATCAATTCCAGCATCAATCTCTAGCAGAGCTGGGACGAATCCTCGTTAAAAGGATTCGAATCAGGAATCCGAATCACATAATATGATTCGAATCACGAATACTCGAATAAAGGATTCATTAGAGATAAATATGATTCGAATCAAAGATTCGAATCCTGCTTTTTCGAATCACGAATACAAATGGTTTAAGAATAAATTTGATTTTATTATTTTTTTAAACCATTAACATATAAATATCGTTATCAGTAGTTTTAACAATACTATTCACAACCTAATTATTTATTATTAACATTGAACATCGTTGATAACAGACTAAACTTCTGTGTTACTCTGATTAAAGAAGTATTTGTGTGTTTTTGAACTACACTTCAAATCAATGGTTTATATGCGTGGCGCATGAAGTAAAATTTCGAGTTTAGAAAAGCCCCGCGTAGAAAATTTGTCGAGGGTCGCGCAGCGACCCTCGACAAATTTTCACGGGGCTTTTCTAAACTCGAAATTTTACTTCATGCTTAGTCTGGGAGTGGAAGACACTCGTTACTTTAAAGTATGTCACAACTGTTAAAGTATGTATCGTCGGATGCCCGTCTTCAGGGGTGATATGTAAGCAAATTATGGGTCCTAGGAGTTGCCAAATAAGTGAGTTACTCAACTATTTCCAAGGCACTCTTTGAAAAACCAAAAGATTAAAATTTTACATATAAAATGTACAATAAACTATAAGTGTGATACATCATTGAATTCAGTAAAAAATATTCTTCTAAAAAATATCAAAATCTAAAATGGCGCCCATAAGAAAAACAAAAGTTAGCCCTAGGTAAATGTTATAGTTATTTTAAAATAAAATATTTTACTAGATTTATCGTTAAAAAGTGCTGTAATTGTCTGGATTCAATAATTTTTGAGTAAAAAAATAAAAACGAATTTAAAAAAAAATCGTTTTTTGACAATATCTCATTAAGGAAATAAGATATTTCAAACTTGTTTTTGGGTTATTATTGGGCCCTATTATTATGCAACTTTGCCCCAATTTAACCGACTCTCTATCTCTTTAAATAACCGAGATCCCCATACATTCTGTTGAAATACGGACACCCAGTATAATAATAATAATATAAAATTTATTGTATTTCTATTTTAATTAAATAAATATATTTACATTGTTTACCGTATATTTACGAATATATTAAAAATTAATACTTATTTCGGTAATTCAATATTAATTATACCATCAAATGTCTAAAAGTCTTGTGTTAAAAATCACTAGAAATCATTAGATGTGTTTTTATTAAACGAATTTCACTATGGCTTTCGACGTATAAGTCAAAAAATGTTTGAAACAAAAGTTATATTATTTGAAATAAAACAACGCAGTTGGGAGGGTTTCACTTTTATTGTTGAACACTGCAGTGTTCGCAGTGTTCAACAATAAAAGTGAAACCCTCCCAACTGCGTTGTTTTATTTCAAATAGTATTATGGAGTTTCATCATGTATCCGCCTCATCAATTAAATATACAAAAGTTATAGCCAACGAAAAAATACACCTCTTTTACCTAAACACTTTTCACGTCAGCTCTTTTCTTTTTGAATTAGAAACTAAAAAATCTAGTGGAGATTTCTTGATCTCCACCAGTTTTTTTAGTCACCGATTATGGCTTTCGACGTCTAAATCAAAAAATGTTTCAAACAAAAGTTGTTGTTGCCAACGAAAAAATAAACCACTTTTACCTAAACACTTTTTACCTCAGCTCCTTTGTTTTTGTTCAATAAACCGAGAAAGATTTTTTTGAAAATAAATACACAACTTTATGACAACTTTATGATAATTCGAAAATTTAAGAACGAGTGACTCCTCTTCCAGAGTAAGCATGAAGTAAAATTTCAAGTTTAGAAAAGCCCCGCGTAGAAAATTTGTCGAAGGTCGCGCAGCGACCCGAGACAAATTTTCGAGGGGCTTTTCGAAACTCGAAATTTTACTTCATGCGCCACACGTATAGTACACTGATTTCAAGTAGAGTTAAAAATATATTAAAACTGTTTTCAGTTTTAAAAGTTATCAAAATATGTCAAAATTATTTAAAATTGCCAAAAACATCAAAATGACCAAAATGTCATCTCGCAAATATAAAAAATATCAAAAACGTCAAAAATTCGGCGTGTTGATAAAATTGATTTACGTCAAAATTATCATTTTGTGTCAGTACGTGACAGTTTGACAAAAACGTTCTTACAAGAACGAACATTTCTGTTATAATCAGTATTAATGTCAAAAAAGTTATCTAATAATATAAAAATTGTTATCTAATGTAAAACAAGTAAATATGTAATATCAAAAATATCAAATGTCAAAATTGTCGTCAAATGTCAAAAAAGTAAAAAAATATAAAATGTCAGAACTGCTATCTAATGTCAAATACGTCATTTAATGTCAACATCAGAAATAGTAAAAAAGTAAAAAATTTCATTGTTTATCAAAAGTAACATCTAATGTGAAACATGTCATTTAATGTCAAAAAACGTAGTCTAATATCAAGAATATAATCTATTGTCAAAAATGACATCTCAAAAGGTAAAAAATATCAAAAATGTCATCCAATGTCAAAAATGATTAAATATGTCTTGTAGAAAAAAAAATCTCAAATTTGTGTGTTCAAATAATGATTCAATAATTTCTGAAGCTTTTCCAAAGCGATTTATTACGATTTTAATTGACGTTCGTTGAGAAATACACAACTTTGTTGTTATGACAGTTATTAAATCATGGATTTAGATTTAAATTATTATCCATAATTTTAGATTTCTTGGACCCACCGAAAAAACGAAGTGATTAAACCAGTCAAGAGTATATCCGTTATATAGTCAAGAGTATATCCGTTTATCTATACTTAGTAACTATGTACAATTCTCAATTAATATTGGCTAAATTTATGATGAGTTATAGAATCAATTTTTATTATAAGGCAAAGTTAAATATCTCAACTATTTATTTATATATACTGTCTTTTATTTTGAAGAAAAAATAATAAAAGATTGAGATAAAAATACAATTAACTTGTTTCAACCAAGTAAATCGTTAAAGACTGAAATGTTTGCGCAAGATAATCGTAACAATCAACAAATTAATTCTATAAATCTAAAACGTGTACGATTTTTTGTTTGTTAATTTAACAATTTAACACAAAACAGGCAAAGATTCGAAATAGTTTTGTCTTTAATTTTTCCATTTATAGTTTCCAATTTATTTTTAACTGGCCTTAAACTACCAGATTATCTTCCAAATAGTTAAAAAAGGTACCTTTATTTTCGAAACCAGTTTCTGTAACTTTTGATGTTCCTCAAGGAACCCACTTGGGGCCAATATTATTTATACTTTTTGTGAACGAAACTTCTAACAAGTGTTTCCATTTCCTCATTAAGTGTGATGTAAAATTTTGAGTTTAGCAAAGCCTGAAAATTTGGATTTGCTGGCACGTGGACCGAAGCGAGTCGCGCTAGAAAATCCAAATTTTGAAGCTTTTTTAAACTCAAAATTTTACTTTATGCGCCAGGCGTATAAAACGTGGATTTAATGCAAAGTTCAATAGGATGTCACTTACACATTATAATTGATTATTAAAAAATCAGGACAGAAAGACCTCGGGTCGATAGCCCAGTAGCAATGGGAATATTTACAATATTAATCTATGTTTATTTATATAAGTGATATGTACAATTATTTGCTAATAAAGATGTTAGGTAGTAGTATTAGAATGTGCATCTTTAGTTTTATAGGAAGATAAGGCTTTAAGTGTTATTTTTATTGCATGTTTTCTAATAATAGTAAATATACTATACAAATAACTAAAAATAAATACACGTTTGATAATGGTGAGCTAAAGTTGCCGAAACTGCAGTCACGAAAAATAAATAAGTGTTATACAAACAAAGTTTAGAGTGTTTTTTTGTTAAAAATAAATAAATTTCGGAATAAATCATTATCTATCTATAATATTTTTGTCTTTATTTTTTAAGCAGTCAAGGGGGTGTGTCCAGGCCCTACTATTATAAACATAAATAAGACACTTAAACTTTGTTTGTATAACTGAGGTTTTTTTTATTGTGACTATAGTTTCGACAACTTTAACTTGTCATTATCAGACTACAACTACTATTATACTACTACTATTATACTTTTGATCCTATAAATATATAAAATATCAGAATTTTCTTAACTACCCAAATTTTTAAGTTTCTAATAACATTTGACAAAGATTGTGTTTTTGAACTTTATAATAAATCAGTGTTTTATACGGTTGGCGCAGGAAGTAAATATTCGGACTTTAGAAAAGCTTGCAAATTTGGATCCAAAGTCGAAATATTTACTACATGTTTAATCATGGAATGTATACTAGAGCACTGCACTGGCCGGGCTATGACTAGGCCCGGTCAGCCCGGCCAGGGCCGGGCTGGCCCTCGAATTTTTCAGCAGGCCAGGCCGGGTTTTCAATTCAAAACATGAGACCGGGCGGGGCCTGGCTGTTTTTTTAAGTTTGTTTTTATTTTTAATTGCAATTTATATTTATAAACAATTAAATATATATTTACTAGTGTGATAAACCTTTATAAACTAGTGTTTTTAAACTCCGTGATACTCCGAATACAAATATTGACTGGACCGGGCCGGGCCTGTTTTATTATTTACCCGGGCCGGGCCAAGCCGGGCTCAAGTTAATTATTTTATGACCGGGCCGGGTTTGCAAAATTTGCTATCGGGCCCGGCCGAGACCAATAAAAAATTGGCCCGTGCAGGGCTCTAGTGGAGACACACGTTTGAAACATACTTCTAGGTTAAGTTAGGTTACTAAAAAGGTTTGCAATACAATAAATTGTAATTATTAGAATAAAAGCACTATACAATTTATATTTATTCTACATACATTTATTACCAACATATTGAGTAAAATACCTGTTGTTTTGTATTATTTATGGGTTGTCTTTGACTCCTTTCGTAATATTTTAATGCGATCTATGGGCCTGATTCTCCAGATTTTGTGACTCGTTGAAGATGAACTAATTAGATCCTCGATTTTCCATTAACACGTTTAATTTTCATCTTAGTCAACTTAATCGTGAACAATTAACGTGCTAATCGAAATTCGAGAATCTAAGTAGTTCATCATAAACAACTTTGAAATAAAACACTTTTAACTTTTCTTCATAAATTTATTCTTTACCAAATGAACATTTCGGACACAAAGTAACCATTATCAATGGTTTGATACAGTATGAAACTATTGATAATAGTCACTTTGTGTATAAAATGTACATTTGGTGAAGAATACATTTGTGAAGATAGGTTAAAAGTGTTTTATTTCAAGTTATGATCATCTTCACGTAGCTCACCCAAATTTATAAACAACTTTGATAATTTTTGCTAAAAAAGAAGATTGCTCAAAGGTAAAAGTCATTAAGTGCATAGTTTATTTTTTACCGACTGCACAGTAATGTGTGGGAGGTATTGTGATTGCTAAATAATTGACTGCCTTAATTTTTTCACGGAAATATACGGTTACGTGTCCATGAACCCGAATTAAGAGTTATCGGCACCTGTGTTGACCCCAGTAGATTTTATCTAAATTAATAAATTGTTGTATTTGAAGGTACAAACAATAACACGTGTTATATTTGGCCTTCCAATTATTGTACTGTCGACCTTTTCAACTAAATCGGAACGTAGAAGACGTAGGTTTATTGTTCTTGAATATGAAACAATTTTTTTAATTAATTATATTTATAAGTAAATTGCATTTTAAGTTTTTAGAACAAATGATTTGATTATTAAAGTCAATTTGCAATAATATATTTCTTTTTACATTTACTTCGATTCAGGTGTAATCCGTTTAACTGAAATCTTTATTAATCAAGATATTTTTTCTTATGTACAAGTATCATTAATATGAATGATACACAAAAACTAATATACAGGTTGATTCTTGACCAATATGCATAGTTGCGAGGAATTATAGTTCGTGATGTGTATTGATGGGAAATTTAAAAAAAGTGTAGTTAAAGGTTTGTATTAACAGAGATAACGAACTAATAATGTTAAGATAGGTGAACTAGTAAAATTATCCCAATTGCCTTGTATTGTATCTGTCACTTTCTGTCGCTAGTTGCCAAATCAGAGTTTCTTTATTAAAAAAAAAAAATAGTTCGTGAAGCTACAACTGCTTGGCCTCCTAAGTCACCTGACCTAAATCCCCTTGATTTGTATTTTTGGGGACACTTGAAAAATTTGGTGTACTCAACAGAAGTAAATACTGAGGAAGAGTTGCAAAATCGTATGTATGCTGCTGCCGAGTTAATTCGGCAACATGCTGGTTTACGCCATGTTGTGCATTGAAAACGATGGAAATCACTTCGAACACTTGTTGTGATACCTTAGTTTAAGTTACATGATTAATTCGTTGTCTCTGTTAGTAAAAAACTTCTACTATTTTGTTTTAATTTCCTGTCACTACATATCACGAACTATAATTACTTGTAATGATGCGTATAAGTCATGAATCGCCCTCTATACTTCCACAGTTCTTTTTTGCAGCCTATTCCATGTGCCTAATTAAAATTTGTTTTATTCGAGTTATACATTACATTAAAACTAAAAAATTATCAATTTTTAAATATTAAAATAACTTCTTTATTTAAACAGATATTGGCATGCGGTAAAAACTTTCTTTAGGCACTTTTGTAAGTAGAAGACGCTGACCGTATCCGATTTTGTTTTAAGTTTAACTTTTATGAAATATTACATTAAGTTATATTATTTTAAATACAAATCATAGATGGCTTTGACTTTAGTTGATAACATTTTTTGTAAGCTTTCCAAAAATATGGCCAGCATAGCCTCGTTACAGTAGTGTATAAAACAGTTTTACAGCATGTCAATATCATTTTAAACAAAGAAGTTATTTCATTCATAAAAATGGTACTTTACTTCAAAATATTATCGAAAATGCTGCTTCCTGTACATATATTGAGATTTAATTTATTTATTATTGTTATCATTATTTTCTACAGTGAAATTCACCATAAATGCCCCTCTCCCTCTAAGATGATCATGTCTGAAACGATTTATAATTTAGAAAACGGTTGAAATAGGTTTAGCGAGATTTTATACACCATATTCAAATTTATAGCGTGTCTTAGACAAATTAACTATTGGGTTGTACATTAGGTAAAGTTAAACACTTGTATTGTTCCATGTTTTTAAAAAAACATGGAACAATACAAGTGTTTAACATTACCCAATGTGAAAATCTGGTTCCATCAAAAAAGTAGCAGAACAAGTATCGAATATATTGGGTAGTACTTGATTTTTTTTTAATGAAACAATTATTCCATGTGAGAACCATCATTATCTAGAGACAAGGTAGTTCTGTTATAAAACTTTGAGCAACAAAATCTACTCATTCTATTTCTTGAATAATTTTCTCACTTATCACTTGGTGAAATATTGATAATGAAGGTTTAAATTAAATTACACTTGGTTTGTTTCACAATTTTTTACTTTACTATTTACTCGACTAGTTTCGCGTTTTACAGCATTATCAGGAGTGATAATGCTGTAAAACGCGAAACTAGTCGAGTAAATAGTAAAGTAAAAAATTTTGAAATAAACCAAGTGTAATTTAATTTAAACCTTTATTATCACTACTCATTCTAATTCGAGTTGACACTAGCATGACGTCTCATCGTTCTTAAGGCATATTTTTTTCCTTTGTTTATAACTGCGACCATATAATCATCGTATAATCATCAAGCTATGAGATATGCAATGTTCGAGTGAAATACAGGGTGTTTCATTTAAAAATGAACTTCAATCAATGCACCCTCTGCGTCAGACTTATTGTGGAAAAGTATCAGAAAATCGACTATATCTCCTTAGTCGTTTGAAATAAACTCATTAAATCCTATATCTTTGTATTTATCTTAATTAAATCCTCAAACCGTTTGTAAAATAAAATACCGGGTGTTCTGTTTAAAAAAAATTAACTACTGCCCAATAGTTCATTTAATTTGGACATCCTGTATATTTAGATATGGTGCATAAAATCTTGCTAAAATACAATTACAAACGTTTTTTAAAATTTTCAAATCGGTTTAGAAATAACCAAGCTAGAGCCCCCCCTCTAGCTTGGTTATTACTAAACCGATTTGAGAATTTTAAAAAACGTTTAAAATTGTATTTTAGCTAGATGAATAACCCTGTACATAAATACACTCATATAATCAAGGTATTTTATCTTAGATATATTATATAATATTTCATATATTTATTATTATTGCTGTCATAATTTTGTACTTGTATACAATCATCCGGCTGAGTATAATTCAAATCCTTCAGGATTCAAATCCGTTTAGAGAATTTAAAATAGTTAGTTATTCGAATATATCAGTGGTGATCCAGATTTGTTACTTTTTTTAAGAGGATTCATATTCGAATCCAAATATAAGTGGTTTAGGTCCAGTTTGTTATTGATAATGAGCATCTTGTGTCTCGAAATGTACATCTAACGATACAAATAAAAAGTGAAGTAATGAATAACAGTCTTTTTTATGTGTAATAATCACTTCACGTAAACTCAAAAACATACAGTAACTTATAAAATAATTTAAATATTTAAAAAAGATTCGAATCCGCCAAAGGGAATCCAATTGTCAAAAATTACATTAATTCATTGTAAGTATTTGCATGAAAGTTATTTTGTGTTTCTGAACTGTTCGTTGATAACAGACTAAATATCCAATTTCGTCTTATTCTAATTAAATGTGATCAATGTGTCTTTACGTTAAATCAGTGTTTTATACTCCTAAAGCATCCAGTAAAATTTCGAGTTTAGAAAACCCTGAACATTTTACTTTATTCTTAATCACTCGTCATACGTTTCAAATTGAATACATTAATAAAAACAACAAATAACTGAACATTTATTGAAAAAAATCTACTTTTCATAATTGGAAGTGATTTATTATCGAATAATCAAGTTTCGTTTGATATTATTTGAAGTAAAAGTGTTAATTTTATTTTAAATTTTAAACGAGGGGTTAAGGTTCTTGATTAAGCATGAAGTAAAATTTCGAGTTTAGAAAAGCCTGATAGTTTGGATTTGGGCGCGGAGCGAAGCGTAGCGCCCAAATCCAAACTATCAGGCTTTTCTAAACTCGAAATTTTACTTCATGCGCCAGGCGTATAAAACACTGATATAACGTGAAGTTTGAAAATACATACATCATCAATAATTAGAATTACACAGAACCAGATATTTAGTCTGTTATCAAAGATGTTTAGTGTTAATAATAAATAATTAAGTTTTGAACCTTTTTGGTAATTAACACTAGTAGCGATTTTAAAAATGTAAATGGTTATAAAAATATTAATAGTGAATTCAAATTTATTAAATTAATGTATTTTCGTTATTCGGATCGTATTAGGTGATTCGGATTTGTGATTCGAATCTTTTTTTTTTGTGGATTCGTCTCAGCTTTGGTACATACATGGTTACATTTTTTTATCCTTCAAGATATAAACAAAATTGTATATCTTGAAGAATAGAAAAATGTCACCATATATTTACCAGAGCTGAAACGAATCTTTAAAAAAAGGATTCGAATCACAAACCCGAATCACCTAATACGATTCGAATAACGATAATACATTAATTTGATAAACTTGAATTTATTATTAATATTTTTATAACCATTTATATTTTTAGAATCGCTACTAGTGTTAATTACCAAAAAGGTTCAAAACTTAATTATTTATTATTAACACTAAACATCTTTGATAACAGACTAAATATCTGGTTCTGTGTAATTCTAATTATTGATAATGTATGTATATTCAAACTTCACGTGTACGTGTAACATGTTTAATATCGCTACTAGTGTTTATTACTACAATTTTTTACATTTTGAAAAAAAGCAACGATCAAAATGTGGTAATAATCAATATAATACTATTTTAGATTCTTCAATTATTTTAAAATGTACTGCTTTACTACTATCCAATTCTATAAAAACACGAATTTGTATTACAATTAGATTTCAAGCTGACTATTTTAATAAAAAGGAAAGTCTTTCTACAAAAACAATTATTTTCATTACAGCTTATACAGACTAAAGTAAAACCATATGCTATGCCTATTTTAAGTGAAGACTAATGGCCGAATACAAATTTATAATAAGTATAAAATAAGTAAAACTACCATTTAAAGTGAATACGAATAAAAGAGGAATATAAATTAAAAATAAGTTTGTTTTCAATAAAATCTTTCTTATTACGTTTTATAAATCTAAACACCAAAAATGCGTAGAATGTCATTTAGCTGACATGGTTGGAAAAGTTCTAATTATAAGATAATGGCAACACCTAGTTGTTTGATGGTTGAAACACGCATAAGTGTCGAGTGTTGTGATAGTTCCCCATAGTTAAGGTTCTTTTCTTAGAAAGTGTAATGGCACTACTTACATTTAGTGAGATTAAGGCGCATGAAATTGTCTTGTGATCAGAGAGAGAAATTAATATACATCCTAATTGATATTTCCTCACTGAGCAAACACTTTTAAATTTTAAGTAACGGGTAATCAATATCACAACAACGTTTTATGTTCTTGAATTGTTGATCAAATACTATTTCATTTGTTTTAGCAACATTAATGAAAGTTTCGACCGTGTGTACAACTAGTCCGAGTTATTATTATTATCATTTAAAAATAACGCTGTTTTTCTCCTGTGCCCTTTATGTGGGACGTAATTATCATTTTTATTATTTACTTTGTTTAACCACTGGATCTTACATTTAATTGTGTGACTAGTTTCGACTATCTAGTAGTCATTCTCAAACTAAACTTTAGTTTGAGAATGACTACTAGATAGTCGAAACTAGTCACACAATTAAATGTAAGATCCAGTGGTTAAACAAAGTAAAAAGTGTTTTATTTACAAGTGTATTTAAGATGTACCACAAAGTGAACGCCTACAACACCAAACAATTTTTATTATTGTTTACAATATCCTATAATCCATTACAATGGGCCCGTTCATCAAAATGTTCAACATTCAACATGTTTGGATTTGTTTGTGATGTATGTTGGTACCAAATGAACGGTACTTCGGTCGGTCTATTTCGTACGATGGCAAAAATCCCAAACACGTTCCTGATTAACAAGCACATTGGGCCCGTTCAGCAGAGACAACAGTTGGGAGTTTACTGCCAACTGCTGGGGAATTCTCTGATGACCGGTCATCAGAGAATTCCCCAGCAGTTGGCAGTAAACTCCCAACTGTTGTCTCTGCTGAACGGGCCCAATGTGCTTTAACCATGTTAGCTATGAGTCAAAAGCTAATTAATTCCGCGACAGAGAAACTAAAAAAACAAAGAATCACCATTCCGAAAAAATGGTTAAAGCTTGATTTGAAAGTCTCTCACTTATTGCTATAAATACTATATTTATGCCAATAACTAATGTTCAAGCATAGAATATTTTGTTCCCAAGAGATCATTACAATTCACTGTATTTATTAAGAGCTTAGGTTATTGTGCAACTTTCACTTTTTAAAAAGATCTTCATTTTCCTCGCAATCAAACTACACGCGCATCAAACCAGAAACCATAAGCACAAATCTGCGGATTTGCAATAGACCACCATAGAAATCCGATTTTATCCACATATCAATATCAGTCGATAAATTACGGATTGTTATTAGCGATAATTAGACCTGTGGATGGTAATTATGTTGTCGTGAAGTGTGTTCAGCCATCTGGCACGCGCCCGTTCGCGAGCTCTTTCGAAAATCCAATGCAAAAGCAATGAAACGGCCGACGACTGTTTGTTGCCCAATCGGGAGATCGCGGATCGGCACGGATTCCGCACAATATCGCCAGAATCTGCACAACGGCAACGTTATTATTACCCATCTTGAACACGAGGAGTAATATTCTTTAAGAATGAAGGATTTTGAGAAAGTGGTTTGCAGATAAAAAAAACTTTCTCATAAAATATCGTGTGAGATTACAGGGTGGAATTCAGTAAAGGAATTCCAATTTATTCCAAAATATTATGGTTTTAATTGATTTCACCTTCCATCCGATATGACTTTATAGAATTGCATTTTAATTGATACCATCTGATCCAACCGTATACTAATTACAGTATTACTAAAGAAACAGCAAGCTTAATAATTACCTTGTTTTTAGTAAATCCACTGCATCTGGCTGACCTATCCCTAATTCACAATACTGAGTCAGGTTCATTCATCTGAAAAAAGGAAGAAAACATTTTTCGTATTAGTGTTATCTAATATATTTTTCATGGTTACAATTATTACTTTATTAAATTACTAAGATACACATGTCATATACCTTACTAATAAATGGGAATAGCCAAGGGGAGCTAATGCTTATAGGAGTACTAAAAATAGAGTAAAAAAGGAGAGACTGTGGTCAGGAAGTGATGTAAGAGTAAGGTAGTCGTAATATACACCTATCACCAGTCTCGCATCCAGTAACAACATCCAAACACTCTTTTCAAATTTTATATAGAGGGTGGCTAACTGGAAATACCGTTCGTTTGTTTTATCGTGCTCACCATTGGGATTTCGCAAACCATTAGAAATACTAAAGCGATTAAATTAGACCAAACCAAATTTTCAGGCTTTCTTAAACTCGAAATTTTAATTCATGCGCAAATGTGCACTAAAAACAATTTTTAAGGTAGAAAAATGCGAGTTACGCCAACTTAAAAGGTACTTTATTCTGAGTCGATTGCATTTTAAGTGATTTTAATCAATTTCTGTTTCAATTACTTAGAGCGATTATTGTAAGAACAGCAACAAAAATAAACTTTGTAAAAACTCTGAAAAAATGAATTTTTTTGACCTTACATTCATAAATGGAATAGATTTTTTTTCGAGATATCTTAACTAATATTTTTATAAGTGGCCGATAGGCGTAAATTTATACTAGTATTCAGAAAACAAACTTATACTTTTTTTAATTTCCCGGAAAGTATTGGAATCATACAAAAATCGATCTCAAGATTTTGATAGATCTTCACTTATTGGGCCTCACTGAGTCCAAATAGGACATTTTTCGAATTATGTCCATGTGTCTGTGTTTCTGTCTGTTTGTCTGTCTGAGTGTCTGTCTGTCTGTCTGTCTGTCTGTCTGTCTGTCTGTCTGTCTATCTGTCTGTCTGTCTGTCTGTCTGTCTGTCTGTCTGTCTGTCTGTCTGTCTGTCTGTCTGTCTGTCAGTCTGTCTGTCTGTTTGTCTGTCTGTATGCCCATCTGTCTGTCTGTTCGTCTGTCTGTTCGTCTGTCTGTCCATCTGTTTGTCTGTCTGTCTGCCTGAGTGTCTGTCTGTCTGTCGGCCTGCCTGTCTGTTTGTTTATCTTAGTCTGTCTGTATGTCTCTGTTCGTCTGTCTGTCCATCTGTTTGTCTGTCTGTCTGTCTGTCTGTCTGAGTGTCTGTCTGTCTGTCTATCTGTCCATCTGTCCATCTGTCTGTCTGTTTGTCTATCTTAGTCTGTCTGTATGTCCGTCTCTCTGTTCGTCGTTCTGTCTGTCTCCGCAAAATATCGCCAGAATCTGTCTGCCTGTCTGTTTGTCTATCTTAGTCTGTCTGTATGTCTGTCTATTCGTCTGTCTGTCCATCTATTTGTCTGTCTGTCTGTCTGTCTATCTGTCCATCTGTGTGTCTGTCTCTGTTCGTCTGTCTGTCCATCTGTTTGTCTGTCTGTCTGTCTGTCTGTCTGTCTGTCTGAGTGTCTGTCTGTCTGTCTATCTGTCCATCTGTCTGTCTGTCTGTCTGTTTGTCTATCTTAGTCTGTCTGTATGTCCGTCTCTCTGTTCGTCGTTCTGTCTGTCTCCGCAAAATATCGCCAGAATCTGCCTGTCTGATTGTCTATCTTAGTCTGTCTGTATGTCTGTCTGTTCGTCTGTCTGTCCATCTGTTTGTCTGTCTGTCTGTCTGACTGTCTGTCTGTCTGTCTATCTGTCCATCTGTGTGTCTGTCTGCCTGTCTGTCTGTCTGTTTGTCTATCTTAGTCTGTCTGTATGTCCGTCTCTCTGTTCGTCTTTCTGTCTCTCTATCTGTCTGTCTGTCTGTCTATCTGAGTGTGTGCCAGTTACCAGGATAACCTAAAACCGCAATAAATAAGTTATGAAATTATATATTTCGCTAAATTATTATTTGGCTAAATTCCGGTCACCAGAACATTTAAAATTGAAAATGTTTTAAATAAAACTTGCAGACAATGTAAAAATTTGCAACTTTCACGTGAATATACTTATTGTATTCGGAACTATCTGCAAACATAAATTTGTTACTGTCATATTAACTCAAGGAAATTTGTTTCAAGTAATTGTGAACAGTAAAAAGTAGAACATTTTCATATACACAGTTTTTACAAAAGCTCTTCTGTTTTTTTTTTGTCAGTGTATGATAAAGTCTAGGAGAGAACACTCCATATTTGTTTACCTGTAATCCTGTACTTAGTAAATTTTTTGAACTTATTAATAATACTAATATTTGTTTCGTGTCAATAGAATATCAAAATTACTAGAAGACAAACTTTTGTCAATTTTTTCGATTATTCTTTCTTCGATTTTTATCAGTTTGAAATGTGTTAAGATTTTTATTAATCTACAATTATTCGCAACACAAACTTTTCGTTTCGTTTTTCGTTTATTCTTTCTTCGATTTTTATCAATTTTTTCGTTTATTCTTTCTTCGATTTTTATCAGTTTGAAATGTGTTAAGATTTTTATTAATCTACAATCATTCGCAACACAAACTTTTGTCAATTTTTTCGTTTATTCTTTCTTCGATTTTTATCAGTTTGAAATGTGTTAAGATTTTTATTAATCTACAATTATTCGCAACACAAACTTTTCGTTTCGTTTTTCGTTTATTCTTTCTTCGATTTTTATCAATTTTTTCGTTTATTCTTTCTTCGATTTTTATCAGTTTGAAATGTGTTAAGATTTTTATTAATCTACAATCATTCGCAACACAAACTTTTGTTAATTTTTTCGTTTATTCTTTCTTCGATTTTTATCAATTTTTTCGATTATTCTTTCTTCGATTTTTATCAGTTTGAAATGTGTTAAGATTTTTATTAATCTACAATCATTCGCAGCACAAACTTTTGTCAATTTTTTGGTTTATTCTTTCTTCGATTTTTATCAGTTTGAAATGTGTTAAGATTTTTATTAATCTACAATCATTCGCAACACAAACTTTTGTCAATTTTTTGGTTTATTCTTTCTTCGATTTTTATCAGTTTGAAATCTGTTAAGATTTTTATTAATCTACAATATTAGACATACACTGTATATTTGAGGCTGTTAGTTGTTGAAACTCCATTATATCACTTTATTAAAACACTTAATTTGTTTAGGTGTCAAAATTATATTTATTACGGTAAATACTTTGTTCACTGCACTCTTGATGAAACGAAATTATGATATTAGGTCAATCTTAATCTGAGGAATTAAAACACTTGTTTAGTTTCATGAAACACAACACAACATGAAACTAAACAAGTGTTTTAATTTGAAATTACCTAATATTATATTTATTGTACTACAACAATTGTTTCACCATACTGTGGCTTCATCAGGTAAATGAATGGTTATGGTTCATCTACCTGATGAAGCCACAGTGTGGTGAAACAATTGTTGTAGTACAATAAATATAATTTTGAAACCTAAACAAATTAACTGTTACTATAATTAAATTATTGTTGAGTTACGTGAAGGTGAACGAAGTTATTAAATAAAAGAATTGAGTCTCCTATCTTCACAGGATTTATTTAAAAATCGCAAATGTACATTTCGGTCAGGATGTGACCATTATCAATGCTTAACTATTTACAAAAACAAACGGAAAATGTATACCATGGATACAGATTCGGATTATAATTACAATGTTTCGGGTGACTGGGATTAGAGCGCTGGGATCAATTCTAGAAAAGGATTTACTAATGGGCTTAAATCAAAGTTTAATAGCCTGTTTCCACTTTTTTCATTTCTATTGGTATACATTTTCCGTTTGTTTTAGTAAATAGTTAAGCTTTGATAATGGTCACATCGTGACCGAAATGTACATTTGCGATTTTTAAATAAATCCTGTGAAGAAAGGAGACTCAATTCTTTTATTTAATAACTGTTACTACTTTTACCTACGCCCTTTTTAGTAACCGCATCATACCACACTATTATCTTGACAAGTATAATTGACATTACCTACACATAATAGCTTTGACAAGTATATTACATGCTGACAGCTGAACAGCTGATTGATTACCGTACAACCAAATGACATTTCTTCGATGTACAGGGAGTTTTTCTTTAAAGTATACGTATTTCAAATTCAGCGTATTCTCTTTAAATCTTGTTATTCGTTTTTTTTAATAGTTCAATTTGAAGCTTTAAACGAGTGTTTTCCACTCCCAGACTAAGCATGAAGTAAAATTTCGAGTTTAGAAAAGCCCCGTGAAAATTTGTCGAGGGTCGCGCAGCGACCCGAGACAAATTTTCTGGGCTTTTCTAAACTCGAAATTTTACTTCATGCGCCACGCGTATAAAACACTAAAATATTGTGAACTTTATGTATATTTGAACCTCACTTGAAATCAGTGTTTTATACGCGTGGCGCATGAAGTAAAATTTCGAGTTTAGAAAAGCCCAGAAAATTTGTCTCGGGTCGCTGCGCGACCCTCGCCAAATTTTCACGGGGCTTTTCTAAACTCGAAATTTTACTTCATGCTTAGTCTGGGAGTGGAAAACACTCGTTTAAAGCTTAAAATTGAACTCTTTTAAAAAACAACGAATGTCGGAAAATGTACAGCTTTACCTTGTATATTGATTAAGTAGTAATTTCGTTTTCATCATTGTCATGGTACTATTAAAAATTATTAATAAATAAGTTGTTATTTCATGCTCATTGGTTATTTTGTTAGGGCGTAGGTAAAGTATCGTACGTTTCTCGAGTGGGGTGGCAATTACATACTCGCGGAATACTGCACTCGCCGCTGCGCGGCTCGTGCGCAACATGTCCGCTCATATGTAATATGCTGCATACCACTCTCGTTACGTAATATACTATTAATGTAAATTGCATATTTTAATGGACAAACTGCAAATTATTACAGGCATTTAAATTTCTTAAAGTTTGTACATACTAATCTTGTACTTAAAAGAAATTATCAAAATTATGCCAAATAAGTAGATAATAGACCAGCACTTCGGCTGGCAAAAATAGTGTGAATGTTTTGATAGGGTCCCTTGATATTCATCATTTTACATTTCTGAAGGTTTACTAAATAGAACATACATTTTTATTATTTAAGTTAATTTACCTCAAATATGTTGTATGCATTATTAAAGTAACTTATGCGCAATAAAACTCGCTCAAGTAAATTACCCCCAAACAAACAAACAAAAAATCCAGGATACACAATTATAATATAAGTGGGTCACGCAAAGGGCATCTTCAAGGGCACGACCTCGAGGATCCGCTTGTGCACCTTGCCGGCTACCGGTACCAGGATGTGCCTCGCGTGTACCTCTTTTTTCCTTTTCTTGTTTCTTCGCGAGGGGTTAACAATCCCTCGCCAGGTCCGCTTCGCCGCAAAAGTGGGTCGGATCAAAAGTTGACTCATCTCGAGTCGCCATATTTGCTCAGACCTAATTGATTTTCACATACATGCTCTTGCACATGACAGATGTTGAGTGAAAACCTCTCGTAACACTTGTCTCGGAAAAGAAGAGAAGAAACTTCTTCTTCGAGTGTGTGTGTGTGTGTGTGTGTGTACAAATGTACAAAAATTGAGAGGTAAATTGGTAGAAAATACAAGTATCTATAGCTTAACCCATTAAGAGCCATTGACGCAATTACGCAACATTATTAATTTTTTGATTAAATAACTAAATAACTTAATTTGATACATTTTATTATTTGACCCGACTTCAGAATTTGTAAAGAAACATGTAAATATATTTTTATTTAAATATTTCGATTTCGAAAATCATATCATCGCATTTAAATTTTTTCAGAAAATCCAATATATTGGTTATAATATCGAATAACGCCCTCTATCGGCGGCCGTGTAGTTCACAACTGTCATAATTACGAGAAACCTAAAAGCCCGAGACTTCAAAATTTGTTTAAGTATATTTTGAATTTTAAAATATTCCAGTGCTTTATACGCGTGGCGCATGAAGTAAAATTTCGAGTTTAGAAAAGCCTGAAAATTTGGTTTGGTTGCGTAGCGCTACGCGCTACGCAACCAAACCAAATTTTCAGGCTTTTCTAAACTCGAAATTTTACTTCATGCTTACTCAGGGAGTGGAAACACTCGTTTCAAGCTTCTAATTTCATGTGTTTATAAAACCAACGAATGCCTAAAAATTTAACAAAAATGTTTTAATGTTATCTTAAAGTGGAACATTTTTTGTAAAAACAATTTTTCTCTTTCTTTCGAAATAAAGTGGTGGAGGGTATTTGAATGTTGTTTTAAATAAATGCCTGTAACTTTGAAACGGCTTAATGAATTTGGATGAATTTGGTATCATTGAAAAGAGCATTTCTCGGGCTTTCTCGTAATTATGACAGTTGTGACCTACACGGCCGCCGATAGAGGGCGTTATTCGATATTATAACCAATATATTGGATTTTCTGAAAAAATTTAAATGCGATGATATGATTTTTTTTAGACTAGAAAATAGACAAATGACCAACCAATAAGCCTGCGCAAACTGCATCTTAATATCTAATAATAATAATAATAATCTTAATAATAAAGATATTAAGATGCGGTTTGCGCAGGCTTATTGGTTGGTCATTTGTCTATTTTCTAGTCTAAAAAAAGTCATATCATCGCATTCAAACTTTTTGAGAAAATCCAATATTTTGGTTATAATATCGAATAACGCCCTCTATCGCCGGCCGTGTAGGTAACAACTGTCATAATTACAAAGCCCAAGAAATGCTCTTTTCAATGATACCAAATTTATCCAAATCTATTAAGCCGTTTCGAAGTTACAGGCATTTATTTAAAACAACATTCAAATACCCCTCACCACTTTATTCCGAAAGATAGAGAAAAATTGTTTTCACAAAAAGTGTTCCACTGTAGGTTAGCATTAAAACGCAAATACTTTTGTGTTACATTCATTGGGGAAAATTGCGAGAATCGTAACTTTATGTAATTCAAGATGGTAGAAACGCCCACTGGCAGCCATCTTGGAAACTTGAAAATAATTTCCAACATTTTCCCTTGCCCACTTTACCTATAAAAATGTTTACCGTAACTCTCTACGATCAGTTGTTTCTGAGATACAGCCGCTTACCTCGCTTATTTGCCCACCCGGTACATAAACAAACATTTTCCAGTATGTAATATAACACGTGTAAGTCATTCATAGAAATCATAAAAGATGTGCAAAAAACGTAAAAGTCAGACCGTATGTATGTGTAAAAGTGTAACTGTTATACACTTCTAGTTTGTTTTCGAAACTTCCAATTTATGACAGGCCATTTTTAAATGTATTTATGATTATTTTTAAATTTATTACATTTTACAAATAAATTCTGCATTTATTATTAGATAATACTTTTTCTACTGGTTAAATTTATTACATTTTACTATTTGTACGTTTATATTGGTATCACTTTGTTCACAACTGTCATAATTACGAGAAACCTAAAAGCCCGAGACTTCAAAATTTGTTTAAGTATATTTTGAATTTTAAAATATTCCAGTGCTTTATACGCGTGGCGCATGAAGTAAAATTTCGAGTTTAGAAAAGCCTGAAAATTTGGTTTGGTCGCGTAGCGCTACGCGCTACGCGACCAAACCAAATTTTCAGGCTTTTCTAAACTCGAAATTTTACTTCATGCTTACTCAGGGAGTGGAAACACTCGTTTCAAGCTTCTAATTTCATGTTTTTATAAAACCAACGAATGCCTAAAAATTTAACAAAAATGTATTTGCGTTTTAATGTTATCTTAAAGTGGAACATTTTTTGTAAAAACAATTTTTCTCTTTCTTTCGAAATAAAGTGGTGGAGGGTATTTGAATGTTGTTTTAAATAAATGCCTGTAACATTATTTGCTGTTAGAAAGTTAATTTATTTTAATTTAATGTATGAAATGTTCCCTTTTAATTAGGCTACGGCCTGTGATGGAAATAGATAAATAGAAATAGAAATAGAAATAATTAAAAATTATAAGTTTCTGATTCTCGTCAAAATATATTTATTTAGAAAGAAACATGATTTTTAGTTTAAAAAATCAGCAAATATTTGACAAAGAAAATTTAACATAAAGCAAATTTCTGTTTGTCAATAGTTTGCTGAATATTTACAAAATATAAAAACGAATTAAAATTAATATCGACTTTCTGCAAAAATTTTGTTAGAAAAAAACATGATTTTTTAATTTTAACACTTAAAATTTAAAGAAGTGTTAAAATTAAAAAATCATGTTTTTTTCTAACAACATTTTTGCAGAAAGTCGATATTAATTTTAATTCGTTTTTATATTTTGTAAATATTCAGCAAACTATTGACAAACTCAAATTTTCTTTATGTTAAATTTTCTTTGTCAAATAATTGCTGATTTTTTAAACTAAAAATCATGTTTCTTTCTAAATAAATATATTTTGACGAGAATCAGAAACTTATAATTTTAAAATTGTCTATAAACAAAAGATTAAGAAGCAGTTTATTTACCGCTATTCAGTTAACCTATAAATACAGCCGCATTAAAAGTGTACCAAACATTATTATTCGTATTTATAATACATTTTATTTTTCAGAATTAGATAAAGGTATGTAATTCAGAGGCGTAGCGTAGTGGGGGCGGGGCGTCCCGCTCCGGGTTCACTTTTTTGGGGCGGCAAAATTTCACAATAAATAATAATATCTTGTAATCTGAACTAAAAGTTTCAACCATTTCATTGCATCTTTTTCAATCCGGACCGATTAAAATAATCACGGAACTTTTTATTATTTAATCTATGACGGAATCAGAGAAGACCCTTTCTTTAAGTGAGTGTAATCATTTCGCTCGCTCTAGCGACTCACAACACCGTCTGTACCAGAGCTGGCTAGGATTCGAATCATTCAGGATTCGAATCCTAGATTTGCATCCTTTCAGAGGATTCAAAAGATGTATTCGTATACTTCAGTAAAAACCAATTCGTAATCCGGATTCAACGGGATTTGAATTGTCAAATATTTCAGATTCATTGTGAGGATTCGCATGAAAATATGATTTTGTTGACGACAATCTTATAATATGTGCATTATTTAATTTTGTGGGCAGGCTCATTAAACACGGGCGTGTTTAATGTGGTTTTTAAACCACGCTAGTTCGCGTTTTGATACAAGCCCTATTACACATTCAAATCATGATACCGCAATCTGTCATCATTTATCTTTTATAGAAAACACTGTTTATCACTTTGTTTGTATAACAATTGGTTTATTTGGTGACTATAGTTTCGATTGTTGTACAAACAAAGTGATAAACAGTGTTTTCTTTATGTTCAACAATGTATAACGAAGTAGAAGCCTCTATAGTCAGTGAATTTATCTTTTAAATTATTATAAAACAAAACGGAAAATAAAAAAAATAAAAGTGACTCGGTGAATCAGTGAATCTGTGAATCAGGAAATCAGTAAGTCAAAATTTCGCTGCTTTGCAGTAAATCGGTGAATCAGTGAATCAAAAATAGCGCTTCAGTGGCCAACACAGACGAGAACACGGAACTTCCTACAAATTTAAATAAAACAGAAACTTAAACATTTATTTCGAAGTATTTATGTATTCCTAATATAATATCAACTATAATAACGAATGTCTATAAATTGTCGGCATCCCAGTAGGTTCTGACTTCGTCGTAATTAGACATATAATTAGATTCATTTGACGTTTCCAAGATTCACCGAGTCGTATGATTTAATCTAAGATATGTAATTTGTTTTTTAAAGCCACCGAGATGCCGACAGTTTACAGACACTCGTTATAATATTTATAATAATACTTTGTATAATTGTAGACATTTATTTTGATAAATATATTATACAATAAATGTTGTGTTGTATACTGTAGCTGTAAGCAAAGTATAGTGTATATCTCGCATATAATGGCTATTAATCACTCGAATGACTTGCTCCACTCGCCTACGGCTCGTTTCGCAAACATCGTTCTCGTGATTAATAGGTATCATTATACAGAGAGTTTTATGTAACACCGAACATTTTCATAACGAGAATTTTTCTTTGAAGTATCCATATGCATATGTTGCACATTTTCTGCTGCTCGGTTTATTGAAAGAATTCAATTTGAAGCTTTAAGCGAGTGTTTTCCACTCCCAGGCTAAGCATGAAGTAAAATTTCGAGTTTAGAAAAGCCTGAAAATTTGGTTTGGTCGCGTAGCGCGAAGCGCGGAGCGGCCAAACCAAATTTTCAGGCTTTTCTAAACTAGAAATTTTACTTCATGCGCCACCGGTACAAAACACTAATTCAATGTAAAGTTTAGCGGTGTGTTTTAAACTTCGTAAAATGTCAGTGTTTTGTACCGGTGGCGCATGAAGTAAAATTTCGAGTTTAGAAAAGCCTGAAAATTTGGTTTGGTCGCGTAGCGCGAAGCGCGGAGCGGCCAAACCAAATTTTTAGGCTTTTCTAAACTCGAAATTTTACTTCATGCGCCACCGGCACAAAACACTAATTCAATGTAAAGTTTAGCGGTGTGTTTTAAACTTCGTAATATGTCAGTGTTTTGTACCGGTGGCGCATGAAGTAAAATTTCGAGTTTAGAAAAGCCTGAAAATTTGGTTTGGCCGCTCCGCGCTTCGCGCTACGCGACCAAACCAAATTTTCAGGCTTTTCTAAACTCGAAATTTTACTTCATGCTTAGCCTGGGAGTGGAAAATACTCGCTTAGAGCTTCAAATTAAATTCTTTTAACAAACCGAGCATCGGAAAATGTGCAACGTATGCATATGGATACTTAAAAAAAATCTCGTTATGAAATGTTCGGTGTTACATAAAACTCTCTGTATGCTCTTTCTACAATATACGATTTTGTGTATTTGAACTTTATATTAAATCAGTGTTTTATATGCCTAGCGTATTTAGTAAAATATAAGTTTTAAGAGGAGTACTTGAAAACTAATAAAATAGCTATAATAACTAAAATAAACCTCATGAATCGACAAAATTCATAACAAATATTATTAAATTCATTAAAAAGCTATATTTTAAATCTTTATTTACTAATCTATTTAATTCATGAAGTCTGTACATTTTTATTACTAGAATAAAACCGAATTTATTTAGCTCAAAATGGCATAATTATGTGAGCTTTTTTTTTTTTTAGAATATGCTTTGCTGATTCTTAAAAATCATTCATTTTTAAACAAAAAAAATTACAATGATTCAACAGACTTTCGAATTTTTACAACTTTTAAATAATAATATAAATTGTGTCATTTAAAAAAAAATTACCCTAGTTTAAAATTACAGAAAAATTCGCTGGGGTATCTAAAGATATTGTATCTTTATTGATAGCAATTTTTTAAAAATAAATCTGTGTGTTATTTTGTTTTTGAAAATATTGAATCTTTGCTCTCCCCACCCCCCGAAATTTTCAAAATGTTAAATTTTTGTATGAAAAAGCGGGACTGTAAGAGCAAAAACAATTATATTTTTAAACATTAAAAGTGCAATTCTTTTCGCAATCTACAACAAGTTAGTCTTACAAAGACCAAAGACTATATCAAACACTCATTGAAACAACTACTTCCCGGGCTAATACCTCGACGGACATTGAATTATACAACAAGTGTTTGCTGTTACATACAGTAACCTACTGCAAATGTAACAATTTGGGTCAAATTATTCAGGCCATCTATAGACGCGTTGCGAGATTTATCTCTCATCAGTATAGCTTTGCCATTCCCTCTAAACAATTTGACACCTTAGACTGGCGGTCACGTTACCGTTCAAACATAAGTATAAATGAAATTGCCAATTCTTGGTTGCAGAATACTTCAAACATTAAAAGTGCGATTCTTTTCGCAATCTACAACAAGTTGATATTGTCTTTGTAAGACTAACTTGTTGTAGATTGCGAAAAGAATCGCACTTTTAATGTTTGAAGTATTCTGCAACCAAGAATTGGCAATTTCATTTATACTTATGTTTGAACGGTAACGTGACCGCCAGTCTAATGTGTCAAATTACTTAGAGGGAATGGCAAAGCTATACTGATGAGAGATAAATCTTGAAACGCGTCTATAGATGGCCTGAATAATTTGACAAATTGTTGCATTTGCAGTAGCTTACTGTATGTAACAGCAAACACTTGTTGTATAGTTCAATGTCTGTCGGGGTATTAGCTCGGGAAGTAGCTGTTTCAATGAGTGTTTGATATAGTCTTTGTAAGACTAACTTGTTTTAGATTGCGAAAAGAATCGCACTTTTAATGTTTGAAGTATTCTGCAACCAAGAATTGGCAAATTCATTTATACTTATGTTTGAATGGTAACGTGACCGCCAGTCTAATGTGTCAAATTACTTAGAGGGAATGGCAAAGCTATACTGATGAGAGATAAATCTCGAAACGCGTCTATAGATGGTCTGAATAATTTGACAAATTGTTGCATTTGCAGTAGCTTACTGTACGTAACAGCAAACACTTGTTGTATAATTCAATGTCCGTCGGGGTATTAGCTCGGGAAGTAGTTGTTTCAATGAGTGTTTGATATAGTCTTTCTAAGACTAACTTGTTGTAGATTGCGAAAAGAATCGCACTTTTAATGTTTGAAGTATTCTGCAACCAAGAATTGGCAATTTCATTTATACTTATAATTATATTTTTACCATTAAAACTCCCCCGAAGTTTCTATAACTCCCTCTGATTTTTTTTTTCTGGCTGCGGAGTTGCTACAAAGTGTGGTATTTACATTATCTATACTGAATAATAAAGTAGAAAACTAAGAATTTTTAATGTTCAATTTTAAACAATCTGTATCTGTGAGTATAGAAGGGATTTAAAGGCGCGTTCAATTTTTATTAATTTAATTAGAAATATCCCTTAGTTTCTCAGTAATTTTCAGCCAAAATCAAAATGTTGTGTATAAATTGCTCTATAATTAGTCATTATCTTAGAATTATCAAGCGATTTATTAACAACATTTCAATTTCGACTAACAACTACAGAAAAACCAAGCGATACGTAACATTTCTATTAAGAGTTATTTAAAGAAACTAAATTATATCATTTTTGAACAATATCTAAGGATTATAATGTTATTCGTTATTTAGAAACGAATTGAATTTTCGCAAAATCGCAAAGAAATATGGTATCTTCATGACTGGATAATTTTTTGATAAAATTTTATCTTTGATGCGAAATTAGAGTGATAAGAGACGAATGAGATATTTCTTTTTTATTACTGATTATTAAATTGCATTGCATATTTAATATATTTTTAATAATATCTTTATTTAGCATTTTACCATAGAAATACAATAATTTTTATAAATGTATAATACATAAACTTATTGTTTTTATTACAATTAATCCTAAAATTACAAATAATTTAAGCTAAATATTAAGAACGTATCTTTGATTATTTCTGATTATAATCACCAAAGAATATTTAAAAAAATAGCCCAGATATTTGAAAATAGGTTTAAGTAAATTGTGAAGTTTCATAAAATTCGGAAAATGTTTATTAAATACCATACAATTTGGATTGCTAGTTTTCATAATTTTGACAATAAAGATTTTAAATAAATACGAAGTTAATATTATTAATAAAATTTGCAGTAAAAATAATTGGTAGAGAAAAGAAAATATTGAAAATTAAAGAGAATTCCTGGAGAACAAATCATATAAATTAGTATATATAGGTGAAATAGTTTGAAAAAATCATACAGTTTTAATAAAATCCAAAAAACAGAATTATTATGTTTTTATTAAATTCCTTATTATTAATGGCATCTTTCTTTTTTTGCAGTCAAGTTGACAATATTCTAAAATCCAAAAAACGTAATATACTTGTATATATTTTACGTTTTTGATATAATTTTTTTACTTAATATTGCTTGTTTCTGTTTTTATATTATAGAATTTTGCCCTGAAGAAGCTAACAAACATTGGCGAAATATAGAACTTTGATTAACACACTTGGTTTGTTTCATATCTCCTTGATAATGACCTAAGGTCGAAACAATTTCGAGTAAACATAAACACCAGTGAAACAAACCAAGTGTTTTAATCAAAGTTCTCCTATTAAATGTTTGGACGTCCAAAATCCAGGAACATTTTAATTAGGCCATAATAGGACTACTTAAAGTTCAAACTTCCCAACAACTTAACTCTACCGTGTTTATCTTCACAGATTTTGTTTATACACTTTTTTGAGCCATTATTTATTTTTGCTGTAGTTAATTTAAAACTATTCAGTATAATGATGGGATCATTTTAATGAGAATAATTGATTCCTTCTAATATGAAATTAGTCGAATATCTTAAGATATTCTGGAGATCGCTCAAGGAATCGCTTGAGTAATTGCTTGAGACATCGCTCGTGTGTTTTCTCGATACATTGCTAAATAGATTTCTCGAATTATTATTCGAGAGGATTTTCCAATGGTTGCTCAAATAATCAAATCACTCGTATGCTCATTTCAACTTAAATTTGTTTAGATATCTGTCCCGTTACATTATAATTTTATTACCATTATTTGATTGCGATAGATTATTATCTGAATTATCATTCGAGGATCATATCAGCAACCATTTGACATAATTCGAGGAATAATTTGGGTGATCTCTCAAGTAATTATTCGAACGATTTCTCGAACAATCATTCGAGTGATCTTTCGAGCAATCGTTCGAGCGATTGTTCGATTATTATCAATTTAATTCGAATTTCAATATTCGATTATTGATTTCATTCTATTACGCCGATCACTACTCTTTAACCAATGCAGACCTCAACATTCAACTAATCCAACATTTTTCTGTAAGTATTAAAATAAGGTAAATATGGGAGCATTCAATATGCACGTTAGTACACACATTCTTGCTCACTAGCCTTAATAGACAAAAAGCTTCAATCAAAGTATAAAAGTTTAAATTACTCTAAAGTTAAGATTATCCTAAACATAAATTTTAACCCTTTCAGCCCTGGCGGTGGATTGTGCGACGCAACTTCCACTCCATTTCTTCCACTGACCGTTACTTCCACTAACCATCACTTCCACTAGTTCTTTTTTCCACTCCATTTCTTCCACTCCATTTCTTCCACTCCAGTTCTTCCACTTACCAATACTTCCACTACACCTTTACTTCCACTAACCACCAATTCCACCATACCTTTTTTCCAATTCAAAATAATTGTACAATTTATTCAAATTACATTATATTATTCCACATTTTATACAGTATAAGAATCACAGAGAGATATTGTGGCCTACAGCTTGTAGGTACTCCAGAATCCTATTTTCTTCGTCGAATTTACTAAATTTTTTGACAATGTTTGCTATTCGTTCCTCGGCTTTAATTTTCTGTCAACTGTACAAGACTAACTTGAGACATCGATCCAATTTTCGAATTTCGAATTATGGAAGAACTAGTGAAAAAAAGAACAACCGATTCTCCGTGGTGGTGGGGCGCAATCATCTCAGCATGTATGCATTCCATTTGGAAGTATTGGTAAGTGGAAGAACTGGAGTGGAAGAAATGGAGTGGAAAAAAGAACTAGTGGAAGTGATGGTTAGTGGAAATAAGAACTAGTGGAAGTAACGGTCAGTGGAAGAAATGGAGTGGAAGTAAAGGTGTAGTGGAAGTATTGGTAAGTGGAAGAAATGGAGTGGAAGAACTGTCCCCCTACGCTGGCGGTGGCATTTGCCACCACTAATATTTGGTAAACATACTGGGAAATTTTCTTTTAAATTTACATACATATGTGCATCAGCTGTAACTTATCCGATACCCGTTTGTTTTTAAAATTGTCTAATTTGAAGTCTTAAACGAGTGTTTTCTACTTCCAGATTAAGCATGAAGTAAAATTTCGAGTTTAGAAAAGCCTGAAAATTTGGTTTGGTCGTGTAGCGCGCAGCGCTACGCGACCAAACCAAATTTTCAGGCTTTTCTAAATTCGAAATTTTACTTCATGCGCCACGCGTAAAAATCACTGATTTTAGGTGTTCAAAATATTCTAATAAAGCAGTATGCTAGAAACGTGTATTCTGAACACCACATCATATCAGTGCTCACTAGCCTAAATAGACAAAAAACTTCAATCAAAGTATAAAAGTTTAAATTACTCTAAAGTTAAGATTATCCTAAACATAAATCTTAACTCTTTCAGCCCTGGCGGTGGCATTTGCCACTACTAATATTTGGTAAACATACTGGGAAATTTTCTTTTAAATTTACATACATATGTGCATCAGCTGTAACTTATCCGATACCCGTTTGTTTTTAAAATTGTCAAATTTGAAGTCTTAAACGAGTGTTTTCTACTTCCAGATTAAGCATGAAGTAAAATTTCGAGTTTAGAAAAGCCTGAAAATTTGGTTTGGTCGTGTAGCGCGCAGCGCTACGCGACCAAACCAAATTTTCAGGCTTTTCTAAACTCGAAATTTTACTTCATGCGCCACGCGTAAAAATCACTGATTTTAGGTGTTCAAAATATTCTACTAAAGCAGTATGCTAGAAACGTGTATTCTGAACATCACATCATATCAGTGCTCACTAGCCTAAATAGACAAAAAACTTCAATCAAAGTATAAAAGTTTAAATTACTCTAAAGTTAAGATTATCCTAAACATAAATCTTAACTCTTTCAGCCCTGGCAGTGGCATTTGCCACCACTAATATTTAGTAAACATACTGAGAAATTTTCTTTTAAATTTACATACATATGTGCATCAGCTGTAACTTATCCGATACCCGTTTGTTTTTAAAATTGTTTAATTTGAAGTCTTAAACGAGTGTTTTCTACTTCCAGATTAAGCATGAAGTAAAATTTCGAGTTTAGAAAAGCCTGAAAATTTGGTTTGGTCGTGTAGCGCGCAGCGCTACGCGACCAAACCAAATTTTCAGGCTTTTCTAAACTCGAAATTTTACTTCATGCGCCACGCGTAAAAAACACTGATTTTAGGTGTTCAAAATATTCTACTAAAGCAGTATACTAGGAACGTGTATTCTGATCACATCATATCAGTGTTTAGTACGCATAGCGCATGAAATAAAATTTCAAGTTTAGAAAAGTCTGAATATTTAGTTTGGTCGCTCCGCTTCGCAAACCAAATTTGAAGGCTTTTATAAACTCGACATTTTACTTCATGCTTAATCTGGCAGTGGAAAACACTCGTTTAAGACTTCAAATTAAATCATTTAAAAATAAAACGATTATGTGAAGATTTACAGCGTATACAGTATATTGAAATATGTATACTTAAAAAAAAACTCTCTGTATATCTGAAATAGTAATAAAAATAATATGCAGTAGACAAAACATTTTTTGGGCACCAGAAAAATTTCAGGGCTAAAAGGGTTAATGTCCAAATAGACAAAAATTGACTCGAACAAGTATAAGGCCCACTTGCACTACGACTGATTAACATTCATCATCATACACTAATAAGAGATCTTACAACAATAGGAAAATTTATAATGTGCATAATAAATTAGAAAATATAGATTTCTATTAACATAAGATTCTGCGATTCCACTTGTACGACAACTTTACTCTTAGATTCCGTTTTAAAACTCGTATTCTATTAAATCAGAATTGATATGAATACAAAATATAAAAACGAATTTAAATTAATATCGAGTTTCTGCAAAAATTTCGTCTCATTGAGACAAGTCTCCAAATATTCATTAAAACAACGATTTCTCGAGCTAATACCCCGACAGATAGTGAATTATACAATGAATATTTGGGTTACACGACAGAATTACTATTCCATGCATAATTGACAAACTTAATTTTTCTTTATGTTAAATTTTCTTTATGTTAATATGATTACAACATAAATTACTACCAATAAAACACGGAATTTATATTATATCTAATTGTGTTTATCGACAATCAAATGTAACACATTTTAATAATCACAATTGGGAGTTTCTGCACGCTATCCTTCATTATTCTATGACATACCAATACTCCTTTAAGAGTTTTCTAAACTAAATTTGACATTTGTCAAAAGAGGCCGAGCTTTACAATAATTTGGAAAATAAATTGATATAAAAAACGATTATTCGCCTAAAAACATAACTACACATGGAGAACCAAAACAATCTAACCATTGTTTTGGTTCTCCATGTGTAGTTATGTTTTAAGGCGAATAATCGTTTTTTATATCAATTTATTATCCAAATTATTGTAAAACTCTTCCTCTTTTGACAAATGTCAAGTTAACAAATGGGTTAAAGAGCGATCTCAGTTGTTAAAACAAATATTTGAATATATTTGCTAACGACAAATCCTTTATGAATAGGAAGTCATAAGGATTATTTAACGACTGTCGTTAAACCCTTAATGACTGTCTTTAATTTTTAATGAAAGGGAAATCATACAGCCCATTTCTTTATTTAATTTGTCGAAATACTGGTAAAAATTAAACAAGTTACTGATGTATTTTGGAAAGCTTGCCAACAATCCCTAATCTCAACATATAATGTACTACAGCTTGCCAACAATCCCTAATCTCAACATATAATGTACTACATAATATATAAAATTACGAATATGTTATTCCTGAAAATGCAAACAATGTCTGAATTAATAAGACAACTTAAGACAATAAATATTTATTGTCTTAGGTTGTCTTATTAATTAAGACATTGTTTGCATTTTCACGAATAACATATTCGTAATTTTATATATTATGTTTAAAGTGTGCAAATTATAAGAAGCGTAAGCTTATTTTCTCGAATTCAAATAGTTTTGAATTTGAATTATTCTTGAATAATGTACTAGTTTTAGACAAATAGGTAAATTCTTTGCATATATTTCTATATTTGTTTAGGTGCCGTGAAAATTTCCCTAAATTTTGTATACTCTTGTGCCGGGTTTCACCAACGTCAGTTAAATCGACCAATTGTTATTCGTCGATTAAAATCTAGTAATAGTTACATACGAGGGTTGCCTTTTATATTTCGGGATTGGGCAACCCTAGTGTTGCAATCTGGCAACTGAGAGCTCTATCGTAAAGTTTGACATTTTTGAGGTTTTACGTACTCAGAACGTTTTGACATATGAGCGTTATTTGTGTCGTTTACACTAACTTAAAAGATCTATCTCGGCCAAAGAATGGAATTAAATCGTGAACATTTTCGTGCGATTATTTTTTACAACTTTCGACGTGGATTAACTCAACAACAGTGCATGGATGAGCTTAATTCAATTTTTTGCGATGAAGCTCCATCAAGGACCAGTGTTTATCGATGGTATGGTGAATTCAACCGAGGTCGTAGTTCACTCCAAGACGAATTTCGTGGAGGTCGTCCAAAATCAGTTGTTGTTCCGGAAACCATTGATGCTGTGCGCAAACAAATATTGCAAGATCGTCATGTGACCTACCGTGAGATTGAGACAACCTTAAGCATTAGTGGGACCAGCATACATTCAATATTGCATGAACATTTGACTGTCAAAAAAATGTATTCGCGTTGGATTCCACACAATTTGTCAATCGCTCAAAAAAAGGCTCGTGTCGATTGGTGCAAAGAAATGCTCAAAAAATACGATTGCGGTGCTTCGAAGCACGTCTATGACATCGTGACAGGTGATGAATCATGGATTTACGCGTATGAGCCCGAAAGTAAACAGCAGTCGACCGTATGGGTGTTTCAAGATGAGCCAAATCCAACAAAAGTTGTTCGCGCACGAAGCACTTCCAAGCAAATGGTCGCCTGTTTTTTCGGAAAAAACTGGATATGTCGCAACCGTACCACTAGAACAACGCAGAATAGTCAATTCTGAGTGGTACACAACCATTTGTTTGCCAGTTGTCATCCAAGAAATCAGGAAAACCAACCGCCGAAAACGGATCACTCTTCACCACGACAATGCGAGCTCTCACACATCGGCTCAAACAACTGCATTTTTGAGCACGCAAAACATCGATTTGATGAGTCATCCGCCATATAGTCCTGACTTGGCACCGAATGACTTCTTTTTATTCCCATCCGTAAAAAATAAAATGAGAGGTCAACGTTTTTCGACACCTGAAGAAGCGGTTGATGCGTTCAGAATGCATGTTTTGGAGATACCTCAAGTGCTTCGACAATTGGTTCAAACGCATGCAAAAGTGTATAGATCTTAATGGGGAATATTTTGAAAAACAATAAAGCGATTTTCAATGATTAATATTTATTTTTGTTCTCTAATCCCGAAATATAAAAGGCAACCCTCATACATGTCAAAAAATTAATCAATTCACATGACATTGATGTTTATGATATAAAAATTGTATATTCTAATCGACAAATAAATTTAATCAACGAATCAGATTTAATTGAAGTTGGTGAAACCGGACATTGATCTTTTATAAGTTAAATTTCTCTTAAATATTTATTTAAGACTATGCGTGTATATTTAAATATTTACTTGTGAGTAACATCTTCTATTTTATTACCCAAGTAGAAACACACATACCCGGACAAGGTGGTATGCGCCTCAGCTGTAAAGTAGGTCAGTGTACCACTTAGACCTCTGGCCCCCTACCAATGGTACCACTGGGGCACCAGGCACCGAGTGACTTCTGGTGGGGCCCCCTTTTGCCCCCCACCCGGTCCCCACGGGACCAGACGCCTCTCGGCGCTCGGCTCTTGTTCTTCCGGTTGGTCGATGGTAAAATGTACCAATGCACCGAAATGCCGAGGTGTAGCCCACTTCGGAGAGCTCAATGAGGAATGCACAAGAAAATGTCAATGACATTCGGATTTTGAGAAGATTGTTATTCATAACTTCACAGAATCACAATTAGGATTTTATATGATTACGACATTAATGAAACAAACATTCTCTATAAATAAATTTAATTAGAATAAATGTTGTCTATAGAAAACGTCAAACATGGATTTTCAAACCGGATGGTTTGAAGTAGGGATGTTCAATATACCGGGAGTTTTCCTTTAAAGTATACGTATTCCAAATTCAGCTTATTTTCTTTAAATCTTTAGATATTCGTTGTGTTTTAAATGAGTTTAATTTGAAGCTTTAAACGAGTGTTTTCCACTCCCAGACTGAGCATGAAGTAAAATTTCGAGTTTAGAAAAGCCCCGTGAAAATTTGTCGAGGGTCGCGCAGCGACCCGAGACAAATTTTCTGGGCTTTTCTAAACTCGAAATTTTACTTCATGCGCCACGCGTATAAAACACTAAAGTATTGTAAAATTATATATTTGACCCTCACTTGAAATCGGTGTTTTATATGCGTGGCGCATAAAGTAAAATTTCGAGTTTAGAAAAGCCCAGAAAATTTGTCTCGGGTCGCTGCGCGACCCTCGCCAAATTTTCACGGGGCTTTTCTAAACTCGAAATTTTACTTCATGCTTAGTCTGGGAGTGGAAAACACTCGTTTAAAGCTTACAATTGAACTCTTCAAAAAAACAACGAATATCTAAAGATTTACAGACAAACCGACCCGAGACACATTTTCTGGGTATTTCTAAACTCGAAATTTTACTTTATGCGCCACGCGTATAAAACACTGAAGTATTGTGAAATTATATATTTGACTCTCACTTGAAATCGGTGTTTTATATGCGTGGCGCATAAAGTAAAATTTCGAGTTTAGAAAAGCCCAGAAAATTTGTCTCGGGTCGCTGCGCGACCCTCGCCAAATTTTCACGGGGCTTTTCTAAACTCGAAATTTTACTTCATGCTTAGTCTGGGAGTGGAAAACACTCGTTTAAAGCTTTAAATTGAACTCTTCAAAAAAACAACGAATATCTAAAGATTTACAGACAAACCGACCCGAGACAAATTTTCTGGGATTTTCTAAACTCGAAATTTTACTTTATGCGCCACGCGTATAAAACACTAAAGTGTTGTGAAATTATATATTTGACTCTCACTTGAAATCAGTGTTTTATATGCGTGGCGCATGAAGTAATATTTCGAGTTTAGAAATGCCCAGAAAATTTGTCTCGGGTCGCTTTGTCTGTAAATCTTTAGATATTCGTTGTTTTTTTGAAGAGTTCAATTTAAAGCTTTAAACGAGTGTTTTCCACTCCCAGACTAAGCATGAAGTAAAATTTCGAGTTTAGAAAAGCCACGTGAAAATTTGGCGAGGGTCGCGCAGCGACCCGAGACAAATTTTCTGGGCTTTTCTAAACTCGAAATTTTACTTCATGCGCCACGCGTATAAAACACTAAAGTATTGTGAAATTATATATTTGATCCTCACTTGAAATCGCTGTTTTATATGCGTGGCGCATGAAGTAAAATTTCGAGTTTAGAAAAGCCCGGAAAATTTGTCTCGGGTCGCTGCGCGACCCTCGCCAAATTTTCACGGGGCTTTTCTAAACTCGAAATTTTACTTCATGCTTAGTCTGGGAGTGGAAAACACTCGTTTAAAGCTTTAAATTGAACTCTTCAAAAAAACAACGAATATCTAAAGATTTACAGACAAAGCGACCCGAGACAATTTTTCTGGGCTTTTCTAAACTCGAAATTTTACTTTATGCGCCACGCGTATAAAACACTAAAGTATTGTGAAATTATATATTTGACTCTCAGTTGAAATCGGTGTTTTATATGCGTGGCGCATGAAGTAAAATTTCGAGTTTAGAAAAGCCCAGAAAATTTGTCTCGGGTCGCTGCGCGACCCTCGCCAAATTTTCACGGGGCTTTTCTAAACTCGAAATTTTACTTCATGCTTAGTCTGGGAGTGGAAAGCAATCGTTTAAAGCTTTAAATTGAACTCTTCAAAAAAAACAACGAATATCTAAAGATTTACAGACAAAGCGACCCGAGACAAATTTTCTGGACTTTTCTGAACTCGAAATTTTACTTCATGCGCCACGCGTATAAAACACTAAAGTATTGTGAAATTATATATTTGACCCTCACTGAAATCGGTGTTTTATATGCGTGGCGCATGAAGTAAAATTTCGAGTTTAGAAAAGCCCAGAAAATTTGTCTCGGGTCGCTTTGTCTGTAAATCTTTAGACATTCGTTGTTTTTTTGAAGAGTTCAATTTAAAGCTTTAAACGAGTGTTTTCCACTCCCAGACTAAGCATGAAGTAAAATTTCGAGTTTAGAAAAGCCCAGAAAATTTGTCTCGGGTCGCTTTGTCTGTAAATCTTTAGACATTCGTTGTTTTTTTGAAGAGTTCAATTTAAAGCTTTAAACGAGTGTTTTCCACTCCCAGACTAAGCATGAAGTAAAATTTCGAGTTTAGAAAAGCCCCGTGAAAATTTGTCGAGGGTCGCGCAGCGACCCGAGACAAATTTTCTGGGCTTTTCTAAACTCGAAATTTTACTTCATGCGCCACGCGTATAAAACACTAAAGTATTGTGGAATTATATATTTGATCCTCACTTGAAATCGGTGTTTTATATGCGTGGCGCATGAAGTAAAATTTCGAGTTTAGAAAAGCCCAGAAAATTTGTCTCAGGTCGCTGCGCGACCCTCGCCAAATTTTCACGGGGCTTTTCTAAACTCGAAATTTTACTTCATGCTTAGTCTGGGAGTGGAAAACACTCGTTTAAAGCTTTAAATTGAACTCTTCAAAAAAACAACGAATATCTAAAGATTTACAGACAAAGCGACCCGAGACAAATTTTCTGGGCTTTTCTAAACTCGAAATTTTACTTTATGCGCGACGCGTATAAAACACTAAATTATTGTGAAATTATATATTTGACTCTCACTTGAAATTGGTGTTTTATATGCGTGGCGCATGAAGTAAAATTTCGAGTTTAGAAAAGCCCAAAAAATTTGTCTCGGGTCGCTGCGCGACCCTCGCCAAATTTTCACGGGGCTTTTCTAAACTCGAAATTTTACTTCATGCTTAGTCTGGGAGTGGAAAACACTTGTTTAATGCTTTAAATTGAACTCTTCAAAAAAACAACGATTATCTAAAGATTAACAGACAAAGCGACCCGAGACAAATTTTCTGGGATTTTTTAAACTCGAAATTTTACTTCATGCTTAGTCTGGGAGTGGAAAACACTCGTTTAAAGCTTTATATTGAACTCTTCAAAAAAAACAACGAATATCAAAAGAGTTAAAGAAAATAAGCTGAATTTGAAAAACGTATACTTTAAAAAAAACTCCCTTTATATTGATATTTTCATGCACAATAATCGATAATTCTATCGATATTTCATTTTCCGATATATCGTTAGTATCAATAAAATATAGTCGAAATCGTTACATACGATACTAATTATTCATTAAACGCCATCTATGCATTAGGAAAAAAATGTAAAATGTTCTACTTAAATCTTGCCGAAAAGAAAAAGTAAAAATTATACAGGGATTTTCTTTTAAGTACACATGCACATAGAGCAAATTGATCGAATTTTTAAAAATTAAATGCAGTATATTTTAAATTTAACTTCACTTGAAATCAGTTTTTTATACGCGTGGTGCATGAAGTTTAGAAAAGCCTAAAAATCTGGACTTGCCGGGGCGCGACACGCTTCGCTCGCGCGCCCCGTCAAATCTAAAATTTCAGGCTTTTCTAAACTCGAAATGTTACTTCATGCTTCTTGATAATCAAATACATGTTACAAGCTTGAAATTGAACGCGTTGTGTGACTTGATTGATGCGTGTTTTAGAGAAACAGGAAAAATAAAAATGTCGGAAATCACAAACATCAAAGATTAGTTTTGACATTAAAATTAATTTCAGGTACATGAAATTAATTTTAATGGCAAAACTAATCTTTTGATGATGATTTCTTTTAAAAATTATATATTTAATTTCGATGACAGACTGTCACAATGTATCAATGGTTGTTAAGCTATACAGGATAAACTTAGTAGCGATACAAAATATACAAGTTTTGTTTTCAGGCTTATAAAAAAATTGATATAATATAAATGAAATTACAGAAGCTCAAAGGTTATGAACAAATTTAAAATATTAAACACATTTTTTTTCTAAGACGCCTAATTTATTATTAACATTAATTGCTAATATACAGGGTGTATAGAGTCTGGAATAAAATTCATATTTCTGTTATCTTGGGTTTGATGGAAAAACCCTGAAACAGATCGATTTTTGTATTTTATTGCGTCGTTTTCTGAGGGCTCAAAAATACTAGTGTTTGACATGTGACGTCATTAGCAGTTTTTTAAATGGAATTCTTTTTTTTTAATTGACAACTTTTGTAGAGCTCTTAAATCTCTTTACAGTTATATAATTATTTTTTTTAAAATACGTGTTATTTAATTATGTTTAATTTTTAACTTGATATTTTGTGCATCCTATTTCATGGTATTTACGTTACTAGTGTTTGACGTGTGACGTCATTAGCAGTTTTTTAAATGGAATTCGTTTTTTTTATTTGACAACTTTTGTAGAGCTCTTAAATCTCTTTACAGTCATATAATTAGTTTTTTTAAATATCGCGTTATTTAATTATTTTTAATTTTTAACTTGATATTTTGTGCATACCTATTTCATGGTATTTTACCTACTGTGGATCTTTAACGTTTTCTCCATATTGCTCTATTGTATGGAGTCATGGACACTAAAGAAAGACACCAATAAACTAGAAGCCTTCGAGATGTGGGCTTATCGCAGGATACTTGGGGTGTCATGGACCGACAAAGTTACCAATGTCGAGATTCTCAGAAGAATGGATAAACAACGAGAAATTCTAATAACCATCAAAAGACGAAAGCTTGAATACTTGGGCCACGTAATGAGAGGATCGAAATACCAACTGTTGCAGCTGATCATGCAAGGAAAGATCCAAGGAGGGAGAAGTATTGGACGCCGACGTACATCTTGGCTCCGAAATCTGTGAGAATGGTTCCATTGCACATCTACCGAATTATTCAGAACAGCTATTTCAAAGATAAGAATAGCATTGATGATTGCCAAACTTCGCAGCGGAGAGGGCACTTAGAGAAGAGAAGAAGGATCTTGAAGTTAAGTGCCAAACTTGTTAACATGTCAAATATTACATATCTCAATAAATTTGGAGTTGGCGAGTTTTTTGTTAAATATTTGATATAACAGTTATAAACAGTTGTGCGGATCTATATCACCATTTTGTCTATATCAGAGATTCTCAATCTTTTTTGGGTCGACCCCCCCCGCCCCTTATAAGTCCACGCCCCCTCTCGCTGTTTTAATTTCGGTTTTTTAGTTAGATTGAAATAGTATCATAGCCTTATTTCACTTCACCTATTCTTTAGGAAATCTGTCGCCCCCCCCCCCTGATAACTTGCCGTGCCCCTCCGGTTGAGACGCCCTGGTCTATATCGTTGTTAGATTAAATGAAGCGTTTTTTTTAAATATGTGACTGTAATGCTATTCAAATTATGTTATTTCTATAATTACTATATATACACGCACAATTACGTCAATTAGCTGTTATATTTGATTTTTATATATATTTTTTTTAATTAATTATATTACGATGTAATTTTATGTACAAATAGTGTTTACCGTAAATAAATTTACTTTACTTTACTTTACTTTAAAGAGAATTAAGAGCTCTATAAAAGTTTCTGAATAAAAAAACGACTTCTATTTAAATAAAATACCGATGACGTCACACGTCAAACACTAGTGACGGCAGAGAATTTTTGAGCGCGCGGAAAACAGGGTATTAAAGTTAATAAATAATAATTAAGATTAATGTTAATAATAAATTTGGCGTCTTAGAAAAAAAATAAGTGTTTAATATTTTTAATACGTTTAATTTGTTCATAACCTTTGAGCTTGTGTAATTTCATTTATATCATATGTTCAATAAAAAAAAACCTCTAGTGTGCCATGAAAAATATTGTAGGTTGACAACTCTGAAAGTATACATTTAAATTATTATGTCTGACGTTTTATATGTCAATTCCTGAAGCGTGTAGTCAACTTAAATCTGAACAAAGAATAAATCATGGCACTGTAGATCTTTTTTTTTTATTGCACATACGATATTTTATCGATTTTTTTGTTAGCCTGAAAACAAAACTTGTATATTGCGTATCGCTACTAAGTTTATCCAATTATTTTTCATTTTTGCTGTAAAAGTCCAGTATAAAATATTAATTCAACATTGTAGTAAACTTTCAACTACTGTAATGTTACATCCTTCAGTCTCTCAATTTTCATATATACTATGCTAAAACAATATTTATTTATTTCTCAATAATTTGTCCAAATTTCATCAACATTTGAAGATTCCTCCGTACCATAGAATGGAAGATGGGCAGACAACATATACAGGGCTCGTATACAGAAATAAAAGCGGATCTTCATATTCACTCCCTGGAGGACAGAAGAACCTTCTCTGATTTATGCACATTATTCAGACTAGTCAATAATTTCAGTGACTGCCCGGAACTACTCTCTCAGCTCAATTTTTATATTTCATCATCCACCCGCAGCCTCCGACACACACCGCTTTTCCGGATCCGCACTCATAATTCGGATTTCGCCTCTCACAACAGCATTACACGACTAATGAGTACAGCCAACGATTATAACAAGTTCTATTGGTTCCGACTATTCTCTGGCTCTTTACATTCATTCAAACGAAATTTATGTATACACACAAATTATTCTTAGTTCTATTAGTTACTTTATGGGTATTATTATTATAATTAATGTTTATTTAGTTGTACACTTTATGGTGATATTTTTCTTTTTTATAAATCTATTGTGTATAAAAGGGGGTTCCCGTCAATAAATATTATTATTATTATTATTATTTCAAAGTTTGTTTTTAAGTAAGAACATTTTTTACACATTTAAAGAAAGTCATCGTTTGTCGCCTGATAATTTTATTTTCCTTTCCGTAACTTTTGGTTTTCGGCGACGACAAAACAATATTTATGTATTACAAATTAATCCTTGGAAATTTAATATAGAATAGTAGATTGTTTCACAAGTTTTGTTTGACGCGTGTTTAACTGCTTTCCTACGACCAAACGCCGGCGTTAATTGTACTTCGTTCTTCGTAACTACTCATTTTATTTTAATAATTTTGACACTGACGTCCCCAAACGTCTAAACTTTCAAAAGTAGTTTTGACTATTTCCTTCAAAAAATGTCTACCAATCATATTACTAGAATTCATTTTCATTGACCAATCACAATTAAATTTCAGCGAAAATTGCATAGTAGGTGAAAATTCTACGAAAAATTACAGCGAAAATTGCACTGTTGTGACGTCACATGTCAGGTATGAATCAATTTCTCTCAATCTTTCAAAATTAGAGTTTTTTGATCTAACTCGTATTTTCTTTCATCACAGAATGTCATAAATTGTCTCCAAACGAACTCTTTGCTCTTTCTTGTATTTTCGGATGAATTTTTCTCGATATTTTTCGATATATCTTTCGAAGAAAAACTTCCGAAGCGATTCATGTTGACACATTAAGTGACACTGATTGATAATTAATTGATTGATTGATTTAAGAAACTACATTCGTTCATTTTGGTTGTGATTTGACTGAAAAAGTGCCCTCGACGCTTCGCGTCTCGGGCACTTTTTGTCAAATCACAATCAAAATGGACTCATGCAGTTTCTAGGCAACGGCTTTTCGTGCAAAATTTTCGATCATTTTTAATGCAATTAATATATTACTGATAATGAAGGTTTAAATTAAATTACACTTGGTTTGTTTCACAATTTTTTACTTTACTATTTACTCGACTAGTTTCGCGTTTTACAGCATTATCACTCCTGATAATGCTGTAAAACGCGAAACTAGTCGAGTAAATAGTAAAGTAAAAAATTGTGAAACAAACCAAGTGTAATTTAATTTAAACCTTCATTATCAATATTTAAAAATGTTTCACCAAGTGATAAGTGAGAAAATTATTCAAGAAATAATATATTACTATTGAAAATTCAATTATCGAGCGTGACATTACTTGTCAAAATACAAATATACAATTGACATCTTTTAATGCACAGGTATAGCGACGAAATGTCTGTTTTCGGGAGCGGTCGTAGGAAAATGAATTATCAATGATTTTAAATTGTTTTATAAAGTGAATCAGTTAACAACGTCTTAAAGTAAATTTATTTGTAAATAAAATGAGCCTAAGTTTATTGAATTCGGTTAAACCTAACTAAGGTTACAGATATTTAAATTAGTAGACTTTTCCACTCTTCCCTGCTTCTTATGTGAATGCAAAATAAACGAGAAGAACCAAAATTGAATTCAGTATTCCGGCACCTGATAGCGTTAGCGTTAGCATTAACGAGAAGATGTGAAGTTGCAATTAAGTAAAATTTTTTGTAGATTAGGACTAATTTGGCATTTATTTGATAAAAACTTGTTTTTATCTTGTACGAAAAAGATTACGCCCTTTAGCGGCAAAGCTAAAAACTTAAACAATATTTCGAGCGATTTCTTTTGACCACTTTTGCTACGACATTTTTAACCGTAATTTGCTACGATGCATAGTTTCTGATATACAGCCGATGGCCACCCTTAATCAAACACCCGGTACATAATATACACTATGTTATTGATTAGATGTCTACAGATTTGTCTATAAAAGTTAAACTTTATCTCCAATTTACACAAATCAATCTCATACCGTGCGATCATTGAAAACATGATTTAGAGTAGGCTTTAAATTTTAAATTAGATTGGCAGCACTGGCTGTTAGCACATACTTTACCATAACCTCAAATTTATTCCATCATTCAATTCACATTTTGAGCAGCGGCGGCTCGCAACCTAATTTCAGGGTAGGCCAGAGACCCAAGGTAATATGTATCCGTTATTGAATGGCGACATTGTTGTGCAAATTCTTGTATTTATAAAGCGCGATCCTTACCGCAAATTTTGTGTGCCTTGGCGCTGTGGCCTACCCTGAAGTTAGGCCGCGAGCCGCCGTTGGTTTTGAGCAACCGCACAAAAAAATACCGCCTAGGCTAAATCATATTTTAAACGATCGCACGGTATTTTGCTTATAAGTATGTACAATTGTTGTAATAATGTTATAAAAATGCATAATATTATTTTAACAATATTACTAAAAGAAAGAGCCTATGTCATCAGCTCAAATTAGATTGCCTATTGTTTTTAGACACTAAAACAGTGCACTACTCCAAAATGCTTTGGATGAAACCAACAGCTGTAAGTTTAAACGATTAATCAGTTTAAAATTGTTCCATAACATTTTTACTCAAATTTTATTCAGTGTTAATAATAATAGTGTTTAATTTAGTGTCAATTAATTTGATTCAAACCAAATTTTCAGCGCGAGGAGTACAAAACACTGAAATATCGTAAAGTTAGAAATGCACTGAAAACATTGTTTTTAAATGAGTAATAATGGAAATATTTAAATAACAAATAACAATAATTCCGCTTCGCCACGCGACCAATCCAAATTTTCAGGCTTTCCTGAACTCGAAAATTTACTTCACGCTTAATCAAGAAGTGGAAACACTCGTTACAAGCTTTAAATTTAACGCTTTTATAAAATTAACAAATTCCTGAAAAATTACAACTTGTACATCAGGATATTAGTTATAAGTAGAGCTCGGATTTCTAAACACAAAAAATTTAAAAAAAGCGCCTTAAAAAGCATCAATATAAGCTAAAAAAGCATTATTTTGAATAAAAAAATCAATATTTTGTGCAAAAAAGCATTATTTTAAGCAAAATATACAGGGTGTTCCGAACTAAGTGCGCACCATTGCTCACTTTATTATTATTTGAGCTACAGAGTCGGTTACGTGAACATAATAGTAGGACATTTAACCGTTAAATCGGAAAAACTATTCAGGATATTAGTTATAAGTAGAGCTCGGATTTCTAAGCACAAAAAAATTGAAAAAAGCGCCTTAAAAAGCATCAATATAAGCGAAAAAAGCATTATTTTAAATAAAAAAATCAATATTTTGTGCAAAAAAGCATCATTTTAAGCAAAATATACATGGTGTTCCGAACTAAGTGCCCACCATTGCTCACTTTATTATTATTTGAACTACAGAGTCGGTTATGTGAACATAGTAGTAGGAAATTTAACCGTTAAATCGGAAAAACTATTAAACGTTGTATTTTAAAATAATTAGAAAATATACATTTTTTAAACGTAATACCCCGTATATTCTATCACCGATCGATACACATTTTACTGTTTCTTTTAATAAAATTAAGGATTCCTGAAAGTATTAATTTTGTATAACAAATATCACTTTAATTGAGAATTTTACTAACAGATATAATAAACAAACTTTGTTTTAGTCATTTGTTAGAATCCTCTTTAGTTTTAGGGCTTCTTGATTGTATTGAACAAAAGCGAAATATGTGAAAAACTTTCTTAGTTATTAATTTTTTGTAATGATATATTGTAACTTTTTTCATAAGAATAATATTCACTATCGATCGGCAATTAAATGTACAGGGTGTTCCATATATACGATTTTTTAAGAATTATTTTACTTAAATTGTACTAATAATCATTTAAGTGCTTCAAAATTATGTGCCGCACTAAGTACAGCGTAAACAATTTTCGATATTCTGTGCCTACAAGATATTTAGAAAAATTAATCATTCATTCCTCTCTATTTTGAGAGAATTCACTTTTTAAATTATCTGGACATGTCAATATTTACCTTGTTTTTAATACTATAATATGGAATTTATGGACAAATTCTCTATACAGTTTCAAATTATTACAAAAAATTGTAAATTCTTGAATCAGACCATATTTGGCTATTGTTTCGTTAGTTTTTAAAAAATGTATCACTAATATTTGTTTTAGGCGCTAGCAAAGTTAAAGACGTAAGTCTTGCGGTCAGTTGCAATCGTGAAATTAAATATTTAATCGATTTTTGTAAAAGCTTAATCAGGTTAGTTCACACACAAAAATAACTGTTTGAATAATAATGAAAAAAAAACATAATTCTAAAGAAATACAACTTTAAAATATGTGAAACCGAATATAAAAGTATTAGCTGATATATACATGTCTTTCATTTTTATTGGCATTAAAAATATTTAAATTTTGTTTTAATAATAAGTATTTAGTTCATAATTTAGTGTTATCTCCTATTATTATTTGTATATATTTGTTATGTTATATTTAGTTATTGTAAGAATTATATTATGTATTTGATAATTGTCCGTTTTGGATATTTTCCGTTGGATAATAAATGGTCTTATTATTATTATTATTATCAAAGAAATTCATGAAGGTTACTTTTAAGTATAGATTTCTCAATTACAGTGTATGTTCTGTAAATCTTCGCTTATTCGTTTTTTATTTATTTAATTTAAATTGTAGCTTCATACGAGTGTTTTCCACTCCCAGATTAAGCATGAAGTAAAATTTCGAGTTTAGAAAAGCCAGAAAATTTGGATTTGTCGGCGCGCGAGCGAAGCGAGTCGCGCCGACAAATCCAAATTTTCTGGCTTTTCTAAACTCGAAATTTTACTTCATGCGCCACGCGTATAAAACACTAAATATTATGAAGTAGTACATTTTCAAGTTCACTTGGAATCCGTGTTTTATACGAGTGGCGCATTAAGTAAAATTTCGAGTTTAGAAAAGCCTGGATTCGGAATTGGACGCTACGCGTCCAAATCCAAACGTTCAGGCTTTTCTTAACTCAAAATTTTCCTTTATGCTTAATCTGGGAGTGGAAAATACTTAATGATTCAATTTGAACTTATAAAAACATCGGATATCGGAAAATTTACAACGGATGCATATGTCTACTTAAAAGATAAATTCCTTGTATAAACAAACCTTACTTTTTTTTTATTTACTAAACTAGATAAATGAATTAATAATTCGTGTTTTGATGATACAGATAATAATTGCCCACGTTCTAAAATTTAACGAAATAAGCACCAAATTAGCATATAAATTCAAAATAAGCATAAAACCGAAAAAAAAAACGAAAAAAAAGTAAAAAGGCATACAAAAATTTAGTGTCAAATGATTTAACTTTCTATAATAGTTCGTACACATTTTATTAATTCATCTTGATGCTTTTTATTTTCAGTATAAGCTGTTTGCATAGAAATCCGAGCTCTAGTTATAAGATAAATTCCCTGTATAATAAAAAAATTAATACTCCTTGAGAATGACGATAAATCGAAACTAGTCGGAGAAAATAAAAAATAGTAGTGTAGCAAACCAAGTGACTTTTATTTAATTTTCAATATTGTAAACATGTTTCACCAAGTGATTAATGGGCAAGTGGTGGCCGAGCGGTAACGTCGCCGGACGGTATATCGCACGGCGAGCCACAGACCGGGTTCGATTCCCGTGCACGGGGAGATGTTATTTAAAAATAATATCTCGTCGTGACCCTGGGTGTTGTGTGAATGCGTTGTGACGTCCAAATATACATGTGCAATATAACTTGGAATAAGTTAAAATAAATATTAATACAAAAATATAGATTGATGTTGGCTAATAGTCAAGATACTAAAGCCAGGCAAAAGCCAAACCCAAAAAAAAAGTGATTAATGAGAACCAAATTGAAGATAAAAAAAATAATGTTAAAAATTATAGTCGTAATAAAACATTTAAGAGTACCAAAATATTCTTGTATAGAAAGTTATACATTGAAATGTGTTTTTTTTTTTAATTTAATTAAACCACAAAAATAATCAATTTTCCATGTTTTAATATCCTCAAACCAATATTTATCGATTCGATAATTTCCAACTCTAAATGCCCCGATTAAAATACCAGCGAATATCATTCTGTGCGCGCGAGCATTCGATGAGAAATTTAATGTTGGCCGGCGATAGCCGTGATACTTTCTCCGATTAAAAATTTAGTTATTCGTGCATGAAAGGCTTAATGTGTTTTTCATTCAAACGCAATTGCATTTGTGCTCCGTCGTGTTCTTTACTAACTACATTATTGTTATTTACAAACACGAAAAAACTGTAAGGATTATTCAGCATGGAAAGGATTTCCATTCGACTTCTGGTCTTGTTTGAATCTCGGATTTATTCAGGGAATAAATCAGCAATTTGCATTCCGGGGTTTTTCACAATTGTCAAAAGCCTTTCTATTCTTTGCTGTAAACAGTATAGGTAGATCTAAGTTGACATTAACGAAGTAGCTGGTATCAAATAGAATGTGTTTTATCTCCAATTTGAATTTTAGAATATCGGATGATGAAATTAGAGAAGAACTTGCGTGTTATGAACTTGTACAAGGGATATTTTAATTTTTTCACTTCTTGATTTACCCATTAAGTGCCATTGATACAATAACGCAACATTATTAATTTTTTATTAAATTACTAACTAAATAAGTTTAATATCGCCGAAGATACTTTCGATTTTCGATTGTCCACAATATTTCAGAGTTTTCAGTGTTTAATACGGGTGGCGCATGAAGTAAAATTTCGAGTTTAGAAAAGCCTGAAAATTTGGTTTGGCCGCTCCGCGCTTCGCGCTACGCGACCAAACCAAATTTTCAGGCTTTTCTAAACTCGAAATTTTACTTCATGCTTAATCTGGGAGTGGAAAGCACTCGTTTCAATCTTCAAATCAAACTAATTTAAAAAAAGCGTATGCGTATGTATAAACATCCCGACGCCTTAGAATTTCTTGTGGTTCAAATTAATCACTGTCAGGGAAGATACTATAAACAAACTTAAATCTGACATGGATGATTGAAGTAGCTGGTATCAAATAGAATGTGTTTTATCTCCAATTTGAATTTTAGAATATCGGATGATTAAATTAGAGAAGAACTTGCGTTTTATGAACTTGTACAAGGGACATTTTAATTTTTTCACTTCTTGATTTACCCATTAAGTGCCATTGATACAATAACGCAACATTATTAATTTTTTATTAAATTACTAACTAAATAAGTTTAATATCGCCGAAGATACTTTCGATTTTCGATTGTCCACAATATTTTAGAGTTTTCAGTGTTTAATACGGGTGGCGCATGAAGTAAAATTTCGAGTTTAGAAAAGCCTGAAAATTTGGTTTGGCCGCTCCGCGCTTCGCGCTACGCGACCAAACCAAATTTTCAGGCTTTTCTAAACTCGAAATTTTACTTCATGCTTAATCTGGGAGTGGAAAGCACTCGTTTCAATCTTCAAATGAAACTAATTTTAAAAAAGCGTATGCGTATGTATAAACATCCCGACGCCTTAGAATTTCTTGTGGTTCAAATTAATCACTGTCAGGGAAGATACTATCAACAAACTTAAATCTGACATGGATGACAAGGTAGACATGTGATAATCGTAATGAAATTAATAAATACAAGTAGTGGAATCTAATGTAATTATAATAAAATAATACACTTCTGATTTTTAACTGTCACATTATTTAGAGAATAAAATTTACTTGGTAGAAAAACAAACAAATAATTTACCGAGGAGATTTATTCGCCAAATGAAGTTATTTTGTGTTTATAATACCGAAATCTTTGGAATAAATTAATTTATTCCTGAAGTAAATTTTATTTTGGGAATAAAACGTTTTATAATACCGGGCATTAAACAAATTAAATTAATTCCAATGTAATTAAAACAAATGTTAAAATCGATAAAACCAATACAACATAAAATAAAAAAATAATCAACTTAGAATGATGCTTTATTGTGTTTAACTGACTTTAACACAACCCGTTTTCCTTAATTAATAATGCTGCTATAACTTTATGTAAGTTTAACCAAAAACCATGTTTCAAAGCCTCGCAATATTCCACACTTCATTCAGAACGACTTTAGGAAGTGTTAAAATCACCGAGATCGAACGGAGTACCCAAAAAACCTAACAATCTGTATTATTTAACGGTAAACGAAATTTTTGGCCAAAAAGCTGCATCTGTTCGGTACCCGCCGTCCGAAAATAAAAACGGTAACGGCGCGATACACTTTTTCTGTCCGAATATATCAGTCCGTTATTAGCGGTCGTCCACCGCTACAATAATAATTCACTATCGTTGGATAATTAATCGGAAAGAGGGGCCCGTTCTTTTTTTATTTACAGCTGTACCCTAAACGGTACATACCCACACACACTATGCCCATTAAATCGTGGCCTACCGAAATATTAAATTGCCGATAATTAGAACCCGCGCGCTGGCGCGTGCCACACATTCGGGTTTAATTAAGTTGGTTAATTGGAACACGAGAAGTGATCAAGAGGTTTTTTTGTGGATATAGGATACCTCCACAAGGAGGTTTGATTGGAGATGATTGGGACTTACTTATATGGGATTTTAATATTGAAATTTGTTTCTTATAAATTATATGGATTCTTGATCGCAAACATTACAAAAATAGATCTTTTTATTACTTTTTCTTTGGCTTTTGTTTTCACCATATAGCTAGTTGAATTAAATGTAACTTAAAATGAAAATCAAAGATAAACAAGAGACACTTATCTTCACATGTGAGAAAAAAATCTTCGTACATGAACATTTTTTTGGATTTTGGAATTTGTTTCTGATATATTATCTAGATTATTGATCGCAAACATTAAAAAATAGATCTTTGTTGTACTTTTTCATTGACTATGGTTTTCACCATATAGCTAGCTACATTAAATGTAAAGTAAAACTGAAATCAAATATAAACAAGAGCCACTTTTCTTCACATGTAGGAACAAAAATCTTTGTACATGAACATATTTTTGGATTATGGAATTTGTTTCTGATAAATTATCTGGATTATTAATCGCATACATTAAAAACTATATCATTGTTTTCCTTTTTTATTGACTATGGTTTTCACCATACCGGGTGTTGACTTGGCAACATAGGAAATCGCATGTTCATTTTAAAGTGTTCAAATATTGGCTTCTCTATTTATTTTAGAGACAAAATGTATTTCACTTTTTTGTAGAGGGAAAAATTCTAAATTCATTAATGTTCACACTTAACACTTTACGTTTCTCTAGGTTAAAATAATTAAGAAAAAGTAATGTGATTTTATAAAAATAATGACATACAATTGCGGATATTCCCTGTTTTTTTTTAAGTTTAATTTAAAGCTTTAAACAAGTGTTTTCCACTCCCAGACTAAGCATAAAGTTAAATTTCGATATCTTTAATTAATTTCTCACTTAACCCGTGGTGAAACATTTTTGAATATAATACTGGATATTTAATTAAAACACTTGGTTTGTTTCACTAATTTATATTTTCTCCGACTAGTTTCGACCATTGGTCATCTTCGGGGAGGAATGTACAAAAAATATCTAAACAACTATTTATATACAAATACAGGCTATCATAAATTAAATTTCGAGTTTAGAAAAGCCCCGTTAAAATTTGTCTCGGGTCGCGCAGCGTTCCGAGACATATTTTCTGAGCTTTTCTAAACTCGAAATTTTACTTCATGCGCCACGCGTATAAAACACTAAAATATCGTAAAGTTTAAAATATACGGCTTTATTATTATTATATATATATATTAATTTATGTTTATTCGAACTTCACTTAAAATCTGTGTTATATACGCGTGGCGCATGAAATAATATTTCGAGTTTAGAAAAGCCCAGACAAATTTTCACGGGGCTTTTCTAAACTCGAAATATTACCACTCCCAGACTAAGCATAAAGTAAAATTTCGAGTTTAGAAAAGCCTAAAAATTTGGATTGGCCGCGTAGCGAAGCGGAGCGGCCAATCCAAATTAGGCTTTTCTAAACTCGAAATTTTACTTCATGCACCACACGTACAAAACACTGAAATATCGTAAAGTTTAAAATATACGGCTTTAGCAATCTAATATGTAGATGTGAATAAAACGTGAGTCAAATTCTGCGCTGAACAAATTGTTTAAAACAGTGATTATCGGCAACCCAATAACTGTAACGTATATTAGGTTGCCTATAATCATTGTTGTATGTGTGTGTTCTTTTGAAACTTACTGTAAATCAGTGTTTTTAAGCGTGGCGCATGAGGTAAAATTTCGAGTTTAGAAAAGCCTAGTTTGGATTGGCCGCTCCGCTTAACTACGCGGTCAATCCAAATTTTTAGGCTACTTATCTACCTAAATAACACCAGGTTCACGCGAACGAAGAAAGTTGGAACAAATAAAATAAATATTGTATTTATTGACTAATTGAAAATTCAGTACTACAGATTGAATTATTTGCCGCGTTAGTATTTTTAGGATTAGTTTGAAAATTAAATCAATAATTACACTGTATTAATGGACATTAGTAGACAATTTTAAGACATCAGCAATTTATTAAATCTTATTTAATAGAGTTTTAATACAGTTGTTTCTAATAATAGCTATTTAACGATCTAGGTATTAATCGCTTATTAATAAACGAGCTCGTTAGAAGTAGTAGGTAACCCTATCGCACATTATAGTTGACCGATAAACCGCTAGAGGGCGTGCGTGAAGTATTTGGAATTAAAAGTGTTATTATGTTAGTGCATTTTGTGACCGTCCTTTAAAAATGTTCCTTGTAAACATCTGTTTATGCATCATTTTGCAAAATATTGTAAAAATAATAATTTAACAGCGACAGATGTTTAATTATAATAATATAAATTTTACTTTGACGTTTTACCTTATCTGGTCAATCGCTTATTAACGAAAAGAAGTTCGGTAATAAGGTTTATTAATAAACGATTGTGAATGCATTAATCCAACTCATAAATACACGATGGATGGAAATAAAAGTGTATGCATGGATTTTTTTTAATATACATATCCGGTTGTTTATTTATTTATTTGTTTACATTTAAGTATAAAACAGTATATGTAAAACTATAACAATATTAATATGTATATCACAAGGAGCACTCTATATAAAAAAAAAAAATATGAATATAGAACAGACTTAAAATAAGACAAACAGACTAAAAATGAGAAAAACAACAGATTAAAATGCAAAGTTCTAAAATTGAAAAATAAGTTAAACAAATTACTAACAAAAACAATCAGCAAGTATTTTATACACCAAGTATGATATATATACATATATATATATATAACTGGCTTGAGTTTTTTGGGCTGCTTTCTCGCGTTGGTTGATGAAGTGATGCTACCGAAACGTAGAGCGCAAATAAATCAACCAACGCGAGAAAGCAGCCCAAAAAACTCAAGCCAGATATATTTTGCTCGCGAAAACCTATATATATATATATATATATATATATATATATATATATATATATATATATATATATATATATATATATAATCATTTGTTTATATCTGACAACACACATACGACGCAAGCTATTCCTAAATACAGAGACTGAATCCGCAAATATATCGAACCTAGTGTTGTTCTGTAGTGCATTTGCCTGACGCATAAGCCGATCAATTAGGTAAAACATTCCATAGTTGGTGGAATGAAATGATAACCGGATAAACCCTTATTATGCCCACAATTAACTCCTCGAGGAATATTAAAATTTAACTGATTAAGCAGTGTACCACTATCAATAATCCTATTGACCAACTTATGCAAACAACATAAATCCAGCAGTACCCTCCTGTCATGTAACGATCTCAAGTCAAGTTGTCGACGCATAGAACTGTGGCTAAAGTTAATACTAATGCCCCCTATTCCACGGTGAACAATTCTCAAGAATCTACTCTGTACCGACTCAAATTGCTGAATGGCGCTCATAAAATAAGGAGACCAAACCACTGATCCATACTCCATATGGGGCCTTACTAATGTCAAGTATAACATGGTTACTGTCTTAACACTAAATCCAACTGTGAATCTACAAACAAAGCCCAGCATTTTTAAAGATTAGTTACAAATGTTTGTGTAATATTTATTAAAATTAAGCTTTGAAATAAATAACACGCCTGGGTAGTTGTTGTTAACAAATGACCTGGGCAGGTTCGATTCCCGAGCACGGGGAGTTATTTAAAAATAATATCTCGTCGTGTCCCTGGGTGTAGTGTGAATATGTTGTGACGTCCAAATATATGTATATAGATATATAAATCATTGTTAGTGGCTGAATGGTAAAACCTATGCCAAACAAACCAAAAAAAAAAAAAAAAAAACAAATGATCTGAAATATGGTAGCAAAAATGTGTATACGAGCCTCGACTAAATGTAATTTAGAAACATTTGTTCAAATTCAGGTAAAGATTATTCCTATCACCACCATTCAGCAATATTGTGTAAGTCCAGCTGTAGTAGATTCTGATCCTCAATAGTTCTTACTACTCTAAATAACTTAAGATCATCAGCAAACAGGAGGAAACTGCTAGACTTAATACTCAAGTGTATATCATTAATAAAAAGCAAAAACAACACTGGCCCACAATGAGATCCCTGCGGAACACACGAAGTTACATCTACATTACTTAGTAAATGTACAAGAATTCGTTGATTTTATAAAAGTGTTCAATTTGAAGCTACTAACGAGTGTTTCCACTCCCAGATTAAGCATGAAGTAAAATTTCGAGTTAAGAAAAGCCTTAAAATTTGGTTTGGTCAGGTGTATAAAACACTGATTCAATGTGAAGTTCAAAATATACAATTTTTATAATATTTAAGCGTTTCATACGCGCGGCGCATGAAGTAAAATTTCGAATATTGAATATACAGCGTGTAAACGAACTACTGTACAGGCTCTCTACCACATAAGGGGCAGCGTTTAAATAAACAATACCTGCATTTGAAATTACCATACCTTTAGTAGATAGCTGACAAATAATTATTAAAAATAATTAATAATAATAGGCCACATGTTTGTGGTATCTGGTATACGCGCACATTGCGTATTTTAAGAGAGATTCCACATAGACTGGTAGTTTTTAAACGATTTGGATATCGAATTACACCATCCAGAGAAAAGTAGGTCAGATTGTGAAGAATTATGTCTATGTTATCGTTTTCATAAGTACCCATTGCTGACTAAAGTTTAGTGCGTGCGAAGTGATTTATGCGCCTCGCAGTAGTAAAAGTAAATAAAAAATACAACAACTTACGCATCCACGAAAAATATCATGAACACTGGTAACCAGAAGTTCTCAAAAAGTAAAAAATGCATGAAAAATTATGAAAAATAAAAAAAATTTTTTCCGATTTTATTTTTGCTGCAATTGGTGTCAAAATATTTTGTGTATACGCCCTTAAGAGGATGTACATTAGTTCGATTACACGCTGTATAATGACATCTCGACGCAAAAATTGTGATAACTTTAGATAAAGATTGCTAATAAAATTAATTCTTTATTAGCAATTACTGTTTAAGTGTTCTACACCCAAATTACTCAAACTAAACATTCTTACCGACAATTGTTCACTTTTAATAACACAATTAAATCTCAACGCTTGGCAAGTCCGCATTGCAACACCGTGATCAGGACGAGCACATGCGGTGTTTTCTCCTCGAAATAAGGAAGTTTCATGGCTGTTTTAATGCGCTAACGCATTTTTTTTTTCTTTCGACGTGCGAGTTTTGTAATTTGCCACCAATTCAGGTCGCACTAATAATAATTGAAGTATGCACGGACAGATTGAAGTTAACGCCATCGACACGCCACGCGAGATTGTCACAAAAAGGTGTATTTTGAAATTTATAAATTGATTATATAAAATTAAAAATACAGTATTGCGAGTATAAATAAACGAGTAATAAACATTTATATAACGTAGTAAATATTTTGTTTTTTGAATTAAATTCAATGATGTCTGAATGATAAATCTGGCAACAATAACAGCAATACTGGATTCAATAAAAAATAATCATAATATATAAAATTACGAATAAACTATTCGTGAAAATGAAAACAGTGTCTTAATTAATAAGACAATTTAAGACGATAAATATACATTGAAACAACTACTTCCCGTGCAAATACACCTCCGGATATTGAATTATACAATGAAATATTTAAAATCTTATTGTGTATTTGCACGGGAAGTAGTTGTTTCAATGTATATTTATCGTCTTAAATTGTCTTATTAATTAAGATACTGTTTGAGTTACGTGAAGGTTAGTTTAATGGTAATTAGTTAAGTTATTCCTTTATTCCATTTACTTCACTTTTTTATTTTAATTCTATATGTACATTTCGGGTACAATGTACCCTTTATCAATAGAAAAAACTAATTAGTTTTTTCTATTGATAAAGGGTACATTGTACCCGAAATGTACATATAGAATTAAAATAAAAAAGTGAAGTAAAAGGAATAAAGGAATAACTTAACTAATTACCAATTAAGACACTGTTTGCATTTTCACGAATAGTTTTTTCGTAATTTTATATATTATGTTTAAAGTGTGCAAACTATAAGAAGCGTAAGCTTATTTTCTCGAATTCAAATAGTTTTGAATTTGAATTTATCTTGTATGAAAAATAATCATTTATGGAATCTAGTGATAGTCAAAAGCCATCAAGCAAGGTTCCTCAATTGCAACATTTTTGCATTTTTCATAAATTGTAAGTGAACATTAAATTAGTACAAGATACTGGGCAGAAATACCTCAGGTCAATAGGTTGTTTCGTTTTCGGATACAATAATTTAACAAGATCTTTAATTTCCACATAATATTAAAGGATAAATTAAAAACACTTGGTTTGTTTCACTATACGTTTCTAGTTACTCGACTAGTTCCGCTTTTTACGGCATTATCAAGAGTGGATTACAGAAGAAACCGACCGGCTTATATATAATCAGGTAATAAGGGATTTTGCAATTGGGGAATTCTAAATTTCCTCGTTGTCGTTGATGAGGTGTTTTCCACATTTTATGGCTCTATTAATTTTAAGCCCTCTCTGAGATTTAATATTCGTCCCTTATTACCCGAGCATAAAATCTTAAAATTATTGGCATCTATAAAATGATTGTTGTTAATACAGTGTTTGGCAATTCCTGTGTTGTATCATTCACAATGTTCTCATTAATCACTTGGTGAAACATGATTAAAATAAAATTTGAAATAAAAACACTTGGTATTGTGTTTATTATTTAAACTTGATTTCTTATGTTTTTCTAATCGTGTATGAAATGATCGTCCCCTCTGTCCTATATATATATATATATTGTGTCACATTCACTACACTTAATTTCGTACACTCTGCACTTTGTTCTTTTGTCCACGAGGGGTTTATTGTTTATTAGAAGTTTCCCTAAATTAGTTTGGTTTGTACATATGATACTAAACTTGTCACCTTTTACAGTATTAATTATTCTATTTGACAAATCTTTCACGTAATTTAATTTAATCCATTTTGTTTCTTTAATATCTTGAATGTAGAAATATTTCATTAGTTGTTTTTTCTTTTTATTATTCAAAATTGCATCGATTACTTATGATTTTTAATCATTATTTTGGGCGATTGTTTTAATTATATTTAATTCATTATTATATGCCTGGCTATTTAAAGGGATATTTAGTAAACGGTTAATATATGAATTAAATGTGCTCTATTATATTTGATTTGGATGGTTTGATGTATTGGGGGTTATCATGTCTGTAAACGTTTCTTTTCTATAAATTTTAAAATTTAAATGATTATTGTTTCTCTCTATTGTAAAATCTAGAAAGTTTAGACTTTTATTAATTTCTGTTTCTAATGTAAATTGGATTTTGGTATTTATTGAATTTAAATATTTTTCAAATAAATTTAGTTGTCGATTAGTCGAGTAATTAGAAAGAAATAGTGAAACAAACCAAGTGTTTTTAATTTATCCTTTAATATTGTTTCAAAATGTTTCACCAAGTGATAAATGAGAAAGTTATTTAAGAAATATTTAATTTCCATTTTATTTATGAAACGGTAATAAATGACAAAACTTGATGAAAAAATGAATGTTGTGGTTTAACACTAAAATAAAACAAGAGTGCCCACTCCTTGGTTAAGCATGAAGTAAAATTTCGAGTTTAGAAAAACCTGAAAATTGCGATTTGCTGGCACGAGTGAATCAAGTGCCGCCAAATCCAAATTTTTAGCTGTTTGGTGTTGTAGGCGTTCACTTTGTGGTACATCTTAAATACACTTGTAAATAAAACACTTTTTACTCTACAACAAGTTAGTCTTACAAAGACTATATCAAACACTCATTGAAACAACTACTTCCCGGGCTAATACCCCGACGGACATTGAATTATACAACAAGTGTTTGCTGTTACATACAGTAACCTACTGCAAATGTAACAATTTGGGTCAAATTATTTAGGCCATCTATAGACGCGTTTCGAGATTTATCTCTCATCAGTATAGCTTTGCCATTCCCTCTAAACAATTTGACACCTTAGACTGGCGGTCACGTTACCGTTCTGCAACCAAGATTTGACAATTTCATTTATACTTTTTACTTTGTTTAACCACTGAATCTTACATTTAAATTTAATTGTGTGACTAGTTTCGACTATCTAGTGGTTAAACAAAGTAAAAAGTGTTTTATTTACCAAATTTTTTGGTTTTTTTCAACTAGAAATTTTACTTCAAGCGCTAGGCATATAAACCACTGAAATATTGTAAGTGTATATTAGACTTCTTTGGGTAGATAGTATTTTAAAAAGATGCAACCGATTTTATGGAAAGTTAAATTTTCTCATAAAGTTGAAAATAACCTGTCCTTTGATAATCTGCATATTGCGCTTTATTACGTTTTTCGGAATTAACATATTTACACTTGAATGTACTGCCAATATTGATATTGTAAACATTCAAAATGAATTATTGTTTCACAATTTTTAAAATTATTATCAATTTTGAGGAAATTTGTAAAAACTGTCTGTCTGCGTACTTAATGACTTTTACTACTGAAACAACGAAAACCTACTTGTTATTTACAATAAGTTTGTAATAATTTTTAAAAGACCACAAACCTTGGAGGCCTGTGAAAAAAAAATCGAGCCCAGGCCAGCGGTAGTGTCGGTACGCATATTTTTCACTAAAAAAGACTGTTAATCCTTACTTCACTTTTTATTTATATCGTTAGATGTACATTTCGAGACACACGGTTGAGCACCTTGCGTCTCGAAATGTACATCTATATCAATAACAAACTCAGTCTTTTTTAGTGTAATAATCACTTCACGTAAACTTAAAAACATACAGTTACGCGTATTTTAATCAGACATTTAACTTCATGCGCGAATTTTAAATTGATAGCTATAGTTTTAGGTATACCGGGTGTTTACTTGGCAGACGCAACATTGGAAATCGCATGTTAATTTTAAAGTGTTCAAATATTGGTTCCCCTATTTATTTTAGAGACAAAATGTATTTCACTTTTTTTGTAGAGGGAAGAATTCTAAATTATGAATGTTCACACTTAACACTTTACGTTTCTCTAAGTTAAAATAATTAAGAAAAAGTAATGTGATTTTATAAAAATATTGATATACCATGGAAATGATACAATTGCGGATATTCCCTGTTTATTTTAAGTTCAATTTAAAGCTTTAAACAAGTGTTTTCCACTCCCAGACTAAGCATGAAGTAAAATTTCGAGTTTAGAAAAGCCCCGTGAAAATTTGTCGAGGGTCGCGCAGCGACCCGAGACAAATTTTCTGGGCTTTTCTAAACTCGAAATTTTACTTCATGCGCCACGGGTATAAAACACTACAATATTGTCAAATTTATGTATATTCGAACTTCACTGAAAATCTGTGTTTTATACGCGTGGCGCATGAAGTAAAATTTCGAGTTTAGAAAAGCCCAGAAAATTTGTCTCGGGTCGCTGCGCGACCCTCGACAAATTTTCACGGGGCTTTTCTAAACTCGAAATTTTACTTCATGCTTAGTCTGGGAGTGGAAAACACTCGTTTAAAACTTCAAATTGAACTCTTTTAAAAATTAACGAATGTCAGAAAATTTACAGTTAAAATAATTAAGAAAAAGTAATGTGATTTTATAAAAATAATGACATACCATGGAATTGATACAATTGCGGATATTCTCTGTTTATTTTAAGTTCAATTTAAAGCTTTAAACTAGTGTTTTCCACTCCCAGACTAAGCATGAAGTAAAATTTCGAGTTTAGAAAAGCCCCGTGAAAATTTGTCGAGGGTCGCGCAGCGACCAGAGACAAATTTTCTGGGCTTTTCTAAACTCGAAATTTTACTTCATGCGCCACGCGTATAAAACACTACAATATTGTCAAATTTATGTATATTCGAACTTCACTGAAAATCTGTGTTTTATACGCGTGGCGCATGAAGTAAAATTTCGAGTTTAGAAAAGCCCAGAAAATTTGTCACGGGTCGCTGCGCGACCCTCGACAAATTTTCACGGGGCTTTTCTAAACTCGAAATTTTACTTCATGCTTAGTCTGGGAGTGGAAAACACACGTTTAAAACTTCAGTCGGAAAATTTACAGTTAAAATAATTAAGAAAAAGTAATGTGATTTTATAAAAATAATGACATACCATGGAATTGATCCAACAATTGCGGATATTCCCTGTTTTTTTTAAGTTCAATATAAAACTTTAAACAAGTGTTGTCCACTCCCAGACTAAGCATGAAGTAAAATTTCGAGTTTAGAAAAGCCCCGTGAAAATTTGTCGAGGGTCGCGCAGCGACCCGAGACAAATTTTCTGGGCTTTTCTAAACTCGAAATTTTACTTCATGCGCCACGCGTATAAAACACTACAATATTGTCAAATTTATGTATATTCGAACTTCACTGAAAATCTGTGTTTTATACGCGTGGCGCATGAAGTAAAATTTCGAGTTTAGAAAAGCCCCGGAAAATTTGTCTCGGGTCGCTGCGCGACCCTCGACAAATTTTCCGTGGCTTTTCTAAAGTTGAAATTTTACTTCATGCTTAGTCTGGGAATGGAAAACACTCGTTTAAAACTTCAAATTGAACTCTTTTAAAAATCAACGAATGTCAGAAAATTTACAGCTAAAATAATTAAGAAAAAGTAATGTGATTTTATAAAAATAATGACATACCATGGAATTGATACAACAATTGCGGATATTCCCTGTTTTTTTTAAGTTCAATTTAAAGCTTTAAACAAGTGTTGTCCACTCCCAGACTAAGCATGAAGTAAAATTTCGAGTTTAGAAAAGCCCCGTGAAAATTTGTCGAGGGTCGCGCAGCGACCCGAGACAAATTTTCTGGGCTTTTCTAAACTCGAAATTTTACTTCATGCGCCACGCGTATAAAACACTACAATATTGTCAAATTTATGTATATTCGAACTTCACTGAAAATCTGTGTTTTATACGCGTGGCGCATGAAGTAAAATTTCGAGTTTAGAAAAGCCCAGAAAATTTGTCTCGGGTCGCTGCGCGACCCTCGACAAATTTTCACGGGGCTTTTCTAAACTCGAAATTTTACTTCATGCTTAGTCTGGGAATGGAAAACACTCTTATAAAACTTCAAATTGAACTCTTATAAAAATCAACGAATGTCAGAAAATTTACAGCTAAAATAATTAAGAAAAAGTAATGTGATTTTATAAAAATAATGACATACCATGGAATTGATACAACAATTGCGGATATTCCCTGTTTTTTTAAAGTTCAAATTAAAGCTTTAAACAAGTGTTGTCCACTCCCAGACTAAGCATGAAGTAAAATTTCGAGCTTAGAAAAGCCCCGTGAAAATTTGTCGAGGGTCGCGCAGCGACCTGAGACAAATTTTCTGGGCTTTTCTAAACTCGAAATTTTACTTCATGCGCCACGCGTATAAAACACTACAATATTGTCAAATTTATGTATATTCGAACTTCACTGAAAATCTGTGTTTTATACGCGTGGCGCATGAAGTAAAATTTCGAGTTTAGAAAAGCCCAGAAAATTTGTCTCGGGTCGCTGCGCGACCCTCGACAAATTTTCACGGGGCTTTTCTAAACTCGAAATTTTACTTCATGCTTAGTCTGGGAGTGGCAAACACTCGTTTAAAACTTCAAATTGAACTCTTTTAAAAATTAACGACTGTCAGAAAATTTACAGCTAAAATAATTAAGAAAAAGTAATGTGATTTTATAAAAATAATGACCATGGAATTGATACAACAATTGCGGATATTCCCTGTTTTTTTAAAGTTCAATTTAAAGCTTTAAACAAGTGTTGTCCACTCCCAGACTAAGCATGAAGTAAAATTTCGAGTTTAGAAAAGCCCCGTGAAAATTTGTCGAGGGTCGCGCAGCGACCAGAGACAAATTTTCTGGGCTTTTCTAAACTCGAAATTTTACTTCATGCGCCACGCGTATAAAACACTACAATATTGTCAAATTTATGTATATTCGAACTTCACTGAAAATCTGTGTTTTATACGCGTGGCGCATGAAGTAAAATTTCGAGTTTAGAAAAGCCCAGAAAATTTGTCACGGGTCGCTGCGCGACCCTCGACAAATTTTCACGGGGCTTTTCTAAACTCGAAATTTTACTTCATGCTTAGTCTGGGAGTGGAAAACACACGTTTAAAACTTCAGTCGGAAAATTTACAGTTAAAATAATTAAGAAAAAGTAATGTGATTTTATAAAAATAATGACATACCATGGAATTGATCCAACAATTGCGGATATTCCCTGTTTTTTTTAAGTTCAATATAAAACTTTAAACAAGTGTTGTCCACTCCCAGACTAAGCATGAAGTAAAATTTCGAGTTTAGAAAAGCCCCGTGAAAATTTGTCGAGGGTCGCGCAGCGACCCGAGACAAATTTTCTGGGCTTTTCTAAACTCGAAATTTTACTTCATGCGCCACGCGTATAAAACACTACAATATTGTCAAATTTATGTATATTCGAACTTCACTGAAAATCTGTGTTTTATACGCGTGGCGCATGAAGTAAAATTTCGAGTTTAGAAAAGCCCCGGAAAATTTGTCTCGGGTCGCTGCGCGACCCTCGACAAATTTTCCGTGGCTTTTCTAAAGTTGAAATTTTACTTCATGCTTAGTCTGGGAATGGAAAACACTCGTTTAAAACTTCAAATTGAACTCTTTTAAAAATCAACGAATGTCAGAAAATTTACAGCTAAAATAATTAAGAAAAAGTAATGTGATTTTATAAAAATAATGACATACCATGGAATTGATACAACAATTGCGGATATTCCCTGTTTTTTTTAAGTTCAATTTAAAGCTTTAAACAAGTGTTGTCCACTCCCAGACTAAGCATGAAGTAAAATTTCGAGTTTAGAAAAGCCCCGTGAAAATTTGTCGAGGGTCGCGCAGCGACCCGAGACAAATTTTCTGGGCTTTTCTAAACTCGAAATTTTACTTCATGCGCCACGCGTATAAAACACTACAATATTGTCAAATTTATGTATATTCGAACTTCACTGAAAATCTGTGTTTTATACGCGTGGCGCATGAAGTAAAATTTCGAGTTTAGAAAAGCCCAGAAAATTTGTCTCGGGTCGCTGCGCGACCCTCGACAAATTTTCACGGGGCTTTTCTAAACTCGAAATTTTACTTCATGCTTAGTCTGGGAATGGAAAACACTCTTATAAAACTTCAAATTGAACTCTTATAAAAATCAACGAATGTCAGAAAATTTACAGCTAAAATAATTAAGAAAAAGTAATGTGATTTTATAAAAATAATGACATACCATGGAATTGATACAACAATTGCGGATATTCCCTGTTTTTTTAAAGTTCAAATTAAAGCTTTAAACAAGTGTTGTCCACTCCCAGACTAAGCATGAAGTAAAATTTCGAGCTTAGAAAAGCCCCGTGAAAATTTGTCGAGGGTCGCGCAGCGACCTGAGACAAATTTTCTGGGCTTTTCTAAACTCGAAATTTTACTTCATGCGCCACGCGTATAAAACACTACAATATTGTCAAATTTATGTATATTCGAACTTCACTGAAAATCTGTGTTTTATACGCGTGGCGCATGAAGTAAAATTTCGAGTTTAGAAAAGCCCAGAAAATTTGTCTCGGGTCGCTGCGCGACCCTCGACAAATTTTCACGGGGCTTTTCTAAACTCGAAATTTTACTTCATGCTTAGTCTGGGAGTGGCAAACACTCGTTTAAAACTTCAAATTGAACTCTTTTAAAAATTAACGACTGTCAGAAAATTTACAGCTAAAATAATTAAGAAAAAGTAATGTGATTTTATAAAAATAATGACCATGGAATTGATACAACAATTGCGGATATTCCCTGTTTTTTTAAAGTTCAATTTAAAGCTTTAAACAAGTGTTGTCCACTCCCAGACTAAGCATGAAGTAAAATTTCGAGTTTAGAAAAGCCCCGTGAAAATTTGTCGAGGGTCGCGCAGCGACCCGAGACAAATTTTCTGGGCTTTTCTAAACTCGAAATTTTACTTCATGCGCCACGCGTATAAAACACTACAATATTGTCAAATTTATGTATATTCGAACTTCACTGAAAATCTGTGTTTTATACGCGTGGCGCATGAAGTAAAATTTCGAGTTTAGAAAAGCCCAGAAAATTTGTCTCGGGTCGCTGCGCGACCCTCGACAAATTTTCACGGGGCTTTTCTAAACTCGAAATTTTACTTCATGCTTAGTCTGGGAGTGGAAAACACTCGTTTAAAACTTCAAATTGAACTCTTTTAAAAATTAACGACTGTCAGAAAATTTACAGCTAAAATAATTAAGAAAAAGTAATGTGATTTTATAAAAATAATGACATACCATGGAATTGATACAACAATTGCGGATTGTCGCGGATAATATTATACCATGAATTGATACAACAATTCTGAATTTCAAAATAGCACAAGATATTGCTGTTAATTAACAACAAAAAACATAACGCAAACATCGTGATAACTGTGGTCTGCATACCACATTATTAAGAGGATTTTTTCTTGTATAGTGTAAAACCGATGTGAAGATAGCCACGGATTTTCCAGCCACGGATTTTGGCGCCTCCACCATCACACGAATTATGAAACAGATTCCCGAGAATGTCAAAACTTCATAACTCTCAAACCACATATTTTATTTTCAAAATTTCTTCACTAATTGATTAAACAATATACATAGAGCGAGTATGAATAACCAGAATATTGTAACTCTTAATTGTTTTTTATTTAAACAATATATTGCTGTTCCGCGTATGTCACCTTTCATACCAAATATTAAAAAATCATATCTCTAAAAACTCCTATTTTATTTTCCAAATTTCTTCACTAATTGTTTAAACAATATATCTCGAACGAGCATAGATGGTCAAAATGTTGTCACTCTTATTTGTTAATTATTTAAATAATATATAGCTGTCCCGCGTATAGCACCGTTCATTACAAATATTAAAAAAATCATATCTCGTAAAACTACTATTTAATTTTACAAATTTCTTTACTAATTGTTTAAACAATATATCTTTAACGAGCAAAAATGGTAAAAATATTGTCACTCTTATTTGTTAATTATTTAAATAATGTATTGGTGTCCCGCGTATAGCATTCATACCAAATGTTCAAAAAATCATATCTCGTAAAACTCCTATTTTATTTTACAAATGTCTTTACTAATTGTTTAAACAATATATCTAGAACGAGCATAGATGGTCAAAATGTTGTCACTCTCATTTGTTAATTATTTAAATAATATATTGCTGTCCCGCGTATAGCACCGTTCATACCAAATATTAAAAAAATCATATCTCGTAACACTTCTATTTTATTTTATAAACTTCTTTACTAATTGCTTAAACAATATATCTAGAACGAGCAAAATTGGCAAAAATTTGTAAAATAAAATAGGAGTTTTACGAGATATGATTTTTTTATTATTTGGTATGAACGGTGCTGTACGCGGGATAGCAATATATTATTTAAATAATTAACAAATAAGAGTGACAACATTTTGACCATTTTTGCTCGTTCTAGATATATTGTTTAAACAATTACTAAAGACATTTTTAAAATAAAATAGGAGTTTTACGAGATATGATTTTTTTAATATTTGGTATGAACGGTGCTATAGGCGGGACAGCAATATATTATTAAAATAATTAACAAATAAGAGTGACAATATTTTGACTATTTTTGCTCGTTATAGATATATTGTTTAAACAATTAATAAAAAAAATTGTAAAATAAAATAGGAGTTTTACGAGACATGATTTTTTAAATATTTGTTATGAACAGTGCTATACGCGGGACAGCTATATATTATTTAAATAATTAACAAATAAGAGTGACAACATTTTGACCATTTTTGCTCGTTATTGATATATTGTTGAAACAATTAGTAAAAAAATTTGTAACATAAAATAGGAGTTTTACGAGACATGATTTTTTAAATATTTGTTATGAACGATGCTATACGCGGGACAGCTATATATTATTTAAATAATTAACAAATAAGAGTGACAACATTTTGACTATCTATGCTCGTTCTAGATTTATTGTTTAAATAATTATTAAAGAGAAATTTGTAAAATAAAATAGGAGTTTTTAGAGATATGATTTTTTTTAATATTTGGTATGAACGGTGCTATACGCGGGACAGCAAAATAATATTTAAATAAATAACAAATGAGAGTGACCACTTTTTAACCATCTTTGCTCGTTCTAGATATATTGTTTAAACAATTTGTAAAGAAATTTGTAAAATAAAATAGGAGTTTTAGGAGATATGATTTTTTTATTATTTGGTATGAACGGTGCTATACGCGGGACAGCAATATATTATTTAAATAATTAACAAATGATAGTGACAACATTTTGATCAACTATGGTCGTTGTAGATATATTGGTTAAACAATTAGTAAGAAATTTGTAAAATAAAATAGTAGTTTTAGGAGATATGATTTTTTTAATATTTGGTATGATCGGTGCTATACGCGGGACAGCAATATATTATTTAAATAATTAAAAAATTAGAGTGACAACATTTTGACATTCTATGCTTGCTCTAGATATATTGTTTAAATAATTAGTAAAAAAAATTGTAAAATAAAATAGAAGTTTTAAGAGATATGATTTTTTTAATATTTGTTATGAACGGTGCTATACGCGGGACAGCAATATATTATTTAAATAATTACCAAATGAGAGTGACAAAATTTTGACCATCTATGCTCGCCCTAGATATATTGTTTAAACAATTAGTAAAGAAATTTGTAAAATAAAATAGAAGTTTTACGAGATATGATTTTTATAATATTTGGTATGAACGGTGCTATACGCGGGACAGCTATATATTATTTAAATAATTAACAAATGAGAGTGACAACATTTTGACCATCTATGCTCGTTCTAGATATACTGTTTAAACAATTAGTGAAGAAATTTGGAAAATAAAATAGGAGTTTTACGAGATATGATTTTTTTAAATATTTGGCATGAACGGTGCTATACGCAAGACAGCAATATATTATTTAAATAATTAACAAATAAGAGTGACAACATTTTGACCATTTATGCTCGGTCTAGATTTATTGTTTAAACAATTAGTGAAGAAACTTGGAAAATAAAATAGGAGTTTTTAGAGATATGATTTTTTAATATTTGGTATGAAAGGTGACATACGCGGAACAGCAATATATTGTTTAAATAAAGAACAATTAAGAGTTACAGCATTCTGGTTATTTATGCTCGCTTTATGTATATTGTTTAATCAATTAGTGAAAAAATGTTGAAAATAAAATATATGGTTTGGGAGTTATGAAGTTTTGAAATTCTGGGGAATCTGTTTCATAATTCGTGTGATGGTGGAGGCGCCAAAATCCGTGGCTGGACAATCCGTGGCTATCTTCACATCGGTTAGTGTAAATCATTTCGAAAACATTTACTTTAATCAAGTGACTGCGATATCTTTTGTCATTTTGACAATGGCAATTGTTGTTTCAATTCCATGGCATGTCATTATTTTTATAAAATCACATTACTTGTTCTTAATTATTATAAGTTAGAGAAACGTAAAGTGATAAACGTTAACGCAAATGAATTCAGAATTTTTCCCTCTACAAAAAAGGTACATACATTTTGTTTCTAAAATTGACAGGGGAGCCAAAATTTGAACATTTCAAAATTTACATGGGATTTCCTATGTTGCGTCCGCCAAGTCAACACATACCGGGTGTTGACTTGGCGGACGCAACATAGGAAATCCCATGTAAATTTTGAAAGTTGGTGATTGAATTCTACATAATTACGTAAAAAAGAAAATGACTTTTGATTTCCTGGAAAATCTCAAATTCAATGATCCTTGGATGGTTAAGAAGAAAATCCAGGTGTTATGAATAATTTAAAAAATATATTAAAACTATTTATAACCTTATCATTGAAATTATTGATTTTAATAAAAATGTATAACAATTAAATGATATATTATGACATGATTACTATTTTCTGTTTAAAACAAAGAATATTGTAGACGAGAACATTCCAATTAAATCGAAACTCGTGAATCGCCAATAAACCGTCTTTTCAGACAACTACAAATCGCTTTTTTCATGCGGTTTAATCCGGACGTTTTATTTGAGGCCGGTACGTGTGGACTTTATTGCCATAATTTTGCCAACTTCCCATGGAGCCATAAATCATTTAGCACATCTCCGCGGATAATGTTCCTCCTCGGGTCGTGAGTTCATGTTCTCAACGTGAGAGATGCTTCGGATATTAGTTGGTTCGTGCCGATAAAATCGTCCTCAAAACTGTTAGCTTTTTTTTAGGACAAAGCGATTTCATCGTTTCTAATCCGCTTTTTTTATGTGCGATAAAAAATTAAAAGTTTATAGGTTGAGCTATAAAAAAAGTGATGATCATCGGGAATTTGATTAATTTTAAGCAGCGTTTGATAAGCTTTAATGACCATTTAGTGAAAACAGATTAATTTCGAACATATTTACATGAATATTTTTTGTGAATTTAGTTAACTCAAAGAAAGTTGATAAATAATAATAATAATAATAATAATAATAGCTTTATTCACGTATGCTACATAATGCAATGATACAATACATTGTATATGATAGATGTGAAGCGTCAAAACAATATCAAAACAAATTTTGTATAGCATGTACAGGTACACTTTTGCCACCGATCGAGGTTAAAACTTGAAGTTATTAATTGTGTATAAAACTCTATTTAGTAGCATATTTTTTATGACCTTTTTAAATTGTGGAAAACCAAGATTTTAAATGTCGTTATCTAATGTGTTGTAAACTTTTTACTTCCCCCGTATGTAATACAAAGGGAAAGTATTGTTTTCGTGAAAATTTTCGAATAAATTTTTTTAGCGAAAATATCCGTTTTGAGGTCCCTTGAGTCGAATAAGACCATTTTTGAAAAATGTCTGTCTGCCTGTCTGGCTGTGTGTCTGTGTGTGTCTGTGTGCGCTGTACCGCAAAAACCGCTAAAGATATCGAGATGAAACTTGAAACTTAAGCTTTTTGTTACAATCGGAAGAACTGAAAAGCTTTTGGTGAAAATCGGAATACCGGAAGTGGTACTTTACTCTTAGCGTTTTTCAGTTTTTTTAGATTTTTTCAATAAATGTTCATCAAACAAAAAATTCTTTCAAATAAAAGTTGTAGATAATAACAAAATGAAGATATATTGTTTATTTACTTTTTGTCATAGCACTCTTAGTTTTTGAGATATTTTAAAAGTTGTTTGTTTTATCTAGTTATTGTAGGAAATAAAAAACTAAAGATTTTTTGTGGACTCACTTTTTGTCATAGCACTCTTAGTGTTTGAGATATTTAATAAATAGTGTTTATTATCTAGTCATTGATTTGTGTCAGTGTGTGTGTTGATACAATTGGAAAATGTTTCAACTAAAAGTTGTAGGTAGTAAAATATTAAAGATTTTTTGTATCTTCACTTTTTGTCATAGCACTCTTAGTTTTTTAGATATTCAATAAATAGTGTTTTTTATCTAGTCATTGATTTATGTCAGTATGTGTTGATCCAATTGAAAAATGTTTCAAATAAAAGTTGTAGTTATCAAAAAGTTGAAGACATTTTGAAAATAATAATGCTACAAATATTTTAAAAGTTATTTAATACGCAATTTACGGGGGAAAGTACTATGATGGACACATCACCATTTTTTACCTTCGTTTATAAATAATTTATTATATAGAGTAGAAGTGTGTTTATCAATTCGTATTAAGTCACAGTGTCTTGTTTTGTAATTATGATTTTCGCTGTGGGTAGCGAACTGATTTAAATTAGATTTAATGTAACAAACCATTTTGTAGATGTAGATTGCTAATTGCATAAAAAAATATATCTTCATATATATGATAATTAGAATGTTACTATAATAATAAAAACATATTTTTCTTCTTCTATTTTGAAATGTCCAACTTATGGGTCCATCACTGATTAGTAATTGTAATACATTACATGCGATTTTTTATAAAGTGGTCGTTGCTATGAAAATCATTATAGTTCTAGCGTTACAATAGGTGTATTGTCATTTTAGAACTGGAATGGCTTCTATGACAACGACCATATAATAAAAAAAATTTGAACTCCTAAAAAATAACAACGAATAACTAAGGATTTAAAGAAAACAAGCTGAATTTGGAATACGTATACTTTAAAGTAAAACTCCCTGTACATCAAAGAAATGTCATTTGGTTGTACGGTATCTAGTAACCGCATCACACCACACTGTCATCTTGACAAGTATGATTGACATTACGTACACATGCACGTAATAGCTTTGACAAGTACATTACGTGCTGACAGCTGAGCAGCTGATTGCTTACCGTACAACTAAATGACATTTCTTTGATGCACAGGGAGTTTTTCTTTAAAGTATACGTATTCCAAATTCAGCTTTTTTTTAAATCTTTAGTTATTCGTTGCTTTTTTTTAGGAGTTCAATTTGAAGTTCTATACGAGTGTTCTCCACTCCCAGATTAAGCATGAAGTAAAATTTCGAGTTTAGAAAAGCCTCGTGAAAATTTGTCGAGGGTCGCGCAGCGACCCGAGACAAATTTTCTGGGCTTTTCTAAACTCGAAATTTTACTTCATGCGCCACGCGTATAAAACACTAAAATATTGTAAACTCTGTGTATATTTGAACCTCACTTGAAATCAGTGTTTTATACGCGTGGCGCATGAAGTAAAATTTCGAGTTTAGAAAAGCCCAGAAAATTTGTCTCGGGTCGCTGCGCAACCCTCGAAAAATGTTCAAGGGGCTTTTCTAAACTCGAAATTTTACTTCATGCTTAATCTGGGAGTGGAAAACACTCGTTTAGAGCTTCAAATTGAACTCTTAAAAAAAATCAAATAACTAAAGATTTAAAGAAAACAAGCTAAATTTGGAATACGTATACTTTAAAGAAAAACTCCCTGTACATCAAAGAAATGTCATTTGGTTGTACGGTAAGCAATCAGCTGTTCAGCTGTCAGCACGTAATGTGTTCGTTGTTTTTGAAAAGAGTTCAATTTGAAGCTTTAAACGAGTGTTTTCCACTCCCAGACTAAGCATGAAGTGAAACTTTCGAGTTTAGAATAGCCCTGAGACAAATTTTCTGGGCTTTTCTAAACCTGAAATTTTACTTCATGCGCCACGCGTATAAATCACTGATTTCAAGTGAGGTTCAAATATACACAGAGTTTACAATATTTTAGTGTTTTATACGCGTGGCGCATGAAGTAAAATTTTGAGTTTAGAAAAGCCCAGAAAATTTGTCTCAGGTCGCTGCGCGACCCTCGACAAATTTTCACGGGGCTTTTCTAAACTCGAAATTTTACTTCATGCTTAGTCTGGGAGTGGAAAACACTCGTTTATACCTTTAAATTGAACTCTTTTTAAAAGCAACGTATGTCGGAAAATGTACAGCTTTATTCTCTGTATATTATTCAAGTAGTAATTTAGTTTCCATCATTGTCATGGTACTCTTAAAAATTATTACAATAAATAAGTTGTTCTTTAATGCCCATTGTTTATTTTGTTAGGGCGTAGGTAAAGTATCGTACGTTTCTCGAGTGGTATGGCAATTACATACTCGCGAAATACTGCACTCGCCGCTGCGCGGCTCGTGCGCTACATGTCCGCTCATATGTAATATGCTGCATACCACTCTCGTTACGTAATATACTAATATGATTGCGCCCGTGCGCCGTGGAGTACGACCTGGAATATGTGTTACAGAGACCGAATGGGGCCCCCAGATGGTTCAATTCCGAGGTGCTCCCGACACGTGAGAGATCTCTCGCGACGCGAGAACAAAAAGGTTAAGTAATAATCGGAAATTGAAATATCTCATGGAAAATGGGAAATGGTACCATCCATGCTCATTGTACTATGTTCAATTGCTTAATTAATTACTATCAAGCATCTTGAAATGAATGACATTGATTTTTATATGTTTAACTTTGAATTTATTTTCTTAAATTTTTCTTTAGTAGTAATTATATTGTATATTAATAATTCAAGTCAGTGGTGTATCGCCGCTACCGGGGGCCCGGGTTTCAAAGATTCTTGTTGTTTACACACACAAAAATTCTCGCAGAAATTCATAATATATTTAATAAGGAAAAAATATTATAAGTTTGCAAGTGTAATACAGCAATTTTTACAATATTTTTCTTGCGAGAATTCTCGCGAGAAAAATATTGGGCATCTATAAAATAATTTAGAAATTGTTTTTGGTTTACACACACAAAATTTCTCGCAGAAATTCATAATATATTTAATAAGGAAAAAATATTATAAGCTTGCAAGTGTAATACAGCAATTTTTACAATATTTTCTTGCGAGAATTCTCGCGAGAAAAATATTGGACATGTTTAAAATAATTTAGAAATTGTTTTTGACAGATGTACTTTACGCGCTTATTATTAATCTAAAAATTGGTCGTTACTAGTTATTATTACAAACGGTATTGAAGTATTTTTATGAATACCAGTTTGTGAAACTAAATATGTACTTACAGATCTCCATGATTAAAGTTCTATACCTCTAAAAAAACACCCTTTATTTTATTTGTTTGTTTGCGTAAAAGTTATGTTGACGTTTTTTTTTTTGTGGATAATAAATGTTTTTACATATTCTGGAAATCATTTCAAAATCCACAGCAAATTTAATGAAAGTCCATCAAGGTGTTTTTAACGTATAGATTAAAAACACCTTGATGGACTTTCATTAAATTTGCTGTGGATTTTGAGATGATTTCCAGAATATGTAAAAATTCCGAATCATTAAATTTATGGTTTCTGAGTTATTTATAATACAGTTTTGTAATATATTCGTCACGGCGGCCGCAGCAAAAGATGGAGAACAGCTGATGTTGAGCACATATGATATGTTCGGTAGTGCGCGTGCGTATAGTAGTAATTCTTTGGAAAATAATTCTCTGCTGTGTAATACAGGGGCATATATTTTTATAGATAAAATTATTGTGAAACTTTAATATAAAATTCTCAAACACATTTCTGCGAGAATTCTTGTGTGTGTAAAGCGGTTCTAAGGTTGGAATGGATGTAAAATTTATCCACTTCTTCAATTACCGATAATTCGGTGAATGTGTCAATTAAAACCGGTGATCATTTACTGATGAATACCGTGGCTTTGGAGGTAAAAGTCTTCTAGTACGTCGACAATTGTAGCATGTCTTTTATAAATTTTCTCAAAATTGTCAATAATTTCCAAAATTCAGAAAAAACTGTATTATAAATAACTCAAATTTTTATAGATAAAATTATTGTGAAACTTTAATATAAAATTCTCAAACACATTTCTGCGAAAATTCTTGTGTGTGTAAAGCGGTTCTAAGGTTGGAATGGATGTAAAATTTATCCACTTCTTCAATTACCGATAATTCGGTGAATGTGTCAATTAAAACCGGTTTCTGATCATTAACTGATGAATACCGTGGTTTTGGAAGTAAAAGTCTTCAAGTACGTCGACAATTGTAGCATGTTTTTTATAAATTTTCTCAAAATTGTCAATAATTTCCAAAATTCAGAAAAAACTGTATTATAAATAACTCAAAAACCATCAATTGAATGTTTCGGAATTTTAACATATTCTGGGAATCATCTTAAAATCCACAGAAAAGTTAATGAAAATCCATCGAGGTGTTTTTAACGTATAGAATTTTTAACATTTATTATCCACCAAAAAAATGTCAACATAACTTTTACACAAACAAACAAACAAAATAAAGGGTGTTTTTTTTAGAGGTAAGGAACTTTAATCGTATAGATCTGTTAAACTAATATCAGAATAGAAAACTGTTGGTGGCAATTTTGTTCCGTAAGCTTTGGCAATTATCATACCAAAGCTCACAGTCAAGAAACTATTACTGTGAAAATCTATTTCCAAAATGCGCGCTCGATGCGTTAAACTTATAGAGCACTATTTATTGATTTTAACCGCCAAATAATTATAAATAATGATGCTAATTTTTAGCTGAATGGACTGGTGTGGATTGCATGCTGGAGGCATCATTGGCTACTATTTTTACAAAAATCAAGACAGACTCAATGTTACTGTCAATGGCAAGAGCTACAGATCAATGATTCAAAGTTTTTTGATCCCTAACGTCAATGCAAATCTGTTGAGAACTAAATGGTTTCAACAGGACGACGTAACTTGCCACACCACGCGTGAAACCTCACATTGTTAGGAGAGAAGTTTGGTGATCAAATTATTTTGAGACATGGGCCTGTTAATTAGCTGCCTAAATCATGTGGTTTGATCCCCTTGGACTACTTTTTGTAGGGCTACGTCAAATGACTGGTCTGTGCTGATACACTAGCAATGATTCAAGACTTAGAAGTCAACGCGTAATTGGAGAGATTAGCCCGGCCACACTGAAAAAAGTTATGTAATACTGAATAATAAAATGGTTCATCTAATACGGAATTGCTGTGGTCACATGCCCAAAATAATTTTTAAACATGAAATGCCATTACATTAATTACCTATTAAAGCCAAAACATCTGTTCTATTATTTATTTTTATGGGTTTTATACCTCTAAAAAAACACCTTTATATTGAATAAATAAAAATATTTCTAAAACGCGTTGAAATTTTAAAAATATTCTAAAAGAACATCTTTATTTTTAATTTCTTATTTTCCAGAAATATTTCAACCTTCGCTTTGAATAATGAAAATTTGAGAGTGATATTTAAAACGTATTTACTGATTTATACAGTGTATTTATTTATTTATTTATTTATTTCAATCAACGGACGAATCCAGTTACAGATTGATTAAAAGATATGAGACAATATAAAATAAAGATTGGCACTAAACAGTAAAGGAAAAAACAGTATACGCAAAATACAATACAATATGAGCGAAAATTATTCGAAATACTCAACAATCAAGTCGAAGAACGCCTTAGAAGATATGCAATTAAAAATGTCAATATCCGGATGAAGTGATAACACATTATTATATAATGAACACATTGAATACACTGGTGACTTGAGCATAATATTTGTATTTGGGATTGATAACTGGAAAAGACGTTTGTTCCTTATATTAACAGGCACATTAATATTAATTCGTGCAAGTAAGTCAGAGCAATCCATACGATTGTTGAGTATTTTATACAAGGTGGTCACTGCGTGCGATTTTCGGCGACTTTCTAAGGAGTGTAAGTTGAATTCACGCAATAGTTCAATATAATTATAATCAGTCCCAGGATATGAACCAAACTTCTTAAAGTGAAGATATTTGACAAATTTCTTCTGGATGGCCTCGACCATCAAAGAATATTTTGCGTAGTATGGATCCCAAACGCAACAGGCATATTCAAGTTTAGATCTTACAAACGAATAGTATAGTATTTTAATGGCATCGATATTCTTAAAAGGTTTCGTATTTCGTATTATGAAGCCTAACGAACGATTTGCGGTTGATACTACTTTCATGACATGACTATTAAAAGATAGTTTATTGTCAAATAACACTCCTAAGTCTTTGAAAGTCTCAACATGGGATAATACAGAGCCATTAATCATATAATCGAACGTTATTTGTGATTTATTCCTAGTGTAAGACAATGTCTTACATTTTAAAAGATTTAAAGTGATGCTGTTGTTCTTGCACCACGTTACTATCAGGTCGAGATTATGCTGAAGATACACACAATCGTCTAAAGTATTTATAGGATGATAAATGTTCAAATCATCAGCAAACATTAACATGTTATGATTAACTACATCAGCAATATCATTAATAAAGCAATTAAACAGTGCCGGTCCGAGGTTGGAGCCTTGGGGGACACCCGAAGAAGCAATAAATTGATGAGACTTAAACCCTTTGTATTCTACAAATAACAGTCTGTTGGTAAGGTAATTAATTGTAAAGTAAATTACATAGGTTTGTTGAGAGCCCAACTAAGCTTAGCTTATTTACAAGTATACCGTGATCGATTCTATCAAAAGCTTTTGATATATCGGTGTAAATTACGTCGACTTGGATTCGGTTGTCTAAATAATCCGAGAGAGTTTGCGTCATTTGCAAAATGTTGGATAACGTTGATTTATTAGGTCTAAACCCATGTTGCCTAGATGATAATTTGTTATTAATGTAGGGATTAATGAATTTAGATAATGTCAACTCAAAGCATTTAGCAACATTTGAGATGATAGCTATAGGTCGATAATTAAGGACATCTCTTTTATTACCAGATTTAAAAACGGGTACAATGCGCGTACTTTTCCAGCGGTTAGCAACGGTATTGTGATCTTAAATAAATTCGGAGTCTTAAAACGATTCAATAGCGCATTAAATTTTTACAAATTTGTAAACCAAATAACTTCTAATTATTAAACATCTTCAGTTTTATATTAATAGTTTTCATATATTGGCTTAAAATAGTCTCAAATGTTCAGGATTCCTCAGCACTGGGTCGGGACCACACTGAAGAGGACCTTGAAGTCCGAAACGCGTAATTTAATTCATTGACAATGTCACTAACTTAAAATGTCATACAACTGTTTTAATTAAAAATGTAAGGAATAGTAATTTTATACCGGGTGTTGACTTGGCGGACGCAACATAGGAAATCGCATGTTAATTTTAAAGTGTTCAAATATTGGCTTCCCTATTTATTTTAGAGACAAAATGTATTTCACTTTTTTGTAGAGGGAAACATTCTAAATTTATGAATGTTCACATCTAACACTTTGCGTTTCTCTAAGTTAAAATAATTAAGAAAAAGTAATGTGATTTTATAATAATAATGACACACCATGGAATTGATACAACAATTGCGAATATTCCTTGTTTTTTTAAAAGAGTTCAATTTGAAGCTTTAAACAAGTGTTGTCCACTCCCAGAATAAGCATAAAGTAAAATTTCGAGTTTAGAAAAGCCCCGTGAAAATTTGTTGAGGGTCGCGCAGCGACCCGAGACAAATTTTCTGGGCTTTTCTTAACTCGAAATTTTACTTCATGCGCCAAGCGTATAAAACACTATAATATTGTCATATTTATATATATTCGAACTTTACTTAAAATCCGTGCTTTATACGCGTGGCGCATGAAGTAAAATTTCGAGTTTAGAAAAGCCCAGAAAATTTGTCTCGGGTCGCTGCGCGACCCTCGACAAATTTTCACGGGGCTTTTCTAAACTCGAAATTTTACTTCATGCTTAGTTTGGGAGTGGAAAACACTCGTTTAAAGCTTAAAATTGAACTCTCTTAAAAATCAACGAATGACAGAAAATTTACAGCTAATAATTAAGAAAAAGTAATGTGATTTTATAAAAATAATTACACACCATTGAGTTAATACAACAATTGCGGATATTCCCTGTTTTTTCAAAAGAGTTCAATACAAAGCTTTAAACAAGTGTTTTCCACTCCCAGACTAAGCGTGAAGTAAAATTTCGAGTTTAGAAAAGCCCCGTGAAAATTTGTCGAGGGTCGCGCAGCGACCCGAGACAAATTTTCTGGGCTTTTCTAAACTCGCAATTTTACTTCATGTGCCAAGCGTATGAAACACTATAATATTGTCATATTTATGTATATTCGAACTTTACTAAAAATCTGTGTTTTATACGCGTGGCGCATGAAGTAAAATTTCGAGTTTAGAAAAGCCCAGAAAATTTGTCTCGGGTCGCTGCGCGACCCTCGACAAATTTTCACGGGGCTTTTCTAAACTCGAAATTTTACTTCATGCTTAGTCTGGGAGTGGAAAACACTCGTTTAAAGCTTCAAATTGAACTCTTTTAAAAATCAACGAATGACAGAAAATTTACAGCTGAATAATTAAGAAAAAGTAATGTGATTTTATGAAAATAATTACACACCATGGAGTTAATACAACAATTGCGGATATTCCCTGTTTTTTCAAAAGAGTTCAATTTGAAGCTTTAAACAAGTGTTTTCCACTCCCAGACTAAGCGTGAAGTAAAATTTCGAGTTTAGAAAAGCCCCGTGAAAATTTGTCGAGGGTCGCGCAGCGACCCGAGACAAATTTTCTGGGCTTTTCTAAACTCGAAATTTTACTTCATGCGCCAAGCGTATGTAACACTATAATATTGTCATTTTTATGTATATTCGAACTTTACTTAAAATCTGTGTTTTACACGCGTGGCGCATGAAGTAAAATTTCGAGTTTAGAAAAGCCCAGAAAATTTGTCTCGGGTCGCTGCGCGACCCTCGACAAATTTTCACGGGGCTTTTCTAAACTCGAAATTTTACTTCATGCTTAGTCTGGGAGTGGAAAACACTCGTTTAGAGCTTCAAATTGAACTCTTTTAAAAATCAACGAATGACAGAAAATTTACAGCTAAATAATTAAGAAAAAGTAATGTGATTTTATTAAAATAATTACACACCATGGAGTTAATACAACAATTGCGGATATTCCCTGTTTTTTCAAAAGAGTTCAATTTGAAGCTTTAAACAAGTGTTTTCCACTCCCAGACTAAGCGTGAAATAAAATTTCGAGTTTAGAAAAGCCCCGTGAAAATTTGTCGAGGGTCGCGCAGCGACCCGAGACAAACCTTCTGGGCTTTTCTAAACTCGAAATTTTACTTCATGCGCCAAGCGTATGAAACACTATAATATTGTCATATTTATGTATATTCGAACTTTACTAAAAATCTGTGTTTTATACGCGTGGCGCATGAAGTAAAATTTCGAGTTTAGAAAAGCCCAGAAAATTTGTCTCGGGTCGCTGCGCGACCCTCGACAAATTTTCACGGGGCTTTTCTAAACTCGAAATTTTACTTCATGCTTAGTCTGGGAGTGGAAAACACTCGTTTAGAGCTTCAAATTGAACTCTTTTAAAAATCAACGAATGACAGAAAATTTACAGCTAAATAATTAAGAAAAAGTAATGTGATTTTATTAAAATAATTACACACCATGGAGTTAATACAACAATTGCGGATATTCCCTGTTTTTTCAAAAGAGTTCAATTTGAAGCTTTAAACAAGTGTTTTCCACTCCCAGACTAAGCGTGAAATAAAATTTCGAGTTTAGAAAAGCCCCGTGAAAATTTGTCGAGGGTCGCGCAGCGACCCGAGACAAACCTTCTGGGCTTTTCTAAACTCGAAATTTTACTTCATGCGCCAAGCGTATGAAACACTATAATATTGTCATATTTATGTATATTCGAACTTTACTAAAAATCTGTGTTTTATACGCGTGGCGCATGAAGTAAAATTTCGAGTTTAGAAAAGCCCAGAAAATTTGTCTCGGGTCGCTGCGCGACCCTCGACAAATTTTCACGGGGCTTTTCTAAACTCGAAATTTTACTTCATGCTTAGTCTGGGAGTGGAAAACACTCGTTTAGAGCTTCAAATTGAACTCTTTTAAAAATCAACGAATGACAGAAAATTTACAGCTAAATAATTAAGAAAAAGTAATGTGATTTTATTAAAATAATTACACACCATGGAGTTAATACAACAATTGCGGATATTCCCTGTTTTTTCAAAAGAGTTCAATTTGAAGCTTTAAACAAGTGTTTTCCACTCCCAGACTAAGCGTGAAATAAAATTTCGAGTTTAGAAAAGCCCCGTGAAAATTTGTCGAGGGTCGCGCAGCGACCCGAGACAAACCTTCTGGGCTTTTCTAAACTCGAAATTTTACTTCATGCGCCAAGCGTATGAAACACTATAATATTGTCATATTTATGTATATTCGAACTTTACTAAAAATCTGTGTTTTATACGCGTGGCGCATGAAGTAAAATTTCGAGTTTAGAAAAGCCCAGAAAATTTGTCTCGGGTCGCTGCGCGACCCTCGACAAATTTTCACGGGGCTTTTCTAAACTCGAAATTTTACTTCATGCTTAGTCTGGGAGTGGAAAACACTCGTTTAAAGCTTCAAATTGAACTCTTTTAAAAATCAACGAATGACAGAAAATTTACAGCTAAATAATTAAGAAAAAGTAATGTGATTTTATAAAAATAATGACATACCATGGAATTGAAACAACAATTGCGGGTGTCAAAATAGCACAAGATTTTGACAAGAAACATAATGCAAACATCGTGATAACTGTAGTCTGTATCACTTTATTAAGAGGATTTTTTCTTGTACAGTGTAAATCATTTCGAAAACATTTACTTTAATCAAGTGACTGGGATATCTTTTGCCATTTTGACATCCGCAATTGTTGTTTTAATTCCATGGCATGTCATTATTTTTATAAAGTCACATTACATTTTCTTAATTACTTTAACTTAGAGAAACGTAAAGTGATAAACGTTAACACGAATGAATTCCGAATTTTTCCCTCTACAAAAAAGGTAAATACATTTTGTTTCTAAAATAAATAGGGGAGCCAAAATTTGTACATTTCAAAATTTACATGGGTTTTCCTATATTGCGTCCGCCAAGTCAACACCCGATATACTTTATAAACAACTTCACATAACTAATAGAAGAATATTGAACTAATATTAGACCTACACAAAACATAATTCGTCTTGTAAAGTTTCGAAGTTTAGTTTAGGGTTTATAAATATGATTTCTACAGTTCTATTATGGGTGTCTTTGTCAAAACTCATAGCAGAACTCTAGAAATCATATTTTGTGTTGTAAAACAATGAATAAACGAAGGAACCTATTATTATTATTAACAAACTTACTTGAATGTTGGAAATTTAAGTTAGACTTAATCGAACAATTACACTTTAATCCGACTGACTACGTATAATTCTTGAAAGAATTTTTATTGTTTGGCTTTGGGTTAACTACGATGAGAAAAAAATCGATTGTTGAAAACAATTGTGGATTTGTGATGTGGGACAATTCTTCGCCCATGGGAATTTTGATTCTAATTGACTTTGGAAATTTGCTACACATTTTATATGCCAAAAAAGTATGTTAATCACATTTTATGTAAAGTTGTACGCTTTAAGGTATGTAGATCACAAAAATATCAAATTTATTAGAAACATTACCTTTTTCATTTTTAATTACATAGGATTCATCCCTGAATTAAAATCAGAGCTAATCAAAAAAGGAAGGTACTATTCGAATAAAGATAAACGATCATTTTCCTCCATTTATACCCATTGAGTAAAAAAGTTAAGTGTTTTCTTTATATCAAAATTGAAAATGTACCACAAAGTGAACGCCTCCAAAATTCAAGAAACATTGAATAAGGATTGTAAGCCGGTAAATCGGTTTATCGATAAATCGTAAAAAATGATCTCCGAAATTTATTGGTAATTTGCCGTAGTGTAAAATCATAAATTATTCATAACAATTTATAACATTCCCAAAAATTGTTTAGTGTTCAATAAACAAAACAAAACAAAAAATGTTTTTGATACCAGAAATCTAAATTCTGTTAAGAGCTAAGAAAAAAACGTGGAATGATGTTTAAATCCACGTTTTTTTCTTAGTTCTTAACAGAATTTAGATTTCTGGTATCAAAAACGTTTTTTGTTTTGTTTTGTTTATTCAACACTAAACAATTTTTGATTAGCTTTGTCACCGCTTGCTTTAATTACGGCGTTTGAACCATTGTTTCCTCGTTCGTCGGAAAAAAAAGGTAGAGTGGACAGGTCGCCTAAAATATAGGTCGAGATTCATGTAAACGGTCATTGTGTGCCTCAATTGTGGTCATTTTATTCGTTTTTATAGCGGCAAGCAGTGTCTTATAATTCCAGTAAGTGTGCTAGAGATCTATTTGCTTACAATAGATACTATTTGGACTCCAGTCCAAAACATTTCAATATTCATTGGGGAGATATTGTAATTAGGTATGACTTTGATTTTATTTTTGAAAAATTCATTTATTGCATTGCGAGTGACCAATTGTGAAAAAAATGCACAGTGTTTATATCTGAATTGAGGTTAAGAGGAAGTCGACCGCTCTCTAATCGTATAAAACTAAGCATAATGTCGTCTTAATTACATCCTTGTTTAGGGATGAAATATTTTGAAAAAATAGGTATACTTCAAGGAAAGTACAATCTTTAAGCCCGTCTCAATAAATTATTTTATACTTTTACCGTTATTTCATAAAATAATATCAAACATTGGTAAACTAGCCAAATCGCGTTCCTAATTTTATTTTTGTCTGCAGTATCTATAAAAAATAATGAAAAACTAAATCAGTCACATTGTAGATAATTTCTTTGCAAAGATATGTGATTTTTTTCATTTATTTATTTGGTTAAATATAGTCACTAGGATGTCGCGCGTAAAACAGTTTTTAAAATTTTCTAAAACTTCAATATCGCGCGACATCCTAGTAAATTTATTGTACGATAGAAGTAAATGGAAAAAAATAAAATTCTTCGAAAAGAACTCTTGTACAATGTGACTGATTTAGTTTCCTAATATTTTTTTTATAAACGTTGCAGAAAAAAATTATATTGAAGATGCGATTACGCTAGACATCCTAGTAAATTTATTGTACGATAGAAATAAATGAAAAAAAAATAAAATTCTTCGAAAAGAACTCTTGTACAATGTGACTGATTTAGTTTCCCAATATTTTTTTTATAAACGTTGCAGAAAAAAATTATATTGAAGATGCGATTACGCTAGTTTAACAATGTTTGATATCTTTTTATAAAAGAACGGTCAAAGTGGGAAATATTTTATTAAGTAAATTTATTGTACGATAGAAATAAATGGAAAAAAATAAAATTCTTCGAAAAGAACTCTTGTACAATGTGACTGATTTAGTTTCCCAATATTTTTTTATAAACGTTGCAGGAAAAAATTATATTGAAGATGCGATTACGCTAGTTTAACAATGTTTGATATCTTTTTATAAAAGAACGGTCGAAGTGGGAAATATTTTATTAAGTAAATTTATTGTACGATAGAAATAAATGGAAAAAAATAAAATTCTTCGAAAAGAACTCTTGTACAATGTGACTGATTTAGTTTCCCAATATTTTTTTTATAAACGTTGCAGAAAAAAATTATATTGAAGATGCGATTACGCTAGACATCCTAGTAAATTTATTGTACGATAGAAATAAATGGAAAAAAATAAAATTCTTCGAAAAGAACTCTTGTACAATGTGACTGATTTAGTTTCCCAATATTTTTTTTATAAACGTTGCAGGAAAAAATTATATTGAAGATGCGATTACGCTAGTTTAACAATGTTTGATATCTTTTTATAAAAGAACGGTCGAAGTGGGAAATATTTTATTAAGTAAATTTATTGTACGATAGAAATAAATGGAAAAAAATAAAATTCTTCGAAAAGAACTCTTGTACAATGTGACTGATTTAGTTTCCCAATATTTTTTTTATAAACGTTGCAGAAAAAAATTATATTGAAGATGCGATTACGCTAGACATCCTAGTAAATTTATTGTACGATAGAAATAAATGGAAAAAAATAAAATTCTTCGAAAAGAACTCTTGTACAATGTGACTGATTTAGTTTCCCAATATTTTTTTTTATAAACGTTGCAGAATAAAATTATATTGAAGATGCGATTACGCTAGTTTAACAATTTTTGATATCTTTTTATAAAAGAACGGTCGAAGTGGGAAATATTTTATTAAGTAAATTTATTGTACGATAGAAATAAATGGAAAAAAACAAAATTCTTCGAAAAGAACTCTTGTACAATGTGACTGATTTAGTTTCCCAATATTTTTTTTATAAACGTTGCAGAAAAAAATTATATTGAAGATGCGATTACGCTAGACATCCTAGTAAATTTATTGTACGATAGAAATAAATGGAAAAAAATAAAATTCTTCGAAAAGAACTCTTGTACAATGTAACTGATTTAGTTTCCTAATATTTTTTTTATAAACGTTGCAGAAAAAAATTATATTGAAGATGCGATTACGCTAGACATCCTAGTAAATTTATTGTACGATAGAAATAAATGGAAAAAAATAAAATTCTTCGAAAAGAACTCTTGTACAATGTGACTGATTTAGTTTCCCAATATTTTTTTTTATAAACGTTGCAGAATAAAATTATATTGAAGATGCGATTACGCTAGTTTAACAATGTTTGATATCTTTTTATAAAAGAACGGTCAAAGTGGGAAATATTTTATTAAGTAAATTTATTGTACGATAGAAATAAATGGAAAAAAATAAAATTCTTCGAAAAGAACTCTTGTACAATGTGACTGATTTAGTTTCCCAATATTTTTTTTATAAACGTTGCAGGAAAAAATTATATTGAAGATGCGATTACGCTAGACATCCTAGTAAATTTATTGTACGATAGAAATAAATGTAAAAAAATAAAATTCTTCGAAAAGAACTCTTGTACAATGTGACTGATTTAGTTTCCCAATATTTTTTTTATAAACGTTGCAGAAAAAAATTATATTGAAGATGCGATTACGCTAGACATCCTAGTAAATTTATTGTACGATAGAAATAAATGGAAAAAAATAAAATTCTTCGAAAAGAACTCTTGTACAATGTGACTGATTTAGTTTCCCAATATTTTTTTTTATAAACGTTGCAGAAAAAAATTATATTGAAGATGCGATTACGCTAGTTTAACAATGTTTGATATCTTTTTATAAAAGAACGGTCGAAGTGGGAAATATTTTATTAAGTAAATTTATTGTACGATAGAAATAAATGGAAAAAAATAAAATTCTTCGAAAAGAACTCTTGTACAATGTGACTGATTTAGTTTCCCAATATTTTTTTTATAAACGTTGCAGAAAAAAAAATATATTGAAGATGCGATTACGCTAGTTTCACAATGTTTGATATCTTTTTATAAAAGAACGGTCGAAGTGGGAAATATTTTATTAAGACAGGCATTAAGATTCCACTTTCCTTAAAGTATGCCTATTTTTTCAAAATATTTCATTCCTAAACAAGGATGTAATTAAGACGGCAGCATGCTTAGTTTCATACGTTTAGAGAGCGGTCGACTTCCTCTTAAAGTAGGATTAGAACAATACGAAACGCCTTGTCTTTATTTTCAAGTGTAGTTCAGAGGTTTAAGACGGCAGTATGCTTAGTTTTACACGTTTAGAGAGCGGTCGACTTCCTCTTAAAGTAGGATTAGAACAATACGAAATGCCTTGTCTTTATTTTCAAGTGTAGTTCAGAGTTTAAATTTCCTTAAATATTCAATCAAACTGACAAAAATGTGTTGATGTATGTACTAAATTCCAAACCAGAGTTGGGACGAATAAAAAAATAGATTCGAATCACTGACATGATTTGAATCTCGAATAATCGAATAAACGATTCCTTAGAGCAGTGGTCTCCAAACTACGGCCCACGGGCCAAATCCGGCCCGCGACTTGAATGAATCCTGCCCGCGATTGTTTGTAATTTTTTTTGTAAATGTCATATTTTGAAATATTGTAACAATTGTTCCTTAAATTTTTCATAATTTTATAAAATTAATCGGATCTTGGCCGACTTTATTATGTAGAATTGTATTTGTGGCCCGCGAAGAAGATAGTTTGGAGACCCAGGCCTTAGAGTAAAATATGATTTCAATCTAAGATTGTAATCCCGTTTATCCGAATCACAGATACATTTTATGTACTGAATTTGAATGTTCAGAGATTAAAAAAAGCCTTTTTATATTGACTCTACATCTTGTCAATATTGAGTGCAATATTGGCATTTGACTGTACTGAAAATTCAAATCGCACATTGACTGTACAAGAATCAATAAAATGTCAAAATTAAATCAATAATGAAGCTACAGTTGGTGAGTGATTAGCAAAGAAGATCCGAAAAAATCATTCTCGGTTTATTGAACAAAAAAAAGAGCTAAGGTGAAAGTGTTTAGATAAAAGTTGTTTATTTTTTTACTATTTACAACTTTTGTTTAAAATTTTTCAATTCGGTGGATAATACCCAACTGTAGGTAAATGATTACTAAAGGAATATATCTGGGCTAGACTTTCTTGTTTCTTGATCAAAAACAAAATAGCTAAGGCAAAAACTGTTTATACAAAAGTTGTGTGTTTTTTGTTGGCTACAACTTTTATTTGAGACATTATCCACATTATTCACTCAAACAAAGCTTCAAACAAAAGTTGCAGATCACGAAAAAATACGCAACTTTATGATAATTCGAAAATTTACGAACGAGTATCTTCCACTCCCAGACTAAGCATGAAGTAAAATTTCGAGTTTAGAAAAGCCCTGAGCAAAATTTGTCGAGGGTCGCGCAGCGACCTGAGACAAATTTTGCGGGCTTTTCTAAACTCGAAATTTTACTTCATGCGCCACGCGTATTAAACACAGATTTCAGGTTAAGTATATTTAAATATTTTTAACTTAACCTGAAATCTGTGTTTTATACTCGTGGCGCATGAAGTAAAATTTCGAGTTTAGAAAAGCCCTGAGCAAAATTTGGCTCGGTCGCTGTGCGACCGAGCCAAATTTTGCTCAGGGCTTTTCTAAACTCGAAATTTTACTTCATGCGCCACGCGTATTAAACACAGATTTCAGGTTAAGTATATTTAAATATTTTTAACTTAACCTGAAATCTGTGTTTAATACGCGTGGCGCATGAAGTAAAATTTCGAGTTTAGAAAAGCCCGCAAAATTTGGCTCGGTCGCTGTGCGACCGAGCCAAATTTTGCTCAGGGCTTTTCTAAACTCGAAATTTTACTTCATGCTTAGTCTGGGAGTGGAAGATACTAGTTCGTAAATTTTCGAATTATCATAAAGTTGCGTATTTTTTCGTAATCTGCAACTTTTCTTTGAAGCTTTGTTTGAGTGAATCGATAATGAAGCTACAGTTGATGAGTGATTAGCAAAATATTTCTCGGTTTATTGAACAAAAACAATTAAGGTTTATGTAAAAGTAGTTTATTTTATTCTTTGGCTATAACTTTTGTTGGTGAGTTGTGAATCTTCACTAAATTTTTAAGTTTCTAGTTTATAAACAAAAGAATTGAGATGTAAGTTATTATACAAAATTTTGTGATGGGTTTTTTCATCATCTTTTGTTTAATTTTATAAATAATTTACTAAGTAAGCAGCAATTTGTGAGCGATTATCAAATAAATATCTCCCCTAGGCTTTTTCGTATACTGGTCATAAATAAAAAAAATGTTTTAAACAAAAGTTGTAGATAATGAAAAAATACACAACTTTTACATAAACACTTTTCACCTTAAAAAGTGTTTAGGTGAACGTTGTGTGTTTTTTCATTATCTACAACTTTTGTTTAAAACATCTTTTGAAAAACTATAGAATAATGTGATACATTGAGGAATAAGTAAGCATTAAATTTATAAAATTTCAAAAAGATATTGAAATCTTTAATTTGGTAGGCGTTCACTTTGTGGTACATCTTCATAACAATTTAATTAAAACGCTTAACTTTATTTTACCACCTTTACTTTTACTTTTCAGTGACTATAGTTTCGACTACAAGCGAGTCATTATCAAATTAAGTGCCTAAAATTATGTGTACATTGCTTGTATATTACAGCATCAAAGAGAGGGGTATACATTTTGTCGGCCTAGTCATTAATGAGGGGAATTTCCGGATTAGCTTTCAATTTGTGAATTTCCAGCGCTTCCAGTAAATCCATTCTTCGACCTTTATCCGATAAATGGATTACTGAACGCATGCTGTTTTCAGTGCAGTTATGGTTGATTTCCAATAAATGTGTTGCAAAGGTGGACCTGTTGTTTTTTAAACGCAATGAATTCATATGCTCTTTAATTCTAATTTCAAAATTTCTACCAGATTGACCAATGTGTGCTCCTTTACATGTTTCGCACGTTAATTTATAAATACCGGATTTTTTGTTTTTATCTATGGTGGTTTTGGGATTGTGAATATTGTTGGCTATTGTACTGTACGGTTTAAAAACTATATTGACGTTACACTTTTCAAGGGATCTTTTGATTTTGTTGCTAATATTTCCGAAATATGTTAGTGGGTAAAGTGGGAAAAGTAAAAATAAAAGTGGTAAAACAAAGTTAGGTGTTTTAATTAAAAAAAAGATATTGCTTAAAAATGTTTATAAAAAAGTTTTACATCAGTAAATATACAGGGTAATTCATTATCCTCTTTACAAACGTTGGCAATTAAAAGTAGATTCAATTTCAAGAAGAAATATTCATATAAACGCAAGTTCTATCTTAATTTGTTTAGAAGTTATAGCGTTTGTAATTTTTTAAATTGAAAAAACGTAGTAATCGTGATTTAGCCAAACAAAATTTAGTAACTATCATTTTAAATTATCACCTGTTAAAAATAGTTTAGTTATGTTAATGTTTCATCACAATTAATTGTTGGAAACTTAAATGCAGAGCGGTACCATTATTTTCAGAACACAACATTGTTTGATCTTCTGGATGATGTTCCACTCCACATAACAAAAGATATTTGGTATCAGCATGATGGGGCCGCGCCTCACCGAGGATAAGTGGCCCAATGGCTGCATACTTTTTTCCTAAATAAATTGATTGGTAACGGAGGTCCGATACCATGGCCACCTAGATCACCTGACCTGGATCCAAGCGAATTTTTATTTATGGGGTTACTTCAAGCAACGTGTTTATGCCGCAGAAATAAATAATCGCAATCAGTTATTGCAGAGATTCCAAGATGCTGCAACTCATATTAGAAATAACATGAGTTTATTACGGGTGCAAGAGAGTTTAATTCGTCGTTGCTAATTATATATTCAGGAAAATGGACTAATTTCTGAATATTTACTGTAGGTAAATTTTGCTTTCCGTTTTTTACATGAATGTTTTTGATTTCTTTAAACTATGATTACATATTAGTTTTTCAAGAGACACTATTTTAAAAGCGCTATAACTTCTAAACGAGGACAGATTCAAATTCAAATTCAAATTCCTTTATTAACGGTAATAAACCTTTTTACATCAGAATATAAATATTATAAATAACACTAATAGTTTTATTGAGTTATGTGGAGTATTTAATCACAATAAAAAAACACTTTTATCCCGTACTTCACTTTTAAGTGAAGTAAGGAATAAAATAATAAACGAATAAAAGTGTTTTTTATTGTTATAAATAACAATTAACAAATTATACTGCTAATAGCGCAACATAGACTAATTCTAAATATTGGTGTAAGATAAAATGTAGTAAAAGTAATCAGAAATGTACATGCTTTAGATTTGACATAAATTGAGAATGGGATTGTGAGAACAAATCAAAATTGGGATTAAGAGACAGTGAGTTTGAAATACGCATGCATCTGGAGAGTGGATTGTTGTAGGCGTAGTTTGACCTATGCATGGGAATGCCCTGAATATTTTTTTTGTAAATTACCAATAATATTCGCCACAATATGAATATATCTTTATTTTAAGTTGGGTTGTGTTCGAAGCAGTTATGCCTGTTTGTATAACCAAACAGGCTGTACACTGTACACCGCCCATGGGTTTTCTACAATAAGTACTGTTTGTGTTATTATTTTAATCTTGTTTTTTTTTAAATTGTGGAAAATAAAGAATATTATTATTATTATTATTATTAAATAGTGGTCTATTTAATAATAGTACGATCTAATATACTAACGTAAAAATCAACGTGCGCCAATAAATTGAACCTGCAATGATATGAACATTTCTTCATTAAATTAAATCTACTTTTAAATGCCAAATTTTGTAAAGAGGTTAATAAATCACCCTGTATGAGAAAAAAAGAAAAATAGTATCAAAATCTTTTTAAATGGGCAGGTGGTGGCTCGGCGAGCTACAAACTCGGGTTCGATTCCCGAGCACGGGGAGTTGTTATTTAAAAATAATATCTCGTCGTGTCCCTGGGTGTAGTGTGAATGTGTCCAAATATATGTATATAGATATATAAATCATCGTTAGTGGCTGAATGGTAAAACCTATGCCAAACAAACCAATTCTTTAGTCTCACAAAGTTCTTAATTATTAGTGGTTAACATAATTGAAATTCATTTAATAAAAAACCGAAAAATCTAATGCTTTCTGGTGATTTTTAAAATAAGACATTTAGACATTTGATGGTTTAGAGTTGGCAACACTGACTCCCAGGGTTATTCAGCAGAGAAATAAAGTTTCCCGTCTAAATAAAAATTCATAAAAGCCTTAAAGTCGAAATTAGGTATCCGCCGAAAATTTGCCGCCGTGGGGTTCAGCCAAATTAACCTTAAAGAAAATCTGCAACTGATTGTCGTAGATTTATACAGGGTGGCTGATTTTTTATTATCCAGCTTATTTCTGCTAAAATATTGAAGATACTAAAATAAGGTTAGTGTGTAACTTATCATGCAAGGTGATCTATATAATGGAACAAATGTTTTTTTTCCATGGCCAACCTATTTTAAAGAAAAAGTCAACATTTATTTATATAAATGGGATGCCCTGAATATTTTTGAGAATTAGATTCTTAATGAAATTCTCTTTACAATCATGTATCACAAGTACCATTTTACTTGAAAAATTACTTCCAAAAAATTAAAACATTGATAGCACAGTACAGGGTGGCCCAAATTCGGTGTTTCTATAGGGAATCTCGGTAACCTGCAGAATTAGAAAAAAATGGATGTACACGTCATGACCTTTTTTTCTGAGATACTAATAATAACGTAAACAGATCATGGTTAACTTGATTAGTTTGGAAGATATCAGGCGTTTTTCAATTGTTGGCTATTTTAAAATATAATATTAAAACACTTAACTTTGTTTTACCACTTTAAAGTGGTAAAACAAAGTTAAGTGTTTTAATATTATTTTATAAAGTGAACGCCAACCAAATCAAAGATTTTAAAATATGTCTTTATCTCAATAAGATATACAAAAAACAGTTCAATAATTATTTATGTAGTTTTTACCGTAGAATGTAGTGGCGTACCTTTTTTTATTCGGAGTTATGATATGAAGTTGAATTTTTTTAAATGGAATACCCTATAAATTTGTGTCATTGAATAGCATATTAAATTAGCTTCACATTTTTATACAATTTTTTTTTTAATTGAAAAATTGTGTTTCTAGCTCTGAAGCTTTTAGATAAATATTTGATAATAAATACTATTATAATTACAGAGATGTTAGTATTATTTTTTTTAAATGTAGGTATCCGTAGACTCAGTAATTGATCGCAAAAGTCTTCAAAAATTATAAAATTTATATTTAAACTAACTTAGTTTTCAATATACTGTTTTTTTTTTCTGCGTATTTTTATGACATTTTGTTAAATATATATATATATTAATGTAAAGCTAATTTAAAATGCTATTTAATAACATACCGGGCTTTCATTAATTCCCGAACCCCACGTGACTAAATTTAAAATTGCCGCGTAAATTATTGTATTTGTACGTTGGAGGCTTTGAAAAAAGTAACCAAACGTTACTAAAGTCAAATTTGACATAAACGTTTATGCGCGGTGCATCGTTAAACCAACCTTTGAGATCTTACAAGATTCGCCTGGAATTTTCAGGTAAGCAAAAATTGTTTAATTATTCTGAAACATTGAGTTTTATTTCTATTTATTTTGCAGAGTCAATTTGCTAGGATAAGCAAATACTGCGAAAATGGTATTTACAACGGAGGAAGACGCGTTTATTTTGATGGCACATTTTCGTAGTGCCTATTTTTTAATCATTTTAAATATAATATTCTCAGTCGTCATAAAAATACGCCGGCGAATAAATATTTTTAAATCTAGGGAATTTTTGTGTGAGCCATACCACCTTGTACATTTGGTTGCCTATTATTTTTGGTCACGTGGGGTTCGGGAATTAATGAAAGCCCGGTACAAACATATAGAGTCTTCTATTTAAAAAAATGCAACTTTGTGTCATAACTCTGAAATTAAAAGTTAAAATAAAAAAAATGAGTCCGCCACTGAATTCTACGTTGAAAACCGCACAAATAACTATTTAACTATTTATTTGTATATCTTATAGTTACTAACAAAAAGATGTATTTTAAAATAGCCAACAATTGAAAAACGTCCGATATCTCCCAAACTAATCAAGCTAGTCATGATCTGTTAATGACATTGTTATTTTCTCTGAAAAAGTGATCATGACATGTATGTCAAATATTGTCTAACAATTTGGGTTACTCAGATACCCTATAAAAACATCGAATTTAGGCCACCCTGTACATAAAAGTTTTAAACATTGCTATTTTTCTTAAATAAGTAGGTACAATTACACTAATTAAATCTTATAACTGTCAAATGTAAAAAGTATTTGCTAATATGATCAAATTTGACAAGCATTTACAATAAATGAAACAATATCACATGACTACAATACTTCCGTTATTCGGCATAATTTAAAAGCCAAGTAGTACTTGTGATAAACCATTGAAAAGAGGATTTATCTAAGAATCTGATTCTCAAAACATATACAGGGCATTCCATATGAAATAATAATTACTGACATTTTTCCAGAAAATGTGTAGGCAATGGAAAAAATCTTCTGATCTACAAGTTGCATATGATAAGTTTAATATTAAACATTTCTCTGTATCTTTGATATTTTAGCAGATATAAGCTGGATACTAAAGAATCAACCACCCTGTATGTTCCATCTTGTGATCTACAAGTTGCATATGATAAGTTTAATATTAAACTTTTCTCTATATCTTTGATATTTTAGCAGATATAAGCTGAATACTAAAGAATCAGCCACCCTGTATATTAAAAATAGTATGATAACAGACTAAACTTGACTAAATAATAGAAATAAACATTCTCAACAAACGTATTACACAGTTCGTAATAATTACAAAAAAATAATAAAAATTTACAAGTGTACGTACCCACTAAGCAAAAAACAAACAAATAACGTTATATCAACTTTGTAGCAACATTAAACATTGTTTTAATGTTGTTGAAACACTACTTAAATAGATTTGCTCAGTGGATAAAATATAACCGCACACAAATCTTTAAAACTGATTTGAAACAAAATAAAATTTGTAAATTTAACAAAGATACTATCTGAAATCCTAAACATTTGAAATTTCAACAAAATCGGTCGAAATCGGTAAACTCAATGTAAAATCACAAAAATCTTTATAGTTTAAAATTACATGGAAAATTAATGTTATTTAATTTAATGTCTTGCCTTAAACGAGTGTTTTCCACTCCCAGGTTAAGCATGAAGTAAAATTTCGAGTTTAGAAAAGCCTGAAAATTTGGATTTGCCGGGGCGCGCGAGCGAAGCGAGTCGCGCCCCGGCAAATTCAAATTTTCAGGCTTTTCTAAACTCGAAATTTTACTTCATGCGCCACGCGTGTAAAACACCGATTTGATGTGAAGTTCAAAATAGACTATTATTAAATATTTTTAAATGAATCACTTTAATAATTATCATCTCCTCCATCCTGTACCTAAATCCCTTCAAATCCGCACTTAACAACCTCGAAGTTGCGGAGAGATCATCCCTTCGTACTCTTACAAAACTCCGGCACCCCCAAAATTCTCTCCATAATCCGTAAAATATCCTTCTCTATCAAACAACAAAAATAATAACCATTAAAAATAGACTAAGATTCCTAGCTGAACGCATCGCATGCAATGACAATAATTATGTCTTACTCAAGCAAATGTGCATCCTCAGAAATCCTGACATTCCTCCTAAATTCAAAAACCCAACCATCATCTTATTCGAATATATATCCTCACTACATTCATAAATCCCTACCGATTCATAAATCCCAACTACTATCAACGAAGGCAGAAGAAAAAATAAAACAAGGGTAGAAAGACCTTTGGTCGATAGACCTTATTTGGGAATACATCAGAGAATATTATGTTTTATTATCATTATATTACATGTAATATACAATTTCTCATATAATAAAGATTTACTTATATATATATATAATTATTATCAGTAAATAAAATGGATATTTATCTGGGAAAGGATCTTATTTTATCTATTACGTATGTGCAAGAAAGAATGTCACCACTGTTACCGAAACAGCTGGGTAATATACCGTAATTTACAATAAATTACCAAGTAAATTATCTCTAACTTTACTACAAATGCAATTTATTGTACATAATCACCTTCCTATGGGACCCTATCAAAACATTCACACTATATTTGCCAGCCGTAATGCTAGCCTTCTATCTGCTTCAAACATTAAAAGTGCGATTCTTTTCGCAATCTACAACAAGTTAGTTTTACAAAGACTATATCAATGGCAAAGCTATACTGATGAGAGATAAATCTCGAAACGCGTCTATAGATGGCCTGAATAATTTGACCCAAATTGTTACATTTGCAGTAGGTTACTGTATGTAACAGCAAACACTTGTTTAATTAAATGTCCGTAGGGGTATTAGCCCGGGAAGTAGTTGTTTCAATGAGTGTTTGATATAGTCTTTGTAAGACTAACTTGTTGTAGATTGCGAAAATAATCGCACCTTTAATTTTTAAAGTATTCTGCAAGCATGAATTGGCAATTTCATTTATACTTCTATCTACTTGTTTGGCATAGTTTTGATAAATGCTTTTAAATAAAAAAATAAAGTACTTATTAGTATGTACATACAAACTTTAAGAAATGTTAATACCTGTAACATTTTGCAGCGTGTCCATTAAAATATACAATTTACATTAAAAGTGGTGTGCCTAATGTTTCGTGAACTGCAAATATTTTCTTTAAAACCAATCATTATGTTTTTGTTTTCAAAGCCCACTTTGCTTAAACAAAAGAATTAATTTTATAAAAGAAATCTCTGCTCTTTAATTAAAACTTCATTCTTAGGCATTCTGTCTGGATGGTTTGATTGGGTCCTCTTCTTATTTGTTAGATATAATTTGGACAGTACAGTGGGTAATGAATATTACACTATTGAACTGCCATCATTTCACGGGCAAAGGTGATACGTAAGTACTTATTAAAAATGCATCACTAATAGTAGATGTAATACTTTACAGTTGTAGACAAAGATTATTGCAACATTCCACAGTAAACACTCTTACACGCAAATTATTTAAACACTATTTACACTAAATCAACATCAGCATAAACAAAATACCTCTTGAATATTTATTTATTGTTAACTCATAAACAATCGGATATTATTTAATTACAAACACGGACACACCCTTTCTTTCGACCATTAATCCGAATGTCATTGATAAATTCTTGTGTGCACGCTGTGCACGGCGAAGTCCGTGACGATTTTATTCGCGGCTAATAACGACAAACTAATTAGCGAATTGCTATAAATAATGCCATTCTTTTATTTGTCGAATAGAAGCGAGTGGTAATCCATTGTTGGTTTGCTAATTAGATGAATTCATTTGTTTATTAATGGGAAATGATCGGAGTGTCGGACGTGTGAATAAAAAGGTCGTTACACTTACGGATAATTATCAAAATTATAGATTTTTGTATATTTAGGGTTATTGATCCTTTTTTTTTGTATATTACAGAATATTCACATTATGCCAAAACGTGACAATTGGAAAAGTGCTTGACAAATGTAGTTGGTCGCAATACACACATTAGAAACGATACAGTATACGATTTGATCGTTCTAGCGGGACAAAATTCAAATTATTGAAATATCAAAATTACAAATGCGTCGCTACAAATTATTCATACACATCAAAAAATTATTTCTGATACGGAATTATTTCAGTCAACTTTCAATTCTTTGCGATATCAAGTGGCAAAATTGAAATAAACAACTAATTCCATTTTTTATTGATTAATTTTATCATCAGTTATTTCAAAATTGCATAGTTTAATCAATGCTGAGTATTATTCTCTCTATTCTTGACTATTGACTAAATGAATACTATTTTAATAAATGAATACTATTTTAATTTAAACTACTTGATTTGAGTAAAAAAAAGGAGATAAATTACTCACTCGGCCAAATAAATTTTACTCACTCGGCCAAATAAATTTTACTCACTTGCATATTAACAATATAATAATAACACATATATTTTATTATGTTTCCATTGCAACCAATTGCATTTTTGTTTTGTTGCGAGGCATGTTTTGTTGACATAAACTCAATATTACATAACCTACAAATCTAATTTGTTGACATAAATTCAATATTATATAACCTACAAATCTAATTTGTTGACGTAAACGCAATATTACATAACTTACAAATCTAATTTTAATCAAATTAAAAGATACACATACAAGAAATTTGCTCTTGAAGTATACATATCCCCCTTAATACGCAGTAAATATTTAGGCATTCGATTATTATTATTCAATTTGAAGCTTCTTACGAGTGTTTTCACTCCCAGACTAAGCATGAAGTAAAATTTCGAGTTTAGAAAAGCCTGAAAATTTGGTTTGGCCGCTTCGCTTCGCGAAGCGACCAAACCAAATTTTCAGGCTTTTCTAAACTCGAAATTTTACTTCATGCGCCACGCGTGTAAAACACTGATTTTAAGTTGAAAATACATTCTTCATCAAAAGTTAAGAAAATCCGGATATTTCAGATATTGAAGCTTCAATATTTATAGCCAAGAATAACAATTGTGCCTTATTTGCAAAAGTGTAGCTGCAATATTATATATTATTTGAGTAAATATATAATATAACAAAAACATAATAGGTTATTCAATGTATAAAAGAATTAATTCAAACATCTGATAAAAACCTTCATTTGTTTTGTGTTATACATCGTCATAAATTACTATATGTTTTTTAATGATTTTTAGATGTCTCGTTTACGATAAATCTTGTTAAATTGTGCGAATTTTTGCGATTGCTAATTTGGTTTGGCCGCTCCGCTTCGCGACCAAACGAAATTTAAAGGCTTTTTAAAACTCGAAATTTTACTTCATGCGCCACGCGTTTAAACACTGAAATCTTGTGAAGTTAGAAATACACTGACATTGTTTTTGAAATGAATACTAATCGAACAATTGAAATATCAAAATATTTACATTTTTCTTCATACATTTTCAAGTCAGGTCAAATAATATAATATATCAAATTAACTTATTTAGTAATTTAACTAGAATGTATCTAGTACTACCTTTAATTCACCACAGCTCCGCTACAAAGCTGGAGCGGGAAGAACTAAAGCCCGCAGAAAGCGTGAAATCAAAACTATTTTTTTTTTTACCGAATTGAAAATACAATAATAGCAAGAGTGGAGGGATGAAGGGGAAGGGAGAGTACGTAAGCCAAATGGTTGTGGTTGGAGATTGATATGTTGTTGAGGTAGTGGGGATGCGGTGGATGGAGAAAGCAGTTTGTATATTAAAAGGACTCTGTAGCTCGCTAACGCTCACCACAGCTCGCTTCGCTCGCTTGCCTGCTCGCTGCGCTCGCGAGCAAGTTGAACCGCGTTTATCTTCAGTAGCTCGCTTCGCTCGCTAGCCTGCTCTCTGCGCTCGCGAAAGGCTCGCTTCGCTCGCTTGCCTGCTCGCTGCGCTCGCGAAAGGCTCGCTTCGCTCGCAAGTTGAATCGCGCTTAGCTTCGATTTATACACTGTTTAAATCTTTCAAATATCGTTAAATATGCTATTCGTATTTATTTCGTTTAAAATATAATTATTTTTAAATTTAATTGCCTTTAGCTTGCCTGCTCGCTGCGCTCGCAAAAGGCTCGCTTCGCCCGCAAGTTGAATCGCGCTTAGCTTCGATTTTTACACTTTCAAAATCTTTAAAATATCGTTAAATATGCTATTCGTATTTATTTCGTTTAAAATATAATTATTTTTAAATTTTATTTATTTTAAAAAATACTTTCAGTTGAGCAGAAAAAAACACTTCCTACGAAAACGCCATAGAAAAAATGAGGATTTGTTTTGGTACCATTACCGAAAAAAATCCAAAGGTGTACGTACCCCTTGATTCGAAATTTAACATTGAAACCCGCAAAAGTCTGCCTTTTCCCAATCATAGCTTTTGATAGCCAGCACATCAAAATATTCCTAAGTTGCTAAAAACTAAAAAATATTTATTGCTCTGTTCCTACTTGAGCTAGATGAATGAAATTTTCAGCATTTATACAAATTTATATTTCCTATCTATTGGTACTCCCAATATTGTACTGTATCAAATACTGAAGCAAAAAAAAATATTTATTTAATTAATTTGAAAAATAAAAAAAAATCTATTTCCTATCCAAATTGACCTAGATGAATGAAATTTTTTGCATTTATACAAATTTATATTTCCTATCTATTGGTACTCCCAATATTGTACTGTATCAAATACTGAAGCAAAAAAAAATATTTATTTAATTAATTTGAAAAATAAAAAAAAATCTATTTCCTATCCAAATTGACCTAGATGAATGAAATTTTTTGCATTTATACAAATTTGTATTTCTTATCTATTGGTAAAACTCCCGTTGTTGCACTGTATTAAATACTATAGCAAACAAATTTAAAATTGTTTATTTAAATAATTTAAAAAGTAAAAAAAAATCTATTTTCGATCTAAATTGAGCTAGGTCAATAAAATTTTCAGCATTTATAGAGATTTGTATTACTTATTTATTGATCAAATTTCAATTGTCGTACTATAAATAATACCGGAGCTAAAAAATAAAAATCGTCTGACAGGCGATTTTGAAGCGCAGAAAAAAGTACCAATTTCTGTCCTAATAAAGCTAGGTCAATGAAATTTTCAGCATTTATGTAGATTTGTATTGCCCGTTTATGGTTCAACTTCCATTGTTCTACTATAATTATTACCGAAGTAAAAAAATAAAAATGGTCGTTTTTCGTGATGTCGACGACTCCGCCAACATAATCAGAAATATTTCAGCAAATATCTAAAAGATAAGAAGCGATCCGAGGCATATAAAATGTACGGAATTATTTCAGTAAAATTTCAATTCTTTGCGATATCAAGTGGCAAAATTGAAATAAACAACTAATTCCATTTTTTTTTGATTAATTTTATCATCAGTTATTTCAAAATTGCATAGTTTAATCAATGCTGAGTATTATTCTCTCTATTCTTGACTATTGACTAAATGAATACTATTTTAATAAATGAATACTATTTTAATTTAAACTACTTGATTTGAGTAAAAAAAAGGAGATACATTACTCACTCGGCCAAATAAATTTTACTCACTCGGCCAAATAAATTTTACTCACTCGGCCAAATAAATTTTACTCACTTGCATATTAACAATATAATAACACATATATTTTATTATGTTTCCATAGCAACCAATTGCATTTTTGTTTTGTTGCTAGGCATTTTTTGTTGACATAAACTCAATATTACATATATACAATGTACTATATATAAAATGTACTATCCGAAAGTATATTTAAATGTCAGCCCTCTACGATTAACTCAAGGGAAATGGTGTATTTTTTTCTTGGATTTTACGTAAAAAAATGCCATTTTAAAAATTTCTAAAATGATTGAACTTTGTGAATTTTTGACGCCCCCCCCTGAGCCTTTCAGTAAGGGCGCATGAGGCACAGCTTAATAAGTCATCTTTTAGCTACTTGTGAGTATTTTTTTCAGTCGGATAAGTCATTGCGTAGGCGAGCAAAATGGCGGAGCACCGGACTCGATATTTTCTCGATTGTGGGCCCCATAATGGGGCCTCGGTGAAAAGTTCGTACATCAATCAAAAGCCCTTTTAATGGGCTATATGATCATGAAATCGATATTTTTTTGTAGCTTCCGTTCGGTCGCTGTCCCTCAAACTTGAGGGACATTTTAGTTTCAAAAAAACCGTTGCCACCCCCGAGGTGGAAATCGGAGGCATCGCAATAACTTCACAATATTTCAGTGTTTAAACGCGTGGCGCATGAAGTAAAATTTCGAGTTTAGAAAAGCCTGAAAATTTGGTTTGGCCGCTCCGCTTCGCGGAGCGACCAAACCAAATTTTAAGGCTTTTCTAAACTCGAAATTTTACTTCATGCTTAGTCTGGGAGTGGAAACACTCGGTCTAAACTTCATATTGCATGTTTTTATATAAAATCGGTGAATACATTTATATTTAAAAGAAAAATGCACAGTATGTAACAGAATAAGCCATTCATAGATATCATAGAAACAAGTGCAGAATTTTATCTAGAAATAACTTTTGAATTTAACTCTATAATTGCTCGGCCGTTAATGGCCAAAAGAAAAATTCTCTGAATGTTAAATCAGGTAATAGTGGATTTTAAGATTGGCGAAGTCAAAATCTCTTCGTTTTCATAGACTAGTTGTTTTCTCCATTTTATGGCTTATTGGATTTTAAGATTGGCGCAGTCAAAATCTCTTCGTTTTTATAGACCAGTTGTTTTCTCCATTTTATGGCTTAATGGATTTTAAGATTGGCGTAGTCAAAATCTCTTCGTTTTTATAGACCAGTTGTTTTCTCCATTTTATGGCTCTATTTATAAGTATTCAAATCACCTATATCTGAAATCGAATATTTAAAAAAATGCAAGAAATCCGGATCACGAATCCTTTTTCACTGAAGTATTGGAATACCTCTTTTGAATCCTATAAAAGGATTAAAATCCTAAATGATTCGAATCCTGCCCTGCTCTGTAAGGTACTAATTACTCATTTGGAATTTATTCGTAAATATAGTAAATTGAATTAGTATTTAATATTTTTTTGCAAAGATGATTCTTTGGGGAGATTTATATCAAAGTCCCTTAACTTAAAATGAAAACACCAACATTTTCTTCACAGTATTTTTTATTTTTGCTAGATGTACATTTTGAGTACTATGTGATTATTATCGTAAGCTATTGATAATGAGTACATAGTACTCAAAATGTACATCTAACAAAAATAAAAAATACTGTAAAGAAAGTTTTAGTGTTTTCATTCCAAGTTAGTTGAAATCTACACGTAACTCAATAAAACCATATTCCTATAAAGTTCTATAATCCAGAAATTAAAATTATTTAAAGTATTTACATCTATAAAATGATTGCTGATTTATTAAATAAATCAAGTTGCCATAATCTTGATTTTTTCTTGTAAAAATTCCGCTGTAATTATCTTTAAATTCAATAAAATAAAACACTTTCTACATTCCACCCTGAACAAGGTGTACCCCAAGGATCCCCACTATCTCCACTTCTTTACAATATATATTGCTACGACCTATATCACCCTAATCCCAACTTCATCAACTTCAATCGCTATCCCCTTCAGTTTGCCGATGATACAGCCCTAATTTCCCATTCTTCTACCCTGCCACGAGCCTTTGATTCCCTACAAAAAATCATAGATAAAAGCTCCAGGTGGTTCTCCAAATGGAGATTAAAAATAAACCCTAACAAATCCCAACTGCTACTACCCTATCATCGAATACCACCCAATCCTCTATCAGTATCCATTAACGGAACAATAATTACCCCCTCCCCCATTTGCAAATACCTTGGTATCCATCTAGATCCTAAATTCTCCTTTAAAAAGCACACCTCATTAATTAAACCAAATGTTATAAAGCGAGCCAAATATTTCCGCTGTCTCACTTACAAAAATCTAGGAGTCAGTACAAAGACCTGTACTAAAATATACAAAATGATATGCCGCCCTATCATTGACTACAGTTCAATCCTATATATCAACCCCTGTAAATCCACCCTGAATAACCTCGAGGTAGCGGAGAGATCTTCCCTGCGCACGCTAACCAAGCTTCGCCATCCTCAGAACCCGCTCCACAACCCTTCCAATATCCTTCTATATCAAACAACAAACATAACACCAATAAAAGATAGACTGCGATTTCTCGCTGAACGTTTCGCATGTAACGAAAGCAACTTCGAATTATTAAACAAATTATGCATCCCGAGAAACCCCCAGATACCCCCCAAATATAAAAACCCTCCCATAACCCTATTCGAATACATTTCCTCATTACATCCCAATTTCTAACCTTGAAACGGAAACGCATTAATATTAAGTCGATGGGCAGAAAGGCTTTTAGTCGATAGCCCTTACTTGGAACCTACATGCGTGTCACAAACCAAATATTATTACTAAAATGTATTATATATAACAACTTAAATTAATGTATGTTCTAGAGTAATAAAGATTTGATAGTAGTAAAACACTTTAACTTTGTTTGTATAACACAATATTTATATTTTTGTGACTGCAGTTTCGGCAACTCAACTTGCCATTATCAAACTTAGTGATTTAGTATCTTTAAATTATTTACATCTATAAAATTACAATCATTAATTATAATTTAATTAAAACACTTAACTTCTATTTTACTTTTCAGTGACTATAGTTTCGACTACAAGCTAGTCATTATCAAACTAAGTTGTAGTCGAAACTATAGTCACTGAAACGTAAATTAAAAGTGGTAAAGCAAAGTTAAGTTGTTATGAAGATGTACCACAAAGTGAACGCCAACCAAATTAAAGAATTAATTATTATTTATATAGTTTTATAAAATAATCTGGTTGTCATAATCATGATCTTTCCATGTAATAATTCTGTAGGAATTCTAAAATTTAGTTGAGATCAGTGTGTTCATGTATTGACGCTGAGGATATTGCTCCTAGAAAGCAATGTTGTCGTCCTTCATAAAAAAAAAACCGTAGCTCTCGACTCGGTCAAGGAAATGAGGAAACGAAATCTTGTCTGTGGCTATAGGTTACATCTCTACTCCTAATTTCTTTCTTCGTAATTACATGAAGGTATGCATTTAGAAAAAAAGTTAATTAATGAAGAAATTATGAATTATGTGAATACAAGAAACGTAATAAAATGGACTGCTCCAAGCCAACATCCCTGATTTTTTATTATTTCTAATTGTATTACACTTTATACTTCATCTTTCCAAAAAAATTGAATACAAATTCAATTTCGAATATTATGCCTAAATATTCGAAATTGAATTCGTATTCAATTTTTTTGGAAAGATGAAGTAAAAAAAAATCATGAATTTGGGCATCGGACTAACGTGGGATTAAAATCTCATGTTAGTATTATTTGTAATTGTTATAATACGATATCGCATTGTGGTGACATCTTTTACGATTCTCTAAAAATGTTACTCTGTAACTTGGAGCCAACTGTGAATTAATTATTCTTACTAAAAAATGTTTTTATATTCACAGGACACGCCTTCAACATTTAATAAGTAATTTTATTGTTACAGAATTTATTCTAATTTAATTATTATTATATTTTCTTTTGTACCAGGCTTTTGTTTTGTTTTTGTCTTGTAATTGGGAAATGTTTCCTGTTGGACAATAAATGGATTATTATTATTATTATTATTATTATTACTATTATTAAAATATAATATAATTAGATATAATAAAAAAATCAGGGATGTTGGCTCGGAGCAGTCCATTTTATTACGTTTCTTGTATTCATATAATTCAAAATGAGTAATTAGTATCTAATAGAGCTGGGCAGGATTCGAATTTTTTATAGGATTCAAATAAGGAATTCCAATCAGGTTTGTTATGTTTAAAACACTTTGTTTTAAACATGTTTTAAAACAGTGTTTTAAACATGTTTTAAACCAGTGTTTTAAACATTTAAAAACAGCCCTCGTGTTTTAAAAGGATTTGTTTTAAACACGGTTTAAATCTTATATTTGATAAAAACATATTTAACACGTTAAATTATTATCATAAATTTGCTAAATTATATTTTATACTACTTCATTAAGATTTTTTGTTTATGTTTATAAAAGTTAGCTAAATTGTTGAAGATATATTAAATTACATTATTAAACATATCATTTTATTACAATAAAATATCACAACTGTGTGTGCATAAATGTGATTTTTAAATTCAAGGAATTTTTCTTGCAGGTAATGCATACACTGTAAATATTACGACATTCGTTGTTTTTTTTTAAAGATTTCAATTTGAATCTTTAAACGAGGGTTTTCCACTCCCAGACTAAGCATGAAGTAAAATTTCGAGTTTAGAAAAGCCTAAGAATTTGGATTGGCCGCGTAGCGAAGCGGAGCGGCCAATCCAATTTTACTTCATGCGCCACACGTATAAAACACTGAAATATCGTAAAGTTTAAAATATACGGGTTTAGCAATCTAATATGTAGATATGAATAAAACGTGAGTCAAATTCTGCGCTAAACAAATTGTTTAAAACAATGATTATAGGCAACCCAATAACTATAATATATATTAGGTTGCCTATAATCAAATTAAACAGCGTATATTTATTTATAATGTATATTAGGTTGCCTATAATCAAATTTAACAGCGTATATTTATTTATAATGTATATTAGGTTGCCTATAATCAAATTTAACAGCGTATATTTATTTATAATGTATATTAGGTTGCCTGTAATCGTTTTTGTATGTGTGTGTTTTTTGAACTTCGCTGTAAATCAGTGTTTTTAAGCGTGGCGCATGAAGTAAAATTTCGAGTTTAGAAAAGCCTAATTTGGATTGGCCGCTCCGCTTCGCTACGCGGCCAATCCAAATTCTTAGGCTTTTCTAAACTCGAAATTTTACTTCATGCTTAGTCTGGGAGTGGAAAACACTCGTTAAAAGCCTCAAATTAACCGCTTTGAAACAACGAATTCCCGCAAATTTAAACAAACGCTGTAATTGTCGAGATATGTATACTTAAAAGTAAAATGCCCTGTATGTTCTGTTTTAAACACGTGTTAAACGTATTTTAGATATGTTTCTGTATGTTCCGCTTCGCTACGCGGGCAATCCAAATTCGTAGGCTTTTCTAAACTCGAAATTTTACTTCATGCTTAGTCTGGGAGTGGAAAACACTCGTTAAAAGCCTCAAATTAACCGCTTTGAAACAACGAATTCCCGCAAATTTAAAAAACACGCTGTAATTATCGAGATATGTATACTTAAAAGTAAAATGCCCTGTATGTTCTGTTTTAAACACGTGTTAAACGTATTTTAGATATGTTTTAAACACGCTTTAAACATTTTTTTATTGTTATTGTTTTAAACGCTGTTTCACTGAAAAAAACACTTTCTTTTAACAGCCCTGATTCCAATACTTCAGTGAAAAGGGATTCGTAATCCGGATTCCTTAATTTTTTTTAAATATTCGAATCCAGATGTAGGTGCTTCGAATACTTATAGAAAAGATTGGAATGCTTACAAAAGGATTCGAATCCTTAATAATATTTTGTTTATTTCATGGAGTCTGTAATTTTTTTTTATTAAAATAAAATCGATTTTCTATGGAACAACATGAAATCTGTCCATTTTTATTACTAGAAAAAAAAAATACTATGGATCAATATTTGATGAAGTTTGTAAATTTGTATTACACGAATAAAATAGAATTATGCTCAAATAGTAGACATTTGAACATGCTTTGCTGATTGTTAAATAGCATTAATTTTTAAACATAATCTAGCAGATTTACATAGTTTTAAAAGCCTCTCGAACTTCTACAATTTCTCAATAAAAAAATAGTTTTTTTATTTACTTTGGTTTAAAATTCCCGAAGAATTTGCTAAAGTATTTGTAAGTATTATAGCTAAACTGAAACAGTAATTTTTGTGAATAAAATCTGTGTTATTTTATGTTCGAAAATATTTTAACTTTTGGACAAAATTCAAAAATTCAGAGCGGTTTATCATCATTTTTATTAGTCTCACTTGATAAGTAATTGAAAGCACTTTAAATCACTGTTAACTCTCGTTAATTTTAGTTCTTATAGAAAGCGCCACAGGGCGTTTTCTCGAACAACCGCCATATTTTCTAGATTTTGTTAAAAATTTCAAATTATAAACGAACTATAGCTTATAATTTGCAATTTTTAAGAAAATCTAGAAAATATGGCGGTTGTTTGAAAAGCGCTAGTTTATTACACGCTAGTTTATTACAGAAAGGAATACTAAGAAAAGTGGTGAAAACCTCATCCTGATCTCTTTATCCTAACCAATGATATAGTCAAAAAATAAATAACGAATGAAAAATGCATCATACGTCACCTTTGCAAATAATATTGAATAGAAAATATTTTTTTAAAGTGTTCAAGCTTTTTTAAACTTCGAAAATATTCAGTGTTTTATACAAATTTTCAAGCTTCTCTGAACTCGGAATTTAAATTAAACTCATTAAAAGAAAATAACGAATGCAAATAACATTGAATAGGAAATAATTTTTGAATGTTTTCAAGCTTTTCTAAACTCGGAAAATATTCAGTGTTTTGTACAAATTTGCAAGTTTTTCTAAATTCAGAATTTAAATTAAACTCATTAAAAGAAAATAACGAATGCAAAACACGTCATACGTCACCTTTGAAATAATATTGAATAGGAATAAGTTGGAATGTTTTAAAACTTTTCTAAACTCGGAAAGTATTAATAATAAATTCCTTTATTCACATTTACAAATACATACATAAATATACATTTGTAGTGCAAAACGTCACAAAAGAAAATATAAAATCACTAGTAACTATTATAAATAATTAACACTGTTGTATCCTTTCTTCACACTTTATTTTCTAATGGTTAGATATATATTTCAAGTGCTAAGCACTCATTTTCAATAACAACTCTTGTTATTGAAAATGAGTGCTTAGCACTTGAAATATATATCTAACCTTTAGAAAATAAAGTGTGAAGAAAGGATACAACAGTGTTAATTATTTATGATTATACTCTTCACGAAACTCAAAAACAAATATCGAGTAACTATTATGTTTTACAAAAAAATTCCGACAATGAATACGGTTCTAAATCACAAAGCATATTAAATAGCGCACACTTAAATTTGTTATATTCTTTAATATTTTTGATACTAACCGCTAGACTATTGTATATTTCACTGATTATAGAGGCTTCTACTTCGTTATACATTGTTGAACATAAATAAAACACTGTTTATCACTTTGTTTGTATAACAATTGGTTTATTTGGTGACTATAGTTTCGATACTACACGTATCATTATCAAACCGTTAGTAACAGTTAGTTACTAAGTTTACTAGTTTCGATACTACACGTATCATTATCAAACCGTTAACGGTTTGATAATGATACGTGTAGTATCGAAACTATAGTCACCAAATAAACCAATTGTTATACAAACAAAGTGATAAACAGTGTTTTATTTATATTGTATATTTTGAGACACGTATAGAAACAGCCACTTGCATATTTATTTAATCTGTGTTTAGGGAGGTTGTACTGCTGTCCTCATCTGTTGGAATATTTTGAACAATAAAAAACATTGTCAAAATATGACCGATTTTTCATGAAGAATTTTACACATTCATAGATATATAGGCCGTGTACCGTTAATATGCCTAAACTTTTAAATAGACCCCTGCAGGATGATCTGGTATTAGATTTAGTTAATATTCGAATTGCTTTTTTTTGATATATAAAAATGTTGTCCATATCTTTTGAACTGCCCCAAAGAATAATTCCATAACGAAAGTGTGATTATATATTTGCAAAATAAAATAATTTACTGATTTCTGAGTTTGTACTGCGCATCAATACACGGAGTCTAAAACAGGCGCTGCTAATTCGTTTGAATAGAAATGCTATGTGAGGGATGAATAAAAGGGTTTCATCTAAATATATTCCCAAACATTTTACATTTTGAACAAACTTATATTGCGCGTTATTTAATTTTAAGTAATCTGGCGTGTCTATTGACTGATTAGTTTTAAACAAAATGCATGCTGTTTTTGACTTATTTAATATTAACTGGTTGTCATAGAACCAGGACTCCAATAGGTTCATACAGATACTACCCTGATCGACAATGTCAACGAATGTTTTGCCATCAATTAGTACATTGGTGTCATCAGCGTAGTTTAAGATGTTACAGCTTAACGGGATACTATTGCTTATGTCATTAATGAAAATAATGAATAGTAAGGGCCCTAGTACACTTCCTTGCGGAATGCCCTTATTTCTTATTAGTTGATTTGATAAAACTGCTGTACCATCTTTGAGGGATTTTATTTTCGTGTAATGTAAACGACCAGTGAGATACGATTGTATTAGTGAATATGGGATACCTCTTACACCATATTGATATAATTTACCTAATAAAATGGCATGGTCGATACTGTCGAACGCTTTAGATAAATCTAATAACATTCCGCATGACAGGTTTCTATCCTCCATATTATTACGCACAGCATTTGTGAATTCAAAAAGCGCCGTTTCTATATATTTTCCTTTTAGGAAACCGTGTTGATGTTTGGAGAGTAATTGAAACTTCGAAAAAAAGCCCATCAGTCTATTGTAAATAATTTTTTGAAATATTTTGGAAAATGAGTTAATGATGCTAATCGGCCGGTAATTATCTAATCTCTCCTTTCTTATAGATTGGGGATAGTATTGCTACTTTAAGGCTATCAGGGTATACACCGGTTTCAAAAATAGAGTTTAATATATTACACAACGGAGATGCAATTTCCGCGATACATTTTTTTATGATAGTCATTGGAATTTCATCAATTCTGCACTATTGTTTTATTGATATGTTTTTGACAATATCGATTATTTCTGTTTCTGTTGCGGGCTGTATAAACATTGAGTTGTTATTAAATGCAACGTTATTAATAAAGTTTTTCGAATTAGTTATTGGAAAGTTATTTCCAGTTGTATTGTAGAAGGTATTAAACCTATTAGCTAATTCGTAGGTATTATCATGTGCAGGAATTTTAAATGACTTATATTTTCCTACCATTTCACCCATAATGTGCCATGCAGTTTTTGATTTATTTGTACTGTTACTCATTCTAGTTTGTATATTCATGTTTTTTTCGTCTCTAAGTAATTTATGATAGATAGACAGTTCCTTTTTATATAAATTTTTATATTCTGGGATGTAATTACCAATTTCTTTATATATCAGTAGCCTCTTTTTGCGTTGCTTTATAGCTTCTGACTGGTAGAGCTTTTTTTTCTTATTTAATTTATTGCTCGAAAATATTTTTATTGGGAAATATTTATGAAAATAGTCTAAAAATATTTGTACAAATATATCATACTTTGTGTTAGAACATTGCTGTGTAAATACTGCATGAAATGATTCTTTACTAATATCACTTATAAATAACTGAATGTTTATAGTGTTTTATACAAATTTTCAAGCTTTTCTAAACTCGGAATATAAATTAAACTCATTAAAAGAAAATAACGAACGCAAAACACGTCATACGTCACCTTTCAAATAATATTGAATAGGAAATAATAATACTTTTTTTTCTTATTTAATTTATTGCTCGAAAATATTTTTATTGGGAAATATTTATAAAAATAGTCCAAAAATATTTGTACAAATATATCATACTTTGTGTTAGAACATTGCTGTGTAAATACTGCATGAAATGACTCTTTACTAATATCACTTATACATAACTGAATGTTCATAGTGTTTTATACAAATTTTCAAGCTTTTCTAAACTCGGAATATAAATTAAACTCAAAAGAAAATAACGAACGCAAAACACGTCATACGTCACCTTTCAAATAATATTGAATAGGAAATAATAATACTTTTTTTTCTTATTTAATTTATTGCTCGAAAACATTTTTATTGGGAAATATTTATGAAAATAGTCCAAAAATATTTGTACAAATATATCATACTTTGTGTTAGAACATTGCTGTGTAAATACTGCATGAAATGACTCTTTACTAATATCACTTATAAATAACTGAATGTTTATAGTGTTTTATACAAATTTTCAAGCTTTTCTAAACTCGAAATACAAATTAAACTCATTAAAAGAAAATAACGAACGCAAAACACGCCATACGTCACCTTTCAAATAATATTGAATAGGAAATAATAATACTTTTTTTTTTAATTTAATTTATTGCTCGAAAATATTTTTATTCGGAAATATTTATGAAAATAGTCCAAAAATATTTGTACAAATATATCATACTTTGTGTTAGAACATTGCTGTGTAAATACTGCATGAAATGACTCTTTACTAATATCACTTATAAATAACTGAATGTTTATAGTGTTTTATACAAACTTTCAAGCTTTTCTAAACTCGGAATACAAATTAAACTCATTAAAAGAAAATAACGAACGCAAAACACGTCATACGTCACCTTTCAAATAATATTGAATAGGAAATAATTTTGGAATGTTTTCAAGCTGTTCTAAACTCGGAAAATATTTTGTGTTTTATACAAATTTTCAAGCTTTTCTGAACTCTGAATTTAAATTAAACTCATTAAAAGAAAATAACGAATGCAAAATACGTTATACAAATAATATTGAGTAGGAAATAATTTAGGAATGTTCAAAAATAAATTCCAAATGAGTAATTAGTACCTCATCTAATTATTTCAGTTAATAACATTTTTATGTTTGTATTTTTATCCATATATTTTGTTTGGGTTTACGTGACCCATCGGGCATCACCGACGAAACACTTTTTCGAGGGTACGCGCTCTAGATAAACGTAAAATTTGGAACACGGAACGTGCTGTGAGCAGTGGGCAGGCGTAAAGTCGGCCGAAATCCGAAATGCCATTCAAGACACATCCGCGAGGAGGAAATTAAGGTGGAAGTCGGCAACGCGAGTCGGCGCAGATGGCGCGACCTCCTTTGGCAACCACCTCGAAAATCAGGTGTTTCCAATAATCCGAACCAAAACCAAACGAGAGAAAAAGAAACTGCTTTTTACGCGTAAAACATCTTTGAGCAGAGACCAGTTCTTTTAGTGCAAAAATATAAACTAGGTTTAACGTAAAGGAAATATGAATTTGCCAATACCAACAGGAAATTAAAATAAATTGAGAGAATAATTTGAGCTGATGCTGCATTTTGCATATAAATTATGCATAGAATAGTAAATCTGTTGTGTAACTCAAATATTCATTGTATAATTCAATATCTGTCGGGGTGTTAGCTCGAGAGGTAGTTGTTTCAATGAATATTTCGAGACTTATCTCAATTTTTGCAGAAAGTCAATATTAATTTAAATTCGTTTTTATATTTTTTAATCTATTTTTTTGTATCTTTAAACGGGATCCTGAATGATTCGAACCCTATTCAGTTCAGAAAATCGGTTTTGACGCCATTTTGTACCTTAGAACAAGTTTATTTTAAATAGGCAAACTTAACGGGAAACAAACAAATGGTTCACCAGTTATTCACGACGAAACAAATTAATAACCTATGAAACATACAGAGCTCTGATATTTCATTTTGTTCCCTTGTAAAATTTCAAAAATGGGAGTCATTTGATTTTTTCCTCCACCCCTTAAAATTCTTTCAAAACAATTCCTGATATATATAAAATTACGAAAAAACTATTCGTGAAAATGCAAACAGTGTCTTAATTAATAAGACAATTTAAGACGATAAATATCCATTGAAACAACTACTTCCCGTGCAAATACACCTCCGGATATTGAATTATACAATGAAATATATAAAATCTTATTTAATTTGATTTGTTACAACGCTCTATTAAAGTATATGTAACGTTTAGGTCAAATTCTCTTCAAACCAACTAACAATATAATATAAAATTAAAAGAGAGATAGCAACAAATTAGAAGTGAAAGGACTTGGATTAAAACTAATATCTTAGGCCATCTATAGACGCGTTTCGAGATTTATCTCTCTTCAGTATAGCTTTGCTTATGACGTTTAATCCAAGTCCTTTCACTTCTAATTTGTTGCTATCTCTCCTTTAATTTTAAATTATATTGTTAGTTGGTTTGAAGAGAATTTGACCTAAACGTTACATATACTTTAATAGAGCGTTGTAACAAATCAAATTAAATAAGATTTTAAATATTCAATGGATATTTATCGTCTTAAATTGTCTTATTAATTAAGACACTGTTTGCATTTTCACGAATAGTTTTTTCGTAATTTTATATATTATGTTTAAAGTGTGCAAACTATAAGAAGCGTAAGCTTATTTTCTCGAATTCAAATAGTTTTCAATTTGAATTTATCTTAATTCCTGATATTGTTGTTTTAACAACTTTTGACGAGTGTTTTCCACTCCCAGACTAAGCATGAAGTAAAATTTCGAGTTTAGAAAAGCCCCGTGAAAATTTGTCTCGGGTCGCGCAGCGACCCGAGACAAATTTTCTGGGCTTTTCTAAACTCGAAATTTTACTTCATGCGCCACGCGGATAAAATACTGATTTAACTGAAGTTCAAAATATATGTTAGTTATATATTGTAAAATTTACGACTTACAATTTTAAAATATCTGAGGTCCATTATCAATAACATTTCAAGTGTGCCTCGGCGAAACCACAATTTTGTTGGTATATTTCCATAAAATATGCCAAAATCTCATTGTTGTTTTTTATTATTAGTACTTATAGAAGTATTCGAATATACCTTTCGATTCTTCCAAAGGGATCCTAAATGATTCAGGGTTCGAATCATTTAGGATGTCGATATTAATTTAAATTCGTTTTTATATTTTCTGAATCTATTTTTTCGAATCTTCCAAAGGGATCCTAAATAATTCGAACCCTATCCAGCTCTGGTTTGTACCTTTTTGTTTCGCTAAAAAACTGTTCTTTTCTCAAAGAGTAAAAAGTAAAAAGTATGTTGAAGTTTATTGGTGTTTGAAACATCTTCAACCGAAACAAAATACAACAATGTAAGACATCCAACATGATTCGAACCCTATCCAGGTCTGGTTTGTACCTTTTTGTTTCGCTAAAAAAACTGTTCTTTTCTCAAAGATGTTTTACACGTAAAAAGTATGTGGGACAAAAAAATTGTCTCCAGTTAAAAGGGTGTTAACACCCTTTTAACTGGAAGATTTTTGCCCCACATACTTTTTACACCAATTAACACCCATTTAACTGGAGACAAGTTTTTGGTCCCACATACTTTTTACACCCATTAACACCCATTTAACTGGAGACAAGTTTTTTGTCCCACATACTTTTTACGTGTAAAACATCTTTGAGAAAAAAACAGTTTTTTAGCGAAACAAAAAGGTGCAAACTAGACCTGGATAGGGTTCGAATCATTTTGGATCCCTTTGGGAGATTCGAAAGATGTATTCGAATACTTCTAGAATCACTAATAATAAAAAACAATAATGGGATTTTGATATATTTTATGGAAATATACCAACAAAATTGTGGTTTCGCCGAGGCACACTTGAAATATTATTGATAATGAACCTCACAAAATTGTAAATCGTAAATTTTAGAATACATAACTAACATATATTTTGAACTTCAGTTAAATCAGTATTTTATCCGCGTGGCGCATGAAGTAAAATTTCGAGTTTAGAAAAGCTCAGAAAATTTGTCTCGGGTCGCTGCGCGACCCTCGACAAATTTTCACGGGGCTTTTCTAAACTCGAAATTATACTTCATGCTTAGTCTGGGAGTGGAAAACACTCGTTTAAAGCTTCAAATTGATTTTTTTTAAAAAACAACGAATGTCAGGAATTGTTATGCAAGGATTAGGAGGGTTAGAGGGAAAAATTGAATGACTATAATTTTTGAAATTTTACAAGGGAACGAAATGATATATCAGAGCTCAGTATGTTTCATAGGTTATTTATTTGTTGCGTCGTGAATAACTGTTGAACCATTTGTTTGTTTCCCGTTAAGTTTGCCTACGTAAAAAAACTTGTTCTTAGCTACACAATCGCGTCAAAACCGATTTTCTGAACTATTTGAAGTAATTTGGTTTTTCTCCTTAACCCTTCATTTGTAGTCGAATCCAAATGCAGGTGATTCGGATCATTCTTCAAGGATTCGAATCCTCAAAAAAGATTTTAATCATCAGAAAGAGTTCGAATCTTCAGAAAGGATTCGTATCCATAAAAAGGATTTTAATCACCAGAAAGAGTTCGAATCTTCAGAAAGGATTAGAGTCCTCACAAAGGATTCGAATCATCGCTATTACTCAGATAATATACTATTTTAAAACCGTTTTCAGAAGATTTGAGGACTTTATAAGCCAAGGAATATAACTGCAAATTTTATAATATTAGAGTTACAAGTGTGGAGGTGGGTTTTTAGATACATTTAATCATATTTTGGCGACGGGATATTACTAATATTGGTAAGTAAAAGGTAATTCAAGTTTAATATAAGACATTGACTGCAAATTTTCTTGAGTTTACTCTCTTATCTCAACTTTACAAAATTGTTTCCCAAATCTATTTGTATAATAATAATAATAATATATAATATATTCCTTTATTCCATAGACCATACACAGTATACATATACATATATTGTTACAGTATTGGATGCGTCAGATGCGGATTTCGCTTCATAAATTTCTTAGTTAGAAGAAAATACAATTTAAATCATAATATAGGTGTTTTAAAAGAAACCCTTTTAATAGGTTTTTGAAAGTATTTGTTGATTTCGAACATTTTATTTCGCTAGGTAGCTTATTATACAATTTAGGTCCCAATATGTTTGGTGAAAACTTTGTAACATTCAAGCGGTGGCGGGCGATGCGCATATCATTGATGTTTCTTGTATCATAAGTATGAATATCACTATTTGTTAAAAAAATATGTCTGTGTTGATGAGTGTATAAAGCCAGTTCATATATTAGTAAACAAGGTAATGGCAGGATATTAAATTGACGAAATAATGGTTTACACGATTGCGTTTGTGGAACACCTGCCATAGATCTTATAATACGCTTTTGAGCCACAAATACGGAATGCCAGTGGACTGATGTTCCCCAAAAACACAGCCCATACACCAATCGCGATTTTGCATTTGCATGGTAAATATGTATGAGTTGATTAATACTTAAAATATTCTTTAAACATTTCATTTGGTACGATGTTTTATTTAAACTTTTGATTATGCTTTCGCACTGCTGTTTCCAGTCAACACAACTATCTATTTGAAGGCCTAAGAATTTTACAGAATTACTAGAATTAATTGTTAAATTATTTAAATTAAAATTGATATCAAGATTGCATTTATTTTGCTTTGTTTTAAATAGAACATAAGTGGTTTTACTCATGTTTAGTAGTAATTTGTTATCTGAAAATCAATTATGCAAAGAAGTTAGAGTAGTATTGCACTTATGAATTAAAGAAATATTATCTCGATCACTCACGACTGCCGAAGTATCATCGGCATACTGAAACAAATCGTTTGGGACAATATTGACAATATCATTTATAAACAGAATAAACAACATTGGTCCCAAAATGGAACCCTGAGGCACCCCCAGAGTTACATTTATAGGTCCTGAGATGGTAGTTCTACCGTCATTTGCTATACGAACATACTGTGCTCTATCCTCCAGATACTGACGAAACCACCGCTGGGCAACTCCTCTGATCCCGTATCTGTTAAGCTATTCGACCATTATTTCGGTATCTACGCAGTCAAATGCTCGACTGAGATCAAAAAAGAAGCCAATCGGATTCTCGCCACTATCCAGGTATTTGATCACTGCGTTGTAAAATGAATGGATAGCTGACATAGTTGATTTTCCAGTCATGAATCCATGTTGACTTTCAGTCAATATATGGTATTTTTTTTTTAAATTCAACAACCGTTCCAACATACAGAGCTCAAATATTTTATAAAATACTGACACAAAAGATACTGGTCTGTAATTGTTTATATTTCTCCGGTCACCCTTTTTATAAATAGGAATAACAATGCTAGATTTTAACTTATTCGGGAAAGATCCGGTTTCAAATGACATGTTTATTAAATGAACTAAAGGTTTTAACAATTGTTGAGCAGATTTTTTAATAACTACGTCGGGGATTTCATCAAATCCGGGTGACCGGTTACTTTTTAACTTATGTATAATTATACTACCCATTTCCATTTCTGAAAATGGTTCTATAAAAAAAGTATTTGATATCATTTGTATACTTGAATAATTTGGTTGTCTTGTGTCAAAATTTAGATAAATATCGGAGGGCTTACTGACAAAATAAGTGTTAAATATTTGTGCCAGTTTTAAAGAGTCTGATGTAATACCCTCGTCGGTTTGTAATTCAGTATTTTGACCTCGACATGCCCTTGTATCTATTAGCTTCTAGAGCCCTCATTAGGGTTGTTGTTTAAAACACTTTGTTTTAAAACAGGTGAACCATTTGTTTGTTTCCCGTTAAGTTTGCCTACGTAAAAAAAACTTGTTCTAATGTACACAATGGCGTTAACACCGATTTCCTGAACTTTTTGGAGTAATTCGGTTTGTCCCCTTAACCCTTCATTTGTATTCAAATCCAAATGCAGGTGATTCGGATCATTCAAAAAGGATTTGAATCCTCAAAAAGGATTCTAATCCTCAAAAAGATTTCGAATCTTTAAAAGGATTCGAATCCCCGAAAAGGATTCGAATCCTCAAAAAGAGTTCGAATCTTTAGAAGGATTTGAATCGTCATAAAGAATTCGAATCATCGCTATTACTCAGATAATATACTGTTTTAGAACCGTTTTTAGAAGATATGAGGACTCTAAAAGCCATGGGATATCAGTGCAAATTTTATAAAATTAGAGTTACAAGTGTGCAGGCGGGTTTTTAAATACATCTAATTATTTGTTAAAGATATTTCGAATTACATTATTAAACAAAATATTTTATTACAATAAAATATCATAACTGTGTGTGCATTAATTCGATTTTTAAATACAGGGAATTTTTCTTTCAGGTATACATATGCATACACTGCAAATTTTACGACATTCGTTGTTTTTCTTAAAAGATTTCAATTTGAATCTTTAAACCAGGGTTTTCCACTCCCAGACTAAGCATGAAGTAAAATTTCGAGTTTAGAAAAGCCTGAAAATTTGGATTGGCCGCGTAGCGAAGCGGAGCGGCCAATCCAAATTAGGCTTTTCTAAACTCGAAATTTTACTTCATGCGCCACACGTATAAAACAGTGAAATATCAAAAAGTTTAAAATATACGGCTTTAGCAATTTAACCACTGTTTATTGCACTTAATTCCGTGACTATAGTTTCGACAATCTTGTAGTCATTCTCAAACCAAAAGTTAATAAAAATTACATCTAAAAAACTATTTATACCTCTTCGAAGAGAGGGGTGTACATTGGGCCAACCTAGTCATTAAGATGCCGTATAAATAGCTTTTAAGGTGTAATTTTTAGTTACTTTTGATTTGAGAATAACTATTAGATAGTCGAAATTATAGTCACAGAATTAAGTGCAATAAACAGTGGTTAAACAAAGTAAAAAGTATGAATTTGTGTTCAGTATTCATTCATTCACCGGATAACTATATACGCGTTTCAGGCTGCAACGCCATCATCAGTATAATCCCGAACCAGTGCTTGAAGAATACTGAACATCTTTGACCATTTATTATGGCCTGTGCAATTTACATATGTTTCGACAGCGTATACGCCATCTAATGCCCATTAGCTTAAGCTTAGTTTTGTCATAAAGTAAGAATAAAATTGCAAATATTTGGTTGTAGAATATTTTAAAACATTAATGCCCGTTTGCACCCAAGTTGATTAGGTTAATCAGTGATTAGTACTCCTTGAAAACACAGCAATTTTATGTATAAATTATTTACAAAATCACATAATGATAAAAGATACATGTTAAGGATATCTTACAAATATAAAGCATTTTTATATGCTAGAATTATGACTTAATCAGAGGTTTTTAAGCATTAGATGGCGTATACGCTGTCGAAACAAAGTAAACATTGTTTTATTTACAAGTGTATATAAGATATACTACAAAGTGAACGCCGACAACACAAAACAGTTAAAAAGAGAAAATTCTTAAAAGCCCCTTTGCTAATGAAATATCTTGCTTTAACTTTAACATACACTTTTACTGAAGTAAAATTTCAACTTACAAAGAATTATTGTTTAAGTATCTTTGAACAGATGCGAGAAACCAAGTTTTAAATCTCTTCGTAAAATAACTTTAATCAGTGGTATGTTTATTTTTACAGGTTGAATTAAAAACATGATTTTTTAGATCATTTTAAAAATCATATTTAATTGAAAGAAAATGAGTTTCTTTAAATTACAACTCACAAAGGATTAATTTTTAAGCATCTTTGAACAGAGGCAAGTTTTGTGAATTATTGTTTAAGTATCTTTGAACAGATGGGAGAAACCAAGTTTTAAATCTCTTCTTAAATAACTTTAATCAGTGGTATGTTTATTTGTACAGGTTCAATTAAAAGTGTGATTTTTTAGATTATTTTAAAAATCATATTTAATTGAAATAAAATGAGTTTCTTTAAATTACAACTCACAATGGATTAATGTTTAAGCATCTTTGAACAGAGGCAAGTTTTGTGAATTATTGTTTAAGTATCTTTGAACAGATGGGAGAAACCAAGTTTTAAATCTCTTCGTAAAATAACTTTAATCAGTGGTATGTTTATTTGTACAGGTTGAATTAAAAATGTGATTTTTTAGATTATTTTAAAAATCATATTTACTTGAAATAAAATGAGTTTCTTTAAATTACAACTCACAATGGATTAATGTTTAAGCATCTTTGAACAGAGGCAAGTTTTGTGAATTATTGTTTAAGTATCTTTGAACAGATGGGAGAAACCAAGTTTTAAATCTCTTCGTAAAATAACTTTAATCAGTGGTATGTTTATTTGTACAGGTTGAATTAAAAATGTGATTTTTTAGATCATTTTAAAAATCATATTTAATTGAAAGAAAATAAGTTTCTTTAAATTACAACTCACAAAGGATTAATGTTTAAGCATCTTTGAACAGAGGCAAGTTTTGTGAATTATTGTTTAAGTATCTTTGAACAGATGGGAGAAACCAAGTTTTAAATCTCTTCGTAAAATAACTTTAATCAGTGGTATGTTTACTTGTACAGGTTCGATTAAAAGTGTGATTTCTTAGATCATTTTAAAAATCATATTTAATTGAAAGAAAATGAGTTTCTTTAAATTTCAACTCACAAAGGATTAATGTTTAAGCATCTTTGAACAGAGGCAAGTTTGTGAATTATTGTTTAAGTATCTTTGAACAGATGGGAGAAACCAAGTTTTAAATCTCTTCTTAAATAACTTTAATCAGTGGTATGTTTATTTGTACAGGTTCAATTAAAAGTGTGATTTTGTAGATTATTTTAAAAATCATATTTAATTGAAATAAAATGAGTTTCTTTAAATTACAACTCACAATGGATTAATGTTTAAGCATCTTTGAACAGAGGCAAGTTTTGTGAATTATTGTTTAAGTATCTTTGAACAGATGGGAGAAACCAAGTTTTAAATCTCTTCGTAAAATAACTTTAATCAGTGGTATGTTTATTTGTACAGGTTGAATTAAAAATGTGATTTTTTAGATCATTTTAAAAATCATATTTAATTGAAAGAAAATAAGTTTCTTTAAATTACAACTCACAAAGGATTAATGTTTAAGCATCTTTGAACAGAGGCAAGTTTTGTGAATTATTGTTTAAGTATCTTTGAACAGATGGGAGAAACCAAGTTTTAAATCTCTTCGTAAAATAACTTTAATCAGTGGTATGTTTACTTGTACAGGTTCGATTAAAAGTGTGATTTCTTAGATCATTTTAAAAATCATATTTAATTGAAAGAAAATGAGTTTCTTTAAATTTCAACTCACAAAGGATTAATGTTTAAGCATCTTTGAACAGAGGCAAGTTTTGTGAATTATTGTTTAAGTATCTTTGAACAGATGGGAGAAACCAAGTTTTAGATCTCTTCGTAAAATAACATTAATCAGTGGTATGTTTATTTGTACAGGTTCAATTAAAAGTGTGATTTTTTAGATTATTTAAAAAATCATATTTAATTGAAATAAAATGAGTTTCTTTAAATTACAACTCACAAAGGATTAATGTTTAAGCATCTTTGAACAGAGGCAAGTTTTGTGATCACATATTTTTATAATACGAAAAAACTACTTATTTAAAATATCTTTAACAAATCTAAAATTAAGAAACAAAATTATAACTGTTCTTATAAAATAACTTCAAGCAGTGGTACGTATATTGTTGGAATATAATCAAAAATGTGATTTTCCGAACATTTTAGGAATTATATTTAATTGAAAGAATGTATTTTTTTTTCGCTTGTATATTAAAAAGTTTTGTCATAAAGTAAGAATAAAATTGCAAATATTTGGTTGTAGAATATTTTAAAACATTAATGCCCGTTTTCACCCAAGTTGATTAAGTTAATCAGTGATTAGTACTCCTTGAAAACACAGCAATTTTATGTATAAATTATTTACAAAATCACATAACGATAAAAGATACATGTTAAGGATATCTTACAAATATAAAGCATTTTTATATTCTAGAATTATGACTTAATCAGAGGTTTAATTAATGATTAGTGGCTGATTAAAGTTAATCAGTCGGGGTGCTAATGGGTCTAAATGTGCGATTTTTTTCGTTGTAGTAGATTGCGAAATCGCACTTTTTTAAGGTGGCGACCAGTCTGATGTTAAATTTCCCTGACTTTTCCCTGATTCCTGATTTTTTTCTTGACCTCTTAATGCACAGGAATTTGTTATTGTTCTAAATTTAAATTAATAAATAATATCTACTGTATTTATTTTATGTCATAAATTTGACTATAAAAGAATTTGCAAAATATGTTTCTGATTAATCGTTTAACCGAGGGTTTCCACTCCCAGATTAAGCATGAAGTAAAATTTTGAGTTTAGAAAAGCCTGAAAATTTGTATTTGTTGGGGCGCGCGAGCGAAGCGAGTCGCGCCCCAGCAGAACCAAATTTTCAGGCTTTTCTAAACTAGAAATGTTACTTCATGCTCCACGCGCATAAATCACTAACTTTAAGTAAAGTCTTAAACCAATTGGTTGGAGAGAAATAAATTTAGTATATCAATTACAGGGAAAGTGCTATGATAGACACTTCACAAGTTTTATGTATAAATTATTATTATTATTGTATAAATTATTTACAAAATCACATAATGATAAAAGATACATGTTTAGAATATCTTACAAATATAAAGCATTCTTATATTCTAGAATTATGACTTAATCAGAGGTTTAATCAATGATTCGTGGTTGATTAAAGTTAATCAGTCGGGGTGCTAATGGGTCTAAATGTGCGATTCTTTTCGTTGTAGTAGATTGTGAAATCGCACTTTTTCAAGGTGGCAACCAATCTGAAATGTTAGATTTCCCTGATTTTTCCCTGACTCTTTTCTGATTCCAGATATTTCCCTGATCTTTTAATGCGCAGGAATATGTTTTTGTTATAAATTTAAACTAAAAAATAACATCAATTCTGGTTATTTTATATCATAAATTTGATAATAAAGGAAACTGCAAAATAAGTTTCTGATTAATCATCTAACCGAGGGTTTCCACTCCCAGATTAAGCATGAAGTAAAATTTTGAGTTTAGAAAAGCCTGAAAATTTGGATTTGTTGGGACGCGCTAGCGAATCGAATAGCGGCCCAGCAAATCCAAATTTTCAGGCTTTCCTAAACTCGAAATTTTACTTCATGCGCCACTCGAATAAATCACTAACTTCAAGTGAAGTCTTCAACCAATTGGTTAAAGAGAAATAAATTTAGTATATCAATTACAGGGAAAGTGCTATAATATATTTTTTTTTATTTTGTTTAATATTATTTTATATGTCAAATTCGTGCTCCGAACAATTTGTAAGTTATTTAATTGTATTACTTGCATATATATTATGATTATTTATTTAAACATTCTCTGACTTTTCGCTAAAAAGGCCAAATTTCTCTGACTTTTTTAAGACTTTATCCGGATATTTAAAATCCCCTATTTATTTAAAAATTCCCTTACTTTTCGCTAAAAAGGCCGAATTTCCTTGACTCTTTCCCGATATATAAAATCCCTTATTTATTTAAAAAGTCCCTTACTTTTCGTTAAAAAGGCCGAATTTCCCTGACTTTTTCAAAAATTCCCTGACTTTTCCAGTTTTTTCCGGTTGGTTGTCAACCTAGTTTTGAAAAGTTTTGTGTTGCCCGCATTTTTATAAATATCTTTTACTTAAGTCATTTAGCGAAAATAGGTACATAGATTTTTATAAAAACAACAATAACTATTTTATTGACAATTCAAAATAACAAAATATTAATCTAATAGTAATATTAATAACAGCCAGTGGTTTTTCTGTCCATATGTATATAATTTATTAATTATTAATGTTTTTTTTTAAATTAAGCGTTAATTGGTTATAAATTGTCAAGTAGGATTCGAAAATGGATTGATGAAGGTTTTTTGTATATCTTAGAATAACTTCATATTTAGTAGTTTTCTAACTTAAATTATTGCGCAATTTCGAAATGGTGATTTCATTTTTAAAGATGTTTTACACTTAGCAATTAGTAAAAGATTAAAGAGAGAAGACAATTCACACTGTTTTACCAAGTTATTATGATTTATGGTCAATTGTTCAATACTGGCTTAGTTCAAGTTTATCATGAGTTTTTTTTTTTTATTTTTATTTTGAATTTTACGTCATCTATTTCCGCTGCTAAGGCCAATCATGACGCCGGAGATTAGGTCTACAGCTATCCGGGAATTTTGCCGAACCCGGTGGGAGTTCCAACCCACCGGTAGGGATCTTTAACGTGCACACAACATCCAGGCAGTACACGGGTCCTACATGCATTTAACGTCATATCCGAGAAGACGGAGTGTTTGGCATTTTATCCTAACCTATATAAATGCAGACAACTTGTTAGGCCGGTATTTGAATCCCGGTCCGTGGCGTGGCAGTACAACACTCTAACCACTACACCACCAAGCTGCCCTATCATGAGTTTAAATAACATATACCGTAGGGCAATTTAAATCAAGATTAACACAAGGCACGATTGAACAACTGGCCTTTAGAGATATCAAATTTTGACCATTTGTTAAAATAAAGCAGGAATGCATTAAATATTTCATCATATGAGTGCAAGAGTTCGAAAAATTTAATTTGTGTTTTATTTATTCAATTCTTAGTTAGATTTCTTGCACCAATTTCTCATTTGGCACTGGAATATGTTCCAGTAAGAAAATAAGAAATTGGCGCAAGAAATCTAACTAAGAATTGAATAAATAAAACACAAATTAAATTTTTCGAACTCTTGCACTCATGTGATGAAATATTTAATGCTCTATTACCTGTTGGGGTATTAGCTCGAGAAGTAGTTGTTTTAATGAATATTTGGAGAAGTCTCAACGAGACTAAATGTATGCAGAAAATCGATATTAATTTTAATTCGTCTTTATATTTTGTTATTACACTATGTAAAATAATTGAGAGAAAACATGCTTTGTATTGTTTCATATATTAAAAACTGTATTCTGACTAGTTTCGGTTTGTTAGGCTATTTTCAAAGGATTTTTATTGAAAAATGGGATAGAGCTTATGCTTTAGGACTGTATTGTATTTTTCATTAAAATAAATTTTAAACTATAGATGGAGCGAATGAAAGAATAAAAAACAAAACAAAAATTACCAAAAGTGAAGAAATTTAGTGACTGATGCGAAAAACTGTATTTTAGAATCACTTGAGGGAACAATAGTATATTGTACAACGAGCATATAATGATAGCTATTAATCACGAGAACGAGGTTTGCGGGGGAAACGCGTTTTACGCGGGTTAAACTAGTGAGAAGTGCAGAGATGGTGACGCGTTACTTCGTACTTTAACAAAATGGCGTCGATGACGTCATCACCACCATGGTCAAATGTAAGACAAAAGAAGCTGATTTGAATAGCACTGCGCTGTTACTGCACGGCGGCAAAAAATCAAACAAGCAATTATTTATATTCGTGTTAAAAAACCACATTTATCAAGCAACTCCCGTGTTTAATGTACTTGAATGTTAAATGCACACCATTTATGCTGCCCACGCAATTAAATAATGCACATATTATTAGATTGTCGTGAACAAAATATGTTTTATAATTGCAAGTCTAAGTTTGAGGTAGGTATCTAATGTTTGCTATCACCTTGTGCAAACCAAAATTGAATTACTATAAGAAATTACTTTTGAAACATGGTAAACTGAAGCCAACATTTGTTTCCAATCTAAAATGTTACTAATTGTTTATTCAAATTTAACCACAGGCAACATTTGTCTTCAATTTAGGAAGAGTAACAATATTTTTATTCAAGGTATATTGAAATAACAAGCTACCTTAAAGTCGTCATCAACTTGAGTCAAAATTGATATGTATTTCTATATTTAGATATTTTCATTTAAAATATTGAATAATAAACTAAGATGGTTCTTTAAAACAGTTTAAATTGTTTAATTTCTGAATAATATTTAGTCATTTTTCTTTCGTTGACAATTGATAGGTCAACGAAAGAAAAATGACTAAATACGATTTAGAAGTTAAACTGTTTAAACTGTTTTTAAAGAACTAACTTAGTTTATTTTTTAATATTTTAGGTCAGTTCAAAATATACTGCATCAGTTATATCTCACATTATTAAATTTTCAAAATGTTTATTTCGTCAAAATAAATCTTGCGCTTTCAAAATTTGAACAATTTGCTATACAGTTCGTTTGTTTTATCGTGCTCACCATTAGGATTTCGTAAACTATTAGAGATACGAAGATAGTTAAATTAGACAAAAGTTATCATTTTCAATATTAACTAGAACTGTGTTAACAAATGTTGTCTAGCGTCATTTGTTTTTAAGATATGGCGCACAAAGTGAAAATTGATAAAATTATTGTTTGGCTGTAACTTTGTAAATTAAAACGATAACCAGTTGAAATTTGAATTGTACTTTAAATCATTTCCGAGGAACCTAATAAAATCTGTCAGATTTTATACAGATATTTTTAAAATACGAGATGAAAGTTATTTTTTTCTTATCGCAGCCGTATTTGACTTTTACACCGTTTAATAGAGCAGAAAATTTTAGTTGAAAATCATGCGTCAAATTAAAATTCTAAATGTTGTATCTCATAAAATAAAACATCCTGTATACAATTTGATAATTCCTTCGGCTGATTTAAGTAATGTACACTTTGTTTGTAGTATATATTTTTGAGATACGAGATGAAAAATGATTTTTTTCTTATGGCAGCCATATTTGAGTTTTAGAGTAGAAAAGAAAATAGTTTAGTCGTGTAGCGCGTAGCGCTACGCGACCAAACCAAATTTTCAGGCTTTTCTAAAGTCGAAATTTTACTTTATGCGCCACGCGTTTAAAACATCGATTTCAGGTGAAGTTCGAAATATACTGATCAGGTACGTAAATTTATGACTAATGCCATTATTTTTTAATCAATTCTAAATTGTAATAGCAATTTAGGTTGTGTATAAGACTTAAACTAGCGGTACCACGCTATTAAATAATTAGTTGTAAACTAAAAACAGTAATCTATTAACAAGTTTAATTAGTTTGAAAATTTTAATATCATTCTTAGAAACGTATTAAAGCTGTATGCTAACGTTTATTAATAAGGCTGAATGCGTTTAGAGAAAGGAATTTCTGACTAACAAAATTAGTAAACTAACCAATATCAGTCGTTATTGCTAAATCTTGCAGATTTTTTTATTTCTTGAAAATCAGTTAAGATATTTTAATTTCAACTTCAGGATCTTAAAACGTGATTATATCTTAGCAAAATTAGTGCTTTTAAAGTTGATTTAATAATTCATAATTTATTTATAATTTTCCAAACAAGATAACCTTAAAATATTACAAAAACTTTAAGTAAATAACACACTTGGTTAAGATTTCACTGTTTATTGATTGACACTGCAACAATTGTTTCGCCACACAGTGGCTTCATCAGGCAGATTAATAATTATTCATCTGCCTGATGAAGCCACTGTGTGGCGAAACAATTGTTGCAGTGTCAATCAATAAACAGTGAAATCTTAACCAAGTGTGTTATTTACTTAAAGTTTTTGATATGGAATTTCACCAAGTAACAGCCTCAACTATTAAATTTTTAAAATATTATGATGTTTTTACTAAATCTCAACTTTGGCACAATTTTTCAGAAAAAAAAAAATACAGTTGAGTTATTTCAATTTCGACTTTAGGATCTCAAAATTTGTTTAATTTTAAGGAAATAATCAATGTTTTTTGGAATATAATTTTCCGAACAATAAAAATCATCACATTTTGCGATAATCTAATGATTTTTTCAATAAAATCTTAACTTTGACAGGATTTTTCATAAAAACCAGTTGAGATTTTGCAACCTCAACTTCAGGTTCCTAGAGTTTGTTTATTTTAAAGTAAAAAAAGAGTGCTTTCAAAGTAGATTCAATAATTAATGATTGTTTTATAATTAATCAAATCCTAAATTTCCTAAATTTTAAGTTTGGCACGATTTTACAGGAAAAAAAGACATTTGAGATATTTCAATTCCAACTTCAGGATCTCAAAATTTGTTTATTTTTAAGGAAATAATTAATGTTATTTTAAATATAAATTTCCGAACAAGAAAAATCATCACATTTGGAGATAATCTAATGATTTTTTCACTAAAATCTTTACGTTGACAGTATTTTTGATGAAAGCCAGTTGAGATATTGGAACCTCAACTTCAGGTTTGTAAAGCTTGTTTATTTTAAAGTAAAAATGAGTATTTTAAAAGTTGATTCAATAGTTCATGGTTGTTTTGTAATTTTTCAAATAAGATTACCTCAAAATCTATCGTTGTTTTCACTAAATCTCAACGATTTTTCGGGAAAACTAGTTGCGTTATTTTAACTCCATTTTCAGAATCTCAGAGCGTATTTATTTTTAAGCAATATTTAAGCTCTTGACGTTGATTTAATAATTTATAATTTTCTTATAATTTGACAAATAAGATTATCTTAAAATCTAACGACTATTGGTATTTATATCACGATTTATCTTTTTAAGTCATTCATCGTTTTGAATAGTGTTCAATTTGAAGTTTCGAGCGAGTGTTTCCACTCCCAGGTTAAGCGTGAAGTAAAATTTCGAGTTTAGAAAAGCCTGGAAATTTGGTTTGGTCGCTCCGCGAAGCGGAGCGGCCAAACCAAATTTTCAGGCTTTTCTAAACTCGAAATTTTACTTCACGCGCCACGCGTATAAAACACTGAACATATTGTGATGTTGAAAACATACTGCTTATGTTTAATAAATTTTAACCAAATCTCGCGCTATCAAAATTTTAACAATTTACAATAAATTTTAAGGTATACCTAAAAAAAATCTCTATATATACTAGTTTTTATTACCTATAACCTGTCGATTGCCAAATAACTTGGTATGCAAAAGTAGCTAGTGTATTACCAAAGGTTGAATATAATGATTTTTTCACTAAAATCTTAACTTTGACAGGATTTTTCATAAAAACCAGTTGAGATATTGCAACCCCAACTTCAAGTTTCTAAAGCTTGTTTATTTTAAAGTAAAAATTAGTGTTTTCAAAGCTGATTCAATAATTCATGGTTGTTTTATAATTTTTCAAATACTAAATTTCATAAATCTTAACTTTGGCACGATTTAAAAAAAAAATTTGAGGTATTTAAATTTCGACTTTAGAATCTCAAAATTTGTTTAATTTTAAGGAAATAATCAGTCTTTGTGAATATAATTTTCCGAATAAGAAAAATTATCACATTTTGCCATAATCTAATGATTTTTTCATTAAAATCTTAACTTTGAGAGGATTTTTCAGAAAAAACCAGTTCAGATATTGTAACCCCAACTTCGGGTTTCTAAAGCTTGTTTAATTTAAAGTAAAAATTAGTGCTTTCAAAGTCGATTAAATAATTCATGGTTGTTTTATAATTTTTCAAACAAGATTACCTAAAAATGACTGGTTTAAATCAACACATAAATCAAACACTTTTTACTTTGTTTAACCACTGGATCAAAGTAAAAAGTGTTTTATTTACAAGTGTATTTAAGATGTACCACAAAGTGAACGCCTACAACACCAAACAACATAAATCAAACTTTTTCTAAAATTAACTTCAATCATAAATAGAATTCGCTATTTTTGTTTTAAATTAGGCCGAAGGAGATTTATGGCAAATTCTTTCTCAGACTTGGATTGCAATTTATTCGACAATGTTGAACAAACTTTCTTCAATCTTTCTCCAAAATTATCTCCAATTTACACCTCACTAATCTCCATTTTTTGAAAAGTTTAGAGTTTTGTTATGTTTTGACGCGAGGATATTGCTCCCTAGAAAGCAATGCAGTTGTCCTTCACCAAAAAAAAGAGACAAGACAACACAACTCTCGACTCGGTCAAGGAAATGAGGAAACGAGGAAATCCTGGGTACTTACGTCCGAGCAATTGCGCGCAGTTCATCCAGCACTTCGAAATAGAAAAAGAAAAAAGTCGCAAATAGGTCAAGCCAGGTAATCCAAAATAAAAGGCGATCGAAATAATCAAGGCACACACACTGAGTCTTTTAAGGTTTTGGGTTCGAGGAAAGTCAGATGTCACCGTTTCGGTTTGTGCAGGCGAACAGTTTTTCCGCGTTTCCTTCCGGACGGCATTACTCCCAGTGCGCACACATTTCAATCCAAAATAAAAGAGGAACACTTCCAATAAATCACTATTAACACCTCACTTAAAAATCCAAAAAGGGGCAGTCACTGTGTTTATTATGATTTTAATTTTTGGTCGTTGAATCCAAAAAAACTATGTTTTTTGTTGGTGGTATACCTCCACAAAAAAAATGAAGTCACTGTGTTTATATGAATTGTTTAGCGTAGTACCAGCGGTTCCGCGGGTGATGGTATACGTAAGTTGATGGTACGTCTGCGAGAAGGACGAGAGACGTGACCAAACAGACAGAATAGGTAATACTGGCCAGTGGATGGATGCCCTACCAGAATCTGGTGGCTGGTATCCCCACCTACGGTATAACTGTACCTGTCGTAGATTCTATATACCGTGTTAACCTAGTTATTCGGCCGGGGGGTGGGGGTACCCACTACTCGTCGGTTGGTACCCGAAACTTGAGCTCCTCTTTTTTTTCACGTATCGTTATTATTATTATCAACGCTCGATTTATTATTATCGTCGTCCAATTAATGTGTACATCGCTGCTAACTTTGATTCATTATGTTTTTTGTTAATGGTATGGAGTACCAGGCTTTTTCAATCGATAAGTAGCACAAATTAATAGTAATTACTATTAAATATTTCAATTTATTGTAACTGTTTTTCGCCTAACTTTTTTTATTCAATAAATGGATTGCTCATGCAAATAAATAATAACTCGAAACTTTAAAGTTAACTCGATATTTTTCTTGCAATGTTTATATAATTATGTTTTTATCTTCACCAAACATATATAATAAAAGCCAGTGGCGCACACAGAATTTTGTCTTAGGGGGGTCTAAACAAAGTCACAAATTATACCGTTCGTTTCTTTTATCGTGCTCACCACTGGGATTTTGTAAACTATTAGACATAAAAAAAAAACGGTTAAATGAGACAAAAGTTTATATTTTTTGTAACACAAAATAAAATTACGAGTTTTATCTAGCGGCATTTGTTTTCAAAACGTAGCGAAAAAAATTAAAATTGATAAAATGTTCTTTTTTATAATTTTTGTAATTAGAAACGAGCTGAAATTTAAAATGATACAATTTAAGGACGATCGGAGGGAAACCTCCTAACAGAGCGAACGACCAAAAAAATGCAGGATTTACTTTTCTCAAACTTGTTGCTTTTACTTCTTGCTGTCTAAATTTGAAATGTACTCCAAATAAAATGCAATAAACACGACAAAATTGACGGATTTTATATTTTTCAAGATAAGACATCAAAGTTTAGTGTATCTTATGGTAGTCACATTGGATTTTTATACCATTAAATAGCTCTATTCAATGGTGTAAAAATCTATCATAACTACTACTACCAAAAAAAAAATTGTGTTGGAATTTCTTCGTATTTGCAAAGACTCAAAATTGATTTCATGTTATTTCAATAGCTCCTCTTTTTTTCACGTATCGTTATTATTAATATCAACGCTCGATTTATTATTATCGTCGTCCAATTAATGTGTACATCGCTGCTAACTTTGATTCATTATGTTTTTTGTTAATGGTATGGAGTACCAGGCTTTTTCAATCGATAAGTAGCACAAATTAATAGTAATTACTATTAAATATTTCAATTTATTGTAACTGTTTTTCGCCTAACTTTTTTTATTCAATAAATGGATTGCTCATGCAAATAAATAATAACTCGAAACTTTAAAGTTAACTCGATATTTTTCTTGCAATGTTTATATAATTATGTTTTTATCTTCACCAAACATATATAATAAAAGCCAGTGGCGCACACAGAATTTTGTCTTAGGGGGGTCTAAACAAAGTCACAAATTATACCGTTCGTTTCTTTTATCGTGCTCACCACTGGGATTTTGTAAACTATTAGACATAAAAAAAAAACGGTTAAATGAGACAAAAGTTTATATTTTTTGTAACACAAAATAAAATTACGAGTTTTATCTAGCGGCATTTGTTTTCAAAACGTAGCGAAAAAAATTAAAATTGATAAAATGTTCTTTTTTATAATTTTTGTAATTAGAAACGAGCTGAAATTTAAAATGATACAATTTAAGGACGATCGGAGGGAAACCTCCTAACAGAGCGAACGACCAAAAAAAATGCAGGATTTACTTTTCTCAAACTTGTTGCTTTTACTTCTTGCTGTCTAAATTTGAAATGTACTCCAAATAAAATGCAATAAACACGACAAAATTGACGGATTTTATATTTTTCAAGATAAGACATCAAAGTTTAGTGTTTCTTATGGTAGTCACATTGGATTTTTATACCATTAAATAGCTCTATTCAATGGTGTAAAAATCTATCATAACTACTACTAACAAAAAAAAAAAAATTGTGTTGGAATTTCTTCGTATTTGCAAAGACTCAAAATTGATTTCATGTTATTTCAATAGCTCCTCTTTTTTTCACGTATCGTTATTATTAATATCAACGCTCGATTTATTATTATCGTCGTCCAATTAATGTGTACATCGCTGCTAACTTTGATTCATTATGTTTTTGTTAATGGTATGGAGTACTAGGCTTTTTCAATCGACGAGTGGCACAAATTAATAGTAATTACTATTAAATATTTCAATTTATTGTAACTGTTTTTCGCCTAACTTTTTTTATTCAATAAATTGATTGCTCATGCAAATAAATAATAACTCGAAACTTTAAAGTTAACTTGATATTTTTCTTGCAATGTTTATATAATTATGTTTTTATCTTCACCAAACATATATAATAAAAGCCAGTGGCGCACACAGAATTTTGTCTTAAGGGGGTCTAAACAAAGTCACAAATTATACCGTTCGTTTCTTTTATCGTGCTCACCACTGGGATTTCGTAAACTATTAGACATAAAAAATACGGTTAAATGAGACAAAAGTTTATATTTTTTGTAACACAAAATAAAATTACTAGTTTTATCTAGCGGCATTTGTTTTCAAAACGTAGCGAAAAAAAATGGTGATGTGTCCATCATAGTACTTTCCCCCGTAAATTGCGTATTAAATCACTTTTAAAATATTTGTAGCATTATTATTTTTAAAATGTCTTCAACTTTTTGATAACTACAACTTTTTTGAAACATTTTTCAATTGGATCAACACATACTGACACAAACCAATGACTAGATAAAAAACACTATTTATTGAATATCTCAAAAACTAAGAGTGCTATGACAAAAAGTGAGTCCACAAAAAATCTTTAATATTTTATTACCTACAACTTTTATTTGAAACATTTTTCAATTGTATCGACACATACACTGTCACACACCAATAACTAGATAAAACACACAACTTTTGAAATATCTCAAAAACTAAGAGTGCAATGACAAAAAGTAAATGAACAATACATCTTCATTTTGTTATTATCTACAACTTTTATTTGAAAGAATTTTTTGTTTGATGAACATTTATTGAAAAAATCTGAAAAAACTGAAAAACGCTAAGAGTAAAGTACCACTTCCGGTTTTCCGATTTTCACCAAAAGCTTTTCAGTTCTTCCGATTGTAACAAAAAGCTTAAGTTTCAAGTTTCATCTCGATATCTTTAGCGGTTTTTGCGGTACAGCGCACAATGTGCCAAATCGGAGCGCGAGCGCCAGGGGGGGATTTTGAGGAAAAAAATTAAATTAAAAATTTCGAGAAAAAAACATATCCACTCCATTGTAGATACATGAAACCCTTCTAATCTTGCATGTTTATATTTTTCAACCCCCTATATTATTAACAATTAACGCTTAAAGTTGAGCGATTTAGAAAACATCAATTTTACGGCATTTCACTCGCAAGTTTAAATAATTTATTACATGGATAGTAGACGTACTATCAATATAACATTATACACTATTGTTTATAACATAATACTGTATATTATGGTTGAAAAATCAAGTCTCTAAATATTTTAGAACAAAAGTTAAAAAAAAATTGAATATGAAATATATTTTAAATATAAATTTTAACTTTAGAAAGCGTTATAAAAAAAATGTCAACTCGATGAGGTCTGGGACTATCACTAAAAATTAGTTCTATGTTTTCTCTAACTACCCTCAAAATTTCGTATCTCCACCGGTGCGTTTTTGGGGTCTTTTTAATTTTTTTATTTGACGCCACCAATTAAAGTTGGGTCGGGCGAGGCCCGTGTGCGGTGAGTATCGTGGAGTCGAGCGCGCGCTATTCTCGAGCAGCACGCAACATGATTTTTACGTTGGCCCCGAACAAAAAATAATAAAAACGCACATGTAAAAATTCAAAAAAATTAGGGCAGTTACAGAAAATATTAACAAATGTTTATATGATAAAAAAAAAATAATAATAATACAAGGCAGCAAAATTATATACAATTGTTATAATCATTACATAGGTTGTGCTTTCACCAAAAAATGTGGTATGTTTTTAAATGCCCTAAAAACTTCGTATCTCTACATGTGCGTTTTGTGTCAGGTTTTTGCGAATGACCGAGTCGATTTTTATCGGTTGCGCCTAATAAAAAATAAAGCACCTCAAAAAAACGTACAAATGTGAAAAGTATCTGCTGTAGTTTAAAAATAATTTAATCTGTTGTTTAAAATATGAATTTTTAATCAGAATATACATTACATTTTCCTGATTTTGCACAACGAAGTTATGTATTTTATACTGTTTTATTTACTTACTTTTTTAAAATGAAAAATTGTCAGTATCCTCATCAGTCTGTTCGTCTTCGTTGTCACTTGTGTCCGTTTCACAAATAACTAATTTTTTAGCGTCTGCAGGTAGTTGTTTTTATGAATTTTTACATCGCTTCTCAAAGAAAAAATTATTGGATCAGAACATACAAGAAGCATATTAAATAAATCTCGAATTGTATTAAGCCTAGAGTTTTTCCTAGTATGGTTTTCTCTAACTCTCTTATATATTTTATTGGTTGCTTCCTGTGCCTCTTCCGAAAGTTCTCCGATTGGTAAAAGACATTGTCCAATTATTTTGCTCCCGTGATTTAAAATTTTATGGACACTAGGAGGCATTCTATACCATCCATATAACGAGGTGTAAAGTCGGGCCGGGCCGTATTTTCTGCATATTTATCAAACATCAATATATTTATATTACGAGAACTCGACATTGTTATAAGAATTGTATAAAATCTGTTCAATAATTCTTCATTCAATTCAGTGATGACAGCTACTTTTTCATAATTTCGAAAAAATATTCGAGCAACGTTGCCAGTATTTGAAGTACCTCCTCCTTGCACAACAATATCAACCCTTATCCCTAACTATTTACGTAATAGTTTTTGTATTCTAGTTTTCCGACTAAATATATTATTTTTCTCTTCTATCGTACATCCGTGAGTAGTTGTTTTCTTCAAATCTAATTTATAGGAGATATGAAGAACACATTCCATGAACTTAATCCATGCATAGAGGGAAGAAATACCATAATTTAAATTATCTTCGATAATAGGAATATTATTAATTCTTTCAATATCATTCATCTCCTTCGGAGAACATTTGCATATAAAACAATTTGAGCTCAGAGTATTTGTTAAGGTATTTATAACTTTGCCGTCGATCATTGTAAACAACAAATTAAATTTTACCTCTACATGGTTACCATTAATATAAATTTGTTGTTTTTCCAATAAATTTACCTCTTGCCTCATACTCTTAACTTCATCTAGAATAAGCTGTTTTGTTTCTTTAGCATAAATACATTTTATCGGTCTACATAATTTAATAGATGAAGGTTTTTCGTTTTTCCAAATAACACTTTCATCAGAAAATAATCTAAGTGGAACCAGTGAAAACACAAAGACACTCTTCTCTGTAATTTCTTCTTCATCTGTACTGCTATCATCAGATGGCTTTTGCATATAAGTAGAGTGCCCTGAGCTGCCATCGCAACCATATTTACACAACAAAATTAATTTACTAAATGATGTATCTTGAGGAAATTTAATTGTTGATATTAATCTACATAAAGTATGCTCAAGAAGGCTCTGCAAAGGTACTGATGCTCCATTTTGAGAAATAGAAATATTAGCTGGGTAACACATTGTCTTCATTATTTTAATTTTATTGTAAGATGGTAAAAGGTCTTTTGCTCCATGAGAACGTAGTTTTTTTCTTAAATTTTTATAACTTGCTGCCGTCATTTTTGAATCAATAAAAATTGATAGAGCTTCTTCATCTGTAAATTTTTTACAGTTTCAATTTCATTTGTTTTTAAATAAGTTAAGACTTTTTTTATTTTTTCCTGTGAATCCGAGGAAGCACTTTCCACTAATTTGGCCGCTGGTATATTTCCTTTATCGCGTAAAATTTTTTTTGCTGCTGAAAATATTTGTTCTGGTGTATTTTTGGTGATCAATAAATTAGTTTGTCTTCTTTTAGATGTATTACTTTGTATTGTGAACTGTGTACCTGATGTACTTGGTATTGGTGAAATATTTTCTATATTTTCAAAGGGGTTTGTATTTTCAATTAAGACAGAACCCTCGTTGTATTTAAAAGGCAGCAGTAACCAATTTCTATTTTTTTTTAATGAAATTGATATGAGATCTTGAGCACATTTTCCACTTTCTATTAAGAGTACTGCAGAAACCCTTAACTTTTTTAAGAATGTCATCATTTTCACTATTGTTTTTCGTCGAAACATTTTCAATATATTTTATTAAATAATCAATGGTATTGCTTGACTGAATAAGGTTTTTAGGTTTTAGTTCGTACCATACCTTATATAAATCACCGTTTGTAATTTTAATTTTCTCCATTATCACTCAGCGTTTTGGATTAATTAAATTACACTAACACTAATCACTAGTTTAATTAAAGTAAACTATTTTATACACAAAAAAACTCTAAATCAAAGAAAGAGTATATAGTCAACAAATTAAATAACACTTAACACTAACTTAATTAATAATTACTTTATAATGTTCAATCGTTCGCTTAGGGATCAGAAAAATATGTGAACTGTTGGAGACTTCGTTCAACACTAAACGCATATTTTGCTTTCAAGAAAATTAAGAAAAATCCATTTCAGATACTTAAACCGTAAAAACTGTGTGACAAGAATGCCATTTGTTACGGTAAATGACAGCTCAAATCGGACCCCTAATAAAAATGTAAACACAAACCAGATGACCTTTATCAGTAACAGATGTACACCCTTATATATCAATAAGAAAAAAACCCATAAAACTATTTTTGTAAATGTGATTTAAATGGTGCAAAAAATACTCAGAGAAGAAATAATTTCCCTATGATATATACCTGTATATTAGAAAAATTGTAGATTGTGAGGATTATGACTATTATATAAACATTTGTCAATATTTTCTGTAACAGCCCTAATTTTTTTGAATTTTTACATGTGCGTTTTAAGTGCGTTTTTATTATTTTTTTGTTCGGGGCCAACGTAGAAATCATGTTGCGTGCTGCTCGAGAATAGCGCGCTCGACTCCGCGATGCCACCGCACACGGGCCTCGCCCGACCCAATTTTAATTGGTGGCGTCGAATAAAAAAATTAAAAAGACCCCAAAAACGCACCGGTGGAGATACGAAATTTTGAGGGTAGTTAGAGAAAACATAGAACTAATTTTTAGTGATAGTCACAGACCTCATCGAGTTGGCATTTTTTTTATAACACTTTCTAAAGTTAAAATTTATATTTAAAATATATTTCATATTCAAATTTTTTTAACTTTTTTTCTAAAATATTTAGAGAGTTGATCTTTCAACCATAATATACAGTATTATGTTATAAACAATAGTGTATAATGTTATATTTATAGTACGCCTACTATCCATGTAATAAATTATTTAAACTTGCGAATGAAATGCCGAAAAATCGATGTTTTCTAAATTGCTCAACTTTAAGCGTTAATTGTTAATAATATAGGGGGTTAAAAAATATAAACATGCAAGATTATAAGGGTTTCATGTATCTACAATGGAGTGGATATGTTTTTTTCTCGAAATTTTTAATTTAATTTTTTTCCTCCAAATCCCCCCCTGGCGCTCGCGCTCGGATTTGGCACATTGTGCAGCGCACACAGACACACACACAGACACAGACAGACAGACATTTTTCAAAAATGGTTTTATTCGACTCAGGGGACCTCAAAACGGATATTTCCGCTAAAATGTTTGATTCGAAAATTTTCACGAAAACAAAACTTTCCCTTTGTATTACATACGGGGGAAAGTAAAAATTAAAATTGATAAAATGTTCTTTTTTTATAATTTTTGTAATTAGAAACGAGCTGAAATTTAAAATGATACAATTTAAGGACGGTCGGAGGGAAAACTCCTAACAGAATGAACGACCAAAAAAAGGCAGGATTTACTTTTATCAAACTTGTTGCTTTTACTTCTTGCTGTCTAAATTTGAAATGTACTTCAAATAAAATGCAAGAGACACGACAAAATTGACAGATTTTATATTTTTCAAGATAAGACATCAAAGTTTAATTTTTCTTATGGTAGTCACATTGGATTTTTATACCATTAAATAGCTCTATTCAATGGTGTAAAAATCCATCATAACTACTACTACTACAAAAAAAATTGAGTTGGAATTTCTTCGTATTTGCAAAGACTCAAAACTGATTTAATGTTATTTCAATGCACTGCTAATTATGGAACATTGATTCAAACTTTTAGCTTGTACAATTTTTACTTTCCCCCGTATGTAATACAAAGGGAAAGTATTGTTTTCGTGAAAATTTTCGAATCAAAAATTTTAGCGGAAATATCCGTTTTGAGGTCCCCTGAGTCGAATAAGACCATTTTTGAAAAATGTCTGTCTGTCTGTCTGTCTGTCTGTCTGTCTGTCTGTCTGTGTCTGTCTGTCTGTCTGTGTGTCTGTGTGTCTGTGTGCGCTGTACCGCAAAAACCGCTTAAGATATCGAGATGAAACTTGAAACTTAAGCTTTTTGTTACAATCGGAAGAACTGAAAAGCTTTTGGTGAAAATCGGAAAACCGGAAGTGGTACTTTACTCTTAGCGTTTTTCAGTTTTTTCAGATTTTTTCAATAAATGTTTATCAAACAAAAAATTCTTTCAAATAAAAGTTGTAGATATTAACAAAATGAAGATGTATTGTTCACTTACTTTTTGTCATAGCACTCTTAGTTTTTGAGATATTTCAAAAGTTGTGTGTTTTATCTAGTTATTGGTGTGTGACAGTGTATGTGTCGATACAATTGAAAAATGTTTCAAATAAAAGTTGTAGGAAATGAAAAACTAAAGCTTTTTTGTAGATTCACTTTTTGTCATAGCACTCTTAGTTTTTGATATATTTAATAAATAGTGTTATTTATCTAGTCATTGATTTGTGTGAGTGTATGTTTTGATACAATTGAAAAATGTTTCAAATAAAAGTTGTAGGTAATAAAATATTAAAAATTTTTTGGATCTTCACTTTTTGTCATAGCACTCTTAGTTTTTGAGATATTCAATAAATAGTGTTTTTTATCTAGTCATTGGTTTGTGTCAGTATGTGTTGATCCAATTGAAAAATGTTTCAAATAAAAGTTGTAGTTATCAAAAAGTTGAAGACATTTTGAAAATAATAATGCTACAAATATTTTTAAAGTGATTTATTACGCAATTTACGGGGGAAAGTACTATGATGGACACATCACCATTTTTTTCTCCGTTGACGAAGTTCTCCTATTTGTTAATACGTAAAAACTCTTCATTCATTTCGTAATTTATGTTATTTTTTTTACATCTGATCTCCCAATAATTTTTTATGATTTTATGAACGAACTATTCCATTTCCCGTTTTCACAGTTTTAATCAGCGTTCTCTCTATGTGTCTGTTGTTAATTTTTGTAATTTTTATGAAAATCTTAGGTTTCAAAATAATATTTGATGATTTTATAAACAAAATTTTCGATTTTTTGTTACAGATTTAACCATATTTGAACTAAAGCAGTCCAAAGTCGATTAAAACTCTTAACAAAAAAACAGGAAAATCTAATAGTTTGTTTATAAATCATTAAATATTATTTTCTCCTGTCCAGTTAACCCATTAACGGCTGAGTAATTATAGAGTTAACTCTAAAAGTGGATTTTGGGTAAAATTCTACACATCTTTATATGAGTTCTACGAATTACTTATTTTATTACATTCTATGCATATTTCTTTTGAATATAAATAATGTATACGCTGTAAATGTAAGGCATAAGTCGATTTCGTATAAAAACGTACAACATAAAGTTTAGAACGTGTATTTCCACTCCCAGACTAAGCATGAAGTAAAATTTCGAGTTTTCGAGTTTTTGTTACAGATTTAACCATATTTGAACTAAAGCAGTCCAAAGTAGATTAAAACTCTAAACAAAAAAACAGGAAAATCTAATAGTTTGTTTATAAAATCATTAAATATTATTTTCTCTTATCCAGTTAACCCATTAACGGCCGAGTAATTATAGGGTTAACTCTAAAAGTGGATTTTGGGTAAAATTCTACACATCTTTATATGAGTTCTACGAATTACTTATTTTATTACATTCTATACATTTTTCTTTTGAATATAAATAATGTATACGCTGTATATGTAAGGCATAAGTCGATTTCGTATAAAAACGTGTAACATAAAGTTTAGAACGTGTATTTCCACTCCCAGACTAAGCATGAAGTAAAATTTCGAGTTTTCGAGTTTTTGTTACAGATTTAACCATATTTGAACTAAAGCAGTTCAAAGTAGATTAAAACTCTAAACAAAAAAACAGGAAAATCTAATAGTTTGTTTATAAAATCATTAAATATTATTTTCTCTTATCCAGTTAACCCATTAACGGCCGAGTAATTATAGGGTTAACTCTAAAAGTGGATTTTGGGTAAAATTCTACACATCTTTATATGATTTCTACGAATTACTTATTTTATTACATTCTATACATTTTTCTTTTGAATATAAATAATGTATACGCTGTATATGTAAGGCATAAGTCGATTTCGTATAAAAACGTGTAACATAAAGTTTAGAACGTGTATTTCCACTCCCAGACTAAGCATGAAGTAAAATTTCGAGTTTTCGAGTTTTTGTTACAGATTTAACCATATTTAAACTAAAGCAGTCCAAAGTCGATTAAAACTCTAAACAAAATAACAGGAAAATCTAATAGTTTGTTTATAAAATCATTAAATATTATTTTCTCCTATCCAGTTAACCCATTAACGGCCGAGTATTTAGAGTTAACTCTAAAAGTGGATTTTGGGTAAAATTCTACACTTCTTTATATGAGTTCTACGAATGACTTATTCTATTACATTCTATGCATTTTTCTTTTGAATATAAATAATGTATACGCTGTATATGTAAGGCATTCGTCGATTTCGTATAAAAACGTGCAACATAAAGTTTAGAACGTGTATTTCCACTCCCAGACTAAGCATGAAGTAAAATTTCGAGTTTAGAAAAGCCCCGCGTAGAAAATTTGTCGAGGGTCGCGCAGCGACCCGAGACAAATTTTCACGGGGCTTTTCTAAACTCGAAATTTTACTTCATGCGCCACGCGTATAAAACACTGACTTAAAGTGAAGTTAAAAGCGCACTGAAAACCAACCCAACTTCGATATTTTTTCAAAACTGGATGTTTTCTTTCCTATCCATGCTATAAAAGAAAGTAAAGAAACTTCGATTCACTGGACTACTCCGAAGACCATGATATCCTTCTAGCTGTAGCCTTTGTAAAATGGTAATAAACTTAATAATCTAGGGTGATCCTTTAATTTGAAACTTCTAAGAACGAGTGTTGTCCACTCCCAGACTAAGCATGAAGTAAAATTTCGAGTTTAGAAAAGCCCCGCGTAGAAAATTTGTCGAGGGTCGCGCAGCGACCCGAGACAAATTTTCACGGGGCTTTTCTAAACTCGAAATTTTACTTCATGCGCCACGCGTACAAAACACTGAAATATTGTGAAGTTAGAAATACACTAAATAACAAAATATTTACGTTTTTCTTGATACATTTTCAAGTCAAGTCAAATAATATAATATATCAAATTAAGTTATTTAGTATTTATTTATTTATTTACGTTTCGACATTTACAATAATACAAAAATTAAACATATCGATAACAAAAATACAAAAATGGGCGCTTATACTAGCTTAGATACTACAAAATTATTCAAATAAACTAAAAGTTAAATTATACTTGTATGAGTAACAAAATACCTACGAACTATAATCAATAAAGACACATGTTATTCATTAATAGAGTTTAAGTACTCTAAACATTTTTTACGAAACAATGAGATTGATGAATTAAACAAGTCAATATCATTCGGCAATGTGTTAAATAATCTCATAGTTCTGCATATAGTATTGTTAAATCCGTAATTTGACGAATCGAATTTAATTTTAAAAAGATTATTATGTCTACGTAAATGAGACGGCAATGTACTAAAATTAAGTTGAACTAACAAATTACTGCATATCAAATCTCCGTTAATTAAGTTATATAAAATACATAAATCAGCAACAAGTCTACGTGTGTGTAACAAGGGAATATTTAAAACATTGCGAATGTACAATTATCATAATTATTCAGTCCACTTCGATAGGCATACAAGAATTTATTTTGGATTCTCTCCACTCTGGTGACATCACCGCTGACATGAGGGGACCATACAGGTGCAGCATATTCGAGTATAGGACGTACTAACGAAATATATAAGTGGCGCAAAGTATTAGCTGAGAAATTATACGAAAACCGATTAACAAACCCCAACGTTTTACTGGCCTTGCATGTGATTTGAGATATATGTTCCTTAAAAGTCAAATAAAACACCTAAAACATTTACAACTTTAACAGATGAGAGCGAACTATTGTTAATTGTATATGTGTAATCAAAGATATTTCTTTTTCGGGAGTAAGTAATTTTACAACATTTCTTTACGTTAAGATCAAGTTTATTCATAAAACACTACCGTTCTAAATGCATTAAATCATCCTGAATCGCCTTACAATCAATTTCATTTAAAACTTGTTTAAATAATTTTAGGTCATCGGCATAAATAAGAAATGTACAAGCTTTAAAATTGAGCGAAATGTCATTGATGAATAATACTCAATCTCAATAACATAATTACGGAACTTAAATCAAGACAGGCAAATGGTGAAAATGATTTAAAGTTAAAATACTACAGTGGCATTCCAAAAATCATTAAAAGTTCTTCTTCGGAAAACTAGTAGACTCCCAACTGAATACTTCTAAATCAAATATTAGCTCACTAGATATTTATTATCAGAATACACGAGGCTTAAATTTAAAATGTTATGATTTTTATACATCTATGGTTGGTGGCAGCTTTGATATTGTGGCAATTACTGAGACTTGGCTTAAAGATGTTTTTTTTAATAGCGAATTGTTACCTGACAATTATAGTGTAATTCGCTGTGACAGATCTAGTAAAAAGGGAGGCGGCGTTTTACTTGCAATTAATAGCGATATTAAATTTATTGAAATTGTGCTAAACTTACCAACTAGTAACATTGATTCTGTCGCAGCTCGATTGTCATTTGATGGAAGGCATTTAGATGTTTTATGCATATATATACCTGCTGCCATAAGCATACACGAATACACCGACTTCTTCGAATATATTGAAACCAAACTAGATATTGAGCAGTCTTTGATCATTGGCGATTTTAACTTTCCGGGTTACTCAAATTTTGTTAATAATGGTGAATCATCAAGCAGCATCATACCCTTGAACAATTTTATCAGTTATACCGGCCTCATTCAACGGAATATTATATTCAATTCGAATGGTAGATTATTAGATCTAGTTATGACATCACCAGCCATTAATTGTAAGGTAGAACATTCCCTTGACCCAGCCGTAAGGGAAGACCCACATCACCCAGCTCTACTTATAACTATTGCACTACCCTGTAAGGTGAAAGTACCTAGATTTAATGGGGACCTTACACGACAATACAATTTTAAAAAGGCGAATCTGCATTCCCTTTATAGCGAACTATGCACAGCTGATTGGAATTCGATATTTAAACCAAATTCTAACGTAAATGATATTTGTGAAGAGTTCTACAAATTATTATATTCAATGTTTGATGCTCATGTTCCAAAATATAAAATTTGTAATAAATCGTATCCTCCGTGGTATAATCTGGAACTGATTCGACTTTTAAAGCATAAACAATTCCAAAGAAGACGTTGTAAGCGACATCCAACCACCTATAATAAATTTTTATTAGCGGATGTACAAAAAAGATTTAAACAGAAATCCAAAATTGCTTACAATATATTTATTAAAAAGTCAGAAGATGAAATTAGTAACAAACCCGCGCGCTTTTGGTCATTCATTAATAAGAAGAGAAAGTGCACAAAAATTCCTGGTGAGATGACATATGATAACCAGTCACTATCGAATACAGATGCTATTGTTTCATCATTTGCTGACCATTTTGCCAAGAGCTACGGGCCATCGAAAGATACCGAACCAGTATTTAGCAGATTTACTCATATGGGCGATTATAACATCTCAGAAGATATTGTGTTACAGGCCATGAAAAAAGTTAAACCAAATTTAACCATGGGAATGGACCAAATACCGGCCTTCTTAGTAAAGGACTGCGCGGGAATACTATGCGAACCGATTGAGCGAATTTTTAATCTAATTCTTAAGCAAGGTGTATTTCCAAGCTGTTGGAAAACCGTGCGCGTTGTTCCTATTTATAAGTCTGGAGGTAGGCAAAATGTAGTAAACTACAGGCCAATTTCACTTCTTAGTAATTTTTCAAAGGTCTTCGAATGTATACTATCTGACGAAATCTATAGCCGTGTACAGCAAAATATATCAACAAGTCAACATGGTTTTGTTAAGAAACGTAGTATAATGACGAACTTGCTTAATATGACTCATAAAATATCATCTGAATTAGATCAACAAAATCAGGTTGACGTCATTTACACAGATATTTCGAAGGCCTTTGATTGCATGCCTCACCACATTATAGTGACATTTTTGAGTATGCACAACATCAATGATAATATTATTTTTGTCATAAAGTCTTATTTATATAATAGACAGCAAATCGTTGAAGTTGACGGCTATAAATCACAACCATATGTTGCTACTAGTGGTGTTCCACAGGGTTCCAATCTTGGGCCACTGTTGTTTATAATATTTATAAACTCGATAACTGAAGCACTGAACTGCGAATTTTTAATGTATGCAGAAGATATTAAGCTGTTTAGAACAAATAATACAATTTCAGACTGTGTTGTACTCCAGAATAACGTTAATCATTTATATTCTTGGTGTGTAAAGCATGGCCTTAGTATTAATATAAAAAAATGTAACATCATATCATATTATCGTAAGTCAAATCCAGTAATGTTTAATTATACAATTAACGCCAATCTCATTAACAGAACAACCGAGATGTCTGATCTTGGTGTTATATTTGACCAACGTTTGAGCTTTGTGCCCCATCTCACTAGTACGATTCAATCATCATTAAGAATGTTAGGCTTTATTATAAGAAATTGTAGACAATTTAATAATGTGGAAAGTATTATTCTATTATTTAACTCATTCATTCTAAGCAAACTTAATTATTGTGCGCCTGTTTGGAGCCCTTACTATCGCTGTCATATTCATTCCTTGGAAAAAGTTCAGAGAAAATTCCTTAAGTATCTATATTATTTTAAACATGGTGCGTATCCTTTTGATACTGTCACTTATGACATGCTACTTAATGAATTTTCGATGCCATCAATGATACAGCGTCACAAATATATATTGCTACTAACTTTATACAAACATGTGCACTACCATTTGGACAATCCGTTTTTCCTCAACATACTTTGCGTTCATGCTCCTAGAGTTATCACACGCAATTGGTTAACGTTCTACAGCAAAAAACCTAATACTCTTCACTTTTCTCAATCACCTATGCATAATATGTTAAATTGTTACCCTAGTGTTGAAGATTATGTCATGTATTTATGTCAAGTCTTTTTGAATTTTCACATAATTGTAAACTGGCCATTAGCCGTTCGTAATTCTTTTTTCTTTTGTTTTTAATTTTAATTTTTTATAATTATTGTTATGTACGAGTATATATATATATATATATATATATATATATAAATATATTTTTAGATTAGTCTTTATATGTATATAATTTAGTTTAATTTTTCATATGTTATAATAGTTATATTTTAAAATTTTCCCTGTAATTGGATTATTTCTGTTGGGAATAAATAAATAAATAAAATAAATAAAATAAAATAAGAATAACAAAGGCCCGCAATGCGAGCCTTGGGGCACACCTGAGGTGACATCAATACACCTAGAAACGTGGTTATCGATTTTAACAAATTGAGTTCTATTGTTAAGGTAACTAACTATTAATCCATTTCGTACTCATATCATCTAGACCCATGTTGGAAAGTTTAGAAACGAGTATACCATGGTGGACACGATTAAATGCCTTGGAGAAGTCGGTGTAGATGCAATCCACTTGACTTCCTTCTTCCAAGGCATCAAGAAGAAACGATTTAAACAGTAATAGGTTTGACATTGTCGAGCGTCCTTTACAGAAACCATGTTGTTCAGGTATTAATACGTGTTCAAGAAACCATTTTAATTGATCTGCCACCAACTTGTCCAACATTTTTGCAATACAAGACTGTATAGATATCCCTCTGTAGTTCCTTATGTTATCCCGGTCACCGGATTTAAATAGCGGTGTAATAAAACTCGATTTCCATTGTATAGGAAATATTCCAGATTGCAATGATTTATCAAAAAGTGTCGTGATAGGCTTAGTCAATGTGAAAATGCAATTCTTTAAAAATGTAGCTGGAATTCCATCAGGACCAATACTAAGGCTGTCTTTTAAGTTTTCAATAGCACTAAACACAACATTCGTTGATACTGCTAGCATAGCAGATTTTACGGAGTTCCGATAATGCAATACAGGAACTACAGTAGAACTATCAACAGTATAAACACTTGAGAATAATTCTGCAAACAAATTAGCAGTAGATTCTGAAGTGTTTGATTTCATCTCATCAAGATACATTAGTTTGAGATACCCATCAGTCTTTCGGGAGGAGTTTACGAATGTCTAAAATCTTTTAGGATCAAAAGTTAACTGACCCTCTACCTTTGTGAAATAGGCCTTACGTAATAACTTGCTGAGCACTATACATTGTGATCTTATACAAGAAAACATATTGTAATCATTAATCAGTGTAGTCATGAATTATTAACACCTTAGAAGACTGTAAATATTTACAAGAAGATTTGGATAAAATTCATGACTGGTGCTTGAATAACAAGCTTTATTTAAATATTAATAAGTGTACTAAAATTTCATTCTCTCGGAAGCATTCAGTTATTAATTATTCTTATAGAATTGGTCTAAATATCATTCCCGAAGTGAATAAAATGAAAGATTTGGGTGTTATTTTCGACAGCAAGTTATCTTTTATATCTCATATAACTAATATATGCAACAAATCATTAAAGATGTGGGGTTTCGTGTGGAGAGTATGTAGAATTCTGAGTCCATCGTGTTTGAAAACTTTATATTGTTCTATGGTTCGTTCTAACTTGGAATACGCATCAATAATTTGGTCACCGCATACATCGGGTCTCACCAACAGATTAGAAACCATACAAAAGAAGTTCTTTCGTACGATGGAGTACAAGTTGGTTAAATACCATTCACTTGGCTCTTATTCAGATATAATGGCTGAATTAAAAATGAAAACCCTAGAAGATCGTCGCACAATTAACGACTTAATTTATCTACATAAAATTGTAAACGGAGCGATTGATTGTCCAGAGATTTTATCCATGCTTGACTTCTACGTACCCTGCCATGATCGTAGTCTAAGGTCTAACCCAATTTTTCGCCTGAGGACGTTTTCATCTAATTATGGTCATAATAATCCCATTGCAAGGTTGGTGCGAGCTGCGAATAGTTTGGACACGGAATTTATAACGTTATTCGGATCCAATTTAGTTACATTTAAGAATCATCTAACCCACTTAGAGGTTTTTAACAAATAGCCGATAAACTGTGCGTTAATTCATATTTATTGTTTGATTAGTGTTGTTAATTTTTTTTTTTTTTGCATGATTTCGGTGTTTAATACAATAAAAAATAACTGCTTTTTAGTGAGCATAGTATAATTATTTAGTTTTAGTTTTAGATTTATTTCAAATACATTGCATTACTATCTAGATTGTCTTCATTGTGTAATTTAAATTTAGTATAGTTTATACATGATATTTAAGCATTAACTTGTTTTTTGTAAAAGGGGTTTCCCGTTGAATATGAATAAATAAAATAAAAATAAATAAAATTTAATTAACATAAAATAATTAATGTTGCGTATATGTATCAATGGCACATCATGAGTTAAGGTATTTTGATTTTGTTTACATAAGCACATGGGTACATTCATTCCTTTAACAACTCTTGAAAAATAATAAATAATAAAAATTACTGCAACCAGGTTTTGGTTGCAGTAATTTTGAATGCTCTTTTAAGCGCAATGCGAGCTTTCTGCGGTTTCGGCTTTAGATCAAATTTCAGTTTCTGTAACTTTTTTTTTCAGTTTTGGGATTTGGTGAAAATAATTCTCATTTCTTGTTTTCATAACTCCTGTAAAAATGTTATGATTATTCGATCGCTCCGCTGAAAATGTTTAAAGTTCACTAAAATATATTCCGGTTTTTCTTTTAAGTATACGTTGTGAATTTTACAGGAATTTGTAACTTTTATAAAAACGTTGAATTTGAAGCTTTAAACGAGTGTTTTCCACTCCCAGGTTAAGCATGAAGTAAAATTTCGAGTTTAGAAAAGCCTGAAAATTTGGTTTGGTAGCGTAGCGCGAAGCGCGGAGCGGCCAAACCAAATTTTCAGGCTTTTCTAAACTCGAAATTTTACTTCATGCGCCACGCGTATAATACACTAAAATATTGTGAAATTGAAAATACACAGCACAAAAATTCAGTTCAATAACTGTTTCATTTACAAAGTTGTAGTAAAAACAATATTTAATCAGTTTTCACTATTTTAATCATATCGTTAATACAAATATTAGATACAAATTATAAACTATTAGAGATACTAAATTGGTTGAATTAGATTAAAGTTTCTACTTTTCATTGTGAGTGAAGCTATGCCGACAACCTTGAATTAATAATAATAATAATTCTTTATTACGGAAACCATTTAAATTGTAACAAAATAGTTACAAAGTATTATTTAAAACGAAAAAAAAAACTACTTGCACTATATTAACACAATAACCTAAATATAAATATAAATATACACCTAAGATTAGGGTACATATCTTTACGTATGTTCACGTATTATCGATCGCTTTTAAACAATCTAGTTTAAATATTTTTAGAGAAACTCCAAACCCGTTCATTAAATTATAAAATGTATTTACATTTGTCAACATCCTTGCTTCCGGGCCATTTGAGCCATAAGATGTACCGTGGAACCTCGTAGCAAACAATTTATGCTGTCTTACCGATTGCTGAGGAATATTTAGAGATAAAGATGATAAAATTGATGAACAACAAATTTGATTATTCAATATTTTATAAGAAAAGCAAAGCGAAAAGTAAACTCTACGTTTTTCTAGAGACCTCAGGCCGAAATAATCCAGAAGAAGGTTGTAATTATTTCTGTCATATTGCACGTGTTTGTGGAAGCAGATGAGTTTCACCATTTTCCGTTGAACCTTTTCCACACGCTCAATATGGCACATAAAATGCGGACTCCAAATTATACAGCAATAATCCAAAACTGGTCTCACTAATGTCACGTAGAGCGTGACAAACGTTCGAATGTTTTTAAAGTTGCTGGATATTCGCCGGATAAATCCAATGACTTGTAAGGATTTTGCAGTAATTTTTTGTATCTGATCAATACACTGCAGTTTATTGTCAAATAATATTCCCAAATCATTAATTAAATTAACCCTTTCCAAAGTATTTCCATTCAAGGTGTAAATAAAGGGTATAACTGATGTATACTCAATGACATTAGAAGCGTAACACCAATAAGGAATGATTTTTTTGAATTCATATTTTAGCAACAGAGTGACTATATTTAAAGCATACATTGATAACAATTTCAACCCTGTGTGTTTTATATTTATTGTGAAAAAAAAAATCACTTTTTCTTTTTTGATAAAACTATTTATATGAGCTGTTTAGTACAGATGTTTTTAGTTTTTGTGTTTCCGTTGAGTGTGTTAAGCTTAAATAAAATGCTTCGAGTCCGAAGACGTCCACAATATCACCATTTGAGCGATTTTGACCGGGGTCGAGTTGTTGCTTATCGAGATGTCGGTATGTCCTATCGCGAAATTGCCCGCCGTATTGATTCCACTGCAGCAACTGTAATACGTGTGTATCAGGTATGGACATAAGAAGGTAGAGGAGCAAGAAGAAGACCAATTGGTCAACCAAGGCGTACCACAGAACGTCAAGATCGGCGCTTAAGACAAATAGCCCTGCGAGACCGTTTCGCTACTACGCGTCAAATCGGTGATCAATGGATTGGAGAAGAAGGTAGGCCCGTTAGTATGCGAACCTTATATCGCCGCATTCAATCCTTTGGGCTTCTTTCGTACCGTCCAAGATTAGTGCTTCCTTTAACAGCGAGACACTGTCGCCAAAGGTTGGACTGGTGCAGAGAACGGCAGCATTGGGAGGCAGAATGGCACGATGTCGTATTCAGCGATGAATCACGATTTTGTCTAGGCACGCATGATGGCCGTAGAAGGGTACGACGCTACCGTGGAGAACGACCTGATCTTAGGTTTGCTATTGAGAGGCATGTACACAGGACTGCTGGAGTAATGGTTTGGGGGGCTATTGCTTATGGTAGTCGATCACCTCTTCTATTCATTCGAGGCAGTATGACAGCTGCCCGTTATGTTGAAGACGTCATACGACCGACTTTGTTGCCTTATTTAGATGGCCGCCCAGACGTACTTTTTCAACAAGATAACGCACGTCCCCATATTGCTCGTCGAACTATGAACTTCCGTAATGAAGCTGGTGTTAATCTTTTGGCGTGGCCGCCCCGTTCGCCGGATTTAAATCCCATTGAACATGTGTGGGATATCATGGGAAGAAGAATATTCTCTTTGCACCATCCTCCACAGACTCTAGCACAGTTGATCGATGAAATTCAAGTTGCTTGCAACGAGATGCCTTAAGAAGACATCGACAATCTCATTTTGTCGATGCCCAGACGTCTACAGGAGTGTATACAGCAAAGGGGTCGCCAAACACATTATTAATTTTTTTTAGATTGTTTTTTAATAAAATTTCTTGAAAATATAATCATTTTATTCTTGATGTAAAACTACCATACTGGAGAAAAATCAAGTTAAAATAATAACTCCTTCTGGGTGTTACGCTTCTAATGTCATTGAGTATATATTTCCTAGAGAAACGTATATGTTTACATTTGTCAGTGTTTAAATAAGGATCGTTATCAGAGCACCACGCTGAAATCCTCTCCAAATCATTTTGTAAAATGTTGCAGTCGTCTATGGCGCTGATTTTACGATAAACTTTCATGTCGTCAGCATATAGCAAAAACTTTGATTATTTTCAATATCATTGATGAATAAAATAAAAAGCAACGGTCCTAGGTGCGAGCCCTGTGGCACACCAGACGTCGCACTGACAATTAGTATTATTCGTTTCAAAAATGTGTCAAAAAAGTAAAGAAGCGATTCAAAGGTATTCTTACTATAACTTTGTTAATTAAAGAGAAATGGATCTAAGACTTACTACATAACTTAAACGAGTCCCCACAAATACAATCAATAACAGATTTTATACAGGGTGTACTGGTTTTATACAGGGTGTTCCAATTTTATTAAGGTTCTCTGTTTTTAACACATGACACAGCTCAAATTTCCTGGTATTTTTAAGGGCGTGAATATAAACTATGGCAGCCACAAGAAAAGTTGACTTTTAATGTCGTATGATGAAAATGAGACACCCTGTAGAAGATTTGTTAATTTTGTTTTATCCCTCGAGCGTTATTTCAGGCATATTTTAGCTTGATATCTTTCTAAATAACAAAGTTATCACAAAACGAACATATTGACTATTTTTACTTTGTTCGCCATATTTAGAAAACAAATGAAGCAATTTTTATTTTGTAACAAATATAGAAACTTTTGTCTAATTTCGTATCTCTAATAGTTTACGAAATCACAATAGTGAGCACGATAAAACTAATGAACGGTATATGTAATATAATATAAATCAGTGTCGTACCAGTATTTCGTCTTAGGAGGCTCAATATAAATCAAATACTAAAACGTTTTTAAAGAAATTAGTGAAATTATGTACTTTTTTTTAATCGTGTTTTATTTTAACATTTACAGAGCTAGTACAAAAATATGTATTTATATGATAAATTAACAATATTTGCATCATCTCTGTAATGGTTCATTGTGTCCATCCCTCGGTCCTCGCCTCGTGATGCATGGGTCGAACCCGATCCCGGGCTATCGGTATTGAAGGATATCTGGTTGTTGGTCTTCCATTAGTTTCCTTATTATATTTCATTATTTATCAGTTTGGTTTTTATTTTGAGTTTGAACGGAACTAATTTCAGTGTTTTATATGTGTTGATAATTTGTTGTATTTGTGTATTATGTCTGTTGTCAGGTGTTGCGTGTATTTTTTTGTTTTGAATTTGTCAGTTCGGAGGTCTGATTTTCGTCTAGTTTTGTAATGGTGTACTTGTTTGTTTGTTTTGAATTTAATTCTTGTTTTAATTAGGTTATGGTGTATTTTATATAATAGCAATAGGTAGTATATGCACTTTGTGCATTCGTGTCACTGACGATGCCACTATGAAGCATTAGATGGCGTTAGCTATCGAAATCATTAATAGCAATAGGTTGTTATATACAATTATTTTTTCTATATCTATTTCTCCTGTGTATTCGTATAGGTATTTAGTAGTTGTCTTTTTGTCGAGTATGTATATTATTTTTAAGATTTTGTTTTGTTGTGTTTGGATTTTTGCTTTATTGTCCTTTGTTGTATTTCCCCATATGGCTGATAGGTAATTAAAGTTTGAAGTGAATAATGCATTGTAAACTGCTTTTTTCCTATTTTCTGGAATGTATTTTCTTATTTTCCACAAGGCCGCTATAGTGGTCGATTTTTTTTGATTATTTTGTTTATGTGGTCGTCCTATTTTATGTTGTTTGTTATTTTTAGTCCTAGATATTCTGTGTTGCTAATTTCTTTTATATATTTTCCATTTATTTTAATTGTCAGGTTTGTGTGTTGTTTTTTTGTCTGGAATTTCATGAAGGTGGTTTTTTCTTTATTAATCGTCAATAAATTGTTGTAAAACCATTGTTCAAGCTTTGATATATCTGTTTTAATTTTTTTCTCGACTTCGTCTTGATCGTCTCCTGTGTATATCATACATGTATCGTCGGCATATATAAAAGGTGTTCCAAGTAAGTTTTGTTCCATCATATCATTAACATATATAATATACAGGATTGGTGGTAGGTTTCCTCCCTGTGGTATTCCGTATTTTCCATATTTGGGCGTACTTCGGGTGTCGTTTATTCTCGTAATTTGTGGTCTTTCGTTAATGTAGGATTGTATTAGTTTTAGTTCGGTGTTTTTTATTCCCATTGCGCTTTATTAGTTTTGGTTTCGATTTGTATCAAATGCTTTCTTCATGTCGATAAAGACCGCTAATACTATTTTCTTCTTATCTAAATTCTTTTTTATTGTGTCTATTAATTCGTAAGTAGCATACAAGGTTCCTGAATATTTTTGGAATGCGTATTGTTCGTGTTTGATTAGTTTGTGCTTGGTCAGGTGTTCGCATAGTTGTATCTGTATTACTTTTTAGAGTATCTTGTTTAATGAAGAAAGCAGGGATATGGGTCTGTAATTTGCAGAGTCTGTATTATCTCCTATTTTATGTATAGGTACTATTGTTGTATTTTTCATGTATTCTGGGTATGTTCCTTCCTTTAGTACTTTGTTTATTATTTTAGTTAGAATTGGTGACAGTGTGTTTGAATTTTGTTTTATGATGTCATTTGTAATATTGTCAAATCCTGGAGCTTTTCTGTCTTTAAGTTTATTTATTATACTGTTAATTTCGTTTGTGGTTATTGATTGAAATGTCATGTTAGGGATATTTTCTACTTTTGTTACTGTAGTGTTTGGTTTTAGTATTGCATTTTTCATTTGTTTTTCTGCCAGTGTTTCTCCTATATTTGCAAAGAACGTGTTTATTGTGTCAGCGAATTCGTCTGTGTTCGTTGTTAGTGTACCATTTATTGTTGTAATTTCTTTTATATAGCGTTTATCTCGCTTTTTTCTATTTATTTATTCGTTTATATTTATCCATAGTTTTTGAGGGTTGTTACTGAATTTTTTGAAATTATTCTTATAATATTGGATTTTTGTATTTTTGGTAAATTTGCAAGTAGTTTTCTTCTGGTTTAAGTATGTTTGTTTTATCGTTATGTTGTGAGGATTATTTTTGTGTCTCTTAAAAGCCTTATCTCTTTTATTTATATATTTTATTATTTCTTTAGTTATCCATGGATTTTCTTGTGATCTTTTAATTCTTGATATTAGTTTATTGTTTTCAATTATTTTATTTACTTAAAAATTGATAAATGGTCGAAGAAATATATCAAAAATTGACAAAAATCTTATAATTTTAAAAATATTTATTCGCATCGATTTACATTTCTATATTCGTATTCACCAAATTTACTGCATAAAGTCGAATATTATTAAATATAGCCAGTAGAAGTTAGAATAGAAATCGTCGAATTATAAACATAAAAAATTTCAATCTCTTAGTACATTTATTTTATTTATTTTGTGTTATTAATAAGATGAATAAAGTGTTTTGAAAACTGCACACTAAATCAGTGTTTAATGTGCATGGCGCATGAAGTATATATTTCGAGTTTACTAAACTAAATTCATTATGTTTCAACAAAATCTGAAGATTTCAAAGTTATTCAATAACACATTGAATTTTAAACATTAAAAGTGCGATTCTTTTCGCAATCTACAACAAGTTAGTCTTACAAAGACTATATCAAACACTCATTGAAACAACTACTTCCCGGGCTAATACCCCGACGGACATTGAATTATACAACAAGTGTTTGCTGTTACATACAGTAACCTACTGCAAATGTAACAATTTGGGTCAAATTATTCAGGCCATCTATAGACGCGTTTCGAGATTTATCTCTCCTCAGTATAGCTTTGCCATTCCCTCTAAACAATTTGACTGGCGGTCACGTTACCGTCAAATTGTTTAGAGGGAATGGCAAAGCTATACTGAGGTGAGATAAATCTCGAAACGCGTCTATAGATGGCCTGAATAATTTGACCCAAATTGTTACATTTGCAGTAGGTTACTGTATGTAACAGCAAACACTTGTTGTATAATTCAATGCCCGTCGGGTTATTAGCCCGGGAAGTAGTTGTTTTAATGAGTGTTTGATATAGTATTTGTAAGACTAACTTGTTGTAGATTGCGAAAAGAATCGCACTTTTAATGTTTGAAGTATTCTGCAACCAAGAATTGGCAATTTCATTTATACATTGAATTTTCGCAAAATTCCGAAATAAATTCTTCATAAATTGGGAAAATTTTCAATAAAATATCAACTTGTTATTTCTTCTAATTTTGTATCAAAATTTAAAAAAGCAAAAGATTTTTGTATGTTTTCAGTTTTAAACAAAATAAATTTTATAATAATATGTACTACATAACTTTATTGAATGTTTACAATTTAAGAAAATGGTGCATCTCTATAATCGAGTCTTTTTAATTAAATAATTATTTTGACTTTATTTGAAGACAACCTTAGCAAGGTATTTAATGATCATTAAACTACATGCAATTCTAAGTGTAATGAGTGTATTTCAAAATAATTTAAACACGCATTTATTAAAATCAAGATAAATTTATGAAAAATATTTGTTGATTTATAACCAGTTGTAACATCAATTAATCGATAATACAAATTCGTAAAACTTTCTCAGAATCCTGCACAAATCCTGTATTCAATACATATAAAGTTAATATTATTTATAAAATCTAAAAATGATTGGTAGAAAATCTAAATATTGAAAACTATTAAAACTGTTACAAAAATTAAAATGTGATAAATATGTTAAAAATGTAAAAACAATATCATGGATTTTCAATAAAATCAATAAGACGGAAGCAATATTTTTATTAAAGTCTTTAATAACTAACTAACGAGTATCTTCCACTCCTTGATTAAGTATGACGTAAAATTTCGTAAACTTTAGAATAGCCCAAACATTTGGATTTGAGCGTAGAGTGAAGTATAGCATCCAAATCCAAGTTTTTAGGCTTTTCTAAACTCGAAATTTTACTTCATGTGCCAATGATATAAAAAACTTATTTATTGTATAGTTCACAAACAGCTAATTTATCTTTTTATTATTGCCAAAATTGTAGTTGAAGATGTGTAATAAATAAACAAAATTAAGGATAACGCCCCAGGCCAAATTAATATAAAATATAAAAATTGGCTATAATTTTACAACAAATCAATAAAAGCCAAACAAAGCATATATTTTTGAAGTGTATAAAATAAACTCTATTAAATTATCATATTTTTTTTACTATAATTGCAATTTAAAAGATCTAATAAAATTTGCATACTTAGCTTAAAAAGTTGCTTTAGAGAAGTGTCAATTACATTTTTGTATTTTATTAAATAACGCAGGTATAGGCAGCACCTAATATGTAGTTAGGTATAGATCTTTTTTTCCATCTATAACACGAAATTGTCGCGGAATTAGTTTTTTTTTAATTTTCCTTCAAATAAAAAAGTATGCCATAATGCAAGCTTGTAAATTGATAAAAAGTTAATAAAATGTAACAGCTGCGGCTGATACTTAATGAAATTCCATATTAACTCTATAGTAAATAACACACTTAGTTAAGATTTTATTATCTATTGGTTGACACTGCAAAAATTGTTTTACAACACAATGGCCATCAGGCAGAATGATGTTTATATAAACTAATACTAATGAAGTAGGCTAGGTGGTGTTGTTTAGTGAATAGGGTGGGTTAAAAATCATCAGAATCAAAGTAAACAAGTTCTAAAATCAAAGTAAATAAATAAAGTCCAATGTTCAAATTTATATTTGTATATTTTGTTTTATAAGTAATTTTTTGTTAATTTTTCTGTATTAATGTGACAATATTTGCAGTTTGATTTTTACATTTATAGAAAACCAAGATATTAAAATGACTTTTAGTGGATATTTCTACAAAATGAATTACATTTTGGAAGAATACACATTTTAAAAAATCACATATAAAACTGAGTTTAAATGATCAGAATTTATTTAGAAAGACTATTTTTCATACTACTTATCAGCAACTTTGCTTACGCAAAGTATAATATCTCCCATAAAGATGACGTTATGAGCCCTCAAAGTAAAGAATTACACAAAAATCATTCTATTTTGGGGTAGAGTTGTTTTAAATATCATAACGACAAAAATCATAGTGTCAAAATTTGTTAAAAATCTTAGAATAATATTATAATATAACTATAACAAATTTCACAGTACTGAAAACTAAAATACTATGCCTGAATTCATAGTTATGTCTTCAAAGTAAAGAAAATTCAATGGTATTTAGGACTTTTTTTATGTGTTATCGAGATTACTTCTTCAAATTCTTAAAATTAATTAAGAAATTACCATTTTTGACATTCCAATTTTGCGTATTAAATAATTTCTATAAAATTTAAGTAATGGCTTCTTAAATGAGCATTGTCACCTTAAAAATAACGAAAATCATTCTATTTTGGGGTAGAGTTGTTTTAAAAATCACAACGACAAAAATTATAGTTTCAAAATTTGTTCAAAATCTTAGAATAATATTATAATATAACTATAAAAAATTTCACAGTACTGAAAAATAAAATACTATGCCTGAATTCATAGTTATGTCTTTAAAGTAAAGAAAATTCAATGGTATTTAGGACTTTTTTATGTGTTATCGAGATTATTTCTTCAAATTCTAAAAATTAATTAAGAAATTACCATTTTTGATATTCCAATTTTGCGTATCAAATAATTTCTATAAAATTTAAGTAATGAGCTTCTTTAAGTCAATAAAATACAACGACTTTTAGGATTTTTTGATTTATTGTCAAAATTATTACTTCATATTCTTCGAATTCATCAAGGAGAAGAAATACCAATTTTTGATAATCCAATTTTCTGTATTAAATTATTTCTTTAAAATTGACGTCATGAACTTTTTAAATGAGCATTGTCACCATAAAAATAACTAATGAGTACGATTTTATTTGGAAAATCATTATAAATATCTTGAGACTTTTAAGTGAGTTCTAGTATTTGATTTGTTGTTTGTGTTACATGCTTAGCACTTTTATTAAAATGAAGTACTTTGTTAGTATCACCAATTCGATATTTATTTATAAAAATGGTTTAAATTATTTTACTTTATTATGAGTTTGATTATATTTACGCTAATTTAAATCATTATGATGTCCATGTTTATGAATTTTTAGTGTCTTTTATTTATACCAGGGTTGTAATGTTTAAAACACTTTGTTTTGAAACAGTGTTTTAAACATGCTTAAAAACAGCTGCCGTATTTTAAACATGTTTTAAACGGTACATTTGTGTAAATCGTTTTTATTATCATAAATTAGTTAAACTATATTTTATACTACTTGATTAAACATTTTTTGTTTACTTTTTCAAATTTTTGTTAAATTGTTGAAGATATTTTAAATTAGATTATAAAAATAACATTTTATCATAATAAAATATAGAATTGCCGTTAATATCATTATAGTTTAATGCTAGTTAATCTCTACTAAACGCATATAAACACGATACTAACATTTCGTATTAATAGAGCAAAATCTACATGTTATTAGTTAGTTGTGAAATAATGATAAAATGAACGTGGCAACATTACATTTTCATGTGTTCCAACTTCATTGTAATCAATTCATTTAGAAGGTATACACTGTTTTTTTATGTTAGTGAAAATGTATTTCGTCTGATAAATTATTAGATTAAAATTTACTTCTAACGACTGTCTCCACTCTTAGACTTAACACGAAGTAAAATTCCGAGTTTAGAAAAGCCTAACAATTTCAGGCTTTTTTAAACTTGAAATTTTACTTCATGCGCCACGCGTATAAAACACTAATTTCAAGTAAAGTTCAATAACACATATATAATCATTAATTAAAATAATTAATTAATCAGAAATTTAGTCTGTAAATAATTAGGTTTTAAACATGTTTGTTAATAAAAACTGACGGCGATATTAAAAATGTTAATGGTTGCAAATTATTATTTTTTAAAGTATTTGTATCCGCGATTCAAAAAAGACGATTCGAATTTTCGATTCGAATCATATTTTTCACTTATTAATCCTTTATTCGAGTATTCGTGATTCGAAACATATTAGGTGATTCGGATTCGTGATTCGAATCCTGTTTTTGAGGATTCATCCCAGCTCTGCCAAGTAAAGAGATATGTTACACGTTTACTTATATTGTGAAATATAAATAATATCTTATATTTTTGCATTTGTTTAAAATGGGCGGTTTGGGCCTTTTCCCAAAAAATCGAGCCCTAGACATTGGTGTCATTTGTCTCCTGTCTCGAAGTAACATTTTACTTCATGCGAATGCTGTTTGTTTATTTATTTTATTATGTTATTTGTGATATTAATTGGGCCCCATAAGACGAAATTCTGGCTGCGCCACTGAATCACACCGATGAACATTGTTTGTTTTCATTAGAACACAATATGTAATCTCAAATAAATAATAATAATTCATGTTATTATTATATATCGGGTGTTCGATAAAAAAAAAAAAAAACGCCCAACGCCATAACTCTTGTATTTATTGACCGATTTTATTGAACTAAAAACTAAAGTCAATTGCCGTTTAGATACTAAAAAATGACATGAATATTGATTTTTTTAACAATAACTTAATTTCCAAATAATAGCCTATTTAAGATTTTTAAATGACTGCCTATCATTTTTTAATTTTATTACATTAAACATTTTTTCTCAATGCAATAATGCCTAATTTCTTGTTTGTTTTTCAATGTTATAGTCGAATTTTTTTGAAATCTCTTTATAATTTTATTTTTTTTAAATTATAATTAGTGTGCCTTGTTAAAAAAGTGATAAATGTCATTTATTGTGAGGTTATGCCGTTATTAATAACGAAACAACAAATAAGTACCTACGTTACAACTTAATCTAGAATGAAGGTACAGGAAAAACGTAAATATTTTGTTATTTAAATATTTCGATTATTACTCATTTTTTAAGTGTATTTATAACTTCACAACATTTCAGTGTTTTATACGCGTGGCGCATGAAGTAAAATTTCGAGTTTAGAAAAGCCTGAAAATTTGGTTTAGTCGCGTAGCGCTACGCGCTACGCGACTAAACCAAATTTTAAGACTTTTCTAAACTCGAAATTTTACTTCATGCTTAGTCTGGGAGTGGAAACACTCGTTCGGACTTTATATTTAACTCTTTTATAAAATCGACGTATGTAATATAACAAAGCATTCATTGAAATCATAAAAAAAGATGCAAAATTTTACCTAAAATCAACTTTTAGAGTTAACTTTATAATTTGCTCGGGTCTTGATGGGTTAATATTCTATTGCTAAGAAGAACAGTATTTATTAAATAATAAAGTTGCATTTAATTTAATAACAAACTGTGAATAAATCGACAAAAATCTAGAATTATCGAAAATTTCGACATGTTGAAAATCTTGACGGTCCACTGCCAGACTAAGCATGAAGTAAAATTTTGAGTTTTAGACTCGAAATTTTACTCCATGCGCCACGCGTATAAAACACTAAAATATTGTAAAGTTTAAAAAATACTAGCCTTTATTTTGTTCGGTCGGTTGACAAATTGTGTTATATATATCTGGTCGCCATACCTCGCTTGCTCAATTAACCAACTAGAGAGCATTCAACGCAAATTTCTAAAAATGATTTATTTCAAAAAACACCGAGCTTATCCTGTTCAAAATTACAATCACGATAATCTGCTTCGAGAGTTCAATTTGCACTCCCTCGAAACACGTCGGAAACTATCTTCTCTGTTATTTCTACACAAACTACTAAATAATTAAATCGACGATATCCACTTAATGTCAAAACTTAATTTCTATGTACCAAGATTGAATTCCCGAAGCAAATGTACATTTGCATACACCGTGCCGAGAACTAATGTTCTCCATTATTCTCCCTTACACTGCATGGTACGACACTGTAACAATGTTCCAGACATGGATATATTTAATGTAACCTCCCTTGATATCAGAACCTCATTGTCACCGTTAATATAAGTCTTTTCTTTTGTTTTTTGTTATCAAATATGCCATATAATTTATCCACTACTCTACTTTATTTCTACCATTTTGTATTAATGTTTATTTTTAGTATTAATGTTTATTTTTAGTTAGTATATTTAAAAAAAAACTGTATTTTTCTCTGTAAATAGAATTTATTCTGCTGAGAAATAAACGATTATTATTATTATTATTATTATTATATCTTCTAAACTGATTATAGATACTAATTCTATTTATAAATTTAAATCAGTATTAAAAATCCAATTTTATTTCAAAGGAACACTACATGTATTACCAAAAATAATGTGAGCCAGATTTACTATAATTTTTTTCTAGCATAAATATAATTTAATATTAACATATCGAGCATAATTGGACTTGGAAAAACAATGTCCAATATAATAAAATAAGAAAAGTATATGCAGCCATTCAAAAATGTAAATTTGACTATTATTTGGCTATAAGTTAATTTTGAAAAAATATATAATTAGTGTCAATTTATGGTATTGAAACTGCGATTGACTTTGTTTTTTAGTTCATTCAAATCGATCAATAAATAATAGTTATGACGTTGGACGTTTTATTTTATCGAAAACCCGATTTTTAAAATTAGATTTTGTGTTCTAATGAAAACAGCCAATGTTTAGATAACTATATATTTTGCGACTGACCGGCCACTTTGGGATTAACTCTAGTCTAACTCATTGTGTTTTTGAGTTATAGTGTTAATTGACAGTCAGACACACGGACATCATTTCAAAAATGTGTTTTTTGGACTCTGCGAGGTCCAAAGCGTGAAGATATAAAACAGTAAAGAAGCAAAACTGAAATAATTTGTCTTTAAATAAAAACATTTATTTGACGCGTTTCTTCGCTTTATTTATACAAAAACATTTCTTTGAAGCGTTTCTTCATTTTATATTTAAAAACGTTTTGCGTCATGCTAAATTTTGATAAGTAGAGTAGCAAAAATCCAAACAATCAACCCTATTTTGACTGTAGCGCATTGTAAACACTGTCAAAATACCTCCGCACAAAAGCTTTCGGTGTGGGCCGAAATTGGATCAGAGCGAACTGTAACAGGAAGATGAAGTGTTACCTGTAAATCACGTAAAGAGAATTATTCACGGCGGTGCCCTAAAAACCACTTAACAAGGGCAAATACACGGACCCCCGCTGCTTCGGTACCTCCTACCTGTGCAAACATTTCTGTCAGGTGAGCCTTTTACGGTTTCACGCTTTAATTTCGGCACCGCAGAGCAAAGTCGCCGTTTACCTTTTCGAAAGGGGCATTGTCTCCGAGGGATGTCTCAATAAAATTTGTACGGTAGGACAAGGTGGAGCCACCGTGGTAAATCTGTCAATCGGATTGGGGGCTCGTATATCATTGTTGGTTTTTTAATGGGGCGAAAATTACAGGTAGTGCAATTGTTGGTGGATTATTTACGGTGTGGTATCAGGGGGGTGGTTTCAATGGGTTTTTAGGAAATGACCACAGAAGTTAAAAAGTTAAAACGCTTTTAATGAGTTTTTAACAATTATGTTAATTACAGAGTTAATCCAGAAAGTGGTGGGATTATCTTGGTATTAATTTTAGGATTTCTTAGAATTTGTAATTATAAAAATTTGTTTAAAATTACTTCATAATTGAAGTTAACCTTAATATCGCTTGATAATAAACTGCCTTATTGATAGACGTTAGCATACAGATTTAACAGGGTTTGAAGGATCATATTAAAATGTTTGCATTAACAAGGGCGCAACCTGGGGGTCCAAAACCCCTCCCCTGGCTGCCCAAAAGAGTAAAGAAAGAAAATGATGTTTGTATTACAAATAGAAAATGATTTATTCCCGAACAGTAAATATATAATAAAAATTAAGGCTGGAATTCATTCAAAAATATATTAAAATATTTGAATATTTAAATATTCGAATATTCAAATATCCAAAGTGTTCGAATGTTTGAATTCATAAATTTAAATAATAAAATAAATTAGTTCTCAGGCGTATCAAGCGGAAGGGCGCCATTGAAGCCAGACATAAGAAATTTTATTAATTTAAATCAGAAATGTCGAAACTTACGCATCATTCTCCGGGAATCACGTATTTATTGTCATGTTTGACCTTAAAATCCATCCCACCCGTAGTCCCAATTCCAGGAGTATAACCTTATCCATGTTAACCTTTTCGTAGAAACAGAAACAAAAGATACATTTCATTTTAATAACTGGAAACATCTTCAAATACCAGCATCAATCGTCAACAAAAATCTGCGAGGAGGATCCATGGCATCCTTCCACGCATCTATAGCTTTTGGCAAAGCAAATCCACCGCGCATAAATAATCCCCTAAATGATTGTCTTCACTTTACTTTTCCTAAAAATACCAATATCACCCATTTGTTTCTAGTTTATATCGATCCTCTCTCCAATATTGAAGATACAATATTTACCAAAACGTCACTTTACGATCATGCTATAATAATCGGAGACTTCAATGTAAATAAAAGAAAATCCCAAAAAATGCACAACTTCTGCTCCAATTCCAATTTTACAAAAATCTCCACTCCTCCAACTTTTATAATGAGCGAAAACCACAACACCAGACATCATCCTATGTACTTCAAACATACGTTATCTTATGAACACAATCACATTAGTCCCAGATTTGTGCTCCGACCACCTATTCATTGAATTTAACCTTGATACACAACTTGCTCCTTGCCCTTCGCCTCCTGAACACATTTTTGCTACCAGAAGTGTAACATCGAGAAAGTAAACGACGACATAACAAATGCCTTCGACAGCAACTGTGACATAACTCATTCCATCATTAACCATTTTAATACAATATTATCCGAATCCATCCAACGTCATACTCCCAAAGTTGAAAAACAATATTACAAATATCCTCTTCCAAAATTCATTTTACAACTTATTAAATATGAAAGACAAATATACAGAGACATGAAAGAAATAGACGACTAAAAGCTAAATTCAACCAATTAAATAGAGATATCCGGAAATTAATATTTGAATACAAAATCAACAAATGGACAGAAACTTGTAAAGAGATTAATGAACTAAACGGTAAAGAATATTGGACACATATAAAAAACTAAATATAAAAAATCAGACAAAATTAATAGCATCAAAAACCCAACAGACAGTTCAATCACAACGGACGACACGAAAATATCCAACACATTTGCAGAACATTTTGACAATATGTATAAATTCTCAGACAATAAAAACTATAACAAACATTTTCTTGAGACCGTTAATAATTGGTTTAATTCTTCCGACAATAGCGCTACCTCACCTCCCCTAGATGATTCATTTGACGAGACAGACTACTTCTCGATGCTACATTCTGGTAAAAATTCTGCACCAGGTTATGATAAAGTGCCCCGATTTATCCTAAAAAAAACTATTCGTTAAAGTCCACCAATTATTCCTTAAAATTCTAAACTACTGTTATAAACATTTATACATACCTCCGGAATGGAAAAAAGGTATAATCGTATGTATTCCCAAACCCGAAAATAATCCCTCATTTATCACAAACTACCATCCTCTCACACTTCTCCCAGTAAAAGCAAAATTATTAGAATTCCTCACCAAACAAAAAATCCTAAACTCGATTCCTGACTACCAATTTGACCCCAAAAATCCACAGTACAACCACTTACCATGGTAACCTCAAACCTTCAAACAAAACACCTGGAAGGACATACTTCTGCCATAGCCTTCCTTGACATAAGGAAAGCCTTCGATTCTGCATCGAGGTCTCCTTTACAAATGTTCCCTTCTCAATATACCACAACACCAAGTAAAAATCCGCCCTTTTAACCTACAGCAAGTTGTCTCACAAGGTTCACCCTTATCAACCTTTTTATATAATATCTACTGCCAAGATATTTATAATCCCGATCCCCATTATTTTAATCCAAATATATATTCTCTACAGTTCGCGGATGACATATTAATTAAGCTTCAACCTGCCTTACAATCCCTGCAAACAGTTTTAAATTCCCGTCAATCCTGGTGCAACGCTATGGACGTTAATTAAAAACAAAGCTGAACCAAACAATAAACAAAGTAACCAATGTCCAGATTTTCTATATAGTGATGGTGTAAGAATAGATGACCCAAAACTAATAGCTGATAAATTAAATCATTATTTTAGTACAATAGGAAACCAAAACAAACAAATAAAAAAAATAACAATAATTCTAGTCAAGCCAGAGCTACAATTTTTATGTATGCGGTTACCAAATAAAAGACAAAACATGTGATTACACAAATGATATCGACCTATTCAAAAGATATTGATGATTTATTATCTACACTTATTAAACACACTGCACAACATATTATTATACCCGCAAGCAATTAATATGTCGTTATCTGAAGGTATATTTCCGGAAATATTAAAAATCGGACGTATTATACTGTGGTGTCGCCTGAAGTTAGGAGCGGGCGCCGCGGCCGGCGGCTGTTGACAAGGTCCGGTTTTCTGCACTTGAAACAGGGCTCCGTCGTTGATGCTCGATGCAGTCAGGAAATCGTCCGAAAAAGGGTCCTTGGCGTCGACGTCTGATGCTGGCGGGTATTCCTGTAGTCAGCTCGCCTTGTAGATCCTGAATCTTGATGATTCCCGTGGCGAAGATCGTTGTGGAAAGATCACGTCGGGGTCACCAATTTATAACGGCGGTCATAGGTGCATTTGGTTCCGTCGTTATACTATGAATCTTACCACAGGAAAACACAAGAAATGCAGGTACTTGGGGAGTTTTATTTATACTTAACTATGTCACGTACAAAAACGAACGTTAGCACGCGTTATTCTCTAAAATTATATTTATTATTTTTTGTGTCCACGGCAACCTTCTTATCTCTCCCCGCCGTCCGGATTATTCTTGTTCAGGCGACACCACAATACCAATACATAAAAAAGGTGATCATAATAATATAGGTAACTATAGGCCTATATCAATTTTACCCATATTTTCAAAAACATTTGAAAGGGTCATATATAACAGGGTCACTGAGTTTATTGATAAAAATCATATACTAACATATCGACAATTTGGATTTAGGAAAGGTCTCACCACAAACCAAGCAATCTTTAATTTTTTAGACTTCGTACTAAGTAACCTGGACACGAATTCGAGGGTTTTCTCTATATTTTTAGATCTGTCGAAAGCCTTTGATTGTGTTCCACACCAGCTACTACTAGATAAAATAACGAGATATGGAATCCGTGGCAATTGCCACAAACTGCTCTCGACATATCTACATGGCAGAAGCCAAGTAACATCCATAGGCGTAATTAATACACAGTATACATCGTCGAAAGCCCATGCTAGAATAGGTGTACCACAGGGAAGTATTTTGGGTCCATTGCTTTTCTTGTTACTCATTAATGATATGCCTCTAGAACTCAATGCCCATATTACAATGTTTGCGGATGATTCAACATTTAGTGTCAGTGATACATGCATAGCAAATTTAAATATGGCATCAAATCAAATATTAAATGATCTGAGTAAGTGGCTTGACTCAAATAACTTATTGGCAAATGCAACAAAGACGTATGTAATGAATATGAGATCACAATAGGGCCACACAAATATAAAATTGAAAAATGAAGGCATCGAGGAAATCAAAAGCACTAAATTTCTAGGCATAAACATACAGAATGATCTGAAATGGGATAAGCACATCAGTAAGGTGTGTAAGGTCGACCATTGCCAGGTACTCATACTTAATATATTCATGTAGGAACGATATCCACCAAAAAGCTGCTCGAGCTGTATACATGTCATATTGCAAACCACATTTAACATATGGCATAATATTTTGGGGTTGTACCACACAATTGAACATACACAAAATGTTTGTCATGCAGAAACGGCTAATAAGGGCAATCTGCAATAAAAAGCGTCATACAGGATGCCGGGAATCATTTAAGCAGCTTAAAATAATGCCACTTATCAGCCTGTATATATTTGAATCTTTAAAATTTGTAATTAATAATATGCGTCTATTCGACAAATATCAAAATCAACACACCTACAGTGTCAGATATAGACGTATCCAAATACAGAAACACAAACTCGCATACATCCATAACTCGTGTGTGATACAACCCGTAAAACTATACAACAAACTGCCAAACACTATTAAAATTCTTCCTAATGAGTTGCTTATTAATAAAATAAAATCCTTTATATTAGACCACTCGTTCTATAGTTTGGATGAATATATTAAACATTGTGAGGACAATGCCTAGTCACAATACTAATTTTAAAAATTGAGTTAGATTAAACTCTTGTCCGGTCCACATATACACGTCTTTAACATGTTTATACACCTAGCTATTAAGTTTTATATTTATTCAATTTTAGTTATACACATATTTTTATATTTATTCACTGTCTTGTCTACATTTACAATATTTTTTAATCTGTTGCGCCTAGCTATTAAGTTTTATATTTTTTATATTTATTCACTATCTTGTCCACATTTACAATATTTTTAATCTGTTACACCTAGCTATTAAGTTTTATATTTTTATAATTATTACATTTTATTTATACTTATATTTTTTATATTTACTTACTGTCTTGTTCACATTTACACATGTACTTCTCTGACTCACCCATGAATGTAACAATTCTTTTTGGAAATAAATAAAATTAAAAAATGGCGTCTTGAAGTCAATCCTACCAAATCTAAACTATTTATCCCTTATCACAAAATTACTCCTACATCCCCTAAAATAAAAATCCACAACTCATACCAACTCATACATAGCCCCTTCACACACACTTTGTTGTTTATTATTTTTATCAACGATATTGCGAACAACATACCAAGAAACTGCAAAATTCTGAACTAAGCCGATGATACAAATATTCTCATAGAAGGAAATACATTCGTAGATATTAAGAATGTTGGATCTTTGGGTATGAATGCTATAGAATCATGGTTCAATGAGAATAAACTCAATTTAAATAAAGAAAAGACATTATGTATTTTATTCAAATCTAATCAAAGACTAACAACACCAGAGTCAATAAAATTTAATGAAATCAGCTAAAATTTCACGGACAATGCCAAATTCCTGGGTATTATAGTTGACGATACGCTAAGCTTTTCCCAACAAGTAAACCATGTGTGTAAGTAGAGCACAAAAGGACCACGGAGACCGTAGTGCAGGGACGCTAAGCGATACCACCTCATGTGGAAAAAAAAACCATGTGTGTAACAAAGTAAGCAGTGCTACGTATGGAATGCGCACATTAATGCGATATACTAACTTTGACATAGCAAAACTATTTTACTTCGCAAATGTTGAGTCACGCTTAAGATATGGACTCATATTTTGGGGTGGCTGTGTTAATTTTAATAAGGTTTTCGTTAAGCAAAAAACAGCAATAAGAATTTTATGTAAATTAAAATATAATTTATAATCGCGCATGAAGTAAAATTTCGAGTTTAGAAAAGCCCAGAAAATTTGTCTCGGGTCGCGCAGGGCTTTTCTAAACTCGAAATTTTACTTCATGCGCGACGCGTATAAAACACTGATTTCAAGTGAGGTTCAAATATACATAAAGTTCACAATATTTAGGTGTTTTATACGCGTGGCGCATGAAGTAAAATTTCGAGTTAAGAAAAGCCCAGAAAATTTGTCTCGGGTCGCTGCGCGACCCGACACAAATTTTCACGGGGCTTTTCTAAACTCGAAATTTTACTTTATGCTTAGTCTGGAAGTAGGATACACTCGTTTAAAACTTCAAATTGAACTCCTAAAAAAAAAACAACGAATAACTAAAGATTTTAAGAAAATAAGCTGAATTTGGAATACGTATACTTTAAAGAAAAACTCCCTGTACATCAAAGAAATGTCATTTGGTTGTGTGGTAAGCAATCAGCTGTTCAGCTGTCAGCACGTAATGTACTTGTCAAAGCTATTACGTGCATGTGTACGTAATGTCAATCATACTTGTCAAGATGACAGTGTGTAATGATGCGGGTACTAGATAGGGCGTAGGTAAACAAATATTTTGTAGGTTATCAATTACTAATTTTATTTTATTAATGAAAATGATTAAACCGGATTTTCAAAAAGTGCCATTACATTTTATTTCTAAAACTAAAATTAGTATGTTCATTTTGTAATGTACTTATTTTATACATATAAGCAGGTAGTAATATAACTTTACACAGTTTGAGTATCTTTAAAAATAAAGGTACAAGACGTCGGCAAACTTTAATGGGTCGCAAGTGACCCTCCTTGCGATTTCGGGGTAGCTGAGAGATTACTGTAAGTACAATTATCCCATCTGCAATACTAATTCCGTGAAATTTTTAATCTGAACACTTCCAGAGGGTACTTTTAATCAGGGCTGCGAACCAGAACTGAACCGTAAACCGAAAATCAGAAAAAAAACCGTTATTTTTGTCGGAACGAAAACCGAAATTGAACCGAAAAAATATATCGATTTATTTCGGTTGAAACACGCACGTAAATACTTATTTAATTCTACAACAGTTTCTACTTTTTTGCAATTTTTAAATCGAAACGGTTTGCGGAAATATTCATTTTGAGATCCCCTCACTCGATTAAAAACATTTCTGATTTTTTTGTCGCAGAAATTATAGTTTTTCGACTTTGAAAAAAAGTGAATTTTCATTCCACCTTGTTTTTTTTAAGAAAAAAATCTACAGAATTAACTAAATATAACGAAAATAGTCAAAATCAAAGAATAAACTTACTCAGAAATTAATAAACGTTGACTGGTTACAATCGCAATTTATATATCTCTACTGGATTTTCCAAAATATCTACTGTTTAGTTGAAAATTGTTCGATAAAAAAAATCAACTTTGTCTTAGATTTTTTTGGGTATAAATGCAGTTCCTTTGTCTGACATAATTACTACTGAATTTCAAAATGTTGATTTTTGATGATGCCGCACTTTTTGTGGGATAAAGCCAAATAAACTTCCATCAATTACTGCGAAAATGTACTTGTACTTTTTGTTTGTAGACTCCAATGGTCCTAGGTGATCTATATGATAGGTGTGAAGGGGTCCAGTCTTTGGCAAAGGATTCAAGTATCCTTCCATTTTTCCTCGCTTGGCGTTAATCAGAATGCATGGAACACAATTTCCAATAATTTTCTTTATTCTTTCTTCTACGTTGGGTATGTAAAATTCTTGTTCGATCAGATCATTCGTTTTCGTAACAGAGAAGTGCCCTTTTTCATGATTCATTCTGATGATTGCTGATTTCATTCTATGTGGCACAACTAGTAGTTCACGTCCTTTAACTATTTTGTACAATAATCCATCCCTGACAAAGTAATCTTCGTATTCTTTTTCTAATAATATTTGCTTGATCGCTGTGATTGATTCATCATAATCCTGAGCTGTTTTGTGCCTTAGTGTCGTTTCATTGGTTAACAACAACACTGGATTTCGACTCAGGGAATCGACGTGCGGAAGTCTTGAACCTGGTTTATGTTCTATTTCATAATCGAATTCTCCTAAAAGCAGAATCCATCGAGCTACCCTGGTCGAAAGATCTGTTTTCTCCATTGTTTTCTGAAAAGCTGCGCAGTCGGTGATAATCTTGAAACGTTTTCCAAGAAGGTAGACTCGAAATTTTTTCAGTGCTTCGATGATAGCCAGTACTTCCAATTCATAGCTAGAGTAAATCTGTTCAGCAGGTGTAGTTTTCCGACTCATGTAGTAAACAGGATGTAAGTTCTGATCCTCTGCTCTTTGCAGTAGTATTGCACCATAGCCAAATTTGCTGGTGTCGGTATGCAGTTCGGTTTCGCTATCTTGTCTAAAGATGTTTAATACTGGTTGCTCTGCTAAAATTTCTTTTAAGCGTACAAATGCTAACCTTGCGCTGGTCCCAAACTGGAAAAGTGCATTTTTCTTTAGCGAATCACTGGTTTTGCAATCTGGGCGTATCCTTTAATAAATTTTCGGAAATATCCTGTCAATCCAAGAAAAATTTGTAGCTGTTTGGTGGTCTTCGGTTCTGGAAATTTCATTACTGCTTTAGTCTTCAGCTCGGATGGTAAAATTTTACCCTCTTCTAACTTATGTCCCAAGAATTCGACGTTTCTTTGTAGTATATGGCATTTCTTCCAGATTATCTCTAACCCATACTCTGATGCAGTTTTCAGCGTTGATTCTAACTTTATTAAGGCCTCTTCTTCATTAGTTGCGGAAATGATTATATCGTCCATGTATGGTAGTACTATTCCCTTCCTGATTAAGTCTCTGAACACACAGTTTGTGAATCTTTGGAATACTGCTGGTGAATTACATAATCCAAATGGGACTCTTTTGAATTGATATTGTCCTCCATAGGTCACGAATGAAGTGTATTTTCGGCTTTCCTTTTCAACTTTTACATGAAAGAATCCACTTTTCAAGTCAATTGTGCTGAATATTCTTGCACTTTGGAGTTGATCAACACATCGTCAATGAGCGGCAAGGGATAACGATCTTTAACAATTTTCGTATTTATTCTCCTGTAGTCCACGCACATCCTCGGTGTCCCGTCCTTCTTCTTTACCACAACTACTGGGCTAGCATATTCGGATAAACTTGGTTCAACTATTCCCTCTTCCAACCATTCCTCAATTTGTTTGTCCACTGCTTCCCTTTCCGGAAATGGTAGTCTTCTAGGACGTGACGAAATAGCCTCATCATCCTGTACTATGATCTTCATTTCTATTTCGGTTGTCTTTGCCTTATTCGGCTTGTATTCTTCGATGATTCGCTTAGCTTTGATCTTGACTTCATCACTTATTTCTTTCCCTATGTCTATTGCAGGTTCGTCGATTTCAATTTTCAATAGAAATGGAGTTTTCTCTTTTTCTTGAAATTTCTTAACGGTTACGCCGTTCTTGTTCATGGTTATTTCCGCTTGCTCTAAAAGTTCGCGTCCTATGATAGCTTTTACCACATAGATTGTGACTATGAAACTTTCGGAATCGATAATTATGTTTTCTTTAAAATATCCTAATGTGCTCACGTAATTTTTCCCAAAACCACTACGTAAAAGTGTTGACTCTTCTAGCTTTGGACATCCAACTGACTTATACACATCCTCATTCATTAAATTTACTTCACTACCTGAATCGAACAATGCGTCTATTTCATCATTATTGATGGTAACTACTTTTGTAGTATTTCCTATTTTGTTTATTTTATTCAAGCTGTGAACATCAACATTGTTTTCGCTATTCTGCCTTTAATTGCAATTGTTTGCTTTATGGCCATATTTGTTGCTTTTGAAGCATTTGGGACCTTTATCCTTATCTCGACAATCCGTTGACTTATGTCCTCTTTTACCGCAGTTGAAACATCTAGTTTGCATTTTAGTATCGCTTGGAATGGATTCTTTTTTGGTTTTATCATATCTTGTCTTGGGTACAGCCTGTTGAAATTTTGATTTAAAGGTAGTGTATACTCGTAATTTATCCTTAAATGTTCTTATATCCTTGGCACCGTACAAAATTATTTTGTTTGCATTATTATCTTGTATGCCGTCTATTACATATTGAATTTATGCTGACGTTTCAACGTTACCCCTATTTGCAAGTTCCCTCATGTTTAGAAAGTATTCTTGTGGTGATTCGTCTTTCCTCATTTTCCTTTTAATTAACATGTCATGCAATTCTGCACTATTCAATCGCTCAGAAAATTCTTCCAACAGAGAGTCTTTTAACTGTCTCCAACTATTTACTTTATTTTGACAATTAATGAAAAGTTCGGCTAGTTCACTTACTCGTCTTTTTGCAAAAATTAATTTCTGTAGATCACTCCAGTTTAGAAGGGCTGCTGTTTCCACATATTCCTCAATCCACTTTTCCACAGGAAAACCATTGTCGCCACTGAATAGTCTAACAGAGTCTTCGACATTTCGGAATGTTAGAGTGAACCTGTGTGAATTATCTTCCTTCGGCGATACGGACCTAACTGGTGTATTGTCGTCAGATTGTTCTTCGGTTTCGCTGTCATCCTCAGATGTGCGTTGTGTCAAGAAATTTATATCTGTGAGACTCGTGCAAATTCGGGTACTTATTTGCTCGACAGTGCCTCCATAATCTATCCGTAACATTAGGCAAATCGCGGTTAAATCGCCTATCGAGAAATTACCTTTCACATAATCAACTTTTCGTTTGAATTCGTCAGATTCCGTTGTAAAATTAAATCCATTAAATTCTCGAAGTTTCTTTCTGCTGTTTCTGTCACCTTCCCTTTCAAACACTAGTCTATGAAATGAATAGGCAGTTGACTTACTTGCTGACGTAATGTTTCTTTCAATTTCACTAATCTGACCTAAGCATTCCATTTTCACTGGTATCGCTTGATCCCGTTAATATTGCTTGATCCCGGTTGAGCCCCCAAATTTGTAGGATTATAGATGTTTTATTAACAACTAGTAACAACATTAACAAACAAACATGCGATATTAACACTTAAATGTCGTCTTCCGTGCTTCTTCAGCAGTTATTGGTCGTCTTGCGTCTTCTTCTGGCCGTCGTATTCTGTTCTTACTTTTTTGCGTCCGTCTGACAGTTGTTTTTTTTTCTTGTGTCACGCCCACGGCACTATTTTTATTTCAACACACACACAAACCCCACATAAATATTGACGGAAAACGCCGACAATTGATAATTTGGCTAATACAATAAATATTTTCGAATGACAGTCAATGAATGGTAGTCAACAATTAGCATGCATGTAGTCAAAATAATCGATTAATAATTCATTTTGTCAAATGAAAATCAACATTAAATAGTAGTCAACAATCAACATGAATCATGTAGTCAACATGATCGATTAATAGTCAAATGAGAGTCAATAAATAGCATGCAATCACAATGTAATTGATAAAAAGTCAATGGGCAGTATGATTTCCCTTTTGTTAAAGTTAAAGACAGTCGTTAAGTTTGTTTGTCTCTGTCATGTATGTCAATTTTAATAAATTTCCACTCACTCTTTACAATTATTTAGCCTTAATAAAGAGGAAATCATACGGCTTAATGTTGTTAAATGACAACATATGAAGAATAGTCAATAATCAGTATGTGGTTAACTTAATCGATTAATAGTCGATGTTTTCAAATGTTGTCTTCAAATGGCAATATAGTAAAGACTGTCAACATAATCAATATCTAATCTATAAAATAAAATGACACTTCATAATTTCACTATCACGACTATTTGACTATAATCACTGGTGGTTTGTTTTTCTGCCGCTATAAAATGTTAGCTTAAAATTGCTTCGTCAGCTGTCGATTGATTGTATTATGATTATAAATCACTATGTTGACTGTTTTTTTACTACGATGTATCGTATGTTCAATCAAAAGAACTCTAGAGTGCCATGAAAAATATTGTAGGTTGGCAACTCTGAATTTATATAATAAATTAATTACATCCAACTAAAATTAACAAAAAGATTATATAATGGCACTCTAGAGGTTTTTTTTTTAATTAAACAAACGATTTAGTAATTAAATTTCTTTATCGTATATTGACTATTGCAATATAGACTATTAGTCTTAAGTATGATTTTGTCACTTAATTGACTGTATATTGACATTTGTGATCTTTTGATTGTAAGTCAATTGGTTGGCTCACTTTAGGCTATCATAGGATTTTGTCATTATATATCTTTATCGACTGTATTTTGACTATTGCGACATTATGACTGTAACACACTTGATTGACTGTGTTTTGACCATGATTGAATTTTGTCATTAAATCTTTCTATTGGCTGTTTGTTTTTTTATTGTGAAATTAAAACTAGGATTTTACATAAAATGTCTTTATTGATTGGATTTTGACTACTGTGAGATTATAACTGTAAGTCGCTTGGTTGACTGTCTTTTGACTATTCTAGGATTCTGTCACCTTAAGTCTGTACTAGTGTTGTGAGTTGGCGAAAATTCAGCCGCACGTTCTCTATGACCGAAATGGCGAAATATAGAGAACGTTCTGTTGGGGAACGACCTTAATCATTTTCATGCCTCTGCTTGCTGTTTTCACGCGGGCTAAATGCGCTGTCATCAATTATCCTCCTCGCTCACACTATTACATTCCCTCCTTTTTTTTTTAGCTAAGGATATCGTCAGGTTTGCCAAATCAGTGATTTTGTCATCAAATCTGGTGCTTTCCACATTCGGATTCAGACAAATTGTTTGTGATTCAGACGTGGGTAAATTCTGGTGTTTGTTGAAAGTTTTCAGTGACAATCTAGTGATTTACTGTCATTAGAAAGTAATGAAACAGTCGAACGTGGCAAAATACTGTCAAAACTATAAAAAATTAGGAAAGATTCAACATATCATTTATAAAACTGTCCATGTCCAAATGGTCAAACATTTGCAAGAGAATCCTTTTTGATCAATCTTGTATAAATCATTTCCAAGGAGTATTTTTTAAACTTCATTTCAATTCAGTGTTTTGTACGCGTAGCGCATGAAGTAAAATTTTGAGTTTTTAATCATATTCTGACAATTTTCGCACAAATTAAAATTTTTGACGTACTACTCATATCATATTTTGACAATTTTCACACGGATTGACATTCATGACGTTTTTAATTATATTTTGACAATTTTCATATGAATTAAAATTTTTGACATTCCGAATCAAATGTTTACACTTAACATGTCGATTTATAACATTATTATCAGATTTTCAACAAATCGAAATTTTCATAAAATTTTCATCATTTCGAGATTTTCGTCGATTCATCAAAGTTTCATCAGATTTTGTAATATTTTCAGATTTTTCTCAATTTATAAAATGTTGATAACATTTTCAATATTTCGAGATTAATAATAAATTTATGAAAATGTGCATCAGATTTTCAACATATCTTGGTTTTTGATATTTTGTCATTTTTATCGATTTATCAAATTTAATTGTAATTTTAGATATTTCGAGACTTTCTTCTAAAATTATATCAAAAGTTATTTGTTTAATTAGTACAAAAAATGGTAGTTTTCGGGACGAGCAAGAAATTGCCGGCCGACGCGTCAGCGGAGGCCGGCGATCTTGCTAGGCCCGAAAACGAATTTTTTGTACGAATAGAACATACTATTTTTTCTCAAACCTTTGAATTTTTAAAAAAATTAAAAACTTTTTTTTCCAAAAGAAAAAAATATGTATAAGTATAAGAAATGTATTCACTGTTAAATAAAGTTTGAGAAACAATTATAAGCATTTACATATTTAATTATTTTGAACTATTAACATGGATTGTTATATTACAATTTGACCAATTCGAACAATTTTGGAACTGAATTGGAGCACCTGAACTTGCAACTTTCAAGTTCATTTGCTCCAACTCAGTTCTGCTTTCAGTTATGTGTGAAACAAAGGAAGTGCTGTCAATAGCTGTGGTGCTAGGTGAATTCAAGTCAAAAATTTTGTTTGCAGTTTCCAATTTGTTCGAAATTGAATCGTCTATATAGCCCTCGGCCACAGTACTGGACTGCCAACGTCCATGTCTTTTTAAGGCAGTTAAATCGGCACCTGCGTTAACCAACAGCGTGGCTGAAGTGCGTCGCAAGCAGTGGCCTGTGTAGGTTTTTAAATCCGGCAAATTTAAAAAGGTACCAACTTCTTGTCAATCGACGCCAATTTATAAACCCCTACAACCTGTCTATGGCATTTACCACTTTGGTATTTAATAAAAAAAAACGATTTTTTTTCATATTGGGAGGGGGGAGCGATATATTTTCTATAAATGCCTAAATATATGTCACCAGTGACTGTAAATGATTTCGGTTTCTTCATTTTCGTGTTTGGAATCCGTATTAATAATGCAGACCCTAAATCGTCGACATCTGCTATGTTAATTTTCGACATTTCATCGCGCCGGAGTGCTCCTGCTATGCCAAAAATGAGCCCAATCTGAAAATACACACACTCTGAATAAACTAAGATAAAATTAATACATAATTTAACATTCTTACCTTAATCATCAAATATTTATTATCGGGCGCTTCAGAAAGAAATTTATTAATATCTTTTTTCGTCAAAGTTTTTGATTTTTTGGGTTGATATCCATCTGTCTTCCTCTTTAAAAATGGTATAAGTTTGGGATACTTTTTTTATATCAATACCATTTTTCACATTAATAGTTGCCTTTAACATGGAATAGTGTCCCCATAAAGTGGATGGTTTCATTTTGGTAGATACATCGTAAAGATATGCAATCAACACATTTTCCGAAAAAGACGACACATTTTGAAGTTCTCTCCATTCCATAAATCGCCTATAGGAACTCTCGTACACCTCTCTTGATTTGGTAGAAAGCAGTTCTAATGTGGCACTATTCGCTGATTCTATAATATTTGGTGGTGTAGAAGGCAATTCACTATCAACATACGTGACTTGTGTCATTTTACTTATAAATGTCATAAATTGTAATTTTTTGACATTTATTAATGGCAGAGTACTGGACCATAATATAGCTTCATTCTTATTGGACCACAATGAAGAGCTTATATTCACCAGGCTATCAGTTCTTTTGGCGTTTTTTTTTTACCAGGACGTTTTACGTATATATTTGTACTCTATCCATAAATGCGCCATTTTTTGTTCTAATTAACTTGATAAATTAGTGTCATATTCGTGAGGTTGGAAAAAAATGTTTATATGTAATGTTTTCAATATTTTTATTCAGATTTGTAACGATTATCAAAAATCAATTCGTAATTTATCAAATTCATCAATATATTCGAACATTATTTGAACACACACATTTGAGATTTTTTTCTTTCATATTATTAGATAAAGTTACTGAAATTATTTATTTAACGGAATAGACCATTTTTACAACAATAATATATGCATGTAAAATCATTTATGTATACTACTAAGTTTAAAATAAAACAATAAAAAAACACTTTGTAGCATACACTTATCGTAAACTATGAAAAAATTAAGAATAAAAATAAAAATACCGCTATCAGTCGCCAACCATAAGATGACAACAATGGCACGACCCTACCCCTTTATTATTACTGATTTTGACAGACATTTTTGTTTTGTAAGAACGTTTTTGTCAAACTGTCACGTACTGACATAAAATGATAATTTTGACGTAAATCGATTTTATCAACACGCCGAATTGTTTACGTTTTTGATATTTTTTATATTTACAGAGATGACATTTCGGCAATTTTAATTTTTTGTCAGTTTTAAATAATTTTAATAATTTTGACATATTTTGATAATTATTAAAACTGAAAACAGTATTAATATGTTTCTATATTTTTAACTTCACATGAAATCAGAGTTTTATACGCGTGGCGCATGAAGTAAAATTTCCAGTTTAGAAAATCCCTGAGCAAAATTTGGCTTGGTCGCACAAGAAACGAATATAAGTTTGTAGTACATACGTGCAAACACTCATTTTTCAAAAAATTACCACACTATAGCGGAATTCATCTTTCTAACTTGCTCCTTCATTCTATGACATTACTCAATTATGAAAAATTTAAAAACAAATTAAAACTTTTTCTATTAACATAAACGAGTTTCAAGATAATATTAGTTACTTAGAATCAACGAATCCAAATGAATGTGTGTAAATTATTTTTTTTTATTTTATTGTATTCCTTGACTTGTCCGATATTGTCGTAAACAATCCTTAAGACCATTAAATTATTTTTATTATTATTATTATTATTATAAAATAACGTTTTAAACATGTTTTAAACAAAATGAACGTTTAAAACATGTTTAAAACAAAACCGTTTAAAATACGGCGCTTGTTTTTAAACATGTTTACCTACGCCCTATCTAGTAACCGCATCATACCACACTGTCTTACCTTACCGTACAACCAAATGACATTTTTTTGATGTACAGGGAGTTTTTCTTTAAAGTATATGTATTCCAAATTCTGCTTGTTTTCTTTAAATCTTTAGTTATTCGTTGTTTTTTAAGAGTTCAATTTGAAGCTCTAAACGAGTGTTTTCCACTCTCAGACTAAGCATGAAGTAAAATTTCGAGTTTAGAAAAGCCCTGTGAAAATTTGTCGAGGGTCGAGCAGCGACCCGAGACAAATTTTCTGGGATTTTCTAAATTCGAAATTTTACTTCATGCGCCACGCGTATAAAACACTAAAATACTGTGAACTCTTTGTACATTTGAACCTCATATGAAATCAGTGTTTTATACGTGTGGCGCATGAAGTAAAATTTCGAGTTTAGAAAAGCCCAGAAAATTTGTCTCGGGTCGCTGCGCGACCCTCGACAAATTTTCACGGGGCTTTTCTAAACTCGAAATTTTACTTCATGCTTAGTCTGGGAGTAGAAAACACTCGTTTAAAGCTTCAAATTGAACTCTTTTAAAAAACAACGAATGTCGGAAAATGTACAGCTTTACTTCCTGTATATTATTCAAGTAGTTGTTTAGTTTCCATCATTGTCATGGTACTATTAAAAATTATTACAATAAATATGTTGTTTTTTAATGCCCATTGTTTATTTTGTTAGGGCGTAGATAAAGTATCGTACGTTTCTCGAGTGGTATGGCAATTACATACTCGCGGAATACTGCACTCGCCGCTGCGCTGCTCGTGCGCAACATGTCCGCTCATATGTAATATGCTGCATACCACTCTCGTTACGTAATATACTATTTAAACACTGTTTTAAACATAACAACCCTGATTAAAACACAAAATAGTGACTCTGGCTCGTGAAAACAGTATTTCAATATCTCTTAAAATAAAAAAGTTTTCCATATACACCCTGTACATTCTAAACTTTACATCAAATCAGTGTTTTGTACGCGTGGCGCATGAAGTAAAAATTCGAGTTTAGAAAAGTTTGAAAATTTGGTTTGGTCCCAAACCAAATTTCCAGGCTGTTCTCAACTCGAATTTTTATTTCATGCCTAATCTAGGAGTGGAAAACAGTCGTTTAAAGATTCAAATTAAACTCTTTAAAAAAAAAAAAACAACGAATGTGGTAAGATTTACAGCGTATGCATGTGAATATCTATAAAAGAAATTCCTTGTATAATTTCAAATTATTAATTTAAATTTATTAAATTATCAAACATAAACTGCTCCAACCCTAACAAATATTTTTGTATTTCGTCAAGGTTCAATATTGGAATGTTTCGTAGTTTTCATGAAATTATTATTTCTTACAAATATGATTCAGTTAATTCGTCATTAGGCAAAATCATTGACCCTGCACTAAGTAACTATTAATTTTTAATTTATTTCATAGATAAATCTATTAAAGTACTGGCTGAACCTTTGTAGTAACATCAATACATTGGTAATACCAAACTTTAAAAATCATAAAATATCAATCAAATGTTGGAAACACAAATCATATTTTAAGTCAAATCAAGTACTGTTACTTGATTTGACTTAAAATAAGATTTGTGTTTCGATAAAAAATAGTGCTATCGATTTAATTTTTTGCTCTTTGTACTGCAGCATGTAACGTCCTTAAATGTAAAAATGCGGATTGCACAAATATGAAATCAAAGCGGCCTAACGAATACTTTTCATTTAAATTAGTTGTAGATAAATCATCCTCCGAAATAATAAACAATCCAAATGTATGTCCTGAAGGCGTACACATTAACCCTTTTTTATTCCGACTACAAATGATACAGCAAAAAGTGAAATAAATTATCGACTTTTATTTTTAAATGTACAGTCAATTAGAAACAAATTAAATCAAATAGAAATGTTACTACATAATGATGAAACCCCCATATCCATACTTTGTATTACCGAACATTGGCTTAGCAATATTGAAGCAAGTGCATTAAATTTTAAAAATTATGAATTAATGTCCATTTTCACTAGAAAAATAGCATATGGAGGGTCCCTTATAATAGCATCTAGTGATATTAAAACAGAAACTTTTGTAAACAACTGTTCAATTGAGCACCATATCGAAGTTTCCTGTATACTTATGACTGAAATAGATGCTATTGTAGTTAATATATATCGACCTCCAAATGGCAATCTTGAACTATTTCTTAACAAACTCAATGAATTATTAACATCCATTGACATTACTAAACGTATCATAATCGGAGGGGATTTCAATATTAATTTTGACATCAATTCAAAAGATGCTCTTGAGCATTTCATTTAACACCAGATTCGATAATAAGATAGACAATGTGTTTAGCAACTTGCACTCACTGCAGGTGAATCCTATGTATGTCGGTTTATCAGATCACGTAGGTCTTGATGTTCAATTGAAAATCCTCACTGTACGCGAGGACAAAATTCCACGGCAAATCAGACCTATCACAGACTTTGGTAAATTTCAATTGTTTCATCTGTTGCAAGACACTGATTGGTCATTTATTGAAGAACATAGTATATCCACAGACGAAAAATTTGGAGCATTCATAGATATCCTACATTCTGCTATCAACATTGCTTTTCCGCTAAAATTGTACAAACCTAAATCATATTCATTTAATAAATTTAATCCAAAAATTACATTTCTTAAAAAATCTTTAGAATTGGCAGATGAAGCTTATCAACAAAATAAAAGTGCACAAAACAAAGAACTACGGGACAAAATTAGGTCAGAATATAAGGAAATAATTACAGATGAACACCGTCTCATCAACAAATCAATACTAAGTCTAACAATAATCAAAAAGTTATGTGGAACATTATAAATTCACACAGACCAAACAACTCATCAAACATGCCAACGTTAGCTGCAGACGATTTCGCTCACCATTTCTCTGAAGTTGCATCGAAATTATCCAACTTAAAAGCAAGTTTCTTGAACGCTACTGAACTTATTCTGCCCTGCATAAGTAATAATAAAAACAATTCATACTTTAAATTTGAAACAGTGACTAATGCCCAAGTTAGATCATCTATATTGTCTTTAAAATATAGTAAGAGTGGGGATATCTATGGATGTACTGCTGATATTGTGAAATCAGTTAAAGAGGTTATAATTTCACCATTAACCCGTTTATATAATATGGCGATCCCTGAAGGATTCTTTCCAACATGCCTCAAGGAAGCTATTGTTATACCAGTGTTCAAAAAGGGTACTAAATCTGATGTCAACAACTACAGACCTATATCAATCTTGCCTATAGCTTCTAAAGTTTTTGAAGACCTACTAAAGAGTCAGCTGGTATCATTTATTAATAGGACCGAATTATTATCAAAAAGTCAATTTGGGTTTAGGTATGGTTGCTCGACCACAACTGCCACTCTACGGTTTGTTGAAAAATGTCTAGAAGCATTTAATAATAGTGAAATTATCCAGGCGACCTTTCTTGATTTACAAAAGGCGTTTGATAGTATGAATCATGAAATCCTATTAAGTAAGTTGTACATGTACAACTTTCACAGCTCCAGCTGTGGACTAATCTCAAGCTTTCTCTCTGACAGAGTACAGTCAGTAAAGGTTCAGGATTCGTTTTCAACTAAATACACCTGCAACACAGGGGTACCACAGGGTTCAAAGTTGGGCCCTGTGATATTCTTGTTATACATAAATGATTTCTGTAAACATATTGGAGAAGACAAAATGATACTCTTTGCAGATGACACTACCTTAATTAATCAAGGAACGTCGCAACTGGAAATAAGTACCGACAGCATCAACACAGTGACATTGGCGACAGACTGGTTATCAACCAATAAATTGGTATTAAATAATAACAAAACCGTAACCATCCAGTTTAGTTTAAAACATATTCCAAATCACCTTGTTGATAAAGTCAAATTTCTAGGTTTCCATCTGGATAGCAAACTATCATGGAAAAATCATACCTCAAAAATTGTACTTACAATTAATAAATCTATATTTTTGCTGCGTCGGCTTTCCTTGGTCGTTAACTACGACACTTTAAGAACATGCTATCTATCGTTAGTAGAATCGTACATACGTTATGGTGTACTTGTATGGGGCCATTCGGCAAGTGCAAACACGGTATTTTCGGCACAGCGGAAAGCGTTAAGAATTCTCTGTAACCTCGGCTATACAGAAGACTGCAGAGGATATTTTAAAAGTTGCAATTTGCTAATGCTGCCCTCTATTTATATATTGGAATACCTTACCCACATCCACAGTAATCTCGAACTTTACAACATAAACAGCAATATTTCCTACATCGAAACAAGAAATGCGAACGCAATCCGGACTCCATATAATAGATTAAAACGCACTCAAAATAGTACGCGTTTTTACGGCATTAAATTATACAATGCCCTTACTTCCAGGTATAAGAAATTGAATTTCGTTAATTTTAAGCACGAAATAAAAAATATGTTACTGCTTAACGCGTATTATTCTCTGGATGAATACTTTGTTAGATTTAAGTGATTAATAATTATATGCATATATATTTCTGCTTTTGTGACGTATGTACCTGTGGTCATAAATAAATATTATTATTATTATTATCCATATGTTAAATTTGATTTGGTCCATTTATTACTCATTTATTCTTCTTAGTATATTAATTAAGACAATCAATGAATCTTTCTTATGCTGAAGATTATGTAAGAATGAGCCGACCGATTCTTGCATAAACGGGAAATTCACTTGCTCTCGACGTGAATCATCGAAAATTTTCGTCGAAACCGGCCGTTGACACACATTCCAGTCCATTATGCAAACCGAATATTCCTCTGCATACGTACGCATCATACAAGAAATTATTATCATCGCTCGGTGCGCTAGTTGTTATTATTATTACTCAACTCCTGTCTTCCACTTTTCATTTGCACTTTCATCGTGTCTGAGCCGATTTCACGTTTATTTTCACGAAATCTAGATTCATGGCATAGCTGCACGCCGGAGGAGCAGATCCGAAGATAACCGTTGTTGAAGAAGAGCTAAAAGAGTTACTTTGCTCCGCTTCGTTGATTTGATAGGTGACAAAACAGTTGCCCAACAAAAGTTATTGCTAACAGCATGAGCTTTCTTATAGTATTTATCAAAGTGGAAGATAGCTGATTAAATTTGTGTCAAATTTCTTGACTAATTTTTAGCACTCATACTAAACATAATTTCAAAATCTCAAGCATGCATTACCATTATTTGAAATTACAGCAGGGTTGTTCAAAAACGCGTATTTTTAATTTTAATCAAAATAAATATTTTTTTATTGAAATAGTGTTTAAACAATAAACATTAAAAAAATCTTTAAAAAGACGTTTTATATGTACATTCAGTTGTAATACACCAATTATGTTATCAATTTTTAGTAACTTTGAATAGTATAATTTTTAATTGAATTTAGCCTGTTTGCGTTTTAAGGCGAATAGAGTGCTTTTAGAGCTTTACAATAAATTAGTGTCTAATACGCCTGGCGCATAAAGTAAATATTTCGACTTAAAAAATGCCTGAAAATTTGGATTGGTCGTTACGCCAATCCAACTAACCAAACCAATTCACATTTTCTAAACTCGAAATATTTATACTTCATGCTTAATCAAGGAATGGAAAACACTCGTTCAAGTTTGATTGAACACTTAAATAAATATGAAGATTAAAAAGAAGGAAATCAAACTAAATACTTGATTTTATTTGAATAAAGGTTTACTTAATTTCTTGAATTAATTTCTCATCTGGCACTTGGTGAAACATATTAGAATATGTAAAGTTATTTAAATTAATAACACTTGGAATTGTTTCACAAATTAAAACTTTATTCTGACTAATTTCGAACATTCACATTCCTTTGAAAATGGTCTATCAAACCGAAACTAGTCGGAATAAAGTTTTAATTTATGAAACAATATCAAGTGTTTTTAATTTAAAAGGTTTACTTGTTATAAACTACATGTACTTGTTTTCAAAAATTAATAAGCCTCAATTGAATTTTATGTACAAAGAAAATGATAACAGTGGTAACAGTGTCACTTTTAATTAAAATTTAACCTTTCTACTCTTTACTAATATCAAAGTATATTACTAAGATTTGTTCGTGTTTTAAAATTTTATTATTTCACATGAAAGAAAAAAAAAGGTGATGTGTCCATCATAGCACTTTCTCCATCACCTAATAAACAATTGATAATTGACACACTAAACTTATTTCACTTGTAAATTGGTTAAAGACCATTTCACAATAAATTAGCGTTTTATACGCGTGGCGCATGAAATAAAATTTCGAGTTGAGAAAAGCCTAATTTGGCTCGGTCGCTCCGCTTCGCTACGCGCCCGAGCCAAATTTTCAGGCTTTTCTCAACTCGAAATTTTACTTCATGCTTAATCTGGGAGTGGAAACACTCGTTAGGCAATGAATTAGATACTTAGTCAAAAATCGCACGATTTTTTTTTTCTAACTTTAGCGTAAAGTTTATTCATTCACTGACAATCGCTGATAATTTTATTAAAATCCGAAATGCCTTTTGTAATCTAAGATCAGAAAACGAGAAACTGTACCTTTTGATATGTTATTATTTGTTAAGTTAAATTGATAACATAACATTCAATTTTGAGCGTCTGTAATTTCGTCAAACATCGCTCCATTTTGTTTTTTAACTTTAACACAAGTGTATTTACATCTCAACAATCCTCGTTCTTTAATCCAGGCGAAAGTTCAATCTCATGTTGATTATCTACAAACGTTTGATTTTGTTTTAAATATCTTTTCAAATAAATTAAACACCTCGAGTTTCGCTTGTTTTATAAAGAAATGTTAACTTTGATTTGATATTTTGGAGTATCCATGGGACATGTTTAAACTTCAATTATAATCAAAGTTTACTGAATTCTGTGCAGTTTATGTTGATTTGATAATCTGTTGAATGTTTATAATTTTTTCAAAGAATCTTCCAAAATCGTTAATTTTATTGCAGAATTACAACTTTGGCTTTATATTTTATGAAAATGCGTTGAGATAATTCAATTTTCTTTCAATAAGATGTAAGTGCAATCAATTGTAAGCAAATTCGATGAATTTTATGTTAATTGCATAAAACGTTGGTTTTTACATTTTTTCAAACAAAATAAATCTTTCTTTTGCGAAATTTCAACTTTGATTTGAAATTTAAGAAAATCCAGTGTTGATAGTTAAATTTGAATTCAACCAATTAAAGTTTATTAATTTCTGTATAAGTTTGTCCAAATTTATTTTTTAATATTGACTATTTTCGTCAGATTTAATGATTTCTTTAATTTTTATATTAAAAAGAAAAAACTAGATGGAGCGAAAACTCATATTCTTTCATATATTTTAAACTAAACTAATTATTACTTTTTGGTTTTATAAAAACTTAGCGCAACAAGTATTAAATATAAACAGTTAATGATAACTAGATGCATTAGTATTTTTTTATAAATTTTTCTTTCTCGATTAATTTTCAGAAATACAAAATGGACTAATTTAAAATATTCTGAGGATTTTTACGAAACCGAAGTAATATATTTAAATAGTATTTTTTTTATAATTTTTTTCTCGATTAATTTTCAGTAATACAAAATAAACTAATTTAAAAAATTTTAAGGATTTTTACGAAACCGAAGTAATATTCGTACATTTTTTTTATAAATTTAAATTAAATTAATTTTACAAACTAGACAGAAAATTTCAAAATATCATAACCCACCTTTCTTGCAAATGATAGTTTTTTATAATAAAAATAAGCATTCTTCACCCTATTCACAATTCAAGTAAATTCTATCAAAATTAAGTGGTTAAAAAACTTAGAACCTTTCTTCAATACCTTATTTTGTAACCAAATGTACATTTCGGACACGAAGTGTCCATTATCAATGGTTTGATACTAATATGGTATTAGTATCAAACCATTGATAATGGACACTTCGTGTCCGAAATGTACATTTGGTTACAAAATAAAGTATTGAAGAAAGGTTCTAAGAGTTTTATATAATAATAATATTTATTATTAAAGTATACATTGACAACAGGCTACCGACCAGTGGTATCTGTCCACAAGTTTATAATTTATTGATTAGTGGTTATTAATTAACAAAAATAATTAGGTGTTTAATTGTTTAAAGATTAAAGTGTTATTAAATCGGATTCGAAAATAATTGATAAAGGTATTTTAAATTTTCGCTGGATATTCAGGTTTCATACTTTAAAAAATAATGAAAAATTTGGAGATTTGATAAAGACGTGCAAAATTATTATTACTTATTTATTTATTACGGAAATAAATTACAAATCGTACATTTACATATTATAATTGACATTAACAAAGGAAATGAAAACAGTGACATGACTAATAACATCACATTGTATTGATTATTTCCTTTAGATTTTAGTCCCGGATTTTAATTTTAATAACTTATTTTTTTTTTCAAATTTAAAACAGATTTTCTCAGGATAACGATTTTTTCATCACCTATTTCCATATTTACAAATGAAACTTATTCAAAAATATCCAATTTATGTTTACTCTACCGATTATTTTGAGATGCTTCGTTGGTTTCATAGGTGACAAAACAGTTGCTCAATTCGAGTTATTGCTGAAGGAATAATCATGATCATTACGTTGATAAAAGCAGGCTTCATTAAACAAATGCTTGGTAATATGGTAATAAAGCGATCATCTAACGACTTTAGTCATCTTGATCATCAATTAAATTCTAATAAGATTTACGCAATGAGACCTTAACGAGCCAACCTGACTAAAGACCGACTATTTGGTGCCTTCCAATCTAGACCCCAAAACCAATTACCCAGACTAATTATGCCCATAGAATTGTCTTCAACACTATATACACACACACACACTGTATGTATGTACGCACTGGTATTCGTTATTTACGTGTTCCATGTACATAATAATACATAAGTAATTGCGAATTTGTTGATGGAGCGCGATAAGGCTGCTCAGTTGTTGAGGTAGAAGCCACTTTCCAAAATATCTTTACGCTAGCGCAAATGAATTGCAAGAAGCGCTCGCTTGCGCTCGTCTACATGCTGGGACAATAAAACTTGCATGCGCGCGATTGCATGCATAATTTATAATTGCCCGCTTTGGATCGGGTTTAATTATAAGCAGTAATTATTTTGTATAAAAAAAATAATAATATTGTCACCCATCACTTGTTTAATCGGGATTTTTTATTGATTTAATAAGCCTTGATGAATGGGTAATAATCATCGGTTTGTCTAATATGTTTATTAAATAGAATATTGTAGTGATTTAAATAAGTATCAATGGAATTCATTTAATTGCAAATGCTATATTAATTATAAATTGACATTCATACAAGCAAATAAATAAATGATTGTGTACTATGTGCAATCTATGTAAATCCAAGAAACGATTTGTACCCAAACTCAATTAGAGATAATTAAAATCGGGATCTTTCAATATGACACACTTGTATCGTATTTATGAATGAAATAAAATACGTGTAATACGTTTTTTGGTCAAATTTACTTGATTTGCATAAAATTATGTTTTCTGGTAATATGCTTAATTTTGTTATTTTAACAACCTTTCTTATAATAATAATGAAACTCTGTTGTTAAAATCAAGAATACTATTATTTATTAAATACTATCCCTGATTTTACGAACACATTTTTTTATTATTATGACATTTTACGGCCCCAGGCGCATTAAGGGGGTATTACCATTCGGAAGTTTTAAAAAATTGATTTTTTTTTTGCATGTATTGATACTTGATAGTATCTAGTTTCATGTCCGAAAGCCGTTTTACAATAGGCGAATTCGTTAGTTAGATTTTTGCTTGTTGAAGTAAACAATGCTGAGTAGGTGGCTGGGTGGAAATTCGCAGAACTCAAACGAAAGTTTGAATGCTTGTGTCTGGAAGCTGGCTTCGAAGCACCTCAACTGTGGTGCAAAAACCGTCGCTATCGCGTCTTTCATAGCTACCAGCATTTTCAACGACGGATACTCGGCAGTTTTTAAGACAATAGAGACACTGAGAATCCATATCGGCCTGCAAGCCAAGGCTTTCCGGTGCGGACCGACGCGGAGCGCGAGATGTGGGACGAATTTTGCCTGACTCCAGCAACTCATAAGGCCATCCAACAACGCTGGCAGGAGTAAATCATTCAAACCTAGTTTTTAGAGGAAGGGAGGGCCTAGTGTACGGAGCTGGCATAGCTGACTAAAGTCAAAAATCTCCAAAAATAGTTAAAACTTGTGTTAAAACTTTAAACGCGTTTTTCTCGAGACCACTTTTTTTTCGCTGGCCGGAAACTTTCTTTTCAAACTATGAAACGGATTGACTTGAGCTTTTAGTGTTCGGTTCTACACATTTTCCTCTGGAGTTTGAACCACCGTCATTTAAATATATTAACATTTGATATTTTTCATAGAGCCTTAAAGTCAGCAAAAGGGGGGCAAAAAGCGACCACTTTTTTCGAATGGCCTCCATTTTGTTATTTATCGAGATTTTTTATTGTCGGTGGTTTTAACTCCAGATAATTTAATACAGATTAATGACTACTACTTCATTTTACGTTTCAAATCACAGAATCGAAAAAATCTTTCCGGCCATGAGGTAAAACACGGCGGACACGGCCTTATTTGAGGCCAGATTTAGAGGTTTAGCCGGACGATTGAAAAGAATTAAAATTCATTTTTTATAGTTTATGAATCTATAAACAAGTTGCAAGAAACCGCAAGATCGCATGTATTAAATTTCCCAAAAATAAAAATTCTGAAAAACCGTAAAAAAAAAAACGCTGCCCTAGTGGTAATACCCCCTTAAGCAAAGGAGCGCCATCAAAAAATAAATTTTGATCGGGAATTTTAAATTAGATTGGGTGTTCGATAAAAAACGTCAAACGCCAGACCTCTGTTAGTTATTGACCGATTTATATGAACTAAAAAACAAAGTCAATGGCTGTTTCAATACTATAAATTAAACGTAATTATATGTTTTTTCAAAACTAATTTCATTGCCAAATAGTAGTTAACTTTAGATTTTTAAATAGTTGCATATTCTTTCCTCATTTTATTATTAGATATTCGTAGGGGTGGCCTCATTGGCCTGTACCACCGCGACCTTTTCAGATCTATTGTGGATCCCTATCCCTCATGGTTAACTGACGGAGTGAGCAACGCACTTGCTTTGGATGGGTATAAGCTTATACGCAATGATCGCCCTAGCCATGGGGGTGGCGTTGCTTTTTATATAAAAAATTGTTTTAATTACTCTGTTGTGCAAGCTGAATAATTACCACATATCGAGCATTTGTGGGTAGTATTAACTATAAACCAAAAATCATTTGCATTAGGTGTAATGTACAGGCCACCAAAAAGCGATGTTAAGGATTTTTTAAGTGTATTTTAAAAGTCTGTTATGGAACACAGTCTTCAAAATGATTACATGATATGTGTAGGCGACTTTAACATAAATATGCTTAACATTACTTGCGCAAGTAAATCCTTCAACTCAATATTTAACGCCTTATCCCTCAAACAACTAATAAGCGAACCAACTCGAGTAACTAAAGCTTCAGAGTCTCTATTAAACCTAATTGTCACCAATGAATATTGTAATATAAGTAAATTCGGTGTTATAGATATCATGCACCTATCCGATCATTCTTTAATTTTATGTGAATGTCAAATTGGCGAATTAAAAATTCAGCCAAAGTTAATTAGCACGCGTCATTTTAAAAACATTAATGATGATCTATTTCTAACTGACTTTTACCGATTAAACTGGTTTGAAATATATGATTGTAATAATATAAACGATAAAGTAACACTCTTGAATAAAAAAATACTTACTCTTTTTGATAGGCATGCACCAATAAAGACTTTTCGCGCGCAGAAAAAGCCGACTCCCTGGCTGACATACAATATACGACAGATGATGAAAATCAGAGACAATGCTAGCACAAGATATAAAAAATCAAAAATTCCAGTACATTATGAATATTATAAAAGCATGCGTAATCTGACATCTAAAGCAATTCGTGCTGAACAAAGGGCCTATTTACAATTTGCATGTGAAAATACGGACGGGGATAAAAAAACACATGTGGAAGGAACTGAGAAATCTCAACGTATACCAAAAGAAAAACTACATTATATCAAACAATTTGAATAATGTGAATCTAATAAATCGGCAATTGGCTATGCAAGCTTCGACATTACCACCAGATAATGACCACTATTATTTTATAGAAATAATAAAAAAAGAGCATTCCCTACTTTATTAAAATTTTCGTCAGTCACGGATATAGAAGTTCTTAGTATAATAAAGACAATTAAATCTAAGGCAGTTGGTATTGACGGCATCAACAGTAAGTTAATAAAGTTGTGCTGCTACACATATTATTAATGCCTGCATTGAAAGCTCTCATTTTCCTAATTTATGGAAAGAATCACTTGTCACACCTATACCAAAGCATAAAAATCCTGAAACAATAAATGACTTAAGACCAATCAATATTCTCCCAACACTTTCAAAGATATTAGAAAGGGTAATTGAAAAACAATTGAGTAATCACATTAAGGAGTATAATATATTGCCTGGGAACCAATCTGGAGTCAAGCAAAATTACAGTTGCTGTAGTGCCCTTACTCACATTGTTGATGATGTTGTAAATGCCACCGATACTGGAAACGTTACTGCACTAGTTCTATTAGACTATAGTAAGGCGTTTGACATGATCAACCACGAAACATTATCAGCATTACTAAATTATATAGGTCTGAGCGTTGAAGCAGTTGCACTCCTCGATAGTTTCATGAATCGACGAACACAAAGAGTTGTGATTGATGATATTGTTTCGTCTCCCCTTCAAATAATGTCTGGTGTAGGACAAGGTACAATTCTGGGACCACTAATTTATTCAATTTACACATCATCAATAAGTGAGGTTATAACTTATTCACATTACCATCTATATGCAGATGACACTCAACTATATATATCTTTTATAATTGAAGATATTGTTGATGCACAGCTGAAACTGAATCTTGATTTGGAAAATTTAGTAAAATACTCGTCGGCACATTCACTATGCATTAACGAAAGCAAAACTAAGGCTACCGTGTTTGAACCTACAACAAGACGTACAAACGCGATACAAAACTTAAAGATAGTAGTTAATGGTCAAACGATATCTATAGATAAGAGTGTTAAAAATCTTGGGGTATTTATAGATTCAAAACTTAAATTCATAGATAATACCAATAATCTAATACGAAAATCTTCCATCGCACTGAAGAGTATATTCCTAAACAGATACCTTCAAAATAAAAGTACAAAAATTATATTGTGTAATTCCTTGGTGCTTTCGAACTTTAACTTCTGTGACACTCTATCATGAATTTATCGACAAAATAGATACTAATAGAATCCAAAGAATACATTTCATGCTTGCGTCTTATTAATTGTAATAAGAGAACCAGTATAGCTCACAGATTGCCCGAGTGTGGCTGGTTGGACATGCACAACAGGCGAAAACTACATACGGCTTGTTTCTACTTCAAAATAATATCCAGAAAAACGCCCCCATATCTCTTCAACAAAATAACGTATAGAAGTGATGTGCATAACATAAATATTCGAAGTAGAGGGCTCCTATCCATCCCAAAGCACAGATTACAATTATTTAAAAAGTGCTTTACCTATACAATTACAAGTTGCATGAACTCGGTACAGTTTCGATTTGGCTCATACACGGATTTTAAGCAGAAATATATAGAAATGCTAAGTGCATCATAATTTCTTATTACTAGCTATATTATTTGTATTGTATATTATTTGTATTGTACTGCCTATTATTGTACGGCCTGAAGGAAGATCAGGTTCAGTGTTTGGTTATATACCTTGGACTGAAACTGATTCAGAACCCTTTGACCATTAAATTTATCTTAAGATTTATGTAATTATACTTGTACTGGATATGGTCAATAAACGGTTTATTATTGTTATTATTATAATTATTATTATTATCCTAGACGACGTGCTCGAGCTTCGCCTCTTTGATTATCCCTATTAACCCTGACAGTGAGCCTTGGGTGTAGCTCTCTGCGCTTGGTTTAGTGTTGCCCAGCTTTAGGTATCTAACCCGCGCTAGGGCCTCACATTGGCACAGGATGTGGAGAGGATCCTCCTCTTCTTCCTGGCAGAATCTACATATTGTATCCTCTGCCAGGCCTATTTTGCTCATGTGTTTGTTAAGCCTACAGTGTCCTGTTAGTAGACGTTCTATAGCTTTAACCGTTTTTCTCTCTTGGTTGAGAAGATCGGTCGTGAAAGCCGGCGATTGTTTGTTGAGGAACTGTTTCCTCAAGCCGGCGATTGTTTGTTGAGGAACTGTTTCGCCTGCCTCTGCCCTGGTGTATTCGTCCACCAGGTTTGAGTTTGTGTCTCCGTCCATTTTTTTATGGATCGTCTGACTGTGGTTTTTGCGATACCGCAGGAGGGTTCCGGGCCAATGAATGTGCTTGACAAGCCTTGTTTGGATAGTTCGTCTGCATTTTTGTTCCCTTGGTGACCCTTGTGTCCTGGGAACCATACTATTGTCACTTTTTTGCGACCGCCCATTTCGTTGAGAGCGCTTACACAATCCCACACTAGCTTGGAGTCGACCTGTGTGGTGCTTAGTGCCCTTAGCAGCGCTTGGCTGTCCGAGAAAATAGCTACTGATCGACTTTTGTTGTCTTACTTTGCTATTTCTCCAATGCAGAGGTGGACCGCGATCACCTCTGCCTGGAGCACGGTGGTGTCCCTCGCCAGACTGACTGAGATCTTTGTCTCCGGTTTTGTGCTGTATATTCCGGCTCCGACTCCTTCCTCTGTCTTCGAGCCGTCGGTATACCAGTTTGATTCCGCGTTGGTAGGTGGGCCCTTTTCCCAATATTCCCTCTGCGGGATCATCACTTTGTATTTCCTGTCGAAATTATACTTCTTGGCCATGGCATCGCTTGGCATTCCTGGTATAGGGTTTGCCTTTAGCTCGTCTTCTAGCCTTTGGTACTTTTTCCCGTGTGATCGGTTTATGGGAGCCTGTCCTCACATTAGTCTGTATGTTCCGGCCCTGGCTTCCCCTTGTATGAAGATGTGCAGTGGTGGTAGGTTCAGGATCATTTCTAGGGCTGCTGTCGGGGTAGTGCTTAGGGCTCCTGTGACACTGAGACATGCTAGTCTTTGTGTGCTGTTAAGGAGCCTTATCGCCCCCTGCTGCTCCGTCCTTGTCCACCACACTACTGCCCCGTAGGATATCATGGGCCTGATCACCCTTGTATATAACCAGAGGGTCATTTTAGGATTGAGCCCCCAGTTTTTCCCGCACATTCTTCGACACCTTCCCAATGCCATTGAGGCTTTTTTGCGGTTTTCGTGATGTGCGTCCTCCACGTCATTTTATCGTCGAAGATTACCCCTAGGTACTTCGCCTCCTTAGCGAAGGGAATTGTTGTGCCCCCGAGCGTCGGTGGCCTTAGGGCTTCTAGCGCTCTTCTTTTTGTGAACACGACAATCTGTGTTTTTTCGGGATTGACCGTCAGTCGTTCCCTTCGACACCAGTTGTCTACTATGTTTAGGGCCCTTTGTGTTCGTTGTGAGATAACTCCTGCGAACCGGCCTCTGATGACTATGGCCAAGTCATCCGCATACCCTAGGCAGTGGATGCCTTCTTCGGACAGTTTCCTTAGTAAGTCGTCCACGAGAGTTGCCCATAGCAGTGGAGATATCATTTTATTATATCATATAGTATTTTTAATACCCATTTGGAATAACCCCATCCTTATTTATCAATTATGAATCAGATGAAACAAAAAATTACCAACAAAAATGAACGTCGATTACTAATTAGATGTTACGTCAAAAGTTTGATGTCTGTCATTAAATAACGCGAAAATACACTACTAAATTGCGATATTCCCATGAATCCAAAAAGCGTATGCTTAATGTAGTAAGTTATTTTCAAAATGAATTAGGATCTCGATTTAAGGCAATTCAAAAAGCGTCTGAAGTCTTAAAAGATCCACAAAGCACATTATATAACCTACAAGATGAAATACAGCAACTGATTTCGAGTTTAGAAGGAAAACGTTTCCCTGAGAAAAACTCAAATTACGAAGAATACTCTGCATTTTTTAGGGGATGTGATTTGCAAAATGTATGCCACAATGGAACATATTACTTTAGAAACTATTTACTGGCAATTTATGGAAGAATCACCAGAAATTACGATCTTAAAAAGTTCTTTATATTTGGGAATTAAGAAAATGGGCTTTAGCTTCAAAAAGCAGGACGGAATTTCAAAATAAATATCAAGTTGCTATAAAAGAAAACTGCTTTTTCTGGATAAAACGTGGGTTTTTTGCTAAATAGATAGAAGAATGTGGCAAGATGGCAGTAAATCCAGGAATTTTAGAAAAACCGGAAGTGGGATACGCTATTGTGCATGCCTGAAATTAAAATGGATTTGTGACAAATGCATCCGTAATTTTTAAATATAATAATAAAACAGGTGATAATTTCTCAAGTAGTTCGAGTTTTACTCAGCGAAACGTTTGCAGACATATTCCATTAAAATTCGAAATCCATTACGTGTTTGCATCTTCTGGGTTGTATCATATATTTTGTGGAGCTTTTAGTTATATTATAATAGCATAACGTCCATATAAATTATTATGTTCCATATTATGAAATTAATTAATATTTGTGATCCTACGCCGCCACTGGTTATATTGAATATCAAGTTACTGCACCAATGCCCTAAGAATAATGGTTTAGATGTCACTTATTTGATATGACAAGTTCCTAACCTAATTTTGTGTGTGTGTTCAAGAAGCCGCATACGTTAAGTTACTAAAACGACTGGTACTTCCAAATAGGTATTAAAAATACTATACATTGTTTTTCTGAGTCCAATTACGCCCGACATATTTACTTTAATTTAATATTTATGCCAGAAAAAAGATACGATAAATCTTGTCCACATGACTCTTTGGTAATAAATGTAGTGTACCCTGAAAAAAAAATTGGCAGATTAATTCTGTTTAAATTGTTTATTGATTTATATTTAGTCTATGTGTTTCATTAACTCATTTATTATACATTCATAGTTTGTTATTATTATAAATGCAATTTTAATATTTAATAAACACTTCTTTTTTGTTTAAAATATACATTAAGTATACTCTGTACATTTGCAGTCATTTATCGATTTTATAAAAGAGTTAAATTTAAAGTTCGAGCGAATATTTCCACTCCCAGATTAAGCATGAAGTAAAATTTCGAGTTTAGAAAAGACTGAAAATTTGGTTTGGTCGCGTAGCGCGTAGCGCTACGCGTCCAAACCAAATTTTCAGGCTTTTCTAAACTCGAAATTTTACTTCATGCGCCACGCGTATTAAACACTGAAATATTTAGAAGTTAGAAATACACTTTAAAAACGAGTAATAATCGAAATATTTAAATAAAAAACATGAATCTTCACACATTCTCAAGTCAGATCAAATAATACAATATGTCAAATTAACTTATTTAGTTAGTAATTGTAAAATAATACAATAATGTTGAGTTATTAATGGGTTAAATTAATACTAGCACTACATATTTATTCTATTCTACATTAAATTTTTGAAAAATACAATTTTAAATAGAAGATTTATTTAAATTTTTTTCGACAAAAATATTGAACAAAAACCAAGAAATTGGGCATTATTGGATTTAGAAAAATTATGTCTAATGTAATAAAATTAAAAAATTAAAGGAATCTATTTACAAATGTTAAGTTGGCTATTATTTGACAAGGAAATTTTTATTGAAAAAAATCAATATCTATGTCATTACTTAGTATTTATTTAAGCGGCCATTGACTTTAGTTTTTAGTTCAATAAAATCGGTCCATAAGGGACCTCTTAGATGGACGTTTTGAACGCGAGGCGGAACGGGAGCGGGCGCAAGCGTTTGTGCTTTGACACATAGGTTTATATGAGAGTCAGTGTGAAATTTTTGACAGAAATTTGTATACCGGTTACGGGTTAAATAAAAGGAAAAAAAGTGATTGTCTATATCCTAGCGCTAAAACGTGATTTTATAAGTATGTTTGATACAGAAAGTTTTATCTTAGAAATTCAGGCACCGCCCAAGGAACAAATCCATTTGAGTAATGTTTCATCAACATTAAAACAACGTTTAATGTTGCTGCACTGTTGATATACTGTTATTTGTTTGTTTTTTGCTCAGTGGGCGGAGTGCATGTGGAATTTAGGTAAGTAATATTTATATTTATAAAAACATTAAATACATAAATACAGTAACGTCTATGAATAATAAAGGATAAATAAATAATAATATGACGCAATTAAATCTATTTCGTTCATGCTTATTACTCAGCGTAGCACAACTGAATGATAGACGGCACCGAAGGCTCGGCGGCGAACTCGCCTAGCACCCGCTTGCAAAACGCGTTCAATCCGCTTCGTATAAGAGCTAAAAGCGGAGCGGAAAAAACGATCCGTCCCGCTCCGCTATCGCGCTAAAAACGTCCATCTAAGACCGCCCTAAATAACAGAGTTATGGACTTGGGCGTTTTTTTATCGAACACTCAGTTTAAGTAATCTCAATTTTAAATTTTACTTAAAATCAGTGTATTATACGCGTGGCACAAAATAAAATTTTGAGTTTAGAAAAGCCTGAAACTTTGGATTTGCTGGCGCGCGACTCGCATCGCTCGCGCGCTGTTGCAAATCAAAATTTTCAGGATTATCTAAACTCGAAATTTTACTTCATGCTTAATCTGGAAAAGGCAACCAATGTTAAAAGCTAAAACAAAAAAAAAACATTAATAATTAACATTTCTTTAAATTTTGTAAGGAAACGTAACTGAAACGGGTAAAGTTTCAGACTTTACGCCACTTTTGTGTAGAAAGATTATTGCAATTATCTAATATATTTTGTTTCTAGCCGTATTATAGATGTAGAAAAAATATCTTAAAAGCTGTTAATTCCAAAAAAACATAGAACAAAAAAATATATGACAAAAACCACAATTTATATCCATAATGGTTATTTAAATAACTAAAAAAATATTGATAGGGTGCCTGATAATTAAGAGCGTCGAGCTCGAGATCGATGAAAAAACAATAAGCACGCACCTAAATACACTCGGAATTAGTCATCGCTATTGTCGCAGGATTATCGCAAAAAAGGACAACACAAAAACTAGAATGATAAGAGTAATTACTGGATCATCGGAAGCATTCACAAAACTCCTACATAATCAGTTTACTTTCATGTGTAAATCGTACCCGGTAATAGAGAGTTCACCACCCGCACCAATTCCACAACCCTGTTCACGTTGTAACAAATACGATCATGTAACTTCGAATTGCACAGAAGAGATTACTTGCTCCAAATGCAAAGGAAATCACCCCACGCACAAATGCGATTCAAAACTACCACCCAAGTGCAAGGCATGCGGCGACACCACCCATGGGGCATGGTCCACTAAATGCCCCAATAGACCTCTGGTACCGATACAAGGAATCCCCAATGTTACTATGAAATGCGTCAATAAAAAAATCGGCTGATATCGACCCGAGTCTAACAAAAAAATCACGAATTAATACATCTATCACAAAGCATGACTTCATTATTGATGCATACACTACAGAAATAAATTCACCCACTAACACCGATAGACAAGCCCTGTTAAAACAACTAAAATCACGCTTCATCAAATCATTTAACATAGATACTCACGTCAATTTCTCGGGTAATAGCATGTTTATTGTTATGTTCGACCTCGAATCACCTAATATCATCCCACCAGTAGTTCCCATGTCAGGCATTCGCACCGCATTTTCGCAAATCACTTCCAATGACTAACCAAATAAACATCCTCTACACCAGCATTAATTCCCTTACTAAAAAAGCCCTTCTTCTATTTAATTACCTATCCAATCATCCCATTGACATTAACCTTCTGGTCGAAACCAAAACGGAAAAACCCTTTAACTTCAACCAATGGTCCTACATACAAACTCCCTCCTCTACTCCCAATCAAAACAGACGTGGTGGCTCGATAATCTCTGCAAGACCTGGAATTAAACTAGGAAAAGCAAATCCGCCAAAATTAAATAACGTCATGAACGAATGTCTCAATAGAAGATACAATCCTAACTAAAGCCTCCCTTTACGATCACGTAATTATAATTGGCGACTTTAACATAAATAACACAAAAAGAAAACAACTCTCATCATTTACATCCCACTCAAACTTTGTCCGCATAAACACTGCCCCTACATTTATTATGTCTCAAAATCAATCGACAACACCTGATGCCATACTGTGTACGAGCAACATCCAGCACCTAATCCAAAACATCTCTTTAACCCCTGACGTTGGTTCAGATCATCTAAGTATCCAATTTGCCCTCTCAACCTCAGCTCCTATACCTACCACCCCGAAAACTATTTATAACTTCAGGCGCTGTGATACCCACAAAGTCTCAGAGGAAATGACACATTTTATAAGCACCCACCCAAGCATTAATTCGAAAACTATATCCTTGTTTCTAAACAATCTTTCTTCCTCCATACAGCGCCACACTCCTTTCTATACAAAACAACCCTTTAAATACCCCCTCCCCAACTTTATATTAAGACTCATAAAACACAAAAGACAGATGTACAGAGACATAAGACAGACAGAGGACACAACCTTGAAACAAAAATATAATAAGCTTAACAAAGACATACACAGATTAATTGGCGAATACAAACAAGACAAATGGATCAAAGCCTGTAAAGAAATAAATGATCTGAGAGGAAAAAGCTACTGGCAGGAGATAAAAAAATTATCTAAATACAAAAAAACGGACTACTTGACAAGTATAAACCACCCAGTGACGAACATTACAATTACCGATGATCAGACAATGACCGACATTTTTGTGGACTATTTTAAGGATAATTACACAGAGACAGACGGAAGAAGGTAAAAACACAGCGCCAGGTTATGATAATATGCCTAGAATTATCCTTAAATCCTAAACCTATAGTCCTTACAACACTTTCCCCAGGAATGGAAGCAGGGTATCATAACATGCATATTTTAACCTGACAACAACAGATGCAACGTATCTAGCTACAGACCTATTACCCTGCTCCCAGTCTTGGGCAAACTATATGAAAATATCCTAAAAAATAAAATCCTTACCCATGTTTCCAAACACATCCCTCCATATCAATTTGGATTTATGCAAAACCGTTCTACTACACTCCCCCTAGCTATCCTCACCTCAAATCTACATACCACTCACCTTCATGGTCATAAATCCGCAATCCTGTTCCTTGGCATCAAAAAAGCATTTGACACAGTATGGCATCAGGGTCTACTATATAAGTGCGCCTGCCTTAACATCCCTCCCCACCTAATTAATATCCTACACAATTTCCTACACAACCGTTCCCTTAAAGTTAAAATAAGAAACTCCTTCTCATACTCTTTCTCTCCACTTCAAGGTGTCCCTCAAGGCTCCCCGCTTTCTCCCTTGCTCTACAATATATTCGTCCACGATATATATAGTTCTAACCCTACGCACCACAATCCCTCCTCCTATATTTTACAATATGCTGATGATACTGCCCTAATCTCACACGCTTCCACCATAGCAAAAGCGGTCAACACTCTTCAGGTCCTGATCAACCAGATTACAGATTGGTTTAACAAATGGAGAATTTCAATCAATACCCAAAAAACTAAACTGCTCATTCCCTATCATAAATTACACACCTCTCCTTTCACTATTTCCATATATCACATCCCAATATCCCCCTCACCTACATGTAAATATCTCGGAATCCTGTACGACACCAAAATAACCTTTAAAGCCCACACCCAAAATATCAAAACCGCGGTCAAGAGGAGGGCTCGGCGTTTTAGATGCCTCACATACAAAAACTAAGGAATCACATTACAATCTGCTGTGACTATATACAAACTGATCTGCCGCCCTCTTCTTGACTATGCGGCCATCCTTTACTGCAACCCCCACCCTATAACCCTTAAAAATTTACAAGTAGCAGAAAGATCGGCCCTGAGAGTGTTGACAAAAATCAGACACCCTAATAACCCCCTCCACAATCCCTCCAACAAACTTCTTTATGAAAAAACACAAGTGGTTCCTATAGAAACACGAATTACCCACCTATCCCATAAATTTGCATCCAGATCCACTAGCCATGACCCCATAAACCACCTTTACATATACAGAAACCCCAATACATTCCCCAAATATAAATTCCCCGATTCCACTTTCGCTGACTTCATTTTAGAAACACCCACGGACATATAATCACCCTAACTAGACATCATACATTCATTTTTATTTATTCATACCATACATCAAACATAACACTTTAAATGCTAAACAATGGCAGAAAGACCTCGGGTCGATAGCCTATGAAAGGACAACTCCAACAATTTTATATTATTTTTTATTATGCAATACTATATTTAATGTAATGTATTGATAGGGTTTTTGTAATTTTCCCCAATTTATTAATATTTATTATTATATTTCTTGTTATATTATTATTCTGAAAGAACAATGTTTGCTTAAAATCCAAACATTTCATGAAGATATTTAAAAAACTGTCCGACTTTTGATTTTACAAATTTGAATTTCTCTCTAATTTCAGCAAAATTAGACATTCTGACGTACAATTGCAAATTACTCAAATACTATCAATACGTTTTTTTTTTCTTTGATTTTGACATAATTATACTAATATTTTTTGTGAGATATTTACAAACAAATATTTACACTCGTCAAAAATAAAAAAAATACAATTGTTCAATTTTTGCTTAACATCCACACAAAACATCAAGATTAACAAAATAATGCCCATATTATGATTTTTTATCTAAGAAAAATTAAATTCAGTTTTCCGAGATGTTTTTCCAAATTCAGAGACCTTTTCTCCAGAAGATTTCGTAGGTTAATAAAAAACAACTAATTGTATTAATTCTAACACTTATTATAACTCGCCGTTAAACAAAATGTTTAGACTACACTCTAGCGTGCAATATAATATCGACATATTTAATTGCAACTCTAAGCAATTTGTAAGTTCAATAAGTGATATTTTGTGATTCAACGCGTTGTGATTAAATTTATTTAGTATAATTTTAATTTAATTTAATCTTTTTTAAATGTGTAAAATTTTGTTTAATATTGTATTGTATTAATGTATATTGTTTACCATAAACGCATATATTGCATATTGATAAGTTTTCCCTGTAAAAAAATGTAAAATTTGTTGGGAAATAAACATATTATTATTTTTTTTTTAATAATGATAATTTACGCTATTGACGACGATTTACGTAAAACAATTTTGTTTTAAAAATGTCTTGTGTAAAATTGTTTTTTTTTGTAGTTTTAGAAGTACGAATTATTAAAAAAAAACAGTCACGAAATATTATCAATTGACTATATTGACTGTCCTTCTGTGTAATTTTTTTTTAATTCTTTAAAGAAAGCATACACAAAATACTATCAATTGGCTATAGGGTCAATCCATTAGAAATCACCCAGACCACGTTGGTCAACATTTCTGTTTTTTTTTTTTTTTTTTTGGTTTGTTTGGCATAGGTGTTACCATTCAGCCACTAACGTTGATTTATAATATCTATATTAACATATATTTCGACTAATTTGGACGTCACAACACATTCACACACATCCATGGAACCGGTGACGAGTATTTTTCGTTAGAAAAATTACTCGCCTCCGCTGGGAATCGAACACAGATCACCTCCGTGTCCGATTGGCGAAACCGACGGCTCAACCGCTCGGCCACGGCGGGCCACATTTCTGTTTTATCAATTGTTTTTACTAGTTATTGCCCAATACTAGGTGAGTTCAAAATTATAGTCAGAAAAATTCTGGCGTACATTTTAAGTTTGCTTTATAAATTTTATATATATCAAGACACAATAAAAAGCAAAATTGTCAGAATGATGCTCTAGATTTTTGCCCTTACATATTATTACCTAAGTAGTTAGAAAAGTGCAGAAACAAATTCACTATAAATTGAAAATGACTTAAGGCGGGAGTTTCAGTGCTGCAAAATTATTAAAAGGAGGAAAAACGGTTACGAAGCAAACTTAAAATGTTCGTCAAAAAAAGTATGAGCCTAACAATTTTTCTTACTATAGTTTTGAACTCACCTAGTATTGGGCAGTAACTGGTAAAAAAATTAGGAGAATCAAAAATGTTGAGCGACAATTTTTATTATATTTGAGTGATTTCAAATGGATTGACCCTATATTAACTATTTTCAACGTGTTAATCTTTGTTTAAAAGAAACTGCCTACTGTGACGGAAAAAAAAAGTTGTACAATCTTCTAAAAAAAGAAAAAACCACAAGAATATGCCAATTTTTATATCGAACGTAATCATCGTGCCAAAAACTGCCAAAATAAGAAATAACAAACAATTGATCAAATGTTAAATATTATTAAATATCACGCAGCTATCAACAGCTGACTCATGAAAACTCGATTTTTGTTGTTGTCGTTTCTATGATTTTCAACACTTGTCGGATTTCGAGATAATATTTTTCTTAGTATTTTAAATTTTTGTCGATGTTCTAACGCTTTTTTCGTGTTTTTTTTACGTTTGATGTCACATATAATAGTTGCCATTTATTGAGAATAGATCAGCGTCGGCAGCCAACATTTGTCAGTAGTGACAGTTGACATTAGTGGATATTTATTCTATAATGACACATACATTAATTCCCGGTATTATAAAACGTTTTATTCCCTAAATAAAATTTACTTTAGGAATACATTAATTTATTCCAAAGATTTCGGAATAAGAAATTGTTAACTGTTATGGAACTTTCTTTAATAGCGCATATAGGCTTACTTCCAAGATAAATTGTAATTCGCCGACGTCCTCGTGCATTAATGTAAATTTGCAAATTTGTGAAATATCTGATGATGATATTATTGACGCTGGAAAACGTCTGACAGCTAGCTTCACACAGGGGCCAGACGGTATTCCCTCATTCATTATTAAGGATACAATTGTATCTCTGGTCACTCCAATTAAACATATTTTTAACTTAATGTTAAAAAACGCGCGCATATGTCCAGTTTTTAAGTCAGGAGATAAAAGCCTTGTCACAAATTACAGACCAATAGCGCTAATTAACAGTTTTGCAAAATTATTTGAAATAATTATATCGAAGAGAATTTCTTGCCATATTTCGAATTATATCACACCCCACCAGCATGGGTTCGTACGCAAACGTTCAACAACCACAAACCTAGTAAACTTCACCCAATTCGTATCAGAAGTTTTGGACCGTCGTGGCCAAGTGGACGCGATTTATCTGGACTTCAAAAAAGCTTTTGACTGCATTAGTCATGACATCATATTAAGTAAATTATCATTCCTCGGGTTTTCTCCAATACTATGTTCGCTGATGGAGTCCTATCTGAAAGACAGAACCCAATATGTTGAGCTAAGTGGCTTCAAATCCCCTAAATTTTCTCCAACGAGTAGTGTGCCCCAAGGGTCCATTCTTGGACCTTTATTATTTATCTGTTTTATAAATGATATTGTGTCAGATATAACGTCAAACATCCTTCTTTTCGCTGATGACATTAAATTGTATTCTGAGATCAGGTCTCAGGAGGATTGCCTAACCATGACTAATGATTTGCGGAAAATTGAGGAATGGTGCATATTAAACGACCTTCATTTGAATATCAGTAAATGTAATTTTGTAAAATTCAGTAGGAAACATAATGCGATACAGTATAACTATGCCGTTGCGAATCACCAACTTACGGAGCACAGAGTTATTAGGGACTTAGGAGTTTTGATCGATAATAAGCTAACATTTGTAGATCATATCGATGCAATTTGTAAATCAAGTTATAAATTACTTGGCTTTGTCATTAGAAATTCCAAGGATTTTAATAATATTGCAACTCTGAAGAATATGTATTTTACTTTTGTTAGATCCAAACTTGAATATTGTTCGCTAATCTGGTCGCCTTTTGTTGCACGTCGTAAATTACAACTGAAAACAATACAACGAAAATTCCTTAAAACTCTGTATTTCAAACGCCATAGAATGTACCCAATACAGAATTATGACTACGGTAAACTACTGGCGGAGTTTGATATACCCCCTTTGGAGTTGCGAAGGAAATTGGCATCGACATTATTCATGTTTAACCTAATAAACGGCCAAATTCATGACCCCTTTTTACTTTCAAAGCTAAACTTTCACACACCTCGGCTAAATGCTAGATGTTCGATCTCTTTCCAATACCCAACTGCAAATACAAATGCTTTACAATACTCTCCTCTATATCGCATGCTGATGTTATGTAACGACATAGACGATGTCGACCTATTTAATATATCACTTTCCTCTCTTAAAAACGGCTTCTTCAATAATATTGCAAGTGATTGTTTTTTATTTCTTTTTGTATAATTTCATTCTTTGTACTTGTCCTCTTTACCGATTTTTTAAGTTTAAAAATTTTTAGTTTAAAATTTTAGTTTAAGTTAATATTAAGTTTCTCTGTAAATGGATTTATCTGTTAAGAAATAAATTATTATTATTATTATTAGAAACACAAAATAGCTTTATTTGGCTAATAAATCTCCCCACTAAATTATTACTTTGTTTTTCTACCAAGTAAATTTTATTCTCTAAATAATTTGAGAGTTAAAAGTCAAAAGTGTATTATATTATTATAATTACTTTAGATTCTACTACTAGTATTTATTAATTTCATTACGATTATCATATCTACCATATCATCCATGTCAGATTTAAGTTCGCTCATAGTATCTTCCCTGGCAGTTATTAATTCGAACTACAAGACATTCTAAGGAGTCGTAGACCTAGAGTTTTTCAAGTCAGACATAACCAGGGATTTTTATAGTTATGCATACGCTTTTTTTAAATTAGTTCCATTTAAAGTTTAGAACGAGTGTTTTCCACTCCCAGACTAAGCATGAAGTAAAATTTCGAGTTTAGAAAAGCCTGAAAATTTGGTTTGGTCGCGTAGCGCGAAGCGCGGAGCGACCAAACCAAATTTTCAGGCTTTTCTAAACTCGAAATTTTACTTCATGCGCCACGCGTATTAAACACTGAAAGCACTGAAATATTGTGAACAAGTGAACTTCACTTGAAATCAGTGTGTTGTACGCGTGGCGCATGAAGTAAAATTACGAGTTTAGAAAAGCCTGAAAATTTGGTTTGGCCGCTCCGCGCTTCGCGCTACGCGACCAAACCAAATTTTCAGGCTTTTCTAAACTCCAAATTTTACTTCCTGCTTAGCCTGGGAGTGAAAAACACTCGTTTAAGTCTTTTGTAATTTCTAATAAGCTTTCTATCTTGTTCTGTGTAATTCTGTCCTATTCCACGGTTATTCTGTATAATTATAAGGAATTATACTAAATTTCCAGTTTGATTGACAATTTAATTTGAAATATTGACAATTCAATGTAACAAATTGGTGGTTGCAGCTATGGCCACAATGCAAATGTATAATTTCGGTCTGTAATCTACTAATTAAATTATTTATATCTAGAATTGCTATTTATTTGGTAGGTTTGCTTTATAATACAAAATTTTATTTGCCCATTAGTTTACTAGGTAAATAAATTTACTCCCCAAATAGTTATCTAATGATTTATTAATCGTTTATAATACTGGGCATTAGACTATTATAAATGTCAAGTTCAGAGCGCCAATTGGATATCTAGACCCAGGACCAAGTTTTCCTTACTGTGGCGCTGGTTTTTTATATAATACTCTAGTATTATAATAATACGTTTTCATGGACTTCTATTTACTTCATCTGTTTAATCCTTGTTTTTATAAATGTTTTCTATTTATCCAGTTTTTATTAAAATTATTGTAAATCTACCCACTCATTTTAATGCAATGCAATTAGTCTCCCTATATGTAAGAGAGTAGCGCAAACGCATCTATTTTGACGCCCTTAGGCGCCAAATTCGAACTAAATCATTGTACACTAAATTAAAACATAATATTTACTACCCGTGGTAACGGGATAGATGACTTATGTGTGAAAAGAACCTCAAATCACCAAACACAACTATTTGTACCTGAAGTTTGTTGAAGCATGAAGCACTTATGGTAGACAATTACAAATTATAAACATTTCTTCAATTAATAAATCGTAATTATTATTTATTTATTTATTTCACCCGTCCATCTAGGAATTCTCATATAAACCCATGTTTTAAAACGCAAACGCTTGCGCCTGCTCCCGCTCCGCCTCGCGTTCAAAACGTTCATACAAAAGCACCCTTAGTTTCACTGTTGTATTCTTGTCAATTAATTTTGTGTTAAAAATAACTGTTTTTTATGGATATTTTTTCCTATTAATTTTCCGAGTTTTTCTACACGTAACTTTCAAATAAACTTATTTGACAAAAACTTAACAAATTCATATATTTCAAAAAGCCGCAAGGATCTGGATTCAAGTACATTATTTTATTAATAAATATATATAAGTAAACCTTTATTTGGCATCAAATCATACAAAATATTCATTCTAATTAAAACAATACTAACACTCTTATTTTAAAAAAAAAAAACAAACACCAAAAAAAAAACTTAAATACCAACCATTTATCCCCCAACCAAATTATATCAAGCACTAAAAAATCCTCTCTCCACCCTCAATGGACCAGACCGCCGCACTGTTGTGTCCTCTTCTCCTTTATTTTCTTGCAAACATTGATTCCATTTCCGCTTTCACACAGGCACATTTCCCATTTTATCCTACCCTTCGTCTTTATACTTTTACTCACTGCACAATCACCTAACCAATGCTCCCATTCATCCTTACTTTCTCCACACAACACACACCGCGTATACTCCTCTCCCATCCATATCTTCTTGCCTCTCTCCTCATTTCCACATCTCATTCTTGCTAACATGCATACCTCCTCCTTTGTCAGCCCTCGTGTAATGTAGCCGGGAAGCCTACCGTGTACTGAAAGTGACTTATATCTCCCGCAATATGAACTGTTCTCAATACGCGTCAGTCTTGTTTGGAGCTCGACATTTTCCAGTCTATTCGTCACTTCCAGCTCTACCTTTTCTCCTCGCCTTATTTTTTCCTCTACTGTACTTCCCGCTAGCCCAACTCTGTTGTACATACCCTCTCTCTCAATCATCCACATACCTCTAATACCTCTCTCCCAGTCTTTCTTATTTACCTTCCACATTTCTTTCAACAATCTGTCCTCCTCTAAACCTTCTACTCTTCTTTCAAACCTCACTACCTTTCTCACTGTCATCCATTCTACTGGCATTCTGTTTAACTCCTGCAATACTATGTATCCTGGTGTTGTGACATCCAAATTCAGCATGCGTTTTAAGTATTGCAGGTGTATTTTCTCCACCCTACTCTGGCCTTTCATTCCCCACACTTCTACTCCATACATAATTATGCTTCTCACACAGGCATCCCACCATGCCATTTGCATTGGTATATTGTTACCGTTCCACACTTCTCTCAATCGTCCCATCGCCATTTTTGCCTTCTTCCAAACATACTCGATGTGTTGGTTTCTGCTCCCATTATTTGAGAACAGATAACCCAGATATTTAAATTCACTCACACATTCTAGCACTTCACCCCCCCATTCAAGCTTTTCCTCTTTTTTTTTCCTTCCACTTCTATTCTTACACACCATCCACTTTGTGTTATATTAATAAATATAATGCACCTTATGTTTGACTGGGCATGCACACGACTGTTTCAAGCGTTGTAATGGAACAGTCAGGACGCCATATTGACGCCCTTACATTGGTCTTATCAATTGCGGTCCTCTCTTACATAAAGGGACACTACATTAATGCAATGTATTGCTAAATATAAACTTAATAGTTTATGTTTACCATTGAAATATTTCAGTTGACATTCTCAGTTCGAAAGGATTCAATGTTTAGTTATGATTGTCGGGTGGTGTTAAAGCCCTCAACCAAAATTGAAAAATCAATATAAATCAAAGATAAATTATAAAATTATTTATTTCTTCAAAATAATACAATATTCTTCAGTAATTCATAAAGGATTTTTGAGTTATGTAATCAAAATACAATTATTATAAATATCTTGATAATAAATAAATATACATACTCCAAGATAATTGGAGAAAAGTATGTCCATGACAATCAATCGTAAAATGTTTATATATAAAACATATCTGAACAAACTATAAAGCAAAGTCCAAAGAGTGATTTTGCAATTTGAAAGCTCAACCTCTAAAATCAGATGAAAGTGACACAATTTCGATTTATAATAACTAAAAAAATGTGTACACTTACATATATGCATATTTTAAAGTTTAGCTTACTATGGTTTTTGCATTTAGCTGTGATAGTTACTAATTGCAATAAAGACTTATGGATTTATTCAAATTCAACTTCAAAAATGTAAGACAAATTTTAAATTGAAGTTGGTCGAAAATATTCTAAAATGTGATTTAAAAGGATAAATTCCTCTACAGCAAATTAAATAACACTTAATAACGGATGTAAAAGTACCCATCGGGAATTTAATGTTTAAAATCATTATTTTTATTGAACATCTACCGATAATACCTTTCATAAAAAAGTGTTATTGTGATTTTATGAAAATGCAACTTTTATGAACATTTGACACAAATAATACTTTTTTAATCTCAAATGGTTATAATATTAAACAATGATTTATATATAAATAATTACTAAATTTATTTAAAATTATGTAACGTAAACGCCATCTAATGCCCACTAACTAAAGTAGCAAACTTTGCTGCTTTAGTTAATATATGTAATATACAAGATGTTTTACCTAAAACTCCCCAGACTAATTAACAAAAAACTAAAAATGTTATTAAGGTTTTGTTTGTTTTAATCAATAGGTATTATTAATGGCTTTAAATTTAGATGGAATTGGTATAACTCATAATTACAGTTTCGCTGTCAGAGGTGTGAGAAAATGTGATTCGATGATCAAAACTTTGAAAGTGACTTTTTCTAAAAGAATGGAATTTTTATCGTATGCATATTTTAAATTGCATTGGCTATTTTTAAGTTAAAGCCAATTTTTATATTTTCATGAATATATTTTCTTTCAAAAAAATCAGAACACCAAGTATTTATTGCACAATTTTAATAAAACTTACACAATTTGATCATGTAAACGAACTGTATCGATGATCAAAAAATCAACTTGAAAAACAAAAAAACAAATGAATAAAAATTAATAATATGTTGGGCCTCCACGATTTCCCAAACACTCATTAACACGTCGAGGCTTGCTAGAAATCAGGCTGTCAATATCGACTTGGGGTATTTCATTCCAAACTTCGATAATTGAACCTCTAAGTTCCATTACAGTGTTAGCGGGGCGCTGTAAGTTACTTATTCTAACACCTATCATATCCCAAACATGTTCTATTGGCGATAGATCTGGAGAACGAGATGGCCAAGGTAACAAATTGATTTCGGCACTATCAAAAAACTGTCTTGTAATGGCCGCTGTGTGAGGTCGAGCATTATCTTGCTGAAAAATGGGCTTCTGCAAGCCATTTACATAGGGCACTAACACTGGCCGTAAAATGTTGTCAATATACCGAATCGCGTTAAGACTTGCTTCTAAAAAAACTAGAGGAGATCGACTACCATAGCTATCGCCCCCCAAACCATAACTCCCTGTGTAAGAGCCGTACGTCTTTCAACAGCAAATTGTAAAATTCTGCGTTCACCGCGTCGACGTCTCACTCTTCTGCGACCATCATGAGCCCATAAACAGAACCGAGACTCATCGCTGAAGATAATGTTATTCCATTCATGGGTCCAATGTTGTCTTTCCCTGCACCAATCAAGTCTTGCTCTGCGATGCTGCGGAGTAAGATGTAGACACAATTGTGGACGGTAGGATCTTATACCAAAACTGCGGATTCTTCTGTAAACAGTAGCCATGGATACTCTTTGGCCATTTAGAGCCAACCAGTCATTTCCCAATGCCCGCGACGTTGTAAATCTGTCCCTTAAAGTTGTAAGACGAAGAGCTCGATCTTCACGCTCAGTGGTGCTTCTTGGACGTCCTGATCCAAGTCTACGTCGATTCTCCCCAGCTTCGGATCATCTAGACCAGCAGCGTACGATCACCGATACACTACGGCCTACCCTTTCAGCAATAGCACGAACCGAAAAACCCGCTTCTCGCATTCCAATAATGCGACCCCTTTCAAATTCACTTAGATGATGATATTGTGCACGCCGACGAACACGGGGCATCTTTTTATGTTTTACAAACTGAAACGTCAAACTACTCAGAGGCTACTTGGATATTAGAAGCAATTACATTAAATAATCAGCAGCTCTTCATAATGGCGAAATCAAGGAAAAATACAATTAAATAGTCACTAAAACAATTGATTTTTCGACCATCGATGCAGTTCATTTACATGATCAAATTCTGTAAATTTCATTAAAATCCAATAAATACTTTGTGTTCTGATTTTTTTTGAAAGGCAGTATATATATATATATATATATATATGACGAACTTTTCAACTTGGATTGGAGGATTCTAGACTCATTTAATGATGTCAATGAAATGGTATCAATATTCTATGATATACTCTTCAATGCTCTCAATAAGCACGTTCCTAGGTGTCTCACATCAAAACCAAAATATCCACTTTGGTACACACGTCAAATCCATCTTAACCTAAAAACGAAATTATCCTACAGACTTAAGTGGCAGAAAACTAAAAATCCTAAATACCTGGCGGAATACAAGAGAGTTCGCAACCTAACGAAACACCTTATTGCAGAAACGTACTCCAATTATATCTCCAACACTGAAAATAATGTTAAAAAGAACCCCAAGGACCTACGGAAATTTATCTCCAGCAAGAAAGGGACAACGAGAATACCTGGCAAGTTATATAATGAAAATCGTGAATTTACAACACCTAAAGATATAGTAAATGGTTTCGCGGATACCTTTAAAAATGTCTTTTGAAGTAATGCAACTCCCACTGTTGACACCATTTATTCTAACTGTCCTTCTTTCACAATTTCTAAAGTAGATGAAGCACAGCTTGTATCCATTATGGCATCCCTTGCAAACAAACTTACAGCGGGTGATGACAAAGTTCCAAGTTTTTTACTCAAAGATTGCAGATATGTCTTAGCCAAACCTCTAACAACAATTATTAATCTTTCAATATCTAAAAGTGAATTTCCCAACCGTTGGAAACGCACATTATTATGCCCAATCTTCAAGAAAGGCAATGCTCGCAAATAAGCAATTATCGTCCCATCGCAATTCTATCGAACTTCGCCAGGGTATTGGAAACAGTGCTATATAATGACATTTTTAACAACGTGCGATCCTACATCTCGCCCTATTAACACGGATTCATGCCAAGATGATCGACACTAACAAATCTTGCTACTATTTCGCAGTTCCTTTCTGAAGCGTTAGATGTGCGAGGCCAAGTTGATGTCATATACACCGACTTCTCCCGAGCGTTTGACTCCATCAATCACAAACTGCTGTTAGAGAAACTTGGGTCATTTGGGGCAGTGCCAGCGGTTACTCAGTTTATACAATCCTACCTGCACAACAGATCTTGCTTTGTGTACTACAACGGTTTTAAATCTTTTGAATTCTCACCGTCGATTGGGCTCCAGTCTTGGCCCCCTTCTCTTCAACATTTGTATTAATGATTTGCTGGGGATGCTCACCTGCCCTGTGTTAGCATACGCCGACGACCTCAAAATTTACGAGAGGATCCAAAGTCAGAACGATGTCGATATGCTGCAATCGAATCTAAATATCATATCTAACTGGTGCTCCCGTGTAAATTTAAAACTCAACGTAAACAAATGCAGCGTTATAAACTACAGTCGGAGACGCAATGCTCTCACAAGAACTTACCATATTTTAGGTGACTATCTGTCGGTCGTTGACTGCTTTAAAGACCTAGGAGTTACTTTTGACAAGAAACTCACTTTCACTACCCATTTTGAAGCTATTAGCTCGGCAGCCTGTTTTAGTAAACACTGAAAATAATGTTAAAAAGAACCCCAAGGACCTATGGAAATTTATCTCCAGCAAGAAAGGGACAACGAGAATACCTGGCAAGTTATATGATGAAAATCGTAAATTTACAACACCTAAAGATATAGTAAATGGTTTCGCGGATACCTTTAAAAATGTCTTTTGCAGTAATGCAACTCCCACCGTTGACACCATTTATTCTAACTGTCCTTCTTTCACAATTTCTAAAGTAGATGAAGCACAGCTTGTATCCATTATGGCATCCCTTGCAAACAAACTTACAGCGGGTGATGACAAAGTTCCAAGTTTTTTACTCAAAGATTGCAGATATGTCTTAGCCAAACCTCTAACAACAATTATTAATCTTTCAATATCTAAAAGTAAATTTCCCAACCGTTGGAAACGCACATTATTATGCCCAATCTTCAAGAAAAGCAATGCCTCGCAAATAAGCAATTATCGTCCCATCGCAATTCTATCAAACTTCGCCAGGGTATTGGAAACAGTGCTATATAATGACATTTTTAACAACGTGCGATCCTACATCTCGCCCTATTAACACGGATTCATGCCAGGATGATCGACACTAACAAATCTTGCTTCTATTTCGCAGTTCCTTTCTGAAGCTTTAGATGTGCGAGGCCAAGTTAATGTCATATACACCGACTTATCCCGAGCGTTTGACTCTATCAATCACAAACTGCTGTTAGAGAAACTTGGGTCATTTGGGGCAGTGCCAGCGGTTACTCAGTTTATACAATCCTACCTGCACAACAGATCTTGCTTTGTGTACTACAACGGTTTTAAATCTTTTGAATTCTCACCGTCGATTGGGCTCCAGTCTTGGCCCCCTTCTCTTCAACATTTGTATTAATGATTTGCTGGGGATGCTCACCTGCCCTGTGTTAGCATACGCCGACGACCTCAAAATTTACCAGAGGATCCAAAGTCAGAACGATGTCGATATGCTGCAATCGAATCTAAATATCATATCTAACTGGTGCTCCCGTGTAAATTTAAAACTCAACGTAAACAAATGCAGCGTTATAAACTACAGTCGGAGACGCAATGCTCTCACAAGAACTTACCATATTTTAGGTGACTATCTGTCGGTCGTTGACTGCTTCAAAGACCTAGGAGATACTTTTGACAAGAAACTCACTTTCACTACCCATATTGAAGCTATTCGCTCCGCAGCCTCCAGATCATTAGGTTTTATACTGAGAAACGTTCGTGAATTTCAAAATACTGATGCTATAAAGTCATTATACTTCGCTTTTGTATCAAGTAAATTGGTCTACTGTAGCTTAATCTGGTATCCGACAAGTATTAGTCATTCCCTTCTACTAGATCGCCCCCATCGGCGATTTTTAAAATTTTTGTCTTACAAACTTGACGGTACTTATCCATCTATTGGAGCGAATCAAGAACATCTACTTGAAAGGCATAACATGATAGCATTATCGACCAGACGAGACCACCACTGCGCCACAATTCTCAGGAAACTAGTACACGGAACAATCGACTGCCCCCAATTACTTTCCGGGATACCCTTCGATGTTCCTCAACAATCAACCAGATTCTCTTCATCATTCCGACTGCCCACACCAAGGACATGTGTTCTGCAGCGGTCACCGATCTTCACAATGTGTCGTTGCGCAGAAAAGTCTTTCGATGATTTATTTATATAAAATGTAACTTAAATGTTGTTTCTACTGTTAATACTTCTAATTTTCTGAATTTTGTTTTTCTTGTAATACTTATTATTTTTTGCATTCACCTTCTATTATATTGTCCTGTAAGTAGGAAATCCTGTTGAACAATAAAGGCTATTATTATTATTATTATTATATGCTCAAAATTAGCATACATAACTTAAAATACATTGAAAATAATAAAACACTAATATTAACAAGAATGTAACTTAATTCTGGTTAAAATTTGTTTGTCTAATTGGTGAAAAAAGTTATAAAAGACACTCAAACTGTTTAGCAGATTCGAAAAGATACTTTGCTTCAATAAAAAAATATTTTCTTGTTAATTAGTCTTACGAGTTTTAGGTAAAACGCCCTTTATATTGGTTAACAATAGAGGCTCAACTTCTTTATGACTTCTTCTATGAGACATTATTAAGTGACTATAGTTTCAACAACATCAACTTCTCATTTTTAAACTAAATGTGTTTTATTTGTGATTAATATTAATTATATAAGTCAATTTATTAAATAAATAAATTCCATTCATTTTAACAATTTCTGATCATTTTGCACTTTTGCAATTTTGTTAAAAATTGTTCGATTAATTTTTTTTTCAACGTTACAATTAAAATGGTTAAATTTATAATTAGATAATCTTTGTGATATTATTATTAAAATTGTTTCTTTAGTAGTTTATTTATTAAGCATTATTTTATATAATTTCGGTATAATTTAAGCTATAACAATGTTCGATTTTATTTAATTCTGCAATAAAACAAGGTTTGTTCATTCTCGTAACTTTTATCATGAATTATATTTTAAAATTGTAGACGCTAAGTTTACTAAAACACAAATAATACACACAAATTTGTGTTGGTTCTAAATTTGAACAACAAAATAAAACAACACCAACTCTATTTATTTTATGTCATAAGTTTTACTACAAAATACATTTCTGATTGATCGTCTAACGAAGGATTCTACTCCTAGACTAAGCATGAAGTAAAATTTCGAGTATAGAAAAGCCTGAAAATTTGGATTTGCAGGGGCGCGCGAGCGAAGCGCGCCTTTAATAATACCTATTGATTAAAACAAACAAAACCTTAATAACATTTTTAGTTTTTTGTTAATTAGTCTGGGGAGTTTTAGGTAAAACACCCTGTATATTACATATATTAACTAAAGCAGCTAAGTTTGCTACGTTAGTTAGTGGGCATTAGATGGCGTTTATGTTACATAATTTTAAATAAATTCAGTAATTATTCATATACACGGTGTCCCAAAAGTTTGGAAACGGTTGAGTATCTCGAGAACACCTCATCGGATCAAGATGGTATAAAATACGTCTTTCTTTATTTTTAAAGCTCTATTTAGGCATGCTGTGCGATAGCCACCCACACCCCTCTGGGGGGTGGTTCGAGGGGGTAGTTTTGTAAGGGTGCCACTTTTCCTCCTGCATTATGCGATGTACTGAAGTCTTGCTGATGCCTTGAGCTTGCGACACTCTCCTTACAGAAATATGAGGGTCTTCCACGAAATGCTGCAACACTTCGACCTTCTGATCTTCGTTTGATGCCGTTCTTGGCCTGACACTGCGTTCGCGATCCTTCACTGCTCCAGTATCTTCAAATCGTTTCACTGTTTTTTGAACCGTCGATTTTGACACTGGATCACGATGCGGATTGGATGTATTAAACATCCTTGCCACCTCCTCGTAAGATCTTACATTCTCCCCGGACCCACGCATCATTAATAATGATATGCGTTCACTTTCCGATAACCTCATCTCAAAACGACAGATAGCAGCTTAATTAATTTAGCTTTAAAGTTTCTGAGCTATTAGGCCATTTCTTAGAATTTCACGGAGTCGTCGAGAACGTCAACATTGAGAGTCCGAAATAAATCTTCAATAACTACACTTCTGTGCTTTCATTTAAAATTGTAAACATGACAAAATGGAAAAAAATTTCGACGATAAACTGAGCGAAAACTTCCTTTTTCCACCCTCCAAAAAGGGGTTAAGGTGTGGATATTTTGCAACTCCATAAGGAGTTTTTGATAGACAATGAAACTCTGCAAGAAAAATCATTTTTGTCTAAAAAAAAATTGTAGAGGCTAAGTTTACTAAAACACAAATAATACACACAAATTTGTGTTGGTTCTAAATTTGAACAACAAAATAAAACAACATCAACTCTATTTATTTTATGTCATAAGTTTTACTACAAAATACATTTCTGATTGATCGTCTAACGAAGGATTCCACTCCTAGACTAAGCATAAAGTAAAATTTCGAGTTTAGAAAAGCCTGAAAATTTGGATTTGCAGGGGCGCGACTCGCTTCGCTCGCGCGCCCCTGCAAATCGAAATTTTCAGGCTTTTCTAAACTCGAAATTTTACTTCATGCGCCACGCGTACAAATCACCAACTTCAAATGAAATCTTCAACCAATTGTTAAGAGTAAAATAAATTTAGAATGTCAATTATCAATTTTTTAAATTACGGGAAAAGTAAACGATTCTTTTTTTATAACTGAAATAAATTCAATTTACAATCAAGGTTCTTACATTTTTCATAATGATAGTGGAAGATCTGTCATAAATGACAATAAAAATGAAAATATTGACAATTTTTGACATTTTTGGCAATTTTTATAAGAACTGTCGGCTATAATTGAGTTATATTACTGTTATTATTATTTTTATGTAATTTTTAATGTATTTTAATTATTTTTATTGTTAGATAGGCAAATTTTGAGAAGTTGCACAACTTTAAATGTTTGTATTAAAAGTAATTGAAAATATAAAAATTGGATATAACTTAAAAATGACCAATGCAACTTAAAACATGCATTTAATAAAAATCTTTTAAAATATTGCATTCTTTTGGAAAACGTCACTTACAAAATTCTGATCATCGAATGACATTTTCTCACGCCTTTGACAGCTAAACCGTAATTATGAGTAATACCAATTCTATCTTAATTTGAAGCCTTAAATAACATGTATTGATTACAAAAAACAAAACTCAAATAACATTTTTAGTTTCTTGTTATTTAATCTGGGGAGTTTTCGGTGAAACACCCTGTATGTAAATGGTCAAAGAAGTTCAGTATTCTTCAAGCACTGGAACATAAATTCATATTCTTGATAAGTTATAACTTGATTTAAAACAGTAATAATTGATCTTTTAGATTGAATTGAATTCCTAAATATTTATTTAGAAAATCTGTTATTTTGTTTTTATGATTCAGCAATTTTGAAAGTTAATATTTGTTTATACCTAGAATGTTTATAGAATATTTAAAATAGTATATTATTATGTATTCTTTTGAGAATTATACATTCTTATATCAAACACACAATGAAATCGGAACAGTGTTTTTGATTTCATTTATTTATTATTAAGGAATATAATAATATTATATATTATTATTTAAAGTACACACATCAGGGTTGTTGAAAACTCTTTTTTTTATTTTAATTCATTCGCGAGCCAAACACCGTAGCGTGCAGACGTACACGGAGCGAGCGACTTTTTACTCCTCAGCGAGGAACAAAAATATATACATATATATATATACAAGGTGGCCAGAAAAGGTGTGATAATCTTCAGGTAGAGTGGTTCATTGATTAATTTCAAGCAGAAAATTTAAGTAAAAAAATATTGTATTGTGGCTTATAACTCCTCACGAGCCAATTTAAAGAAATGTAAATTTGGCAACAATGGATCAAACAAGTGTTTAATTTAATAATAATCATAAATTTAACAAATCTACAAAAATTAATATTTGAAGTATACATCAAAAATGAAAGATTAAAGTAAATGTTCAAATTGATAACCATCCGTTTCTAAGCAGATCTGGAGCCGTCGTGGGATAGAATTAATTACTCGGAGCAACATCTTTGATAATGATACGTGTAGTATCGAAACTATAGTCACCAAATAAACCAATTGTTATACAAACAAAGTGATAAACAGTGTTTTATTTATGTTCAACAATGTATAACGAAGTAGAAGCCTCTATAATCAGTGAATATTTGGAAAATGTTCGTCCAACCATTCTCTCGAAATTCTTGCTGTATGAGGTAGTGCACCATCATACATGTACAGCATGTTGTTTACTAAATTTAGTGGAACATTCTCCAAAACTTCTTCTAAAATATTTACATAATTTAAGGCATTTAATCTTTGATGAATAAAAAAAGGCCCAATTACACGTAAATTTAGAATACCAAGCCAGACGTTAACTGAAAATTTCCTTTGATGTCCCATTTCTCTAAGCGCCCGAGGATTTTCTTTTGCCCAAAAGTGATAATTATGACAATTAAATACCCCATCTCTAGTGAATGTACATTCATAACTCCAAAGAATTTTAAATAAAAAATTTGGTTCTTCCCGAATTTGATCTAAAATCCTGTCACAAAACATACGTCTACGCTCGTTATCATTTTCATACAGTGGTTGAACTTTTCGTGCATGAAATGGACGCATTCGATTTTCTTTCAATACTGCATGGACTGTTGTTTTACTGGGGACATTTAACTGTTGAGCTATTTGTCTCGTACTAATATTGGGATCTTCTTGAACTGCATTCAATATCTGTTCTTCTAGGTGAACAGTGCGACGTTCCCTAGGTCTCCCTCCATCTATGTTATTATAAACGAACGACCCAAAAGTACGTAGCCTTTGGTCTAATTTTCTAAACGTATTTACGCAGGACTGTTGGCGATTTGGGTATCTTCTTTGGTACTCATCTTTGGCACTAGTTGCATTACTATTGCAGAATCCAAATATCATGTACATATCTGCATACTCGTTGAATGTGTACATCTTCAAAAAGTATGATGAACTTATACAAACTTACACAAATAAATTATGACAAGTATATGTCAAAGTCAAGTGAAATTTAATAAGGTTACATATAAAAATACACAGTTGCCAGGTCTATTTTTATTAAAAAAAAATGCTTTTGAAGAAGTTATTAATTTGTTAAAGTTTCCAATTTATTTATCACCTATGTCATTTAAATTTTACAATTGTGTAATTGATTGTAAGTTCTATTGATTTTTTCCAAAATAATAGAAAATAACACTAATTTCCAGAGATACGTTTAATACTTTAACGACCTCGTGAGATGTTACGAGGAAGAATACAATATTTTTTTATTTAGATTTTTTATCCAAAATTAATCAACGAATCACACTACCTGAAGATTATCACACCTTTTCTGGCCACCTTGTATATACATAAATTCAAAGTGTCACAAGTGAGCAAACGCAAACTTCAAACACACAACTTGTGCACTGCTATGAGGATTGGAAGAACCATCTCCAGCGCTGCGTGGTTTCCCAAGAAAGCTATTTTGAGGGAGACAATATTGAATTGTAACTCTATTCAAACAAAAAAAATTTAAAAAATCAGTCTTATGACTTTATTTCCACACTTTGTAGGGGAAGGGCGTGCACCTTGGTACGGTTTTACCTTGGGACAAACGAACACATCCGGTTGCTTGTAAGAATTTATTATAATGACAAATGGTGGTAGTGTGTTTTCGATACCGTGAAATAAAATTTGCGAACGTTTTGTACAAGTGCAGAATACCGCAGTAAGTACTATTACTCAAATATTTTCACACCGCTTCGTTGCTATATGATTGCTGTACAAAATATGAAGCATTTTTATGAAAATGTCTGCACTTGTCATTTCCAGATTATATTTTCTAAAATATGTGCATGTTTGTACCTTGTAACACTGTTTTGGCTGCACCATGGGACGAGTCCCAAGGTGCAACCAGATATTTACCAGCAATCCGTCTCACTAGTAATGACATAATTGCAGATGGGGAGGAGTTCTACAGGAAAGAAACGAGTAAAACCAGATGCAGAAGCGTTCTAAGCCGCTGCTAACGAATTTCTTCTAATCAAAGGAACGTAACAACAAATTGCCAGCGCCCACGGAGTTTCAAAAAACATAAATTATCTTGAGAAGCTAACTTTAAGTATAATGCAAATAATGCGACATATAAAGTATTCACCAATTATATTCATATATTATAAAAGCAGCAAAATGAAACAATGGTGTTATCGTCGAAAAAATGAAAAAGTTAGCTTTTCAATATGCAAATTGTAACAACATTAAGATGCCCGACTCGTGGAATATTAATGAAGCTGCTGGTCGACTGTGGTACAGGGACTTCAGAAAAGCCCACGAAAGAAGAATATCTCTCTGAAAACCTGAAGCCACCAGCTTAGGAACAATAGCCTGTTTTAACAAGGCAGACATGACTGTTTTTTTTTTTTCGATAAACTGATGGATTTCTATTCAAGATTTAAACTTACACTTCAGAATGTGTGGAATCTTGATGAGACCGGTTGTTCCACTGTTCATAAGCCCGTTCGTGTGCTGAGCAACATTAAGGCTAAGCAAATAGGAGCGGCCATTTCTGGTGAAAGAAAACTAAACGTAACCATAATAGCCTGCGTTAATGGTACAGGAACATTCATCCCACCAGGCATCATTTTTCCGCGCGTCCACTTCAAGGACCACATGATCAATAATGCGCCACCTGGAACCATTGGCATGGCGACTTCAAGTGGATGGTCTAATGCGTAGTTGTTCGTGCAATATCTTCAGCATTTTATTTCCATCGTGAAACCTTCTGTCGACAACAAAGTGTTGCTTATAATGGATAATCATGAGAGCCACCTTTCAATAGCTGCCATAAATGTAGCAAGGGAAAATGGAATAATATTCTTGACTTTTCCCCCACACACTAGTCGCAAGCTGCAGCTTAATAGATCAGCCTTCAGGCCGTTCAAAAGCTACTACAATAGGGCCAGCAAAGCCTGGATGCTCAACCATCCTGGTAAGCCCATTTCAATTTATGATGTATCGATATTAATATGACAAGCATTTCTATTGGCTTTCACAACGAACAACATCTCAGTATATAGCCATTCAATGCAGATGTGTATAAAGACCATGAGCTCTTGTCAGCTGAAGTGACAAACAGACCGTACGAACCTCATGAAAAAAGCATAATTCAAGAGGAGCCGAACGTAGAAACGTCATCAACAAGCAGTGCACCTATCACAGCGAAGACTCCTGAGGAACTTCGTCCATTTCCAAAAGCACCACCTTGCAAGCGTGGTGTACGGGGCCTAAAACATGGAAAATGCATGATTGAGACCGACTCATCAGAATTTGAAGAACTCAAGCTACAGAAAATGATAAATAACAAGCTTTTTGCTCCGCCAAAACAGACTGTTAAGAGAGTTTTAGTTCGATCGTCATCTGAATATGAAGACGAACCCGAACTTCAAGACAGCTCCGATGGAAGTCGTTTCGCTGACAGCTCTGATAATGAAGAACACAAGTCGGATTTCTACGACTCAACTATTTCAAGGACAGTTATGTGTTAGTCAAGTTCGATGTCTCTGGGAAACTATCGTCGAACAGTGTCCATTATGCCGGTATAGTCGAAGATGTTACCGAATTGAAGGCTACTGTGAAATTTCTGCGAGTGCGGAAAGTTCACTCTGTTTTTCCTGACGTTGAAGATGTTGCTGTCGCTAGTAAGTCCTGCAGAGTGAAGATATTGACTGAGCCAACTATCCGTCGAGAACAGCATTCCTTCAACATCAAGTTTCCTGCGAATATTAACCTTCAATAATGTATGGATTTCATTATAAACATTTTTGTACACTATTTTTTTATAATTAAAGTGAATTCAATGCGCATATTCATTTATACAATATAATTTTATCCCTGTCCCAAGACCTGTTTGTACCTTGGGACAAATTGCACAGTATTGATATATGGTGAGTACCGACTTCTTTATTGACCTATTCGCAAATGGGTATTGACCATTTACTAGCCAAAACTATTATTATTGCAATTTAATTTCATTTATTCAATTTTGTTAATTTAAATCGATATTATTAACTCCATAACAACCGTAATAAACAAGGTTTTATTCACTAGTGAACTAAAATATTTTTTTAGGTCACTAGTGAGTTAAAAAATTTGTTATATTATTTATTATTCAATTTTGTTAATTTAAATCGACATTATTAACTCCATAACAACCGTAATAAACAAGGTTTTATTCACTAATGAACTAAAATTTTTTTAGGTCACTAGTGAGTTAAAAAATGTATTTAAAAATAAATGTAAAGTACATTTTCTTTACAATTTCGTCAAAATTGAATAAAAACATATATACGCCACGTGAATTAAACACCTTTATTCACTCAAAGAAATGATTTCACTCGCGCCGAGGCGCTCGTGAAATCAAAAATCTTTTCGTGAACAAAATCGTGTTTAATTCACTTGATGTATAATATTTATTAAAAAAAAAAATTTAAAAGAAAATGGTATCCCAAGGTACACGCCCTTCCCCTACATATTATATCTTCGCGACGAATATATTTTCAAAACACCGCCTTGAATGATTGTAGTAATAAAGTGCAAAAAATTAGCCAATTCTTTTATTCTTAAATAATTTACCGTTTACAACTTCACCTAAATTTCTTCAATTCGCTCTAAATTTCGTGTGTCACTCAATCGCGACGAATAATCGAGATTTACTCTAATTCCCAAGTTGGTCGTCCTTTGATGCGTTCACGCGTAAAATCGATCCGCTCAGAGACTCATTTCGCGTACCACCGACTGTGTTTGAAATTCTCTTCGCCAAAAATTGTGCCAAAAAAACGCACGATTCGAGCCTATTCGGCGGTTCTCGTGGTGGCGTGCTTCTAATCTAATTAAAAATCGGAATAATACGAGTGAAATCGGAGCCTCCGCTAATTATTTAATTGTTGTAACAATTCAGAGCGCGAGTAAAAGTAAAGTCACCTCACCGTAGCAAAAATATATATGTTTCGATATAATAATAATCGTGTACGAGCGTATGTGTGGTATTGTTGTCCACGATCCAATGCTCCCATTGCTCAAAAAATCATACACTAGATTGAAGTTTGCAGCCTATTTTTTTTACCTATTATCAGATTATTAGAAACTTAACAATTGTTATTGCGATCAGTTGTTTCATAGATTTTTGAAAGATATTTCTTCATTCTGAATCAATATCTACAATTATTTAAATATTGGCGAACTTATTATGTAAATAAAAAGAACATGGTATGCGATACCAAAATAGATCTTATAACGCTACTCAGCATTTTTTTTTTCTCTCAAATCCACAGAAAATGGATACATATTATATCTTGTGATTCTGAACTTGCAAGGTCCCACAAGTTTTGTGATCACTGGTATATACATTTTTTTAACAATAATCCCGGGCCTGCTTTTAAGTAAAACAAATAGCACGAACAATACAAATTATTATCTTTTAAAAGATAAAACAACAGCCATCATAAATCAGTTCATTAGTACAACCTCTAGATTTTAAATTGGTGTTAAAACTTTATCATTATTATTGTGACAATAGTTTCTTAGTGAAGCTGTACATTTTAATATTTATTAAAATATTTCACTAATTGGCAATTGTTCTTTCTTAGCTTTGGTTTTACCAATTTTATTTTATTCTTATTCAAAGATTACATGTCATCAACGATGATGACATGTACTCTTTGAATAAGAATAAAATAAAATTGGTAAATCCAAAGCTAAGAAAGAACAATTGCCAATTAGTGGAATATTTTAATAAATATTAAAATGTACAGCTTGAAAGACAAAATAATGATAAAGTTATAACACCAATTTAAAATCTATAATCAGCTCAGAAGTTTCAACACAGTTTGTCAACCAACCGAACAAAATAAAGGCTAGTATTTTGTATACTTTACAATATTTCAATGTTTTATACGCGTGGCGTATGAAGCTAATTTTCGAGTTTAGAAAAGCCCCGTGAAAATTTATCGAGGGTCGCGTAGCGACCCGACACAAATTTTCTACGCGGGGCTTTTTTAAACGAGAAATTCAACTAGATTTTCAACATATCGAGAATTTCATAATTTTTATGAATTTTTCAGCATCGAGTAATTAATTTAGACGTTATATTAATCCTTAACGAGTAATAAACGTTTTGCAATTTGCGAGGCCGAAAATTAACGAAGTTCTAGAAAATTCATGAATACCGGCATTTTTTTTAATTTATCGAAAATCTAGCCAATACATGAAAGGTGTCAAAGTTTTAAAAAGTAACGAAAGGAGTCAAGCATTTGAAAATCAGCAATAATCTTGGAAAATGCATGATTTTTGTCAAAGTTTTAAAAATTGTTATAAATCTTTGAAATTAAAAAATAGTTTGAAAATTAACAAACGTATTGAAAAATTTACGAGTCGTCAAAGATTTGAAAGTAATTAAAAACCTTGGAAATTCACGAAAATTGACAAGGTTTTAAAAATTGGACAAAAACTTAAAATCCCTCAAGATTTTGTAAAGTAATTGAAATATTGCCATTGATTCTTTTTTAACGAATGTTTTCCACTCCCAGACTAAGCATAAAGTAAAATTTCGAGTTGAGAAAAGCCGTAAGAATTTGGATTTGGATGTGTAGCGTCCAAATCCAAATTCTGGCTTTTCTCAACTCAAAATTTTACTTCATGCGCCACGCGCATAAAAACACTGAATAATTGTTAAGTTTAAAATATTTAAAACATTATTTTATTATAGTTTATCACTTCACACATACTTCAAATTGTTGTCAAATTTCAATATTTCTTGACATTTCATCACCTTTTGACATTTTTCTCAAATTTAAACATTTTATCGATTTTCGACAGCTTTCGATTTTTTCAAAATTCTGGCAAATTTAAACATTTTTACCATGACATCTCATCACTTTTTTATGATTTTTGCACCACGGACAGAGAATAAAGTTCTAGATAAAGACATTAAACTCTATTAATATTTTTATTATGTATAGACATAAATAAATGTTTATATAAAATATATTTTTATAATGATTGTAATTCATAATTATATAAGAAAAATAAGTATTGGAAATGAGACAAGCAAAAAGAGTTAAATGTTTGTCGATTGAAATTGAAATCAAGAATATTTATTTATCTAGTTTCCTTGTCAACTGAAATGTAATACCCATTTATTCGCCGGCGCTATCTAAACAAACAAAAAACGCGATCCTCACTCATAATCTTTATTATTCGTTGTGATAAAATTCGGCAGGCACTATGAATCAATACATAGTAAAAACTACTTTCAGCAATTTTGCTATCTCTGAAACACCACCAGCAAAAATTGGCCCTCTTGACGTTTTGTTACCATTTACAAGTACAGTGCTGGTGAAAAGAGAATTATATTCGTATCTCTTTATTAAAAACAAATACCGCAATAAGGTGAATGCAGCTCCAGATTTAAGGTTATACCTTGCATCAATGGAACGTGATTTCAAAAAACTATGTGCCTCAAAGCAAGCTCAATGATCTGACAATATCAAAAGTTAAGCTAAAATTAATGTAAAATTTTGAATATTTAACTTTATGTTTATAATAGCTTATATGTATCATGTTTTTTTTTATTAAAAAATTATGAATCCGTAAAAAAACTTCTAGTTTTATCAATAAACATTCTGGTTATACTCCTAGACACGGCATTGCTATTTATTTAGAGTTAAAATAAGTTTAAAATAATAACAACGACGAGTATTTAAATTATAAACATTTTTTTAATATTTTTTTAATCTAAGGGGTACAGTAATTGTCGACAATGCATATCAAAATAAATAAGGGGTATAATTTATGATAATGAACTGCCAAGGGGTACGCAAGCTAAAAAAGATTAAAAACAGCTGATTTAGTAGATGTAGAAATTGGAATTATACCACATAAACTCACATTTAAAACGATTGTGCACATTAATTAGAATGATGTGTGGCTGGGTTTTTGCAGATTTATTTTTACGAAGACATTGTCAAAATGTGACGTTTAACCTTAACATATCAAAGCTGCATACCAGAACATACGTTTTCGCATGAATTTCTTTTCTTTTAACACACGCAGTCTGATGACATCAAACTATTCTCGTATTACATGTATTGGTGCAGGAAGCACTACAAATCAAGAAAATTATGAGACACCTCTCGTGAATCGTACCTTACATGTATACTCCGTACATATTTAAGCATTTTTCGTTTTTGGAATGCGTTCAGTTTGAAGCGCTAAACGAGTGTTTTAAACCCTCAGATTAAGAATAAAATAAGTGAAGTGGATTAACCAAATCAATTTTCTAAACTCAAAATATGACTTTATACTTAATCTGGGAGTGCTAAACTCTAGTTTAAACCTTCAATTTGTACTTCAAAATCAACGAATATTTGAAGATTTACAGCGTATACTTAATAGAAAAAGGCCCTGTATGTATCATGTATGATAATTGTATGAGATACAAAAGATCAGGTAATTTGAGAAACAGTTTAAACTTATTGATATTAAAAAGAATTATTGAAATAATAAGCGAATTCTTTAAGACTTTAATTCTTATTTACTTCGAGGTAAATTTTCTGTCACTTAAAAATGCAATCAAAACCACTTTATTATGTTTTATACCACTTTTTTTTTATTACACAGTAATAGTAAGAGAGTAAATCTCAAAATGTTTTATCTGGAGAGAATATCATGGCTGAAATAGAGGAAAGACAACAACGTGCGCTAAATGTCATGGCCTATAACATTCCCGAACCATCGGGCACAACAGAGGAGAAAATTAAAAAGGATATAGCAGCCATAAAATCTATCATAGGCTCAAAAATTACCGATTTCCGTCCCCAGAAAGTCACCCATATCGGTAAACCAATGACAGGGACAAGCCCAATAAAATTGACTTTTCAGACTCGTGAATCAGCTATCAGTCTTCTCAAGGTTTCGAGAGATATGGACACGGAGAACGTTCGTTTTGCCAACGACAGGACTAAACAACAACGCGATCATCTTACGGCCTTAAAAGATGAACTAAAACGACGCAAGGAAAGCGGAGAACATGATCTAACTCACATATGGGCAAGCCCCGGCCCGCGGGCCGGATCCGGCCCGCTGTAGGATATGATCCGGCCCGCGAGACATATTGAAAACACCCAATTAAAAAAATATTACATTAGGTACTTATACTCACGGGAGTGACAGTGAGGCGCAAACATCAAATTCTTTGATGTTTGCCGCCTCACTCTTTGATAATCGCCGCCACTCGACTTGCTCGATCAAATTCTTTAAGGTTTGCTGCCTCACGGGCGACACATCAAAAGATTTATTGCTTCTCAATTAGTCTAAATTAGTTTATTTCAGATTATTCGTTCATTTTGCCTATATAAGCGGGTGGATGGCCCGAACATTAGTTCAGTTCTATTTGAGATACCGAGGTGATAACTTGGACAAGCGATATCCTAGCGAACTGCTCGAGCTTTGTGACTTTGTGTGCATCTTGAGTGGTTACTAACTATAGTTTGTTATTAAGTTTATTGAACGAAAAGTAAACAAAAATGATGTCTGGTAGAAAGAAACGAAAAGTAGATACAGAGGGTCAAGAAAAATGGACTGAAGAATTCTTTTTTATCTTGCACAATGGTAAGCCTATTTGTTTGCTGTGTAATGAATCCATTTCAGTAATGAAAGAATTCAATATAAAGAGGCATTACTCAACTAAGCATGCTACGCTGAACTCACTGACAGGACAATTAAGAACAGACAAAATCCAGAAGCTTACCGGAAATTTGGAAAAACAGCAACAAATGTTTCATAAACAAAGAACACCACTTGATAATGTTGTGAAAGCTAGTTTTATAGTTAACCCAAAATTGGCAAAGGTATTAAAACCATTTGCCGAAGGAGAATTTATCAAGGAGTGTATGTTAGAAGTTTGCGGTATTATGTGTCCTGAAAAAAAAGGAATTTGAAAAAATTAGTTTGTCAAGACGAACTGTTGTTCGACGTATAGAAATGATGGCTAATGATATAAAAACAACATTGACTGACCGTATGGCTGGTTTTGAATCATTTTCCATAGCATAGCATAGCATTAATAGTTATGATTGGGGGGAGATACAAAAGAAAGAAACTGATATAAATGTCGCTTGGGCAACTTTAATTAATATAGTCAGTCAATCATACAAAACTGCATTCCCGGAAAGGCAAGTACAAGTGACTAATAATACTAGTAATATTCAATGGTTTGGACCCAAACTCAAACAAATGAGGGACCAATTACATTTGCTCTGTGACATTAGAAACAAACACAGAAATGAAAGCACGGAATCGCAATATAAAGCGCTCAATAAAAAATATAAATTACTTATAAGGGAACAACAGAAACAATCTAATGAACATTACATAAACTCATCCGTAAATTGTCACAAAGCAATCTGGGATGTTATTAAGTCTAAACAACAAAAAAATACTGATAATACTAAAGAGGTTATGATTACTCCGAATGAATTTAATGAGTATTTTGCAACGATTGCAGAAAATATTATTAATACCATCCCTGATTGTGGGGACGATCCTATAGTAATGATGTCTTGTGCAAATGTACAAAAAAACTGGCATTACTTCAAATTTGAAGAAGTATCTTGTGCAAACGTCCGCGATACAATTTTAAATCTTAAAAACAAAAGTAGAAGCGACATATATGGACTAAATATCTGTACAATAAAACTGGTAATTGATATTTTGGTAAGCCCAATTACCCAATTAATAAATAAATCAATAAGAACAGGTATATTTCCAGACTCGTTAAAGATCGCCAAATGTATTCCAAGTTTTAAAAAAGGAGATGAAAATGACAAAAATGATTACCGACCAATTTCGATCTTGCCCATTTTCTCTAAAATGATCGAGTTAATAATGGTAGAGCAAATAACTATTTTCTTGGAATCTAATAATATTTTATCAAACTCTCAGTTTGGTTTTAGGCGTGGAAGGTCAACAACATCAGCAATCACTTCTTTTGTTAACAACATCATAGATGCTTTCGAAAAAGGCGATGTAATGATAAGTACACTCCTAGATCTGAGCAAAGCTTTTGATTGTGTCTCAAGACCAATTCTTTTAAGGAAGTTATATTTTTACAACTTCAGCCCGGAAAGCTGTAGATTACTTATGTCTTACATGTCAAATAGAAGCCAACATGTTGTATTTAATAATAACATGTCACATGAACGCAAAATCACGCATGGTGTGGCACAAGGGTCTATCTTGGGCCCGCTTCTATTTCTAATATACACGGTGTCCCCGAATGGTCTGTACAACGCTCTACCACATATTCTCTGAAACAAAATAAGACTCTATCCAAAAGTGGTTCCTAAGCCATCTACGAGGCCTCAAAGATATTATTTTTTTTTTTCATTATTTTTCAAATATTTTTATTTTGGAATTAGGTAAGAAAACCTAATTTGGCACATTTAATTACATTGATACCATGCACTTTTTGCGATATGTTTCTTTATCCTACGTTTAAACTAAGTGGTCAAACTAGGACCATCGACTTCTTAAGATACCTAAATCTTTTTATTCAACAGGTCAAATCATAAGGAATACTTTTTTTCTGCAAGATCATTCAATTTTACGTATTTTTTGTCTCTTATAAAATTTTGCTATTTTCCCCACAAAAAAATATTTGTATTTGTCAAAAAAAAGTAATAAAATTATGAACAATATTTTGCTTCTCAAAACAATTAACAAAGTAGAAATAAAGATAGGTACCTAACACTAAACACAAATTTATTAGTTTCACAACAAATGTTCGAACTGATTGCCATTTTCAGCAATACAACAATTTACACGTCGCAAAAAATTAAAATGAACACGTTGTAAAACACCAACATTGTTTTTAACTGTTTGAAACGCATTCTGTATTCGCGCCCATAATTCGTCGTGCATATTTATGGGCTTACCATAAACAATAGATTTAATAGTTCCCCACAAAAAAAGTCCATATTTTTTTTGTGGGAAAAATAGCATAATTTTATAAGAGACAAAAAATACGTAAAATTGAATGATCTTGCAGAAAAAAAGTATTCCTTATGATTTGACCTGTTGAATACAAATATTTAGGTATCTTAAGAAGTCGATGGTCCTAGTTTGACCACTTACTTTAAACGTAGGATAAAGAAACATATCGCAAAAAGTGCATGGTATCAATGTAATTAAATGTGCCAAAGGTTTTCTCACATAAGTCCAAAATAAAAATATTTGAAAAATAATGAAAAAAAAATAATATCTTTGAGGCCTCGTAGATGGCTTAGGAACCACTTTTGGATAGAGATAAGTTTAGTTAAATCGTCTTATTTTGTTTCAGAGAACATGTGGTAGAGCGTTGTACAGACCATTCGGGGACACCCTGTATATTAATGACCTCCCAACCCAGTGTCCCGATGTCCTAACTGTCCTATACGCTGATGACACAATACTGAAGGATGTATTTAAGCTTCAAAGGAGAGCAATTCGTGTAATGTCCGGTATCAACTATAGAGCTGACTGCAGAGAAAAATTTATACAGCTTAAGATTCTCACTGTCCCTTGTGTGTATATCTTGGAGAGTCTAGTTTATATTAGAAACAATCTAGATGCTTATGCATGGAATAAGGACTATCATATGTATGAAACGCGTGCTAGAAACCATTTACGAATAAGTAAGTTCCGCTTATCAAAGGCCAGGACAGGCACAAGATATTATTGTATCAGTTTCTTTAATATATTGCCCAGTAATATACAACAACTTGACCCTAAGCTTTATAAAAAGTGGTGTAAAAACTACTTAACTAACCAAGCATTCTACTCATTTGATGAGTTCTTGTCAACTCCCATAGTGTAGAGTAGTATATACTGTAATATTTTAGTTTTATTATACTTTACTCATCATTTTAAAAATAATTGTTTTGTGTATTTAATTAATTTATATTGTAATTTTAATATCCTGTTTTAAGTGTCATATTTAATTATTTTATTATACAATTGTAATTTTAATGTGTTTTTAATTTGGAATGTTTTTATTACAATTCTAAATGTAAATTTACAGATGTAATAAATGTAGCTTTTAATATTTCTTATATTGTTTATCGGTAATTCATTTGTACATTTTAGACAAAATTATATCTCATCTGCTATTACCGTGATTATTCTAAATTTAATTGCTAAGATCTATGACCTGTGTAAAACATGTAAATGTTATTAGCACCAATAAACATTATTATTATTATTATTATTATTAGACGAGAGCACCGATTTGTCTGACACAGCTCAACTGGCTATATTTATTCGAGGTGTTGATAAGGAGTTCACGGTTACTGAGGAATTGCTTGCTTTACAGCCGCTAAAAGGAACCACTACAGGAGAGGATATTTTTATTGAAGTTCAAAAGGTATTCACAAGTTTTGGCTTGCCATGGTCAAAATTAATTGGAGTATGCACTGATGGTGCACCTTCTATGGTCGGCTTACGAAAAGGTTTCATCGGAATTTTGAATGAAAAAGCAACAGAATTAAATGTGCCAAAAGATGATTTGATAGTCCTTAATTGCATTATCCACCAACAGAACTTGTGTTCTAAGTCCATTCGACTCCAGAATATTATGAATGTGGTAGTAAAAACCATCAACTTTATTCGATCCCGAGGGCTTAACCATCGTCAGTTCAAGGCGTTTTTGGATGAAATATCAGCTGAATATAACGACGTAAGTCAGATGGCTGAGCAAAGGAAAAAATGTTAAAACGGTTTTACGAGCTTAGAAATGAGATAGCAGACTTTATGAAAATAAAAGATAAACCACTATCTGAATTGAGTGACCCAAAATGGATATGTGACTTAACATTTCTGGTCGATCTTACAGGCTATTTGAATGATTTAAATTTGAAACTTCAAAAACAAGGACAGTTAGTAAATGATTTGTACAGCCATTTAAAAGCGTTTCAGATCAAACTACGCTTGTGGGAGTCACAGATGCTGTCTGGTAACAGTTACCATTTCAACACGCTCTCTGCGTATGAAAATATTGTTTATGCTCAATATGCTGAAAAACTCAAGTTACTGTCGGAACAATTTTCGAACAGATTTTGCGACTTCAAAAACATGGAAGACTGTTTCAGTTTATTTGCTACTCCTACAACATATATTGTACAAAATGCTCCAATACACTTACAAATGGAGTTGATCGAGATTCAAGAAAACTCACTCCTAAAATCCAAATTTGAAGACGTAGAGTTGTGCGATTTCTACAAAAAATACCTAGAAGAAGACAATTTTCCGCAGCTTAGAAAATTCGCAAGAAGATTGATTTGTGCGTTTGGCAGTACTTATAAATGCGAACAGTTCTTTTCATTGATGAAGGTTAATAAATCAACACATCGTACAAGACTGACTGACGATAATTTGGAAAATTCTTTACGTCTTTGTGTCAGTGGAATTAATCTAAATATCGATGGATTAGTTTCCCAAATTCAAGCTCAAGTGTCTCATTGATTTTGGTGTATTTAACTTTCGTAGTTTGTAACAATTGCAAATTTAACGATTTAATTATATTGTACCATTTTTTTAAATTTCATTTTGTTATATTAATAAATTGTACTACAATAACATTGTCGTATTATTTCATGTCTAATATCTATCGCAAAAAATATTATCACTACTTTAAAATGCACTAAGTACTTTTAAACGCGGCCCGCGAACGTATTTGCACGCTAAAGTTTGGCCCTCAACATGTCAAAGGTTGCCCATACCTGATCTAACTATTAAATACTCAAAAGGTCATCCATCAATTGTTAGCTCTAACGTAAACACAAAAACAAAACAACTAAAAATGTTTCTCAAAATGTCGGTGGGATTCGCTCCAAATTACGCAACTTAAAATTAAATATAAATGTATGTGATTATGATTATGATGTATTAATTAGAATTGAAACTTGGCTAGATTTTTCAGTATCTGATAGTGAACTTGGACTAAGTGACTTTATAGTGTATAGACACGATCGTATTGATAAACGTGGTGGTGGTGTCATGATTGCGGTACGGTCCAGCCTCAACAGTAGTCGTGTGAACATATCACATAACCTGGAGGAAATATGTGTCAAAGTGTTTGATAACATAATAATTTCAGCAGCGTATATTCCACCGAGTTTAAATTTATCAATTTACGAGGAATGTAGTGAGCTTATTTACCAAATCTGCGTTATGTATCCTAATTTTCAGTTTGTCTTCTGTGGTGATTTTAATCTACCAAATGCTTCTTGGAGCTATAATAACGAAAATATCTTATCGGCGAATAATAATTGTATAGATGCTCAAGTACTAAGCGAATCATTAGAATTCAACGATTTTAGACGAACGAAGTTGATGCTGTGTACACTGACTTCTCCAAAGCGTTCGACCGTGTTTCTCATACTGTCTTGATAAATAAACTGGAACGTATGGGCTTTGGATCGTCGATAACTAAATGGATTTGTAGCTTTCTGGATAGTAGGATACAATTTGTAAAAATTAATAACTTCACCTCCAGGGCTATTAACGTGACTTTGGGGGTTCCTCAAGGTGGCCCAATACTGTTCACCTCCAGGGCTATTAACGTGACTTCGGGGGTTCCTCAAGGTGGCCCAATACTGTTCCTTTTATTTGTTAACGATATAAATAAATACATAAAAAATTGCAACTTCCTTCTATTCGCGGATGATTTAAAGATTTTTCGTGAAATAAAAAATAAATCGGATGTCACATTCTTACAAGATGACGTAAATAACATTTATGAATGGTGTAGTGATAATGATTTGTTTCTAAACCTCGGTAAGTGTTCGTCAATTTCTTTCAGGTAGAGGTCAAATTTCTAAAAATATTTACTCCATCATCGGGAACGACCTACCTTCAGTCGAACACATTAAAGATCTTGGAGTAATATTTGACTGTAAACTAACCTTTTATAAGCATATTGATACTATATGTTGCAAGTCATTGCAGACACTTGGTTTCATTACACGTTTTTCTAAGGACTGTTCTGTGAATACTCGAAAACTACTTTTTATTACGTTGGTGAGATCACAGCTGGAATATGGTTCTTGTATTTGGTCCCCGTATTATAATAATTAAATTATTCAAATTGAACAAGTCAAAAACAAGTTCCTTATACTTTTTATATAAGGTTGATAGAATAAAACACTTGGTTTTTGTTTCACAAATTCAATATTTTATTTCCACGACTAGTTTCGGTCAGACGACCATTATCAATGTGGTTTACAAGGATTATAGTAATCCTTGTAAACCACATTGATAATGGTCGTCTGACCGAAACTAGTCGTGGAAATAAAATATTGAATTTGTGAAACAAAAACCAAGTGTTTTATTCTATTAACCTTATATAAAAAGTGTAAAGATGTTTCACCAAGTGTTAGAAGAGTCAACAATCAAAAGTGGGTTGATTATAGTCGTAGTTACATGTTGTGTTCGCTACAATTGATCTCATTGCATGAGAGGCGTATATATGTCGATCTGTGTGTATTGTACAAAATTATACACGGTTTGATATGTTGTAGCGAGTTATTGGGTAAGTTAAGCTTTAATATTCCGTCTAAAACAAGACAAATCAAAATATTTAACGAGGATTTATATCGTACAAACTATACCAGGTACTACTCCATTAATCGAATGATAAGAACGTGCAATTTAGTTTGTTCCTCCCCTTATTTTAAATTATTTGATGCGTCATTAAATACATTTAAGTTTCATCTAAAATTAATAGATTTGTCGGCTCTTATTACCGATTTTTTACAAGCGTATCTTCAAAATCTATGTTTGTTGATTAGTGAATATTAATATATACTTGTAGAATTAATTACATTATTTTTATGTTATTTACTTTACTTTCTTTGTTATGATTTTTGTAAAAAAGGCATTGCCGTAAATAAATGTTATTATTATTATTATTATTAATTGTCGACAATGCGTATCAAAACAAATCTAGTACTATAAATACACTAAAGCGCTTTTCATCTTTCACCTTCAACCACGTAAATAATGAGGTAAGGTAAAATTTAGGTGAAGAATTAAAATTGACACAATCACTAAACCACTATCGATTTCTAAATATCTAATCTGAAAATGACCTGCCTCGGCTTTTGAAACGGCTAGTAGGGTTGTAGCAATAAAATTTACGAAAAGTGCAATAAACTCTTTTGAGGGTCTCAATATATTGCAGGCAATTATGTTAACCATGAGCTGATGCCCTTGTGGAAACATCAATAAAATAACATTTTATTATGATAGAAATAAATAAATAGGCAATAAACAAAATATGTACTCAACAAGCTCGTCCATTACGGAAATGCTGAGGTAGTTGCACAAAGTATTTCAAGTAGATTCATATTTTAAAAGGCTATGCAAATAAGAAAACAGGTGATTTTAAACTGCAGTTTAGATATAAAGTTTTTCTTTAAAGTATCTGTATTCCAAATTCAGTTTTTCTGTAAATTTTTAGATATTCCCTGTTTTTTTTTAAGTTTAATTTGAAGCTTTAAACAAGTGTTTTCCACTCCCAGACTAAGCATGAAGTAAAATTTCGAGTTTAGAAAAGCCCCGCGTAGAAAATTTGTCGAGGGTCGCGCAGCGACCCGAGACAAATTTTCTCGGGGCTTTTCTAAACTCGAAATTTTACTTCATGCGCCACGCGTATAAAACACTAAAATATTGTGAACTCTATGTGTATTTGAACCTCACTTGAAATCAGTGTTTTATACGCGTGGCGCATGAAGTAAAATTTCGAGTTTAGAAAAGCCCAGAAAATTTGTCTCGGGTCGCTGCGCGACCCTCGACAAATTTTCACAGGGCTTTTCTAAACTCGAAATTTTACTTCATGCTTAGTCTGGGAGTGGAAAACACTCGTTTGAAGCTTCAAATTGAACTCTTTTAAAAAACAAAGAATGTCAGAAGATTTACAGCTTATGCATGTTTATCTAAAAGAAAAATTTCCTGTAATTAGATTTTATTTAAATTTTCATATTAAACATATTTTTGACGAATAAAGCACTAATAACCTTTCTTCACACTTGTATTTGAATTACCAAATGTACATTTCGGACACAAAGTGACCATTATCAATAGATTAACAATAAATACAAAACAGAAATTTCAACATAATATATAAAATTACGAAAAAACTATTCTTGAAAATGCAAACCATGTCTTAATTAATAAGACAACTCAAGACGATAAATATCCGTTGAAACAACTACTTCCCGTGCAAATACACCGCCGGATATTGAATTATACAATGAAATATTTAAAATCTTATTTCATTTGATTTGTTACAACGCTTTATTAAAGTATATGTAACGTTTAGGTCAAATTATCTTTAAACCAACTAACAATACAAATTTAAAATGAAAGGAGAGATAGCAACAAATTAGAAGTGAAAGGACTTGGATTAAAACTAATGTCTTAGGCCATCTATAGACTACATATAGATAGTGTTGTGATTATCCATAAAACTGGCTATACAAATAGTGTTCACGAATTATTAGAGTCAGGCCCTTATATAGTTCAACAAAAGAATCCACTCAAAACATACATTCGAAAAATCAACGAAACTTTGAAGTGCTCAACATGTTTAATCGATAAAAACTTCAGTTTGAAATTAAAACATAAAAATTCTAAAATGCCACAGTAATATTGCCTCCCAAAAACTCACAAGGAAGGTAACAAATTTAGACCCATTGTTTCAAATATAAATTCCCCAACTTGTAAAATAGCTAAATGGTTAGTCACTCAATTTCAAGGTTTACAACTCGAAAATTATATGGCCGTTAAAAATTCTCTAGAACTTGCCGATAGATTAAAAAACAAACATTTTAGATAACGAAAGATTAATTTAATTTGATGTTGAATCCTTTTTCTCTAGCATTCCTATCAAACATACATTATTAATTCTTAGGGAAATATTAGTTAAAAATGAAATTCCAGCTGAAAATGTTCAAGTATATCTTCAACTTAGAGAACTTGTGATGGACTGTAATGTGTTTGAGTTTAATCACAAGTTCTATAAACAGACCTTTGGCACTGCCATAGGAAACCCACTATCACCGTTTTTAGCTAATATTTTTCTAAATCATTTTAAAAATAATGTTAAAAATACATTAGCGCAGTTTCCAAATATCTGGTTTGGCTACGTTGATGATGTTTTTGCCATTATTTAAAGTGATTTTAATATTGATTCCTTTATCACATCCCTCAATACTTTTCACACTAGCATTAAGTTCACACATGAAATAGAACAGAATAAATCCTCACCATTTTTAGATCTTCTCCTTACTAGAAATAATAATAAATTAGATTTCCAAATATTTAGAAAACCTACACACACCTTTAATTACCTCCATGCCGATTCCTATGCCCCAATGAAATATAAACTAGCATCATTTAATTACCTCATCCACAGAGCCCTCAGCATACCATTATCCACAAAAAATAGGGTAAAGGAATTCAACATCATCCATAGTATCGCGATAAATCTCAAATATAACCCCCAGACCATTCACAAATTAATTAATATGCATAAATTCAAAATTAAACTTCATAATACCACCTCTCTTTCACCGATTAACCCCAACACAGATACAAAATTCATTAGATTAATTTATGCCCCCAATTTAGAAAACCATTTCAACAAATTATACAAAAAATTCAACCTAACCCCCGCGTTTTATATTAATTCTAAACTACGGCAAATTTTAGGGAACACATTCAACAAACCAGATGAACTAGACCAATTTGGTATTTATTCAATCGATTGTTTTAATTGCGATAAAGTTTATATTGGTTAAATACAGCGTAATCTAAATACCAGATTCAAAGAACACTTAGCACACGCCAAATATCTTAATTACGAAAAATCTGCAGTGGCTAATCGCTTACTAGAAACCGGCCACAAAATCACAATAAAGAACATAAAATTATTAAAACAATCATCAAATTATCTTTTAAACATGCTAAAAGCTATTGAAATGAAAAAAACGTGAAAATAAATTATTAAATTTTGATTCAGGTCCACTTCACAAACCATTATTAGATTTAATTGCACCATCTTAATCTGCGTTTTTCCCCTAATCCACTTTACCTGGTTGTACCGACACCCCCATTCCTTCGGCTCATCTCTTAATTTTCGTTTTTTCCCTTTTTGCACTCTCGCCGCTTTTGTATTATAATCTATCTGTCTATATATAGTTTAAAATTTTGTTTTGTATTTAGTGTTAATCCATTGATAGTGATCACTTTGTGTCCGAAATGTACATTTGGTAATTCAAATAAAAGTGCGAAGAAAGGTTATTTGCTGATTTATTCGTCAAATTAATTTGATCTTCACGTAACTCACAATCAATTAAAACATATTTTTGATAGATCAATAATAATAATAATAATAATAATATTCTTTATTTTCTACAATAAAAAATTACAATATCCCAATATAATTACAAACAATAGACATTGTAGAAAACCCATGGGCGGAGTACAGAAAATAGCTTATACAAGCAAATCTGCTTTCAACTCAACCCAAATTAAACTAAGAATAATATTATGGCTTAAACTTAAATATATATATGTAATATCATAACAATAGCAGTAAAATTGAAAAATTCGCAATTACAATAAAAATAACGTATATAATAACAATATCATTACTAATAATAATAATAATAATAATAATAATTGCAGCAGTTACTAAAAATACAATCACTATGAGTCACGTGAAAACATTAAGAATTTTACAGATCTTTTGAATGCTGACAGTGATTGAGTTTTATACTCAATAGGAATACTGTTGTACACTTTTACTACATTATAAGTAAAACTGCGCTCAAAATAGGTTGTTCGGTGAATTGGTGGTGTTAAGAGGCCTTTATTTCTTATATTAATGTTATGTACATCAGTGCGAAATGATATTTTTTTGTAAAGGTACTGTGGGCATTTCAAATGGATTATTTTATTGAACAAACATGTCATATGTAATATATATCTCATATGTCATATGTAATATATATCTCCTTCCTTCCATGTTGATCCAGTTCGTAATTTTTAATGTGTGTGATATTCTATCATATTTCCGTATGCCGTGGATCAATCTGAGACATGAGTTCTGCACTAGCTGAATTCTTTTTTGTGTAGCTGCAGTCAAACACGGCCCATACACTGCATCACAAAAATTGAAATGCGAAAGAACTAAACTATTGCATAGCAGCGTTTTTAATTCTCGTGATAAAAAAGATCTGGCCGCATAAATCAACTTAAGGTTACAGTAAGCAATTCGGATACACTTTGAAATTTGTGAGGAAAACCTTAATTTATTATCAATAATTAACCCAAGATTCTTGGCTTCCTCAACAAAAATTAAAGGTATATTGTTTAAAGATATATGTATGTCTTTTTCACTTAGTTTTTTACTGAACAGTATTGCTACGGATTTATTAGGGTTAATTTGTAAACCATGTTGAGTACATGCATCAGTAAATGTTTGTAGATCGAAATGTATTTCATTTACAGCATTTATAAGATCGCAGCTTTTGAATGAGTGTAGCAACTGAGTGTCATCTGCGTACATATGAAATTTTAAATATTTAAAGTATTGTGCGAAGCTGCACGTATACACCGCATACAAGAGAGGTCCTAGAATTGATCCCTGAGGTACACCTCTAGTCGTTTTATAAGGCTTAGACGATACATTTTCTATGACAACTAATTGATCACGATTTGAGAGGTACGAATGAAAGAAAGATAGTGCACTATTAGATAATCCAATATAGTGAAATATTGACATTAAAATATTATGATCTATAGTGTCAAAAGCTTTGCTAAAATCAAGCAAGATTAGCACACTGTCTTCACCACGGTCTCCAGCTCTTAATATGTTATCTGTGATATCGAGTAATGCAGTGGTACAGCTGTGGTGAGGCCTAAAACCTGATTGCTGCTCAGGCAAAATATTATATTCTGCTAAATGTACCCTTAATTGTGTATCTACTATTTTTTCAAGAATCTTAGAAACAGTGGGCAGTATACTAATTGGTCTAAAATCGGATATAACAGTTGGCGATGAAATTTTAGCAAGTGGTTTAATTAATGCATGTTTCCAATGAGTAGGGAAATAATTTGAAAGCAGACATGAGTTAATAATATGTGTTAATAAAGGTATAATATATGGACAGCAAAGTTTTAGCATACATGCATTAATGTCATCAATACCAGTGGCATTAGTTTTGATATTATTTAATATTTTAAGCACCTCGAAAGTGTCTACTAATTTAAACTCAAACAATTCACTGAAATTACATTTTCTGTTAGTGTTATAAAATTTAATCACATCTTGATCAATTATCGGAGTATTAGGTAAAGAGGAAATGAAATAATTATTAAAAGATTCTGGATCTTGAAGTGATATGGGAACTGATATTTTAGTTTTATTAGAAATATTTAATTCTTTTAATGCCTTCCATAACTGCTTTGGAGCTGTGCGAAATTTAAAATCAATGTGTCTTTAATGTTTTTATTACTGAAATTGTTAGTATTTATACTCTATTCTTAAAAAAAAAAATGTAACTAGAAACCTGATTTACAACAAACAAATGTAAATCTAAACGTAACATTCGCTGTTATTAATGCACTAGTTTCCATGAAATAATTCGAGGATACTTTATTGAACCAATATTTCTAAGAACAAATTTAAACTCTAATCAAACAGTACTAAACAGCTATCTTTTGATTTTATTATTGTCACACCCACATGATTGTAATTGTTTAACAAGTGTTTATCCAAAAAGTTTAAAATATACAGGGTGTTCCATTTAAAAAACACCGATGACGTCATACCTCGAGGAATAGGATACCTATTGGAAATTACATTAAGTCCTTGAATAGATTAAAATTACTACAAAAATTTATATTAAAAGTATTTTTTTATGGCAGCTTAGCCAGAAATCTAGTGCTTCCATACCATTACCCAACCCTGTATATCTTTGTGATTAAAATAATTGATTGTTTAAATAATTATTTATAAGTATACAAGATTAGCATTAACATTAGTTAATCCGTTTTAGGTTAATAATTGCTAAAATTTAATAAGTCAATTAACGTTGAACTGGATATTCGGAATTTTAAATTAGAGCCGACACACGAATCCGTTATTTTGTTACGCCAAATGTAAATTTACGGGCGAGCAGCGATTTAAAAAATTCCTGCGTTAATTTATGTATGATGTACCGAGGAATTTCGGACGATTTATTACGGCCCGGTGCATCGCCGGGAAATTTTTCAAAACGATCAATACGGAATATTCAAATTTTATCGATCGTTAAAATACGGAACCCGTTTGATTTAAGATTCATATATGTACCGTCTTTTGAAATTATAGTTTAATATTTTCGTGTATTTTTTTACAATTTCCTGTATAGCTGATTGTTATTATTGCTTTAATGGACGTGTTTATGATTAGTAAGGCTCAGATTATGCTTTTAATCTGAGCCTTACTTACGCAAATGCATATTTGTTTTTTTTTTATATATATATAATTATTTTCGGCTTTTGCCTGGCCTTAGTTTCTACCATTGGCCAACATTACTCTATAAAATTATAACCATATCATTATTTCTATTTATTTAAATTCCAACCCATTCATCTTATTCATACTTGGAAAAAAGGTAAACATAGACATTCTTCTCGCCTAGGGGCTCGTCAAGGCATTTTAAGTAAGACAAACAAAACTAAGCCACGGGTAAATGGGAAACCCACACAGCTAAAAACATTGGATTCACAATCATATTTACCATTCATTCACACTTTTAACTTATATCCTAACATTAATACTTTGAAAGAATTCAAAAACCTTCATATAAACTTCTAACTTATTTGATTCCAAAATAGTCATATAATTAAATGGAAGCGTTAAATTCATACTAATTGATTTAAATTGTTTCTCTCTCTCGACAAAACAAAATCTGCTGCAGTTCATAACGACGTGTTCTAGTGTTCCCCTCTCGCCACATTCACAAAATGCATCGTCTTTCCGATTAATTTTATATAAATAGAAAGGGCATAAACCATGATTACATCGAAGTCTGCATATGGTTTTAACGAATAACTTTAAGATAAACTCTGTTTTATAAAACCAAGGACTTGCTGGTACAATAAGGTTTATACTTCTATAAAATTTGAAACCGTTTTTTAGTTGGAAAAACTCCCTGAATTCTTTATCAAGTACCTTATTTATTATACAGATCAGTTAGTGTTGGAGGGTAACTTACCCTATTTATACCTTGTAGACCATTTCTTGCTAATAAGTCCGCCCTTTCATTGCCAGTAATACCGGCATGGCCTTTCACCCATAATAGAGACATATTTTTATTGAAAGAATTAAAATATCTTATGATTTCTGTTGTGATTAAATTTAGACTGGAGGAAAAATTAAAGTGTTTATAAAAATCTATATTTGTTATTAAGAGGTATATCAACAATATTGTAAAATTTCTATACATATCTAATGTTCGGCTTATTTTTTATCAAAAAACATTAGATATGCATAGAAAACTTACAGTTCTGTTGATATATCATTTAATAATGCATTTTGCATAAGATCCGAGCCAGAGCTGGGACGAATCCTCGTAAAATGAATTCGAATCACGAATCCGAATCACTTAATATGATTCGAATCACGAACACTCGAATAAAGGATTCGTAAGAGATAAATATGATTAGAATCAAAGATTCGAATCCTGTTTTTTCGGATCATGAATACAAATCCTTAAAGAATATATTTGATTTTATTATTTTTTGCAACCATTAATATATAAATACCGTTACCAGTTGTTTTAAGAAAAATATCTAAGACCTAATTATTTATTATTAACACTGAACATCGTAGATAGACAGGCTAAATATCTGATTTCCTGTTACTCTGATTAAAGATGTGTTTGTGTGTTCTTGAACTTCACTTCAAATGAGTGTTTTGTACGCTTGGCGCATGAAGTAAAATTTCGAGTTTAGAAAAGCCCAAAAATTTGTCTCGGGTCGCTGCGCGACCCTCGACAAATTTTCACGGGGCTTTTCTAAACTCGAAATTTTACTTCATGCTTAGCCTGGGAGTGGAAACACCCGTTCAAAACTTCAAATTGAACTGTATTATAAAATCGACGGATGCCTGAAAGTTATGTGAATAAAAAAATCACCGAATATCATTAAAACCGGGAAAGTCAGAGAAAAGTCATAGAATTATATTCAAATTTACCAAAACACTAACAAAAAAAGCCATATGATATTAATAAATTTGTCAAAATCAGCATGCAAATTACAAAACACGTAAAAATTTATAAAATCAATTTAAATATTGACAAAAACAATAAAAACAATTTAACACAATGTGGGCTTCCCACAAAAGAAAGTTATATTAAAAGGTCAGGGAAAAAGATCTTGAATCAGGGAAATGCCTGAAAAAATTAGGATTTCAGATTGTCAGTTTTACTTCAAATAATATTAAACAAAATTTCGAAAACTAGAATATTATCTTTAAAAACATTTTTAGTCATTTAATGTTGTTATGAAAGCAATCAGTTTGAAGTTTCGAACGAGCGTTTCCACTCCCAGACTAAGCATGAAGTAAAATTTCGAGTTTAGAAAAGCCCCGTGAAAATGTGTCGAGGGTCGCGCAGCGACCCGAGACACATTTTCTGGGCTTTTCTAAACTCGAAATTTTACTTCATGCGCCACGCGTATAAAACACTGGTTTAACGAGAAATTTAAAAACACACAAAGGACATTTTTTACGTTAATCCTCACAATTAATTCTAATTATTTTTGACAATTCAAAACCTTTTGTAAGTATTCGAATCCTTTTATAAATATTCGAATTCTTTTATAAGGATTTGAATCACCCACATTTGGAATCGAATAGGAATCCTCTTAAAAAAATGTAACGAATCCGGATCTCTAATCCAGTTGAACTAAAGTATTCGAATGCCTCTTTTGAATCCTCTAAAAGGATTCGAATCCTAAATGATTCGAATCCTGCCCAGCTCTGATCCAAGCTTTAATGATTAGTTTATTCGTTGAAATAGGTATAAACATAAGAACGATTATGTTCACATTTTGCATTTATTTTTGATAATTGAAAGACCCTAAAGTACCTACTACAACTTTCGCATATTTGGTAAAAGTAGTTATTATGACAGTTCTTTACTTATTAGAAACTATAACATTAATGGTATAATAATTGACGAAAATCTCGAAATATCAAATATCTCTGTATGTTGAAAATATGATGAACATTTTTATATTGACATTAATCTATAATAATTGACAAAAATCTCGAAATATCAAAAATCTCTGTATGTTGAAAATATGTCGAACATTTTTATATTGACCAAAATCTCGAAATATTGAAAATCTCATAAACATATTAATAATCGAAAGAAATCTTAAAATATTAAAAATTTAAATAAAAACCTTATAAATCGTTGAAAATCTCGAAATATTGAAAATTTTAAGAAAGGTCGGCATTAAAAATGTATTATTATCAAGATTTGAACTAAGTTTGCAAAACTAGAAGAAACCTGCATTTCTTAGTATATTAAACAGTTATTTTTATAGGAAATATTGCTCGATGTACATTATAACGTTAGGTTTAAATATGAATACATTTGAAGGTCGGTCAATTACCCAACGGATTAATAAACTGTATAAAATATTCACCAACTCAATTATTTCCAAATATATTCCCGAGCTTTAAAAACTCGCAGTTCATCCACCTCTCCTTCATTGAAACCTAACGAAATCCGAATCCCGTATACTTCAATCGAAACAGCAATTAAATTTAATGAATCCAAAATCACCAGTGATTACATTACGCAGTCGCAGGTCGGTTGCGGAAACAGGTAGTTGTGCAGTATTTTTGTTTGTTTTATTATATTTCGGAGCAAAAGGATAATGTCCGCAGACCATTACTGTTCAGGTCTTGGCGTGTTGTTCGCAGTATAGTGTGTTGCAATCTAGGAAGTCCCGCGGCCTTGCAAGGACGTCGCTCTCCGTTCTTTCACCGCTCGGCTCGCTTTGCTTCCGTCTCACTCGTACGGATTTGCAACACGTTCAAACTAATTTTAGAAGTGGGGTTGGATTTTCGTGTTTGGTCAGAATTTTTGCAATTCTAATTCGTTTCTATTTAAGGCATGAACTTTCTCGAGGTAATTGCGGGTGTGTGTGAGATGGCTCTGGATTATCTGTCTTCCGTGAATGCAACAGTTGCTAATAAACCTTCGATTGCAATTGAATGCTGTTTCTGTTGTATAATAAACCTTCTTTAAATAGGCTATTAAATTCTATTGGATTTTATTTGTATAATAGTGCACAAACCTCGAATTGGAATTCAAATAACAATCTACTTCAATTATCGTGACTGGACCTAGCAATTAAAAAAGTACCGCTTTGTATTGTGCTTGTATTACAATTACACGATCCTATCATTGTGTATAATTTGTTTTTATTTTAATCTAACCAGTTGTGGTAGCAGTTACATATATTAATAATTATGCGTATATTTCGATGGATCTGTTCAATCTAGAACAGTGGTTCTTTACAGTAGTCCACGGACCAGAGGTGGTGTCCGCGAGAGGCAAAATATGGTCAGCGAAATATTTTAGGATCATTAATTCATTTGAATATGTTGAAAGGTTTTTTATTTTTTTTGATTAAAATTAGTGATGGGAATAACCGAGATATTTTAATAATCGATTATTTTTGACTGAGATAATTTAATAATCCATTATTTTTATAATAACAAATACATTAATAGTATTTGTTATTATAAAAACAAAATTGATCATTTCATCAATAAAAATAATCGTATTATTTCACATTTTCCGTCTACGCTAGTGATTCGATTAAAATATATATATATATATATATATATATATATATATTATATATACTGCCTTTCCAAAAAATCAGAACACCAAGTATTGCACGATTTTAATAAAATTTACACAATTTGATCATGTAAACGAACTGTATCGATGATCAAAAAATCAACTTGAAAAACAAAAAAAGAAATGAAAAAAATTAATAATGTGTTGGGCGTCCACGATTTCCCAAACACTCATTAACACGTCGAGGCATGCTAGAAATCAGGCTGTCAATATCGACTTGGGGTATTTCATTCCAAACTTCGATAATTTGACCTCTAAGTTCCATAACAGTGTTAGCGGGGCGCTGTAAGTTACTTATTCTAACACCTATCATATCCCAAACATGTTCTATTGGCGATAGATCTGGAGAACGAGATGGCCAAGGTAACAAATTGATTTCGGCACTATCAAAAAACTGTCTGAGGTCGAGCATTATCTTGCTGAAAAATGGGGTTCTGCAAGCCATTTACATAGGGCACTAACACTGGCCGTAAAATGTTGTCAATATACCGAATCGCGTTAAGACTTGCTTCTAAAAAAACTAGAGGAGACCGACTACCATATGCTATCGCCCCCCAAACCATAACTCCCTGTGTAAGAGCCGTATGTCTTTCAACAGCAAATTGTAAAATTTGCGTTCACCGCGTCGACGTCTCACTCTTCTGCGACCATCATGAGCCCATAAACAAAACCGAGACTCATCGCTGAAGATAATGTTATTCCATTCATGGGTCCAATGTTGTCTTTCCCTGCACCAATCAAGTCTTGCTCTGCAATGCTGCGGAGTAAGAGGTAGACACAATTGTGGACGGTAGGATCTTATACCAAAACTGCGGATTCTTCTGTAAACAGTAGCCATGGATACTCTTTGGCCATTTAGAGCCAACCAGTCATTTCCCAATGCCCGCGACGTTGTAAATCTGTCCCTTAAAGTTGTAAGACGAAGAGCTCGATCTTCACGCTCAGTGGTGCTTCTTGGACGTCCTGATCCAAGTCTACGTCGATTCTCCCCAGCTTCGGACCATCTAAACCAGCAGCGTACGATCACCGATACACTACGGCCTACCCTTTCAGCAATAGCACGAACCGAAAAACCCGCTTCTCGCATTCCAATAATGCGACCCCTTTCAAATTCACTTAGATGATGATATTGTGCACGCCGACGAACACGGGACATCTTTTTATATTTTACAAACTGAAACGTCAAACTACTCAGAGGCTACTTGGATATTAGAAGCAATTACATTAAAAAATCACCAGCTCTTCATAATGGTGAAATCAAGGAAAAATACAATTAAATAGTAACCAAAACAATTGATTTTCTGATCATCGATGCAGTTCATTTACATGATCAAATTCTGTAAATTTCATTACAATCGTCCAATAAATACTTTGTGTTCTGATTTTTTTGAAAGGCAGTATATATTATAAGTTCGCTCTTATTATTTAATCATTCGCTTTATATACCAAAAATGTAAGCTTACATTAGTCAAATTAAATCAGCAGAGATTAAACATGAAATAAAAGTAGAACTAGGGAAAATATTGCTAACTACAGAGGAATATTCATTCAATCTGTTATACCAAAAATGTTTGACAAATTGATAGCTGATCAATTATCGTTTTATTGCAAATTTGTGAAGAGCAACATGGATTTTCTTACGGGAGATCCACAATATCAAATTTGTTTGTATACCAGTCGTACATCTTAAATGCCTTTGAATGTAATTGCCAAGTTGATGCGGTGTACATCGATTTCTCCAAAGCCTTTGATCGCGTTTCGCAGGATATTTTAATGCATAAATTACAGCGAATGGGCTTTGGAGTAAAAATCACTAAATGGATACAGAGCTTTTTGTCAGACAGGTTACAGTATGTGATAATCAATAATTTTATTTCAAAAGAAATTAATGTCACATCAGGTGTACCGCAGGGGTCGCATTGTGGACCAATACTGTTTTTACTCTTCATTAATGATCTAAAGTTTTATGTCAAGCATTGTAAATTTCTTTTTTTAAATTTTTTCGTACAATCAAAAACACTAACGACATCACAGTCTTGCAACAATATTTGAATAACATTTTTTAATGGTGCTTGAATAACCGTCTCTATTTTAATAATGACAAGTGCGTATCTAGTTCCTTTAGTCGTGGTCATGTCATTAAATCAAATTATGAAATCAATGGATACCAGCTATCTACAGTTCCACATGTCAAAGACCTAGGAGTAATATTTGACTGTACCTTGTCATTTACGAAGCACATTGACAGCATGTGCTGTAAAGCATTGCAAGTATTTGGCTTTGTAAACAGATTTGGTAAGAATTTCTCAATGAACACGCACAAGCATTTATTTATTGTTTTTTTTCCTGTGGGGGCCGTCTTCCTTTCGGATCCGGATGCACTGCAGCCTAGGTGACTTATTGTACTGCCCCAATATTATTACACTCACGCAACTATTCCGAACTCGATGCCCTGCACTAGCTTGTGCAGGTCCTTCAGAGGTTGCGCGTGGAAATCATTTGGTTCCATTTGTCTGTTCCCAAATATGAGCCGTCTATTGCTCTCCAGCGCATTGCACCTGCACAGAACGTGCATAGCTGTTTCCGGTACCGTATTACAGAGGCGACATTTGGTGTCGCCGTTGTATAGCCCGATTTTCCTTAGACGCTCTTTAACAGTCATATGGCCTGTGAGCAGTCCTATGGTTGTTTTCAGCTGTGCCCTACTCAATGCTAGTAGTCCTTCAGCTTGGCTTGAGTTAGGCCCTTTTATAAGGGCCTTACTATGGTTAAGGCCTGGTCTGTTTCCCAGTATTCTTTGTGTTTGTTGCGAGTCCACTTCCTGACTTCAAGGCGACTCGACTTTTTTGTTATGCCCAAGGCAGGTTCGGGTCCCATAAATGAAATGGTGGCTCCCTGCCTTGCTAGCTCGTCAGCTTTTTCATTGCCCGCAATACCAGAGTGACCCGGCGTCCAGAAACAAGCGTAACCTTGTTCTGTCTCGCTAGGTCATTCAGGGTATTGAAGCATTCCAATACCAGTTTGAATGAAGTCTTTTGACTCTGGAGAGCCTTCAGTACCGCCTGGCTATCGGACATGATATAGATTTGCCTGTTTCGACAGTCCTTCTCTATGTTGGTTCTCGCACATTCTATGATTGCGAATATTTCTGCTTGAAAGACTGATGCCAGGCTACCCAATGGTTGAGCATAGCTTGTCCTCATGTTTTCATTATAGATTCCTTATCCAGTACCTGTGGTTGATTTAGAACCGTCCGTGTACCAGATCACACTTTGTTTGTGTACATCTTCCCTAAAGCCGTTCCATTCGTTGCGGTCTGGAATAGTGACTTTAAAGAGTGAATTTTCAAGATATCTGACTACCATATGATCCGACCTCATTTGCAGGAGAGGTCCCCCTATGTCTGTCAAGTGTCTTCTGTGTGGGGTATCAACTATTACGTTGACCGATGATAATTGCAGCCCATAGAGTGCCAGTCTTGCCTCCCCCACTATCAGAATATGAAGTGGTGTGAGGTCTAGAACCGTCTCCATGGCTGCAGTGGGCGTGGTTCTCATAGCCCCCGTTATGCTAATACAAGCAAGTCTTTGAACCTTGCTGAGTATTTGTATGGTTGTATGCTGTGTGGCTTTAGGCCACCATACCAAAGCAGCATACATGATTGCGGGTCTCACCACTCTGGTGTACAGCCAGTATACCATTCCTGGTTATTAGCAAAACCTTTAAGCCTAATTTTTAATCTCTCCAATTTTTCTAAAATATTTGAGCAGATCATATATTATTTCCGTTACAATCATGTTCGTAAGTACATCACACCACAACAACGTGGATTTATGTCAGGTCGGTCTACCATAACTAATTTATCAGTCATTACTCAACACTTAAATGAAAATCTTGACAACCGAGGCCAGAGTGACGTCATTTACACGGATTTTTCGTGAGCTTTTGACACAATCGATCACAATATACTGCTTCAAAAGATGAGTAACTTTGGTTTAACAGATACATTTCTCAAGCTAATGAATTTTACTTATTAGATAGAAAAAATGTAGTTTTCTACAACGGTTTCAAGCCACGTCAATTTATGTCATCATCTAGTGTGCCACAGGGCTCTAATTTAGGACCACTACTCCTTTTAATTTTTATTGATGATCTAATTTCAACAATAACATGCCCTGTTTTAGCGTATGCTGATGACATCAAAATTTATAATTCTATCAAATCAGCTGACGATCACATTATACTTCAACAAAATTTAGGTATTATTTCTGAGTGGTGCACGTTGAATCAATTGCGTCTTAACATTGATAAATGCTGTATTGTGTCGTACTCTCGCAAAAGAGATTTCAGTAGATTCGAATACTTCATTACTGGAAGCGTCCTTTCACGAAAATCATCTTTTAAGGATCTAGGAGTATATTTTGATAGTCAATTGCAATTTACAGAGCACATAAACAATGTTAGTAAATCTGCTATCAAAGTACTGGGTTTTATAATGCGTTCTTCAAAGTTCCTTCGAAATATTGACGTTATTACAACGCTATACTCTTCTCTGGTGCGGAGTGAACTGGAATACGGTTCATTGATATGGTATCCTTACTATACACACAGCTCTCTAAGTATAGAAAAAGTACAAAGACGATTTTTTAAATTTGAATCATTCAAAATAGATCATATGTATCCGGAAAGGAATATTGATTACTCAAGTGTCCTCTCCAGACATCATTTTGAGTCACTGTCTACGCGCCGAGAATCAACCAGTGGTTTCTTTATGTTTAAGCTAATTCATAATCATATTGATTGTCCCGAACTGTTAAGCTAAATTATTTTTTTTATTCCGAGGCTTTCATCTAAAAATTGTAACACATTTGTAATACCGTGTGCCAAAACTAATTTATTTAGCAAAGCCCCAATCACGCATATGTCTCGTAATGCCAATAATATGTTTAAAGATATATTTCATGTAAGTGGTTCTGTGTAACTCGCCAACATTTCATTTAATTACATTTCATTTCATTTCATTTAATTCATTTTATTTCATTTTATCTTATTTTATTTTATTCGTGATTTTTATTTTAATTGTATAATTTAATACTGTTTCTTTGTTCAACTTATATTTCCTAAATTTTAAAAATGTACTGTATATTATCCCTATTCTGGATACTTCCGTTGGATAATAAAGATTATTATTATTATTATTATTATTATTAAAAACCTCGGTTAAAGCAACAGTAAAGTTAGAGAGAGATATTAACTCATTTCTGTAGTATGCTTAGCATTCACATATACGCTTGAGAAATTATCAGCAAAAATATTAACACAATCAGCGGTGGTGTCACTACTTTTATTACCTATATACATTTTCGTAGGGTAACCATTTGCCTTTTTATTTTAGTAAAGTAATTAATTCTTTATTGAACCATTTGGGGTATTTAGATGACGTCACTTGTTTCATCGGGATCATTTTATTAATAATATCCCACAAAATATTATGAAAAGAAGACAAGTTTTCATTAATTGACTTATTCAGAAACACAATATCTCAGTTAATGCTAGCAAGATAATTATTAATTCTATTAAAATCTGCCGCTTTAAAATTATAAACCCATTCTGAAGTATCACATGAAAGTTCCAAAATCGACGGGAACACACTTAAGCAATACGGTATGTGATGATAATTGGGCGCACAGAGTTCGTCCGTTGCTTGAATTATGCGCATATTCTGTATATTCGAGAACAACAAGTCTAAATAAACACCCCTAGAATTGGGGATATCACTTAACTGATGTAAGTGGTGATAGCTGAGAGCATCACCTATTAAATTGACACGTAACGCACCTTCATCAGATTTCTCTTGTACAGCATCCGGAAGGTTGTAGTCCCCACAAAGAATAAATGCTCAGTCTTGGTGTCCTTCGCAAATCCTGTCAAGCTCGGAGGCATGTGAAATGTAGGAAGAATTATCAGCAGAAGGTGATGCAATTATGATTTTTTTCGCCAACTTTTACAAACAATTGTTCAACAATATTACTAGAAGACAGTAACTGACATCACAGGCCCTTGCTAACCGCGATTAGGACACCACCACCTCGGCTTTTGGTACTGTTGGGGCTTGAGCGGTCAGTTCTGTAGATAAAGTAATTATGAAAACCAAGTTCAGCATCGGATATGTTGTTATCCAACCAGGTTTCCACGAAAATAATGACATCATATACAGACACATTTACATTTAATCTAAGAGATTTAATCTCTACCTTCAGCCCCCCCACGTTTTGAAAATATACAGCGTCCTGCATTTCACCTCCCGTCTTCTGTAGCTCAGTTACTAATTAAGTTAGGCTTTTGATATTTGGCAGACTTTACCTGTATCCTAGGGCGTATTTCAGGAAAATATTTTTGATTATACAGGGTGTCCCAAAAAAGTTTGACGTCATTGTGATATATATTTTTAGATTACATGCTATATATTTTGTTCGTTATTTGGGTGCCTTCTATGGATACCCACATACCCCTAAAATTTTATAGAAATTGGTTTAGTAATTTTAGCAACAAAAAAATAAAAACTAAATAAAATCAGTTTTGCACCATTGGTTAAAAAAATTAATAAAAAATAAAAATAGTGCCTCAATAATAAAATTATACAATGTACTTATTAAATAAGGTCTGACAGTCCCGTTAACCAAGTTTTATTCATATGAATTATACAGAGTGGTTAAAATTTAGTGTCAAACATTTCAAACTTTAAAGCACTTTATATTTCTTATTTTAAATTAGACCCCTTGTATATTTTTATGTCATTCCATGCGGAATTATAAAACAAACATTTTTCCTAATTACAACTCTATCGCAATTCCTAACACATTAAAAGTTATTTGCAGAAAACTCGTTTTATCAACTAATCCAATAGCCATTTTAATGATAAAAATCGAAGGTGGCTTTGAAAAACAATTTATTGTTTAACAAAGTGACAAAAGCCTATTTTGACTTTAGTAATATAAAAGTTAAAAGCATTATGAGTTAAGCTCTTTATATCCAAGAATTTGTTGTCATGAAGTACAACCGAGACGATCTCGTAGATATGATTTTCATATTAGGAGAATGCGAAAAGAACTGTTTTTTGGCAAGTCGAGTTTACGCACAGCGGTATCCAGATCGACGACATCCAGACAACAGGAGCCTGGAAAACTTATTGGAACGATTTATACATACGGGTAATGTAAACTATACAAAACCAGTTAGAAATAGGCCGGTTCGAACTGAAGAAAATCAAATGGCTGTGCTATTATCAATTACGGAAAATCCTTCCGTTAGTCAACAAGCAGTCGCTGCTGCCGTGGATGTAAGGGAAAGAACCGTTCAACGAATTTTAAAGGACAACCGTTTCCATGCCTATCATATCCAGTTCCATCAAGAACTCTTTGAACAAGATTTTGGTCAACGTGTCGAATTTTGCAACTGGGCGCAAACTAAAGTAAGGGTACATGTTGAATTTTTTGATAAGGTTTTGTTTTCTGATAAGGCCACCTTTCATAAAAATGGATTTGTGAATCGTCATAACTTCCATTATTATTGCGACAACATCCAAGAGTTTTTAGGCATGTTGATCAACAACACAGCTGGGCAATTAATGTGGGGGGGGGGGGGATTATTGGTGAACATATTATTGGCCCTCACTTTTTTAACGGACATTTGAATGGACCAACGTATCTGGATTTTTTGCAAAATCAATTGCCAGATTTATGTCAACATTTACCAATGGCTGTGAGAGATGCAATGTAGCTGCAACAGGATGGAGCCCCAGCACATTATTTATTACAAGTCAGGGATCATCTCAACACAACCTTCCCGAATCGGTGGATTGGAAGAGGAGGGCCAAGTAAATGGCCGCCCCGATCACCCGACTTAACTAAATTAGACTTCGTTTTGTGGGGCTACGTTAAGGAAATCGTTTATCAAGAACCTCCAACCACACCAGAAAACATGCAGCAAAGAATCATAAATGCATTTCACAACATTACACCCGACCTATTACGAAGAGTTGCAATTGCAGAATAGTTGATAAAACGAGTTTTCTGAAAATAACTTTTTATGTGTTAGGAATTGTGATAGGGTTGTAATTAGGAAAAATGTTTGTTTTTTAATTCCGCATGGAATGACATAAAAATATACAGGGGTTCCAATTTAAAATAAGAAAAATACAGTGCATTAAAGTTTAAAAAGTTTGACACTAAATTTTGCACACTCTGTATAATTCATATCCACCAAACTTGGTTATCGGGACCATTAGACCTTTTTTAATAAGTACCTTCTATAATTTAATTGACGAGATACTATTTTTAATTGTTATTAATTTTTTAAATTAATAGTGCAAAACCGATTTTTAGTTTTCGAATTATTTCGAAGATTCGTTTTTCGTCGCATTTATGCAGGGTATAATGCGCGCATAAGGCGCAATTGAATTTTAGTAGGCAAGTGGTATGCTTTTGTTTTGTCGCAATTGTATTGCGAAATGTCAAATAATAAAAAGAATTAGTACAAAGTTTTACAAATTCAACAAAACGAATAATTACACAAATCAACCAATTATCAATTTATTCTATGTACATGGCAACTGCCAATTGAACAAAATTTGATTCCAATCTTCTAAATCTTGTTTTATTTATCGGCTGCAAATGTGAATAAGTTTCATTAAATACTCTACATGTTTGAGTAACAATTCTATAGCAGTTGCCATGTATAAAGACAAAATTGATAATTTGTTGATTTGTGTAATTAATTATTTTGTTGATTTCTGTAAAACTTTGTACTCATTCTTTTTAGGCTGTCTAAAGGCATTAGTTTAAAATGTACATACATCGACTGCATTACAGACTAGAATCTACAGCCTAGTCTCCAAATTAAAGTCTACAGGCAAGAGTCTACATAATTGAGTCTATAGATTGGAGTCAACAGACTAGAGTCTGGCTGTCTAAAAACTTCAGTTTAGAGTATAGATAAGTCAACTGCACTATAAACTATAATCTACAGCCTAGTCTACAGAGTAGAGTACAGACTAAAGTAAACAGACTAGAGTCTAGGTTGTCAAATTACTATAGTTTAGAGTCTACATAAGTCGACTGCACTACAGACTAGAATCTACAGCCTAGTCTACAGACTAGACTCTAGTTTCTAGACTAGAGTCCACAGACTAGTCTAGGCTGTCTAAAGACTCCAGTTTAGAATCTACACGAGTCGACTGCTTGATGTCCAAAGTCTGGGTCGACTGTTCAAAGTCTTGAGTATAGGGTCTCTAGAATACAAAGCTTACAGATTAGAGTCTAGGTATCAGAGTGAAGACATAAGTCTGCATATTATAGTCTAGTCCATAGACTAGATTTTTCAGACTAAATAGAATCCCTAGACAAGAGTCTACAGACTAGATAGAGTCCACAGACTAGAGTTTAAGGACTAAATAGAGTCTACAGACTAGAGTATACAGATTAGATAGTGTCTACAGATCAGATAGTCTACAGATTAGAGTCTAGGGACTAGATAGAGACCACAAACTAGTCTATAGACTAGACACAGTCCACAGACTAGATAGTTTACAGTCTACAGACTAGATAAAGTCTATAGACTAGATAAAATCCACAAACTAGAGTCTACAGTCTGGATAGAGTCTACAGACTATATAGAATCCACAAACAAGAGTCTACAGACTAGATACGAGTCCACATACTAGAGTTTACAGACTAAATTGAGTCCATGACTAGGTTACAGACTAGATAGAGTCCACAGACTAGAGTTTACAGACTAGAGTCAACAAACAGACTAGATAGAGTTCATAGACTGATATACAGACTAGATAGAGTCCACAGACTAGTCAACAGTCTAGTCTGTAAACGCTAGACTGTGCACTCTAGACTAGACAGAGCCCACAGACTAAAGTCTACAGATTAGATAAAGTCTACAGACTAGATAGTCCACAGACTAGGGTCTATAGATTAGATACAGTCTACAGACTAGGTAGAGTCCATAGACTAGAGTCTACAGACTAGATAGAGTCCACAGATTAGAGTTCACAAATTAAAGTATACAAACTAGTCCACAGACTAGTCTAGACTGTCTAGAAACTTTAGTTTAGTCTACATAAGTCGACTGCTCAAAATGCAGAGTTAAGAGTCTGGGTCAAATGTCAAAACTCTAGAGTTTAAGATATCTATAGTACAGCGCTTAGAGATTCTATTCTAGATATTAGAGTCTAGGGATGAGTATACAGACTATAGTCTTGTCTACAAACTGATTAGAGTCTAGATAATAATTAGTCTAGAGTATTGTCTAGGCTGCCTCTAGTACAGAACTTAACTACCAGAGTCTAGATAATTAGTCTAGAGACTATAGTCTAGGCCGCCTAGAGTACAAAACAAAAGCCTACTACTTGCGTACTTAAATTTAATTGCAACTTATGCGCGCATTATTCCCTGCATAATTGCGACGAAAAACGAACCTTCGAAATAATTCGAAAATGATTTGCTTTAGAAGTATAGTTGTAAATACTTTTTTGTAGGAAATTGTCCCCCCAATCGTACCATGTGATAAAAAATGGGTTATCCTTTTAAAAAAATTGAATTACAAGATATTGAAGAGGGCACTTCGATATTGACATTTTAAGAACACTAATTGTTAAAACTGATAGCTTCTAATTACTATACTCATAGAGGCATTCTCTAGGTACAAGTAGAGATATAAATCATATTTTTATCTTATTTTTAAGAAAAGTTACAGACAGATTTCATGATGCTTTTTAGAGGTCAACATTTTAGAAATATATTTGTTTTTTTGAAAACTATAAAAGATAAGTGTACATATGTTCGAATAAAATATGTTGCAATCTAAACGAGGAATCCAAAAATTTACTAATATATAGGAAGTTCCATTTAAAATAACAAATTTGGTTCTACTTCCGGTGGAACCGGAAGTGATATAAAGTTAAAAATATTTCACATGAGGAGAACTAATTCAACCGTATGACAAGGATTTTTTTCAAATTTTTAGTGCAACGGCAACCCCATAAACTTTTAACGAACAGTTTAACGTAGACACCCTGTACGTATAATTTTTACCTGTTTAAAATTTAACTTCAGAATCAATTAAGGATTTCAACAAATTTTTATAAGATTTTTATAAAAAAGTCGAAAAAAATTTAAGAATAACAACGCATGATAAGGGAGAAGTACCACTATTTACAATTTTAAAGAATTTTGTTTTGGAAAAAGTAATTTGCAAAATTTAAGCTTAATAACATTTTTTTAAATTATTTATTATTTTACTTATTTATCGTACATTTTTGTCTATTATATTTCCAGTGGATTAAAATGTAAATAAACAAATTTTGTAAAGTTCGGCCACCAACTAAATTTAAACGTTTATTTGTTCGAAGTTTTCAGATTTTTATCAACAACTAAATATTGACGGGTCATCAGTTTCTATAATTTTCATCAATTTAAGTAAATGTTGGTGGTTTTCGTCATTTGACATTATTAAATAAAAATTAACGTATCTAGGAGTATTAAAAATCTCATGAAATTTTTATAAATCGGTTTTAATGTTTATAGATTTATCAACGTTTGACAATTTTCCCCCGCTCCCTTTGGCTACATATCAAAAATGTTATCTAATGTAAAAAGAGATAAATTTGATAAATTACGAATTAATTTTTGAGAATTGTTCTAAATCTGATAAAAATTTATTGTAAATCTTATATAAAAACATATTAAATAGTTTGACAAAAATCCCGAAATATCGAAAATCTTATAAAAATGGTTTAAAAAATCTTGAAATATTGAAAATTCCATCAACATTTTATAAATCGAAAAAAATCTCCGTATGTTAAAAATTCCATGAAAATTTTATAAATTGATAAAAACATCGAGATATTGAATTCCGACGATTTTTTTTTAAATCAACAAAATTCAAAAAATACTGAAATTTTATGTATGTTGGAAATCACGAAATATCGAAAATTTCATTAAAATTTTATAAATCGACAAAAATATCGAAATTCTGTTGAAAATCTTGAAATATTAAAAATCTCGAAATGTTTTTATAAATCGACGAAAATCTCAAAATATTGGAAATCTCATGAGACTTTTTAAATCGACAAAAATCTCGATATGTTGAAAATCTCATCAAAATTTTATCAATCGACAAAACGAGTGTCGTCCACTCCCAGACTAAGCATGAAGTAAAATTTCGAGTTTAAAAAAGACCCAAGAGAAAATTTGTCTCGGGTCGCGCAGCGACCCGAGACAAATTTTCGGGGCTTTTTTAAACTCGAAATTTTACTTCATGCGCCACCCGCATAAAACAATAATCTCACATTTGTCATTTGATATTGACATTTCATATTTCACATTTGACATTTGACATTTGACATTTGCCGTATTTTGACAGATATACTTTTTTTATACATAAACATTATAAAATACATAAACGTTATAAAAATTTTGAATCAAAATCTTGACGGTTGAACTAGAATGTTGATAGTCAACATTTATAAATGACCGTTTTCACGGTATTTAAGATTTTCTATTTTTATTTTAATTTTCGTTCATTTAATGGTCAAAAATTGATAATCAAAATTTTAGTCAATTTTGATAATTTTTTCGATTAACTTTCCTATTAATGGGGCCTTTAGCCTCTGTTAAATTAAATATCTTAACGTTCTTAGGCCTCCTTTACCGCTCTTCTATTTCATGGAAAAAAATGACTTAAATCGCATTAAAAGTTTATTTATTTTCTAACCTACTCAAAATCCTCTCAGACTTGAAAAAGAAAACTGAGATTAACTAGCTCTCAGTTTTCCTATTCAAATCTGACAGCATGTTGACTATTTTTATGAAATTTTAAAGAAAACACTATTTTTCGTCTTTCTTTGAACTATTTTGCTGTTCAGGAATGGAATGTCCTACGACACTGTTATTGTTCACTAATAATAATAATAATAATATTTATTAGTGCTATAACATTTATTTACACAAGTCAGGGTATAATATGATTCGATTAATTTTAGAGTAGACATATCTTGTACTAAATAAATAAATAAAAACAATACGATGAGAATATAATATAACACTAGTAGGAACAAACAGACACTTTAAAATAGTTGTAATACATATAGCTAAAATGCAAAAAGAAATCAGTTGTATGTAGTTTATGTAGTATAATCATCGGACTATAATGTGTTACAGATTATTCCAGCATTGACACTAATTTATAATTTCAAAGTAGATACATATGACAGTAGTAGGAAACAAACAGACACTTTAAAATATTTATAAATTGTAATAAAAATGGTAAAAATACAAACAAAGAAAAAACAGTTACATATAGCATAATCAGACTATAAAGTATTACAGATTATTACATTGGTCATAATATTCTTTAAAGGAATAAAAGGCATTTTCAGTTAAAAACTTTTTACACCACAGCTTAAGGTCTTTTATTTCAAGGAGTTGGATTCTGGGCGGGAGGACGTTAAGAAAGTTAACTACATGATATCGCGGCCCAGTTTTTGCTTTTGTGAGTCTAAAGGCGTCAATCCTAATTTCATTCTTTGTCCTCGTGTTATGCTCATGATACATTCTGTTACACCTATATTTTCCCACATTACCATTTACATGTAAGATGCATTCCAAAATAAAAATACACGGGACTGTTAAGATTTCAAGATCAGTAAAGCATTGTCTACATTCAGATTGGTAGCCTAGCCCTGCTAAGACTCTAATAGCGCGACGCTGTCAACGAAAAATGTTTGCCATAATACTCGAGTGACCCCATAGTATTATTCCGTAGGCCAGATGTGGGTGGAAATATGCATGGTAAATATTTATTAACATGTGCGTGGTGATGGATCTCGATAGATTTTTTAAGACGTATACTTGCCTAGATAGTTTACATTCTAGCTGTTGTCCATGCGTTGCCCACGTTAATTTTGTGTCAATGTGCATTCCTAGGAAATTTATAACTTTATTTTTAACCACAACGTTTCGTTTTAGGCTGAAAAATATTGTTTGGGTTTTATCGCTATTGAGTTTTAATCGATTACTGTCAAACCAAACATTAATAGAGTGTATGTCTTCCTGAAGTTTATTCTTAATATGTGCCACAGAATTACCTTTGAACGAGATGGTGGTGTCGTCAGCATACAATAGTGTTAAACCATGCCGTAGTTGGAAAGGCATATCGTTGATATATACTCAATGACATTAGAAGCGTAACACCAAGAAGGAATGATTTTTTTGAATTCATATTTTAGCAACAGAGTGACTATATTTAAAGCATACATTGATAACAATTTCAACCTTGTGCCTTTTATATTTATTGTGAAAAAAAAAATATTTCACTTTTTCTTTTTTGATAAAACTATTTATATCAGCTGTTTAGTACAGATGTTTTTAGTTTTCGTGTTTCCGTTGAGTGTGTTAAGCTTAAATAAAATGCCTCGAGTCCGAAGACGTCCACAATATCACCATTTGGGTCGAGTTGTTGCTTATGATGTCGGTATGTCCTATCGCGAAATTGCCCTCCGTATTGATTCCACTGCAGCAACTGTAATACGTGTGTATCAGGTATGGACAGAAGAAGGTAGAGGAGCAAGAAGAAGACCAATTGGTCAACCAAGGCGTACCACAGAACGTCAAGATCGGCGCTTAAGACAAATAGCCCTGCGAGACCGTTTCGCTACTACGCGTCAAATCGGTGATCAATGGATTGGAGAAGAAGGTAGGCCCGTTAGTATGCGAACCTTATATCGCCGCATTCAATCCTTTGGGCTTCTTTCGTACCGTCCAAGATTAGTGCTTCCTTTAACAGCGAGACACTGTCGCCAAAGGTTGGACTGGTGCAGAGAACGGCAGCATTGGGAGGCAGAATGGCACGATGTTGTATTCAGCGATGAATCACGATTTTGTCTAGGCACGCATGATGGCCGTAGAAGGGTACGACGCACAGTGGTCGGAAATCGTCGAAAAGCGGCCATAATTATGTTCCGCATGTTGTATCACGGTGAAAGTTGGTATTTGGGCATGATTTTGGTCATACATGACACACGTGTATAGATTTTTGAAAAAGTTTGAAAATCCATACTGGCGGAACCAAAATGACGGATAAAAAATGCAAAAAAACAATTTTTTCGAAGGAATGTCAATGTATATGTTGTGTTTTTATTAAAAAAAAACATTTTAATAATAATACAACGGTAATGTGCCACCAAAAGAACCAAAAACTTGTCAAAATGCAATTTAAAGTGATTTTTTTACTTCGCATGGTTGTTCGCCGTAACACGGGCGTTTTGGCGGCTCGTACCAGCTAATAAATATTTTTTTTTATTTATACAATATAATAAAGCTATCCAAACCGCTTTTACTTCATGCAATTCGATGAAAGTCATTTTTTAACCCTGAAAATGACTGTTTTCGAACGATGATATTTTGCAACGGGGCAAGTTGGGGCAAGATTCGATTTCAGGGAATATTCCGGAACTATTTAAACTATTGAGAGGGTATATTGGCTTGCGTGAGGTATTGGTATAAACCTCTTTTTTTCACGTCGAAACAATTACATTTCTGGACTTGATGCATCCGGGAATCTATGAATACATTATAAGAATAACTTTTTATTTCTATTTTCGGTGAAAGTGTTACGAGGGTTTAAAAAGGAAATGCACTAGCACGGTATGGATTATAAATGAACGGCATGAATCAGTTATATATATGAAAATCGAATTTATTTCGACGTAAATATTCAAAAAACCTTAAGACAATAATTGTACAACGTCATTTGGCAACTCTGCGTGTTCTTTCAGCTTCATGTTCGACATCGATATTATCGGATCCGATCGAAGGAGTAGTCGATGAAGTAAGTCCTCATTGGCGGCTGTCCTGGAATGCTTGCGCGTGTGATCCTTTCGGAATTTCTTGCAGAACTTGTGATTCGCCTCCGAAGCTTCTTCCGACATCATACCAATCGGTAGCACTGCACTACTGATGACAGATGCCCCATGCATCAGCACTTTGTGCACAGTTGGGGGCATATAGTACCAGCCATACAGGTTGACGTACAAGGTAGCAGTATCCAGGCAATAGATCTTGAATTTTCCCGTGTCTACTTTGAGGCCACTTGCCATTGTCGTCAGAATGGTTCGGAATCGTACAATCAACTCTTCATTGACTCCTGGGAAAATGTGTTAAACATTATAGTTATTAATGGTGTTTGCACATACATGAATATGGTATCGTCATGAAGCTAGAGTGCATTTTGTTTATTAGATATATTCTAAATAAATAAAGCAAGGTATAACAAAGTTACCCGTGATTTCTGATGATTTCGTGGCATCTTTGAAGAAGCGCCTGGCAGTATTTCCATCATTTGAGGACCCGAAACCTTGCTTTGGAAAATCCACTTTTAAACCCATCTCCTCCAAAAATTTGTCCTGAATCATCTTCTTCCGCTTGTTCAATAAATCTTTGGTTCCATCTTTTTGGTTGGTCTGTGTAAGCGTTGAAAAACGTTGCATTTATTTCTGTTAAATAATAAATAAATATATAGCACAAACAAATTTGTTGTGAAAAATTTTACCTTCCATTTCTTGAAATCGAGCCGATAAGAAATATGCAGTAAACATTCGAAGAACTTTATGTACGCATGTAGAGTGGAGAGGCCATATTGGAAAGAAGCCTGGTCTTCTTCTCTGCGCATGATTTTCTTCAAGTCATTCATTTCCGAAATTTTGGCCTTGCAAATGTAGCAGCTCATGGTTGATGATTCGGTGATTGCATTGCATACCTAAACATGGAATTCATTGACTTCAGTTTATCTTGCTTTTACAGTAATGCCTGAACTAGGAAAAACTACCTTCTTAAGATAGAAAATCAGCACGTGACGTATCATAAAATGAGGAAAAAAACTGGACACAAATTTCTCAATGTATTCACCTTTCCATCGATCATGGTGAGGTGCAGCTGGCAGGATATGGTGCAACGCTCAAAATCCAGTGGTTCAAGATCCGTTATCTGCTTTTCAATGTCTCTGTGTTCTTTTCGAGACAAATCATCTGTCTCGCGAATCCACTCCAGTTTGATCGGCCGACAAAATCGCGTTGATGACGGGTACGGATTAGCCCAGATTATTTCTGTACCGTCCAGTGTTTCGAGTCTCACAGGAACAACTGATGTAACAAATAAGTACTCGTCATTCCCACCCTGTAAAAGTCGGCAACATTTGTACAAAGTTAATTATACAGTTATCTGAGAAAAGGGCAATCGTAATTTCTATAAATTGCTACTTCGATTGCAGTTTAACCCAAAAATGATTTCAAAAAGTCAAACAAATTACTGCGAAATGCATACTAATAAAGCCACCTAATTGAAGACATATGTGTCTTGATATTAAAGAGAAATAGGTATGAAAATTACCTCCAACCATTTTTGTTTGTAAGATGAGTAGCCTCCGCTTCCGTCGAATCCCCATTTGCAGATCAGCGACAGTTGAGGTTTATCGGGTGGTATTTGCAAATGGCTCAAAAGCCTACTGCAAGTATGGTGGAGCAAGTCTTGAAGAGGCACTTCACATCTCGTTTCGTTGACGAACCAGTTTGGAGGATAAGCGTCTTTTTTGGCAAGTAGAAGGTCATCATAGCTGGGGTACAATTTGTGTTGCCGCTGAGTCGCACCTTTCCTCATTAGCAAGTATTGCGCTTTGGAGAAATTTCCCGTCACTAACAGACCTAGAGCCTCTTCTCGTGTGTACTGTTCCTGTGTCTTCTTCGCTGCGTTCCACGCTTCGAGAATCCGTTCTGCCCTATTGGGTGAATGGTCCCGTATCTCTCGCAGAAGTTTTGCAGCTGCATGATTCCCGGCGGATGCAAACGACGAAATCGTAGCCGCCAGTAATTCATTCTGGGTTGCCGATGAATTCAAGTTTTGAACTTTTCGCCGTTTACTTCTTTCGGATAACTGTTCGAAAGACTTTTTAGGTGGGCCTCTTTTTTTAGGTGGCGCTGAAAATCAATTATTATAGGCATAATCGCATGCAAAACAAGCAATTCCTTTTCAACTTAAAGTAATGTGTAAAGTAGTTTCTCGAGTAACAATAAGTCCTAAAATTAATAAATGTACCTGCGACAGTAGAGAATGTGAAGTGAATTTGCGCACTTAACCACTTCTCATAACGTTTCCGGAAACGTTCGTCATAACGGCGGCAATTATTCCAATAGTTGAAATACTTATTAAAAAATTGCGAGCTTAACGTATCTTTGATCACTTTTGTGCGTTCTTCGTTGCCATCACATTTCAACTTTTTTGCAACGAATTTTAGGGCCAAAGACATCTTCTCATCACAAGTTGATGCCTTACTTACGAGATGGTCGTGCAAGACTAGTTTTTGAATACTGGGCATCACGTCATCTGTCACTCTAAAAGCATTAACAAACATTATATTGAAAAAATCATAGACAAAATACTATTTAACCAGAGATGCAAAAACTTCTTTTTGTTTTAAATGAAGTTATATTTAGTTTTCGCATTTGCAATTAATAATCATATTTATATACGTACCACAGGACAGGCCGGAGTTTTGTAAAATGCACGTGATGAAAGCGCTCCGCTTCGTTTGATTGTGTGGATGCCACTGAACCGAAACTCGCGACCGAAATGTTTTGACTCCGCTCATGAGCACATTATTTTATATTTCCGAACACTTCGAGGAAAATAAGATACTATGTCGCTCAAATTGAAAATAATATTTGCGCGCGCCTTGCAATACCAGTCATTTAACAATAAAGCGCATTTTTTGTTTGATCCAAACCTTGTCTGAACCTTTTTCTCGCCGTAACACGGGCGCGCCCGTGTTACGGCGAAAAACCATGCGAAGTAAAAAAATCACTTTAAATTGCATTTTGACAGGTTTTTGGTTCTTTTGGTGGCACATTACCGTTGTATTATTATTAAAATGTTTTTTTTTAATAAAAACACAACATATACATTGACATTCCTTCGAAAACATTGTTTTTTTGCATTTTTTATCCGTCATTTTGGTTCCGCCACTATGGATTTTCAAAATTTTTCAAAAATCTATACACGTGTGTCATGTATGACCAAAATCATGCCCAAATACCAACTTTCACCGTGATACAACATGCGGAACATAATTATGGCCGCTTTTCGACGATTTCCGACCACTGTGCGACGCTACCGTGGAGAACGACCTGATCTTAGGTTTGCTATTGAGAGGCATGTACACAGGACTGCTGGAGTAATGGTTTGGGGGGCTATTGCTTATTGTAGTCGATCACCTCTTGTATTCATTCGAGGCAGTATGACAGCTACGCGTTATGTTGAAGACGTCATACGACCGACTTTGTTGCCTTATTTAGATGGCCGCCCAGACGTACTTTTTCAACATGATAACGCACGTCCCCATATTGCTCGTCGAACTATGAACTTTCTTAATGAAGCTGGTGTTAATGTTTTGGCGTGGCCGCCCCGTTCGCCGGATTTAAATCCCATTGAACATGTGTGGGATATCATGGGAAGAAGAATATTCTCTTTGCACCATCCTCCACAGACTCTAGCACAGTTGATCGATGAAATTCAAGTTGCTTGGAACGAGATGCCTCAAGAAGACATCGACCATCTCATTTTGTCGATGCCCAGACGTCTACAGGAGTGTATACAGCAAAGGGGTCGCCAAACACATTATTAATTTTGTTTAGATTGTTTTTTAATAAAATTTCTTGAAAATCTAATCATTTTATTCTTGATGTAAGACTACCATACTGGCAAAAATCAAGTTAAAATAATAACTCCTTCTGGGTGTTACGCTTCTAATGTCATTGAGTATATATTAAAAATAGAAGGGGACCTAATATAGATCCCTGAAGGACACCATGAATAATATGTTTCTCCTCTGAATATATATTGTTGTAAAATACCCTTTGCCTTCTATTTGTTATGATGTTATAAGCCTGCAGCTCAGGGGGCTGAAGTTATAGAAGTGCAGTTTTTGGAGTAATATTGTGTGACTGACACAGTCGCATGCTTTGCTTAAGTCTAGTAAGCAGCAGACTTTATAGATTTGTTCAACAGTTCTTATTAATTCTAAATTTAGGCCATATATGTCTTTACTTGATTTGTTTTTGAGTTTAGATATTGTATTACGTACATTGATCGAGAATACCTCTTGAAAATAATATATGCTAGCGTTAGTTGAGATATAATTAGTGTGTAACATAAAATTTATTGGATCATGATCAGATTTCTGCAATGAGTTTAATACTTCTTTGGCGACACTAGCAAAACAGGTATTAAAATCATCAGAGCTAATATTTACATTGATCTCGTTGCCATTGTGCATTTTTAATTTTACTATGTTCCAAATAGCTTTTGATTTATTAGTAGATGAATTGATATATGCTTCATTGGCCTTTTTCTGTTCTTCTTTTATTTTATTTTTATATATCATATTTAGTGAATTATATGCGGAGTTAGTGTATTCAATGTTATATTTCTGCCTAATGCCTCGAAAGAGCAGTACTTGTTCTCTTAATTCTTTAAGTTCGGGTCCAAACCACTTTATGTTATTATTTTTGGGTGCACATTTTATTTCACGCTCGGGGAAGGCTGAGGTGTAAGAAAGTTGGATTCTATCCATTAAAATATTTCATCCTTCATTAACATTTCTAGTCTGTGTTATGATTGTCCAATCAAGATTTTCTAATATTTTATAAAATACAAATTTACCTAACTGCGTAATTGGCCTAACCGTTTGTGTTTTTACAACATTACTGTGATCGATTTCAACATACATTCCGAGGTGATCAGAGATACATCAAATTACTTCATGCTGCATATTTCATCTTCTCTGTTGGTATTAGAAAATATATTATCGATGCATGCATCTTTCCTTGTTGGTTGTTCTGTTAGTTTGTGAAGTCCGTAACTTGCAAGCAAATTGCATAATTGAAAGGCTCTATTGTCAGTTTTATCGAAATGCACATTGAAGTCCCCACAAAATAATAAATGAAATAATATTTATGCAATTTAACATTTTTTCTATGGCTTCAAGAAAGTTTGAATACACTCGTGCTCGATATACAGCAATTATTACAATATTTAATGAGTTTAAAAATATTCCTGACATTTCACATGTGAACTCAGCCGAGAATTCTGTAACCGAATTTAATACGGTGTACTCAATACCATCTTTTACCATGAGTAAAGAGCCGCCATGCTTTGCTATATGCCTGCTGTAGCATGCTGCGACATGGAAATCATTTATGGTATATGCATACATTTCATTTGGCGTAAGCCAGTGTTCAGTTAACGCAATTACAGTTATGTTTTTACCTGTAACAAATGCTTCAAGTTGTGTTAACTTATTTTTAATACATTGCACGTTCATATAGAATAACCCATTACAATTTACTTTGTGATTGTTTTCTCCTTTGTGCGACAGGGGGGTTGCTTGAAGAATACCCACTGGCCATAAATCTGGATCTTCTGCTTCTTGTAGCTTATCAAATAGTATGGAAATTTTAAAGGATGCGTATTCTTCAGGTCTTCTTGAATTAAGTTTTTTGCAGCTACTAACGTGGATATTGTGGTTTTTTAAGAAGGTGCTGATGTCTTCCGCTGATGTATCCGGGTGGGCTCTGTAAATGTGTAGGTGAGCTTTTTTTCCAACGCCTTTCAGATTCGACATTGTATCCTGCCCAGTTATTTTCTTGTGTAGTTGTCTGCGTTTGTTGATTGCATCTTTTCCTTTCCTTTTTTTAGAGATGAACAAATGTTTTTATTTTGAATTTTTGCTCCATTTTCAAAATCGCTTTGTGTTTCTTTCAGTTTTGCATTGGTGAGTGTTAAGGATGGCAGCGTCCATAGTTCGGATGCTTTGGCGGGATTTTCGGATGTATTTGTATTTACCTCTTGCAGATAATTTGTTTTACCTTCCAGAGATTCTACCTTTTTGACTAGCTCCTTGTTTGTTTCGCTTAGAACTGTTACTAGTTGTTTTAAGTATATATATGCATCCCAACGAAAATCAGTATCGGAAATAAATACGTTAGGTTCACTTGCATTTCGATCTGCGTCCTCCGGCTCGTTTGAGGTTAACTTCTTGCAGCATTGAATTTTCCCCTCAGTGGAGACACACATTCCACTTATTTTTATGACACAGTTTGCATGGTAGTTGTTAGTACAAATGCTACAGGTCAGATATTTGTTCACTGCTACTGAGCACAGTGCATAAATAATATTATCATCGCCCGATGTAGACTTAGGCGCCATCTTAGATGCGATTGACTAGTGTTGTCAAATTTGCAAATCAACGCGAATGCGATGCGAACACACCACGTTAGCGTTGATTCGCAAATTTGACAACACTATCTTCTATGTATTCCTGAAAACGCTAGTCAAATACTTAATGGTTTAAAATAGTGATTATATGCAACCCAATACCATTTATGAATATTATATAGCCGTTGTCGACGTTGTTTTAGATTAAGGGTGGATAACCCAAGTTGCCTCGAGGTAAAAATAAAGTCCTAAAATGTTTCAAGGGTCGCACCTCAGTAATATATTTCATTTTTGTAAAATCAAGTTTTTTTCAGAAGTATAAAAGACCATTGCTATTTTTTATTTTTTTTTTTAAAGGTTATGTATTAATATTTGGTTTAAATTGTATTTTTATACAGGGTGTGAGTAAAGTATGGAATATTACGAATAAAAACGAACTCAACCGGTTTTCTTAAAAACACTTAATCAGGTCGATTTTTGCTTATTAATGGGCCATATTAATTGCGCCTATTTAATAAACTCAGCTATTAAATTTTTAGATCTAATCTAAAAATTTAAGATTAGATATTAAACTTTTTATGCATTTTAAATATTACAGCAGATATAAGCTGCGCATTCAAAAAATCTGATACACAAAATATTGAGTTGCAATAAGTTGTATAAAATATTTTAACTTCGTAAAAACAATTCATTGTTTACAAATAAAAGATGAACGCCACTTTTAAAATCTACTGAAAAGAACCCTAACTAATTTTCTCCACATTTCTTTTACCCCCGTATCAAAATTAAGTTGTTCCGCAGTAAAAATATTTACTTCACGCTTAAACACAACCGCACAAAAGCAGAGCACAAATATTGAACGCTCACCAGAAAGAGCCTGAAGACATTTTTGTGTGTACCCATTTATTCGGAATTTGGTTCGGTTTCGGTGGTTTCAGATAAAGACCGCACGATTTCGCGGTCTGCTCCGCATTCGCAGAACACCCCGATTTATAACACCTGTCAACCGACAATTAACTCTGGTTCACCTGAAATCGACTAAATGGTGTGTCTACCTGTCAACATGCACTCGGCTTATTGCGGACAAATTGGTCCTCAATAAAAATTGTTTTATTGAGGTCGGCGCGTATTGTCGTAAAGGTCCGGTTCCGCGAACGGGACTTTTCGGGTTGGATGCATTGTTGTGGCAAAAAATGTTGGCTACTGAATTTTATTTTTGGAAGTGTTCGATGGGATGTACATGTAAAGGGACGATATTTTAGATACTTATGTTCAGTGGCGTAGCCAGGAAGGGGTTACGGGGGGTTAGAACCCCCCCTAGTCGCTGCTATCAATTTTATTTTGTATTTTTGAAATCGCCGCGTGTTTAAAATCATTGAAAATTGTGCGTTAGTAAGCATCTGCACACGCCCTGATTTAACGCGAAATTATATTATAAATAGTTGTTTTTTTAATGACTTTGTAACATTCTGGATTAATTTAGTTATATTTTCTTTAAATTCAATTCACAAAAAATTACGTTAAAATAACACAATTTCGACTTTAGTTGCAAATAAATTGAAAACTATCAAAAGGAAATTTTCTAATTTTTACGTATTTTGAAAGAGCATAGTTTTCTTAGCACCCGCAGAAAGTTTTATGCAAATGCATGATTGGGTTTTTGAGTTATGATGTTTTTTTAAACCCAAATGCTACAAAAATCATGGTGAAAAACACAAATTTTGACTTTGAGTAGAAATAACTATGATATGGGTATTTTCTAACTTTTACATATTTCGAAAAGACATAGTTTTGTTAATACCCACAGTAACTTTTATAAAAATTCATGCTTGATTTTATGATTTATGATGTTTTTTAAATTCACCTTCCTCTAATCAGGGTGACAAAACACAAATTTTGACTTTTAGAGAAAATAACTTCAAAACTGTGATATCGGTATTATATAACTTTTACATATTTTAAAAGAGAATAGCTCTGTTAACACCCACAGAAGGTTTTAAAAAAACCCATGATTGCGTTTTAATTATGATGTTTTTTAAATCCAACTTCTACAAAAGTCAGGGTCATAAAACAATAATTTTAACTTTGAATGAAAATAACTTAAAAACTATAATTAGGGTACTTTTTAACTTATACATATTTTGAAAGAGCATAGTTTTCTTAATACATTGTGCAAAATAGACGTATTAGAATGTTTGGAGTTTAATTTTAGGAAATTTCAAGCATATTCATCTTTATTAGATAAATTGACTAACCTTCTGCGCTGAGACAGCTTATAGCAATCATCAAAATTCTTTTTGTGACGCTTGCCGCTGCTAGTAGAAGGTTTCACCTCCACGGGTGTTTCTTCCGTATCTGGCCGTGTACCCTGGGCCAAAGAAAGTTTGATTTCTTTTAGAACATTCAACCAATTGCCATGGTTAGTGATTATTCTTGTTTTCGAATGTTCCTTCTTCCAGTACTGCGCAAAATTCTTGCAAATATTATTAACACGACGCTGCAACTTTTTAGCGTCGATGTTTTCGACATCAGGCAACGACTCCACCAACACATGTAAAACGTGGCGAGCCTTATCCGTATAAGTTCCAATATTTAATTGCCAAATGTCAAACAAACGCACACTTGTAAAGAAACACTTGTAAGGTGAACCGGTAATAAAATAAATTTAAAATAAAACAAAACTAAACACAATCATTTGTCATAGCTTTGCTATTGAATTGCTACGATAGCGCAGAAGGCATAAATGGGACACCTGCATAGATTTCCGCAGATAATCGTTATTACCCTCTAAAAGTACAGGGTGCAGCATTTTCGATGGTTTCTTCAAGTAAAGTAACATAATTTAATAGTTGAGGCTGTTACTTAGTGAAATTAGATATCAACACTTTTAGTAAATAACACACTTGGTTAAGATTTTACTGTTTATTGATTGACACTGCAACAATTGTTTCGCCACACAGTGGCTTCATCAGGCAGATTAATAATTATTATTCAATTATTCATCTGCCTGATGAAGCCACTGTGTGGCGAAACAATTGTTGCAGTGTCAATCAATAAACAGTAAAATCTTATTCAAGTCTGTTAATTACTAAAAGTGTTTAGAGTAACATAAATATGAATGACAGACCAAAACTAATATATACTTCCAGAGCTATTTTTAAAACATATTTTATGTGCCTAATAATCAAAATTTGTCATTTTTCAATTGTTTTTGAGTTATACGCAAAAACTCAAAATTTGGCAATTTTTAAATATTGACATTTTTTAGTTGAATATGTCGATCATATCAGATTTTGCCTTAAGTTTAACCGTTACGAGATATGACATAAAGTTGTGGTATTTTAAATACAAATCATAGTTTGTCTTGACTTTAGTCGATTGCATTTTTTGTAAGCTTTCAAAAAATATCGTCAGCGTATTCTACTTAAAACAGTGCATACGAATGTTTTAACAGCATGCCAATATCTTTTTAAATAAAGAAATTTCTTCATTCAAATTGTACTTTACTTTAAAATACCATTAAATATGCTGTACTCTGTACATACTTTATTAAACAATAAAAAGTGCTTATCATTTCGCGGATCGCGGCGTAAAGTAGTTGAAAGTTTAGATGAATGTTAATACAACTGTAAACAAATAAAAAATATGAAGTGGTGTAGCGGTCTCGTAATTTTATGTAAAAGATTATATTTTATATAAAAGTGTGTTTAAAATATTGTACATACCTTCATTTTGAATATCAATTACAACAACGCTTTCACATATTAGGAAATTCTGAGTTTAGCTATTGTCAAGACTGATAACACAAGGGAGAATTAACGAGATGCGTTTATTTTGGATGTCAATATATCGAAAACTTGTAAAAGTTTATTGTCATTGTCATAATACATCTGCGCACTAAATATAGCAACATATGACGTACACATAGGTACACCTAACATACATAATATGTATGTTATGCAGTAACGTTGACATAGAACAACCTTCGTGAAAATATTAATTTATAAAATAGTGAATGCGCCGGGTCATGCATATTTACATATCAAAATTTTCATTTACAGTTATGTAATTATTTATAATTTATATATATAGATTTACCACTAACTAAAATTTATTATAGTTATGCAAAGAAATAAGTCTTAGCTTTTTTCAATTCAAAATAGTTTTGAATTGAATTTATTGTGTTTTAAAAAATAATAGACTTAGAAAAGGTCTAGGAAACCCAAACTGATTCGAGGGCAAACATTTTGAAATGTTTAAAAAGCCATGCCACGGTTATTTATGTTTTATTTTATATTAAAAACTTTAAAACACTTTTATTTTGTAATTTTGAATGTTTTAAAAGTTTAGGAATCACGTCATCGTTTAGTTCACAATAAAATAAAATCAAACGACTTCAATTATGATAAAATTTAGTTTAACTGCGAAAAGAGTGAAATAGATTTATTTAATAATAATACTAGGCAACAAATTTAGGTAAAAGTTTTGTTTATTGAGTTTTTTGACTAATTAACTCGATAAATGAAGCATAACTATGAAGTATAAAGACTGCACCTATTCGATTTTGGAAATGATGAATTTTTAGAAATACATTTGTTTCATTATAATGCAATATTTTATTTTAATTATAACAATTTAGAAAAGGAACTCTGAACTAATAACTATCCAAAATACAATCTTATGCTGTAACAAGCTTAAAACGATAATTTTGTTACAATTTAAAAGTAAATAAGTGATTTTTTCTTTATATAATGAGCAGTATCACTTTCCCTAACCAAATGCCAAATAATATATATATATATATATATATATATATATATATATATATATATATATGTATATATATATCTATATATATATATGTATATATATATATCTATATATATATATATATGTATATATATATATATATATATATATATATATATATATATATATATATATATATATATATATATATATATACAAAGCGGCCACAAAAGGTGTAATAATCTTCAGGTAGTGTGATTCGTTGATTAGTTTTGGAAAAAAAATCTAAATAAAAAAATATTGTATTCTTCCTCGTAACATCTCACGAGGTCGTTAAAATATTAAACGTATCTCTGCAAATTAGTGTTATTTTCTATTATTTTGGAAAAAATCAATACAACTTACAATCAATTACACATTTGTAAAATTTAAATGACATAGGTGATAAATAAATTGGAAACTTTAACAAATTAATAACTTCTTCAGAAGCATTTTTTTAATAAAAATAGACCTGGCAACTATGTATTCTCATATGTAACCTTATTAAATTTCACTTGACTTTGACATATACTTGTCATAATTTATTTGTGTAAGTTTGTATAACTTCATCATACTTTTTGAAGATGTACACATTCAACGAGTATGCAGATATGTACATGATATTTGGATTCTGCAATGGTAATGCAACTAGTGCCAAAGATGAGTACCAAAGAAGATATCCAAATCGCCAACAGCCCTGCGTAAATACGTTTAGAAAATTAGACCAAAGGCTACGTACTTTTGGGTCGTTCGTTTATAATAACATAGATGGAGGGAGACCTAGGGAACGTCGCACTGTTCAACTAGAAGAACAGATATTGAATGCAGTTCAAGAAGATCCCAATATTAGTACGAGACAAATAGCTCAACAGTTAAATGTCCCCAGTAAAACAACAGTCCATGCAGTATTGAAAGAAAATCGAATGCGTCCATTTCATGCAAGAAAAGTTCAACCACTGTATGAAAATGATAACGAACGTAGACGTATGTTTTGTGACAGGATTTTAAATCAAATTCAGGAAGAACCAAATTTTTTATTTAAAATTCTTTGGAGTGATGAATGTACATTCACTAGAGATGGAGTATTTAATTGTCACAATTATCATTTTTGGGCAGAAGAAAATCCTCGGGCGGTTAGAGAAGTGGGACATCAAAGGAAATTTTCAGTTAACGTCTGGCTTGGTATTCTAAATTTACGTGTAATTGGGCCTTTTTCTATTCATCAAAGATTAAATGCCTTAAATTATGTAAATATTTTAGAAGAAGTTTTGGAGAATGTTCCACTAAATTTAGTAAACAACATGCTGTACATGCATGATGGTGCACCACCTCATACAGCAAGAATTTGAAGAGAATGGTTGGACGAACATTTTCCAAATAGATGGATTGGGCGCAATGGACCCATACTATGGCCAGCAAGGTCGCCGGATATGAATCCACTTGATTTTTTTGTTTGGGGATTTTTAAAAGAAAAGGTGTATGCAACACCTCCAGTGGACAATGTAGACGTCATGAATAGAATTCGTGTTGCAGTGGAATTAATTACTGAAGAGATTTACTTTTATCTTTAATCTTTCATTTTTGATGTATACTTCAAATATAACTTTTTGTAGATTTGTTAAATTTATGATTATTATTAAATTAAACACTTGTTTGATCCATTGGTGCCAAATTCACATTTCTTTAAATTGGCTCGTGAATAGTTATAAGCCACAATACAATATTTTTTTTACTTAAATTTTCTGCTTGAAATTAATCAATGAACCACTCTACCTGAAGATTATCACACCTTCTCTGGCCACCTTGTATATATATATATATATATATATATATATATATATATATATATATAGGCAGAGTTCGGACAATTTCCTAACAGGGCATTCGACCAATAATACGGCAGAAGAGATGTGTGCAATCTACTTTATTGTAATACCAAGCTTTCGGGACTCATTTTGTCCCTTCCTCAGGGTTAACACTATAAACAATGAACAAAAAATAATAAATGATCTGAATAATGCTAGCAGTTAATGACGAATTCTTAAAAAATTTAGAGAAACATTTTTCGGGAGCTTACATTTGTGATTATTTGAACAAACTATTGTTAAACTGACTCTGCATGCGATTGATGTTCCAACCGTTACTCATGGCGGATTTTGAATTTGAAATTTAAGGTTATGCTGTACAAAAAAAATTGTAACTGCGTGGTTGCGGAAAAAGTAAAAGCGTAAAAAAACGGCACATTCACATGTTAAAATTATGAAGATTTCACTAAATTATCGCTGCGTTGAACTGTTTATATACAGGGTGTCTACGCTAAACCGTTCGTTAAAAGTTTATGGGGTTGCCGTTGCATTAGAAATTTAAAAAAAATCCTCGTCATACGGTTGAATCAGTTCTCCTCATGTCAAATGTTTTCAACTTTATATCACTTCCGGTTCCACCGGAAGTAGTACCAAGTTTGTTATTTTGAATGGAACACCCTATATATTAGTAATTTTTTGGGTTCCTCGTTTAAATTGCAACATATTTTATTCGAACATATGTACACTTATCTCTTATAGTTTTAAAAAAAAATATATTTCTATAATTCTGACCTCTAAAAGGCATCTTGAAATCTGTCTGTAACTTTTCTTAAGCATAAGATAAAAATATGATTTATATCTCTACTTGTACCTAGAGGATACCTCTATAAGTGAATTAATTGGAAACTGTCAATCTTCACAATAAGGGTTCTTAAAATGTCAATATCTAAGTGCCCTTTTCAATATCCAGTAATTCAATTTTTTTAAATGCAATGACCCAATTTTTGTCACATGGTACGATTGGGGGGAAAATTTCTTACAAAAAAGTATTATAAAACTATACTCCTAAAGTAAGTAGTTTTCGAATTATTTCGAAAATTCGTTTTTCGTCGCATTTGTGCAGCGAATAATGCGCGCATAATTTGGAATTGAATTTTAGTAGGCCAATTGTATGCTTTTGTTTTGTCGCGATTGTATTAAAAAATGTCAAATAATAAAAAGAATTAGTACAAAGTTTTACAGTAATCAACAAAATGAACAATTACACAAATCAACAAATTATCAATTTATTCTTTATACATGGCAACTGCCAATTAAACAAAATTTGATTCCAATCTTCTAAATCTTGTTTTATTCATTAGCGGCAAGTGGATAAGTTACATTAAATATTCTACATGTTCGACTACCAATTCTATCGCAGTTGCCATGTACAAAGAATAAATTGATAATTTGTTGATGGGTGTATTTATTCAATTCGTTGATTTCTGTATAACTTTGTACTAATTGTTTTTATTATTTGACATTTTGCATTACATAAGCGACAAAACAAAAGCATTATTACTTGAATACTAAAATTCAGTTGCGACTTATGCGCGCATTATTCCCTGCATAAATGCGACGAAAAACGAATCTTCGAAATAATTCGAAAACCACTTGCTTTAGGAGTATAGTTGTTAATACTTTTTTGTAGGAAATCTTTCCCCCAATCATACTACGTGATAAAAAATGGGTCATTCCATTTATAAAAATTGAATTACGAGATATTGAAGAGGGCACTTCGATATTGACATTTTAAGAACACTTATTGTCAAAATTGACAGTTTCCAATTAATACACTCATAGAGGCATCCTCTAGGTACAAGTAGAGATATAAAGCATATTTTTATCTTACACTTAAGAGAAGTTACAGATAGATTTCAAGATGCCTTTTAGGGGTCAACATTTTAGAAAAAATTTTTTTGCTTGAAAATTATAAGAGATAAGTGTACATATGTTCGAATAAAATATGTTGCAATTTAAACGGGGAATCCGAAAAATTACTAATATGGTGTTCCATTTAAAATAACAAACTTGGTACTACTTCCGGTGGAACCGGAAGTGATATAAAGTTGAAAGTATTTCACATGAGGAGAACTGATTCAACCGTATAACGAGGATTTTTCTCAAATTTTTAGTGCAACGGCAACCCTATAAACTTTTAACGAACGGTTTATCGTAGACACCCTCTATATATATATATATATATATATATATATATATTTATATATATGTATATATATATAAATTAGAATTAACGACCTCCTATAAGTACCAAATAAGAAATAACAGCGCGTTAGGTCATGATGTAAAAGTTATTTTTTTTATCAAGTGAGTGTGCAAGGAGGACAGAAGACGACGACGATCGTTTCGCTCTCTTTATGAGCTCCTCAGGCCGCCACATCCATCGTCCCATACACACTCACTTGATATGTAGAAGTTGTATATATACTGGCTTCGCTAACCATAAGCCGGTATTGACGTGAGTATTTATAAATGCTACTGCATTGATAAGGGCATTGATCTCATTTTACTTCTACAGTTAGTGTCGGTTTTTAGTTTAAACCTTCGCCTAGCATCGGAGCGGCGAGAAACCCGAACCAATGCGATGATAAAATTCAGAACGCCGAATTAAATTAAATAAATTAGAATTAACGACCTGCCTATAAGTACCAAATAAGAAATAACAGCGCATTAGGTCATGATGTACAAGTTATTTTTTTTATCAAGTGAGTGTGCAAGGAGGACAGAAGACGACGACGATCGTTTCACGATGGATGTGGCGGCCTGAGGGGCTCATAAAAAGAGCGAAACGATCGTCGTCGTCTTCTGTCCTCCTTGCACACTCACTTGATAAAAAAAATAACTTTTACATCATGACCTAATGCGCTGTTATTTCTTATTTGGTACTTATAGGCAGGTCGTTAATTCTAATTTATTTAATTTAATTCGGCGTTCTGAATATTATCATCGCATTGGTTCGGGTTTCTCGCCGCTCCGATGCTAGTCGAAGGTTTAAACTAAAAACCGACACTAACTGTAGAAGCAAAATGAGATCAATGCCCTTATCAATGCAGTAGCATTTATAAATACTCACGTCAATACCGGCTTATGGTTAGCGAAGTCAGTATATATACAACTTCTACATATCTGCTCATGTTCCTTAAACATATAGTCTAAATTTAATCTAAAAATTCCCAAATGAGAATTTAAAACTGCACTTAAAATTACAGTTTGCAACCTAACCTTTTATAATTTTTATTACTGTTTTAAAAAGTTATATATTGTCACTCAGTAAGTACAAAGAAAACAATTGATATTTCTGAAAGCATACCAGGTATTTTTTAAGTTGTTTTCATTTTTTCCTCCATTTCTTCACATTTCAATTTAGTTTTAACTTGCGGTGCAGTGAAAATACGGCTTTTATTTTAGCAATTAGCACACTAGAGAATATTCCTTGAATAAACTAGAAGACATTTGAAGTTATTTGTAAAGTCTTAACGATTTGTTTGATGAGTCTAAGTTTAATGCGAATACAAACTTCCCATGTCACTGATTTATTAAAAAAAATATGTATTGAACAACATGTTGACTGTTGAACCAAAAAACAAATATATTGGAAATAATTAATGTCATAACCTGCTTCATTTCAGAAGCAAAAATTGTCATATACAAATTTATTGTTGCCCGGTGTAATATTTGGGTATCGCGCAATTTTCAAGTTTCTTAGATACCTCAAAAATACATACGGACAGACGTCCGGGAAGAAAGACCAAGGCCAATAACAAATGGGAGAGGTTTTTAAAAATGTCGAGGGGTTAACAGTAAAAATATTATTTTTGTTAAATTTTGATAAATGTTATTATTCAACTGATGAAGATTTAAATGATACTATCATATAGTAGAAAATAACCTATCATTATTAAATATGTAGCGTATATATACTGTTAAATTGTTAAGTGTCAGAGGAATTATTATTATTGCTAATATCAATTATTTAATTGATGTATTCCATATCATAACTGTATTATTTTGTATTCTATATTATGGTTTTATGATCAGTGAATAAAAATGTTTATTATTAAAAAAAAATCCGGCCTTGTAAGAGCAAAAACAAAATGTTTATAACCCCCTCTTAATTTTTTTCTGGCTACGGCTTTAGCATTATTGGATTCAGAAAAATAATGTCTAATGTAATAAAAATAAAAAATATAGTTTGCTATTATCTTGCAATGAAGTTATTATTGAAAAAAATCAATATTAATATTAATTTTTACATGGGAAAGGGGCGGTTTTAACTGAAGTGCAGAAAGAAAAATACAGTTTAGACATAATAATATAATTTGCATAAACATAAAATATTTCTAGAAGCTACATAAACAACAACTATAATATAATTTCGAGTTAAATCAGGGCGTGTGCAGATGCTTACTAACGCATATTTTTTGTTAAAACGCGGCGATTTTAAAAAGACCAAATAAAATTGATAGCAGCGACTAGGGGACGTTCAAACCCCCCGTAACCCCTTCCTGGATACATCACTGTTTCTCAGTATTTAAACAGCCATTGTCTTTGGTTTTTAGTTCAATGAAATCGGTCAATAAATTATAGAGTTATCGCGTTGGGCATTTTTTATCGAACACCCAATACAATTTAATTAAATTCATCAAATCAGATTATTATTTAATTACTGCAGTAGTGATATAAGTATTTTTTTGTATAGTTCGTAAAAATGTTAATCAATTATGTTAGGTATGATACAATATTTAAAAAAAATATCGATCCTATTTTTATTATACATGATTTATTTAATAGCTGATATTTATCAATGGTTAAAGATCGATTTAATAACTGTTTCATTTTCTTGCTCTTCATAAGCTACAAATATGTACCTTCTATTTTTCTTCTTTTAAAGATAATGACAAACTGAAACAAATAAAATCGAGTAGATTAGATAATAGTTCTGCTACTTTCATTATGGAACCAGATTTTCACATTGGGTAAAATTAAACAGTTGTATTGTTCCATGTTTTTATTTTCAGTTGTGTGACACGTGTTTCGATCAGTTACGATTATTTTCCAAAGTTAAAACTAATTTGAATTTGACAAATGTTACAATATATATTGTAACATTTGTCAAATTCAAATTATGTTACAATATTAATATATTACGTCACGAGAGTGGTATGCACTATATTGCACATGAGCGAATTTGTTGCGCACGAGCCGCGCGGCGACGAGTGCAGTATTCCGCGAGTATGTAATTGCCATACCACTCGAGAAATGTACGATACTTTACCTACGCCCTAACAAAATAAACAATGAGCATGAAAGAAAAACTTATTTATTCAATAATTTTTGATAGTAACATGATATTCATGAAAACTAAATGACTACTTGATCAATATACATCAAAGAAATGTCACTTGGTTGTGCGGATATCTATCAGCTGTTCAGCTGTCAGCGTAATATACTTGTCAAAGCAATTACGTGCATGTGTAGGTAATGTCAATCATACGCGTCAAGATGACAGTGTGGTATGAAGCGGTTACTAGGTAGGGCGTAGGTAATAGTATATTAACGAGAGTGGTATGCAGAATATTACATATGAGCGGACATGTTCCGCACGAGCCGCGCAGCGGCGAGTGCAGTATTCCGCGAGTATGTAATTGCCAGACCACTCGAGAAACGTACGATACTTTACCTACGCCCTAACAAAATAAACAATGACAATGAAAGAACAACTTATTTATTGCAATAATTTTTAATAGTAACATAACAATGATGAAAACTGAATTATTACTTGATCAATATACAGGAAATTTTTCTTTTAGGTAAACATATGCATAAAGCTGTACAATTTCCGACATTCGTTGTTTTTTAAAAGAGTGTTTCCACTACCAGATTAAGCATAAAGTAAAATTTCGAATTTAGAAAAGCCCCGTGAAAATTTGTCAAGAGCCGCGTAGCGACCCGAGACATTTTTACTTTATGCGCCACGCATATAAAACACTGATTGCAAGTGAGATTCAAATATACATAAAGTTCACAATATTTTAGTGTTTTATACGCGTGGAGCATGAAGTAAAATTTCGAGTTTAGAAAAGCTCAGAAAATTTGTTTCGGGTTTCGCGACCCTCGACAAATTTTCACGGGGCTTTTCTAAACTCTAAATTTTACTTCATGCTTAGTCTGGGAGTGGAAAACACTCGTTTATAGCTTTAAATTGAACTTAAAAAAAAAACAACGAATAACTAAAGATTTAAAGAAAATAAGCTGAATTTGGAATACGTATACATTAAAGAAAAACTCCGGGTACAGCACGTAATGTACTTGTCAACGCTATTACGTACATGTGTAGGTAATGTCAATCATACGCGTCAAGATGACAGTGTGGTATGATGCGGTTACTAGATAGGGCGTAGGTAAAATATATTATATTGTAACATTTGTCAAATTCAAATTAGTTTTAACTTTGAAAATTATCGCAACAGATCGAAACACGTGTCAGTCAACTGAAAATAAAAAAATGGAACAATACAAGTGTTTAACTTTACCTAATGTGACAAATAAAATATTTTCATACTACGTTTTTAAAAATCAAACGGTTTTTAACACTCCTATATTTTGGTTATTATAACTGTATCATACTAAGTATTAACGTAGAATCAAAATTACAATGTATTGGTATAAAAACCGTTTCCAATCACCATCCATCAATCAATCTTTTTATAGTACACACAACAAAATAATACTATTCATAAAAATTACCTATAATTACGTTGTGATACACTTTTTCCTCATCAATAGATAAAATCGTCCCTCTATAAAATCCGTACCCAAATCATGCCTTCAATCGGAAACCCGAAACCAAAATAGACATATGCCGAACGGGTGATAGCCACAAACCACCGTGAAAATTAAACCTTACGGTACCTCTTTATGGGCATGAAAGGGTTCCGGCGTAAATATGGGCGCTTAATTTTTTTTTCTCTCGCTCTTCGGCTTCCCTTTTACGTAAACTGTTATTTATTACGGGGGCAAGTTACTGTTAGATTTTAATAAGGGGGCTCTTGACACGAATGTGTATTTAAGGGATTGTAATCTGACAAAAACTGGGGCCTGTCTATATTTAAATAGTTTTTGCTTTAGTTATGTTAAATATTCACAAAAACTAAGGAACGTGTAATAAAATTTGTAACGGATTTTTATTGTGGTTGTAAGTTTGAAAGCTACAATTCATGTTTATTTCTGGTTATGGAATTTGTAAAAGGAATTGCAAAAAATATGACGAAATGTTTTCAAGAAATAAAACTGATAAAAAAATATACGAGCCTGCCAAGTAACGTGTTTAATTCAAATATGTAACGTGTTTTCGTTAAACATTTTAACTTGTTAGAATGTTGATATAAACACGTAAAATGTTTGAATCAAACATTCAAACAGAGGTGGGCAGGATTCGAATCATTCAGGGTTCGAATCCTGGATTGGAATCCTTTTAGAGGAATCAAAAGAGGCATTCCAAAACTTTAGTTAAACTGGATTCAAGATCCGGGTTCGTTACATTTTTTTTTAAAACGGAATCGTATTCGAATCCAAATGCGGGTGATTCGAATCCTTATAAAATGTTTCGAATATATATAGAAGGATTCGAATATTTATAGAAGGATTCGAATACATACAATAGGATTCGAATACTTACAACAGGATTCAAATCATGAAAAATAATTCGAATGAATTGTGAGGCATTTTCCATATGTGTTTTTAAATTTCTAGTCACTGTTTTATACGCGTGGCGCATGAAGTAAAATTTCGAGTATAGAATAGGATAAAAATATGTTTTGGTCGCGTAGCGTAAAGCGCTACGCAACCAAAACAAATTTTTATCCTTTTTAAAACTCGAAATTTTACTACATGCTTAGTCTGGGAGTGGAAACGCTCGCTCGAAACTTCAAACTGACTGCTATGATAAGAACATTAAACGACTGAAATTTATTTAAAGATAATAATTTAGTTTTCAATAAAGTTTAATATTATTTGAAATAAAAGTGACATGGTAGTCACAATCTGAAATGTTAAATTTTTCCGACATTTCCCTGATTCAAGATTTTTTGCCCGGACCTTCTAATACAGGGTGTCTACGCTAAACCGTTCGTCACAAGTTTATGGGGTTGCCGTTGCACTAAAAATTTGAAAAAAATCCTTGTCATACGGTTGAATCAGTTCTCCTCATGTAAAATATTTTCAACTTTATATCACTTTCGGTTCCACCGGAAGTAACACCAAATTTGTTATTTTTAACGGAACATCCTATATATTAGTAATTTTTTGGATTCCTCGTTTAAATTGCAACATATTTTATTCGAACATATGTACACTTATCTCTTATAGTTTTCAAGCAACAAAAAAAATATTTCTAAATTTTTACCTCTAAATGGCATCTTGAAATCTGTCTGTAACTTATCTTAAGAGTAAGATAAAAACATGATTTATATCTCTACTTGTACCTAGAGAATGCTTCTATGAGTTTATTGATTAAAAACTGTCAATTTTGACAATAATTGTTCTTAAAATGTCAATATCGAAGTGCCCTCTTCAATATCTAGTAATTCAATTTTTTTAAATGGAATGACCTATTTTTTTATCACATGGTACGATTGGGGGAAGATTTCCTACAAAAAAGTATTAACAACTATACTCCTAAAGCAAGTGGTTTTCGAATTATTTCGAAGGTACGTTTTTCGTCGCGTTTATGCAGTGAATAATGTGCGCATAAGTCGCAACTGAATTTTAGTAGGCAAGTAATAATGCTTTTGTTTTGTCGCGTATGTAATGCAAAATGTCAAATAATAAAAACAATGAGTACAAAGTTATACAGAAATAAACAAAATGAATAAATACACCCATCAACAAATTATCAATTAATTCTTTATACATGGCAACTGCGATAGAATTGTTACTCGAACATGTAGACTATTTAATGAAACTTATCCACATTTGCCGCCGATAAATAAAACAAGATTTAGAAGATTGGAATCAAATTTGGTTCAATTGGCAGTTGCCATATATAAAGAAAAATTGATAATTTGTTAATTTCTGTCATTATTCATTTTGTTGATTTCTGTAAAGTTTGTACTAATTCTTTTCATCATTTGACATTTCGCAATACAATCGCGACAAAACAAAAGTATACTACTGGCCTACTAAAATTCAATTGCGACTTATGCGCGCATTATACCCTGCATAAATGCGACGAAAAACGATTTTTCTAATTAATTCGAAAACTACTTGCTTTGGGAGTATAGTTGTATAATACTTTTTTGTAGGAAATTTTCCCCCAATCGTACCACGTGATAAAAAATGGGTCATTCCATTTAAAAAATTGAATTACTAGATATTGAAGAGGGCACTTTGATATTGACATTTTAAGAACACTTATTGTCAAAATTGACAGTTTCCAATTCATTTAATCATAGAGGCATCCTCTAGGTACAAGTAGAGATATAAATCATATTTTTATGTTATTCTTAAGAGAAGTTATAGACAGATTTCAAAATGCCTTTTAGAGGTAAACATTTTAGAAATAATATTTTTTCTTGAAAACTATAAGAGATAAGTGTACATATGTTCGAATGAAATATGCTGCAATTTAAACGAGGAATCCAAAAAATTACAAATAACAAATTTGTTGCTACTGCCGGTAAAACCGGAAGTGATATAAAGTTGAAAATATTTCACACGAAGAGAACTGATTCAACCATTTTACAAGGATTTTTTTTAAATTTTGAATGCAACGGCAACCCTATAAACTTTTAACGAACGGTTTAGCGTAGACACCCTGTATACCTTTCTTCTACGGGGTGTCTACGCTAAACCGTTCGTTAAAAGTTTATGGGGTTGCCGTTGCACTAAAAATTTGAAAAAAGTCTTTATCATATGGTTGAATCTGTTCTCCTCATGTGAAATATTTGCAACTTTATATCACTTCCGGTTCCACCGAAAGTAGCACCAAATTTGTTATTTTAAATAGAACACCCTATATATTAGTAATTTTTTGGGTTCCTCATTTAAATTGCAACATATTTTATTTGAACATACGTACACCTATCTCTCATAGTTTGCAAGAAAAAAAAATATTTCTAAAATTCTTTTTGTTCAAACTATTCACCAATCGGCGGAAACATCCTAAACCCAAACAACATGCCCACGTCAGTTTTTTACCCATGGTCGTGATAAATCCGAACGTATTTTAAGTAGTGACTTCGTAAAATCTACTATCTCTCCATCTACAAACTCTGATTTTAACGCCTATTATCAGAACGTTCGTGGCCTACGCTCGAAACTCTTTGGTTTAAACACTAATACTCCATTGGTTTCTTACTGCATATTTATTTTTACCGAAACTTGGCTCACAAGTTCCAATTCTAACTATGAACTAGATTTTAGCGGTTTTAAGGTTTTTAGAGCTGATCGCGATTCCGCAATAACATCGAAATCACGCGATGGGGGCGTATTAATTGTGGTTTTCAATAAATATCCCTCTACTGAAATCTACAAAAATAGTTCAACTCACGAAGAGCTCTACGTCCGTGTGCGTATTGGAAATACCAATACTATATTCGGTTTTGTTTACATCCCTCCTAACTCGGTCTACTCTGTATATCAAAACCATTCTGAAATAGTTGAGTCCTTCGGTGATTTTAACGATCTCTATATGATTGGAGATTATAACTTACCAAGTATGCGGTAAGTTATAATCTCCAATCATATAATCTCCAATCATATAGAGATTGGCAAAATGACGAATATGGGGTTTGTACGAATTCAAAATGTCTAAAATCTGTTCTATTAGCAAACACTTTCGGCTCCATTCATTTACACCAAGTTAATAACATACTTAATTATAATAATGTTACTTTAGATCTGATATTTTTACCATCCTCATATTCTTCCAACGTCACTTTAAATAGATCCAAATTTCCCATTATCCCATGCGATCCACACCATCCAGTCTTGGAACTACTTCTTTCGTTCGACACAAATGTTGATTTTTCTGGTACTTTGTGGGACGATAATTTCTTACATAAAATTTCAAGCGTGCAGATTTTGTTGCTATAAACAATGCTGTAATTAACATAAGTTGGGATTACATTCTTAATGACAGTAATATTGATGTGGCTTGCCAGATATTCTACTCCACTATATACGAAATAATTGACCACTTTGTTCCTATAATCAATACACCGAAATTTAAACCAACACGATTCCCTAAATGGTTTACACCAGAGCTCACAAACTTAATAATCCACAGGCAGAAACTACATAAGGCTTATACGCACTCAGGCTTGGATGATGATTACCGTTAATTTAGTTTTGTTAGGCAGCAATGCAAAGATTTGGCTCGTGTTTGTCACACCAATTATATTTAGAATGTGGAAGATATCATCAAACATAATCCCAAATCGTTTTTGAATTATGTTTACTCCAAGCGAACATCTAATAACATTCCTTCAACTTTCACTGCTAGTGATAAATAGCTCAATTGACACTCCCGAGGGTATAGTAAATAATTTTGCTACGTTTTTCGGGATAGTTTACAATCCTCATACTCATGGTTCAAAGAACAAAGATAATTCTATCTCCTCTAATCATATTAATGAATATATTTTCAAAACAATAAGAATAACGGATGTTTTAAACGAACTTACCTCAATTAAAACAAGCCATATCTCTGAACCTGATGGTCTACCTGCTCTATTTTTAAAGAATTGCGCCTTTGCACTTAATAAACCTTTGTGGACCCTTTTTAACAAATCCCTTACTGAGGGGACATTTCCCTCCATCTGGAAGGAAGAGTTTGTCACTCCCGTTCATAAATCAGGGAATAAGAAAATATTTAAAAATTACAGGCCGATATCAATTTTGTCATCGATCCCTAAGCTTTTCGAACGACTAGTAGCTCGTTACTTGACTAAAATACTCCAACCATTAATCTCATTAAAACAGCATGGATTCCGTACAAGTAAAACAACCGCAACTAATCTCTTTATTTATGAATCATACATTGTCGGTGCCCTTGTCGATCGAGTACAAGTCGATTCTATCTATACCGATTTCTCAAAGGCATTCGACAGTGTTGCTCATTGTATTCTTATTAATAAATTACGTAACTTCGGCATTGGAGGTTTTGTTATCCAATGGATCGAGTCGTATATTACGCATTCGGATTGGCCAGTGTGTCTCGCGTAACATTATTGTCACCTCCGGTGTTCCGCAAGGGTCTCACCTGGGACCACTGCTTTTTAACGTGTTTGTGGATGATGTAATTAAATGTTTTTCTAACGCTCAATGTCTTCTATACGCCGATGACATAAACATTTTCATGTGAGTTAGCACATGCGAAGATGCCGTTCGCTTACAGAATGATTTGCTATCATTTCAATTATAGTGCCAGTCGAATAAACTTCAACTTAACTTAAAAGATGCAAATTCATAACTTTTTTTAGACGTCAGTCTACCGTTGTGTATGGATACCGATTGATGGATGATCTATTGGAACGCGTAACATCAATCGGGGATTTGGGTGTGGTCTTCGATTCCGTGCTCTCTTTCAACGAACATATATCGAATATTATTGCCAAAGCCTATCAGCTTCTCGGATTCGTAAAACGGAACTCCAGAGAGTTCTCGGATTCGAAGACTATACTCGTACTATACTACACTTTAGTGCGTTTCCATTTGGAATATGGCTCTTGCGTTTGGTCTCCATACACGGCGGTAGACAAAGACAGAATTGAATGCATCCAAAGAAAGTTCATTCGGTTTTTAGGTTACAGATTTAACATTATCGGAAGCACTCCTGAACTCTGTAACCATTTCGGCATCCAAAGTTTAGAGCAACGTCGGTTTAACTTTGACGTAACTCATGTATTTAAAATCGTAAATGGTCAAATCGATTGTCCGGACCTTCTAAATTGGACAGGAGTGCATATTCCCGCTAGAACTTTAAGAAAAAAAACAAACTTAGAAGGACGGATTGCGCTCTGCACTCGGCCTCTACGCATATTTTAAGGAACGCCAACGAAGTCAATATTGACTTCTTTATTGACTCTCTCAACACCTTACTGCGCTTATTGAAATTGTTGTGAATTTTGTGTTATTTTGGTTTGTCCCTAATTGTTATATACTTTTAATATTAGTACCATGTTTCTATTGTGCTGATTTCTGTATTGTATTATTTATTTATATGTTCTTATTCTGTATATATTTATGTATTGGCCATCCGTTCAATAAAGATTGAAGATTAAGGGGATTCTACCGGTATGACGTCACAGCGGTTTCTGCTGGGCGGATCACTTACATCTCTTATCTGTGCCCCGATCAAGTGAATGCTTTAAGCCCCACCCATCGTCTAAATTTAGATTTTTCGCCGGTTAATGCGCCGCGCGATAAGCCATAGGGCACAGGGCCCACTGCGATTTTGCCCATGTGTAATTCCCGAAGTCGAATGCCGTCCCATGTTTTTTCTCTGTTGTACACATTATTGGGAGATTAATAATGCCCTTGTTGTTCAAAGGAGATTCTTAATTTCCTAATAATGTGTGTAACGGAGAAAAAGCATGAGGCGGCAATCGACACATACGGCTGCTGTCATTACCAGAGCTGGGACGAATCCTCGTAAAAAGGATTCGAATCACGAATCCGAATCACCTAATATGATTCGAATCACGAATACTCGCATAAAGGATTCGTGCGAGATATATATGATTCCAATCAAAGATTCGAATCCTGTTTTTTCGAATCACGAATACAAATCCTTTAAGAATAAATTTGATTTTATTTTTTTTTTCAACCATTTATATATAAATATCGTTACCAGTTGTTTTAACAAAAATATTAAAAACCTAATTATTTTTTATTAACACTAAACATCGTTGAACAGACTAAACATCTGATTCCCTGTTACTCTGATTAAAGTTGTATTTGTGTGTTACTGAACTTCACTTCAAATTAGTGTTTTGTACGCGTGGCGCATAAAGTAAAATTTCGAGTTTAGAAAAGCCCAGAAAATTTGTCTCGGGTCGCTGCGCGACCCTCGCCAAATTTTCACGGGGCTTTTCTAAACTCGAAATTTTACTTCATGCTTAGTCTGGGAGTGGAAAACGGTCTTGTATATAATATCGATAACTTTTGATAAACACTTGCTTTCTTGATTTAGAAAAAAAAAACAATCGACTTTTTCTTTTAGATACTTTATGGATCACCCTGTATAAAAACAAATACGCCCATCTTGTAGATCTCGCCACAATAGCCTAAATGAGTGTATTATACTTTTCTGTAGCTCGAATAGTTTTTGACGTTTTTTGTCAAAGTTGAAAAATGCCGAGAATTTACGCGAGCGCGCTCGCTTTTTTGTATTTCGCAAAAGTTGCGAATAACTCAATAACTAATGGGAATGCAGAAAAGTTGTTAGAATGAAAGTTTTAGATAATAAAATTTAAGATAATTTTTCTATCTTCAAGTATTTTTGTACCTATCTTTTTTCTTGGAGAAAATCGACACTTTGTTGAAAGCTTCGTAAAAAACTTATAATTTTGACAGAATCATGAAATAACTTCTTAGAACTATTTATTGGAATTTGTGTATGTTTTTGAACTTCAAGATAAATCAGCGTTTTACGCGCGTGGCGCATGAAGTAAAATTTCGAGTTTAGAAAAGCCCAGAAAATTTGTCTCGGGTCGCTGCGCGACCCTCGACAAATTTTCACAGGGCTTTTCTAAACTCGAAATTTTACTTCATGCTTAGTCTGGGTGTGGAAAACAGTCTTGTATATAAAATTGATAACTTTTGATAAACGCTCGCCTTCTTGATTTTGAAAAAAAAATCGACTTTTTCTTTTAGATACTTTATGGATCACCCTGTATAAAAACAACTTGTAGATCTCGCCACAATAGCCTAAATGCATGTATTATACTTTTCTGTAGCTCGAATAGTATTTGAATTATAACGTTTTTTGTCAAAATTGAAGAAAGTCGAGAATTTACGCTATTTTTTATTTCGCAAATGTTGCGAATAACTCAATAACTAATGGGAATACAAAAATATCGCTCAAATAAAAGTTTTAGATAAGAAAATTTTGGACAATTTTTCTATCTTTAAGTTTTTTCGTAACTATCTTCTTTCTTAGAGAATAATAACAGCTTGGTGAAAGATTCTTAAAAACTTATAATTTTTAAAAATCATGGAATAACTTAATTTTGCGTATTACTGAAAAAAATATATCATTAGTAATTAGTAATATTTAATGTCGTTTGTGCACGTTGATAGAGATGATAAAGTTTGTTAATAATCTAAGCATTATAACATAAAATCATTTTATATGTACAGAGAGTTTAAAGTTTAGTGACCACGATTTTTGCGTAACAACAATAATTTGTCAACACTTTTAGTAAATAACACACTTGGTTAAGATTTCACTGTTTATTAGTTGACACTGCAACACTTGTTTTGCCACACAGGCAGATAAATGATGACAATTTTTCAGTTGAAACAATTAAAAATGTTCGAAATAAAAATAAACACATTAATTACTGCACGCTGTTTAAGTTCCAATTGAAAAAAACCAAATTGGCAAAAAAATAGTTGCAGTCCTCTTGATGACGGTGCTATGACAATTGAAAATGTCAAAGTTGGTTTAAAAAATTTCGTCAAAGAAAAATTTCATTAGATTATGAAAGCAACCATGGCAGTGTATCCAGCCAGCCATGGCAGTGTAAACTGAACAAATAATCATAATGAAGAGACACTAAAAATAGATTTTCCAACTGCTTTTTAATCAAAACTTGAAGAATTTTATAATAGAGAAATAAAAACTCTATCAAAACGTTGCTTTGGAAAACAAATTACATATCTCAGATTATGCTATACGAAACGGTAAAACGGTGTAAGTGTGTTCTTAATTATCTAGAAATTGTCCAATACTTGCATTGATTTGAAGTTTTTTTGGCGCCCAACCTGGGGCCATGCTAACGCTGGGCCCTTGTTGGGCGCCATAAATTGTGAAAGTAAAAGTTAAAAACTTCACACTGATTAGTGTTTCGACGCGTGGTACATGACGTAAAATTTCAAGTTTAGAAAAGATTGAGTTTGGACGCTACAGGTCTAAATCAAAACGCTTAGGCTTTTCTAAACTAAAAAATTTACTTTATGCTTAAGCTAAGAGTGGAGAGCACTCGTTTAAAAATACTTAAAACGCTTGCATTTGAGGTTTTTTGGCGCCCAACCTGGACCCAGGCTAACGCTGTGGCCCCTAGTTAGGCAAGCATCTAAATTTAAAACTTTCCACTGAATCAGAGTTTTGTACGCATGGTGCATGAAGTAAAATTTTCAATTTAGAAAAGCCTGAGTTTGGATTTGGACGTTCAGGCTTTCCTAAACTCGAAATTTTACTTCATGCTTTGTCTAGGAGTAGAAAACACTCGTTTAAGCTTCAAAATGAACGCTTAATAATTTTTTTCAACTTACTGATTAATAACTAAACACGCTTTAATTTGATTCGTTTATTTTTAATACAGGGTAATTATATGGGTAATTTGCAATTCTTAATAAATATACATATATTTATTAAGAATTGAAAATTACCCGTGATTCAATAAATTAATTAATCTAAACCAGTTTACCGATATTTCACCGAGAAATCATGATATCGTTGTTTCAGGGGTGTTTCATTAAATACGTTACGTGGATAATTAATAGAATTTAAAGATTTACCTTCACCAAGTGTCTTCCACTCCCAGACTAAGCATGAAGTAAAATTTCGGGTTTAGAAAAGCCCCGCGAAAATTTGTCGAGGGTCGCGCAGCGACCCGAGACAAATTTTCTCGGCTTTTCTAAACCCGAAATTTTACTTCATGCGCCATGCGTATAAAACAACGAATTAACGATAAATTTAAAAACACACATGTACAAATTCCGATTGAATCTCAAGAATCACGAGATTTTCAACAACTAGACAACAACGCTAGATGAAGATAAATTTCAAGTTTAGATTTGGTTTGGTAGTGTAACTTTTGTAAACACGAAATTTTACTTCATGCGCCAAGCGCATAAAACACTGATTTAACGTGAAGTTTAAAATGTATAGCTTTAGTATACTGCTGTAGCAGTAAAATCTAAACTTCACAATATTTCAGTGTTTTATACGAGTGGTGTTTGGAGTAAAGTTTCGAGTTTAAAAAAGGCTGAACATTTGGTTCAGGCTATTTGAAATTCCAAATTTTACTTCATGCTTAATCAAGGAGTGGAAACACTGAAAGTTTTTAATTGATCACTTTTATAAATACAACAAAAGCCTGAACATTTACAGAGTACGCATCGGGATATGTTTTTATACTTAAAATAAAAACTCCCTGTATATATTCACTCAAATTTGCATTACTTACCTATTCATTTTTTGTTTAGCTCGTGTTATTCGTCCCAATGTACACAATTGTCTATACACACTAACAATAAAAACTATAACACAATTCAACTAACAAAAATAATAAGTTGACACTAATAAAAAAAAAACTAAAAAACTGAACAATATAACTAATAAGAAAAGTCTTCGAAATGCAACGCACGGAAATCGATAAATGGTCAGAAATTCTTTAAGTACTGAAGGTCACAAGAACAGTCTCAATGGTTTTCGAAAAATACGCGCACATGTTTGTTTATATTTCGTCTCTCTCACGCACAAGTCCGCACAACACACTCGTCTTCCATACAATTGGCTCACGCGGTCGGGGCGGCCGCTCTCGTGTGTCACGTATCAACTTAACATTTTACCAAATATTGCACTTTTTTAAATTGCTATTTCTCCATTATTTGTTAAAATATTTTAGTTATTTTAATTGATTTGTATTTAAGAATTTAATTCAAACAATTTGTCGGATCGATTTTTTTTTTGGATTAAAATATCTAAAATAAAATTCTGTTACACAAAAACTATAAATGAGAAAAAAAAAGGATCCGACAAAAATTTTATAATTAAATCTAGTATACGCATACAAAAATTCAACTTTTTTGGACCATAAATAAAGAAGTTTTTGAAATATAGGCGGTGAAGTCCCCTTAAGGGCATGTCGCTTTTTCTCGGCAGAGCACGTTTCTAATTTTAGGTATTAGCAGAATTCACGTCCTTATGCATCGTAATTCATAGCACATTGTAGTGTACAAATAATTTGACAATAAAATGTATATTTTTCTATCTTATTATAGAAACATAATGCTATCCCTTTTGAAAGCATGCAAACATTTCGTGTATCTCAACAATATGGGATTCAGTTCAATTATCTATCTGTGTGTATTATTGGATTCTCGAGTCGATACCTCTTGCCCGCATGTTTATCATAATTTATGATCCTCTTTAAGTGTGTCCTTCGCGCAGCGACTACCTTTTTTATACTTTCTACTAAAATTCGAAAAACGTTTCTTTGAGTTCATAATCATGAATTTTATAAACATTTTTAGATTATTTAATGAACTTTAGATTTTATCTATGTATTTTAATAAAGTAATAATACAAACAAATATAAATTTATACAATTTAAAGTTTACTATAATTACATATAATCATAACTCTGCTTTGCTCGTAATAATTTGTAATTTATTTCTTTCATTTATTACAATATAAACTACCAATTTATAAACATTAAACGTATTAATCATATTTTTGTTTATTATGAGTTTCATTGTTGATGTCGCTTCAAGTGGGCATTATTAGAGCCTTGTACGGTCCGATTTTTTTGAGGCTCAGGGCTAAAAGGAATTAAGTACGTGGACACCTCTGGTAATAAAGGAATGTTGTTATTGTTGCAGTCAATAAAGATGTTGATATTTTAAATAGCTCACCTGATTTTTCTTTCATGTTAAATACAAATTTAGCAAGATAGCCAATTTATGTAGATATAATTTTAAAATATCAAGATTCTGTACTCATTGTAAAACTGATTTTGTTTGAAAATTAATATTTTTTTAGAATCAGCAAATAGTTGTATATACCAGAAAACCTCAAATTATAATGGTTATTACAGTCAATAACAAAAAAATCAAAAATTGACTTGGGCCACTTTCAAAATAAACGGATCATACAGGGTGCTCGTGATTCAAGAGAATGTATGGGGATCTCGGTTATTTGAAGAGATAGAGAATCGGTTAAATTGAAATATCTTCTTTCGTTTTTGAGATATTGTTAAATAACGGATTTTTTAAAATATTGTTTTTATTTTTTTATTCAAAAACTATTGAATCCAGACATTTACAATTTTGACATTATACAGGCACTTTTTAACAAGAAATCTAGTAACATATTTAATATTAAGGTTAAAATCCTGTGATAGTCCAAAGACAGTCAAGCAGTTTATTAGGATTCAAGATGTTATAGTTATAACATTTACCCCGGGACCATAGCCAACTTTTGTTTTTCTTAAGGGCGCCATTTTGGATTTTTATATTTTTTGAAAGGATATTTTTTTCTGAATTCAATGATGTACCACACTTATAGTGTATTGTACATTTTATATAAAAAATTTTAATCATTTGTTTTTTGTAAAGAGTGCCTTGGAAACAGTTGAGTAACTGACTCATTTGACAACTGCTAGGACCCATCATTTGCTTACATATCACCCCTTAAGATGGGCATCCAGCTGATTAATTACTGCACTGATGTAAAATGTATTTGTTTATAAACTAAATACTGGTGTGACATCTTGAATGTTAATAAATTACTTGACTGTCTTTAGACTATCATACGATTTTGTCATATTATATGTATTATACTGTAGCCGAAATACAGTCCATAGAGAGATATAATCAGACAAAATCCTAGAATAGTCAAAATTTTGACTATGCTAGGATTTTGTCTGATTATATCTCTCTATGGACTGTATTTCGGCTATTGTGATGTTATGATTGTAAGTCACTTAAATCACTATATTAAATACAGTCAATATAGTGATTTAATGACAAAATACTAATACGACATATATTTTAACAGTTGTGATGTATTTTAAAGTAACAAGGCACTTTTTGCCAAAAAGAAAATATTATAATTTTAAATATCAAATCCTAAATAAATTATGAGTGTGATACATCACTGAGTTCAGAAAAAAATATTCTTTAAAAAAATATGACAATCGGGTAAATGTTATAGTTAGCTTAAAAAAAATATGCTCCTAGGTTCCTCATTAAAAAGTGCCTGTATATTGTCAAACTTCTAAATGTACAGATTCAGTAGTTTCTAAATAAAAAATTAAAAACGAAAAACAGCTTTTTGTTGATATCTCGAAAACAAAAAAAGATATTTCAAAATTATTTTCAGATTGTTGTTAGGCCCTAAAATACGCAACTTTGCCGATTAATCGACTCTCTATCTCTTCAAATAACTGAGATCCCCATACATTCTGTCGAAATACGGACACCCTGTATTCATATAAATGGTAAGCTATCACAGATATGTTATAAATAATTAAACTGAATGGAAAGTACCCTGAAACTTAGTTTTACAATTTATAGGCTATAAATTATATTTTTATTAATATTATTCGTTAAAAAGTGTTTGCAAATAACTTTATATATTTTGAAACTGAAGAAGAATTTCATTGCTAAAAGTGTTTATTTTGAATACGAGTGTTTTCACCAAATTCAAATGTTCAGGCATACATCATCATTAATTAGAATAATAAGAGATCAGACATTCTGTCTGGTATCGACGATTTTCAGTATAAATAAACAACTAGTATTTTGAATATTTTATTATAAAAACTGGTTTCTGATCATTTTTACAAATGTTTGTAAATATTTGTATATGATGATATGATGATTAGGAATGTATGTACAATAATGAACACATTATATTGATTAATTTACTGAAATACATCAGCTAGGTTTATGTAAGAAATTAGTTTTTAACGTTTTAGTAAATTTTAGTTAGTTAGTTTTATCTATAGACGCGTTTCAAAATTTATCTCTCATTAGTATAAATCAGTCAAAATTGTCTAGAGGGAATGGCAAAGCTATACTGATGAGAGATAAATCTCGAAACGCATCTATAGATGGCTTGAATAATTTGACCTAAATTGTTACATTTGCAGTAGGTTACTGTATGTAACAGCAAACACTTGTATAATTCAATGTCCGTCGGGGTATTAGCCCGGGAAGTAGTTGTTTCAATGAGTGTTTGATATGGTCTTTGTAAGACTAACTAGTTGTAGATTGCGAAAAAATCGCACTTTCAATGTTTGAAGTATTCTTTATTATACAAATTCAGATCTTCATGTTGGCCCTCGGATTTGAATTGCGTTGAATTTCTGAAGATAGTGGAATTTTTAGTTATAAAATATCTTAATTTTGCTGATATTGCAGAGTTTTTCTGTAACCCAGAATTTTGACTTTATACTTAGTGTAATATAAGTATTATAAGTCTATTTGTCAATTTTATTCTTAATTGATCTAACCCGATGTTCAGTGTTTTAAATTAAAATAAAATGTCATAAAAGTTCTTCAAATTTACACACGATGTTTCAACGAATATTTCACTATTTTGACAGTTTTGCGATTTCTTTTGTTTTTTTCATCCTTAACCGTTTTCTATTAAAGTAAACTTTTTTCTTCTTAATATTTTTCAATTTAAAAAACGAAGTTTAATTAAGAATAAACAAGCTTTATGCACAAAAAATATATATAAAATTAGTAGCTAAAAAATGATTTCAATATAAGAAATTATTACTCTTTTAAAATATGTATCTGGTTTCCTCATTTTTACCAAATTATAATTATGAGAATACAACTCATAGCCTACTAGAACGAATTTTAAACCAATGAGATGCAAGGAAAGCCGTAGGTACAGTCTATTTCACGAATGTTTACACTCACGTCATCAATTATAAAATTCTGAATCAATCTGTTCAACGTCATATGTAATTGCGCGCATTGGCGTAACGTTAAAAAGGGGTTTGGTGTTTAATTTTTTTACTGAATCCTGCATTGAAACCCTAGAAACTGCCTTCCAACATGTAATCCTAGGAAGAACTCTTGCCAATGAATACGTTATTGGAATGCAATTACAACAAAAAATCCCGAAAGAATGATTACTGTTATGAGATTGACATAATTCCATGTACAATAATAAAATGCAATAAAATTAATTTTATTATAAAAATATTTATTTTCACTTCTATCGTGTCCATTTCAAAAACTATGAATATTCGTTCGTGAATTTTAAAATGGACGCGATAGAAATTTTGTTTGTGTGGATGTTCATGAGGCTATTTATTTTAAATCATCTAATTTTCAATCTACGATTAAAAATATTTAACTACGTTGGATATTAACCAAATAGCGACCTTTCCTCTAAAATGACCGGAGAAGCAGGAAAATGCATAAATGTGGTATTACATGATAAACCCCTACGTATACTTGATCGAATCAAAACCCAGTAATTTGGTGGCAGTTGATTTAATCATTATCACTGTCTGTTACATCATCGTCTGAACTACTCCCATCCCCAATACGAATAATAAATTCTAGCACATTATCCAGAACGTTTTCGCTGATGTACCATCTGTCGATAATTGATTTTGTGTGTCTAACAACAGAGTCCCACCTTTCCGGAGTACATTTTTCTAAGGATTTGTGTCACATGACCAACGCTTCATTGTCTCCATATCCTTTTTCGCCTATATGAGCATCATAATATTGTTTTGCCTGTGCCCATATTAGTTCTATGGCGTTAAATTCGCAGTGATATGGTAGGAGTCGCAATATTTCATGGCCATGTTATAGCAGATATTCGTCTACCACATATCTGTTCGGTCTAGCATATCGTTTGGCTGGGGCTAACAGTTCCGCCTTGAACTTGTTACTTCCACAGGTTTATTGCTACCTTGTAGCCAATGTGTGATTTGTGCCTTCGTCCGAAAAATTTTGGGCTGCTTTTCTACGAATACGCTGTGGTAAGGTGCATCCATAACCAGTCTGCAAGTTTTGAAGTTGTTGTATAAATAAGGGAAGCATTCTCCGCGAATCCTGTACTCTGATCAGCATGCAAACTAACGAGGCACTTTCCCTCACCGACAGCTCTCCTTATTTTAACAATTCACCTCATGGACTGCACCAAAAGGTAAAAGGGGACCTTTATTGCATTTTTCCTGGCTGAAGTAGTCCATTACTTTAATAATCATATCTCGGGCTACTTCAGTAAGTCTGTTTTCAGGCATATTGAGTTTATGGTTATAAAAAACTAGATCCAATCACAAAACAATTAATTCTACACTTACTTACACCATGAGAAAATACGAAAAATTCACGAAAAAACTAAAACAAACAGAAATACTTGGAAACTTGAAAACTTGGAACGGATAGTGACGTTACTGACGTTTCTGGGAAGCATTGTGCTGGGGTAGACATGCACTATAATGGCGTCTTTGTCTAATGCATCGCCTCACGTTTCCGATCGGTGAGCACTTTTGTCGGTACTTGTATCAGGAGTCACAAGACATACGTTTCTATTATTTACTACGATGATGCACATATAATAGTATGAAATGGTAAAATACCTGCTTGTCTTTGATACGTACATAAATTGATGACGTGACTGCCAACATTCGTGAAAAATACTGTACAGTATTTTTCACGAATGTTGGCAGTCACGTCATCAATTTATATACGTATCAAAGACAAGCAGTTATTCTACCATTTTATACTATTATATGAGCATCATCGTAGTAAATAATAGAAACGTATGTCTTGTGACTCCTGATACAAGTACCGACAACAATGCTCACCGTTTGGAAACGTGAGGTGATGCATTAGACAAAGACGCCATTATAGTGCTTGTCTACCCCAGCACAACGCTTCCTAGAAACGTCAGTAGCGTCACTATCCGTTCCAAGTTTTCAAGTTTCCAAGTATTTCTGTTTGTTTTAGTTTTTTCGTGAGTTTTTCGTGTTTTTTCATAGTGTAAGTATGTGTAGAATTAATTGTTTTGTGTTTAGATCTAGTTTTTTAAACCCATAAACTCTAAATGACTAAAAAAAGACTTACTGAAGTAGCCCGATATGATTATTAAGGTAACGGACTACTTCAACCAGGAAAAATGCAATTGAGGTCCCCATTTACCTTTAGATGCAGTCTACGAGGTGAATTGTTAAAATAAGGAGAGCTTTCGGTGAGGGAAAGCGCTTCGTTATTTTGCATGCTGGTCAGAGTACAGGTTTTGCGGAGAATGCTTCCCTTGTTTATGCAAAAATTTTAAAACTTGCAGACTGGTTATGGATGCACCTTACCACAGCGTATTCGTAGAAAAGCAGCCCAAAATTTCCTGGACGAAGGCACAAATCACACATTGGCTACAAGATAGCAATAAACCTGTGGAAGTAACAAGTTCAAGGCGGAACTGTTAGCTCTAGCCAAACGATATGCTAGACCTAACAGATATGTGGTAGACGAATATCTGCTATAACATGGCCATGAAATATTGCGACTCCCACCATATCACTGCGAATTTAACGCCATAGAACTAATATGGGCACAGGCAAAACAATATTATGATGCTCATATATGCGAAAAAGGATATGGAGACAATGAAGTGTTGGTCATGTGGCACAAATCCTCAGAAAAATGTACTCCGGAAAGGTGGAACTCTGTTGTTAGACACACAGAATCAATTATCGACAGATGGTACATCAGCCAAAACGTTCTGGATAATGTGCCAGAATTTATTATTCGTATTGGGGATGGGAGTAGTTCATGTAACAGACAGTAATAATGATTAAATCAACTTCCACCAAATTACCGGGTGTTGATTCGATCAAGAATACGTAGGGGTTTGTCATGTAATACCACATTTATGCATTTTCCTGCTTCTCCGGTCATTTTAGAGGAAAGGTCGCTATTTGGTTAATATCCAACGTAGTTAACTATTTTTAATCGTGGTTTGAAAATTAGATAATTTAAAATAAATAGCCTCATGAACACCCACACAAACAAGATTTCTATAGCGTCCATTTTAAAAATCATGAAATCGCGATAGAAGTGAAAATAAATATTTTTTTATTAAAATTAATTGTATTGCATTTTATTATTATTGTACATGAAATAATGTCAATCTCATAACAGTAACCATTCTATCGGGATTTTATTTTGTAAGTGCATTCCAATAACGTATTCATTGGCATGAGTTCTTCATAAGATTACATGTTGGAATGCAATTTCTAGGATTTCAATACAGGATTCAGTAAAAAAATTAAACACTAAACCCCTTTTTAACGTTACGCAAATGCGCGCAATTACATACGACCTTGAACAGATTCATTCGGAATTTTATAATTGATGACTTGGTGTAAACATTCGTGAAATATACTGTAGATGTCTATCACCGCGATGATAAAAAAACAAAAGAAGCGGTGGGTGATAAGTTGTCCTGTCATTCGAAACGTCAAAATAGGTAAAGTTTCGTGCAGTGATATTAATAGAAAAGTGAAAAGTGCGACGCCATAAAACACGAAACTTTGTGCGGTTAAAAAGTTCTCAATTAATAGGGAAACAACAATATCTCAGCTGTCGATAATGTTAAGGGTCTCACATAATTTTATTCTTTATATTCTCTCACTAAATATAACTCGTGATATGATTAATTATCGATGATATTTTGTTGTTGAAACCGAAGCAGCACACTCAACTCGTGCTGCGCACTCGTTGAATCTGCAGCTCGGTTTCAACTCCAAAATATCATCGATAATAATCATACCCATAGATTAAATTAGATTGATAACTCCTAGGGGGCTCCATGTATCATGATTTTAGTTAACCGACCCACTCGATGGGGTGGCGCTGCAATCGCATTGGGCGCGGTGAGCTTCTGGCTGAGCGGGGTGCGCAGTGCAGGGGGTCATAACATTGAATGGTGGTAATAAATTAACGTGCGATGCGAAAAATAACAAAAAAATAATGAATATGTTAAATGTGTATTTTAATAGGTATTAGAAATATATTTCGCTATATGTCAAAACCTTATCACAGTTTGTCAATTACATTTCACTTCTCAACAAAATGGCTGCAGTTCGTCAAAAATGCATCTTAGAAATGAAATAAGAGGACTCCTTATCCGGAGAATGGATGCTGGCGTCAGTAGTGTTACATACATTGAACTTTTCTTTAAGGTAAACATATGCATAAGCTGTAAATTTTCCGACATTTGTTGTTTTTTAAGAGTTCAATTGAAAGCTTTAAACGAGTGTTTTCCACTCCCAGACTAAGCATGAAGTAAAATTTCGAGTTTAGAAAAGCCCCGTGAAAATTTGTCTTGGGTCGCGCAGCGACCCTCGACAAATTTTCACGGGGCTTTTCTAAACTCGAAATTTTACTTCATGCGCCCCGCGTATAAAACATTAAAATATTGTGAAATTTATGTATATTCGAATTTCACTAGCAATCTGTGTTTTATACGCGTGGCGCATGAAGTAAAATTTCGAGTTTAGAAAAGCCCAGAAAATTTGTCTTGGGTCGCTGCGCGACCCAAGACAAATTTTCACGGGGCTTTTCTAAACTCGAAATTTTACTTCATGCTTAGTCTGGGAGTGGAAAACACTCGTTTAAAGCTTTCAATTTAACTCTTAAAAAACAACAAATGTCGGAAAATGTACAGCTTATGCATATGTTTACCTTAAAGAAAAGTTCAATGTATGTAACACTACTGACGCCAGCATCCATTCTCCGGATAAGGAGTCCTCTTATTTCATTTATAAAATGCATTTTTGACGAACTGCAGCCTAATTTGGCTCGGTCGCCCCGCTTCGCTACGCGCCCGATCCAAATTATCAGACTTTTCTAAACTCGACATTTTACTTCATGCTTAATCTGGGAGTGGAAGACACTCGTTTAAACATCAAAGCAATTGATATTTGGAAAGTTTTATTACGTCAAAACAATCGTATTTTTATGTCAAACCTGAAATGACAATTCAGAGTCGATCAAGAGACGTCAAAATGCCATAAGAAACTTATAGTCAAAATGTTACAATAGTCATTGTTTATGAAATTCTATCACAGTCAAAAGACTTGATTTATATTTAGTGTATTATAAGTTCATTTGTCATTTTTACTTTCCCCCGTATGTAATACAAAGGGAAAGTATTGTTTTCGTGAAAATTTTCGAATCAAAAATTTTAGCGGAAATATCCGTTTTGAGGTCCCCTGAGTCGAATAAGACCATTTTTGAAAAATGTCTGTCTGTCTGTCTGTCTGTCTGTCTGTGTGTGCGCTGTACCGCAAAAACTGCTAAATATATCGAGATGAAACTTGAAACTTAAGCTTTTTGTTACAATCGGAAGAACTGAAAAGCATTTGGTGAAAATCAGAAAACCGGAAGTGGTACTTTACTCTTAGCGTTTTTCAGTTTTTTCAGATTTTTTCAATAAATGTTCATCAAACAAAAAAATCTTTCAAATAAAAGTTGTAGATAATAACAAAATAAAGATATATTTATTTACTTTTTGTCATAGCACTCTTAGTTTTTGAGAAATTTTAAAAGTTGTTTGTTTTATCTGGTTATTGATGTGTGACAGTGTATGTGTCGATACAATTGAAAAATGTTTTAAATAAAAGTTGTAGGAAATAAAAAATTAAAGATTTTTTGTGAATTCACTTTTTGTCATAGCACTCTTAGTTTTTAGATATTTAATAAATAGTGTTTTTTATCTAGTCATTGATTTGTGTCAGTGTTTGTGTGTTGATACAATTGGAAAATGTTTCAAATAAAAGTTGTAGGTAATAACATATTAAAGATTTTTTGTATCTTCAGTTTTTGTCATAGCACTCTTAGTTTTTGAGATATTCAATAAATAGTGTTTTTTATCTAGTCATTGGTTTGTGTCAGTATGTGCTGATCCAATTGAAAAATGTTTCAAATAAAAGTTGTAGTTATCAAAAAGTTGAAGACATTTTGAAAATAATAATGCTACAAAAATTTTAAAAGTGATTTAATACGCAATTTACGGGGGAAAGTACTATGATGGACACATCACCATTTTTTTTCTTAATTGATCTAAGCCAAAGCTCTCTAAACTATCTTCTTCGTGGGTTACATATACAATTCTACATAATCGAGCGGGCCGAAATCCAATAAATTTTATAACAGTTTTCAAAAATTTAACATAAAATCGTTATCTTATTTGAGAACAATATAAATGTACATTAGATGAAATAATATGCACATTCTACATTAGATAAAATATGTCTGCATTAAAAAATAACTATAGATATATTTTCAAGTTTAAAATATACTCAAATAGTAGTATGCTAAAGTAGTATATTTTAAACTTCACGTAAAATCGGTATTTTATACGCGTCACACATAAAGTACAATTTCGAGTTAAGAAAATACTGAAAATCCAGTTTTATTTTTTCTGTTGTTCCGGTAAATACACTGGCGAAAGAAATTAACGCATCATTTGTGATTTTTTTGATATCTTGGAATCGAGTTTTCTTTGAACACAAACATATTTTTACAATAAGAAATCTTATCAAGCATGCTGGTTTACATGTCGTGTTTTGTCTTTTGTTCTCATGGTTTTCTGTCAATAAATAAAATGAAGCACTATTCATTATTCTGACTGTAAGAAAGGTTCATATAAAATTTCTTTTTGAGTTTGTTTTCAAGTAATTGTTAAAATTAAGTGCTAAATAGTGAAGAATGAATATGGATAGACGTCCGAATCTTAATTTAAGCAGTGAAGAATCTGTGATTGTGGTTACACTTGCAGAAGAAGGTAGGAGTCAGCGTTACATCAGTCAGCGTCTTGGTGTTAATCAATCGACCGTATCCCGTGTCTTGAAGAGACATCGGGAAACTCAGGCATACTCAAAAAGGCCAGGACAAGGGAGAAAAAGGGCCACAACTGCTGTTCAAGACCGTTTTTTAATGATGCAGACGTTACGCGAACGGTTTATTACGGCTCCTAGGCTACAAAATATGCTCGCAGAGATCCACAATGTTCATGTAAGTTCCGTTACCATCAGAAAAAGGTTACGTGGTTTTAATTTAACTCCGAAAACAGCGGCAAAAGGACCACAATTAACCGCAGACCATCGCAGAGCCAGGTTAACATTTGCGCAAGAACATGTAAACTGGTTACAGGCCGATTGGGCTAATGTTATGTTTAGCGACGAGTCCAGATTTTCTCTTTACGGCAGTGACAGACGAATGCATGTGTACAGACGGCCAGGTGAACGTTATGCGCAGTGTAACATTGTTCCGACTGTTATGTTTGGTGGAGGCTCTGTCATGGTGTGGGGTGGTATCACTTTAGAGGCTCGTACGGAGTTGGTGGTCATACCAAGAGGAAGCATCACGGCAGCGTCTTGTATTGCAAACATTTTAGAACTATCTGTAATGCCTTTTGCTCCCTTTGGAGGAAACGATTTCCTGTTTATGCATGACAATGCAAAACCACACAGTGCCCGAATTGTACAACAGTATCTTCACCTAGTGGGTATCAACACAATGCAATGGCCAGCCAGGAGTCCCGATCTTAAACCGATCGAACACCTATGGGACGCGATGGGCAGACGGCTTAGAGCACTTCCTCGGCGTCCAAGCAATCAACAAGAGCTTGGACAAAGATTGCAGGAAATTTGGGAAGATATTAACCAGGATGAAATTGGATCATTAATTAACAGGTTGAGCCGTCGCTGTCAGGCAGTTATTCGAGCAAGAGGAGGAAACACTAGATATTAAGTCTTATAATCACATGTTAACTTTTTTCCTCTTTTTATTTATGACATTATTTTAGTCATTAATGAAAGAAAATGTGTTGAAAATCATTATTATAGTTCAGTTGGTTTTGTTATTTTTTTTGTTTTTAAACATCAAAACTTTATTTTTAAATTAAAAAAAATAATGTGATGCGTTAATTTCTTTCGCCAGTGTATATTTACAATAACGATCTTGGGTTAGAACTCAAAATGTATGTCAATTTATTATACAGGGTGATTCAATCCACTCGCCACACCCCATTACTTTGAAAACCCTTTGTCGGACATGGATCAGACAAAAAATTGTATCACCAAAGTGAACCCTTAAGAGCAGTCATTTATTATTTTCCAGAACAATCCGAAAGTACCCGAAACCGGAAGTAACTTTAAAGTTTAAAATGGCAACACGGGCCGAGTGTGGTACTGTTTGAATGGTCTCTTAAAAACAAACAACTATTATTTAAATAATGTTTTAATATTTTGCATAATTTACAAATTAAACGAAAAATTAAATAAAGTTTAAACTTCAAAATGTTATGCTATTAAAAATATTTAGTTTAAATGTTACAAATTTAAATACATTTGATCTTGTTGACGAATTTTGCCTTTCTTGCATATTTACTTAATTTAAAATAATATTATATAATAAATAAATTGACATTAAACTGGATTTTTTGGAGCGGTGGACAACAGTCGTCAATGAGTTCAAATTTGTATAAATCAAACTGGTCAGCATTTTGAACATTGATAGTTATCATATTAATGACAAAACAAAATTTATTTGAACCTTGATTTAATTGGTCGCTTAAGTTGTAAATTATACAAAATATTAAAAAAAATATCTTAATAAAAGTTGTTTCTTTTTAAAAGAGAGATCAAACAATACAACATTGGACCCATGTTGCCATTCGAAAATTCAAAGTTACTTCCGGTTCCGGATACTTCCGGGTTGTTCCGAAAAATTATAAGTGTACCAATTAATTCTTACTTTGGTGATACAAATTTTTGTCCGATCCATGTCCGACAAAGGGTTTTCAAAATGGCGGCATTGATGGCCTGAACCACCCCGTACATAAATATTGAGAAATTGTCCCTTTTTACAATTTTTTTTTTATTACAAGTAGTTATATTTAAAATTTCGGAACTGCATTAACAAACAATAACAACACGTTTTATGTGCTCGATTTTAAAAATAATCTGTTTTAACTGATATTATAATTCTTATAATATTGTAACATAGTAATCTCGAATCCATAAAATATGTTTCTTGTCTTGTCTCCCGGACACCTTATAATAAAATAGTAGGTTACACGGGCTCTTATGGCGAGAACGGAAATCGCAATAACTCGCGAACACGAAAAGCTAAAAAATCCCAAAAAAAATAACTAACATATTACCTGACGAGCTCTACCATCTATCAAAATTTAAAAGTTTCGAATTAACTCCTTCAGGGTCAAAACATTTTTTGAAAATTGAAAAGATGTACATGTGTTATGGGAAAAGTGTCGATATGGGGTAATCTCCGAAGATCTGCCATAACTTTTGACCAAACTTTGACCGGACGTAGTCCTAGGTCAAAAAGGCCGGAAAAAATCTGTTTTTTTTTTTTAATTTAATTTCAAGTTTCAAGTGTATAATCCAGAAATTTTTTAAAAATTTACCGATGGAAACTTTTTTTTTTATTTAAACCTTATATAGATGCGCCGTAGAGTAGAGGTGGATAACTATCGATAGTCGGCACCATCGATAGTGTTCGATAGTCAGAACACATACTATCGATAACTATCGATATTTATCGATAGTTCAGGAAAATTAATTAAATTATTTATTTTACAATTTATTTTATTGTGGGTTTAACAACCACTGATTCTTATTCAAAAACAGAAGCATATTAATATTTTTTGGTTTAAGTCTTGATCTTCTGTCGCTGATGATCAGGCCAGCTGTACTAAATTCTCTTTCTGACTCCGTCGAAGATGCTGGAATGCATAGGTATTTCAGGATTAACTCGGGAATGGGCTGAAGTTCTTGGCCATTCACCTAAAAAAACGAAATAAATATACACAATGATTAACCTATTATCTAATATATTTCTAACTTTCCAAAATACAAACGGATCCGTTTCTTCAGCTGCATTATCCCTTTCCAGATATTGCCTCTTCCTAATTATTATATCAGCGCCATCAGCGATAACGCTTCTGGATTTCTCTTCTACTCTTCGGGCAACGAATGACAATAATGACTTCTTTTGTAGAGTGCTCCCCTGATTTTGATGTTCTATTTCGTCAACACAACTTTCAATATGTGAATTCAGAATCATTTCCTGTTCTAACAAAGTTGCCGCCTTGTTTGCATTTTCTAAATTATTAAATCCTTCCATCTTAAATCTCGGATCAAGAAGTGTTGCAATTCTTGTTACTGATCTGGTCTCATATGCTAATAGTCTTCTTCTTGTCGATTCCATCAAGCCTTTGCAGAACTTCTTCCCTTCCGATGTAGCCATACTTGTGATAATATCATTTAAAGATGTAAAAATTCCAACTGTCAGTGGTATTATCATCGAACGAGAACAGTGCAGCTTCAAAATCATTAAGAATAGATATTTCATCAAGAGTAAACGGAGAAGGAGCTTTTCTCATTTTCAATAGAGTTCTATTTATTGCATCACTAGTTTTTATAATTCTTTGTATCATATATAATGATCTGTTCCACCTTGTAGAAACTTCTTGAATTAATTTCAATGGCTCTTTGCTACCCTGAATACGTTTTTGCTTTTCTTTAAATTTATCAGTGGCTGAAGTGCTGCTTTTAAAAAATCTGACAATTTCTTTGCATTTGGTCAAAACCCTCTGAACATAATCACTGCTCAGATTATCTTGTACAGCTAAATTAAGGATGTGAGCAAAACATGGGAGGTGGGGCTTCTTCAAAAGTTCACATGTTTTAATCATGTTAGCAGCATTGTCAGTTACTATACATGTAATTTTATTTCCTATATCCCAATCTTCAAAAATCTCCTGCAGTGCATCAGCAATATTTTTTGAAGTATGATTCGTATTTAGTGGCCTTGCTGTTAAGACAACAGACTTCAATCTAGAATCAGATATGAAGTGACAAGTGGCTGACAAAAACTACTCTGTGGAAACTGACGTCCAAGTATCACATGTTATTGAAAGATACTTGATCCCAATTAGTATTTCTCTTAGTTTGCTTTGGGACTTAGTATACAAATTCTTTATAACAGATTCTCGAATAGCAAATTTACTGGGGATAACATAACAAGGGTCAAGAAGATAGACAAATCTTCTGAATCCGGTATCATTAACAATATTGTAAGGTTGAAAATCTTGTGCAATCATCATTGCAAGAGCACAGTCCAGCTCTTTCTTTCTCTTTGAAGAACTCTCGTATTCAATAGATCTCTTAAAGAAAAGACTTATTGATCTATTGTTAGACTGTGCTGAGGTTAACTGTGTACTCGAGCTGGAAGTAGAAGCAACAACAAGTTCCTCATTTTCAACATCATTCCTATTTATAGGGTGGAATCTTTTCAAGTGGTCAGCTAAGTTACTTGTATTGCCGCTAGTTTTATATTCCTTACCACATGTTATACATTTAGCTAATTTACGGTCAGATGAACGTTTGAAATATTTCCAAACTTTCGAAATCTTCGGTCTTTTATTAGATATCCGTGACACAGATGTTTCCGATTCTGACCCTGACTGCCCAGAATGGGGGTTTTCATTTTGAGGCAACACTTCCGGAGTAGAATTATTGTCCTTCCTAGTCGTACCTCCGCTACTTGAGCCTATGAAATTTTGTTTCTCATAAAAAAACTTTCTGTGACTATCGACTTACAGAACACACAAAATTAACCACTTTCGTGTTATACGTTGCACATATTACAATTCAATATATATATTTTTTTTAATAATTCAGTCTTTTAGAGACATGGCGGCTCATTATGATTTTTATGTGAGACTAATTCTAAATTATATGAAACTAAATTAAATTATAAAATGAATTATTATAATATTCAGTGAATTAAATACCCAAAATTTTAATTTCTTAAAATTTTAAATTTACTTTACTCGAAATTCAAGCAGTTTATATAAAAACATTATTAATATAAGATATCCACTTCCTTGTAATCAATATTTGTTAAAATGTTTTTCTAATCTTTTTTATATAAAAGAAATATCGGTAGAAACATAATATGGTTCCAGATTACGTGGTCCATGAAATATGTCACAAATATAAATATATACACATTTGGTTTCATTCAAATGAAAATAATATTTTTTTTTTCAGGAAATTGTAAATATATATTAAAATCATTGTTAAGTTTATGAAAGGTTTGTAGCTACGTTGTTTGGTTTAAAATGATGATTATTTTTAATTTAAGAAAAAATGTCTATTGGAGCAAAATTGTTTCCATGTTGTGGAAAAATACATTTTAATAAATATAGAAAACATACAAAATTGTTCTTTGTAATTTTCGTAAAAAGTAAAAGAAATAGTGAAAACTACAATGCGGTTAAAAAATCAAAATGCAAAATAATGCTTCAAGAATAGAAGTTATTTTGCTTTTATTGGGAATTTATCGTAGCGCAGTTTATTTAGTTAACTAACATTACGATAATAATATCCGAAAAAGTTGTAAAAACACTTGAATATTTGAGAGAAAACGGCCCGATTTGTACACGGCCCATGTGTATTTTTCCACACTGTACACATGGCCAGTCCGCCCCTGTACAGTTTACCTCCTAACTAACTACTCTTAACAAAGTTCGGAAGTCAAAAATTCTCGCATATTTCATGCATTCTACACCTATATTTTGAGCACTTACAACAGTTACGGTAAACACAACTTCCGGTGATCGGTTTTTTACGATACGCTTTTTTCTTTAGGTTTTTAAATAAGGCCGCTATTAATTTGAAAATCTCTGTTTGTTCTCGAGATGGTGCCCACAGGCAGACACAAATACAAACACAGCCCCCGAAGTTTTTTTAGAACTGACCCGATTCATCTCGGGGATATTTTTCCGTTAAAATTACGAATTCGAAAAAATCACGATTAGAGAAGTGACAAAAATAACGATAAAAAGTAATGATACTTACATTCTCCTGTTTTGTTGTTTTTCTTTATCAGAAATCTATCCATTTTGTGCTTGCAAATATCTGGTTTGGCAAACACACATTGATGAACACTACAATAATTTCACTTCACAAAACACGGGACTTCCCAATTCCGAACAAACACAGCTGTTACAGATATATTTTCCCTAATTTAATTGCTACTTATTAGATGGCGCCAGGCAGTAATAGTCACGTCAATACTCATTACATAATTTTTTTACATATCATGTCGTCGCACGTCGATCGTGGTGTACACCACTACAGCCCATATTAAATCCGTGTAGTTAATAAAATATCGAAAACTATCGATAGTAAAAATAAAATATCGATTATTTTCGATAGTCAAAACTATCGATAACTATCGATAGCGCTATCGATAGTTATCCACCTCTACTGTAAAGTACGATAAAACCGATCCCACTCCAGTGGCGTACCAGGAAAATGGCAAACGAGGATCCAACTTTTTTATTTGAAGCGCAAAAGCAAATCGACCAAAGGGTGCTCGGAAAATCGAAAAAAATATTCCGACACCGGGGTCGGTGCCTCAATGTCCGTTGTGCAAAGTCAGTGGTGTAGCAGGATGGCCGAGATCTCGACTCTAACTTCGTTATTTGAAGAGCCTGAAAAATCAATAGGTTTGACTTTATCGGGTCCAACTAAATTGTCCCAAATAACTCCAGAAATATGTCAGTGGCGTCCCAGCTATGATTTACTTGAAATTGGGGGGGCGGGGTCAAAAAACCTCTAAAAATTTTTTTCTCCGTTGTTATTAACAACAGAACAACGGGATTTTGGTCAAAAGTTGCCGATTTTTAATATCTACAAACTGTCATAATTTGATTGCTCCAGCTCAACACCGAACGGAGTTATGATTTTTTTAAAAGTAGTTTGACCCCATTTTTGCTCGAATTTCGAGTCCCGGTACCAAATAAAAATTCCCCACTGCTCTACTAATCACAGTGAAACAACGGGACAAAAACTAAAAGATAGACGACAAAAACCTCTACACACTGTTATAATTTTATCGTTCCAGCTCAAAACTATACTGAGATATGATTTTTCAAAAAGTAGTTTTACCCTATTTTTGTTCGGCTCTTGGTACCAATTAAAAATTCTCCACGCCGCTCCTTATTATACTGAAACAACAGGACCTAAACCAAAAGATAGACGACAAAAAGCAATAACCAAAAGATAGACGACAAAAAGCAATAACCCAAAGATAGACGACCAAAAGCTCTACAAACAGTCGAAATTCTATCGTTCCAACTCAATACCACAAAGGGAGATATGATTTTTCAAAAAGTAGTTTTACCCCATTTTTGCAAAAATTCCAGGTACCAATTAAAAATTCCCTACGCCTCTCTTAACTATAGTGAAACAACAACACTAAAACTAAAAAATAGTCGATAAAAATCTCTACAGTAAAAATTTGACAGCTCCAGCTTAATACCGAACGGAGATATGATTTATCAAAAAATCATTTTACCCAATTTTTGCTAAAATGTTGGGTCCTGGTACCAATTAAAAAATCCATACTTCTTTCCTAATCACAGTGAAACAACGGGACTAAAACCAAAAGATAGACGACAAAAAGATATACAAACTGTGAACATTTCATCGCTCCAACTCAATATCAAACGGAGATATGATTTTTCAAATAGTCGTTTTACCCTATTTTTACTAAAATTTTGGCTCCTGCTACCAATTAAAAAATCCTCGCTTCTTTTCTAATTACAGTGAAACAACGGGACTAAAACCAGAAAATAGACGATAAAAAGGTGTACAAACTGTTGAAATTTCATCGCTCCAACTTAATACCAAACGGTGCTATGATTTTTCAAAAAGTATTTTTATCCCATTTTTGCTAACATTTTGACTACCGGCACCAATTAAAAAATCCTTACTTCTCTCCTAAATACACTGAAACAACGAGACTATAAAATAGACGACAAAAATCTCTACAAAGCGTTAAAATTTGATCGCTCCAACTTAAAGCCGAACAGAGATATGATTTTTCGAAAAGTAGTTTGATCCTATTTTTTCTCGTTATTTGCTTAATTGTGCTGATTGCCCGAAGATTTATATAGTCCAAACCGGGAGAGCATTCAGTGAAAGAATAAATTCATCAAAAAGATAATTCAACTTACGCAAACCACCTAATTGAAGAAAACCATCAATTTGACAACAGCTTCAAAATCCTCCACATCTCTAATAAAGGACGGAAACTAAATTTATTGGAAAATTTAGCAATAAATAAACACATCAATTCTGGAAACTTGCTGAGCGACCAGCTTGAAGTCTCCAACTCCCCCCTACTTAAACTGAAGAAAAACACCCCCTCTACCCACACTTCTGAAAACTGTATACAGGGTGTCCCATTAGTGCGGTCTCGGAAGATATCTCAGCTCTCATTAAAGATAGAAAAAAAATGTTTTCACAAAATTTGCTTGATTTTAAGAGCTGCATAACCTAAAATTATTTTCAAATATACAGGGTGTCCCATTATTCCATACTTAATACCAACTTTGTTATTTTAAATGGAACCCCCTATATATTATTTTTTTATTTGATCCGCCTTTAAATAACCTACACAAAGATATATCATTATCGGCACTTTAGGTAATTCGTTACTTAAAAAAAAAAATATTTTTTGAAAATTTTGGCAGTTTTAGTACTTTACTTAAAAATTCACTGTGTTCGTATTTTTTAAGATACCAGTCTGAAATTTTACACACATATGCAGTAAAGAATGCTCTATCCATTGACTATAACACATTTTAATATTACTTATAAAACCTAGTAAAAAACTACCCTCGAATATTTAATATTTAAAATGTACATTACTTCATTTTTTTAAATGGGACATCCTATATTTTTTTATTTTATCAAATCCGCAATAAAAAATGCTTTATTTCTTGTATATCATACCCTTTATCTATTTTCATTAGTTTTGGAGATATTAACATTTTTCTGTCAAATATTGGGTATACAAAAAATAAAGCATTTTTCATTTCGGATCTGATAAAGTAAAGAAATATAGGGTGTCCCATTTAAGAAAATGAAGTTATGTACATTTTAAATATTAAATATTAGAAGGTAGTTTTTTATTAGGTTTTATAAGTAATATTATAATGTGTTATAGTCAATGGATAGAGCATTCTTTACTGCATATATGTGTAAAATTACAGACTGATATCTTAAAAAATAAGGACACAGTGAATTTTTAAGTAAAGTACTAAAACTGCCAAAATTTTCAAAAAATATTTTTTTCTGAAGTAACAAATAACCTAAAGTGCCAATAATGATATATCTTTGTGTAGGTTATTTAAAGGCGGATCAAATAAAAAAATAATATATAGGGTGTTCCATTTAAAATAACAAAGTTGGTATTAAGTATGGAATAATGGGACACCCTGTATATTTGAAAATAATTTTAGGTTATGCAGCTCTTAAAATCAAGCAAATTTGGTGAACACTTTTTTTTTCTATCTTTAATGAGAGCTGAGATATCTTCCGAGACCGCACTAATGGGACACCCTGTATAATGTAAATTAGTTTGTAAAAATTGTATTATATTTCTTCACTTAAAGAAGCTACAGTGTAGCGAAACAATTGTAGTGAGCTAAATAAAAAGTTGAAAATCATAATTAGTCTGCTATTATATTAAGTGATCCTATTTTTGCAAAAATTTCGGGTCCTGGTACCAAAGAAAAAATTCCCACTTCTATCCTACTTATAGTAAAACAACGGGACCATGACCAGAAGATAGACGACAAAAAGCTCTCAAACTGTTACAATTTTATCGTTCCAGCTCAAAACCGAACGGGGATATGATTTTTCAAAAAGTAGTTTTACCCCGTTTTTGCTAACATTTTGGCTTCTGGTACCAATTAAAAAATCCCCACTACTCTTCTAATTACAATGAAACAACAAGATCAAAACTAAGAGATAGATGATAAAAAGCTCTCCAAACTGTCAACATTTTATTGCCCTAGCTCATCAACAACTAGAGTTATGAATGTTTCAGAAATTTCATGCACGGTTTTTTCACTACAAAACGGATTCAGAAAATAATTTATATTTTTTAGCTCCACTTATAATTGTAGCAAAATAACGGGACTTTACCTAATTGATAGGGAATACAAATCTCTATAAACCGTGAACAATTCATTGACCTTGCTCAATTTGAACGAAAGATATAATCATTTTTCAGTTTTTTCGTTATTTTGAAATTATCGATTTTCAAGGGTGGGAAACACATGAGTGGGAGTGAGATAGACTTATGCAGGTTTCAATGTAAAATTTTAATATTTTCAACAAAAAAAAAAAATCTTTTTTATGCTACTAAAAAATTCCTATTTTTCTCTATGGCGTGTATGCTACTTTTAATTTTTTTTGCCGAAAGGAAGTTTTTTTTAAGCGACACAGTTAAAAAACATAAATGCATTTTACCAGTCTCGCACATTTTATTGTAGAAATTAATAACAATTTATATTAAAAACATTAAGGTATAACTAAAAGTGGCAATTGACATTAATATATCTAACTTAAGGGGATTATCGCAGTGTAACACGCCGATCGTGTTGGAAAGACCCACATAGTTTAGAGTAGCTCATCCGATGCCAAATTTACAGGACAAATGGGGCGAATACAGTCAGAGAGAAAAGCGGCAGTTCACTGTGCATTTGTGCATTGCTCCTTGGCATGAACGGATAGGATCTCGCGTCGCGTGGAATAGACGAAAAAAAGCGTATAAAAAAGACGGATCAAAGGAAAGTGTCGATTCGTATTATTTAAACACGCTGATAATACATACAAGCTATGTATTGTTTTCAATTCGTTAGAAAGCGATCCTGTGTTATTTTTCGGTATTTACAAAACCGATGATTCTTATTCTTGTCATTATAACTAATTATTTTTACTTTTAAGACTCCAGTTTCGACAGCTGAACAAACTATGTGTTTTATTTTATTAAATTAGAGATTATTTTAAAAAAATATAATAATAAAATAATTCATGTTCATAAGCTACTTGTGAATATTTATATGCCGGATATACAGAGAGTTTTATGTAACACCGAACATTTTCATAACGAGAATTTGTCTTTTAAGTATACAGAAGCATACGTTGAACATTTGCCGATGCTAGGTTTCTTAAAAGAATTTAATTTGAAGCTTTAAACGAGTGTTTTCCACTCCCAGGCTAAGCATGAAGTAAAATTTCGAGTTTAGAAAAACCTGAAAATTTGGTTTGGTCGCGTAGCGCGAAGCGCGGAGCGGCCAAACCAAATTTTCAGGCTTTTCTAAACTCGAAATTTTACTTCATGCGCCACCGGTACTAAACACTGATGCAATAGAAAGTTTATCGGTGTGTTTTAAACTTCGTAATTTGTCAGTGTTTTGTACCGGTGGCGCATGAAGTAAAATTTCGAGTTTAGAAAAGCCTGAACATTTGGTTTGGCCGCTCCGCGCTTCGCGCTACGCGACCAAACCAAATTTTCAGGCTTTTCTAAACTCGAAATTTTACTTCATGCTTAGTCTGGGAGTGGAACACACTCATTTCAAGTTTTAAATTATTTTTTTTTAACAACGAGTATCTAAAGATTTACGACATATACTGTGTAATTCTCACATGTATACTTGAAAGAAAAACTCCCTGTGTGTACAAGTTGAGGCAATAATTACGATTGATTGGCTACAGTTTTTAATGGTCATAGAGGCAACCCAATTTACACATAACTTAAAAAATAAAGGTGTCAAAATTGTATTGGATGAACATGTTCGGTGTTATATAAAACTCTCTGTATATGAAAAAAACGGAACATAGGATTTTCAATGATATTTTTTATATAGGAATATTATCTTTGATAACTGCTATTGCCATGAAAATAATGTGTATTAATTTGGCCTCTGCCAAATTGGGTAAATACCCCAGATTTTGGGGAGAATTTCAATTTTTATTTTATCCAATATTCTAGTTTTTATGAATGCAACAAATAAATAATAGATTGAAAAAAATTAAACGGACAGCTGCCCTGTTTTTTTTATAATTAGTACAGGGTCTTGAACAAGTTTCTCATCTTTCACGTGGTGAAACATATTTAACTATGATTTAATAAAGAAAACACTTGGTTAAATTTCACTAATATTTTGGTTTTTTATTCCAACTAGTTTCGACTTTGAGTCATTCTCAAGGAGTACACCAAATTACATTTTTACAAACATTATATACAAGAGAAATCCAGAAAGCAATAAAACAGGGAAAACCAATTGTTAATGACATCGAAGATCTGTGGAGCTCACCCATCATGACAGCCCTTATTGCTTAACCATAAAATTTAAATTAACCTCTCTTGTATATAATGTTTGTAAAAATGTAATTTCCTGTACTCCTTGAGAATGACTCAAAGTCGAAACTAGTTGGAATAAAAAATCAAAATATTAGTGAAATTTAACCAAGTGTTTTCTTTATTAAATCATTAGTACAGGGTTTACAAAATGATGATGTGTATAAATAGAGGATTGCAATAACATTCAATTACAATTCATTTATTCCTTATTTACTTACTATCAAAATATGACTCATCATAAATCAGCCAAATTTGAAATAAAATATATTGGGTTCGGTGCAATGTTGAGCAAGAAGCTTGTTATTTGAAATGCATTATAATAACTACCTTATTATTATTATAGTTCTATTTTTTCTAAAATAATTAACAATGAATATGCACGCAGTTAAACCCTACATTTTTGTAAACATTCGTCAAACATATATTACCTGTGCTCAGTAAAAAATAGTTGATTTGTAACATTAATCTACGACAACGTCATATTGGTGACGTTATTCTTATAGTTTTGATATCATTGATTCGTTGATGATGTCGCAGTTGGTTCAAATAGGTCCGATTGCTAGAAACTTTACAATTTACTTTAATAGTTTTATTGCGAGAAGTTTAATGGCATTTAACAACTGTTTTAACAACGAAAGATTTAAGACAAAATAATGATTTGAACAAGACTGATTGTTATTCGATTGCTTCTGCTTATTACTCAGCTTAAAACACTTTAAAAATAATTTAATAATACCGACACTGTCAAATAATTAGGAAAGCCAATATTAAAGGTATATTACACATCTTTATTTAAATTAGTGAAACATTTCGTGTTTTCTATATTAGTGAACATGCAGTATAAAAAAATACTTATTCCATTAGTAGTCAGAAAGCATAAAAATAAAACACTAGTACAATAAAATATCGATTATAATTGCGAAATATTAATTTTACGAGAATAAATACTAACGACGCGAGCCGTTTTTGTTAACTATGAGAAAAGAAAATAAAAACAAACGCGAAGCCGCGCAGCGTTCACCGGCCCAGGGATAAACGCTGGCCGCATGCTGCTCGCCCCTCCAATAATTGTGCAGATGAGTGTACAACGCGTTCAACTAAGAGAAGATCCGCAAGGCGGCGGTATTTTACGGTCTTATTTTTTAAGATTTTTATTTTAACCTGACTCGGGCATGAGCTATCGCATCCTTATGAAATGTTCACATTATATTCCTTATAGTATAAACTACTAAGATATGGGAATATTTTTTTTAATTTTGAAAAATATAACATTATTTTTTTCATACCTCTGAAAGCAAATTGTTAAAAAAAAAAGTACTTCGATATTTTACTAGATACATGAGCTTAATATACGCTGTCAAAATTTCAACTTTCTAGGATCTTTAGTTTTTAAATAAACCTGACATTAAATTTCAGACCACTGTTATATTCCCTTTAAACCTAATGCCTTAAAATAACAATTTAAATAAATTCTGGCAGGAACTATTTTTTTTTTTTTTAGGTTTAAATATAATGAAAATATGCTATTATATCGAAAACATCAAAAATTATCAATATTTAAAAATACTTTACGCCAAAAATAGTCATCAAAGTAATTGACTAAAAATAGTACATTTTCTTAAAAATAGCGAACCCTCAAATTTTACTTGAACCCGACGTCCACATTACGGGAAAAATAACACTAGCCAACAGAATTTGACTTTTTCTCTGTCCTTGGGACTAGACCTAAATTTTTCGATTGCTTGGGTGTAAAAAAGTACCGAAATCGCGATGAAACCGCCGAGACTTTGGTTTTGAGGTTAGGATTCGCAAAAAACCTTTTTTTTTACTTTTTTCACTATAACTTTGGAACAAAGCAAGATAAATTGAGTCTGATAATACTGCTTGAAAGCTTATACCCAGGGCTACATTTGGTATATAAATGACCTTGTTCGGGTAATCGAAACCCTAATTTTAAAAAAAAATTCCGTAAAAAAACCGCAAAAATCGCGTGTTTTGAAACATTTTTGCGATTTCAATCGATTATAAAAAAAAACTACGCTAGATAGCTCAGATCAGTTTCGCTGACCTGAAGCCTATTAAATGGGCTACCATTTCTGTATGGAACATCTCTGAGACTTAATGAGAAGTCTTCGAAATAATGGGTTTTGTTTGAAAAAATCGCGAAATTTGCAATTTTTTTGGTCTTTTTCCCTTTCAAATAGAAAATTCCACAACACATTTAAAATCTGTCGTAACCATTCAAATGCCTATTAAAAGGGCTACAATTTCTACATGGCACACCTCTGTTACGTGTTCAGAAGTCTTGTAAACATTAATTTGTGTTTGAAAAAATCACGAAAACTGCATTTTTTTCGAATTTATTTTTCATTATTCATCAATATTTTTCGGTCTTTTTCTCCTTCAATTATAAAATTCAAAACACAAATCTAGTCCCAAGGACAAAATGGCTGTTGGCTAGTGTTATTACTAGGTTAAAAAAAATGATGTACTTTTAAATGTATTTCTAATTTCACAATATTCTATTGTTTTACGCGCGTGGCGCATGAAGTAAAATTTAGAGTTTAGAAAAGCCTAATTTGGCTCGGTCGCTCCGCTTCGCTACGCGACCGAGCCAAATTTTTAGGCTTTTCTAAACTCGAAATTTTACTTCATGCTTTGTCTGGGAGTGGAAAAATGACGAAAACTGCATTTTTTTCGAATTTATTTTTCATTATTCATCAATATTTTTCGGTCTTTTTCTCCTTCAATTATAAAATTCAAAACACAAATTAATGTTTACAAGACTTCTGAACGCGTAACAGAGGTGTGCAATGTAGGAATTGTAGCCCTTTTAATAGGCATTTGAATGGTTACGACAGATTTTAAATGTGTTGTGGAATTTTCTATTTGAAAGGGAAAAAGTCCAAACAAATTGCAAATTTCGCGATTTTTTCAAACAAAACCCATTATTTCGAAGACTTCTCATTAAGTCGCAGAGATGTTCCATACAGAAATTGTAGCCCATTTAATAGGCTTTCAGGTCAGCGAAACTGATCTGAGGTATCTAGCGTAGTTTTTTTTTTATAATCGATTGAAATCGCAAAAATGTTTCAAAACACGCGATTTTTGCGGTTTTTTGACAGATTTTTTTTTTAAATTAGGGTTTTGATTATCCGACCAAGGTCATTTATATACCAAATGTAGCCCTGGGTATAAGCTTTCAAGCAGTATTATCAGATTCAATTTATCTTGCTTTGTTCCAAAGTTATAGTGAAAAAAGTAAAAAAAAAGGTTTTTTGCGAATCCTAACCTCAAAACCAAAGTCTCGGCGGTTTCATCGCGATTTCGGTACTTTATTACACCCAAGCAATCGAAAAATTCCGGTCTAGTCCCAAGGACAAAATGGCTGTTGGCTAGTGTAATTAATAAAACACCAGGTGCGCAGAAGCGATCCAGTGGCATGCGCAGTACGTCATCGTTGACAAAATACCATTAAATATTTATATTTACTTATATTTACTTAAATATACAAAATTTTACTTTTTTCTACCTTTTTAACAAACTACATCCTCATAGTACGACTGTTTAATATTTAATTTTTTATATATATTTTTATTTTATAAAAACAAAATTATGTAAAGAAGGACTATAAATATTTATGTATTGTATACATGATTATTGATTGCATAAAAAATTAAAATACAAAAATTAATAACATTGTTACGTTAAATGAAAATTTCTAATGTTTATAATCTTTATTATATTTTTAAAACTTTTATTATCCTAATGAAGAGAAAAATCCCCGGACCCATGAATATTACAATATACAACCCATATACGTAATAATAATTTACTCTAGATTGTTTACAAACTTCCTATGTCGACATTTTCACTGATTTAATAAAAAAATATGTACTGAACAAAATGTTAACAGTTGAACAAATCAAATATATTGGCAACAATTAATGTTATAGCCTGCTTTATTTCAGAAAAAAAGAAAATATATTTATATACTGCCTTTCAAAAAAATCAGAACACAAAGTATTTGTTGGACGATTTTAATGAAATTTACGGAATTTGATCATGTAAATGAACTGCATCGATGATCAAAAAATCAATTGTTTTGGTTACTATTTAATGGTATTTTTCCTTGATTTCACCATTATGAAGAGCTGCTGATTTTTTTTATGTAATTGCTTCTAATAATCAAGTAGCCTCTGAGTAGTTTGACGTTTCAGTTTGTAAAACATAAAAAGATGCCCCGTGTTCGTCGGCGTGCACAATATCATCATCTAAGTGAATTTGAAAGGGGTCGCATTATTGGAATGCGAGAAGCGGGTTTTTCGGTTCGTGCTATTGCTGAAAGGGTAGGCCGTAGTGTATCGGTGATCGTACGCTGCTGGTCTAGATGGTCCGAAGCTGGGGAGAATCGACGTAGACTTGGATCAGGACGTCCAAGAAGCACCACTGAGCGTGAAGATCGAGCTCTTTGTCTTACAACTTTAAGGGACAGATTTACAACGTCGCGGGCATTGGGAAATTACTGGTTGGCTCTAAATGGCCAAAGAGTATCCATGGCTACTGTTTACAGAAGAATCCGCAGTGTTGGTATAAGATCCTACCGTCCACAATTGTGTCTACCTCTTACTCCGCAGCATCGCAGAGCAAGACTTGATTGGTGCAGGGAAAGACAACATTGGACCCATGAATGGAATAACATTATCTTCAGCGATAAGGGTTCTGTTTATGGGCTCATGATGGTCGCAGAAGAGTGAGACTTCGACGCGGTGAACGCAGAATTTTACAATTTGCTGTTGAAAGACATACGGCTCTTACACAGGGAGTTATGGTTTGGGGGGCGATAGCATATGGTAGTCGGTCTCCTCTAGTTTTTTTAGAAGCAAGTCTTAACGCGATTCGGTATATTGACAACATTTTACGGCCAGTGTTAGTGCCCTATGTAAATGGCTTGCAGAACCCCATTTTTCAGCAAGATAATGCTCGACCTCACACAGCGGCCATTACAAGACAGTTTTTTGATAGTGCCGAAATCAATTTGTTACCTTGGCCATCTCGTTCTCCAGATCTATCGCCAATAGAACATGTTTGGGATATGATAGGTGTTAGAATAAGTAACTTACAGCGCCCCGCTAACACTGTAATGGAACTTAGGGGTCAAATTATCGAAGTTTGGAATGAAATACCCCAAGTCGATATTGACAGCCTGATTTCTAGCATGCCTCGACGTGTTAATGAGTGTTTGGGAAATCGTGGAGGCCCAACACATTATTAATTGTTATTCATTTGTTTTTTTGTTTTTCAAGTTGATTTTTTGATCATCGATACAGTTCGTTTACATGATCAAATTGTGTAAATTTTATTAAAATCGTGCAATAAATACTTGGTTGTCTGATTTTTTTGAAAGGCAGTATATTTAATTCTATTTCATAAATACTGTATATCAACGAGTCAACTAAGTAATTAATTTCACTATGATAACCTAAATATCACATCCTAACCAGGAGGTGATACATTTAAACAAAATTAATTATTTCCAACTAAACCAACCATTGGACATTTCTCAGTGATGTTAATTGTATAGATGTACAATTAATGTCACTGAGAAATATCCAATTCTTTACACAAAGGCAATAAATTAATTCATGCACGAATTATTAGGCATGTATGAAAATTATTGTACAACTTAAAATAAAAAATCGTGATTCACAAAAAATCCGAATGCGAATACATGAAATGATTTATACGAGCAAATTACTGAAATCCTAATCAACCAATAATAAATAAACCAAAGTTATTTTTTCTTCTAATATAATCACAATAAATTTTAACGGTTGTTTGCGTTTATCTGTCATCGCCGTCACGTTTGAACCATTGTCTTTTTTTCTCTACAACTCATATTCTCCATCCCAGGTGATGAACTCTAAACTTTTCAACAATGGCACACATTTGCATTTTTCATTTAGGCGAAATTTGCGGATCAAATATCGATACCGTATTAAATTATTCATTGATTTTTGAAACATGGATGGTTAAAGTTTATTAATATCGTATGTTCCGTACAAAAAACGCCTGACATAATAATGTTAATATATAATTTCAGAGCTGCCAACCTATATTTTCGATGGAACTGGTAATACTTTGTACTAATTCTTTTTATTTGACATTTCGCAATACAATCGCAACAAAACAAAAGCATATTACTTGCCTACTAATAATTAATTGCGACTTATGCGCGCATTATACTCTGCATACATGCGCCGAAAAACGAACCTTCGAAATAATTCGAAAACTACTTGCTTTAAGACTATAGTTGTATATACTTTTTTAAAGTTAATTTTCCCTCCAATGTGATATGTGATAAAAAAAGAGTCATCCATTTAATAACTTGAATTCCGAAGTATTGAAGAGGGCACTTAGATATTGACATTTTAAGTACTTATTGTCAAAATTGACAGTTTCCAATTATTTTACTCATAGAGGCATTCTCTAGGTACAAGTAGAGATATAAATCATATTTTCATCTTATTCTTAAGAGAAGTTACAGACAGATTTCAAGATGCCTTTTAGAGGTCAAAATTTTAGATATATTTTTTCTTTTTTGAAAACTATAAGAGATAAGTGTACATATGTTCGAATAAAATATTTTGTAATTTAAATAAAGAATCTAATAAATTACTAATATACAGGGTGTTCTATTTAAAAAACTGGAAGTGATATAAAGTTAAAATTATTTAATAAAATAAATTATTTATTTTATTGAATTAACATAGTATAAGCCTCCACCGTTCATAATTTGAAATTAATTCATAAGAGGAGAACTGATTCAACCGTGTGACGAGGATTTTTTTTATTTTTAGTGCAACGGCAGCCCCATAAACTTTTAATGACCGGTTTAGCGTGGACCCTGTATTTAAAAAAATCCCAGTATATAATATAATAAGCCATTCATTGAAATCATAAAGAGAAGTGCAGAATTTTACCTAAAATCAACTTTTATAGTTAACTTTATAATTTGCTCGACCGTTAATGTGTATACAGGGTGAGTCACTAAGCGGAAATCGGTCTATAGTGGGCGTATCGTTGAAAATAGCAAAAAAAGTTTCAAATAAAAGTTGTTCAGAATAAAGTTTTTCATAACCAAAAATTATTGCTAAATATGTTATTTAAAAATAAATAATCAGTAGGTTGTTTAACTCTCTGGATGAAACGAGCTAATGAATTGGTGAAGTGTTTCCGTCGGGAAATTGTATTTGGACGTGATGTTATAATTTCGGGGAATACAGAATTTGTTCAAAATTGTTAGGGTTGGTGGAGAATATGGTACTTAGGGTAAGTATACGCTGTTCTACTGGGGGTAGTTTTGTGGTTTTGTAGAGGAGTTTGGAGTTCGTTCGAAGAGTTATGAAGAGGATTGTTAGGATACCTTAGTTTGGTAATGGATCTGAGTGCTGACCTTTCGGCTGCTTAGATATGATATAGAGTCGAGAGACGGATCTGGTTAAAAAAGATGCACCCATAGTCGAACAAGGGGCGACAAATTGATGTATAAATATGTACTGCAGTTTTAATAGAAATTCCTTGATTTTTATATGTTAGTCCTCTGAAGTGCCGCGTCCTTGTCTGTATTTTAGATTTTTTAGAGAGTATGTGTGGTTTAAAGGATAATTTTGAGTCGAATAGGATACCAAGGTATTTACAGGAATACACTGGGTGAATTGGAGTGCTATTAAGGGATACATATGGTGATCTGGGAGTGATTTTGTGGTAGGGAATGAATAGTTGAGATTTTACTGGGTTTATTTTGATTCGCCACTTTGAGCACCATTTTTCTTTGAAGTCCAAGGATTTCTAAAGGGATATTTGGGCATTTTTTAGGGCTGCAGCATGAGAGATGAGGGAATCCGCGAAAAGGAAGAAATATCCCAAAGGGTTGAAGTATGTAGGGTCTCTTAACCCAGTATTGTACAATTTATACTGCTGTGATATATACTACTATCACAGCAGTATAAATTGTACAATACTGGGTTAAGAGAGAACCTCGGGGGACAACGTGTACGAGGGGGAATGAAAATGAATATGATTGCCGGATTTTAATTTGACATGTTCTCTCTGATAGGATGCTAATTAATAATATTATTAGGTGATGGGGTAGGTTTAAAAGGAAACATTTGAAAACGGACCTTGATGCCATACAGAATCAAAGGCATTTTCTACGTCGATGAAGAGCACTGATATTTTCTGACTTTCGAGGTGGGATGTTTGAAGGTTGATTTTTGAGGAGAACATTCAAATTGGTATTCCGGGATAGAGGTTTTGCAGGATTTTAGGATTTTTTCTTTGACTAAGGATTCGAAAAGTTTTCCGATCACAGGTAGCAGTGTAATAGGACGATAATTGGAAATAAGTAAGCAATCATTACCTGTTTTGGGGATACAAATTATTACACTTTTTTCCAATCTGGTGGAAAATATTGGTGTTTGTAGCAATAATTGAATATTTTTAGGATAAATAAATGGATTTCAGTAGGTAATTTTTTAAGGATAGCTCTAGGAATGTTATCGGCATCAGGAGTGGAGTTTTTAGCAGAATATAATATTGAGTAATAGTCCGTTTCGTCCAATGTGTCATCGTCAGGAGGGGGTCTATCGTTGAAGTTGAATGACTTATACCAGTTTGTTGTGTTGTAAAAGGTATCGTCAAAATTAATCTCATCTGTTATCTCATAAGTTTTTTTAAAGTGTCGTGCAAATGCATTAGCCATCGATAAGTGGTCAGTCAGTATTGAACCGTTTGATCTTTATTTTAAAAGACTATAAAAAATTATTGACCTTCTATTTATAGATTTGGATAAATTACTCAACAATAATAATTTCCAATACAGAAAGTGAATATAATGAAAATAATAAAATTGTAAGCATTTACATTGAGATATTTCATAAATTAATTGGATCTTTAAAAAAGGCACCCGATATTTAGTAATTGTAAATAGTAATTTTTTCCTCTAAAATTATCTAAATGTAACTATTTTTATTAACCAATACAGGAAACTAAAATAATGTGCCTTAAACTGATGTGAGCATTTAAAATAAGAGTTTCTAAAAAACACCTCAAAAAGTAACTAGAAATTAAAATAATAAAACAAATAATACACAGTTCATAAAATTATGCATTTTATTAAATAAAAATATAAATCTAGGTATAAAAACATAAATTAAGCTCTTAAAATAAATGTAATAAATACTGTAAATTTAACAATTTTTGGTTAGGTAGATTTATTTATCTCTTGCCAAGAGCACCCACAGCACCAACTATTCCAGCATATTGTTGGACGACGGGAAGAGCGTCTTTCGCCTTATGTAGCGCATGCTTAAATTTCTTCTCCTGGAAATAAAACAAAAAATATTAGTAACACAAAACAGCAGAAAAAACTATTTATAATTATTATTTTAAACAAATAGGTTTTCAAGAAATTAGTCTAAGAACAAAAATTATAATTTATACACAATTTCATATAATATACATTTTCAACTAATATGAAATACATAAATATAATAAACATTAAAAGTGCGATTCTTTTCGCAATCTACAACAAGTTAGTCTTACAAAGACTATATCAAACACTCGTTGAAACAACTACTTCCCGGGCTAATACCCCGACGGACATTGATTATACAACAAGTGTTTGCTGTTACATGTTACATAGATGGCCTGAATAATTTGACCCAAATTGTTACATTTGCAGTAGGTTACTGTATGTAACAGCAAACACTTGTTGTATAATTCAATGTCCGTCGGGGTATTAGCCCGGGAAGTAGTTGTTTCAACGAGTGTTTGATATAGTCTTTGTAAGACTAACTTGTTGTAGATTGCGAAAAGAATCGCACTTTTAATGTTTGAAGTATTCTGCAACCAAGAATTGGCGATTTCATTTATACTAACATAAATATAATATACCAGCATCAAGCATAATCAGCCTGATTAATAGACTTTAGCATACAGCTTTAACACTGTTCTAAGAATGATATTCAAATATTCGTATTATATAAACATTTTAATAGGTTGCCATTGTTAGTTTACAAGTAATAATCTAATGGTGTTAATAGTACCATGTTATACATAACCTCAACGACCATAGAAAAATAGGCTTATTTAAAATGTAATTAATTATGAAGCTATAAATTATAAATGCCCACAACTAATCAGTATATTTGTAACTTCACTTGAAAACAGAGTTTTATACGCGTGGCGCATGAAGTAAAATTTCGAGTTCAGAAAAGCCTGAGAATTTGAAGTTAAATTTCGAGTTTAGAGAAGCGGAGCGAAGCGGAGCGGCCAATCCAAATTAGGCTTTTCTAAACGTTATTGTATGTTTGTGTTTTTTGAACTTCACTGTAAATCAGTGTTTTTAAGCGTGGCCCATGACGTAAAATTTCGAGTTTAGAAAAGTCTGATTTGGATTGGCCAATCCCAATTTTTAGGCTTTTCTAAACTAGAAATTTTACTTCATGCTTAGCCTGGGAGTAGAAAACATTCGTTAAATGCCTCAAATTAACCGCTTTTAAGGGGATTATCGCAGTGTAACACGCCGATCGTGTTGGAAGGACCCACATAGTTTAGAGTAGCTCATCCGATGCCAAATTTACAGGACAAGTGGGGCGAATACAGTCAGAAAGAAAAGCGGCAGTTCACTGTGCATTTGTGCATTGCTCCTTGGCATGAACGGATAGGATCTCGCGTCGCGTAGAATAGACGAAAAAAAGCGTATAAAAAAGACGGATCGAAGGAAAGTGTCGATTCGTATTATTTAAACACGCTGATAATACATACAAGCTATGTATTGTTTTCAATTCGTTAGAAAGCGATCCTGTGTTATTTTTCGGTATTTACAAAACCGATGATTCTTATTCTTGTCATTATAACTAATTATTTTTACTTTTAAGACTCCAGTTTCGACAGCTGAACAAACTATGTGTTTTATTTTATTAAATTAGAGATTATTTCTTAAAAATATAATAATAAAATAATTCATGTTCATAAGCTCCTTGTGAATATTTATATGCCGGATATACAGAGAGTTTTATGTAACACCGAACATTTTCATAACGAGAATTTGTCTTTTAAGTATACAGAAGCATACGTTGAACATTTGCCGATGCTAGGTTTATTAAAAGAATTTAATTTGAAGCTTTAAACGAGTGTTTTCCACTCCCAGGCTAAGCATGAAGTAAAATTTCGAGTTTAGAAAAGCCTGAAAATTTGGTTTGGTCGCGTAGCGCGAAGCGCGGAGCGGCCAAACCAAATTTTCAGGCTTTTCTAAACTCGAAATTTTACTTCATGCGCCACCGGTACTAAACACTGATGCAATAGAAAGTTTATCGGTGTGTTTTAAACTTCGTAATTTGTCAGTGTTTTGTACCGGTGGCGCATGAAGTAAAATTTCGAGTTTAGAAAAGCCTGAAATTTGGTTTGGCCGCTCCGCGCTTCGCGCTACGCGACCAAACCAAATTTTCAGGCTTTTCTAAACTCGAAATTTTACTTCATGCTTAGTCTGGGAGTGGAACACACTCATTTCAAGTTTCAAATTATTTTTTTTAACAACAAGTATCTAAAGATTTACGACATATACTGTGTAATTCTCACATGTATACTTGAAAGAAAAACTCCCTGTGTGTACAAGTTGAGGCATTAATTGCGATTGATTGGCTACAGTTTTTAATGGTCATAGAGGCAACTCAATTTACACATAACTTAAAAAATAAAGGTGTCAAAATTGTATTGGATGAACATGTTCGTTGTTATATAAAACTCTCTGTATATGAAAAAAAAACGGAACATAGGATTTTCAATGATATTTTTTATATAGGAATATTATCTTTGATAACTGCTATTGCCATGAAAATAATGTGTATTAATTTGGCCTCTGCCAAATTGGGTAAATATCCCAGATTTTGGGGAGAATTTCAATTTTTATTTTATCCAATATTCTAGTTTTTATAAATGCAACAAATAAATAATAGATTGAAAAAAATTAAACGGACAGCTGCCCTGTTTTTTTATAATTAGTACAGGGTTTACAAAATGATGATGTGTATAAATAGAGGATTGCAATAACATTCAATTGCAATTCATTTATTCCTTATTTCCTTACTATCAAAATATGACTCATTATAAATCAGCCAAATTTGAAATAAAATATATTGGGTTCGGTGTAATGTTGAACAAGAAGCTTGTTATTTGAAATGCATTATAATAACTACCTTATTATTATTATAGTTCTATTTTTCCTAAAATAATTAACAATGAATATGCACGCAGTTAAACCCTACATTTTTTTAAACATTCGTCAAACATATATTACCTGTGCGCAGTAGAAAATAGTTGATTTGTAACATTAATCTACGACAACGTCATATTGGTGACGTTATTCTCACTATTCTTATAGTTTTGATATCATTGATTCGTTGATGAAGTCGCAGTTGGTTCAAATAGGTCCGATTGCTAGAAACTTTACAATTTACTTTAATAGTTTTATTGCGAGAAGTTTAATGGCATTTAACAACTGTTTTAACAACGAAAGATTTAAGACGAAATAATGATTTTAACAAGACTGATTGTTATTCGATTGCTTCTGCTTATTAATCAGCTTAAAAAACTTTAAAAATAATTACTAATACCGACACTGTCAAATAATTAGGAAAGCCAATATTAAAGGTATATTACACATCTTTATTTAAATTAGTGAAACATTTCGTGTTTTCTATATTAGTGAACATGCAGTATAAAAAAATACTTATTCCATTAGTAGTCAGAAAGCATAAAAATAAAACACTAGTACAATAAAATATCGATTATAATTGCGAAATATTAATTTTACGAGAATAAATGCTAACGACGCGAGCCGTTTTTGTTAACTATGATTGAGAAAAGAAAATAAAAACAAACGCGAAGCCGCGCAGTGTTCACCGGCCCAGGGATAAACGCTGGCCGCATGCTGCTCGCCCCTCCAATAATTGTTCAGATGAATGTACAACGCGTTCAACTAAGAGAAGATCCGCAAGGCGGCGGTATTTTACGGTCTTATTTTTTAAGATTTTTATTTTAACCTGACTCGGGCATGAGCTATCGCATCCTTATGAAATGTTCACATTATATTCCTTATAGTATAAACTAGTAAGATATGGGAATATTTTTTTTAATTTTGAAAAATATAACATTATTTTTTTCATACCTCTGAAAGCAAATTGTTAAAAAAAAGTACTTCGATATTTTACTAGATAATTGAGCTTAATATACGCTGTCAAAATTTCAACTTTCTAGGATCCCCCCCTTAAACAAAGAATTCCCGCAAATTTAAAAAACACCGTAATTATCGGGATATGTATACTCAAAAGAAAAATGCCCTGTATGTTTTGTTTCAAACACGTTTTAAGCGTGTTTTAAAGACGTTTTAAACATGTTTTTAATAGTTAATGTTTTAAACGCTGTTCCAATGAAAACACACGTTTTGTTAAAAAAACTATTTGTTTCAATTAAAATGAAAAAAACGTGTTTTTTAACAACCCTGATCAAAAGTATTTTAGAATTGTCAATAATATTATAAGATAAAGTACAGCTAAAATAATATTTCGAGATTTAAAATACTAATTTAAAATTACATTTCAATAATCTTTATTTTTATGAATGATTTTTTGCGAATTTTTTTCCTAGTATTTTTAAACGTTGTGATTTAAATTGTAAACAAATTATAATTACAATTTATGATTTTTGTAAATTTTTAGAAAAGCTATTATATTGTATAGATACAAAAATAAAAGTTAAAGCAATACAATACAAAAATGTTAAACCAATAAAACAATAATAATTAATTACAGGTTAAATTTAACGCGTAAATTTATTATTTTATCTTATTATACAGTGCGATCGTTTAAATTATGATTTAGAGTATGCGGCATTTTTTGTGCCCAAAATGCTAATTAAATGATACAATAAATTTAAGGTTATGGTAAACTATGTGTTAATAGTCAATAGTGCCAATCTAATTTAAAATTCAAAGCCTACTCTTAATCATGTTTTAAACGATCACACGGTAATTGTTTTTTATTTTTTTTGTATTACTATTCTTACCAATATAAACAAATAGCCAATTATTTATCAAGTTTACAAGTTATATCCATTTATAAAACTCTAAAAATATTATTATTTTCCAGTGTATGCAATTTTTCATATTTTGATTTTTTGGTCAATTTCAGTAATATGTTTGTTGATTTTTGTCAACTTTTGCAATATTTGTTAAATATAATAATTATAAGAACGTGTTATTTCAGAACTTGTCAATACGTAATGAATTTAATAGATTAATTAAACATTGATTAATTTTATTTTAATTCGGCGATTTTCATCATTTTTAGTTGATTTTATAAATTAACGAGTTGTATCGGTTGTTTATTTATTTATCAACGATAGTCGTTACGTTATTAATATACAAAAGTAATAACCGTTAAAATAATACAGTAAAAAAATGTTAAAACAATATAATGATTATTATTAACAATTGCGAAAATAAGAGTCTGATTCTAATAAATGATCACAAGTACTTACAAATTTTCTCCATCGTTTACTTCCTGCCTCTGATTGTCCAGCGAGTATAACCAAAATCATGGCGATGTAGACAAACATGATTTGAATTTTCATTTTGTGTCTTGAAGTGATAAATTGCTCAATGAATGGATACCTTGCGAATGGTGATTGAGAGAACGATTGCTGTCCTTTTTATATGGTCAGTTATAATGTTTCAGTCTGCGGGGAATTCCAGCCTGATCTCTCCGAACGCGGTCGGGATTATTTTTGCACAGTCTCACACTGGTAATCTTTTATAACGCGATAATTAATTATCGTACTTCCGTATATGTTGTACGAATAAAATTCCTAAATTGTTATCTTCATCGTGAAATAAATGATCAATTAATTTAAATGTAACTCGCTTCATTTCTATCAAGTGTAATTTTATTAATAAAATCATATAGAATTTTGACACTATTCCACATGGAATATTTAACTTATCATTTTATTAACGACATTTAAATTAAAAATACAAAGAATTAAATAATCGTTGTTGAAAATAATAAACAAATTTGACCTTTTTATAGGGTATTTCGGTAACCTAAAGAGTTAGAAAAATACTGGATATTTAATTAAAACACTTGGTTTGTTTCACTAATTAAAAAAATAGTGAAACAAACCAAGTGTTTTAATTAAATATCCAGTATTATATTCAAAAATGTTTCACCACGGGTTAAGTGAGAAATTAATTAAAGATAGAGTTAGAAAAAATTTGATACACATGTCATGACCTTTTTTTCTAAGATATTAATAATGGCGTTGACAGATCAATGCGAACTTGATTAGTTTGGAAAATACCATATTGGCTATTGTTGGCTATTTTAAAATACATCTTTATCTTAATAACGATAAGATATACAAAAAAACAGTTTAATATCTATTTGTGCAGTGGTCGCCGTAAAATGCAGTGGCGTACTTATTTTTGTTTTTGGATTTATAATTTGTGAGCTATAACATAAAGTTGATTTTTGTTTAAATGGAACACCCTATATATTTTTATGTCATTAAATAGCACATTAAATTAGCTTTACGTTTATATTTATAAAAATAAGTTGTTTTTTTTTTGTTAAAAAATTGTGTTTCTATCTCTGAAACATTTAGATTAATATTTGATAATACACACATAACGTAGTGTACTAAAGTGATTACAACTCGAAAACAATACTTTCTTGTCTTTGTTTTACACATAAGGGAAAGTAAAAAAAAAACAAGGAAAACAGAAATGACAGCGTGTAAGAAAATAGAAATTTATTTTTCTAAAATGTAATTGTTTTAGGAAAAGTCTTAGTCTTTATTTATTTTTATAAATTGTGATATTTTTAGGAGAAGTCTCGCGATGTGAAATGATTCAACTTTACACATGAGTGTAAAAGCAAGTGTGTAAATAAAAAAAATAATCATTTTTTAAGAAGTCTGAATCTGGATTCGTTGATTCTCCTTACACACGTAATTTGGTGTGTAAACAAATAATACAATTTTATTCAATTAATTCATAAAATCAAAATACAGCAGATGATGTATATTTTGAACATCACTTTAAATCAGTGTTTAATACGCGTGGCGCATGAACTAAAATTTCGCGTTTAGAGAAGCCTGAAAACTTGGTTTGGTCGCGTAGTGCGAAGCGCGGAGCGGCCAAACCAAATTTTGCCTAATCGAAATTTAATTCATGCTTTACCTGGGAGTGGAAAAAAAAATAAAATTGCACATGCGATTTTCCATTAACAAAATCCACGATTTTAAAATTCTTTTTTAAACTTTTTAAAATGTTACATTATCCATTGATATTAGAAACAATCTGTATTAATTTTCCCTAGAAAAAATTCCTAAATCAACCAGCTCGAATGAAAAATTAATAAAAATCGCGCTTCAAATAATAAAAATGTTCAACCGAAAATTACAACTTTTTTTAGGATTTTTAAAAACTCCTAAAAAATCACAGACTTTCACTTTCGCGAGCGAAACACCGTAGCGTTAAGACGTGCGAGCGAATATCTAAAGTGACTCTTGTGTTTATCTTAAACAATCATCATCATCATCTATCCTTCCGGGTGCCACCTATGAAGGATGGAGAGGGATGTGACAGATGAATCATCGATGGACACTTCCGGTTACATCGAGGCCACAGCGAGAAGACGCGGACACCCACCAAAATGCTCTACCACAAAACGGCTAAACGCAACAGCCACCAATATGACATGAACGCACTTATAATAAAGACCAAATATAAGTTTTTATTAAAAAGTAACGCCGCACTACAGATAATTGAGAGCCGGCTAAAAAATCTACAAGCCAAGAGGATCACCTATGAGTTTTCCAAATGGCAGCCGTCCCGTACGCACGGCGCGCATGGCTCTATAGGCGAGAGCGCAGCAGCCCCTTTCACTCAACGCGCAACGCCTGCGCCATCATACTGCGCTATAATCAAAGGAGTGGAACCCGAGATCGACGATCAGACGATAAGTGCGCACTTGCAAGCGCAAAGAATGACACACAAGTATTGTCGTCGAATTGTAGCAAAAAAAGACAATTTTATTACACACATGATAAGGATTATCACTGGATCTCTAGACACATACACGAAACCAATTCAATTTCATGTGTAAGGTCTACAGCATCGTAGAGAGCAAGCCGCCGCCCCCAATCCCAATCCCTTTCAACCGTTGCAATAAATTCGACCACGTCACAGCGAATTGCACGGAGAGAATAACATGCGCAGAAGCTCACCCAACCAACCTATGCAATACAGAACTGCCACTTAAATGTAAAGCCTGCGGAGCCACCGACCACGGAGCATGGTCAACAAAATGCCCGAATATACCACTGAAGCCAATCAAAGGAATCCCGAATGTAAAAATTGTTAGCCAAAACAAAAAATCATTAGAAATTGACAAAGACTTGACAATCAATTCGAGAATTCATACACTCATAACAATTCACGATTATATCATTGACATCTACTCAACGAAAATCAGTGCACCAACGATGACCAACAGAGAATAACTTATTAAAAAACTTAGACAACGCTTCACTGATTCATTCCAGATAGACACACATGTCAATTTCTCTGGCACCAAAATGTTTGTTTTCATGTTCGATTTAAAGTCACCCGAGATTGTTCCTCCCGTTATTTCTACCATCGGTATACACACTGGCGTCGCCCAAATTAGTAAAAATGGCTAGTATAAATTTTATATACACCAACATTAACTCCTTACCTAAAAAATCCCATCTTGTATCCCATTTCCTGCGCAACAATCCTATCCATGTGAGTATGTTTGTAGAAACTAAATCCAAACTCCCATTCCCCCTAAATGATTGGCCCTACAAACAACTTCCCTAAACCGTTCCTCTCCAAAATCAAAGAGGTGGCTCAATGGTCGCGGTGCGACCAGGAATCCGTCTAGGTATAGCCAATCCCCCACGTGTAAATCACGTAATGAACGAATGCCTACACTGTACCATTGAGCTTATTTCTTTTACCCTGTATATCTTCCTTGTATATATACATAATTTCTCTCCCATCGAAAATACTATTTTTACCAAAGCCTCCCTCTTTGATCATGTTATCATAATTGGCGATTTCAATATAAATAAGTCAAAGAATAAACAACTTTCTTCTTTTATGTCTAATTCCAACTTTGTCGGAACCACACATACCCTATATTTATAATGTGAAATAATCAATCCTCTACTCCCAATATTTTCCTTTGCACTAGCAACATCCGTCATCTCGTTCAGGATGTAGAATTAATACCTGACCTTGGCTCAGACCATATGTCTATACGATTTTCCCTTTCTTTAACCCCTCCCGTAACTACCGCACCAACCAAAATATACAGACATAAGGACTGTAACGTTGACAAAGTGACGGAGGACATGACAAGCTTTATTAATTCCCATCAAGAAATTCAATCCAATCCATGTCTACTTTCTTTAAATACCTCTCTGACTCAATCAAACAAAACACCCCGGTTTACTCCAAAACACCCTATAAATACCCACTCCCTAAATATATTTTACGACTGATTAAATACAAACGACAATTATACAAGGACATCAGACTGACTGACGATGGTAACTTAAAATTAAAATTTAACAAACTGAATAAAGACATTCACCGACTGATTCAACAATACAAAACAGACCATTGGATACAAACTTGCAACGACATTAATCAAAAACAAGGAAAGACATTTTGGGACGAAGTCAAAAAACTAAGCAAATATTAAAAGACGGACTATTTACAACACATACAGGACCCTACGACACCAATGACCGTTACTGAGGACCAGTTAATAGCAGACATATTCGGAGACACATTTTCCGAGAGACTAAATTCATGGTACAAATCCTTCAAGCAAAACCCCCAACACCATTCAGCCTTCGACGACATAAAAGAAGAAGAATATTATGAAATACTTTATAAAGGTAAAAATACATCGCCTGGTCACGATAATATACCCAGATTGATCCTTAAATCCCTTCCCGATCACATTCATGAATACATACTTCTTATATTTAATTCTATCTACCGATCCCAAGCTATACCGGACGAATGGAAGAAGGGCATTAGCACTTGCATACATAAGCCCGGAAACGACGCAACTTTGGTATCAAGTTACCGCCCAATTATTCTGCTTCCTGTCCTCGGTAAATTGTTTGAATCCTTAATCCAAAAAAAAGTCACTACCCACATTTTAGATCTGATCCCTCCTTATCAATTTGGTTTTATTGAACATCGCTCAACTTCCCTTCCCTTAACAATCCTTACCTCGAATTGCCAGACAGCACACCTCGAAGGTAAAAAATCCGCAGTACTATTACTCGACATACAAAAAGCGTATGATTCGGTCTGGCATCGCGGTGTGCTGTTCAAGTGCAATTCGTTAGGCATCCCTCCACACTTAACTAAAATCATAGACAGTTTCCTATCCAACAGATCCTTAAGCGTCAGAATCAGTAATTCCTATTCACGTTTATTCACCCCACTATAAGATCTACCTTAAGGTTCCCCACTGCCCCCCATGTTATATAACATCGTTGTCCATGACCTTTACAATTCAGATCCTCTCTATTTAAATCCTTCCGCATACCCTCTACTATACGCGGATGATACCGCCCTTATAACCCACGCTCCCAATATTCCTAAAGCCTTAAGCACTCTTCAAGGGCTGATAGATAGCATCCAAACCTGGTTCGTGAAATGGAGAATTTCCATTAATCCAAATAAAACCCAACTTCTCATTCCCCTCCACCGCCATCTAAACTCCCCATACCATATTTTAATTAATAATCATCCTATCTCATCGTCACCTAACTGCAGATACTTAAGCATTACCCTCGATCCCCAACTAACCTTTATTAACCACACTCGAAGCCTAAAAACAAAGATAAAATGCAAGGCGCGCCATTTTAGATCGCTGACATTCCGAAAATAAGGTATTACTGTAAAGACCGCTGTTCATATATACAGAACTATATGTCGCCCCCAGCTAGAGAATGCCCTCATGCTATTTCACAATCCTCGTTCCAACGTGTTGAAAAATATAGAGGTCGCCGAACAATCAGCCCTAAGAGTGCTTACGAAAATCAGACACCCTAATAACCCCCTACACAACCCTTCCAATACTCTCCTGTAAGAAATGTGCAATATTCCCCCTATTAATCAACGCCTAGAATATCTCTCCTTAAAGTTCACCACAAATCCTAATATCACTACTATCCTCAATCATATGTGTATACCCCGCAACCCTAATACCCGCCCTAAATTAAAATATCCCACATCTACCATTTATCAATTCATCTCATTACATCAACCGAACCCCGACAATAACGTTAGCGATCACGACTTTTAAAAAACAGACATAGACAGGACAAAGACAGGCTGAAAGACCGCTGGTCGATAGCCAGTTTCCGAGTTGGGAAAAATAATAAACAAAATCAAAATGTATTGTATTATATGTATTATATTTGTTTTGTAGTCAACTCAGAAATAAAGATGTTTATTATTATTATTTCACAGACTTTCATATCGATATTAAAAACAATTAGGCTTGTTTATTTTCCCCAGATAATAGAAAAATTAAAACACCTAGCTTGAATTAAAATTTCTTGAAAATCGCGACTCTAAACAAAATTAGATAAAAATGTTCATACGAAATTTACGATTTTGTTTTTTTTATTCTCAAAAAAAATCACAGATATTTCTATCGATATTAAAAACAATCTGGGGTATTAATTTCACCCCAGAAAACAATTCTTAACGAACCCAGCTTAAATTTCTTGAAAATCGCGATTTTCAACAAAATTCTAGCTTTGTTTATATCGGACGTCATTTTGAATTACAAAAACGTTAAATAACTTAATTTAAAGCCTCTTTAATTTTTAATAAGCTAATGTTTAGCTTTTTTTTATTTTCTCGTAAGATTATTTTTAAATATTGTATTATTTAAATACCTACTTTTACGAATTTATTTGTAAACTCCTCATCGTATATTATTAATTGAAAAAGTGTGCGATTGAGGATTGAATAAGCTTTAATTGGAGTTCTAAAATGTTTTTAGAGCTTAAAAATTGTGAATAAGACAAGCGCTTAAACTTGATTTTTGTGGAATTTGATGCTTCTCTGATATTTTTAAAAATGGAAACACTATGAAAAAAATTATCAAAGCAGAAAATGCGTAACTTACATTGATTCTAGCAATTATAAGTTTATCTGTGAATTATTGTGGATTTTTTAAGAACACTTTTATTTTGGTGAAAATCGACAAAATATGCTTGCCGGCCGCCGAACCGAGCAGACGTATCTTTGTATTTGAGATCGAATTTGATTTATAAGCCACTATAAGTTTACAAAACCACCGAGGCCCAACGCGAACATGGTGTCGTCAGCATCCGAGATGGAGTCAAAAAACCCAAAATATGGGGAAGGGGGCGCCCGAGTAAAAGCGGATCTGAGTCTTCTTCAAGCGAGGTAAAACGCACGGACAAAAAAGTCACTCCACAAAAATCCATTGATACATCCATAAAAACTAACACAAACATCACAAATACTAAAAAACAAATTTGCTACACATTTAAAACAACTCGTAACCTTAACCGATTAGAAATGGCACAAATTTGGAATAAATACAATTATGATAACGACGCATTAATAATTCAAATGAAAACTGGATTTATTATAAAATCTACATAGTCATCACAAATAATAACACACAATTTAAATACACTCAAAGAAAAAAAGATAATATCACAATATGCTATCACAAAACCCAACCCGATATACGAAAAACGCGAGACTGCGCTATCATACAGCTGCATAGTAAAATCGATCGAACTTGAAATTGACACTAAAACTATTAGCGATGTATTAAACAATGCCGGAATTACGCATTCACACATAGAACTGCAAAGAAGATACAAAATGCGCCAAATGTAAAGGATTGCACAACACATCTGCATGCAACACAAATCTTTCCGAAAAATGCACTTCTTGTCAAGAAGAAGGTCATCAGGCATGATCAATGAAATGCAAAAACCACCCAACGAAGCCGATAGAGGGATTACCTAAAGTCAAAATACAAATTACTAACAAAAAATCTTTAGACATAGACGCTTCTATAAAAAAAGACACCCGCGTTCACAAATCACTCACACTTCACGACTTTATTCTAGACACTTACGCCACAGAAATTAACAATCCTTTAGTAACCGACAGAAATGAACTTTTGCAAAAACTACGCCGCCGATTTATCGACTTATATTGATACGCATGTTGCATTCTCAGGAAATCGCCTATTCATCGACATATTTGACCTTAAATTCCTAAACAATACCCCCCCTGTTGTCCCAATAGATAATAATGGAGTTCATACGACAAGTTCCACTGTTATCAATGGCAAATATACGTTTCCTTTATTTCAACATCAATTCTCTTCGCAACAAATCCCACCTCCTATCCAACTATTTGTTAAACCATAATGTCCATGTTAGCCTCCTCGTTGAAACCAAATGTAAAAACTCATTGAGCTTAAACGATTGGAAAAGCCTGCGTATCTCTGCGTCAATTTTTTAATGAAAACCAACGAGGAGGTTCCAGTGTATCCTTTCACCCAACCATAACCTATGGAAACGCCAATCCACCACGTGTTAATAACCATATAAATAAATGTCTCCATTTCCTAATAAACAATTTTTCACTTCATATATTCCTAGTATATATTCATCCGCATTCCTTCATTGACGACATCATATTCACAAAAGCTTCACTGTATGATCACGCCCTCATAATAGGAGATTTCAATGTTAATAAGAGAAAGACTCAACAAATTCAAAATATTTGCACCAATTCCAATTTTATAAAAATGCCTACTCCTCCTACACTTATAATAAATGAAAATCGAGCCACTACCCCAGATATCATCCTGTGCACCCTAAATATCCAACATCTTATCCATTCAATCACGCTTACACTAGACTTTTGTTCCGACCACCTCTCCATACAATTTGAAATTAAAACAAAATCATGTCCATCCCCTCTCCCCCCAGATTACATTTCCCTTTATCAGAGTTGTGATATAAAGAAAGTAGAAAAAGACATAACTCTAGCATTTCAAGGTGTACAAGACATAAATCCCGAAGTTATATCCCGTTTCAACCCCACACTTTCACAGTCCATAGAGCGTCATACACCTAAAGTAAAAACACAATATTACAAATATCCCTTACCAAACTTTATCCTTAGACTTATAAAAACAAATGACAAATTTACAGAGATAGTAAGTTCTATACGGACAGTCCAATTAAACAGACATTTAACAGACATACAAGACAAAGCAAAACTCTTATTCTAGAATTTAAAAAATCGAAATGGATCACAATTAACGACATGCAAGGTAAAACTTATTAGACGGAAATTAAAAAAATATCAAAATACAAAAAGAGGGACTACATGCATGACATAAAGGACCCACATGACGGTATAATACTAACAGACGATAAAGACATTGCACAGACATTTGCAAATCAACTAGCTGACACATAAAGGGTGATCAACAATGATTGTAGACAAGTTAAATTTCCCGCCGAAAAATTTGGGGAATTTGATCGCTCCAAGTTCATGCCAAGGAAAAATTAATAAACAGTAACTCGATTTGACATTAGCAGCGTCGTGCGTCGTATTTTGCCATTGTGTTAATTCATTCTTCGAATTAAGTTATTTTTCATTCTGTTTCATTGACATCAGTTCTTATCAGGACTACTTTGTATAAGTCTTTGTTTTGTGGTAAGTGATTTGCTGTTTTTAAGGTTAGAAAATTAGAAAATTTAAGTTTAATCCTAAATTTACAGATTTTAAGAGAATTCGCTTGTGTTTACCGTGATGTTTGCACCACAGCATGATGCTTTCATCCTGAAGGCTCATTATCGAAGTGGAACTATGAATGAAGATGGCACATGGACTTACTCATTACAATCGTGTCTGAATCAATTTATTCAAGCCTTCTCCGATGTCCACATTCCTTACAAAACATTTTCCTCGCATAAAATCCGCATTGTTGACCGTTTTGAGGGCACGAATTGTATCTGTAAGAGCAAGTCAGCTGGAAGACTGCCTATCTTAACAGAAGAGGTTGTTGGCGACATTCAACAACGACTTGAACAAAGCCCAACAAAATCTTTAAGAAATAAATCTTAATTTTAATGTGCTTATAAATTTTAATGTTTAATCCTTTTACAGGAGTACCGTATGGGAGTTGCATAAAAGCCGCAAAAAAAATTGCATTTGCACCCGTATAAGGTATCGGTACTTCAACAACTTCAGCCACTTGATTTCCAAAAAAGAATTGATTATTGCAATTGGTTTAATCAGAATTTAAATGATAATGGTATGTTGGACAAGACCTTTTTTACTGACGAGGCGTAGTTTCACTTGTCAGGATATGTGAACAGCCAAAACTATCGTACGTGGGCGACGTCTCGAAAATGCTACCCAAACGGTAGCAATTTCGAGACGTCGCACATACGGGTATTTGGACGAATTGAGCGGCCAAAAGTCAATAATATAAAAATCACGGAAATTAAAAAAGAAAAGAGTTCCATTAAGCGAAGTGTAGTCTGCATATGATAACAACGCTTCCCCGCACCCTGCCCAACTCTAGCGCTCTACAGATAAATCGGAACATAGCCATTACTTTCAGCGCTCGTATGCTCTTTTCACGTTCCTTGCGAGCACATATTAATTATTCGTATATCGTGTTTACTGTTGAAAAATCAAGCCATGGACTGTAATAAAGCAGGTAAGTGGCCATACTTTTCATGTAGTTTGTTGCTATAGCTGCCAAATTATCTACAAGGTATCGATTCGATTAATTGTTGTATATTGCAATGATTTTTTCAATATTTGAGGTTATAAGTTATACTTCCCGACATTTCCCGTCATTAATTTTGGACTTAATAGAAAGCTTGAGGCTTATTCTACGCGATAATTAAAAAAACTATCTGCTAAATGTTGCTATTTTTATAGTTTTCTCTACTTTTATTTGACGGCGTTTAACATCTGTAGATGTTATGTTTTGCGCTGAATTGTTGGTTTCTTGTTTTAGGACCGTCAAATCAGAGAGTTATTACTAGAAAACACTTGTTTACCTCAATGCAGCGAAGTGATTTAACAAACATCAACGAAAAATTATATTATTTGGAGAACTATATAATTCAGTTACATGATTACTCTAACGAACAACTCAAAGAAGTAACACAAGAATTTTCGCGTTTTAAATCTGAAATTAAAAGAAGATGGATTAAAGCAATTAGAGTAGAGGATAACTTTATAAAAAAGAATAAAGAATGGCTTGAAGGCACATTTAGTATTCCGAAAGTCGTGAACTAACAAGGGCGTCCATCAAAGTCATTTGGTGAGTTAAGTGTGAGGAGTAAAAGAAGAAAAACTGAAGATTTACGATTATCTAACGACTTAGAAGTGCTAACCTGTGCTGCACAGATTAAATTAAGAGAAACCGGAAAGAGAGATGCTTCTTTAGTGTTGAAAGATTTAACCAGTTCACCAAACCGAGCTACTAAATACAAAAAAGCATTCTCTGTTACAAATCGTTTCACGCCAACACGATTGACACCATCGCAGGCCCTGTCCATGTTTGTGGAAGCGGATTTGTCTAGAAGACAGTATGAAATAATAAGGAGTTCAAACAAAAATATATATCCTTGTTATAGCATCCTTCAGAAAGCTAAACAGGAATGTTACCCCGATAAGGAAGCATATCGAGTAACTGAAACTTGTGCAGAAGTTAAATTGCAGAGCTTAATTAATCACACGGTAACGCGATTGTTAATACATTTAGAAGAGGTTATGCAACTTCTAAATGAAGATGAGAGAGGTACATTAGTTTTAATGTGCAAATGGGGTTGCGATGGAGCGCATCAAGCTCAATATAAGCAAAGGTTTCAAAATGATTTCGACTCGGACGCGAACATATTCCAAAGCTCTTTTGTGCCTCTACAACTTATGTGCTCTACTAACAAAAGGGTCATCTGGCAGAATCCAACCCCCTCCTCTCCACGTTATTGTGGTCCGCTACGAATCAGATTTATAAAGGAAACCACAGATGTAATAAACGAAGAAATAAGCTATGTCAGGAACGCCGCAAGCGCGCTGCAAGAAACTAAAGTGACAATGGCAGACATAACTTATTCGGTAAAGCACAAAATGATGCTTAGTATGATTGATGGAAAGGTGTGCAATGCTGCTACAACAACAACATCTACAATGAAATGTTACATCTGTGGTATGACATCTAAGAATTTCAACAATTTAAACATCCAGAAATATTGTTTGGTGTTGTAGGCGTTCACTTTATGGTACATCTTAAATACACTTGTAAATAAAACACTTTTTACTTTGTTTAACCACTGGATCTGGATCCAGTGGTTAAACAAAGTAAAAAGTGTTTTATTTACAAGTGTATCCAGAAATATGTTAATCCAGAGCGACTTGAATTCGGGCTGTCCATTTTGCACGCCAGAATCCGGCTATTTGAGTCAATTTTACATCTGTCTTACAAGCTCACTGTCAAAAAATGGCAACTGAGAACAGAAAGCGACAAAGCTATAGTCAAACAGAGGAAGCTGAACGTACAAAAAGGGTTTCAAGAAAAGCTTGGCCTTATTGTGGATGTACCTAAACCAGGATTCGGTAACACCAATGACGGAAACACAAGTAGGCGATTTTTTTCGAACCATGAATTAGGAGCAGAAATTACCGGCATTGACATTAATTTAATTTATCGGCTCAAAGTTATATTGGAAACAATATCTAGTGGTCATAAAATAGACACAGAAAGATTTTCTGTTTACTCGAAGGATACCGCGCGGTTATATATATATTCATCTTTACGCGTGGTATCCCATGACTCCTACGATGCACAAGATATTAATTTACAGGCCTGTGGTCATCGAAAAAGCGTTGCTTCCGATAGGCTTATTATCTGAAGAAGCCTCTGAAGCAAGAAATAAGCATATACGTTTGTACAGACTAAATTTTGCGCGAAAATTCTCGAGAGTGTCATGCAAAATGGATGTGATAAACCGATTACTCTTAAGTTCGGATCCTTTCATTACAGGAATGAGACCAAAGTCCAGCAAAATAAGTAAACCGTTTCTAAAAGAGACACTTGACTTATTGCTTCCTTCAGAACCTCATCCACATAAAATATTCGGTGACGAAGACGCATCAGACGGGGCAGATGAATTAATTTCAGACGAGGAACCTTGGGATTCATCTGCCTCATAAATTAATAAAAATAAGTACGAATGTACTTTTCATTTACCTACTATTATAATAATAATAAATTCTAAATTGAAAATAATGTAATTGTAAAATTGTAATAAATAATTATGTAAAGTAAGAGTTAGATTTTTATGCCTTTTACTGCTATGGTTTAGCCTAACAGCACTTTTCGAGTCGATTAAAACTCATAAATAATTTTGGCCGCACAGATCGCTCAAATACTCGTATGTGCGCGTCGGATAATTGGCCCAATATTTTTCAACGAAATAATCAATGCGGAGCGCTACCGAACACTCATTTTAGATGAATTTTTGAATCAATTGCACGATGACGAACAGATAATGGGTTACTTTCAGCAAGATGGAGCCACTCCTCATACTGCGTTGGCGACATTAAATTACTTGAGGGAATTTTACGAAGATCGCTTGGTAAGGGGCGGATTATGGCCACCACGTTCGTCAGACCTCACTTCGTGCGATTTTTATTTATTCGGGCATTTAAAAAATAAGGTTTTTAAAAATCGAATGCATACCCTAAACGAGCTTAAAGCAGCAATTGAAGAAGAGATAAAGAACATAAATCCGGAGGAGCTTCAACGAGTATTTCAAAATAAAAAACGTAGAGTTAACATTTGCCTAGAAAATTAAGGCCATCATTTTCAACATTTATTATAAAATTAGGGATGCTAACTCTACGTTTATTAAAAATTCACAAAACCTTAACTTACGTAAATTTACTTTGTATATTTAATTAAAATTGTAAAAATTTTATATATAGTTGTGATTAAATATTTAATTTATTTTGGGAAAAAATGTTTGCTACGCCAATGGAAAAGCAATCTAGGGGATTTTCTTTTCATATAATCAGTTGTACCAACATTTTTTGGCGGGAAATTTAACCTGTCTACAATCATTGTTGATCACACGTTATGAAACCACACAAAACAACAGTTATGACAATAGATTCTACAATTACTTGAAAGACTGGTTTAATTTTTTTGACACGACTCTTCTTATACCTCCCCCAGACGATACACTGGACGAGACGGACTATTTCTCTGTTTTACACTCTGGTAAAAATTCCTCTCCAGGCTATGATAAAATTCCTAGATTAATTTAAAAAAAACTACCCTACGATACCCATGTACTAATCCTAAAAATGTATAACTAATGTTACTCCCATCAATACTTCTCCGAGTGGAAGCAAGGGTTAATTAGATGTATTCCTAAACCTAAGAACGACCCTTCCCATATTTCCATTTATCGGCCCATAACACTCCTCCCAGTATTAGGTAAACAGTTTGAATCCCTTATTAAATAAAAACTTTTACAGCTAACTATAAAATCCAAAAATCAACCATACTAGCTCTTTCCATTTTAACCTCCAATATACAAACCATGCACCTAGAAGGTCAAAACACAAGTATCGCTTTTCTCGATATAACTAAAGCTTTTGACACGGTTTGGCATAGTGGCCTCCTATACAAATGCTACATCCTTAACATCCCAAAGCATCTAATAATCCTTATTTACTCTGTCCTAATAAATAGATCCTGTAAAGTAAGAATCCGCCAAACGATATTTCACTCATTCCCCCTTATACAAGGTGCCCCGCAAGGCTCTTCGCTATCCCCACTCCTTTACAATATATATTGCTATGACATATTCAATCCCAACCCTTCCTACTTCAATCCAACGAAATACGACCTCCTATTCGCTGACGATACGGCCCTTATCTCCCACGTTTCAACAATCCCAAAATCTCCTTCAAAACTCTCTTAATTCCATACAAAAATGGTGCAATAAATGGCAAATACAATTAAATCCTTCCAAAACCAAATTATTCATTCCTTACCATAAAATCACTCCACGATCTCCTACAATAATAATCAACAATGCCACTATTCATCCATTCTATTCCTGTAAATACCTAGGCATCGAATTTGTTTCAAAACTTTCCTTCCACCCATATACCAAATCCATTATAACCAAAATGAAAACAAGTGCTAGGCATTTCCGATCTTTAACGTATAAACAAGAAGGAGTTAAAATATAACAGCACTTAAAATATACAAATCGATATGCCGGCCCTTGTTAGATTACGGTGCAATTTTATTTCTTCACACCCGTCCTTCAATTTCACAACATATCCAAGCCGCCAAAAGATCAGCCCTACGAATCCTCACAAAACTCAGACACCCAACGAATCCTCTCCATAATCCATCTATCATCATCCTCTACGAAACTACTCAAGTAACACCAATCTCTCAACGCATATTTACCCTCAGCGAAAAATTCGCTGCCAATACCTATAACTCCTAAACAAATTCTGTATTCCTAGAAACCTATACCACTATACATTCCATTTGTACCGTTCATCAAGACAGTTCACAAGCCTAACATTCTATCACATTGTTTCAAATAAAATAAATTCTAGACAGGGCAGAAAGACCTCTGGTCGATAGCCTAACAGACTAACCCCATAGTGTAAATAGATGAATAAATATACAAAGAGTTTTTTGTAACACCGAACATTTTCATAACGAGAATTTTTCTTTTAAGTATGCATATGCATACGTTGTACATTTTCCGACGATCGGTTCATCAAAGAATTCAATTTAAAGCTATAAACGAGTGTCTCCACTCCCAGGCGAAGCATGAAGTAAAATTTCGAGTTTAGAAAAGCCTGAAAATTTGGTTTGGTCGCGTAGCGCGAAGCGCGGAGCGACCAAACCAAATTTTCAGGCTTTTCTAAACTCGAAATTTTACTTCATGCGCCACCGGTACAAAAGACTGACATATTACGAAGTTTTAAACACACCGCTAAACTTGAAATTAAATCAGTGTTTTGTACCGGTGGCGCATGAAGTAAAATTTCGAGTTTAGAAAAGCCTGAAAATTTAGTTTGGCCGCTCCGCGCTTCGCGCTGCGCGACCAAACCAAATTTGCAGGCTTTTCTAAACTCGAAATTTTACTTCATGTTTGAGTTTGGGAATAGAACACTCATTTTAAGTTTCAAATTGAACTCTTAAAAAAAACAACGATTATCTAAAGATTTACGGCATATACGCTGTAATTGGGACATTTATACTTAAAAGAAAAACTTCCTGTATGTACAAATTGAGGCAAGGCCGTAGCCAGGGGGGTAGTATTCACCTAAATTGTAAGTTCATTGTAAAGGATTATAAACAACAAGGAAGACAAAAGTGACCGTTTTTCTTTTCTTTTCCTGAAAATTCTCCTGAAATTGAATACAAAAACATTAAACATCAATCATCGTGAAGACCAAGAAAAAAATTATTAGATCAAGCCTCTAGGTCAGCTTTTAAAAGCTAATTGCCGGTAATTGCCGAATATATTTATGTCCGGTGAGCAATTACCGAATGCCTGGGATGCTTTCTTTTTTCATTCGCGAATAATCCAAAATTAATTGGCGTATGGCGAATATATGCCGGTCGCTAAATATTAATTGAGTGTTAAGTCAAAATTATACACCAGATACAATTGACATAATTGCGAAAATGTTAGCCGAGCGACGTGCAAAATCGGGACGATTTAACGCCCATTAATTTATCTTCATTTGTTGGCGATTATGTCCTCTAATTGTTTCATTAATTTTAATTGCGGAGATGATAATCTGGTGATTAATTACGATTTTATGGTAAATAGAAATTATTTATATCAAATCTAAAGATTTTAGAAATAGATATTTCAAGAATACTATTTATAAAATTCAAATGGTGGAATTAATTACTGTAGGATAAATACCAACTAAAATCTGGAAATTGGAATTGCATAGAAAGCCTAAGACAAATTTTTAGCCTTATATAAACTTGATTTTTTTGAAATGGAACACTGAGTGAAACACCGTTTTATGTCATTGAATAGCACATTAAATTAGCTTTATATTTATACAAGATAAATTGAAATTCAAAACTATTTGAATTCGAGAAAATAAGCTTACGCTTCTTATAGTTTGCGGGAAGTAGTTGTTTTAATGGATATTTATCGTCTTAAATTTTCTAATTAATTAAGACACTGTTTGCATTTTCACGAATAGTTTTTTCGTAATTTTATATATTATGTTTACATTTATATTTATAAAATTAGGCATTTTTGTTAAAAAATTGTGTTTCTATCTCTGAAGCTTTTAGATAAATATTTGATAATACACACATAAAGTAGTTTGCTAAAGTGATAACAATTTCAAAACAATACTTTCTTGTCTTTGTTTTAAGCAAAAACACATAGAAAACATAAATGAAAGCGTGTAAAAAATGGTAATTTATTTTTATAAAACGTAATTTTTTAGGAGGTTTCGAGAAGCCTCGATTTATTTTCATAAATTGTAATATTTTTAGGAGGTCTTGCAATGTAAATTGATTTAATTTTACACATGAGTGTAAAAGCAAGGGTGTAAATAAACAAAAATATTTTTTTAAGGAGTGTCTGAATCTGGATTCGTTGATTTTCTTTGCACACGTAATTTGGTGTGAAAACAAAAACTGCAATTTTATTTAATTAATTCATAAAATCAAAATACAGTAGGATGATGTATATTTTAAACATAACTAAATCAGTGTTGTATACGAAGTAAAATTTCGAGTTCAGAATAGCCTGAAAATTTGGTTTGGTCGCGACCAAAATAAATTTTTAGGATTTTCTATACTTGAGATTTTACTTCATGCTTAATCTGGGATTAGAAACACTCGTTAGACTATTAATCATAACCAGGGTTGTTAAAAAAAGTTTTTTTTCATTTTAATTAAATCAGTTTTTATATAAAACGTGTTTTTTTTACTTAAACAGCAACATTAAAAATTAAAAACATGTTTAAAACAGAACATACACGGCATTTTTCTTTTGAGTATACATGTCCTGATAATTACAGCGTTTTTTTTTTTCAATTTGCGTGAATTTGTTGTTTCAAAACGGTTAATTTAATTTTTAATTTTTTTTTCAATTTGCGTGAATTTGTTGTTTCAAAACGGTTAATTTAAGCCTTTTAGCGAGTGTTTTCCACTCCCAGACTAAGCATGAAGTAAAATTTCGAGTTTAGGAAAGCTTAAGAGTTTGAATTGGCCGCGTAGCAAAGCAGAGCAGCCAATTCAAATTAAGCCTTTCTAAACTCGAAATATTACTTCATGCGCCACTATTAAAAACACTGATTTACAGTAAAGTTTTAAAAACACACACATACAACAACGATTATAGGCAACCTCATATACGTTAGATATTATTGAGTTACCTATAATCACTGTTTTTTTTTCTTGTGGCGTGGAGAGCTATCAAGCGCGTCCCCAGGTGGCGGATAGGGGATCGGCCATATCGACCCAGTTGAAATGGCTAGTGGTAGCTACAGGGATCACTCCAGGCCTAACATCCTGCGTGGTGGTACCGAAGGCTATCGCCGCGGACCAACTCCCCTCATCCCGGCTGTCGTATCGTGGCTAAGGGATTGCACTGAGGTTAACGATGCCGAGGTCCACATACTGCCTGGCAGTGTACCCTCGTAATACCATTCAATCTCTGTTGACGTGGTCATGTCTCGCGGGCAGAGATTGAGGGGGGTCGTGGCTTAACCGCCTGGACCAAGAGGAGGACACCTCAATAAAATCCTAAATCTTAAGGTAGGGGACTGGGCCGATAAGATGCGTGGCTAGATAGAAGACTAGTCTTTACCGGTCCCAACCTCCAGGGAGATGGCGCCCCCTGGTTGCAACTAGCCTTCTCGTAGCATGCGGGGCTCTGTTACGGGTGACCTGTTACTTCCCTAGCTTCTCGTGGGAATAAATATGAGAACAAACAAAGAAAAAAAGGAAGGGGATACTACGTCCCCCCCCACGGATGTCACCGACATCCCTAAAAATCTGGAGCAGGCTGAGAGGCCTGGCCAGAACACAGAGGATCAATCCTCAACTAAGGGATTTCAATATCCCAAGTTAGGTGGTGCGGCAAAGAAGAGGTATAGATTCCTCCTGCGACAAGGGGTTACCATGGAGGAGGCCCGAGCACAAGCCGTAATTCCCCTTAATCCTCCCAACTCCAAAGAAGCGGGCCACAACAAAAGGCCCAGGTCCGATGGCAGTACCCCGGAGAAAAAAGCTCCAACTAAGAGGGTGAAGGCGGGGGAAAGACCTTCCGGCAATCAGACCGCAAAGGCTGAGGCTGGAGGCTCCAGACCTCGCACCTCTCCCTCTGCTGCTTCCTCCTCGGGAGCAGCAAAAAAACGGACAGAGGCTACCAAATCAAGGCCTCCCCGTAAATCAACTGAAGGCGAAGGTCCGAAGCCTTCCTTCAGTCAGGCAGCAGGGAGCATACGGGTAGGTATAATGCCTAGTAAGTTCCCTGAGGCGTTAGCTGATGCGAATCAACTAACAATGCTTCAGGAAGCAATCCTGGATAAAATTGTGGAGCTAAAGGAAGGGGACATTCGCCCAAAATTCCTAAGCTCCAACAATAGACCAGGATGGCTTATGTTGGTATGCGTGGATAAGGCCACTGCAGACTGGCTAAAGTCCGTCGTGCCAGCACTAAAACCGTGGGATGGCGCCTTGCTGAAGTATGTGGAAGAAAAAGATTTTCCACATACGGATATAGTAATTGGCTACTTCCCATCGAGCGCAGGATACTCCAATGAGAGGATAGTGCAGCTTTTAGAGGCCCAAAACAGCCTCAAAGCCTCACAAAGCTGGAGGGTGCTAAGGAGAACCTCCAATGGCCCCACAGTAGAGCTCGCCCTATCAGTGGACAGCATATCGTCGGCAAGCCTCAAAGAGGCTGCATATAGGGTGAGCTACAAATTCGGCCACATACAATTAAGGCCGAAAAGAACCACGGGGGCAGACAAGACAGCCCCACAAAATGAGCCCGAAAAAGCGGATGCTCCAGAAATCATGGAGCTGGAGAACGCTCCAGAAACCATGGAGCTAGAGAAAAGGACGGACGAGATGCCCTACTCACCAGCTTCCGCACCCAATGCTGAGAAGGAGGTTGGACCGGCAAAAAACAACAAGCCGGACAGCCCATCCGTAGCAGGTGAGGGGATCGGAGAAACTGGCCCCAGGGGAAAAGGAACACTGAGTCCTGCCCCCGGAAAGCCAAAATGACCCGATCACCTCAAAAACTAACTTGCGTCCAAATAAACCTCCACCATGCTAAAGCGGCCTCGAGCGTACTTTCAAGGAGGTTTATTAAGGAGCAGTTAGACATAGGGCTCATTCAAGAGCCCTGGACCAGAAGAGGCCAAATTATGGGACTCCAATCCAAAAACTGTAAGTTGATCTATAGTACCTTACACAATAACGTTAGGGCCGCTTTGTTATTCAAAGCCGGCACTAACTACATTCCTGTTCCAGAATTCATCACGAGAGATCTGGTCACAGCACAAATTAGAGTCACTAAGGGGACGAGCAAGAGGACAATCATTATAGCCTCGGCCTACTTCCCGGGTGACTCCACATCCCCTCCACCAGAAGAGGTCAAACGCCTCATCACCTGGTGCAGGAAGGAAAACAAACACCTGGTCCTGGGCTGCGACGCCAACGCGCACCACACTGTATGGGGCAGTACGGACACCAACAGAAGAGGTGAGTTCCTGCTAGACTATGTTTTAGGTGAAAACTTAGATATAGTCAATAAGGGCAATAAACCTACTTTTATCACATCAGTTAGAAAGGAGGTATTAGACATCTCACTAGCTGATAATTACATAAGCCAGTACATACAAAACTGGCACGTCTCAGATTACGTCTCACTATCAGACCATCAGCATATACGGTTTGACATCGATAGTGGTACTAACCACATCAATGGATTCAGAAATCCCAAAAATACCGACTGGGAGGCCTACCAAGAGCGCCTTACGTCGGAACTTGCGGGACCACTGAATACTATTGAAACAGTCGAGCAGCTAGAAGCAGCATCGACACAATTACAAGATGTAATCAACATCGCTTACGAAAGTAGTTGTCCACTAAAGCAAAGGGCTGTTGTTAGAGTAGTGCCCTGGTGGAACAGCGAACTCGCGAGCCTAAAGGCCAAAACTAGGCGTACTTTTAATAGGGCTAAAGCCTCTGGACAGTGGGAGGATTACAGAAAGGCCCTTACGGAGTACAACAAAGAACTGAGAAAATCCAAAAGGAAAACTTGGAGGACTTTCTGCGAGGGGATAGATGATCTACCTCCCGCACAACGCCTCCAAAAAGTCCTTGCAAAGGATCACACGAACGGTATTGGACTACTAAAAAAGTCCAACGGTCAATACACTGGAACCCTAAAAGAAAGTCTAAGAGTACTCCTAGAAGCTCACTTTCCTGGGTCCCAGGCAATTAACAGTGAAGACTTACCTGCCATCGGCTTTGAGGTAGAAGAACGCCCTACCAGAGAAAGCAAAAAACTGGCAACAAAGATCTTCACTCCAAGCATAATAACATGGGCGATCAACGGCTTCAAGCCGTTCAAATCCGCGGGGGCAGATGGCATCTTTCCAGCCCTTTTGCAAAGGACAGGGGAGGAATTATTACCACGTCTCACGCAAATTTTCAGAGCTAGCTACTCTCTTGGGTATATCCCCAAGCAGTGGAGGGAGGTGGCGGTGGTGTTTATACCAAAGGCTGGCAAACGCGAAATTGACGAGCCTAAGTCATATCGCCCCATAAGCCTCACCTCCTTTCTCCTAAAATGAATGGAGAAAATCATTGATAGAAATATCAGAGGGAAAGCTCTTCAGTCGTTTCCCCTTCACAAACACCAATTTGCCTATCAAGCAGGCAAATCAACAACAAATGCCCTTCACACACTAACAAGTGTAATAGAGAAGAGCATCGCAAGCAAAGAAGTGGCTCTATGCGCATTCTTGGACATCGAAGGTGCATTTGACAACACCTCCTATGAATCCATAGACACGGCCACCAAATCAAGAGGAATTGATGCCTCCACATCCAAATGGATCCATGCTATGCTCAAAGGTCGTAGGATCACACTGTCCATTGGCGATGAATCGGCAACTGTGTTCGCAGTAAAGGGGTGCCCACAAGGCGGGGTTCTATCGCCCCTGCTGTGGTCACTAGTTGTCGATGAGCTAATATCGGTGTTATCCAACGACGGTTTTGACGTACAAGGCTATGCTGACGACATCGTCATCATAGTTAGGGGAAAGCATGACGATACGGTGTCCAACCGCATGCAGTCAGCCCTTCGGAAAGTAAGTACATGGTGCGTGCAGAAGGGGCTCACTATCAATCCCAACAAGACTGTAATTGTCCCATTTACAGGTCGTAGAAAATTAAATCTAAAGGCACTAACCATGAATGGGACACTCATTGGGCTTTCCAACACAGTTAAATATCTCGGCCTCACCTTTGACCAGAGGCTAAACTGGAAAACCCATGTGGATAACATCACTGCCAAAGCAGTAAGGGCAATATGGGCTTGCCGCAGGCTATTTGGCAAACGATGGGGTTTACACCCCAAGATGATATACTGGCTTTTCATTACGGTGATAAGACCAATAATCACCTATGGTTCCGTTGTCTGGTGGACGAAGACAACGGAGATCACAACCCAAGCAAGGCTCAGCAAAGTTCAACGGCTGGCATGTTTGGGCATCACAGGGGCTATGAACACCTGCCCCACTGGAGCAATGGAGGCTATGCTAAATCTCACACCTCTGCATCTGCACGTGAAAAGGGAAGCAGCACTAGACGCATTAAGAATAATCCAGACAGACACACCAAAATTTGGATACCTCAACGGGCACCTAAAAATCCTCAACACTGTGTGTGAAAGAGCGATATACATGCCCAAAGATTACATGTCAACTGACTACGACTTCGACACAATGATTGAAGTGGCCATCCATGGCCGCCATGATGTTGGAGCGAGGGTCAAGCAGTTACAAGGCTCCTCGATAGTTTGGTTCACTGACGGATCCAAAACTGAAAACGGAGTCGGAATCAGTATCACTGGCCCTCGATGCGAGTTATCAAGGGCCCTGGGACGATCCCCATCGATATTTCAGGCAGAAATCGAGGCCCTGAACACATGCGCCCACATATGTTTAGACAGGGGATACAACAAACAGAGGGTTTGCATCTGCTCAGACAGTCAAGCTGCATTAAAGGCAATAAAATCGCCTACATGCAAGTCTAAATCTGTCTGGGAGTGCAAGCTATCCCTAAAGCAGCTGGCTAGGAACAACAGAGTCAAGCTGGTCTGGGTTCCGGGACACGCAGGGATCAAAGGCAATGAAATTGCCGACAACCTTGCCAAGGAAGGGTCCAAGACTCCATTTGTCGGACCAGAACCTTACAGTGGAATAACTAAAGTCCGCATCAAGGGGATGATCCGGGAATGGGAAGATGCTGCCAAAAGTGCTCACCTGAGAGACACACCTGGTCTGCGGCAGGCGAAAAGGTTCATCGCCTTCTCTGCCGTAAGAGCCGGACAGTTTCTCAGGTTAAGCAAGGGCAACCTAAGGCTCATAACCGGCCTTCTAACTGGACACTGTCCTCTGAAGTACCACCTCACGAAGATGGGTCAGACAACTGATGCCAACTGCAGGTTCTGCAACGAGGCTCAAGAAACAGCAGAGCACCTACTTTGTGAATGCCCTGCCTTGTCCCTTCAAAGAGGGAACTACCTGTCATCGGCCACTTTAAACCCTCAAGTTATAGTAGACTTCATAAGAAGTCTAGACATTGAGGGACTCAAGTAGGTCAGGGATAGTTACAAAAGATCTTTTAGGTCGAGGTAACTTCGAAAGGCCCAGAGGCCACACGACCCACCGACCCCATACCATACCATACCATAATCACTGTTTTAAACAATTTGTTCAGCGCAGAATTTGACTCACGTTTTATTCACATCTACATATTAGATCGCTAAAGCCATATATTTTAAACTTTACGATGTTTCAGTGTTTTATACGTGTGGCGCATGAAGTAAAATTTCGAGTTTAGAAAAGCCTAATTTGGATTGGCCGCTCCGCTTCGCTACGCGGCCAATCCAAATTTTCAGGCTTTTCTAAACTCGAAATTTTACTTCATGCTTAGTCTGGGAGTGGAAAACACTCGTTTAAAGATTCAAATTGAAATCTTTTAAAAAAACAACGTATGTCGTAAAATTTATAGTGTATGGTATACCTGTAAGAAAAATTTCCTGTATTTAAAAATCACATTTATGCACACACAGTTGTCATATTTTATTGTAATAAAATGTTGTGTTTAATAATGTAATTTGAAATATCTTCAGCAATTTAGCTAAAATTTAAAAACGTAGACAAAAAATCTTAATAAAGTAGTATAAAATATAATTTAGCAAATTTGAGATAATAAAAAAACATTTACCAATTTTCTATTTGATAACGTTAAAAAAATAGAAATAGTAATTTTTTTGAATTTCATACACGTAAATCTGAAGTTTATTTGATTTTTTTTCAGAATAAGGAGTTTTACCAATCTACCATCTACCAACTACCATTTTTGATTATCCAGTCCTGAAAACGATAATATTGTATCGTAAATTAAAGTTGTGAGACCCCCAAATTGAACACTTTAATTCAAAGAATTACCAAAAACGTACCAATAGTCCAATTTATTTAAAATTCTCAAGATCCACTTAGAAACAAGCATATTTTAATATTCTACACAAATAAAATTCTTTCACGTCTTAAAGTTATGAGACCCTAAAGTAGATTTGCATAAATGAAAATAATAGATTTTCTTTTAGACATTCTTTGTATTTGTATTTGTTTATTAATTACGAAATCTCCAATTGAACACAATATAAACTCCTGGAAAAAATTAACGCAGCACTCATATTTTTCTCTATAATCTTTATTTATTGATAACTTACTGTACGACAAGTTGGTCATGGACCTTGTTTGAAGACAGTGACAGTTGTTATTTAAGCTAGTTAGTATCACATAATAACTTGTTTTAACAGTAATTCGCATTAAACGTCGTTTTAGACTAAAACTGTGTTAACATTTTCTAAAAAAGTGCTGATTAAGCACTGCCTCCTCCATTGACAAATTTCTTTGGCGGTTCATTTTTCTTACTTGATTTAGTCGCAAATGAACTTCCAAACATGCATGTGATAAAAACAATCACAATCAAAACAACATGTTCTTAAAAAGTGCTGATTAAAGCAACGTTTCTTTAAGAAGGAAGTTACGGAAACGTTGCTTTAATCAGCACTTTTTAAGAAAATGTAGTTTTAATTGTGATTGTTTTTATCATGCATGTTTGGAAGTTCATTTGCGACTAAATCAAGTAAGAAAAATGAACCGCCAAAGATATTTGTCAATGGAGGAGGCAGTGCTTAATCAGCACTTTTTTAGAAAATGTTAACACAGTTTTAGTCTAAAACGACGTTTAATGCGAATTACTGTTAAAACAAGTTATTATGTGATACTAACTAGCTTAAATAACAACTGTCACTGTCTTCAAACAAGGTCCATCACCAACTTGTCGTACAGTAAGTTATCAATAAATAAAGATTATCGAGAAAAATATGAGTGCTGCGTTAATTTTTTCCAGGAGTTTATATTGTGTTCCATTGGAGATTTCGTAATTAATAAACAAATACAAATACAAAGAATGTCTAAAAGAAAATCTATTATTTTCATTTATGCAAATCTACTTTAGGGTCTCATAACTTTAAGACGTGAAAGAATTTTATTTGTGTAGAATATTAAAATATGCTTGTTTCTAAGTGGATCTTGAGAATTTTAAATAAAGTGTTCAATTTGGGGGTCTCACAACTTTAATTTACGATACAATATTATCGTTTTCAGGACTGGATAATCAAAAATGGTAGTTGGTAGATGGTAGATTGGTAAAACTCCTTATTCTGAAAAAAAATCAAATAAACTTCAGATTTACGTGTGTGAAATTCACAAAAATTACTATTTCTATTTTTTTAACGTTATCAAATAGAAAATTGGTAAATGTTTTTTTATTATCTCAAATTTGCTAAATTAAATTTTTACTACTTTGTAAGACTTTTTGTCTACGTTTTTAAATTTTAGCTAAATTGCTGAAGATATTTCAAATTACATTATTAAACATAACATTTTATTACAATAAAATATAACAACTGTGTGTGCATAAATGTGATTTTTAAATACAGGAAATTTTTCTTACAGGTATACATATGAATACACTATAAATTTTACGACATACGTTGTTTTTTTTTAAAGATTTCAATTTGAATCTTTAAACGAGTGTTTTCCACTCCCAGACTAAGCATGAAGTAAAATTTCGAGTTTAGAAAAGCCTGAAAATTTGGATTGGCCGCGTAGCGAAGCGGAGCGGCCAATCCAAATTAGGCTTTTCTAAACTCGAAATTTTACTTCATGCGCCACACGTATAAAACACTGAAATATCGTAAAGTTTAAAATATATGGCTTTAGCGATCTAATATGTAGATGTGAATAAAACGTGAGTCATAAGAAAAAGTAAGAAAAATGAACCACCAAAGAAATATGTCAATGGAGAAGGCAGTGCGAGCAGCGACTCTCCAGGATGATGTGCGATATATTGCTGCTTTGTTAGCAAGGCATCATTTCAGCATCAGTTGCATAGTGAGACGACATAATAAAACGGGCTCGTACCATCGAAGACTAGAACAAGGGCGAAAACGTTGAACTAATCAAATTAATGATCGTTTTTTGAGACAACGTGCTCTCAGAGATTGGAGAGTCACCAGCAATATGGTAAAAATGAATTAGCAGATGATCGAATTATCGTTATTTCGTCTCGAACGGTCTGCTGCTCGATCCCGTTTAAACGTCAAACGGGATCGAGCAGCAGAAGACCAGCCAAAAAAACCCTTGCTTACCAGAGAATACAGAGTTCAGAGATTAAATTTTGCAAGACTACATCAGAATTGGACCATCAATGATTGGAAACAGGTTCTGTTCTTCGATGAACCTAGAAGCTCCAGATGGATATGAACGTGTCTGGCGAAGGTGAGGAGAGAGGTTTGCCAGCTGTAATATCTCTTCTAAAGTACCATTTAGTGGTGGCTCTAAAATGCTTTTAGAGGAATTTGCTTCGATGCCTATACGTACGAGGTCCCTCTACGTACGAGGGTCCCTATACAGGGTGTCTACGCTAAACCGTTCGTTAAAAGTTTATGGGGTTGCCGATGCACTAAAAACTTGAAAAAAATCCTTGTCATACGGTTGAATCAGTTCTTCTCATGTGAAATATTTTCAACTTTATATCACTTCCGGTAGTAGCACCAAATTTGTTATTTTAAATGGAACACCCAATATATTAGTACTTTTTTGGATTCATCGTTTAAATTGCGACATATTTTATTCGAACATATGTACACTTATCTTTTATAGTTTTCAAGCAAAAAAAATATTTCTAAAATTTTGACCTCTAAAAGGCATCTTGAAATCTGTGTTTAACTTCTCTTAAGAATAAGATAAAAATATGATTTATACCTCAACTTGTACCTAGAGGATGCCTCTATGAGTGTAATAATTGGAAACTGTCAATTTTGACAATAAGTGTTCTTAAAATGTCAATATCGAAGTGCCCTCTTCAATATCTCTTAATTCAATTTTTTCTAAATGGAATGACCCATTTTTATCACGTGGTACGATTGGGGGGAAGATTTCCTACAAACAAGTATTAACAGCTATACTTCTAAAGCAAGTGGTTTTCGAATTATTTCGAAGATTCGTTTTTCGTCGCATTTATGCGCATAAGTCGCAACTGAATTTTAGTAGGCACGTAGTAATGCTTTTGGTTAATCGCATATGTATTACAGCTTTAAGCGAGCATTTTCCACTCCCAGATTAAGCTTTTTTTTAATTATTAACCAAGGTATATAGGATACATACCTTTGGGTTATTAAAACTAGTCTAACAGATTAACCAATAATTTTACGATGATAAATAATAACAATTTAAAACTAATGTTTGTTCGTTAACTTTCTCCAGATATTTTTAATGAAGGTACACTCGAACACCATGCTCTGCTTTTAGACACAGCTCACTAAACAAGGTCTGATGGTTTCTTTTTCTTCAATCTTCGGACGAAAATTGCCCAGCAGTTGAAAAGCTTCTGTGTTTACATAGGCAAGGAGGTGCGCTTCATACTTCCCAGCATACTTTTTAATCTCTTTAACAGTCGCTACTCTAAGATTTCTATGAAGGTCAGAATTACGAACATACCAAGTGTTACATACCAGAATTACGAACATACCATTACTATATTTCGTAAGACTTTATTTAGAAAGGTTTCGATTGATTTTATATTACTATCACTCCACATCCCTAAAGTTGAATGCCATATAACCACTCAGGCTTTAATACCTGGTTGTAAATTATTAGTTTATTGTAGATTGATAACTTGGATTTTTTCCCCAGTAGCCAATAGTATTGTTTGTGTTTGAGATCAAGTTCAGCTCATTTCTTCTTCGCATGTTCTTTCCACTGCAATTTGGCGCCGAGAGTTATGCCAAGATATTTAGCTGTATTTCCATGGGGAACTATTGTGCCATTAAGTAAAGCTAGCATTCGATAAAGTAGTAAATTGGGCGACAGAATGGAAAATCAAGCTTAACGAAGTAAAGTCAATTCTTATTAACTATACAATAAAACAATAACAGAATGGTTACCATTAAGCAGGTAACCATTCTGTTATTGTTTTATTGTATAGTTAATAAGAATTGACTTTACTTCGTAAAGCTTGATTTTCCATTCTGTCGTCCAATTTACTACTTTATCGAATGCTAGCTTTACTATAGCAAAGTAAAGTAATTTATTCATGTTAACAACATTTACAGTTTTACATCCGTCAAAAAAGAGAAACAAAAATATATTTATATATACTTGCATAAATTTAACAAAATATTGGACATTTATAAAAAAAAAGTACAAATATACCTGTTGCACATACTACCAGCTGCTATAGTTTATGACGCCAGTCAGAAATTCTTTATTGGAAAAGTCTATTTAATTAGTTAGCATATTTGTTATTGCTTTTTTTTAATTTACTGGAAGATAAATTCTGGATGGTAATCGGAAGTGCATTATAGAATTTAGCTGAATAATATATTTCGCCTGTTTTTGATTTCTCTAGACGCCGAGAGGGTAAAAATAAATTATCTTTATTCCTCGTATTACGTTTATGTATCTCATGATATTTAGTAAATTCATGGAGATGTGTTTTGGCAGTGGCATCAGCTGTAGCTTTTTAAAAATTGGCTTGGTATCATCACGATACTTTGCTCCAGCAACCACGCGTATTGCTTTGCGCTGAAGACTAAATAATGTATGCTTTATTGCACTATGGCTCCATACTAATAAACCATATCGAATATGTGACTCAAAAAATGCATGGTATGCCTGTTTGAGCACGCTCAACGAAACGTCGTAATAGAAAAATAGCCGAGTTTAATTTACGTGTTAGTGTATCGCCATGTATTGACCAATTAAGCTTTTCGTCAATATACAATCCTAAGAACTTAGTTGAGGCTGCATAGTCGTGTATCGGATTTAAATGTTTAAGTTTTAAAAACATACTTAGAGTCTTGTCAACATTAAGTTTGAGCCTGTTGCTTGCAAACCAATTGTTCGGCCCCGACATAAACAACTGCATCTTATATCTACTATCTTTTTCCATCATAATGGTATTTGTAATTGTTGTATCATCGGCGTACATTATTGCTTTTCCATTAGTTATGACTGTCGGAAGGTCATTAATATAAATTAAAAATAGGAGTTGCCCTAAACCTGATCTCTGAGAAATCCCATTATTAATATCAATATTACTCCAACTCTTGCCATTAATTAATACATACTGTTTTCTATTTGTTAAGAAATAGGAAACAATAAGTAATCCATACACATATAGTTTGTAAAGTAAGATAGTATGTGAGATGGTGTCAAAAGCTTTTGACAAGTCAATGAAAGTAGCCTGTAGACATTTCCCATTCTCGAAACAGTTTGCACAGTCAGTAACAATTTCTTGGGCCGTAGTGATAGTTGACTTACCACTTCTGAATGTTGATTACAATTAAAATAATTTTCTTTAAAATACGTGGTTAACTGTGCAGCTAATATTCCCTCAAATATCTTCGATATTATTGGTGTAATTGATATCGGGCAATAGTTAATAATGTTTTCTGGATTGCCTTTTTTAACACTGGTGCAACTTTCGAAATTCTGAGTGATTCAGGATATGTCCCTGTTTGTATACATATATTGAAAAGTTTAGGTAATGGGGGTATTAAGATATCCTTGTTATCCTTAATAAGATCTGAGGATACACCATAGCTGTACCAGGTTAAGGTCCATTAATTCCATCACGCATCTTGATACACGATACTTTACTGATGTTAAAGGTCGCATTTTTCTCACTAGCTGTCAAACAGAGTACATGAATAATTAATTCATTGTCGTTGCTAGTAATGTCATTAGTTGTTTGTTGAGCTATGTTTCCAAAATAATTATTAAAATCCTAATAGTTTATATTAGTGCTATGCTCTTTAACTGAAAAGTTCGATCTTACAGAATTTATAACATCTAATGCTGTTTATGGCTTGTTATAAGAGCTTTTTATTAAATTATCATTGGCATTCATTTTAGCCTGTCTCAATGCTAACCTACATTTTTTGCGATGGTTGTATTTAAGTAATCTAATGCTGTTATTTAGCGGATTCTTATGATACTATTTAAAAGTTGCAGTGTTTGACGCATTCTATTTAATTCTGGAGTAAACCAATCGAGATTTCTTTGATATACAAGGTGTGTATAAATTGGCGGATAATCTACACGTGGTGATATTCTTAGTAAGCAGTATATCTTAATTCTAAAATGTTGTACCATGCTTCCTAAGCCTTCGCGAGGTACTCAAAGTTTGAACATCCAATCGTTTCATATGTGTTATTATTCGATAATAATTTACAGAAAACCTTGCAATTAGGGTAGAATGACTAGTTTGAAGATTATTTGCTAGTGTGTGCAATCTTCCTATTTTAAATGTGTGTTTTTACCACTTCTTAATTAGCTTATTTTCATATAAAGTACAGCCGGCAACGTCGACTCCCGCTTACGTCACAGACAAATTTTGACACTTACTGTCACGAATTCATTAAAACTTGCTAGTTCGAATGTTGTGCCAATTCTGTTTTTCTTGTTATTATCAGTTTGTATTCGTTCCCACCTTTCAGTGTTTCTGTGTTATTTTCGTGTTATTGTTTTGTTCATTTATAATGGATTTTGCGTTTAATGATTACGCCGACATGTACATGGCTTACGGTTTCTGTAATGGAAATGCACATATGGCAAAAATAGAATATCGAGCATGTTTTCCAAATCAGAGGCATCCTTCTAAAAATGTATTTGGAAGGCAGGATCAACGACTACGTGAAACGGGTATGTTTCCCAAAAAATGCGAACAGTGGTCGGCCACGGCAGAGGCGCACAGTACAACTTAAAGAGCAAGTTCTAGGTGCAACAGAAGAGGATCCCACCGTCAGTACCCGACAATTAGCTGCCACATTAGAGTAACAAGACTGTTCATTTGGTTCTACAAAAAAACCTTCTTCACTCATTTCACCTCGCGAAGGTGCAGCCCCTCTATCAAAATGATAACATATACCAAACGCATTTTTGCAACACCATTTTAAATAGAATTCGTGGCGACGGTGGATTCACGAGAAGTATTCTTTGGAGCGATGAGAATGTGTTTACTAGAGATGGGATCTTTAACAATCATAACAGTCACTATTGGGCTAAGGAAAACCCGCGAAAAGTTCGAGAACATGGTCACCAAAGAAGGTTTTCCGTTAATGTTTGGTTAGGCATAATAAACCACACTGTTGTAGGGCCATTTTACTTACCACATCGTCTTCATGCTAATGATTACATTAATGTTATAGAACAAATTATTGATGACTTGCCGTTAAAATTACGAGTTAATATGATATACATGCATGATGAGGCCCCTACTCAGTTTTCCCGTATTGTAAGAGACTGGCTGGACGAGCAATTCCCAAACAGTTGGATTGGTCGCGTTGGTCCTGTCGTTTGACCTTTGAGATCACCCGATCTCAATCCATTAGATTTTTTTGTTTGATGATTCATTAAAGAAAAAGTTTACTCTATGCCTCCACAAAATTCTGACGACGTTGGAAACATAATTGACGCGGCGGTACTGGAAATTACACCAGAAATACTGGAGCGAGTAATGAATACGATACAAAAGAGATTGCTTAGAATCAAATGAGTTTTATTTCGAACATAATAAGTAAATTGAATTATGCTGTGTCATTAGAAGATGAGAAAATGCCGCAGTACTACAGTTAACATAAATCACTCAACTACCGCAATCCAGATGCTTCGCCAGTACCTCCCTGGACGACGCGCTCTTCTAGACAACTTCCAAAAGAGACTCTTTTCGACGAATTTACTCATACTCTGTTTTAAATTGCATATACGTCTGTAAATAAACCCTGCTCTACTATTATAACTCTTCTGAGGAAACCCGCATAACTAATAATGAGATTAATAAAAAAAACATGGCAGCCCTTGAATGCGCTGTTGCCTAATGTCCATTTCTTGTGAATGGCTCCTCATGGTATGTGAAGCATAATACAACATTTTTGCGTCTACATTTTCTATTCAAAATTTTATGTAGAATATCGCCACGTGTAGCTTATTCGCCAATTTATACACACCCGATATTTTAAAATTTCTCTTAATTGTTGGAAATTCATTATTAATATTTAATTTAAGTACATCAATAAATAGGTAGGTCTTTTCATTTAGGCAAATGTTAACATGATTTACGAAACTAAAATCAACAGACGACAATAAATTATGCAAGTATATTTTGCCTGTTCTCGTATATATTTTCAGTTGGGACCTTTAACTCCAGTGATAAACCTATGTGATCCGTTATTCTTATGTTTGCTGGTAATTCAGAGTAAAAGTCTTTATAAATATTACTAAATACATTGTCTATCTGTAGTTTTCTATTAGAACTCCCCAAGTCATTCTCAACTGCCAGGATAGCAGTGTCATCGGCGAATGTAGTTATTTTTACATTTTTGTATGTCGCTAGTATACAATAAATAAAGAATGGGACAGAGGACACTTCCTTGTATACACCCCATTTATGTCTTTCAGGTCGAAATACTCATCTTCTTGTTTACTTCTGAAGAGTCTGTTAGATATATAGGATGTTAATATTTCTACATATTGTTTCGGTAATATTTTCTTAAGTTTTTGTACTAGGCTTCATGCCACACTTTATCGAAAGCTTGACGTCTAGAAATACTACAGAGGTCTGCAGATTAAGCATGAAATAAATTTTCAAGCTTTTCTAAACTTGAAATTATACTTAATGCAGTATAGATACTTTAAAGCATAACTCTGACTATTGTGGCCCTGATTAGTCACTTTAAGACCAAAATCTAATTATTTTAGTCATTCTTAGTCATGTTAAAGCTAAAATATGACGATTATAGTGTACATAATCTAATTTACACGTAAATTCTGGATATAAAAGTCATCTATACTTACTTTAAAATAAACATTTGAATATTATAGTCAGTGTAAAATCAACATATGACAATTTTACTCATCTTAAGTCAATTTAATAAGATAATATTCCTAATAGAGTACTAACTTTAAAGCGAAAATCTCACTATTATCGTAAAATTGATCATTACAGTAGTGGACAGCACACTACTGTAATGATCAATTTTACGATAATAGTGAAAGTTAGTGTAAAAGTTAAAGTATACCTATTTTAGTAACTTATGGTCACTTTAAAAGCCAAATTTAACGACTATTGTGATCTATATTATTTGTCCGTATTTCGACAGAATGTATAGGGATCTCGGTTATCTGAAGAGATAGAGAGTCGGTTAAATTGGGGCAACATTGCATATTTTAGGGCCCAATAATAGAACTGGGCAGGATTCGAATCATTCAGGGTTCGAATCCTGGACTCGAATCCTTTTAGAGGATTCAAAAGATGTATTCGAATACTTTAGTTAAACTGGATTCGTGATCCAGATTCGTTACATTTTTTTAAGACGATTCGTATTCGAATCCAAATGCGGGTGATTCGTATCCTTATAAAAGCATTCGAATATTTATAAAATGATTCGAATACATACAAACGGATTCGAAAATACTTACAAAAGGATTTAAATCGTCAAAAATAATTCGAATTAATTGTGAGGATTAATATAAAAACTTTATAAAAGGAATGTCAATTTTTCTTTTTAAATTTCTCGTTAAACCACTGTTTTATACGCGTGGCGCATGAAGTAAAATTTCGAGTTTAGAAAAACCTTGTGACCCGAGACAAATTTTCTACACGCGGCTTTTCTAAACTCGAAATTTTACTTCATGCTTAGTCTGGGAGTGAAAACGCTCGTTCGTAACTTCAAACTGAATGCTTTGATAAGAACATTAAATGACTGAAAATATTTTTAAAGATAATAATCTTGTTTTCAAAATTTTGTTCAACATTATTTAAAATAAAACTGACATGGTAGCCACAATCTAAAATGTTAAATTTTTCCGACATTTCCCTGATTCAAGATTTTTTCCCTGACCTTTTAATATAACTTTCTTATGTGGAAAACTTCCATTTTTTAAGTTGTGTTCATTGTTTTTGTCAATATTTAAGTTGGTTTTATAAATGTTTACGTGTTTTGTAATTTTTATGATGCCTGTTGATTTTGACAAATTTAATAATATCATATGGCTTTTTTGTTAGTGTTTTGGTCAGTTTGAATAAAATTCTCTGACTTTCCCGGTTTTAATGATATTCAGTGTTTTTTTTTATTTACGTAATTTTCAGGCATTCGTCGATTTTATAATAGAGTTCAATTTGAAGTTTTGAACGAGTGATTCCACTCCAAGGTTAAACATGAAGTAAAATTTCAAGTTTAGAAAAGTTTGAAAACCAACCAAATTTTTAGGCTTTTCTAAACTCGAAATTTTACTTAATGCGCCACGCGTACAAAACACTGATTTGAAGTGAAGTTCAAAAACACACAAAATACATCTTCAATCAGAGTAACACGGAATTAGATATTTAGTCTGTTATCAACGATGTCGATATTTATGTTAATGGGTGCGAAGAAATTTGTATTCGTGATTCGATAAAATAGAATTTGAATCTTTGATTCGAATCATATTTATCTCTTACGAATCCTTTATTCGAGTATTCGTGATTCGAATCATATTAGGTGATTCGGATTCGTGATTCGTGATTTTTACAAGGATTCGTCCCAGCTCTGGCCAATAATAATCCAAAAAAAAATGTTAAATATATTTTTCGTTTCTAAGAAATTGTCAAAAAACGGATTTTTTGAAGTTTCGTTTTTATAAAAAAAACTATTAAATTTTGACATTTACAACTTTGACATTATACAGGCACTTTTAATGAGAAATCTAGTAGCACATTTTATTTTAAGATAACTTAAACATTTAACCGGGGACCAAAGCCAGCTTTTGTTTTTCTTATGGGCGCCATTTTGGATTTTCATATTTTTATTGCACATTTAACGTGTAAAATTGTAATCTTTTGTTTTTTGAAAAAAGTGCCTTGGAAACAGTTAAATAACTCACTGATTTGACAACTCCTAGGGCCTATAATTTTCTTACATGTCACCCTTGAAAACGGTCATCCAGCGGATTCATTACTGTACTGATAGAAAACATATTTGTTTATAAGCGAAATACTGATAATAATTATGCGTTAGTGTTACTCATAAAAAGCTTTAAAAGGCTTGATTTTTAAATATAGGGTAATATAAAATTCAAGAAACTCATGTTTATTGACATAAAATGTATACGTTAGATTTGCAACGTATATCCAGAAATTAGACACAAAGTCAAAAATGGTTTACAATTATTCACCAAAATTTGTCTGAAATGGGTAGCGCTATAACCTAATTCTGATACATAGATACACTTCAAATGAAATTCGTCCTTTTCTGTGTGAAGAATAATAAACTGTTATCATTGCTCTTGATTTAAACACGACGCATTTTTACTTTATGTTATGTGTGATAATCTTTACTTATTATTATTATTATTAAATAAGATTGACAGTTATAAATTCATTTTGACTGCTGAAACTGAATGACTACTGTCAAGATTTTGTTGATTAATTAATATGACATCATTGTTTCCAAGGTACTCTTTACAAGAAAGAAAATATTATCATTTTAAATTTCAAATCTAACATAAACTATGAGTGCGATACATTACTGAGTTCAGAAAAAAATCCCTTTTAAAAAATATAACAATCCAAAATAGTGCTCATAACAAAAACAAAAGTAGGCTATGGTTCTCGGGTAAATGTTATTGTTGTCTTAAAATAAAATATACTTCTAGATTCCTTATTTAAAAGTGCCTGTATAATGTTAAAGTTATAAATGATTGAATAGATTTTGAAAAAAAAAATAAAAACGGTTTCAAAAAATTAGTTTTTTACTGATATCTCGAAAGCAAAACAGAATATTTCACACAGGAAAGGACGAATTGACTCTATCTCTTCAAATAACTGAGATCGCCGTACATTCTGTCGATATACGGACACCCTGTATAGTGAAATTAAAGTCAAAATCTGACAATAAAATATGTGATTTCTTTAAAGTTGTTGAGTTTTGGTTTGTTTTAACAAACTTCTACTCATGTACTGATGCGTGAGTTTTGTTATTAATTACTCAGGAAATTGTCAAAATAGAGATTATTTCTTTATTCTAATACCAAAGAATGTAAAGTAACGTTTTACATGCAAAATTCTCTATCTGTATAAAATATTCATTTTTTGGTTGCCCTGGATTTTTCATCCGCCTCACTGATGCCTGGAGCTCCTTGTTTGCCACGCTCTCGCCTGTGCATTCCTCGAGGGTACGCCACAAAGTCATAATCTGACTATTATAGTCATTTATGATCACAATAATTCCAAAATCTGACTGTTTTACTTATCCATATTTATTTACAAATACTTTAAAGTCCAAATATTATTATTCTAGACATCTACAGTCACGTAAAAACCAAAATACGACTATTATAATCATCAATAATTACGTTAAACAGATATTATAACTAATTGTCAAAACCTGACTTTAATGGTATATAATAGCGATATACCGTAATTTCAAAGCTACAATCTCAGGATTGCAGTCATTTCAAAGCCATATCTGACTAATACAAGGTGTCCGTATTTTGACAGAATGTATGGAGTTCTCGGTTATTTGAAGAGATAGAGAGTCGGGTAAATTGGGGCAAAGTTGCATATTTTAGGGCCTACTAATAATCTGAAAACAAAGTTTAAATATCTTTTTTTTGTTTTCGAGATATCACCAAAATACTGATTTTTTGAAATTTTGTTTTATTCTTTTTATTTAAAATCTATTGAATCTTGACATTTATAACTTTAACATTATACATGCACTTTTTAATAAGGAATCTAGTAGTATATTTTATTTTAAGATAACTTTAACATTTACCAGGGAACCATAGCCAACTTTTGTTTTTCTTACGGGCGCCATTTTTAATTGTTACATTTTTTAAAAGAGTATTTTGATGTATTACACTCATAGTTTATTTTAGATTTGATATTTAAAATGATAATATTTTCTTTTTTGTCAAGAGTGCCTTGGAAACAATGACGTCATATTTATTAATTAACAAAATCTTTACAGTAGCTATTTAGTTTTAGCAGTCAAAATGAATTTATAACTGTCAATCTTTTGTAATAGTAATAATAAGTAACGATTATCACACATAACATAACGCAAAAAAGCGTCGTAATTAAATCAAAAGCAACGATAACAGTTTATTATTCTTCACTCAGAGAGAGACGAATTTCATTTGAAGTGCATCTATGTTTCAGAATTAGGTTATAGCGCTACTCATTTCAGACAAATTTTGGTAAATAATTGCGAAACATTTTTGACTTTGTATCTAATTTCTGGATATACGTTGCAAATCTAAAGTTTTCACTTTATGTCAATAAACATGAATTTCTTAAATTTTGTATTACTCTTTATTGACTAATCTAGCTTTTTATACTTATGAGTAACACTTTTGCATAATTATTATCAGTATTTCGTTTATAAAATAATGATTTACGTTATAAAAAACACATCAATAAGTGCATCTCAAAATCATTTTTAAATTCAAAGTTGATTTATCCCAGCAGGCACTATTTAACAATTAAAATGAAGCGCATGCTTTGTGAAGCACTGGTATTAAGTCACTTTAACTTTGGTGATGTAATCTACAATGCTTGCTTGGACGATGTTACAAAACCTCGTATTCAGAGGGTTCAGAATTCTTGTATTCGTTTGATATTGGGTATTAAGAAGTATGATCACATTTCGCACAAGATAAAAGAAATAAATTGGCTAAATATGAACAACCGTCGAATACTACATTGCTGTACGTTTTATTATAAAATTATGCACTCTTACAAACCTGAATATCTTTATAACAGGATAGTTTTTCGATCGGATGTTTATATTATCAATGTGAGGTCAAGAGGTACTATTTCACCCCCGTTGCATAAAACAGCTCCTTTTCAACGGTCATTTTCCTACAATATATATAAAATATATAACAAAATACCAACAAAAATAAAAAATCTCACATTGATTAATTTTAAACGTGAAATGTGTCATAATTTGAATGAGGGTAAATTAGCACTTTAAAATTAGCACTTTAAAATTTCATATTTAAAATTTCATATTTAAAATTTCATATTTTATAGGGATATACTTTATTTTTATATTTGTTTTATATGATTGTAATGCGTACATAGTACATTATACTGTATAATTATGCTTAAATTAAGGTAGGTTAAGTGGAAGAGCAGTTCTGTAGTCAACGAGACTAAAGACTGAACTTCGCCTACATATCTTCAATATAACATGTATTGTAACATATCTGAACAAAATAAAGGCATTTATTATTAATTGGTTTTATATCAGTACCTCAATGAATCACCTGAATGCCCGTCCTCAAGGGTGACATGTAAGCAAATTATGGGCCCTAGGAGTTGTTAAATGAGTGAGTTACTCAACTATTTCCAAGGCAATATTTAAAAAATAAAACAGAAGATTACAATTTTACAAATTAAATGTACAATAAATTATAAGTGTGATATATCACTGAATTTAGCCAAAAGTTGGCTATGGTCCCCTGGTAAATGTTATACCGGGCTTTCATTAATTCACGAACCCCACGTGACCAAAAATAATAGGCAACCAAATGTACAAGGTGGTATGGCTCACACAAAAATTCCCTAGATTTAAAAATATTTATTCGCCGGCGTATTTTTATGACGACTGAAAATATTATATTTAAAATGATTAAAAAATAGGCACTACGAAAATGTGCCATCAAAATAAACGCGTCTTGCTCCGTTGTAAATGCCATTTTCGCAGTATTTGCTTATCCTAGCAAATTGACTCTGCAAAATAAATAGAAATAAAACTCAATGTTTCAGAATAATTAAACAATTTTTGCTTACCTGAAAATTCCGGGCGAATCTTGTAAGATCTCAAAGGTTGGTTTAACAATGCACCGCGCATAAACGTTTATGTCAAATTTGACTTTAGTAACGTTTGGTTACTTTTTTCAAAGCCTCCAACGTACAAATACAATAATTTACGCGGCAATTTTAAATTTAGTCACGTGGGGTTCGGGAATTAATGAAAGCCCGGTAGTTATCTTAAAATAAAATATGCTACTAGATTTCTCATTAAAAAGTGCCTGTATAATGTCAACATTATAAATGTTTAAATTTGATCGTTTTTGAATAGAAAACAAAAACGAAATTTCAAAAAACTAGTTTTTTGACAATATCTCAAAACGAAAAAGGATAATTTAAATTTGTTTTTAGATTATTATTGAGCCCTAAAATACGCAACTTTGTCCCAATTTAACCTACTCTCTATCTCTTCAAATAACCCAGATCCCCATACATTCTGTCGAAATACGGACACCCTCTCGTCATCAACTGTAATATTTTTTATAACTTCTTTATATTTTGTTATTTTTCACGATTTACTTAAAAAAACCATTTAGTGTTTAATTAGTTTTCAGGCATTCGTTTTATTTGAAAATCTTACAATTTGAAGTTTCGACCGAGTATTTCCAGTCCTTGATTTAGTATGAAGTAAAATTTCTAGTTTAGAAAATGTTCGCTTTTTCTAAAGTCGAAATTTTACTTTATGTGCCACTCGTAAAAAACACTAATTTGAAATGAAGTTTAAAAACGCACAAATATATTTTTAGAGTAACACGGAATTAGATATTTACAGTCTATTTCACGAATGTTTACACTCAAGTCATCAACTATAAAATTCCGAATCAATCTGTTCAAGGTCATATGTTATTGTGCGCATTGGCGTAACGTTAAAAAGTGGTTTGGGGTTTAATTTTTTTACTGAATTCTGCATTGAAACCCTGGAAATTGCATTCCAACATGTAATCTTAGGAAGAACTCATGCCAATGAATAGGTTATTGGAATGCATTTACAGAAAAAAATCCCGAAAGAATGTTTACTGTTATGAGATTGACATTATTCCATGTACAATAATAATAAAATGAAATACAATTAATTTTAATATAAAATAATTTATTTTCATTTCTATCGCGTCCATTTCAAAAACTCTGAATCTTCATTTATAATGTGTTCATGAGGCTATTTATTTTAAATTATCTAAAAATAGTTAACGACGTTGGATTTTAACCAAATAACGACCTTTCCTCTGAAATGACCCAAAAAGCAGGAAAATGCATAAATGTGGTATAACATGATAAATTCTACGTATACTTGATCGAATCAACACCCGGTAATTTGGTCGAAGTTGAATTTATCATTATTACATTACATCATCGTCTGAAATACTCCCATCCCCAATACGAATAATAAATTCTGGCACATTATCCAGAACGTTTAGGCTGATGTACTATCTGTTGATAATTGATTCTGTGTGTCTAACAACAGAGTCCTACCTTTCCGGAGTGCATTTTTCTAAGGGTTTGTGCCACATGACCAACACATCGTTGTTTCCATATCCTTTTTTGCCTATATGAGCATCATAATATTGTTTTGCCTGTGCGCATATTAGTTCTATGATATGGTGGGAGTCGCAATACTTCATGGCCATGTTCGAGCAGATATTCGTCTACCACATATCTATTAAGTCTAACATATCGTTTGGCTAGGGCTAACAGTTCCGCCTTAAACTTATTACCTTCCACAGGTTTATTGCTATCTTGTAGCCAATGTGTAATTTGTGCCTTCGTCCAAGAAGTTTTGGGCTGGTTTTCTACCAATACGCTGTAGTAAGGTGCATTATCCATAACTATAAGTGACGGCTCTTCTAAATTTGGGACAATTTTCTGCCTAACCCACTTCATAAATACATCGCCATTCATGTCACCATGTTAGTCTGAAAGTTTTGAAGTTGTTGCATAAATAAGGAAAGCATTCCTCACAAAACCTGTACTCTGACCAGCATGCAAAATAACGAAGCGCTTTCCCTAGCCGACAGCTCTCCTTATTTTAACAAGTTACCTCCCCTTTTACCTTTAAATGCAGTCCATTTAAAGGTAAAAGGGGACCTCCATTGCATTTTTCCTAGTTGAAGTAGTCCATTATTTTAATTACCATATCTCGGGCTACTTTAGTAAGCCTTTTTCCAGGCATTTTGAGTTTATGGTTATATAAAACTAGATCTAATCACAAATAACTATTTCTACACTTACTTACACTAAACTAATACACACTATGAAAAAACACGAAAAACTCACGAAAAACTAAAACAAACAGAAATACTTCTAAACTTGAAAACTTGGAACGGATAGTGACGCTACTGACGTTTCTGGGAAGCGTTGTGCTGGGGTAGACAAGCACTATATTGGCGTCTTTGTCTAATCCATCGCCTCACGTTTCCGAGCGGTGAGCACTGTTGTCGGTACTTGTATCAGGAGTCACAAGACATACGTTTCTATTATTTACTACGATAATGCGCATATAATAGTGTAAAATGGTATAATAACTGCTTGTCTTTGATACGTACATAAATTGATGACGTGACTGCCAACATTCGTGAAAAATACCTTAGTCTGTTATGAACGTTATTCAGTGTATACAGAGAGTTTTATGTAACACCGAACATAACGAGCATTTTTCTTTTAAGTATCCATATGCATACGTTGCACATTTTTCGATGCTCGGTTTCTTAAAAGAATTTAATTTGAAGCTTTAAGCGAGTGTTTATTACTCCCAGGCTAAGCATGAAGTAAAATTTCGAGTTTAGAAAAGCCTGAAAATTTGGTTTGGTCGCGTAGCGCGAAGCGCGGAGCGGCCAAACCAAATTTTCAGGCTTTTCTAAACTCGAAATTTTACTTTATGCGCCACCGGTACAACACAGTGACATATTACGAAGGTGAAAACACACCGCTAAACTTTACATTGAATCAGTGTTTCGTACCGGTGGCGCATGAAGTAAAATTTCGAGTTTAGAAAAGCCTGAAAATTTGGTTTGGCCGCTCCGCGCTTCGCGCTACGCGGCCAAACCAAATTTTCAGGCTTTTCTAAACTCGAAATTTTACTTCATGCTTAGCCTGGGAGTGGAAAACACTCACTTAAAGCTTCAAATTTGTATTCTTTTAATAAACCAAGCATTGAAAAATGTGCAACGTATGCCTATGGATACATCAAAAAAAAATTGCCGTTATGAAAATGTTCGGCGGTACATAAAACTCTCTGTATATCAATATCAAATAATAATTATTTAAAATGTAAAACTATTATTTTAATTAAGAATTTACGATTTTTGTAAATGTTTGAGATATTTGTTATTTTGTTTGAGTTATTTCGAAATTTATTACTATTAATGTTAACGTTCGGTTTGGAAAAAACAATCGAGTTTTTATGAATCAACGAAAAATTTGAATTAACAACTCTAACGAGTGTATTCCACTCCCGGATTAAGCATGAAATAAAATTTCCACCTAAAAAAAGCCCCAAGAATTTTGATTTGGACTTTGCTTCATGCGCCAAATTTTAAAATAACAAATGACAAAAGAAACAAATTAAATTCCATGAAATGAAAAAAAAATGTCCTTCAACATTCCGTATCACATCAGTTTTTTTCACGAATGACGGAAATGTAAAAATAAAATTAAAATAATAATTCACTAACAGAAAAATAGCCTATTATTTCATTATCTTATTTTCTAATACTCATGATTCCCTTAATTGGTTATAACAATAACATGAAAGTGGCCTAAAAAAGTCTTCAAAATCTTTTTTTTGATTATTTTAACACGACTGTAATAATCGATTTTTTTTAATAAACAGAAATTGTTAAGGAATTAATAGTTTTTTGATAAATTTACTTGGATTGTTAGCAATAATTTAACTTCACATTTTTATCAAACTATCAAAGATCTTTAACCAATTTCAAATGTACCTATTCGAAATGTAGGAAAAGTGTTCTTATTTTCTTTTACAAAAACGGCAATGAAATTAATGGATAAATTTGACCATTTTCTGTGTTTTTATAAAACATTCAGTTAAGTTTTAGAAATGTATAAACATCTTGAGAACATTGATTTTTGTACAACATTTAAAAAATTTAGTATTATAAAAATTAACTCAACGCAATTATTAAATCCATACCATTTGGAATTTAAGCATTATTTTAAGGACAATTTTATATTAGCTCCATTATACACAAGTTTCTACAGAAAACAAATGTGTGGTCGATGATGACCCCATTGATACTACATATCTTAACAAAATATGGCAAAGCGTACAAAGTTTGTATTCCGGCCAAAGTTTGTCACACACATACCGAAAACGGTAAAAAAGTTCCGAACCGGATCAACGACTCCGCCGACCCGTACAAACAAAGCCCCGTGCACTTGTACGTGCCCTATCCAAGCGACAATTCCTTCTTCGTGTCTTCCTCACCGGCCAAAAAATCTCCACCATCCTCTCGTTCTCTCTTCGGAGGAGTCAAAGGTCTGTTGGTAAAGGCCGACTTTGTACGAGATGAATAGAATCGAACGTGATGAGCACCGCCGTAAGCGGGTCACTGTCACTGGGACCGGTTTGCGGCGATAATCGACCCTAAGAGAAACGGACCCATGGCCCACTCTGGCCTACAACCGGCCGCCTCCCAGCCACCAACTGACACACACATACCGAAAATGTAAATCTAATGGGTTTATTGTCTAAGCGAGAGAACGAACGATGATGGTGCTCTTTTTGTTTCTGTTTCCACATGTGGAAGTGTGTGAGCGAACTAGCGAGTCGGTGACCTACTGTTGTTTTATTTAGAGAAGAAAAAAAGAACGTGCAAATAATACTAATTTACATAAAAATTGTGTTGGCTATTATTTATTAACGAATTGTTACCTTTAGAAAGTAACCTTATCAAATTATAACAAAGATTTTGCTTCGTCGGCACCTTAATGTAACTGGTTCTTAACCTTTTTTTTGATCAGGCACCACTGCAATGTTTTTGGTCTTAGGAGGGACCACGAGGTTAAAGGTTCAAGTATGTTAATCTTAAAATTTATTTTAATTAGTAATCGATGTAATGTCGATTATATCAAGATATTTAAATAATTGACAAATTCGGTTAACGTATCTCGATTAATTCGTTAACAGAATTGGTCAATTATTAAAATATCTTGATATAATCGATAATACATCGATTATCGTATATCGATTTTTTTAAGAATCATTTACATTAGCGTTTCTTAAATTCCGAGACGTGCCCCAACTTTAAAGGGACTATTTAAACCAGGGTTGTTATAAAAAACGTTTTTTTTTTCTTCATTTTAATTAAAACAAACAGATTTTTTTAACAAAACGTGTTTTTTTCATTGGGCCCGTTCAGCAGAGACATCAGTTAGGAGTTTACTGCCAACTGTTGGGGAATTCTCTGATGACCGGATTGTTAATCGTGAACGTGTTTGGGATTTTTGCAATCGTACGGAATAGACCGACCGCAGTACTAGGTACCAACATACATCACAAACAAATCCACACATGTTCTATGTTGAACTTTTTGCTGAACCGGCCCATTGAAAAAGCGTTTAAAACATTAACAATTAAAAACATGTTTAAAACGTGTTTAAAACATGTTTAAGACATGTTTAAAACACGTTTAAAACATAACATAACGGGCATTTCTCTTTTGCGTATCCCGATAATTACAGCGTTTTTTAAATTTGCGGAAATTCGTTGTTTCAAAGGGGTTAATTTGGAGCTTTTAACGAGTGTTTTCCACTCCCAGACTAAGCATGAAGTAAAATTTCGAGTTTAGAAAAGCCTAAGAATTTGGATTGGCCGCGTAGCGAAGCGAAGCGGCCAATCCAAATCAGGCTTTTCTAAACTCGAAATTTTACTTCATGCGCCACGGTTAAAGACGCTGATTTACAGTGAAGTTAAAAAAACACACACATACAACAACAATTATAGGCAACCTAATATACGATAAAGTTATTGGGTTGCCTATAATAGGCTGTTTTAGACAATTTGATCAGCGCAGAATTTGACTCACGTTTTATTTACATCTACATATTAGATTGCTAAAGCCGTATATTTTAAACTTTCCAATATTTCAGTGTTTTATACGTGTGGCGCATGAAGTAAAATTTCGAGTTTAGAAAAGCCTAATTTGGATTGGCTGCTCCGCTTCGCTACGCAGCCAATCCAAATTTTCAGGCTTTTCTAAACTCGAAATTTTACTTCATGCTTAGTCTGGGAGTGGAAGACCCTCGTTTAAAAATTCAAATTGAAATCTTTTAAAAAAAGAAAGGAATGTCCTAAAATTTACAGTGTATGCATACGTATACCTAAAAAAACGTTTTAAACAAATTTAACGTCTAAAATATGTTTTAAACAAATTTAACGTCTAAAACATGTTTTAAACAAATTTAACGTCTAAAACATGTTTTAAACAAATTTAAGATTCAAAACATGTTTAAAACAAAACCGCTTAAAACAAGACGGCTGTTTTTAAACATGTTTAAAACACTGTTTTAAAACAAAATATTTTAAACACAACAACCCTGTTTATTAGTTATAAAGGAAGTTTATATTTTAAATATACATACCCCAATATACTGCACATGCTCTCAATTTTTAAAAATTCGTCGTTTTTAAAGAGTTCAAATTGAACCTTTAAACGAGTGTTTTCTACTCCTAGATTAGGCATGAAGTAAAATTTCGACTTTAGAAAAGCTTAAACGTTTGGATTGAAATGTTAAAATATACTGCAAAAGCAGTATGCTAAATATATATATATTAAACTTTACAATACATCTGTGTTTATACAGGTGGCGCATGAAGTAAAATTTTGAGTCTAGGAAAGCCTGAAAATTTGCATCATGCTTAATCTGAAAGTGAAAAACACTCATTCATAGCTCGAATTTTACCTTCTTTCAAAAACAATGAATATGTAATGGTTTACAGCGTACACTTATGTATACATAAAAGACATATTTTCTTTATACTTTATTTATTTATCATTCATTTATTTAAAAAAAAAACACAGTTTGTTTTAAAATAGTAAAAAAATATAACAGTATAGATACTTTGAAATTGTAAAAGTACTTTGGAATCTTAGACATAATGTGGCGACCAATCTGAAATGTTTTATTTCCCCGATTCAAGAAATGTATATATATATATATATATATATATATATATATATATATATATATATATATATATAGGTAGAAGAAGTTCTACACCAACTAAAAAGATACGAAAAACTAAGGACAAGACGTGGTCGACTACTGTGTGATCTAACCTTCCTCTGCAGATGTAGAGATAAAAACGTAATACCAAAATCTATAAATATTAGATACAATTACAAATCAGAACAAATTAACCGAATTCTAAAGAAAACAAGGGAATATCTACTTAAAGAAGCAATACATAGGGTAAGAAGAGACCTAGATTCAGTGGGAAAAACACTTTTGTATCTTCACTTAGAAATGAGTAATTCCGTACACCCAACAATTTGGAATAAAATTGAACAGCTTAGCTACTTCCAAGTTATATCAGATACTGATGAAAAAACTAATAAACAGATTTCAAAATTTGATAAATTATTACCAAAGAAGATACACAAAAACACATTAGCGAAACCGACATTTGTACATAATCTGCCAAATAAACCTTTAGATAAAGTTACCACTCAGGCACTTGAAAAGGGATTCAATTTCGCTGTAACTCCTACTCATATACCTATAGAAGATCTTATATGTAAAACTGAAGCCGCAATTAAACACTTAGATGAAACGAACTCGGAAATAGTCAGGCAAGAAGTAGCAATTGCAATTCGTAGTGCAAAACTTCCTAAATCTAACATCTCGAAAGATGAACGCAGGGCAATCAAATTACTAAAAGAGGACACATCTCTAATCGTTCTACCCGCAGACAAGGGAAATTCCACAGTTATAATGAACTGGAATGACTACAACAACAAGATGTGTGAGCTTTTAGATGACCCAACATACAAAAAATCAGCATCCGATCCAACCACATACCTGGAAAAAATGACTAAAAACAAAATTAAAGCTGCTAACTTACCTGACGACGTGAAAAAAGTAATTATACCAAGAGAAAAGTCATCGATGTGCCCTAAATTGTACGGTCTTCCAAAAATTCACAAAGAAGGTGTTCCCTTACGACCAATTGTAAGTGCAATCGGATCGCCCACACATAAATTATCCAAATTTATAGCAAAACAATGGCAACCTTTTTCGGAACAAATGCACTCATTTGTAAAAAACTCTTCTTATCTCCTGGAAATTATTCACGATATTAAATTGGACAGTGACGACCTCCTTATCAGTTTCGATGTTAAATCCCTATTCACAAAAGTACCCATAAAAGAAGCTCTAAAAATAATAGAAGAGAAACACAGTCCTCCGAAGGATATTATGGAATTGGCAAACCTGTGTCTTACCTCTACATACTTTAGCTATAACAACCAAAAGTACAAACAAATAGAAGGTGCTCCGATGGGTTCACCACTATCACCAATTGTAGCTAATCTTTACATGGAGTTTTTTGAAGAGAAAGCTTTGAGCAGTTATAATTTAAAACCTAAACTATGGCTAAGATATGTTGATGACACATTAGTGATTTGGCCTCATAGTAGAAACAATGCAGACATGTTTTTGGGCCATTTAAATAGTATTCACCCTAACATTCAATTTACCATGGAAATAGAACAAAATGACAAACTTCCGTTTTTAGATATTTTACTTTACAAAACATCAAATGGCCACCTGGGACATTCTGTTTATAGGAAAAAAACTCACACAAATCGATACCTAAACGCCGACTCACATCATCATCCTGCTCAAATTAGTTCAGTAGCCAAAACATTAATTACACGTTCTTTCAAACTCACAGATCAAAACAACATACTTTCGGAAATAAATACACTCAAATTAATTTTAAAATCAAACAAATTCCAAAAAAACACAATAAACAAACTAATTGAGAGGGCCAATACACCAAAACCTATAAACCCTATAAAGACAGATTACACGAACACAATAACTCTTCCTTACATAAAAGGAGTTACAGACAAAACTTCGAATATTTTCAGAAAATTTAACATACACACATCGTTCAAACCATATCTTACGATAAAACAACTTTTACGTAGCCCTAAAGACAAAATTTTCCTTGAAAAACAAGGAATATACAAAATTCCCTGTAAAGACTGCCATAAATCATATATCGGCCAAACCAACAGAAGAATTAGCGTCAGACGAGAAGAACATAAATCAGCCATAAAAAATCACGACCAAAATTCCTCATTATTCCAACATAAATTTGATACAGACCATAACATAGATTTTGAAAATACTTCGGTAATTAGTTCTATCCCAAAATTTGAAGAAAGAATCGTACGTGAAGCCATAGAAATAGAAAAACATCCTTTGTGCCTCAATAAACGAGATGATGGCACAAGATTACAAACCACATGGAAACCTTTGATGAATATAATAAAACAACAAAAAAATGACTTGCCTCCAATATCCAACAATTTTCGGAATATTCAGACAAATTCAAGTAATTTCAATAATGCAGATACATCGGACACAAATCAAGAAATTTTAGCACCTTCTACATCGAGTGGACCAATAACACGCAGCAGATCTAGACTACAAGTCCCTAGTTTACAAAACAAATGTACTGACAGTGAACGTGACATCCATCACTCAGTATACAAAAAAGCTCCTGAGGATGGCAGAAGTGATGCTGCCGAAACGTAGAGCGCAAATAAACCAACCAACGCGAGAAAGCAGCCCAAAAAACTCAAGCAAATTATATATATATATATATATATATATATATATATATATATATATATATATATATATATATATATATATATATATGTATATATATATATATATATATATATGTATATATATATGTTATATACCGGGTGTGGCACTTAAGACGCCTCGGACCATAGCTCCTTTACGATAAAAGCTATCGAAAAAAATCTAAAAGCAAAGTGGTGCATAATTACCGTCGCTATGTTTCAAAAATATTTCTAATCATCAGTGGCGTGCCGTACTCCAGTAGCGTACCAAACTTATGTTTTTTTAAATGGAATGCCCTATTTTTTATTGCAGATTTGAAAAGTGCTCGAAGAGTACTTATTTTTTTTATCTAACATGTTATACCCTTCACTTTAGCGGTTTCGCTGTTATAACCCCTTCTTTGAAAATTGCGCCCCATTTTTGAGATTGTTTTGTAGAGAAACTAATTGACGCCGGCGCCTAAATTTTGAATTGAGGTACAGGTTAAGACCTCGTATACCTTCACATAATTTTTTTTCGGGTAATTTATGGAAAAAAAATAATTTTTGATTGAACTTCGCATGTTGTCATTTTTTTCGAAAATTTCAAATGGCACCCCCCTAAAAAAATTGCGGCGTTGTACAGCCAAAACTCTAAATTTTTCATTGGCACAAAAAAAATTACACATTGCATAACAAAATTTCGGAGAAAAAAAGGAATTTCATCGCAAATGTCGGGAAACGTTTTCCGTTCCCAAGAGTGCCATGAGAAAACAAAATATTGGTAATTGTCAAAGTAAATTATTAGACGCCAGTAGCAGCCATAAGTCATTTTTGATAAACGTTCTAAAAATGTTCCGAACTCAAGAGGAAATGGTTGACATGATATTTATTCTTGGAGAATGTAACAAGAATTGTTTCTTGGCGTCACGAGTGTACGCTGCGAGATATCCGCACAGGGCACATCCAAATGAACGTGTGTTTCAAAAAGTGTTGGAGAGATTTACTACTACGGGAAGTGTGAAACGGACAAGGAGAGTTAGAAAGAAGACAGTTTTTACCGAAAATAATGCACTGCAGGTTCTGGAGGCAGTTATTGAAGATCCTCATACCAGTATCCGTGATATTAGTAGGAATCACGATATTTCAACGCGATCCGTACATCGTGTTCTTCAAAAGTACAAATTCCATCCATTTAAGATTCAACTGCACCAAGAATTGCAACCTCAATATTTTTATGCGAGGCAAGATTTCTGCTTGTGGGCTATCAACAAAATTGAGCAGGAGGAATCATTTCTTATGCGCGTATTATTTTCTGTTGAAGCGACGTTCCATAGAAATGGGCATGTCAATCGCCACAACCATTATTACGCCGATGAAAACCCACACGCCATGCGAATGATAAACCACCAGCAAAGATGGTCGCTGAATGTTTGGGGAGGCATACCCTCGATGAAATAAGGACGCAAAAGGTGCTCTCCTTATTTCATCGAGGGTCACCTGAATGGCAACAGTTATTTGAGGTTCCTTCGCGACGACTTGGATGATCTCTTGGAAAATGTCCCTCTAGCCGCTCTACGACAGATAGTTATCCAGCACGATGGAGCTCCTGCACATAATAGCCGTGTCGTTCGGGAATTTCTCGATGAGACGTTTCCGGACTCCTGGATTGGTCGTGGGGGTCCTGTGTAAACAAAGATGAACGCCTGTCGAAAATGCTAAGTTCGAATTCCAAGGAGGACGATGATGATGTGTTTGTCCAAGTGAAACATAGGAAGCGGCGAAAACCCAAGAAGAACCTAATAATTGGAGCGGGAGGAAAGTCTACGATCTACGCAGAGCCGAAGAAAACATGGTTATTGTTAAAGCGAGTGCACAATATGTGTACAATAAACGACGTTAAATCTCATGTTCAGACTATATTAGGTCATTCAAATATAATTTGTGAAAAAATCGAATTGTCACCACAGCATTATGGTTTCAAAATAGGTGCTGATTTTGTGGAGCATGATAAATTAATTAATCCTCAAAATTGGCCTTGCAGTGTACGAATCGGTCGCTACAATTTTATCAAGGCCCACAGAGCAACACAAAATAAATAGCATATCGCAAAAAATTATCAAAACAATGGGGTCATTAACATTTATTTTATGAATATACAAAGTTTACGAAATAAGATAAATGAATTTGAAGCCCTTTTAATAAAATATGACTCGATATTTGATGTAATTTGTTTTTCTGAACATTGGTTAGTGTATGATGAATTTTCTAGTGTTAAATTTGATAATTACTCCAACGGCTCTAATTTTACACGCGTAAAGTATCAGCATGGAGGAGTTATGCAACTAGTAAAAGAAAACAGTTCTTTTAGTAGCTTTCAAAACCTATCAGATTTGAATAACCTATCTGCAGAAAAATGCTGTGAAATAGCTGCCGCTCTGTTTTCATCACTTAATTTATATGTAATTGTCGTGTATCGTTCCCCAGCAGGAGATTTTAATAACTTTTTGTGTATTTTAGAGAAACTGTTGGACAGGCTTAATATGCAGAAATATATAATTATAGGTGGAGATTTCAATGTCAAATTCAATTACGATGATCCTCGGGCAACTCATCTATGTGACTTATTGGCGACATATGGCTTATACAGCACGGTTAATTTCCCAACCAGGAACCTAAACTGTCTAGATAATGTATTCTTCAACATGGAAGATAGATGCTTTGAAGTATATCCAATCGAGACAGGTTTGTCGGATCATTTAGGGATTCATGCACGTTTTAACATAAATCTAATTCCTGTTACCACTAAGCGATTGATTAGACCCATCACCGAGAAAGGTAAATTGGAACTTTTTAGTGCACTTAAACACACAAACTTTGATTATATTTATAATCCAAACATTAATATCGAAGATAAATTCGCAAACTTCATATCAACATTAGAAAATTATATATTAGAATGTTTTCCTGAAAAACAGGTATCCCCGCACAAAAACCAACAAGTTAATTGGTTCAATAATGAGCTTAAACAAATGAGAGAAACTCTACTACTCATAAAGACAGCGTGTTATCGCGTGCCACATCTCAAAACAAATTATTTAAATTATAAACAATTTTATAATACGGCGCTAAAGAATGCTAGAAAAACTGCCTCGCTTAACCTAATTAATAACAGCGGAAACAAAGCAAAAGCCATGTGGTCTTTGATTAAGCAGAAAGAAGTTGATAATAACACTTGTAATATTAATGCTGACGATTTTAATGCCTTTTTTAGCACCATTCCTGAAAAAATCATCAGTGAATTACCTCAATCTAGGACCGATCCCATTTACTTAATGTGTAATGGCAGAAGTAAAACATCCCATGAGTATTTTGAGTTCCAAGAGGTGAGTCAGATTCACATAAGAACAGTGATCCTCAACCTGAAAAATTCAAAATCAAGAGATGTGTATGGAATGACCACAGGTATTATTAAATCGATACGAAATGCTATTATTGAACCATTAACGCACTTAATTAATGATTGTATTAAAACAGGAACCTTTCCAAGTGTTTTAAAATGGGGATGTATTATACCTATACATAAAAAAAGGTGTAAGTCTGAAATGAACAATTATAGACCAATCTCCTTATTGCCAATATTCTCGAAAATACTGGAAAGGGTCTTCTTGTTTACTCAAGTGACAGACTATTTAAAGAACGAAGATATTTTATGTGACAACCAATATGGCTTCCGGGAGGGGAGGTCAACGGGTGACGCAATTATCGCTCTAATTGGTGAGATCATGGATGGGTACGATTCTAACTCGGTGAGTGCCGCATCATTCCTTGATCTCAGTAAGGCCTTTGATTGCGTTTCCCATGATAATCTCTTACGGAAGCTATATTTTTTCAATTTCAGCCCAAACAGTTGTCGACTACTAAATAATTACCTAGGAAACAGGCTGCAGAGGGTATTTTCAGATGGCGAACTGTCTGCTACAGTAAAAATAAACAGTGGGGTACCGCAAGGATCGATACTTGGCCCTCTTTTGTTTATTTTATACATAAATGACCTTCCAAATTTTGAGAAAACATCAAATATAATTTTATATGCAGATGACACGTCTTGTATAATAAAATCTCAAGATTTAAATTCTGCCCAAGAGAACAATGACAGCGCAATAAATAATATATCAGATTGGTTTGTGTAAAATAAACTCGCACTAAATTGCGACAAAACAGTGAAGGTCATATTCTCTCTCAAACCTAACATTGAAATATCCTCTGTCCGTTTCTTGGGTATAACTCTAGATACCAAACTAAATTGGAATGCCCATGGTAGTGACACTGCAGGGAAATTATGTAGTGTAATCTACCTTTTAAGAAATTTAAGTTCACATTTACCTTTTTCGGCATTAAAAACAGCTTACTTCGCGCTTTTTCATTCCCGTTTAACATATGGGTTGTTATCCTGGGGACACTCAAGTATAACCAGTAGATTGTTTGGCCTACAGCGACGTGCAATTCGTGCAATGCTAGGTCTGGCATACAGAGCTGATTGTAAGCAATCCTTTATCGATCAACACATCTTAACGCTTCCATGCGTCTTCATACTTGAGTGCATATTGTATACCAAAACACATATTAAGTCATATGTCACCAATTATCAAATACATAATCGTGAGTCGAGACATAAAATGGATATTTGCAAAAAGCCTATACGTCTAACGAAGTGCATGGATGGTGTAAACTACTATGGTCTACACCTATATAACACACTTCCAGATGCCATCAAAACGTTAGATATAAATAAAATGAAATCAAGACTAAAATCATACCTTCAGTCTAAGGCTTTTTATACCGTCCAAGACTGCCTGTCCAACAGATTCTGTGATCTTGAGTAGTGATATTATAAGTACTGTGTTCGTGAAATACAATGTTTTGTGAATTATTGTTTTATACTTTTAGAATTAGACATAGTATTAAGCTTATTTTACTGACAAGTGTAAACAAATTGATGTAGTAACACGATAAATAAAAACTAAACTAAACTAAACTAATAAATAAAATATTTCTGATTTTCAACTTTTTGTATTTATTTTCAGTACAATTGTTTCGCTACGTTGTAGCTTCTTCAAGTAAAGAATGTTAGTGATGTTATTTATGAATTTTTATTTAGACGGGAAACTGTATTTCTCTTGGTTGAATACTCCTAGAGGGCAGTGTTTGGAACTCTAAACCATCAAATATCTAAAAGTCTTGTGTTAAAAATCACCTGAAATCATTAGATTTTTCCATTTTTTATAATCGAATTTCAATTATGTTAACAATGAAAAACTCTGAAATAATTAAGAACTTTGTGAGACTGAAGAATGTTCAAAAAGATTTTGATATATATATAAAACTTTTTTAAGCAATTACTTTTTGTAATTTTATAAATTTATTGCTTACTTATTCCTCAATGTATCACATTATTTTATATTAAAAAAAATGTTTTAAACAAAAGTTGTAGATAATAATAAAAAAACACAAATACGACATTCAGAGAGAATTTGGAGTTAAAGCAACCACACAAACTATTGAAGAAGGACAGATGAGATGGTTCGGGCACATGAATTTTTGAAGCCAGGACCTTCAATAAGAAAAAGAAAGATATGACTTGTTTAAATGACGGGGAAAGTGCTATGATGGACATATCATTAGGTTTTGTTCTAATTTTGTTTATTATTATTTGATATGTCAAATAACTAACGAACTAAAAATTTGTCAATTCTTTAATCGTATTATCTGCATATTCTGCACCATGGTTAATAGATTATAAATTATTATTTTTTATTAAATTAATAATTTTTATTTCTTTATAGGATAATAATTGATATTAAGATTGACGAATAAAGTACTAATAACCCTTCGACACACTTTTATTTGAATTACCAAATGTACATTTCGGACACAAAATGACCATAACACTAAATCCATTAATAATGGTAAGTTAGTGTCCGAAATGTACACTTGGTAATTCAAATAAACGTGTGAAGAACGGTTATTAGTGCTTTATCTGTCAATTTAATTTGACCTTTACGTAACTCAATCAATCAATTTGATATTAATATATTGATTTAATATTTTCTAATTTACTTAATATTAATATTAAAACATCCAGTGATCCATTACTCAATAATAGTTATCATCACATATCCTGTGATATTACTGTGATATAACGGTATTGTAATGTCCTTATGTTGTATCCCAACTTTTACATTTTTAGTAATTCTTACAGTGTATTCAAACGCCATTTACAGTTTATTAATCTGGATATTGTGAATTAGTGTATTTTTGTTTGTTGTATTATATTTCTCACTCTATTTATATGTTTTTCAAAGTAATATTATGTTTATCTTATATCACTATTTTTAATTGTGTATTGATGTATAAAGGAGATTTCCGTTGATAAATAAAATAAAAATAATTAAGATATCAATCATTTCTATTTCTATCACCAATCTAAATCGTACAAGTATAAAAGTAGCTTTTATATTTATATGCTATTAGTATATTAAATTAAATATAATCTTGTAAAAAAAAGTAGACATAAACAACTATTAAAAGTGTGCATTTAATTAAAAAAATACATTTCTTTACTGCTTTTTTTTCATTGATCAATCAAACTACTTAATGATTTTAATTTATTTATTCGGAGAGTTATAACAAAATATATTTGACGAGTCCAATTAATTTTTATTGGTCGGGCACGAAGACCAAATGGTGATAAATTTTTGATTTGTGCTAGATGCTGATGGATTATCTATAACATATGTTGTAGTTCACGCACGTTCATGCCGTATGTCCGGTTGACATACTTCCGGAACACTTCTGATTCCGCACATTACATCCATCGGTGACGGCGAGCGGCGCGGTGACACAATTTTTCAAAACAAACGCTCGTCCGCGGATCTCGTGTTATTGAAATTTCATTTTCATTCAACAACGGTTAACATCAATGCGGATAAGTAAATAAATATGACACACATTTACTTTTTACAATCACAATATGCAGTGAAAAATAATGCGAGTTTTATCCTCGTTTCGATAATTACTGCGTTTGGCAAATTTGCAGGGACTCGCTGTTCTGATAAAAACAGGCAATTTTAAGTTTTTAACGGGTGTTTCCACTTCTTGATTAGGTAGGCATGAAGTAAGCATTTCGTGTTTAGAATGGCCTAAAAATGGTTAGACGTAATTTTTGTGAAATTTATAAACGTGAACTTTTGATTGTTGACTCATCTAACACTTGGTGAAACATCTTTACACTTTTTATATAAGGTTGATAGAATAAAACACTTGGTTTTTGTGGGTCTGTCAACTTGGCCCCCCCAACTAAAAATTTTCAAATAAAAAATATTGCGCCCGAAAGGTCTTAACTTGCGCTCACTTGCGCCCAAATATTATAACTTGCGCTGTTAAGGGTAGAAAGTTATAGCGATTTGAAAATAGGGGGGGCTAAGTTGACGCCAGCCCCCCCATCTCGGAATATTTAACTTTTTCTTTCATAAATACATTCTATGGAACTTGCGCTGTCGATAGCACCTAATTTTACAAGTTGCGCTGCAAAAATACACCCCCTATAAACGAAATAAAGGAGGGTGCCAGCCCCCCCACTTTACATTTTTTAAGTTTTATTGCATTGTACACAAAGCTTAGAAGTTGCGCTCACTTGCGCCATCGAAATTTCTTCAATATCAGTTCTCATGAAAAAGTTATGGCATATTTTATATATACTCGAATCCAGTGCGCGTATTCCCACAATCTCCATGCAACTACAGAAGAGTAATACAATAAACATACTTAACTCACAACCACTGTCCTTCTTCGTCGAAAAGCATACATTATACAACTAAAACAGTAATTTTCTATAATATTTGCATATTTATTCCAGTGCCGTATCATGGTGGAAATATATATTTTTATTATTACTTAAATAATTTTATTTCCAAAACAAATAACAATAATTCGATTCAATTAATAAATATAACTTTAACAATGTATTTAAAATGCATTTCTGCTGATTAGAAAAGTTGCGCTGTTTTCCCAGTAGCGTTACAAATAATTTATTATTTAATTTAATTAAATATTTTCAAAACCAAACGTCAAAATTTAAAATTTTTAAGTGATTTTACTTAAAAAATGCATAAGAAATGCATCTATGCCAATGAGAAAAGTAGCGCTGTTTTCCCAGTGGCGTCACAATTAATTTATTATTATTTAATTAAATTAAATATTTTGCAAACCAAACGGAAAATTTAGAATTTTCTAAGTGATATTACTTTAACAATGCATAGGAAATGCATTTATGCTAATGAGAAAAGTTGCGCTGTTTCCCCAGTGGGGTCACAATTAATTTATAATTATTGAATTAAATTAAATATTTTCAAAACCAAACGGGAAACTTTGAATTTTCTAAGTGATATTACTTTAACAATGAATAGGAAATGCATTTATGCTAATGAGAAAAGTTGCGCTGTTTTCCCAGTGGCGTCACAATAAATTTATTATTATTGAATTAAATTAAATATTTTCAGAACCAAACGGAAAATTTTGAATTTTCTAAGTGATATTACTTTAACAATGCATAGGAAATGCATTTATGGTAATGAGAAAAGTTGCGCTGTTTTCCCAGTGGCGTCAGTGATCATTCCCAAAAACAGATGGTTCCCGTCGGTCACCCTACATTGTATATAGCAACATTAACCTCTACTTCTTTTGATCTTGAACAATGAGTTTTGCTTGGAAGCAAGTCATTGTATTCCTCCCATAAGCCACTATGTCTTCTGCAAAATGCTATAAAATGACCCGGTATAAAACCCATAACACCACGTAAAATAAACAGTCTGTTCTGTACATTTAGTTTAAACGGAATATTTTCTAAATTAGTTACTAAGTTCAATGTTTTACTGTCCGTGTTAACGGGTTCTATGAATATAAAATTGTTTAACTGTGTTTCAAATAATAATTAATTATTACACAAACTGCAATTTTGTTTAAATTCCGTGCTTAAATTATGTTAATTCAATAATAATAAATTAATTGTGACGCCACTGGGAAAACAGCGCAACTTTTCTCATTAGCATAAATGCATTTCCTGTTCATTGTTAAAGTAATATCACTTAGAAAATTCAAAATTTCCCGATTGGTTTTGAAAATATTTAATTTAATTGAATAATTATAAATTAATTGTGACGCCACTGGGAAAACAGCGAAACTTCTCTCATTAGCATAAATGCATTTCCCATTCATTGTTAAAGTAATATCACTAAGAAAATTGAATATTTCCCGATTGGTTTTAAAAATATTTAATTTAATTCAATAATTATAAATTAATTGTGACGACACTGGGAAAACAGCGCATCTTATCTCATTAGCATAAATGCATTTCCTATGCATTGTTAAAGTAATATCACTTAGAAAATTCAAAATTTTCTGTTTGGTTTTGAAAATATTTAATTTAATTTAATAATAATAAATTAATTGTGACGCCACTGGGAAAACAGCGCAACTTTTCTCCATAGCATAAATGCATTTCCTATACATTGTTAAAGTAATATCACTTAGAAAATTCAAAGTTTCCCGTTTGGTTTTGAAAATATTTAATTTAATTCAATAATAATAAATTAATTGTGACGCCACTGGGAAAACGGCGCAACTTTTCTCATTAGCATAAATGCAATTTCTATTCATTGTTAAAGTAATATCACTTAGAAAATTCGAAGTTTCCCGTTTGGTTTTGAAAATATTTAATTTAATTCAATAATAATAAATTAATTGTGACGCCACTGGGAAAACAGCGCAACTTTTCTCATTAGCATAAATGCATTTCCTATGCATTGTTAAAGTAATATCACTTAGAAAATTCAAAGTTTCCCGTTTGGTTTTGAAAATATTTAATTTAATTCAATAATAATAAATTTATTGTGACGCCACTGGGAAAACAGCGCAACTTTTCTCATTAGCATAAATGCATTTCCTATGCATTGTTAAAGTAATATCACTTAGAAAATTCAAAATTTTCCGTTTGGTTTTGAAAATATTTAATTTAATTCAATAAATATAAATTAATTGTGACGCTACTGGGGAAATAGCGCAACTTCTCTCATTAGCATAAATGCATTTCCTATGCATTGTTAAAGTAATATCACTTAGAAAGTTCAAAGTTTTCCGTTTGGTTTGAAAAATATTTAATTTAATTAAATAATAATAAATTAATTGTGACGCCACTGGGAAAACAGCGCAACTTTTCTCATTGGCATAGATGCATTTCTTATGCATTGTTTAAGTAAAATCACTTAAAAATTTTAAATTTTAACGTTTGGTTTTAAAAATATTTAATTAAATTAAATAATAAATTATTTGTAACGCTACTGGGAAAACAGCGCAACTTTCCTAATCAGCAGAAATGCATTTTAAATACATTGTTAAAGTTATATTTATTAATTGAATCGAATTATTGTTATTTGTTTTGGAAATAAAATTATTTAAGTAATAATAAAAATATATATTTCTACCATGATACGGCACTGGAATAAATATGCAAATATTATAGAAAATTACTGCTTTGGTTGTATAATGTATGCTTTTTGACGAAGAAGGATAGTGGTTGTGAGTTAAGTATGTTTATTGTATTACTCTTCTGTAGTTGCATGGAGATTGTGGGAATACGCGCACTGGATTCGAGTATATATAAAATATGCCATAACTTTTTCATGAGAACTGATATTGAAGAAATTTCGATGGCGCAAGTGAGCGCAACTTCTAAGCTTTGTGTACAACGCAATAAACCTTAAAAAATGTAAAGTGGGGGGGCTGGCACCCTCCTTTATTTCGTTTATAGGGGGTGTATTTTTGCAGCGCAACTTGTAAAATTAGGTGCTATCGACAGCGCAAGTTCCATAGAATGTATTTATGAAAGAAAAAGTTAATAATTCCGAGATGGGGGGGCTGGCGTCAACTTAGCCCCCCCTATTTTCAAATCGCTATAACTTTCTACCCTTAACAGCGCAAGTATTAATATTTGGGCGCAAGTGAGCGCAAGTTAAGACCTTCCGGGCGCAATATTTTTTATTTGAAAATTTTGAGTTGGGGGGGGCCAAGTTGACAGACCCGGTTTTTGTTTCACAAATTCAATATTTTATTTCCACGACTAGTTTCGGTCAGAAATGGGAAATTAGGGCTGTATCATCGGAAAACTGGAGGGGATAGCGATTGAAGTTGATGAAGTTGGGATTAGGGTGATATAGGTCGTAGCAATATATATTGTAAAGAAGTGGAGATAGTGGGGTACACCTTGTTCAGGGTGGAATGTAGAGGATAAAGTTTTTCGGATTCGGATTTGTAGTGTACGATTTTGGAGGAATTTTTGGATGAGGATAATGAGGTGATTAGGGAGGTTAAGGGTGCTGCACTTATACAATAGGCCTCGATGCCATACGGAATCGAAGGCCTTGGCTATGTCCAAGAATAGCACGGCGGATTTGTTACCTTCTAGGTGAGTGGTTTGGCAGTTGGATGTCAGGATAGTTAAAGGGAGTGTTGTGGAGCGTTTAGGGAGAAATCCAAATTGGTAAAGGGGAATATGTTGTTTTATTTCACTAAGGATTTTGTGTTTTAGTAGAGATTCATACATCTTTCCAAGGACAGGTAGGAGGGTGATGGGGCGATAATTGTGTGCTGCTAGGGGATCTGTGTTGTGTTTATGGATACACGTGACAATACCGTGTTTCCATTCAGAAGGGAATATCTGGTGAAAGTAATTGTAGTTGAGCATTTGAAGGATGTATGAGTGGATGGGATGAGGGAGTGCTTTCAAAATTTGTCGATGTACTTTGTCATGTCCAGGAGCTGTATTTTTACATTTTTTAAGAATTTCGTAGTAAGTCTGTTCGTCTAGAATGTCATCTGTAGGAGGGGAGGTTGGTGGGTTAGTGCAAAAATGGTTTTCATACCAGTTATTTATTGTATGGTAAAATGCGTGATCAAATGATGTGTCTAATGTCATTCTGTATATTTTTTGAAAATGGTTTGCAAATGTTTCTGCTATGTCCTTGTCCGTTGTTCGTTTCAGTTTCGTTGTCGGGTCAATAATTTCTGTTATACTGTTGTGAGATTTATATTTGCTAAGTTTTTTAATTTCATTCCAATATTTTTTCCCTTGTAAGTCGTTGATATTACTGCAAGCTTCTATCCATTTATGTGTTTTGTATTCCAATATCATTTTTTTAATATCTTTGTTCAGTCTATTAAATGTCATTTTGATTTGTTCGTCTTGTAACTGTCTATAGTCTCTATACAGCTGTCTTTTGTATTTAATTAATCGTAGGATGAATTTGGGCAATGGATATTTATAATGTTGTCTAGGGATCTTAGGAGTGTGGTGATCTATTGATTTGGATAAAAGGCAATTAAATTTTGAAATGGTTGACGGATCTATACCAGAATGGTTGGAGATAAATTGCAGGAGATCGTTTGTTATAAGTGGTATGTTTGAATGTTTGTAGTCTGGAATGGATTCAGGTAGTATTTGTGTGGGATTCTGATTTATTTTCATATTAAATGATATGGAGAGGTGGTCTGAACAAAAATCGGGAATTAATTGGACTGAATGTATAAGAGGTTTTAAATTGTTAGTACATAATAGGATGTCGGGAGTGGTGGCTTGGTGTTGGTTCATGATGAAGGTAGGATCGGTTTTAATTTGAGTGAAATTTGAATGTGAGAGGAAATGTCTTAAGTGTTTCTTTTTGGCGGTATTTAGATTGAAGTCACCTATTATTATAACATTGTCGTAGAGGGAGGCTTTGGTAAATATGGTATCTTCTATTGTTGATGTAGGATGGATATATACTAGGAATACATGGATTTGGAAATCAGAGAAAGTGAGAGTAGCATGTATGCATTTATTGAGATTGTTATTTATCCTGGGAGGGTTTGCCTTCCCTAAGGATATCGAAGGATGGGTTGAGACTTTAGATCCACCGCGATAGTTACGATTGCATATGCTAGCAGGAATTTGGATGGAAGACCAGTTACCAAAGGATATGGGATTCCGGGATTTTGTTTCCACCATCATATTTATTTGGACTGGGTTATTGGAGAGATAATGGTGTACTAGGTGGGACTTTTGGGAGAAAGAATTTATATTGGTATATAAAAAGCACACTTCGTTAGCCATTGATACTACCTATTTCTGTTGAACTTGACTGAACTCCGACTGTTGGGATGACTGTAGGGATAGTTCCTGGAAAATCTAAATCAAACATAACAACACACATCCGATTTCCCGAGAACGACGCATGCGTATCTATGCGAAATGAGGTGATAAATTTGTCTTTAAGTTTTTTGAGTAACGCAGGTCTATCATTATTGTTATTATTATTAATTTCTGTTGTATAAGTATCAATTATATAATCATGCAGGGTTATGGGTTGATGGACACGGGAATCTTTTGTTAATTTTGGGTCGATTTGCAAAGTTTTTTTATTAGTTGGGTGGATTTTAACATTGGGGATACCTTGAATTGGTTGCAGTGGGCGATTCGGGCATTTAGTTGACCAGGCTCCATGTGAAGTGTCTCCACAAGCTCGGCATTTTGGTGGGAGTGCTGTAGTACAAGTTGTGGTGGGGTGTGGGCCTGTGCATTTGGCGCATAGAATAGCTTCTTTGCATTGTTCAGTGACGTGGTCGAATTTATTACATTTCCCACATGGCAATGGGATTGGCGATAGGGCTGCACTCTCCTCTACGTAGTAGATTTTACATAAATATCGAAATTTGTCGTGCAATAACTTCGAATAGGCATCGTGTGATTCAGTTATAACTCTTATTACTCTGGTTTTCTGTCCCGTAGCTTTTGAAGTTATTCGTTTACAGTAGCGATGCTGAATATCCAGTTCGTTGAGTCTGTTGCTGATGGCTTCATCTTCTATTTCCAGTTCTACTCCTCGGATTACGCAACTGTATGATGGGCTGGCTGGATTGTGTATGTTGTTTTTTTTTGAGTTTTGTATTCTTCAAATGATTGAATTACTTTTTCGGTTATTAATCGTTGTAGACACTTCGTTATATCCTGTTTACTCTGGTTGTTTTTTAATAGGAACCCAAATTTTGTTTTTATTATTTCGGTATCTCTGACGTTGAATTTAAACGAATCCCATATTTGTGCCATTTGAATGCGGGTTAATTCCATTGCTGGTTTTAAAATGTACATATTGTTGGAGTTGCTTGTTGTGTTTGTTCTGTTATTAGTGTTTTGTGTACTAATTATTTGGATGGAAGTTGATGGTTGAGATACTGTGTGTAGAATTGTTGTTAATTGTTGTGTTGTTATTTGTGGTTGTGTAATATTTTGTTGTGTTGTTGCAATAGTAGAAGTTTTTTGTTGTTGTGGTTGTTGATTAGCGATGTTTGATAGCATTTGTTTTAGTGTTGTGTTTGTGGTTTTAGGCATGATTAAATTTTTACCTTGTGTTTTGAGTTTTTTCTTATTTCCTCCTCTGTTCGTTTTTTCGCGGTGACCGTGATAAAATTATCGCGCTTTCTGTTGTCCTCTGTTGATCTGTTGTCTACGTCCCCATATGATGATGACTCATATGAATCCGATTCGTTCATTATTAGGGCTTTAGCCCTATCGTGTGGGCTACTACTGTTGGAGTAGTGGTTTTATATAGCAACTGTGAAGCAACTTTTATTTTAAATACTTTCGTCGGTCGGTTTTACAAATTCGCTCGCTCTCTACGAAAAAAATTACTATTTTTCTGTATAATTTATAACATGTATTAAAATAAAAACCCATTTTCAGATTTTTATATTTTGTAATCACCCTGTATATGTAACACTGCCCAAAAGTGGTTAGATCTTATTCACGATGATTTTATAGAGAGTAAAGTTTTTTCGTAAAGTTGGAAATAAAAAAAGTTTATATAGCGTTTCACCTATCCTGGGAGGGTTGTTATGTTATGTTTAAAACACTTTGTTTTAAAACAGTGGTGTAAACATGTTTAAAAACAGCCGTCGTGTTTTAAACGGCTTCGTTTTATACATGTTTTAAATCTTAAACTTGTTTAAAACATGTTTTAAACGTATGTAAAGTTATTTAAATAAAAAACACTTGGTATTGTTTCACAAATTAAAACTTTATTCCGACTAGTTTCGGTTTGTTAGACCATTTTCAAAGGAATTCATTCCATTGAAAATGGTCTAACAAACCGAAACTAGTCGGAATAAAGTTTTAATTTGTGAAACAATACCAAGTATTTTTTATTTAAATAACTTTACATATTCTACTATGTTCACCAAGTGCCAGATGAAAAATTAATTCAAGTAATTATGTTTTAAACGTTAAATTTGTTTAAAACGTTTTTTTTATTATCATAAATTTGCTATATTATATTTTATGCTACTTCATTAAGACTTTTTGTTTACGTTTTTAAATGTTAGCTAAAGTGTTGAAGATATTTCATATACATTTTAAACATAAATAAATGTGATTTTTAAATACAGGGAATTTTTCTTTCAGGTATAATACACTGTAAATAGTACGACATTCGTTGATTTTTTAAAGATTTTAATTTGAATCTTTAAACGAGGGTTTTCCACTCCCAGACTAAGCATGAAGTAAAATTTCGAGTTTAGAAAAGCCTGAAAATTTGGATTGGCCGCGTAGCGAAGCGGAGCGGCCAATCCAAATTAGGCTTTTCTAAACTCGAAATTTTACGTCATGCGCCACACGTATAAAACACTGAAATATCGTCAAGTTTAAAATACACGGCTTTAGCAATCTAATATGTAGATATAAATAAAACGTGAGTCAAATTCTGCGCTTAACAAATTTCTTAAATCAGTGATTATAGGGAACCCAATAACTATAACGTATATTAGGTTACTTGTAATCGTTGTTGTATGTGTGTGTTTTTTTGAACTTCACTGTAAATCAGTGTTTTTATGCGTGGCGCATGAAGTAAAATTTCGAGTTTAGAAAAGCCTAATTTGGATTGGCCGCTCCGCTTCGCTACGCGGCCAATCCAAATTCTTAGGCTTTTCTAAACTCGAAATTTTACTTCATGCTTAGTCTGGGAGTGGAAAACACTTGTTAAAAGCCTCAAATTAACCGCTTTGAAACAACGAATTCCCGCAAATTAAAAAAAAAACGCTTTAATTATCGGGATATGTATACTTTAAAGAAAAATGCGCTGTATGTTCTGTTTTAAACGTGTTTTAAACATGTTTTAAATACGTTTTAAACATGTTTTTAATTGTTAACGTTTTAAACGCTGTTTCAAAAAAAAACTTTGTTTTAAGTAAAATGAAAAAAAAAGGTTTTTTTTAACAACCCTGCTAATAAATAATATAAATATTAATATTTTTTCCTTGAATAACTTTCTCATTTATCACTTGGTGAAATATTTTGAAGTAATATTTAAGGATAAATTAAAAACACTTGGCTTGTTTCACTATTTGTTTCCATTTACTCGACTAGTTTCGCTTTTTACGGCATTATTAAGAGTGGATTACAGAAGAAACCGACCGGCTTATATATAATCAGGTAATAAGGGATTTTGCAATTGGGGAATTCCAAATCTCCTCGTTGTCGTTGACGAGGTGTTTTCCGCATTTTATGGCCTTATTAATTTCTAAGCCCTCTCTGAGATTTAAAATTTGTCCCTTATTACCTGAGCATAAAATCTTAAAATTATTGGTATCTATAAAATGATTGTTGTTAATACAGTGTTTAGAAATTCCTGTATTATGTTTATTATTTAAAATTGATTTCTTATGTTCTTCTAATCGTGTATGAAATGATCGTCCTGTCTGTCCTATATATATATATATATTGCGTCACATTCACTACACTTAATTTCGTACACTCCGCACTTTGTTCTTTTGTCCACGGGGTATTTATTGTTTATTAGAGGTTTCCCTAAATTAGTTTGGTTTGTACATATGATATTAAACTCCTTACCCTTCACAGTATTAATTATTTTATTTGACAAATCTTTCACGTAATCTAATTTGATCCATTTTGTTTTTACATTCAAGATATTGTAAAATCAAAATGGATGACGAGACGATCATTTCATACACGATTAGAAGAACATAAGAAATCAATTTTAAATAATAAACACAATACAGGAATTTCTAAACACTGTATTAACAACAATCATTTTATAGATACAAATAATTTTAAGATTTTCTGCTCAGGTAATAAGGGACAAATTTTAAATCTCAGAGAGGGCTTAGAAATTAATAAAGCCATAAAATGCGGAAAACACCTCGTCAACGACAACGAGGAGATTTGGAATTCCCCAATTGCAAAATCCCTTATTACCTGATTATATATTCTGTAATCCACTCTTGATAATGCCGTAAAAAGCGAAACTAGTCTAGTAAATAGAAACAAATAGTGAAACAAACCAAGTGTTTTTAATTTATCCTTCAATATTATTGATATTTATAAATAAGAATAAATATCAAGAAGTTGATATACATCGCACAAAAATTGATATACCGGGTGTTCGATAAAAAACGTAAAGAAAAGATATAATTACTACCAGTTTATAGTATTGAGACAGCTATTGACTTTGTTTTGATTGAACTAATTAAAATCGGTTATTTACTAATGGAGTTATGTCGTTGGGCGTTTTTTTTTATCGAATATCCGGTATATCCGATATTTTGATATTTATATGTATAAATATCATGATACTTCCAAACTCTGCTTGAGAACTATAAAGTGCATTACATTACAAATAAAATCTGTTATTTTGAAAATGATTTAATAGTGTGTCATTTTATTCACATTTTTACATACCAATAAAAAATTGCTGATTTCAGTTATTCGACAAAATATGTATTTTTATACAATATATATATATATATATATATATATATATATATATATATATATATAAACATCTTTATTGGCACATTGTAAACGAGAAATATAAAAATAGATTGTATACAAGTATATATAAATTATTTCAAAAATATACCTGCAAATTGGCTATCGACCAATGGTATTTCCGCCTGATTTTGTTATGATCTGTCACTGTCATTTTTGGTGCAAACAAGGGTCATGATTGTTATTGTCATCTGTAGTGTTAATGTGGAGCTGTTCTTCAATCGTCATGATCGCTAATGTCATGATATGATGAGATGAAATCATAAATGGTGGAGGAGGGATGTTTGCATTTGGGAATTATATTTTTATTTCGGTGGATACATAGGGGGTCTAGTAGATCATGGTGAGAAAGATTTAAGGCAAATTTTTCTGCAAGATGGGAGAGGCGAGTTTGTATGGGAACGACTTCGGTTAATTCATACAGTAGTGTATTTGAGGGATTGTGGAGTGGATTTCGGGGGTGTCGGATTTTAGTAAGCACTCTCAGGGCTGATCTTTCTGCTACTTGTATGTTTTTAAGGGTGACTGGGTGGGGGTAATGGTAAAAGATGGCAGCATAATCAAGTAAGAGGCGGCAAATCATTTTATATATGTGTACAGCTGTTTTTATACTTATACCTTGTTGTTTGTAGGTAAGACTTCTGAAGTGTGCCGCCCGATTCTAGACTTTTGCTTTTAGGATTATGGAGTGGTTTTTGAATGTGTATTTTGGATCGAAATGGATACCTAGGTATTTACACGTGACTGAGGGATATATGATGTGATTGTTTATGGAAATTGAAAAAGGGGAGTTGTTTGAACGGTGAAAAGGAATCAAGAGCTGGGATTTATTAGGGTTTATTGATATTCGCCATTTCGCGAAACACGTTTGTATTGTGTCGATTAAGCCCTGTAGAGGTTTATTGATATTCGCCATTTCGCGAAACACGTTTGTATTGTGTCGATTAAGCCCTGTAGAGTGCCGACATTTCATTTATTTATAAGTGTGAAGAAATTGAAATTACATTTTCATTTATTAAACTATCAGAGCAAAGCATCCTAAAATGTTTTCCTATAAGGAAAACAAAAACGTTTAACAACAATATAGTTTGGTTTGATAATGATCTCCAAAATATGCGCGAAACATTAGTTTTATTAAAAGAAGCTATATCAAAAGTACCTGCACATGAATCAAATTATACTAGATATAAATATCAGTACAAACTTGCGCTACAAAATTCCAAAAAAATTGCATACAGTAATTACATCAATAATTCCAACAATAAACCCAAGGCGATGTGGTCACTAATTAATGAAAATAGACGTAGTATCGGTGAAACCAATAATAAAAAGTGTGATATTGACCCGAATATTCTTAATGAGTTTTTCAGCACAGTAGCTCATTCAATCTATTTAAATCTGCCCTCAACAGACAATGATCCCCTGACGTTCATACCTGTTCAAGATGATATTACCGAATATTTCTCCTTTGTTCAAATTAGTGAGGTTAATATACGCGATGCAATCTCGTCACTTCGGGAATCAAATGCTCGAGATGTGTATGGCATAACTACAGGCATTACAAAAAATCGAATTGGGGGCATATTAACAAACCTAATAAATAGATGCATTACCAATAATATATTTCCTACGTGCCTTAAGGTTGCCATAGTCGTACCAATACACAAGAAGGGTCCTTACAACGAGGTCTCAAACTTCCGTCCAATATCTTTATTGCCAATCATATCCAAAGTTTTTGAGAGAATTATCTTCGACTTTGTTTTTAGTTAAGTTTAATATACTCAACAATAATCAATTCGGTTTCAGGAGAGGGCGCTCAACGGAGAGAGCAATCAGATGTTTTGTTAACGAAGTCGTCAATGGATTTGAAGCTGGTCAGTATGTAACTGCTACGTTTTATGACCTAAGCAAAGCTTTTGATTGTGTCCCTCATGATGTGTTGCTTCGGAAGCTCTATTTTTATAATTTTAGCCCTCAAAGCTGCCACCTAATAAACTCGTATTTGCTAAATCGAACACAGCGCGTCTTGGTAAATAACCATCTGTCCACACCATCTGACATTAGGTAGGGGTACCACAGGGCTAAATACTGGGGCCCTTATTATTCTCAATTTACGTCAATGATTTACCTAAATACATAGAACACGGTAAAATTATCATGTATGCGGATGACACAACATCAGTCAATAAAAGTGGAATCTACCAAGACGCGCTGAATGAAAGGGCCGTTATGGGTACTAAAGTTTCCGAGTGGTTCACATCAAACAAACTCTCACTGAATCATACAAAAACAGCAAATCTCACTCTTACATTGAATTTTGGTAGTAGGGAATATGGAAATTGTAAATTCTTGGGAATCAGTGTAGACTCTAAACTCGACTGGAAAGAACATGAAAAAGAGCTTAGTATGAAGCTTAGTAAAGCTACTTACTTGATCAGAAATCTAAATAATCATCTACCTACATCTGCGCTGATTACTGCATACCATTCTCTTTTTCATTCACATATTAAGTATTGCATCTTGGTTTGAGGACACTCTTCTATCACATGTCGAGTTATTGGTCTACAACGAAGAGTAATAAGAGTACTTGCTCGTATTGGTTACAGAGATGAATGTCGAGACTCCTTTAAAAAATTAAAAATTATGACACTACCTGGTGTGTATATATTGGAATGTCTTTTGTATGTTCGTGAAAATATTGATTCATATACTACACACGATCAGTAGCATGAACATCTGACTAGAAATCGTGAACTGATACATCCGGTTAGAACCCGATTATCAATATGTAGGAATGGGATAAACTTTTATGGCCCAACATTATTCAATTCTTTACCAAGTGTATTTAAGCATTTGCCAATTAAAAAATTTAAAGAGATTTTGAAAACGTACTTGGTGACAAGGGCGTTATATAATGTTGATGAGTGCATCCAAAACAACTTTGAGGATCTCTAGAATAATATATGTACACTGTTCAATGTTTTTGTTCTTTTTATGTTTTTTATACTGTGGTTTGCGTATTTTATATATTTATGTTATTACTATATTATACTACTTTTTATACATGACGAATGTAAACTCAATTGTACTAACATGAAAAATAAAAAAAATAAAATATAAGGGCTTTGGGGAGTGTAGAGGCATGTGTGATTAATGCAGTGTCATCGGCGTAGAGAAGAGGATAAGCAGACTTATTTATATAGTTGGGATTGAGATTATAGATGTCGTGAACAAGAAGATTATATAGGAGTGGTGATAAGGGAGAACCTTGAGGCAAGCCTTGTTCGGGTGTAAAGGAGCTGAAAATAGAGTGAAGGATTTTTACTTGGCGTGATCTCTTGTTAAGGTAACTATCTAGGAGGTTAATTAGATGTGGGGGTAAGTTAAGGGAGTTGCACTTGTACAGCAGGCCTCGATGCCAGACAGAGTCAAAGGCTTTTTTGATGTCTAAAAATAATATTGCGGATCTTCGGTCTTCGAGGGCTGCTGTTTGGCAATTTGATGTAAGGATAGATAGAGGGATGGTTGTGGAACGGTGTTCAAGGAATCCAAATTGGTAGGGTGGGATAATATCAGATATACAGGCCATAAGTTTATTTTTAACTATTGTTTCGAATAATTTTCCTAGGATAGGGAGAAGAGTGATAGGACGGTAGCTACTGGGTTCTAACGAGTCATTTCCTAGCTTATGAATGCAGGTATTTATATCGCTCTTCCACTCCATCGGGATGATTTGGGTGGAGTATATGTGGTTAAACATTTTGACTATGTATGAGTGGATGTTCATTGGAAGGGATTTTAGGATAAGTCTAGGAATGTTGTCATAACCAGGCGCGGTGTTTTTACCCTTTTTTAGGTTCTCAAAGTACTCCTCCTTCTTTATATCATCATTTGGGATGTAGGAAATTCGGGTGGTTTTAAAAGACATATACCAGGAATTAACACAGTCAAGGAAGTCGTTGTCATAGTCGATGTGGTCTGTTATAGTGTGGGTTTGTTTAAAATGTTTTACAAATGTGTTTGTAATGTCAGAATCGTCCATCACTGTCTTTTTTATCGTCGGATCTATGATCATTTGGATAAAATCTGTTTTTCGGTATTTGCTAAGCTTTTTTATTCCTTGCTAATAGTGTTTGCCATGTAGGTCATTTATTTGTTCACATGATTTAATCTAAAGATCACTTTTGTATTGTCCAATGAGAATATGAATGTCCTTATTAATTTTGTTGAATTTTTGTTTAAGCGTCGTATTGCCAGTCTATCTAAAGTCTCTGTATAATTGTCGTTTATATTTTATTAGGCGGAGTATGTATTTAGGAAGGGGATATTTGTAGGGTTTTTGTGATGGTTGGTGTATTGTCTTGAATTGATTTAGTTAAGGTATCTATGAAAGAGAAGATGGTATTAGGATTAATTGATTGGTTTTTAGAAATAAATTCAGTCATTTCGTCCGTCACTTTTGCAATGTCATAGTTTTTATAACTTAGAATTGTCTTAGGAGGGGAAGGGAGAGGGGAGCATATATTAAGGGAGAATTGTATGGACATGTGGTCTGAACATAGATCAGGAACGAGGATAACATTTTGTATGAGATGTTGGATATTACTAGTGCAGAGAAGGATATCGATAGTGGTACATTGGTTGTTTGACATAATAATAGTGGGACCAGTATGTATACGAACAAAATTGAAGTTTGATATAAAGGAGGAGAGTTGTATTGATTTGGTCTTGTTGATGTTAAAATCACCAATTACAACAGCATGGTCATACAGGGATGCCTTCGTGAAGATTGTACCTTCGATGGAAGAGGAGTTATGGATGTATATAAGGAAGATATGAAGTGGGAATTGGGGAAGCTCAATGATACAGTGCAGATATTCATTCATTTGATTGTTAATTTTTGGAGGATTTGATTTTATCAATTTGATTTTTTGTCTGGCTGCCACCAATGAGCCTCCTCGTTGGTTTTGTAGGTTGTTTTATACAATTTTTCCTTATAAAAGTAGAAATATTTTAAGATTATAATATGCAGTCATTTTATAACTTGTAATGTTTTATTGATTTTATTTAATTTAAACAAAATATTCACTTCAAGACGATTTTTCTACAAATTCTTCCATTTTAAAACAATAATTAAAAATGAGGTATTCACATTTTTCCTTCAGAATCAAGAATTTTATTAATTTATAGATTGTTATACATGTAATTTTTAAGTTTAATGTTTTTTTTATCAAAATTTCCACTTTGACACTATTTAATAAAATACGCGTTGAGATATTTTTGTTTTCTCTTCAGAATTGTAAAACGTAGTCATTCCAGGTTATATCTGCGATTTAGGGGATTATCAAAGAAATTGATACCGGCATTTATTTGTTGTTTGTAAAACGGGCGATAGATTAATCGTAAAACAGAACGTCGAATCGTTTAAATAAAAAAGAACGCTAATTACACGAAACACAAAAAAGTATACTAGATAGATTACAAGTATTTTAATGAGATCAACAACTTTTATTTAAAACATTATTATCGATGATATTTTGGAGTTGAAACCGAGCTGCAGATTCAACGAGTGCGCAGCACGAGTTGAATGTGCTGCTTCGGATTCAACGACAAAATATCACCAATAATTAATCATATCACGAGTTATATTTAGTGAGAGAATATAACGAATAAAATAATGCGAGTCCCTCAAAATTTTCGACAGCTGTGATATTGTTGTTTCCCTATTGATTGTGAATTTTTTACCCTCACAAAAGTTCGTAAACTGCCGCCACTGCGATTCTTTTTTGTTGACGGTGTTTTTTAGCATCGCACTTTTCACTTCTCTATTAATGTCAATGCAAGAAACTTTACCCCAGCGATTTTCCTCCATTTTGACGTTTCTAATGACAGGACAACTTATCACCGCTTCTTTTGTTTTCTTATCATCGCGGTGATAGGCATGTACCAACGGCTTTCCATGCATCACATTGGTTGAAAATTCATTCTAGTAGGCTGTGAGTTGTATTCTCAGCTGTAATATAACAAGTGGTATGATTATCATCGATAATATTCATGAGTGAAACCGAGCTGCAGATTCAATGAGCCCGAAGGGCGAGTTGAATGTGCCGCTACGGTTTCATAAATAAATATTATCGATTATTAATCATACCACGAGTTATATTCGATGAGAGAATATAACGAATTTCACTTCATTTCCGTCTTGGAAACCTCACCTTATTGCCCAATTGACATTCTTAATAATCGACCGTCAGATTTGACAAATCATTTTTGTAGCAACGACCAAAACAAGGTAATAGGATTCTATCACCGCTGTGATAACATGTATCTATGGAAATAAGCGATTCTGATTGGAGGGAATGTAGTCATGTGACTCTTGAGTTATATTCTCAATATTATACAATATTGTCAATTGTTAATCACTTATTTCAAAACTTAGTGAAAACTTAGAGTATTACGACAAAAAATGTATATTCAGCCCCATGAAAATTTGTCTCGGGTCGCTGTGCGACCCTCGACAAATTTTCTACGCGGGGATTTTCTAAAATCGAAATTTTACTTCATGCTTAATCTGGGAGTAGAAACCCTCGTTCGAAACTTCAAACTGAATGCTTTGATAAGAACATTTAATGACTGAAAATGTTTTTAAAGATAATAATCTAGTTTTTAAAATGTTTTTTAATGTTATTTGAAGTAAAACTGATACGATAGCCATAATCTGAAATGTTACATTTTTTCGACATTTCCCTGATTCGAGATTTTTTTCCCTGACCTTTTAATATAACTTTCTTCTGTTGAAAACCCCCATTTTGTACAATTTAATGTTTTTTGTAAATATTGAAATTGGTTTTACAAATATTAACGTGTTTTGTATTTTTTATGATGCCTGTTGGTTTTGACAAATTTAATAATATATAAATTTTTTGATACCATCTATTTTATTACTTTTTGTATTGTTTATTATTGAGTTTGTATATATTTTTTTTTCCGTAAACTTTGGCCATTATAAAGGGTGTCTTCTAAAAAACGCCGCAGGGCATAACTTCTTTATTTATTGACCGATTTTTAAAAATCAAAAAACAATTAAAATGGCTGCATAAGATCTACAAACAAGCCCTAATTTAACTTCCTTGCCAAATCAAGTTTCATGTCAGCGATAGTCAACTTGTGTTTTTCAAATGGCCACGTATATTTTTTTAAATTGATTCTGATAGAGGTTATTTTTCTAAATCCAAACGTACACAACAAGTTGGCTTTAGTGCAATATTCATTAGTAACAAAAGAGTTTATTAACATAAAGTTGAAGTGTTATAGACTTTTCTAAGTGTGCCATGGAAAAATAAAACTGAACACATGAAACAATAACTGTTATCTAAGTGACAGTGTCTCAGATTCGATTTTTTTGTTAGCCAAATTTATTATTATTGGTGAAATAACTCAAGTGCTGGCTAACAATATTAACAGTTTATTGACCGATATACTATGTTTTTTACTTATGAATATTACACAAAAGCGAACTTGTTGTACATGTTTGAATTTAGAAAAATAGCCTCTATCAGAATACATTTTTTAAAAATATACGTAGCTATTTGAAAAAAAAAGTTGACTATCGCTGACATGAAAGTTGATTTTATAAAAAACTCATCAAGGCTTCGTCGTAGATCTGGTGAAGCCATTTTAATAGTTTTTTGTTTTTTTTTTTAATAAAAAGGAGTTATGGCCTGCGGCGTTTTTTAGGAGACACCCTGTATAAGTATTTCTTTTTATTCTGTGGAAAATTAGAAATTAATAAGTTTTGTATTTTCATTTGGTAAATATTTGGTCAGTGGTAATTTTAACAATTTTGAATATTTTTTTCAATTATTATAATCGTCTGTTACTTTTATAGATTTTATATGAAAAAAAATATGGTTTCAAATTAATAACTTGTAATTTTTGAGACATTTGTTTTTAATTTTGTTGTTTTCTGGGTGCGATTAAACTTTATGCATTTTTTTTCAAAAAATATGCAGAAATCGAAAAAAATATAATTATACTTTTTGTTGATTTTGAAGATTTTGACAAGTATTTGCCAATTTATTAATTTATTTATTCAGTCAACGGAGTACGTATTTTTACATAATATATATTACAACTATAAATATAAAATACACATTAAACACAATTAACAATGTTTGTTAATATTGACAATTCTACTAAAAGTTTATGTTTTTTTGTCATTTTTTGGAATATTCATGCATATATTATTGATTTTGATTTGTTTAACTACTTTTTATTAATTTGACGATTTGTTTAGAATCACTTCCATAAGATTTATCGATTTAAAAAAATTATCAATTAAAAATGTTAACATTTTTTTTAATAATATAAAAAATAATTTTAGTGTTTACGTCTTTTTAATTTAATAATAATATTTATTACCCAATAAGACAACCCAATTACAGAATAATATTACAAAAAGATAACTTCTTAAAAAAATAAAATTATACATACAAAGAAAACAAAATTACAAAAATAAAGATTTTGTCAATTTTTGTTCTATTTGTTTATTTTTCAAGTTTTTCTTTATTTTGTTCGTTGATTTTCATTAATTAATAATTTTGACGTCGTATTATTCTTGAATTTACCAATATTGACAGGTTTTTACTGATTAAGTTGATTTAAACGATTTTTTCAGTTTTAAGGTTTTTTTTTAAATAAATATTATTTGTATAATGTTTAATTTAGAAAATTTCTGTTAATTCTAGTATATTTTATCAATTAAAATTTTGAGCATTTTTATTATACACTCAATGACATTAGAAGCGTAACACCAAGAAGGAATGATTTTTTTGAATTCATATTTTAGCAACAGAGTGACTATATTTAAAGCATGCATTGATAACAATTTCAAACTTGTGCCTTTTATATTTATTGTGAAAAAAATTTTTTTCACTTTTTCTTATTTGATAAAACTATTTATATGAGCTGTTTAGTACAGATGTTTTTAGTTTTCGTGTTTCCGTTGAGTGTATTAAGCTTAAATAAAATGCCTCGAGTCCGAAGACGTCCACAATATCACCATTTGAGCGATTTTGAACGGGGTCGAGTTGTTGCTTATAGAGATGTCGGTATGTCCTATCGCAAAATTGCCCGCCGTATTGATTCCACTGCAGCAACTGTAATACGTGTGTATCAGGTATGGACAGAAGAAGGTAGAGGAGCAAGAAGAAGACCAATTGGTCAACCAAGGCGTACCACAGAACGTCAAGATCGGCGCTCAAGACAAATAGCCCTGCGAGACCGTTTCGCTACTACGCGTCAAATCGGTGATCAATGGATTGGAGAAGAAGGTAGGCCCGTTAGTATGCGAACCTTATATCGCCGCATTCAATCCTTTGGGCTTCTTTTGTACCGTCCAAGATTAGTGCTTCCTTTAACAGCGAGACACTGTCGCCAAAGGTTGGACTGGTGCAGAGAACGGCAGCATTGGGAGGCAGAATGGCACGATGTCGTATTCAGCGATGAATCACGATTTTGTCTAGGCACGCATGATGGCCGTAGAAGGGTACGACGCTACCGTGGAGAACGACCTGATCTTAGGTTTGCTATTGAGAGGCATGTACACAGGACTGCTGGAGTAATGGTTTGGGGGGCTATTGCTTATGGTAGTCGATCACCTCTTGTATTCATTCGAGGCAGTATGACAGCTGCGCGTTATGTTGAAGACGTCATATGACCGACTTTGTTGCCTTATTTAGATGGCCGCCCAGACGTACTTTTTCAACAAGATAACGCACGTCCCCATATTGCTCGTCGAACTATGAACTTTCTTAATGAAGCTGGTGTTAATGTTTTGGCGTGGCCGCCCCGTTCGCCGGATTTAAATCCCATTGAACATGTGTGGGATATCATGGGAAGAAGAATATTCTCTTTGCACCATCCTCCACAGACTCTAGCACAGTTGATCGATGAAATTCAAGTTGCTTGGAACGAGATGCCTCAAGAAGACATCGACCATCTCATTTTGTCGATGCCCAGACGTCTACAGGAGTGTGTACAGCAAAGGGGTCGCCAAACACATTATTAATTTTTTTTAGATTGTTTTTTAATAAAATTTCTTGAAAATGTAATCATTTTATTCTTGATGTAAGACTACCATACTGGCAAAAAATCAAGTTAAAATAATAACTCCTTCTGGGTGTTACGCTTCTAATGTCATTGAGTATATAAATAACCTTTATTTGGCATACACCCCTACCAATTACAATTATAATAATTTAACTTAAAATTAACAATACTTTATTAAATGCCTTTAAATAATAATTAATCCTCATTTTTCACACCCCTTTCCTTAGCTACTCCTCCCTGGCCTTTGATTTACCACTTCCATTATCACACTCATACCCCGTCCACTCTCACACATACTTTTAATTCGACTCATTCCTTTTATTCCATTCGTTACTTGCAAACCCCTGTATTCCTTCATCCAGTGTTCCCATTCATCCTTCTCCACCCCGCAAAACACACACTTCATATATTCTTCTCCCATCCACCATTTCCTTCCTCTTTCCTCATTCCCACATCTAAATCGTGCCAGTAGTTGTGCTTCTTCTCTGTTTAGTCTTTGAAAATAACTCAGGGGCCCCACCAGTTTATATTATTATTATAAATTATATTTATAGAATTTGTTGTTATCTCAATTTGTATAATTTATATTTGTAGTAACAATGAATGTTGTCAACGCTAACAAAACTAATTGATAAAATAAAATAAAAATAAAAATCTTCAAAATTAAACATTACACAACTAATATTCAAGTTTATTGACTAATAATTTTCGAGATTTTTATGAATGTTGACGGTATTTATATATTTTCGTGGTTTCTTATTACTTTCTGAATATTGATATTTTTTTTATTGTTTCATGATTTTTAATAAATGTCAATCATTTTGATATTTTTTATAATTTCCGTGTGTTTTGTTACTTTTCGCGATTTATTAAAAACGCGGTCAATTTGCATGAAATTCTTTTCTTTGGCTTTCCCGGGCTTGAGGATATTTGAATTATTTTTACCTAATTTTGAGGCAATCATCGATTTTATAAAAGAGTTCAATTTAAAGTTTTGAACGACTGATGCCACACCCAGATTAAGCATAAAGTAAAATTTTGAGTTAAAAAAGCCTGAACGTTTGGAATTTGGTTTTCTAAACTCGAAATTTTACTTCATGCGCCGCGCGTACAAAACACTGATTTGAAGTGAAGTTCAAAAACACACAATTACATCTTTAATCAGAGTAACAAGGAATCAGATATTTAGTCTGTTATCAACGATGGTCACTGTTAATAATAAATAATTAGGTATTAAATATTTTTGTTAAAACAACTGGCAGCAATATTTAAATGTTATTGGTTGCAAAAAACAAATATAATCAAATTTATTTATAAGGTCGGAAATATACATGTTATTTAGCCATAAGAACAAACAACGATTAATCCTCCACAATAATAAAAATTGATCTTTGAAACTTATAAACATTGCACATTAAAGCTTTGAGAATAAATTGACACTATTCTTTTTCAAACAAATGTTTCTTAAACTATATATAAATCCACTAATGGAACACTCTTAATTGATCACATAAATCCGTGGAATACTTCAATAGAAAACATTATTTCTTCTTCATATTGCTTTAATTTATTGAAGTAATTATTATAAACATGTTGTATTAAATAGATTAATCTAAAATAAATGATAAATAAAATTAATCGTTGCTTAGAAATCTCCATAAGAGCAATGTAAATTTTGATTATGCTTTTAATAAATAGGGGGCAGCGTCGTGCTATTTTAGTAATATCCTAAAATTATACTGTAATTTTCAAAAACATGTGAACAGAAACTTTGTTTGATATGTAGAATTCGTGTAAGGCATTTGTTGCGATACGGATTCCCGGTACGCGGCCTTGAATTGCGAATGTATTTTTTCTGCCGCGTACTGTTTATTGATTAAGTTGTTAATACACAACAAAGAAAGACATTATTAAAATATTTCCCATTACATTCTTTGAATATAAGTGCATTTCTAAATTCATGTTTTAAATAGGAATGTGGAATGCCGGTATATGTTGATTCAAGTGATGAGTATGATTTCTTTTTCATTTATTTACCAAACTGAATGTGCGACACTCAGCGATTTGATTACCGAGGCACTTAGTCAGCTTAGCGTCTAGAGTTCGAAATGGGTTGTTGTAATTTCTAATTTTTTGTACGGCGCGCGGTGGCTTAGCCTACTCAGCTTGAAGTGTCGCCTACCCAGCTTAGAGAGTAAACCTCCTCTCGTGTTAGCATCTATTCCTTTTGTGTGCTTCATTGCAATTTGCTAAATTAAGGAGAGCAGCACGCGACAGTCATGTATGATATATGATTTTAGATAGTAATCATTTAAATCACTTATGTAGTTGCAAATAACATGAATATAATTTTATATAGCCAGAATGTAACTGTCTACAATATAAATACAGGGATTATTTTCTATAAATATTTAGATATCTATTGTTTTTGAAAAGAATTCAATTTGAAGCTTTAAACAAATGTTTTCCACTCTAAGCATGAAGTAAAATTTCGAGTTTAGAAAAGCCCCGTGGGCTTTTCTAAACTCGAAATTTTACTTCATGCGCCACGCGTATAAAACACTGATTTCAAGTGAGGTTAAAATATACATAAATTTCAGAGTATTTTAGTGTTTTATACGCGTGGCGCATGAAGTAAAATTTCGAGTTTAGAAAAGCCCAGAAAATTTGTCTCGGGTCGCTGCGCGACCCTCGACAAATTTTCACGGGGCTTTTCTAAACTCGAAATTTTACTTCATGCTTAGTCTGGGAGTGGAAAACACTCGTTTCAAGTTTCAAATTGAACTCTTTTCAAAAACAACGAATATCTAAATATTTATAGAAAATAATCTAAGTTTATTTATTTATTTATTTATTGACGGGAATTCCCTGTTTTAACAAAAACAATATAATTACATAATATAGCGATGATATATACACATATAATAAAAACTATAACAAAAAGATTATGTTCTATAACAGTATTTGTTGACACATACATATAATAAAATTGAAATAGAATTGAAATAGACAAAATGATTACAAATGTTTCCTTAACGTATACTTAAAGTGATATAAACTTGAGTTGAATAAATTGAACCAGCGTTTTTCCGAGAGTTGATTTGCTGTTCTCCTCATTCTTGCTATTGGATTGAAATGGCAGTAGTTGCTGGTGAAGGTCTTCAACCGAAATATATGAGAATTCCTGTGGGTTCTTGAGTGAGCTGGCACGTAGAAATTGAGCTGTTCCAATAGATACGGGCTGTCTATTTTATAATTTATTATTTTCTGCAGTGTGCATAAATCCATAATAACCCGACGATCAGCTAAGCTTCTGATATTCAGTTCGCTCATTATATCGGAATAACAGCCACGTATATGTTATCGACCCAGTTTAAACTCTATTGAGCGAAGAAATTTATTTTGGATTAATTCCAGTCTATTCGAGTGAGTTATCGAATACGGAGACCAAACCACAGATGCATACTCCATATTAGAGCGAACAAATCCACAGTAGAGTCGTTGTAAAGCAGTTGGACCCAGATCTTTACCTATTCTTAATACAAAACCCCACATTTTTAGTGCTTTGTTAGAAATATTGAGAATATGTGAGTTAAATGAGAGCGTTGGATCGAAAATTACGCCTAAGTCCTTCACCTCGGATAGACTAGCTATTGGATTGTTGTCGTTTTCGTATGTGTAAGACAAAGTTGATTTTTTCCGAGTGAAAGACATCTTGTTGCATTTACTCACATTAAGAAATAGATTATTATTCTGACACCAGTTGTTGATTCTGTCCAAATCTTGCTGTAGGCCAACGCACTCGTCTAAGGTTTCCACTACACGAAATATTTTAATATCATCAGCGTACATGAGGATCTTGCTGTTAGAAATTACATTTTCTATGTCGTTGACAAACATTATAAATAGCAAAGGCCCACAGTGTGAGCCCTGCGGCACCCCTGATGTTACAGGAATTGGTTTCGATATATAGTCGTTAATTTTTACCATTTGGAATCGATTTGTCAGGAACTCCGATATCCAGTTAGTAGTCGTATTACTAAATCCGTATAGGTTTAATTTATCCAATAAAATCTTGTGGTTAACTCTGTCAAATGCTTTGGAAAAATCCAAATAAATGCAATCGACTTGGCTTTTTTTCCCCAAAGCATTCACCAGATGTTGATCAAAGGATAACAAATTAGTCTGTGTTGACCGTCCTGGGACAAATCCATGTTGATTACTAGATAAAACATTTTTGCACATCCAGTACAGCTGGTTAGCAACCATTTTATCTAATAACTTAGGTATGCATGATTGTAAGCATACTCCTCTATAATTTGTAATGCATTCACGCCTACCAGATTTAAAGATGGGATGTATATAACTTAATTTCCACGCAGAAGGTTAAGGTTTAGAATACGTATACTTTAAAGAAAAACTCCCTGTTTATACTCATATGGAATATCAAACTAAAATTATTAATGGCGAAGTCATCCGTTTCGTTATGCAGTTGTTTGTATGTCGATAGAAATTAAAATCGTGAATATTTATCCAGTTTACTTTTGTCTTTTGTAATTCAATACCCATTCATTCATTCGCACGGCGCTATGTAAACAAACACTCATCATTTTTATTATTCGTTGTGATAAAATTCAGCAGGCACTATAATTCAATACATAGTCAAAACTACTTTCTGCAATTTTGCTATTTCTGCGCCATCTCGTATCCCAGAAACACACAACCAGCAAAAATTGGCCCTCTTAAAGGATTTGTATTCGTGATTCAAATAAACAAGATTCGAATCTTTGATTCGAATCATATTTAACTCTTATGAATCCGTTATTGTAGTATTCGTGATTCGAATCATGTTAGATAATTGGAATTCGTGATTCGAATCCTTTTTACGAGGATTCCTTCCAGCTCTGGCCGACCACTAGTATATGGTAACCTTTTTACGACAAAAGGGATAATTCATTCAAAAATAAGCATAAAAATACTTAATATTAACTCAAATCACAAACCAAGCCAAAATTCAAATAATCTTTTATTTTATGAAGGCTGCCTTTGCTAATGACCACCCCAATTATAGACCACATTGTAGGAATTAACGACCTCGCTAAAGACAATTAAAACGGAATTAATCCCACCAGTACATCAACCTTAACCTTCCGCAAGGTGCATTAGGGAACTTCCCAGAAATATCAAGCACCAGATAACCCCAATCAATGCATTTTTAATGGCGACGCATAAAGTGCACTTAACTTAATTGAGGAAACATTTCAGCACGAACAATTAACAAACGATTTGCACAAAAAAAATCAAAATCTCCATAATCGGCGTTACCTAACATTAAATATTACAAGAAGAACATTTCTCAACAACAGCAATAATAACACACACATACATACAAGAACAAAAATAACACACGCGGACGCGATTAATTATCATTAATTAATTAATACGAGTTCCGATTTCGACAGGTCGGCTAGTCCTTATCTCGATTGAAATGGAAGGAAAAATTGTGTTCGTGTGCGCTTCTTGCGCTTATTTTAGGTTTCGCCACCGGATTGTGTGTGTATTAATTTATTTCTTGTGTGTACCGTGTTGGGTTGTTACTGTTGCTGTTTTGAGTGTGTTTTTTTTTTTCTAAACGTGGCTGTAAGGCCCGTGAAAATTGCGCAACGGCCTTTTTCGTCGTTACGGAGAGCTGCTTTGCGCAATTTTCTAATTAGCGATGGTCGCGTTGTGTGTTATGTACGCGTTCCGTGAAAACTGGAATGAATCCATGGATCGATGGTGATCGGACTCCGTTTAACTTCTGATTCGGATTTCTGACTAACTGAGTTACTTGTTTCCTAATGTTTGTTGACTTTAAACATGTTCAATGCTTGTTCCTTCGTCAGACGAAAGACAAGAAATTAATCATTTTTTTTAAATATTTTCGGGTCAGAGACCTTTTCGGCGACAAGGACGTATTTAGTGATGGCATCATTTGAATGAAAATAATCGATTCGTTCGAATATCTCGAAATCTTCCGGAGATCACTCGAATGATTGCCAGAGACGTCACTTGAATGATCGCTCGAATGATTGCTCCAATGTTTACTCATTTTATTTTATATTGGATTTGTTTAAACTTCTAAGCAGGGCTGTGTAGTTGAAGTTAAGGCATTTCTGTTGGAGTCGGAGTCATAGATTCGAATATTTTGTAAAACTACGACTTCGGGAGTAAATAGACTGCAATAATTAAAAATCATAAGTTTCAGATTTTTGGCAAAATGTAGTTATTTAGGGATAAACATGATTTTAAATGCTTCTATTTTAAAAATGCAATATCGGAGCTGAACCTCTTGTCTATAAACAAACGATTAAGAGCTGTTTATTTACCGCTGTTCAGTTAAGAGGTCCAATTTTCGCTGGTAATGTGTTTCTAGGGTACGAGATGGCACCAAAAGAGCAAATTTGCTGAAAGTAGTTTTGATTATTTATTGGTTTATAGTGTCTGCCGAATTTTATCAAAACGAATAATAAAAATTATGAGTGCGGAGCTCGTTGTTTGTATGTTTAGATCACGCCAGAAGAATTAATGGGCATTGAATTACAGTAAACAAGTAATTTGGATAAATATTTACGATTTTAATTTCAATTGACATACATCCAACTCTTTCAAATTTGTATTGTTTTAAATAATTATTTTTGTATTAACCTAATTATTATATAATTATAAATTACAATCATTATAAATTTATATTGCATATAAAAATTTCTACACAATGAAACACTTAATAATAATAATAATAATAATAATAATAAGACCATTTATTATCCAACGGAAAAAATCCAAAACGGACAATTATCAAATACATAATATAATTCTTACAATAACTAAATATAACATAACAAATATATAAAAATAATAATAGGAGATAACACTTAATTATGAACTAAATACTTATTATTAAAACAAAATTTAAATATTTTTAATGCCAATAAAAATGTCACTATAAATGGAATTCGCGTTCTTGCTCATGTGAACAATAGGTGCTCTTAATAGAGTGTTAGAGGTCGCAGTTGGTATTAAAAACGTTGGTGGTTGACGAGACGAAAGACGTGGAATATGGAAGTTTACTTTTGATAACAAATCGGGCGAATCGACTAACCCATCTATCAGCTTTAACATAAATAATCCGCTACAAATATTTCTACGTTCATATAAAGAAATACATTCATATTTTACAAGTAAGTCCTCATAGTTGACAGTTACATCGGAATAGATACCAGTCGATTTAAAATGTAAATACTTCATAAACCTTTTTTGCACACGTTCGATTGTTAAAGAATGAGACACATAATATGGGTACCAGATTATGGAGGCATATTCTAGCTTGCTCCTAACAAAAGCAAAATATAAAACTTTTAATAAATGTATGTCGTGAAAGTACTTTGATGAGCGCATTATAAAACCAAGCATTCTAGAGGCTGAAGAACTAATGGTATTAATATGGTCAACAAATGTTACGTTCGAATCAAACATAACCCCAAGATCTTTAATTTTGATGTCACGTTGGAGAATGGTGTCTTTGCACATATAGTTATATGTAGTTACATGCTTCTTGCGGGAATATGTAACAACTACACATTTTTTGATATTTAGTTTAAGCTTGTTAGTATCACACCATTCTTCGATGCTATTCAGGTTACGTTGTAAATGAATACAGTCAGTTTCATTGTTGATTGTACCATATATCTTTAAATCATCAGCATATGCTAACACAGAACATGAGAGAGAACTAATAAGGTCATCAATATATACATTAAATAGTAAAGGTCCCAGTTTAGATCCCTGTGGTACCCCAGAAGAACTTTGAAAAGAATAAGATTTATAACCATTATAATATACACAATTACTGCGATTGTCCAAGTATGATTTAATGAACGATAAAAATGTAGGTGATAGTCCGAAATTGTTTAGCTTTTGTAGCAATATTTGATGATTAATTTTATCAAAGGCTTGTGAAAAGTCCGTGTATATTACGTCAGCCTGACTGCGATTATCAATAACTTCACATAGGTGTTGTGAAATGTTAGCTAAGTTCGTTACTGTTGATCGACCTTGAAAGAACCCATGTTGATAGGGTGAAATATATTTTTGTACATGGCTATAAATAATATTATACACAACGTGCTCGAAAATTTTTGAAAAGTTGCAAAGAATGGCGATAGGTCGATAATTCTTTATATCAGATTTATCACCACGTTTAAAGACAGGACTTATTATTGCATGTTTCCATACGTTAGGAAATGTGTTTGTTCGTAGAGAGAGGTTAAATAATACAGTCAATGGCTGAATAAATGTTAGTTTGCAATCCATAATGACGAAACTAGGAATCCGGTCATCCCCACAAGCCTTAGAATTTTTTAGATGGTTAACACTTTTTAGAACATCAGCTTCTTCAATATTTGGAACAGTTAAGTTCTCACAGTAAGAAATGTTATTCACGGGATCAATTAATTCTTCTGAGGTAAAAACATTTGAAAATATATTAGCAAAGGCCGAGACAATATCATGGGGACAGGAATACGTGATATCTCCATCATGTAACTCTCCAGGGATTCGTGTTGTACCCGCTCTTTGATGTAAGAACTTCCACAAATCATTCGGATTACTTTTTATATTTGATTCAACAACGCGCATGTAGTCCGTGTAGGAGTTAGAAATTAATTGTTTACGTAACTTACGTATTCTTTTAAATTCATTGTAAAAGTAAAGAGATCGAGAATATTTCCATTTACGATGAAAATAGTTTTTCATTTTTAAACATCGTTTTATTTCCTGATTAAACCATGGCGGAAATCTAGCTCTGTTTGTATGCTTAAGTAATGGTATAGAATTATCAAAAACATTGTATAAAATATTATAAAACTTAGAGCATGCATCATTAACATTATTGCATGATTTAAGAATAGACCAATCTGTATTTAGCAAATCAACATAAAGTTTATTGTAGTTGGCCCTTCTAAAATCATATGTGGTAATTGTGTTGATAGGAAAAGTATTCGGATTGACTCCATTTGATTCAACATTAAACAAAATCGATAATGCGGGATGATGCGGATCTTCGGGTACTAGAGGACAGTCGTCCCTTTCAACGGAAACACTACTGTCAAAATTGCTTAGAACTAAATCAAGTAACCTATTGTTGACGTTAGTAATATTGCTATATTGTTTGAGGTGTACCATATTGATGAAACGAGATAAAGCATTTCCTTTTCTACATTTTGTTGCTAATAAGTTATCGTTAAAAGCTGGAACATTGAAGTCGCCAACGATCAAAATTCGTTTATCATAAATTAAAAGTTCGATTGACTCAACGAAATTATCTAGTTCATTTAGTTGTATATCAGGGGGAATATATAGTACTAATACATAAAAAACGTTAAAGTTTACGGTGCATTTACATAGAATAAGATCAATTAGCGGCATATGTTGATGAATATTTGATAAATCAACATATTTAAATGAAATATTATTTTTTAAAGCTACCAAAACACCCCCACCTGTAGATCTATTAGTGGAATTAAAATCTCTATCACGGCGCAGAACAGTATAATCAGAGGTAAACAATTCAGAATTCATGATGCATTCGTTAAGCCACGTTTCCGTTAACAATATTATATCGAATATTTCACTACATGTATTTTGATAAATTAAGTGCGTTTTTGAACGAAGGCCACGAGTGTTTTGGTAGTATATATTTAATATATGATTTTTTCCGGGAGCGACTAGTTTTCCGAGTGGTCCGAGTTCTCAGTGATGATGGTTGGCATTCCTCGAAGATACTTAATTCGGAGATTGGACTCGCCCAATGATGATCGTCGAACAAGTTCATTCTTAGTCTCTTTGTAGAGTTCAGACTGCATCGGAGTTTGGTCTTTGGAAATGTTAATATATTTGAACTTATCAGTCGATTTAAGTTTTTTTTTTTATTTTTATTTTTTATTTTTTTTTTATATTGCGAAATATAAAACCCAATGATGATTCCTGGCCTACTTTTAGTCGAATAGGACGCATATTTACGTCACGCAATGAATCATACTTACCCAGTCTGACTGGGTTTGTTATTGTTAGATTGACTTGTAGTAAAGTCATAATCTCCGTTAACGTGCGTACATCACTTTCGTTTTGCTCAGTTTTGCTGTTGCACTTTTCTTGAAGGCCATAAATTATTATATTATTTTTACGTCTATCTCGGTCTTGGATTTCCTGAATTAACTTTTATTTCTCAGAAAGTGTCGTGAGGGATGAAGTAGGTTCCAATTTCAAAAGTTTTATTTCTTCTTGCAGTGAAATAATTGCCGATTTTAGACCGTTAATATCATCACCTAGTTGTTTACATAATTTGCAAGTCTAAGTGAGACCACATTTTGAGTTAATTTTACGCGCTTCAGATATTGTTATGTCAATACAGGTAATTTTGTAATGTTTTTTGCATATGCAGCAATTAACCATCTTATGATCATCTGCTTGCACATTACAACACACGCAAGTATTCATTTTGCAAAATAGAAATAAACAGCAGAACAGCAAGAGTATAGGAATACACAAAGAGACAAGGACACACGCTTCACCTCATAGGGTCGATTATGAGGACTTATGAACAAACACGGTAGACCACGGAATTGATTGGGATTAATGAATGAATGAAAGTAAAAGGAAAATAATATAAAGAAGAAAAAAAATACATTAACGTACAAAAGAATAACAAAAACAATTCGATCAATGACAGTGTGAATAAACGGGGATTCGATGTTCAATGAGTGTTTTTTTTTTTTTTTGGGCAGCTTGGTGGTGTAGTGGTTAGAGTGTTGTACTGCCACGCCACGGACCGGGGTTCAAATACCGGCCTAACAAGTTGTCTCTCGGATATGACGTTAAATGCATATAGGACCCGTGTACTGCCTAGATGTTGCGTGCACGTTAAAGATCCCTACCGGTGGGTTGGAACTCCCACCGGGTTCGGCAAAATTCCCGGATAGCTGTAGACCTAATCTCCGGCGTCATGATTGGCCTTAGCAGCGGAAATAGATGACGTAAAACCCAAAATAGAAATAGAAATAGAGTGTTTTGTTTTCATCCGCTGTGGCCTTGTGTGCGAAACGGGCATGGAAATTTACCGGACAGATTTATTTAATAAATCTTATAATATTCTAGTGATTTTAATAAAAATAACTCACCGTCTTGTAATGTACTTGGGTAACCATACTTACAATTTTCAGAATTTTAAAGGAATTTATTACCATGAATTTTGAATGAGCATCGACACAAAGTCATGTACCCTGCACGTGCGAGTCAGTAAAATTCAATCTGTTAGAAAGAGAACCAGAGACCAGAAAGAACACTTTTAACTTTATTTGTATAACACGTTTTATTTCACATTAAATAAAACGTGTTATACAAACAAAGTTAAAAGTGTTTCATTGTGTAATTAACATGTATAACGAAGTAGAAGCCTCCACAATACAGAATTTAAAAATTTCTATACAACGAATTATTCTTTCTAGTGTACATATTCTGATTCATGTAAATGTTAAGGCATTTGTTTCTTATTGTTGTTTTCTTCATCCTTTGAAAGTTTAAATCATTATAACTCAGAAACTAACCGTACAATTTCAAAAATCATTTTAGCGTTGTAATAACTAAACTGATATCTATAAACACTGGTAACGAAATACCTACTTAGATTGTATTATTGTATATTTTAAATAAATAATTAATCCATCGCTGTTGTTATGTTATTTAAAAAAGAAAACGACACTAATTGTTAAAAGGCCGTAAGTCAGAAACTTTAAATATTAGTTCTAAAGTTACTAAATGTTTTATTATTTTTAAATGTGTTATCAAAACTTTCTATTGGTAGTTTTAATAATATTAGATGACCCATAGAAAATATATCTAATTTATTTAACTAAAGAGTATAACCTTTGATAATGATCTGTAAAGATCGAAACACGTGTCAGGAAACTGAAAATAAAATTATGGAACACAACAAGTGTTTTTCTTCACCAAATTTAAAGGGTTTTCCGTTAAGAGGTCCCATTTTAATTACACCGATTTACAACAATATGATTAAGTGTATTTTCGTTGTTGTTCTTTACTAATTTGGGTACGCTGAATCCGAATCTGATGCTCGTTTGAGCCTAAAGTTGCCGGATTTTGAGATATCTTATCTCAAAGTAGTCAAAATGGGCCATTGGTGGTATTTTTTGGGCCCCCAGTAACTAAACTTCCCATGATTTCTGGCCGACGATTAATGGGACGTTTTAAAGGGACAGATCTATACTTTAGACCAGTGGTCTCCAAACTACGGCCCGCGGGCCAAATCCGGCCCGCGACTTACATGAATCCGGCCCGCGATTGTTTGTAATTTTTTTTGTAAATGTCATATTTTGAAATATTGTAACAATTGTTCCTTAAATTTTTCATAATTTTATAAAATTAATCGGATCTTGGCCGACTTTATTATGTAGAATTGTATTTGTGGCCCGCGAAGAAGATAGTTTGGAGACCCAGGCTTTAGACTAAAAAATAAACCTGCTTAGTTTTCGAGCAATCTCAAAAACCGTGAGCCATGCTTTTGTTTTTGTTTGGTTTTGTTTTGTTTATTTCTTACACACACGTCTCTTCTCTTTATCGTGCTGGTGCATTCAGATCGACTTTAATTGATTTTGTAATTGCTAAAGTGATGTTTATAACCACTGGTAAGGAGATAGCTAGCGCTATTGTATTACAAATAAAAACATAACTACTACTGTGTTTCCTGATTAACTACAAGAACAATCACAAAATTCTTACTAAAAAACTAAAACATCGCAGTTTTCTTAAGATTTCTTTTAGAAAATATTTGTTCTAAAAACTCTCCGTTTATATATTTTTTTTTGTTCTTAATATTAAAGACTTTATTGATTTGTGTGTCTTGTTAGCGCCCAATTGCATTAAAGCAATTACCTTAAGTTCACCCTGCACATCTTACTTAAATAACATGATTATTAATAACATAAACAGATGGTTTTTCCAAATTTATTTTCAATATTTATAATTCTCATATTCTCACAAAATTAAAAAAAAATCAAGTTACACAAAATGAATCGTCGAAATAGGTAGTATATTTAAGCAACTGGCTTACAAATCAAAAGTGTTCCATTTTATAACGTTCAGTTAACGGAAATCAAAGGTTAAGAATAAATTACGAGAATAATTTTAATTTCTTACTTAAGTTTTACAAGAAAAAGCAAAGGGAATCCAAACGAATGCACGTTGTAAGCCAACGGTACTTTCATGATTGATGGAATCCTTGTAGGACCTAAAATCAGGTCAAATTAAGTTAGGTCATGTGTTTATCTCGCATCGAATTTTTGTGTACAGCCGGCCGAACGCACTTCCGCTTATTTAAAGGTGCAACAATGGACGTGTTGCCTTAACCGTAATTAAAACTGTGCTCCAATTTTGACTCCCACTAAATCAGTACACACAATGCCGAAGATACAGTTAACTTTAATCCCGCATGTGATATACTCGTTTTAATCCCGAATAATTTATGTAAATTTATTACAGGTACAAATGAATGGACTAAATTGTAGATCAAACAGATCAAGGCTTGGCATTGAATATCAAATCTTATCGAAATTTTAAAGAATTAAAATGAACTTAAGATAATGATAGAATCGTGGATTGCAAATTATCAAAATATTTTTAATGTCATTTCACTGTTTTTAAAAATAATAACATTTTGATATACAGTCAAAATCGTTTATAACGACACCCGCGTATACAAAAAAGCATTGATGTTGCTTACAACGGACACATCGCACAGTGCGCTCAAATGATGATATTTTAGAAAGTCTATACTCGAGTCAAAAATGAAAATTATTAAAGTTGCAATCCACGATTCTATCATCATCTTAAGTTCTTTTTAATTCTTTAAAATTTCGATAAGATTTGATATTCATTGCCAAGCCTAGATCTGTTTAATCTATAATTTAGTCCATTTTCAAGTAATTTATGTTTAAAATGACAAAAACTGAATATATTAAGCATATTTTAACTATTATAAAACATTATAATATTATGTACATATCAAACAAATACATGTCATTATAGTCAAAATGTTTTATTATTCTAAAACTATTAACAAAAATAAGTAATTTTATTATGTACATATCAAACAAATACATTTATTGTTTCCGAATTGAACAATAAGTTAAACATTATATTAAATATTAAAAAAATTGTGATGTGTTCATCATAGCACTTTCCCCGTTAAAGATATGATAATTTAAATATCAACAATATAGAAACTTTGCTCAGTCTAAATGTATTTGACTTTTATTATTCAAAAACTATTAATAAAAAAAGTAATTCTTGCATTTTTTCGCTGAATCTCGGTGAATATTGATCACCATCACATCTAAGCGTTGTATATTTTTAACTTTTTGTAAATCAGTGGTTTATACGCGTGGCGCATGAAGTAAAATTTCGAGTTTAGAAAAGCCCCGTGAAAATTTGTCTCGGGTCGCTGCGCGATCCTTGACAAATTTTCTACGCGGGGCTTTTCTAAACTCTACGCGGGGCTTTTCTAAACTCTAAAGACGCCTCACATGTACTATTCGAGTGCGAGGCACTTTCCACCTGGAGGGAAGCAAACCTTGTCCAAGGGAATCCAAACCACTTCCCAAAGGGAAAGATGATCGAAAGGCTGCTGGGACTAGCCAAGGAAACAGAGCTTTTTGATTAACTACGGTAACGGAAGAAGTACAATAAGCCACACGCCTGCGGTGCTAGGGCAGAAATAACCCTAACTTCCGTTTCCTGTTCCTAAAAAAAATTAAAAAAAAGATCTTTGTAAGACTGAAGAATTTTTAAAAAGATTTGGATACAAATTTTATATTTGCTCATTTGAAAACTTTATTATAAACATGTTTAAGCAATACATTTTCAAAATTTTATAAATTTAATGCTTACTTATACCTTAATGTATCATATTCTTTTATAGTTTTTTAAAAACATGTTTCAAACAAAAGTTGTAGATAATAAAAAATACACAACTTTTACCTAAACAATTTTCACCTTAACTATTTTGTTTATGATCAGTTTACGAAAACGTTATCTCCCCTAGGCTATTTTTAATTTGATAATCACTCACAAATTGCTGCTTTATTAGTAACTTAATAAAAACACTTCCAAACAAACGATAATAAAAACACACAACACAAACTTTTGTTTAATCACTTTTCACCTCAGTTCTTTTGTTTATGAATTAGAAACTAAAAAATCTAGTGGATATCAACAACTCGCCGACTATGGCTTTCGAAAAAAATGTTTCAAACAAAAGTTGTAGCTAACGAAAAAATAAACCACTTTTATCTAAACACTTTTTACGTCAGCTCTTTTGTTTTTGAATTAGAAACTAAAAAATCTAGTGAAGATCAACAACTCGCCCACTATGGCTTTCGATGTATAAATACAAATGTTTGAAACAAAAGTTGTAGCCAATGAAAAAATAAACCTCTTTTACCTAAACACTTTTCACCTCAGCTCTTTTGTTTTTGAATTACAAACTAAAAAATCTAGTGGAGATCAACAACTCACCGACTATGGCTTTCGACGTCTAAATCAAACAATGTTTCAAACAAAAGTTGTAGCCAACGAAAAAATAAACCACTTTTACCTAAACACTTTTCACCTCAGTTTTTTTGTTTTTGTTCAATAAACCGAGAATTTTTTTTTTAAGATAAATACACAACTTTATGACAACTTTATGATAATTCGACAATTTACGAACGAGTGTCTTCCACTCCCAGACTAAGCATGAAGTAAAATTTCGAGTTTAGAAAAGCCCAGAAAATTTGTCGAGGGTCGCGCAGCGACCCTCGACAAATTTTCACGGGGCTTTTCTAAACTCGAAATTTTACTTCATGCGCCACGCGTATTAAACACTGATTTCAAGTGAAGTAAAAAATTGAAAAACATATTAAAACTGTTTTCAGTTTTAAAGTTATCAAAGTATGTCAAAATTATTTAAAATTGCCAAAAACATCAAAATGACGAAAATGTGATCTCGTAAATATAAAAAATATCAAGAATGTCAAAAATTCGACGTGTTATTAAAATCGATTTACGTAAAAATTATCATTTTATCGTCGAATATTAAAAATATCATATTTGACGGAATTATTTAAAATACAATTAAAAATGTCAAATTTGACGGAAATCATTGAAATTTATCAAATTGTCAAAGTTGACAGAAATTATCGAAATTCATCAAAATGTCATATTTAGCGAAATTACCGGAAAACAATTAAAAATCTCAAATCTGACAAAAATCATCAACATTTATCAAAATGTCAAATTTGAAATAAATCATCAATTTACTTGTTTTTATCACTTTCGAACGAGTGTCGTCCACTCCCAGACTAAGCATGAAGTAAAATTTCGAGTTTAGAAAAGCCCCACGTAGAAAATTTGTCGAGGGTCGCGCAGCGACCCGAGACAAATTTTCACGGGGCTTTTCTAAACTCGAAATTTTACTTCATGCGCCACGCGTATAAAACACTGATTTAACGAGAAATTTAAAAACATACAAAACAAATTTTTCATGTCAATCCTCATGATTAATTCGAATTATTTTTGACGATTCGAATCCTTTTGTAAGTATTTGACTCCTTTTGTAAGTATTCGAATCCTTTTATAAATATTCTAATCCTTTTATAAAGATTCGAATCCTTTTATGAGGATTCGAATCACCCGCATTTGGATTCGAATACGAATCCTCTTAAAAAAATGTAACGAATCCGGATCACGAATCCAGTTTATCTAAAGTATTCGAATGCCTCTTTTGAATCCTCTAAAAGGATTCGAATCCAGGATTCGAATCCTGAATGATACGAATCCTCTAAAAGGATTCGAATCCAGGATTCGAATCCTGAATGAGTCGATTCCTACCCAACTCTGGTACACACAACATTTCACATTTCAACATTTCATCACTTATCTATGGTTTTCGCACCATGGACAGAGCATAAAATTCTAGATAAAGACATTAAACTCTATTATTATATTTTAAAATTTTTATTAAAATTTCGCATAAAATTCTAGATAAAGACATTAAACTCTATTATTATATTTTAAAATTATTATTAAAATTTCGAAATAAATAAATAAGTATAAATTAAAGCCATCTTGCATTTTCAACCAAGTCCATATTATATAAGTTTATTTACTGTTAATTACACACGTCCGTATTTTTTATTGTCGTTATAAAGTATACGATGAGACTTTTAGCATGCGGGATCGTAATCGGCGGCCATCAGGAGGAAGAATTGTTAATGTTAAGAACAACTGCGAGGCGCTGTGACCCAGTGACCCACTCGCCCAGTTCCGCCATTACTTGTATTACCACCAGACCAACAAGACCAGAAACTAATAGACATGCCTCCAGCTCTTACAAACACACATACAGGCACATATGCGCGTACGTGTATTTTTAAACGCAGGCACACATTAAATCGTAATTTACTGAATTAAATCGTGTTTTTGAGGGTGAAATTATATTCGTGAAAAATATCCGTGTCATCGTTCCGAGACCAGCGAGCGCATTTCGCGCCTCCAAATCTGTGTCATTATTTACATATCAAAGTGTTGGTCTATTCCATATAGATGTAAATATTAATAAAATGGATTACAGTGTTGATGCTAACTATATTATTCATGATCTCATTTTATAATGTGTGGTTATTTTAGAAACGACATTAAAAATACTACCGAGTGATTATGACTTTGATAATATTGACATTGTAGATATTTCAATTATAAATATTAATAATTTTTGGGACAATAAACACACACAAGGTTTCTGAAAAAAAAATTGGTAATACAAGAGATCATGTTTAAATGTGTCCCACTTAACAATTATTAGGATCACCTTAAACAAGTGGTTCCCAACAAGGACGGTACCTTCCTCCGCTGGGTGTTGAATGGATCTAATTTTGAGGCCTTTCAAAATGTTAAAGAATTATGAGGACTTTTTTCTCATATCAATATCCTTAACTTATATTTCACATCTATATCTTCACTTTTCTCATCTTCATAAAACGGCCCTTTTTGAACTTCAGAATAAATCAGCGTTTTACACGCCTGTGCCATGAATTAAAATTTCGAGTTTAGAAAAGCATGAAAATTTGGATTTAGCAGGCGCTTTGCACCAGCAAATCCAAATTTGCAGTCTTTTTTAAACTCGAAATTTTACTTCATACCTAATCAAGGAGTAGAAAACACTTTTCAGAATGATATTAAAGACTTCAATAAAATAATATTGATTCTGTTTTATTGATTATATTGAACATTCCTGAGTTTTTTTAACTATTTTATTAATTTCCACGAATTTTTGTATCCGTTTCGTAACACTACAACAGTTTTAATTTTAATTGCCTGTGACACTATTAAGCGCGTTGCCTACATACAATTTTCAAGATTCCGTTGTTAATAATAAACATTTAAATAATCGGTTTTGCTTAATAAGCCTATTTTTTTACTGAGATATGCGCAATGTATTTGATTTTTTAATATTTGTGATATAACGCATTTTAAAATCCTAAATTTTATGTAATAAAAATCGGAATGCTTTCCGCACAATAATGGAGAATATGTAATATATTTTATTAATAACATATTTTATATATCTTATTAATATTCGTTAACTTTTATATAAATAAAACAATTTAAACACTTTCAAATATATATTGTATTAACGCTACAATTGTTTCGCCACGCTGTGGCTTCTTCAGGCGAAGAAATTAAGAGGTCGGGGCAATAAGGGACCTAAGCCACATTTAGAAGATTTTGAGTAAAAGCGTTTTAAAGTTTTTGGGTAAATCGTGAAATCACATTTTTAGAGTAAAAAAATTGAGTTATTTTTTATTTTACGTAAAATAGGTTTGTAAACAAATTGTCTTAAAAAATTTAAAAAAAAAACGCACAAATTTCCAAATAACAACGTATATTTTCAAAAAAAGGTGGCTTGGGGCCTTTTTGATACAAATAAATTTAATAAAAAAATTAAGAAACGCAAAAAAATACAGCTTATAAATTTAAATTAACAAATTAATTATCTTCTGCTTCTGCTTCCAATTCAGTATTATCTTCGCCATCAATGTTTTCGGGTATTCTATTGCTTTCCTCATCTTTTCTTACCACGTCTTCAATAATGTCAAGATAAAACTGTTGGTTAATAGGTGGAATATATTTTAAAAGTTTTTGTAAATCTTTTACTTTATTTTCATTCAGTTTTACTGGGCCGTTATATTTTTGTTTGAGGTTGGCGGTAGTTACTGGTTGGTCAATAACTCTGACTCCTCGTTTTCCGACATTCACTTCTTCGAACAGACCATTTAGGGAATGCTTAATAAACATTGAATTTGGTTTCTCGCTATCAAACCGGAAGCACCTCACATCGTTGAACCTGATTGGTTGTTTGTTAACAGTAACATTTTTCTTTACTATAGTGATTTCTTCAAAATCATAAAAATCTTTTTGCGTCATTACCACAACATCGTAAGGGTTTTTTCTGTTTGACTGTCGTACAATATCAAACCATTCTTTTGGGCAAAATACCTGCGGAATATATTTTTTACGCTTCTCAATAAGAGCAACGTCTCTATCTGACGGTAAATGTGTGTGACCCGAGATAAAAAATCTGTGTTCTATGGTCTTATAAACTTTTTCTCTAACCAATTGCAACCACAGAGCCATTATGAGCCAGTTTATGTTTTGACCGCCGCAGTTGTCTGTGTAAATAACAAGATGTTCTGATAAAGATGCTCTAGTTTTTATATACTTTAACAATATACTTGCTATTTCTGAACTTCCTCTTTTTGCATCTGATTCCGTCCACATAAACATACTTCCTTTTCCACTTACACAGTCATGGATTCCCAGATTGTACGTCCATGCTTTTCGAAGATAAAAAGCTGGACCTACCGTCAACGATGGTGTCGGTAAAGTTTGCTGCAAATCAAATGAAATTATGTCTTTGTTTCTTTCTTTATTATTTTTTATCTCTTTTTTTAGGCTTTCCTGCATAGTTTCTGCCCGAGTTTGATGCAACTGTAGTTTTTCTTGCAACTTCTTAACTTCAGAATCAGATTCCTTATTTTGATTCGTGCTTATCATGAGGTTTAGTGAGTCACAGGTTGAGCACGTATCGCTCTTTGGCAGTTTGAACCCTATATTGTATTCAGAGCTGAAAATCCTTCGATAACGGTCTTCTTTTACAGGCTCAATATGTTTATGCTTACACCATTCGACATAATGATCCTTATATAAACTTGAAATGCTGAGGTCATGATTGAAATACACTCTGTTTGGATTTTTTTGTCTGCTATAATGGCTTACATAAGTCGGAATACTTTTTATAGGGTCATGAACTGATTTTGAAATATCTGTGGATATTTTATTTGGGCGGTTATGATGTTTTCCTCGGCCGTCTTTTGTTGGTGTTGATCTTCCTTATGAAATCTGCTTCGATATTAGTTTTACGCGCTTAGTGGAGTTCTGCAGACCATGTACAGCTAAAAATTCTTGCTTGCATATTTGAATGTCAATCCCATTTACTTTTACATAATATTGATTTGTGAAATTTCTTACAGATTCTTGTCTTTTGGTTTTTTTCTTGTAGCTTCTTTTTTTTGGAATAACTTTTATTGATGAAAATAAATAAGTATTTTGATTGTCATATGTTTCTAAATTCCAAAATGCATTGAAGATTTGTAGCTCTTTATTTTGAAGCAATTTTCTGCAGTCTTTTTTGCATTTACAAGGCTCTCCAATTGATCTAGCTTCTTTTTTTTTTACCCTTCAAATTGGTGTAAGAATGACCAAGATTTCTGCGCTGTTTTGCTTTAGTTTTTTGTCTGCCCTCAATATTTACTTTCCTCCAACGGCTTGGCAATTTTTTTTCTGGGGATAAGACTGATCCTCTGTTTTCATTTTCATTGAAATCTTGGTCCTTAGTATTTTCGTTTCTTTTGCAGATTTTCTAAAAAAGAAAAATTGAGTTTATAATTTTTCGTATGTTCTTTTTAATACGAAAAGTTATAAAAAATCATAACATTGTTGGTTTGTTTTCGAATAATATATGTAAAACGAAACAATCCATTTTTAATATAAACAAAAATGAAGCCACTTGCATTAAAAGAAAAAGGTCCTAAGCCACTTAAAATTATATTTTTTACCTTTCTGGACGTTGGCAAGTCATTTTCACTTGAACTGTTACTTGGGCAATATTCTTTATCTTTATCGGAATCATACCCGTCAAAATCTGAGCCCGATTCACTTTCACTATTTAAATTATCTTGATATTTTCTATTAGCACTATTTTCACAGGTCGCCATGTTGGTTTTCTTGTGGCTTATGACTTTATGGCGTCAAAAATTACAACCAATATACAAGTTGTCAACAAGGTCACTTTACAATTGTGGCGCCATCTTTCGCTTAATAACTGTCATTATTTTTTGGTCGCTTGGGACCATATTGTTATACAGTTTACTAAAGAGTACGCGATTTTTTCTTAAATGTGGCTTAGGTACCTTATTGCCCCGACCTCTTCAAATGATAAGTACAATTTGTCGGGTCGGGTATATATACAATGTTTATGGGGGGGTGGGTTTTTCAAAAAAATGTAAATTTAAGAGGGGCGAATTAGTTAAATCTGTTTGATCGTTGAGAAGATGTCCTGAAAATTTTCTTTTATTGATTTCTAAACACTCCATGATGTTGAGTTTCCGACCTTTCCTTTCTAGATGTAGGACTTGGAAATTTTCATCGAAGTGGTGGTTTTCTTCGATGAGGTGGTTGGAGTATGTGGAGTTTGTTTTCTTTTGTTTGAAGCTGATTAAATTTTCTTTTATCCTCTCTTGAAACGATCTTCCGGTTTGTCCTACATATTTCTTGGGGCAGTCTTTGCAAGTTAGTAAATAGACGCCACTTTGTTGAGTTTTATTATTTTTGTCTTTATTGTTTTTAATTATTTTTCCTAAGGTGTTATTTGTCCTGTATGCTATATTAATATTCAGTTTTCCTAGCATTTTCCCGATTTTATTACTATTGTTTCCTGTGAATGTTAATGAAGAGTAGTTTTTTATAGATATGTTTTTGATAATTGGGTAAATGGAATGTATTAATTTATTTCTTTAAATATTGTTTTTCTAAATCCTGATCCTTTGCAAAGTGGTGCCCCCAGATTACAAACACGAACTAATTCCATTCGGCAACATTGTAAAGCGGCAAAGCTTACGGTTTAAATTTACTAGGCGTGTGCCAAGGTACGTCGATGGGTGTAACACATATGTGTTACAAGGTATGACAGAATTGGATCTTTCCATGTTTTCCCCTACCCCTTTCCCCGCAGGCCCTAGTTCGTGCGAGAGAGAACAATGACGTTGTATTTAGTTACATTTTTGAGTCTATCATAACCTCGCTTTCCGGTTGAGCTGTACTTTTATAAATAGATTGTTTAATATTTTGTGTTAAATTTTTTTAAAGTTCAATTTGAAGCTTTAAAGAATTGTTTTCCACTCCCAGACTAATCATGAAGTAAAATTTCGAGTTTAGAAAAGCCCCGTGAATATTTGTCGAGGGTCGCGCAGCGATCCTAGACAAATTTTCTGGGCTTTTCTAAACTCGAAATTTTACTTCGTGCGCCACGCGTATAAAACACTAAAATATTGCGAAATATATGTATATTCGAACTTCGCTTAAAATCTGTGTTTTATAAGCGTGGCGCATGAAGTAAAATTTCAAGTTTAGAAAAGCCCAGAAAAATTGTCTTGGATCGCTGCGCGACCCTCGACAAATTTTGACGGGGCTTTTCTAAACTTGCAATTTTACTTCATGCTTAGTCTGGGAGTGGACAACACTCGTTTAAAGCTTCAAATTGAACTCTTTTAAAAATCAACGAATGTCAGAAAATGTACAGCTTATGCATGTTTACCTAAAGTTTACCATGAAGTAACCACATTTAAATTCAGCGCGTATTTGTGACGTAAGCAATCTTAACCCTCACTCCAAAATCTTCGATTCTATCGATCCTTCTTACCGTATACTCGACCGTCCTTGGGCCTTTTGGCCAAAAATAGTACCAAAACCAAAATCAAAAAATCAGGTGATCAAATTACGCCACCTTAGTGGCTTTCGAAAAAGCACACTAAAGTGTTTTCTACACCTTGATACAATTACATTACAATAACAAGAAATATTTGAAGCTACTATGTTAGGTAGTACATTTAAACAAAATGTTGACAAATTTATTATACGTATTTATTCTCAGGCTCACTACCGGAAGTTAAAGTCGAGTTACATCAAATAAAGTTCACAGATTTCCAAGCTTCCAGATTGTTTACAAAATCGATTATTACAGATTTGTGTTTTCTTAATTTTTATTGTATTAATTTAACTTGATTGGAAGCTTATTAATAAGTCAAATGTTCGTAAATTTCGAGTATAGAAAAGCCAAATTTTTAGGTATTTATCTTATGCTAAATCTGGGAGTTGAGTGGAAACACTCGTTAAAAGCTTCAAATTGAACTCTATTCAAAAAGAACAGATTTCCTAAAATTTACATTGTATATTTCGAGATATGAATACTTATAAAAAAATCGTGTATGTCGTATCTAGTAGCTTTAATGTGTATGCTTTCAAAACATTTTAACTTATTAATAATTTATTTCTATTGATTATACATCTTCTAAAAACGTTTCTAAAATAGCGTATTATCTGATTCGAATCTTTTGAGAGAATTACAATCTTTTCTAAGGATTCGAATCCGTTTTAGGATTTAAATCCTTTTAGAATGATTCGAATCACCTACATTTGGATTCAGATACGAATCCTTTCAAGAGTTGTACGAATCCGGAGTATTCAAATACCTCTCTTGAGTCCAGGATTTGAATTCTATAGAGATCTTGTGTATAGTAATATTTTATAGTGTGAAAAATAAGGTAGGTGATAGCTATTGATTTCAAGTATCTAACATGGGGGAAAGTACTATGATAGACATCAATATTTTTTATTTATTTTTGAATTTATTTCATTTATTTTTTATAGACTAATTATTTTTATAGATTTTACTATTCCAAATTAATTAATACATCGCTTTACGTCAAGCACTCCTTTTCTGGCCACTCTCTATTATCCCATTAGTATATCAAATCTTATTATTTTTGTTATAGAAAATAATAACTTGTGCATTTTTCCTTTTAAAAGAAAAATTATAAAAAAAATAAAATGTTATTACTGTTTCTTAATAAGATATAGTATGCAGTAACGGGTTATTTTTTAAATGTATAACTTCAACTTATTTAGAATCAAAAGCATTCTAAATAAGTTGAAGTTATACATTTAATAAATGTAAAATGTTAAACGGATTTTTTAAACTGTAACCTAATTATCAATAATTGGTTTTACTATTGCTGTTATGTTTGTCATTAAATGGACGCGCACACTTACTTTCAAATTTGCCGCGGGATTATATGACAGGCAAGAGTGAAAACATAAAATCAGAAACACTAGAAATCTCTACCGCGTCTCGCAAACTATTCCAACGTTGCCGAGTTTTTCGATTCCAACTTCCGACAGAGATATGCAACCACAAGCGTACGGGGGGTGTGAGGTAACGTGGCACTCGGATGACCTTGAACGCGAAATTTTTGACGACTCTAGCACACTCTTAAGTGTTATCTCAATGATGCCGGTCCGTCGGTCTGTGGAACTGTTTCAGCGAAAACAGCTCATAGGACTTTCATTAAATTTTGTATTTAGGCCTATTACATAATATTTCATGACCAGTTAAAAATGGGTTAAATCCGGAAACCAGAAGTGAATGTATAATCTTAGCCTTTTCTTCTTATCTCGTAAATGATTAACATAGTCCAGCGGTTCTCAATCTTTTTTAGCGACGGATCCCTTTTGAAAAGCGAAATACTTGACGGAACCCTATAATAAAACAATAGTTTTTAAAAGTGTATTCTTTATTAATAACCATAATAAAAGTACCATGTAACCGTTACTTGTTACTTACTTACATAACATGTATAATAATATAAGATATTAAAAAAACAAATCTAAGTAATGGGAGGTATGAAACTGTTTTTTATTTTTTATCAATTGGTGGACATCAGGTTTGATAGAGGACAGTTGAAGTCTCATATCAGGTTCGGCGTCAAGTCTATTGCGATATTGGCTGCATAGGTTAAGAATCATGTTTCGCACAAATATGTTGTTGGGAACGGCAGAAGAATATTTAGAGCCATTTTGGCAAGCATTGAATAATCATCACGGATTCTGCACCAAAAATCGTTGAGAGGCGTCGTTTTGAACAGTGACTCCATACTTGTGTTTGATGACATTTCTAAAAGAGATTCATGTATCTCGTTTGACATACTTTCGGGCTTTCATAAGTTGGGTAAAAACAGATTACGAATCCATGAATTCAATTTCATTTTTGTATTCTGTTCTTCGGGAAAATACTTCTCAAAAGATGCGCGCATCGATGTGAGATATTGGACCAATTCTTCAAATTCATCATCTTGAAACATTTCTGAGTCGGTATCGCTAACAAACTCACTGAGTGACGTAAAGCTTTCTATTTCTCTCTTTCCAACGCAAATAATCCAAAAATCTAATTTTCTTTTGAAGACAGTTATTTTGTTACAGGCCTGGAAAACTGTTGTCTGTTTACCTTGCAATGATAAATTTAATTCGTTTAGTTTTTGAAAGATATCCGAGATAAAAGACAGTCGGAACAACCAAGTTTTATCATACAAACGGTCTTTCAAATTAAAAGAAGTATCTGAAAGAAACATTTGTAACTCGGCTCTAAGTTCAAATAGCCCTGTTAAAGTTTTACCCTGAGACAGCCATCGTACTTCTGTATGGACCAGCAGTGTATTATGTTTGCTGTCATAATCTTCACACAATAAAAAGAACAATCGGGATTGTAGTGGTCGTGATTTGATAAAATTAATTATTTTTACCGCTTCGTCCATAACTAATTTTAGATTTGACGGCATTTGCTTTATCGCCAGTGTTTGTCCATGCAGGATACAATGGCTGGAACTACAACTAGGCGCTTTATTATTTATTCGTGACACTACTCCTGCTGTCATACCCGCCATCGCCTTGGCCCCACCTGTACAAATATCAATGCAATCGTTCCAACTGAGATTATTTTCCTCAAAAAATATATTTATTTTTTTTAAAATGTCTTCTCCGGTAGTGTTTGTGGGCAGCGGTGAACACATAAGCATGTCTTCTTCAAAAGAACTTTCATATGGATATCTCACGATAACCAGCAAGATAGCCAGACCAGCGACATCAGTCGACTCATCTATTTGCAAGACGAATCGTGTTTTTTGTAGAAGTGTAACAAGTTCTTGTTTGACGTAGCTTGCCAGATCATGAATTTGCTGGGAAACAGTATCGTTTGATAGCGGCACAGTAGAAGGATGCTTTGCAGATTTTTCATCAAGCATACATTTTGTTATGTCAAACACACATGGTTTTATTAAATTCTCAGCGATAGTGTGCGCTTCACCTGCTTGTGCAATGCGATAGCTAACTAAATATGATGCCTCCGTGGCCTTTTGATTGATAGTTTAACTTACATGCATCATAGTTTTTTTACTTTCGAATAACTGTTCTTTTTTACGTACAAAAATTCTTTATTCTTGTCTTTAGACTCGGGGTGTACAGTTTCTAAATGTCGGCGCAACCTGGCAGATGCCATGGAACTATAAGGAAGCAGTTTACTACATAACATGCAGACAGGTGAGCCGTTAGAATAAACAAATCTGAAACTGATATATGATTCACATTCTTCCTTTTTTTCGTTGCATCATCGTCAGGATCGGTAATTGCTGTATACTCCACGCCTACTGCTTTTGAACATTCGGCTTCGTTAGAAGATGTTGTTGCAACACGTTTAACGCCTTTAAGCCAACGTTCCATTCTTCTTTATTAATAATGTTACATGTCAGGATGGTGGCGTCAAAATAATGCACGATCGTTACTGCGTAGAAGAGTTTAGTCCAAAGAATAAATGTATAAAACTGATACAATCAGAATACAGCAGTAGAACAATAAATACTTTGTTTCTAGCAGGTAGGTACTTATCGCTGCGAACGCTAATCGTCGACTGACTAAGTGTCGAGGCGCGATCGTCCCTTTTATAGTATTAGCCTCGATCTCGAACATTCTCAAAAATACACGAGTCGGCGCCTTTGATAAATAAAAAGCCGAAATAAAAATAGAAATACAAAAAATGCGGTGTAAACAATCTCGACTTTACGTTTTGAAGTTAGAGCCGAAAGTCGCTTGTTCACAATTATAGCGTCTAATCTCAGAGGCGGCTTTTATCAAAGCGACTACGCGCTTACAAGTAGATATCGGCGGTGGCAACATAGTTAAATTGTACGAGGCGACTAAGTTCGGCTGCGCCTCGTGAATCGTGATACGCGGCGTCAGAACGGTCGACCAGAGATAGGTGATTTGAATTTTTTTCTAAATTCTTGCGGAACCCGTACAGGGGTATCGCAGAACATACTTAGAGTATGGCTGACATAGTTGAAAGATCTTTCAAATAAAAGTTATAGAGAATCAAAAATAAACATTATATAGAAAATCTAACACGAATTTAGATGAACTTGAAGAAAGCATTTATTATGCATTCAATGAAATAACACCAATTATTTTACAAAATGCGATAAATGCAGTGCACCGCCGCATAGTGGTGCAAAACACCTGATTTTCGGAAAACAACTTCACACATCTCATATGTACGACTTCAAAGCCATACTATAAACCTACACAAGCGCATTTATGCATTCTAAATCGAATGAAATAAAAATCGAGTCGATAACTTTAACTGTTTCCTGTATACTGACTGTTTTGTATTTAAATGTCGTGTAGTTGTAGGTACAAGTTAATAACATATTAAGTATGCGATTATTTTCGCAAATCTATAATACAACTGATTTGTATTAGAAAGACAAATCCAAATACCCATTGAAATAAATACTTTCCTTGCTAATACCCCGGCGGCTATTGAATCACACAATGTAACAAGTCAAGTCAAAATATTTACTGGCCATTTAGTGACGCGTTTTCAGATTTATCTCTCATAGGTATAGCTTTACCTTTGAAAAATAAACCTCTATATGCATCTATAGATGCACAGTAAATACATTGACCTGATAGAAATAAGAAGCTAATACTAAATTAGTTAAATTAAATTAATATTTCTACATCTGACTTTGAGTAAAAAAATCTCCCAACAACTTTCATCTAGCAACATTTGTTTTAAAGATATGACGAACAAGTGAAAATAGAGTTTATTTTCACTTTGATTTTAGTTTATATAAAACACTTATGTATAAATGAAATTGCCAATTCTTGGTTGCAGAATTCTTCAAACATTAAAAGTGCGATTCTTTTCGCAATCTACATCAAGTTAGTCTTACAAAGACTATATCAAACACTCATTGAAACAACTACTTCCCGGGCTAATACCCCGACGGACATTGAATTATACAACAAGTGTTTGCTGTTACATACAGTAACCTACTGCAAATGTAACAATTTTGGTCAAATCATTCAGGCTATCTATAGACGCGTTTCGAGATTTATCTCTCATCAGTATAGCTTTGCCATTCTATCTAAACAATTTGACACCTTAGACTGGCGGTCACGTTACCGTTCAAACATAAGTATAAATGAAATTGCCAATTCTTGGTTGCACAATACTTCAAACATTAAAAGTGCGATTCTTTTCGCAATCTACAACAAGTTAGTCTTACAAAGACTATACCAAACACTCATTGAAACAACTACTTCCCGGGCTAATACCCCGACGGACATTGAATTATACAACAAGTGTTTGCTGTTACATACAGTAACCTACTGCAAATGTAACAATTTGGGTCAAAATATTCAGGCCATCTATAGACGCGTTTCGAGATTTATCTCTCATCAGAATAGCTTTGCCATTCCCTCTAAACAATTTGACACCTTAGACTGGCGGTCACGTTACCGTTCAAACATAAGTATAAATGAAATTGCCAATTCTTGGTTGCAGAATACTTCAAACATTAAAAGTGCGATTCTTTTCGCAATTTACAACAAGTTAGTCTTACAAAGACTATATCAAACACTCATTGAAACAACTACTTCCCGGGCTAATACGGGCTGAATAATTTGACCCAAATTGTTACATTTGCAGTAGGTTACTGTATGTAACAGCAAACACTTGTTGTATAATTCAATGTCCGTCGGGGTATTAGCCCAGGAAGTAGTTGTTTCAATGAGTGTTTGATATAGTGTTTGTAAGACTAACTTGTTGTAGATTGCGAAAAGAATCGCACTTTTAATGTCTAAAACACTTATTATTTAAACACTTTATTGGACTCGCGACAATTGTTTCGCCACATTGTGGCCTCTTCAGACAAAGAATAATTATTCTTCGCCTGAAGAAGCCACAGGCGAAACAATTGTCGCGAGTACAATAAAGTGTTTGAAAGTGACCCAATTTTGAAAAACAAAATTACAATATTTATTTTAGAGATTGAAATTTACAATGATACTAAAATTGCAAACGCTAAAAAATACCTGAAAGTATTCAAAGTATATGAAATACAATCCTTCTCTTGAAACTTTAAAATATGACTTGAAATATGAATTTCGTTAAAAAGTCGTACTGAACAAACAAATAATGGTAGATTGTTTGACAAGTTTTTAAAGCTTCGTATTGCATGCGAATACCAAATGCAAGGCATGAGCATGCAATGCAGCTGTCAAAACGTGTTTAACACTGTGCTTTTCTTACGACCAAACAGCAGCGCCGGTAATTATTCTTCGTCACTACTAATTTTATTTTAATAATTTTGACATTGACGTTTAAGGATTTGACTTTTAAAACTATTTTGGAAAAGCCAATGTTCAAGCGTGACATTACTTGTTAAAATACAAATAAATATACCTTTCAATACACAAGTATAGCGACGAAATGGCTATTTTCTAAAGCGGTTTTAGGAGAATCTTGTATTATTGCAGAATTGAATAAAATCGAGAAATTATTCAGAAAACCTTAAAATTATACCGAAATTATAAAGTGTATAAATATAAAAATTAAGCGTAATGTCAAAAATGTTAAAAAATAAACTACTAAAGAACGAATTTTAGTAAAAAGTACATAGATTATCAAATTACTAAGAAATTACCAATGTGTCATCATTTATCGTTGGAAAAAATTATAACATTAGTATTATTTAAATATGAATGTTTTAAAATTAAAACTATTTGAGTTTGAGAAAATATCCTTACGCTTCCTTTAGTTTGCAATATAGATAATACATACCTGATTTTCCAGATTAAAATGGGACAAAAATATAATCGCATTTTATGTTTTAATATTTTGTCACATAATTATTTAATGGCATCATCTTCCATACTTTTATAGATGCCCTGTAAAGTTACTAAATAATTGTTATTTTTCAAAAACCAATATTTCTAAGAACAAAACGTTATAATTTCAATTATAATCTGTTTAATAACTAGGAGGAGCGTTTTAAATTTCACGCGCAAAAACCTACAACTCTGATTGGCCGAGAGCGCGCCCAATTCAAACTATACTAATTACGTTATTATTAGACGCAACAGCTGACATAACCTTAATTCGAAGCGTTACCGAGTTGCAACTTTGTCTGTTTCGTAATAATCTTTTGTGAGGTGTTTCTTTAGCATATTCAAAAGTTAGTTTTGTTTATATTGTTGTGATGGATTATGGATCCAGTACAAGCTGGGTGGTAATGTCACCTTCACCTCCAAAAAAGCGTAAGAAGTTGGATTTGGGTTATTTATATCTGCCTGAAAAACAGTGCATAATAAATACCGGGCTTTCATTAATTCCCGAACCCCACGTGACCAAAAATAATAGGCATCCAAATGTACAAGGTGGTATGGCTCACACAAAAATTCCCTAGATTTAAAAATATTTATTCGCCGGCGTATTTTTATAACGACTGAAAATATTATATTTAAAATGATTAAAAAATAGGCTCATCTTCAAAAATGTAACTAATTTTTATTAATTTTTTCGTTGTAAATACCATTTTCGCAGTATTTGCTTATCCTAGCAAATTGACTCTGCAAAATAAATAGAAATAAAACTCAATGTTTCAGAATAATTAAACAATTTTTGCTTACCTGAAAATTCCGGGCGAATCTTGTAAGATCTCAAAGGTTGGTTTAACGATGCACCGCGCATAAACGTTTATGTCAAATTTGACTTTAGTAACGTTTGGTTACTTTTTTCAAAGCCTCCAACGTACAAATACAATAATTTACGCGGCAATTTTAAATTTAGTCACGTGGGGTTCGGGAATTAATGAAAGCCCTGTATGTATAAGCAGGTGATAACAGATGATCCACATATAAAAATGACTGCTGTTGTATCAGACATTGTTGGTGCAGTAGGCGAGATATCAAATAGCATAAGAATATGCAGCAAATAATAAAATGTTTAATTTTTAGGAGTTGAAAATTCCACTGTCTATCGTACCATTAGCGAATATAAGAAATACGGAGAGATTTGTAGCCCTAAAAAGCTTGGAGGATCGTCGATTACTGAGGCACTTAATTTTTGAAAATCCATGATTACTTTAATAAATTAATAAATAAAATATTTCTGATTTTCAACTTTTTTGTATTTACTTTCACTACAATTGTTTCGCTACGCTGTAGCTTCTTCAGGTGAAGAATGTTAATTAACATTAACATTCTTCACCTGAAGAAGCTACAGCGTAGCGAAACAATTGCAGTGAACGTAAATACAAAAAAGTTGAAAATCAGAAATATTTTATTTATTAATTTATTAAAGCTTGCAGGACATAATTACAAGTTTCGATGACGTAGTGAAGAGATCCGAGCATAGTTTCTTCTATAAAAAGAACTGCCAACTTTGAACAAAGTTTTAAAAGAAGTAAACGATCATGTAGGCATACCGAAGATGAGTTCGTTCTAACTTGTATAGTTTTATGAAACTAATCATTTTTATCCTGCCCAGAGCTGGGCAGGATTCGAATCCTTCAAGATTCGAATCCTTTTAGAGGATTCAAAAGAGGCATTTGAATACTTTAGTTCAACTGGATTCGTGACACGGATTCGTAACATTTTTTTAAGAGGATTCGTATTTGAGTCTAAATGTGGGTGATTCGAATCCTTATAACAGGATTCGAATCCTTGTAAAAGGATTCGAATACTTACAAAAGGATTTGAATCGTCAAAAATAATTCAAATTAATTGTGAGGAATAACATGAACGATGTTTTTTGTGTTTTTAAATTTCTCATTAAATTACTGTTTTATACGCGTGGCGCATGATGTAAAATTTCGAGTTTAGAAAAGCCCAAAAAATTTGTCTCGGATCGCTGCACGACCCTCGACAAATTTTCACGGGGCTTTTCTAAACTTGAAAAATTACTTCATGCTTAGTCTGGGAGTGGAAACGCTCGTTCGAAACTTCAAAGTGAATGCTTTGATAAGAAGATTAAATGATTGAAAATGTTTTTGAAGATAATAATCTAGTTTTTAAAATTTTGTTTATTATTGTTTGAAGTAAAACTGACATGGTAGCAGAGCTGGGATGAATCCTCAAAAAAAGGATTCAAATTACGAATCCGAATCACCTTATATGATTCGAATCACGAATACTCAAATAAATGATTCTAAAGAGAAAAATATGATTCGAATCAAAGATTCGAATCCTCTTTTTTGAATCACGGATACAAATCTTTTAAAAATAAATTTCAATCTATTATTTGCAACCATTAAAATTTTTAATATCGCCATTAGTTTTATTAACAAAAATGTTCAAAACCTAATTATTTACAGACTAAATATCTGATTAATTATTTTAGTAAATGATGATATATAAGTTATTGAACTTCACGATAAATCAGTGTTTTATACGCGTTGCGCATGAAGTAAAATTTCGAGTTTAGAAAAGCCCCGTGAAAATTTGTCAAGGGACCCTCGACAAGTTTTCTATGAGGGGTTTTTCTAAAATCGAAATTTAACTTCATGCTTAGTCTGGGAGTGGAAGACACTAGTTAGTTTAAAATACATCACATCATAGTGAAAAGTATATTGAAAATATCGGTAAGTTTCGATACCAGATATTTTAGATGTAATATTTAAAATTATTTATTGCTGTAAATTACTTTTTAGAGGCCTTCACCTAAGATTGATAATATTGCCAAGACTAGTTTAATGATGGTTGCGAAATTATCAATATTCATTTTTTACAAGTGGATAGAAATGAACTCGACTTTAATTGTTTATTACAAAAACCAGACTTGATTTAAAATCTGTTGGTTATTTATTTAAGAAAAAAGTCTCTTTACAAATTGAAAATAATAAAAAATATAAGTTCATTCTACAAATAAAATTACTTGAAAAGAATCGCTACTTAAAAGTATACCCAAAAGATCAATTTTGTTAATTTAATGATGTTTTGATATAAATATCTTACACGTGACAAGAAAGTGTAGTAACCAAGTGTATAAATATTTTTTTTTGTTAAGTAACAGATTGTCCTAGGATAGGTAGAAAGAACACTTTTTTATTTTCAACTTTACGAGAAAATATTACTCCATATGAAATCATCTAGATGTTTTTACGACAGAATGTAACCATTTTTCGGAAGTTTATCATATACAGGGTGTTAATAAAATATTTAAAACTTCTGACGAGTGTTTCCACTCCTTGATAAAGCATGAAGTAAAATTTCGAGTTTAGAAAAGCCCCGCGTAGAAAATTTGTCGAGGGTCGCGCAGCGACCCGAGACAAATTTTCACGGGGCTTTTCTAAACTCGAAATTTTACTTCATGCGCCACGCGTATATAATACTAATTTATCCTGAAGTTCAGTAACTCATATATCATCATTTACTAGAATAATTATTTAATCAGATATTTAGTCTGTAGATAATTAGGTTTTGAACATTTTTGTTATTAAAAACTGACGGCAATATTAAAAATTTTAATGGTTGCAAATAATAGATTCAAATTCTCAAATTTAAGTAACCGAATATGCATTCACAAATATTGAATTATTCGAAAATTTTAAATACTTACATTTTTGATAATGCAATATTCGTTTAAAAACATATTTAAATATTAATAATTTTGTGATTGAAATATTCATATTAGAATATTCAACTATTTAAATTAATCGGTTTCGAATCCCAGCCTTAATAGCGATGATTCGTATTATTTGGAAGGATTTGAATCCTTTATGAGGATTTGAATCCTTTTATAAGGATTCGAATCACCTACCTTTGGATTCGAATACGAATCATTTTAAAAAAATGTAACGAATCCGGATCGCGAATCCATTTTCACTAAAGTATTCGAATACCTCTTTTGAATCTTCTAAAAGGATTCGAATCCGGGAATCGAACCCTGAATGATTCGAATCCTGCCCAGCTCTGCATGGTAGCCACAATCTGAAATGTTAATTTTTTCCCTGACTAAAGATTTTTTTTCCCTGGCCTTTTAATATAACTTTCTTCTGTGGAGCCAATATTTAAGTTAATTTTATAAATTTTTACGTTTTTACGTTTTGTAATTTGCCTGCTGATTTTGACAAATTTAATAATATCATATGGCTTTTTTGTTAGTGTATTGGTCAATTTGAATATAACTCCATGACTTTTCTCTGACTTTCCCGGTTTTAATGATATTCAGTGAATTTTTTATTTACGTAAATTTCAGGCATTAGTCGATTTTTTAATAGAGTTCAATTTGAAGTTTTGAACGAATGTTTCCACTCCCAGGCTAAGCATGAAGTAAAATTTCGAGTTTAGAAAAGCCCCGTGAAAATTTGTCGAGGGTCGCGCAGCGACCCGAGACAAATTTTCTGGCTTTTCTAAACTCGAAATTTTACTTCATGCGCCACGCGTACAAAACACTGATTTGAAGTGGAGTTCAGAAACACACAAATACATCTTTAACCAGAGTAACAGCGAGTCATATATTTAGTCTGTTATCAACCATGTTCAGTGGTAATAATAAATAATTAGGTTTTAAATATTTTTGTTAAAACAACTGGCAACGTTAAAGGATTTGTATTCGTGATTCGAAAAAACAGGATTTGAATCTTTGATTCGAATCATATTTATCTCTTACGAATTTTTTATTCGAGTATTCGTGATTCGAATCATATTAGGTGATTCGGATTCATGATTCGAATGCTTTTTACGGGGATTCGTCCCAGCTCTGAAAGAGACACATTATTATATAAATTCATATTATTCGGCGAGATGCCGTATAAGCATTTTAATTTAACTGACGATTCATTTTTTAATTGCCGCCAATATTATCCAGTGATATTTATGGTAACTTTTTATAGTGTGCTTTGGCACTTACTCCTTCTAGTTTTTAAACAGACTATAGTAACAATGTAATCACAGAAAGGCAGCTAGAATTAATTTATAATGTGAGATACATTAAAGATTCTTGAGACATTTCTCCAGTAAGGATTTTGTTAAACGGTGAAATTCTTTACAATTCACCGTGACAACATTATTTTTGTGGAAGCGTGTCCGGTCACACGAAATGGTCAATTTTCCCAACACCCCGCTGACTTGTTTTGTAAATACCAACATCGGCTTACTGCGATCCGACAATGGTCAAGGCGGAACACTTTTCGGCAGTTTTGTAAGAATGATTCAAAACACATGTATCGGCATCATAATATTTTATTGTTATGACTAATGTGAAAATGCGACGAAAGGTTCGGTAATTTATGTCGTAAATAAATAAAAATATAAACGTTAGGGATGGATGGAAATGTGCTGCTTTGTGCTACCAGATTTTGTTTAGTGAAGTGAATCGCATTGTAGTTTTTAATAACAGTCGCGTGGTGTTACAAGATTTGAAGTTAACTAATAGTTTAACAGATTTATAGTGTTGAATCTACTTTGAAATTATTTTTTTTATGCCCGGTATTATAAAACGTTTTATTCCCTAAATAAAATTTACCTTAGGAATAAATTAATTTATTCCAAAGAATTCGGTATTATAAACACAAAATAACTTTAGTTGGCTAATAAATATCCTCAGTAAATTATTTGTTTGTTTTTCTACCAAGTAAATTTTATTCTCTAAATAATTTGACAGTTAAAAGTCAAAAGTATATTATATTATTATAATTACTTTATATTCTACTACTTGTATTTATTAATTTCATTACGGTTATCATGTCTATTATATCATCCGTGTCAGATTTATGTTTGCTTATAGTAGAGGTGGATAACTATCGATAGTCGGCACTATCGATAGTGTTCGATAGTCAGAACACATACTATCGATAACTATCGATATTTATCGATAGTTCAGGAAAATCAATTAAATTATTTATTTTACAATTTATTTTATTGTGGGTCTAACAACCACTGATTCTTATTCAAAAACAGAAGCATATTAATATTTTTTGGTTTAAGTCTTGATCTTCTGTCGCTGATAATTAGGCCAGCTGTACTAAATTCTCTTCATGACTCCGTCGAAGATGCTGGAATGCATAGGTATTTCAGGATTAACTCGGGAATGGGCTGAAGTTCTTGGCCATTCACCTAAAAAAACGAAATAAATATACACAATGATTAACCTATTATCTAATATATTTCTTACTTTCCAAAATACTAATGGATCCGTTTCTTCAGCTGCATTATCCCTTTCCAGATATTGCCTCTTCCTAATTATTATATCAGCGCCATCAGCGATAACGCTTCTGGATTTCTCTTCTACTCTTCGGGCGACGAATGACAACAATGACTTCTTTTGTAGAGTGCTCCCCTGATTTTGATGTTCTATTTCGTCAACACAACTTTCAATATGTGAATTCAGAATCATTTCCTGTTCTAACAAAGTTGCCGCCTTGTTTGCATTTTCTAAATTATTAAATCCTTCCATCTTAAATCTCGGATCACGAAGTGTTGCAATTCTTATTACTGATCTGGTCTCATATGCAAATAGTCTTCTTCTTGTCGATTCCATCAAGCCTTTGCAGAACTTCTTTCCTTCCGATGTAGCCATACTTGTGATAATATCATTTAAAGATGTAAAAATTCCAACTGTCAGTGATATTATCAAAGATATGGTAACATAACTGGACCCGGACACTTTTTTTGTTGCCCCATCGAACGAGAACAGTGCAGCTTCAAAATCATTAAGAATAGATATTTCATCAAGAGTAACCGGAGAAGGAGCTTTTCTCATTTTCAATAGAGTTCTATTTATTGCATCATTAGTTTTTATAATTCTTTGTATCATATATAATGAACTGTTCCACCTTGTAGAAACTTCTTGAATTAATTTCAATGGCTCTTTGCTACTCTGAATACTTTTTTGCTCTTCTTTAAATTTATCAGTGGCTGAAGTGCTGCTTTTAAAAAATCTGACAATTTCTTTGCATTTGGTCAAAACCCTCTGAACATAATCACTGCTCAGATTATCTTGTACAGCTAAATTAAGGGTGTGAGCAAAACATGGGAGGTGGGGCTTCTTCAAAATTTCACATGTTTTAATCATGTTAGCAGCATTGTCAGTTACTATACATGTAATTTTATTTCCTATATCCCAATCTTCAAAAATCTCTTGCAGTGCATCAGCAATATTTTGTGAAGTATGATTCGTATTTAGTGGCCTTGCTGTTAAGACAAGAGACTTCAATCTAGAATCAGATATGAAGTGACAAGTGGCTGACAAAAACGACTCTGTGGAAACTGACGTCCAAGTATCACATGTTATTGAAAGATACTTGATACCACTTAGTATTTCTCTTAGTTTGCTTTGGGACTTAGTATACAAATTCTTCATAACAGATTCTCGAATAGCAAATTTACTGGGGATAACATAACGAGGGTCAAGAAGATAGACAAATCTTCTGAATCCGGTATCATTAACAATATTGAAAGGTTGAAAATCTTGTGCAATCATCATTGCAAGAGCACAGTCCAGCTCTCTCTTTCTCTTTGAAGAACTCTCGTATTCAATAGATCTCTTAAAGAAAGGACTTATTGATCTATTGTTAGACTGTGCTGAGGTTAACTGTGTACTCGAGCTGGAAGTAGAAGCAACAACAAGTTCCTAATTTTCAACATCATTCCTATTTATAGGGTGGAATCTTTTCAAGTGGTCAGCTAAGTTACTTGTATTGCCGCTAGTTTTATATTCCTTACCACATGTTATACATTTAGCTAATTTACGGTCAGATGAACGTTTGAAACATTTCCAAACTTTCGAAATCTTCGGTCTTTTATTAGATATCCGTGACACAGATGTTTCCGATTCTGACCCTGACTGCCCAGAATGGAGGTTTTCATTTTGAGGCAACACTTCCGGAGTAGAATTATTGTCCTTCCTAGTCGTACCTCCGCTACTTGAGCCTATGAAATTTAAAATGATACGTGAAATTTTGTTTCTCATAAAAAAACTTTCTGTGAATATCGACTTACAGAACACACAAAATTAACCACTTTCATATTACAATTCAATATATATATTTTTTTTTAATAATTCAGTCTTTTAGAGACATGGCGGCTCATTATGATTTTTATGTGAGACTAATTTTAAATTATATGAAACTGAATTAAATTAAAAAATTAATTATTATAATAATCAGTGAATTAAATACCCAAAATTTTAAATTTACTTTACTCGAAATTCAAGCAGTTTATATAAAAAACATTATTAATATAAGATATCCACTTCCTTGTAATCAATATTTGTTAAAATGTTTTTCTAATCTTTTTTATATAAAAGAAATATCGGTAGAAACATAATATGGTTCCAGATTACGTGGTCCATGAAATATGTCACAAATATAAATATATACACATTTGGTTTCATTCAAATGAAAATAATATTATTATTTTTTTTCAGGAAATTGTAAATATATATTAAAATCATTGTTAACTTTATGAAAGGTTTGTAGCTACGTCGTTTGGTTTAAAATGATGATTATTTTTAATTTAAGAAAAAATGTCTATTGGGGCAAAATTGTTTCCATGTTGTGGAAAAATACATTTTAATAAATATAGAAAACATACAAAATTTTTCTTTGTAATTTTCGTAAAAAGTAAAAGAAATAGTGAAAACTACAATGCGGTTAAAAAAATCAAAATGCAAAATAATGCTTCAAGAATAGCAACAATAGCTTTTATTGGGAATTTATCGTAGCGCAGTTTATTTAGTTAACTAACATTACGATAATATTATCCGAAAAAGTTGTAAAAACACTTGAATATTTGAGAGAAAACGGCCCGATTTGTACACGGCCCATGTGTATTTTTCCACACTGTACACATGGCCAGTCCGCCCCTGTACAGTTTACCTCCTAACTAACTACTCTTAACAAAGTTCTGAAGTCAAAAATTCTCGTATATTTCATGCATTCTACACCTATATTTTGAGCACTTACAACAGTTAAGGTAAACACAACTTCCGGTGATCGGTTTTTTACGATACGCTTTTTTCTTTAGGTTTTTAAATAAGGCCGCTATTAATTTGAAAATCTCTATTTGTTCTCGAGATAGTGCCCACAGACAGACACAAACACAAACACAGCTCCCGACATTTTTTTAGAAATGACTTGATTCATCTCGGGGATATTTTTCCGTTAAAATTACGAATTCGAAAAAATCACGATTAGAGTAGTGACAAAAATAACAATAAAAAGTAATGATACTTACATTCTCCTGTTTTGTTGTTTTTCTTTATCAGAAATCTATCCATTTTGTGCTTCCAAATATGTGGTTTGGCAAACACGCATTGATGAACACTACAATAATTTCACTTCACAAAACACGGGACTTCCCAATTCCGAACAAACACAGCTGTTACAGATATATTTTCCCTAATTTAATTGCTACTTACTAGATGGCACCAGGCAGTAATAGTCACGTCAATCATCATTACACAATTTTTTTACATATCATGTCGTCGCACGTCGATCGTGGTGTAAACCACTACAGCCCATATTAAATTCGTGTAGTTAATAAAATATCGAAAACTATCGATAGTAAAAATAAAATATCGATTATTTTCGATAGTCAAAACTATCGATAACTATCGATAGCGCTATCGATAGTTATCCACTTCTAGCTTATAGTATCTTCCCTGACAGTGATTAATTCGAACCACAAGACATTCTAAGGAATCGAAGACCTAGAGTTTTTCAAGTCAGACATAACCAAGGATTTTTATACTTATGCATTCGCTATTTTTTTAAATTAGTTCCATTTAAATTTTTAAACGAGTGTTTTCCACTCCCAGACTAAGCATGAAGTAAAATTTCGAGTTTAGAAAAGCCTGAAAATTTGGTTTGGTCGCGTAGCGCGAAGCGCGGAGCGACCAAACCAAATTTTCAGGCTTTTCTAAACTCGAAATTTTACTTCATGCGCCACGCGTATTAAACACTGAAAACACTAAAATATTGTGAACAAAACTTCACTTAAAATCAGTGTCTTGTACGCGTGGCGCATGAAGTAAAATTTCGAGTTTAGGAAAGCCTGAAAATTTGGTTTGGCCGCTGCGCGCTTCGCTCTACGCGACCAAACCAAATTTTCAGGCGTATCTAAACTCGTAATTTTACTTCATGATTAGCCTGGGAGTGGAAAACACTCGTTTAAGTCTTTTATAATTTCTAATAAGCTTTCTTTTAGTTCTGTGTAATTCTGTCCTATTCCACGGATATTCTCCATAATTATAAGGAATTATATTGAATTTCCAATTTGATTGACAATTTAATTTGAAATATTGACAATTCAATTTAAAAAATTGGTAGTTCCAGCTATGGCCACAATGAAAATGTATTATTTCGGTCTGTAATCTACTGATCAAATTATTTATTTCTAGAATTGCTATTTATTTGGTAGGTTTGCTTTATAATATGCAATTTTATTTGCCCATTAGTTTACTAGGTAAATAAATTTACTCCACGAATAGTTATCAAATGATTTATTAATCGTTTATAATACCGCGCATAAATGTAATAAAAATAAACATTTAGAATATGATAATAATCAAATGTTCCATTTTTTCAGGTGCAATGATTACACATTTTATTGACTTAGCAATGATTTGCTTAAATATGATATTGGAACCAGAAAAATCAGGAATCAGTTATAGAATTATATTAAAAGCTAACACAAAAATAGATTAGTGATCTTACTATTATTAAATTTACAAATATTATAAATCATTACAAAGATCACAATACTTTGTAATATCTCGTGTTTGGTCAATTGGTCACGATTTTTGTTTATTTTAACATACGCTGTGTTTATGAAACTGTTCAATTTGAAGCTTCTAACACACCTAGATTAGGCATGAAGTAACATTTCGAGTGTCGAAAAGCCTGAAAATTTGGATTTGCCGACGTGAGCGAAACCGGGCAAATCCAAATTTTCAGGCTTGTCGACACTCGAAATGTTACTTCATGCGCCACGCGTAAAAAAATCAAGTTATCTTTTTATAACTGATTCAATTTTTGGGATATATTTAACAGAAAATACTTTTTCTGTTAAATACATCCCAAAAATTGAATCAGTTATAAAAAGATAACTTGAGTTTTTTACGCGTCGGTTTTCTAGAAAGATTAATTCCAATAATTTTTGTTGATTTAGTTATGTCATTATATTGAGGAATACAAATCCATTAATAGATGTGTTACTGACAATAATTTAATAATACCAGTATTCTTGTGGCTAGTTTGAATTATTAATAAACGTAAGCATCGGGAGTGTTCCGATGAAAATGTTAGAATTACCTGCATATGCTGGTTCTATCTGACAGACCTAAATATTCCCGTAATCATTCACACATTTTTTATATCGTTTGTTCACCTCTTACGCTAACTGAACATTTCATTCCATCATGTAAATTATTTTGGATTGGATAAAATTAAATTAAAAAATGAACTTATTTCTACTAATTTTAGGAGTAGCGCTGAGTCATCTGTTCATCTTAAACTAAAAATAATAATTTTAAATTGGCAATAAAATTATAAATGACCATTAAAAAATAAACAAAATATAACTTTAGGAATAAATTAATTTATTCAATAGATTTCGGTATTATAAACACAAAATAACTTTATTTGGCTAATAAATCTCCTCAGTAAATTATTTGTTTGTTTTTCTACCAAGTAAATTTTATTCTCTAAATAATTTGACAGTTAAAAGTCAAAAGTGTATTATATTACTATGTTTATTTTAGATTCCACTACTTGCATTTATTAATTTCATGGCGGTTATCATGTCTACCATATCATCCGTGTCAGATTTAAGTTCGCTCAAAGTATCTTCCCCGACAGTGAATAATTTGAACCACAAGAAAGTCTAAGGCGTCGAAGACCTAGAGTTGTTCAAGTCAGAAGCAACCCGTTGACATAACCAGGGATTTTTATACTTATGCATACGCTTTTTTTGAATTAGTTCAATTTAAAGTTATAAACGAGTGTTTTACACTCCCAGATTATGCATGATGTAAAATTTCGAGTTTAGATAAGCCTGAAAATTTGGTTTGGTCGCGTAGCACGAAGCGCGGAGCGACCAATCCAAATTTTCAGGCTTTTCTAAACTCGAAATTTTACTTCATGCGCCACGCGTATTTAACACTGAAAACACTGAAATATTGTGAACAAGTGAACTTCACTTGAAATCAGTGTTTTGTACGCGTGGCGCATGAAGTAAAATTTCGAGTTTAGAAAAGCCTGAAAATTTGGTTTGGTCGCTCCGCGCTTCGCGCTACGCGACCAAACCAAATTTTCAGGCTTTTCTAAACTCGAAATTTTACTTCATGCTTAGCCTGGGAGTGGAAAACACTCGTTTAAGTCTTTTATAATTTCTAATAAGCTTTCTTTTTCTTGTTCTGTGTAATTCTGTCCTATTCCACGGTTATTTTCTATAATTATAAGGAATTATACAAAATTTTCAATTTGATTGACAATTTAATTTGAAATATTGACAATTCAATTTAAAAAATTAGTGGTTCCATCTATGGTCACAATGAAAGTGTATAATTTCGATCTGTAATCTACTAATTAAATTATTTATTTCTAGAATTGCTATTTATTTAGTAGTTTTGCTTTATAATACGCAGTTTTATTTGAGTATTAGTTTACTAGGTAAATAAATTTACCCCACAAATAGTTATCTAATGATTTATTAATCGTTTATAATACCGGGCATTACAGTGACTAATTCTAATTCTAATTCTAAGGCGTCAAAGATCTAGAGTTTTACAAGTCAGAAGTAACCAGTTGACATAAATAGGGATTTTTATACATGTGCATACGCTTCTTATAAATTAGTTCCATTTGAAGCTTTAAACCAGTGCTGTCCACTCCCAGATTAAGCATGAAGTAAAATTTCGAGTTTAGAAAAGCCTGAAAATTTGGTTTAGTAGCGTAGCGCGAAGCGCGGAGTGACCAAACCAAATTTTCAGGCTTTTCTAAACTCGAAATTTTACTTCATGCACCACGCGTATTTAACACTGATAACACTGAAATATTGTGAACAAGTGAACTTCACTTGAAATCAGTGTCTTGTACGCGTGGCGCATGAAGTAAAATTTCGAGTTTAGAAAAGCCTGAAAATTTGGTTTGGTCGCTCCGCGCTTCGCGCTACGCGACCAAACCAAATTTTCAGGCTTTTCTAAACTCGAAATTTTACTTCATGCTTAGCCTGGGAGTGGAAAACACTCGTTTAAGTCTTTTATAATTTCTAATAAGCTTTCTTTTTCTTGTTCTGTGTAATTCTGTCCTATTCCACGGTTATTTTCTATAATTATAAGGAATTATACTAAATTTTCAATTTGATTGACAATTTAATTTGAAATATTGACAATTCAATTTAAAAAATTAGTGGTTCCAGCTATGGCCACAATGAAAGTGTATAATTTCGATCTGTAATCTACTAATTAAATTATTTATTTCTAGAATTGTTATTTATTTAGTAGGTTTGCTTTATTATACGCAGTTTTATTTGTGTATTAGTTTACTAGGTAAATAAATTTACCCCACAAATAGTTATCTAATGATTTATTAATCGTTTATAATACCGGGCATTAATAATAATAATATAATCTTTATTCTAATATAAATATAAACATACAAGATATACATGAATACTTAATATAAGAATATGCGTCACATAAGAGAAAAACATGCTTAAGCAATAGGCATATGTAAGTAATTTAGTTTAAATTCTAAAAACTCATTTAGAGAGTAAGGTTCAATATCTCTTACAATAATATTTATTTTTGATTTAAATGATTTGAAACACCGCTCATTTTTCAAGTAAGTCGGCAATTTATTAAATAATTTTATGCATATGTAATTCACGCCCTTTTCGGTGAGTGAATATCGGTGTATAGGGTAGTTAAGGTTATCCTTATGTCGTGTATTGTTGATTTGAATCTGAGTTCCATCTGAGAAAAGGTGCTTTTGTTTCCATATGAACACTAGACACTCTAATATATAAATTCCTGTGACAGTTAATAAGTTATTCGATGCAAACAAAGACCTACATGATGTAGAGCTTTTGAGACCTAATAAGATCCTGAGCACACGTTTTTGAATTAAGAAAATTCTATTTATGTTAGGCGAACTACCCCAGTGTATGATTCCAAATCTGACCAAAGATTCGAAATTGGCATAATAAGTTATTTTTAATATATCTAAAGATAGGTGAGGTTTTAAAGTATATAGCATAAAGCTAATTTTAGCCAATTTACCTTGTAAATACTCAATGTGAGAATACCATTTTAATTTTTCATCGATGTAATTTCCCAAAAACATAGACGATTGAGAATGTTGAAAATTTAGATTGCCAAATGAAATGTTATTAGGCATATTGCCGATTTCATTTTTTTTAAATAGAATACATTTAGTTTTATTTTCGTTTAGCAATAAATTGTTGTTTTTAAACCACTGTGTAATAGCAATTAGTGCTAGTTCCCCATTTCTTACCATATCATCAAAAGTATTTCCAACGATACAAAGATTGGTGTCGTCGGCATATCCGACAATCCTTAGCTTCGGAGATGACAATTGATAAAGATCGTTTATAAATATATTAAACAAAAAGGGGCCAAGTATACTCCCTTGTGGAACACCCATGACAACGTCTAGAGCACTTGACCGCAGTTTTTCAGTGACTAATTCTAATTCTAATTCTAAGGCGTCAAAGATCTAGAGTTTTACAAGTCAGAAGTAACCAGTTGACATAAATAGGGATTTTTATACATGTGCATATGCTTCTTATAAATTAGTTCCATTTGAAGCTTTAAACCAGCGCTGTCCACTTCCAGATTAAGCATGAAGTAAAATTTCGAGTTTAGAAAAGCCTGAAGATTTGGTTTAGTAGCGTAGCGCGGAGCGACCAAACCAAATTTTCAGGCTTTTCTAAACTCGAAATTTTACTTCATGCGCCACGCGTATTAAACACTGAAAACACTGAAATATTGTGAATAAGTGAACTTCACTTGAAATCAGTGTGTTTTACGCGTGGCGCATGAAGTAAAATTTCGAGTTTAGAAAAGCCTGAAAATTTGGTTTGGTCGCTCCGCGCTTCGCGCTACGCGACCAAACCAAATTTTCAGGCTTTTCTAAACTCGAAATTTTACTTCATACTTAGCCTGGGAGTGGAAAACACTCGTTTAAGTCTTTTATAATTTCTAATAAGCTTTAGTTTTCTTGTTCTTTGTAATTCTGTCCTATTTCACGGTTATTCTCCATAATTATAAGGAATTATACTAAATTTCCAATTTGATTGACAATTCAAATTGAAAGATTGACAATTCAATTTTAAAAATTGGTGATTCGAGCTAGCCCACAATGAATATGTTTAATTTCGGTCGGTAGTATAATAATGAAATTATTTATTTCTAGAATTGCTATTTATTTGGTAGGTTTGCTTTATATACGCAATTTTATTTGCTCATTAGTTTAATACGTAAATAAATTTACTCCACAAAAAGTTCTGACAATACAGACAGAACTAAAGCTTATTAGAAATTATAAAAGACTTAAACGAGTGTTTTCCACTCCCAGGCTAAGTATGAAGTAAAATTTCGAGTTTAGAAAAGCCTGAAAATTTGGTTTGGTCGCTCCGCGCTTCGCGCTACGCGACCAAACCAAATTTTCAGGCTTTTCTAAACTCGAAATTTTACTTCATACTTAGCCTGGGAGTGGAAAACACTCGTTTAAGTCTTTTATAATTTCTAATAAGCTTTAGTTTTCTTGTTCTGTGTAATTCTGTCCTATTTCACGGTTATTCTCCATAATTATAAGGAATTATACTTAATTTCCAATTTGATTGACAATTCAAATTAAAAGATTGACAATTCAATTTAAAAAATTGGTGATTCGAGCTACCCCACAATGAATATGTTTAATTTCGGTCGGTAGTATAATAATGAAATTATTTATTTCTAGAATTGCTATTTATTTAGTAGGTTTGCTTTATATACACAATTTTATTTGCTCATTAGTTTAATACGTAAATAAATTTACTCCACAAAAAGTTATCTAATGATTTATTAATCGTTTATAATACCGGGCATTAATATATTATTTTAAAACCGTATCCACCCATTTTCCCGAATATATTTTTCCCGAATTACGTTTACATGAATAATACATTTCCCGAAAACACTTTCCCGAATATCACTTTCCTGAATCAACTTTCCCGAATGATGTTTTTCCCGAATTAAACTATCATAACCCAAATAGGGTTTTTCTAGTTTAGGTGAATACTTCCAGAAACTGAAGTCAGAATTTAGCTTATATTTACAGTTTAGTTGAGGCTGTTAGTTGTTAAAACTCCATAACATCGCTTTAATAAAACACTTAATTTGTTTAGGTTTCAAAATTGTATTTATTGTATTTATTTCTTTCGAAAACGAAAAATCTCCAATTTTATACAATGATTACAAAATATAACTTATATCTAATACCTAAAGTCTATTTACCTAAAAATAGGTACATTATGCACATTAATGAGGAACAAAAAATATTAAGGTGATAGAGTTTTGCAAAAATACTTTCTAAATTGGTACGCAGCAAATTACGTTTAAAAGTATTTATAGAATCAGCAAATAAATCAAAATTTTCAAAACGCTGTAACAAATTTACAAAACGCATTATCCTCGAAAGTGGACTGCTATAAGTGTAAACCGTACGATGATATTCTGTTCTAAATAGTTTATATTTTATTTAGGAACAATACCTTTCGGGAAATTGGATTCGGGAAATGGGATTCGGGATTTCTATTTTCAGGAAATATGGCGTTCGGGAAAAAGGACATTCGGGAAAATATATTCGGGAAAGTGTACGGTAACCTTTTAAAACAGTGATATATAAAATTATGCGTTATAGAATTATTTTACTTGAAATTGACAATACTAAGCATTCAATAAATATAGCTACATAATTCATCCCTAAAATTCGTAAATAGTAACATAAATGTATCAAAGATTAACCCGATTTGTTCTTATTTCGACGGATTTTTAAAAGAACAAAGTTTATCAGAAATAACTGGAACCTAAGATTTAAAAGTTCAATTTATGGCGACATTAAAACTAAAAAAGAAACGTACAAAAAGTTACAATATTATAAAGATATAAATATACTGCTAAAGTAGTACCTATACTAAGGCAGTAAATTTTGAACTTCATGTATCAGCGTTTTATGCACTTGAAGTAAAATGTCGAGTTTAGAAAAGCCTGAAAATTTGTATTGTTCACTTTGCATAGTATACGATCTAACAAATCTAGCTGGACAAAATTCATGGTCTAGTTTTTATGGTCCATTTTGGATCATAAATTAATTAATTTTGAATTAATATAAAAATAGATAGTTTTGCAAAAAAAATATTGAAATAAGTCAATAATTGAGTCGCTTATTCCCAAAAACCCCTAAATCCATTCTTTACAAATGCATTTAGGAGTTTTTGTAAATAAGCGACTCAATTCAATCCAGTAAGAGATTTAAGGTGGATTATCAACAAAACAAATATCTTTTCTTGTAGTTCATTTTGCATTCATTTGGCATTATGTTTGTCGCTCAATTGAATTGTTTATTTCAGAAACCATTTAAGGGGAGGTTCTCATCGAGAAGTTTGAAAAAATCGATTTTTTATTGCATTTTCTGAAAGGTACAAGTGTCTAGTATATTGTGTTCAAAGGGTTTTTTAATCCGCGCATGAGAAAAATTTCTACAGGCCATTATTTGAACCTTTGTCCCGGCCGCCGCGCGCCGTCAGACGCTCTCCGCCTGAGACGGGCGGCTCAGTTTAGTTCATGCAAGCCGGTCGCGTTTTCGCGCGTTCTACGTAAACATGCCGAATGTTACGAAAAAAAGCAACCGCGGAGTGACGAAACGTGCCGCGCGAGTAAAAAAGTCAAAATTCAAGGGAAATCAGTTCACTGCCGAAACCGATACTGACTTTGTCAGCACGGCCGCTAAGAAGCTGAAAACTGCATGTTACGAGGACATTCAAGTGGACCAGAACATCGGTTACGTGATCTGCAACTTCTTTACGATCTTCAGCTTCTTAAGTGACATCCTGGTTTGCAAGTCCTGTGGCGGAGACGTGAAGTTCGACCGTACAACTGGAGCCGGAATATCCTTTAAACTGATCGTAACGTGCAACTGCAAAACGCAATATTGCAGTTCGAGCCCCTGTGTCAATCAATCGTACGAGATAAACCGCCGTTTCATGTTCGCGATGCGCATGCTGGGAGTCGGACTACAGAGTTTGAGGACCTTTTGCGGCATCATGGACATAACTTGCAGTTTCAGTAACAATATCTACTACAGTTTCCTGGCCATGCTTGATACTGCGGCAGAATCAGTTTTCAAAATCGTTTAAAAAAAGGCTGTCGATGAGGAAATTAGTCTGAACGCGGAACACGGTAACGAAGCACAGCAGTTGAACGTTTCGGGAGACGGATCCTGAAAAAAAAGAGGATTTTCATCTCTTTTCGGGATCTCGACGCTCATTGGCAAGTACTCCGGCAAAGTTTTGACTTCGTGGTAAAATCGGCTTACTGTCAATCTTGTGCTAACTGGGCGTTGAGAAAAGGAACTGTAGAATATGACCAATGGCAGAATACCCACGGTGACAACTGTACCGCGAATCACCACGGCAGTGCTGGAAAAATGGAAGTAGATGCAATGACGGAAATGTTCACGCGTTCCGAGAAATCTCTGGGCGTCAAATATTCGAATTACATCGGGGATGGCGACACCAAAACGTTTAAAGCTATTTTGGACCTGGACCTGTACGATGACATCACTGTGCAGAAGAAGGAGTGCGTGGGCCACGTCCAGAAGAGGATGGGCAGCCGACTGCGAGCGGTGAAGAAAGGCACCAGGGGACTTGGCGGAAAAGGCGCGGGGAAGCTCACGGACAAATTGATTGCGGATCTGACGATATATTACGGACTGGCGATTCGAAGACACCCCGACTCCGAGGCGAAGATGAAGGACGCTGTCTGGGCTACATTCCTCCACAAGTGCTCCACTGATAAGGCCCCGCAGCATTCGAAGTGTCCGGAAGGCGTCAACAGCTGGTGCAAGTGGCGTGTGGCGGAGGCGACCGGCGAATTAGACTCGTTCAAGCACGACCACCCTCCCTAAGGACGTTTAAGATGCCATAAAACCCGTCTACGAGGCCCTTTCCGCGGATGACCTGCTACATCGCTGCCTCGGAGGAAACACACAGAACTCCAATGAGTCTTTCAACGCCTGTGTGTGGAGACTTGCCCCGAAACACTTACATTCTTCTACTCAAACCATCAACAGTGTCACGGCTATTTCTGCAAGCTTATTCAACGAAGGCACCTCGTCATTGTTGAAGATTTTGAACGCGATGGGAATTGCTGTTGGACTGGGAGCCGTTCAGTTCGCCCGAACTTTCGACGAGCGACGTCTGCAGGCTGCCGAAAAGAAGGTCTGCGAATACGCAAGAATGGCTTACCTCGATAAGAAAAATAAAGCAATCGCCCAGCAGGAGCGCTTCGAGTTGGAGGAGGGGATTCTCTACAGCCCTGGAATCGCTGACTAAATGTGAGTATACCAAGAAACACAAATTTTGAATAGAAATGAGCGAAAGATACTTTTTGGTCCGCCATATTGGATCGGCCATTTTGTTTTGTTTTTAATTTTATCACATAGTACCTCAGAACCATGTTTATACCTCGCGCAACCCGCGAAAATTTCCGATTTTTTATGAAATCGCAAATTTTTTTGTTCCGCCATATTGGATCGGCCATTTTCTTTTATTTTTTTTTTTAATATTATCACATAGTACTCCAAATCAACGTTTGAACCTCGCGAAACCCGAAATTTCCCACTTGCTTTATGAAATCGCAATGTTTTTTTTTTGTTGGTCCGCCATATTGGATCGGCCGTATCGAATTGTGAAAATCTGACTTCAATCTGATTCGTATTCAGCGGTACCCAAAACCTATAATATCATGTCATTGTTAGAAAACATTGACATTTTCGCAATAATATTCGATCGAAACTATTGCCAAAACTTTGAACGCGTTTTTCTCGAAACGTGATTTTTCAACACGGTGTACACTCTCATTTGAGAACAGGTCAATGATATAATTTCTACCTTTCGCCAATCGAAAGCATAGACCTATAAAGTTGAGAAATTGTTTGTTTGAACTATTTTTTATGGGCCTCTGAAGTGGAAATAAAAGGCCGAAAAATCAACCTAAAAGTTCATGATAGTGCCAAAAAGTCGAAATTTGTTTTTTTTTCAAGTTTTATAGGTCTATGCTCCCCCAAATTTATTCAACTTTATGACAATATTGTCCTTTTTTGATTTCAGATTGTTGCTGAGTCACTAGAGTGAACACCATGAACCAATTCCTCGCTGACATGGGCCTATTTATATACAGCTCACGGCCGCCATTTTGTTTTTTTTTTCTTCACATAAATTCAAAAAATAAAGATAATTGTACAAGCATTCCGAATCCTCAACTCGTTTTTTTCACCGCGCTTCCATAATCGCGGAAAAAATCCAAAATTAGGCTATTTTTTGGGCTGCTACATGAGAACCTCCCCTTAAGCGACAAAATATCAAAAAATGTGTTTTTGGTGGTACTGTACAATTTAAAGGTAAATACGTCTTTTAGTGCAGAAATAACCTATGTTCCATATCAGCAATGCTATTTGGCAGCCTAGAAAATAATCCGTTTATTTCAGAAAGAACCCAAGCGCCGTCGCTTAGGTTCTATCTGCGGTAAATTTCACTCGTGTCGGTTGGTGGCCTTGTTGATATCACTTGTTGATATATTTGTGAATTTAAAGGTTCATAATACAGTAACATTTGATTCAAAGGTTACCTAACACTGAGTGGTTAGTTTTCGTGAGTTTTCGGTAAAAATTAGGTGTTATTTTGTTGTTTACTATTACGTTATATAGTTCTTAAGCCATGTCGGATAGTTCAGATGATGAACCTAATCCCAAGCGTAGGCGTGGAGTTGTGCACGAAAAAAAATACAAACGGAACATTATTCGGAATGCTAGGCTTAAAGGACTGCAGTACGTCTCGTACAAAGGAAAAGAAGTTCCCAGCAAAGCCCCGCTGAATAATGTAAACTGTAAGTACCATTTGAAATGTTATTTAAAACTTACGGATGAAATAAAATGAGAACTATGGGAAACATTTTACTCTTTGGAAAATAAAAACACCCAAAACACGTACCTCCAAGCATTAGTGGAGGTTAGGCCTGTGAAACGTAGACGCAAAATCCGCAGGCCTAATGTAAATAATGAGCAAGCTCAAGAAAACCCTGATGACTTGCCAAACAAAAAATCCCATTCATACAAGTATAACTTGCAAGTAAATGGTGTTCTTACTCAAGTTTGTAGAGGTGTTTTTTTGAAAGTGTTTTTTCTGACAATAAAATCAAAAGAATAAATAAATGTTCTGTCCTTCACAAAAGCCCTGTAGATATGAGGGTAAAATCTAGAAGTGGAAACGCTCTTCCAGGTAACGTTTGTGTGAGAATACAGCAGCACATTGAGGAACTTGATATCAGGGTTTCCTTATGGGGGAAAACCTAAAAAATATCTTGACGCTAGGCTTGATGTCGCAAAAATACATGCAATGTTTATTTTAGACAACCCTGACCTAAAAAATAAAGTAAAGTATAGTTTGTACAACAAATACTTTAAAGAGAACTTTGCTTACTATTTTGGAAGACCACAAGTTGATGTGTGTTCAACTTGCGAAAGACTGTCGGCCAAACTTAAAGACAAGAGTTTGAGTGACAATGCTAAAAGAAATGTAGCTGCTGAGGAAATGATACACTCAAGGGGAGCAAAAAAGTTTTACAAAGCCATGGATGAGGCAGGCAAAAACAAAGATGACAACACGGTCGCACTAGCCTTCGACTATATGCAAAACTTACCCTTGCCGCACATACCTGTACAGGAGGTTTTCTATATGAGGCAGCTCTGGGTAAATGTGTTTTCGTTACACGATTTGAATACTAATTCTTCCAAACTGTATTTCTATCATAAGGGCGAAGCAAATAAAGGCCCAGACGAAGTATATTCAATGCTACTGAACTATTTCAATGACATTCCAGTTAATGTGAAGCATCTCATACTGTTTTGTGATGGGCCATCAGGCCAAATAAAAATCATACAGTTGTGCGTTTTTTACTAAACCTTTGTGATTCAGGTCGGTTTGAAACAATAACTCACAACTACCCTGTACGTGGCCCCTCATTTTCCCCATGTGACAGAGATATTGGAAGCATAACGCATCTACTGAGTAAGACGGACAGGATTTATACTCCTGATGAATATGCAGAGCTCATGCTAAAAGCTAGTAAGTCTGGCCGATTTACTGTATATCACTGAATTTAACATTTTCTTATATGATTTGGGCCACCACGTTTTGAAACTGAGAACATCGTCTGATGTAAAGACGATGTTCTCAGTTTCAAAACGTGGTGGCCCAAATCATATAAGAAAATGTCAAATTCAGACGAAACATCAGGCAGGAAAGTAGCCAAAGAAATAAAGAGCCATTCAAAGTGTCCAAGTACAAGCAGTTTCTCTACAACAAGGATACTTCGGGAAAAGTGGTCGTAAGCGAATTCATTGAAGGAATAACATCTACCTTCATTTTGCTAAAAACTTCCAGCCCTCCGGAACTACCAACAGAGAAAGCTTATCCTTTAGGGAAGGTATGCTTACTTTTGTTTTACCAAGGTTATTTTAAACGTTTATATTTTACTTTTACCTAAACATTTTTGTAGGCTATAACAAGTTTTAAAATGTATCGGGTTTTGCACAGTGAGATTTTTGGTTTTAGGTTCCAATCAACAGAAAAAGATAGACGATATAAAAAAGTTGATGGAATACACTGTTGGATATGAAGCCTTCTATGAAACTATCATCCAATGGCCAACAAATGACAAGGAGTTGCCAGAATATTTCTCAGAAGCTGAATAAGTGAATAAGGCCAGATCTTTGTATATAGACATACTGTAGCGTGTCTACTTGTATTTTAGTAATTTTTTTTATATTTATCTCACAGATGTTTATATTTTACTCTGTATGTTTATATTTTGTTTCTTATAAAAATAAAACAATTAAAAAAAAACACTCTTTTTATACTTAAGTGTGTCTTTGATACCAAAACAGGTAAAAATTAATGGTTTGACTTAATTTCAATATTAATTTAAAAAAAATCACTTTAGATTATCCATATATTACTTATTTATTGCAGAAACCACCTAAGTGCAATTCTTTCAAAAATTTATAACGTAAAGGAAAAAAAATTAAAAAAATAGATTATCCCAATAGCATGTTTTTGATTTGGTAATAACATATTTAAAGGAGACTAGACCTATTTTTTTTTTTTTTTTTTTTTCTCTCATGAGGTGGTATCGCTTTGCGTCCCTGCACTGCGGTCTCCGTGGTCCTTTTGTGCTCCTCTGGTTATTTTACTCCCTGTATATTCCTGTGTCTTCTAAGAAGTCCAGGAGTTTGGGCCAGGGGATGTTCTTGAGCTGTTCTTCAGGAAGCACGGGCTTCCCGAGTTGCTCCGTGCGTTGCCGTTTATGGGCTTCGCATGTGCACAGTAGGTGTTGGGGAGTTTCCTCTTCTTCCAAGCACCCACGGCATAGGGGGCTTTTCTCAAGACCCATCCTATGTTTGTGCTTATTCAGGTCACAGTGCCCAGTAATTAGTCCTGTGATTTTCCTTAGTTTCATTCTGCTCAGTCCTGACAGCGCTAATGCGCTATCAGGTACCGGGCCATCTAGGAAGAGTCTCGTGTGCCTCATTCCCATTTGGTTGTGCCATGCCTTTGTATGCTCCTCTGCTAACTTGCGTCGGATTATTTCCTTTCCGGTTTCATGTGGTATTCCGAAAGCGGGTTCAGGTCCTATAAATTCACCTGTTGCCCCTTGTTTGGCCAGCAAGTCGGCCCCCAAGTGTCCAATAATTCCTTGGTCCTTGGGTATCCATACTAGCTGTGTTTTTGTTGTTGTCGCCAGTGCGTCCAGCCTGTTTATGCAGTCTATAACCAGTCTGGACTGAACTATCGGCGAGGCTAGCGCTTTTAGGGCTGCCTGGCTGTCCGACATAATGGTAATTGGTCCTTTGTTGAGTCCCGACTCCATTATGTGGTGGGCACACCAGTCAATGGCGGCCACTTCAGCCTGGAAGATGGAGGCATGTTTCCCCAGAGCAACCGTGAATTGTTTGCTCCGGTTACAGCCTCCATAGATACCAGCCCCGGTTCCTTTAGTGTTTTTGGACCCGTCTGTGTACCAGATGGTTCCTTTACTCGTTCCCGGGTATGTTCCATTTGTCCATTCACTCCGCTGTGGTATGATTATTTTGAATCTGCGGGATGGGTGTACGATTTTAGTGAAATCGGACCTCATTTTTAGGATTTCTTCTTCTTGTAGCAGTTTAAATGTTTCCGGTCTAGATGACCCTACATTTAAAGTGTGTCCATTTATGTGCAGTCTGTAGGCTGCCTGTCTGGCTTCCATCATAACATATAGATGTAGTGGTGGAAGCGATAATATGTGTTCCATGGCTGCTGTGGGCGTTGTTCTCATTGCCCCAGTAATCAGCAGACACGCCTGTCGTTGCACTCTTTCGAGTTTTGCGGCTGCGCTCTTGGTTTGGGTTTTTTCTCCCCAAGCGAGCGCCGCGTATGTCACTATGGGTCTTATGACCACGGTGTATAGCCATTTGGTCATACTGGGTCTCAGTCCCCATGTGCGTCCTACCATTTTCCTGGTCGCAAAAAGTCCTCTCATGGCCCTTTTGCTGATGTTCTCCAGGTGGAAGTTGAAGTTCAATCTGGTATCAAGTATGACCCCTAGATATTTTACTTCATTTTTGATTGGGACTTCCATTTCATACATGCGTAGCGATGTTATGTCATCGGTTTTTCGTCTCCTGGTAAAGGGGACTATCGCCGTTTTGGCCGGGTTTACAGCTAACCCTTCGTTCTTGCACCATCTTTCCACGGTAGTTCCCAAACTTCCCCCTAACTAGAATGGTCAGATCATCTGCGTACCCCAGGGCATAAATGCCCTGGTTTTCAAGTAGCAGCAGAAGGTCGTCCATGACGAGGCACCACAGGAGCGGCGAGAGAACCCCTCCCTGGGGGCACCCGCCAGCGACCACCGCTTCTGCTGTCTTTCCGTATAGAGTAGTTGTTACAGTCCGGCTCCTGAGCATCTTGTTCACCCAGTGTCGGACTTGCGGGTAGATCCCTCTTTTCTCCATTGCTGTTGCTATGGAGTTGAAAGTTGTGTTGTCAAACGCCCCTTCAATGTCCAGAAAGGCCCCCAACGCAATGTCTTTGCATTGTATGGTCCTTTCGCATCTGCTCACTAGCTGGTGGATTGCCAGTTCGCATGACTTTCCCGCTTGGTAGGCATATTGTTGACGGTGTAGTGGTGAGTCCTTTAGGACTCCTTCCCGTATGTGCCTGTCTACTAGTTTTTCTAGTAGTTTTAAAATGAATGATGACAAGCTGATCGGTCTGTAAGATTTGGCCAGGGCATACGAAGCACGCCCTGGTTTGGGTATAAATACCACCCTTACAGTCCGCCAGCTGCTTGGAATGTATGAAAGGGCAAGGCTAGCTCTGAGGATATCACATAGTGGTCCCCTCAGCGCTGCTATCCCCTTTTGTAGCATGACAGGATATATCCCGTCAGGACCTGGTGATTTGAATGGTTTGAACGTGTTAATTCCCCACTCAATGTCACCAGGTTTGATAATTGTTTTCGCTGTGTCCCAGTCCTGTTTTGGAGCCCATGTGTTGGGCTCGCTTAAGTCCCCGGATACAGGATTTTCAAGTATTACAGAACCCGGGAAGTGCGTCTGCAGTAATACTTGCAGGGTCCCTTCTACCGAGTCTGTGTACTCTCCATCTTTGGTCAGCAGTGAGCCGATGTTCCCAGCATGATCTTTGCTGAGCGTCTTAAGTAGACGGGAGCTTGTGGGTTCACTTTCTATGTCCCCACAGAATTTTTTCCAAGAGTCTCTCTTGGCTTTTTTGATGGCATTGTTATATGCCGTGAGGGCCGTTTTGTACTGCGCCCATTCACCGTTTCTCTTGGCTATGTTGAATAGCCTTCTGGTGCATGCCTTTGCCCTATCAAGATCCCTGTTCCACCAGGTGACCCTGTTGGAAGTGGGTTTGGTAGTTCTTGGGCAGCTTGCTTCAAACGCCGTATTGATGGAGTCCGTGATGCTTTGCACCATGAACTCCAGCTCATGCGTTGTTCTCGCTCCTGTTGGACAGTCCCCGATTCGGCTGGCTAGTACCTCATTGTATAGGTCCCAGTCAGTTCTCCTCGGGTTTCTGTTTTGGGTTTCCGTTGGTTTTTCTGATTCGATATCGAATCGTATATATCTATGGTCTGATAATGATGGTTCATCAGACACATGCCAAAGTTTTATCAGTTCACTTGCCTTGCGAGAGGCAAGTGTAATGTCAATTACTTCGCTTCGCGCCGCGTTTACGAACGTGGGTACATTTCCAATATTTGCTATTTCAATGTCATTCTCTAAGATAAAATCTAATAGTTTCTCACCTCTTGGATTGATGTCCGTGCTCCCCCATATAATGTGGTGTGCGTTGGCATCGCATCCAAGGATCAGCGGTATGCCATCGTGGCTCCCGCGATTTATCAGCCGCTGGACGATGTCTGGCGGCGGTGGTCCTGGTTGGTCGTAGGGAAGGTAACCGGATCCGAGTATAAACTCCCTCCGCGTTCCCCTTTCCACTACTTCCAGCCGTGCTGCCACTAGGTCTCTGCAACATAGGTCCCATAGGGGCATTAGATTCAGTTCATGTTTTACGATTATACATGTACGTGGGTTACACATAGGTTCGGCCACTATCAGTCGCCTGCCCTGTATGTTTAACCCCTTTACAATTCCCTTGTAGAGCCATGGCTCTTGTACAAGTGCAATGTCAATATTCTCATTAAGGATATATGCACTGAGGGCAGCGGATGCCGCCCTACAGTGGTGTATATTAATTTGAAGTAATTTGAACATTACTTACCCTTCGGTGATTTGGGCAACGGACTGCTGTCCATTGCTCCCTCTCCGGGCAATGGAATGTCTTCCATTGTTTCCCCTTTGGTCTCCTCAGGTTTGGCGTCGGTCTTTGCCGCCAGGGCCCTGAGGGTGATCGTTGAGAGGCCGAAGTGCAGCTTCTTCCTCTCGCTGACCTTCCCCCAAGAGAACTTGTCCATCAGTAAGATGTACTGAGTTCCCTTGGGGTCCGGCCTCTCGTTTACCACTCTCCAGGTATCGGTGCTCAGGTTGTTCTGCACCGATATTCTGTTGAGGAAGGTGGTCGCCTCTATGGGTGGTCCTGGAGCCCAGGTTAGCACTCTCCTGGGTTCCGGTGAGTCCTTTAGATCAATGATCTGAAGTTCCTTCCCGTTCCCCAAGAGGTTTTTCTCCTTGGAGATGCTCTCGAGCCATGCTCTGGTTTGCATGTCGGAGCATATTACTTTCAGGAATCCCCCTTTGTGGGTGCATTCCTGAAATCTCGGCGATGCTTCGCCTTTCGCCGTGGCATCAATGCATTGGATGATCGAGGTTTTGATAACCTCGGCCTCCTCTGCACTGATGCTATTCTCGGGATATCCTTTCGGTATAATAGCGAGTGCTATGCCCGTAAGGATATCGCTGAAGGTCCTCTTTGGCGGAGGCCCTTTCTCCTCCCTTGGGGTTTTCGCCGGTCTCTTGAGGAGTCCCGGAGGTGTGCAGTCGCTCGACAGGTTTCGCTTTGGCGTCCCTGACGAGCCGGGTGCTGACGTTGGTCCAGGGTATCGCGGATGCGTCCCCCCCCCTAGCGTCGGCTTTCCTTGAGGTAGGTTTCGCCTAGGCGTCCCTGCCCTCAGGGCGAGCTTTTCTCTCCTCTGGCGTCGCTTGGTCGCCCCCGATGGCTGTTTAGGGCGTTCGGGTTCGGCTGCGGCGGCACCAGTGGAGGTAGGGTTCTCCGAAGAGCCCCCTATGGTTGTTGTTGTGTTTGTTTTAATGTTTTTTGGTTCCATTTTGGTCCCACGAGTACGGAGGAAATAACCGGTCGCTGTGCGCAGTGCCCCGATACGCACAGAAGGCTCACTACGTTGGGAGGTCGCCCGGTATCCCAACGGAATCGTTCGCGACACTTAACCCTGTGCCATACAGCTATTGGCACGATATCTGTACACCGTAGCTTGGGGGAGTTGGTTCGCGGCAACTGGTTTAGACCGGTCATGCGGGGGTGTCCCACCTGCCCGACCCTATGCCAGCTACTGGCCGAATGCTCGGTCGTGCTCCTATCCACCACCTGGAGACGCGCTCGGTAGCCTCTGCCTGCAGCTACCAGTCGGCCCCATTGCTGGTGCCAACTGGTTTCATCGAGGACTAGACCTATACTTAAGCTGCAAAATATTTTTTTTTTTTAGTTTTCCGAAAGTTGAAAAAAGCGCACTTAGATGGTTTCTGAAATAAACGATTCAATTCATGTTGTGGACTTTTATAAAACATTTTTTTTTTGTACAGGGAATTTTTATTTTAACTAATATCCTCGATATTCGTTGTCTTTTTGAAATAGTTCAATTTGAAGCATTAACCGAGTGTTGCTACTACCAGATTAAGCATGAAGTAATAGTATATGCTGTAAATCTTTAAATATTCGTTTTTTAAGAGTTCAATTTAAAGCTTTAAACGAGTTTCGTCCACTCCCAGACTAAGCATGAAGTATAATTTAATTTAAAAAAAAACAGGGAATGTCCGCAATTGTTGTATCAATTCCATGGTATATCATTATTTTAATAAAATCACATTACCTTTTCTTAATTATTTTAACTTAGAGAAACGTAAAGTTTCGTAGTAGCTTTGCTACGCGACCAAACCAAATTTTCAGGCTAACTAACGAGTGTTTTTAAATTAAGCTTCAAATTAATCATAAAAGAAAAATTGCATAATTTCAACTTTGACTTAATATTTTGATAAAATGTGCTATCATAATTTAATTTTTTGTAAAGCATATAGAACTGCAATTGATTCTAAATAAATTTTATGTTGATTGTATTAAACTTGATTTTTTTAACGCACACGAGTTAGTGTTTGTTCTAAATTTGAACAAAAAATTTATTTTACGTGTTTAAGTTTTCAATTTTGATGTTTTTGAACATATTTTGTCTATTATATTTTTTGACATTATGTTTTCTGGTGACAGTAATGATATGTTTAAACATTTTCGATGTTTCTGGATATTTTTCGATATTTTTTTTTTGGTTTGTTTTGGCATAGGTATTACCATTGATTTTATAATATCTATATTAACATATATTTCGACTATTTGGACGTCACAACACATTCACACACATCCATGGAACCGGAGACGAGTATTTTTCGTTAGAAAAATTACTCGCCTCCGCTGGGAATCGAACCCAGATCACCTCCGTGTCCGATTGGCGAAACCGGCGGCTCAACCGCTCGGCCACGGCGGGCCCATATTTTTCGATAATTTTATTAAAATAGTCGACTTTAATTTGCCTTAATATTTCTAAAACATTCTACTCTTTCGACTTTCAAGTGGAAATAACTCAAAAACTACCGATGTCGAATTTTTTGTTTTTTTGCATATTCTGAAAGAACAATGTCTTCTCAACATTTTCATGAAATTTCATGAAAATTTATCAAAGAATGTTCATGTTTTAAATGTTTAAAACTTTAATTTTCCTAAATATTTCTATAAAGTTTTATGTTCTTTACTTTTAATTGAAAATAACTCAAAAATTAAGAAACGTAAACAAAAAAAATCTTAGTAAAGTAGTATACAATATAGTTTAGATAATTTAAGACAATAAAAAAACGCTTTAAAGAAATTTAACGTTTACAGCATGTTTTAAACGAATTTAACATTTAAAACATGTGTAAAACAAACCCGTTTAAAACACGACGGCTGTTTTTAAACATGTTTAAGACACTGTTTTAAAACAAAGTGTTTTAAACATAACAACCCCGCCTGTAACCCGGTAAACATTTCTAAATAAGAAATGAGTTTTTACTACAATGTTTTTAAGAATAAAGTAAAGTTTGGTTTATCTATAAAACCTGTGATTATATTAAAAGTGCGATTCTTTTCGCAATCTACAACAAGTTAGTCTTACAAAGTATATATCAAACACTCATTGAAACAACTACTTCCCGGGCTAATACCCCGACGGACATTAAATTATACAACAAATGTTTGCTGTTACATACCGTCACCTACTGCAAATGTAACAATTTGGGTCAAATTATTCAGGCCATCTATAGACGCGTTTCGAGATTTATCTCTCCTCAGTATAGCTTTGCCATTCCCTCTAAATAATTTGACACCTTAGACTGGCGGTCACGTAAAAAAATCAATGGGTTTGAATATTTGTACCTACAAACCAATAATATAAAGTTTGAAAATCCCCCACGAGGTCCAAAATAGTACATTTTTCTATGATTTTGCGCTATTCATTAACAAATGTGGTTATTTAAGCTAAGAATTATATTTGAAATCATAAATATCAGATAAATCACAAATGAGAGTAAAACTACAATATTGTAAAACGTCTGCACCTTGCTCGAAATCTTACGTATTATATTATGAAATAATCACAAAGATATTGTTTGATCTTGAATAATAGTATTTAACTATATAAAATGCAATCATTGTCGGAATGTGACATCTTAAAATTTGAACACGTTATACGTGACAAAATTACACCAACTCTACTTCCGTACAAACAGCATTCCGAACTAACAAAAAAGCAATAATATTCATGAAGTCAAATTGAAAAGACTGAAAATTAGTGTTAATAGCATCAGAGTTAACAACACCCCAATAAATCACGACCCTGAAGGACCTTGACACTGTTGAAGACCGTCTTCGGCGCGTCGACAAAGAAATAAAAAGTGGAAATGGACAGATGTCGGTCGCGTGTGTTCGTACGCCTCTAACCTAAATTTATTATAAATGTTTGGCAGCATTAGAAAGCGAAAATATTCGAGTATAATTACCCTTCTTAAAGAGACACGTTTATGTATATCGAGAGGCTCATTCGCATGACAACTGTGCGTACCTTCGTTTTATTTTACTGTATTTGTGTGTCGCTCGTTGCGTGACCGTCATACACAACACATTTTCCTCCTTATTTTGTTTTCTTCTTCGGCTCTTTTATTTTATTTTGTTTCATTTCGCATTTTGTATATTAATGGGCTAGAAAGGAAAACTGAAGTCATTTGGCGACGCGGGCGGGCGAAGTGGCTGAGCGCCTTCCAGCGTTGAAGTCGTTTGTTTATCTTCGCGAATTCAAATGCATTAGAAATTGTTGCGCGAAAATGAAGGAGAGGAAAAAACCGAAAGAATATATTATAATTGTTAGACACGGCGATTATACTCGTATTATAATCAAAACGAATATAAATAATTTGTTTTTTATGGTTAAGTATGCTACATAATTAAACTAAGGCTGGGATTCGAATACAGATAATTGAAATAATTGAACGTTCAAATATGAATATTTCAAACACTTATATAACAGAGCTGGGCAGGATTCGAATCATTCAGGATTCGATTCCCGGATTCGAATCCTTTTAGAGGATTCAAAAGAGGTATTCGAATACTTTAGTGAAAACGGATTCGTGATCCAGATTCGTTACAGTTTTTTAAAAGGATTCGTATTCGAATCCTTATAAAATGATTCGAATCCTTATAAAGTGATTCGAATCCTTATAAAAGGATTCTAATCATTATAAAAGGATTCGAATCCTCATACACGGATTTAAATCCTCCCAAATAATTTGAATCATTGCTATTAAGGCTGGGATTCGAATTCGATTAATTCAAATAGTTAATTATTCTAATAGGAATATTTAAATCACTAAATTATTATATTTGAATATAAATATTTACATTTTCGAATAATTCAAATATTTGTGAATGCATATTTGGTTACTTAACTATATAAAATTTAGAACCTTAATAGTATTTTTTTAACTTGAAATCAGTGTTTTATACGCGTGGCGCATGAAGTAAAATTTCGAGTTTAGAAAAGCCCCGTGAAAATTTGTCTCGGGTCGCTGCGCGACCCGCGACAAATTTTATACGCGGGGCTTTTCTAAACTCGAAATTTTACTTCATGCTTAGGCTGGGAGTGGACAACACTCGTTCTTAGAAGTTTCAAATTGAGTGATCACTCTAGATTACTAAGTTTATTACCATTTAACAAAGGCTACAGCTCGAAGGACCAATCATGGTCTTCGCAGACCGAACTACAGGGAATCGAAGTTTTTTACAAGAAAACAACGAATATTTATTTATTTATCAATTAACGCAGCCCATTTCATACAGAACAGTTACAATAATATTACAAATATATAAACATATTACAGACATTTTAAACAAATCTTAACTATTTTGCACTGAGTGCACGACGCAAAAAACTTAGAGTTCCTACAAATATATCAAAACCTGTGCGAGTGATAAATTGATTAGCATGCCTTAAAATGCGTGTAGTAGCCGACTGTTTCGCATAATCAGTTCTGTGGAAGGGTATGTGAAATATAACTACATTTCGCAGTGGACGAGCGGGAACATGGAGTCCAAGAAGCTGTAGAAAGTCGGGACAATCAATAGCTCCATTAAACACTTTCTTTACCAGCACAATATCGTAATATTAACCTTATCGAGCAGGTCGCAGTAGTCACCAACTAGATGAAATTTGTAAGCTACAAATTTAACAATTTTTTTTGTACTTTCTCGATTTTTTCAATATCAGCGCCGCTATAAGGAGACCACACACAAGAGCAGTATTCCAAATGTGGGCGAACTAGCGCGTTATATAATACAAATAATTGTACCAAGGTTCCGAAAATCTTGGACGTTACGTTTGATAAATCCAAGTAATTGGTATGACTTTGCTACAATCTTTGAGATGTGCATTGAAAAAGATAAAGTAGTATTAAACGTAACACCTAGATCTTTTACACAATTTACGCGTATTAAAGGTTCGCCAAGCATGGAATACTATAAATCTACCGTTGTTTGCCGTCTGGAGAACGTGATGACATTACATTTTGTTAGGTTTAAAGATAGCTTGTTAGTCTTGCACCAACTATCAAACGATTGTAAGTCATTATTAAGAACTTTGGCATCATCGACGGAACGGATTTTCATGAATATTTTCATATCATCCGCAAAGAGAAGGCATTCTGCATTAGAAAAACATTTAACTACATCATTAATAAATAAATTAAATAGAAGGGGGCCCAAGTGTGACCCCCGAGGAACATCTGACGTGACACAGATGGGACGTGAATGACAGCGCCCAATTTTAACAAATTGGAATCTTCCCGAGAGATACGACCCTATCCAACTTAGCAAAGTATTGTCAATACCAAAATCCCTTAATTTGATCATTAGTAAGTTATGGTCGACCGTGTCGAATGCCTTGGAGAAGTCAGTGTAGATGGAGTCCACCTGACACCGCTCCTCAAAAGCACGAACAATATATGCATCATACACTAGAAGATTAGTAGAAGTTGATTTACCAGTACGAAATCCGTGTTGACGCATAGATATCGAGGATTGCAGTACCCCTGTTAGGTAATCACAAAGTAGTTTTTCAAAAATTTTAGGTGCTACAGCTAAAATAGAGATCGGTCTATAATTGTCAACACGATTTTGATTACCAGATTTAAAAATTGGCGTGATATAAGCACTTTTCCAGCAGGTGAGAAAACTACCCTCACGTAGAGATGCATTGAATAAAAGCCATAATGGGCGACTACGGGAAAAGGCACAATTACTAAGGAAGGTGGCGCTAAGTCCATCAGGCCCTGGGCTACTATTGTTTTGTAAAGATGACAACTCATTCAATATATCTGATATACTTAATGTAGGAGGAATGCATTCGTTTATGTGATTGTTACTATAAGTGGTCGAAGTTACATTAATATTTGATGATGAGTTTAGGTTCGGCGTATGATAAACAGATCCAAAAAAATGCGCAAAGAGGTTAACTATGCTATCGGTGTCGTTAACAAGGGAATTTCCGTTCTCAAATGTTGTTGGAATCTGGTTAGAAGCTCTTTTAGACTTAACGTAACCCCAAAAAGCTTTAGGATTGTGTTTTAGGGAATATTCAACATTATTGATATGGTTTAAGTAACACTCGTTTGCCAGTCTCTTGCATTGATCACGAGTTTTGCTAAATGAAACATAGTTTTCAGCTGATTGAGATGTTATGTACCTTTTATGGAGCGTTTTCTTTAAAAATATAAGATCTTTTAGCTCCCCAAACTGGGAAACAAGATGTTTTTGCTTGGAGGCGTTTTTTAGGAACGTAAAGCTCAACAATTTCAAAAAGGGTTGAATAGAATTTATCACATGCTTCATTAATATCACAGCAGCTTAAGAAATCATCCCACCTAACGTTAATAAATGCATGCTTAAAATCAAAATCAAAAGTAAAATTATTTTCTGTCTCCAGTGCATTTTTAACTTCACTTTAAATCAGTGTTTTATACAAGTGGCGCATGAAAATCCCCGCGAAAATTTTCTACGCGGGGCTTTTCTAAACTCGAAATTTTACTTTATGCTTAGTCTGGGAGTGGACAACACTCGTTTGAACTTTAAATTTAACTCTTTTATAAAATCGACGTATGTAATATAATAAATCATTCATTAAAATCATAGAAAAAGATGCAAAATTTTACCTAAACAGAACTTTTAGAATTAACTTTATAATTTGCTCGGTTCTTAATGGATGAATATTCTATTCCTAAGAAAAACCGTATTTATTTAATATTAAAGTTGCATTTAATATAACAACAAACTGTGAATAAATCGACAAAAATCTAGAAATATCGAAAATCTCGACATGTAGAAAATCTTAACGGTCCACTCCCAGACTAAGCATGAAGTAAAATTTCGAGTTTAGAAAAGCCCCGCGTAGAAAATTTGTCGAGGGTCGCGCAGCGACCCGAGACAAATTTTCACGGGGCTTTTCTAAACTCGAAATTTTACTTCATGCGCCACGCGTATAAAACACAGATTTATAGTGAAGTTAAAAACGCACTGAAAACCAACCCAACTTCGATATTTTTTTAAAATTAGATGTTTTCTTTTATACCCATGCTGTAAACTTACAGATATTCGTTGTTTTCTTGTAAAAAAACTTCGATTCCCTGTAGTCCTTCGGTCTCCGAAGACCATGATTGGTCCTTCGAGCTGTAGCCTTTGTAAAATGGTAATAAACTTAGTAATCTAAAGCCTGGGTCTCCAAACTATCTTCTTCGCGGGCCACAAATACAATTCTACATAATAAAATCGGCCAAGATCCGATTAATTTTATAAAATTATGAAAAATTTAAGGAAAAATTGTTACAATATTTCAAAATAAGACATTTACAAAAAAAAATACAAACAATCGCGGGCCGGATTCATGCAAGTCGCGGGCCGGATTTGGCCCGCGGGCCGTAGTTTGGAGACCACTGATCTAGAGTGATCCATTAATTTGAAACTTCTAAGAACGAGTGTTGTCCACTCCCAGACTAAGCATGAAGTAAAATTTCGAGTTTAGAAAAGCCCCGCGTAGAAAATTTGTCGAGGGTCGCGCAGCGACCCGAGACAAACTTTCACGGGGCTTTTCTAAACTCGAAATTTTACTTCATGCGCTACGCGTGTAAACACTGATTTAAAATGCAGTTTAATAACACACATTATTGATTCAGATATTTATTCGGTAAATGAAAATTTTTGTTAATCGAAACTGATGAAATAAAATGTTACTGGTTGGAAATAATAGATTCAAATTTATTTTTAAAGGATTTGTATCCGTGATTCACAAATGAGGATTCGAATCATATTTTTCACTTACGAATCCTTTATTCGAGTATTCGTGATTCGATTCATATTAGGTGATTCGGATTCGTGATTCGAATCCTGTATTTGAGGATTCGTCCCAGCTCTGCCCTGTATAAACGCTCGGCCTGCACAAAATTTTATTGACATTCTCCATATATTATTACCATGTCCACTTTTTCAGTTTGATTGTAAGACATTTTAATAAATTGTTACCACAAAAATATATATGGACAGATAGATTTGTTAGATAAAAACAAGTTTTGTTTTTTACTTTGTTGATTTATCATTTATTATATCGTTTTAAATGCCAGACATAGCCCACTAGATATTTCATTGTTATTTAATCTTGGCCTATGTAATTAAAAGATACCGCAGTTGCCAAACTAAATACGTATACATTTTTTAGTTTTTCCAAAAAAAAATAAATACGTTTGGATAGGTGGTATGCTAACCTTTTAAAAAATCATAATGATCTGCCATGTTGCCATTTGAAAAAAAAAATGAGTTATTTAAACAAAACGATCGAATTACAGTTCAAAGGCTTGAGTTGGGCAAATTAAGATACACAAATTCGTAATATTTGTTTTGTATACGTCTATGATACAAAACAAAGGATCTACCTAGATGCATTTTTTTTGTAATTGATTTGTATGTAAAATGAAATCCTGTATCCGATAACAAAAAAAATATATAGGGTATTTCATTTAGAATTTTAAAATTCAAATCACTTCCAGTGACACCGGAAGTGCTATTAAAGTTTCCTAATAACCACTGAACTCCAAATTATTATTGGTATAAATGCAGGCAATTTCAAATTGATATGTCTATTAATAAAAAAACTAAATGGGGTGATTCTGTTTTGTGTTACACCCGGTTCTGGTTGGTGGTTCTGGTGCAAAGGAGAGTGTGCAGTTCTGCACTGCTCTTAGGCCTCATTAGGCCCATTGTGCCACCTCCCGTAGATCACCCATCCTCAGTTTAGCCAGCCCACCTTGTTTAGGTATTCTAGCATAGCTGAGGTGGGTAGATCTCTTATGTAGGCCATTGTAGGCCATCTATCACCCAATATGGACTCCCTGATTGACGATAGTGCCGGGCATTCACAAAGAAAATGCCATGCAGTCTCGTCTTCCATGCTGCAACCTCTACAAGATGGGGAGTCAACTATCCCCATCCTATAGAGGTGCCAGTTTAGTCCACAGGATGGCAGTTAAGCGCCTGAGATTCCCTTCAGCCAGCTGCAGGTACTGTTTCGCTGATCTCTCATTGGGATACACAAGTGTTTCCTTAGAGAGCTTGCAGCCCTTGATATCATCCCAACGCATCCTGAGCTAACCGCACTAGCGGCTCCGGTGAGAGTAGATTCATCCCAGCCGCAGCTCTTGCCAGCGCGTCACCTCTCCCGTTACCTGTGTCTGTATCATGCCCTTTCACCCAGCAGACTTCAATATTGTCGTGCATTGCTGCCTGTCTGAGTTTCCCGTGGCACTCTATTTCGGTCTCTGACGAAGCATAGGCTTTCTGCAGAGACAGAATCGCTTGCCTGCTATCCGTTAAGATTAGTATGGCTACATTTGTCACCTTGCGGTTTATGATGTACTCAGCCGCAAGTGTTATTCCCATCAGCTCCAGTTGCGTGGTGGTTCCATGAATTCCCATCGGAACCTTTGCTTGGATTTTTAGGGTTTTAGAGAAAACTCCAAGGCCCGATCCTTCTCTCCTTTTAGATCGATCTGTGTAGATCCTTATAGCAGACTCTCTCATCCGCTTAGTGGGTTGAATAGTAACGTTGTAGGGTGTGTTCCGTATTAGTGTTGGTACACAACAGTCATTAACAGCCTCTAAAAGAGGTATATCTCTACAGACATTCCTCCAGAGGTGTCCTCTAACTTCCCCACAGCTGTTACTGTTCCAAATCCCACTGCACTGAAGGCGAAGTATAGTCGCCATGGCCTCCTTCTCCACGTGGATATCAAGTGGTGGAAGGCATAGCATGACTTCCATCGCCATCGTCGGAGTAGTGTGCATGGCGCCTGTTACACTAAGACAGACTGTCCGCTGCACTTGCGAGATTTGCTTCCTCGTGGTCCTCTGTTTGGTTCAGGGCCACCAAACTGAAGCTCCGTAAGTCAGCATGGGCCTTATGACAACTGTGTACAACCACAGAGTCGTGCGTGGTTTCAAACCCCAGGTTTTCCCCACTGCCCGACGACATTGCCAGAAGGCCCTTATAGCTTTGTCTGTTTTGATGTCGATGTGCGCTTTCCAGCTCAGTTTCCTGTCGAGAGTGATGGCCAGGTATTTCACCTCGTCGCTGTACTGCAACATCGTATTCAATAATTTTGGTGCTTTTTTCGACACCTTCCTTTTCTTGGTGAACAGGACCATCTCCGTTTTGGCAGGGTTTACCGATAGGGAGTGATCATTGCACCACTTAGAAACTATGTTTAGAGCTCCTTGCATCTGGTCGCATAGGGCGTCTTCAAACTTACCACATACTAATATGGCCAGATCATCAGCATAGGCTGTCACAAACAAGCCTAGTTGCTGAAATTCGTCTAGTAGGCTGTCCAGAACCATGTTCCATAATAGTGGTGATAAAACACCTTCCTGAGGACAGCCTCTGTCAATTTTACAGGTTATACGTTCCCTTCCCTGTTCCACTGTGACTATACGATTGGCCAGTGCATTGCCAATCCATTCACACATTTTAGATGGTACTCCGCGCTTGCTTAGCGCGTTTCCTATCTTCGGTATGGTCGTTTTATCAAACGCACCTTCTATGTCAACAAAAACACCTAGGGTGGATTCTTTAACATCCAATGTTCTCTCGATTCTGCTCACTACACTATGCAGGGCTGAATCAGTGGACCTCCCCCGTGTGTATGCATGTTGTGTCGCCATCAGCGGCTGTCTGACTAGAGCTGATGTTCTTATGTGCCATTCACAAATCCTTTCCTGTGTTTTAAGGAGAAACGAGGAAAGTGTAATTGGTCTGTATGCCTTGGGAGCAGTATAGTCTGCTCTACCGGGCTTCGGTATGAAAACAACCCTGGCTCGTTTCCAGACCTTAGGGACATATCCCAGCGCCAAACCCGGTATAAATCACATTCTGAGATTATTTAACTTTAATTTTACTTTATTAACAACATCTATTTAATTAGATAACACAACTTAAGAATAAAATATAAAACACAATCATTTTACATTTACTAGACTGAATACATCTTGACTGTACTTATCATTTTCGAAAGTTTAAACATCCTGTTACTTTCCTTTAAATAATATTTTTTGAGCTCGCCGCCTTGAAAATGAGGTTTCGAACAACGTTTTGACAACTCGAAAGTCGCATTTCCGGTATTTTACTTAGGGCACAAGTTCAGCAAAGCTAAAATCACGTAAGCAAAATTTGACAGTTAAACTGTCATTTCAGTTGAATTATTATTTGATTATAGAATGTAGAAGTTATGGATTTTAAAGAATGACAAAAATAATGTATTTGAAAAAGTTTGCGAAAAGAGTTGTTGGTTTGAAGATAACAAGTAAAGTATACTACGTGCTAATTGAGTTTGTCGTGAGTGAGCTACAAGTGTAAGCTACAATACAGAAAGACAACTGTAACGGATTGGAAGAATATTTGCTCAAAGGTGTCTACGTAGGAAAGTGTGCCTTAGAAGAGAAAACACGATTAGGGGTATGATAGATGGGCAATTCTTTGAGTTGAATTCCGCATCAATTAGGCGTATTTTTAAGCAAATCTATTTTTCAAGTTTAAAAATGAGCATCGGAAAAAGTCTTGTTGTGTCGACCGTGTCTCGGAACGTCGGAATTGACCCATCAAAAGACCCCATTCGGCCTCTGGTGAGCAACCCCAGTGTACAAAGTTTCGTTATTGAGGGTTAAAATTTAAGCGTTGGACCAAATATCGAATTCTTCACGGATTTTGTTGTGAATTTCTGCAATGCGTAGCCCAAAGTGCCACGCTCGCAATTCTGCCGCTCCAACAACGACCGGATGCCTGTTTTCGGCACAATAAACTAAACAACGGAATTGACCCATCAAAAGACTCCATTTGGCCTCTGGTGAGCAACCCCAGTGTACAAAGTTTCGTTATTGAGGGTTAAAATTTGAGCTTTGGACCAAATATTGAATTCTTCACGAATTTCGTTGTGATTTTCTGCAATGCGTAGCCCAAAGTGCCACGCTCGCAATTCTGCCGCTCCAACAACCACCGGATGCCTGTTATCGGCTCAATAAACTAAACAACGGTAAGCGACCGGCGCCCAACTCAAAAAGGGGTACGTAAACATACCTCTTGTTGCCAACTTTTTTATTCAGTCGATTTGGGTCCGGGCAAGGGTAGACAATGCTTATGGGAGAACTGGATTCCGAGTTTTCGAGGAGAGAAAAGGAGAGACTGTGGTCGAGAAGTGGGTCCATCTACTTATGAATAGAGTAAGCGTAGAAGTATTCTAGAGAAAACTGCTCCGGTTGCGTCTACACACACACACACACACACACACACACACACACACACACACACAAACACACAAACGCGCTCGCTCTTATTTCGTCGTGTAATTTGATCCCGTCTACACCACTTGTACGATGATAAATTTGATGACCTTCAGAAAAAATAAACTGTTCCGAAACATTTCTTTTATTTTCAGATTTCCAGCGTGTTCCAAATTATGGACTTTGGGAATCAGATATATTTAAAAAGCTCCTAAATAAACCTAAAATTTAACTAAAAATCTAAAAATAAAATTCAATGAGTTTACATTATACAATTCATTTCATATTAATTTTATCTTGATTGTTTTTTTTTTCTTCATTAATTCAATTAAAACTTTGGTATGCACCAAATTTGGCAAATAATTTATATTATTGATCAGTTATACAGAGAGTTTTTTAAGTATAAATAAATCAATATACAGAATACACTGTACATTTTTCTGGGCTTTTCTAAACTCGAAATTTTACTTCATGCGCCCCGCGCACAAAACACTGATTGTACGTGAGGTTCGAATATACTTAAATTTCACAATATTTTAGTGTTTTATACGCGTGGCGCATGAAGTAAAATTTCGAGTTTAGAAAAGCCCCGTGAAAATTTGTCTCGGGTCGCTGCGCGACCCTCGACAAATTTTCACGGGGCTTTTCTAAACTCGAAATTTTACTTCATGCTTAGTCTGGGAGAGGAAAACACTCGTTTAAAGCATCAAATTGAACTCTTTTAAAAACACAATGAATATCTACAGATTTAAAGAAAATAAGGTGAATTTGAAATATGTATACTTTAAAGGAAAACTTCCTGTATATGAACTGTGGTAGACGAATAATAAAATTTATTATCACCACAAAAAGTCTATTCGAAAATATTTCTTTTATTTTGAGATTTCAAGCGTGTTCCAAATTATGAAATTCGGGAATTAGTTATATTTTATAAAAACAAATTTACAATGAAATTTACAATGAAATTTACAATTCTAAAATATATTTTCAACGTTTTTAGTTATTTTATATATTTTTAATAAAAAAATTGTTAAAGTTAATAGATTAATAGATTATTGTTTCAAATATTCATAATTTGTATAAATAAACAAAGTCATTTTACAATGAAAAAATGTAAAATATATTTCCATCATTTTTAGTTATTATATATATTTTTAATAAAAACGTGTTTCAAAATTAATAGATTTTTAATATATTTATGTTATTATACATATATACATAAGCACTACACTCCTCGTGGAGTTTGGCTGCTTCTTTTCTGAAGCTTTCATGATCTACTTGTAGAGGCGGATCAGACCCCATTTACTTTTATGCTTTGTGTCTATATTATTTTTTTTTTTTTTTTTAGTTTTTAACTGTTGTTTTTTACTTTTTCCACTATGTCTTTCCATTCTTTCCTATTTATCGCAATTTTTTTCCAATATTTCACCCCTATTTTCTTAAGATCGTCCTCCACTTCATCTAGCCATCTCGATCTGGGCCTTCCTTGCCTTCTCCTTCCTCCTGGGTTCCACTCCAGCATAATCCTTATTGTCGCGTTCGGTCCTGCTCTCCAAATATGTCCAAGCCATCTTAATCGTTTCATTTTTATATGTGAAATTATATTTCCAACGCCCATTTGCTGCCGAATTTCCTCATTTGTTCTTCTACGATAATATTTGTCGTTTTCTTTTATTGGGCCAAGTATCGTTCTCATGATTTTCCTCTCCATTATGAGTAGATCATTTTGCTCTTTTTCTGTCATTGTCATTGTCTCTGCTGCATGTGTCATAATTGGTCTTATCATCGTTCTGTACACATTCATTTTTGATCTTTTTGTGATATTGTTGTTCCTTAGATTTTTTCTGTTAGCATGCACTGCTCTGTTGGCTGCTTGTATCTTTTCTTTTATTTCTTCCTGCCTTTTACCATCTGCCGTTACATGTACCCCCAAATATTTGAATTTATCAACTATCTCAAATGTGTACTTCCCGATTTTTATGTTCCCATTTCTACTGTTCCCATCGCATATCATAATTTTTGTCTTGTCATTGTTAATGTTCATTCCCATTTTTTTAGCTTCACGCCCTATTTCCTCCAACACATTTATCATTATTTGCCGTTGTTTTGCAACTATTACAATATCGTCAGCGTAAGCTATAATCTGTGACCCTTTAGTCCGTAGTGTTCCCTTTGTGTCAATATTTCTTAGCGTATAGTGCAGTGCTAGGTTAAACAATAGTGCGGATAGTGCATCTCCTTGACGAACGCCTTGATTTATTTCAAATTTATCTGTTTCTCCATACTCTGTTTTAACACTAGCAGCTGTTTCTTTCATTGTCATTTGTATTAGCCGTATTAGTTTATTTCCAATTTCCATTTCCTTTAATGCCATTAGTAACTTATTTCTATTTATCGTGTCAAACGCTTGCTTAAAGTCCACGAATAATAGCTTTATTTTAATTTTATGTTCATGTGTCTTTTCCATTATTTGTTTAAGAGTATGGATAGCATCTGTTGTTGACCTACCCTTTATGAAGCCGCATTGGTAGTCTCCAATAATATGAACAGCTTTTTCTGCCAAACGCTTTCGAATGATAGAAGTCAGTATTTTATATGCTGTGCTCAGTAGTGTTATGCCTCTGTAATTTTCACATAATTGCTGGTTTCCTTTTTTATAAACTGTTACTATTGTCTCACACTTCCATTCGTTGGGCATTTTTTCACTGGTCCATATTTTCTTGATTAGGTTTGATATTGCTTCCAGTAACGGCTTCCCCCCATGCTTAATGAGTTCCATGTTTATACCATCTTTTCCTGGCGCTTTCCCATTTTTGCTGTTGTTAATCATCTCCAGTATTTCCTGCACTGTGGGCTCTTCTGTGTCGCCTTCCTCACTTATGGTGCCATCCTCACCCGGTTTTTCTTCATTTTCTTGTCCTGTCGTTAATAAAACTTTAAAATGTTCTGTCCATATTTGCTTTGTTTCTTCAGCACTTTCTGCTAATTCTCCATCTTTGCTCTTTATTCCATGTATTTTTCGTGTATGTGGTCTTTTTTGTTCATTAATTTTTTTGTAAAATTGTTTTGTGTTTTTGTTCTGTCTTTCATTTTCTATCTCGTGCAGTTTATTTTCAATCCATTTTCTTTTTATTGTTCTTAATATTCTATTGCTCTCTTTTCTTCTTGCCTCGTATTCTTGTTTATCTTTGTATTTCTTGGTTCTTAACCAATTTAGTCTGGATGTATTCTTTTTTTTTACTACTTCCATACACTCATCATTCCACCATTCGTTTTGGATATATTGCTTTTTAATCCTAAGTGTTTTTCTGCTGACTGCTCTATGCATTTTTTAATTGTATTCCATTGCGCATCGATTTGACAATCTCCTTCAATTGGCACATGCAGATGATGCTCTATTTCTCTTTGGCACTCATCTCTTCGCTTTTCAGATGTTAGTTTTTCAATTTCCCACTTATTGTTCCGGCTTCCTCTACCTTTATCTTTTTTTATCCTCTGTTTGAGGAACTAGGAAATGGTCAGTATCTGCGCAGGCTCCCCTGTATGTCCTTACGTCTCTAATTGAAGATTGTCTTTCTTTTGCGATCAGTATATGGTCAATCTGATTTCCTCTACTTTGTGCAGGCGGTATCCACGTTATCTTGTGTATAATCGGGTGATTATATTTAGTGCTGGCAATTATCATTCCTTCCGTTGCCGCTAGATTGCATAACCTATTACCGTTGTCATTTGTTGATTCGTGTACTGTAAATTTCCCAGCTACTTCGTTTAGCCTATCTTCCTTGCCCACCTGTGCATTGAAGTCACCGAGCACAATTTTAGTGTCCTGCTTTGGTATTTTTTTTTTTTTTAGCGTTGTTTCAATTTCCTCGTATAATTTCTCCTTTTCTGTGTCAGCTGCACTTTCAGTTGGTGCGTATACATTTAATAATGATATGTTAAAGGGTTTAGCCTGAATACGTAGGTAAACTAGGCGCCCATTAATTGGCTGGAAATCGATTACTCGTCTTTTTATGTTGTTTGTCACCATGAAGGCTACTCCATTTCTTCCTTGTTTGGTTTCCCCAGAATACATTATTGAAAATTCTTTTTTATTTATTTCTCCATCTCCTTTCCACCTGGTTTCTTATAGTGCAATAATATCTAATTTGTATTTCCTCATTTCTTGTGCTATTTCCATATTTTTACCTGGTGTAAGTAGCGTTCTTACATTCCAAGTGCCAATATTTATTATATTCTTTGTTTTTGTGAATTTATTTACTTTTGTGCCCCTTCTCAATTCCTTTTGTACTGCTGTGGTCATCGTATGTCTCGTATTTGCTTTATTTATTCGTTTTTTGTTTCAATATCTTTCTCCACTGCTTTCCAAGTGTGTATTTCACCATTTATAATAATTCTCTGATATCCCACTTTCACCTTATTTCCTTTGATCACTTCTTCCTTAGCTACTTTTCTCAGTTCCCTCTGTATTCTTCTTTCGTCAGACGTCATATCATTATCTATATATATGTTTGTGCCTTTTAATTTAATTTATGTTATTAGACAGTTTTTATTTTAAAGTTAGATAAATACAAAAATCTTTTTACAATGAAAAAATCAATTTGAAAAATGTTTGATGGGTATTTTAAATGGAATTGATAATAGAACAAACAGAAATTATTTCAATAAAATAGATAAATTATTCACGAATACACAAAACTAAAATCATAGAAATATAGATTCATAAAAACATTCATATATACAAAAAACTAACAAACATTAAAAAACTATATTAAATATACATATAACTGTTTTCTTATTTATTAACGATATTTTAGAAGCAGTTTTTTCGTTTTTTTATTCAGTAATAATTATACAGAATTGATCGAAGTGTAACACAAAATCAACAGAATATATTTTAAATAAAAAGCCAACAAATCAACACCTCATTTGCTTGTTTAATTTCATGACACTCAGGTTTTTAAAAATGCAATAAATAGCAAAGCTCGGTGTGTATATTTTTACTCTAACCAAATGAATATCATAATTTCCCTGAAATAATTAGGGAAGATAATAAGATAATAATACAAACTCAAATTACATTGGAAATCGTTACATGAAACATACAATGTGCCTGAAACGGGACACATAGTATATTTAAAACTATTTTAACCCATTAACGGCCAAGCAATTTTAACTCTAAAAGTTAATTTTAATTAAAATTCTACACTTCTTTTTATGATTTCTATGAATGACTTATTGCATTACATACTGTGATTTTTTTCTTTAAATACACATAATGTATACGTGAATTTAATATAAAGTTAAAAATCATAAATAGTTTATTATTATTATTATATTAAAGTGATAATGGATTTTCAAAAAATTAGTGCCTCAACAATGTAATGTATACGCTGTCAATGTTCAGGCATTCGTCGATTTTATATAAAAACGTGCAATATGAAGTTAAGAACGAGTGTATCCACTCCCAGACTAAGCATGAAGTAAAATTTCGAGTTTAGAAAAGCCTGAAAATTTGGCTCGGGCGCGTAGCGTAGCGGAGCGACCGAGCCAAATTAGGCTTTTCTAAACTCGAAATTTTACTTCATGCGCCACGCGTATAAAACATTGTAATATTGTGAAGTATTTATAATACACTTTAAATAACAAAATGTTTAAATTTTTCTTGGTACATTTTCAATTCAGGTCAAATAATATAATATATCAAATAAACTTATTTAGTAACTTAATTATCAAAAAATAATAATGTTGCGTGTATGCATCAACGGCGCTTAATGGGTTAAAAACTTCAAACGGTAATAATTCAAAAACTAAAAAAAAAAAATGACTTAACTGCATTTTGCACTGACCCCTCTAATTAAAAAAGAAACCCTTATCGATCAGTAGATTTGATCTGATCAATAGGATTGATCTGATTAGTTAATAAAATGATAAGTTGATGTATTTGTTTTACTTTTTATCAAAAGTTAAATAGTTTTGTATTTTAAGTTTCTTGTACAAAATAAATAATACTTAATGAATTTTACAACGTTCACATATAATTTCATAAAATCTATTCTCTAATAACGCAGAAAATAAAATTGTAGAAGGAAACGCATGAATGAATGTAACACGCATCCTTAGCTCGCTAAAAGAAAAAAAAAAACGTGTTTTCAAGATTGAAAAATCAACATCTGGAATATGATACAACGAGAAGTGTGGAATAGAGGGAGAAAGAAATTGTCTCTCTCTCTCACTCTCTCACTGAGACTTGATTTCGCGACATCTGGAGTAAAATAGTCGTAACCGACCGACCGCAGGAAGCCAGACTGGTGTATATAGGCAGCCATATACACCAATTTGGCATCTAGCGCTCTGCTCCCAGGGGCGTAGCGAAGCCTTAACTTTTTGGGGGGAAACATCTATAATTTTCCAACTTCAAAATTAAAATAAAAATGTCTATTTTTATATTATTTTATTTTAACAAATTAATATAACGTAGTACATTGATTTATATAAATTAAGCTTAATTTATTATCCAATAATATAGTGCTTTGTACTTCCTAATATATTTTATAACATATGTACATAATTACATTTAACCAATAACTAATAAAACATGGAGTTTTACAATTTGAATTAGTTTATTATAACTCGCCTATGCTTTAGTTTAGCCCAGGAGTTCACAATATTTGATAATTCAATATTATCAGTAATATCAGATTCTGTTTTTAAAATCATTAATGCGTCCAAACGATCTTCCTTCATTCTAGAACGCAATGAATTTTTGACAAATTTCAATGAACTAAAGCTTCTTTCATTTGTTGCCACTGAAAACCCGGCTGTATATATTAGCTGAAATAGTTTAAAGGATAACGCAAATACATTTTTATTTTCCTTCACTGTGTTCATCACTTCCTGCATCGATTTCACTTCGTTTTTAATGCAGATATCAAATAAGACGTCTAGTTCCGCCTGCAGTGCAAACTCATCCGGCTTATCACAAGGATATAAGGGTGTCAAAGTTACTATGCTATCTAAGCTAATGTTCTGCTTTGACAGAGGCATAGAAAATAATTTAACAAGAGGATTTACAATCTTTAAAACCTCATTAAAATTATTTTCTAGGAACGACACAAGAACATCTAGAACATTAAAAAATTCCTTTCTATAATACTCTTTTAAAGAGAAGTCAAAAACTGTATCATTTAAAGCATCGAAACGTTTGGGAACTACACGTCGCCGATGATGCTTTTTATAGTCCTCTTCTGGCAAAATGTCCAATTTCTTTGCAAACGTTTTTGCACTCTCCACCAAATTGTCTAGTTCATGCTCGCTATTTCTGATAGCAGCTATGGAATCTTTCGATCCTTGAATTATTGAAAAGGCATCTATTATATTCAAATTGGGAGATTCTAGGATCGTTGTTACAATTTTCATTTTGTATAGCACAGTTTTTCAAAACATTAAGCAGCATACAAAATCAAAATTTAAGATACGTTTAAATAATCCATAAGCTTTGGCTTGAGTATTGTTATCGACAGTTCTGCTATTAAAAATCTCTTCTAGCACTTCAACAATTCCTTCAAATGAAGTACTTACTGCCTGAAGACTTTCTGCACGTGCTGTCCAACGTGTTTTTGACAAGTTTTTTTAGAAGTATGGCATTTTCAATTTTCTCTAACGTATTTCTTAAAGGTTGAATTCGCTTTGTGCTAGAGGTAAAAAATACATGCAATTCTTCTAAAATATTAAATGTATCCTTTAGTGATTTTTTTATATTTGCCAACTGGTTTAGCAATTTTTCATTATAAAGTCAAATTTGCCAACTGCCTTAGCTTTGGGGGGGGAGCGTCCCCCCCCATCCCCCCCATGGCTACGTCCCTGTCTGCTCCCATTCGCGTGTACCCAAAATGTATATGGGGACTGGCTAACTGGATATATATGAACTGTGGTCCGGGGAACTCGAGGCAAGCATTCGAAAATATGAAATTTCCTGACGTTTGTCAGATTCGACCAGCCATGATGAAAATTGTATTTCGTCGTTATTTTGATGAAACCTCCTATGTGAGTTAAACAAAAATTTTCAGGAAACACAAGAACAAACAATTTTTTAATGAATCATTGTATAAGATTTAGGAGACAACTTTACTACATAGGAGGTTTCATAAACTCATTGGGCTGATAACGTAGAGTCCTTTGATAATAAAACCCTATTTTGTAAAAAAAAAAAATCACATAGGAGGTTTCATCAAAACAACGACGATTTATTCTTTCGATTTTCTAAATCTTTGAAAAATCGCCAAAAATCATTTTCAGATCGATTTTGATGCGTTTTCGTGTACATTTACATCTTGCAGTCGCAATTTCGACGCACCTTGCACCCTTGATACCCGTTTGCGCTGAGGATAATTTTAGATTGAGCTACATAAGACAACAGTTATCAAAATTTAGAATTTGCACATTTTCAATGACAGCATTATTGTGATGATTTTTGATATTGTACAATCCTCGTGCTTGAGCAGTTTTCCCCGAGTTCACGCATTTGTAGGCACTCGCTCCTTTGTCGCTCGTGCTTCAAAAACGGGTTCACTCGGGAAACTTGTTTTCCCGCACTTTTTTTGTAAAAAACTATATTAGTTGAACCGGAACGAATACCGGAACGGAAAATAACAGTTCGAAGCCCTGTTTAAGATGGAGGACTGTAATGTATCTCTCAGTTTAATTTATATTTTATTTATTTATTTATTCTCTCACGGGAAACGCCTTTTACAAAGAATATGTACAAAATAATAACAATAATATTTAATGTGTTTATGAATAACTCTGTATATATTTATCATTATAATGTAATTATCTCCTTGTACAATATTGGAAATAGCAAATAATCCGCAATTCAAATATTTTTCACTCTACAAATCTTTTCTTAGTAATTATAATCTTGTGTAAAGTTTATTATTTAGTATTTTCAATATTTAACACTTATTTAATATTAAGTAGGTTCTTTTATTCTGGGTGAGGTTAAAATAACTAGATGTTTTTATATAACGAATATCAATTCTATATTCTTAACTGAGAAAGTTGTGAATATTACAATATAATATATTTAGAAACTTTAACTAGTTTGCTTAACGTAGTTAATTTATTTTTATTTTTACTGTTTTGCGTTCGAGAGTCAAATCAGAAGTGCCCGAAATAAAATCTAATAGTAATGAATAATGGTTCTTCGTTAAGCAAACAATGCGTAAGGAGGAGCACGCATAGGCCGAGGTGAACTTTATCATCTTTAGCGGAATTTTTCCATTAAATACAAATTCTAATTAACTATTTATTCCTCCCAGGCTTATCTGTGCTCTAGCATTAGCAAATGCATTCTGATAATAACATTTAGCAATGAATAATATTTAAGTAAAAATAAACAACCAACATCAATAAGTGAAACAAACATAAATAACTTTAATTATGATTAACAAAAATGCACGATACTAAAGTATTAAATTATATAAATGAAATAAATATACAGATGGGTACATTACACTTCCCCCCTTAAACAACAAAAAAATAGATCATATGTAATATGATATATTTTTTTAAGAATTAGAGTTCAAAAAGAATATAAAATACATTTGTAAAAGTCCAAAACAACATACATAATTATATACAATACATAAATGCACACAGTTTTACAAAAACATTTTTTAAAAGTTGAGATATTTATTTTTTTATCTTCTTTTTTTTATCATTTTATTTTATTTTCAAATTTTAAACAGAGAAAATAATTCATTAGAAATTAAATATATATACAATAAACACAATAATAAACCCAATAACATAAATTTGAAAAAGATTCTTGCACATAAGTATTTTTTTTAGAATTAAAGATTAAAACAAATTCAAGATAAAATAGTCAAGTTGCAAAACAACATATATACAATACATAGATAAATCATTGTGAAAACTTGAGATACTATTTTTTTTTCTTTTTTTCTTTTTTATTTAAAACAGAAAAAAAATCAACAAAAATCAAAGATATATACAAAACACGCAATAATAAACCCAATTTTAAGTTTGAAAGAGAATCTTGTTATTTTTTTTCTATCTTCATTTTAGATCAATTTTATATTGTTCAAATTAAAACAACAATAAACATTCTCAACATTTACTAAGTATTAAAAAATCTGCAATAAAATAAATAAGATTTATACAAAAACATATAAAAAAATACATACACAATAAAATTTACTTCACTATTTCCTGAAAAAAATAACACATTATTTATGTAATTGAAATAATTTTACAAACCAGGAACCCAATGTTATCAATTTACCAAAACAATAATCTTAAAATGAAAAGTAAACTGTGCTTTTCAAATGTTTTAGATATGGATACTATGTTATAGTTCAATTAACCTGAAAAACACACTCATTTTGAGTAAGGTTATATTGACTAAACAATTAACAATAGTACAGAAACATATCATAATAACACCTATTTATAACACATACAATTTTATTTATATTGAGTAAATCAACAATAGAACATAATAGATCCTAATTTAATAAAAAAATATTTCCAATTACTAAAAAAAAAATGGAATACGTTTTAAAAATGTCTTTTTAGATAATTTGTTTTACTCTTTTTAATAAAGGAATATAAGAAACATAGTGAAATCCAAATATAGCAGCATGAATACAATACCTCTAAGACCCAAATAAACTTGCTCTCCTTAAGAATTTGACATTATGTCAAATAAATAATAATTATCTATCAAGACTTAAAGAAAGTTTCGTTTTTATTATTTTAACTATAGACCGTAATTATATCGAACACACTTGTCGCAATGGAAACCTATTTTAAATTCGTTATACTTCTTTCCTAATAAATCACAAACATTATTTTGCAAGAAGAACCATATTAAAACATAAATCAACTAATTTAAATTAAATATTGCACATAATGCTCTCGTCAATAAAATATCAAATTTGAATATCAAAAAATTAAACTTATTTAATCTTATAACAAAACAAAAGATAAATATTCCCTTGAATATATTCTTAATTTAATTGATTGCATCTAAATTATTATAATTAAATATATGTACGTAAGTAAATTTGAATAAAAATAAGAATGAATTTATGTTAATTTATTAATTCATCACTGAAATCTGCTTTGAAAAAACATTTTATTTTCAAAATCTTCTTATATTTTACACAAAACATTTTATAATTTTTAGTTCTATTGCTAAAATTTGGAAAATATTTTTTAAAACGACATTTACTATTATTTAACAAATCTTTTTGATAATTATCATGTATTTTTAAATTTCCAAAGTTTATTTTATAACAGTTCATTAAATTATTTTTATAAATCTTTAATTATCGACGATTATTTTTCCTAATTTGACTTCCTCTTAAAAATCTTTTATTTGTATTTTTGACAGAAATTATTCTTAAATCATTCTTTAAATTTAGATGTTTAAACCTTTCTCCAATACTCTTACCATGTTTGAAATTTATGTTTATAATTTGATGATTTCTGAACACATTTTTCATTTTCCTTGGTATAAATCGTGAATTTACCTTTATATTATTTTTATAATAAAAACAAAATTTGGGTTCCTATTAAAAAACAACCAGAGTAAACAGGATATAACGAAGTGTCTACAACGATTAATAACCGAAAAAGTAATTCAATCATTTGCAGAATACAAAACTCAAAGAAAAAAACAACATACTCAATCCAGCCAGCCCATCATACAGTTGCGTAATCCGAGGAGTAGAACTGGAAATAGAAGATGAAGCCATCAGCAACAGACTCAACGAACTGGATATTCAGCATCGCTACTGTAAACGAATAACTTCAAAAGCTACGGGACAGAAAACCAGAATAATAAGAGTTATAACTGGATCACACGATGCCTATTCGAAGTTATTGCACGACAAATTTCGATATTTATGTAAAATCTACTACGTAGAGGAGAGTGCAGCCCCATCGCCAATCCCATTGCCATGTGGGAAATGTAATATATTCGACCACGTCACTGAACAATGCAAAGAAGCTATTCTATGCGCCAAATGCACAGGCCCACACCCCACCACAACTTGTACTACAGCACTCCCACCAAAATGCCGAGCTTGTGGAGACACTTCACATGGAGCCTGGTCAACTAAATGCCCGAATCGCCCACTGCAACCAATTCAAGGTACCCCCAATGTTAAAATCCACCCAACTAATAAAAAAACTTTGCAAATCGACCCTAAATTAACAAAAGATTCCCGTGTCCATCAACCCATAACCCTGCATGATTATATAATTGATACTTATACAACAGAAATTAATAATAATAACAATAATGATAGACCTGCGTTACTCAAAAAACTTAAAGACAAATTTATCACCTCATTTCGCATAGATACGCATGCGTCGTTCTCGGGAAATCGGATGTTTGTTGTTATGTTTGATTTAGATTTTCCAGAAACTATCCCTACAGTCATCCCAACAGTCGGAGTTCAATCAAGTTCAACAGAAATAGGTAGTATCAATGGCTAACGAGGTGTGCTTTTTATATACCAATATAAATTCTTTCTCCCAAAAGTCCCACCTAGTACACCATTATCTCTCCAATAACCCAGTCCAAATAAATATGATGGTGGAAACAAAATCCCGGAATTTCATATCCTTTGGTAACTGGTCTTCCATCCAAATTCCTGCTAGCATATGCAATCGTAACTATCGCGGTGGATCTATAGTCTCAACCCATCCTTCGATATCCTTAGGGAAGGCAAACCCTCCCAGGATAAATAACAATCTCAATGAATGCATACATGCTACTCTCACTTTCTCTGATTTCCAAATCCATGTATTCCTAGTATATATCCATCCTACATCAACAATAGAAGATACCATATTTACCAAAGCCTCCCTCTACGACAATGTTATAATAATAGGTGACTTCAATCTAAATACCGCCAAAAAGAAACACTTAAGACATTTCCTCTCACATTCAAATTTCACTCAAATTAAAACCGGTCCTACCTTCATCATGAACCAACACCAAGCCACCACTCCCGACATCCTATTATGTACTAACAATTTAAAACCTCTTATACATTCAGTCCAATTAATTCCCGATTTTTGTTCAGACCACCTCTCCATATCATTTAATATGAAAATAAATCAGAATCCCACACAAATACTACCTGAATCCATTCCAGACTACAAACATTCAAACATACCACTTATAACAAACGATCTCCTGCAATTTATCTCCAACCATTCTGATATAGATCCGTCAACCATTTCAAAATTTAATTGCCTTTTATCCAAATCAATAGATCACCACACTCCTAAGATCCCTAGACAACATTATAAATATCCATTGCCCAAATTCATCCTACGATTAATTAAATACAAAAGACAGCTGTATAGAGACTATAGACAGTTACAAGACGAACAAATCAAAATGACATTTAATAGACTGAACAAAGATATTAAAAAAATGATATTGGAATACAAAACACATAAATGGATAGAAGCTTGCAGTAATATCAACGACTTACAAGGGAAAAAATATTGGAATGAAATTAAAAAACTTAGCAAATATAAATCTCACAACAGTATAACAGAAATTATTGACCCGACAACGAAACTGAAACGAACAACGGACAAGGACATAGCAGAAACATTTGCAAACCATTTTCAAAAAATATACAGAATGACATTTGACACATCATTTGATCACGCATTTTACCATACAATAAATAACTGGTATGAAAACCATTTTTGCACTAACCCACTAACCTACCCTCCTACAGATGACATTCTAGACGAACAGACTTACTACGAAATTCTTAAAAAATGTAAAAATACAGCTCTTGGACATGACAAAGTACATCGACAAATTTTGAAAGCACTCCCTCATCCCATCCACTCATACATCCTTCAAATGCTCAACTACAATTACTTCCACCAGATATTCCCTTCTGAATGGAAACACGGTATTGTCACGTGTATCCATAAACACAACACAGATCCCCTAGCAGCACACAATTATCGCCCCATCACCCTCCTACCTGTCCTTGGAAAGATGTATGAATCTCTACTAAAACACAAAATCCTTAGTCAAATAAAACAACATATTCCCCTTTACCAATTTGGATTTCTCCCTAAACGCTCCACAACACTCCCTCTAACTATCCTGACATCCAACTGCCAAACCACTCACCTAGAAGGTAACAAATCCGCCGTGCTATTCTTGGACATAGCCAAGGCCTTCGATTCCGTATGGCATCGAGGCCTATTGTATAAGTGCAGCACCCTTAACCTCCCTAATCACCTCATTATCCTCATCCAAAAATTCGTCCAAAATCGTACACTACAAATCCGAATCCGAAAAACTATATCCTCTACATTCCACCCTGAACAAGGTGTACCCCAAGGATCCCCACTATCTCCACTTCTTTACAATATATATTGCTACGACCTATATCACCCTAATCCCAACTTCATCAACTTCAATCGCTATCCCCTCCAGTTTGCCGATGATACAGCCCTAATTTCCCATTCTTCTACCCTGCCACGAGCCTTAGATTCCCTACAAAAAATCATAGATAAAAGCTCCAGGTGGTTCTCCAAATGGAGATTAAAAATAAACCCTAACAAATCCCAACTGCTACTACCCTATCATCGAATACCACCCAATCCTCTATCAGTATCCATTAACGGAACAATAATTACCCCCTCCCCCATTTGCAAATACCTTGGTATCCATCTAGATCCTAAATTCTCCTTTAAAAAGCACACCTCATTAATTAAACCAAATGTTATAAAGCGAGCCAAATATTTCCGCTGTCTCACCTACAAAAATCTAGGAGTCAGTACAAAGACCTGTACTAAAATATACAAAATGATATGCCGCCCTATCATTGACTACAGTTCAATCCTATATATCAACCCCTGTAATTCCACCCTGAATAACCTCGAGGTAGCGGAGAGATCTTCCCTGCGCACGCTAACCAAGCTTCGCCATCCTCAGAACCCGCTCCATAACCCTTCCAATATCCTTCTATATCAAACAACAAACATAACACCAATAAAAGATAGACTTCGATTTCTCGCTGAACGTTTCGCATGTAACGAAAGCAACTTCGAATTATTAAACAAATTATGCATCCCGAGAAACCCCCAGATACCCCCCAAATATAAAAACCCTCCCATAACCCTATTCGAATACATTTCCTCATTACATCCCAATTTCCAACCTTGAAACGGAAACGCATTAATATTAAGTCGATGGGCAGAAAGGCTTTTAGTCGATAGCCCTTACTTGGGACCTACATGCGTGTCACAAACCAAATATTATTACTAAAATGTATTATATATAACAACTTAAATTAATGTATGTTCTAGAGTAATAAAGATTTGATAGTAGTAGTAGTATTATTTTTATATTCATCTATAGAATAATTAGAGTAAATTCTACCAAGATTACTGTTTCTTTTATTATTAATATGATCATTACATAAAATGTGGTTTTGACTAGAAACATTACTTATTTTATTTTTAACTTCTTCTCTCTTCGAAAGATTTGTGAAATGATTACTAATATCTTTTTCTAATGTTTCTGTTGAAATACAAAAATTATTATTTTTGTTTTGAACAATATCACTCAAATTATAATTTGTTATTACGCAATTTGGTAACGAATTTCCTAATATATCACTATTTGAATGGCAAAATTTACTATCTAAACAAATATTAGACTCAGGATTATTATTAACATTTTCAGTTTCAAATGTAGCACAAATATTTACCATATCTTCATCACTATTATTATATTTTTGACTTGAAATAATATTTAAATTGCAATAATTATCTGACGTTACTTCAACAATAGAATCATTTTTAATTCCACTATTAATACCAAATTCTATATTATTATTATCACAATTTTCTTTAATTTCACTGTGAACATAATTAGCATTTTTAATTACATTTTCTGTTGTATCAGGAGAAACATCAATAGTACATACTTTTGAAATAATTTTATCATTAGGAAAAATATTATTTATATTGTTATGAAGTATCTCATTTCTTGTTTTATTATCATTATTTAGTTGTAATTTTACATCAAGACTCGAGTTTTCAGAAATAATTTGATTATTTTTAAGATTACTATCATTATCTACGTTAACTTCTTTATCATTGCAACTTATGTCATTATCAACTTGAGTAGATTGAAGAGTTGATTCAGGAATATTTTGGCTACATTTATATTTTTCTTGTAAATCTGATGCTATTATTGGAATTTGATGTTTATAGTTGTTAGTTATAAATTTAGACATAAAATTAATATTACTCTCAATTAAATTAAAAGAATTACTACACTCATTATCAGAAACCTTGGAATTAAATTTATCATTTGAATTAAAATTTCTACGAATATTTGAATTTTCATTATTCCAAAAATCGTATGAATTTTGTCTTTTAAAACAATCACGAATAACATGTCCAAATCTTTTGCAATAATTGCATTGAATTTTTGATTGAGACGATTGAATATTTTTATTATTTAAATTATTGTGAAGACAGTCACGTGTAAAATGGGAATTTAAATTACAAATATGACAAAATTTTTAAGAATTAGTGCCTTCTAATTGATTTCTAGTGACATCCAATTCTTCTTCACCTTTTGCAATTTGTATTGCTTCTTCTAGTGTTTCTGGTCTTATTGGTTTTACTAATGCCTTTATATTATGTTTTAAACCATTAATAAACACGGCTAATAATTGTTTATTTGTTAAATTTAATTGAGCTAACTGGGCTTCCTCGCTTAATGTTCTGTCTAGTGATTTAATCAAAATATCCCTGCATTTTTCTATTCTATTTGAATATATTGTAACACCTTCATTTGATTTTTGAAAACATGAATGTAATTCGGCTATAATACTGGCATAATTAGCTTTTAATGAAAAATTATCTCTCAGAAATTGTTTAAGTTCGTCCCATGTATTTATTACCCTACTTCTAGTTAAAACACCTGCTTCACATAAAATTTTATTTTTTATTGAAAGCAGAAACCTTGTAAGTTCTCGGGTATATATTGATAAACATCGCTACAGCAATTAATAAAATATTCTAAGTTTTTGGAAGTAGAATCAAAAGTTACAATTAATTGACTACTAAAATGAATTAATGTGTTAATATCCCCATTACCTGCCATTTTTTTTTTCGTTGATAGATTTTAATTTTAAGTAAAAGAAAAAAAAATTGCTATTTAAAATAAAATTTAAGGAAATTGATTCTAAAGAAAATTGCGAAAAATGGTTCCCAGTTAAGTAGAAATTATTTCACTCACATTAAGACAATGACGAACATTGTAGGCTCGGTTTCTTGGAATCTCGATGATGATCCTGGTCCTGATTTTGTTCTGAGAGGACATTCACTGAGTCCTAATCCTGGGGTACGTCGGTGGTGATGTCCGGGTAGCTCCGGGTCCTGATGTGGGCTCGTGGAGTCTTTATCCTATGTCACGTCAGTGGGGTTGTCCAGGTGGCTCCGGGTCCCTCGCAAAGTCTAGGTCTCGGATCTCGTCGGTGATGATGTCCAGTTGCCTCGAATTTACTTTCGATAATTACTCAAGTTCTTGTATAAAAAAAAACCTCCCAGAATTCCAAAATCGACTGCGCCAATTGTAAAGTTTATTATTTAGTATTTTCAATATTTAACACTTATTTAATATTAAGTAGGTTCTTTTATTCTGGGTGAGGTTAAAATAACTTGATGTTTTTATATAACGAATATCAATTCTATATTCTTAACTGAGAAACTTGTGAATATTACAATATAATATATTTAGAAACTTTAACTAGTTTGCTTAACGTAGTTTATTGAATTTAATCGGAGTAAGTAATATTTTTACTGTCTTGCGTTCGAGAGTCAAATCAGAAGTGCCCGAAATAAAATCTAATAGTAATGAATAATGGTTCTTCGTTAAGCAAACAATGCGTAAGGAGGAGCACGCATAGGCCGGGGTGAACTTTATCATCTTTAGCGGAATTTTTCCATTAAGTACAAATTCTAATTAACTATTTATTCTTCCCAGGCTTATCTGTGCTCTAGCATTAGCAAATGCATTCTGATAATAACATTTAGCAATGAATAATATTTAAGTAAAAATAAACAACCAACATCAATAAGTGAAACAAACATAAATAACTTTAATTATGATTAACAAAAATGCACGATACTAAAGTATTAAATTATATAAATGAAATAAATATACAGATGGGTACATTACACTTGTTTTGTTATTCCATGTTATAGAGTTGTTCTGGTGTTGAGGAGAACACTTCTACTTCGGCAGTTGATCAAGATAGTCAATTCTAAATCTCTATATTAAATCTTGAACTCTGAATCTTCGAACTCTTAATTTTAAATCTAAGTCTGTTTCAATCTGTAAATTAATTTATTAAGTATCAAATTAAATACCAAGTAAAAATATAAGCTTCGAATCTCTGTGATTGGACCCAAGTTGACTAAATCGCGTCTTCAACAACAAAATATATAAAAGAACCGTAACGACAAACATCTTCGTACGTTACAGGACCGTTGAATGTTAATGCCTTTTTAGATTCAACGGTTAATAAATAATCAGTATATCCTTTGATACTGCCAAATAAAAAAAGTAAAGATCATCTTTACACATAAAAAAACCACAACAAATGAAATGTCTGATTAAGCCAATAATATTGTGAAATTATGTGTAAACATTTATCACCGCAATTTCACTAAATAGGTCATCATTTCAGGAAAGTAACAGTAAATCTCGAGATACCGAAACCTCAACTCATCAGGTTCAAGTTCAAGTCTCGTCCTCACCAAATTACCAATCGCCGAAAAGCCGTGTACGTTGCGCAATCCGACGCAACAATTGCTCAAAGGCCGCGTACGCACAGACAGGTGATTAAGCTCTCAAACAACTCTTTAGTATGTAAACGAGCCGTGTGTCCTATTGTAACAATTCCAATTTTGTGACGATTTTCAAGAGTTCCGTTCCGGATCGGACACAGCGCTGCGATTTATACTCGCACAGACCTGCACGATTGATAAATTATGCGGGCTCCATAAAACGGCCGAAAAAGTGTAACACGTGTAGACGTGTGTGTGTGTATGTGTGTGAGTTTTTTTTTTGGTAGCCCGGAGTGCGCTCAAATTCTACAAGAACGAGTCGGATGTGCATGTGTGTGTAGATGGTTTTTGAGGTCCGCCTTGAAACCTACTTGCTGGAGTTGAAGTTGGAGTTGGATACTCGCCGGTGCGTGCATTGCAAATTTGGGTTATAGCCACATACGAGTACTTGCGTAAAATATATATATACCATAAGACAGAGCGGATACGAACAGAGCTGGGACGAAGGGTCTGTCAACTTGGCCCCCCCAACTCAAAATTTTCAAATAAAAAATATTGCGCCCGAAAGGTCTTAACTTGCGCTCACTTGCGCCCAAATATTAAAACTTGCGCTGTTAAGGGTAGAAAGTTATAGCGATTTGAAAATAGGGGGGGCTAAGTTGACGCCAGCCCCCCCATCTGGGAATTTTTAACTTTTTCTTTCATAAATACATTCTATGGAACTTGCGCTGTCGATACCACCTAATTTTACAAGTTGCGCTGCAAAAATACACCCCCTATAAACGAAATAAAGGAGGGTGCCAGCCCCCCCACTTTACATTTTTTAAGTTTTATTGCATTGTACACAAAGCTTAGAAGTTGCGCTCACTTGCGCCATCGAAATTTCTTCAATTTCAGTTCTCATGAAAAAGTTATGGCATATTTTATATATACTCGAATCCAGTGCGCGTATTCCCATAATCTCCATGCAACTACAGAAGAGTAATACAATAAACATACTTAACTCACAACTACTGTCCATCTTCGTCGAAAAGCATACATTATACAACCAAAACAGTAATTTTCTATAATATTTGTATATTTATTCCAGTGCCGCATCATGGTGGAAATATATATTTTTATTATTACTTAAATAATTTTATTTCCAAAACATATAACAATAATTCGATTCAATTAATAAATATAACTTTAACAATGCATTTAAAATGCATTTCTGCCGATTAGAAAAGTTGCGCTGTTTTCCCAGTAGCGTTACAAATAATTTATTATTTAATTTAATTAAATATTTTCAAAACCAAACGTGAAAATTTAATTTTTTTAAGTGATTTTACTTAAACAATGCAAAGGAAATGCATCTATGCCAATGAGAAAAGTTGCGCTGTTTTCCCAGTGGCGTCACAATTAATTTATTATAATTTAATTAAATTAAATATTTTTCAAACCAAACAGAAAATTTTGAATTTTCTAAGTGATATTACTTTAACAATGCAAAGGAAATACATTTATGCTAATGAGAAAAGTTGCGCTGTTTTCCCAGTGGCGTCAAAATTAATTTATTATTATTGAATTATATTAAATATTTTCAAAACCAAACGGAAAATTTTGAATTTTCTAAGTGATATTACTTTAACAATGGATAGGAAATGCATTTATGCTAATAAGAAAAGTTGCGCTGTTTTCCCAGTGGCGTCACAATTAATTTATTATTATTGAATTAAATTAAATATTTTCAAAACCAAACGGGAAACTTTGAATTTTCTAAGTGATATAACTTTAACAATGAATAGGAAATGCATTTATGCTAATGAGAAAAGTTGCGCTGTTTTCCCAGTGGCGTCACAATTAATTTATTATTATTGAATTAAATTAAATGTTTTCAAAACCAAACAATAAATTTTGAATTTTCTAAGTGATATTACTTTAACAATGCATAGGAAATGCATTTATGCTAATAAGAAAAGTTGCGCTGTTTTCCCAGTGGCGTCGCAATTAATATATTATTATTGAATTAAATTAAATATTTTCAAAACCAAACGGGAAACTTTGAATTTTCTAAGTGATATTACTTTAACAATGCATAAAAAAATGCATTTATGCTAATGAGAAAAGTTGCACTGTTTTCCCAGTGGCGTCACAATTAATTTATTATTATTGAATTATATTAAATATTTTCAAAACCAAACAAGAAACTTTGAATTTTCTAAGTGATAATACTTTAAAAATAAATACAAAATGCATTTATGCTAATGAGAAAAGTTGCGCTGTTTTCCCAGTGGCGTCACAATTAACTAATTATTATTGAATTAAATTAAATATTTTTAAAACCAAACGGAAATTTTTGAATTTTCTAAGTGATATTACTTTAACAATGCACAAAAAATGCATTTATGCTAATGAGAAATGTTGCGCTGTTTTCCCAGTGGCGTCACAATTAATTTATTATTATTGAATTAAATTAAATATTTTCAAAACCAAACAAAAAATTTTGAATTTTCTAAGTGATATTACTTTAAAAATGCATAGGAAATGTATTTATGCTAATGAGAAAAGTTGCGCTGTTTTCCCAGTGGCGTCACAATTAATTTATTATTATTGAATTAATTTAAATATTTTCAAAACCAAACGGGAAACTTTAAATTTTCTAAGTGATATTACTTTAACAATGCATAGGAAATGTATTTATGCTAATGAGAAAAGTTGCGCTGTTTTCCCAGTGGCGACACAATTAATTTATTATTATTGAATTAAATTAAATATTTTCAAAACCAAACAGAAAATTTTGAATTTTCTAAGTGATATTACTTTAACAATGCAAAGGAAATGCATTTATGCTAATGAGAAAAGTTGCGCTGTTTTCCCAGTGGCGTCACAATTAATTTATTATTATTGAATAAAATTAAATATTTTCAAAACCAAACAGGAAACTTTAAATTTTCTAAGTGATATTACTTTAACAATGCATCGGAAATGCATTTATGCTAATGAGAAAAGTTGCGCTGTTTTCCCAGTGGCGTCACAATTAATTTATTATTTTTGAATTAAATTGAATATTTTCAAAACCAAACGGGAAACATTGAATTTTCTAAGTGATATAACTTTAACAAAGAATAGGAAATGCATTTATGCTAATGAGAAAAGTTGCGCTGTTTTCCCAGTGGCGTCACAATTAATTTATTATTATTGAATTAAATTAAATATTTTCAAAACCAATCGGAAAATTTTGAATTTTCTAAGTGATATTACTCTAACAATGCATAGGAAATGCATTTATGCTAATGAGAAAAGTTGCGCTGTTTTCCCAGTGGCGTCACAATTAATTTATTATTATTGAATTATATTAAATATTTTCAAAACCAAACACAAAATTTTGAATTTTCTAAGTGATATTACTTTAACAATGCATAGGAAATGCATTTATGCTAATGAGTAAAGTTGCGCTGTTTTCCCAGTGGCGTCACAATTAATTTATTATTATTGAATTAAATTAAATATTTTCAAAACCAAACAGAAAATTTTGAATTTTCTAAGTGATATTACTTTAACAATGCATAGGAAATGCATTTATGCTAATGAGAAAAGTTGCGCTGTTTTCCCAGTGGCGTCACAATTAATTTATTATTATTGAATTAAATTAAATATGTTCAAAACTAAACAGAAAATTTTGAATTTTCTAAGTGATATTACTTTAACAATGGATAGGAAATGCATTTATGCTAATAAGAAAAGTTGCGCTGTTTTCCCAGTGGCGTCACAATTAATTTATTATTATCGAATTAAATTAAATATTTTCAAAACCAAACGGGAAACTTTGAATTTTCTAAGTGATATAACTTTAACAATGAATCGGAAATGCATTTATGCTAATGAGAAAAGTTGCGCTGTTTTCCCAGTGGCGTCACAATTAATTTATTATTATTGAATTAAATTAAATGTTTTCAAAACCAAACAATAAATTTTGAATTTTCTAAGTGATATTACTTTAACAATGCATAGGAAATGCATTTATGCTAATAAGAACAGTTGCGCTGTTTTCCCAGTGGCGTCGCAATTAATATATTATTATTGAATTAAATTAAATATTTTCAAAACCAAACGGGAAACTTTGAATTTTCTAAGTGATATTACTTTAACAATGCATAAAAAAATGCATTTATGCTAATGAGAAAAGTTGCACTGTTTTCCCAGTGGCGTCACAATTAATTTATTATTATTGAATTATATTAAATATTTTCAAAACCAAACAAGAAACTTTGAATTTTCTAAGTGATAATACTTTAAAAATAAATACAAAATGCATTTATGCTAATGAGAAAAGTTGCGCTGTTTTCCCAGTGGCGTCACAATTAACTAATTATTATTGAATTAAATTAAATATTTTTAAAACCAAACGGAAATTTTTGAATTTTCTAAGTGATATTACTTTAACAATGCACAAAAAATGCATTTATGCTAATGAGAAATGTTGCGCTGTTTTCCCAGTGGCGTCACAATTAATTTATTATTATTGAATTAAATTAAATATTTTCAAAACCAAACAAAAAATTTTGAATTTTCTAAGTGATATTACTTTAAAAATGCATAGGAAATGTATTTATGCTAATGAGAAAAGTTGCGCTGTTTTCCCAGTGGCGTCACAATTAATTTATTATTATTGAATTAAATTAAATATTTTCAAAACTAAACAGAAAATTTTGAATTTTCTAAGTGATATTACTTTAACAATGCATAGGAAATGCATTTATGCTAATGAGAAAAGTTGTGCTGTTTTCCCAGGAGCGAAAACAAAAAACAAAAATAAAACAAAATTGCAGTTTGTGTAATAATAAATTATTATTTGAAACACAGTTAAACAATTTCATATTCATACAACCCGTTAACACGGACAGTAAAACATTGAATTTAGTAATTCATTTAGAAAATATTCCGTTTAAACTAAATGTACAGAACAAACTGTTTATTTTACGTGGTGTTGTGGGTTTTATACCGGGTCATTTTATAGCATTTTGCAGAAGACATAATGGCTTATGGGAGGAATACAATGACTTGCTTCCAAGCAAAAATCATTGTTCAAGATCAAAAGAAGTAGAGGTTAATATGTTCCTATATACAATGTAGGGTGACCGACGGGAACCATCTGTTTTTGGGAATGATAACTGACGCCACTGGGAAAACAGCGGAACTTTTCTCATTAGCATAAATGCATTTCCTATGCATTGTTAAAGTAATATCCCTTAGAAAATTCAAAATTTTCCGTTTGGTTTTGAAAATATTTAATTTAATTCAATAATAATAAATTAATTGTGACGCCACTGGGAAAACAACGCAACTTTTCTTATTAGAATAAATGCATTTCCTATTTATTGTTAAAGTAATATCACTTAGAAAATTCAAAGTTTCCCGTTATGTTTTGAAAATATTTAATTTAATTCAATAATAATAAATTAATTGTGACGCCACTGGGAAAACAGCGCAACTTTTCTCATTAGCATAAATGCATTTCCTATTCATTGTTAAAGTAATATTACTTAGAAAATTCAAAGTTTCCCGTTTGGTTTTGAAAATATTTAATTTAATTCAATAATAATAAATTAATTGTGACGCCACTGGGAAAACAGCGCAACTTTTCTCATTAGCATAAATGCATTTCCTATTTATTGTTAAAGTAATATCACTTAGAAAATTCAAAGTTTCCCGTTTTGTTTTGAAAATATTTAATTTAATTCAATAATAATAAATTAATTGTGACGCCACTGGGAAAACAGCGCAACTTTACTCATTAGCATAAATGCATTTCCTATGCACTGTTAAAGTAATATCACTTAGAAAATTCAAAATTTTCTGTTTGGTTTTGAAAACATTTAATTTAATTCAATAATAATAAATTAATTGTGACGCCACTGGGAAAACAGCACAACTTTTCTCATTAGCATAAATGCATTTCCTATTCATTGTTAAAGTAATATTACTTAAAAAATTCAAAGTTTCCCGTTTGGTTTTGAAAATATTTAATTTAATTCAATAATAATAAATTAATTGTGACGCCAGTGGGAAAACAGCGCAACTTTTCTCATTATCATAAATGCATTTTCTATGCATTGTTGAAGTAATATCACTTAGAAAATTCAAAATTTTCCGTTTGGTTTTGAAAACATTTACTTTAATTCAAAAATAATAAATTAATTGTGACGCCACTGGGAAAACAGCGCAACTTTTCTCATTAGCATAAATGCATTTCCTATGCATTGTTAAAGTAATATCACTTAGAGAATTAAAAATTTTCCGTTTGGTTTGAAAAATATTTAATTTAATTAAATAATAATAAATTAATTGTGACGCCACTGGGAAAACAGCGCAACTTTTCTCATTGGCATAGATGCATTTCTTATGCATTGTTTAAGTAAAATCACTTAAAAAATTTAAATTTTCACGTTTGGTTTTAAAAATATTTAATTAAATTAAATAATAAATTATTTGTAACGCTACTGGGAAAACAGCGCAACTTTTCTAATCAGCAGAAATGCATTTTAAATACATTGTTAAAGTTATATTTATTAATTGAATCGAATTATTGTTATTTGTTCTGGAAATAAAATTATTTAAGTAATAATAAAAATATATATTTCCACCATGATACGGCACTGGAATAAATATGCAAAAATTATAGAAAATTACTGTTTTGGTTGTATTGTGTATGCTTTTCGACGAAGATGGACAGTGGTTGTGAGTTAAGTATGTTTATTGTATTACTCTTCTGTAGTTGCATGGAGATTATGGGAATACGCGCACTGGATTCGAGTATATATAAAATATGCCATAACTTTTTCATGAGAACTGATATTGAAGAAATTTCGATGGCGCAAGTGAGCGCAACTTCTAAGCTTTGTGTACAATGCAATAAAACTTAAAAAATGTAAAGTGGGGGGGCTGGCACCCTCCTTTATTTTGTTTATAGGGGGTGTATTTTTGCAGCGCAACTTGTAAAATTAGGTGGTATCGACAGCGCAAGTTCCATAGAATGTATTTATGAAAGAAAAAGTTAAAAATTCCGAGATGGGGGGGCTGGCGTCAACTTAGCCCCCCCTATTTTCAAATCGCTATAACTTTCTACCCTTAACAGCGCAAGTTTTAATATTTGGGCGCAAGTGAGCGCAAGTTAAGACCTTTCGGGCGCAATATTTTTTATTTGAAAATTTTGAGTTGGGGGGGCCAAGTTGACAGACGCTGGGACGAATCCTCGTAAAAAGGATTCGAATTACGAATCCGAATCACCTAATATGATTCGAATCACGAATACTCGAATAAAGGATTCCTAAGAGATAAATATGATTCGAATCCTGTTTTTTCGAATCGCGAATACAAATCCTTTAAGAATAAATTTGATTTTATTATTTTTTTGCAACCATTAGCATATAAATTAAGTCACCAGTTGTTTTAACAAAAATATTATTACCACTGAACATCTTTGATAACAGACTAAATATCTGACTCCCTGTTACTCTGGTTAAAGATGTATTTGTGTGTTTCTGAACTCCACTTCAAATCAGTGTTTCGTACGCGTGGCGCATGAAGTAAAATTTCGAGTTTAGAAAAGCCCGAAAATTTGTCTCGGGTCGCTGCGCGACCCTCGACAAATTTTCACAAGGCTTTTCTAAACTCGAAATTTTACTTCATGCTTAGCCTGGGAGTGGAAACACTCGTTCAAAACTTCAAATTGAACTCTATTATAAAATCGACTAATGCCTGAAATTTACGTAAATAAAAAATTCACTGAAAATAATTAAAATCGGGAAAGTCGGAGAAAAGTCATGGAATTGTATTCAAATCGACCGAAACACTAACAAAAAAGCCATATGATATTATTAATTTTGTCAAAATCAGCAGGCAAATTAACTTAAATATTGGCAATTTGGACGCTCAAGATTTCCGTTGGTTTTCAAAATATTAACTAATTTCGCAAATTTCCAAGATTATCGTTAATTTTCAACGTTTTCACGACTTTCGAGAATTTTTCAAGATTTTGACTTTGTAATCACCGCCAAGGCCGTAGCCAAGGGGATTCAAATACCCTCCCGGAATTTTCAAAATGTAAAATTTTTGTATGTAAAAGCGGCCAAGGAAGAGCAAAAACAATATTTTTACCGGATTTTTTAAAATCAAGACAAATTTGGAAAACCGTCAGAATTTTGAAAATTAAATGAAGTTTTGGCAATTCACAAAAACCGTAAAGATTTAAAAAATTGACTATAAATATGGAAATTCATGAACTTTAACAAAAATTAAATAAATAATGATAATTACGGAAATTTACAGAAATCCAATCATTAATTAAATTTAGAAATTAATAATTAGATTTTGAAAATTAACTAAACATATTATTATTATTATTTTCTTGAATATTCACAAAAACCGTCAGCATTTTTAAAGTCAACGAACATTTTGGATAACCACAAAAATTGTCAAACATCTTGAAAATTCATGAAAAGTATCGGTTTTCCGTCAAAATTTTAAAAATTAAATAAAGTTTTGGAAAATCACAAAAACCGTGAATAAAAAATTGACAAAAAATATCGAAAAACGTGAATTTGAATATTAACAGAAATGTATAAAGTAATGAATGTGTTTTAAACATGGCGCCAAGTGATGTTGTCTGTGTTGAAAACAATTGCAAAGTGTGTGCTACACCAATTAATAATACTGATGTGAGGATCCAGTGCACAGGAATATGTAACAGTGAGGTGCATGGTGCATGTTCAGGCCTTAAAGACACTGAAGTTCGTCTAATAAACAACAAAGAAAATATTGTGTGGTTATGTTCATCATGCTTGATATCACGCCAAGAAGGTCAGTCTATATTCACTCTACTAGTTCAAATAAATGCTAAATTAAATGAACATAGTGAGATGATAAAGCAAAATCATACAGATTTAATTAAAATCAATGATAAAATAGAAATAGCTAATGTTAGCTCAACGGCAAACCAAAACAAAAGCAACGACACCTATAAATCAGTGTTAACAAATGCTCAACAATCATCGAAAAAGAACACTGCCCAATCCGCTAATAAAAACCTACAACTCGAAAATACCAAAAATTCGGCGTTAATCAGCACGGACGGGAAAGCGCAAGCGCCCCTGCCTAAGCGCACGAAGAGTTCAAACTATCAGGGTCGGCCTCAACTCGAAACTCCGAGTACGCCAACCACATCCGCGGAGGAATTCACCTTAGTCAAACGCAGAAGAACAAAAAAAGTAATTGTCGGAACAAAAGAAACCAATATTACAGCGGTTGAAACGCGTGGTTCCATGTATCACGCTATCCCCTAGATATGACAGCAACTCGAAACTAAGAGACACCACCTTAAAGAAATTGTATGTGAAAAAATAACACCAAAATATGAAAACCCGACATTCAGCAGTTTCAAAATTGGGGTTGCATTTTCCAACAAAGAAATTCTTGAAAATCCCATCTCATGGGAAACGGGAATAAATGTCACAAGATATAATTTTTTCATCCACCCCAAAAAGGGCCATCCACAAAACTGATAAAGTTAACAACAACTAATAATAAAACAATTTTGTCAAAACTCTAACTTTAAATTGCTACACTGCAACATACAATCACTAAGCACAAGTATTAATGAAATAAAAACTGTTATTCAAAATGATATCCAAGAACTTGATATATTATGTCTGTCGGAGCATTGGCAAACCAATAATCAATTAAAATCATATAGCATGGTTAAGGGGTTTAAACTTGTTTCATATTATTGCAGAGACAAACATGAACATGGCGGTGTAGCAATTTATTGCAAATCCAACATTGAGGCACTTTCTGTAAATGTCATTAATAATATGAGTTTGTAAACAAGTTGAATGTGTAGGTACAGAATTAAAAATAGATAAAATCATAATATATGTTGTTTGTATATATAGAACACCAGCAAGTGATTTAGGTTTATTTTTTAATATTTTTGATAAGATTCTTACTCTGCTAACACAAAGAAATTCATATTACTTTATAGCAGGCGACTTTAATATCAATACTTTAACAAATTCACCTGAATCAATGATGCTTACAAGCTTAATTGAATCTTATGATGCAATATTAACTGTTAACGAATATACTAGAATGCACCATACAGGCTCAACTTCATGTCTTGATAATATTGTAACTAATATTAGCCGTAATAATGATTATTACAGCAAGATTAATATGTACAGTTCTGATCATTCTGCACAGCTTATCTCCACAAAATTAGAATTACGTAAGCAGCCTAGCTATAAAAAAAGGTAGGCAATTTTCAGATTACCTACTCAATGATTTCTGTAACGACTTGGACGGAGAATATTTTGAGGATGCATTCTTAGGAGATAATGTTAATGAAAAATATAAAGTTTTTATGAATACATTTATGCTCTACTTAAATAAATACTTTCCGGTACGAAATATTAAAACAAATTGCAAACAGCATAAATCTCGCATTACAAATACGGAAATTGAACAATGTAAAAAATCTATTGATTTATACGAAACTCTTATCGTCTTCTTTCCGGAATATAAAATTCACTTAAAAAATGCAAAAATACATTACAATAATTTACTAAAAGCAGAACAAAATAAACAATATGAGAATAAATTAAATAATTCAACCAACAAATCTAAAGCATCCTGGAATATAATATCAGACCTTGTAAATACAAAGAAAAAAGAATTTATATTGCCTTTCACAAAAAATCCACAACAACAAGCCAATGAATTTAATACATTTTTTAAAGAAATTGCACAAAAAATAATTATAAATCAAATTCCTCAGTCTAATAATTATACAGGGTGAGTCGGGAGGAGCGCACCAAACTCTAGGAGTGTATTAGACACGTGAAAATAATGTAAAAAAACTCATTTGTTCTTATCCGATTTTCATTTGTTTTCAAGTTATGGCGTAATTAAAAATGTTCATCTAGCTTTCCACTTCTATCTGAATATTAACATTATCAAAGTATGCCATGTTCGAGGCTTATAAACATTTGATAATTCTGACGTTTTGATGAACTGTCAGTGTACGGTGAATAGTAACTGAACGTTTAAGTTCGAATTAATGTGATTGTTAGTGTTGCAAAATGCCACATACTTATTCAAATTTAGAATATGCAAATATGGTGTTTGTATATGGTTTCTGTAATGGAAATGCTACAGCTGCTGTTAAAGAATATCGTGAACGTTTTCCACACCAAAGACATCCTGATAAAAACATATTTATTAGAGTTTTCAACAAATTGTGCGAGACTGGTAAGCTTCCCAGTGCTAACATAACTTATGAGCGCGCTGCTCGACAAGGTTTTGTAGAAGTAGAAAATATTCTGCATCTAGTAGAAGAAGATGCAACTACTAGCTCACGGAGAATTGCCACTCAATTGGCAATTCCACAAAAAAGAGTGATGAACACGCTACACGAGCAAGGCTTATACCCTTATCACGTTCAGAGAGTACAGCACCTACAACCAGGGGATTACGCTAACCGTACGGAATTTTGTCGGTGGATAAATAATAATCATCGTAATGTATCGAGTATACTCTTTACGGATGAAGCTACATTTACACCACTAGATTTTTGTTTATGGGGCTGGATGAAAAATGAAGTCTACAAAATAAAAGTGGACACACGGGAATCACTAATTAGACGAATTGAGAATACTGCAGCCCATATAAAAGAAGAAAGAAATTTATCAATTGGGAGAGCAACAAACGCTCTTCGTAGACGAAGAAGAAAATGTTTAGAAGTCAATGGCGGTATTTTTGAACATTTGTTAAAAGAACGCTATGATTAAGAAAATTGTATTGTATAATAACTTGTTTATTTGTTAATATGCTATAACTTGAAAACAAATAAAAATCGGATAAGAACAAATGAGTTTTTTTACATTATTTACACGTGTATAATACACTCCTAGAGTTTGGTGCGCTCCTCCCGACTCACCCTGTATATGTAATATACCTGTAAATAATTATCGTTTTAAATTTAAGCCCATTTCTAATACCGATATTTTAAACATTGTTAATAAAATGGACAATAAAATGAGCAGTGGTTCCGATGAAATCCCAGCCATTGTAATAAAAAAATGTATTCATAAAATAATAGAACCCCTAAAACACATTTTTAATTACTCCCTACAGACAGGAATGTTCCCGGATGATATGAAATATGCGATTGTCACACCCGTTTATAAAAAAGGTGATCGGCAGTATTTTGAGAATTACAGACCAATAAGTGTCCTAAGTACTTTCTCAAAGCTACTGGAATCTTTAATAGCAACCCAAATAATACACTTTTTTAATGACAATCGTATATTTAGTAACTCCTAGCATGGATTTCTGAAGGGTAAAAGTGTTGAAACAGCACTGTTTGACTATCTACAAGCTATTTATTCATGCTTAGACAAAGGGGATCTGGTTTGTGGTGTGTTCCTGGATTTATCCAGGGCATTTGATACAATCGAACACACGATACTCTTAACTAAACTATTCCACTATGGAATCAAAGAAACTGAAAATAAGTTAATAAAATCATACCTACTGAACAGAAAACAGACTGTGAAGATAAGAGATTCATCGAGTGGGTCGAATGTATTATCAGATGTCCTGGATATCAATAAGGGCATTCCGTAGGGCAGTATTCTGGGCCCTCTTCTATTCATAATTTTTATGAATGACATAAGTGTTGGCATGGAGGATACTTGTCGATTTCTTAACTACGCAGACGACACTAATATATTACTGTCTAGTGCGGAGTATACGGGTATAAAAAGCCAAGGCAATGTTGCTATGGAATCGACAGAAACATGGCTCATAAATAATGGACTGATTCTAAACACATTAAAAACCAATTGCACATTTTTCAAAATAAGTCAGAGAATAAGTACTCCAGAATCAATTTCGCTAAATAATAAAATCTATTCGTTCACATCCCATTCTAAATTTTTAGGTATAACGATGGACGAAACACTAAATTATAAAGAACATGTAGATATATTAGGGAAAAAGCTCAACAAAGCATGTTATGGGTTGAGAATTCTATCAAAAAATGCAAATATTGAAATAGCGAGAATATTCTATTACTCTTATTTCTATTCAAATCTAAAATATGGCATAATATTCTGGGGTCATAGTAGTGCCATACATTCTTTATTTGTGACGCAAAAGAGGGCACTGCGTATTATGTACCAACTTAAATATGACAGCAGTTGCAGGGGCTACTTCAAACGTGCGACCATACTGACTTGCTACGGAGTGTACATATTTGAATGCATCAAGTTCTTGTAGAAACATAGACACTTATTTGAGCAGCATCGTTTGAGAGATATATATAGTACAAGACATGGAGTTGAGTATGGTTATCCTGCTCATAAATCAAGTTTTTTTGAGAAAGGACCTCATTACACTTGTCTCAAGCTTTTTAATCATCTCCCCAAAGAGATAAAGAAAGCAAAGTCATACACGGCAATGAAAAAATCACTCTACAATCAACTTGTAGCATTAGAACCATATAATATGGATGAATTCTATTGTGCAAATTAAATATGTAAATATACATTGTATTTTTTTTTTGTTGACTTGTTTTCGTGTAATTGTTGTATAATTGTATTGTACTGTAATTCCATTGGAAATAAATTTGTTATTATTATTATTATTATTGTTATTATTATTATATGGACATTCACGGAAACTATTTAATTTTCAAAGTTGAGGAAAATCTTAAAAACCGTCGAGTTTTTAAAAATTATGAAAAAACTTGGAAAAGTCATCGATTGTTCTCTAATCAGTATTTTCTAATCCCGGATTAAGCATGAAATAAATTTCGAGTTTAGAAAAGCCCGAACGTTTGGTTTTGGACGCATATCCAAGTTTAGGCTTTTCTAAACTCGAAATTTCACTTCATGCGCCACGCGTATAAAACACTGATTTCTAGTGAAATTCAAAGTATACTGTAATTAATTATTTTTAAAACAAATCACTTCAACGGGTATATTTTATGTAACAGTAAATTAAAATAAAATTTAATTTACTTTGGGAAACATTTTTAACATATTCTTATCCCTCGCGCATGCACACGAAAGAATGTTACTAATATTACTGAAACATCAGGGTTATATACTGTAATTTACGGTAATTATAGAGGTAAATTACCAACGGGCTCGCAGCCTAACTTCAGGGTAGGCCAGGGTATTGTTATTTTCTAAATATTTTAATTAAATAAATAGTTTACATTGTTTCAGTAATTTAATATTAATTATACCATCAAATGTCTATAAGTCTTGTGTTAAATATCACCAGAAATCATTAGATGTTTTTTTATTAAACGAATTTCACTATGACTTTCGACGTCTAAGTCAAAAAATGTTTGAAACAAAAGTTGTAGCCAACGAAAAAATAAACCTCTTTTACCTGAACACTTTTCGCCTCAGCTCTTTTGTTTTTGAATTAGAAACTACAAAATCTAGTGGAGATCAACAACTCAACGATTATGGCTTTCGACGTCTAAATCAAAAAATGTTTCAAACAAAAGTTGTAGTCAACGAAAAAATAAACCACTTTTACCTAAACACTTTTCACCTCAGCTCTTTTGTTTTTGTTCAATAAACCGAGAAAGATTTTTTTGAAAATAGATACACAACTTTATGATAATTCGAATATTTACGAACGAGTGTCTCCACTCCCAGACTAAGCATGAAGTAAAATTTCGAGTTTAGAAAAGCCCCGCGTAGAAAATTTGTCGAGGGTCGAGACAAATTTTCACGGGGCTTTTCTAAACTCGAAATTTTACTTCATGCGCCACGCGTTTAAAACGGTGATTTAACGAGAAATTTAAAAACACACAAAACAAATTTTTCATGTTAATCCTTACGATTAATTCGAATTATTTTTGACGATTCGAATCCTTTTGTAACTATTCGAATCCTTTTGTAAGTATTCGAATACTTTTATGAGGATTCGAATCCTTTTATGAGGATTCGAATCCTTTTATGAGGATTCGAATCCTTTTATGAGGATTCGAATCCTTTTACGAGGATGCGAATCCTTTTATGAGGATTCGAATCACCCGCATTCGGATTCGAATACGAATCCTTTTAAAAAAGTGTAACGAATCCGGATCACGAGTCCAGTTTAACCAAAGTATTCAAATACCTCTTTTGAATTCTCTAAAAGGATTCGAATCCAGGATTCGAATCCTGAATAATTCTAATCCTGCCCAGCTCTGGGTACGAATCCTCGTAAAAAAAGGTTCGATTCACGAATCCTAATCACCTAATATGACTCGAATCACGAATACTGGAATAAAGAATTCGTGAAATTTGGTTTGGTCGCGTAGCGCTACGCGCTACGCGACCAAACCAAATTTTCAGGCTTTTCTAAACACGAAATTCTACTTCATGCTTAACCTGGGAGTGGAATCACTCGTTAAAAACTTCAAATTATTTCACCGATTCCATACTTTCTAGACACCCTGTATGTATTTGCATAATATAAGTAGTCAAAGTTCCGTTTAATTTTAACGAATTATTTAATATTTCGAATTCCTCACTTATCCGCAAGGTGTTTGAATGAACTCTTGCACGCAAAGGGTGATAACAAATTATTAGGGCATGTGAATAATTTCGAGATTTTTGGTTATGCTACTTTCAGTTACAACAAATTAAAATTATAATATTTTTGATTGTATGCATGCTATTTTGATTATGTATGAGGTTTTAAAAGTATATTGTTATGTTATGTTATGTTATGGGGTCGGTGGGTCGTGTGGCCTCTGGGCCTTTCGAAGTTAGCTCGACCTAAAAGATCTTTTGTAACTATCCCTGACCTACTTGAGTCCCTCAATGTCTAGACTTCTTATGAAGTCTACTATAACTTGAGGGTTAATGTGTACCAGTTCCTCGGTGTTTAAAGTGGCCGATGACAGGTAGTTCCCTCTTTGAAGGGACAAGGCAGGGCATTCACAAAGTAGGTGCTCTGCTGTTTCTTGTGCCTCGTTGCAGAACCTGCAGTTGCCATCAGTTGTCTGACCCATCTTGGTGAGGTGGTACTTCAGAGGACAGTGTCCTGTTAGAAGGCCGGTTATGAGCCTTAGGTTGCCCTTGCTTAACCTGAGAAACTGTCCGGCTTTTACGGCAGAGAAGGCGATGAACCTTTTCGCCTGCCGCAGACCAGGTGTGTTTCTCAGGTGAGCACTTTTGGCAGCATCTTCCCATTCCCGGATCATCCCCTTGATGCGGACTTTAGTTATTCCACTGTAAGGTTCTGGTCCGACAAATGGAGTCTTGGACCCTTCCTTGGCAAGGTAGTCGGCAATTTCATTGCCTTTGATCCCTGCGTGTCCCGGAACCCAGACCAGTTTGACTCTGTTGTTCCTAGCCAGCTGCTTTAGGGATTGCTTGCACTCCCAGACAGATTTAGACTTGCATGTAGGCGATTTTATTGCCTTTAATGCAGCTTGACTGTCTGAGCAGATGCAAACCCTCTGTTTGTTGTATCCCCTGTCTAAACATATGTGGGCGCATATGTTCAGGGCCTCGATTTCTGCCTGAAATATCGATGGGGATCGTCCCAAGGCCCTTGATAACTCGCATCGAGGGCCAGTGATACCGATTCCGACTCCGTTCTCAGTTTTGGATCCGTCAGTGAACCAAACTATCGAGGAGCCTTGTAACTGCTTGACCCTCGCTCCAACATCATGGCGGCCATGAATGGCCACTTCAATCGTTGTGTCGAAGTCGTAGTCAGTTGACATGTAGTCTTTGGGCATGTATATCGCTCTTTCACACACAGTGTTGAGGATTTTTAGGTGCCCGTTAAGGTATCCATATTTTGGTATGTCTGTCTGGATTATTCTTAATGCGTCTAGTGCTGCTTCCCTTTTCACGTGCAGATGCAGAGGTATGAGATTTAGCATAGCCTCCATTGCTCCAGTGGGGCAGGTGTTCATAGCCCCTGTGATGCCCAAACATGCCAGCCGTTGAACCTTGCTGAGCCTTGCTTGGGTTGTGATCTCCGTTGTCTTCGTCCACCAGACAACGGAACCATTGGTCTTATCACCGTAATGAAAAGCCAGTATATCATCTTGGGGTGTAAACCCCATCGTTTGCCAAATAGCCTGCGGGAAGCCCATATTGCCCTTACTGCTTTGGCAATGATGTTATCTACATGGGTTTTCCAGTTTAGCCTCTGGTCAAAGGTGAGGCCGAGATATTTAACTGTGTTGAAAAGCCCAATGAGTGTCTCATTCATGGTTAGTGCCTTAAGATTTAATTTTCTACGACCTGTAAATGGGACAATTACAGTCTTGTTGGGATTGATAGGGAGCCCCTTCTGCACGCACCATGTACTTACTTTCCGAAGGGCTGACTGCATGCGGTTGGACACCGTGTCGTCATGCTTTCCCCTAACTATGATGACGATGTCGTCAGCATAGCCTTGTACGTCAAAACCGTCGTTGGATAACACCGATATTAGCTCATCGACAACTAGTGACCACAGCAGGGGCGATAGAACCCCGCCTTGTGGGCACCCCTTTACTGCGAACACAGTTGCCGACTCATCGCCAATGGACAGTGTGATCCTACGACCTTTGAGCATAGCATGGATCCATTTGGATGTGGAGGCATCAATTCCTCTTGATTTGGTGGCCGTGTCTATGGATTCATAGGAGGTGTTGTCAAATGCACCTTCGATGTCCAAGAATGCGCATAGAGCCACTTCTTTGCTTGCGATGCTCTTCTCTATTACACTTGTTAGTGTGTGAGGGGCATTTGTTGTTGATTTGCCTGCTTGATAGGCAAATTGGTGTTTGTGAAGAGGAAACGACTGAAGAGCTTTCCCTCTGATATTTCTATCAATGATTTACTCCATTGATTTTAGGAGAAAGGAGGTGAGGCTTATGGGACGATATGACTTAGGCTCGCCAGTTTGACGTTTGCCAGCCTTTGGTATAAACACCACCGCGAGAGAGAGTAGCTAGCTCTGAATATTTGCGTGAGACGTGGTAATAACTCCTCCCCTGCCCTTTGCAAAAGGGCTGGAAAGATGCCATCTGCCCCCGCGGATTTGAACGGCTTGAAGCCGTTGATCGCCCATGTTATTATGCTTGGAGTGAAGATCTTTGTTGCCAGTTTTTTTGCTTTCTTTGGTAGGGCGTTCTTCTACCTCAAAGTCGATGGCAGGTAAGTCTTCACTGTTAATTGCCTTAGACCTAGGAAAGTGAGCTTCTAGGAGTACTCTTAGACTTTCTTCTAGGGTTCCATTGAAAAGTATATTACAGAAGTACTTATTTTTCACACTAAATATTTTCTGTTATAGATTCTCTTAGAGTATCTGAACCAAGTGTATCTAATTTGCGAAGCACAATAGAATTTGAACTATCCAGTATATTTGTTTCTTTTAATTCTGAAAGAGTATATCTTAGTAAGTGTTAGCTACAGTATTATTTTTACTAAATATATTGACTTATAGGATTGCTCACTGTATTCGTTAAAAATTTCGATGTCTTTAGATATTGTGACAATATTTCTCCTTGGTATTAAATAAACATTTGCAATATTTAATTTAATTAGATTTGTGTTTTGTAGATTCTGAAGTAATACTATAGCCTCCACAAATAGAAGAAATCCAAAACGATGATGTTAAGAAATGTGAAGAATATAATAATATATCTTCTTCAGATAGAGGACATTTTAGTGACAGCCTTTCAAAATACGAAAGAAACATAATTTTAAATTTGGGCCACTTCAACCTCAAGGACCGTTTTCAAGGGATCGAGAAACTAAGCGATGTTTTTAAAAGTTTCATTACTTATACTAATATAATAAGGCTGGTATAAAGGTTGTAAGGCCATGGTTATGTTATTCCATTTAAACAAAGCATATTGCCACTCTTGTTGGTTGTTTGCACATTATCAATATTAAATAGTTCGTTAAAATTAAACGGAACTTTGACTCTTTATATTATTCAAATACATTCAGGGTGTCTAGAAAGTATGGAATCGGTGAAATAATTTGAAGTTTTGAACGAGTGATTCCATTTTTATTTTTCTAATTAGTTTTTGTTTTTCATGCGTATATGTGCGTATATATGTGTGTTTGTATGCACATACATATAAAATAATCAACAGATTTTGCTTTAATTGGATCATTTTTGTTTTACATATATATACTTAATAATAAATTTTCTATACTTTTTGTATTTATAATAATCACTATTATTATTATTATTATTATTATTATTATTATTATTATTATTATTATTATTATTATTATTATTATTATTATTATTATTATTATTATTATTATTATTATTATTATTATTATTATTATTATTATTATTATTATTATTATTATTATTATTATTATTATTATTATTATTATTATTATTATTATTATTATTATTATTATTATTATTATTATTATTATTATTATTATTATTATTATTATTATTATTATTATTATTATTATTATTATTATTATTATTATTATTATTATTATTATTATTATTATTATTATTATTATTATTATTATTATTATTATTATTATTATTATTATTATTATTATTATTATTATTATTATTATTATTATTATTTTTTTTTTTTTTTTTTTTTTTTTGTGGTGTGGGAGGGGAAAATCCATTTACGGACGGAGTGTCGGACTCCCTCCAGGCGGAGGACTACCGACTAAAAACCCCTCCCACTTTACCGGCTTCGACTACAAGGTCATTAGCCGGTTTACTTGTTTCTTTGAAATCTTAGTAATAAAACAAAAGAAACAACTAAAGTAATAAGATAAAATATATAAAACATAAATAAACCTAAGCCTAAAATCACAGATTTTGTGGTACCAGGGTTGTAAAAGACCCTGGCACCGATTATACACAAAATAGACAAACACACTGTAAACCTAATATCACAAGTAGGCCGGAGCCTATTATCACAGATAAGACGACGACATTGGGATTGTAAAGGACCCCAATGCCGGAACCACCACACACAAGATAATCACAGCCTAAACCTAATATCACAAAGGACGACACCGGTGTTGTAGAAATACCCCGATGCCGGAGCCTGCACGTAACAGACAACACAACCTTATATCACAGATATACGGTATCGGGGCTGTAAAAGACCCCGATGCCGGATCCTAAACCTATATACAAAACGTGCTTCAGAGTTGTAAAAGACTCTGGAGCGGACAGACACAAAATTAAAAGGTGACACCGAAGTTGTAAAGAGACTTCGATGCCACTGTACATAAATCAGACAGAACAATCAATAAATTAATAATAAATTAACACAAAAGAACATATACAAATCGCTAAAATCGCTTTAAAAGACTCGTATCACGTAGAAAACTAAGACATGTTTCTACGGACCCCTTATCATTTGCCAATACGGACGCCACAGTACCACCAAGCCTCAGCCTATTTCGCTGTATAGCGTAGACTGGACAATGTAATAATACGTGCTCCACCGTTAACCGGTCGTGACATAGATGACACTCTGGCTCTTCGTCGCCGGCAAGAAGATACGAGGAGGTTAAGTTGGTATGCCCAATGCGAAGACGGCACAGGGCAACCTCCTCCCTCCTCGTAAGTGTAACCGGCGACCGCCAGGGAGTCACGGAGAGCTTAACATATTTTAGTTTGCTCTCGGAGCCATTCCAACTCTCTTGCCAATCCTCTATAATTTTCTTTTTGATGTACCCTTTAACATCGTCTGGACGTACGGGTACATCATCTGTGCCGTCCGCTTCCGCTGCTTGACGAGCAGCTTCGTCGGCCAGCTCATTGCCCTCGATACCCACATGTCCCGGAGTCCAGACGAAGATAATCGTCTTTCGCTTCCGAGACACTTCAAATATCGAGGCTTGTATGAGCTGGACCAGCGGATCGGCCGAGTATAATGACACTATACTCTGGATGGCACTCAGAGAGTCGGAGCAGATGAGAAATGAGCTATGGTGGTTATTATATATACAGAAACGAAGGGCTTGATATATTGCGTACAGTTCGGCGGTGTACACGCTGGCCGACTCGTGGAGTGACCACGAATGTGGGATGCCGTCGATGACGAAGGCAGAGCCCACACCGTGATCGGATTTCGAGCCGTCTGTGTACAACCGCGGAGAGTCCGGGTATTCAGCGATAATTTGGAGGAACTGGCCCCTTAAGACGTAGGGGCACATATCGCTCTTCTTGACTGAGGTCAGATTATTATTATTATTATTATTATTATTATTATTATTATTATTATTATTATTATTATTATTATTATTATTATTATTATTATTATTATTATTATTATTATTATTATTATTATTATTATTATTATTATTATTATTATTATTATTATTATTATTATTATTATTATTATTATTATTATTATTATTATTATTATTATTATTATTATTATTATTATTATTATTATTATTATTATTATTATTATTATTATTATTATTATTATTATTATTATTATTATTATTATTATTATTATTATTATTATTATTATTATTATTATTATTATTATTATTATTATTATTATTATTATTATTATTATTATTATTATTATTATTATTATTATTATTATTATTATTATTATTATTATTATTATTATTATTATTATTATTATTATTATTATTATTATTATTATTATTATTATTATTATTATTATTATTATTATTATTATTATTATTATTATTATTATTATTATTATTATTATTATTATTATTATTATTATTATTATTATTATTATTATTATTATTATTATTATTATTATTATTATTATTATTATTATTATTATTATTATTATTATTATTATTATTATTATTATTATTATTATTATTATTATTATTATTATTATTATTATTATTATTATTATTATTATTATTATTATTATTATTATTATTATTATTATTATTATTATTATTATTATTATTATTATTATTATTATTATTATTATTATTTTTTTTTTTTTTTTTTTTTTTTTTTTTTGTGGTGTGGGAGGGGAAAATCCATTTACGGACTGAGTGTCGGACTCCCTCCATAAGGACTACCGACTAAAAACCCCTCCCACTTTACCGGCGTCGACTACTTAGGTCATTGGCCGGTCTAAGCTTTTGACATGCACTGACTTGTGTTGCGATTAAACAAGGAGATACAATACAAGGACAAAACGAGACAAGTCAGGCATTTGGGTACATATAAACTAAACCTAATATCACAGTAAGGACGGTATCAGGGTTGTAAATGACCCTGATACCGGAGCCTACAACGACATAACACATAAATAAAACTTAAGTCTAATATCACATTAGGGGCAGTATCAGGGTTGTAAATGACCCTGATACCGAGGCCTGTAACAACACAACGAAAAAGTAAAACTTAAACCTAATATCACACAAAGACGGTAAAAGGGTTGTAAATGACCCTGATACCGCACCCTAGACGACACAACGAATAACTAAGACCTACGACGATACAACGAATAAATAAAGCTTAAACCTAATATCACAGAAAATACCACTATTTACAAACTTAACCTAAATCTTTGCGAGTTGTAAAAAGACTCGAAAGCATTACACAAAAGGGGTAGAATACAAACTAAAAACTGGCACAGAAGTTGTAAACAGACTCCAGTGCCAGTGTACATAAAACGAGATAAAACGATTAATAAATAATTATAAATTAACATGAAGACAGCACAGTGAACCTATATTTTTTTGAGGAGTTGGGTTTCACGCAGGAACTTGACGCAGTTCTCTACGGATCCCTTATTGTTTGATAAAACCGACGCTAGGTCACCACCAATCCTCAGCCTATTTCTCTGTAGAGCGTAGATTGGACATTCCGTAATTACGTGTTCCACCGTTAACAAGTCATGACAGGTCTCACATTCTGGCTCCTCATCACCGGTAAGGAGATACGAGGAGGTTAGATTGGTGTGCCCTATGCGCAGACGGCACAGGGCAACCTCCTCTCTCCTATTGAGATCTACCGGTGATCGCCATGGCGTCACCGATAGCTTTATTGATCTCAATTTACTTTCGGAGACGTTCCACATTTCCTGCCAATCCTCAATGATTTTATTATTGATGTATCCTTTGACATCATCGGGCCTCACAGGTATGTCATCTGTATGATCCGCCTCCGCTGCCAGACGGGCAGCTTTATCGGCCAGCTCGTTGCCTTCGATACCAACGTGCCCCGGTGTCCAGACGAAAACTATCGTCTTTCGCAACCGGGACAGTTCGAATATCGAGGCTTGAGTGAGCTGAACCAGCGGGTCGGCAGAGTATAACGATGACATACTCTGAATGGCACTTAGGGAGTCTGAACAGATTAGGAATGAGCATTGGTGGGACATGATACAGTATCGAAGGGCCTGGTACAACGCGTACAGTTCTGCGGTATACACACTGGCCGACTCATGTAACGACCACGAATGTGCCGCACCGTCTATAATGACTGAGCAGCCTACTCCGTGGTCGGTCCTCGAGCCGTCCGTATACAGCCGCGGAGAGTCCGGGTATTCAGCGAGTATAGATAGGAACTTTCCCCTAAGGATATAGGGGCTCGTGTCGCTTTTTTTATGAGAGGCCAGATCCAGTCGACACCGAACCCTTGGCATAAGCCAAGGGGGGATCTCCAGGAATCCGACCTCGAATACCCGTGGAAAGTTTATATTGTAACTCTCCATGAGCTCTATCGCTCGGACACACACCGGTCTTGTCACTGTAGGTCTATTCCTATATTTCCTTTGCTGCTCCGTGGTGTTCATAAAGTGTCGTCGGTTTATGTGCCCATTCCTTGCGCGCATTGCCGCCGCGTATTGTAACACGAAGCGGTTTCGGCGCGCACTCAGGGGAGGGACACTCGACTCGCAGCAGAGGCTCGGTGCAGGACTTGTCCGAAAGGCACCGGTGGCATACCTGATACCAGCGTGATGGAGTGGGTCTAAGGCTTTCAGCCAGGATTTTCGAGCCGACGAGTACACCGCACAGCCGTAGTCGACTCTGGACAGTACCAGAGCCTTGTACAGCTGCAGCAGTGTCTCTCTTCGTGCTCCCCAGTTGATGCTGGCCAAGCACTTGATTATATTCAAGGCTTTTCTCGATCGCTGGACTAGCTCATCAATATGGGCTCGATAGGACAGTAAGCTATCGAGCCGTAGCCCCAGAAAGCGGATACTATCAACCACATGTATTCTTGTGCCCCGAAGAAACAAGCTGGGTTCACGATGAGGGTGTCTAAGTCTGCAGAAATGTACGCATGAGGTTTTAGTTTCAGAGAAACGAAAACCTCTAGCTTCTGCGTCACCATTAACATTGTTAATAACTGTCTGCAGCTGACGATTTATGGCGGGGATAGTATCCCCCGTCATATATATGACTAAGTCATCGACGTAGAGACACTTCCTCACCGGATGGTTCACTGATTCTGCTATATCGTTTACTGCTATAGCAAACAAGGTCACACTTATCGTTGATCCTTGGGGAATACCGTTTTCCAGCGTGAACAGCGCCGACTCGGTATCCCCAATTCGTACCCTAAATGAACGGTCACACATAAAAGATTCAATAAATGTGGGCAAATGGCCTCTGAAACCCCAGTTATGTAGTTTCTGGAGAACTCCATATCTCCAAGTCATATCATATGCCTTCTCTAGATCGAAAAACACCGCTACGAGGTGCTTTCTATCCAAGAAGGCATCCTGGATGGAGTTCTCCAACTGTACGAGTGGATCGAGCGTGCTATGGTATTTTCGAAAACCTGCCTGGTATTTTGCTAGCAGACCATTCGTCTCCAGCATCCATACCAAGCGACTATTTACCATTTTTTCTAGAACTTTCCCTAAGCAGCTAGTTAAAGATATTGGCCGGTAACTGTTTAAATTGGTGGGATCCTTGTCAGGTTTTAAAAGAGGCAGGATGATGGCTGTTTTCCAGCATTTAGGGTAGAGGCCCCTGTCCCATATCAGATTATAGATGTCCAACAGGTACTCCCTCATACATGAAGGAAGCTGTCGGACCATCTGATATGGGATGCCATCTGGACCTGATGATTTTGATTCACCCAATGAGGTTATGGCCTCTTCTAATTCCCTCATAGAAAATGGAGCATTATATGTTTTGGGCTCTTGTGAGGAGAAGTTTAGGGGTATCTCTAGGTTGGCTTTATTACCCAGAAAAGTAACATCATAATTCTGAGAGCTACTAGTAGAGTGGAAGTGGGATGCGATAGCATCTGCGATCTCAGTAGTGTCTGTAACATCCCGACCATCAACGCAAAGGGCGGGTGCTACGGCAGGGAATTTCTTCCCTGCTACAGCACCCACCTTCCTCCATACTTCACCCATCGGTGTAGTTGGTGTTATCGCTGACACGTAGCTCTCCCATGATCGCTTCTTACTCTCAAGAATTTCGCGGCGCGCAATTGCGCGTCTCTTCTTGAAAGCGATCATGTTTTCCTGGGTAGGAGACCGCCTAAACCTGTTTAAAGCCTTCTTTTTCTCCTCAATCGCTTTCTTTATTTCCTGGTTCCACCATGGAACTGGCGGACCCACCATTTTCCCACTAGATCTAGGAATAAAACGACTAGCTGCTTCCATGACACGCGATGTAAAATCTTGCACGGCGGCCTCGACATCGTCAATGCGTGATGTGGTTGGCATTAGGTTGGCTCGAAAACCAAGCCAATCTGCCTTGTCGAGGCACCATCTCCGGGGGACTGACTGTCTTACCCGTCGAACGATGGTTTTGACGGCTATTGGAAAATGATCGCTGCCGTGCAGATCATTGATAACTTGCCATGAAAGATTGGCGGCCAAACGAGAGGATGAGAACGATAAGTCAATCGCTGTAAACTCAGACCCTCTAGCGCTCATGTGAGTGGGGGATCCCCTATTGAGAAGAACCGCGTCACTCTGATCAAGGAAATCCTCTATCAGACGACCACGGGGGTCTCTCCTCTGGGAACCCCACATAGGGCTGTGAGCGTTAAAATCGCCTGTTATTATGTAAGGCGAGGGGAGTTGATTGACCAAGTCAGTTATGTCATCGAGTGTCCAATCAAATTCTGGAAGATACAAGGAACAGATTGTGGTTTTTATAGGGAAAGATATACGAATAGCCAGCGCCTGGAGCCTAGTCCTGAGAGTGATTTCCTGAAAGGGAAGACCCTCCCTCAGTAGGATGGCGACTCCACCCCTGGCCCGTAAGTTAGGCACTACATCCCTCCGCACAACTGAAAAACCATTGAGCCGAAAAGTATCACCTGGCTTAAAATGTGTCTCTTGTAGACATACGCAGAACGGCGTCTGTCTAGCCAGGAGTAGTTTAAGCTCATAATAATGTTTTGTGCACCCGTTGCAGTTCCATTGTATTATTTGTTCAGCCATTTTTGATGAAATAAATAAATAACACAGACAGATAAGAATAAATTAGAATAAATAAACACATAACAAAATAGACAAAGAGACACATCGGAGTTGTAAAGGACTCCGATGCAACACAGAACAAACAAAACCTTAAAGCTAGTATCACTGATGTCATCGGAGTTGTAAAAGGCTCCGATGGCAGAACAAGCACAACAGAAAGCCTTATATCTAATATCACAGATAGTATCGAAGTTGTAAATGACTCCGATAACAGAATTTTCTGGACAAAAAAAATAAATAACACTAATAACAACACAGGGTGGATGACATCGGAGTTGTAAAGGACTCCGATGCCAAACAAACACAACAAAACCTTAAAACTAATATCACAAGTGACACCAGAGTTGTAAAAGACTCTGCTGCCTGCACACACACGACAAAAAATCGTAAAACTAATATCACAAATGACATCGGAGTTGTAAAAGACTCCGATGCCGGGACAGAAGCAACACAGAAACTTAAAACTATTATCACTGATAGCATCGGAGTTGTAAAATACTCCGATGCCCAAAACAAAACAACACAGATCCTTAAAACTATTATCACAGGTAAAACCAGAGTTGTAAGAGACACTGATGTCAGGACGATCACAGCAATAAAATATGTAAATAAAATAAATAAATAAAACAGACAACAAAGACATGGGGAGGATTATTCCTAGAAATCTTACTTTCTAGGAACACCCTTCTGCCATCCGGGTTTTCTTTTACCCTTCCCTCGTGTGGCTTTACCCGTTTCATCGACGGTACTATCGTCCGTCGATGAGAGGGAGGCCTCAGAGGCTCCCCTCTTCCCAGGCAGGTCAGTAGACGACATGTAGCCGTCTACATCAATAATAGGGGGCTGCTTGCTCTCGGAGCCCTCCGGCAACGGTGTTGTTGCCGGCGATGCTCCGGTCGCTGCAGCCGCCAAGATTTTTTGAACGGCAGAGGACAGCGTAGCAGTCCCCTGCTGTTCAGGTGATGGGGATGGTATGCTCCCCTGTTTTGACGATCGCGTCAATGCGATCGTCGATGGTTCCTGCTGTTTTTTAACAGAGGGGGTCTGATCCACCCCCTGTTGTTTGTTAACAGGGGTCGCCTTACTGCCCCCCTGCTGACGATCCCCCGTCGGTCGCTTAACGAGCGATTGGGGTTTTGGTGGAGGCATCTGAATTGCCTCCTTTTGCACTTTAAATTCACGCATATGCTCCTTTACTGATTCCTTGATGGCTATTTTAAGCTGTGGCAATAAAAGATTTAATAAATCCTCGTAGTGGTTTACCGGCTTTGTTGCTGCTGCTCTTGAATATGATACACCAGCAGTAGGAGTTTGTGGAGTTACTCTTTTCTTAGCTTCAAAATATGTGATTTTTTCTTTAACTTTTAGTTCTTGAATGGTCATTTCAATTTTATATTTAGGGCAGTTTCTAGAACGGGCTGAGTGCCCTCCTTCGCAGTTTACGCATGTAATTGGTTCTAGACAACTTGTTCCCTCGTGTATACTTTTACCGCAAACGCATACTTGTTCCTTAGAACAACGCGTTGCGGTGTGCCCAAAAGCCTGGCATTTAAAGCACCGTAATGGCGCAGGTATATATGCCCGAACAGGCAGATTGAGAAAACCTCCTTTAATGCTGGCAGGCAGTGTCGGTTTGTTAAACTTTAGGATGTGGTTAGGTGTTTCTTGTACCACTCCATCCCGTTTAGTTGTAATTCGACGTACTTCGATGACACCTTGGGTTGCCAGATTTTGTTCGATTTCCTCAATTGTACAATTGAGGAAATCTCTGCAGTAAACTATGCCCCTACTAAAATTTAAAGTATTGTGTGCAGTGACCTTTACTTTAAATTCTCCTAATGAATTAATTTCCATTAATTTTTTCGACTGTGCGTTACTTACAGTTTCTATCAGTAATCCCTCTTTAACCTTTTTGATATTTTTGGTTGTTCCTAAAACATTGTATATAATCTTATCTATGACAAACGGACTTACTTTGTCGAAGTTTCCTTCGTCTTTTGCAACAAGCAAAAACCGAGGGATAGGTTCCCCCGTCAGTTGCGAGTTGTGTGGTGTTGTGTTTTTTGTTGTGGTTTCGTTCATAGTGTTCCCACGAGTTGGGCAGAAATATAATGTCACCACCGGCAGTGCTCCCTTACCGGTGAAAGGCTAATTGCAACCGGAGGACGCCAACTATCCGGAGGTCACCGTTATAAGACACACTAACGTAGTGCCATTCATCCCATCGGCACGGTACGAATAACACCGGGGATTACGGATTTTTTATCGAGGTTTACTCCTCTAGATCCGACATGTTTGCGCCTTTAGGGCGCGGGTGTGGCTCTTCACCACGCATGCCGGTCTTAAGAGAGGAGAGGCTAGAGACACCTTGACGGCATCTTAACATCGCTTCACTCCCTCCTTCCATGTTGGTCCGCGGGAGGCCAATCCTCCTACCGTCAACGAGTGACGGCGTTCCCCTATCCGCCACCTGGGGACGCGCCCTGTAGGGGTAGGATCCCCCGAGGGTATTATTATTATTATTATTATTATTATTATTATTATTATTATTATTATTATTATTATTATTATTATTATTATTATTATTATTATTATTATTATTATTATTATTATTATTATTATTATTATTATTATTATTATTATTATTATTATTATTATTATTATTATTATTATTATTATTATTATTATTATTATTATTATTATTATTATTATTATTATTATTATTATTATTATTATTATTATTATTATTATTATTATTATTATTATTATTATTATTATTATTATTATTATTATTATTATTATTATTATTATTATTATTATTATTATTATTATTATTATTATTATTATTATTATTATTATTATTATTATTATTATTATTATTATTATTATTATTATTATTATTATTATTATTATTATTATTATTATTATTATTATTATTATTATTATTATTATTATTATTATTATTATTATTATTATTATTATTATTATTATTATTATTATTATTATTATTATTATTATTATTATTATTATTATTATTATTATTATTATTATTATTATTATTATTATTATTATTATTATTATTATTATTATTATTATTATTATTATTATTATTATTATTATTATTATTATTATTATTATTATTATTATTATTATTATTATTATTATTATTATTATTATTATTATTATTATTATTATTATTATTATTATTATTATTATTATTATTATTATTATTATTATTATTATTATTATTATTATTATTATTATTATTATTATTATTATTATTATTATTATTATTATTATTATTATTATTATTATTATTATTATTATTATTATTATTATTATTATTATTATTATTATTATTATTATTATTATTATTATTATTATTATTATTATTATTATTATTATTATTATTATTATTATTATTATTATTATTATTATTATTATTATTATTATTATTATTATTATTATTATTATTATTATTATTATTATTATTATTATTATTATTATTATTATTATTATTATTATTATTATTATTATTATTATTATTATTATTATTATTATTATTATTATTATTATTATTATTATTATTATTATTATTATTATTATTATTATTATTATTATTATTATTATTATTATTATTATTATTATTTTTTTTTTTTTTTTTTTTTTTTTTGTGGTGTGGAAGGGGAAATCCACTTACGGACAGAGTGTGGGACTCCTTCCAGTCAAAAGGCGACTGGAAGCCTACCCACTAAAACCCCTCCCACTTTACCGGCGTCGACTGCTAGGGTCATTGGCCGGTCTAGTCTTTTGATATGCACTTACTTAAGTCACAAGACAACAATATAAAGACAGGCAAGTCAGGCATGTGAAAAACATATAGCTTACATTTAGTATCACAGACTAGGGACAGTACCAGGGTTGTAAATGACCCTGATACCGGAGCCTATCACGACACAACGAGTTACTAGACCTTAAACCTAGTATCACAGACAAAACGACATCAGGGTTGTAAAAGGACCCTGATATCGGGTTCCTAAAGAAAGACTATTTAAAAACTTAACCTAAATACTTCAGAGTTGTAAACAGACTCTGATGCATTTTACACAGAGAGACATAATACAAGCTAAAAAGCGGCACCGAAGTTGTAAATGGACTTCGATGCCACTGAACATAAACCAAACAGTACAATCAATAAATTATAATAAGTTAACATAAAAGAAACAACACAAACCCTAAATTCGGTTCAATAATTTTGTTTCACGTAGGAAACTTAAACATTTCTCTACGGACCCCTTACAATTTGCCAATGCTGACGCCACATCACCACCAAGCCTCAGCCTATTACGCTGACGTGCGTAGGCTGGACAGTCTATAAGTATATGCTCCACCGTTAACCGGTCGTGACACAAGTGACACTCTGGCGCTTCGTCGCCGGCGAGAAGATACAAGGAGGTTAAGTTGGTGTGCCCTATGCGTAAACGACACAGGGCAACCTCCTCTCTCCTGGTAAGAGTCACCGGCGTTCGCCAGGGAGTCACGGAGAGCTTTATGGATTTGAGCTTGCTCTCGGAGCCATTCCAACTCTCCTGCCAATCCTCTACTATTTTCTCTTTGATGTACCCTTTAAGGTCGTCGGGCCTTACGGGTACATCATCTATGTTGTCCGCTTCTGCTGCCTGACGGGCAGCTTCATCGGCCAGCTCGTTGCCCTCGATACCTACGTGCCCCGGAGTCCAGACGAAAACGACCGTCTTTCGCAACCGGGACATTTCGAATATCGAGGCTTGTATGAGCTGGACCAGCGGATCAACTGAGTATAGCGACGATATACTCTGGATGGCACTAAGAGAGTCGGAGCAAATAAGGAATGAGCTTTGGTGGTTCATTAAACAGTAGCGAAGAGCTTGGTATAGAGCATATAATTCTGCGGTATACACGCTAGCCGACCCGTGTAATGACCACGAATGTGGCGCTCCATCGATGACGACGGAACAGCCCACGCCATGGTCGGTCTTCGAGCCGTCTGTGTATAACCGCGGAGAGCCTGGGTATTCAGCGATAATGGTATGAAATTTGCCCCTAAGAATGTAGGGGCTAATGTCGCTTTTCGTATGTGAGGTCAGATCCGTTCGACACTTAACCCTTGGCATAAGCCAGGGGGGTATCTCCAGGAATCCGACCTCGAATACCCTCGGTAGACTGATATGTAGACTCTCCATAAGCTCCTTCGCTCGGACGCACACCGGCCTACTGACGGTAGGTCTTCTTGCGTATTGTCTCTGCTGCTCTGTGTCGGTGATAAAAAGTCGTCGGTTCCTGTGTCCCTTCCTCGCACGCATGGCCGCTGCGTATTGCAATACAAAGCGGTTACGACGTGCATTTAGAGGAGGGACGCCCGATTCGCAGCAGAGACTCGGTGCGGGACTCGTCCGGAAAGCTCCAGTGGCGTACCTAATACCGGCATGGTGAACAGCGTCTAGGGCTTTCAACCAGGACTTTCTTGCTGAGGAGTATACTGCGCAACCGTAGTCAACTCTGGAAAGAACCAGAGCCGTGTACAGTCGCAGCAGTACTTCTCTTCCAGCTCCCCAGTTGATGCTGGCCAAGCATTTAATGACGTTTAACGCTTGCTTAGACCTTTGGACCAGCTCATCTATATGGGCCCGATAGTTAAGAGTCCTATCGAGCCTCAGCCCTAGAAATCGGATACTATCTACGACCTGTATCCTTGTGCCCCGTAGAGACATTACGGGATCACGATGTGGACGTCTGAGTCGGCAAAAATGTACACATGAGGTTTTCGCTGCAGAGAAGCGGAAACCTCGAGACTCAGCGTCGCTGTTCACCTTATCGATGACTGTTTGGAGTTGGCGATTAATGGCGGGGATGGTATCTCCCGCCATATATATCACCAAGTCATCAACATACAGACTTTTTTGTACAGGGGAGTTTACTGACATCGCGATGTCATTGACCGCTATAGCGAAAAGGGTTACACTGATGGTTGAACCTTGGGGGATACCGTTTTCAAGCGCAAACTGCCTTGACTCAGTATCCCCAACTCTGACTGAAAACGACCGATTAGACATAAATGATTCGATGAAGAGGGGCAGACGGCCCCTCAGTCCCCATTGGTGTAATTTTTGGAGAACTCCATATCTCCAGGTCATATCATATGCCTTCTCGAGATCAAAGAACACCGCAACGAGGTGCTTTTTCTCTAAGAAGGCATCCTGGATGGAGTTCTCGAGATGGATTAATTGGTCAACCGTGCTGTGAAATTTTCTAAAACCAGCCTGGTACTTAGCCAGGAGACCGCGCGTCTCCATCATCCATACCAGGCGGTTGTTGACCATCCTCTCGAGGACTTTCCCCAAGCAGCTAGTAAGAGAAATGGGCCGGTAACTACTGACGTTGGTGGGGTCCTTACCAGGTTTAGGAAGAGGCAGAATTATGGCTAATTTCCATTGGCTGGGGTAGACGCCCCTGTCCCATATCAGGTTAAAGATGTCCAACAAATACTCCCTCATGCACGAGGGGAGTTGTCGGACCATCTGATATGGAATGCCGTCTGGTCCCGGGGCTTTAGACGCACCCGTTGATTTTATTGCCTCTTCCAGTTCTTTTAATGTAAATAAGACATTGTATGGTAAGGACTCCCTTGATGAGAAGTTCAGAGCAACCTCACGGTTGTTCCTATTTCCCAGGAAACTTTCTTCATAGTTGAGAGAGCTGCTAGCGGAGCAGAAATGCGATGCAATAGCATCCGCTATTTCTATTGCGTCGACGACGTCACGACCATCCACGTGCAGGATGGGTGCTACCGCTGGGAATTTCTTCCCTGCTATTGCACCCACCTTTTTCCACACTTCACCTACCGGTGTGGTAGCCGTAATCGTCGACACGTAGCTCTCCCAAGACAACCTTTTGCTTTCAAGAATTTTGCGCCGCGCGATTGCTCGGCGCTTCTTGAAAGCTATCAGGTTTTCCTGGGTAGGAACTCGTCTAAATCTGTTTAGTGCCCTCTTCTTCTCCTCAATTGCCACCTTGATGTCTTGGTTCCACCAAGGAACAGGTGGACCGGCCATTCTCCCACTAGACATTGGAATAAACTTACCAGCTGCTTCTAATATCCGTTTGGTGAAATCCTCCACGGCGGTCTCGACGTCGTCACTATGTGACGAAGGCGGGGTAAGACTGGCTTGAAATCCAAACCAGTCTGCCTTGTCGAGACACCATCTCCGGGGGACTGACTGTCTTACCCGTTTAACGATGGTTTTTACAGCGATCGGAAAATGATCGCTGCCGTGCTGATCGTCGAGGACTTGCCACTTAAGACCTGTAGCCAAACGGGGGGATGAAAACGACAAGTCGATCGCCGAGTAATCGGACCCTCTAGCACTAAGGTGCGTGGGGCTTCCCGTGTTGAGGAGAACCGCGTCACTCTGATCGAGGAATTCCTCGATGAGTCGACCGCGGGGATCTCTCCTCTGGGAGCCCCACAATGGGTTGTGGGCGTTGAAATCGCCCACTAAGATGTACGGCGAGGGGAGCTCGTTAACTAATTCGACGATGTCTTGTAGGTTCCAATCGAATTGTGGAAGATAAACGGTGCAGATTGTGGCTTTTATGGGATGAGTTGCCTGGAGCGTCGTTCTGAGAGGGATCTCCTGAAAAGGGAGGCCTTCTCTCAGAAACATGGCGACTCCGCCCCTAGCTCGCACATTGGGCACTACATCCCTTCGCACTACAGAAAACCCTCTGAGCTGAAAGCTATCTCCTGGCTTGAAATGCGTTTCTTGTAGGCACACGCAAAAAGGCGTGTGCCTGGCCAGGAGTAGTTTCAACTCATTGTAGTGTGTTCGGCAACCGTTACAGTTCCATTGAATTATTTGTTCAACCATTTTGAAGACATTTTCAACGTACACAAGACAGATAATAATAAATTAAAATAAATAACACTAATAACAACACAGGGTGGATGACATCGGAGTTGTAAAGGACTCCGATGCCAAAACAAACACAACAAAACCTTAAAACTAATATCACAAGTGACACCAGAGTTGTAAAAGACTCTGCTGCCTGCACACACACGACAAAAAATCGTAAAACTAATATCACAAAAGACATCGGAGTTGTAAAAGACTCCGATGCCGGGACAGAAACAACACAGACACTTAAAACTATTATCACTGATAGCATCGGAGTTGTAAAGTACTCCGATGCCCAAAACAAAACAACACAGATCCTTAAAACTATTATCACAGGTAAAACCAGAGTTGTAAAAGACTCTGATGTCAGGACGATCACAGCAATAAAATATGTAAATAAAATAAATAAATAAAACAGACAACAAAGACATGGGGAGGATTATTCCTAGAAATCTTACTTTCTAGGAACACCCTTCTGCCATCCGGGTTTTCTTTTACCCTTCCCTCGTGTGGTTTTACCCGTTTCATCGACGGTACTATCGTCCGTCGATGAGAGGGAGGCCTCAGAGGCTCCCCTCTTCCCGGGCAGGTCAGTAGACGACATGTAGCCGTCTACATCAATAATAGGGGGCTGCTTGCTCTCGGAGCCCTTCGGCAACGGTGTTGTTGCCGGCGATGCTCCGGTCGCTGCAGCCGCCAAGATTTTTTGAACGGCAGAGGACAGCGTAGCAGTCCCCTGCTGTTCAGGTGATGGGGATGGCGTGCTCCCCTGTTTTGACGATCGCGTCAATGCGATCGTCGATGGTGGAGGCATTTGACTTGCCTCCTTTGGTGGAGGCAGTCTACTTGCCTCCTTTCGCGGAGGCAGTTTACTTGCCTCCTTCTGCGGCTTCAGGCTATTTATTTCTTGCTTCACCGTCTTTGAAATAGCTTCCTTCAGGTGTGGCAATAATTGTTCCATCAGCTCCATGTATGCTGGCCTAGCTGCAGTCGCTTGCGAATACAACACGCCAGCAACCGGAGTCCGTGGAACCACCCTCTTCTTAGCTTCGAAGTAGCTAATCTTTTCTTTTACTTTCATCTCTTGTATTGCCATCTCAGTTTTGTATTGAGGGCAATTTCTCGATCTCGCCGAGTGCGAACCTCCACAGTTTATGCATGTTACCGGCTCAATGCAGCTTGTACCTTCGTGGACACTTCTGCCACATACGCACACTTGTTCCTTAGAACAGCGTGTTGCGGTGTGACCGAAGACTTGGCATTTAAAGCACCTCATGGGTGCAGGAATGTATGCACGAACCGGTAAACTGTGGAACCCTCCTTTAACAGTGGCGGGAAGTGTTGCCCTGTTGAATTTTAAAATATGGTTTGGTGTTTCATGCACCAAACCATCCCGCTTCGTATTCATACGGCGCACTTCGATAACCCCTTGGCTACTTAGATTCTCTTGTATTTCCTCAACTGTGCAGTTGAGGAAATCCTTGCAATAAACAATACCTCTACTATAGTTCAAGGTCGCGTGTGGACTCACAGTCACCTTGAATTCGCCTAGCTGCTCCATTTGCATTAGCTTTTTAGATTGGCCATTGCTAATGGTCTCTACGAGTAATCCATCTTTTACTTTTTTTATAGATTTGCTCGCGCCAATAAAACTATACAAAGCCTTATCTATAAAAAAAGGACTGATCTTATCGAAGTTTCCTTCGGCTTTCGAAACAAGCAAAAACCGGGGGATCGGCTCCCCCGTCAGTTGCGAGTTTTGGTTGTTTTTTAGAGGGGATGTATTCATTTTGTTCCCACGAGTAGGGCAGAACTAAAAGTCGTCACCGGCAGTGCTCCCTTACCGATGAAAGGCTAGATACAACCGGAGGTCGCCAGGTATCCGGAGGTCACCGTTATTAGACACACTAACGTAGTGCCATTCATCCCATCGGCACGGTACGTATAACACCGGGGATTACGGATTTTTTATCGAGGTTTACTCCTCTAGATCCGACATGTTTGCACCTTTAGGGCGCGGGTGTGGCTCGTAACCACGCATGCCGGTCTTGAGGGAGGAGAGGCTAGAGATACCTAGACGATATCTTAACATCGCTTCACTCCCTCCTTCCATGTTGGTCCGCGGGAGGTCAATCCTCCTACCGTCAACGAGTGACGGCATTCCCCTATCCGCCACCTGGGGACGCGCCCTGTAGGGGTAGGATCCCCCCCGAGGAATATTATTATTATTATTATTATTATTATTATTATTATTATTATTATTATTATTATTATTATTATTATTATTATTATTATTATTATTATTATTATTATTATTATTATTATTATTATTATTATTATTATTATTATTATTATTATTATTATTATTATTATTATTATTATTATTATTATTATTATTATTATTATTATTATTATTATTATTATTATTATTATTATTATTATTATTATTATTATTATTATTATTATTATTATTATTATTATTATTATTATTATTATTATTATTATTATTATTATTATTATTATTATTATTATTATTATTATTATTATTATTATTATTATTATTATTATTATTATTATTATTATTATTATTATTATTATTATTATTATTATTATTATTATTATTATTATTATTATTATTATTATTATTATTATTATTATTATTATTATTATTATTATTATTATTATTATTATTATTATTATTATTATTATTATTATTATTATTATTATTATTATTATTATTATTATTATTATTATTATTATTATTATTATTATTATTATTATTATTATTATTATTATTATTATTATTATTATTATTATTATTATTATTATTATTATTATTATTATTATTATTATTATTATTATTATTATTATTATTATTATTATTATTATTATTATTATTATTATTATTATTATTATTATTATTATTATTATTATTATTATTATTATTATTATTATTATTATTATTATTATTATTATTATTATTATTATTATTATTATTATTATTATTATTATTATTATTATTATTATTATTATTATTATTATTATTATTATTATTATTATTATTATTATTATTATTATTATTATTATTATTATTATTATTATTATTATTATTATTATTATTATTATTATTATTATTATTATTATTATTATTATTATTATTATTATTATTATTATTATTATTATTATTATTATTATTATTATTATTATTATTATTATTATTATTATTATTATTATTATTATTATTATTATTATTATTATTATTATTATTATTATTATTATTATTATTATTATTATTATTATTATTATTATTATTATTATTATTATTATTATTATTATTATTATTATTATTATTATTATTATTATTATTATAATACAATAATCTGAAAAGGAGTTTCCAAAAATGTTATAATTTAAGCAAAAAATAGTCATTTTAATAGTAAATTTATGCTTATTTTAATGGTTTGAAAAAAAAACAAGTGAACATCGAGTTGTAAAGATATTGACAAAATATAATTAAAAAAATAAATTATTACTCAATAGTATCTACCACACCTGTAACAATAGTTGTTAATAAATTAGATCAAATGTCTTGGTTTTGTGAAATGTATCATTTAGTTACAAAAAGCATGAATACGTTTTATTTAAATGATTGTTTCTTATCTACGTTTAAAACGTATTTTTTTTATTTGGATTTCTACTCAAAATGAATTAACGAATTAAGTTGCCTAAAGCATTTCACTCATTTTCTGGCAACCTTGTATAATTTATAAATATTTCTATTTGTATTTGTTTATTTATTACGGAATTTCAAATTAAGCAGAATACATTAAAAATATAAAGAGATTAGAATTACTTGTTGAAGTTAAATATTACATATATAATTATAAATTAGGAGTAAAAATGATGCATATGTTAAAGTAATATATAATAATTGCAATAAAATTAAATTAAATGTATATACATTTTACTCTTTAACTATTTGCTTAGTTGAAACATGTTTAGTTTTAATTTTAATCCTAATTAAAAATGAAACTTCTTCCAGATCATTAATAATGAAGAACGCAAAGACGTTTAGCTTTTTCGGGTTTAGTTAAAGATATATATATATATATATATATATATATATATATATATATATATATACTGCCTTTCAAATAAATCAGAACACCAAGTATTTATTGCACGATTTTAATAAAATTTACACAATTTGATCATGTAAACGAACTGTATCGATGATCAAAAAATCAACTTGCAAAACAAAAAAACAAATGAATAAAAATTTATAATGTGTTGTGCCTCCACGATTTCC